>OX589594.1:1300474-11067974 GCA_951329385.1 Polia nebulosa
AGTGGGAGTTGAAGATATCCTCTGACGCGGACGATCCAACTGAGCCACCAACTCTATCACAATTCAAGACATTTTTAGAAAGTAGATTTAGAGCGCTTGAATGTATAGAACCACAGAAAACATCGGGACAGGGGCGAGCGGGTTCGCGAACAGAAGGGGTTTCCAGTCAAAAGACTTTGCTCGCTCGGAGCGAAGATCCTGGCCCATCTGGTCAAACGAAAATAAGTTGTGAATATTGCGGCGATAGCCATAAACTATGCTTTTGTATTCCGTTCACAAAGATTAGTGTTGATCAAAGAAGAGCCTTTGTGCAATCGAATAAAATTTGTTTCAATTGTTTAGGTGGCAACCATTTAATTTATCAATGTAGGAAACCATCAGTATGTCATATTTGCAAAAAGAAACACCACACACTTTTACATGTTAACTATGAACAGAAGGCTAAAGAAGAGGAGCAAATTGCTAGTTCAGCTAACAATGATACACCAACTGATGTAAGTCCAGTGGTCTCGTGTATGTCGACTAAACACATCGTAAGTCCTAATCAAGTATTGCTAGCTACTGCGTTGGTTAAGGTTCAAACTGCTACGGCGAATTATCATACAGTTCGAGCCTTGTTGGATCAGGGATCCCAGGCTTCCTTTATCACAGAAGCTACGGCACAATATTTACGTTTAAAGAAAAGTCCGGTTAAGAGTGTTGTTTCTGGTCTAGGTAGCATCGAATCAACAGCAAATTCAATTGTAACCTTGGTGTTAAAATCAATGACAGAACCCAGTGTTATGTTAGAAGTTACTGCATATGTTTTGAAAAATATTACCTCATACATACCGGAAAGACAGGTAGCCCATCTTGATTGGTCTGAATTAGAGCAACTTACACTGGCAGACCCGCAGTTTTCTACACCCAATAGGATAGATATTTTATTAGGTGCAGACGTGTACAGTAAGATACTGAAAGAGGGTCTTAAGAGAGCGCCCAGTGGATCAATGGTAGCACAGTGTACCAAATTAGGTTGGATTCTTTCTGGTGTCACACAAGTTGAAAATAAAGATAGCGCGGGTAATATCACAGTTATGCACACAGCGGTAGACCAAAATGATCTACTAAAGAAGTTCTGGGAGATCGAAGACCAAGTTCCGCAAACTAGTATCTTAACCGAGGAAGAATTAAGGTGTGAAGAGCTTTATAAAGCTTCTACTTCAAGAGGCGAAGATGGACGATACATAGTTAATTTACCATTTAAGGATGCAATACCGGCCTGTGTAAATAGTAACATAAAAGAAATAGCTGTAAGAAGATTCAAGGCATTAGAGAGAAAATTCGCGAAGAATTTAAATCTGAAAGAAAATTATACAAAGGTTATAGAGGAATATTTACATTTGAACCACATGAGAAGAGTACAGAAACCGGACAAAAAGTTAAATAAAGCAGCTTACTTACCTCATCACGCCGTCATAAGGGAGGATAAATCTACATCAAAGGTGCGCGTAGTGTTCGACGCGTCCTGCAAGAATGAAAGGGGAGTATCACTCAATGATACATTAATGATAGGACCTACCTTGCAGTCGGATTTGCGGCATATCATTCTTCGCTGGAGAGTTCACCCGATAGCACTTACTGCAGACATAGTAAAAATGTACCGACAAGTGAGAGTAGCCGAAGATAATGTAAGATACCAGAGAATAGTTTGGCGGAAGGAACCTGATGAAGAAATACAAGATTATGAGTTATTAACCGTAACTTTTGGTACAGCTTCAGCACCTTATTTGGCAGTTAAGACTTTGCATCAAGTCGCCTTGGATTATAAACAAGAATTTCCAACAGCATCGGAAATAATACCAACAAGTTATTATATGGACGACTTAATGACAGGGTGTTCCACAATAGAAGAAGGCAGGACTTTGTATATTGAAATGAAAACCTTGTTAGGAAAGGCTGGATTTGAATTACAAAAGTGGAACAGCAATAGTTCGGAATTAATGAAGAAAATCGAGACATGTGAAGGTAAGGATGAAAAGGAAATATTAAATGATAGTACAAAAATTTTAGGACTTACCTGGTGTCGTAGTGTAGATCAGTTTAAGTACACGGTGCTGCTTCCTTCAGCATCTGAAACTTTAAGTAAACGTATTATTATTTCGGATATCGCGCGTTTATTTGACCCGTTAGGCTGGATAGCGCCTAGTTTGATCCTAGCTAAAATACTTATACAAAAATTGTGGCTAGCAGGAGTAGGATGGGACGATAGTGTACCGGATAAAATAAAAGAAGAATGGGTCACTTACCGTCAAGACTTGGAGAATCTATGCAAAGTGCGTGTTCCGAGGTGGTTAGGAACATCAAATGGTTCGGTTATAGAGTTGCATGGCTTCAGCGATGCTTCAAAGGCAGCCTACGCAGCAGTCGTGTATACTCGATGTATAGATCCTTCAGGCAATATACAAGTCGCTCTTTTGACAGCAAAAACAAAGGTCGCACCTATAAAGACAGTCAGTATCCCTCGCCTAGAACTATGTGCAGCAGTACTTTTGACACGTTTATTGACCGATGTGGCACGGGCTATGAACATTCCCAAGGACAAGGTGCGCGCTTGGACGGACTCCACAGTAGTCTTGGCATGGCTAAATAGCCACCCAAGCCGATGGAAAACCTTTGTCAGCAACAGAGTCTCAGAGATCTTAACCACATTAGAAGCAAATCAATGGGCACATGTATCTACGAAAGATAATCCCGCAGACTGTGCATCAAGGGGAGTTTTACCGTCTCTCTTACATGAGAATAAAATTTGGTTTCATGGGCCTCAATTCTTACATAATGTAATTATAGAGTATAGTAGACCATTGAATGTAGATATTAATTTGGAGGAGAATATTAAATGCCATGTTACGGTAGAACATAAAGGTTTACCGTGGGATAAGTATAGTTCGTTAAGGAAATTATTAAGAATAGTAGCTTTATGTAGAATTTTCTTTTATCATTATGTTAAGTCTAGAGATATACCCAAATACATAAAGGGGACAGAACTAGACGAAGCATTAAAGTGTTGTATAAGAAGATGTCAAAGAGTGGAGTTCGAAATTGAGTACATACAGTTACAAAGGAATATGCCTGTAAATAATAAGTCAAGTAAAATTAGTTCTTTATGTCCTTTTTTAGATAAAGACGGTATAATAAGAGTTGGTGGTAGATTACACCATGCTTTATTGAGTGACAACGGAAAACATCCTATAATTTTACCACATAATACCCATTTTACTAAGTTGCTGATTGCAGACGCACATGATAGGACGTTACACGGTGGTCTTCAGATAATGATTAACTATCTAAGATCAGCTTATTGGATAATAGGAGTAAAAAGTCTTGCTAAAAATTATGTAAATAAATGTGTCATTTGTGTAAAAAATAAAGCTAAAGTATATAATCAGTTTATGGGTTCGCTTCCTTCATCACGTTGTACTCCATCGCGACCATTTCTAAATAGTGGTGTAGATTATGCAGGTCCAGTTCAAATTAGGACGACAAAGGGTCGAGGGCATCGCTCTCACAAGGGCTACATTTGTGTGTATGTGTGTATGAGTACTCGAGCTATACACTTAGAGGTGGTGAGTGACATGAGTACTCAGGGTTTTCTCGCAGCCTATATGGAGAGTCATAAATATAAATTAGAAAAAGGAAAGTGCCAATAATTGAACCTTGAGGCAAGCCCATCTTAACTAGAAACCCCGAGGATTTTGCTTCGTTAACGGTTACTTTTTACCGCCTGTTTGATAAATAGGAAAGAATGAGATCAGTAGACTGTCCTCAAATTTCGAAGTGGTGCAATTTACAGATTAAGATCGATCGAGTGTAATGTGGTCAACGCAATCTAAAGGCTGAATTACACCTTCCGATTTCAAGGGACCCAATTTAGGAACAATCTAACTAGGAAGTAGGAAGCTAGCTATTACACTATCCTAAATTGGACTCCTAAATCGGCAGTGTTGCCAACTCTTACAGATTCAAGCCCCTAGATAATATCAAAAGTCGCTAGAAAGTCTCTAAAACTGATTCTACCAGGAGCGGATCAAAAAAGAAAAAGAGCGGACTCAGATTTTTTTTCTGGGGAAGGGACCTTGGGTAATTTAATTTAATTTTAAACACATAATATAAAAATACTAATAGCTCATTTGTAGCGAAAAAGTCGCTAAATTGGCAACACTTAGCTCTAAATCCTAGTGATGCGATTACACTATTCTAAATCGTACACAATCGTACACGAAGCAAAATCGGGCCCTTCTTATTTCACTAAATCCGACACTAACTGCTCTAATTGCTATTACACCTTCCTGTTTCCTAAATTGGATCCCTTGAAATTGGAAGGTGTAATTGAGCCTTAAGGGCGATGCCCAATTAGTGCGTTGCTTCGTCGCAACGGATCAACGCATTGTATGCCACACCTGCACACACCTGTTGCGACGTCGTGCGTCGTCGCAACCTCTTGCGTTGCACGACGCACGCACCGCACCACTCGCTTGCCCCTCTAGCAGTGGAACACTGTCCGTCGTCTGTCGTCGTAACGCAAGAGGACGACGCACGCACCGCACCACTCGCTTGCCCCTCTAGCAGTGGAACACTGTCCGTCGTCTGTCGTCGTAACGCAAGAGGACGACGCACGCACCGCACCACTCGCTTGCCCCTCTAGCAGTGGAACACTGTCCGTCGTCTGTCGTCGTAACGCAAGAGGACGACGCACGCACCGCACCACTCGCTTGCCCCTCTAGCAGTGGAACACTGTCCGTCGTCTGTCGTCGTAACGCAAGAGGACGACGCACGCACCGCACCACTCGCTTGCCCCTCTAGCAGTGGAACACTGTCCGTCGTCTGTCGTCGTAACGCAAGAGGACGACGCACGCACCGCACCACTCGCTTGCCCCTCTAGCAGTGGAACACTGTCCGTCGTCTGTCGTCGTAACGCAAGAGGACGACGCACGCACCGCACCACTCGCTTGCCCCTCTAGCAGTGGAACACTGTCCGTCGTCTGTCGTCGTAACGCAAGAGGACGACGCACGCACCGCACCACTCGCTTGCCCCTCTAGCAGTGGAACACTGTCCGTCGTCTGTCGTCGTAACGCAAGAGGACGACGCACGCACCGCACCACTCGCTTGCCCCTCTAGCAGTGGAACACTGTCCGTCGTCTGTCGTCGTAACGCAAGAGGACGACGCACGCACCGCACCACTCGCTTGCCCCTCTAGCAGTGGAACACTGTCCGTCGTCTGTCGTCGTAACGCAAGAGGACGACGCACGCACCGCACCACTCGCTTGCTCCTCTAGCAGTGGAACACTGTCCGTCGTCTGTCGTCGCACCAGAGCTCCGACAGCACAGCGCATCACCCTCCCCCTTCTTCGTCTCTCGTTCGTCGATCCATTGAAACGTCGCGTGCGACGACGCAACGCTTTCATGTGGCATGTCATTTAAAATATATGGAAAACGACGCAGCATCAACGCTGCGACGACGCAACGCAATAATGGGGCATCGCCCTAAATGCTTTTGAGAGATCACAGAAAATGTCAATTGCGTCTTATGACTTCCCCAGGATTCTAAAAGGTAACTGATGAGATTTATTCCTGCATCCGTCGTTGACCTGCCTTTCGTGAAACCAATCTGATGACTATGCATTTTTGTTAATATGTGACAACTGATATTTTACTCTGCCAAATATAACGGGAAAGGAATTTTATACCGGCTCAAAAAATCGGATGGTAAAATTGGATTGTTCAATCATGGGTAGCGTGGCCGAGCGGTCTAAGGCGCTGGTTTAAGGCACCAGTCTCTTCGGAGGCGTGGGTTCGAATCCCACCGCTGCCAGATATTCTTTTTATTTAAGACTTGGATTTTTTTACAGTACAGTGATAATCGGAATTACGTCATTCTCTTAATTTTGCAACCTTTATCTAAATTAATAGGTAAACTTATTTTATCTACTCTCATATCGTAAAGTTCCAATCATGAATTCAAAATTAATACCTTACTGACAGACTTCATTCACAGACAACTATAATTTTATAACACATCTTCCATAAATAATACTATAATATAACTTTTTTTTCTATTAAAGTACAGCTTGACCTCTAGTTCGCAAATTATTGGCAACGCAAAAAATAGTTAAATTACGCAACTATATCATTTGAAAAAAAAAGATGTGTGTGCGATTCACACACGATAGAAGTGAAACTTCAGTAAATCGACAAAATAATGAGATGAATATATATAACAAGGGAAGTTTAATTGTTTAAAAATGAAAGTATTTTGATTAATTTTAAAAGATATTTTATTTAACATAATTATGTTACATAATCTATTGCTCAAGTTCCATATTTTCAGTTTCAACAAATGATACAAGAGGCTTATGATAACTAAAATACGATACAAATGTTTTAGTTTCAATTTGGAGATATATTTCTGTCTCATTCTTTCCTGGCTTCATCCTACACATTTTTGTATTTGTGTCTCTTACCTGTAGTTTTTTCCGTTGCATCCGGTTTGAAATCACAACGATTCTAAAGAAGTTTCACTTAAAAATTGACAAAAATAAGAAACAAAAACAGTTTTTATCGGCATATGGTTTAATCTAAAATTATTAATAATATGCACAATAGTTTTGGACTATTTCCTTCATTCTCTCGTTTTTACATTTTTTTTTAACAATTGTGGCTATGCTCTATTTTTCATATGTACTACTTATATATAAACACTGATGATTTTTTTATTATATTCGTGTTTGACATGAATACTTGTATAGTATTATATTATATTTTTAATTAATTTTTTTGATTGACATTTTATTATTTTTTTTTTTTTTGACTTGAACACTTTATTTTTATTTTTCAATTGACATTTTATTATTACTATTTTGTTTGACATGAGTATTTACTTTGTAAAGTATTTTTTTTTTTTTTGATTACTTAATTATTGTAAATGTGAGGACTATGTGGGTTATTATTATTATTTTCTCCTCCTTTTTACAGTAATTTTTAACGTTGTCTGACAGTTTGAATACTTTTGCGGCCTACCCAAATGTCCTTTCTTTGGTATTGTTCGTCAAGTCATTGAGCTCCTTAATGGTTTTTAAGTTGAGCTATTCGACTATTGACAATTGCTTGCACTGACTGGACAGGTCCATTCAAATATATGTGGTTCTTTCTTCAAAAGACCATTACAGACACTAAGCTGCATGGTCTCATATAGAATAATGTGAATGCCAGAACTATGTATGTCGTTATCTTCATGTAGATTTTATGATTGTCTGGCAGTTTGAGTATTTTTGCGGCCTACTCAAATGTCCTTACTTTGGTATTGTTCGTCGGTTCGTTGAGCTCCTCAAAGTTCTGAGTTGAGCTTCACGATGACTGACAAATGCTTGCACTGTCTGGACAGGTCCACTCGAATTTGTGTGTTGCTTTCTTCAAAAAGCTCATCCCAGACATAAACGTACATGGTTCTCATATGATTTAACCAGTACATATTGTATGGATTTGAACACTTTAAAAGAGACTTTGACCTCTGAGTTTGTTTCGGTGTTTCTTCTCAGGGTAGTCAGCTAGGAAACACCGGCCTCATCTAGCTTAAACTGACAAAAAACTTTGACGTGTAAAAGTGTTCCTTGTAACCTATTTACCGAATAAACATCATTTATCATTTATGCCACTGTCTTGGTTACACAAGACCTTTAAGCCAAGTCGTAATTTAATCACTATCACTTTTTCTTTTTCCCCATTAGAATGCAGATGTGACACATTCTATATAAATGTATTTTGCAGTATTTGGCAACAAATGTGTCGAGTCAGCCTTCTCGGCAAACTAAGCTGAGGTAGTCTTTACTACAATAAAATTCTCAGCTCCATTTTACCGTGATCGCGCCCGTTTCAATGATTCCACATATTGTCTAGTTGCGTAGACAATTGTGACACAAAACTACACCAATTTTACATCACAATATCCACTAGGAATCAATAAACGAATAATTAAAACAGCCACTGAACTTCACTCGAGAAAATCCCGCCAAATAAAACTCTTCGTTTCTACGTGGGGTGTACTGCCACAGACAATGTAAAATGGCGGCACATCGTGTGTATTTTGTTTTTATTTTCAAGTTTTGATTTCGGTTCTACGTGTCGCGTTGTCGAGGTTGCGCCTGTATGCTCCTGCTCATAACCCCGCGGAGGAAACCTAGATTATTGCGCCATATTTACGATATTTTAAATTGTGTTTTTGATGAGATAAGATAAAGTAGTTTGTTTGAACTGCACTTAATTATTATTAACCTTTGTTATGTGACAGTATCATAAACTTCTATAATTAATTAAGTTTACCAATAAAGTTGATGAAAGATTTTATTTTAACCCGACTGCTAAATAACAATGTCGGTACCTAGATAACCTAGATTTTGTTTCAAACACGACATCGCTTTCGACTAACTCCTTTGGGGCAAAAGGTCTGGGGAATAGCGACTTTACGATTTCGGAAGGATCTATTAAATATTGTTATTTATCACCCGTCACTGTTCAGTCGTCTTTCACGACACTTTCGAAAAGCGTTGATTTCTTCAGAATTTCATCATCATCGGAGAAAATTGTTAGTTTTTAACTGCAGCAACGACGTTTGTATAACTTGAACGAATGCCAAGATTTTCAATACACTCAAACAATCTTCCTGCTAATTTTGTCACGCTGTTATTCAAATTCAAAACAATTTATTTCATAGAAATCCTAGCGAGCAACTAAATAGAGCGTAGCGTTCGTGGGTAGCGTGGTCGAGCGGTCTAAGGCGCTGGTTTAAGGCACCAGTCTCTTCGGAGGCGTGGGTTCGAATCCCACCGCTGCCAGAAAATCTTTTTGCTGTTCTCTGATTTTACTGTTGTGGAGTTTCATAAATTCCTAATAAAATCGAATTCAATATTATATCTTCATTTTAACGCTTGACGGAGACAAGACCCTCAATTTTTAACCGACTTCGAAAAAGGAGGAGGTTATCAATTCGGATGTTAGTATTTTTTTTTTTTTTTTTAAGTATGTTCGGGCATAACTCCGTCATATATTGACGGATTTGCATAATTCTTTTTTTGTTCGAAAGGGGTTTATTCCGAAATGGTCCCATTTATATTTCAAAAAGATCTGATGATTGGTTTCAGAGACAGATAACGGAACTCTTCAAAAATGGACAGCAAATCAACCGCGATTGCTGCTATCGTATGTCTATGAATTGTTAACACAGTTTCATGGGGAACCACAACTAAAAAGTGAAAAATAAAAAACTTTTTTACAAAAAAATAGAACAGACTTCCAAAAAAAAACTTTTTTACAAAAAAATAGAACCGACTTCCAAAAACTTGCAAAATAACTTTAATTTCGGAAGTCGGTGTTCCTGTTTTGTGTCTTTGTTTTTTGACACCGACTTCCGAAATTAAAGTTATTTTGCAAGTTTTTGGAAGTCGGTTCTATTTTTTTGTAAAAAAGTTTTTTATTTTTCACTTTTTAGTTGTGGTTCCCCATGAAACTGTAAAATGAATAAACCCCTTTCGAACAAATAAAGAATTTTGCAAATCCGTCAACATATGACGGAGTTATGCCCGAACATACATAAAAAAAAAAAAAAAAAAAAAAAAAAAAAAAAAAAAAAAAAAAAAAATACAAACATCCGAATTGATAACCTCCTCCTTTTTCGAAGTCGGTTAAAAACTGCAAAATAACTTTAATTTCGGAAGTCGGTGTCAAAAAACGAAGACACAAAACAGGAACACCGACTTCCGAAATTAAAGTTATTTTGCACTTTTTTTGGAAGTCGGTTCTATTTTTTTGTAAAAAAGTTTTTTTTAAATCTACTATTTATAATTGGTTATCTTACTTAGGCGTGCTTCATTCCCTAAGGATGGTGCTCCATGAGTCTTTGAAAAGAAAGACGTCTGCTATCATTCAATTTATTAGGCATACCAAAATTACACAATAGTTCACAAAAATAGTTGGTATTGACGATATAACAATTGTCAGCAGTATTAGTAAATTGGACTTTAATCGATGACATTTATAGTTCGTGGGTAACCAGGCGGAAATAGCCATGGTGCTTATCTTCACGAAGGGTAGCACATTGCGTCAGTTACGTTTAAGTCGCATGTAGCAGGGGTTAACGACGATAAAATTGCCGTCATCAACTGGGCACAATGCTGGATAGAATGACGTTAATTTTATTATATCTATGTTATCTAATGTGTTGTTTAACTGATTATTTATATATTTTGTAACAATTTTACTCTCTGTGCTTACAGTTTAAACCAACACGTGCAAAGTCAACAATTTTGTTACTTTATTATTAATTAATTAAAATTCAGATAAATAAAACAATAAAAACCGAACACATTAAAATTAGACAAACACATAAACAATTTAAAATAACATCAACATAAATGAATTACATTTACTCGTAAATAATAATAATCAATAAAAATAAATATTCTTTATGAGCTTTGATCTAGCCATTTTATTATAAGTATACACTTGACCCGCGTTATTTCGGCAAACGTTTTGCAAAGTGGTGTCGGGTTATCGAATTTGTTGGACTATAGAGCTCTGCCACCGACCCCTTGTTTTGAAAATCCGTTAAAATATCATAGATAATTATAACATGGTAAAATCTATATGTAGTACGTAATATACGATAAGGGACTTAGTGTATTAAACAACACAATATATAGCATAGGGTACTGATACTGCTACTGATATAGACATGTCAGATTATAAGGGATGCCGGATTGCCGCAGGTCAACTATATTAGATATTTAGGAGGTGCAATCTTTCACTTACAGGAGACCACAGCATGCACAACAAAGTAAACAACAATATTTTTATTCAAGACTAGGTCTCGTTCTTGAAGTATGTTAAACAGCATGGTGTTTGCAGTTACCGCACAATCCTAGACAGCTGGCAGCTGTGGTGGGCGCGCTGCGCGGTGGACACGTGGGTGTGCGGCGCGGAGGGCGGCGCGGACTGGGGCGCGGCGGGCGGCCCGGGCGGCGGCGTGCCGCGGCACGTGTGTGTGGCCTGCACGTACTGCGGCAAGTCCGTGGCCGCACCGCCGGGCCACAACCGGCCCAGGGTCGCCTTCCAGAGACTGCCGCCGCCCGCTGCTAAGATGAAGGTAGATGTAATGTATTTTTTTGTTTTAATCAACGTATATTGTCCCACTGCTGGGCAAAGGTCTACCCAGTAGCCGTCGACTCTACCGGGTGTATTGAAATTATGAAATAAAATTACTCACTCTAAGTAGGATATCAAAATCACTGCATGTTATAAAAAAAAAATATTTTTTACAAAAATACAACCAATATCTCCCTTTATATAAAACAAAGTCGGGTTAGTTACACCATTTATAACTCAGGAACGGCTGGACTGATTTTTGTGATCTTTGATTTGTTGGATTTGTCTCCGCAACGATTAGCTGTATTAAAATGTTTTAATAACTATTAAAACATTGGAAAAGTTCACAAAAAAGAAACATTAAGAAAATTTTTCTCATACATTTTGTAAGAAACGGGTTTTTTACGCGCGGCGCGCGGTTTTTTGCTGGTATCTCAAGAACAGTCTCGAGATACCATAAAAAAACCGCGCACCGCGTGTTCCGGAGGCGCTACGAAGTTCGCCGGGTCAACTAGTATCTATATAAATAAAAATGAATCGCCGAAATATATGTACGCGCATAACTTCCGAACGAGCGACTGCACTTTTGATCATTCTTTTTTTGTTGTGTTCGTGTTTGTCAGGACAAGGTTTGTATGAAAGTAAATTTTGGGAAATCAAATAAACAAAATTGAACCCGTGCGAAGCCGGGGTCGGATCGCTAGTAATTAATATTAAAGTTATACCCAAATGAATAACCCCAATAACATGGAATTTGAACATACTTAATTGGTAACAATCAAAATGTCATCTGTCTATATATATATTTTTTGCTTATGTTGGTTTTTTCAAAAAGTGCTGATTAATTTTAATAAAATTTATATGGAGCACCTCTGAAGTTTGATATACCTAACAAAAAGAATCATCAAAATCTATTCACAAGTAACGGAGAAATCGCATAACAAACATACAAAAAAAAAGTACAAAATATCGTAACAAAATGCAGGATAGCGTCCGGACTGGTCTGGCTAAAGTATCACCAACAATTTGAGTAAACCTGCCCAGCAGTGTCGAACATATAAATTATTGTTAAAAATGGTAGCTGAAAGATAAGAATATTATGTAGAATATAGAAAAGCAATATTCCTTCATCACAGCTGCTAAATGAAGCGTATTGTCCATGGGTAGCGTGGCCGAGCGGTCTAAGGCGCTGGTTTAAGGCACCAGTCTCTTCGGAGGCGTGGGTTCGAATCCCACCGCTGCCAGATATTCTTTTTGATTTTATTCGATGCTCGGAGATGGTTAGCGACACACGAGTAACAACCTAATTGAAAATATAGTGGCACTATTGGATTTTCAACTCTGGTGTTCAGTCATACGTTGAAAATTCAACAGTGCACTTTTATTTGTGGACACTTAAATTAATGCTTTATTTAGGTGTTAGTTACATAGTCTTATTGAAAACAGGCTTAACGCCTTGCTTTGGTTGAATCCGTCTTAGATTTTCACAGGGAATAGTTCCCAAAATAAAAAAAACACAAAAAAATACTGTGGAAATTACTACGGTGTTTTTGGTTTTGTTACTTCGTTATTTGACAACGACTTCTGAAATTAAAGTTAAAAAAAAAAAAACAAAAACATACGGTAGAATTGAAACCTCCTCGTTTTTGAAGTCAGTTAAAAATGCCGCTGTCCTGGCTTCAGTATAAACGTAAACACTTGTTCCGATCATTAAATTCAATGAGGGTTTTCAAGAAAATTCACGCTAACAGTTAGGCGAGCGCCACTTAGGCGAGAGGTCTTCTACTTTGAAAACGCAACTTATGACGTTTACGGTAATTTAACTAATGTTAATTCAGCGTAAAACAGGTGGCTGGACCAGACGCCTCAGCGCTGTCCCTTGGTGTACGTAATTTCATAAAACCCTTATCATTAAAATTTGTTCCAGCAAATTTCGTCGTGCCCGAACTGCCGCAAGCCGCTGCCGCGCTGCGGCGTGTGCTCGCTGCACGTGGGCACGGGCGCCGGCGCCGGCAGCGCGGGAGCCGGCGCCGGCGGGGCCGCCTTCAGCTCCTGGTTCAGCTGGTGCGTGGCCTGCCGCCACGGAGGACACGCCATGCACCTCATCAGCTGGTTCAAGTAAGTGGGATTTATCTTTGTCTTGGTTCTACACAAGAAAGAGCAGTCTTATATGACCCGTTGTTGATGGTTTACCTCTTGACTAACGTAGTTGTAGTCCTCCACGCGAGCCCAGTGTGGGTAGTTCGAATACGACCACTCTCTGTCATAGAGAGTAGATCATCTCCCAGAACTGGGAACGTTATTGGCTGATTATGTTAAACCTGGATGGCGCATTTGCAGTTGAAATGGATCTTGCAGTCAATCAATACCGAAGTGCTTTACATTGTCATAAAAACCAAAATGCGATATCAATTGAACCGTTTTAGAAGCATCTTCTGCAATGAACTCTGTCTTTTAAAATTCACTTACTTTGTTACTTGAAACTACTCATTGTGTTCACAGGGAGCATACAGAATGTCCGGTCAGCTCGTGTAACTGTCACTGCGCAACACTGGACCCGCCCGACCGACACTAGGCGGCCACAGCCGAACGTGGCCGAGCTTAGCCGAGCCCAGCCGAAGAATAGGCACACAAACTATAGCCACTATAGGTACTACTATGGCTACTCTAGCTGTTGCATTTAACGACGATGGAAGAGTTATTGCAATGTGAACCTTATGTACATGCAATAAGTTATTAATACGGCTTCGTGGATGCATCGCCGTTATTATTGAATAAGCTACTATTATGTTTTTTTTTATATACTTCAACCTATAATTAAATAATATTGAATTGCGTGAAAAGCGTTTATAGGAATCTCAACCGTAGCCCTAATGAAGTACTTATAAAGCGAAAACTGTGAAAATATTGCATTCACAAAGAAATTCAATCTTTTGCCCAATTCTATATGGCTACGGGTTTGGTTCCTATAAATAAATTAAACTTACTTCGTTCATATAAAAACTATTCTAGTCTATTTGCATTATTGTGTCCGCGGACACTATCGAGACTATGTGGAGGGCGCTGCTCAGAAGACTCTCGACGCCGCATCGTGAGCACGTCATACAGCGCCGGCCCAAGCCCTTGTTCAAAGTACTGCGAGCTTGTCTTTAGCTCTTTGGTCGACGCTTCACGTAAATTCTACTTGGGTTTTATGTTATATCGGGTGTATAAAGGCAGTTTCCGAGTCGAAAGCCACATTTCTACCCATTATTTGGATATTTTTTTTCCACTAGACCATACCTGGAAATCCACTGGTTCTGGAGAAATATCTCCAGAACCAGTGGATTTCCAGGAAAAATTGAAAAATTTTAAAAAAAAATTTTTGACCTTCAATAGAAGGTCAAAAATTTTTTCCAAACTACCTAAATATTCGATTTATTTTTTTCAAAATTACGCATTTGCAGTTAAAAAACGCAATGATTATCAAACGTATCCGACAAGTACCTACGCGGCTTAGAGCAAAGGGCCGGGGCTTAACTCCACTTGCTTGGGATCGCGTTACATTAAATTTGCAAAACTACTTTGTTAGATGTACAATATGCGTACTTGACGGCTTTGTGATGTGTCTTTTTACACCATGTATAAATAATAATTCCCACATTTAGACTAAATAACTTTCATTGCAAACCTCAACACTTATTGAGGAAATCTACGAATTGGTCACCACGGATCTTTAAAAATCTGATCTGGCAACACTGCTCCCGGCACCTCTCAAAAGGCGCTATTTTGTTTTACGCTGGAAATTGTTTTTTTTTTTTCATTTGGTTTTTTGGCGCCCCTTTCCATCTGGCGCCTACAGCGCCCGCTCCTCTCGCTGTACCCCAGGGCCGGCGCTGACTTCATAGTTAAAGCTATTTTGCTTCATCATACTTCACCTCCAGAAAGCATATACAACGTTGATGTGACAGAGGGGCATTAAATTAAACTACGTATACTATACGTGTTTAGTATTAATTCGATACGGTATAAAAATAAAAATAATAATAAATGAGGTTTTTTTTTTTTCAAACAAACTAAATAGCTTACAATTCAGTGTAAAACGCAACCACCCTTTATAAATAAAATTAACTGACCTTAGATACCTAGGTAACAAAGCGGCAACATCGCACTTCATCGACTTGCGTGAGAACGGCAACAACGCGTCGTATCGTAGGTTATACTCAGATTTATCGTTTTAAGGTGCATGACCTGTGCGTATAGACATAATCAGCTGTTAGGAAAGATACATCGTGTTCAAACGAGGCCAAAACTTAAAAAATCGTTTGTGACTAAACTACTGCTCCGATTTAATTGATTTTTGGTACAGAGCTTGAAAATAGTACCTAGTATAGGCAGTTTAAAGGAAAGCCCCTCTGTCGTATCAACTTTGTATATCAGAAACGTAAACATGATCAACATAATTATGCAATTTTGTAATGGCCGCGTCATTAATTTTGACGTTCTATATTTTCTATAGATAGATCTGACGATTGTAAAACATACGTCCAGTTTATGGAACGAACCAAATTAATTTGACAAATTGTAAAACACGCATAAGCTGCTGTGATTGGTTGAATGAAATTAGCAACACTTCACTATTCGTTTCATTTTTGACACATCTGTAATTTTGTTCTAGAATCCGGGCTTTAGACTGACTGTCCACTGGAGCGGAGAGGAGCGGAGCTGTGCCAATATTAACCGATGAAAGGGTGCGTTTCCACTGATGCGGAGCTGAGCGGAGCGGAGACGTGCAGGAATCGATGAATCACAATGGTTGAAATTCTCATCGCGTCACTCGTCTCGTCTGTGATTGGACGATTCCTATAATTCCCGCCTAGGTCCGCTTCATTGGAAACGCACCCGAATTGCATAATGTCTCCGATCCGCTTCAGCGAATAGGGATTTCCGCATACGAAACCCAGAAACAGAGCGAAGAAGCGGAAAAGCCGGCCGCGGCGCGTGTAACTGAACTGATTTCCCGCCGCTGCCCGCTCAGTTACTCGTCGCGTGAACTCGACCTAGCTCCTCACAGTCCGCAACTCCGCTCCGCACTACCTCGCTCCACATCAATGTACAAACACAGCCCGAAACTCCGCTCCGCATTTCTCTCTTGCTCCGCGTCAATGGACAGGCAACCTAAAAGTTTGGTCAATACTGAAGGCACTTAATCGAATTCCAATGCGAGCTATATTTAGCCAACTATGTATGTTATGTTTAAGTACTTGTGTTCATAGCGTAAGGGAGAATTAGCCGCGTATATTTTTCTATTTAGCTGTAAGAGACGGGTTATTTTTCTACAGTACATAAGCTTAAATGATCTTTCTATGATTATGTTATTTATAAAATTAATCAGGTCAATTTGTTGTATTTTTTCATGTATAACAAAATATAGATAACTTTTAAAAAAGCGTCGTTTTTTCTGCTAAATCCCATCTGCTGAGTGTGTTGTATAAAAATTCAGGTTTGTTGTTTAAACTATCAGCCTCTAGCAGTGTACTCGAATTTAACACGGAGAGGGAAATAGCTTAGCCCCCATGCTTCTACTGGTATTAACCAAGGGTGATGACGCTGTTATGGAACGGTGAGGACAAACATTTAAATACACACTCTGTCGACTTCAGGAATGGAATCGGGATACATTTCAATGGTACTCGTACTTACGTCTTGAAGAACCCGCTGACTTTCTTCTGCGACGGCCGTCGACCACAAGGATTAAAACTGAAGACACGTTTTTCCTGCGTTGCTTGAAACTATTTATTGTATTTTTATTATGCGTTAGCGGAGATTTATTTTAGGCCTTTATTGTTATATTTTAATTACGCGATGATGAGATTAAACTCAATTACTATGAGGCGCGCGTGCCTCTTAGCTGCGGCTCAGAGATGCGATGAAGCGTCGGGGTGTCCCAGGACAGGCCAGCAACCAGACGGTGGGAGTCTCTATGGTGGGAGTCCATCGCCAGCAGCCACTTAGGAGCGGCACGTCATGTGTTCACTCCCGCTGTCATTCATAGCGCACCATTTGAAAGTTCCAAATCCGTACCCATTTAGTCCAGTCAACGAGGATATTTGTTGTATGGAGACTTCCGAAAAAATCTCCCGCCTATAAAATTTGGCATGTAATGAAATTAGGTAATACAGATTACAGATGTACAATAATTCAACAAATTTTGTTACGAGAAGTTAGGTATTTTTACCTAAACATGAAAATCGCTTATAACTCCCTGAATATTTCCTCAGTCTGAAATACTTTCTGTATACGTAGGTACGTATGTACGAGTTAGAATAAGTATGTAAAGGCATCCAACATTTTTTCGATTTCAAAGATACCCCAAATTTAACTTAATATTTTGCACTAACTTCTACTGAAAAATTTATCTATTAATTATTTTTTTAAATTTGTTTTGATATCCTTAACTACATATCTTTGTTTAGTTATCCAAAAGATTTTCCTTTTTAAACATATTTTTTTGATTTTTGCTTAATTACGTAATAAGAAAAATATCTCTGTCAATTTTCATACCTTTATTAGTCATATGATTTTATATTAAAACAGATTTATCAATTATCCAACAAATCAAACTTTCATTATATTTTTTAGGATAGTTCGCTGATATTGCTAGAGCGTTAGGTTACCTTTACTTGACCGCTTGGAGAGTTGCTTTGCCACGCACTTACTTTTGGAGTGGTGTAGGCGAGTTTGGTGGCCACTATAGTTGCAAAACTTCTGAAAGTTTTGGAATAATTCCGGAATACTTCTGGGAAAGTTTCTTTAAATCAGAATTATTCAAAATGAATTTAATTAAGATTTTTAATTTTTTTGCTGAAAAATCGATATTCGAATCGATCGCCGCCGCCGCTGCCCCTCTGTGCGCCGGCCGCTGCAGCCGCGCTGGCGCAGCGCCGCGCGCGCCCGACCGCCACGAGTCGTGCGTGCAGGCGATGGCGGTGCGGGGTGCGGTAAGAGCGGAGATGCTCCCCGGAGAAGTTTTCCCCCCCGCGAGAAAGATTCGTACCCCGCAATCGAATGTTTCCGCCGAATATTTCGCCCGAATAATTCAATGGGAATTATATGTTGATATCTCTATAGGTATGTTAGCCTGCGATTAATGGCTCAATTACACCTTCCGATTTCAAGGGACCCAATTTAGGAAACAGGAAGGTGTAATAGCAGTTAGAGCAGTTAGTGTCCGATTTAGTGAGATTGAAAGGTGCCGATTTGACTTCCTAAATTGTGTACGATTTAGGATAGTGTAATCCCATCACCCCGATTTAGAGCTAAGTGTTGCCAATTTAGAGACTTTGTCGCTACAAATGGGCTAGTAGTATTTTTGTTTGTGTTTAGAATTAAATTAAATTTCACAAAGTCTCTTTCCCAGAAAAAAAATCTGAGTCCGCTCTTTTTATTTTTAAGTCCGCTCCTGGTATCTGTACCTGGTATGGTATCAGTTTTTAAGAGACTTTAGAGCGACTTTTGATATTCTGTTTAGGGACTTGTATTTGTAAAAGTTGGCAACACTGCCGACTTAGGAGTTCAATTTAGGATAGTGTAATCGCTCGCTTCCTGCTTCCTAGTTAGTTTGTTCCTAAATTGGGTCCCTTGAAATAGGATGGTGTAATTGAGCCTTAACAGGATTTTTATTCTTTTGTTTTTAGGTAGGTATCTACTTATTTCGAAATCGAATGCTATTTTTATAAATGTCAGAATAAAAAACCAGGCCTAGCATATTTGGTTATGTAGGAGTCGCAAAGGTAGGTATTACCCATTACTACCTACTTAACGCGTATAATAGCCCAGTCAATTAAAACAAACAAAGGCAAACCTTGCAAGCAAACACGTTTTGATGCGGTTATCAGAAAAGTATTTGTTATACTTAGGAGCAGGTTTTTTTTAAAAAAAAGGAGGTATGAGTTTGAACCGTATGTATGTTTGTCCGCGATCATCTCGCGTTTGGCCCAAACGATTTTGATGCAGTTTTCAGAACAGTATTATTAGTCACTATATATATACGTGACATAAAAAAATGTTGAAAAATAATTAATAAGGTCAATTTTCCTGGTTTTTTTTGACAGTTGAAATATTCCCAAAGTTTCGGCATATTTCGGAATACTTCCGAAGTATTCGACGGGAATGATTCGGAATTTTTCCCGCCAGCATCTATAGTGGCCACCGTTATTATTACAAATATTTTTAGGGTTCCGAAAGTCCGAATGAAAAAACGGAACCCTTATAGGATCACTCGTGTGTCTGTCTGTCCGTCTGTCACAGCCAATTTCCTCTGAATCTGCTGGACCGATAGAGTTGAAATTTAGTACACATGATTATCTGTGACCCAAATACGGACGTTACCTTAAATAAATTAATTTGGAATATGGGGGTCACTTTTGTCCCTTTCTTATGTTTCATTTATATAATAAAGTTAGTGGGTAACAGAAAACTTCTTATGTAAATTATTTTGATTTCTGTGAGGTAGACAGATGCAGATCGTTACGACTATTCATATAGTAGAACGTTGTTGTTATTGGTTAGTGACGAGTGTTTAAATCTATTAGCGGTGTTGTTAGTTATTTATCATTTTAAAAATGCAATTAAATATTAACATCGAAGCAAGAGCAAATATCATTGCGTAACAGTGAATGTAATATAGGGAGCGTGCAGGAACTATAGATGGCGCCACATAAATGTCAATGTCAAGTATTTCTACAGTACAAGTTGCGGATTTCATTCAATAGATGGCAGTCTACGTTACGCGTGCTGCATGTATGCATGATGCGTGTTTGTATACATATATGACACGGAAATGTCAATGACAAGTTTTTAAAGGGTAAAAGTTTCGAATTTACTCCACTAGATGGCACAGACTACGCCGTGCACGTTCCCTATAACACAACCTAATGAAACCGGACTAAGTGTAGGTAAGTGATATCGCAAATGTTTCATACGGTATTATTAGGGTTCCGTACCCGAAGGGTAACCAACAACAACTAAAAAATATATACCTAAAGTTATTTTTGTTGAAGTTATACTTCTATAAGCGCGTTATGAAAAAATGATTAGAGTGAAATTATAAGATGCGCGCGCATCACTGTCACACAAAATTCACAGGTTGAAGTTAGCTAGAACCGATCCACCCTTAAGTTAGCTATGGTCTGTGGTTCATGAAGAATGATTGTTTTCCTTTTGTAAACTTTGTGACAGTTTTTTTTTTCCTCTTGTTACGCCAAATAAGTATAACTTCTTACGTGCGTACATAAGTACACACACACTTTTTTATTTGTTTTTGCAGTCCGCAAAGTATATCCAGATGAAGAGGTTACAAAAATAACATTTTTCCAGGATAATTGTCCTATTCACCGGGTGAGCACTGTGCATGACTGGTTTACCAGACAGCCGGAGATAGCTGTCGTTCCATGGCCAGCGCGATCTCCTGATCTCAACCCAATAGAAAATTTATGGGGTTTGATGGTGCAAAGGTGGAGCCCAGAATGAGAGATGTCTTGAGCAGTTGAAGTCGCATTGCATGGAGAAATGGGAAAATATAAGAGGAACAGAAATATGTTTTAATCTCGTAGGCTCCATGCGTCAACGTCTACTTGACTGTATGAGAATAACGGGGAATAATGGGTTATACAAAGTATCATGATAACAAACAACTTTCCCAAAGGAACTCTTTTTTAAACTCATTCACTTTTATCACTTAGCCGCCGCGTTCTGTCTCATTAGATGTTTCTTTGAGAAAGTTGTTTGTTATCATGAATCAATCACGTTTCGGTCACAAATTATCAGCCACCCTGTATAAGGATTAAAAATTTGAGGTTTAGTTTCAATCTTCTTTTCGTAAAAAAAACGAATACTTATCTAAGCTATAACCCCAAAACCCATGATTTACCTACTTACTAAAACTACATGATCGACGCTTAATGTTTACGGTGAAATAAATCCATTTAAAATTGTAAACATTATTTTCATACGTCAACAACAATAAATATTGATTTTAAGTTTCTTGACATATATTTCACATCTTATTCGACAGAAGTAGATAGTTGTAATAAATTGTTGTAGTATGTTACCTGTAATTATAATAAATTTTTAATAATTGTTGTTTTTTATTTTTGTTCTTATAAACCTTTTAGTGCAATACACAATACTCATAAAAAGACAGCAAATATTGCGAACAAAAATAATAAAATACAATAAAAAAATCGAGCTGTGCTTTATGAGATTTGAACTTAGGCAAACTGCTTCACAGTCTTACGTGTTGTCTGCACTGCTATCAGCACACATGATATTTTTGGCAGAATTTTAGCAATGGGATTTAACCAGTCAACATCACGCACATGATGCGTGTGACGAGGGCATAGCAAAAGAGACGAAAATATGTTTCGTATTACGAGACCAAACGAGACCGATGCGTACGGATACGATAAGACGTGGTGTGTGAAGTCTTTGTGGTGTGTGCACCGCGTCGATTACACATACAGACGTAAGGACTGTACCTACCACGGTAGTGTGTTCACAGCAAAACGACTCTAAACGTGCTAGTGCACTTTTTTGGGTGACCGTATAAAATTGTACACGTCGACTCACGCGTTTTAAACCTCTATTATTACTATAACGCAAGGTTTTTATACTGTGGCAAGGTTCAATCACTCGGGGCATGATATAGTCTGTAGTTACCATAGATTTTTTACCAAAAATATGCATTGAGGGGATTTTAAAAAAAAGTTTTAATTCGTAAAAACGTCAAATGCGGGGACCGCCCGTGGTGCCTGACGGGTTTTGACAAGTTGACGTTTTTTGCGCCCGATGCCTCACAGGTTAAACCCACTTTCAACGAAAACTACCGTATACAGACAGCAGAGGAAGAAAGGTAGCAGTCAGGAGTCGATGAAGTACGCATTTACACAGATGGCTTAAAGACACAAAACGGTTCAGGGACTCAACATTAACTAACATACCACTAGGCAAACACAGCTCGACTTTCCAATGTGAATGTGTCGCCCTGACACAAGCGGCAACAGCTGTAAAATGCTTGGGGATACATAATTTTGGAATCAGATTCCTGTCGGACAGTGGAGTCAGCCATAAAAAAAACACGGGGGAAAGCCTTGCGGTCTCCCTTGACATCTCCAAGGCCTTCGACAGGGTCTGGAACGATAGCCTTATTGGAAAGCTCCCTTCCTTCGGACTGCCCGCCGGATTTTGTGATTGGAATGCGGATTTCCTGAGGGATCGGTCTATCCGAGTAGTCATAGATGTCTGCTCGTCCGGACTGCTGGCTATTAATGCCGGTGTTCCTCAGGGGTCGGTGATCTCACCAATATTGTTTTTGCTGCATATTAACGATCTGCTAAAACCCGGTAGGTACCTTTGAGTATGTAGACGACAGCACTGTTGCCGAGATATACGTATCCGACGCACGAGCTAGTGGGTCTCAGGTCCGGTCTCTCCGAGATCCTAGCCTATGGTTGGGCACTTGAACTTGTCCTTACAGGCTGTCTCAGAATGGGGTGATGCCAATCTGGTCAGGTACAGCTAGGGAGTGGAATGCCCTGCCGGAGTCTGTTTCCTGATAGCTACAACCTGGGAGTCTTTAAGTCAAAGAGAGAATAGGTTACTTCTAGGCAAGCGTGCTCCATCTTAGACCACATCATCGCTTACCATCAGGTGAGATAGTGGTCAAACGCGTGCCTATAAAAAATAATAATAAAAAAAAATTGGCTGTGCTCAAAGCCTTAGATAACAAACAAACAGTAAATTAATTTATGAATGTCACCTCGCCCTCCTGGGCTGTGATTCTCCTGAATATTTCGATATCAAACCGAATCACTCTCTCCAGTGCATCAAGGGGCACAGTGGCTCTCTAGGCAATGATGCCGCGGACGAACTTGCGAAGAGAGGTTCCGAGATGGTAGTGCTAGGCCCGTACCCACTCCTTCCCCTACCTTTCTCGCAATTTCGTACATGGATCCGCCAAAGATCAACTGAACTCCATAATAACAGATGGTCACAGGCAACAGACTGCAGGCAGTCAAGAATGGCCATGCCAAACCTACACCCACGACAAACCAAAAAACTGCTCAGTCTTAGTAGAGCCAACCTCAGAATAATAATAGGGACAATCACGGGCCATTGCCTCTTGAACAAACATCTCTTCAACACCTCTCACCTCTGCAGAGGCTGCTTTTACGCTGAGGAATCAGTCGCTCACGTCATCCTGGAATGCGAGGCCGTGGCTACCCAACGTGCACAAATCCTCGGAACAGTGAGGTCACTCCGCGATGCTCGTGAAGCTCCCGGGAAGCTTCTGTGCTTCCGGGCGGAGTTAGGCTGGCTAAGTTAGCCAGGACCCCCCACGCACAACGGACTAAATGAGAGTCTAAATGCGGTCAACGAAGGCCCTAGACTACTAACCATGCGACAAAAAGGTCAATAAGCAAAATTTTAATAATGTTTAGACCTGTTGAGAGTTGTAGTTAAGCGTCTACTACACGGTCGCCAAACGCGTCCCGACACAGGTGACCTTGGTGGTTTTCATAAGTGTAGATTGTGGTTTATGACCAAATTTCGTTCAGCTCTGCCGGTCGCCAACCAAGGTCACCTCTGTCGGGGAAGCGGTTGGCAAACGTGTAGCAGGCACTTTAAGAAAAAAAGAAATTTTGAATTGTCTGATATGTTATTGCAACAAATTAGACATTTAACTGGAAATCAAATTCGAGCGGCGGTATGTTCGCTACCGGTGGTTCTGACACTGTGGCGTTCATGAATAATGTCTTCTTCCTTTTAAGGCGCTATTTACTGCCAACGACCTTGAGTGGTTAGCTTGCGTGTTCTGTACTGAGCTCACGTAACGCGTCGTATGTCCACCCAGTAATCGCCAAAGGACTCGCCCATCAAGGAGCGCTGTCCGAAATTAGACGCATTATTAATTTATTATAAATAAAACAACAGGTATTATACTAAAAGACGTTTACTAAAATATAAATAATTAAATCATCTTTAAAATGGTGAAGATTTCATAAAAATACGCTTTATAGTTTGTGTGATTCTCCATTTTTTATTCCCGTTAGACATAACTTTAAAAATTAATTACACTATGTTAGAAAAGTATAATTTCAAATATTCACATATCAAATTACGAAAGATGTTGTCTAGCGTAACATATATTTTTTTGAAAGAATTTTTGACTAGTCGTTTAAACGTGATCTTCTCCAGCGAGCGCCCCGCACCCCTCTTCACTCTCGCGACCGGTCGTTGCTAACCGACGTTATTGAGAATATTGAGATTGTAAAAACTTTGGTAATAGGCCGAATTTCCATTGGATTATTGGAAAATTTATTAAAATACAGCCACTCATTGCTAATAAACGTATTGAATTAACCTGAGCAATTATTCACATGATGTAATTAAGTAAAAATTAAAAAGAAAATGTTCTAAAGGAAAATGTTTTGGATAACTTAAAAAAGCTATTTATTTATGGAAATAAAACCATATTAGGAAATAAAAATTAGCAGACCAATTTTTCAGTAGAAGTTAAAGCGCAAAATGTTAAAGTTAAATTTAGAGTATCTCTCAAATCGAAAAAATGTTGGATGCCTATATTTACCTATTCTAATACATTCGTACGTATACAGAAAGTATTTCAGTCTGAGGAATTTTTCACAGAGAGTAATAGGCAATTTTCATGTTTAGGTAAACATTCCTAACTTCTCTTATGAAAATCTTTTGGCTAATTTGATATCTGTAATCTGTGTTACCTTAATTTATCACAGTACCTACTCTCACTGGATTTTTCGGGTTACAAAAGCCCCGTTGATTGGTCTATTTTGCCACCGCAGCGCGCGAGCACAAGGGTAACATTTATCTATTGCGGGGAATGAGTAGAAATAAAAATCCTTTTATATTTCCAAATATATAATATATATACATTTATTAAATAATCATTTCATTTTTATTCCAATTTAACAATAAAATTCTCAAAGACACAACATTTGTTTAACTCTGTTTATCGTACAAGGATCCCATCCCGTAGGTACGTTGTATACACACAGACAGCCGTCATACAAAAATATATAATTAGAGGATGCGACGAGCGCAGGACAAGGAGTCGGCTATAGTCAACAAGTTCCACAGCTCACAGAAACATCTCATATTCTGCTAGTTAAATATACCTTCTCTTATAAACATTTACATCTGACTTTACATAAACCTAACTTCTTTTACAAGTTTGCATCGCCTCGCGGACGATAGAAAATCCTTCAGGATTCAATCACATAGTGAAAATATTAATGCAACACAGATACAACATTTTCCTCCCCGCACGTCTATGTGTGCGGAGGTAATATTATAGAAATTCATTGTTTCAATAGTTTCTTTTAGACATTATGTCCAAAAATCTAATTCGTTTCATATTAAGTTATCACACGTTACAAAAAGTGGGAGCAGCGTCCAACAGCGACGTACAAGTACATAGTAGTACCACAAACAAGTGTTCACTTGCACAAGTTATCTGACAATAAATACGAGACGAGTTACAGACACGAGCGGCGACGGACTGTACAGAGTCGCAGGTCGCGCGTGTACAGGGACACATATACAAATACTTTATATCCACCATAAACGATTTACTTTAATTTACAACAATAGATTTGCACAATTTTCATTATATACACATTGAATAAATACTTTTTGTAACATCAGAATTTGAAAGAATCTTTGGTATAGTAGGTCGCGTCGGGCGTGTGGTGTGCTCGCGGACTGTTCACTGCGCACGGTGCGCCAGTGCGACAGTACGACAGTGCGACAGAGCGCACCTGCATCGTCTTCGTTCGTACACGTTACACTACACGTTAAAGCTTTCGACTGAAGATACACACGCGCGGCTCACAGCCACACGCGGCCGCGCACAGATTCGAGTACTTCCACTCCACGCTACTGACGGCTAACTACCGACCGGAATGTTGAAGTGTGCAGGCGACGCCGGCGGGCCGCTCACTTGCCTTCGTCCTGCTCCATGGGCTCCTCCGACGCCGAGCGCGAGCTGTCCGCGGACCTGGGGGAACAGTGGGTCAGCGGGGTCTACAGACACACAGCACTCACGACGCACGCATACACACCTGAGCGCCGGCGCCTCGGGCTGCGCCTGCTGGTGCATGCTGAGCGTGGCCATGGCCTGGCACGTGTCGGCGGCGTCGCGCTCCGTCTGCAGGCGGCCCAGCCGCAGCGCCGCCACCGCGGGCGCCGCGTCCAGCGCCGACATCGTCAGCAGCTCGGCGCCGCGCTTGAGGCCGCGCCAGTGCGCGCCGTGCACGGCCAGCGTGGCCCGCAGCGCGTCCTGCGCCCGCGCATGCGGCGGCCGCGCCAGCTCGCTGAGTGCGGGGGCGGCGCAGCGCTCCCCCAGCAGCGCCCGCACGCACTCCTGCGCACAGTCGCACATGGCGGGCAGGTCGTAGCCGCCCTCCAGCGCCAGCACCAGCTTGCCGCCCGCCAGCTGCGCCAGCTCGCGCGTCATGTGCGCGAAGCAGGCGGCCGACACGCTGTAGCCGCCCAGCGGCGCCGGGTGGCCTGCCGCCGCGTCGAACCCGCACGACACCAGCACGATCTCGGGGTCGTACTCCTGAGCAGACCGAACACGTCAAGTTACTGACTGACTCCTCACCACCGGCCCACGTCGTCTACTGTGGCACTAGTTACCTTAGCAATAGGCATGATGACGGTGCGGAAGGCGGCCAGGTACTCGGCGTCGGCGAGCGGTGGGTTGGTGCCGCCGCACCAGGCCACGTTGACGGTGTAGCCCAGGCCGGGCCCGGCGCCGGCCTCGGTGGCGGCTCCGGTGCCGGGGAAGAAGTTGCCGTCGTCGTGCCGGTGGATGCTCATGTACAGCACGTGCGGGTCCGAGTAGAAGATCTGCTGCGTGCCGTTGCCGTGGTGCACATCCTGAAAACATGGGTACGTTTATTAGCAACGGTAATTTGGATCTCTAAAGGTCTACAAAGACATACAAGGAGTCTATAACTCTGAAAAGGTTGGTGTTTGAAAGCGGAAAGTTTATACAATTTTAATGAAATGGTCAGATAATATGAGAACCATGTAAGTCAAAGGCTATTCTGGTCTTTTAAGGATGCTGTAGCACTTACCCAGTCCACGATGAGTATCCTCTGAAGCCGATGCCTGGTGTGCAGGATGCGCGCGGCAACAGCCACGCTGTTGAAGAAGCAGAAGCCCATCGCTTGGTTGGGCTCCGCGTGGTGGCCCGGAGGACGCACCACCGCGAACCTAAAGGTTGGAGGGGGCTGGTTAGACTACTGTAACAGTTTTTTTTTTTGTTTTATGAAGAAATCAATCGAGAGGGAAATTGAATTTATTTGTATTCTTGTTTTCTAGATATATTTTAAACACAAACGAAAAAACAAGGGTTAAGAAAATAAATTGTAATGTTTTTGACTAAAGTACTTATTTTTATTATAGACATAACTTTTTACATGACCTTATATTCCATTTTATTTAGTAACATTCTTTGTAAAATACTAAAGCTGTTCCAAATTGAGTTCAAGATCCGTCAACATGTTTTTATAGACCGGTGGGGATTGTGAAAATGTTAATAGAAGAAGTCTAGTACTATGTGTAAAATGGTCAAAATCCTGAGAATTCATTTTGAATTATTATCAGTTTTTCGACGAAGAACAAGGGCTATTAGGAGCAGGTGTTGTGAAGTGTCGTATGCAACTCACCCGTTCCTCAGGTCCCCCTTGGCGGTGCGCACGGCCAGGTCCAGCACGGCGCCGGCCGCAGCCCTTGCGGCGTGCGGCGTGTGCGCGTCGGACCAGGCCGTGTCGCTGTCGACGCCGAGCCCGCCGCACGCCAGCCGCACCAGCTGGCGCACGCCGCCGCCCGCCTCGCGCGCGCGCCCGCCGAAGTGCGCCACGTGCGCCTCCGTGTGCACCGACTGCGGGTACCACGTAATAATATTCATTATATATTTTATATATTTTTTTAAGAAATATTTAAAAATGTATTTAATAAGTAAGAAAGATAAACAAACTAAATAATAATAATTTTATTAGAACAATAAACCGGTTTACAAAATTGTTTGTGTTACAGGACATAAGGACAGCTACATAAGTAAAAAAGTGTGTGTGTACTTATGTACGCACGTAAGTGTAATAAGTTATTACTTCTTTGTCGTAACAAGATAAAAAAACAAACTGTCACAAAGTATACAAAAGGAAAACAATCCTTCTTCATAAACCACAGACCATAGCTAACTTCAGGGTGTCGGTTCTAGCTAACTTCAGGCTGTAGGTTTGATGTCAGATTAGCAATCGGCGCCCCCAACAACCTTTTACAAGATACCCATAACGAATGTTTGAGAGAAAGTGGCATCCACCATCTTTGATTTTAAAATGAATGTCAAATTTACAATCAGCACCCCCAAAAACCTATTACACGTTACCCTTACCAAATGTTTGACAAAAAGTTGCATCCGCCATCTTGGATTTTAAAATGAATGTCTAATTCGCAATCGGCACCCCCAAAAACCAATTACACGATACTCATATCGAATGTTTGAGAAAAAGTGGCATCCGCCATCTTTGATTTTAAAATGAATGTCAGATTTGCAATCGGCACCCCCAAAAACCTATTACACGATACCCATATCGAATTTTGGAGAAAAAGTTGCATCCGACATCTTTGATTTCAAAATGAGTGTCAGATTTGCAATCTGCACCCCCAAAGACCTATGCCCAGGGGTAGCGGATAAATTCTGAAACTGAGTTACCCTAGGCACTCAGGCAGGGAAGGAACAGGGGTGGGTTTTAGTCAGTAAGAGTCTGACACGCCCTCCCACTCCACCCAGAGCGGGAGAAGTCTTTAGATGGTTTCCCACGCCTCCAAAAAAAAAAAAACCCAAAAACCTATTACACGATACCCATAACAAATGTTTGAGAAAAAGTGGCATCCGTCATCTTTGATTTTAAAACGACTGTCAGATTTGCTATCGGCACCCCCAAAAACCTATTACACGATACCCTTATCAAATGTTTTAGAAAAAACAAGATAAAAAACCAAACTGTCACAAAGTTTACAAAAAGAAAACAATAATTCTTCATGAACCACAGACTATATGCTAACTGCAGGGTGGATCGGTTCTAGCTAACTTCAACCTGTGAATTTTATATCACAATGATGCGCGCTCATCTTAAAATTTCACTCTCCATCATTTATTCATAACGCGCCTAAACAAATATAACTTCAAAAACTGTGTTGTAGCCATTAGCGCCCACCTCAGAGACGGGAGACGTCGGCGTTCCTACATTTATAATAATAATAAATAAATTATTTTTTATAGACTTAACCTAAAATTAAAAGTAGAGTTTACTAAGCAATATCAATTAAACAATTACGATTTTAAATTAACCAAAATAAATAATAATACAATTTTAATTTAATTATTGATTAATAAATTAATTTTATTTGACTAATTATTACAATTTAAATATTTAAAAATAATCATTCAATTTAATAAAATTAAAAATAAGGTTAAAGTCCAGTTCTGTGGGTGTGAGTGATGGTGTTTGTATGTGTATGTATGTGAAGGTAATTGATTGTTTCAAGTGCATCACGTGTTACACGTAACCGTACACCGAGCGCACTGTCTCAGTATGCACCCACTGTGGGGCAAGGGTGTGACCACGGAATACAGAAAACAAGTGGGAAGTGCCCACGCAACTATCCGGCTGTGTCGCACAATGATATGTAAAACAAGTATTCATTTTGTATGAACATTAAAGTAAATTTTAACGAAAAGCTTATTTGTAGCTGCGTGGACACTTCCACTTGTTATTTCTATTCCGTGGGAGTGACCACACCCCTCCCGCACCGTGCAACTGTCACGGTATAAAGGTAAGGACCAGTAGTCACGAGCCTCCGCACGTAATCCCGATTCGACTCAGTTTTCAAAATTAGGAATAGTGGCCACCGTTTTGTTTTATATTTAGGTCAATTGAACCGAAGACCGATTGTTTTTAAAATCGATTTCTGAGTATTTAGTGATCAAGATTTACAAGACTAAGATCGATCCTTACAAAATTTGAATGAAACCTCCAGCTGCTAGTTCATAACAGAAAAAAATGAGAAATACTGAAGACCGGAATCAGGAATCAAGATTAAAAGTTTCTTGTTCTTAGTTCTCAAATACTTTCTTCGTTGAAATAATTTGATGCGGGCTGTTAGGTACATACCTGTAATTCTTCAAAAGTGGCCTTCCTGGGCCTCGTCCTCTCGGCCCGGGCCACGAGCCCCGTCTCGCACAGACGCGCCCACACGGACTGCAGACGGCCGCCGTGCTCGGGGTGCGTCGGCGCATGCGCTCCGCACGCACAACTACCACAAACAAACATTCATATAGACAGAGCTCTATTGTAACGGAGAGAGGTGGCATGAAATAAGTTAAACTTGAAAGAACAAACTCTATGTTTAGTGTTCAAATAGAATAGAAAGAAAGACATAATAAAATTTATTCAGCAACAGTACACAAATTCAAATATAATAAATATTATATTTAAACACCATAGAGTTTGTTATTATTATTATATTATGAACCCAGGTTTTATTTATCAGGAAACAGACTCCGGCAGGGAATTCCACTCTTTAGCTGTACGCAATGAAAGTATTACCAAAACGTTTAGTGTGTGTGGGTGAAGAAGAAGTGGCAGAATCATGCAGGTTGTTTGACTGACCCATGTTTAAGCATAAGCGCGTCGTAGGCGAGCCCCGTCGCCGGCGTGCGGGCGCCCACCAGCGGGGAGCTCAGCGCGCGGGCCAGCGGGGCCGGCTCGCTCGCGGGGCCCACCGCGCTGCAGGGGCCCGGGGCCGCGGGGGCCCGCCGCGCCGTCAGGTCGATGACCTCGCCCTCTTCCTCGCGCAGCTGGGCCGCGGCGGCGTCGTGCGCGCGGGTGAGGACCTGGCGGTGATAGAAGCCGTTTAGTGGACATTCTAAATGGCGATGTATTTTTCGTCTGCTTTGTTTTGTTAGTGATCTCTAGCGCTATTGGAGCATAAAGTTCCAAGTTCGAGTCCCAGGTCTAAAAATGTTTTATTGGGTTCTTCATCAAGAATTTTTCAGTCTGGACTCAACTCTTAACCATAAGGATTTTTTTCAAAAATAGACCTATTATTTGAAACTTAAACATAATCAGCAAAATAGAAATGATCAGATTCGTTTATTGTTTGTCACAGGTGGAAAATCAGATCTTAAAATTATTATTGTAACATGTATCACTGTAACATACCCTTATGGTGTACAACATTTAAATTTACAATGAAATGGTTAAAATCGTCATAGTACACAAAATAACCAAGGAAACATAATATTAATTATCACTACGGAACATAACCTAATTATACTTTCATTAATTGTCCTTTGTCGTTTAGGAATTCATTGATTGTGTAATATACCTACTTTCTGTACCAGTATTTCTTTGAGTTTGTATTTAAAAGTAGTTAATGTTTCAAAAATTTTATTAGATTTCTGGTAATTTATTATAATTTTTATTTATAATAAATTACCAGAAATTTTATTTTATTTTAGTTACATATCTGTCTAACTTTTCTGAGAAAACAATTGTGATGTAATATCAAGATACATTTTTCGAACGCACAATGTGGGTTTCCTCCATGAAAACATTGTCATGGACGGGTGAATCGATAAAATCAATCTAGTGAAGGATTGCAGGTATTCCTTGAATGCTGGAACTTATCCAGCATTCAGTAGAGAGGCCTTCTTGGCTGAATGATGGACTTTCATGAACTCACAGTTTTTCTTATTTGGTCGCGCAGGTAATGGTGCGCGGTGGGCGGCGTGAGCGCGGGGTCACCCAGCGGCAGGGGCGCCGAGTGCGTGCGGCCCAGGGGCCGCTTGCTGAGCCGCGCGCCCCCCAGCGCCCAGCCCTCCGCCTCGCACACGGGCGGCAGTGCGCAGGGGGGCGGCGCCGGCAGGGCGCGCGGGGGCGCCTGGTGCGGCCGGCCCAGGCTGATGTTGGGCATGGAGGGCGACGAGAACAGCAGCTCGGCGGCGCGCCCGCAGCCCTCCTCCTCCTCGCGGATGGGCGCCTGCGCCCCCGCGCCCCCGGGGGGCGAGCCCCGCGGAGAGCTGCCGTCGCAGTCTGCAATACAACACGACAACCTTCACGAGTGCCCGAGCAGCGCGCATGCTAGTGATATGTTCGTGACGGCTTACGGCATGTCGCTGCTTTGCGTCGACAATTTCTTAAGGGCAGTGGTCAATATTTCAATTACTTCACGTTCCTGTCTTGGATTTGAGTGTTCGCAAAATAATAAACGTTTCAATTTGGTTTTTGATTAATGAAATGTGAGAAAAATTGGAAAGGAGTTGAAATAATTCATTAAAAAAAATACCTTCTAGATCTTTCTTTTTAAACGACGAATAAAAGGAAGAGGTTCTCAATTCGACCGTATTTATATTTCTTTTTTTGTAAAAAATTCCAATCCTAATCAAGAATACTGATTGCACAGCAAAATAGTTACCTCCCAATATTATTATTTTAGCTACAATTTGAGTTCGTGACGCATCGCTAGTAATTGAAAAGGACTTTTGCTGATACTAGAGATAGTGGAAATATTATATTTATCCCAAACTTTGCCTACGCATTCTATACAATGCCGAATCTTGAGCCGGAGAATTGTGGTAATGACAGTCGTAAGTAAGGTTGAGAAGCGGGGCTCCTATTTCTGTCTGCAGGGTTTAAAGGAACTTAACACGAAAGGGATGACGGGGTCTGCTCGCTCGCTCACTGTAGCCCTTCTTCATCCTCTTCGAACCTAACCCATCCATATCGGGATGCCCTAAGCTCCCAAGCTCGCTTCGTTCGCTCTTGGACAACGTACGTTGCAATGGTAAACTTTCTGGTTAATTTGATGTGCAATCAGTATATTCGAGTTACAATAATTATTTTGATGTGAAAAACATTTAATTGATGTAAATAAATTGAGGAATGATAAGTTTATTGATGTGCATTTAAAAATAAATCTATAAAAATAGGGATTAATTGACAATGGCACATTTCATTTTACTAAAACAGGGGGAGATAAATACAATCATTTAACGGTTTAGATTCATTTTTATAAAAGGTCTCTTCCAAATTAAATTAAATAAAAAAACACAACATCATCAAAAATGCAACAACAAAACTTGCACAACATTGAATGTACGTTAGCTGCTGGTACTCACTGCGGTGCTTGAGCTTCTTGAAGGGGCGGCGCGCCAGCGGCGAGGCGCGGCGCTCGATGACGCGCGCCTTGAGCCGCACCTTCAGCATGTTGGGCTCCGACGCTGCGGGTTAGTGCACAAGCATGCGAGCGTTAGGGTTAACACCAACTCACCACAACTACGTTAACTTCATAACAGCGAACATATTTCAATTCAGGGGCTGTGTAAAATGTTAGAGCCCTTAGAACCATTACTGTTGGGAGACAGAGAGAGATGAAGCTATGCAAGACAAATTAGCATCATCTCTTTTTCACAATGGACTTGATTTGACAAGAAAGTTTGAAAGCTATGGGCAAACGGTCCATATATTGAAGACTTTTGATCGCGCGTTTATACGCGTTTTATATCGATCCAATGTACAACAGTGTTTACACAGATTTCTGTGGTAAATTCTTATCGTTATTCTCGTACACTTGACATGACTCTGCCGCTACGTCCACACACACGGATGCATCACACTCGGCTACGGCGGGTACGTACCGGTCTTGCGCAGCGGGTAGTCGGGCGACGGCTGCGGCGGCGCGGCGTTGAGCGCCAGCGGCAGCGGCGCCGCCAGCCGGTACGGGTGCGTGCCCGCGGCGCCCGTCGACGTGATCGACTCGCCCGACGACGACTTCACTATACCCCTGAGCGAGACATGCCATGTTAACACTGGTGATGACTTTAGGGAACTTATAAACGATTTGGAGGGGAGAGCAACTTACCAATTTCTATAGGATGAACCAGGTACTGTTCCATTTGCACTCGCTTGTTTCTTTTTTAGGAATTGCTGGAAAAAAGAAAAGATTTTTTAATGTTATGATCAAGAATTAACATATGTATAAGACACCAATACCCATCCGTAAATAGACACAGAACGAGAAGTAAAAAAAGGACTGTCATAGAAAGTTACCTTGAACAAAGGTAGCTCAAAGACCACGGTCATCACGGACAATGCTAAATGGATATGGACACAGACATTGAATCTTGTACACACGGAAAACTAGATAATCCGTCTCAACTGAGTAACTGTCTAATTAGTGTTGTTACCTGCAGCTTCTGCTTGACCTCGGTGGAGGCGTTGGCGCTGTGCTCGTGCTTGTCCTTCTTGCGCAGCAGCTCCACGCGGTCGCGCTCGTGCCGCTCGCGCGCCTCCCGCGCCTCCAGCGCCTCGCGCGCCTCTCGCCGCGCGGCCTCCTCCATGGCCTTCTGCTGTTCCCACAACTGGAACGTTAGTCCTGCCGTTATTTTTGCTAACAGGCCCTCTTAGGGAGGGACCACTTTGATTGAAAAGGCGGTTTGTTTTGCAATCAATCCAGAGTCAAATCCAAGATTTATGTTCCTGTTAGGCTTGTCCAGCTTGAAGGTGCGAAGCCACCCTTTTGTAGATAGGAGTAGTATGCCAATATATATATACTAAATCTGGATTGTTATCGGAATTGATGACGTAACTATTGCCTTTGATTTCATTGGTGTTGAGAAGAATCCAGTGGGATGTTGAATTTTGAATTGAGTTGGATTCCCTTTCGTGCGATTTCCCTTTACAATGTATAGTACTTCACAGATTTGAAACTTAAGTTGAACAAATCAAAACGTTGTTTTTAATACAGGTTTAGCGAATCTTGAATCATACTAAAAAGTCATTCATTTATCTTCAATTACATTGGAATTACCAGTTGATTATAATATCTGCTGTGTCATGGTGACACTAGATATTTAATTTCTTTATTACTTTATCGTTTCGACCATTTAATTGTTTTTTTACTTTTTATTATTCACTCGATATTAAGCTATTTATATCAGCTCATTTTTTGTTCTGATAAAACATTCGTAAGTGTCAGCCCACTATTGGATAAAGCTATCAGGCGTCGCGAGTACCCCGCACCCCGGGGTGACGTCAGCTCATTAAAAGCTGATTGGGCATGCTGTAAGTATCGGGTGCATCGCTACCACGATTATTCGGCACATATGATCCTAAGCTTATTAAAAGAAATAAAGAATGACAAAAAAAACCAGTTTCATTAGACGGGGTCAACTGAAAACATGGAACTATAGAAGGTATGTTAACGACGAAAGATGGAGGACTGTAATGTAGGAAAAGAATAATAAACAAAAATAATCAAAACGGCACCTATTGAAGAATGCACATTATTTACTTCACTCCGTATCCCCATACTTTCGCACTGAGTCAGAGCACCTCGCTCTGTCAAACTAGTTAACGATACTAGCACAAACATTCAGCGAATGACTCGCGAGTGAGTAAGAGTGCGTCACGGATGCCATTCCCCTTAAAAATGATCAGATCATTGGGCGCCCGCGCATGCCTCCAAAATAACACTGTTTACATCGTTTGCCAATGTCATCATCCTTATTTACTGTAATTATTATTGTGAAAGTATTTCGGATCTCATTTTGAAGCCATTTATTTTTTAATCAAAATTCTTTAGACAAACACGCTTCTTGAAATGTCTTTTTCAAACATTGAAAACGATCAATGGATTGAAAGCGTATGTGCACAATGTATGGTTAAATTCTATTTGTAATGTTGACGTATTTATATGCAAATAAATCGATTTTGTTTGATTGATTGCAGCTTATCAATTTGATGTCATACCTTCACGACCGGATAGCTTATCGTAGCTATTTATATCTACATATGACTTAATCCAGCCCTGTTGTTTAGCGGTGCATTTAAACTTTAGTTACTGAAAAAATAAATTGTTAGAGTTGCGGATAAGTTTTTAATATTTGTGAGTTGTGTGAATGTCTGCCATTGAAGGTGACCGAAACCTTTTTGAGGCATAACTTATTATCGTGTGAATATATTGATTGTTAGTATGCTATAGTCTATAGTTCTGCTCTTTAGTATAAATGTTCTTGAATTTCTAAACCAATACTATACAAAGAAAGTTACGTTCTATTAAAAAAAATCAAATATAAATGACCTGGCATGTCCTTCAGGTGGGCAAAGGCCCTAAGGTATTCCAAAAGATACTGCCATCAAAAATAATCAACTTTCAACACATTGACAAAGGGATTCATCAACACTACAGAATCAAAAACTTTAAATTACAAACCGCATATATTATGTATACTGTACCCCTACACACACCTATACTACCAACAAAGGCCGGCTAATGACGAACTATAGACGCCTCGTCACCTACAACACCCCTACTCAAGGGAGTGGCAGAACTAACCCGGAGTGAACACAATCACACCGGGCACATAGTAAGTATGAATGATGTAATTACTAGTAGTGTGCAGTCCATTCATGACTATTAATACGACGACATGCTCCGTGCCACATTCCAGCCAGGAGTTATGTTCCACGGTTTGTTTCTATACATTTATCGAATCTTGAGGAATGGTTCGAGGAATTGAGGTTATTTCAGCTGTAAATGCATTTGCAAACGTTCATGTAGTGCATCCCTAAAAAGAATCCATCGTGCCTCGTAGTCTATATAGGGTTATTTGTAACTCACCCAAGACGAGAAGAGGTTTTAATTTTTTTTGCAGATTTCGTTAATAAACATAATTTTCCTTTGAAACTGCTAATCAAATTGCTGCTAAAAAAAAGCAGTTTCAAATTGGATTTTCTCGAAACACATGGGTTTTCGCATAAGCTTCCACGGGTGCTTAATCGTTGCAAATAGGTCACACTATCAGCGCCCTGCCGGGTCGAGTTATTCTATCTAGCCTGTACTGTCCCACTGCTGGCCAAAGGCCTCTCCCATTCCTTCTACAGTTCTCATAAAAAAAGACCGAAAGGAAAACAATGACGACCGGTGTCCGTGAAACAGAAGAAAAGTATGAAGTCTGGAGGGTATATGATTCTCCCATATAGACCTTTATGTCTAAAATCGCTTAAGACCTAGTAAGCGTTGAGATCAATGAAGAGAGAACTATGATAGAGACCGTTGCCTTGCAGTGGTTCCTAGCTTCTTCTTTCCTTAATTGAATATACCAATTTCAATCTATTCAATCAGTTAAAGATCACGAGCTCCCCGGTAACCTTAACCGCGTGATCTGACACATCAATCACGGTCGTTCATCGGCTTTGGAAGAAATAAACTAATTACACTCGCTCACGATTCGGCAACCGGTCCGGCAGTCACATGACACTGGTGTGGCGGGTTCTTAAGGTGAGTGAGAAAAAACTTTATTACTTGTTTTGTTGATGACTATTTATAAACATGATGGTTTGCTTGTTTCAATATAGCCACGATAAGCTGCGTATTTCACACAAAAACATGTTTCAATTTTGAAAAGGAAAACAGTGTATCAGCAACTTATCCTAGTCTGCAGCATCTTGAAGTACTGCTCATGAAGGCGAAATCGCACGGAACAAATAAAAATAAACTAAAATTAACTATGATCTAATAAATAAAGTGTTCGATTTGTATTTACCTGCAGCATATTTACCTTCAAATGGTGCATCAGCTGCTGTTCATGCTCTTGCGCCAGTTGTTGTCGTTGCTGCTGGAAGTGCTGCAACAGGATTTCTTGCTGTAGTTGTTGCTGTTTCTTCAACTGCAAAAGTTATCCGAACACTTATTATTGGTGTTCCACAGGGATCTGCCTTAGGTTTAGTACTGAATAAGGCATTTGACACAATCGATCATTATTGACATTCGTCGATATTGTAGGTGGAGATTTTGACGATTTCTATTTAAACTGCTTTAACAGTTTAGAGATATTATTTACTGGCAATAAAATAGTAAATTTAAGGATTAGAATTTGATTAGAAAGTTAATCTCCTCTCATAATAGCGACCGTTTTCCTTATAGTTATTTTTTTTTTTTTGTATTTTCTAAATTGGAGATGGAAGAAAAAGTTTTAGGCTAGGTGAGAATTTACATATTATATAGTAATTTACATAAAAACTGTTACGAGTTCATCGACTGTACGTATATTCACACTATTAATTTGATCACCCTTTGTACCAGTTAATGTTATTTTTTAAGGCAAAACCTCTGTGTCATATTCAACTACTTCATCATTACTGTTTGATTCACTACTCATACGTATATTAATAGATATTACCATGTTTCACCATGTTGATCATCATGTCCAAATGTTTGTCTTAATTATAATATTATTTTTGTAATGAGATATATGTTTGTGAAATTGTTTTGCTTGTTAGGAGATGACAGGCATATGGCTTCGCTGAATTAATTTATAAGGCTGTAGAAATGCTTCGAAATATGGCATCTTATGATTTAATGATACGATGAGACACATAATTCCGATTGAACGATCCAAAATTTATGGCATGAAAGTTTGGCGTATTCTCAAATATGTGTCGGACAACATTTGGACATGTTCATTGAATGTGACACATTGAACACTGGTGACTGTACATTATTATTGTAATTTGAACTCACTTGCATCAGGAAACTACTCTCTAATGTCTGTTTCGCCCGCTCAGCAATATGGTTTTTTCTTGGGTTCTGATTCTGACAACGAGAGATGAAATACATGTAGGATACCAGTCGGCCACGACCGTGGGGGGGAGCTATTAGTTCTAGGGGGAGGACCTAACCAAGAGCTCGAATACGCCGACGTCTTTCAACAGTTGAAGTAAAAAATATATAGGTACAAGATAATTATATAATATAACTAAAGAAGAAAGGTTAAGATGCTCCTGGAAAACTTAATCCCAAGAATTTGAGCATGTATAAGTAAAATTCAGACACTACGACACAGAAACATAAGGCGTATTAGAGCCCTTGGCTCGCAAAACTTTGCTCTAAACTTCTATGTTACATACACCTGAACATAGCGAACATTTCTTTCACATCCAAAGCTTAGGTACATCTATTGACTAGACAATGCAACCTCGCACCGCAGGTCGGAAGCGTCCGATTTACAAAGAATACATCAAAAGGCACGCCGAGGTGCGCGTGCGCGTATTTCTGGCAACGCGCACATTATTTTTGTTCGATGGGGAAAAATGGCGGGTGGTCGGAATGCGCCGCGAATAGATCGCGCGAACGGATGTTTTGCGCGGCCGCGTGGGCGGGGACGATATTGTCGTGGTTCAGGGGAGCCCGGGGCTTCGCCACAGACGACGTAACTTCCACATTCATGTGCGAGGATGTGGTCAGGAAGTTATGACAGATTCCGCAGTTATGAATGACTTGTGATTGGGTCGTTACTTTTGTCTAAACGATCGGGACAGTTTGGTGGATTACATCCGGGAACTAATAAATGACTGCAGAACTTTCTCTGTTCTAGATAAATAGGATTTTCTACTTGAACCACTGAAGATTAGAAGAGTTCGTTAACCCTTTTTCACAAAGTGAATCTTATTGAATAATTTGCAACAAGTTAAAACACCTAGAAGTCAAGACACTTTGTACGGAACCAGTCTAATCAATTGACCTCAAACTACTCAGGGAACTCGTTTTATAGTACGGAATTATTACGCATATCTTTCTACTAATGGATGCAAAAACATTATCATCGAACGGTTGCAACACAACCTCTTGCACTATCTTAACATGTGAAACTTCATTTTGTATTCCATTAAATAGCAACAGAGCTACATGCAATATTCAAAACGCACGCAGAAAGGGGCCGCGAATAATTTCATATCTAAATTTAATCCGTATAATACGCATATAATCATAACATATGCAGACGCTACACATACATACATACACGTTCGTATACGCGATATTAATAGTGCGCGCGCGGCGGCCGGTATAAATATCGCGTAAAAATAATATGTATACGGCGAGCGTTCGCTATATTTTGGGAAAAGGTCACGGTAATCTGCGGACTTCGCTCCTTCACCTGCATCTGTGATCTGAGTTTTTGTACAGATTTCTTATTTCTGCAGCTGAGCGTGAATGGTGAAAATTGGATAGACATTAAGGATATGTACAAGTGAACTGAAAAGAAGAACAAAGGAATGTTATAGCCCGCTGACTTTAAATGAATTCCGGAATGATACTATCCACAAAACAAAAAAGTATACTGTACTAGCTGCAGACGTTGTCCTGTTTTAGCTATGAACTGTCAAACGCGCGAAGTTTAAATAGTCGTTAGGTTTTCTGAAATTCTTTAAGTTTCCGCGCAACTTTCTTATTTTTTTCTTTCATAAGAACCTTTTCCTGACAATAACAAACACAACAAAAAAAGAATTAGCGAAATCGGTCTAACCGTTCACGCGTGACGCCGTGACCAAGGAAATAGGGATTTATTATCATAATTACAGATAACAGATTTCTCGGTTTTATCAAAGACCAGATAAGCTTTTGGATTCAAAGTCTGTTCCAATTATAAAAGGAAGTGCTACATTTACTAAAAGCTTTTGGCTGTCATCACTTTCTTTCTATCTTTGTCTTTCGCGGAATGAGTATTTTTATATCTCGTTATATCGGCAGAAGATAGGGCGCTCCAAGAAATAAACAAGTTATTTTTAGAACTGACATGAATAAATACATCAACTACAAATCTGTCAGCAAATCTGTTATTTCTGTCAGCTAAATATAAAATTTTAATCTATTCATGAATATTGTTTGCTTTGTCTACGATGCTATTACTAATTAGTAAAATTTCATCAACTGTTCACCCGCCACGTTTCTCAACACACGTTACAGTGATATCATCTACATGTAGATATGAGTTTATAAGAAAATACTATTTTAAACAAACATTAAATCGTCTGTCTATTTATACTTTTCATATAATCAAAGAGATATACATCTTTATCTAATCTAGGTACTTTACCTAGAAAGTAAAGAATGCCAATAATTTTGTATCGTATCGTAGTAATAATTGTAGCTATTTTTATTGACAAAGTAGTAAAGACGTGTAGTACGTAGGAGATGTAATCGGGCCTCCCACCCACTAACATCAGAGCTGTGTTTACAAACACTACATTATCTAATAAAAGAATGAGCTATGTAATAGCTGGGGAACCTTGTTTGAACAATTTGTGAGTTACTTTAGTTTTTAGTTTAGTTTTACAATTATGTTGTGACTGAAACTTATGGCGAAGTTTGAATGACGAAAGGTGAGACAATAAAGATGGATCGTTTTGATATAACTGGTGTAAGATTTGAAATAAAGGATCGAGGGCAGCTTATAAGTTGCTGAATAGTAACAGATACAAGAGTCACCAGAAATAATGAAAATGGAGAAACAGAGGAATACACAAAAGACAAGACCAAAGAAACACAGGAACCTAAATAAATAAACATACCAGGAAAAATATACAAAATATAAAAGTAACATAGAAGTCTTACAATAATAAAAATACAGAGATAAATCAGGATTAAAACATAGAGAAGTTTTAAGAGAGTAACTTAAATAAATATGTTGATGCTAACCTGCATGATCTGCTGATGGAAGCTGGTGTCAGCGAGGGGCAGGCGCGGCGCGTGCGGGGGGGAAGGGGTGTGCTGCGGGGAGCCGTCGGCACCCCCGCCGCTCTCGTGCGCCATCTCTGCTGCAAAGAAGAGAAGACACTGTTAGTATGGAAGATGACGAGGATAAAGATGGAGAAAATTAAGATGGTGATGGTGAAAAGGCGAATAGATAAAGATTTTGAGTTTTAAATCATAAAGCGAATATACGTAAAGACTTTATGATACGTTCCTATTTTCTAATGGCACATTCATTTCTGTGTGTACTACAAATCATTGAAGTGAGAAACTTACAGTGGTAATATCAATATTTTCAAGACCAAATGTGACGCTAGTTCCGTGTGTTCGGAGTTAAAGCCTACCTGCTACTAAATATCAGATAAAAGTCAGACTGGAACATTACTCCCACGTAGACGAGGAAAAGGCTAGGCTGGTAATAGTGGCTGTCAAAATCATAAACCAGTCATAAAGCTGCACCCTAAAATACCGCATAAATAAACCATAAATCATAACTATAAGGATTTAACTAATAGCTCCTAAAGCAACCAGTTTTATAGACAATCACGTGAGGATGATCTGAATGTATTGCAACAAATGTGGGGCGGTGAGAAAGTCCTCTCCGCACACATTTCCGACCGGTACAATGTTGTTGCTATTGCAAGTGGAACACTCTTTGTTAACAAGAGAGTAAATCTTGTTGTGCATAGAAATGCTTTGATAATGAGCCAAGTTAATTGTTACATAAACTTGACCCACATGATAAACCACTGTTTCCGCGAACAACAATTGTCACCATCAAAAATAACAAAACACAATCGATTAGGATCGTCACACACGAAAAAAGTCCGGAACGACATTGCAGGCGCTGCAGACGTCTAAACGGCGGAGTGTGTACGCGACCTTATGCCTGTGACCTAAATAACCTAGTCTATGTGGAAGGGGGTACCTGATGTACCCATGTATCTAGTAACTACATGAAAAATACTTGCTTTTATTGAAGTATATATACAGCTGTAAAAGGCTTAAATCCAACCTCTTTACCGGTTCAATTGTTTGAGGCTTACAGTGGTGTCCTCCAAAAATGTGAGAGTTTACGTTTGTGTACTTGTAAAGGTTGCTTTTAGAGGTGGTGGACGGTGGGGGGGACCATTATTATTTTCCTCCTCGTGTTTGCCGCTACTGATTTTCTGAAGTGTTTTGGGAAGGTTTCTGCGTTTATGTTGATGCTATTTTTAGAAATCTTCGTTTTATTTCCTTATTGCCATTTTGTTAATCATGCCTTTCCGAATATCCCTCAGACATTTTTAATGTAAGAATTTACGTCTTGTGAATCAAAGACACCTAAACTTTCTACCGAAGTGTAGAAGTACATAAGAAATAAAAACTTCGCTCGAAAGCACCTGCACCAAGCCAGCACTCACGCTAATCGTATTGACCTGCACTTTCAGGACTGCATACTGCATAAGCGATGTAGTGGGTCCCGATGCGACCTGCTTCACCCGTTTTATGTAGGTCGTCGGGGGATTGCGGCGAAACCTGCGGGCCCACCCCAGGCGGTCGGGGCCCAGGGTGGGCGGCAAGGGGGAGAGCGACAGTTATTTTTGGCTCACGGTATATTTAGAAGAGCTGGTCGCCCGGGACCGAGGACTTGGGGTCCGAACTGGAGGTCACGGAGGCCTAATTAATAGCTCAGTGAAGATGGGCGCTAAAGGTTAATTCTTATTTTAGCCTGCCTTGAGAACATCACGATTTGGAGATACACGTACTTCGATTATTTTTTATGCCAATATAACATATTTTTGTTGATTACATTATAAGAAATATGTGTTTTTGGTGGTCTGTCGTTTCCGAGATCGTAAGAGGTGCTTTGGCTATTTTTTTGTAGGTGGGTCATCATCAAATAACTTCTCCCGCTCTGGGTGGAGCGGGAGGGCGTGTCAGACTCTTACTGACTAAAACCCACCCCTGCTCCTTCAGTTGCCTGTGCCAGGACCGCGGTGACTCTATTTGAAATTTCACCGACTCTGGCAGGGAGGTGCTTTGGTTAAGGTCAGTCTTAGTGTTGCAATATCTTGAGAAATATATTTAAAGTGATATTAGAATAAAAATGATGAGATGCGTGACATTAGAATAAAAAGAAATATATTTATAGTAATATTAAAATAAAATTGATGAGATGCGTAACATTAGAATAAAATCCAAAATTAACACAAAATGTAACCTTAGAGAACACACGTTCTTTTCTATTAAAGGTAGATATACTCGTATCTTCACTTAACTGGTTTTGATGGGATTTACCGCATTGTGCAACAAACTGGATTGCACAACTTGCAAACACACATTAGAATTGTAGAAAAAACTATTTAAGTAGGTATACAAAACGGAACCTTTAATCCGTAGAGTACACATTGTGGTTGTGTTACATGACCTTAGTCAAACTAGACTTAATTATTAGCTTTGCATTAGGATACGTATGGATACGTACGATTACTTCATGCATAATTCAAATGTACGATTCACATTTTCTTAGTAAATCTTAAACTAATAGAAGACAGAATACTATCTTCTGTTCCAATAACACCGAATCAAAATATCCCAAAATATTCAGATCCCACCTGTCACTAGTTCTAATTAGCAGACCTAATTTAACAATAAGTGACCTAATAGAGGCTCACCAAATTATTCAACCCCGTCCCACTTTCAGGCGGGATCCGAAAACTTGGACAAGTATTACTGGGTTAAGTAGACCGAATTGAGTGGCGGTGATCGGTCTATTTTGGGTAGAGGCTGGTTTTAAACGGCTATCGGAATAGTCCCTTTGGGAACTTTTGTGGAACGGTTGCCGAATTAATAATGCTTGACTAAGAACATCTTTCGCTATTTTGGTGGCTTTTGAATGTACAAATAATAAAATAGTTTAAACTTTATATTTTAATATTATTTCGTAGTTTTTTTTTAGTATAAACTCAAGAGTATTCGTCGGTTATAGAGGCAACTAAGTAAAATTTGTAGCGTGCTACGAATAGTTCTACGGGAGACGGTAGCGGGCTACGAGCGGGAGGCGCTACGGCGTAGCACTTTCTACGCTACGTCCGGCTACGCCGCCTAGCCTAGCGTAGCGCTACTTCTTAGCCCCCGACATGGAGGGTGTATTATTTTTGTGGCTTGTTGCAATATGAGTTTATTTTAAGATTTTAAAGAAGAAAAGTATTTTAAGTAACTACTTTTAGTGAATTATGAAAATAAAATTAAATATCTATTACCAAATTAATAACATAAATAGGCGGCCAATGCTTTCAATAAATATATCCATTTGATACTCAGATCAGGTCCGAAGCACGTGCACTTAAGTATATGCTCGCACTATTTTTATATCCACAAGTATCAATACTAAAATAGCAACAGTTGCCAGTCAACCGTAAGGATTCTTGACTACACATAATTCAATTACCTACTCTTTTCTCCGATTAGTACCACAACACATAAATATGTTGTAAATAAAAGGAAGCTTCAGTAGGATTACTTACGACAAAGAAATTCTTGAAATTCATAATTATAGAGTTACATGGAAATATGTTCCGCTCGTCACCGAAAAATAAAGTAATGTGTGTCCTCCAGAAATACACTTACTTTGAGGTTGTTCAACTATACGCTTTTGAATCTCAATACATTTCACGAACGTTGTATTTTTTGTACATTTTTTACCCACTTGACTAAAGTTAGTTTAAATAAATTATCGTTACTTTAATATGTCGTCATTATGACTGCGATGAGTTTTGAAAAAGGCTGTGTATCCGGCTCGTGGGTAGATCGCGTCTTCGAGAGGACCTTGACTAGGCCTCATAAGTCATTAAAAGAACCGAGTATTATAATGGCAGAAGTACAACAAAGCTAGATCAACAAAGCGGGCGCCGCTCCCGCGCCCCGCTCCCCCGCTCTATATTTAGAACAGCGGCACCGCACCGCGCGACAAGTGAAGGCCGCGCCCCGCCCGCGCCTCTCGCGCGCCCTCCCGCTCGCACGCGCGCACCACCTCGCTCGAGGAAACGAGAAGAAGCACAATACAGAGCGAAATTATTGAGTTTTAAAAATAGAACATACACGCGAGCTACGAAACGTGACACAGTCGAATTATTTGATAAATTCGCGGAAATCGCTTGAGTAGTAGTACGCCACGCGACTCCGTCTGCAATGCATCACAACACGTAACTGTTGTTGTGCTGACGCCGCGTCCGCGTCAGCGTGATGTAACTAGTTTTTAAACACAAAACAAAAAAATGTTTTTTTTTTTATAACTACGTATTAAAATTTTCTTTTTTGCAGTTAGGCAGTTTACTTACTGCAAAATGACATCAATCGACTTTGTCTCTGTCACCTCTGACCTAGACTAGAGTCAAGAGCAAACCCATCTAAAATAAAATAAAAATTTGTATAATACTTTTTTATTAAATTTTGGCTTCGTACGGTTATTGCATTTAGCCAGTTAAGAAAGTATTTAGTTTTATATACAGAATACTGTCACTTTTGTCCCATTAGAATGCAGATGTAACATTCTATGCCCAGGGGTAGCGGATAAATTCGTTATAGAGTTACCGCTGCCCTGGGCACTCAGGCAGGGAAGGAACAGGTGTAGGTTTTAGTCAGTAAGAGTCTGACACGCCCTCCCGCTCCACCCAGAGCGGGAGATGTCATTGGATGATTTCCAACCCCAAAAACAAAAGATGTAACACATGTTTTTACAGTATTTGGCAGCAAATGAGTCGAGTCAGCCTTCTCGGCAAGCTTCGCTGAGGTAGTCAATACTACGATAAAATTCTCAGCTTTATTTTACCGAGATCGCGCCTATTTCAATGATTCCACATATTTTCCAGTTGCGTAGACACTTGAGACACAAAAATACAACATTTTACATTACAATATCCACTAGGAATCAATTTGCGAATATTTAAAACAGCCACTAAACATCACTCGAAAAAACCCCACCAAAAAACAGCTACGAGTATAAGTACTTATTATTCAACTGTTAAAATCGATGTTATAAGGAAAACGAGTTGCCGAATTATTCTTCTTTTGAAAAAATATGTGTTTTACATGTCTGTGTAATCAAGTGCTGTAGTGACAAATTACTGACCGAGTTACCATCTCAACACCTTCGAGCTTGAAACCTTTAAACAATTAATCATTCATAGTCACTCTTTAAAGGGACAAACAAAATCAAAAAAACACCTAGCGTTTTAAGGATCGATTAAGTTCTGCAGAAATCCCAAATTATCTCTAAATCTCAATAATATCATCCTGTATTTTTTTTTTCCTTATAGCAAGGCTAAAACTTTTCCTGACCACGGATTAGCTACTTCAAAGTACTCGTATATCACAGAACCCATCCATAACTTTAATTTAAAATAACAAATTAAAATCGAACGATAATTTCGAAAACATCGACTTCCTCTTGAAGCCAAAAAACTGTGAGGGACGAGTCTCGTTTTTCCGAGTTTTGCTTAAAATTCAAAACAATCAATTAGGTACTTAACACCGTTTTTAGAAACGTGAAATTTGCTGAAATCCTAATAATGGAGGATTTTCCTCAGAAAGAAGTACGTTTTGGGCAATGCAGTACAAGTTCAAGTAATTAATTTTAATTACTATGAAAGATGATTGGATTACGCACGTGCTTGTTAAATGTCCAAATTAAAAACTTGATTTACGATGTAGGCTCGGCTTATTTTATTGCATAATTAAGGTTCTTTCAAAACACTTCTAAGTTTAAATTTAGCAAGACGGACCATTATTACTAAACTTGAGACACACGTGTAAGCCGAAAAACTACAATATAATGACCGTCACCACTGTGGGCAATGAATATGATCATTAGTACGCGCGTGCTTTTAATTTTTTAGTGGACGTTTTTGTTTTTTTACTGCCACATAAGTACGCCATTATCTCTTTTTAATTGACATCATGAAAAACCTACTTTTTAAAAAGGTTGTTAAACCTACAGGTGTCACGCTCTTTTTACACAAAATACATCACCGGTGGAGAAATCATGCATTTTTAACGGTTTTTAAGTAGATCTTATGAAAAGGCCATTGTTGGAAAAAGCTTATAAAACCCTTCAGTTGTCACCCTGACCCACTCTTTACCCCAAATCCACCACAAATGGTGGAGGAATCGCGTTTTAGTAGCACCAACACGACGCCTCCACCACTATGCACTGCAGACTCCACCACTGCCGCATCCCATGTTCCCACAGTTCCTACCTCCTAAACAGTCGGCTCCACCAAAAATAGATGTCCATAAAAGCCAAGTGCTCACCCGTTCCACATCCAGAAGCGAACTGCTGCTATTTCGGTCGTGTAAACAGTTTGTTACAGTACTCGTAAGCGCGGCCGCTCCGTCCGCTGCTATTTTCAAACGGCTAAATGCAGCAACCACCGGAAAGATTACAAATGGATTTTGGTATGGTGTCTTTATTGATGTTCAGTTTCGGTTTTATAGTTGGATTGTGCCAAGAATGAGGCGTTATGGCGTATTCAAACCGGGAGTACTGTTAGCTTTATACTAAGGCCTGTCGAAACTTAATGGAAGATTGGAAAATGGAAAACCTCGAGGATTTTTGAAATGAGTTGCTTTTTCATGTAAATATATTTGAGAATATTTAATTTGTAATTTGCAACCGGCTCCTGAAATATTATTTAGTTTATTCATCTCATATTGAAAATGATTGGTTATTGTTATTTTATTTGTAAAATCTGACATAAGTTTGACAGCAGGAGTGTTCCACGCGCGCCTCAGAGAGAAAAAGTTTGCCACCACTGACGGGGCCCATCATGGCCGGTGCCTGCATGCCAACGGGTAGCGGATAAATTCGTAACAGAGATACCGCTCGCCTGGGCACACAGGCAAGGAAGTTACAGGGGTGGGTTTTAGTCAGTAAGAGTCTGACACGCCCTCCTGCTCCACCCAGAGCGTGAGAATTAATTGGATGATTTCCCAACCGCAAAAAAAGGTAATTACTCAGTAGAGAAGTTTAAAGCCTATATCCAGCATACCTAATGGCTGTAATGTAGTTTGTTAGCAGACGATAAGTAGTGTCTCTACCACCCATTGCTATAATGTGTGCAGTACTAAAACACTCGCGGGCGGTATTACAATGATTTAGTGTGCTTTATATTAAACAATGTGCACATTACAATGAAATATTTGTACAATATCTTACAATGTGCAGTACGTACGTAGTTAGCTTGGAGACTGGCCTACATTTAACAGTTCATTTGAAAATGAACTAAGTATAAATCGTATTTATGTGTAGGCAGAAACTAAAATTACCAACATTAATTTCCAGCATTTATTTTTTGTGTCAACTCCTAATTAATTTTTTACTTACGAGTAACAATAACATTAGACAAAATATAAAATTAATTTTTATATTAAAACATATTTTTCTCAGTCAAATCTTCTTAATAACTCCATATGTATTTATTTATTTTATTAAAACTTTACATATGCATTAGTAACAAACACTGTAAAAGGCGGACTTACTGCCTTAGGCATCTTATCTACTTCAATGATACCAAACACACAAATGAGTTTAGTTTACATACAAAAACCCCACATCATTTATTTTAAGTAAGTAATTTGCATAAAGAATGCCTAAACCACTTCCAAAATGATGTTCGCGCCCAAAACACACCTAAAAATATATGAAAATGTAAAAATAAAGTCACGGCAGCGTTTCGGACGCGAGTACTCATGGGAACGAATGGCGTGCGCGCGCGCCGCCTTTCATTGATCTTGGACAGAGGTTATGGCGCAGGTAATGTGTTGTATGACGTGCTATGTTTTGTTTCTGTTTCTCTCATTAGACTAATGATTCCGGTAGGTGGAAGGCAAATAGCCAAATTACATTTGCTTCTGTAAATCTCCATTCATAAGAAATCTCTGAACCACGTAAAGGAATACCGCAATCTAAGATTTAATACGACACACCCAGTTGACATTCTTTAGAAACAAAACAGTCATAGCCTATAGTCATTGACATAACTCTGTATATATATTTCAAGTATTGCAACTAATACCATATCGTATACTGCTAAATAAAGCCACATCTAAGAAACAGTAAGTATGAAATATGCAAGTATAACGCGACAAGCTGAGGACTCGCGTTTATATGCCGCTGAACTAAACCTTGAGGTAAAAATAGAAAAGTACCGTCGATCGTTTCATTGGAAACTTGAATTATCGAGTTTCTAAGAAGGCTTAGCGGCAATTTAACTTGATTATATCCTTCAGGGCTTAGCTTCGTTATTTTTATTGGAAGCTTGCAGCCTGACTTTGTATCATTCAATAACACAAAGTAAGGCTGCAAGCAGAGGTAGTTTATCCACAAGCTTACAATGTTTCCAATCTACATTTATAATCACATTAATCACTTACGCAAAATTAAAATCTTTAAAAACATTGCGTCTTGACGACTCTATATCCTCATATAACAGGAAGCAGGTTTGAAACAAAATAAACACTACAAAAACAATATTTTCCTGTATCGTAACATAGGTGCTACACACACAAATAATTTAGACAAACAATTACAACAGGTAAAATACGAACCAAACAAGATGAAGGCTTCGTAAAGGAAATATCAATCGAACTGATGAAGGTTTTCATTCCTCTACTTACTGCAACCATCCATGGTATCTAAATAGGTATGTAGTAGTAGTGACTAATACAAGTATATCTATGGAAGAAACCTAAACGATTGGCTGGTTTCTCCTACACTACTCATCATCTAGCCCCATCTCTTGTCCTGCTCCTTGAAGAACCATATATCCTTTAACCAAAGGCCATCTTGAATGCATTCCACATTTTCTCACAATGCGGCCAATAATACTCTTACAATAAGTTCACGTGTGTTTCGATTCTGTATTTACTCTCGATTCTGTGAACCGACGCGCACTGTGCGAGCGTCCGGCCCCACTTTTATAATAACACCTCAATGTACGAATATATATATATTAAATACATAAATAGAATATTCTATATTTCACATATCTACAAGCACAGCACGCAGCGGGCGCGTGGCGCGGTGCAGGTACTGAACCGAATCCAACGCAGATTGATCAGGCGAAACATAACTCTTGTAGGTATATCGAATGTTGATTTTCTTAATATAGGAAAAATTGATCTGCATTTTTATACTGTAGCTGTGGTACATGTTCTACACCATTATCGTTACAGAATATTTAATTTACAATGTATAATTTTGTATGTTCATTGACGATCTGATGAAGGAAACAAGATTAAAGTAAAATCTAGATTTTATCGCATAACATTCATCATCTATTGTAGACAAATCGAAACTACATCTACCTATGTAAAAAAGAGAAATAAAAAACATTTTTACAAAAAATATAGAACCGTCTTCCAAAAAAGGGCAAAATAACTTTAATTTCGGAAGTCGGTGTTTCTGGTTTTGTGTCTTCGTTTTTTTACACCGACTTCCAAAATTAAAGTTATTTTGCACTTTTTTGGAAGTCGATTCTTTTTTTTTTTTTAAATTTTTATTTTTCACTTTTTAGTTGTAGTTTCCCATTAAATTGTGTTAACACTACATAGACATACGATCGCAGCAATTGCAGTTGATTTGCTGTCATTTTTTGAAGAGTTCCGTTGTCTGTCTCCGAAACTCATCATCAGATCTATATGAAATTTAAATGGGACCATTTCTGAATAAAGCCCTTTCAAACAAAAAAAAATTGCAAATCCGTCTATATATGACGGAGTTATGCAAACATCCGAATTAATAACCTCCTCCTTTTTAAAGTCGGTAAAAAATGGCCTGTTTCAATCTCTTTTACTTTGTTGAAGATCACATTGCAGAGAAGTTGGCCTACTAAGCTACAAATCGCAATATCATTATCAAAAGTACTACTGAACGCCCACTCGTGACTGTTCCAAACATACACTCATCTGGTCATGTGACGTAGCCACCATCACTTATTGAATAAGACGAAACGAATCGCAGTGTTAACGTCTCGACACCGACGGCATACAACGAGCTTCGTCTATAGATGAATAGAAAAACTCTCAAAGAAATATTGCTCCGTGTTCTTGAACATGGAATAAGTGATTTCGATTAATATTCAGCAATAGAAAGAAACCAGTTTGAACGTTACATCACATCACAGTAGCAACTATCTTATTTATTTTTTTATTCTAGGGCTTAATTTACATTACTAACTATAAAAAATGTCACGTTATAATGGTGAGCTAAATAAAACTAGAAATTTTAAAACTAGTTTGGCTAGGATTAACGAATATCGCTTTAAAATGAGTTTTTTTTTAAAGTTTTCTTGACCAGTGGCAATCGTTAATATTGGTGTAGCAGATTAATAATGTTAAAGATTACTTAAAAAAGATAATAATTTTAAGAGCCATAAAGACTTAGTAAAAACAAGATTATCAAATGAATGGTCAACGTTGTGTCAGAGAAGATATCAATACTGCTGTCGATAGAACAGGCTCTGTTATGAAGTCAACATTATGTTTAGGGGAGCATAGGAGGCTCAGGTTTTTTTTTAGCATTGATAGATTCGTGTTTGACCACTATCTTACCAGGTTGGTGCTACACGTTGTTAGAAGGAGCACGAGCCCTTCGCTTCAATGAGTCTAGCTCGAAGTAACTTAGCCGTTCTGCGTTATCAGCTCTGCATGAACGTTTGTGGTCTTTAAACCGTCAGCACCTGGTAAATTTGTTTTGAACGCGCTCAAGCCTATCTATATGGATATTATGAGCTTGGACTCCAGGCGGGAGATGCACACTCAACGAGATTGCGCAAAAATGTGTTATAGAGCACTTTCAAAGCCTAGGTTCCTTTAAACTCTTTGCCAACTCTGCTGATAAAACCAACCATTTTCATTTCGTTTTTGATATTGTTATTGATGTGCGTATTAAATGAGAGATCGTTGCTACAGATTGCAGCAAAGCTATAAAACTACAACTTAACAAAGCTGATTCTCCAATTACAAATAATATGACATCAAAACCAAGTTTCCCTAAACATGAACAGGACCGAATGTCCAATCTATTTACGGACAAAACAGACCTAAACTCATTTGACACATGTGTAAAAAAATAGGCCATGTAGGCACATGTAGGCAATAATTCACGCCTATTAACGCAGACATAGTGGGCAGGAGTGAATCACGGCTATATTTAGACGAAGTATAATTAGTACGCCATACAAAGGCTAGTCATATTAAGGATCTGATTGAGTCATGTGTGAATACTCTTTGTTTGGGATCAACGTATGGGAGATTTTTGATGTTACGAAACTTGCGAGAGAAGCGGAATTTTAAGATGAAGTAACTCCTTTTATAGATGCCTTGTTTGTATTTATTTATTTATTAGGAAACTCAACAGCTTATTTTAAATTTACATGAGTTATGAATATTCACCTCACTATCAATGAACAGCCCAATGCAGTCGAAATAAAAAAAATAATAGCATCTTAAAGTCTGCATACACTGCACACCGCTAGCGAGGTGATGACAATTATCTCTTAAGCCAATAACAGAATCCAAAATAAGGCGAAAAGAGAGATGACACTAATTTTTAATATATTTAATAGTATCAGATAAAGCCGCCTGTCATGTGTCTTAAGAGATCTATGGTAAATGTCAAAGTATAAACATTCACCATTCATCTGCCTGCTGCTTACGGACGATGATATCACTTGTAGATGTAGATCACAGCTCGTTGCGAACCAGTCACCCCTCACTAAACACCCCTGACACACTTCACTTGTTCTAACCCTCTCATTCACTTGTCATGTCACTGAACAAGTTCAATTTTTTGTCAACCTGACGGGACCTGTCCCCCATGCTGACACAAATAGACTAGTAAATCTCCCCCGCTTGCTCTATAAACAGATGGGCGCATTCCGTCCTGGGTTATTTTTAGTTGTACTAATTCGGGAATCACCCGACTCTTGGTGAGTTTTTTTAACATCAAGTTTTTATAGACGAGCGTTATGATTGAGTTCCATTTCCACAGTTTAGGATGGAGGAAAATAATTTTATGTTAGTGTTTCTTTCATTTGTTTGGATTCGACGCTGGATTGGCAATGTACGATCTCAATAAAAGGTTTGAAGATGTTTGTAGTTTCTATACGAAAATAACTAAGCAGTACCGATGAACCTTGGATTATACAAATTCCAATATTTCTTTAATCGAATCGAGAGATGAATAACTGAAACCAAATTTATTCACATAATTACCTTAATTAGCCTGTTTATTTAATTTTGTTTTTTTTTTTTTCGTTTTATTTAACTAGATGTCTACCTTTAACATTACAAAGCATATACAAAGCTAATATATTAGCTCATGAATCATTCCCAAGCAAAGTAAAGTTACGCCTCATCAGTGATGCAGACAATCAAATGCCTTACTAAAGTTGGTACATCGAAACCGGACTGCAACCAAAAATAAGTTCAGAGTAAACTCTCCAGCCATGGCGGGCAGAGGGGGGGTTGCATGGTTATTTTGAACCAACAAAGAGTGGAACAAGTTGGCTCGCAGGCACTAATAATAACCCGGTCGATACTTTCCCAGTACGTTTATTCCCAGGCTTGATTATACAAGGAGCTATTTTGGGACCCGTATTGTTGAAGTTAGATGAAGCAACAAATACCAAGTTTTTGTGTTTCTTTGCTTCAGACGATTGTTATGGTAATTTCTGAATAATTTGCTTATATTTTAATATTCAGTTGTCGTAACCTTGAATGGATTCGTTAACATTTTTGTAAAATTGCTGAGGTGTTGACTTTTGTAGTCACGTTTTAAGAATACACTCCGCGGATAAACTGCATGGACTGTTTACACTTGAGTTGCAAGACAGGAGTCAGTTCAAGACATGTGAGTGACGATATTAACATTTATAAATAAAGCTAATTCAGTCGCCTTTTGACACGGTTTATAATGAGTAAATTAGTCCCCGGCAGGAAGTAACTTATTAAACCCGTGTTAAACTACATGAGGTTTATTATAAAAACACCATAACGTAAGCAGGTCATGTGCACGTGGTGACAGACCATTAGCTTGCAAACACCATGGCGACCCATTTCTCAGTAACATTTGACCGTGGGAACTGGCCGAAGTGGGTTACGGGCTCCTCGATATTTACTAAAAGTATAGTTGGCAAGTCATTCATCTTTTGTATCACAAACTTTTGATGGACATCAAAAAACATATTTTTTAGGGTTCCGAAAGTCCGAATTAAAAAACGGAACCCTTATAGGATCACTCGTGTGTCTGTCTGTCTGTCCGTCTGTCACAGCCAATATGCTCCGAATCTGTTCGACCGATAGAGTTGAAATTTGGTACACATGAATATCAGTGACCCAAACACGGACGTGTACCTTAAATAAATTACTTTGGAATATGGGTGTAACTTTTGGGGTGAAAATCGGATAATTAAAAATCAAAGTTTTTCAAACTGTGTCGTGCGACATATCAAATGAAAGCACATTGTGAGGGTCTCGAATATTTTTTTTTCATAATTTTAAAATATAATGTTTTGAAGTTATTTAGGAAAAAATATGAAAAATTATTACCAATCCCAACCCTCCCCCTCTTATCTCCAAAACTACTGGGCCTAAATTTTTGAAAAAAATACTGAAGGTAGTTCTTTATTTATAGATTACAGGAAAACCTACTAGGTGGAGGCAGTTTAAAAAAAAACCTGAAAAAAAATATGATTTGTTCGGAAACCTTTGCGCGCAAGTCCGACTCGCTCTTGGCCGGTTTTTCTTTAAATCCCTTTGTATCTGCACATCATCACTGTAGCCGATCACACGATAATAACATTAAATTGATAGCACTATGTTCCTCGTATCATATTATACGAGTAATAGGTGACCTTAACCTAAACTTAAATAAAACTATAAAAAAACCTGTTCAAACAACGCAAACCACTTTATTTCTACACAAACACGTACACCTATTATTTGCACGACCACCTTTATGTTGCATATATTCAAGATAACCTGGTAAACATATATCGTATTCATTTTATCTATATGTGGAGTATACGCAAATAATGAATTCGTTAACCATAACCCGTAATTAACTGATCCTATTGTCTTAATGGAAGCTCGTCATACAATTTTGAACTTTTCCAGTTAACTTAATGTTAGGTATTCGAGTTAAATTGGGCGTGATCACGTAACTGTAACTGTTTAGTCAAAGTAATCCGTAAATCAAGTTGGTTCAAGACATCTTTATTGAGAAATTGCATTTATGAGGAAGAGATTTCTTAGAAATTTTTACTGTAAGAGCAAAAAGTAACCGTAGTCAAGTTAAGTTTACGATCTTCAAGGTACTCTAGATCCGTAGACGAAATACCTTTTATCACAACGCAGACATTGTTTATCATCATCAATTCATACATCAACACAGTGCCCGCCAGATAGTTTGGTGATAGTTACATTTACATACGTGATAATTGTACTTGTCTAATTCTTGTCTATCGCTTAGAGCTCTGCCTATCCCGTTCCCAATAGCAACCGCAAAGGTTATCGCGATTGAAATATCAAATAAAACAAAAAGTAGTCCGTCTATATACAGGCTATATATAAAGTTGCACGAGTCCGGCGCGTGATTGAAGCCATGGATATAAATAGCCGGCGAGTTATAGCCGGAGCCGTATCGACGAGGGCGAGCCAAACAAACAATCAAACGCTTTTGATTGAAAAAACCAGGCTCTGTAACAACACTGCTATAACAAAGGGTTGAAAGGGAATGAAGGTTTATTACAGCGTCACTTTCCGTCCCCGTCTTTGTGGTTTTATTGTGTCTGTCATGATTCCTATGGACATTAAAACCTCCATGGTTACTCTTCTCATCGCGTTGTTAGATCTAACAGTACTCTCAATGACACTGTTTTTATGACAAAGCCAACCATTCTCTTGTATGCTAACCTCATTAGCTAGTTTTTAGGGTTCCGTACCCTAAGGGTACCCAACGGGAGCCTATTACTAAGACTTCGCTGTCCGTCCATCTGTCAGCGGGCAATAGGTAGACAGTTGAAATGTTCACAGGATGTGTATTTCTGTTGCCGCTATAACAACAAATAATAAAAATAAATTAAAAATTAAAGGGGGCTCCCTTGGGAGCGCCCTTCATTTATTTAATAATACACATTCTGTGAAAATTTCAAACTGTCATTACGAATCATGAGAAACAGCCTAAAAAAAAACAAAAAAACACGTTTCTAGAAACTTTTTTTTTTTTCAGTTTATGGTGTGAAACCCTTCGTGTGCAAGTCCGACTCGCACTTGGCCGGTTTTTTGTATTACCATGTCATGTATAATAAGATTATTGTGATCCGATGCTAATCAATGACTGTAACGGTTATTTCCGTACATTCCTCCCTCATTCACAATGTCTCGGATGCATGATTGAATAAAAAAGAGATTCATTAAATAGAATAATAGGAAAATCACCGTTTAATAATAGGTGACAATGGATGTTAAGTGCATGTTGAAAGGGAATCGCGTTTTTATGCGCACGCGACGCGAGTTTACCAACACATTGTTTGTGGCTGGCTAGATGAAGATATTTTGATTATTAAGACCAACTTATATATTTAAAATTATTATATATATGCTAAACGTAACTGGAACGAAGAAACCTGCATCTCACGACTTCAACCGATGACATGTAATTTCTTAAATACCTAATAATAAATATTCTTATTTTTAATGATTAGTCATCAAATAGTGGATGGAATATTTCTACTAGAGCAAATGGTTGAGATGTTGCAGATAATGTGCATAGCATTGAAGATTTGCTTCGAAAAAGGGGTGATTTGTTTGAATCCGCTCTAGTGTATAAAGGAATTGAGTTGGTATACGAGTACTTACTGTACTGAATGCAGTTTATCTGACCTACGCTAGTGTATTAAGATATTAGTGTCACTACATACTAGTAGTACATATAACTCAAAGTCGCTTGCCGCGTCTGTCTGTTTCTCCTAACTCGTCTTATACCACTCAACGAAAATTAATTTTTACTAACAGAAAGAGCGACAAACGAGGAAGGTTTTTGTGTATAATTTGTTCCTGTATAATAAGGAGGGTGGGCAGAATGTCAGAACTCAAATAAAATTCAGTTGCACATACATCTAAAATTAAAACAGAGCAGTTTACTTTTCAACTGCTTGTCTTGCCCGTAAGTTACGACTGTGAGGGAATTGAGTTATTATGGCACTAGTAGCCGATATATATTTATGTTCAATTGTAAAAAATTTAGTGTTCCACGTGCAATTTATGGCGACGGTCATTGACTGGGGCGACGCACGAAATTGCCGTTTGGCTTCTTCAAGCGGGAAAACCAACAAGATGCCATGATTATGGTTTTTCATGGCTTTTATTATTTCACTCTATTTTAAGCCTTATTGCGTGTGTATGTTTTCATTTGTCACGGTTAGCAATGCTGGTCATATATATGTGCGTGTTTGTTAAAATACTTTGGGTTGGTGAAGTAGTGAGGTTCCATACAACAGGTTACGACGTGCTTATGAACTGTTTTACGCTTTCAATGACTTTAGCGTGGTCAACACTATTTTGATTAAATATGCCGTAAGATCGGGTAAGCTTTTAGTTTATGTTAATGCTAGTTTTGTCTGTGGTTTTGTGTTATTATACTAGTTATTTTATGTATTTATGCTAATGTGTGCATCAAATATGAATAAGAATCTCATACAACATTATTATTGCCAGTTATACTCGTGTTTAGAACAGGTTTAGCAGAAATAATTCAGCGCGCATATTTGCATATTCAGCCATTTTGTTTGTTGAGTTTATTTTCGTTACAATATGCTGAAGAAGGAAGTATAACAGACATAACTACGTCGCAGAAACAAGAATAGAATTACGAAAATAAACATGATTTTTTTGCATTAATAAATAAAATAGTGTTGTGTATGCAGACATTGTGGATATGTAAGTACCTACTGCCTTTATATTTATAAACTGTTCAACGAACCGGAACACGATAATATCAAAAATAACATCAAATTCTGAAGGTAGACCTTTATACACTAACCTTTTTACTGCCTTGTTAACCGCTATAGTATTTTTAACCGACTTCAAAAAAGAGGAGGTTCTCAATTCGTCTGTATGTTTTTTTTTGTATGTTTGTTACGCGATATCTCCGCCATTTGTGAATAGATTTCGATGATTCTTTTTTTGTTTGGTAGGTCCTACTTCAGAGGTGGTCCCATATAAATTTTATCGAAATTAATTCAGCACTTTAAAAAAAATCAACATAAACAAAAAATATGTAGACACAGATGACGTTTTGGTTGTCTAAAAATGTTCAAATTCCATGTTATTAGGCTTATCCATTAATATTTAGTTTTGGTATAACAAATAAAAAGTGAAAAAAAAATACAACCGACTTCTAAAAATTGCAAAATAACTTTAATTTCGGAAGTCGGTGTCAAATAAACGAAGAAACAAAAAAATACAAACACCGACTTGTTTATTTTGCCATTTTTTAGAAGTCGGTTGTATTTTTTGTAATTTTTTTTTTATTGGTACCTATCATTAAAATGTATTTTCAAGTAATAATCCTCCCGACCGTATTTCAATCACGGTGGCCAATCTCAACTAAGATTAACCCGTCTCATCTGAGATTATCTCTCTCATCTCATCTGAGATTAAATTGTTGGTGGAAACACAGATGCACTCTGTTCCTTCACTCTCATAGTCCGATGGGACGGCGATCCGAGACGAGCGGGGAGAGATCAGGCGCAGGACCAACACAGACACGTGCGCACCGAAGCACGGGGGTGTCACACCACCAACTTCCAAACTCCGGGCTGCAACTGAGTCATTCCTGATGGAAAAACCTAATATCATTTTTTGCCCGACCCGGGATTCGAACTCAACCAATCGAGACCAACGAGGCAGTTTCAAGTTTAGTAATAAAGGTAAGTTTAATAAAATCACGACATATCATGTTTCTGTAACTGTATCTCTATCTTATGCAGACTGCATGCTACTTTGCATAAAACTTCTATAACTGTCTACTCTCCAAATCCTATATCCAGACTGGATATTTTATAAAAAAAAGCAGCACCAAAACCCCATTAGAAAAACCAATAACCACAAACAATAAAGCCTTACAAGATATAAAATTCAATAACATACTTATTTCGAGTCTTATAACTGTTCACTACGTATGAGAGAGACAAGCTACATATATGACGTGGCACTTTATTCTCAACAAAGCGATTGTCGCCAACTAGCACATAAAGTTCGCAACTAAAGTTATTTATATCGCGAACATAATCCAAACAATGGCTCGCTATTTTTAAACAACATATTACCGACACTTTTCCTGTCAATGTGTTATATTTATAGCGGCCGCACGGCTGCTATTTCTGTTTTTATCACCGAACAACAACTCTGTTATATGAATCGAGAGAATTTACATTTTTAGATGAGATTCTACTGAAATAAAGGAATCCACCGACAGGCGCGACGACCAATCATACAAACTGTCCTACGGACAATAGGTATGGTACCTGTAGTTTTTGGAAAAATGATTGTATCATACATATGACAGTACACAATATAAACAAAAAAAACACATAGTTTACAAGGCAAGCGTGCTCGAGAGCAGTGGTGGCCCAGTGATAACGGCCGCGATTTACAAGTTGTAGGTCGTGAGTTCAAACCCAGGCAGACGCTTTACTTTGTGTAAATTATTTCATCAGCATTGCTCTCAAAACGGTGAAGGAAAACATCGTGAGGAAACCGGCATGTCCTAGAACCAAAAATTAGAAGACATGTGACATCCACCAACTCGCATTGGGCCCGCGTGGTGGATAACGACCCACACCCTCTCACAGAGAGGAGGCCTGTGCCCCAGCATGATGATGATGATGAAGCGTGCTTCATCGTCGACCACATCATCGTTTACCATCACGTGAGATAGTGGTCAAGCACGAAATTATCTAAGTTAAACAGGTGTTAGGTGTATACCTAACCTCAAAATCCTTTTACGGGTTTAATTGTAAATGCAGCTGAAAAAAACACCTTTTATGGTTAAAGAGCTGAAATAAGGTACGTAGAGTATGTGTCATAGTTAATATTATGTCATGCCAGTTCTTTACATTACCATAACAGGTTATTTTTCAGGTGATTTTACAGCTAAACCTGTAAAAGGATTTTGAGGTTAGGTATATGAAAAGAATATATACGAAAACATTTTTTCGATACAGATACTACACAACAGCAACAAACACAAGGTAAAAGAAAAGAATACTTAGTAATAATTACAGTGGCTTGAGACAAACTACTTTTCTGTTAGCGTTCACGCTAACGCTTAGTACAAAATGTATGGCAATGACATTACTATTACTGGACGTGAGTCACGTGACAGTTCTTTCCACAGGTAATGTCATTGCCATACATTTTTTACGAAGGGAAGCAGAAAAGTAATTTGTCTCAAACTCCAGTTCATATTAGTAGAATACTCGTAAGTACAGCACCTAGTTTTTTTGAACTAATTACAATTTGGCAATAAGATGGGAAAGCCAAGGTAGTCTCTTCATCGATACACAGCGATAAAAAAAAAACATCGTTAAAATTATAGGTACCTGTTACTCAATAATATAACCACACCATTATCATATCCGTGTACAGAAATAGCTCAGTAAAACCATGGCGTAATCAGTCAGGCCGATACGACTATTTATAAACCGTGAAACAGCCCAGCGTGACACTGTTTATACAACAAACGAGGAAAATTCACAACTATGTATATCGTATTAATTATACAAATAAAACAACAAAATTAAATGGTTCTTTGTCATGTTTTCCTTAAGGAGTGAGCAAACTTTAGGGTACTACATATGTCTTCATTCAAGCATTCGTTAATTTGATTTGTGTTTTTAACCGACGAAAAAAAAGGAGGAGGCTCTCAATTCGACCGTGTATGTATATATATTTATTTTTTACTCAACTAATATTAATTTACATAATTGCCTTTACGTTTTGATATGGATAAAAGTTTAGCTCGCGTTTCAAGTTTGTTTTTCTTCGTTTTATTTTTTTAACCAAGCTTTAAACCCTCGTCATTTATGTGTAACGGAAATTACTCATGATAACAAAACATACCAGCCCAAATTCAACTGTCCTGCGATTCCATGCCAGATCGATTCCATGGTTTCATAATACAGCCACCAGACTTACATAAGTATGCCAAATTTCAGCTCAATCGGAAACAAACAAGTGGTCGAAAAAATATTATTATTAAAAACGCAAAAAAAATATATTAAATATTAAACACCGCGGTACCTGACAGGTTAATTATATTAAATGCATCTGTTTCCTCAACCCTCCGTTAGAACAAGAATTGCTATAAACCTACTCGGTACATGACCTATTGAGCTTACGCAGTGCAGTACAAATTGCTTCTAATTGTGCAACAATAATGACGGAACTATTAATTAAAACTGTTAATTTTCCTCCATTCACTTTTACAAGGAGGAATTACAAGCAGGTGATGATCTTCACATTTGTTTGTCGACTTGTATTTACTCTGTGAGGAATGTTAACAACATGCTTGCTGACATTCCAGTGTTACCACTCCTACACATAGCTAAATGTGCTTATTGTTACAAAACACCTTATTTATACAGCTCGCTAACCGTATGCTTAGTTTTTAAATACTTATAAGCGGAATCTAAATTCAAGATAGCATACGTCTCTAGGGTTGCTAACCGTACTCCAAAATAGAGTATTGTACTCTATTTCATGTAGGGGTACTCTATAATCTGTAATATTAAGAGTATGCTAAAATACTCTTTTTCTTCACAATGTTTATTAAAATAATACCAGTCATGTTATACCCAAAAATGTAACGTTTCCTGTTAATATGTCCATTGAAATTAATAAAAAATAAGCTAAAAAATAGATTAAGAATGTTTGTAGTCATACAATTATTTTAATAATGATGAAAAATGGTTATGTGCCGCAAAAGGCATAAAAAATATAATTCAAAAATATTTAAAAATGTACTCTTTTTTTAAGGTGGTACTCTTTATTTACCGTCTAAAATCAGATAATTATACTATATTATTTTAAAAAAAGTTGGCAACCCTATACGTCTCATCCATCTAAATCAACTGTCAACAGGACAAACCCTCCTTCAAATTGGTCAGAACTTTACCGCACACATGTACAAGAAGTACATGTAGAAACTTTTGAATTAATAAGAACCTGGTAATCAGTGTTTACTAATACTACAGCTCATAATGAGTATATAAATAAAGCAGCTTGCTGTTCGCTCGAAGTAGGGGGCGCTCGCGACAATAATAGACAATTATAATATAATAATATGTGCATATTTAATTATCTCATGCATATGTATGTAAACATGTTGTTACGTGCAGTTGGAATTACGAATCTGTTTGTAAGTATTTCTTCGTATCACACAATTTATAGTTCTGTTGTATTGATAACAAATACTCAGAAATTGCAAATTAGTATCGAATATATATTTATGCAGTCCGAGTGCCGTCTTCACCACGGGCAAATGGGAATACCCAGAGACAAGATGACATGAATATTAGCATCACACCATTCTTAGCAACGCCACCTACATATTCAACTAGATTTTATTCTGGCGGTCAAACAACGGACACCCCTACACACAAAGACATCACTGAACTGAACATAAGATCACTCACAGCCATTCTAATAGCTAAACCATCACACATACCAACATAAAACTTGTTAATTGTATGTATGTGTATGTATGCAAACAGAACATAGACTAAAAATAGCATGGACTTATAAATTTTATATTTTAGGTTAAAATTTTAAAGCATTAAAAAAATGGTTTACTTTGATAATTATTACATATTATATTAATAATTTATATATTTGTGTAGTCTGACTTCTGATTAAGATTTTAATAAATGATAAATGATAAATGATAAATGATGTTTATTCAGTAAATAGGTTACAAGGAACACTTTTACACGTCAATGTTTTTTTGTCAGTTTAAGCTAGATGAGGCCGGTGTTTCCTAGCTGACTACCCTGAGAAGAAACACCGAAACAAACTCAGAGGTCAAAGTCTCTTTTAGTGTTCAAATCCATACAATGTGGACTGGTTAGATCCTATGAGAACCATGTACGTTTATGTCTGGGATGAGCTTTATGAAGAAAGCAACACACGAATTCGAGTGGACCTGTCCAGATAGTGCAAGCATTTGTCAGTCATCGCGAAGCTCAACTCAGAACTCTGAGGTGCTCAACGAACCGACGAACAATACCAAAGTAAGGACATTTGAGTAGGCCGCAAAAAATACTCAAACTGCCAGACAATCATAAAATCTACATGAATATAACGACATACATAGTTCTCGCATTCACATTATTCTATATGAGGACCATGCAGCTTAGTGTCTGTAGTGGTCTTTTGAAGAAAGAACCAAACATATTTGAGTGGACCTGTCCAGTCAGTGCAAGCATTTGTCAATAGTCGAATAGCTCAACTTAAAAACCACTAAGGAGCTCAATGACATGACGAACAATACCAAAGAAAAGACATTTGGGTAGGCCGCAAAAGTACTCAAACTGTCAGACAACGTTGAAAATTACTGTAAAAAGGAGGAGAAAATAATAATAATAACCCACATAGTCCTCACATTTACAATAATTAAGTAATCAAAAAAAAATAAAAATATAATACTTTACAAAGTAAATATTTGTGTCAAACAAAACAGTAATCATAATATGTCAATCAAAAAATAAAAATAAATATAATACTTAACAAAGTATTCAAGTCAAAAAAATAATAATAATAATAATAAAATGTCAATAAAAAATAAAATAAAAAATATAATGCAATACTATACAAGTATTCATGTCAAAAACGAATATTAAAAAAAAATATATATATAAAAAATTTTTCATCAGTAAGTAGTACATATGAAAACAATGGCTCATGTATATCATTGAAGCAGCTCAATCCCACGCCTTTTTGTCCTCAAGAAAGTCATTAATTGTGTAAAAAGCTTTCTGGCATAGCTTACGTTTAATAAATGATTTAAATTTATTTATGCTTAGTTCTTGAATTTGGCTAGGAAGTTTATTATAGAAACGTATACATTGACATCTAAACGAACCACCTATTTTTTTCTTGAGCCTGGTTTTTGGTACAATAAATTTGTGTTTGTTCCTAGTATTTATGCTATGGATATCACTGTATCTTTTAAACAGATTAATATTTTTATGTGCATACATGAGATTCTCATAAATATATTGAGAGGGAACAGTCATAATATTAATCTCTTTAAATTTGCCTCTGAGGGAGTGTCTGGGACTTAATTTATAAATTGCACGAATAGCCCTTTTCTGTAAAACAAAAATTGTCTGAATATCGGCGGCATTTCCCCACAACAGAATGCCGTACGACATCACACTATGAAAATAACTAAAGTATACTAAACGAGCTGTCTCTAAATCAGTTAAACCACGAATTTTCCTTACGGCGTATGCTGCAGAGCTAAGTTTTTTGGACAGTTTATCTATATGGGGGCTCCACTGAAGCTGCGCATCCAAAGTTAAACCTAAGAACACTGTGGAATCCTCGGGTTTCAACTCTTCACCCTTTATTGACACACTAGTGTTCATTTGTATTACATTGGGTAATGTGAACTTTATGCATTTTGTTTTTTTCTCGTTAAGGAGAAGATTATTGACATTAAACCAGTTAACTACAGTTGAAAGAGCATTATTTACATTATCAACAACCACCTGCTGACGTTTGAGTTTAAATAAAAGTGAAGTGTCATCTGCAAACAGCACTATATCATGTTTATCCTTTATGAGGTAAGGCAAGTCGTTGATATAGATTAGAAACAAAAAAGGACCCAGAATTGAGCCTTGAGGAACCCCCATTCTGACTACAGACCCGGAAGACCTTTTGCCGTTCACATCAACTCTCTGAATCCTATTACCCAAGTATGAAGTAAGAAGATCCAGAGAGGCGCCCCGGACTCCGTAGTAGTGCAGCTTCCTGATCAATGTATCATGGAGAACGCAATCGAAAGCCTTAGACAAATCGCAAAAAATGCCCAACGCATCGCATTTATCTTCCCATGCATTATAAATGAGTCCCAAAAGTTCAACACCAGCATCAGTTGTTGAACGACCCTTTGTGAAACCAAACTGTTTGTTGTGTAATAATTTGTGTTTATTAAAATATCTTTGAATTTGATCTAAAATAATTTTCTCAAAAATTTTACTAAAAGTAGGTAGCACTGATATAGGTCTATAATTAGTAGGGTCTGATGTACTACCCGATTTAAACAATGGTATAATTTTACTATATTTCATTAGATCAGGAAACTCACCACAATCTATACAATTATTAAAGATTACTGCTAAAGTAGGTGCTACAATGTCTATAATAGACCTAGCAACGTCAACAGAATTACCCCATAGATCTGCAGTCTTTTTAACATTTAAAGTATTAAAAGTTTTGATTACATCATTACAAGTGACATATTGGAAATAAAATTGGGATTCACAAACTGGAACGTTTTCTTTAAGTAAAATTTCTGCAGCAGTTGGTGATGAATTTAGAGATTTTGTAGTCGATACGGGAATCTCTGCAAAGAAATTTTCAAATGCCGCGGCGACTTGCGAATCTGATTTAATGATACTGTCATCAATAGCAAGGCTGTAATCACTACTTCGGTTGCAAGACCTTCCCGTTTCGCTATTAATAATATCCCAAGTCATTTTAATTACATTACTACTATTTTTAATTTTTGAACTTAAGTAGCGAGATTTCGCCAAATAACATACTTTTTTAAATAATTTAGAATAATTCTTAACATATAAATTAAATTCTACAGTGTTAATATAAGTCCGTTCTTCATACAGCTCATACAGCCGTTTTCTACTTTTATTAATACCAATGGTGGCCCAGTCACTGAAGGAAGTATTGCCATTTACCGAAATCGTCTTAGGAATAAAAGTAGTATCAAATTGCGTGCAATACATTTTGAAAAAATCATTATAATGTTGATTAGGGTCATCATTAGTTGACAAAAGTGGGATTTTATTTGAGAGTTTAGTTTTAAATGTTTCCAAGCGACCTTTAGATTTTGGGTTAACAGTGATATCTTTTTTTCGTTTATATTTGTTTATATTTGGTATAGTGATCAATAGTCCACTATGATCAGAGTCTAATAAATTAATAATTTTTTTGTGGGTAGGTAAAATATCTGCATAAATATTATCTAGGCAAGATGCAGTAGTGGGGGTTATTCTAGTAGGCTCCATAAATAGATTTACAAGATTGTATGACTGAAACAAACTTATAATTTTAGTGCTTAGGCTAGAAGTTTCTAACAAATTAACGTTGAAGTCGCCACAAACGATGACAGACTTACTAGAGTTACAAATTTTTTGCAACACTTCATCCATTACTTTTTCAAAACAATCATACAATCCTTTAGGTGGTCTGTACACACTTAATATAACAAACTGCTCCAATTCAATACAGGCAATTTCAACTGTCTGTTCAACAGAGAGGCTCACAATATCCTTGCGGTCTTTAAACTTAAGTATATTATTTATGAAAATTAATGAGCCACCATGTATAGCGTTTACTCTGCTGAACGAACTACCAACCTGGTGATTACTATAATTAAACATAATCTGATGGCTTTTAAGCCAATGTTCAGTTATACAAAGAATATCTACATTGTTAAATTTAAGGAATAATTCTATTTCTAAATCCTTGCCCATACAACCATAAATATTTTGGTGCACCAGGTTGATACTATTTGTTGATTTTAAAACATTGTTTTCACCATTCTTTAAATAATTGCTAGAGATTGTCTCTGTTGTCTTAATTTCTAATTTAAATTATTACTAATGTCAAAATTTGATGCCAAGACATTGGCAGAATTATGAAAAATGTCATTGCATATTACAATAGAGTTTAGTGTTGTTTTCTATTTTAAAGTTTAGATTTCTATGTATTAGCTGTAAGTTGATTTTTCAATTTATTGGTTATGTGTTTGGAAATCACTATTGTATTGGGCACATCCTGTAAAGATAGTGTTTGTAAGTTTAATAAATAAAATAAATAATTGTCGCGTCACGTAACCATGTTCCTTTGTTAGGACAGAAAAAACTTGGTTAGTGAATAATCAAAGTTCTATTATTAGAAGATCATTAATTTTATCTTGTAGAAGTCAGGGGTCGTCTCAAAGTTATTAGTGGACAGTTTTTGTGTATGTATCGACGTCATTATACATGTTGCTAGCTTATTTGTTAGTCCAAAACTTGAGGCATTTGCTGCGAATTGATTAACTTGGACTAAATTATAATGTTGTATTGGTGGTTAGTTACGTTTGGAAAGTTTATTCTAAAGAGGTTTTAAGTCTGTTTTTATATATTATAATAATTTGTAGGTATACTTAACCTTACCTGTACACTCAGGTGTTTTCAAGCTAGATAAGGAAGTTTAAAAATAAAAGTTTCCTTGTATTTCCCCCGGCACAAATACGGTTACCGTCAGTAGTCATTTTCCTTAAATTGTAGGTTCCAATCATAGTTTTTAATCATAGTTTTTAATTGGCCCTTTCAATTTCAATGTAATTCGAACTACAAATTAAAATGTTTACTAGTTTCTTGACTACGTGTTTACAGTGTTTTATGTACTTAAGTTAACTCGATATTCAAGTTGTTTGTTGTTTTATACGGAAATAGGTTACCCAATCACGAACAAAAATATAATTATTAAATAGCAATTTATGCCTGATAAAAATATAACCTAAACCTAAAAATATAACCTGATTGACGGCACGGTTGGCGCAGTGGTTGATTGTTCGGCTGCTGCGCTGCGTGTCGCGGATTTTATCCCCGCACGGAACAAATAATTCCGGGTCTGGGTGTCTTGTGTATGTGAGTTTACAGGTTTGTGAACGCACCTACGATACAAGAATAATTCCTAATGTGGAGCAACGTTTTTTTAAATAAAGATACTGTCTGTAAATGTAACAAAAAAAAAAAACTGCTAGACTCTATGATTTTCACCGAAATGTTGGCCGTACTGAATACTATTACAAAACTTGCTCGCTAAACACATCCTTCTGATATAATTTTATACCAACACGTGCTTAGAACATCAAAATAAAATTCCATAATAAGAATCACGGAACATTTCCATAGCCGAACCCAACCGGGTCACTATACCGCCATTTTGTTACGTCATCGTGTTTTAAATATAGAACACTAAAACAATATACTTGTAATCAGCGTAATACGTCCGCCATGTTTATTGCTGCACACACCGCGAATGGTAAACGTTCTATAAATAGCACATTTAAAATGGTCATGTGTCGAAATCATGAGCCGTTGTGCCGATTTTATGAGACAACTGTATTTTGGTTCGTTTTAGTGTGGGTTGAGGTATAGGGGAATATAAATGGATATGTGATTGAATAGCCGCTTCCATTTTGTATAAATGTGTAAGTTATAGGACAACAGATAACATTTGAGGTTGTACAGCTTCGATTTCCCAATTTCCATCAACAATAGTAGTTGATTCATTTGCCGTCTTGCTACAGTGGGAGTAAAGATCTGTTAGGTTTGTTTGTGTATTTACCCTTCATTTCCAACTAAATCCTAGTAAAAAAAGTAAAACTAGTCTATTCATGCGGTAATATTAGTACTTATTGAAATTTATATTAATAAATTGGACTACTAATAACTGATTTAATCGCCAATCCAAATGGGTTTCACACAGCCTTGAAATATCCACGTAGGTATAGGTACTGAACAAGGCACACATTTCCATAGTCCATTATTATTAGGTCCAAATGTTATGGTTCCGCAACTACGCGGGATGGTTGGAAATAGCCGCGCTACACACACACTCATTAGTGCTTTCATGAGTGGATAATCGCACAGTTATAGACAATGCGATAACTGCAGAAAATGAAGCTAATTATAGTGATTGCGGAGCGATTTTATCTGAACTAGTGAGTGGTATGTAGGTGTCATTAAATAATCTGATTGTTGAAATAGTTGCTATACGATGGATTTGTTTTATCTAATTTTCCAAAGCAGGCCAAGAAATGAGTTGTTATAGAGTTTTTCACAGCAGGGTCTAGCAGAATACCAGCGCTGAGTTATTTATTGTTTAAATATCGCAGGATATGCTGAGTTAGGTACCTTTTTGGCCTCGCAGTTTATTTTTATTTATAATGTTAGTTTTAATAAGTTCTTGTCTGTATCACAAATAAATATTTTTTATTTCTTTCTGAAGAATACAAATAAGTATTTAATAGTGTCGGACTGGGGCATCATTAGATGTGCAACGATGTAATATTTAACATTGGTTTCAACACTGTCAAGACAAGCAGTCTATCGCGTGTTTTCCTCTCGTTGCTGCTACATGGACACGATAAAGACGCACTTTGTTGACCTCTGACAGCTTACACCTACACTTAATCATGTAAATAATATGAATCACGTTATATGTTACGGTTATCTGCTTCTAAATATAGATGGAAATATGTGTGGTTACGGTACCTATCGATCGAGCGCGGACCACTTCAGTTTCCTCGACGTGACTCAGTCTTACCTGGAAAAGAAAGATAAGGTAGTTTTAGAAAAGCGATTTACAATTCGAAAAATAGACTAAGAATACAAAGACACTTGTTGAGATATAAAACTGATACAAAAGCGCAATCAGACTCTTTTATTTGTCAATATGCTTAAGGAATAGTAAAAGGTATGCAATATATAACGTGGAATCTAAAAGTCTTAGTTTTCAGACTTCGGATTCCATGTTTTCAATTAGGCATCTGCTCTAGGCAATTATATTGACGTTCAGTTGTGGCTCGCCTGCCCAATATAGCCGGCGATAAAATGTCTATTTGGGAAGCCTATCCCGATAGTGCAAGTGTTCCCCGTCGCCGTGCTCACATCGCCCGCGTTCCGCGCCCGTCGCGTCGGCGTCGCCGCAAACTTCTATTTTCGCGACTATACAAATAGGATTTCCTCGAGCGAGTTTTTATTTTACATACAATCTATTTGCGAGTGCGGAGTTGCCTCACACCTACGTGTCGCTAGGGTTGATTGCCGACTTTACGATCTCTATCGCTTCTAAAATTAACTGATAATGTGTTTGCTACAATATTGCAAAGCTAAGACTTTTTATTTTATTTTTAAATGTAGAGCGTAGTAAGACCGCTTTTATTTAGATCCGCCAACAGTTTTATTATGTAGTCGAATCGCTGAAATGTGAGTTCATTTCCAGGGTCATGATGATTGTGAAAATTATTAAATTGAAATACAGCGTCTAGACGCCAAACGTTTTAAACACAAACGTTCTTTTCTTGGCAAGTAAACACGGTGTAATCTATCATTGTATTTGTGAATGATGTCTGCAGCGCACGTCACGACACGGAATAGATTTGTAAGAAGTCAGTTTAATATATTCATTGATTGACACGCCCCTCGTTATAAAACATCAAACGAACCGATACTAATAGCAAATCTGACGTCAGAAATATTACAGTTTTCCTTGCTTGCTAACCCTAAAGCTTCTCTAAAATAAACGTTGGAATATTATTGATGCGTGTGAGTGCGACGCGGACGCGGCGTGGTCGCGCCGTGGCCGTGCGGGGGCCGCGCGTGGCCGTGAACTTGGGCCATCACCCACCTGCTGTGGCACACGATGGCCGATCGATGCCACTCACAAGCCAGCAGTATCATAAGTTCGAGGGTACAGGCCGCCCGGCCGCCGCGCGCCGCCGATACGAGCCAGCGATTTGAATCGAATATGAACTGTAAAGTGGGCTTGAATTGATATTTAAGTATTGAAGTCTAAAGGGTTTATCGAAAATATGAATTGGCTATGATAAACTTATGAGTATCGGATGCGATTCAATCGCAGTTTAAATACTGAATCAATTTGAACGACAGAATACAACGGAATGATAATATCATTGATAACACTGAGTTATGTAAGTGGGTAGGTAGGTAGGTAGGTTTTCGTAAATTAAGAATGCACATATTATTACACAATCGCTCAAAATTAAAAGCCATTTTCTGCATTTATTAGAATAATGTTTTCAAAATTACCTAATTAGGTGCCTAATAAGTACTGTTTGAAAATTGTATTGTAACTTCGAATTTAATTTAATGATTTTTTTAAACAAAAAGTAATGCAAAATTCAGTGCTTAATTAATGGAAATCGATGCGGTTTACTGAAATACTAGCGGCTATAATAGAAATAGAACCTTCTAAATACCTGTTAGTTATTGTTAAACCTCAAGGTAGGTACACAAACAGGACATGCCACGCATGAACTCATGTTTACTAAGAACCTGCACGTGGCCTGAAAGCCGAGCACGCAACTACCTTCATTCTGAGAACTCGTCGAAAACCACCCTTATCGATCTGCTGAACATGTCCGTGTGTCATTGTTTTACTGAATAGGAACTAGACTGACGACGTCTGACACCATAATGACACCAGACATCGATATTTTTAAAGTTGGCATTATGAAGACGCCACATTTTTCCAGTGGCGTCACAAAGTCTGAGACTATTTCTGGTCGGAATCAAGGGATCTCATATGAAACTTAAACTTAACAAAATATTTCTCATACTAGAAGTATTTCTAATGGCTCTATGTCCCACTACCTTTTGGTCAACATCAAATTCATGACCCTTTTAATTTGACCATAGTCAGACTTACTAAGTTCGAATGATTGAGACAACATGTTGCATCCCACAGATATGGTATCTTGGCAACTGTATCTCTCAGGTCATATGAGTATACTACGCAGTACATGTGGGACACATCCTCGTCGTGGGACAGACATTAGTCCTTGATAAGTGTGGTACCGAGAAGTGGGTGTGGGATGAGTAGCGCGCTGTATCCAGCTGATAAGGCTTCCGGCGAGGTCGTCGCCCTTCCGCTGATAGCGGTCAGCTGGCAGCCGCCGCCGCGCCGCTGACATTGCGGGAGCACTTTTCTCACTAACTTATTGCACTTGTGAAGAAATTATTTGTTACGTAGAAGAATATAGTTATGATATTTTTTTACTATGTGAGAACTAAATCACCCAATGCAGGCAGCATCAAAGCTTGTCCCAAGTCATGGTGTGTTTGTATGTCGTTGAAACCTTGAATCTCGTTGCTCAGGAATCTGGATACATCTATGCTTTAGAAAACCAACATATTTTAGACCTTATATTCTTCGAAGCAGTTTTAATATAATGTGTGAAAGGCAATTATCTCAAGATCTATTTGTTCAAAGATATGAAGTGAATATGGATGATAAAGGCTAGGTTTTTATAAAGATGGAATTTCCTACATTTCATGGAGCCCTATTGAATAGGTTTGTTGGAGGCAAATCAATCTAGAGAATTATTCTAGATTGCGTTCAGCGAATTTAATCTACTCAATCAAAGCTATTCAATCATTAGATGGAGATGGACAATTTTTGATGCAGCAGAGTGATTCCAGGCTGATATGAAGATATCATATTTATATCAAGAAAAAAGAAAATATAATTCAAAGCATTCATATTTCGAGTCAGAGGTCAAAAACCCACATCATTAGATGTACGACAATGTACGTCGACTACCCGCCAACAATGGAAACTTCACGGCTCACACTGGCTGCGCGCGCGCCGGTGATTTTCCTACAATTAATGCACTCGCCGATACGATAGCACGGGAGTTTCCTTTGACACACTTGCTGCTTGAGCAACGTCGCGACCTCGGGGAGACATTCCGTTCATTGATAGCGAGCATGTGGCTGCTGACGTTAAATAGGGTAAGTAGAGCTGTACGTTGTACGTCTAGTTGTCTACCTATTGCTTAGCTGAATTTCTTCAAGTTGTAAGAATTAGTAATAGTTAGTGTCAACACCTGCCACCCGGACGCGAACTGCAGTGGCCTACGGAATCACACGTAGGCCGCTGCAAATACAACTGGGCCAAATTGGGTTTTATAGACTCGTCTGATACTCAATGTGAGTGCGGTGCCCCTGCACCTGTGCAGAACATGACTCACATACTGGAATGCTCCAAGTGCCCATACACCTGCACTATGGAGGAGCTGATGAACGCTACTGACGCTGCAATTAATTTGACCAGCTTCGATTCGAAAGAAGAAGATGGAAGTGTCAATAGAATTGGCATCGAAATTATACGACTTATAAAAAAATAACCATGTGTTTACTTTAAACACTGATTAGCGGATTCTTATTTCAACATTTTCTACCCCGAAGAAGGATAGATGTGAGTAGTATAGTACCTACTGACTGATCATTTATTTTGTCCTATAGACAGCTGAATTTGATGGATGAGACGTGCCTATCTTGAATTTATAATCCGCTAATCAGTGTTTAAACTAAGCACTTGGTTAGCGAGTTTTATAAGTAGGTCTTCAAAGGTATTCCATTCCACCACCGTTCATTCCCCTGCCCTTATCCCAATTTATTTGGGGTCGGCGCAAAATGTCTTTTTCTTATTAGTCGTCATCTCTAGTAGTAGTCACCCTCTTTTTACCTATATCCTCTTTCACACAGTCCATCCATCGTTTCTTTGGCCTTCCCCTACTCTTATAGCCATCCACATCCATACACAAGACTTTCCTCACGACATTTTCTTCATTCCTCCGCATCACATGCCCATACCACGACAATCGGTTTCCACACAACTTTTCAGTCAGCGGTGCTACTTTCAGACTTCCTCTTATATACTCATTCCTAATTCTATCCATGCGCGTAACACCACACATCGCTCTTAGCATTCTCATCTCAGCTGCATGCAATTGCTTTTCATTCATCACTTTTGTGGCCCAACATTCTGAACCATTCCACCACCGTATCAGCCTATTTATCTTAGTAAAAGAACCGCGTTTTGTAACTCCGCGTTTGGATACGGATTGTTGATCACTACAGTAATAAAATTAGCACAGAAAGATACTAACATCTATTTTTAATCCCTTGATATATTTTCCTCATTCCAAGTGATAAGTTGTTTACTCTCGCAGTGATCTAATGCTCGTAACACGCCGACATTTGACCTGTGACGTCACGCCACTAATACCAACCTTATCAACGTGTTTATGTTTATCTTGCTCAAACACTCGCTGTTTATGTCTCACTGTTTTCTCTATTTGTTTAATAGAAAGTTTTGTTTATGTTTCTTCCAATTAATTAATTACAATATCACCTTCGTTGATGCTCTGTTGTAGACAGTAATAGTACATAAATAACGGATGTAATTAAGATATTGAATTAGTTATTAATTAATTAGTTACTACTGTTTGTCTTGTTGAACTCCACGGCAAGTAAATGTGATGAGTACGTGAGAGTGTGAGTCTAAAGTTCACTAAATGAATAAGTACTCGTATGTCACTTCTTATTGGATCATCGTTGTAGGTAGAGTATTTTCCACATGAGTGTACCCTCCCTTTGCTCCTACAAAATAATTGTAGGTACGTTGTCACAGTATTTTCCATTCAGACTATTTTGCCACTGCCCTAGATTGCGGCTAAGTGTCAGTAGCTCTACCAATAACAACTAATAGTTACCTACTTCCAAACGAAACAAAACGACAAACATCTGTTCTACTCTCACTAGCAAGAGTGTGAAATTCTTAAACATGTTCTTTGACCCGTCCCAAACAGTGCGGCAGCGTCGGTCCGGTCTGATTCCCGCTTCCCTGCTGGTTGCCAGTTGCCAGGCCAGTTGGCGCCCTCTCCCCATCCATCACGCAGCGTGATTGGCAAGCGAGCCACTTATCACACCGACTCTGCCATGCCGTGATAAGACTGCTGATGAGATTGGCAAATAGTATGCGGAAAACGGAAGGCGGACTATGTGTAAGAATGTAATTATCGCCCTTTTTGGCTTGGAGTCAGGTTCTTTACGTGCTCTGAATATGACTTTGAGATTAGTGTCAAGAATGTAGATAAATAACACATTTGGAATACCAAACTAAATGAACATTCGGAAAGATGTCTGCAAAACACTTGTTTTGTTTCATATTCTTATCCACTCAGACATTTAACGGAAGTTAATTTCCTGCTAAAACGATACAAACAGGATTGCATCATCTTCCTAGCTTCCTCACCTGTTCCTTCCTAGCCAAGATCCAGCTAAACATCAATACTTTATAAACAAAACACTAGGTACCAAACTATAGAAACTCGGTTTCCTGAATCCCAATCTTTCGATTTTCTAAACTTTTAAAATTCATTTTAGGTCTGCATTTTAGTACGAGTAGGTATCACCAGTCAAAGTTACACCTAGTCAACTATCAATCAGCTGACCATGGATGTTCCCACAGCTCCTCGGCACATCAATAGCAATGTATGTGGGTCACAGCCTCACGCCGGCTGAGCGGGTGAGTGCTGTGACTAGAGACCAGCTGTTAATTCGGTGGGACCTTGGCCCGGCGGGGTGCGTTGCACAACGAACTATTCTGATGCATCACCTTGCCCGTGTTACAACACTGCACAGACAGGAATAGGGGATTATCTTGCTTTATAAGGATTGAAGTAGCATTAGAGCTTAACGAGAATAAATTAAAGAATTTTGAGGATTTTTTTTCCCTTTTTTGGCGTTAAACCTCCTTTTTATATGTCACTGCGTTTCGTCCAATTTGGCGACATACTCGTAACAACCAGTATGAGTACTAAATCAGCTATGAATTGCTTATATATATTTATTATATACTTTATTGTACATCTCATAATGAGCCCACAACCACAACAATGAATATATTTTATTCTACTTGTGTTTTGAAGCCAAAAAAATACGTCATGGCAATTAATTAGGAACTTAGCACGTAGTTATATGCCCCAAATATTGATAAGCAGGTAAACAACACCAGGATACAGAGTCTATTAATACTTTAAATTAATAACTAATGACCGCAATAATAGCAACCAACTTTAATTATAGCGGTCTAAATACGGACTTAATTATCGCTGAAACACAAATAGGCATTCGCGACCAGGAAAATATGAACAGGATAAAGAATATCTATCAATTTTAGTTACAAAGTTAACATTAGAACTTGCTCTAATTCCGTACTGTTTATGTTACACCGTAACTACGTTTGGTTTTACTAATTGGCAAGCACACTGCCTCATTGGTCAAAGCATGAGGTCTTGGGTTCTATTCCCGAGTCAGGTGTTTCCATTTCAAATTCTTTAGTAGCAGCTCGGAGTAGATTTCTGGCCGGTTGATGGCAATAGATATACTGGCTCCGTACTACGTGGGACAGAAACATAACAAATGTGGGATTACTAATATACGAGTAGGTACACCTCAGCCTAACCTATCCGAGAAATACAAACGTTTGTTATGTTAGTGATCTGGAAGCGATGTGTTCGGTCCGGTGCGCGTGCGCAGGCCGCAGTGCATGTGTCCGGCGACCCACAGTCTGCCGCAGCGCGGTCAAGGCGACTGCACCGCCAGCAACACAACATGCACTCGTTACACTTTGGACCTGTCTTGTTAACTTTGACGACGACGTGTTCCCACTTCCCAATGAGCCACTGGGAAGTAGAAACATGTCGTCCAAGTAATTGTCTCGGTCAATAAGTTGTTAGAACAGTATTGTCTATTGTGAACCAGACCCACGCTTGAGAGGATAAGGTCGTTTGAGAGCTCTCTCTCGGTATCTCTACATTCAAACACAATCAAAAGATAATTCATCAATCATTCAATAATATTTTGCGTGTTATCAACTCTACCATAAATTGAGGAGTGAAAGTTCATGTCAAAAAATCAATGCCAGAATCACACACACACATCTTTAAACGTCACATTCTTTTTCAAACAATTTCAAATAAATCTTAAACAAAAACGTTTAATACTGACTGCGCCCACGCATACCATACGACATAAATCACAAAGGTTAGTCGCAGTTAACGGCCGATTAACATGCCCACCGCGCGTACTTAATTATAATTATTTTAAATTTACTCGCAGCGTCACGCCTAGCCGCCTAATTATAGATCTAGGTGTTAACTCCACTGTACCGTGCAACCGACCGCTGAAGCTAAAGTAAATGTTTTCAACAAACTTGTGAAATATTTCTTTGTATATTTTAGCTCGGGTTAACATCTCACTTTTCAAATGTTTGAACAAGAATGTGACTGATATCGTGTGTTTTTAAAAGCATTTCTGGTGTGGAGTTTTGTGTTCACTGAAATAACTTTTTGAGATGCTTTCAGTTATTTATTCTAGTCTTATTGACAGCTGGCAGAACCGTAGCGATAAGATGCCTAACAGTCCGAAGATACGAGTCTCTATTGGACCCGAAATCTCAACGAATATAGATCTCTAAATAGTTTTTCGCACATACATTATGTGTAAAAGTACGACGGCTCGGCTGTCATGTCGCACATCAGACGGAGCTCAACGGTGATACATTGAGTGCCAAACATTCATCAATGATGACACTAGGTTCGTATGCCTGAGTAATGTGGCTACACAAGTTATCGTCCCTTCGGAACTTTGTAAGACATTCTATTGTGATGAGCTTCCCAGAATAGGATGTCCAATTACCACGAAATTAAGAGATATATGTAGTGCCAAGCAGTTCAACTACTCCACACCTTCTGGGAGGATAAATCACGGTCGCACGGCCTGCCAAACGTACGGGACCGGCGGCTCTACAATATGATATAATCGTTTTAGATTGGACAATGATTCAGTATTGTTTTGAGCCAATTCACGTTAGATATTGTTTGTAAATAGTCATGTGTTTTGGTCACGCTTTTTTAACTCGTGATGGGGTTAAAAATCCAATCATTCTAAATTAGATCATATCTCGAGAGTAACCGTCAGCTACGCCATTGCATTAGATAAAAACGTCTCATACCACATTTGTCTATTTTGTTGTATCAAAACAAAGCCACAGCACACATGACGAAACGCCTCATAACCCAGTTTGCGTATAAAATGCAGTTTCCCCGAGCCAGAGCCGGGATCCGCTGGCATCCGGAGCGGCGACCTCGCAACGTGCCGCGGACGCCAACTAAAACAAAATCCGATGACACGACACGCCTCCCCACATAAATATAACGTGTTGTAGGAGTAGTAGGACATCCATTATGTGGCGAGTTGGTGAAGGTTCCCCACTGACCTGGTTTGGCATGACAAATGTTACTGAACATCGAGAAGCGGCAAATCTTGGAGATATTGACGAAGGAAAGGACCGACTTTGGATGATCGAAAAAACGAATAGCACGATACAACGTTAGTATGTTTTGTTTGTGTTTCTCACAAACAAAACAAAAGTAAAGGTAAACATAACCAAAAACAAACGCAAAATTAAAGGTTAATCGATCACATGAAAGGATGTATAAACTTGCGAGTTTAGAATAGATAGTCTGAAACGACTAGTCAATGTCATCAAAACAAAGCTAAGCTTTATCCACTTTCTTTGGCGCACCTTACAATCAATAAATCAAAATGAATCTCCAATATTGTTTTACTTAGATCTATCTTTATGACCGCGAGTAAATGAAATTCTACAAATCGAATACGCATTAAACTACATTAACTAGCAGACGGGAAGAAAGGAAATTTCCCGTGATGCTATTACTGTGCCAATGCCAGACCAAAATTGTGAACCAAGTTCCAGATACAGAATCAGACTAACACGATTGTTTACAACGTACAACCAAAGCCACCACAACAATATCACCCAGATGATTAAAGAAATCTTTTGCATCAATCTTCTTAAGCATATGTGCACGTATACAGCTATACGAGTCATGTTCTTCCTCGCGGAAGAAATCAATCAATGAGCCAATATAATCTCTGGCATAAACCACCCCGCATAGATGAATCCGACGCAGCCGAAGTTCGCTAGCCACTCGCACTTGACCAGTTCCATCCATTATAATCATAGTCGACACTCGAGTCCTGAGCGAACATAACGAGGTCTATATCTGGCCAGCATCCAATCAGGTGCGAAGCGTTATGTTCGGGAGTCGCGCGGCCAATGCTAATAATACCCGGTCGAAGCGGCGCCATTTATAGCCTAACCAGAATAGCCGCCAAACATATAGACGCAGCGCTAGATATGTGCGATGTCGAGACAGATTTAGACGGCGATGGGAACGCCATTTACGGAATACTTATAATAGAAACGGCTTTCAGTCCAAGTTAATCGGTGCTTGAATAAGGATCAAAGGCCGAAGCGAAAGGCGTGCATTAGTGTTGTAAGAGCGGATGACTCGCTAGCTCAGCCGGAATTATAAGGCGGTAGTTTCCAATCGTATTCCTTATTTGCGAAGAAATAATTAAACATTGTACATCAATAAAGTTAGCCACACTTTTAAAAATCAAACGAAAGCTTCGTCTATGTGGCGTAATTCTGTCCAAAAAGCATTCCCCGAATGATGTCTTAAAGTGTTTCAGAAAATTGCTCCACGATTCAGCATGAAATACGGTTTCTGGCACATCTGAAACTATAAAGTTTTCAGTGGGAGCGCCATTCAGCCGAGTATGTACGAGACGCTAACGAGCCAAAAACACTGGCAGCCAACTCTGGCAACGCGGCCCGCGCGTCATTTCCGGTGCTGCATTATTCAGAGTCCGAACCCTTTTAAATTTCCGGTAGACCCGCCTTCTCAAAGAGTTGATAGGGTCTATAATTAGATACAAGTTCCGAAGCTAGATCGACGATAAATTGAAAATCTAACACGAAATATTAAAGCTTATCATTTCATGAATTATTACTCGTCTCTTAACTCTGTTTTCTCTCTACATTCTTTGCCATCTTGCTCAAATATAATCTTGCAGCGGAACAGTTCACATCATCAATTACCCAACATGTGCGCGAGACAATAGAGTGGTGATCATGAAGATAAATATAGACATTACCGCATAAGCCCAAGTTTCTGTTCACCACTAATTGATATCGCCTAGCCAATAGACATTCAACAAGCCGATGTCACTGCCGTTTTAAGACTACACATATTTAGTTCCAAAACATAAACAGTCTTATTCAAAACTATAATTATAAGATATACGAGCAGGTGTAACGCATACTTCCTGGTTCATTAAATCCGGTAAAAACCTTTAGCCCTACATACACATAGAAGTACAAACAATTCAGAACGCATCCTTGACCGTTGAGTCGACTCGGGTCACGTGTACTCAAAACTGTGATTTGTTATGTCATTGTATACGTAAATATTTCTTTAACAATCTTATGTAAATAATTTGGCAAACATTTTGACGGAAGACCCTGACTCCAGTCATTCACGACCACGATACGTATACTTTTACATTCATTAACAATTACATATTAAATCGATAATTAATACATTGACCCGTTGGAAAGAACTCCTGATTTGTATGTCATTAAATTATTGGCAGCTACGCCACCAGAAAATCACGAGACACAACAATGTGATCAACATTTCAGACATTAGCATTTAGATAGCGTTAGTAACAGGACACGTGGACCTTCTGTAGGAGAAATAGCAACTTGTAATATTTTTTATAAATGGAACTGTAGTTGATGGCAAATTGTAAGATAAAAGGATAGAATCAAACGATGAAGACAAAGTAGCATCGCCACCTGTTGTTGTGTTTACGGTCGTAGCCGGGACCTAGACCTCGCCGGCGTCCCAGTGTCGCGTGCGGTAGGTCGCGCCGATCCAGCGGAAACTGACAGCTTACTAAGTACCAGGTTAGGCGATTGGCGTTGTCATAGTGTTCCGTGTTACGAATATAAAATTACTAATGTGCATAGACTCCTGGATGGAATAATGAAAAATTGTTGACCACGTATAAGCAATGTGCGTATTTTTCCAATAGTATGGTAATTTTGGGGCTACGATTGAAACACGAATTGGGGTGCCTAATAATATTCTCAGTAATCCTCTTAAAGTTCCCAATAAACCTCAAACTAAAATTTCCACTTATCAAAACGAAACACTGAATCAAATAACACACAGCTATTTTCACCACCAAACTCGTCTAATCTTGAACTATAAATGGATATCGACCATTTGGCAGGAGTGCACGCGGAAACTTCCTACATTTGTGCATTTGATGCTCAAGCTATACATACTGCAGCTCATATACAGGACTGCGTTGTTTGTGAATCGAACCACGTAACATCGGAGCATTTGATGGATGGATTTGATGTCCACGACATGTTTACTGGTCGTAATGTGAATAATGGCAGAGGAATGTATTGATTGGTGAATGGAGCTTTTTAGGTAAGATATTCTTCAACAAAAATAAGAGGCCAATAAACGATTTTGGGAATCGAGACAGGCATCAATCATGTAACGGAAGCCTACTCACTAAAATTGTTATTATAAAAAAGTTTTACGATTGTGAGAAAAACGAAAAAAAAAGCCATCAAACTAACCATTAGTCTTAGAACATGCTGGTTAAGAAGTTCATTGAACTGTGCTTGCTGTAGAGTACCAAGCCTTCTCAACTGAACGCCAATAAGGTCATCTCAGACGAGTGTTTTGGTCCAAGCATGAAGGAGACTAAAAGGTTACTTAAACAATAAAATAAAAATAAATCTTTGAATAAAAATATTCTAACTTAACATCACGGATTAGTTCAGCTTCTTTGATATTTATCGAAAGCAAACATATTCAAACTAGAATAATTCACGCACAAAACACCATACAAACGCCTTGATTTTTTTTCTTTAAACAGCCCCAGACGACATGAATGAAAACTCACACAAAGTCATGTCAACAGTTTTCTTCAATGACCGACCTCCACGCCACGTGTATTACGCGAGCATTATCCAATGAAGGTTACTAGTCGCCTCTAGTACTCGCTGGTACCAATACACCAACACACGCAGTTCTAGAGGCCATGCGACACCAATACGCCAACGTTCTTAACGAGGATATATTTGAACCAACGCTGGCACTAACCGGCAGGTGGTGGTATACTCCAGTCAATTTCGGAGTTTGATCCGCTGACACTGGGTTATTGTCGCTTCCTGCCCACGACTGCAATGAGGCCAATTGTCGTGAACCTTTGCGTCTATAAATGTAACCACTTAATTCCTTGTGCTCTAGAATGCAAATACTACTCAAGATTATGATGTTGTAAGGAAGGTGATGTTGTAAAAGAATGATTTACACTGCATTTAACACTCAAAAATATAGCAATAGCTAATATGGTATCTTGGCTTATAAATAGAGAATTTATAAATAAGGAAAATCTTAGTATAGCAAACAGGTATGGCACAACAAACCGCTTAACTAAAGGAACTTCAAGAATCATTCAACAAACCTTAAAACTAATTAAAATCTAACCTTTGAAAGTTTACGATACCTGAAAACAAAACAAAAGACGTATAAGTTTACAGGCAACAAGAGCAGTGGGCATTATAGAATGTATGTCGTCTAGCCAGCGATCACTGTCTCACATGCGCTTGCGACGATCGATGAGACTATCTTAATAACTAACGAAAATATAAGTGATATAGCGAAAGAAATTTAGTCAAATGTCAACATGATTGCCTATATCCAGTAACAAATTGTTCATTGCAGTTGATACGACGCCATCATTTCGAATGTATCATGAATGCTCCTCAGAGTGAATCATGCGCTTATTTCGCTCGTGAGAGTTAATTGAAAGAAACGAGTCGCATAGTGTTCGTGATACTAATGTTTCGTTCTTATGTTCATGACAAAACATTAAAAGAATTGAATTTTGAAATATCACTAACCGCAATTACGATGTTTTGCTAGTTTGCAATAAAATTGAAGCATCAAAGTTGATGAAAATGATGAAACGATATATTCAATCACAAAATTAATACCGTGCCTAGTTTGGAAACAACAATAAGCATTTAAAATATTGCAAAACACAATTTTGAAGTCGGACACCAAAACATTTTGAGTGTTGCGTCACTTTTTCGAAAGGTCTTGCATACCTTGATACTTTCACTTTGTTACATGAGGAAACAAAAAATGGCTACGCGTCTTTAGCGTTTCCAAAATTGAAAGACCGATGCTGCTACAATGTTATATCTGTATGAGATTAAATAGTGTTATCTGTTTACATAAAATTCAAAGTCCTGACTGACTGATATATCAACGCACAGCCTAAACCGCTGGTCCTAGAGATATGGAATTTGGAGGGTGTTCTTTGTGAAGAGTAGGTTCAAAATTCAACCTTTAAGGGGTGAAAAAGGGGTTGAAAGTTTATAACAGGGGAAATAGTTTATTACAAAATATGACTTATAAGGATGTTTTGTTTGGGCCCCGTTTCTGCCACGCGACTTATATTCCTCGAACTTATAATTTACTTCTAATCGGTAGTTATTTTTGTTATTGACCTACTGTTTATTGATGTTTAAGATTCTGTATCTCCGGTTAGCATACAAGAGTAATAAATACATACTAATTTTATTTATATTAATAATTACTTTACGTTTATATTTGATAACGAAAATTTCGGTGGGAACTTGTCAAGGCTGGCAGGTGTAGCGTAGTGGTGATAGCTACTCCAGTATGAATGGGGTGTAATTACAGGGTGAAAGTGGCGTCTGACATCACATGCCGATAGTGATAGCCATGAAAACGAACCGTTTGATAATGATTCATAAAATGATATACTATCATACCTTTATGGTTCAAATACTTCAAATTGTTTTTAATAAAGTTGATAGATCGTTAACAGAAGAAAATAGGGAAAGGCATACTGAAAGTCATATTTTAAACCTAGATTAAGTAGTAGACAAACATGAACGAACAGACAAACAACAGAAATGACATCAATTTACAGATGAAATAAATAAAGCAGCAGACAGCCCAAGACAGACACTATTTAATGACGACAATGAAATAAATACACATATTAATTAGTTAACATTCATACTGTCCACATTTGGTTCACCCATAAAGATAACGTTTCATTTCATGAAATGCTATGAGCAGACAACAAGACGACACGAGGGAAAAGAAACACTTTTGAAGACAAGAAATAGCTAAAGCTCTTGTTGTTCAAGTGAATAAAACCTGTAAAATTCAAGTTGAAGCAGTATAATATTATCTCGAGTCTAGACGTATTAAACATGTTGAGTTTCGCATATCTAAAAATAACATACCTAATGTAGCTACTCACGATTATGATATGATGTCATGTTTTTTTTTTTAAACCACTCTGAGGTGGGTGACATAAATGTTATACCTAATTGCAATACGGCCAAAGAGCAGATTTATCTTAATTGCAGCCACGTCAAATGTTTCATGGGTGTAAACACACGTAGCGAGCACATTTTTCAACAAATTATTTCGTTAATAATTTATTTGATTACAAGTAATATGCTATAATTATCGCTTTATTTACGCGGCGGTCACAACAATCGTCAGCAAATTAATAATAAATCCTAAACAATTAGATAAGTAGGTTTTGTTCTTTTGATAACTGGAGTAAAGTTTTTCATAACCGAAATCACCCACTGATATTGCTGATGCATTGGTACAACCTATATTCAACACGACAGGATTAAAAACCCAAAAGCTAATCGAGCGGAATGAACTACTTGGAAGTTTTACACTAACTCATAAATAAACCAGCTTGATTTCCCATAAACGATAGATACGATTTTCTTGGTACTTTTTCTGTGGAAGTGTTGTGTGGTAAACAAGCGGCCCACGCCATGACGCCAAAGGTCAAGCAGTAATGTCAGCACCTACACGCAGTTCCGAATCAAATGAACGATATTCTCTTTGGATTACATTATCTTAGAGCTCGGGAGCACGAGTGGGTGTTGCTATTAGAAAATATTCATGACATATTCATGAATTGCATTTTGTGAAAAAAATACGCAAGAATTAGCACAAGTTTTTAGCTCTCAGTTTGTTGAACTTGTTAGTTAGTAATATAAGGAATGTAAACAGGATCACTATATAAATAAGTGAAGCTTTGCAATTTCCCAAAACATTTACCGCTAGGCAATCCCCCGAGGTGAAACCTAGACCGGTTAATCAATTAATATATTTTTTTATTGCACCGGCTCAAATCACAGTCATGGTCAAAACCCACTAAATATAATATAAACCAATGTTCAACTTCCTAGTTCGATGGTTTTGTTACGGAAGCCTATATTTAATGGAGAAAAAACTATAGATTCGATTTTACAGTCGGCTGGAGCGAAATTGACTACCATTTAATCTCAGACGACTTCCTCGGAAGAGTGCTTGGCAAATAATCAGTATCTAACAATGTAACTACAAAAACAATATAATCCTACCTCGATGCAACATAACATTATTCGCATTACATATTTTACGCCTATTTGTCACTTTGTTACTTTTATTCGTTTCAGATAACTGCTGTAAGCGGTTTACAGGAGAAATCAAGCAAAATGTAAGTGGAGCAAAAATACATATAAGACAGAACAGGTAATAACGGCTAATTGATCAAATTCTAATCCAAGAGTTCGTACATGAAAAAGACTTTATCAGCAATTACAAATACCTCAGTTCCAGGTATCCTGACGTCATTTGTTTACGCTTTGCTAAAATATATTTAGCTAACGAAACATAGTCCGCACTAGTTCACTGAAAGAATGTCCGTATTTCCCACAAAAAGTTAAACAAACTTGGTCTTTGGCTGTTACTGATCTAACTGTACTAGCGGAAGACGAAAACACGGAAACCTGAAGTTTTACAAGTAACTAACACAAAAGTTTTCAAGGCTCGGGGTTTTTGTTAGCAGTGTCATGGTCCATCGACGTGGTGGCAGCAAGAACCACGCAAATAGACTCAGTCATGCATTGACGAACGCACTATAAGTGCTAACATCACTAAACAACAATTAACAGTAAACAAGTAAGAATGCGTGCATATGCCCAACAGTAGACGACGATAACGAATGATTTGAACAGTAAATATGTAGTTGATTCACGACGCGATAAGACCTTTCCTAAAAGTGGGACGAATTCATAGAACAGAAGATTATTAAGTAAAGAAAAGGGTAAACACAATGTTTCTAAAAGTTCGAACTGTTTTCTTAGAAAACTTTTAACCTTTGAAGGTAATTTTGCGATACAATAGAATAATTCTATTATGGTACAATCATCAAAAGATACGTACAAATGTTTGACAAAATGAAGAAATGTCATGCATACTGAAAGTCCCAGGGTCGCGGGAGTGTTAGAAACAGTCATAGCGACCCTGGCTCAGGCAACTGAAGGAACACGGGTGGGTTTTAGTCAGTAATAGTCTGACACGCCCTCCCGCTCCACCCAGAGCGGTAGAAGTTTTGATGATTTCCCATCCTACAAAAAAAAAGGAATACTGAAACTTGACAAATTCCGAGTGTGACCCCCTTAATTTGTACCTACTTAAAAGACTGCGGACTAACTGTTTATATTTCCAGTAACTTCTACTTTTGCTTGTAAGTGAGTCATCATGACAAACAAAAACGCAACAGTATTTTCCTGTTACCCGCCATAACCACACTGACGATGGAGCCCATTCGATAGCCCTGAATAAAATATTTCAACCAAAACAAAAATAAAAAGGTATGTAATAATTATTTTTTATAGTGTGGGAAAGTCATCAAATAACTTGCCCCACTCTGGGCGGAGCGAAAGGGCGTGTCAGACTCTTACTGACTAAAACCCCACCCGTGTTTCTTCAGTTGCCTGTACCTGCAGGTTTATTCGCTTACTCAGTTGACATCATCATTGAAAAGCAGCTAAGCAGTACATTGTTGCTTTGACGTATAAGAAAACAAAAATGTACTACGGAGTGCCTATTATAACCGATGTCCACCGAGCAAAGCAGCAATGTACTGCAAAGTGCCTATCAAATTGATGTCAACTGAGTTAGCGAATACACCTGCTCGGTCGCGATGACTCTTTCACACACTCCACCCTAAATGACCTCTTTAAACCACAACAAAAGTAAGTAGATGCCTACTTAATTAATGACATCTATGATACCTACAGAACTACAGAACCGGAAATTCTTATTGAACTAGTAAACTGAGTGTTTATTCAATACACTGTTGTACCTACTACCTAGTAGTTGACGTCAACGCGGTCGGCTGAAGCCTTTATTACTCCAAGTTTAGTCTTGATCTGAGGATACTTGTGCATAAGGAACAAAGTATTCGTGTCATTCGACTCTACAACTTTTTCGAGTGTATATTTTTTCTACTTGACCTTTTTTGTGGGATGGGAAATCACCTAATGAGTTCTCCCGCTCTGGGTGGAGCGGGAGGGCGTGACAGACTTTTACTGACTAAAACGCAACCCTGTTCCTTCCTTGCCTGAGTGCCCAGGGGAGCGGTAACTCTGTTACGAATTTATCCGCGACCCCTTGGCATGCATGCATCGGCCATGAAGGGCCCCGTCGGTGGTTGCTGACATCTCATTGAGGCGCGCGTGGAACACTACGCGCCGTCGACTCTCGGGCCTGGTGCTGATCGGACGGCGAGCTACCCATTACTCGCCATCGCGGCCCGCGTCTTCTGTGTCCGGAGATCGTCTCGCGTTTCTACTTGAGCTGACTTTAGTTTTCTTGCTGCTCTAGTTGAGAACCTAGAAATGGTGAATGGTTACTTCTAGGCAAGCGTGCTCCATCGTCCATTACCATCAGGTGAGACAGTGGTCCAACACGAGCCTTTCAATGATTAAATTGAATGACTTCTACTTTGTATTTTATGCTTACACAAAAGATTTCATTCAATTTTATTTACGGCTTATGTCGTTTATGAGTCCATTGACAAACGATGACATCTAACCACAAGCTGCACCTAACAGGATAATAGTAAATAAAATACATGAAAAACAATCGAAAGCAAACGAACGGGAATTACTGCTATGAATCAGGAAATACTGTTTTGTTGCGTAAAAAAGTCTGTAACTCTGTACATACAGCTTTTGATTTAATATATGCAGGAGTTTTAGGAACTTATTAGCACACTTATTTTCATTGTCTTCTGAAGATGTAGTGATTTACATTTACAATTCCTGATAGCTACAACCTGTGGCTGTGTACAACCCAGTCTTTAAGACAAGCGTGCTCCATCTTCGACCACATCATCGCTTACCATGGGTGAGATAGTGGTGAAACGTGAGCATATCAATAATAAAACACCGGCCAAGTGCGAGTCGGACTCGCGCATGATGGGTTCCGTACCATCGTACAAGATAATACGAGTCAACCTGTTGCCATTATTATGATAGAACAAAAAAAGCCAAAAAAAAACACGTTTCTAGTAGGGAAGACCCTTTAATTTTTAATTTATTTTATTTTATTATTTGTTGTTATAGCGGCAACAGAAATATACATTCTGTGAAAATTTCAACTTTCTACCTATTACGAATCATGAGATACAGCCCGCTGACAGACAGACGGACAGACGGACGGTCGGACGCAAAGCTTAGGCTTAGTAATAGGGTCCCGTTGGTTACCGTTCGGGTACGGAACCCTAAAAATTGTCAATCATAAAACGTTTGGAATAAGTACGATTTTGAGTGTGCTCCATCGCACGCAGCTCGTCTAGACAGGAGTTCCGTAATTATTTCTGTCGCGAATCCAAGACGCGTGCGTCATTCGCTTTGACGCAATCAACCGAAAAAAATTCATCGATTGTCGCCACACGAAATGCATCGCCACAACCAAGACAATATCCATTATGATCCGACATATCAACAAACGAAATCAATCAATCTTCCTAGCCGTTTCCCAACTATCTTGGGGTCGGCTTCCAGTCTAACCGGATGCAGCTGAAAACCAGTATTTTACTTAGTAATACGATACCCCTTGGTAAGACTTGTTGTCAGACTTTCGAGCTTCTGACGACCCGTAACGACTGTCAAAGATCCACAATTGACAGCCGGGACCAACAGCTTAACTTGCTTTCCGAGGCACGGAGGAGTCTCGGTATGTAAAGATGGTCACCCATTCATGGACGAACCCCGGCAAGCATAGCTTAACCTGATAGATCCACCCATGCGGCTGTTATTACTTTAGCCACGAGCTCCTCTACATCATTAACAAACGAACAATGAACGTTAATAGTATACAAAAACAATTTGAATTAAATAAATATGTACTAATCTTCATATAGAAGTAAATAAATTAAAAACCTAATCAAAATGTCAACTGAACAATAAGCAAATAATTCTTAGAACTGGAAAACTTATCTTTGAGTATCAAGACATGTCAAGGTTTTGCACACAGCCAAGTATGAAAAATTAGACAGATTAATTTAAATCTATTAACTTTGTAAAGATACATCATTTAATGATTACACTATGACGCTACTCCAAAGATAGCCTCTGTTATCAGTGCAGGCAATTAAGGTTATTTATAGAACTGATAAGATTTTTACGCAAACCTAATGGTTTCATTATGGAGGTCGATATGGAAAACAACAATAGTAGCACTTGATGTTATATTGCGTCAACACATTTGTAGCAGTAATCCAAGAGCACTTCAGATATTCTTGAATAAGTTACTCGTAGTCTAGAAATAACTGAAGTTTTATGATATGATAAGTTAAGGCGCACTTATACGACTTTGAACACGAACTAGAATTGAACATCACGTCTAAACGACTAGCCTTATTTCTTTGAAAAAAATATATGTCACTCTTGACTATTTCCTTCGTAATTTGATCTCAGAATATTTTTATAACTTTGTGTAATTAATTTGTAAAGTTATGTCTAACGCGGATAAAAAATTGAGAATCACTCAAAAACTATAAAGCGTATTTTTATGAAACCTTCACCATTTTAAAGATACTCGTAATTTAATTATTTATAATTTAGTCTCAGTGTTTTAGTTTAATACTTGTTGTTTTATGTGTAATGAATTAATAATGCGTTTAATTTCGGACAGCGCTCCTTGATGGGCGAGTCCTATTACTGGGTGGACATACGACGCGTTACGTGAGCTCAGCGCAGAACCCGCAAGCTAAGCACTCAAGGTCGTTGGTAGCTAATAGCGCCTTAAGGTAGTTCTTTGGAGGGTAGAAATAACCGGCCAAGTGCGTGTCGCACTTCGCAACATTTAGGGTTCCGTACCAAATGTATTTTTGACTGTTTGTATGGCTTTGGGTCAACAAGATGCTACAACCCTTTGGCTGCAAAACCTGTGTGACAGAGGACGGAGAGACAGACAGACAAACGGACACGTGAGTGACAGAAATGGGGCTCCGTTTGGATCCTTCAGGTACAGAACCCTAGAAAAGAGGAATAGAAAAAAAAACATGGTATTTTGGTACCAAAAACGCAAAACAAAAAAAAAGGAAACGTAGAAGACTATTTTAAAGATGGGAAAGTGATATAATAATATGTAAAAGTAACTGCAGGAAATACATGGACAAGGACAGCTGTAAATAGAGAAAAATGGAAAGGAATGGAGGAGGCCTTGCCAAAGGTGGGCAAACAGGTAAGTTGCCCATGTTCTCTTAGAAGTAAAAAAAAACAATGTAACAACAACTGTCTGAATAAAGGCTTCTATCTATGATAAGGTAGTTCTTTGCAAAATGCAGCAGATTTTTTATAAATATGTGTAAGTATCCGGGCCGGGTCAGTGGCCTGCGCGCGCGCCCGTGCGTCTGCCGTCTGCCGGCCCTTGGACAGGTTCCGCGTAACGGGGGCCGGGACCGTGTCAATCACGACAATTATTTAGCCCTCACCATCGAGAGAACTCGAATACTTCATGTTGCGCCGAGTTCTTGCTATGTTGGCATTTTAATAGCGTGTACCTATTCGTATCGTTGTGATTTATTTGTGACTGCAGTTTTATGGAATAAACTGTCGTGCTTTATTGTGACAAAATTTTAAATTAGTAAGCCATAGGAAGGTACTTACTATAATTTGTATTTCAAGAATCTATATTATATCTATACTAATATTATAAAGAGGTAGTTTGTGAGGTTGTAGGGGGTAATCTCTGGATCTACTGAACCGATTTTGAAAATTCTTTTACCAATAGAAAGCCACGTTATTTGTGAGTGGCATAGGCTATACATTTTTGAAATCCACGCGGACGAAGTCGCGGGCGATGTGACCCTAAATAAATATGCATCAGTTTGAATAATCGTTACTTATAGAAAATTGATTCAATGCAAATTATATGCTGAATAGTTATACACAGCGATATTAATAACAACGAGGTTACTCAATATAAAGGATAGTAATAAAGGAAAAGTATTAAAAAATGTGGAACAAGAAGTAGGTACATGCGATTAACTATAAACAATAAATATAATCTTAACTGAACTGAGTAAGGCGTTTGACTAAGTACGCCTTCATTGTACCTCTGACAGAAACCAACAGGATCGAAACCCCCTGCACCCCGTGTAGCATGTAGCTTTCTACTCGAGCACCTTCACCTAGTGCTGGGAATAAAAATAAAAAAAAGTTCTACGCAGCTCTGGCAGCTAAAAAAGTTCTACGCAGCTCTGGCAGCTAAAAAAGTTCTACGCAGCTCTGGCAGCTAAAAAAGTTCTACGCAGCTCTGGCAGCTAAAATTGTTTGGAGACAAATCCCCTTGACCTCCCCACCGTGACAGAATCCTCAAATTCAGGCGACTGAATTCTAAACCCAACCCAAAACACGTTGCTTTGTCTTGACATCAGAACTAATAATGAAATAACGTAGTATTTTGGAAATCCCAAATAACAATACGTCATTAAATTTTAAAAAATAACCATCAATTTGCAAAAAATATAAATAGCCATCATTTTGAGTAAATATCCGATATAAATGGGTAAAAACGAATATTTATCCATTTCGTATAAATACTCGAGTTATTATCTTCAGAGTATTTAAACTCCGCCCATCACTACCTTCACCTGATGACAGCATTTAACTGAGCAATTAACAGCACTTATAGGCGATACCCATCGACACCGCCGAACACCGTGAAATCAGAGAGGGCCCACGACGACAAGACTGTTTTATTGTGCAATTATTATATTAAGACGCGATGCTTTCTCTGAACGTATAAACAGAAAGGCATGAAAATACTGTTTACTCTTTTGAAATTATGCTTAAACCAGCAATGGAAAGAAAATAAATTATTGACTTAACAGAATTGATCAAAAGTGTTATTTTGAACCTTCAAAGCCCTCAATAAAGGGTAAGAAGATATGGCATTTATGGTTTTTTACAAGCTATAATTACTCGTATATAAACCGAATTTACAGTTTTGACCGACTTAGGTGGTCACGTGGAGATAGAATAGTGGGTAACTATGACCAATTTAGATAATTATTTGGAGTCAAGGAGAAGAAAAATATTACCAAAAGCAGACTGCTAAATAGACTGAACTGTACGACTTAATTCCGGTTGGCAACGCTCGATGTAGCGTAACTTAAATATTGTGTACAAAATTGCCAGTGATGACCTTATGACGTCAAGCAATTTAAAATGCAAAACTATGGCTTCAACAAAGGTCTGGTGGATGATTCACATTATAATGACATTTTTGACCATTCATCATCATCTTCCTGCCCTTATCCCATGTTACTTGGGGTCGGTGCAACACGTTTTTTTTCTTCCATTCTGTCCTTTCAGCCGTAACGCTATCACTAACTCCCTTTTCTTTCATATCACTCCTCACACAATCTATCCATCTTTTCTTTGGCCTCCCTCTCCCTCTCCATCCAACCACATTTATATTCATAACTCTTTTAGTTACATGTGTTTCATCCCTCCTCTCTTCACATGACCATACCAAGATAAGCAACCCCCTTTCAACTTTTCTGTCACTGGCGCCACTTTTAAACTACCTCTAATGTACTCATTTCTCACTTTATCCATTCTCGTTGATCTACACATCCATCTCAACATTCTCATCTCCGCATTCCGCCACATGCAATCTTTTATCATCCGTCTTTTTCACAGCGCAACATTCTGATCCATACAGTACGACAGGTCTAATCACGGACTTATAGATTTTCTCATTTAACTTGAGGGGCATCCGTCGGTTTGACATTTTTGACCATTGTAAATAAAATATATATCATAGACTCATCGTATCTTTTCGTGTCGTCTGATAAAGATACACGCGCTGTGGAAGATAAACGGGCAGCGTCACGTCCCACCTAGTGTAAGTGTGCTATTATGCAATGGATTGTACTCTGATCCGATAGCGAGAGGGAGATTAGATTGAGTATTATAAACAAACTCGTTGCTTTCATCATCAGCTTTGTTGTAGTCACTAGTGTGGAGATTAGAGTTTATTTTTACAAGTTTTTATTTAACTTGCAATATTCGTATATCGCGGGTAGCCGGTGGATGCGAGACGCACAGGACCGGTCATTGTGGCGAGCGACACTTGGGGGAGGCCTATGTCCAGCAGTGGACGTCTTTCGGCTGAAATGATGATGATGATGATGATCCAAAATTTGCAAATCATTTTTCGAGCACTTGTTGGTTTCCGATAGAGCTGAAAGTAAGTCCAGTGACAATGCAATATTATGATACCACAGATGAATTTAGGCTAGTATGTTTTGTTATCATGAGTACTGAGTACTTTTTATTACACATAACGACGAGATTCTAAAATTTTATTTTTAAACAAAAATATACTTTTAATTTATTCCTATGTTGGCTTCTTAGTTTGTGTGTGTCCAAATTAAATCTTAACCGTTTTGCAGGACGTCTGCATATTGTTTGCTTTCTTCTGGAAAATATACTGATTGACCTGTTTCGGAAAATTGCAATAGTGTAACATTATCATCGTTATATTGTTCCTAGACGGAGTGATCTCAAGGCCGAATAAGAATATCTAAAAATAAACTGTTTGACTACGACTTCTCATTATAATTTAAACATTAAATTTACATAGTGTTAGACGATAGAACGGCTTAACATTCTTTATTTCACCAAGATAACTATCTACATAGTAGTTATTTCAACTAAGTATTGCTCCGTCAACATGTTTTTCAAGAACCTAGGTTATGGTAAACGTAGTATTCAGTAGTTGTGTAATACAGAAGGAACTTATTATTTATTATCCACTACAGGGCAAGTACCTCTATTTCTTCTTTCAATTTTCTTCTTGTTTTTAATTGTGGACCAATTCTGTCGATGGGCGTCAAAAGTATTTTATTTAATCACTACATATTTTAAAACAAAGTCCCCCGCCGCGTCTGTATGTCTGTTAGCGATAAACTGAAAAACTACTGAACGGATTTTCATGCGACTTTCACCAATAGACAGAGTGATTCATGAGGAAGGTTTAGGTGTATAATTTGTACCCGTGCGAAACTGGCGGGTAGCTATAGCTAGTATATTAACATATTTGTTTGGGATTAACCAAAGTTCTGCAATCACTAGGTAAAGCAGACTATATACTAAAAGACGATTATAATATGCCAATGATAATAAATTAATACAATTAACTTCAATAATGGCAGCAGTTCCATCAAAATACTTACAGTCGCGAATACAAATTAATTGCGAAAAACATCTTTGATAGCTGTTCCAACAGAAAGTATCGATGATAACATAGAGTCACAGTTATAGTTATAGTAATAACTTAATAAGTAAATAGAAGCAAATAACATATTGTTTAACAATGACTTTGTATGTTGCTAGGTTGAATCTACTACTGCATAGTGTAGAGGAAAATCCACGTACGACGCGCGGTTAAAGAACGCAAACATGACCTGAGAACTATGTTTGTTAAGGATATTTGCTCTGTTTTCCTACTGTCGACTTGTTTTTGTCTTCATTCGGTAGACAGCGCATATAAACCTGCGTCATATTAATTTCAAATTAGTCGGATTTTAAATTAAAATCATAAACGAAGACCTCATGTAATTCGCAACAATATAAAGTGAGGAGAATGATAACAGGCCGAACGCGGATACGGCGTCCACACGCACACTCGCGCAGCGCACACACACGCACGCACACACGAGCACGGGACGAAAATAGCATCGCCGATAGCGCAAACACACCAACACACGCCCACACGTTGTACGTGAACTGTAATAAAAACATACATAGACACGCACAGTGCGCTAGGAATAAGACACAAATTGAAATGGAATCGTACAAGCGAGCTGATTATGAACCTCTCCAGCAGCACGACCTCCTTCAGGACGCACCGCCCCACACACCAGCAAGCGGGGATCGAAAACACGATCTGAGTGAAAGCCGATTTCGAGAACCGACCTCGAATTTATTTGCATACCGCGATAAAAACTAGGCTCAAACGACAATAAGAGCGGGACCTCTTTACCAACAAGTACCGGTCTAGTCTAGTTCCAATTATAGGAGCGCACCGCAATTCTATGTCATGCAACATATCGAGGAATGTGGATCTGCGTCGTCACCGTATGTCGAAGCGGACTCACCTAAATTTATGACATACATGGCCTGGGAGCGCTCGAGCCTCCGCGCATGCTCCACGGCCTGATACAGTCCGCCGGAATCCACTTTGAGGCACTAAAAAACTTTAACACAAACAGAAACCACTGCGACAAGCGCAAGCATCTTATGGTGGCACTAGCACTTGCCGTCGAACGGCACGGAACGCGTTCGCGCGACACTCGTTGGAGCGACAGGTGAACTCGGATCGCGATCGAACACTGACTGAGCGCGGGGCGGCGGCGCGCTGACGCAGAGGCGCACGCGCAGCGCTCACAGCGCCCGCAGCGCTCTCCGCCCAGCGCCCTGCAGCGCTACAAGCGCTGATAACTGACGCATCAACGTTTTCGTTAAAACGACTTCAATCTTGGCAATAGTTTCTCTGCAAAAAACACGGTAGTCTGTAGGATGCAGTTTCCAAGAATCAATTCTCACCAGATTACTGAGAATTTTTCCAGAGAAACGTAGAGCGCTGACATGACGGATGGCAATGTTATTATTTACATATTTCCAAGTCTAAAATTAAGTAATTAGTAATTTGTGCAAGTCACCGATGGACAACATGATACTTGTAGCATGCAATTAAAGCACTGGTTATTAACAAGATTATCTACAAAATTATCTGAGGATGCTGGAGCACAAAAACTGTCCAAATGACCGACACATAAGTTCAGAGTTTACTATTTACAAAGGTTACAGACGAATTTACAACATGCCTAGAGTGTGCAAACAAGTCGCTAAATACTTAAACGAGCCAAAATAAACTACGAACGAAACTGATCTTGTTCTGGAAGCAAACAAACTTTCACCTGTTGATAAACAAAACAATGTTTGAACACAATCTGGCAAATCGGTCGACGTGACAACTGTAGCAGTGATGAGCGTCTGTTGTGTAAGAGCAAACACTACGCGAACAATACAGGAAAATGTTGATCAAAACATGCCCGACGGCGATGTGCTGGGTTTGGCAATCAGTTTGTTTTTTACGTACCTGTACGTAGCTTATAAAATGAAGAAATGAAAAACTTGAATAGAATATGTCAAAGCACTTTTGCAAGCAAGACTGCGAGGAATTCGATTTTATGCGCCGTGAATGTAAAAGCATGTAGTGAATAAATTGCATTTGCTTTCTTGAAGACTTGACAGTTTAAACGTAATTGTCCGATGTCCTCCACTCTTTTATCAGAGAAATAGTTTCAGCTTTCACACATGCGCAATTGATTTTTTATTGACAATGATTTCAAAGACGATATGGAATATTTTGAAAACTACGGTTGTCAGAAGGCATCTCTTGATTTCGCCAAAATTTCAGTTGTCAGAAAGCATCTCTTCACAGATTTCGTCAATATGGTTGCGGATGATCCAGAGATGAAGTAGGCGGGCGGACAAACAAAGCAATGATCAATAGCTGATCGCGCGGCTGTCAGCGGGCGGCTCGCACAGTCGCACCGGCTATAGGTCAACCGCTGAATATTTAGGGCGAGTCGTGACGTCGGCGTGACGTCGACCGATTGCAGCGCTGATTAGCCGCGCGTCCTCGCTGCTAGTTTATGAGAATATCGCCCGCACGCACCGTCTGACGACACACTTGGTAATATAACTAGTTTGTTTAAATATTTTCTTCCATAAACGTGCAATTTTAACAGCAGAAGTATATATTAGCCTAATCCACTACAGTTTTCAATCATCGTCATCATCATTGTCGTCATCTCCTTGCCCTTCTCCACGTTACTTGGGCTCGGGCGGCACAAGAGGTTTTCTTCTTAAAATTTAAATTTATTCTTGGAGGAACACTGACTTTTAAGATACAAGCTTCTGCCTAGTTTCGAAGTAAAGGTTATTTTTTTTGGAATTTTAGCTTTTATTTTTTGTTGGATGGGAAATCATCAAATGACTTCTCCTGCTCTGGATGGACCGAGAGGGCGTGTCAGACTTTTACTGACTAAAACCCACCCTTGTTCCTTCAGTTGCTTGTGCCAGGACCGCGCTGACTGGGAGTTTCAGTATGCATGACATTTCTTTATTTTGACAAACATTTGTATTGTACCTACATATCTTTTGATAATTGTAGCATCATAGAATTATTCTATTGTATGGCAAAATTACCATTAAAGGACCTGCGTCAGGCCGAAGGTGAGGACGCCGTGCCTCTCAAGACACTCCTCAAAGAGGGGACTCATCGTCTCAATTGTGGCGTGCGCAGCGCTGGACCTGGATTGCGACAGTCGCACTCTCCATGCCGCCATGAGATCCCACCGGAGCTGTCCACTGTGCTGTGATTTGTCGCGGCAGCGGAGTTACGCCTGCCACTTCCAAATGTGCGGGAGGACTATTGCATCCAGATTCCAAAGCGGCAATCCGGCAAGGAGGCCGCCACCTCACCGGAGACCTTGAGGTATCCCCGGATCAGCCGGATGGCTATGACCCTTTGAGACGCATTCAACCGGCTGGCTGGTTGCCGCCTCAAGGAACGCACCCACACCGGTGACCCCATAAAGGGCCATGGACCGCACAACCTATGCGTAGAGCCTGTGGCAGGAGGCGTTTGGACCCCCTAGATTGGGCAGGACCCGCTTCAAGGCAGCCCTGGGTAATTTTAGCCTTAAGTTTTACATATGAAACTTTTGTGGCTTTATTTTTTTTATAAAACGTTGTACCAAGTACCAAGCACAGCATTAATTGAGCTGGCGGTGCCACGGGTCCGAATCCAAGTTCCCGTGGCACCCCTAGGGGTATCCTCCAGGGGTGCCTTGGGTACGGAAGGTCTTCTTCGCACTCTTCAAAAAGCTCGACTAGAGATTGAGTAATAGGATAGCATATTATGAAAAACGTAAACTTGATAAAGAAAATGGGCAAGTAGTGCAGGCACTTTAAAAGAAAAGGCCGTAGTCAAGGTAATAAAATAACCCCCGGGAAAAAGATGACGTAGAAAGGACAAAGTAATTTCCGACTTTCTTTTCCTTTCAATTATTTTCCTTAGATGAATCTCATCATGTAGGTCATCTCTGCATTATTTCCTTAATTATATTAATTGGAAATTATTATTTACTTAGTAATTCTCTTACAATTTTATATTAAGCTGTTTTTAGGGTTCCGTACCTGAAGGGTCCAAACGGAGCCCTATTGTTGTCACTCACGTGTCCGTCTGTCTGTCCGTCCAACGTCTGTCACAACATTTTGTTACGAAGAATTTTTTAACTTCCCATTGACCTATGAACTTTAAATTTGGTGATAATGTTTATTATTACCAGAGGTCAGAATTAGGTAGAGTTATTTATGTACTTACACTGATTTCATACAGCGAAAGAATAAAGTGGATATGCCTCAAATCCCGAGATTAATTTTAAAGAGCATAAAAAGCCCGTGGTTTATTAAATAAAAAAGCTATTTACTTTTACACAATTTAAACCACTGCACGCATGACGTTGCCAAATTTACATCAACGTCATCGGATGTCCGAAGTTGCAAAATACCAATGCGCGCTACGTTGCCACATTTGTAGTCCACACAACATAGCTTGTGAGAACAAAAGAAAACAATAGAGGTTTTTATTATTATTTATTTATAATATTGTTGGCCACACGAGATTGACCATTAGAAATCCCGGGAAGATCTATATAATATTAATATCAACATTTCGATGCAATTACATAAATAACTCTACCTAATTCCGACCTCTGATTATTACGTATACTTTACTAACAAATACCAATATTTGGTACGGAACCCTTAATGTGCGAAAACCGATACGCACTTGGCCAGTTTTTTTCTTTAAACTTAATGAAATGACACTTCTGTGGGTTTCTCATACAGATCCATCCATATTCAACTAGTAGACTAGATGAATATGTATGTAACTCGACATAGTGTGACCCAATTGCTATTTCTGGGTTGGTACTGTCTTTATGTACTCGTAAACCGTTCAAAGCTTTACATAAATAATAATAATTCATTTATTTCGGGTTGCATAGAGCCATAGTTATAACTGAACCTAATAGTATACATATTATTAACAGAAAGTGTTTGTAAATAAAGCCAGCCTAATTTGAATACGTATCTTTTTATTTTTATTTAAAATACATTTATATAAAAAAGTCACCCTGCTAATATCCCTAGCCTTTTCCCAACTATGCTTCCAGTCTGAGTCTTCCGGTGAGAATCAGTATTTTACATGGAGCGACTGCTAATTTGACTTTGAAAACCCAGTAAGTACCCAAATACTGGGTCGTGGAGGTCAGTGGGGTCTAGTTCTTCAAATGACAGTCGGGACCAGTGGCTTAACCTGCTTTCTGAGGCACGGAGGAGTCTCAGTAAAAGCCACCCTGTACGTAGACGCTAAAACTGCACTCATCATCATCATCATTTCAGCCGAAAAACGTCCACTGCTGGACATAGGCCTCCCTCAAGTGTCGCCACAATGACCGGTCCTGTGTATCTCACATCCATCGGCTACCCGCGACTCTCACCAGGTCATCGGTCTACCTTATTGGAGGCCTTCCAACGCTGTGTCTTGCGGTACGTGGTCGCCACTCGAAAACTTTTCGGCCCCATCGAACGTCTGTTCTGCGAGCAATGCGCCCTGCCCACTGCCACTTTAGTTTGGCGATTCTTCGGGTTGTCGGTAACCTTGGTTCTCTTGTGGATTTAATCATTCCTGATTCGATCACGCAAGGAAACTTCGAGCTCCATTGCCCTTTGGGTGACTTTAAGCCTAATAACGATAAATCATTCTCGACCATGTATTGTGGTAACTATTTAAAAAAGTTTAATGTAAGGTTAAACAAAAACAGTTAATAAGTTATAATATAATATATAAACGTATGTGCATAACAAGTTAGTAACGACTTTGAACTTTAGACGTTAACAGCAGTAACTTACTGCACGAATCGAATTAAATATAGGATACGTTCTGAGAATATGCAATCATATGTACCAAGACAAGGAAAATAATGGAAGGAATCCGTCTGTCATCAGAACAGAAGGCTGGAAGCCAACATTACTTTTGTAGGAGGACTTTTAGAATTTCGGTTGAAGTCAGATAACAGTGAATGTAATAAAAACAATAATATTCAATGGCATTTAATTGGATTTCTAACTCATTTTTACATGCCCAATTCGCATTTTTACAGGAGTTTAATTTAAGACCACATTTCTTCACTTTTTGCAGTCTTGCGTGTTTTTAACTGACTTCAAAAAGAAGAAGGTTATCAATTCGGTTTTTTTTTTTTTGTATAATAAATAACCTCCTTCTTTTTGAAGCCGGTTAAAAAAGATGAAAATAACTTTAATTTCGGAAGTCGGTGTCAAAAAACGAAGACACAAAACCAGAAACACCGACTTCCGAAATTAAAGTTCTTTTCATCTTTTTTTGGAAGTCGGTTCTATTTTTTTGTAAAAAAGTTTTTAAAAAATATTTTATTTAGACTAACATGTTAAATCGATTTTCATTAATTATTATTTCGATAAGAATCGGACAAAATGGATACCTTACCTAATAGGTATCTATTTATATACTGTTATTATTGGAAATTGCGAAATTAACCGATATTCGCTGAATTACTGTAATCGGACTAGATAATGTATCAATCAAGGTCATGATATTGAACTTAAGTAGGTACTTACTTGCAATATTTTAATTTAGATTTTAAATTGTACATAAATTAGTCATGGCAAGCTCCTAAGACACTTGGAGGAGACATTTTAAAATTTCGCGTGACGTCACCTACGCAAAAATGTACCACTTTTTACCTAAAAGTGACGTAACAATAACAAACCCCCACTCGCTGAACTTTGATACGTTTATATCTTTGTATTTTTTTTTTTTTGGTTAAGCAAAAAATACGTGTCCGTATTTTTTTTTTAAATGTAACCACCATCTTTTCCAAGGGACAAAAGAGAAAAGTATTCGATCGGGATCTTAGCAGTACCTTCATCTATCCAATCATGACACGGTAGATAATTTTAGTTTGATGATCAGTATTGTGAGAGGCAACGATCATCAACACGCCCAACATGACCTTGAGAGCGCAGTGCATGACCTTTGCATTCACAATTCAAAATAACAAAACTAGTTAGATTTCGTAGTCAACGTAACTTACCATATTTCAGGATAAGAAGAACTTAATATTTTCAAAACAGAAATAAGAGATAAAATTACGTGTTATGTCAAAAATAAATCCATTTCACCAAACACATGATAATTTGCATTATATTTTTTTTTTTACAAAAAATAGAACAGACTTAAAAAAAAACAAAAAAGTGCAAAATAATTTTAATTTCGGAAGTCGGTGTCAAAACAAGAAGAAGCAAAACCAGAAACACTATTATTTTTCACTTTTTAGTTGTGGTTCCTCATGAAATTGTTTTAACAATACATAGACATACGATCGCTGTAATCGCGAGGCATTAGTTGTTAGTTATTGAAGAGTTCCACTGTCTATCTACGAAGATCTTCATCAGATCCTAATATATTATTTAGTACGCAAAATACGCGCCTTGGGCGTGGAGTTGCGGAAACCAGCCCGACATACATACATACATGTATTATTTACTTAAACCTTCCTTGAAAAATATGCATTTCAATAACGAAAACCCCATCAAAATCAGATCAGTAGTTTTCGAGAAAATCGCGGATAAACAAGCATACATACATACGGGTCGAATTCAGAATCTCCTTTTTGAAGTCGGTTAAATAGAACAACGTTTAACTGCATTGTGAAAAGTGTAACATCAAACATGAGACAGGTTTGGAAGTTTTAGGGAGTGGAATTCCCTACCGGAGTCTGTGTTTCCTGATAGCTACAACCTGGGAGTCTTTAAGTCAAGAGTGAATAGGTTACTTCTAGGCAAGCGTTCTCCATCTTCGACCACATCATCGCTTACCATCAGGTGAGATAGTGGTCAAACGCGTGCCTGTCAATAATAAAAAAAAGGTTTTCAAATAATACAAAGAACCGAAATACCGCCGACGAGATGGTCTTTGAAAGTCCAACTGACTGCAGCTGCAGGCGTAGTTTTTGTTAGCACTTTGCCCGCGGCTTCGCTCCCATGACCTATCCCGCGGAACTCTTATTTTTCCCGGGATAAAAAGTAGCCTATGTTACTTCCTGATAATTTAGCTTTCTATTTGGTGAAATAATGGTAAAAATCGATGCAGTAGTTTCGGAGCTTATTCAGTAGAAACAAACAAAAAATTCTTTCCTCTTTATAATATTAGTGTACGAGAGATAGATCTCCTTGTGCCTTAGAAATGAACAACTTTCTTTAAAGAAGCCATTGTAAATTTCCAAAAAAAAAAAATGTACTTTCCGTACAAAGTTATCATCAGTTGATCGAAATTAGTATTGGAGGTCCAATTTTTTTTCGGTTTTAACTATGATTTTCTTGAAGAAAGTTACCAATTTCCACAGGCAGAAGCTGTATTTATAATAAGACCATGCACTTCCATTACACCCTGTACGTAATTGATTAGTAAAATTATGACCCTGTATGATAATGATGATGATGATGATGAATCAATGGTATAAAATATTTTTTTAAACTTCATATACAATCGTGGTAGTATAAATGCCGACGAATTACACTGAACACGAGTCCACCCACGCACTACCTTCATGAAAAGTCGAACCGACAACGCTGACACATATCCCGAGCCGTAACATAGTAACCCTGACATTGACACCCCACAACTTAACTGACACAGCAGGCATAACGCAGGAGCTACTAAAAATACAATAAACATTATATCACCACGCACAGTATCAAATAACACAACAGACACAGTCCAGTTTGAATCACTAACTTCTTGATTTAAACTCTGAGAGCGCGTCATTCGGTGACACACACAACCTTGTGTCCTCACTTGCCAAAATACAGTTAATTCTGTAACTCACTATGTCTACGTTTTCATTATTAAGATGGCATGTTTCGTCTGTAGAGAGTATATTAAATGAAATCTCTGTTGTTTTTCGCACAGATATTACGATATCATTGCGCAATTTGTAGAATTAATACTGAATAGCCTGCAATAACGAGCAAGTTAACAGAATATAATTATTATCTTGGTTAAATATGCAATAGTCTTATTGAACAGGTAAAGTGCACGCAGGTTTCACATGGCAAAAATGTGTCCTACCTGCAGTGATCAACAATCTGCCTCCTATAAGTGACGATGAAAACTGAATCACAAGAGTGATCCTAGTAACGATATATCTTGAAGCTTACATCAGCACGCATAATGTGCGTGCTTTTCATCTTGAAAGTCACTTTATTTCTGAACTTATTGTTCGCTTAGTAACCCAGAGGATTACAAACGCCAGGAGATAATCCACTATTAATAACTAATAATTTCAGCGAACTAATAAAGTCCACCGGTTGGGAGCCGGCATCGGCAGCGCAGGCGCAGGCGCCGGTCGCGACGTGGGTGATCAACCTTGTCTAGACGAACTTGACTAACCCGTATTTACGTAACTACTTCATTATTACTCATAGTTCACAGACTTCAGGCACACATCACACGTTTTAAGGAAAGAACAAAGAAAAAATGGAGACGTCCTTCGAACTCCTGCGCACGATATTTAATAATGCGCAATCAGAATTTCTTAAGCGGCGAAAGATAGTCGTAGCAGAGATACGATCTGATTATTTAGTTGGTGATGATGATGAAGTAGCAATAGTTACAATCAACTGGAGCACCGACTCCACTTTGTCGGAAAGGGATCGTTTAGCTATAGCTCATGAAAAGAACAGCAGCACTAGTCATAAATGAGGGACTCAGGGGATCAGTATGTCCAGGAACTGAGCAAATTCTTCGAGGTGACTCTTAACTTTGAAGCAGTCGGGATAATCCTGACTACTGTATAACATTCCCAAGATGATGGGGAACACCATTATTTTCATACGATCGTATTGATCCATAAAATAAACATTACTGCCATCAATCCGTTTGCCAAAACAAAATAAAAGCTAGTTCACCGACACGCATTATTAAAACCATGATATGGGGAAAGGTGCCTCACTTTATAGCTATCATGGTCATTTTTAATGGCCTTCTTAGCCATGGCCCGTGACGAGTTATGGTTGTGGCCTTAATACTACCATTACAGCATTGCTCAATTAATTTGGACTTTCTAAAACCACACGCAGTACCCAAATTGAGTTTTTTGAGTGTATGATTTGCGTTTTGAGAACGTTGATGACTTTTGCGGGTGAAATTCTGTAGGTTAGAAGTTATACATTATAAAACATGTTTTGTAGTCGTGTGACGTTTTAATATTCTTTTATTTATGTCATTCCGTGTCTTCCAACCTTGAATCGTGGCTCATTTCCTTCGCACGTCTGGAGCACTCTTCCTGGTTTCAAACTGTTGACATCTAAATTAAAAATCTTTGCGTTTGTTAAAGAAATATAATATAAATATATAAAAATAATATCATATTATATAAATATAATATCTATTTTTAACTTATCAGATCCGATGAAGCGCTTATGTTTTTCAATAGAGTTCGCGACCGATAAAATTATTTGATTGTTTTAATTTCAATTCTTTCAAAAGTCCACTCATCCACTACGTTGTTACTAAACAGCGTGTATATTCTGTAAACACTTTACCGTGAATAACAATTTCATTAAAGTTCTGTAAAAAAAATATAATAGTTTTTTTTTCTTTATTTAAATTATAAGAAATATGGAGGTACTAAATTGTATACCTTAGTATATATATAATATTTATAACACTGATGTACCCATATTTGCATAAAAATTATTTTAATATGAAAATTTAAGTGAAGTGAACTGACATTTCTCCTAAAGCTAGAGTTTGACCAGCTCACTTCACCTTAGTTTCCACGGTAAGGTTATTACAAAGTTACACTAATGTTCCTCTGTCCTTAAAGTTACAACGACCTGCTCGAAAAAAATTAAAATCTATTAATTTAATCACTTCCGAGAAAAACACTTACAAAACTAACAGACCTAATATACATGTCACATCCCAGTGACACCTGTCTACGATAACTCGAAAAGTTAAGCATCTAGCCAAATCGTAGCTCTCAAACTAGGCATTAGTCAACAAACCACATCATCTCCACATCACCAACTCATCGGTTATATTTAACGTCGCCGAGTCGTCGCCGAGCCGTCCGGCCGCCGGTCGCCGGACCGACACCCGACTCACGGTTACTAACAAAAACAGTTATAGTCGGCGCCAAGTCAAAATATCCCGTCACGGTGATATAAGTGTTATAGTGTTTATGTCAAAGTCGATCTAATAGCTCAGTTACGCATTCACTAGGCGACGGATTTTCAACAGGGAGAGGAAACGTGCGAGAAAATCGATGATTCAACTGTTGATGAGAATGTTGTCTGCGCTAAGGACCCCGGTGCTTATTGCCCGTACTTCACAAACATTTGTATGGCTACAGATATTTGTATCCCAGGTGCATATGGATCCAGAGTCGCGGGAGTGTTTAAAGAGTCACCATGGTCCTAGAACGCAAAAGGTAACTGAAGAAACACGGGTAGGTTTTAGTCAGTAAGAGTCTGACACGCCCTAGGGGAAATTATCAGATGACTTCTGTCTTCTGTATGATAATTCAGAAGTCATGTGACAATTTCCCACTCCTAAAATATGTTTATGGATGTAAAAATTGTGACTCCGCAAACCAAATGGAGCATCGTCCCGCAGAACAAGCACTGCTGTCGTTTGAACATTTTGCGATGCATCGTCTATCAATATTCTGCGACGTATGCAGGACCTGCAGGAGTTCTGTATTACACCATCTGTCGTTTATCCAATACACGGCTTTAGGTGAATCATCGCCCCTTTCTTCCGGGAACTCGCGAAACGTAGATACACAAGGTTGAACTATTTTCGGGTGCCCACTTGAAACTAAATCGTTTTCGGTTAGCGGGAATACTAGCGAGGAAATCGTATTGTTACTTTTTATAACAAGGAGCATGATATAACTAAACTAATACATAAACATGTTTTTAGTTTACTTTTTATTATGTCGATAATTTCTAAGCACATGTACTACAAATAACCTTGTTATTATTATTATGTTTTTAAACTTCGTTTTTCTCAGGTTAAAACCTGGTATTTGCTAGAATCTCACGGGTGTGAACCAAGGTGAGATCCTAGTTATTTCTTTCACATGGTAAATTGCTTTGTACTGCAGTGACATTGTTATCTAAATCCAGTTGTAAAAATTTTATAACTATTCGGCAAGTGTTTAATATGGCAGCTTTTTGTAGTGTTAGGTATGTGTATTTGGATAGATTGAGTGCATTAACTATTAAATATTTATTTCGGGATAACATCAGTTGTTGGAACTATTGTAACTATATTCATTTTCCAAACTCTCGTGATTTCCTCTTGTAACTCTGTGTACTTCCAAATTTTTTCTGTGATGGTTTTTGTACATATAGTGTTTGGGACTGCTATATCTATTATGTACGTGTGTTTGTTTTCTTTATCCACAAATCTAATATCGGGTCTATTGTTATAAATAGTGTGATCTGCAATTATAGTGCGATCACAAAATATTTTGTAAGATTCATTTTCTAAAATTGCTTTTGGTGAATATTTATAATATGGTGTGTATGGATCCTGCGTGAGTTTATATTTAGTTGCGAGTTTTTGGTGTATGATGTTAGCAAGTTGATTATACCGATGAGTATAGTCGTTCTGTGTCAGTGTCATACAAGCTTCTGTGATATGCTGTATTGTTTCAGGTTTGCTGTGACATTTTCTGCATAAATCACTTCTTACTATTATTATTATTATAACTCAGATTATATAATTACATAATTATGTTATATACAGTTTGACGAAGATCACGAAGGAGATGACGTGATGACTTAGATTCATTCCTTGAGAACGAAAAAGACGTAACACAGGACTGAGAACAAAGGAAAGAATGGAGGGAGGCCATTGCGCAGCAGTGGGACAGTACAGGCTAGATATAATAATAATATATACTGCAGTTTGATGTGAGAAGCACAGCAGATCAGGTCGAAATGACAATGACGCTCGGAACAGGCCTATGTCTAGTGAACGTCATTCGGCTGAACTGGTGAAGATGCAGACGGAGCACGGTTGTATTATATTCAGTCGTGTAACATCGGCTCAAGTAGACTTTGATCACAGAACCCATACTATTAAAGCACTTTGAACTAGTTGACATATATGGGACAAGTTGCCCGCCCATTGCTTGTTCACAGCCCGGCTGTAATCAGTCCACGTGAATTGTTTGAAGTTGACGAATTGTTCCCACTTTTATATGACAAACAGACCAAGGGAGTGAGACAAAATACTTTTCTTTTAGCGTTCACGCTAACGCTCAGTAAAAAATGTATGGCTATGACATTATACTGAGCGTTGGCGTGAACGCTAACAGAAAAGTATTTTGTCTCAAGCAACTTTAGTGGCTCTTATGATGCTGGCAACAATTAATAGAATAAGTTAAATATTAGTTTTAAAAGGCAAAAAAATTTAGAGTAACGTCTTTTTATTATGTTTTTATTCTTCATGCATTGTCATCCAAACTAAACATGTGTGCAAAATTTCAGCTCAATCGAAAACTGGAAAGTGAATGCATGGCACTTCCTAATGTGCTAAAGATGTTACAAAGATTGAATTTTGATATCCACCAATCAAAGCTTAAAATAACTTTATACATATCGTTTAAGATGAAGTAAATCGTCAATAAAGTAAAACCCATTTAAAAGACGGAGCTTTGCATTTTTCGATAAAATTATATAAATGCAAAAACAACAAATCAACATATTTAATTAACTTTATAAATAGCGCTACAAGTGGTTCTCCTACAAACGACACTGACTATAATAATGCGCGTGGGCAAGTGCAGGTAGCACTATTTTAGTCAAAATTAACGAGCGAACATCGGAATAACTGGTACAAAGTTGAGAGAGGAGGTAGAAATCAAATCAAGGAATAATAATAAAGAACGAAAGAAAAATGCGTTTATTTGGCACAAAAGGCGTTTGTCCACTGTGGGATAATGGACAAACGAGTAACAATAGTAAAAAAACAACTAAAATAACTGTACGGTTTCGAGTTGTGTGGTGAAAAATAAAGCAAGGAAGAATATTGAAAGAAAGAAAATGCTTTTATTTGGCACAAACACAAAAGTCATCCCACAATGGACAAACGAGAAACAATAAAACAATAGTAAAAAACAACTAAAATAACGGTATGGTTTTGATTAGGTGTGGTGGAATCAAGGAAGAATTTTGAAAGAAAGAAAATGCTTTTATTTGGCACAAACATAAAGGCACTCCACAATGGACAAACGGGTAACAACAAAACAATCGTTAAAAAAAAACCGGCCAAGAGCGAATCGGACTCGTGCGCAAAGGGTTCCGAACAAATTATATTTTTTTCAGGTATTTTTTACACTACCTCCTCCTTATATTTTAGATTTTTCTGTAATCTAGTATAAGTAAAGAACTACCTACTTCCTATATTATTATTTTTTAATTTTAGGCCCAGTGGTTTCAGAGGTAGGGGGGGAATGGTATTTTACATCTATTTTCTTAAATAACTTTAATACTATGTGAAAGAAAAGAAAGAAAAAATATTTATTTTGCACAGATTACAAAACGCACATTAATTTTCAAAAGCCTAGTATCCAAGCAAAAATAAAATAAAACTAAACTAATTAACTAATTCCTAGTGATATCGTTTATGGTGAGGTGCACCACTACGCGCCATAGACAAAACGTAGGTCTATGACGCCTCGATCAATGACAATGACATTAGAAGATCACTACAGCAAACAAAACGGAACGTAAATTACATAATACAAACGGAATACAAACAAGGAATATTGCATAAATGAAACTGTGCGTCGTATCCGTACAAAAATGGTCATTGCTCAGCGAAAATACTGTAGCTTCGGACGGACCGAAAGTCAACAGCGCTAGTATTCTGCAAAGACCAAGAGTGACATGTTGTTCAATGTTACTTTTGGACATGGCTGACGCGCGGTCCAATCAAAATAATGATTTGGTTGCATCTTACAGGCATAGGACACAAAGATTTTTGTATAATAGTGTGTGTTAAGAAAAAGTAGTTTAAAGGCTGTAACATATTGTAAATAAATCAGATTTGAATTTTATATTCTTATTTCATTACCCCTCACTGTGGTCAAGACACCTTTAGCCATCTCTGATCGGTCTCTTGAGTCTGCGGGTCTGGCAGTGAGTGTACCCTTCCCGAACCTGGAACTCCTGTCCACTATCCGTCTGTAACCTTGGGTCGCATGGTGCAGACTTCCTGAACTTATCTATATATTTATTTATCACATACTAGGTATAGTACCTGGATGACCGAGCTTTGCTCAGTTTTTTTTTTTGATTATCGTGTTTTTTGGAAATGAAACCTAGCTAGATCGATTTATCGCCCCCGAAACCCCCTGCTTACTAAATTTCATGAAAATCATTGGAGCCGTTTTCGTGATTCAGATTAAAGAAAGAAGAAAGAAAGAAAATACGTTTATTTACGGTAAACATGACGCAAAAAACAGAGAAACACAAAAAGAAAAAGAAAAACTGGGGGAAAAAATGCGTCACATCCACGCAAAACGGCCATCGCTCAGCTTAAGTGCTATGACCCTATGCAAGACAGAGCCCCAGCGCTGGTTTTCAGCGACAGCCGGCGCCAACGTCATGACGTCGACCGGTGCAGAAAACAATGAGTAAAACTTCTAAAATATTATACAGCGCAAAAAAATATTAATTTAAGTGGCAACATTCCGCTTCCTGCAACATGACGCACGCGCCGCCGGCTTTGATTTTAATCTGTGCCTGTCAGCTATCAGTAAACTATCTTTGACAATGACAATGTTAGAATAGGTTATGTAATAAAAATAAAAAATGGCTCATGGCGGCACTATGCAGGCGTTGGCAGGAGTTACGCAATGACATTATATAATGAATGTTATGATGAGATAATAATAAATAGTTAAGGGAAATTGTATAGCGAGTAGTGTTATTGATTTATTGTTTTTGGGAAATAGTGTTTATGAAAGTGTAGAACGGTGTATATCACAAACACATTGATTTAACACAGAACGGAACAACAAAGATGGTAAGTAAAAATTAAAAATAGATTTAGATTTAGTCACTGCACAAAGACATTATACTCGTAGAGTGATAGTACTAAATTATAAATATAGGCATCGTATTGATTCAAAATAAATTAAATAAAAAATTGGATTGGTTTGAATTACGTAAGCTAGGATTCATATAAATAATTGTATAATTTGTCTAAAATAATGTGTATAAAATTACAGGAACAAAATGGTGCACTTAATATTAAAGGAATAAAAGCAGAAACGAGACATACAAATACAGGGACCCACAGAACCGCAAATTCCAAGCAGCCCACGCTATGAGAAATCCCACACCAAAGCCTGTAGGCCATGACCTCTGAGGTATGAAACAAAACTAAAAGTACTAAAAGTACATGGTCAAGAATGATGGGACACTTGATTATATATAAGTAACTTTTTAAATTGAAATTTGAAGGATTGTATTGTTTTCAGGCGTCGCATTGGTGGTGGGAGATCATTCCAACAGCGCGTGGCTGCAAACTTGAAACAACCCCTGAATGCTGCAGATCTGTGCAATTTCCCTGACAGCGGGCTCACCATGGAACGAAGAGCATATTTTAAACGGTTTTGTTTCCAGGTTAGCTTTTCATAGAGATATTGTGGTTTTTGAGAAGTAACAATGCCAAACAACAAGTTGGCCAAATGAAGCTTCCTTCTGGCGGCCATCTTTAATAATTTAAGTTCATTAATATATGGAGTAACATGACTTCTTCGCGGAACATTGACACAAAAGCGAACACAGGCATTTTGGATACGTTGGATCAGACGCCCCGTTCTTGAAAGCAGGCATGGTCCATACACTATATCACAGTAATTTAACTTGGATAGGATGAGACTGTCAACAAGTTTTTTCCGTACTGGTATGCTCAGGTATTTTCGTATTCCGTATAAGACCTTTAGCCTATAAAAACAGGTTCGGAGAACATTGTTAACATGGGCCTCAAAGCGCAGCTCTGGATCCATAATCAGCCCCAGATTGCATGCCTGCTCTACTCTTTCAATTTTCTCTCCCATGATAACTATCTCAGGGTTAGCAGACAGAATTACACTAACTTGATTCCTAGAACCCAGCACCATAAATTTAGATTTAAGGGGGTTCAAAACCAGAGAGTTCTCCTCCGACCATAACACCACTCTATGCAAGTCCTCATTTATTTTCTGCACTGCCAAAGATGTTTCATCGCCCTTGAAGGATATGTACAATTGAATATCATCAGCGTACATATGATATTTACAGTTAATAAAGGACTTTATGATATCTGCACTGTACAAAATATACAACAAAGGCCCCAGAATCGATCCCTGAGGGACACCCCTTGACACTTGGAGGGGGGAGGATGACACCGTTGACCCGTCCTCCCTATGTATCTCTACATATTGAGACCTGGCGGTAAGGTAGCTTTTAAACCACTCCACCGCATCACTATCAAAGCCATAAAAAGCTAACTTTGACAGCAGTAGAGAGGTATTAATTGCGTCAAAAGCCCGGGAAAAGTCTAGCAGAGCCAGAATTGTACCCTCCCCCCTGTCACGCGCTTCAAGGATATTTCCCACAACATCAGCTAGAGCCGTTGCAGTACCTCTACCCTTTCTGAAACCTGACTGTAGGTCAGGAAGTATGTCATTTGTTTCGAGGTATTCAATAACCTGTGAGTATACCACACGTTCCAAGATCTTAGACAGGCAAGGTAGAATACTAATAGGTCTCAAGTCCTTTGTATTAGCTGGGTTATTGTTTTTAGGGATAGGGCGTACAATAGCGCATCGCCAGAGTTCGGGGAACGTACGCGTGGCTATGGACCGGTTTATGATGTCTGTGATGGCTTGCAAGGTAGCTGGCAACGTGAGAGCTATCATATCGAGACTTATACCATCGACACCCTGTGCATTTGACCCTAGACTCTTGATTATTTTTAGGACTGACTCGGGACTGGTTGTTGTGAGTGTGAATGAGGCAGGACCATACCTATGAGATTCAAAGTAGGACAATTGAGAGATGTTGTGATGACAATTACCTGGGACGTCCAGGAACGCCGCATTAATTTCATCAGGGTTGTTGAAGTGACTTGGCAGCAATCTTTGCCTATGGTCTGGAAGCACATCCGATTTTAAGTTGCGCCACAACTGTTTTGGGTCCTTCATTTGGTCATTTATGCTCTTGGCGAAATATGCCGTCTTCTCGTTAACTAGTGCCGTGATTGCTTGGTGCTTCAGATCAAGATAATATTCCTTATGACCCAGTAGTTTGGATTTACGAAATCTGTTTCTGGCTTCATCTCTCAACTTCGAAATTAGTCTGATGTTAGCAGTTATCCATGGAGTAGGGCGGGTTTTAAAGGCCTTCCTTTTAATAGGTGCATGGAGATCGAATAATTGGATCATAAATGCGTTAAATGTTTGCACCATAGTATTGACATCACTCATGTCACCAATAATCGACCATGGTATAGTTTCCAAATCTATGTTAAAAAAGTCCTCTAATATGTCTCTGAGCGGACGAAATACGACAGATCTTGGTTTGGACTTAAGCTTTTTAAAAATCGTCTCACATGTAATAAACGAGTGATGGCTAAGTTCACTTATATGATTCACCACAACATTCCGGATTGAAGCATCAGTGCAGATTATGTCAATAAGTGAACTACTATCACCCACAAAATGAGTGGGTGTTTGAACTACTTGATTTAGTTTGAAGTGGTTAAAAAAATCTAATAGTTGTTTTGTTTTTGGGCTATTGACATCTAGCATATTAACATTAAAGTCCCCCAATAATATTACATTATCATAGGGGGCCAAACCACCAATACTGGCAGTCAAGCCCCCGAGAAAAGACTCCAAATCCAACCATTGTGGACGATATGCAGTGCCAATAAGTAGTTTTTTCCCATTGACATGAAGAGTTAACCAAAGCTGTTCAACATTGGGATGATCAGGGTGAGGTCTTACACGCGCAGCTACCCCGTTTTTAATGTAAAAAGCGACTCCTCCGCCGTGCCCATTACGTACAGACGTAGGTCGCGGTATGTGCCTGAGCTTGTACCCAGGCACACTAGGCGCTCGGTTCTCCTCACCCTTACGCAACCAAGTCTCGTTGATAGCCATGACATCCACAGAATGGTTGATCATGGCTACCAAAAATTCATCCTGACCAGTCCCTAGAGAGCCCGCATTCAGTAGACCAAACTTAATAAATTTACTCGGAGTCATTTGCATTTGTCATCTGTGTATTGTATGTATGTCTTGTGTATCTGTGTTTGTATGTGTGAGTTTATGTAGATGTAGGAAATATGTATAACAGAGGGTTGCAGTGAGCTTAAATGATTGAGTGATGTTGTACTGCAATTGTAATACATTAGAATAATTGTAAATAATTTGATTGTAAATAATTTTTGGATAATATTAGGATATGTTGTAATAATAATAAGTGTATAGATAATAATAATAAGTGTATAGATATATAAAACAGATATATAAAAAACTATTAACTGTAACTGATTATACGTACTACCCGAATTGAGGTGAAACACCCAAAAGAAACAGTTGAGACGCATATTTTCCCAATTAGAAATAATTAACGAGAACTTAAAAAATAACACAAAGAAAAATAAGACCAAAGAGTAATCATGCATTTTCGTTGACAGTTCCAAAAAGCCGAGATATGTCTTCATCAGTGCGGATCCTCTGTGTGGGGTCACCCGGCTTCTTCCTGGCAAGTATGCGGCCGCGCTTCGTCCATACAAATCTCCAGTCGAAGAGGCCAGCAGCGTCCCGTGCCCTCCGAAACAACTGGCGGTTGGTTTTTGTAAGACGCTCGTTGAGGAAGAAGCGTCGTGCCGGGCCGGGCATGTCAAGGTCGGCTGTCGTCGCACCACGCCGCACTCGTGCGCTCGCCAGCAGCTCGTCGCGCAGATCACGACGCGCCAGGCGCACGACAATGGCGCGCGGGCGAGTTTCTGCCGCACCAGCGGAGCTCGTCGCATTGAGCTGCCTCCCGCCGACTCGTTCCGCGCTGACTATGTCGCGCTCCTCAAACTTGACCCCCAGCTTAAGGCCTATGACCTTGGTGATGTGGATCGGGTTATCAATCTTGGCCTCGGGGATATTTGTTATTTCTATGTCATTCGCCAAAAGATCCTGATCCCTGTCATTGAGCTCGCGCCTCAACTCCTCCACGATCCCGTCCACTGCCCCGGCATTCACCGGGCCCGAAGAAGCTCGCCGCTCCAAAGCGACCACTCTGGCCTCGAGGCCATCGATGCGCATGCCGCATGTATTTATAGAGGTTTTGAGCTCCATCATCTCCACCTCCATTTCCTTGCGAAAGACTTGGATCTCCGCACGCACCGCCCTCAGTTCCTCCATGATTAATTTCATGTCGGAGCCGGCGATCAGCGATAATTCCCGGGCCGTGACATCGACTACAGAGGCACTGTAAGGCGGCGGAGTAGCAACGTGAGATAGGCACGCAGACCGCATAGGTGCAGGCTTGGGACAGTCTTCAGACATATTAGTTGTAACAACCGTTTCCATGCAGGCTTGTTCTACGGGGGTGTTTCCAGCTTGAGAACCCTCCGCATGGCCTCTGACTGGGGTCTCAGCCCTGTTGTCCCTAACGAGGTCCTTTTTACACTCGGGGCAACGCCAGCTTGCAGTAATAATTGCTTTTGAAGCAACGCCTACACATACTCGGTGATATTGGGCCTGACATTTACCACACCTAGCGCCCTCCACCGTCGAGATAAAGCGACCGCAACCTCCACACTTAACACCCGGCATGATGGCAACAGACGATTAGCAAGTGGTTCTAGGTTGGCAGGCTAGATGGCCCAAGAGATGACTCGTTACGGATCGTTAGTCAAATAAATAAATAAAGACAGATGGCACTGTTATCACGTCAAGAGCTTGCAACCACTTGTTGTAAAAGATAAGAGGGTAAGCAGAAAATTACGCAAAGTCACTGTGTTATTGTTTTGTTGATTTGTGTCCCATAAGCACTCTATTTATTGTTCACTTCAATATATGTCACGCTATATTGCACTAAGATTACAATAATAATAAATTTTTTCACCAATATTTGTGTTTAGTATTATTTCCGACAGTAAGAATGACAAACAGGTCTACACCGATACAGACGTCAAACGTCAATATTATATGTATACATAGAGACAAGAATTGCTCTTTTATAGGTATTAGATGATAAGTTAGGGCTATATGGCTGATAGGTCTTAGGGACTGTTATAGGCTGGTAGGTCTAAGTAGATCTTTTGACTTGTCGAATATTTTCATGTACAGTCACACCCTTAACACTACTGCGGCCGTACGTGACGTGTGTTAGGGTGGGCATACATACTAAATATTTTAAAGAAAAAAATTCATTCGAGACTCTGACAAGGAGCCTTTTCATTCGATATGTCGCACGGCAGTTTAAAAAACTTTGTTTTTTAATTTCCCAGGGAAGAAGTGACCCCGTTCAAGTACACGTTCGTGTTTGGGTCACAAATATTCATGTGTGTCCCAAATGTTAAAACTATCGGTTCAGCAGACTCGGAGCGAATTGGCTGTGACAGACGGAACCCTTAAAACAAGTAAAATAACGGTTAATAAAAAGTAAACATAATGTGCCTCACGGCTGCGCCAAATAGATCCAGTACTGTATGAATGCCAGACAGATAGTGCCTGGCTTGTTTTCATAAGGACTTTAGGTTGTGAGATGACGGACGTATAAGAATGGAGGGACTCGGGAGTCTTCCCCACGCAGATGTACACATGACCACTGGATAAAGCAGCAGAAGATCCAGCGGGAAATTAATGGAAAGCCTGTCTGTAGCTCAGCTTCAGTAAGTTGTTAATTTTCCCTGCGATAAAATTATCTCATATTAGCAGTTTTGAAACACAAAATGCATACATACAATCGGATATGTCTTCACGATGCTAATTGAGCTATTAAATTGTATTACAATTGGATCATTGCCAAAGAAAAAAATCTATTGTACTACATAAATATACGTCGTAAGTAGTCGACACATTACAATTACAACATAATTGCTGTCATCAATATTTATGGTATTGGGATAACTTTACTGACCAAGTCATCCAAGTCAAGAATTGCTGGGGGTTTCGAAAAGTGATGTATAGCGGTTGATTTTGTGCCTCACTATCCAAAAATTGATGACTCTCAGCCTCATTTGAATAAACAAATTTTAGGTTCGAACACTCATTCATACACTAACTAACTAAACTAACTAACTAAAATCAAAATGAGCTTCTTTATTAATAACATAATGACGCACAATAGATATAAATCTACAAAAGACGCCAAGTTTTCATAACCCGAGCAAAACTTTCCAAACGGATGTTGTGTCTCAATGAAATAACTTCCAAAACGATTGGAACAGCTGATCCGCACACAGACACATGTAACAACATGGCCAACATGCGTGTGCGCAACATTACGATACTATTTCGGCAGGTGACATTAGTTGTGAATCATTCCTTTGGGAAATCCCGACACTTAATAGGGGTGACAGTTTTTTTTTACGATCGAACTGTAAATAAAAAACTTTTTCGTATATTAAGCTTTGCATTAGTATAGTAGCGGTATTTTACATGAAAATCACAGCAAGCAAATGCAAAATCACTTTGTTCAAAATGAACAGAGTTCATATTATTAAACAGTACCCGTCCCAGTTCTGAGCCAGACTAACAATTATTATAAACACAAGCCAACGAAGCATCTCAAATGTAGGGTACCTAGATGTCGTAGCGAAGTTACTATTTCGGCAGTTGACATTACCGCTGTGAGTCACTCCTCTGGGAAATCCCGGTAGTAAACAGGGCTGCGGGTTACGTAACCTACATTTACAACTCATTTACAGGCTAATAGCTTTTACATTGAGGCAAGTCTGTGCTCATCTAGTGATGGAAATGCGATCAATATTGGATTTAGTTTTTAAGTCGATGTGTACTGAATAAGCGCATATATGAAAGACTTAAAATTCCTTGGATACCCGGCTTTTGATCCTTATCAAACGCGTTATATAAAATATCTACTTGCGAACCACGAGTCACAATAGACGAGATGACTGTAAAGAAGATAAAAGGGAACCTCATTTAAATACTAAACTAAAACCTATTCCGGATTTTGAACATGTTGAAAACACTGCTACATACTCGTACGAGTATACACACTATCGGCGAAAACTTAAACAAACTAAAACTGAAAATAACATTTCGAAACGCTCGTTTCATTATACGTGACACGTAACTAGTAAATGTGTCAACCCTGTGCCGGCAGACGGTAATTGCGCGCATTGTGCGTCAATGCCCTAAATAAACGAAAAGATCGCGGTTAACAAGCGCCGCTTTTCCGTATTTTATGAACCATCTCCTTCTCACAACTTTACCACCAACTTCTGAAAAACTGCCTGTAATTCACTTTACACACCAAAGAACCATGTGAAACCTATTTCCAGATTCTATTGTTTATTGTTCTCCATTAAAGAAAAAAAAACAAAATCATAAAAGGAAAAAAACGTTCAGCCATTTTGAGGAACGGATTTTGATTCTACTGGAAATGGAAAGCACAGGACTGGTCGATATAGCGATGCTTGGGAAGCGGCCGTCTTTCGGCTGAATGATGACGAGGAACAGAACCCATAAATATATAATTTTCTCAGTTTATAACTACGTATTACGATGTTGGCATCCCTGGGGCATGAGGCAGTCATCACGTCGTGCGTCAATGTCCTAAATACACGATCAGTTGGCGGTTAACTAGAGTAGACGGCTGGACGAGTGGACGCTCTTCCGTGTCTCATGCTTTCTTATTAATCAACTATTCCATTACAATAAGTGGCCTGCAGTGAATAAACTTCAAAACTGTGGCTCATTGTGGAGGGTCATTGTTCTTTACATTGACAAACCGCAAATAGCTGGAGGTTCCCGCCGCTAAAAATGGAAAATTGGGTTTTTACTATTCAATTAGTCTTTGGTATTAGGTATTTACATTTTTCTGTTAAATTATTGCTCAGGTGGTTTCCATTGCGGTTGATTGCAAGAAGGCCAGCTAATAAAGCAGTTACTGGAGTTCCTGCTTCCCTGGAATGACTTTTTAAACTTGACAATTTGTAAACACTACAACTTTTCAAGGGAGATCTACTAAGCAACAGTTCTAGCATAATATATTTTAAATGTAAATGTTGATGCCCAATTTATTTATTAGCAGTACACCGTAGACTACCCCTTTTTATCTTAAGATCTTTCAGTCCACCCAAAAGTTGTCTGGTAGATATCACTGTCAGCGAGAAGACCGCCATTGTACCCATAGATTTAAGTTCATGTATAAGATTTGTTTAACTGTTTTGGTGTACCCACAATAAAGTATTATTCCATTCTACCTTTATACGTGAAGCAAAAACTTTCCATCCCTTTTTACGAAAATCACGCGGACAGCGGAGTATGAAATTTGCCACAGTTATATTTTATATGGAGTAAGATTGCAGATATCTAATATTTTTATAAAATCTACTTTAGAAATAAAATAACTGAATAAAAAAAATATTACACACACTACCATACCTTCGACACGTCATGACACGACAGACAGTCATGTCATGTCAGGTTTATGATAAGTCTTTGACAATAGCTGTAATAACGTTCGAACTTAAAATTTAAATGAGGTCGACCTATGGGCGACCACTATACTCCATTCACGACAGCATTAGAAAAAGAGGCACGTAGAAGCACAGATGCAAAAATTTTATGTCAAAGTTAAGATAACACAATTTTATTAATTCTTTCATTTTAATTTTAAAACAGTAACAAATAACAACTAAATCACGAGAATTCGGCAATAACAATTATCAAGGCGTCCCATTCACAAGTATTCACATTGAATGATAATCACAGAATATTATTTACGTCAATTTAACAGACGACATAAACCAGTAAAATTGGAAAAACCCGGCTGTCACAACTTATGAAGGGATTAGGTAACCTTTTAAATTTGATAGAATTATAGTAAATCGAACAACGTTCCGGGTATGTTCACTCCTGCGTCTTTTAGGTTTTTAGCATCGACACGGTAATTTTAAATTGGAATGAAATAATGTAACTAAAGGAAAGCCACATAATTTCATAAGATAAATAGTTAAAATAGTTGTAATTAAGTGTGACAGTTGCTGTATAAATAGATTAGTATAATAAATTCGGCGTCTATTGTAACTATAACATGTTTATTGTATTTTTGTTAAAGTGTGCTTAAAATTTAAGTATTTTAACTTCTGTGTAATGCTATTTTGCGAATGGAGTATAGTAGTAGTTGTTTGTGTTGTTGTTGTATGGTTGTATTGTAGTTGTTGTGTTGTTTGCATATGTGGAAATGATCGACCATGTCTGAAGGCCAAGATTTTTAACCAGGTTTTTGACATTATCAAAATGATATTTACCTAACCTATACCAACAAGCGTAGCAACCGATTATATACTTTGATTTCCCTTCTGTTATCGTGACGCTTTCCTCGTCACAACATGATTTGCCACGTTATCTTACAACAAAATTAATAAATTTGTATTTTTCCACCGTGACGTATGATCCATCCATTGAGTATCGTTCCAGAAACAAGATGGCGGCGAGTTCTCTATGGTCGGTGGCACGCGAGCCTGGTCACGCACAGTGCGTTATGATGTCAGAGGCTCTATGCCCACTGGCCATTATTTCTATAGTATATTTACTATACCGAGGAGTCACCGCTGTGCGAAACGTGGCCTTTGACCTTCGGACGGAATCGTGCTCAGTCAATGGTCCTTTCTGGGAAATTAAAATGGTCCTTTCTGCATCATCGAAAGTTAACAAGAAATTATGTACTTTTGATGGCAAATGATGTGTCCATTGCCATTTTGACAGGCCTGTTGGTCTAGTGGTTAGTGACCCTGACTGCTATGCCGGAGGTCGTGGGTTCGATTCCCACCCAGGACAAATGTTTGTGTAATGAGCACGATCATTTGTTCTGTGTCTGGGTGTAATTTATCTATAATACGACCCACAAATATTTTGTTTGGTTTCAAGCTATATTAATTTATTTATTTAAATGTTTTACTTACAAAAACGGCTATCTGCCAGTTACATTAGTTAAAGAAGATACACAAAATACACACACTCATCTCACAGAACTTGGTAAGCTTACTCTACATTCGCCAGCGTTGTCCAAAGCTGGCTAATTTAGATCTCTTACCAGAATTATTTACAATTTAATATATTTTAACTAAAATATATTATGTAACATAAAAATAAAATTAAACTTTTCCTATGATTGGTCCTATGATTCAATCTTATCACAATAATATCCATTATTTAGGTCAGTTAACACGAACCGTATTAATGAGAGTGACGTATCGGGCCGTCACCGTGGTTGACGTCAGCAATCAAAATACGAGCACAGTGTAGGTAAAATGTCGTCATTAATATTTCAGTCACGCTCATTTTCGTATTTTCCAGTTTAGAGGTGATCCTGACATTTGAAACAAAGCTAGTAATTATTCACAGGTATACATACGTCAGCAAAGAGCTACCGCTTAATGAGAGATACTGTTTCGTATCGCAATTAGATACGTTTTAGCATCAAGTTTTGTATGGAATTTAAGTTAACAATATTATTTTGTATAAAGCCAACAATATGATCCAGTGCCCTATAAGCAAGAAGCATAATAAAATTAGTCGGATTAAACCATATTTATCTTTTATCAACCTAAGGACGTGTTTATTTTAAAGAATTCAAGCAACCGTCCTAAGTATTTATCAAAGAGCGATATTTCAACATTTTGTATTGTTTCTGTAGCGAAGAAAGTAAAATAAAGGAAGGCCGGATCAAGCATTGCGCAAGAATTGAGTAATATTTTTTAATTTTAGAAAAGGTTGTCGACCGTTTCCCGTTATAGAACAATCGCAACTCTTTTCAAAGCGTTTAGGGTGTGTTTACTACAATTACCTTCTCTGCATAAATCAAAGTCGCTCCGTCTGCCTGTACGCTTAGATCTTTTAATCTCTGCAACGGATTTTAATGCGATTTTCACCAATAGATAGAGGAATTCATGAGGTGTACTCGCGTATGATTTGTACCCGAGCGAAGCTGGGGCGGGTAACTAGTCTCAAATATTTTAGTTTTACAGTGTAGTACTCTACTCTGAATTTAGACCAGTATATTTAAAGATTACAGTAGTGGAACATAGTACTCTAAATTTTGCAGTATTAAGGGCTTTCCTTCCACGTAAATCAGCAGTGTTGGCTGCCTTTTTTTTTGTTTGTGGGTCCTATCATCAAATACTGACTTCTGCCGCTCTGCGTGGAGCGGGAAGGCGTGTCGAACTCTTACTGACTAAAATCCACCCGTGCGTGTTTCTCTTCCTTCAGTTGTGTGTGCTTCAGTTGCTGTGGGTGACTCTATACTAATATTATAAAGAGGTAAAGTTTGTAACTTTGTTTGTAGGAAGTAATCTCTGGAACTAATTAACCGATTTTTAACAATTCTTTCACTAGTAGAAAGCTATACGTTATTCTTGAGTGCTATATACAGGCTGTAACAGAAAGGTGTGGTCATATTTTAAGAACTGCATCTCCCCATCGATATGAACAACTTTCTTCAAGAAAACCTGAGGAAATTCTCAAAAAAAATTTCTACCTCCCATACAATTAGCTGATGATAACTTTGTATGGCAAGTCCAATTCTTTTATTGGGAATTTTCTATTTTTTCTTGGAAAAATGGTTCATCTCCATGGGAACCGGTTCTTAAAATATGACCACACCTTTCCGTTACACCCTGTATAGGCTGAAATCCATGTGGACGAAGACGCGGGCGAAGTGCTAGTAACTTATAATTTTCAACGTCTTTGCTAAGAAGTTTTTTCACATCAACTTTTCGCTGACAGCCTAGCATCAACTTTATTAATCGTGAAGTTCCAACAAAATGTATCAGCAATAAGTCGCGATATCAACAGTGCTGTTACCTAATCTGTTAAATAACAGCAAATCCATTTAAATGTTGAGAGTCAATTAACAGAGATAAAGCGAGAAGTAAATAATAATAAGTAGGTAAGACATTATTTTATCATAAATTGGGTGGAAACAAAATTAAGGGAAAGTGGTCGAATGAATTAAAGAACCTCTTTTCAATGAAAGGTAAAAACACTCAGAAGGGCACGGCAGCGCTTCTGAACAACATTACATGCTATGGTATATTTCTGTCTTAGCAAAGTCTATTATAGGATGCTTCATCATAACAAGGAAAATATGACAGCTGATAATAACCATGATTATCCAGTGATAATGCAAACAGTTCGGTGTTTTATGCGAGAACTCATACTTAACGATACCATCAATCTTATTAAGATGGCTAAGGCGTGAAGCGGAAGCAGTCATCTGCGTCATTCAGGTGCATTTGTCTAGGTTTTATCCAAACATCTCACAATAAAGACATAATGTAAACCAAGAAAATAAATTTACCTGTAGAAGAAGTGCTATTACACTTCATTAGGAGACAAAAAAGAGTGAATGCCGACAGAAGTGAAAACTTGAACAAAAATGGTCAACTAAAGAAGTTTTCACTTCAATCGACGCTACGAATCGTAGCACTCGTAGTGGCGTTGATGGCTCGCACGTTCAATAAGTAGTTTTTTCCCATCTCAAAAATGCCCAACACGCCTAAAGTTTTCACTTCAATAAAAAATCATAATTTTTGCAGAACAAAGCACTACACCGAGTACACGTGATGCTGATATATCAATGGAACTTTTGGAAATACCAACTATGCATAATATTTATTTAGCTTAGTTGATCCGTTATCAGGCCTAGACCCAGTCTACGACAATCATGTGGAGCGATCTCATGTTATAGAGACTGAGCTGCGAAGAAGATAACGCGATAGGCAACACCACCATGTGGTCTCATCAGCTTATCTCACGAACCGCCTAAAACAAGAAAGATCTAGATGTTCCTACGACTAGAGCTTCCGATTCAAAGATAACTGATTAGTTACCATGCGAATCGTTCTGCATAACAAAGCCAATCGCCGATATAGATATGATAATAAACAATCCAATTTGCACCGATTGCAATGTCATGGAAAGTTACAAAAAGCCGGCCAAATGCGTGTCGGACTTGGCACATTTAGGGTTCCGTACCTATTTTTGACAATTTGTATGGCTTTGGGTCAACAAAATGCTTATACTGTAAAAATTTGATGACTGTAACTCCAACCGTTTGGCTGTAAAACCTGTGTGACCGATCACAGACAGGCGGACACGTGAGTGACAAAAAATAGGGATCCGTTTGGACTCTTCGGGTACGGAACCCTAAAAAAGAAAGCAATGGGTTTATTTTTTGTTTGATAACGATTTCACTCTCATGTCCTGCCCGTATCGTTTCTTTTTTTAAAAAAAAAAAAACGCCCCACACTAGGAATTAATACTCCTGTATCGTGGGTGCGTTCACAAATATTTAAATTCAAATACACAAGACACCCAGACCCGGAACAACTATCTGTAAGCCATACAAATATTTGTTCCGTGCGGGGATCGAACCCACGACATGCAGCAACCGAACGCTCAACCACTACGCCAACCGTGCCGTCAATCTCTTTGGTAAGTTTCTACGATATAGAGTAACTGCCTCGTTGCTCTCGTACTTGCAAACGTGACTTCGGAACGTGGGGTTCAATTCCCAGGTCGGGGAAAACGTGATATTTGGTTTTTCCATTAGGAATGACTCAGTATCAGCCCGGAGTATGGAAATTGTTGGTGTGACACCCTCGTACCTCGGAAAGCATGTAAAGACGTTAGTTCTGCGCCTGATTCTATCCGGTCGTATCGGATTACCGTCCCATCGGACTATGACAGTGAAGGTTTGCGCACACGCTTGTGCACTATAATATCTTCTGCGTACTTGGCTAATCTCCGTGGAGTTTGGCCACCGTGATCGAAATTCAGTCGGGAGGATTACACCGATATAGAGACCGACATTATAAGATTATCGAAGTGCGGTTGACTCGGCAACAGGTTGCAGTTTGAAAGTCAATGTCGTCGTAAATGTGTTATGATTACGAGTTAGCAATCCATACATACGAGTAATTACATATACAACGTTGATGTGACAGAGGGGCATTAAATTAAACTACGTATACTATACGTGTTTAGTATTAATTCGATACGGTATAAAAATAAAAATAATAATAAATGAGGTTTTTTTTTTTTCAAACAAACTAAATAGCTTACAATTCAGAGTAAAACGCAACCACCCTTTATACCATACTTTATACCCATTATCCTTGTTTGCATTGCCATCTTATAGCGAAAATGTACTTGTGACTTGCGTGAGAACGGCAACAACGCGTCGTATCGTAGGTTATACTCAGATTTATCGTTTTAAGGTGCATGACCTGTGCGTATAGACATAATCAGCTGTTAGGAAAGATACATCGTGTTCAAACGAGGCCAAAACTTAAAAAATCGTTTGTGACTAAACTACTGCTCCGATTTAATTGATTTTTGGTACAGAGCTTGAAAATAGTACCTAGTATAGGCAGTTTAAAGGAAAGCCCCTCTGTCGTAACAACTTTGTATATATAAATGAATCCCTATTTCCTTGGTCACGGCATCACGCGTGAACAGTTGGACCGATTTCGCTAATTGTTTTTTTGTTGTGTTTGTTATTGTCAGAAGAAGGTTGTTATGAAAGAAAAAATTAAGAAAGATGCGTGGAAAATTTCAGAAAACTTAACGACTATTTAAACTTCGCGCGTTTGACAGTTCAAAGCTAACAACCTGGCACACCACCATTGCGGCGGTAGTGCCCCTCTTTGGGGTTTGGCTGGAGAGGCACCACGGCGTCCTCTCCTTCCGCCTGTCGCAGGTCCTCACCGGACACGGAAGTTTCAGGAGGTTCCTCTGTAAGATAAGGCGGAGGGAGACGCCCAGGTGATACTGTGAGGATCGCCCAGAGGACACGGTGGAGCACACGGTGGAGATGTGCCCCGCTTGGGCGGAGCCCCGCCGTGTCCTCGTGGAGGCGATCGGCAGCAGCGACCTCTCGCGCCCGGCTCTGGTCCAGGCCATGGTACGGAGCGAGATGGAATGGGAAGCAGTCTCCTCCTTCTGCGAAGCAGTAATGCTCGCGAAGGAGGAGGCGGAACGGGTGAGGGAGAGGCAACAACAACAGACTCGCCCTCACGCCCTCAGCAGCAGCCGTCGCAGGAGACGCCCTGGGCGGAGGACGTCGCGAAACGATCTCCGGCCACCGTAGACCCGGGCCCGAGCGAGATGGAATGGGAAGCAGTCTCCTCCTTCTGCGAAGCAGTAATGCTCGCGAAGGATGAGGCGGAACGGGTGAGGGAGAGGCAACAACAACAGACTCGCCCTCACGCCCTCAGCAGCAGCCGTCGCAGAAGACGCCCTGGGCGGAGGACGTCGCGAGACGATCTCCGGCCACCGTAGACCCGGGCCTGCGGACGGCGAGTAGTCGGTAACTCGCGCGCCTCAAAGAGTTGTCAGCAAACATGACGGGGCCCGTCATGGCCGATGCCTGCCCAGGGGTTGAGGATAAATTCGAAAGACTTACCTCGCCCCTGGGCATTCGGGGCAGGGAAGGAACAGCGGTACGTTTTAGTCAATAAGAGTCTGACACGCTCTCCCGCTCCACCCTAGAGCGGGAGATGTCATTGGATGATTCTCATCCCACCAAAAAAAAAAGGAGCGCTGTCCGAAATTAGACGCATTATTAATTTATTATACATAAATATACACTTATTACCTATACTAAAACACGTATACTAAAATATAAACAATTAAATGATCTTTTAAATTGTGAAGATTTCATAAAAATACGCTAACAAACAAATACACACAAACATACAACAAAACTACACAACACAAACACACACAACTTCACATCCGCCACGTCGCGTCCAACCCAGTCAGTTCAAGAATTCGACATGAAAACGAAATACTGCAAAAAAACTCATTTCGAAAAACATTTTTCAGATTATATTTTGCAAAACTTAACAAAGAATAAAACGTAAAATTAGGAAAAAGTAGCGACATCAGTGCACAGCACAACACACCGACACACGTAGTTCTGATAACCAGAAAGAAAACACGGATACAAAAGAAAACACTTCTGTTGTAGAGCACGAACATGAAGAATAATAAATAAATAACATAAAAGAAGCAACCCTGATTAAAATGGGAACAATGAACTCGTTAGCGGCACAAGAAGCGTGTCAACCTTGTTACAACGAAAACATTCGTAAGTGCACGGAGCTCGGTAGCTCGCAGTGTATACAGTGCTTCACTGGTCGAATATAATCATGTGCAAAGAGGTACTGTTTGGTATTTTTGTATCAATGTGAAGGTATTTGAACATGTCATCAAACAAAATGTTAGAGAAATATCATCATTGCTATGCTAATCAAATATTATCTATTAAATTAAGAAAAGCGTCCCTGCATCGATGGAAGGTTAACATGTTGCAAGCCAGGGTTTCCCAACCTGTCCTGGTCTGCGGACCCCTGGAGGTTAGCAAGCATGTCCCAACGGGGTCCGCGGAAAAATAAAACAACAAGATTGAAGTCAAAATTACGAAAGCATGGCGCGATAAGCGTTTGACGGTAGCATTTTTTAGCTGATATCTTCAGCCCTCTAAATACGTTAAATTTAAGCCTAAAAGAAACAAATAACATCAAAAACTTCATTGCCGAAGATTTTCCAAGGGGTCCTTGACTATGATCGTTAACCCACCTAAGGGTCTTTTGAAAAAGGTTGGGCAAGGCTGTTGTAAGCTATCTGAATATGAGGAGTAAAAACTTTTTACAAAAAAAAAAACAACAGACTTTCAAAAAAAAAATACACTAAAAATTAAAAAATAACTTTAATTTCGGCAGTCGGTGATTGTAATTTACTTCATCGTTATTTGACACCGACTTCCGAAATTAAAGTTATTTTTGAATTTATAGTTTTTTTTTTTTGAAAGTCTGTTGTTCTTTTTTTTGTAAAAAGTTTTTTATTTTTCAATTTTTAGTTGTTATACCCCACAACTAAAAACCCCAATAACATGGAACGTGGAATTTAAACATTTGGAGTACACCAAAACGTCATCGAGGTAAACGTATTTTTCGTTTTTGTTCAGTTTCTCAAAAAGCGCTTAAGCAATATCGATAAAATTTATATGGGACCACCTCGGGAGTATATTCTTTCGGTTAAAAAAAGAATTTTGAAAATCGGTGCACAACTGACGGAGAAACATACATACAGTCGAACATAGAACCTCCTCCTTTTTCGAAAGTCGATTAAAAACTGGTATTACATCCATAAATATTAAATAGATCAAAAACAAACAAAAATTAAGTGATAAATGACATTCAAGCAGTCGTTGTTAACGACGTCTAGCAGAAGACGTCAGAAAAGGAATATTTATATTTATACAGTACCGTATATTCACTTTTATTGATTTATTTATTCAAGCAGCATCCACAGATTACACCAGACCAGCCACCACCAGCAGACCAGTTAACGCTAAATGCCACTAAAACCTACTTTCTTACTTTTTCATTACGTAACACTCCCATCCCATCACACAAAATAATCGCACATTCTTGTCTTCAACAAATAGCCACAGCTTGCAACTGTCCACATATTAATTATTCAAGTTCCGTTAAATACCTAGGTGTAACAATTGATAACAATCTAAACTTCCACGAACATATAGGTAATGTGTCCAAGAGAATACGTAAACTTACATATGTCTTTAAAAACATTCGACATGTAGCGGACTCTAAAGTCATGCGAACTGTGTACCTGGCGCTCTGTCAATCTGTTCTCACCTACTGTATCTCTTCATGGGGTGGGGCAGCTAAAACGCGCCTGGTTGAACTAGAAAGAGCTCAAAGACTTGTTCTTAAGGTCAGCCTATTCAAACCGAGGCGTTTTCCTACGACGGAACTGTACCAGCAAGCTGAAGTTTTAACGGTGAGACAACTATATGTTCTTGCTACCATACTTAGGCAACATTCAAGCTTGAACTATAGCAGTCTTAATCCTGTACTAAAAAGAAGGCGTTTTTATCAAGTGTGTCAAGTAAGACCAGCTAAGACAAGTTTCAGCCGATTCTTTTTCTTTTTTCAAGGGCCACGTCTATATGAAATTGCAAATAGGAAGCTGTCATTATATTCTTCAACGAAACTTGAATGCAGGCGTAAGGTCTCAAATTGGCTCCTAACTCTTACCTATGACGAGACGGAGAAACTGCTTTAACAGAGAAGTATAACAAACATGCAATACACACACACCCCCAAAACCTAACAAGCACAACTCATATATCACACACACAAAACACTATACAAACATTAAACACCCACCAACAAATTCACAAACTTACCTTTCATTAATGTTAATGCCTTAATTTAATTCTACTTAATTTAATTTATTTTTAAATGTTATATTCTAATTTTTATCATTGATGAGCTATGAGCGCTCCCTACTACAGTAATATAAATCTTTATTATGAATCTTTACATGCATTCGAGATAAGGGGACCAGGTGACCCATAGCACAGGTTTTACTTAGTATGGGCTCCTGTCTCCCATCTTCAAATTGTTCCCTTCATGAACTGTATATGATTTGTCACATATGGGAGAAAATAAATAAATGTTATTATGTTATGTGTTATGTTACAGATTAGTATTTCAGCCTCAATTACTTTGAACCTAAAGTTAAGTTACCAAAACACTAGTTTATGTCAAATTAATACCGTATTAATAATATTCCATTAATTTGCAGGAAAAATAAACATAAAACCACACCCATATTTTTTATCTAGACGTTTCAAGTTTTACTTAAACAAGTTTTTGTTATATTTAACAGAAATAAACTTTGGAACAAAAATATCAAGAATGTTTAAGTAAAAAATGTAAATATGGGTTAAAATTTGCAATATCACGGACCACCACAGGTTTCTGAAGACACACCATATGTACAAAACAAACAGCCTGAACAACTGTACAGACATCTGTCTGTACAGTTGTCAAGCAGAACTGAGTATATGGAAATGAATAGCGTGTACTTACTCCAAAAACATACTTATATACAGAAACGGATCAACCGTGATCGCCCGAATTTAGTAAAACAGACACGTCTAAGTGAACCGGCGTCAATACACAAACAGTATCGATCAATCTGATTGTAAATAATGATACGGACGCTTTGAACTTTGGAGCGACCCGCCCTTCGATGGTCAACACAAGTTCTAGGTCAAACCCGGAGGAAGTGAACCGAAAGACGAACTGAACGTAAGCAACGAAGAAAACAAAGTAGAGGAAAATGACCGTGTAGCTTTGATTACATCTTCTTGATCGACCATATCCGGGTTACACCCAGTAATACAGGTGTCTGGTCTAAAAGGGTCAGCCGTATTAATTGGGTACCCATCATATATTAAAATGCTTCAAAAAGAGGTCAGCAATTAATGTAGATAACCCGCAGTCCCTACGAGCGGCGAACGCAGTAAAATTCAATATTCATGCATTGTCTGCAATGTCAGTTAGCCTTCACAAAATTAAGCACTCATAAATTTTAGATTACACACGGATATATCGATTTCAACGCAATGAACTAAATAATACTTGATCACTAATATACATACACTTCATTTCCACAGCCGAGAGAAACTGTAAATTTCATCTATTATTTCAAGAACAAGCGGGATTAGCTCCACGAGTTGTGTTGTCAACTTTGGCAGTAATTGCTATCACAATACGATCAGGCTGTCTCGTGTGAAAATGGGAAACATTGAAACGACTTCTACTTTTTAAAACTTTACCTTTAGCGACAGCAGTAGGATTGTCCGACATTTTTAATAGTTGTCCTTCAAAAACACTTAAAAGTTCAACTACACTATTATTTAACACGTTAACTCACTTCTATTAATTAATTTATACATGGCTATCCCAGATAGCAGCACAACATTAAGTAACTGTTAGTAAGATAGCAAACAATTCTTTACATGAAATAAAGTTTCATAGTTCGTGGTTATTGGGCGCCACTGCAAATTGCGGGAAACTAATTGTTTTAAATTATCGTAGCATCAGTAGACCGTATTACCGGTATATGGGCCCGATAAATCATGCATGGAATATTTAATGATGAAGCAAAAATTCTCGTAATACATTCCAGGTGAGGTGAGGAGCGTCGTGCCGCGGACGTGCGCTCGTCGCAAGCAGCCGAGTTCGACTGGAGGACGGAGGTCCCCTCACGCAGGGTGGGGAGCGCGCGGGGTAGGGATGCGCCCAGGAAGCACAGCCTCCGACCAATAATAATTATGTAAGTAAGGGTTGTTGCTATTTTTAGAGCCAAGGCGCATACGTAACCAGTTTGTATGGCAAAGCATATTATGCTATCGGTTTAGTATAAATAACTGGTGTGCAGTGCAGTAGGCGTTATGTTCGCAACGTTTCTATTTGTGGAACTCTTAATGTTGTTTCTCTAGTTTCGCAAGTAGCAAGTTTAATGTGCGCATTTTGTACGTAGTTATGGCAGGCTGTTTGAACTAGATCGCAGTTTGGTAGCACTTGGCGGTTTTCTTGTATCCATCCAAGTAATTAAAGTTGAGAAAGCTTTTAGCGAGCGTTCGTGAAAGGTATTTGTTTTCAGGTTAAATAATGGTTTTTTGTGACGAAGATAGATGGTTCTCAATTTCTCGGGTGACTGGTTATCAAACACTGTCAGTGTTGTTTAGGTTTAGCGTTGCTTAAAGTAACATTATGGCTTCAACATACTGTATTTCCATTAGAAACATTATTAGTGAAAGTTTCTAACTAAGTTAACTTAGTGATCCATCATTAATTAATTTAATAACATGGCTGCAGCGCCTCTGCGTCCTCACCCTCTCCCCTGCCCCCACTGCACCCTGCAGCCGCATCAGTACGGCACGGGTAGACCCCCACCCCTTACGTAACACTGACACACTTCCGGAACCACTATGTTATTTATGTTGTTTACTACCGCCAAATCGCCACATTTAATATTGAAGTGGAAAGTTGGAAGTGGTTTCGAGCGACAGGATGAGCAGTGTGCTTAATTAACCTGTTTGAGAACCTCTCACAGGTAGGTAGCTGCGTTTGTTAATCTAAAGTTATCACTACCTGAGCTATCAGCACGGTGTGACAGATTAATTAATTATTGAGTCATGAATCTTAATATAAAACTGACACAATTATTTCAAAGTACTTACATACCTAATCTCGTCTCAAATATTTTTTTATGGCGAGATAGATAAGTACGAGTACCTATGCCATCGTTCCAATACTGTCATGTAGTACGTTATGCACCGCCTAGCGTAAACTTCTGACTGTCCCCCTGAATTTTCAGGGGAAGCGGCAATGCCGCAGCTGTTTCAATTATAATTTTCCTGCCCTTGCCCCTGTCACTCGGAGTTGGCGCAACACGTTTTACTCTTGCATTCTCCCCTCTCAACCGTCACTTTATCATTCACTGCATTTTCTTCCATATCAGTCTTCACATTGTCACCTATCTCCAAACCATACTTATTCCACTCGCCAAGTGAACGGTTTTCTATTAGCAAAGTTTTCCTGATCAACTGTTACCGGCCGGTGACTAAGTAACCCCCCCCCCCCCTCCCCCTCCTCGCTTCCTCCTCCACACCCCCTGTCATCCCAGGGGTGCTCAAGCGGAGGGATTATATCAACTGGATGGGCAGCGGCGTCCAACCGATCGCTGATAACGTCGCATTGCAAAATCCGTTTGCTAAGTCCTGTCTCTTAGGGGTTGCGAAAATTTAAGCTCCACTTCAAGTGGGAGGAAAATGGAAATCTATTTGGTCGAACAAAAAGTCGTGTGGAAAGTGGTCTATACCATTAGGTAGATGTTATATGGTTTGCTAGATTATTGTATGTTAATTTAATATATTTTTTTAATTTTGACTTCCCACGGTTTTTGCATTCAGCCAGTGTCAGGTTTAGAAAGTATTTATTAGTTTTTTTGATACATAATACTTTCACTTTTTTTCAATTACAATGCAGATGTAACACATTCCAATGTTTTTGCAGTATTTGGCAGCAAATGCTTCGAGTCAGCCTTCTCGGCAAGCTTCGCTGAGATACAAAAAAATCAAATTGTCAGCTTCATTTTACCGAGATCGCCTGTTTCTATGATTCCACATATTGTCCAGTTGCGTAGACACTTGAGGCACAATACTACACCAATTTTACATCACAATATTCACTATGAATCAATTAGCGAATAATTAAAACAGCCACTGAACTTCACTCGAAAAAGCCGCCAAAAACTCTGTATGTTGATTATGTTGTCATCATAAACTGACTGGATTTGTGCTTAGTTGATGGTAAGGCTCGCCATGAGTACATGGTACTGTGACGATTGTAGAAACAGCCTAATCTCAGTGGGTCTGTACCGGCCTTCAGCTGGCTGTTAAGATTATTGGAGAGAATATAGTTATTTAGAGTGCCCTATCCCTCTTTCTTTTATAACACTGCACAAATAAACCAGTCACTCTCATACACCACACTCTCGCGTTGCCAGCGAGTGAGACCTCTACCCTGAACTTACTAGAACATCCCAGGATCCCTGCAGGCCGTACTGGTGCCTTGGGGTCCTACAGTACTTAAGAATAATGGCGAAATGTGGCTGTAATATCTGTAGTACAGCTCTGTCTAGTTCTTCGGGAATACAGTTGCGATGTTATGTAATGTATTATTATCCAACTAATATTATAAATGCGTAAGTTTGGATGGATGGATAGATAGTCCACAACGGCTGAACGGATCTGGATGAAATTTGGCATAGGGATAGATTATAGTCTGGAATAGCACATAAGCTATAATTTATAATGAGGGCAGTAATAATACAAACTGACCATATTTACAGTTTTGAGGAAAACGATAGTCTCGTTTATGTTAACCAAAACACAGGTTCCTAAAAAAATCAACCAATTTCCACCCGGCTCCATCTTTCCGAGGTGTGACCGTGCCGATAACCGACCAACTTGATCTTCTTGGTGTTACTTTAACATCTACCCTCAATTTTGGTCCCTTCATAGAGGCAAAGGCTCAAGTGGCTGCCAAAAATTTGGGGATCCTCGCAAAGTTGAGACGGTACTTCAATGATAGGCTCGTTGAGTCGAAACTCCAAAGTCTTGAACATAGACGCCGAGTTGCTAGCCTGTCGGTTTTCTATCGGTTACATTTTGGGGAGTGTGCGACGGAATTGGCATAATTTGATTCCGCCAAGCCCGTTTCATCAACGGACCACAAGATTCATGGTGGACATCCGATCCATACGCACAAAGCGTTATGAGAAAACATTCATTGTGCGTACAGCTAGGGAGTGGAATTCCCTACCGCAGTCTGTGTTTCCTGATAGCTACAACCTGGGAGTCTTTAAGTCAAGAGTGAATAGGTTACTTCTAGGCAAGCGTGCTCCATCTTCAACCACATCATCGCTTACCATCAGGTGCGATAGTGGTCAAACGCGTGCCTATCAACAATAAAAAAAAAACCGACTTCCAAAAAATAAAATACTTACACTAAAAATTAAAAAATGACTTTAATTTCGGAAGTCGGTGTTTGTATTTTATTTCTTCGTTATTTGACACCGACTTCCGAAATTAAAGTTATTTTTTTAATTTTTAGTGTTTTTCTTTTTTGGACGTCGCGCGTCGGTTGTTTTTTTTGTAAAAAAGTTTTTTATTTTTCACTTTTTAGTTGTTATACCCCAGAACTAAAAACCCCAAAAACATGGAACGTGGAATTTAAACATAGTCGTAATTGGAGAAAACCAAAACGTCATCTATGTATACGTATTTTTCGTTTTTGTTCAGTTTTTCAAAAAGCGCTGAAGCAATTTCAATAAAATTTGTATGGGACCACCTCAGGAGTATATTCTTTCGGATAAAAAAAGAATTTTGGAAATCGGTCCACAACTGACAGAGAATCCGGTGGACATCCATAAAAAAAAATTATACATACAGTCGAACATAGAACCTCCTCCTTTTTCGAAGTCGGTTAAAAACTGACATTCAATGAAAAAATCAAACCGGCCAAGTGTCAGTCCGACTCGCAATTTCAAACAAATCATGTTTTTATAATATGGGTTTTTTAAACCATAAACTTAATCTTTTATGTAGTTTTTTTCTGTAATCTATTCCGATTTAGAAATATATTCCGCATTTTTTTTAATGTTAGACTTATTTATTTCGGAGATAAGGGGGCAAAAAAAAAACTTTAAAACTATTTATTTTAAAATAAAATCATGAAAAAATACATTTGAGAGCCTCACAATATGCATTTTCTCATTTGATATTTCACATAAAACAGTTTGAACTTTATTTTTTTAAATGTTGGTCAATTGTTGTCATTCGGAGCAAATTGGTTGTGACAGACGGACAGACAGACAAACATACGAATGATCCAGTAAGGATTTCGTTTTTTCATTCATTAAAATACATTATGTACAGGATAATCGTAGATAAGTCAACGAACTTAGAGAATTGATAAATTAATTAGCATAAACATTGCCAACGTACTGCACATAATCAACTTGAACAAGTCGTAACTTGTTCAAGTTTTTTTTTAACCGCTTCCTGGTAATTTATTTGCATTCACTCGATAAGTTTTAGCACTGTGAATGGAACTAAACCGCAAATGTGTGGTTTGATGACTAAACGTTTGAATAACACGAGTACTTATTGGAAAATTAAAAAAATAAATATTTTCAAAAAACCCGACTGAAAAAACAACTAAAAAGTGCCAAACAAGTACCTTTTCAAGCAGTCTAATACAGTTGGTGGTTAAATTATTGGTTTCATGCAACCAACTGTATCAGACTGCTTGAAAAGTGACTTGTTTGGCACTTTTTAGTTCTTTTTTACAGCTGAGTTTTTTGAAAATATGTATAATGTTTTCTACATTTTAGTGAGTTATGTTTTTGGAATCGCCTCCTCGAACCCTTTATTTTGATACCCCACTTATAGTTCGTCGCGTTTATTTTTTTCTTTTTCTCAATACATTATGGCGTCTGGTTGGTTGTCGCCATATTGTATTTTGATTACTGTCATGTCTATATTAGCTAACTCGCAAGATTAAGACGAATCAAATGACGTAAGAATTATCAAAGTCGGGAGGAATACCAAACACACATACATACGCTGATAAACACATTACCCTATCTTCCGTCACGCAGTCGGGTAACAAATAGGCTATTCTACATTTTATACATGGTTAACTTTTCAAAGTCATAATTGTGGCACCGGAAAATTCAAGTTAAACCAAATGAAGCTGAGCAGAAAATCTTTAACCAATCGCATATACCTATAAAAGCCATAAACGAATACCATTACTGAACTTCCTCTTAAAGAACGTCCTACGAGGAAATTGATAAAATTACCAGCACAAATCCAGCCTCAAAAAAAAAAAAAAACTCAGTGAGGCTGGGTTGTTACTGAGAATTTTGCTAATGGAAAAATCAAATACAATTTTGCCTGACCGGCGATCGGGCCCAACACCCTCCCCTTTAATTCTATTTGGAGCGGGTGGGAGTGTCCAGACCATGACTACACCAACACACCAACACCAACTAGGAGTAAAACAAAAAATCCGTTTTTTTGTTGAAAACAGCGCCGACTATGATCTGGTTAGGGGAAGCAAAATTGCGGTGTTACCACAGTTAAATTTATTATTCTTATACTGCGAGTTTTCTTTAAAATTAATAACAAATAAATCAAGAAATAAGTTATTCTTAAGAGGTATATAAATTTGAGCATAATGAGGTTTTTATTATTATATTAGTACAATGATGCAGAAGTTATATTTTGGTACCTTTAGAAAACGTGCAAAAGGTTTTTTTTGTATGACCACACTGGAATTGCAAACGGCTGGCTGCGTCAGAGTGTAATTATTTTTTCCTTTTTGCAATATAATTAGTATAAATACTAGTATAATTAATAAATATAATTTTAGTAAAGACTACTGTAGTATTTGTTTAGCAATTTTAGTGCATCTGCAATTGAGTTGAGCTTCCATTCCTCCGTGTTGCAGCTGTGCCGAGTTACCTACAATTCGTTCGTACGCTCATTTTGTGTTGTGTTTCATCATCCAAAACGTGTGAAGATACTGACTGTGGACTAAGCATAAGCACTAGTCTTTAGAGTTTGGATCTGTAATTGCGAATGATCCAATGAAAGAAAAGACTAATCGGCACTACCTGAATCGTAAAGGGAGAAAACGGAGAACACAAAATCATGTATTGAATGTGTAGTTTATTTTAATAATAAATTTATATATACAAAGTAAGTAGTTGTTTATTTCATATCGAATTCCTTTAAAATTCTTCCCATAAACGCTGCTTGACATATAAGTACGTACCTACCTATACAATACAACGTACAGTTATACAGCGATTTGCGTACACACACACACACAGTCAGACACACATTAGTTCCCCTAACTAGATCATAGATGGCGCTGCGTTCATCTAATTCGTAATCTTAAAAAAAAGGTTTAGTTGCCTGTCTATACCCAGTATACTTAATAGTAGTCTTTGGTCCAGACTCTAACTGACAAACACCCACCCGTGTCCCTTCATTTTTGCTTTTTGCATTCCAGGGTCGCGGTAACTCTTTCGAACAATCCCGCGACCCTGGCAGTCACCGGCCCTAGCGGAGCCCAACACCATAACAACATTCGTACATTTTTTTATTGATTTGGATTATTTATTTATTTGTATTTTTAGTTGTATGACATTATTTATTGGATTGGATTGTTTATTTAATTGTATTTTCTTTGAATTTGATGTTATTTTTAATTGAATGACATTGTTTATTTAACTGGATTGTTTATTTAATTGTATTATTGATTGGATTGTTAATTGTATAAGTAGATGTTAAAATTATTGTACCTAGCTAAAAGCTACGCTAGCTAAGCTAGCGTAAAACAGCTCTGTAGACTCGCTTGCAGCCACCAAGCCACGAGGCAGCTATGCCAATTGCCAATATTATTAACTAATACAATCTACCCTGATTCTAATAGGGATCGGTGATACATGTTATTATCTATCTGCGTATTTTCCCATATTTTATGTAAACTAGTGATATCCTAATCATTTTTATGTACAGCTATCGCTACGTAACGATTTAATCGTGTAAATGTAATACATTTAATTCGTGTCGTCATTTTCGTAAATGCCACAATCAAGGTTTTTGGTGACTCAAACCAAGTAGTTATGTAAGTTGAGGGAATGTTTAAAAAGCTTTTATTAGATACCAGGTACCTAACTGACTATGTAAAAAAATCCCGGTGTCCGACTGAGCTGAAATTATGCATACATATTAGTTTTGATGACAAAGCAAGGTTAGTTTTGTGACGTTATTCTAAATCAAATGTAGAGGACTCCCAAAGATGGTGGCCTAGTTATTTTTGAAGTTATACTTCTTATGGCGCATTAGGGAAAAATTATGGTAAATTTTTACGATGCGCGCGCACATCGTCACAAAAAACCAACACCCTGAAGTTAGCTAGAACCCACACCCTGAAGTTAGCTATAGTCTGTGGTTCATGAAGAATGATTGTTTTCCTTTTGTAAACAGTTAGGTCAGGTTTGTAACTTTGTGACAGTTTGGTTTATCTTGTTACGCCAAAGAAGTATAACTTCTTGCGTGCGTACATAAGTACACACAACTTTTTTTTATGCATTCCCATGTTATGTGAGTATCAAATGAAAGGGTTTCTTCGTTTTTTTAGTATAATATTTATTACTCAAATAATTGTCAGACGTTCACTGCGATATCTCCATATTACAAGCAATGAGGAGGAGGGATGGTGTTTGCGCCAATGACGCCACGTAACATGGGACACTCGCAGGACGCTGATGATATAAGCGAGGAGCAAATTAAAATAAAGTTATTGAGCACTTGAACAGAGGTTAATCAGTTATTTATTTGTTTAACTTCGATGCAAGCGTAGCTAGGCATCATCTACTGATACCTTCGTTAATGTATATGTTTATATCAATAAAAATCAATTGCCGAATGTATGTAAGCGCCTCACTTCAGTACGGCTGCACCTATTTGGTTATTTTTTGTGTTTTTAATTGTCAGGACAAAGTTTTTATGAAAGAAAATAAAAACACTGTACCCGAGCGACGCCGGGGTGGGTATGCTATACGTGTATGCTAGTCCTACTCCCTATCCTACTTATATTATTGATGCTTTTTTTTTTGGGGGGGTGGGAAATCATCCAATGACTTCTCCCGCTCTGGGTGGAGCGAGAGGGCGTGTCAGACTCTTACTGACTAAAACCCACCCCTGTTCCTTCCCTGCCTGAGTGCCCAGGGGTGCGGTAACTCATTTTCAGAATTTATCCGCTACCCCTAGGCATGCAGGCACCGGCCACAATGGGCCCCGTCAGTGGTGGCTGACAACATCTCTTTGAGGCGCACGTGGAACACTACGCGCCGTCGACTCACGATATTATTGATGCTAAAGTTTGAATGGACAGATGGATGTTTGTTCCACAGTCACGCCAGAACGGCTGAACCGATCTGGATGAAATTTGGAACAGAGATAGATTATAGTCTGGAATAGCAAATAAGCTATAATTTATGAGTAGGTACCTACTAACTCCACGCGGTCGAAGCCGCTCGCAGAAGCTAGTTCATTATAATTATTATCTCATTACACATCATATAATTGTTAATTTATCATCGTAAATCAAGTGTTATCAACAAATTAGGATTATTTGTCGATGCCATTAATCATTGTGTTCGCTACGAGCGCGGCAGATGCTCACATCCAACATTACCTACGTTTCTGCTATTTATCTTTGTACTTCGAAAGTCTTTCTATTCTCGTCCTTTCCTTACAACTTCGTTAGCAAAGCTAAGACAGAGCGAATTAATGAAAGGTACACAACAACTTAGGAACAAACAGATCAATCTGGATATATTTAGCTCCACAAAGGGCAAGCTCGTAATTCGAACCCTTTCGGCAACAATCGTACTGTCAATCAAGTTACGTGAACGCCCAACTTTGTGTTTATTTGCTATTTCAGTATTGATACCAACACAAGTTTATCATCCCCTACTGTTACCAAATACAGCTAATTTTATTCAGTTCGGATCGCCGTAGCTGTTTAGTTTTAAAGTTATATAAGATAACTTTGAAAGTGTTTTAATAAACGTCATGTGGATGTTGCGGTTGCGGATCGTCCTACGCAGAATGTATTTGTAACCCGTGATTAATTGAAATGTATTTACGTGATTTTTGTCAATTGTGTAGTTATGATTAAGGTCACAACGGCGTCATGGTTGCGAACTTAAGAAGCTGTGGACCAGATGCGTCATGAAATTGTTATGAGGTGTTACGTTGGAGAGGCTTCGGTCGATTGACTTTTGAAAATTGGATCCAGGACGATGCATGTAGTTCATAACTCGTCTTGTGGCTTAGTGAACAAAACTGCACACCATACTATAGGAGTTATGCTATCGATAGACAAAACGCAAGGAGAAAATTGAATGAAAGATACAGTAGATGTTTAGATAGGATTAAAAAGATTCAGAAAATCAAACGGGAAAATACACAGAAGTACAATAATAAGCTGTTTTATCGAAAAAAGACAAGACAACCGTCGGATAGATACGAATTGTGTAAGAGAAGATCCTAAGTCACAATTAGTAGCGAGATTAGTTCCCCAAACAATGTACCTACAGGACAAATCGAACAAAAACAACAGACAATATGATCGTTGTGTTGTAGAACATCTCTGCCTAATAAGTTGTGGAAGATAGGCAGGCAAACATCTTGGCGAAGGAAGGCCAGAGACATAGCGAAATTGAAGAAGATCGTTGAGGAGGAAGGAAGCTAGGGAGTGGAATTCCCTGCCGGAGTCTGTGTTTCCTGATAGCTACAACCTGGGAGTCTTTAAGTCAAGAGTGAATAGGTTACTTCTAGGCAAGAAAGCTCCATCTTCGACCACATCATCGTTTACCATCAGGTGAGATAGTGGTCAAATGCGTGCCTATCAAGAATAAAAAAAAGAAGGCCAAGACCCACAGAGCGTTGTAGCGCCGAAAGTAAGGAACATCTCTGCCTAGCCTTTCCCCAACTATGTTAGGGTTGGCTTCCAGTCTAAGTGGCACCTGAGTGCCAGTATTTTATAAGGAGCGACTGCCTATCTGACCTCCACGACCCAGTAACTGGGTAACACGATATTTGTAGAACTTGATCATTTCTATAAAACAGGGCAACGAAAAACAAAATAATCTAGAGTAGCGTTTCTAGAGCGTACGGAGGATGAATAGGTCAGACAAACTTGTTAACCGACTTCAAAAAAAGGAGGAGGTTCTCAATTCGACTGTATTTTTTTTTTTTTTTTTTTTTTTTTTTATGTGTGTTACCTCATAACTTCTTACTACGTGAACCGATTTTGAAGATTTTTTTTTTATTTGAAAGCTGTTGCTTCACATTTGGTCCCATTTTAATTTGGTGAGGATCTGATGAAGAACTTCGGAGATATACAATGGAACTCTTCAATAAATGATAGCAAACCTTCCAGAATTGCTGCAATCGCATGTCTGTATATTGTTTTCACCACTTCACAACATTACATCAGGCTGATGCGCTCTGAAGGAGTATACAGATTTGTACAGTTCACCCTGATACACCCTAATTTCACCAACTACGTTCAAATTCCCTATTTTGGGGCTATCAATTCGGGCATAACTTTACTATTAATTTAGTTTTAGAATGGGGTAAAACAACTAAAAAGTGAAAAATAAAAAACTTTTTACAAAAAAAAAACTTTTTACAAAAAAAATACAACCGACTTCCATAAATAAAACTAAAAAATGCAAAATAACTTTAATTTCGGAAGTCGGTGTTTCTAGTTTGGTTTCTTCGTTATTTGACACCGACTTCCGAAATTAAAGTTATTTTGCATTTTTTAGTTTTATTTATGGAAGTCGGTTGTATTTTTTTTGTAAAAAGTTTTTTATTTACCTATCCATCTCGCTGAGAATCAATCTCCATAGCGTCGCTGCGGCACTCAAGTGTAGATCTTGTGAAATTGACTACGGATTGTCTATACCGAGACAATCTAGACTGTAGTCAAACTGGGTGTGGCTATGTAACCAAACCGACTATTCTGGGTTTGTTAGTTTCCAAAAATATAAAGATATAAGTGCATTAAGATTTAAGATTAAGAGGAGCTCGTGGCTAAAGTAATAACAGCTGCATGGGTCGATCCATCAGGTTAAGCTACGCTTGCCGGGATTGGTCCGTGGATGTGTGACCATCTTTACATACCGAGGCTCCTTCGTGCCTAGGAAAGCACGTTAAGCCGTTAGTCCCAGCTGTCAATCGTGGATCTTTGTCGGTCGTTACGGATCGTCAGAAGCCCGAAAGTCTGACAACCAGTCTTACCAAGGGGTATATATCGTATACCCAGTAACTGGGTTGTGGAGGTCAGATAGGCAGTCGCTCCATGCAAAGTACTGGTATTGAGCAGCATCCGGTTAGACTGGAAGCCGACCCCAAGATAGTTGGGAAAAGGCTAGGCAATTGATATATATATACAGGGTGTAGCGGAAAGTTGTGGTCATATTTTAAGAACTTCATCTGCCCATCGATAATATCAAGTTTCTTCGAGAAAACATTCAATGAGGAAATTCTAAAAAAAAAATTACCTCCCATACAAATATTGATCAGCTGATGATAACTTTGTATGCAAAATCCAATTTTTTTTTTTGGGAATATTCAATTTTTTTCGTACAGAAAGTGGTTTACTTCCATGGGCAGAACCGGTTCTTAAAATATGACCACACCTTTCCGTTACACCCTGTATGTGTATTAAGATTTTCTTATGGGTTTTACAGGTTTAACTGTAAAAGAACCTGGAAAACTACCTTTTCTGGTAATTTAAAGAGCAGTCATGACACATTAACTGACTTTTACTGTAACTTACTTCAACACTATTTTCCATTGACTTCCTTTCAGCTCTTTCACCATAAAAGGTGTTTTTTTCAGGTGCGTTTACAATTAAACCCATAAAAGGATTTAGAGGCTAGTTATATACCTAACACCTACTTAAGTTAGATAAGCTCGCGCTTGACCTTTATCTCACCTGATGGTAAGCGATCGACGTATGTGGTATGTGGTCGACGATCAGCACGTTGTGTTTGAAAAATAACTTGAAACTCCGGTTTGTTGATACTTTGGGCGATTTTAGAAGCATACCTAGATCAATCTGGATAGCCTTTTCCCAACTATCTTAGGGTCGGCTTCCAGTATAACCGGATGCAGCTGAATACCAGTATTTTACATGGAGCGACTGCCTATCTGACCTCCACAGCCCAGTTACTGGGTAATACGATAACCCTTGGTAAGACTGGTTGTCAGAATTTCGGGCTTCTGACGACCCGTAACGACTGTCAAAGATCCACGATTGACCACCGGAACCAACGGCTTAACGTGCTTTCCGAGGCACGGAAGAGTCTCGGTATGTAAAGATGGTCACCCATCCATGGACCAACCCCGGCAAGCGTAGCTTAACCTGATAGATCGACCCGTGCGGCTGTTTTTACTTTAGCCACGAGCTCCTCTCAGAAGCATACCTAGATACTACTTACTAGTAGTTAAATACAGCTTGTCTATATATGCAAATGATTTGCAATGGGACCGCCAGACATTCGACGAAAACCACTATTATTTTAAATGGAAATTGACACAAATTAACAACATTAGTTGAAATATGGCTTTATCTGTAAGTAGCCTATTTAGTATGCATGACTGGCCGGTTTCCGAGTTGATAATTTAGAGAAGAACGTGTCCTACTTTAATGCCGAAATTTGCCATATTTTCAGGTTTGAATCAAGTTCGGTCGAAGCAATAAAAATAGGAAAGTTCCTCTCAAAGGACGATGACGGCATGTTATGTAGTTTGTAACTTTGTAAAGAAAGACGTAATTATAAAACTTTTTCAAAAATAGCTATTACAAATCAGTCGCCGTTGATGAAACATTATGGTGCGTCAGAGTTCCGTGACAACATTCTGGAAAGGAGGAAACAACGCCAATAACTCGACCTATGGCTGATGTAATCATGTTTCAGTTTATTTATTGATATATATATAGGTACATACAAATCACATTAATAATATTAACGGCGAAAGTTTGTGAGTGTGTGTTTGTTATTTACTTCTTCACGCTCAAACGGCTGGACCAATTTGGTATGTAGATAGCTTATACCCTGGATTAACAAATAGGCTATTTATCCCGGTCTACGCGGGTGAAACCGCGGGGCGCAGCTGGTTATATTAATACGTGGAGCAAAAACTTTCCATCCTTTTTTACGAAAATCACGCGGACGGAGGAGCATGAAATGTGGCACAGTTATAGTTTATAAGGAAACCTAACATCTTTTATAAAATATGCATTAGAAATAAATTAAATTAATAAAACAATCGTTACACTGCGTTTGACACGTATTTTTTCGTTTCACAGCCATGTGTCATGTTTATGATCTTTGACAATAAAACCTTAAAAGCGTTCAAACTTAAATATTATTTATTTCATAATATTCAGAATGTTAGTATAATATAACTTAAAACTTTTTTACAAAAAAATAGAACCGACTTCCAAAAAAAGTGCAAAATAACTTTAATTTCGGAAGTCGGTGTTCCTGTTTTGTGTCTTCGTTTTTTGACACCGACTTACGAAATTAAAGTTATTTTGCACTTTTTTTGGAAGTCGGTTCTATTTTTTTGTAAAAAAGTTTTTTATTTTTCACTTTTTAGTTGTGGTTCCCCATTAAACTGTGTTAACAATTCATAGACATACGACAGCAGCAATCGCGGTTGATTTGCTATCAATTTTTGAAGAGTTCCGTTGTCTATCTCCGAAACCCATCGTCAGATCTTTTTGAAATTTAAATGGGACCATTTCGGAATAAACCCCTTTCGAACAAAAAAAGAATTTTGCAAATCCGTCAACATATGACGGAGTTATGCCCGAACATACATAAAAAAAAAAAAAAAAAAAAAAAAAAATACAAACATCCGAATTGATAACCTCCTCCTTTTTCGAAGTCGGTTAAAAAGAAATATATACAAACTAACAATAATACCTAACATTTACAAATGCGTATGAAAAAAACAACTCACTGGGCATCAAAAAATTCATCCACATCGCTGTCAATGGAAAAAGTGCCCAGAACGCTAGCAGCATTGCCACGTTGAATAGCAATGCTGATTCGTTGGCCAAAGAAAAGCCCAGCCTTCTGGTCACGTGAAGAGTCGACTAACTTAAATATTAATTGAGGTCGAATTTCGACCTACGGGCGACCACTAGTATTTTTTAACATTTCAATAAAAAAAAATCATATAAAAGTAGTATCACACCGGTATCGGGAACAGGGTTCAAGATAATCGGGGTCAAGGGCTCCCAGAGAGAGAGGAACCGCCTAACAATGCGAGCTGTGTCCAGAAGTACTGCTTTCTGAATCAAGCCCTTGATCCAGCCGCCTAACGAGAGCCTCGTGAGGTGTTGGTCGAGACTCATGGCTATTAAGTCATTGGCTGACAAGACTATCGGTACAATGATAGCTGAGTCCACATACAAGGAGGAAACAACGGCCAATAACTTGTTATGAGGCTGATGTAATCATTTTATATTATTAAGCAAGACCCAGCAAGACTCTGTACTTTCCTAATCTCAGATACTGTCATGCGTCTTATCACTACCTACTGCAACTAAACGGGCACCCTACCTTTTTAGGATTCCGTAAATCCGTATGAAAAAACGGCACCCTTATAGGATCACTCGTGTGTAGTCTGTCCGTCTGTCACGCAGCCAATTTGTTACGAATCTACTAAGGACCGATTCACATGTTTGGTACACACATAAATTAGTATGCTCTAAACAAGAGCGCGTAAGGTAAATAAATAAATTTGGAATTGAGGGTCACTTCACTTGCGGGGGAAAATTAGGAAAATAAATAAAAGTTATTTAAACTACCATGTGATATATCAAATAAAATGGCTTATATACATATGTGGGTCTCTATTACGATTTTTTTTTTCATAATTTTAGAATGAAAAGTTTTAAAGTTATTTTAGAAAAAAAAGACATGTGGCGCCGACCCCAAATAAATTGGGATAAGGGCAAGAGAATGATGAGACCAAAAACCATTGCCCGCTATCTCCTGAAACTATTGAGGTTTAACTTTTGAAAAAAAAATACATTAAGTAGCTCATTAATTATAGATTACAGCAAAACCTATAAGAAGTCTATGGTTTTAATATAATATGTTTAAAAATATGATTCGAATCAAGGTTAAGGGAATTATGGTTGTCTTGAAAAGATCGCTTTTAGCGATAAGGCCGCCCATTGTGTCACCCTATGTAATGTTTTCCTCATATTTTTATGTAATTTATATGGTGTACATAATAAAGAGTATTCTATTCTATTCTATTCGTACAGAACCCTTTGCGCGCGAGTTCGACTTGCACTTGGCCGGTGTTTTTACCTAAAACACTAGCTGTGAAGAAGTGGTGAAGTGCGAGCGTTTTCGGGGACCGTCTTATGTAATGTCAGACGTTTAAAAAGGACTGATTTTCAGCCTATATTCCATTAAACAGTGAAATATAAAAGTGTTTTGTCATACCCGTAAGCCTCACATAACCTTTAAGTTACTTTTAGATTATGATGTAGTCTTCTCCGAACATTTTGATTACAATTTCTCTGAATTTAGGGCCCATTGTGATTGATCTACATTTCTCTATTGTGTCAGTATTTCGGTCTAATAGAAGTAGCAGAATTAATTAAATATGGGCCCGGTTATATTACTAGAAACCACAAGACCGGGAGCCAATCGTTAAAATGATGAAAACTAATCATATTTTTTGGTTTACGCCCATATTTCGTGTTACAATATGAAAACTTTACAAGTCTACACTGGCTAATTCCGATTATCCACTGCGAAGTTCGAAAAGACGAATCATTTGACCATTTCCAACCCTATTCTTCGAAGCAATACAAACACAAACATGTTCATGAACCCTGATGCAGCACGGCTGCACGGTATACAACGTACATGTCCCATCATTTAAATAACAGCTCGCATACACCGCGGCTGCGGCGCTGCCGCGGCGGCGGGGCACAACGTTCTAGCAGCGATCCATCATCCACTACAACACTCTCCTTCCAGGAACGTATTAGCAAAATTTGCCCCCAAGTTCCGAGAAGATGAGAGGTGGGATGGTTCGCCCCCTCCCGGGCTCCGGGCCCAGGGCGGGCGCGGGCGACCGGAGCCACGCTGCGTAGGCGTGTGTTGACAAACGTTGCTGTGTCTATTTCTGGCCCAAGCTCAACCACGCCCAACCTCCCCCCAACCCCCTCCCGCGCACAACACCCCCCCCCTCCCTGCCCAAATATGCCCTTGACCTTGGTAACCAAACAACCGCAGTCACAACAAGGGATGGATGATAATTTGTTTTTCTGATACAGATTTGTTTTGAGGGGATGGCTCAGATGCGGGCCGGTGCCGGTCCCCAGGGACGGGCAGGTACCAGCGTTGGACCGCGGCTTATAAATACACGCTCGATTATTAAAATGTTACTGATCTCCGGGAGAGTTGCGGGTTTGATAAAGATTGTACGAGTACTTTTGCTAAAAACTTTTTGATTTTTGAGCAAACGTAAAAGAAAGCTAGCGCCAAGACAGTGTAACTTAAGAAGCTTTTATTAAGTACCAAGTACCTACACTTTACGAATAGATGGCGCCACTGGTTGTTTTCATGCGATAATCACAGAGTATTCCTTGTTCACTTCGACGTATTTGTGCCTAATAACCTTCTAATTAGCTGACGCTGTAAAATCTCAAGAAAAAATATTCTTAAACACTCGATTCTTAGAACATCGACGAGAAATATTAGATAGACATACCTACCTCAGTGTGTAACTGATTGAGTTAAGTTAATTACATTCACAAGGCGGCAACTAATCCGCAGAGGTAACGGACGCCTGTCGGAACATTACACACCAGTTTCCCGCCTAAATTGGTTAAGTACTAGAGATGCCGCGAATACTCGCTATTATTCGGTATTTGGCATTACTCGACTTTTTTTATTATTCTTCGGACACCGAATAATAGCTAGTATTCGACATTCGGCGAAAAGTTGTCTAAATAAACTTTTTATTAGACTTAAAAATAATCAAACTTGATTATTTCTTAAAAAACAAAACACACTTAGTATTAATTATTATCATTGATATAAAAAGTTAACCAAAAATCAGTCATGTCATATTGAAGTTAATTTATTTAGGCCTTAGAAAACATTAGATTACAGTAACAAATAAATGGCAATTTTTTTTCCACCACTTATTATTTGATGACAATTTTTTTTTCCTTTTTTATGTCGAATAATAATGGCGAGTTATTCGACTATTCGCCATAGGGAATGACGATTAATCGGTATTCGACTATTAGCTATAACAACTATTCGCGGCATCTCTAGTAAGTACATATATCGGTATCTTAGGTACTGGGAGTTCCTAGGTATAAGGAGACTGAGAAAGAGAGAACACATACTATAAACTATACTAGCGACCCGCCCCGGCTCCGCATGGGTCCAATTATACGCACAAACCTTCCTCGTTTATCGCTCTTTCTGTGGAAACCGCATTAAAGTCTGTTGCATGGTTTAGGAGGAGTTAGCGGATAAACAGACAGACGCGAAATGTGACTTTGAACTAAGTAGTGATTAGATGGTTGAATAGTCAATCATAACTGGCAAAATGTTTGTGTTCGTACTAGCCTCAGCAAATTTCGGGGTAAACAGGTCAGATATAATTTTGTGTATTGATTAGCTTTCATATCTTGCCTTTTTTTTTTAGTCATTGGATGATTTCCCAAATCATCCAATGACTTCGCCGGCTCTGCGTGGAGCGGGAGGGCGTGTCAGACTTTTACTAACTAAAACCCACCCGTAGGTTTGTGTGTATGTGACTGTTGTCCATCTGACCCATCACTATCGATTGGTAGATCCATGGGAACTAGGAAATCGAACCCGTGATACTACTGATACACCGTTGTATGGATTTGATTACCTAGGGGTGCCACAGGTCCGAATTCAAATACCCGTGGCACTCCCAGGGGTGTCCTCCAAGGGTGCCTTGGGTCCGGAATGCACTTGTCTGTGCCGAAGGCCGCGGTGTTAACTCTCTTTCGAATTTATCCGCGACCCCAGGCAGGCATCGGCCCTAAAGAGCCTTCATACCTTTTGCCTGGTTTGCCACTTATCTACATAGGGGTCAAACATAGATCAGCTGGCTAAATAGACCACACACTACACATCTGCCCAGACGTGTAGTGTGTGGTCTATTACTAATGATGTTATATGGTACTAAATAGACCACACACTACATATCTGCCCAGACGTGTAGTGTGTGGTCTATTACTAATGATGTTATATTGTACTAAATAGACCACACACTACATATCTGCCCAGACGTGTAGTGTGTGGTCTATTATTAATGATGTTATATTGTACTAAATAGACCACACACTACACATCTGCCCAGACGTGTAGTGTGTGGTCTATTATTAATGATGTTATATTGTACTAAATAGACCACACACTACACATCTGCCCAGACGTGTAGTGTGTGGTCTATTACTAATGATGTTATATGGTACTAAATAGACCACACACTACATATCTGCCCAGACGTGTAGTGTGTGGTCTATTACTAATGATGTTATATTGTACTAAATAGACCACACACTACATATCTGCCCAGACGTGTAGTGTGTGGTCTATTATTAATGATGTTATATTGTACTAAATAGACCACACACTACATATCTGCCCAGACGTGTAGTGTGTGGTCTATTATTAATGATGTTATATTGTACTAAATAGACCACACACTACACATCTGCCCAGACGTGTAGTGTGTGGTCTATTACTAATGATGTTATATGGTACTAAATAGACCACACACTACATATCTGCCCAGACGTGTAGTGTGTGGTCTATTACTAATGATGTTATATTGTACTAAATAGACCACACACTACATATCTGCTCAGACGTGTAGTGTGTGGTCTATTATTAATGATGTTATATTGTACTAAATAGACCACACACTACATATCTGCCCAGACGTGTAGTGTGTGGTCTATTATTAATGATGTTATATTGTACTAAATAGACCACACACTACACATCTGCCCAGACGTGTAGTGTGTGGTCTATTACTAATGATGTTATATGGTACTAAATAGACCACACACTACACATCTGCCCAGACGTGTAGTGTGTGGTCTATTACTAATGATGTTATATGGTACTAAATAGACCACACACTACATATCTGCCCAGACGTGTAGTGTGTGGTCTATTACTAATGATGTTATATTGTACTAAATAGACCACACACTACATATCTGCCCAGACGTGTAGTGTGTGGTCTATTATTAATGATGTTATATTGTACTAAATAGACCACACACTACATATCTGCCCAGACGTGTAGTGTGTGGTCTATTATTAATGATGTTATATTGTACTAAATAGACCACACACTACACATCTGCCCAGACGTGTAGTGTGTGGTCTATTACTAATGATGTTATATGGTACTAAATAGACCACACACTACACATCTGCCCAGACGTGTAGTGTGTGGTCTATTACTAATGATGTTATATGGTACTAAATAGACCATACACTACACATCTGCCCAGACGTGTAGTGTGTGGTCTATTACTAATGATGTTATATGGTACTAAATAGACCACACACTACACATCTGCCTAGACGTGTAGTGTGTGGTCTATTACTAATGATGTTATATTGTACTAAATAGACCACACACTACACATCTGCCCAGACGTGTAGTGTGTGGTCTATTACTAATGATGTTATATTGTACTAGCATCGTGGCATTTTACTAGCCTAAGTTACTCCTTATACCGGATAGTCAGCTACCTGCCAGTAACATCTTATCAGAATCACTTTGTTTGTTGTGTTGTGTGAATGTGGTTTGCCACTTATCTACATAGGGGTCAAACATAGATCAGCTGGCTAAATAGACCACACACTACACATCTGCCCAGACGTGTAGTGTGTGGTCTATTACTAATGATGTTATATTGTACTAGCATCGTGGCATTTTACTAGCCTAAGTTACTCCTTATACCGGATAGTCAGCTACCTGCCAGTAACATCTTATCAGAATCAGTCCAGCCGTTTTGAAGATTAGCCGGAACAAACAGAAAGATAGACAAAAATTTAAAACTGATATTAAGATGAAAGTTCCAGGGTAGCCCGCGAAATTCAAATTTACTTACATTTTCTGGCATTTGCAGGTCAGTGTTAGGTTATATCTAAGTCAAAATTTGATTCGCGGGCGTAGCAAGTATTTATTTATAGAATTATAACCATTAAAATCATCAATACAACTCTCTCAGTTAGAATTGATTCCAAATGTAAGTATTTCATGAAATCATGACATTTGGCATCAATTCTAACTGAGTGAGATCTCTTGATGATTTGAATGATTATAATTCTATAAATACATACTTACTACGGCCGCGAATCAAATGTTGACCAAGATACAACCTGACACTGACCTACAAATTGCAAAAAAACGTAAGAAAATTTGAATTTCGCGGGCTACCCTGGAGCATTCACCTTAAGGCATAGCTATCGTTGTATGAGCCTAAAAAAAACTATTATTTTACAGTGTCTGTTACACTTCAATTTTATTTATTTGTATTGATGGTCATTACTGAAAGTGGCACAGATAATTAATGTAGGTTCCAGCATATAAATCATCATCGCCTGGTTGATAATAAATATACGGGACAGTGGGTAGTTCGTAGGCGTTGCTACGGCCTACGGGTGCGCGCTACGGGCTACGGCGTAGCGCTACGAAAGTTATTCGCGTCTTCAGGGCTTTGATGTTACCTTTTTGTTATAAATATTTTGGTACTGAGATTAAGGGGTATGATGAAGATGGGTTAACTAAGATTATAAATGATCCACACCAATAACTTTGATGAAAGAGAAAGCCAGCCTTTTGCTATTTTTGCACACCGTAACCTCGAAACCGAATTTAGAAAAAAGCAAGAGGTTTTTTTACTACTTATCTGTAGCATTATAATTAATATTGCCTTAGGCGACAAGAGCCAAAATATTGTGATTTATTGATAAAAGATGTAAATTAAGATTAGGCTGATATTTAACAAAAATATTCCGCTTCACAATGCTGGTAACATTGACGTATACATAATGATTGATCACCTGTTTTGCATTTTATGCATAAATAGTAGGTATTTTGAACACCAAAACAACAATTAAATCGGTCTTTATTTTCTTCGTAGCGGATTATTAGTTGTATTTTATTTTCTCACCAATTTGTGTCGAAGCAAAAAAGTGCGAGTAGGTAAACTATTCGGGGATTTACTACAACGGAAAACAAAGCTTGAACTTGAACTTGCTGGGAGGGTCTATGTTACTATTTTAGGGTTGCCAACCGTACTATAATATGTAGTCAATCAATCTGCCTAGCCTTTTCCCAACCATCTTGGGGTCGGCTTCCAGTCTAACAGGATGCAGCTGAATATCAGTATTTTACATGGAGCGACTGCCTATCCGACCTCCACAACCCAGTAATGCGATACCCTTTGGTAAGACTGGATGTCAGACATTCGGCCTTCTGACGACCCGTAACGACCGTCAAAGATCCACGATTGACATTCGGGACCAACGGCTTAACGTACTTTCCGAGGCACGGAAGAGTCTCGGTATGTAAAGATGGTCACCCATCCATGGACCAACCCCGGCAAGCGTAGCTTAACCTGATAGATCGATCCGTGCGGCTGTTATTGCCACGAGCTCCTCTACTCTGCTATAATATATAGTATTGTACTATATTTAAGATCTGCGTACTATATACTGTTGAACAAGTATATACTACGCTAAAATACTATATTTTGAACACCGACATAAACAAACAAATTCTTATTTTTTTTAAAATTATGAACTAGCTTTTACATTATCTTTTAACTATATCGCCCAAAATTGTATCCAAACTCATCTGTCATAAAGCGTTCCGAACTTGTCAGTAATGTCTAATTGACATCGTCAAGGTTTATGAAAATAAGACAAATTGTCTCTGTATTTTAATTGAACTAAAATAACTGCCACCAACTTCATAAGACTGCTTGAAAGTGACTTGTTTGAAACTTTTTAGTTGTTATTTCCAGTCGCGGTTTTTGAAAATAATCTTGTTTTTTTTTTCAATAAATCAATAGGTGGGTGGGAAATGATGGCAACCCTAGTTTATGTCAGTGTCAAGAGCATAGGCAGTATCTTGTCTGCGTAATCTAAACTAATATGGTACAGGTACAATTGATTGTATGTTCTGATGAAAATTTACACTATCTCGTTACAATCTATCGAGTCATAAGCCACTTTTTACCCCGCAAAAATGCTCAATTCCAGTGAGCTATATAAATCGCTCAATAGCGATTATCTATAATATAAATAAAATAAAATAAATGGTTAAGTGTGTTGCTAAGCGCAAAACTTTTTTTAAACTAAGTCTCAGGAAGGTTCTTATGAAAAGAAAAAATGGAAAACTATACGCGCGTAAAACCGCGGGGTACAGCTAGTTTAGTAACAGCATGATAGAACCCAGCATCTTCATAAACACTTTCAATAGCAGTAAGTAACAAGTGTCTCAGTGTTTCAGCTATGTTTGTTTACGCTCTGATTACAATAATCGTGCCTATCATCAGCCAAAAAAATAACCAGGTCATCATTGATAAGTGACGTAAGTAGCTGACGTGGCGATAACGTCAATATCCAAGGGTTCATCAATACGTGATCGATTAGCCAATGATCGGCGCACGCGCAGCCAATGTGGGGACGAGCATTTAACGATGACTTGGAGAGGGGCCAATGCTGACGAACTTAGGAGCTAATGAGATCATTCGATTATACGGATTGCTAGCTCACGATTAGTTTTAAGTAAATGTTTTATTTATAGTACCATGATTTGCAATGATAGCATGAAAATGTCGCCAGGGAAGTTTTGAGTATGATGAGTGTCATCACACACACACACTTTTGACTGTGTGGAACATAATATGCCTACAAAGGGTTTAGGCCTTTTTTTTGGTTCGGGAAATCATCAAATAACTTCTCCCGCTCTGGATGGAGCGGGAGGGCGTGTCAGACTCTTACTGACTAAATCCCACCCCTGTTCCTTCAGTTGCCTGTGCCAGGGGCGTGGTGACTCTTTCAAACACACCCGCAGCCCTGGCAGAGGGGTTTAGGTCTGAGATGACGACTTTTCTGAAAGAATGGAATATTGCGCAGACCCCAAATACAATGGGATAAAGGCAAAACAACGATGAACGTGAACATAATTGGGTAATGTTATTAAAAAACCGATAGGCGCTATTCTTATTTAAAGTTTCTGAAGAACCACTCAACATTAAACGCCCACTTCATTCTGCGACGCCTACAACTTTACTATAAGCTACGTTTCCAAGAACTATACATATTATTATGTTATACTAAAATTACAAGTCATTATACTGTTAAATTCTACATTGTATGTAAATGCTGGGCCAATATTGACATATTCTGGCGGGGAGCCAAGTAATGCGGTCAAGTAACCTACATAACGCTTTCAATTGAATGAAAATATTTGCTGGAGATTAAGCAGGTAATGCTCCTTAGTGGAAAACGTTTTAGAACTGACAAAGATTCTCTCTGGTTTACTGTTACTAGTCACATTTACAACAGCGGTTCATAATGTGACGACAGACTGAAGTGGCCATCTGCAATATCAGAGTCATCGCCAATTCCAAAAAATAAACGATTTTATTTAAGTTTTTGAAAAGTGACTTGTTTAGAACATCATATTTATATTTCTATTTTTGGAATAGTCTCTTCGAGCCCTTTAATTTGATACCCCACAGGACCAGTAGGCACCTACAACCGACTAAAAATAACTTTAATTTCGGAAGTCTGTGTTTTTAGTTTTGTTTCTTCGTTATTTGACACCGACTTCAGAAAATTCTTTAATTTCGGAAATCAGTGTCCCTCGGCTCTTTTTATGAAAGTCGGTTGTACTTTTTTGTATTTTTTTTTTACTTTATCGTTGTTGTACCCCATGACCAAAACTAAATAGTAATATACCCGAATGTTGAAATTAGGGTGTATCAGGGTGAACTGTACAAATCTGTGTACCCCTTCAGAGCGTATCAGCGGGATGTTATGTTATGAAGTGGTGTAAACAATAAACAGACATGTGATTGCAGCAATTCCGGAAGGTTTGCTTTCATTTATTGAATATTTCCATTGTGTCAAAATCAAAATCAAAAAAGAAATCCCACACTCCCTGGTCTTTTTCCCCAATTTCAGGCGCCATTTGAAATAAAACAAAAGAACGTGGGTACATCGCTATCAACTTTCAAGAAAAAAATCACGTAAATAACACCTACAACGTTGTATGGTTGTGAGCTACGACTTATTTACTTTCTGTTACAAACCACCCACAGAAAAGATCAAAAACTAAGTGCTTCCCCCCTCCAGCGGCGGTGGGCGCAAGTCGTGGGTGGTGTGGCGCGGTGTGGCACGAGCGACGAGCGACTGACTACTCACAGCTCCGCGATTTTAGCGGCTTCGCGCGCAAACAACAGTGCACCCTCACGAAACGTCTAGGTTCGAAAGGGATGCTCAAAACAAAACATAATTTGGTTTATTTGTCCTTACGAAGGGCATGCAATGTCGATGTTAGCGTTTCCCCGCCTCACTCTTACATTTATAGCCATAGGGCCATTTTTTAAGGTCGAATTTCAACTTTGAGGCAACCACGACACCAAAATGTGCTGCCAAAAATCGGGAAGTTTTCATCCATACTAATCTATAAATCTTACTAATATTATAAATGCAAAAGTTTGAATGGATGGATGGATATTTGAAACACAATCACAACAGAACGGTTGAACGGATTTGGATAAAACTTGGCACACGGGTAGAGACCATGTCCTGGAATAGGATACCTTGAATCCCCGTAGTATGTTCCGTTGCGAAAATTTCCGACTTTTGGGCGAAGCCGGGTAAAAGCTAGTCCAAAATAAAGGCAGAATGACAAGAGGTGATATGCTCTGCAGGGTTTACAGATAGTTTTAGCTTCGATAAAGATACGGTAATTGGTATCTAAAGGTTCTGCCCGGGGGTTGAGGATAAATTCGAAAGAGTTATCTCGCCCCTGGTCTTTTTAGTCAGTAAGAGTCTGACACGCCCTTCCGCTCCACCCTAGAGCGGAAGAAGTCATAGGATGATTTCCCACCCCCCCCCAAAAAAAAAGTGTCACTAGATGGGTTTTGTCAAACTCCGATGAAGTCGTGACTACGTTAAAAAGTTTGAAAAGATATAGAAGATAAATAATAGTAATAGAGCATATTATTATTTATCTTTATTACATTTCCGATAACAATTCAATACTTAAAAATTCTATAATTTCATGTTTTAGAGCGTCCCACTGTCTACTGATTTCAGGATACTGTGAAAATGTGAATCCGTAATTAGAACAGTATCTCATATTGATCGTTCAGGGGAAGCCCATTTCCAGCAGTGGAGAGTTACGGGTTGATATTATGTGTCATCTGACCCCAGCTACCCAAATAATAGAACATGTCGGAGCTAAGGTCAACTGGGACCGACATGAACGCCATCGGGCGACGCCCACTCGACTCTGTCACAATGGCTTGATGGCCTGTTCATATTGGTTTATTAGTATTCTGGGTTTTTACCGAGGTAGGTCAAAAAGTGTAATATGCTAATAATACAAAGATACCCACTGAGGAATTACCCAAACGAAGCATTTATAACAGACTTTAAAAAAAATGGTGGAGTTTCTATGTTCGAATGTGTATTTTTTTATGTATGTTCACCGATTTCTTTTTATTCGAAAGAGTATACTCCTGAAGAGGTTCCATATAAATTTTATCGAAATTGATTCACGGCTTTTTGAAAAAATCAACAAAAACAAAAAATATGTATACACAGATGACGTTTTGGTTTCCTCCAATTATTTTCAAATTCCATGTTATTGGGGTTATCAATTCGGGCATAACTTTAATATTTACTTTTAGTTCTGGGGGGGTAACTAAAAAGTAAAAAATAAAAAACTTTTTTACAAAAAATACAGCCGACTTCCAAAAAACCGGCCAAGCGCGTGTCGGAATGCGCACATTTAGGGTCCCGTACTAAATGAGGAATTATCACAGAAAAAATCTGATTTATCAATATATTGGTATTTATTAGTAAAATATACGTAATATTTTTTTTTTTTTTTTAAAAACGTTGCCCCACACTAGGAATTACTCCTGTATCGTGGGTGCGTTCACAAACATGAATACTCACATACACAAACAAACAATAAACAACAATAAACAAACATAATAAACAACGTTACAACGTTAACGACGTTACGAACGACGTTATAAACGTCAACGTTATAATAAACATTATCACCAAATTTTAAGTTCATAGGTCAATGGAAAGTTAAAAAATTCTTCGGAACAAAATTTTGTGACAGACAGACGGACAGACGGACACATGAGTGACAGCAATAGGGCTCCATGTGGTCCCTTCGGGTACGGAACCCTAAAAAGAAAATATACTAAAAATTGTAAAATAACTTTTATTTCGAAAGTTTATTTGACACCGACTTCCGAAATTGGAAGTCGGTTGTATTTTGTAGTCATCGAATACCCCGTTAAGAATAATATGAACCCTTCTAATGTAATTTTTAGGGTTCCGTACCTCAAAAGGAAAAAACGTCTGTCTGTCAGTCAAGACCCTTTATCTCGGGAACGCATGGAGGTATCGAGTTGTAATTTAAACCATATACTCAGGTCTACAGTCCCTTGAAGCTGTGAAAAAATGAAACTTCTAAGTTAACGTAAAAAAAAGATACGGCCGTTTATGCCGCAAAAATGTATATTTCGACACTCTCAAGGGAGTACAAAAATTTATAGAGTAGGTACTTCCCGCTGTCCTACAATCATAAAATTTGGCAAGAAGTAAAGTCTGATAACAAAAGTTAAGGAAAAAGTCTGAAAACCGTAAAATCACAAAAAATAGGGTCCCGAGACATCGACATACAAGGAATTCGGGTCCAAATTTTAAAATGAGTCGACCGTATCATGTGGGGCATCGTATGAAAGGACCTCATAAGCACAAGCTAAAAAAACAAATTTTAAAATATTTTAACCACGTCTAATTTTAGATTGCTACTAAGTTTTTCTGATTGATTTGAATTCCCGAACTTTACATACTCCTAAGCTTGAACGGAACCCTCGGTGCGCTAGTCCGAGTCGCACTTGACCGGTTTTTTAAAGATTAAGAATTGTGGGAGAGTGGTGTTGAAGCCAAAAAAATGCGCTTTCGGCATGATTTTAGGCAGCAGAACAGATGTTATAAAACCTTTTATACTAAAAATACAACCGTTTTCTAAAAATTGCAAAATAACCTTAGTTTTGGAAGACGGTGTTTGTATTTTGTTCCTTCGTTATTTATTTGACACCGACTTCCGATTCCGTTATAGGTACGCCAGAAATAAAACTTAATAATAAAGTTAAGCCCGAATGGATAACCCCAATAACATGGAATTTGAACATAATAGGAGACAACCAAAACGTCATCTGTGTATACATATTTTTTGTTAATGTTGATTTGTTCAAAAAGTGCTGAAAATTTCCATAAAATGAACTGAAGTATGGCCTACCAAACAAAAAAAGAATCATCAAAATCTATTCACAAGTGGCGGAGAAATCGCGTAACAAGCATACAAAAAAAAAACATACATAGGAATTGAGAACTTCCTCCTTTTGAAAGTCGGTTAATAATAAATAAACTGTACACACCCCCAAAAAATTTTAACGACTATTGTTACAATATTATTACAACGTCATTTGACATGACTAAGACCTTAGATAAGTTTATTTAATTGGATAGTCACCATGAGATCTTTTTTTGAAGTGCCTTCTTTGGTCTATCTGGCCATGCTGAAGAAGAGAGACAGGCGATGTTCAGGCCAAAGTTTTATAAACGAAAAGGAGAAAACCTAAATACCGAATCTGGACTTTCCCAATTTTCCATACCTAGATGATCTACACCTACAATGAACGGTATCACGGACCTAACCTAACGTTTAAAAAAAACACATACATACAGCCGAACATAACCACTCCTCCTTTTTGCGAAGTCGGTTAAAAACATAGGCGAACTTGTTAAATCGCGTCTGCCCGGGGGTTGAGGATAAATTCGAAAGAGTTACCTCGCCCCTGGGCATTCAGGGCAGGGAAGGAACTGGGGTGGGTTTTAGTCAGTAAGAGTCTGACACGCCCTTCCGCTCCACCCTAGAGCGGCAGATGTCATTGGATGTATTTCCCACCCCACAAAAAAAAAAGCTTGTTTAATCGCAAGTTCACCTACGAGTACCTGTTAGTATTACAGTTACGTCGCAGAACTCTGCAGTGTATCCTCTTGACCGTGAGCTAATCTTTGAGTCATCTAGTACAACGCCCAAGTTTAGAAGTGGCATTAGCTGTTATTAATTAGGGTTCTAGTCACTTCCAGGTCAGACATTTGCAATTTCTGCCGATCCACATAACACCAGCAGGGGTTAAGTTTGAATATACATTTGAAGCGACGTGCTCGTCTGGCGGGTTCTAGAACCGTTTCCTAGCAACCAAGCCACCCAATATTCTACGTACAATGGGTAATGATTCACTTTCCAAGAATTTGAAGGAGTTATACAGCTTCGATTCTTCTGTGAACACTTTAAAAGAGACTGACCTCTGAGTTTGTATGATTGTCTGGTAGTTTGAGTATTTTTGCGGCCTACTCAAATGTCCTTACTTGGTATTGTTCGTCGGTTCGTTGAGTTCCTCAAAGTTCTGAGTTGAGCTTCGCGATGACTGACAAATGCTTGCACTGTCTGGACAGGTCCACTCGAATTTGTGTGTTGCTTTCTTCAAAAAGCTCATCCCAGATATAAACGTACATGGTTCTCATATGATTTAACCAGTACACATTGTATGGATTTCAACACTTTAAAAGAGACTTTGACCTTTCTCTTCTCTTGTTTCGGTGTTTCTTCTCAGGGTAGTCAGCTAGGAAACATCGGCCTCATCTTGCTTAATCTGACAAAAACATTGACGTGTAAAAGTGTTCCTTGTAACCTATTTACATTAAACAAATATATACAGTTAAAAACATTCGAATTGATAACCTCCTCCTTTTTAAAGTCGGTTAAAAATAAACATCATTTATCCTTCCATGGGCCTATTTGTACCTATAGATTTTATTGTCATTCTAGTATCTCAGAGCATTGAAACAAATGTTAGTTCATACAATAAGAGGACGACTTTCAAAGTAACTTTTTTATGTGTATTGCGTAGAAAATCTACCGCCTGAACGCCTCGAATCATCGGAATACAAAAATTGTTTTTATTCTTATTATTTTATAATTATTTATTTATTTTAATGTTTGGTTAAAAACAATAATTTAATCAGCAAAACCAATAAATTGGAATTAAGAGTTGCTAATAAAATTTTCATAATAAAAACCGTAAAAAATATTTTCTACGTTCCAAATACGAATCACTAGGAACTGCCCTCAAAAGTAATTAAAACAAAATACACGTGGAACGCAAGGACGGGCATCGAACCTGCTGCTCCCGGGTCCCGGGGAGTGACAGAGCGCATAGGGCGCGGGGGTTGAGGGGCTGCTGCTATTTATATCAAATCGATACGCGCCCGTGGCCTTGGCGCCATCGACCGGCGACAGATGGGTGTGTGTGGACGAGCCCCCGTCCCCGGTTGTACTACTACGCAGCCTGCAAAATTTGCCTGAGAGTCAACGAAAGGAAATTTCTCCAAAGAAATGTGCCTGAAAATGCTTTGATTTCAAGATAAAAGGATACTGAATCTTTCATTTGGTTAAGAGGTAGATATTTATGAAGAATTGCGAGGACGTAATCACGACTTAAAGCGACCATAGAAAGCGGAACACGGAAAAAATGCTCAGCGATACCTTTCTTAGTACTCTATTATATAAAAACTGAACACTGACTAATATGACATACTACTGACATAATGTTTATATGTTTAAGAAAATGTTAATGTTGAGCCCAAAAGGCGGACCCTAGCAACAACTGAGATTTATCAAATTATTACTCACACCATGGCGTTATATCTGTAAGCCCCGGCTCTCCCCCTCCCTGCCACCCACTCGCCCCGGCGGTCTGATTGGTGGAGGCGCTCGAATGTCAGACCCCTACAGATTTTGCTACAATCTACCTACATAATAAGATGCACCACGCCAGCGTTCTCGGAACCGTGCGCTTTCGCGCGGGAAATGTGAACTGACGTGACTCGTGACTACAACACACAGGTGGAGCTTGATAGGTAGACGTGTTGCTGGGACTTTGTTGTACCGCATTATCTTCACAGGTGAAAAATTGGGAATTGGTATTGTATGATAAAAAGCACATTCGAATGCTGAACAACCAGCTTCATCTGAATAATGATTTTACTGTGATGTTTATTTCAATATTTTGCCAAATACCTACAATTTATTCCAATGGCGAAATATCTGCATATGTCTCATCTACGTCATTAAAGCTAAGGTAATTATTATAAATATATTATTGTGCTATGTACTGAAAATATTTTAGGGTTCCGTACCCAAAGGGCAAAACGGGACCCTATTACTAAGACTCCGCTGTCCGTCCGTCTGTCACCAGGCTGTATCTCATGAACCATGTGTAAATTAAAAATTAAAGGGTGCTCCCCTACCAGAAGCGTATTTTTTTTTATGCTTTTTTTGCTCGATCTTAATAATGACATTATGTAGACGTACGACGACGACGACGTAGTAATCTTGTACGATGGTACGGAACCCTTCACGCGCGAGTCCGACTCGCACTTGGCCGGTTTTTTTAATTTTAATATATTTAAATATGGCTACCCAATTAAAGCAGTCTTTGTATTTAAATTAAAAATGGATTAATTATAGTTTGCTATTCAAATTTGTCTCTAGTTAACACATTCACTGCCAGACCAAACATTTTGAAGGTTAAACCTCCACAAGCACACACAAAGCGGTGGGAGCTTAAGCTAACAGGTTCATTTAATTCAAATAAGATTTTATGGTTTTTAAGGCAGTTTGAAAAGACAAGAGACAGACAATATACTGCTTAAACCACTGGGTCTAGAAGCGTTCCTTATGCAAAAAATATGAGCACTATTGAAGTTTTTTTGAAAATTCATCTATAGGAATGAAATAGGGGTCACAAGTAAGTCAATTTGGCAGTTGGGAAATCTCATCAGGCACACATATTGTGCTAAAATATTTGCATTGATGATTATTAAAGTCACTTAGACCAAGGAATTCTAAAAGGTGTGTCTTATCAGAGGTCAAATCTCATGAAATAAATATGTATGTTTGTCTAGTCTACCAGAATATTGTTGAGGTAGTCAAGGTAAGGTTAAAAAGTAACGTCTTGACACCTAACACTCAATAGCTGGCTAAGCAATAATAAGTACCTGAGTTGTTTGAAGAGCGGCCAGGTTCATCAGCCATTTCTCCAGCTTCCTACAAGCAAACAGATAAAATTATCATTTGATTTTGTTTTTGGTTTTTGATTTGATATTTTAAGGATAACGTACCAACGTAACATAAATGTAAAATTTTGTCTGATATCGCTAAAATATTTAAAAATGTTTTTTTAAATCTTTAAGTCTAAAAGGAAAGAGCATAGTAGTAAACTACACACCATCTTTAACTAAATGGTGTGTAGTTTCCATAAAATAATATAGTATCTCTATACTGTGGCTTAGCGAAAATCTATTATTAATGTATTATGCTATATTTGGTTTACTTCAAGAAATAATTCAACAACTTTATGAAAGGTAACTAATATTATTGTTCTACATATTATATCACAATCAAATTATACATTTTCTGTACAATTTCAACAACAAACAAACATGAAAATTTATTTATAGTACACGAGGAACCTGGACAAGAGCGGTTCATTGATTAAGGGAACATCAGCATCTATTAGTATTACTGCTCACATTCCAGTTTGAAAGCAAAACAAGCGCAATGAAAACAACTTGTATGTCTTGTTACTTATCTCTCTAATATTATATTTTAATTACAATTTATATGAGTATATGACACAGTTTACTTGTGCGATGTGGAACAAACAATAACAACAAGGTAATGCTTTCAACTTGAGACTATTATTATTCATAGTCTGAGGCTTTCAATAACAAACATTAAATAAACCACACACAGAAAAAATGACCTACACGCTTTTGAAATAACTTAATAGAGTACATAAATACGTGAAACAAGCACACTACAGCAATATTAGTACCTTGCTTACACCAGCTGGGGTTCCAAACACTTTATCTTAAAAATGTCTTTATCACTCACACTTCTATAAACTAAACTGTATCATTTTAACGTCACAATGGACACACATAACAACATTTTAAAAACGAATTCATCTCAAAGTATTATAGTTCACATAATATCACTTCAAAACAAGCCAAAAACCTATGTTTTGACCAGATTTTGACGTAATACTTACGTCGAATGATCAGTTCGTTCGCATTTTCTTCATGTCACCACTAAGCTATTTTTCAATTTTTTTATTGGCTAAGTAGAATCCTATTGGAAAACTTGATAATTTACCACCAATCAGAACAACGTTTCGTGCGAACAACAAATTAGATTTTTGGTTGGCGGAAAACCGGTGTTACGAAAGTCCGGTTTTTTGAATCGATTTGCAGCGCTAGAACTCACTATTCATTGTTAATTCAACTTTTTCCAAAAAAACTACTCGACAAACAAATAGATCCAGACTGGTACTGAGAAATTCCTAATGGAGAATCCCAATGGATTCTCCGTTGGGAATTTTAACAGTTTTATCGACTCTGAAATCAAATCTTGCCACCTGTAGCACTTGCGATTGTGACCACTACATAGACCATTGAGGGCAAAGAGTATGTAACACTACGCTTAATTGAGGGAGTGTTCACGTCAGAAGCGCATCTAGCCCCAAATATTATGATAAATGTAATATCACCCTTACGCTAGCATATTATCTGTGTTCACCTATACAGTGTAACCAGTAGTGCTGCCATTCTGTAAAATCTCACCGTGAAAACTTAGGTGAAGTGAACGTGAAGTGGGCTGTCCATCCATACAATCAAGGTGGAATGACAGTTCACTTCACGCTCACTCCACCTAAGTTTTCTTGGTGAGCTGTTAACAGAATCGACCGGCTGAATATTTTCCACAACTTAAATTATTACCAAAGACCACAACACAATAATTTAGGTAGATTATTACTAATGGAGGTTCGTAATGTAATGAATGAATAGTGTTGATTATGATATCACGCTCTAATTTTCCATTCGTACATCCTCTCTATATGATTACCGTGATAATTTATCTTTTCCTAGACCAGAATGGTCCAGCAAACGGACTCATCCTTGACAAAGACTTACCCTTCACCTTCAGTCAGGATACTCCCGTTTTCGAGTTTGCTCTTTCACGATGACAACCTATTCGAGTCCTGGTTGCTGCAAAGGCTCCAATCTTTCGCAAGTCCGTAGGTACTTCTTCCGGTCTGCATGGAGGACGGAAATCATCTTTGGAGCCTGCCACACCACAACAGTTCTTTGCTAGTTTATAATTATTTGGTGACCTCTTTTTTTCGGGTTCCGCAGTCGTAAGAAGGACAAGGAACCGTTATGGTTTGCAAAATCATTGAAAGCTAAACTGTAAAATGTATCTAATATCGATACTTTATTTTTAATAAAATCATAACATACACACATAACGTCACGAACTTTATCCCAAACGGTGTGCTCAGTCGTAAGCGTTTAGGCTCCCGTATTATTATTATAATCTTTGCGCTAGGGAAGCGTTTGGGTGTTCCAAACATTGAAGGCTTCAATGCAATAAAGTCGGATTTTATAACTCCTTCTTCCTTTTTATAAAGGTTCTCCTAAGTACGGCATGTTGTAACGGGCGAATACAGAACCCTACATTGCACGTCCAACATGCACTGGGCCGGTTTTATAAATCTTTGTCCAATATCTGTGTCCTATTTTTGATCAAATTTCTTTGACGGATGCCCATTACACTTGTCCAATATGTTTGTCCAAGATTTTACGTAGTCTGAGAAAATGGAGGAATGTGGAGCAACTATAGAATAATATGTTGCTGTTATGAAGTGAAAACTTCTTTAACATCGTTGTGATTTGAAAGTCGATGAAACGAAAAAGCGACAGTGAAAAGAGACAGACGCATAAATTCATAAGATTTAACGTGAGAAAATGAGATAAGAAGCATTATACAGTTTTGTTTTTGTGTTTTGTTTTAGCCAAAATTTTTTAAGGTTTCACTTCTACCACGTGTGAATTGCACACATGTGTTTTTCATTATATTAATAGTAAAAAAGATAAAATAAAACAGGAAAAAGCTTTGGGTGAAGCCACGGATCGAAAGGCGAAGAAAAAAAAGCATTCATTTAAGCAATATGCAATATTTTAATTTCAAATCAAATTCTAAAAAAAACATTCGGAAATAATATAAATATAACATTAATTTACCAGTTATTAACAATATGATGTATTATAAAAGTACCTATGTTACTGCTTATTTGTGTGTATAATCAGTTACCGCCAGCAATTAAGCAATTAAATGGAAATATGATCAAAAATAAATTGAAAAAAATGTTAATTGATAAAGTATTTTATATTCTGCATGAGTTTTTTGATAAAAAATAATATTTGTAAGAATCTAATTTCTTAAAATACTATTGCATATCCGACTTGGGTAGACTGTTGAAACTAAAAATGTAATGTTTGTCACTAGGAACTTAATGTACAAAGTTATGCAATAAATATATCTTTATCTTTTCAAGATAAATTAAATAATTAAAAGTCGAGGACAAACAATCAAAAAAGAGTTTTTTTTACGTATAAATGCATCAACATTCAATTATATTGTTATGATACGAGTAGTATCACCGAATAATAAAGAAACTCAAATTCTAAATTGCGGCAATTTTGATCTAAATGTATGGTAATGGTATGGTGTGATGTAATGGTATTATTTGATCAAATATCGGTGTTGATGACACTCGTCGACTCTCTTTGATCAAACTCGCATTGGAAAAAGATATATGATAAATGTAATACCACCCTAACACAGGTTAAATCAATTTTCAAATAATTAAAACAGCCAATGAACTTTACTCGAAAAAAGCCCGCCAAAAAACCTGACATTCTTAGTTAATGGTCTCAAGTGTCTATCAACTGGACAATATGTGGAATAATTGAAACAGGCGCGATCTCGGTAAAATGGAGCTGAGAATTTTATTGTAGTATTGACTACCTCAGCGAAGTTTGCCGGGAAGGCTAACTCGACACATTTGTTGCCTAATACTGCAAAAAACATTAGAAAGTGTTCTACATTATAATGGAAAAAAAATACACTACTGATGACTAGGCAGCATAATCTCTGACCTTAACCTGTTCCAAGAGGACAAAAAAAAAACAAAGAATGTCATTGTCAGAGTTTTTGGCGGGATTTTCTCGAGTAAAGCTAGGTGGCTGTTTTAATTATTCGCTTATTGATTCCTAGTGGATATTGTGATGTAAAATTGGTGTAGTTTTGTGTCTCAAGCGTCGCACGTACGCACCTGTACAATGTGGAATTATTGAAACAGGAGCAATTGGTCCCGGCTGTCAATCGTGGATCTTTGACAGTCGTTACGGGTCGTCAGAAGCCCGAAAGTCTGACATCCAGTCTTACCAAGGGGTATCGTATTACCCAGTAGCTGGGTTGTCGAGGTCAGATAGACAGTCGCTCCATTTTGGACGCATGCGGAACCACAAACCTCCGTAGAAAAGCAAGAATCCTCGGAGCCCGATGGTTGATTTCGGACTGTTGTTTACGTTCAAATTGCACGGAGAACTCTGCTTGCGCGATGAAGGCTTGTTCGTTTTTAGTTCGTTTGTGGCGTCATAGATGTCGCTACATCACTCTCCTCCGGAGATCGGAGATCGATGGTTCTTGATGAGTCGTCCAAACGTCTTGTGAAGCTTGCCGGGCCAGTGGAAGGTTGGTTCCAGTGAGTGGGAACTGGAAGAGCTGCACAGTTCACGGTGAGTCGAAACTGTCTGCAGTGATGCCCCAGTGAGTCGGGGTGTTGCTGTCCCAGTGAGTCAGGATGATGCTTCAGGCTCCAGTGGGTCAGAGCGGTGCTGTGCGACGTAGTGGCTTGAATGCTGGCGTCGACCAGGAGAGGTTCTTCGACCGGCCGAAGGTGCTGTTCGCTGCTCCAAGATCGCTGATGAGGTTGAAGTTGATGAAAGTGGCTGAGTATGCTGATCAGGAATGCGCGTCCGCTGCATGCTGGTGGTCAGGATACCCGTGGAAGCTGTTGGTACTGGCTGGCTGTATGACTCATTGCTCAAGAGCTTGAAGGAAGCGATGATGATGACGTCACGTTGAAGTAGCTGCACGAAGGCTGCGCTGACGTTCATTCTCGAGGGTCACCAGTTTGGAGGTATGCGGAACAGGGTGTAAAGTCCCACAAACCTCCGTTCGTTCGTCCGAAAGGAAGAATCCTCCGACCAGACGGGTGTTGTGTCTTGTCCGGGCAACTGCCCGATGCACGATGGTTGATTTCGGACTGTTGTATATGTTCAAATCGCGCGGAGAACTCTGCTTGCGCGAAGTCGGCTTGTTGGTTTTTAGTTCGTTTGTCGCATCATAGATGTCACTACACCATGTAACATACTGGTACTTATTCAGCTGCATCCGGTTAGACTGGAAGCCGGCCCCAAGATTGTTGGGAAAAGACTAGGCAGATGATGAGCGATCTCGGTAAAATGGAGCTGAGAATTTTATTGTAGTATTGACTACTTCAGCGAAGTTTGCCGGGAAGGCTGATTCGACACATTTGTTACCAAATACTGCAAAAAAACATTAGAATGTGTTACATCTACATTCTAATAGAAAAACGCAAGAAATTTAGGACGTAAGACTAGCCAATATGGTTAAAAGACTATAGCCTTCCCTTCGAGGTAAATAAAAAAAAGGAATAAAACAAAAAGAATGTCATTGTCAATTTGTCCACGGTTCCCAACTTAGGGATTTTGTCCCTAAATTTAGGGACTGGAATTTTTTGGGGATTTTTTTTAGGGATTTCAAACAAAATTTGCAAAATCGAAAACAAAGCGTGTGTTTTCAGTTTTGTGCATAGAAACTTAGAAAGGAACGCACGATATGAAACGAGTGAACTGCGCGGCGCATTCATTCATTCATGTCACTCAATCAGTGAGTTAATTTTGGATAAATTACACCCAATTCCACCGAAGTTCTGTTTATGGCAACAAGATAATGACGTGGAATCGGGAGGAACAGGATGATGACGCGGTTCTGGAAATAATTAACAACTTTTTAAGATAGTATTTAATTAATAACATTTTTTTCTTAATATGTAACGTTTTATTTTATGAGCTACGAAATAATTTAGGTGCTAAATAAGTATGAAGGTACTTATAAAATTCTATTTAGGGATTTTTAGGGAAATTCAGAAAACAACAGGGAAAAGTTTTGGTAAAGGTTGGTAACACTGAATTTGTCAGGTGAAGTCAGGTCTGTCATTCGAATGTCAAAAATTGCACAAGTTGGGAGAGAAGTTGACTCATTCATTATTTTATTATTACTCACAAACAAACACAAAATTCTTCAAGTACAACTCTGTAACGCAGTGTTAATTCTGTTAAAATGTTTCAATCAATATTTGGTAAGCGGAGATCATCACCAGTCGAGGTAGAGGTAGAGGGCGAGAGTCCTCCGATTCCTGGAGCTCGGTCAGACGATGGGTTCGTTGTGGTGGATCCTAGTTCACCCAGGAGCAACCTGTACCCGAACGTGAGTGGTGGTGGCATCGCGGCCCCCTACGCCCAGAGACCAGCGCCACCCGCACCGACGCCAAGAGCTGCGTTAATAGATCCGACATTCCACTACTTACAAGGAGTTCCATTCACGATGTCAAAAACACTGCAAATGGCTTCAAACAAGGATAGTTTTGCTGCGGAAGTGGCAGATCTTCTTGCATTTTTGACCAACAAAGTAAATGTGAGCAGTTATGATTATGACTTCTCTGCAGAGCGCAGTGTTCTGAAGGAATGTTGATGTAAGTTGAATCTGTAAAGAAATGAACAGCAATGAAAATTAACTATTGTATGATGTTTTATTTGCAGGATTAATAAGCACTTGTGTTGTTAAAACTTTTTATTAATTGTATGGAGTCTAGGAGAAACATTTTTATAAATATAAGATTTATCTGAGTTCTACAGATTTATGTGTGATGCAAGCTTTTCATAATCATAGAAGCTAACATCTCTGGAGTATTTGTCAATTAGTCATGCAGAGTTGATTGTTATTCTGAGGGGACATAAAAAAACTGAAATCAAATGCTATTAAATAAATTTAATACTATGTAAGTTGGTATAATTTCACATTACAGTACACATTCATTGATATGATAATATATAAATAGGATTTCAATAGATCTTTTTTTAATTTTCTTATAGGGATTTGTTTACTTATAGTTAAAAATATGTAAACTATATATTTTTGTATAGAATCAGCAATCAGAAAGTGTTGTATCCACACACACAGTTTTTATTCCAAACTTAAGCACAATATTATCTTTTATATACATGAAAAGTTGAAGTAGACTAGAACTAGTGCTTTGGATGTGATACAAGTGTAGTTGAACAGTCAATATTGCTGGACATGAGAGGCACCCTAACTCCTGCTCATGTTGTTACAGAGCTTGGCTCTACCTTAGATAAGGAATTCAACTAATTATGTGAAACTTCTCTTTTTTACTAGACATGAAAATGTTACATAATTATATAATTATGGTTAGGAATTCTTGATATTATTTGTGCAGTTTGTTAATATTAAATGTGGCTAAATTTATTTCAAACTGCACAAATGCATCAAGACCGATTAGGTCTGACTATGGCAATAAACTACCAATTGTGATTTATGGGGCATCTAAGAGGAAACCTAAAGACCTCATTATTTTATATCTTCAAGTTAGGCATTGAAAATAATGGTGTTTTACAGGAGAATGTAATTTTTGATAATAGAAGGATTCCATATAAGATCTTATAATTATTATCTAAATAAACCTGTTAAAATAAATAATGTAAAATGTAAATAAAAATTGAAAATCTAAATAAAAATATTTTATTATACATATTACACTCAAACATTGATTTCCAAAGAAGACTGTATTTCCATCTTGCTACATATTAGGAAAATACTTAGGTCAATGTATAAAAACAAAAAGAGCATTATTCTAATAAGATACAATAATATTATAAGATGTGACAAAAACAAAATAAAATACCAAAATATTTTGACTAATGTACCACAGGTGCTTCCTAACATAATAATCAATATACTAGAGACACAGCAACATTTAGCATAAAATTAAGAAATGTAACAACAATACAATAATAGTTAGCGAGAATGTACCATAACAAACATGTAGCTTACACAAAGTACCACTTTACACTAAATAATAACTAGTAAATCTGGTTATACATTGTGGGACCATTCCATCCTGCACATCTCACAAGTCCTTTATCCCTTACTTCCACCGTCACACAACCAGCACCATCATTTCCACCACAACATCTTGAATTAAGGAGTCCACTACAGAAAACATGGATTCTTTACTTATCCATTATTCTGAATATAGCATTTGTGCCATAATTTAAATCATTGCCGCCAAGCCAACTATAAATGCTACTATTATCAGGAATGGTACCCAAGTCTTCAGAAAAGCTCCAAAACTGGAAAGAAAAATGAATTCATTTAGGAAATGAAAACTAATTGAGCATTGCCATGCTATAATTATTTTAAACTAGCTGCACCTTCATGTGTTGCAATGTCACAATTTTTTTATTTGTGATGATTTTTTGGGCCAGGAATCCTCACGGGCATCCCCAGAACACCCTACCAAAGTTTCATCACAATCTGATCAATGGTTTTGGAATGCACAGAGGACAACCAAACAAACATTCATTTTTTATAGATTTTAAATGATCAATTGATAATATTACCTGACATATTTTGAGTATGGTATCATGTAGAAGGCCAGTTTCACCATATTCCAGTTCTTACAGCCGCCGTAGCTCATGATGTTGAGAGCAGTGGCCACGTGAGAGTGGCAGTTGTCATAGAACAAAATGTGCTGAAAATTAAATATTCATTCATTACTCATTCATTTATGCTGAAAAATTAATAGATTACATGATTATAATCTGGGTTCTATTCTTTTCTTTTTGGTATTTTCGTCTATTAATTAAATAAAATAAAATGAAAATATTTGAAAGACAAGTACCATTCTCTTTTTATAAATCTCAGAGGCCTCAGAAACAGCAGCATCCCACCCTGATTGCCCATTTACAGCCTTTTGTGGAGACAACTGCCAGTACTTTGTGGGATTCCCAAATGCCATCAAATCTTCAGACACAAAGTATGGACCAGCAAAGTCCCTGATTATTCCTGATGACATACAGATGCCCATGTGACCAAGGAATGGAAATATCCATCTAAAAATATAACAATAATTTTTCCTTATTGTTCTTTAACTAATAAATAATGAATATTATATAAATATGTTGTTATTGTGTACACCTATGAATAAAAGGAAAAGTGGTTTTAAAATTGATAAACCAGGTGCATGTATTAACTGCTATGATCCCATTTGTTATTTATAAACACAAATAACATTGGTAATGGAGGAGCTTATGGCTAAAGCAATAACAGCCGCACGGGCTGATCCATCAGGTTAAGCTACGCTCGCCGGGGTTCGTCCATGGAGGGGTGACCATCTTTACATACCACAGCACGGTAAGCCGTTGGTCCCGGCTGTCAGAAGCCTGAAAGTCTGACAACCAGTCTTATCAAGGGGTATCGTATTACCCAGTAATTGGGTTGTGGAGACCAGACAGGCAGTCGCTCCATGTAAAATACTGGTTTTCAGCTACATCCGGTTAGACTGGAAGCCAACCCCAAGACAGTTGGGAAAAGGCTAGGCAGATTGATTAAAATAGCATTGGCAATAATAATCACAAACTATTTTATACTTTTTATTTACTAATTTATACTTTTAGACCATTAAAATCAATTTATAAACTTGATGTTATTAATAAATGTTTTTCAATGTCTTAAACAAATTGTTTATTTGTGCAAGCAACAAGGTGCACAATAAATAAATAATATACAAATAGCTTGAACAAAGCATCCCCCAATTTATTTTACCAACATTGAAACTTGAATGGTAGGCCTATGATGTGACTAATCATTGTGGAAAGGTATTGTAAAACTCCTAGGATGATCATAGAATCGTTTGTTTATTCAAAATTATGCAAAGTATGCTAATTAATTTTAAAATTATGAGATAATTGTTAAAAGAAACGTATTCCTTGCCATTTGGCCACAGAGTTTGAGAAGAACCGGTTATTTTGCGCACGGTTTGAAGGACACAAAGTTGATTATTGGAACTCGTTAATACGGTAATCATTGGGTCGTAATTAGTAGCTAAGTTGTAAATACTAACGTTAGCACAGGAATAGGCGTCCAAACAATGCAGTACGGGTAGCGACAGCGCTCGTGGTCGATAGGATCCATTAGAACCACTTCTTCAGGGTCAGTCAAGTCGATAGTACTGCCGGGGCTGTGGTCGCCTGCCATATTTGTAGCAATAATAAATTTCAAATAGTAGGATCACCCATAATCGATAGAATTATATTTCAAATACAATGAAGGAAGGAAGTCAATAAATAAATACCTGGCATACCAGTTTGACGTTTGTTTGACGTTTAGAGCTGTTTTTTTATTTACCCCGAAGGGAAGGTCTTTTGACCATATTGCCTAGTCTTACGTAGTGTATTTTTAATCTTTTTTCGATTAAAATGCAGATGTAACACATTCTAATGTTTTTTGCAGTATTTGGTAACAAATGTGTCGAGTCAGCCTTCTCGATAAACTTCGCTGAAGTAGTCAATACTACAATAAAATTCTCTGCTCCATTTTACCGAGATCGCTCCTGTTTCAATGATTCCATATATTGTCCAGTTGCGTAGACACTTGAGACGCAAAACTGCACCAATTTTACATCACAATATCCAGTATGAATCAATAAACGAATAATTGAAACAGCCACTGAACTAAACTCCAAGAAATCGCGCCAGAAACCCCTTGACGTTTAGAGCGTTCGTTCCGGTTTATTGTTTTGATAGTTTGATCATAAATACTGGTGACAGATGTGTAACAGAGATTCGACATGCGTCGTAGTCCCGTATTATTATTAAGCTCTGCATCGTAGATACGAGTTTTAAATCGACTAAAAGTGTTTACGGTTTTTTTAACCCAGACAGTCGACTCTAGTTTTAATGGCTGAATGTTTGACTGACTGACACTTGTTTTTGACAGCAACAGCTAGCTTTGTTGATGTGACGATGTTTGGCGCTAATATTTTATTTACTTGATTAATTCTATTATTTTCGAATGGTGATACAAAACTACTTAAAAGCAGCCAAGATGCCGGCGTTTCTCAAGTATATTGATATGGAAAACTTCAAGTCCTATCGGGGACACCACCGCATAGGCCCCATGGAGTCGTTCACGGCGGTGGTAGGCCCCAACGGGTCAGGTAAGAAGGAAAAGTGTATCTAAAAACGACTCTAGTGTTTTTAGTGTATTTGACCGTATATGTAAAGACCGCCTTGTACAATTTGTGTCAGTAACAAAAGTGTTTGTTTGTATCATATTTTCATGTCTTTCTGGTTAATGCAACTTATTGATGTACTTGTTGCGTCCAACATATGCAGCAGTTGTGATCTGTGCAACTGGTCTGATAATACTACTACTACTTACGTACGTTGACTTGGCTCGCGAGGTGGTCGATATGTGGGATGTGGACTCGACCATCATTGTACCCATAGTCATGTTAGCCAATGGTTTAATAGCCTGGAGCGTCGACCAACACCTTAAGAGGCTTTTGTTAGGTGTTGAATCAAGGTCTTGATACAGAAAAACAGTACTTCTGGATACTACTTCTTAGTATTATATTTTAAAATTTTTTAAAAGATAACTTGAAATTTTTCCTTAGGCAAGTCCAACTTCATGGACGCAGTAAGTTTTGTGATGGGTGAGAAGACTTCCCTGCTCCGAGTGAAACGTCTCAGTGATCTGATACATGGGGCTTCCATCAACAAACCTGTGTCTAGAAGGTAACATTGAATGGAATAACACACATACACATTATTATAAGCCACATTGAAGTATAACAGTTGTACTGAAAAAAAATCAGAGATTTTCACAAGTACAGATTTTAACGCGTCAGGCCCCTACGTCGCCACGAACAATAGGTTTTTAATTGTGTCTGCTAATGAGGGACTTGACGCGTTAAGGACTAATTTAATCATATTAAAAAATAAATTTGCTTTGTTTAAAACCAATGAATGTTATTAGTGAAAATCCCAAAGGATCAGCATTTACAATTTGAGGATAAAAGAAAATAGTACATAATTAAAGATGCTTGTCCATTTGGATGTTTTCAATCAATCATATGTCTATATGTATCACTGAAGGGTTTTGGCACACAGGTAGGCCATGACCTGTATTAAGACAAGGAATACTTGGTATCCCAGTAGCATGTCTTGTGGAATATTTTTGAACTTCCACACATACTCGGTTAGTATTACTCGCATGTTGAGTACAAACTAGTAATACTTAGAGATTAAGAATAAAAAAAATTGTGTACAAGTCATCAAGTCATTTAGTTCTACATTATATTTTTCCAACGTCTAAAGTAAATTGGAAAAAAATGAGTGCATAATTTATTTAAAAACTGGACAGCAACTGTAAACCCATTAAAAATCATTTAATTATTTTTGACAGTCAAGTAGGGCTTGTTGTTTCACATTAATTTGTGTAATTTGTATATAAATACCCAACACTGGTTGGAAATAAATAATGTTTTTGTGTTGCAGTGCCTCAGTGACAGCAACGTTTGTGCTGGAGGACCTGACGGAGAAGCAGTTCCAGAGATCAGTCATTGGACAGTCATCAGAGCACAAGATTGATGGACAGGTTGGTTCTATTCTGTAATGGTTCATGTTCTTTTTCAGCATCTTCTTATGATAAATGATAAATGATAAATGATGTTTATTCAGTAAATAGGTTACAAGGAACACTTTTACACGTCAATGTTTTTTTGTTAGTTTAAGCTAGATGAGGCCGGTGTTTCCTAGCTGACTACCCTGAGAAGAAACACCGAAACAAACTCAGAGGTCAAAGTCTCTTTTAGTGTTCAAATCCATACAATGTGGACTGGTTAGATCATATGAGAACCATGTACGTTTATGTCTGGGATGAGCTTTATGAAGAAAGCAACACACGAATTCGAGTGGACCTGTCCAGACAGTGCAAGCATTTGTCAGTCATCGCGAAGCTCAACTCAGAACTCTGAGGTGCTCAACGAACCGACGAACAATACCAAAGTAAGGACATTTGAGTAGGCCGCAAAAAATACTCAAACTGCCAGACAATCATAAAATCTACATGAATATAGCGACATACATAGTTCTCGCATTCACATTATTCTATATGAGGACCATGCAGCTTAGTGTCTGTAGTGGTCTTTTGAAGAAAGAACCAAACATATTTGAGTGGACCTGTCCAGTCAGTGCAAGCATTTGTCAATAGTCGAATAGCTCAACTTAAAAACCACTAAGGAGCTCAATGACATGACGAACAATACCAAAGAAAAGACATTTGGGTAGGCCGCAAAAGTACTCAAACTGTCAGACAACGTTGAAAATTACTGTAAAAAGGAGGAGAAAATAATAATAATAACCCACATAGTCCTCACATTTACAATAATTAAGTAATCAAAAAAAAAATAAAAATATAATACTTTACAAAGTAAATATTTGTGTCAAACAAAATAGTAATCATAATATGTCAATCAAAAAAAATAAAAATAAATATAATACTTAACAAAGTATTCAAGTCAAAAAAAAAAAAAAAATAATAATAATAATAAAATGTCACTAAAAAAATAAAATAAAAAATATAATACAATACTATACAAGTATTCATGTCAAAACGAATATTAAAAAAAAAATATATATATAAAAAATTTTTCATCAGTAAGTAGTACATATGAAAACAATGGCTCATGTATATCATTGAAGCAGCTCAATCCCACGCCTTTTTGTCCTCAAGAAAGTCATTAATTGTGTAAAAAGCTTTCTGGCATAGCTTACGTTTAATAAATGATTTAAATTTATTTATGCTTAGTTCTTGAATTTGGCTAGGAAGTTTATTATAGAAACGTATACATTGACATCTAAACGAACCACCTATTTTTTTCTTGAGCAAAAATCTTAGTGTGACATAGACATTAATCTGTCTAATAAAAATAAAAAACAGTTTTTTTTTTAATTTGGTTAAGGTACATCCATGTGGGTCAGTATCAATGTTAGTAAACTTACTATCTTTTTCGAGACAAGGTTGTTGTTCAATAAGTTTAAGGTTTATGTAGCTGTAAAAACTGAAAATTACTGTCATGTGCAAGAAATGAAATGACAGAAAAGGTGAATAATAATGTGATGGCCTAAAGAGGAAAATCGAAGTGAAAATAATTTTGAGCCAATGATAAACCACAAATAAGATGAGAAGAAGAAGTGTCATTTAAGGTCTTATTTTGAAGCTTAGAAAGTAAATGTGTTTATAATAGTGCTATTTTTGTGTGCTAGGTCCTTATTTTTAAAGATAAGAAACACAAGTTACTTCCAGCAAAATTACTTCTTGGTAGATACACATCCCTTACATACTTCTATTTGTCACCAGTCAGTAAACACATCCCTGTACCTGAGTGAGCTAGAGAAGCTGGGCATCAACGTGAAGGCCAAGAACTTCCTGGTGTTCCAGGGCGCTGTCGAGAGCATCGCTATGAAGAACCCCAAGGAGAGGACTGCGCTGTTTGAGGAGATTAGTGGGTAGGTAGAATAATGGCACTGCTACACTCTCTGGCTATTAATGGAACATATTTTTACAGAATACTGTTCTCTTAAATATGAGCAACTTTCACCTTGTGTACAAGAAAATAAGTGAAAAAAAGGAAATTTTGTGCTGTTAGTATTGCACTTTGTTTGAAACTGCATTTTTTACTTTGTGTTATGTTGGTGGGTACTATATTATAGTCCTCCAGGCCGAATATCGGCTATAGTGGCCAATCTCAGTAACCAGAGACTCGCAATCGACGCGGGAGACATTACACGGCACAAATGTGTGTGCAATCTCATGTGTACTCTCTGTTCCATTACACTTATAGTCCGATGGCATTATTACAAGCTTTTATTATATTTTTACCTTAATTTGATGACTTCACATCACCAGATCTGGAGTCTTAAAAGAGCAGTACGAACACTGCCGCGCAGAGGTGAACCGCGCTGACGAGGAGGCGCAGTTCTCTTACCAGAAGAAGAAGGGTGTAGCCGCCGAGAGGAAAGAGGCCAAGTTCGAGAAAGAAGAGGCCGAGAAGTACACCCGCCTGAAGGAGGAACTGGTAAGTTGAGAGTGCCCATGTGCGACGGATCTTCGAATACCGAAAATTATGCCAATTTCCTTCTTGAACTAATTAGTTTTTGTAAACGAAAGTCTTCTGCCTAGCTATATTTGAATTTTGAATTCGAGATATTTTTCAAACTTTGGATTAACAAACTGTGTCATAACATATTTCAAATTCCACTGCAACTCATACTTTTTTTTTGTCTTTTTAATACTGTGGTATCTGGGGGCGTGGGCTCCGGGGGTGCACTTCTTATTGCATAGTTCTAGGTTCTGGTGTGAATGGAAAGAAGCAATGGACTGCCATATTTGATATTTTATATTGTAAAATCAATCCATTGACAACTCAAAAACGACTGACAATCCAATTATTTTCTATTCAAATTTAAATAGTCTTCTAAATTTGCACAACTCTTTCATTTAAAAAGTATATTTGTAGACCGACTAGCCTGTCTGCTGACAAGGTTCGTTTTTCATTTGATATCCTTGGATATCACAAAAAAAAAATACGAATGGTCACTTAAAATGCACATTGCCAAAGTCGATTCTTGAGTTGAAGGCGATGAATTCAAATTGTTGAATTATTTTACTAAATATAGATTAATCTATCTATTCAACATGTAAAACATATAAACGCACATACGTGTACCAGTGATTCAGTACATGATTCTGGACCCCATACCGTTGGAATTTTTCGGCATTTTCCTAAATTTTTTATTTTTTCTGCAGTTATTTTTACTGTACACAGTTCAAAATCGTTATTCCTATCCAATCACGTCACCGGCCCAATACCTACATACATACGGCACGCGGCGCGTGTGTAGGTAGGTAGTAGTGCGGAGCGTTGAGATCGCCTTGCTTCGCGCGCTCAAAAATCACAACATCTGCAACCGATCATTAACGAGATTGATTATCATTATTTTGTTAGTGGCACTAGGTGTAACCTTTTCGCGAAGTTTGCGCTTTCTTGTCCCTTACAGCCTGTATTTATAAAGTATTAAACTGACTGGCTGACTGATCGATCAACGCGCAGCTGAAACCGCTCGGTCTAAAACCATGAAATTTTGCACAAATGTTCCTTAAATGACGAAAGTGTGCAACAAGAAGCTATTTTTGGAAATTCATTCCTGGGTTAAAGTGAGGGGTAAAAGTTTGTATGAAATTTCGTCATTCCACGCGGGCGAAGCCGCTGGTAGTAGCTAGTAATTAATATCTTTTGTCCTCCTTTATAGCAAGAACAAAAGATCGAGCTCCAACTCTATCACTTATACCACAACGAGAAAGAGATCCAGTCCATGGAGCAAGACCTCCAGCACAAGCAGTCAGAGGTCAGCAAGGTAGAGAAGAAGCGACAGAAGCTGGAGGAAGCGCTCAAAGAGAAGAAGAAGGAGGCGGGTACTGTGCAGAGGGAGACGGCTAAGATTGAGCAGGAGATCCGGGAAGTGGTGAGTGAATAGTGGCTTTTTGACATTTTTATCTGACTCCATCGGAGTCCGATAAGAGGTTTGTGATGTAGAAACTCACACTAATACTTTTTGGAGCTCAAAGTGTGTGTCATCATCTTGGGCATTCAGCTTAACATTCGGAACTATCTTATTACGTTTTGTTGCTTGTGTAAACCGATGTAGTATACTCATTTCTGTGTGCTCTTTTATGTGAGAAATCCCAATTCAAATTAAATCTAATTCTTGTATTAACGTATAACTTGTATGTGTGGTTTAAACCGAAAATATAAGTTGGTTGTATAAATTTAATAATAAATAAATAAAAATAAAATAAATCGAAATCAGGTAATCTTCCAAAGACCAGGTAACACCCAATTTGGAACAGTGTCACGTTGGTAGTTTTACATTCTAGTTCTACCCACTATTTAACCACGTTGATTGAATAAAAATATAAGTGTTGCTCACACTAAAGTGAGTCAGCGTCGAGCCACGTCCGGGGTTTTGACTAGAGAGACAGATGCACTTATAGTTTTATAGGAGCTAAATAGTCACCGGTTAAAACCATCTGAGCTTTCTTAAGTGTACATAATATTGGGATAATGCTTTGCTAACGAGGCGTTTTCTTATTTTTTTTTGTTTTTACTTTATAAGCTTGCGTTTGACTACTTACCTCCCTTACCTGATGGTAACCGATGATGTGGTTGACGTTGGAGCACGCTTGTCTAGAAGTAACCTATTCACTCTCGGCTTAAAGACTCTCAGGTTGTAGCTATCAGGAAACACAGACTCCAGTAGGGAATTCCACTCCCTAGCTGTACACATAATGAATGTGTTCCCAAAACGTTTTGTGCGTGTGGGTGGGTGGGATGTCCACCATGTACTAATGGCGTATCGCCGTACGTCTTGTGGTGCGATGATGCTACGAGCTTGGCGGAATTAAATTATGCGATTCCGACGTACACTTCCTGAAATGTAACCGATAGAAAACCGACAGGCTGGCAACTGGTCGTCGATGCTCTAGACTTTGGAGCTTCGACTCGATGAGTGTATCATTGCCGATGATCTTCTTGGCTCGTTGCTCAATAGACTTTAAGCAGCATCCAGCTGGTATCTGGCAGATCCGTCCCAGAGATGAGAGCAGTACCTATTTCACACACGGCTTGGTAAATGTTAAGCATCTGATATGATTCTTTATAAAACACATTTTCTCCCACAGGAATCCGAAATCTCAAAGAAGCGTCCAACCTTCATAAAAGCCAAGGAACGCGTGACCCACACACAAAAAAAGCTGGAGAGTGCCCTGAAGACCTTAGAACAGGCCCGGAAGGCACACGAGGCTCACCAGGCCGACATCAAGAAGTTAGATGACGAGTTGCGCCAGATCGAGGAGGAGAAGGCGCAGTGGGAACAAACCACGTTGGGGGCTACGCACACGGGACGGGCTGATGTGCATCTTGAGGAGGCACAGGTCAGTTTAACAGTTACTTGGCTATCTCTAGTTTCTAAGTCCTTGAACAACTTTCTTTAATTTCCTATTCTTCTTCATATCGCTGGAACGACAGTACTTTTAAATGTTTTGGGTCCAAAACGTAGCCACTTCCACGTCGTCGTCGGTGGCTGCGCAGAGGTCACTTGTGCTGCATGTGTTGGGGCACAGGGGGCAGGATACCAAGTGCTGCATAGTTTGCAGCTCGGCTCCACATCCACACCCTGCTACCGTTCAATCAATTTCCTAATAAAAAATATATATTCTTGGTTTTTGATAAAACTAGTTAGCATCATGATTATTTATTTCTTATTCATTATTTATTTCTTTATTATTGTAAATGTGGGGACTATGTGGGTTATTTTTATTATTTTTTTCCTTTCCAGTAATTTTTTAACGTTGTCCGACAGTTTGAGTACTTTTGCGGCCTACACAAATGTCCTGTCTTTGGTATTGTTTGTTGAGTCATTGAGCTCCTTAGTAGTTCTAAGTTGAGCTATTCGACTACTGACAGATGCTTGCACTGACTGGACAGGTCCACTCAAATACGTGTGCTTTTTTCTTCAAGACTATTACAGTCACTAATCTGCATGGTCCTCAGCATATTGTGAATGTGAGAACTATGAAGGTCGTTATATTCACGTAGATTTCATGATTGTCTGGCAGTTAGAGTAATTTTGCGCCCTACCTAAATGTCCTTACTTTGGTATTGTCGTCAGTTCGTTGAGCTCCTTAAAGTTCTGAGTTGAGCTACACGATAACTGACAAATGCTTGCACTGTCTAGACAGGTCCACTCAAACCTGCGTGGTGCTTTCCTCAAAAGCTCATCTCAGACATTAACGTACAGACTGTTGTCAACATTATCTGACCCACCCTAAAATCAAACGACTTTGGACCCTCTGGCTGTACCATTAAGGTTTATTTAATTTATATGAGCTTATCAGACAAGTGCACGAGGACTCGATGAACAAAAATACAATAATAACACAGACACGCAAATTTGATCTTTGACACGTAACGTTAAGGTAAACCCACCGAACATAGTCGGAGCCACCGGCATTATATATGTTTTTGTTAAGCTATTTTAATCATTATCTCGCTAACGTTAAAGTTGAAAAGCTTTTAAGTCACACTACATAATTACAACCCAATCTTTAATTTCGCGTATTCCCAACAAGTTCTTGTGGCTTAGCGGTTTGATGCTGGATTGACGACGAACAGCATGTGGGTTCGAAAACACAGTCCACCTATACATCAGTTTCTTTTTTAATTTGTTTTCATTTCTACAATATTGCTTGCAATATTAAAGAACAACCAATATGATTTTAGCCTAATAACTTATCTTGTAAACGGGTGAGTAATTTAAAAAACTTTAAGTTCACAGTTCTTTATAATGAATACGAATATTTATTTTTCAACTACCCACTTATTACAAGTTATGTGAAAATATTACCATTTTAAAAAGTTTATGTATAGTCTGTAGTTCTTTACAATAATACAAGAAATAGTTTTGGAATATAAATTCTATATTGAAAGCAAAACAATATCTTTGTCGCAGGATTTGATCTCGAAACTTGTTTTTCTCAGTCTTATACACAGACCACGAGACCAGAATTACTTGAACTCAATCATTAAAATAAGCTATTACACTTGTCATATTATAACAAATAGTTATAAAATATAACCTAATGCTAACGTTTTAAAGATCAACTTTGCGTGTTTGTATTATTATTGTATTTGTTCATTGAGTTCTCGTGCACTTGTCTGATAAGCTCATATAAATTAAATAAACCTTAATGTTACAGGCAGAGAGTCCAAAGTCGTTTGATTTTAGGGTGGGTTAGCTAATGTTGACAACAGTCTGTACATGGTTCTCTTAGGATTTGACCAGTACATATTGTATGGATTAGAACACTTTAAAAGAGACTTTGACCTCTGAGTTTGTTTGGTGTTTATTCTCAGGGTAGTCAGCTAGGAAACACCGGCCTTATCTAGCAAAAAAAAAAAATTTTGACTTGTAAAAGTGTTGTTAAAACCTACTTACAAAAATAAAATCATTTATCATTAATGACTTCTCCCGCTCTGGGTGGAGCTGGAGGGCGTGTCAGACTTTTACTGACTAAAACCCACCCCTGTTCCTTCCTTGCATGAGTGCCCAGGGAAGCGATAACTCTGTTTCGAATTTATCCGCGAGCCGAGATATGTCTGACTTGTAAATCCATAGGATGACTTGTTAATCCGCCAAATAATTTAAATCTTGATCTTATTAATCTATCTAGATTCGTGAATACGAGGAGTTGAAGATGGAAGCGTCTCGTCAGGCGGCGCGCTACCTGCAGGAGCTAGACTCGGTGAACAGGGAGCAGAAGGCGGACCAGGACAGACTCGACAACGAGCTGAGAAGGAAGGGCGAGTTCGAGAACAAACACCGGCAGAAGGTAACCACACTTCTAAACTGAACGTTCATAAAATTACTTTTGAACGCGTTCTTTGCGGGCACAAATAATAATGTAATTTTTTTTCTTTGGTTTTATTTGACTCAAATAACAACGACCAGTCACTTTCGCTGCCATTTTATTTGAAAACAAGTGACATTGAAACAATGTGCGCCGAGCTTGATCATTGAACGTTGTGACAACACGCATAAAGTAGAAACAATGTGCGCCGAGCTTGATCATTGAACGTTGTGACAACACGCATAAAGTAGAAACAATGTGCGCCGAGCTTGATCATTGAACGTTGTGACAACACGCATAAAGTAGAAACAATGTGCGCCGAGCTTGATCATTGAACGTTGTGACAACACGCATAAAGTAGAAACAATGTGCGCCGAGCTTGATCATTGAACGTTGTGACAACACGCATAAAGTAGAAACAATGTGCGCCGAGCTTGATCATTGAACGTTGTGACAACACGCATAAAGTAGAAACAATGTGCGCCGAGCTTGATCATTGAACGTTGTGACAACACGCATAAAGTAGAAACAATGTGCGCCGAGCTTGATCATTGAACGTTGTGACAACACGCATAAAGTAGAAACAATGTGCGCCGAGCTTGATCATTGAACGTTGTGACAACACGCATAAAGTAGAAACAATGTGCGCCGAGCTTGATCATTGAACGTTGTGACAACACGCATAAAGTAGAAACAATGTGCGCCGAGCTTGATCATTGAACGTTGTGACAACACGCATAAAGTAGAAACAATGTGCGCCGAGCTTGATCATTGAACGTTGTGACAACACGCATAAAGTAGAAACAATGTGCGCCGAGCTTGATCATTGAACGTTGTGACAACACGCATAAAGTAGAAACAATGTGCGCCGAGCTTGATCATTGAACGTTGTGACAACACGCATAAAGTAGAAACAATGTGCGCCGAGCTTGATCATTGAACGTTGTGACAACACGCATAAAGTAGAAACAATGTGCGCCGAGCTTGATCATTGAACGTTGTGACAACACGCATAAAGTAGAAACAATGTGCGCCGAGCTTGATCATTGAACGTTGTGACAACACGCATAAAGTAGAAACAATGTGCGCCGAGCTTGATCATTGAACGTTGTGACAACACGCATAAAGTAGAAACAATGTGCGCCGAGCTTGATCATTGAACGTTGTGACAACACGCATAAAGTAGAAACAATGTGCGCCGAGCTTGATCATTGAACGTTGTGACAACACGCATAAAGTAGAAACAATGTGCGCCGAGCTTGATCATTGAACGTTGTGACAACACGCATAAAGTAGAAACAATGTGCGCCGAGCTTGATCATTGAACGTTGTGACAACACGCATAAAGTAGAAACAATGTGCGCCGAGCTTGATCATTGAACGTTGTGACAACACGCATAAAGTAGAAACAATGTGCGCCGAGCTTGATCATTGAACGTTGTGACAACACGCATAAAGTAGAAACAATGTGCGCCGAGCTTGATCATTGAACGTTGTGACAACACGCATAAAGTAGAAACAATGTGCGCCGAGCTTGATCATTGAACGTTGTGACAACACGCATAAAGTAGAAACAATGTGCGCCGAGCTTGATCATTGAACGTTGTGACAACACGCATAAAGTAGAAATCTCAAAGAAACGGATGAGACGCGCGCGCGCAGGCTCTACGAAGAAATTCACACTCTTTTGAGAGCAGCCACTCCGTAATAGTAGCAGGAGTTTTTGAATATTTTCGAGGTTCAGTCCAAAAAACAAAAAGAGTGGCACTCCGGGAGTGCCGACAGAAGTGAACACTTGAACAAAAATGCCCAACGCGCCTAAAGAAGTTTTCACTTCAAAAAGTTTAGCATAACTGTTTATTACTAATAAAAATGTTAATCACACAGGGTCACGAGAGGAATGAAGCCACGAAGCGCGTGGACAAGCTAAACGAGCACATCAAGAGTTCAGAGCAAGCGCTGGAGGAACAGAGAAGATTGCGAGCTGAACTGCAGGTACAGTATCTATACTACACACATTTTGTACTACATTGCGTCCCACTGCAAGAGTATTTCTTGCAGTTTTTTAACCGACAAAAAAAACAGGAGGAGGTTCTCAATTCGACCGTATATATATATATATATATACAGGGTGTAACGGAAAGGTGTGGTCATATTTTAAGAACTGCATCTGCCCGCTGCCCACTGCAAATCCGAGGAAATTCTAAAAAATTTTTTCTATCTCCCATACAAATATTGATCAGCTGATGATCGGTTTGTATGGAAAGTCCAATATTTTTTTTTGGGAATTTTCAATTTTTTCTTAGAGAAAGTTGTTCATTCCCATGGGCAGAACCGGCTCCCAAAATATGACCACACCTTTCCGTTACACCCTATATATATACATATACATATATAACGAGGCATGATCACTCATAGAAAGGTGCCTCCGGTACAATTTCTCATTGTTGGTAGGCAAGGTGGTTCAACTTCAATTAAACACAACACTTGACTGAAACTCATAGGTTTTATTTATTTAAACCATGTACAGACACTTGTGGAACTGTATAAGAGTTGATCAGTCATCTGAAGCTAACAAACTAAAACCACATAGTATGTGGCCTGCCAGTTCCAAGGCATTGATTCTCTCAGAGAAGAACTGACAGACAAGAAACTCTGGAGAAATTCTTTTTCAAATTAATTATATTACAACACTTGTCACGTTGAAACACAATCTATGTTTTTAGTCTACACAAAACTACTGCAAGTGCATACTCTCTAGTCTCGCGCACAGCACACACGCGTCCAATTAAAGTGGGCGGAAACACTCCATATTCCAATACAGAATTTCATTACTTATTTAAGAAAACTTACAAACAATACCAAAACACTTATTAATTAATTATGTAATCAATAAACAATAGCTATTAATTACTAATGCTGAAACATTTCTTATAACTAAGTTAAATTAGTAGCTTCATTACTTCTTCCAACATTTCCGGCAATTTAAATAATTTAAACAAACAAAGGTTTTCATTAGAACTTGTTGTGTTAAATAGTAATGATTTTATAGTTCGGGATATAATATTGAAACCAATTTAGCTTTCATTTTAAATTATAACATCCAGGTATTGATCATTTTAAATTTCCCTCAAACCACGCCATCATTGGAAATGTAAAACAGACAAAACTATACTCATTGCAATTGTTAAAATGACCAATCAAGAAGAAAAATCCAGAAGCTATTAAATAAATGTTTCCTTGTTTTTTATTTAACCCTTAGTTTTAATTAAAACATTGCAATTAGTTTAATAATCGATTTTCATAACTTATTAAAGGTTTGATTCCATCAGGACGCCAATAGATGGCGCTGAATTAAAATAGGAACTAACACCTAGTGTCATAGTTGAAAATGTATCCCATAGAGGGCAGAATTAACTAAACTACTAAACTAAGTAACTTTAAATCTCAAATATTAGTTAAAATAATTAGTAATGATCTTAGCAGCCAGACGTTCTCGCGGCGACATGTATTTTTTTTTTTTTGTGTATGTTCAGCCCTCACTCCGTCATTTATGAACTGATCTTGATGATTATTATTTTTGTTAGATAGGGTATACCTCAAGGGTGGTCCCATGTCAAGGCAATCAGGATCTGATAATGGAATCCTGATAAAATTGAGAGAAAATTTTGAAAAGTTTGGGCACGTTTACCGTTTCTGTACGTATGTTCGGCCCTCACTCAGTTGTTTATGTACCGATTTTGATGATTCTTTTTTTCTTAGATAGGGTATACCTCAAGGGTGGTCCCATGTCAAGGACATCAGGATCTGATCATGGAATCCTGATAAAACCTCGAAAATTAGGCACGAATATTGTTTCTGTTTACTTTTCATAACTTAATCAGGTATTTCCATTTAGGAATCATCACATCATGAAACTGAGCTGATGATGGAAACCATACCTTTCCTAAACAACAGAAGTTAGATATAAAAAACTGATTTTAGTGACAGATACCACTTAATATGCTATGAAGAAAAGACGTCTTTAGAATATTGGAGGTAACCTCAACTGGTCAATATCCTGGGAACCTCATGGAAGGATGGTTACATCATCAGATCAGTGCCAAAAGGAATGATGAAGGATTAGAAATTAGCCTCAGAGTTTTAAAAGATGATGCGAGTCACAAAAAATCATAATATAAAAAACTTTTTAACAAAAAAATCAACCGACGAAAAAGAACTAAAAAGCATAAAAAAAAACCTTTTAAGTCTTGAGTATTGAGCTTATTTACGTACATAAAATATCAAATTTTATCTAAACTAATTTTGAGTCAGCGCCAAATAATAAAATTATTAATTACCTACATCTAGCCTTCTTCATTTCTACGTACATATAAAATTTAGATATTTAATAATCAGATTGTTGTTTGGCGCCGACTCAAAACTAGTTTATATACAATTTGATGTTTTATGTAGGTAATCAAGCTCAATACTCAAGACTAAAAGGTTTATTTATTTTTTGCTTTTTAGTTCTTTTTCGTCGGTTGGATTTTTATAAGGTCAATCTAGGGCCTTTGACGTCCGTGTCCGTGTCCGTGTGGCTCCGGATTAAGAATGCTGCCACCTCATTTCATCCCATGGGTGTCGTAGGAGGCGACTAAGGGAAATTTTTAGACCGTCCATTATTTCAGCACCTTAGGTCACCCGCATGGTGGCGGGTAAACCATCAGCAACCGCATTCCCAAGGAGGGTTGGTGTTGGCAGGCGGCCGACCGTAAAACATTTGCCAAATCATTAGCAATATGTTAGGTATAAATGGAATGTGCGATAGGGCTAGGGCGTACCCCACAGGCGACGCGCAGGGGCAGCACCCGGCCGCTGTGGGAAATGGACTAGGGTTGTTGCACCACCCCGGGCGGGGGCAACGTAAGAAGCTAGCTCGGGAAGTGAGATTGAGGTATGCAAGTTGGAATGTTGGAACTAGCTGAGAACGGCTAGAGAGTTAGCGGACGTATTAAAAAAAAGACGAATAAATTTAGCGTGTTTGCAGGAAACTAAGTGGAAGGGAACAAAGGCGAAGGAAATTGGTAAAGGATACAAGTTTTTCTATTGTGGAAGTGACGGTAAAAGAAATGGCGTGGGAATAGTATTAGATAGTAAATTAAAAGAAAGCGTGATGGAGGTTAAAAGGATTAATGATAGATTGATAGTTGTGAAAGTTATGATGGACAATGTGATGCTGAATATAGTTAGTGTGTATGGCCCGCAGGTAGGATGTGACGAAAGGGTGAAAGAGAAGTTTTAGGAGAATTTTGATACAACGGTAATGACCATCCCCGTGCATGAGGAATTGATAGTTGGAGGTGATTTTAATGGGCATGTAGGAAGAACGAGAAATTGTTATGAAAGAGTACACGGAGGATGGGGTTTTGGAAGTCCCAATAACGAGGGGGAGACGCTGTTGCAATCTGCTACCGCATTTGATCTGGCAGTAGCCAACACTTGGTTCCAGAAGAGAGATGAACACTTAGGCACATACAAAAGTGGTAACCACAAGACCCAAATTGACTATTTTGTAGTTAGGCGCAACCATATTAGGCACGTCAAAGACTGCAAAGTGCTGCCAGGAGAAGGCTTAGTCTCACAGCACAGGCTCCTGGTTATGGTATTAGCGCTAAAAACACAGTGTACAAAAAGCAAAGAGCGTCCTTCTCCTAAAATAAAATGGCATATGCTAGAGAAGAATGATTGTGCGAAGGAATTTAGAGAGCGAGTAGTAGTTAAAATGATAGAAATGGGAGACATGAATGATAGAAGTGGAAATCAAAGCTGGAATGCTGCGAATGATAGCTGGGTGTATTAGGGATGCAGCGAAGGATATTTTGGGAGAGACAAAAGGAAGGGCACAATAGAGAGGGATACATGGTGGTGGTCTACAGAAATACAGGAAGTGTTGAAGGAAAAAAACAAGACATTCAAGGAATGGCAGAGTGTAGAACTGGAAAGCGTTAGTTTGAAAGCTGAAAAAAAGAGCGAGTATGATGCGTTATAGAAGAAAGCCGTGGCAATAGCGAGAGCAAAAGCTCAGGACAAACTGTACGATACACTGGACAGTCCAGCTGGCCAAAAAAATCTGTACCGGCTTGCTAGATCCAGAGAGAGGAAGGCGAAGGATGTTAGTCGGATAAGATGTGTAAGGGATGACGCTGGAATGCCTTTATCAGAGGATGAAATGATTAAGGATAGATGGAAGGGCTATTTTGAAAGATTGATGAATGAGGAAAATATCTGGAGTGGTGTTGTAGAGAATAAACCAATGAATGAGGAGTTAGTGAGAATGGTCAGTGTGGATGAAGTGAGAATAGCAGTGAATGGAATGAAGAATGGTAAGGCAATTGGTCCAGATGGAATACCAATTGAAGTGTGGAAGTCATTACGGGTAGATGGATGGACGTGGTTAACTTTTTTCTTCAGTAAGTTGTTGCTGGAAGAAGCCATACCTGATGAATGTTGCAACAGTTCGTTGGTGCCCATTTTCAAGAACAAAGGTGATGTGCTGGAGTGCAACAACTGTATAGGAATAAAGCTAATGTCACATAGTATGAAAGCATGGGAAAAAGTTATTGAAAAGCGGCTGAGAGAAGAGAGTGAAATCTCACAAAACCAGTTCGGTTTTATGTCTGGTCGGGGTACAACGGATGCCATTTTCGCTACCCGCCAGCTGTACGAAAAATACAGAGCTGTGCATAAAAACTTGCACATGGTGTTCATTAACCTCGAAAAGGCATATGATCGGGTGCCTCGAGAGGTTTTGTGGTGGGCCCTTAAGGAGAAAGGTGTGCCTGGGAAGTATGTGCAGTTGATCAGAGCGATGTACTGTCGATGCAGTACCCAAGTCCTGTCTGCAGTGGGCACTACTGACAGTTTCAGTGTAGGGGTCGGTTTGCACCAGGGGTCGGCTCTCAGCCCTTACCTCTTCCTGATGATAATGAATGCTCTGACGTCGGACATCCAGGAAGAGGCTCCCTGGTGTATGCTGTTTGCTGATGACATTGTGCTGGTTGCCGAAAGCGGCTCAGAGGTCCACAGCATATTGGAGACGTGGTGGCAAAGACTGGAGAGTGTGGGCCTGAAATTGAGCAGAACCAAAACGGATTATCTGTTCTGCGATTTTGGCGGTCTCTCCAGTCCTATGCCTGTAGCTCTCAACGGAACGCCTATATCCATCTGCTCCGACTTTCGGTACCTCGGGTCGCTTGTTCAGGGGGATGGCGATATAGACCGAGACGTAACGCACAGGATCAACTTAGGATGGATGAAATGGCGACAGGTCACTGGAACAACTTGCGACCGACGGAAGCCCCTTAAGTTAAAGGGGAAAATCTATAAGTCCGTGATTAGACCTGTCGTACTGTATGGGTCAGAATGTTAGGCTGTGAAAAAGACGTATGAAAAAAGACTGCATGTGGCGGAGATGAGAATGTTGAGATGGATGTGTGGAGTAACGAGAATGGATAAAGTGAGAAATGTACATTAGAGGTAGTTACAAGTGGCGCCAGTCACAGAAAAGTTGAAAGGGAACCGCTTATCTTGGTATGGTCATGTAAAGAGGAGGGATGAAACACATGTAACTAAAAGAGTTATTAAATATATAATATATATTAATATAAATGTGGATGGATGGAGAGGGAGAGGGAGGCCAAAGAAAGAAAGGATGGATGGATGGTGTAAGGAGTGATATGAAAGAAAAGGGAGTTAGTGATAGCGTGACGGCTGACAGGACAGAATGGAAGAAAAAAACGTGTTGCGCCGACCCCAAGTAACATGGGATAAGGGCAGGAAGATGATGAATGTAGGGCCTTTGACAATTTCTATAATCTGTTTCCAGGCTGATGTTGGTGAGTGCCGTGGTCGCGCAGCAGAGCTGCAGTCGCAGCTGGAGGAGGTGGCGGCGGCGCTAGGCGACGCCAGGGTCGACAAGCACGAGGAGGCGCGGCGCAGGAAGAAGCAGGAGATCGTGGAGAGCTTCAAGAGGGACATACCCGGCGTGGTGAGTTCTGAAAGAGGAAACATGCCTCGAAATGCAGCGCCAAGGTTATTTGCTAGTTGGTTGTGGGCGTTCGTTCTACTGGAATTAAAAGTCGCAGTCCTTCTTCTAGAAAGAAAACAGAAGAATACAGAGCCTCGTTTTTTGAAGACTGTTAAAAATGGCGAACCTAACAGGTCTAAAATACCCAGATAAAATAAGATTTTTGACTGGGTGGTCCAGACAATTGCCATATTATTTTTACCAGAGGACATAAAAATATGTGTTACTCCAACATTTAAACATTCACTCACAAATAGTAGATTTTTATCACCAAATCAATTCGGGTTAGCAGGTCTCGCCAGCGGATAAATGATTCACAAGTTAATGTGAAATCAAAAGCACCCTATTATGTAAATTAGTGAAATAATTAGATTGTTTGTTGCGCAGTACGACCGCATGATCAACATGTGCCAGCCGACGCACAAGCGGTACAACGTGGCCATCACCAAGGTGCTCGGCAAGTACATGGAGGCCATCGTCGTCGACACCGAGAAGACCGCCAGGAGATGTATTCAGGTATGAGTGAAACACACACACTTCTTGCTAGTGTTTCTTTCACTGGCAACTTATTTTTGGGTGGGAAATCATAAAAAGGTGGAGCGAGAGGGCGTGTCAAACTCTTACTGACTAAAACCAACCCGCGTTCCTCCAGTTGTTTTTTTTTTTGTGGGGTGGGGAATCATCTAATGCCATCTCCCGCTCTGGGTGGAGCGGGAGGGCGCGACAGACTTTACTGACTAAAATCCACCCCTGTTCCTTCCCTGCTCTGAGTGCTCAGGGGCGCGTGTTTCGAATTTATTCAAAACCCCTGGGCAGGTATCGGCCATGACCTTGAACTTGGATAGAACTTATGAGCAAAACCTAGACTCGATAATTGTATTTTGAAGTGAAAACTTCTTCAGGCGCGTTTGGAATTTTTGAGATGGGAAAAAAACTATTAATCTCGCGCGCCACCGACACCGACCGTCGTAGCACTCGTAACGGATTGTTTTCATTTGAAGTAAAATCGACACCGACACGTGCGACCGCTACCGCGTCGTAGCACTCGTAGCGGATTTTGTTCAAGTTTTCACTTCTGTCGGTACTCCCGGAGTGCAAGTTTTTTTTTTCTCAATCATCAGTAGATATTTCTATAAACTAGGGATGATCATGGTGAACATAGTTATCATCAATGTCTAGATTTGTGATGTCAAGTTATTTGCAGGTGCTAAAAGAGAGGATGTTGGAGCCGGAGACATTTCTTCCGTTAGACTACATTCAAGCGAAACCACTCAGAGAACGATTGAGGTGAGTCTCACTAACAAACACAAGATTTTACAATTCATCTGCCATTATATATTTTTTTAATGATTGGGCTGGCTTTGGCCTACTTATCATTATAAAACAGCTTTCCTTTTTTTTATTTATTTGTATCAACTACAGTACAGTGTTGGTACAGGTAGAATTAAAGCTTATGGCGGATCGGAACACCGCGCGAGTCGCTGCGCAGTAGCAAATTCATGTGACAGCGGGGTGAGGGGTGGGATACTGCGCAGTGAAACGCGAACTTCACACACGTCATTAACTTTTAATCGAACTATAACTTAAAGCAACAAGACATTCCCTACTGGAGTTTCCTCTTTAGAATACATTCCAATTTCGTTACACGTTACTTATGGAAAATAAGTCGTAACGTACGTAACGTATTTTTTTTTCACATAGTCTCGCCCGTATTTCCCTCATCTGCGTAACCTTTTCCCAACTATCTTGGGGTCGGCTTCCAGTCTAATCGGATGCAGCTGAATACCAATATTTAACATGGAGCGGCTGCCAATCTGACCTCCACAACCCAGTTACTGGGTAATATACGATAGCCATTGGTAAGACTGGTTGTCAAACTTTCGGGCTTCTGACAACCAGTAACGGGACCAACGGTTTAATTAACGTGCTTTCCGAGGCACGAAGGAGTCTCGGTATTTAAAGATGGTCACCCATCCATGGACCGTAGCTTAACCTGATAGATTGACCCGTGCGACGAGCTCCTCCCGTATTTCCCTAACGGTTACCTTCACGTGTCAGGGACATAAAGGAGCCGAAGAACGTGAAGCTGCTGTTCGACGTGCTGCGCTACGAGCCGCCCGCCATCCACCGCGCCGTGCTGTTCGTCACCAACAACGCGCTGGTCTGCGAGACTCCTGAGGATGCTTCCCGCGTCGCCTACGACCTCGACCGCAGCAAAAATAGTAGATATGATGTTAGTATAAACATCTACTTTTCTTTCATGTATCAAAGAATAGTATGAATTCTTTCCAAAGGGGAAACCTGTAAAATGTTTCCTGCGTAGCTGAACTGAACGCATTGTGAGACATTTCTGCCTCCCAGAATCGTTCCGAGAAAATCAATTCTCGTCAGACTCTAACAAATTCTCGTACTCAAAAAGCGTTCAAATTAAATGTCGCATCCTTATCTCAGCGACAGCTAGTATCAAAAAATTTGTTAGAAATTTAGAAAAATAAAGGTTGTTTTTTTTTTTACAAATTGACTCATGCAAAGGCGACAGCTCATACAAGTTATTGAATGTTTTCTATTATATCACAGGCCCTGGCGTTGGACGGCACGTTCTACCAGAAGTCCGGCATCATCTCCGGCGGCTCGCTGGACCTGGCGCGCAAGGCCAAGCGCTGGGACGAGAAGCACCTCTCACAGCTCAAATCTAAGAAGGTATGTGGCAAACTGCTTTTGTGTTTGGCGTTGTTTTCGATCAGACTTTTATTCCTAATGTTTTAACGCTGTGAAAAGGTAACGTCAATGCCTACACTGGACAAACGCTTGACGCGAAGACACTGCTAGTGTTGTTGTATCTTTGGGACCAAGTTTTCATAAATAAAGCTGGTTCAAGGACTCACATGGTGTAATGGGGGAACTAATGTGCAAAATCAACTTCCGAAAACTGTTGTGTTCTTAAATCTCTTTTTAACTTACAGGAAAAACTGACAGAAGAGCTCCGTGAATCCATGAAGAAGTCTCGCAAGGAATCGGAGCTGACGACCGTGGACTCGCAGATACGAGGCCTGGAGTCCCGCCTCAAGTACGCTATCACCGACAGGGACACCACGGTATGTGGGTTTGTAAAGTACAAGTACATTAAGGGCCATAAAGTCTGGTGGAATAAAAATAAAAAATGAAAAATGAACTGAAATTGGTACTTATACATATTTTTTAATTTTTGAAGTTATACTTCTTTAGGCGCGTTATGAAAAAATGATGAGAATGAAATTTTAAGATGCGCGCGCATCACTGTCACACAAAATTCACAAGTTGAAGTTAGCTAGAACCGACACCCTGAAGTCAGCTATAGTCTGTGGTTCATGAAGTATGATTGTTTTCCTTTTGTAAACTTTGTGACAGTTTAGTTTTTTCTTGTTACGCCAAATAAGTATGACTTCTTACGTGCGTACATAAGTACACAAACACTTTTTTTTTAATCAATGTTAGGCATGCGTTTGACCACTATCTCACCTGATGGTAAGCGATGATGTGGTCGAAGATGGAGCACGCTTGCCTAGAAGTAACTTATACACTCTTGACTTAAAGACTCCCAGGTTGTAGCTATCAGGAAACACAGACTCCGGCAGGGAATTCCACTCCCTAGCTGTACGCACAATGAATGTGTTCCCAAAACGTTTTATGTGTGTGGGTGGGATGTTCACCATGTACCGGTGGCGCATCGCCGTACGTCTTGTGGTCAGATGATGGAACGGGCTTGGCGGAATTAGACTATGCAATTCCGACGCATACTCCCCAAAATGTAACCGATAGAAAGCCGACAGGCTAGCAACTCGGCGTCGATGCTCAAGACTTTGGAGCTTCGACTCGACGAGCCTATCATTGCCGATGATCTTCTTGGCACGCCCTCAATTGCCTCTAGTGCGATGTTATATATTATCTGAGCCCTAACAAACAAAGCATGTTAAAATTATAACATGACCATCTAATTTATAAACATAAAAATGTGTATTATTTGATACTAATGAATGAATATTATATTTACAGTTGAAACAAATCAAAGCTTTGGACGCAGAACTCGCCGAGTTCGAGAGGAAGATTGAAATGTTTGGAGTAAGTATTCTTATTCAGTTACTAGCTGTACCTCCACACTACTTGTGTGGAGTGATATGTACTATAACATTATCCTAGAATATATTTTTTAGTTAAACGATATTATATTGTTGCTTGCCAGGGGTGGTTCATGGATGAGTGACCATCTTTACATACCGAGACTCCTCCGTGCCTCGGAAAGCACGTTAAGCCGTTGGTCCCGGCTGTCAATCGTGGATCTTTGACAGTCGTTACGGGTCGTTAGAAGGCCGAAAGTCTGACAACTAGTCTCACCAAGGGGTATTGTATTACCCAGTAACTGGGTTGTGGAGGTCAGATAGGCAGTCGCTCCATGTAAAATACTTGTTTCAGGTGCATCCGGTTAGACTGGAAGCCGACCGCAAGATAGAAGGAAAAGACGCGGGCAGATTGATAAAAAAAAAACTAAAAAATACGCTTTTGAGTGACGATTACTTTTCGCGTTCTTCACAGCAAACCCTTTCATATGATACCCATTGTAAAGTTACCCCTAAATCCCAAAGTAACAAACCTCCTAAATCCCTCACTTGTGTTAGGTAGAAATATCGAGTTACTTAAAGGATCGGTTTCACTTATGGGGAAAGGGTCACGCCCCCTTAGCACCCGCGTGACCCCATAGCACACGTCGCCAGACTCCTGTGCTTCTGCCGACTAGCTGTCACAATGCTATTCAATCTACCACAATATTGAAGTTATTCTTAAATAATAATTATTCATAAAGATCAACCGCGTAACTACCGTTAGTCCGACTTGTAGCTCGCTCTAAAACCAAGTGAACGAATCGATTGCCGAAACGTGCTTTCTTTTCTCCCTTGACAACCGTCATTGCTTGGTGTTACCACCTAAAATAATTGATCTCAATAATAGACTGGTCAATTTAGTCGATTTTAAACCACAGATAAATTAATCTTACACCATATCATGAGAGTGCATAACGTTAACTAGTCCGCCATCTTTATTCAGAATGACTTCACTCAAAAGCGCATGAAAATGTGCAGCAAAATGCTTGAATTGACCGTAATTTTCCTGGAAAAGTCGACACGAATTGTTGTTTCTGTATAGAACAACTGAACAATTAATTAACGCTTTGAGTGGTAGTTTTAGGACCAACGATTCATATCGTAAATGCATGGCATTGTTTCAAGCTAAAATTTGACGTATGAAACGACGCCTCGTTATCGATCGCTGTCTAAATTACAGTGGTTCAAACATAACAACCTCGCATTGGATCACCCTCTATTAACAGTTTTCTTTGGGATACTATATAATTGTTTATTTGCTTGTAGCCTCAAGTGGAAGATATCGAGCGCACCATCCACGCGCGAGACTTGAAGATCCAGGAGATCAAGGAGAACATGAACAACGTTGAAGACGTGGTCTTCCGGGGCTTTTGTCGCGATATTGGCGTCGCTAATATTAGGTAAGTACCTACATTATTTTTTATTGAAGTTATACTTCTTTTGGCGCGTTAGAGAAAATTTATGAGAGTCAATTTTTACGATGCGCGCGCATACCGTCACAAAAAACCGACACCCTGAAGTTAGCTAGAACATATAGCCTGAAGTTAGCTATAGTCTGTGATTAATTAAGAATGATTGTTTTCCTTTTGTAAACTTTGTGACAGTTTGGTTTTTCACAAATCAATAACAGTAAATTAGTCTGGCAGCCAATAACAAGTTTTCACTTATAAAAATAATATAGAACAATACTATATTCTATGGTTATTAGCTACAGTAGCCTACGAAAACATAGGAACAAGAAAGATACTAAATAACTAAAACACTACAGCTTTACTACAATATTGCTCGCATTGCTTAACAATTTTAATAATAATATACAGGCTGTAACAAGATACCGCAAAGTTCGCGAAAAGGTTACACCTAATGTCAGTAACAAAATTATGATAGTGACATTTTCAAGCACGCAATGTATTGTGACCAATGCGATCTCTACGCTTCGCAATGAATGTAGGCACGCCCGAGCGCGTAGTACGTGGTAGTACGTAGGTACCTACCCGTAGTACGTGGTAGTACGTAGTTACCTACCCGTAGTACGTGGTAGTACGTAGTTACCTACCCGTAGTACGTGGTAGTACGTAGTTACCTACCCGTAGTACGTGGTAGTACGTAGTTACCTACCCGTAGTACGTGGTAGTACGTAGTTACCTACCCGTAGTACGTGGTAGTACGTAGTTACCTACCCGTAGTACGTGGTAGTACGTAGTTACCTACCCGTAGTACGTGGTAGTACGTAGTTACCTACCCGTAGTACGTGGTAGTACGTAGTTACCTACCCGTAGTACGTGGTAGTACGTAGTTACCTACCCGTAGTACGTGGTAGTACGTAGTTACCTACCCGTAGTACGTGGTAGTACGTAGTTACCTACCCGTAGTACGTGGTAGTACGTAGTTACCTACCCGTAGTACGTGGTAGTACGTAGTTACCTACCCGTAGTACGTGGTAGTACGTAGTTACCTACCCGTAGTACGTGGTAGTACGTAGTTACCTACCCGTAGTACGTGGTAGTACGTAGTTACCTACCACGTCTTATACACAGACACAGGTGGTCGCGCCGCTACGCGCTTGTACCTAAATACACTTTCAACTTTGTGATAAAAATACATTTACGTCGATGTTTCCGATCGATGTCATAAATAACTAGATCAGATACTTAATATACATAAGCGCATACGTGCGTAAAACGTTTAAAACGACAAATGCTGCGAATGCTGCACATCGAAACGTATAATGTTCCGTGGCACCTTTAATTGTTTATTCTAATGACAATATTGATATCACATACATTTTTAACCCCTCAAGAATACTGAAGATAAGGTTAGATAAAGATTAGGATAGATAATAATAAAGAAGCTTGTAAGTACCTACATTGCGCTCCAGGAATGTAGGTATAAAACGCCTGCTACATGGTCAACAATCGCGTCCCTACAGGCGTGGCCTTGGTGATTTACAAGTGTAGATGATGGTTTATGACCAAATTTCGAAGGTACAGCTCTGCCGCTCGCCAACCACGAGCACATCTGTCGGGGACGCGGTTGGCAACCGTGTACTTAACTAATGAACCAACTCACCTTAAAGTTCGTTCATTTCTTACGAGGGAGGCGCCTACGTGCTTCATGCATGAGCATTTTCCTAGGTACTAAGGTGTTGTTTCAAAACCACTCAACAATCAAAACATAAAACACACATACACAAACACAGAAATTAACTTGTGTTTTTGATAACTTTACGATAACCGTTTGCGATGAACGTAAACACGGAACTGACAAAAATATACTCACTCAGTAATTATTTTGATGTAGGTATACGAAATGTAGGAATGTGGTTTTAACGAAATGAGTAAGTAACGTTATTGTATTGTAAGACTTAACTTTGTTGATAACAAAAATGTATCTAAGAATTATGTCGTTATCAGTAAACTGTAACCGTCATACCGTACGATTACGAGAGGTACGATTTACGCTCGGCAGCTAGCAACGCCGATGACCCAGGGACGGGGCCGTACCCCGGATAACATTCTCGAGCGAACGTCAAATACACCGGTGTCTCACCTCTATTCAATCGTCAGCGTTACGCCGGTGTGTCTCACCTCGATTCACTCATCAGCATTACGCCGGTGTGTCTCACCTCGATTCCATCGTCTGCGTTACACCGGTGTGTCTCACCTCGATTCAGTTGTCAGCGTTACGCCGGTGTGTCTCAACTCGATTAAATCGTCAGCGTTACGCCGGTGTGTCTCACCTCGATTCAATCGTCAGTATTACGCCAGTGTGTCTCACCTCGATTCAGTTGTCAGCGTTACGCCGGTGTGTCTCAATTCGATTAAATCGTCAGCGTTACGCCGGTGTGTCTCACCTCGATTCAATCGTTAGCGTTACGCCGGTGTCTCACCTCGATTCAATCGTTAGTATTACGCCAGTGTGTCTCACCTCGATTTAATCGTCAGCGTTACGTCGGTCAACTCCATTCAATCGTCAGCGTTTCGTCGGTATGTCTCACCTCGATTCAATCGTCAGTATTACGGCGGTGTCTCACCTTGATTCAATCGTCAGCGTTACGTCGGTGTGTTTCACCTCGATTCAATCGTCAGCGTTACGTCGGTGTGTCTCACCTCGATTCAATCGTCAGCGTTACGTCGGTGTGTCTCACCTCGATTCAATCGTCAGCGTTATGTCGGTGTGTCTCACCTCGATTCAATCGTCAGCGTTACGCCGGTGTGTCTCAACTCGATTCAATCGTCAGAATTACGCCAGTGTGTCTCACCTCGATTTAATCGTTAGTATTACGCCAGTGTGTCTCACCTCGATTTAATCGTTAGTATTACGCCGGTGTCTCACCTCGATTCAATCGTCAGCGTTACGTCGGTGTTTCTCACCTCGATTCAATCGTCAGAGTTACACCGGTGTGTCTCACCTCGATTCAGCTGTTAGCGCTACGCCGGTGCGTCTCAACTCGATTCAATCGTCAGCGTTACGTCGGTGTGTCTCACCTCGATTCAATCGTCAGCGTTACGCCGGTGTGTCTCACCTCGATTCAGCTGTTAGCGTTACGCCGGTGCGTCTCAACTCGATTCAACCGTCAGCGTTACGCCGGTGTGTCTCACCTCGATTCAATCGTCAGCGTTACGCCGGTGTGTCTCACCTCGATTCAACCGTCAGCGTTACGTCGGTGTGTCTCACCTCGATTCAATCGTCAGCGTTACGTCGGTGTGTCTCACCTCGATTCAATCGTCAGCGTTACGCCGGTGTGTCTCACCTCGATCCCATCGTCAGCGTTACACTATCCTAATCCTTAATCACACTAAAATATCACCGTGGGAATTAGAGGACCTTTTCCATCGAAATAACTTTACTCTGCAGTAAAATCACGGTTTTAGTCAACTGGCGACTATTCGCCAGTTGACTAAAACCGTGATTTAAGATTTTAAGATTTGTTTTACAAATAGCTGATAAAAGTGCCTAAACTGCTTTCAGTTTAGGCTTTTTTATCAGCTATTTGTATTTTTCAATGGTAAACACAGGAGCTAGAACTTATACGCGCAATAGAGCGACAGTTGTGTTGTGTTCGTGATGTTCACCATGTTGTGTGTGTACAGACAGTACGAGGAGCGCGAGCTACGCGCGCAGCAGGAGCGCGCCAAGCGTCGGATGGAGTTCGACGCGCACATCGACCGCATCACCTCCAACCTGGAGTTCGAGCGCTCCCGGGATACACAGAGTGAGTATGTGACATGGTGATGTGTGGGCATGGTTCTGATGCTAACAGAGACAGATATATTTCAATCTTTAATCACTGTAATAAGGTGTGTAGGAATGCTAATCGCCAAAACATTCACAACTCCATCCAAAATGGGGACGCATCCAAGGTGTGGTATTTTCTAAAATCATTGGGGGTCGGTAAAACTCGCCACGAGCCAATTCCTAAAGATTTAGACATCAATGCATTGAATGATCATTTCACAGCTTCGTCCAAATTTGATAGGGCATTAAAAATGAATACATTGAATTATCTTTCATCTCTTCCGACTCCCAGCTATTCTCCATTTGTTTTTAGTCCATTCTCCGCATGTGATGTTAAGAAGAGCATTCTATCGATTACTTCTAATGCAGTAGGAACTGACTGTATCAGCCGCAAAATGTTAAACCCAGTGCTGGACGTAATCCTTCCCGTCATTTGCCACATCCTCAATTTCTCTACGTCTAGTGGTGTCTTTCCATGCTTATGGAAAGATGCTCAGATCATTCCTTTACCGAAATAGTCCAATCCCACATCCTTTTCTGAATACCGTCCAAAATCCGTCTTACCTTTCCTGTCTAAAGTCCTAGAACGATTAATCTACGACCAATTAAGTACTTTTCTGTCCAAAAATAATCTCCTCAACCCGTTCCAGTCTGGCTTTCGTCCTGGTCATAGCACAACCACAGCACTTCTCAATATTACGGATGATATAAGGTCAGCCATGGAAAGCAGTAATTTAACGGTCTTAGCATTGCTAGATTTTAGTAATGCTTTCAATACTGTTTTCGATGTTTTGCTTGGCATTCTATGCTCTCTTAATGTATCTCCATCGGTGATTGGCTGGTTTTGTAGTTACCTGTTAGGTCGCTGGCAACGTATTTGCATCGAAGAGACTTTGTCTTCCTGGTGTAATACTTCTGCCGGGGTACCACAGGGTGGCGTTTTATCCCCTCTACTTTTCGCAGTTTTTATTAACTCAATCTCCAATGACCTAGTTTCATACTACCATCTTTATGCAGATGATCTCCAAATATACTCGCGAGCTCCTCTTGGAATTCTGTCTGAGGCCATTGAAACCATCAATTGTGATCTGGGCCGCATATGCGATTGGAGTAAAAGATTTGGGCTTGTGGTCAACCCCAAAAAGACGCAGCTTTTAGTAGTGGGCAGTCCTAGGATGGTTTCAAAGATCGACTGGACGACTCTCCCCCAAGTTTTTTTCGATAACTCTGTTATTCCCTTCTCCGATAAAGTAAAAAAATTGGGGATATTCATGGACAAGACCTTGTCTTGGACTGCCCGACTGCAGGAAGTTAGCCGCAAGCTATTTGCATCTGTGTGAAGTGAAGACATTTAAATAGGCTACATATTAGTGAAAAGTGTAAAGCGATAAGTGAAACCAACAAAAAGTTATAAGTGAAAGCAGTTTAAAAATTAACCAAACGAACTGTGTCCCTGACCTACGACAACCCGTACAGCGCCTGCTGAGGTGAGTCACCAAGCGACGAACACAACATCACTTAGAAACACTTAACTATCGCGACACGAAATATTTGCATTTGTATCCACAATAATGAATTGTGCGGGCTGTAAACATCTAATAGCTCGAGGAGAATTGCTCAGATGTAGTACTTGCCATCTATTGTACCATTACCGATGCGTTAATATGACTTCATCGTACTACGTGGAAAACAAGGCTAAATTGAGTAACTCATGGCGCTGCCCGTCTTGCAAAAATACTATTAGACAAATCAGAACCGACGACACACCTGTTAGAAGACTTTCACCACCGACGCTTGATGACACAATAATGTCGATTGACGACCAGCAGGATGACAAAAGTTTACTGGGAGACACCAGAGTGTATGACTCATCCCGCATACCTACAGATAGCCCTACAGTTAAATCACCGACCAAATTGCTACAAGAAACACGCTTGGACACAGTAATTCCGGGGGAACTGACATTGCATAATCTGAGCGAAATGATAATTCTTCGTCTACAACAAAACAATAAATCTATAATAGCTGAGATTCAAAACACTATTCAAACCGAAATAAACAAGGCAATTACCAAAGTTAGAGAAGACATTGAAAGGAAAACAAACTCACTTTCAAAGGAAAACGAAAAAAGACGAGAAGACATAGAAACGATAAATAAAAAAATAGAATATTTAACCACGGAAAACGCGAAACTTGCGAAAGAGGTTAAAAATTTAAAAACAATAAAACCAGCAAAGCACTCAAAATGTACTGAGAGCAACTGCAGGAAAATCGTACTTTACGGCTTCACTGAATATTATAAGGAACCAGATTACAATCAGCACTGTAGATTGATTGATATTTGCTACGAAAAACTAAATATTGATCTTACAGGGTATATTGAGGAAACATATAGGCTAGGTAGAAATTATAATAACAGCAGACCTCTAGTAATTGAGCTCATTAGTAAAAGAATGGCTAAATATATCATAGAAAATAAGCATTGTCTTCAAGGAACAAGTTTGTTTGTGTCCGAATTTTTAGATGAAAATGCAAGAACGGAAAGAAAGCAAATGCGTGAAGAAATGTTGAAAGCTAGGAAAATAGGGTTGCACGCAATAATAAGAAACAATCAGTTGTTTATAGAAGGAAAAAAAACGGATATACAGACGAAGCAAATCAATACAAACACTAACAATAATCAAGTACAGGAACACGAAAATCATTCTCATTACTACATGAACGAAAATAGCGACAATCGTACATTTCGTAACTCCAGGCCAACAATTTAAAATTTTGTTTCAAAACTTCCAAAGCATTAATAACAAACAACATCTTCTAGAGGCTTTCATCAATGATAACCCTACCTACAAAGCAATATGCATGAGCGAGACCTGGCTAAACAAGGATAAATTGGATACTCTGCAATTTCCTGGATGTAAAGCTGCAGCATCTTACTGTCGCCGCTCTCGAAGTGGTGGTGGTGTCTGTATTATATTAAGGGACGATATAGAATGTATAGAATGTTGTGATATTAGAGATATGACTGTTGAATATTGTATTGAAGTATGTGCATGTAAGCTACCAAAACAAAACCTAATAATAGTTACCATGTACTGGAATAGAAGAGAGGAAGACATTTTTATTAGTAAATTAAAACAAATAATGCAGTATATAAACAACAAATACAAAACATATAAGGTAATAATTGGAGGGGATTTTAACACAAATATTTTAGAAAATAATGTAAAAACGAACCAATTAATTGATCTCATGCTAGAGTATACATTTGAACAGCATATAAAGGAACCAACGCGTATGTCACAAACCACGTCAACATGTTTAGATCTGATCTTCACAAACTTTAACGATAATAAAATGTATTCAACTGTACATGAATTAGGTTTTTCAGATCACTGTGGAACAATTATACATATTATGATACCGAAACAACAAACTAATCAATCAATTTGGTTTGCCAATAAACGATTATTTAACAAAAGTAACATCCTAAAATTCAAATCCAAACTTCAAACACAAAACTGGAATAATATTATACAGCCGAATAAAAATGTAGATGAGAATTATGAGTCGTTCCACAACACATTGACAGATATTTTAGATGAATGTATACCTATACGTCGACTTAAATTAAAAACAAAAAATAATAATTATTGGCTAACCGTTGGCATAAAAGAATCCTGTAAAAATAAAAGACTATTAAAAATCCTATCCCTAAAAATTAATAATCCAATACTCACGAAATACTATAAAAAATATGAAAAAATCCTAAAAAAATCTGTAATAATGGCAAAAAAAATACATTACATAAATAAAATGAATAAATCATCAAATAAAGTTAAGACCATGTGGAGCATTGTAAAAGAACGAACAAACAAAAAAATTAAAAAAGACAAACAAAATATAACATTACTGACGACAAACCTACTAAGTAAACCAAAACAAGTAGCCAACCTATTTAATGACTTTTTCGCATCTATTGGAGAAAATACCACCCAAACTCCCAGTGTCGAACCAAGGAAAACATCGGTGATTAAGCCCACCGAAAACACTATGTTTGTTACCCCAGTCGACGGATACGAAGTAAACAAAATATTTAAAAGCCTAAAAAACAAAAATAGTCACGGCATAGACGAACTCCCACCAACTCTTTTTAGACAGTGTGCTGATGAACTAACCTTACCTTTTGTCAAATTAATTAACCAATCGTTCGATAAATGCACTTTCCCCAGTCAACTAAAAAAAGCTATAATTAAACCAATTCACAAAAAGGATGCAAAAACAGACCCAAGTAATTATAGACCAATTGCCCTTCTTCCTACAGCATCTAAAGTCTTTGAAAAAGCAATGTGCGATCGCGTATATTCCTTTTGTGAAAAATATAAATTATTCGATGACTCCCAAAACGGATTTCGCAAAAAAAGATCTACAACGCTAGCTGTTTATAAGTATATCCAAGAAGCATTAAATATTTTAAATAATAAGCAATACGCAATAGGAATATTACTCGATATGACTAAGGCCTATGACAAAGTCCAATTTAAAATATTATTAAACAAGTTATACGGGATAGGAATACGTGGAAAAGCCCACGACTGGTTCGCATCATATTTGACGGGTAGAGAACAATTAGTTGAGATTGAATATTACAATAAAAAAACCAAAGAAATACAGCTTATAAGATCAGACATAAGACCGATATATGCTTCAATTCCCCAAGGAAGTGTGATAGGGTGCCTCCTTTTCCTCATATATATAAACGACCTCCCCAAAATCATAGACGAACCATGTGTACTGTTTGCGGATGATATTTCTATCCTCACCTCATGCCAAACTAATGCTCATTTAAATGAAAAACTTACCACTATTCTCAATAAAACCATAAAATGGTTGAGTGAACATAATCTCGAAATTAATTTTACCAAAACCAAATTAATCACCTTTCATCCTCGGCAAAAAAAAACAACTAGATATAAATTTTACATTTAACCAACATAAAATAGAAGCAGTGAACGATTTTACTTTGCTAGGTTTGACAATAGACACACACATAGACTGGAAAGTACACATACAGCAAGTTAAATTAAAAATTTTAAAGTTCTCTTATGCCCTTCGTGAAATTAAAAAGACTACAAACTTGCAGACCGCACTAGTCACATACTATGCGTATGCGCACGCTTGGTTCAGCTATGGCATTATTTTATGGGGAAATAGCACAGACGCACCCTCCCTATTTACACTACAAAAAAAGCTCATACGAGTAATAACCAACATAGATCAAACAGATAGTTGCAAGCCTCACTTCAAGAAACACAAAATCCTTACCTTAATTGATATTTATATTTTAGAATTATGCAAACTAGTCCGCAAACACCCAGATTTCTACACCACCCGGGCAGAAATACAAACAAAATATTCGCTGCGCCATAAAAACAGACTTAATTTACCTCCATCCCGCCTTAAATTGCACTCTTCTACATGCTATGTCAATAAAAATATACAATAAATTACCGGAACACTTAAAAAAAGAAAATAAAATAAGTATATTTTTAAATAAACTAAAACAATTTTTAATTACTAAAAACTATTATACAATTGACGAATATCTAACGGATAAATTCAATAATAAATAGATAAAACAGTTTACTTAATAAATAAAAAATAAACGAGTTAAAATAGACGAACATATTAAATATTAATTGAAATAATAAATACAATAATAGATTTACAAAATATGTAAGCGAATGGATAATAATATTTAATTTAATATAAAATAGATCATTTATAAAATAACATTATAATAATTATATAATATAAGTAAAACAAATAGTAATATTAATAGACAGATATGAAAAACTGAAATTGAATTTAGTACATAAATTAAAAAGGATAATATTAAAGTGGTCTTCCCCTCTCCTACTTTTAAATTTTGCTGTGCCCGACAGGGTCCATAATTGTTTCAGTAAATATACTAAAAAATTACCATCTCTATGTACATTATGGATGCAATAAAGAATTTGAATTGAATTGATTTGAATCTGCTGCATCATTAAAGAGACTGCGTAATTTTCTTCCGACTGCCACCAAGATTGCGCTTGCGCATTCACTTCTTCTGCCCATCCTTGATTATGCCGATGCCAGCTATCTTGACCTTACTCAAGAGCAACTCGATAAACCTGAGCGGCTTCAAAATTTTTGTATAAGGTTCATATTCGGTTTGCGAAAATATGAACATGTTTCCGAATTCCGTATGAAGCTGAAGTGGTTGCCAATTCGCCTTCGCCGGAATGCCCACTTTCTTTCTCTTTTATATAATATACTCTTTTCCCCTTTCACCCCTCTTTACCTCAAACATAGGTTTCAGTTTCTTTGTGATTCCCACACGAAAGTTCTCAGGTCATCAGATAATTTACGACTTAAAATGCCAATGCATTCCACCACTTTCTTGGATAAATCTTTTACTGTTCAAGCTGCTCGTCTGTGGAATGCATTGCCGGACCCAATAAAGCGCGCTCAATCGTTGCCTATGTATAAGAGACTTGTTAAAGAACACTACCTGTCGCTGTGATCTTCGTTAGCCGTTATTTCTTTTTACTTTCTGTTTGTGTTTATATTTGTATATATTATATAGCATTTGTATATATGTGTATCTATTGTAACGTATTTTATTTGATATTGGTATTACTTATTATTGTCACACCAATGACAGCCCCATATCAGGTCCAGGCAATTACTGTACATTCTAGGTTGCCTGGAAGAAATCGCGGAATGCGATAAGGCCGCCCATTGTATTTGTTTAGTTTTAAGTTTTTTTATTTAATGTATCATGGTGTACAATAAAGAATATAATAATAATAGCAAAAGGGATGTCGTAAGAATAGCCAAGGATGTAAAGAGCAACTTACCATCGACTCGATAACTGAACAGCGCTGTTAAAAGTAGAAAGGATATTCATACTATTTTTATCGACTATCAAAAGGCTTTCGATTCAGTTCCGCATAGTTGGTTATTACACGTCCTAAACTTATACAAAATTCACCCAACACTTAAGCAATTCTTAGAAACGTCTATGCAGAACTGGCAAACTGTACTTAAAATTAATTCATCCTCGACTGCTGTAGCTACTGAACCAATCTGTATTAAACGTGGAATTTTTCAAGGAGACGCTCTAAGTCCTTTGTGGTTTTGCATGGCACTCACTCCACTGTCACACTTGCTAGATAAAACAGACGTAGGATTCACACTAGCAAACAATAATACACAATACAAATTAACACACCTGATGTACATGGATGACATAAAGTTTGTATACAGCAGACAAGGAAACACTTTTCAAACTAGCTGATACAACACAGCTATTTTCTGATGATATTTGTATGTCATTCGGAGTAGATAAGTGCAAAGTCTTGTCTGTTGTAAAAGGTAAAATACAAAATAATACGAGTAGTTACACTCTCGGATCTGGTGAATCGATAGAGCCAATGGACGAACATAGTACTTAAAAGTACTTAGGTTTTACACAGTCCAGACAGATACAGCAAAAACTGTCAAAACAGGAATGCTCAAAAAATTCTCACACCGCCTCAACCTTATCTTAAAAAGTAACCTTAATTCTAAAAACACGATTAAAGCCATCAACACATTTGCAATACCTATTCTCACATACTCTTTCGGAATTATACAATGGTCAAAGACTGATATTAAAAGATTACAGCGCACTGTCCACACACTCCTTACCAAGCATAGAAAACACCATCCAAAATCATGCATACAACGACTTACACTGCCACGCCAGGAAGGAGGAAGACATACACAATTTACACAATAAACAGATACATTCACTCAGAGCATACTTCCATTACAAATCAGAAAACTCATAACTACACAAACAGGTATCGGAAACAGATAAAAAACTAAACCTCCAAAATAGGAACACGCAACTAAATGAACATATTGTAAGTACACAACAAAAAAAGCATCAGCCATACGTCGATAAAATAAAGTCGAACGAATGGCTCAAACGAGGCGAATTGTTTCCCGAGACTGAGGGTTTTATGCTAGCCATACAGGACCAAATAGTAGCCACTCGTAATTACAGAAAATACATCATGAAAGACCAGAATCAGCCGACAGATTTGTGCAGACACTGCAACAATGCCTCCGAAACCATCCAACACATAACAGGAGCATGTAAATCACAAACCGATTATAAACACCGTCATGACCAATTCGCAGCAATTATTCACCAACATTTAGCATACAAATACAAACTCGTAACTGAAATGATGCCGTATTATAAATACACCCCAGAAATAGTTTTAGAAAATAGGGATATAAAAATTTACTGGGACCGCACAATTATAACAGATAAAACGATTCATTACAACAGACCCGATATTAACGTTCACGACAAAACTAATAAAACAGTATGTCTTATAGACATAGCAATACCTAATTCACACAACATTCAAACCACTATATCCGAAAAGCTCAGCAAGTATCAAAGATCTCGCCATAGAGATTAAAAACCAATGGAAAGCTCAAACCGTTCATATTGTCCCTTTTGTCCTTTCGTCTACTGGCTTAATACCAAAATCTCTAACACAGAGCCTCAACACCCTGCAGATGCCAACTAAAACACTATACATGCTCCAAAAAGCCACCATCCTTAACACCTGTCGCATCACTCGAAAGTTTCTGACTTCTTCAACTCTGACATCAACCTTTTCTATTTAAATTCCGCTTTTCATACTTGGTCCCGGCCCGTGTGTAAGGTTTATTGACCTCTCTTAAATGGGAAGAAAATCAAAGATCAGGAAATAATAATAATAACAACACCCGGGCGTTTCCTCCCGCCTGATTTGATGCAGGAACCTCCCGAGTCCGGTGAAGACCTGCGTCAGGCGGAAGGTGAGGACGCCGTGACGCCTCTCCAGCCACTCCTTAAAGAGGGGCACTACCGCCGCAATGGTGGCGTGCCCAGCAAGTGAAGAGTCTAACACATCCTTTATCTCGTCTCGTTGGCCTTACTTTAAGTGAAGAGTCTAAAGCAAAGCCAAGGAAACGAGTTAAAGAATGTAAACAAACTTTCGAAACGAAGATTTTGTTCGTTGTCGTCATTATGTGAATATGATTTGTGGTGAATTAATATCTTTGAAAGGTTGTCTTGAGTTATCAGGCAATAACAATAAAAAATAATAAGGAAAACTAGCAATAACGGATTGAAAAGAACAAATAACTAAATAAATATGAAACTTACGTCTTTATTGTATGCGAAGAGAGATATTGACACAGCCAGTAATCGCTTGCTCTCGTAATGTAACTCAGTAGAAGTTGGGTTGCTTACATTCTTTATCTCGTCTTGTTAGCCTTACTTTAGTTTATTTAAACATTTTATTTGCTCTTGTTTTCGTCAGATGCGGCCTTTTTTCCATATCGGGACAATATTATAGGTCTTACCCGACTACGGCAACGTGGGGTGAATGAAGCTTTTGCCCAAAAGTGGGATGATACAGGCTGATAGAAGTTAATAACACCCAACGTATAAGCTGCGCAGTGTAAGGCCAACAACACTTAACTGTACCATTGACACGAAAAGGAAGTAGTTTTAGTAGATATAGTTACGAATGAATGCTGTTTTCACCAATAGCCGTTGGGGTAAGGTTTTTCTTTTTGGAGACCGCATTTTGGCAAACTTAAGATAAAATTCTGTAAGTGACTGGTAGAAAAGATATTCTTCCGCCTTAGTGTTGCGAGTGGCGACGGGCGTGGCCACCACTATTCATTGAACTATTGTTTCATTTGTAACGAGCGCGCGTCAATGTCACTCGGTGCATCGCGGTGTGTCGCTATGGGAAGCCACGTCCATAGAGTTGTGACCATTATATCGTCGCAATGTTCGTGTAGGTGATGCCTTTTCAGCTAAAGCCATTATTTGTTTTAAAATTTTCAAATGTGTCCTCGTTTGACAGAGAACGTAACCCGTTGGGAGCGAGCAGTACAAGACGCGGAAGACGAGCTGGAAGGCGGGCGGCAGGCGGAGGCCAAGCAGCGCCAGGAGATCGACGCCGAGCTGCGGCGCGCCGACACGCTGAAGGCCGAGCGGGCCGCCGCGCGCAGCCGCCAGGACAGTGCCGACGAAGCCGTCAACAAGGTCAAGAGTGATCATCACATACTACACATAAACCAACAATCATCATCGAGCCTGCGGAGTTGTCAGCAACCATGACGGGAGGGGATGCCTGCCTAGGGATTGTGGATAAATTCGAAACAGAGTTACCGCGCCCCTGGGCACTCAGGGGAGGGTAGGAACACGGGTGGGTTTTAGTCAGTAAGCATCTGACACACCCTCCCGCTCCACCCAAAGCGAGAAATGTCATTGGACGACTTCCCACCCCGCCTAAAAAAAAACCACCAATGATCATCATCATCATTTCAGCCGAAAGACGTCCACTGCTGGGCATAGGCCTCCCCCAAGTGTCGCCACAATGACCGGTCCTGTGCGTCTCGCATCCATCGGCTACTCGCGACCCTCACCAGGTCATCGGTCTACGTTGTTGGAAGCCTTCCAACGCTGCGTCTTCCGGTACGCGGTCGCCACTCCAGAATTTTCCAGCCCCATCGACCGTCTGTTCTGCGAACAATATGTCTTGCCTATCAATGTATCTTCACGAAGGCACTGCCTGCCTGCCAGTATTTTAAACGGAGCGACTGCCTATCTGACCTCCACAACCCAGTAGCTGGGTAATACAATACCCCTTGGTAAGACTGGTTGTCAGACTTTCGGGCTTCTGACGACCCGTAACGACTGGTTCACGAAGGCACTCGACCGGTCATAAATAATAATTTATGACCGGTCGAATCTTACACACTTACTAACAAACAAACTTTCCCTTATAATAAATCTTTACCACGTGATGCTTTTTAACAGGCCCGCAAAGACTTAACAAGTATACAGAAGGAGATCCAGACGATCCAGAAGCAGACCGCCAGCATCGAGGCGCGCATCGAGAGCAAGCGCAGCGACCGACACAACATCCTCCGCCAGTGCAAGGTATGCCAAGTTTACAAACGACGTTATTTCTACATAAACTAACATGGAATGGACCTTGTGTTGATGTTAGTTAAGGTGATTTCAGAATGGCTGGTACTATGGCGTCATAAGTTTGCTGAATATTATCTCTTTTCATAATAAAACTATAAACTTTTGCGCGGAAAGTGTATTTTAGGTAACAAAAGGACACGAAAAAAAAATGCAATTAGTTAAATTTATAAAAAAAAGTATTAGACACGCATACTTTGCTTTACATACATAAAAAATACAAAGACAGCTTGTGTTGTCACTTATGTAAAAATGTACCAAGATGTGACGTCAAGCAAAATTTCAATGCACTGTATCGGCTTAATTTTTTGTTTACGTGAAAAAAGAAAAAAGACGTAATATCCAATATTACGCATATATCAATAATAAATACAATACAACAATATAAAAATATATTATATATTATGATACAAATATAAGTCAGTCAGTTATTGGTTTTTGTTATATTATGTTATTATGTTATTGTTGGTGTTATTATTTATTTTTTATATTTATTTTATTTATATATTGTATTCAATATATATATTTTTTATTATTATTATTATTTTTTATTAATATATATATATATATAATAACTGACCAAATAAATAGATTTTTGTAGAAATTTCTCCTATTAAATAAGTCTTCTGCAAACAGATCGATGACATAATAATTCCCCTGCTGGAGGGTAACCTGGAAGACACGGCGGACGGAGAGTCAGAACCCTCGTCCATGTCCACCTCGCAGCAGTACCGGAAGGACTCCAGGTAAATAAACGGTCACTGTTGTAGAACATGGACATAGGAAAATATGTTCTACACCTGATTGCGAATACGAACAATCCGCACATCATATCCTGTGGGAGTGTACTCTTTGGCAACTGAGCGCATTATGTTGGATAGTATTCAGCCTACGTCTGGAGTTGTCTATTACACGGACCTTGTGGAAACTAGAACGAATTTCCGTGCGTTCAAGCGATTTTGCCATACCTATTATTGAAATCAAGTGTAACAGCTCACAATTTTAGAATATTAGTGTTTTTAACCAGTGGTTTTGTTTTTTTAAACCAAATTAATTCAAATATAGCTTCTCACACTGTAGAAAGAAGAAGAATAAATCCAGCCAAACAATTAACTACACCATATCAAAGTAATCACGCCTAATCTTAAGGAATTTGTTCCACTCGTCAGGATACGCGTGGACTACAGCTCGTTGTCAGAAAACCTGAAGGAACTGGAGGAAGCTGATGAGATCAAGCGCAAGGGCGACAAGCTGCAGAAGGCGATCAACTCGCTACAGAACACCGTGGACAAGATACAGGCTCCTAACATGAGGGTAAGTTGTTACAGTTGGTGTGTTGTAACACCTGAAGGAACTGGAGGAAGCTGACGAGATCAAGCGCAAGGGTGACTAGCTGCAGAAGTCGGTCAACGTGGCGGGATAATTTTATTATATGTAGTGATTTGGCAAACGAATTAATATTTCCATTGTTTTACAGGCGATGCAAAAGCTAAACGAGGTGCGAGAGAAAGTGAACGCCACGAACGAAGCGTTCGTCGTCGCCAGGAAGAGAGCGCACAAAGCTAAGCTAGCCTTTGAAAAGGTAAACACTTATTATTTAACTGTGCGAGAGATGACGCTAATCATCCTGTATCATCATCATCATTTTAGCCGAAAGAGGCCTTCTCAAGTGTCGCCACAATGATCGGTCCTGTGCGTCTCGCATGCATCGGCTACCTGCGACCCTTACCAGGTCATCGGTCCACCTTGTGGGAAGCCTTCCAACGCTGCATCTTCCGGTACGCGGTCGTCACTCCGGAACCTTTCGGCCCCATCGACTGTCCATACTGCGAGCAATGTGCCCAGCCTACTGCTAACTGCTGTTCTGTCTTGGGCCTCTTGGTCATCCTGTATAGCTCAATTTATATCTCGCCCTTACACTTCCCTATACATGAATTATAGTGTACTAGCGACCCGCTCCAGCTCCTCACGGGTACAAATTAAAAACACAATCCTCTTTTATCGCTCTTTCGGTTAGTGAAAACCGTATCAAAATCCATTACGTTGTTTAGAAGACGTAAGCGGAGAAACAGACAGAGAGATGATAGATATGAATCGTATTTTATGGTTAATATTCTTATTTTTTTTTAATTTCTAGGTGAAAAAGGAGCGTCACGACAAGTTCATAGAATGTTTCGAGCATGTAGCCAATGAAATCGATGCTATTTATAAGGTAAGTCTAGTTTTTCGTTCTTTTCAATCATCACTACAAGGCATTCACATTTAAGGCGCGCAGACGCTTTCAAGTTCTAGACACTGCCCAGCACCCCCCCCCCCCCTCCCCCCCACCGTGGGGGTCTGCACGCACCCCTGGGCACTCAGGCAGGGAACGAACAGGGGTGGGTTGACACGCCCTCTCGCTCCACCCAGAGCGGGAGAAGTCACAGGATGATTTCCCAACCCCACAAGAAAAAAGAGTTCTAGACACTAGTGACCCGCTCCAGCTTCGCACGGGTACACAAAATATACACCTGAACCTTTTTCATGAATCGCTCTGTCTACTGGTGGAAACCGCACGAAAATCCGTTCAGTAGTTTTTGAATTTATCGCGGACAGACAGACAGACGCAGTGGGGAACTTTGTTTTACAAATGTAGTGATGATTATATCGAAACTAAGATTGCGTTAAGTCAGTGATATAAACATATCGCTGATCAGCGTTCACTATAGATGCGAAGGGTGTCTAATAGACCAACTAAAAAGTTTGAACACATTCTATAATAGGCAAAACTCTATTTTGCAGGCTTTAGCTATGAACCAGTCGGCACAGGCGTTCCTGGGCCCGGAGAACCCTGAGGAGCCGTACCTGGACGGCATCAACTACAACTGCGTGGCGCCGGGGAAGCGCTTCCAGCCCATGTCCAACCTGTCCGGCGGGGAGAAGACCGTGGCCGCGCTGGCGCTGCTGTTCGCCATACACAGGTATACTGACCGACACCACACATAATATACTCGTAATACTAGCAAACAACAACAACAACCAACGGAAAGAACACAGGTGGGTTTTAGTCAGTAAGTCTGACACGCCCTTGCCCTGAGAAGATTTTTGATGATTTCACACACTATAAAAAAGCCTCAGATGCCTCATCTCATACAAAGAATCGTAACCGCCCCAACTAGTATTTTCGGCGGGCAGCAGGATATTTTTTCCAGTTTCAGGCCCGTCCCGCACATCTCGCTAGATGATGTTAACAGCGACAGCTTGTATTGCACGCCATCTATTAAAATTTATTTGAACTAAATTGTCTCTCTTCGAGATGAGACCCCGTGTCTATACTAATAACGTTTAACCATAACGACTCATTTGTGAAAAAAATTCAATCGACTTTGCTTTTTTCTAGAAAATTTTCTGAAGTAAAACTTCTTGTGAAAATATATACATACATCGTCTTGCGCATCACTTTGCTTATGTCAAATGAAGTGCTTCTAGCTCTGGTGTTACTATGGACAAAGCACCCAGTTGATCATTGAAGGAGACGATTTTGTAATTTACTTCAGCATTTCACTATGTTTTTTTGGTATTGTTAACCAATAGGAATGATAACGTATTACTATACACCCTGTCGTGTTTGTTTTAGGTTCAAAATAGAAGTTTTTAGAAACGTGAATATTGACAGGCTATGGTTATGTTTTTCTCTCTAATAAAACAAGAAAGAGACGTACATTACAGCCGTCAAATTTAGATGACCTAATATTTCCATACAAATTAAGGATATACGTAAAAACATGTCGACTAAAAACACGGTGAAGCGCAAGACGTAAACTAGTTTGACATCTCTAACTTAGTTCATAGCTATAGCCGTCCTTTTCTTGCACTGCCTTGTAGTAAAAGATAGCGATACTCTAATTTTAGTTTAGTTATTGAACAAGAGAATCGACACCAATGTAAATTGTTGTTGCAGCTACCAGCCGGCGCCGTTCTTCCTGCTCGACGAGATCGACGCCGCGCTCGACAACACCAACATTGGCAAGGTAGCGTCCTACATCCGCTCCAAGAAGGGCAACCTGCAGACCATCGTCATCTCGCTGAAAGAAGAGTTCTACGGCTGTGCAGACGCGCTGGTCGGGATCTGTTCAGAGGTGAGATCTCGGAATAGTGACGCGGGCTACAGTGTACCGACACGTGCAGATCACGCTCCCTGTCTGTCAGTTTCTAAACATTATTCCTTGTTGCAGCCGGCGGACTGCCTGGTGAGCGACGTGATGACCCTGAGCCTGGAGACCTACCCCGACTAGTTAATACATTACATGATAATATTGACATATTTTTATATTGATGTTTTACTTCATAGTGGACTGCCGTAAGATTTATACCTCGGAACCCGATTCCTCTGAAAATTTTTTCGTAAAGCCTTTTGGAATGTGTTTTTACCTCTAAATACTAAAATGTTTACTCAATTCAATTATTTAATTCGCGGCAAGGTAGGACTGTGACTCTTTGGAGATATGTAGAACAGGGTGTAAAGTCCGCAAACTTACCAGACGGGTGTTTTGTCTGGTCCGGGCGACTACCCGATGGTTGATTTCGAACTGTTGTTAAGTTCAAATCGCGCGGAGAACTCTGCTTGCGTGTTGCAAGATTTGTTTTTAGTTCATATGTGGCGTCATAGATGTCGCTACAACTCTACTGACACAAATTCCGCTACTTCTTTTCTGTACTTATTTCTGATTTATATTGTTTAATTTATTTTTCTCATTTGTAACTATTTGACCTCTACCGAAATTGACCAACTACCTGAATTAAATCCCTAAGTTCGTTAACACTTTTATATCGATTAGTAACCTGAGTTAATTGTAAAATCTAAATTAACGCGAGTGAAGCCGCGGGCAAAAGCTAGTAGTCACTACATATTATAAAAGCAAGTCCCCCGCTGCGTCTGTCTGTCTGTTCGGGATAACGGGAGTGATTTATGAAGGTTTAGGTGTATAATTTGTACACGTACGAAGCCTGGGGCGGGTTGCCAGTTAATATAAAATTGATAACGGGATGTAACGCATCGAAACGCTTTTCGGAAATCCATTCTATGGAACCGGGTTCCGAAATGTTTACCGTTTTATATGTTACGGCGCTCCAATATCATTCCTCACTGTTTCACGTGTAAGCTACTATTAGCGGTTTGATTAATTATTATTATATTAGTTTTAAGGATACAATGACTATGTGTTTTCTTTGAGTTTACGATCCTTTGCCTAGCTTCCTATCTTTTTCAGTTAAAAAGCACGTCGATCTGTGAATATTGATATTTACTCAAAACATAATCGATGTTCGATCAATCAATCAGCAAAGCCTGCTTCCAACTAGACGGCTGTTCAAAGCATTAAAGTACAGACAACAGTCAACGTAAATATGTTTATAGATGCAAAATACTAAAGACCGGTTCATATAAAAAAAAATAGAATTATGACTACATAAGTGACTACGAAAAGAAAAGTTAAGCTAGACTAACGTATGCCTAGGGGTAGCGGATAAATTTGTAACAGAGTTACCGCTCCCCTGGGCACACAGGCAAGGAAGGAACAGGGGTGGGTTTTAGTCAGTAAGAGTGACATCTCCGCTCCACCAAGAGCTGATCTCATTGGATGATTTCCCAACCCAAAAAAAGGGCTAGACTAACGTATTTTAAATTGATAGTTTAGTAATTCCATTATCACAACCAATTTAAGTATTGATAACAATTGATAACTGTTATAATCGTTATCTCAACATCATTTTACTCTCACCCTAAGACTCAATTTACATTGCCGCGGAATGGAATAGAAGCGAATTTTTGCAACGAAACTGTACATAGCACAATGAACTTTATGTCAATTGCGTAACTTACAAACTAAATATGAGCCAAAAGCGAGCGTCGCGAGTTTTCCGGGGAATCCTCGGAAATTCTCGAGAATTCCCGTAGCTACTGTCGGTGCCGTCTGTGAAATCCGCGGAAAGTGGCGCGAAGGGAGAGTCGAGTTGGCCGATAGTAGACTACTGAACTAAACGTCCCTTAAGGCGAACGCGTGAATTCTCGAGCATTCTTGCGTATTCGCGCGCCTTCTCGCGCAATGAGGCGAAATTGACGCTTCCGTTCTGCGGCAATGTAAATTGAGCCTAATAAGGATATATTGACCGAGAAGGCCGCTATAATAAGTTGTTGTATCTAAAAGTGATACCACAAGAATGGTGCAATAGTTCGCTAGTGCCCATCTTCAAGAATAAAGGGGATGTATAGATTGCGAGAGGAGGCCGGGTGAGATTACCCCAAACCAGTTTGGATTTATGCCAGGTCGAGGGACAACGGACGCCACCTTTTGCTCTCCGTCAATTGTGCGAGAAGTACAGACGTGTGCACAAGAACTTGCACATGAGAAAGCGTATGATAGGGTACCGCGGGCTATGTTGTGGTGGGCGTTAAAAGAGAAAGGTTTGCCTGGGAAGTATGTTGAGTTGATTCGTGCTATGTACAATCTAGTACCTACTTCCAGTCTGCTGCTGGCAACACGGATGAGTTCAGTGTGACTGTAGGCTTGCATCAAGGGTCGGCTTTAAGTCCTTACCTCTTCCTGTTGATTATGGACGCTCTTCGTCGGAAATATAGGAGAAGGCACCCTGGTGCATGCTGTTTGTCGACGACATTGTTCTCGTGGCGAAGATGAATCTGAGATCCAGAGTAGATTGGAAAAATGGCAACAGAAGCTGGAGAAAGTTGGTTCGAAAATCAGTAGAACCAAAACTGAATACATGTTCTGCGATTTCGACGGTCTCTCCAGTTCTGAAGCAATAGTGCTAGATGGCGTGCTTCTCCCAGTCTGCTCCGATTTTCGGTATCTCGGTTCGCTCGTGTAAAGCGATGGCGGAATAGATCGGACTGTTAAACACAGAATTAACACTGGTTAGATAAAATGGCGGCAGATCACCGGAATTATCTGCGACCCCGGATTCCCCTTAAACTTAAGGGTAAGATTTATAAAACAATGGTCAGACCTGCTGTCTTGTATGGTTCAGAACATTGGGCCACAAAAGGGATGAATGAAAAGCAATTGCATGTAAAAAGGAATACTGTGATGTAATATTTGGCGTAATATTTTTGTAAATAATTATGAAGAGAGTTGTTTGTGATTTAGAGTAAGTGTTAATGAGGAGTTTGTTGTATAGAGTGTAAGGTTGTGTGTTATCTGATTGTGTCAAATTAGTAAATGTTTATATTGAAAAAATTAAAGTGAGTTAGGGTACAGAAATCAACGTGTGATGTGTATGTCGCGTGTGATCGTCGCGTGTGTGTGTGCGTGTGTATAATGCCAAGAATGTCTTCAGTGTCCCCGTATGAAAGATTTGCAGCCAACTTATGAGTTTGTATTTTAATTTGTGCTTGGGTAAGACGTACATGTCAATTAGGCATTTGGGTTTATGTTTTACACTTTATTGTAGACTAGCTGCGCCCAGCGGTTTCACCCGCGTAGACCGGGATAAAAAGCCTATATGTGTTAATCCAGGATATAAGCTATCTACATACCAGATTTCAGCCAAAACGGTCCAGCTGTTTGAGCGTGAAGAAGTAACAAACATACACACTCACAAACTTTCACATTTATAATATTAGTAGGATACGTCCACTTAGAACAGAGTAATGACGGCTTGCGAATTTCGTCCGGCATCGTACAGGGTCACAGACTGGGAGCTCTTTGCGTTTAGATATAATATTTTTCTCAAACCGAAGAGAGGAATGCCGACGCAGTATAGCTCGCAGAACGAAAAGTTGGCGGACTGTGAGTACTTGGGACTCGGAATAGAGCAAAGCAGTAGGGTAGTCTCTGCGTTTGAACCGTATAACCTTTAATATAGCCCTCTGGGCTCGTTCAACCTGTAGTAATAATGTTTTGTGGGTTCTTCCCGAGACAGGAATGAAATAAGTGAGAACACTAACACAGAGGCTTCTGTACACAAGAAACAAGGTCTCAGGTTCAGCCGAATATCTGAGCTGATTAAAAATATTAATAAATTTTTCTGGTACGACTTGCTAGTTTTTCGGTGTGGGTGTGGGCTCGCTAGGTTAGATGCTCATCAATGAGAACACCTAGGTATTTAACATTGTGAACAATGGGGACTGTGAGGCAGTTACAATTTTTGGGATCAGAATTGTTATGGTTAGTGCCTGTATGAGCTTTCACTATAGGTACTACTCTCCTCGGCGGGAAGGCGGCAGTGCGGAAGAGAGAATTGGATGACCTTTGTTTTTCGATATTCAAGGTCAATAAGTTCCCCGATAGCCATGCCATCACTCGGCGAAGACAGTCAGATTCAGTTAGCGTCTCGCACCTGTCTCGTGTGCACGCTCGCACTAATTAGCTCTCGTTCTTACCCAACTCTGAATAGTGATTCCAAGAGTCGATATAATAATTGTCAGTAAAATGTACGAAAACGATACCTCCTGGTAATAACGGAAAGGTACCTGCAACGATCGGACTCAAGTGGTAGTCTCAACTCTAAGAGACTAGCAACCGAAAACGTGGATGATTGGCGTACGCCAAAGCGGCCAGCTGTTGCCAAGCACGCAAAGTTCGATAGTACCCGAGACATTTCAACGCAGAACAAATTTCAAGACCTCCCAGTAGATGGAATCGCCAAAACTTCTGGTAATGAATTATACCTGAAAGCCACCGCTAGAGTTAAGAAGACCGGTCATATTCCACCTATTATCCTGGATATGAAGAGTGACTGAACCCATGAAGCTTTAACGGATAAAGTAGCGCAACTAACTAAATGTTATCACCTCCAATACAGAAATGGAGGCAAGGTAGCCACACCCCTGACGGCCACAAGGCGGTTAAAGATGGTCTACGTCGTCAGAATGCCTCATTTATAACCTTCACCCGAAAGGACGAAAAAGTACCTAAGTCGGTAATTCATGGTCTCCCGGCTTATGTTGAGGAAGAACTACCTGAAGAGCTAGAAAAACTTGGCTTCGCTGGAGCTTCAGTGAAACCCCGCAAATCGCGCAATGGTTTGGTCAATCCCTGTCCTCCCTTTCTAGTGCAATTGCAAGCAGGAGCTGATATAACGAAGTTTCGGCAAATAAAGTAGTTGTGTAGCTGTGTGTTAACCATTCACAGATTCAAGCCAAACCGTTCTCATGGCACGCAATGCTTTCGCTGCCAAGAGTTCGGCCATGCATCACTCAACTGCAACAAGCCCCCTTGCTGCGTGAAGTGTGTTGCTCCTCATGCAACTGCTGATTGTAGCAAAACTGACCGAGCCGAGCCTGCTCATTGCTGTAATTCCAATGAAGCTCACCCAGCAAACTACAAAAAGTGCAGTATACGAATGGCGTATTTTGAAAGTATCGAGAAGAAGAAGGCTGTGGAGCGCAAACCCGTACCTTCAATGATGCCTCCGAAATCATTGCCTTCGGCGATTCCTTCAAGTATGATGTTTCGGTCAACACCAACGTGGCCTACTGTAGGAGCTACCAACGTGGCGCCGGTAATAAATCAAACTCCGATTGATCATTTTACGACTGATCTCAATGATGAGACCACAAAAGATATGTTCGAAATATTACTAGCATTAAAAATATTAAATCCCAATTTGCTGCTTGCACGTCCTGGTTGGATAAGGTCATGCTTGTACTCACTCATCTTTGTAAATGATGGAGTACGTTTAAAGATGAATGAACTACTTGTAGTGGTCCAAGAGGCTAACTGTTTGTTGTTTGCTGACGACCTTAAATTATCTCTCGCAGTATTAGGAAGCGGTGATGACTGTGTCAGGCTACAGAGGGACATTGAGGGTAGTGAGCTGGAGCAAGGAAAATCTCTTGGAGATCAATACCTCAGTGTGTGACAATCTCTTTTTCTCGTGCGCACAATCCCATCGTAGGCAGCTGCCATATTGACGGGTTGCCTATGGTACGGGTCGCAGAAGTCAAGGACTTAGGGGTAAGTTTTAACACCAGCTTTTCGTGATCACGTCATGAGGTGTTGCAAAAGAGCTTATAGAAATTTATGTAGGTTTCATACTTCGTACGGTCCGAAGGTTCTCGCGCACGCACTGGTTAGGAGCCAGCTAGAATATAACGCAGTCATCTGGTCTCCGCATGAAGCTAAATATAGTCTCATGCTGGAGAGGGTACAAAACAAATTTATCAGATATTTATATAAGCGATATTACGGTGTTTATTAGTTAAAAGAGGAAGAGGTTAGGTGGGATTTGGCACTCACCTCATATATATTTAAAATTTTGAGAGGGAAGTTGCATAATGCAATTGTTTTGGAGCAGCTGAGCCTGTGTGTTCCCATCAGGTACGTCTGGAGACGGCGGCCGCACCTGCTGGTGGAGACGTGCAGTCGGACCAACCTTTTAAGGGAGGCGCCGCTGACGCGTGCACTTCGCACGCTCAACTTGGTCGATAATGAGGTTGACCTTATTTTAACCGACTTCAAAAAAAGGAGGAGGTTCTCAATTCAACTGTATTTTTTTTTTATGTGTGTTACCTCATAACTTTTCACCACGTGAACCGATTTTGAAGATTTTTTTTTTTATTTGAAAGCTGTTGCTTCACATGTGGTTCCATTTTAATTTGGTGAAGATCTGATGAAGAACTTCGGAGATACACAATGGAACTCTTCAATAAATGATAGCAATCCTTCCAGAATTGCTGCAATCGCATGTCTGTATATTGTTTTCACCACTTCACAACATTACATCACGCTGATACGCTCTGAAGGGGTATACAGATTTGTACAGTTCACCCTGATACACCCTAATTTCACGAACTATGTTCAAATTCCCTATTTTTGGGGCATAACTTTACTATTAATTTAGTTTTAGAATGGGGTACAACAACTAAAAAGTGAAAAATAAAAAACTTTTTACAAAAAAAAATACAACCGACTTCCATAAATAAAACTAAAAAATGCAAAATAACTTTAATTTCGGAAGTCGGTGTCAAATAACGAAGAAACCAAACTAGAAACACCGACTTCCGAAATTAAAGTTATTTTGCATTTTTTAGTTTTATTTATGGAAGTCGGTTGTATTTTTTTTTTGTAAAAAGTTTTTTATGTTGTACTCTGGGTGAATTCATTATGAGTGCATTATTTATAATTAGTCTTAGGTGTTAGTATAGGCATAATTTAGGATAAGCGCATTTATCGCATTGGGGGGAAAAAACCTGTAAAGATAGATCTGATGTAAGGCGAAAATAAATAAATAAACTTGTCATTAAACAGCGAGCGTGCGAGTGAGACCTAGCCTAAAGGGTTAGGTCTCGCACGCACGACTGAATCGAGCCGAACACAACAAGACTATCACCGACCAGCAGCTGTATTCGCTAACTCAGTTGACATCAATTTGATAGGCACTTTGCAGTACATTGCTGCTTTGACGTATAGGCAAACAATAATGTACCCACGTAGTGCCCGTTATAATCGATGTCCACCGAGCAATATACTGCAAAGTGCCTGTCAAATTGATGTCAACTGAGAGAATACACCTGCTGGACTTGATAGTGTCTCGAGTCGCGCGCGAAAATAACGTTTTGTTATTGTTGACCACTTCAGCCTAACTCCTTTTTCTCTAACGTGTTATGTAGCGTATACCGAACATTTACGAGATATTCCTTTTTGTAGCTTTTCTCAATCTAAATACTCACCCAGTTTAGGTAGATATAAAAATAAAACAAAACATTAATATGGAGCTCTTTTATTTACAATAAAATATCTTTATATTACAACTCTTACGCTATGCTTTATCTAGATCTCATAATTTACTTCTCAAGTGCCAGCACGAGGTCACGGCACTGTCGGCCATTCACTAGTCTATGACATCAACAGCCAAATAACACAACAACTGACCGAGTGATAAGCGGCCGCAAAGGCTTCATACCACAAAGTTGTCTAATTTTCTTATACAACCTGAGATTCCCGATTCGACAGGCGAAGTTATAGGCCAACAAAAAAATACTGTGTGAAGAAGAACATGGTAAGAATAACAAAATAGTTTTACTTTATTCGACTTCTCAATAATTTAGATAAGTAAAGCCACGGAAATCAATTGTTTACCACTTTTGACAGCAATCCCCAGTCAATGAGGGTTTTCTCTAATGACATACTCCAGGTGGCAGCACTGAGGCGTCAGGTTTAGACACCTGTCAAAACGTTTTAACTTATGTCAAAAACACGTCGTGAATTAAGTTTTCGAAAAAGGCCTCTCGCCTAAGTGGCGCCAACTGGTGGCGTGAAGAGGTTGAAACTATCTAATCACCACATAGACAAATAGACCTCGTCGTTAAATGACGTGCGAGTTACATTCAATCTCAAGGTGATAAATAAAATCAATTCATATATATACAAACAATTTTACAATTTAATTTTTTCCAGAATTCCATTTATGCCTACCCATTTATAGTTCAGGAATATTTCGGTTTACTCCGTAGGGCTGTTGATGAACTATCACTTCAACGTCAACCAGACAATCATGTCAACAACAAAATAATTTAACATAAATCTATCATCTAGCTACGCTTGTTCTACTTAAACTCACGACATTATAGCCTATGAGGTGAACAGAATTCCTTGTTTCAAGTAAGGTACTTTAGCGCAGTGAGTGTACGCGTTGTGGAGGGAAAAAGGTCTTATAAGCCACTTTTTTTGCATTTTGAACCCATTGTGAGGCCGCGTTTTCACCTGCAGGCAAACTGCATGCAAGTTTAATTATATTGCGGAGCACGATCGAACGATTAGACACATTATAACTTGGTAGCCTGTTAAGTAATCCAACTTGCATGCTAGTTCCTTGCAGGTGGAAACGCGGCCTAAAGGCCGTGCTGAAAGGATGACAAGTGAATGGGAATAGGTGGATGGCTGCTCATTCAGTTTAGTAGCATGCTCGCTCATGGTAAGAAATATAGATAGGAATTTGTGTTGAGTTCGACCAAAGATAGAGCAAAACTATCCGAATAGTGGAGGAATATATTTTGATTATCGAAAATATTAAAGACTTGATAAATGTTTGCGTTTGATAACGATCTCAGAACAGCCAAGAATAGGTATTGGGTATATTTGTTGGTCGAACAGCTTAAGATTTAGGAATTAAAAAGCTAAGCGAATTAGGAAGGCTGGAACCATTCTCATTGAATTCAAAGTAGTGTAGGGATTGTCTAAACTAAAGTTACGAGACTAATAATTATTTTTTATATTGCAACATTTTCACAATTTTCCACGTTTTATTTTACGGAGAGCTTCGCAATTTCAGCTTAGACGATCACTAATTTTGATAGGGTGTTTTAAGGGATATAGATGATGAGGGCGCGGCCAGGTATCGTCTCAACATGAGTGGTATATGACCTTGGTAGCAGCGACGTATGAGGACCGCGGTATCCAGCTGGGTTGGTGAGCAAGTTTATTGGGCACTTGAGTAGTAATGCAGATGGTGCAACTCCTAATCAAATGGCCAGGCCTTGGGTATCGATTTATGAAGAGTGCGGTTTCTAACTGATGTTGTAGTTATGTGACTTAGGTGCTGGTGTCAGCAGTTTTGATGTGAGAGGAACGCAGTGTCCGGTATGCCAGGAGAGTGATACTCGATGTCGGGCGACCTGGGCGCTACGTTGGCAGCAGTGTTGATGTATGAAGGCCGCGGTGTCCAGCTGATGCGGTGCCCAAAGCCTAGGAGTTCCGTTGAGATGGTGTCCTAGGCATGGGGTGGTGTGCCTGGTGGTGATGCCGCTGGTTCCACCGCCAGCTAGTCCGGCGAGCGCGGCGGGTCGGTGCTGAAGTAGGGCGCGGCGTGCGGCTGCAGCAGCGTGCGGCACACGGCGCACACGCGGGCGGGAGCGCCGCGGGGACCGGCCGGCACGCTGTGCGGTACGCACGACGCACAGAAGATACGCCCGCAGTGCCGGCAGTGGATCTGCACACATATAAAACAATTAAATACTACTCGACCAAAAGTTCAATAACAAACAACTGGCTGAAATACGTAGATCTCTAAATATCTGTTAAAATTAGAATTATTATACTGCATGCAATAACCCCCTACGTAATTCTACAAAAATATACCTAGCCTTTGCCCAACTATCTTGGGGTCGGCTTCCAGTCTAACCGGATGCAGCTGAATATCAGTATTTTACATGGAGCGACTGCCTATCTGACCTCTACAACCCAGTTATTGGATAATACGATACCCCTTGGTAGGACTGGTTGTCAGACTTTCGGGCTTCTGACGACCCGTACCGACAGTCAAAGAACCACGATTGACAGCCGGGACCAACGGCTTAACGTGCTTTCCGAGGCTCGGAGGAGTCTCGGTATGTAAAGATGGTCACCCATCCATGGACCAAATTTATACATACTACGTAATTCTACAAAAAGCTACAAAATATAAAAGAAAAAAAAAATCTTTTTGTTTTCACGCACAGTGAATTTTTTTGACATACATGTAGAATAACAATACAGTAGAACAGCTGTACAAAGCAAACTAAACTATACAGAGTAAGTTTCAATCTCCCGAAAATAATAGTATCAATATTGTTGGTCTGCTGTAATGTTACAGCTACTTGCTCACTGTGGCAGCCACTCGACAGCGGACATTTATTAGCGCTAGCAATGTAAAATAATGTGCCAAAAGTTTCCTTCCGCCGAGTTTTTATTATTGATAGTCTCGTTTGACCACCGTCTCATCTGATGGTAAGCGATGATGTGGTCAACGATGAGGCACGCTTGCCTAAAAGTAACCTAGTCAAGTCCCGCAGGTTGTAACTATCAGGAAACAGACTCCGGCAGGTAATTCCACTCCTTAGCGGTACGCACAATTAATGTGTTCCCAAAACGTTTTGTGCGTGTCGGTGGGATGTCCACCATGTACATATGAATAAATGATGCTGCCTACCTTCTTCTTGTTGTTGGGCAGATGCGTGTGGCAGGCGGGGCAGTCCTGCACGTCGTCCTCGTGCTGCCAGCGCACCTCCGTGTCCGCCTCGCGGATGCGCTGCAGCTGAACCTGCACAACACAACGATTTTTGATAACTCACTGCTTTTCAATGTAATTTGTAGCTTTTTTAGGGTTCCGTACCCGAAGGGTCCAAACGGAGATCTATAGCTGTCACTCACGTATCCGTCTGTCCGTCATCTGTCACATAGATTTTTACAGCCAAACGGTTGGAGCTACAGTCTTCAAATTTTCATAGTATAAGCATCTTGTTGACCCAAAGCCATACCATAGTCAAAAATACATTTGGTACGGAACGAACTTGGGCGGTTTATTTTTTTTTTAAAAGGGTAGAATACAGACTGATATTCCATCACGATAATGTTAGACGGAGTCAGAATTAATGCAGACGACTCGTCCTTGTTACATGAGACTTGAACATGACTGTCGAAATATGAGCATTATATACACACACAATCAAGTCATGAAAAATTACAGTCACATTATGAATTATCGAAAATTAAGGCAATTACTGCCTTTCTTTATCGCATGCTGCATGTGATGTATAGATTAGCAAGTCAAGGGGCTGGTGGTTGGGAGGTAGAACGTCCAGGTTGCCTGCACGTACTTGGGAGGGATTTTTACCTGTGGAATGTTTAGTTAGGAGGTGGTCATACCTGCAGCGACTGCGACAGCCTCACGAAGTCCTGCTGCACCTTCTCGCTGTTGTCGAGCTCCTGCTGCAGCACGGACACGCGCGAGCGCACCTCGTGCAGCGAGTTCTGCAGCCGCTTCTTGTCCTCCAGCAGACTCTCGATCATGTCGTTGGAGTGGCGGAGCTTGTCGCCCAGCTCTTTCATCTGCTCGTGCTCTGTTTGAAGTCTGTCTACTTCGTCTCTGAAACGTTGAAATTAGATATTGTTGAACTTGGTTTTTATAATCACTTCAAATTTGAGGTATCGTCTGCCTTTTTTTCGGTCGGATAATTGTCTAACGGAATAAAAGCGACCGCCTATCACAAATATTTGGAGCAGAGTTGTGGTGGTACTCTTCTTTAAGAAGGGCGACAATGCCCTGCTTAATAATAATAGGCCATCTCACTTCTGAGCCATGTCTATAAGCTGTTTTCCAGTCATAACGAACCGTCCCACACACAGGTTTGACTACATCCAGCCTACAGAACAAGTCCGATTCTGAAAAAGCTTCAGCACCGTGGACCACATACATACGCTGCGGTTATACAGAAGACCTAACAGTATAATCTGCCTCTCTTTTTAACGTTTATCGATTACGAGAAAGCCTTCGATTCGATCGAGACTTGGACTGTGCTGTGCTGTGCTGTGCGCCATCATGTCAGTCGGCAATAGAGGCAGTCTTCTAGCTGAGATACAATGATAATGCTTTCGGGAAGCTGTGCGGTAACTTTTCGTCTTACTTACCAAAGTGTGAGATATTTTGGTGACACACTGAGGTTTTGCCAGTGATGACACATGGCACTGAAACGTGGCACTATTGGACGGTGCGTTTTTGTGGCAGTGTGTATTCAGACTAATCATATCATAGTTTTAATACCAACTTACGGCTGCGCGATCATTTTTGGCCTAAATGCTGAATGTTTAAAAAAAGGTATAGCCAACACTCACAGCACAGATTTATGTCTAGATGTAATGTTACAACTAACCTGGCCTGCTTAAGCTGTGCTCGCAGGTTGTTGAGCTCGGCCTCCTGGTTGTGGAACAAGCTTCCTTGCTCCAGCAGCTGAGCTCGCAGTTCTCTCTCGGCATCTGCAGCTTCTTCTCTGCCTATTTGGCAGAAGATTAGCTGTTCCCGTAGTCGTAGAGTGTGCTCTTGGAGCTCCTGGGAATAGAAATACGCATGGTTGTCAAAAGTTACTACAAGGAACTGTTGTCTTCGTTTTAGGGTAATCGTAATATTTTTGTAAGATTTTCTTATCAAAAACTAGCTGAAGCTGAAGCTTGAAAGCAATCTGGAACACAATTTCTTTTTTTGTGGAAAAAAAAAATACATTAAAAAAAATACTTTCCAGTATTTTATTTAGGATAATATATATTGTATTGTTTGCTCTACTAACCTCTACATTATCGGGTAAGTCTATGACTTCGTTTTGCATTTCAGCCGCTCTCTTCGTGTATTGCCCTATTAACATAGCGTTGTCTCTTTCTAAACTGTAAAGAAAAAAAGATAGTTAATAAACGAAAGAAGTGATACATTCGGAATGGTTGAAAAACTGTGTACACGAAACTGTGTACACGAAACTTGGCGTATCATATATTATCAGGTTTCGTCACATCTTTAGACTATTAGGTTTCGCGATTTGGATTCGATTTTACTAAAACGTTTCAAGCCAAATTATTGCTTCCAAGCCTCCAAGGAGGGCTGGACTAATTTTTATGATATTTGATTTGTTGGATTTGTCTCCGTCTCGAATATCAGAATAAATATCATTGGGAAAAATCACGAAAAATAAAAATCATTCACACATTTTATATGGAACGGCTTTTTGATTATATCTCGAGTTAACACAACATTAATTGATTCTGAGGCGCTCCGAAGTTTACCGGGTCAGCTAGTAATTCGTATTTCATTGCCAAAGCACCACAAACCTATCAAGTTTCTTCTGCAACGTCTCCCTGTCCACCGTGAGCTCTGTGACGTTGTGCAGCGCCCGCTGGGCGGCGGCGTCGGCCAGTGCGGCCTGGCGCTCCAGCGCGTCGCGCGCCTGCAGCACGGCGGCCTGCAGCGTCTCCAGCTGCAGCGCGGCGGCCTGGCGCTCCGCGTGCCACGAGCGGACCGTCTCGTCGTGCAGGGAGCGCACGCCTTCTAGCTCGTCTGTAGCCTGAATTAAAAACTTATTCAAATAGCCCATTTACTTGCTAGTAAGAAGGAGCTCGTGGCTAAAGTAATAAAAGCCGCACGGGTCGATCCATCAGGTTAAGCTACGCTTGCCGGGGTTGGTCCGTGGATGGGTCCATCTTTACATATCGCAACTCCTCCGTACCTCGGAAAGCACGTTAAGCCGTTGGTCCCGGCTGTCAATCGTATATCTTTGACTGTCGTTACAGGTTGTCAGAAACCAGAAAGTCTGACAACCAGTCTTATCAAGGGGTATCGTATTACCCAGTAACTGGGTTGTGGCGGTCAGATAGGCAGTCGCTCCATGTAAAATACTGGTATTCAGCTGCATCCGGTTAGACTGGAAGCCGACCCCAAGATAGTTGGGAAAAGGCTAGGAAGTTGACTTGCTAGAAAGAAGGAAGCAAATTCTTCATCTGCTGTTAGAATAGTGGTTTTTATAGCCTACAGGCCTGAAGACTCTAGTACCTGTCACGACAGATTGTTTGGAGGAAGGCGAGCTATTTAGCTGCTTTACTGTGACTCTAAAAAGCTTATTCTTTTACCCGACTGTCATAGAAGGAGGATAATGTTTTTCGAGAGTGTGTATGTATTTTAATATGGTTTTTTTTTAAAGTCGAAGTCCAAAATATAAAAGTATTAAGTTAATTTTAGAATGAAACCATATTACCATCTGAAAAGTTCATTAAAACATATCAATTTAAATTAAAACTGAACTATAAATTAAAGGATTTTTTTTACTGTAACGTATGTCAGTTCCAACCCACCTGTTTGAGCGCTAATTCCTTCATGTTGGCACGATCTCTGGACTGTTCCGCCTTCGCCTGCTCGAGGACCAGCTGCTTCTCGTAGTTCGCGCACATGTCGCATTGTCTGTTCGTATCTAAATATATACAACATCATAAATACTATTTCTACCAATAAAGGAATCATAGGAATTTATAACATAGCTTACTAACCGACCGAAGCTTAACTTTCGTTTTCGCCCATTTTCAGCCATAAAATCATGATTCGGCCATAAACCAGACGAAGCTTCGACCAAGCCGAATATCAGAAGTTCGGGAATAGTCGCGCGTCATTCGGCCTGCTTCGTAAGCTCGGCAATATCAGGTGACGTTTGGATAACTTCAGGATGATTCGGGTCCGCTCGTGGTTCCACTCAGCCGCCTTACTTGAACGCGATTTTGTTTTGAAGTTGGGTAGCGAGATTATGTTGTATTGTTTCTCTCTATTCGGCTTCGTTTTCGGTCGAAAATAAGACAAAAGGCGAAGCTTCTTTTTAATTTTCGCCTGAAGATCCATTTTCGGTTGGACACTATTACTAACTACAAAGATTGTTGATAAATACGGACCTGGCTCTGGTTTAGCATCTCCGCTTGATGCAACGGCTGACGCTTTCGCTTTCTGTAACAAAAACTAAACTTAGCTCTTATTTCACACTACCGACAACCATCTGTTTTCGCGGTGGAAGGCGTCTTTTAATACTAATTCATGGCAGTTTCTCAAGCTGGGAGGTCGAATGGCTATCGCTGTATACAACAAAGTCGCTGACCACATCTGTATGTTTTTCCACTTCTTTTGAAGCACGCAACGACTTTTGATTCGATTATCATTAATAGAAGAATGAGAAAAGAGGAAGGTTTTGTGTATTATTAGTTAGTACCGACCGAAGGTTCGGTTTCAGTCAAAAAACTTGATCCGGCTGAAGTTTTTGGTTTCGGCCATAAAATGTCCGAATATTTCGCTTCACCGAAACTAGCGTCTTTGACCTGAAGGTTGCTATAGAGATCTAAAAACTGACTGCCTCTTTCTTCTATATGTGTAATCAATTATAATCGTTTTATTAAGTTATTTAGTATTTTATGAAAAACTCATTACATGTCAAAGAGCCATGGAGAAGAGCATACTGGGCTATATAAAAAAAGACAGAAAAAGAGCCACGGACATAAGGCAGTCATAACAAAAGTAGATGTCGTGAAAAAAATAAAGAATCTTAAGTGGCGGTGGGTAGGACACATGTTCAGAGAGAGCAAAAATAAATGGACAAAGGAAATAACGGAATGGAATCCTACATTCCAAACGAAAAGAAAGAGAGGAAGGCAAAGAAAACGCTGGTCAGATGAAATTAGAAAAATATAGCTGGTCAGATGAAATTAGAAAAATATAGCAGGTCCATTATAGCAGCGAACAGTTACTAATAGGGAAAAGTGGAAATAGTTGGCAGAGGCCTTTGTGTCGCAAAGACACGCTGACACCTATAAGATTTCGTATTGTATAATAAAATTTAGTAAAATATATAATATGTTGGCAATAAAAGAAATAAAAAAGATATAATAATAAAAAAGGATTGAATTTTCAACGGTCTTATAACTTTTTAATTATTTTTTTTTTTAAATTTTGGTAATGTTTTCTGCTAACACATGAGTCTCGGTTTAACTGGAAGAGGAGCCAAACATTCGGTTACGGTTTCGGCTAAAAATCGTGTTTCGATCGGACACTATTATTATTAAATTGCACCCGTGCGAGGGTAAGGCGGATCGATCGTAGAAAATTGAATGGTATAGTTACCGCCATCGCATCTTGTAGCTGTGCGTCAGTTTCTCGTAGCTTGCCCTTGAGAGCCGTGATCTCCTGCTCCAGAGGCTGTATGATGGACCGGAGTAGCTCTTCTTCCTACATACAAAGAAATAAGTTAGTTATGATATGTGATACCTTTTCTACCCAAGCTCGACATTCAGATTGTTCAGTTTTGTAAAACTGTGTCCGAGTATGCGGTCAATGCAAAGACAATAGTTTTGTAACTAATGTGAATCTTATTGAATTTATCGGAAATTATTACAGCAAACAGTTGAAGCTATACGACGAGCGTATACAGCCGCCATTAGATCTTGCCTCTCGACATATAAATCGTCTGATATATATAAAAATCCTGACTGACTATTAGATCAACGCACAGCCTAAATTGCTGGTCCTAAACACATGAAATTTGGAGGGTGGGTTCTTTGTGAAGAGTAGGTATCCACTAAGAAAGGGTTTTTCTAAATTCAACCCTTAAGGGGGTGAAAAAGGGGTTGAAAGTTTATAAAGGGCTAAGCTGCTGGCAGAAGCTGGTATAATGATACTGCTGTTATAAGTTCAAGTGATACTTACTTTCCTAGGCTGCTGCTCCTCCGCCTCGGCGCCGAGCTTCCTGGCCAGCGAGCGCACGATGTTGGCGGGGGCCAGCGACACCTCCTGCCACACAGTGCGGGCGGTCAACAAGTAGCTCGCGTCCATTGTACTAGCTTATGTAAGGGGTGGGTAGCCCCGTAGGCTTCCAGATTGGAAGGTTTTACTCGGACTTGAAAGGAGTGAGTAGGATATGAGTTTGGGGTGAAAACTTATGATGCAGTTTTGTGAGTATTTTCAGTACATTTTTAAGGTATGTTTACTTTTTCGAAGTGGATAATAAATCAGCATTTTGAAAATTACTTATATAGTGAAAACCTTAAATTTTCCCTGGAGTTGTGACAAAACCAAAGTAGTGTAAGGGTCGAGCCGAATTAAGGTGGAAGTTGGAAATGCTTTACTAAGTAAATAAGCCCAAAAAACATAGGAAGGAAAGGATTGATTCGGGAGCTCTGGTATTGTGATGTCAGATATTCGATGTTGGATTTCAATACACTTTATCTTTATAGGTTCTGTTTTCTTTATGAGACAGTTTTCCTATTAAGTCCATGAACTGAGTTTATTCATAACACCAACATATTAAAAAAATCAAATAACTACATTTTGAAAACACCAAAGCAAACATAATTAACACAACACAGCTAAACGAACACTATCGTCTTCTCAAGTTACACTTAAGTATTTTCCAAGTATGATAATTTTACACTTGCTACACTGCGAGGATCCGCCGATATGTTAATGTGACGATAAACGCACGACAGACATAAATTACGACATTGTTCTGTAAGTAATATTGGAATAACGTTACATCTAAGTTACTTTGCTTATCCGAACCGGTTTGCTAAGTTTATGTATCGTGTGTAGTTTGATTCTAGAGTGTGCGCCAAACGGTTTCCTAAACATATGTTTAGTTATTTTAGTCTTATATACAAGGTGTTTGAACGTTATTTCTTTATGGCAGTGGTTTTATTTTGCTCACCTATAAAAAATTTGCGATTTCAATTTTGTTTTGCGTAATTTGGCAAAGGCTGCGTAGGCGTAGGTCTAAGTCTTTAGGAATTTTAGGAAATTCTGTAATCCCTAAAAGGTGAGGCACGAGCCTATCGCCATCGACCGAGCATCTTACTTCTTACTTAATATTATAAATGCGAAAGTTTGGATGGAAGGATAGAACGGCTAAACGGATCTCAATGAAATTTGGCACAGAGATAGATTATAGTCTGGAACACACAAGGCTATAATTTATAATGAAGTACTAATTCCCGCGGGTGAAGCCGTTGGCAGTCAGCCTAGTAATCAATATTTTTATTCTTTTTGTTGATAGATATTTTTGTAGACATGTGTTTTTCGTTGTATTTTAGGTATAATACAATGTTTTTTTTTTTTTTTTGTGGGGTGGGAAATCATTCTATGACTTCTCCCGCTCTGGGCGGAGCGGGAGGGTGTGTCAGACTCTTACTGACTAAAACCCACCCCTGTTCCTTCCTGCCTTTGAGTGCCCAGGGGCGAGGTAACTCTGTTTCGAATTTATCCTCAACCCCCGGGCAGAGGTATAATACAATGTTGCGTTACAGCTTGCTCTAGTTAAAACAGCCTGTATCCAATATGTACACAGCGTGTCCGTCCGAAGATAAGTAAACATGGACTACCTTCAAATGATAAAGAACAACAGTGTTGTTGTCTGCTGAGCTCAACCAATACGATTCACGACACTCACATTTTGGGACTTGCATAGGTACGTCTGCTATCGTAAAATTAGTTTTTTTCGTTGTACAAGGAGTATAGTCATGTTACCCAGTAACTGGCACTGGCAGTACTACAACTTTTTTCGGGATATTTTTATTGGTGCCATAGTAATGTTTACTTGTACTGATAAGATGCGCAAGCGGCGGCAGAATGAATATCGAACAGATACCGGTTTCGTGGCTTCAACGTTACACATGTTTTTTTGTTTACTTTATCTTACCGCGTACCTAATGTAACATTAAAATATGGTTAAAAAGTAAACAGTGAAGGTAGGTATGTACATTTTAAGCACGCCGCAATTGCGGCGGTAAGGCCCCTCTTTGAGGAGTGGCTGGGAGAGGTGCTACGGCATCCTCACATTCCTCCTAACGCAGTTCCTCACCGGACACGGATGTTTCGGGAGGTTCCTGTGTAGGATAAGGCGGAGGGAAACGCCCGGGTGTCACCACTGTGAGGATCGCCCAGAGGATACGGTGGAGTTGTGCCCCGCTTGGGCGGAGCCCCGCCGTGTCCTCGTGGAGGCGATCGGCGGCAGCGACCTCTCGCGCCCGATCCTGGTCCAGGCCATGATACGGAGCGAGAGGGAATGGGTAGCAGCCGCCTCCTTCTGCGAAGCAATAATGCTCGCGAAGAAGGAGGCGGAACGGATGAGAGAGACTCAACAGAGTCGCCCTCAAGCCCCCAGCCGCAGCCGCCGCAGGAGACGCCCTGGGCGTCGGGGGTCCGATTCTATTCAATACCTTGACGGGGCCCGTCACGGCCGATGCCTACCCTGGGGTTGTGGATAAATTCGAAACAGAGTTACCGCAGCCCTGGGCATTCAGGCAGGGAAGGAACAGGGGTGGGTTTTAGTCAGTAAAATACACGCCCTCTCGCTCCACCCAGAGCGGGAGAGGTCATTGGATGATTTACCAACCCCACAAAAAAAAGGGAAGGTAAATGTGCCTCTTGTGAGGACGAAACAAATTTTGTAAATACTTTCAGGCCTGATCATCATCCTTTTACTGTCCCCACTGCTGGGGCACAGGCCTCCGCTCTCTGAGAGTGTGGGCCGTAATCCACCACGCGTGCCCAATTGGTGGATGTCACATGTCTTCGAATTTTTGGTTCTGACATGCCGGTTTCCTCACGATGGTTTTCCTTCACCGTTTTGAGAGCAGTGGTGATGAAATAATTTACACAAAGTAAAGCACCTGCCGGGTTTGAACTCACGACCTACAACTTGTAAGTCGTGGCCAATACCACTGGGCCACTACTGCTCTCTCTCTGTCAGGCCTGTATGTATTTAATAAAGTATTTCTATCCTAACCTAATTTTTTAAGCGACTTCGAAAAAGGAGGAGGTTCTATGTTCGACTGTAAGTATTTTTTTTTTTTTTTTTTCATATATGTCCACCGATTTCTCTGTCAATTGAAGACCGATTTACAATTTTTTTTATCCGATAGAATATACTCCCGAGGCGGTCCCATATAAATTTTATCGAAATCGCTTTAGCGCTTTTTGAAAAACTGAACAAAAACGAAAAATACGTTTACCTAGATGACGTTTTGGTGTTCTCCAATTACATGTTTAATTACTATGTTTAAATAAATGCCACGTTCCATGATAATGGGGTTTTTAGTTCTGGGGTATAACTACTAAAAATTAAAAAATAATAAACTTTTTTACAAAAAAAAAATACACTAAAAATTAAAAAAAAAAAAATTAGTTATTGATTCTGATTTATGTGAGAAATTCAATTGAAGTTTAATTATTACAACTTGTAATTGACCTCAAATAAGACACAGAAAAGCTTCCTATTTCACAAGTTTTGACAGGTTATTTAACGCTTTAAATTCTGCTCTCATGTCATCCTAAATCAGCATCCCACCCTTATCTCAATTCATGTGATCAGCGCCAGGTCTTCTACTTCCACACACCTCGATTAGCATCAACTCAGTAGTTACCGAACTGAAACTCAAAGCATTTCTTTCCAATAAACCATTTACACGCACTTTTCAATTGTCAAGAAGTTGGCCAGTCAGAAAGATGCATAGACCTGTATGGAGAAGAACGTGCAAGCTCCATGGACACTTTTTTAAATCAGCTTTCATACAATCCATTCATCATTTCTTAGCTGATCATATATTTGTTTATGTGAACGAGTTTCTTAGCTCACCTGCTGCTGAGCCACCTGTCTCATCTGTGTCAGGTGTTGTTCTAACTCCATGTTCCTGGCCCGCAACCTTCTCACCTCTTCTGTCCCTGAAGATGAGACTTCTACTGTTTCTGTTGGCAAGAATAAAACATAAATTAGCCATTAAATTTAGTCACTTTGGATGCTGACAGATGACCAGTCTGTTTGGGAATGATAATGGCCGTTTTCTTATTTATTGCTAGCTGACCCGACAGACGTTGTCTTGTCTTAGCTATGAACTGTCAAATGCGAGAAGTTTAAATAGTAGTTAAGATTTCTGACTTTTTTTCAATTTCGCCGCAACCTTCTTAATTTTTCTTTCATAAGAACCTTCTCCTGACAATAACAAACACAACAAAAAAAGAATTAGCGAAATCGGTCCAACTGTTCACGCGTGATGCCGTGAACAAGGAAATAGGGATTCATTTTTCATATATATTCATATACAGGGTGTAACGGAAAGGTGTGATCATATTTTAAGACCTGCATCTGCCCATCGGTATGAACAACTTTCTTCAAGAAAACCTGAGGAAATTTTCAAAAATAAAATTACCTCCCATACAAATATTGATCAGTCGATGATAACTTTGTATGGAAATTCCAATTTTTTTTATGGGATAATTATATTTTTTCTTAGAGAAAGTTGTTCATATCCATTGGCAGAACCGGCTCTTGAAATATGACCACACCTTTCCGTTACAGCCTGTATATATAGATATACTTTATTGTATACCAAGATACATTCAAAAGGAAACTTAAAACTAAAACACATACAATGGGCGGAATTATTGCATTCCGCAATCTCTTGCAGACAACCTGGAATTGACAGTAATTGGGATGTTTACTGGTTATAAAAATGATTATTAAAAATATTGGACACATATTCTTGCTTTACCAAACCAATAACAAATTACAAGATAAAAAAAGCAAAAATAATCAAAGCAAAGTTCAGGTGTGGAGGCTTGTTACGTCAATAAACGGTACAAAGAGTATCGAAGTGTGACGTCACACGAAATTTCAACGCACTGTATCCACCTCATTTGGTTTACGTGACAAAAGGTAATTTTTTGGTAATCTAACTGACGGAGTAATAAGATTTTTAGGGCTGTCTTTGGTAACAAAACCAAAATAGATATGATATATTATAATAGATACAAAGATACATACATGCGCTATATAATAGATACATAATATAAATACATACATACCAAACATACAGACAATAAAAATAAATGATGACAGTCAATAATCACAGCGACAGGTATAGTGTTCCTTAACGAGTCTTCTAAACACAGGCCACGATTGAGCGCGTTTTATTGAATCCGGGAATGCATTCCACAGACGAGACGAGTTTTCTTGATCGTTGTTTCAGTATTATTAGCGTCGACTTAAATTTTATTTTTTAAATAAACTAACTAAAATTACCAATATTTTTTTTAAAAAGAACACTTTTTTAAGCATTTATGAGCTTTTCTAAAATTACCTCTGGAGCCCCATCCTAAACAAAAGTTCTGAAACATTGTTCACTTCTGAGTTCACGTCATCACAAAGTCTGTAGGGAAAATGGTTTATCAATGAACATTTTTTAATTATTATGATTTGTAACTATACATAGCAATGTTTATATTGTTTGTTGGTTTGTTACGCAAATACTTGTCTTTTTCTTACCTATTTTATTACCTCATCTGTCACGCAGGTCACCGGTGACCACGAACAATAGAATTTCTTTTGTGTCTGTTGTCTGACAGATCAGCCAATATAGCTAAGTTATCACACTAATATTATTAAGGCGAAAGTTTGTATGCATGTGTGTTTGTTACTCCTTCACACCCAAACGGCTGAACGGATTTGGATGAAATTTGGTACCAGCATAGCTTATATCCTGGACTAGCTGAGTCGACAGACGTTGTCCTGTCTTAGCTATGAACTGTCAAAGCCGCGAAGTTTAAATAGTCGTTAAGTTTTCTGAAATTTTCTAAATTTCCGCGCAACTTTCTTAATTTTTTATTTCATAAGAACCTTTTCCTGACAATAACAAACACAACAAAAAAAGAATTAGCGAAATCGGTCCTACCGTTCACGCGTGATGCCGTGACCAAGGAAATAGGGATTCATTTTTATATAGATAGATTAACACAAAGGCAATTTATAAAGAAGGGAAGTACTAATATCGCGAGAATGAAGCCGCGGGCCGCAGCTAGTCCTCCAATAAAAGACATACTACTACACACTTTACATACATAACACACACAAACACACACACATACATACTTACACACACACACACACACACTTACATACACATACACGACACACACATACTTTATGCATGTTCTGGTCCTATGTAGCCTAAATTAATGAGTATCAAGTTATACCTTTTTTATGTCAAAAGTGAAGCCAGAGCACTTCACTAGTATCTGGTTGACTAATTAATTTAATTTGATAACAGAAAAAGTTCTACATGACTGGCACCAAGCTAATTAATAACATTACACATTTTGTATGTTTTAAAAGTCCTTGCAATCAGTTCACTCATAATCACCATAGTTTCCTGTCGACTTGTATATTTATTTATTTAACAGTTCATTTACTCACATATAACAAACAGACAAGAAAGAAAGGAACAGAAACATGGTGATGCTTATTCCTAAAAAAAAAAACTTGAGAGGTGTCAAGGGACACCCGGATGGAACGAAGTTCCAGTTCAAGTTTTCTCTTATATATATATATATATTTATATTATCATTTGTTTTTTTTTTTATTTTTATTTTTATTTTTTTCAATTTTTTTTAACACCACACTGTTCAATGCGAAATAGAAATGAAAATATCTGGCTTGCTTTCTATAAGAGAGAGAGAGACAGACAGAGAAACATGCGACGCCGCACAGCTTACAATAACTTACTATAGCAAAAAGTGTCGTGACAACTTTTCGTAAGAATTTTTTCCGTCTAGCCCCCTTTCACAACGCGCGATAAGGAACTTCGTTCCAATAAATTTTCCTGCATATAGGCAATGGAAGATTTGGTAAAAATGAGAAGGTTTGGGGGTTTCATGAAGGTAGTGTCAACATACTTTATATGACCAGACTGATGGGTTATTGTTGCTTTTTTACTAAACATACATCATGTTACAGGTAATATGGTTCAACTCAGCTCAATATCAACTTACTAGCGACCCGCCCAGCTTCGCACGGGTACACATTATACACTTAAAAGCTCTTTCCTACACGCAGCGCACCGCGCCTTGCCGTCGGGCAAGCCGCGGTGCATCCGGCGGCTTATAAAACCGCTTTGCCGCACAAATGAGCTGCTGATATGGCCGCCCGGGTGCAGCCGCGTGTCGCGCGCTTTGTGCAAGTTTCTGCGGCCGAGTACCGGCCGCACAGACGCCCGGGAAAAGCCGGCGCTACCGTGTGTAGGAGTGTGTGTGCCTTTTTTTATTGGTAAAAACTGCTCGAAAATCTGTTCAGGAGGTTTTGAGTTTATTGCGAACAGACAGATAGACGCGGCGAGGGACTATGTTTTATAATAATAATATAGTGAAGGTTGTTATGGTAGTCCTATTCTAAGGCCATATTTTGTCCTTTTTTCCTTAGTTTAATATAATTAGGGTGACACTAAGTTTTCCCATGTTCAGACTGGAAGACACTTGTTGGTATTTAGGATTAAATTTTAGCCAGGTTACCTACCACTAACAAGCATCTGCAAACTCTGTATTTCAGACTTCTGGTTCTCACTGAGGGTCTGCAGTTGCTGCAGCTCTGCCCGGAGCCCTAGGACTTCGGACTCCAGCTGCTCCTTGTCCTGGATCATCTTCCTCATGTTCTCTGCAAAGAGGGAAGGTAAAAACATTATAATGGTATGAGAGATGTTCTGTTAAAAGTGGTGTTGTGTTGGTGTGAGTGTAAATTCATCAGCACTATGATGCAAGTGGTCAGGTTTCAGTGTTGAAGAAATGGAAATCTGTAAGTGACATGGATGCACACTACTAAGACTCCTTCGAGGCTGCATTAGAAAAAGAGTCTTCTTCTTCTTGACGCTGGCACAACAGTAAATGATGACACTGGCAGAAAAAGAGAGTTTGCAAAGAATGGGGAGAATATTGCCCAGCAGTGAGACAATACATGCTAATGAAAAAAAAATATGAAATTACTTTGTCAAATGAAACCTTGAATGGGAAGTTGGGAACCATGGACCTTATTTTGGGTATAACAAAATAATACTTGAATCTGTTAGCCCATTTATTGTCAAGATCTATGAACTAGTCTGATATGGAATCTTTATGTGAACTTATCCAGCATTAAGCTTACTATTATCTTTGTTTCCCAGATTCTACAAACCAACCACCACTATTTTTACTGCACACTACAATGTAGTCTATCTATTTAAATAAAAATTAATGAATAATGTGTAAACTGAAGAACAGCTGGACCAATTTGGATGAACCTTATGAACAGAAAAATTTGAAAAATTGCATGGAAAACCACAATTTTCTTTATTACATTCAAACTGTTTTTAGCTGTCAATTTTAGGGATAGCTGTCAATTCAACAGTATTTGACAAAACAACGTCTGTTGGGTCAGCTAGTAATAACAACAAACATTGTTTCTCTTTATATAATGAACCATGATACCATGGTGTATAAAAAAGAATATCCTACTAATATAATAAATGCGAAAGTTTATATGTTTTTAAAGTTTATATGTTTGTATATTAATCACGCAAAAACGGCTGAAGGGTTTTGAATGAAATTTTGCACACAGATAAATTATAACCTGGATTAACACATAGGATACTTTTTACCATGCGGGCGAAGCCACTGGCAAAAGCTAGTAATAAATAAACAATAACATGTGTATTGATGTGTAAACTATAGATCTAAATGCTACTAATATAAACCACTTCACTGTAAGTGCTAATTAGTAACATTATAATAACAGACAGAATTACACTGAATGTTATTGTTTTTCATCAATCAATCAGAACAAAAATCAATCAGAACAGTTTAATAGTTTATTGTTTACATTTCAATTTTAATGAACACCAGTACACTAGTGTTTTGGCTTACCCAAAAATTTAGGTTTAGATTTAAATATGTTGTTGGGGAGTTTAAGGAGACTGGAGATCTTCCCAACTAGACATATGTTAAACTGGTTAGGGACAGCTGTTTTGTGGGTTGTTCATGTCATTTTTAAAATGGCAAGTTATCATTATTTTTTAAATACTTATGCTAAATAACATAGAAACAAAATTGTTTTTATAAAAAGCAACTTTGAGGTACCAACAGCTAATTTGCAAATGAATTAATGTTTATTTATTTAATGAAGAATTGCTTGGGGGCGTTCATAAAATACGTGAGATGTTTAAGGGGGGGAGGGGGTCTAGTCAAATCTCATCTAATCTTACGTTGGAGAGAGGGGGGGTCTCGGCAAATATCACGCAATTTTTTTTCTGATTGAAACAAAAAAAATTATACTATTTTGGTCCATTTAATCCAGATTGTACATGCTTAAGATTTAATCTTAAGCGTAATCGTAATACGATTAAGATCATTCACTCATAGAGACACTCCTAAAGTAGATATTCTTTTTTTAATCACAGTAGTTACGATTTAAGTATTCTATTGTTAAATTTTTATTACACTTATAATTAAACTCTCAGCAATATTGATTACTAGTCTTAACTAGTCGTAAATAAAAGCACGAAGCAATTTTTTTTTTCTTTTTACAATAACAATCCAACGCGTTTACGAAAGAAACCCACATTTTGAAAAATCTCACGTGAGATTGGGGGATGGGGGAGGGGGTTGAATAAAATCTCACGACATCTCACCAGGAGGGGAGGGAGGGACAGAAAATTAAAAAAAACACCTCACGTAATTTATGGACGCCCCCTTGCTATACTTACAGTTTGCATCAAAGTGTGTTTAGTTTAGGGCTCAGAAACATTATTTAAAAAATGTTTTTTATAATGTTCCACTAGAACTGGTTTAGTTATCCTAGCTTTTTGATTAGATATTAGTATAAAAACATAACTATTGTCTATTAGAAGTTAATCACATGATATACCATCACCTGTTAACCAATTTTAAAACTTTTCTGCTCCTATTAGCGCACATAACAATTCAAGGTAGTTACTGCACTAACAAATTGATATAAAAACTTTTCCTTACATACAGGTGACCTTTTACAAAGTTGGTTCAGTTTTCACTCTATTGTTATGCATGGATAAGGTAAATAAGGCAAATAAGAAATTGAAATTGGAAAGAAAATAAAACCAAACATATGTTTTAGAAAAGTGACACAAACATTGATCAAGGTGAAGTTGTAATAATTATGACAAAAAGGTGATAATGTTGTATACTTTGTCTCCTACAAAGTAAACAACATTATCACCTTTTAAACATGCAAAATTAATGCATTCAAGAAACAAAAATACAATAGGTGACTGTTGAAAAAATGGCCACTACCTGATGTTCTGAACTGAACAAACCAGTATGTGTAACAGCAGGAGCAGGTGAACGCAAGGACAAGGTCAACGTAACATATCAGGATGTCTACCACCACGGAACTAATTAGCAGAACAAAGGTACTCTACAATCTAAGATTCAGTTTCAATAACTTTGACTTACAGTCACAACAAAAACAATGTTATCACGTGAATAATTGTAATTTCATGCATTTCCACAAACCAGAACCAAGACTACGATACCCCGCGCGGCCTACTCTGCTGATAACGAACCTTCTTTTTGCAAGAACAACTCTTTCATTTTCGCTCGCTGAACATTAAATTCTTCTTCAAGTAACCGTCTCGCTTGGTCCGGGGCCGGGCCGTTGCACTCGCCCGCGGCCTCCACTTGAAACAGAAACACCATTCAGTGCCTCTACGGAAGACATTATAGCCTAAATTAACAAACAGTTAAAACAAAATAACACACCTTTCGCAGTCTCTGTTGTATCACTTGACATCGTGGACTGAATGTCCATTTACTCTAGTTATTGCTAAAATAATAGTATTCTTCGAATTATTCGCATTATTGCACAGATTTATAAATTCAAAAGTTTAGAAATTATGATATTACAGAGAAAAAGATGAAATCACTGAAATTATTTGACCGATTTGACGTTTCTCATTCTCACTTGACGTTTTCAGTTTTTTTTTTTTTTTTTTCTTCGCCCTTTCTCGGGCAGGCTAAGGTCATAAACCATACCGCCTCGTCTTTAGTAGTGTATTTTTACTTTTTTTTTCCATTAGAATGCAGATGTAACACATTCTAATGTTTTTTGCAGTAATTGGCAACAAATGTGTCGAGTCAGCCTTCTCGGCAAACTTCACTGAGGTAGTCAATACTACAATAAAATTCTCAGCTCTATTTTACCGAGATCGCGCCTGTTTCAATGATTCCACATATTGTCCAGTCGCGTAGACACTTGAGACACAAAACTACACCAATTTTACATCACAATATCCACTAGGAATCAATAAACGAATAATTAAAACAGCCACTGAACTGCACTCGAGAAAATCCCGCCAAAAAAAAAAAATGACGTTTCCAGTTTTTTTTGTTCCTTTTTTTTTTATTATCCCCGAAGGGAAGGCGAAAGTCTTTTGATCATATTGCCTAGTCTTACGTAGTTATTTATACTTTTTACCCATTAGAATGCAGATGTTACACATTCTAATGTTTTTTGCAGTATTTGGCAACAAATGTGTCGAGTCAGTCTTCTCGGCAAACTTCGCTGAGGTAGTCAATACTACAATAAAATTCTCAGCTCCATTTTCCCGAGATCGCGCCTGTTTCAATGATTCCAGATATTGTCCATTTGCGTTGACACTTGAGACACAAAACTACACCAATTTTACATCACAATATCCACTAGGAATCAATAAACGAATAATTAAAACAGCCATTGAACTTCACTCGACAAAATCCCGCCAAAAACTCTTTTTTTGTTCCTTTTGAAACAGGCTAAGGTCAGAGACCATGCTGCCTAGTCATCAGTAGTGTATTTTTTCCATTACAACACTGACTTATAAATCATATATGTCAATGCATTAGAAATAGAATGGTCTGACCACAGATGACTATAAGAGCGGTTGCACATAGCGGTTAGACGTCGTGCGCAACCGCTCTAATAGTAGCAAGACGGATGTGCGTTCCGAATCATACCAATATTGATATTACCATAGAGCAACACGGGCTACCGGCGAACCGGACGGGAGTAGCCATACGCAGGCGTTCCCTCTGTCAAAGTACAAGTCCATGTGGCCATAGGCATACAATAAAACTAGTTGCAGTCGCACTCTCTGACTTATTTATAGTTATCTGAGTCACACTGTTTACTAGACTAAGGGCTGATTTTTCAATAGTCAGATAACCTTTCTATTCTATTCTATTTTTTGTTGATGGCAAGTAGAGCCGATGTCGACTATTCTGCCAATGTCGAAAGTAAATTGGATAAGCAAGTGTGTGTATAGTTTCAAAAAATAAATTTAAAAAAATAAATAAAAAAACGACAGCAACTATAAACGTAATAAAAAATCTTCGGTTGATATAGTTGAACTTGATGGGTTAGTACTGGACTGAAACAAACAAAAAATAAAAATACATAAATATAATGATGGTTAGAACATTAAAAATACACATACCACAACTACACAGATGGACAGATTTGGATTTACGACTCATAATTTAATATTATTGTGACGGATGAATTTCATCAGCGCCACAAGTAGATCAGGTGAAGAATATGTTAAAAGAGAGGGGAAATTAATTGGAAGAGGAATCTTAAATTTAGGGAGGCAGCTATATAAATCTAGGGGAGGGATGTTGTTTGAGCATTCAAAAAATATGTGATCAAGAGTACCCTCTTCTAAACCGCACTCGCACAGGGAGGAGTCACGGACACGAATTTTTTCCAAAAAAACCGGGGTGCAACAAAAACCTAAGCGGACTCTGCAAAGGACAGATAAAACAGTTTTAGAGACTTTTTTATATTTAAAGAACCAAGGTTTTGGTTTTATGGTTGGCTGTACTGCATAGTAGAACTTACCCTTCTTCTTACCAGTGTTATTCCACCGTTCCTGCCATGCACATTCAAGACTTGCTTTTGGCAGGTTCAGCAAGTCATAACCCTGATGAGAGTTGTGGGAGAGATCAGCAAAAGCTGATGAGCAAGCATTTTTTGCCAGGGTATCAGCGCATTCATTACCCTTAATGCCGCAATGGCTAGGTATCCAAACTAGCTGAACTTCCTTTTGACTGTTAGCACATGAAAATAATGCTTTTTTAATTTTTAAAACTAGTGAGCTGTGCAATTTGCTTTTGAATGGGTTAACTGAGGAATAAAAATTGCGGTTTGATATAATTTCTATACAAAAACTGTCAAAATGCCATTTTTATTCCTCGGTTAAAAGTTATCTGACTATTGAAAAATCAGCCCTTAATCTAGTAGCGCGGCAGAATTGTCATCCTACAAAAATGCCGAATTGTTCCGTTTTTTGCTGCAAAAAGAGATCTGCCACGTCAAATTTACAAAAAGATGCCATTACCTTTCAAGTGTAAGTAATTTTTAACCACATTTTTAATAAACTCATTTTTAAACATAAAATATACAACAATTACGGTCGTGTTGTTTCGGATTTGTTTACCTACCAACACAGGCTGCTCGCCCTCATACAATATGCGGATCGATCGAGCGACTGATCCGAGTCTGCATCCGAGTTGTCGTCGTCACCGAGTGATAGTGTTGTTACCGGTTTGTAGATAGTTAGGTATCGATAAAAACCGGCCAAATGCGTGTCGGACTTCGCACATTAAGGATTCCGTACCAAATGTATTTTTGACTATTTTTATGGTTTTGGGTCAACAAGATGCTTATCAAAAAATCAAATCAAATCAAAAACATATCACAGACAGACGGACACGTGAGTGACAGAAATAGGGCTCCGTTTGGACCCTTCGGGTACGGAATCATGGCAAAGGCAAAAAATCTATACAGCCATGTCTGATCCCGTACATATAAATATTTTTGAGATTATGTTTTCTGATTTATTTAATACTTGCACTTCGCCCGCGACTTTGTCCGCGTGGAATTCGACAATATTTATAGCATAATAGCACTCGGGAATAACGTAGCTTTCTACTGGTGAAATAATTTTCATAATCGGTTCAGTAGATCCAGAGATTAGCTCCTACAATCTCACAAACCTCATTGTATTAATAGTGTAGATAATTATATGTATTGTGAGCTTTATTTAAATTTTAATAAAATTGCGTTCAAAAATAAAATACAATATTGTACTTAGTAATTTATTAGAAAAATGACAAAGTGTGAACTTCGAATAAAATATTATTTATTTATTTATTTATTGCAGGTTTCATAAAGATCCAAGGGACATAATGGAAGATTTTTTGTAATAAAAGACCTATTTGGATTCCCCAAGAAAGTTCTCGAATTTATCGATAATGCGTTTCGACACTTGTTACAGCCAGGGCTCTATGCACATTGTCAATGTAGTTCCATCACTTCATTACACTGTTGACACAGAATGTATCTATAAGTGTTCGAAATTCTTAGTATTTTGGTTTAATTGCTATGAGTGAGTTTCATAGTGACAGACGATTGTCTTTGTGTGATTTCCCTCCGCAAAAAATGACAGACAGTTCTGTATCGGAAAAAAACGCTATGGCTACTCCCCTCCGGTCCGCCGGTGGCCCGTGTTGCTCTAAGGATATTAGCGACCACAGCGCCAACAGGGGTTCCGATTCAGTACGCGGTACGGTATCAGTTATCGTATTGATAGCAATTTTGACGTGACTCGGAACGCGATGAAAAAATACAGCTTGCGTTCTGAATACAAATATTTGGGCAAATATTTGAGGGATCTCGACTCGCAAATATAAAAGAATTTTGGAACAAACATCTTAATTCTTCTTCATAAATAAATAAAGGCGATGCTATTGAGCCCGTTTTGAGATTGAATCGCACAAAAAACAAGTGCCTAGCTACTATCACTGCTGACACCCGAAAGCTGACGTACAGTGATGCGCCACCGATAATGGTGGACATCCCACATTCATTGTGCGTACAGCTAAGGAGTGGAATTCCCTGCTAGAGTCTATGCTTTCTGATTGCTACAACTGGGGAATGTTTAAGGTCAAGAGTGAATAAGTTACTTCTAGACGAGCGTACCTACTCCATCAAACTCAAACTCAAAGCATTTATTTCATTATACCATCTAAAGGCACTTTTCAATTGTCATGTCGGTCAGTCAGAAAGATGAAGCACATTCCAAAGCGTAGATCTCTATGGAGATGAACCAGCAAGAAACTCCATGGATACTCTCACCTTGTTATGTAAAATCCCGCTACACATCTTCGCTAGCGTACCTCATTTCTCTCGGTAACATTGTTCTTGCTGCAGATAATTATCTACTAAAACGCGGTACTTTTGGATATGCAGACATACGTTTCTAACGCATGAGCTGTCAGTCACAGATCCAGTCTCTCCCAGAGGCTATGATTGAGTGCTTGAACTTGTCTTTGAAGTCTGTCTGAATGGGACAATTATGACAATTTAGTTAAGTTTAATGCTGCTAAAACACAGACCTCTTTTTTCGCTAAACGGAGCATTCCACCCGGCCTATACAAGTCAATCTTTCCGAGGCCGGCCAATAAGTTGGGAATCCTAGCAAAGGTGAGACGGACCTTCACCCCGGAATAGCTGCTCAACTTATAACAAGCGGATATCCTATTGTGTTGGATGTTTTGCTTTCATCTCTGGGACGAATCTGCCTGATACGAACTTGATGCGCAAGAGTCGATACAGTGACTAGAGAAACGAGCCAACAGGATCATCTCTCAATGATGCACTCGTCGAGTCAAAACTCCAGTCTTGAACGTCGACGCCGTCGAATGTCACGCTATTGCCACTTTGGCAGTCGCTATCCGGTTTGACAGTGGGTAACGGAAAGGTGTGGTCATACTTTAAGAACTGCATCTGCCCATCGATATCAACATTTCTTCAAGAAAACCTGAAGAAATTCTCAAAAAAAAAATGTTTACGTCTTACAGAAACATTGATCAGCTGATGATAACTTTGTATGGAAAATCATTTATTTTGGAAATTTTCTATTTTTTCTTAGATAAATTTGTACATTACTATGGGCAGAACTGGTTCTTAAAATATGAACACTCCTTTCTGTTACACCCTGTAGGCCCCTCTCGTCCATATCTGTCAGGATGTTCAGTGTTTGCGAACTGGAGCGGGAGGGATGGGGTTTTGCCACCTCAGACCCCCGACGGGCTTAGTCTCCGTGGGCTTAGTTCACCATTGAAATTCCTAGGTAGTTTCCTTAGTTTTGCCCACCCCTAAGCAAATGCTGGGTACATCCACTTCATATGAAGAGTGTCGCCAACACTCTTCATAATGAAATGAAAGTGATTACGCAGTCGAGGGTGTTTTTGGAAACAGAGGAATCGTCCACGACTCCACGCCCCACAGTGGTGTTTGTATTGTTGCTACAGCAGTACCCTTGCCTCTAGATCACTGCTAATCCAAGGCGTCGAATAGCCTAATTCCTTTTCCTTTGATTTTCTTATTTATCAGGAAACTGAGTAAAATAAAACAATACACACACGATTTATAATAAATAATTTTATTTGGTATGAACTAATTCACATTTATTTTTCTAAATTAGAAAATATCTTTGTCTTCGTGAACAAATATTAAACTATTGTTACTATTTAAAACAATAGAGAATCTGCATCATTGTCATGAGTGGTTGTAACAAATAAATAAAAATCTTAATCTATTTAAAACAATGTTTTTTATTTGTATAGCGCCATCCTCTAACAAAAATACTCTCTAGTACATTTAAAGGCACAGACGTATCACAGCTTGATATCTAATGTTTTATAAGAACATTATTACAATTTAATAATTATTTACAATCTCAATCAGAGAATAACACGAAGATTAGTAAAATGCAAAATTTACAGCATCAAAAAAAATCTGTGCATGCATGACACACTATCGTGACTACTAGATGGCGCTGATGAGTTTAATTCCGCTATTCTCCACTAGATGGAGTTAAAAGCCGAGCCTTGCATTACGAAACCGTCGCGCGTCGTCGACGTCTTCGAGGCAGGGCACTTGGACGATGTTGAAGTAAATGTGTCCCATGAGATGCGAGGCGGAGGTGTTGGTGGCCTTGAGGCAGTCGAAAAGCATGTCGTCGCAGGTGCAGTGCGACTTGCTATACAGCGAGTTGTTGGTGAGGTTGTAGCGGCTGGAGAACGCGCGGACCTTGGTGGGGCACAGGTCGTGTGTTCGGCAGCAACGGTCCAGGCGTCGGTCTGCGCCCAGGTCGTGGTAGTCTGCTGCTATGTCACCCGTACCGCACCACTTTGTACCTGAAATGAAAAAAATTGCACGATCAGTTCATAGTTTCTCATAAGCTAGATTGTCAACAGAGAAAGTTTGTTCGTTTGGGGTGAATGTTATTTATAACCTTGCTTCCAACGTCATTGAGTTACAATGGGATACTCGTAAAGCATCGATAGCCTTAAACCTACCGTAGTTCATGATATTTACCTGGTATGATCCCCTGCAGCAGCGTGAGTGGACTGCCCCCCAGCAGACCCGCGTGCGCCCCACCGGCGTCTAGCCTGGCCCTCGCCGCGCCCGTCTCCTGCCAGCCGCCGCCGCTGCTGCCCGTCGTGGGGCTGTCTCCACCCTCGTCGAAAGCTTCCACACCTGCCACCTGGAACAGATTATTTATTTTATGAGAATCAATAAAAATTGTGCAGGTAATAAATATTTTACTTACTTCATTTTGATAGTCCTTCTTTACTGACCACCATACCAAATTGTAGATGGAGGCCCATAATATAGGTCAAAATATCTATGCATATTATATGCATAGATATTTTGACGCCTGGCATGGTTAATTAAAAAACATTATGTGAGGTAACTCGGTAGTGGCTTAGCTTTATGGCTTTCATTTAGGAATCGTCAAAGCCAAGCCAGGCCAATTTCGCGGTTTTTAAGTCTAGTGTTAGCTACTCGCCGCTAGATGACGGTACCAGTATGCGGAATGCTCATACATAGGATTAACTGTCCCATTGTGTTTTTCTGTATATGTTTTATGTGTACAATAAAGAATAATAATAATAATAGGAAAAGTGCTTTTAACTTTTCCGATTTTTACTGACATTAGACAACAAAGGTATGAGGAAATTGCTATTAATTGAGCACTTACACAACACACTCGCGTGCATCACGTGCGTGAAAGATAGATCAGAATTTCAATCTGATCGCACTAGGATTTATCAGATAGCCCATAAAAAAAATTGCACAATATTAAACGTGGTCGGACATAATAATGGGTAATATTAACAGTAACAGTTAATATAATTAAGTAATTTATTTAATATTGATGATTGACAGCACAATAATTTCGGGTTAAGGACGAATGTAAGGTCAATGTGGTGGAAAAAATGTGGCATATAGGTATTTAATGAGAACCTCAAACGGTTCGAAGAGGGCATTACCTAATGCCAATCGTTTTTGCCACTGTCGTGCTGGGTTTGAAAATATAGAAATGATAATTAATTTTACTGTTTATGGAATACCGTACGTACCTATTCAGTACGTTTGCCCTAAGAGCTGGCAGGATATTACTGTAGAGGTACGTGCCTAATAGAACACATTAAGAAAGAGTAGGTCTAAGGAGATCGAGTGAGAATACCACCCTTCAGCAGACAGGCTGGTTATACTTTTAGAGGATGATGAAAATTTAGAATAGTAGGTATTTATGTCATCATTCTCCTGCCCTTATCCCAATTTATTTGGGGTCGGCGCAACATGTCTTTTTCTTCCATACTCCTCTATTAGTCGTCATCTCTGTAGTCACCCCCTTTTTACCCATATCCTCTTTCACACAGTCCAACCATCTTTTCTTTGGCTTTTAATAGTAGGTATTTATGTAAAAAATAAAAAGTTTGACTGTCATATGGGTAGGTATGTTTTCTTGTAGAGCAGTGGTGGCCCAGTTGGCGACAATGGCCGCGACTTACAAGTTCTAGGTCGCGAGTTCAAACCCAGGCAGGCGCTTTACTTTGTGTGAATAATTTCATAACCACTGCTCTCAAAACGGTGAACGAAAACATCGTGAGGAAACCGGCATGTCCTAGAACCAAAAATTCGAAGACATACGTGACATTCACCAACCCGCATTGGGCCCGCGTGGTGGATTACGGCCCACACCCTCTCACAGTCTCACAGAGAGGAGGCCTGTGCCCCAGCAGTGAGAAAATTAAAAGGCTGATGATGATGGGTGTGTTTTCTTGTAGGTATATAGTAGGTACATAATCAAGTCTTGGAATCTGGTGTTTCCTTTATTACAACAAAAAGGCAGGCCAAGTGCGTGTCGGATTTCGCACATTAAGGGTTCCGTGTGGTTATTCTGAAAATGAGTTACCGCACCCCTGAGCACACAGGCAGGGAAGGAACAGGGGTGGGTTTTAGTCAGTAAGAGTCTGACACACCCTCCCGCTCCACCCAGAGCGGGAGAAGTCATTGGATGATTTCCCACCCAACAAAAAAAAAAAAAAGGATTCCGTGTGGTTCCGTACCAAATATTGGTATTTGTTAGTAAAGTATACGTATTAATCAACATTATCACCAAATTTCAAGTTCATACGTCAATGGGAAGTTAAAAAACTCTTCGTAACAAAATTTTGTGACAGACGACGGACGGATAGAAAGACAGACGGACACGTGAGTGACAACAATGGGACTCTGTGTCGACCCTTCGTGTACGGAACCCTAAAAATATAACACAAATTGGGAGTACGTACCTACCACCCCAGAGCTTCCCGCCCCCAGTCATTACAGTCTATTATTACGTTATCTAGGTCCAGTAAAATGCTAGCTAGACAGTAAGATAATACGGGCTAAAAAGCCATATGAAAGCGAAAGGGGTTGTGGTTGTGGTGTTTGCACTGTGACTTTATTTAGGAGAAAGCAATGACCCGAAGTATGTGACCTACGACAAGGTACTTAGGTACATACAGATAGGGTAGTAATAGAAATTACAATAGACAGAGGTCATCGCTATCATAAAGGCCATCAGACTCGCGTAAGAATAAAACAAAAAGAAATAACAACCGAAGTTAGCTTTAGAAAGAAAGTTCAGTGATAAGAATGAGAGAAAACCCATAATTTTATGTTTATTCAACTAGTTATGAGCACACGATCTAACTGGAAAGCAGTGGCATCTGACAATCATTATGGTCAGTGGAAGATGGCTGACGAGCCGGAGATAGAGCTTGATTGCCGTAGAAAATGTTGACTTTGACTTTGGGATTACCTTACCTTTGTTCCAAAAGTGGTAGCGGAAGGGTAAGCTGATAGAAAAGAATGATAACCTGAAAGTTAAATATTCGTTTTACCACGTAAAATGAAAAAGAAGGTCGTTTTCTGTTCCGAGAAACAAGTTACGGTGTGTTCTTTACGACAGTTCATTTATCTAATAGGTACGCATCGATTTTGTTTCTTCCCTGGCAATTACTGTAGATTTAACGAAAGTATGACAAGTTTGCAAAAACGTCCATCACAATGATGGTTTACTGATTACCTTCTAGTACTTACTTCGTCGATTGGTTGCTTTTCTGGGACCAATATTATTACTAGTAATCAAAGGCACAAAGATTTCCCAATGCAAAATAATAGAAATAGTTCGTACAAATTCTTTATTTCTTGCCAAATGCCTAAGATAGGTAAGATGAGAGTGCAACCGGAAAACGAGCACACGTTTCGCCGGGTTTGTCGCTTAGATTTCTCCCTAGTCAGTTGCCACACTATTTCTTTACCTCTTAAGCTATATGATATCACTAGCGACCCGCCCCAGATTTGCACGCGTAAAAGTTATACACCTGAACCTTCCTCATGAATCACACTGTATATTGGTAAAAACCGTATGAGAATCCGTTCAGTAGTTTTTAAGTTTATCGCGAACAGACAGATACGGTGGTAAGCAGTTGTGGCCCAGTGGTAACGGCCGCGACTTACAAGTTGTAGGTCGTGAGTTCAAACCCGGGTGCTTTACTTTGTGTAAATTATTTCATCACCACTGCTCTCAAAACGGTGAAGGAAAACTTCGTGAGGAAACCGGCATGTCCTAGAATCAAAAATTCGAAGACATGAGACATCCACCAACCCGCATTGGGCCCGCGTGGTGGATTACGATCCACACCCTCTCACAGAGAGGAGGCCTGTGCCCCAGCAGTCAATTAATCTGATGCCTAGCCTTTTCCCAACTATCTTGGGGTCTTAGGGAGTTAGCTTCCAGTCTAACCGGATGCAGCTGAATACCAGTATTTTACATGGAGCAACTGCCTATCTGACCTCCACAACCCAGTTACTTGGTAATACGATACCCCTTAGTAAGACTGGTTGTCAGACTTTCGAGCTTCTGACGACCCGTAACGACTGTAAAAGATCCACGAGGACCGGTTAATCCTGCTTTCCGAGGTACGGAGGAGTTTCGGTACGTAAAGATGGTCACACATCCACGGACCAACCCCGGCAACCTGATGGATCGAACCGTGCGGCTGTTATTACTTTAGCTTGTGCTCCAGCAGTGAGGATATTAAAAGGCTGATGATGATGATGGTGATGAGACCGATACGGCGGGGGACTTACCTATACACTAGATTTTTTTTTAAATTGTTGATAGGCACGCGTTGGACCACTAGTTTGAGTAGCGACCCGTCCCAGCTTCGCTCGGGTACAAATTATACACCTAAACCTTCCTTATGAATCACTCTGTCTATTGGTGAAAACCTCATGAAAATCCGTTCAGTAGTTTTTGAATTTATCGCCTTTGTTTGTTGGGGACTTTGTTTTATAATACCTATGTAGTGATGATTTCCTTACCTGCTGGCACTGGGCCATGAGTCTGACCATCTGCGGGAAGGAGACGCCGAAGGGCCTGTTAATCCTGCGCAGCTGCCGCAGCAGGCGACCCGTGTCGTCCTCGTCACTGGAAACAATAGAAAACTTGGTGAGCTTAATACAGTAGGTATATGAAGGGGACTTTCTCTCTTTCACAGTTCCAAGAAAAATAAATGTGAGCTTCAGAGGAGATAAATGGATGATACTATATAGACGTGATATGTTTTATTCAGAAAATCAGAACCTTTAACAAGAAACTTAATTATTCGTAATTAGGCATTACTGTTCCATACTATTTGACCCAGTTCTCGAAAATGGCAATATCACGTTATATTGGGATCAACAATCATTGTGCGACGCTCTAGTCGATCTATCACCACTATGTCAGGCTTATTGGCAACAATAGTCCTGTCAGTGATGATAGATCGACTAGAGCGTCGCACAATGATTGTTGATATAGCGGTCCCTCATGACGAAAACCTCGTGAAAGCTGAAAAAGAAAAGCAAACAAAATATCTTGATCTGGCTCGCGAGGTTGTCGACATGTGGGAAGTGGATACAGCAGTCATTGTGCCAATAGTTGTGATGATGATGTGATGTAGATCATCGCATTTCCGAATTCAAATAAATGTAACTGCCGTGTCCATCAATTATAAGATTTATTGTGTCACAATTGTGTATAATAATTTAAATTCAGAACTAAGTAAGTACTGTGTTTTTTCTATTTTTTTTTTTTTAGTTTTGGCTTTGCACGGTTTGTAAATTTAGCCAGTGTCAAGTTAAGAAAGTATTTAGTTTTAGATACAGAATACTGTTACTTTTTTACCATTAGAATGCAGAAGTAACACATTCTAATGTTATTGCAGTATTTGAGAGCAAATGAGTCGAGTCGGCCTCCTCGGCAAGCTTCGCTGAGGTAGTCAATACTACAATAAAATGCTCAGCTCCACTTTACCGAGATCGCGCCTGTTTCAATGATTCCACACATTTTCCATTTGCGTTGACCCTTGAGAGACAAAACTACACCAATTTTACATCACAATATCCACTAGGAATCAATAAATGAGTCATTAAAACAGCCACTGAACATCACTCGACAAAATCCCGCCAAAAACCCCAAAAGTAGGTACTGTGTTGTTTAGTTTTTTGGTTTCCGTGTGAACTAAGTAGGTACTTAGTTCTGAATTCAAATTATTAGACACGCTAGCATACTAATATTATACCTACATGTGAATGTAAGTTTGTTACGCTTTCACGCAAAAACTACATAACCGATCATCATGAAACTTTGTACACATATTCTTGGAGGTATAGAAGTAACATAGGATACTTTTTATGAAAAAAAAAAAAAATATGAAAGATACATAAATGTGTCTACTATCGGTGCTGATTCTGTTGTGCACAAACTAAACTTAATTTAGGCTGTTCTTATCTTTTTGTGTCTAATAAAACAAGAAAACGCGGGTGAAAATGCGGGCACAGCTAGTAAGTAATAAATTGATGGACAGGGAAATGAGGATTCGTTTGTATTCGGAAATGAGATGATTGCCGGGGACATTAACAATGCCGCGAAATTTTACGACAACCTATTACTTTCATAATTCTGTGATACACAGGTTTTCACTAGTATATTATCAATTTGCAGTTTCCACTTCCTTAATTAAAAGAAATCAATTATCGCTTCCGTAATCATACGAAGGATATCCTCACGCCGGGACGTGCCACTGCTCAGGACTGGTTCGTGTTCGTGGGGTCGAGCGGAGAAAGTAGTCAGACTACTAACCACTGCCCATTGGTGGTCAGTGTCACTGACCGGACGTTACGTAAGCTGTCTATTGCCTATTACTGAGATGTTGACCTAGTTCGTCTATGAGGTTTGAATCAAGGTCCTTTAAGGTCGGCCCTTGGCCCTATTACGCGCGAATCTCTTACACCCTACTACAATCGAGTTATCTGCGCCTTTTTAAAATGTTTATTGTTATCGGACCGAGTCAATGAACTGTGAAAGTAACTGCTCTGGCACCTGGCACCCTTTTTTTTTATTAGGTGGAAGCTCCAGGGTAGGTGCCAAATGTATTTCATGAAATCATGAAATTTGGCATCAATTCTAACTGAGAGAGATGTATTGATGATTTTAATGATTATAATTATATAAATACATACTTACTATGGCCGCGAATCAAATTTTGACCAAGATACAACCTGTCATTGACCTGCAAATTGCAACAAACGTAAGAAAATTTGAATTTCGCGGGCTACCCTGGAACATTCACCTTAAAGTAAAACTCTCAGGTGTCTGTCTGTAATTTCACCGGCCTTTTAATCCGGAACGGAAGTGCTACTGTGGAAGAAAGACAGCTATAACACTTCTTACGACACACATTGACGCAGAGACAGCTTTTTCTTTTACCTATAGGTACCTAGATCTTCCTCTAAGTTAATTTGTGCCTAAATATTATTACCATGTTGTGTACCCAACTTGGACCTCTGACCTAACACCAAAAAGGTATTAGTAATGCTACCTACACGATCACGCCACCCTCTCGTCCTATCGCAAACCCGAGCATACCTACAGTCAGGCAAGGGAAATAGCCGTGCGATCGTCGTGCATACCGGGACATATCAATAAGCGAGCCATTGTCCGGCTCTGTGGCCGTGCCGGGCCCATTGTGCTGCACGGCTAGGCGGAGACGAAGTCACGTGGCGGTAGATACGCTTGGATTTAGACTGGGAAAGTTCTAGAAAGATGCGAAAATTTGCTTTTTAGGGTTTAGGGAGATCAGGCTGGTCGTGGGAGAGATTGAAAGTCACCGCGACCCTGGCATAGGCAACTGAAGAAACACGGGTGGGTTTTAGTCAGTAAGAGTCTGACATCCAGAGCAGGAGAAGTTATTTGATTGTTGATTGATTAGTCATACGATGGCACTGAAGTTGCCATCGTATAACTAAATGAAAGAGTGATTTGGATTAGTAAGGCTACTAAACTTATCTAGAACAGAGGATACGAGCGAATTATAAAACCTATACATATGGCAGCATATACATTTAAATGTTGTTTACATGCTGTATTTCACTTGTAAGGAATGCAATCGCTGTAGCAGCAGGTAGGTACGCTTTGGAATTAATAATCAGTTATAGGACAAACGATTATATAATATATGCTACTGTACCTAAGTAGGTACTGCTCTTTATCAGAACGTAGACTTAACTATAAGAGAAGAAGAATTAAACTGAACTAGTAATATCCAGCAAGGAGATAGTGAGGGAGGAAATACGGACTAGCGGAAGATACAAGAAGTGGGGGTAAAGTTTTGCTTAGGAAAACAAAACAATAAGGTTTCTATTTAGCACCAAAGCAAAGAGAACCAAGAAAAGCAAGGAGAGTGTGTAGAAGTCAAAGCTGAAAAATAATTCGTAAGTTCAATAGGGCTTGGGTCGCTGGAACGCAAAAAGCAATTGAAGGACCTCGGGTAGGTATCAGTCAGTAAGATCAAGAGTCTACCCAAAGTGGCAAAAGTCACCTGATGATTTAGATGACTCTCAAAAAAAAAGGCTCAATAGCGCTTTGTATAAGCAACAACAAAGCGAATAACTAAACATATAAATAAAACACTACTACTAGTTAGCACTGGAAAGGCTTCACTCTCTGGCCGACAAGGCGACAACCCAGTGAGCTGGATCTCCGACAAATTCAATTACTTAGCTACGTTACCTTTTGTAACTGTCACGTTTAGGTGAGGGGCTTTGACCGCTGGGGGTTAAACGTGTTTGCCGAAAACGTGAGGGTTGGATAGTGTTTATCCTTTACAGTCCCGATGACAACCCGGGCTGTCACCGGGCTTCTTCGACAACCCAAGGTTAACGTTTGCTTGAAAAAAAATTAACCTCTTAGGATCCGAAGCTCAACTGAGTTTGAAAACAAAAAAAAAACCAGCCTCCTACCTCTTAAGATCCGCGGACAAACCCGGGTTGTCGAAGAAGCCCGATGACAACCCGGGTTGTCATCGGGACTATAAGGGTTATTAGAGATGATTACAGCTGGTTATTTTAAGAGAACTTCACTCACACTGGCACAAATATAAGAATAATCTCCTGCCAAAGAAGATAGAAAGTTAGCAAGGAGATGGCAGATTCCCGAACAATCAAATTTACCAAAGAATAATTAGTTAGGTACCTACAACGGGAGAGCTATTGATATTGCAGATATTAGCAGCACCTCTTGAGGCAACCGAAGGTTTGATGTCTTGCACCAGTGACCATGTTGAACCAGACCTAATACATACTGTCAGTTCAAAGAATTCTGAAGGCGAGTGAAGGAACGTGAACGTGAAGTTCGCCAAGATACGATATTCAACAAACTTACACGATTATAGCTCTGCCCATCCTTTCGGGAGGTAATGTCGTGATAATATATGTTCGTATCATGAATCAATGCTATGCTACCAAACCACCTTCAGTCACTAACACGGAATATCGTACGATAACTAATCGATTCACTTGGGTGCGCAAGCGCAACCACACGCCGATTGTACTTCCGACATGTTTTTGTACTAAAACTAATCGGTTTCGATTCCGCAAGTTACAGATTTGAGGAAACAGAGCAACTTGCATGGAACCATGACACAATGCTACATGAATACCTATGCAAAAATTACGGACAATCAAACCAGATTTATGACTAGAGCAACCTTTTCACTACTTAAACGTTACACTTAGTGTACCTACTAAAGTAACCAATAAATCGCTCTATTTTAATATTATCTGCGTGAAAAAATCAAGAAAAATAGATTGAACACACTTTAAGATCTATTTTTGACCTTGGAATTATTACATTGCTGTCACGCCATACACAAATACAACGTGTCTAAGTAATTGAGAGCGTTCCTTGAAATGGATTGTGCTAGAACCAACTTGCAACGACTTTTACCCCTAGAACTACGGGTCCAAATAGGGTATTTTTTTTGTGTAGCCTAAGTGGTAGCAACATACATACCCGTCGTACATTCAACTTTTCAAACAAAAACAATAATACCAAAATAACAGAACTTTTCTTTCGTCAATTCAATTAAAAATAATATTGGGTACCTAGCGGTACTTAAAAAAACATTTTCGCACAAATCCATTATTTGCTGGAAAGTTAATTCCATTAATCAATTGAATTAATAGCTTTCCATGTCAAAGGCTAGTTTAGCTTGAAGCGTTTTATTGTGGCTCTCACGATGCTCCCAGCGCAAGCGCATGTGGAAACTGCGCGCGCGCCGCTTTCTATACGCCTTGTTAGTTTTCACCTCAATCAGGTGACGCTTGGAAACTACACATTGAACTAGATGGAGCAGTAGGCTCATTGATACCTTTATACCGTGATATTTTGTATTATTTCTTTATGAAGGCACTTCAAGCATCTTTTTTTTTTTATGGGGTGGGAAATCACCCAATGACTTCTCCCGCTCTGGGTGGAGCGGGAGGGCGTGTCAGACTCTTACTGACTAAAACCCACCCCGGTTCCTCCCTGCCCTGAATGCCCAGGGGCGAGGTAACTCTTTCGAATTTATCCTCAAAAAAAAAAGTGAAAAATAAAAAACTTTTTTACAAAAAAATAGAACCGACTTCCAAAAAAAGTGCAAAATAACTTTAATTTCGAAGGTCGGTGTTAAAAAACGAAAGACACAAAACCAGAAACACCGACTTCCGAAATTAAAGTTATTTTGCACTTTTTTTGGAAGTCGGTTCTATTTTTTTGTAAAAAAGTTTTTTATTGTGTCTAGTTTTAAAGTCAACACACTTGGTGATGTGTATTTTTAGAATGTTGACACTCAATTAGCCTTTTAATGATAACAGACAGAACTATACGCTAGTGGAACTTCTGTCATGTCTGTAGTGCCTCTATTGTGGCTAACGTGGTGGTGTGAATAATCGGTTAAACACTATGATTTGCTACGGTCTCCAAGCACTAGACATTGGCGCGACTAACAAGAGAAAGATACAATAACACTGATTTAGTTAGCAGCTCTAACGCAAAAGTTAAGTGAGGTTTGTATTTGAAACTTCAAGAGTCAAGCAAGGATAACTTCTACATAGAAATAAACTTAGCAATTCAGTCAAGTTTGTTACGTTTGTTTTGTTGTTTGTTGTGTTTTCTGTGATTGCTGTAAATTCTCGTAACCGAAATTCATTTTGACAATTGGGGGAAAATTAATTCAATCTAATATCCACTCACCCACAGTGAACACACACACAACCATCAATTAGAATAAAAATTAGAAGATGGAAAGAACACATGCAGCCCAGAACCAGGTCGCAGCTCTGCTGGAAGAAATTTCTTTTGAAATAAGCAGCACCTGCTCTTCTATCTGTATTTTTCTCTTTTTTCTTTTGTTTTTTTTTGTGTGTAGGTACATAAATAAATAATGTAAAGGCCCAAGTCACCATTTTTAGGAACTCCAAGTTGACCTTGTAAATGAAGTACTCGTAGTTACCTAATACCTATCCAGCAATGAGTGTTGCGCATCGCCGCCACTCGTGTTGCCTCAGCCACCGGATGCCACCGGATGTTTTGTTGCAACACCAGTTAGATGCATCCATTTATAATCGCTTATTGGCTGCTGTTGCCATTGCTTCATTATCTTCATCATTGACCTTTTAACACTGACCCAGATTTTATAGATTGACTAGGACGCGGTTTGAAGCCGTACCTAATACGTAGCGTACTCTAGCCGTGGAGTTTCCATTTGTAACTAGACGTTCCTTCCAGTTGATCTATTTTAGCTTGCTCCAAGATTAGCATCATTATCATCCTTCTATCCTTATGCCTATGTGCCGTCTCCTTAATAGACACCTCCTTTCTATCCAAATCTCTGGTCTTCCTCAACTTGTCTCAAGATGTGTCACAAAGAAATGCTGTCCCTATTGTTATTGATACCAGTACATCCCCTTACAAGCTACTACTACCAATTTCGCTTCAATATCTGCTGTATCATGTTCATTCATGGTTAACCACAGCATTTTCTGTTCGACCTTGCATTCACACTATATTGACACCACCAGCTATCCAATTATACGCAGTTAGTAAGCTAGTGTGCACAGTGCAATAATTCTAATAGGATATTCTTGTGACGTTTGTCTATCTGTCTGTATACATATATATAATTCAAAGTCCTGACTGACTGATATCAACGCACAACCTAAACCGCTGGTTCTAGAGACATGAAACTTGGAGGGTGTGTCCTTTGTGAAGAGTAATAGGTATCCACTAAGAAAGGGATTTTTCGAAGTTCAACCCTTAAGGAGGTCAAAAAGGGGTTGAAAGTTTATAGCGGGAGAAGTACCTACTCATTCCACGTGGGCGAAGCCGCTGGCAGAAGCTAGTTGATTATAAAAAAAACCCGGCCAAGAGCAAGTCGGACTCGCGCGCATTGGGTTCCGAATAAATCATATTTTTTTCAGGTTTTTTTTACACTGCCTCCACCTTATAGGTTTTCCTGTAATCTCTATGTAAAGAACTACTTTCGTATTTTTTTTTCAAAATTTTAGGCCTTGGTTTCGGATATAGATAGTTATTTTTCATCTATTTTCTTAAAAAATATATTCCAGACCCTCACAATGTGCCCTTTCATTTGATATGTCATACGATACAGTTAGAAAAAAAAAATCCAATTTTCACCCCAAAAGTGACCCCCATATTCCAAATTAATTTATTAAGAGATATATTCATTTCAACTCTATCGGTCCAGCAGATTCGGAGCAAATTGGCTGTGACAGACGGACAGACAGACACACGAGTGATCTTATAAGGGTTCCGTTTTTTTATTCGGACTTTCGGAACCCTAATTATAAGTAAGCCTAAGATAACTAGGCTGACAGCCAGCACTTTATGAACGTCAAAGTTCTACACTAAAGACAGTCCCCCAAAATCGCCCGTCACCACTTCCTAGTGTTTTAACTGGGAAGAAGAAGTGGCGCAACAAACTCCCCAGCAACAGATGATTGCTTTACCCAATATTATTATACAATCGTCTTTAACGTCCTCAATTCCTCAAACATAATGTATAGGTACGTTTAGAGCTTACTCAATATAGTGAAAACTCTAAGAATTCGTTCTAATTCTGACTCTCATTTAATTTTTGCACGACCTTGTGGTATTATGACTAGACCAGATAGTCACCACATTTAACTATCCTCCATGCAGCAGCCGGGCAGCCCAATTACATGTCGTTTGTAAGCGCAGTGAATGCTACAGCTAGGGTTGCCAACCGTACTATAAAATAGAGTATTGTACTCTATTTCATGTAGGTGTATTTTATCTCACAATCTGTAATACTAATAGAGTACGCTAAAATACTCTTTTTAGGGTTCCGTACCCAAAGGGTAAAACGGATCCACGGTCCGATTGAGTTGAAAGGTACACACATGACTATCTGTGACCCAAACACGAACGTGTAACGTAAATAAATGAATTTTTAGGGGTTCACTTCGGGGGTGCAAATCAGAAAATGGGAATTAAGTTATTTGAGAAAATAGATGAAAAATTACCATTCCCCCCTTATCTCCAAAACCACTAGGCAAAATTTTGAAAAAAAATGCAGAATGTAGTTCTTTACTTTTGTTTTAGATTACAGGAAAACCTATAAGAAGTACCTATATGTAGTTCAAACCTGAAAAAATATGAATTGTTCGGAACCCTTTGTGCGTGAGTCCGACTCGCTCTTGGCCGGTTTTTTTATAAGATGGTACTCCTTATTTACCCTCTCTGAAATCAGTTATACTCTATTTCTTTAAAAAAAAGTTGGCAACCCTAGCTACAGCTGACCTGCTAGGCTGCCATGTGCAGACGCATCCTTGTGCTACATCGTGTTGCGCAAGTCCACTAGCCGAGATGAGGAGCCTGGGGTTAATGGCTTTTTGTAATAAGTTGTGTTTCTGGTATGTTACATGAATAATCATAAAATAAATAAGTGGTTAGTCAACGCGTCAGTTACCGGTGAAACAGACACAATAGAAAATCTATTGTTACCTTATCCGTTGGTACCCGACGCGTTAAGCTAACCAGCCACTTTGAGTTTAGTTTTCCAATATTATAGAGAAAAGTAAAATGAGAAGTGTTAAGTTTTTCAAAAGTCAGTGAATCATTTTCGGTTTTCACAAAAGTGTGCATTTTAAGAAAATGCTTCTTTATTTACCGTTTCCTTTATTTAAATAAGTTGACATGATCAATTGATGCATTGCTGCTGTGTTTTTGCTTGTTTACAGGAAAACTATTCAGTAATGAGCTCGCATTGCAATCTATTTATTTGGCGAGTCGGAACTGTTCGTTTACTAAGAAGTAGAGAAAGGAAGGAATAGTGCACTATGACTAATGCGTGTGTACTGCAGCGTGGCCTTGGCTCTGTTACATTTTTTCTGACCAGTGCACTTATAGAGTCAAGGTGTTTAGCTGTCGTGCCTGACTGGTAATTCCATTAGATATAGCCACTAAGTATAAAAATATTTTAATGATTTAGTTTCATGTATAAAGTAAAAGGTAAAGTTTATAAGTATTGGAACAAGTTGATTGGAGATTTCGGTTTTATTTTTCGCATGGCAAATTAAAATTAAAACAATATTTATGTAACTCAATAAAAAACAGTAAACTTCCGTTTTTGTTTTGTACGTAGGTAAGTTAGGTTAGTTAATATTTAGATAATTTAAAAAACTTAGCAAAGCAAAGGCTCACAGTAAAATTATTAGATTTTATTTAGTATGGTCTTAGAATACATAACATGGTTTAAAAGAGTGTCCATGGAGTTTCTTTTACGTTCTTCTCCGTAGAGATCTACGCCTTATAATGTGCAATTAGCTTCATCTTTCTGACTGACCGACTTCTTGGCAATTCAAAAGTGCTCGTAAATGGTTTATTTGAATTTAATGCTTTGATTTTCAAAGCTTCACATTGGTAGAGCTCACATGGCCTAAGAACTGGTTTCATCAATGGGAAGAGTTGAACCGTACAGATTATTACCGGTCATCCGACGGGTAATGAAACACTTCGTTTTCCATTTTCCCTATTTCCCAGTATTCGCTGGCACTGATTGGAAATATCCGTTTTTTTTTTTAATGAACATACCGAACACGATATTTTATCGTAACTTTTCGACCAAATATCGTATACTTACCTAGTTTAATAAAATTCTCTCTAAAATCGAGTGAGACCTCAAATTAGCCTGATTGCCAGAGCCAACCACTCAGAATAGAACAACCTGGCGCAAATTTGTGAGGAGACCCGACCCCAAATAATGGGAACAAGAGAGGTCAAAGAAGAGATGATTTTATACCTAGTTTATCTTGTTGCTATAGGATCCAAACAATGAAGGATGCTGTGAAACATAATACAAAAGCAGCACGTAGTTCCTATACCACTATTAAGAGCAAAGGCAAATAGCACCGTCTGTTTCTCTTCATTTCACTTTCTGTTCATTTTCTAAATCCAAGTTATATTTTGTAAGTAATGAAAAAGTTTCAGATCAGTAAAAGATGTTTATTTAAAAAGACTCCACGATAGCACGGTCTATCAGACTAAACAGTATGAGGAATTATCAAAGAAAAAATTTGATTTACCAATATATTGGTATTTGTTAGTAAAATATACGTGCGTTGAAGTTTCTTTTACTTAAAAGGAGGCCCCTATGTAAGATTTACTGTAAAAGTTGTACAAGTTTCTACAATAAATCTTTTTATTTTTATTTATTTTATAAGTCAATGGGAAGTTAAAAAATTCTTCGTAACAAAAGTTTGTGACAGCTCAGTTTGGACCCTTCGGGTATGGAACCCTAAAAAGGATGGCAAGTCCGCCTCGGAAAGACCTCTGGCGAGAGAAGCTCCGTCCACCTGATTATTTCATCAACCCATATGCGGCGTCTCTCGGCAGGCCATGCCCCACCTCTGTATATATTGCGCCGGTACATGTGAGGACCTTATGCCTGCGTCAGCAAATGTTGTAACTGAATACTGAGCCGAACATTATATTTAGAAATCGACACGCTAAGATATAAGAAAATAATTACCACGCTTGCTCAGATATTTGGATGACGGCATGTCGTACACTACTTTAATAAGTTGGAAAATGGATAAGACGCAGGAGAAATGGTTTTGTTACGAAATTGAAATGGATAGGACGCAGGAGAAATGGTTTTGTTACGAAATTGAAGATTCTGCAGCGGTTGCAGAGTTGACTATTCTACTATTACTTTTAACAAAGTAAAGCATACTTTGTTTTTAACCTGCATACCTACACAGCTTGTTTGCCATATTGTGCATTTGTTGTAAAAGTTTCTCTACTTTAAGGACCTAACTTGTACCATTAAAACGGAAAACTACAAAATGTTTTTTTTTTAATGAAAGAAGTATTAGTTACAGCAACTTTAGTATTTAATATTTCTTTGTCAGAGTTCTAATTAATCTTAGATTTCAGGTTTTTAAAAAATACAAATTTAAAATACCAAGCTGTTTGCTGTTTAGACTGAACCATTTTATCGTTGAAATTGTTTGACACATCCGTTGTAGAAAGGAAAATTTCTTAAACCAAATAAAGGTTCGAGGACAGCACGCTCTAAATAATGTCTGCGTAAGATGTACAATCATATACAAAACCTCAGTCAACTGACACAATCAGTTAATGATCATTGATCAACAAGCATCTACGGATACAGAGATTCGGTAACAAACTGAGATTTCCTAGCCTTTATTCTTCATCTCTCTTCACGAAAACCTTATTAAGTTGCACCTGACACGTTCAGTCTACCCGGGCCTGCGGACGGCGAGTAGTGAGTAACTCGCCGCCCGATCAGCACCAGGCCCGAGAGTCGACGGCGCGTAGTGTTCCACGCGCGCCTCAAAGAGTTGTCAGCAAAGGACGGGGCCTGCCACGGCCAATGCCTGCCCGGGGTTGAGGATAAATTCGAAAGAGTTACCTCGCCCCTGGGCACGTAGGGCAGGGAGGAACAGGGGTGGGTTTTAGTCAGTAAGAGTCTGACACGTCCTTCCGCTCCACCCTAGAGCGGAAGAAGTCATAAGATGATTTCCCACCCCCCAAAAAAAAAAACACGTTCAGTCTTTCCACCACTCTAAGGTCGACTGGTAGAAAATACCTAAGTCATTAAGTCCGCCATAAAAATTACTGTAGGTACAAACCTACAGTAATTTTTACCTGTGCATGAAGTTTAAGAAATATAAATAAAATAAAATCTTGTTCCCGATGTTCCTAACCCAGTTAAGTAACCTATCTGATTTATCTGCTACATCACCCTTAATTTCATTTCAGTTCCCTTACCCGTGTAGACGTAACAAAATGATAGGCACACTTAGCAGGTACGTACGTACTAGACTCCGGAGAGCTAGACAGACAGACGCATCACTAAACGTTATGTTATATCATGTTATTGTTGTTGCGTTTTTATACGACATAACGACGCTATTCTCGTCAGTACACACACGTGTACTCCGTCCATTTAGGACCGTCACATTCGCGAGTGAGGAATCTGCTCATTTTTTAACCGCCTTCGAAAAAGGAGGAGGCTATGTGCGACTGTATGTATGTTTTTTTTTTGTATGTCCTCCGATTTCTCTGTCAGTTGTGGACCAATTTTCAACAAAAAAAAAATATCCGAAAGAACATATTATACTTCCGAAGATAGCAATTTGCTTTAGCGCTTTTCTATTATCGTTTCCCCCATTTACGAGTATATGTTATTGGGGTTTTGAGTTCTGGGGTATAACAAATAAAAAGTAAAAAATAAAAAACTTTTTTACAAAAAAAAACAACCGACTTCCAAAAAAGAAAATAGTTCTTACTTACACTAAAAAAAATAAAATAACATTTATTTCGGAAGTCGGTGTCAAATAACGAAGAAATAAAATACAAACACCTACTTCCGAAATTAAAGTTATTTTTAAATTTTTAGAGTAGGTAAGCACCAACCTATTTTCTTTTTTGGAAGTCGGTTGTTTTTTTTTTGTAAAAAGTTTTTATTTTTATTGATAGGCTCGCGTTTGACCACTATCTCACCTGATGGTAAGCGATGATGTGGTCGACGATGGAGCACGCTTGTCTAGAAGTTACCTATTCACTCTCGACTTAAAAACCACCCAGGTTGTTGCTATCAGGAAACAGACTCTGGCAGTGAATTCCACTCCCTAGCTGTACGCACAATGAATGTGTTCCCAAAACGTTTTGTGCGTGTGGGTGATATCTATCACAATCTGTTCTTTTGGAATAGGTCCCACTCCGTTACAAGTAGGTTATACGCATGACTTCGCCGCAGCATCAGCGTGGATTTTATTAGTTTGTGAGCATCTTGATGATAATTTATGTATTTATTGACATACAAAGCCGATGAGAATAGAATGTCTTTGTATAGAAAAACTACCATGTAATTCAATTAAAAAATTTAGTTTTTAAACCCACGACGTGTAGCTCTGTTTTTTTTTTTAAATATGATTATAATTCGTAATAGTTTTATCAATTTGTTTTGAGAATTACTGACAAAGCTTTTTGTATCGAAGGTAAATAAGGAAAATAAATAAGGAATAAATAAATAAGAAAGGAATAAATAAGGAATAAATAAATAATAAATAGATAAATAAGGAAGGCAGTTGGTTTAATGTAATAACCATTAACTTTCTTCTTTTTTTAAAAAATGATAAATTATGTTTATTCAGTAAATTTAAAACATTTATTATTTATCATTAACTTATAAATGATCACAGCTTTATGAGTTTAGCTTAAGTACTTATCATCAAAGTCATTATAGATACAATTTATCTACTACACAAGATTGCAATGAATTATTAGAACGTAATGTAAGGTTGATTCAAATATTATGCACATTCGTAATACGAATGGCCATGGTGATCTTGCTAGGGTTGCCAATTTTTTTTTAAATAAATAGATACTCTATTTATTTTAAAAAAAGTTAACTGATTTCAGATAGGGTAAATAAAAAATGTTACCTTAAAAAAAGAGAACTTATTTTTTAATTTTTGAAAAGATATTTTTATGCCTTTTGCGGCACATAACAATTTTTCATCATTTTTAAAAGAATTGTATGACTCCAAACATTCTTAATAATCTATGTTTTTAGCTTATTTTTTATTAATTCAATGGACATATTAACAGTAAACGTTACATTTTTGGGTTATGACAATGGGTATACAGGACTGGTATTCTAGTAAACATTGTGAAAAAGAGTATTTTAGCGTACTCTATTAGTATTACAGATTATAGAGTACACTTACAATACTCTATTTTAGAGTACGGTTGGCAACCCTAGACATTACTTATAATATCTAATATCTACATGATCTACATACAAGAAATAAATAATTCTTTATTTATAGACAAGTATTTTCTATTTACAACTGTAATTAAAACAAAAAAAAAAATAGATAACATTTAGATAGTTTACATCTGCCAGGGTCGCGGGTGTGTTTGAAAGAGTCACCGCAACCCTGGCACAGGCAACTGAAGGCACAGGGGTGGGTTTTATAGTGCGCAACTCAAAAGTCTGACCCAGGGTCAAATCAGGTAGTTCAGGTTTTATTAGTGAGCAAGAGTCAAGACACGCCCTCTCGCTCCACCCAGAACGGGAGAAGTTATTTGATGATTTCCCACCCCAAAAAAATTATATAGGTTTTTTACATAGGTTTAAAAACAGTGTTACCCAATGCTTAGATGATTTAAATCACCGACATTAAGGCCATTCATTGTGTAAAACTTTCGAATACTACGCGCGCGTAAAAACCCACTTTGCACAAGTCATTGAAGAGTTGAACTTCATCTCACCTAAGTGCATGACACACTATGGCATAACAAGGACCTGTCACAATTGCTCAATAATCTAATCAGGTCTCCCCCCTCGGGACGGAGCCCCGCACGTCCCTGCACGTCCCCGCCTCCCGCTACATCTTCCTAGGCACTTGACACTTCTAGAACTTGGCAGGTTGTAAAATCTGACCGAGATTTGAGACTCAGTTGTTTAATGTCATTGACTTGACTAAATGGCACCACTAAACCGTACCAAATATTGGTATTTGTTAGTAAAGTATACGTAATAATAAACAATAACACCTTTCAAGTCGATGGGAACTTAAGAAATTCATCGTAACAAAATTTTGTGACTGACAACGGACGGACAGACGGCCACGTGAGTGACAACAATAGGGCTCCGTTTGGACCCTTCAGGTACGGAACCCTAAAAAGTGGGAAAGAAGTAGACAGACGTTCTGATGGGAAGTGGTTACTGATAGTGACCACTTTTTAAAATTATTATTGACATGTGGCGCCATATAACGTCCTAAAGCAAATGTGACCGTCAAAAGTTTCTTATTCTATCCCACAGGAACAATACTTTGTTTCTGGGTAGAAGGTACCCTTTATCCTTTTCTGTACCCCCTTCTTTTTTTTTTGTGGGGTGTGAAATCATCGAGGAGCGCGTGTCAGACTCTTTCTGACTAAAACCCATCCCTGTTCCTTCGTTCTGTTTCGAATTTATCCGCTACCCCTTAGCATGCATGCATCGGCCATGACGGGCCCGTCAGTGGTTGCTGACATCTCTTTGAGGCGCGCGTGGAACACTACGCCCGTCGACTCTCGTGCCTGGTCCTGATCGGACGGAGAGCTACCCATTACTCGCCGTCCGCAGGCCCGCGTCTACGGTGGCCGGAGATCGTCGCACGACTCCCGACGCCAGAGCTACTGCTGGGGGCGTGAGGGTGACTCCATTGAGTTTCCCTTACCCATTCCGCCTCCTCCTTCGCGAGCACTGACAACGGATATGCCATGATGATAGGTTCAGTGGTATAGACGTGAAAATGTAACAAACAAACAAACTCAATTTTATCACACCTGATGGTAAGCGATGATGTATGACTTTTGGACTTTTTCAAAACAGAGGCATTAGAAGTGCGTTATACTGCATCTGCTTGGTAGCAGACATCATCATTCTCCTGCCCTTATCCCAGTTTATTTGGGGTCGGCGCAACATGTCTTTTTCTTCCTTCTATTAGTCGTCATCTATATAGTCATCCCATTTTTACCCATATCCTCTTTCACACAGTCCAACCATCGTTTCTTTGGCCTTCCCCTACTCATAGAGCCATCCACATCCATACACAAGACATTCCTCACGACATTTTCTTCATTCCTACGCATGACATGCCCATACCACGACAACCGATTTCCACACAACTTTTCAGTCAGCGGTGCCACTTTCAGACTTCCTCTTATATACTCATTCCTAATTTTATCCATGCGCGTAACACCACACATTGCTCTTAGCATTCTCATCTCAGCTGCATGCAATTGCTTTTCATTCATTCTGAAGGTAAATTTATATTGTATACTTCCCTGGCTCTGTTGCGAAGTCTGTAGGTACCTACTAGTTAAATGATACTACCAAACTATTGGTTTTTTAATCAAGTTTCAAACGAAAAATGTCGCTGTCCTTGAAATCGTTCAAGAATAAGGCTTCCACGAACATACATAGTTAATGACGATACCAGCTGTGTTAATCCCACACAAATCGTTAAGTCGGCCGCGGAATAGGTCACTTCACTTATTATTAAGCTTATTATACATAGTGGAATCCATCTATCATTTAACTAGGTTTCTACGTTGTTGTTGAGAAAAGGTCTATTAATATATTAAAAGCTTTCCTTTTCGACTACGTTGTAGTGACATATTTGTACTAGAGTGAACTAATTTTGATTGTCTTTGATGAACTAATAATTCTTCCCCGATTTGAAATTGGAAGCCTACTCTTTTACCAAAACTTTTAAAAACTAATCTGACGAGTGTCAGCCCAATCTAATGTTGATACGTAAAAATCGGTGAACGTAGATGTTGTAGTAAACTCCTTGAAACTGGGGTTTTTTGTCCTACCTCACCAAATTACAATTCGCACAAAATGAAAACGAAAACTAGGACAAAAAAAAAGTTAACGGAAGTGGATTCAATTACCATATGGACGATGAAATATTGCTATCACGATCACGTATCACTTACACTTTCATTTAGTGATCTAAATCCGTGTAGGGTGAACGTAAGTACTACACAACTTTCACTGATTGCTTCGCATCAATCAATTACCGAATCTCAATCATCAATGGAACGATTGATTGGCGTAGCGTATGAACGAATGAATATGGTAGTAAGAAGCCAATGAAGTGTAGTTTTGTTAGAAGTTGACTTGTTCTACCTATATCTAGAATTAGGCCGCGTTTCCACCTGCAACCAGCTCGCATGCAAGTTGCATTACATTGCGGGCTACCGAGGTAAATATGATCAATAGCTGGTTCGTGCCCCGTAATGTTATTAAACTTGCACGCGAGTTGCTTGGAGTTCGAAGCGCGGCCTTAAGTTGGGTCAAAAGTTTGGTTTGAAGATTTTGAGCCACTTTTTCTTTTCCACTTTTCTTTTTTTTTTTGCCACTTTTTTTTTTTTTTTTTTCTTTTTTTTTGGTTACTAGGTTTCATAAATTGGCATGCTGGATATGGAAAAATGTATAGCATAAGCATAGAATAATCAACCAACAGTGTTTCCATTGGTGGGATTCAGGTCTTCTCTCGATGAGAGTGCGCGGCAGCGTGCGAACCCCTGTACGCGTAGCATGACCACCATAGAAACGGGTTTTGTCGACGGAAGAACAGACGAAATGACAAATTGTAGAAAGATTTCTACCGTTCTAAGCATGGCGATGTTAAAACTGAAGAGAAGAAACGTTTCTATTCTTCAGTCGACAAAAGTCTACAATGTACAGAAAAGATGTCATTGGTAGAATAAAGATAAAATTGGTCATGCTACGCCTGCTGACTAGTAGATGTCAGGTCTTCGAATTGTGGGTCTTAGGACGCATGACGGTTTCCACACGATTTTCTTCATTACCGTTTTGAGAGCAGTGGTGATGAAATAATTTATACATGGCAATAAGCATAAAGTGGATGCCTGGGATCGTGTCTGCCAAGTCGGAATCGTTGAAATATAATATCTTAGTAAACTTTAGTTTGTCAGTGTGCTGTAAAGATACACTACAACTTTAGCTCTTTTAACAACAATTATTAGGAATAGGACAGACACTATAGTGCATTCAGACAAGCCTGTTAAATGTATACAAGTATTACTCAATGTTAGTAGTGTAGCTAGAGTGCAGTACCCCAGTGGCCGTGAGCTCAGCTCCGGAAGACGCGCAGACGGAGAAAGCGACGCCTATTAGCGAAGCCCTGCTAACTGCTCCATATGTGGCTATTTTAGATCGACCACGAGCACGTGTAGAACTTTGTGGGCGTGTGTAACAATTTGAGCAACAAAAATGTCGTCTATTACTAGTATAATATATATACTTAGATCGACAAGAAGTTACTCTTGCTCAGTCTCTTCTTCTACCTCTTCTGGACTATGCTGATGTCTGCTTCCTTGATGTGACTGAGGAACTACATATAATCTCGAACGTCTGCAGAATTTGTGTATATACGCTTCATCTTTGGCCTTCGGAAGTACGACATGCATGTGTCGGACTTTCAGAAGCAGTTTAGGTGGCTGCCTATTCGGCAGCGTCGGGATACCCACATTCTTTCCTTACTCTTTTCAGTTCTTCACAATCACAACTCCACGTTGTACCTTCGGGAACGCTTTGAGTATCTTGTTCCAAGAGGAACACCTTGCCGCTCATCATCCTCTCTTCTCCTTCGGTTCCCTTCCCACTCTTCTAGTCGTTACGGTGGATCCTTTACTGTTCGAGCTGTACGCCTTTGGAACTCTCTTCCACACACTCTAAGGGATAGCCCTTCGTTGGAAGTGTTAAGGAGAGAAATAAGAGAGAATTTCCTGTCAACATGACCCATAATAATATGCTTTTATAGAATTTCTTTGTTTATATTATAGGTGTTAATTACGTTTATGTATCACATAAATGTTTAGTTTATTTAGGGCTGATTTTTCAATAGTCAGATAACTTTTAACTGAGGAATAAAAATGTCATTTTGACAGTTTTTGTATAGAAATTATGTCAAACCGCAATTTTTATTCCCCAGTTAAAAGTTATCTGACTATTGAAAAATCAGCCCTTAAGTAACAATATTATATTTTAAGTTTTGCTGTGCACTTAAAATATATTTGTATAACAAATGTATTTTTCATCCTGAGTTTTGTTGTAAGAAAATACAAATTCTAGGTTTAAAAAAAAAAAACCCAGAATTTGGATAAGCTCGCCTTTCTAATTAACTGTGCCATTGAGTTTTTATGTATACTAATATGTTTTATGTGTACAATAAAGAATAATAATAGATCACTTATTTTTTTTTCGTTTATGGAATATGGCACATTCGGATGTAGATACCAAAAAAAAAATCGCTTGTCACTTCTTAGTGGATTCAGTTTAGATAACTCTTCATCAACAATTTATGTCGTTGATGTGAAGTTTTCTTTTTAGAGGATTGTTACGTTATAAATTAATTAAATAGCTTCCATTACCTAGTTTTTAGCCATTAGAAATATAAAGAGAAAACACACCTTTATAACTGAAACAACGCCTGAAACAGCTCTGTTGTTTATGGCTAAATGTAACAGTGATTTTTTCCACTGAAACCTCTCCCTTGTGAATGATTGATATGCTTCCAAGCAGATTAAATGTAGAATATCAATCCGTCATTATTATGGTGCCCTTTAGTGTTTGTGGAGCAGTGGAGCTGAATTCTAGGAAACGAGTTACACAGCTAGAGAGTGGGTTTTATGTAGGTATGTTATCTTATCAGCTAACGCACGACTGCATTATGGAATATGCATGTAATTTAAAAACTATAAACTCAAGAAAATTATTTAAAAATAAATTCAAGGACCGCATGTTGCTTAAAAAAAAAATTAGGTAATTCTTATAAATTTCTACTAAACTTTATTAAACGTCCGTGACTGTCAAAACTGTACTGTGACGTCACTTACCTCGACAGTCCTTGTTTACATTTTATTTTTTGTCCTTGTATGAATAATTTTACTAATTGTATGTGCTTTAATCAAGCAGAAATTGCAATTTCCATATTATAATAAATTTGACAGAAATTTCAAAGTGCTTTTTACGAAATAAGTGTAACTTTGACACATATATTTTTTCGTCACTATCATTATTGTGAACGATACGTTTTGAGTTTACGTTTAGTTTCAACAAAAACATGTAACATAAAATAATGAATTGTAAAATATGTGACGAATTAAAAAATCAAACAATGCAATTTTTAATTGCTTTGACTATGAAAGGTTACATATTTAAAAAAAGGAAGGAAGGAAGTCGGTGTTTCTAGTTTTGTTTCTTCGTTATTTGACACCGACTTCCGAAATTAAAGTTATTTTGCATTTTTTTGTGTTATTTATGTAAAGTCGGTTGTATTTTTTTGTAAAAAGTTTTTTATTTATTTTTTAAATATACATTGTATTGGACCATACAAACAATGTGGTACACTTGTTTGATTTTTTAATAAAAATTCAAACTTCCAAAAAAAATATATCAGCTGATCAAAATATATCAGCTGATCAAATTAGTATGGAAGATACTTTTTTTTTCTGAATTGAATATTACTTTCTTGAAGAAAGTTGTTCATGTCTGTGGGCAGAAGTCGTATAAAAAAATACTGGACATTGAAGACATCCATGCTGTTTGCGTAGCGTCCGAGGGACTGAACCACCCATTTGGGATTGGGATCATATCCCCAAAAATAACAAGTACTTATCAAAACTATTGAGTCGTAGTATTCCGGGTTGCCACAGGTGCGAATACCGGCGACCTCATTTATTCCACACTCTGCTAAGCTGTAATTATGAATTTTGTAGGTCCCGAACTTGCCATTGCCAGAGTTTAACTACATAGGTACAGAGAAAATCCTGTCATAGAAAGAAGACTCGGACCGGTTTGTTATAGTTATAGCACCGATAGTAATTCCTACGTCGAGCTACTTAATAAATGATAAATGATGTTTATTCAGTAAATAGGTTACAAGGAACACCTTTACACGTCAATGTTTTTTGTCAGTTTAAGCTAGATGAGGCCGGTGTTTCCTAGCTGACTGTGACTACCCTGAGAAGAAACACCGAAACAAACTCAGAGGTCAAAGTCTCTTTTAAAGTGTTCAAATCCATACAATGTGTACTGGTTAAATCATATGAGAACCATATACGTTTATGTCTGGGATGAGCTTTTTGAAGAAAGCAACACACAAATTCGAGTGGACCTGTCCAGACAGTGCAAGCATTTGTCAGTCATCGTGAAGCTCAACTCAGAACTTTGAGGAGCTCAACAAACCGACGAACAATACCAAAGTAAGGACATTTGAGTAGGCCGCAAAAATACTCAAACTGCCAGACAATCATAAAATCTACATGAATATAACGACATACATAGTTCTCGCATTCACATTATTCTATATGAGGACCATGCAGCTTAGTGTCTGTAGTGGTCTTTTGAAGAAAGAACCAAACATATTTGAGTGGACCTGTCCAGTCAGTGCAAGCATTTGTCAATAGTCGAATAGCTCAACTTAAAAACCACTAAGGAGCTCAATGACTTGACGACGAAAGAAAAGACATTTGGGTAGGCCGCAAAAGTACTCAAACTGTCAGACAACGTTAAAAATTACTGTAAAAAGGAGGAGAAAATAATAATAATAACCCACATAGTCCTCACATTTACAAAAATTAAGTAATCAAAAAAAAAAAATATAATACTTTACAAAGTAAATATTCGTGTCAAACAAAATAGTAATAATAATATGTCAATCAAAAAATAAAAATAAATATAATACTTAACAAAGTATTCAAGTCAAAAAAAAAAAAAAAAAATATAATGTCAATAAAAAAAAAATTAAAAATATAATATAATACTATACAAGTATTCATGTCAAAAACGAATATTAAAAAATATATATAAAAAAATTTCATCAGTAAAAGTAGTACATATGAAAACAATGGCTCATGCATATCATTGAAGCAGCTCAATCCCACGCCTTTTTGTCCTCAAGAAAGTCATTAATTGTGTAAAAAGCTTTCTGGCATAGCTTACGTTTAATAAATGATTTAAATTTATTTATGCTTAGTTCTTGAATTTGGCTAGGAAGTTTATTATAGAAACGTATACATTGGCATCTAAACGAACCACCTATTTTTTTCTTGAGCCTGGGTTTAGGTACAATAAATTTGTGTTTGTTCCTAGTATTTATGCTATGGATATCACTGTATCTTTTAAACAGATTAATATTTTTATGGGCATACATGAGATTCTCATAAATATATTGAGAGGGAACAGTCATAATATTAATCTCTTTAAATTTGTCTCTGAGGGAGTGTCTGGGACTGCGGCATTTCCCCACAACAGAATGCCGTACGACATCACACTATGAAAATAACTAAAGTATACTAAACGAGCTGTCTCTAAATCAGTTAAACAACGAATTTGTAATGTCCTTCAACATCGAATTATTTGAGAGGATATACCGGCCACGACCCCAGTCACTTTATAATCTACACAAAACTAGTTCGTTAATACTGTTATTTCTAAAGTGGCTATATCATAACGGTAAGCGCCCATAGATTGGCACTGGATGGAGCCTGGCTCTATGCAGATTCTTCCGCGAAAGAATCTATCATTTATTAGTGAAGGTACCATTGATGTCTTACAATTCATTTATTTATATAAACTTCATGTACAGTAGTGGTACATAGGCGGACCGAATGCAACAAGGCTGTAACAAGGCAGTGTTAAAGCCTTGTTTATTTTTTGACTTCTATTCCAAATTACGTTCTTTCCTACCTTTTTAACCGACGAAAAAAAAGGAGGAGGTTCTCAATTCGACCGTATATATGTTTTTTTTTTTAACCGACGAAAAAAAAAGGAGGAGGTTCTCAATTCGACCGTATATATATATTTTTTTTGTGTATGTTCAGCCCTCACTCCGTTGTTTATGAACCGATTTTGATGATTCTTTTTTTCTTAGATAGGTTATAACTAAAGGGTGGTCCCATGTCAAGGACATCAGGATCTGATCATGGAATCCTGATAAAATTGAGAGAAAACCTCGAAAATTGGGCACAAATATTGTTTCTGTTTACTTTTCATAACTTAATCAGGTATTTGCATTTAGGAATCATCACATCATGAAACTGAGCTGATGATGGAAACCATACCTTTCCTAAATAAATAGAAGTTAGATATAAAAAACTGGTTTTAGTGACAGATACCACTTAATATGCTTTGAGAAAAGACGTCTTTAGAATACAACTGGTCAATATCCTGGGAACCTCAGTGCCAAGAGGAATGATGAAGGATTAGAAATTAGCCTCAGAGTATTAAAAGATGATGCGAGTCACAAAAAATCATAAAATAAAAAAACTTTTTAACAAAAAATTCAACCGACGAAAAAGAACTAAAAAGCAAAAAATAAATAAACCTTTTAAGTCTTGAGTATTGAGCTTATTTACCTACATAAAATATCAAATTTTATGTAAACTAATTTTGAATCGGCGCCATAATAAAATGATTAATTACCTACATCTAGCCTTCTTCATTTCTACGTACATATAAAATTTAAATATGTAATAATCAGATTGTTGTTTGGCGCCGTCATACGTATACCTCGATGACGTTTTGGTGTTCTCCAAATGTTTAAATTCCACGTTCCATTATATTCCATTAAATTGTCCGTAAGTTTAAATATCTTGGACACATAATTAAGGAAGATTTAGTAGATGATGCAGATCTGGAACGACAGAGGCGCAGTATCGCATGTCGAAGCAATATGTTGGCTAGACGTTTTTCTTACTGCTCCAACCAAGTTAAAATAACTCTGTTCAAAGCTTACTGTCAGTCGTTCTACACCAGTCAACTCTGGTACAAGTACACGAAGAGTGCTTATAACACTCTTCGTGTGCAATATAATAACGCATTTAGAGCTATATTAAAGCTGCCCTGGCGGTGTAATGCGACTGGCATGTTCGTAGAGAACAGAGTTACTGATTTTTACGGGCTCTTTAGAAGACTCAAGGCATCATTTCTGACTCGATTATGTACATGTACTAATCAAATAGTAACTATAATATTTCGCTGTGTGTACCTGCAAAGATGATACTTTTGATTGTAATTTTAATTTAATTTAATTTAACATAATCTAATTTTAATAATGTAAGTTTTTAACAATGTAATTTTATTTAATCAATGTAATTTTATTTAATATTTAGATTTAATAATGAAATTTAATTTAATTTTAATAATTTAATTTTAAGTATGTAATGTTGCTATGGGTTAATACCTGAAAATAAAATATAAATAAATAAATAAATAAAAATAAAATATATTGAGGTTTTTAGTTCTGAGGTACAACAACTAAAAAGAGAAAAATAAAAAACTTTTTTACAAAAAAAAAAACAACCGACTTCCATAAAAAAAATACAATAAAAATTAATAAATAACTTTAATTTCGGAAGTCGGTGTCAAATAACGAAGAAGTAAAATACAAACACCGACTTCCGAAATTAATAATAATAATAATAATCATTATTATTAGTCTCGTTCATGGACTCAGTCCATGAACGAGAACGTCATGCGCGCATATTATGGGTCTACAGAGGGGGGAACTAACCTCACTGCGTACCGTGTCAGGATGCTGTCTCTGTTCCAGGACCTAGAACCAACCGTCGACGTCTCGGCGCAACGATTGTCGGATCAGGTGCGGGTCATCCAACGTAACCACAAGTTGGACGATGCTGCACTTGATAGGCTGCGCTCAGAGGTACTGAACAACCCTATCATCTCGACCCCGACACAGACCGCGGTACAAGAGCCCGCTAGGGGCGCAATCCCATCGCGAGCCATTAACGTAAGTGATGAGGGAGATGATAGGGTTGTCACGGTAAGTAGCCAGTGCAACGATCGACTGAGGAGCGCACTGGAGGATGCGCTTCGCGAGTATAGATCCACTCCAACCGAACTTAGACCCCGTTTACCACGGTTACCCATGCACAAAAAAAATAGGGCGTTGGTGTGTGCTTTGGACTCGCTGCTTAAAAACATCTTTGAAAGCAGCGAGAACCTCGTTGATACGCACTCAATCTTGTATTGCGGGGCTGTTGCGGCATGTCATTTGGCCAACGTGAAGTTTCCGATTAGCGACGGAGATATTCGGCCAAAGCCTGCTGTACCAGCCTGGCAATGCAGGATCGAGAGGCGTATCGATGGGGCCAGGGTACTCATCGGCAAACTAATCTGCTTCAGGGAGGGCAATACACGTCCACGTGTGATGCGCTTTGTGAGGCGGGCGTTCTCGGGGACTGAAATCAACCCTCGAGAATACATGTCCCGAGTCACAGAGCGCATCGACTTCCTGAAGCAGAAAGTTTGTGCATGGGCAAACCGTATTCGGCGGTATAAGCGGCGAGTTGACCGGTACTCGCAGAATCGCATGTTCCAGAGCGATGAGAGGTGGGTATATAGAGCTTGGGAGCGACCTGAACAAAATATGACGGATGGGTGCCGCCCGGATGATGTTGCCACGAGTACATTCTGGCGCAGCATTTGGTCGGTGCCCGTCTGTCACTCTGAGGGTGGCTGGATGCGTGATCTCGAGCGTGTGTGCGAAGCTATACCAGAAATGGAGAAAATAGATATCAGCCCATTAGATGTAGCCAGAGCAGTCCGTCCGTTACCGAATTGGAAGTCTCCAGGACCGGACGGGCTGCATAACTTCTGGCTAAAGTGGTATAGCAGCTCACACGCGCTTCTAGCATCTCAGTTCCAGTCATCCTTAGAGTCTGGGTCGCTGCCTGAGTTCCTAACAACTGGTGTTACCCACCTGCTCCATAAAACAGGTAGTCCCGCGGAACCTAAGAATTATAGACCGATAACGTGTTTGTCGACGGTCTATAAACTTCTTACATCCATCCTGAGAGCGAAAATTAATCTGCACATTGACAGTAATTCAATTATGTCTGCCTCTCAGAATGGATGTAGGAGCAGGTCCCGCGGTACTAAGGAGCTACTCCTCATAGACATGGCCATAAGCCAGCAGGTTCGTCGATCCCACAAGGATTTGTCGACATGCTGGATAGATTATAAGAAGGCCTACGACTCTGTTCCACATACATGGCTCATGAGGGTGTTGGAGTTGTACAAAATAGATGCAACTCTGCGCACCTTCCTTGGGTCATGTATGGGGCAATGGAAGACAGTCCTTCGCTATCCAGGATGTCGACCAATCCAGGGGAGTGATGAACCTATATGGATTAAACGGGGAATATTTCAGGGCGACAGTTTGAGTCCTCTTTGGTTCTGCTTGGCCCTGAATCCTCTAAGCACATTGCTGGAGGACTCGGGGCTGGGCTATCGGTTGAGAAGAGGTGGTCAAGCCATATCTCACCTTCTTTACATGGATGACCTGAAACTCTTTGCCCCCAACAATTTGCGACTGATGGAGTTACTGAAGGTAACTGAAACTTTCAGTAGCGCGATCAGGATGGAATTTGGTGTGGACAAATGTGCAGTCATGCATGTAAAGCGAGGGGAGATTATGGAATCCGAAGGGATCCAACTTTCGGATTTCATACACCTTAGATCTCTCTCCTCGACCGAAACATACAAATATTTGGGTATGTCGGAAGCGTTAGGCATTAATGTTACTGACATGAAACAATCGCTGAAGGAGCGCTTCTTTGGCCGCCTGAAAAAGGTATTGAACAGCCTTTTGTCGGGCGGGAATAAGGTGCGCGCCTTCAACGGTTGGGTCATGCCGGTTTTGATGTACTCTTTCGGCATACTCAAATGGACTCAGACCGAACTCGACGCCCTGGATAGGAGGGTCCGTACACTGCTGACCGCAAACCGGATGCATCACCCACGTTCATCGGTGATGAGACTGTACATCCCGCGGAAGTGTGGAGGTCGAGGCTTTTTAAACACTAAGACTCTCCACAACCGCGAGGTGTGCAGTCTAAGAGAATATTTTCTAGAAACCGACGTGGGTATGCACCGAGATGTGGTCTCAGTGGACAAGGGACTCACCCCGTTGTCCATGGCAAAAGAGAACTGGCGCAAACCTGTAGTACTCACTACTGATGACCGCAAGGAGATATGGAAAAGCAAGGAGCTTCACGGGCGCTTTTATCGGGCTCTTCATGGGCCTGATGTAGATTTCTTGGCGTCCGTGGCCTGGCTACGTTTCAGCGACCTCTTCGGGGAAACTGAAGGTTTTGTCTGTGCGATTATGGACGAAGTTATCTTGACGAATAACTACCGGAGACATATTATGAAGGATGGGACGGTTGACGTGTGTCGGGCATGCCATCGTCCGGGTGAGTCCATCAGACATATTATCTCTGGTTGTTCTCGTCTTGCTAACAGCGAGTATTTGCACAGGCATAACCAAGTGGCCAGGATTATTCACCAGCAACTTGCTTTGAAATACAAACTTGTGGATTCTGAAGTGCCGTATTACAAATATGTGCCCGACCCAGTTCTCGAAAATGACCATGTCACGTTGTACTGGGATCGGTCTATCATCACTGACAGGACTATTGTTGCAAATAAGCCTGATATAGTGGTGATAGACCGATTAGCGCGCCGCACAATGATAATCGATGTCACCATCCCACATGACGAGAACCTCGTGAAAGCTGAGAAAGAGAAACAAATGAAATATCTTGATTTAGCACATGAGGTTGTCGATATGTGGAATGTGGACTCGGCTGTCATTGTGCCGATAGTCGTTACCGCCAACGGCCTGATAGCCAAAAGCCTCGACGACCACCTGTCGAAGCTGTCGTTGCACGGTTGGATCAAGGGCCTGATACAGAAGGCAATACTCCTCGATATGGCTCGCATTGTGAGGAGGTTCCTGTCTCTGGAGCCCTAACCACCGGTAGCTTGGACCCTGCTCCCGACACCGGCGGACTACTATTTTTTATAATTTTAAATGTTTTTTTTTTCTTTTTTATATGATTTGTAAGAAATATTTAAAATTATAATTTATATATGTATAGAAAATTAATAAACGACATAATAATAATAACCTTTATTCACAAAAATAATTGTACATTTTTTTTTTTTTGTTTACCACTAGAGTGCTTAGTCTACAGTTTGTGTACACAGCGGCATTAGCATTTGGGTCCGAACTAGGCATAACCTGTATTTCAGCCCTCAACGCCGATTCCCCTGAGTTACAAATAAGTATTTAAGAATGTTAATGGTTCCATGTTAGAATGTACAAGCATAATACAAAACAGAAAAACTAAAGAAAACAAAAAGTAAACAAGGAAAAAGAGAAAAAAATAAAATAAAATAAAATAAAAAATTACAAGTTAAATGACCTAGATAATTATAACATTTCTCTAGGTGTGTTAACAGTTCTCTCTTTGTGTGAGATGGAGATGTGAATGAGTGAGTGTGAGAGGGTGTGTGAGATTAGGGGAAATTGGAACTAAATATATAGCAAGATAGACAAAATTAATATATAAATGCGTCCTTACTATGTAGGTACCAGTAGCAGCTCTTCTGTCTCCTCATAGGTGAGTTTTTGAAGGTAATCGCTTAGTTTGATTTTACAGGACTTTTGAGTCAGCGGGTATAGGTTGAGAAGTTTATTTAGTTTATTGTAGATGTAAGGACCAATAAACGGAGCAAAACGAGTGCTGAATTTTGTTTTGAAAGAATTCAATTTTGGGCAAACCAAATGCTTTGTACGTCTGTTCAATATGAGTGGGTCGTAGTTCAGATTCTTATGATGCGTTAGTACTAGATTTAGGAGATATAACTGCCTTACGGTTAACACTTCACAAAACTCATAAAGCAGTGAGGTGGAGTACATACGTGATTTGAAGGTGCAAACCTTCAGTATGGCACGTTGCGCAACTTCAACGGGTTTTAAAATGGATATAGGGGACCCACCCCATGCTGTTACGCAGTAAGTTATGAGGGACTGGCAGAGAGCAAAATATATTCGTTTCAGTACAGAGGGCTCGGCAACGTGTCGAAGGGTCTTAAACACAAAAACCAATTTCCTGATCCTACCACAGAGGGTCTTAATGTGGTCTTTAAAGCTGAGATTGTTGTCTATCGTAATGCCAAGGTATTTTATTTTTTTAACATGTTCTAGTGTAGGACAAGAACAGTCAACCTTAGAGACACACTCGTGGGGTATGATTTTAAGACGATCGTGATTTATATCTATGTTAGACCGTATACTGAAACAAATATACTTCGTCTTATCCACATTTAGTGTCAAGACATTGTCATCGAGCCATACCCTTACAAAATCTAAACCCAATTGAGCAGCATCGAAGGCCTCTTCCCAAGTATCGGCAGAGAACACGAGAGCAGTATCATCTGCAAAAGAGATTATATTGCCGTGGGGAAGCTTGAGACTCGTGAGGTCGTTTATGTATACGAGAAATAAGGTTGGTCCCAGGATACTGCCTTGTGGAACGCCGTACGCAACTGGAAGGTCTCCACTAGTGATGTTACCAATACGAACACTGGAACCGCCCTTCCAAATAACTTTTGAAAAGGTCTAATTGAGTACCTCTGATTCCAAGTGCTTCCAGCTTGCTGAGTAAGATCGGGACAGAGATCGTATCAAAGGCCTTGGCTAGGTCAAGGAAAACTGTAAGGCATTTCTTTTTTTTGTCGAGATCATTACTAACAATGTCTATCAGAGCATTAACAGCTTGATCTGTTGATTTGCCTTCACGAAACCCGTATTGGTTTGGAGAAAGCAGGTGTTTAGTTTCTAGATACCTTACAAGTCTCTTATTTATCAGTCTCTCCAGAAGTTTTGACAGGGCTGGGAGGACTGAAATTGGCCTGTAGTTCATGACACAACCCCTGTCACCGTTCTTATGAATAGGGATTACTACAGATTTTTTTAAGCTATCGGGAAAAACACCATTTTCTAGGCTGGAGTTAAATATGAAGGTAAGCGGAGGAACCAGAAACTTTCTATACGTTTTTAGTAAAGAACTGCTTATTTTGTCATGGCCTGTAGCACAGTCTGTTTTTAGATTGACAATGAGACGTTCCACCTCTTCTTCATTTGTGCTCTCCAAAACGAACGAACTTAATTGTGTGAGAGTGTGCGAGCCAATCGCAGCAGCGCTAAAACCCGTCCTTTTCTGCTCGACCTTATCAGCCAGCAATCTACCTACATTCACAAAGTAGTTGTTTATTGCATTTATTGAAGATTGAGGAGAACTTGATAAGGACAGAAGCTCATTTGAGTGGTTTGTATTTTTACAAGTATTTGTGATTTGTTTTACTACTTTCCATAATTTTTTGTTATCATTTTGCGCCGCTTGCATCAGATCTTTCTCGTAGGCTCTTTTGACTTTTTTCAATAGATCATTGCAAAAGTTTCTATAGCGAGTGTAGGTTGTTTTGAGAGTTAGATTGTCTGGAGAGAGTCTTGATTTTCTGTGTAATTTATCTCTATTTTTCATGCAGCGCAGAAGGCCCTGTGTAATCCACGGCTTTATAATTTTTTTTCGTCTCGATAGAGAAATTATTTTGGTATTTTTTACTATTGCTTCTTGAATACTTTCGGTGAGATAATTTAAAGAAAGGTTAGGATTTGGTGAGTCATAAATAGGGGTTAGATCAATCATAAGGATGTCATGTTCTAAACTTTCAGTGTCAACTTTTTGAATGGATGTTAGAGAAAATTGAGTAGTCTTTTTGAAATTTAAGTTTAGCAAAACAGGATAATGGTCAGTCAAGGCTGCGTTTGGAACGATGGTTATCGCAGAGATATTTGTTTTTAGTAGAGCATAATTAAAGTTATTTATTAATTTTTAGTGTATTTTTTTATGGAAGTCGGTTGTTTTTTTTTATACTGCCTTCATGTCGAGGCTTTTTGGAGGTTTCAAATATTTGTTTTGTCAACAACTAAAAGAGAAGAAACAATTTAAAACAAACCACCCAAGATGTCCGTCCTGGCGCCGACACTACCGTTTGACTGTTTGCCGTACTTGAGCGTTGGAAAACAAAAGACTATCTGATGTTATTGATGGCTCAGTCGTGCGGTGTTTGGTTTCACTCACAACGATTGGTGTGAGTGTGGTATCAGTGACCTACACCGTATACTACACAACACTGTACTTTTTGAAGTTATGTCATTGAATTCTGTTGTGAAATCTTTTCATCATCATTTCAGTCGCCCACAATGATCGGTCCTGCTCGTCTCGCATCCATCAGCAACCCGCGACCCTCACCAGCAGGTATAAACGCTAACTCAGTTGACATCAATTTGACAGGCACTTTGCAGTACATTGCTCGGTGGACATCGATTATAATAGGCACTACGGTTTTCCTATACGTCAAAGCAGCAATGTACGGCAATGTGCCTATATATCTATCAAATTGATGTTAACTGAGTTAGCGAATACGCCTGCTGGTCATCGGTCCACCTTGTTGCAGGCTTTCTAACGTTACATCTTCCGGTATGCGGTCGCCACTCCAGAACTTTTTGGGTCCATCGACCGTCTGTTCTGCGAGCAATATGCAACTCCGGGATGGGAGAGAGAGACCAGACTCTTTTTTTCATGACATATGGATCAGAGTATATGTATATTAATCTAGGCCAATATCTCTTTGCGCGTCCCAATTAGCAGACACAATAGATTTTAACTGTGTCTAGATCCCGAGGTGACTGTCGGACTGCTGAACTAATAATAGTATTATAATAATGTGGGTAAAAACTATGGTATGGCAAAAAAATATAAGATTACAGTTGCAAAAAATTATATTTGTAAAGGTAATGTAGTGCGTTGCCCACCGCGGATATATTCGAAACAGAGTTACCGCGCCCCTGGGCATTCAGGCAACTGAAGGAACAGGGGTGGGTTTTAGTCAGTAAAAGTCTGACACGCCCTCCAGAGCGGGGGCAGTCATTGGATAATTTCCCACCCCCACAAAACAAAGGCGATTAGTTACTGATTTACTGTGATTAGTCAGTGGATATGTTGCAGCCTACAAAGATGACGGGGCTTGGATTGCTCGGTCACTCTAGCTCCCGTCATCTCCTTCGAAATTAACCTGTCCGTGTCAGGATGCCCTGAGCTTTTTTCGTGACGTGGTCACATATTGTATGAATGACCTAAGCATTAACCAACTAGTTAATTAAATATTGTATTAGACGCATCAGCTGAATATCATTCTGGCCGCTAGTTGTCGACGCCGTTTAGTTATCAGTCAAGGCCGTTAACTGGATGGCGAAATATATAAGTAATTATAATATACGATACTCACATAAATATAATATAAAATTGGTGTAGATTTGTGTCTCAAGTGTATAAGTAAAGGACTATATTGTGTATTTTTTTTTTTAATTTTAGGCCTAGTGGTTTCGAAGATGAGGGGGGAATTTCAATTTTCATCTATTTTCTTAAATGATTAAATTTTAAAATTGTGAAAAAAATATATTCGAGACCCTCACAATGCGCCCTTTCATTTGATATGTCGCACGACACAGTTTGAAAAAGTTTGATTTTTAATTTTCCGATGTTCACCCCAAAAGTGACACCCATATTCCAAATTAATTTATTTAGGGTACACGTCTGTGTTTAGGTTACAGATATTCATGTGTGTACCGAATTTCAACTGTATGCAGATTCAGAGCAAATTGGCTGTAACAGACGGACAGACAGACAGACTTACGAGTGATCCTATAAGGGTTCCGTTTTTTCATTCAGACTTTCGGAACCCTAAAAAGAAAAAAGTAACATGACAGCGACAGTCAGTTGTTAAATCTTGAACTTGTAGATAGAATATCCGATATTCTACACCTTAGCAAATTATAATTAGAAGCTGAAAATTTGTAGTAGAGACCTAGAGACCAGCGGTGCGCCCGTGTGGAGTTAGTACTTCCCCCCATCATAAGTTATAGCCTATATGTTATTCTGATGTATGAGCTATATTACTGGAAAGTTTCATCAAAAACCATTCAGTAGTTTTTTGCGTGAAACAGTATCAAACATCCATAGGTAGGTACATCCATACATTCATCTTCACGAGCTTTCACATTTATAATATTAGTAGGGTTTTTTTTTTAGTGTATGATGTCTTTCGCTCTTTTACTTACTCATTTACTTCTTTCCTAAGTTGGTAGCTGGACTAACTTTCCAAAATGCACCAGACTTTTCTAAATCATCTCTCGTAGAAGATCGAACCGTGGCCACGTGCTGCTTACCCGCTGTAACGCGTGGCGTGATGTACAATTGCGTGGCAACGTGCACACAGGACCAGTAGGTCCGTGTGTGTCACAAAGAGTTTCGTCTATTGTGTATTGTGCTCAGCGCTCACCGCTTGACACCTCACAATGAGTATCGCCGCCATTTGTAAAAATTCGTCTGTCAATTGTCGGCGAACGACGACTTTGGTTTGTAATTAGGATGAATTGGTGGATATTTTGGATAGGTTAGTAAAAGAAATAAGGAAAAGAGAACATTTAGCACAGGCTAAAAAAACGTAGTGTCAAATAAATAAAAAAAAAGGTTCGTGGTGTGATCTAAAGAGTTACCGCGGCTCTGGCACAGCCAACTGAACTGACACGGGTTGGGTTAAGTCAGTAAGAGTCTGACACGCCCTCCCGCTCCACCCAGACTGGGAGAAGTTATTTGATGATTTCCCAGTAAAAAAAAAGCTTAGATTTTAAGAGACGCCCAACAATACTCCAAACATGGGTAAAAATGAATTTAAATTCTCCTTTTCGTCTATAAAGAAGTCAATTCGTTTAATTAACCGACAAATTAATCATGAGCGGCACGAAAAATGAATAAGAGATTTCTTATTAGTTATTACATTCCAAACAAACATCTTACTTACGATCATATTAATTAAAATAGATAGTATAATAATAATAATTAAAATTATGATTAATTATAATGAAAGACAATATAAAATTAAAACTCATATGAAAGAAAACTATTATTGCAGACGTGAAATTCACAATAAAAACTGAAATAGCCATGAGCCCGCCACACCATCAGAAGCAAAATAGAGAAGTGTGCCAAAGACATCACTGAATGTTGCCCGAGAGAAGGGGATGAGGAAAAGAGGAAGATCGGTGCGTAGGTGGGAGGATGATCTGAGATCGACAGCAAGCACGACATGGAGGAGGAGAGCTCACGATCGTAAACTATGGAAGGGTCTGGGGAGGCCTACTTATGCTGGAAGACAAAACAAACTCTTTACCGATGTTATAGCTTGAATTTGAATCTCGTGAGTGATTAAGCGAGTAAGCTTATGGCTAAAGTAATAACAGCCGCACGGGTCGATCCATCAGGTTAAGCTACGCTTGCCGGGGTTGGCCCATCTTACCAAGACTCCTCGGTGCCTCAGCACGATAAGCCGTGAATCCCGGCTGTCAATCGTTGATCTTTGACAGTCGTTACGGGTCGTCAGAAGCCCGAAAAACTGACATCCACTCTTACCAAGGGGTAACGTATACCAAGTAACTGGGTTGTGGAGGTCAGATAGGCAATCACCATGTAAAATACTAGTATTCAGCTGCATCCGGTTAGACTGGCAGCCGACCCCGAGATAGTTGGGAAAAGGCGCGGGCAGATTGATTTGAATTTGAATCAAAATTAACGATCCAGTTGTTTTCTATTTTCCTAATCTAAAATAGTTTAAATACAAAAAGAGCACTCACGTCTAATCTAGAAAGCAATTAATTACAATTCAGTCGGAGCACCTATGTATCTGCTTAATGTTATGTAAATCATATACCATGTCTGTAGTATGATGAAACGAAAAGAGGCAGAGAAAGTGCAAATGTTATGGAGCAAAACATGTTGCAAAAATGTTTGAACAAGTTCACGACTTAAATTCATTATATTTCTTGTTTTGCTAATATTGGCTGATGATCTCAACTTTGTACACAAAATAGAAATGGTGGGAGAATCCGCATTAAAGTACCTATCTTCGCTTTAATCAGTGACAGTTTGGATTCTACCATAACAGTTATAAAACAAGAATCAATGGACAAAACATAACATCACGTCTTCATTCCTTTAAGCACAGGCGCACCTATACATACATACATCATGATCATAGTAGGTACACCTACTTTTCAGAAATTGCAAATAACCGGGAATCGAACTCACGACGTCGTGCTTCACTGAGTATTAGGTCGTGAGTTCGAATCCCGGGTGCATACTGCTACGGGCACCTTCGCTTCTGCATACTGAACCAACCAACGCTACTTTTAATTACCTGATTACCCGTTAGCTACTGCGCGTCCCACATCGGGGACGCAACAATAGGTTTTTACCAGATTCCGGTACCTGAAGGATTAAAAAGTTTTAATTCATCGTTTTCGTGTGCAGTTTTAAATGTTTCTAAGCTACCAATCGAATCGTTTGTACAATTCTAATGTCACAACGTAATGTACGTAACGTAGTGTATGTAATATAGTGATGTCGTAGAATATAATAGTAGAAGGCAATGAACTGCCTATTCAAGATGTACATTCACAATGAAGGGAAAATTGCCGGAAGGGTCCTTGTAGGGGAGAAGTTTGCATGAATCAAGACAACAAAAAAAGAAAATACACTGAAAATTAAAAAATAACTTTAATTTCGGTCGGTGTTTGTATTTTATTTCTTCGATTTTTGACACCGAATTCCGAAATAAAAGTTATTTTTTAATTTTCAGTGTAGTTTCTTTTTTGGAAGTCGGTTGTTTTTTTTTTGTAAAAAAGTTTTTTATTTTTCACTTTTTTGTTGTTATACCCCAGAACTAAAAAAAAAATAGAACGTGGAATTTAAACATACCTACTCGTAATTGGAGAAAACCAAAACGTCATCTATGTATACGTATTTATCGTTTTAGTTCAGTTTTTCAAAAAGCGCTGAAGCAATTTCGATAAAATTTATATGGGACCACCTCGGGCGTATATATCAGTTCATAATTGACAGAGAAATCGGTGGACATACATAAAAAAAAACATACATACAGTCTAACATAGAACCTCCTCCTTTTTCGAAGTCGATTAAAAAGAATAGATAGTGTTTTTTTATGGAGTGGGAAATCATCCAATGACTTCTCCCGCTCGGGGTGGAGCGGAAGGGCGTGTCAGACTCATAGTGACTAAAACCCACTCGTGTTCCTTCAGTTGCCTGTGCCAGGGCCACGTGGGAGTGAATCTTCGATGACTCCCACGGCCTCGGTTGAACTACAGTGATTTTGGGACATGCATCCAAAGAACATATCTTACAGATTGACTCTAATGTACTATTTAGCTATTTATGTATTTCTTGTACAGAAACTGAGCAAGCTAAAAGTTATGTTTTTCTATTTAACTCCGCTGAAATAAAATAAAATAACAGTAGCATTTTATTACTGCAATCAAACCAGCATCTAATGACAACAATGTTCCACCTAATTCCCCGTGATCATCGCACAAGTTGCGCGCACGCAACATTATGACTGCTTATTGTTCCATTTTCAAATTATACGAGCACACGTCAATGTGTAGTAAATCTCTAAGTTGATGTTTGAGAACCACACAATGAGTGTAATTCTGATGAGATAATATTGTTTGCGACGTGTAGCCTATTGTATGGCGATAATATCGTGTAAAATGTGCGGAGTAAAGTTGGAAAAACACGATAAATTAAAACTGTAGGGCCACTGCTTTTAAGACCAGAAACCTCATAGATGACAAGCCAGCTATACTATTCCCAACCACAGCAACTCCTGAAAGCCAGAACCAACAGTAGCGATCACCAGAAAAAACGCCGAGGCAAATTAAGTTTGACGAGTCCCGCAGAAACGATTAACTGTCTTGGGTCACGCAACGAAATTAACCAGTAAAGAAAAAATATAATTTCCAATTCTATTTTTTCTTACTCCTCCCCTGTTCTTTCACCCATAAATGAAATGATGCTATACAATCTTTAAGAAATGTCAAGCCATAACAATTAATATCTTAACCTCTTAAGGAAGTCGAAAACGAAACCAAACAACCCAACCCAGATCACTACATAGGAGCCATGCATGGCTCTTACCAGATCTACAAATACAGGAGCTCGACTGCCCAAAATGTTATAAAAACCTTCGAATTACCTAATGACCTTCAAGAATGCTCAAGACTAGTTGCATAGTTTATAAAACACCCGTGTAGCTCGCACAATAGTGTTGTAATGTTTCGAGCTAGCAAAGAACGAAACACATGCTGATGTAAACGCCGCTCTTAAGTAATTTGGGTACTAAATAGATTCTCGAAAATATACCGGTTCAATTCCAAGAGCGGCGCAGATCATAAGTCACTAGACAGTGAGCCAGCACTTTTTAAACGTCAAAGTTCTACTTATAGACAGTCCACCAAAACCGCGACTGTCACCACTTTCTAGTGTTTTAGCTGGGAAAAAGAAGTGGTGCAACAAACTCCCCAGCAACACACACATAACTAAACTACACACATGTGCACTAGGCTATCATTGACTAGATCTTAAGCGGTTATTCAGTAGGAAAACTGTGTTACAGTCTACTTGATCGCTAGCTTAGACTATAAAAGTTCATAGTCTAAGATCACTAGTTAATAAACAAATTAGTTTCGTAACTCCTTGACCTACATTCACACCACAGCAAAGTCATCTCATTCGCCAGGCATTAGCTAACGTTCGTAAAATCACGTGAACTTATCTATTCCACTCTTGTCCCAAAACAAGTTACACATCATTTACATATATCGCTCTATGTGATGTATTGTGACTGTGAGGCACCTTACTAAGCATTTGCTACTTCTTTTAGACATCCATGTTTTTAAAACAGTGCTTTGGGTGAATGCATGACGCGCAACCTAGACGCTACTGGAGATAGAAGGAACATCAGCATCAGTATATATACAGGCGTTATCCCTCAATAGGCTTAATAAAACCCCTTTAAGCAGGGCCCATAGATTGAAGCAATATTAAATTTATAAAATTTGATACTTAGTTTTGCTGAAATCGACTCAGCTGAAGTCGTTGATAAATACTTGATCTAAGACCATATTTTTTATCATGCAGTTGCTAATAAACTTTCAATGTTGTAAGTATTTGTAAGTGGTTGCATATGTAGAATTTTTATGATAACCAATGAACCCTTAATTTATCTAACAAACCAAACCTCATCCATGCGTAATTACGGCTCGGTCGCCATCTACCCCTAACCTATCGAACCTCTGGAAAAATCAATATAAATAAATAAAGGCTATGAAATAGCTGACTAACATCATCGAACACGCGACCAATAATGACGGCATCGCAAACAAAAACGGCGCATCTGACCAAAAAACAAAAAGAACATAATTCTTCTCTTTCCAAAATTCGTTCGTCGAAATTAGACTTTTATTATAATATATAAAAAGTAAACTTAAGCAATATTACCTTAGTATTATGGAATGATTGTAACGAACGATGTTAATTGTTACCTACACATATAAAATCCATTATTGTATTATAGTTTGATGTTGAGATAGACTCATGATAGCACGGGTTTGAACCTTAGTGGTTTTTGGTTGCTATCTAATGAATAATCCTGTATTTTTTGTTTGTATGATAAATAAATAAAAAAAATTAAAATAATTAAGATTAGGGTCGCAGGGGTGTTCGTAAGAGTCATCCCCCCCCCCCCCGGAACGCAAAAGGTAACTGAAGGAGCACGGTCGGTAAGAGTCTGACATCCTCTCTAAGACAAAGAAATTAAATAATCCCTTCCGTTGAAGTACTTAAAACCCTATAACTCCAATTATTTAGACGCTATAACTCAAACTGAATATAATAATAATAATTCTCGTCTAGCTAACGGAGACTATTTGCATAGACACAACCTTGTAGCCAGGATTATCCACCAGCAACTTGCTCTTAAATACAATCTTGTGGAATCGGAAGTACCGTACTATAGATATGTGCCCGACCCAGTTCTCGAAAATGGCAATATCACGTTATACTGGGATCGATCTATCATCACTGACAGGACTATTGTTGCCAATAAGCCTGACATAGTGGTGATAGATCGATTAGCGCGTCGCACAATGATTGTTGATATAGCTGTCCCTCATGACGAGAACCTCGTGAAAGCTGAAAAAGATAAACAAACAAAGTATCTTGATCTAGCTCGCGAGGTTGTCGACATGTGGGAGGTGGATACAGCAGTCATTGTGCCGATAGTCGTGACGGCCAATGGTTTAATAGCCATGAGCCTCGACGTACACCTAAGGAGGCTCTCTGATCCAGAAGGCAGTACTCCTTGACACGGCGCGCATAGTTAGGAGGTTCCTCTCTCAGGAGCCCTGACCACCGCCGGTAGCTTGGACCCTATCCAGATACCGGTGGGATACTATTTTTTATATTTTTAAATGTTTTTATATTTTATATTTTAATATTTAAAAATGTAAATTGTAAGATAAAAAATAGAAATAAATGGAATAATAATAATAATTCTTTATTATTCAGACACAGGTCCATTAGACAAAACAACTTAAAATTAAATACAAAAACACACAAAAATAAAATATGATTTCCCTGTGATGAATACTATTCATATATCACACTCTGTAACTCGAACTACAAATCTAGCAAGCTCTATAACTCGAAGAAATAATATGTAAACTTTGCGGCCTCTGTAAATCGAAATTCTGTCTGTAAGACTCTTTATCTCGAAGTAATAAAGTTTGAATCGTTCAAACGTTCCATTCCTTTGAAGATCGAGTTATAGAGGCTCCACTGCATATAAATAACTCAATTTTGCTTAAAAGGGCACATGTGCCTCTTTTTCTTTAGATGGCAGGAATGGAGGTGCCATATCAACTATCGATTAGTTCTAAGTAAAATGGCGTCGATAAGAAATGTGGTGTGAATCATTAGCTGTGACAGATGGCGTGGCCCTATCATTAGGGACCGCGGGAGTGTTTGAGTCGTGGGATTGTTTGAAAGTCACCGCGGTCCTAGAACGCACAGGGCAACTGAAGTAACACGGGTGGGTTTTAGTCAGTAAGAGTCTGACGCTATGCCGGTCCACCCAAAGCGGGAGAGAGAGAGAGACATCTAATGATTTCAGAAAAAAAAAAAACTTTTCATTATGGCAAAAAATAACTAGAAGCGCCTTGTTATCCTGATTATTCTTTTACACACAAAATTGAGTTACGTAAGTATTCAGTATGTAAGTAACTCAATTTTTCTTAAAAGGGCAGTTGTGCCCTTTTTTCTTTGGACGGCAGTAATGACAGTACCATATCAAGTATCGATTGGTTCTTAGTAAAATGGCGTCGATAGGAAATGTGGAAGGCATTTTAAAGTTTAATGAAGGCTTCAATGTCAGGGTCACTCGACGTGGTGTGCCCTTGAGGGGTGGTCAGGGGATTATTAAGTCTAGGCTGTGACAGATGGCGTGGCTTCCACCCTATCATTTGAGACCTAGGTAACACAGTTAGGTATTATGAAAAAGTGACAACTAACGCCACAATATACAATTTTTACTTAATAATAATAATATTTGTGTTAACATTATTGCAGCCCACTGCATTATCCGCGTTTTAACAATAATATTTGGTAATGAGTGCCACTATACGAGCAATATTATTTACATATTATTTTTTAAATTAATTTCATTGGAAAAAAAAAAATCAAAATAATTAAGAATAAGTAGTTGATTTAAATAAATTAAAAAAAAAACGAAAAGATACAACACAAAATTAAAATACATTAAAAATAAAATAACAAAAATCATATCATTATCAATAAATTAAATTACTTTCATAACAGATGTAGAGCCAGTCTGTTCGTGGGTTCGATCGCTGGGTCGAGTAAGGGATGTTTCGGTATATTTCAGTATCAGCTTGATCACCTGCTAATTAATACTACTTCTTACTAATAATATAAATGCGAAAGTTTGGATGGATGGATGTTTGTAACTCAATGACGCCAGAACGGCTCAACGGATCTGAATGAAATTTAGCACAGATCAGATATATCTGTGCTATTCCACAGATATATCATTTATTTTTTTTGTGCTATTTTATTTGTTAGCACATATGCTAATTATATGGGGGAAGTACTAACACCACGCGAAGCGACTGTCAGAAGCTGGTATCTCATATTTCAGCATGGCACTTCTTAGCATCAGATACCTTAGAACTATACAGGCTCACGATTATATGCCATATCAATCCATTTGATAAGAATAATTATTGCGAGAGTTTTAATGATCAATTCGCTGCGATGTTTGTGAAACTCAGGAGTTAGAAAGAAGAAGAAAGAAAAAGAATTTATTTGCCACAAATTAACGACATACACAACAATATGATTTTGCTAACTTAAGTCTTAACCCTTATCGATAGTGTTAGTAGATCATATATTTCTATGTTAGTAACAAGTTTAACAACAAAAAAAAAGGAAAGAAAAAAAAAAGTTAAATAGGTAGGTAGAAATAAATAAAAAACAGATGCATGTCGTGGCTGTGGCAAGAAGGCTTCCACTCAGCATAATGCTATACCGTGGGGGACCCACAGCCCGGTGCTGGATTTTCAGTGGTTGCCTATGACGTGACGTACGGAAACCAAAACCTTTAAATACTTAAGTCAGGATAATAAAAAATAATAAAAAAAGAGAAAAAAACTGAGGTAAAACAAATACAGTGAGATAATAATAAACTACTTAAGATATGATGTGTGTCAATAAAACGGAGCCTACATAAAGTCGCGTAAGTTAGTGCATTTCAGTATTGTTGTACCGTCCAGACAACAATTAACACAGATTGCCCAAACAATAGTAGGTAAGACAGTGACCTTTAAACTGTTACAACATTTTCTATTACCTAACTACTTTAAGGCACGGTTTTCGGAATGTAAGTTTGGGCCACACATCTCAGTTAAGAAACGCGTTGATGTCTTTTGAATAAATTACCTAATTGATTTGCAAATCAATTCATTTCAGCCCTATTGTTGTCACTCACGTGTCCATCTGTCTGTCTGTCCGTCCGTCGTCTGTAACAATATTTGTTACGAAGAATTTTTTAACTTTCCATTGACCTATGAACTTGAAATTTGGTGATAATGTTTATTATTACGTATACTTTACTAACAAATACCAATATTTGGTACGGAACCTTTAATGTGCGAAATGCGACACACACATGGCCAGTTTTTATAACTACTTGTAAAGGCGAAATATTGTATGTATGTGTGTATGTTTGTTACTCCTTCACGCTCAAACGGCTCAACGGATTTGGATGAAATTCGGTACAAGAATAGCTTATATCCTGGATTAATACATATGGTATAATTTAAAGAATTATAGTTCTAATTTCAAGCAGGCGGAGCCGCAGGCGGCAGCTAGTAATACATTTAATAAATAAAAATAAATAAAATGTTGTTGTGTTAATCTATCGTAAGTAGCAGTGACGGAACTGACTGTCTGACCGTCTGACTCTATGTTTGTTACTCCTTCACGCTCAAACGGCTCAACGGATTTGGATGAAATTCGGTACAAGAATAGCTTATATCCTGGATTAATACATATGGTATAATTTAAAGAATTATAGTTCTAATTTCAAGCAGGCGGAGCCGCAGGCGGCAGCTAGTAATACATTTAATAAATAAATAAATAAAATGTTGTTGTGTTAATCTATCGTAAGTAGCAGTGACGGAACTGACTGTCTGACCGTCTGACTCAATAGTGTTGTAATCAGTGTCCGTGTCTGAACGTTGAATCAAGTGGTCAAGGGTAGTGAAAGTGCTTAGACGTAATTCGACGTAAGTATGTCGAGTTTAGCATAATAATATTCTAAACTAATATAGCAAAGAGGTATTTTTTGTTTATCTATATGTATGAATATACAAAACAAAGTCGGGTTAGTTACACCATTTATAACTCAAGAACAGCTGGACCGAGTTAATGATCGTTGATTTGTTGCTATTAAAACATTGGATAAATTCACGAAAAAACAATTACCATATTGCTTAAATAAATAAATAAATTGTTACCAAATATTATGTTAATGTAATTTTACTCATTCTTTTTGAGTAAAGGTGTTGAAAAACGTCGTTTGATAGAAGTGGGAAATTTTCATTGCAGTTTCGCGGCTCCAAAACGACCTCACCTTTACGATGTCACCTTTTTATTCACAAAGATACATAAATCTACATTAGTACCTATACCCTACTTTAGGTTTTATCCTACTTATATGAACACATATATATATAATATACATATATATCCTACTAATATTATAAATGCGAAAGTTTAGATTGATGGATGGTTTGTTTGTTACTCAATCACGCCAGAACTGCTGATTGAATCTAGATAAAATTTGACACAGAGATAGATTATAGTCTGAAATAGCACATAAACTATAATTTATAGTGGGGTAAGTACTAATTCCACGTGGGCGAAGCCGCTGTCAAAAGCTAGTTTTAATTTTTTCTCAGTACAGTAAGTACCTACTTCTTTGTATAAATACAGGGTGTAACGGAAAGGTGTGGTCATATTTTGAGAACCGGCTAAGCCCATGGGTATGAATTACATTCTCTAAGAAAAATCAGAAAATTCCCAAAAAAATAATTGGACTTTTCATACAAAGTTATCATCAGCTGATCAAAATTTGTATGGGAGGTAAATTTTTTTTTAAGAAGTTCCTTAGGTTTTCTTGAAGGAAGTTGTTCATATGGATGGGCAGATGCAGTTTTTTAAATATGACCACACCTTTCCGTTACACCCTGTATTTATAGCTATGAGTAAGTAGTATCCCGGAGTATTAATTACTACCCTATTAATGTCCAAAAAACAAATAAGTCAGATCATTTTCCATTTTTCGAGGAAACCAGAGCACGATTTCACAAGCCCTGCTTTCTTCAGAAACCATTAATATTAAATCAGTCACGACGTCTTCTTTACCTAATTGTACGTAGAAAGTGTGTTTCTGTCTTTAAAAGGGCCGCCGACTTCCACTAAATAATTCACGTATGTATGTCCTTGCCGACGACACAGCTGTTGAATGGCCGAGACTATGTGCTCCGACTGTAAACGAGGCTAGGTCGGCGATGTTCGGGTATATAACGTCGGATGATTTTGAATTTAGAAATGGTGAACGCCACTATGGGCACATACATAATTATACATAGGACCATTGACAAAAAAGGTATCCGAAATAATAAGTGATCCGAATTTATAAACAACTAACCTTTTTCTATGGCTTCGTCCGCGTAAAAGTTGAAAATTATACCACGGGAAAGTACCTACATAGGTTAGCCTGGAACAAAAACTATCCTATATCCTGATTCAGTCCATGGTCTACCCGTGTTCCTTTCATCTAAATCCTTTCAGCCGTTGAAAAAAACTGAAAAGTTTCATAATTGTCAGACGGGGTTTTGGAAATTTTCTTCTTAATAGAGTGAGTTTAGTTTCATTTTAGTGAGTTACAATTTTGGAATTGTCTCCTTGAGCTCATTATTTTGACAGCCCACATGACCGTCACAAAAAATACGAGTTACCTAATGGCAGTCGCCATTTTTTTTTTTAATTCGTATAACCTGTCACTTCGGTGGTGAATACCAATCTAATGACACTCGTTTGTTAAAATTCATATAGATATTAAGGCTAAAAGCAAAAAGAAATTGACATAGGCATATTACATCTGTGTATATAAAGTAAGAAACTGACTGGCTGACTGATTCACTAACTGACTGATCGACCAACTCGCAGCTGAAACCGCTGGGTCTAGAAGCATGAAATTTTGCAAAAATGTTCCTAAAATTACGTGTGTGCACAAAGAAGACATTTTTGGAAATTCATCCCCTAAGGGGTTAAAGTGAGGGTTGAAATTTGTATGGAGTACTAATTCCACGCGGGCGAAGCCGCTGGCAGAAGCTAGTAACTACATACATACTCTTTCGTGTTCAATAAAGGAGGAAGAAATATGTTTCTTACAGCCATATCAACATGGAATCGTTATCTAACATCCTGAAATAAGCATCACAAAGGGGAATTACTTAGCAGTATTGGCAGTCCATTTGGTATATTGCCAGTAGCAGGTTCATCATCACATATTTATTTATTTAGTAGGTATCTTTATGAAATACTTTCATTGGTTGAATACGAGGCTTTTGGCTTCGTTGTATGTTTATATTATTTAGTCTATTTTTTTATCTTATGCCCGATTTGTATGCGCAGAATAAACAATTTTTCTTTCTTTTTTTCTTCAAGTACCGAAGCGGACTTAATGAAGCGGCATTTTCTGTCTGTCAACCTTTGGGTGATGCAGACACAAATAGTAATAGGTGCAATATAGAAAATTAAACGTGAATACGTGATTATATTCAAATACAAACTTAGAAACTATATAAATAAATAAAATTGAAGTGTCTGTTTATAACGACAAAATAATTGTTTCTAACAATTGGACAAAATAATTTGTTTTCATACAGTTATTTGCACGAACTATGCCTAAAAATCAGTTTTTAAAACTTTTGTCTGTCTGTCTGTTTGTTCCGGCTAATCATCGAAACGGCTGGACCGATTTTGATAAGATTTTACTGGCAGGTAGCTGACTATTATAAGGAGTAACTTAGTCACCTGTGGTCTCTGTGAGGTCAATATGGTTGCGAATCAGAATTCCAGATGCATGTTTAGATTTTCTATTTCATTAATTCACGATTTTTATAGAAGGTTTGCAAACTACCTATAAATGTACCTATTCGTTGTTGTTTTAATAATTATCATGATTTTAACTAATCATTGTACTTGAGAAGTCTGTTAGGGCCGAATAACAATCATTTTGAATTATAATTGTAACACAAGATTTCTGCGTGGACGTGGAATAACAAAGTAGTAGATATCTTCTATACAAAAGTTCAGCTATATGACCAGGACAATTATCCTCTATTAAGATACTAGTAACCCGCGTTGGCCTCGCGTGGTGGATTAGTTACGGCCAACACACGGGCTCACAGGGAGGAGGGCTGTGCCCCAGCAGTAGAGATATTATAGGGAATATTGCTATATTACGCTAGATACTATTACTGATAACTGTAAAGCCTGTGGGACTTTTCTTCGCTACGACGCGTAGCACTTCGTAGCACGGGTGATTGGTTTTTTGTTTTTATTTTTATGAATTTAAATCTTATGGATCTTTCTGCGGGGTTTTACAGAGGGAGCCCAAATGGTTATTTTTACGATTGGATTGGATTTGATTACCGTTTTCGAGATATTTATTATTTTATATCTCGAATCGATCGCTACGCGTTTCGCTTAGCACTCGTAGCGGATCGCGAGGCGCGTTGGGCATTTTTGTTCAAGTTTCCACTTCTGTCGTCATTCCCAGTGCCACTGTTTTTTTTTAATTAGAGATGGGTTTTCTCATGACTCGAGCGAGCTTACCCAGAAGAAGCCTTCCAACTTTTTCGATCTAGGGTCTACAACCGTCTAAGCTTTTTTAAAATTTTCACTGACTTTTTATGACCTCTCTTGGCACAAAAATAAGTAATACCTACTAGAAAAAAATATTCACTGAAAGAATCTAATATCGAAGAACCCATTCAATCAGTTTTCACCGGCAGTTTATTGAACTCGTGTGTTGTCTACCCAATTATCTTTTCACAATGTCAAAGTTAATACTATGTTGTTGACATCCACAAACAATCATTAATTTCAATCACCAACGTTAGGTACCATTGTAATTGGATTTAGCTTTGGTTTACTGTTATATTGTCTTGCCTTTTACCTTTTAGGTAACCGCATAGATTTTGGTGGCCTGATAATGGAACAGTATCAATAGGCTCATACCATAGAACATGAGACTTATTAATAACTGGCGAAATGTGGTTGTACTATAGGCACGGTGCCGGATTAACCACGTAGCAAAAGTAGCAAATATTCGGGCCCTGCGCATTGGGGGGTCTCCACTTACGAGGTACAAAAACAAGTCAAGATATCTTTACCATACGAAATCTAACCTATTTCAGATTATCCATGAAGACTGCCGATGAACCCATCGCTACCTCAGGGCCCCACGGCCTGTGAGAAAAATAAGTTAATGAAGTTATAATTTTGCACAGATATACAGGCCCCTTGGTAGAATTTTTGCGTAACTTTAACTGTTTACGCAGCGCACGCAACTGAAGCTCTCAAAAGGATTTTATTGCCCGTTTTTGCCACATTTTTCATTGATGCTTCACTCCTGTTGGTCGCAGCGTGATGTTATATAGCCTTCCTCGATAAATGAACTATTCAACACAAAAATAATTCTTCAATTCGATAAAGTAGTTCCTGAGATTAGCGCGTTCAAATAAAACAAACTCTTCAGGTTTGTGACAGCGGCTAAACGCGTTTAAGCGAGCTTAAACGTCAAAAACTGGGCGTTTAGAATTGGTGAAATCGGTCCTAAGAGTCCGAAACGCCCTCCCGCTCAACCTAGAGCGGGAGAAGTCATCTAATGAATTTCCTACCCTCAAAAATAAAAGATAGGCTCCTAGCTAGTGACGTGCCTAACTGAAGGTGACAACGAAACACTAGGAGACCAATAGATTCATTACCTGCAGTTGTGCCAACTTACCCCTATATTCAAAGCTAGTCATGTCCTCCAACGCGACCCCATCTCGAATGAGCTAGTTATTTATTTAAATTAATGGTGGGTGTTTTCCGTGTCATAGCAACTAAGTCAAGTGGATGTCACGAAAACTGAATTGAAATATGGTAAGTTTTGAATAACACTACCAGACCGAGTGATCCCAAAGGCTTCATTCATCATCATTTCAGCCGAAAGACGTCCACCGCTGGGCATAGACCTCCCCCAAGTGTCGCCACGACGACTGGTCCTGTGCGTCTCACATCCATCGGCTACCTGCGACCCTCATCAGGTCATCGGTCCACCTTGCGGATTTCATCATTCCTGATTCGATCACGCAAAAGAAACGCCTATTATACCGCCCTTTGGGTGACTTTAAGCGTTCTGGTGAGGCCCATCGTGAGCCCAGAAGCTTCACTAAAACAATAACCTTCAAAAGATTCCACCAGCATGAATAATGCCCGGAGTTTCCCTCATTATCCATTCATAGTATTCACGGCTTCAGATCAGTAGCGGTAGTTACTAGACTGTAGGTACTAGGTACGCAGCTGTTGAAGTGACATAACTGAAGTGTGTAGTGTAGGTGGGTGATTGTGTGACACAGTCAAGTATGCCTTCAATTTTTAGCCGACTTCCAAAAGGAAGAGGTTCTCAATTCGTCTGTATGGTTTTTTTTTTGTATGTTTGCCCGCCACTTGTGAATAGATTTTGATGATTCTTTTTTTTGGTAGGCCATACTTCAGAGGTGGTCCCATATAAATTTTATCGAATTTGATTCAGCACTTTTTAAAAAATCAACATAAATAAAAATATATATACTCAGATGATGTTTTGGTTGTCGCCAATTATGCTCAAATTCCATAGGGTTATCTATTTGGGCATAACTTTATTATTTAGTTTCTGTTCTAGGGTACTACTAAAAAGTGAAAAATAAAAAAACTCTTTGACAAAAAATACAACCGACTGCTAAAAATTGCAAAATAACTTTAATTTCGGAAGTCGGTGTCAAATAACGAAGAAACAAAATACGAAGACCGACTGCCGAAATTAAAGTTATTTTGCAATTTTTAGCAGTCGGTTGTATTTTTTGTAAAGATAAAAATGATTTATTTGTCAAAACATGTGTTTACATACAATAGGCATGCAAGATAAAAAAAAGTAAAAAAGTTTTTTTAAGTTAATTGAATTTGAACGCTGTCCACTAGACGATTTTTTCAGAATTTGTAGTCAGTTTTCAGTCTTTCCTATAGCCAAAATGCCTGATTAGCAAATACCATGTCAGAGGCAGTAGCTTATGTAAATGTATAATACTGAAATCCAGTTGCATCCGATTAATCTAGAAGCAGACTCTAACATACCTAGTTGAGAAAAAGCTAGGTTGATGAGTTGGACAGGCTACCTCTGCTGGTATCTTGTCCTCATCATACTAATATTATAAATGTGAATGTAAGTTTGTTTGTTACACTTTCACGCGAAAACTACTTAACCGATCATCATGAAACTTTGTACACATATTCTTGGAGGTATTAGAAGTAACATACTTAGGATACTTTTTATGAAAAAAAAAAATTACGAAAGATACATAAACCCGGGTGAAACCGCGGGCACAGCTAGTTTACTATAAATCAAAGTCAATTTGCGCGTTTGTCTGTTTCTCCGCTAACTCCTCATAACCGCACAACGGATTTAATGCGATTTTTACTAATAGACAGATTGGCGGGTCGCTAGATATTTAGTTATTTGGACACCATGGTCACAACTTAGCTTAGGTAGGTCAACACCGGGGTGGTTTTTAGTCAGTAAGAGGTGTTGATTCTGTTATGCACAAACTAAACTTAATTTAGGCTATTGCTATCTTTTTCTCTCTAATAAAACAAGAAAGACGGACATAAATTAGAGGTGTCAAATTTAGTTTGAACTAATATTTCCATACAAATTAAGGGTACACGTAAAAACATGTCGTCTAAAAACACGGCGAAGCGCAAGGCGTAAACTAGTTTGACATCTCTAACTTAGTGCATAGCTATAGCCGTCCTTTTCTCGCACTGCCTTTTAGTAAAAGATAGCAATTCTCTAATTTTAGTTTAGATATTGAACAAGAGAATCCGTGCCAGAGTCTGACATACCCCTTAGCCCGCCCCAGGGCGGAGGACATCCATGAGGATTTGCCAACATGGCAACAAAAAAAAAAGGTAGGTCAACTACGATAGGTGGGGCTCTATGAAGTCACGGGCGCTCAAAGTGGGGGCTCTATCCGCCAAAAGAGTGATCACAGAAAAGGCGGTGACTCAGTGATCACGTGCTGCCGTGCACAGCGAGACTCAGGTGACCATTTTACAGTCTCCTTCAGTGATGTGCCCGAATAGCCATTGCACAGGGACCCCCCCTGTGCAATGGCTTTGAGTAGTCTTTAAGAGGTCACGGAACCCCTTCTATGTGTGAATGGTGATCAACGGGGTGAATTTAGTGAGCTAAACGTCCCACACTCTCTGGTCTTTTCTTCAAAAGTCCAGGCGCCTTTGGAAGGTTTCCACCAGAAAAGAAAAAGAAAAGGTCGACTGTGATGTTAATCCTCTCTGATACATATTTATCGACTTACTATTATAATCGAGGCCATATTGCGATAAGAAGGATATTCTGTACTTAGGTAGCCAGCGTTGTGTAACCTGGCCTGACTAATTTGGAGGTCTGTGAAGGATAGGTAAGGTCGTAAAGCGGTATGAATTAATAATGACGTAGGTATCTAATCTCTTACACAACCATGGATGAGACTAGCACGGGAGCGTGGAGATTGGCACGAGAAAGGAGAGGCCTGTTTTCAGCAGTGGGCGAAGTTGAGCCGTGGATGATGATGAATCTCTTACACCTTCTCATCGACAGGGAAAGAAAAATATCGCGAAGATAACAAGTAAGTTAATCAATCTGCCTAGCCTTTTCCCAGCTATATTAGGGTCGGCTTTCCGTCTAGCTAGCCGGATTCAGCTGAGAACTATGTTACATGGAGCGACTGCTTACCTGACCTCCACAACCCAGTAACTGGGTAATGACAAGACTGGTGCCAGCTTTTATGGCTTCTCACAAACGTAAAGACTGTCAATGATCTTCAAATGGAGGAGGAGGAGGAGGAGCCTCGATAGATCATACATCCATGGACCAACCTCGACAATGGTTGCTAATCCTTGTAGATCGACCCGTACGACTGTTATAACTGAGCCACGAGATCCTTGAAGATACCAAGTAGGTAAGTATTAATTCTGAAATCCCGAAGTTGAGCAAAAGTGGAAATTATGTTTTTTTTTTTGCTCCTCCGCAGTCTTTTCTGATTAAGTTCATTGCGGGACCCAAGACAGTTTAATGGTTTCTCCGAGACTCGTCGAGCTTTATTGCCTCGGCGTTTTTTCTGGTAGTCGCCATTGTTGATTTTGGTTTTCAGGAATTGTAGTGGTTGGGAACAGTGTGGTGGGTTTGTCCCTAATAAAAAAAATAGTAAACATGGCGATCCTCGTGATTTTAAGGCGCAATTATACGACTTTTAATGGTTTTTATTTGAACATCACGTCTAAACGACTAGTCTTATTTCTTTGAAAAAAATATATGTTACTCTAGACAATTTCCGTCGTAATTTGATCTCAGAATATTTGAAATTATATTTTTATAACACAGTGTAATTAATTTGCAAAGTTAGGTCTAACGCGGATAAAAAATTGAGAATCACGCAAAAACTATAAAGCGTATTTTTATGAAACCTTCACCATTTTAAAGATCATTTAATTATTTATAATTTAGTCTCAGTGTTTTAGTGTAATACTTATTGTTTTATGTGTAATAAACTAATAATGCGTTTAATTTCGGACAGCGCTCCTTGATGGGCGAGTCCTATTACTGGGTGGACATACGACGCGTTACGTGAGCTCAGCGCAAAATACGCAAGCTAACCACTCAAGGTCATTGGCAGCTAATAGCGTCTTAAACGAGTTATCCATTTGCTCTGCCGTACCTAACACAATAACAATACTCTCAGAATTGGCCAAAGAAAGAAACGTATGCGAATTGTATATCCAAAGAAATCAATTCCATGAAGTGAAGGGGTAGTAGAGTGCCGAAAATTGTCTTCATAACGATTTTAATACAATATTGATGAGCTTGAAAAACTCTTACATAATTCAACAACGACACAACATAACTCTTAGCATCTGGAAACCCTATTTGTCTATGTCTTCATAGTATAAAAATCAAAGTCGCGTTCCGTGTCTGTCTGTTTCTCCGCTAACTCCTCCTAAACCACACAACGGATTTTAATGCGGTTTTCACTAATATACAGGGTGTAACGGAAAGGTGTGGTCATATTTTAGGAACTGCATCTGCCCATCGATATGAACAACTTTCTTCAAGAAAATCTGAGGAAATTCCCAAAAAAAAATTCTACCTCTCATACAAATATTGATCAGCTGATGATAACTTTGTATGGCAAGTCCAATTTTTGGAATTTTCTATTTATTCTTAGAGAAAGTTGTTCATTTCCATGGGCAGAACCGGTTCTTAAAATATGACCATACCTTTCCGTTACACCCTGTATAGAGCGAAAAACGAGGAAGGTTTGTGTGTATAATTTGTACCCGTATGGAACCGGGGCGGGTACCAACAGTTATGGCAAAGACAGCTGAGTGACACAGGTTAAAATAAAAGCCGGCGGCGCGTGCGTCATGTTGCAGGGAACAGAATGTTGCCACTTAAATATTAATATTTATTACGCTGTCTAATATTTAGTTTAACTCATTGTTTGCTGCACCGGTCGACGTCATGAGGTCAGCGCCGGCTGTCGCTGAAAACCAGCGCTGGGGCTCTGTCTCGCATAGGGCCACAGCACTAAGCTGAGCGATGGCCGTTTTGCGTAGATGTGACGCATATTTTTCCCCAGCTTTTCTTGTTTTGTTGTGTTTCTGTCTTTTGCGTCATGTTTACCGTAAATAAGCGTATTTTCTTTCTTTATTTGATTTGATTTGAAAGTTTAGATGGATGGATGGTTGTTTGTCACTCAATCTCGCCAGAATGGCTGAACGGACCTGGTTGCGTACCTACAGAGAAAAATTATAGTCTGAAACAGCACATAGGCATGCGGACGAAGCCGCTGGCAGAGATTAGTGTTTTTATATGTATGAACTGGATCAGCAATTAGAGAAGATCGTAGCTCAGTAATAACAGCCGTACGGGTCGATCTACAAGGATGAGCAACCACTGTCGAAGTTGGTCCGTGGATGGGCAACCATGTATGATCTATCGAGGCTCCTCCGTGCCTAGGAAAGCACGTTAAGCCGTTGGTTCCGGCTGTCAATCGTAGATCTTTGACAGTCTTAACGGGTCGTCAGAAGCCCGAAAGTCTGATATGTCTTACCAAGGGGTTTCGTAGTACCCAGTAACTGGGTTGTGGATGTCAGATAGGCAGTCGCTGCATGTAAAATACTGGTATTCAGCTGCATCCGGTTAGACTGGAAGCCGATCCCAACATAGTTGAGAAAAGGCTAGGTAGATTGATATTGTATTGGATCAGCAATTAAGTATTGAATTTTAATTTGTACCTAGCCAAAAGCGAGGTCTCTATATTAGGACGGCAAGGATTTCTCGTTCCTGCCCCCTTAGCCAAATAACTTTTATAATAGCGCTAACGCTAACGCTTCGTGCAAATTGTATGGCAAGGACAATAGGCGGAGCGAACTGTCACGTGACTCACGCCCAGTAATGTGGTTGCCATACATATTGCACGAAGCGTTAGCGTTAACGTTAACAGAAAAGTAGTTTGTCTAAAGGCTCTGATAAGATTCTCGTGTAACAAGTAGCTTGATTTACACAGTAACATAACAAAATATTACTGTTTCCAAATCTGTAAACCTTTTTATGTAGAGTTTAAGTACCCTATTCACGATTTACGATAGATTTGCGATAAACTTGTATACCTACATGTTCACTGCGGACAAGTGCCTATAATTTTACAGTGATTAAACACAATCGTTTTATTCGTTTATGACATAGTTACCTAAACTCACTAGTTGAAGTATGTAATATAATCTGATTTTCCAACAAAAAAACCCTTCTATTATTCAGTAGTAGTGCGAACAGTCCAAGATCAATACCGGTTAATTTTACATGGGACTGACTCCTACGGGCTCTACCATGAATCCGTTCAAGCTCATAGCGCTACAACCCTGCTCAAAAAGTTGCTTTAACTGAGGTAATGTGGGTTCAGGTAGAATACATTAAATTACCTCTTCAGACGATGCATGCGTGCTGTTGGAATACAACAGAAAACATTTACTCTCGACACAGACACAAGTCTGTATCGAGAGTAGGTAAATGCATCAGCAACCAACAAAAGGAAAAAGAGCAGTACACAAAGATACAATAAAATTGCGCTGAGCGTGCCTATACCGAAAGGGTTAATATCTCGGCTTTTGCTGTAAGTACTCGTATTTGTCAAATCTAATAAATATTAGAAATACTCATATGAAAGAGGGGTCATTTCACACCAACACACAAAGTAGATAATCCTCCACCCTATTCTGCACTAGCCTAGTCCACTTTCCAACGTAATTCAAACATGGCTGACCTTATAACACCACCGCAGCGGTTATAAACTTTAAGAGGCCTTTGAAACGAAGCCGAAGAGTCACGGGATAATGCTCTGACCTACTAACACGGAACACCGCTTGCATTACGCCCAATATTAATCTTAGGCCACAACTCCGCAAGGAAACCTATGTTTAACTTTAAACATTTTATCTTCCCCTACTTTGGATTCCGAAGACCATAGAAAGAAAGAAAAAGAGAAATTTAAGGGTAGAGATGTTTGAAAGAAGAAGACATGGGTACTGTCTTAAGGAAAGGAGGACAATGATGGGCCTATCTTCTTTGATGAATGAAACCCAGGGTTCTGTATAAGGGACATCATTAGTAACCACCAATCAACTGTCTTCCTTATGTTTTTTTTTCACGCTAGGTTCACACAGATACGTCCGGCATGACTGTTATTTTATTTCGGATGGATTCAATTGTTTTTTCAACAACTCCGCCATTTTCACTGTTCGTGAGCGTGTGAAAACAGTTTCAGGGACAATATACAAAATAAAGGTAGGTTCGGTAAGGTATATGGTTAAATTGCGACAAAAAATGTTAGTTCTCAAAAATTTTGCAATCCAAAAGAGACTTGTTTAAAACAGTAAAGAAAAGAAAGATAACTGAGAGCTTGGAAGCTGCCTTGTTGGTTATAAGAACGAAACCATCATGTCAGGTTTTATGAATATTATGGTGCACGGCAGACCACGAAGGAGATGGCGGGACGACCTGGGTGGTCTTCCTTAAGAATTGGAAAGAAGCAAAGAATCGTTACCGTTGGAAGGAACGGAGGGAGGCCTTTGCCCAGCAGTGGGACAGTACGGGCTAGTGATAACAATAATAGTGAACTGCTGCAGAACTTTATACAACACAGACCCATGGAGCAAACCAATTCAACAAATATTTACTTGCATAACAACTCCACAGTTTACTGTTCCACGTTACATTAGTGACACATGCTCCATTCATTTTTTATCATTATTTGATCGAATCAATACGTAATTGCTGTCCCTGGGCTATATACACTTGTCTGTCTGTCTATATAATCACTATTATTTGAGTACTAATGCTATGATAATCACTATTTGGCATTTTACATCTATATCTATACATATAATAAATCTGTAGAAAAGTCATTTTTGTACATTGAAGAAATTGAAACAAAAAATAGCCAGCGTGTGAAAAGATAAGTAACAGAACCCATTTCCATCATTTTTGAAATTTTTGTCTGTTTGTCTGTTTGTCTGTTTGTCTGTTTGTTTGTGCGCACATCACGTAAAATCTACGAATTCAATGCTGACAATGTTTATATACAAAAATTATACGCAACTTGAGGATTAACTTAGTTTTTGTTTCATCGAAATCGGTTCACTCTATCAAAAGATATGATTAATTTAGTGAGTTCAAGAAGTAAAATATTACGTTACGCAATTAAGTATAGTACTTGCAACGACATCTGTAGAAAAGTCATTTTTGTACATTGAAGAAATTGAAACAAAAAATAGCCAGCGTGTGAAAAGATAAGTAACAGAACCCATTTCCATCATTTTTGAAATTTTTGTCTGTTTGTCTGTTTGTCTGTTTGTTTGTGCGCACATCACGTAAAATCTACGAATTCAATGCTGACAATGTTTATATACAAAAATTATACGCAACTTGAGGATTAACTTAGTTTTTGTTTCATCGAAATCGGTTCACTCTATCAAAAGATATGATTAATTTAGTGAGTTCAAGAAGTAAAATATTACGTTACGCAATTAAGTATAGTACTTGCAACGACATCTTCTATACATATAATAAATCTGTAGAAAAGTCATTTTTGTACATTGAAGAAATTGAAACAAAAAATAGCCAGCGTGTGAAAAGATAAGTAACAGAACCCATTTCCATCATTTTTGAAATTTTTGTCTGTTTGTCTGTTTGTCTGTTTGTTTGTGCGCACATCACGTAAAATCTACGAATTCAATGCTGACAATGTTTATATACAAAAATTATACGCAACTTGAGGATTAACTTAGTTTTTGTTTCATCGAAATCGGTTCACTCTATCAAAAGATATGATTAATTTAGTGAGTTCAAGAAGTAAAATATTACGTTACGCAATTAAGTATAGTACTTGCAACGACATCTTAAGACTAAAAATAGAACTAATGTTGATAGTTGAAATCTAAATCCGATAGATGGCGTTGTGCAAATGACGTCATTTTCTGAATCGCGGTGTTAAGATTTTCCGCGCGAGGATGACGTCCACCGTGTTTACTAGGCAAATTGGGTTTCGTTAGGTGTCTTAAAAGTTCTTGCGTGTGTCGTAAAAGTTCTTTGGTTGCTTGGTTTATCGATTTTCTAAATTGGTCGAAAAAAAAGTATTTGCTTATCTTATTGGTTTCGTTTGGTCAACTTTGGTCATTGGTTTGAAGTACGAAGTAAAGATTGTATTTGATTTACTTCGTAGTTTGAATCCAATAGTGCCAATCGTTATACAGTAAGTTAGTGTTGCCAATTCGTTGAGTCACGACCACGAACAGACGATACGTTGTCACACTAGACTGTTCGACGCACCGATCTTTTAAGTTTGTAGGCTATTCAGTCATAAGTGTTGTTAGTTTTGTTTATTGCTTTAATTTTCCTTGAAAATGCCTCAAAGAAAAAAAACTAACCTTTCGCTGCGTAGCCGAAATGCGAAAAGGATGAGACTTTGTAGGTCTCAGGAATCGGAAGAAGATCGTGAAGCACGGTTATCTGCTAACCGAGAGCACATCGCTCTTTCACGTGAATCGGAAACGTTCACCGAAAGGGAGTCACGTTTAAGTTCACAAAGAACACGGACCGCGACTTTGCGGTCTCAAGAGAGTATCCAGGAACGCGAAGACCGGCTGTCTGCTGATCGGGAGCGCCACTCTCTCTCACGTGAGTCAGAGACATTCACAGAAAGGGAGTCGCGCTTAAGTTCGCAAAGAACTCGGACCGCGACTTTGCGTTCTCAAGAGAATATCCAGGAACGCGAAGTTCGGCTGTCTGCTGATCGGGAGCGCCAGTCTCTCTCACGCGAGTCAGAGACTTTCACAGAAAGGGAGTCGCGCTTAAGTTCGCAAAGAACTCGGACCGCGACTTTGCGTTCTCAAGAGAATATCCAGGAACGCGAAGTTCGGCTGTCTGCTGATCGGGAGCGCCAGTCTCTCTCACGCGAGTCAGAGACTTTCACAGAAAGGGAGTCGCGCTTAAGTTCGCAAAGAACTCGGACCGCGACTTTGCGTTCTCAAGAGAGTATCGAGGAACGCCAAGCACGTCTGTCATCTGACCGAGAGCGACACGCTCTCTCGCGCGAGTCTGAATCTCTCTCCCAAAGAGAAGAACGATTACAAATAGCTAGACATAACTATGTAGGTGTACAAAGAAACAATGAAAGTTATCTTGCATCTGAAAGGGAAAGAATAGATGAACTAAGACGAGCAGAAACAGCAGAACAACGTCAATCTCGCCTAGAAATAGAACGAGCTCGATACCATATGAATAGAGAAACAAATAGCGGAGCTGATGAGTCCATGGAAAATGACGATGCAAATATTTTATTACCTTGGGACAATAGGGAAAAATCAGGGTTCACATATTCGTCTAGAATTAATTATGCTGGCTTTACTTTCGTGGGTGACATGAGAGAAATTTGTAATTTTTGTCATGCTTTGAAATGGAGGAAAGAGACAGATGGAATGTGCTGCTCAAATGGAAAAATTGTTCTTCCAAATTTCCAAGATCCACCACACTTACTTAAAAGTCTCCTGAATGGCGATCATCCCCAGTCGAACCGTTTTTTGGATAATATTCGTTTATATAACAGTGCTTTCCAAATGACTTCCTTTGGGGCAAAACAAATAACGGAAGGACCGTTCATGCCAACCTTCAAAGTGCAAGGTCAAGTTTATCACCTTATTGGATCTTTGCTGCCAGAAAATGAACCCAAATTTCTCCAAATTTATTTTGTATCCGATTACACGCAACAGCTCAATGTTAGAAATCACAATTTTCCCCAGCTCAATGCTGAGCTTTTGGGTCAACTTCAAGAATTGCTGCATCACGTTAACCAGTACGTTCGTGAATTCAAAGCTGCATTGGAGTCAATTCCACAAGGCAGCAATGATTTCAAAATTGTTATAAGTGCCGATAGACGTCCTGTGGGTGAACACCGTGGAAGACACAATGCACCCGTCGCAGATGAAGTTGCAGTTGTTTTAGTCGACCAGGAGTGTGAGAGACGTGATATCGTGTTGCGTACACGCGACGATCGCCTTCAACGCATTTTGGAAACCCACCGAGCTTACGACGCCCTGCAATATCCACTAATTTATTGTCATGGTGAAGATGGGTACAATTTTGGGCTGTACCAAGTGAACCCTACTACGAGAGTCACTAATTATCAAAAAAAAATATCTGCTCAACAATACTATTCCTACCTTTTACAAATAAGGCAAAACAGTTTCGTATATTTGCAACGATTTCGTGGTTTGTTCAGCCAATTTATTGTGGACATGTACGCAAAAATAGAAACTGAACGTTTAGTGTATATTCGCACTAACCAGCGACGGTTACGCGCTGAAGAATACGTGCACTTGCGGGACGCCATGCAATCAGATAATAACGTCGAAAACTTGGGTCGATTGGTTATTTTGCCATCCAGTTTCACAGGCGGTCCGCGGTATATGCACGAACGAACGCAAGATGCTTTTTGTTACGTCCGTAAATACGGCCGGCCGGACCTTTTTATAACATTTACAACAAATCCAAAGTGGACGGAGATTTGCCAGGCACTTCTCACAGGACAGGCGTCATACGACAGACATGACATTATTGCTAGGATTTTTCATTTAAAACTCAAAGTCTTGATTAATCTACTTACAAAGGAGAAAGTTTTCGGTTCAACTCTTTGTTTTATGTATAGCGTCGAGTGGCAAAAGCGTGGTTTACCCCACGCGCACATTCTTCTGTGGCTGGAAGAAAAAATTCGTCCCGATGCTATAGACAGTGTCATAAGTGCAGAATTTCCGGACTATAATGCAGATCCGATTTTGCATGACATAGTAAAAACACATATGGTTCACGGGCCATGTGGCCTCTTAAACAGGGAATCACCGTGCATGAAAGATGGTCAATGCTCAAAAAAATACCCCAGAGCACTGAAAGAACTAACTATGGCTGGGGAAAATGGGTATCCGCAATACCGGCGAAGATCACCGTCACAAGGTGGTTTCACAGCTACTGTCAGATTCCGTGGACAAGAAATAATTCTAAATAATAGTTGGGTGGTACCGTATTCTCCAGTTTTGTCAAACGCTTTTCAAGCACACATTAATGTTGAAATTTGTAATAGCGTCGAATCTATAAAATATATATGTAAATATGTTAATAAAGGTAGTGATCAAGCCATGATAGCACTAAGAAATAACAACCAATTTGATGAAGTGACAAGGTATCAATCTGGCCGATACATAAGCTCTTCGGAGGCAGTTTGGCGCATTTTGAGTTTCCCTATTCATGAAAGGTATCCGCCAGTCATCCATCTTGACGTGCACCTGGAAGGCGGGCAGCGAGTTTACTTTCAGCCAGAAAATGTGGCAGAAAGAATGAACAACCCAAGACAAACCACCTTGCTCGCATTCTTTCGCCTTTGCGAAAGAGACAATTTCGCTAAGTCTCTGTTGTACAATGAAGTGCCACATTATTATACTTATAACAAGCAGCAAGGTGTTTTTAATCGCAGGAGACGTGGAACTGCTGTAGAAGGCGAGTCCGGCATTTTTAAAGAACACGTGATTGGAAGAGTATACACGGTGCACCCAAATAATGCAGAGTGTTATTATTTACGCCTTCTTCTTCACACAGTGCGAGGACCTACTTCTTTTGCTGAGCTCCGCAAAGTGGACGATATAGAATATCCCACATTTCAAGCTGCTTGCCGCGCACGGCATTTATTAGATGGCGATCAGCATTGGGATGATGCTTTAGCCGAAGCATGCGTCAGTGATAGTCCACATCGTTTGCGCCATTTATTTGCCATTTTGTTGACATTTTGTGGCCTATCGGACGCTGGGCAGTTGTGGCAAAAATATAAAGACGCGTTTGCCGAAGATTTTTTGAGACAGCAAAATATAAATAGTGAAACTTCTGACCAAGTACGTGAAAGCTGCCATAATAGGGCTTTGCTGGCTATACAAGATATAGTTACAAGTATAGGAGGGAACCCCCTCAGTCAATACGGCTTGCCGACACCGACAGTTGGTGGGGAACGAATTAATAGGGAGTATACATCTGAAATAAATTACAACCCCGAAGAGTTAGCAGAAATATTGCGAAATGGCTGTTCAAATTTGACGACAGAACAACGTCAAATCTTTGATAGAGTATGCTGTAGTGTAGAACATTCATTAGGAGAAATGCTGTTTTTAGATGCACCTGGTGGAACAGGTAAAACTTTCCTCACTAAAGTTATCTTGGCTCAAATAAGGAGCCAAAACAAAATTGCCCTTGCCGTCGCTTCCTCAGGAATAGCTGCCACTTTATTACCAGGAGGAAAAACTGCACATACAACATTTAAAATACCAATCGACTTGGACCGCACAGAAAACCCTGTTTGCAACGTGTCTCGCATTAGTGATAAAGCAAGGGTTTTACGCGATTGCGCCCTTATCGTTTGGGACGAGTGTACGATGGCAAATCGTAAAGCTGTGGAAGCTGTAGATAGAACGTTGCGAGATATAAGACAAAATGACCGACCGATGGGAGGCTTAACGGTGCTATTCTGTGGAGACTTCAGGCAGACACTCCCTATAATACCCAGAGGAACGAGGGCCGATGAAATAGGTGCCTGTTTAAAGAGCTCTATTTTATGGCGTAGTGTCATATTAACTAATTTGAGCTTTAATATGCGAGCATATTTGGGAGGTGACGCAAACGCGCAGGTTTTCTCAAATTTACTACTTCAAATTGGTAACGGCACATACCCGACTCAAGAAGGAGGTAAAGTAACTTTAGTCGAAAGCCTGTGTTCTTCTGTTGCCTCACAGCAGGAACTCATTTCCTCTGTATACGGAGATCCATCAGAGATCTCGAACCATGACGCTGCTTGGCTATGCCAACGAGCTATTTTGGCACCTCGCAACGACCAAGCAGCAGCAATAAATTCTCAAATATTGGTACATGTTTCTGGAGAAAGTAGGGAATATTTATCTATTAACACGGTTTTAGAAGAAGGAGATGCCACCCACTATCCAGTAGAGTTTTTAGACTCTCTAAATACACCAGGTCTTCCAGCACACAAAATTTATTTAAAAGTCGGAGTACCAATCATTCTACTCAGAAATTTAAGCCCACCAAAACTATGCAATGGAACTCGGTTGAGAGTAACAAATCTCCAACGAAATGTCATCGAAGCCGAAATCTTAACAGGTTGCGGCTCCGGTGATGTTGTTTTCATTCCCAGGATACCCATTATCCCCAATAATTTTCCGTTTACTTTCAAACGTGTGCAATTTCCTGTAAGCCTCTGTTACGCTATGACTATATATAAAGCCCAAGGCCAGACGTTATCCGTTGCGGGTGTAGACCTTACTTTTGATTGTTTTTCACACGGCCAACTCTATGTTTCTCTATCACGTGTTAGCAACCCAAACAACCTTTTTGTATATGCTCCGGGTAATTCCACCGCTAACATAGTATATAGAGAAGCATTAACGTAATCAACTATACCAAAGTCAGGACTCTTATCTAAATCATCAAAAAGGTGATATACTCTTATCTAAACGACGTTGTTTTGTTCTCGACAACCACGCGAACGAAGTCGCGGGCACAGCTAGTTACATAATAATATCCTAATGGATCCTGTCTATTGTTTGTAAATAGTTCAAGGAGTTTCACTTGATGGATAGAAATAATTAGCTTTTCAATAGTGCTTGTTCAATGTTTTCTTTGTACATTGAATCAGCACTCGGCCCGGCTGACGCGCGGCCCAGTTAAAATAATGATTTGGTTGCATCTTATAGGCATAGGACACAAAGATTTTTGTATAATAGTGTGTGTTAAGAAAAAGTAGTATATAAGCTGTAACATATTGTAAATAAATCAGATTTGAATTTTATATTCTTGTCTCATTACCTCTCTCTGTGGCCAAGACACCTTTAGCCATCTCTGATCAGTCTCGTGAGTCTGCGGGACTGGCAGTGAGTGTACCCTTCCCGAACCTGGAATTCCTGCCCACTGTTCGTCTGTAAAATTAGGTCGCATGGTGCAGACATCCTGAACTTATCTTTATATGTATTTATCACATACTAGGTATATGATAGGTTAGGGCTGTAGGGCTTATAGGTCTTAGGGTCGTAGGGACTGTTAGGCTGGTAAGTCTGAGTAGGTCCGTTAACTTGTCGTATATTTTCATGTACAGTCTCACCCTTAACACTACTGCCGCCGTACGTGAAGTTTGTTAGGGTGGGTGTACTGTCCTTGAGGCTAGTCAAATATACTTTGATTTAACATTCTTAAGCAAGGTCCAAAAAATAATAACTGCCGTCTAGGACAATCATTGGCTAAAGAGATCCCTCTTTAGCCCATGCTTTAACTAATATTTATGTGTGTTAATAAATCCTTATTAACACACATTATAGTTATTTTCAACACAGTTGCTCAAAATAGTTATTTATGATACTAGTGCGGTAAGTTGGTTTTTACAAACGAGTAGACGAATGTAAGCCCGAGACGTAGTCGAGGGCTTACCATAGTCACGAGTTCGTAAATACCAATCCGCACGTGTGTCATACAACGTTTTTCAACACATTTGCGAGAAAACAGTACCTACTAGGCAATGAGACAAACTTTTGTTTTTGATGTGAATCATCTATTGGCACTGCTTGGCAGTAAAACCGACTCGAATGTCGTGACGAAAAACGACATGACGCCGTCGTGCCACGATGCCCCCACTACGCCACCGCTCTCGACTCCCTTCTCCCTAGAAACATCTATGCGAAAAAAATGAACACAATAACAACCAACAACAACAACCAACAACAACAACAAACACACACACACACACACACTCACATCCACACTTTGAACGCACATCAATGCAGACTCGATACCAGAGATTACCTTTTGTCGCTAGATTATGATGAAACAGAAGCACTGATAGAACCTCCATTAATATGACAATCTTAATATCATTGTAATATATTAGCGGTTTATCTCAAACTCAGTAATCATACTTCATTTAACCTTACACCACACCCACAAGTTACAACATATCACCCAACACCACTTCACACACCTTCCAACACTCCTCTACCCATATACATACACCCTCACACCACACCACACTCATCACTACTTCGCATGTCTTATTGAACTCCTCCAGACTCTGATGTTTGTTGGTTATACATTGTTAGTGAATTTTCTTTTATTGAATCTATAAATATGAAATGTCTGTAAGTTTTAATTCTACTTTTAAAACAACATTGTTTAGCATTTAATGGACGGTTGGATGCCCCTCATAACACAGGATTTTCCTAGCATGGGGGTCATTAATCTATTAGCTTGTCAATTGTTTTAAAGTGCTCTGTATGTGTCTTCTCTTGTATTTTTTGTAATAGAAAATAAATTATTATTATTCCGTTTATTCATTTTTTAAACATATTAATTACATTTTTAAATATTTAAATATAAAGGATAAAAAAAAACATTTAAAAATATAAAAAATAGTATCCCACCGGTATCGGGAATAGGGTTCAAGCTACCGGCGGTCAGGGCTCCAGAGAGAGGAACCGCCTGACAATGCGAGCCGTGTCCAGAAGTACTGCTTTCTGAATCAAGCCCTTGATCCAGCCGCCTAACGAGAGCCTCCTGAGGTGTTGGTCGAGGCTCGTGGCTATTAAGCCATTGGCTGACACGACTATCGGTAAAATGATCGCTGAGTCCACATCCCACATGTCGACAACCTCGCGAGCCAAGTCAATATACTTGATTTGTTTATCTTTCTAGCGACAAAAGGTAATCTCTGGTATCGAGTCTGCATTGATGTGCGTTCAAAGTGTGGATGTGAGTGTGTGTGTGTGTTTGTTGTTGTTGTTGGTTGTTGTTGTTGGTTGTTATTGTGTTCATTTTTTTCGCATAGATGTTTCTAGGGAGAAGGGGGTCGAGAGCGGTGGCGTAGTGGGGGCATCGTGGCACGACGGCGTCATGCCGTTTTTCGTCACGACATTCGAGTCGGTTTTACTGCCAAGCCGTGCCATTATTATTATTATTATTATTAAGAACAACAACAACCAACAACAATACAACCAATAACAACAACAACCAACAACAACAACAACCAGCAACAACAAACTACAACCAGCAACAAAAACCAACAACAACACTACCAATAACAACAACAAGCAGTTACAACAACTACAACTAACAACAACAACTACAACTAACAACAACAACACCTAACAATAACAACAACAGCACTACCAGCAACAACAACCACCACAACCAACAACAATAACAACAACATACAAACAACAACAACCAACAATACTACCAACAACAACCACAACCAATAACTACAACAACAACTAAAACAATAACACTACCAACAACAACAACAACCACCACGACCAACAACAACAACCACTACTAACAACAACAACAACTACCACAACAACAACCAACAACAATAACAACAACCAACAACTCTACCAACAACAAGCACAACCAAAAACAACAACCACAACTAACAACAACAACAACAACACTAGCAGCAACAACATCCACCACAAATAACAACAACCAGCCACAAACAACTAAAAACAAACTACAACAACAACCAACAACACTACCAACAACAACCACAACTAACAACAAAAATACTGCCAACAACAACAACCACCACAACCATCAACAACACAAACAACAAACAACTACAACACAAAAAAACACAACACATGAAATAGATGTTTCACATCTGCCGGGCATCCCGTGACGGCCAATATTTTTTTCTCGTAATGCGAAACTCCTTGGTGGAATTCTTATATATTTTATAATTAAATAAAAAAAAAACCGTAAAGGATACGCACGCCGCTATACAACGGAGCGTGCGGTAAAATAGGTACTTAGGTGAGAGTATCTATTTTACCGCACGTTCAATTGTATGGTGCGTAATTTTGAACTTTCGAACGATGTATACAGGCTTCGTAAGTGCATTTTTTGAGCAAATGTGTTGAAAAATACATTTACGAAGCCTGTATACATTGTTCGAAAGTTAAAAATTATGCACCCTATAATGAAACGTGCGGTAAAATAGATACTCCCACCTAAGTACCTATTTTACCACACGCTCCGTTGTATATAGCGTGCGATGATACCGTGCGTATCCTTTAGTTTTCTTTTTTAATTTCCAAAAAAAACATAATAAGAATTCCACCAAGGAGTTTCAAATTACGAAAAAAAAATATTAGCCGTCACGGGACGGCCGGCAGATGTGAAACATCTATTTTCATTTGTGGTTTGTGTTTTTTTGTGTTGTTAGTTGTTGGTGTTGTTGTTGGTTGTGGTGGTTTTGGTTGTTGTTGTTGGTAGTGTTGTTGTTGTTGTTGTCGGTGGTTGTTTTGTTGTTGTCGGTGGTTGTTGTTGTGGTTGTTGTTTTCGCTGGTTGTTGTTGTGGTTCTTGTTGTTAGTTGTGGTGGTTGTTGTTGTTGTTGTTGTTGTTGGTTGTTGTTGTTATTGTTAGTTGTGGTTATTGTCGTTGTTGTTGGTTGTGGTTGTTTTTGGTAGTGTTGTTGGTTGTTTTTGTTTGTTGTTGTTGGTTGTTGTTGTTGGATGTTGTTAATGTTTTTGTTGGCAGTGGTGGTGGTTGTTGTTGTTGTTGTTGGTAGTGTTGTTGTTGTGGTTGTTGTTGTTGTTGGTTTGTGTTGTTGTTGGTTGTTGTTGTTGTTGGTTGTTGTTGTTGTTGGTTGTTGTTGTTGGTTGTTGTTGATGTTGTTATTTATTTTTGTTGTTGGTTGTTGTTGTTGGTTTTTGGCTATTGTTGTTGTTGGTTGTTGTTGTTGTTGGTTGTATTTGTTGTTGGTTGTTGTTGTTGGTTGTTGTTGTTGTTGGTTGTGGATGTTGTTAATTGTTGTCGTTGTTTGTTGGTTGTTGTTGTGTTACTTTTTTTCGCATAGATGTTTCTAGGGAGAAGGAAGTCGACAGCGGTAGCGTAGTGGGCTTCGTGGCACGACGGCGTCGTGTCGTTACGACATTCGAGTCGGTTTTACTGCCAAGCCGAGCCAATAGATATTTCCCATCAAGAGCAAAAGTTTTTTTCAATTCTTCTTTCAATCAAATTTTCAAACCAACTTACCGCACTAGTATCATAAATAACTATTATGATACTAGTGCGTTTTGTTGGTTTTTACAAACGAGTAGGCGAATGTAAGCCCGAGACGAAGTCGAGGGCTTACCATAGTCACGAGTTTGTAAATACCAAATCGCACGTGTGACATACAACGTTTTTCAACACATTTGCGAGAAAACAGTACCTACAATACAGGGTGTAACGGAAAGGTGTGGTCATATTTTAGGAACCGGTTTTGCCCATGGATATGAACAAGTTTCTCTAAGTAAAAACTGATAATTCCCAAAAAAAAAATGGTCTTTCCATACAAAGTTATCATCAGCTGTTCAATATTTGTATGGGAGGCAAAAAAATTTTTTGTGAATTTCCTCAGGTTTTCTTGAAGAAAGTTGTTCATATCGATGGGCAGATGCAGTTCTTAAAATATGACCACACCTTTCCGTTACACCCTGTAAATAGGTGATAAAAAAAAACTTTTGTTCTTAATTTGAAACATATATTGATGATATAATCCTATCCGCGTCCCTGCAATTTTGTGGTCATAGAACATACAAGATGATCCAACTCTTCTAGCAGACAAAATATTAAAGAACCCCGAAAAAACATCTAGCGAATTTATTCCCGACATCAGACCACTTCGCTTCGGGTCTCAACGATTCACGAGATGAACACAATGAAATGGGCAAGCGCAAGGATGCGTGATCGACGGACAAAGATAAGCGGCGCAGGCGCACGATGACGGAGGAAATGGTCGGATACCATCGCCTTATGTGCGCCTAGTCGCTGTGGACAGGCTAATATTGATTGATGAGATTCAGGCCAATCATTGCAGAACATTGTGGATTTGCAACGGTAAAATTTTATAGTAAGGTAAGGTAGACTTAAACATAAGCTTTACTGGGAAGTCTTAACTAAGGTGTCTATTGGCGGCTTTTCAAAAGCACAGATCTGCAACCGAAGATGTCAAAGGGCAGAATTATTAACTCAAACTACCTAAGTGTTAAAGAACATTTGTTGTATTTAAAATTATGTAGGAAAGATTTGTTTTCCCATAGTGTGATCATGCAAAATTTACAACATAAAAGTAATTTTTGATCAGGTATACTCTTGGCATAAACTAACTCTACTTGAGATTAATCCCACCTACAGTTGATAACAGAGACATGGTTTTCAAGATAAATACATTTTTCTTAAGCTTGGGGTCAGCTGTTTTCCTTTTTGATCAACAAGTTAACGCATGCTTTAGACCTAACAAATCCATCAAACAGCAGTCAGTAAAGTCGTACGTTGGCATCTAGATTTATAGCTTGTAGGGGGAAAAGGAAGGGTCATCTGACTGCACCGTGTTACTCACCTAAGTGGCCAACGGGCTGCCGTAACCGCCCGTGACCTTGGTTACGCAAAACTAAACGGTATTTATGGCTATAAGTGCCATAGACGTAAGTCTTGGGGCTATTTTTAGACTTTGTCTTTTCTAGGTGCTTTGTTCTTACGAGTAACTGTTTTTCTAGGTCATTTTCCAGGTTAATGAATGTTAGTTAACTTTTGAGAGCAAAATATACCGACATCCATAGGGCCAAGTGTTGAAGTGTCTGTTGTATACAATTGTCATTTCAAGATATTTAGCCGCAATGCAGTAATTGTCCGACGTTAACAACGTCGACGCGTCACAAATTAAACGAAGGTGATGCGATGGACTGATGAAAATCCATTTTTAATCCATCTTACGCGCGTTTGATTAATGTTTCTGACTGCGATGAATTCCAGAAATTCATTTTCAATTTTTTTTATCATTGTTATGTTCACGTTTGACCACTATCTCACCTGATGGTAAGCGATGATGTGGTCCAATATGGAGCACGCTTGCCTCTCTTGACTTAAAGACTCTCCCAGGTTGTAGCTATAAGGAAACACTGACTCTGGCAGCGAATTCCGCTCCTTAGCTGTACGCACAAGCGTTTCGTTCCAGATACTGGACCTTAATCGTGGATAACTGGAAACTGTGACGTATGATGGTCCTTTAGAAACGTTTGATGATTGCTCATGTTGCGGTAACGCATTGCGGTGTGCGAAAGTACCTTATTAGCCCCGTGATTGCACCGCGGGTTCCTTTATTGTGCAGTGCCTTTTTAAATTGCTAGCAAGCCAGTGCTAGCTTGCGTTCTATAAGAAGTTAATTACACATGATTGGCGGGAAACGTTTTGCTTTTGAGAGCTTTAGTGGAATGTCAGTTTTGTTAAGCGTAACTAGTTTAGCGTAGCTTTAAAATGATGTCGATTGCGCGATTCAGCTCTTAATGATTGCATCTTCTGTAGTAGGTAGATATCAATTAGCATTATAGATAGCTAACTGTGTCAAATCCTCTCTTTCCTGTTTAGTTTTTATAGTCAAAATCGTTTTTTTTTTAAATTATTTATAATTGTGCGTCTTATTTATTTACAATCGTGGATCTTTGATAGTCGTTACGGGTCGTCAGAAGCTCGAAAGTCTGACAACCAGTCTTACCAAGGGGTATGGTCGATAGGCAGTCGCTCCATGTAAAATACTGGTATTCAGCTGCATCCGGTTAGACTGGAAGACGACCCCAAGATAGTTAGGAAAAGGCTAGGCAGGAGAAGAAGGTGCGTTTTATTGTAATTCTGAAAAGTTTAGATACCTTTTTGTTAACTTCCAATCCAATGCATAAAAAATACCGATCAGAGCATTTTACAGTCATATCTTTAATCAAATTGTCTCTGACAACAGTTATATTATACAGCGTTGTTTTCAGTTTTCAGAGCGAGTGCATTGGATAAGGCTTCCCTAGAAACGTGTTTATCAGCTTAAACTTGATAGGTTCTGCCACCGTGGCTCTGGCACAGGCAGAAGGAACATGGGTGGGTTTTAGTCAGTAAGAGTCTGACACGTCCTCCCGCTCCACCCAGAGCGGGAGAAGTTATTTGATGATTTCCCACCCAATAAAAAAAAACTTGGCAGGTTGTTGGCTTGGTGGTGTGTGGTTGGTGGTGGTTTATTGGTAGTTATTATATTAAATTTACTTAGATGTATGTTTATTATTAATATATATATTTTCGTTCACGTTTTTTTTTATTATTTCTACTTGGTATTGCTTTGTTTTTTTTTTATGCACCTGCCTTATTATCTCTCCACCACCCTTGGTTGACTGGTAGAGAATGCCTAAGGCATTAAGTCCGCCTTTGTACTTTAGTTGCATGAAGTGTAAATAAATAAATAATAAATAAATAAATAAAGTCACAATCACAATTTACAGTTATAAACTAGCCGACTAGCAAAGACTCCTTAGAAACAATAGGTTATACCTACAATCTACGATAAAAATAAAGTAAAAAAGACAGGCGTTCCATCTTGTTACAGAAATTATTTGTTTAGTTGAGAATTGTCTGTAATTGAACAATTGGACAGCTAAAACTAGGCAACGATACAATTGCTCTTGTTCCGAATGTTACGTGGGCCGCACTGAAAGTTCTTAGACTAAGCCAGTAAGAAAAGCAGCTGATGAAAAATTTATTTAAATTTCGAATTAGGAACTCTTTGGGAATCTGTAGATGTGTAATGAATTTGACTATGTATGTCATTTGTTTTTACAAATTGGCGGCAATTTAAAAAGTGTCTGTCGTGCGTGTGTCGAAATGGATTTGACTACAGAAAACTTAGATGAATTCGCTTAATGAACCCTGATGAACCCGATGCGATGCTGGCGTGGAAGAGATCTCTAAAGAAGAGTGGGCCCACTGCTTCATTCAATAGTTCATGGCATGCGACGGTGCTTAAGTTAGAAAGGAACGGAGACTGCTTCGAAAACCAATAAAAATATTAACTTACATCATTGCGTTTTTCATTTTTGATTTTTTTTTAATTTAACCCCCTATATCTATAGGTTAGTAACTTCTTCTTCGGCCAAGTTCCCGCTGCCTGTACAACAGGAACGGTACCTTTTCAAGATAAAAAGTAGTCTGTGGTGTGGAACTTATAGATTTTTTTTTTTTTTTGATAGGCTCGCGTTTGACCACTATCTCACCTGATGGTAAGCGCTGATGTGGTCGAAGATGGAGCACGCTTGCCTAGAAGTAACCTATTCACTCTTGACTTAAAAGACTCCCAGGTTGTAGCTATCAGGAAACACAGACTCCGGTAGGGAATTCCACTCCCTAGCTGTACGCACAATGAATGTGTTCTCAAAACGCTTTGTGCGTATTGATGGGATGTCCACCATGAACCAAAGGCACTTCATATCTTTCTACTCGTGTAAGAATTTCCGTAATCGGATCGAGAGATTAACTCTTTTTCTTTTAGAAGTTTAAAATGAACAGCTCGCTATGATTCAAGTCTAGGATAGGCAGCGGTTAAAGTAACCTTTAGGTTAACAGAATAAGTTAGCCTTACTTGAAAGGTTTACTAAAGTAGTACTTCTTGTAGTGGACAGCAGTAGTCAGAATCAATCAGCGATCGGTATTTATTAAGTTTCGAGGAACTGACGGACTGGCGGACGTAGCGTGGGCTGGTAAATGCCAGTGATTAAGTATTCATTAGTTAGCATGTGTCGACGTTCGCACACTGAAAGTACTTTTCTTTTCATACAAGACACCGTTTCTGAAAACGATTTGTTTTGAAAAGTATTATGACACCTTCCTACTATAGATGAAAGATGGTATTTTTTAATTTAAATGTTTTGTTGCTTCATCTAAGCCCTGAATGATATAAATATGAAGCATGCTGGTGTACTCACTGTGTCTCAATGAGTTCGCAATTGAGAAGCAGCTTGTTGGGCCCCAGCTCCACTACGGCCACGGTTAGGTCGTGGTAGTACACCATCCGTAGCGTGTCGTTGCCGACGCGCCGCCCCGTGTAGGGCTTCGCCCCCGCCGCCGGCTCCCGGCGCTCCGCATCCTCGGACCTCGCCCCAACAGTCCCCACCAGCCCAGCCAGTGACCATCCCGCGGGAAAACTGAACGCAAACGGCTTCGCAGACGCCGACGGAGGCGATGACACCGCAATGCAAAATATAACAACAACTGACAACAAGGATTTCAAAAGTCCATCCGCCATCGGAGCACCTCGAGTGATGGCTTCCCGCGCAGAGCGGACCGCACTCAGCAGTCGCCGGAATGACATGTTGTATTTTTAATTAAACTTTTTTATTGGCTAAGGCGTGTTCCGTTCGGCCATGTCGCGAGCGTGCGGCCCGCGCGCGCGTCTGTCGTAGACTGGCACGTCGCCGGCGGCCCCAAGCCTACTGGCTAGTGGCTACTGCTGCGCGATCAGCAGTCAGCACTTTCTTCGCCGGTGACGTCACGCGGCGGTCAGTGTCTTCAGGTTTCACTCGCACGCTCTAACTTCCGTGTGGCTCAACGATATGGGTCTAGGGCTTGTTAGTAAGTGACCTAGATCAGCTGCAGTCGAGAGAACATTACGACGGACGGGTGCTGTACCCACTGACCGTTGTAGATAAAGATCGTTAAAGAAAAATTTTACGACGTCTAGTCCGGGGGTTGATTGCAGGATAAGCTAATGGCTAATCCATCATCCGAGTTCCTCGTCGGACTTTTCCGCTCTCTTCACAATAGCAGCGGGAAGTGGAACTGAATGAATGCCACTAGGTACACTAGATGAAGATCTTAGATGAGGAATTGTGGAGTATATTGTATATAAGTGTCAATGTCAGAGGAAATGGCTTGTTGCCGTGTTAGTGGGCGAAGGCAATGGGCTACCGACCTGGCTCTTATATTCTATGAATTATGTCATAATAGGTACCTATTAGAACACGTGCAGTTGTCATGCAGAATAAGGAAGGATTTCAGTGAGCCCTCTTACATTTAAGACGGGACGGCAGTCTAATTTCGAAACGATCTATCAATGATCCAAGAGTATTGCAGTCTACGACATATGCCTTTCCCCCGTTGCGCTACAAGAGCCAGTTTTCAGCATCCAGTGGGAACAGACTGGATGCTGAAGGCTAAGAAGCCCAGCAGAATTTATAAAGCTCTCGGTGGGCACAATCATCATCAACCATGCAACCCAAGCAAAGTGTTGCAAGGTGGATCGACAATAGAAATTTGACGTCCAGAGGAGAGACTAAATGTCAGATTTGCAGATACCTTCATAAGTAGCATCTAGAAAGTGGCTAACAGTGGTTTTTGTTATTTTGGTTGACGGAAACCATACCGAAAGTTGCCTTTGATCGTTTGCTAGCTAGAGGTCACAGAGGTCATCGTTATGTATGTTATGCGTTGGAAAGGAAAAGAAGCGAGAAAGTTAAGTCATAAAATGATGTAACAAAAATATGCAAAAAAAAAATTAACACAGAGAATGAAATAGTAAAACATTGCTTAGTCATTATATGCAAATCGCGAATTCCTTCGCTCCTTCTCCAATTATGATAGAAATATCGTAATATTTGCATAGAATTAAGTAATAACAAGTAGTTTAAATAAATATCTGTGGAGCCACTGCTGATTGCATAAGGACAGAAAGCTTCTTACACACGATCAGTTCATACTTTTTTTTTTTCATTTGCATGTGCAAGAGATGTTACTCGTATCTTAAAGATAGTTGGTATTGTGTTGTGTAATAACTGGTTTCATATGCAAATTGGTGATCAGATTGAATATTATCCATACACGATCTAATTTTTTCACCAAAAGAAAGCGAAATAATTATATCTATAAGAGAAAAAGACGGGTGCATCAGACGTCGGCGACCGCATCCGATTCATCATCTATCACATTTTTGAAAACATCTTCAGGCGCGTTGGGCATTTTTGAGATGGGAAAAAACTATTGAACTCGCGAGACACCTACACCGCTACGAGTGCTACGACGCGTAGCACACAGTTTTCTCTTCTGTCGGCAGTCCCCATGACTGTTTTTTTTTTTAAGTTTTTTCTATACCTAGATATTTTTGGCATTAGCATTTTCGTGTCGTTATGATTGTGTAGACGCTCAATTTTTCCTACGATTCTCGTATTCAAATCAATCAAAATATCTACGTACGCCGTATGCAAGGAAAGAGGAGAAGCATGTCCGTGCGATGATCGCAAAAAAAAGTGCACGTCCAAACTTGCCTAGATCGTGTATCAGCATTGCGTATCCCTTTTGATTAGGGTTGCCATCTCTAAAATCTCTTGACGCTTAGAACCCGGATGTGTCTAGAGTTTTTTTGTTTTTGTTTTATATTTTCGGGATAGCCGAATACATGAAAATGTCGCGCGGCCATCTAACGGCGGCCGGTAACTTAAAAACTTTTAAACCCGGACTACAAATGAAACCCCGCCCGGACGTTTTCCGGACGCCCTCTAAACTAGGACAAATCCGGGGAAACCCGGACGAATGGCAACTCTCCTTTTGATGGTCGGGGAAAAACGCCTCGAGATGGATCGCGGTGTATCATGTATCAAATGATATAGACATTTATCGTGTCACAGTTCCAAAATGCGTCTATACTATGATCATTCTGCCGATCATGATACACTTATCCGATACGACATGTATCAGATACACGGATACATACAGATCGGGGTGTATTTTGCGTCCCCACTAGCGAAAATGATTCACGCGTCGATGCTTCGCATCGAAAATCCGATACAATAGTGATACACTAAAATGATACAAGTGTGGACCCAGCTATACTTGATAGCATGCCTGGAAAAACTGGAAAGTCATGAAAAACCAAGCGACTGGGAGAAAGTCTATTTAACTTTTCTAGCTGTATTTGAAAGGTTTAACCTAAGATAATGAAGCTATAGATCATTTGTTGGCATCAAAACCATATTGCACTTTCTTTTTTTTTATGTTTGATAGGCTCGCGTTTGACCACTATCTCACCTGATGGTAAGCGATGATGTGGTCGAAGATGGAGCACGCTTGCCTAGAACCTATTCACTCTTGACTTAAAGACAAGATGTAACATGTCCACTGCTGGACATAGGCCTCCCCGCGCATGTTGCCACAATAACGGTCCGGTCTCGGTGTACCGATAGTCGATCTGGCACCGTTGGAGAGACTGCAGTAGGTACAGCCCAATGTCTCGATCGAAACGAAGGCTTTCTCGTGGTCCACTCTGCCTGGGGTCGCGGATAAATTCGCAATAGAGTTACCGCGGCCCTTGGCACAGGCAACTGAAGGAACAAGGGTGGGTTTTAGTCAGTAAAAGTCTGACACGCGCTCCCGCTCCGCCCAGAGTGGGAGAAGTCATTGGATGACATCCCACACTCCAAAAAAAAAACATGTCCACTGCTGGACATAGGCCTCCCCGCGCATGTTGCCACAATAACGGTCCGGTCTCGATGTACCGATAGTCGATCTGGCACCGTTGGAGAGACTGCAATAGGTACAGCCCAATGTCTCGATCGAAACGAAGGCTTTCTCGTGGTCCACAAACGCTAAGCAGAGGGGCAGATTTACCCTTCGGTCTTATGTATAACCTGCCACAGCATACGTATGTATGTGGTCTACGGTGCTGAAACTTTTCGGAATCTGGCTTGCTCGGACGACTGGAAGTCGTCAAACCTGCGCGCAAGACGGTTTGTGCTGACTCTGTAAAACAGCTTGTAGACATGGCTCAGAAGTGAAATGAGCCTGTAATTCTTAAGCAGGGCAATGTCGACCCTTCTTAAAGAACAGTACCACGACACCTTTGCTCCATGCCTGTGGCGTTTTCTCCTCGAGTAAGACAGAATCAAACAATTTCTTGACCAGTTTTCCACCTGCCTTTAGGAGTCCGACCGTGATTTCATCATCACCCGACGCCTTGTTGTTTTTAAGCTGTTTCAGAGCCCTCCAAATATCATACAGGCTGTCGTCCGGGATGTCTTCGGTATAGTGTCAGCTCAATCTAGCTTTTGGGTTGCTAGCTAGATTCGCAGCGGGTTTAGTCGTTGACGTGTACCTATAACTGTTCATAGAATGCCTCGGTCTCTCTCAGAAGCTCCGATTTGGCTGATATGGTTCTGCCACCGTCGTTCTTCAGTTTCGTGAGCTGGCTCTGCCCAATAGACAGATCTCTTGCAAACACCTTGGAGCCCTTAGGTATTCCACTCTATCGTGTCTTTAATATGCTCGGTATCAAAGTGGCGGCGGTCCCTTGTCAAGGACTTTGAGATCCGTCTATTGAGCTGTCAGTATATACAGGGTGTAACGGTAAGGTGTAATCATATTTTAAGAATCGGTTCTGACCATGGAAATAAACGGTTTATAAGAAAAAATTGAAAATTCCCAAAAAAAAAAAAAATTTGGCCTTTTCATACAAAGTTTTCATCAGCTGATCAATATTTGTATGAGAAGTAAAAAAAAATTGAGAATTTCTTCAGGTTTCCTTGAAGAAAATTGTTCATATCGATGGGCAGATGCAGTTCTTAAAATATGACCACACTTTTCCGTTACACCCTGTAAATACACGCATCGTCTGAAGACTGTAGAATCATCTTCCGCCTTTCTTTCTTTAGCGTGAGAGTAGGATGAGATTCCTTGTTCTTATCTGTTCAGTAAGATTACTTGATATTAGATTCAATGTGCCACTTACCATGCGGTGATCACTTCCGGTTTTCACAGCGTTGATGAGGTCATCAGACATCATTGAAATATATATATTTGCTTCTTCTTCGACATTATAAGTCAATCTCATTTTTAGTTGCACCGTCCCGCCAACGGTGTCCTAACTAATGATTTAATGAAAACAGTACTACACTGTTTTTTTTTAAGGGGTGAGAAATCATCCAATGACTTTTTCTCGACTCGGGCCTGGTCCTTATTGAGAGAGAGTTACCCATTACTCGCCGTCCGCAGGCCCGCGCCTGTGGTGTCCGGGCGTCGCCCTGCTTCTCCCGACGCCCGGGGCATCTCCTGCGGCGGCTACTACTACTACTGAGGGCGTCTCCGTTGAGTCTCCCTCACGCTTTCCGGCTGATAATTCGCGAGCATTACTGCTTCACAGAAAGAGGTGACAGTTTCCCAAAACTACACTACTGGAGTCAAATCGTCAGATCTGCTTGGTGGCCAGACCTCTTAATTACATATTTGTGACGCAGTGCAATTTGTCAGTGTTCGGAGACCCTACACAATACACAATGCATACTTCTGACGCACCTTCCTAATTAATACCTATCTCGCTTAGGTACCTCAAGGGAGACTGCATGAGCTACAGATCGTAGTTCATACAAATACACCTTGGGCAGGTTACTTTGGACACTGGACATTCTAAAAGCCGTCCTACCTCTTGATCTCCTGTAGCTTAAACAACTAGGAAGCGCATGACTATGGAGTGGATATAAATCCAGTTTGTCCACTTCTCCTTCCCGTTTTTTTTTGCTCAGGTTTTCTAACTCAGCCGCTGTTCTTTTCGATAAAGTCTGACGGTACGGTTAGCGCAGTGGTTGAGCGATTGGTTGCTGCGCTGCGTATCGCGGATTGGATTCCCGCACGGAACAAATATTTGTAGGTATGGCCTACAGATAGATGTTACTAGTCTGGGCGTTTTGTATAATTATGTGAGTTTACATGTTTGTGAACGCACCCACAATACAGGAGTAATTATTGTGGGAAGTTTAAAAATAAATCGTTGCTTTCTAATTCGATTCGATCGATTCTAAGAGGGTTGATGATACGTTATTAACAGACTTCGAAAAAGAAGGAGGTTCTATGTTCGGCTGTTATATACAGCCGAACATAGAACCTCCTCCTTTTTGTTTTTATGTATGCCCACCGATTTCTCTGTCAGTTGTGGACCGATATACTCCCGAGGTGGTCCCATATAAATTTTATCGAAATTTCTTCAGCGCTTTTTGAAAAACTGAACAAAAACGAAAAATATGTATAGTTAGATGACGTTTTGGGTTTCGCCAATTACGAGTATGTTTAAATTCCACGTTCCACAACTAAAAAGTGCAAATAAAAAACTTTTTTACAAAAAAAACAACCGAATTCCAAAAAAGAAAATACACTAAAAATTTAAAAATAACTTTAAGTTCGGAAGTCGGTGTCAAAAAACGAAGAAATAAAATACAAACACCGACTGCCAAAATCAGTTATTTTTAAATTTTTAGTGTATTTTCTTATTTGGAAGACGGTTGTTTTATACGTAAAAAAGTTTTTTTTCTGAATTCGTACAAGCTTGTATTATCATTGCAAAATTGCAGCGCTTTGGTTGGGTCACAGCGCTGCCTACAGTGTGGCAGGATAATTAAAGAAAAGACGAAAATAAAATAGAGTAGGTAAAACGTAAATACTAGAAGTACAATACTACCAAGGTATTTCAACGCCATCTAGTGGTGAGAGCACAGTCAACTCGTTTTAGCTACTGGTCGCTAGATGGCGTTATAACGTCAAACTCCATCGCAACACCGCTAAAGTAACCGTCATGAGAAGCTATAAATTTTGTAAACAAGTGTTCAGGAGTTCACAACATTTGGACCAACACGTTACGTTGATCACCATATTTTTCTCATTAGCCGTAAAGCTCGTCACCTGTAAAAATCACCTGTAGTCACTTGTCACACGAAGCTCAAGCTATATCTCCAGGTATACCAATTAACCTAATCAATTACTTCACAATTTAAAACCTACTTCTAATATTAACCTTAAGTTTCCAAAGATTAGCGCGTTTGAACAAACAACTCTTTCTTTTTACTTATTATATATTTTAGATAAATTGTATTACGCACCTTTTGACGTTTTTTTCGAGGCGAATTTATTTCTTTAGATGTACTGGCTACTGGCTCCATTATACGTAATAACAAATAAAATTAACGCAACAATTAAAGTAACAACAATAAAAAAGGGATAACGAAACAATAACAAAATTAACAATAACAACCAGATCCGCGATATATGCAAAGCAATGAAACAAACTCGTACGCATTCGAAACTCGAATGACGCGTTTATTTCAAAATGGCGTCCCGATAGTTTACAATCCCTGCGACGGACGCGTTCCGGTACCAAGAAATACAAACGATAGCGCTTTGCGTCGTTAAAATATGATCCGACTAAATTAAATAGGTTGTTACTTTCATATAACCCGTCTATATTTCATGTCGATTGAATATGGTCAATTTATTATTATCTCGCAGTATAAAATGTTTACTTAGTAAAAGATGTTTGTTTACATAATTTATAGCTTCTCGTGACGGGTACTTTAGGTGTGATGTGTCGCGGTATTGGATAACACAACTGATGTCTCGTACTCTCTCGATGTAACAAACTGTGCGTGTGTGTGTGTGTGACTATACTGACTATGCGTGCGTGCGTTTTGTGTGTGCGTGCGGTGTGTGTGTATCAGTGTGTATGGTATCAGCAGTGGCTATTGATAAGGGTTAAGTTAGCAAAATCATATTGTTGTGTATGTCGTTAATTTGTGGCAAATAAATTCTTTTTCTTTTTTTCTTTCTTTTAACCTTTTATTCGAACGTCATGGACCAAGAACTCCCTCAAAAATCGTATGAATAAAACACGATTACTATCATATCATTTATTGCTAATAGTGTGTAGGATCCAGTCGTAGTCTGCCGTAACCGGGTACGACACGAACACCCCTTCATCGGCCTGCACCACTGCTAACATCTTCACTTTACCGTCGTGAGCATACAGCACGGGTCCGCCTGTAGTTAGCTGAAAACACGAGCGTAGCTATAGCTTTCATATTGGGGGGCTTCGAGGGTTCAAAAATTTCCAAGGTTACAGTGTTTTTGCCCGGGCTTCACGCAGAAAAGGGACTCACTTTGTCCCAAAAACACCCGCCTCGGAAAGATAAGGTTCTTTTTTAACCGACTTCAAAAAAAGGAGGAGGTTCTCAATTCGACTGTATTTTTTTTTTTGTTTTTTTTTTATTTTTTTTTTTTTATGTGTGTTACCTCATAACTTTTCACTACGTGAACCGATTTTGAAGATTCTTTTTTTATTTTAATGCTGTTGCTTCGCATTTGGTCCCATTTTAATTTGGTGAAGATCTGATGAAGAACTTCGGAGATACACAATGGAACTCTTCAATAAATGATAGCAAACCTTCCAGAATTACTGCAATCGCATGTCTGTATATTGTTTTCACCACTTCACAACATTACATCACGCTGATACGCTCTGAAGGGGTATACAGATTTGTACAGTTCACCCTGATACACCCTAATTTCACCAACTATGTCAAAATCCCTATTTTTGGGGCTATTAATTCGGGCATAACATTACTATTAATTTAGTTTTAGAATGGGGTACAACAACTAAAAAGTGAAAAATAAAAAACTTTTTACAAAAAAAATACAACCGACTTCCATAAATAAAACTAAAAAATGCAAAATAACTTTAATTTCGGAAGTCGGTGTCAAATAACGAAGAAACCAAACTAGAAACACCGACTTCCGAAATTAAAGTTATTTTGCATTTTTTAGTTTTATTTATGGAAGTCAGTTGTATTTTTTTTGTAAAAAGTTTTCCAGCCTATTAAGTCGCAGTTATACGACTTTTAATGGTTTTAATTGAACATCACGTCTAAACGACTAGTCTTATTTCTTTGATAAAAATATATGTTACTCTAGACAATTTCCGTCGTAATTAGATCTGAGAATATTTGAAATTATATCTTTATATCATAGTGTAATTAATTTGTAAAGTTGTCTAAAGCGGATAAAAAATGAGAATCACGCAAAAACTATAAAGCGTATTTTTAACCGACTTCGAAAAAGGAGGAGGTTATCAATTCGGATGTATGTTCGGGCATAACTCCGTCATGTATTGACGGATTTGCAAAATTCTTTTTTTGTTCGAAAGGGGTTTATTCCGAAATGGTCCCATTTAAATTTAAAAAAGATCTGATTATGGGTTTCGGAGACAGACAACGGAACTCTTCAAAAATTGACAGCAAACAACCGCGATTGCTGCTATCGTATGTCTATGAATTGTTAACACAGTTTAATGGGGAACCACAACTAAAAAGTGAAAAATAAAAAACTTTTTTACAAAAAAATAGAACCGACTTCCAAAAAAAAAACTTTTTACAAAAAAAATTCAACCGACTTCCATAAATAAAACTAAAAAATGCAAAATAACTTTAATTTCGGAAGTCGGTGTTTCTAGTTTGGTTTCTTCGTAATTTGACACCGACTTCCGAAATTAAAGTTATTTTGCATTTTTTAGTTTTATTTATGGAAGTCGGTTGAATTTTTTTTGTAAAAAGTTTTTTATTTTTCACTTTTTAGTTGTTGTACCCCATTTTAAACTAAATTAATAGTAAAGTTATGCCCGAATTGATAGCCCCAAAAATAGGGAATTTGAACATATCAGGGTGAACTGTACAAATCTGTATACCCCTTCAGAGCGTATCAGCGTGATGTAATGTTGTGAAGTGGTGAAAACAATATACAGACATGCGATTGCAGCAATTCTGGCAGGTTTGCTATCATTTATTGAAGAGTTCCATTCTGTATCTCCGAAGTTCTTCATCAGATCTTCACCAAATTAAAATGGGACCAAATGTAAAGCAACAGCATTCAAATAAAAAAAAAAATTTCAAAATCGGTTCACGTAGTGAAAAGTTATGAGGTAACACACATAAAAAAAAAAAAAAAAAAAAAAAAAAATACAGTCGAATTGAGAACCTCCTCCTTTTTTTGAAGTCGGTTAAAAAGTGCAAAATAACTTTTATTTCGGCAGTCGGTGTCAAAAAACACAGACACAAAACAGGAACACCGACTTCCGAAATTAAAGTTATTTTGCACTTTTTTTGGAAGTCGGTTCTATTTTTTTGTAAAAAAGTTTTTATTAAACCTTCACCATTTTGAAGATAATTTCATTGACTATTTTTAAGTCCATAGTTTTTTGTTCATTAAAAGTTTATTTAGGACAACTATTCGCCGAATGTCGAATAATACTAGCTATTATTCGGTATTCTACGAATAACAAAAAAATGTCGACTAATGCCGAATACCGAATAATAGCGAGTATTCGCGGCATATCTAGTGCACCTTTAGGGTGTAACGGAAATGCGTGACCGTATTTTAAATACTGTTTCTGTCCATGGAAATGAACAATCTTCAAGATTGCAAAAATAAATTCCCAAAAAAAATTGGACCTACCGTACAAAATTATCATCAGCTGATCAAAATTACTACGGGAGGTCCAAAATTCCATTTCCGTGGCAGGCTTGGGTGGGGTATACTAGTAGAGGTCTTTCGGGAAAATGATAAATAAAATTACACTTAAGAGGACCTCATACAAACCTGCGTAATATTGTCCTTATCATTGCTCGAGAGACATAACACATCCTTGTCTTTGTAGCTGTACATGGCCTGGCAATCCGTGTGGTTGAGAATCTGGCTGAACGCTGATGAGCATTTCATTGAGTCGTGTTCCGAGTCTGACTCGTTCTGGAATAGTCAAGATATCTTAAGTTTGGGTTTCCTAAGAAAGTTGTGCACAAAAATAACTTTTATGAAAATTGTATTTGGTGTTTGTCTTTTAAGATCGACGATTGCGGCAGTAGGTAATATGGTGCCACATGCTTTCTAAGAAAACTCGAGCTAGCTGTATTTGAATCCAAAATTCGAGATATTATAAAATTGTGGATCCAATAACTCTATGCCCATACAGGCATACACTACAGAGTTCAAACTCCACTGTAACCCATACTTTTTTGGGCCATTTGTACTAAAAAAGTACAAAATATGGTTCCTTAACAACCTCAAAATACACAATGCTTATATTATGAACAAACGTAACAAAACCCACAACCATTCGTTTCGGAATGGTTGTGAATTGCTATGCTGAACTGCTATTTCGCTTAGCGTTAGTAGTAGGTAATGTTGTGTAAGACAGACGCTAAGATGCGCGTAATGGACTTGAGAACGTGAAGATTAAGAGCATCTGCCATCTTACCCTCGACAAGACCCAGCCATACGCCATTACGTCCCCTCCCTCCACCATGTTTTTCATCAGTTCCAAGCCAGGACCATTGACCTTTGGCTCGATCCTCATCAGTGCCAAGTACGACCCGTCCTCTCCCTCAATGGCTGCCCGTGAGGAGTTGGAAACCGGGGGGCGGACTACGCTGGTCACATTATGCGCTGAACCATCAATGAGGGGGTTGGAGGATTCCGCCACTATTGTGTAGTGGCTAGAGCCTGTTGTGTTTGTGCTGCAAATAATAAGGACTCAGTAAAAAAAAAGGTATACAAGGTCAAATTAGCCAATGAAACTTCTTCAACGTGGTTATCAATAATAGGCTAGTGACCTATTATTAAATAGTTCTTTATTTCATATTCAATGTCCTAATAAACCGTATAAAACTCGATTGTCTAATTAGGTATAAGACATAAAAACAACAACATAACTTTAATTTAAATATTAACTTTTCGTGAACTGTCAAAAACGCGGCCAGCTATGATGATAGAAATATGATTGGTGCCATGACTTCAACGTTTTAGTAAACTTAGAAAATTAACAACGGTTGTACATATTTCCATGCAAAAGGTTCATGGAAATATGAATTACCATGTTTTCGGGTCCACTAATTAGATTTTTAAGATTGAGATTTTTAAAAATGCTGTTCTCGAATCCAATTAGGATTTCAGCAGCCATTTTATACTTTTATGATGAACTAAAATAGTTGAAATAAAATCATTGTTTAAAAGAATTTTACTAGGAGTCAACTAGCTTAGTATGTGAAGACCCAGGCAGTGCAGTTACTTGAAATATAAGTTCAGAAATAGTGTTTTTATTGTGTTAAAATATGATATCCAATCCATCGTGTCTGCGCAGTTGAACTAATTAGATAATTTAATTTAACGCAGTACCTACATAATGATAAACGATGCTAAGAACCTAATAACGAAACAGCTATATATGAACACATCTCAATAAGCACAGTTTAGCTAGGCAATAAAATAATCTGACCCCTAGCCAAATAACTTATAAAATATCGTTTACGCTAACGCTTAGTTAGTAAAAAATGTTGTATGGCAATGACATTACCTGCGGTAAGTCACGTGAAAATTCTTCTCTCCGCAGGTTATGTCATTGCCATACATTTTGTACTAAGCGTTAGCGTAAACGATAATAGAAAATTTATTTGGCTAACGGGCTGGTGGCCCTGTGAGTCTCTATAGGGTGTTAACGGAAATAGGTGGTCATTTTTCAGATACTCTTTCTCTTTCTTCTATAAAAACGTTGTTGTCACGATTTCATGAAATACCTGCATTTGACATCAATTCTAACTGAAAGAGTTATATTGATGATTTTAATGATTATAATTCTAGAAATACATTATACTTGCTACGACCGCGAATCAAATTTTGATCAAGATACAACCTGACACTGACCTGCAAATTGCAAAAAACTTAAGAAAATTTGAATTTCGCGGGCTACCCTGAAGCATTCACCTTAAGACGTGGTGTGAGGTGGGAGAGATGGGGAGCGCGTGGGGATTGAAAGTCGGAGCTGGTGGGAGCTAGCAATATATAGGGTGACTGGAGTGAGCGATACTTAAACACGTATTTGTAATCATGATAACAAACAACTTTCCCAAAGAAATATTTTTTTATTTACGAGTATACTCGATTCACTTTTCACCGCGTGACGCTGTTCTGTCTCACTACATGTCATGTGTCATCAGATTGACCAAATATTCATTTTTTATATTGTTTTCAAATGTTGTCGATGTGTATTGTTTTAACAGCGATCAGATTCAGAAATGATACCAAATAAGACTAGCATACAGATGCGAGGCTCGGGGTGGCTTTAGGGGAGGTTGGAGGCCATTTTAGGAGGACAGCCCCTAATATCATTGCAATGATAATTCAGTAAACAGTTATTCAGTGAAAATCACTGTACAATTACAGCGGTCGTTTAGGTTAGGTAGGTAGGAGACGGTATTTTAGGTTCAGATATTCGTCATTAGGTATGTGGCGACAGTCATACTAAAATCCCAAAAAAAAATGCTTGTATTTTCGATGCAAATCAGCTGATCAAAGTTAGTATGGTACAGTAAGTAGTATGACTGTCTTTAACAAAGTTGTTTCTTTCTATTGGGTAGAAGAATTATTTAAAATATGACCGTCCATTTCTGTTACAGCCTGTATAGTCATACATGAAGCATCTCATTGTCTGCCCGGGGGTTAAGGACAAATTCGAAAGAGTTACCTCGCCCCTGGGCATTCAGGGCAGGGAAGGAGCCACCTCTTTCCCGTTTTAGTCAGTAAGAGTCTGTAACGCCCTTCCGCTCCACCCTAGAGCGGGAGATGTCATTGGTAGGTTCCCAACCCACAAAATAAAAAAAAGCATCTCATTGTTCTAGCTTACAGAATAAAGATAATTATAATCTTACTTGTTTTCATGCAAGTTACTCAAGACATTGACGCAGTTGGCAGCGGTCAGCACCCACTCAGGAGACAGCAGCGTGCCCGCACAAGTTTGCGCGGTAACATTCTCAAGCGTTTCAAATATGGCGACCATGAACGGCGCCTTTTTCGGAAACTCAATTATTTTCGTATAATTTTTTACTTCATGGGTAACTTTTTTAGAATTACCACGTGCACGAAAACTCGTTCTGGAGAATGAAGTGAAGTCATTGTCGTATTTCGACTTATTCTCATCGAAAGATCTTGAAACATCAGGTTCAGGCCGAGAATTATAGAAAAGTGTGTCAAGCACCTCCGAGGCATGTTCTTCGAGTTGATCGTTTTCGAATTGGTTGTCTCTTCTGAAGGCGGGCACAATGACTAGGTCCAGGTCCTGGCTGACGGCGCTGAGAATCTGATCGGTGGTGAAGGGGTCACAGTCTTGGATGACTGGGGTCTCCTCGCTGTTTGAGAACATTGCGTTTTGAAACAGAGTATCGTTCATGGCGAAGTTGAAACCTAAAATGGTTGGAACAATGGTTATGGATATTCACGACTAGATCATAATTTGTCAAGAAATTTACAAGCCGTGCTTTGTTAATTTTAGGCAAGAAAACTCAAGCTCTGAACTTTGTTATGCAAAACTGCATTAGACATTCTACGTTAATCACATTAACTATGCTGCCCTCTAATACAGTTTGTAAACACAGCGGTCTTTGTATTAAAAGAGGTAGTATTGAGCTGCGATGCGAATTGCAATATGGTTATAGTAGCTCAATACTACCTTTTTTAAAAACAATGACCGCTGTGTTTACAAACAATAGTTATTAGTTGTGGTGTTTACAAGTAACAACTTCATCATTACAGTAACCGTGTAAAATCATGGAAAAAATAAAAGCATAATATATATTTTACCCCCAACAGGGTGCTCAGAGACTCCCCAAACATAAGCGCTTGGGTGTTCCAAACATTGAAAGCTTCAATGTATTGAAGCTGGGTTGTATAACTCCTTCTTCAGTTACCATCGTCCTATTTGGGCTCGTTTTCAAAGGTTTTCGGCAGTTAAACCGTGAACTCACTCAATTAATATGTCCACAGTAACTGACATAAAGCCCCCCCCTCCTATGTACGCATGTTGTAACGGGTGAACGGAACCCTACACTGCACATAGCCCGACATGCACTTGGCCAGTTTTATGCAAACAATTGAGAATCGTAACACCTTTGATGAAGACTTCGAAGAAGTTCTTTCAAACGTAAATCTGAGGCAAATCCTGAGATTTACCAAGTGAGCGCTAGTAAAAGAAAGTCCGTTATTATAGATTATTATCAGGCTTGGTAAATCTTAGGTTTTACTGGCAAATCGTAGGATTTACCAATGATCGGGCTTTATATATATACGTTTAAGTGGAAAAAAAAACAGAATTTTAAACCCAGTTTACCTGCTAGATTATCAAGTAGAAACACGAATACCGCTACGCTCGACATTTTGACTGGAATTGATTTGTGATACTCAACGTGCTGACTTTACCGGTGTTTCCATATGGGTAATGCGTGTGCGCACCGTCTTTGATCGCTTCTTGATTATCTAATAATTCTTCTCAGTTGTTACATTGATTTTTTTTAACTATATATAATAAAATAGTTTTCTGAAGTATATAATTTTACAAATAATCTGTATCTTTCTAGGTTTCTCGTTCCTATTTTCAGTTTCTTCAGCGGTGACTGCACAGGCTTGATTTCGGGCCTATACTGTCGGTTCTGGAACCAAGCTGTGTTTTGAAAACAATCGTAAACATTATCGGGCTTTTGTTAAACATTATGTAAAGCCACTCGAGTAGGTAACGGTTTCAATCTTTTGTATTGAGCAACTTTGTGTTATGCTCACATGAGTTCAGAATCTTAAAATCATTTACGTTCATTGGCCCTGGTTTGGTGATTTTAGAGGTACCATATTTAACTCTTCACACGTCGATTGCACGCCTGTGCAGATAACAATTAAAAACTATTGTGACTGCTAATTGGGCGTGTGACGAGCTAAATATAAGGTCAAAAAATGATATTATTTATAAAAGAAATTAAAAAGAAAAATAAAACAAATTTATTTATTGTTGTACATCTATCCAATGCTATTTTTTAATGAATAAAACTTAATTCTATAAGTACACACTTATAAAATACTTAACTGCATCTTTATATACAAACTTATAAAATACATACCTATCTGTAATTAAAACAAAAACTCCTAACTAAATAAAACTTAAAATACTCTACCCAGTGTAGTTTTTTTAACCAAGGGTTGACTGGTAGAGAATGCCTGGTTGCATTAAGTCCGCCTATATACCACAACTGTACATGAAGTTTAAATAAATAAATAAAAATATTTTGTTCACAATGGAATTCGAACTGTCTGAATTTATGTTAAGTACTTACTTCATAAGTTTGCGAAATTTTGAATACAAGTTTCCATTTTAAAGTTATGGGGCCCAAAATAAAGTTTACACAATCATTAAAAATATTTATTGATTTAACATTTGTTCAATAAATTCACAACCTTGACAAATACAAGCATTTATAACGATCACAAACTCACAATTATTGCTCAATGTGCAGATAATTTCTGAACCAAACACAAATGCCCGCATGCGTGTAAGCCCGCAACTAACATACAGGCTGAATTTTAATTCATTGGCTATCTTTATGGGGGTAAACATACTTATGAATATTATAAACAACTTTTACCATGGACTCCAAAATATGAAAAATAATTCTGATTAGTACATTTATGTTTGCAAGTCACTATTGTGGATATGTACATTCTGTTGCAAATAATCGACAAAATTAATGAAACAGCAGATTTGTTTTCGCGATTATATGCGTCATGGAGTCAACTAGCAGAAAATGTTCATATTTATAAATACTCTCATCAGCTAAAAAAATGTCAATTAATAAAAAGTCAGCCTGCAAAATGTAAGAATCAAGAGCCCGTGGTTGCACTATAGTACCGATTTCAAACAGCATGTGGATATTTTGTTTTATTAAAACCACTTAAATTGGTCAATTTTGTGTCTTTGCCGGCTTCCTCCCGCATGCGAGCACGCAAGAATAGTGTGAGTTTACAGTCCGATGACAGTTATTTTACCTCTGACTATAGCCCAAGCAGCGACCCACCAGCAGCCTTATTGCACCAGGAATATAACTGTGATTTTGACATTGATCCAAAATGAAGGTAAAATAAGTTAATAGTAAATAAAAATCTTATAACAAACTTTTAAATTCATACACAAAATTTCTTGTCTGTGCTGTTGATCGCTGTTGAGTTCCTCTATCTGGAGCTGATCTTGAATGTCGATTCAGGTCATGCTTACTAAAAAATATGCATTGTAATCGAAACTGAACTGAAATGTAAAAATTCCACTCCAATAAGAGGAAGTGGTTTAAATTGAGCTTTTTTTATCAATGATAGGCTCGCGTCTGACCACAGTCTCACCTGATGGTAAGCGATGATGTGGTCGAAGATGGAGCACGCTTGCCTAGAAGTAACCTATTGAATCTCGACTTAAATACTCCCAGGTTGTAGCTATCAGGAAACACACGGACTCCGGCAGGGAATTCCACTCTTTAGCTGTACGCACAATGAATGTGTTAAACGATTTGTGCGTGTGGTGGGATGTTCATCACCATGTACCGGTGGCGCATCGCCGTACGTCTAGTGGTCCGATGATGGAACGGGCTTGGCGGAATTAGACTATGTAATTCCGACGCACACTCCCTAAAATGAAATCGATAGAAAACCGACAGGCTAGCAACTCGGCGTCGATGCTCAAGACTTTGGAGCTTCGACTCGACAAGCTTATCATTGCCGATGATCCTCTTGGCGCGCCTCACAATTGTCTCAAGTCCATCAAGCTAGTATCTGGCAGATCCATCCCAAAGATGAGAGCGTTGCGCTTGATAACGTTAGAGCAGCTGTTCCGGCGTGAAGTACTGTCTCACCTTTACTAGGATTCCCAATTTTTTGGCAGCCACTTGAGCCTTTGCCTTGATATATGGCCCAAAATTGAGAGTGGATGTTAACGTGACACCAAGAAGATCAAGATGTTCGGGTATCAGCACGGTTACACCTCGGAAAGATGGAGCCGGGTGGAATTGGCTCCTTTTAGCGGAGAAAAGACACGCCTGGGTCTTATTAGCATTGAACTTGACCAGATTGGCATCGCCCCATTCAGAGACAGCCTGTAAGGACAAGTTCAAGCGCTCAACCATAGCCTCTCGGGGAGACCGGATCTGCGATCAGCTTGCAAGATTTGACCCAAACAAAGGAACATTGCAAGTTATATAAAAGCTTGGAATAATAACTCGGGGAGGATGGTGGCTGGCTTCTGTACACTGGTTTTTGTTTTAATCTTGACATAGAAACATACAAAGAGAATTAACAAAAGATGACTCACTTCTCAGTCTTATAACAAGCCATTCAATATAATAAAATATGAAGTTTTAGCTACTATTTGTAGTAACAAAAGTATTTAAATAGACTTCTATTTACATACTTTTGTTACTACAAATAGTAGCGAAATTCCAGTAAAATACACTCAGTTTTAATAGTAATTTTAGCAAAAATTTTTAAACTTCTTGCAAAATTTGTAAATTTTTAAAATGTATTTAATTTTCCTTAAAGCTTTTCATAGTATACCTAGAATCCGTTTTCCAAAATCCCGATTGGAGTGATATGGGAATAAATATCAATGGCAAGTACCTCTCACACCTCAGGTTTGCGGATGCCGTAGTATTGCCACAGATTAGTATTGCTGTCGGAAAAACCCGTACACATTGAACCATATGATAGAATCCCTTAGTCATCACAGTGAGACCGTTGGGCTACCAATCAACTGGGACAAAACGAAAATTATGACTAATCGTAAAGAAATACATACAGTATGTAAGAAAAACCCTGTCTGATCCAATAAAGGCGTATTCCTGGTTTAACAAAAAATGTAACTCATAAAAACCCAAGTTTGATTTTTTATTTTTATAAAATATGCGAAATTTAACACAAAATATGGCAAATTTTCATAAGTTGACAACACTCCACCGGCCGGCGAAATCATTTCATTTTTACCTATTTTTATTCCAAACGATACCGCCCCGCACTAGCCGCGCTGTAGGCACTCTTTAACTAAGGTTCAAAAAGACTGTCTCCCTCAGGCAGCTTCTTTGACACAAAACTGTAGGTGAACTTTGTCGGGCACTGTGTTGTCTTTGATAAGTTTTTCTTTTTTTTTAATTAATTATTTTCATTGGGGAAAAATAACAACCTCGTGTCCATTAAATGATTACGTATATGTGTACGCAGTACGATACCAAATAATACCCTCTAGGATCGGACAGGGTTTTTGTTACATGCTGTATATCTATACAGTGTAAACGCTTTCACCGCAAAAGGCGGCCCGTACACTTAACAATACTAACCTTATTTAAGTACAATACAACAACAAACAAACAAACAAGATAAAACAAACACACAACTAACAACAACAAATAAGTAAGTACTTACAGCACAACACAAAAATGTAAGGGATAAAATAAAGCTAATAAATAAAACATAAAAATAAAACCTATTTAATTTTACAAATGAGTACATATTCAGGCTATACATAAATAACAAGATACCGTAAACTTCGCGAAAAGGTTACACCTAATGCCAAACAAAATTCTGATAGTCATTAATCTCGGTAATGATCAGTTACAGAAATTGAGATTTTTGAGCGCGCAATGTATAGTAAATAGTGCGATCTCAACGCTCCGCACTACTAAAACTACACTACCTACACTCGCACCGCCCGTAGGTCTAACGGCGACGTGAATGAACTCTAGCGAAACAGCTATACGTATTTTATTTACATTGCTGTTTTTAGTGTAATCAGTCTTAAAACTCTCATTGGGTTGGATAGGAATAACGATTTTGAACAGTCTAAAGTAAAAAAAAACTGCAGAAAAAAATTTAAAATTGAGGAAAACGCCGACGAAAAATGCCAACACTAGAGGTCCAGAATCTTGGGCACACCGCAATTGCGGGGGTAAGGGCCCTCTTTGAGGAGTGGCTGGCAAGGCGCCACGGCTCAGCAGCCTACAGACGGCGAGTAGTGGGTAGCTCGCCGTCCGATCAGCACCAGGCCCGAGAATCGACGGCGCGTAGTGTTCCACGCGCGCCTCAAAGAGTTGTCAGCAATGCATGACGGGGCCCGTCATGGCCGATGCCTGCCCAGGGGTCGTTGATAAATTCGAAACAGAGTTACCGCGCCCCTGGGCACTCAGGGCAGGGAAGGAACAGGGGTGGGTTTTAGTCAGTAAGAGTCTGACACGCCCTCCCGCTCCACCCAGAGCGGGAGAAGTCATAGGATGATTTCCCAATCCCCAAAAAAAAAAAAGGGTCCAGAATCATGTACTGATTACTGAATCACCGGTACACGTATGTGCGTTTATGTGCCTTACACGGTGTATAAATGCATTGTTTTTGTAGCTTGAAGTTACGTTATGTTATCGAGTTGGTGAAACAGTGGGTTTCTTACTGTACTTTTGTTTTAACTTAACAAGCTAAGTCATATATATAGCGAAGACACTAGCGATGGGACTATTTCAAACAAATGAGTTTAATTTTTGTTGTAAATATATTGTATAGTAAGTTAATACTTATTGCTATTATTATTTAATGAATTGATAAAATATTATGCTTCTTATCATGTTCTACTGTTAGGCTGAATTTTGAATAGTATAGAAATATGTATTTCTCTTGATAACCTTGTAGAAATTGGAACTATTGCTAATGATCTCTTTAAATATAAGATTTTACTACATATAAAACACTTAATACTTCACAATTACAAAAATGTATATGCAAACAAATTTTTACTTATATCATTAATGTCAATTCCGAGGATTTAAACAACTTTACTGTCTAATAATAGGACTGGAAAAAATATCTTGCTGTAAAATTATAAACCAGAAAGTGAAACTTCCATAGCCAATCAAGAATGGATTAAAAAAGAATGTACATTTTTTTATCTTAGCCGTCACTATTATATTTAAGTTATTTATATCTCTCACTTGGTGTATTAGACTAGACAGCCGACTTGTGCCTGCTTTGGTGCACAAAGAAACCAAATACCTGCGAATAGAAAGCATCATTTTAGCCTCATAAAAAATCAAATACATAACCAAGAGTCATTTATTCAAACTAGGCTGAGAGCCAGCAGTTTTTGAACGTCAAAGTTCTACAGAAAGACAGTCCCTCAAAATCGCCCGTCACCACTTCCTAGTGTTTTAACTGGGAAGAAGTAGTGGCGCAACAAACTCCCCAGCAACACATCTGTGTGTTAAGTTTGAAGAACTTGAATTTACTTCGGCACATCCATTAGTCCGGCCCCTCCGCCCGGGCCTACGCCACCGCTACATGGTATCCTTATTAAATTAGGACATTCTAAAATGCTTTATTTTAATTATCTAGATTTTTATACATATACAATCCAGTAATCCGAATATTTCAATAATCCGAATATTTCAATAATCCGGCACCCCCTGTTTTTATTAAAACTGCCAGTGGTGACGCGGTTGGGATTTAAGAGAAGTTTAGTGGTCGACTGTCCACCTGACAACGCTTTAGGGATCGGAGGTAGTAAACAATCAATAAAATTGGTACCTACTCACTTTTCTGATGGACACTGAAGCTGCACTGTTACGCTTGAAAACTATTTACTGGATTTTTACTATGGGTTCGCGGATATTTATTTTAGGCCTTTCTTATTATATTTTATTGACGCGATAATGAGATTAAATTCGATTACTATGAGGCGCGCGCGGCGACCTCTAGTTGCAGCTCGGAGATGTGGAGGACGGGTGCTGCTCATTGAGAAGAGGGGGGACACTCCTCCGCGGCTAATCAAGTGCCTCGATGCTCTCGGTCGCGCATATGACGAATTAGAAAGCGAGCTGCTACTTGAAAGTTACACGCCCGTCCATATTTGTCGCCAGGTAGCGCAAGCACCCATCATCATCATCATCATCATCATTATCATCATCAGCCTTTTAATGTCCCCACTGCTGGGGCACAGGCTCCTCTCTGTTAGAGGGTGTGGGCCGTAATCCACCACGCGGGCCCAATGCGGGTTGGTGTGGATGTCACATGTCTTCGAATTTTTGGTTCTAGGACAAAAAAAACCACCCACCCACAAAAAAAAAGATAGCGCAACCAGCCAGATTAGTGAGACTCTACTGTAATTAAAAAAATACCCCATGTTAATGATTTAATCATGAGGATGGGTATTGATGATTTAGGAACGTATGCAATAACAATATGAAGAGAAACCTCGGCGCTTATAAAATATAGCATATGGCCCAAAAGACCTGGCGAAGGGCAGCGCGGTTGTCGTTGCCACACAATTGTCGACATTAATTTCTTAGGTTGAAATAAAGTTGAAAATAAATAAAATTCCATCAGTCTCGTGTAGGTCAGAGTTAATCAATCAGGTTATTTATTTCCAACTTTATTTCAATCAGAGCAAGGGTATTTGTTTGGCAACCTTTTTGTGGGGAAATCCTAATCTCCGTCTTGGGAGAAAGAAGTGTTAGTGACTCCAACCGACTAAAATCCCATAGTTCCTAACCGCTACCATAAGTCGGAGGCCCGGGACACCCCCGACGAAATGGCCTATACCCTAACTTTATTTTGAAAAAAACCCCACTCACCCTAATAAATAAGTAAGTCTGAGTATTCTCTGGGATGTAGCCCTTGATGAAGGGCAGGCCGGTGCCGACCTTCTTCTGGTACTCCACGTACTGCGGCCCGAAGAACATGATCAGGGTTAGGTCTTCATCGTACACTTTCTCCCGGAAGAACAGCCAGGAGGCCACCGCGTAGTAAATCACGCAGATCGGGTTTAAGAGGATTATCTGGGAGTAAGAAATAAGTAGTTTGTATGATGATTCTAATCATCTTCTTTGTCAAAATATGATTCGTGTTGACCTGCAATTGCAAAAAACGTAAGAAAATTTTTATTTCGCGGTCTATCCTGGCGCTTCCACCTACATCATAAGAGGAAGTCTGAAAGTGACATCGGTCACTGAAAAGTTGTGTGGAAATCGGTTGGCGTGGTATGGGCATGTGATGCGGAGGAATGAGAAAAATGTCGTGAGGAAAGTCTTGTATATGGATGTGGATGGCTATAAGAGTAGAGGAAAACCAAGGAAAAGATGGATGGACTGTGTGAAAGAGGATATGGGTAAAAAGGGGGTGACTACAGAGATGTCGACTAATAGAGAAGTATGGAAGAAAAAAACATGTTGCGCCGACCCCAAATAATTTGGAATAAGGGCAGGAGAAGCGCCCTTGTCATTAACTGTCCCTTTCTTTTGTTGTATGTTTTATGTGTGCAATAAAGAATAATAATAATAAGGCAGAGACATAAACTTGAATCTTACAGGACTGGCCTGCAGTGGCAAAGGACAGAGGTGTGTGGAAAAATGAGGGGGGAGGCCTTTACCCGGCAGTGAGACATAACGGACTAACTAGGTTAGATTAGGGCTCGATCCTAGGGTGGGTCATCAACTAAGTATACCACTTTCTTAGTCAAGGTATACTGACGCTGAGTCGAAGCGAATATCAAAAAATGGTCAAAGCATATTGACCCATAACTCCACAACGTAATGCACACATTTATATCCAGATAAAAGACGTTCGCATTCGAAAATTCGATGGTCGAACGCAAGCGTCTACTGAGCGTCATTATGTACCTAGATTTACAGGTATAGATATTCTTTTTCACGAAAGCAGGTTATTCTTGGACGTGTGCACATTATTTTTGCAAGCGGCCTCATCTATTTTCTATGACACCGCACTCTGAGCTTACGCAAACAGAAAAAAAGTGTACGTGAACCTACGCACACATCCAAGACCAACTCGCCCGTCGTGAAATATAATCTATTTAAGTTAGTTTCATCTTTCTAACTGACCGACTTCTTGACTATAATATTATTAATAAAAGTAAATGGTTTATTTGAAACTAGCTGACCCGACACACGTTATCCTGTCGGGTGGTATTACATTTATCGTATATCTTTGTCCAATATCTATGTCCTATATTTGATCATATAACATAACGAAAACAAACGAAGGACTGCGACGGGATATGGTCGTTAGTCGTTACCTGCCTGCCACACCGCCCCGCCCCCCACGTCACCCCGTCCGCTGCGCCGCGCCCGCGCATAATAGCCAGTAGCAACTGTGTATTTTTTTATTTGCAATCCTTAGCTACAGAATTACCAATAATACACACAGTACTATAACGATTGTAGTATCTATGGGCCAAATAAAAATAAAAAAACATAAAAAAAAGATTTTTTTTACTTATTTTATTTTGCTCTTAGCTCATATACTACAACAATTTCAGGGTTGCCGCTTTGGCAACATTATATTATATTTAAATGCCAATCCATTGGTACACAGTTAATTTCTGTCGATTCTGGGTCATTTTTTGGACATCATCTTTCTTTGACGGATGCCCATTACACTTGTCCAATATCTTTGTCCATGATTTCACGTAGTCTGAAAATGGAGGAACGTGGAGCCACTTTATGTGCTGCTATTATCATTAGATTATTATTAAAAAAAAGAACAAATAACACATGAAAAAGCTTTGGGTGAAGCCATGGATCGAATGGCGAAGAGAAAAAAAGCAATCAAGATAAATTAATTAACTACAAGTCGAGGACAAACATTCCTCAGTGTTTTTTACGTATAAATGACTCAACATTCAATTATTATTACATTGTTATGAAAGTATCACCATTTAATATAGAAATACCAAATCTAAGTTGCTTTGATCAAATATCGGTGTTGATGACACATTTGACGAAGTCGTCCTACTTCTTTGATCAAACTTACATTGGACAAAGATCTAGGATAAAATTAAATATAATACCACCCTTAGCTATGAACTGTCAAACGCGCGAAGTTTAAATAGTCGTCAAGTTTTCTGAAACCTTCAACATTTTAAAGATCATTTAAGTATTTATAATTTAGTGTAACAGCCGCACTCAGAGAGGCTGATTAAATTAGTCCTAACTAGTACTTAACTAACTAGCATTAACTTCCTTAATGAACAGGACATCCCAAAGTCATAGTTTAAGGGTTCATTTTAAGGTTAAGTATCCGTATGGCGGGGCAACGTCAAATGACTCTATGGATCCCATGTCGATAAAGCGTTGGTATAGCCACACACCTAATACGTTACACACACCTAACAAACTCCCATAATAAAATATTTTAAATACCATACAGTTCTCTCAGGTACCACCGAGGCACCGGTGAACGCGAACAAAAGGTTTTTAATTGTGTCTGTTATTCAGGTACCTTTTTTTGTGACACCTAATACTATCAATAGGAACTTACCTGAAAACTGCCTGTGACGAAGTACCGTTATGTTAGCAGTAACATTAAATCGATGCCTTAGTTCACAATTGCACTAACTACAAAATTGTCAATTTTGAGGAGAGAGTTTCAAAGTTTTTTAAAGTTTAGACAATAACAGTACGAAAACAAATTTTATACGGTGTTACTTGTGAATAGATTCTTTGTTTTGGTACTTAACTTTGTTTTCGTACTGTTCTTCTCGGTCTAAACTTTAAAACATCTTTGAAACTCTCTCCTCAAATATGTCAATTTTGTAGTTAGTTTAATTGTGAAAATGCCTTAGCAACGAAATAATAATCCTCCTGACCGAATTTCGATCATGGTGGCCAATCACAACAGAGGTCAACCAAGTACGCAGGAGATATTATAGTGCACAAGTGTGTCTCATACCTGTGTACCAATTGACCAGTAGAACCAGCCGACATAGCTAGGATGCCTGCAGATGGAGTACACCCCATGAGTTACCAGCTCATGGTCATCCCGCTTAATCACCTCCATCTGAAACATTCAGAAAAAAGAGTCATACTTTTGATGACACCAAAGTTACAAGCAGAATGAAAGTTTATGGCAGATCAGAACACTCCGCGGATCGTGGTATAGTAGCATATTCATGTGACAGCGGGATTGAGGGGTGAGGTACTGAACAGCGAAACGCAAACTTTACACATGACTGAATCAAACTATACTAAGGGTTCACAAGCCACAGAACACAGCTAGAGATGCCTTTGCTAATAATTTATTTGTTGACGAAATGCACTGAGCACAAAAGTTCTGGCTGCCATATAGCCATCAATTTCTATGAATAAATGGTGAAACCCACTGACACACTTGCTTTGTAAGGAGTTTCATTAGACAATGCCACCCCAAGCAGTGGCCGTTGAGACGTCTCTGTGACCTATGCCAAAGCCTTCTAGGCTTTCCCACATAACTAAATAGGGTATTCTCCTGTGACTATTTTTAAATAATATTTTATATGAAACAAGAATTAACTGTATACCGAATAACTATAAAGAATAACTTACAATGTGATTAAAGTTAGTCTTAGCCGTGAACATGGCAGCCTTCCTGAACAGTTCTCCTGCAATGCACATCACAACACCACAGTATGACAGCCAGAAGTATGTCTTCATATCTGTAAGACGCAGATAGCTTAAATGAAAGCAAAGTTTTTAATTGTAAGGTTTCTAAATCATTTAGGAGCCTTATTTTCATAAAAGCACTACTGGTTTGTCTAAAAACTTAAACTCAAACTTAGTTTGTCTTAACTTAAATGTAAAGTGCATTTAATGCAGTGCTTGTTTATCCTTAGTTCGTGGTAGTATCTTGTTTAAGTGGAAATGTTATATAGAATGTAGAAAAATTAGAGCTGCCATCGATTCAGTTGATATTGATGATTTGATCCATTTGGATAGAAAGTTCAGGAATATGTAACTTTACTAAGTTACATATTCCTGAACTTTCTATCCCACACCACACACCTACTACCCCTACACCTACTTACTAGTAGGTGTGTAATACAAACTTGAATGAAAGAATGAGGAAAAAGACATTCAAAATGCAATACTTACCAGGGAAGAAATAGTACTCCACTCCCCATTCTATCCAGCTGGCCACTGCAGGCGCACCATACTGAATACTATGGTGCAAAATGAACGACTTAACAGATAGCGTCCGTGGGTTTGTGAGTGCAACGGACAAAAACTCCGAGAAAGGTAAGAATGATAATATGATGCGGTAGAGACCAATCACTCTCCAGCCACTGTCAAAGGTGGCGAGGAAGATACCCAGGCAGAAAGATGCACCCAGGAATGCCGATCTTAATGATACCTTTAAGTGTAAAAAAAAAGTTGGCTAAACTTTAGTTAATCTGACGTGGAGTTGGGAGTTCATATTTTTTTCACAGATAGGTCATGTTATTAGAAGCATCCGCGTACAGTTTTTAAGGCGAGGAAATTAATGGTTTCGGAGATAAAAAATATCAAACTTTGATAAAATAACCTCACTTTCACACTATTTTCTTACTTTTGACGTAATTTTGACAGCTGGTGTTGCTATTTTAGGGTGTTTTAATAATGCGTTTTGATAATGCAACTATTAAGTCGACTCGCAAATTTTTATGTTTTTTTTTAATTCGCATTTTAATTAGTTATTTTATTTGTATATAATAATTTCTCAGTGATGAGTATTTTTTGGCTGAATAACTACGAAAATTTTGATTTATTGACTATTTAAAGTTATTTTTTTCTCTTGTGGTATTTGATAGGTGAAACGAAACGCATTTTTTTTGCAGCAATACAATACAGTGCATAAGTAGGGTACCCGGAAAAAGTGGTTGGGTTAGGTTAGGTTAGAACGGTGACCCTCTACGCACGAGCCGAGCGAGCGTAGCGAGCGGTGCCGCGGTAGCGGCCGGCGAGTGCCAGAAACGACTAAATTATATAGAAAAAATTGTGACTTGAGGCACCCCGGCTCTCATTTTGTGTTAGGTTAGGTTAGGTTACTACATTTTATTTTAAGTAGGCTACCCGGAAAAAGTGGTTGGGTTGGGTTAGGTTAGGTTAGAACTGTGACCCTTTACGCACGAGCCGAGCGAGCGTAGCGAGCGGTGCCGCGGCAGCGGCCGGCGAGTGCCAGAAACGACAAATTTATTTAGAAAAAAATTGTCTGGTTCAGCAAATATTTTTTTTTAAAAAGGAGGGGGGGCTTCCGCAACTTTTTCTTCATGGGGGAGCTTCTACACCTTCCTCTCTCACCCTTCCTCCCTTTAATTGACAAAAAAAATTACGTAAACATAACCTCAAAATGCGAATTTTAAAAATTCATAAAAAAAAAAAGGGGGCGTTTCCTCGCTTTTTCTTTCATAGGGGGGGGGTCTATACCCTCCCCCCCTCCCCCCCCCCCTCCCCCTTTCAACCCTTAATTCCACGTCAGATTAAGTAAAGTCGTACCAAAAAGTTTCATGTAAGTAATTATAGGTTTAAATGATTCAAATTTCTGTTATGTTTTTGCATAAATCAGAAAAAGAATATCAAATATAATATTCATAGTATATGTATAATGATGACAACAGCTCTTAAAATTGTGACCTAAAGTGACAAGTTAATTCATTAAGCCAAAATTAAAATAACTTTGTTCTGTTTGACGACGCATACGAAACAAATTCATTAAATTAAATGTGTATAGTTTCTAATAAACTACATCTTACCTCGTAAAAAAAGCCTGTGTAACAGTATCTTATTATGAAAGTAAGTAGGCAGAAGTACAGTGCTGTGCCCCAATATGTTAGAGCCCGTAGCTCTGACGATAATCCTAAGACACCTCCAGAAATGAACGAAGTCGTAAAAATTAGAGTAGAAATAGAAAACCAAATTATCGCCTGTTTTCCGGCGGGACAAATATTTATAGTAATCACCATGTCTGTTTTCTTTAAGGCTGCACCCACAGATAACTATAATAGTAGCAAGCTAGCTGCACCTCGAAAATAATTGACATTCGAAATGCACCGAAATCCCCACACTTCGAAGTTCAAAAAACACCACGTAAAACTTAATTCAAACCGCCAATCAGTTCACTACCTACCTACATCTTTGTTCTTTCAGTGCCAGTACTGCCAGTCTTTGCCGCCATTTTTTTTTTTTTATTCGGTACCATAGCTACAAGTCTTTCAGTCTGAGACAAATTGGGTCTAAAAAGACAGTTTCCGAAGCCGAAAGCCACATATTCTACCCATTATTTGGATCATTTTTCCCACTAGACCATACCTGGGAATCCACTGGTTCTGGAGATATTCAATTCAATTCAAATCATTTAATTCAGACCAGTAATAAATGTTATGTCCATATTATGTTAGTAGCAATAAACTTAAATCTATGTTAGTCACAAAAATAATAATAATAAATCAATTTACAATCATGTCATCATTTAAAATCATTTATATTAAGCTGCAAATCTCTCATAAAATATGCAGCCTAACAAATCTATCCCACACTGCCGACTCTGGTCTTAAGGTCAAAGTCGCAATTTTTGAAGTTGTGTAACTTCAAAAATTGCGACTTTTGCAAAATTGATCTTGGCGCGTTAGGGAAAATAAATAATGATGAGAGTAAATTTTTACGATGCGCGCGCACACCGTCACAAAAAACCTACAGCCTGAATTTCGTTAGGGTCTGAGGTTCATGAAGAATGATTGTTTTCCTTTTGTAAACTATGTGACAGTTTGGTTTTTTATCTTGCCAACGCCAAAGAAGTTTATCTTCTTACATGCGTACATAAGTACACACACAATTTTTTTTTCATACTTAGAAATAAAAGTCGTTTCTCAGCAATAATTTAATATATACTTTGCTCTAAAATAACTAATATAATAACTACTTTGTTAGATGTATAGTATGCGAATTTTTGCCCCGCGGACTCTCCGGCGGCTTACCGGCCCATCGTGCTGCTCGACGAGGTGGGTAAGCTCTTCGAAAGAGTAATTGCAGACCGCCTCATCGGGCAGCTGGTGCGGGTGGGGCCGGATCTGGCGGAGAGCTAGTACGGCTTCCGCAGGGGGCGCTCCACGTTGGACGCCATCATGCGTGTACGAACCCTCACGACGGGGGATGCAGTGGCCCGGGGTGGGGTTGTCTTGGCGGTGTCTCTGGACATCGCCAATGTTGAAGGCATTGGCGATGTCCAGAGACACCCTGCCCTGGAGTTACATAGTGGAGGCACTCCGGTATCACCGGGTGCCGCCCTACCTCCGTCGCGTGGTTGAGGCTTATTTGACCGTCATCTACCCCGGTCACCAGGGAGAATGGAACCGGCGAGAGATGTCGTGCGGTGTTCCTGCGGCCGCCTCTGTGGAACATCGGGTACGACTGGGTGCTGCGCGCCGACCTCCCTAGCGGCGTCAGCGTAGTCTGCTACGCAAAACATGACGGGCCCCGTCATGGCCGATGCCTGCCCAGGGGTTCTGGATATTTTAGAAACAGAGTTACCGCGCCCCTGGGCATTCAGGGCAGGGAAGGAACAGGGTGGGTTTTAGTCAGTAAGAGTCTAACACGCCCTCCCGCTTCACTCAGAGCGGGAAATGTCATTGGATGATTTCCCACCCCCCTTTAGTTGACGGCTATGTGATGTGTCTTTTTACACCCTGTAGATACAGAATACATTTTTTTACCATTAGAATACAGATATAACACAAAATAATGTTTTTTGAATTATTTAGCAACAAATGTTCCTAGGGTCCTAGGGACTGTTAGGCTGGTAGGTCTGAGTAGGTTCTTTAACCTGTCATGTATTCTCATGTGCAGTCACACCCTTAGCACTTCTGCGGCCGTACGTGATGTGTGTTAGGGTGGGCGTACAGCCTTCTCGGCAAACTTCGCTGAGGTAGTCAATACTACAATAAAATTCTCAACTCCATTTTAACGAGATCGCGCCTGTTTCAATAATTCCACATATTGTCCAGTTGCGTTGACCCTTGAGGCACAAAACTACATTAATTTTACATCACAATATCCACTAGGAATCACTAAGCAAAATAATAATTAAACAGCCATTGAACTTCACTCGAGAAAATACCGCTAGAAACTCCTCTTTGCCGCCATTCAGTGTTGCCCGCACGTAAACTTCATTAATTTCTTATGTCAGAATATTGACTTACATCGTTAATTAAAAACACAGAACCGAAAAAACAGTAGAAGTCGCAAGTAGGCGGGGCCCGCGTACCCCGAGTTTTGCGGAGTTTCGCATTTTCGCATATGTCTGCTTCGCGCACACGCCCGCCACGCCACCACACGCATCAGTGTTGTTACAACCGTCATCATGGTGACGAAAATTTGAAAAAAAATACAAAAATGCCCTATTGTGCTGTTTTAGAATGTAAACACGATAGCAGAATCAAAAACTTATCAAATGGTGGAATAACATACCGTCGATTAGTCCTTATTTATTTTATTTCGATTAAAATTTGAAAAGCAATATTTTATTAAACAAGACAAGTAAAAGTTGACTTTATGTTTTACACGTTAAGGTCTACTTTCTTTTAAACTCTAACATATTATTCGTGAAGATTCTTACTATGCACATGATAAAGCCAGCTACTCTACCACAGTACTAATGACCTCGCCAGCTTAGTCGGTGGAACACACATCTTGACTGGCTACTTGTCGGGGTGACTTCGCATCCAGAGGGGGAGCCTGTAGCATCACCGAACGTCTACAACCACGCGCCACACAACACTGCTGTGTCGGGACGCCACTAACGCACACAACGTTAGCCACCTCGCGTATATAAGGGGCCGAAGCGGCCCCGAGCAGTCATCCCCGGATGGATGGATCAGCCAGTTGCCTTTGAGAGCAGTCGTGTTCGCACCCTGCTCCACCGTTCGGCCCGCTCACATCTCCGGTTCACCCTGTGTGCTGTCGTAGGTGCTGGTCTCGGCCGGCGCTTGCGGGAGTGCGCAGGGGTAGCCGCCCCGTTGCTGCCCAGTGGGGTAACCCACTGTCGCGGTCGCGGAGGCAACACAGTTTTAAATCTGTTTCTTGACGTTTGTCCAAAACATGCCGCCCAGGGGGAGGTCCGGTGCCCGTCGCTCTCAGGAGCACGGTACCGGGCCGTCTCCCTCACCACCGGACCGTCCGGTGACGTGCCGGACGCCACCGCCCCCTGCAAGACGGGGTGCGTCGCCCGGCGCACCACCGGCCGCACCATCCGCCGCACCACCGTCCACCGCAAGAACGGCCGCCACCGGCCCGCCGACGTCATCAGCGACTGCGCGCGTTTCGCCGGCGCCGTCGTCGAGCCGGCAGCCGGCCGTCCCGGTCCGTCCTCCGGCCTTTCGCCCCGTGCCTACGCAGGCGCCGCTGCCTGCCGCGTTGGCGAGTCGGCCGCGCGCCCCGGGCGCGACTGTCGGACCCGTCGCGAGTTGCTTCGCCGAGTTGGCTAGGGGTTGCTTCGCCGAGTCCTCCGCCGGCGCCTTCACTGACGCCGCCACGAGCCCCGCCGCCGCCGCCGCTGACGCCACACGTCATTGCGGTGAGTAGCGGCGCTCTTTCACCCTCGCCGCCAAGGGTCGCCGCCCAGGTTTCCCCGGCGGTGTCGGCGTGTTTCTCCCCTCGCGAGAGTGAGTGGTCGGATATGTCGGCATCGTCGGGCGAGTCCGACGCGGAGGAGACCCACTCCCGGTACCCACTGCCGCTTCCGCTGGGGCTGGAGCGCGTGCCCCCGCCCGCAGCGGAGGCCTAGGAGCCCGGATGAGGAAGAGGACGCGGAGGAGGCGAAGCGGCGCCAGCTGCAGCGCACACCACGCAGGCGCAGCGGGGCTGACGAGCCGTCGTTTGCCTCCGTCGCAGGCGTCACGAGCGGCACGAGCCGCTCCCCACCACAACAGCAGAGGTCCCGCCCTTCGGCTGCCACCGCCCAGGGCGGAAGCGCCAAGGGTGTTACTACGAAGAAGTCACGCTACCCGCCGCTGGTAGTGGAGAGGCTGCCGGACTGGCAGACCCACTTCAGGGTCTTGCGCGATCTGCTGGGTCGCCCTCCGAGTGCCCGCCCTTATCAGGGCGGCATTCGGTTCCTTCCCGGAGACGAGAAGGAATTTAGGGTGATCCAGCGCTATCTGTGCGACCTGGAGAGAGATGCTGGTCTGTTATGGTTCTCATACTCCCTGCCGGCGGAGCGTGGCTTCAAGGTGGCCATACGCGGCCTGCCGGTGGACACCGAGCCGGCCGCCATTGAAGAAGACCTGCGCGGGCTCGGTTTTGAGCCCGAGTACGTGCGGGCCATAAGGCTCGCGAAGGACGTCCGGGCTGCATATACCATGCAGTCCTTAAGCGCCAGCCGGACGTCCAACGCATTTATGACGTCACCACCATCCTGCTGATGGGTGGCGTCAGGGTGGAGGGATGGCGAGGCGAGAGGGGGCCCACCCAATGCCACCGCTGCCAGCGCTTCCGGCACTAAAGCCACCAGTGCCACCGCCCGCTCGCCTGTGTGCGATGCGGAGGTGGGCACGTCGCCCGAGATTGTTCCCGGCCCCGTGAGGAGCCGGCAACGTGCGCCAACTGTGGCGGACCGCACCCCGCGTCGCACCGCGAGTGCCCCATCTTCCGCCGGGAGACCGCCAACAGGCGAGCGGGCACGGTGGCGCTGACAAGCACCGCACCCCACCCGGCCGCAGCAGCGGTCCGGGCCTTCAATGTGGAAGACCACGAGGCCTGCGGCGCCTCTTTGATGGCGGCCGCGAACGGGCCGAGTGGAGCAGCTGCCCCCCTGCCAGGACGCAGGAAGAAGAGGAGGAGACGTGCCCACCGACACCGACATCCAGCCACCCCAACCCCAACATTCCGTACTGGATGCGAATCTGCCAGGGGCGGCCTCCGTAACAGAGGTCGTCCCTACGGTAAAGGTTCGCAACATGTGCCCCCGCAAACTACAACAGGTGCCAGAGGGCGCCACCGCTGCCGTTCGCCGCAACACTGCCCCCATGCGTCCACACCACGCGCCACTAGGCGCCACTGTGGCCGCCATCACGCAGCCGGAGCTCCATAAGCGGGCCACTGGCCTCCTGCTGGACTTGATTATGGCCATCAGGAGGGGCCAGGACCCGCTTATCACCGTGCTGGAGGGCATGGTGGCCATCCTGGCCCTATATCAGGGCGGGACCACCGCCAGCAGCCTGCCAGCAGCAACTGACGCCGAGTAAGTCGCTTACACCTACACGCGGCTTACCCAAACAAGAATACTTCACATACAGTACATGCACTGTGCGCGACGTGTTCTAAGTTAATATAGGCACGTCGCGTATCGCAGCCAGACACACATGACTCCACACACACTGTGTACTCACGCGCTGTATGTACATACAGCGCATACATGGGCGGCGTGACACATACAATGCCGCCCACACATACACCTTCGGCCCTGCGGTCCGGACGGCAACCGGCTAGCTCTGGCAACCGGGCGGACGGGGGCCACTCACTAAATACTGTAGGCTCACTGTAAGCCGGCGGACGTGAGCTGGTCGTCATCTTCTGGGCCTCCCACAGGGAACTGTGGGTCTCACCCGGTGGTGGCTGACCGCCTAGCTGCCGTGAAAACACGTTTCGAGCCTGCAGTATCACACATGGGCGATTGCTGTGAGAGCATCGGCAGGTGTAGTTCCATCGCCTGCCTAGTAGGCTCTTATGGCAGTCGCCCTAGGCATCCACACCAGATAGGTCCCCCCACGAAGCGCCCGTTTTCACGGGCGGCAATTGAAACCGCGTTTCAGAGGGCCAAGCCCTAATAACGCCCACCACACCCCCCTGCGGGGGGGGGGGGGGGTGTAGTGAACGTCAGACAGTCGAGCAGTCATCCCCCCACCGACACCGACACCCAGCAACCCCAACCCCAACATCCCTCACATAGTGTGAATCTGCCCGGGGCGGCCTCCGTAACAGAGGTCGTCCCCACGGTAAAGGTTCGCACCATGTGCCCCCGCAAGCAACAACTGGTGCCAGAGGGCGCCACCGCTGCCGTTCGCCGCGACACTGCCGCCATGCGTCCACACCACGCGCCACTAGGCGCCACTGTGGCCGCCATCACGCAGCCGGAGCTCCATAAGCGGGCCACTGGCCTCCTGCTGGACTTAAATAAGGCCATCAGGAGGGGCAAAGACCCGCTTATCACCGTGCTGGAGGGCATGGTGGCCATCCTGGCCCTCTACCAGGGCGGGACCGCCGCCAGCAGCCAGCCAGTATCAACAGACGCCGAGTAAGTCGCTTACACCTACACGCGGCCTGCTCAAACAGGAACACTACACAAGCAGTACATACACTGTGCGCGACGTGTTTTAAGTTAATATAGGCACGTCGCGTATCGCAAGCCAGACATACATGACTCCACACACATTGTGTACTCACGCGTTGTACGTGCGGCTAGCTCGCACATACAACGCATACATGGGCGGCGTTTCACATACAATGCCGCCCACACACACACCTTCGGCCCAGCTGTCCGGACGGCAACCGGCTAGCTCTGGAAACCGGGCGGACGGGGGCCACTCACTGAATACTGTAGGCTCACTGTAAGCCGAAGGAAATTGCTAAATATTTAAAACTTAAAGATGTTGAACTCTACACCGGTCACTGCTTTAGAAGAACTTCGGCGACTTTCTTGGCGGATTCAAGGGCGGATATTACGTCAATAAAAAGACACGGTGGTTGGAGCTCTGATACAGTAGCTGAGGGTTATATCGAAAGCTCAATGGCGAATAAAACCATATTAAGCAGTCAAATTAACAAAAATATAAAACTTAATCCATCAGAGCCACAACCATCAACTTCCGACATCTTATCTTCGTCCGTAACTCACGATGCACCACCACCACTATCTCCGACGTATACTATCTACAATGAAACGCAAGTTCCTCAGACGCAAGAACAGAGAAATACTCAAATCAACTCATCAACAATAAATGTACCAAACAAAAATGTAACTCTCTCTATCAATAATTGGACCAATGTTTCGAATGTTAACTTTTACTTTTAACTGTCATTATTTTTAATAAATGCTTATGTCATATTATTATTGTGTTAATTTTTTCGCAAATGGTACGAAAAGTAGAGTATTTTCCTCGGTGATAAAGCTGTCTTAGTCTTGGGTGAACTTAAATCGTCTCCCGCGACAGAAGACACTGCTTTATGCCCTTGGTTAATAATATACTATTTTTTTAAAAGCGAGGCTATTTTTTCGAACTCCGACTATGTTGTTTTGCATGCTAAAAAAATTCTACCTGACTTTTTTGATAAAAAATTAACTTTCGAGAAGAAAAGGATCGGTCCGCACATATTCATTCGTTTTTAATACTAAGTTCTGTCTAAAATAAATACTAGATTCTTCAAGTGAATTTCCTGTTTCATTGAGCAACAAGCTCCTGTGTCTCGCAGTAGACAAGCACCATCCTTTTTCCACAACGGAATCATGATGGCATCATTGGCACGTCATAGTAATCTTCATCCTTATCTTGTTGTGACCCATTGCTGGCCAAATGCTTCCTCTTTATCCTTCAAAACCTTGAGTGATCTCTGGTCAAGTTTAAGGCTGGTTTTCCTCTCACGCGGACCGTTAGCGCTGACGGCCCAATATCTAATATCATAAGCCTAGAAGGGATTGGTGTAAGAGGTATTCCTTTGAAATTGTTCCAAGACTACGGACTACCTTACCAAAAGAAAACAAAGAGTTCGAATAGACCACTTGTTGAGCGATGCGGTTTGTGTCGACTTTGGTGTGCCTCAGGGCAGCATACTTGGCCCGACTTTATTTCTGGTCTAATGATCTCTGCCAACTTACGGTGGCCGAATTATTACTTCGCGGATGACACTGTCCTTTTTTTTAGTGGACGGAGCTGGGAGCAGGTTTTAAGGCGCAGTTATATGACTTTTAATGGTTTTTAATTGAACATCACGTCTAAAGGACTAGTCTTATTTCTTTGAAAAAAATATATGTTACTCTAGACTATTACCCCAGAAAGTTCAAATCTGCAACTAAACTCCATGTGCATTTTGGAAGTAACTCATGCAGAGATAGAAACTATAATCATGAGTCTTAGAAGCAACTGTGCAATAGGCTGGGACGGCATCTCCTCAAAATTGATAAAATTAGGCAAAAACTTTCTTGTTCCATCAATCGCACACATGTGCAACCTCTCTATACAAACAGGAACTTTCCCCAAAGCGTTTAAAAGAGCTCTCGTGCATCCAATTCACAAGGACGGGGATAGAGATGATGTCACAAATTATAGGCCTATTTCAGTTCTTCCCACTCTCTCTAAAATTCTCGAACGTATCCTTAAAAATAGTTTAACAAAATTCTTCCAATCTAATAATACAATAGCAGATAATCAATACGGATTTTGCCCGGGCATCTCTACCGAGGACGCCGTATTGAGTTTTACAGAAGCAGTTACAAAGAAAATGGACTCTAAGGTGGCTTGTTTCGGAATTTTTCTAGACTTATCAAAGGCCTTCGATACCGTCTCTATCCCCATCCTCCTCCATAAGATGGAAGCTGCGGGTATTCGGGGAAACGCCCTAAGGAGTTTCGAAGACTTCCTCACCGATCGGGAACAACTCGTCCAAATAGACCAAGTGACCAGTAATGTTGAAAAAATCACCTATGGTGTGCCCCAAGGCAGCATAATCTCCCCATCTCTCTTCCAGTTATATGTTAACGACTTGTGCAAACTTAAGCTGTGAAACGTATATGTACGCAGACGACACAGTACTCTTAGCATATGGTACCGACTGGAAAACGGCTAAACAAAATGCTGAGATCTCGCTGAAAGCAGTAATGGCTTGGCTTTCTGCCAACTTGCTTACCCTAAACCTCTTAAAAACAAAAGCAGTTGCCTTCCGTATTAACCCGAGATCAGCGCCTTCACCCCGAGAATCAGTCATCAAGGCACATGTATGTCTGGACCCATCTCATGCTTGTAATTGTTCACCTCTTACTCTTGTCACAAACACAAAATATTTAGGTGTATATGTGGATGAGAAATTGAACTGGCATACACACTTAGAGTCTTTAAAAACCCGAGTTAGACGTCTTCTCTATATTTTCAAAAGCCTCCGGGAGTCGGCAGATTATAACACCCTAAGAAATGTTTACCTCGCCCTATGCCAGTCTATCCTCTCATACTGTATCCCAGTATGGGGTGGGACTGACAAGACGGCAATGTTAGGCATTGAACGAGCCCAAAGGGCTGTTCTAAAGGTAATGATGCAAAAGCCACGTCGATATCCAATATCTGACCTATTTTCAGAATGCAATATCCTATCTGTAAGAAAACTCTTCATTTTGCGAACTATTCTTAGGAAACACGGCTCCGTTCCATTCGACAAAAATATCACCCTTCGCACCGGTAAACCTACATGCAGAACAGAGCAAATCAAAACAAGTTTCGCGAGACGGCAATTTTCCTTTCTTGCTTCGAAATTATATAACAAATTAAATAAATTATTATCCATTTATTCCCTAAATAAAGGACATGGCTAAATTGAAGTATGGACGACTGCCCCCGCAATGAAAACGCATGTATAAACATGGTACCTAGCAATATGTAATGCTAAATAGCTGAAATTAGTATTTTGTAATTTAAAAAGGTTCAGGAACTTTTAATATTTGCACAATCCTAAAAACAAAATCGCGCAACTCCTACGACAAAGGTACAAAAACTTCAAACAATGACATTGCTATAAACTTTTATCTAGGCGTTTTAATGTGTCTGCGACGATTTTTATTGATAATTGTGTTTTTGACCGGCGATTTTGCACTAAGGTACTTGAAGTAAATATCTACATAGGGGTAATTGCAGCAAAAAAAAACTTGATACAACGAACTTTCGGTATATAATCCCCAGCTCTCCAGCAAAAATCAAAATAATATAAGTATTCTGTTGTAAAACCTAAACTACTTATCCAAATGAGTTGAAATAAAGACAGTATTCACAGACAATGTAAATAATATTATGGCTGAAATGATGAACGTATTTGAAAAAGATCTTAGATTAAAGCTAGAACTACATTAGACCGACGCACACGTTTAACGTAGACGTTGCGTGGCGTGGATCAAGTGTAGCTCTACAAGTCTAGTTTCCATATAAAATGAAGGAGATCGACGCGCCCAGATCGGCGTGTGGCACACGACGTGTGCACAGTGTAGTTCTAGCTTTACTGACCCAAATATTTTTAGATTTCTGTATTGAGGTAGGTAGGTAAACAATTCTGCCTAAATTACATAATGAACGCACTGAGTACATATAAGATATTGAAATAAAACAACAATAATGCGATTTATATATTTATTTATTCGGTAAGTCTTATTAGGACATTATCTAAAAAAGAAGCTGGAGATGATAATGTGTTCTGATGTCTTGCCCAACCGAGATACCAGATCACTGTCATGACATGACAACAACAGCCTAGAGTTCTGTTACCCACAATACAGCTGCAGTAATATGACAGTATGTCATCTAAAGTGTTGTTTGTGGGTTCGCTTTCATATAAAATATACACATAGTATATTTTTTGACCGATATGCCTTGATTTTATTCGGCCTCTTAAAAGCGTTCAAACGACGTCCGACGTTTTTTTTTCATAGAGTAGAGATGGAATCTGAGTTAAATCGATAAAATAATCGAATGGACTGACAGAAAAAGAAATTGTTTTTGTTGACCTCGACGGACAGAAAATATGTATTAAGATTGTGCGCCTGAAGTGTTAGTAATATGCTTATCCAGATACAATTAATCAATTAAGTAGTTTCAGAAAATAAATCGTTTTGATAACTGTTGTTAAATATCGATTGAAGTTCAACTTATTCGATTTGGCATTTTGGTAATGCAATATGTCTCTTCCCTAGCTGTCAGTATTCCTTGACCTTGTCATGTCAAACCAAAACAAAGCATAAATACAATTAAGAAACTTTTTTATGTTTATTAGTTCACGAAAGTTATAAGAAATTATTAAAAACTAAGTAATTCATGAATTAATATTTAAATATTACTGGTTAGTGTGAGGTTCCTATTTGTGCTAGTCATGTTGGGGGCAGTCGTTTAGCCATCTCTTTTGAAGTAAAAAACAAATTGACGAATTACTTACTGCATTTATCTTATGACGAAACAGAAAATCTCTTTATATGTCTATCATAAAATATAATCATATAAGTATATAGAGAGTTCACACGAAGACACACTCGCATACACACACACACACACCATCACCACACACATACACCCACATTCTTTACTACCCAAATACGTAAACCCTACAAACCCTACAAATAGTTGCCCTTGCACACTACTACTCGCCACACTGTGTCCTTGTTGTACCCAGGCTCATTTTAACTATTTAGAGGAATCACTGACTCTGAAGATACAGGCATTGCCTAGTTTCAGAGCCAGAGTTTTCAACTTCTGTATTTGCCCCATAATTACTGTAAACCCAACCTCATTTATTTTACAATGTATACCTACCAGTAATGTGACCTCCATATCTACCGTATACTTGTTCTCAAATCTGTTATTAGTGTCTAAGGGTTTTTTTTTTTCAAATAAATTATTATTATTATGTCGTTTATTAATTTTCTATACATATATAAATTATAATTTTAAATATTTCTTACAAATCATATAAAAAAGAAAAAAAAAAACATTTAAAATTATAAAAAATAGTAGTCCGCCGGTGTCGGGAGCAGGGTCCAAGCTACCGGTGGTTAGGGCTCCAGAGACAGGAACCTCCTCACAATGCGAGCCGTATCGAGGAGTACTGCCTTCTGTACCAGGCCCTTGATCCAACCGTGCAACGACAGCTTCGACAGGTGGTCGTCGAGGCTTTTGGCTATCAGGCCGTTGGCGGTAACGACTATCGGCACAATGACAGCCGAGTCCACATTCCACATATCGACAACCTCGTGTGCTAAATCAAGATATTTCATTTGTTTCTCTTTCTCAGCTTTCACGAGGTTCTCGTCATGTGGGATGGTGACATCGATTATCATTGTGCGGCGCGCTAATCGGTCTATCACCACTATATCAGGCTTATTTGCAACAATAGTCCTGTCAGTGATGATAGACCGATCCCAGTACAACGTGACATGGTCATTTTCGAGAACTGGGTCGGGCACATATTTGTAATACGGCACCTCAGAATCCACAAGTTTGTATTTCAAAGCAAGTTGCTGGTGAATAATCCTGGCCGCTTGGTTATGCCTGTGCAAATACTCGCTGTTAGCAAGACGAGAACAACCAGAGATAATATGTCTGATGGACTCACCCGGACGATGGCATGCCCGACACACGTCAACCGTCCCATCCTTCATAATATGTCTCCGGTAGTTATTCGTCAAGATAACTTCGTCCATAATCGCACAGACAAAACCTTCAGTTTCCCCGAAGAGGTCGCTGAAACGTAGCCAGGCCACGGACGCTAAGAAATCTACATCAGGCCCATGAAGAGCCCGATAAAAGCGCCCGTGAAGCTCCTTGCTTTTCCATATCTCCTTGCGGTCATCAGCAGTGAGTACTACAGGTTTGCGCCAGTTCTCTTTTGCCATGGACAACGGGGTGAGTCCCTTGTCCACTGAGACCACATCTCGGTGCATACCCACGTCGGTTTCTAGAAAATATTCTCTTAGACTGCACACCTCGTGGTTGTGGAGAGTCTTAGCGTTTAAAAAGCCTCGACCTCCACACTTCCGCGGGATGTACAGTCTCATCACCGATGAACGTGGGTGATGCATCCGGTTTGCGGTCAGCAGCGTACGGACCCTCCTATCCAGGGCGTCGAGTTCGGCCTGAATCCATTTGAGTATGCCGAAAGAGTACATCAAAACCGGCATGACCCAACCGTTGAAGGCGCGCACCTTATTCCCGCCCGATAAAAGGCTGTTCAAAACCTTTTTCAGGCGGCCAAAGAAGCGCTCCTTCAGCGATTGTTTCATGTCAGCAACATTAATGCCTAACGCTTCCGACATACCCAAATATTTGTATGTTTCGGTCGAGGAGAGGGATCTAAGGTGTATGAAATCCGAGAGTTGGATCCCTTCGGATTCCATAATCTCCCCTCGCTTTACATGCATGACTGCACATTTGTCCAGACCAAATTCCATCCTGATCGCGCTACTGAAAGTTTCAGTTACCTTCAGTAACTCCATCAGTCGCAAATTGTTGGGGGCAAAGAGTTTCAGGTCATCCATGTAAAGAAGGTGAGATATGGCTTGACCACCTCTTCTCAACCGATAGCCCAGCCCCGAGTCCTCCAGCAATGTGCTTAGAGGATTCAGGGCCAAGCAGAACCAAAGAGGACTCAAACTGTCGCCCTGAAATATTCCCCGTTTAATCCATATAGGTTCATCACTCCCCTGGATTGGTCGACATCCTGGATAGCGAAGGACTGTCTTCCATTGCCCCATACATGACCCAAGGAAGGTGCGCAGAGTTGCATCTATTTTGTACAACTCCAACACCCTCATGAGCCATGTATGTGGAACAGAGTCGTAGGCCTTCTTATAATCTATCCAGCATGTCGACAAATCCTTGTGGGATCGACGAACCTGCTGGCTTATGGCCATGTCTATGAGGAGTAGCTCCTTAGTACCGCGGGACCTGTTCCTACATCCATTCTGAGAGGCAGACATAATTGAATTACTGTCAATGTGCAGATTAATTTTCGCTCTCAGGATGGATGTAAAAAGTTTATAGACCGTCGACAAACACGTTATCGGTCTATAATTCTTAGGTGCCGCGGGACTACCTGTTTTATGGAGCAGGTGGGTAACACCAGTTGTTAGGAACTCAGGCAGCGACCCAGACTCTAAGGATCACTGGAACTGAGATGCTAGAAGCGCGTGTGAGCTGCTATACCACTTTAGCCAGAAGTTATGCAGCCCGTCCGGTCCTGGAGACTTCCAATTCGGTAACGGACGGACTGCTCTGGCTACATCTAATGGGCTGATGTCTATTTTCTCCATTTCTAGTATAGCTTCGCACACACGCTCGAGATCACGCATCCAGCCACCCTCAGTGTGACAGACGGGCACCGACCAAATGCTGCGCCAGAATGTACTCGTGGCAACATCATCCGGGCGGCACCCATCCGTCACATTTTGTTCAGGTCGCTCCCAAGCTCTATATACCCACCTCTCATCGCTCTGGAACATGCGATTCTGCGAGTACCGGTCAACTCGCCGCTTATACCGCCGAATACGGTTTGCCCATGCACAAACTTTCTGCTTCAGGAAGTCGATGCGCTCTGTGACTCGGGACATGTATTCTCGAGGGTTGATTTCAGTCCCCGAGAACGCCCGCCTCACAAAGCGCATCACACGTGGGCGTGTATTGCCCTCCCTGAAGCAGATTAGTTTGCCGATGAGTACCCTGGCCCCATCGATACGCCTCTCGATCCTGCATTGCCAGGCTGGTACAGCAGGCTTTGGCCGAATATCTCCGTCGCTAATCGGAAACTTCACGTTGGCCAAACGACATGCCGCAACAGCCCCGCAATACAAGATTGAGTGCGTATCAACGAGGTTCTCGCTGCTTTCAAAGATGTTTTTAAGCAGCGAGTCCAAAGCACACACCAACGCCCTATTTTTTTTGTGCATGGGTAAACGTGGTAAACGGGGTCTAAGTTCGGTCGGAGTGAACCTATACTCGCGAAGCGCATCCTCCAGTGCGCTCCTCAGTCGATCGTTGCACTGGCTACTTACCGTAACAACCCTATCATCTGCCTCATCATTTATATGATTGGGACGCGGTGGAATTGCGCCACTAGCGGGTGCTTGTACCGCTGTCTGTGTCAGGGTTGAGATGATAAGGTTGCTCAGTACCTCTGAGCGCAGCCTATCAAGTACAGCATCGTCCAACCTGCGGTTACGTTGGATGACCCGCACCTGATCCGACAATCGTTTCGCCGTGACGTCGACGATTATTATTATTATTATATTATTATTATCATTTCCGTCGCAATTTGATCTCAGAATATTTCAAATTATATTTTTATAACATTGTGTAATTAATTTGTAAAGTTATGTCTAACGCGGATAAAAAATTGAGAATCACGCAAAAACTATAAAGCGTATTTTTATGAAACCTTCACCATTTTAAAGATCATTTAATTATTTATAATTTAGTCTCAGTGTTTTATTTTAATACTTGTTGTTTTATGTGTAATAAATTAATAATGCGTCTAATTTCGGACAGCGCTCCTTGATGGGCGAGTCCTATTACTGGGTGGACGTACGACGCGTTACGTGAGCTCAGCGCAGAACACGCAAACTAACCACTCAAGGTCGTTGGCAGCTAATAGTGCCTTAACACAGCCCAAAATGGTTTTAACATTGTCTGCAAATGGTTACGTTTGAATATTTTGACATTGAATGTAACTAAAACCAAATAAATGTTACTTTTGCGCAAAGGTCAAGTCTACTCCCTCCCTCTTATTTTAGCATTCCCTGCCATACTTGTGTTCCTGAAGCTTCCCCGTGCCCCCGTCCTATTCTACAGACTCAATTGTATTAGATACCTTGGTACCATTACAGATCAATGCTTAACATTCAAACCACATATAAAAATCCTTGTCACCCGTTTGCGAAAACTAATTTATATGTCTTCAAAACCCTGAGACACACAGCAGATCGACGGGTCATCAAGATGGTCCGTGGATGGATGGTGGTTGGTCTTTGATCGATTATTGCATGACATCATGGGGAAATGCCGCCAAGACTCACCTGACTAAAGTCGAGAGGGCACAGCGTGCCATTCACAAAGTTGGCGCCGGTCTGCACATGGATCGGCGCGGGTAAGGTAGGGTTTGTCAAACCCGAACTGGTAAAACTGCGCACTCAAGTAATTTCGTTTTCTTCCTTGGAGCATACCTATATAACAAACTGAATAATATCCCCGACATTTACCCCTCGACTTATCGCAAATGTAAAACTCAGTTACCACTTATCTTAAAAGCCTACTGGACTATAAGAGAACCGAGACTTTGTTGATCCCGTTAAGATAACTTCTGATGTTCGATCTACGAAACAGCTCCTCAGCTGCTTTCATCTTTACGCATACTCGGTCCTCATTCTGTCATGAAACATATTCGCTCAACGAACTCATCACCACCCACACACAAACACAATCTCTTTCCTTCATGCACACCCTGGTTATTCTCGCAAGTTCTGTTACTTTTCTAAATCTTTTTAACTCTTTTTCTCTTCCATAATGTCTATTGAGGTTAAGCTTCCTGAACTATTGTTATATATAATCAAGCTGTTGTAAAAATTATGTCATAGCGGGTTGCTAACCGCGGGTGGGACCTGCAGGTGTATTCGCTAACTCAGTTGACATCAATTTGATAGGCACTTTGCCGTACATTGCTCGATGGATATCGATTAAAATAGCACTACGTGGTTTTGTTTTCCTATAGGTACGTCAAAGCAGCAATGTACTGCAAAGTGCCAATCAAATTGGTGTCAACTGAGTTAGCGAATACACCTGCAGGTGACCAGTAATTCAGGTTCTTTCAGAAACCTATTTCAGGCACCAGTCTCTCACAAAGTCCCTGGATTGTAAACATAAATAATAGCATTAAGTACATACTTTGTGATGAGAGAATTAACCTTTTTATGTTATTTTATATTATTATCTATGATTTTTAACCGACTTCGAAAAAGGAGGAGGTTATCAATTCGGATGTTTGTATTTTTTTTTTTTATGTATGTTCGGGCATAACTCCTATTTAAATTTCAAAAAGATCTGATGATGGGTTTCGGAGACAGACAACGGAACTCTTCAAAAATTGACAGCAAATCAACCGCGATTGCTGCGATCGTATGTCTATGAATTGTTAACACAGTTTAATGGGGAACCACAACTAAAAAGTGAAAAATAAAAAACTTTTTTACAAAAAAATAGAACCGACTTCCAAAAAAAGTGCAAAATAACTTTAATTTCGGAAGTCGGTGTCAAAAAACGAAGACACAAAACAGAAACACCGACTTCCGAAATTAAAGTTATTTTGCACTTTTTTTGGAAGTCGGTTCTATTTTTTTGTAAAAAAGTTTTTTATTTTTCTTAGGAGCGTTTCAAAATTACGAGTAGCAGCTAACGCTGACGGTCTCAGCTGTCTGCGCCGACGGTCACCGTGAGAGGAAACCAGCCATACTGTCCGTTTCAACGGGGGTTAAAAGTCAAAATGGGGGTTTGTGGTACCCCCATTTTGACTGGCTCAATATTGGGTCCTCTCCTCTTTTTAGTGTATATTTATGATCTCCTCCATTTATTAAAAAATCAAACACAAAAAGTATTGTTAGCTGACGATACTTCCATAATTTTTAAGATTAATAGACAATCCATCTTGGCGACATAAATAACGCCCTACAGCAGATCCAAAACTGGTTCACTGCTAATAATTTAGATTAAATAGAAAAAAAAAATTGCATAAGATTTGCTTTACTGAATGTTGAAAGTAATAGTTGTGTCACAGTATTGAACAAAGAGAAACTAGAATTCGTCGAAAACGCGGTTTTCTTGTGAATCACACTCGACTCAAGGTAACAATGGGGGTCCTCATTTAACATTTCTTGCACGACGGTTAAGTTCCGCAGCTTATGCTGTTAGAAAAATCCGTCAATTTACAGATGTAGATACCGCGAGGCTGGTCTATTTTAGTTACTTTCATAATATCATGTCTTATGGTATTTTGCTATGGGGACGGGCTGCAGACATTCGAAAAAGGAAGAGGTTCTATGTTCGACTGTATGTATGTTTTTTTATATGTATGTGCACCGCTTTCTCTGTCATTTGTGGGCCGATTTTCAAAATTATTTTTTTTATCCGAAAGAATATACTCCCGAGGTGGTCCCATACAAATTTTATAAAAATTGCTTCAGTGGTTATTGAAAAACTGAATAAAACGAAAAATATGTAAACCTACATGACGTTTTGTTTTTATCCAATTACGAGTATGTTTAAGTTTCCCGTTCCATGTTATTGGGGTTTTGAGTTCTGGGGTATAACAACTCATCTTCCTGCCCTTATGTTACTATATATATGTATATGGGGTATAACAACTAATGAGTGAAAAATAAAAACATTTTTACAAAAAAAAAACAACCGACTTCCAAAAAAGAAAATATACTAAAAAAATTATATTTTTAATTTCGGAAGTTGATGTCAAATAACGAAGAAATAAAATACAAACATCGACTGCCGAAATTAAAGTTATTTTTAAATTTTTAGTGTATTTTCTTTTTTGGAAGTCGGTTGTTTTTTTTGTAAAAATGTTTTTTTTTTTTATTCTAAAGGTAAGAGCTATCAGAGCCATATATAATCTTCGCAGGCGCGATTCTCTTAGGGAGCTGTTTAAGGATATAAACATTATGACGGTACTGTGACGATTGTAGTCACAGTCCATGACATTTTTATAAATTCATCAATTAAAGAATATCCTTCAGGTTATATTTTTTTAGTTCACAACGGTGGTCGTTTTTCTCCTGGTCTTCATAAGCGTCCAGTGGAGTTAAAACTATTATACCTAGTTCTGAATTTTATTTTTGTGAACCCTTTCTGGGTAGATGCTAACTAGGGCATCTTAGGGTAGAAAATTAGCAGAGCAGTGTGGCTTTTTAGGGAGTTTTGCCTCATTGAAGCCAAGTGCGTTGCCGGGATATGTGGTGCGCCGAATGGCACAAGCTAATAATATTTAAAAAAAAAACACACTACTCGGGTTTCATTTTGGGCTATCCATAGATGGGCTTCTGCTTCTTCGTTTACCTCCCATAGGTAGGGCCTAGGTTTCAGCCGGCTCTTCAAGGGTTCAATTGAATAGAAGCCTTGCTAGCGTTTGCGTTTCTATTCGCAGGGGTCAAAATAAATAAAATAAAATAAAAATATGTGCTGCGAAATTCCATGTCTTGTAGCACTAGATCGGGTGGTTGTGAAAGAACCCGTGGTATGGCTACTAACAATATCACGATGACGGCTGGATTGATTTGTGTAAGCAATCGGACGTGGGCCTTGGCGGTTACACTTCACTTCACCAGTTTCTTGATACCGTCGCACCCATAAACGAACTGTGTTTTTTAGAGTTGGTTTTAGATGTATTGACAGTTAACAGGTTATTTAGAAACCTTAACTCAACGATGATGAGATTTTCTTATGCGTCCTGTATTATTGAGTCAATTGAGTGACCAAAATAAAAAAGGCAAGTATAATCTGCATAATATAGAAATATGCCCCTTCAGGCCTGTACGCCCACCCTAACACACGTCACGGACGACCGCAGAAGTGTTAAGGGTGTGACTGCACATGAGAATACACGACAGGTTAAAGGACCTACTCAGACCTACCAGCCTAACAGTCCCTAGGACCCTAAGACTTATAAGCCCTATAGCCCTAACCTATCATATACCTAGTATGTGATAAATAAATATATAGATAAATTCGGGATGTCTGCACCATGCGACCTAAGGTTGCAGACGGATAGTGGGCAGGAATTCCAGGTTCGGGAAGGGTACACTCACTGCCAATCCCGCAGACTCACGAGACTGATCAGAGATGGCTAAAGGTGTCTTGGCCACAGTGAGGGGTAATGAGACAAGAATATAAAATTCAAATCTGATTTATTTACAACTAGCTGTGCCCGCGACTTCGTTCGCGTGGTTGTCGAGAACAAAACAACGTCGTTTAGATAAGAGTATATCACCTTTTTGATGATTTAGATAAGAGTCCTGACTTTGGTATAGTTGATTACGTTAATGCTTCTCTATATACTATGTTAGCGGTGGAATTACCCGGAGCATATACAAAAAGGTTGTTTGGGTTGCTAACACGTGATAGAGAAACATAGAGTTGGCCGTGTGAAAAACAATCAAAAGTAAGGTCTACACCCGCAACGGATAACGTCTGGCCTTGGGCTTTATATATAGTCATAGCGTAACAGAGGCTTACAGGAAATTGCACACGTTTGAAAGTAAACGGAAAATTATTGGGGATAATGGGTATCCTGGGAATGAAAACAACATCACCGGAGCCGCAACCTGTTAAGATTTCGGCTTCGATGACATTTCGTTGGAGATTTGTTACTCTCAACCGAGTTCCATTGCATAGTTTTGGTGGGCTTAAATTTCTGAGTAGAATGATTGGTACTCCGACTTTTAAATAAATTTTGTGTGCTGGAAGACCTGGTGTATTTAGAGAGTCTAAAAACTCTACTGGATAGTGGGTGGCATCTCCTTCTTCTAAAACCGTGTTAATAGATAAATATTCCCTACTTTCTCCAGAAACATGTACCAATATTTGAGAATTTATTGCTGCTGCTTGGTCGTTGCGAGGTGCCAAAATAGCTCGTTGGCATAGCCAAGCAGCGTCATGGTTCGAGATCTCTGATGGATCTCCGTATACAGAGGAAATGAGTTCCTGCTGTGAGGCAACAGAAGAACACAGGCTTTCGACTAAAGTTACTTTACCTCCTTCTTGAGTCGGGTATGTGCCGTTACCAATTTGAAGTAGTAAATTTGAGAAAACCTGCGCGTTTGCGTCACCTCCCAAATATGCTCGCATATTAAAGCTCAAATTAGTTAATATGACACTACGCCATAAAATAGAGCTCTTTAAACAGGCACCTATTTCATCGGCCCTCGTTCCTCTGGGTATTATAGGGAGTGTCTGCCTGAAGTCTCCACAGAATAGCACCGTTAAGCCTCCCATCGGTCGGTCATTTTGTCTTATATCTCGCAACGTTCTATCTACAGCTTCCACAGCTTTACGATTTGCCATCGTACACTCGTCCCAAACGATAAGGGCGCAATCGCGTAAAACCCTTGCTTTATCACTATTGCGAGACACGTTGCAAACAGGGTTTTCTGTGCGGTCCAAGTCGATTGGTATTTTAAATGTTGTATGTGCAGTTTTTCCTCCTGGTAATAAAGTGGCAGCTATTCCTGAGGAAGCGACGGCAAGGGCAATTTTGTTTTGGCTCCTTATTTGAGCCAAGATAACTTTAGTGAGGAAAGTTTTACCTGTTCCACCAGGTGCATCTAAAAACAGCATTTCTCCTAATGAATGTTCTACACTACAGCATACTCTATCAAAGATTTGACGTTGTTCTGTCGTCAAATTTGAACAGCCATTTCGCAATATTTCTGCTAACTCTTCGGGGTTGTAATTTATTTCAGATGTATACTCCCTATTAATTCGTTCCCCACCAACTGTCGGTGTCGGCAAGCCGTATTGACTGAGGGGGTTCCCTCCTATACTTGTAACTATATCTTGTATAGCCAGCAAAGCCCTATTATGGCAGCTTTCACGTACTTGGTCAGAAGTTTCACTATTTATATTTTGCTGTCTCAAAAAATCTTCGGCAAACGCGTCTTTATATTTTTGCCACAACTGCCCAGCGTCCGATAGGCCACAAAATGTCAACAAAATGGCAAATAAATGGCGCAAACGATGTGGACTATCACTGACGCATGCTTCGGCTAAAGCATCATCCCAATGCTGATCGCCATCTAATAAATGCCGTGCGCGGCAAGCAGCTTGAAATGTGGGATATTCTATATCGTCCACTTTGCGGAGCTCAGCAAAAGAAGTAGGTCCTCGCACTGTGTGAAGAAGAAGGCGTAAATAATAACACTCTGCATTATTTGGGTGCACCGTGTATACTCTTCCAATCACGTGTTCTTTAAAAATGCCGGACTCGCCTTCTACAGCAGTTCCACGTCTCCTGCGATTAAAAACACCTTGCTGCTTGTTATAAGTATAATAATGTGGCACTTCATTGTACAACAGAGACTTAGCGAAATTGTCTCTTTCGCAAAGGCGAAAGAATGCGAGCAAGGTGGTTTGTCTTGGGTTGTTCATTCTTTCTGCCACATTTTCTGGCTGAAAGTAAACTCGCTGCCCGCCTTCCAGGTGCACGTCAAGATGGATGACTGGCGGATACCTTTCATGAATAGGGAAACTCAAAATGCGCCAAACTGCCTCCGAAGAGCTTATGTATCGGCCAGATTGATACCTTGTCACTTCATCAAATTGGTTGTTATTTCTTAGTGCTATCATGGCTTGATCACTACCTTTATTAACATATTTACATATATATTTTATAGATTCGACGCTATTACAAATTTCAACATTAATGTGTGCTTGAAAAGCGTTTGACAAAACTGGAGAATACGGTACCACCCAACTATTATTTAGAATTATTTCTTGTCCACGGAATCTGACAGTAGCTGTGAAACCACCTTGTGACGGTGATCTTCGCCGGTATTGCGGATACCCATTTTCCCCAGCCATAGTTAGTTCTTTCAGTGCTCTGGGGTATTTTTTTGAGCATTGACCATCTTTCATGCACGGTGATTCCCTGTTTAAGAGGCCACATGGCCCGTGAACCATATGTGTTTTTACTATGTCATGCAAAATCGGATCTGCATTATAGTCCGGCAATTCTGCACTTATGACACTGTCTATAGCATCGGGACGAATTTTTTCTTCCAGCCACAGAAGAATGTGCGCGTGGGGTAAACCACGCTTTTGCCACTCGACGCTATACATAAAACAAAGAGTTGAACCGAAAACTTTCTCCTTTGTAAGTAGATTAATCAAGACTTTGAGTTTTAAATGAAAAATCCTAGCAATAATGTCATGTCTGTCGTATGACGCCTGTCCTGTGAGAAGTGCCTGGCAAATCTCCGTCCACTTTGGATTTGTTGTAAATGTTATAAAAAGGTCCGGCCGGCCGTATTTACGGACGTAACAAAAAGCATCTTGCGTTCGTTCGTGCATATACCGCGGACCGCCTGTGAAACTGGATGGCAAAATAACCAATCGACCCAAGTTTTCGACGTTATTATCTGATTGCATGGCGTCCCGCAAGTGCACGTATTCTTCAGCGCGTAACCGTCGCTGGTTAGTGCGAATATACACTAAACGTTCAGTTTCTATTTTTGCGTACATGTCCACAATAAATTGGCTGAACAAACCACGAAATCGTTGCAAATATACGAAACTGTTTTGCCTTATTTGTAAAAGGTAGGAATAGTATTGTTGAGCAGATATTTTTTTTTGATAATTAGTGACTCTCGTAGTAGGGTTCACTTGGTACAGCCCAAAATTGTACCCATCTTCACCATGACAATAAATTAGTGGATATTGCAGGGCGTCGTAAGCTCGGTGGGTTTCCAAAATGCGTTGAAGGCGATCGTCGCGTGTACGCAACACGATATCACGTCTCTCACACTCCTGGTCGACTAAAACAACTGCAACTTCATCTGCGACGGGTGCATTGTGTCTTCCACGGTGTTCACCCACAGGACGTCTATCGGCACTTATAACAATTTTGAAATCATTGCTGCCTTGTGGAATTGACTCCAATGCAGCTTTGAATTCACGAACGTACTGGTTAACGTGATGCAGCAATTCTTGAAGTTGACCCAAAAGCTCAGCATTGAGCTGGGGAAAATTGTGATTTCTAACATTGAGCTGTTGCGTGTAATCGGATACAAAATAAATTTGGAGAAATTTGGGTTCATTTTCTGGCAGCAAAGATCCAATAAGGTGATAAACTTGACCTTGTACTTTGAAGGTTGGCATGAACGGTCCTTCCGTTATTTGTTTTGCCCCAAAGGAAGTCATTTGGAAAGCACTGTTATATAAACGAATATTATCCAAAAAACGGTTCGACTGGGGATGATCGCCATTCAGGAGACTTTTAAGTAAGTGTGGTGGATCTTGGAAATTTGGAAGAACAATTTTTCCATTTGAGCAGCACATTCCATCTGTCTCTTTCCTCCATTTCAAAGCATGACAAAAATTACAAATTTCTCTCATGTCACCCACGAAAGTAAAGCCAGCATAATTAATTCTAGACGAATATGTGAACCCTGATTTTTCCCTATTGTCCCAAGGTAATAAAATATTTGCATCGTCATTTTCCATGGACTCATCAGCTCCGCTATTTGTTTCTCTATTCATATGGTATCGAGCTCGTTCTATTTCTAGGCGAGATTGACGTTGTTCTGCTGTTTCTGCTCGTCTTAGTTCATCTATTCTTTCCCTTTCAGATGCAAGATAACTTTCATTGTTTCTTTGTACACCTACATAGTTATGTCTAGCTATTTGTAATCGTTCTTCTCTTTGGGAGAGAGATTCAGACTCGCGCGAGAGAGCGTGTCGCTCTCGGTCAGATGACAGACGTGCTTGGCGTTCCTCGATACTCTCTTGAGAACGCAAAGTCGCGGTCCGAGTTCTTTGCGAACTTAAGCGCGACTCCCTTTCTGTGAAAGTCTCTGACTCGCGTGAGAGAGACTGGCGCTCCCGATCAGCAGACAGCCGAACTTCGCGTTCCTGGATATTCTCTTGAGAACGCAAAGTCGCGGTCCGAGTTCTTTGCGAACTTAAGCGCGACTCCCTTTCTGTGAATGTCTCTGACTCACGTGAGAGAGAGTGGCGCTCCCGATCAGCAGACAGCCGGTCTTCGCGTTCCTGGATACTCTCTTGAGACCGCAAAGTCGCGGTCCGTGTTCTTTGTGAACTTAAACGTGACTCCCTTTCGGTGAACGTTTCCGATTCACGTGAAAGAGCGATGTGCTCTCGGTTAGCAGATAACCGTGCTTCACGATCTTCTTCCGATTCCTGAGACCTACAAAGTCTCATCCTTTTCGCATTTCGGCTACGCAGCGAAAGGTTAGTTTTTTTTCTTTGAGGCATTTTCAAGGAAAATTAAAGCAATAAACAAAACTAACAACACTTATGACTGAATAGCCTACAAACTTAAAAGATCGGTGCGTCGAACAGTCTAGTGTGACAACGTATCGTCTGTTCGTGGTCGTGACTCAACGAATTGGCAACACTAACTTACTGTATAACGATTGGCACTATTGGATTCAAACTACGAAGTAAATCAAATACAATCTTTACTTCGTACTTCAAACCAATGACCAAAGTTGACCAAACGAAACCAATAAGATAAGCAAATACTTTTTTTTCGACCAATTTAGAAAATCGATAAACCAAGCAACCAAAGAACTTTTACGACACACGCAAGAACTTTTAAGACACCTAACGAAACCCAATTTGCCTAGTAAACACGGTGGACGTCATCCTCGCGCGGAAAATCTTAACACCGCGATTCAGAAAATGACGTCATTTGCACAACGCCATCTATCGGATTTAGATTTCAACTATCAACATTAGTTCTATTTTTAGTCTTAAGATGTCGTTGCAAGTACTATACTTAATTGCGTAACGTAATATTTTACTTCTTGAACTCACTAAATTAATCATATCTTTTGATAGAGTGAACCGATTTCGATGAAACAAAAACTAAGTTAATCCTCAAGTTGCGTATAATTTTTGTATATAAACATTGTCAGCATTGAATTCGTAGATTTTACGTGATGTGCGCACAAACAAACAGACAAACAGACAAACAGACAAAAATTTCAAAAATGATGGAAATGGGTTCTGTTACTTATCTTTTCACACGCTGGCTATTTTTTGTTTCAATTTCTTCAATGTACAAAAATGACTTTTCTACAGATTTATTATATGTATAGATATGTTACAGCTTATATACTACTTTTTCTTAACACACACCACTACACAAAATCTTAGTATCCTATGCGTGCAAGGTGCAACCAAATCATATTTTGACTGGGCCGCGCGTCAGCCGGGCCGAGTGCTGATTCAATGTCCAAAGGTAACATTGAACAAGGCCTATCTTGTCTATATTGTTAATATAGATTAGGAATAAAAGGGGACCACAAATTGAGCCCTGAGGCACACCGCAGTTAGTCAGCTGTCATCAATTTTAACGATCTGTCGGCGACCCTGAAGATACGATTCAAATATTTTGAAAGCATTTCCAGTTACACCGAGGCAAGTTTATTCATTAATAAGCTATGGCTAACGGTATCAAACGCCTTTTTTAGGTCGATGAAGATCCATAGAGCAATGTGTTTCTTGTCGTATGTTATATTTAATAGTTGTGATTAAATCTGTTGCTGCTGAAAGAGTATTGGATTTTGATCTAAAACCATACTGTCGTTGAGAAATGTAGTTAAATGAATTTAAATCTATACTAATATTATAAAGCTGAAGAGTTTGTTTGTTTGTTCGGACGCGCTAATCTCTGGAACTACCATTCGAATTTTAAAAATTCTTACTGTATTTGATAGCCAGATTCATGAGGCTATACGCTATTAAGCATTACGCTGCAACCGACGGGAGCAGAACAGTAACCAAACACGCGGGTAAAACCACGGGGGGCAGCTAGTATAGACTAAGCCGATTGTGCAATAGCTTTTCAAAAACTTTAGACAGTACAGATAAGACTGAAATAGTTCTATAATTTCCCGGGGACAGTTTGGAGCCACCTTGAAAAATAGGGGTAACTTTGGCGTATTTTAATGTGTCAGGGAATTGACCTTCGCTCAAACATTTGTTGATGCATTGAGTTAGACTAGGTAATGTGAGATTATTTATACATTTGAGTGATTTGCCACTGATACCGTCTATACCTGTGCTTTTTTTTTATGGTGTTTGCATTCAGGTCATCATTTATTTTCCTAATTTCGTCTGACGTTGCTGGTACTATCTGGGAAAATGTAGCTGCATTTACGGTTTTGTTTAGCGGGATAGTGTTAGTCTGATTATCATGATTTTAGCAGGTATCTTATTAGCTAGAAGTGTACCTATACCGTAGAAATAGTTGTTAGAACACTCACATTCACATACTCGTATCTCCTTTTCATCAGTAATCAGCTCTGTAGGTGATTGTAATTTAGAGTGAGCAACACTTTTCTTTAATTTATTATTAGACAATCTATATATCAATTGCTACATCTTATGGGGTTTACCTTCGCATTCTTTAAAAGATTCTGTATCTTTCAAGTTTCTCGTCCCTATTTTCAGTTTCTTCAGTGGTGACTGCACAGGCTTGATTTCGGCCCCATACTGTCAGTTCTGGAACCAAGCTGTGTTTTGAAAACAATCGTAAACATTATCGGGCTTTTGTTAAATTATTAAAAGAAATTAAAAATAATAATATAACTCTTTTATTTATTGTTATACATCTACCACAGTGTAGTTTTTTTACCCAAGCGTTGACTGGTAGAGATGCCTTGTTGCATTAAGTCCACCTATGTATCACTAGTGTACATGAAGTTAAAATAAATAAATAAAAATATTTTGTTCACAATGGAATTCGAACTGTCATGTCAACTTAAACTTGATAACTTTTCGAAATTCTGAATCCAAGGGCCTCTGCCCGGGGGTTGAGGATAAATTCGAAACCGAGTTACCTGGCCCCTGGGCACTCAGGGCAGGAAGAAACAGGGGTGGGTTTTAGTCAGTAAGAGTCTGACACGCCCTCCCGCTCCACCCAGAGCGGGAGAAGTCATTGGATGATTTCCCACCCCACAAAAAAAAAAAGTATTAGGGGGCCAAAACAATACGAAGTTTACACAATCATTAAAAATATTTATTTGATTTAACATTTGTTCAATACATTCACAACCTTGACAAATACAAGCATTTATAACGATCACAAATTCACAATCATTGCTCAGTGTGCAGATCATTTCTATTTTCTATACCAATTACCTGCCCGCATGCGGGTTAGCCCGCAGCTAACATACAGGTTGAATTTTAATTCATTGGAAATCTTTAACGAACGAGACACAATAGAAGTTTTATTGTTGGCGTTTACTGTCCACCATAATGTTAAGAGGTTAAACATACTCATGAATCATCATTCGCCTGCCCTTGTCCCAATTTATTTGGGGTCGACGCAACATGTCTTTTTCTTCCATACTTCTCTATTAGTCATCATATCTGTAGTCACCCCCTTTTTACCCATATACTTTCCAATGTAAAGTAAAGTTTACATAAACATACTCATGAATATACTTAAATAAATTTTACCAAAGACTCCGAAATATGAAAAATAATTCTGATGTTTAGTACATTCAGTTGTTAATAATTGACCAAAATAATGGAACAGCTGATTTTTTTAGCGATTATTGTTGACCCCATAACAGAAAACACTACTCTCATCAGCTAAAAGATTGGCAATGAATAAAAAGACAGCCTGCAAAATGTAAGAATAAAGAGCCCGCATGCGGTTTTAAATCGGTGCAATAATGCGTATGGTTGCACTTTAGTACCGATTTAAAACCGCATGCGGATTTAGTTTAATACAAACCACTCAAATTCGGCAATTTTGTGTGGCAGTCCTTGCCAGCTTCCTCCCGCATGCGAGCACGCCAGAATAGTGTGAGTTTACAGTCCGATCACAGTTATATTACCTTTGACTATGGCCCAAGCAGCGACCCACCAGCAGCCTTATTGCACCAGGAATATAACTGTGATTTTGACATTGGTCCAAAATGAAGGTAAAATAAGTTAATAGTAAAAAACATTTCTTAAACAAGCTTTTAAATGCAAACAAAAAATTACCGTTGAAGAGTTCCTGTGTCTGGAGCTGATCTTAAATGTCGATTCAGCACGTCTACTCGCTAACTCGAGTTGACATCATACATTGCTGCTTTGACGTATAGGAAAACAAAAATGTACTACATAGTGCTTATTAGATTTCCTGCTGCCTATCAAATTAATGTCAACTGAGTTAGCAAATACACCTGCTGGTCATGCTTACTACATATCGGATGTAAAAAGACTGTTTCCGAAACCGAAAGCGACATATTCTACCCATTACAGTGGATTTCATTTATTACGACCTTGGTTGTAGCAACCATTTACCTATAGCGACGTTAAATCTAAGTCCCTTGAATTTAAAGCATACTTTAGTACAAAATTCATGTGGCTATAGCGACTTTGGATGTTACGCCGAGTTCGGGTGTAGCGACTGTTTTTAATGAATCATTTGTTACAAATTCCTAGAAATCCCATGCAGATATTGCGACCGGAGTCGGCCGCCAAAGACACAAAGATTTTTTTCTTTCACAAACATTTCTTATCTTTTGTTTACATCCATTGCACACAGATGGTCAGCAAGTGTGGAGACCTTTACCTTTTGTTTATAGATATCAACTAAGTAGGTAGGGAAGCGTGTACGTTTCGGAGCTTTTATGGTTCAGTTACAAAGTGATATTCTGAGTAGCAACTGGGTTTAGTAAACTTTTGAATAAGTATGGCTGCTAGACGCACATTCACTGTTAAAGAAAAGGCGGAAATCATTTCAAAATTGAAAAACGGTGAAAACAATGCTGATTTGTGCAAAGAGTACAAAGTTTCCCATTCAACAATATCTACGATGTGGAAAAACCGTGATAAAATATTAGAATGCTTTGAATCCAAATCCTTAAAAATTAAGAAAAACCGCAAACCGACGCATCAAGATATCGAAAATGCCCTTCTAATGTGGTTCAAAGCCCAAAGAAGCCAAAACGTACCTTTGAGCGGTCGTCTGCTGCAAGAAAAGGCTAATCAATTTGGCAGACTGTTTGGAAAAATGGATTTTGAGTGTTCGGAAAGCTGGATATACCGATTTCGTCAACGACACGATATTGTAGTAGGCAAAGTTTGTGGAGAAGCCGCTAGTGTATCGCAAAGTGACTGTGACAACTGGCTAAAAACAGTTTTCCCAAAATTGACTGAAGGTTATACTGATAGCCAAATATGGAACGCTGACGAGACAGGTTTGTTTTTTAAGTTAACTCCTGACAAAACCTTGAAATTTAAAGGGGAAAAGTGCGTTGGTGGAAAATTATCAAAAGATAGAATCACCGTGCTTGTTGCATCAAGTATGGCAGGGGAAAAAAGAAAATTATTGGTCATAGGCAAGGAAAAAAACCCAGATGTTTCAAAAATGTTAAATCTTTGCCAGTTGATTACGAAGCAAACAAAAAGGCCTGGATGACTTCAGAGATTTTCGAAAAAGTGCTACGCAAATGGGACTCCCAGTTAAGAAATAACAAAAAGAAGATCATTTTATTTATTGACAATTGCCCAGCTCATCCTAAAATAGAGAATTTGACCGACATAAAACTGGCATTTTTACCACCAAACACTACATCAGTGATTCAACCGATTGATCAAGGGATATTTAAAACCCTCAAAAGTCAATATAGGAAGATTTTAGTACAGAAAATGATGAACGACATTGAAAACTCGGCAGGCCTGTTTTCCGTTAATATTTTAGATGCCATTGAAATGGTAACTACGGCATGGGCTCGGGTGACTCCGGATACGATCAAAAAGTGTTTTCTACACGCTGGGTTCCGTAAATCTTCGGCTATCACAACAATTGACGACGACTCTGATGATGAATTGGACATACCATTGGCACAACTGACTACAGTATCATCAAGCGGAACAAATGTTGCGGACTGGGCAACATATGTTGATATTGACAGTCAACTTATCACTACTAGCGATTTGTCCGATAGTGAAATTGTTGAAACTGTTGTTCCATCACATACGACGCAAGATGAGGAAAATGAGGAGGAAGAAGAAGATTGCAAGGAAGGTGAGATTCCTACAACTAAAAATGTGTTAGGTGTAACAAAGCTTAAAAGATACTGTTTATTTGGTGATGGAAAGGATATTATAGATATTGAAGAAGTTATGAAAATAGAATACACCCTACAGCGTACACTAGCACAAAAAAATAAATTGAAGCAAACTAATATTACACATTTTTTTAAATGTACCGGTAAATTACTATGTGTGCAAATATTTTCAATAATAAATGAATATAAACTACACATGTACGTGTCTGTATCTCTTTACCTTTGCCTGTAACGACTTCCGGATATAACGACGAAAATAGAGTGGTCCCTTCATTGTCGTTATACCCGAAATCCACTGTATTTGGATCATTTTTTTCCACTAGACCATACCTAGGAATCCACTGGTTCTGGAGATATTGAAGGTCAAAGTAGCAACTTTTTTTTTACTTTTTTAGGAAAATGAATTCTAGTGTTATTACTAAACTTTTTTTCAAACAAACATACCTGAATTTTCGATACTTTTTTTTATAAAATTTCGAAATTACGCATTTGCAGTTATAAAAACGCAATAAATATCAAACATATCAGACAAGTACCTACGTGGCTTAGAGCGAAAGGGCGGGGTTTAATTCCACTTGCCTGGGTTCGCGTTACATTGCGCGCAATAAAAAATAGTTTTTTTCTCATACCTAAAAATAAAAGTCGTTTCCCAGCAATAATTTTTGCGCAAAGCTACTTTATTAGACACTACAGTATGCGTAGTTGATGGCTATGTGATGTGTCTTTTTACACCTGTATAAAAATGCATTGTCACAATGAACCAACATTTAAATTCAGCTTACAAGATTTGACACAAACAAACAAACATCGGAAGTTAAATTAAAGCTTGTTATAATAACCCTGGAAGGACTTTAATGTCTGGCTTCTGTACACTGGGTTAAGTTTTTGTCTTATCATAGACACATACAATGGAAGAGAATTTACAAAAGATGTCTTGCTTCTTTTGAGATTGGTTTGCTCTTGACTCTAGCCTAGTTCAGAGGTGACATAGACAGAGTCGACGATGAAGCAATGGCTTGTTGACTTCTCCGTCATAACATAACAAGCCATTCAATATTAGAAAACATGTAGTTTTCAAGTTACATAGTTTTTTTACTACAAATAGAAGCAAAATTCTAGTAAAAGACACTTAGTTTTAATAGTAATTTTAGTAAAGTTTTCGAACACGTCTAGCATTTTTTGTAAATTTTTAAAACCTATAATTTTACAAATAAGTACTTATATAAATGCATTGTTTTTGTAGCTTGAAGTTACGCTATGTTATCGAGTTGGTGAAACAGTGGGTTTCTTAGTGTACTTTTGTTTTAACTTAACAAGTTAAGTCATGGATGAAGACACTAGCGATGCAACTATTTCAAACAAATGAGGTTACTTTTTGTTGTAAATATATTGTTTATTTCGTTAATGCGTTCATCGCGCGCGGGCTGGCAACGTCGCATTTCTAGAGGTTTTTTTTATGATTAGTTTATTAAATTAAAATGAAAGTACTATTTTTTCTCAGTCGATTAACTAGATCGTTATATTTTATCACTATTTTTAACATTTACTCTAAAATATTTAATCGTAATACGTGGTAATACTGCAAAAAGTACCACCGAAACGTAACGAAGAAGACTACAAAAAGAAAATAATTGACTGTAATGTAATTTTTCATGCTTATAAATACCAACGATATAGTTAATTGGGTGAGAATAAATAGAACTCTCATTTAAATTTAATAAAATCATCACAAACAATCTCTAGAAACGCGATGTTGCCAGCCCGCGCGCGATGAACGCTCTCAGTATTAATCCGTCAAGCACCTTCACAATAGGTGTTTAATTGTGTTTGCTAATTAGGGGCTTGACGGACGTTCATCGCGCGTGCAACCTACTTATTGGTAATATTATTTAATGAATTGATAAAATATTTTGATTCCTATAATGTTCTACTGTTATACTGAATATTTTAATAGTATTGAAATATGTATTCTCTTGTAGAATTTCGAACTATTGCTAAAAATGCTCTCCTTAAATATATAAGATTTAACTAAATAAAAGTACTTAATACTGTACAATTACAAAAATGTAAACATAAACAAGTTTTACTTCTATTGTTTAAATATAGTCCAGTCAGTCAAGACAATCAATTCATTATAATTCCAAAAGTTTTCAAATTTTGATGTAAGGTCGGGAATGGTATAAAAACAGGCTATAAAATTTTGCAACCTGTTCCGCAGTCTGGAACATTGTTAAAAATGCAATAAATGATAATTTGCTCAGTTCTTGAGACAAAAATTCCAAAAGTTCTGCAAAGTTGGAGTGGTGTTAAATATATTATTTTACATCACGTATCAAATTTGCAACCAATTCAAGTGTACGGAACATTTTTTGTTATTAAAAATTAATGTTTTTCTTTATTAAACTAAAGGGAAACGTTCCAAAAGTTCTGCAAATTTGACAGATATATCGGAAAAATATACCGAACGATTGTATAAATTTGCAACCTTTTACGTTGACCGGAACATGTTTATTTATATTTTTTTTTCATTCGTGGTCATTTTTTCGAGTAAGGTGATCTCGGAATAATTACAAAAGTTTTGAAACTTGATTGCAAACTTCGAAAACATCTATTCTGATGCATTTACAAATTTGCAACCTCATACGCGATCCGTAACTTTATGCAATTTGCAAAAATGTAATTTTTTTATTTTTTCACCTTCAAGAAAATTGCAAAAGTTCTGCAAATCGAGGGGACTGTTTACTTTTGGGATTAATGTCAGTATTTAAATTTGCAACCATATCCGGAATACGGAAATATTTTTCAATCACATTCTCGCAAAATATTATTTCCGTAGGGCCTAAACTTTGTGCTATACGAAGCCGCCGCGACGTCGTATACCTGCGTTGCTATGGTAACGCGGCTACCGTGGCCACGTGGCCGTGGCACACTACGGACGTACTAACGGTCAGTAGGCTGTGATTTTTCGGTTGGAAAGCGTCTTGTGCTCTCTTTGGGATTTTCTGGTTACAAAGCGTCTTGTGTTCCGTTGCTTCATTTAGAAAATTTTCATGATGGACGCAGCGGTTAACAATTGTATCATTTGCGATACACATTTATTAAGTGAAGAAGTTGAAGAGCTAGATAAAAGAGGAATTAACTTACTCATTCAATGCAGTGAAAAAAAAAGTGATGGAAAAGCTGCTGCTCTCCTGGATTTAAAAACTGTAACTGTGCATAAAAAATGCGGAAAGTTTTACTGCTTCTGTTTTATTTGTGGCAAAGATGTAACGAGCGAAGATGTGCGTACGGTGAGAGAAAGAGGGATCGCTACCCTAATTAGATGTAGTGAAAAAAGGTGTAATGGGAAAGGCGATGATCTAGTTGGATTAAGTGCTGTAACAGTGCACGAAAAATGCACGAAATTATACAGCGTGGAGAAGACAATACGACAATAAATGAAAACACGGACAATACTAGTTTATACGAATAAGTTTAAGCTATCAAAAATATCCTAACATCGAAAATAAAAAAATAAAAATTTCAAACAAACTAAATGACATAAAACTAGAAACGAAATAGAACACCATTTATAAATATGAGTTCACTAACCTGTCGTAAGAGCGGCAACAACGCGCGGTCCTGTAGCGACTTGATTTTTTGGCTTTTAATTATGGATTAATGCTCAGTAAAATTACACTAAATCACAGATTATTTAGCACAGAATCACAGCTATGAATTGGAGCCCAAACATTGGCAGCAAATCTGTACTGGTGCGAAGTCTCCCGTCCTAGACGCGGTTTCACGCGGCTCCAGTAACGAAGATTCTGTCTGTTCCATAAACCGTTCCTTGTAAATGTACTTTCATCAGTCCACATCACATTGTACAAGAAATCCGGATTCTCGAAATGTTTATTTTCAATCCAGCGACAGAAGTTTTCCCTAACTGGTTTGTCTTTAAGTAACAATGCATGCAATTTCTTCTATTTATACGACTTCCGTTTGTCGCGTTTTAAAATTTAAGAATAGTTGTATGGTCAACACCTGACCTGCCCTTCGCGAACTACACGTTGGGTTGCGTTAAAAAAAAACACGAAAACAATAAAAACTAAGCGTCTAATTTCGCACAATTCACTCACTGTTTAACTAAATACCTATTAAAACGTTACGTGTCCTGTCACCAAAATAAAGCGTCCAATTTCGCACTAATACCGTCGTAAATGAATTTACAAAAAACACGAGCGGCGGGGAAGTACCTAGACATCAAAGGCGGGGCGAGTGGCGACGCGGCGCGAACGAAAGTTAGCGCCACCTGCGGCACTGTACCTGAGGACGCGTGACTCGTCACAGGACCGCGGCGACACACTAACATAAATTTGTTGTAGCAAATTTCTTCAAGAAAGCGAACTAACAAACGAAACTAGATTTATCTCTTTCGCACACACTAAATTTTCTATTAATATTATGAGTGCATTGCAATTTCCGCATTCGTTACTTTCTTATCCAACTCTGATGACACGCTTTATGACTCTTATTACTCAGAGTTAAGGTATAATTTTCACTAAATCAGATGAAAATACTAATTTGGCGAAAGTGTTTAAGTAGCGAGTTGGCAACGTGACTTTAATGTTTTGATGTTTATACCGATGTGGGTCGTTAACCTGACAGTGTTTCCCTATTATCAGATACATCATGTAGCAAATGTTAAAAATGAAAAATAATTTCCTGTGACTAAACTACTGGATATATTCAAATGATTTTTTGTATGTAGACTGAGAACGTCTTGAGGTATGCGAGGTTTAATTTAATGTCGTATTGTCATCACCACTCTGTATACAAACGAAAAGAGCATCAACGCTTCCCGTAAACGGCCAAGAGCATCAGTAAGGCCAGTTGCACAAGAAAATCCGTTGGTAGAACAATTGTTCTGTTTAGAGGAAAAGTGTTTATTTTGCGCTAAAGAAATAACACCGGAATTTTTGACGAACGAGAGCAAAAAACCAGTCGGAAAACGAAATCGAGTTTTTAAAATTCGTTATGCTAGCACGAAGGAAAGCATCATTAACGCAGCCAATCAGCACGATGACCATTGGAGCGAGGAGGTAATTATCAAACATTTATAATCATTCAAATATAAACAAAGAGTATATTACACATTTGCAATATAATGCGTGGGAGGTTGCAAATTTAAATACTGACATTAATCCCAAAATTAAACAGTCCCCTCGATTTGCAAAACTTTTGCAATTTTCTTGAAGGTGAAAAATAAAAGAATTACATTTTTGCAAATTGCATAAAGTTACGGGTCGCGTATGCGGTTGCAAATTTGTAAATGCATCAGAATAGATGTTTTCGAAGTTTGCAACCAAGTTTCAAAACTTTTGTAATTTTTTCGAGATCACTCAACTCGAAAAAATGACCACGAATGAAAAAAAATTATAAACAAACATGTTCCGGTCAACGTAAAAGGTTGCAAATTTATACAATCGTTTGGTATATTTTTCCGATATATGTGTCAAGTTTGCAGAACTTTTGGAACGTTTCCCTTTAGTTTAATAAAAAAAAACATTAATTTTTATTAACAAAAAATGTTCCGTACACTTTGATTGGTTGCAAATTTAATACGTGATATGAAATTTTATATCGAAAACTTCTCCAAGTTTGCAGAACTTTTGGAATTTTTTTCACGACCATACAGCAAAAATTAATTAAATTGCAATTTTAACAATGTTCCGGACTGCGGACAAGGTTGCAAAATGAGATTTATTGTTGTCTCAATGTACCATTCATTTGACCGAAGTTTGAAAACTTTTGGAATTATTATTAAATTTTCGATTTCGAATGTCAATAATGACTGGACTAATAGTCAATTCCAAGAATTTACGAGTATGTAACTGTTCTATGTCTTATAACTGGGAAAAAACATCTTCTTACTATTCAACTAAGAATTGTGTACAATCATAAACCAGAAAGTGATAATTCCATAGTCAATCAAGAATGGATTAAAAAAGAATGTACATTTTTTATTCTAGCCGTCACTATTACAATAAAGTTATTTATATCTCTCACTTGGTGTATTAGACTAGATAACCGACTTGAGCCTGATGTGGTTCCCAAAGGAACTAAATATACCTGCAAATATATAGCATCATTTTAGCCCCATATTGAATATTATCAGCGCTAAACAAGTAGTCTGACGAATCTGGCACTTCAGTATTTGGGGACATCAATTAAATCAAAATCAAAAACCATTTATCCAAACTAGGCTGAGAGACAGCGCTTTTTGAATGTTACAGTTCTACATAAAGACAGTGCCACAAAAACGCCCACCCGTCACCACTTCCTAGGTTTTTTAGCTGGGAAGTTTTTTTTTTTAAATTGGCACCTTCAGCCCGGGCCTACCCCATCGCTTCCTACATGGTACCGGATTAAATTAGGACATTTTAAAACGCTGTATTTTAATTATCTTGATTTTTTTATACTTACAATCCAGTAATTCTTAAATTTCAGACTCCCAGTATTTAAAACTGCCAGATTAGTGAAACTCGACTGAAAATTAAAAAATAACATAATGTATGTAATCATTCAATCACGAGCACTTAGGCGTTGATTATTTAAGAAAGCTCTTAGATCATTCAATCACGAGCACTTAGGCGTTGATTATTTAAGAAAGCTCTTGGCCAGTGCAGACCTGGCGAAGGACAGCGCGGTTGTCGTTGCCACAACAATATCGACCTTTTTCAAATTCAAGTAAAGTTGAAAATAAATAAACTTCCATCAGACTCTTGTTAGTCAGAGTTAATCAGTCAGGTTATTTATTTTCAACTTTATTTCAAACACAGCAACAATAATATTTATTTGGCAACCTTTTTTTTGTGGGGAAATCCTAATGGATACTCTCCGTCTGTGGAGAACGAAGTGTTAAGTCTGACTCCAAAACCGACTAAAAGCCAACAGTTCGTACCGCTACCATAAGTCGGGGGCCCGGAACCCCCTAACGAAATGGCCTATACCTAACCTAACCTAACTTTATTTTTTAAAAAAACCCTCACTCACCTTAATAACTCCAATGATTATCCCGCACATTCTGGCCAGTGTTCTCTGGGATGTAGCCCTTGATGAAGGGCAGGCCGGTGCCGACCTTCTTCTGGTACTCCACGTACTGCGGCCCGAAGAACGTGAGCAGGGTCAGCTCTTCGGCGTACACTCTCTCCCGGAAGAACAGCCACGAGGCCATCGCGTAGACGATCACGCAGATCGGGTTTAGGAGGGTTATCTGGGAGTGAGAAATGAGAAGTTCATGAAATGATGTCGCAAACTTAGTTTTTTGTTTGACGCTAGGCGACGTCGTGGCAGACCCAAGACGAAGGTTGTTGTGCACTTATGTACACTGTCTTATGTAAAAGAGACTTTGACCTCTGAGTTTGTTTCCGTGTTTCTTCTCAGTGTAGTCAGCTACGAAACACCGGCCTCATCTAGCTTAAACTGACACAAAACATTGACGTGTAAAAGTGTTCCTTATAACCTATTTACTGAATAAATATCATTTATCAATCCTATTTATCATTATGAGGTTTGCTGTAAGAAAACCCAAATATGCTTTGTCTGTATTAAATATGTTTTCTAGCAAACGGCCCCAGCTTCGGATCGGTGCAATATTTTCTTTTTTTATAATTCCTAATATTTTCTTTAACGAACTTTGTCCTGAAGGTCTAATTATCAACGAAGGAGGATGGATGTCTAATTATGAACATAACAATAAAAGGATAGCCAAATAGGTGCAGACGTTCTGAAATGATGCGCTTACATACATTAGGCAATTGATTTAGATAGGTAGATAGATAGAATCACGGAACTGAAAAACAGTTGAAGTGTACACTGTCTTAGCACGGGAACCAGTGCCGCCAAACTCACAGATTTGCAAATTAAATTGCACATTTCACACAAACAAACCGTGATATTATTATAATTGGCTACAAATTACAAATGCAACTTTGAAAAATCATCTATTTATTGCTATCGAAAAATAAGTCTTATTACAACTAATGAAAGTTGTTATTATTTTACATGTCACAAGCAATAAAGACGTTTCATCATCATCATCAGCCTCTTAATGTGCCCATTGCTGGGGCACAGGCCTCCTCTCTGTGTGAGGGTGTGGGCCGTAATCCATCACGCGGGCCCAATGCGGATTGGTGGATGTCACATGTCTTCGAATTTTAAGTTTCGGACATGTCGGTTTCCTCGCGATGTTTTCCTTCACCGTTTTGAGAGCTGTGGTGATGATATAATTTACACAAAGTAAAGCGCCTGCCTGGGTTTGAACTCACGACCTACAACTTGTATGTCGCGGTCATTACCGCTGGGCCACCATGTTTAATATTTACCGGAGTTATGATACACCACCACAAGATACATTTTTTTTATGCTATCGTTTTTGCATGACAAAACCGCACAACAACAAAGGCGGAGGCGGGACGCGTGAGGGAAGCTCAACAGAGTGGCCCTCACGGCCCCGGCCGCTACCACCGCAGGAGAGGTACAGGGCGTACTGGGCGTAGGACGTCGCGAGACGATCTCCGGCCACCGTAGACCCAGGCCTGCGGACGGCGAGCAGTGGGTAGCTCGCCGTCAGATCAGCACCAGGCCCGTGAGTGGACGGCGCGTAGTGTTCCAGGCGCGACGAACAAGAGATGTAGTCAGCCACCACTGACGGGGCCCATCGTGGCCGGTGCCTGCGTTTATTTTTTAATTTTTTTTTTATGTTTGATAGGCTCGCGTTTAACCACTATCTCACCTGATGGTAAGTGATGATGTGGTCGAAGATGGAGCACGGTTGCCTAGAAGTAACCTATTCACTCTTGACTTAAAGACTCCCAGGTTGTAGCTTACAGGAAACACAGACTCCGGAAGAGAATTCCACTCCCTAACTGTACGCGCAATGAATGTTTTCTCAAAACGCTTTGTGCGTATAGATGGGATGTCCACCATGAACCGGTGGCACTTCGCCGTACGTCTTGTGGTCCTTTGATGAAACGGGCTTGGCGGAATCAAATCATGCAATTCCGTCGCACACTCCCCAAAATGTAATCGATAGAAAACCGACAGGCTAGCAACTTGGCGTCTATGTTCAAGACTTTGGAGTTTCGACTCAACGAGCCTATCATTGCCGATGATCTTCTTGGCTCGTTTCTCAATTGACTCAAGGGCATCAAGCTGGTATCTGGCCAGCTCCCGTCCGGACGAGCTTTATGACAACTCGGATAGACCGATCCCTCAGGAAATCTGCAATCCAATCACACAAACCAGCGGGCAGACCGAAGGAAGGAAGCTTGCCAATTAGGCTGTCGTGCCAGACCCGGTCGAAGGCCTTCGAGATATCAAGGGGGACCGCAAGGGCTTCTCCTTGTTTGTCGATGGCCTCACTCCAGATGTGAATGGCATACGCTAGAAGATCTCCTGTTGACCGATGTCGGCGGAAGCCGTATTGTCCGTCACTTAGGATATCGTTAGCTTCTAGGTATGCCAGGAGCTTACCATTCAGTATACGTTCCATACTCTTACAGAGTACGGAAGATACCGAGATGGGCCTATAATTTGCTGGGTCAGCTCGACTACCCTTCTTGGGTACGGGTTGCACGTTAGCTTGCTTCCAAGCCATCGGCACTTTTCCAGTCTCAAACGAAAGGCGATATAGGCGTGTCAAGATCGGAGACAACTCAGGCGCACAAGTCCTCAGTACAATTGCCGGTATCCCGTCGGGGCCACTAGCCTTGTTCACGTTCAGGTTACGCAGTACCCTTCGGACATCCTTCTGATGAATGCGAATGTCTGACATAATCGAATCGCATCCACCAAGAGTAACAGGGGGCCTCGCGCCACCAGGATCTAAACGCGAAGATTCCGCAAACAGAGAGGCAAACAAGTTTGCTTTATCCTCAGCGGAGTGGGCCAGCGACCCGTCGGGTTTCAGCAGTGGAGGTAGTGAGGGGTGGCAGAAGTTCGATTCAACCGACTTAGCCAGGGACCAAAACGCCTACTACAGCTACTACTACTAGCTGGGTAAGAAGCAAGTTTGTTCCCAATTCGGCCAATGTGGTCAAACCGAGCCCTCCGCAACACTTTCTTGCAAGACTTGGCCGCCCTGTTGAAGGCTCTCTTCTTCTGACTCACGTCATTTGCTTTACGCGTCCGAGCGTCGACCCATGCCAGGCCGCGTGTTTAAGCGCATCAGCGCGATTGCACTCGGCACCAAACCATGGTCGAGCCTCGCCAGACATTGTTACGTCAGAGAATGGAATGTAGTACTCCATTCCCCGCCGCAACACATCCGTCACGGCGTCCGCGCACGACGAAACATCAGTCGAAGAAAAGCAAGTGGGCCGCCAAGGATAACATGCGAAGAAAGATCGCATGCCATCCCAATCTGCTGACCTGTATCGCCAAACCCGCCTGGTGCCTCTAGGGCTAGGATCGGGCGGGGAGTAGATGGATACAGACTTCACCAGACAGTGGTCGGAAGTACCTAATGGTGAAGAAATCGACACTGAGTAACGGTCTGGATCTGTTGTCAGCAGAAGGTCCAAGCAATTGGCTGTGTGCGAATCAACATCCGGTACCCTCGTTGCCCCCTGGACCAGCTGGGTGAGATTTAACGCCAGCGCCAGCTTATACGTCTCTTGTCCAGCATGGTCTGTGCATTGGTATGGGAAGAGCCACTCCTGATGGTGGGCGTTGAAGTCCCCCAGCAACACCAATTGGGCAGAAGGGTACCGTTGCTGAGCCACATCCGCCGCTTTACTGAGGTGTTGTGTGAGCCCAGTTGTCTCCAAATCACCGCTGTGCGAACGGAGACACAGGCGTAGACAATTTTATCTAGGCCTGTGTCCACTAGGACCCAAAGAGTTGAGAACCTGGAGTCCTCAAGGTTACGGAGACGCCGATAGCAGATGTCGTCCCGGGCGTACATGCATATACCAGCGCGTGGCTTAAAATTGTGCTCCAGGGTAAACCCTGGGTAAGATAGGTACGCCACGTCAGACGGACATCCGATCTGCGTCTCCGAAAGGAATAAGAGAGCTGGTTTCTCAGTCTCTAGGTGGTGGTGGATTGCGGCGAGATTTGAGTGCAGACCTCGTATGTTAGATAGGTGCACTTTGTGTGAGAGGGAGTGCTGGCGCTGTACAGCTTTTATCTTTTTAGTTCCTTTTTTCATTAATGTGAAGAGTGAAGGAAGGAGAGGAGAAGGAAGTGAAATGAGGTTCCATGCAGGCTACCTTCAGGCACGTACTGACAGGACGGTATCATTGGGGGACTAGTCTGGAGACTGCGGGGACGCCCGAGCCGCCCCGGGAATGTCCATCGGGCCCTCTCGTCTGGTCGCCAACCAGCACGAAGGTGCATTCCGGGATTTTTCGTCAGTTGGCGGGGCAGCCTTTCATGTGTGGCTAGTACACTACTTGGGCCCCCAACTAACTGCGGTCGGCCAGCGGCGCACCGTGCCTCGGATCCCGCTACCCTCCACGACTAGTCTCCCGATACACCCACATCAGCGCGAGCCCGGTAGGTCTGCCTGCAATGGAACAACTATTTTGACCCAACTCCTCTGGATTGGCTACACTGAGCATCGTACCGGAACACGGCCAGGCCGCTTGGCGGTCCGTCTTTGCCCAGTGGGTGGTCGCAAGCCATCGGTCGAAACCTACCACCAGTTAGTGTCACCTGATAAGCACCACCCGGGGACCACGTGTAGGGACTCAATGGGTATACTCCTACGGACGCGGGTGAGGAACAGGGGTGGGTTTTAGTCAGTAAGAGTCTGACACGCCCTCCTGCTCCACCCAGAGCGGGAGAAGTCATTGGATGATGTCCCAACCCACAAAAAAAAACGCACAACAAGACATAATTTTATTGCTAATATTTGACGTATTTCAGAGACGACATACTCGTAACTATCACGACAAGCGTCTGACAGCGAATGAACTAATGTTGAACATCTCCGCTTATTCGTGACATGCGCGCGATACGTGAGGGGCACTTCCAGATAGAATACACTATAGTTTACAGACGTGTGCACTCCCTCGCGCCGCCCGGCCAGCCGTGTCTCGCAAGCCTGCTACGTTTTGTGGAGAAAGAGCCACAATTGTGCGATCAACGTTTGGCGGTTAGTCTTATGCCATGTTTCGTCATTACTTATTAAATATGTTAATGGAGGAGGAAGAAAACATGTAAGTAGTACTGGGCGCTGAAGTTTTTGTATAGTGAGTGTAAGGGTCAGCTCACACCGAGATGCGACGCGACGCAACGCTGCGAGCAGTTTTTAAGATAGCGATTCTTACCGTTGTGTTGTACACTGCTGGGCAAAGGCCTTTCCTTTTTTTTCAAACCTCCGTCTTGTTTATTTATTACAAAAAAAAAGTTACACATTTAATTGAGAGATACTGATACTTTCTCCAGTACTGCACCTCGCGAATTTGGATACGCCCCGCGGCTTCAATATGCGACTAGTGGCGTCGCGTTGCTCAGCGCAGAACTACTAGCCTTTTCAAGCATGGTCACGTCACGGTGCGTCTCTGTAGCTAACTCTTAGACATACTCCCTTTTTGATGTCTACTGAACTGATTTGAGATCCTACGCCAACATAGAACAATTCCACTTGCAGGCGTCACTAAACTAGGGTATTTTAGTCAGTAAGAGTCTGAGACGCCCTCCTGCTCCACCCAGAGCGGAAGAAAAAAAAAAAAGGTGTCACTAAACGGATGACAACAGAAATTCATGTTACAAAGCATCAGCTAGCTTAAAAGACTTTTAAATTTTTTTAGCTTTTATCTCATACCTGTGTACCAATAGACCAGTAGAACCAGCCAACGTAGCTAGGATGCCTGCAGATGGAGTACACCCCATGAGTCACCAGCTCATGGTCAGCCCGCTTCACAAACTGCACCTGAAACATTCAGTACAAGGATTCATACTTTTGGCTTTACCAAATTTACAGGAAGAATTAAAGTTTATGGCAGATCGGAACACTGCGCGGGTGGCTGCACAGTAGCATATTTATGTGACAGAGGGATTGAGGGGTCCCCGTGCTGAACAGCGGAATGCGAACTTTACACACGTCATTAACTTCAAATCAAACTATACTAAGGGGTTACAAACCACAGGAAGCGACTAGAGATGCCTTTGCTAATAATTTATTAGTTGCCGAAATGCACTGAGCACAAAAGTTCTGGCTGCGATATAGCCATCAATTTCTATGAATAAATGGTGAAACTCACTGACACACTTGCTTTGTAAGGAGTTTCATTAGACAATGCCAACCCAAGCAGTGGCCGCCGAGACCTCTGTCTCTATGCCCTATGCCAAAGCCCAGAAACCTACTGTTACTAGCTGTTTATGGGATAAATTATTTTACGGGATTAATTTTTTTAGTTCCAGTGTAATACGGTCGACGTAATACTACGAACTAAATAGGGTATTCTCCTGTGTTCATTATTGTATAATATTTTATATAAAACAAGAATTAACTGTATACCACTGTAAACCATTGTGAAAGCTAAAGAATAACTTACTGTGTGATTAAAGTTAGTCTTAGCCGTGAACATGGCAGCCTTCCTGAACACTTCTCCTGCGATGCACATCAGAACACCACAGTATGACAACCAGAAGTATGTCTTCATATCTGTAAGAAGCAGATAGCTTAAATGAAAGCCAGGCTTTTAATTGCAAGGTTTCTAAATCATTTAGGAGACTAACTGGCCTAACTTTCATAAAAACACTACTAGTATGTCTTGAACTCAAACTTTAATGCATTTAATGCAATGCTTGTTGATCCTTAGGTTGTGGTAGTATCTTGTTTAAGTGGAAATCCTACTAATATTATAAATGTGAATGTAAGTTTGTTTGTTACGCTTTCACACAAAAACTACTAAACCGATCATCATGAAAGTTTGTACACATATTCTTGGAGGTATAAGAAGTAACCTAGGATACTATTTAAGAAAAAAAAAATTGTTTATAATTTATAGTGGGGGAAGTAACAATTCCACGCGGGCGAAGCCACTGGTAGAAGCTAGTGTTCTTATAAAGTAGAAAAATTAGAGCTGCCATCCACATAGGTTCGACTGATCTTGATGAAACTTCGATTGATGATTTGATCCAGTTGGATAGAAAGTTCAGGAATATGTAACTTAGTAAGTAGCTTTGTACACTTGAAAGAAAGAATGAGAAAAAAAAAACATTCAAAATGCAATACTTACCAGGGAAGAAATAGTACTCCACTCCCCATTCTATCCAGCTGGCCACCGCAGCCACACCATACTGAATACTATGGTTTAATATAAACGAGTTAACAGACAGCGTCCGTGGGTTTGTGAGGGCCACGGACACAAACTCAGAGAAATGGAAGAGTGATAGTATGATGATGTAGAGACCAAACACTCTCCAGCCATTGTCAAAGGTGGCGAGGAAGATACCCAGGGAAAATGTTGCACCCAGGAATGCAGATCTTAGTGATACCTGTATGTGTAAGAAAAGTTTAATTGTAAATATAGATTTAAATGATTCAAATTTATGTTATGTTTTTCTGTAAATCAGAAATAGAATAACAAATATAATGAGGACTCTTTAAACTGTGACTCAGTGAATCATGGTGACCTAAACAAGTTAATTCAATAAGCCAAAATTAAAACAACTTGGTTTTGAAAATCTGGCTCTTCAGTATTGAGAATCGTCACATCATCTAAAGCTTAGCCGCGACGCTTACGAAACAAATTCATTAAATTAAATGTGTCTAGTTTATAACATAACAATACATCTTACCTCGTATAAAAAGCCTGTGTAACAGTATCTTAGTATGAAAGTAAGTAGGCAGAAGTACAGTGCTGGGCCCCAATATGTAAGAGCCCATAGCTCCGACGAGAATCCTGGGACACTTCCAGAAAAGAACGATGTCGTAAAAATTAGAGTAGAAATAGAAAACCAAACTAACGCCTGTTTTCCGGCGGGACAAATATTTCTAGTAATCATCATGTCTATTTTCTTTAATTCAAGCTGGTTGGAAATTTGGAACGGAGCCTACAATGATTTGGCTACTATCACCGATATGAACAACAATATTTTTTTGGAGAAGTCATTGAGAATTTGTAAAATTTTCCCTAAATTTATGTCAGAATCACTGAAAGTCCGAAATATGGAAGGAAAACACTCCGTAAGCCCTATGTCACTGACAATTTGTCAAATGTCAATCCAATGTCAAAGTCATGAGCAGAATTAGGCTTGAGCGAAAAATTCGAAATATCGATATTTCATCATTCTCCTGCCCTTATCCCAATTTATTTGGGGTCGGCGCAACATGTCTTTTTCTTCCATACTCCTCTATTAGTCGTCATCTCTGTAGTCACCCCTTTTTTACCCATATCCTCTTTCACACAGTCCAACCATCGTTTCTTTGGCCTTCCCCTACTCTTATAGCCATCCACATCCATACACAAGACTTTCCTCACGACATTTTCTTCATTCCTCCGCATCACATGCCTATACCACGACAACCGATTTCCACACAACTTTTCAGTCAGCGGTGCCACTTTCAGACTTCCTCTTATATATTCATTCCTAATTCTATCCATGCGCGTAACACCACACATCGCTCTTAGCATTCTCATCTCAGCTACATGCAATTGCTTTTCATTCATCCCTTTTGTGGCCCAACATTCTGAACCATACAAGACAGCAGGTCTGACCATTGTTTTTTATATCTTCCCCTTAAGTTTTAGGGGAATGCGGGAATCACAGATAGTCCCGGTGACCTGCCGCCATTTCATCCATCCAGTGTTAATTCTGTGCTTAACAGTCCGATCTATTTCGCCATCGCTTTGCACGAGTGAACCGAGATACCGAAAATCGGAGCAGACTGGGAGAAGCGCGCCATCTAGCACTACAGCTTCAGAACTGGAGAGACCGCCGAAATCGCAGAACATGTATTCAGTTTTGGTTCTGCTGATTTTCAAGCCAACTTTCTCCAGCTTCTGTTGCCATTTCTCCAATCTGCTCTGGATCTCAGGTCCATCTTCACCGACCAGAACAATGTCGTCGGCAAACAGCATGCACCAGGGTGCCTCTTCCTGTATTTCCGACGTAAGAGCGTCCATAATCAACAGGAAGAGGTAAGGACTTAAAGCCGACCCTTGATGCAAGCCTACAGCCACACTGAACTTATCGGTGTTGCCAGCAGCCGACCGGACGTAGGTACTAGATTGTCTGTACATAGCACGAATCAACTCAACATACTTCCCAGGCAAACCTTTCTCTTTCAAGGCCCACCACAACACATCCCGAGGTACCCTATCATACGCTTTCTCAAGATCAATGAACACCATGTGCAAGTTCTTGTGCACACGTCTGTACTTCTCGCACAATTGACGGAGAGCGAAGGTGGCGTCCATTGTCCCTCGACCTGGCATAAACCCAAACTGGTTCGGGGTAATCTCACTCTCCTCTCGCAATCTTTTCTCTATCACTTTCTCCCATACTTTCATAGTATGTGACATGAGCTTTATCCCTCGATAGTTGTTGCAGTCCTGTACATCCCCTTTATTCTTGAAGATGGGCACTAGCGAACTATTGCACCATTCTTATGGGTTCACTTCTTCATACAACAACTTATTGAAGAATAAAGTCAGCCACATACATCCATCCTCTTTTAAACACTTCCATACTTCCACTGGTATGTCATCAGGGCCCATGGCCTTTCCATTTTTCATACATTGAACTGCCTTTCTTACTTCATCCATGCTAATTTCTCTCAACAAACCCATATTTACTTGTACCTCTTTGAGCACACCACGCCATTCATTCTCTTCGTTCATCAACTTTTCAAAATAAACCTTCCATCGCTCTTTTATTTCGTCATCTTTCGACGAGACTTTACCGAGTTCATCTTTCTTACATTTTATATGCATTATATCCCTCGTTCTCCTTTCTCTTAATTTTGTAATCCGGTAGAGCTCCTTCTGGCCTCTAGGGCTGTCCAGTAAATTATATAACTTTTCCTGCGCCTTAGCCCTGGAAACTGCAACCGCCTTTTTTGCCTTCCTCTTCCATTCTTTATAAATTTTCTTTTTCTCTTCTTTCAAATTATCATTTCCGGTTTCTACATTCTGCCATACTTTAAACGAAATTTTCTTTTCTTTTAGCATCTTTTGCACATCTCATTCCACCACCATGTATCCTTTTCTATCATGCCTTTACCTTGCGATTCTCCAAACACATCTTTTGCTACTCGCCTTATACAATCCGCCATCTCTTTCCAACATTCATCCACAGATTTTCCTTCCATATCCTTCATTTCTATCATTTTATCTACCACTTGACTCTTAAACATACTTGCACACTCCTCATTTTCTATCATACGCCATCTGATTTTGGGTGGGGGCCGTTCTTTGTTCCTACTGGACGAGACACTGACTGTTACGTCCATCAATATGAGCCTGTGTTGAGAGACTAAGCCTTCACCTGGCAACACTTTACAGTTTTTGACTGTTTTGAGACTGTTTCGTCTCACCAAGAAAAAGTCAATTTGGGTCGCGTGCTGGCCACTTTTGTAAGTGATCAGGTGTTCGTCTTTCTTTTTGAACCAGGTGTTAGTTATTGCCAGGTCAAAAGCCGAAGCAGCTTGCAGCAATGTCTCGCCATCAGTATTACGGTCTCCGTACCCCCAACCACCATGCACTCTCTCATAACCGTACTTCAGACTTCCTACATGCCCATTAAAATCACCCCCCACAAACACCTCTTCACTCTCCTGTACATTCATCATCACACAATCGAAGTCCTTCCAAAACTTTTCTTTTACACTATCCTCACATCCTGATTGGGGTGCATACGCACTAATAACATTTACTATCATACTCTCCACAACCACTTTAATAGCTATCACTCTATCACTTACTCTTTTAACATCCACCACACATTCTTTTAACTCACTATCCAAAACTATGCCCACACCATTCCGTTTGCCATCACTTCCACAGTAATAAAACTTATATCCTTCTCCTAATTCTCTTGCTTTTGCACCCTTCCATTTCGTTTCTTGCAAACACGCTATATTTATCCGTCGCCTTTTTAAAACATCTGCTAACTCTCTTCCTTTTCCAGTCATAGTACCTAAATTCCAGCTCGCACACCTCAATCTTAATTCTCTCACTCTCCGGGCTTGCGTCTTACGTCGCACCCGCCCGTCCTGGTGCGACAACCCTTGTCCATTTCCCACAGGAGCCGGGTGCTGCCCCTGCGCGTCGCCTGTGGGGTACGCCCTAGCCCTATCGCACATCATATTTTTCCAGACCATGATGCAAAAAGGTTTTGGCAAAAGTTTTATAGCCGGCCGCCTGCCTGACGCCAACCCTCCTTGGGAATGCTGTTGTTGGTGGTTTACCCGCCACCGCGCGGGTGGCCCAAGGTGCTTTAGTAGTATGCACTAGGGCTCAAGCTCCCTTAGTCGCCTCTTACGACACCCACGGGAAGTGATGGGATGGTACTATTCTTTTACGTCCGACACCATACGGTACTCGAAATATCGATATTTATCCATCGTTATTTATTTATCGATATTTATTTTCGAGTTTTTTGACACATGAGGTCATCGAAGAATTTGAGACTTTTACTGCCCTCTCAATCTCTCATTCCACCAAGTTTTACGACAAATCGTTCGCAGTTCAGGCTGTGCGATAGTGGAATGTATTATTAATACTCTTTGGTGGAATGCGTTGCCGATGCCAGTTATGCAAGCCCAGTCACTCGCTTCTTCTAAAAATTTTGTAAAAGACCATTTCCTTTCTCTATGCTTTTCTGTCTCTACATACCATGGAGGTAAGCTACTTATAGTCCATTTCACGAAAGAAGTCCCACAGACGCAGCGCTGTATTCGCGCGACATAATAACAACTTTTGGCATCGTAAATAAACCTTATAACGCACTAATCCAATAATAAACTCACAAAATATCTACCACAACAAAAGCACCTTGATAACATCGACAAACGACAACATGGCCGATCTCCCCATCTTCAAATTTAGTTCCACAATTGTCCGCGGGACTTCTTTCGCGAAATGGACTTTACTCATAGCTCTTCCGTCACTAACCGATCTTTTTGATATTTTTCTTACCTCTTCCTTCTACGTAATTGTGTAACATGTTTTATGTATCTAAGTATGTATTTAACCCCTTACCGCATAGCTACCCAGATATGGGTACTTATTTTTAAACGTTCAGAAAAAAAAATGAAGATGTTTTACGCTTTACCACATGACATACTAAGACAGATCAGGCAACGTCCAACCTTTAATATAAAAATAAGTGCTGCCATCTAGAGTACCCCGTAACGAAACTATAACCTGTAAAAACCAGTCGGCGGCCGTTAAAATTTGTCGGAGTGAGTGACAGGTTTTTAAAATTAATTTTCTGATCGTGTGTCGAGTTTTCGGTTGATCTTCTTATCGTAGCGCCAAGAAGACATCTAGAAGGTCTCAAAACACTGAAAGCATGTAAGTAAAAAGTAATAGTTTAGCGACAATCATCCCAAACGTTAGCATGACAAATATGTCATAATATGCAGTAACATGAAAATCAGTTTTCCATATTTGGCATTGCATGCATTACTGGTAATTTTCGCATTGGGCCAGATGTGGGTATTTATGCAGTAAAGCATTATTTGATATTTTTTTCAGAAAAATGGACCCAATTCGTTTTTACGGTCTTGGTATACCCACTGAAAGCGACGATGAGGACGATGAACTAGCGGGTGATGATCCGGATGATGAAGACTATGAACCCACTAAGGAATTAGACTAGACGAAGAAACATAATTATATAACCTTCTACATACACCTTTGTCTAAATAAAGATAGGAATTGCTTTAAATCGTTTCATCTTACGTAAGGTGAAATGAGACCGAATTAAGGGTTTTTAAGTACTAAGTGTAAATGTGAAGTTCCTTGCAACCAGATCTCATTAAAGTGATTATATATTTCCATTAAATTCTGAGTTTTATTTAAAACCTTATTTTGTGCTTAGGATTCATTTGAAACTACCTACCTTTAGAGCATGCTATGCCAAATATGGCAATTAGTTTCAATCGCCTAGACTGCAATGCATATTATGCCATTTATGTCAAATTAGTTTTTGTTGCTTTTACTGCATAGTATGCCATATATGGGAATTTTGAGTTTTTGATAATATTTCGAAAAGGAACCAGATTTTGGAAAACTGTCTGAACTAACTTTATAGCACGTGTCAAGGTCTACCACATATATTTTTTCCGGCAAAAACAAAAAATCCATGCGGTAAGGGGTTAAATATATCTAGAATGTACTAAATAAATATTTATAGAAAATTTTGATGTTCAGTTTATTAATTAGCAGTACACTACAGACGGTACCCCCTTTTTGAATTTAGTGTTTTCAGTCCATCCAGGCAGTCTAGTAGATATCGCTGTCAGCGATAAGACCGCCATTGTACCCATAGATTTAAGTTCCTCTATACAAGTTTATTAACTGTTTTGGTGTACAATAAAGTATTATTCTATTCTCTAGACATCGTAACGTCGATATTTTTAATCACGATAATTCGATACGTATTTTAGAGTTAGTTTCCCTCTATAATAAATTACTCTTTGGTTGGTCAGTGGTTTTACGTTTAAAAATTATGCCAAATCATTTTTATTTTATAAAGAAAATATAAAACACAGCTAATACTAAATATCGGTAATCAAATATTTAAAAATGCTAATTTTATTTTACTAACTTTTTTTTAATGTGTTACCATGGCAATACGAAGTTTGTTTGACAACTAAAAGCAAGGCTGTTTTTCCAACTCCGAATAAAGTTGTTTTGTTCTTGTAGACCTTCCATTGGCTGTTTAAATCTATACTTAAATAACACGCTAATGTGGTTGGTTATAATTTATAATTGAGGAGATCAAGTAACAACGAAACCGAGAAAAGCCTGTTCAATATTTTCAAATTCATGTTATTCGAGAACCGATTTTTGTCTCATTATTCATAAATAAAAGCCGTAAAAGAAATAGTACTGTAATCAATGTCATATTATTGCATTAACCGCACTCCGTACAGTAAATTATAGTTAGTGTTCGCCAGCAGACCGTTTAATTAAAATACTTATTAACTGACGTAATCCTGCATGACAACATCTGGTACATTGCAATGTGATTCCGTCGGCGTAATGAATTAAATTTCCCTCGTCATAAGGTTCAAATTCAAAATCTGTGATTTATTACATTAGGTAGACTGAAGTGCCGTGAAATTTCCTTTAGCGATGTTAGCAATCGGATATTGATGAGATAGCGGTTTTCGGGGTACATTAGGGAGTCCAGGAACTGTAAGTCGCGTTCTTCGGGTGTACGACAAGGATGAACGACCCGTGGGATGTGAAAAGTGTGCGACGAGCTGGCCAATACGTGTCCTGTATGAAAATAAATGGAGTGCCGCTCCTTCCGCCAGTTGTGAGTATATTTATTAGTTATATTGTGTCCTTGTTCATTGTCTGTCATCTAATTATCTTGTAAGTACTAGATGTCAAGACATCTTACGACAACCCTCTGACTACCTCAGATGTACTAAACTACTATAGAAGTAAGGTAGGAAGATGGAGAAGGCGCAAGCATAGTACCAGTATAGAACGCTCAGAAAAATAGAGAGGCTTCTAACTTAAATCATTTTTTTTAATTAAACCATTTATGGGAACTTTTGAATTGTCTAGGCTGTTCAGTCAAAAAAGATGAACCTATTTGCATGTTCCAAAGCTTAGATCTCTTTGGAGAAGTAAGTTTCTTTTAAATCAACTATTATCTGTACTGAAAAGACTTGGATACTCATAATGTCACATTATCAGTCTTGTGCAGTTTTTAAAAGCCCTAATCTGAAACTATGAGGTTTGGATTATTTTTTTTCTCTTGTCCAAAAAAAAAGATGATCATATAGTGTCTTGAAAGATTGAACGCATCCAAGGGGTCAGGGGAGAAATAGAGCTACATTTGACGAATAGCAGAATCCCTTTTTCACAGAGGAATCATGATGGCATCATTGGCACGTCATAGTAATCTTCATCCTTATCTTGTGACCCATTGCTGGCGAAACGCCTCCTCATTATCCTTCAAATATCTCTGGTCAAGTTTTACTTTTTACGCAATATGCGTGTTATTAGTATAGATTTGGGAAACCTGCCAATTTATAAACTTTCCCTGTTTTCCTGTATAAGTAGACCCATATAATCTTGTATGATGATACTTAACCCTTCATGCGCTGTCTGACTCGTACTTGGCTCCTTTTTTCTTTGTGTGGGAACTCATGATAATAACTTCTCCCACTCTGGTTGGGCATGTCAGACCCTTACTGACTAAAACCCACCCGTGTCAAATCAAATATTCAAGTCTGCAGTCCGCATCCACTTTGACAGCTTTTGGTAAAGTTTATGTTAAATGACATGTTGACGAATCACCTTCATACATAATTAGAAGTGAGTCCCAAATGATTAATATGTTGTATAAATAAACTGCATGTTTTTTCTGATTATTTTATTTTGCTGAAATTTTTTTTAAGTGTTTGTAATTCTCAATTTACATATACTCAAATACACAGTTAAACACGTCAAATACTTTTTACATAACAATTGCATAATTACATACACTTTCACACAAATAAAATGTATACCTACTTGTAAGTTTACATAAACTACACACTCATCTACCTCTACACTGTAAACTCTTATCTATACAAAAAAAAACAAATGTTTAATATATGTATATTAGTTTATTTGATAGATAAAGTAATATAATTCTATTAAAAATTATTTTTAGTGAATCTCTCAGGTTCAACATCGTCATGGTCTCAGGGTTATCAATGAATTTGTTGACTTTTTTTTCATGTTCAGGTGGACCTTCTTAAGGATGGGGTTGAAAAACCTTTGCCAGATGCTCTGCAAATGTATTCGCTTTTTATTGGTCACTAAGTGCCCAGCTGCTGTCTGTTTTCCTAAGTAGAAGACATGTAACTATGGGCCTTTTGATTTTTTTAGTTGCTTTCCAAAGGGAGTAGTCTGTAGCTGCGGTTGCGTCTGGACCTTCTAGGTATCCCTGAAAAACCTTTGCCAGATGCTCTGCAAATGTATTCGCTTTTTATTTGTCACTACGTGCCCAGCTGCTGTCTGTTTTCCTAAGTAGAAGACATGTAACTATGGGCCTTTTGATTTTTTTAGTTGCTTTCCAAAGGGAGTAGTCTGTAGCTGCAGTTGCGTCTGGACCTTCTAGGTATCCCTGAAAGCCTGCATTACGATCTTGTTCCAAAGCTTTTTTTAGTTGTCAGAGACACACATAGTTATAGGGTTGTCAGAGACACACATAGTTATAGGGAACGTGCACGACAAAGACTCTCCCACCTGCATGCGTAGCATAACCACCATAGAAATGGGAAATTACAGATTGTAGAAAGATTTCTACCGTCCTAAGCATGGCGATGTTAAAACTGAAGAGAAGACAGAAGACAGACTGATAGACGCACATGCGAACAGACGAACAGAAGGACAGACAGACAGTCGGACAGACGGACAGACGGAGGGACGCACAGGTGAACAGACAGACAGACACGTGAGTGACAGACGGACAGACGCACAGGTGAACAGACGGACAGACGGACGACGGACAAACGGCCAGACGGACAGACATACACGTGGGTGACAGACAGCTATAGGGCTCCAATTAGACGCACACAATTTTGTGACAGACACACAGATGGACAGACGAAATTGAAAGAATGAATATGTCTTTGTCTTCATAGAAACGCGAGTCCCGTGCTCGGGCAGAAGAGAACTCGAAGTCGACATAGTTGGATAGAAAGAACTTTGCCTTTTCTTAATAGAATAGAGATAGAATTGGTCATGCTACGCCTGCTGGTGGCGCAAATCCGAATATACGGAAACAAAAAAATAACATTTAACTTTGTGACAATGTATTGTTGCATTTCGGTATGCTTGAACACTTCAAAGAAAAATAATGGTGTAAAATGCCATTACTTTACTACGAATAGTACTCACTTTTCATGATTATGTGCTAAACGACAAAAGTGGCTAGATGCACAAACATGTAAGTATGAGTTTCAAAAACATTTAGGAATTAGATACTAATAATATTGTTAGTAAAAATAGCTAAGTTTTGTATTTATTGGTACTATTCAATACAAATAAAACTGTAAGTAAACAACCTTCTACTTATGAGACATGCCCGGATTCGAACACTTTTTGGCCTTTTGACATATTCTGACCACGCGGAGTCGCAGACGATCATTATTAATCGGCCGGTACCCATATTTTATCATTTTAATCATAATAAAAACGATAAAATATAATGTAAACAAATAGATGGTCAACACGGTAACCTCTTTGAATAGTTAATTTTCTTAAGGCTCAATTACACCTTCCGATTTCAAGGGACCCAATTTAGGAACAAACTAACTAGGAAGCAGGAAGCGAGCAATTACACTATCCTAAATTGAACTCCTAAGTCGGCAGTGTTGCCAACTCTTACAAATTCGAGTCCCTAAACAGAATATCAAAAGTCGCTCTAAAGTCTCTTAAAAACTGATTCTACCAGGAGCAGACTTAAAAATAAAAAGAGCGGACTCAGATTTTTTTTTCTGGGAAAGGGACTTTGTGAAATTTAATTTAATTTTAAACACAAACCAAAATACTACTACCCCATTTGTAGCGACAAAGTCTCTAAATTGGCAACACTTAGCTCTAAATCGGGGTGATGCGATTACACTATCCTAAATCGTACACAATTTAGGAAGTCAAATCGGGACGTCCCAATCTCACTAAATCGTACACTAACTGCTCTAACTGCTATTACACCTTCCTGTTTCCTAAATTGGGTCCCTTGAAATCGGAAGGTGTAATTGAGCCATTAGTCTTACCGCACTGTGGCGCTCGTGTCGATTTGTGCTGCCACCTATAGTCCGTGCACGTTCCCTATAGCGCTTTAAAGAGAGTTTCAAATTGATGATTTTTAAAAACAATATTATGTACACACACTAAAAAGTTAAGCATAACACACACACTACAAAACTATATCGCTACTGTTAAAGTGAATTATATTTGTTATTATAATACGTTACACACACATCGCATTCGTAGACTTTGTAGGAGAGCCTATAAAGAATTAATGGGCAAAATGGGCCCAGCGTTGTAGCACTTTCTTACCTATCTAAATTACGATCCGAATAATCTCAATATTTTAATCTACGGCAGAATTACTCTAATGAATCAATTAAAGAAGTTACAGAAGTTCCAAGTTCTAATAATTACCGTTACATATGCTAATATTATGACCTAATGATGCCCGTACATAATTTTTATACATTTACGTTGTTTTTAAATTATTAATAGCTTAAATTAACTATTAGAACGACATAAAAAGGACTACTTAGGATTGTGCTGGACAGAACACGCACTCGTATTGTTGAAAATTGGACAGTAGTTGAGGAAAATGTAAACCGACAGCGAGCGTCGTTTGTGACATTGACGGATGAGTCAGAGTCAGACGCCCGGAGGGCACGGTGGAGGTCTGCCCTTCTTGGGCGGAACACTACCGTATCTTCGTGAAAGCGATCGGCGGTAGCGACCTCTCGCGTCCGGCCCTGGTCCAGGCTATGGTACGGAGCGAGAGGGAATGGGAAGCTGCGAAGCAGTATATTACACCTTCTACGAAGCAGTAATGCTCGTAGAGGAGGAGGCGGAACGCGTGAGTGTGACGAAACGGAGACGCCTCACGCCTCTAGCAGCCGCAAGCTCCCCTATAAACAGTCGCAAGCTGATCCCGGCCTCCGTAGGCGCGGGCTTGCGGACCGCGAGTAGTAGGTTGCTCACGGTCCGATAAGGACCAGGCCCGAGTGGATGGTGCGTAATAGTGTTCCACGCGCGCCTCAAAGAGATGTCAACAATAATTGACGGGGTCCGCTAGGACCGATGCCTGTCTGGGTCGCGGTTAAATTCGAAAGATAGTTATCGCGGCCCTGGCACAAGTAACTGAAGGAACAGGGATGGGTTTTAGTCAGTAAAAGTCTGACACGCCCTGCCGCTCCAACCAGAGCGGGAGAAGTCATTGGATGATGTAATAATCCAAAAATAAATAAAAATATGGGTGTAACTCCAAGTCCAAGGATGACAGAATATGGATTAGCAACGAACAACAGCACGCTAGTGAGAGGTCGTTTTTTATTACGACATAGGTCAAATACGACATATTATACCTACATATTGATCAACTCCAATGTTCAGGGCGTTAACGCTATCCAGGCATATTATTGCTTGCTGGGCACGCCACAATTGCGGCCCCTCTTTGAGGAGTGGCTGAAGAGGTGCCACGGCGTCCTCACCTTCCGCCTGACGCAGGTCCTCACCGGACACGGATGTTTCGGGAGGTTCTTGTTCAGGATTAAGCGGGAGGAAATGCCCGGGTGTCACCACTGTGTGGATCGCCCAGAGGACACGGTGGAGGTCTGCCCCGCTTAGGCGGAGCACCATAGTGTCCTGCCTACCAGAGGCGAAAACTGTTTGGATCACTTTATTTTGAAACTAGACAAGATTAGAAACGCTGCTTCTGTGGCTGTATTGAATACCACTATCACGGATCACTTCATGATTTTCCTTAAATGATCAAAAGTAAATTCTTACAAATGCTCGAAAATTAAAAAATTTGGACATTGATAAAACAATAACAGCCCTAAACTAAGTAATATTTCTGAACTTAATTTAATTAATGATCCAGTTAAGTTATGTGACTTATGTGTTTGTGAGTTATGTGTGTGTGTTATGTTATGTTTGTCAATTAGAATAGAATATTTATTGAATTATGGTTTACAAAAAGTTTACATTTAGTCTACAGTAGTAACATTTCCTATACAATTATAGTGCCTACAAAATAAACTAAAACTAAAATATGGTACATTACTGGTGCAAAATAAGATGATGTTAGGAATTACAATGTTAGATAGCGACCCGCCCGAACTAGGTTCATTCAGACCTGTGTTTCAGGCCATCACTTTACAATTTAATTAAAATTTGGGACAGTAAAAATTTAAGTTAAACTGATATAAAATAATCTATTAACAACTATGAGAAAAAGCATATTTGTACATTATTATCTTAAACTAAACCTATGTAAATATACAAAAGTAAATACTTACGAGGAAATAAATTATCATTAAGCCAAAATTTCTAGAAGTTTTTCCGTGTCTGTGTAATTTAGTATCGCTAAATACTCGGATAGCATAATACTACATTTTTTATAACTAACACTATAGAAGCCTTGCCTTGTCTGACTTGTTGAGCCTATTGTACAGAAAAGGTCCTAAAAACACATAAAATCGACTAGCAAATGCATGTTTAGTTTGAGGCTTTATGCAAACCAAGTCCTTCCTTCTCTTGTCGGAAGGTACTGGATCAAAAGAAAGTGCAGTGTGCTGGTGTAGTACTATGCTTAGAATAAATAATTGCCGTACTGTTAGTACATTACGTGCAAGGTAGAGCTGATGCGTAGGAAATCTAAAAGGGCGAAAGGTAGAAACTTTTAGTATTGCTCTTTGAGCGCGCTCTAGTAAAATTGTTATTGCAGCTCCACCCCATAAAGTTATGCAATAGGTAAGAATGGATTGACACAAAGCTAAATAAACTTGTTTAATTAATTTAACCTATGTTCCTTAAATTTTTATATACATATATTAATTTGCGCACTCTAGTACATAGTAACTCGATATGTTTACGGAAATTTAGATTGGAGTCAATAGTGCCACCTAGCACCTAGTTATTTTAAATGGTCAGCTTTAGCTAAAGTGGGGCAAGAACATGCAGTGTCAGCATACGAACTACAATTATGAGCGTAAATGTTTAGATTAGTAAACAGTATGTTAGTATTTCTCATTGTAAATAAAATGTATTTTGTTTTATCTGGATTTAATGTTAGGAGGTTATTATGAAGCCAATTAGACACAATGTTAAAACCATTCTGAGCATGTTCAAAGACCTCAACCTTTGATTTAGCTGAGAACAATAGAGCGGTATCATCCGCATACGAAATTATGACACCATTTTGGAGTAACAGGCTGCACAGCTCATTTATGTAAGTTAAAAATATTGTAGGGCCCAAAATGCTTCCTTGTGGGATTCCATAACCACTATTTTTCAGTTCAGAACTTGTATACTGATCAATTTTTACACATTGATGACGTTCACTGAGATAATCAGAAAATTGTAGTAGTTGTGCTCCTCTTATCCCTAGTGTTTCAAGCTTCTGCAAAAGTAATGAACAAGAAATTGTGTCGAAGGCCTTGGCAAGGTCCAGAAAGATCCCAATAGTGTGCATACCATTATCTAGATTAGTAGTAATATAATTAGTCAATTTGTGTACTGCTTGGCTAGTTGATCTTTTGGGCCTAAAACCAAATTGACTATCTGAAAGAAGTACCAGTAGTAGTAGTAGTCTTCCAGATATTTTATTAATCTACTGTTAATTATTTTTTCTAAAATTTTTGAAAGGCCTGTTAACACTGAAATGGGTCTGTAGTTATTTACACAGTTTTTGTCTCCAGACTTGAAAACAGGTGTGACCACAGCTTTTTTAAGCAGTTTAGGGAATATTCCGTTAGATAAACATAGCTGAGAAATGTAGGTTAACGGAGGGGCAAGTAGATATTTAAACTTTTTAAGTATATTATTAGGTAGGTCATCCCACCCAGTAGCACAAACATCTTTTATCCCGTTTATTATGCTTACTACTTCGAAAACTTCGGTGTCTAATAAAACAAAAGAATTTAGTGAAGAGGATGTTGTAGTCTGGTTTTGACTAGAAAAAGCACTAGCATTATTTTAAATTTTTTTCTGCTTAGTTTTTACCAACTTTAGCAAAAAAATTGTTTACTTTATTCATAGCTTCGTATGGGTTTGTCTCTGTTAATAGTATATCAAACGAAGGTTCGGGAGTTTTCGATCTAAATGTATTAGTTTTTTTAAATTTCCACACAAGTTTACTATTTTTCCCCGCTTTCTGCAATACATTTTTATCATACTGATTTTTTAGTTTTTTGAAAAGATTATTTTATTTTTTATTTTTATTATTACAGAAGTTTCGATACCTTTTATATGTAACAGAAAGTATTTCGTTATCAGGTGCGAGCTTCAATTTCAGATGAAGTTTGGCTCTATGTCTTATACAACGAACGAGACCGGGTGTGATCCAGGGTTTAATACAGCTATACTTTCTAGGCATTGTCTTAGTGAGTGTGTTTTTCCGTATTTCATTTTGTAGCGAATTTATGAAATACTTTAAAGAAATATTTGCATCGTTTGAATTATAAACAGGGTCAAAATTAATACCGCGTATGTCATTTTCAAGGTTTGTCATATTGACTTGAGTGTAGCTACGCGTGCAGTTTTTTCTAGGTGAACTTATTTGTAATGACAATAGACAAACTCCAAAATTGCCTTCAGTTAAACACTATTACTACCTTGGTTCCGATAAATAATCGCATTATTAAACCATGGATAACTTTAGGAATTTTGCGCTGTATGGACAGGGGATGGTTGGTGGTGGTAGGTGGTATGGTGTGGTGGTGGTGGTGGTGGTTTACTCATCGCAAACCTAAAAAAATCTTAATTCAGAACTATTAGAGATAAAGACCACCCCTTATGCTTCAGTAGACCACATAAACGATTACTTTTCTAACATTTAAACAACAACAACAAACTAGGCTCTGACAACCGATTAATGGCGGTATACCCATTCTATATAAATACTTCGCAGCTAAGTGGCACAGACTGGTGATGGGCAGCAGCGTTACTAGTGCGAGAAGCTGCGATCTGCGATCGCCAACCCGCATGCCCAGCGTGGCGATTATGGGCAAACCCTCCAAATGGCAAGTCATAATCAACCACGCCCCCCAGTTCCCGGCCGTCTTGCTATTCCTGATTTTGGCGGCGGTCACGGTAACGGCAAGGTAGGGGGTGCGAATAATCCCCGGGTTGCGAAGGGCCGCCAAACCCAACTGACCTTGGCAACGTACAACGGACGCACACTACGGCTCGACGAACACCTAGCGCAGCTAGAAGAACTCGGAAGAATAAGGTGGCACATTCTTGGGTTGAGTGAAGTCCGAAGAGAGGGGGAGAACACAATAACCCTTGAATCGGGCCACCTTTTATATTTTCGAGAGGGAGACCAGCTATCCCAAGGCGGAGTCGGGTTCCTGGTAAATAAATCCCTTTGGGATAACGCTGTGGAAGTCTCCAGTGTCTCGAACAGGGTAGCGTACCTCGTTGTGAAGTTAACCGAGAGGTATAGCCTCAAGGTTATTCAGGTTTACGCACCGACCTCGTCACACTCGAATGACGAAGTGGAGTAATGTAATGTTTAAGGACATCTCCAGGGCCTTGCATTGTACAGACTGTTGTCAACATTACCTGACCCACCCTAAAATCAAACGACTTTGGACCCTCTGCGTGTAACATTAAGGTTTATTTAATTTATATGAGCTAATCAGACAACTGCTCGAGGATTTGATGAACAAACACAATAATAATATAGACACGCAAATTTGATCTTTAAAACGTTAGCGTTAGGTTATATTTTATAACTATTTGTTATAATATGATAAGTGTAATAGCTTATTTTAATGATTGAGTTCAAGTAATTCTGGTCTCGTGGTCTGTGTGTAAGACTGAGAAAAACAAGGTTCGAGATCAAATCCTGCGACAAAGATATTGTTTTGCTTTCAAAATAGAATTTATATTCCAAAACTATTTCTTGTATTATTGTAAAGAACTACAGACTATACATAAACTTTTTAAAATGGTAATGTTTTCACATAACTTGTAATAAGTGGGTAGTTGAAAAATAAATATTCGTATTCATTATAAAGAACTGTGCACTTAAAGTTTTTTAAATTACCCACCCGTTTACAAGATAAGTTATTAGGCGAAAATCATATTGGTCGTTCTTTAATATAGCAAGCAATATTGTCGAAAAGAAAACAAATTAAAAAAGAAACTGATGTATAATAGGTGGACTGTGTTTTTGAACCCACATGCTGTTCGTCGTCAATCCAGCATCAAACCGCTAAGCCACAAGAACTTGTTGGGAATACGCGAAATTAAAGATTGGGTTGTAATTATGTAGTGTGACTTAAAAGCTTTTCAACTTTAATGTTAACGAGATAATGATTAAAATAGCTTAACAAAAACATATATAATGCCGGTGGCTCCGACTATGTTGGGTGGGTTTACCTTAACGTTACGTGTTAAAGATCAAATTTGAGTGTCTGTGTTATTATTGTATTTTTGTTCATCGAGTCCTCGTGCACTTGTGTGATAAGCTCATATAAATTAAATAAACCTTAATGTTACAGGCAGAGGGTTCAAAGTCGTTTGATTTTAGGGTGGGTCAGGTAATGTTGACAACAGTCTGTACTACTAAGGCCCACTACAGCGTTCTCATGGGGGATTTTAACGCTGAAGTGGGAGTACAAAATTGTAGTGAATCGGTAGTAGGATCCTACGGGTTTAGCAGCAGAAATCATAGGGGCAAATGCTTGTCAACTTCCTTGAGAAGAAGGGGCTTTTCTTGATGAACTCCTTCTTTAAGAAACAGCCGCAAAGGAAGTGGACGTGGTGAAGCCCCGATACTATGACGAAAAATGAGATAGATTTCATCATAGCAGATAAAATCCATATACCTATTCAGAGATGTCTCAGTAATCAACAGGTTCAACACCGGTAGTGATCACAGACTTGTCCGAGGCTTCCTAAATATCAACTTCAAGCTTGAGCGGACTCGTTTGATGAAGTCTAGGCTCCGTCCAAACATGCTGCAAACAATGTTAGGATCTGAAACGTTACAGTAAGACCTGGAGAACCGATTTGCTGCCGTGGAAACCACAATTGACGTTAACCGGGCGCTCGACCAAATGGTGGAAATCCTCAGGGAGGAAGGTATGCGATTATGCAAAATGCGGCGTTCGGGAAAGAGGTCGAAACTTTCAGAAGAGACTCTGGAGCTTATGATGGAGCGACGTGAAAACCCACCTATTACTTCGTCAGAACAAGGGGCACTCAACAGAAATATTAGAACACTGGTTCGGCGCGACCTCCGACGCTCCAATACACGCTCTATAGAAAAAGCGATTGAGCCAAACCGGGGGTCGAAAGTGTTCGTCCAGTCACTTGGGAGGAGCCATCTGACGAAGTTGACTAAATCTAATGGGGGATATCGTCGCTTCGAAGCCGGAGATTCTTTCGGAAGTCGAAAACTTCTACGGCCAATTATACGCATCGCACGCATCGCGACCTGATCCCGAAAATGAGGATTCCAGAGCCACCTTAACCCGCCACTTCACAGAAGACCTGCCAGAAATCAGGCAAGACGAAATCGGAACCTGGAAGCGGGCGGAAGCCCTATGCTCAAAGAGCTTCGGGAGCTTTTCAACTCTGTCCTGTTCTCTGGAAGAACTCCATAAGCGTGGCGAAGAAGCGTGGTCGTTCTCTTCTTCAAAAAGGGTGATAAGACCCTTTTGAAGAATTACAGACCCATTTCACTCCTTAGCCACGTATATAAGCTGTTTTCAAATCGTTACGAATCGTCTAGCGCGAAGACTCTACGAGTATCAGCCGCCGGAGCAGGCCGGGTTTCGAGGAGGATACAGCACACAGTGAGGCAAATTATACAGAAGTCAGAAGAGTATAATCGGCCCCTATGTCTTGCGTTTGTGGACTATGAGAAGGCATTTGACTCTATCGAGACCTGGTCTGTTTTGGAGTCTCAGCAGCGATGCCAAGTCGACTGGCGATACATCCAAGTATTGAGATGTCTTTATGAAAACGCGACAATAGCCGTCCAAATTCAGGATCGGCGAACTGAACATATCCCCCTGCATCGAGGTGTGAGACAAGGGGACGTAATTTCCACGAAATTGTTCTCTAACGCATTGGAGGATGTGTTCAAGACGCTGGACTGGGAGGGACGTGGCATTAACATGAACGGCTAATACATCGCACACTTAAGATTTGCAGATGACATCGTCATACTGGCTGAGACCGCGAATCGGCAAACGTAAGGTAGGACGCCCTCAGGCTAGGTAGAGCGATCTTCGCAGGGTGGCTGGTACCAACTGGATGAGAGTTGCCGAGAACCGAGCTGAATGGCGTGCAATTGGAGAGGCCTATGTCCAGCAGTGGACTGCTATAGGCTGATGATGATGATGTACCTACGCAGACGATATGGTGCTGCTGAGACCCACGATCGGTGGACTAAGGAAATTGCTCGCTATTTGTGAAGGATACGCCAAGCAGCATTAGCCCATGCCCATGGCCTATTAACCCAATATAATCCTATAAAGAGCGAGCTGTTGGTATTTAGAGGTAGAAATAAAAGTCCCTCAAACGTCCCCCCGTAGAACTGGATGGTTCACTTTTGCAGAGGGTAAACGATTTAAATATTTAGGTCATATTGTTACGGAGGATCTTAAAGATGACTCAGATATGGAAAGGGAGCGCAGAGCGATGGCTGTGAGAGGAAACATGCTAGCTCGCAGGTTTGCTGGTTGTTCAGTACCGGTTAAAGTAATACTTTTTAAGGCGTTTGGTCAATTATTTTACACCAGCAGCCTGTGGGCTAATCATACCCAAAAAACAGACAACACCCTGCGTATTCAATACAACAATGCCTTCAGGGTGCTGTTGAGGGTTCCTCCTTACTGTAGTGCGTCACAGATGTTTGCTGACGCGTACACTGATTATTTCGCGATCATGCGCAAGAAAGTGGCGTCAATAATACGCAGAGTGAGAGGGAGCAACAATAGCATTCTGAAAGGTTGGAAGGGCCTGCAATGGATAGGTTTATTAAACTACATGTCAGACATGGGGCTTGATAAACCTTCCTGTAATTGTATAGGTACTTTGTTTTGGTTTTTATAATGTTTTTCATATTGTATTTGTGTGCCTAATTTGTTAATACTAACATAGTTTTTAAGCAATCCTGTAATACTAACACGCTATGGGCCTACGATGCCTGCCAATAAAAGATTTTTATTATTTTATTTACAATCTACAACAACACTCAACCTGGACCTAATGTAACTCTCAAAATCTAAATTTGTCATAAGTAATGAACATTTATTTTCAACAGACTATAACTACAATACATGTTATACTAAACTAATAAATAAAATATGTACAAGAGGCATAAAAGATCCGGTAGGAGTAAAGCTCATTGGGCATCAAAAAATTCGTCCACATCGCTGTCAATGGGAAAAGTGCCCAGAACGCTGGCAGCATTGCCACGTTGAATGGCAATGCTGATTCGTTGGCCGAAAAAATGATGTCACGGAAAACTCGATGAGCACTCGGACCCCATGGCCCTAGTTTCAACCCCAAACGGCTCAAACATATAACTCCCAATAAGGTTGTTATATTTGCGCCGTTTGAGGTTTTCTGCACCTGTAGCAGCCGCCCCAGCACAGCCCGCCGTGCTAAGAAGATGAGACGGCGCAAGGGTGTCGACACATGTTGCATCCCACACCAAAGGCCTACCCATCTTCCAAGGCATTATTGTCATCCCGTCGGGCCTCTTTCCATCGTCACGTGCCAGGCCATGAGGTTCTAAAACGGCTGACACACCGGCGGTGACAAGAGCCCGACGGATGATGTCGTTAATGCTGGCGTGCCGTGCCATACGACCCGCGCTCCTACTGCAGGATAGGCCATGGTGTCCGAGATGGTCGACTGCTTCACCACATTGGCAGCGATGTGGAGCTCCGCAAGGAGCACCCAGACGCAGACATGTAGCGATCCGGAAGGTGGTGTCACTCAGCATAGTACCTATGTTGGGTGACGGCAGTGCCTGTAGCCAGAGGCCCGACTCCCATTCACCCACAGCCAGCAGGCGGGCACGCTGAGCAGTATTGTTTGACGTATTTAAGAGATTATTCCGTACCAAACTACAGAGCGGCTCGTCCCACTGCCTCTGGGAGAACGGGTTCTCGGGCAACGCCGTGTCCGGGCAAGCCATTTTCCAAGTGTTCATTGCGTCGGTCAAGCACGGCACTTCACAGTTAACCAGTGATGAAGTCAAAATTCTTTTGGTTAACTTTTCAGTGCTGTGGACCGAGGACAGGAATGCCGGTAGGCTTATACTAGAAATTTTGCGGATGCCGAGCCCACCAAAACGAATAGGTGGTGTGGTTTGCAGCCACGCTCGGTCATCCAAGGCCACATTTAAAATGGTTGTAGGAGTGCATCGAATAATTTCATCAATTTTGTCCAGGAGATGTGAATGCTTCCATAAAGGCGAAGAGCGGAGAAAATATATAAAATTTGGTCCAAAACAGCAATATCTAATTAGGGTGAATGCCGAATGTAAATTTATTTTTGTGAGTCTGTCCGAAATATCATTAAAATGATTAATTTTTCCGTCAATGAATGGAGAAAAACTTTCTTCCAAAATAGGGGAACCTAGGAGGTGCAGTGAACTTTTTTCTATAATTTTGATTTCTGGTGCAATTGTATTGAATTAGTGAAGGGTCGATTGTCTTTTGGTATTGAGTTTCGAGTGGTTAAGGTCAAGTCCGATGGATTGAAAATGAATCTTCAGGAATTGAAAGTCTTTTAATACGGTATCGACGTCACCTCCTAATGTTCCATCATCCAAATACCATACGTTAAATTTTGAATTTAGTTGTTGAATGACTGGATGAATAGCCAAACTGAAAATGACTGGCCCGAGAGGGTATCTTGCTGGCATCCAACTGTAGATTCTAAAAGTTGTTCTTTATATAATAATTTAGAAAGGTGCCTGTAAAATAATAATGTACCTGTCATAATATATCTAGCACAAACTGTTCTTGTAAAAATATTGAAAAAGTAACTCATATAAAATACAAATAATTAATCGTTATAATCGTTGATCAGAGGTTATCTTGGCATACTCATACAGACATATCTGTATGAGTATGCCAAGATATCCTCTGATCAACGAACGTCATGACCTGTATAAGAAAACTTGTCTGGATATTTAAGAACCTAAAACATGTGACAACTAAAACAATGTTAAATGAAATCTATGTCTCTCTGGCTCAATCAATTCGTACCTACTGCATACCCGTGTGGGGCGGTGCGACAAAAATGAAATTTCTTGAGCTTAGAGCGAGCACAGAGATCTCTTATCAAGGTCATGTACACCGTACAGATTCCCAACCAATGAGTTACACTCTCTTAGCGGTATTCTCACGGTGAGAAAATTATACATATTCCATGCCGTCTTAAAATTTCACAAAGTCCTGCCCCTCACCATCAGGAAAGAAGACGAGCATACCCGTGTGGAGCGGTGCGACAAAAATGAAATTTCTTGAGCTGGAGCGAGCACAGAGATCTCTTGTCAAGGTCATGTATACCAAACCGTACAGATTCCCAACCAATGAGTTATACTCCCTTAGCGGTATTCTCACAGTGAGAAAATTATACATATTCCATGCCGTCTTAAAATTTGACAAAGTCCTGCCCCTCACCATCAGGAAAGAAGACGAAAATACAGTGTTGCACCAGTATAATTTGTCAAAATTGCATATGCCAAAAGACAATACAATACAATGGTAAAAGTTGGAAAACACTAATCTACCAATAGAACTCATCAACATCTGCAAGTACTGGTACGGAAATCAGGTCAAAGGCGTGCGATGGTCGGGAACCATGTCGCAATCGTACAGGTTGAAGTGCGGGGTGAGGCAGGGGGGATTGTCCTCGCCAACCCTATTCAATCTGTATATGAACGATCTGATTGTGGCACTCAGTAGTACCCGGGTAGGTTGTCACATAGACGGAATTAATATAAACAACATAAGCTATGCTGATGACATGGTTCTACTGAGTGCATCGGTATGTGGCATTAAGAAGCTGCTACTATCTGTGAAGCATATGCCGAGCAACACGGATTAAAATATAATCCACTCAAAAGTGAAGTCATGGTCTTTGAGGCCCGAGGAAACAGTCCAGGTTACGTGTTTCCCAATATTACGCTTAATGGTACAGCTTTGCGTAGAGTGTCTTTAGGACGGCGGGGCCTGACGACGGTGTTGATTGCTGTCGCCTCTCGTCGACGCAGGGCCTTGAGGTGTTAAATACATTTTTAAATATTTCTTAAAAAATAATATATAAAAAACTTTTAAAAATATAAAAAATAGTAGCCCACCGGTATCGGGAACAGGGTCCAAGCTACCGGCGGTCAGGGCTCCAGAAAGAGGAACCGCCTGACAATGCGAGCCGTGTCCAGAAGTACTGCTTTCTGAATCAAGCCCTTGATCCAGCCGCCTAACGAGAGCCTCCTGAGGTGTTGGTCGAGGCTCGTGGCTATTAAGCCGTTGGCTGACACGACTATCGGTACAATGATCGCTGAGTCCAGATCCCACATGTCGACAACCTCGCGAGCCAAGTCAATATACTTGACTTGTTTATCTTTCTCGGCTTTCACGAGGTTCTCGTCATGTGGGACGGTAATGTCAACAATCATTGCACGCCTCTCGATTCGGTCCACCACCACTATATCAGGCTTATTGGCTACAATAGTCCTGTCAGTAATGATGGACCGATCCCAGTACAATGAGATATGACCAATATATATATTATTATTATTAATACAAATTCCGCTGCCCTATATAATAAAATAATTAACATCTAATCACGACTACTAAGGACTGCAAAAAGGCAATCGTTCAATGGCTAAAACTGAGTTGAAAAGATACACACATGCACACACACACACTATTTTAGGATTTATCTCTAAGTAATATGTGTCTTAAGTTTCTTTTTCTTTTTAGCCTTTTATTTAGTTTAAATTGTACTTGTATTTTTTTTGTTTAAATTGTATTTTCTTTTTAACCGACTTCAAAAAGGAGGTTATCAATTCGGATGTATGTATTTTTTTTTTAATGTATTTTCGGGCATAACTCCGTCAGATATTGACGGATTTGCGAAATTCTTTTTTTGTTCGAAAGGGGTTTGTTCCGAAATGGTCCCATTTAAATTTCAAAAAGATCTGATGATGGCTTTCGGAGACAGACAACGGAACTTTTCAAAAATAGACAGCAAATCAACCGCGATTGCTGCTATCATATGTCTATGAATTGTTAACACAGTTTAGTGGGGAACCACAACTAAAAACTGAAAAATAAAAATCCACTTTTACTATTTATTAATTTGTCATTGAAGAACGGGACATCCTAGCACAGGTATATCTTTTACTTAAAAAGTGGTCCAAGTAAAATTAACTGTAAAAGTTGTACAATTTTCTGCAATAAACCTTTTTATTTTATTTTTATTAGTTAAAACAGATTTTTAATTATTTTTACGTCTAAAATGTTCGACGTATGAAGAAAAGTTAAAAAAAAAAACCATTTCCCCCTTTTATCTACGAAGTTTACGAAACGCTAAATACGGTCGCTTATGTCGCATATTGCCACATATTTTGGCACTCGTAAGGCCGCGGGCACGAAGTCAGCGTCCGGCGGGGCGGCGCGGGGAGCAGCGCGGCGACGCAGACCCGGTCACGAAGCCAGCGGTAGATTTGGGTTATAACAGGTCAAACAAGATACCTGTTATTGTTACGCAATAATAACAGATGTCAATACCTGTTATTAAATAACAGCCTGTTATTTTTCTAAGCACGTAAATAAATCACGTACAGTAGACGTAGTAATGTTAGCATTATTCTTGCAGTGTTTCCGAACTGAAAGTTAGGAACAGATAAGATCATACGACTAGAAATAGTTGTCACTTTTCAAGGTTGATTATGTTCTTATAAGACCACAACTTGAATTAATACTAGTTGCTTCTCGTTTTAGCAAGATTCAATCAAGTGGGTGTGAGCGAGACATATATACGAAGAAGAAATAACAGATAACACGAATAGTTGTTACTTGTTATTGAGTACCTACTGAGACTGAAGAGTGTAGTGTAGTGATTGGGATTGAGTATTGTGAATGATGAATGATATTTTTTAACAGGTATATGATATCACAGGAACAACTGTTATCTAGTATCTTCGAATACCTGTGATTTGTATCTGTTACGATAAAAACGCCTCACTCCTAGCCAGCGGGCAGATCGCGCGGCGCTAGAGCGGGGTAGTGTTGTGTTATGAGAAATTAGTGTCTTTGTTCGCGAACAAGAATTATTTAAATAATTTGATTCACCACGTCGGCGGGTATTTTGAAACATCGGTCGTTAAAAAGCCAAAAAATAAAATACATAACACTACGTCAATGCAGACGCACGGGCACCGCTATACTAGCGCGTAAGCGCGCATCGCTCGTACGCCGCTCCCTGCGCCGCTGCCTTCGTGACCAGTTCCATAATAAATCTATGCCTTAGATTATAAAATGTCCAGATACCGTGTTCAATACAAAACGCAACGTCTAACGTGAAGCCAAATTTTCATAAGTGTGAGTGAACGCGACGCTGGCGAGTGTATTACGTATCGCATTTGCGTTTGTGTGCACCATGCGTATAATACCAGCGCTAGAGAATTATATTGAAAATGTGGGAATGTTTAAAATTTAAAGGATAATTTTCATCATTACTGATGATGATTTATTTGTTAATGTTATTTGTTTTCATTTGTGTAATTTTCAATGTACCCTTTTTTATACGACCGCATTCGTACGCTGCCACGATGTACGAAGGGTCGCTTCTCAAGTTGTGAAGGAGTATGTCTACCTAGGGCAAGTCATCCAGCTCGGTAGACACAACTTTGAGAAAGATGTTGAGAAGGATCCGGCTGGGTTGGGCAGCATTTGGAAAACTTGGTCAGGTCTTCTCGTCCCCTATCCCACAATGTTTGAAGACTAAGGTTTTCAACCAGTGCGTCCTGCCAGTTATGACATACGGTGCCGAAACGTGGACACTGACGGTCGGGCTGGTCCATAAATTCGAGGTCGCTCAGCGCGCTATGGAGCGGGCTATGTTAGGAGTTTCTTTTCTTTGAAGGATAAAATCAGGAATGAAGTTGTCCGGAAAAGAACCGGAGTAACCGACGTAGCTTGCAGAATAAGCAAACTGAAGTGGCAGTGGGCTGGTCATGTTTGTCGAAGGACCGACGGCCGATGGAGTAGACGAGTCCTGGAGTGGAGACCGCGTATCGGCAAGCGTAATGTGGGACGCCCCCCAGCTAGATGGACCGACGACCTTAAGAAGGTGGCTGGGATAGACTGGATGCGGAAGGTGGAGGACAGGGTGTTGTGGCGCAGCCTGGGAGAGGCCTATGTCCAGTGGACTGCAATAGGCTGAGTTGATTGATTGATTGATTGATTGCATTCGTATGTCATGAATTTGTGAATGTTCGGAAAATCCATCATACATATTTTTTATGTAGTGTGCTTTGTGTACGATTATGAAATGTGTTTTTCAGTTTCCTCAAATCGGTAGTAAGCAGGTGCCCCAATCGATAGCTGCGAGGGCTTAAAATCCAATTTCAGTACGTCATTTTCATATCAACGCTGATTTGTTCACGTTTGTTTTTTTTTTTTGCCCTGCTTGAGAAAAATCCTGCGTTGTACCTTTGCGCCCCATTTTCGCATCTTATTATAGGTAATTAATAAGTAGTATACCTAAGTCCCGCATAGCAAAGTCTAAAATCCCGCAAATAACTTTTTTAGAGTTAACAGGCAAGGTTTCCAAGGTTTGAGGATAAAATAAAAAAGTTAATTTCAATCATCACTGTTTATTTTTTTAAAAGAGGTAGGTGTATACTTGTTTTTTTTTTTCAATTCAGCCATTGGCAGCTACGGGGTCGGTTGGAAATCTATGTAAGTAAAACTTATAATTTTGAGAAAAAGAAAATGCTCCCGACAAAATACGAGCTATGTCGCAAAAAAAATACTTTCAAACTGTAAAAACCGCATCGAAATCGGTTCAGCGCTCAGAGAGCTGTGAGGTTGAAAAAACAAACCCACAAAAACAATAATTGTTCATGTTATAAAACTCCTTTGTCATCCCTACTTTTTATCGGAGAGGTGTTAAAAATATGGGTAAATAGATTTCATGCCGTCGGCAACACCTCAACACTTGTTGTGTCACATTGTTAATTTTTCGTTTTCACATTTAACAAAGAAATACATGGTGAAATTGAATACTTGCTTATGAAATGAGATGTTAATGCATTTTTCTTTTTATTGCGTGTAATTTTTACACGATTGCACAGCACAAAATATTTTTTTTTAATGCAAAACTCCGACTCGTGACGTGTTTACGCGGCGAACGTTCCTTGACGTGTGGCTTGGTGATCGAACGAAGTAGTCATTATTGGCTACTTGTTTTGGCTTCAATTTACGGTAGCGTACTAGGAATCTGGACATTTTATAATCTAAGATCTATGCATTGTAACACGCCGTACCCGCGCACAGTGTGTTATTTTGCCTTAGTTGCGGACATGTCAGTTTTATTTTTTTTCTTTATAGATTTAACCTTAATAAACCATTCTGAGAAACCCCCGTTTTTATATTTCACTTCATTTAAGAGATACAAATATTTTAGTGAAAGGTCACTGACCTTCTTGAAAAAGTTTTTCGTCTGTATTTCTTTAATGAAGCAAAATTTCAGTGTCTTGCAAACTACCACTTAATTGTTGGTTTAAAATGTATAAATTGTAAAAATTACAAGGCTCTAACGTAACAGGAACCGGAATTAAAAAAAAATTTTTCAATTAACGAAAAAAAATATATATAAAATTAACTATTTGCGGGTCGCGTTTTTTTTTGTTTTCGTAATATATTTATGTAAAGTACCTTCAACTGGAGAAAATTCTAAATATGTATCTAGCGGGATCTCGGAGATATTGAGTTTCTAAGTTTTTATTAAATTTCTATGGAAATAGGGTTGTCACAAAAAAGTAAATATTTAAATTGATTAGTTCAATCGATTAAATCAATTTATGCTAAACATGTTGTAAACGCTTATTTATGACATTTCCTCGCTGTCGGATTCAATTATGATTTCGTCAGTCGTCAGCGTAATATTTTCTTCAAAACCTTGAGATTCTAAATTATTCTATTGAACATTGTCAGTTGTTACGCATAGGAGTTGAAGCACTGATTTCGATAGGGGTAAAGGTTTTTTATGTTTATTACGTGTATTAAGTGTTAATGAGGATATATATGGATCGGACGACTCTAATGCACGGTGAAATAAATCTAAAATTGTAGTTTTCCTGTCTAATTTCCGGGTATGATGTTGTCGATCATAGCGCCAGTATTTATTCCTTGACTCGCCTGCTTGCTCAGACAACATACCTATGGGTAACGGGCTAGCGTCTATGATTTGACGGCCATGAATTAATATTTTGTGCATTGTGACAGACATGTAAAACCAATTGTATTTCTCCACGTACTTTTTAGCTACTGATTTACAAAAGGTATCAAATTTTTCAGCATCTATTATTAAGCCACTCGACAGCACTACTAAAATAGTATGCAGATCATCCACCAACCATGTCTCTATGCCTAAGATATCTGCAAATGTTTTTCGATGTTGGTCTGATAGTGCTGTTCGTGCAGTGTTCCCATCATTGGTTGTCCCCGAATTTGGACGAACGACATCAACCAAAAGTGACAGTTTGTCTCTTATTGCAGTTTGTATATTTTTTTTCCGCTCCTCAACAATTGAGGCAGCCGGTGATTTTTTACTAACTCTCCACTTCATGACTGCTGGATCATTTTTGTACCCCAAATACAGTAAAAATTCAAAAATTCTAATCCAAGCATGTAAGGGACTTATTCCATGACATAAGGCTTCTAGATTTACGGGTTTGTTGATGACAACATCCAACTTATTAAACTCCGTTGCTGTAGCTCCACAGCAAGCACAACGTAATTGCGAAGTGGTCCCCGTAATGACGTTAAATACTTTGCCATCTACAACAGTTAAATATAATTTAGGATCTGCAATTATAGTTTGACCTTTATCGGTTTCCGCATAAAGTGGTGCTAACTGATCTATTTCAGCCTGTATCCGATTTTTTTCTTCAATGATAAGTTCTTTTGTCTCATTACGATATTGAATCTTCAATGGACGACAAAACCTGTACGATTGTGGGCTTGGATTAGACCACAACACAAAGCCGTCATTAGTTTTTAATCGTAAAGGGATATACGTTGTTGTAAATAAACAATTTTCATTCTCGTTATCACCATCTAAAAACTTCTGTTTATAAAAAGCCTGTCCTGTACTACCATCAAACCCCCAAGAACCCTCAAATCTACAATATAAAATGTTATTTTGCTTTTGTTTGCAATATTCTGAAATGTTTTCGGTATTAAATTTTATGATTCGGCGGAATGTGTGTAGTAATAAGCTATGAACTGAGACACTTGCTTCTCTTTCAGTAATAACTATGTCTTCTTCAGGATAACACATTTGCTTTGCTATTTTTAATTTATAGTATGGAGGATAAGCTAAGAAACCTCTGTCTTTCAAATCTTTCTGTATGATACAGTAATCTTCCACAGTTAGTTTCCTATCAATGACTAAAGAAAGGGCTTCATCAGGGGTGTAGGGTTTGGGTTCGGCTTTCGCTTTAATGGATGATGCAATTTTTTTAGGACGAGTTGGACTTTTCAGGCACTCGTTGATAACGAATTCTAATCCTTGAGCAGAGCTTTTAATAAGTTTTTCTCCGTGAATTTTGTCTGTTACAATTTTCGACATCATTTTAATTATTTTTGACTGCGGCTGATCCTGAAGAGACTCCTCGAAACTTTTTCGAATACGACGCATTTGACGAGAGTTCATTTCATTCGCAGCAGATGGATTGTTATTCGATGTTCCGGGTATTGATTCGTCTTGGCGATTACTACATATATTAAAAGTTGATGGAGCTTCATGTGAAGTTCCAGGTATAGGTTCTGTAAACAACATATTGCTTACAGAACCCATATCTGATGGTTCTGGTTCTTGAGGTCTTAAAAGATAATTGGAAGAAAGGTTTTGTTTAATTAAACAAAACCTTTCTTCCAATTATCTTTTGAAAAAAGAAAAATGTCCTATAGAATTCTATAGGACATTTTTCTATTCTGGTTGGTATTTTAATATCGAAAATTGTAGAAAGCCATTTATCATTCTTTTTACTGAAGCGTTTAAAATTTCTTTTGCTGCTAATATAAAGTTTTTCACACTTAAAAATAAATTTGGAAATGTTGTCTCTAAGGTTTTTATTATTAACGTCAAGATCGTCTGGAATACCTGTTGGGTACAATGCATTTAAAACAGTCATTATCCGATCATTGGTTTCTAGGTCACCCGGTCTTTATTTTGACCCATATTGTCGGGCCTTTTCAGCCAAAACATTATAAATTTGCAGTTTCGTCAGTATTTTCGGATCCGAATTCAGGCTTAGGTCGTCAGTAATCATTGCCACTCGCTGACCAACATGAAGGTTGGCGCCCTCATGCCCCCCTTGCATTAAGTCCTCTGGTCGGGGCCCAGACGGACATCCCCCAGCAGGACGGGTCAGTGCCTGCTGAGGCAAAACAGTGCCATGGGTCTTTGACGGCTCCATGACACCTCACCCCCGCTTCTCCAGATATAATGTAAAGGAATTGGGTTTTAGCATTTGCCTAACGAGGGCGGACCCCTTCCCAATCCCACATAATACCTTTCATCGAAGATAGATCATAAACAAAAGTAGTGATCAAATTCAACCGTAAATCATTTAATTTTGATTTTGAATTTTCGCACTATTTTTTCATATCAACTTAAACTGTGTAAACTATGCACGCCACAATTTAAACCGACAGTTGTTAATACCTACCTGAGTCAAAAATAATGAATCACAATGAGTAATATTCGCATGAAGTACTCGTAAGTATCGCACACAGGTTTGAGTGACAACCCTAACCGACAATTTCAAAATTCAATATTTCCGAAATCCTGGGCCTGTTGCAACTGATTTTTTTTGTGGTGTTAGTTATTATAGTGGTTAATATTTAGGCTTAACAAAAAACGCGACCGTGAAGAGAATGGCCGAAAAAAAAATATTTTCTAAATCATAGAAAAAAAAAAATCTCACTTGTCTGAGCAAGATTTTTAAAGTTTTCAAGAAAAAAATGGTTCCGGTAGTGAATTTCTATCATACCTTAAAACATTTCGTGTAAAAATCAAAATAAAAAACGAGATATTGTGTTTCTATGGTTTTTAAGGATTTTTCTCGATTTTATATATTTCTCTTAAACTACAGTAGTTAGAGCCGGCGGAGTTTTGTTAGGAGGTTTGTTTCATTTTAGGCTTTCCCAAATACACATAAAACGAGCATGTCCGAACTAAGGCAAAATAACACACTGTGCCGCGCCTCCCGCTGGCCGCTCCCGCTCCCGATACCTACTCCTCGTTGACGTTTATCTGTTTACATACCCACAAGATCAGACTACTGTGCATTCTCTGAAATGAAATCTTTATAGTACACTTTTAATATTAGTCAACACCACTATTCTAAGTTGCCCAATCAACAAACCCATTTTTTTTTTTTCATTTTTTTTTTTTGCAGAATTTCAAGCATTTAAAAAAGCATTTGCAGATTAAATACTTTACAAGAGCTTAATATAAAAAAAAAGTTTTAAGTACTAAACATGAAAAAAATATTGTTTTGTCTTCTGTTGTTATCCTACACAAAGGTGACGAATACTAATAATTTTGTTAATGATTTATTTATGTGTTGTGTCTTATTTATATGTTTTTATGTTTCAGTTATCTAAAGAATGTCGCAAAGAAATGCAGTACTACAGGCTTCTTGCCAAGGAAGTAGATAAGCGCATATCCCTTCTCCAACCCTTTGTGACTGACAGCGACTCAGAATCCGAGGATAGGACTGACGCTCCTGAACTGCCTGAATCTGAATACGAACTACCCCATGAGAAAGGAAAGCCTGGCTACTACGCTAAAAGTCTCAAAAAGTCTGTGGAGTCTTCACCAAGACATGATCCTTCACCAAGACATGCCCCTTCACAAAGACATGCCCCTTCACCAAGACATGTCCCTTCACCAAGACATGGCCCTTCACCGCCAAGAAATGCCCATTCATCACCTAGAAATGCTCGTGCGACTGATGTTCGTAACAATATAACTTCCAATGTGGTTGTGGAATCAATAGAATCTGGTTCTAGGTCGAGCTCTCCAAAACTCATTATAGATCTCAGTCTAAGTATCAACAATGAATCTGGAAGAAAAGTTGTCGACATTGTTAGAACGACGCCCTCACACTCACCTCCCCAAATAGATCTTCCTGAAAGAGATTATAACTGCACAACAAGAATTTCTCGAAAAGTAATAACAGAAAAAGAAGTTATAACAGAAACGCAAAGAACTAAAAAACAAAAAGGTGCTGTTGGTGCAGATGTTGCTAACTTTAAAGTTCATCACAATTTAACAGATCCTTTTGCTGACAATATATCTCGAGATGGCCACGCCTCACTTAGTTCCAAAAGCTTCACAGGATCCCTTAATGACTTGCACAGAGACAGTCTCAAGGACCTGCACAATGCTTTGCCACTAGCACGGCAACGATCTTATACACTGCTGAATCCTAGTCCTCAACTCTTGGCTCATCTTCAAGTGCAATCATTAAACACAGGTGTTGAGATGAACTGTATTTCGATGAGCGAATCGTTATCAAACCTAAGCCCAACTAAGAAGCGAAGGAGTTGGGACCTGGAGACTGCAAAGGTTAAATGGTCGACCATGGCGCTGGAACTAAAGCAAACTAAGGTAAATAACCTTAATAGGAAGGCTTCTAACAAAAGTGTTGAGAAACAAAAACCTAAAGCCTCTGCTCAAACCGCACCAGTCAGTCGGGTGAAGTCGGTAATACCAGAAAAAACTAAACGCATCATTAAACCAATGATAAAATCAAATCCGATGCCCAATTCAGATCCTCTACCCAAGTCTGAACCAGTTTCGAAAACCAGGAAATCCGTCAGTCCTGTCCGAAACAACAACAACCGTGCTGTGGCAAAAGATCCAGAAACACCTAAAACAAATAAAAAACTTGTTCTTCAGCTTCAAAGCCACGCGCCTCCTCCAGTAGTATCTGAATCAGAAGACCCGGCAGCTCGTGTCAGGGAACTCTATGAGAAGATACAAAATCAACAGTTGGTACAAATGGCGAGTTTAGTAGAAAAGCAGAAAAGGGAACAGATGCTCCTTCAGCAGGTGTTCGAGGAGCAGAACAACATGCTCTTCAAGCAGCTGAAGACTATTTGTCCTACGTCTCCGATAGAGGTGAAGGAGGCTTGGGGTGACAAACATCTAGAACAAATAGCGGACGGTGACAGAGGTCCGGTCAGTCTTAGTCAGCTGATCAACTACAAATCACCTGATCAGAGTAGTATTGAAAGTCCCGTTTCTAACACGTTGACCAATACCAACAACTACATAAACCATTGTGATAACGTGTTGAAGAAAAGTCGGGTTATAACGGGGAGTATCAAGAAGCAGCCGATTAATGCTCGTAGTCCGCACGGGACTCAGATAGTGACGCTGAGGTCGCAGCCAGAGGGGTCGAGGACTCGCACCCAGTCCCCCAACCCACGCTCCTCGCAGAGGAACACGCCGTCGCCCCCACAAAGAAACACGCCCACATCCCGACGACTGAACTACGAGACTAGTGCATCATCTGATCGTGACTACGAACCGATGCTAACCGATCGAACGAACGACACAATGGCCGACCTGAATGTTACGTTTCCTTCAGACAACGATGATGGCAATTTTTATGCTGAAGACAATAACAGTGTGATAACCAGCCATGTCTATGCTAAAGAAATTAAAACGACCCATGCAACTTCGGACATGCACTCTAGCTGTGCTGAGAGTGCCATCAGAAACATGGAAAGAACTATACAAAATTCAATAAAAAGTACGAACTCGCTAGCGTGTAAGGCTAAATTCAGCATTCAGCAAGCAACACCAAGAGAGGTAACATATTTATGTATTTAAATTCTTTACTTACATATTTAGATTTAGTACATATTAAGTATTTACTAAGTAAATAATAAAAGTTTTTTTTTACTATTCAATCTGTTTGTAATTTTGTATTGTTTTTTTTTTATATCAGTAAATATTTATTATCATGATTTATTACTTGAACGCACAATTGTGGAGTAAAAAATGTGAACTAAAGAGTTGCTCTATGTCTCGCTTCTTATCATTTGTCTTTATTTCTTTGTTTTGCCTTCTTAAGCTCTATTTTATGTCCCCCATTAATTCTTTATGATTCCCTTTTTTCCCGCAAGTCACCTATTCCAGCGAATGCTTTATATTTATCTTGATGACCTTGGGTAACTTTCTCATGATTTTCTTTCGTAATATTTTTTTTTTAATTTTGTTTGTTTTAAATATTCCAATTTGTGAATTTCATGTATCTTAGTAAAAATGCAGCATTCTACATGATTTACTGACTTTTACTGTTTTGGTGCCATCTTCATTCCTGTTAACCCAGAACCTCAGCAATCCCGCCATTTGGCAAATCCTAAAGCTTCTTCTTCTTTCCGTTCCCCCATACTTCAGCATAATTTGCTATACAATTTTATGTACTGTCTGGATCAGCGAGCTGCAGCTACCAAAATAGTGGCTCTGGCCAAGGGTTACCTGGTCCGTCGTCTGATGCGAACGGACCGGGTGCAAGCCACCGTGCAGACCATCAAGGATGCTCTGCTGTGCGCCTTGCAGCTGCATCAAGACCGGGAGGGCATCAGGGGAGCTGATGTAGATCTGCATCGACGGCTGATTCAGCAGGTAGGTCCTGTCTTGATGTGACTGTTGGGGTGCACTGGGTTTCGGTTTAAAAAAAATAGTGTTTGTGTTTTTCCGTCGTTAACAAATGTGATTTTAATAAATTTATAGTAAAAATTTATTAATTTTATAAACCTTTATTCATTTATTAGTTATGTATTTACAAATTTTGAATAAAATATGTTTTTACTGGTTTATTAGAATTTATAGTAGCAATATATTATTTAGTTTAATAGATTTGACTGGCAAATACGCCGCTTTCTGAAACTGGATAGGCCATATTGGCCGCAAACTTATTGTAGATACTCCACTTGAGGGTATCATCCTCATCTAGCCAGATATTCTACCTAGTTCCACTTGAGGCGCATCGCCCTATGTCCGACGTCGTAGACAACCTTGGGGATAGCCCTCCAATACTGGGAAGTATTGGAGGAGAAATGGGAGGGCTATCCCCAGCAGTGTGTGGTGCCTGAAATGTTGATGATGATGATTGTAGGTACACCACAGTCAAAGCTAATGTAATCTTTATTTATTTATTGAATCTTCGACAATATTACACATAATAATACAATTGGCACTTTCACGTGTGCTGTGCTCCTTCAATTATGGGTGACCACATCATGCACATTACATAACTTGGTGATGAATCTTACTAGCCTATTTGATCCCACTGCTTTCCATACAACTCTGTCCTTTGCTAGTAAGGGCCAGTCTTTTCGGGAGATCCAAACTACATATTAAAATAATGATATTTCGCAGATCACCGCAGCCTGCTACTCCCTGCATGACGCATTCGTGGCGAGCACGGCGGTCGAACGTTGCGCGATGATCTCCGCCGACAGAGTTCGCCGACGGTCGATCGCCGCGCGAAAGTTCAGCAGCAGCAACTCTTTCAGACAGACGTAAGACAATGCTTTTATGTGACGGGTCTAGTGCGTTCTTGGAATAGTGTTCCGTGATTGGTACGATGTTCAAAAGAGAATGCGTTTAAATTGCGTTTGGCTTATTTAATTTTAATAGATTCTCTCAAAAATTGTAACGGACAATTGTTTTCAACATGTTGAATGAGGCACTAATTTGAGAACGTAACTGGATACGCATCTTTTAGTTCAGGTATTTTAGTGAAAATCAATAAGAATAACGTCATTCTACAAAGTTAAATGGTGTTGGGTCTCTGGTGAAGGGTGAACATATCTTTCCAGTTAACAGCTTATTAAAGCATTTAATAACCGAATGTTGCAAACTCTCATTCCCAAATCGTACGAGAATTGTAAAATTCCACATGTCATAAATATAATAATTGTCCTCTCTACTTTTCTCTTAGGTAACTTTTTTAGATTATTGTAGATCAAGCTCTATAACAAAACTATACTAAAACAGGGACCTAATGTCACAAAGCCACACCGGGGCGTTTCCCGCGCGCAACAAGCGACCAACCACAGCCTCGCTGATGACGCAGTCTAACTATGGTAACACTGACTACATAATGTTGCCAGCTTCCTTTTTGTTTCACCTAGAGGCATGCATCGACAGACCTAGAAACAACCTGAAGATGGGTCACTCAATTTTTTTTTTTATTCTTATGATAAGTCGCTTAAAATTCTGCCTTTTAATAAATATTGCACGTGCTGTTTGTCACATTGTAAAGTATTCATTGCCAGACCACTAAATGGTGTTGACATTTTTCTGTTTCGTTACTACATGTCAGTTTTAATCATTATTTTATTAGTCTTTCGTTGGCACGGTAACATACTAACTTTTTGCATGTATATTTAAATGTGCTGCTTTTTTATGTTTTTTATAAGAGGCTTTTCTTACTTACTATTTTGTTATTGAGAAGAGGTTTCCATGAACTGAACATATATGATGAATTAGTTTCTGCAGGAAAAAAAAGCATAGCACATACTATTTCCGATACAGGACGTTGACTTTTTAGTGACTTGGTAAATTGTTTAGCTTTACTACTAAAATTTTGTTATTTTTTCCCATTTATCGATCTAATATCTATGCCTGCGTCGTTTGTAAGCCCACTGAAGAGACAGTGTGTATGAAAGGTCATTTCTTATAAAGTTTTTACTATATCGCAGAGACGTTTAGCGACGATAAGAGCTCCGGAGGCTCGGTGTCCCGCCACATGGCCAGCCCGCACCGCCGCCCCTGGCGCTGACCTTCGCCTACACCGCCCAGCTGCCTGCCGCGTTTCTTCGCCCACTGCTGGGCAAAGCGCCATGAAACTGGGCTGTAAACTTGGCAAAATTAATAACTAACAATGTAAGCCGTTCATACGGCCCTGTAATGTACGATATTTTACAGTAAAAAGTTTCACACGTCAATACCTGATGATTAAAAACAAATAAATAATAAAACTGCCATGTGATTGTGATCCAAAATTATACCGTAAAATGTAGTACTGATTAACGCCAATAAACGGCTCCTAAAACCTCAGCTTTACTGCTTTGCCCACGGTAGGCTTGTGAACAAATACCTTATTTTAATGTACGATTATTATTAAAAAAAATTTGATCAACCTTTTTAGGTGGGTTCATATGTAAATGTTGTTATTTTTCGTTAAAATGGCAATAATTTGGAAATGCAAAATAATTGTTATAATTTTTTTTTCTTATGTTTTTCTTTACTTTGAATTCTAGTGTTTATGAGCAGATATTAATAATAAGTAGTTGAAAAAAGACATAAACCTATATGTCTTTTTAACATTATTTATATGAGAGTTAACGACTTTCAAGCTTCTTAAAAAAAAGGCCTTTAAAATGCTCTCTTAAATCGTGCTTTACTGCTTTAGGTGCATTTAAAATTTTGAATTATATTGTATTAATTTATTATTATTAGTATTGTCTTTGCAACTTCGGGCGATTATGCGTAGTAGTTTAAAAACACCGAATCAAGTTCAAACATATTTGTAACAAAATTATTTATTGTTAGCGTAGTAATAAATTATGGTTGTAATATCGTTATTCTGTTTTGTAAGCTTCCGAAGCAGTGCCTATATTTGAACCTATGTATGCAAATTAGATTTAAAATTAATATAATACCAACCTTTATTCCAAGTTTCTAGAACGAAAATTATCGCAAATGAGTATGTCTGCTGACAATAGGGTATTTGACTGGCTTTTTTTATCATTGATAGGCACGCGTTTGACCACTATCTCACCTGATGGTAAGCGATGATGTGGTCCGAGATGGAGCACGCTTGCCTAGAAGTAAAATATTCACAGGTAATGCGACTCCTTAGCTGTACGCACAATGAATGTGTAGCCAAAACGTCTTGTGCGTGTGGATGGGAGCCCACCATGTACCGTTGGCGCATCGCCGTACGTCTAGTGGTTCGACGAAACGATAGAAAACCGACAGGCGAGCAACTCGGCGTCGATGCTCAAGACTTTGGAGCGAGCTTATCATTGCCGATGATCCTCTTGGCTCGGTTCTCAATAGACTCAATCGCATCAAGCTGCTATCTGGCAGATCCGTCCCAAAGATGAGAGCAGTACTCCATACACGAGCGACGTTGTGCTTGATAAAGTTTGAGCAGCTGTTGGGGCGAGAAGTACCGTCTCACCTTTGTTAGGATTCTCAACTTTTTGCCAGCCAGCTGAGCCTTTGGCTCGATATAGGGCCCAAAATTCAGAGTGAATGTTAACGTGACACCAATAAGATCAAGATGATCGGTAATTGGTATGGTTACACCTGGAAAAGATGGAGCCGGATGGAATTGGCTCCTTTTATCGGGAAAAAGACACGCCTGGGTTTTAGCAGCATTGAACTTGACCAAATTGGCATCGCCCCATTCAGAGACTGCCTTCAAGGACAAGTTCAAGCGCTCAACCATAGCCTCTCGGAGAGACCGGATCTGCGACCCACTAGCTCGCGCGATGGTCACGCAGTGCTGTCGTCTGCATACCTAAAGGTACCAGTCTTACGGAGATCTTTTATGTGCAGCAAAAACAGTGTTGCTGAGAGCACCGACCCCTGAGGGACCCCGGCATTAATATTCAGCTGATCGGATGAATAGCCGTCAAATATCACTCGAATGGACCGATCCCTCAGGAAGTCTACAATCCAATCGCACAGACTAGTGGGTAGACCGAAGGAAGGAAGCTTACCAATAATTCTTTCGTGCCAGACCCTGTCGAAAGCCTTCAACACGTCGAGGGAGACCGCAATGCTTTCCCGTGTTTCTCGATGGCCTCACTCCAGATGTGATTGGCATACGCTAGCAGATCCCCAGTTGACCAATTTCGGCGGCAGTCGTATTGACGGCCACTGAAGATGTCGTTAGCTTCTAGGTATGCCAGGAGCTTAATGTTGAGCACACGTTCCATCCTCTTACAGAAGATGGACGTGACAGAGATGGGTCCGTAATTTGCCGTTTCAACCCGACTGGCCTTGGGCATGGGCTGCACGTCAGCTTGCTTCCAAGCCATCGGCACGTTTTCCAGTCTTAAACGAAAGGAGAAATTGGCGTGTCAAGATTGGAGACAACTCAGGCGCACATTTCTCAACATCTTGATAAAACACAAGGCAAAGTAAAAAAAAAATTGAATATCTCATAAAATCTATGATTAACAGAGACGTCTCGAATATTAGGATATAAGAAGGATAGAAGAATCACTTCAAAAACGTGTATCGTTTCTATTTTACCACCGATTTTATTTATGTTTTCGTTAATAGTACCATTTTATATCATTTAGATTTTTGATAGTAGTCAAATTCTCTATTCTTTCAGCCAATCAGCAGTTCACGTGCGCTTCAACATTTGTCTCATTTAATTTTCGTTATGAAAACTACATTAAGTCGCTGTGTAAATGTAAGTTTATTTATAAAACTATAATTTTATAAAAAAAAATAACATTTGACACTTGTATGTCACATTCCCCTGCCCTTATCCCAATTTATTTGGGGGTGGCGTATCATAATTTATTATATTTTTAATATGAAAAAATAATAGGTCTAGAGTAAATACACACTACCAATAGTCAGATGAAACATAGCGATTTAGAAAAAAAACTATTATTACGAAAGGGTAACCAAATAAAAATTGAAAGTACATCTAAGCTCTAGTATTTTTGTAATATTTAGATTTTAAGATTTTGTACACGTGGTGTGCATCTCTAAAATGCTAGTTTATAATCCACGCGCCTAAAGACCCGTTTACATTAGCCGTTAAATGCATTGTTATATAGGGTGTAACGTAAATGAGTGGTTATATTTTAAATACCTACTGCTTCTGCCCATCAACTTTCTTCAAGAAAGTAATAGTCAATTCCGAAAATAAAATTTAACCTCCAATACTAATTTTGATCAGCTGATGATAACTTTTTATGGGAAGTCCAATGTTATTTTAGAATTTTTTTATGGCTTAAAGAAAGTTGTCATTTCCATGGGCAGAACAGAATCTAAAATATGACCACGCATTTCCGTTACTCTCTGTATAACGAAGCCATTCAATGTTTCCTAGAGGCTAATGTCAAACGAGTTTCTACACACAAACAAAGGGGTTTTCAACAAGAACTTTGTTTTTTGCAACAAAATAAAACAAAGAATTTAGATGAAAATGATTCAAATTTTTTTATTGTATTAGAAAGAGTAAAGTGTAGTGTGAAATGTCCACCACGACCGCGCACACAAATCTCGATACATTCATCAAAATTTTCAATCACTTTTTGGCAAAATGGCGGGTCTATTTCGTTAATCGCGTCACGGATTTTGAGTTTTAATACTGCAATCGATTCGTGTGGCTCCGTATAGACTCTGTCTTTAACGTAGCTCCACAAAATATAACCCAGTGGTTTTAAATCACACGATCGGGCCGGCCACTCTTAACAACTGAATTTCGTGATATTATGCGGTCGGGCAATTTGGTTTGCAATTAATTCATTGTTTCGTTGGCTGTGTGACTTGTAGAGCACCATCATGTTGGAGCCGATATCATAATTGCCAAAACTTAACTCTTTTTAATTCAATAAAAATTTGAATCATTTTCATTTATATACTTTGTTTTATTAGACTAAGTTTTTGTTGAAAAAACTTGTAGTTTGAAATGTAACATTTTGTATCGCCTTTAAAGTATAAGGTAGATTTTAAAGTATTTGACCTCAAAATCAATAGTAACCCAGTGATATAGACACCTACTGTTTTAATTTCACTTGTGATAGCGTTACAAAGATTTAAATGACGCAAAGTCAATATTACAAAAGTGCTTCCAACTAACAGGATATTTTTCGATATAATTTGACAATAATAATCATAGATTTAGACAAAAATAGCAAAACTAGATAGCTCTTTGTAACGCATAGCACAAGAGATTGGCGATCTACAAAATGTCTAGCGTCTTGAATCGTTATAATATAAACTCTCCGTGATTATAACGGTAAACACACACACAGTAATTAATTTTCTTTCTTTCTGTCTCTTATTAATCTACTTAATTTTAACTATCGGTTTAGTCACGATTAGTGATGTTCCTCAAAACCGTAACCGGTATCTTTTCACAAGGTTGTATGTTTGTGCTAACTCTCTGCACCTCTAGTCACAGATCTCGATAACTATTTCTAGATCTCGATAACTATTTCTCTTTTTTTTCTGTTACTAATCGTACTCATGTTATTAACTGCATTTAATAAAATGATGAAATGATGTATGAAGGAACAGCCTACTATGAAGTGCCAATGCCATCATGATTTCGGCGTGAAAAAGAGATATTCGCCCTTTATAGCTCAGAATTTCTCTTTCACACCGGAATCATGATAGTTTTAAGACGTCGTAGTAAGGCCCCAGCACGTAGGCCTTTACCACATATTACCTTTACGCCTCGAATTTATTAATGATCTTTTTTTTTTCAAATATTTTCCCTAACCATCTTTTATCTCAAAATACTAATTTAGTTTTTAAAATCTTTACTATTTATAAATATATTAAACAAGGCATTTTATGTCGCCTCGAGGCAGAAAGGCGCCGTTCATTTATTGCGTAAGCACCAAAGGGGGTTGGGGTTCTTTCCTTTGTTTATTTGTGATAACATGTGGCGATTTTTTATATTAACATTTGTGAGCGAAATAGATTTTGATGTAACACAAATAAGGCGATTTTTTATGGATAAAGAAAAATAGTTATTATTATTTCGCTCTTACGCGGCGGTTAAGTAAGATAAAAGTAACCAAAGTGGGGGCGGTTCCGCGCTGACAAGGGGATCGGGGAGGAGTAACACCCCCCCTCACCCGGGTTAAAAATTCCTAGAAATCTACTTACGTAATACTGGAACGGCTCCCGAAGGTACTGTGTGCATGCTCCTCGGAAAAGAGTGTAAATATCAAAAAATTGTACCAAAAACTTATTGAACGCTTACATTTATTTATTATTATTACACTGGCATCGATCGGTGTCACAAATTATATCATTTCCAAAGAAGATTTCCGTCGACCTAGTGAGATTATTGTACTATATTTTCATGCATACATTTTTACGCAATAAATATTGAAAAACATGCCGTGTTTTCTTACCTAGTGATAACCTATACGCCCAGTTTCTGAAACAAAAATCTGTATCAGGTACACCCACTCATACGAACAACGAAAATAACTTTCTTTTTTTTTTGGTTGGGAAATCATCCAATGACATCTCCCGCTCTGAGTGGAGCGGGAGGGCGTGTCAGACTTTTACTGACTAAAACCCACCCCTCTTCCTTCCTTTGCCTGAGTGCCCAGGGGAGCGTCAGTGGTGGCTGAAAAACATCTCTTTGAGGCGCGCGTGGAACCCTACGCGCCGTCGACTCACGGGCCTGGTGCTGATCGGACGGCGAGCTACCCACTGATCGCCGTCCGCAGGCCCGGGTCTACGGTGGCCGGAGATCATCTCGCGACGTCCTGCAGCGGCTGCGGCTTGGGGGCGTGAGGGCCACTCCGTTGAGCCTCCATCACCCGTTCCGCCTCCTCCTTCGCAAGCATTACTGTTTCGCAGAAAGAGGAGACTGGAGACTTCCCATTCCCTCTCGCTCCGTACCATGGCCTGAACCAGGGCTGGGCGCGAGAGGTCGCTGCCGCCTATCGCATCCACGAGGACGCGGTGGTGCTCCGCCCAAGCGGGGCAGACCTCCACCGTATCCTCTGGGCGATCTGTGCAGTGGTGACACCTGGGCGTTTCCTCCTACCGCCGCAATGGTGGCGTGCCCAGCGCTGGACTGCGATAGTCGCTGTCTCCATGTCGCCATGAGATCCTGCCGGTGCTCCGTCCGCCAAGCCACGAGGTGTCGCGGCAGCGGAGTTTTGCCTCCTCTGGGAGTGGCGCGAGGTCCTTGGCCTCCAGATCCCATGGCGACAGGCCAGGACCAGCGTGTCGTCAGCGTAGCAAACTACGCTGACGCCGCTAGGGAGGTCGGCGCGCAGCACCCAGTCGTACCCGATGTTCCAAAGAGGCGGCCCCAGGACCGATCCCTGTGGGACACCGCACGACATCTCTAGCCGGTTCCACTCCCTGGTGACCGGGGTAGATGACGGCCCTGTCCGTCAGATAAGCCTCGACGACGACGGAGGTAGGGCGGCACCCGGTGATACCGGAGTGCCTCGACTATGCAACTCCAGGGCATGGTGTTGTACAAATCCTTCATTCCGCTATCAGAGAAGTAATGTCTGGCGGTTCTGAGATCTTAGTCTACTACACACGTGTCAACAAAGTTTTTAATTCACGTACGTGACCACCATTGCCAATCGCTTCCATATTTAGTAAACATATATTAATTACCTAGAACTAGAACAAAAAATTGGTACCGTAGTAGTTTTCGAGAAAATCGACTGAAGGTAGTCACGCCCCCGTCAGCAGGACCACCTTTTACGACGAAAAACTTATTTACAAAAAAATACAACAGACTTTAAAAAAAACACTAAAAATTTACAACTTTAATTTCGGAAGTCGGTGTTTGTATTTTGTTTCTTCGTTATTTGACACCAACTTTCGAAATTAAAGTTATTTTGCAATTTTTAGTGTCATAATTGGATTTTTTTTTAAATAAGGTTTTTTTCACCTAGTAGTTATACCCCATAACTAAAACTAAATAGTTAAGTTATGGCCGAATTGATAACCCCAAGAACATGGAATTTGAACATAATTGTGAAATTAGGGTGCATCAGGGTGAACTGTACAAATCTGTGTACCCCTTCAGAGCGTATCAGCGTGATGTTATAATAATTATGAAGTGGTGTAAACTAGGGATGTAATTTAACGGAGGTGGGTTTCCGAATCGGAGTTTTAAATTTAATTTATCGGAGTCGAAGTCGGAGGTGGAGCTAGAGAAAAAAGAAAAATGTGTTTTTAATTAACACTAATTAAAAACTCAGATAAGTTTAAAACGCGATGGCAGCGACCGGCCGCGCCGCCCTTGATTTTCGACCTCCGATTTAAGTGTCGGACCCGAGGTCGAAATCGAAAGTATAATTTCAATTGGAAGTTCCAGTAATCAGAATCGGAATCGAACCTCCGTAAAATCCCTTTTTTTCTGGGGTGGGAAATCATCCAATGACTTCTCCCGCTTCTGTTTGGAGCGGGAGGGTGAGTCAGGCTTTCACTGACTACTGTTCCTTCAGTTGCCTGTGCCAAGGGCCGCGGTAACTCTATTTCGAATTTATGCACGACCCCAGGCAGTCCGTAACATCCCTGTGTTGAAACGAATTCATTGTGCGTAGGAATTCCCTGATAGCTACAACCTAGGAGTCTAAGTCAAGAGTGAATAGGTTACTTCTAGGCAAGCGCGCTCCATCGTTGACCACATCATCGCTTAGTATCAGGTGAGATAATGGTCAAACGCGAGCCTATCATTGATAAAAAAAAATTGACATGCGATTGCAGCAATTCCGGCAGGTTTGCTACCATTTATTGAAAAGTATCATTGTCTATCTACGAAGTTCTTCATCTGATCTTCACTATGAATAAAAAAAGAATCACAAACATCGGATCAGAAACCTCGGAGTAATCGGTATACGTACTTACCTACACAAAAAAAAAATATAAGTACCAACCAAATTGAGAACTCCTCTTTTTTGAAGTCGGTTAAAATGCCCTATATGCTACAGGGTTGCCTTCCTCAGTCCTATAAAGAAATTTCAATTCAATTTGATTCAAAGCGTAGGTTGCTACCAAAAGGTATCCCTCTCTCTCCACCCCGAACTTTTGAGGCATACATGGATCAACCAAGTTACTTGATACTTGACACCGATTGACTCGCTTGATACGAAAAGGCTTGCTTTTAGTATTTGGGAACAGTCATGCACACAGAACAGAAAAAACAGTAGAAATCGCATAGCGCTTAATTAGTATCGGAACCAGCGTACCCAAACTCACACTACAGGTTAATTGTATTTCGTAACACTAAAAAATCCTTGGTGTGATTGGTAATTTATTATTGAAAGAAAGTAGGAAATATGTCAGTCGTCGCTTTTTTAAAATAAACCACAGTCAGATGAAAATAGAGTCGTTTACTGTCTACTCTTTTTAAGTATTTATAACCTTTTCAGTTTAATGAGCATACGAAATAGTTTAGAGAGCAAGTTACGCTACCCGCCGCTAGATGTCACTATACATATTAAAAGCATTCAGTTTAAAGCTGTATTGTGTTAACGATAAGATTGATATTTCCGTAACGAGGTCATTAGTACTGCAGTAGAGTAGCCGACTTTGACATGTGCTTAGTAGGAATCTTCGCGAATAATGTGTTTGAGTTTTAAAAGAAAGTAGACCCCGTATTATTATTATACTCTTTGAAGTAGACCTTAACTTGTAAAATATAAAGTCAACTTTAACTTGTCTTGTATAATAAAATATTGTTTTTCAAATTTTAATCGAAATAAAAGAAATTAGGACTAATCGACGGTATGATATTCTACCATTTGATAAATTTTTGGTTCTGCTCTCGTGTTTACATTCTAAAACAGCACAATAGGGGCATTTTTGTATTTATTTTTTCACCGCGGCGGTTGTAACAAGACTTATGCGCGTAGTGTGTGCGCGGAGCAGACATATGCGGAACTTCGCAAAACTCGGGGTACGCGGGCCCCGCCTACTTGCGACTTCTACTGTTTTTTCTGTTCTGTGGTCATGCATGACGTAGGCATAAATAAGTAATTTCAGTGATATGGAGAAAATATACCAACTATGTAGCACGTTCGACCTCATCACGCGATCTAAACATTATTAATGTCCTCGACAGCGACAAACATGTGTTATAGGAAATCTACAACTACCTTACAATAAAAGAAAAGATTTGCTCAAATTTTATTTATTTCTTTCCATATACAGACCCATCTGATTTCAACTTTAAAAATATCCAATAAATTTGGTGTAAAAACTATTGTGGTATCACGAGACGAATAAAAAAGAATAAATGCTAGCGCGTTTGATGAGACGTGAGCAATTAATTATAAACTACTATAAATATATGAATCAATAAGTAGACAAAAGCGTGTTCTGAAGCACAAAATAAAACGTCACACATGTAAACACTATCTGTACATCTCGTATCGTCCGACACTCGCGAGCGTCTCTCGGCCTCCCGATGTGACAACCAACCATCTCCGAAAATGGTAACTATTATGCTCTAACGTTCCCGCGTTGACCACATCGGCGACGACAGTGTACATACATGGGGGTGACAGGCGCAGCCGCGGGCGCCCTAGGGCAGCGTGTACTTCACGTACGGCACCTCCACGTCGTTGCCGTCCTCGTCGTTGCAGCACAGCTCGAACACCAGCGCCTTCACGTGCGGCTCCAGCTTCTTCTTCGACACCTTCATCACCACCTCGGACATGGGTAGGTTCAGCCGCTCCTGGCACTTGGCGGCCGGCATGAAGAACGAGTACAGCATGCACACGCCCTGCGACAGCATCGTGATCTCCAGCTTGTGTTCGTTTTTGAAGTAATCTAGGAACTGTTGGAGGGTGACCTCGCCCTTGACTTCGAAGCGGTCCCAGAGGGTCCATTTCTTATCGTAGTAAGTGTTTGTCGGGGCAGCTATGGGTTCTGAGAAGCCGAAGAAGGGGAGGGCGAGGTTCACGAATCCGTTTTTGAAGACTTCGAGGGTGTTGAATCCTTGCGCGAGCTTGTAGAGCTCGAGGCAGACCATGCCGGCGACGACGGACGTGGTGGTGGCGATGGCGGGGATGATCTTGCCGGCGATGAGCTTGGAGCGATGCCGGTCGGCGGCCGGGATCTTGTAGTTGGCGGCGCGCAGGTTGGAGGCGGCCACGATGAAGTCCATGTGGAAGTTGGTGTCGTCGTCCTTCTCGAAGTCCAGCGGTGTGATCTTGAGCGCGCCGAGCTTGGCCGGTGACGGCAGCTCGGCGATGATGTTCTTTACCCTGTCGTGATCCATATCGTCGTTATTCTGCTGCAGCTGAGCGTCGGTTACTGCAATCTTTACGCCAGATTTCGGGCTGAATTCTGGCACCTGCAAATGTTCAATGTAGTTAGTAACTATGAAATATAGCAATTGGACATAGTTTGTTGTATGCTGGTCTAAGAATTATTCCGCTTGGCATAAGTTTGATGATCGATAATAGCATTACTCTTCTTTCGATGCCCATACAGACTTCATAATCAGCCTTTTAATGTCCCCACTGCTGGAGCACAGGCCTCCTCTGTGTGAGTGGGTGTGGGCCGTAATCCACCACGCGGGCCCAATGCGGATTGGTGGATGTCACATGTCTTCGAATTTTCAGTTCTAGGACATGCCGGTTTCCTCACGATGTTTTCCTTCAATAATTTACACAAAGTAAAGCGCCTGCCTGGGTTTGAACTCACGACCTACAACTTGTAAGTCGCGGCCAATACCACTGGGCCACCACTGCTCTCATACAGACTTACTTGGCCAATTTTTAATTTATTTTTGACACATCAACAACAAGCACAAACATGGGACATATTACGTTCTTCAACGTTTTTTGCTAGTGTGAATGAAGTGTGTTTGGTTGTAGCAGGATGCATAGTTTCTGGAAAAAAGTTTATGTACTACAAACTATGAGAAAAATTAAATGTGTTTTTACCTGAATACTACAAGCGACCTTCGCGATCCTCTCTCTATCCACACAGGGCTCCATGCCATACACATGCGCCCTGAGGTTAGCAGCCGCTACCACGTAGTCCAGGTGCAGTTCCTCTGTGGGGTCGAATTCGAGAGCGTCCGGGCAGCGCTTGGGGCCCGACCAGAAGGGGGCTCCGCTGGTGGTCTGCTGGTCGGGTGGGAAGTTGTACAGCAGCTGCTTGATCTGGTTGGAGTACTGCGCCTCCCAGTGCAGGCGCGCCCAGGTCACGCAGTCGTCAAACGTTAGGGGACGCTCTTGGATCGCGTTCTGGAGAAAGGGAGTAAAACTATGAGTACAGAGGAAGAAGTAATTCTTGTTAGCAAAACATCAATCAACACATATTTTCTTATCAGCAGGAGATATTTCTGGTAACAATACCCGGGTTTCTGTTTTCTGGTTCGAAAGACCACTACACAGTTAACTCGGCAGTTAATATAAATCGTCGACTAAGAAAGAGACGTGTCCTGTTGCCTGAATGTTACAGGAATGAATGGACGCTACTGAAAGGGTCGAATTCGTAGCCCAATTCTGGATCGACTATACTTAGAATACCATCAACACACAGAAAAGCTTTACAAATTCAAACTTTTTTTATAAAAATCTATAAGCCATATCACTACATATTAAAAACAAAGTTCCCCGCCATGTCTGTTCGCGATAAACTCGAAAACTACTGAACGGATTTTCATGCGGTTTTCACCAATAGACAGAGTGATTCGTGAAGGAAGGTTTAGGTGTATAATTTGTACCCGAGCGAAGCTGGGGCGGGTCGGTAGTGTATTATAAAGTCCCCCGCCAGGTCTGTGTCTGTTCGCGATAAACTCAAAAAGTACTGAACCGTTGTTCATGCAGTTTTCACCAATAGCCAGATGAGGATGGTGATGAGGAAGATTTAGATGTAAAATTGTACACCTGTGAACTTGGGCGGGTCGCTAGTTTCCTACAATTTAACATCATTCAAGTGGTAGTAAAACTCGTAGGCACGTTATAAACATAGACAACTGCCAAAATCACAATTATGTCTTACCCTAACACTCTCAATAGCATCGAGTGGCTGGCTACCAGGCAGCTTCAGAGTCCTGTCCAAGAAGTGAGGATCCCTCAGATACTGGGCGGCATGCTCGGCAGCCTGCCGGAACAGCCCCTCGAACTCGTCGCGCGCCCACTGCAGAGTGTGCTCGATGGCGTTGGGGAAATTCTTCAGTGTACAGATGGGGATGCTCTTCTCCGGGGGGTCTTGGGATGAGCTGTAGGATTCAGTCAGGAATGGGACTACCACCTGTGGATGTAAATAATAGTAAGTCTCGGATCTTATAATCTATGTGGCTTCAGGAAATATTAAAGTTTTTAAATAAAACCGTAACATAATGACGATGCTACGATTCTCGAAGAATTGCTTTTTTTTTTAGTTTTCTTTACACTGCCAGAGCCTTTAGACAAAATACATTTCTGTTAACTTTAACGCTTCGTGCAAAATGTCGCTGCCATACATTTTGCACAAAGCGTTAACGATAACAGAAATGTATTTTGGCTAAGGGGGCTGATCCAATATTGACACGCCAGTCTACTGCCATGTCAATATTGGAGCAGGTGAATAAAATGAAAAGGCAGGAAGACACTGCAACCCGGGCCTGCGGACGGCGAGTAGTGGGTAGCTCGCCGTCCGATTAGCACCAGGCCCGAGAGTCGACGGCGCGTAGTATTCCACGCGCGCCGAACAAGAGTTGTTAGCAAACCATGACGGGACCCGTCATGGCCGATGCCTGCCCAGGGGTTGTGGATAAATTCGAAACAAGAGTTACCGCGCCCCTGGGCACTCAGGGCAGGGAAGGAACAGGGGTGGGGTTTAATTAGTAAGTCTGACACGCCCTCCGGCTCCACCTAGAGCGTCATTGGATGATATACCACCGCAAAAAAAAAAAAGAAGGACGACACTGCAAACCACTTGAGATTACTCCTTGATCCCCTTGTACAATACCCAGAACATGTTTCAGACATATATTTTCACTAAGGCTTACAGAACAACAGATAAAACAAAACTAACTCATACAAACCTGGGTATTTCCCTTAGTACCAAGTGTACCACTCTCCAGCAGCGGTTTCCTATAATACACGCAGCGTCTATCCATGTAGATACGTGCGTCCACGTTGTCCAAAGCATTGGCAACGCCGTCCAGAGCCTCGAAGAAGGCATCGTCGTAAACAGACTCAGTCTCGGGGCACACGCGGTTCTCTTGAGCCACCACGTTAATGTCGGGGTTCATGCGTTTGATCACCTGGAATTAGGGCACGTATTTTATTAGCACCTATAAATCTAAGATATAGGTATAGTTTCTTAGCAGTTTAAGTTATATTTAAATTACTAATTAGCCAATAGGCTAGATTGTAATGTAAATAAAGTATCACCTGTTGTGATAAGTTATAAAAAAAAACAATAAATCTGCCCGCGCCTTTTCCCATTTGGGGTCGGCTTCCAGTCTAACCGGATGCAACTGAATACCAGTATTTTACGTGGAGCCACTGCCTATCTGACCTCCACAACCCAGTTACTGTGTAATACGATACCCCTTGGTAAGACTGGTTGTCAGACTTTCGGGTTTCTTACGACCCGACAACTGTCAAAGATCCACGATTGACAGCCGGGACCAACGGCTTACGTGCTTTCCGAGGCACGGAAGAGTCTCAGTATGTAAAAATGGTCACCCCCATGGACCAACCCCGGCAAGCGTAGCTTAACCTGATGGATCGCCCCGTGCGGCTTTTATTACTTTAGTCACGAGCTCCTCTATATTACTTGCTGCTGCATTTTATTAGCACCAATGTTTTATTAAACCAAAATAAATTTTGTTCATATATATATATAGAAAGAAATAATAAATTCGAAACCAAAGCTTATAATGGTGACATTAACCCCTTTAAAAAGTACGCTCTTTAGCTATTGTTTTGGAGCGTACAGGATTGAGCGTACAAGAAATCCCTGCAATGCAACAGCCGGCTTAAGGCTCAATTACACCTTCCGATTTCAAGGGACCCAATTTAGGAACAAACTAACTAGGAAGCAGGAAGCGAGCGATTACACTATCCTAAATTGAACTCCTAAGTCGGCAGTGTTGCCAACTCTTACAAATTCAAGTCCCTAAACAGAATATCAAAAGTCGCTCTAAAGTCTCTTAAAATCTGATTCTACCAGGAGCAGACTTAAAAATAAAATAGCGGAATCAAATTTTTTTCCGGGGAAAGGGACTTCGTGAAATTTAATTTAATTTTAAACACAAACAAAAATACTACTAGCCCATTTGTGGCGACAAAGTCTCTAAATTGGCAACACTTAGCTTTAAATCGGGGTGATGCGATTACACTATCCTAAATCGTACACAATTTAGGAAGTCAAATCGGGACGTCCCAATCTCACTAAATCGGACACTAACTGCTCTAACTGCTATTACACCTTCCTGTTTCCTAAATTGGGTCCCTTGAAATCGGAAGGTGTAATTTTTTGAGCCTTTATCGTGCGCTTTTGCAGATGTTGAAGGGTGAAGATAAGCCTACTGTGCTGTGGATTGTTTACTGTGGAGAAGTCGTCTGTACCACCACCAGTGCGGTTGTGGTAGGTATAATATTCGTCAAACTTAATGGCGCGTGCCAAGTTAGCTGCGAGTGCAACTGTGCGCAGATACAGTCAAGTCGATAATAATTTAGGCCATTTAATGATTTTTATAACTGTGTGGAAGCTGTGTGAATATTTTTTAGGGGTGTATGGTACCTACTTATTTGTCAGTTTTGAAGTTGGTGGTATTCCCACACGCCATTAAGTTTGACGAATAGTATACAGACGGCTTCTCCACTTGCAATTTTGTACGCTCTAAACCACATCACTTCGGGACCTAATAAAGCTATGGTCTCATGATCGGAACACACGTGCCGAACAAATAATCATTTGAACAATGTCTAGAATGATCTTTTGTTCCGTCGCAGTATGCATCAGCGGTGAAGTAGGTACTCCGCACAGCGTAGTGGTACGCGTTACGGGTCGTCTTGGATTTGTTTGAAGATTTATTAATTTATAACATTCTTTATTGTACACCATGATACATAAAGAACAGATAAACTTAAAATTAAAAAAATACAATGGGCGGCTTTATCGCATTCCGCGTTCTCTTCCAGGCAACCTAGAAGATTGTTTGTACGGCAAAATCAAATCAATACGGCATCATTCAAACCAATCACTGACCATTTTTTCTGAACAGAAAGCTACGCCGCATCACGAGCACGACGCTGGGTTACAGTCACTTACCGCAGCGTTGTGCTTAGATCAAGAGACCAAAGCTGACAAAATTTACGGCCCACACAAAAAAAGTTACACACAAATACAGTAGACAATCTTACCTTTGCAGCAGTACTAGACTTGGGTTTCTGCACATCATAAGGTCTGAACAGAAACTGTCGGTTGAGGTTCGACTTCTCTATGAGATCCATGTCGGTGACGGTGATCTGGCCGCCAGCTGCGCCCACACCGATCATCGCGAAGTTCTTCAGCAGCTCACAGCCAATGGCGCCAGCGCCTGGGAAAACCGAAAAGTTTATGAAAAGGTTCCTTACAAGTTTACATATTTAGGTGATAGCTTCAAGGTGTACCGTAGCCTTAAGTATTCGCACAAAATATCCAGATTACGGTCTTGGTTATCAAAAAAAAAAAAACTTTTTAGGGTTCCGTACCCAAAGGGTAAAACGGGACCCTATTACTAAGACTCCGCTGTCCGTCCGTCTATTTATCTGTCTGTCCGTCTGTCACCAGGCTGTATCTCATGAATCGTGATAGTTTGACAGTTGAAATTTTCACAGATGATGTATTTCTGTTGCCGCTATAACAACAAACACTAAAAAACAGAATAAAATAAATATTTAAAGGGGTTCCCATACAACAGACATGATTTTATTGCCGTTTTTATAGATAATGGTACGGAACCCTTGGTGCGCCAGTCTGACTCGCACTTGGCCGGTCTTTTTTGCATTACTTCACGTATTCCTTTCTGTATATGTTTCCCGCGACTGACTGTGTTATCTTTTGGCTACATTTTTCAGCTATATTGCTGTAAAGCTCATTAGGTTTCAAAGGAAACTCGCTTTAAAATGGCGTCGATATGTTTTATGTTGGTACTTTGTATGGGCAAAACAATCCCAAGATGTTGTAGGTTACCTATGTTGTGTACAACATACTACCTTAGCTAGGTAACTAGCATTCCTTATACGTATAAAGTCGCTCTCAAAACGGTGAAGGAAAACATCGTGAGGAAACCGGCATGTCCTAGAACCAAAAATTCGAAGACATGTGACATACACCATCCCGCATTGGGCCTGCGTGGTGGATTACGGCCCACACCCTCGCACAGAGAGGAGGCCTGTGCCCCAGCAGTGGGGACATTAAAAGGCTGATGATGATGATGATAAAGTCGCTTTCCGCGTCTGTCTGTTTCTTCGCTAACTCCTCCTAAACCACGCAACGGAACTTTATCGTATTTTGCTCATTTTAAAAAGTCATCATCTTCCTGGCCTTATCATGTTATTTGGGGTCGGGGCAACACGTTTTTTTCTTCTGTCCTATTAGCCGTCACGCTATCACTAACTCCCTTTTCTTTCATACAATCCATCCATCTTTTCTTTGGCCTCCCTCTACCTCTCCATCAATCCACATTTATATTCATAACTCTTTTAGTTACATTACATGTGTTTCATCCCTCCTCTTCACTTCAATGACCATACCAAGATAAGCGGTTCCCTTTCAACTTTTCTGACTGGCGCCACTTTTAAACTACCTCTAATGTACTCATTTCTCACTTTATCACACACATGCAATCTTTTTTCATCAGTCTTTTTCACAGCCCAACATTCTGATTCATACTACTTAATAGGGATTCAAAAGTATATTTTTTTTTAAGATTTGTAGTTACGACCTTTGTAGCGGCAAGGGATGATATCTGTGGTCATTGCGCGAAGTGTAACGAATACAAGCATCTGAATCTAACCGTAAGCTCACCGCAAAATTATTCCCATATTTCAATGTGTTTCATCATTAGTAAAGATAAATCTTAATTATCCTACAATCCAATACAGACAATGTCTAACAAATTATCTCCGCGACTTGTATTCAATTTACTTTGATAAGACCTTATCACAATTTGCAAATGACGTTATTTCCGCCAAATAGGTAAATTATTCAGTAGCATAGTATAGATTTATCAGACTTAAGGCGCAGTTATACGACTTTTAATGGTTTTTAATTCAACATCACGTCTAAACGACTAGTCTTATTTCTTAAAAAAAAAATATATGTTACTCTAGAGTACTCTAGACAATTTCCGTCGTAATTTGATCTGAGAATATTTGAAATTATATTTTTATAACATAGTGTAATTCATTTATAAAGTTATGTCTAACGCGGATAAAAAATTGAGAATCACGCAAAAACTCTAAAGCGTATTTTTATGAAACCTTCACCATTTCAAAGATCATTTAATTATTTATATTTTTAACCGACTTCAAAAAGATTGAGGTTATCAATTCGGATGTTTGTATTTTTTTTATTTATGTTCGGGCATAACTCCGTCATATATTGACGGATTTGCAAAATTCTTATTTTGTTCAAAACGGGTTTGTTCCAAAATGGTCCCATTTAAATTTCATATAGATCTGATGATGGGTTTCGGAGACAGACAACGGAACTCTTCAAAATTTGACAGCAAAATAACCGCGATTGCCGCTAGTATGTCTATGAATTGTTAACACAGTTTAATGAGGAACCACAACTAAAAAGTGAAAAACAAAAAACTTTTATAAAAAAAAATTAAATTTAACCGACTTCCAAAAAAAGTGCAAAATAACTTTAATTTCGGAAGTCGGTGTCAAAAAACGAAGACACAAAACCAAGAACACCGACTTCCGAAATTAAAGATATTTTGCACTATTTTTGGAAGTCTGTTCTATTTTCGTATACGTGTTTTAATAGAATACCTGTTGTTTTATGTATAGTAAACTAACAATGCGTCTAATTTCGGACTGCTCTCCTTGATGGGCGAGTCCTATTACTGGGTGGACGTACGACGCGTTACGTGAGCTCACCACAGAACACGCAAGCTAACCACTCAAGGTCGTTGGCAGTTAATAGCGCCTTAAGCCCGTGCATCACTGCCAGTTCGCGCAGCCAAGTAAATGGAAGCAGTTCTATGGTGGGTACCTCACCTGGCAACCGCTTGGTCACGCAGTACAGTCAACCATACATTTGTTTGGCATCATGACCTGGCTACGCTGCCATAGCATCCAAGTGAGGCAAGGCCCTAAAATTCTAGAAAAACTACGCCAAACAAATTAGTACCCAGGTAATGGCAGCTTTCTCTAAATCGATAACGCGACCTCGACGCTTCAGAATCGGTTGACACTCACCCGTAACGAAACTAATCAATATATTCCCACCTATAAAATTGGCGTTTTTTTCTCAAAAATAGAGAACCTCGTCACTTCTATGAATTAAAATATTCATCAATTGCTTGATATTCTATCGAATAATGACCGTCATAAACAACTGCCAATTGTAAAAAAACCTTATTACTTATAGTTTTATAAAAAAAAATACCTTTAAAATGACTCCTCTTTTTGTTAGCAGAAATGAAACCACCATTTGTTTTAACTTAGCCAAAACTTATTTTTGTTGCTTAATCTAAGTGGCATACGTTATCATAGTTTTTAAACATTATTGCATAAAAGTTTTAAAACATTAGTGTTCATAGTTTTTAAATAAATTAAGAAAATGTTAGTACGAAAAAACTTTTTTACAAAAAAAAAAACAATCGCCTTCCAAAAAAGAAAATACACAAAAATTTTAAAGTAACTCTGATTTCGGATTTCGGTATTTTCGGTGTTTGTATTTTATTTCTTCGTTATTGGCTGATCTGTCAGACAAACAGACACAAAAGAAAATCTATTGTCACGTCACATATGACCTACGTGACAGATGAGGTATTGATTTTTAGTGTATTTTCTTTCTTGGAAGTCGGTTGTGGTTTTTTGTAAAAAAGTTTTTTATTTTTCACTTTTTAGTTGTTATATACCCCAGAACTCAAAACCCCAATCACATGGAACGTGGAATTTAAACATACTCGTAATTGGAGAAAACCAAAACGTCATCTAGGTATACATATTTTTCGTTTTTCAAAAACCGCTGAAGCAATTTCAATAAAATTATATGGGACCACCTCGGGAGTATATTCTTTCGGATAAGAAAAGAATTTTGAAAATCGGTCCACAAATGACAGAGAAATCGGTGAACATACATAAAAACACATACAGTCGAACATAGAACCTCCACCTTTTTCAAAGTCGGTTAAAAATGCAACTTCTTTAAAATTCTCCATACAAAAAGCTGATTTCATAGGTGGGGACCTAATATAAGGTAGTTACTTAGAATAATGGGCAATCTTTTTGTTTTACCGTGACATTTACGGCACACTTCAAAGGTAACGCATAAATCGGGGACGTCACCCGAAGCGTGTATTAAAGAACGCGAAGTATTCGTGATGCAACGTCGTTTAGCTTTGATGTGTGTCCGCCCTTATGCTATTCTTGTTTGGCTTGTGATGAAGACAGGGAATTATTCAAGTGCCTTAGAGATGTTAATCGAACGCCAGTTACTAAATAAATGAAGGCAATAATCAGCCTTCTGACCCACCGATATACAGGGTGTAACGGGGAAATGGGTCCTTATCTAAATATTGCTTCTGCCCATGGAAGTTAACAACTTTCTTCAAGCACGAAACAATTAATTTTAAAAAGAACTTCAAGCACGGCTAGGGTTGCCAGGTCTTAAAACCGAAAAGCCGGCCAGTCCAGTCAGTTTAGCTGGACAATTAGGTAAAAATGCTGGACACTCGTAATTTTTTAGTCTTAGTTATAACACGACAATTTTTTAATAAGTAAAACAAGTATTTTTTTATCATTTACCATAAAATCTTTCTAAATTTAAATAGAAATGGTCAAATTTAAAAAAGCCTATCAAAAGCCGGACAGGCCGGAAGCCTTCTAATTTGGCCGCAGACGCAACCAAAAAGCCTGACTGTGTCCGGCTTTATCCGGACGGCTGGCAACGTTAAGCACGACACAGATGAAATAAAAAAAAAACTTTAAGCACGACACAGTAATTAAAAAAAAAAACTTCAAGCACGACACAGTTAATTAAAAAAAAAAAATTCAAGCACGACACAGTTAATTAAAAAAAAAAACTTCAAGCACGACACAGTTAATTTAAAAAAAAACTTCAAGCACGACACAGTTAATTAAAAAAAAAACTTCAAGCACGACACAGTTAATTTAAAAAAAAACTTCAAGCACGACACATTTAATTAAAAAAAAAAACTTCAAGCACGACACAGTTAATTTAAAAAAAAAACTTCAAGCACGACACAGTTAATTAATAAAAAAACTTCAAGCACGACACAGTTAATTTAAAAAAAAAACTTCAAGCACGACACAGTTAATTTAAAAAAAAACTTCAAGCACGACACAGTTAATTAAAAAAAAAACTTCAAGCACGACACAGTTAATTAAAAAAAAAAACTTCAAGCACGACACAGTTAATTTAAAAAAAAACTTCAAGCACGACACAGTTAATTAAAAAAAAAACTTCAAGCACGACACAGTTAATTTAAAAAAAAAACTGGCCAAGTGCGAGTTGGTCTGGCGCATGAAGAGTTCCGTACCATCGTACAAGATTTATTTATTTAAACTTCATGTACAATGGTGATACATAGGCGGACTTAATGCAACAAGGTATTCGCTACCAGTCAACTACCCACACTACATACACACTACTTTCATTCTTTCCTTACTGGTACAACAAGTAGTCTACTTGTTGCCATTATTAAGATCGAGCAAAAAAAGCCAAAATGAACATGTTTATATTAGGAGTCCCCTTTAATTTATTTTTATAATTTGTTGATATAGCGGCAACAGAAATACACATTCTGAGAAAATTTTAACAGTACCTATTACGGATCATGAAATACAGCCCGCTGACAGACAAACGGACTGACGGACGGACAGCAGAGGCTTAGTAATATGATCCCGTTGGTTACTCTAATATTTTTTGACATACCCAAGGTACCTAACCAAGTCATAACTTGTCTAGGGAAGCAAGGAACATAAGAGAGGAGGCCTACATTCAGCAGTAACTGCATTTCCATCCATTCCTATCTTGGGGTCAGCTTCCAGTCTAACCGGATGCAGCTGAATAGCAGTATTTTACATAGAGCGACTGCCTATCTGACCTCCACAACCTAGTTACTGGGTAATACGATACCCCTTGGTAAGACTGGTTGTTGTTGTTGTAACTAGTAAAGCTGTAAAAACTACAAGATTATGAGTCAGTCACACAACAGACCTATAAAAATTCCTAAGTAATTACTAGTATGTCTTTGTTCACGCGTTTTCCGGTATTTAATACATTCACAGATAAAAATAGCATCTTAGAAAAAGTAGACCTTACTTCTATCTTAACTAATATTTTCTATAAATAAAAAAATAGAATAATTTTATTTAAAAAAAAAATACATTTGAGACCCACACAATATATCATTTGATATATCGCTCTGGGTGGAGCGGGAGGGCGTGTCAGACTCTTACTGACTAAAACCCACCCCTGTTCCTTCCCTGCCTAAATGCCCAGGGGTGCGGTAACTCAGTTTCAGAATTTATCCGCTACCCCTAGGCATGCAGGCAGCGGCCACGATGGGCCCCGTCAGTGGTGGCTACATCTCTTTGAGGCGCGCGTGGAACACTACGCGCCGTCGACTCACGGGCCTGGTGCTGATCGGACGGCGAGCTACCCACTGCTCGCCGTCCGCAGGCCCGCGTCTACGGTGGCCGGAGATGGTCTCGCGTTTCTACTTGAGCTGACTTTATTTTAAGTGAACCCTAGACGGGGTTCACTTATTTATGTTACACGTCCATAATGGGTCACAGATATTTTTGTGTGTACCAAATTTCAACTGAATCAGTCCAGTAGATTCGGAGCAAATTGGCTGTGACAGACAGACATATAAGTGATACTATAAGGGTTCCGTTTTTTCATGCGGACTCCGGCACCCTAAAAAATGGTTGATTCCTGCGGGATAAGTCATAGGGTCGAAACCGCGGAAAAAGTTAGTTATTTATATTTTGAAGAGGAAAACAACAGTATATTTTCGCTGCGCAACAGAAACGCAAATTATAAGTCTGCCATTGGCAGTCCTCAAGGGCGATTCAGATACCATATTAGAATAAACAAGGAAAATGGTTTCTAATCGAGAAGTATCAAGCAAGGTTCTTTATGAAGTTCCCAGTGTACAAACACTATATTGTATTCATTGTTTTGATAACACACGATAGCAAAACAAACAGATAACGGCAATAAAAATGTCTTTAACATCAAACAGGTTAACAACCTTTTGGCATAACTTATCTGCATGCAAAAACGTTGGAATTTGTCTGTATCATTGATGAATACGCATAAAAGCCCAAAGTCATTGTGTTAAATGAGATTTTATGAATCAAATTTGAGGAGTCATGATAAAAGTTGGTGAAATATGTATTAGTGAACTCATGAAATACCGATAGTTGATTTGATAGCATAAAAATTTTAGGCGGCACGGTTGGTGCAGTGGTTGAGCGATCAGCTGCTGCGCTGCGTGTCGCGGGTTCGATTCCCGCACGGAACAAATATTTGTATGGCCACCTACAGACAGTTTACATGTTTGTGAACGCACATAATACATTTTTTTTTAAAAGATGGTCTTAAAAAATAAAAATAGAAAAGTATATCCCTAGTAGGTCCCTATGTGTTTCTAGTCATCTAGAGCCCCTGGTCTTGCAGTAATCTGTTTTAACCAAGTAGCATCACTTGAAATCCTAAAACAACAGCTTCAGTCAACTCACCAACAATGAAATACTTCAGTTCACCCAGCCTCTTCTGGAAGTGCTTGCCGAACACAGCCACTTGACCATCGTATCTGGAGCCAGTTGGCTTGCAGTTCTCTTCATTCAGGGAAGCACGGTCCTTTGGAAGACACTCGATGGCATCTAGGTATAGCCACTGCATGATGGGGTGGAACTTGCCAGAGCAAGCCTTCATCACCTCCTGGGCTACCACACCACCGATGGCTGCATTCATGGGGTTAAGGTCACCGGAAGACACCTGGTTGGATAAGACAGATTTTGAAATGGTGCACCAACATCTCTAATATGTAAATAGTATAAACAAAGGCACAGTCTGCCTCTGTCTGTTTCTTTGCTTACTTCTACTAAACCATGAAACAAATTTTGATATGGTTCTCACTTATTGGTTAGAACCATAAAAAGAAAGAGTGATGAATGAGGAAGATTTGTGTATTTAATTTCCACCCAGACAATATGGGGACTGGTTGCTAGTATTACACATATTTGTTAAAATATCTTAGAATCTTTGAAAGCAAAGGAAACAATTAACTAGAATACAAACCTTGCAGAAAGTATTGAGCAGTTCAGAGTTGACTTCCATATCCCCATTTTTGAAGACATCAATTTTATCCACATAGTCCATGAACTTGATTACATCAGTATCACTCCAGGGTTTTGGAAGACGACCTTCAGACTCCTCAAACATGTACAGAGCAGCAAATGCAACATGCAACTGCTGTGGGTAGTCAAACTTGCCAAAGTCAGCAATAAGGAACTCGGGGTTGGCAAAGGATTCCTTGAGAGGCTTGAAGTGAATTTTCTTGGGCATTTTTACTTGCGTAACAATGCCTCCACGAACATATTTGGAGCAGGTGGTTGTGTCACCGATGCTGAAGGTGTATGGTCCGAGTACTTTGATCTTGCGGGGCTCGCAGCCATTCAGTTCAGTCATACCTTGGATCTGTAATGTAAAGGAATAATGGTTCAAAATCAGACTGAAATTGTACACCTCCTTTTAAGTAGCCAAACTACAAAAAACACAACCCTCAGTGTCCTGTCTGTCAGCTCATTCATCTTGAGTTATTTTAAAACAACAAAGTTTGTCTTCTTGTCTGATTTGGAGCATATGTGCAAGTCTTAGTGGTGGACTAACATAGATACACAAGCCCTGAACAGCTTGTTTAGCATGCAACACCATGTTAAAAATTAAAAAAGAACAAAAATAAGATTAGGTGGCATGGTTCAGTTATCAGCCAAGTCCAGAAGTTTTGTTTAAAACAAAAAAAAATACACCCATTTATGTTCCAATGCATTAGATACTATTTTACCAAAACCTATGTAATACAGGAATAAATAATGAAAAATCTGCAATTAAAATAATTTGTTACGAATTTCATCCACATTTAATTACTTAGCTGATTTCAATGTTATGTTAGCTCTAGCTAATGGAATTGCAGATATTTCAAGATAACTGCAGTAATTATGTATAAGTATGGAGGTGCAACATGACAACAAGTCAGGCAACTACTTCTGTCAAGATACTAATTAATTATATTTTTATGAATAAAATTATAACTTTATAGTTTCTTTTTTTTTTGGACACATTTCATATCTGCCATCGGCTATTTAGCCATAATCAGATTTTCTGTCTTCATTTTTGTGTTTCAGGAGGTATTTCAGCAAATACTCTCCCATCCTCAGAATAGTTTACCCTCAAGTTAGTGTCTCCGATCCAGTTGCAATATTTGCCATCGTTTCAGCCTTGTGATGTCATTATTATCATTAACCAGGTCTCTGGCGAGTTGGTTTGTATGCTTTTGGAGCCTTTCTTTGTATTTTGTGGCATGTTTATTTACCTCCTCCTTAATGGTTGGCATATATGTATAACTTTATAGTTAAAAAACATTTTTAGGAAATAAGCTTTTCTAGCAGCTATCTCAATTAAATGTGTATGTCAAAATTTTGTGTCCGTGCTGTTGAGCTTTGAAGAGTTCTTTTATCTGGAGCCAACAGGTTCACTGACCACAGACCACATACGGTCTGTAGAACAACTTCCATACCAGTCCGCAGACCGTTTGTGGTATGTTTGCCAGTACAATTTCTGAGCCATCTGGTACTGTGGACTTAAGAAGATAGTCTCATATTTAACCCGGACTTGGTAGGACATATCATAAGGATTATAAAAAGTGCTGGGACATAGGGAAATACTTGATATTTTTTTTATATAGGGTATGTAATTGTTACAACAGAACTCAACGAGTAAATGATTGAATCATTTGAACTTCATCAACCGAATGTCAATAACGTCATGCCAAATGTTACAATCTGTCAATGTCACTAGATATTTTTTGTTGCCAAACGGTAAAAAAACGTAATAAAAAAGAAAGTATGCGCAGACCACATACTGTCTGCGCATACTTGCCGTGGACTCACGAGGTGATTTTTAACGTTCTGGAAGCACTATGAGTCCACAGACTATATGTGGTCTGTGTTAAAAAAAACTATTTCATTAGAGTATAAATATTATATAACACCTAAGTATACATTTAACGCGTCAAGTCCCTCATTAGCAGACACAATTAAAAACCTATTGTTGGTGGCGACGCAGGGGCCTGACGCGTTAAACCAAAAATATACTGACTTTCAATAAAAACATAACTGAACTGATAGACCATTCCCACTCTGGAGCCTGGACAGTGAACCTGCTAATCCTGAATGTCTATTCAGATCATGCTTATCATAAAAATGCATTGTCACCAGAATTAAAGGTGTATGCAAAATTTCAACTCAATCGGATTTTTTTTTTTTTTTGGGGGTTGGGAAATCATCTCATGACTTCTTCCGCTCTAGGGTGGAGCGGAAGGGCGTGTCAGACTTACTGACTAAAACCCACCCCTATTCCTCCCTGCCCTACGTGCCCGGGAGCGAGGTAACTCTTTCGCATTTATCCTCCACCCCCGGGCAGGCCCCGTCCTTTGCTGACAACTCTTTGAGGCGCGCGTGGAACACTACGCGCCGTCGACTCTCGGGCCTGGTGCTGATCGGACGGCGAGTTACCCACTACTCGCCGTCCGCAGGCCCGGGCAACTCAATCGGATACTAAAAAATGGTTTTCAAATTTTGATGGACAACTTACAAAAAAATATACATACAGACTGCAAGCTAAATAAAAGCTTGGAAAAATAATCCATATCCATACTCAGTCACATTCACCTCTATCTTCAATCATAAAAGAACAATTCAATTCCGGACAAGCATGTGACATTGTTGATGACATCATGGCCATCAGGTAAGGTAGTGGTCAAATGCAAACCTATCAATAATAATATCTTGGTGCCTCATGAATCAGAATACCTATGCCTACCCTCAAAAAAAAACTGGCCAAGTGTGAGTTGGACTTCCACACCAAAGGTTCCATACCATTGTAATTTGATTTTTTGTTGTCTTAGCAACAATAGAAATGCACAGTGCGAAAACAACTGCCTACTTATTATGGTTCATGAGATACTGTCTGGTGACAGACAGTCAGCAGCGACTTAGTAGTAGGGTTCTGTTTGTTACCCTTCAGATGGAATTGTATAAAGAAAATTTGAAAAAAAAAAATTATTTAGATAATGTCATCAGCCTGATGGAAAGTTCCATTGGTCAGATGAATATGTAGTCATCAACGTTTATTTTATACATGACAGCATGCTGTCGGCTTAAACAGAGTTTCTGGCAAATATTCAAAATATTTGATCTTAAATAAAGGTCAGGGATGTTCAGTGATAGCCACCATGGAGATAAGACCATAACATTGACACAGGGCTTGTATGTTCTTGAGCTTTTAATCAATCATCATCAAAATAATAGTGAAGTGTTCTGTTGTTTACTTTATGACTAATTCAATTCAAACTAAACATCATGATTGTCAAAAACATTCACAACTTGATAAGAATTGCAACTAATTGTGAAATAAGAAAAATACAAACCTCACTGAAAGTGACAAAGTCACCATCTTCCAAACCATGACGGGTGTCATCAAGGCAGGTGACAACTGCCTCATACTCATGTGTGATATCAGCGATCATGGCTGACACAGGGTTCTCTCCAGTCACATCTACTACTGTGAACTCAGGTCCAAAATCACAGAAGACTCTGGAGAAGAGTCCTCTAGTATCTGCTATAACAAGAGCGATATCGTTGGCGTGCGTGATGGCCGCCACTCGCTCCTGCTCGCTCCAGGAAGCACTGGTGAGCACCACCACGCTAAACTTGCGCAGGAAGTCCTCCGTGAGCGGGCCGGTGTGCGCAGTCGTCGGCACATAGTGGTTTAGCTCCGCCAGCTGTTCGCAGGACACCAGAGCCCTATTCTGGCCAATTGACTGCTCGGACAAGTAGAACTGCGACGACAAGTCAGCAATCGTACAATTCCGCTCGTCATGAAGAGTCACCGACTTCACTCCGCCGAGGATCACGTTTTTCGCTACCTCCAAACCGAGACCCCCGAGTCCCGAAATAAGCACATCCGAGCTGGCCATCCGCCGCATTGCATCATGACCCAACACGTACAGCTGCCGTGAGTACAGAGCCTCGTCAATCTCATCTTCCACACGCGTCCCATTGTTCGCCATTGCCGAGTTGTTGGAACGTGATTCTCCTGTATTTAGTTTCCGCTTTTTCGCCGGGGGGTCAACGGAATTATCGGCGACTTCAGCACTAGACATCGGGCACGAACGCGCACAATTTTGCCAGAATTTTGGTTTGCGTTTTAAATTCAGAAGAAATAATCTTCAAATAATAGAAAGCGACATTCGCGCTTCGTCAAGGCCCGCTTACTCACTGTCTTGAAGTTAGTTGCGAAATACGTGGAAAATGACCTGCGGAAATTATATTTTGTTTGGTTATTTTTCTGATAGTTCTTTTGAATGAGGATTCTGATGAACTTAATTCGCCACTAATAATTTCACTTTCAAGTTTTTTTAATTTAGAACCGGACAATCAACGTGCGGCAAGAGTTATTAAGGAACATAGAAGTTTTATTTTGCGAATTTGTATTTTTTTATATATAGCAACATTGGAATAAAGCCATTGTACAGTCCAGGTAAGAAATATTTTTTAAGGTTTATTTCTAGAAACTACTATTTTTCATTTTAATTAAAATTTTATTTCAGTTTGCCAAGTAGTTAGCACCAAAACAATCTATATCTGTTCGAATAATGATGAAACATCAGTCTCTTTTCATTTGTCATTTTCGTCAATTCTTTTGAGCTAGAAAAAATTAAAATATTCCATGATAAATCCTATTGGTTTCATAATATTGCGAGTAAAATAAAATAAAATGCATAATAAAATATAATAAAAACGTATTTTTACCGTTGACGTGGCCTTGAAAAAAACTTTGTTTTCGAACAAATCCTATACAAACGAATATTTTATACTTGCAACAATATTCCTGTCTACAATCAGACACGCAACTAACTTCAGAGCAAACATTCCATTTTGTTTCAATCCGTGGATTTTATTTCAAGTTCACGACACGGTGTAATTCTGACTCGACGTACGAATTTATTGCTGTCGTACTGATCGCGAGTGAAAGGAGATCGAGCAGCATGACTAGTTTGTGAAACTGTTGATATTGAAAAGTTTGTGAAATCCTTGTATTCTTTTATTTTGTTTCGTGTGCTAAAGAAGTGTGAAAAATGGTGCAGGAGTACCAGCATCCAGTAAGGGTGCACAAGCACACCTTCGAGATGGTGATGGCCGTGAGTATTTAGCACAAATTTAATATGGTAGAGGTGATAATTGTGTGGATATTGACAGAAACATGCTGTGGTGACAAGGTCAGGCCAGATAGTTATTGATAAAACTTTCTTAATGTGGGCCACAGAAGTGTTTAGTCAACACAGTTTGACAATCACTTGACTGGTGTGTTGTGCAATGTTCACCTCCAAAATATTTGCTTAGCCAAGAGTAGTGACATTGAGTTTTCATTGATAAATAATTGACAAAACTCTAATTATACAAAGTATTCTTATCCAAAAATATTTGTGCAGTGGTAATCTTCTGTATTTAACTATTTTTTCTTTGTTGATGAAATGATGATGAATCCAATTGGAATATGGGTTAGGACTGTTAGTTTTGATTTAAATATATAACTGCAAGTATCAACATAATAAATTCACATTTATAACACAAATGCAATACAATGGGTAATTAGAAACAACAGAAGACAAGTTACATTCTTGTAGAACAAGGAAATATCAGTTCAATACTTATTAATAATTAGTACCTACTATTAAATTAGCTAGCTTGAATAACATTAAGTTAGTAACCTTCAAGTTACAACGATTTAGTCTCCGCTGGACAAAGGCTTTGAAGTCACAATTGCCTGGCCATTTTCCCAATTTGATTCTAGTTGAATTCTAGATTTTTCACTCGAAGCAAATTGTTATTTAACCTTCACTACCTAGTGACTGTGTAATATGAAACCCCTTGGTAAGTGTGGTTGTCATGGCCCGGATCAACAGCTTTATGTGTTTTCACGGCATGTAAGACGTCTCTCATTGAAGAGTATGTAATTGCCAGTTCCTCATCCACTGACCGACCCCAGCCAGCTTGGAAGTTCGAGATGTGCTACGTTATTACTTAGCCATAAGTCCCAGGACAAATGTGTTAAAATAAAATTTAATTAATATGTATTTATTTATTTATAATAATAAGCACACCAACAGCACTGGCACTTACAATTCAAATAAAATAATATTTAAAATCGGCATTTCAGCAGTAACCATGCAAATAACAGGTATGCATGACATTGACATAATGAAATTAGAGATAAGAAGAAAAAATAAAAAATGTGTCTAATAAACCTAAAACCATATGTTAGAGTTTTTTTTTTTAACTAGCCTTTGCTGTCCCACTGCTGGGCAAAGGCCTCCCCCAAGTCCTTCCAGGAACTTGTCTCTCTTAAGGTTTTTTAAACCAGCCCTCACCATATGCGTCCAGGTGTATCAATATAGTAAGAATTGATAAAGTTTTAACAGTAAAAGTGTATTACAACTTAGTTTTTCAACATTTTGACAAATTGAAATTAATTAATTACATTGCCATACAAGGTGGCAATGCCGCCAGTCTTTTGGGCACATTACCATCCGACAGCGATGTGGAGGAATTTTACAATGCCATATTTTTGATTTTATAAGTTTCAGTTAGGTAAAAGTTTTTTTTTTTTTGTGTAAGTATATATAGTTAGGTAAATTTTTATTTTATGTACATAAATTTATTAAATATAAAATATAAATTATTCCTTAATATAATGAAATAAAATTTGATAAATTAATAATTTTCTTCTTTGCTACAACTGAATCAATATTTCTGTAAGCTTGTGTTTAAAACATATAATTTCTTATCATTGGCACTTATCTATTATTTTATCAATGGACTACTTCCTTGTGATACCAGATACTATCTTGTTTACCTACATTTTCTTAGACTACTGCTGGGTCTGTTTTTCAAAGATAGTAGAAAATGATTGGAGAAATAAAAAATATTGAAGTACTAAAACACCAATCAGAATTTTGCTCAAATACCTTCCTATGTTGGGGTTTGCTCCTAGTGTAACCATATGCAGCTGAATACCAGTATTTTACATGGAGATACTATCTGATTTTTACTATACATCATCATCATCAGCCTTTAAGAGGCCGTACACGAAATTTTGCCGATTTCGCTGATTTACGTGATTTTACAGTTATAATAATGTATTTCTAAAAGCTTTAATGCACAACATGAAAGATCATTTCAATTATGATCTAAATATCTAATGTATGAGCTAGTTTATTTTTTATTTTTATTATAATAATGGTTAAATCGACCACAAACCGGCGACGGTTTTCGGAATTTTTTCTGTAAGGGGTTTAGAATATCACATAATTACGAATCGTATTGACGTCTAAACGGTATGAAAAAATTTAAATGTATTGTTGCAAAAGTCGTCTATATATTGTATGAATCACTTTATACCACTTTTATATACAAATTTCGAATAAAGAAATATTTAACTTAGTCAAATTTTGAGAAAATGGGCAAAGAATTCCTTTTGATTTTGGCTCTTTAAAACTCGTTTATAAAATTAAAACAGCAAATAATAAACTCCAGTTCACCATCAATCCATTTATTGAGAATTTTTTTTTTAATCCAAAAATTTGGCAATAAAAAATCTTTTAAAACATCCCAAATCTCGACTTATAATACGCAACACGAGCTTCGAGTCTAGCTCATTCATTAGATCACAATTGAAATGATCTTGCATGTTGTGCATTAAAACTTATAGAAATGCATTATTTTAACTGTAAAATCACATTTGTAAAATCACGTAAATCAGTGAAATCAGCCAAAATTTCGTATACGGCCTCTTAAATGTCTCCACTGCTGGGGTACAGGTCTCCTCTCTATGGGCGGGTGTGGCCCATAATCCACCAGGCGGTTCTAATGCGGGTTAGTGGATGTCACATGTCTTCGAATTTTTAACCGACTTTCGAAAAAGGAGGAGGTTCTATGTTCGACTGTAGGTATGTATGTTTTTTTTTTTTTATGTATGTCCGCGCATTTCTCCTTCAGTTGTGGACCGATTTTCAAAATTTTTTTTTTCCGAAAGAATATACTCCCAAGGTGGTCCCATATAAATTTTATCGAAATTGCTTTAGCGCTTTTTGAGAAAGTGAACAAAAACGAAAAATAGGCATATCTTGATGACGTTTTTGTGTTCTCCAAATGTTTGAATTCCACGTTCCATGTTATTGGGGATTTTAGTTCTGGGGTATAACAACTAAAAAGCGAAAAATAAAAAACTTTTTTACAAAAAAAACAACCGACTTCCAAAAAAAAAATACACTAAATATTTAAAAAGTCGGTTGTTTTTTTGTAAAAAAGTTTTTTATTGATTCTAGGACAAGCCGGTTTCCTCACTGCCTTCACCGTTTTGAGAGCAGTGGTGATGAAATAATTTACACAAAGTAACGCTCCTGCTTGAGTTTGAACTCGCAACCTACAACTTGAAAGTCGCGGCTGTTACCACTGGGCCACCACTGGTCACAGTACAGTTACTGGATATTTTGACACCAACATTTTTTGTGGAAAAATTAAAAATTATACTATAGCTGGTGTAGTCGCTAATATTAATAATTTACTTCTTGGCAAAACTGCAAGACTTTGCAAAAAACCTGTTTGTATATTAAACTAACATATTTAAAAGTGGCTTCTAACAGCGCCTTCGCCCTCTTGGACTTACTAATTCCTGCACTATAAATAGGTTCTTGTCCTGGGTATAAAATATTAGACCGTAAGTTAGATTATCAAAAAATATTGGACTCATATTTTCTCCTTTACCAAACCAATAAAAATGACAAAGATAAAACGCATCAAAGTTCAGGAGTGGGGAAGTGTTACGTCACTTATCATTAGCATTACAAAGTGTATTGAACACGATACGAGATATGACGTCACGCGAAATTTCAACGCACTGTATCGTCCTCATTTTTGGTTTACGTGATCAAAAAAAAAAAACTTGTCTAATATTTTTTGGTAATCTATCTCTGTCCCAAATTTCATCCAGATCCATTCTGGCGTGATTGACTAACATCCATCCATCAGTCCATCATCAGCCATCATAATCATCAGCTTATAGCAGTCCACTGCTGGACATAGGCCTCTCCAATTGCACGCCATTCAAACTTTCGCATTTACATTATTATAGTGGAAATACACGCTAGGGTTTGCATGATGGTTATAACCTTACAAGCTTAACCAACCAGCAACCATAGCGTGTATGTTATAAAACTGTACAGTTATCGGTACTTTGAAACTCGGTTATGCCTGTGGGGCACAAGCAGAGTACAACCCGAATTGATCATCAAATTCTAAATTAACGCGAGCAAAGCCGGGGGAAAATGCTAGTTTATAATATTAGTAGGATAGAATAGTTCTAGCCAGAACTCAATGCGCCCCTCACATTGAGTTCAAGATGCTTATCTAAAATACTTTTACACTGCTCTGATTAGTGGAATGTCTGTAACTTGTGATAGCTTCTTACGTAAGTGACTTGAATAATGCCAGTACATGTAATGACTAACAAGTCTGCTTGCTGAAATAACACATTTGTTTTTAGGGTTCCGTACCCGAATTGAAACTAGCGTCCACCCGTATGTTTGTCAATGGGCTGTATCTCGTGATCCGTAATAGGTAGTTAGACAGTTGAAATTTTCACAGATTGTGTATTTCTGTTGCCGCTACAAAAACAAGTAGGTAATAAAAATAAATTAAAGAAGGCTCCCCTACTAGAAACTTTTTTTTGGCTTTTTTGCTCGATTTTAATAATGGCAACAAGTAGACGCGTATATCTTGTACGATGGTACGGAACCCTTCATGAGTGAGTCCGACTCGCACTTGGCCGGTTTTTTTTTACATAATTTTTAATGGGCACTAGTGACCGACCGAAACACGATTTTTATTCGAAACCGAAACTAACCGAATGTTCGGCTACCATTTCAATTTCGGCCGAAACACGTAGAATCAGAAAAACGGAATTGCCTTTCAGTAAAGTGGTAATCCTAGCCAAAGTCAAGAAAACACTTGATAATTACAAAGATAACCCAAGCAATAATAAAAAAATCTATGCAAATAAACCCACTTAATTCAATGAACATTGGGTGTATACCACACTTACATTTTAGTATCAATAAATCTTGTACATTAATACTCAGACATTAAACTGCTATAAAAAGCAAAAAAATAAGTCTATGCTCAGGTACTGTCAAACCCACCACAGCTGTAACACTTGAACTATGATAATCGCCGTAACTGCGAGGAAATAAAGGCGCTGTCAAAATCAAACTGTTACCACGTCTACATGCAGTTGGGTGTACCTACCATCTGCAGACTCTTGTCGAAATTCCCGCAGATTCATGCTCCGAATAGGAAAGATGGCGACCTCATACGCCAGTAATGCATATCTCACACGAGATTATTATCTCAGAGATTTTTATTAGTCTATTTGCATTCCTAGTTGTGTTGTTGTATTCGCGACGTGATTTTGAGACAAAGAAAAATAACGAGATTGTGAGAATAAAATAGTTGTATGTAGAAAAGTATCCTACTGGTCCTACTTATAAGTATTATAAATACGAAAGTTTGGATGAATGGATGTTTGTTACTCAATCACGCCTGAATGGCTGAACGGATCTGGATGAAATTTGTCACAGAGATAGATTAAGTATAAGGATCAATTACACCCTCCGATTTCAAGGGACCCAATTTAGGAACAAGGTAACTAGGAAGTAGGAAGCTAGCGATTACACTACCCTAAATTGGGCTCCTAAATCGGAATCCTAAATCGGGAGTGTTACCAACTCGTACAAATTCAAGCCCCTAGACAGAATAACAAAAGTCGTTAGAAAGTCTCTAAAACCGATTCTACCAGGAGCGGACCAAAAAAGAAAAAGAGTGGACTCAGATTTTTTTTCTGAGAAAGGGACCTTGGGAAATTTAATTTAATTTTAAATATTTACAAAAATACTAATAGCCCAATTGTGGCGACAAAGTCGCTAAATTCGCAACACTTAACACACAGCTCTAAATCGGAGTGATGCGATTACACTATCCTAATAATATTATAAATGTGAAAGTTTGTGAGGATGTTTTTTACTCTTTCACGCAAAAACTACTAAACGGATTTTGATGAAACTACAATATGCTTTACCTCAGAATAACATAAGTATCGGCTATAATTTATAATGGGGTCCGGGAACTACTAATTCCACGGCGGCGAGCTTGTAGATAGATATTTTTAAATAGGTACGACCTGACGCATGTACAATATTACCATATAGTAATACAGGTGATTACTTTTCCTGTCCATTGTTTGTACCTAACAGGAAAAATAGACTTGTTTACACAAATACATAATTATTATTTTATTTATTATTTCACATAAAGTTCTTATTATTAAGTCTATTGAGGATAAATAGTTTTGCCATTTGTGTCCAAATTATTGATATTCAATCTGAAAACCAATTTCCGGAATCTACCTACGTTACATTTTTGGATGTGGGACTAAAGTAGTGTGACAATCATGTCCTACGATGTTCCGGACATTCCGGATGTCACAAAATATAATTATCTTTCAGTCTGGAATCACCCACTGTGTTCAGGCCTCCTGTCGTATTCCTTGGTTCCGTGCGTCCCGGTGTTCCTCGCAACTTTGACGGAAAACACTTTTGTTTTGGCCTAATCTTGACCATGACTCTGTTAAAGCTTTATCGGCCATCTCCACGTCTAGCCAGTTGTCCTGCTCAACTCCACTTAAGGCGCTTCGGCCTAGCTAGCCCCGAAGTGAGACTCTTTCGTCCAACGACGAATTTCGGCGTTGCTCACTCGGTCTAGTAGATGAATGCCGCAATAAAATATACCTACATGTCAAAAAACATGAATAAACGATGCTTTTACTGCTTGTCTGTCTTCACAAACACGTATCTACCTATTGTATGCAAAGTAATGTAGTAATAGCACACCATTGTTGTTACCTACCGGCTAGCCGAAATCACGCCTGGTGGCATCCGCACAGTCTTAATCATTAATGGCAGAAACGTAGCCAACTAGCCAGTAATTACAATATTTTTGTTTAATAAGCACCCACACACATCACTGTTTGTTCAAGTATACTGTAGCTTGGCTATCAGCTAGTTTACTCGTCAAAAGTCCTTCCCAAAACCTTAAAACGGGTACTTTCTCTTCTCTCTTTTTAATCCATCCAAAAGTTGTCTTTAAAAGATCGCTTTTAGCGCTAACACCGCCCATCGTGTCGCCGTATGTAATGTTTCCTTAACTTAAATGGTGTACATAATAAACAGTATTTTATCTTAATTTCGCATTTACAACATTACTTTTTAAGGTCACAGCACACAATATCAACTCGGAAAGGGATCGTCGCCGTATCAACTCGAGCCGTGCAGTATTCTTTGTATGAAACTCCCTACTGAAACGCACACTAATCGGGAATCGCCTCGCCTCGGAACAAACTGACAAACCGGTCCGGTGCGTGGTTAACTTGCGGTACCCACGCTTACGGCTTGTCGTCCCCGCGCTTACGACTCGTCGTCCCCGCGCTCACGTCTCTCCGTGCCCTCGACAACAAATAGATCAACCAGCGGTCGGTGAGCCGTAAGCGTGGCGTCGACTAGCCGTAAGCGTGGCGTCGACTAGCCGTAGCCGAGTCGACGTACCGGAGCTGCTGATCCACTTTGGTTACGTGCTTACGTTAGGTTGACGCCTGTTTGACGACGAGATAAGGAAAGGAATTCATTGCCGGAGTCTGTTTTTCCTGATAGCTACAACCTGGGAGTCTTTCTAGGCAAGCGTGCTCCATCTTCGACTAAATTATCGCTTACCATCAGCCCCCTTAGCCAAATAACTTTTATAATAGCGCTAACGCTAACTGCTAATGGCAAGGACATTACCTGCGGAGAGAACTGTCACGTGACTCACGCCCAGTAATGTCGTTGCCATATATTTTGCACGAAGCGTTAGCGTTATCGTTAACAGAAAAGTGTTTTGTCTAACCCCCCAGGTGAGATACTGGCCAAACGCCAGCCTATTAATGATAAAAAAAAACTTCGCCACAAAGTTCAATCATAAATTCATAACAATTCTCAGTTATATTCTACCCGCAATACTGAGGGTCGTTTAACCGTGACACCAGCACAATACAGTCAGGGGCTGCAATTGTGCCTGGCCCATTATCGGGGTCTTTTCACCGACGACGCGACGTGCTCAAAATGCTAAGCGTGCATTGATACCGTTGCAGTCACATGGGCTATGAGATAGCGTTATCAATGAATAAATACTATTCACTTACACGTGAGTGTGGTTATCATAATATTATGAGCTGATTGAAGGAGACAAATTGGTTTGGTGTGATAAGGGGTTTTTTCGATTGACAGGTTTATTTTTAATTCGATTCTGTCAGCGGCTTCGCCCGCATGGAATTAGTACTTCCGCCACTATAAATTATAGCCTATTTGCTATTCCAGATTATAATCTATATCTTTGCCAAATTTCATCCAGATCCGTTCAGCCGTTTTGGCGTGATGAAGTAACAAACATTCATCCATCCGGATAATGGATGGATGTTGGATCCATTCAAACTTTCGCATTTGTAATATTAGTAGGATTATAAAATCATCATTGAATTATTATAGTACGTTATAAAGTTCTAGGAAAAAGTGCTTCTGATTACTCGTAATGACTGTTAAACGTGTGAAAATCTGGCCCTGTAGACAAAGTAACATCGCTTCGTTACGAAACGATATCTAAATTCGTCATCGTCTCTGAGATATCGATAAACATTTCCTAGCGTTAGCGTTCCTTCGTTATCTTTTTTGGCAATCACGATCGAGGCGAGGGCGAACTCTGAAAGCGCTGCTTGTCTTCGCATTTGTATGGGATAAACACGATAGCAATTCGTTTCTTTATGGTTTCGCTACGAATTATAACATTGTCTACCAACTTGCGATAACGATGTCGACAGTCGACTGACCACGTGACTTAGCGCGGTTTATGTCAATCTCATACATTTTAGAATTTTCTAACTTCGTTATCGTTTTTAAATTGTTACTTTGTCTAAGCCCCCTGTATCGGTGGCGTATCGTTCATGTATGAAAGACATCCGATGTGAAAAAAACTAGTCACAAATTCGTGACTACGGCAATGCGTATTTTAGGCAATAACCTGCTCACGTAAGTGTTCGAGAACGCAAAGGGCAACTGTAGGAACACGGGTTGGTTTTAGTCAGTAAGAGTCTGACACGCCCGCCCTCCCGCTTCACCCAGAGCGGGAAGTCATCTAATGGTTTCCCACCAGCAACAAAAAAAGCCTATAACCCCGCACTTAGCTATTGGTGCCGATTCTGTTTTGCACAAACTAAACTTAATTTAGGCTATTGCTATCTTTTTCTCTCTAATAAAACAAGAAAGAGACGGACGTAAATAATTATAGCTGTCTTTAGTTGAACTAATATTTCAACAAATAATAATAATATAATTTTTTTTTTTTTTATATTTATTAATATTTGTTTTTTTTTATTTGTATGGAAATATTAGACTCATAAAACATGTCGACTAAAAACACGGTAAATCGTAAGGCGTAAACTAGTTTGACATCTCTAACTTAGTTCATAGCTATGGCCGTCCTTATCTCGCACTGGCTTTTAGTAAAGGATAGCGATTCTCTAATTTTAGTTTAGTTATTTAACAAAAGAATCGGCACCACTGTAAAATACTTAAACATTTGCCAACCAAAATTACCGTAACAATTTCACAATAGCCAATTAATTTATCATTTTACCTCTTTAAGTAACCGATAAAATAATTTGCGCATTGGCAATACCTAATCTTCGTCAGAATTGGGAACCAATTTTGAATATCAGATTAAACCAAAACTTAATTACCTTCGGCTACATCATTTGGTATAGTTATACCGAGCGTACATATGTTATAGTTATCAGCCTCTAATCAGTGTATATGCCTCTTTAATTGCCACTTAGTGATATCTCGCAGATAGCTTCGATATCGGATCGATATTGAGATGGGGTTTTTTTTGTGTGGTGGTAGGTAAATCATCCAATGACATCTGCTCTGGGTGGAGCAGGAGGGCGTGTCAGACTCTTACTGACTGAAACCCACCCCTGTTCCTTCCCTGCCTGAGTGTCCAGGGGTGCGGTAACTCATGTTGAGAATTTATCCGCTACCCCTAGGCATGCAGGCACCGGCCACGATGGACCCCATCAGTGGTGGCTGACAATAATCTCTTTGAGGCGCGCGTGGAACACTACGCGCCCTCGACTCACGGGCCTGGTGCTGATCGGACGACGAGCTACCTACTGCTCGCCGTCTGCAGGACCGGGTCTATGGTGGATGACTACAACGATCTGAGACCATTTTCATAATCTTAGGTTAATTTTCCGTAGGGACATGTTTTGTAAATAAAAATGAGGTTTAGACAATGCGTTGATTATCAGAAGTACTCAAAATGATGGCTTTTTTATCCCACTGTTCCTGGAGGAGGGTAATGCTCGCAGAAATAGTCTTTAATATTAAAATAGATGTTTCACATCCTGCCGGGCGTCGTGACGGTCAACTTTTTTGTTACTGCACCAATTCCGCGATAATCAGAGATAAACCACACCTAAACGTCTCAAAATGGCGCATTGCGATGTTTTGATAGTACGAGAATAACAATCAATGCTAAACGATTCGCAGTTATTCAGACAGAAACGTTAATGTAACAAACACGTGCGGAAGTGCGTGATCGCATATCGTACCTACGTGATAATTGTATATTTGCAATATTGTTAGCTTAATAATATCGACCCTTTCGTCACAAAGGGCGTACTCAGGATCACATACTTTTGGCGATGAGCAGAAAAACTAAAAAGGTTTGCGTACAAGTGTTTTAGAGCTTTATGGTAATGTTGGGTAGTGTAAACCTTATTTTTCATCGTAGGCCAATTTTATCTAAGTATACTATATCGAAAGAGCGTGAAAAACTGAGTAAAAGTCCATCAAAAAGTCAATTTTCCCCGAAATGTTATTTACGCCCTTTTTAGCGAAAAGAGTTGGGCTCCAACCACATTTTTTGATTATTCAGTGCCTCGCGTTTGATCACATTCTCACCTGATTGTAAGCGATGGAGCACGCTTGCCTACAAGTAAACTATTCACTCTTGACTTAAAGACTTCCAGGTCCAATCTTTCTGTGAGAGAGAGTGCGTCATCCTAATGCTCTATTCTACTATGCGGGTTATCATCACCATGTCTTCAAATATTTATTTTTAGAGTATACCTGTTGCTTCACGAGGTTTTTCAATCAAATAAACACATCTGCTTAATCTTCAGCACATGTCGCAGAACAAAGCAGTTTTTAAACGACGCTTTCGTTTTCATTACGAACAAGGGTATCGGGTAACTAATCTGTACTGACTTTGAATGCACTTGCGAAGCGTGACAGCGGGCAAGGCAATTGAAACTTCGAACGCAGTCAACTTATCCGTTGCTTCCTTGCAATCTGTAAAGCGGTAATTCAATATTTAACTACGCCGCTAGCTCGCTTTATTAAAATTAAAGGAGAACTCGGACGAGAAGAGCCTACCCCACATGACGATACAAGGCTTATTTTTTTATAGGGTTGAAAATCATCAAATAACTTCTCCCGCTCTGGGTGGAGCGGGAGGGAGTGTCAGACTTTTACTGACTGGAACCCACCCGTCCATATTAGCCGTAGAACCGATAATTGTTGCGGGAGATGTGTTCCTGAGTGGAGACCGCGAATTGGCAAACGTAAGGTAGGCCGCCCTCAGGCTAGGTGGAGCGATGATCTTCGCAGGGTGGCTGGTAGCAGCTGGATGAACGTTGCCGAAACCGAGCTGAAAGGACGAGCTCGTGGCTAAAGTAATAACAGCCGTACGGGTATATCCATCAGGTTAAGCTACGCTTGCCGGGGTTGGTCCATGGATTAGTGACCATCTTTACATACCGAGACTCCTCCGTGCCTCGGAAAGCACGTTGAGCCGTTGGTCCCGGCTGTCAATCGTGGATCTTTGACAGTCGTTACGGGTCGTCAGAAACCCGAAAGTGGAGGACAGATAGGCAGTCTCTCCATGTAGCTGCATCCGGTTAGACTGGAAGCCAACCCCAAGAAAGTTGGGAAAAGGCTAAGGCTTGGAAGTAGGTCAAGAAAGAAGAATTAAATTCTGGCCTTTGTTTACGTCAAATTACGAGACTTATCCTTAAATTATCAGATATTTTGTTACTCTAGTTAAGTTCTTAGTTTTTGGTCCTATTATACTTCATAATTAAAATCTTTCTTTGTCTAACTAACTGACACAAAGACAAAGTTCTACTTTTAATATTAGTAATAGCAATGTTATGCTAATTGATATTTTAATTAATATAAATTTCTCAACTACTTGATGAACAAAATCAAAGTAATAAATCTTAATTCCTGAACTATGATCTTTGGAGACAGATCATATTATAGTAATTTATTAGTAATAGATAAAATTTGTCACGTGTGTATTGTGGTCTATCAACAAATGCACTATTTATTGCAAGCAAGGAAAAGGAATATTGTTTAAAACGGGGTGATCAGAGACGCCCCAAACATAAGCGCTTGGGTGTTCTAAACATTGAAAGCCTCAATACAATGAAGTCGGATTGTATAACTCTTTCTTCAGTTACCATCGTCCTATGTGGGCCTGTTTTTGAACGTTATTGGCCGTTAAACCCTGAACTTAATTAATATGTTTATAGTAATAAAAATAAAGCCACCTTCTAAGTTGGCATGTTGTAGCGGGCGACTATGGAACCCTACACTGCACATGGCCCTACATACACTTGGCTGGTTTTAATACAAATGGTCACTTGGAACATTAACTTAAAACATATAACGCTGAATTTGATACTTGAGTTGTTGGGGATCTATTGAAATTATCTCGAATTATAAATTCAATCATAGAAACTTCTCTTCTCAGTAGAACAAATTCCAAATTTTCTTTCACTTTTCTATTTAAAATCAGATTAATTTTAGTTTGCCGTTAATACAGAGTGCCAGTTGTTTATCCACTAGTATCCTTAAGACAAACAAATATGATTTACTTTATTTATTTAGGACCTATGTCATAAGTGAGAAAGTCGCTTTTCCGTCTGACACTCCGTGATCCTTATGTGGATCGATTAAGACTGTAAGCATAGGACCTATGCCATAGGCGATGAAGTTGCTTTTCTGTCTGACGCTCCATGGAACGCCTGGAGAAATGGGCCAACACACATTCTATTCTTAGAACTGTGAGTCACTGAAGATGCTGCTCAGTCTTCTAATATTGTTATGGTTACGTGATCCATGTTTGGATTAACTTCCATTACAAATACAACATAGCTTTTTGCTAGGGGTTCGCTTGCGTGGCCTATCCTGCAGGAACCGTGCTTCTTTTTAGGTTTTCGTACCCGAAGAGTAACTAACGGAACTCTATTACTAAAGCCTCCGTTATTAACTGTTGGCCCGTCCATCCGTACGTCTGCCAGTCAGCGGGCTGTATCTCATGAACCGTAACAGGTAGACAGTTGAAATTTTCACAGCGTGTGTAATTCTATTGCCGTTAAAACAAAAAAAATAATAAAATCATACGGAACCCTTCGTATGCGTTGTAAACTCGTACTTGACCGTATTGCACCAGAGATAACACCTTACAAATAGAGGATTTAACGCCTGTTACGATGTACTTAATATAACTGACGAAATATGGGTGTAACACGACTCTGCTTGTCCCCTGTCAAAGTAAAGGGCATAACCCATGATATATGATACATATTTTACCAGAACTTTAATCTGCTTGTCAATAGTAACGAAGGACCACTAACTTTCTTAATATTTAATTGGAATAATTTCGTCTCAAAGGGGTAGGAGAAACGAAAAAATAAATAAAACAATCTCTGACACAATATAATAGAGTTCAATTTCAATTGTGCTCCAAAATTCGTGGGTTTCTCTTGCCATGACCGATTGTTCGAGTTCATTTTATAATTAAGTTAGCTGTCAATTGTTTTACGACTGTATGCCTTAAGTGATAAGGTAGGTTTTTGACTGATAACAGAGTATTTCAGTCTCGCTACGGTCGATGATCGGAATTATTTGTTTGGCTGTGGTTTCCAACATGGAAATCGTGATTCATACAATTTGCTTTCTGGAGCGAATCCTTTAAAAGAAGTATTTTGAAGTCTGCTCTAAATGTCCAGTTAAAAAAGTCTGTAACTAAGATGTCGAGGCAAGCAATAAGCACTTTTATTGCAGTGCTAACGTAATTCTTTGTTACCGGAGAGATGATGCCTTGTTGCCGTTTTTTTTTTTTTGCTAGCAACATGTCTTCCGCAACGAGAGCAGCGGTAGCCCAGTGGTAATGGCTCTGACTTGCAACTTGTACGTCGTGGGTTCAAACCCAGACAGGTACATTACTTTGTTTTTTTGTTTCATTTCACTGCTCTCAAAACGGTGAAGGAAAACATCGTGAGGAAACCGGCATGTCAATTTATGAAGACACGTGACATACACCAACCCGCACTGGGCTCGTCACGTCCATTCCCTCTCTTAGAGAGGCCTTTTTTTTTGGAGTTTTTGGTTTTTTTTTTTTAATTGGTAACATAATAAGGCTGATTTTGCTTATGTTGCCTTCCTGGTTATTTTATTTTATTAGAATCTCCAACAAAGAATACACATTACATTTTATAATGTAAAGGACAAGACCGAAAATCTATGTGCTCCCACGATTAAAGGAGACCACATCATGCAATAGAAAACAAACAAACAGTATGGGATACCTAACTAACATAGACAATTCTAATTCAACTGGAAATAACACTTAAAGTTAACATCATCTATTATTATTAAAGTTTTAGTATATTATTAAAGTTGACAATTTGAATTTAAATTGAATAATAAAAAAATAAAGGACTTGGGGGAGGCCTTTCCCTAGCAGTGGGACAGCGTCAGCTAGACAAAAAAAATAATATTAAAAAGCAAAAAACATAGTAGACAAAATAACTTTATAACTTTTTAGGCAGTCTGACTTGTTTAATGGACAATTGATTACCAGCAACATTTTAAACTGCTTCTAAACTTTGAGTAACTGTTGCTCAAAGTTTGATTTCCGTGGCATTTACCGTTACTGACCTCTTTTTACAAGACCCGCATAAATAGCACTTGCAAAAAATTTAATATTTTCAAAAAAACCGACTGTAAAAAACAACTAAAAGTTTCAAACAAGTCACTTTTCAAGCAGTCTGATGCTGTTGGTGGCTGTTATTTTAGTTGAATTATTGATTTCATGCCACCAACTGCATCAGACTGCTTGAAAAGTGACTTGTTTGCCGCACGCTAAGTCGTTGGTCCCGGCTGTCAATCGTAGATCTTTGACAGCCGCTACGGGTCGTCTGAAGTCCGAAAATCTGATCACCAGTCTTACCAAGGGGTATCGTATTACCCAGAACTGGGTTGTGGAGGTCAGATAGGCAGTCGCTCCTTGTAAAATACTGGTATTCAGCTGCATCCGCCTAAAAGGCTAGGCAGATTTTTGGTGTAATTGCTGCAAAGCGTTGCGATGCGAGGATAAACGAATAATTAAACAAATTGTGAATATACAGGTACAACTACAAAGCTTCGAGGATTTGTAAATCATCAATCATATACGAATTTTATTGTATCCATTATCTACTTAACATAAATTCGTGCAGCGTATCTGATTACAATAGAAATCTGTCCGTGAACTTTTAATTCAGTCAATTTATTCAAGCGCAATGCAGTGTCTTCATACCTTCTAATAACTAATGGATTTACCCTCATAAATTGATGTTAATAAACCAAAAACAGGTATCGAACCTGTGTCCTTGGGTCAATGGAGACGTAAAAAACAATAAAGGCTCAAGTGCATATGTGACTTTCAGCAGCAGGTGGTTTCATGTCATTGTTCTGTAATATAACGTCATAACAATCTGATAAGTTTGATCTTGAATTGAACTCGGGAAGAAAATTCAGCTATTTTAAGTTTACACTGTTTTTGTCGCGAGAGTTCGTTGACTTCTCTATCCTGGTTGTTTTTCTGTTCTGTCGACCCCTTGTTATTGTTATTCAGTATATCTTGGGTACTTTCAATATAGGGCGTCTATTTAGTTGGAAAACTTTAGCTGCCCTTAGGTACCCTTCGCTCCTAGCGTAGGCGGTCTTGTTATGTATATATATATATGTAGGTGCCTGTTTAAACTCTCCGGCAATGTGGCCTCAATAAACATCAGACACAAAGGCAGAGGCATCCTCCATTAAGATTATTCTTTAGGATCTCGCCTCATAGGAACCCATCTATCTTCTGTACTTATAAATAAAATTGAATGTTTGTATATTTGTCCTCTATGCGTTCCTAAACCATTGATTAAATTGTGATGAAAATTAGCAGGGCCTTCTGAGGACGCCCGCGAGGGTTTTTGGCCCAAAATATCTGTGTATTTTTTTTTTTGGAAGTCGGTTGTTTTTTTTGTAAAAAAGTTTTTTATTTTTCACTTTTTAGTTGTTATACCCCAGAACTAAAACCCCCAATAACATGGAACGTGGAATTTAAACATTTGGAGAACACCAAAACGTCATCGAGGTACGCGTATTTTTCGTTTTTGTTCAGTTTCTCAAAAAAGGCTGAAGCAATTTCGATACAATTTATATGGGACCACCTCGGGAGTATATTCTTTCGGATAAAAAAAGAATTTTGAAAATCGGTCCATAACTGACGGAGAAATCGGCGTACATACATAAAAAAAAAAAAAAAACATACACACAGTCGAACATAGAACCTCCTCCTTTTTCGAAAGTCGGTTAAAAAACGCACGCCGGGTACAGCTAGTAGGTTATATAAATTGAATCTCCTCTGTAGTATCAAGCACATTCTCTTTACAGACAAACACATAACGCACGAATGAAAAATTTCTGACCTTCCTATTATGAATACCTGTCCTTTTTTTTTTTTTGGGGTGTGGGAAATCATCCAATGACATCTCCCGCTCTGGGTGGAGACTCTTACTAACTAAAACCCACCCTTGTTTCTTCCCTGCCCTGAGTGTCCAGGGGCGCGGTAACTCTGTTTCGAATGATTATCATGATTAAGTTGATGTGGTAACCTATCCCTTAAACTTGAAATGAAGAGTAATCTCCCAGCGGCTTTGTTTCTGCATCATTTTAGTGCTAATATTTGTAGACTGCTAAGGAGTGGAATTCCCTGTCAGAGTCTGTGTTTCCTGATATCTACAACCTGGGAGTATCTAAGTCAAGAGTCAATAGGTTACTTCTAGGCAAGCGTGCTCCATCTTCGACCACATCATCGCTTACAATCAGGTGAGATAGTGGTGAAACGTGAGCCAGTCAATGATAAAAAAAACTAGTTCGTTTCAATGTGCAATCAATCAATAAAAAAAATCTTAAATCCTTTCTTTACAGTGAGGTAGTTTATTCTTTACTAGCAACCCGCCCAGCTTCACTCAGGTACAAATTATACACCTAAACCTTCCTCATGAATCACCCTGTCTATTGGTGAAAACCGCATGATAATCCTTTGAGCAGTTTTTCAGTTTATCGCGAACAGACAGACAGACGCGGTGTGAGACTTTGTTAGGGTTCCGTATCCGAAGGGTAATCAACGGGACCCTATTACTAAGACTCCGCTGTCCGTCCGTCCGTCTGTCTGTCAGCGGGCTGTATCTCATGAAAAGTAATAGGTAAACAGTGGAAATTTACACAGAATGTGTATTTCTGTTGCCGCTATAACAACAAATAATAAAAATAAATTAAAAATTAAACGGGGCTCCCCTACTAGAAACGTGTTTTTTTTTTTGCTTTTTTTGCTCGATCTTCATAATGGAAACAAGTAGACGCGTATAATCTTTTACGATGGTATTTTCACAGATGATGTATTTCTGTTGCCGCTTTAACAACAAATACTATAAAAAATCAAAATGAAAACATAAATTTAAGTGGGGCTCCCATACAACAGACATGGTTTTCTTGCCGTTTTTTATAGATAATGGTACGGAACCCTTCGTGCGCGAGTCCGACTCGCACTTGGCCGGTTTTTTTATAATATTATGTAGTGATTGTTTTAGTAATCTGCCACAATATTTGTAACGTATGCATAGCTGCGCCTTTATGATCATGACGGTTAGATACGAGCTATCTTGTCAGTGGCATTTAGGCCGTGACGGTACATAAATTAGTTTGTGTCATAATTATCAGCTGTGGGCAGGAAGTTAGTAAATAACTCATTAGTTAAGCGGTTACTTGTTAAGCCGACTTGACAGACAAGTTCATGATGAAAAATAGAGGAATGTTGTTTTTTTTTGGTGCTCATTAAGAGTATCAACAAACTATTAAGGCCCTACTAATGGCCAAGTGGCGCCCTCATTGAATAAAAAATCGTAGCTTAGCATAGAAAATAATTATTAAAGAATCCAACGTCACGTTTCTTTACAAAGAGTACAGAGTAGTAGGCAAAAGTGTCAGAAAGGGCCGTTTTTGATACTTTTGCCTACTATTTTGGATTAGAAACATTCTGAGACCTGTTTTAACAACGTAAAAATACTTTATCCTCTTTGTAACAAACGTGACGTTGGATTCTTTAATATTTATTTTCTGTGCTATGCTACGATTTTATATTCAATAAGGGGTGCCAGTTGGCCGGTAGTAGACCCTTAAGTTTTAAGTACAAGCTTAGTAGAACTAGCGACATATTACACACCCAAACCTTCTCGTTATTTTAGTTCAGTTATTGATTTCATGTCACCTGACTGCTTGAAAAGTGACTTGTTTAGATGTTTTTTACAGTCGGGTTTTTTTTTTAAATATTCAATATATTTATTTTCTACATTTTACTGAGTTATTTTTTTGTAATCGCCTCCTCGAACCCTTTATTTTGATACCCCACTTAATATAGTTCGTCGACATTCAGTTTTTTCTATTTCACAATATGGCGTCTGGTGGTCGCCATATCATATTTTGATTACTGTCATGTCTTTAGTAGCACTCACAAGATTAAGACGAAACAATTGACGTAAGAATTATCAAAATCGGCCCACGCGTTTGGTCTCTAAAGCGCCAAAAAGGAACAAACATACATACATACTCGTAGGCTGATAAAGGATAAAAGGGAGGGTAATGTACCCTCCCTTGCGTCGCGCAGTTGGGTTAAAAAGGTACTTGTATGTACTTAAGGAATATCTGCGATTAATCTGGTACTGCAGATGACTCAAGTTGGCGGTGATTATGTACACAAGGTGGCCTTTCGGCTTATTGGCCGTCCAATAATGTATTTGACCTAAATTTGGACGTATTGATGTTCTTCGTTAGTAACGTACCGAGTCTTAATAAGGATTCCAACTGCCTGTCACTGGCCGCTCTGGTAGGCCGCCATTTTGCATACCAAAGAACAGTTACTGCTGAGTTTAGTAACTAAACAGTAAGTTACCTGTAATTATGGTCTTTTAAAAACTGATCTTTTATTTTTCTTTATTCCGTGTTGTCCATGGAGCAGTGGTGGCCCAGTGGTAATGGCCTCGACTTACGAGTTGAACGTCGTGGGTTCAAACCCAGGCAGGCGCTTTCATCATCATCATTTCAGCCGAAAGACGTCCACTGCTGGACATAGACCTCACCAAAGTGTCGCCACAACGACCAGTCCTGTACGTCTCGCATCCATCCGCTACCTGCGACCGTCACCAGGTCATCGGTCCACCTTGTTGGAGGCCTTACAACGCAGCGTCTTCCGGTTGCGGCTGCCATTCCAGAACCTTTCGGCCCCATCGACCGTCCGTTCTGCGAGCAATGTGCCCAGCCCACTGCCGCTTCAGTTCAGGAAGGCGCTTTACTTTGTGTAATATATTTCATCACCACTGCTCTCAAAACGGTGAAGGAAAACATCGTGAGAAAAGCGGCATTTCCTAGAACCAAAGATTCGAAGACATAACATCCACCAACCCGCTCTGGGCCTGCGTGGTGGATTAGAGTCTGTGAGTCACTGAGTCCCAGCAGCCACATTATAAGGCTGATTCTGCTGTGTTGTCCCGTAGAGCAAGTGCCTTACATTCTCCGTCCCAGTCCTCTCTGTCTTGAGCTGGTGTGGACCAATCCTGTCTGTAGGCACTTGATGCCTACAGCCACTCAATCCACTAGAGATTTAGGTACCAAAAAATAAAATGTCCAAAATCCAAGTCATAAAATACTAATTCTTAAAACAATGCGTACCTAAGGACCAAGTAACCGTAAAAATAAAGAAGTTACATAAAAACCATCATCAAAGCTATTAAGGGATACTTTTCTGTTTATTCTCATTTACATAAAGGCAATTTTATTTTAAAAGCGTTATTAACAAGATTAAACTCATTTGCCCTCAAAACGTTATTGTACTTGAATACACACATAATATTAGGTATATACTGTGTGTTATCCTAAATACCGGGCGATGACATACAAATCGTTACTAAAGAATTTTATTGTTATTAAATATCTAATAATGTAATGTAGTATTTAATAATAACAAAGACTGAAATATTGATCATGACTTATTTAGTAGGAAATGTAGACCAATTTCAGTTTTGTTAAGTGGATAGGTAGATATTATATAATCTATAATGTACACCATAAAAAGTTACAGAAGGAGCTTATAATTGATGGGGAATGGGCGGATAACAGACAGCCTTTGGATTTTTTTAGTGTTTCGTTTCCAAGTTGCTCGTGGCTAGATAATGACAGCCTCACAGGTCGAACCTTAAGGTTTAGCAACGCTGGTCTATGTTGGTCCGTGGATGGGTGATCATGACATACCGAGACTGTCAAATTCCTCGAAAAACACCTTTGGAACGCAAAAGCCAACTGTAGGAACGCGGATGTGTTTTAGTCAGTAAGAGTCTGATTCTCCCGGTCTACCCAGACTAGGATGGCTTCTTCATATGACAATTTTATTTACCACCATCAAAAAAAAAGAAGCCGTTAGTTAGCCGTCCCGGCTGTCATTTGTAGATCTTTAACATTTTTTAGGGTTCGGTACCCTAGGTTAACCAACGGAACCCTATTACTAAGCTTCCGCTGTCCGTCCCTCTGTCAGCGGGCTGTATCTCATGATCCGTAATAGGTAGACAGCTGAAATTTTCACACACAAGTTATATTAAAAATTAATGGGGGCTCCTACTAGGAACGTGTTTTTTGTTTTAGCTTTTTTTTGCTCGATCTTAATAATGGCAACAAATAGACGCGTATAATCTTGTACGATGGTACGGAACCCTTCATGCGCGAGTCGACTCGCACTTGGCCGGTTTTTACGGGTTCTCTGAAGCCAGAAAATCTGAAACCAGTCTTGCCAAGGGGTACTTATCGTGTTTAAAATTGTCCTCGTAATGAATCTTATCTAGTGCGTTTCCTACCGTATCTACTCTTGTTTATATTTCACATTTTTAGTGTCATCTGATTAAGGGGCGCATTTCTACCCACACAATACTGTGTTAGCTGGTTCGTGGAATCTCTCCGCACTGACCTTTGCACTTCCTAAGGGGTGATTTTATAAACAACGCTAAGAAACGGCAGATAGTTATGGCGTTTAGGTTACGCAGTCTTCATGAATCTTAGAGAACTGGTAAATCTCATCAGAAATTCAGCTTTAGGCGAACTAAGCAGGGGGCTTAGTTCGCCTAAAGCTCATCCTTTTTTTGGAGGGAGGGGTCTGTCAGACTCTTACTGACTAATAAAACCACATGGTGTTATGCAGCTGTACCGTTAGCCGGAATTCCCCTAGTGAGGCGCGCGCGGCATACAAAACTCAGGCGTTTGTCTTTTCAGCGCATCCTAAGGGAAACAGAGGCACTCCCGTGGGACTATAGCGGTCAACATTTAACCATCACTATGCTGCCATACATCCAAATTCAAAGACTGATTCTTCTCTGCTTCGTGACGATGGTACAATTTAATTTTGTTGGTCCAATGCTTAAGGCGGAGATTTCCAAGTCCTATTTGCATACAGTGATGGAACTCAAAACATAATTTAACATACTTTTATGCATCAAAACAATATTCTAACATACCTCTTAATTATCTTTAAAAACAGTTTATCCCTTCATTAACAATTTTAATTATAGTAAAAAATATGCTATAAAATTTCAAATGCTAAACTGCATCCACTGGTGGATTATTTTTCATAATTAAATTAGTAAATTCTAAGTAAATCGATAAAATACTTAAAATTTTGCAAAAAAATGCGAGCATTTGTCGTAGCGCGTCTCTTACTTTTCTATGCAGTCCGAGACTGACCGCGCTTTAGGATAGTACTGGTAGCGTATAAGTCGTAACGACTGCAGATTTTTGGGCACAGAGGCCAGGAAAGTTGGGGAGAAGTCTTGGATGCAGTTCGGCATCAGCACCTTTCAGTCGTTTCGCCGTGATATCCCTGTTTATCCTATCAGTCCTACTAATATAATAAATGTGAAAGTTGAGATGGATGGATGTTTGTTACACGAAAACGATGAAAAAAAAAAATTGGCACAGTGATAGATTAGTCTGGAATAGCACACAGGCTAATTGCACGCGGGGGAAGTCGCAGAAGCTAGTTAGTTCTATAATAATGATCAAGGGCACGGTGTCTCATCTCGAACAAATAAAATTTAGTTCAAATAAATTTCAATAGATGGCGTAATAAGCATCGATTTCTTGTTGAAGTTTAAGTAACATAAATATTTTGAAAAAAAAATGTGGTAAAAACTGTATTTCCTTATTTAAACTACCCTAAGCATAAAATTGTGGCATAATTGGCTCCTTTTTCAAATTTAGATGTTTATTTGAACGAATCCTTCCTTAGGCATTTATATTTCTTTTGCTAATAGATGGCGCTGTCTGAAGTTTTAAATTTAAACCATTCGCCTCTTTAAAAGTTATATATTGACACATTTTGAAACAGCAAAAATTTTTATGAAGTGCCGAAAATACTAGGTAAAAGTAATTCCTCAATGTGTGAGAAAATATTGGTAAGACTATGTAAATTCATTCAACTTGCAAGCCGTCGCTGCTAACACCATCTAGCGAGGTGTAGAGGACGGGCCCGAACGAAGAACAAAAGTTGCTTGTGCAAGTTGAAAACCCGTAGATACGGCGCTACCATTTCTTTGTATGGGATGAGGCATCTGTAAGCTAGTATTATATTATCTGTGTCAAAGGTAAAGTTCGCTAAAACGTAAAGTAAAATATCTTCTTATACGCAATATACACGTGTCTGGAACGTGTGATACTTAGTTAGAGATTATCTTCACTTCAACTTCTTACTAATACCGATATTAATTGGATCTGTCCTAGATGAATCACCCTTAATTATGTAGTTAGTTAATTATTTAATGTTTAATAATTTTATACACGCCTCGACACGTGCGTTGGTGTTACTCATTTGTTTTGCTTGGTGCTTGCTTGCTGTCACACAAATATAATGAGTTTCCTTGTTTCGTTGTATTAAAATTCCTACATTTGGAAGTTGATAAAGTGCGGTTAGTTTGTTTGTTGGTTTTCAGCCTGAAAATAATAGAAAAACCCATAATGGCTTACCCAGACCGTCACAGTAAATTGGTATTGACGTGCGAAAGACAGATAAAACTTCATGATTCTCTACATCCATTATTGTATGTTGGCCTGTCGAAGCAAAAAATGATCCAGTTGTGGGGTATTCAGTTAAGACTAGATTCGGTATCTAGAATAGTCAATTGGTAATAAGGATTAAATTTATATAAAAAAATGGCATTTTTTTTAAATCAGATATTTTAAGTTGAAACTCTGAATTCAAATTCAAATTAATTTATTGGTGTGATTTTTGGTACATTTTACATGAGATCTTAATAGTAAATAATTAGTTCCTCATAAATCTACCATAGGTGCTCTTTCACGTAATTAGTAATTATTATAAAAAATAATAAAATAATAATAATAAAATAATAACAACAAAACAACATAGCTTAAGGCGCAGTTATACGACTTCTAATGTTTTTTAATTGAACATCACGTCTAAAAGACTAGTCTTATTTCTTTGAAAAAATATGTCTTACTCTAGACAATTTCCGTCGTAATTTGGTATGTGAATATTTGAAATTATACTTTTATGACATAGTGTAATTAATTTGTAAAGTTTTGTCTAACGCGGATAAAAAATTGAGAATCACGCAAAAATTATAAAGCATATTTTTATGAAACCTTCACCATTTTCAAGATCATTTAATTATTTATATTTTAGTAATACGTGTTTTAGTATAATACCTGTTGTTTTATGTGTAATAAATAAATAATACGTCTAATTTCGAACAGAGTTCCTTGATGGGCGAGTCCTATTACTGGGTGGACGTACGACGCATTGCGTGAGCTCAGCACAGAACAAAAAGCTCAGCTCAGACATGATCACGGCCATCCATCCCAACTCGCATTTATAATATTAGTAGGTATATAAATAAATAAGTATATATATTTTATTTATATATAATTTATATATATATTATTTATACATATGGAAGTAGGATTAAGCCTTTAATTTAGTGACCCACACTGCAGGTCAAAGGCCTTTCACACACATTTATGAAAGTAATTTTAGGCCATCCTAATCCGAGAACTTTCGTACGAAAACCTAAACTGGGATTTTTGGACCCCTATTTGTCTCGAGTCCTAAGCCGGGCCACAACGCGACCCACTTACCCATCGTTGTTTAAGGCGCTATTAACTGCCAACGACCTTGAGTGGTTAGCTTGCGTGTTCTGTGCTGAGCTCACGTAACGCGTTGTACGTCCACCCAGTAATAGGACTCGCCCATCAAGAAGCGCTGTCCCAAATTGTACGCATTATTAATTTATTATACATAAAACAACAGGTATTATACTAAACACGAATACTAAAATATAAATAATTAAATGAGCTTTAAAATGGTGAAGGTTTCATAAAAAAAACGCTTAAGTTTTTGCGTGATTCTCAATTTTTTATCCGCATTAGACATAACTTTACAAATTAATTACATTATGTTATAAAAATATAATTTCAAATATTCACATATCAAATTACGAAAGGAATTGTCTAGAGTAACGTTTTTTTTCGAAGAAATAAGACGTTGTTTAGACGTTTTTTTTTTGTGGGCTGGGAATTTATCCAATGGCATCTTCTGCTCTGGGTGGAGCGGGAGGGCGTGTCAGACTCTTACTGACTAAAACCCACCCCTGTTCCTTCCCTGCCTGAGTGCCCAGGGGTGCGGTAACTCATGTTAAGAATTTATCCGATACCCCTGGGCATAGTCGTTTAGACGTGATGTTCAATTAAAAATCATTAAAAGTCGTATAACTGCGCCTTAATAGGCATATCTAAGTTCGGCCGAGAGCCATCTGCGCTCGTCAGCGGTCGCTTAAGTAGGAAAGGTCACTGGCTATTTAAATGGCTGGACAGGTCATGACCTATCAACTAGATTTGTTTCATCAAAGCGATAAAATGTTGGGACAAAATATCTCACGCGGAAATGAATCAACAACGCGAGGATTGTTCGAGAGAGGAGTCATCGCTTTCGTTTCGTCAATGAAACGCCTTGAACACAAGAATTAAATGCAAATGCGACACGTCTCCCCGAGTCTTCGAACAAGTTATAGGTATCAACCTTGCGATCCTTCCAAAAATGTTTCGATTTAACCTTGCAACGTTTTGCCAAAGACGATTCCTGATTTCTTATCGTTGTACAAGCTTGTCAAAACACCACGAGACAGGCTTGTACAGGGCCACGCGACGCGAACGAGACGAGTGTGTACAGCCGGCATTAGACTGTAAAAGGTTTGTCTTCGACACGGTCTACTATGTTCATTAAAATGTATCAACAGCTTATCATACCCGTGCTTACCGGTTTTAGTGACCGTAGCATCCGCATATCATCCTCATATCATCCGCGTGTCTTATTTGTTTTAGTAGTTCATCTGTGTTTTCGCGTGAAGCAAACGCTTCAGGATGAGCGAGTGAATAATTTTAATAAGTAAATTATTGCCTATTGTATTATAGCAATCACGCATAGACTTAGGGTCGCCACACACTTACCGTTTCCTTTCTTTGCTTTGCTTTTCTACCTAGAACAGATCAGAAAAGAATTGAAAACGGAAGGCAAGAATGCCATACAAAATGTACCGATCGTCACACACCTACCGTCGCGCACCGGTAAGAACGCCCGGTAAGAACCGATAAGGATGCAACCGGCCGACGTCGCCGATCGAACGCGCTGGCCAATCACGACAGTGCAAATCAAGAGAGCCCGGTGACCGGTAGGTGCGTGGCGATGCGCCCGTTTTCAATTCTTTTCTGATCTGTTCTAGGTAGAAAAGCAAAGCAAAGAAAAGAAACCGGTAAGTACGTGGCGACGCTTAGACTTAGACTTAGAATTAGGTTTTGGAAGAGGAATTTCTAATTCCAAGTCTATGCCTGATTCGGACAAACTTTCACTCCAATCACTTTTTTGAGAAGGAGCCGCAACTCGAAAAGAGGACAATAAATTACACTCGACGTCCTATAACCCAGATAAATTGCGACACTTTCTCGATTACTGTTTCATCATTTCTATTGATAAATTGACACAGAATGAAAGTAGACGAAGCGATTCAAAGTAGTTTCAAAGATTTAGATTCATACAGCAATAAATGCGACAGTTCGTCGTGGAAGTTCGTACAAATTTACTGAAATGTAGACGAAAATAAAAGTCCTTGCCGACACAGTAGAATAGACAGTAGATATCAGTACAGCAGCTGATAACAAGGACGGGCGACAGTATGCGGAAGAGATGGCCGATGACCTTATTCCAGAAATGCGCGTTTGTGTTGATGACTGTGGTGGCATTTTTACTGCGTTGTGGAGTTCCGTTGTCATTGATGAGTTCAAAGTAGCACTTTGAGAATTTTTCTACTAAAAGGGCTTCGAATTCTATGCTCACAATTCCGTGGAGGTCATTATCACAGTTATCAAGAGCGGATCTTATGTAATCCAGAAGAGGTACCTAAATCGAACAGAAGAAAGACCAAACAGCGCCAACCAATGTAACTAGGTGTAATAAACTTTTTTAAGCTACATATTGATTCTCAGGTAAAGATCCCTGACAAACGACACGAAGACGACAGTTTTGATGATAATAAGGGCAACCATATGGAAAAAAGCATGTCCAGAACCCAAAAAATTCGAGGACATGTGAATTCCACCTTCTCACAGAGAGGAGACTGAGTCTCAATGTACGTATTTAGTCTCATCTGTTTTATGTAGCTAAGTTAGTATAGATACATACGGCTAGAATAGTAGATTTTTGCATCGAGCTTACTGAGTTATTAATGCACGAGTGATAAGTTAACACGAGTGCATTAATTATTCACTTTAGCAAGGCGCGTAATCTACTTTCCTTTCAACTACCAATCTACCTACCGTGATAAAATATACCTATTCAAAATAAAAACTCAAGTTAATGAAACATATTTATCCCGCGACTTTTGCGGCAAAAGGTTATTAACAATTTCATTTGCAGTTGTTTTTATATTGGGTTCCCCACCTATGAAATTGAGAACCTTGTCACTTCTATGAATTAAAATATTCATCAATTGCTTGATATTATATCGAATAATGACCGTCATAGACAACTGCCAATAGTAAAAAAAAACCTTATTACTTATAGTTTTATAAACAAGAAAATACCTTAAAAATGACTCCTCTTTTTGTTAGCAGAAATGACCACTATATTTGTTTTAACTTAGCCAAAACTTATTTTTGTTGCTTAATAGTGGCATACGTTATCTTAGTTTTAAAATATTATTGCATAAAAGTTTTCAAACATTAGTGTTCATAGTTGTTAAATAAATTAAGAAAATGTTAGTATGAAAAATGCAACTTCTTTAAAATTCTCCATACAAAATGCTGATTTCATAGACCTAATACTGTCTGGAGTTGAATTCATACCGCTATCGCTGTCTATTTCCATTTTTTTTAACTTTTCTTGCTAAGTGGCGAATTATCAAAGTTTGACAATGGTACAAAACGCGCGCCATTTGTTTTTTTTTTTCTCACCCAGTCTGTTTTATTCAGCCGATTTTTATTTTCAGCCAGTATCTTTTTATCTAATGCGTACATTTTATATTAAACTGAAAGGGAGACATAAAACCTCTGTGGTAAATTAATATCTAAATAAAAAAAACAGTGCATAATGAATTATTGGAAAATTGTGCAACCATGAGATTTCATATAACATTTTTGTTTCTAAACAAAAAATACGTCCTATGTGATCGGTTTTATAGTGATCAATGATAACATTACTACGTGTTGAAAGAAAAATTAATTAAATTCCTGAGCCGTGTTATCACACGCGACCGGCCCTGCCTATCGAGTATTGTAAACAATTTCATTCATTAACACGTGTTTTCATTATCGTTTCAACACGTTGCTTAATGTTTATTTCCATTATAATTACTTTCGCAGCAATGTCCACTAAAACGGGAAGGAATTTCGCTTTGTCATTCATTATGCTTGCTAAGGAATGGTATTCGGTTCCCCTCACGTCTCCTTCAGTACGTCTATATCCCTAAGGGCCGATTTCACCATTTACTCTATAAACTAAGTTTTACTGAAATAAGCTTAGCGTAAAAAATAAAAACCATAAAAAAGTATTTAGTGAATTTCTTCGACTACATCATCGCTTACCATCAGGTGATATAGTGGTCAAACGCGTGCCTATCAACAATAAAAAAAATACATGTTTTTGCGTAACTTTAACCGTTTATGCAGCGCTCTCAACTGAAGTTTTCAAAACGATTTTTTAAGCATCGCCATTTTTCCTCGATAAATGGACTTATTCAACACATAAATATTTTTTCAATTCGATCCAGTAGTTCCTGAGATTAGCGCGATCAACCAAACAAACAAACCAACTTTTTATGCGACAACCAGACGCCATTTTGTGAAAAAGAAAAAAGTCGACGAAGTATCAAAATAAAGGGTTCGAAGATGCGATTCCAAAAATATAACTCATTAAAATGTAGAAAAAAAAATGAATACCTTCATTAAACCCGACTAAAAGCAACTAAAAAGTTTCAAACAAGTCACTTTTCAAGCAGCCCGATGCAGTTGGTGGCATGAAATCAATAATTGACTGCATCAGACTGCTTGAAAAGTGACTTGTTTGGAACATTTTAGTTGGTCGGGTTTTTCTAAAATATTTTTTATTTTTTTATTTATCCTCTACTGTTCCACTGCACGGGAGAGGCCTCTCCTCCATCCTTCCAGGTATTCTTTTCACGAGCCTCGTCGAACCAGCCCTTGCGGTAGGCGTCTTGGTCGTATCGTCACCTCTTTCTAAGCCGACCTCGGCGGTTTTTACTATAATTGTTTGTTGTTATAGCGGCAATAGAAATACATAGGTATTCTGTGAAAATTTCAACTGTCTACCTATTCCGGATCATGAGATCATGAGATGAGATCTCATGGTCCGTAATAGGTAGACAGTTACAATTATTTTGTACCCCAGCCCCCCAGAGTGCGGTTCTAGGGTTAACACTAGCTTCTGTCAACGGTTTCGCCCGCGTGGGAATAGTATTTCTTCCCCCATTATAAATAACACTATGATGTGCTATTCCAGATTATAATCTATCTCTGTGCCAAATTCCATCCATATCCGTTCAGCCGTTCTGGCGTGATTGAGTAACAAACATCCATCTCTCCATCCAAACTTTCACATTTATAATATTATTAGGTATGATAGAGCTTCTCTCAACTGACCCCTCACAATAACTACAGGAATTCAATTTCCTAAGTAAAAGCGAAATCATTAGAAATTCTGATTTGGTATTAATTATTGTGGTCAACCTTCCGGACGTAAACAAACCAGTATTGTAATAAAAAGGTTTGATATTAAAACATCCAATTCATAACAACAAAATATTAGCCGGAAATCTGACTGAACAGGAAGTTGATTTCAAATTGAAACCGTGATAATACAAAATGATCTTTATGTGTGAAGCTATTGGAATGCAAATCAATTAAAGCGTTCTATAGTCAGTATGCAGATAGCTGATTCTCTAAATTGGACGTAATAAATATGCATGGCATGATAATATGGATGTCCTATCTGCATAATAATATGGATGTATTAATCCATTCAACAGATACCAGGCTTGATGCGCTTGAGTCAATTGAGAAACGAGCCAAGAGGATCATTGGCAATGATAAACTCGTCGAATCGAAGTTACAAACTCTTGAGCATCGACGCCGAGTTGCTAGCGTGTCGGTTTTCTTTCGATTGCATTTTGGGGAGTGTGTGTCGGAATTGCATAGTCTAATTCCGCCATTATCGGACCACTAGACGTACGGCGATACATCGCCACCGGTACATCGTGGACATCCCACCCACCCACACGCACAAAACGTTTTGGGAACACATTCATTGTGAGTACAGCTAAGAAGTGGAACTCCCTGCCAGAGTCTGTGTTTCCTGATAGCTACAACCTAGCCTGCCTTCTAGGCAAGCGTGCTCCATCTTTGACCACATCATCGCTTACCATCAGGTGAGATAGTGGTCAAACGCGAGCCTATAAAAGATTAAAAAACAAAAAAAAATTAAAATGCTCATCCCTGCTTCCCAAAATGTAAAGGTTAATTCCGGGGTCCCTCAGGGGTCGGTGCTCTCGGCAACATTGTTCTTGCTGCATATTAATGATCTGCTAAAACCGTTACCTTTGGGTATGCGTCTGCATACCTAAAGGTACCGCGTCTCATCAACAGTGTTGTCGTCTGACAGCACTGTTGCTGTCCGTTTCCAATGCACGAGCCAATGAGTCACTGATCCGTTCTCCCCGAGAGACTATGGTTGAGCGCTTCAACTGGTCTCTGAAAGGGGTGACACCGATTTGGTCAGCAGGTCAATGCTACTAAAACCCAGCCGTGATTTTTTTCTGCTAAGAGGAACCAATTCCAACCGGCTCATCGTGCCTTGTTGTACATCTTGTAAGAGCACTAACTCGGATACTTATAAGAAATGAAAGAATTGATAGATCGTTGACTTTAAAACAAATAAAGAAAATCCAGGCAATCCGGCACGAATCTGAGATGATCTATAGACTGATATAATAAACAGCAAAGACGATAAATATTCGACCATGTTTGCCAGACCCACCGCAAAAGACATGATCGTCAAGCAACCCGCTCGATGGCTGCGAATTAATGTAATCCAGCGTCTGCCGTATAAATATACAGACTTGCGTTTGCGCAGTTTCCAACCGATGTTTTGGTTTGCCGCGAGAACAGCTAAATATATCTGCATTACCTTGATATTGAGATTGTTTCTTCACAGATGTGTTTGTTGTTACATCGTCGTAATGTTTGGACTGGAGTGGGTTGTAAGAATAACCTAAGGAGTCAGTTTAATGTTAGATGTTTATCTTTGATTGTATCATTACTTTTCTTTGGTTTATCATCGTCATCTATTGCATCAAATTTCATATTTCTTGGTATTTAAACAGTTTCTTAAAGTTAAGCGAGATTTAAACTTTTGATATTTCGGTATTTAATACGACCTTACAAAAAACTCGAAGTACCCTTACAGTTAACATCGTATTAAGTTTTGTATAAGTCACTGGATAGTTGTAAACACAGTTGGTTTATGAAAAATCTCGTAAAATTGTTAACTCTTCATTGTAAATGAGCCTCGATATATTGTAAATTTGGATGACATTGATTGTATTTGAAATTATCCTACTCGCAAAATTTATTACAATGTTACGGTGTTAGGAATTATCTGGTGACATATACAAACATATTATAACCAGTTGTTTTTTCTTGGCTCCAAGGACCAAAGAATTCCTTCTTTTCCGCTTTATTTCCTAAGCCTAGTGTTTACTTCCGGAACGACACGATGTACACACAAATAGTTCACTTCATTGTTGACTCTAACATATTAACTGTAGGACAAGCAAACATTTAAACTGTCTCAGTATTTAATCTGTTATCTTAGCACGTATCCATTGAGACATGTGGCCGGACATTTAATACTTTTTCAAACAAAGTAATCTCTTTTTCCTCATTCTGTATCGCATTCACAACGATATACATTGTCTTCCTTATTCCACCTACTATCTTTTTCATTACTATCGTTGTATTGTACCTACATTTAGTTTAAAGATACCTCTCAAGTTTTATGTTTCTTTAAATGGCTAGGTTTACTTTATTAGTAACATACTGTTGCGAAGCTTCTTCTCAAACTGGCTAGGACCGGTTTTGCAAAACGCAATCTGGTTTGCACCGGTATCCTGGCTATGTGAAACGCTTATGGTGTAAGCGATGTCAGCAATTCTTACGGAACTGCTGAGTTTGTTAGATTTTTGTGTTCACTTAGATAATGTTAAGGAATAAAACAATTCTCCTTTTATAATTTTATTTGAATTCGCAACGGTTTCTTTGCTCATTTTTATAAATACTTCTCCGAGGTATGCAAACGAAGATCTTTCGCAAACTATTACTAGATGCCCCGTCTTGCAGATACTAAATTCTTGGCAAAGTTTCGCTCCAAGTTTCCTAGAATAAAGGCCATATCTGAGTGAAGTAGTTGCGTAGTTATTTCCCTTTTGCTTCAACGTTCGCTTCTTCAAGTTTTATTCCTTATTTTATTAATTTATGTACACACAGAGACAAAGTATAAATAAACAACATTATAAATATGAGCGCAAAGGAACTGTTTATTTCTTAAGAAATTTCTACCAGCAGATCTGCGAAAGGAGAAATGAAAAAGAAAGTAGACAATAGTGTGTAAGAAACATCAGAAAAGAGAGTACCTACTAGAAGTCTTAAACTAACTAAGGTATTAAATTCCTTGAGTATCCTACTTAAAAGTTTTACTTCGACAACTAGTCATTACCTGAGGCAGGTAACCAGTTACCTAGTTTTTATGAATGAAGGTTTTGACTCTGTTGTAAAAGGAGCAGAATCGCTCCTCTCACCAAGGTTATCAGATCAATAGCTCTCAGTAGTCTCCTATCATTACTGATTACAGTGATTACTCAAAAGTAGCACTTACTGGATGAAAAGCTAATTAACAGTTTCCTCCAGTTGACCCAATTAAGGCAATTAAAGTCGTTGCCGGATTAAAATTGAGGAAGGTTTCCGAAACCGAATATTTTACAAAAACTTTCTTTAGACGGAATTTCAAATTCGTTTTGGTATTTTGTGAGTCACTTCCCTTCTCAAGTGTTGGGTAAAAATATGTTCAGTTAGATGCTTAAAATTTTGCCTTTAATTAGAATTATCCGCTTGAATTCCATAATATTTGCAATGATGACCCTAATCATCTTAAGGTACCCTTCTAAAGGAAATGAGGTATGATGAAAGACTTTAAAACTGATACTAGAGGCTGAGTAGGTATATCGGGTGTAAAAAGACTGTTTCCCAAGCCGAAAGTCACATATTCGACTCATTATTTGGATTTTTTTTTTTTCAGTAGACCATAACTGGGAATCCACTGGTTCTGGAGATATTGAAGGTCAAAGTCGCCAATTAGTTTTTTTTACTTTTTTACGAAAATGAATTCCAAGTGTTATTATTACTAAACTTTTTTCCAAACAAACATTACCTGAATTTTCGATTTTATTTTTTGAAATACGTATTTGCAGTTACAAAATCGCAATTAATATAAAACGAATCCGACAAGTACCTACGTGGCTTAGAGCGAAGAGGCGGGGTTTAACTCCACTTGCCTGGGTTCGCTTTACAATGCGCGCAATAAAAAATAGTTTTTTTTTTCATACCTAAAAATAAAAGTCAGCCTTTGCTTTTGCGCAAAGCTACTTTGCGCAAAAGCTATTGATAAGCTATTGAGATATATATTTAGACGTACTGTATGTGTAGTTAACGGCTTTGTGATGTGTCTTTTTACAACCTGTATACAGGGTGTGAAATGCGTGGTCATATTTTTGAAGCCGCGTGGTCGATTACGGACCACATCCTCTCGCTGAGAGGAGGCCTGTGCCCCAGCAGTGGGGACAATAAATTTCTCTTCAAGAAAGTAATAGTCAATTCTTTTAAAAGATGTTGGACTTCCCATACTAATTTTGATCAGCTGATGATAACTTTGTACGGAAAGTACAATTTTTTTTTGGGGAATTGGCTATGATTTCCTTGAAGAATGTTGCCCGTTTTGCATAGGCAGTAGCACTTCTCGTATCTAAAATATAACCACCTATTACCGGTACACCCTGTACTTTCCTGTTCCATATTAATCAAAGCTGTTGACTTAGGCACGTACTTTGGGCACTTAACTCCTCCAGGCGCTCCTTACCTGACCTTTGGTAAAGTTTATAAATAGACTGTATAATATTAATTATGTAGGCTGATGAAAGTTATTTAAGATTCACGATTATGTTGCCCTATTTTCCTAAACTTGGGAAACTCAATTTTCTTTATTGAGTGGAGTTTTTTTCGGGAAAATAACCTTTAGGAAATTGTAAAGATCCTCTTTCTAAGTTTACTCCTTCCGGTGTTCTAAAAAATTCAGCTGATGATAAGGCGGATAAAATATTAAAGGAATGCTATGTTTTAGCATTTAGTACCTGGATGACCGAGCTTTGCTCAGTTTTTTTTTTTTTTTTGTAAATTCGTGTTTTTTGGAAATGAAACCTAGCTAGATCGATTTATCGCCCCCGAAACCCCCTGCATACTAAATTTCATGAAATACTTTGGAGCCGTTTCCGAGATTCAGATTATATATACAAGAATTGCTCGTTTAAAGGTATTAGATAATTAGAATTAATTACTTAAGGGCTAAAAGCCTTAACTTAGGTCTACGTTTTGCAAAGGATTTTAACGAAGTCTAATTAATTTAAAGATCTTTTGTTTTTGATAGGCTTAGTTTGTCCACTTCTTTTATATTTTTTTTGGATTGTGGGAAATCGTCAAATGACTTCTCCCGCTTTGGGTGGAGCGGGAGGGCATGTCAAACTCTTACTGACTAAAACCACGGGTGGGTTTTAGTCAGTAAGAGTCTGACACTTTCCTTCAGTTGTCTATGTCAAGTGCCGCGGTGACTCTCTTTCGAATTTATCACCCAGGCATCGGCTCTAGTGGGCCCCGTCAGTTTCTGCTGACATCTCTTTGAGGCGCACGTGGAACACTACGCGCCGTCGACTCTCGGGCCTGCCCCCTAGCCATATTATTTTTTAACCGACTTTCGAAAAAGGAGGAGGTTCTATGTTCGACTGTATGTTTATTTTTTATTTTAATGTATATCCGCCGATTTCTCCGTCAGTTGTGGACCGATTTTCAAAATTCTTTTTTTATCCGAAAGAATATACTCCCGAGGTGGTCCCATATAATTTTATTGAAATTGCTTCTGCGGTTTTTGAAAAACGAAAAATATGTATACATATATGACGTTTTGGTTTTCTCCAATTACGAGTATGTTTAAATTCCACATTCCATGTTATTGGGTTTTTAGTTCTGGGGTATAACAACTAAAAAGTGAAGTCGGTGTCAAATAACGAAAAATAAAATCCAAACACCGACTTCCGAAATTAGTTATTTTTTAATTTTTAGTGTAGGTATTTTCTTTTTTGGAAGTCGTTTGTTTTTTTTTGTAAAAAGTTTTCTATTATTGTTTACGCTAACGCTTAGTACAAAATGTATCTCAGTGACAATATCTGCGGTAAGTCAGGTGACACTTATCTACACAGCCCCCGTAGCCATGTTACTGCCATATTACTTTTCTATTATCGTTTAGTTTCTATTGCGTAGATAAGTGTCACGTGACTTATCGCAGGTAATGTCATCGCCATACATTTTGTACTAAGCGTTAGCGTAACAGGAAAGTAATATGGCTAGGGGGGCAGATAATATCATTGCCATACATTTTTGCACTGAGCGTTAGCGTAAACGACAATAGAAAAGTAATATGGCTAGCGGCTGGTCCCTATCGGACGGCGAACTACCCTCGCCGTCCGCAAGCCCGCGCCTACGGGTGGTCAGGAATCGGCTTGCGTCTCCCGACGATGGCGTTTCAATTTTCTTTTATGTTTTTACTTTAGTATAAAAAATTTTATCGCTTCATTTTATTCAAACACGTATTCAACCTTATCAATATTTTTACTAAGTTCAGAGTTGATTATAATTACTAACAATAGTACAACATTTGATATTAAAATTCGCCTATCACGTTCGGTATGCGACCGGTTAAATTTTATCAATGACCCTTAACTATCTCAAGATATGTAGGTCGGATTCTGTGTTGCGTTAGATAGGATACACGTTTTCTGTCACTGAGAAGACGTGATGTGGAAAGTGTAATTAGTAATTGGTGATCTCATTAAGATGTCATACCTAGATACAGCTGCTAATCTTCTAACTGATTGTCAGAAAACACAGAACGTAAACCTTTGCTTTTAGAGATTTAAAATGAAAGGATAACAACATCACGCTTTTTCCTCGAAGATTTTTTTTTATGGGGGAAAATCATAAAATAACTTATCCCAGTCTGGGTGGAGCTGGGCGTGTCAGTCTTACCACAGATAATATAATACTAGCGTACAGAATTACAGATGCATCATCTCATACAAAGAAACGGTACCGCCGTAACTATGAGTTTTCGACCTGCACAAGCAACAACTTTTGTCCTTCGTTCGGGCCCGTCCTCTACACATCGCTAGATGGTGTTAGTAGCGACGGCTTGCAAGTGAATGAATTTACATTAAGTTTTACCAATATTCTCTCACACATTGAGAAATTACTTTATAGTATTTTTGGCACTCCATAACAGTTTTACTGTTTCAAAATGTGTTACTATACAAATTTTAAAGAGGTGAATGGATAAACTCTAAAACTTCAAACAGCGCCATCTATTGGTACAATCAATATAAATGCCTAAGGGTTCGTTCCAATAAACATTTAAATTTGAATTAGGAGCTAATTATTCCACAATTTTATGCTTAGGGTAGTTTATTAAATAAGAAAATACAGTTTGTATAATATTTCACTTTATTTCAATAAGAAATCGATGCATATTACGCCATCTATTGAAATTTATTAGAACTAAATTTTCTTTGTTCGACATGAGACCCCGTGGTCTTACTGACTAAAACACTCGTGTTCCTGGTGACTATTTCAAAAACTCCCGCGACATATCTTTGCGGCGCGCGTGGAATACAACGCGCGGGGCTGGTTCTTATCGGACGGCAAGCCACCCATTGCTCGCTATCCGCATGCCCGTTCCCCGAAGGCTAACGCACCAACAGTTCACCCACATTTCGCCAGAAATATAAAAAAAGATATTTTTCCAAAAACAACGCTATTATTTATTTTTTGGAAGATAAGATTCCCAAAATACAAAGCTGGTGAAACTGCGAGCAATGACAACTTTAGCCTTAAGACGCTGACAATAACCTTGAGTGGTTAGCTTGCGTGTTCTGTGCTGAGCTCACGTAACGCGTCGTACGTCCACCCAGTAATAGGACTCTCCCATCAAGGAGCGCTGGCCGAAATTAGACGCCTTATTAATTTATTATAAGTACATCAAACAACAGGTATTAAACTAAAACACTCAGACTAAATTATAAATAATTAAATGATCTCTCTTTATCACTTAAAGGTTTGCTGAGAGAAAACTCAACTTTGAGTTAAGCTCGCCTTTGTACATGAACTGTAAATACGCTTTATAGTTTTTGCATGATATTCAATTTTTTAATCCACAATCAAAGTTTTGTCTTAAACTTTGATTGTGGATTGTGGGAAATCGTCAAATGACTTCTCCCGGTTTAGACATAACTTTACAAATTAATTACACTATGATATAAAAACATAATTTCAAATATTCTCAGATCAAGTTACGACGGAAGTTGTCTAGAATAACATATATTTTTTTCAAAGAAATAAGACTAGTTGTTTAGACGTGATGTTCAATTAAAAACCATTAAAAGTCGTATAACTGCGCCTTAATAGGAATATGCCATAATATATTCCAAGAGATTGGTTACAAATACTGAATCAATAACAACAACACGTGCGCTAACTAATTAGTCGAAACAATGGATCTTACAAGTGTCAATAAACGTGTTGAAGACGTCAACAATAATGATTACTTGTCTGTGCGACACCATTGGTAGCTTTGTTAAGTTTAGCATATAAATGGATTTTATCAGATATTTTGTATTTTTATTGAACAAAGTTGAAGTGATCATCTTTATCTGTTTTGATTTTTCGACTAGTCATTCGAGTCGGATTACTTTTGATCGTATAGTGAATCCAATCTTTCCCTTTGTGTTTTTCTCTCTCATTTCATTTGACATAATCGTAGTTCGCCTTTACAAAGACATTTCCATTTTCCCAACGTCTAGCAAGAATTTCTTATTCTTACATAACACAAGAAAAAATCCAAATAGCCAAATGTTTCCGACCCTACCTTAACCTTTGCTCATCCAAGCGCAGATATTGATCATTCAGCTGACGTCACTCGGCTTCAGCCGCATAAGCTACAGAACAGGGATTAGTATTGCCAAATAATACGGATAGTGAATCCGAATGCCGGGAAAGTCAAGGGCAAACCCGTTTTATGTAATATCGCTGACAGATCCCCGTTTTTGTGGATAAACGCGTATATCTTTGTGAGCGGCAAAAACAAGGGTTTACGGTATCTGGGGTTGAAGAAGGTTTTAAGTGAAATAATTCTTGTGTGTGGCTGTAAAAAAATGCACGATTAATCTTGTTATATCGCGTCATATCGCTCTCAGATCGTCCTGATATTTCTTTGTGTTTTCATATTTAGATTCTTCATTCATAAAAACGTTTGAGCAAGGTCACCTACATAGCTTGAAGCTCTCGGTTTAAAAGATTTATCACAGCGAGCGCTACTTCAACCCGCATTTCCGAGTTAAGTCTGCACGGAGCGGCGAGATAAGCTCTTTTCCCCGGCAATACTTAATGAGCTGTTTTCTCTAATTCGCAGAGAAGTTGTGTTTTCTACGTAATTGACGTTGAAAAACGACATTAAAAGCATTGCGCGAAACTCTGAGATGTTTGATCTTGAGCCTATTCAAAACTTTGTAGACAAGTAGGTACGCAAACTTTGACGTCACTTACAATATTAAGAACGACTCGAAGCAAAACTTGGCCTGGCTAAGCCCTTGACAACAACTTATGTTTGAACTGATCTTGAAAACTTCCGAGTGAACTGTAGTCCCATCGAATTATTCACCATTCCCTACAGCATTTTCAAGGAGGATTTATCCAAATGAATTCCCTTAAATCCGTTGTTGTCTATAAATAACATGGAGTTGTTTACTTACCCCACGATCTTCGAGGATAAGACTGAATAAATTAAACTTGGCAATTACCCGAAGGCGGATAACGTCGTCAAGGTAAACTCCCTCTGGATAACGCGAATGAATGAAGCTGTTGAACAAACGCTCGTGCGTGTCTGTCGTAATAAAATTAAAGATAAATTACATACGACCATTTTGTTATTCAATATAAGCGTATAACACGCACGTTATGTAAAACATGTTTTTATAAGCTTCAATGAAGAATAATATGCGGGATACCGTTGTTTTAGATAACTTTGTGTATAATTTTAAAAGCCGCTTTATTTAATTTTACGGTTGAACCAAGATTAGGATTACGAAGATCGAGATTAAGAGCTCATCATGAGGTCTTCACTTTATTTTATGGCTTCGAAAAAGGCGTAGAAGTATAGTTGGGGAGGTAAGCGAACTCTGGTACGATTACTCCTTAATAGGCAGAAGAAATCAGAAATATGTAAGGATATGTTACAGCTTCTTTATGAGTGGCTGTTATTATCATCCTAATAAAACAGGTCGATGTTAAGGATTCGGATGAAGACGGCCTGCCGAATAATAAAACTTTTAGTACTTATAGAATTGCTTCTTAGGAAATAAAGGGGGAGCCTGGGAGAGATATTCCATTCGATGAAGTTGCCCATAAATGTCTATTTAAGCCCTGAAAAGTAATAATCGGATCTCTTTGTGAAGATGTGTCAGCAGACGAGACATAACATTCAAGTTTGATGGCACTGCTATTCAGAATTCGCGTTTTTCCTGGGAAGCCTTTAAAACGCCAATAGTTCTTGGAAGCCTTTTATTTGCCAAGTTATTTGCATCAAGTACAGGTTCATTGCAACACTTAGTCGGAACACGTGACCTCGCTGTTGCGTGCTCGTAAATTGCTGAGCTATTAAGGTTTGACAATTACAAGCGTCATGTCTCTGTGTTTAATAATACTCTGTATTAAGTACTTGTTTATTATATGTAATGGCTTCTGTTTCCCCACGTTGATCTAAGTGGTCATTTGGTCGTTGCTCTATTCGCTTGAGCGGTTTTTTATAGGTTAGTGCTTATGGATAAGCGTTCTGCGTTATTTGCTACTCGTTTTTCTTTATTCCTTTCTCGTCCAAGTGTGATTTGTCGCACGCCATTTGGATTAAATCAATTGCCCGCATAGCTCCTCTGTCCTATTTGCGCACCGGCAATTGTGTCGAGGATTCGTAATCGGTTGGATTGCTCCCATCAAATTGCTCCCCTGTCCCCTCGACCTTCTGGTCGTTAATCTTTCCATTTGAGGCACTTCGATGTTCGCAGTACCCTTCAGTAACAATGTTTAGCCTGTTGTTGACTATTGCCAAAATGCCGGCGATTCTTGAACTAACGACTGCCAACAGTACTTTATATGGAAACTCGAATTTTGTTTGCCAACATATTTTCTTCATTTTGTTTTCTTGTGTCTCAACTAGTTGTATTATATTAGTCATCATCGCCACACTTGCCTATTTTCCCACGATTAGTAGTAACACCCTTTATGATACTGAAAACCAGGGTCGCAGGAGGGTTCGAAAAAGTCACCGCGCCCCTGGAAATAGGGTTGCCAACTTTTTTTTGAAAGAAATAGAGTACTTATATCTGATTTCAGGGAGGGTAAATAAAAAAGAGTACCACCTTAAAAAAAGAAAGAGTAAGTACATTTTTTTTAATTTGGAATAGATATTGAAGGGCCTTTTTCGGCACATAACATTTTTTCAATTTCAATGGACATAATTACAGTAAACGTTAAATTTTTGGGTTATGACAATGGGTATACGTGACTTGATTGTGAAAAAAGAGTAGTTTAGCGTACTCTATTAGTATTACAGATTATAGAGTACACCTACATGAAATAGAGTACAATACTCTATTTTAGAGTACGGTTGGCAACACTACCTGGAACGCAATGGGCAACTGAAGGAACACGGGCAGGTTTTAGTCAGTAAGAGTCTGACACGCCCTTCCGCTCCAACTAGAGTGAGAAATGTCACCTCACGATTTCCCATCCTCAAAAAATAAAATTATAATGAATAGAGAAAAATATATGTTTTCATAAAATCGATTCCACTTCATGACAAGGACACTCTAAACCTAATTAGTTTAATGATAGCTAATCAAGAATATCTTCTTTTGTTCTTCATTTAGCGTCGTTTAAGTCTTGGAACCAATTTACATAATTGTTCGTTTTATGTTTCCGATTTTTCCGTACCTGGTAATTGAATAAAGAAACCTTATTGGCCGTTTATATTTCTTGCCCTAATTAGGAGTATCGGTCCGAGCACTGCGGTCATCAAGATATTAAGAGTTCTTATAATAAGTTACCTTCAGTTTTTTATCATTGATAAGCAAAAACAAAATCAAAATCAAAAGTCATTTATTCAAACTAGGCTGAGAACCAGCACTTTTTGAACGTCAAAGTTCTACATAAAGACAGTCCCCCAAAAAACGCCCGTCCGTCACCACTTCCTAGTGTTTTAACTGTGAAGAAGAAGTGGCCAACAAACTCCCCAGCAACACATCTGTCTGTTAAGTTTTAAGAACTTGAATCTATATAATTCTAAGCAACAATCTTAATATTATGTAAAACAGAAAAATAAATATATGTCGTCTAAAATATAATCATAAAATTAAATAATCCGCCACTTGCCAGCTAGCACACTAAGCTTGCCTTTGACCACTATCTCACCTGATAGTACCTAAGCGATTATGTGGTCGAAGATGGAGCACGCTTGTTTCACTCAAGTTTTACGAAAAAGCTTGTTAATTCTTCCGCAATTTCACTGTTTCTTCGGAGGAAATGTGGGTAACCGTAAATGTATATCAGAAAACTCTCAAACTAAAAAAGTAACTCAATATTTCAGATCCCAAACAATGACACTATTCAAACTACTGAAATCGACAGATTTCAGTTCCAAAAACTCATCGTAGCGTGAACTGATCAAAGAAACTGATACGCTAAACAATTCTTTAATCTCCACAAAAGCATGAAATTCTGATACCGCGCCGTTCATTTTAATTTCCGATAGGTCAGCTGAATTATGGAGACAAATTTTAAATAAAATACATAATCAACCCGCAGGGTCAACCATAAAAAAATACGTATGTGGAAGGCATCTCATTTATATGGCTTATCTGAATAATCCATAATCAATCATCATAATCGGTTTTGTAATTTTTCCTATGCGATATCTATAAATGACACTATAAATTATCCCGTAAAGGAAAACTACAAAAACGTATTATATCAAAATAAAATAATAACGGCACAAACAATATATCCCTACTATACAAGTATTTATTTACATTTGTACGCAATAGAACCTGTAATATGTATGATTAAATGATATAAGATTACCAGAACAACTTCCCTTATAGCAACTCATTTGTTTACAAAAGAATCAGCCGTTAATCAATAAAATATTCATCAGCCAGTCATACTTCCGAATCAAGTAGATACGTTGATTGAAATTTAAATTTGAAAATGGAAAGAACGAACGCCCTTCGTTGGCCGACGGTGTCCGAACGGATATGAAATCGTTATGTTACAACACGAGCGCGCCCGAGCTCCGTCGGGAATTCGAAATTCGTATTTCGTACGAAGATTGCGTTGTTTTTATTGCTTGGGAATTATTCTAGCGATAAACGGATTTGTTCGTGATTTATGGATTAGGAATGCCTTTGATTTTTAGAACTGGCTTCTTTCAAATTTCGAAGGTAAACCCAAATCGTCAAAATTATGTAAAAAAAAAAAAGTATTTCGCTTTATGAATAAGAAATATAGTCCTTGGATATGTCAGATCGAAAATGTGTGGAAATTCTTGAGCCGAACTTGAGTGACAGATGAAATTAGTCAGTAGCTCAGTCCCACACAAAATACCGATCTGCCTGGCTTCCATATTATATCTTACCATTATTGCTTGTCGAGTGCTTTGTGAAATGCTTCGCTTGGCTGGAGTACCGACATTATGGACTTCCTCTTCACTTCCTAGCTAATGCTCCTATGTCCTAACATCGGGCAACTTCTGAGGTTTAAATTCTATTTGCACGGACCTTCCCATAGCATTGCTTATAACGCTTCTTCTTTCGAATCAATGCGCGATGGTTTCCTAACTTTTTTTAAACTTTACATCAGGCAGAACAGTACCAACCACCCCACGACTTCTTGAAACCCCAGTTAATCCTGCCACCTGGATGGGAACTTGCGTACCCAGGTAGGCCGCTGCAAATTTAAATTGGCAAAATGGGGTTGTATAGACTCGTCAGATACCCAATGTGAGTGCAGTGCCCCGTCCAGAATATGTATATCTCGCACCTCCGATAAAATAGAGAAATAGAACTCGATAAAGTTGAACTTTCAAAATTCAACTTTTTTGAGTTGTAAAATAAGTTGAAATTTTGAAAATCCAACTTTTTTCGAGTTGTAACCCTCTAATGAATGACACACATACTGGAATGCCCCGAGTGCCCATACCTGCACTGTAGACTGTAGAGGACCTGGTGAACGGTTATAAACTTATAAGTTATAATAACACTATAAACCCTTTATTTAAAAACAAGGCATTAAACAAATGGCATGTAGTTAATTTTAATATCGTGATGTTAATTACTCCAATATTTTAAAGTGGACACTTTATACCAAGTCGTAACAATCACAACGATTAACGACCTCTCTGTCAGCTTCTATTGTTAATAATACTGAAACTAAAATAAATAGTGTTAATTTACCTCGATAAGAATAATTGAATAGGTGATAATTTGATAAATCCCTACTATAAATACCTATATTATACATAAATATTTATAAAATTTTATTATTTTTAATATTATATATGTGAAAGTAACTGTGTCTGTTACGCTTTCACGCTTAACCCGCTGCACCGATTTTGATGAAATGTGGTATAGAGATGGATTAGGCCTTGGAGAAGAACGTAAGCTACCTTTTCTCGCGAAAAAAACCTGGAAGGGGTCAAAATAGACGGTGAAAGTTTGTATGGGAGTCCAAACAAATCTATCTATAGGTACTTACTATTTTCAAAATTAGTATCCTAAAATAAAACAGGGTGCCCAGACTCCCAGAGTAAGAATTCCAGGCGAACGAAGTCGCGGGCAAAATTTAGTTTTTTTAATAAAAGCGGCAAAAACGTGTCGATGTATAATAAGGGTATTAGGGAATGCCGATAGAAAGAAACAATTTATGTTTGTGCTGTGTGGACGATTGCATCGTGACTCAGCTCGGCACAAGGTCAATTGATATTGACAGTTTTATCGATGTTAACGTTCTACAATAGCAATGTAGTCACGCGTTTGTATTTTTAATGTAGTCAGAAGCGCTATTTCCATGTTTAGAGAAAATTTGTGTGTGACCGAAGGTTCGGTTTCGGTTTTGGCCAAAAAGTGGTCGAATATTCGGCTTGACCGAAACTATCGTCGTTGAGCTGAAGGTTGTGAAAGAGACCTAAAACCTGACTGTCTCATTCGTCTATGTAACTATACAGGATGTAACGGAAAGGTGTGGTCATATTTTAAGAACTGCATCTGCCCATCGATATGAACAACTTCCTTCAAGAAAACCTGAGAAAATTCTCAAAAATTTTTTTTACCTCTTATACAAATGTTGATCAGCTGATGATAATTTTGTATGGAAAGTTCAATTTTTTTTTTTGGGAATATTCAATTTTTTCTTAGAAAAAGTTGTTCATATCCATGGGCAGAACCGGTTCCTAAAATATGACCACACCTTTCCGTTACAGCCTGTATAGACGAATGAGTCAGTCGTTTTATTAGCTTAGACTGGAAGCCGACCCCAAGATAGTTGGGAAAAGGCTAAGCAGATGATGATTAAAGTTAGGGATGAATTTTCAGTAGGTATTCTGATAATTTTTTCTAGGTTTTTTTTTTTTAGTTTTTAACACTCTTTTATTAACTTGGTATGTATCTATGTAACGGAATCTTTGAACGTGATTTCCATCCACTTCAAAACGTCGGATTGAATTGAAACTTCGCACACTTATCAAGGACCGATGACAATGCATGGTTAGCTAAGTGACATCATTCTAAATCAAATATGACGGACTCCCAAAGATGGCGGACTCGTTATTTTTTATGCATTTTCATGATAAGGGTCAACTCACGCCGAAAGAGCGCCGAAGGGCAGCGAAGCGCAGTCGCACGGCTCCGTTTATAGAATTCGCCGGAACTCCCGCGGCGCCGCGGGCATCCGCGCGACTCGTTCGAGTTTCTCATGCGATAATAAGTATTGTAGCAATGAAAATAAAGCTGAAATTCATATGACACTGAAACTGCGCTGCGCTTCGACGCTCTTTTGGTGTGAGTTGACCCTTAGGGTATCTAATGCAAGGGTTTGCTGAGAAAAATCAAAAAATTAAAAATAAAGCGTGTATTTAGTTTTTTTTTTTAATTATCGAAAATTATTGTCAATTTTCGTGAGTTTTGGTTTCGAACGAAACTGGAAGGGAAGCCGAAGTATGCGGGTACAGTTTCGGTTTCTTACAGAAATCGTGTTTCGGTCGGACACTAATTTTCAATGGAATCCGAAGCGCAATTTCCAAGCTTAGAGAAAACTAGCCTGAACGGTATTGTTGTGACGATCGATTGTGACCTAATTAAAATAAGTCTAGACGCCTGTAACTGTTTATTGTTCAAATAATTAATTTACATATGAACTGGAATATTAATCAACGAACGTGGAAAGGCAAAGTCTCCACCAAGGCGTTATTGACAGACGGACAGTTGTAACTATTGTTGATTCGTTCGAAGCAGCCGACATGACAGATGACGTCTTGCGATTGTAATGATACATTGTCTCGAACTTAGTTGGAATGGCGAAGTTGTTTGACAAGAACTTACAAGATGGTCACACAATAGGCAGAATTTAACGGAGGTAATGTAGCGGTTTCTTAGAGGTGATATGTTCATTGGTGTCCATGGTGTCCTGAAATACAGGCCTGGAGCTTATTTAGGCACCAGTCTCCCACAATATTAAAAAGTTGTATGACACTGAAAAAATAAAAAATTGGAGTTTGATGTTAAGATTGGAAGCATAGCAAAATCAGCCTGTAAACGTTCCCACTGTTGGGTCATAGGCCTCAGGTCTCTAAGAGGGAATGGGACTTAAGGGCCTCCTACCAAAAACGGCCGTTTATGACATTTTTGGTTACTACTTTGGATACGAAACATTTTGAGTCCTGTTTTAACAACGTAAAAATACCTTATCCTCTTTGTAACAAACGCAACATATGTACAATGTAAGATTTGGAAAAATAGCAGTGGTGGCCCAGTGGTATTGGCCGCGACTTACAAGTTGTAGGTCGTGAGTTCAAACCCAGGCAGGCGCTTTACTTTGTGTAAAAAATTATTTCATCACCACTACTCTCAAAACTGTAAAGAAAAACATCGTAAGAAAACCATGGCTTGTCCTAGAACCAAAAATTCGAAGACATGTGACATCCACCAACCGGCACTGGGCCCGCGTGGTGGATTACGGCCCACACCCTCTCACAGAGAGGAGGCCGGTGCCCCAGCAGTTTGGACATTAAAAGGCTGATGCTAATTTGGAAAAAAAATAGGCTATTTTTGGCTGGGTGGTGATTTGACGGCAAACTCAGTGGGTTCAGTTGAGTCGGATATCTTCTTAAGTTCTCGCCTACTATAACTCTGGCAGCCAAAGCTTCCCGAGGCTCCTCCATCTGATGTTCTATTTTCATCTTTACCCTAAACTGTTACTGTGTTTATATATTCCTTTTTAAGTCCTGCGGGAGTAGTCAGCTAGGGTCGCGGGAGTGATAGGAGTCACCGTGGCACAGGCAACTGAAGGAACATGGGTGGGTTTCAGAGCAGGGGAAGTTATTTGATGATTTCCCACCTATTAAAAAACGGTCTGACCAGCGACCTTGTTTGACATTCGACATCTTTGCAACATTTTTGAAGTAAAACTTCTTTACCCACGCTTGACTTGGGGAGTAAGCTGGTGAAAGCGTGACGAGAGCGTTACGAAAAGTGTGATCAGGCGAGCCGAACGGAAGTTGAGAGGGCGCACGCTTGACTTGGGGAGTTAGCTAGTGAATGCGTGACGAGAGCGTTACGAAAAGTGTGATCGGGCAAGGCGAACGGAAGTTTAGAGGGCGCACGCTTGTCTTGGGGAGTAAGCTGGTGAATGCGTGACGAGAGCGTTACGAAAAGTGTGATCGGGCGAGGCGAACGGAAGAGATGGAGCTAAAGAAGTTTTACTTCAGTCGTGTGGTCTAAAGCACACTCGTTTTTTTTAACTTAAGTATCTAAGTTCTGTTGAAGTTATCCTATTACTAGAAACTGTACAAGTGACGTCACTTCTACTCCTAACACCCACTTCCAACGCAACCCGTATTGATAATACGGACCGTATTGTCTTTATTACAAAAGGGAAGCTATATTATGTCGTCCTCTTTTACTGCTCATTGTACCGTTGTACCATTATTGTGTACTGTGTTGTTTGTACGATTCTCTTGTATTGCAGCTTGAAACATAACAAGTTTACGATTTCTACTTCAGTGTCATTAGAGTTGTAAGTAGAGATGCCGCAAATAGTTGTTATAGCGAATAGTCGAATACCGATTAATCGCTATTCCATAAGGCGAATAGTCGAATAACTCGCCCTATGCGTTCCGGGCCCGCGGTGACTCTTGAGAATAATCCCGCGACCCTAGTGTTCCAGTCTAGTCCTTGAATAGGATTTTTTAGGGTACCCGAAGGGTTCGAACGGATCCCTATTGTTGTCACTCACGTGTCTGTCTGTCTGTCTGTCCGGCCGTCTTCTGTCACAAAATTTTGTTACGAAACACTTTTAACTTCCCATATTTACCTATGAACTTGAAATTTGGTGATAATGTTTATTATAATGTATATTTTCACTAACAAATACCAATATTTGGTACGGAACCCGATTGCGGAATCCGATACGCACTTGGCCAGTATTTTTTGTTTATGTAGGTCAGTGAATTGTCTTTAGAAAACTCCTTAAAGTAAAATTGTAGCTTAATTAGTTTTGGACACGCTTCCCGATCCCCAGCCCGGTTTAATTAGATTCTGGTTGAAGTTGCCTTTTTGGACAGTCATTGTTGAAGTCAAGGTCTTGCTTCACTCACTTTCTTTTTGTGCTTTGATCCCTTGGTCAATCGCTTCAGGTTCTCGCAATCCTTCAGCGTTCAGTCTGCATTAATAAAATTCTAATCTTCTTCTTCATCATCATTGGAAAACGCGTCTCTTCAGCTACTGTTTTAAAATTCTGATATAACTTAAGTAAAGCTAATAGTGGGTGCCTGAAGACGGGCGTCGCCACCGAGGGAGGCCTAAAAAACGCTGGCGTGACGATCTGGGCTCGTTCCTGACCGATTGGCCGGACAGAAAGAGAGCTGGAAAGATATGGGGAAGGTCTTTGCCCAGCAGTGGGACAGCGTGGGGTGAGAAAGAAAAAAAAAATAGAAAAGCTACTAGTGTGACGGTATATTTAAAGCTGACATTGGATGCTAATGTCAGCTTGTCTACCGATTATATCGAGACGTGTACTGCATTTAATTTACAAATGGTAGTGATACCTAGCTCGCTAAATTGGATAGTTTTTCCTTTATCTGACAAATAAGCTTTTATCTCCATCCGTCACAAAAGATAGTAAGATAACTAAAACAAGCCTATAAAAATACCCGATAGTTTTGCTTCAAATATATTTATTTGCTCTTATTGTATTAGGATTTCTCTCCTTTCGGCTCAAAGATTAGTATTCCCTCTCTACACAAAGGTAAACACTGCGATATTTGCGAGAATATTGCTTGTTAAGCTGCAAGGAAACGTTTAACGTCAATGAAAATGTGCTATTTTTTACGTTTATTGGCTCGCGGTTGACTACTATGCGCGTATCTCACCTGATTTTAAGCGGTGATGTTGTCGACAATGGAGCACGCTTACCTAGAAGTAACCTATTCATTCTTGACTTAAAGACTCCCAGGTTGAAGCTATCATTAAACACATACTTCTTCAAGGAATTCCACTCCTTAGCTGTGTTATCAAAACATGAAACCCGCTCGTTTTTTGGCTTTCTACATATGTTTTGGCCTGAGTTAAAGCTAACAATAACATTATAGATCTTGGTTGTTCACATATGTCTTCACGATCATTTTCTTTTATTTTATAACTGTTACTATAAACTGCCGACAGTCTGTTAACGTTGTCAAGCATTCGAGGAATTGGAATTTAACGCCGATACGCTCCAATATTGTCACGAAATTGGATTTCTCTTCAATGTTGCATTTTTGTCAGTTATTTTTAAAAGCCAATATCCTTCGCATGCACGCCCGCGATTTACTTCAAGAGGCGTTGAGTTTTGTAGAAGATATATCGTCTTTTCAAACTATTCTATTTTCTCCCCTTTGTACTCACGTCCCTTTAGCTTTTTGAACACGTTTCGAATCCTCCCACGCGTTCGATTGCGTGTGTATGTCGTTGTCAATTGCCTTGTACTTCTCGAGCCATATTAGACTCAACAAGGGGTTGTTTAAAGGGCGTCTGGGGGATGATAACAAACTACCATCAGCAAATGCGTGATCATCCGTTCGAAGGGGGACAGTAGTGCAAGCTAGAATGTTTATATGATGTTTCTATTAGGAAGCTCATGTACAGCAGCACATGTGTCAAAATCATAGCTAATCGTTAATGTGAGCTCAACTGTACTTTATTGCGCCCGTACACTCGACTATTTATATGTCGCATTACGACATTTTGATTGCAAACATTGCTTTTGGCATTTTCTGGATACCTAGTCAATTTTTTTTATCATAAATGTTTTTTATTGCCATTGCCATATAACACTTAGTTTACGAAAAGTCTTCTCAAATTGTGTCTGGTTAGGTGAGGTTATATTATATATAGTTAAGATCTTTTATGTGACCCAAATTGACTTTCATCCATCAGCTGATTGAAACAAGATGATCTAAAATGTCTATAATAATGTGAACCAAATAAAACTCAAGTCACGATTCTACACTCTGATAAGTTTACATGCAAGAAGACATTTAAGAAAGCAATACTTGACATTCAATAATCGTCGTATCCAAAACGCCACGCGTGTAGGTCACATACCTAATAAAATATTTATATGTAAGACGAATGTAATATAAAATTTATCGGTAGGCACGTGTAAGTTAATTTTTCGTTTAAAATTTTCTTGAATTCTTGGATTTGATGATGAAGTGAAATCTTAAATAAACCCAGATTGTTAGACGATTGTTACATGAATACTAATTTTTCGAACCAGAAACGTAAAAACACTAAGACTTCAAGGTTTATAAACTTGCTGGTAGATTACTTAAAAACTTAAGATAATAGAAAGAAAGAAGAAATATTTTGTGTCACAGAAACGAGCATATAAAAGATAAACTACGTACTAAAATTCCTCTTATTTAATTTTTAGTCGACCGCCTCAAGCGATATAATCAAACTGCAAAACAAAGACCCATTACCTTAAAATTACTCAACGCTAAAACTCCATAAGCCTACTACAATCCAAAACGAAAACCACAACCATATTCCATAACACCGTGCCTTAAACCTACCACGTGAGAAAATCTTTAAAAGGTTTGTAGTTCATAAATCAAGACGGTACGTAACACGAATGAGCCTTATTGTCGCAAAGAAATCAAAAACCTATTGAGAATTGCAACAATAGATCGTTAAATTATTAATCGAAGGTGCCATGTTATTGACGACTTACTAAAGGTTGATTGTGAATGAAACCACATGAAGTAAAACAAAAGCGTAAGTTTTGATTTAGTTGTGGTCCAAATATGTGGTATACTGTAAACAATTTACAGAGAAAATTTATACTTGGCTGAGCCTTACCGCTCCGTAATGTATTTACACAATGTAAATGTATTACGGAGTGGTAAGTTTTGTGTTACAGGGATTCGCCAAGAAACGGTTCACATGATTTACGATGAAACCTGGCTAAATCTGGACACGTTCACGTTGATCTATTCAGTAATACGCCAAACTTACAGATTGTGTTTTGCCACGTGCCTCCGACATCGACGCATGTAAAACAACGCGATCAGTCACATGTCTCGTCTAATCTAGACGTTTAATATCAGCCATCGATATTGATCTTCCGCCCCCTTAGTACATATAAAGTTTTAAGAGATTTACGTCCAATTAAAATTAGCTCTTTTTAACTTTTTAATTGCAGTTTGATTGTAGTTTCCTCCGTCGCTAATTATGAAAATATTAGCTTCATTATCCTAGTTTTCTGCTAGTATTTCTTTGTTATCTGGTTTAATCATGTTAAAGGTAAAGATTCTTTTCGTAGCAATTGCCCACTCAAGTCTTAAATATTATATGACCTTAGCGATGTCTTTTTCTTGTATCAAACTTGGAATAAAAGCTTTTGTAGAAAGCCCGAGAAAAGAAATCTAATACCAACATGAGATAAATGATCCGAAAATAAGCCCTGAATTGGAAATTACCCAAAATGTTCGTTGAAATTTCTTCGGTCCTTCACTGTCAAGTATTCATCAACATTTGTATTTGATTAATGCTACTAACTTCGCTGATGTTGCCATTCGAGAATTTTCCCTTTAGAGCCCTTTTCGTGGCCCATTTCACATTGTTTTCGGCCATTATAATTTACCAAAGGTCCAACAATCTAAACGGTTTTTGCTGTAACTATGTTAATAACTGAAACAGTAATTTGGGCCATTGGCACGAATTGTAAGCCGTGAATCAGGAATTTGGACACGAAAACGAGTGTTTAGATATTTATCGCGCCTAGAAATGGTAATTTAGGGCCGCAAAAGTGGGGCTTGGGAGACGTTAAATAATGATGCCAGGTTATATTTTCACCTAGAAAATGCTAATAAGGTGATATTTTTAGAAAAGTTTCTTACGGGGGTGTATATAGAGTGAGGATAAAATCTAGCTCGAGCGAGTTTTCATTTAATAAAAGCTGATAGCGATATATAAATGTGAAAAGTTATAGGGGCTTAGGTAGACCAAAGAAACATGGAATGAGTGAAAGATGATATGGCTAGGAAGGATTTGAGATGACAGTGAACAGTGATGTATGCTGCACCGCCCCCAAATAACTTAAGCGCTATTAGCTGCCAACGACCTTGAGTGGTTAGCTTGCGTATTCTGAGCTGAGCTCACGTAACGCGTCGTATGCTCACCCAGTAATAGGACTCGCCCATCAAGGAGCGCTGTCCGAAATTAGACAAGTATTAAACTAAAACAGTGAGACTAAATTATAGATAATTAAATGATATTTAAAATGGTGAAGGTTTCATAAAAATACGCTTTACAGTTTTTGCGTGATTCTCAAGTTTTTATCCGCGTTAGACATAACTTTACAAATTAATTACACAATGTTATAAAAATATTATTTCAAATATTCTCAAATCAAATTACGACGGAAATAGTCTAGAGTAACATATATTTTTTTCAAAGAAATAAGACTAGTCGTTTAAACGTGATGTTCAATTAAAAACCATTAAAAGTCAGGGTGGGCAGGAACAGGGGTGGGTTTTAGTCAGTAAGAGTCTGACACGCCCTCCCGCTCCACCCAGAGCGGGAGAAGTCATTGGATGATTTCCCACCCCACAAAAAATAAAAAGATAAGGGCAGGAGGACGATGAGTGATAGATAAGCCATTGCACTAGTAGTTAGTGTTACTATCACTACATAGTATAAATCGAAGTCTCTTTCCGTGTCTGTCGGTTTCATCGCTAAATTCTCCTAAACCACGCAACGGATTTTAGTACAGTTTTCACTGATAGAAAAAACGATAAACGAGGGTGGTTTTTAACCGACTTTCGAAAAAGGAGGAGGTTCTATGTTCGACTGTATGTATGTTTTTTTTTTATGTATGTCCACCGATTTCTACGTCAGTTGTGGACCGATTTTCAAAATTCTTTTTTTATCCGAAAGAATATACTCCCGAGGTGATCCCATATAAATTTTATCGAAATTGCTTAAGCGCTTTTTGAGAATCTGAATAAAAACGAAAAATACGTTTACCTCGATGACGTTTTCGTGTACTCCAAATGTTGAAATTCCACGTTCCATGTTATTGGGGGTTAAAGTGAAAAATAAAAAACTTTTTTACAAAAAAACAAAAAAACAACCGATTTTCAAAAAAAAAAATACACTTAAAATTAAAAAATAACTTTTATTTCGGAAGTCGGTGTCAAATAGCGAAGAAGTAAATTACAAACACCGACTTCCGAAATATAAATTATTTTTTAATTTTAGGTGTATTTTTTTTGAAAGTCGGTTGATTTTTTTGTGTAATTTATACCCGTGCGGAGCCGGACGCGCACGGATACAAATCTAAATTAAGTTTAAGTTATATTTAAGTTTCCACTGTACTGCCTCTTCAATCTTAGTGATACTAATAGACTTCTTTTCTTTGTCCCAGGCATACGAGAAACGGTTTCCCAGCTGCCCCCAGATACCGGTGGTGGTGGAATGCGTCATAACAGACGACAACTGGTCAGACGACGACTCAGAGCGAAATACGACTAGGCGGTGCCAGCTGAATGTGGAAGCCCCTTATCTTCTCAAGAAGGTAGGTTCTTCTGTACATGTCTTAACATTCCGACCCTAGATATACATAGATTGATGTGATTGGTTCAATAGCCAATATGCACGGATTTTTGGTGAGATCAGACGGATCTGATCACCAACGCACTAAGCTGACATGGTGGTGTATGGCCAACTCCCTCCTAAAGATAGAGAAAGAAGTCCACTTGCCTCCTAGCAGGAAGAATGTTATAAATTATATGACGCAGGGTTATGTAGACGGAGCAGGCCCGAGAGTCGACGCCGCGTAGTGTTCCAAGAACGCCACAAAGAGATGTCAGCAATTCATGACGGGGCCCGTCATGACCGATGCCTGCCCAAGGGTCGTGGATAAATTCGAAACAGAGTTACCGCGCCCCTGGACACTCAGGCAGGGAAGGAACAGGGGTGGGTTTTAGTCAGTAAAAGTCTGCCCCCCTCCCGCTTTCACCCAAAGCGGGCGAAAGCATTGGATGATTTCACAACCCCACAAAAAAAAAAGGTTTATGTAGACGAATCTGAATCCATAATTATTTTCAGAATTTTCAGATTTTACGGACGTTCAGGTAGCTGTGATGAACGAGGCTATCTCACTCTTCATCGAATACAAATTGAATTTTAACTGTGACCTGATTTTTTCATCGCTAAAATTGCGTTTATCGTCACCTTGTTAGACTAGGCACAGATTATTTATAAATAACCAAACCATTAAAGAGACAATTTTTGAGTAAGTATAGGACAATTGAGAAGGATCCCTTTGCTCAGCACTAAGACATCTTTATATACATATAAAAGAATTTTTATATATAAAGATGTATAAGATGAAGAACGAAATCGGGTTAGTTACACCATTTATCAAGAACGGCTTTACCGATTTTTGTTGGATTTTTCTCCGCCCTGAATAGCAAAATAATTAACATCGGAAAAATTATGGAGAAAATTAATTTTCACAAACATTTTGTTTGGAACGGCTTTTTTATTGGATCTTAGGCAGTACGAAGTTCGCCGGGTCAGCTAGTTACAAGATAAATAAAGGCCGTACACCGGGACGGAATGGCAGAGGATTTAATTTTTTACCAAAGGACATTCAAACTTATCTAGTAGGAATACGACATAAATGACAATGTTTTAAATTGATTCCGTGACATCGAAAGGGATTTCATGATACGGCATTGGAGAGCGCGCTAAGGGATACCGCGGCGGGATGCCGCAACACACTGCGATATGCAACGGCACGACGAAGGACGTCGTGACATGCCGCGGGGTGAGGCAGTGCAAGCGGGGTACATGTACACCACATTAAAATTTGCACTCGCGCCGCTACCGACTTCACACGTATTTATTTTGAGGCATCAGTGCGCTGACCGGTGGCAAAATTCTTTGCCATTCCGTCACGGTGTGCGTAGGCCTTAAATCGAGAGATAGAGATAGGTATGAGTTAATGCTATTTTCTATAAATAGGAAAGGCGGTATCTTTGGTAATCCATCACGTCTCAACAGACAAACTAGGACATTATGTAGGTTAAGTACTCTTGTTCACTAGTTCCCGTGAGATCCTGACTCCCAAGCGGGCGAAGCTGCTGGAAAGTACCTATATTTGTATAAGCCACCGGATAATTTTAAACACCATAAGTCCTCTCGGTATATTTTGAATAGATCATTTCAAATATATAGTTTTCTGTCGATTACATTTTGGGGAGTGTGCGACGGAATTGCATAATTTGATTCCGCCAAGCTCGTTTTATCAACGGAACGCTTTGTGCACTTCGCCGTAGTGGAGATGTACGGCGAAGTGCACAAAGCGTTTTGAGAAAACATTCATTGTGCGTACAGCTAGGGAGTGGAATTCCCTACCGGAGTCTGTGTTTCCTGATAGCTACAACCTGGGAGTCTTTAAGTCAAGAGTGAACAGGTTACTTCTAGGCAAGCATGCTCCATCTTCGACCACATCATCGCTTAGTCATCAGGTGAGATAGTGGTCAAACGCGTGCCTATCAACAATAAAAAAAAAATACAATAAATCTCATCCAAATTCTATAATTATCAATGTATCAGATAGTCTTCTAATCACGTAGAATTTTTAACTCTTTCTACGTGATTTATCATAAACTAACGGTGTTTACAATTACTCGGTGACATAAACACCTACAGGGTGTAACGGAAATGCGTGGTCATAAAAGGTGATTTTTAAATCGTTTAAAACACCCTAAAGGGGTGAAAGTACTCATGAATTCGACCAACTTTTACTATGGGGCCAACTTTGTAACTCGACTAAAAAAAAATCTGCTGTTCCATACAAATTGCCAATTCCTACTCTACCAAAATGTATGGAACAGCTGATTTTTTTAGTCAAATTATATATTCGGTATAAAAAAAAACACCTTGTATTTTAAATTCTGCCTCTCCCCATAGAAACTTTCTTTAAGAAAGTTGTTCAATGCCGAAAAAAAATGTTGGACCTCCATTTTTAACAGGTGATGATAATTTTATACTTTTAGTTCAATTTTATTTTCGGGCCTCTATGTAATTTAATATAATTTGTGTGTTTTCTAGATGGTGGGCGTAGACTACGTCTACTTCATCCAGAAGAACAGCTTGGACCTTAAGAATAGGGTTTTGGAGATCGAAGCCACGAACGAGACTTTCGCCTCCAGGCTGGCAGTCGTCGAGAAATGTAAATATTATGTAAGTATTCACACAATTAAATTATAAATATAATATAACTAGCTGCGCCCCGCGGTTTCACCCGCGTAGACCAGGATAAAAAGCCTGTGTGTTAATCCAGGGTATAAGCTATCTACATACCAAAATTCATCCAAATCAGTCCAGCCATTCGAGCGTGAAGAAGTAACAAACATACACACTCACAAACTTTCGCCTTTATAATATTAGTGTGATAATTAGACCCACCAGGTACCTTCAAAAGGTGCCTGGTCGTTTGGGGAAGGACCAGGAAGTATGGGATTCTTACCGCACTAAAACCACCCGAGTGATCACTATTAGCAAATGGTATACCCCGTAACGTCTTAAAAGGCGTCTGATCGTTTGGGGAAAGACCAGGAAGTATGGGATTCTTACCTCACTAAAAACACCCGAGTGATCACTTAGCACATGGTAGGGACTCCGTAATCTCTTAAAAGGCGCCTGGTCGTTTGGGGAAAGACCAGGAAGTATGGGATTCTTACCTCACTAAAAACACCCGAGTGATCACTATTAGCACACCCCGTAACCTCTTAAAAAAGAACACTCCGGAACCCCTCTATGCAACGCTTGTTAGGGCACATCACTGAAGAGACTGAAAAGGTGTCTCCCCTGAGCCTCGCTGTGCACGTCAGCACGTGATCACGGTGCCGCTGTATTCCCTGGGATCACTCTGTTGGCAATCAGTGTGACTCTGAGCACACGAGATTCCAAAGTCCGGCCTGCATTAAATGATGCAGGAAGGGTTTCGGCGTGTTAGACATCGAGGCGGCTGCCTCCCCGACTCCCTCACGATCCAGCTCGGTGGCCTCTTGGACCATCACTGTCTCACAGAAGGAGGCCATTCCACTCCAGTTTTCTGACTCCAGTATAGCCCTACTGCTGGCAGAGACAGGTCTTGCCCGATTCTGGCGACCAGCACCCACCAATCGGAGGCCCAAGCAGGGCACTTCTCGAGCGTGTCATACTAGATCTGGCCTAGCTTAGTACCTACGGAATTTTGAGAGAAGCTTATTGTAAATTTCTTATAACTAACAACTTAACCGTTTGTGGTGTAAATCTCGTAATTTCCACGAAAATTACTCGATTGTTATGAATAAAAATAGAGCCGGGTGTTACCGTTACCACAAGGTTCTTGTTTCCAAGACTATTTTGTAAATTATTTTTTGGTTGCTAGCCGAAAATTATTTTGTTATAAGACCTTTTACGACAAATTGAGTTATTCTATACATCTAGTAGTCTGTCATTTTGATGAGGGTCGTAGGAAATTCAGCGAAAAAAAGTAATTGTTTTTAGTTGTTTTTAGATTGATGTCTCAACCAGCTTGTCTTATGTTTTTGAATAATATTATTTTTATTTTTTATTAATTTATTTAATAAAAAAGGTTCACCAACAGCTTCTGTGTACAATAAATCTTAAGTATAGGTTTATACGACTTGGAGTTACACAGTCGCCAATTACTGGTTAAGCAGCATTTATAAAAATGAGTGTTACCATATTAGAAAAAAAATACAAATTCAAGTAAATGGCTTTAGAATTAATAACGTAACTCCCTTTTATGAGTATACATTATCTCAGCTAAAACAAAAGAGAAACAATATTCAAAATTTTAAGATATATGTACCTATTAGTGTTTTTCTTTTTAGGGTTCCGAACATCCGAATGTAAAAACGGCATCCTTTTCCATATAGAATCACTCGTGTGTTTGTCTGTTGGTCCGTCTGTCATCCCATCCCATAGCCAATTTGCTCCGAATCTACTGGATCGATTGAGTTGAAATTAAGCACACACTTGAATACCTATCTGTGACCCAAGCATGGACGTGTAGCGTAAATAAATGAATCTGAGACATGGTTGTCACTTTGTGGGTGAAAAAGTTTAAAAAATAAACACATCAAATGAGGGTCTTATACAATATATTTTTTTTTTACAATTTTAAAATAAATATTTTTATAGTTTTTTAAGAAAATAGGTGAAAATTTATAAATCCGCCCAAATTTTTAAAAGAAAAATATAGTTCTTTATTTATACATAGATTACAGGAAAACCTATACGAAGTCTAAATTACTTTAAAAACATGCTGAAATAATGTTTCTTTCGGAACCTTAAGGCGTGAGTCCGACTCGCCAGTTTTTTGGCGTAGTGGTTTCAACAGGAGAAAGTGCTGTGTTATCTTCAAAGATAATACACCTTTTTCCTGTTGAAACAACACACGATTAAAGCGTTTCTGGCTACACAGACAGAAACACTTTTACCGCCAATGGTGCGGATTCTCTCGTTCAATAACTAAACTAAAATTAGAGAATCGCTATTTTTTACTAAAAGGCAGTGTGAGAAAAGAACGGCTATAGTTATGAAGTAACTTAGAGATGTCAAATTAGTTTACACCTTGCGCTTTACCATGGTAGGTCGACGGTCGACGTGTCGACATATTTTTACCTACCCTTAATTTGTATGGAAATATTAATTCAAATAAATTTGACAGCTCTAATTTACGTCCTTCTCTTTTTTGTTTTATTAGAGAGGAAAAAATAGCAATAGCCTAAATTAAGTTTAGTTTGTGCACAACAGAATCGGCACCAATATCTTCTCAAAATCCCGCATATTTTAACACACTTATATTAGCTTCACTTCTGTTGTGTTGTGTTACACCCACTTCCCGGTTTCCGGTTAAACTGAAATTTTGCGTACATGCTCCGGACGGCGAGCTACCCACTGCTCGCCGTCCGCAGCGTGTACGCAAAACGTCCGATCAGCACCAGGCCCGTGAGTCTACGGCGCGTAGTGTTCCGCGCGCGACTCAAAGAGATGAGTGTCACCACTGACGGGGCCCGTCGTGGCCGGTGCCTGCATGCCTAGGGGTAGCGGATTAATTCTGAAAAGGAGTTACCGCATTCCTGGGCACTCAGGCAGGGAAGGAACAGGGGTGGGTTTTAGTCAGTAAGAGTCTGACACACCCTCCCGCTCCACCCTGAGCGGGAGAAGTCATTGGATGAAACGAACGAAAAATAAAAAAATAAGTGGTTTTTAGTTTTATAAACAACACATAATAAATTTCAACCGACTTCCAAAAGGAAGGAGGTACTCAATTCGACAATCCGATATTCAAATTTCTGTGAATATATAGTTCAGTTGCAACGTTTAAATTCCAGTTAGTTCAAGGGTAATTTTTGAACGCATGTTAGTACAAACTAGTAACATTTCATTTAGCAGCTCTCGTCTAAATTCTCGTCTGCGTAAACACATTCCATGCTAATGAGTTTAGTTTCAGTTTGTCTAAAATATTTTCGTTGGAAACAACGAAGTGTTTACATGAATTCAGTGTTGCGTTATGATAATTCTGTTTTTCTAAAAATTTGAAATAACTTTGAATCAATGATTTGTTTACAGCTACTGTTTTCAAGTTAGGTCACTTGAGACACTTTTGGTGTAAACATAATGGAATCTTAAGTTACTGATGGAAGGTGTATATCTGTCGCAGGGAAATGAGGATACCAGGGATTTCACGAAATCCCTAGGGATACCGTAATATTAGTGTTTTGTCATATCACTAAACATTTTTAGTAAGAAGACGTAATAAACAAAAATATTCGTCATCTACCGTGATTTCGTGATATCCCTAGAGATTTTGTGAAATCCCAGGTTTCCTCATTTCTCTACGACATCTATCTCTATCTCTACATAGGACTGTTTCTGCGCTAACTCCTAAACCACGCAACAGATTTTAATGCGGTTTTTACTAATAGACAGCGACAAACGAGGAAGGTTTGTGAGTATAATTTGTTTCCGTGCGGAGCCGGGGCTATTAAATTATAATCATATCGTGTAGAAACTTAGTCAGTAGAAGTTAGTAGAAGCATGATCTTTAGCTCCTCACACATCCATCCATCACACGACCATTTGATCCACAAACAATCGCTAATCGCCTGGTATTCGTTGCCAAATTGAGGGAAGCGGGCAATTTTCGGGCAATTTATTTAATAGCAATACTTCATTGCTCAACGGAGGAAGGGGTTACTGGAGGAAACGCTAATACTTCAGCCGATTATATCTGCAGTGATGCAACGCTAGAAAGCGTACACGCGAAGAACTGGCTAACAACGTGGGGTGGACTGGTCTTGGAGTTATGAGCCACATTCTTCAATTGGAGTCCCCTGAAGTCGTTCGCATTGGTCGTTACGACAGCCAGACTAAAAAAAGCTATTAGATCGGTCAATCGCATCAGTTAGTTACTAAAAAATATTGGACACATCTTTTTTTGTGTCACGTAAACAGAAAATGAGGGCGCTACGGTGCGTTGGAATTTCGCGTATCGTCATACTTACGTCAAAAATGTACCACTTATTACCTAGAGAAGTGACGTAACGAGCCCCCACTCCTGATCTTTTGATGCGTTTCACTAGCCTATTGTTTTTTCGAGGCATAAATTATGACAAAACGTCCTAATTTTTTTTTTCCTTTTTTTTTGCATGTGATTTACCGCTATCTCACCTGATGGTAAGCGATGATGTGGTCGAAGATGGAGCACGCTTGCCTAGAAGTAACCTATTCACTCTTGACTTAAAGACTCCCAGGTTGTAGCTATCAGGAAACACAGACTCAGTTAGGACGTTTTCGAGTCTTCACGATGCGCGCGCTTGAAACAATTATGTCTCTTTTTATATTTACTCGTATAATAAACCTATAATTGAAATTCCCTGTTACTTTTCATCGCTAACTCATTGGCCTGAAAAATTCTGTTGCCTTTCGGCTGTCCCGGATTAAAAATTTCAACTTCACCTAATTTGCGCGTGCCAGCAGAACCTCGCAGTTCACCTCCGTTTTCCCAAAAAATACAGGCTCTTTCGATGACATTGACAAAAGGTGTCAGAACTCAGAACGACAAGTGGCAGAACCTGTCCCCAACATGATCCGGTTTTGAAAAATGTCGTTTTGATTGTACCGAGAGCTGACGAAACTTTGGCCAAATAAAATCTTAACGATCAATTACAAAAATGGCTGTAGAGACCTTAAAAATGTGAATTGTCACTTTTATTTTTAATTATTCAAGCGCATTTGAATGTTGTTTGTTAGTGCCTTAATTTGCTTTTGTTGAATATTTATAAGGTACCAATGTCAAAATTAATTATTTAGGTAGGGTCTGATACAAAGTTCGGTTTGCAATTCTATTGTAGGTACTTATAACTTATTGTTACCATGCAAAAATATTGACAAAACTCAAATCCATTTTAATATTATTATAATAACTAGCTTCTGCTAGCGGCTTCGCCCGCGTGTAATTTTATTAGCATAAGTTACCTGCTAGTAAAATCTTATCAGAATCGGTCCAACCGTTTCGAAGATTAGCCGGAACAAACAGACAGACAAAAATTTTAAAAACTGATTTTTTGTTTGGTGTAGGCGTAGGTATCCTGCAAATAACTATGAGCTTTAAAAAAAAACTACTATTTTGAAATTACAAACAGACACTTCAATTTTATTTATTTGTATTGACATTGATTATTTGTATTGATGTGAAATATTGTGAAGATGTACGGATGTTTGTTACTCAATCACGCCGGAACGGCTGGACGGATCTGGACGAAATTTGGTACAGAGATAAATTATCTCTTTTTTTTCTGATTGTTTGGAATGGCACATTGGTGGTTATTTAAAGTGGGGAAAGTACTAATACCACGCGGGCGAAGCAGCTGGCAGAACCTAGTACATAATAATTAGTAACTTAGAATAAATTAGAAAGAAAGAATAAAGTTTATTTTGTGCCTCGCACAGAAAACTAACTACTACTAACTTAGAATGACTAACAATCAATGACTCTCGGTGATGTGCAACTTTCTATCAGTAAAATAATTTTCTTAATCAGATCTGTCTTTCCAGTGTTGATTTTAAATATGTAAAATACCTAAAATTTTTAACTGAGTTATTGCAGTAAAAATTTAACCCGGTAACGGTAGTGTAGCACAAGTGCTAAACTAGGATTTAAACAAGCCTTCTTTGCTATAAAACCAAGCAAAACATTGACCACATCCCTCCAAGGGAAACGCATTACCGTCCCGCATAATTTATACTTCTAACCATTGCACAGACTTAATTCCTGCAAAGAAAATCCAACTCCTAACCATCACTATAGAGCCCATTTTCATTCGACCATGCCACATTATAATTGCGGATTGCATGCTCAAAGCGATAAAACATGAAAATGCGCTTTAGTTCAATTTAATTAGAGTATATTTTCCTATTAAGGTGGAAGCGCCAGGGTAGCCCGCGAAATTTAAATTTTCTTAGGTTTTTTGCAATTTGCAGGTCAGTGTCAGATTGTATCTTGGTCAATATATGATTCGCAGCCATATCAAGTATGTATATATATAATTATAATCATTAAAATCATCAATACAACTCTTTCAGTTAGAATTGATGTCAAATGTAGTATGTTATGAAATCATGACATTTGGCATCAATTCTAAGTGAGAAAGTTGTACTGATGATTTTTAATGATTACAGTAATTCTGTAAATACGTACTTGCTGAATCATATTTTGACCAACATACAGCCTGATACTGACCTGAAAATTGCAAATAACGTAAGAAAATTAGAATTTCGCGGGCTACCCTGGCGCTTTCACCTTAAGGCGCAGCTGGTGCGCTTTTAAAGGTTTTTAATTGAACATAACGTCTGAACGACTAGTCTTATTTCTTTGAAAAAAAAAAATGTTACTCTAGGCTATTTCCGTCGTAATTTGATCTGAGAATATTTGAAATAATATTTTTTAACATAGTGTAATTAATTGGTAAAGTTATGTCTAACGCGGATAAAAAATTGAGAATCACGCAAAAATTATTAAGTGTATTTTTATGAAACCTTAACCATTTTAAAGATCATTTAATTATTTATAATTTAGTCTCAGTATTTTAGTTTAATACTTGTTGTTTTATGTGTAATAAATTAATAATGCGTCTAATTTCGGACAGCGCTCCTTGATGGGCGAGTCCTATTACTGGGTGGACATACGACGCGTTACGTGAGTTCAGCTCAGAACACGCAAGCTAACCACTCAAGGTCGTTGGCAGCTAATAGCGCCTTAATCTTGTTCTGATTGTATTGGCATGTCCAATAACTGCTAGTCGGGGACGCTATAGACAACAGTATTGACAAGGACGCACTAAAGGGCACAACAGACGTTTTTATTATTTATGTAGATAGAAGTATGTGAACGGAAAGGCGTGAAATATGCTATGTCGTGTCATATTATGTCGAATGTGTAAACAAGTGCCTACTAAGAAGGGTGGAATTGGAATCGGAATAAATAAATCAGAAAAAAATGTGTTCTGAAGGAATAATAAAATATGTCGATGTTGCTGAGGAGAACCGTATATGAGAAATGTAAATAAATCTTGGCATTTAATTATCGTGGTGGGAATATTCTGTCTAGACGAAAAATAAGTAAGTAGAAAATCATAGCCTTTCTCTTAAAAAAATGTAATTTGCAGAAATAGGTAGGCTAAAATTGTCTCAACACGTGTACAACAAATCTAAAGAAGATATCTAATGAGTCCGCATCCATAGTTAAGTTCAATACCTAATATAAAAATCCCACGTGATTCATGAGATAGAGAGCTCTTAAAAAACTTTTTTACAAAAAAAAAAAAAACCGACTTCCAAAAAAGAAAATACACTAAACATTAAAAAATAACTTTAATTTAAAATTAAAAAAATAACTTTAATTTTGGAAGTCGGTGTTTGTGTTTTATTTCTTCGTTTTTTGACACTGACTTCAGAAATTAGTTATCTTTGTATAAAAGTTTAGTTTAGTAGTTTAGCTTGGTTTAGTTTAGTATTTTTCACTTTTTATGTTGTTATACCCCAGAACTAAAAACCCCAATAAGATGGAACGTGGAATTTAAACATACTCGTAATTGGGGGAAACCAAAACGTCATCTATGTATATATATTTTTCGTTTTTGTTCAGTTTTTTAAAAAGCGCTGAAGCCATTTTCCATAAAATTTATATGGGACCACCTGGGAAGTATACCCTTTCAAACAAAAAAAAAATCAAAATCGGTCCAGCCATCTTTGAGTAATCGGGGAACATACATAAAAAAAGGGTTCGTCGAATTGATAACCTCCTCCTTTTTGAAGTCGGTTAAAAATGACACGCTGGTGTGTGATTTTCTTTTGATTTACGACAACCATCCAATTCAAATAAATAATAAGTCCTAAGTCATTGAGCGTCAAATGTCGCAAAAGACAGCCCACAAAACGCTTACCTTTCCAACTTCCAAATGTTTAAGCTGGGAAGAAGTAGGTACGCAATACGCAACTTTTCAAGTATTCAAATTCTTAATTTTCGTAATGTTACTTAATCCTTGTTTTGTCATTATGCAGTTTTTATGAATCAATCAAGAGCCTTTCTTATTTGATCGTCCGCCAACCTCTTTTTTTAAATAACATAAAATTACGTCCTTCTATCCTCTTTGTATGATAGTCCAAGTTCCCAGAGCCCGCAGACATTACTAATTTTTTGATTTACTAAATGTGTGGGATTTAGTAGTGTTGGTATGTCTCTATGAACGTACGCATACCTTTTTTTATTTTTACCTGCTACTTTGGTTTTTGTTTGCGTACAGGCAGATCATAATTTGTAAATTCAAAGAGGGTTTTGCATCCTCCAAAATCATGGCAGACTTTATTTTTTTCGTTATAAACTGTGGCCAAATTTCGGCCTAGTAAACAGGACCTCACTCGAGGTGGCGAACAGTTCTCAGACTATTACCAATAAGGCGTCATAATATAATTTAATTATTAACAATTTAACAACATTCTGTAAAACCAGACACAACAATCGGCACTCAGACTTGAAAAAATAAAAAAAAAGGATAATGATAAATAATTGGCCGTCGGCCCAAACTAGCAAGTATGCGTACGTTCATAGTACATCTACATACTAACACTATTCAATCCCGTAAATCCGTTATGTTAATCTAAAAATAAGTAATGTCTGGCGCTTCTGGGATCATGCTCTATAATATATTAAAACCGTCTTCCGTCTGAGCCTTTGTATAATATGTCGTTGTCTGCTTATACCATTCACGATACAGGAAATACTTTGTCAGCCATTCATGAAGGTCTACTTATTGTGAACAGATCCAATTCAATAGTGACCTTGAAGGGTGAAAGTTATTGGCTTTGTTATTTTATTTACTTGTTTATGTCATTGTTTGTATATGGATTGTTTTAGTGCCTTTGTCGCCGTTGAAGTAAATAGTTTTAGTTGTTGATAAGGTTTCTCTATTTAATTTATACTGTTGTTCAGTTAGGTTTTGTTTAAGGCGTCCATTAGGCCGTCCATAGACGGACTGCTTAGAGCAGTCGAGACCAACTGCTCGAGAGCAGTCGAGACCAACTGCTCAAGAGCAGTCGTGTTGCGGTTGAGGCCTCCTTAGACGGACTGCTTAGAGCAGTCGAGACCAACTGCACGAAAGCAGTCGTGTTGCGGTTGAGGCCTCCTTAGACGGACTGCTTAGAGCAGTCGAGACCAACTGCACGAAAGCAGTCGTGTTGCGGTTGAGGCCTCCTTAGACGGACTGCTTAGAGCAGTCGTGTTGCGGTTGGAACCTCCATAGACGGACTGCTTAGAACAGTCGACATCAACTGCTCGAGAGCAGTCGTGTTGCGGTTGGGACCTCCATAGAGGGACTGCTTAGAACAGTCGAGACCAACTGCACGAGTGCAGTCGTGTTGCGGTTGGGACCTCCATAGACGGGACTGCTTAGAACAGTCGAGACCAACTGCACGAGAGCAGTCGTGTTGCGGTTGGGACCTCCATAGACGGGACAGCTTAGAACAGTCGAGACCAACTGCACGAGAGCAGTCGTGTTGCGGTTGGGACCTCCACAGACGGACTGCTTGGAGCAGTCAGTACATTTTTAGCTGCGAAAACAAATGGAACTGCTTGAGGGGTCCGTGTATGGCGATCATCAATTTTGTATTGAAACTGCAGATCGCCCAACAGCGACCGCTTGAAGCTGTCGACACTGACTGCTCTAAGCAGTCCGTCTACGGACGGTCTTACACGCTCCATTGCAAGCGTCACTCAATTCAAAATGACTGATGGTTGCATGATGCAAAAATCCAAGTATCCAGATTGTTTTATGCAACCATCAGGCACTGTATCAGACGATAGGTTGTCCGTCACAACCTTGACTGGTTAAACTGACAGCAAAACCTACCGCGTAATAGATGTCTAAGTTTTTGGGAGTTGTTAAAGTTATTACTTTTCAAATATTTGAAATTTAATGGTACTTATAGAACTCCTTTGAAATTTTGCAAAGGTTATGAAAGTTTCGCTGGCACTAGGCAACAACTATAGACTAGAGCAGTGGTGGCCCAGTGGTAACGACCGCGACTTACAAGTTGTAGGTCGTGAGTTCAAACCCAGGCAGGCGCTTTACTTTGTGTAAATTATTTCCATCACCACTGCTCTCAAAATGGTGAAGGAAACCGACATGTCCTAGAACTTAAAATTCGAAGACATGTGACATCCACCAACCAGCACTGGGCCCGCGTGGTGGATTATGGCCCACACCCTCTCACTGAGAGGAGGCCTGTGCCCCAGCAGTGGGGACATTAAAAGACTGATGATGAGGCAACAACTATTGAAGAAAATCATATCCATTGATTAAGGACTATTCTAATTACTTTTATCATAATAACCACAGAGTTTCCTTTTACTTTTATTATCAATAAATTTTTCCAAATAATGTATCGACGTGGCTTCCGCAGCCAGTCCCTCGGGAACCAAGCTCTTTACTGTGATGTAAAGTAGCCCATGACACGACATAACTCGATACTTCAGTGAGTAATCTTATTGTGTTAAAACTAGATCTATCGTACTGCTTTGGTTATCATTTTAATGTTATACTAGCGACCTACCCCGGCTCCGCTCGGGTACAAATTATACACAAAAACCTTCTTCGTTTATCGGTCTTTTTATTAGTGAAAACCGCATTAAAATCTGTTGCGTGGTTTAGGAGGAGTTAGCAGGTAAACAGACAGACGCGGAAAGTGACTTTGATTATGTAGAGATAATCTGGTTTAAATCTCAACACAGATATTCATAAACTAAAGAACCAATATTCTTAATTATTATTTGTACCATACATCGGACCTGCTGATAAAATAGATAAAAAACCAAAAAAAAAAACCGGACAGTCCGGGTGTTACCAAAAAAAGTGCACATCGTGCTGTGGTTCTGTGGTTAAACCAGTCTACTTCAAGGTTAGCCTAAACTAAAGGTCATAAGTTGCTAGAACTCAGGCTATGTTAAAGATAAAAGTGTCAAAATAATACCTAAATATTACACAGTATCTGGGCATTAAAATAGCTCGTCAAGCTTACACAAGAGTCTGTCACTCTGATTTGACAAACGAATTGACAAACGTGACGATGATACTGTAGGACCCCAAGGCACCTATATAGCCTGCAGGGATCCTGGGACGTTCTTCGTAGCTCCGGGGGACGTCACGTAGCTTGGCGACTGCGAGAGGACTGTACGAAAAGGGATACTGGCTACGGGAGAATAAGGGAAAGGGCTGAGGGCGATTTCAATTATCTTATATTAGGCAAAATCATCACATCGGTTCCCACTTGATGGGGCTCAACATCTATCTAACTGACATACAACAAAATGTGTCCCCTACACTTCTATATTCAAACGGCTCTCCAATCTCTCTCGAACATTCTAATCAACCAGTTAAAGCCGGTACACACCCGCTAATATAAGGCTATGCCTACAATCGTCACAATACTCTTCATAGCGTTGTTTTTCTCCCATGTACGAGTACTATCAACACAGTCTGTCTGTGAACAGTTTCGAAAAATTTTTGCTTGCAAGTTGTGAAGCATATCCGCCCCGCCCATTACGTTGATGTCCAATAGCTTTGCAAAATAGTTATAGTATAATATATGTATAGTTAGTTGGTAAGTTATATTTTTATGAATAAACGTCTTCGTGTTTAATTTTCCGGGTTGGCCTTTTACTAAATTCTATAAGTGAACGTCATAATCTTATGCACCGAATCTGTTGCCGGGCAGTATTTCTTTAACTTTAACCATGTTTCACGCAAAAAAATTGTTTCTTTGCGAGATACATGGTTATGTCATGGTTGGTCTAATTATTATATTTTTGAAAAAACAAAAAATCTTTACCAATGTGTTACTGCAATACTATTGGTGGACGAAACCAAGCTAGCCGCAGGTAGCCGTTGTACCTACTGTAAAAAAAAAAATAGGTTTACAGTAAAAAAAACGCATTTTTTTTAATTTATGCATATTTTGTATCTGTGCTGTTGACCATTGAAGAGTTAGCTAACCCTGGTTGTCGATTCAGGTCATGCTTACCATAACAATTCATTGTCATCAGAACTGAACCTAATTCAGATCACATTGCAAGTTAAATAAAAGCTTGTAAGAAATCAATCTGCCTAGCTTTTTCCCAACTACGAATCTAACAGGATGCTGCTGAGTACCAGTATTTTACACGGGGCGACTACCTATCTGACCTCAGCAATCACTATATCTTTGCAGTACGATGAGATCATGGCTGCAATGCAACCTTAGGTAATGTCTGTCCGTAGATGGGTGACCATTACATACCGAGACTCTTTCGTGACTCGGAAAGCAAGTTAAGCCGTTGGCACCAGCTATTATTTGTAAAACTTTGACAGTTATTGTTACGGATAGTCTGAAGTTATAAAATCTGACACCAGTCTTGCAATGGGATACCGTGTTACTCAGTGTGATAAACAAAGTAATATCATTCAAAAAATATCTACGTTTTGAAAGTCCTTAGAAGTTCTTCAAGAAGACTATTATTCGTAAAGTCTAAGAGGTGGTTAAGTGTGAAGATAAAACTAGGAACTTTTGAAATAGCAGTGACATTACTTGCAGAGTTGCAGCTTCTGAGCGCAAATGCGTTCGCAAGAAACTTCATCCACCATTTAACCACCTTAGATAAGTCATTTATGCGTAGTTATTAATTAATTGCCAAGTACTCAGAACTTGGAATCTAAAATAGCATACTTTATACGTATATATGTGCAAAGCTAGTTTTTGTCTTGAGATATTTTGGGTCGGCATTGAGTGGTATTATTGTGAATCTATCCATAAGGTGTATGTTCGTACAGTCTTTCCATAAGAACAGGCCTTTATAACACATTATAAAACTTAGTTTCTGTTTATTCATTAAATATACATACGAAAATTGGTTATATTTTAAAAAAAATCATAAGTAAACGGATCTTACAAAGGGACAAACATTTAAAAATATAAAAAATAGTAGTCCGCCAGTGTCGGGAGCAGGGTCCAAGCTTCCGGTAGATAGGGCTCCAGAGACAAGAACTTCCTCACAATGCGAGCCGTATCGAGGAGTACTGCCTTATTTATCAGGCCCTTGATCCAACCGCGTAACGACAGCTTTGACAGGTGGTCTCGAAGCTTTTGGCCAGTATGCCGATTTTTTTTTTGGGGGAGGTAAATCATCCAATGACATCTCCCGCTCTAGGGTGGAGCGGAAGCGCGTGTTAGACTCTTACTGACTAAAACCCACCCCTGTTTCTCCCTGCCCTGAATGGCCAGGGGCGAGGTAACTCTTCTCAACCCCCGGGCAGGCCATCAGGCCGTTGGCGATAACGATCGGCACAATGACAGCCAAGTCCACATGCCGACAACCTCGTGTGCTAAAAAAACTAAATTTTATTATTTTGAGATTTTTATTACACCCTATAAAATAACTTTATCCAGGGCCTCGTGTCCTTTTCGACATTCAATGGTTACTTCTGTTAAATTCGATTAGGTAAGATAATTCCGTCCAAAAACCTTGCCAAAAGTCAGACAAGTAAGAATACTTTTGTAAATTAAACATGGTAAATGTAGGATGTAGGTATCTAAAGCTTACAAAATGGCCTTATTAGCATAAAGCCGGCAAGCGTACTGCCAAGATACCTCTTATGGTTACCTACCGTGTCCATTTCGAAAGCATTAGCGTTTCTACACATGTTGCATATTGCGAATGATATCTCCTACGGTGTGTTAGCGTTGCAAATCGCTAAGTGCCTCGACCACAGGGGACCAATTTCACGTATAGTGGTGCTCTTTGAGTAGACTAGAGTACAAAGCTAAGATATAAGATTGGGGACAAGTGAATTATCACCTAGAGTACAAAGCTAAGATATTAGATTGGGAACAAGTGAATTATCACCTAGAGTACAAAGCTAAGATATTAGATTGGGAACAAGTGGATTATCACCTAGAGTACAGAGCTAAGATGTAAGATTGGGGACAAGTGGATTATCACCTAGAGTACAAAGCTAAGATATAAGATTGGGGACAAGTGGATTATCACCTAGAGTACAGAGCTAAGATGTAAGATTGGGGACAAGTGGGATTATCACCTAGAGCACAAAACTAAGATATACGATGACAAGTGAATTATCACCTAGAGTACAAAGCTAAGATTGGGAACAAGTGGATTATCACCTAGAGTACAGAGCTAAGATGTAAGATTGGGGACGAGTGGATTATCACCTAGAGTACAAAGCTAAGATATACGATGACAAGTGAATTATCATTTAGAGTACAAAGCTAAGATATAAGATTGGGGACAAGTGGATTATCACAAGTATAAGCCGCCTGTTTTAGATCTCTGTTTCGATGCGTTCGGGATTTTTACGTAACGTCCTGTTAGAAAGGTCCATCAAGTTCTTCATAACTTTGGGTTATAGCAGTATTTTTAGCATCTCCGGTCGCTGATTCAAATAGTATTGTGTCTGCTATTGATGACCTTACATAATTAGGCTATAATTAAAGTTCCCACAGCTTGGAGACAGGACAGGCCTCCTCTGTATGAGACATAACCTCTATACGACTGAGATTATCCACCACGTTAGCCTAGTGCGGGTTGGTGGATTATGATCATCATTGTCCTGCCCTTCTTCCATCCTCCCCTGTCAACAGCACGTTATTAATGGCTGAGGCGTTAAGTAGGTATTACCAAATTATCTAGATTTTCCTCGTCTCTTCTAAATATGGTATATGTTTTTTGTCTCCCAGGTCCACCCAGAGAACCCAGAATGGACGTGTTTCGAACTGAGCGCGTTCCTTGACGTGAAGAACTTCTTCGGTCTGGAGAGCACTGTTGAGAAGATTGCCATGAAGCAGTATGCCGCCAACATTGCCAAGGGTAAGTTGTTCTTTCTTTTTTGGCAAATCCAGCACCCTAAATGCGTTAATGTGTGTAGAATGATCCATTGTTTCATATATGCTTAAAATTTCGTGTGCTCGATAACATTTAGGGCATAATGAATTATATATTTTTCTGTTTTACGTTTTCAATTCAATGTTCAAAGTTATGGCTTCATAAAAGGATGTCGGTCCATATTAAGAATACTATCATATAGCATTGATACTCGTAAGTGTTTGTAGAGATGTCATCCATTCACCGTGTTAGGTTAGTTTAAAGGATTACACAGGAAAATCATGACAAAATAAATGACAAACATCATGAACTCCCTTTTAAGCAAGATTACGCAAGTTAATACCTGCCTCTGAGTCATTTGTTTGTTTGTCATCACATTAATCATATAGCAATGGTTAATGTACTGACAATCAAACCTGTTCGCAAATACGCTCAGGATGGTGCTGGTGGTGGGAGTTAACGAGAGCGAGAAAAACTATAATATCATGGTATTCCAACCAGGCAAGGAACTGATCGACGTATTCATGGAGGAGGTCTACGCAGACGGTGTGAGGAACCTGCAGCCTTGGAAGAAGGGCGACATTAAGATCAACCGCAACCTTAGACGCGCGGTCTCCGGCGAGCCGATCTCTCCGTGCCTCTCGCCTCAGGAGTCTAGCACCCTCAGGAAACAGTCCAGTGCAGGTTAGTGATTTGAAGATGCTGATTTTTGTTCTAGGAATCGGAAAATGCCTTTTGGACTGTAAAGGAGATCAGATTCTGCCAGCGGCTTCTCCCGCGTGAAATCGAACATTATCCCAAGGCAACATATTACTGGGATATCCTATGTTTTACGCCAGGACATGGTCTACTCGTGCGCCAGGTTTCATCCGAATCCGTTCGTCCGTTAAGACGTTTTGAGGTATAAACAGACATACAGAGTTGCTTTCTCGTTTACAATATTAGTACCTATGGCAGTATTGATTTGATACATAATCAGCTGATATACTTCCCACTGTTGGGATACAGGCCTCTACTATTAAAGAGTTAGTGGACTGTCATCTGGACGTGAGCCCAGGGAGCCCAGAGAGCCATTTGGTAGAAAATTTGATGTCGGTTGGTAAAGGAAAGATGCTATGCTTTTTAGGAGTTATTCGTGTACAAATGTTTTTATAACACACTTCTAATAACTTCACTTGTAACTATGTAAACAAATCTTAGAAGCTAATTTGACCCACTTCCCGGTTTCTGATTAAGCTGAAATTGCGTACATGTTTAGTTTGGATGACAATGCATGGTTAGCTAAGTGACGTCATTCTAAATCATATATGACGGACTCCCAAAGATGGCCGACGAGTTCTTTTATATGCATTCCCTTGATATGAGTTTCAAATGAAAGGGTTGCTGAGATGAACACAAGTTTTTTGAAACTACAGAAAATGTTATTTAGGTTAAGTAGTGAAGTGTTTTTCCCTAGTCGTCTTCGTTGTCTAAGATCAAACAGCCGCCAGACATTACTTATAATCTGATTATAAAAATGTGTTGGATTTACTAGTGTTAGTAGGTATTGTAGAGTCTGCAGGGCTCCAGTGGCACTGCTGTAGCTTTGGGGAGCTGTCTCACTCGCTGGCTGCGAGGGTGTCAGTGTATAGAGTGACTTGATTTACGTGTATAGTGTGCAAAACGCGGTGAGATAGCGAGCTGTACTTTATTATGACTACAAAGTTATAGATGTGACCTCTTCGACGGGCGAGCTAGAACTAACTTAAATCAAACAAACAAAACAATTACTAATTCATTCTAATGTTAATATTCGAACTACTCTTCAAATATTATCAACTGCCAGTAAAAGCCCGGTGCTCACACGTCGCCTATAGGCTGTGTGTACATACGCCACAGTATGTGTTTTGAACGTAGTACACATACCTACGTAAGTACCTGCTAGCTAGGCTGACGATATCGTAATTAGATTTAAAAAAGCTTTACCTCGTTAAAGTGACTGATTTGTAATGTATAATCATAGTAGATGGAAAATTCTGGACTCAAACTCAATTTTATTTCTAACAAACTGTCAATTTCGCCTACACAAAGCCTTTCATGAACCTATTCGGAAATGAGTGATCGTCTTTCGTGGACGGCCCTAACATTATCAAACACTTTCTTTGTTCTCTTTTCCATTATCTAAAAAAACAAGGCTGTTCTACAAAGAAATTGTACGTAACATTTTTAAATATAAACCTTTTATATCAAATTATAATCCGCAGTCTTTGCCAACAACGCTTTGCATAAAAACATTCTTTCGCTACAAATACATAACGTATAGTGTCCGACCGAACACGATTAGCCGAAACCGAATGTTCGGCTCGCCTTCCAGTTTCGGCCGAAACCGAAGCCAAAAATTTAATTTTGGTCCGTTTTCCCAACCTAGTGTTGGTGGGTAAAAACGGACCTAAAGCACGATACTCTATTAATTTTATGCACACTTTTGTTAAAAAGTGTGCATTAAAAATAACCTTTTTACCTTTTTTTACTGTTGATAGGCATGCGTTTGACCACCATCTCACCTGATGGTAAGCGATGATGTGGTCGAAGATGGAGCACGCTTGCCTGGAAGTAACCTATTCACTCTAGACTCCCAGGTTGTACTTCTGTGTAATGCTATTGCGAATGGAGTACTTATATTTAAATTAGTGAAACGATGATTACACACATAGACGAACGAGGCCGTCAGTTTTTAGGTCTCTATTAGAACCTTCAGTGCAGACGCTAGTTTAGGTGGAGCCGAATATTCGGCCACTTTTTGCCTGAAGCCGAAACCATGTTTTTTGACCGAAACTGGCCGAAACCGAACCTTTGGTCGGACGCTATAATAACGTATGTTTGCAAGGACAAAGTTGGAAGGTCAAAACGGACTCATAAATACTAAGTGCCTGTCATACGAGTAAGGGTTAACTTGGTTTAAAGGATAATGAATATTTATGACATCCGCGAGGGTTTACTTATACGCGAAGTGGTATAAAAGACCGCGTTTCCATGTCATTTCTGTCAAGCTCTATATTTTTTGGCGTAACCTTTTTAGGGGTATGTAAGAAGAAATATTGGTGAATATGGCAGTCTAATGTTTTGGCTGTTTTTTGCGTATACTTGATTTATTATCCAGTAATTGGATTTATTTCTTGATTGCGCCTTTTTGGCTCTTGTAGGGATCCAATTTAGACAAAAAATGTTACACGCGTCGTATCTAGCTATACAGGATGTAATGGAAATGGGTTGTCATACTGTTTCTGTCCATAGAAATAAACAACTCTCAAGGAAGACATAACCAATTTTCAAAATAAACCGACCATGTGCGTGTTTAGAGTTTCGTACCAAATTAGGGAGTTCAAATAAAAAATCTAATTTATCAATATATTGTAGTTGTTAGTAAAATATACATAATAGTAAACATTATCACCAAATTTCAAGTTAAGTCAGTGGGAAGTAAAAAAATTCTTCGGAACAAAATTTTGTGACAGACAGACGGACATGTGCGTGATAGCAATAGGGCTCCGTTTGTCCCTTCGCGTACGGAACCCTAAAAAAAGAAATAGACTTATGTATACCTACCGTACAAAATTAGTATAGGAGGTCCAAAATTTTTGACTTAGAATTGACTATTAGGTACTTTATTGAAGAAAGTTATGAATTGTAAGAAACGATGTCTAAAATGTGACCATGCACTTCCGTTACACCCTGTAGCGCCGTCGTTTGGGCTTTATGGAAGTATAAACTGAGACAAATGGAAATCAAACAGACTTGAATAGGAATTAGGAAGGCAATTTATAGGCTTCTTCTGCAACGAATATCAAGTACCTACTCTTTGAATCTATTTTGGGTACGTCTTCGATTTCTTCTTAGATCAGAAACATCTTCTCTCTTTCTGTTCTGTAAATAGTATAAATCAAAGTCGCTTTCTGCGTCTGTCTGTATCTCCGCTAACTCCTCCTAAACCACGCAACGGATTTTAATGCGGTTTTCACTAATATATAGAGCGAAAAACGTGGAAGGTTTGTGTGTATAATTTGTACCCGTGCGGAGCCGGGTCGGGTCGGTAGTTGACAAAATAAAAATTGGCCCAGTGCGTGTCTTAACTTCGCACGTTTGGGGTCCCGTACGAAATGAGGGGATTTCAAAGATAAAATCTTATTTATCAATGTATACGTAATTATAAACAATATCACCAAATTTCAAGTTCATATGTCAATGGGAAGTTAAAAAATTCTAACAAAATTTTGTGACAGACGACAGACGGACACGTAAGTGACAGCAATACGGCTCCGTTTGGAACCTTTGGATACGGAACCCTAAAAACTTATAGAGACACCCTTACACTTATCAATTTCCAACACTCTAGTGCTATTGTTCCTCTCAACCACGTAATATTTCATTCCCCTCTTGCGTGGGAGTTCTATTCTTAGACGCAACCCCCAAGAGGTCTTGTAAGAAAGAAATGCGTCGCGATCTTGGAACTAATGAGATGCTTATCACAAAGGAAGGATGCTTTATTTATAGAATTTCTTTGAGAAGCCCTTGTTTTAAATTCAATTCAATTCAAATCATTTTATTCAGATCAATAATAAATTTTATGTCCATATTATGTTAGTAGCAATAAACTTAAATCTATGTTAGTCACAAAAATAATATCTCAATACAAAAATAATAATAATAATTCAATTTTATTATTAATTAATTAATTTTCGGTTGGCGCAGTGGTTGAGCGTTCGGCTGCTGCGCTGCGTGTCGCGGGTTCGATCCCCGCACGGAACAAATATTTGTATGACCTGCAGATAGTTGTTCCGGGTCTGGGTGTCTTGTGTATGTGAATTTACATGTTTGTGAACGCACCCACGATACAGGAATATTCCTAGTGTGGGGCAACGTTTTTAAAAAAAAAAAAAAATTTACAATCATGTCATCATTCAAAACCATACCATCATCATCGTCATCATCATCTCAGCCTTTTAAGGTTGCAGCAGTGGGGGCTGTGGGGCACAGGCGTCCTCTCTGTGAGAGGCTGTGGGCCGTAATCCACCACGCGGGCCCAGTGCGGGTTGGTGGATGTCACATGTCTTCGAATTTTTGGTTCTAGGGTGTTTGGTTTGGTTTTTGGTTTCCTCGCAATGTTTTCCTTCACCGTTTTGAGAGCAGTGGTGATGACATAATTTACACAAAGTAAAGCGCCTGCCTGGGTTTGAACTCACGACCTATAAAACTTGTAAGTCGCGGCCATGGCCATGCCACTGGGCCACCACTGCTGCACCATCACCATCATTTAAAATAAATATGAATATTATGATGAATGATGATGAATAGACTCGAAGCCTTATATTTGCTATACTGTCTGTATGTGCATATTTTTGCGGGAGGGCGATACTAAATTTTACATCTAAGCCTGAATCTAGTTTTTAACCGACTTCGAAAAAGGAGGAGGTTCTATGTTCGACTGTATGTATGTTTTTTTTTTATTATTTATATTTTTTTTTATTATTTATATTTTTTTTTATGTATGTCCACCGATTTCTCTGTCAATTGAGGACCGATTTTCAAAATTATTTTTTTATCCGATGAATATACGAGTACTCTCGAGGTGGTCCCATATAAATTTTATCGAAATTTCTTCAGCGCTTTTTGTTGGAAAACTGAACAAAAACGAAAAATACGTATGCCTAGATGACGTTTTGGTGTTCTCCAATTACGACTATGTTTAAATTCCACGTTCCATGTTATTGGGGTTTTCAGTTCTGGGGTATAACAACTAAAAAGTGAAAAATAAAAAACTTTTTCCAAAAAAAAAAAACAACCGACTTCCAAAAAAAAAAAAACTAAAAATTAAAAAATAACTTTAATTTCGGAAGTCGGTGTCAAATAACGAAGAAATAAAATACAAACACAGACTTCCGAAATTAAAGTTATTTTTTAATTTTTAGTGTATTTTTTTTTTTTGGAAGTCGGTTGTTTTTTTTGCGGAATAAAAACTAAATATTGCATAACGTATTAGGTACATAGATTTTTTTTTGGGTGGGAAATCATAAATAACTCCCCGTTTTAGATGGAGCGGGAGGGCGTGTCAGACTCTTACTGATTAAAACCCACCCGTTTTTCTTCAGTTGCCTGTGCTGTGTTGCCACGCTGACGCCTCCAAACACTCTTGCGACTCTGGCAGTAGGCACATAGCCTATCAGAAAATTATTCATAAAACAATCTAAAACACTACTTACTTACGTAGGTACTTCTTAGCGTGTAGATGCCAAAAAAATCAAATAAATGTAGCCCCCAAGACTCAGCTACGCGAACTTACTACGAACTGCACACAATAAGGTCTTCAATTGCACAGGTACTGGCCGCTGCATGCAGTGCCAGATCGATGGTGGATGACCTGTCCACTGCTGGACATAGGTCTCTTCAAACGCTTACTATTTAGCTTGATCCTCGGCTACAATTTTTCAACTCCCACCAACCTGCAATTTTCACTCCACATCCAAATAGCCTGAGGGCTCTTATTGTACTAAACTATTTGGTAGTTTTAGACTCTTATCAGCTATAGAACCGATATCGATCCCGATAGCTTACCCCCTAAATTAATATTGTAATTCAATCTAAATCTGGATATTACAGTTCTGTAAATACGTACTTTCTACGGCCGCGAATCGTATTTTGACCAACATACAACCTGATGACCTGCAATTTGCAAAGAACGTAAGAAAAATTAAATTTCGCGGGCCACCCTGGCGCTTTCATCTTAAATAAATCTCTGATTTGGTCATTATAAAATCTTAAACTGATCGTTATACAAATTAACTAAAGAAAGTACATTAGACTATCTATACAGACTGCCTGTCGGTGTTTCTTGTCCCTAAATTAATTAAAACTTAATTAACGTAACACCTTGAACGCTGTCCCACTTTAGTACGCTATAATGTTATGATAGGTCGTTGTGAAGGTTGTTATGAAAACTGTCACAGATTCTTAATTGAGATGAGTCACGTTGGAGCGTTATTAAATACATAGCGAATGAACATTTTCAGTTTTCATCGCTATAATAATACGAAAGGAAATACGAATGGCGTAAAAACAACACGTTACAAATAAGGTTAGTGACATCGTCCGAAGAATCGCAAAATTGAAGTGGCAGTGGGCAGCACATTGCTCGCAGATCAGACGGTCGATGGGGCCGAAAAATTCTGGAGTGGCGACCGCGTACCGAAAGACGCAGCGTTGGAAAGCCTCGAACAAGGTGGACCGATGACCTGGTGAGAGTCGCGGGTAGACGATGGATGCGAGACTCACAGGATCGGTCATTGTGGCGACACTTGGAGAAGGCCTATGCCCTGCAGTGGACGTCTTTCGGCTGAAATGATGATGATGATGATGAAGCAGGAAGTTTGGTGATTCGATAAATGCATTCCTTGAAATGGGTTTATTACTACTATCAGCTTATTTATCCCGACAACGTGGGGTCGAAATTGGTTTGTTTTTAGATTTATTACTCTTTTAAGGGCCTACCTCCGCATAAGTGGCGCCCTCATTGAATAAAAAATCGTATCTTATCATAGATAAAAAATCGTATCTTATCATAGAAAATAAAGATTAAAGAATCCTATGTTGCGTTTGTTACAAGGAGGATAAGGTCTTTTTAAGGCCCAGATGTCTATAAAGCGCGGTTACTCTCGGATTGCATAGAAAAGAAAGAGATGCGCTACGACAAATGGTCGCAATTTATTGCAAAATATGAAGTATTTTATCGATTTACTTAGGATTTACTAATAAATTTATAAAAAATAATCCATCACTGGATGCAACTTAGCATTTGAAATTTTATGGTATATTTTTTATTTTGACTGGCCTGTTGGTCTAGTGGTTAGTGACCCTGACTGCTATGCCGGAGGTCGTGGGTTCGATTCCCACCCAGGACAAATGTTTGTGTAATGAGCACGATCATTTGTTCTGTGTCTGGGTGTAATTTATCTATAATATGTATGTATTTAGAAATATATAAGTATGTTTATCAGTTGTCTAGTACCCATAACACAAGCTCTGCTTAGCTTGGGACTACATGGCGTTGTGTGATAGTTGTGGAATATTTTTTTTTTTTTTTTTTTTTTATTATGATTATAATTGTTAATGAAGGGATAAACTGCTTTTAGAGATAATTTAGAGGTATGTTAGAAGATTCTTTTGCTGCATTAAAGTATGTTAAATTATATTTCTAGCTCCATCACTGTATGCAAGTGGGACTTGAAAATATCATATTTTTTTTATTTCTCAAAACTATTTACGGTTTAAGAGATACACTGCTTTAAAAAACCAACTTTTTAACCATTTTTGGGAACCTCCGCCTTAAGTGGTTAAAACAGGACTCAAAATGTTTCGTATCCAAAGTAGTAAGCAGAAGTACCAAATACGGCCGTTTATGACACTTTTGATACAAAACATTTTGAGTCCTGTTTTAACAACGTAAAAATACCTTATCCTCTTTGTAACAAACGCAACATAGGATTCTGTAATCTTTATTTTCTACGCTTTGCTACGATTTTTTATTCAATGAGGGCGCCACTTGGCGGATATATAGCCTTAAGTTTATTGGACTATGTTTGCCTTTCAACTAAAAACTACTAATTGCAAGAAATTATAAAAAAAAAATAGGCAGTCATGGGGACTGCCGGCAGAAGTGAAAACTGTGTTCTACGCGTCGTAGCCACTTGTAGCGGTGTTGGTGTCGCGCGAGCTCAATAGTTTTTTCCCTATCTCAAAAATGCCCAACGCGTCTAAAGAAGTTTTCACTTCAAAACGATTCATAAAAAATACCCATAAAACAAAGTCAAGTTCATGTCTAAATTTCATGAAACTACTATTGTAGACAGAATACTAAAATAAAAATAAATGTACGGTACTTTACGTGCAAATTACGTCGGCCGCATCCCATACATACCGAGACGCCTCCGTGTCTCGGCAAGCTCGTTTAAGCCGTTGGTCCCGTGCCTGGGTCGCGGGTGAAAGAGTACCCGCAGCCCTGGCACAGCCAACTGAAAGAACAAGGATGGGTTTTAGGCAGTATAAGAGCCTGACACGCCCTCCCGAGCGAAAGCTAAAAAAAAAATTGTTGGTCCCGGCTGTCGTTGGTAGATCTTTGATAGTCGTTGCGGGTGGTCAAAATACCCATAGTCTGACAAGCAGTCTAGTCAAGGAGTATTTCCAGTTACTGGGTTGTGGTGGTCAAATAAGCAATCCCCCCAAGAATACTGCTATTCATCTGCATCTGGGGAGAGTGGAAGCCGACCTCAACACAGTTAAGAAACTGCCATATTGACTTGACGCACAAGGAACCGAAAATAACCACAAACTTTCTCATACCAGGCAGTCGGTGTGACATGTGTTGTCAGACGAAGCCGGAGCCTCGTTCACGGACTGTATCCTTGGCACCTTCCACCACGTCCCAACACCACTCGCGTTGGTATCACTGTCAAATATTATAGGTAAGAATGTTCTTACCTGATTTGATGGACTAGCCCTGTTGTACTTCCTAGTGACTGATATCTTAAGATACCGGTTACCAGAAAGATCTAAGTTATTTTCTTGGTATAAGTAGTTTTTGGTTGGAAAGCAAAAAAAATACAAGTGCTGCAACATCAAAACGACCCAGTTAGGTTCCCAAGCTATACATCCAATTTCAAGGAGTGCAAACAATTACCAATCACCCTTTAAAGATATTTCTTAGACCCACATAAATCTAAAGACCGAACAAGTTCCATCGTTGAACAAGTCGCGTGGATGTCGATGTCCGTCGTGTCAAACCCGAGCCTATAATTAAAAAAAAGTTTTATTTGCAAATAAATAAATAAAATATTATTATTATTTTATCTAGCCTGTACTGTCCCACTGCTGGGCGAAAGCCTGACCCTTTCCTTCTGCTTTTCTCGGTTCTGTGTTCATCATCAACATTTCAGCCGGAAGACGTCCACTGCTGGACATAGGAATCCCCCAAGTGTCGCCACAATGACCGGTCCCCTGTGCATTACGCATCTATCGGCTACCCGCGACTCTTACCAGGTCATAGGTCCACCTTGTTAGAAGCCTTCCAACGCTGCGTCTTCCGGTACGCGGTCGCCACTCCAGAACCTTTCAGCCCCATCGACCGTCCGTTCTGCGGGCAATGTGTCCAGCCCACTGCCACTTCGCCCACTTCAGTTTGGCAATTCTTCGGGCTATGTTGGTTGATAACCTTGGTTCTCATGCGGATATCATCATTCCTGATTCGATCACATAAGGAAACTGTTACCTCTTTCCAATACAAAAAAAAAATGTATTTCTAATAATAAAACATTATTTGACTGGTTTTAAGAATCCCCGTACCATTTTCCTCAACCGCGTTCGCATACAATAAGGATAAACGTTTATCTACACTTAAACTTGCGATAAAACCATATAACTAAATCGCGCGGCGAATACTCCTGCGTCTATTTTGTGTACTAACTCGGTCAAGGACGGTTCGGGAGTGCGTTTGTGCCGAGGCTCCCGGGGAAAGTGCCCGAGGGCAGGTGAGCGAGAAAACGGGGAAAAGATCATTTCGGGGATAGTCATATATCTTATGTTAGGTGTCTGTCGGTCTAACTTAAGTGGCACTTGTAGGTGTAGCAATTTTGATGCTTTTGTATTGAGTACTGATTTTTAGGGTTCCGTACCCGAAGGGTCCAAACTGCCCTATTGCTGTCACTCACGTGTCTGTCTGTCTGTCTCTTGCCGTCTGTCACACAGATTTTATAGCCAAACGGTTGAAGCTACAGTCTTAAAATTTGTGTAAAGGTACGGAACAGTTTTTTTTTTTTTAAGGATCTCAAGAGTTTAGTATGGAATAAGCTCTTGAGATCCTAAAAATAATAACTAACACACACTTACATCACTATGGAGTGATAGTAGATTGATGAGGTTACATTCAACCTCTGAAAAATTGACAATGAATGAATAGTCACACTGTATGTCCCGGGCCTGCGAACGGCGAGTAATGGGTAGTTCGCCGTCCGATCAGCACCAGGCCCGAGAGTCGACGGCGCATTGTGTTCCACGTGCGGCTCAAAGAGTTGTCAGCAATCATGACGGGACTCGTCATGGCCGATCCCTGCCCAGGGGTTGTGTATAAATTCGAAATAGAGTTACCTCGCCCCTGGGCACTCAGGGCAGGCAGGAACAGGGGTGGGTTTTAGTCAGTAAGAGTCTGACACGCCCTCCCGCTCCACCCAAGAGAGGAAGAAGTCATTGCATGATTTACCAGCCCACAAAAAAAAAAACACTGTATGTCCAATAGGCCATACACTTACTACTTTGATGACAGCGGTGCATAGAGCTCTGCATTTAAATCTATACATACTCGTATATATAAAATGAATCCCTATTTCCTTGGTCACGGCATCACGCGTGAACGGTTAGACCGATTTCGCTATTTTTTTTTTGTTGTGTTTGTTATTGTCAGGAGAAGGTTCATATGAAGGAAAAAATTATGAAAGTTGCGTAGAAAATTGGCAAATTTCAGAAAACTTAACGATCTGCCCGAGTTTGACAGTTCGTGCGTTAGGACAACGTCTGTCGTATTTATATATATATATATATATATAAATAACTAGATGACCCGTATAAAGTTTGCTGAACTGATGCTCTTTGATGTACAATAGAGTTAGAAAATTTTCAGTGAGAGAATAATGACGGGTTAATCATCAAATGGCTTCTCCCGTTCTGAGTGTAGCGGGAGGTCGTGTGAGACTCTTACTGACTAAAACCCACCCTTGTTCGTTCAGTTGCCTGTGTCAAGAGCCGCGATCTCTCTTTCGAATTTATCTGCGATCCGCGACCCTAGGCAGGACGGGTAGGGACTGGCAGTAGGTTTGCCCGTTACTCAGAAGATATATTGCGATCATCAAACTACGTCAACGTCTTCCTACCCTTGTCCCATATAACTTGGGGTAGGCGCAACACATTTCCTCATCACGAAACTTATTCAAAGTATGTAATCTGTTCCTACCCTTCGGGCTGTACAGCCCTCATATTGAACAAACTCAAACAGTTAATACCAACCTTGACTAACTTTCCCCTTCCCTGTTATTTTAAAATTAAACCAGATAAATACGTACTTACATAATGAAACAATGTTTTAATTTATGTAATCATTATTTTTTTGAATAAAAAAAAACAACGTTTTAATGAGGGGTAGGCCAAAGGCTACCTGTATACTCACATTTTATCAGTTATGTTTATAGTCCTAAATCGTGGCTAAAGTAATAACAGCCGCACGGGTCGATCCATCTACGCTAGCTACGCTAGCATCTAGGTAGCTACGCTTGCTGGAGTTAGTCCATGGATGGGTGACCATCTTTACATACCGGGACTCCTCTGTGCTTCAGAAAGCACGTTAAGCCGTTGGTCCCGGCTATCAATCGTGGATCTTTGACAGTCTTTACGGGTCGCCAGAAGCCCGAAAGTCTGACAACCAGTCTTACCAAGGCGTATCGTATTACCCAGTTACTGGGTTGTGGAGGCCAGATAGGCATTCGCTCCATTTAAAATACTGGTATTCTGCTGCATCCGGTTAGACTGGAAGCCGACCCGTAGATAGTTGGGAAAAGGCGCGGGCAGATTGATGTTTATAGTCCTAAATCCCAGAGCCGTCAGATATTACTTTTATCGCTGATTAACAAAAAGTGTCGGTTTGAGTAGTGTTAGTGTGTACTTTGAAGTATACATACCTGTTACCTTGAATAATGTTTATTACGTAACTTTGCCACCTGGGGCCCAATTCTGTAACTTTGAGTTAAGCAACACGCCATCGACACTCTATCGACACACAACAGACATTATTTTGCCACTGTTGCAAATTTGGTTTTCTGAAAAAACTTCCAAATGCGACATATTATAGTAGATCAGACTACCAATTATTACAATAGTCCAATTGAGGCGTTTCAATGGCACTACAGTGGCAAGTCAAAGACCATAAGTAATTTGTAGAATACCAAATGTCAATGATTATTCTATTGAGACACCACTGGCACACTACCGACACACTATTGACAAGTTAGTTATTTTACAGAATTGGGCCCCTGGTACCGGTAAATTGGCCATCCGTCCGTCCAAGCTAGCAAGTATACTTACGTTCATAGACATACTAACACTTACTCAATCCCACAATTCTCACACATTTCTCTCTCACACTCATGTAATAGTTGGGGCAAGCCTGTTGCCATTGAAATTTCTAAGTGTCACACTAGCAGCCCACCGTCTAGATTTGTGACCGGTTGCAAAGCCAGGCCTTAGTCCACCCGGGTGTCACTTTTGTTGATTACACAGTGATGTAGCACACGGTGGAGGTCTGTCCCGCTTTGGCGGAGCACCGTCGTGTCCTCGTGAAGGCGATTGGTGGTGGCCACCTCTCGCGTCCAAACTTGGTCCAGGCCGTGGTACGGAGCGAAGGGTATGGAAAGCTGTCACGTCTTTTTTTGAAGCAGTAATGCTCGCGAAGGAGGAGGCGGGATGCGTGAGGTAGAAGCAATCCTCACGGCCTCACACCCGCAGGCCGCCGCAGGAGGTGCCCTGGGCGTCGGGAGTCGCAAACCGATTCCCGGCCACTGAAAGCGCGGGCTTGCGAACGGCGTGTAATGGGTAGTTATTTGATGATCTGCCACCCTATAAAAAAATAGGACAAGAGTCCAGATCAGGAATTTTCAAGTATAAGTAGCTTCGAAAATTCCTGATGATTATATCCAAGAACTTATATCTGACCTGCGAATATAACTAAGGAACCTAAGCTCATCCGTCACACTAGACCGTCGAGGCTGCCAATACGTTTTAACCTAGTAAAAGCTTATTTTACTTCAGCACGCTGTGCAAACCAATGAATATTTAACGTTCCGAGTAAGGGGTCGATTTCATAAATTATTTCTGTCAACAGAGGGCTGGAATTTCAGTGTTATTCAAACGGCGGAGCTCATCAAAACGTGGGGTTCTGAGCAATAAGCCCCCGTGGATACCTGGAAAATTCGCCTTGTTTTTCGAGTGGGTAGATTACAAATTAATATTAGGTACTTACATGAATTTTGTGTTTGCGAACCGACACGATAGGAATATTAAAATTTGTACGCTGAAATACGTTGTGGGTTTCACTTGAAAGGGGTTACCAAACACTTGGGTGAATTTGTAAATAACTAACAGCATTTCGTCTAATTAAGTATTCTACTTAAACAGCGGGAGACTGAGTTTACGAGTATTAGAGTTAGAGCATTTATTGGAGTCGTTGTTCATAAAGACTTTAATACTCGTTGCTCGTCTTGCTTCCAACCATAGAATGTATAGGTACCTATCTGCCTTTATTATTGAAGTGAAGACTTCTTTAGGTTCGCGTCCCCGACATGCTAGTGACAAGCGGTATTCACTTCTATCGCCAGTCCCCCATGACTGCCTATTTTTAATCGATTACTTTTCAAAATTTACGCCAAAAACTCCGGACAATGAATGGTCCTGTAAAAACATGAAAACTTTGGTTCTGTAAAACATGAAAAAACGTTATCATAATGTAACGATTCTTTCGCATCCTTCCGTGGTTTATGTACATCGTTTTGCGAAAGAAATCTTCGCCAAACGACCTTTGTGATACCCTCTATATCTTTATTTCCGATTTGCGGCAGTTACAAGTGTGGCCCGTAATCCTTACAGTCATAAAAACGAATTTAGTTCTAGTGTAATCGGTAGACTAAAACTGGTATTGGTGTTGATTCTCTTGTTCAATAACTAAACTAAAATTAGAGTATCTCTATCTTTTACTAAAAGGCAGTACGAGAAAAGGACGGCTATAACTATGAACTAAGTTAGAGATGTCAAACTAGTTTACGCCTTGCGCTTTAACGTGTTTTTAGTCAACATGTTTTTACGTGTACCCTTAATTTGTATGGAAATATTAGTTAAACTAAATTTGACAGCTCTAATTAACGTCCGTCTCTTGTTTTATTGAGAGAAAAAGATAGCAATAGCCTAAATTAAGTTTAGTTTGTGCACAACAGAATCGGCACCATTGGTAATTTTGTATATTTATGAATAAACTAACAAACTAAATTACATTTGACAAGCGGTTCCTGAAATGTTTGACACTTTACTGCAATGCGTATATGTAGGTCCTTACATCTAAAACCGTCAGGAACTCAAACAATTTGTGGCTGTCTACCCAACTGCACCTTCATTTTTTAAACGGAGTTATCCTCATGGATGTTCTGCACTATGTTATAAAAAGGGAGGATTATTCCCAACCCTTTCGCGTGAAGGCCTTATATAAACCTCTGCTCTTCTACTATGTGACCGGATATTGCTGAGGCAATGATCCTCAATAAAACAACATGAGCCTACCTCTTTGGATCACTGGCAGTTTATCACTCAACACCAGCCGTTCGAATCCATTGATTAAAGAAAACAACCACGAACAAGATTTATCGCTCCTTCCACGTTCAGTTTTATGAATAGGCTGGTAGATTTTATCGGAACACCTGTAAGGCTTCTGAGCTTATGTACTTTCAGTTAAGTAGGGATGCTCAATCCAATGTCAAGTGCCTAGTACCGCGGTACTTGAATCGATAGTACTATGTTTAAGTGTTTCGTGCTTGCTTATCCAGTACTGTCAGGAATATTTTCTGTAGATGGGTATTTCATTATTAGTCCTAAATATGTAGATAGGGTTATGCGGTGCGGAGGACATGTTACGTGTGGCGTCAATATAATATTCTAGGTTCATCATAATATATTCAAAAGACCATCCACTCCGTCCCCTAACCCTTAACTCCTTACCTTATCCTTTCCCGTCCTTATATTACCTTTTTCTCCCCAGGCACTTCCGAAGAAAGCGGCAGAAAACCGAACGTTTTACCTAAAAGTCAGCTAATTTACGAAGTCCAAGAGAACAACACTTCGAAGAAAGCGCCAGAGAGTCTAGATCTTGCGGAAAAAAAGCCAGAGCCACCACGCCCTGCCGGGAAAATAGGAAAGCTATCACGTCTTGTGGCAATATTGCCACGGTCATGCTTTCCGGCAGTTATTACTGAGTATGTAAACCTTCCACTGGATGTAACTTCTGCATCTGAACCGGTAGTGCCAGAGTATTCACCTCTCCCAGCGAATGCGACAGATGCATCTCTGCCAAAACTGCAACAGATATCACTGATAAAGTTATCATGCGTTCCACTAGAGAGTCCATGCCTTCCGAAGAGTGTGACTGTTGCATCTCCGTCAAAACTGCCAGAGTTACGAGGTGTACCGCCAGAGGATTCATCTCTCCCGACAAATGCGCCTGCTGCATCTTCGACAAAACTGTCAGAGTTACGAGGTGTTCCGCCAGAGGATTCATGTCTCCCAACAAATGCGCCTGCTGCATTTTCGACAAAACTGCCAGAAGTCAGAGGTCATGTGGCAAAAATGAAAGTACCATCAGACATTTCGCCAAAAGTACCAAGGTTACCAGGCTCTACGGCGAAAATTGCAGGGCTTCCAAGCCCTTCGGAAAAAGGGCTTTCAAGTCCTGTGACTTATTTGCCACAGACTTCAGCGGGAAACTTTCCTGCTGGATCTGTAGTATCGGGGCAGTCGAGTCCAACCTGCTCTGCTAACCGGGAGCCCCCGGTGGTAATTATCACCAGGTGGGATAACCTCATAACGGTGCTACTTTGTGCAATAGTGATGATGCTCATGCTGTCCAGTCCCTTATCTATCTTTTTTGGTAGTAGTAGCAGGGATAGCAGAAGGGGGCGGCGCAGGAGATAAGTGTAAATATACATATTTTTAATGGCTATTTTTTTTAAGTGTTTTTGGCGGACGAGATAAGTGTAAATAATATATTTCATATTTTTATTTTGAGTTTTTTTAACTGATCAAGAAAAGGTTGATGGTAAGACGTAAATGTATTTTAACTTATTATGAAACCTGATAACTGCCAATGAGCTCCATAAAACCGATTGATTTATTTACAGTATGATTTTTACTCCTCTGTCGTAGAAACTTTAAGTGTCTCTTCCTGATAGCTTAAAGAAAATATCATTAAAAAAAGTCCCGAAATAGTTCACATTCATGTTGACTAAAGTGCCTGACTTATCGCAGCAGCAATAAACCACTTAGTAGCTATTAGATAATCCGCTACTCTAAAAGCATAATTTCGTTAGGCCATGTTCCCGAGATTGTTCATCCATCACGACCATCACTGATAGCGGGTATCACGTGGCCATCTACGATATTGTTATTGGATAGCACTGCGAATACACTCAAGTAATTGACCAGGCTATTGATCGGTCCGGCTAGTCTGCACTGACCTTTATCACGAAACTTATTTTCGATTCACTGGTATGGAAATATTGTTTGTGTAGACACCCTTGTCTGAAGGTGACTTCATAAAATTTGAACATGGGGTTGTTTTTAGGGGATGTGTTTTAGCATCTCCTTTATGTAAAAGCTTATTGCCAACATGAATTAATTTGCAAAGCATAGTGATTGTGGCAAAACCGTTACTAATCTTTTGCTAAGCTTGCAATCTTCGATGACACGGCTTTTTTTTGTGGTGGGAAATCATCCAATGACTTGATTTGACTTGAGGGCGTGTCAGATTCTTGCTGACTAAAACCCACCCCTGTTCCTTCCTGCCCTTAGTGCCCAGGGGCAAGGTAACTCTGTTTCGAATTTATCCTCAACCCCTGGGCAGGCATCGGTCATGACGGGCCCTCTTTATTGCTGACAACTCTTTGAGGCGCACGTAGAACACTACGCGCCGTCGACTCTCGGGCCTGGTTCTGATCGGACGGCGAGCTACCGCACTATCGAGCTGATTTCGCACAGGGTTCCGTACCAAATATTGGTATTTGTTAGTACAGTATACGGAAGTTAAAAAATTCTTCGGAACAAAATTTTGTGACAGACGATGGAAGTACAGACAGACGAACACGTGACAAAAATAGGGCTCCGTTTGGACCCTTCGGTTATGGAAAAAGTATACATGTCCTATTTCAGGACATGGTATACTCGTGTGCCAAGATAAGCCACATCCGTTAAACCATTATAGTCTAAAATACGAGAGCCGCCAGAAATTACTTATTTTCTGATTAACAAAATGTTAGTATGTGTACTTTAAACGCCCAAGCTAGCAGGAATGAGTACGGTCAAAGTACATACTAACGTCACTCAATCCAACACATTTGTTTAAAAAAATAACTTGTAGTAAAAAAGTTATGTCTGGCGGCTGGGATCTTAAACTGCCATAGTCCCTTTCCTGTTGAGAATGCAGTTTTCTCCTTGTCCTTAGGGTCTATTTACACTTGCCGGTAGCCACTTTTCAGGTCTAGCGTGGTAAACCACCTCATTCCAGTCAGCGTATCCAATGTATCATCGATCCTAGGCAATGGGTAGCTGTCCTTTTTCGTGACGTCGTCGTTCAATCGAACTCTATCAAGACTTTAAGAGGTAACTAACAAACAAACAGATATAGAGTTAGTATAGATTGATGATGGCATTGATGGCAGTTCAAAACAATAACCCTCCTACTCATCCTTCGTTGGAAGGTGTAAAAGATTGCCCATGGAGTTTCTTTGCACGTTCTCCTCCATAGAGATTTAAGCTCTATCATCATCATCATTTCAGCCGAAAGATGTCCACTCCTGGACATAGGCCTCCCCCAAGTTTCGCCACAATGACCGGTCCTGTGCGTCTCGCATCCATCGGCTACCCGCGACCCTCACTAGGTCATCAGTCCACCTCTACGAGATCTACGCTTTAGAATGTGGAACTAGCTTTATCTTTGTGACTTATCGACTACTTGACAATTCAAAAGTGCCTGTAAATGATGTCATCATCTTCCTGCCTTTAACCCATGTTACTTTTTTTTTTTCTTGCGGTTGACGCAACACATTTTTTTCTTCTATTCTGTCCTGTCAGCCGTCACGCTATCACTAACTCCCTTTTCTTTCATATTACTCCTCACACAATCCATCCATCTTTTCTTTGGCCTCCCTGTCCCTCACCATTCATCCACATTTATATTATCTGCCTATAGCCTGTAAATGATGTACCTATTTGAAATAAATGCTGAGTTTGAGTTGACGTCATCCCATATAAGCATATTCAGCACACATAGGAAAGGGGAAACCAGTTCTTTGCCAATAACCGCAGTTTTATTGTTACACTGGTTTGTAAACGCAATAAAACCAATATGGCTACTCTGTATGCGACACATGAGCGCTACAGCCAGCTGTATGAAATGGTCCATAGCACAGGGCATCAAACGCTTCGACGGTCACTACTAGAGGCGACATTGCCAAAACACAAAAAAGTAAAAAAAAAAAACTTTAGCCTCTCGTCATCATGTGTAAAAGACCTCATGATAACAAAACATAGGTACTAGACCTAATTCAACTGTCCTATCATTTGCCATCAGGAATTCCAGTCCCTACATCCCGGAGCTATCAGAACAGCTCGATGGTATCATAATATTTATTTATTTAACCCTTTATGAACATGCAAGTGCAGAGGCGGACTTAATGCCACACTGTCATCTGACTTACATAGATTATGCTAAGTGATCCAAGGATGGTCTGCAAAATTTTGAAATTGTCAGCCCATGACTTTATTCTGACCATGTTTATGGGTGTTATTACACCAATCGATCTATCGTCGATCGATGGTAGAATGGATTAGTCGACGTCAACCGATCGATTGTTTATCGACCGGTATCCGTCGATCAGCTAAAGCTATCACACCAATCGAACAACATCGATCGAAGATCGATCGTCGTCGATCGATTGGCGTAATAATACCCTATGACAGCTGAAACCTGTGCGCTGCTGTCACGAATAAGTATTATTAGAAATATTTTTTCTTGCCACTGCCGGCGGCGACAGCGTGGCGTTCCATGCTCTGTGGTCTACAGTTATTTAGACTAGCCATTATGAACACGTAAAGCTCATCTACAATTATGACTGTTTCAAGTTTAGATTAAATCTGGGCTTTCACAAAATAGCCGTGCCTATTTGAACAAAATTTAGATTAAATTCGCAAGCTATACATTGCTCGTTGTAGCCACACAACAACAGAATTTAAAGCTATTAATAATAGCTATAGAATTTAAACTGTAAGTGGGAGTTTCTCGACCCAGATTGCACAAAAATTTACTTTTGCAATTCTAAGGTAAATGGTACCATAAAATTGTTCATTATTTTTAATTCATCACCAGATGACTTCTCCCTCTCTTCGTGTCAGTCTCTTACTGGCTAAAACCCACCCTTGTTTCTTCAGTTGCCTGTGCCAAGGCCTGCGCTGACTCTCTTTCGAATTCATCGATGACCCCAGACAGTCATTCTATGGGATAAATTATTTTACACCGATTAGAATTGGTATAAAATAATATATATTTGGTTAATTATTATTAACCAAATATCCTTTAGTAACTCAAACAATTTGTATACACAAACACCGATTCTCTAATGATCACTATTTTCTTCGTAATCGCTTTGTAATCGCTTCCGCTCGCATCCGTAGTTGAAACCAGACTGATTCACTCGCGGTCCGTATTTTTTTTTTTTTACTTTTGCTAAGCACCAAACACAAAAAAAAAACAATGGTCAGACCTGCTGTCTTGTATGGTTCAGAATGTTGGGCCACAAAAGGGATGAATGAAAAGCAATTGCATGTAGCTGAGATGAGAATGCTAAGAGCGATGTGTGGTGTTACGCGCATGGATAGGATTAGGAATGAGTATATAAGAGGAAGTCTGAAAGTGGCACCGCTGACTGAAAAATTGTGTGGAAATCGGTTGTCGTGGTATGGGCATGTGATGCGGAGGAATGAAGAAAATGTCGTGAGGAAAGTCTTGTGTATGGATGTGGATGGCTATAAGAGTAGGGGAAGGCCAAAGAAACGATGGTTGGACTGTGTGAAAGAGGATATGGGTAAAAAGGGGGTGACTACAGAGATGACGACTAATAGAGGAGTATGGAAGAAAAAGACATGTTGCGCCGACCCCAAATAAATTGGGATAAGGGCAGGAGAATGATGACTTTTGCTAAGCACCCGTTTGACCACTATCTCACCTGATGGTAAGCGATGATGTGGTCGAAGATAGAGCACGCTTGCCCAGAAGTAACCTATTCACTCTTGACTTAAATACTCTCAGGTTGTAGCTATCAGGAAACACAAACTCCGGCAGGGGGAATCCCGTCCCTAGCTGTACGCACAATGAATATGTTCTCAAAACGTTTTGTGAGTGTGTGTGGGATGTCCACCATGTACCGGTGGCGCATCGCTGTAGGTCTTGTGGTCCGATGATGGAACGGGCTTAGCGGAATTTAACTATGCAATTCGGTCACACACTCCCCGAAATGCAACCGATAGAAAACCGACAGGCTAGCAACTCGGCGTCTATGCTCAAGACTTTGAAGCTTCGACTCGATGAAATGAACGAAATGAAATCAACAGACTAAACCCGAGTCGTGAATATCTATAAAGACACGCACACAACACACGCTCTCACTGAAATGACTCAATGCAGCTCAGACAGTTAGATTTATCGTCTAGATCTAGATACAAGTTAGTAGTCGTTACTCGTTCACATTAGTCAATGTCGGAAATATGGATGAATCCTCGGTTATTCCGTTTCGTAACGATAGAAAGAAACAAAAGAAAGAAGTGTTTACTTGGTACATGGATGCCGAGTAAACACTTGCACTTGAAACAGAGGCATAAAGTATGGCTCTGTTTTCTGATAGCTACAACCTGGGAGTTTATAGGTTAATTCTAGGCAAGCGTGCTTCATCTTCGACCACATCATCGCTTACCATCAGGTGAGATAGTGGTCAAACACGTGCCTATCACTGATATAATAAAAACTTTTTACAAAAAAAATTAGAACCGACTTCCAAAAAAAAAGTGCAAAATAACTTTAATTTCGGAAGTCAGACCTACTGTTGTAGGCTTCACGGATAACGGACTAACTACTAACGGATAAGGTAACAATAGATTTTCTATTGTGTTTGTTTCTGCGGTAACTGACGCAATAAGGGAGGTTTCGATCCATCTTTGTCAAACAATCTCATTATTTTCACGTTTCACTTAGTTTGTGCAGACGAATTTAAGCTTACGAAAGCGTAAAAAGAAATCTTAAACAGCTCAACGTCAAAACGAAATTTATTTTTGAAATATTAATTAGTTGTTCGCCCAATTTAGAACTCCAAAATCAACCACCTCTTATCTGTTTCACTTTAATTGAGACGGGACGCGCCTGACATAACAATACGGAACCCAAAGGGCCAGTTCTTTACAAAGGACCTCATTACTCGGCCTGTATAAATAGCGTTCCTTAATCAGTGGGTTGTCCCTGACCACCTCGTGGGTACTCCGGGTAGGACAAACGCCCATCGCTTTGTTTAAAATGTCAGACGTGACCTACTACTGTTCGCGGAACGGGAACATTAGCACTCACAAATGCAGGGTACAGACTATGCGAACGAGCGAACGAATGCGAATTGCCGATAGATACTGCACGCTCGCTCGCTTTTCTGCCATCCTTACGGTGAAATGTACAGGGTAGCTTGCGAAATTCAAATTTTCTCACGTTTTTGCAATTTGCCGTAGCAAGAATGATTATATAGAATTAAAATCATCAATACAACTCTCTCAGTTAGAAGTTATTTCAAATGTCATGATTTCATGAAATAATCATTCCATACATCAATATGAACTAAGAAGGTTGTATTGATGATTTTAATGAAAATACCTAGTTTCTACGGCCACGAATCATATTTTAATCAACGTACAACCTGACACTGACTAGCAAATTGCAAAAAAAATAAGATAATTTGAATTTAGCGGGTTTGCCGCTTCCTCCTTAAGTTAAAGTGTTATCGGACATTTGGCGGGTTTTCGTTTTTTGATGCCACGATAATCCGCCAAAATTTCTCTATCCACCTGTCAAAGCAATATTTTACTACTATCAACAGATTCCGAGATAAATAAAATCACCGTTAAGTTCCCTTGAACTCAAAATGTGATTATGTCGGATAACAGCATTACAGCTTTTGGATGGTTTTAGAGTACATCAGGTCTATTCTATTACCATGCCGTGAAAACTTGTTTTTGGTGAAGTAACTTTGAAGTAAGCTGTATCTTCAGTTGGATTGACAGTTCACATCAAGCTCACTTCGCCTTAGTTTTTATGGTGAGATATTACATAATGGAACTGCAGATAAAGCGAACGAAGGTGAACTAATTAGGCATGAGTATCGAGTCCTGTATGAAGGCAAGAGAGCGTGCGGTGTCCATCGGCGACCCCCACTCGTTCGCTTGGTCTGTATCCGGCATACTCCCCAAAGGTGTTATATTTACATAGCAAAAATTGTATAATGGGAAAACAAGCCGCGATTCTAATCCTATTAATTGTTGTTATTCCTAAGTGGTGGGCGTAAGCTACGCCCCCTCGATGTTATGATTAATGATAGAAGTGGCCTAGTGAACGACGCGGAAAGTAGGAGATTTAGTAAATGTTTCCCTTGGTTCACGATAACTGATATAATAGGAAAGTGTACCAAAGGGCGATTTTGTAAAGGGCACTCTAGGGATTACGATACGTGAAAGGCTATTGTGTCATGAATGATACGATGCGATCACCTATCCATGTTTGAGGGTTCCGTACCCGAAGGGTTCAAACGGAGCCCTATTGCTGTCACACCTGTCCGTCTGTCTATTCGTGAAATTCCATGAAGTTCTAAAACTGTCTTCATTATTGAAAAATGTCGTCCTCTTCGAGGTGTCCTATACAATATTTATCGAATATCGATTTAACAATCGAGTCGCGAAAGTGGAACAAATTCACTATGCAGGAAATCGGTGCACGGATAAAATACGTGAATGCTTCACTGTTGGAGACAATTTTAAAGCAGGAAATCGTCACAATACGTTTTGAAACTTTCATTGTGGAGATACACGCTCTAAATGACAAACGTGACCCAAAAACTAAAGGGAAGTAAAACCTGTTGGTTTAAAAGCACTGATGGAGGAAGCTTTTGTCTATAAAATTGGATGGGATCAGGAAGATAATAAGAACATGGTCTAAATGTCAAATAGGTTGTTTTATTTCTTTTTCTTGTCGTTTCGACTATACATTATATTAATCATACTATTTGAGACCAGTAGGGTGGCCACGTTTATTGCTACGTCGGAGGCGATGCTCAGGTCCTCTAGGGTGCACACACACGTTCACCTGGGGCACTTCACCAAATGATCACATAGTCTGAACAGGACTACCACACTCGCACTGGGTATTTGAGCAGTGGCGTATTTAAAGATTTGGCGCCCCGGGCCAAATATTTGTGCTGCCCCATAGTTAACAAAAAAAGGGAATATTCTTTTTTGCTACTGCTTATTTAAAATTTTAGCTACACGATTCGCGTAGGTAAGATTTTCTTGTGATAGACAAGAAGTTCGGGGTGGCAAGAAAATTTGAAATAGTAGTGCTTATCCAACTTGAAAAAACGCCGCCCGGGCCATGGCCCTCTTGGCCTAAAGGTAAATACTCCACAGTATTTGAGGGATCAATAATCTCCCATTTCGCTAAATTAAATTTGCAACCGTCTACTTGGATACGCAATCGATTCAGTGCTTTCCAAATTGGCCACTGCAAATTGGCCACTGCAAATTGGCCACTGCAAATTGGCCACTGCAAATTGGCCACTGCAAATCACGACCGAGTGGCAGGTGTTTCTTGGGCTTAAGAAAGTCCTTCCTACCACTTACTCCGTTTGTTTTATTGTGATTTGGGGCTGTCTTGCTTCAAGATTTGCAGTGGTTGGAAGTAGTGTGACGGGCTTGCTTTGGCTGTATGCATGGGTTTGAGGCCAAAGCTATTGTTTATATTTTCGGAATTAAGTTTTAGTATTTATTTTTAAACAAGAGATTACAATGCACCGACAGAACAGGAGGAAGTTAGTAGTTGTTGGTACGAATTCACAGCGAAACTGCCAGACTAATTTTGCTTTAATTGGACGGAGAGTTAGCATAATACCTGGAAAGGACATTTGGTCCGTACCCGTACGTTTTACCTTTTCATTCCAGAATTTTAAAACTTTTCTCAAGTGCGGAGCTGTGGGCTGTGGTTCAGCTGAAGAGTTTTATAATCGTCCGGACCGTAGTCCTCAAGGGAATACGCAGATGATTTTCCACACAAATATTCTCACGATGCTTTTAAATCCCCATTTCATACGTTCCCTTCACTATTTATCAGACGGTACTTCCTGCTTCCTTTCTTCCTTACAGGAAAACTAATTAATGTGGGATAGTAAAGAGGGTTTTTGCTACACGCGTTAATTAATTGGCACATCCTGTGTTTATGGGTGCAAAAATGAAACGCTCTTTACTCGAAAAAGGACTTGAATTCAACTAAACTATGGAAACTAAAGTACTCGTAGTTTACGTCCCGAGTTTCAAATGTTAAACCTGGAGTCAGAATACCATGTTTTTTTTTTGTCCCGAAGTGTCTTCTATTTTGGCGAAGTAATAAAGAAACATGTAAACTAGCTCGTCTTTACGATAAGCTGATTTACGTCTGTCACCTCACAACGTCATGTCGAGTTGAGAACCAGCGTCAGCCACTAGTTGTCTGGCATTTATGCCGAACTGGACCTATTTGGCGCAGCTGAGAAGCACAATATCTTTCGCGTTATTTTATTTTTACTTAGTTTACTTTTGTTTCTTTTCATTAGTCCTTTAAAACTTGTTTTTTGACTTTGTGTGTGGGTTAAATACACGTATTTTCTTTCTGTGGCAATATTTAACCAATACTTGATCGACCTTGTTCCTTAGCCTTCTCCTTCAAGTAATATCAGAGCTTATACCCTCTAATCCTTTGCTCAAACAGCCCTCAGAACTTCAGATGTACACTCTCTATATACAAACTATAGATCTTAGGTTACACAGAGTAAATATATTGGATCAGGAAAACAGCTGCTCTGCTACAATATACACTGTTTAACATTCTGTTCTCCATAAACAAACAAAAACATCGGTGCCATTGTTTGATGCTCTCTCAAGGCTGGTCTTGTTTCCCTATTCGCTTTATGTGATGTTCTGTTGTTATGTTAGTCTCTGTTGTTGTTGTTGTGGTTGTGGCTGCCTCGTTGGTCACGTTGTCGTAAACGCGACCTGAACGTGAGGTCCTATGAGGGTTCGATTCCGGGGTCCGGCAAAGACTGCTATTGCATTTGTCCATTAGAAATTACTCAGTAGTAGCCCGGAGTTTGGAAGTTGGTGGTGTAGACCCCCGTGCCTCGGAGAGCACGTAAAGCCGTTGGTCCCTGATCTCTCCCCGGTCGTGTTGGATTGCTGTTCCATCGGACTTAATAAAATTGGGTGTGTAGATAGCTTATACCCTGGATTAACACATTGGCTTTATATCTCGGTCTATGTGGGTGAAACCGCGGGGCGCAGCTAGTAGTTAAATAAAAACACTAGCACCAAATTCAAGCTTCTTTCAGGGTTAATACAACACGTCATGTAAATGTTTACCAACTGAAATGCGCAGATTTTTCCACACCTTCCTACGTAAATGTGAAGAAATATGAGGCAATATTCAGGCAGGCAGCCCACACCTAAACATTTGCAAGTATTCGCGTGTTATTAACAAACTTTTCAAGTGCTTTCAAGACGTTTCTTCCCCATTCATCTTTTTCTTTTTGAGGAAAGAATGATGATTTTAATTTAATATCAAATTCTGATTTATCTTTTCTTTCGGTTGAGTGTTTGAGAATTTCTGGCGTGAAGATTTTGGTTTGTGCACGAATTTTGGTTTATTGGAAGCTCTTGAAATCTCTGCCACGTGTTTGTTCTTTGGAAACCAACACAAACATAGTTACCAAGAGACAAATTGAATACATCAAAGCTCATCAAGATGAGCATTCCCATTGCCATTATCCCAATTAAGGGACTGGCGCTGCAAATGATCAAAATTATTAGTAAATAAACTAGCTTCTACCAGCAACTTCGCCCGCGTGGAATGAGTACTTCTCCCTTTATAAACTTACAACCCCTTTTTCACCCCCTTAAGGGTTCAATTTCGAAAATCCCTTTCTTAGTGGATACCTACTCTTCACAAAGAAGACAGGAGGACAGGTGGAGGTTTGGATCAACGCACAGCCTAAACCGGTGGTCCTAGGACCAGCGGTTTAGGCTGTGCGTTGATATATCAGTCAGTCAGGACTTTGAATTTTATATAAACAGATAGATTCATTTCAGGAACGTGTGTTTACTATCCGTACCTACAACTCTACCATTCGCAGAATTCAGGCATGATTTTCTGTTAAAAATACTTCCCCGAAAAACCGTTTCCAATCTCGCATTTCTGATATTATAACAAATATTACTAAAACGATTCCACCTTTCACGCCACAACAATATCAACTTCCTAGGAATAATCTCCAACAATTTCCGAACGACAAAGCCCCGATTCGGAGCGGGGAGGCGCGTAATATTGATGCCAAGCGGATCTGATGGTTCCCGCCGGCCTAGTGACGGCAGGAAGTGGGGAACACCACGGGAACGGGTACCTGTTATTTGTCTGATTGTTTTCTGGATGATCAATTAAGAATGGTGGTAGATTTTATGAGATTATGGTGGATGACTTTAAAAATATACTCCGAAGTGTAACCGTGCCGATAACCGACCAACTTGATCTTCTTGGTGTTACGTTAACATCCCTCAATTTTGGTCTCTTCATAGTGGCAAAGGCTCAAGTGGCTGCCAAAAAGTTGGGGATCCTCGCTAAGGTGAGACGGCACTTCACGCCGGAACAACTGCTTCATATAAAAACTTTATCAAGCGCAAGTTCGATCGTGTATGTAGTACTGCTCTTATCTTTGGGACGGATCTGCCAGATACCAGCTTGATGCCCTTGAGACAATTGAGAAACGAGCCAAGAGGATCATCGGCAATGATAGGCTCGTCGAGTCGAAGCTCCAAAGTCTTGAGCATAGACGCCGAGTTGCTAGCCTGTCGGTTTTCTATCGGTTACATTTTGGGGAGTGTGCGACGGAATTGCACAATTTGATTCCGCCTAGCCCGTTTCATCTTCGGACCACTAGACGTACTACGGCGGTACATCACCGGTACATGGTGAACATCCCATCCACACGCACAAAACGTTTTGAGAACACATTCATTGTGCATGCAGCTAGGGAGTGGAATTCCCTGTCGGAGTCTGTGTTGCCTTATGTCTACAACCTAGGAGTCTTTTAAGTCAAGAGTGAATAGGTTACTTCTAGGCAAGCGTGCTCCATCTTCGACCACATCATCGCTTACCATCAGGTGAGATAGTGGTCAAACGCGTGCCTATCAAGAATTAAAAAAATATATATTCTTGGTCTGTCCATGTCAGTTAGATTACCAAAAACTGTTGGATACGTATTTTTTCTTTAGTCACGTAAGCAAAAATCAGGCCAAGTTCGTATCGGACTGCGCACATTGAGGGTTCCGTACCAAATGTATTTTTGACTAGGTATTTTAATGGCTTTGGGTCAACAAAATGCTTAAACTGTGTAAAATTTGAAGACTGCAGCTCCAACCGTTTGACTGTAAAACCTGTGTGACAGACTACGGATAGACAGACGGACTCGTGAGTGGCAGCAATAGGGCTCCGTTTGGACCATTCAGGTACGGAACCCTAAAAAAGAGGACGATACAGTGCGTTGAAATTTCGCGTGACGTCAAATTTACTTACAAAATTGAATAACGGTTAGTTGCGTAGATTTCTTTGTCAAAGAACTGGGAAAATGTTCCTCTGAGAAAATATTGAACTAAAGTGTTTCCTTTGTCACTTATTCTTACAAATACGGGTAACACCTGTGTCGTTCTAAATCTGATGTCATAAATAAAAACCGGCCAAGTGCGAGCCCGACTTGTGTGCGAAGGGTTCCGAACAATTTTTTTTAAATGTTTTTATTAAACCAAATTGGTTCATGTTGGTTTTCCTGTAATCTAAAAGTACAGAACTTTTGTGTGTATTTATTTCAACATTTTAGGCTCACTAGTTTCGGAGACGGGGAGGGGGCGGGGGGGGGGGGGATTGCCATTTTTCATCTATTTTCATAAATACATGTACATACTCTCGAAAAACATTACTCTCCTTCTAGGTCAATCGGGTAAAAAAGATATTTAAGACATACATTAAGGCCTTTCATTTGATATGTCACGGTATAGTTTGAGATTTATTTTTATCTTCTAGTTTTTCTCCATTCTCCATAGAGACTAGAGACCCCAAAAATTTATTTACGTTACATTACCGATTTTGGGTCATAGAAATTCTCGGTCCTGGCCCTGTAGACAAAGTAACATCGCTTCGTAGCGAAATGATATCTAAATTCGTCATCGTCTCTGAGATATCGATAAACATTTCCTAGCGTTAGCGTTCCTTCGTTACCTTTTTTGGCGATCACGATCGAGGCGAGGGCGAACTCTGAAAGCGCTGCTTGTCTACGCATTTGTATGGGATAAACACGATAGCAATTCGTTTCTTTATGGTTTCGTTACGAATTATAACATTGTCTACCAACTTGCGATAACGATGTCGACAGTCGACTGACCACGTGACTTAGCGCGGTTTATGTCAATCTCATACATTTTAGTCTTTTCTAACTTCGTTATCGTTTTTAAATTGTTACTTTGTCTAAGCCCCCAGTAGATTCTGAACAAATTCACTGTGATTAAGGATGCCGGAAATGCAAATAAGTATCGATATACTCGTATCGATATTTTTTAGAAATATCGATATTAAAATTTTCACAAAAAATATCTATCTCGAAATCGATTCCTAAAAAAAATATTCACGCTCAAAAAGTTGTAAGTATATTTATCCTAACGTACCTTAATCATCTTACGTTACGAGGTAACTAAAGTAAATAATAAACTAAGTAATAAAGAATAACGAATTTTTTTTTATGAATGAGCTGTAATGTTTGATAACGTAAAAAAAAAAGTAGTAAAACGTGGTGAATAGGGATGCAAGGGTTGAATCGAGACAAAACTTTGGTACTTTTTTTTTTAATAATGTTGAAATCACAAGGACTTGAATATTTTAACTGAATTATAATTTGTAATTTGGTGTCCATTTTGGCGGCAAAATATATTATTTTAACGTTAAAATCCTTTTTATAGTTTCGTCCCGATTCACCCCTGCATCCCTATTCACCACGTTTTACCGGTAGGTAATTTGTTTGTAGGACTAAAAAAAAAAACCATTTTTATACCTTTTCGATAGTTGGAATTTTATATCGATACATCATTATATCGAAAAATTAAATATAGCTCAAAACTATCGATACATCGAAAAAATAACATCGATATATCGATATGTTTTCGACAAGCCTAGATGTGACAGACGGACAGGCACACACACGAGTGTTCCTTTGAAGGTTCCGTTTTTTTCATTCGGACGTTCGGAACCCTAAAAATTAAAATTTATCTAGGTCACCTACAGTACATAACTTGTAGCATTCCCGTTTGTCATCCTACAGTAGCGCTCTAACGACCAACTAAAATAGGTCAAAGTCGTGTTCCGAACAACTTTCTGGCCCTATTTATGCCTTCCTGACCTTTCTTGTACAAGCTCTACGTTACTAAAGGTTAAACCACAAAATTTATATTCATTACAGTGGTTAAACAGTACCTACTTAATTCAATTATGTGGCCAAAGTTGGCTTAGAAGCTTATGCACGTCGGCGAAATTAAGATTCGAGTAATTGATTAAAATCTTGGCTGTGTAGCTCGTGGCATTACTCAAATTAATTTCTTGGCTGATAAAACTGCTGGACATAGACCTCCCCCAAGTGTCGCCACAATGACCGGTCCTGTGCGGCACGCATCCTTCCGATTTCTGCAACCCTCACCAGGTTCTCGGTTCACCTTGCTTCGCTTCGGCCTTCCAACGCTGAGTCTTACGGTACGCGGTACAGAACCTTTCGGCCCCCACTCCAGAACGTTTTGGCCCTTATCCATCTTTCGGTTCAAAATGCTGCAGCTACAGACTAAGCCAAATCTTGTTTACAAAAATGGCCCGCTTTTGCGAGTCAGGTTTATCTCCGAGTAAATTGCTAACATTTTATATAAATATTCTTATTTAATCTCGTGGCGTGTGTGGTAGCTACTATATACGAGTTAAGTTGTTGGCGCAAGGCGGCCTAAGAGATTACTCCGTTAGTAGTTTTGTCTGCTTTAAGGCGCTATTAACTGCCAATGACCTAGAGTGGTTAGCTTGCGTGTTCTGTGCTGAGCTCACGTAACGCGTCGTACGTTGATCCAGTAATAGGACTCGCCCATTAAGGAGCGCTGTCCGAAATTAGACGCATTATTAATTTATTATACATACACAAAACAACAGGTATACACGTTTTATACAAATAATTAAATGATCTTTAAAATGGTGAAGGTTTCATAAAAATACGCTTTATAGTTTATGCGTGATTCTCAATTTTTATCCGCGTTAGACATAACTTTACAAATTAATTACACTAACAAAAATATAATTTCAAATATTCACATATCAAATTCCGAAGGAAATTGTCTAGAGGCACATATATTTTTTTCAAAATAATAAAACTAGTTGTTTAGACGTTATGTAATAAAAAAAAAATAGAATTCGTATAACTGCGCCTTAAGACCGGACTGTGGTCACTGAAGTCTTTCCAAAAATATGATTGTATCTTGATTCATCTTCCATAATTGTTATGGAAGCTTTTGGTCTGTTGTTTAGTCTAACTAGCGCCCCATGCCAGCTTCGCACGGGTACTATTTAACACTAAACCTTCCTCATGAATCACTCTGTATTTTAATGAAAACCGCATGAAAATCCGTTCAGTAGTTTTTGAGTTTATCATGAACAGACAGCCAGACAGACGTGGCGGGGAACTTTATTGATTACGGTTACCTCTGAGGCAGGTTTATTTTTTTGCGAAACCATATTAATATTATTAAGCCCAACGTCCATCGTACCAATCTAAGTTCCATGTTCCATATCAGTTAATAACAGCAATTTGCTAGTAAATCCAGCGTGGGCGGACATCGTCGCAGGCGGCAGGGGACCAACTCGTCCCGATAATGTATATTGATCGGTCCCAGCAGACGGCTGAATGGCTCCTTATGAGAGAAGCCTTACGGATTGCTGGATTAATGGTTATGAAGTATGACGCAATGAAGGAAAGATAGTTGGAACGTTTTTTTACAAGAGGAAGAATATAATATAGATTTTCTTTTGCTTGGGGGAGGGGGGCTAAGTAATAAGGGTTGCACGGGTCGATGTTCAAGCATAAATGACGCGTGGTCCAAGTATGTAATAATTCGATGAACATCAAGAAAGTAATAATTCCAAAAAGAAAATTTGGTCGTCCCGTATTAATGTAATCCAATATGAAATGCTTTCAGGATGTTGTTGAGACTGCCTCTTTACTGTAGCGCGTCGGTGATGTTTGCGCAAGCCCGTACCGATGGGTTCTTCACGATTATACGCAAAAAACAGCGTGGCTACTTAGGAGAGTGAGGGACAGTCAAAACAGCATCCTGAAAACTGTAGCTGAGAGCTTCGGCACTGTGATTGTTCAGCAGTTTGTGTGGAGGTATTTACTAACAATAAGTAATAAGTTTTTTCTATGTTACTAATACTGGATTTCTGCGTCCGAAATAAAGCTATTTATTATTATTGTTTATTAATTTTTGATCAGGAGGAGCTCGTGGCTAAAGTAATAATAGCCGCACGGGACGATAAACCAGGTTAAGCTACGCTTGCCGGTATTGGTCCATGGATGGGTGACCATCTTTAGATACCGAGACTCCTCCGTGCCTCGGAAAGCACGTTAAGCTGTTGGTTCCGGCTGTCAATCGTGGATCTTACGGGTCGTCAGAAGCCCGTCAGTCTGACAACTAGTCTTACCAAGGGGTATCGTATTACCCAGTAACTGAGTTGTGGAGGTCAGATAGGCAGTCGCTCCATGTAAAATACTGGTATTCAGCTGAGTCCGGTTAGACTGGAAGCCGACCCCAAGATAGTTGGGAAAAGGCTAGGCAGATGATGATTAATTTTTGATCAGCTGATGATAATTTTTTACGGAAAATCCAATTGTTTTTTTGGGAAATGAATAAAAATTTCGTTCATTATTTTATTTAACCACTTCGTTGGCATGATTAATATGTATATCCATGCCAAATTATAGCTTTCTAGTACTAAGAGGCTCTGAGCTAAGCTGCGGACGGACGGACAGACGGACATGGCGAAACTATAAGGGTTCCTTGTTGACTACGGAACCGTAAAAAAGGGCCTCGTGTTGCCTAGTGTAGGTTGTGGAGGGTGGCACTCCTTGCGTTTAAAATACTATCTTCTATTAAACTTCATTCGGTAAGACCGGAGGCCGACCACATCTAGTTCTAATGGTTGTTCCTTTGACTCATATGAATATTTTAGCAAGAGAGAGAAAGTAGTAAATAATCCTTCCGAAAGCCGTGTGTTCGAACTAAGTAAACATTTTTCACCTATTATAATGATGTGCGTCACATGACGTAATATGACGCACAGTAACGATCTACTTTCAGCGATGTGCCCCGAAAACAATTTGCCTAACATGTCAAGAATCACCTGTCAATTGTCGTCAAGCAAATACACGGTTTCAGTCGCCCCCTACGATGTACTTATACTGTTGAAAAAGGGATGGGTTTACGTCTGGGAATTATGCGACACCAAACAACGAACATAACATACAAGAAGAACTTTGTGTTTTCTGGTAGCTATAATAGAGTAAGATCCCAGAGCCGCCAAACATTACTTATTTGATCTTAGACTATAATATGACCATTGGGGGAGGTCTTTGCCCAGCTGTAGAACAATAAGAAAAAAAAAAACAGTGGCACTCCGGGAGTGCCGACAGAAGTGAAAACTTGAACAAAAACGCCCAACGCGCGTAAAGTAGTTTTCACTTCAATCCGCTACGAGATCTGCTACGAGTGCGTCGTAGCACTCGTAGCGGTGTCCGTGTCGCGCGAGTTCAATTGTTTTATTCCATCTCAAAAATGCCTAACGCTCCTAAAGAAGTTTTCACTTCAAATAGAAATAGGCAGTCATGAGGACTGCCGACAGAAGTGAAAACTGTGTGCTACGAGTGCTACGACGCGTAGAACTCGTAGCGGTGTCGGTGTCGAGCGAGTTCAATAGTTTTTTCCCATCTCAAAAATGCCCCTTTCCCTCTTCTACTAAGCAAGCGTGCTCCATCGTCGACCACATCATCTCTTACTTGCGTTAGTGCCGCCAAAGACAGACTGCTTGGAGCTGTCAGTACCGACAGCATCAATCAGCCGCTGTTGGGCGATCTGCAGTTTCAATACAAAATTGACGATCCCCAAACCCCGAACCGCTCAAACAGTTCATTTGTTTTCGCAGCTAAAAATGTACTGACTACTCCAAGCAGTCCGTCTATAGAGGCCCCAACCGCAACACGACTGCTCTCGTGCAGTTGGTCTCGAGTGCTCAAAGCAGTCCGTCTTTGGAGGCCCCAACCTCAACACGACTGCTTCTCGTGCAGTTGGTCTCGACTGCTCAAAGCAGTCCGTCTATGGAGGCCCCAACCTCAACACGACTGCTTCTCGTGCAGTTGGCCTCGACTGCTCAAAGCAGTCCGTCTATGGACGCCTCAACCGCAACACGACTGCTCTCGTGCAGTAGGTCTCGACTGCTCTAAGCAGTCCGTCTATGTACGGCCTTACTGGCCAAACACGAGATTTTCGTTGTAACATATTCGGTCTTAACAGGGCGACCTATTTACGTGAAACCTAAATAGCTTGTTACGGTCTTTACAGGGTAACTTAACTATCTAGAACATAAACAACACACATATTTGGTCTTTACAAGTGACCTATTTAGATACTTACATAAACATTTAAACAAGTTGTTACTTGCTTGTTTTCTATTTATGAGTACCTATTTAGGTACATAAACATTTAAACAAGTTTATTATTATAAAGGCTTCTAACTAATATGTATACTAAGCTTATTTACTAAAGGATTGCTGTGCTTCCCCACAACTGTACTTAGATCTTTTGTTTCGTCCACGTACACCATTCAGCATACTACCTCATTCATCATCCACATTTTTCGACCCATTGCCTTTTTGCACCATTCTTCCCGTTTTTGTTTGCTTAAAAAAAATCTAATTAGTCCTTTAGTTAAATAACCAAAAAATATTGGACACGTATGTTTGCTTTACCAAACAAATAAAAAAATGACAAAGACAAAACGCATCAAAGTTCAGGAGTGGGGGCTCGTTAAGGCGTATATATCCGCCAAGTGGCGCCCTCATTGAATAAAAATTCGTATCTTAGCAAATAAAATAAAGATTAAAGAATCCTATGTTGCGTTTGTTACAAATTGGATAAGGTATTTTTACATTGTTAAAACAGGACTCATCGTATCCAAAGTAGTTAGCAAAAGTGTTTTTGATACTTTTGTCTACTACTTTGTATACGAAACATTTTGAGTATTGTGTTAACCGCGTAAAAATACCTTGTCCTCTTTGTAACAAACGCAACATAGGATTCTATAATCTTTATTTTCTACGCTTTGCTACGATTCTTTCTTCAATGAGGGCGCCACTTATGGAGAGGTAGGCCCTTAAGTAACTTTGGTGGTAAAAAGTGTCGCGCCGCGTGACATCACGCGACATTTCAACGCACTGTTATCGCCCTCATTTTTTGTTGACAAAAGAAAAAATACGTATTCAATATTGTTTGGTTATTTAACTGACGAACTAATTACATTTTTTTTGTAAACTATTGTGAACATGTCTTATTTATTTTTATTTAACAATTTATGTACATTGTGTGTACATAAATTGTTAAATAATAATAGATAAAAATAAATAATAGATAATAGATAAGCTATAAATAAACAACATAATAAAAATTAGCACAAAGAGGCTCGCACTTGACCACTATCTCATCTGATGGTAAGCGATGATGTTGTCAACGATGGAGGACGCTTGCCTAGAAGTAACCTATTCACTCTTTGACTTAAAGTCTCCCAGTTTGTAGCTATCAGGAAACACAGACTACGGCAGGGAATTCCAACCCATAGCTATACGCACAATGAAAGTGTTCCCAAAACTTTTTGTGCCTACGTGGTGTTTTCAACAGTTAAAACATAGAATATTGCCATTAATTCCGTCTATGTACAAATATACAAAGAGAAAAATACAAAGGGTATATTTGATTATGTACTTGGCATTAATATTGTCGGTTTTGTGTGGGATCGCAATTTATCTTATGAAAGAAAACCTTGCGGGCTGTCTCGGGAATATAGTATACCAATAGTGTTTGTAGACGGTTTTCTCAATCAAATGATTATATGAATAAATCACTTATTTTCGTATCTATGCGTATTTGCATAGAATTTTCTTTCATCTGTTAGATTTAGGATTATTATAATGTTGATTGCTTTGTCTGGGTTGTTACGATGCTTACCTATAAAACTATTCAAGACATTTGTTGAAGTGAAAACTTGGAACTAACACTCGCTACTCGCTCATCGCGCGGACAAGTGCCTTAGGCGCGTTGGGCAGTTTTGAGATGGGAAAAAAATTTAACTCGCGCACCATCGATACCGCTACGCGATTCGCTACGAGAGTGAACACTAACACACTTACACTCAACAGCTACACTCTCGTAGCGGATCGCGAGGCGCGTTGGGCATTTTTGTTTAAGTTTTTTGTTTGTTTTCGTTTCTGTTGGTACTCCCGGAGTGACAGGTTTTTTTATGTTTATCTTGGATTGTGGGTAATCCTCAGACACAAAAAGAAAGGAAGAAAAATAGTTGAAAATCTCACAAGCAAAAATACACAGATGAAATGCATATTTTCTTCCAGGTATGTATCACATCCTCTCTCAGACAGGAACTGAGAGACAGGCCTGTGTCCCAGCATTGGGAAAATTAAAAGAGTCATTATGCTATGTATTAAGCTAGCACCCACAGTCATAAAGCAAAATATATCTGAGCTCTGAGGAGATACACGCACATTTGTCATTCACTGATACGAAAATGTCTGAAGCCCAAGATCGGTTTTAAGATAACCCTGATAAATTGTTTCGTGTTCTTCTGCCTTTTAGCTTAAATAATACACGGTTCCCTCACGCCTATCTGATGTACCAACTAAGCCAAGTAAGATAAAACAACTTCATTCTATCAACAAAATTATCGTTGAAACCCGAAGTTTTGGTAACAGAAGCGTCCTCATAACTCACCCTCGTTCGTTCATTCAGTCTCGTTCACCCCCATTCACCTAGCGATGGTATCTGTGACGTAATAACGGTGACGTCAGCGAGAGACGCCCCACGTAGGGACAAGGCTGGTTTATATTGGTGGCAGTGGTTTGGACCTTACAAGTTTTTAAGTGGTTGAAGGGAGTATAATTAATGCGGTCGCCTAGTTAGATAAGTAGTTATACTGTTACGAGAATCGTATTACCCTACTAATATTATAATGCGAAACTTTGGATGGATGGATGTTTGTTCCTCAATCACACCAGAACGGTTGACCGGATCTAGATGAAATTTGGCACAGTAATCTGGAATAGCACAAACGGTATAAGTTATAATGGGCGAAGTACTAATTCCACGCGGGCGAAGCCGCTGGCAGAAACTAGTTTTGATATAAGCCGCTACCTACTGCTACCTTCTGGCTGGAGGCTTTAATAAATTAAAGCCTGCACAAGCAAGTCCGGTTAAGCAGCCGACAACCTCATAGGTTTTTTTTTATGGGGTGGGATATCATCCAATGACATCTCCCGCTCTAGGGTGGAGCGGAAGGGCGTGTCAGACTCTTACTGACTAAAACCCACCCCTGTTACTTCCCTGCCCTGAGTTCTCAGGGGCGAGGTAACTCTCGAATTTATCCTCACCCCTGGGCAGGTGGCGGGCACCGGCCACGATGGGCCCCGTCAGTGGTGGCTGACAACATCTCTTTGAGGCGCGCGTGGAACACTACGCGCCGGCGACTCCGGGCCTGGTGCTGATCGGACGGCGAGCTACCCACTGCTCGCCGTCCGCAGGCCCGGGTCTACGGTGGCCGGAAATCGTCTCGCGACGTCCTACGCCCAGTACGCCCAGTACCTCTCCTGCGGTGGTAGGGGCCGGTGCCGTGAGGGCCACTACGTTGAGCTTCTCTCACGCGTCCCGCCTCCGCCTTCACGAGCATTACTGCTTCGCAGAAGGCGGAGACTGCCTCCCATTCCCTCTCGTTCTGTACCATGGCCTGAACCAGGGCTGGGCGCGAGAGGTCGCCGCCACCTATCGCATCCACGAGGACACGGCGGTGTTCCGCCCTTGCGGGGCAGACCTCCACCGTATGCTCCACCGTGTCCTCTGGGCGATCCGCGCAGTGGTAACACCCGGGCGTGAGGGCCTTTACGTAGCATTTGTCCGTGAGAATAAAATACTCCAACTGTTCGCGGAACTTTTAGTCCGTCAACGCGTGCCATCCATCACACAAACCTAACGTAAAAATACTGACGAAACTTTTAAAGCCAGAACATCAATTTACATCAATTTACAACATCATTTTTTCTCCGGCGGCGTGAACGATGCCGTCGTCGATGTCTTGTACGGGGCCAACCTATGTGCCCTGCGCAAGAAGGACGGCGGCATTCGTCCCATTGCCGTCGGGTGCACCTACAGGCGTATGGCAGCCAAAATTTGTTGTAAACTGTACAGTGACCGACTTACAAACAAATTCCAGCCCCTACAGCTTGGCTTTGGCTCCAGAGGGGGCTGTGAGGCTGCCGTACATGCACTATCTTCCTTTTTAAATTCTGAAAAGGGTGAGGTCATTCTCAAGGTTGACATTAAGAACGCTTTCAACTCTGTCAACAGGGACACTTTGTTGGCCGAGGCAAAAAAAGAACTACCCGAAATTTTCGGTTTTATTTGGCAATGTTACAGGCACCCTTCTAAATTATTATATAAAGAACAGCTTTTAGAATCTGCAGTTGGATGCCAGCAAGGTGACCCTCTCGGGCCAGTCATTTTCAGTTTGGCTATTCATCCAGTCATTCAACAACTAAATTCAAAATTTAACGTATGGTATTTGGATGATGGAACATTAGGAGGTGACGTCGATACCGTATTAAAAGACTTTCAATTCCTGAAGACTCATTTTCAATCCATCGGACTTGACCTTAACCACTCGAAGTGTGAAATTTTTCTTTGTGACAATACCGAAAGACAATCGACCCTTCATAAATTCAATACAATTGCACCAGAAATCAAAATTTTAGAAAAAAGTTCACTGCACCTCCTAGGTTCCCCTATTTTGGAAGAAAGTTTTTCTCCATTCATTGACGGAAAAATTAATCATTTTAATGATATTTCGGACAGACTCACAAAAATAAATTTACATTCGGCATTCACCCTAATTAGATATTGCTGTTTTGGACCAAATTTTATATATTTTCTCCGCTCTTCCCCTTTATGGAAGCATTCACATCTCCTGGACAAAATTGATGAAATTATTCGATGCACTCTTACAACCATTTTAAATGTGGCCTTGGATGACCGAGCGTGGCTGCAAACCACACTACCTATTCGTTTTGGTGGGCTCGGCATCCGCAAAATTTCTAGTATAAGCCTACCGGCGTTCCTGTCCTCGGTTCACAGCACTGAAAAGTTAACCAAAAGAATTTTGACTTCATCACTGGTTAACTGTGAAGTGCCGTGCTTGACCGACGCAATGAACACTTGGAAAATGGCTTGCCCGGACACGGCGTTGCCCGAGAACCCGTTCTCCCAGAGGCAGTGGGACGAGCCGCTCTGTAGTTTGGTACGGAATAATCTCTTAAATACGTCAACCAATACTGCTGAGCGTGCCCGCCTGCTGGCTGTGGGTGAATGGGAGTCGGGCCTCTGGCTACAGGCACTGCCGTCACCCAACATAGGTACTATGCTGAGTGACACCACCTTCCGGATCGCTACATGTCTGCGTCTGGGTGCTCCTTGCGGAGCTCCACATCGCTGCCAATGTGGTGAAGCAGTCGACCATCTCGGACACCATGGCCTATCCTGCAGTAGGAGCGCGGGTCGTATGGCACGGCACGCCAGCATTAACGACATCATCCGTCGGGCTCTTGTCACCGCCGGTGTGTCAGCCGTTTTAGAACCTCATGGCCTGGCACGTGACGATGGAAAGAGGCCCGACGGGATGACAATAATGCCTTGGAAGATGGGTAGGCCTTTGGTGTGGGATGCAACATGTGTCGACACCCTTGCGCCATCTCATCTTCTTAGCACGGCGGGCTGTGCTGGGGCGGCTGCTACAGGTGCAGAAAACCTCAAACGGCGCAAATATAACAACCTTATTGGGAGTTATATGTTTGAGCCGTTTGGGGTTGAAACACTAGGGCCATGGGGTCCGAGTGCTCATCGAGTTTTCCATGACATCAGCAAACTTTTAGTCGACTCTTCACGTGACCAGAGGGCTGGCCTTTTTTTCGGCCAACGAATCAGCATTGCCATTCAACGTGGCAATGCTGCCAGCGTTCTGGGCACTTTTCCCATTGACAGCGAGGTGGACGAATTTTTTGATGCCCAATGAGCTTTACTACTACCGGATTTTTTATGCCTCTTGTACATATTTTATTTATTAAGTTATTTATTAGTTTAGTATAATATGTATTGTAGTTATAGTCTGATAAATAAAATCATAAATTTACATACGTAAACACGCAAACTTCCAAACCATTTAATCACCTACTCGTATGTACGTACTTTACCTAAACTCACAAGGGAAATCCGACATCCAACTTAAATAGATCTAAACGACCCACGTTTCTACATTTTCATTCCAACAAGCGTGTCTAACCCGTTTCTGGCACGTGTAGCGTCCCGCCCTTGACCCTGTAACACAGCAACGCGTAACTGTTGCTGCAACGGACGCAATTCAACATGGCACCCGGAATAACTTGGCACTAGCAAGTAGTTAAGGCCAACGCCAAAGATATTATGTAAAATGAAAAAAGTATATTTAAGGTTGATTCACAGTGTCTGGATGACATTTATACCTAGACCTAATAATTAAAAAAAAAACTTTTTAACAAAAACTTGAACCGACGAAAAAGAACTAAAAAACAAATACACCTTTTAAGTCTTGAGTATTAAGTTTATTTACCTACATACAATATCAAATTTTATATAAACTAATTTTGAGTTGGCGCCAAACAACAATATGATTATTAAATATCTAAATTTTATATGTATGTACGTAGAAAAAGCTAGATGTAGGTAATTAATCGTTTTATTATTTGGCGCCGACTCAAAATTAGTTCATATAAAAATTGATATTCTAAGTAGGTAAATAAGCTTAATACTCAAGACTTAAAAGGTTTATTTGTTTTTTGCTTTTTAGTTCTTTTTCGTCGGTAAAATTTTTTGTTAGAAAGTTTTTTATTTTATGATTTTTTGTGTCTCGCATCATCTTTTAATACTCTGAGGCTAATATCTAATCCTTCATCATTCTTCTTGGCACAGAGCTGATAATGTAACCATCCTCCCATGAGGTTCCCAGGATATTGACCAGTTGAGGTTACCTCCAATATTCTAAAGACGTCTTTTCTTCAAAGCTTATTAAGTGGTACGAGTATCTGTCACTAAAACCAGTTCTTTATATCTAACTTCTATTGTTTACGAAAGGTATGGCTTCCATCATCAGCTCAGTTTTATGATGTGATGATTCCTAAATGCAAATACCTGATTAAGTTATGAAAAGTAAACAGAAACAATATTCGTGCCCAATTTTCGAGATTTTCTCTCAATTTTATCAGGATTCCATGATTAGATCCTAATGTCCTTAACATGGGACTACCCTTGAGGTATACCCTATCTAAGAAAATAAAAAGCATCAAAATCGGTTCATAAACAACGTAGTAAGGGCCGAACATACGTACAGAAACGCTAAACATGCCCACAATTTTCGAGGTTTTCTCTCAATTTTATTACGATTCTATTATCAGATCCTGATTTCTTTGACATGGGACCACCCTTGAGGTATAACACTATCTACCAAAAAAATTATAATCAAGATCGGTTCATTAATGACGGAGTGAGGGCTGAACATACACAAAAAAAAATCATATACGGTCGAATTGAGAACCTCCTCGTTTTTTTCGTCGGTTAATAAAATAGGACGAGCTGTGCCCCGCAGTTTCACCCGCGTGTATTTTCCAATTTTTCTCATCATATTATCATACTCGTAACATTATAAAAATTACATTACATAAATAGAAAATATACTATAGTGGAGCTCGTGGCTAAAGTAATAACAGCCGCACGGGTCGATTCATCAGGTAAAGCTACACTTGCCAGGATTGGTCCATGGATGGGTGACCATTTTTATATACCGAGACTCCTGCGTGCCTCTGAAACCACGCTAAGCCGTTGCTCCCGGCTGTCAATCGTGGATCTTTGACAGTCGTTACGGGTTGTCACAAACCCGAAAGTCTGACATCCAGTCTTACCATGGGGTATCGTATTAACCAGTAACTGGGTTGTGGAGGTCAGATAGGCAGTCGCTCCATGTAAAATACTGGTATTCAACTGCATTCGGTTAGACTGGAAGCCGACCACAAGATAGTTGGGAAAAGGCGCGGGCAGATTGAAATAGAAAATATACCGAATAGGTACGTACGCCTGAGGATATTTTTTTAATAAAAATAACTGGTAAGTAATACGATATTTTTGTAACCATTGAACATGTTTGTCTATTATCCTAATGGCCTCATTAGTATTTTGTATTTGGGAATTTTACATGGCATTGCGTAATTTTCTGGTTAATATTTGTGCGACACGATTCGTAATAATAAGAATACCGACAGGATTATCAAATTGCAACCATATTTGGTTACCGATCAACCAAATGCTTACTATTGTTATTTTTCTTTTCATTACAATACTTTGGAATTAAATTTCAAAGTTATTCAAACATGCCATTGCGAATGCGCTCGGAATGAAAATATTTCTTTAATTGATTGCGTTATTTATCGCATTTCAAAATGTAGCAAAGGATTTTGGTAATGTTATTGTCAAAATTAATTGGATTGTCATTTGGAGTGCAATTTGGGAGTTTTTGCGCACGATGACGGTGACTTTTTAACAGACTTCGAAAAAGGTAGGTTCTTTGTTCGACTGTATGTATTTACTTATGTATGCCCACCGATTTCTCTGTCAGTTGTGGACCGATTGTCAAAATTCTTATCTATATATATCCGAAAGAAAATACTCCCGAGGTGGCCCCATATATTTTTTTTCGAAACTGCTTCAACGCTTTTTGAAAAACTGAACAAAAAACGAAAAATACGTATGCATAGATGACGTTTTGGTTTTCTCCAATTACGTGTATGTTTAAATTCCACGTTCCATGTTTTTGGGGTTTTTAGTTCTGGGGTATAACAACTAAAAAGTGAAAAATAAAAAACTTTTTTACAAAAAAAGAACCGTCTCGGTGTTTCTAGTTTTGTTTCTTCGTTATTTGACACCGACTTCCGAAATTAAAGTTATTTTTTAATTTTTAGTGTATTTTCTTTTTTGGAAGTCGGTTGTTTTTATTTTCGTTCGAAACAGTCACGATACATTTGCGAAACAGCTGCAATGCTATCGCAGGTCTCATACCTTCGCCCACTTAACCAGAAATCTGCATCGCTGTTATCGCGATACATCATGGAAACCGAATAAACCGGCTGTGTCAAAATAATAGGCTTTAGAATAAGCTTAGTGGGTAGAAGGGAGCTTACCTTGTAACCTCACTAAGTCACCTGTTCGGGAAGGGTATTTGTCCATCAAGTGTCGGATCTAGCTGAAATCTGCTTGCCGTGCGACTAGAAATTGGAATCCAATTCTACTTACTCCTGTAGAGATAACAACAGACCATTATTTTGCCGGTTATGTTTTCTCCCACCCAAGTAATAAGAGGCGAAACTTTTGCCATCATACTTATCTGTCTAGCCTTTTCCCATCTCATCTTGGGGTAGGCTTCCAGTCTAACCGGATGCAACTGAATACCAGTATTTTACATGGAGCGACTGCCTATCTGACCTCCACAACCCAGTTACTGGGTAATACGATACCCCCTGGTAAGACTGGTTGTCAGACTGACGACCCGTAGCGACTGTCAAAGATCCACGATTGAAAGCCGGGACCAACGGCTTAACGTGCTTGCCGAGGTACATAGGAGTCTCGGTATGTAAAGATAGTCACCCATCCATGAACCAAACCCGGCAAGCGTAGCTTAACCTGATGGATCGACCCGTTTGGCTGTTATTACTTTATTTCTCTGACTTCTCCAAAAAAAAGCGGTCCCACACGTTATATCGTTACAAGCCTAAAGCCGGGCAGACACACACTCTGTGATACTACACACCAGCCAACTTGAAACTGAGGGGCGGTACTCGCCACACAACTTGAGAATAAAAAAAGATCCTCACAAATTATATTATTAGTTACGATTCCAACTTACCATGCTCCAATTATGTAATAAAAGGTCTGCTGAATGAGTCTACAAGTAAAAGTGGAACATCCAACTGTGAAGTTATTTCTGAATCAGAGGGTCAGGTCGATCTGTCTGGCCCAAGTGTAGGTCACGCTAATCGAATTATTTTCAGAAACAGAACAGTTTTATTTAAATATACTAGCAACCAGCTCCGACTTCGCACGGGTGCAAATTATAACAATTAATATACACAGACTTCTTCGTTTATCGCTTTTACAAGCTTTTATTTAACTTGCAATCATCATCATCATCATCATTCTCCTGCCCTTATCCCAATTTATTTGGGGTCGGCGCAACATGTGCCGACCCCAAATAAATGATGATGAATGATGATGTGTGTGTGTGTGTGTGTGTGTGTGTGTGTGTGTGTGTGTGTGTGTGTGTGTGGTGTGTGTGGTGTGTGTGTGTGTGGTGTGTGTGTGTGTGTGTGTGTGTTTGTGTGTATTTAACTTGCAATGATATAATATAATAAGTTTAATGACCATAAGCTTAGGTAACAGTACACCAGTTACAGATATTTATCATAGTGACAATACAATAAAGAGCCCATTCACTTACGCTCCAAACCACACTAAAGTACCCGGGCCTGCGGACGGCGAGTAGTGGGTAACTCGCCGTCCGATCAGCACCAGGCCCGAGAGTCGACGGCGTGTAGTGTTCCACGCGCGCCACAAAGAGTTGTCAGCAAAGGGACGGGGCCTGCCACGGCCGATGCCTGCCCGGGGCTGGAAGATAAATTCGAAAGAGTTACCTCGCCCCTGTGCACTCGAGGCAGGGAGGAACAGGGGTGGGTTTTAGTCAGTAAGAGTCTGACACGCCCTTCCGCTCCAGCCTAGAGCGGAAGAAGTCATAGGATGATTTCCAACCCCCCAAAAAAAAAAAAAAACACACTAAAGTAGAACTTATCTATTACAAGTAGTAAGGGGAGTAAAATACGAGTTAATTACATTAACGTTATCATAAGTTCAAGCAATGGTTCACATACTTAATAAACTTAATAAATGTCCAATGGCGGTATACAAAGAAAATTTATTTACCTCCCGGGATAGTCAAAGACTGTGACTGTTAGATTCTCGCTCTTGGAATACTAGTCATAATATAAACACTTAAGACACTTTTTTACTAATTACATTTGTTTTGCAATTATTGTTTTTCACGAGTATGTTACAAGCTTTTATTTAACTTGCAATGATTGTTTGTTCGAGTATGTTACAAGCTTTTATTTATCTTGCAATGATTGTTTGTTCGGGTATGTTACAAGCTTTTATTTAACTTGCAATGACTGTTTGTTCGAGTATGTTACAAGCTTTTATTTAACTTGCAATGACTGTTTGTTCGAGTATGTTACAAGCTTTTATTTAACTTGCAATGACTGTTTGTTCGAGTATGTTACAAGCTTTTATTTAACTTGCAATGACTGTTTGTTCGAGTATGTTACAAGCTTTTATTTAACTTGCAATGACTGTTTGTTCGAGTATGTTACAAGCTTTTATTTAACTTGCAATGATTGTTTGTTCGAGTATGTTACAAGCTTTTATTTAACTTGCAATGACTGTTTGTTCGAGTATGTTACAAGCTTTTATTTAACTTGCAATGACTGTTTGTTCGAGTATGTTACAAGCTTTTATTTAACTTGCAATGATTGTTTGTTCGAGTATGTTACAAGCTTTTATTTAACTTGCAATGATTGTTTGTTCGAGTATGTTACAAGCTTTTATTTATCTTGCAATGATTGTTTGTTCGAGTATGTTACAAGCTTTTATTTAACTTGCAATGACTGTTTGTTCGAGTATGTTACAAGCTTTTATTTAACTTGCAATGACTGTTTGTTCGAGTATGTTACAAGCTTTTATTTAACTTGCAATGACTGTTTGTTCGAGTATGTTACAAGCTTTTATTTAACTTGCAATGACTGTTTGTTCGAGTATGTTACAAGCTTTTATTTAACTTGCAATGATTGTTTGTTCGAGTATGTTACAAGCTTTTATTTAACTTGCAATGACTGTTTGTTCGAGTATGTTACAAGCTTTTATTTAACTTGCAATGACTGTTTGTTCGAGTATGTTACAAGCTTTTGTTTATCTTGCAATGATTGATTGTACGAGTATGTTACAAGCTTTTATTTAACTTGCAATGATTGATTGTACGAGTATGTTACAAGCTTTTATTTAACTTGCAATGATTGATTGTACGAGTATGTTACAAGCTTTTATTTAACTTGCAATGATTGATTGTACGAGTATGTTACAAGCTTTTATTTAACTTGCAATGATTGATTGTACGAGTATGTTACAAGCTTTTATTTAACTTGCAATGACTGTTTGTTCGAGTATGTTTCAAGCTTTTATTTAACTTGCAATGATTGATTGTACGAGTATGTTACAAGCTTTTATTTAACTTGCAATGATTGATTGTACGAGTATGTTACAAACTTTTATTTAACTTACAATGATTTTCTGTACGAGTATGTTACAAACTTTTATTTAACTTACAATGATTTTCTGTACGAGTATGTTACAAGCTGTCCGAAATTAGATGCATTATTAATTTATTACACATAAAACAACAGGTATTAAACTGAAACACTCAGACTAAGTTATAAATAATTAAATGATCTTTAAAATGGTGAAGGTTTCATAAAAATACGCTTTATAGTTTTTGCGTGATTCTCAATTTTTTATCCGCGTTAGACATAACTATAAATATATAATTTCAAATATTCTCAGATCAAATTACGACGGAAATTGTTTAGAGTACTCTAGAGTAACATATATTTTTTTTTAAGAAATAAGACTAGTCGTTTAGACGTGATGTTCAATTAAAAACCATTAAAAGTCGGAGAACTGCGCCTTAACTTGCAAAGATTGTTGAACGAGTATGTTACAAGCTTTTATTTAACTTGCAATGATTGTTCGGGTCAAATCTTGCAAGCTAAGTTGGAACCAATACCTCTTATCCTACGGAGTTGAATTTTAATGTGTTGGTTCGGGTCCGACGACAATATTTATGGTAAGCATGACCTGAATCGACATTCAGTTACTCGTAGATAGAGGAACTCTTGCAACGGTCGACAACACAGACACGAAATTTTGTATGATGAATTTAAAAGCATGTTTAAAAATGTATGAATATAAAATACATTTACGTACTTTATATTCATAAATGTTGAAAGTCACATTTGATATTCAATGTTTATTACAGCAGACTGAATATCGTTGATATCTTACCCCTAGAGCTTGAGAGAAATTATTGTTCCTGGAAATTCAATCGATTAACTACTCCTATACTTGTTATGAGCTTGTGTGGTTTCATGGATATTATGGCTGTGTTTCCAAGGATTGATTTGAGATCCTGTTATACTTGGGTTATTTCCGCGTAAATTGATCTCACCTCTATCGCTGATTACTATGATTGTACAATTTATTTATTTAAACTTCATGTACAATAGTGGTACATAGGCGGACTTAATGCAACAGGGCATTCTCTACCAGTCAACCTTTGGGTTAGATAAACAACTCTGTGGTAGGTGTACAACCATAAATAGAATAAAATTTAAAATCCGATAATAAAATACATATATATGCTAAAATAATATATTAATAAATACCAAATAATACAGTATACAGGGTGTAACGGAAAGGTGTGGTCATATTTATAGAACGGGTTCTACCCATGGTAGTGAACCACTTTCTCTAAGAAAAAAATAGAAATTTCCCAAAAAAAAAAAATTGGAGATTCCATACAAAGTAATCATCAGCTGATTTTGTATGGGAGGTAAAAAGAAAAAATTGAGAATTTCTTCAGGTTTTCTTGAAGAAAGTTGTTCATATCGATGGGCAGATGCAGTTCTTAAAATATGACCACACCTTTCCGCTACACCCTGTATAAACACAAAAAAAAAGAAAATAAAAAACTAAAAAAAAAACAATGACTACGACGAGGACCAAACTACGTTTGAGAGGACTTTAAGTAGTAGTTCCGTATTTACTCTCAGCTTTTTTGATGTCAAGTGGAAGCACGTTCCGGAGTCTAATCGTTGAAATAACATAAGAGTTAGACATATACCCGGTGCGGTGAGAAGGAATGTGTAGAAGTAAGTTTTTTTTACACTAAAAGAGACTTTGACCTCTGAGTTTGTTTCGGTGTTTCTTCTCAGGGTAGTCAGCTAGGAAACACCGGCCTCATCTAGCTTAAACTGACAAAAAAACATTGACGTGTAAAAGTGTTCCTTGTAACCTATTTACTGAATAAACATCATTTATCATTTATCATTTTATCACGAAGGCTCAGATTGTGAGAACTGCCCAATACTTTGAAATGTTGTTTTAAATAACCAGGAGCACAAGGATCGTTCATAATAGTGAAGAGCATGCAGAGGGATCTGAGGGATCTCCTGTGTCGGATAGGCAGCCATTTAAGCTGAGATTTTTTTTGGCCTTCGGAAATATGACCACATTTCTTCCTACCGAAGAAATGTGGTCATATTTCCGAAGGCCAAAAATAAAACGACTACAGTTGTTGAGAAGACGATCCATACATGACGATCAATACAATTGTATATATTGTTGTTGTTGTGATATGCACTGTTATGCGTGGCCTATGTTTAGATTTCTGCTGTTCGTTTTAAAGCTTGTTTGCTCCTTTATACTAAGGATCGGGGCTAAAGATCATCTCCAAAATCTATCCTAACTCTATTTAGTGTATGCTCGCCATAGACAAACCTATAGTAGTGAGTTCCGGCTACCATGAACTACAGAATACAAGGGCTGTTTACTGGGTATAAACATAATGATTAGGTATATTTAGTCCGTAAGTTAGTTTATCAAAAAATATTTGACAAGTATTTTTTGCTTTATCAAACCAATAAAAATTTACAAAGATATGATGCATCAAAGTTCAGGAGTGTGGGCTTGTTACGTCACTAAACGATACAAAGTGTATTGAGGTGTGACGTCACGCGAAATTTCAACGCACTGTATCGTCCTCATTTTTTGATTTCCGTGACAAAAGAAAAAATACATGTGTAGGTAATATTTTTTGGTTATCTAACTGATGTACTAATTAGATTTTTTTAGGAAACTATAGTCCCTTATCAGGCCACTTCTTTTAGCTTAATAGTCTGCAATCGCGACTCACGGTTTGCAAATATATTGTTGATATAATTTATTAATCAATCCTACTATCCTACTTCATACTTATGTTATAAATGTGAAAGTTTGGATGGATGTTTCTTTGTTACTCAATCACGCCAGAACGGCTGAACGGATCAGGATGAAATTTGGCATAGAGATAGATTATAGTCTGGAATAGCACATAGACTATAATTTATAATGGGAGAGAAGTACTAATTCCACGCGGGCGAATAGTAGATAATATAATCTGAATACTCGTATGTCGTCTGTATAAAATAAAATCATGTCAAATAAAGTAAAGTCATATAATATAAAATTATTAAAGAATACTGTTCAAACATTCTGTTCAATTCTGTTCAATAATCCTTATCTACATGACAATACACCCCAATTTTTCCTTGATGATCATAATTACTACCACAAAGACTCACCTACATTCTCCCTTACTTCCAGACCAGACCCTGGACAGTGACTACATCAAGCGGTACCTGGGCGAGCTGACGCCCACGCAGGAGTCGCGCCTGCTGCAGCTGCGCAAGTGGATCAACGACCTGCAGAAGGGCAAGGTGAGCAAGTCCTGGAGGTGGTTCAAGGAAGTTAAGAGTACACCGAAAGTAAGATTTGAGACGTGGTCCTGTTGTTTGGAGTCCCGTTCGTGTGTGTGTTGTTTGTAGTCGTTGATTTCATTGTAAACTAACCCACGCTGTAGCAACAGAGGCAATTAAAAAAAAAACGGCTGAGTGTTCCGAACGAATAATAGATGTTTTTATGTAACTTTTAAAACGATAGACTTCTGTAATCTAAGTAAAGAACTACATTCTGGATTTTTTTCAAAATTTCAGACTTAGTAGTTTTGGAAATAAGGGAGGCTTATCTCCTTAACTAACTGAGTCATGGTCAATTTTCATTTATTTTCTTAAATAACTTTAAAACTATTTATTTTAGAATGATGAAACCCAAATGCTGGGTTAAAAAAAAGAAAAAGCTCACCTTTGCCATTAACTGTCCCTTTGTGTTTGTAATTATATGTTTTATGTGTACAATAAAGAAAATAATAATAATAATTTAAAAAAAAACACACATTTTGACCCCATAAAATATGCCCTTTCAAAATAAACAAATTGACAATAAAGTAAGACATGAATCTTGATTACTTGGCACTGCATGCAAAGAGCCAAATAGGCAAAGGTATTGGAGGCACAGGCAACAGACTAAAGGTTTCAATCAGCCTAACCCGGCATCGGCATTAGCATGAACATACTAAAACAATAATAATTAAATATTGTAGAGAAATCCGACTGTTAAAACAACTAAAAAGTTTTGAGTTCGGGTTTTTTGAGAATATTTTTTTTTGTTTTCTACATTTTAGTGAGATATTTTTTTTAATCACCTCCTCAAACCCTTTATTTTGATACCCCACTTAATATAGTTCGTTGACTTTCATTTTTAGTGTTCTGTATCCAAAGGATAACACGGGACCCTATTATTAAGACTCCGCTGTCCGTGCGTCTTTCTGTCTGTCCGTCTGTCACCAGACAGACAGTTAAAATTTTCACAGATGATGTATTTCTTTTGCCGATAAAACAACAAATACTAAAAAACAGAATAAATTTTTTATAGATAATGGTCGCCCAGCACTTGTTCGGTTTGTTTTCTTTTTCACAATATGGTGTCTGGTGGTCGCCATATTGTTTTTTGATTACTGTCATGTCTTTAGTAGCACTCACAAGATTAAAGACGAATCAATTGACGTAAGGATTATCAAAATCGGCGTTTGTTCTCTATAGCGCCACAAAGGAACAAACATACCTACATACTTAGGCTTATAAACACATTACCCTCCCTAGCGTCGCTCAGTCGGGTAAAAAATATCATCCATCGGCGCTCAAATAGCAGAGTTATTAAAAATTCCTTTTCCGACTTCAATATAAATAACAAGCATATTGTAAACGGAAAACTAGACACAAAATTGAATTCCAGTCTACAATGTCCCTTGCCCAAAAACATATTAAAAAAAAAACATGTGCACAAAGTCGAAATTTATAGCCGCTTTGAAACAGGCGAGGGAATTTCGGGCATTCCACACGTAGGCAGTAAATTGTAAACTCTGGCTATTCCACTGTAGAAGTGAAATAAAGCTGAGAGTGCTGTGCCAAGACTGAGTAGCACATGTGTCTTGTCTTTATATTGTTTCTTCTATAAATGGAATATTAACAGCGTGCTTTTTCTCACGGGATTGCTCTCACAAAAACCGTGTATTTTTTCCGGGATCTTTTTATTTACAAGATTTTTTTGAGTCGAGGGTTAAGAGGGAACAGGGGTTGCGATTCTCCATACAAATGTATTCCCCTTTTTTCTTCCTCAATAATGCCTCTAGAGCACTCATTTTTTATAAAGTCAAGGACTGCTGTTGACACGTCCCTGTCATTTCCTTTTATTCAGCAACTAATAAGTAAAGAAAATATGACCCTCCAAAAATGACAAAAAATATCCCTATTTTTACCGCCGTTCTTCAGAACTACCAGAGAAATTTGAAAACTTTAACATAAAACATTTAATAGGGACCTAGACATACACTTTCTTAAAAATTTGGTGCCAAAAATAATTGAATCGGTTCAGTTTTCGAGGAGAAAAAAGGGGAAACGAAACGTCGATCTCGTCAAAAATTTTGTGATAAAATCGGTCTGAGTTGCACCTGTCCCTATCACACGGGGGCAGGCTTGAGGGAGCACGATGGCATCAGTTTCTTCAAATACCTATTTTGTAAATGCCTCGCAGGCACTGTTCCCTCTTAAGGAGCCACTTTAGTAACAGTGCCAGTGGTATTGACTAGGTCCTCAAAAATGCAGGTGCAGGCAATTGAACACTCCAGCATGTTGGTTTTGTTCTGCAAAGGAATTATTAGTAGCCTATGGCACTCTGAGGTAGTGTAAGAAAGAAAAACATTTGTCACTCGCACGGGAAAACACAAATACATATTAGTGTAGCTTGCTAGCATTGATATAATAATAGTAATCAGAGTAGTGCTTTCAGAGATTACCATCTTCAAACAAACAATTTAATTAAAACAGGGTGTAACGAGGGTGTAACCAGGGTGCAAGAGAGCAGTGGTGGTCCAGTGGTAACAGTCGCGACTTACAAGTTGTAGGTCGTGAGTTCAAACCCAGGCAGGCGCTTTACTTTGTGTGAATTATTTCATCACCGCTGCTCTCAAAACGGTGAAGGAAAACATCGTGAGGAAACCGACATGTCCTAGAACCAAACATTCGAAGACATGTGACATCTACCAAACCGCATTGGGCCCGCGTGGTGGATAACGGCCCATACCCTCTCACAGAGAGGAGGCCTGTTCCCCAGCAGTGGGACATTAAAAAGGCTGATGATGATGATGAGGGTGTAACGAAAATGGGTATTCATATTTTAGATGTACTGCTGCTGAGCGTGTGGTCCTAGATTCGATTCCCGGGTTAGGCAAAAAGTGTTATTGGGTCTTTTCATTAGGAATTACTCTGCAGAAGCCCGTGTCGCCGTTAGTCCTCCGCCTGATCTCTCCCCGGTCGTGTCGGATTGCCGTCCCATCGGACTATGAGAGTGAAGGAACAGAGTGCCCCTGTGTTTGCGCACACGCTTGTGCACTATAATATCTCCTGCGTACTTGGTTGATCTCGTTGTGATCTCACCATGATCATATTACTTGTACCTGAAACGAACAACTTTGTTCAAGTTCACAAACAATGGTGCCGATTCTCTTGTTCAATAACTAAACTAAAATTAGAGAATCGCTATCTTTTACTAAAAGTCAGTGCGAGGAAAGGACGGTTACAGCTATGAAATAAGTTAGAGATGTCAAACTAGTTCACGCCTTGCGCTTTACCGTGTTTTTAGTCGACATGTTTTTACGTGTACCCTTAATTTGTATGGAAATATTAGTTCAAATAAATTTGGCAGCTCTAATTTGCGTTCGTCTTTTTCTTGATTTATTGGAGAAAAAAAGATAGCAATAGCCTAAATTAAGTTTAGTTTGTGCACAACAGAATCGGCATCAATACCTAAAAAAAAAGTTATCTTCAGCTGATATAAATACTAATTGGAACCTCCCATACTAATGGGAGGTTCAAATTAGTATGGGAGGTTCAAATTAGTATGTGAGGTTCAAATTAATATGGGAGGTTCAAATTAGTATGGGAGGTTCAAATTAGTATGTGAGGTTCAAATTAGTATGGGAGGTTCAAATTAGTATGGGAGGTTCAAATTAGTATGGGAGGTTCAAATTAGTATAGGAGGTTTAAATTAGTATGTGAGGTTCAAATTAGTATGGGAGGTTCAAATTAGTATGGGAGGTTCTAATTACTGCAGGAGGTTCAAATTAGTATGGGCGATGCAAATTAGTGCGGGAGGTTAAAATTAGTATGGGAGGTTGAAATTAGTGCGGGAGGTTCAAATTAGTATGGGAGGTTCAAATTAGTGCGGGAGGTTCAAATTAGTATGGGAGGTTCAAATTAGTATGGGAGATTCAAATTAGTATGGAAGGTTCAAATTAGTGCGGGAGGTTCAAATTAGTATGGGAGGAGTAAATTAGTATGGGAGATTCAAATTAGTATGGGAGGTTCAAATTAGTATGGAAGGTTCAAATTAGTATAGGAGGTTCAAATTAGTGCGCGAGTTTCAATTTAGTATGGGAGGTTCAAATTAGTATGGGAAGTTCAAATTAGTATGGGAAGTTTAAATTAGTATGGGAGGTTCAAATTAGTGCGGGAGGTTCAAATTAGTATGGGAGGTTCAAATTAGTATGGGAGATTCAAATTAGTATGGGAGGTTCAAATTAGTGCGGGAGGTTCAAATTAGTATGGGAGGTTCAAATTAGTGTGGGAGGTTCAAATTAGTATGGGAGGTTCAAATTAGTATGTGAGGTTTAAATTAGTATGGGAGGTTCAAATTAGTATGGGAGGTTCTAATTACTGCAGGAGGTTCAAATTAGTATGGGCGATGCAAATTAGTGCGGGAGGTTAAAATTAGTATGGGAGGTTGAAATTAGTGCGGGAGGTTCAAATTAGTATGGGAGGTTCAAATTAGTGCGGGAGGTTCAAATTAGTATGGGAGGTTCAAATTAGTATGGGAGATTCAAATTAGTATGGGAGATTCAAATTAGTATGGGAGGTTCAAATTAGTGCGGGAGGTTCAAATTAGTATGGGAGGAGTAAATTAGTATGGGAGATTCAAATTAGTATGGGATGTTCAAATTAGTATGGAAGGTTCAAATTAGTATAGGAGGTTCAAATTAGTGCGCGAGTTTCAATTTAGTATGGGAGGTTCAAATTAGTATGGGAAGTTCAAATTAGTATGGGAAGTTTAAATTAGTATGGGAGGTTCAAATTAGTGCGGGAGGTTCTAATTAGTATGGGGGCTTCAAATTAGTATGGGAAGTTCAAATTAGTATGGGAAGTTCAAATTAGTATGGGAAGTTCAAATTAGTATGGGAAGTTTAAATTAGTATGGGAGGTTCAAATTAGTGCGGGAGGTTCTAATTAGTATGGGGGCTTAAATAGTATGGGAAGTTCAAATTAGTATGGGAAGTTCAAATTAGTACGGGAGGTTCAAATTAGTACGGGAGGTTCAAATTAGTATGGGAAGTTCAATTTTTTTTTTTCGGAATTCACTTTTGCTTTCTTAAAGAATCTTGTTCATTTCTATGTACCTAGCTCATCATATTTGAAATACCAACCACGCAATTCCGTTACACTCCCTATAATATTAGTTTGGATTTTGTTTTATTTATTTTTTTGGTTTACGAACGGCAGCGATAGAATTTGTTTTAATTTTTCCAGCATTGTCACGATCATAGAGCGTGGCATCAATATCTTGGTGTATTCTGATCGCATGAAGGTTGAATTACGGAACATTGTGGTCAATCCATATGATATTCTTATGTTTCCGTACTAATACGGAAACAACTTGATTGAATAATAGTCAGAAATTGAGTGTATGGTCCTATTGGGAGGAACTGACAAAAAGCTACACCAGTTCATTTCTCCATTGTTTTCGAAATAAATAGAAGGTAAACCCTGACACTGACTCAAGACTGCTGATGATCTTCTAACCACCTATTCATTTCACCCAGGTGCCAAGCGACACAACCCTTCTCCGGTTCCTTCGTGCCCGGGACTTCAACGTGGAGAAAGCTCGAGAAATGCTCTCCCAGTCACTGCTGTGGCGCAAGAAGCACCAGGTGGACCGTATCCTGTCGGAGTACGAGACCCCTGATGTCGTAAAGCAGTACTTCCCTGGAGGCTGGCATCATCACGACAAGGGTGAGTAAATAGGTCATAGTGTTAAGGAACTTCAAAAGGAGCGAGCAAGGAGAAAAACAAAGAACAAGTGCGCGCTCGCTGACGTCAATCTTGGGTTCAATTTGAGGTTATATTGGGTTTTCTCAGCCCCCATATTACGTGGGCCTTATTACGAAACAGGTGCAGTGTGTGGATGCATCTGTAGTGGATGAAAGATGAACGCTAACCCACTAATACGCACAAAAGGTTTTGGGACACATTTATTGTGGGTACAGCTAAGGAGTGGAATTTCCTAGGGTCTGTATTTCCTGAGAGCTACAACCTGGGGATCTTCTAGGGTCCTAAGTCAAGAGTGAATAGATTAATTCAGTGAAAGCGTGGTCTAACGAAGGAAAGCTTCCCCTTATGATGAGCAAGCCACGAGCAACCTGGACTGGGTTGTGGCCGCTGAAGTCATTGACCAGGATAAACTAACATGGGCAATCAACACCTTCCTACCTTTCAAGGCAGCAGGAATGGATGGCATTTTTCCAGCCCTGCTTAGATGGAGCGGAGACCCATTAGTGGAACACCTGGTCAAGGTCTTCCGCGCATGCCTGGCTCACCGCTACATCCCCCTGATCTGGCGCGAAGTAAAAATCATATTTATTCAAAAACCCGGCAGAGGTGACTACACCAACCCCAAATCATTCAGACCCATAAGTCTCACCTCTTTCCTCCTAAAGACTTTAGAGAGACTTGGGGACAGAACAATCAGAAACCAAATTGCAATGGCAATACCCTTACACCCCAACCAACACGCCTACTGCGCGGGCAAATCAACCGAATCGGCACTTCACAATGTAGTCGCACGCATAGGCAGTGCCCTCAAAATAAAAAACCCTACACTAGGTGCCTTCATTGACATAGAAGGTGCTTTTGACAAAACGAACTTTGCCAGCATCAGGCAAGCTCTGAACGTGCACGGTGTTGCGCCAACCCTAATTGATTGGGTACACAACATGTTAAAATACCGAGCTATTCAGTTTACTGTGAACACCACCACGCGAGGCATCGTAAGCAGGGGCTGTCCGCAGGGGGGGGTGCTGTCACCACTCCTGTGGAATTTAGTCGTAAACGAGCTCATTACAGAGCTCAATGCTAATGGTCTCTACTCGGTGGGTTACGCAGATGACATAGCTATATTAATCTCCGGGCTTTTTGAGGGCATACTTTGTGATCTCATGAGGAAAGCCTTCAAAATAATCGAAAGCTGGTGTGCAAAACACGAGCTTTCGGTCAACCCTTCGAAAACAGAACTAATAATGTTTACCAACAAAAGAGTCCTAGGACCCCATAGACTACCCAAGCTCTTCAACACCGAACTAACACTCAAGGAGGAAGTCAAGTACCTGGGTGTGTACCTCGATAGTAAACTGCTCTGGAACAGGCATCTTGACCACAAACTCAACAAAAGCACAATAGCACTCTATCAATGCAAAAAAATGTTAGGAAAAACATGGGGGCTCTCTCCAAAGATTACGCTGTGGCTCTACACAGCCGTGATCAGACCTATGCTGACTTATGGCTCTCTGGTGTGGTGGACGAGGACCAAACTCTCGACTAGTAGGGACAGTCTACAGAAATTCCAGAGGCTGGCTTGTTCGGCTATCATAGGCTGTATGAAAACCACCCCAACAGCAGCAATGGAGATAGCCCTGCAAATAACCCCCCTAGATCTATTCATACAACAGGAGGCAGCACTAGCTGCCATCAGGCTTATGCACTTAGGAATATGGGGTAAAAACCACACTAGTGCTCACACGGAAATCCTGGAACGGGCGATTGAATACCAACCACTTATCGCTGCCCCGTGTGACAGAACACCCAATAAACCAACTTTCAACAAAAACTACCGTATACAAACAGCAGAGGAAGAGAGTGACCAGTCAGGAGTCGATGAAGTACGCATTTACACAGACGGCTCAAAGACTCAAAACGGTTCAGGGGCTAGAGTACACTCTCTAGACCTCAATATTAACTTTCATATACCACTAGGCGAACACAGCTCAATCTTCCAATGTGAATGTGTTGCCCTGACACAAGCGGCAACAGCTGTAAAATGCCTGGGAATACATGATTATGGAATTAAATTCCTATCAGACAGTTTAGCTGTGCTCAAAGCCTTAGATAATAAACAAACTAACAGTAAGATAATTTACGAGTGTCACCTTGCCCTGGAGAGTATATCGATATCAAATCGAATCACCCTACAGTGGATTAAGGGGCACAGTGGATCCCTAGGCAATGATGCAGCGGACGAACTTGCGAAGAGGGGTTCAGAGATGGTAGTGTTGGGCCCGTACCCACTCCTTCCCCTACCTTTCTCGCAGTTTCGTGCATGGATCCGCCAAAGAACCACGGAACTACACAATAACAGATGGTCACGGGCAACAGATTGCAGGCAGTCGCGAATGGCCATGCCAAGCTTACACCCTCGACTAACCAAAAAACTGCTCAGTCTCAGTAGAGCCAACCTTAGAATAATAATAGGGACAATCACGGGCCATTGCCTCTTGAATAAACATCTCTTCAACCTAGGTGTCACGGATAGCCCTCTCTGCAGAGGCTGCTTTGACGCTGAAGAATCAGTCGCCCATGTCATCCTGGATTGCGTGGCCGTGGCTACCCAACGTGCACAAATCCTCGGAACGGTGAGGTCGCTCCGCGAAGCCTGTGAATCTCCCAGGATGATTCTGTGCTTCTGGGCGGAGTTAGGCTGGCTGAATTAGCCAGGATCCACTACGCACAACGGACCAAATGAGAGTCTAAGTGCGGACAACGGAGTCCCTATACTATACTATACTATACTATACGTGGTCTAACGTCGACCACATCATCGCTTACCATCAGGTGAGATAGTGGTCAAACGCGTTTTTATACGAATGAACATTTTAGTTTTTCAACTATAGACTTTAAAATCACAACCAGATAGTATACTGAGATTACTTTAACATATCTTATTGTTTGGTATTAAAACCTTGCCTTGCGTTTCAGACGGACGTCCGCTGTACATTCTGCGACTGGGTCAGATGGACGTGAAGGGACTGCTCAAGTCCATCGGAGAAGATGGCCTCTTGAAGTTGGTAAGTTACCCTTTGTGTATTTCATCATTTGTAGATTATAGTACTTTAAATTGCCGTAACACTATTTTAGCTTGTTCTAGCTGTCGCTCTAGTTTTAACTCGTCACTAAGGAGGCTCTTATCCTGCACTCTTCTTATCCTGTCTTTCATGAATAATATCACCCATCAAAACATTTTTTTTTTCTGATTAATTGTGTTTATTCAGAAACTTTAAATCTTACTGCTCTTGGTGACTTAGTTTGTATTGGTTGGTGCATTTCTAAGCCACTTGCACCACAAGCCATTTCATATTTTAATTGTCTTTCCGTCCTCTTTCCAGACACTTCACGTATGCGAGGAAGGTCTGAGACTTCTGGAGGAGGCCACGAACTCGTCGGAGCACGCCGTGCAGTCGTGGTGCCTGCTGGTGGACCTGGACGGGCTCAACATGCGCCATCTGTGGCGCCCCGGCGTGCGCGCGCTGTTGCGCATCATACAGGTCAATCAAAAGTTCTGGCTCTCAGCCTAATTTGAATAAATTGCTTTTGATTTTGAATAGTTTAGGCCCGGACTGCTTAGAGCAGTCGAGATCAATTGCACGAGAGCAGTCGGTCAAGTCAGTCTTTGTGCAGTTTTTGTACAGTTGTGTTTGACCGCAACTGCTCCAAGCAGTCTGTCTATGGTTAGATATAAAATAACAGGGCCGAGCGGAGGACGGAGAGGGGAAGCGGCGAGCAGTCGGAGCGAACCACTTCAAGCGGTTTGTGTATGGCAGGTCGAGCAGCTCTTAGCTGCCGGCAGCACGGCGAAACTTGACCACACGCCGACTGCATTTTTAACTGAGACTGCAAATGAACTGCTTGAGCGGTCCGTGTTTAGCGAATGTTTATTTTGTATTGGAACTGCAGATCGTCCAACAGCGACCACTTAAAGCTGTGGGCACTGACTGCTCCAATCAGTCCGTCTATGGAGGCACTTAGTTGAAGTAGGCTAAAGGCACGGTTGAATGCAAAGGAAGTTTCGTTTGAAAGAAGCCAGTTTTCAAGCAGTGTGTTGAAAAATTTAATAAACAATTTTTTTTTCTGTCCAGATTGTAGAGGCCAACTACCCTGAAACTATGGGTCGCGTGCTGATCGTGCGAGCGCCGAGGGTGTTTCCGATACTCTGGACTATTGTTAGCACTTTTATTGGTGAGTGGTTTGTAAATAACTAGCGGTGCCCCGACTTCGCACTGGTAGTAGGAAGCTCCCATTCGGATTGAATTTTTCCGACATCTTCAACAATCATCCCTTAATTCTTTAATTCTTTATTGTACACCAAACAACTAACATAGTATACAGTGATTAAATAGTTAATGTACAAAGGCGAGCTTAATTCAATGTTGAGTTATTTCTAAGGAAGCTCCCATTCGGATTGAATTTTTCCGACATCTTCAACAATCATCCCTTAATTCTTTAATTCTTTATAATTGTACACCAAACAACTAACATAGTATACAGTGATTAAATAGTTAATGTACAAAGGCGAGCTTAACTCAATGTTGAGTTATTTCTAAATAAATTATACACCTAAACCTTCCACATGATCACCCTGTCTGTTGATACAAACCGCATTAACATCCGTTCAGTAGTTTTTGAGTTTATCGCGTACAGACAGATGCGGCGGAGGATTTTGTTTTTATAATATGTAGTGATTTTCCCTAATTAAAACTTTGTATACGCTCTGCGTCGGCGTTGATAAGTGAAAAGCTAAAATTAGTCCAGTCATGGGCACTACACACTGATAAACGAAAATTAACGATTGTAGATTGACTTTTTATAATAATATCTTATTCAAATTTTAGTATGTGTTGTGAGGGGTGGGTCTATGTTTTGCTAAGCTCGCGTCTTGACCACGCATTCAAGTAACTCCTAAAAAGAAAACGTTGAAAACGTCTTGGGAATATATTTTAAATTTTCGTTCTAGATGAGAACACCCGCAGCAAGTTCTTGTTCTACGGTGGCAAGGACTACTTGCAGCCAGGCGGCCTACTCGACTACATTCCCAAGGATCTCATACCTGACTTCCTTGGAGGACCTTGCAAGGTAAGCACAAAAGAGTTATAAAGTTTAGCTGAGCTAATTTAGAAGTGGAGTAACTTGGACAGGTCTGAAAGGATATTTCAAACATGCTTTTCACGCATGTAAAAGGGGACTTTATCATTGTAACAATGGGTAAACCTTTTCTAAAAAGGACATTTCATATTCTTTGGTTTTTACCAAGAACTGTGTAGTCAGAATTATATAAATACTGCAGGCTAAACAAGAATGAAAAGAAATGAGGAGCTTGTGGCTAAAGTAATAACAGCCGCACGGGTCGATCTATCAGATTAAGCTACGCTTGCCGGGGTTGGTCCATGGATGGGTGACCACCTTTACATACCGAGACTCCTCCGTGCCTCGGAAAGCACGTTAAGCCGTTGGTGCCGGCTGTCAATCGTGGATCTTTGACAGTCGTTGCGGGTCGTCTGACAACCAGTCTTACCAAGGGGTATCGTATTACTCAGTAACTGAGTTGTGGAGGTCAGATAGACAGTCGCTCCATGTAAAATACTGGTATTCAGCTGCATCCGGTTAGACTGGAAGCTGACCCCAAGAGAGTTGGGAAAAGGCTAGGCAGATTGAGGTATCATAAAAGAGGCCTAACTAGGACCGGTCTCAAACGAGCTCGGGACCGTCAGAAAAGGAGAGAAGAGGCATTATTTAATTTAATATTTATTTTAATGTATAATTGTTTTATTCCGGGCGCTGCAGTCGGGCATAGGGTGCGCGTCGCTAAACGTCCCGCACCAGTATTTCGACTCAGTACGCGATAAGTATCGCAGCGGGCCTTCGGTATCCGCAGCATACAGACTTGTTTCTAAAATCTAACTAAGAAATCTGATAAACTGCACTAGAAAGTATCTTGCTAGCGGCTTCTTCATACTAGCTTAAGGTTGCTCTAGTCCATATTTTGTCCATGCAAATCTCGGGAGGGTATTACTCCACTGTTTGACATTGTACATCCAAAGTTAAACATGATGTCGTTTTGTCTCATTATTAATTTTGTCTGTACGGAAACAGAATAGTAAAATAAAAAGCCATTACAAAGTTATAAGCCCACAAAGATTCGTTTTTCTTGCTAATTTTAACGCAATTTTGGGCGAAAATCCTACTAATATTATAAATAAATTTTGTGTGTGTATGTTTGTTAATTCTTCACGCTCAAACGGCTGGACCGATTTTGATGAAATTTGATATGTAAATAGCTTATAGCCTGGATTAACATATAGGCTACCTTTTATTCCGGTGTAGGCGGGTAAAACCGCGGGGCGCAGCTAGTAGGTAATAAAAGAAGTACAAAATCTCCAAAACAAAGTCGGCACCGACAAACCTCAATTATAGAAGAGTTCAATAAACTTTACTTGTAATTGATTTACGTAGTGGTTTTTTCATAAAACTCAATTTTCCAAAGGACTTTTCGTAATTTTTTGCGCGGTGGTTTTAGGTCGGAACGGTGCGCGGTGTTTGTGTGCGTGCAAACTACACATTGTACATGTAGACTAGCGTCTAACTGCTCATCACTGATATTTTCTCTGTCGGTCATGATGCCAGGTGAGACAGCGTGCTTTCTGGCCACGCCCACCAGTGAATTCGAGCCCGCGTCTAGTTCCAAATATTACTCTTACGTAATGCCATTTTTATTTGTGGGTGGGAATGATGACACATGACATCTCCGCGGTGTCTCTTTCTAACGATCCCGCGACACTGGACGTAATGCCATGTTATAGGAATCAGTTCATAATTTCTCCAAGTACCTATATTCTTGAACTGAGATTTTTAACTACTTATACAGCATGTAACAAAAACCCTGTCCGATCCAATAAAGGCGTATTCTTGGTTTAACATACGTACTAGAATAAAAAATGTAACTCATAAAAACCAAAAGTTATTGATTTTTTATTTTTTTCAAATTTTCATAAGTTGACAACACTCCACCGGCTGGCGAAATCTTTTCATTTTTACCTATTTTTATTTCAAACGACACCGCCCTGCACTAGCCGCGCTGTAGGCACTCTTTAACAAAGGATCTAAAAGAACGTCGCGCTCAGGCGGCTTCTTTGACACAAAACTGTAGGTTAACTTTGTCGAGCGCTCAGTGTTGCCTTTGATGAGTTTTTAAATTAATTATTCTCATTAGGGATTGGAGAAAAATAATATTCTCGTATCCATTAAATGATTACATTACATTACAGTCTTACCAAGGCGTATCGTATTTCCCAGTTACTGGGTTGTGGAGTTCAGATAGGCAGTCGCTCCATGTACAATATTGGTATTCAGCTGCATCCGGTTAGAGTGGAAGCCGACCCCAATATAGTTGGGAAAAGGCTAGGCAGAACACATCCATTAAATGATTACGTGTATGTGTACATAGTACGATACCAAATAATACCCTTCAGGATCGCACAGGGTTTTTGTTACATGCTGTATAATAAGGTTCAAGATTATAATAGATAAAAAATACTTATTTCTTGTATTGGGAATTGGTCTGCTAATTAAGTTGTAGCAGTTCTGTAAGTAAAGGACGGACCTCTGAAGAAAAACGCTTATTTCACTCAGCAATCAATAAAACCTGCTATAAACATATTAAATAACTTCATCTATTAATACAATCGCGGATACCGAGGCCCGGCTGCCTGTCTGTCAGTGTATTGCCATGGTGCTAGTCTGTATAGATCATTTCGGACAACACTTGTGCTACGAGAATCTCTGTGTATCTTCACCAGCACTGAACCGACTACATCACTGAACACCACTATCATGCCAGACTCTTCGTAGGTCTTCTTCACTCTCTGTTATCATTTATTGCAAACATTAAAAAAATCACATAAATTGGAGATTTACTGGATTCATATTGTAGCGACATCTATGACGCCACAAACGAACTAAAACACACAAATCCTGCATCGCGCAAGCAGAGTCCTCAGGACGATTTGAACATACACAATAGTCTGAAATCAACCATCGGGCAGTTGCCGGGACCAGACACAACACCCGTCTGGTAGGAGGATCTTCCCTTTTCAATGGAGGTTTGCGGGACTTTACTCCCTGTTCCGCATGTCTCTAAAATATTAAATGTGGAATTTAGGCCTCTGCACAACGTTGTGTACTATGTAACGGTTAAATGGCGGAAATGGATTTTCTGACCTTTAATTAGACGTTTTAAGGTTCAACATTTCATAATTTAAGATATTCTGCAAGGTACTCATCTATACTTCTATACTACGAGTAATATTATAAAGAGGTAAAGTTTGTGCGTTTGTGGGTGGTAGGGGGTAATCTCTGGATCTACTGAACCGATTTACAAAATTCTTTTACCAATAGATAGCCACGTTATTTGTGAGTGTCCATAGGCTATACATTTTTGTAATCCACGGGGATGAAGTCGCGGCGAAGTGCTAGTCAGTAATAAACGGGAGATCAATTCACAACCGAAGGCAAGGTACCATTGGCTTATTTTTTTTAGATAAAATTTGTAAAGGGTCTACAAAACTGTCTGTTCCAGTTTCCCTGACAAACCAATATTAGCTCAACCACATATCAAATCAGCTTCAAACACTTTTAAATCACACCATTTATCAACAACATACAACACAATCACCTAGCGACCACCACGCTACACACCTACACGTACCCCCTCTTGCAACCCTCTGTGAGCTCTCCTCGTGTCCGCAGAGCTTCGTGCACGAGGGCGGGCTGGTGCCCAAGAGTCTGTACGTGAGCGGCGCCTTCACGGAGCGGGAGGGAGACCCTCTCAGCGAGGATAGTATCTACAGATCTGTTAGCTTGGGGAAGGGACAGGTATGTTGGAGTTCCTTTTATGAAACTAGTTGTTGCATTTTATGAACGCTCGTCGATAATTTTAATTTTCTGTCATTAATGTCATCATCAAATGACGCGCAGCCGTAATTTGCAACGACTATTGCTGTTATGCAAGAGATCTGAAAAAAGATCTTGTTAGCTTTGATATTTTCGAGACAACTATTGAATCTAATGTGAATTATAATAATAATAATAATCTTTATTTAATCAGACAACAATGTGGTCTATAGTGTTAGTAACAAAATAGCTTACCGTAAGTTAGTACTTAATAACTAAAACCGATCGGGTCCTATTTGTGAATTACAATACAGAACTTTAAAACTTCCTATGGAGTAGCTCCTTGAACATCAAATGCTTAGAGAGCACCCTGTTTCCAACACCATGACTTAAGAAATCTGGGCCTTTTTAAAAATTAAATTTACCCAGGAAAGACCACACCTAAAATTAAATACTAAACAGCTAAACAACCGTCTCTCCCGACCGTAAAATACTTTATGTCTCTAAAGACATTAATTTCCTTCAGGTCCACGAAGTAATAGTACCAAACCGCGACCCTCAAAGCGTACTCACGTGGGACTTCGACGTGCTTCGTCACGACATCGCCTTCACCGTGTACAGGAGCGAACATGAACTCAGTCATCCACCGGCCGACACCTCAGGTATGACCTTGGACTTTCAGGTTCTTGTGGACATCTTGCAGTAGGTTTTTGTGTATAATCATTTAGGCAAGTGATTTAATGACTGCTTAGCTGGTTTTTACTGGCTGTTACACTGTTACCTGTATCATGTAGACTGGTCTATACATGGGCAAAAAGTAGTGTATTTATTTAAACTTGATGTACAATAGTGGTACATAGGCGGATTTAATGCAACAAGGCATTTTCTACCAGTCAACCTTTGGGTTGAATGGACTACTCTGTGGTAGGTGTACAAACAACAAATAAATCAAAATAATAATCTTAGTGAAAAATCTTAGTGTGATCAACTGAACTAACTAGAGCCAGTTTACTAAGGATTGAGTCGATTGTTCAATTTATTATTAGCTACTTTTTAGACAGTTTTAACAATAGTCATCTATTCGTTTTTTTCACAAAAATTTTTACCATTACCAGACACATTTTTATACTCATTGCTTAGCAAGTAATTTTTACTTTTCCATTTTTATCACCCAGCCAATTATTTTAACCTTTCACTATTTTCTACACCTTGCTTCTTTTATTTTTCTTTATGTTGCCCATAACACCAGCTATTGATTGCAGCCCTGTGCGTAGGTGGCGGCGACGAGGCGCGCTCGGTGCTGGAGCAGAAGGGCTGGCGCGAGGGGGAGCACTTCCACCGCGTCGAGCCCACCCTCGTGTGCCACGACGGAGAGAGCATACAGGTAGGGTGGTCACGTAATTAGACGAACATGTCATAAAATAAATAATCGAGAACAGTCACCAACACATAGATCAGCCCCCTACGAGGACGTGTCAATGCCATCATAATTACGTTGTGAAAAAAGGTATAGCTCGTACTTGACCACTATCTCACCTAATGGTAAGCGATGATGTGGTCGAAGATAGAGCATGCTTGCCTAGAAGTAACCTATTCACTCTTGACACTCCCAGGTTGTAGCTATCAGGAAACAGACTCCGGCAGAGAATTCCACTTCTTAGCCGTACGCAAAATGAGTTCTGCACGATTCGTCGGAATTAAGGTGGCATTGGCACGTCATAGTACCTAGTACTGTATATTTGGAACTTTTGCATTTGGACTAAGCTGTTGGATATCATCAAGTACCCGTAGAATATTATGTGACGAGACACTTCCACTTATATGATTGCTGTACTTTACCAGGTGTGATTCTTGTAACGTTGATTGGAATCATAAAATAGGAATAATTAATTAAATTGACAAATATCTCATAAATTTCGTGTGATTCGATACAAAACATTTCCGTATACATTGATGATTTACTAATGCTGTCATTGCCAAATATCAAGTCAAACGTATTACAATTGAATTTTGCGAGTGAGAAATCTCTTACTATAGGTTTACAGATATTGATTAAATGTTTTTTCTGTCAGTTGGTTAAAATAAAACTTACGCGTTAATATTTTTGTGAATTTTAACTACAGGGTGTAACAGAAAGGTATGGTCATATTTTATATTTTTAAAACTATTCTGCCCATCCTATAGAACAACTTTCGACATGGAAGTCAAGGTAAACTACCTAAAAAATAAATTCATCTCCCATACTAATTTTGATCAGCTGATGATAACTTAGTACGGAAAGTTCAATTTTAATTTTGGGTTTTTTTCTTTGAATTTCATAGATAAAGTTTGAATGAAACATTTCCATGGGCAGAAGAAGCTTTTTAAGATATGACCTTTCTGTTGCACTCAGGCCGGTATGTTCTGGCTACGTGTTCCTTTTCTGTCTTCTTCACGTTTCGCACTCATCATAAGTTGGTGTCGTGTATGTCCAGGGCTCTCACGTGATGCTGGAGTGCGGTAGCTACGTGCTGCAGTGGCGCTGCGACGTGCTCGACAGCACGCACCGCGCCGCGCAGCTCATGTACTTCCACGAGACGCTCACCAGTCATCACTACAAGTATGTACCTCGAATAAATTGGCTCTTTTAGTTTAGTGTCGACACTCTCGATGAAGTCAATCATATCGTGATATATCTCCGCAAAGATAGTTGACGACCACAATAGTGGTTGGTGAAACATATGCCATCGATAATGCATGATACTGCCACATTTTCTCCGCGATTAACAAGACATACGAGGGTGGTTTGAAAAGTAATCGGCCTAAACAAGAAAATAATTACATTTTTATTTTTCTAAGTAATCACCATCAAGTTCAAAATACTCCTTCCATCTCAAATACAAAGCATTCAGATCGATGAAAAAAAAAATTCTTTTTTAGATTTTGATAAATTTCAATGCTCTATTTGCGGCAAATTGCGTCGTATTGCTTTTGTATTATCACAACTGAATATTGTAGACGTTTCAAACTTCGCTTAGTTAACTATTATGAACTAAATAATGTCAATAGTTTTGGTTTTAAGAATCGACTGGTTCTGTGTCAGGCCGAGTAATTTGCAAACCACCTAAGTATAAAATCAAGGAAGTCACAATATTTAGAAATATTCATATCATAGTTCTACGAAGTATCTTCCCATCGCCTTTCATTAGTGTTTTCGTAGTTGGAAACGAGTTCTTTTGCTTTATGTGTTCCAGTTGCATATGTATCACGTTATTATCTGAAAATGATCTCTTAACAACGCGAGCTCATTCATTCCATAACCATTTTTTCAAACATTAGATACTTAATGTTTTCCCTAACGTCCTGTTTATTTTTGTGACCCTGCAGTTTGGCTAAGTCAGCCTCATCGGTCATGTCAAGCCCCGCAAGCTCTCCAGAGAACATAAAATCGACATAGTATCATAGATTAAAATAAGAAACGCCATATCATAATAATAATACTATTTATTTTAGATTTTAAAACATATCAAGGCCAATTGAGGTTGTGATACTATTTATTTATGATATTATGACGGTGTGTCAACATGCCAAGAAAATATAGGATAAGAAAAACCAAAGTGTGTATTAAGAATTTGTGCTTTCAATGTATGCTTCTGTTTTTGATAGTCAATCGAAATTAAACTCTAAACGGACTACTTTTTAAAGTTCCAAGTGGCCATAATGCAACTCGGGAAAACATGATATTTTAAAAGCAGATGCGACAACTAATCTTTATGCATGCATGTTTGACACTAGTAATGTCATAGATTTGGTCACACGTACAGCCAACAAATGAGAAAGGTAACCTGCAGCTCAACAAGTTTTTGCTCACTACTCATTTTTTTCCACATGGTTTGAGTGTGCGAGTGTGCCTCATGTTTAACAAGTAATCATTAAACCCGCTATTGGTTTAACATTAATTCAGGCACTAATTTTGTCTACGTAGCTCAAAGTTTTTATTTTTTGTACTGATTACTTGCCTTATTTTATTTGCCGACTGTACACAATACTTATCTTGTACCATTGACAAGTACTAATACAGTATACTGAATAGAATAACCAATAAGGAGCCAAACATATCCTACTAACCTTACCTTACTCCCCAGGGGCTCCATGTCAAGCCTTCAATCCGGGACCTCCGGCTTTTCCTGTCTCAGCGGTAAATCCGTGGCCAGCAGCTGCCCCTCCCGGTGATGCGAGACCCCGGCGAGGTACGCGCCGCCCGCCCTCGCGCGACTCTCCTGAGCTCCCGGCTTAATGGCCGCACGGCTATATGGCTTAATGGCTAAACGGCTTAATGGCTGAAAGTTCCGAACTCAAATGACACATCTTGCAGGTGATTTGAACATCTTTGGTGTTAGAGTTAGACATAGTTTAGTAGGTACTAAACGGTATATTTAAAATGACGTGGACGTAAACGTTAATAATTATATTTAGTTCAAAGTTCGTGTAATAGCGGTCGGATTTGATATAGTTACGAATTTAAATAACTGCAGTAACTATATTGTTATTCTGTAAAAGTTTCTCCACGAAAGTTTTGGTGAAGTGAGTTGTCAGTCCCTAGCATATGAAATGAAAATTTCGATGAAGTGACTTGTCAGTCCCTAGCAAATGAAATGTCAGATCACTTCACCTAAGATAGCATGGTGAGATTTTAACAGAATATACCGGCTGTTTAGTAAATGTTTTTAGTTCTAAGAATTGTATTGTTTTTATTTTTAATGCAATATTACTTTTAGGGGGTGTGGGAAATGAAATACGATTTAATAGATATATTTTTATTATAATTGACGATGATTAATCTTCTTCGCATAATTTTGCGGGCATTTTGTAAATCTGTGGGCAATGGTGATAGTTTTGGGCAAAGTGGAAAATATTACAAAAAAAAGTTTAAAACAATCAGAGAAGTGATAATTTCTTTGTTTGCATACTTTGCCCAGACATTGCCCACAAAGCTGTGCCCACTCAAATCATTGCATATTAAATGTAATACGATCTCATTGCGTCCTTGAAAACCACGTAATGTGTGTATGTAACAGCTTTTTAACAAAGCCTGCTCAGACGAGGTGATTTTTGGCGAGAAATATATTATTGTATAAATAAATTGTGATAGCTTTTAATTTTAGTATCTTTTGACGTTATAATGACTCTGAGCAAGTAATAAAATGTAGAAGTGCTCAGATAGAACATAGAAAGTTTTTCTTCTGTCGAAATAGCGGGATTGTTCTCAATGAAGGTTTTAGGTAGTGTATAAAAACTATGTAATTCTCGTCTTGTGGAAAAGTTAGGTATAAATCTTTAGAAACCAATGCAAGTTCTTTATAATGTAGCGGTTTACCTACGGTAGCTAAATCTCCTAGTACAATTATTACTTAATATAAAATAAAAAATCTATCAACCACGAAAGAAAACCACTTCGTCTGAACAAGCCACAACACACTGTGACAAATCCTAGTTCTTATATAAATATTCTTCATTATCGTAGTCATAAAAAACTAACTAAAACAAAGCCAAACAAATTTCAATCTTAAACCAAGTAAAGGAAGTCTATTTTTCAATGAGTAGCAGAATAAAATGTTTGTATGTACATTTAATCGGTCGTAAATAACGCATGTTTATAGTTTCGAGTATTTGAAATTACAATAAAACTATGTGGAAATGGTAAAGGCGACCATTATTGGCACATTATTACTATTTTTCAAATGGTCGTACGTTTGTTAAAAACTGGCCCAAGTGCGTATCGGATTTCACACATTAAGTGTTCCGTACCAAATATTGGTATTTGTTAGTAAAGTATACGTAATAAAAAACATTATCTCCAAAATTCAAGTTCATATGTCAATGGGAAGCCCTTCAGGCCCCGCGGCAAAATCCGGGTTGTCAAATTGAATCCCGACGACAACCCGGGTTGACAGCCGATTTTTTTTTCACTTAACTAAATTTTTTTTTGTCAAACTCACCGGTGAGTTTCCGGGGCTCAGACGTTATAAAATTCTTCGGAACAAAATTTTGTGACAGACTACGGACGGACAGACAGACAGACGGACACGTGAGTGTCAACAACAGGGCTCCGTTTGAACCCGGGTACGGAACCTTAAAAATGAGCGTATCGGCGTCGTAAAAAAGCGATTTAAAGCTCAAAGTCTTTCAAATTGAAACTGAATAAACAAGTTATCTGGTCTATATGGTGGTTAAGCCACACACAAATGATTACACACACAGACGAACGAGATATTCAGTTTACGCCCTCAGCAGCAGCCGCCGCAGGAGACACCTGGGGCTTCCGGCGTTAGAAGACGATCTCCGGCCACCGTAGACCCGGGCCTGCGGACGGCGAGCAGTGGGTAGCTCGCCGTCCGATCAGCACCAGGCCCGAGAGGCGACGGCGCGTAGTGTTCCACAAGCGCCGAACCAGAGATTAGTGTCACCCACCACTGACGGGGCCCATCGTGGCCGGTGCCTGCATGCCTAGAGGTAGCGGATAAATTCGTGACAGAGTTTTCGCTCCCCTGGGCACTCAGGCAAGGAAGGAACAGGGGTGGGTTTTAATCAGTAAGAGTCTGACACGTCCTTCCGCTCCACCCTAGAGCGGGAGATGTCATTGGATGATTTCCCACCCCACAAAAAAAAAAGTCTATCACAACCTTCAGTACAAAGACTCTAGTTTCGGTCAAGCCGAATATTCGGCCACTTTTTAGCCGTAACTGGCCGAAACTGAAATCGAACCTTTGGTCGGACACTAATAATTACCTCGTTAAGTAACCGACTTCAGAAAAGGAGGTTCCGGAGGATCTTATTTGTCCGCGATTTTCTCGAAAACTACTGGTCCGATTTGGAGTTTTCGTTATTCAAATGCATATTTTTCAAGGAAGGTTTTAGTATAATACATTAGGATCTCATGAAAATCTTCCGAGATTGACAGTGGAACTCTTCAATAACTAACAGCAAATGATTCGCGATTGCTGCGATCGTTTGTCTATGTATTGTTAACACAATTTAATGGGGTACCACAACAAAAAAATGAAAAAAAAAAAATGTAAAATAGCGTTTATAAATTAAGATATTGAAGTAGCGATGGGTTGCGAATTCGAATCCTGCTCTATGAACTTTCGTAGTATCGAAGTCGAAATCCTTCTTGTTTCTATCGTTATAGAAGTAAGAATAAAAGAGATTAATTCTTGTCTTCGTTATAGGCCAGGAGTAGTAATGGCCTAAACATGCGTTATCTACGTTCCTGAAATAAATGTGCTAAATTAACAGATAATATATATATATATATATGGGTAGCCAAATGAAATGCTCAGAATTATATGTAAGGAAACACAAAAGTGTCGGGTACAAAATTGTGTAAGGAAAGTGGATTTTAGTCCAGGAGCTAGCTAGTTAAAAAGTTTTAAAATATACCATAGAAATATCAAAAAGCTAAAGTTTACTTCATTTTGTTTCCTTCATTTCTAGCTGATATAAATATAATAGTAAAGAAGAATATTTTTGTACATTAAACAAAGCTCCTGGCCTAATTTTGCCAGCGTGTGTCTCACTTAGCAATAAAAAAAAATACACAGCAGGAAATTATATTAAATGAAACAGTATCAACAATAACATTTTTTTTACAATTAATCATGACTTAATGACTAATTTCTTATCTAAATATAATTAGTTAAACTGTTTATTTTCGCCTTTATTTTCTTAAAAATAAAGACGATATTCTAGGTAATCTGTGTTTTCTCTGCGTTCTAGAAAGCTAGCCAACTTGATGTCCACCATTTTTCATTATTGAAATTTAGCAGTAGGTGCCGCCGCGTGGGCAGCGACTAATAATATTTTTGCCCCCGCAATATGCGCTGAGCGCAAGATCCGGCTACCATAGCCATAGTCAGAATTATTGTCCCAGGGCGTCCATAGGGTATTCTCCTGTTAAGTTTTGTACAATATTTTATGTGAAACAACAAATAACACTAATAAGAAATCTTTTTCTGAAAACAGCATCAAAATTGTTTATGAAATGAAGCAGCAATTAGCATTTCAAATACTGGCATAAGGAAGAGTGGTAGCGTGGTGGGGACATCTCGCTGTCTCTTTTGTATGCACGTAACCTAATGGCAGTGACGTCATACGTCAGTGTGTGCATCCTTTTTTTGTTACTTGACAGTTTCTCCTTCCACCAAAGAGGAATGCCCAAAAAATGCCTGAAACGGACAGAAACTTCTAATAGTCCTTAATTCTATTTAGAATAAAATAGGTATAATGAAATAATTCTTAAGTTTGTATAACTAGGGTAAAAATATAACGATCACTAAATATATTTCACTTGATATCCGCTTATATTTATATAGAGGTAGTGTTTATTTGACATGAGCAGTAATGTCAAACTGTCACTAAAGCATAGGTCATGTGGTTCATACAGCCTAGATACGTTTTCTATTTAAAAAATAATTAATTTGTTTTTTTGTATGGCAGATTGGCATTCCCCATTCAAAGGAGAATGCCCATCTGCCATACAAAAAAATGCCTGGAATGGATTAAAACTATTAGTAGTCCTTAATTCTATTTAGAATAAAACACGTATAGTGAAATTATTCTTGAGTTTGTTTAACTCGGGTAAAAATATAACGATCACTAAATATATTTAACTTGATATCCGCTTTTATTTTAACGGAAGTCGTGTTTATTTGACATGAGTAAGTGACATTCAGCCAAAGAGGAATCATCAAATAATCCATATGGAACTATTTTATACATTTAGTGCACAGTTATCATTAATTTAGTATTATACGATCTATATGTACCGTAAGTCAAATAAAATAACATATGCTTGTCAATATTAATTCAAATTAATTATTTTTTAAATAGAAAACGTATCTAGGCTGTATGAACCACATGTCCTTTGCTTTAGTGACAGTTTGACATTACTGCTCATGTCAAATAAACACTACCTCTATATAAATATAAGCAGATATCAAGTGAAATATATTAAGTGATCGTTATATTTTTACCCTAGTTAAACAAACTAATTCTTTCTTTAAAAAAAAGAATTATTTCTTTATACCTATTTTATTCTAAATAGAATTAAGGACTATTAGTAGTTTCTGTCCGTTTCAGGCATTTTTTGCGCATTCCGCTTTACTAACTTATTTAATTTTGAACGGACCTGGAATATTAATCTTTATTATAATTATCCTTCTATTTAAGATTTTGGATAAAATTACTCTTTGATACAAATAATAAAAATAATGAGTCAACTACCCTATTATTGTTCCGGGGCGTCAATTTCAATGAGTGACAACGGTGACACTCACTGACACTCCTTTTTTTGAGGGTAGAAAATCATCAAATGACTTCTCCCGCTCTGGGTGGAGCGGAAGGGCGTGTCAGACTCTTACTGACTAAAACCCACCCGTGATCCTTCAGTTGCCCTTTGCTTTCAAGGGTCGCGGTGACTTTTTTAAACACTCCCCCGACTTTGGCAGGTGATAGACGCCCTTGGATTTTATTAAACGTTTTCACAATTCCTTTTCTAGCTGACGAGCGTCTCAGCATTCTGTAGTAGTGAAGTACGGATAATATAACTAGTTAGCTGACCCAGTAAATGTAGTTCTGCGATTCAAAAATGGGGGGTGGGGGTAGGAGGGTGAAAAATACTTTACGACCTATTCTCATACCTACCAAACATCGGGTGTAAAAAGACCGTTTCCGAAGTCGAAAGCCACATAACCCATTATTTGGATCATTTTTTCCACTAGACCATACCTGGGAATCCACTAGTTCTGTAGATATTGAAGGTCAAAGTCGCAATTTTTTTTTTTGACTTTTTTAGGAGAATGAATTCCAAAAAAAAAGTGTGAATTTTCGATTTTTTTTTTTCGAATTTTCGGAACCCAATGAATATCAAACGTATCCGACAAGTGTATATTAGTACTATGCGGCTTAGAGCAAAGGGGCGGGGCTTAACTCCAATTGCCTGGGTTCGCGTTACATTGCGCGTCATTTATATTGTTTTCTCAGCAATAATTTTTGCGCAAAACTACTTTGTTAGATGTACAGTGTGCGTAGCTGACGGCTATGTGATGTGTCTTTTTTACACCTTGTAATGCCCTGTATACAAAAAAAAAATGCATTAAAATCGGTCGAGCCGTTTCGGAGGAGTGTAACCACAAACACCGTGACACGAAATTTTATATATTAGAGAGTTTATATTATCCGTACTTCCTAACGTGGACCATAGTTTATTTTCTTATCCAACATGGCAGTACTTTTATCGCTGAGTGGTGACACGCGCCATATATTTTACGTGAAGCGTAAGGATTGTAACTCAATATTTGAGAGTGCTCGCTAGTGACGTCATAATATAGTTCAACGAACAGATTGCACATATTTTTCCGTACATAATTGTATATGTATAGTTTTGTATAGATATAATTATGGTTAAATGTTGAAGAATGATTCGGTTTTGTACTAAGAATACAACTAATTGGCCAGTTATAACACGTAAAATGCTTCGTTCTCGTGTAAGCTACAACTCCGTCTTTAAGTCAAGAGTGAATAGGTTACTTCTAAGCAAGCGTGAGCCATCTTCTACCACATCATCCCTTACCATCAGGTGAGATAGTGGGCAAAGGCGACCCTATCAATATTAAAAAAAAAGAAAAATAAAAACATCAAACTGAAAATATCCCAGTTACTAGCAGTGTTTAAGGTGAAAGCTCCACCCTAGCCCGCGAAATTCAAATTTTCTTAAGTTTTTTGCAATTTGCAGGTCAGTGTCAGGTTGTATCTTGGTAAAGTGTTGATTGCATCAATTCTAACTGAAAGAGTTGTATTAATGATTATAATTCTATAAATACATACTTGCTACGTTCGCGAATCAAATTTTGACCAAGATACAACCTGACACTGACCTGCAAATTGCAAAAAACTTACAAAAAAAATTGAATTTCGCGGGCTACCCTGGCGCTTCCACCTTAACTAAGCCTAAGAGGGGTAGTTCCCGAATTTTAAGGCCGTTCACATTATAATATTTATTTATTTAAAATACACATTTTTACACATTAATTGACATGTACCAGGAAAGAAGTTAAAACTAACAATGCCCTTGACTAACAACGGGTCCCAAACTAGGCACAGCCTGTACCTTGGTGACGTAAACACTACACAAAGTTTATATTGTCGCATGGCCTGCTAGGGCTACGTGGCACTCTACAACAAAGACATGGACAGAAACACAAAATGTACAGGTAGAAGTAAAGAAATCGAAAATCAATCAGTGGTTGAGCGATGGGCTGCTGCGCTGCGTGTCGCGGGTTCGATTCCCGCACGTAAGAATTATTTGTGTGGCCTACAGATAGTTGTTCCAGGTCTGGGTGCCATATGTTTGTGCGTTTAAATGTTTGTAAATCCTAGTGTACGCCAAACCTTAACAAAAAAAAAAAAACACCTATATTTTTACATTGATTGTCGCCGAGATGTAATTGTAACTTGAAATTGATCGTTTTTATTACAAAAATTGGCCCTCTGGTGTTATTAGTACATAACCGAATGTAATAAAATTCTCCTATAAAAATATGTAATACATAAGCTTACTAGAAACACTATTTCAAAATAACCATTATATGTAGTAAATTACTTCGACTAAAAAGCGTGTTAGTGACGAAATGGATTTAAATAATAATAAATATTAAAAATGAGTTCGGCTGTTTAGGCCATGACAAGGACAATCTTGCATTATTTTCAAGTGCTTTAAACACATGCAATTTAAATTAAATATTCTAATATAGAAATTATAAAATAATGATAATTTTCATCACTTTTTCACTTATTTCCTTAACTTCATTTAAACAAAACGAACCTTCCGAGATGCATAGTAATAAAAACACCTTGAATTTTTCATTCATTCAAATTCCTATCAAGAAATTACTGATCAAGCTCCTACAATGAATTATGAACCTTACGGCGTTGACTATAGAGTTCATATTGAATTATCGGAGTAGTAATTATAGTTAAAATCAATTATTTTTCAATTAATGTTAGGTGGAATTGATATCTGATTACGGCCGGTTGGTGGCGCTGTGTCGTTACATAATCAAGTTTTTAATGAAGAAATCTTGCTTAGTGTAGTACATTCTAATTAGTTATATTGTTACACGGCTCAGAAGGTGGCTGGGGTATGTACCTACACGTAACGAATTTCATTAGTGAGATTTACACGCAAGTAATTAATTAATAATTCAAATCACTTTGTCCAAAAAATATATCTGCATTAATTCTGTCTAAATTCAAATACATAAAAGAAAAAAATCGTCAAAAATAGCCCCATAGTACACTTCTATGAGGTAAATCTTTTGCAGTGTATTTTTTTTGGTTTAATATAATGGTGTTACCTACCTCCAGTTCACATTTTCTGAATCCATAATCAAATAGCTTAGATTATAATTAAATGCTAATTAGGGTAGAAAACACCATCAGCCTCATTGTTTTTATAAATACAAATATATATGTAAGTTACAAAGGTTAACCAAAAATTAACAACAAAAAGGGACACATGAATTTGTACCCTAGATCTTAAAAGTGTAATTTCTTTGGAATATTATTTCAAATGCAGGTTAACCTCTTCCATCCAAGCTCTTTGTTAGCTTACATCCTCTTTTAAATCTTAAAACATTAAACCTAAAAACTGTTTTTCGATGTTTCTGAATATCGGTCTATCCTAATTAAAATAAGTAATTCTATATTCAATTGAGTAAAACCCTGTTTTTGAAAGTCTATCGAATTATTCTTCTAAAATTAAATGAGTTAATTCGATTTTCAACCAATCACAAAAATGCCATAAAATTGGCAGGTTACATTTATGTGTTGATAATAGATTTTCAGACACCGGGTGTAATCATAACAAATCAATATAATAAGTAATAGTAATAAAATGAATGTTTATTTTTTTATCAATGATGCAAGCAAGAATAGCTTTAACACTTTTGTAAATACGATGCATATCGCTTCAGCAAGTTGTGGAATTGAAACAATGCAGTGTAATAATATTGTAATACAGACCTATAAATAATAAAAGTTGTAAAATATCTAGCATTTGGTACAGGGATCTATTTGGTATAGAGAATTTTTATTTTTACTGTTTTTTGCGTTTTTATTTCAAGCACAATTTTACGGATAGCAATACTAGTAGATCTGATTTCTTTTGCAATATTTATGTTATATATTTTTTTAGTTTTTTTTTCCTTTTGGATCATAATTTCTACTTTATAAAATAACAGCTAAAATCGTTTTTACAATTTAGTGTTATATTCTACTTAATAAAGCGAATAGTTTCGGTAACTCTTAATCAGTTTTTAGGGCTTTCAATGTCAAATTGAGTTTTACGAAATTTAAAAAACGACTCAATTCATCTTTAAATCGTCAACTACAACATTTATACTAATAATTAGTTTTAATAATTAGTTGTGTGATGTCTCATCGATTCTACTAAATATTTTTAGTCGAATAATTTTAATAGATAATTCAATCGATTAATTATTAATTTTAAGTAATGGAATTCTTTAGCGTTGTGAATGAGCAATTTATTTTATTAGTTTGTAAGTCATAAAATAAATAAATATGTAAAAAAGATTTAAAAAATATGAATGTACCTAAGCGCGAAGTTGATCCTATCGAAGTGTTATTTATTTAAGGATTTCACGTTAAGAACAATAAATATAATGTTAGTAGAATTTATTGAATTATTGAAATAAAAATTTAAATGATAAATTAATAATGTCGTTTTATTTGCATCACAAAATTTACATATTACACATACGCCAATCGATTCCGTAAGAGATCTCTAGAAAATGTATCAATACCTATGTGGAATGACAGCTCCTTTCGCCTATGTTTTCACGGCGAGTTTTTTTTACAGAATTCACTAAAGGATGCCATCTCTAGAAAATTTATCAATACCTAGGTGGAATGACAGCTCCTTTCGCCTAGGTTTTCACGGCTATTTTTTACATAATTCACTACAGGATGCCATCCAGTTTCTGAAAAACCTATCAAGACAAAAGTTATTTTGTTAGAATAGTCGAAACCGATCAGTCGCACAAAAAAAAAAGTTGACAAATGCTTATATTAAGTGAATTGCATGTGAGCGTTGGTAAAAATAACGTCAAAAACAATAGAATGAAGCCTTGTTTGTTCAATATTGGCTCTCAAGTCAGAGTGTCCTGGAAGCTAAAGGAAAAACCCAATAACACTAGCCGGCCGATGGATCATACCCAGAATCCCCTACTCGGTACTTCTTCCAACCACTATGAGTAAGAGTACAGAAAATATATTACAAAGAAAAATGAATTATAATTTCGCAATCGAGATTTATCGAACTGGCAGCTTTTATTACTTAGTGTGCTGGATGCGATGTTGAAGTCATTGCCCAATGCGATATTAAAGTACATCTAGCAACAAATCTATACGCGATAACACCAGTTTATGGGCTGCAAATAAAACTCAAGTTATGGCTCAGGCTAGGCGGAGTGATAACCTTCGCAGGGTGGCTGGTAGCAGCTGGATGAAAGTTGCCGAGAACCGAGCTGAATGGCGTACAATTGGAGAGGCCTATGTCCAGCAGTGGACTGCTATGGGCTGGTGATGATGGTTGAAGATATCTAGGCTTCAGTCAATCAATCTGTCTAGACTTTTTCTCAACTATTTAGAGATCAGCTTCAGTTTAAACGGCATGGTTGGCGCAGTGGTTGAGCGATTGGCTGCTGCGCTGCGTTTCGCGGGTTCGATTCCTGCACGGAACATTTGTATGGCCTACGATACTCGTAGTTGTTCCGAGTCTGGGTGTACATGAGTTTGCATGTTTGTTAATGCACCCACGATATAGGAGTAATTCCTAGTACGGGGCAATGTTTAAAAAAAAAGTTTAATCTGATAACAGCTGTATACCAGTATGTTACATGGACCGACTGCCATCTGACTTCCACATAACCGTAACTGATCGATCTTGATTAAGAGTAACCGTAACTGGGTAACACGGTGGGTATGTACCCCATGAAAATCAAAATTTAAAGTTATTTATTCAAACTAGGCTGAGAGCCAGCACTTTTTGAACGTCAAAGTTTTACGTAAAGACAAGGACCTACACATGGCAAGAGTCTGACTTTCGGACTTCGGACTGACTACCCATGACGACTGTGAAAGACTTAAAAAATTACAGCCAGGACTAACGGTTTCACGTGCTTTCCGTGCCACGGAAGCCGAGTTATCATGGATACAACCACGTGTTTAAGTATCGGTCACTAATTATTACAAGTTACCCTATATAATGGGTGTTCAGTGTGGTCACCCATCCACGGATTGACCCCGGCAAAGTCTTTTAGCTGGTAAATCAACCCGCGTGGCTATTATTATTTAGCGAAACTAGTTTGCTATCATAAACATTATTTTTAAAATGTCTAGCCTTTTCCTAACTATGCTGGGGACGACTTTCAGTCTAACAGAAAGCAGCTGAGTACCAGTATTTTACATGGAGCGTCTGCCTATCAGACACACATCTCAGTAACTGGGTAACACGATACTCCCTGGCAAGTCTGGCTCTCAGGTTTGGGCTTCGGACACCTGTAGGTACCTAACGACAACCAAAGATCTATAAAAGACATCCGGGACCAACAGCTTAACGTGTTTTTACAGGCACGGAGGAGTGTCGGTATGTAATGTAGGTTACCCATCCTCGGACCGATGTCGGCAAGCGTTGAGCCACGAGTCCCATCAAGTCAAGAAACTGTCATGAAGATTATTTTATGAGATAATTTATTTCTTTCACAAAAAGTACATATTATAAATTACAATATAATTGCTACGATCAGTACTAGGTACACAAAAGTTTTAGCATCTGGAGCCGAACTAGGATGAACCTGTATTTCGGCTTACAGCGCCAACCCCCTCATTTTACTATACCATTGAATATTATGTACTCTATAAGGCTTTGTAATAGTGGTATGATCCTCTCTTTGTGTGTTATGTTAGGCGAATGAGTGAGTGTAAGAGGATGTGTCTAATATGTAGGTGCGAGTGTGGTAGGTATATGGTAGTTTATGAGTACCTAAGCATTTTATTTATTTATTTACACTTCATGCAACAAAAGTATAAAGGCGGACTTAATGCCTTATGCATTCTCTACCAGTCAACCAAGGGTGGTGGAGAGATAACACGGCAGGTGCATAAAAAAATAAAAACAAACAAAGTAATATTAAGTTCTTAGAAATATTTAAAAAACGGGAACAAAAAGAAATACATTTTTAGTAACCAATACATATATGTATATTTAATATACCTACTAACTACCAATAAATATATATATTTAATATAAAGTAATAGAAAAGGTTTTTGAGACGACTCTACTCCTTGTGTAGAAAATAATTCCGCGTAATAATTGAGATACGGTTTTGTGAGTATTTGCAATAATAATCTAGGTGTATATTTGCTAAAAGTAACCATGTGGAAGATAAAAGATTAAATACATACTCATTCCAGAATTCCAATTAACCCAGTACATATAATGCACACACTTGTACAAATGTACTTAAGTATATTTACGGGTATTGCAACCAACTATCACACTGAAATTTATTACTGCAACCATACTTGGGAGTATGAAATATTTTATAGCTCCGATAAGGCGGCGGACAATTTTACGCCATGAGAAAATTCGCGTTTTTTCTATATATTGAACTTTGTTGTGTTGCGCAAACGGAAAAGTGTAATTTCCTTACCTACTCTTTACTTCAAGGTTTTTCTTGTGTTGTTAGGCAAACTGTAAAGATGCTTAAAACTTTACATTTTGTAATTATGAAAATAATTATTTGAAATCCTTACTATAAGCCCTTTCATTTGATATAAATTAAAAAAAGAAGTTTTTTAAAGTTTAATGTGCTAGGTACCATTACCTACAGTTTAAGAAACTTTTTTTTTAATTTTCTGATTTGTACCCCCAAAGTGTCCCTTTAGTCCAAATTCACTTATTTACGTTACATGTTCGTGTTTAGGTGACACATATTGTTGTGTTAGATGTGTGTACCAAATTTCAACTCAATCGGTCGAGTAGATTCGGAGTAAATTGGCTGTGACAGACGGACGGACATGCAGACAGACAGACGCACGAGTGATCCTACAAGGGTTCCGTTTTTACATTCTGATCTTCGGAATCCTAAAAAGCACTAAAAAGTTCTAAACAAGTCACTTTTCAAGCAGTACTCTACGCTGATGCAGGTGGTGCCATGAAATCAATAATTGAATTAAAATAACAGCCACCAACCGCATCAGACTGCTTGAAAAATGATCTGTTTGGAACTTTTTAGTGCTTTTATACGCTCGAGGTTTTTGAAAGTATTCAATGATGCTTACTGTTCAAACAGCTTGCTGGAATTTCTTTTCCACTTGTACGCATTTTGAACGCATAATCATAATCAGCCTATAAATGTTGCCACCGCTGGGACACGGGCCTCTCACGCGGGCCCGGTGCGGATGAGTAGATGTCACATATCTTCGAATGTTTAGTTCTAGGACATTTTTTTTTTCTTTGGGACAAGCCCGCCACACTATTCCCAAACCACTGTAACTTCTGTAAGCCAGAATCAACAGTGGCGATTCTAGGACATGCCGATTTCTTAATATTTTTATTATATCGCTTTTAGAGCAGTGGTGATGAAATAATAAACATTTTACAAAAAATACAACCGACTTCCAAAAAAGCAAATACACCTAAAATTGAAAACTAACTTTAATTCCGGAAATCGGTGTCAATTAACGAATAAATAAAATACAAATACAGGTATTTTGTAAAAAAGTTTTTTATTTTTCACTTTTTAGTTGTTATACCCCAGAACTAAAACTAAATATTAAAGTTACGTCTGAATTGATAACCCCAATAACATGGAACATGGAATTTGAACATACTCGTAGGTAATTGGAGGAGGCCAAAACGTCATCTATGTACCTATATAATTTTTTTTTGTTTTTGTTGATTTTTTCAAAAAGCGCTAAAGCAATTTCGATATAATTTATATAAGACCACCTATGGAGTATACTCTTTCGGCTAGAAAAGAATTTTGAAAATCGGTCCACAACTGACAGAGAAATCGGTAGAGATACATAAAAAAATAAAAAAAAACATACATACAGTCGAACATAAAACCTCCTCCTTTTTGCGAAGTCGGTTAAAAAGTTAAACAATGTTATGCGCTTGCCTGGGTACAAATCCAGGCAAACTTTTAACTCGTAAGTCAGGGTTGCAGCCACTGGTGGTAGCCCAGTGACTGCCACCCCGACTAACGAGTTAAAGTGGTCTGTAGGAGCAGACCAGTTTAACTACTAACACGGGAGCCTAGGATGAGGAGGAATTGGCGATTCCAAGAATCTGAATAGACAGACTCGGTGACAAGCAATCTTTAAATTGGTCAAAATTGGTCTCAAATACTTGTACCTATATTATCTCTATCTACCTAGCCCTTTGAAAATAAAAATTGTGGTCAACTTATAGTCAAACGAGAAGCGGCTCAATTATAAAGGCTTATCAATACACAGGAGAATGAGGAGTTCGTGGCTAAAGTAATAACAGCCGCACGAGACGATCCATCAGGTTAAGCTACACCTGGCCGGGTTGGTTCATGGATGGATGACCATCTTTACATACCGAGACTCCTCCGAGCCTCGGAAAGCACGTTAAGCCGTTGGTCCTGGCTGTCAATCGTGGATCTTTGACAGTCGTTACGGGTCATCAGAAACCCGAAAGCCAATCAGTCTTAACAAGGGGTATCGTATTACTCAGTATCTGGGTTATGGAGGTCAGATAGGCAGTCGCTACATGTAAAATACTGGTATTCACCTGCAGCCGGTTAGACTGGACGCCGACCCCAAGATAGTTGGAGAACGCGGGCCTGCGGACGGCGAGTAATGGGTAGCTCGCCGTCCGATCAGCACCAGGTCCGAGAGTTGACGGCGCGTAGTGTTCCACACACGCCGAACAAGAGTTGTCAGCAATAATGACGGGGCCCGTCATGGCCGATGCCTGCCCAGGGGTTGTGGATAAATTAGAAACAGAGTTACCGCGCCCCTGGGCACTCAGGGCAGGGAAGGAACGGGGGTGGGTTTTAGTCAGTAACAGTCTGACACGCCCTCCCGCTCCACCCTAGAGCGGGAGATGTCATTGGATGATTTCTCAAAAAAAAGATAGTTGGGAAAAGGTTAGGCAGATTGATTAATACACAAAAGAGTTGGTTATAATATAAGCTTCAAAACTCCCGCGTGCCTAGGAAAGCACGTTAAGGCGGCGATTCTCAAAAATGGTCAAAACGGTGGTTTTTTAAAGCAGTGTCTCTTGAACCGTAAACAATTCTGCCAAAAAAAAAAGATATTTTCAAGTCGTATTTGCATAAAGTGATGGAACTCAAATAAATGCATCAAAAAAATCTTCTAACATACCTCATAACTATCTTTAAAAGCAGTTTATCCCTTCATTAACAATTATAATCATACTCAACTCAACTCAACTGCATCCAGTGATGGATTATTTTTATAATTTTATTAGTAAATCTTAAGTGAACCGATAAAATACTTCATATTTTGCAATAAATTGCGAGCATTCGTCGTGGCGCATCTCTTTCTTTTCTATGCATATCCGAGAGTGACCGTGCTTTAGGTGATGTCTCGGCCTTAACAAGCCAGCCACACAGTATTCCCTACCTCTGCAACTCCTGAAAGCCAGAATCAACAGTGGCGACCACCAGAAAAACACCGAGGCAATGAAGCTCGACGAGTCCCAGAGAAATGATTAAACTGTCTTTGGTTCCGCAACGAAATTAATCAGAAAATAACAGCGGAGGAGTAGGAAAAAACAAAATTTGCAGGAGAGCACGTAAAGCCGTTGATGCTGCGCCTGATCTCTATCCTGTCGTATCGGATTGCCGTCCCATCGGACTATGAGAGTAAAGGAATAGAGAGTAGGTACACGCGTGTTTGCGCACACACGTGCACTATAACATCTCCTGTGTACTTGGCTTATCTCCGAGGTGCATGAAAGGAGCCTACCCAAGAGACGTTAAAATTTGGTACCCAATCCCCCAAACGTCCGGCGCACCCTGAACCCCTAGCACTCGGTAACGCAGAGTCCAGGTGACTTAATCCTTTCACCCGGAGGCACGAATCCACCTCCTCCGATGGTGTCTTTCTCCGATGAGATTGGGCACCGTGACCAAAATTCGGTCGGGAGGGTTACAAAACTTCTAAATCTAATTTCGTAAGGACAGAGAGGCTGACACACTTTCTGTTGCAGGAAATCTTCAACCACCACAAAATTGAACTATTTAAGGATATGGTTTACATTAGCTTAGCTGTAGAGACTGGTCTGCTGCTGTTACTGGAGTGGCGACCGCATACCGAAAGACGCAGTGTTGGAACGCCTCCCACAAGGTGGATCGATGACCTGGTGAGGGTTGCGGGTAGCCGATAGAGGCGAAACGCACCGGATTGTGGCGACACTTGGAGGAGGCCTATATCCAGCAGTAGACGTCTTCCGGCTGAAACGATGATAAAACCTCATCTGTCACGTAGGTCATATGTGACCACGAACAATAGATTTTCTTTTGTGTCTGTTGTCTGACAGATCAGCCAATAATGAGCTTAGCAACAACCATTTAAACACGCATTTAAAACAAAGTTACGTAACCACTGGTTAATATCACAGCTGTAACCGTGCGATACGATGTTCTTGGTAATGGTGCCGATTCTGTTATGCACAAACTAAAGTAATGTAGTAACAAAGTAGTAGTAATTAATTTAGGCTATTGCTATCTTTTTCTCTCTAATAAGACAAGAAAGAGACGACTCTAATTTTTTTTAAACAAAAAAAAAAACTAACATTTTTGACTTTTTCGCTAACTTAGTTCATAGCTATAGCTGTCCTTTTCTCGCACTAGCTTGTAGTAAAAGATTGCGATTCTCTCATTTTAGTTTAGTTATTGAACAAAAGAATCGGCACCAACCTAGTCGATTTGAATATTGGAACCAATTTGAATCAAATAATTCAACTTTGCTTGGTTCAGCCGAACCACGTCCACCTGAAAGAAACTGGATTCTGTAAATAATTACCAAGAATATAGAAACTTTAACCACTGAGCTTTGGTATTAAAGACGAGGATTTGTGAAGAAGCAAGGTGATAAAAAAACTTTTTTACAAAAAAAAACAACCAATAACTTTTATTTCGGAAGTCGGTGTTTGTAATTTACTTCTTCGTTATTTGACACCGACTTCAGAAATAAAAGTTATTTTTTAATTTTTAGTGTATTTCTTTTTGGTTGTTATACCCCACAACTAAAAACCCCAATAACATGGAACGAGGAATTTAAACATTTGGAGTACACCAAAACGTCATCGAGGTAAACGTATTTTTCGTTTTTGTTCAGTTTCTCAAAAAGCGCGTATGTAATTTCGATAAAATTTATATGGGATCACCTCGAGAGTATATTCTTTCGGATAAAAAAAGAATTTTGAAAATCGATCCACAACTGGCGGAGAAATCGGCGGACATACATAAACAACCTACATACAGTCGAACATAGAACCTCCTTCTTTTTCGAAAGTCGGTTAAAAAGACAGCCCTCAAACTCTATCCTGCACCACTTAGGAACCTCCTAACGTTTTAAACCCGAAAAAAAAATTGAGCATTAATCTCCTTAGTAACCAGCTATTTTGATGCAGCTGGATGAGATTATCACATCATCATTCTGCTGCCCTTATCCCAGTTTATTTGGGGTCGGCGCAAAATGTCTTTTTCTTCCATACTCCTCTATTAGTCGTCATTTATGTAGTCACCCCCATAGTCATACCCCGAGCTTATCACATCCATACTAATATTGTATATAGGTAAAAGTAACACTTTTATTTGATCATCTGTTAGTTCTGTTACCTCTTCACTGCTAAACGGCAGAACGGATTCGGATGAAACTTGGCACAGTAGACCATGTCCTGGAATAGGACATAGTATACTTTTCATCCCGGGACTGTGTTCCATGGGAACAGTTATGAATCTTCACGGCGAAGCCGCTTGCAGAAGCTTGTTTAAAATAAATCACAATAACTAAACATCTCATTACTCCGTCAGAAAACTTACTAAAATAATTGTTCAATCCCGGCTGATAAAGTCTGCAATCCGAGCACAAAAACATAGTACTTATATTTGGGACGACGCGGATTTTAGCTCATCTAATCCACTCTTATATCGGGTGTAAAAAGAATGAGTGTTATTACTAAAGTTTTTTCCAAACCAACATTATCTGAATTTTCGATATTTTTTTTTGAATTTCCGAAATTACGCATTTGCAGTAACAAAAACACAATGAATATCAAACGTATCCGACAAGTACCTACGTGGCTTAGAGCGAAGGGGCGGGATTTAATTCCACTTGTCTGGGTCGCGTTATATTGCGCGCAATAAAAATATGTTTTTTTTCCATACCTAAAAATAAAAGTCGTTTCCCAGCAATAATTTTTGCGCAAAGCTACGAGTACTTTGTTAGATGTACAGTATGCATAGTTGATGTGATGTGTCTTTTTACACCTGTATACGTCTCCCAGTTTATGCATGAGCTCCCCGCAGACAGGGACATGCGACACCGATGCGACGTGTCAAAGAAATTGTTATATATTTCATAGAAATTTTTCCACGGATATGTTATCCGTAGAACAATAGTTTCTATGAAAATATATTACCTATAGTATAAAAATCTAAAAAAACACGCTTTTCGGAATCTTCTCGGCAAACCTTTTCATTTGATACCCTTAACACGGGAATGCATAAAAAAAACGAGTTCACCATAGTAGATTAAGAATGATGATGATTCTTAAAACTTAACAGACAGATGTGTTGCTGGGGAGTTTGTTGGCCACTTCTTCTTCACAGCTAAAACACTAGGAAGTGGTGACGGGCGGGCGTATTTTGGGGGACTGTCTGTTTGACGTTCAAAAAGTGCTGGTTCTCAGCCTAGTTTGAATAAATCACTTTTGATTTTGATTTTGATATCACTAAGCTAACCATGCATTGTCATCCAAACTAAACATGAATAAAAAATTTCAGCTCGATCGGAAACCGAGAAGAGTTACCGGTGAAGCTAATAAAAGATGTTAAAGTAATTTGTCGCATTGTCGTGTCGCTCTTGTCTGAGGGAGTCCTAACGCTGACCACACACGAAGCGGGCTCCAGTCTCCACAAAGTCACCGGCGCCATCTTTGTTCACATTAGTGTCAAGCTATAAACCCCAAGCATAGAATAGGGTACCGTATGTTTAAACGAAGTGTACGAACATGAATATCTTGTTTTCATTTACAATTTATTACCACAACAAATAAATATGTAAATTATTAATACTCGGGGTGTAATCACTACTTGGACTTGTCCTTAAAACTTTCTAAAGAGTGTGAGAAGAAAATATCTAAGTTCACGTTATAAAAATTGTCCTATTTCCCTAAGATTCAAGTTCTGTGCTGTCTTACTGTTGAAATAACCTCAAGGGTGGAAATTTATTGGGGAAGTGTTTATAGAAATTAGGTTTCAGAAAAAGTTTACATATTTCGAAGCGGGTTAAAAGTTAGGGCAAGTTATTTTAAGGCGACGGTTTAGTACAAATCCAGTATCGGCGCGAAAGCTATTGTAACAGTAGTAGCTTGGGACGAGCCCGGGTGTTTCCACTGCGTGGATCGCCCAGAGGACATGGTGGAGCATACGTTGGAGGTCTGCCCCGCTTGGGCGGAGCACCGCCGTGTCCTCGTGGATGCGATAGGTGGCTGCTCTCGCGCCCGGCTCTGGATCAGGCCATGGTACGGAGTGAGAGGGAATGGGAAGCTGTCTCACGCAATTAGCAGCAGCCGCCGCATGAGCCGCCAGGGGCTTCCGGCGCCGCGAGACGATCTCCGGCCACCGTAGACCCGGGTCTGCGGACGGCGAGTAATGGGTAGCTCGCCATCCGATCAGCACCAGGCCCGAGAGTCGACGGCGCGTAGTGTTCCACTCCCGCCTCAAAGAGTTGTCAGCAATAATGACGGGGTCCGTCATGGCCGATGCCTGCCCAGGGGTTGATGATAAATTCGAAACAGAGTTACCTCGCCTCTGGGCACTCAGGGCAGGTAAGGAACAGGGGTGGGTTTTAGTCAGTAAGAGTCTGACACGCCCTCCCGCTTCACCCAGAGCGGGAGATGTCATTGGATGATTTCCCACCCCACAAAAACAAAAAACGGTGAGAAGAGTTGCACTCCTATCAGATTGCTTCAGCGCTAAGCCTGTAGCGTTCCACTAAGCTACAGGCCAAAAAAAATACAAAATATGTTCGCCTGTAAGTCTTGTACAGATAAGACACACGGGCCGAAATCTTGAAACCAGCTAGAATACCTTATTGTAACCGTGTCTGAAGTTACAATAAGGTAAGTTGACCTGTGCGTATTGCCAGTGATGACATAATTATGGCACTGAAACGTGGTCACTCACAATGGGCCTCATCAGAAGGCTTACATTCACCCTAAGGGCAATAGCATTAAAGCCCTCTCGGCTATGCTCGGAGTTTCCTTAGAATCAGAAGACATCCGCAAGAGAACCAAGGTTACCGACATAGCCCGAAGAAATGCCAAACAGTGGCAGTGGGCAGGGATGTTGCTTGCAGAACGGATGGTAGATGGGGCTGAAAAGTTCTGGAGTGACAACCGCGTACCGGAAGACGCAGCTTTGGAGTCCGATATAGAACCGTTCGTTGTGGTGAAACTTGGGGGAGGCCTATGTCCAGCAGTGGACATTTTTCGGCTGAAATGATAATGATGATGAACCACCAGTAAGCAAAACCGCAGCATTGAACACTAGATGTGTGTCCAATGGCCAAATTTTGCTGAGTCAGATCAGATAAATGAAATAAAACGTGGTCGTTATACTCTACCTACTCTCCTAGTTTCATATAAGCCCTTTAACGCCTAGTTTGTGTTCCATAGCCCAGTTATTGTAACATTTACGATAACATTGTTGTCGAGCATTTTTCAAATTGTTCCCGATAATGTCATAGCATATAACTTGGCTGCTGTAAAAACACTGCTGGGCTTTATACCTACATAATATAACGTGAGTTAGGCGCCTTTTTATCCTCGCACAGTCCATTCCTATTTTTTAATCGACTTTTTATTTGTATTATGATCTTGTGTGAGGTAGAAATAAATGTTTTATCTTTCTATACAGTTGAGAATGGAAATAGGGCAGTAAAATGTCACCAATAGCCAGAAAACAGCAAGAAAATCATTTTTCAAATACGAGGTTGGTTTAGATTTTGGTTTATACGTTTGCCTTACGGGCGAAGGTTTTTATCAGTAGACTGAAGAATACTGTTGCTCATCTTTTAGATTTTTGTTGAAATAGTACTCCCCCCATTAAAAATAATAGCTTATGCGCTATTCTACTATGTGTTATACCACTAGACTATAATCTATCTCTGTGCCAAATTTCATCCACATCTATTTATAATATTATCCTACTTCCTTAATTATCCTATAGAATAAACAAAGCCTTTCCCGAAAACAGAGAGTGGATTTAGAGTGTATGTGATTTATACATGACCAAGATCTCATAGATTGGAGAGAAGTCTAAATAGGTACAAAATGAGTTTTTTCTTGAAAATCATCGATTTTGAATCCACCAACCCGCACTGGGCCGCGTGGTGGATTACGGCCCATTCCTAGACAGAAGGTCTGAGTCCCAGCTGTGGGAATATAATAAGGCCGATTATGTTAATGTTAAATATAGAGCTCCGCAGAACACACTTAAGACCACACGGTTTGCATTTACAAGGTATATAGGGCTACTATAAGTTCTACACATCGACAGAGCAATTAACCTATTTCCAGTACTCATAAACTATGTAGGTACCTATGTACCTAAAGCCTTAAGAAACGAACAATAGAGGAAAGAACAAAAAACCACACAGTGCAGCATATGGACTTGGTTTTTCACAAAAAGGGGGGAACTGAAAAACTGAAACATGTGGGCAATATTTCAATCATCTTGAGTTAGTATTTAATCAAGATATTGACATTATTCCCACATTTTTCATTAACGTTCCGTAGCTAATTTACGAGGATAGTAAAGTAACTAAGAAAACACATACCACAGCCTTTAAAACACAAAGAATAAAAAAAAAGAAATTCTGGAAAATTTGAAAATTAAAAATCAGAAAAAGAACCTATTACCTGAGCATGGAAATAAAAAAAAGCTGTAAGTATCAGCCAATCACAGCGACTCACGTGTCGCAGATTCCGCCTCCTTTTTCGTCCCGATTTGATCCGCGAAATCCGTTGAGTTATGACGCGAGGCGACTCGAGCCGGGGCGAACAAACTTGCTAACAGACAAATAGTTTGCTCAATCCGCTCGGGTTGTCTCGCTGTCATGTGTGACGTCACTGAACTGCCGAAGAGTTGCGCGCGCGCCGGCCGCCACACAACAACTGCTTCAAAACGTAGTAGTGTATACACAAGTGTTTTCTGAAACAATTCTAAAGGAGTTTTCTACTATTACTTTTGTAATGTTGTGGGTTAAATAGGACTTGGACATTTTAGAAATGGCTGTTTCCGTGAGTCGTTGGTTGTAAGTAGGTGGGTACTATCTGCATAAAAGCTGCGACGGAGCGGAGGCTTCAAAGCGACTGTTGTCTAAAGCTCCGTTCAAGAGGGTTTAAAATTCGAGACTTTCGCTCAAGTATGCAGTAAAGTTCGGATCATAATGATGTGACTAAACCAATGTCGGGAGCAATATTCCTTGGATTTCCAAATAAGTCACTTTTTAAGCCGTCTGATGCAGATGCTGGCAGTTATTTTAGTTCAATCATAGATTTCATGCCACCAACTACAAAAGTGACTTTTTTGGAAACCCAAGAAATATTACACCCAACTCCGGTTATCGGTTTATCGACATTTAAGTGAGTTAAATTTTTGGAATCGCCTTCTCGACATGACCATGTCACAAAACTTTTTTTTTTCAAAATTCATACAGCCTATGTCACTTCGGCAGTCGAGTTACCGCACCCCTGGGCACTCAGGCAGGGAAGGAGCAGGGGTGGGTTTTTGTTAGTAAGAGTCTGACACACCCTCCCGCTCCACCCAGAGCGGGAGATGTCATTGGATGATTTCCCACCCAACAAAAAAAAAAACCTAATCTAATGCATTTTTTTTTGGGGTTGGACATCCTCCAATGACTTCTCCCGCTCTGGGTGGAGCGGGAGGGCATGTCAAACTTTTACTGACTAAACCCCACCCCTGTTCCTTCAGTTGCCTGAGTGCCCAGAGGGCGCAGTTACTCTGTTTCGGATTTATCCGCGACCCCCCGGGGCCCTCATGGCAGGCATCGGCCATGAGGGCCCCGTCTTGTGTTACTGACATATCTCTCTTCGAGGCGCGCGTTGAACACTACGCGCCGTCGACTCTCGGGCCTGGTGCAATCTTCAATTTGTTGAAATCCATCCAGCCTACAGGGCGTGCCAAAGAAATTGACATACAAACATCCAAACTATCAAAACACATTAAACTCCTGCCTGGAGCAGTCTGGTAAAATCGTTTATTTATTTATTTACTATTTATTTATTTATTTGCTATTTATTTACTATTTATTTATTTATTTAATATTTATTTATTTATTTACTATTTATTTGATTATTTATTTATTAATTATTTATTTATTTCTTGGATCGCCAGCAGAGGCTTAAACCGAGACAATTAGAAGTGTGCGCTTCAAATTATAGGCAACCACATCATTCACTTAAAATATTAAACTCTCTCTCTCTCTTGTTTCAAATTCAAACCGTGTTTCAATTTTATGACGAAACTTAAAGTCGTCTGCCTAGTCTTTCCCCAGCTATAATAGAGACAGCTTTCAGTCTAGCCGGATGCAGCTACAGTGCGAGAGCGACTGCTTATATCTGATCTCCAGAACCCAGTTACAACACAATGACAGCGCAACACGATACGTGCTCCATCTTCGACCACATCTTCGCTTACCATCAGTTGAGATAGTGGTCAAACAAGGGCCTATTTATGATAAAAAATAGGCCTTTGTTCAGACTGATTGTTAGATTTTCGGGTTTCTGACAACCCGTAACCCTTGTCTAAGATCTACGAATTAACGTGCTTAAGAAGATTTTCAAGACTTACAGTATTTTACCAGTGTTAACGACCGCGACTTACAAGTTGTATTTCGTGAGTTCAAACCCAGGCGCCACTTTATGTAAATTATTTCATCACCACTTCTCTCAAAACGGTGAAGGAAAACGGCGTGAGGAAACCGGCATGTCCTAGAAACAAAAAATTCGAAGACATGTGATATCCACCAACCCGCATTGGGATTATGGCCCACACCCTCTCACTGAGAGGAGGCCTGTGCCCCAAAAGTGGGACATTAAATGGCTAGTGATTATGATGATGACAGTATTTTACATGGAGTGACATCACAGAAAACACCAAGGGAGAGGTAGACCGCTAACTTCTTGGATGACGAGTGTTCAGAAAGACATGAAGAAGAGCGGTCTACTGGTACTGAAGAAGCTTATCAGCGGAACAAGTGGCGCCTCAAGACTAGGGGTAGTGGCGATGTGGAAGAAGACATGGAGCGACTGCCTATCTGACACACAACTCAGTAACTGGGTAACACGATACCACCTGGCAAGTCTGGCTGTCAGATTTATGGGCTTCTGATTACCTGTACGTTACGACTGTCAAAGATCTACAAAATACACCCGGGACCAACAGCTTAACGTGTTTTTACAGGCACGGAGGAATTTTGGTATGTAATGCATAATATACCCATCCACGGAGTGACCTCGGTAAGCGTTACTTAACCATGAATCACGACCCAAGTGGCTGTAATTGCATAAAAAACCATGAGCCCGGCCTTATGACCTATTAAAAAAAAGAAACTTACTGTCGAACATAGAACCTCCTACTTTTCTCGAAGTCGGTTAAAACTGGGAAGTTAGATAGGAAAGTTTTCCTAATAATGACCACTTTGATAACTTGATTTTTTTAAATGTGAATGCCCCTTTTTTTTGAGGGTGGGAAATCATCAAATAAATTCTCCCACTCTAGGTGGAGCGGGAGAGCGTTTTTTTTTTTTTTGTCAGACTCTTACTGACTAAAACCTACCCGTGTTTCTTCAGTTGCCTGTGCGTTCTAGGGTCGCGCTGATTTTTTCAAACACTCCCGCGAAAATGTAAAACTACACACAACGCGTCGCAAACGCAACGTCAGCTTTGCAACACTATCATTATCTAAAAACCTGTAAAGTGTTGTCATTGGCCAATGATAACTTTCTACGCGAGGAGTCATTCGCTACGAAATACTGCTAATTCAATCCGTGCTACGCGGTGGACGTTTCGCGTAGCACGTGTGTATTTTGGGCATGTTGAGCTTTAACGCCAACCTATTTGGTTTAGGAACTGCTGCAGTAAGCTGTTGTCAGTAAATAAGACTGATCCAACTTTCCTATTGGGTACAATGAGTTTACATTTATGATTATAATATAGTCATTAGTAGATTAAGGATGTTTCTTGGGTACAAAAATAATATTGTTTTTTCCATAAGTTAGATTAAAAAAAGTGGACACGTATTTTTTGCTTTACCAATTCAATAAAAAAATAGTAAGATAAAACACATCAAAGTTCAGCATTTCTTGCTATGTCACTACTAAGTAAGAAACTGGTACATTTTTTACGTGGGTGGTGGCGTAAACGTCACGCGATTTTTTGAAGTGGAATCTTTAGGCGCGTTAGGCAGTTTTGAGATGGGAAAAAACAATTTAACTACGCGCTACCGCCACCGACACCGCTACGCGATTCGCTACGAGTGTGCTACGGCACGCAGCGTCGTAGCACTCGTAGCGGATCGCGAGATGTTGGGCATTTTTGTTCAAGTTTTCACTTCTGTCGGCACTCCCGGAGTGCCACTGTTTTTTATTGTTTACATGATAAAAGATAAAATTCGTGTGTTATGCAAAAAGTTTTTTATTTTCTTTTTATTATAATTTTCCACCACAGCCAGATATCGGCGAGGATTTCTTTTAATTTATCAAGTTTGCAGTTTTTTGATAGACGTCTTTAATCGTTGAAATCAGTTGTCCAATGCAGATGTGCTTTAGCAAATTGTGCTCCAAGGTTTTCACACTTCTCGCCATTTAATTAAGTCGGGCTTAATTCAACGACTAAGTCTACGTATCACCTACCTGCATGAGATAACAAGCCAGTTAAAATATCAGCATGCAACCATGCTGCAAAATTATAATGTAATTTTGGCAAAGTCAGGACAGCAAGTCTACAGCAATGATATTTGCCAAAACCTTTAAAGGCCTGTTACTTTGGATGTTCCGTGACAGACTTTTAAAGAACCTAACGACCTCTGTTTCGACTTTCTTCAAGACCTGCACACCTAGTAGATTACACTAGTTTCTGCCAGCAGGTTCGCCCGCGTGAAATTAGTACTTCCCCACTAAACATCATAGCCTATGTGAGATTCCAGACTATAATCTATCTCTGTGCTCGTGGAGTTTGTGGCTAACGTAATAACAGCAGTACGGGTCGATCCATCAGGTTAAGCTACACTTGCCGGGGTCGGTCCATGGATGGGTGACCATCTTTACATACCGAGACTTTTCCGTGCCTCAGAAAGCACGTTAAGCCGTTGGTCCCGGCTGTCAATCGTGGATCTTTGACAGTCGTTACGGGTTGTCAGAAGCCCGAAAGTCTGACAACCAGTCTTACCAAGGGGTTTCGTATTACCCAGTAACTGGGTTGTGGAGTTTAGATAGGCAGCAGTCGCTCCATGTAAAATACTGGTATTCAGCTGCATCCGGTTAAGACTGGAAGCCGACCCCAAGATAGTTGGGAAAAGGCTAGACAGATTTATTTGAATTTATCTCTGTGCCAAATTTAATCCAGATCTGTTCAGCCGTTCTGGCGTGATTACGTAACAAAGATCCATCCATTCAAACTTTCGCATCTATAATATTATCTTCTGCCAGCGGCTTCGCCTGCGCGGAATTAGTACATTCCCCCCATTATAAATTATAGCCTTTATGTTATTCTGATGTATAGCTATATTATTGTAAAGTTTCATCAAAATCCGTTCAGTAGTTTATGCATTTTTTTTTTTTGGGGGGTGGGAAATCATCCAATGACTTCTTCCGCTCTAGGGTGGAGCGGAAGGGCGTCTCAGACTCTTACTGACTAAAACCCACCCCTGTTCCTCCCTGCCTTGAGTGCCCAGGGGCGAGGTAACTCTTTCGAATTTATCCTCAACCCCCGAATTTATGCGTGAAAGAGTAACGAGCATCCATACATCCTGACAAACTTTCAGATTTATAATATTAGTAGGATTTGCATTTATTTTATTCCACCTGGAAGGTACCACCCAGCCATTCCGCCAAACCGCCACATTCCCAGCTAGCTGCAACAGTGCCGCGCTGCGCAGGCGCAGGTAGCCGCCGACCCACATAGCGCGCGCGTCTCTCGGCCTTTATCGAATGTTGATAAAACTTTAACGGCCGCGGCCCTAGCGGATAAGCCAGCAGCGTGAAATCGACGCCAGCACACCTAATTACTATACACGATATTTATGTCAAGTGTGATTGCGTGCTTTATAGGTTTTCCAAGAGGTTTTACAGGCTCTCCGTTTATGTGCAATTCCTTTTTGTTTTTTTTTTTTGGTTCGGAAATCATGAGATTACTTCTCCCGCTGTGGGTGGAGCGGGAGGGCGTGTCAGACTCTTACTGACTAAAACTCAAATCCGTGTGCCTTCAGTTGGCCTTTGCGTTCCGGGGCCGACTCCCGCGAACCTTGATTTCAGTGAGGTTGTACCGGATCTTAATGCCATATTTTTTCTTGCAGCCCCCGACGCAAGTGTGCGAGGGAACACCGAGGGTTTCATTCAGTAAGAGTCTGATAGAACTCCCACCCCAGAGCAGAGGACATTCAGGAAAAATCCCGCCCAAAAAAGAGGCTCTACGAGATGTTATATTGATAAGTATATAATGTAGCGATGGTTTTCGCTATGTGACCAGTGAAGAAAATACTAAGGTAAGACGGTACTTCACGCCGGAACAGCTGCTCAAACTTTATCAAGCGCAAGTTCGATCGTTTATGGAGTACTGCTCTCATCTTTGGGACGGATGTGCCAGATACTAGCTTGATGCGCTTGAGTCAATTCAGAATCGAGAAAAGAGGATCATCGGTAACGATGAACTAATCGAGTCAAAGCTCGGATAAGTGCTAAAGCCCGTTCTATCATGGGACCACTAGACGTACGGTGATGCGCCACCGGCAAGTACATGGTGGACATCTCACTCACACGAACAAAACACATTCATTGTGCGTTCAGCTGTACGCAGCTGAACGCATATAATATTATATTAAAGGTGTTACTACCTCCCACAGGCACCAGCGATCCACAACCAAAATTTTTTAGCTATTTCTTGTGTGTAATATTGTTTCTATTTTTTGGCTTGTGGTGAGAAATAAACACTTTATTATTATTATTATCCAATTTTCATGCAAATAATCCGTATCTAGAATTAAGTTTAATAAAATCCTACTAATATTATAATGCGAAAGTTTGTATGTTTGTGTTTCAATCACGCAAAAACGGGGATTTGAAAGAAATTTTGCACACAGATAGATTATAACCTGATTAGAGAACACAGGCTACTTTTTACCATGCAGGCGAAGCCGCTGGTAGAAGCTAGTATCTAGATATTTATTTACCTTGCAGCAAATGTAAAAAGTTCTGAAGTGGTGACGCGTTCCGGAAGACGCAGCATTGGAAGGCCTCGCACCAGGTGGACCGATATCCTGCAGACGTATTCGCTAACTCAGTTGACATCAATTTGATACGCACTATACAGTACATTGCTGCTTTGACGTATAGGAAAACAACAATGTACTACGAATTGCATATCAAATTGATGTCAACTGAGTTAGCGAATACACCTGCTGGTGAGGGTCGCGGGTAATCGATGGATGCGAGACGCACAGGACCGGTCGTTATGGTGACACTTGGGGGAGGCCTATGTCCAGCAGTGGACGTCTTTCGGCTGAAATGATGATGAAATGTATAAAAATTAAATTAGTTAGCGAATTAACCTGCTGGTGAAGGCCGCAAGTAGCCGATGGATGCGAGACGCACAGGACCGGTCGTTATGGTGAAACTTGGGGAGGCCTATGTCCAGCAGTGGACGTCTCTCGGTTGAAATGATGATGAAATGTATAAACACTAAATTACCTACTTGTATACTAAATAAAAGAGAAGGAAAAGTTACATTATGTTGTCTCTATTTTAATTAAGTATCGCCGTCAGTGTTAACGTACCTCTTATAAATACATATTTGGACAGCTTGGCTTTTGGTTACATCGTGAACAACAAACCACACATGAAAATTAGCACAGAATGCAACCAGGATATTGAAACTAGCGAACCGTCCCAGCTTTGCATGGGCACGAATTATACACCTGAACCTTTATCATGAACCGCTCTGTCTATAGGTGAAAACTGCATGAAAACCGGTTTAAAAGTTTTTGAGTTTATTCGCGAACAAACAAACAGACGCGGTGGGGGACTTTGTTTTATAAAACGAGTATGTAGTGATATGTGGTAATGAATATCTTATTCCTGTCTTGTTCATGTAATGGTCTCAAGCACCACTGCTGAGCGTAACGTCATAGGTTTAATTAACTTTTCGGGAAAAGCGATATAGTAAGTAAGTAATTTATTTCACAAAAAACATTAGCCTATAGGTAACATTAGTGTTGAAATTACATGCATGGTAGTGGCTATTTTACATAAATAAGATGTTTGTCCTTCAAACTAGGATATTATCATGTACCTATCTTGAAGAACGGTGTAGGTACTTTTAATGGGTTGATACAGATCATTCATCCTGATGTTAACTATACGATCTTATTTATAAGAATATATGAAGATAATAATACAAGAAGATGATGACTGAAAGCGAATTGAAAAATGGTGGTTCATCTGAAAATGTTGTTGGGTTTTTCCTTCAGAAATTTCTCGAAAGCAGCTCGGAATCTGGATTTATGTCCAGTTACAATACAGTATCTTGAGTGGAGACGAACAAACTAACAGCATTAATTAAACCCTTATATCTCTTGAGTCTTGTCCATCTCTATAATACCTATAGACTGGCAATCGGCTGTGTTTACGGCCCGGTCGCGACCTTCTAAAGAGAGGTTTTCCACTACAAGATTAGATTTTCGTTCCTAATGTAGGTACACAATCAAGGTACACAATCCACTACAATGCTTGTTCAGTATATTGTTACCACTAACGCCTACGTTGAAACAATAGCACTTTGTAGGAAGTAAGCTGACATGAACAGTTTGATAAGGCGCTTCAAACTTTGTTGAATGCGTAGCGTGGCATAAGAGTACTCTACTCATTCGGTATTCATTATCAGAGTAGTATTATATGTTTTAACATGTTAAAGTAGTCTTTTCAGTGGTTTTGCTCCCATCTTACAGAAATCATGCATTTTTCCGGGACAGAATGGTACCCTATGACACTCAAAATGTAGCTTTCTACCAATAATAACGAAATTCGATCTGTACTTCCTATGATTAATTTTTACATATAACAATTCATTTTACTTCTATAAAATAATTATAAATTTTAATGACCTTCTTGTTACCGTCACGTTGTGCTCGTGGTTGTTCCTAACCGTGAAGTTTACGGTTCAGTCCGGTTGAGCAATTTTATAAAGAAAATTCTTAGTAGCAGTTTTTAGTCTGGATTTGTTTTTAACCGACTTCCAAAAGGAGGAGGTTCTCAATTCGTCTGTATTTTTTTTTTGTATGTATGTTACGCGATATCTCCGCCATTTGCGAATCGATTTTGATGATTCTTTTTTTGTTTGCTAGGTCATACTTTAGAGGTGAAATATGATAAGTTGATAATAATAACGTAAAACACAAGCAACAAGCATGCTGCACATTCTTCAAACCGGAACAAAAGAGCCCTAACAGAATCCCCAGAGTCACTGGCATCACAAACAAATACCGTTGCTAGCGCGTCTAATAAACAACTACCAAAAAAAAAACAAAACTTATTTACAGCAATACCTATCAAAGAAAAAACAGAATCTAGAAATACTGTCTCAAACACACTGCGACTCTGAATAGCAACCAGCAGCGACCCCTCCACCTCTCCCAATACGGCCGGTCCCCGCGGGAGAGCAAGACTACAACCCTCCACTGCAAAAGTTCTACATATGCACTTACAATGTACGATCTCTTCTCTCACCAGAAATAATGCTGCTTCTTAAAAAATCTATAATGAAACTGAAATACGACGTTATTGGCTTATCAGAAATACAAAGACACGGTAACAACATAATAGAAGACGAAGACCACATCTTCTGCCATACAGGATTACCAGGAGGGCACCACGGTGTGGGATTTCTAATTAAAAGAAAGTACAAGCCGAATATTCAAAGCTACACTGGTTTCTCAGAGAGAGTATGCCTACTTACCTTAAATTTCGAAAATTATGAACTTTCAATAATACAAGCCTACGCACCAACTGTAGACGCCCCCGAACAAGAGATTGAAAAATTTTACGAGACACTAAGGTCAGCGCAAAAGTACGCCAGTAAAAACCTGGTCTTGATGGGAGACTTCAATTCAAAGATAGGCCAACGTAAAACCGGCGAGCATAATATATTGGCCCCTTTTTGCCATGGAAAAAGAAACCAGAACGGCGAGCTGTTGGCGCATTATGCACTCGAATATAAACTCACGATAATGAACACTATATTTAAGAAGTAACAAAAAAACCAATGGACTTGGATTTTTCCTAATAAGTAGACCAAAAACCAAATAGATTATATTTTAAGCAGCAACCCAAGATTATTTATAAATGTAGAGGTGCTAAATAATAACATTTTCCCTTCGGATCACAGAGTAGTTCGAGGAACTTTGAATCTTGGAACAAGTAAAATAAATAATAATAATAATAATAATAAGTCTTTATTTTTCAGATAACTAAGATCAGATGACAGTTTTAGCACAAACCTGCAAGACCCAATCGAACAAGATATCTTAAAACCTTATCTTAAAACCTTAAAACAAAAAACCAAAGAACTCAACTACGATGATAGCTACGACGTTGAATCACTATACAACAAAATAGAAAACATCATTCTATATTCTCTCAAAAATCCAAAACTAGAAAATCGAATGAAAAAGAAATGCCCTATTTCACCAACTACCACAGAGTTACTGAAAAAAAGAGCAGAACTCCAGCACAAGCCATCTCTTAGTAAACAAGAAAAGTCCAAACTTTCACAACTTTATAAGACAATAAGTAAAAATCTAAGAAGAATAAAATATAAGAAGAGACTACCAGAAACATAGAATAGAAATAGTAGAAAAGCACCTCCACAACACAGGCAGCTTAAAGAAGGCCTACAAGCAACTGAACAAGGATAAGATCTGGATACCAAAATTAAGCTCGCGCTCAGAAAAACCACAAACAAGAAAAAGCATAGTGAATGTTGCTACAGAATTCTACAGAAAGCTCTACGGAAAAGTTAAAGGTAACGAAAGTCCCAACTGCGAAGAAAACTTAGAGGCAGACGATGACTCTACAAATATTTTAGATTTTGATCCAGTAGAGATAATACGCAGCGTAGACAAACTGAAAAATGAGAAAAGCCCCGGACCAGACAATATACCAAACGAGTGCATCAAGCTTGGAAGATTGATTTTAGCTCCACTGCTGACCACACTATTTAACAAAATACTCAAAGATCGTAAAGTACCTAAAAAGTGGTCAGAGTCCAGAATAATACTTCTATACAAAAAAGGGAACCCTGCAGAAGTGAGCAACTACAGGCCTATAAGTCTTCTACCAGCACTCTACAAGTTATTTGCTTCATGCATAGAGAAACGAATAGAGGCACAAATAGAGAAACACCAACCTGTAGAGCAGGCCGGGTTCCGAAAGGGATTTAGCACAATAGACCACATATACACTCTCGAGCAGATAATAGAAAAATATATAGAGTTCAGACAGCCACTATATTTCGCATTTATCGATTACGCGAAAGCGTTCGACTCTATATCTCACGAGAGCATATGGAAAGCCCTTAAACACCAAAGCATTCCACAAACCTACATAGACATTATAAAAAATATTTACGACCAAAGCACAAGTAGAGTAAAGCTCAACCAAATAGGCCCGGCGATAAAAGTGCAAAGAGGAGTTAAACAGGGTGATCCTCTTTCATGTAAAGCTTTCATAGCCGTGCTACAATATATAATGAAAGACCTACTATGGAACAAAAAAGGAATATGTGTAAATGGCAAGTACCTGAGCCACCTGCGATTCGCAGACGATATAGTCCTGTTTTCAGAGATCTCAAGAAGCCTTGAGTCTATGTTAAACGAGCTAATTAGTGCAAGCACAGCAATAGGACTAAACTTAAACGTTTCTAAGACTAAAGTAGCAACTAACAGCATAAAGTATCCAATCGCTGTCGAAAAAACGCCGCTAGAGTACGTAGATAACTATACATACTCGTATATTTGGGCAAAACAAATTTCGTTTAAACCTTCCAGGAACTTAGACGAGATTAATAGACGCATCGCCATTACATGGAGTAAATTTTGGGGACTTATGGAGGTAGTAAAAAGCGAGCTCCCATTAAACTTAAAAAAGAAAGTTCCTAAAGAAGTAAGTGGAGGTGAACTCCTGCTTATTTCCATGCCTTACATATGGCTGCCAAACATGGACTTACAACAAAGAGGCAAGAAATAATTACAAGTATGCCAACGCGCCATGGAAAGAAGTATTATAAATATAAGAATAAAAGACAAACAACGGCTCCCATTAAACTTAAAAAAGAAAGTTCCTGAAGAAGTAAGTGGAGGTGAACTCCTGCATATTTCCATGCCTTACATATGGCTGCCAAACATGGACTTACAACAAAGAGGCAAGAAGTAAATTACAAGTATGCCAACGCGCCATGGAAAGAAGTATTATAAATATAAGAATAAAAGACAAACAACGGAACACTGAAATAAGAAAAAAAACAAAATAATAGGTGCACTGAAACACTCACAGAAGCTAAAGTGGAAATGGGCAGGATATATAGCCAGATCTCACAGCGATAAGTGGGCCCTTATCGCATCGGCTACTCGATACGTTCCCTCCCAAATTTCTAGGATTCGCCGCCCCCGGCATACCCTCTTAGTCCCTGATGACGCCACAACCCTGCTCCAAGAGAGCCGTAGGGAGACCAGCACCATCAAAAAACATTTCAGACCGCCGATTTTCCGACCTCGCCGGCGAGGCCCGTCGCGAAATCTAAGTCATTGTCTTCCCCGTCTCTCGCCAGCACGTGCCGCTGAGCCAGTAAACTCCCCAATTAATGGAAACCAGATCCAGCCTTCCCTTGCTGCCCCCCCAGTGACGCCCTAAGCCGAGGCCCGTACCCCGCAGGGGGTGCCCTTAGCGTGGTCACTTAGTTTGTAAGTTTTAATAAGTCCTGGCTGGAGGCTTTAATATATTAAAGCCTACACAGGCAAGCCCGGTTAAGCAGACGACAGCCTCAGAGGCTGACCTGCGAGAAGTCCTTCAAAAAAAAAAAAAAAAGCGAAAAGTGGGCCAAACAAGTGACTAAGTGGACAGGCCCGAAAGGCAAAAGAAGACAGGGGAGACCACAAGAGAGATGGGCTGACGAAATGTGCAAAGTGGCCGGCCAGCATTGGCTAACACTGGCAAAAGACCGAGAAAAATGGCAGAAACTGGAGGAGGTCTTTTCCCAAAGAGGGGTCCTTAATTGATAGTAATTATACTTATAATAAACTGTATAACCAAACTGAACAATGTATTATTATTAAGGAATAAACAGGCTTTTTTATTTATTATTTATTTACTTTAGAGGTGGTCCCATATAAATTTTATCGAAATCGATTCAGCACTTTAAAAAAAAATCAACATTAACAAAAAATATGTATACACAGATGACGTTTTGGTTGTCTACAAATGATCAAATTCCATGTTATCCATTCGGACATAACTTAAATATGTACTTTTACTTCTGGTGTACAACAACAATAATTAAAAAAAAGAAAAACTAAAAAGTGAAAAATAAAAAATCAAAAAAAAAATTAAAAAAAAATACTTACAACCGACTTCTAAAAATTGAAAAATAACTTTAATTTCGGAAGTCAGTGTCAAATAACGATGAAACAAAAAAATATATACACCGACTTCCGAAATTAAAGTTATTTTGCAATTTTTAGAAGTCCGTCGTATTTTTTTTTTTAATTTTTTTAGGATTCTGTATCCGAAGGGTAACCAACAGGACCATATTACTAAGCCTCCGCTATCCGTCCGTCTGTCTATCAAGGGGGGTGCATGATCTGTAATAGGTAGACAGTTAAAATTTTCTCAGAATGTATACAGGGTGTAACGGAAAGGTGTGGTCATATTTTAAGAACCGGTTCTGCCCATGGGAATTAACAACTTTCTCTAAGAAAAATAAAAAAGATCCCAAAAAAAAATTTGATTTTCTACACAAAGTTTTTATCAGCTGATCAATATTTATATGAGAGGTAAAAAAAAATTGAGAATTTCCTCAGATTTTCTTGAAGAAAGTTGTTCATATCGATGGGCAGATGCAGTCCTTAAAATATGACCACACCTTTCAGTTACACCCTGTATTTCTGTTGCCGCTAAAACAAAAAATAATAAAAATATAAATAAATTAAAGGGCCCTACTAGAAACGTGTTTTTTTTTGCTCGATCATAATAATGACAAGAAGTAGACGCGTATAATCTTGCACGATGGTACGGAACCCTTCATGCGCAAGTCCGACTCGCACTTCGCCGGTTTTTTGTAGTTATAACAGGCGAAAGTGAAAAACCGAGCGATCCATTGGATGCGAGAAGATCATCTAGCGACGCTTGGGCGAATACTTTGTCCAGCGTGTGCTCCTTTCAGCATCATGTTGATGATGATGATGATGATGATGAGAAAATATCTCTACGTGCCTTCGGGGATATCACCACTCTGATTTAAGTGTGCGTTGATCATGAGTTGACTCAAATGTTTAAATTTACTTATAAGTCAGTGCTGTGATTAATCAGGCCCCCACCCACTGCCTGACCGGACCAGTGACTGCTGTCCTTTGTTCTAAAAATACACTAATATTGTATTGTAATCCGTGCGTGTGAATTAAACCTAACTTGTTGTGTTCATATTTAACTAAGTTTATTAGAGTATATGTTTCGAGTATGACTGTGGATATTTATAGGGGTAAAAGAAGACCAAAAGATACGATGGATGGATTGTCGAGATGTTAAAGTGTAGGCTAGAAAGAAGATGACGGAAGATGGAGATGTCTGGAAGAAACAGGCCCACTGCTTTGACACAGGCTTCTTCTTTGTGAGAGGGTGAAATCAAAATCAAAATCAAAAGTCATTTATTCAAACTAGGCTGAGAGCCAGCACTTTTTGAACGTCAAAGTTCTACATAAAGACAGTCCCCCAAAACGCCCGCCCGTCACCACTTCCTAGTGTTTTAGCTGTGAAGAAGAAGTGGCCAACAAACTCCCCAGCAACACATCTGTCTGTTAAGTTTGAAGAACTTGAATCTATGTGGGCCGTAATCCACCACGCGGGCCGTAACCCACCACGTATAGTAGTATAAATAATAGGGTCATATAGCGGACATATAGGGGATACACAGGTTGGTATCTTTCTGCGGGGCAATAGGGAGAACTACCTTAACCGTTGCAGCTACACAAAAAGGGTCTTAGGAGACTATCCATAATTTTTCGTGAAATTTTGATCACCATACACAGAATTTCAAAAAAAATACAGTCAGCAAGAAAATGGTCATTTTATACAAAAAATGTTGATGTCAATTGATCCGTTTTTAATACTGATCAAAAACTTCTATTAGATCAACCATCGTTGTATGTGTTTTTCCATTAATCACACAACTGTTTCCTATAAAAAAAAATCTGTATATTTTGTTTCTTTAGCATCACCCTTTAAAAATATATTTGACCGAGCAGCCTGTCTGCTGACAAGGTTCGTATTTCACGCGACCTTCTTAGATGTCACAGTACCTATGTACCGACCTACCTACGATGTAGAAAAACTTCAGTGGAGTAGGCACACTAAGTTCCCTTTATAGTTAACCTCAAACTGACGTGGGAGGACCTTTCTCCGAGTGGTAATGTAGGTGTGAAAGTTCCATCAAAGGCCGACACCTCCACCAGTTCTTCCCATCGGTTCGCGAGCGGCTGGCTAGGGCATGGCTGGAGGTGGATCACTGTGTTGCCCAATTTCTCACAGGTCATGGCAACTTTAGGGGTAAATTATTTTCCTTCAAGCTTCTTGCCTCGCCTTTATGTCAATGTTCTACACCTAAGTGCGAATACGAACAATCCGCACATCATATCCTATGGGAGTGTACTCTTTGGCAAACTGAACGCAATATTATGTTGGATAGTATTCAGCCTACGTCTGGAGTTGCCTATTACACGGACCTTGTGGAAAATAGAACGAATTTCCGTGCGTTCAAGCGTTTTTGCCATACTTACCTATTATTGGAATGAAATGTAACAGCTCACAATTTTAGGACCCAATAATATTAGTGTTTCTAGCCAGTGGTGCTTAGCAACTGGGCTTAACCCAGTTGGAAATACCCCCTTTGTGCCTAATGGCCTAGATTTATTCTGTCTTCCTCTTCCAGTTGATTAGGAGGGAAGGGAAATTATGTTTTTCTTACTCCTCCGCTGTCTTTTCTGATTAATTTCTTTGCCGGACCCAAGACAGTTTAATCGTTTCTCTGGGACTCGTCGAGCTTTATTGCCTCGGTGTTTTTTCTGGTGGTCGCCACTGTTAATTCTGGCTTACAGAAGTTACAATGGTTTGGGAATAGTGTGGCGGGCTTGTCCCAAATTAAAAAAAAGTCCCCTCCCCGGGGATGTGCCCTAACAGGCGTTGTATAGGGTTCCGAAGCGGTCTTTTAAGAAGTCACGGGACACCTTCCGATTGGTGGTGATCACCAGGGTTATTTTAGTGAGGTACAAAGCCCACAATTCTTGGTCTTTCTCACCAAAAGTACAGAAAAATAAAAAAGGCAGACTAAGTCAGATAGCGTTGGCCTTATATACTCGTATCATAGTTCAATCAAAATAAAGTCTAGGTGTGCATTGAAACTACAACTTGCCAATAAGTGCATACCTTTGTAATGACAGGTTAATGGCCGCATGCTATAGAACTGTATGATGACCTAGCAAACCTTATTAACAATCTACTTATAAAGTACTTGGAAAATATCAAGTGACGCATTAATATTGCATCAACTGTTTTTTAATAAAACATTATAATTTCTGTGCAAACATTTATTTATATATTTTAACAATCACCGCTATATTGAGCGCGATATCTGATAACATTGTTAAACAATGCGTAAACGATGTTCCCGTTTCTAGGGAGCAGATAAGTACTCTTCCAAGTACAAGCTAGTGAGGCGCGGAATACAATAAGGTCCATTATTTTATTTGAATTTCACCTTTTTTGCTGTCCAAGTTACCTGCACGCTTTTTATTCTATTAAATTGATAGTTTAACGGCATTATAGCTGACAATGGAGGGTTCCACGATCAGTTAGAGAAGTTAACTGAAGATTATCCTATAAAGGTCAGTTGGGAGCTCCGAGTCCGAATCACTGACCACAGCGGCGACCGACGGCGCGCACGTTATCAAACGAACACGCTACACCTCTCTACACAAAAATCTCGAACGGGAATACCGGATACTGCCGCAGTACTAAGAAAATACAGCCGTCTCTTTCCAACACATTCGAAAAGGGCCGCGTTTTTGTATTCCGTCCTTATCCTCAACCGCGAAGCGATATCGCGCTATGCTTATAGTTAGAAATATGTAACTGAATAGTTTACTTTTGTGTGTAGTTTTGCCAAGTTGATGTCGTTCGAAATTAGAATCGCTGCATGTTCGCTGTTAGTAATGTGACTAATGTGTGAAGTGAATTGAAACTCATTTTTACCCAGAGCAGAGAGTTCGGGAGTGTTTTTTTTTACTGTGCAAGTGTAAGTGCGTTCGGCCGTGCAATGGCGCGGAAACGACACATTTTTTAGATTCCAATAATGAACGAAAGTTTGTGATTTTCTACGGATTATGTGCTGTGTTTATAAATAACAGTGATTTTTCTTGTGAAAATGTTCAACAGGAGATTTTCTTTATTAAACGTAAGTCATTTTACAATTTTTATTTTAGAGAATTTTCGTATTAGTTTCGTCGGGTAAATAAGAATATTTTCTATCAGTCAATTTGTTACTATTGAGATACACTTCAACAAGATAATGCAAATATAAATAAGTGTTATCAAATATTTTTCCGTGTAACTGAACAACAAAGAGCTGGCAGGGAGCCAGAATATCACTTTAATTTTATCATTCGAAATGGTGAATGATCAATGAATAATGAAAAACATTAAAGTAATGAGATAATTTAGATTGCAATTATACAAATATGGCAGTGGTTAATATATTATTATCTAATATCTTTAAACGAGCAATTCTTGTATATATGTTTATTTAACGATTTTCATGAAATTTAGTATGCAGGGCTTTTCGGGGGTGATAAATCGATCTTGCTAGGTTTCATTTCCAAAAAAACACGATTTACCAAAAATAAAAGAACCGAGCAAAGCTCGTCATCCAGGTACTTAATATTTATATGAGATTAAATTAAAGTGTGTTTATTAATTATTATTACTGTAACAAATGCAACGATTGACATTTCAAATGCATAAACTCAAGGTGGGTATTTCTTTGGCGCATTTTTTTTGGTTTTCTCTAACATTATCCTTATCTAACAGTATATCTAAGAATAACTGCCGATATAATAAGATCACATTTTAAGGAAAGTACATAGTTTCATTTTAATGATAAACAGTTTACAAAGTTCTCAGAAGATGAAAAAAATTAACCAATTCCCTAGACACGTCAAAAAGCAGATAAAGCTCGAATGAAATCCAAGCTTGATTAGTCAAATAAAATTCAGATTGAGTATTTGGCATTTTTTATCTTCTTAAGGATATGACCTCATATTAGGTAAGTAGGTAACTCATCACATCGCATAGCCCAATTTAAATGTCCAGAGTTATCACAAAAAAAACGGCTTTATTCCAATAAAAGTAAAAACAAACGATTTATGTTTGGATTTAACTAAAGCTTTCGACACCGTAGACCAAAATATAATACTTACTTCTTCTTTCTAGGGTTTGAAGCTTGACTAACATGTTATGGACTATGCTATCTTGGGTAAACTCAAAACACAAACACAAACAAAAAGCATTCATTTCAAATAAACCGATGACCGTGTGATAGGTAATTTTTAACTGACAAGATTTCGGTCAGTCAGCAAGATGAGGCTAATTGCACATCCCAAAGCATATAAATGTATATCTATGGAGAAGAACGTGCAAGAAACTCAAACCATTAGGATAAAAATATTCGTCTTATTAACATATTCAATAATGCACATAACTGTCGTCAAGAAGTTCCCCAAGGTTCACATTTGGGCCTCCGATGTTTATATTCCTTTTTTTACAAATGATCCCCTATATTATACACCATCTCAATTTTAGTTATTGTTTAAACTGACTCTTTAAATCCTGCACCTTTTCAGCAGTTCTCTTTACGCTATTTGGAGAGCACAACATATTTTCGAAACATTTTACTCAGTTGGCAAAGTTGTCATACATATCACACTAGTTCACAGATCCCTGATGATGTGCAATAACAAAGGTATGCCCTGTTGTCGTTATCAGCATGTGGCACAATGTGGGAGTCATTGTTATTGCCCATCCACGTGTAATATTAGGTGGCGCCTCCCTCGCAAATCGCAATATAAGTACTTGACTATATTGCTAAAGCCAAAACATAATAATATGAAGTCTACTTTGATAATTCTTTTGTATATGTGAATGAGGAGTTGTGGAGCTCTTAGTGGGAAGTGTCAAATTATTCGCAATATAACTATGGCAAGCACCATTAATATTATAAATTCGAAAGATTGGATGGATGTTTTTTACTCAATCACGCCAGAACGGCTGAATGGATCTAGATGAAATTTGGCGCAGAGATAGATTACAGTCTGGTGTAGCACATAGGCTATAATGTTATATATATATAGTGGGTGGACTACGAACCCCGCTGACACAAGCTAGTTCATCTATACGTTAAGTCTGTTTACCAACTTTACATATATTATGAGCTTTACGAATTGTAGGTTCCTTGAGATTTTATTCATAATTCCTTCGTGATTTTTGTTAGATATGACAATATTTGGTAAACGTCAAAGAATTTTTATTGCTTTAAGAATTTTTAGCTATTCTCTTTTAGCGTCTAGTATGCTAACTAGGCGAGCGTCCATATCTATATTGACGTAAGGAATTTTATTTTTTATCTTTTGTTCTTTATATGGGTTCTGAGAATTTTTACAATAGTCTCAGAGTAGACTCAAAACAAAAGGTGGGAGACACATCACAGTGTGTCTGAGTCTGGTTAGATTGTAGCTAGAGACATTCGATTTTCAAGGCCTATCGTTTAAGAAATATGTTTTAAAGGTACAATGTGTCGCAGACTTAGCAAAACTATGTGTACACAAAATCAGGAGAAAATCAGCTATTCCAATAGATTTTTGTACACAGCAGTGAGTGAAAGCACGCATTCTCTTTTACAGAGCTGTGTAGAGAATGACATAATTATGACCCTATAATCAATGATCACCATTCCGTTAGGTTGATTTGTATTATAATTTTTTTATCATTTATAGGCACGCGTTTGACCGCTATCTCACCTGATGGTAAGCGATGATGTGGTAGAAGATGGAGCACGCTTGTCTAGAAGTAACCTATTTACTCTTGACTTAATGACTCCCAGGTTGTAGCTATCAGGAAACACAGACTCCGGCAGAGAATTCCACTCCCTAGCTGTACGCACAATAAATGTGTTCTCAAAACGTTTTGTGAGTGTGGGTGGGATGTCTACCATGTACCGGTGGCGCATCGCCGTACGTCTTGTAGTCCGATGATGGAACGGGCTTGGCGGAATTAAATTATGCAATTCCGTCGCACACTTCCCAAAATACAACCGATAGAAAACCGACAGGCTATATAGCAACTCGGCTTCAATGCTCAAGACTTTGAAGCTTTGACTCGACGAGCCTATCATTGCCAATGATCCTCTTGATACGTTTCTTAATAGACTCAAGGGCATCAAGCTGGGCAAGCAAGGGCTCAAAGTCTATAGTAATCTTTCTTGTAAGAAGCAAACAGTCTAAGGGAAATATTAAATTAAACTAACAACGCATCCTCATTCAAACCTCAAACTTACACCACAACAAGTAACCAACGAATGATTCATCCTCAACAATAAGAAAAATCCAGTTATTCATCACACTACAGTAACAAGTCACCAAGTCGTTGCCTGCCATATGGGACGGGAACAAGGTCGGCTCTAAGAACATATCCGCCAGTTAACTGGCCTCCTCCGGCATCTTTGCTAATAAGATAATGTTCCCACAAGTGCAGTTAACTACAATATTTGTGACTGTGGACTGGGAGGCAGGTGGATTGCTGTCAGCGACTATTTGCAATATAATGGATTGTGATTAACATTTTGGTTGGAATTTATTCTTGTGTGCATTTTGAAATGAAATTTCATATTTTGTGTGAGTCTTGTTTTGTCACTAACTTACATATTAGGAACTAAAATCAATTCTAAACATATTTAATGTTCTAGCGTTAACAAACGTTTAATTGTCAGAAGATATGATCTCAATAATTAATTTGTCGTCACTGGCCAAAGACATAACGACATCAAACCAGCTGTGATCTCTTTTTAATTTGAGTAGTTAAAGTAATAGAGATAATAATTCAGTTACCACTAGTTTATCACAAATCCTTTCAGTACAGTTTTGTATACCGCGCGGCAAAATCTGCAACGTCGGACATTCTTCGCGATGTTTCGCTTGTTTTCCTACATTTAATGATGATTATATAAATGTAGTGTTATTTATTAAAATGTTATGTTTAGATTATTTCGTAATATAGGTTGGCGTGTCCGTGCGTGTGGATAAATACCTATTTATATTAATAAATATAAAACCGACCAAGTGCGAGTGGGATTCGCGCATGAAGGGTTCCGTAGCATCGTACAGGACGCGCTTAAACGCGTGTGCTTGTTGCCATTATTAAGTTCAAGCAAAAAACGCCAAAACAAAACAATTCTAGTAGGGGGCTCCCCTTTTGTTGTTAAAGCGGCAACAGACATATATTCTGTGAAAATTTCAACCATCTACCTATTACGGATCATGTGATACAGCCCGCTGACAGACAGACGGACGGAAGGACGGATGGACAGCGGAGACTTAGTAATAAAGTCTTTAAGTCAAGAGTGAATAGATTACTTCTAGGCAAGCGTGATCCATCTTCGACCACATCATCGCTTACCATCAGGTGAGATAGTGGTCAAACGCGTGCCTATCAACCATAAAAAAAAAATAGCTTCCTGTTGGTTACCCTTCGGTTACGGAATCCTAAAAAATAAAAATAAAAAATAGTGTTTGATTTAAGTACCAAGAAATTATCATATAGTGGCATAACACAAACTTTATGGATAGATAGACATTGCATTACTAACGAGAAACACAACATAATCACGAAGATGATCTTTTGAATAGACCATAATTTTTACTTGGATTCAAAATGCATAATGCATTCTACCTACAGGTACAACAACAACTTGCCTTATGCTTTATTCATGCCGCGTTATATTCGATTTGTGTTATCTGTTATTCCCCTTATAAAAAATCTCGTTTTGGAAAACCCAAAACGCTGCATTTTTATTCTTGTGCGATTCCATCTTCGAATCATCTCTCCTACCTTTGTACATTTCAACATTGTTTGTACCTACTTTATCTCTCTATGATTGGTTCACTATCCAGCTTTTCTCCATGCGGTTGAATGTAATGGTCTCCTTTATCATCATCCTTACCATTTGCTTCAATCTACCCACTTTTGATTGTAATTGGTCCATTTCTGAACGTGGCCAACGACAGAGCCATCCAAGTAGGGACAAAGAAAGATAGACAAGACAATCGACTCGAATAAAAGAAGAAAAAGTTTATAATTTGCTCTCTCCAAGGAACAATGTTATTAATTTGAAGTAAGTAGGTGTTAATTAAAAGGATAATTAAACAAAATTACTACAAGCTAAACATTTGTGAATGAATCGCGTCGCGTTGACCGACACTCGTCAACATTGGGCAGGTGACGTCAGTTTCACTATAAATCGTCTAAATATAACCGGGATGAGCTGTATGACACGCAGGCCTGGCTGAATAGATCATTATTTGTTGTAAACATTTTAAACATAATACCTAAATTACGTAGAATATTGTCACGGAGGTATGAAGAACTTTTCGTTTTGGATGGAAAAGAATAGAACAGAAATAGTACATTGTTCACCGAGAGGAGAAAGTGATCGATTACCGTCGAGGGTGTCATTTGAAGCCCGAGCCGTAGGCGAGGGCTTTAAAACACCCAAGATCGGGAATCGCACTTTCTCTCGAGTGATACATAGTGCTTTATACTACACCTACGAGGAAAATAAAAAACTAAATCTTTACTAATTGAAATTTATATTGAAATTGTTGCAGTTAGTGAAGCTTAATGTAACACTTTTTCCATTAATGTTTGTTTGAGATGTTTGCGACAATGTAGGAGGAATAACTGGCTGTGCTGTTGGCACTGCGCTCGTAGAAGGCTGTGGTGCCAAAGGGGCAACTGGCTGCTGAGGGGCATTTGGCATCGCCGCGCTCGTTGATGGTTGAGGAGATGAGTCTTGATGCACATTAATCGATCCCGATATTTGGTCATTTATTCGTGTTTTGTTTTCTACGGAATTCTCTATGTAACCTTCTGCAACAGCGGACGATTTTCAACCACCGTGGCGTTTTATTGTGGTTAAATCAGCACCAGTATCGGCAAGAATAGTCGCTGAAGTTCTGCGAAAGCAGTGGCCAGTGTATTCTAGTGGATTGAATAAATTAAGGTAGGAAGCTATTTTTCTTGGCACAGTACTTATTTTGTTTTTCCCAATTACTTGTTTCGTACATTTTTTGTTTTTATATTGTAGTAAAAACCGATTGGTTTTGGGGTCACTGGGGCGAATTTCGTTATATTTCTTCATTATCTCATAAAATAAGCCCGATATAACAAATGATCGCTGAATTTTGGTTTTTGTGTTAGGAATATTGACAATTATTCCATTTTCGAGGATTTCGATATCGTCTGTTGTCATATCCACAAGTTCTTGCGAACGACAGGCCCCATTTACTCCTAAAATCAAAATAACCTGTAAACAAAAATATCAAACATGAAAACCTAGTAGATTTCTACTCATAAATAGGTACCTACGTAATAAATCATAAACCAGTGCATTTTGTTCATAAACTTACCTTCATCAACAAATATTTGTCATCTGGAGCATTCTGCAAAAAGGAATAAACATCCTTTGTGGCTCAACTTTACAATAAGGACCTTTGAGTAGACTCTTCAATTTTTTTTGTGCAAAGTACTTGTTATCTTGAGCAATATCCCGAAGTTTCAAGTTTAGGAAATAAATACTTTCGGAGATAAAAAATATCAAACTTTGTTAAAATAACCTCAAATTTCGCACTATTTTATTACTTTTGACGTAATTTGAGAGAGCAAGGGTTGCTATTTTATGGAGTTTTAATAATGCGTTTTGATTTTGCAAAGTATAAGTTGACGAGTAATTTGTTTTTTTTTTTCAAAATTCGCATTATTTTTAGTTATTTCATTTGGGTTTTATAATTTCTCAGTGATTTGTGTTTTTTGGGTGATTTTCTATTAAAATTTTGATTTATTGACAATCTAAAGTTATTATTTTTTATTCTGATGGTATCTATTTAAGGTGAAACGAAACGCAAAATATAATTTTTGGCGCCGTTTTTTAGTGTCATTCAATCATATGTCTGTACTCGCGTTTGAGAGCATTTGCCATCGCGCTTGAGAACAACATTGAATACCTTGCCATCATGTCTTCATCCTCTGGATCAAGTCAGCTGCGAGCAACAAGTGAAGTGACGCGTGTTTTGGACTCTGTCGAGCCGCATGCTCCTTCCTCCGTATTTACCGAAGTGACGCGTGTTTTGGACTCTGTCGAGCCAGGATGCAAGAGCGAGCGAAGCGAGCTCGGGACTTAGGGCACCCCGACTCGGACAGGTTAGGTTAGAAGGGGATGGCGGGGTCAACAGAGCGAGCGAAGCGAGCGAACAGACCCCGCCATCCCCTTCGTGGTTATTTTTTTATAAACCACTCAGAAGTAGGAGCCCCGCGAAGCGAGGCTCCGTCGACACGTGGCTCCATCGACATGCAAACCTAAAACATTATAATAAAATAAAAAATGCCTTTGCTCTTCGACGAATGACCTTGACCTTCGGCTTTTAGGGTGTTAATCTTGACCTTGAAGATGCCATTGATCGTATTATTGCTTGGAAATAGTCTAGAAATAGTCCGCGATTGGCTCTAAATGAAAGTGCTTCCCAAAAACATAACCTCAAAATGAGATTTTTAAAAATTCATAAAAAAAAAACTATGCATTTCCTAAACTTTTCCACCACGGGGGGAGGGTCTACCCCTCCCCCTCCCCTCCTCCCCCCTTCAAATATATACATATATACCTATCCCTATTGTAAATGTCCTTCCTCCTTTGTAGTAAGCACTTTTGATTTCTTACTACGGAATCCCTCCGACTTTCTTTTCAGAAATGCTGTAAGTTTTTTGTATTCTTGAATATTTATGTCGTTTCTTGTCAATATAGTACTTTTCAACATTGAGTACATAGACCATAACGTACTTGGTTTGTATTTTTGCGCTTTTTCTCTGAAATAAGCTAGCAAAACAGTTTTAGAAAAAGATGCCGCATTTTTTTCACTTTTCCATTGCAAAAAATCGTCATAAGTTTTATTATATTTTTTAATTGATTACTGTGGTTATCAATCAGTATTTTTGCTGTTTCCTTCAACTGCGGCGGAGTTAAAAAATCTTCATCATCACTATCACTACTTATCATTTTGATAGTTTTATTTTACTTTCTACGAAAACTGAATCCTCAAACAACACACAAATTGAAAATGGCGCCAATGGCGTCTGCAATTTTCACATGTTCTTTTTTCAAATTGTTTATCCTGCCGCCGCAGGGTCGCACTGCCAGCCCGACACCATCCAACACACAGCTAGTGGCCAGTGTCATTTTGCGAACTTGGAGATGAAAACTCACTGTAAAAACTTTTTGGCTTTTGATATTTAGGTTACCGGCGCATAGTCTTACCCAAAATTAAAAAAGAAAAACCACGTAAGAAATGGATTTTCATACACTTTTCTCTCCCGCTCAGATGCGTTTTCTCCCCGCATATTTGTTCGATATGCAATGACGTACTTTCTACCGTAAATTTGAAAAAGTATCAAGGTACTTTCCAAGCAGGTGTAGTATAAACGTTTATTCTACACAGACAACACAACAGCAGCAAACAAAGGGTAAGAAAAGAAAAGAGAAAGAGAGAAGAAAAGAGTAGGTAGTACACGAAGATACAATAAAATGTTGTGTTTTTAGTCCTGCAAAATGGTGGAGTGCACCCGAAACTAATCTGTGTGCTCTTTAAGAGAATAGTTGAATCGTATTCATAAACAACCGCAGTATCTTTTGGAAATGTTAAGATCTCATCGCTAGCCATTCTCGACTATCAAAGGAGTTCATCGTCATCTTTAACTTCTCCTTATCCTGATTTGTTTGGGGTCGGCGCGGTTCTTTCTTCCATATTTTTCTGTCCAGTAGCCACCCCTTTTCCAAACATATCATTTTCACACAGTCCATCGCCGCATCTCTAGCTATGGTCAAAGATACCTACATATTATTGTAAACCAGATTTAAAAATTTATCAAATGCCTCGTTTAGGTCCAGGTTCAGTAAAAGATGTAATCGATAAGGACCTAACATCAAGATATCTTTTTACCTCCATGTACAGATGATCAAAAGCGTAATTATTTAGCGCTAGAATATGGTATTTTATCAGACTGGTTCCGCATTATTGCTCTAGATAAGAACACACGCGTTGCATGCACGCATCACGCCCTATTTAACTTTGAATAATATTAACCATTATAATCGTTCAAATAAGTACCTAATGTGTCGAGACTTGATTCTGGACAGCTGTAAGATCTGCGTTGGCGTTGGTCTCGTGTTTGTGCGTGTTGGGATCGATTTGATCTTGGAGAGGTGTTTCTATTTTTATAGATATAGAACGATTTTATACGGAGCGTCTACATTAATAACCTTATTCAATGACTTATCTTTCTTAGCAATGCGTAATTTTCTTCACATATTCGGGCAGAAGATACCAACAGAAGCTTTCTTTTTAGTCATGCGTAAGGTGACATGATGGGTGCATACGATAATACTTTTCTAAGTATTTCCAGCGCACCTTGTAGTAAGCCCAACTTTCTTCTTTCTTTCCCAACTTTCTGCTTGCCAAGCCATATACTGAACTATTCTCGTATGTCATTATCTTCATGCCATTGTCACATAATACTTGGGGTCAGTGCAATACGTTTTATTTTTCCATTTCCTCCTGTCAACTGTCAAGCTATCCCTGACTCCTTTTATTTTATACCATTCATCTATTTAACACATCCATCCAGGTTGTTAAATGACTCGTAGCCCTACCAGCACGTAACACAAACGTTGCGTATTCGTTCTGTTGCAAACACTTATTTATTTAGAAAATACGAAACCTGTTCGCTTTCTACGCGCCCAAGAAAATGTATGCTGCTCGAAAGCGAGGAAAATCCACCTACCACCTATTTGAGTTGCTGGTACTTTGCATTGGATCTATTGAATTGTGTATCAGGATTTTGGACAAAAAGTCGTTGAAGAAGGTTTATGGTAAGGGGTTCAATTAAGAGCTTGTGTTGATTAAAGGTTTCATTACGTGCCTGTATTACAACTAAGTATGACAAAGTCTCAAAATTGGTATCTAAAACCCGTTTACGGTGCATTCTTAGATCTGAATGTATTGAACCCATTAGAAATCATGTCTTTGTTCAAATGAAAAGTTGCTCAGTGTAATGCTAAATTTAAAAGAATTTTTCAGCTACAAATCGAAACTGGAGTTTTTATACATCATATATCCAATCCCACATTAAAACTATTTAACCGAAGTCTTTTACCAGTGGTGGAAGTATTAACAGCTACTGAATATCCGGCATAGCCCAATTAAAAACGGTAAAGTGTACAACATTAACATTACCAAACTCAATTAACATAACAATGCACTGCTGGACAATGGACATAGGCCTCTAGCGAAACGGAATTAGGTTTTTGTAGAAAGGGCAGCAACAAATGTTGATTAATTAAACAGAACACTACAACGATGTGGACCAATATTAAACAAAAACCCAACTGCAAAAAAGTACGAAACAAGCAAACTTTTCAAGCAGCCAGATGAAAATTTTCATTTTTTTGTTTTGTACATTTTGGTGACTAATATTTTTGGAATCGCCTTCTCGAGCCCTTCAATTTGATACCCCACATGATCTTATCACAGAAAAATACGAACTCAGTAAAAATTCTTATAGCCTTTCACTTCGGCAGTCAAATCCAATCTAATGATTGTGTAGAAGTCATCCAGCGGTTTAGGCTACAGGACGTGCCAAAGAAATAGACATAGGTACCTACGTACATACATACTATAGTCATACTCTCGAAAAATATGACCCTCCTTCTGACGAAGTCGGGTAAAACTTAAGCCGTTTGGCAGTCGTTACGAGTAGTAAGAAGTTTAGAAGCCCGAAAGTCCGACTTCTAGTGTTACCAAGGGCTATTATCAATGCTACTCAGTGGGTGTGGAAATCCGATGCCTAGGCTATCGTCCCTTATGAAATATTGATATAGAGCTGCATACTTACACTTAAGGTGGTTTTACACCGTCGAGACGAGGCGTGGATGTGAGAATTGAAATTTTTATGGTAAAATTTATCTCCACCCTGCCCATTTTTGGTGTAAAAGGTCTAGATGGACGAGGATGTGCGAGGCGAGAATTGAAATATTTGTTAGTACAATATTGAACCTTATTTCTCTAAGACTATTAGAGAAATAAGGGAGTATTTATTTACTTTGGCATCGGCCATCGAGGACCCGCACGGTCTCCGCTGGCCATCGCGAGACATCTTTCGGTGTAAAAGGGTAAGTGTGATTTCAATTCTCGCCCATCCCATCCACGCCTCGTCTCGCCGATGTAAAACCACCTTTAGACTTTGAGGCGATGTCGATCATAACATATTATTATAGTTGCGGGTAAAAGTCAGGCAGATTATTAACCTCTGTGAGATACTAAGAACTGATTCTAATCTGAATCACAGAACAAACAGTAGTGCCCATTATTTCTAACCTTACATCATCACCATCATTCTCTGACCCATAGAAAAGGCCGCAATCCACCACGAGGGCCCAGTGCGGGTCGGTGTATGTCACATGTCTTCGAATTTTGGACATGGCCGGTTTCGTCACGATGTTTTCCTTCACCGTTTTGAGAGCAGTGGTGATGAAAATATTCACACAAAGTAAAGCATGCCTGGGTTTGAAACCATACTACTCGTTAGTCGGGGCCGATACCACTGGGGGCCACCACTACTGGGGCCATTATATTAATTAACTTGGGATCGGTGTCACACATGTGTGTTCTTCTTCAGTTTTTCCCTTTACAACCTCGCAATAAATAAAACTAACCAAATTGTATAATAAACGAGATGCGTTCGCGCGTATCGTCAATTAAACGGGCGGTCTGACTCTGCGCACGAGTCGCAACTCGCTAGATATCATACACACATCAACACTGTCTAGGGATATTTTGGATTTACTCAATTTACTCAAAATGTATTAAAAATAGCATACAACATGTTTATATTTTTATAAAGCCCATTTATCAGACTACACTCCAGAATAAAAGAAAACAATGTTTTTTTTTGCGTAAACAAATTTTTATTCAAATAAAGAAAAAACATGAAATAATGGTAAAACTAACAACCAATGTGTTTCTCAAGAAAAATTTACAAATAAGGAAAAAATAATTTGTTTTTGACAGTTCTGTGAAAAATCAGTAGTCAGTAAAACCACCCATGACGTTAATAACGGACCTGCAACGGTTTTTCATGCTTTGGGTTAAGTTATCCAAGTCTTGCTGCGGTATATTGTCCCAGGTCCGGCTAAGATGCAAAAAAAGTTGCTCTTCCGTCGCAACGTTTGCAGGGAAATTCCTCAAAGCCCTTCTTTGGAGCATGTCCCACGCGTGTTCTATGGGGTTTAGGTCAGGCGATTGAGCGGGTCAGCCTAAGACCGATACGTCGTGCTCCTGCAACCAGCTCGTCACCATTCTCGCTGTGTGCGGACGGGCGTTATCGTACATGAGCGTGAATTCTTGGCCCATTTGTAGTCGATGGGGGTAGATTATTGGTACTAGCATCTCGTTACGGTATTTTTCAGCCGTCATGGTGTTTCTGATCCAAACGAGGTCTGTTCTTCCACCAACACGAATTCCCGCCCAAACCATAATTGTCCCGCCGTGGTATGAATGGACTTTCTGAGGATGTTGCAGACGGCTCTCACAACCAGGAACTCGCCAAACACGCACTCTACGTGTATCGGGATGGAAACCGAACCGGGACTCATCGGTAAACAGCACTACAGACCACTGGTTTTCTTCCCAGAGCAAATGTTCACGAGCCCACTCTAGTCGTCGTCCACGATTTCCTCGGCGTAGTGCTGGAGTACGAAGCGGTCTGCGAGCATGAAGGTTAGCTTCATGCAGCCTTCTCCTCACAGTTTGGTCACTCACAAGCAACTGGTGCTCTAACTGGAGCCTCTGAACCAACTGCATGGCCGTAACATTTGGTTGTCTTCTCGCGGCAACTTGCAAAAATCGGTCTTGTCCTTGAGTGGTTATGCGCTTCCCGCCTGGGTGTCTTTCAGCCACTTCACCAGTAGCACGATAACGTGACCATAACCTTGATATCACGTTTTGTCTTGTTCCAAACTCCTCAGCAATACTCCGTTGAGTAGCCCCAGTTTGGAGCATGCCTACTGCCCTTAACATTTCTTCTCTAGTTAAATGGCGCCGCTGCATGATGCACACAATAACATTAATTCGGAATTAACCGATAACTTGTTATAAAACTTAAATTGGACACAAAAAAATAGCCACAAACTACTGTAGGTAAATGAAACCTTCGGACTTCGCTACCATTATGCCGCGTAAATCTTTTGTTTTTAATGTATTTTTTCAAATTCAAATTTAGAATCGTTCAAAAAGGCTTACAAAATAAACTTTCTTCAAAAGAATTTAAAAGTGGCCAGTATTTTTTGAGTTTAAGAACTTTATACAAAATATCCCTAGACGGTGTTGATGTGTGTACATCACACAGAATGACATAATTAAATCTCAAACACTGAGTTACACTATTAGGGAATCATATAGCTAGATGTTTTTATATGACCTTAGTCCTCTCCTAACCTGTCAGGGTCGCAAAAGTGTTTGAAAGAGCACAGGCAACTGAAGGACCAGGGATGGGTTTTAGTCGGTAAGAGACTGACACGCCTTCCCGCTACACCCCGAGCGAACCTTAAAAAGAGACCTCTTCTCAACATCATTCTTTAGATTCGAACATCTTGTGGATTGTATATGTGCAGCTGGATGAGAATGACCGAGGATCTAGATAAATTGCGTGCAATTGAGATATCATTTCTAGGTTTAAACAAGTCATAAGCTGAATCCGCAGGAGAACAAAGGTTACCGGCATAATTCGAAGAATATGGCAGTGGGACCTTGCTCGCAACGCGGATGGCTGACGGAGCCGAAAGGTTCTGGAGTGGCAAACACGTAGAGCAAGACGCAACATTAGATGGCCCTTCAGAAAGTAAACCGATGACCTGCAGGTGTATTCGCTAACTCAGTGGACATCATTTTGATAGGCACTTTGCAGTACATTGCTCGGTGGACATCGATTATAATAGCACTTCGTAGTACATTTTTGTTTTCTTATACGTCAAAGCAGCAATGTATTGCATAGTGCCTATCAAATTGATGTCAACTGAGTTAGCGAATACACCTGCTGTTGAGGACCGCAGGCGCAGTAGTCCACTGAATGTGAGAAGCACAAAACCGGCTGATGTGGTCGGGTTGTAAGGAGACATTCAGCCTTATTTATAAAATTCATTAACCATTTAAGCTTAGTTTAAATACTGACTCAAAAGAAATCCTCCATTGAAAATTTTTGAATTACGAACTAGCTAATCAGTGTTTAAACTAATCATAATTACTTATGCTTATTTTTGAAATGACAACTTCTTTAGGCACGTTGGGCATTTTTGTTCAAGTTTTCACTTCTGTCGGCACTCCCGGAGTGCCACTCTTTTTTATGAATAATTTCCATGTTTAGCAGTATAAATGAAATAATAAAACTAACTGGAAAACTAACCTACGGATAGCTAAGAACCGACTTTGAAACACGTATCAGGGAGGTTTCAGGCGTTTATCACCTGTGCTACCGACCATCATATACCCGGTACTTAGTAATACCTAACAGTGTTATTTGTGTCAAGAGTTAACAGTAAAGCGCCAGTCTGTCTGAACTGAACTGATGCGCGTGCGCATGCATGACCCGTTAATTAAAAGAGGTCCGCGCGTGCTGCTAACACAATAAACTTAGTTAGCACGAGCGATATAATTCAATCTTTATGATAAGGTTAAACGATAGTAATGATATAGAGCGATACATCATTGTCATAGAGAGAAGAAAAGAAGTCTTTACATATCAAGTTGCAGTTTTATAAAACGGGTCACTTTGAGCCTGTGATATATTAAAGAAAAAACAAAACCGAAGAAAACAAATGAAGAACTAGAACACATAACAGACAAACAACCCAACAATAAAGACACACAAAACAACAACAAAAACACATCATCAGCCTTTCCAATGTCCCCACTGTTGCGGCACATGCCTCCTCTCTGTGAGAGGGTGTGGGCCGTAATCCACCACGCGGGCCCAATGCGAGTTGGTGGATGTCACATATCTTTGAATTTTTAGTTCTAGGACATGTCGGTTTCCTCACGATGTTTTCCTTCACCGTTTTGAGAGCAGTGGTGGATGTAATAATTTACACAAAGTAAAGCGCCTGCCTGGGTTTGAACTCACGACCTACAACTTGTAAGTCGCGGCCGTTACCACTGGGCCACTCGCACGCAACAAACACAAAATACTACACAATTTGGAAAAAGGAATAACATGCCTTAAATATAAAATTTATTTGAACTTAGAATTTCAAGGCAATCCGAAGTAATCAAAGTTCAAAGTGTGCAGTTTCAAAAAACGACAATTTCATAGGATAAGACCTAAATAGTATATTTTTTTTATGAGCCTGTATTTGTCCCACTGCTGGGCAAAGGCCTCTCTCATGTCCTTCCAAACACTCTTTTCTTGTGCCACCTCGACTTAGCCTTCGTGGAGAGCGTTGGTCATCCAGCCACCGCTTTCTGCTGGCCTCGGCGATGCCGTCTATCCTTTGGAAACCAATGCATGGAGACTTTATTTGCTTTATTTTGAGACTGGCAGCCTTTATTGTATACTTTGGTTCTTTATTAAATCTGCCTAGCCTTTTCCCAACTATCTTGGTCAGCTTCCAGTCCAACCGGATGCAGCTGAATACCAGTATTTTACATGGCTACAGCTACTGCCTACCTGACCTCCACAACCCAGTTACTGGGTAATACGATACCTCTTGGTAAGACTGGTTATCAGACTTTCGGGCTTCTGACGACCCATAACAACTGTCAAAGATGCACGATTGACAGCTGGGACCGGCTTAACGTGCTTTCCGAGGCAGGGAGGAGTCTCGGTATGTAAAGATGGTCACCCATTTATGGACCAACCCCGGCAAGCGTAGCTTAACCATGATTTTGCCGTAGCTTGACCGTGTGGCTGTTATTAATTTAACCACGAGCTCATCCTTTTTGGTTCTTTATTGTAAACCAAAATTGCTACACCATTTTTTAGCTCACCTAGAGGTCGAGAGAATTAATAGGACAAGTAACTTTCTCGAGAACAGTGGAGTTCTCCTGGTTCCTGGAGTTGTAGCAGCATCAGTTATTCTCATGTGTCTCAGTGGCTCTCTGAGAGAGTCAACAAAGGTTTAGGTTGCGACCTAATACGAATTATAATGGAGTATCAATAATCTCATAGATACAGTAAAGGGTTAAAATTACAGACCCCAATCACCTAAAGATAAAGAGCTTAAAATATCTTTGCAGAAGGAGTTTAATGATCCACGTCTGATTTTAAATCTACAGGGAATAATATCACTATCACTACTCAATATAAAACAAAATCCTCCGCCGCGTCGGTCTGTCTGTTCGCGATAAACTCAAAAACTACTAAACGGATTTTCATGCGTTTTTCACCAAAAGACATTGATTCATGAGGAAGGTTTAGGTGTATAATTTGGAATCTAAAGGGTAGATTAAACTAGTCTTGAACCGTTTACCTTCTTCTACGAAGATATGTACTTTAGGTTTTGGAGGTTGCATTTTTAACCCCTGACTGTGCAAAATTCGTCAATTCAGTCTACCATGGCCTGGTATGTCCATTATAAACAGTTAATGCACATAACGGAATAGATTTTATTACAGCAATCACTAGCGCTCAAACTAGTTTTCCTTTAAAAGTAGGTCTGATTAATTAATGTCCTGATATTTAATGTCCTGGAATTTGGTGAAGACCCAATTCATTGTAATAATTGTCTATTATTACTTCAAGTGTTGAAATTTTTTTGAGCTTGTTCCAACTAGGTATTTCAAAAATTGTTTATTTTATTATATCACACAGTACTTTTCCTGGCCAGCATATTTGTCAACCGTATTTATTCTGTTTTTTGTTCTTACGGCACTTTAATTATCAACGTTTATATTGTTGGGTCTGTGAATATGAGCTTCTTGTGTGCAGTTCTAGGTTCTGGTGTGTGTGAAAAGAAGCACTGTACCGAACTATTTTACATCTTGTATTTTTAATAACTTTTACATAATTATTAAATTCACTCGCGCCTATCGGCTGGACAGTCACCCTCAATCTCTTCCCTTTTAAACATAAAATTAGTGTTTTTATTTTATTCTTTCGAAACTATATATTTTAAAATTATGAAAAAATACATTCAAGACCCTCATATTACGTGCCCTTTCATTTCATATGTCGCACGGGACATGTGCCATGCATGAGTTCTAAAAGGTGTTCTGATAATCTAGACAAAGTAAGACAAAATCCAATTTCGTTATCGTTTCGCTATCGTTAGTGTAAATCTGACTTTGTCTAGGCACATTGATGAAAGAGTCTCTGAGCTACAATATACAAATCGTACCTACATATTCTGATATTCAGTTTGTACCTATTTCTACAAGGAAAACTGCTACAGCTCAAAAGTAAATCTTTGTACCGACATCTCGCCGCTACGCTAAAGTCTACGTTTATGTTTAATCATCATATTGAGGTCTCCAGGGCGTGGTGGGCTGACCCTAAACTGGCGCGTTCACGTTTCGTTGCGTCAAGCTAACCTCAGTCCTCAGTGGAAATCCGCGGTGCTACTGGGTTCAAAGTAACTGGCACTTTGCTGAGGTTGTCATTATTGTCACGTAGAGTGCACTGTGCAACGCATTTATTGTACTTAGCGCTGTTTGTAGGGCATAGTTTTTAAAAACTACTCATTTATGCCGTATTTTAAGGCGCCCATACACCTACAAGCCAGGTGTCATTCCGCACTCAGGAGGCTTGGACCCTTTTCTGTGGGCTTCTATGTTTTAATGTTTTCACTTTAAGTTAAGTTATCCATAACTTTGATCGACGTCAGTCGATTGGGGTGCTAGCTTTGGCTTAGATATATATATGAAAAAGAAAAATAAAGAATGTCGAGTAATCCATTCTACCATCGTGAATACCACAGTGAATTGATTTAAACACACCCTAAAAGATGATGGTTGTAACGTTATTATGAGATAGTAGATAACCTGGTATATTTTCATGCAACTATAATTTTTTTAAACGACTTCAAAAAGGATGAGGTCCCACTTAAACATATAGATCTGTAGTGCGATTCTGTAAACAACTCACCGTGAAAACTTAGGTGAAGTGAACATGAAGTGAGCTCTCAATCCATACAATCAAGGTGGAATAACAGTTCACTTCACGATCACTTCACCTAAGTTTTCACGGTGAGACGTTAACAGAATCGACCGGCGGATGATGAGTTTCGGAGACGGACAAAGGAAATCTTTAAAAAATGACAGCAAATCAACCGCGATTGCTGCTATCGCATAAATATGCATTATTAACACAATTGAATGAGGAATCATAACTAAAAAGTGAAAAATAAAAACTTTTTTAGAGTCGGTGTCAAAAAACGAAGAAACAAAACCAGAAACACCGACTTCCGAAATTAAAGTTATTTTGCACTTTTTTTGGTAATCGGTTCTATTTTTGCATAGTCAAACGAGAGTCGAGTTCTAAAACCTAGATCAAAACAGGAAAACACTAATCATGCACTTCCTAATAAGCAACCAACTCCTGGAATAGGTCAAGAAACTACTACGTTCTAAGAAAAATATTAGTGGATGTAGGTATTTTTGAAAGTTTTTGATAACTCCTTTCACAAACTTATATAGATATGCCATATATAAGTAATTATGCAGACTAGCTTATGCCAGTGGCTTCGCCCGCGTTGAATGGTGTATTTTACTAAAGAAATCTTATTAGTCCGTCAGTTAAATAACCAAAAAACATTGGCCACGTATTTTTTGCTTTACCAAACCAATAAAAATGACAAAGATAAAACGCATCAAAGTTCAGGAGTGTGGGCTCGTTACGTCACTTTGGTGGTAAGAAGTGTCGCGCCGCGTGATGTCACGCGACATTTCAACGCACTGTATCGCCCTCATTTTTTTTTTGTTTACGTAACAAAAGAAAAAATACGTTTCTATTCCAGACTATAATCCATCTCTGTACCAAATTTCAAACAGATCTGCCCGCTTAGCGAAATAACTTTTATAATAGCTACATTACCTGCGGAGAGAACTGTCACGTGACTCACGCCCAGTAATGTCGTTGCCATACATTTTGCACGAAGCGTCAGCGTAAACGTTAACAGAAAAGTAGTTTGTCTAACTTCCCTGTTCAATTGTTCAGGCATGATTGAATAACGAACATCCATCGATCCAAACTCTCGCATTTATAATATTTAAATAGGATTGTAGAAGGCCGATACGCGTGAGTAAATTTAGTAATTATGTAAAACTAACTGTATGTTATTAGATCTACTCACAAATAAGCCCATACATTCATGTACCTTGCTCTCGTCTTTATATGCACTACGTATATGCACTTCCAGAGATCCTCTTCTCTTGTGTCGGTCATGTTCCCAATCTAGAGGGTACTGTCTCATCTTTTACCCGTATACTAATAACGATAAACTGGTATCAATTGATCCAGAGCTATCACCAATCTATGTCTGTCTGACTGACTTCCTCCGTATCGTCGGTTCACTACCCGTATGGGGCAAACATTTGCAACACTTACAAATATTTGTGTAGCCACGAAGTGAGAAGTTTTTTCTTGAACGTTTTTTCTTGTACAATTAACAAATATTTTAGTAAATTCTAGATAACTATTTGCCGTCTTGAGAAAGTGACATTAGGTGAATCCCCTCATCCACAAGTGACTTAGGTAGTCCTCGTAGACCTGCCAAATAGCTAAAACGCCATTTTTTGTAGGTTTATTTGATCTATGCTCTATTATTTCCTTTATTTATGTTATTTCATGATCATCATCATCATCAGCCTTTTAATGTCCCCACTGCTGAGGCACAGGCCTCCTCTCCGTGAGAGGGTGTGGGCCATAATCCTCCACGCGGGCCCAATGCGGATTGGTGAACGTCACATGTCTTCAAATTTTTGGTTCTAGGATATGCCGGTTTCCTCACGATGTTTTCCTTCACCGTTTTGAGAGCAGTGGTGATGAATTAATTTACAAAAAGTAAAGCGCCTGCCTGGGTTTGAACTCATGGCCTACAACTTGTAAGTCGCGGCCAATACCGCTGGGCCACCACTGCTCTGGTGTCTCTTATTTACATTTTTAATAATAAAAAAACAAAGATATATTTAAATAAAAACCTGGCACTCCGTGAGTGTACCGTCAGAAGTAAAAACACACATCGTCTCACGAATCGTCACAAGCACTCGTAGGGGATCGCGTCCCGGTATCGGTGGCGCGCGAGTTCAATTGTTTTTCCCATCTCAAAACTGCCCAACTCGCCACCGACACCGACACCACTATTTGGATTGAAGTGAAAACTTCTTTAGGCACGTTGGACATTTTTGTTCAAGTTTTCACTTCTGTCGGCACTCCCGGAGTGCCACTCATTTTTTATGTTGGGAAGTCATCAGCTGACTCGCTCTGATTGGAGCGGTAGAGCGTGTCACACTCTTACTGACTAAAACCTACCCGTGTTCCTTCAGTTGCCCTTTGTTTTCCAGGGTCGCGGTGACTCTTTCAAACACTCCCGCGACCCTGGCATAAACTTTAAGCCCGCAAAGAAACATTAAACTAAGTAAACATAAACCTTAAGCCCGCAAAGAAAAATTAGACGAAGTAAACATAAACTTTAAGCCCGCAAAGAAATATTAGACGAAGTAAACATAAACCTTAAGCCCGCAAAGAAATATTAAACGAAGTAAACATAAACCTTAAGCCCGCAAAGAAACATTAGACTAAGTAAACATAAACCTTAAGCCCGCAAAGAAAAATTAGACGAAGTAAACAAACTTTAAGCCCGCAAAGAAACATTAGACGAAGTAAAGATAAACCTTAAGCCCGCAAAGAAACATTAGACTAAGTAAACATAAACCTTAAGCCCGCAAAGAAATATTAGACGAAGTAAACATAAACCTTAAGCCCGCAAAGAAACATTAGACGAAGTAAACATTATGGATGATTCCTGGCAACAAACATAGTAATTATATTTAGTTCGTAAGTTAGATATAAAAAAATATTAGACACGTATTTTTTTTATCAAATAAATTAAAAATGACAAAGATAAAATGCATCAAAGTTCAGGAAGAGGAAAGAGCTACTTACATTTTTTACGTAGATGTGACGTTACGCGAAATTGGAATGCTCTGTATTGTCAGCTTGGTATGTTCTATGTAACGGAATTCGTCATTCTATATCAAATATGGCGGACACCCAAAGATGGCGGACTAGTTATTTTTTATGTATTTCCATGATATGGGTGTCAAATGAAAGGGTTTGTTGAGAAGAATACCAAAAATAAAAAATAAAGTGTTTTTTTAGTTTTTTTTTAACTATAGAAAATTAGGGATGGGCCGAATGTGGTTTGAAACTTTGAACCGAATGCGAACGTCGGCCGAACATTCGGTAAAAATAAAAAGTTCGGCTGAAGTTCGGTTATTTTCACCGTGTTTTTTCGAGAGTGAAATGTCGAATCTTGTTTTTGCACCTTAACCTGCCCTTGGTAAACTTCAAATACCAGTGGGTAATAAGATTTCATTTAACACTGTTACATAAATAAATTTAAAAATGGTAATTCAATTTTTGGCGATAATTATTTAAATGTTTAGATGTCCAAATTCTGATAATGTTAAGAATACATTTAATTGTTAAATAAGTAACAACAAACAAACCATAAATAAATGTGTGTGATTTTATTTTGCTGGTTTAGTTTTATTACTTATTTTAGACTAAAAGTTTGAGTTATTTTAATATTTTTATGTATCGAATGTTCGGCATTTGAACCGAACTTCGGTTAAACCGAATGTAAAACGAGTTTTGGCCTATCCCTATAGAAAATTATTATTGTTTACGTGACAAAATAAAATAAATGTTTTGGTAATCTAAGTAACTGACAGTCTTAATAGTTTTTTTTAGTCACCTACCTTAATGACTGACGATGATTCGTTTAGAAGACGATCTAGATATCAAATATTGTTTACTCTCCAGCTTATCAACTTCCTGGAAAATAGATTCCTAGAAATAGGTTAATAAGGTAAACATCTAGGCGGAAAAACCCTATCCATATAACGTTATTATTTTAGTCAGCAAATAGATCACAATGGTTCATATAAATACGTATATAATAGAGTTATTATGTAAAGTACATAATCAGCTGTAACGACCAATTATATAGTTTACTACTTTGTTTACCCGTTTACCTCGTGTCACATAGGTACATCTATTTATGTCTTTATGTATGCAAAATCTTATTTTTAGTACTTATTTGCATACTTTAGGGTTTTTAGACCCACGTTATTTCAAAATTATTCAACATAGATCATGTGCCACCTACAACAAATCGATACTAAATTATCCACAAATCAATGTGACCTACATTACGCTATATGCGTCCATGTCCATAATATTATTGCAGATAGGTCACATTGATTTGTGGATAATTTAGTATCGATTTGTTGTAGGTGGCACATGATCTATGTTGAAATCTATTTATGTCTTTATGTATGCAAAATCTTATTTTTAGTACTTATTTGCATACTTTAGGGTTTTTAGACCCACGTTATTTCAAAATTATTCAACATAGATCATGTGCCACCTACAACAAATCGATACTAAATTATCCACAAATCAATGTGACCTACATTACGCTATATGCGTCCATGTCCATAATATTATTGCAGATTTTTCCACATAAGTTAGGTCAACAGCTGTTTCACCCTTTAGGGATTGATTTATTTTTAAAACTTAGGCTTATATGTTCTTTCTCAGTTTTCCTTAATTAATCACGCTGATCCCCTTCTTCTTCTTGCTACCAGTCAGTGTAGCCAGCACCATCCCACTGTTGGACAAAGACCTTCCTGACCTATGATTTCCTGGTACACAATATTAATAGTACTATATTCTTCAGTTTTATTTTATTTTTGCTTGGATACTAGGCTTTTGTAAATTAAGGTGCGTTTGTAATCTGTGCAAAATATTAATTTTTCTTTCTTTCTTCTTTTTCTTTCTTTCTTTCAATATCTATTAACCGGTGTACGTTATACGGGTTAATAAATATCCCGGAATAATGTACACCTTCTGTGAGATAGGCGACGCGAGAGAATCGGCGGGAAAAATAACTATTTAGGGTACTGAAAGTCCGATTGAAAAACGGGACGTGTGTGTCTGAACTACCTATCAAACAAAAGAGCATACTGTGAGGGTCTCAAATGTATTTATTTAAATAATTTTTAAAATAAACTGCTTTGAAATTATTTTGGAAAATACATGAAAAACAACTCCCCTGCCCCTATCTCCAAACCTACTTCATTTTATAATAAAGTTTTATTTAGTCATGGTTTAAACCGAGTAAAAATCCCAGAACTAAATTTAGATCTTGTTTTGTAATAAGACGGAGAGTCTAAAATTTTGAAAATAGAAATCATTAAGGTTATGAAGTCTATAAATATTTTATGTCAGAGAGCCATAGAGAGAAGCATACTTTACCTGAAACGTAGAGATAAACAACGAAATACAGAAATAAGGAAGCGAACCAAAGTAATTGATGCTCTATCACACTGCCAAAAACTAAAGTGGAAATGGGCAGGCCATATCGCTCGAATGCACAATGTAAAATGGACTAGGATGGTTACCATTTGGTCTGGCCCCACCGGTAAAAGGAAAAGAGGAAGACCACTAGAAAGGTGGTCAGATGAAATATAGAAAATGACTGGGGGTAACTGGATGACATTGGCTCAGGAAAGAGAAAAGTGGAAAAAAATTGAGGAGGCCTATACTCGTCGAGAGGTCCCTAATAATTGAAAATATAATTATGAAAAATATATACTAATGAACTAATTCACAAATAATTATAACTGCAATTCATTTTATTTATTATTTTAATGTAGAATTGATCAATCATTATTGAATGTATTATGAATGTATTTTTAAATTATTAAGGAATTAAATGGCTTAATTATTATTATTATAAATATTTTTTGAAACATGTTTAAAGAATAGATATGATCCGTTCGGAACCCATTGCCCGTGATTCAGACTCGTACTAGTTAAAATATAGAACAGAGACAACCTAGTTATAACACTAAACAGTTCTGTTGTTAACAATGTTCACACATGTATCTAATAATAGCCTTCGAACAGAGTTATCGTTATTACGAGTTATTACGAGATAATGGCACGTCTAATAAATACATAATAACTCACTGTATTGTTTCCAGTAATAAATAGGTAGTTACTAATGATGACACGGTTTTTTACTGCGTTTTAGCTTAAATGAAAAAGTTTTCAGTTTAGTCATTTGAGGAAAATGAAGATAAAAGTAACGTTAGAATGTTTTGTAGTTTTTTTTATCAGATACGCTGGTACCTAGTTCCTATAAATATATCACTACATTATTATAAAATAAAGTCCCCCGCGGCGTCGGTCTGTCTGTACGCGATAAACTCAAAAATTACTGAACGGATTTTCATGCGGATTTCACCAATAGACAGAGTGATTCATGAGGAAGATTTAGGTGTATAATTTGTACCCGTGCAAAGCTGGAGCGGGTCGCTAGTTGAAGATAAAATGAAGATACCCACCCCGGATGTAACATTCAATAGATTTCAATAAAAAAATTAGCAAAATGAAATACTAGCTCCACCAACGTTACACAACACAAACGTTTATAACTAGATACTCATTTTTAATGTTATTGAATCGCAGTGTCATGAACATATTGTACATAGCACTTTTAGCTTATACGTACATACATATAGCAATACAATCTGACAAGTCACGTTAGTACCACATACCCCAGAAATAAATGCATCAGCGATTTGGAATTTCCCACTCCAGACTCATGCTTACTTGTCTTTTAAGTTAAAGAAGAATACTTGACTTTCTTTTCTCCATATCTCTCTCTTTGAGCTCTCCTTGTTCTCCATCATTTGGGGTTGGGCTTCATCACTAATTTGCGCCAGGTTATTCAATTCTGGGTGGTCGTCTCTAGCAATAGGGATTTCCTGGATATAAAAATTATAATTCTATTTTTTAAATTACTTGCCACTTGCTAGCTAGCACTTCATTATGCCATGAACAGCAGACAAATTCAAGCATAAAATTAAACAAAATTAGATAAGTTACGAAGTCATGGGTCGTTCTCAGTTTTCTCTCCTATATCTAGCTAGAGTAACAAAGTCTCTTCTTATTATGTAGTAATTTATTTGACGTCACATACCTATCTGTAGTAATAATAAATTATATAAAAAAAAACCAAGTTCTAAAATAGGCAAAACGAGTTTCTTCTTTGGCCTAAATGCAATAATTAATAATTTTTCTTTTAAAACAGATACAAATTTTTGGTTTCGTCAGCTGACGTAATATTTATGAGAATTCGCTGTGATTCAACGGCTATCCGGTCTGAATTATAAGTAAGGAAGTGTGTCTATATGTTTTGAATTCGTTTTATATCTCGAATCTATAGATGCTTCGTCTTCTAGGAGATACATATCGTTATGTTTTTCTTAGAAGACGCAGGGAAAAGGATATAGTCTATCTTATGTCTGTGTTTATATGTTCTGTATTTGTTGTGTTAACTGCCATAATTATGTGACAAAAAACAAGTGGATGCGTTGTCGACCCCGGACAAATATCTTTGGAAAATCTTAAGAATGGTGATGATGAATAAATAAGAAGGAAAGTTTATTTTATTCCTTAGACTATGAAAGGTTATAGACGGAGTGTCAAAATCCAGCAATCTGAAGTACCAGAATGAGAAGCCGGCTTGTATCTGTACACGCGAAATAAGCTCACATAGACAAAATGAGAAGCCGATACGTCATCGTTACGTTCGTCAAGGTCACTCACACATTTTAACGACCCTGCTACATTTAATGTCTAATGACGTTCCGTCTATAACCTTTCATAGACTAAGATTTTACTCGTTGGATACCATAGCTGCACAACCGATCCTAATTACATACGCACAAGCGCACACGCTTGTGCATAATATCGCCTGCCCCCTAGCCAAAAAACTTTTCTATTATCGTTTACGCTAACACTTAGTACAAAATCTAAGGCAATAACATTACCTGCGATAAGTCACGTGACAATTTATTCTCTATAATCGTCGAAAAAATAAATCTAATCTTCGCTGATCGAAATTCGGTCGGAAGAATTATCAATAAGTAGGTTTAGCCAGTCGGTACTATCCTGATACTCAGTTCCGAAATCCTAAATCTACAATCTTGTCGAGTAGCTGACCGTTTAACTGCGTCTTGAGCTGTTCCTCAGTCGACATAAGAAAAAGAATTGGATCTGATATCCCCCTATCAAGATTTGCATTGCGCTTGTCCACTAAATTGGTTCTTACTTCCAAACTATCCTTCCAAAGATCTCCATCGCTATTCGAGCGACGCATAGCCCAAAAAAAGCGGAAGCCAAGCCCATAGCAACGAGTGAATCTAATCACTCATACATAACCTTGCTATCATACCCGCGATCACAGGGCGATAACCTTCCGATGTTTTTATCAAACTGTTTAACTGTCCAGTTACTATGGCAGCTTTTTGTTTTCTTTTTTTGATGATTAAGTGGTTTTTCAAAGAGGTTTGCGGTCAGAGTCTTTATGTACCGTACAATTTGGCCGGCTGTCATTAGTTTTTTTTTTGTACCGTGTTGAGTCGCTGAGATCGCCAATTGAAGGTGATTTTTGAGTGGGTGTGCCTGTTAGTCATCTTTGCAAGGTTGTAGGACCTTTTTAGATATTTTTTTGCATGTTATTGTTTTGATTAGAATAGGATCGTCTGTTGCAGTCTATTATGTACCTATGATACACGCCATTATTTTGATGATGGATACCACACAGAAAACACAATTACAATACACTAGCGACCAGACCCAGCTCACGGGTTTTAATTCCTTATTATTATTATTATTCTTTATTGTACACATATAACATATAAATAAAACACAAATTGACCGTTAGTTACAAAGGTGAGCTTAACCCAGCATTTGGGTTTTCTTACAGCAAACCTCAGGGTGAAAAATACAATTGCATAAGTAGGTAGGTACATCTTAAGTGCACAACAAAAACTTAAAATACAATCTGTTGTACTTAAATAAACTAAACAAATATGTGATACATAAACATACTAAATACTATGGGTATGGCTTACAAAGAAATCCTTTTACAAAACATATTACGGGTCATGCCGACAGGAAGTGTTCCCTAATTCCTCTCCTAAACACCTCCAACGAAGGGCTAGCCCTAAGAGTGCGTAGAAGAGAGTTCCAAAGGCGTACAGCACGAACAGTAAAGGATCCACTGTAACAACTAGAGGAGTGGGGAGGGAACCGAAGGAGCAGGGAAGATGATGAGCGGCAAGATTTTCCTTCTTTATGAATCACTCTGTCTATTGGCGAAAACCGCATGAAAACCAGGCAAATAGACGCAGCGGGGGACTATGTTTTAAAATATGTAGTGATGTGACGCTCTTACCTGCCCCATCGAAGTTGAAGGCGTGATATCATATCGATATACCTACGAATAACTGTCTCGGTATATTCCAGTGCTGTTCAAACAGGGGTGCGTCCACAATTGGTCGCCCGCCGTGACCTGTTATGATCAATTTACTTATTGACCTCCTAGGGAGCGTTCGTTATCGCTTGTGTGGCTGTGATGAATAGGTTTGCTTACTGTTCTCCAGTCCCTTGCCATAAAGCATTTGGGTAAATTCCTTGGAACTTGGAAAAAAATGCAGAAGCACGATGTTCTAAAATTTAACTTAATTTAGGACTTAGGGCCTAGGGCAATGGTACACCTCAATGTGAAGACCAAAAAAAAAAAAAGGTATATGTGTAGTAGCCACCTGGTTTAATTCACCATTCAGTTAACAGCCTAGCCTGGGAACAACTAGCGGCCTGAATGATATTCAAATCTATAATGGACATGTGATGGAAACAAAATTAAGGGACCACAACATGGTTCGAAGGAGATGACGGTGGAGAAACCCCCATCACCTCCTTCATGTTAGATTACCTTATACCCGGCAGACAGAACTAAGAGACCCGTACAGCAGGCCTCCGTTGGCTTATCTTATTTACGACCATCGTCAGCACATTGCTGGCTGAACGCAAACCAAAATTAATTTTACGACCTGCCACAGCCTCTCTCAAATGTTTGGGCTAGGCAAGTGATTATAAACGAGATCGATGCAAGTCATTTGCCTAGCTCTTTGATTGATTGGCTGAATATCATTCGGGCTGCTAGTTAAATGCCACCGTTTAGTAAAAAGGCTAGGCTGTTAACTGAATGGCTTATTAAGCCAGTTGGGAGCGACATATCTACCACTAAATCAAATTTAAAGTAAACGTAGCTCTGTTCCGGTTTAAACGGTATTAGTATTGGTGCTGGCCTGCTGGTTTTTTTACAGCCCTCTACCCAGAGGGCTGTAAAAAAAACCAGCTGCAACGTGTGAGGGATATACATGGTGTAAAAAGACACATCACAGAGCCGTTAACTACGCATACTGTACGTCTAACAAAGTAGTTTTGAGCGAAAATTATTGCTAGGAAACGACTTTTATTTTTAAGTATGTAAAATAAAACTATTTTTTTATTCCACGCAATGTAAAACGAACACAGGCAAGTGAAGTTAAACCCCGCCTCTTCGCTCTAAGCCACTTAGGTACTTGTCGGATACGTTTGATATTCATTGCGTTTTCGTAACTGCAAATTCGTTATTTATAAACTACGAAAAAAAAATTGAAAATTCAGGTAACGTTTGTTTGGAAAAAAGTTTAGCTATAACACTTACAATTAATTTTCGTAAAATATAAAAAAAAATCGATTTTGACCTTCAATATCTTCAGAACAAGTGGTTTCCCAGGTATGGTCTAGTGGAAAAAAAATATCCAAATAATGGGTAGAATATGTGGCTTTCGGCTGCGGAAACTATCTTTGTACTCCCGATATGTATTTGGTTTTGTAATTTTTCAATGTTGACTGCTAATCACCAATAAAGCCGACTGCGTATTTACCATTTATCCTATTTCTTAATATCCTACTAATGTTATAAATGTGAAAGTTTGTGAGGATGTATGTTTGTTACTCTATCATACAAAAACTACTGAACGCATTTTGATGAAACTTTACAGTAATATTGCTTATACAAAAGAATAACATATAGGCTATAATTTATATTGGGGGTACTAATACCACGCGGGCGAAGCCGATGGCAGAAGCTAATCTAAGCAGAAAACTAAAAAAAAATCAAATTAACATTTTGACATTCATGTGGGTATTGCAACTAAATAACTGTTTAGTTGGACAATGCGGGCGGCATCAGTAAATATTGTTGCTGCAAACCAGAACGTTGTATGTTTTGCATTGTTTTAATAAATAAAAAAATAAAAAAACTTCATTGGTCCTATTCGAGTTTTCGATATTACTCTCAAATTGGTAGAAAGATTGTAAAGTTGTATAATAAATCAAAACACTGGGAATACTCATCATTGTGAACAACTTTTACAATAGGACCAACCCTTTTTAGGGTTCCGTACCCAAAGCGTAAAACGAGAAATAACTAAGACTCCGCTGTCCATCCGTCTGCCTGTCTGTCTGTCTGGCTGTATCTCATGAACCGTGATAGTTATACAGTTGAAATTTTCACAGATGATGTATATCTGTTGCCGCTATAACAATAAATACTAAAACACAGAATAAAATAAATATTCAAGGGGGCTCCCATACAGAAAACGTGATTATTTTGCCGATATTATAAATAATGGTACGGAAGCCTTCGTGCGCGAGTCCGACTCGCACTTTGCCGGTTTTTTTTTTGGGGAGGGGGGGGGGAATCATCAAATGACTTCTCCCGCTCAGGATGGAGCGAGATCGGGCGTGTCAGACTTTTACTGACTAAAACCTACCCCTGTGCCTTCCTAGCCTGAGTGCCAATTTTCGAATTTATCCGCGCGACCCATAGTACCAACCTAAAATCGCGAAAAAAAATCTTAGAATTGGTCGCTTCAACATGTGACCGACATTTCACATCTCCACTTTGTATAAATAATAAAAAAATACGTCATTGTTCATCTGCTTGTATGTTTCCTTCTATGTTACCTACTTACAGCTATGCTAGCATACTTATGTTTCCTTCAAATTATTTAGAATCTTAGGCAGATATTCGTACTTCCAAAATATTTGTAGAATGTCGTAATAGACTTGTTTGTCTTTCACAATTCGAGACAGAGATAAAAGTTTTCTTAACATTTATATAATTAGAACAAACATAATAAGAGCTTGATGTTCTATTTTAAGTGAGTATTTCGTTATCTTAACATAAATAGTGAGTTTCCAAGGTTTTCCGTCCGTTTGCTCAGTGCAATCTCAGAGTTAACAATACACTGATAAACTCATCTGAAATGCTGTGTATATTGCCACGATTTCATTTATTTTTAAGTTGTGGTTTATGGATCTTTAAGTCCCACTAATAACTTTGAATTACTGGCTTAATATAGGATGAAGCTAGGATAAACATACGGTCTCTGACAACCTTTCTTACTTCGAGATTAGAGTTTTCACACTTTTCACTCTCATTTAGTTCATAGTTAGTAACGTAGGTTGAGCAGTGGTGGCCCAGTGATGACGGCTGCGACTCACAAGATGTAGGTTGTGAGTTTGAACCTAGGCAGGCACTTTGTTCAAATTATTTCATCACCAACACTGCTCTCAGAACAGTGAAGGAAAATATCGTGAGGAATCCGGTATATCCTAGAATCAAAAATTCGAAGACATGTGACATCTACCAATCCGCATTTATCCCGCGTCGTGGATTACGGCTCACACCCTCTTATTTAGAGGCGGCCTGTGTCCCAGCAGTGAGTGGGGACATTACGATATGTCCCCATTTTGGTATGAACGTAGGTTGTGAGATGAATTAAATGTATCTAGCCAAGAGTTGATGGCACTTTCCGCAATATCCATTTTATAAGTAGAAAGTTCTGTAGTTCGCAAGTCGAGAACCAACCTTTAAACTTGAAAATTAGCCCCACTTCTGGGTGACCTATACTCCTCATCTCCAGATATTAGCTTCCATTTCCCGACTGTGGGTTCGGCTTCGAGTACAACCAGATGCAGATGAATACCAGTAGTTAAAGTTGCAAGGCACACCTACACAAAAAACTCTAGATTTACTAACTGTACTCGTTGAATCTAAAGTGTCTCCAACAAATGACCATAAACACGCGCTGTCCATGGTATGTCCAATAGTTGGTCAGCACGCTGTGCATACAGATAAGTAATCAATATGGTTGACGTACCTATGCATGGTAATGTACAAATACTTCGACTTAGAATTGACGCGAAGTTGGGCTATTGAGTTTGTAATTCAAATTATTTATTTCAGATATGAGTCCATAGTATTAGTATAACAAGATTACTTAAAGACTAGTGTCAGTTAATCAAATAAAAGGGATAGGTATACATCATCAACTGGTGTGGATCCTTACCAAGTGGCGCAGCAGACCCAGCGACCTCAGGACACACTCAGGAGACTATTATCTATTAGTGGCGGTGCGCAGCCGGCCGGCCACGGAGGCGGTCCTTTTTCTTACTATGGCGTAAAAATCATCTGTATGGCGCCTCCGCAAACATACCGGACGCACTACAACGCTACGACAGCCCCAACAGTATCCTGAAGTCCTGAAGGCGTTATTGTATTGGACGCGCAGATCGCTGTATGTCCTCTGCGTAGAACTGGTCCAAAGATTGCACGTGTAAAAAGACTGGCAGAAAGCTTTAAAAAGAGTTACCTTAACTTGATTTATACAACGTGGAAATCTTTGAACCAGCATGTTACATCGAACGATAATGCATTCTGTAGATTTATTACAGACATAGATTTATTATTAGTAGTATTTTTTTATTCTGTGTGTTCCAATATGAACATTGCCATTCCTATTAGAATTAAGAACACGTCTTACCAAGGAGAATCGTATTACTCAGTTACTGGGTTGAAGAGATCAAGTAAGCAGTCACTCCATGTAAATACTGGGAAAGCTTCATTCAGTTAGACTAGAGGACCGACCTTAATACAGTTGGGCAAAAGGCTAGGCACACGACACGCTCATTATTCATCAATAGACCATAAACTTGGACACATATTTCTATCGGAGTACTGGAAGACGCAGCGTTGGAGGGCCTCCCACAAGGTGGTGGTGAGGGTCACGGGCATCCAATCGGTGCGAGAGGCAGAGGACCGGTCGTTGTGGCGATAATTGGGGGCCTATGTCCAGCAGTGGACGTCTTTCGGCTGAAATGATGATTATGATGATATTAGAGTACATAACCACACTGTGTTTTTGGTGTGTGCAAGCATCAAATAAATTCTCCCGCTCTGGGTGGAGCGGGAGGGTGTGTCAGACTATTACTGACTAAAACCCACCCGTATTCCTTCAGTTGCCTGTGCCAGGGTAAGGCGATCCTACAAATCCTCCCTCGATAAATAACCACCCTAACACCTGTGGAAGCCCACATGTATATAATTAAATAAAACACATGTGAATGCACTACTACCTACCGGTACAGGTTATCACCGGCAGCTGTCACGGTATTTATACCGGTATTTACTACCGGTACTATTTGAATAATTGGAACTCTTGGAATCCAAGCAATCGTAATTATTTTATGACTTAATAGCGATGTTCTTCGATTACCATCTAGTACGGAAGTAATACTAGAATTAGGTATCAAAAAACCCGACTGCAAAAAAACACTAAAAAGTTCCAAACATGTCACTGGTTGGTGGTAGATATTTTAGTTTAATTTTAATTAAGTATAGATTTCGAGTCACCAACTGCATCAGACTGCTTGAAAACAGACTTGTTTGGACATACATACATACATACATACTCCAAAAACATTACCCTCCTTCTGGGGCAGTAGGGTTGGGTAAAAAAACAAGATAGCAATAAATTGCCATCTTGTTTTTTTACTACATGTTTGTTTTTTATAACAATATCATCATCTCATCTCAGCCTTTTAACGTCCCCACTGCTGGGGCACAGGCCTCCTCTCCGTGAGAGGGTGTGGGCCGTAATCCACCACGCGGGCCCATTGCGGATTGGTGAATGTCACATGTTTTCGAATTTTTGGTTCTAGGACATGTTCAGGTTTCCTCACGATGTTTTCCTTCATCTTTTTGAGAGCAGTGGTGATGAAAAAATTTACACAAAGTAAAGTGCCTGCCTGGGTTTGAACTCACGACCTTCAACTTGTAAGTCGCGGCGAATACCACTGGGCCACCACTGCTCTCATAAAACAATACATGTTGTCATCTTATTTTTTTACCATATGTTTGTTTTTTATGGCAATAAATTGCCATCTTGTTTTTTTATCTAACCCTACAACTGTTTATTATAGCATTGTGGGGTCCATGATTGTGAATGGCAGTTTAGTGACGAGACAGAATTTTACTCTGGGTTTCTAAATTGAGAGCTTTAATTTTTAATAACAATGTTTGACAAGTTTGTGTTCTTAACTACGAATTGTCAATTCAGATTTAGGGGGTAACTTAACCAGTAGTCCTGACTGACTGACTGACAAATCGGTACTCCAGTCTAGACGGTTCTCCCACTATCTATCTCTTTTACAAACAATTTTTATTCGATAGATTACTCTCGTTCGACAAAAAGTAACACTATATACCCTTATCTTAAATGTTGACCCTTCGCTTTTAATCATTGTATGGAAAGGACTGTTTGTCCATCTTCGAGAACACATTCATCAGAATAACGAGTATATTTACCTATCTTCGTTAATTACTGTTGTGTGGCATCTTGCAAGTAATAAAATTAAAGATGTACATGAATGTGCCAGTAATGTTACGTATGTTATAGCGGTGATTGCTGACAGTGATGGCACGTTAGTTTATTCTATAGACACGATCACGTCAGACGACTATACTGCTATCTGCAAGATAATTATATTAGGAAAACGCATTCTATTAAATATATAAAACATGGCGTCAAGAAATTCCTCCTCGAAGTGTGCCCAAAAGACTGGGGGCAGTGCGGTACTGCCACGTTGTATCGCAATGCTTAACCTCTGGCCGAGCTAAAAGCCCTCGCATGGTTCACGTGAAGTGTCGGCTCCTCCTCCTCCTCCTCGCGTCACTGTCCTCATTGCTGAGGGTCGTGATCCCCTGAACGTGGAATGACCTTAGCTTTGATAATGTTGCGCCACCTGTTCCTATCTTTGGCATCGTGGAGCACATCATGAAGATTGGTGTTCAGTAGAGCGGATTTCGTCCGACCACCTGAGTGGACTGCGACCTCTTAGACGTTTGCTCTTGACTTTGCCAGTGACCATGAGCTGCTCGAAGTTATGTCCGTCCTTCCTGGCTATGTGACCGAAAAAGCCTGGTTTTGATTTTGAGCTCGCGTAGAATGGTCTCGTTGGTGCGGAATGCAGTCCAAGGAATCTGAAGCGTTTTCCTCCAGCACCACATCTCAAAGGCGTCTATGCTAACTCGATCCGCCTTCCTCAAAGTCCACGTTTCACCTCCGTAGCTGAATATGGAGAAAACTAAGAGCGGTTGCGCACTACGTCCGATACTTATCCGTCAAAATACAGACCTATAGAAAACTCGGACCGAACTCTGATCCTGCCCGGGGGTGGAGGATAAATTCGAAAGAGTTACCTCGCCCCCGGGCACTCGAGGCAGGGAGGAACAGGGGTGGGTTTTAGTCAGTAAGAGTCTGACACACCCTTCCGCTCCACCCTAGAGCGGAAGAAGTCATAGGATGATTTCCCACCCCCCAAAAAAAAAAAAAAAAAAAAAAACCGAACTCTGATCAGTAGTGCATAACCTACCATACAAATTGTTCTACGACCACGCCGGACCGTATTTTCACGGATAAGTATCGGACGTAGTGCGCAACCGCTCTAAGGCGTTGACCAATTTAATTTTAGTTCTTCGCGAGCTGTTGCGGCCTTTCCATATTTTGTGCAGCTAGGTCATTGCATTTTTGGCCATACATAAAAAAAAAAAGCATTTATTTCAGGTAGACCATTAAACCCATATTCAATATAGAACAAAAAAAACAAGAACATGAGCAAGAACATATATGTATAAATTTATTACATTCAGATTAAATTAATTAACAACTCAAAATTGAACGTCAATGCGTCAATACGCCTTCTCATTAAGGTGTCAAGTGTCACTGAAGTGTCAAGTAGGCGTTTGGGTAAATCTTGCATTTTGGGTAAATCTTGCATTTTGGGTAAATCTTGTATTTTGGGTAAATCTTGTATTTTGCTAAAAAACCTTTAGCTTTTCGTTCTTAACCATTTGTGGGTTAAACTCTTTAAATTGTACTTAACATTTACAATTAATATTTACATTACAATTTGCTAAGTATCTTGGATTTGCCGACCATTTTGAAAAGCTTTAACGATTTGAATATAGTATGTTACGAGTATGTTTGAAACGATTTGATCCGTCACTCTTGTCACTCAAGGTTCATTGAAAATCCAGCGTCCGACAGTATCTGATTCGCAACATTGCTGAAATTTAACCTTTTTGGCGCAGTCGTGAGGCACTGTACCTACATGTACTGTACCAAACTCAATATACCTAATATTTTTTTATTATTGACACTTTCTTTTATTTCATTATTGTGAACCTGGTGTCTGTCGCCTAATGAATATTTTTTCGTTCTTTCTTTTTCGATCTTATTCTTATGTTCGTCATCTACGAGTATCTTCCCTTGTCCTATGTTACTTGGGGTCGATGCAACATTATTTCTTCTTCCATTGTGTGTGTCAATCTTCACGCTATCCTCACGCAATCCATCCGTCTTTTCATTAGGCTCCCTCTACATCCATCTATAATTCTACATTAATATTAATAATTATTTTAGCTATATGCGTATCCTCCCTCATTTTCTAGTCTTGACCGTGATTCGTGATTGAAACTAAAACACAACTTCGTAAAAATCAATGACAATATTGCGCCGAAGCCAAAATCCGTCAAGTAAAAATATATTTCAAAAGCCTAGTCGTTTTGAAATATCTGTTTACCATCGTGAACCATGGTAACCTCACCTCACAATGGGCACTTACACCAACATTGTAAATACGTACTTATGTATATATACATAAACGATGCCTGCATACACGCGGACTATTTATAGTTGAGGCGTGGCAAAGAACTGAGGCATACCTGTGCCATAGAACAGATGTTTGCAGAGTGGTCAGGAGGTAAATGTTGGGTTTTAGTGGTGTGTATGGGCCCAGAGTTAAGGTGCAGTTTTACGACTTCTAATGATTTTTAATTTTTTTTTTTTTTTTTCTTAAAAAAACGTTGCTCCCACACTAGGAATTACTCCTGTATCGTGAGTGCGTTTACAAACATATAAACTCACATACACAAGACACCCAGACCCGGAACAACTATCTGTAGGCCATACAAATATTTGTTCCGTGCGGGGATCGAACCCGCGACACGCAGCGCAGCAGCCGAGACGCTCAACCACTGCGCCAACCGTGCCGTCAATTGAACTATTGAGAACTTTTTTCAAGAAAACCTGAGGAAGTTCTAAAAAAAAAACTTTAACCTCCCATACAAATATTGCTCAGCTGATGATAACTTTGTATGGAAAGACCAAGTTTTTTTTTTGGAATTTTAGTTTTTTTCTTTGAGTAAGTTTTTTTATATCCATGAGCAGAATCGGTTCTTAAAATATGACCACACCTTTCCGTTACACCTTGTATACAAGTGAAGCTAATATAAGTGTGTTAAAAAATAAAAGCTGTTAAAAGGCTTTCCTGTGCTTGTCTTTGTTGACATATCTGTACTTTTTTCTATTCTTAGGCCTGTCGATAATTATGTGCATACGCAGTACAGCATACATTTAGTTATCGACATTTGGAGCCAGTGTTGCTACTTGCACAGTAATGAATACTTCACGTATTCTAATATTACTGACGGAGCACATTTATATGCTAATATTGTTATTATTTTCCTCGTCTAAGTATAGAGTGAGGAGTCCTTCGTCTATTTATGTCACATAGCGAGTTTGTCTTGTTTTGTACTTGGGAAGTTTTTTTCTTTTGACAGTCCCGCGTTTGGTTACTATCTCACCTGATGGTAAGCAATGATGTGGACGATGGAGCACGCTTGCCTAGAAGTAACCTATTCACTCTTGACTTAAATACCTCCAGGTTGTAGCTATCAGAAAACAGACACTGGCTGGGAACAATGAAAAATTGTATTCTCTTTTCTTCTGGATTTCTCATCTACAGTTCCACTCTTGCTGATTTTCTTTTCCTTAAAATGAATGGTTTGATTTTTCTTTCCCAGTATATTATTAAAGCTAAATCTATAGCTTTAACTGAGTTTTGATATGGCTTTTAATTGAAATTTCACAGTAGTCCTGTTTTTAACAACCTTCATCGGGGTAAATTGTACATTGCCCTTCATTAATTTTAAACATTGTCACCATGATCACCGTACTATCTTCCTGTACTTTAGCTATTTAAAGTTCAAGTAATGTCAATGCCCCAGTGCCCTCACCTTCGCGACGAACGACCTACACTTTTTTTCCGGGGTCAGAAAGTGAAGGTATGCTTCTTTCCTTATTGGGTTGTATGTTATAGAAATTTTGAGCATTTTAGTACGCTATTAATGTTTTATTGCTTGGTTCGGTTCCCAATGAGCTTCTTTAGTTAGCCTTTTTTTTTTTTGTTTCTGGGTGAAAACTTCAAAAGGCGCCTGGACTTTTGGGGAAAAGACCAGGGAGTGGGTCACCATCAGTACATGTAAGGGGCCCCGTTACCTCTTAAAAGACCACTCCGGGACCTGACCGGGGACTGTGCAACGCCTGTTAGGGTACATCTCTTAGGAGACCGTCTTTATTTCACCTACTCATCAGTCACCAGTGATTGTGTGTGCTATGAGTACAAGACGCGTATAAAATTACGAACTTCTTTACAAAGTTTTATTGCCTATGTAACTCCGTTAGAGGATCGTCATCATCATTTCAGCCGAAAGACGTCCGCAGCTAGACATAGATGCCCCAAGTGTCTCCACAACGACCGGTCCTATGCGTCTCGTATCCATCTGATTCCCGCGAATCTCACCAGGTATTCGGTCCACCTTGTTGGCCTTCCAACGCTGCGTCTTCGGCCTCATCAACCATATGTTCTGGATCTGAGGATACATTTTCAAAAACGCTTCCTGAAGTCAAATCTACGGCAAAATTTCATGTTTCTATTATAGACTCAACGGTTCAGCCTTTGCGTAGTCTGTCAGATACTATTATGATGATGCTATGAGATGCCTATATGCGATCGGATCAACTTTTATCTGCTTTGCGGCTATTGCAATATATTCTAAGATAAGAATTTTTTGAATGGACTAAAAATTATCGCAAATCTTTTATATCTAGAGAGTTATTTATGGCATAGCATTTTTAGTAGGCACATTCCTATCTGATAGAAAGCCTCTGAAGTAGTTCGAGACCTAATCCTAGGGATCAACTGCCCCCAATTTTTGGTGATATTGGCGAGCTGATTAGATAATGGTGTGTCGTCACTGTGTATTCATACACAACATAACAATATGCGCTTGATAGGAGATTCAGTTATTTAGTCATTTGTGTGATAACTTTTTTGTTGAAAAAATTACGGAACGCTCCGTAATATGTCTTCTGAAATTGGCGGAAAAATCAAATATGTCAGTTCGATTACCAAAAATATTGTAGACGTATTTTTTCATTTGTCACGTAAATAAATAATGAGGACGATAAACGACATATCACTGACATTATTTTAATATTTTGTCAATCACTAAACATTTTTATGTTTAGTGATTAATAAACAAGAATATTCAACATCTACCGTGATTTCGTGGTATCCCTTTTTTTTTTTTTTGGGGGGTTGGGAAATCATCCAATGACTTCTACTGCTCTAGGGTGGAGCGAAAGGGTGTGTCAGACTCTTACTGACTAAAACCCACCCCTGTTCGTCCCTGCCCTGAATGCCCAGGGGCGAGGTAACTCTTTCGAATTTATCCTCAACCCCTAGGCAGGCATCGGCCATGACAGGCCCTGTCATGTATGCTGACAACTCTTTGAGGCGTACGTGGAACAGTGGTATCCCTAGGAATTTTGTGAAATCCCTGGTATCCTCATTTCCCTGCGACATTTATACACTATTTTATCTGCATCATTGCTCTCAAAACGGTGAAGGAAAAAATCGTAAGGAAACCGGCATGTCCTAGAACCAAAAATTTGAAGACGTGTGACATCTACCAATCCGCACTGGGCCCTCGTGGTGGATTACAGCCCAATCCCACTCCCAGAGAGGAGGCCTGTGGTGTCCCAACAGTGGGGACATTAAAAGGCTGATTATGTATATATAGATATATGCCATCCATTTTGGTAATTTAGGGACCAAACTGCCAAGGTTTGACAGGTATTTTCAGAACCCCTTTCAATCTCTTAGCTTCCCAATCTTCCAAACATTTATATACATATATCTCTTATCCTTGATTCCCCCAACTTCTAGCAAAATACATGAGTCACAGTCCCAGAATCTTATTTCTGTTCTTATGAGGAAACAACCCATTAGATAATTGTTTTATCCGTCCGTACGTCCTCATGCGTACGACGGTAGTTAGAACTAAGTAGAGATCAATTACGTGCTGAGTGGTTATGATAGTAGGTGTTGATATGTGTAATTGTTGATCATTTATCAACTTTATATGGAAATGTTACAAGAAAGAAATACCGATATATATCGGAAGGTTTACTGGAACTAGCGATGCACCCAGGCTTTGCATGGTTGCAAATTATATACACAAACCTTCCTCGTTTATCGCTTTTCCAATTAATGAAAACTGTATCAAAATCCGTTGCGCTGTTTTGAAGAAATAAGCGGAGAAACAGACAGATGCATACAGCGAAAGAAACAGAAAATGATTCGTCCTTAGACTATGAAAGGTTATAGACGGAACGTCATTGGACATTAAATGAAACAGGATCGTTAAGGGCCTTCTCGCGGTCCAGTGGCGCCCTCATTGAATAAAAAATCGTAGCATAGCACAGAAAATAAATATTAAAAAATCTAGTAAGTATCCAAAGAAGTAGGCAAAAGTGCCAAAAATGGCCGTTTCTGGCACTTTTGCCTACTACTTTGGATACGAAACATTTTGAGATCTGTTTTAACAACGTAAAAATTCTTTATCCTCTTTGTAACAAACGTCAAGTTGGATTTTTTAATATTTATTTTCTGTGCTATGCTACGATTTTTTATTCAATGAGGGCGCCACTGGACCGCGAGAGGGGCCTTAAAATGTGTGAGTGACCTTGACGAACGTAACGATGACGTATCGGCTTCTCATTTTGTCTATGTGAGCTTATTTCGCGTGTACAGATTCAAGCCAGCTTCTCATTCTGGTACTTCAGATTGCTGGATTTTGACACTCCGTCTATAACCTTTCATAGTCTAAGGATTGGTCATCATTCCTGTGATTCTCCATATCACTATTCCTTGGATTTTTGACTAGGGCATCTGCCCTCTCCGCTACGACTTTGGCTGGCTTAAGGACAGGAGCAGTTTGAGCTAGTAATTCCCATATTGTTTTTGGGTGAATATTGTGTGCCTTAACCTTTAAAGCTCGTGGCTAAAGTAATAACAGCCGCATGGGTCGATCCATTAGGTAAAGCTACGCTTGCCGGGGTTGGTCTATGGATGGGTTGGACCATCTTTACATACCGAGGCTCCTCCGTGTCTCAGAAAGCACGTTAAGCCGTTGGTTCCGGCACTCCCGGCTGCCAATCGTGGATCTTTGACAGTCGTTACCGGTCGTCAGAAGCCCGAAAGTCTGACAACCAGTCTTACGAAGGGATATCGTTTTACCCAGAAACTGGGTGTGGAGGTCAGATAGGCAGTAGCTCCATGTAAAATACTGGTACTCAGTTGCATCTGGTTAGACTGGAAGCCGACCCCAAGATACATTGGGAAAAGGCAGGTAGATAGATTGTGTACCTTAACACCTCAAGGCCCTGCGTCGACGAGAGGCGACAGCAATCAACACCGTCGTCGGGCCCCGCCTCGCCATAAGCGGCGGCAGTTTCGCGCGCTTTAAAACTCTATTATTACTAATAAGGAACGATTTTACTCCGGCAGTGCTGATCCGGCGGTGATCCGGCGGTGCGGGGCGACAGTGTTGATCGCTGTCGCCCCTCGTCGACGCAGGGCCCTGACGTAACCCGTCCTAACCTAAGTCAAAATTTATTTTCTTTTATGAAAAAACTCGATATTTTGATTTTTGCATCATGCAACCATCAGTTTTGACTATTGGAATTGAGTGACGCCTGCATGAGCGGCGTTTAATGGAAGCCTGAAGGTCTCCAATGAATTTAAAGTCATCCTGTTTGCAGTTAATGCCAAAACGAGAGAAGAAGAAGACTAGTAATATAAAATATTACTTCAGCTGTAATCTAGCGAATACTTACTCCACATTAACGATAGCTATTAACCACACACATGGTACGATTCTGAGCCACATGGCGCGATGTAAACCACAATGTGAGCCACAAATAAACACAAGTAGGTAGCTTGTCTGTCATAAGCAGTGTATTTATACACATTTATGTAATGTGATGTTATTGCATCTTGCGCCAATCGTGTAGGAAAATCTCAAGGTTCGCTTGGAAAGGATTCTACGGCAGGTGTTTAGTTACTGATAAAATATTCGTAGGTAGGTAGGTACTGTGCTGTGTCTACTTGTGTGCGTTTCATTTACATTTTGCATACCTTCTGTCTCATCGGGGAATCATGGTATAGCCATCTTTGGGATATTGCAAGATATTAAGATTGTACCTAACAACTTGTGGTGATGTGTCCTGAAAAGCTGTTGATTTTCTTAACTGATTAGATAACGTGATCCTTTTAGATTTATGAAATGATTGGATAAATGTATTTCGGTCTTTACTAACGGTCAATTTTGTTGTTTATCATTGATAGGCACGCGTTTCCTATCTCACCTGATGGTAAGCGATGATGTGGTCGAAGATGGAGCACGTTTGCCTAGAAGTAACCTTGGATAGGTTCTCTTGACTTAAGAGGCCTCTTACAGTCCACTAGCGCCGCCAATCGAAAAAATGTCATAACTCGTAAATAGAATCAAAAATACAAAATATGTTCTATTATTAGTGTGGAAAAGGCAATAACGTAATTGTATAACACCTTATCAACACTTGAAATATAGCTGTTTAGCTAAATCGTGCATTCAAAACATAAACGGCCGTTTTTGTTACTAATGCACGATTTAGCTAAACAGTTTCAAGTGTTGACAATGTGTTATAAAATTACGTTATTGCCTTTTCTACACTAATAATAGACCACATTTTGTATTTTTGATTCTATTTACGAGTTATGACATTTTTTCGATTGACGGCGCTAGTGGACTGTAAAAGGCCCCTTAAAGACTGATCAACCCAAAACGAACATGAATTCAATCAATCAACTTATCAGTCGGTTACCCACTGCTGGACATAGGTGTCTCCACAATACCCGGACCTCCCGTATTCAGTTGATCTCAGCTACCTTTTTAATCATAGATCGATAAATGAAATCTGGACACTTTCGATTTGTAAAGAGATTTGTTTAAATTATTTCATCACAACTGCTGTCAAAACGATGAAGGAAAACATCGTGAAAAATGTTCTAGAACCAAAACTTCGAAGGCATGTTGTGACATCCCACACCCTTCCAACAGAACATTCACTCATCCAAGAATCATCAGCGCCAAGCACAGCATAACCTTGGCAATTTTCGGTTTAAAGAATTTTATTCTCATAAAGAACACAAACAGTTCACTTAACATATGAGATATTATACAAATAAATCATGCATTTATATAGTAACATAGTGACTCCATGAATCGATAAAAGGCAAACAGAATGTTTAATCTAGGATTTTACAGACTTTCCATATAAAAGGCTAATATGTTAATTATCATACACAAGACTTTTTCTCTCATCTATTTAGGCTTTACATGATTTTGAACTTCCTTTGAAATCCTCTGGCATTTTATTGTACAACTGCACTCCTTCGTATAAAATATTTTTCTTCCCATAATTGGTTCGGGGTGGTCTGAGTTTCAGTTTGTTTCGTTTTCTAGTGTGGTTCCGTGGTTTCTTTTTTTGAAAGTCAATTGAGAGTGGGTTTCTTTTGTTATAATTTTCCTAACTTTTTTTTTTTGTTTTTGTATTTACCTATCTACAAGTGTGTTTTCTGTTGCCTGCAGGTGTCACTATGGGTCCTGACGGTGTACCTCATGTTGCATGTGTCGCTGATCGAGATGAGGGTCGACGACTTCGAACAGCAAGCGCTTGCGCAGAACAGAGAGGTAAGGAGATGTACTTGATTTGAGAATGAGTGGTCTGGAGATGTGAGATATTACTAGATACGAACGTAGCCTAGTCTGGCTGGCTAGTGGTAGTGATGGCCTGTTTAATAAGCACTCTGGTATTTAGAAAATGCAAAATTAAAAAAAAACAGATCCTAGTGGGTAGTTATGGTGAAATCCAGGCACGCGAATTGACTCGATCCCCGGTCCCTGATTCATGGGAGGGGTACGAAGTGTCCTCGCAAGACCCTCGGTCTCCCTAGAAGGGAGGATCCATGAGGATTTCCCTAAAAAAAGATAAAACGGTGATGAGCAAAATAAATATAATCAGCATTGTAAAAAAAAAAATAAATGGTAATGTTTCTTCTACAGGAATTCAGGAATTTCTATTTTCACCCAGTAATAGGACACGCCCATCAAGAAGCGCTGTCCGAAATTAGACGTATTATTAAATGATTATACATAAAAAAATAAGTATTATATTAAAACACGTATACTAAAATATAAATAATTAAATGAGCTTTAAAATGGTGAAGGTTTCATAAAAATATGTTTTATAGTTTTTGCGTGATTCTCAATTTTTTATCCACATTAGGCATAACTTAACAAATTCATTACACTATGTTATAAAAATATAATTTCAAATATTCACATATCAACTTAAAAAGAAAAATTGTCTAGAGTAACATATAATTTTTTTAAAGAAACAAGACTAGTTGTTTAGACGTGATCTTCAGTTAAAAATCATTAAAAGTCGTATAACTGCACCTTAGAACTAAATACTGATTTAGATAGATTTCCTTATTTCGTTATCAACAAAAGGTTTTGGCCAGTAGACAAGGTGGCGGGCAGGACGTACTTACTTTGAGGTATTGTCACTAACTATTTGAATTATCCTCTCGAGGTGTTGTCAGAACGTCCACTCGAGAACCTATAGATAGGATCGCCACTAATTGTGGCTATTTTAAGAATCGCCAGTAATGGAGGCTATATAAAGTACCTAGTAGTAGAGCCACTCAAAGAGGCTTTGGTAACGACCTCCAATCAAGAAGGGTAATATTTATTTATTTATTTTACGGAAGTTTACAGACTATTACAAAAACAAAATGTAGACACAGGTAGGGTAAATCGTTAATCTCCACATCTATGTAATCTTCCACATTTATGTATGTCTGCCTGCCTAGCCTTTTCCTAACTATCTTGGGGTCGGCTTCCAGTCTAACCGGATGCAGCTGAATACCAGTATTTTACATGGAGCGACTGCCTATGTGACCTCCATAACCCAGCGTGAGCGCTGTCTGAAATTAGATGCATTGTTAATTTATTATACATAAAAAAACAAGTATTTTATTAAAACACGTATACTAAAATATAAATAATTAAATGAGCTTTAAAATGGTGAATGTTTCATAAAAATACGCTTTATAATTTTTGCGTGATTCTCAATTTTTTATCCGCACTAGACATAACTTTACAAATTAATTACACTATGTTATAAAAATATAATTTCAAACATTCACATTGGTATCAAATTGCGAAAAAAATTGTCTATAGTAACACATATTTTTTTCAAAGAAATAAGACTAGTAGTTTAGACGTCATGTTCAATTAAAAATCATTAGAAGTCGTATAGCTGCGCCTTAACTTCATCTTTCTGACTGACCAACTTGACAATTTAAAAGTGCCTGTAAATAGTTTATTTAAAATAAATGCTTTGACTTTTTGAGTTTCACTGCCTCGGCGTTTTTCTGGTGGTTGCAACTGTTGATTCTGGCTTTCAGAAGTTACAGTGGTTGGGAATAGAAGGCGGGTTTGATCTTGATCATTGATTAAGGCGCTATTAACTGCCAACGACCTTGAGTGGTTAGCTTGCGTGTCCTGTGAGCTCACGTAACGCGTCGTAAGTACGTCCAGAAAGGAGCGCCGTCCGAAATTAGACGCATTATTAATTTATTATACACAAAACAACGGGTATTGTACTTAAACACGTATACTAAAATTTAAATAATTAAATGATCTTTAAAATGGTGAAGGTTTCATAAAAATACTCTTTACAGTTTTTGCGTGATTCTAATTTTTTAATCCACATTAGACATAACTTTACAAATTAATTACACTATGTTATAAAAATATAATCTCAAATATTCAAATATCAAATAACGAAAGAACTTGTCCGGAGTAACATAATTACACTTTTTTCAAAGAAATAAGACTAGTCGTTTAGACGTGATGTTCAATTAAAAAACATTAGAAGTCGTATTAAACTGAAACAGAAATTTTGAAAAAAAAATAACGTGATCAGTATGATAACTGCTAAGCTATGCAAAAATTTAAATAGCCAAGTTATATACTAATTAAAATTAACATACGTGAATACCTATATCGCAACTCATTAACATAACAAGTTCATTTACATAAGTCAATATTATTATTTTTTTGTGCCAGTACCACAATTTACTTGTTGATACAATGACTGCGATATGTTTGTGTTTTTTTAACTTCTAACCTTAAGGATCTTTCCATAGCGTAGCAGAAAAACTTTTACGTAAACTATTATTGAATGAATCATACTCAAACGAGTGTATGTGTTGGCTTTGAATACGGAGTAAACATCGTAAGGAAATCGGCATGTCCAAGAACTAAGGAGACATGACACTGAGCCACTGAGTCACTAAGTCACTGAGCACACTCCTTATTACAGAGGGGAGGCCGTTGTCTAGCAATGGGAACGTTGCAGACCACAGAACAGATGGTCGATGGGGCTGAAAGGTTGGTTCAGTCCCATCTCTTCCCTTATGCGTTTATACCTACAAAAAAATTCCATCTCTTCCCCCTGCCATAAATCACTCAACGACGGTACAGTCACGGACGAAAAACAAATCAAGCAGTGAAATTAATAATATATTATGTACCTATATGAAAAACTAGCTTCCACCCGTGGTTTCGCCCGCGTTAAAAGTCTATTTATAAATTCGACAGATATTGCCAGAGAGAGTAGCACGTTAAAAAAAACACTCTTAAAATCAAAATCGAAAGCCAAATATTTAAATTGGGACGAGAATACGTTTTCAACAGTTTAGTCCTCCAAAACGTCCACCCGTCACCACTTCCTAGCTTCTACGCAGCGTTGGAAGGCCCACAAGGTGCACCGATGACTCGGTAAGGGTCACGGGACTCCGATGGATGTGAGACGTACAGGACCAGTCGTTGTGGTGACACTTAGGGGAGGCCTTTGTCCAGCAGCGGACGTTTTTCTGAGATGATGACGTTACAGATCAATTAATTCTTATTAACTAAGCGTGACCTGATCTAAGTTCCTTTATATTTTTCCGATATAAAAACTTTACCTACATTATTATATTTTCAGCAACCACCAGCCTCAACAGAGAAGCCAGAACCCATAAACCAGCACCTGAACATGGGCAAGTGCTTCCACATGCCGCGCTCCAAGTGTCCAGCTGAGGGCAACTGCACCAAGGTCGGCAGCATGTCTGTCTTCTGCTGCGACCTGGACAGCGCCAGGCTGAAGGAGGCGCTGGCTTCCACCAGTGAGTATACCTGAGATAGACCGTCTTATAACATGCCACTCCAGGTGCCAGCTATACCAACTGCACCAAGGTGGGCAGTATGTCCGTCTTCTGCTGCGACCAGGACAGCACCAGGCTGAAGTGGGCACTGGTCTCTGCTAGTAATAAAAATAAAAGACTAGGAAGTGGTCATGGGCGGGTTTTAGAGGATATAATAGTCTGAATTATTAATAGGCTACTTTTTATCCAGGGTGTTTTTTTTATGGCAAATCATGAAATAACTTCTCCCATTCTGGGTGGAGCGGGAGGGCGTGTCAGACTTTTACTGACTAAAACCCACCCTTGTGCCTTCAGTTGCATTTTTTTTTTGGGTTTGGGAAATCATGAAATAACTTCTCCCACTCTGGGTGGAGAGGGAGGGCGTGTCAGACTTTTACTGGCTACCCTATTCCTTCCTTGCCTGAGTGCCCAGGGGAGCGGTAATACTGTTACAAATTTATCCGCTACCTCTTGGCATGCAGGCATCGGCCATGATGGGCCCCGTCAGTGGTGACTGACATCTTTTTGAGGCGCGCGTGGAACACTACGCGCTGTCGACTCTCGGACCTGGTGCTGATCGGACGGCGAGCTACCCATTACTCGCCGTCCGCAGGCCCGCGTCTACGGTGGCCGGAGATCGTCCTGCGACCTCCGACGCCCAGGGCGTCACCTGCGACGGCTGCGGCTGGGGGCGTAAGGGGCACTCTATAGAGTCTCCCTCACCCGTTTCGCATCCTCCTTCGCGAGCATTACTGCTTCACAGAAGGAAATGTTAAGCAGTCTCCTGCTTAAAATTTCCTCTCGCTCCGTACCATGGCCTGAACCAGGGCCGGGCGCGAAAGGTCGCTGCCGCCTATCGCATCCACGAGGACACGGCGGTGCTCCATCGTGTCCTCTGGGCGATCCGCGTAACGTGACACCCGGGCTTTTCCGTCAGTTGCCTGTGGCAGGGTTGTGGTGACCCTCTTTCTTTATCCGCGACGTCCTGGGAGTATGTTGGATATTTTTTTACTAACGACTCACCTGGCAAAAACACATTTTCACTAAAAGGAAACAATTAGGATTACAACTACGTAAGCTGTATTGGTTAATCGGCCGCCGCGCCGGTCACAACTGTCACTGAGCAGCAAGCTCCTTCTCTACAAGGCGATACTCAAGCCGATTTGGACCTTCGGGATACAACTCTGGGGGACAGCTTCTCATTCCAACATCGATATCATGTAGAGATTTCAGAATCAAGTGCTGAGGATAGCAACGGATGCTCCTTGGTTTGTCACAAATGAACAACTTCATCACGACCTACAAATGACCACAGTCAAACAGGAAATTCACCGTCATACAAAAATGTATAGAGAAAGACTGAAAAACCATCCAAACAATTTGGTTAATATTTTAATGGAGGAAAGTACAGTGATCCGCAGACTGAAAAGGAAGATGCCCCAGCACACACTAGAAGAGCAACAATGAAGTAAAGTAGGATGCGACAGAGGTCGCATGCCGAGCATGACAGTTACAAATTCAACAAATTCACTGTTTAATGTCCATGATGTGACAGATCGCAGCGTAATGAGAGATATGTCAATAGGTATTGATAACTTAGTATACACCTCTCAAGCTACATAGCATAGCTACTTCAATCCACAAACAAATAGGTATTAATTATTATTTAATTGACAGCGCCATTAATTCAATAAGTCTGGAAAAGCCATTAGAGTGGTGTGACTACTGGTCGTACAACAAACACATTATTGCAGTTTATTTGTACATTATCCTAGTCAATAAAATGAGGCATGTGTTTACCTGTTTAAACAATAAATACCTAAGTACTTGGAAGTTTTTAATTCTTCTTCTTAACGTGCCGATGGCAAATATAGTTTTTAGGGATCCGTAGTCAACAAGTAACACTTATAGTTTCGCCATGTCCGTCAAACTCACTAAAATGTAGAATTTTTTTTTTTCAAAAAACCCGACAAAAAAAAACATTTTTTTTTTAAACAAGTTACTTTTCAAGCAGTCTGATGCAGGGCTTTGTTTGGAAGTTTTTAGGTGTTTTTTGCTGTCGGGTTTTTTTTAGGTATCTATCAAAACCTTCAGCTCAGACTCTATATTCGGTAATTTTTTGGCCAAAACCGAAACTCCAGCCTAAACCAGTTTTTCTTCAAAAGATCATTAGGTACAAATACTAATCTGCATGGCCCTCATATTATTATAGCATATTGTGATTATGAGAACTATGTGGGTCGTTATATTCACTTAGACACTGTCTGGACAGGTCCACTCAAATCTGCATTGTGCTTTCCTCAAAAACTTATCTCAGACATTAACGTACATGTTTCTCATATTATTAGACACTGTCTGGACAGGTCCACTCAAATCTGCATTGTGCTTTCCTCAAAAACTTATCTCAGACATTAACGTGACATGTTTCTCATATTATTTGGACCAGTACAGATTGTATGGACATTTAAAGAGACTTTGACCTCTGAGTTTGTTTCGGTGTTTCTTCTCAGGGTAGTTAGCTAGCAAACGACGGCCTCATCTATCATTAAACTGACAAAAAAATATTGACGTGTAGAAGTGTATCATTTGGCCGAAACTGAAACCGAACCTGTGGTCGGTACAATGTAGATTTTTGCTCATAAGTTTTCATATACGTGACACGTGACGTGATAGTCTTAACCTCTTTTTTTTTTGAGGTGGAAAGTATCAGGTGACTTCTCCCGCTCTAGGTGTAGCGGGAGGGCGTGTCCAGAGTCCAGACTCTTTACTTACTAAAACCCACCTGTATTCCTTCAGTTACACTTTGCGTTCCAGGGTCGGTGACTCTTTCGATTTTTTTTTATTTTTGGGGTTGGAAATCATTCTATGACTTCTCCCGCTCTGGGTGGAGCGTGAGGGCGTGTCAGACTCTTACTGACTAAAACCCACCCCTGTTCTTTCCCTGCCCTGAGTGCCCAGGGGCACCCCTGGTAACTCTGTTTCGAATTTATCCACGACGCCTGGGCAGACATCGGCCATGACGGGCATGCATTGCTGACAAATCTTTTAGGCGCGCGTGGAACACTACGCGCCGTCGACTCTCGGGCCTAAACCTGATCGGACGGCGAGCTACCCACAACTCGCCATCCACAGGCTCGCGTCTACAGTGGCCGGAGATCGTCTCGCGACCTCCGACGCCCAGGGCATATTTTGCGGCGGCTGCTGCTGGGGGCGTGAGGGCGACTCTGTTTAGCCTCCCTCACCCGTACCGTCTCCTCTTTCGTGGGCATTACTGCTTCGCAGAAGGAGGCGACTCCTTCCCATTCCCTCTCGCTCCGTGCCATGGCCTGTACCAGGGCCGGGCGCGAGAGGTCGCTGCCGCGTATCGAATCTACGAGGACACGGTGGTGCTCCGCCCAAGCGGGGTAGATCTCCACCGATGCTCCACCGTGTCCTCTGGGCGATAATCCCTCGACCCTGGCAGCGGTATTCACACCTGCTTTATACTTTTCCATGTTAACCATTGATAGTTAAGTTAATAGGTCACAAAGCAATTGTTTTAACCACACCGTCATTAACCCGCAATTACCATAGTTAGTTAAAAATAGAAAAATGCAGTGAATTATTATGTTAATTGCTTTGTTAGTGCATGTAGTTACCGCCAGTTACAAGCTAGTTCTAATCGTTAGCATAGTCTAATTAACGTAAGTTTTCTGTTATTTTTCACTGCTGTTTTGTAATGTAACTGAAGTCTTGAAAAAAATTCGTCACTGTAGTTTAATTTCGTATTTTGCCACTTCACTAAACTATTGTGGCTAGTTTATAAAAACGCGAAATACATACTTTTTCTACAAAACAAAGAAAGCTTGATTTTTCGCTAAATCTCTATACCTACATAATTATATTCTACGCAGACATAAATGTACTTACATTTTTACATTTTTCGAAATCCTGTAGTGATACTCGTAGCTCCTACGAATATTAAAAATGTGAAAGTTTGGATGGATGGATGTTTGTAACTCAATCATGCCAGAACGGCTGAAGGGATCTAGATGAAATTTGGCACAGATATAGATTACAGTTTGGTATAGCACATATTACAAACTCGAAGGTAACTAACTACGGTAAGTCAAGATGTTTACTATGTAGTTATTTACTTTGTATGAAAGTGCCCATGAATGTGGTGTTATAGGGAAAGGGTTTATTAAGAAAAGCACAGAAAGGCAAGACTAGGTATTTATTTCCATTAGGCTTGCCATAAACGAAAATCTATTTGCATGTTCGCAATTCTAGGTCTTCATGGAGAAGAACGAGGCAAAAATTCCATGGTAGCTCTCTCTTATAGTATTATATCGTGTTTACAAGTTTTTGATTATACAATTCAATAACTATCTTGATTTAAATAACTTTATCACACTATTTACAATTGCACAGAACACATCTACATCTTGTAAAAGTGACAACCAACCGGGTTCGTAGCTCAAAACTGACTGCCTGCCTTTGCTTATTCCCACCTAAAAGTCACGTCAACACCTCACCAAGCACTCAAATGGGGTAATAACGACATTTCGTCACAAAGACCGGAAGTCAGCATTGAGCCACTCACAATGAAAAATAACAATATAACAAACTAAATATTTGAACTCATTCAGAAAATTCACATTAAAATCAACATGTTGTATGGTACTCGTAGATTTATCAATAATAAATATTTTATATTGATACAAACTACCTTAATAATCTAGAAGTTTTAGTAAAATTCATGACTTATTTTTATTAAATGTAGCAACATTCTTTCAAAAATATATTTATTTATATTAAAATATATGTTTTCAACAAGCTAACACACAAATACTATAATTTATAATCGAAGACGCGGACAGAAGTTAGTTAGTCATAAAAAAACCATCAAACGAACAATACTAAAATTCAGCTCCCCAACCCAATGCAGCTGCTCTACTAGAGAAATGCTGTAGTACCGTAGTCATATGAAATTTTCCACCTTTAATTGACGTACCAACATTTAAAAATTTGTGGCCCGATGGGAATTTAGGAGATTTATACGATTGAGACCACGGAATTCCGATAAAGATGACATACAATTAAATGGGTAGTACGTTAGTCAGTTATAACTGCAAAAATATTAAAAGTATAGAATGTGTGAGAACCTTATGTAAATCGGCGGATGTGATACCCTTCTTAATCACGTCCTAGCTGAATGTGACCTGTGATGTAGTTATTATTATATATATATACTTATTAATCTCATGATTACGTTACAATCTTAAAAGGCAAAGGTTATCGTCATAGATGGGAATTAACTCGTTAATCCGTTAATCATTAATTAATCGAACGAAGTTAACAAAATGCTTAACAGATTAACTTTTAAGGTAACTCAAAGAAATTTTAACGCTCTTGTCAACTTCCATTAACTTTAGTCCGTTAAATTGCTTGTTTGTTCACATGTTGTCATTATTTGTTTGAATTTTGCGCCACGTGGGTACACCGGTGCTGCGCGGCGCTGTTGCTTAAACGAGCAGAATCCAGAGCCGAGAAACTCTTAAAAATAAGGCGGCCCTGTTGATTACTTGCTCTGTGCCAGTGAATACGACAACTTATTATTACCTGACTTTTTATCATTCATATCCAACCGAGATATGAAAGTGCTGGCCAGAAAACAAGAATACTAATCTTCTTTTTTTCACGTCAATTTGACTCATATTTTGTCCAACCTCAGGTGAGAACATACTGGATGTTCTCACCTGAGGTTCTAGAAAAGTGAAAATCTATCAGCACCAGTGTGACGATACTGATTGTCAAATAATCAAAAACACAATTAGGTAAGTTCTGCCTGGGGTCGCGGATCAATTCGAAATAGACTTCCCGCGGCCCTTGTCACTCAGGCAACTGAACGAAGAGGGACCTACCCCTGTCAGTGTAAGTCTGACTCGCCTTCACGCTCCACCCAGAGCGGGAGAAGTCATTGGATGATTACCCACGCCCACAAAAACAAAAAAATAAAATAAAGTACGTGATCAATTCCGTACATTTTGACATTTCGACAATTGCTATCGCTAATAGAAAGACACTTTATCTAGAGTCTGACAGCACAGTGAATATCAGTGTTTTCTAATAGGAAATAACCCCCCGAGGTTCTACACAAGTGATATTCTATTACCAAAAACGTGACGACAGCGATTTTCAAAAATGTATTGGATTGACAAGCGCTGTCGAAATGTCACGTGATCAACCCTTACATTCTGGCATTTTGACAATCACTATCGCTCCAGCCTTTGAACATTTTTTTGCCGGCACTTTCACGTTTGGGTACTAAATGTTCGACGGCTGAATGATTTCCTTTTTTTCTTTCTTTCTTTATTACTATCGTTATTTGCTTTCTAGCGATTACCTATGTACCTTGTACGTTTTGGATGAGTAAATTTTAACGGTCTATCGATTAACGAAGTTAACTTTTTTACTAACGAGTTAACGAAATGAACTCTTTCAGTAACGAATTAACGAAGTTAACTTTCTTAGTAACGAGTTAACGAAGTTAACTTTTTTTAGTAACGAGTTAACGAAGTTAACTTTTAGATTAACTGTGGGCCCACCTATGGTTATCGATTGATACTATAAGGTACTCTACAATTACGGCCATTCTACAAAACTAAAACTAAGAACTAGTGTCCTACTAATATTATAAATATGAAAGTTTGTGAGGATGTATGGATGTTTATCACACAAAAACTACTGAAGGGATTTTTATGAAACTTAACAAAATGATAGCTTATATATATCAGAATAACATAGGGATTTATGATGAACGGAAGTCCTAGTTCCAGGCAGAACTTAGTTGTTCTAAACATAATTGTGTGATTGTATAAATAAGTAAATGTGTTAGATAGTTTTGATTTTACCAACAACCGCCTGTGTAAGCCGATATGAACCTCGATAGTACCCATATCGGCTTTAAAAAACTCTAGAGAGAGATATAGAAATAAGTTTTTTTTTTAAAGTCGTGCAGCACTAAACTTGACTCTTGGCCAATGAGTCGATAAAATGAACGATAAACTATAACCATCGCCTCTTTATTGAAAACAAACGTAATAATATGTATCAAAGGTTATCAGTAGCAGCAGCCACCTCAGATAACAGTCTAACTCTGAACCAAGCTATAGGTATGTACCTACATAATTGCTGTAATTAGTAAGGTGTTTGGCGGCAAAATAATTAATTCTGCGTGTCAATTATGTAAAACCACGGAATAATTAAAGGTACTTAGGGCTAAGTAATGTTAGGCCCTGGATTTATTGATCAAGCTACTAGCCGTGCCCTAATACAAGTAGATACTTACTAGGTTCGGCTAGGTTACTAGGTAAGGCGTCGAGGAGGCAACCGCATTGACGCAATTTAATGCAGGCGGGACTTTGGAATCTCGGGTGCTCAGAGGGGGGACTCTTATTGCCCACCGAGTGATTCTAGGGAATACGGCGGCGATCACGTGCTGCCCTGCATAGTGAGGCTCACGTTAGACCCTTTTATAGTCTCTTCAGGGACGTGCCCTAACAGGCGTTGCACAGAGGGGGTTCCGGATTGGTATATTAAGAGGTAAAGGGACTGCCCAGGGGTCGAGGATAAATTCTAAACAGAGTTACCACGCCCCTGGGCACTCAAGGCAGGGAAGGAACAGGGGTGGGTTTTAGTCAGTAAAAGTCTGACACGCAAGTCATAGGATGATTTCCCACCCACAAAAAAAAGAGGTAACAAGACCCCTTCCATGTGCTGGATGGTGATCACCAGGGTGGTCTTAGTGAGGTAAGAATCCCACATTCCCTGGTCTTTTTCCAAAAGTGTTAGGTTTCCCCCCCAAAACAAAGAAAAAAAAAACAAGTTTCGCGAGAGTTTCCGATTTTTACCCGACAGCCCCAGAGGCCTCGTAATGTTTATGAAAATATCTGAGAAGATATCTATATCTATTTTCTAATCCTTTCATCATCTTCATCATCACAGCGTTGGTTTGTTGGATTAGTTTTTGAACAACTTTTTTCTCAATTTTTGTTAGGTATATGTATGTATATATGCATTTGTTACTGTATTTTGATCTCTGTTAGTCTTTCTTTCTTTAAGTGTCACCTGCCATGTTCTGTCTCTGCATTAGTCTGATAAAGACTGGTTGAAAATACCTAAGGCATTAAGTCTGCCTTTTTTACAATGTTTTTTTTGTTTATGAATAAAGTTTTAATAAACAAATGATATGTTCCAGTAACCCAGAACACGACATACCTGCACGTGCTGAACGCGTCCATCGACGAGCTGGACGTGTCGCAGGCTATGTTCCGGAGACTAGCCTCCATGGCCTTCACTGATGGCAACATTGACAAGATTGTTGGTGAGAACACTTTGTACTTTTAAAGATCTTAGGGTCAGCTCACACTGAGACGCATCGCTGCGCGCACTTTAAAACTGTGCTTTGGAGAACACGTTGGTCCTGCGCCCGATCTTCTCTGGTCGTATCCGATTTTTGTCTCATCGGACTAATTTATTTTCTTGGTGTCATAAAGTATACTTAAATAAATAAATATGAGAGTAAAGGACGAGAGAGTGCACCTGCGCTGCGCACTTATCTATCTTTAGCCAGAAGCTCTCCGTTAGATGGCCATTGTGGCCGAAATGCAGTCGGGAAGATTATTTTTTATATTTATTTATTTTAGTATTATTAGTAGTTTTTGAAGTAAAAACTTCTTTAGGCGCGTTGGGCAGTTTTGAGATGGGAAAAAACAATTGAACTCGCGCGCCACCGACACCGCTACGCGATTCGCTACAAGAGTGCTACGACGCGTAACGGGTCACGAGGCGCGTTGGGAATTTGTTCAAGTTTTTTGTATTCACTTCTGACGGTACTCCCGGAGTAACAGGTTATTTTTTTATCAACTATGGCAAAACCAGGATAGTTGCCACATTTTTTGAAATCACTCTATATCTCTCACTATAAAAAACAAAATACTTTATTTGTAAAAATGGCCGGTACTCTGGTTTTGTTTTCTACAAATATTCTCTTTAATATTTCCAGAGTATTAGCGATTTTTGTGGACCTATGTTGGGACATCTATCCCATATAGGGAATAGTTGCCTAATCCATATAAATTACGTTTAAGATAGATACTGCCGAGATACAGGCCATATATCCCGCAAAAACTTTGATCGCATTTTGCGTTCCCATGCAACAATCGCAAGAGACATGCGACACATTTGCGAATCGGACCAACCGCGACTGGATCCAACTGCGAATGGGAGTAACCGCGAGTGGGACTAAGTGCGAATGGGACGAAGTGCTAATGTGACCTACTGCGAAAGCGGGACGAAGTGCAAATGGGACGAAGTGCGCATAACACTTTTTTGCGATTCATCCGCGAAACTAGAGTAATTACAATCGGGGCAACTATACCCTTGGGGTACCTATCCTGGAATTACCCTAGGTTCCTTCTGACTGTCCGTAGGAAGCGAAATGCCTACTTGGTGATGGGTAGCATATTGTAAATTGCACCTACCTCTGAGAAGAAAGACTTTATGTCTTCACTTAAGTTTTGCACGAAAACCCTACAAGTGCACGTACCTACAATACCTAAGGCCTTAGTAACTATCCTCTACAGGATGTCACGGAAGTGCGTAGTAAGTAATATTCTTAAATAGTATTCCTTCCTTGTCCGAGTGCCAAGGGGAAACTATGGCTACCCTGTAGAAATTTGTTAAAAAAAAACAACAACAGAAGCTGTATCTTAAGTTTGACTACGCATTTCCGTTACATCCTGTATAAACCCTACTTACCTATTGTAAGAATTGTTTCACTCTAACTGATTCTTTCTCTTTCCTGTATAAACCCTACTAACCTATTATAAGAATTGTTTCACTCTAACTGATTCTTTCTCTTTCCTGTATAAACCCTACTTACTAATTACCTATTATAAGAATTGTTTCACTCTAACTGATTCTTTCTCTTTCCTGCTTAACTAAGACTCGAGACTGGAAAGTAACGACACAAACGACAGAGTTCCTCGTAAGTATTCCACAAACTTTAGAAACCCCTCTGTGTGATTTACTCGTACCTATAAGATAAAGATAGCGCTTGCTTTTAACTGTTTGTTGCGCAATTTCTAAGCATAAGATCATTGTAAAAAGAATAAAAAAACTCGTGCTCGACTAGTGAAATACAAGAATCAAATTGTCAACTCATGTGGTCATAGTTTTTGAGGGTTAAATACTCGGATACGGTACTTCCTGTAACATTAAAAGTTGTACTCTGTAAGGGTTGACCAATTTAAATATCTAGGTCACTTATTGACCACTGGCCTCAAAGATAATGAAGACAGAGCGGTCATGATTGCCCGCCGACTCCTCTAAGGAAGTCAAGTCAAGTGAGTTCACTTGACTTCCTTGCGCTGTATGATTTTTTGAACCCAAAGTCAGCACTTTGGGTTCAAAAAATCATACTGCGCCCTTCGTACCCTTTACAATAACGTATTTAGAGTGCTGATGGGACTACTGCAGCGCATCAGGGATGTTTACCGAAACTCGGGTGGACTGTTCCTAAGTGGTGATGCGGAAGCAATCATTTACTTGTATCAACCTATAACTTGTATGTGTGGTGCTTGTATTTGTAAGGGTAATTTATTTACTAAAATAAATGAATCAGAACTTTTCCCGTTTCAGGCCAGTTCCCAAAATACTCTTCAGTGGCGTGCCTGAACATCTCCAACAACAACTTGACGAGTGAGAAGCTGCAGCCCTCGAAGCAGCGTCCCTTCGCCTACCTGTTCAACCTGAGCGTGCTGGACGCTTCCGCCAATAATCTGACGGAGTTCCCGCTCAGCCTGGTGCATAGCAACCGGCAGATCTCGGTGGACTTTTCAGGTAGGGGCTACGCCTTTTTCACAAGTGACACGTTACAGGGTGTAACAGAAAAGTGTGGTCATTTTATAAAAAACTTATCGAAATGAGCAACTTTATTCAAGGAAGAAAAGAAATTCCCAAAAAAAAAAATTGCAGGTACAGAAAGTCAGATTTTTCGAGACTCGTGGCCAAATAGCCTAAGGCATCAGCGCTTGTTTTTTTTTTATTTATTTTTCTTATGAGCGAGTCCCTCGCGGCGGTTTTATCGTCCTACCACTTCATTCTAAAACAACTCTATGAACATGTGTCCACAAGCCGATATTATCGCGGCGATTCTACGAGTGACATACGTCAACTCGCAGCGATTCACTCACTCGTGGGAGTGGCTAACAATGCCCGTGTTCATCCAACCACCCTGGTAACCCTATATTCTCAAAAGCACCCACCATTTAATTTGCTCTTCAAAATCCCCAGGCAACAGGTACCTGCCCTGCAAGAACTTCCAGAAAGCCATGGAGACGAACAACTCCTCCCTGGTGATATTCCTCAACTACCAGGACACCTACTGCGCGCTGGACATCAGCTTCAACTGGTTCAAGGACGTCAGGATAGTACCGATCGATCATCTGAGGATACAGAAAGAGGTAGTACGTATTTCTACGTAACCTTACTAATACTTTTCTTAACTTCTTCGCTTCTAACGGGTCTTGAAGGTCAGTTAATGGTTTTCGAATTTAGTTGTATTGTTGTGTCTCCGCTGTACTGTCTCTCTGCCTTTACTGTTGGGTAAGCTTTAGGTTGGTTACGGTGTCGGGTAAAAACGCAATAACACTCACAAATAAAGTCGCTTACTATTGGTTTTTTTCCACGCCGTCGAAATGGCGGGAAAGTGCTAGTTTCTTATAAAGTGGTATTTTATTAGGGTTCCATACCCATAGGGTAAAACGGGACCCTATTACTAAGACTCCGCTGTCCGTCCGTCTGTCACCAGGCTGTATCTCATGAACCGTGATAGTTAGGCAGTGGCAATTTTCACAAATGATATATTTCTGCTGCCGCTATAACAACAAATACTAAAAAACAGAACTAAAAAATATTTAAGTGGGGCTCCCATACAACAGACATGATTTTTTTTACCGTTTTTATAGATAATGGTACGGAACCCTTCGTGCGCTAGTCCGACTCGCACTTATCCGGTTTTTTTTTGTATGTAGGGGCACAGATAATATAATACTAGCGTACAGATGCCTCATCCCATACAAAGAAACGGTACCGCCGTAACTAGGTACGTGTTTACGACTTGCTATGGCAACTTTTGCTCTTCGTTCGGGCCCGTCCTCTACATCTCGCTAGATGGTGTTAGCAGCGACGGCTTGCAAGTTGAATGAATTTACATAAAGTCTTATCAATATTTTCTCACACATTGAGGAATTACTATATAGTATTTTTGGCACTTCATAACAGTTTTACTGTTTCAAAATGTTTCACTATATAAATTTTAAAGAGACGAATGGATAAATTCTAAAACTTCAAACAGCGCCATCTATTGGTATAAGAAATATAAATACCTAACGAATCGTTCCAGTAAACATCTAAAGTTTAAAGAGCTAATTATTCAACAATTTTATGCTTAGGGTAGTTTATTAAATAAGAAAATATAGTTATAACCATATTTTATTTCAAAATATTAATGTTACCTAAACTTCAATACGAAATCGATGCATATTACGAAATCTATTGTTTGTTTGTTTGAACTAAATTTTCTTTGTTCGAGATGAGACCCCGTGGTAGGGGGTAATTTGTGGAATATATAATCCAATTCTAATTTTTTTTTCGCTGGTAGAAAGCTACCTACACGATTCCGGGTGCTGTAAGCTACAAATATTTTTGAAATCCACGCCGAAAAAGGCGCGGACAAAGTGGTAGTATTTCCTAATATGGCTCTCTCACATTTTCTTAGCTTATAGTTGGCAAATGTAATATAGCTTTAAATGTTAGTTTTGTTTCACCCAGCACTCAGTAACCATAATACCAATGACTGGCGCAGTCATAGGGTCGTTGTCACGTCACCTATACGGTACAAACTTGAATTCATTATTCGAGATAATTCCAATTCGTCATCACTAATCAAAGATTCGACTTTATCGCTGTGTACTTTAAGTTCATTTTTAAAGTGACCATTTGTATTCTTTTTCGAGTCGCTGCTTTGCCACCATTTGTACTAATTAACAAGGCCCTAAAAATTTGATTACAATTGAATTTAAACTTTGTTTTGTATTTCTTAAAGTTGGTTGTTGTAAAATTTTAAAATAATCTCGAATTCTGAATTCATGTGTACTTTCCAAGCACTATGGACATCGTCTAACACCAGTCTCCCTCCAGCTCAGCGCCAGCTGTCGCAACATAAAGCCAGCGAAAATCAACTGCACGTGCGTGCCCGAGCGCCTGGAGTTCCTCGGCGATGAGATCACCAACCTGGTGGCGGTGGACTGCTCGCAGAGGAACCTCACGTCGCTGCCCACTGACCTCCCGCCTAACACTGTGAAATTAAACGTGTCGAATAATAATGTGAGTAAGTTTAATAATAAAGTGAGTAAGTTTAATAATAATGTGAGTAAGTTTAATAATAATGTGAGTAAGTTTAAGATGACTTTATAACTGCTAGGGTCACGGGAGTGTTACTGTAGGAACACCGGTGGGTTTTAATTAATAAGAGCCTGACGCGCCCTCCTCCCACTCTACCTACCCTACCTTGTCTGACAGTTTGAGTATTTTAGGGGCCTAAAGCAAATGTCCTTACTTTGGTATTGTTCGTCGGTTCGTTGAGCTCCTCAAAGTTCTGAGTTGAGCTTCACGATAACTGACAAATGCTTGCACTGTCTGGACAGAGCCTTTAGACGAAATACTTTTCTGTTTACGTTAACGCTAAACCTTCGTGCAAAATGTATGGCAAAGACATTACTGGGCGTGAGTCACGTGACAGTTCTCTTTCTAACGCTTCGTGCAAAATGTCGTAGCCATACATTTTGCACGAAGCGATAACGTTACGTTAACAGAAAATAATTTTGTCTAACCCCCCAGGTCCACTCGAATTTGCGTGTTGCTTTCCTCAAAAGATCACCCCAGACATTTATAAACGTACATAGTTCTCATATGATTTGCCCAGTACATATTATTGTATGGATTTGAACACTTTAAAAGAGACTTTGACCTCTGAGTTTGTTTCGGTGTTTCTTCTCAGGGTAGTCAGGACAGGAAACACCGGTCTCATCTAGCTAAAACTGACAAAAAAAAAATTGACGTGTAAAAGTGTTGTTAAAGCCTACTTACAAAAATAAAATCATTTACCCAGAATGGGAGAAGTTATTTCATGAGTTCCCAACAAAAAAAAACTCCCTTTGCAAGCGTCTATTTTTATTATGAGAAGCTTTTATAAATAAACTTACAATGTTTATTTGTTTGGATGAAATCTTGCAAATTAAATTAGAACCAATTTCTCTTTTCCCGTGGCGTTGAACTTTTATCATACTCGTAGGTGGGGCACAGTTAATCCAAAAGTTAACTTCGTTAATCGTTAAGGGCTGATTTCACCAATTCTAAACGCCCAGTTTTCGACGTTGCGTTTAGCCGCTGTCATAAAGCTGAAGAGTTTGTTTGCTAATTTCAGGAACTACTGGATCGAATTGTAAAAATATTTTTGTGTTGATCAGTCCATTTATCGAGGAAGGCTATAGGCTATATAACATCTCGCTGCGACTAACAGGAGCGAAGCATAAATGAAAAATGTGGCAAAAACGGGAAAAAAAACCTTTTGAGCGCTTCAGTTGCGTGCGATGCGTAAACGGTTAAAGTTACGCAAAAATTATGTATGACGGAATGTTTCTACTTTTAAAGTTCTAAAAAAAGTCCGCGACAGCAGATTAACTCACTATAATCTTTTTTATGGTTTTTATTTTTACGCTAAGCTTTAGTTCAGTAAAACTTAGTTTATAGAGCGAATGGTGAAATCGGCCTGCATATCATCAGCATATGGAAATTTAAATGCTTTACATTGAAATTTCCATAATTTAAACCGTTAAAAGTTAACCATCCATAATGTATACTGCTTTTGACGCTTTTTGGTATGGGATACGCGGTAATCCGGCCCTTGTCTAATCCAGCATCCCCAATCTGACATGCTTATAACAGCACGTAATTGATTAAAATCAATATGTTCAGTTATTTTAAGTGCTAGCGTTAATGACGTTACAATGAACCAGATGCAGCCTAATGTATTGTTTAATGCACTAAGTACCACATCATACCTATGATATGTACCTACTACTTATATACAACATGTAACAAAAACCCTGTCCGATCCTGAAGGGTATTATTTGGTATCGTATTGCGTAGGTACGTAGTCATTTCATGGATACGAGATTATTATTTTTCCCCAATAATTAATTTAAAATTAAACTTTTTTACAAAAAAACAACCGACTTCCAAAAAAAAATACACTAAAAATTTAAAAATAACTTTAATTTCGGAAGTCGGTGTTTGTATTTTATTTCTTCGATATTTGACACCGACTTCCGAAATTAAAGTTATTTTTAAATTTTTTGAAAATCGGTCCACAACTGACGGAGACATGCGCGGACATACATAAAAAAAAAAAACATACATACAGTCGAACATCCTCCTTTTTCGAAAGTCGGTTAAAAAGAAAATCTTTTCAAAGGCAACACTGAACGCTAGACAAAGTTCACCTAAGTACAGTTTTATGTCTAAGTGCCTAGCCGCGCTGTAGGCACGTTTGAAATAAAAACAGGTAAAAATGAAAAGATTTCGCCGGTCGGTGGAGTGTTGTCAACTTATGAAAAGATTTCGCCGGTCGGTGGAGTGTTGTCAACTTATGAAAATTTGCCATTTTAACATTTTTTTTACTATTTTTCTACTACGCATGTTAAACCAGGAATACGCCTTTATTGGATCGGACAAGGTTTTTGTTACATGCTGTAGATTTCATGTGACCATTTACCTTACCATTTACCTTGAAAAGGTACTCCTTTTGAGGAAAGTTTGTGTTTAATTAGTGGCCGTGCAGTGCCGGGGCGGGGCGCTGGTAGCTTCACAAATTAATCAGTTATTATCACTATCTTACAGATAACTTCCCTACAAACCGTAGCCGACGACTCCACATACGAGCACCTGCACCAGCTGATCGTGGACCACAACGACATCCCCAACATCCTGGAGCTGGAGGGCACCAAGTTCATTGACAACTTCATGCTGTTCTCTATCGCTCATAATAAGTTGAAGACTGTGAGTTATACACTTTAAGACGATTTGTGGTGAGGGGCGAGTCGTGCGGTGAAAGACGCACAGGGCCTGTAGACAAAGTAACATCGCTTCTTTAGCGAAACGATATCTAAATTCGTCGTCTCTGAGATATCGATAAACATTTCCTAGCGTTAGCGTTCCTTCGTTATCTTTTTTGGCGATCACGATCGAGGCGAAGGCGAACTCTGAAAGCGCTGCTTGTCTACGCATTTGTATGGAATAAACACGATAGCAATTCGTTTCTTTATGGTTTCGTTACGAATTATAACATTGTCTACCAACTTGCGATAACGATGTCGACTGACCACGTGACTTAGCGCGGTTTATGTCAATCTCATACATTTTAGTCTTTTCTAACTTCGTTATCGTTTTTAAATTGTTACTTTGTCTAAGCCCCCAGGACCGGTAACCCCACACAACACTTACATAAACACTCTTCACTATTAACCACATCACAGATAATATAATACTAACCACATACAATTGTTAACATCCAAAGAGAATAGTCATTGTTAACATCAGAATGACTGCTCAACTGTTAATAAGTAGGTAGATACCTACCTACCTACTTATTAATCAAAAAACTATATCAACCCATATAAAGTAGGTACACTGTTCTTCAAGATGCAGGATAATATCTTGGTTTGAAGGATGGGGGTCTTATTTACGTAAAATAGCCACTCTCATTTTTGTAGATCCGACGCTGATGCTGAGTCTTCCTTCTGCGCCTCGCGGTTTTTTATTATTTATTTTTTTATTTGGGACAAGCCCGCCACACTATTCCCAAACCACTGTAACTTCTGTAAGCCAGAATCAACAGTGGCGACCACCAGAAAAAACGCCGAGGCAATGAAGCTCGACGAGTCCCAGAGAAATGATTAAACTGTCTTGGGTCCCGCAACGAAATTAATCAGAAAAGACAGCGGAGGAGTAAGAAAAACATAAGACAGAACAAAGCTAGGCCATTAGGCACAAAGGGGGTTTTTACAACTGGGGTAAGCCCAGTTGCCAAGCACCATTGGTTAAAAACCCTAATTAATGGGTCCTAAAATAGTGAGCTGTTACATTTTATTCCAATAATAGGTACGAGTATGTCAAAAACGCTTGAATGCACGAAAATTCGTTCTAGTTTCCACAAGGCCCGTGTAATAGACAACTCCAGACGTAGGCTTTTTTTTTTTCGTCTGAATACTATCTAACATAATATTGCGCTCAGTTTGCCAAAGAGTACACTCCCGATATGATGTGCGGATTGTTCGTATTCGCAATCACAGAACCCTTGACTTATGGTTAATTCTAACGTGATGTTTGTATTTCAGATCCACACCTACGTGCTGTCGAACCGTATCGACACGACGGGCCCCGCCTTCTACATCGCTGGCAACTTCATACACTGTGACTGTAACACGGAGAAAATGCTCAAGGTAAGATAGGTACATTCTTTTTAAATCAATGACAGGCTCGGGTTTACCACTGACCACTATCTCACCTGATGGTAAACGATGATGATTGTGGTCGAAGATGGAGCACGCTTGCCTAGAAGTAACCTATTCACTCTTGACTTAAAGACTCCCAGGTTGTAGCTATCAGGAAACACAGACTACGGCAGGGTATTCCACTCCTTAGCCCAAAAATGGTCAGACATTTACTGTCAAAAATGGATTCTCAGTCAACTTCAAAAGATCTCTGATTTCTATGTTTTATAACGTGTTCCCTTTTTTTTTTTGGGAGGTGGGCAACCATCCAATGACATGTCCCGCTCCAGGTGGAGCGGGAGGGCGTGTCAGACTCTTACTGACTAAAACCCACCCCTGTTCCTTCCCTGCCCTGAATGCCCAGGGGCGCGGTAACTGTTTCGAATTTATCCACAACCCCTGGGCAGGTATCGGCCATGATGGGCCCCGTCATGGTTTGCTGACATCTCTTTGAGGCGCGCGTGGAACACTACGCGCCGTCGACTCTCGGGCCTGGTGCTGATCGGACGGCGAGCTACCCACTACTCGCCGTCCGCAGGCCCGGGTCTACGGTGGCCGGAGATCGTCTCGCGACGTCCTCCTTCCAGGGCGTCTCCTGCGGCGGTTGCTGCTGAGGGCGTGAGGCGACTCTGTTGTTGAGCCTCCCTCACCCGTTCTGCCTTCTCCTTCGCGAGCATTACTGCCTTTTTTCATTCCCTCTCGCTCCGTACCATGGCCTGGACCAGGGCCGGGCGCGAGAGGTATCTGCCGCCGATCGCCTCCAAGAGGACACGGCGGGGCTCCGCCCGCGCGGGGCAGTCTCCACCGTGTCCTCTGGGCGATCCTCAGTGGTGACACCCGGGCGTTTCCCTCCGCCTTACCTATCCTACACAGGAACCTCCCGAAATAAAATAAAACATGACGAGGGTACGAGTAGATGACCGACAAATCTATTTGGACGTGTATTTTTTCTTTTGTCACATATAAAAATTAAGACGATTCTATTGAGTTGAAATTTGCGTGACGTCACACCTACGTATAAAATGTAGGTACTACATACTATCTAAAAGTGATGCAACAAGCCCCCACTCCCGAGCTTTGATGCGTTTTGACTTTCTCATTTTTTACTGATTTGATAAAGCTAAAAATACTTGTTCAATATTTTTTGATAATCAAACTGTTGGTCGAAATAAAATCATTTTTTAACCAGGAAACATCTCTATTCTCCAGTTCACATTTCTCGAACAATCTAAAAATTTACCTTTATTTCCAGCCCTGGCTCCTAGAAAACTTTAAAAACATCCCGGACTACAAAATGCTGCAATGTGACGACAACAAACATGTAGTGGACCTAGTCGAGTCGCAAGTTTGCCACACACCGCGAGATTGGACGGACTATATATACTACATCATTGGCCTAGAAGTACTCATCCTAGTGTTACTTATCAGCAAGGTTTCTTATGACTACTGGGTCTTCAAAACAGCTGGTTATTTACCCTGGCCAGCGAATAAGATGCCGAGATTGCCGTGCGATTGGCTGTGTGAATAGATTTAGGTTGCTGGCAACCGTTTGCTTCGGAATGTTGGTAAGCAATGTTGGCTTAGTTGGTTGATGAGTAACCAATGTTGGCTGTGTTGGTGGGTAACCAATTTAGACTAAAGTTGAAAGTGTTGTGGGAAATATTTGAAGGACGTTTTTACGAGTGTTGGTTGCCAGCAACCATTTGCTTCTGAGTTGAATTCCTTGTTGATTAATGTGTTTATGGTCTGTATATTTGTGTTGTAATGTTTCGTTGTTCGTTGTGTGTATACATGGAATAATTATTCTGCTAGCAAGTGGTTTTACTGAATTTCTGTATATTTTAAGTAAAATTTTGTTTCAAGCTAGCTTCCCTTCTAAGCTGTAAATATATGTTTTGTTTTTTAAGTTATCATAGTTATTTCTGTATGTTTAAGAAAGCTGCTTGTATAAATTGAATTTTCGTCCGAGATCTCTGTAAATCAGCTATTTGTATAATTTTTATACATAAGTTATATTTTTGTAAATTTTGTTTTTTTTTACTCTATAAAACTTGCCATTTTGACAAGAATCTCTTGTTTCACGTCTCGATTCTAGGCGGTAACTTTTTGTTGTCAAAATAATGGTTTAGAACCCTTAATGGATATTTATACGATTAGGTATTGCATTTTCTGTGGCAAATGTAACGTCATAACGGTAACACATTATTTGAAGCAGATTTTCAAAGAAGACTGATTTTAGTTTGAATTTTGAACTTGCCAAATATTGTTTGATTAGATAGCTAACCGAGCCATTATTTTGATTAACTCATAATAAAACTGTACATACTTCATTTATTACAAAGTTCCAAATCTTTGAGATTGTTATAAAAACGAATAAAAAAAAAATCTCTAAAAAACTAAGCGTTGTTAGATAAATTCTTAACATAGTAGTAAAAGAGACCAAATTAAAAAAAAACAGCAATGGCAACCACTTGCTTCTAAAATGTTGGTTAACAACCAACATTAACCAATGCCTTGTAAATGTTGGTTACTAGTGACCAATATAGCCAAAGTGTTGGCATTTCATAAGAAAGGTCAAATAACATTTAAAAAAGTTATCCTTTTTTAAATATTAGACTTGGTCTTTATAAAAAAAAGTGCTTCCTATTGCTACAGAAACAACTGGCCAGTTAAAGAGGCTTAAGGTTAACGTGTAAGGACCAATTAATTATTGCTAACTATTATCTACTATTTTGATGAGGCTTTTTTGAAATCATTGTGTAGTAAGAGTATTTTGAAAATCAGTGCCATATTCTATCTATAGATTGGCTGAAAATTATGTTTCTAATTTAGACTTAGCTGTGGCATTTGCTTATAAACTTCTTATAGCTTTTGCGTTAAGGTATGGCGAGAGCGATCATACATTTATTTATATTATACAATCAATCAATCTGCCTAGTCTTTTCCCAACTATCTTGGGGTCGGTTTCCAGTCTAACCGGATGCAGCTGAATATCAGCATTTTACATGGAGCGACTGCCTATCTCACCTTCACAACCCAGTTACTGCGTAATACGATACCTACCCCTTGGTAAGACTGGAATTATATTATTATACTATCCATTTAGTAGTTAAAAAAAACTTTAAAAAACCTTTTTTCAGTGACGTCATTTTATTTTTCGAATTCTCCTCAGCAAATCCTTTCATTTGATACCTACTCATATCATAGGAATGCATAAAAAATAACTAGGCCGCCATCTTTGGGCGTACGCCATATTGAATTTTGAATGACGTCACTTAGCTAACCATGCATTGTCATTTAGACTAAACATCTAAGCAAATAGCTCAATCGGAAACCGGGCAGTGGGTCAAACTTAACTTCTAAGTTATTTTTTCATAGTTTGATGTTAAATTAAAGCGTGTTAAAAATGGAAATAAAGACGTAAAACTGTCCTGAATCATCATATATTGTGATTCTCAACATGTTTACTAATGAAAAACGATTCATAGTTTATAGTTTGGGTGCATAAGAAGAGATGTTAGAGGAAAGTGCAATGACCGCTATTACCTTGTTAAAACGAACTAACTATAGTAGTTGAAGTAACCAAACGTTACAACTATGTCACTCTTTTAAATTAATGGTTTAACTTTATAATAAAAATATTTTTGTATAATATTAACTACAACGTGAAGACTGTATATTTTGTATGAAAATTTTATAATAGATGTTACATAATTGTATAGACTGTCGTTTTATTTTTATGACCTCCATCGGTGGGCACATTGACGCTCTGTATTTAGATTTCCGGAAATCTTTCGAAAAAGTTGTTGCACGATTCTTGATAAAGCTGGCGGGCATCTGTTCCTCATCTGGTTTCCTGTGGGATCGCACGCAGTTTGTCCGAAATGCCTGGCCAAGTCGAAGCCTTTTTTTTTTAATTTGTCGTGGGGAATCATCCTATGACTTCTGCCGCTCTGGGAGGAGCGGGAGGGCGTGTTAGACTTTTACTGACTAAAACCCACCCCTGTTCCTTCCTTGCCTGAGTGACCAGGGGCGCGGTAAGTCTGTTACGAATTTATCTGTGACCCGGCCAATTCGAAGCCTGGATCTCGTTTTTCACACCCGAGCAAGTAACATACTCACTCGGAAAAAATCACAACCAGAAAACTGTTTTTAGAAGTTCGCCGGGGGATTTGGCTTTTGGAAACTCCAACTTATTACCATAGCAGAAGAATTCAACTTCTAATGTAATTAAAATAGATAAATGTTCAAAATAAAACCAATTTATATTTATAACAGACTTATATTATCATTTACCACCTTTCTTATTCTTCTGATTAGCTAAATTCTTCCTTTTCCTCTTCTTATTATTCTTTCCCTTCTCTTCTGAGTTTTTGGTTTGTTTTTCTAAATTCTGTATTCTTCTCTGTTTATTGTTTTTAGCGTTTTTGATTGCCTCTGTAGTTTTTGACTTATCGTCTTTTAATGCTTCATTGGCTGCGTCTAATCTTCTCCTGAAAAGAGTATACAAATAATAATGTAGCTTGAAAAAAAAAAAAAACTAAAAACGCATAAAGTGACCATTTTGTTTTTCGAATGCATACAAAATAACTAGTCCCCATCTTTGGACGTCCGCCATATTGGATTTAGAATGACGTCACTTAGCTAAACATGCATTGTCATCCAAATTAAACATGTAGGTATGCAAAATTTCAGCTCAATCGGAAATTGGGTCAAAAACTTCGGTTTCTTTTTTACATAGTTACAGTTGAAACTAATAAAAGCATGATATTAAAAAGAAAAGATTTTATCAAATTAAAAGTTTCAGTAAAGTTGACTTGTGGATTGTCACTAGTAATGTTTTGGCTAGGAGTTTCTGAATAGAGAATGATGTGTTCGAACATATTAAAATACATTTTCTTTAAGACAGAAAAATAGACTTTCACGTGTCGTGCTAAATCCCCATTTGGCATGTAAAAGTCAGATTAAGTAAGGATTTGATTTTCCAAATGCTTAGATTTCAAAAAGGCAGTAATTTGATTTGAATTGCCACAGGGAAAAATACATTTTTATTGAATTTTCTGCCCATGTCGCAAGCATAAACACAGAGTGCAACTTTGTCAAGGGTAACCAACGGGATCCTATTACTATGCCTCTGCTGTCCGTCCGTCTGTCAGCGGGCTGTATCTCACGATCCTTAATAGCTACACAGTTGAAATTTTCTGTGTATTTCTGTTGGCACTATAACAACAAATAATAAAAATAATAATTTATTTTGAAATACACACTGTGTGAAAATTTCAACTGTCCCTATTACGGATCATGAGACAGCCAAAAAAAAAACATTGTTTTGTTTTCAGTTTATGGTACGGAATTCTTCGTGAGCGAGTCCGACTCGCACTTGACCGGTTTTGTCTTTCCGTGTACTTACTTGTCAGGCCTCTTCTCCAACACAGTAGATATCTTGTCTCTGCTCGGAGCCTTCGTCTGCAGTTTCTTCCGTTTGTTCGGATTCTGTTTGAGCTGCAGCATGTACTCGGGGACCTGGCAGCCGGATTGTTTCATTACCGAGGCTATGCTGTGGTGTAAATGAGGGGATTAATATATGTACCAGGCCTGTGTATAGGGCTATATTTAGATAATGCAAGAAGAGAGATACAACAGACTTTAAAAAAAAAAGTGTCCAATATTTTTTAATAGGAAACTACAATATTGAAGGTCTTCAAACTTAACAGACAGATGTGTTGCTGGGGAGTTTGTTAGCCACTTATTTTTCACAGCTAAAACACTAGGAAGTGGTGACGGGCGGGCGTTTTTGGGGGACTGTCTTTATGTAGAACTTTGACGTTCAAAAAGTACACAGCCTAGTTCGAATAAATGACTTTTGATTTCATGTAATTTTTGAAATGTTGAATGGTTGGATGATAATTGAGGCACAAGTTTCTGTTAAAAGTATGTGGTTTTAGAATAGTTTGTGGTTTCAGAGGGACGATTACCTTCTAAGGTTGCCGACGTCGTCTTGAGTGAAGAACGTTATCGCTCGACCCTTCTGCCCTGCTCGACCCGCACGTCCAATCCTGTCAAACACAAAGAAAATTAAGGACTGATTTTGGCTACTATATTACCCTGGGTGGTAGCTAGATGGTGGTTTAGGCGCGTTCACTGCAGCCCAACCGATGGACCGATGACCTGGTGAGGGTCGTGGGAATCCGATGTATGCGAGACGCACAGGACTGTTCGTTGTGACGACACTTTGGAGAGGCCTATATCCAACAGTGGACGTCGTTCGGCTGAAATGATGATGACCTGTAGCCCACGGCTCAGTTATACAAGTTTACTTGTTCGCACTGCGCACAGCTGTTTACTTATCAAACGTGGGAAACCTCACTGTGTAATGCTTCGTGGCAACCACCTTCACACTTTTCTAGCCTCAGTGATATTCCGCACTGCATCTGGTTTCAATTCGAATTGGAGTGCCGAGTTCTATCCGAAGGTAGCAAAATGTCTAAATTGCTAAACGTCAAAGTTCCAATAAAACATCTAGATATGCTGACAGCTTTAGTATTAATTTAGTTTAGTCAGAAATGTGAAAAAGAAATAAAACTTTACAGGTTTTTGGGAAATTATTTTTATTAATAAAAAACCGGCCAAGTGCGAGTCAGAATCGCGCACGAAGGGTTCCGTACTATCACACTAATATTATAAAGGCGAAAGTTTGTGAGTGTGTATGTTTGTTACTTCTTCACGCTCAAATGGCTAGACTGATTTGGATGAATTTTAATATGTAGATAACTTATACCCTGGATTAACACATAAGCTACTTTTTATTCTGGTCTAAGCGGGTGAAACCGCGGGGTGCAGCTAGTTCTCTATAAAAACGACAAAAAAATCACGTTTGTTGCATGGGAACCCCCTTAAATATTTATTTCATTCTGTTTTTTAGTGTTTGTTGTTATAGCGGCAACAGAAATACGTCATATGTGAAAATTTCAACTGTCGTATCACGGTTCATGAGATACAGCCTGGTGACAGACGGACGGACAGCGATGTTTTAGTAATAGGGTCCCGTTTTACCCTTTGGGCACGGAACCTTAAAAATATAACCCTTTCCGCATTGGAAATGGTCTGAATTCAGTTCATCGAAGTTACATCCAGTGCGCAAGTCCTCCTAAAAGTGGTACCGAGGCTACTTTGAGCTGAAATTCTCGGATTCGGATCAGATGCAGTGCAGAACCGCTCTCAAAGTCAATATAATATACAGGAACGCCACGTACCTATGAATATAAGCGATGGCCGACGGAGGGAAGTCGTAGTTGATGACGAGGTTGACCCCCCGGAAGTCCATGCCTCTGCCCATGAGCTCCGTGCAGATCAGCACCCAGATGCGACCCACGCGGAAGCTGCGGACCACGTTGTCGCGCTGGGGAAGATGGGAAATATGATTTTTGTGGTAAAGTTGGTTATAATTGTCTTACTAACCTAAGACAGATAGGTTATGGACTTAGCAAATTTGGTAATATTTGTGGTAAAATTCAGAGTGGTCAAAAGACTTGGTTTGAATGTAAAGTTACTTTGTATACAGGGTTGATTTTTGAGCTACAAGAAGACGTAGAGATATTCCTTATATTTTGAAGTAATTGCTAACTACAATCACAGATTTTGAAAAATAATTACAATCACGAATATAATGGGTGATTTTCACAAAAACTTTTTTTGATGACTGCAATCCTGTTAGGTTTGAGCACTAGAAAAGCCACCAATCGTAAAACTACTCCATACACTTCGTAGTGATTAATTTTGGTGTTCGGGGTCGTGTAACTAAGCGGCGTGTAACAACGAATTTACACAAACTTTCCTCGTTTACCGCTCTTTCTAGGGTATCGTGCCCAAAGGGGCCAAACGCGAGCGATGTCCGTCTGTTTGTCCGTCCGTCGTCTGTCACAAAATTTTGTTCTGAAGATTTTTTTAACTTCCCATTAAGCTATGAACTTAAAATTAGGTGATAATGTTTATCATTGCGTATATTTTTGGGGTCGGCTTCCAGTCTAACCGGATGCAGCTGAATACCAGTATTTTACATGGAGCGACTGCCTATCTGACCTCCACAACCCAGTTACTGGGTATCGCAATACCCCTTGGTAAGACTGGTTGTCAGACATTCAGGCTTCTGACGACCCGTAACGACGGTCAAAGATCCACGATTGACAGCCGAGACCAACGGATTAACGTGCTTTCCGAGGCACGGGGAGGAGTCTCGGTATGTAAAGATGGTCACCCATCCATGGACCAACCTCGCCAAGAGTAGCTTAACCTGTTGGATCGACCCGTGCGGCTGTTATTACTGTAGCCATAAGCGGAGAAACAGACAGAGCCGGGCAGCTTTGCTTTATACAATTTAGACACTAGAGAGGAGAAATATGAAGTAGTAAAGATGATTGACATATTGAATCGGATTGTTATTGATTTGAATTATTTATTTAATTGTTATTTAATGAAACTGTTAATTGAATAAGTAGATATTATAATTATTGTACTCTATCGCATTAGGCCCATTGGCTTGTAATGATAGTTGTTACTTAGATAAATAAAATAACATAAATATTTATTTACCTGTTGTTGTGTCCTATCAGCGTGTATGACGTCCACATTGATACCATCGTATATCAGCTCTTTGAACAACTGCTTCGCTCGGTCCTTACTCTGTACGAAAACTGAAAACATACGTTTTTTTATTACGGTTTTTAGTAGTTTTTTTGAAGTTATACTTCTTATGCGACTTCCAAAAAAATTGCGTTTACGTTTAACGCTCCTGGGGAGGGGGAATAGAAAGAGACAGAGCGAGAGAGAATGCGAAAAAAAAAGAATGTAATAATATTATCATATTAATATGATTACGATTATGATTTTGATTATTATTATATTTAAAAAAATATAATAATAATAATAATAAATAAGTATAACTTCTTACAAACGTACAAAAGTACGACTTCCAAAAAGAGGAGGTTCTCAATTCGTCTGTTTTTTTTTTTTTTGTATGTATGTTACCCGATTTCTCCGTCAGTTGTGAACCAATTTTCAAAATTCTTTTTTCATTTGAAAGAATATACTCCCGAGGTGGTCCCATATAAATTTTATCGAAATTGCTTCAGCGCTTTTTGAGAAACTGAACAAAAACGGAAAATACGTGTACCTCGATGACGTTTTGGTGTTCTCCAAATGTTTAAATTCCACGTTCCATTATATTGGGGTTTTTAGTTCTGGGGTATAACAACTAAAAAGTGAAAAATAAAAAACTTTTTTACAAAAAAAACAACTGACCTCCAAAAAAAAAAAAAAATACTTTAAAAAATTTATAAATAACTTTAATTTCGGAAGTCGGTGTCAAATAACGAAGAAGTAAAAATACAAACACCGACTTCCGAAATTAAAGTTATTTATAAATTTTTAGTGTATTTTTGTTTTGGAAGTCGGTTGTTTTTTTTGTAATTTATATATATTTTTCGGTGTAATTGGCCGTCGGCCTAAACTAGCAGGTATACGCACATTCAAAGTAAATACTAACACTAATCCATCCCACACATTATTTTAATCAGAAAAAAAGTAATGGTGCCGATTCTCTTGTTCAACAACTAAACTAAAATTAGAGAATCGCTATCTTTTACTAAAAGGCAGTGCGAGAAAAGGACGGCTATAGCTATGAACTAAGTTAGAGATGTCAACCGTTACCGCGTTCTTAGTAGACATGTTTTTACGTGTACCCTTAATTTGTAAGGAAATATTAGTTCAACTAAATTTGACAGTTATAATCTTATTTTATTAGAGAGAAAAAGATAGCAATAGCCTAAATTAAGTTTAGTTTGTGCACAACAGAATCGACACCAATGTGTGGTAGCTCTGGGATTTTGCTCTATTAGTCGATAGTGATAAGTACTGATAAAGCTTACCTAAGACAGGCGGTTTCAATCCTTGTTGCACGAGTTGTCTAAACGCGACTAGCTTTCCGTTCTCATTGCCGCAGAAACACAACTCTTGATCTACAAGGTTTGTTGCTGCGTTCCTAAAAAAGAAAAGAAAGATTATAAAAATAATTTCAAAAAGGTTCCGAAATATTACAAGGGGTCGGTGGCAGTAATCTGTAGTGCGAGAAATTCGTTAATACGACACCGCCTTGCAAAACTTTTTTCGGATTATCACGGGTCAACTCCGGTGGAGAATACGGTGGAGGTCTGCCCCGCTTGTGCGGAGCCCCGCCGTGTCCTCGTGGATGCGATAGGCGGCAGCGACCTCTCGCGCCGTGCCCTGGTTCAGGTCATGGTACGGAGCGAGAGGGAATGGGAAGCCGTCTCCTCCTTCTGCGAAGCAGTAATGCTCGCGAAGGCGGAGGCGGGACGCGAGAGGGAGGCTCAACAACGGAGACGCCCTCACGCTCTCAGCAGCAGCCGCCTCAGGAGACGCCTGGGACTTCCGGCGCCCCGATCTCCGGCCACCGTAGACCTGGGCCTGCGGACGGCGAGTAGTGGGTAGCTCGCCGTCCGATCAGCACCAGGCCCGTGAGTCGACGGCGTGTAGTGTTCCACGCGCGCCGAACAAGAGTTGTCAGCAAACAGGACGGGGCCCGTCATGGCTGATGCCTGCCCGGGGGTTGAGGATAAATTCGAAACAGAGTTACCTCGCCCCCGGGCACTAAGGGCAGGAAGGAACAGGGGTGGGTTTTAGTCAGTAAGAGTCTGACACGCCCTCCCGCTCCACCTAGAGCGGGTGACTTCTTCATTGGATGATTTCCCACCCCACAAAAAAAAAACGGGTCAACTCTGGTCTATAAAAATTTAAAGATCACTCAAAAAATAACTGGGACTGTATGCTAAAATTGACGTTCTAAAAGTGCTGGCTGTTGGAAATCATCCTATGAATTCTCGCGTGTCAGACTCTTACTGACTAATACCCAGTTGTGTTCCTTCCCTGCCCTGAGTACCCAAGGGCGCGGTAACTCTGTTTCGAATTTAACCACGACCTCTGGGCAGTGGCTCTCAGCCGAATTATGAATAAATGACTTTTGATTGCGATCAACCCTTACTAGAATAATTTTATAGTTAAAAATAACTTAAACACGATTTTGAGTGACGTCACTTAGCTAACCACGCATTGGTACGGATTCTCTTGTTCAATATCTAAACTAAAATTAGAGAATTGCTATCTTTTACTAAACGGCAGTGCGAGAAAAGGACGGCTATAGCTATGCACTAAGTTAGAGATGTCAAACTAGTTTACGCCTTGCGCTTCGCCGTGTTTTTAGACGACATGTTTTTACGTGTACCCTTAATTTGTATGGAAATATTAGTTCAAACTAAATTTGACAGCTCTAATTTACGTCCGTCTCTTTCTTGTTTTATTAGAGAGAAAAAGATAGCAATAGCCTAAATTAAGTTTAGTTTGTGCATAACAGAATCAACACCATTGTCATGCAAACTAAACATGTATGCAAAATTTCAGCTCAATCGGAAACCGACAAGTGGGTCAAATTTAACTTCTAAGTTTTTTTTACATAGGTATATTGAATCTAATGAAAGCGTGTTAAAAACAACCGTGAGTTCATGTTCGCTATCTCACCTCTGTCCTACAGTAACGTTGATGAGCCCCTTCATGTGGTGGCGGCACCACTTGGCCACGTTGGGCGTGTGCGTGGCGCTGAACATGGCGACGCGGCGCTGCTGGCTGCTGCAGGCGTTGAGGATCTGCTCCATCTGCTGTCTGAAGTCCGACGACTGGTCGGCTGAGCCCTCGAAGAGCTTGTCTGCCTCGTCGATTATTAGCCAGCGTACTCTGGAAAGATGTGTTTCAAATTAGGTCATTTTATAGAAACAGCTGCAGCTCAGACCGATTTTATCACGAGATATTTTTGACGAGATCGACGTTTCGTATTCCCCTTTTTTCTCCTCGAAAACTGAGACGATTCATTCATTTTTGGCACCTTTAAGGACGAGTATGTCTAATTCCTTATTGAATGTTTTATGTTTTAACTTTTCGAATTTGTCTGGTAGTCTCTAATAACGGCGGTAAAAATAGGGTATTTTTTGGAGGATCATATTTTCTTTACCTAATAGTTGCTGAAAAAAAGGAAACGACAGTGACGTGGCTACAGCAAACTTAACTTTATGAAAAAAAAAAAAATGATCGCTCTAGAGGCCTTATTCAGGAAGAAAAAAGGGGAATTCATTTGTATGTAGAATCGCAGCCCATGTTCTCTCTTAATAATGTTATATTTATAATATTTAAAAAGTTAACCGACAATTCTGATAATGAGCACTTACTTGTCTAAAGAAATGTTGACGTTGTCTTGATTCAGCAAGTAGCACAGACGATTTGGTGTGCTCACGATTATATCTAGAAATGATAGAAATAAAAGACTTTAATACAGTTTTATCATAATATGACCTACATTATTTAGTTATGTCATGTCTTGTGCTATTTCGGGCGTGAAATTAATTTTCAAGTTCAAAAAACTTTATATTTTTTTTTTAAAATGAAATCTTTAGGCGAGTGGGGCATTTTTGAGATGGGCAAAAACTATTGAACTCGCGCGACACCAACACCGTTACGAGTGCTACGACACATAGAATACAGTTTTCACTTCTGTCGGCAGTTCCCATGACTGCCTTTTTTTACCGACTTCAAAAAAAGGAGGAGGTTCTCAATTCGACTGTATTTTTTTAAATTTTTTTATGTACGAGTATGTTACCTCATAACTTTTTACTACGTGAACCGATTTGGAAGATTTTTTTTTTATTTGAAAGCTGTTGCTTCACATGTAATTTGGTGAAGATCTGATAAAGAACTTCGGAGATACACAATGGAACTCTTCAATAAATGATAGCAAACCTTCCAAAATTGCTGCAATCGCATGTCTGTATATTGTTTTCACCACTTCACAACATTACATCACGCTGATACGCTTTGAAGGGGTATACAGATTTGTACAGTTCACCCTGATACACACTAGTTTCACCAACTATGTTCAAATTCCCTATTTTTCGGGCTATCAATTCGGGTATAACTTTACTATTCATTTAGTTTTAGAATGGGGTACAACTAAAAAGTGAAAAATAAAAAACTTTTTACAAAAAAAACACAATCGACTTCAAAAAAGAAAATACACTAAAAATTAAAAAAATAACTTTAATTTCGGAAGTCGGTGTTTCTAGTTTGGTTTCTTCGTTATTTGACACCGACAAAAAAAAAACAACCGATTTCAAAAAAGAAAATTCTTTTTTGAAGTTGGTTGTTTTTTTTTGTAATAAGTTTTTTTCTTTGATAGTCTCGCTCTTGACCATTTACCTGATGGTAAGCGATGATGTGGTCGAGCTTGGAGCACGCCTATTCACTCTCGACTTAAAGACCTCCAGTTTGTAGCTAACAGTAAACACGGACTCCGGCAGGGAATTCCACATCTTATTGAATTATATTTTAAGTAGACTTTCGAGGTAAGAAAGAAAGTATCAACTAAGAAAAACTTCTCATTATTTTGAGAAGGTATAAAATACTCACCACTCTTCCTGATAGTAGCCTCCCGTTCCTTCACCTTGGACTCCTTGATGCTCCTGACGACACTGCACCTGAGCTGACTGGCGGCACTGAGCCGCAGCGCTTCGCGGTAGATCTGTTGCGCCAGCTCGCGCGTGGGACACAGCAGCAGCGCCCGCGGGCCGCCCGCCGCCGCGCCCAGCGCATGCAGCACGGGCACGAGGAAGGCGGCGGTCTTGCCCGACCCGGTAGGCGCGCAGGCGAGGATTTGACGATCCTGGAAAAGATGAAAGTGTGGTATATAAGGCAAATAAATCAAGTTCAATCAATATTTAGTGTATGTCTGTCCGTTAGTGCTTTTAAAAATTGAGAATCATTTATCCAACTATCAATACAGATGTCAGCTACGAGATACCCTGGTGAAAGTAGAACATTCGTTTTTTTTTCAAAACTAAGTCATTCTGCATTCAAAACCTTTAGATAAAGCACTGCCTCAACCAGTAGTGGGTAACTCGCCGTCCGATCAGCACCAGGCCCGAGAGTCGACGGCGCGTAGTGTTCCACGCGCGCCGAACAAGAGTTGTCAGCAAACATGACGGGGCCCGTCATGGCTGATGCCTGCCCGGGGATTGAGGATAAATTCGAAAGAGTTACCTCGCCCCTGGGCATTCAGGGCAGGGAGAAACAGGGGTGGGTTTCAGTCAGTAACAGTCTGACACGCCCTTCCGCTCCACCCTAGAGTGGGAGATGACATTGTATGATTTCCCACCCCACAAAAAAAAAAAAAAGCTACATTCTTTTTTCTTCAAAACTAAGTCATTCTGCATTCAAAATTTTTTGATAAGGCACTGCCTCAACCAGGTTTCAAACTCACTCTTATTGATGTGCCAAAAATAAATAAATAAAATATTATTACTGATAACTTATTGAACGGTACTCACTTCCAACATACAAGGTATAGCCTGCCGCTGGACTGGAGTAGGCTCATTGTACCCGCACTGTATCACTGTGTCCACCAGAGCTTGTGATATGTTGTACCGTGTAGTTAGCTCAGAGAAGTCTTGTAGTGCAGCGGGTACGTGACGACCCACTGTCTTGATGCCGTGTTCATTGCGAAAACGGTTTTGCTAGAAAGAGTAAAAAGTGTAAGAAATTATTTTAATGTTTGTGAAGAGGATATTTGAAGGAGGAAGAGGGTTAGGAGGTTATTGTTTTATGTGCAGTCAAAAAATACTTGAATGAGCACCACAAAACCCAATTTTGAGGTTGTGCAAGAAAAGACTATCTGGAAAACATATGGGGGAGGCCTTTTTGTCCAGCAGTGGGACAGTATAGTTAATATGTCTCTGATGTAAAAAGCTTAGCTAAGCTCTTGGTTTTTTTAGCCTTTGATACAGCTGATCTAGGCCAATTTAAACTTATTATTAAGAGGTTTTTTGTAATATTTTATCTCTGAAAGCACTGGTGCAATATGATATTTTTTTATTTGTTTGAACTCACAACCTACAACTTGTAAGTCGCGGCTGTGGCCACTCTGGGCCAACACTGCTCTATGGGCTAAGTACGGAAACATAATTTCTAGATAGATAGGAAGGCTACTTATTATCTCTGAAAAATGAATGGTTCCTGTAAAGTGTGAGAAGTCACAGGAAACCTAGTGATCAATATGATTAGGGCAATTCTGCTCTAAAGCCTAAAATAATATCAATACCTCTTCCAATTCGAGTTTCTTCTTTAAATCTTCTGTCTTTTCCTTCTTTTCTTTTTTCTTCTTCTTCTGTCCAATTTTGACTCCTTTTATCAGTTGTAGTTCACCATCTTCCTTCTCTTCCTGATCTGTATCTTGATCTTCAGAGTTGGATGTAGAGTTGTCGGAGTCATTTTGTAGTTCATCATCATCATCACTGATTTGTTCTTGTTTTATTTCTATTTCTTCTTTTTTGATTGTCGGTTTTGAGTTTTGGCCCTGGAGATAGGAGAGAATACATTATTAAGAGTTTGTTATTATTCATAACTAGCTGACCCAGCGAACTTCGCACCACCTCAAAATCAATGAATATAATATCATAGAAAATGAATTTTCTTCATAATTTTTTTTTTTTTGTGAATTTTTCCGATTTTTTAATAGTTATTCTGCTATTGGGGACGTAAACAAATCCAACAATTCAAAAATCATTAAAAATGGTCCAGCCGTTCTTGAGTTACAAATGGTGTAACTAACCCAACTTTGTTTTATTTAAAAAGATTTGTCTTAGAACTAAATTTTGATGATATGTGACATCCACCAGCCTGCATTGAGCCTGTGTGGTGGATTATGGCCCACACACACATACATGGGCCTCTTTGTAGGAGGCTACAAAGAGGCCTATGTGTGTGTGGGAACATTATGGGATTATTATGCTGTTATACTAATTATTCATAAAAATTATTAAACTATTAAAAATTGTTTCACATTATTTTCAGCGGCAAGTCTATTGGTAAGCAGTCATGTTTTAAAATCACTGTTAATAACTGGCAATTTATTTAATTTTAGTTGAGAAGGAACATGGGATAAGGGCCGGCAGATGATGATGAGGTTGTCATTAGAGACTGGATTATATGCATTGGCATGTTGTGTATTTCTTTGTATATTTACTAGCGACCCGCCCCAGCTTCGCTCGGGTACAAATTATACATATAAACCTTCCTCTTCAATCACTCTATCTATTAAAAAAAACCGCATCAAAATCCGTTGCGTAGTTTTAAAGATTTAACCATACATAGGGATATAGGGACAGAGAAAGCGACTTTGATTTATACTATGTAGTGATAAAACAACATTCACCATATCATTTGCTAAAAGTTTTATTCACATTAAAAATCGGCAAAATATCAAATGAACCGACAGCTAGGGACCAGGTCTCAGTTTTATAGTTTTAGCGTGAAAAACTTTTGATAATACATGTAGGTTGAATAAACTACAAGTAGTATTAATATTTTGTATAGTATTATTATTAAATAAGTTTTTTACAATAACTTTAAGCGTGAAAAATGTTGTTCGTGTTATTTTTTTAAAGATTAGGTTAGGTTCTGTACTTACGTTATTTTTAACACCTAAAACACGGTTTTTGAAAGTCAAACCTTTTGTTAATTTCTTAAATATGTCGTAAGCGTCCATTATTATATCATTTAAACGGAATTTTATGTTAAAATAATACAAAAACACACGTGCAAACCAACAATCAACAACACCAGAGTTCACCAAACGGTTTGGCTGTGTGTGTGTTGTCAATTTTGACAATTGACATTGATGTCACCATTGACATATAAATTATAATGTCAATGGATGTCACTCAGCAGTCACTGACAGTGACGTTCGTTCAAAGTATGTCGTTCGGATACAGTGGGAAACAGACACAACAAAAAGTAAAAATATTTAGTCTAATATCTAAACGCAAAAAATGTATTGCATTTGCAGGGTTCCGCAACCACTTTTTCAGATTATACAGATAAAAGATGCGATATACAAAACCTATAATGAAAATAGTGATTATTATGAAGCGCCAGAGTAGCCCGCGAAAGAAGAATGGCCAAATTTCTATGGGAGCTGGACTCGACTATTATTTTTCATGTCCCAAAATAAACTATAGCTAGATTGGTTTGTTTTTATGTCGTAAACACTATCCCGTTTGAAAATTATTTCTAAATAACCACGATTTTTTATAATAACGTCAACAATACTTTTGAGGTTAGAATCTACAACTACCTTCTACCCGACTGCGGCGTAGCTTATGAGTCTAGTTAGCGATAAGCGAGAAGGGTAATTAGCGATCTCGTTTCTATTTATTTCGATTTCTCTCAGAGAATTACCCAAAAAATAGGACTTGTAGCAAAGCCCACCAACTCTTTGTTTATCCATCGAACATTCAATGAAAACTACACCTATATTGCTCTAACTTGCACAACGTATAGTGTAGACAACAAAGCTGGTATAACATCACACGTGAAGTGGTTCTTGAAAGACTTCCAAGCCTTTTTTGTGGTTTGACCACTTCAATTCTGGCTGAAGAGTTAGTCACTAGATACCTACTGCCTTTCAGTCTTCAATGCTCAAGTTGCATAGATATTGACAAATTGAGTAATGGTTGTTAACAGGAGTAAATGAAGTATAATTGGTAGAGTACTTAAATGAAAGAAATAGGCTTGACAAAAATACTTTTTATTCATCATCCTCTCTTATCACTACACCATCGAGGAATGCTGCTGGCTCTGATATTGTCGTAGTATATTGTCCATACTTGAGAAATCCAGAAATGTATTAAAAGCGTTAATAAAGGAAAGCGCATATTCCACTTGTTCAGCCGTAAATGTTCTTAAACTATTTTTTGAATTGAACAATATATCCCAATCAGTACTAAATGTATGTTCTTCACAAATACGAACATTCATAGGCAAGTAATATTTGTTTTTGCTTAGAGTTATTGCTCTTAGAGGGTCAGAAATTCTATGCAAATCTCTGTTTCGGCAACCAGAAAAACACAATGTGCTGCAGTATTAGCCGCTCGTCCATTCTGCGTTAAACTAATCACCCTGGGTACTTCGTCAGCTTGCTGGTCGGTGTCTCCAAACACCGACCCTTGGGGTTGTGGCTCTAGCTTCAGCTCTGGTTCTGGCTCTGGCTCTGGCTCCGGCTCTGCCTGCTGCTCAATATTTTGCTACATATTATGCATTGCAAATCTCTGAGTCTCAGCCAACAGGGATAACAAAAATGGTCTGATGAAGTTGCCTGAAACAACCATACAGCATTGTCTTATTATAAATCTTTGGGCTCATTATTAAACATAAGGAAATAAAAACATTGTTACAAAACAATATTAGATTGCAGTGATGAATTCACTATAACATAGGACAACAATAAAAAAGATCATAATTACCTGCCGTGGGGCAATTCTATTTTCAAGTTCAATGTGTATTACTTGTAGCAACTGAGATGGATTCTCTCTCACAATAAGGTCACGTTTACGGTTCCGCAGAGAACTTCCACAAAGTATGCAAACATGCATGTGGCCACGGGAAGATGAGGCACCAGGTTCATTACTTAATTCGGAGTTGACATGCTGCATTGCCAATTGTTTACAGGCATCACATAATATGTAGTCTTCTTCAGTGATCTAAAATAAAAATTAGATTTGTTATATGATGTATGATTGTGTGATGGTTTATGTTGGTATATGTACTAAAATGAGTAGGTATAAATACGTACTATTATTAAAGAATTCGTCTCTACAAATTACTCTCGTATCAAGATCAAAAACGAGATGGCGGCGAAGTGTATCAATGCGTATGTTACAATTAACACATAGCAATCGCAGGCTAGTTGTGGCGTCTGCATGATTTCTCTCACAAATATCCAAGAAACAAAATCGGTGTCCAGAAATCAAAAGCACAGAATAATCGTCACAAGTGGTAGTTATCAGTCCGTAAAACAATGCCAAGGTCAAAACAACAGAAGGAAATCCAAAATAGCACAAGTGCTTATCACAATTCACAACAAGTAAATCGAATAGGATGCGAATACGAATGATTGCCGGCAAAGAGAATATAATTTCACTGCCGGGGTGTCAACAATGGCGCGGGTCGATGAACGATGACCACACTACCACAGACAGATTAAGTAACTTGTCGATGACAAATGACGTTCCGTTGTACGCATTTGAACAGAACTACTTACTATACACCAACATAATTATTTTTTATGACAAGAATCCAATACATAATATCAGCATATTCGTTGGTTTGATACCTTTAAAGTAATTGAATAGAATTACAGTTAAAACTTTTCAGAAAAACGTGAATAATTACAGTCTTTGAATACCAAGTCATTACAAACGCGAAATGAATCGTCAAGAGGTGCGTTCTGAAACTATTATTCTAAATAATTTAGAAAAAGTTACAAAAACAAAAAAATTGGATAACTTTTTTTTGTGGCTACTTATTGAGATATTTCTTGTGTTTTCTATGACCTTAAAAAATAAGGGTATTTTTCATAAATATGGCGTATTGGGAGGCCATCGTTTCGTTGTCGGGTACGATTTGGCCATCCTTCTTTAAATTTTGTTACGGTTTTTACAAGTTGCAGGTCAGTGTCAGGTTGTATGTTGGAGAAAATATGATTCGCGGTGTTATGATATGTAGCAAGTATATTTATAATAATAATAAGGTAGCTTGGACCCTGCTCCCAATACCGGCGGACTACTATTTTTTATATTTTTAAATGTTTTTTTTTTAAGTTTTCTTTTAAAAATATTTAAAAACGTAAATTATATGTGAATAGATAAATAAACGAAATAAAAATAAAGCCCATTTATTTCCAATCCACAATAATAATTGTTATTACATGCGTTTTAAATTACTTTAACATTAATTATATGATTAAAAATCATTTAAATAAAGATTTATTTTACTCGCTGTCGTTACTTTCTTCAGTACCATTGATCGGAACCCCTTCTCGGGTAAAGGCCTCCTCCAGCTTCTTCCAAACCTCTGTTAGAATAGATGCCAAATGTCACGCTTTCATGAAATACTATCTACATTTGACATCAATTCTAACTGAAAGAGTTCTAGTGATGATCAAAGACTACAGTAATATATAGTTGATGATTTTAATGATTACCTACTTGCTACGGGCGCGAATCATATTTTGACCAACATACAACCTGCAGGTGTATTTGATAACTCAGTTGACATCAATTTGATAGGCACTAAGCAGTACATTGCTGCTTTGACGTTTATGAAAACAAAAATGTACTACGTAGTGCCTATTATAATCGATATCTACCATAAGCAATGTACTGCAAAGTGCCTACCAAATAGATATCAAATGAGTTAGCGAATACACCTGCTGATACTGATCTGCAAATTGCAAAAAACGTAATTAAATAATTTCGCAGGCTACCCTGGCGCTTAATTAAAATTAAAACATTCTTCAATTCCTTTATTTAAGGGTGAACAGAACTTTCGACGTAACTAGAAAAAACGAACTTAGTAAACAAGAACTGTTTATCTGACCACCATCAAGTCCAGTTATGGCAGATTCTCATCATGTTACTTTGGTATCGTTTGTCGAATCGTTGAGCTCCCTATAGTTCCGAGTTTAGCTATACGATAACTGACAAATGCTTGCAGTTGTCTGGACAGTACCTTTCAAATCAGTGTGGTGCTTTGTTCAAAATCCACCTCATACCTCTAGGTAGGTACATATACATGGTTCTCATAAAATATGATCTGACTCATTAATGTGTGGACGTTAAACGTTTTTGCCGAACGTGAAGTCAAGAAATATCCATAAGAGAATAATCACTGGTGTACTCGATTCTGTCAGGCTATTAAGTGGTCAGCGATCAGTGGAAGCTGCGGCAGGGATGTGTACTAGTCTTTCCCATAATAGTTCACGACCTGGCGCGCTCAGTTTAGTTCGGCACTTCGTAGTGGGTCGCTCTTTTAGTTCGTCAGTTCCCAACTCGAACCAGAAAAAGGCAGACCATTCGCTCGCTTTGCTAGTTCCACAGACCAGACAACAGAAAAAACGATGAGAAGCGCATGTGCAGCGAGTAGATGTGCTGATGTGGTAGTTATAGTGATGCGATTAGCTCGGGGATTTTTTTTTGTGGCGTGGGAAATCATCCAATGACTTCTGCCGCTCTGGGTGAAGCGGGAGGGCGTGTCAGACTCTTACTGACTAAAACCCACCCCTGTTCCTTCCTGCCCTTAGTGACCGGGGGCGAGGTAACTCTGTTTCGAATTTTGCCTAAACCTCCGGGCGGGCATCGGTCATGACGGGCCCCGTCCTGTTTGCTGACAACTCTTTGAGGCGCGTGTGAAACACTACGCGTCGTCGACTCTCGGGCCTGGTGCTGATCGGACGGCGAGCTATCCATTACTAGCCGTCCGCAGGCCCAGGATGCGATTAGCTCGGGTAGCGCTGCGCTCTCGCTCACTCTCACTATTACAATTAAGTAAGTTGGTCATATTGAACTAACGAACTAAATAAAAGAGTGACGTACCTACACAAGGCTATCCATATCATCAGTTTTTAGTAGCCTTTGCTGTCCTACTGCTGAGCAGGCTTGCGTAAGACATTCTAGATCCATCTGTTGCCCATTGTTGAGATGATGATTTATAGGGCCAGAGGATTGTCTAATTGACTTATGAAGAATAAAAATTACAGTTTGGCTAAGCCGTCAAAGCGCCATATTTATTTCTCAGACAGAAGCAATCAGTTACTACTGGTCCACCCAGTGGTATGGTAAGGACTACCAAACTTACGAACTCTACGTCGTAGTTTCAAACCCAGGCAGGGCTTTACTTTGGATAGTTCAATTCATCACTAATGCTCTAAAAAAAGGTGAAGAAAAATATCTTGAGGAATCCGGCTATGTTCAATAACCAAAAATTCGTCAATCTGCACTGGGCCCGCGTGGATTACGGCCTTTTCCCAAGGACAAGGACAAGGTTCGTTGAAAAGATTTTTATTGTGTGTAAGTTTTCAATATTATTTTGAAACCAATAAATAGATACGACAGACAAAAATAATCAGACTCGTCTCTTAAAATATCAGCAGACCACTACTGGACATTCGGCCTCACCAAAAAAAAACCTAGGAAATCAATTTTAATTATTCTTAGTTTTATGCTAATCACCATCAAATCATTTATTTGCATTGTACGGGTATAAAACGGTGTTACAAATATTGTTACGTACCTACTTACACTGTACCTATCATAACCAAATTAGTTACCTATTTTATGTTACCCAATTATGGTGCTTTTCTTTTTCGTCGTCATTTTCTTGGCAGAGTGGTCGTCACATCAAATAAAAACTTTTTAACAAAAATTTCAACCGACGAAAATGAACAAAAAACCAAAAAATAAATAAACCTTTTAAGACTTTAGTATTGAGCTTATTTACCTACATAAAATATCAAATTTTATATAAACTAATTTTGAGTCGGCGCCAATCAACAATCTGATTAATAGATATCTAAATTTTTTAAGTACGTAGAAATGAAGAAGGCTAGATGTAGATAATTAATCATTTTATTATTTGGCGCCGACTCAAAATTAGTTTTTATAAAATTTGATATTTTACGTATGTAAATAAGCTCTATACTCAAGACTTAAAAGGTTTATTTATTTTTTGCTTTTTAGTTCTTTTTCGTCGGTCGAATTTTTTGTTAAAAAGTTTTTTATTTTATGATTTTTTGTGACTCGCATCATCTTTTAATACTCTGAGGCTAATTTCTAATCCTTCATCCTTCATCTTGGCACTGAGCTGATGATGTAACCATCCTTTCATGAGGTTCCCAGGATATTGACCAGTTGAGGTCTAATATTCTAAAGACGTCTTTTCTTCAAAGCATATTAAGTGGTATCTGTCACTAAAACCAGTTTTTTATCTAGAACTTCTATTGTTTAGGAAAGGTATGGTTTCCATCATGAGCTCAGTTTCATGATGTCATGATTCCTAAATGCAAATACCTGATTAAGTTATGAAAAGTAAACAGAAACAATATTCGTGCCCAATTTTCGAGGTTTTCTCTCAATTTTATCAGGATTCCATGTTCAGATCCTGATGTCCTTGATTTGGGACCACCCTTGAGGTATACCATATCTGAGGAAAAAAAAATCATCAAAATCGGTTCATAAACAACGGAGTGAGGGCCGAACATACGTACAGAAACGCTAAACGTGCCCACAATTTTCGAGGTTTTCTCTCAATTTTATCAGGATTCCATTATCAGATCCTGATTTCCTTGACACGGGACCACCCTTGAGGTATACCCTATCTAAAAAAAAATAATCATCAAGATCGGTTCATAAATGACGGAGTGAAGGCTGAACATATACAGAAAAAAAAAAACATATATACGGTCGAATTGAGAACCTCCTCGTTTTTTTTTCGTCGGTTATAAAAAAAGGGTGGTGGCACGCTTCTCAATCCGTCGCAATTCCTCCCTTACTGTAGCTCTTCTTGTACATTCGTGGAGTGAACCGTTGTGCCTTCAACTTTGCCCTGCACTACAAGTCGCTCCTCAGATATGTCTTCTCTACGTGTGACAGAATACGACATTGGACGTTAGAAGAAATACGAGAATTAGAGTGCTAGTAGATAGAAATTGGCGGTTCTGGCTCTCTCAAACTAGTGTCAAAAGATCCTTAGGGTGCCGTACCCAAAGAGTAACCTATGGGACCATATTACTAAGACTCCGCTGTCTGTCTGTCTGTCAGCGGGCTGTATCTCACGATCCATACGTAATAGCTACACAGTTGAAATTTTCAGAACGGTATACCTGTTGCCGCTGTAACAACAAGTTTAGTAATAAAAATAAACTAAAAATTAAAAGGAGGCTTCGTAGGGGGAAGGGGGTTTCCCTTTAATTTTAATTTATTTTTATTGCTAATTTATTTTTATCTATTACGGATCGTGAGATATAGCCCGTTGACAGACAGACGGACAGCGGAGTTTCAGTAATAGAGTCCCGTTGGTTACCCTTTGGGTACGGAACCCAAAAATTCAATTGCCGAACGTATGTAAGCGCATCACTTCAGAACGGTTGCACCTATTTGGCTAATTATTTTTTTGTTGTGTTCCTAATTGTCATGACCTGGCTTGTATTTAAGGAAATTTAGGATCTCAAATAAAAATAGATACCTTCCCGTACGAAGCCGGGGCGGGTGCTAGTAGAATAATATGTAATAGGTGTGCTGAAGTTGGCGTGGTATCGTAGACGACAATGTTGTAGTATTGGTTCCCACGCGGGCTCCTCCACCGACGTCCGCGTTTGCGGTTTTTGGTGATAAGATGCGAACATTATAAATTTATCATTGCAAGTGTGCAATTCTGGACAGTCAATCAGAAGATTGTCTTATTGGCTTATGTGAGTAGCAACTAGCAACATGCATCATCTTTCTGCGGCACAACGTGCACTGCTGGACATAGGCCTCTCCAATTGCACGCCATTGCACTCGGGGATATCACATACCTTTTCTTTTACGGCTGGGAATTTTAAAATCATCCGATGACTTCTCCAGCTCTGGATGGAGCGGGAAGTAGGGAGGACTCTTACTGACTAAAACCCACCCGTTTTACTTCAGTTGCTTGTGGGCAGGGCCTCTACTCTCTTTCGAATTTATCCGCGACCCAGACAGACATAGGTACACTATTATATCATTAGAAGATAGCATGCTTTTTATTTGAATACCTGATTCTCGATTTTATGTACTCCTACAAGTTTGGTGGGATTTTGCTTTCGTCGTTATCACCAACCAATAGCATCAACTGATGCGCTTAGGGGATCGCTTCTGCGTTTAGTTTCATTTACCAATAAATTTACCTACATTTTTTATTTTGAGAACATAAAAAGACCACATAGAATAAATCTATTAAAAAATATACCTATATTTTTTATTTTGAGAACATAAAAAGACCACATAGAATAAATCTATTAAAAAATATACCTATATTTTTTATTTTGAGAACATAAAAAGACCACATAGAATAAATCTATTAAAAAGTATACCTATATTTTTTATTTTGAGAACATAAAAAGACCACAGAATAAATCTATTAAAAATATACCTATATTTTTTATTTTGAGAACATAAAAAGACCACATAGAATAAATCTATTCAAAAAACCGCCCAAGTGCGAGTCGGACTCGCACACAGGGTTCCGTACCATAATCTAAAAAAAAAAAATCTTTTACTTTCCTAGGTGGCAAACATGGAGGTTATTAGATTCACCCGAATAGGTACAATAAATCAAATTTCATAACCATCATCACCATCAGGCTACATAAGAAACCACTGTTGAAACAGGTCTCTTTTAAGGGGCTGTATTTGACTTACTGTTTGAATAGGAATAATCCGCCTTTATAATGATCCCACTGCTGGGTCTCATGCCTCCTCTCTAAGAGAGGGAACGGGCCGTATTCCACTACGCGGGCCCATTAAAATGAATATGGTAACCATTTTAATGATTTAAGGAAATTTTATTATTATCTACATTTTTGAAATCAATATACAGGGTGGAAAATATCAATGGGCCCTGAAGGGAAACCATTTTAAATCCTTAAGATAGATTATTTCACTTAAAGGAATCATTACTTTATTTTTAAAAAGAAAGTAATGATTCCTTTAAGTGAAATCACGATGAAGTTAGTCACGATTTTTTCCTTCACCATTTTGAGAGCAGTGGTGATGAAATAATTTACACAAAGTAAAGCGCCTGCCTGGGTTTGAACTCACGACCTGCAACTTGTAAGTCGCGGCCAACTGGCCACTGGGCCACTACTGCTCTTTTGTACTTACATATATTTTGTTATTTCCTGGTAGTTTAATTCGTCAGGCCCCGGAATAACAGACACAATTAAAAACCTATTGTTGCGTCCCCGACGTGAGGCGCGCGGGGCCTGACGGGCCCAAAGGTTGACTGGTAGAGAATGCTTTGTGGCATTAAGTCCGCCTATATTCCATTATTATATGATATTACTCGAAGACCTGTGACATTTACCAACTCGCATTGGGCCCGCGTGGTGGATTACGGCCTACACCCTCTCACAGAGAGGAGGCCACACGATGGCACAAGGACGTAGTGCAGTGCTAGTGATGTGTTACTAACACAGGTTTAAGCTTTATTTACTAACATTTTCTGTTAATAATATGTACACTTAGGTTAAGGTAATCTATGGGTCTATGCAACCCGAATTAAATGAATTATTATTCCATTTATTTAATTTTATATACATACGATTTTAAATATTTAGGTACTTAGAAAAACATAAATAAATACAAAAACATTTAAAAATATAAAAAGTAGTAGCCCACCGGTATCGGGAATAGGGTCCAAGCTACCGGTGGTCAGGGCTCCTGAGAGAGGAATCTCCTAACAATACGCGCCGTGTCCAGGAGTACTGGAAGTAGAGTACTACAGAATTATTATTATTATTAAAAGGCTGATGATGATGATGTAACACTATTATAAATGAAGTTTAAATAAGTAAATAAAAATTTTATTATTAGTAAATTAAATAAGATCAGACTTTGCCCAGAAGATGTATTTCCTTGGTTTACAAGTGTAAACCAAGGAAATACATCTTCTGGGTTTACAAGTGTAAACCAAGGAAATACATCTTCTGGGCAAATTGATAGATTATTTGCGAAAATTACCAGCCTGTCAAACCTCCCTGTGAATTTTTGCCAGGCTGTTTATGGGGAGAAATATTTTAAATCCGGATCACTTCATTTAAAGTCCCTAATGAACCACGTTCATTATAATCAGTGTTGTATCTTACCTTGCCTTTTTTTTTTCAAAGAATAGTTGTAAGTCAAGGAATAGTTGTATAAAATCCTTCTCTATCTCCCAGAACCTTCTCAATTTCTCATTTTTTTTTAACTTCTTTTTTAACCGTCTTCAACAAGGACGAGGTTATCAATTCGGCTATTTGTATTTTTGTTATGTACGAGTATAATATGAGGAAATTCTCAAAAAAAAATTTGTCTCCCATACAAATATTGATCAGCGGATGATAATTTTGTATGGAAAGTTCAATTTTTTTTGGGAATTTTAGATTTTTTCTTAGAGAAAGTTGTTCATTTCCATGGGCAGAACCGGTTCTTAAAATATGACCACACCTTTCCGTTACACCTGTTTAGACGGCTTTACAAAATTATTTTATTTATTTGAAAGGTTTTTATTCAGAAATGGTCCCATTTATATTTCATATAGATCTGATGTTGAGTTTCGGAGACAGACAACGGAATTCTTCAAAAAATGACAGCAAATCAACTGCGATTGCTGCGATTGTATGTCTATATAGTGTTAACTCAATTTAATGGGGAACCCCAACTAAAAAGTGAAAAATAAAAACTTTTTTACAAAAAATAGAACCGACTTCCAAAAAAAGTGCAAAATAACTTTAATTTCGGCAGTCGGTGTTTCTGGTTTTGTGTCTTTGTTTTTTGACACCGATTTCCGAAATTAAAGTTATTTTGCACTTTTTTTGGAAGTCGGTGCTGTTTTTTGTAAAAAAGTTTTTTTGAGATTGTAAAATCATAAGATGACTTCTCACGCTCTGGGTGGAGTGGGAGGGAATGTCAGACTCTTACTGACTAAAATCCACCCGTGTTCCTTCAGTTGCCCTTTGCGTACCAGGGCTTTTTTTTTTTTTTTTTTTTTGCGGTGATTCTTTCGTAAAAACCCGCGAAAATTATTATATCTAAGGATATTAAACAATACTGCACTGCTGCACATATTACTCACGGAAGAAACATTCACTGCGCAGGCGCCGCCTAAAAGTACGGAGTTAACTCGAGGAACTGCGCAGGAGTGGTGGTCTGAAGCTGCTTAAGTAATTGTGTGTGACCCGCTGTCGTTCATTCGATGTCCACCACTCCACCGCCAACAGGATAATGGAGGCAGCAGATGAAATCTTTTTGAACTATGCCGTCTTAAAATCATCATTATTCCGGTGTGAGAGTAAAACGGAGCTATACAGGACGAACAGCACTATCCCTTTCTCAAACCGAATTTATGATAAAATTAAAAAAAAAAAAAAAAGAAAACGTAATGGACCCCAGAAGGCGTCAATAATAAATTAATAACAATGAATACGTTTTATAAACCAGCTTTTGCATACATAGACAAAACTTCGTGTCTGAGCTGGTAACCGTTGAAGAGTTCCTCTATTTGGAGATAATCCTAAATATCAATTTAGGTCATGATCACCATAATAATGCATTGCCATCAAAACTGAGCCAATATATAAAAAATCAACTCCGTAGGATCAGAGTGACTGGTACTGATTCAGCTTGCAAGTTTTGACACGAACAAATACACTTTACAAACTAAATAAAAGCGTGTAAAAACGACGTTACCTTCAAATTGTCACAGTAATTAACTAAGGGAGAAGGTTCTATACTAACCAATAAAAGTCCTCATAATCAATGGAATCACTGCGAGTTTATTTTTATACTTTCATTACATTCAACTGTATACGTCGCTGAGAATTCGAAACGCAGATTTTGTAAGAAACCTAAACTTAAAAATAACCGATATATTTTCTCCAGTATAGTTTAGACGTAAGAGTCAGATTCAAAGATACTTATAGTACTAAGTTTTCCGACTATCTGATATGTTCCTAACTTCCTACCAAAGTGACTGCTACCACGAAAACATGAGTGCAGAGGGTCGATACTCAATTTTGATTCCATTGCTGGCATCGTTAAATATTGTCGTGATAAAGACCGTTGGGATACCGCATTGGAACGATTAATGGATTGGTGAACCATGGAGCTCTATGCTCGTGGTAGCAGCCATATACTCAACCCGAATTGATTCCTTATTCACATATATCAACAACATCAAAACAAGTAAAGACACCACTTTTTAAATATCACTGAAACATGAGTCTCCAACTTTTAGTATCAATGCAGATTTACCGATTCGTTGTACATTGCGATTTTTGTTCCAGAGTATTTTCTTCAAAATTTTCTTTGCCCTATTCAACAAGTAATGTATTACGAATCAGGCGTCCTACTGTTTTAATATTAAAGTTATTTTTGGATTTTGTTTCCATATACTATTGCGATTGTAATACTGATTTACTTTACTGCATTAATACGAAAAATATTCAACACGAATTATTTCTTACATTAATTTACAATATGAGAAGCCTAATTGAAAAATTGAAAACGTACCTAGCCAGGAGAAAAACCTTTCATAATTACATACTATGCAATATATACTATAAAACCTATAATATTGGCACTAAAGAGTTGCATCTTCAATTTTTCGATTAAGTTTCGTCCCCATGAGTCCAGTGATGATTTAAAATCATTTCATAAACTCGACCTCGTATCTACAACAATAGTACTTTAAGTGTCTTCACCGACTTGGGTGTAACTTACAACAATTCTCAAGAGAAGCCTACCAGGTCCTATCGGCCCCACATCTAACCTTATTCGATCAATACACAATACTATAAATCATTTTTGTACACACCATCCCCGGACCCTTTAAAAGTATAACAAAACTCCATTTAACTAAATTTAACACATATTTTTTCATCTTTGATCAACGATGGCAAACTATAACTTTTACATAGTAACACAATATTAGTTTAGGCATATTAAAACGTCATAAGTGATACGTACCCTTGATTATTTTGTTATTTTTTTTTGCCAAATTACTAAATACAATAAATTATTAATTTAATTTTCCAATTTTTGGGAATCAAACGCATGTATCACTTACGATTTCAGCTTATAAAGAAAAAAAAAAGAAAAATCAATGCTAATAAAAACGCAGATCGTGCATACATTAAATTACGAAAAAAAAGAAAAATCTAATCCTAAGTGTGTCAGCAAAAATATAATGCAGTAAATTAGAATTGCCACTTAATTAACTTTTCACAATATAAATTGTATTTTTCTCGTAAAAAAATATTTCTGTGTATAAAATGTGTTACCGAGCATAACAAGTAACAGCGGCACAGTTTTACTAAAAATAAAAAACTTAAACATTAGGAAAAACAACTCATTACTTAAAAGATTAAGTACTGAGTATACTACAACACGACTTGCTCAATATTAGTAACTGAGCATGCGCCCAACTCGACATCCGATTGCTCAACAGGCTCAACACTCAACATTCGGACTGTATTATAAACTTGCTTATAAATTAACAGTTTTTGGTAAAACTGCACCACTGTCTTTCTTTATCTGTAGATAAAAGTTACTTCTAGCATATAACTGTCAGTATATTGTATGTCATAGTGTGTATATTGTAAATACTTTTCTTTTATGTACTGTTTATAGACGGGATATCAACGATAAATAATTGCTCGACCAGGGGGACAAATGTACTACTTAGTATATAATACTTATTATTTTTATATAAAAAGTTGTAAGTGCACTTTGAGTTACGGAACTATATTAATGTAACTATTTACTGTAGGTTTAGCAGATTTAACACTGATATACTATAGTACTTTAAATTATAAAAAGAGATGTTCCTTGACATGTAACTTTAAATGTATTGTCAATATTTGGCACTAAGATTTTTTCGACGCGAAATGTTTATAAAAGAAAATAATAAACTACAAAATATTTGAGGGGACTGAATTGAAAATTTTGAAGTCAAATGCTCGCCTGTTTTTGCGAATGTAAATGAAAATGGGAAATAAGACTTACGTTATTAATAAATAGAGCTCCTTAAAATCTTAATTGACATTAAAAACAGGAAAATCTGCAGATTGTAGCTTATTATAAGTCATACATAAATGTAACTATTATATTGAGGTACTGTGGCAAATTGGGAACTATTGCTATAACTGTAATTATTTATAATTAGATTACGTTTAAAGTGGAAGATACTGATATAAATATTAAAGCTATTGGCTTAAGAATACATCGACTCGATGACTCTCATACGAAAACACTACAAGTTCGTAAGTATTTAATATTAATTTGTGAGCAACGATTAAAAAAGACTCTCAATAAACATGCAGTCGATTTATTCTTAAAAAAGATGGTTGTCCCTCCACCGATCGAGCAATTTAAATTATATATAAATAACTATTGTATGTTCTGGGTGCGTTACGATTTTAATTAAAACCATAAAGTTTTCAATTAAAACAATAACGGATAATATCTATTGCATTTTAAATATGGAAATGGATCAACAAAAAATGATTGTATGGGAAAAAATACTATGTAACAACTGGTATATCTCGTTAGCGATTTACAATATAATTCGATAAATATAAAACACTGTCCTGTTTGTATGTTGTAACTGTAATACATACATAAATACACCGGCCTGTATTATACAGACAAATCCACGATCTAAACTAATACATTAGAAATTAAATTATATAATTGGAGGTAATACTTAAAATTATAGGAGGTAATACTTACGATAAAAGCATTTCATTTTCTTAAAAACTGTTTTGTGAAGCGGTTTGTGAACATGTATTATCAGGTGAGAACTTACGTAAAAGACGTTTTAACTTCGATCATAAAGAAGTTTAAGTTACCTGCCTATCATAAGATTAGGTAATTATTATTACATCCACGAATAATCCTAAGGAAAATCATGGAAAACCCTAACAAATCATTTAAAACGTTTACGAAATTTATAAAACGGCAGTATTAACATTGTTTATTCGAATACGAAGTTACTGATGTTTGCAAAGTAAAACTGACAATAAAAGTACTTTAAAATGACATTTGGAAGCAGAATGGCTCAGATACTGAAGCCTAATTACTACATAAAGCTACCAGAGAGCTAGCACAACTTAATCCCGAAAGTTGAGTCTCAACCCTAAAAGTGTTGCTCGAATATTGAGCAAGAGGGTCGATGCTCAACTTTGAGATCATAATCTAGCTGTTGTTACTCTTTAAAATTAGAGTAGATAAACTATCCTAGACATTTTTGTGCAACTAATTTGAGACAATCTCTACGTCCATATAGTCATTTTGAAGTACGCGAATCTTATTTATTTATCTACTGTAGGCTATTGTTAAAGTTGTACTGTTTAGAAGGCATCCCGTTGTTGATTACTTTGTGCATTACACTAATTAGTAACACAGTCGGTTTATAAAATTATTTCTTTAAACTTAACGTTAACTGGCGAAGAAGCGAAAAATTATATTGCGAATTCAAAGAGCTGTTATTATTATAAATTTACACGTATATATAAAAAAAAGATTTTCTCACTTTCATCTTACTATTTAAAAATGCAGTATTTTGGTATACATTGCAAAATATACTTTCACTTATTATTGTTTCGCTGTATGTTTATGTTTTGCGATTGGTTATTTGTGTTTTTTTTCCGAATTTTAAATTTTTGCGCTGCTTTTTTCTGACCTCTTTTTTGCCGACACATAATCCAAACTTAACACAAATTTTACAATAGTTTAAGACCTAATAACAATCATCAACGGCTGTCTCCGATTTTGATGTAGTACGCAGCTGTCAACTGAGATCAATTTAGAAAGATTACTTCCAAAAAATCGAACCACAAAAATGTGTGGGGATGTATAATCCATTATTCCAACGAAGCAGTCAACAATAAGCTCAATAAACAGCCAAACCAATAAGAAATAATTGCACAGCGAAAACAATAAACACAAACATTTAAAAAAACATTATGAAGACTAAGTCTAAGTTTCACTATTAATAAATCCATTAGTAGAATATATAAAAATCCTTTCCATTAATGATTTTATCTATTTACTATTTAGTTAATAATATCACGAGGCTTCTATTCCCGAACGATGCCACGATACTTCAGTTACTCGTATGTAAGTTATCTAACTTATATTTACAATTCATACTACCCGCTTGCATTTCCTTCTAAGCTCCAGCTAAATGATTCTAGATCGAGAATATTTCCGAAATTATTTTATCGACGTGTTTCCTTTTATATTTAAATTAAACAGCCTGTAACATTGAAATAAAAATAAAAAAAAAAAACAAAATAATATACTTGAGGTACTACTAAATGGAGGTATACGGGCTTTACCGGCTAATGTTCACGTAAAATACTTTACTTCGAAATCAATCCGCTATTAACATCTACATATTTAAGCTGAGGATAAAATGATAAAAACTTAAATGTTAAAATATCTGGATATACCAAACAACTTCTCATTAAATGTATTTCATATCACAAAGTACACATATATGTAACATTCCGAAAAAGAAAGTAAAAATACAAAAAAACCTACATTACGATCCTATACCCAAGTTACCTAACATTGGAAAAATAAATGCAAAAAAAATAATGTTCATTGCTCTAAACAACGTACTTGCATTGGTTGACGCTATGGTATGTAAAACTTGCATTGATATTTATGTAAAACTTGCATTGATATTTTATGATGCAAGTTTGTTTTTATTTCACTTATAGTGAGCAGAGTGATATGTCCCAAATTTTTGGAAAGTTCTATGAAACATGTAAAATGGATATGGCACAATACATTTTAGTATTTTAACGTTCTTCAGAAAGTTTTCATATTTCTACTGGAATAAATGCAAATCAGTAAGTATTATTCACATTAATTTTTTTCTTTGGCTTTGTGAAATATCACGGTGTTAAATATACTTTCTTTTATTTAAAGATATTCATGGTTTTGTGATATGTGGTTTAAGAGATTGGATCGCGATTTTAAAGATATTGTTGAATTATTTTTTCAAACACCCTGGATAGATATGTCGTGTTACCTGAAAAACGCGGTTCGCAAGCAATTTTCTACGATATAAGTAAATAAAATAATTTTTATACAATTTGCAGCCATCTTATGGTTAGGTATCCTAAGATTTTTGAGAATAATATAATAATAATCTAATAAATTTTCAATAACGAGACATCTGCTACGTTGGTCGACATTTAAATAAGAACCACTATACACTCATAGAGAGAAATCCGAAAATGGATACAGGTTAAATATAATTCTATTAATTAATACCTAAAGTCTACGTATTTCTATACAGAAGAAATGTCTGATTTTGTTTCATGATTTGTAATCATGCACACGTATACGATCGTCGAACTGCTTTTCGAAGACCCACTTTCTGGCACACCAGCGCCTCTATTTCCTACATCTGTTACTCACTCTTAACCCTGTATTCAAGGATCTCACCGGAGACTGGCAACCCTACAGCATTTTCCCTTTTCGAAACGTCACCGCCAACATTGATTCGTCCGTGAACCGTCATCCACTTGCGCACGCGCATACCTCGTCAGTTCAGAAATTCATCCATAATATTTCGAAGACGAACGAAGGCACGGCTACTTACACATTGATCATAATCATTATTATTATTGAAGCCAAACGCACATAGATTAGATATTGTTAGACGTAAAATTTTGTACTTTCGAAATCAGATTCTAAGAAGTCTTTAATTTTTATTTTACTCAACATCAACATTTTTTTTTTACTTTTAATCTAAACATTTTTGTAATTAACCGCTAAATAATCTGTATCATTTTAATTAATTTAGATTTGGCGTTCCGAAAAAAGTTTCAGTAAAAAATATTTTCTTTGCATTTCTTTTAAAATTTACGGTTTTAAAATTTGTACGTTCTCATTTTGTACAGTTATCGAATCTAATTTGACACTAGACATTTATCGAAAAGTGATTTTAAAAAATGTATTTCATTTTTTAGAATACAGTTGGCAAAATTTTGGCAGTACTAGAAATATTAATACTTTAGTATTGCTCTGGATTACATTGTCATATTGAACACTGTTGGAACATTTTCACTAGAAAATGCCGTAACTCGCAACTGTTACGAACTAGTCACAAAGCGAAGTCCGATCCTCGAAGCGTACACTAGACGACTTCTACAAGTCGCGTGCGACAATACTGTTTATGTAATTTTAATCCTAACGTCAATATTTTACTAATTATAATACGATATTAACCATAAATGCGGTGTAAGTCCAGCATTGTTTTGGCATTGTCCGTTATATTGCACATGATGATGTCCATATCGTGAGCGCGTCCGTGGAGCCGAGTAGCGAGCACACCGGGGGCCACAAGGGTCTCCGGGGGCGCCTAGGTGTGCTGGGTACAAGGGGAGCTGCGAGCGGTCTAGGCCATGGTCTGAGGTCATTGCAGCCCGGGCGGCAGCTGCGGGCCGTGCTCAGCGCCCAGGTCGAACAGATGGTGCGGGCTGGGCGCCAGCGCCGAGTGCAGCGCCGAGGTCTTGAGCAGCCGCTTCAGCATGCCGCTGGAGCCGCGGTGCTGCAGGCTCTTGTGCGTCGTCAGCGAGTTCTTGGTCCGGTACCTCCGGTGGCAGAACTCGCATACGTACAGCGTGTCCGACTGCTCGTGCTTGTCTTGGAAGTGTCGTTTCAAGGAATAGTAACAAGAGAATGTCCTGCGGCAGTAAGGACATTCTTGTGGCTCGTTGATGCCGCCGGCGGTCGGCGGGGGCATACGGAGGGGCGGTACTGCTGGAAAATAATAAACAACCCATTTACATTAAGCATTTTTTTACCCAAAAACAAGGTAAATATTTTTTTTCGTTAGCTGGCAACACGTGAAGATACGGAGAAAATCCTGTGAGCGATTTTCTGCTTGTTAATTTTTCATTCAATAATACATGTATGAGGTTAATAATAATAATTAATAATACTAATAATATGCACTGTACACATTGACTAACTACACAATAATCACGAGATTTTCATAATATTCAAAATCTTAAGGAAAGTCTCTCAACCACAATAACACATAGACACGTGATAACAAAAATGATAGAAGCATGCTCCAAGCAACACAACAACGTCAAAACTGCGAAACCCGACGGGAGGGGCGGGGGGCGCGGGGGGGAGGGAGGTCGTACAGTCGAACTCAAAGAACAAAAAAATCAAACTAAAATCTATAAACTCAAAATTGAACAGAAAAAAAAATGAAATGAAAATTTAAGAAGGACCCTTATACCTAGCTTAGTCTAAATAAAGGAAATCCATTGTTAATGAGTTAGATCGTCTGTTCTCTAATTTGTTTCTGGTTCTATAAACAATATCTAACCTTTGTGAGTGTTGCTATGTACGGCGGGTTCAGGTAGATTGGGCTCGTGTAGATTCTCTTTGCTAGATGAATACTGCCGCACGCCGCGCCAACTCCGTCCGAGTAGTCACTAAAAAAATCGTATTTGATCTGTCTCCCCTGTCCTCGACTTGTGGTAGGTGTATATGTGGGTCATCAGCGAGTTCCTCGAACAGTATACCCTCTCACATATCGTGCATCGGTACTCTTCCTGGCGTTCGGCGTGCTTGTCGGCGATATGTCGCTTCAACGACGCCTTTGAACACAGAACCTTGCCGCACAACGAGCACGAGAATAACTTTTTACCTGTAAACAGATCGAAAAAACAAAAAAATATGGGGTTGCTCCCCGAACGCGGTACAAATTAAAAAAAATTAAACCTACTCCAGGGATCTCATTATGATAAGTCTTTATTTTTTTCAAGAAAAAACAAAAAAAGTGTGACTAAAATAAACTGATAAATAAAATAGAAAAATAAATGTAAATGATGGCGAAGCTACAGTGGCTCGTGAGGGTGTTAACAGTCAGCATGCGTTGAGGCGGGAAAATAAATATTTAGGCGGGAAAACTAGATATGCTAAGCGTGTTTCGAAATTAATAAAAAAAGAAAACAGTGCACTATGAAAATTATCTAACTTCTTCTACAAAAAAGCTCATAATTTTTTAATAAAAAACACAAAACAAATAGTCGGGTGGTTAAAGGATTTTCTAATAAAACTGGCAATATTGTTTTTTGTATATTTGTTTTTATTAAAAACGCCATTATCATCAATATTAGGATTTATGAAGTTCGGTTTAACGATTACATTTTATGAGTAGTTATTTCAATTATTTTTAATTTAAAAAGTAAGGAAGGAAAAGAACTATTTATGGATATATAATATAGTGTTGCGAAATCATTTTATTATTAGAATATAACTAAGTGCAGCCCATTAAAATAATTTGTTTATTTTTGGCGTTCCACGCTACGTTTAAGACTAATTCGCCTCAAAATGGAAGACAAAACATAAAACACTGAAGTTTTTGGCACAATCTCGAATAACATTAAACAATCTAATGGACTGCATTACATAGATGCCAATTGTTAACAAAAAAATATCTAGATTCGTGGATAGTAGAACAATAATTTAAGAAAAAAATATATAAAATTTCAATACAACAACCAATAAATTAATTTAGATTCCTTATAAAATAAGTAAAAATGCCAACAAGAAGTATAAGAACACATTGGATAAAGTCGACGCACGCGCACGTGCGAGTTTGAAAAAAATTCTTAACTCGTTAGAAAGATAAAAACTTAAACAGGTCACAGAAACAGTCTTAATCTTGCTAAGATCCTAACTAATATAGTTTTCGACAGGGATGTGTTCTGCTCCTTAGAACACGGTGTAATTCTTACCCTTTCAAACCCGAGGCTTTTAGCCTCTCGAGATCCCAAAATAACTTAACACCTAAGAATTTCGAACCAAAGATCATTTGAAATCACAATTAAATTTCGAGTTTATAATACCAAAATTAATCACGCTTTGACCGCCTTCTGTGCGACAACATTTCTCGAGTTTTTTTTTTTTATAAAATTATCAATTAATTTAGTAAATAATGTACATTTTTTATCTATAAAATACGCCTAATAGTGTACAAGTCAAACGCGTACTTACTCTAATCAGTCTATAGCGCTTATTATTTTGGCAAAATTTTTCCCAACCAGAGACAAGAGTTTTTTACTAAATAAATTCTTAATTTTCAAAGCTATACTGAAAATAGCTGAAATACCGTACTGCCTTTGCAGCACATCCCTGTAATCGTAAAGTAAACATGTATTTCTATTATCTATATGAATTCAGATAAACCTTAATCCTATTTAATAAACTAACTTAATTTCCCAAACCCAAATTAACAAGAAAAACTACGACTAAATTACTAATCAAAAAACAACAATCCTACGTTTCAAACTTTGCAATGTTACGCAAATAAAAACTTAACATTTTTTATGATTTTCATTTTCGTCACGGAATGTTGCGAAATATTAGAAAAAATTTAGATTCCATTCGACTCCCTTATCACTCCTAGCACGAACATCGTTCCTTTAGCACCAAATCTCTAGTCTTCCAATTGGCCAAACTATTACAATAAAGCTTACTAATTAACTAAACGAGTAATGGCTAAGCATTTATGTATCTAGCAATAACAACAGAATTTGATAACATATAGCATTTTAGGAAGCCTCTTAGTTGTTTAAAGGTAAAGCATCTTTTTCTAGGTCAAAAGTGTGTCAAACACTACCTACTAATGCTCATTTACGAAAAAATACGCAAAATATGTCTTTTTCTTTTGTCAATAAGAACACAATAGTATGAAGCAGGCACTAATCTTACTTAGGGTGTATATCATTTTATAATAAATTATGTTAACATTTACAATCAAAGTTCCCTTATTGCTATAAAATGAAATTTTAACAATAGTGATATTTATCGACTTTTTAAAGTCATTATAGTGATGTTTTCATGAACTAGAATATATTCCACAAAGAAAGACGCACATTCATTTAATTATGGGACGATTGAACTTGAAGCGAAAGCGCCAGGGTAGCCCGCGAAATTCTAATGTTCTTACTATTTGAAGTTAATACTCCTTGTGGCTCGTCAGGGAAAAATGATGAAAATAATTTTTACGATGCGCGCGCCCACCGTCACAAAAAACCGACACCCTGAAGTTAGCTAGAACCGACACCCTGAAGTTAGCTGTCTGTGGTTCATGAAGTATGATGGTTTACCTTTTGCAAACTATGTGACAATTTGGTTTTTTATCTTGTTACGCCAAAGAAGTATAACTTCTTACATGCGTACATAAGTACACACTCAATTTTTTTTTGCAATTTGCAGGTCAGTGTCAGGTTGTATGTTGGTCAAAATATGATTCGAGACCGTAGCAAGTACGTATCTACAGAACTGTAATCATTAAAATCATCAATACAACTCTCTCAGTTAGAATTGATGCCAAATGTCATGATTTGAAAGAGTTGTTGATTGATGATTTTAATGATTATAATTCTATAACGACATATTTGCAACGGCCGCGAATCATATTTTGACCAAGATACAACTTGACACTGACCTGCAAATTGCAAAAAACGTAAGAAAATTTGAATTTCGGGCTACCCTGGCGCTTCCACCTTAACGCGAAAGGAAAACTCTTCAAATCGAACAAGTCTTCACTTAGCTGGGGTCTTCTCTTAGAGATTAGAACAGTTTTTGTATATAGCTTTGAAAGCTTTTCATTCCAATTGTTTCCATAAATGGAATTGTCTACAAATTTTTTCACGACTATAAACTTCCATGAGATTTTTCAGGGTGTTTTCGTTTTCTTCACTCATAAGATTTTTCTAACGCGTTGAAGTTTCGTCACCCAATATCGAGACATATACTAAATTATTTTATGGCAAGCAAAATTCCGATATTAATTAACATCGAGCACGGAACATTAATAGTTGAAAAGTTCACACTGTTGAAATTTAGGAACATTTAACACTGAGAATTATTAAAAATTTGTTTTTATACTATTACCTATTATGTATTATATAATAATAATGTGTAATTACAATTGTACAAAACAAAAACAAACTGTGAGTGTTTAATGTACAAAAAATACGAGTACAAGTAGGTCGGTAAAAAGCGAAAAAATATTATTATTTGAAAAAAAAAACTATCCTAAAAAGGTTCAACGAAATAATAATAATAGAAACGAACACAAGATTGCAATAAAAACTAATGTTTGAAAACTAAAAAATGTGACTTAACTAAAACATAAAATAGCCATATTTATTTAAAATGGCACCTTGCGATTCACTTTGTAAAATGCAATTTTCGTAGACTGATGGTTGTTTGTCAATAATAAAAATAATAAAAAAGCGACAAAGGATTTATAAAAGTCGACAAACAAGGTAAATGAATAAATAAATTTATAAAATATAATAAAGAGTCGACTGCAAAAAGAAAGCGATTAGTTATTTGTTTGTGTCTAAGTCGGTTTGCTGTATGTATGTATTCCTGGTTTGTGTATGTCGTAAAATCCGGTATATTTCTGTGGTAGTGCTATCTGCGGGTTAATATATATATATTTTTATGCAAAAAACAATCTTTCATCTCATTCTATTGGTGCTATTATATCCTGAATTCAGTCTTAAAAATGAAAAAATAAAACACCTAAAATAAAAATAATAATTTGAAAGCCTCATAAGCCAATTATATATCTGTGTATATAGTTTTTATACTTTTTACATATTTTCGTTTAGTAATCTCGTATAAATATCTAAGAGTGAGATCATACAGATAAATTACAGAATAAATAATTGCCGAAAACAATGAACACAATTTGAAAACAATATGCCTCTTCTGTTACTTACACGAACACCGTTTCTTTTATATAAATTTAAGCCTAATATATAAATTTACAGCACCAAGATTTTTCATCTTTTCTCAAAATATTATTTTATTTTCTCTTCGCCTTATTGTCGCACATTTAACATAGTGTAAAATTCAGGAATCATTTTATACCGCAGTATTGCACTCTCCGGGCGCAATCGATCGAAAACATTTCAACAAAAAAACATATTTCAAATTCGATCTAACTCGCCCTCCCTTGTAATAAGTGGAATGTCAGAAAGCCATTAAATATTGTGATGTTAGTCAATGTCAACCCTTACTTACTTACAAGTTCAAAGTTCACAAATAAATATTTCATAGAGGAAAAAAATCTGAAAAACAAAAAATATACAAGTCCCGATAGGGAAATATACAAGTCCCGATAGGGAAATATACAAGTCCCGATAGGGGAATAAAAAGATATATGAAAAAATAAAATAGTTACTTTCCTTTTTAAATAGAGAATAATCGTTTTTGAAAAAAGAAATCGTTTGATAGACGTCCTTAGACGTTGAACTGGTCTTTGAACTTGTAGAAGTCGATGTTGTGATGCGGTGGGTTGATCTTGGCATCGGGGCCGGTGGTGAGGTTCTGCGGCTGCGTCTGCTGCGGCGCGCCGCGCTGCCGGCGGTGGTAGATGCTCTTATGGTTGTTGAGCGAGTTGAGCGTTCGGAACACCTTGTGGCACAGGGAGCAGCGCGCCGAGTGCAGCGGCTGCAGGTGTTGCTGCTCGGTGTGCCGCTTGAGCGTGAGCCGCGTGGACAGCAGCTTGCCGCACACCTCGCAGCGGTGCCCCGCGCCCAGAGGGCCAACTGCGCCACACATAACAACCAACATCAGCGCATTAGTCAACAGCGCGAGCGAGCCCGCCGCCCGCGTACCCACACCATGCGACCGCTCGCTCCGACGGGTCCCAAGTGACGGAACCAATTGGCACAATTAGTGCACCACTATTGTTTCGGTGGCAATTTTGAACCTTGTAGAGGCAATTGAACGTGTTTCACGAATTTGACTAATGCGCTTTTTACAAAACGGTTGGTGGTTATGCGTGTACCGATCAGATGTCCCAATTGGTTCCATAGAGGACGTGGCAGCGCAGCGTCACCGGGGCGCGCTGCGCTGCCACCAAGCGTTAGATACGTTTAGTGAGAAATAATAAATTATACATACATATAGATAAAGTTTGCGATGCGCATGCATTACTATGCTATATACAAATGTTAGGAACATATCGCGTTACAATTTTGTTTAAACTTAACGAAGTCTAGGGGCAAGAGTATGGCGTTTTAGGTGGTTAGGATGGCAGCTCGGTTTCTTCGAATGGCAACGTGAGGGGGGCGCGCCGGGGCCGGCGGGTCGAGCGTCAGTTGACAGAGTAGAAGGGGCCCGGGGCGGCCGGCGGCTGCTGCTTGCGGTGGTAGATGGACTTGTGGTTGCGCAGGCTGTTGAGGCTCGAGTACACCCGCCGGCATATGTTACACACGGGCTCCCGGGACGGTCGCATGTGCACGTTTTGGATGTGTCGTTTGAGCCGCGTCAGGGACGACAAGCTCTTGTTACATGGCTCACAGCGGTAATCTTCTGGGGGGGTGCGGGCGCCACCTGGTACAACACAAGCAGTTAGCCCCTCGATGCTCGCGTTTAATGCACTCTCGTATCGTAGCCTCTGATAAGCACCGCCACCCCCCGTTACGATGACAGCTCCCGCCGCGGGATTGCAAGCGGTATTAGTATATGTCGCCTACTCCTCGCTAGTTAAGCTCAGCAATGATTGTGTGATCGACTATGGTCCGTTTTCATAACAGAGGCGCGCAACGTTTGTTTCAAATTTCCCGAACAAAAGCATTTTAAATTCTTCAATGAAATAATTTGAGCGTATTTTATATAAACCGACACCAAGTTACCATTACTAAAAATCCATTGTTCGATCTCCCTGTTATTATATTTTCCGTTTCCCAAGACAATGTGATCGAGTGTAACCCGATAGTGTATTTAGAAATGATTCATGAGATCCGCTATGCTCGGGACAATAAGTAAACCCAACTTTTACTGAATTCGCTCAACTTTTATATCGAAGTTATGATTGGATTTCTCGGAAGCTAATTTTGTGGTTTTCTTCATATTTTCGAGTAGGTTTTTTTCTTTACAAATTTTTAAATTCAATGTTTACAGCCAATTTGTGTAGGTACAATTACGTTCGTTAACATTTTGTTTATTTCCGTGGAATGGTTGGTAAATAATGAGAGAATTTGAAAAAAGAAATGAAATAAAAGGTAACAACAAAAACCTAATTCGGAGACATGGGAGTGAGGGGTTTTCCTAGCACACAATTTGTTTAACATCTATAAAACAAGCTAGCATATCTTCGTAAAGTTACATTACACTATGTTACAGTAACAGTTACATGCACGCCACATTGCGTTTTGGTTCAATGATAAACATTCGTCCCAGTCGTACAGAATTCAGATAGTTCAAACCATTGAAAATTAACAAATCGATTTATTTACTTCCTACGCGCGTCTCCATCGAACCATAACACAAAAAGCTAACATTAATTAATTTAAATACAGAAACACATAGCACAAATGAAGACATATACAAGGTTAATAGTATATAATTATAATAATATAAATATATTAATAGAAATAAATTATATGTCACGTGATAATTGCCTCATACATTTGTAAAAAAAATATAATAAAAAAAAACCTAATAATGATATATAAACCTAATATGACAGAGCAGAGAGGAAGCGGTGATGGTGGCATACGACAGACAGTGCATTAAAAATATCGTTTGTCTCAATATATGTAGTAATGCAATAAAATAAATTCGTTGCTAGACAAGCTGTCACTCACCTTGGGAAGTACTTGCGATGCCGTCCGGAGCCAATGGACTTTGGAGACCTGAAAACAGTACACAGTTCATATGCTATCTTTCTTTCATCGTAATTGACTAAGATAGGAATTGTGGCCAAACGTGATAGGATGACAATCATCATAATCTAAATTCTTCAGCAAAAACTCATAAATATAATATACTATATAAAATGCAAAAAGAACAGAAAATACTTTATGCGTCACGTATCATGTTTGGGTGCTAAAAATGTTATATTTATAGGACAAGTATATTTGGTGCAAACGCCTCTAGTTACCCCAAACTCACAGGTTTAGAAAATGGATAATTAGAGTCAACATTTATTCCTAAATAATACAAAACACGTAAGAAAATACAAAAAAAAAACAGTCGCGATTGATAGGAGTCAGCCAAGCTGTTTCTTGTTTCGGTTTGATGTTTATTCTCCAAGAGCTTTGCTGTGTTTGTGTGTAATCATTTACACTAAGAACTGAAACCAGTAGTTTCTGTTTTCATTATGTTATTCTATTCCTTCCTTTAGATGACGTTTCAATTTTAGAGAAAATAAACTCCGATCACAAATCCAACAAATACACTAGGTTCCAGTAATACACAATGCTTGACAATTCAAAAAATATATCAGAAAATCGCCTTACCAGTCAGTGATGGATGCGACAATGCTTCCATAGTAAAGTTGTATGTGTTCGCCGGGTTGAAGAGCTTGGAGTCAGGTGGCTGTATGAACGGCGGCGGATGCGGTGGTGGCGTGCACTCTTCAGCGTCGGCCGAGCTGCCGCGGGACGGCGGGCCTCCTCCCTGAGGAACGCCGGGAATAGGCATTAAAGTAGTGCCCGAATTGTGCTTAGTCTGTGGCATTGACTAGAGTAAGGACTGGGTTGACCGCGTGGCTTTCTAACGCTACATTTTGGATATACTAGGTATATCAATTGCCGCAGTGGTCACAATTTGGCCATATTTGACCGAAGCGAACTCGCCACGCCTCGTCGTAAGCGTGAGACACAATATGTGACTGTTCCTAAATTACTTTAGGTTGATAAAATTTTCGTTTTTCCATAATTATCCTAAATTTATTGTTAAGGTTGGTTTCTCTCGGTAAACGCCCTGTTTCTAAGCAAACGTTCGAGCGGCCGTATCTTCATTATTTAGTCTTTGGCCATATCTTGTTTAGGAAGTAATGTGATACAGAGTATTAGTAACTAGGCTTTTTATTTGTTTATTTCTACGTAGAAGTCGAATCTGAAACCCTACGCACTAACGGATACTAAAATTTCTTTCTGTAGCCTTGATTCCAAATGACATTATTCGGTTATTTGCGTACCGGAATGAGGACATAATAAAATCTACTTCTCTGTTACAAAATGAAAAATGAAAATCGTTTTCTCAGAACGGTATTACAAGGAGGCGTTATTAACCAAAGTCTGTTGGAGTCGTCAACTATTAGGAGCTACACCAATTTAACTTCCAAATAACTAAAGTTTCGTCCTAATAAAAATATAGGCACTCCAGTCCAAATGGGATCTTATTTTTGTGAACATTTTTATTTAAAAAAGGTTTGTTTTCTCTGGAATTGCTTATTTTTTTTTACTTTAATGTGTATTTGGAGGAAGTTTCGTGCCCTTATTAGAAAATATTGGGTATATTTTTAGTATTTTAATTAACATTTTTATTGCGTGGTTTCTGATTAAAAATAGGAGTGGGTTCAACCCATAGGTACTGACATTTTATTCGTGGGCGTTGATAAAACTCCCAAAATAGATACCCAATAATTACCTTCTATGTTAAGTAAGACAAGACCTTTAGATCACATCCAAATACTTTAGTTTTAGTCTTAGTTTTAATTTAGTTCATACACAAAAGCATGCGGTGCCCTTCGTAATTGAAGGAGTGCACTTATTTTATAAACCATTTTTTTAGGGTTCTGTACCCCAAGGGTCTAAACGGAGCCATAATGACTAATGAACTTGAAATTTGGTGAAAATGTTTATTATTACGTATATTTTACTAACAAATACCAAAATATTGATTTCCCTCATATGGTACGGAACCCTAAATGTGTGAAGTCCGACACACACTTGGCCGGTTTTTTATATATTAATATTTATTTGTGTATATATCTACATCTTTTGTTGAACGTCCTTCATAAATAAATAAATCGCATTTCTACCCCCGAAAACAGCCAAAAATCTTTAAAAATCCCACCGAAAATAATCTAGAAATCGAAGTCCTCAGCCTCATTCAAGGTCAAGATCTAACACTGCCTCATTAGACTACACAACAATGTTATCATCGTCACGAGCACCCGACACTGCGTACTTGACACCCATCGGGTTCCGGGTACAGATTCTAGTGTCTAGCACACTAATACGTGGTACTGACACTTAGGAGTATTGCTTGTTTATGGGCATTGGTTATTTCGGGGCTCGTATTTTTGTCTCTGGTAAAATAAAAAAAAATCTGTGGAGTAGAACTGTTTAAAAACAAACGCGTAATATATAACTGGCTGGCTGCAAAACAGATAATTATAATTCGACGTTTGAATTTTAAAAGGTTTTCTAAGGCTAGCCGTTGACTTGTGATTTTTGTCACTGTCACCTACTGTCATCCCACGATGCACCCACTTGAAAAGTCACTGGGCAACAAAACGCGCTCATTCTTGAAATGGATTTCGTACAGATTGTTGTAATAAGTGCTCTTGAAATAAGAAGAAGAAAACTGAAACGAAAAAAATGGTACTGGGTGCATCCCATATGCACTGTAAGATTGTTTCGAGGAAAATTGTACACTCTATATTCTAAACTACATCAGTATCCTTCAAAATTCAGTCACCTAGGAACTATTTGTCACCGTATTGTCACGTTACCATGATCAGCGCACTCCCATGTATCTTCATAGCACTCGACTGGGTAACAAAAAGTCACGGTGACAAAAATCACAAGTCAGCGGCTAGCCTAATATTTTATTCAAAGAAGTACGAGTTTTGGGTTTTTCTGGCGGGATTTTTTCGAGTGACGTCCAGTGGCTGTTTTAATTATTCTGAAATTGATTCCTAGTGGATATTCTGTTGTAAACATGTGTTTTGTGTCTCAAGTGTCTACGCAACTGGACTGTATGTGGAATCATTGAAACAGGCGATATCTCGGTAAAATGAAGCTGAGATTTTTTCATTGTAGTATTGGCTACCTCAGCGAAGCTTGCCGAGAACACATTTGCTGCCAAATACTGCAAAAACATTAGAATGCGTTACACCCGCATTCTAATGGAAAATAAAGAGAGATTTAACTAACAGCGTTTTCCATCGGCTTTTAGTTGTCAATGGTCGGACAGATAGCGTTTATGAGAAGAGGATGAGAAAGAATGAACTTGAATTCGAATCTAAAATTGCAAATGACTTCTAATAGATATCATGAATAAATCGGACATTTTCGGTAGGTATTGAAATTACTGCAAAGAAAGTTCCTCCCAGAAAACGCAATTTGACTTTATTAGTGACCTACATAATTAAGTTTCTGTTTGGATTATGTCTCTTCCAGAGTGAATAATAATAATAATAATAATAATATGGATGGATGGATGGATGTTTGTAAATCAATCACGTCAGAACGGCTGAACGGATTTGGATGAAATTAATAACAGATATAGATTATAGTTTTTTTTGTGGGTTGGAAATGGTCCAATGACATCTCCCGCTCTGGGTGGAACGGGAGGGCGTGTCAGACTCTTACTGACTAAAACCCACCCCTGTTTCTTCCTTGCCTGAGTGCCCAGGGGAGCGGTAACTCTGTTACGAATTTATCCGCTACCCCTGGGCATATACAGAGTGTAACGGAAAGGTGTGGTCATGTTTTAAGAACTGGTTCTGCCCATGGAAATGAACAACTTTCTCTAAGAAAATATTCTTTTCCAAGTATAATATTCGGTTGTGTCACTACGTAAATTACGTTAGTTAGTAGTAACTAAATATTTTAGTAGAACATCGGCCGTACTCAATTATTGATTTGGCAATCGATCACTTCTGTGAATAAACATTCATAGAATGTCAAGCAAGTCCTATAAACGTAATCCGATAAAATTGCTTATTATAGTACTTTCGACAATGTTTGTATTTATATTACTAAGTATTAAGGAATTTGATGACGTTAACAGTTTGACAAATGACACCCGAATTCGATTGAAAGTAGTTTTTCTCTCAAAATGTCTTTAAACGATACATTACTATTGTCTCTTGCAGATTTTTCATGAGAAACTTAGATTTCCTTGTGTTTCGGTTATCAGATATGTTTGGTTTGGATTGTTTTAATTTTGTTATGAGAAGTTATTAAAATATCCGCGGACGAGTCTAACATTACGTGTTCTGCACGAAATCAACTTATTTAGAATGAAGAGTGGCTTTGTTAAACATACCTACACTGTTAAGAATCGTCATAGGAAGAGAGTATTCCCATGGGAGGGCACCATATATACGTCAGCTAACAATAACAGCATGATTTTTCTATTTAGGAATCGAACCTAAAATCCCAATGTTTTAGCAGCTGCTTTACCGAGAGAATAAAAGTAGTTAGTCTGTTGGGTAAATGCGGTTACCTACCAGTTAAGATAAATTTATTATCATACAGTGACTCTTTTTGATATGTTTTAGCAATGTAAATCTTTAGTATAATTTATCTATTATAAACAAAAGTTCATCTTATACCTACATGTGTTACATTAATTCAACAGACCTACACTGGGAATCGAGACCAGAATTCAGGATCCCACACTAAAAAAACAAAATGGCAGTCGTTTTACCAACTCACAAGTGTTCTGTGATGATGAGGCGGCGTATCGTCCGTGCTCCTGTCAATATCAGGGTTAGAGGGGCAGATCATGTCGATAGGCTCGTTCTTTACGTCATCCATCAGCCTCGGAGACGGCGAGGAACTGCTGTTAGAGATCCCATTCCCATTATTGCCAGTCTCATTATGGCCGCGGGTATGGGTGTTGTTCTTGGTTGAGAAGTCAGTGGCGTGGATCTGTGGCTGTTCGTTGTTGTTGTCGTGACGGGGGCGCTTGATGACGTCGGGGCTGTTGTCGGCGGAGCGGCTCAGCCGGCGCGGCGGGAGTGGCGTGCGGCGCATGAGCTGCTGCACGCTCGAGGAGGGCTGCAGCAGGGCCTCCTCCAGGCGATCGTAGGAGGGCGTGTGCGAGATGTGTGTGCTGTGCGCTGAGTGCGGGGGCGTGTGCGGCGAGGTGGTGGAGGGCGCGCGCATCGGCTGCAGGAGCGGCTGTGGAGAGAGCGGGTGTTAGAAACTATAGAATCAGCAATGGGCACCGGGAAACGCATCCCCTGGCTTACAATATTATATATAAAATAAGTTAAAAAAAAATAAAAAAAACTCCCAGCCTATTGGAAGCGTCGTTCGCTCTTGCATTATATTTTTTAGGCCCGTGATGTTCTATATTTCTGTATGAGGCTATGTGCTAAAGATGCACCCCCATGAAAATAGTTCAGCTGGCGCTCTTGATCCTCATGGGCCTCTGTGAGCGGACGTGGTCTGTAATCCACCACGCAGATCTATGTAGTGTAAGTGGACACGATAATATCATATTCATCAAACTTAACTAATCTCTATCCAATATCAGGAAGAGGTGTAATAAAATCTCTCATGAACTTGTGATTTTTATCAGATATAGTTCAAAGCCAAGTTACCAATTTTGCCTTACAAAAAATTATCATCATCCTTTTAATGTCCCCACTGCTGGGGCAAAGGCCTCCTCTCTGTCAAAGGGTGTGGGCCGTAATCCACCACGCGCAATGGGGGTTGGTGGATGTCACATGTCTTCGAATTTTTGGTTCTAAGACATGCCGGTTTCCTCACGATGTTTTCCTTCACCGTTTTGAGAGCAGTGGTGATGAAATAATTTACACAAAGTAAAGCGCCTGCCTGGGTTTGAACTCACGACCTACAATTTTGTAAGTCGCAGCCAATACCACTGGGCCACCACTGCTCTTACAAAAAATAATACCTATCAATAGAGACCAATATGTTTAGCAGACGTAGATAGGTAATTTCTATAAATACTACTTTTACAAGTGCTAATTACCAATTACCTAATTAGCATGGTTCAAAACTTTATACAAGTGTTAAAATAAACCTGGAATAGGTATATTGATTTCAATAAACCAGTTTTTGTAAAAGAAATCACAAGAGTCGTTTTGTAAAGATATTAAATATGTAATGACGATAGATATCGTTTTAATAATAACATAATGATAATACTTGTGTTCTTTTGTCACAATTGTTATCATATTGAGGTAGGTAGGTAATTTTGACTAAATCCTATAATTATATTAATCTGTATGGTTCCCTATCAATCATACTACATAACGTTGCGTACGATTCGTTTCTAAACTGAAATAGACAGATAATTAAAATTCTAAGAAATTAATTATTAGTTTTTACCCACTTATCAGGTCTTACAATATTATACTCCAACTCTGCTGGTTAAACTCTAAATAAAATCAGTTATCCCACTCTAAAACTCAGTTATCCCACTCTAAAACTAAGTTATCCCACTCTAAAACAAAACTTTGTTACTCTAAACCTACTTACCCCCTGAGTGTTCTCATTATGCGTGAGTCCTGACACGCGGAGCACCTCAGCGGTCTTGAGGAAGGAGGACAGGCTCCTTTGGTGCACGTTGACTTCTCCGTGGTAGATAAACTCGACCAGCGCGTGCAGGTCCGTGAACGCCACGTCTTGGAGGACGATTACTGGGTGCTTGCATGGTGTTGACTGGGGGCGAGAAGTTGGGGGTTAAAATGGAGAAGATATAAAGATATATTATAGGTAGGTACTTATAAAGTAAAGTACCTATGATAACATATGTATACGTATACAAAGTAATTGTACAAGAAATGTTAAAAATAATAATTCGTAATATTTATTGTAATGGATGTAGAAATTGTAGGGTTAGTTAAAGTGTTACAAGTAACCCTAGATTTTACCATTTTTTCGGCACATAGTAACAGGGACTTTATTACTGATCGTTCGTAAGAAGAACAGTATATTAACAATTATTTTAATTTTAAAAACTTAATAGAACAGTGATATTAATTTGGATTTTGAACCTCTTAATTCATCATCATTCTCCTGCCCTTATCCCAATTTATTTGGGGTCGGCGCAACATGTCTTTTTCTTCCATACTCCTCTATTAGTCGTCATCTCTGTAGTCACCCCCTTTTTACCCATATCCTCTTTCACACAGTCCAACCATCTTTTCTTTGGCCTTCCCCTACTCTTATAGCCATCCACATCCATACACAAGACTTTCCTCACGACATTTTCTTCATTCCTCCGCATCACATGCCCATACCACGACAACCGATTTCCACACAATTTTTCAGTCAGCGGTGCCACTTTCAGACTTCCTCTTATATACTCATTCCTAATTCTATCCATGCGCGTAACACCACACATCGCTCTTAGCATTCATTTGAACCTCTTAATTAGCTAAGTATTTTAACCTTAATTTATAATAATGAAAGGTACAATAAATTTTAAACAATTGTGTAAGAAAACCCACAAAGACCTGGAGACATGGCCTTCACAGAACAAAAGCGAAAGAGAACTCTTTTGTGGCTCAGTCAAAATTTTAAATGAAGAAGATGAATAAAGATGAATAATTTGTACCAAATAGTTTTAATATGCAAGTCAAAATATTGTATTTGTTCTTTTTTTATTTAGTTCACACGTAAATTAACTTAGACTGTGAATTATTTTATTTCTTTTGTTACTTTTGGATAAAGGTAAGTTTTAATTACTTACCTACCTTAGTTTAAGGTAAGGTTTTCACCTACAACCTCATAATTGTATGGAAAACTCTAAAACCTACGCACATGAAGGGTTCCGTACGATTTTGTTATTTGTTGTTATAGTGGCAACAGAAATACACATTTTGTGAAAATTTCAACTGTCTACCAATATTTTTTTTTTTTTTTTTTGGGTGGTGGGAAATCATCTTATAACTTCTTCCGCTCTAGGGTGGAGCGGAAGGGCGTGTCAGACTCTTACTGACTAAAACCCACCCCTGTTTCAACCCCCGGTCAAACTGTCTACCTATTAGGTACGGATCATGAGATACAGCCCGCTGACAGACAGACGGACAGCGGAGGCTTACTAATAGGGTCCCGTTAGTTACCCTTCGGGTACGGAACCAAAAATTTAACAAAACATTGTCTAAGCACAAAATCGTTAAATAAAAAAGTCCTATAACTCTATAGCTTAAAGTATCATGTACCTATCAGATACACAAACAAAAAACCCAATTACTATGGAATGAATTTAAAATATTCAGCCGTAGAGCTCTAGTCGGACTGTTTTAACCCACTCTACTATTTATTGGGTGTGGCAACACTGCCCATTCGGATTATGGGTGAAAAACTGATTAAAAAGGATAAAATATACGTAGAATATTCGTTTGAAATGATATTGCGGATAAATTGATTTTTTGCCAATGTTATAGACATAAACATACCGTCAAATCAATTAAAGATGGTTTCAATTTAAGAAATAGTGACGTCACAATCATTTTGTTACTATTGAAAAATTATTTTCACCACAAAATCAATTATTTCACCACATTTTCTCTCGTAAAGTGTAACTTGAGTTGTACTTAGAAAGCAATCGGAAATTTCAGCAAGTTATTCCAAGTCAGGTTGGCCGAGTGGTCTAAGGCGCCAGATTTAAGCTCTGGTTCCCGAGAGGGAGCGTGGGTTCGAACCCCACACCTGACAGATAAGCTAATTGCTTTTTTGAGACATTTTTGCTTAGTTTTTAATTTTTTATATATTTTTTAATGTTTAAAAAAAAAAAATTAATGCACACAAAACAAAACAAAAATTGATTTATATTTGTGTGAGATATTTTGTTATTCTTGAATACAATTTATATTTTTCCTTAGGATATTTATTTTGAAGTAAGTATGTTTATAAAAATTTTAAGGTAGGTTTTGGTTATTGCATGGTTCATTGTATGCATACACGGTTCATTGCGTAACAGCCCTTGGTTCATTAATTACCATAGGGTGTGTGTACACCCTAGTGAATCGTTTTTTTACAAAAGAACTTACAGCATTTGGACAAAAACGAAGTACTACATAATGTAGCCAGTTAAATTACGAGTATCTACAATTATAAGAAAAAAAGTATACATTTAGAGCCCTCAGGAGTAGAGTTACAGTTCTTGAAAATTTTGGTGGTTCATTGTCGACCCTATATAGGAATTTTGAGGTGCCACCTAGAGGCCGCATAATAAAACTTATATCAACGTCTTTGTTAATGATTCACCTCAAAAAAAGTACCTAGGAAAAACTATAGGATTTAGGACTAAGATTATAATTTTAAAACTACATAGCATAAAGTTTGACTTTAATTATAATCAGTAACTAGACAGTTGACGGGTTACCAGATAGTGAGTTGATAATGATCGGAATTGAATGAACTTCAATAATGTACATAAAAAAAAAAAACACTGAAACACTATTTTTTTTAACTGTCTAGTCACTGAATACAATTAAAAGTCGAACTATAGTAACCATATATTTTGTATTAGGTTTATGTATAAAATTATTTAATCGAAGGGTTGACAGAAATCAAGGTTGGCCAAACTAGAATCTAAAGTCAATGAAAAATGATCACATCTGTAAGGTTTGAATTTGAAATTCAAACCTTACAGATGTGAATGCAAAGTTGCAATCCGAGCTCACTTGAACCAATATATCATTGCGGATTTACACCGTTTGAATTTAAATTTACTTCAAGGCTTCGATACGTTGCTCACCAATTTATTTCAAGAAGAATGCTATATGCTCAATAGATCTCGCTAAACATATGCATAGTATAAATACTGATGGATTTTAAATGATTCAATATCTACAAGAGTTAGTAATGCTATTCACAAAAAAAAGACGTGGCAATGCTGCCAGTCTTTTGTGCACTTTCCCGATGTGGAGAAGTATTTTGACACCTGAATGTATTTTGTTTTTGTAAGTAGGTACTTACATTACCTATGTATATACGCAGCTAAATTAAGATTTTAATTTTAATAATTCCTGTTTGTAGGAAATAAATCAAATTCAACACAGAAAAAAAATTAGAACCTGCTAATTAGTGTTTATAAACTAATCACATGATAAACTTTTTTTATAAAAATAAGGCCCTTTACAAGCGACAAACAATGTTAAAATGTATGGAAATAAGAAGTATTTTAACAAATTGGGCCTGAGATTAGAATGCAAACGATCCTTAAAAATACGGGAACTGCTCAGTTGAGTTAAGACGATAAAACAGGACAAAATTACCTTCAGAAGCTCCCTGAAGTACGGACTGCACGCTGACAGAACCACTCTATGTGCTTTCAGGCTCTTCCCGTCACAAGCAAGCGTGACATCCACAAAATCCTCGTCATCCCGAAGATTCTCGAAGGCGCTGGTTATGCTACTCTGGTAGTTGTTCCAGCGCAGGCAGAAATGCTGTGTGTCCACCATTTTGACGGCTATGGAGTCATGTGTGATGTGATCTGGAAATTGAGGAATAGTTAATACTGAGGGGATAATATCATCATTATTTAGGTGCATGTGAAGTTTATCGTGGTTGTTTCTAGTCTGAACAACAGATATGGCTGATTGAAGAGCCTCCTAATTGGCACCAGTCATCCTCTTGATTAATAAATGCCTTCTCGATATGAGAAGTGGCATTTATTTTGCAGTGGGGGCAGTTACAGAAAGGTATGATACGTTTTAAAAGCAAATTTTGAATAGTTTTATATAGATCTGTGTTTACAACGGCCAGCTCATCTTGTGGCTACACTCCATACAAAACAGACATAATTATTTATATTGATGTCGCGTCTGTTGAAGGCTCAAAAGTCTGACAGTTAGGACTTTCATATTCTGCCATTGTTATGTATCATGATGAGACTGAGGCAATATAACATAATTCATAACTATGTATTCTGTTATATTGCCACAGTCCCATCGGACTATGAGTAAAGGAACAGAGAGTGCACATGTGTCTGCGCACACGCATGTGCACTATAATATCTCCTGCGTACTTGGCTAATCTCTGTTAAGATTGATCCTTGATCGAAATCCGGTTGTGAGGGTTATTTTTTATTTTTATGAAGTTTGTAACTGGTGAAGAACTAAGCCAACCTCTCTTTTCCAATCTTTAGTTGAAGAAATTAGACGGCAGACGTGCCTGTTAAAATAATGTCCCCACTGCTGGGAATCAGGCCTCCTCTCTATGGGAGAAGGCTGAAGGAATGGCCCGTAGTCCACCACGCGGGCGCAGTGCCAGTTTATGGATGTCACATGTCTTCCAATTTTTGGTTCTAGGACATGGCGGTTTTCTCTCGATGTTTTCCTTCACCGTTTTGAGAGCAGTGTTTATTAAATTAATAACACAAAGTTAAGCCCCTGCCTGGGTTTCAACCCACGATATATAATTCGTAAGTCAAAGCCGTTACCATTGACACTTAAGGTGGAAGCGCCAGGGTAGCCCACGAAAAACAATTTTTCTTACGTTTTTTGCAATTTTCAGGTCAGGGGTAGCGGATAATTTCTCAACATGAGTTACCGCACCCCTGGGCACTCAGGCAGGGAAGGAACAGGGGTGGGTTTTAGTCAGTAAGAGTCTGACACGCCTTCCCGCTCCATCCAGAGCGGGAGAAGTCATAGGATGATTGCCCACTTCACAAAAAAAAGTGTCAGGTTGTATGTTGATCAAAATATGATCGTATTTACAGAAATACGTACTTGCTACGGCCGCGAATCATATTTACTACTCTTCTGTAATCATTAAAATCATCAATACAACCTTCTAAGTTCATATTGATGTATGAAATGACTATTTCTTGAAATCATGACATTCGACATCAATTCTAACTGAGACAGTTGTAATGATGATTTTAATGATTATATTTTTATATAAATACATACTTGCTACGGCCGCGAATCATATTTTGACCAATATACAACATGAAACTGACCTGCAAATTGAAAAAAAACGTAAGAAAATTTAGATTTCGCGGGCTACCCTTTACCTTTTTTCTTTAACAGTTTAAAACGCTCACAAACATGAAGATAGACATTCAATACCTAGGTAAGGAGATCATATGACTATTTCACAGATGTACGAGTAACTAAGAGAAAAACTTATAAATAACAAAGTAAAGATTACAAAAAATAGGTCGACCGTGATAAAAACTACAGTCGCGCAACCTTAGTGTCACTCGTATGTTATTGTTTGATGTCTGCCCTATATTTTTGAAATAATTGCAATTACCCTATTGTGGAGATAAATAGTGAGTTATGTGTTCCAGTTAAAAAGTAGTTGATGTGTTTAAAAATGGGTGTAATGGACGTAGAAAGAAATCAAATAGATTAAATAAATAAAGTTCGTTGAAGTTGGTTGTCTCTATTATAATATTTTTTATGTATTTGTATGTCATGTATCTATATATATTTACAGTATTAGGTATATATTTATGTAAGTATATATATATATTATATATATTTACAATATATGTGTAGGTTTATTTGATACCTTAGTATAGGACATCTCGTATTCTTTTTTCTGTTTCTTACACACTTTTGTCTACATTTCTTTTTCACTTCTCCTATCGCAGGTCTGCTGGTAGAAATTTCTTAAGAAATAAGCAGTTCCTTTGTACTGTATTTATAATTATGTTTATTGTTACTGTGTCTCTGTGTGTACATAAATGATTAAATAAATAAATAAATAAATAAATAATAAATAAAGTTATTCTCCTCTTATACCTTTTTATATTTTTCGCATTGTTTTGTACTTTAAACTAACTGCAGTAAGATTACTGTCCGTGAGTCGATAGCCTATCGGTTTTCTATCGGTTACATTTCGGGGAGTGTGCGTCGGAATTGCATAGTCTAATTCCGCCAAGCCCGTTCCATCATCGGACCACTAGACTTACGGTGATGCGCCACCGGTACATGGTGAACGTCTCACCTATACACACAAAAGGTTTTGGGAACACATTCATTGTGCGTATAGCTAAGGAGCTAGCTAACTAGTGGATTTCCCAGGCGCAGTCAACCTGCTACTACGTTACTTTTAGGCAAGCGTGCTCCATCTTCGACCACATCATCGCTTGCCATCAGGTGAGATAGTGGTCAAACGCGAGCCTATCAATGATAAGAAAAACCGGCCAAGTGGTTCCGTACCAAATGAGGGAATTATCAAAGAAAAAATCTGAATTATCAATATCAGTATTTGTCTGTACATAAACATTACCTATTACCAATAGGAAGTTAAAAAATTCTTCGGAACAAAATTTTTTGACAGCTGACGGACAGGCAGACAGACAGACGGACACGTGAGTGGCAGCAATAGGGCTCCGTTTAGATACTTCGGGTGCGGAACCCTAAAAAGACTGAGTGAGAAAACTCGGCGTAGAGTCTATGTCTTAACTTCTTTTAGATACTGTGAGATATAATAAAGACACCTAGATTTACTGGCCTGAAGTTAACCGACTCTCAATGAACCATTGACTTTTCTTCCTTTATTGAAAAGACTCCACAGAATTTAAAATTGTTGCCAGCTGAGATTTTTTACATAACATATTAACTCCTTTCAACATTGTACTCGAAATTGAAAGGGTTGTAAGTACATGCTTATTCAAAAAAACGAAAGAACATCGTTTGAAAGGTCGAATAACAAGAAAGGTTTCGATTCGCGTATTGTTTGACCCCTCTTATACCTTTCAAAAAAGTATTTCATGCTTGGATGTTGTTTTAATTTTTTTTATAATTATTTTGGCTTCTCGACTTTGCCGTAAGTTTCTTTCCAAAAAAATGTTGTAGATCTAACATTTTTGAGGCTTTGTATTATTTAATTTTTCCGTGAATCGTGAGAGGGAGCAGGTTTACGTAGCTGTCACCTATTGTTTCTGTAGGTACATAATTGGGGAGAAAACACGTTTTATTAAGTTACATCACTTTTGTTAAACTTTCGGGTTTTGTACGTACTTGTACCTAATGGAATTCGTAATAGCGGCTGTGAGACACGAGCCGGAAGTTTTTCTAAAGAATAAGTTTTTGGTAAGATTTTTCATGTTTTCTGTTCAACAGTAGGTACCCAATGCTTTCAAATGTGACCATTGTTCTACTTTGTTTTTGTTTAACGAATCGTCAATCTTCAAAACGGTGAAGGGAAACATCGTGAGGTAACCGGCATGTCCTAGAACCAAAAAATCGAAATGTGACATTCACCAACCCGCATTGGGCCCGCGTGGTGGATTACGGCCGACACCCTCGCACAGAGAGGAGGCCTCGGCCCCAGCAGTGGGGACATTAAAAGGCTGATGATGATAATGATGATAACGAATCGTAAAACAAACCAAGAACGGTCAGTAAGTTATTGTAACTGTTACGTCACATTATACTGATGCTGTGTTAAAAGATTATGCATATGTTTTAAACTTTTTCCAGCAGTCCATCGAGGCAGAAAAAAGCAAAACTACAACCTTTTTCTATTTCCCCTACACTAGGCATCCTTTGATCGTAGTGTCCTAACTAAACGGTCTCACCATATATTATTTTTGTTGACCTAATTATCATCACAAGATTAACTCGTCAATTCCCATAACGAGATTGATAGAAAAAAAAAATTCTGTTATATGTTCCTTTAGACATAATATTTTGTTTCTATAAAAATCTTTTTAGGGACTTTATAAAAAACAGGTGTTACCTACAGGTGACACTGGGCACTATTTAATACTGTAAGTACACCATTAGCGATATATTGGATTACTTTATTTTTTTTTATTTAATTTCATATTATTATATTATTTTTTTTGGTTTTTTTTTCCTGCGTCACCTAGGTGACACTGGGAACTAAAGAGCTGAACACAAAGACCACGGATAAAATTAGTTCCTGGCCTGGAATCTTACTCCTGGTCTCAGGAATGGGTCTGAGACCAGAAACTGATTTTCTAACTTAGAGTTCGTTGACTCTGTGGTAACAAATATTTTGTATGAGTTAAGAAAATCTGTTTTTTTATTTGTTTTGTCGTGTTTGAACAGGCGGTACCCATCATGTCTGCGTACTTTCGTTAGATCCTACCTGTAAGTTTTCATTTTATTATACAGGGTGTAACGGAAATGGGTGGGCATAATATTTAAATACTGCATCTGCCCATGGCAATAAACAATTTTCTTCAAGTAATTCAATATAAAAAAAAAATTCAAAAATGTTTAAATAAATATTGGACCTTAAACAAAAATATTCGACCTTTTTTAAAAAAAAAATGATACTAAAAAAAAATCATCATCTTCCTGCCCTTATCCCATGTTACTTGGGGTCGGCGCAACACGTTTTTTCTTCCATTCTGTCCTGTCAGCCGTCACGCTATCACTAACTCCCTTTTCTTTCATATCACTCCTCACACAATCCATCCATCCTTTCTTTGGCCTCCCTCTCCCTCTCCATCCATCCACATTTATATTCATAACTCTTTTAGTTACATGTGTTTCATCCCTCTTTACATGACCATACCAAGATAAGCGGTTCTCTTTCAACTTTTCTGTGACTGGCACCACTTTTAAACTACCTCTAATGTACTCATTTCTCATTTTATCCATTCTCGTTACTCCACACATCCATCTCAACATTCTCATCTCCGCCACATGCAGTCTTTTTTCATCCGTCTTTTTCACAGCCCATCATTCTGACCCATACAGTACGACAGGTCTAATCACGGACTTATAGATTTTCCCCTTTAATTTTTGAGTGAATTATTGATACTTAAAAAAAAATGGGGTTTAAAAAAAAATATTGGACTTCCCTACAAATTTATCACTTTGTAGGAAATACCAATATTTTTAAAGAATTGAATATGGTTTTCTAAATAATGCTCTTAAAAGTCTGCTGTACATGTGCCGTTGGTTACGGAACCAACCCTAAAAAGACCCGCCGAAAATGTTAGCTTAGAAACAGTTACATAAAATATTGCACATAGATAGCATCGTGCACAACACCTACAATTCAGCGTCACGATAAAATAAATTATCTACCTATTTCTTATCAGCCGATAGCGGTTTAGAAAAACTATGATTAGTAGGTATTAGGTGCATTATCTCCACGGACGAATGCACGGGCTGTGTGCATGATGATAACGTTTATATTTGGATATTTTCACGGCTAGTGGTAGTTAGATAAGCAGATGTTAGTAGGATACTGGTGGGGAAGTGGCGGGATCGTTCGAAAGAATAACAGCGGCCCTAGATCGCAAATGGCAAAATAATGAAGGAACACGTTTTAGTCAGTAAGAGTCTGACACTCCCTCTCGCTCCACCTAGAGCGGTAGAAGTCATCTGATGGTTAATGATTTTTATTTTGTTCTAGGTTATAAATAACACTTTTTTATTAACCCATAGTAACACAGAAGTTAGTCACCGTAGCCAAAATCGGCATGGGATATATACATATATATGAATACATCCCTATCGTCAAACAAATGTCTATTGTAGAGATAAAGGGAACCTAATTACTCTGATTAGCCTGAAAGTCTGAAAGGTACTGGTATGAAATATCTTTTTATGAGCTTGGTATTTATCTATGTAACGGAATCTCTGAACGTGATATTTACCCACTTCAAAACATCAGATAGAATTGAAACTTCGCACACTTATTATCAAGGGCCGATGAAAATATATTAATTTAATAAGTTTGACCGATTAGAACTTAAAAGTAGAAAATAAATAATAGTTTAAATAATAGCTTTTTTACGATAAAATTGTCCGTAAAGAAAATTATTTTCTAGTTTAGTTCGGCTAGTTACAATAAAAGCGTGATTTTTTTTGATTTTTAGAACTATTATTTTTAATGTTATGGTATAAAGTGGCAGTGAACTGGGCACATTGCTCGCAGACCAGATGGTCGATGAGGGCGAAGGGATTTGGAGTGGTGACTGCATTCCAGAAGACGTAGCGCTGGAAGGTGAACCGATGACCGAGTAAGGGTCGCGGGATTTCAATGGAAGCGAGAACCACAGGACCGGTCGTTGTAGCGACACTTGGAGGCCTCTAGAATATACCTACTTGTTTTGGTTTTTTTTATGTATGTGCGTCACTTTCAAGTGAATAAACAGTTATCCTTTCTTTCTATGATTGTCCAGTCATTGAGTTTTGCAGGTCAGGGTCAGTCAAATGCTTGTCCTACGAAAAATGCTGAAACTCAGTCACATCTATGGGTACTTATTTTTACTGCAAAGCAATTTTTTGCTTGGCTACCGTTTGTGTGGTGTTAAGCTTGCATTTGAGACTGTTATTTCGTCTGTAGAAAACAAAAGACTTAGTGAGTTAATGAAAAATATATTTGCTTTGTCAATTTTGAACTTTATGGTAACCAGTTGTAATAATTTACAAATAACAGCTGGATGACAACCACAATCATATTGTATTTTTCCTAAAATTCGAAATTGGTATTTCTTTCCAACTTCACCTCAACTAACCAAACCTTACCTTCCATGGCCCCTAGTTCTCACTAGTACATTTCTTACATTCATGCCAACCATCTTATCTTACAACCACGCTGTTCCACACACACTTTTACCACGATACACATAAGAACAATTTCAGGTTTTACAGCGCGCAAAATTAAGTTGGTATGACACGTAAGTTTGAAAACAAATGTTAGACAATAAGAAAGACAGACGTTTAGCTGACAATGATAGGTAATCGAGTTACCTGTTGGCATGCACTGCAACTGAAAACAAGGTGATTGCCTCTAAGTTTCTGAAAAAAGACCCAAGTCAATTCTAAGAGTAAATTTTCAAAACCATAGACAAGGTAGGCTCGGCACTTAGTGTATGGGACTTTAACATAACTTGGGGTATGTTTATATATGTATATCCTACTTCCTACAATCCTACTAATATTATAAATGAGAAAGTTTGTATGTTTGCGTTTCAATCACGCAAAAATTGCTGAAGGGATTTGAATGAAATTTTGCACACAGATAGATTGTAATCTGGATTAAAACACAGGCTTCGTTTTCCCATGCGATGCGGGCGAAACTGCTGGCATAAGCTAGTAATTTTATAAATGCGAAAGTTGACAATCACGTCAGAACGGATTAACGGTCCTGGGTGTTGGCGCAGAGACAGATTATAGTCTGGACTTAGACTATAAGAGGTTATAGACGGAGTGTCAAAATCCAGCAATCTGAAGTACCAGAATGAGAAGCCGGCTTGTATCTGTACACGCGAAATAAGCTCACATAGACGAAATGAGAAGCCGATACGTCATCGTTACGTTCGTCATGGTCACTCACACATTTTAACGATCCTGCTTCATTTAATGTCCAATGACGTTCCGTCTATAACCTTTCATAAGTCTGGAATAGCTCATATGCTATCATTTATAATGGGGAAAGTACGGGCGAAGCCGCAGGCAGTAGCTAGTTGGCATATAAGTATAATTAGCTTTATAATGTTCCCACTGCTGGGACTCAAGTTTCCACTCTAGCAGTGATAATGGCCCGTAATCCACCCCGCGTACCCAGTTCGGGTTGGAAGATGTGTCTTAATTTTTGGTTCTAGGGCATGCCGGTTTCCTCACGATGTTTTTCTTCACCGTTTTGAGAGCAGCAGTTATGAAATACATAAATTACAATAAATAAATTAAATTAAATATACGGAAAACTTTTTTACATTAAATACTTCCAAAAAAGAAAATAGGTAGACACACCAAACATTGCAAAAAAACTTTAATTACGAAAGTCAGTGTTTGTATTTTGTTTCTTCGTTATTTGACACCGACTGCCGAAATTAAAGTTATTTTGCGATTTTTAGTGTATTTTCTTTTCTGAAAGTCGGTTGTATTTTTTTATTTATCACTTTTTATTTATTAAAATCTCCCTTACAACTATCATTATAGGTTTATACGCGATAGCGCGGTCTTAAAATTAACTTATTTACAATATAAAACTATGAAAAACGTAAAAAACTGGTAGTACTTATAATAAAATCTAATAATAATAACTTCTATATTAAGTTCCATAAATATAAAATCAAAATATTTTTAATTTATTATTTTAGTTGTTGTACCCCAGAACTAAAACTAAATATTAAAGTTATGCCCAAATTGATAACCCCAATAACATGGAACACGGAATTTGAACTAGAACGTCATCTGTGTATACATATTTTTTGCTTTTGTTGATGTTTTTACAAAAAGCCCTGAAACCATTTCTATAAAATTTATATGGGACCACCTCTGATAGATACAAAAAAAAAAAATCAAAATCTATTAAATAAAAAAAGATTAAGTAGGTTAAAAAATAAAGGTAGAGGTAATACGGTACAAGGTGTACCGTATTACTGTAGTACCGTATTTTAACCTACTTAATCTTTTTTTATCCAACATTGATTATAATCGGGAAAAGCTTCCGTCACGGAAAAAGGCGTATTTACTAACGATTATTATATTATTATTTAACAACGTTTATCACTATTTTCGTAAACTAAAACAGGTTTTCCTGAAACTGCAACCATGATAAAAAGCGATAAAATTTATGCACAAATACCAAAATTGGTAACAATATAATACCTGATTAAGAAGCTGTTTTTTTAACTATTTATAGGCACGCGTTTGACCACTATCTCACTTGATGGTAAGCGATGATGTGGTCGAAGATGGAGCACGCTTGCCTAGAAGTAACCTATTGACTCTTGACTTAAAGACTCCCAGGTTGTAGCTATCAGGAAACTCAGACAACAAGGCCATTAAAGTATTGCATCAGTCAAATCAACTGGTTCAGTAATTATTTTCTGTACAAGTAGCAGAGTTGTGTCAAGAACCCCTTTCCATTACTATATAGAAATACAATATGTAGAATAATTTGAAACAATATCTCGGTAAAATGAAGCTGCGAATTTTATTGTAGTATTGACTACCTTAGTAAACTTTGCCGAGAAGGCTGACTCGACACATTTACTGCCAAATACTGATACCTACATTAGAATGTGTTGAAACAAAGTGACTTTATTCTCAATCTAAAAACGAAATACTTTTTAAACTTGACACTGGCAAATGCAAAAACCGTGCGAAGCCATAAGTAAGCCTATTTATTCATTTATTATTCTATACATTCGCGATATACCAGCCATACAGTATTTACCAATCAAATCCACCATGATTCAGTCTTCCATAATAAAATAGAGATTATATCTAGTTTCTTTCATAACTGAATACATAATATACTAGGTGTGAAATAAAATGGTTAAACAAAAAAACTATTTTGAATATGACACAAAGATTAATGGTGTTTTTTGAAAGAGACAAAACGGTTGTATTGAAAAACAGCCGTTTTGGGTTTTGGGTCCAAGTTTAGAGTTATAGCGAGTAACTTTAGATGACATTTTTTATGTTTGATAGGCTCGCGTTTGACCACTATCTCACCTGTTGGTAAGCGATGATGTGGTCGACGTTGGAGCTCGCTTACCTAGAAGAAACCTATTCACTATTGACTTAAAGACCTCTTCCAGGTTGCCCCTAGAGCGGGAGATGTCATTGGATGATTTCCCACCCCACAAAAAAAAATCTTCCAGGTTGTAGCTATCAGGAAACACAAGAATTCCACTCCTTAGCTGTACGCACAATGAATGTGTTTGATTTGTGCGTGTATTATAAATCATTATGAAGGATACTTTCTCTAATCCACTAGTGGCTAAGGCAAAGGAAAAAAAACCTCGATTTCTTTACATTATTTGAGAGTTTTTTTCTGTATTGGCAGTTAATATAACTGCCAATAAAATTGAGTTGGATGGAGTAAATGATTTGAAATATAAGTGTCAATCCCAACGGTATTTTATAATAAAAAGAAAAGCGTTTTCTATTTACATAGATGACTCCTTCATTTTATCTAGAAATTTATGTATTTTCATCGGTAAATGATAAACAAACAGAGTGGAATGTTTTTATCATGTTTTGACATATACAAACTAAAGTAATAATGTTTTATTTCCTACTTGTTATATGGTTTAACATTAAACTTACAGTGAAATTGTTCGGTTAGACGTTTATCTAAGATCAAAAGACAAGGGTATCACCTCATTCATGCACGATCAGTTAATTTCTATTCGTTGCTATGGAAAAATAGTACCTTATTTAAGAAAAGTGGGATGAAAGTCTTAAATTGTGTTTGTAGATTATAACAGAAAATAGTTGGTTTAGAGACCTGTATTTTATTGTACTTATTTTCAATATTTTAGAATCTATGTCAAAATGACCCGCATACTAACACTAACATTTTAAACTAAGATTTGATACCTCTAAAAGTTAATAACTTAGACCACACGCTAAGGTCTGTGTCACTTCGAGGTCTTTCAAAGAATTTGTTATGTGGCGGTAATGTCACACCATTGGGTACTTTGTGACCATTCTGTGACACTAGTCAACTAGTGTCAATGGGATACTTAGGGGCCAGTATGTGTGGTATTTATATAAAGGATTAAGGGTCCCATGATGTTTTAGAAACGGTTCTATGGTTCAGAATATCGGTTAGAAATTATGATGGACGAATTTGATTGGTGCTTCAAATGATCTTCTAAAGGTCAAAACTAACAAAATATGATGCATTTTTGACATTGTTTTAAAATAGGAAGACTATTCACCTCTCAGGTACCGCGGCTTTTAATTATTTTTTTTGCGTTTTTAATAATAATAATATTTTTTTTCGCCCTGCTTCACTGGTGCGGCGTTGACCGGTGACGTGTTCAGCTGAATCAAGTGCAGATTGGTAGCCAAACCCAACATATTTGTGAACAGAGACAAATGAACGAATACATAATGGAATGATGTCTTACGAATGTAAAAAGGCAAATGGGACGTCAAATTATTTGAGGGGAAAATGTCTAACCAAAAGGATGGAGACAACTTGCTCTTGACAGAGATGAGTGGATGAAACTAGAGGTTACCTATGTCGAAGGACAACCTGACCAAAAAACTGGTTGCTGAAGAATTTAGATTGATATACTTTATTGTACAGCATAACTTTATACTTAAGTACCACCCTATAGAATGAAAACTATACGTTATAATTTCAAGGGCTGTTCCAACTTGCCGTACTGTTGCACACTCCAAGTCACCTATTCCTCGGACATTAGCCGCTAAAACATAGATATATTGATATGTTTGCGAATGAATGAAGATGATACTGTCAGAATATTTGATTTTTTGTGAGAAGAATGCATGACTGTGTTAAATAAATTATATGTTTAAATAGTGTTACTGGCTGCGGCCGTTACATTTAAATAAATATATATTTTTAAATTATTATTATTAGTTAAATGAACAATCAATTTATTTACATTTCAAGAATATGCGTGACCTAACATTTATCAGTCATCTTTTTATTATTTATTTATTTATTAAAACTTCATGCAACACAAATGTACAAAGGCGGATCTTTTTCACAGAAAACTGGTGGCTCTACATTTATTGCCAAATGTAAGTAATCAAATATTAAATAAACGAATTAGAGAAAAAAACTGTGTGTCGTATACTCGTGTCGCAAAACCACGATAGTCCAGTGTTATCAATGTATTTTTTTAGCAAATTTAGCGTTTTATCGGAGACCTAGGCTACCTGATAACGTATCATATAGTTTAGGCTACAACCATTAGGTACTAGCGTTGTAAAATAATAACATGTTTAATTTAAAGCAGCTTTTTTAGTTTTTTTTTTATCATTGGCCTTAGCAGATAAATTCTCAACATGAGTTACCGTACCCCTGGGCACACAGACAGGGAAAGAACAGTGGTGGGTTTTAGTCAGTAAGAGTCAGACACGCCCTTCCGCTCCACCCAGAGCTGAGATGTCATTGTATGATTTCCCACCCAAAAAAAAAAAGGCTCGCGTTTGACCACTATCGCACCTGATGGTAAGTGAGGTCGAAGTTGGAGCTCGCTTGCCTAGAAGTAACCTATTCACTCTTGACTTAAAGACTCCCAGGTTGTAGCTATCAGGAAACACAGACTCTAGCAGGGAATTATTACAATTTCTTGTTTTGTTCTAGAAGTTATATTTTAATGAATTTATCGAACGGATAAACCCGTAGACTACGTCAGCGAAACGGTTACTATTGTGTTTAATTATTATTTTAGACCGAAATAGAATTAGTAGGGGCAAATGCAATGAAAATTTTAATCTACGTAGGTTTTATTTTTGTGAGATTGAGGATAAAAGTGACCAGCATCTTATAAATAGCTCTTTAATGAAGCTTTGCTCTCTACTATTTTATATTTTTCCTTCATATGCTTCCGGTTTGGTACCTACTGTATTTTTTTAGTTTATTATCGACTAGTTATCCGCTCCGGCTTGGCTCGGGAACAAAATGTCGTAAAGCAATTGTGACCGTAAAAAGTTATTGTCTAGGGAACAGTACTTTTTTTCTGTATGAAAGGTACCCTATGTCCTTTTCTGTACCCCTGAAAGTTTCATAATGATCGGTATAGTGGTTAGGCGTTAAAAGTTAATAAAGAAACCAATAAACTTACTTTCTCATTTATAATATTAGTTAAGAAATACGGTTTATTTGACCTCTACGTCGTCTCATATATCATAAAATATAACTTCAGATGACTTCTAATTATTTTAAATTGAACATCACATCTATACGACTCGTTTTTTTTCTTTGAAAAAAATATAATTATGTTACTCTAGACAATTTTCTTCGTAATTTAATATGTGAATATTTGAAAATATATTTTTATAACATAGTGTAATTAATTTATAAAGTTATGTCCAACGCGGATAAAAAGCGTATTTTTATGAAACCTTCACTATTTTAAACATAATTTATCTATTTATCTTTTAGTACTTATACGTGTTTTAGCATATTACCTGTTGTTTTTATGTATAATAAATTAATAATGCGTCTAATTCGGGACAGCGCTCCTTGATGGGAGAGTCCTATTACTGGGTGGACGTACGACGCGTTGCGTGAGCTCAGCACGGAACACGCAAGCTCACCACTCAAGGCCGTTGGCATATAACTGCGCCTTAAGATAAGTTTGAAACAGTTCCCCGTCTCTGCTACTGAATTCAGGTGTCCATATCAATATGTGTTCTAAAACAGACATTTTATGAATTTATTTTTCTTCTCAAGGTCTGCCAATATGGCTGCGAATCTAATAGCCGCTTGTACAAATATGTGTGTATATTATGAACCATCTGTGCAATTTTGAGAGCAGCCTTCGACATGTTTTTGAGTTTTTAGAAATTAATATCTTGTTTGATTATGTGGAAGGGGAATAAATTACTGAGAGATGACATGCTCATGATGCTAAAAGACTTGTGTAAGTGTCATTTTATGGATTTTATTTTTAATTGGGTTGTTGACTAAAAAGATCTAATTAGTCCGTCAGTTAGATATTACCAAGAAATAATGGACACGTGTTTCTCTTTTGTCACGTAAACAGAATATGAAGACGATACAGTGCATTGAAATTTTGCATGACGATGACGTCACCTGAGTTAATACTGTACCACTTTTTACTCAAAAGTGACGTAACAAGCCCCCACTCCTGAACTTTAATGCATTTTATTGATTTGATAAAAAAAAATACGCGTTCAATATTTTTTGATAATCTAACTTATGGACTGTAACTGTAACCTCGGATCATCTAGGGATGATTCCAGAGTAGAATGGGTTCTAGTGAGGGTTGCGGGTAGCCAATGGATGTGACACGCACATGGCCGGTCATTGTGGCAACACTTGGGGAAGGCCTATGTCCAGGAGTGGACGTCTTTCGGCTGAAATGATGACGATCTTCGTCTCTGATGCAGGTTGTGCGTTTTACTTTTTCAGTTTTGGATAGGCTAAATATTATTTTGTTACGACAGTTTTAACTTAGTTTTTTATTTTAGAGTGTAAAAACATCGTCATTTGGTTTTGCATTCGTAGTCGAATTTATATTTGTAGGTATTTAATGGATTTAATGACAAATTTGGTATAGGCTCTAAACGAAGTCCAACTCTAATTTAAAGGATTGACCACTTGTCTTTTCAGTAGCGGTTATGAATCCCATACCTTCATTTTCGTCGTTTTGATAATATTTATCGCTAGTAGAATGATAGAATGTCTCTTCGTTTACAGCATTTACCTTTCTCTCTCTTTTACGCCCAGAGAAATACTCAAAAAATAGAGTGACTTTATTTTTTTTTAATAGTTTTATTCTACAAAAACCTGCCAAGACTAATAAAGCCCGAATACACGATAAGAAATGTGCGTTATAGGTGAACGCATAACAAATATAAGAGATACTGTTCACCGGTTATCTTAAAAGTGCAAAAAGTCTAAGTTTTTACCCTATCTAGCTTAGTGCCACCTTATCTTAGTGACCTGTATTTATCTCAAATCATTAATGCAAAATATCAGAATTATTGGTACTTTATTAAATGTACATTTGAAATTTTGTTTTAAATTGTATAATCTTGTTTATGTTCCATTTTGGGGGTATTCAGGGGTCCTTTTTGTACCTAATGTTTGTGTGTGTGTGTTTTTGTAGTGCCCAAGGTGACTTGCCTTGAGACTGATATAGATGGCTGATAGAGATGTAGGAATAGAAAAAGAATATGTTAAGTTAGTTAGGCGATTATTGGTAGTCGCCATATTTTTGAGAAGAGTTCTTTGTGAAAGTCTTCTCTAGGGACGAGGTAAAATAGGATCGAGGTCAAATGTTATATTATTTATTATAGCGCTAAGCAATCTATTGATTGGCTATTTTTGGGGCTGAAAGCTTCTGAAGTGGTGATCGTGTACCGGAAGACGTAGAGTTGGAAGGCCTCCTTCAAAGTGGAAAGATGACCTGGTGAAAGACGTGGGAATCCGGTGGATGAGAGACGCACAGGATCGGTCCTTGTGGCGACACTTGGGGGAGGCCTATGACCAGCAGTGGTCGTCTTTCGGCTGAAATGATGATGCTGACTTTTCGTCTAAAGAGGTTTTCAACCGGTTCTTTTGGTAATGCGTGCGCAAACGCGATCTGAAGGTTTCCTTAATACTTTTAGTAACCTAAATTATCGTATTTCTTTTGTTTTGTTCTTCAGTTGATCTTTCATCTTTATTTATATAACAAAGTCAGGTTAGTTACACGATTTCAATTCAAGAGTGGCTGGACCGATTTTTGTGATTTTTGATTTGTTGGATTTCTTCGCCCGAAATAGCAGAATAACTATTAAAACATCGGAAAAATTTCACAAAAAAAAATAATTATGAAGAAAATTTAGTTTCTCTTATGTACCTACATTTTCTATGGGACGGATTCTGACGTGGTACAAAGTTCACCGGGGTCATCTAGTTAATCATATTTTTGCATGCATTAAAACCAAATTTAAATAATTTCAGTACTAACCTTAAATATAATAGAGGTCCTCTTAGTTTGTATGTCTAAACCTGAAACAAATCAAATAAAATTTTGAGTTACATCATAGGACATGGTAAGTGGAGTAAGAATCTTCGAACTGGATGAGAGTTGACGAGAATCTAGATGAATGACGTGCGATGGGATGCCATAGCAGCAGTGGACTGAATCTTCATCATCAGATGATGATAAATCATGACCTTGCTTATAGAGTATAAGCAAGGTCATGACTTATCATTATCTTTTACCGTTTGTTTGTTGCTGCTGTGCTGTTCTGTATCGAATAAATATTTTCTATTCTATTATACTTTATTTAGGATATTTCATTCCGCCTGATCGACACTTTACGTGACCAGAGGGCTGGCACATTCTTTGCCCAAAGTATTAGCATTGTCATTCAACGTGGCAATGCTGCCAGTCTTCTGGGCACGTTTCCAGATGACAGCTATGTGGAAGAGTACTTCGACGCCTGAACGTATTTTGTTTTTGTATTTATGTGCGTAGTTAGGTTAAGGGTTGTAGTGTATAGTTAGTTAAGTATTTTATAAGTATGTTTAATTTATGGTTCCTTTATTAATTGAAAAAAAAAACTTATTAGAAAATAATTAAATTGTTTTAAGATTATACTTAACCACCGATCATAAAATGTGGTTTGTACTTTATTTTAGTAAAGTTTTCACAGTTATTAGTACTGGGAAACTGCCTTTTTAAAATTAATAGTTCCTCACCTAATTATTAATATTATGTTAGTGAAATGGATTACTTCCTCTTGATAAAGTATTTGTTACGAAAACCAATTTTAGAAAGTATCGATTTATCCTGTTTTGTTGTATTTTTGTTATTTAATTGTTGACTTGGGGATAAAGTTATCATTGATTAGTTTTTTTATCGAAATTTTAAGCAGTTGTTTTTAGTAATAATTATGTGTCGATGGTGTAATAAGTAATAAAAAAAGAAAATGTTTATTCATCTCCACAAATTACACAGTATATACGAGGACAATCTTAAAGTTAAATATACAGGTTGACAGTTACGTAAATGTAAATTGTGGGAGATCTGGAGTCTAAACTAAGCCTAGGCCTGTACTATAGAACTCCAGGCCCCCCATCACATAATATTGTATGCAAATTATAATTCAGCGAGTAGGTACATGTTAAATGTGTGTATGGTGTATGTGGTGTATGATGGTGTTTGTATGTGTGTGTGTGTGTGAGAATGTTTCAATATACGTGCTATGCATGCTATACTTATTTATATACATATATGCGTTACACAAACATAAAACTACCTTGCCACTTCAATAATTTTTTCAGTTTCGTAATAATTTAATCTTAATAGACATTTTTTAATTTTACTTTTACATTCATTTTTATTGCAACTGGATATAGAAATTATCTTATTTAGTTTATTAAATAGCATATTTCCTCTGTAAGGGAAAAATCTTTGTGCAAAATGAGTATTTACATGGTAATTAATCGCCCAGATTGGAAAATCAGTTGGTTATTACTGAAAAAGCTACAATATTTTCGTTTTTGGAGAAGAAGTAGATTGCCTGCTCATTCAGCTCAAAGAATTTACTTAAAGAAGCTGAATTTAGATTTCGAAAGTTAACATTAGTATTCCATTTAGCTTCTCAACGCATACCTATTTGGATACTAACACCATATCATTATAAACAGTAAGAACCCAAGCCTAAAGAACGACATAACACAACCAGGCTCTGCCGATCCCCCAAGACAGCATCACGAATACATCTCATATTAACCTACATTTCCTGTACCCATGTTTTGCGGATAAAACGCGAGCCTCAAATATAACATATAAACTAAAACAGCCTTCATTCATAAGGCACACACTGATACATCCGACACACACTCACACACGGAACGGGCACACATGATTGGTTAACTTTCATTTTCGCTACGAACCTACATAGTTTGAATACCGGGTGACGCCCGCCGATTGGACGATTCAACTTTGACCTTCCACACGATTGGTTGAAAATTCTCATATGTAAGGATTATATACGGAAGTGCGGAGTTATGTACGGTTGAGCCCGTAAAACCTTATTGTTTAGGTATTTTAAGGTTCACTGTTTGTTTTAATGGCATGACTTATCCGTTACGGGTTTGGACGGTATGGAAAGGGTTAATTGCTACATCTCCTTGTGTATGTAGTTACTTCATATATACAGGAAAAGGCTCTTAAACTATATCTTTTGAGATTAGTAATGCCAACTTCATAGAATACCCGGGCCTGCGTACGTGAGTCGACGGCGCGTAGTGTTCCACGCGCGCCTCAAAGAGATAAGTGTCAGCCACCACTGACGGGGCCCATCGTGGCCGGTGCCTGCATGCCTAAGGGTTTTTTTTTTCTTTTTTTGGGGGTGGGAAATCATCCTATGACTTCTTCCGCTCTAGGGTGGAGCGGAAGTCTTTCGAATTCGAACTCTTTCGAATTTATCCTCCACGGTAGCGGATAAATTCTGAAAATGAGTTACCGCACCCCTGGACACTCAGGCAGGGAAGGAACGGGGGTGAGTTTTAGTCAGTAAGAGTCTGACACGCCCTCCCGCTCCACCCAGAGCGGGAGAAGTCATTGGATGATTTCCCACCCCCCTAAAAAAAAAACTTCATAGAATTCATATTCAGTCGATTTTAATGCGCAAGAAACTTTTTATTGACTTAAAGAAATGAGAGATTTCTAAGAAGTTTTATTGAGTCATCGGGCTAAAATACTTATCCCTACATTGTATAAGCTTCATAGAATAGAATAGATATCAAGTTTATATTCTAAGTATACGCGTACAACTTACGACGGATTGACTGTAAACATTTCACGAAGAGCGATCAATATTTCAGCTCGTATACACACGTATGTACATATCTATTTACCACATCTTTTATCGTAACTTAATTTTTTCAGCCGCTTAGTAACATCTTTTATCTTTGCGTTAAATAATGCCTAGTTTTAAATGTCTTACTTGCAAAGAAAAAAATCTTACGGAAACTAAACAAGCTGTTCACGCGTACTTGACTTTGACTTTAAAAGATTCAAGAACCCGGGTAATATTTCAGCGCACAAATTTTTCTACATCTTCATTCACACTTTTAATGCTTAATTTTTGGTAGATATTCAGTTTCAAACTAACCCCATTTATCTCGTCTTAAATATCTTACTACAAGGAAGAGAATTCTTACAGAAAGAAAACGCACAAAACGTTTTGTGAATACTTTTATTGTGCGTACGTAGGAGAGAAATTCCCTACCGGAGTCTGTTTCCTGATAGCTACAACCTCTCCACTCTTTAAATCAAGAGTGAATATGTTATTTCTAGGCAAGGCTCTTACCATTAGCGGCCTAAGGCAAAATACTTTTCACGCTAACGCACGTGACAATTCTCTCTACAGGTAATGTCATTGCCATACATTTTGTACCAATCGCTAGCGTGAACGCTAACAGAAAAATATTTTATCTCAGGCCCCAGGTAAGTTTGTGGTCAAATGCGAGAATATCAATGATATAAAAAAACGAACTTTTAAAAAACACAAAAGAGCTGGTGATCTTGAAATGGCTAAACCGATTTTGATAAAAAAAATAAACTAATCGTCTAAGAACTATCGCTAGAAAACCTGCTTTCAAATGAAAGAACCTGCATACAAATCGGTTCACACGTTTAAGAGCTACGGTGTCACAGACACACACACATAGCGGTTAAACTTATAACACTGCTCTTTTTGTGTAGGGGGTTGATAAATAAAAACGAACATTGGTCCCCACGCTTCGTTTTAGCGTTTTCAGACTGTTCTCAGGTCTTCCAACGATAATTTCACATACCAAATTAATTCAGTAAATTCCTTTCAAATCACAAGTTTCTTACTACGCACATATAAAAACCACATTAAAACAGTACAAACTCAGTCATTATCTATTAATACAAAGACTTATTCATCTTACTTATGTTTTTTCTTGCTCCTTCGTTTGGGGTCAGCTGATAATCATTAGGAGTTGAATTAACTAGTTGCTGTATACTGGGTTTGCTTGTTTTATTTTTTATTGCGTAATTCCATGACCCTAGATAAAGGAAGGTAGACAGAGAGTGTCTACTGTATAATTTTCAGTATTTTAATGCGTAACAGATATTTTTTTTACTAAAGTCGTGTTTTAACTTACCCCTCTTTTTTTTGGGGGGGTGGGAAATCATCCAATGACTACTCCTACTACTCTAGGGCGTGTCAGACTTTTACTGACCAAAACCCACCCCTGTTCCTTCAGTTGTCTCTGTGCCATGGACCGCGGTAACTCTATTTCGAATTTATCCGCGACCTCAGGCAGGCATCAGTCCTGCTGCAGTCAGGTACTGCTGACATCTCTTTGAGGTGCACGTGGAACACTTCGCGCCATCGACTCTTGGGCCTGCTGCATAACTTTTCTAATATCGTTAACGCTAACGCTTAGTATAAAATGTATGGCAATGACATTACCTGTGTAGAGAATTGTCACGTGACTCATCGCAGGTAATGTCATTGCCATACATTTTGTACGAAGTTTTAGCGTAAACGATAATATTAAAGTTTTTTTTGGACCCCGGGGCTGGTCTTTATCGGACAGCGAAATGTACTTAGTCATTTTCTCTACTCGAAACATTAATGACGAAAGTCTAAGACCGAAGCAGAGTGCGTGTTGCCAGTATTGGCATATGGCACTGAAACGTGGTTGTTCACAATAGGCCTTATCAGAAAGCTTAAAGTCACCAAGAGCAATGGAGAGGGTTATGCTCGGAGTTTCCTTGCGTGATCAAATCAAGAATGAAGATATCCGCAGACGGACATAGCCCGAAGAATCTCCAAAATGCAGTGAAAGTGGGCAGGACACATTGCTCGCAGAACAGATAGTCGATGGGGCCGAAAGGTTCTGGAATGGTGACCTCGTACCGGAAGATGCAGCGTTGGAAGGTTTCCTACACACCTGGTGAGAGTAGCGGGCATTTCATGGATGCAAGACGCACAGGACCAGTCGTTGGCGACACTTGGGGGAGGCCTATGTCCAGCAGTGGACGTCTTTCGCCTGAAATGGTGATGATTATGAATCACCAAAATTGACAGGTTTAGCTTGTTGTTTATTGTCATTACTCGAGGCTTTTTTCCGTTTTCCGTTGCTCTGAGGTTCAACAAACTGACTTAGAATATGGGCATTAGTTTCAGGATAAGAGTTTAGACTCGAACTCGGTACTTTAAGTGACTGTTAACTGATTAGGAGTTGCGCTATTGGGACTTGAAGTGATATGATCGGCGGAAGTGCCTTATCATGATTATGTAAAACCGTACAACTTGACACCATTTGGAGCTTTCGTCGTGAAGATTTAATTGCGTGTAACGCTGGCTCTAGTTTTTTTTCTATATTTATAGGCACGCGTTTGACATTATCTCACCTGATGGTAAGCGATGATGTGGTCGAAGATGGAGCACACTTGCCTAGAAGTAACCTATTTACTCCTGTCTTAAAGACCCCAAGGTTGTTAGTTTTACAGTTTTACCCATACATATATTTAGAAACATTGACAACTGAAAATAAATCAAATAGTATCAATAGTGTTGTAGTGCCAACTTAGAGATAATAGTTTTTCTTCATATTGACTAAGGTTAACAAAGCAAAAAAAACCCTAGATTATTTACTTATCAGTTTAGTCATTACTTCATTAGTTTCTTTTGCTAAAGTATCTCATGCTCTACTTAGGTAGGTACCAACTAGTTTATTGTTGTTATACCTAATAATAAAAGTCGTGTGTGTTTTTTGGCTTCCGTACCCAAAAGGTCCAAACGGAGCCCTATTGTTGTCACTCATGTGTCTGTCTGTCTGTTTGTCTGTCTGTGACAAAAAATGGTTACGAAGAATTTTTTAACCTCCTATTGACATATGAACTTGAAATTTGGTGATAATGTTTATTATTTATTACGTATACCTTTACCTTTAATTACTTCGTAATTGTTTTACTTTCGTTATTCCTTTGAATTTTCGAAAAATCCTTTCTTAGTGCTGACCAACGTTAAAAGAGGAGTACTTACTTGTAAAATCTTCGAGATAGTCTTTCTCAGTGAATTTTACATTTTAATAAAGTAAAAAAAAATATTTGACCAATATATTTGTGTAAAAGCTAGTATATCTTATGTGTATGTTTCTAGCCTGTCGGTTTTATATCGATTACATTTTGGGAAGTGTGCGTTAGAATTGCATAGTTTAATTCCGCCAAGTCCGTTCCATCATCGGACCACTAGACGTACGGCGATGCGCTACCAGTACATGGTGGACATCCCGCCCACGCGCACAAAACGTTTTGGCAAAACATTAATTGTGCGTACAGCTAAGGAGTGGAATTCCGTGTCAGAGTCTGTGTTTCCTGGTAGCTACAACCTGAGAGTCTTTAAGTCGAGAGTGAATAGGTTACTTCTAGACAAGCTTGCTCCATCTTCAACCGCATCATCGCTTACCATCAGGGGAGATAGTGGTCAAACGCGTGCCTATCAATAATAAAAAAAATGTTAAATAATTTAATTGTGTTTTGTATTTATTTCACCAACTACTCTTACACACAGTGTCTACTAGATTTCTTTAGAAATCACCTTTGTAGGTACCTATTTTTCTTTTTCCTCATCTTGTCTGTTTATTATTTGTGTGTACATTAATTTAAATAAATAAACAAGAAAACGATAGTGGTACATCCCTATTTTTTATGCGAACATAGTCCCGATCGGGCCGACCTTAGGGTCAAAAAACTCTTAGAAAACAGCATAAGGAAGAGTGAACTCTTTATCTCAGGTTTATATAATAATAGTACTATTATATTAATATTATAACATTTATTATTTCCACGATAAACTATAAAGAATGTAAGACTTTGAGTCATTGACCAGGTGGCCAGTTAAATTAGAAAATTATATTTGTTACTGTGTTTAAAAAACACGTAAAATAGTTAAAAACATTCAAGTGCGAGTTTGAATAATACGAAGGGTTCCGTATTATTTTTTGTTTTATTGGCAATAGAAATTAGAAACAGTCTCTGTGAAAATTTCAACTATATATCTAATTAGAAAATTAAATATGTTACTGTATTTAAAAAACACGTAAAATAATTAAAAAACATTAAAGTGCGAGTTTGAATAATACGAAGGGTTCCGTATTATTTTCATTATTTGTTGTTTTATTGGCAATAGAAATTAGAAACAGTCTCTGTGAAAATTTCAACTGTATACCTATTGCAGTTCATGAGAAATCAGCCCGCTGACAGACAGATGGGCGAACGAATCGAAAAAGGAGACTTAGTAATAGGGTTCCGTTGGCTAACTTTCGGGTCAGAAAACGCCCACCCGCCGCCTGGGGTTTTCATGTGTGTGTGAGAATAAACACTGAAACAAACGGAGAGGTCTCTTTTAAGGTTCAGAATTTATCTTGGTCACATCATAGTACCTAAGGACCATTCAGATTAGATTTGAGATGCTCTTCTAAGGAATGAACCACACATATTTGAGTGGTATGAAATTTTAACCAACATTGCGAAATAGATTCTGTTATTGTATTTTTTCATTATTTTTATCATTGATAGAATTGCACTGCCTAATCCCCCACCTCTATTTTTATCGATAACGATTTGTAGTCGAGTGGTACACAATTTCGGGAATTATCAAATAAGAAGAATTTTTAAAAGACAAATAACAAGTTAGATTTATTATTCATGATTTTTACAGGTGTTCTCTGATATTTTTTCCCCGAAAAGTCCAGGCACCTTTTGATGGTTTCCCCGATAGCAAAAAAAAACCTGGTGTAATTATGATATTATTTTTGAAACCGTAATAAACTATTTTGTTTTGCAAATTTTTAGATGCTGTTAGTTTAAAAAAAACCGACCAAGTGCTTGTCGGTCTGCGCACATTTAGGGTTCCGTACCAAATATTGGTATTTGTTAGAAAAGTAATACGTAATACCGCACCGAATTTCAAGTTAGTCAATGGGAAGTAAAAATATTCTTCGGAACAAAATTTTGTGACAGACGACAGACAGTTGGACACGTGAGTGACAGCAATAGGGTTCCGTTTGGATCTTTTGGGTACGAAACCCTAAAAATAGACCACCAAAGGACACTATGTACGAAATACGTAGTAGATATTAGTAGATTCAAAGACATGTGACATCCACCAACGTGCACCGGGCCCGCGTAATGGATTACGGCCCATTTCCTCTCCTCGGGAGGAGGCCTGAGTCCCAGCAGTGGGATCATTATAAAGCAGATTATGCCCGTTACACATAGACACCTAGTATTCTAGCATTGTGTAAATGTTAATAAAAAAAACAAGATTACAACTGCATATATTTGTCTGAGTTATCTTATCTGCGACTCATTTTACTAATACAGTGGACATGACTTGAAGTAGATTCGATTTTAAGACACACTACAAAAAACTAGATTTTTTTACAAACATTACTATGCTTTTTAGGATCCCGTACCCGACGGGTCCAAACTGAGTTCTATTGCTGTCACTCATGAGTACGTCTGTCCATCTGTCTGTCTGTCCATCTTCTGTCACACAGGTTTTACAGCCAAACAGTTGGAGCTTCAAATTTTCACAGTTGACCCTAAGGGTGTTATAGCATTGGCTGATGGATACCGGTCAAAAAAACAATCGATTGATGGTCGATCGATCGATTGTTGTAACAAGACCCATAAAGCCAAACAAATAGTCAAAAATACTCTTGGTACGGAACCCTAAATCTGCGAAGTCCGACACGCACTTGGCCAATTTTTTACAAAGAGGTGAAAATGGGGGGAATGTGAGTTACTAATAACAGTGGCACGCGTCGATCTTCATGGTAAGGTCGGCCCTGGTTCTTGCTCCGCTGTTATTTCTGCATTTATATTTATGACTAGCTTCTACCAGCGGCTTCGGCCGCGTGGATTAGTACTTCCCCTGTTATAAACTTTCAACCTCATTGCACCCTCTCAGGGGTGGAACTTTGGAAAACCCTTTCTTAGTGGATACCTACTCTTCACAAAGAACACACCCTCCAAATTTCATGTCTCTAGGACCAGCGGTTTAGGCTGTGCGTTGATATATCAGTCAGTCAGGATTTCGAATTTTATATATACAGATATTTCTCTTGACTGAATTTTGTTCATAGCAACCAATTTCAGCGGAGATTATTATAGTGTACAACTTTGAAATGAATTATAGACAGCTATGTACCAATCGTCACTTTTTATCTTGTTTATTACAAACAGCAATTACTTTCGAAGATTACACCGAATGTGTCAAATACTTAATTAGTTAATTTACTTATAAAGGGTTATCTAACAGTAGCAATCTTATATATCTCCAAACTTTATGGTTTCAAATGTCATCGGGCCATAAATATCGTCTCGGAAACGTCTATGGTAATATAAAAATATTAAAGCTGAGTATTAAAACGTTAGGTTACAGATAAGGACTGCATCGAGTGATAGGGATGTGACTGTGGTTGTCTGATGTCTTTTGTCGATAATTTAAATTTTATCGATGATTTAAATTAATTTTTAAATTGATGCGTTTAATTATTTCAGGTTTTCTATGGCTACTTTGTGATACTCACGATGGTATTATTTTTTTTAAAACATTCGATTTAAATAAGTAAACGTTTTGTTAAATTGTTTCTAAGAGCTTTACTGTAAAAGCTCAAGATCACTAAGACCAAAAAAGAGATTGTAAAAAAAGGAAATATATTTTTGAAATAGAACGAAGTAAATTCCATAAACAAGTCAACACTACGTCACAGTTCATAGTTTCATTCTATCGATACATTTCGTGCCACATCCCTAACCTAGGGCTGGGCTAGTTATCGTTGCAAGAGATTGCGAATATGATATATCGATGATAACGTGTGCCGAATATTTCTAGATTACGTGTCAAACAGCATATACTAGGTGCTTTTTTTATTTTTCAAATGTTATCAGTAAAATTACTAGATTTTAGGCCTTGGATTTCATGTTAGTGCGATTTTTATCAATCGCTGTTTTAATCAAAAGTTAGGGATATTTTTGATATCTCTGTTACGACACGGGGACCCAGTGAACCATCCATAGTCATCGCGCTTAGCCGATAGATTAGATTAGCCATGTATTTAGCGTGGATGCATTTTTTTGGGTAATTTCAAACAACCGTTTTTGGAGAAAAAAAAAAAATAAAAAATTGGAAAATTTGACTTAATCTAGGCTCACCCTTGACCACTATCTCACCTGATGGTAAGCGATAATGTGGTCGACGATGGAGCACGCTTGCCTCGAAGTAACTAAGTAGAAAAGTAAAGAAGTAAAAAAGGAAACACAGACTCCGGCTATTCTTTTTGTTCGATCCTAACTTTTAATTTTGTTACCGAGGGCCAAAAGCTTCAACGACCAGCTGTCGAAGCTGTCGTTACGTTACAGAAGGAAGTGCTCCTCGATACGGCTCACGTTGGGGGAAGGTGCCTGTCTAATCATCTGCCTAGCCTTTTCCTATCTTGGGGTCGGCTTCCAGTCTAACCGGATGCAGCTGAATACCAGTATTTTACATGGAGCGACTGCCTATCTGACCTCCTCGGAAGGTTCCTGTCTAATATAGTCTTAAACATATTTATTGCATTAAATTAGACCCTAAGCAAAAAAAAAACAGACTTACTCTAAAAAAAATGGTCTCATAATTACATAATGATATTAAAACAGTAGTTCTGAAACCCACTAACAACTCTGCACACCCAATTTACTAAAACAGCGTCACATAATTAATTACAAACCATGTTTACTTGTAACCGATGCCTAGATATGTGCTGTTTATTTGTCATCCGGATGCGCACGCGCATATGATTAAACAATTTATTGTTTAACACAATGATAGGTGAGATCTTAGCACTAAACTTCCTTTGAGGTATAATACAGTTGAAAGGTTAGTTCATATTTGGTTATGTTTTTTGGAAAAGTCAGGTGCTTAGTATTAGTATTATGAAGTATATATTCATACCATAGCAGTTGATGACACGCACAAAACGTTTTGGAAACACATTCATTGTGCGTACAGCTAAGGAGTGGAATTCCCTGCCGGCCACTATCTCACCTGATGGCAAGCGATGATGTGGTCGTAACCTACTCACTATTGACTTAAAGACTCCTCCGGTACTTTACTTTGTATAAATTGTTTCATTATCAATTCTTAAAACGGTGAGAGAAAACATCGTAAGGTAATCAACATGTTTTAGAGCCAAACATTACACGTGACATCAACCAACACGGATTACGGCCCAGTACAGTGGAAACATTAAAACTTTATCATGAGTTTTACAAAAATTGCGACTTGAAACGACTCTGTTACAGACCCTTTGCAAGTTTCGTTCAAAGCTCTATTATAAAAATTAAGGAGTACTCCTGTACTTAAAACTAAGTAGGATCCCCCCTTTAGGTCTTGATAAGTCTTATCAGTAGACTCGCCGTCTCATACCATGATGTAAGCTGTTGTGATTGGCTGACGAAAATGACAAACGCCAATCATAAACTCGTAAATTGAGATAAGTTTTTGATTACTGATAAATTTGAATAGGCTTAGAACTTGTAAAAATAATGTTGATAGGTCTAACGTAAGTCGATAGGTAAGCTTGGATTGCGAAAAGCACCTTTATTGATACGAAATAAAGGCGCTGTCTAAGTCAAATTGTTACTGGAGAAGGGTAGTTAACAGAAAATCTAGATTTTTTCATATTTAAAGCAGTTTTTAGGGTTCCGTCAGTCAGTCCGTCTGTCTTTTTCAAACTGTACCTTGTGACATACTAAATGAAAGGGCACATTTTGAGGGTATCAAATGTATTTTTTTCATAATTTAAAAATAAACATTTTTTAATTTATTTAAGGGAATGGTTAATTTTCATCTATTTTGAATGAAAATTAACCATTCCTGGATTCAGAGCGATTCGCACTTGGTCGGTTTTTGAGTATCAGAATAGAGGTTTGAGAAAAGAACACTTTATACTAAAGATATTTGAATAAAGGGAATGAGACGAGTAAATAGTGAAGTACCTACATGGATATATACCTCACTTATAATTGGTAAATTATTCGATTCAAAGATGAATTTATATTTACCGAGGTAGAATCCCCTATAGTTTCATATTACGTAACAAACCATTCCAAAACCATTTATAAAACTATGTCAAATTCGATCCACTATTAGAAAAATATAAGATGTCAGCAATCCTAATTCGTCTCATTCCCTTCATTCAAATATCTTTAGTAGTAGTTTCTCGAACCACTAAGAATACTTCTTTAGTGCTTCCAGTTAGAATGGAAGGCGACACCAACATAGTAACGAAAAGGCTGGTCTGATAATGTTTTTTAGGGTTCTTTACCCAAAGGGTCCAAACGGAGCCCTATGGCTGTTACTGACGTGTCCGTCTTAATTTTTTTTGTGGGGTGGGAAATCATCCAATGACATCTCCCACTCTGGGTGGAGCGGGAGGGCGTGTCAGACTCTTACTGACTAAAACCCACCCCTGTTCCTTCCGTGCCTGAGTGCCCAGGGGAGCGGTAACACTGTTACGAATTTAGTCGCTACCCCTGGGCATGCAGACACCGTCCATGATGGGCCCCGTCTGTGGTGGCTGACAAATTCACTTTGAGGCGCGCGTGGAACACTACGCTCCGTCGACTCACGGGCCTGGTGCTGATCGGACGGTGAGCTACCTATTACGCGCCCCTGGCAGACAGTTAAAGGGTGAGAAACATTTTCTGCTGATCCCAAAAGACACATAGCTTAAACAATGAGAAGATTCGCCTTCACTCAATCAACATGCTGACATTATACTCCAATTCTTAAAACAATATGCAGTTAAATTCCATAACTGTGGTTTGCGCAATATTCTTGTTAAAATTAACTAATACGGTTACTGAGAATTTCGCTTAGATTGACACGTTTCTTTTCGATTGTTTTGATCATATAGTGATACTTGCTTAGATGGGTTTTATGGGTTTTATACAACGTATCGTCAAGCTTGTTTTTCCATAAGTTTTAGGCAGATGGGAGAGAATCAACTGAATACACCGATTTTCAAGATTTACCATTTTAAGATAAACTGGGGTGGCACGTTCTTTGCCCAAAGAATTAGCATTGCCATGCAACGTGGCAATGCTGCCAGTCTTCAGGGCACGTTTCCGGATTTTTCCACATCGCTGGATGTGGAAAAGTACCTACTTCGACGTCTGAATGTATTTTGTTTTGTTTATAGGTGCGTAGTTAGGTTAAGGGATTTTTTTTTGGTTTGAGTGTTTAAAATAATTGTAGTTAGTTAAGTATTTTTAAGTAGGTATGTAAACATCAAGTAGAATTACAGAATAAACTGAAAATTTTCGTGAAATAAACAATGTCATCTAATGCCGCCATTTTGTTATCCCATGAGGTCATTTAGGATACACTGCATATTCGTCGAAATCGGTTTAGTACTTTTGGCAGAATAAGATAACAAAAAATAAACTATATAACTAGATTCGTAATGCGTCGTTATATGGAATTTTAGGAAAAGTTCTTATTTTTTAGAGTAGTAAATTTGTTATTCATACCTGTGTTTCAGTATCTTTCTGATACTTGATGTGACTTATAAATAACCGGGTTTGTATCAAGTAAGTTTATACTAATATTTATTTTACATCTATGTGTCCGTTTATTTGATACTGTAGGGCCCGTAAGGGCGCCAGGGGTGCTCCAATAGCTACAGGATAGTGGTCTCACTCGCTGCTTGCGAGAGTGTGGTGTGTAAGAGTGACTGGCTTAAGTGTGGAGTGTAAGAAAGGAAAGAGGGATAGGGCACTCTTGATAACTACGAGTATATGGCTCAAATCAGAATAATACAAGTGCCCACTTCGTCCAGGCAAGCAGAACTAATGCCTAAAACAAATGTGATACCTACTCATTCTATATTCGAACGGCTCTTCAATATTCTCAACAGCCAGCTGAAGGCCGGTACCCACACGCGAACTTAGGCAGTGTGTACAATCGCCACAATTCTTTATTTTAAGACATTATTGATATTCATCTCTTGGTCTTAAATACCTACTATTGATTTCTACTTTTTTTTTTTATTTCTCTTTTCTCAGGTTTGCTGTAAGAAGTTTCTTTAGAAGAAAACAGTTCGTTTGCACTCGGATTCATAATGATATCTCTTACTATTTATCTTTGTGTACGGGAACGAGTAGCTAAATCCTATCCTACATATATAATAAATGCGAAGGTTTGGACGGATGTTAGTTACTCAATCACGCCAGATCAGCTGAACGGATCTGGTTGAAATTTGGTACAGAGATAGAATATAGTATTTTTTTTTTCTGGAATAGCACTAAGGCTATAATTTGCAATAGAGGAAGTATTAATTCCACACAGGCAAAGCCGCTGGTTGAAGCTTGTAATAAAATAAAGTACCAATTTAAACACGAACTAATAAACTACGTATTAGTTAATTTGCTATTATTTCACAGCTAAGCTTTAACATTAGGTGCAGTAGTTCCAAAATAGGCAGCATATGACATTGTTTTCCTTGATTACCTACTGTTATTGTGAAACTAAATAAGTACAGTTGCACTTACAAGTTTCATAGTAATAAGAGATTTAGTTTTGAAATTGACTTCCGTTCTCTCAAATCTAATCAGATTTGTCGTAACTTATGTGATAAGTTGCTTTTCTGTTCATACTAATCACGAATAAGCTAGTATGAGAATGCATAATTACGTATTTTTATAATGAAAGTGTGGAAAAATATTATTTAAAAATGAGATAAAATTAGGCTTGTTTTTAGAAAAAAATGGCTGTGACAGACAGACAGACTCTAAAAAGACCCTAACCCTGATCCTAACTTAATACACAAAGCAATTATTTCTTTGAATTACAATCATCGTAAAGTCAATTTTCAAAAACTCAGTACTTTAATAAAATTTATCATTTAAAAACACGAGTAAACTCACTCACAAACCCTAGTACATTTCAGATAACAGAGTAGACACTTCTGTTCCCGCCAGTACTGACTAATCGGCCGGCTAGACGCTATTCGTCACATACCTACAGGATACGTCGCAAAAAAACTGAATATATAACTCATAACTTTGCTTATTAGAACTTTAATTGCTGTGCTTAAATATAAATTATTTACCTATTTTTCCCCATTGTAAAAGGGAAATTTGAGCAGTATAGCTATCGGTTGCAGTATAAATATAAGGACTTTTGACGTTTACAGTTAGGAACCACAGGTATGTGCTGGGTTTTTTTGATTCCGTAACTTTTTTGCATCTCGACGATTTTGGGCAAAGTTGGCTGTGCACCCGATGGATTTTCCCATTAGTGAGAGTAATGACTTCCGTGTTAAATTTCGGTTCTTATCAAATACAAGTGCGTTTCTTATCAAATAAAATTCGGTTCTTATCAAATACAAATCACCCCAGCACGGTAACAAATTATAGACCTAAACCGTCCTCATGAATTATTCTGTTTATTGGTGAGAATCGCGTGAAAATTTATTGAGTAGTTTATGAGTTCATTGCGAACAGACTGGCAGATGTGACAGGGGACTTTGTTTTATAAATGTAGTGATAAAATTAAGAGGTGATTTTTTTTATTTTTTTTTTATTTTAGATGAGGCACGCGTTTGACCACTATCTCAGCTGATGGTAAGCGATGATGCGGTCGAAGATGAAGCACGTTATTATTGCTTATTGCCTTCGTTATATGTATAAGAAATGTGTCATGTCTCTAAATCTACAGGTTTTGGTTCTGCCTAGCCTTTTCCCAACTATCTTGGGGTCGGCTTCCAGTCTAACCGGATGCAGCCGAATACCAGTATTTTACATGGAGCGACTGCCTATCTGACTTCTATAACCCAGTAACTGGGTAATACGATACCCCTTGGTAAGACTGGTTGTCAGACTATCTGGCTTCTGACGACCCGTAGCGACTGTCAAAGATCTACGATTGACAGCCGGAACCAACGGCTTAACGTGCTTTCCGAGGCACGGAGGAGTCTCGGTATGTAAAGGTGGTCACCCATCCATGGACGGTGGCTGTTATTACTTTAGCCTCGCACTCCTCATGAATTTGAGATTTTAAGCTGATTAGAAGGACTCACTATAGCATTTGCTGATTGTCTTATGTATTATCAAAAGTGCCTCAAATGTCCGTTCACCTGGTTTCTAGAAGACCAGAGCGACCGACGAAGCAACAAACGTTACTTCTCAACAAACCTAGTGCGCCCAAGCAGTACCTATGATTTAAGTAATGATCCGTCGAAACAAAAAGAAGATGTATTACCAACTAGCTTCTGTCCCGCATCTTCGCTCTCGATATATTCTATATTCCTAACATTAACAGCTAATCCTAATATTGACAGCTAGAAACAGTTTGAATATAATAAAGAAAAAATAGTTTTTACGGTTTTCCGTGCAATATTTCCAATTTTTCTCTTCATAAGAACCTTTCTGAGACTTCACCGAATAGTTTAAAAAAAGTTCATCGGATTTGGTCCAGCTGTTCTTGAGTTTTGCGCTTTGCAACACGTATTCATTATTATTTATTTATATAGATTATATTTCTTACATAGTTTACACAGGGACGAGAGATCGCTACGGCAATCTAGGTATGTCTAGTAACTGTTGCAAGCTAGCACTATTGCATGTTTGAAACATCTAGGCACTAGATTGTCTATTAGCTATGATTCTAAACAAACCTTTAGTTATTTTTTTTATAAAAAGGCTATTCTCTCACCCCCTTTTTTAGGGATCCGTACCAGAAGGGTCCAACGGAGAATTATTTCTGTCACTCACGTGTCCGTCTGTCTGTCTGTCCGCCTGTCCGTCGTCTGTCACAAAATTTTGTTCCAAAGAATTTTTTAACTTTCCATTGACCTATGAACTTGAAATTTTGTGATAATGTTTATTAATAGTAAATTGTAAAATAAAGTCGTAAATTTTAGTAACAAATACCAATACACGGTGTAACGGAAAGGTGTGGTCATATTTTAAGAACCGGCTCTGCCTATGGAAAAAAACAACTTTCTCTAAAAAAAAATAGAAAATAAAAAAAAAATGGATTTTCTATACATAGTTATCATCAGGTGATCAATATTTGTATGGGAGGTAAAAAAAAGTTTTGAGTATTTCCTCAGGTTTTCTTGAAGAAAGTTGTTCATATCGATGGGCAGATGCAGTTTCAAGGGCCTACTACCCGCCAAGTGGCGCACTCATTGAATAAAAATCGTAGCATAGCATAGAAAATAAATACCAAAAACGGCCGTTTTCGTCACTTTTTATACGGAACATTTTGAGTCCTGTTTTAACAACGTAAAAATACTTTATCCGCTTTGTAACAAACGCAACGTATAATTTTTTAATATTTATTTTTTATGCAATGCTATGATTTTCTCCGTTACACCCTGTAGATTGATAAATCAGTTTTTTTCTTTTATAATTCCCTGATTTGGTACGTCACCCTATATGTGCGAAGTTTTCAATAAATCATCAAATAACTTCTCCCGCTCTGGATGTGAAGGGTGTGTCTGACTCTTACTTTTTAGTCAGTAACCAACCCGTGTTCATTCGGTTTCGTGTGTGGTCCAGGACCGCGGAGACTCTTTCAAACACTCCTGCCACCCATTCTCTCACCCCTAGCACTCTTTCCCTGTTATTATTATTATTCTTTACTGTACACATAAAACTTAGACGAAAAACACAATGGGACAGTTAATTACAGTTATTTTTCTTCTCTAAATACCGATTTCTCCGTCAGTTGTGGACCGATTTTCAAAATTCTTTTTTCATCCGAAAGAATATACTTCCGAGGTGGTTCCAAATTTTATCGAAATTGCTTCAGTGCTTTTTGAAAAACTGAACAAAAACGAAAAATACGTATACCTCGATGGCGTTTCTGTTTTCTCCAATTACGAGTATGTTTAAATTCCACGTTCCATTTTATTGGGGTTTTTAGTTCTGGGGTATAACAACTAAAAAGTGAAAAATAAAAATAAAACTGTTTTACAAAATAACAACCGACTTCCAAAAAAAAATACACTAAAAATTAAAAAAAATATTTTAATTTCGGAAGTCGGTGTCAAATAACGAAGAAATAAGATGTAAACACCGACTTGCGAAATTAAAGTTATTTTTTAAGTTTTAGTGTATTTTCTTTTTTGGAAGTCGGTTGTTTTTTTTGTAAAAAGTTTTTTTTATTAAAAGTCTTGCCTTCGACCTTTAGCAAAATTGTTTGTCAACAATGGAGCACGCTTGCCTCGTAACTTCACTTTTGACTTAAAATTAGTCTAATTAAATGCGTTAGAATACCAGAATTGAACATTTAGTGATTGCATTTACGTCAGCAACGGATATGTACTGGATTAAAGTTAGTTTTTTCTCGAAAGTACGTAATTTTTGCTGAAAGGATATTGAGATATTGTTGTACTGCGCAACAGTGCAGAAATATTCAGGAACAATAATAAGTGTCGCCTATTGTACTGATAGCAGATATTCCTCAGCCGTCGTTACGTGGATTATTTACCGGTAATGGGTTAGTTAGGAAAGGCAAAGAAGATTGATTAGAATTGAATAAAATAGAATATTTAAGGCGCTATTAACTGCCAACGACCTTGAGTGGTTAGCTTGCGTGTTCTCTGTGAGTTCACGTAACGCGTCGTACGTCCACCCAGTTATAGACTCGCCCATCAAGGAACGCATTCCGAAATTAGACGCATTATTAATTTATAACACATAAAATAACAGGTATTATACTAAAATATAAATAATTAAATGATATTTAAAATGATGAAGGTTTCATAAAAATACGCTTCATTGTTTTTGTGTGATTCTTAATTTTTTATCCGCGTTAGACATAACTTTACAAATTAATTACACTATGTTATAAAAACATAATTTCAAATATTCACATATCAAATAACGAAAAAAATTGTTTAGAGTAATATATATTTTTTTCAAAGAAATAACTAGTCGTTTAGACGTGATCTTCAATTAAAAATTATTAAGAGTCGTGTAACTGCGCCTTAATACAGACACAACACAAGCAACAAAGTAAAAGAAAAGAATAATACGGAATTACTCGTAAACATCGCTGAAAACTACGCTGAGCGTCCCGCCCACACCGTAAGGATTACCATACCAGCTTAAAATCTGCCTAGCCTCTTCCTATGTTGGAGTCGAGCTCCTGAATATCTTTATTTCACAAGGAGCAACTGCCTATCTGACAAAAAAAAAAAAGAAAGTTGTATCGTGTTATCCCGTTTCTGGGTTGTGGAGACCCAGAAACGGGATAACACGATACAACTTTCTTTTTTTTTTTTTTGTTTGTGGGGTGGGAAATCATCCAATGACATTTCCCGCTCTAGGGTGGAGCGGAAGGGCGTGTCAGACTCTTACTGATTAAAACCCACCCCTGTTCCTTCTCTGCCCTGAATGCCCAGGGGCGCGGTAACTCACTTTCGAATTTATCCACAACCCCTTGGCTGAACACGATACCCCTTAGCAAGACTGATGTCAGATTTTTTGGCTTTAACTACCCGTAACCCTGTCAACGTTCTACAAATATCGGCGGGGACTAAAGTTTTTAGTTAGTCCTGAGTCTGTGAAGATGGTCACCCATCTATGACCCGACCTCGGCAAGAGTTGCTTAACCTGGACGATTGAAGTTAGCTGTCGTTAAACGATAGGTAATATTAAGTCTAAAGTATTAATGACTGATTACAAGTAACAGTTAATTGCATAGGCGTTATGCCTAAATCGATAAGAATATTAATGAATAATTAGTGCATTTTGGTTAATTTTATTATTATTTTAGGGAAATCCAAATGCAGCGCAATAAATTATTAACAGTAGTGTTTTTGCGAAATTTTGTTCCACGTGTATTGCTTGTTGATAAGGACGGTCTAATTAGGTTCAGTGGTTAAATGGTTTCTAGTGCAATTGCTGAGCGTGGGGTTTCGGGTTCGATTCCCGTGTCAGCAAAATGGATTCATGCTTTTTGGTGAGAAAATTAAACTTATTGTTAAGTTACGCTAAAATTTCTTTAAATTTTCTTCTTCTTTCTTAACTAATACCTTGTTAGTTATTTGAACATTGGTAATATAACAATTTATTGAACAATATATTTTTCCGAAATTGAACAATTAAGTACCTGGTTACTATTTTTAAGTATAGGCCGCCGACTTCTATGGATCAAAAAACTTGCTCTTAGGCGCCATTTTGAATATATTTTAACTACTAGAAGTTTAAGTATTATCGCTTCAAAAGCATTCATAGTTGATGATAAGAGTGGAATACGACGCCTAACTTATAAACAGATGCAAAAACGCATTTTTATCACAGACAATGGTGTTTTATTAACAATTAGACTTAAATATTTGTTTACATACGTAATTCCGGTCTGTCTGTCCGTTTTATAGATAATAATACGGTATCTAAGAATTGCCGTAACAAGAGACAACGCGGGGTGGTCTAATATGTATTTGTTCACAAAACTCGATACTAAGTTATTACCTACAGCATTGTTTTTGTAAAGAGTATTAATTATTTTTTCTGCCTGCCAAGGCAGGTGATGTTTTCCAAGTATGTGTCTGCTTATATAATTTTAATACTAATTTACCATAAATATTATCTAATAACTAACTATTTATAACCTAACTACATACAATATAATAATATATAAAAAAAAGAAAACAGAATATACCTATATTCCTTTTATTATATTCCTCGACATCACTGTCATCTGGGCAAGCCAAAAACGTACCAAGAAGACTGGCAGCATTGCCACGTTGAATGGCAATGCTAATTGTATGGGCGAAGAACGAGCCAGCCCCCTGGTCACGCAAAGTGTCAACCAGTCGGTGAGAAATATTTATACTATATCTATACAAATATTTTTTAGAGGATGTTTTCTTTTTTGTTTGTTTATTTGTAGCGAATAAGCTCCAAATCCACTGGACCGATTTAAACCATTTTTGTCACCAATAGAAAGCTACTTTATCAGCGAGTAAAATAGGCTACTTTTTAACCCGGGAAAAATAACAGTTCCCGCAGGATAGATCACGGGAGCGAAGCCGCAGGCAAAGTGCTGGTATGAGTATGTATGTAGACAAGTGTGTAGGTACGAGTATGTCTATTTCTTTGAAACATCATTTGTAGCCTAAACAACTTGATGGATCAATAGATTGGTCTTGACCGCCGATGGGACATAAGCTATATGAATTTTGAAAAATATGACAAAACTTCAGAGTTTCATCACCCATCCACACGCACAAAACGTTTTGAGAACGCATTCATTGTGCGTACAGCTAGGGAGTGGAATTCCCTGCCGGAATCTGTGTTTCCTGATAGCTACAACGTGAGAGTCTTTAAGTCAAGAGTGAATAGGTTACTTCTAGACAAGCGTGCGCCATCTTCGACCACATCATCGCTTACCATCAGGTGAGATAGTGGTCAAACGCGTGCCTATCAACAATAAAAAAAAAATCAAAAGTTTCTGCGGAATGTAATATGTTTTACCCGACTGCGACCGAAGGAGGGTAATGTTTTAGATCCTTTTTTTTTTGGGCGTGGGAAATCATTCTATGACATCTCCCGCTCTGGGTGGAGCGGAAGGGCGTGTCAGACTCTTACTGACTAATAACCCACCCCTGTTCCTTCCCTGCCTGAGTGCCCAGGGGTGCGGTAACTCGGAATTAAAATTAGACCTAAGATTGTTTCGGTAATCCAAACACTTTTTCTTTTAAAAACAAATGAAAATCGCACTGTCAGTTCGTTTATATCCGGTGATAAATTATACCTAAATAGGTGATAAATATTATTATAACAACAGATAAAGATCTGGTTCGTAATGCACAAGACTTTGATAGTTGTACTACAGTGATATGGAAGCCAAAGAAAATATACCTACAGTGTTTCCTTTGCTTATCGTCACGTGAAAGGAAAAACAAGAGAACTTCCCTTTTCTTTAAAGTCGGTTAGAAAGAGATGTACCTTGCTTTTTCGGGTTCTGTACCCGAAGGATCCAAATGGAGCCCTATTGCTGTCACTCACGTGTCCGTCTGTATGTCCGTCGTATGTCATAAAATTTTGTGACAGACGACGTTTTGTGTTTTGTTCCGAATAATTCCCTCATTTGGTACGGAACCCTAAATGTGTACTAGGCCGGTTATTCTTAAAATTGAAATGGTAATAGGAGCAGCAGATACATATATATATATATATATATATGCAATGAGACCTTTAGGAGCTCGTGGCTAAAGTAATAACAGCCGCACGGGTCGATCAAAAAAAAAAAAAAAAAACGGGTCGATCCATCAGGTTAAGCTACGCTTGCCGGGGTTGGTCCATGGATGGGTGACCATCTTTACATACCGAGACTCCTCCGTGCCTCGGAAAGCACGTTAAGTGATTGGTCCCGGCTATCAATCGTGGATCTTTGATAGTCGTTACGGGACGTCAGCACCCCGAAAGTCTGACAACCAGTCTCGGGTTTAGAGAACTTTTTTTCTTTTAAGAAATTGAAAATGAGATACTTAAATTATAACTAGTAGGTACTATTAACATTAGTTACCGAGTGTTAGAGTCATTGTGTTAGCATATTCTGTATTATTTACGTTACTTCAAGTGTTGTAGTGTATTGCCTTAATCCATGTTTGAATGTGTTTACATTGACACTTTTTAGGTTTCCTTATTCAAAGGGTCCAAATGGAGCCCTATTCACTCACGTGCCTGACTGTCAGTCCGTCTGTCTTTTGTCACAAATTTTTGTTACGAATAATTTATTAACTTCCCATTGACCTATGAATTGATAATGTTTACTACGTACGTCTAAACTAACAAAAAAAAATAGAATCATCAATACAACTCTCTATGTTAGAAATTGTTGTCGAATGTCATGATTTCATGAAATAGTCATTTCTTAAAGTAATATGAACTTAGAAGGTTGTATTGATAATTTTAATGATTACAGTTCTGTATATACGTACATACTACGGCCGCGAATCATATTTTGATCAACATACAACCTGACACAGACCTGCAAATTGCAAAAAACGTAAGAAAATTTCAATTTTGCGGGTTACCCTGGCGCTTCCCTCTTAAACTGAAACTAAAATTAGGTTATATTATTTTTACTTCACGAAATTTCGATTTGCCAGCCTTTCCACCAGTCTTTCTGCTTGCTCCCCGTTTACACGACAAATCTATTTAGGCGACATAATAAAAATACAGTGTGTTAGCATAGGCTATCTAGGCAGAGCTGTGTGCTCGCCTTATCTAGGTTCAATGCTCACCAAAAGATAAAAAAAAATATACCAGTGACTGTTTCCTTCATGTGATATACACATTAGATTGTGTTGGACGCTAGGTTAAGCGTCTCGGTAGTCGAGATGGGAGGATGGACTGAAAAGTTACGCTGCTTTATTGTGTTCAACCTTATTTGTAAAACTAGCCAACCTTATTGTAAAATAATGTTTAGAAGAGTCTGAATTAAAATTCTCCAAAGAAAAATTATTACTTTTCAGGGTTGCGTACCCAGAGGATCCAAACGGAGCCCTATTGTTGTCACTCAGGTGTCCGTCTGTCTGTCAGTCGTCTGTCACAATATCTCCGTAAAAATTTTAACTTCCCATTAACCAATGAACTTGAAATTTGGTAATAATGTTTATTATTATGTAAGTTATATTTTATATTGATAAATGAGATTTTTTCTTTGACAATTCCTTCATTTGGTACGGAACTCAAAATTTGCGAAGTCCGACACTCACTTGGATGTTTTTTTTTTATATATATACGGCCCGTTAGCCCATGGAGAATTTGAATTTTGAATCCGCTTATCAGTATTTTTAAAGTAAGCGTACGGGTAACAAGTTTTATAAATAAAACTGATTTTGCTAAACATGGTGACCGATTGTAATGTAAGCATGTTGAATAGAAATTTAGATCTAAACTAGTATTATAAAGTGGTGAAATTGTTTGGTAATAGAAGGTTATGTTCTGACAGGAAAGCGTGACAATGCGATGAGGATCCAAAAAGTTTATTTTTTCGCTATATTACTTTTTTCAGGGTTCCGTACCCGAGGGTAACCAACGGAATCCTGTTACTAAGCCTCCGCTGCCCGGAGGTTGAGGATAAATTCGAAAGAGTTACCTCGCCCCTGGGCATGTAGGGCAGGGAGGAACAGGGGTGGGCTTTAGTCAGTAAGAGTCTGACACGCCCTTCCGCTCCACCCTAGAACGGAAGAAGTCATAAGATGATTTCCCACCCCCCCAAAAAAAAAAAAGCCTCCGCTGTCCGTCCGTCTGTCAGCAGGCTCGGGTCTCATAATCCGTACAAGGTAGACAGTTAAAATTTTCACAGAATGTGTATAGAAACGTGTTTTTTGTGGTTTTTTTTCCTAGATTTTAACAGTGGCCACAAGTAGACGCGTATAATATTGTACGATGGTACGGAACCCTTCATACGCGAGTCCGACTCGCACTTAGCCAGTTTTTTTTTTTAAGAATTGTCTCTTTTTATTTTGTTTCATTTGCGTGAACCTTGTAACTGTTGCCAATTTTTTTTTTCCTTTTTCTTTCTTTCAAATCCGTAAATAACTTGAAAATAACCATGAAAACGCGTCTTTTCATTTTTACCTTTCTCATTTTATCTGTGGAGAGTTTTTTAATATTTACCGGTAGCGATCAGTTTATTTTATATCACCTAAACCATGAACAACAATTTAAGCCAAAAAGGTAGCAACAATTCATAGTCACTGAAGCGGGTAGGTGACAAGGCCAACCCTCCAGCGTCAGTGAGGGGCCATCCATAATATACGTCACACGTTAAGGCGTATGTAGCCGCCAAGTGGCGCCCACATTGAATAAAAAATCGTAGCAAAGCGTAGAAAATAAAGATTAAAGAATTCTATGTTGCTTTTGTTACAAAGAGGATAAGATATTTTTACGTTGTGGAAGTATGACTCTAAGGGTTTCGTATCCAAAGTACCAAAAACGGCCATTTTTGACACTTTTGCTTACTACTTTGGATACGAAACACTTTGAGTCCTGTTTTAACAACGTAAAAATACCTTATCTTATGTGTAACAAACGCAACATAGGATTCTTTAATCTTTATTTTCTATGCTAAGATACGAATTTTTATTCAATGTGGGCGCCACTTATGGGGAGGTAGGCCCTTAAGAGCAGGGGAGGGAGTCGATGAAGTGTGACACACACAATGTCATACTTCAAGGGGCGGTCACATTTCAAAATCTGTATCTAAGTATTGAAACGCGAAATCTTAACTATGAATGAAAAATTTTAAAATATTTCTAACTCCATCTATCTGTATGACCATAAAGTTTAAATTGTTTCGTCGGCGAGTTCGAAAATTAATTTCAAAACTGTCGTTTTAATTTGCTCATTTCTAGATTTCAAATCGCAAAATATGTGATGTCACACTAGGGAATGTCTCCCAAATGTGACCAGCTGTGACAAGGACGAGTGGGGTGATAAAATCATGAAATTCGTGTGACGTGATTTATGGATGACCCCTGTCGGGTGACGCAAATATTAACCCTTGAAAGGTGGGTGCCTGTCGGTAGGTAGTTAGGCTCGATTTGTAGCGTGGCTACCTGTGGCTTCAATCTAGACGGACTAACTGGCGTGGTGGGGCGTCTGGCGGCAGGGGGTTAGAAAACGTGGTTCTTTTTAGCAGTGTTAATGAAAAGTAATGGATTAGGAGAGTTTTGAGATTTCTTGTTTGCAGTCTGGAATTACGAATAATTTTCTGGGTGAAAATTTACGGAATTTTGATTTTTAGATTAGGTGTTTAGAAACGTATAAGTTAGTAGATATAACACAACATAACTAGCCTTTTAATGGTCCCACTTTTGGGACTCGGGCCTCTTCTCCAGGAGAGGGAACGGGATTTTTAAATTTGTAAGTTATCCGTCATACAACACAAAAGATAAAGATACTGTATCTTTTCTATCTTTTGCTTCATTCTATCTATTTTATAACGTGAGGATTATCAATGTTTTTTCAAGCAAGTCTTTACATACCTGCAGACTTAGCATGTGGCTGAAAAAGAAAATGTAATCAAGGTAAGTAATGAAAATTTTCACTGTTCCTGAAATTAGAATTTCCAGCGTAGATCTAGGTACTAGCTATTAATCGACAAAACATTGTTCCAATATAACTGTCTAATTTTCCTGAATTTCAGCAAAAAAAAAAGTGTTTATGAGAAGAAGGTCGAATTATACTTTGTTAATAATCATAATACGTCTATTTTTTTTTTCGTGGGTTGGAACTCATCCGATGACTTTTCACACTCTGGGTGGAGTGGGAGAAAGTGTAAGGCTCTTACTGACTTAAACCCACACGTGTTCCTTTCCCTTGCCCTTTATCACAACTATGACTAAAAAAGTATTCTTTTTTCCCTATTACTTTCACACTAAAACTGCGTAGAAAACGATAGTAATTATAATAAAACCAATAGTAGCTGAGTCCATGTTGGCTATAATAAACTGAGCTCAAGTTTCTGGCCAACGTCGGCTAAACTAAACTATCGTCACGGCAATGTAAATATTATCACGCGGAGACGAAAATCATAGGATACCACATTTTTAATAGCTATCAAATCATGAGCTTTAAAATCATAACTAAATTTTCAGCACAAAAAATTTGGAATCTTACTGATTTAGCGTTGAAAAAGGCAGTAAAAAAAATACTGTGTGAACAAGGAAAGCGTTACACATTAATTGTGCGTACAGCTAGGGAGTGGAATTCCTTGCCGGAATCTGTGTGATAACTACAACCTGGGAGTCTTTAAGTCAAGAGTGAATAGGTTACTTCTAGGCAAGCGTGCTCCATCTTCGACCACATCATCGCTTATCAACAGGTGAGATTGTTGTCAAACGCGTGCCTATTAAAAGTAAAAAAAAGTATGAAAAAAATAATTATAAAAATATTCGGCACAAAAAATAAATCGAAATTTTTTTAGTTAAAAAAAAGAAAACATTGGCCCACATTAGGAATTACTACTGTACCGTGGGTGCGCGGTCCAAACAAATTTGATTGTACATAAGAAATCTAAACTTAGATAATACTTGGTACGCACCGCGGTTTCACCAGCGTAGACCGGGATAAAAAGTAGCCTATTTGTTAATCCAGGGTAGAAACTATCTACATACCAAATTTCATTTAAATCGGTCCGAGCGCGAAAAAGTAACAAACATACAAACACACACACTCACAAACTTTCGCCTTTATAATATCAGTGTGATATATTCGAAATATATGTACTCAACATATAACTATAGGTACTCAAGAATTTTCTTATATCTGTCTTTTAATGAACTTAAAGTTTTTTTGTCAGATTTATTAGAAAAAAGTAAGAATAGTTTTTATATTGTGTTATTATTTTCAGGTAGAAAAAAGATTTAACACTTAATTTTCTTTGGCGTCATAAGTGTGTCATATTCATAATAAAAACATTAAAATCACTCCAGGGTATTTGCATACTACTAATAATAATGCTAAAATACAAAGCGACACAAATTATTATTTCTATTTTTAGTATTTTTCTAGACCTATCCTTGTTTGCCAAACTAGACGGACTGCATGGTTCGAGTGATAAACACTTCGAATGACTTTAATATTTAACGAGACTAATATCCTTAATAATAGTACATTTATGTAAAATATTTGTATCACACTATGGAATATTTCAGTGCAATAAGTATATACCTAATAAAAACAAATTAACGTAGGATAAATGCAAGAGGAGGACAAAACAAATTGAGTCAAACTAGGGTTAATCAAGAACAGGTAACTTTACCTCACTATATAATTTAACTTGAAAATAAATCCAATTTTCCATCCATTTCTGCATTAAAAAAAAACAGTCTCATAACTTACATAAATGCTACAAAACAGCAAATAAAAGAAACCAATGACAGAATTCATAATCACATTTGTAATTCTTTCTATGAAGATTTTCTTCACAGAAAGAGCGCTCAAAAAAGTTTGTGAGCCTATTGAAATAAATACTATTTTACTAGGCAAATTAGTTGATTAAGGCGCTATTAACTGCCAATGCCCTTGAGTGGCTAGCTTGCACATTCTGTGCTGAGATCACGTAACGGTACCTACGTCCACCCAATAATAGGACTCGCCCATCAAGAAACGCTGTCCGAAATTAGACGCATTATTAATTTATATCATTTAAAACAACAGATAAACTAAAACACTAAGACTAAATTATAAATAATTAAATGATCTTTAAACTGGTGAAGGTTTCATAAAAATACGCTTCATAGTTTTTGCGTGATTCTCAATTTTTTTATCCGCGATAGACATAAGTTTAAAAACTAATTACACTATGTTATAAACATAATTTCAAATATTTTCAGATCAAATTACGACAAAAATTGTCTAGAGTAACATATATTTTTCTCAAAGAAATAAGACTAGTCGTTTAGACGTGATTTTTAATTAAAAACAATTAAAAGTCGTATAACTGCACCTTACGTCCGAAACTGACTCACACTATGCATGATTATTACGTCCTTCAAATAAACTGAAGTAGCACCATTGGGTTAATTTTATGTCGAGTATGAGCGCCTTACTTGTTGACAGTAACTTGTCTCCGTGTTTTAAGATGTGAAGCCGAATCAGCTCTGATCGAAGATCAATTTGCAAGTGATAAATGAACCTACACTGAACACCGATTGCATCAGTAATAAAATGCTATGTGTAGTTAGACTATATGGTTCCAAACTAATATTATAACAGAACTAAAAAGTTCAAAATGAATAGTATAGTAAGTATTTAGCGTGTAGGTATTTACCTATATTCTTAAAAGATCGAGCCCAAACTCGGTGGGGTTATGTTGTTTTATCACAGAGAAGCAGTGGTCACCTTAAAACTTCATTATCAGACCCTGGATATCGTCTAGGTGTAAAGTGTTCCTCAAGACGAATCAATCGAGCCCAAACTCGGTGGGGTTATGTTGTTTTATCACAGAGATGCCGTGGCCACCTTCCAGCTTCATCATCAGACCCTGAATCGATATCCAGGGTCTGATGATGAAGCTGGAAGGTGGCCTAGACGATTCTAGGCATAAAATGCTCCTCAAGATGAATCAATCGAGCCCAGACTCGATGGGTTTATCTTGTTTAGTTCAGAAGTTCCTATGGCCATCTGCCGTCTCCATCATCAGACCAGCTCCATATTGTTGTATTGTCACCGAAGATACATAAGTACACCAAATTTGAGTCCAATCGGACATCAGGAAGTGGGTCTAATTTGAGTTGCAAGATTCCACCCGAGCATACATACATTGCAAGTTAACTAAAAGCTTGTTAAAAAATATAAAGGGGTATTTTTGGATACGTTTGAGTCTATTGAGAAACGAGCCAAGAGGATCATCGATCCACTCGTCAAGTCGAAACTCCAAAGTCTTGAGCATCGACGCCGAGTTGCTACCGTGTCGGTTTCTTTCGGTTAAATTTCGGGGACTGTGCGTTGGAATTGCATAGTTTAATCCGCCTAGCCCGTTCCATCCTCGGACCATTAAACGTACGGCGATGCGCCAGCGGTACATGGTGGATATTCCCACCATACGCTCAAATCGTTTTGGGCACACATTCATTGTGCGTACAGCTAAGGATTCCTTGCCGGGTTATGTGTTTCCTGATAGCTACAATCTGGGGGTCATTAAGTCAAGAGTGTTTACTTCTAGGCAAGCCTGCTCCATCGTCGACTACATCATCGCTTACCATCAGGTGAGATAGTGCTCAAACGCGAGTCTATTACATAGAACTAATGCGGAAAATAGTAAAATAACAGTAATAGAATATTAGACAAATGTCCGAAATGGTCTAAACAAACAAGTTCGAAATAAATAATAATAATATTTAATTAGAAAACCACTAATTAAAAACTGCGCAATATTGTGCTAAAACTCTCCTTATTGACGGAGTGACTAACCCTTTACTGCTAGTGTTGTTTCGCTAGGCTATTATCTAGCTAGGCGTTACTGACCTTTCGAAGGACAAGGCTGACTTTGTTTACACTTTCCTACATTTGTACCTAAATCTGTGTCCTGAGGACTAATGGACTGTATTGAGAGCTTGACAATCTGAGAAATGGTTTCTCCTTTTTCTAGGTAAGTTTATTTTTAAGATTCCGTGCCCGAAGGGTCCAAAGCCTTATTGCTGTCACTCACGTGTCTTTCTGTCCGTCTGTCTGTTTGTCCGTAGTCTGTCACAAAATTTTGTTCCGAAGAATTTGTTAACTTCCCACTGACATAAGAACTTAAAAGTACTTGGTGATAATGTTTATTATTACAAATCTGTTTTTTTCTTTTATAAATCCCTCATTTGTTATTTAATTTATTTTTTCTATTGTCTTTTTATTTTAGTTGTTTAATTCAATCTTACTTTTATTTATTTCAGTTTAGTATTTTTTAATTTGTTACTATTTAAAATTCATTATTGTTACTTTTTAACCTAATTTAATAGACGCATAAACCAGTTAAAAAAAAAAAATTATGGTAAAATCCAAAAAAAATAATCTAGCCATTTCAGAATTTAGTGTTTTCGGTTTGATATTATTTTTTGATCTCTAAGAACCGACTATAGTTACTTCGTTTTTCAATTGAAGCCTTATTTCTAAAGAGTCTTAAAATGTTACTAATTCTTCATACCGCGACGGGAGAATTCAAAGTGAGAATATTTTTTACTAAAAGACCATTTGCCTAATTCTTCTAACTTTATTTGCGTGGTAGTTAGCATAATATTTTGTTTCTAACTTCAGGCAGGATTTGAAGATAATATTTTAAGGCTTTTATAATGTTTTACTACTTTTTTTTTGGTACTTTAACGTAATTTGAGGAGGGATAATTTATTCGATCATTACTATCGGATATCATTTACTTTCTTACTTTTAAATAGAGATCCAATGTTAGGTCCCTTAGACCCAGTTTTTTATACTAAAATTATCGCAAAATGTGATCGGTTTAATGAATTATCAGCAAATCGCTCACTTGACTTCTTTTTTGGGTTCCGTACTAAGAGGGTCCAAACGGAGCCCTATTGTTGTCACTCACGTGTCCGGCTGTCCGTCTGACAATCTGTCCGTCCGTCGTCTGTCACAAAATTTTGTTACGAAGAATTTTTTAACTTCCCATTGACCTATGAACTTGAAATTTGGTGATAATGCTTATTATTACGTATACTTTATTAACAAATACCAATATGTTGTTATTCTCTCATTTGGTACGAAAATATGCGAAGTCCGAAACGCACTTGACCGGTTTTTATGTATATTGCACACACGGTAGAGTGAGATTTGGCATATTTAAAGTTTAATATAGCAAAGGAGCGTAAAAAGCAATATTTTAAATTAATGGCAATTTTAGTATGCCTAAATTTTATTTATTTACAAACATTACCCTATTTTAGTGGTCTATGTTGCATTCCAGTATCCAATAGGGAAATAATTTTAGATTAAACTCTTCAATGTTCATTAAATATTCATGATAATTTTAATTGCAACGATATTAAATTTTAGACAAATATAAATATCTAAATATTTCAACATTTGGATACCTCAGTTATATAATATTGTAATGTTTGTATGGTTTATATCTAAAATATATTTAATTTTATCTTGACAATGTAATAGTTTGGCTTAGAATTGTATTTAAATTTTACCCGACAACAGCAAAGCAAAGTTATTAATTGATTTTTATGCGTGTATATTGTTTTTTTTGATATTTAATCAATCAAGCCCCAACGGTTGAATGAATTTAGAACACGGGTAGACAATTGCCTGGATTAGGGCATAGGTAATATACTTTTTACCCAGTTTGTTAATATTCAACTTACAAGCTTCTACCAGCGGCTTAGCCCGCGTGGTAGAGGTACTCCCTATAAATTATAGTCTATGTGCTATTCCAGACTATAATCTATCTCTGTGTCACATTTCATCCAGATCGGTTCAGCCGTTTTGGCGTAATTGAGTGACAAACATCCATCCAAACTTTCACAGATAGGAAGTAGGCTAGGATTATCGTAACATCTTGAAGTTCACCGCTAATCTTCCCGAACTTCAAATCATCAAATATATTATCTATCTAGTCCAGGCACACGTGCAAAATTATGAATATAATCGATTTGGCAAATAGGTCACTTAATATGTCAACATTTTGTAGCAAAATGAAAGAGATATACCTAGGCGTGGTAGGTATGTCGTTGACGCGTTCGTTGCTGGAAAGCCTATTTTTAGTCGTGGCCGCTTACGGGTTAATTATTCTGGTGTTTTAACAGTAAAATTAATGTACTGAAGTATCAAAAACATCAAATAAATACTCGAAACTTTGAGACCAGTGCTGGCCCAGTGGTAACGGCCGCGACTTACAAGTTATAGGTCGTAAGTTCAAACCCAGACAGGCGCTATACTTTATGTAAATTATTTCATCACCACTGCTCTCAAAACGGTGAAGGAAAACATCGTAAGGAAACCGGCATGTCCTAGAACCAAACATTCGAAGACATGTGACATCCACCAACTAGCATTGGGCCCGCGTGGTGGATTACGGCCCACACCCTCTCATAGAGAGGAGGCATGTGCCCCAGCAGGGGGGACATAAAAAGGCTGATGATGAATCAAAATTTTAGATTTAGACATGAGGCCTAAGCTTGTGGTAAAATACCTATAGATTTTTTTTTAAATTTTGTAAAGTGTATTTACTTTATTTTAATGTGGTGCCAATGAAAACATTTTTCTTTCTTTATTTTCTTATATAATATAGAATAAGATTTACATACTTCTTCTGAAATCCATAAGTGTGTAATTTTAATCAAGCAATGTTGCGAAATTGCCTCTCTATTTCAAAATGGTGTGGGCCAGTGAATTTATATTACAATTAAGTTTACTAATTTGATTACCACTTGGTTATAACAATGATGGTAATGTTTTTGCATATCTCATAGCTGGTGTTAATTAATAGAAATATAAACAGTTAAATTTAAATACAAAGATTAATTTTTAAATACAAGAAAATCAAGAGTCGATTTTATAAACATTTATTTAGCATAGCAGTAATCTAATAAAAAAAGTTTAATTTGTAATACTCGCATATTGCAAAATTAATGAGATAAATGGTTGATTCAAGCAAAGAAATATTTCACAACTCCAAACCAAGCTCAAAAGCGACAATAAACAAAAATTTAGGCGCTCTAACACCTAATACAAGCTCCCACTCACTCACTCTCCCGTTTTGAATCAAACAAAATAGAAACAAAACGAAACAAATTACTTTCAAAGCTAGATTTTAATACCAAACTTTGTTTTTAGCGGGAAAGCGCTGACAGATCTTGTCACGTGGGTTCCACCGTCCGTCGCATTTGACAAAACTAGACACAGTTTCAAAATTAAGTTTAAATTTAAGTTTAAAAGATGTTTATTTTAAATATAATTCCCATTTTACTAAGGCAACATTTAACTAATAAACAACATATTTGCCTCCAGGAACATAATTATTTTATGCTTTTATAAACCTTACTGGTTAATTAAGATGAGCTAAAGAAATGTTTCAAAACATTTTAGAGTCTGTTAACCACTTTGGTCTAATCTAGAATTAATAGAACTGTGATAGGGTTTTTGTCAATTCTTAAATAAGAAACCCTAAATTAATACAGGTGTCTTTAAATCTAAGTTATAATGTAAGTCATAATATGATCCCTTATCCTTCGAAGGCACAGGCAGAGATGTTTGGATAATAGTTATACATCCCATTTCATAGGGGTAGTCCACTGCAACATGTACATAACTCAAATACAGACTTTAAGGCCGTAGAGTAATAATTATTAATAATTGTCAAATGACTAACGCATTATCGGGTTAGTGTGTATTAGGACTATTTTTAAATGCACTCAAGTTGAATGCACCATGAATAGGTAAACACATATTGCATTGAAGTTTGTGTTAGATAAAGGAAAAAATGGTCTTTATAGTTTACAGAGAGTTTATGATTAATGAAAATATATGATGTTAGTTAGGTTTATAATTAAGTTTTTGTTTTAGAGTACTTAACAGAATATTAGAAGCTTTTATCCAAGTTTTATTTAAGTTGAATGTGGAATTTTGTTCTTCTGTAAATTAAGTCTTAGATAAATAAAAAGCAAAGTGTCAGAAAGTCATATTTTTGAAATGTGAGTTTCTAAATTAGCTACAGTGAAGTTTAAAGTGAATTAAAAAAAAAAAACAAGGTCCTGTTTTTTTGTTTTGTAGCTGAAATATGCTAAAAACTTTTCAGAATGCATTCAGCATGCCTAATGCAACTTAGGTTTAGATTACAGACAGGAATGTTAATATTTTAACAAAAATGGGTGCGACTCTAGTTCGTCTATCATCAACATTATAAAACAGTATCGAGTCTAATCTAATTAAACGATTACTTAGTTTTGCGTCACTTTCAAATTATCGTCCTTTAATCAATCATCTTTAAATTAAAAATAGACAAAATTAGCTTCGACTTAATTAAAATATTATCTTAAAAACTCTTCACTCACTTAAAACTCGTACCTACAACGAAAGAATTTTGTATCTCGAAATAGTTTTCAGAAGTTACCGAAAGAATTTAACTTCTTCGCAATTGACGGCGCAATTTATAAGATAAAAGAGTTTATAACGAAAACTATAAATTAAAAATAATATGCGAAATGAAACATATTTTAACACAAGAGCGCGTTGTTCCGAAATGAGGTTATCCGTATAAGTCTAACACATTTTTTTGTGCAAATAAATTTATCTCTATGCCACGACCTTGCTCCCAGCTATCGCCAAATTTTGCTAGTCCTAACGTCACATTGATAACTAGGCAATCTAGAAAAACTTACCAGTTTTAATGTTAAATTATTATAATAAATCCTCACAGCACAACACTTTGGTCACAGTTTATACGTGTAAATAAAAGTTAATGTTTAGCTTAGTCCGGTCATATCTCGCGAGTGCAGTGTGTTGTTGTGTTCGCGGCCGGGGTGTGCACATCGCCTGGTCGCCGGCAGTCGGGCGACTGGCGCGGCGCGCACGCAACAACCACGCTCCCCGCGCCCCCCCGAAAAAATACAACCGCGAAAAATATGGCGGGATCCGACACGCAAAAACTGAAGGGGTGCGCTCCGCGTTCTCTCGCTGAGGTTGTATGCTAATCCATCGTGTGCTTCGCCCTTTTTTCCGGGGTGGGGGGTGGGGGATGCAATTAAAAAGCCGCGCGTGCGTGTGGGGGCGCGATTAGAAAGGAGACGGCGGACGGAATGAGTCTGTCACCGCTTTTTTTTACTTTTTTCCTAGTCTGGCATTTTGTGTACGAATGCCTAGGTAGACTGAATCGATGGTCCGTCTGACTAGATTATTGGACGAATACTGGCGTAGGTAACTTAGATAAATGTATCGCTGCCTTATCTTAGAAATGAGATGATGCGCCATTTTATTACAGTCAATGTTTTTTAATTGCATTTGTGTGTTAGAGATATAGCGGACTGTAATTTTTGCCTAATTAATGTCGATTAATTAGGGATTTTTTTGGCTATGTTTAAGATTGTAGTAATATATTTATATGCAGAATAGTGTAGTTTCTTGCAAGTTCATACCTAGACGATGCGTTTTAGATGGTAAAATAAACATAAATCCAGAATGGTTCCTTTTTCTTAACACTGCTCCTGAAACGCTTACCTGAAAGTACATCTTAAACTTACCTTCGCGTCTTACTTAGAAACTGTGAGGGTGACGTCCTTTACCTAAGAACACCTAGATCTGAACTGTAACCTTTTTTCTCCATATTTTGACGATATGATAACTTTTCGGCTACTAATAATTTTTTCTTTCCATCCATTTGCTTTCTATACACGCACCCAGCAACAAAACTGCAAATTAATTACTATTTCTTGGTCCAACAATAGAGTAGACGTTTTAAAAACCTGCTTCACCTAATCTATGGTCGTTTTTGTATGGACAATGGTGTCGCGATCATCAAAGGGGTGTTTTGCACGTTGCAGCTAGCTCGATGCTGCCGAGATGGCTCATCTTGCAACAAATGTGGGAATAAGTAGAGGGGCTGCTTAGATGACCATCGCAAAGGCAAACGGCTGTAGTTTTGCAGTTTTTTTAATTATTACAGTTACCGTTAAGTGAGGGAATATTTTGGCAGTTATAACGGGTGTGAAGAAACACGTAAAGTTAGGAGAATTTCTTGGAGAATGGATTTGTTAGGAAGATAGATTTTATTATATTTATTTATTACATCATAACTAATTATATTATGAGTTTAAGAATTTACAGGGTATACAATGGGCGGTCTTATCGGTTATCGCTGAAAGCGATAAGTTTTTAATGATTTTGCCTGGTTATGAAAGTTTTATTGATTTCTATAATTTCTTTTTTCAGTTAAGTGATCTTTCTCTGGCTTGTTCTCCAAATTTTTGCTAGTGTTTTGTTTATAAAGTTTGTGAGTAGAAAGGTTTAGGTTTTAGAGTCTCTGCTTTGTTTTAAAGAGACTCCAATGATTTATCCATGATCTTTATGCTCATTGATTAATTACAAAAATGTGGTAGATCTATTCATGTTTTCTATGATTTGTAAAGGTCTGTCTTATTGTAAAAACCATCAGAATCATTAAAATAATAACTATAGTAGTGCCTTTTCCGTAGGGTAAGCAGAATTAAAAGTTGCCGAGTTTCAGACAATTGGCTAAAATTATTTTAATTATGCTTACTTGCAACCTACACAATATCTTCATCCTTCTTCCAGATACAAGATAAGCAGAACTGCCAAGGCTCCTAGATACATTAAATAGATAAAAGAAACATAACTCATAATTTAATATGAAGATAAAAAAAAATGTCGTCCATATGCAAAAAATGTGCTAGACCAATAGGTTTTGGTGACACACTTAGATAATTTGTTTTCGTGATAAGATATCTAATATTTGCGATAGTTCTAGTTTGGAACGGGAAGTTCTAGGTCAATATATAGCTAACCGTTATCAAACTAGACGTAATAGTTTTAAGACATTATTTTAATTAACTTTAGTGATTAAATATTTTTTTCTGGCAAATCAAAAATTATTTAAATGTGTTAAAAGTTTTTAAATTACGTTAAATTTTATTATTTTTGATTTTAATTTATCGCAACGTCACGTGTTTTATATTTTGTTGCAGTTTTAAGTCATAAATGACAAACAATCGACTTTTAATTAAGTAAAACAATAAACAAGTAACAAACAAACAAAAGACAAAATAATCAAAAACTACAAAGTCTAAAAATCAACTAAATAAAAATTTGAACACATAAAAAATAAATCACACAAAAAAAGTACAAAAATCCGTTTCGGTCTGTTAAAATCTGCGGCTTAAAGACTTGCTATAGAGTAACAATAGTAAGGTCAACGGAGGATGCAATTCTTGGCCGATCTTATTATTTATGCAAGATTTGTCTAACCCGAGGTCCAGCGGCGCTTGCAAGTCAGCTATCACCCTGCATCGACGGGTTAACATTTACATAAGAATACGCAGCATCCAGAGGGTTAAGCTAATTGTGAACATATTAAAATCAGAGCACCTATTGACCATTCTTATTTTTTAATATGCAAATCTTCCAAGTTAATAATTTTAATGGACATTTCTGTCAAAAGATAAATTGTTAAAAACTTTTTGTGAATTTTTAATTTCACTTCCGGATTTTTAACGCATAAATCGCGGAGATAATGTGAGAAAATACACGGAGTTTTGTACTTTTGACAATGAATAATGCAGTTAAACGGTCAGTAACTTACCTTTTCTATCAGCCGCCGTCGAACGCACAAAAATGTTACTCAACAAAAACAATCAACAAAGTTCAACAAAGTCACTATGTGAGACGCAAAGTCCGGTAACAGAACACGACAGACAAACAAACAAACTTAATGCGACTGTTGACAAAATATGCACCAGTAAAAACTATTCGGATAGTGGGATAGAATGCGAGTTAGTGTGACGAGCGAGCGAGCGGCCCGCCAAACGCCCGGCGACCGTCCGGCCACACACGCACGTGAGAACTTTGCCCCAAGTTCGCCTGAAAACTTTCCCCGACACGCGTCCCGATAGTTCCGCGCCGCGCGCCCACAACAACTTTCAAAAATATTTTTTTTCGTCCCTATTTTGACCGAACCCGTAATCCAAAAAAATAATTGCGGCTTTAATTTCTATCTTTTTGTAGACTAAAAGTTTTTTTTTTCCGAGGCGTCCACCCGTCCGGTCGGGTCCGGCCGGTCTGCAATATTAACACGAGCCGCGTCCACCTTTTGTAATGAAACGTTCACACATGCTTCCGCATTACCGTCCCGATGCCATCAATAATGAAGCCGGGCGGGAAAAAACAAAACGGGGCACCTCTCCCGGCGAGGCCCCCGCCGACACTACAGCCTCCTCGTCAAAGATCAGAATTGCATATCTGGGTTGCGTTAATGAGCGGGGGAGGGGGTTCGTGGGGGGTCGAAAAAGTGGCACCGCTCGCGCGCGAATATAAATTCATCGCCAAAAAATCATTACGCGGGGGGTGGTATTACGGGGCTTCGCTGCGCGGGTTCGTCCGTATAGTTTTTAAATCGGGCGCTCATTCGGCGCGGCGCCGCGGCGGGCGCAGGCCGACTGCACCGCGCCGCTCCCGCCCGCACTATGCCCCAACTATCACGCATGCACTTCTTGCGCACAAGATTCCCGACTCCTCTACACACGTACCTAGACGTAGTAACTTAAAAAAAAGATATAGAGACCTAGCAGTACTAATCCGAAACAGAAAGATAAATAAACACACGGGAACCTAATGTGACGTAGCACGAGATGGATTGATTTTTTTTCAAACGGAAAGAGAAAAAAAGAGGTTTCACGTGTATGCAAATTCCTCTTTTCGACGACGATCGTAATCAATTTGTGCGTAGGAAGCAACACTTCCGCACACACACAGACATACGCGCACGCACACGCGCGCCCCTCAAATTAAATCTAATACAAAATTGCGTTTTATGTTGATGCTAGTGTAGATGTGTGTAGGGGAGCACAATGCGAACTCGCGGGTACAGTCAGCCTCAGCGTACTGATTAGAAAATTAAAAATTACATCATCTATTTTATGTTTCAGATCTTTTATTCACAAAGAAACAATTCTTATTAAATGATTAAGGAAAGATACCTTAATTAATAAAGAGCATCTCTTTAATTAGGCTACTGTACCAACATAACTGTCAAGTTTAGTAATTCTTACTAAAATTTTATTTGACGTATGCATAGTTTATTACTAGTATATGAAAATATCACACACGCGGTATGGCGTGTCTAATCAAACAGGTGGCAATCCGACCGCCCACATGAAATCTACATACGTGTTAGAAATAGTAGACAACATTCCTATTCACTTTAGTAAATAACTGAGTAAAAACTAACCAATTTGTAGCGGTTTAAATAAAGGTTTGAACGTTCTTTTTTATTTAGTAAGGACCTCCTTTACTTTTGAAAGAAAATTTAATCATATCAAATCATGACCCTCTAAAGGCAAGTAGAATTCAACAATACCCGGAAATAAATTACAAAAAAAAAGGTTACAGTTTGTAGCCGAAGGAGTAGCTCAATTTCCTAACTACCCTCTTTTCAAATTTCAAAAGTAGTTTCCACTCTTAGAAAAGAACCTCCTTTGGGACGAAACAAACTATTCTTTACTTCCTGATAGATTTAGAAAGGCTTAAACTTGAATATTTAATTTCCAATTCCTGGAGGGTAGTCGCAATTTGTCTGTTTCATTGTGTTGTTCCATGATATGTTAGAAAAGAGGAATTACGCAAGGGCAAGAAAACTTTCAAGGTTTTTTTACAGCTGAAATTTTAAATTCAGCCATCAAGTATCTTGTTCAGGATGAAATAGCAAATCATATTTTTTTACTTGAGTAAATAAACAATACTGCGATATCGATAAATCGCCCAAAATACCTAAATAAAAATCTGAATCTAACATACAACTAGCTGATACCCTGTTAATTATAAGCTTCTTTTGTGATAAGTTATGGTGTACAGTAAAGTGTATAAATCTATATATATAAAACCCATTGCTTGCAAAAAAAGACAAAAAGATTAGTATTAATCAGATTTAAAACTATCAAAAACTGTCTGCCAAATAATCAGCACTATCGAAGTCACAACGAAAACAAAGCCTAATAAACAGAATCACACAAAACTCCCATTTTGTCCATCTCTCCAGCATCAGCTCATTACGGATCCGCCAACAATCCCTCATCCCGACTGTACTTTAAAACACACACAAGTGTAATGTTAAAAATGAATTACCAACACATAGGCGCACCTCCCTCCCCGTTATACTCATTTTCATTTCGATGTTTTTGGGTTTTTGCGCAGCCTGGGGTGGGAACACCCCCTACTACCCCACACCCTCGCCCTATGAAAATAGGATATATTTTTATGTTTTATTTGCCCGGAAGCCAGTGCTTAGTTGCATGTTTATTAGAACTTTTTATTAGTAGAGACTGTACTGTTTTTGCCTTTTTTCCGGGTTACCCGTATCAGATGATTTGCGATGACAATTCTATGGGTTAGAGTCACGACATGTTTGTTTTACCATTACGTGTTTTATTTGTGGGTTTCCGTTGCAATGAACTAATTTTTTAGGTCATCTTTAAATCGATGAGAAGGGAAGCCGACGCACTTGTTTTTCGAACTATTGCAATGTCTTTAAGATTTTTCGTCTTGTGATGTATGAGGGGTGGTGTTAAGATAAGCGAAGTTCAAAGAGAGTTGAATAATTAGCAAGGAAACGCGAGGTTTCATGAAAATAATAAGTGAGGGAACTCAATAAGTGGTAAAATAAAATTAAGCAACTGAATTGTAAGCTAAAATGACGTTAGGAAAATGAATGGCTGACCCCAGTATTACAGAAGTGATATTATATTTTAATAATGAGAGTCTTTAAGTCAAGAGTGAATAGGTTACTTCTAGGCAAGCGTGCTCCATCTTCGACTACATCACCACTAACCATCATGTCAAAAAATATATATAATTAAACTAGTTTTTAGTCACATCTTTGCTTCTGTGAGTTATCTCACAGAAACTGTGAGTTTTTCCAGGGTGAAAAATGAAAATATCGTCGTTTAAGTTCTAACACCACAAATTTCATTATTTTGACAAAATATGTTACGTATGTCATTCGATGGGGATTTTAAAGACGCAGTGTTTGAAAAATTAACACGAGGATAAGGATCATTGGTGACGTGAAATTTGTCATTAAAAACAAAACGTAAACCAGTGACGTAGAAAAGCTACAGAAAATCCGAGTAACTCTGTTGTATTGCCTTGGCAACAACGCCTAAGTCAGCTTACAAAAAAGCTGAGTTACGCGGTACTAAACAGCTTATTCGCCCTCTTGTAATGTTCCCAATTTTGACATACGTGGTGTTAGAACTAAGCGACAATATGAAACTCCACAACAGTGTGGCTAGTTACAAATATTCTTTCTTTGAAATACAAAGAAAGAATATTTGTAACTAGCACTATGCCCGTGGCTTCGCTCTCGTGACCTATCTCGCGGGGACTGTTATGTTTCCCAGGATGAAAAGTAGCCTGTGTCACTTCCTGATAATTAAGCTTTCTATTGGTGAAAAATTATCAAAATCGATCCCGTAGTTTCGGAGCTTATTCGGTACAAACAAACAAAAAAATCGTTGCTCTTTATAATATTAGTATAGATTGGATCTGTGACAACCTCTCTCAAACAAAAAAATACCTCTATACAATATTAGTTTAAAAAACACGTCTAAAGAATCTTCAGAAAAAAACTGGCCAAGTTCGTATCGGATTTTGCACAGTAACGGTTCCGTACCAAACATTGCTATTTGTTAAGTATACGTTTTTATTAAACATTATCACCAAATTTCAAGTTCATAGGTCAATTGGAAGTAGTTTAGTAGGAAGTAGGACAGTAGTTTCTTTCTTTTAAATTCATACACCAAAATTTCATGCTGTGCTGTAGACCGTTCCTCTATCTGGAGCTATTCAAGTAATGCTTCCCATAAAAATGCATTGTCATCGAACCTGAACCAACATGTAAAAGTTCAACTCCGTAGAATACGAGGAAGTGGTTCTAACTCAGCATGCAAGATTTTACCCGAACTAACAAATATTGTACGTTAACTAAAAGCTTTTAATAAGTTTATTGTTAAAAAAACTTTTTTTAAACAAGCTTTTATACCGGCTATCTCAATTAAATGTGTCCACAAAATTTCGTGGCCGTGCTGTAGAGCATTGAAGAATTCCTAAGAGTTCCTTTATCTGGAGCTAAAGCTGAAAGTCGATTCAGGTTATGCTTATCATAAAAATGCATTGTCACCAGAACTATAATAAATAATAATTAAATGTTTATTTTTACACACAGAAGAACATCATCATTCTCCTGCCCTTATCAAAATTTATTTGGGGTCGGCGCAACATGTCTTTTTCTTCCATACTCCTCTATTAGTCGTCATCTCTGTAGTCACCCCCTTTTTACCCATATCCTCTTTCACACAGTCCAACCATCGTTTCTTTGGCCTTCCCCTATAGCCATCCTCATCCATACACAAGACTTTCCTCACGACATTTTCTTCATTCCTCCTCATCACATGCCCATACCACGACAACCGATTTCCACACAACTTTTCAGTCAGCGGTGCCACTTTCAGACTTCCTCTTATATACTAATTCTTAATTATATCCATGCGTGTAACACCACACATCGCTCTTAGCATTCTCATCTCAGCCGCATGCAATTGCTTTTCATTCACACACAGAAAAACGTGCATAAGTAAATAGGTTTAAAGAACTTTATTTTCTCATAAGAACATAGTTCACTAAAATGAGATTCACAAAAATATCTTATTAAATTCAAATACAGCTTTAGCATAGGGCGACAAGTTCCATACTATTACAACTAAATAATTTTATTTCACAATCTGTTCAGTAGCATGTCATTAGAAATAGTGACTGTAAATATGCGATTTTAGTTTTTTAATTTTAATAAGCACACAAAGATTGAGGAAATATTGTACATAGTCACATTGAAGGGCGAACTGATGCCTCCTAAACTAGGCCAGAAACCTGTGTTTTAGGAGCCAAAGTTCCTCCAGGTATAATGCCAAACAACTGTTATTAATTGAAGAAAAAAAAGAAAAAGCAAATTTTGACGGAAAACTTACAAACATACCTACAGAACCAGTTAAATAAAAGCTTATAAAAATACCTTGTATCCACCGACAATCTGCTCAAAACTACACCATCATTATGATCCCCTATTTCCATTCCAGCGGACATTAGTCTCTCCTAACTTACAACACAGCACTCAAATCCCACAAACGATATTTAATTACTGACTAATTAAAGATAAATGGGCCGGTTCCACGGTGGATTTAAATCACAATATCGGGTAATTGAATGAAGCATCAACACCGTGTTTAGTGAGGACATGTGCCAGACTACTAAATGTAGTAAACTACAGAATGTAACGGAAAAGCGTGGTTACATTAATTTTGGAAACCGCTTTTGCTCATGGAAATGAACAACTGTCTTCAAAAAGCCATAGTTCCTCCCCATGCGTATCAGGTGGACACCAAGTGACCGTAAAAGAAAGTGATCAATATGTCAGGGGAACACCATGTGGGCGTAAGCTACCATTGGACAAAAAAATCTCTTAACTAGATCGACACGATACTGACTCGATGGCTCAGCCGGTCAGACACGGGAGGGGAAGAAAAAGAATTGGACTTACCGTACAAAATTATTATCAGCTGATCAAAATTAGTATTTCCATACTTATTTCCAATTTTTTTTTAGAATCGACTATAATTTTCTTGAAGAAAGTGGTTTATTTCTATGATAGAGAAAGTTCTGAGCTCTACACGACAACTGACAGATGCTTGCACTGTGTGGATAGGTTCACTTAAATCTGCTTCGTGATTTCCTCAAAAGCTTATCTCAGACATGAGTACATGTTTCTCATTATGATTTGAACCCCTTTTTTTTTTGGGGGTAGCAAATCATCCAATGACATCTTCCGCTCTGGGTGGAGCGGGAGGCCGTGTTAGACTCTTACTGACTAAAACCCACCCCTGTTCCTTCCCTGCCCTGAGTGCTCAGGAGCGCGGTAACTCTGTTTAGAATTTATCCACAATCCCGGGGGCTGGCATCGGCCATGACGGGCCCCGTCATGTTTTGCTGACAACTCTTACAGGCGCGCGTGGAACACTACGCGCCCTCGACTCTCAGGCCTGGTGCTGATCGGACGGCGAGCTACCCACTACTCGGCGTCCGCAGGCCCGTGGTGATTTGAACCCTAAGGATTGTATCTTTGTTTCGGTGTTTCTTCTCAAGGTAGTCAGCTATTTCAAGTTCATAGGTCAATGGGAAGTTAAGAAATTCTTCGGAATAAAATTTTGTGACAGACGGACACGTGAGTGACAGTAATAGGGCTTCGTTTGGACCCTTCGGATACGAACTATAAAAACTATGTAGGGGTTCGGTTTCCAGTCTAACCAAAGGCAACAGAATACTAGTATTATACACAAAGTGGGGCTGACTACTAGTGATTACCCCATGTATATCGACATTTGTAAAGGCTATTTTAAAGAACCTTTCTAAAGACAAATAAATAATAAAGAATTAACCGCCTATAAGGAAAATTGCAGCACAGTCAGTAACACAAAATGGACTTCATTTTGTGTTACTGTACTGTGCTACTCATTTGTCCTTAAAACAAAAACAGAACAGAAATATTTTTGTAAGTTGTGTTTTTTTTTCATGACTTGACTACTAAGGCCTTAAAATCTTAGGATTCCTTACCCGAAGGGTTCAAACGTAACCCTATTTCTGTCACTCGGTACACATTGCTGTGACTGTCCGCGTCTGTCCGTTTTTTTGTCTTGTCCGTATGTGCGTCTGTCTGTCTGTCCGTTGTCTGAAACAAAATTCACAATTGTTCCGAATTTTTTTTTAACTGGCCATTGACCTAAGAACTTGAAATTTGGTGATAATGTTTATTATTACGTATATTTTACTTTATTGATAAATTGGATTATTTCTTTGATAATTCTTTTATTTGGTACGGAACCCTAAATGTGCGAAGTTCGACACGCACTTGGCCGGTTTTTTTTAAATTAGTAGTTAAAGAGAAAATCTTTATTTATTTTTTGTTAGAATATTTGGCAGCAAATGTTGCAGTCAGACTTGTCGGCAAGTTTTGCTAAGGTAGTCAATACTACAATAAATTTCTCAGCTTCATTTTACCGAGATCGCGTCTGTTTCAGTGATTCTATATTATCCAGTTGCATTGACAGTATAGTGTCCAGTGGCATTGACACTATAGTGCCCCGTCGCATTGACACTATAGTGTCCAGCCGCATTGACACTATAGTATCCAGTCGAATTGACAGTATAGTGTCCAATCGCATTGACACTATAGTTTCTTGTCGCATTGACTTTATAGTGTCCAGTTGAGGGTCCAGTGGCATCGAGACAAAATTATATCAACTAGGAATTAATTGCGAATGCCTACATCCCTTACTAAACTTTACTCGTAAAAATCTTGCCAAAAACTTTTCGTAAGTTGTAGATAAAGGCTATAAAGAGGAACTTTGCAATTAAGTTTTTTTTTATGTTATTAAAAAAAAGGTAAAAATGATTTAGATTCATGTTACATATTTTTATTAATTGTGTAGTTGACGCTAATCACATAATTATGTAACTAACCAAAACAAAAACAGAATTAACAGCTACCTTTCATATCTCTACAAACATACCTAAAAACCTTCTAAAACGCTCTAAGCAACATAGCACCCGGGATCAGAACCCCCCAGTATACCTACAGACGCAACAGAGGGCCAAAACAAAAATAAACTATGCTACGCGCGAGGGGTTATGGCGTAGCGAACTACGTAGGCGCCTACGAGGCGTAGACGCTCTACGAGTGCGTTCGATGTACGATGTGTATGACAGGGGTACATGCTGGATGGAACTTGTGGGGTATTTTTAGGCGATGACTAATATGTATTATTTTAATTTATTTATCCTACTTCACTACTTATCTATCTATATTATATAAAGTAAGAAAGTGACTGGCTGACTGATCGACCAGCGCACAGCTGAAACCGCTGGGTCTAGAAGCATGAAACTTTGCACAAATGTTTCTAAAATTACGTAACTACAAGAAGCACTGGAAGGGATTTTTGGAAATTCATCCCTTAGGGGTTAAAGTGAGGGTTGAAAGTTTGTATGAAGCTTCGTAATTTTTTCTTTGTCATTCCACGGGGGTGAAGCCGCTAACTTATCATAAATGCGAAAGTTTGGATGAATGTTTGGTACTCAATCACGGTAGAACGGGTGAATGGATCTGGATGAAATTTGGCACGGAGACAGGTTACAGTCTGGAACAGCATAGAGGCTATACTGTCTTTATAAAGGGGGAAGTACCTAGACTAGAGTAAGAACAAACCCATCTTGTCTCAGTCACCTCTGGGTGACAGAGACACAGTCGACGATGTAGCAAGCTTACTCAAAGGAAGCCTGTTCACTCTAACTTTAAAGAGATTAAGGTTGTATGCATTCGGAAACACAGACGCAGGTAGAGAGTTCCACTCCTTTGCTGTGCGCATTATGAAAGACGTTTGGAAACGCTTGATTTCTCTTACTCCAGTCTAATTAGTTACTGTTACAAAGTCGAAGGACTTTTTTATTTTTTTTTATTGTTGATAGGCACGCGTTTGACCACTACTTCACCTGATGGTAAGCGATGATGTGGTCGAAGATGGAGCACGCTTGCCTAGAAGTAACCTATTCACTCTTGACTTAAAGACTCCCAGGTTGTAGCTATCAGGAAACACAGACTCCGGTAGGGAATTCCACTTCCTAGCTGTACGCACAATTAATGTGTTCTCAAAACGCTTTGTGCGTATGAATAGGATGTCCACCATGAACCGGTGGCACTTCGCCGTACGTCTTGTAGTCCGTTGATGAAACGGGCTTGGCGGAATCAAATTATGCAATTCCGTCGCACACTCCAAAAAATACAACCGATAGAAAACCGACAGGCTAGCAACTTTACATTAGAAGTAATGCAATGAAGTTAGGGTAGGAGACTTTAGAAATAGTTTGATGTAGTTAAAACACAGAGAAAGTGGTAATCAAAGTACCCTGCAACATAAAGATTTGTGTCACTGGATTATTGTTAACTTATGGTTTTACTCTGCAGATAATATGAAGTATTTTGGGAAGTTTACACAGACTTACACATACGTCAGTTACGAGTGGAGGATTCTAATAGAACGCTATAATAATATTAATTCTTTATTGTCAAGCAACTAAGAATCTTTGAATATCAAAAAAATTGTTCCAAGTTAAAGTTCATTATAAAAGATGCCCTTCATCGTTCAGTAGGTTTCTGTATCTAAGTACATGTTTTATTTTTTTGCTTTTCGTTTAAATAGCCTGTTCCTGTCCACAAACCGTTATTATTATTTTTTTTAAAATTAAATAATGTTAATGTATCATTAATAGATGATTATCATTTAACCCGTTGTTGCTAAATTTACTGTTTTTTTTTTGTAAACAGGAGTCAAGGGTCTAAGCTACCCGGGCCTGCGGACGGCGAGTAGTGGGTAACTCGCCGCCCGATCAGCACCAGGCCCGAGAGTTGACGGCGCGTAGTGTTCCACGCGCGCCTCAAAGAGTTGTCAGCAAAAGGACGGGGCCTGCCACGGCCGATGACTGCCCGGGGGTTGAGGATAAATTCGAAAGAGTTACCTCGCCCCTGGGCATTCTGGGCAGGGAGGAACAGGGGTGGGTTTTAGTCAGTAAGAGTCTGACACGTCCTTCCGCTCCACCCTAGAGCGGAAGAAGTCATAGGACGATTTCCCCCCCCCCCCCTCCCCCCCCCAAAAAAAAAAAGGGTTTAAGCTGAAAACCAGAGCTTAGCAACCCACTAGGGGACCTAAGCATTATACAACATAATATTAAAAAATTATAAACTAATACATATTATTGAAAAAAAATAAAAACAATCTATTGACTACGTTGGGTCGGCGACGTATTACGCTTGTGGTGTCCTGAAGCCTTTCGCAAAAATGCCGAAACACGACACCTGTCGGCCAAAATTCCTCTTTCATAAAAACCTCTAGACTATACCAATATCCTACTAATATTATAAATGTGAGTGACTTCTAGGCAAGCGAGCTCCATCTTCGACCACATCATCGCTTACCATCAGGTGAGATAGTGGTCAAACGCGTGCCTATCAATAATAATAAAAAAAAAATGTTAATGTAAGTTTTCGCGGTTAAGTAGTCAGTAGAACTGCTTAACCGATCGTCATGAAACTTTATTGTACTTTATTGTATTAGAAGTAACATAGGATACTTTTTATGAAAAAAAAAAAATAGGTTATCCTACTTCCTACTAATATTATAAATGTGAAAGTTTGTGAGTGTGTATGTTTGTTACTTCTTCACGCTCAAACTGCTGGACCGATTTGGATGAAATTTGGTATGTAGATAGCTTATTGCCTAGATTAACATATAGGCTACCTTTTATTCCGGTCTAGGCGGGTAAAACCGCGGGGCGCAGCTAGTAATTTATAGCGGGGAAGTACTAATTCCACGGGGGCGAAGCCGCTGGTAGAAGCTAGTATGTATATAAAACAAAGTCGGGTTAGATACCATTATAACTCAAGAACACCTGGACCGAATTATACGATCTTTGAGTTGTTGGCATCTTCGCCACCCCGAATATCAAAATAACTAGTAAAGCATCCAAAAAATCCACGAAAAAAAATGTATGAAGAAAATTAATTTTCTCATATATTTTGTATGGATCAGCTTTTTTGAAGATATCCCGAGAATGGATTTAATTATTGATTCTGCGAGAATGTACGAAGTTCGCCAGGTCAGCTAGTACTTAGAAAAACAGCATCACCGACTGAACGGACTGTACCTAACCAAAACACATCACAAAACAGCAAAAGTGTCGCTCCATACAACGTTACCATCTAATCTCACCCCAGTTAGAGCTACTCCCTGTGCTAGACAGTTTTATACAGAAAAAGAAAGCTTCGACACTTAGGGGTGAACTGGACGAGCAAGGGATTTGTCGTGGTAGCCTTTTAGCGTGTGTTCACTATGTTGTTTTGAAATACGTTTCATTGAAACACATTGCTAGTTTTACATACATACATACATATTTATGTTAAGATTGTTGCATACAATTATAATTATTATAATTATATCAAACTTAACAGACAAAGAGTTGTCAGCAAACATGACGGGGCCCGTCATGGCCGATGCCTGCCCAGAGGTTGAGGATAAATTCGAAAGAGTTACCTCGCCCCTGGGCATTCAGGGCAGGGAAGGAACAGGGGTGGGTTGTAGTCAGTAAGAGCCTTACACGACCTTTCGCTCCACCGAGCGGGAGATGTCATTGGATGATTTCCCCCTCACCATAAAAAAAAACAGACAGTGTTGTGATGCTGGGGAGTGTGTTGACCACTTCTTCTTTATAAAACTAAAACATTAGGAAATATAGTGATGGGCGGGTGTTTTTGGGGGACTGTCTTTATGTAGAAATTTGACGTTCAAAAAGTGCTGGCTCTCAGCCTAGTTTGAATAAATGACTTTTGATTTGATTTGAGATAAGTTTTTGACATTGATTGTCGCCGAGATGATATTGCGACTTGAATATGAACGATTTCTAAGTAAAAAAATTGCAAGAACTTCTGATAAGTTTTAGTGTAACTAGCTTCTGCCAGTGGCTTCGCCCTCGTGGAATTAGTACTTCTCCCACTACAAACTATAGTAAATGTGCTATTCATAATTCTCCTGCCCTTATCCCAATTTATTTGGGGTCGGTGCAATTTGTCTTTTTCTTCCATACTCCTCTATTAGTCGTCACCTCTGTAGTCACCCCCATTTTACCCATATATCCTCTTTCACACAGTCCATCCATCGTTTCTTTGGCCTTCCTCTACTCTTATAGCCATCAACATCCATACACAAGACTTTCCTCACGACATTTTCTTCACTCCTCCGCATCACAAGAGTGAAGGAAATGTCGTGAGGAAAGTCTGGTGTGGAAATCGGTTGTAGTAGTATGGGCACACTACGACAACCGATCTCCATACAGATTTTCAGTCAGCGGTACCACTTTCAGACTTACTCTTATATACTCTAGAATTAACACTTCCCCCACTATAAACTATAGTATATGTGCTGATCCAAACTATAATCACTAACATAGGCTTAATTTTTTATATGTTAACCAAACTGTATTAAATTATTATTATATCTAAGTTATTTTGTAAGGTACCTATAGTATATCTATAAGCCAAAGTAGCCTGAAAATAAAGAGAGATATTATTTTAATCTTTCTCTGGTTCTCCTCCGTTCTGGCGTGATTGAATTACAAACATCTAAACTTTCGCATTTTATAATATTAGTAGGATTTCACTAAGTTTTTTTCATTATATAACTTAACCCATCACCTTGCTCTATCCTTCTTGTTATATTTCCTATCGAGGTCTACGAAATTGGTTTAAGTTAACCTAACCTAACGCGCTTTAGATCAATTAGTTTGACGTTGAGATAACTAAGTTATACCTGGGACCGAATTTCCCGTTTAAATATAAATAACTAAGTTTCTATAAGTTAGACCTGACTTAGGACAAGTTTCTAAGCTATATAGTGGCTCTTAGAAGAAGAATAAGGAAAATATAATAACGTTTAATGTTTCATTTGTATGCTACATTAAATCATCAACAAAAAAAATATACTTTAAAAAAACCTGTCTTGCTGTTTCAATACACTAGAATTAAACCTTGTATTACAAAGAGCATTTTTTTATCATTATTTGGCTCATGCTTGACCACCGTCTCACCTGATGGTAAGCGATGATGTGGTCGACGATGGAGCACGCTTACCTAGAAGTAACCTATTCACTCTTGACTTAAAGACCCCTCAGGTTGTAGCTATCAGGAATCACAGTACCTACTGCTGCGTTTTCGGCCTTGTTTTACAGAATTTGTTTTAGATAAGGAATTCATCAAAAGAGTACGGAATGCTTTAAGTTGCTTTTTATGACACTCACATCATCTCCTCTTTTCCTAAAGACAAAAGATGGTGATTTATCTGGTATCACCTTGTTGGTTATATTAAATTTAAGGAAAAAGATAATAATGAATTGAAAACTGCTGAAGATTCTAGGTTAATTTTCCTAGTAAAATAATTCTGCGGCGGTTTGGAAACATCGTGTCTTTTATCCTAGTTTAGAATTAAGGAAGAGTCAGGGCTAGCGTATTTAGGTTCTTTGGAGCACTCATCCTTCAGCAGACGGAGCATGAGTTTTCATAGAGATATACTGATAGAAATCACTGTGAAGATATTCTAATTTTTATAGTGTTTAAGTGGTTTCTGAGTGAAGAAAAGGCAAGGCAATAATTGTAGACACATTAATCGTATTGCCTTCTGTGGTGGGGTAACATGTATTTTTTACTCGAGAACTCGAGAAGAAGGGTAGTTTTTTTTCAGTAAAGAATGGACCAAGGCCTCATCTAGCTAAAATTGACAAAAAAAATGTTGACGTGTAAAAGTGTTGTTAAAACCTACTTAGAAAAATAAAATCATTTATCAAGCATGGTTGTTTTTGTATACGTATGTATGAATCGTGGGGCTTCTTCTACTTTTGATCTCGTGGTAGACAAAACCTGCATGTCTTTTCATGTCACTATATTTCTCTTGGTAACCAATATAGGTATTTACAGCTCATACGATTACTTATATAGGCATGGCAAGTCCACAGCACACGTCCAGCACCCACACACAAATACATGTTTAACATTAATCAACTAGCGTCCAAGTACACATCAGCCTCCATTTTTGTACAAAAAAGTTTCGCCCGAAAAACAGGCGTATCGGCGATAAAAAGAGATAAAACAACACACACACATGCAGCCAAAATGAAAAGTAGTCATTTTTGCACCAATGGGGTTATATTACTGTAAAAACTACAGCAAATGAATTTATTATAGATCGCGTGGGGTTGGGCACGCCCCATGCCACCCCGATAACAATATAATTTTATTTTTAATACGCCGATAACATATAGCGATGTTGCGAAGCTGTGGCCTGGATGCTGGGATGGGGGTTCGACGCCGAGCGAGGCATCGGCTTTTTAAATTCACTAATAGGGAATTATTATACGGGATAACGTTTCCTGATTATTGCGTTGCTGGAAAATGTCAATGAAGAGTTTAATGACGAGGTTTTGGAAAGCGTGTTATGAAGGCTAATTAGGGAAGGAAGGCAAGGTACAGCGGTGTAGCGTCTGCCTCTTGCGAGGAGGCAGTTGCTTGGATCTCGAACTCAGGACTAAACCTAAAGTCTTGAGATCGAGTCTTGGGTCCGTAAGACGTAATAACACTTATACAGTAACGTAATGCTGATGCTGCACTGGTAAGATGGTCAGACGCAATTAAATAAAAACCAGCCAAGTGCGTGTCCGACTTCGTACATTTAGAGTTCCGTATAAAGTAAGGAAATTATCAAAGAAAATATCTGATTTGTTAATTACTGGTATTTGTTAGTAAAATATACCATAGTAAATGTTATCAGAAAATTTCAAGTTCTTCGGAACAAAATTTTGTGACAGACGACGGACCTACAGACGGACAGACAGATAGATGGTCACATGAGTAACAGCAATAGGCGTTAGGAACCATCGGGTAAGGAACCCAAAAAATATTAAATTACCTGATAGCTACAACCTGGGAGTTTTTAAGTCGAGAGTGAATAGGTTACTTCTAGGCAAGCGTGCTCCATCTTCGACCACATCATCGCTTACCCTCAAGTGAGACAGTGGTCAAACGTGTGCCTATAAATAGTTTAAAACAATGCTGTTGTAGGCAGCAGACCATATAACTTGAAGATACGTCGTTTGTGGTCGCGATCTTCAGCAGTGAGGGATCTATGTAGAAGAATGCTGAAGCCAACATGAGTGTAGATATCTCTTTAAGAGCCCAGTTAATATCGACACTACAGATTGACTAGCATACTACACTGCAGCATAGTTTGTAGATCTCGTGTTCCTCGTACTGACACGAAGGAAGTAGAAAAACCCGGCGAAATGCGAGTTGAAGTCACGCGCAAGGGTTAAATTTTCATAAGTTTTACCATATTTAACACTTAATTATGTACGTTACATGAGGAGCTCGTGGCTAAAATAATAACAGCCGCACGGGTCGATCCATCAGGTTCGCTTGCCGGGATTGATCCATGGACGGGTGACCATCTTTACATACCGAGACTCCTCCGTGCCTCGGAAAGCACGTTAAGCCGTTGGTCCCGGTTGTCCATCGTGGATCTTTGACAGTCGTTACGGGTCGTCAGAATCCCGAAAGTCTGACATCCAGTTTTACCAAGGGGTTATCGTATTACCCAGTGACTGGGTTGTGGAGGTCAGATAGGCAGTCGCTCCATGTAAAATACTGGTATTCAGCTGCGTCTGGTTAGACTGGAAGCCGACCCCAAGATAGTTGGGAAAAGGTTAGGCAGATATTTTTTTTTTTAATGGGTCATATATAAATATAAATTCACTAGTTTCTACCAGCGTCTTCGTCCGAGTGGAATGAGTACTTCCCCCACTTTTAACCCCTTTTTCACCCCCTTTTTTTTAAGGGTTGAATTTCGAAAAATCCTTTCTTTTTTGGAACGAAGTTCCTTATCGCGCGTTGTGAAAGGGGGCTAGACGGAAAAGATTCTTACGAAAAGTTGTCACGACACTAATGAGGCTGTCCATCCAAAAAGATTGTGTTGGAAAAACAATCTAATAAAAACTTCTTGTATTTTTGGTGGGTAGGTACAAAGTTTGCAAGCAGATCAAGCATTATCTAACCAATTTCGTGTGTTAAATCTAGCGGAGCTTGGAACAATCTAACTCCAGATTAAGAGTTGAGTTGAGCTGAGCTGAGCTGAGCTGAGCTGAGCCGAGCTGAGCTGAGCTGAGCTTAGCTGATCTGAGCTGAGCTGAGCTGCGATGAGATGAGATGAGATGAGATGAGATGATGAAGTTCTTACGTGCGTGCGTGTGTGCGTAGTTAATAATAAAAAAAATATTATAAATAAAAAATAAAAAAAATATATTACAATTCCTTCACTAATTAATCGAAAGGAACTTCGTTCCATCCGGGTGTCCCTTGACACCTCTCAAGTTTTTTCTTTTTCTTTTCCTTTCAAATTTCATGTCTCTGATCAGACAGTTAGTCAGTTAGGACTTTGAATTTTATATCTACAGATTCATATGTGCATCAAATTTAAACTGAATCGGTTATGTGAGTTCGGGGCAAACTGGCTGTGACAGAAGGACAGATAGCCGCTCAAATGATCCTTAATGGGTTCTGGTTTTCATTCGGCTGTTCGAAACCCTAATAAAGATGTTTTTTGCTTTTAAAAATTGGTTACTTAATAATATTTTTGTATGTCAATCTACTTAAACCTAGATGAGGTTGGTTTTTCCTAGTTTTTCCTAAAGAACGAAACTAAGACGTCACAGTCTCTTATAAGTTAAAAAAAAAAATTGTTTAAGAGAATCATTATCAAATAATGTCGGAGGTAGGTAGCAGATTTGAATGGACCTGTCCAGACAGTGCACGCATGTTGCGAACGTTTCATGCTAAATGAGTTAGAAAATATTCTTATTTTAATTACCTGGCTTGATAACTGCCCGAGGACATCTGTAACAAAATCAAAACATAAGTAAATTATCTTTAATTAATTTTAACAATTACATTTCTACATAGTATAAATTTCTACATGATATAAATTTCTACATAGTATAAATTTCTACATAGCATAAATTTCTACATAGTATAAATTTCTACATAGTATAAATTTCTACATAGTATAAATTTCTAGATAGCATAAATTTCTACATAGTATAAATCAAAGTTGTTCCCGCGTCTGTCTGTTTCTCTGCGAACTCCTCCTAAACCACACAACGGATTTTAATGCGGCTATCACTAATAGAAAGAGCAATAAACGAGGAAGGTTTGTGTGTATAATTAGTACCCGTGCGGAGCCGGGGCGAGATGCTAGTATTTAAATGAAATACAAAACTGAAGAAAATACTTATGAGTAAATAGAAATGGTAATTATTATTCAACTAATGACATAATTAGGAAATATCACCACTACTAAGGTAGAAAATACACAAATTTTGTTTCAGAGTTACAGCTACGTCTAAACTTTTATCTAAATAAATAAAAAAAACAAATTAATGTCCTACACATTAACTTGTTCTTTTGATTCCGTACCTCAAAATAAAAAAAGAAATCCTTATTATGATAATTTGGTTGTGCGTTTGTCAGTCCATCTATCTTGATAGACGGACAGACACCCTAAAAAGGGTCAAGACCCTATTACTAAGACTCCGCTGTCCATTCGTCTGTCTGTCTGTCACCAGGCTGTATCTCATGAACCGTGATAGTTAGACAGTTGAAATTTCACAGATGATGTATTTCTGTTGCCGCTATAACAACAAATACTAAAAAACAGAATAAAATAAATATTTAAAGTGACTCTTAAACAACAAACGTGTTGTTTTTGCCGTTTTATAGATAATGATACGGAACACTTCGTGAGCGAGTCTGACTCGCATTTGGCCGGTTTTCTCTGAAACGCATGGAGGTATCAAACTGAAATTCATATCAAATACTTAAATCTGCAATCCTTTAGAGCAGTGAAAAATCAAACTTCAAAATCAACGCAATCAAATTTATACCGCATGTTTTGACACTCTCAAGGGAATCACTACCTATAGGGTACTTCCCGTTGATCTAGAATCATGAACTTCGGCAAGAAGCACTGACTTAGAGCACAAATAAAGGAAAAAATCCGAAAACAGTAAATTTGTAGCTACATCACAAAAAAAAAAGTGACTTCAAACTTATTTGCAGTTGGTAAACTAACCGCGACCTATGCCGATGTATGGAGACAACAGTTTTCGAACGGCAAAGTTAAGTTTTTTCGAGATGCGATTCCCATGATGGACGAACTATTACATAAGTATACCTTCAAGTTTGTACGGAACCCTCTCAGTGCGAGAGTCCGACACTCACTTGGCCAGATTTTTAAAGAATGTACTCGTATATGAAAACTTTTGTCTCTCATTTTGTGTTTTTAACCGACTTCGAAAAAGGGGCAGGTACTATGTTCGACTGTATGAAATTTCTTTTCTTTTTTATGTATGTCCTCTGATTTCTCTGTCATTTGTGGACCTATTCTCAAAATTATTTTTTGTTCCGAAAGAATATACTCCCGCGGTGGTCCCACATAAATTTTATCGAAATTGCTTCAGCGTTTTTTGAAAAACTGAACAGAAAAAATACGTATACCTAGATGACGTTTTGGTTTTCTCTAATTACGAGTATGTTTAAATTCCACTGCCACGTTATTGGGGTTTTTAGTTCTTGGGTATAACAACTAAAAAGTGAAAAATAACAAACTTTTTTACAAAAAAAAAAACAACCGACTTCCAAAAAAGAAAATTCACTAAAAATTTAAAAAAATAACTTTAAAATCGGAAGTCGGTGTCAAATAACGAAGAAATAAAATACAATCACCGACTTCCGAAATTAAAGTTATTTTTTAATTTTTTGTGTATTTTTCTCTTGTGACAGAAAATTGCATATCATCATGAATATCCATAACAGAATATTTAGAAACTACGAAAATATAGAACGCAGTTTAATCTTCCAAAAATTTTATGAATATAAAAGTATCCATCTGTACAAACTCAGTTATTTAGTGATATCTAATAGAATATGTAATGAACCATCTGTTTCAACTTAGACGGAGTTTGTTCCAATGTATATAGGAAGACAATGAGAATGTATGTACTCGTATGTATATATTTACTTTAACAAACTATGTGAGGCTGAAATTTAGACCAATCAAGGTTGAATAGGTAATGCTAAGAGGAAATACGGTTGAAATATTTGTACTTGTAACACAATTTTATTATTAAGTAGGTATATTATTTAATTGGCGTTTTACTATGGAACTAAATATTTATGTCATCAGTGGAAATATTGTGAGGACACAGAGGTTTTACGTAAAGGTCTGACATCACCCTGTGAGCAAACGTGGTGATCAATACTATCCTTTTCTATCTCCCCACAACTCTTGAAAGCCAGAATCAGTAGTGGCATCCATCAGAAAAAGCTCGACGAGTCCCGGCGAAAAGATTAAATTGTCTTGGCTCCCGCAATGAAATTAATCAGAAAAGAACAGCGGAGTAGTAAGAAAAACATAATTTCCACTTCCCATCCTTATCAAGCAGGAGACAGAACAAAGCTAGGCCGATAAACACAAAGGGACATTTGCAACTGGGGTAAGCACCACGGATTAAAACACTAATAATAATGGGTCCTAAATTATGAGCTCTTACATTTGATTCCAATAGGTAACTAGAATACCACTATCAAATTAGCTAATCAAGATCTGTCACCTACGTCATCATATCTTTTCTACCCAGTTAAAGTGTTTTTTTTTTATATATTGTTGATAGGCACGCATTTGACCACTATCTCACCTGATGGTAAGCGATGATGTGGTCGAAGATGGAGCACGCTTGCCTAGAAGCAACCTATTCACTCTTGACTTAAAGACTCCCAGGTTGTACCTATCAGGAAACACAGACTCCGGTAGGGAATTCCACTCCCTAGCTGTACGCACAGTGGATGTGTTTTCAAAACGCTTTGTGAGTGTGGATGGGATGTCCACCATAAACCGGTGGCACTTCGCCGTACGTCTTGTGGTACATTGATGAAACGGGCTTGGCGGAATCAAATTATGCAATTCTGCCGCACACTCCCCAAAATGTAACCGATAGAAAACCGACAGGTCAGCAGTGGGCAGTGTTGCCCAGTTACTGGGTTGAGAAGGTCAGATAGACAGTAGCACCATGTAAAATACTGGTACTCAGGTGTATCCAGGTAGTCTGGAATACCTGGAACCTGGACATAGTTGGGCAAAGGCTAGGCTGATTGACTGCTGACTACTGAACTATTTTTATTTTTGAAAGGCTTGTATTTTATCACTATCTCACCTGATGGTAAGCGATGATGTGGTCAACGTTGGAGCACGCTTATCTAGAAGTAACCTATTCACTGTTGACGCTGCCAGGTCTACAAAGCAGTTGAATCTGAAAACACCAGCCTACGCCTGATCGACTACGACAATTTCTGACTCTTTGATTCTTTTCATCATTCCACTCATTCAATTTGTATCACTTTATCATCATCACCATCATTCAGTCGAAAGACGTCCACTGCTGGACATATTCTTCCCCCAAGTGTCTGTACATCTCGCATCCATCGGCTACCTATGGAATTTCTCCAGGTCATCTATGTTTTTATGACTACATCAGGAAAATACTAAAACAATAATCTACAAATTCTTTTCCAATTACACCTAATTATTTTACGAAAAGCCCTTAAAAACAAATCCGATTGCCACATTAGAGGCAGAAGTCATAACCCAATTTTGGGGCTAAAAACCTAGTAAATGGAATATACGAATGTCGTATGGAGACAATATGAAGACTCGGCGCCCAAAGTGGAATTTAAATATGTAAGGAATTAGGAGAGGGGTCGCCCCCCTCCAGGGGGACGGTAGAGGGAGAGGGGAGCGGGAGGTTTTTCAAAACTAGAAAGAGATGAACATCGTGCGTTAGTATCGCGATCCGGTGTTTGGAGGCACAGGAGATTGAGTAAGAGGGATAAGTCGTGAGATATCGTTGGATGCGGAAATGGTTGGTTGATTGGAATATGTGAGATAACTTTACGGTACACCCTGGACATGAAAAAGTTTCGGCTAAAAAAGTTTAAACATTCGATCATGGGTAAGTTTCTTTTTAATAAACACGCTTTTATTAACTTGGTATGTATCTACGTAACGGAATCTTTAAACGTGATTGAAACTCACTTCCAAACGTCAGATTGAATTAGAACTTCGCACACTTATCTAAGACTGATGACAATGCATGGCTAGCTAAGAGACGTCATTCTTAATCAAATATGGCGGATTCCCAAATATGGCGGACTGGTTATTTTTTATGCATTTCCATGACAAGAGCGTCAAATGAAAATGTTTGCTGAGAAAATATAAAAATATAGCGTCATCATCATCAGCCTTTTATTGTTCCCACTGCTGGGGCACAGGCCTCCTCTCTGAGAGAGGGTGTGGGCCGTAATCCCCCACGCGGGCCCAGTGCGGGTTGGTGGATGTCACATGTCTTCGAATTTTTGGTTCTAGGACATGCCGGTTTCCTCACGATGTTTTCCTTCACCGTTTTGAGAGCAGTGGTGATGAAATAATTTACACAAAGTAAAGCACCTGCCTGGGTTCGAACTCACGACCTACAACTTGTAAGTCGCAGCCAATACCACTGGGCCACCACTGCTCTCTAAAATATAGCGTGTTTTTAGTTTATTTTTTAACTATAGGTAATTATTATTGTAATAAACCCAGCCGGTTAAAAGATGATGAGGAGACTGTCAGAAACTTATAGCAGACCAATTTGCTGATGAAATCTTAGAACTAAGATGGCATAATTCAATCAAGTATGATAAAAGTCTTAAATCTTTGTGTAGTAAACTATTGCAACCAAATACCCTTTATCTGCAAAGAAGACCGTTTTTAGTAATTATCAACACTTCCTGTCAGAGATATTCTCGATTCGCTTTAACAACGTCAATCTACACATTTACGTCTGTCGTCTTACAATTTTGTTGTACAGTGTAAAGTACATTCTTTTCAACTTAAGTTCTTTGTCATTATAGGCTTGCGTTTGACCACCATCTCACCTGATATTGTGTCGATGATAAAGCACGCTTGACTAGAAGTAAGCAATTCACTCTTTACTTACAGACCCCCAGGCCGTGGCTTAACTTAACTGAGTTCTTATAATAAAAATCAGTTCAGATAACTGAGCATAAAAACTCAGTTATCTCAAGACGTATCCCAACATACAGCTGCCCTCGCAAGCACACGCACGCGCCGTAATGAGCGCGCGCGGGGGAGGGTAGTTAGACAATTTTACAACTGCGCCTCGCGCCGTTTTTTGGCGTACTCTCGTCGCTAGGTGTGTGCGCATAGAGTAGGTTTAGCAGATGTGACGGGTATGTGGTGAGGGTTTTATGCCTATTCTGGTGGGATTGGAAGAGATCTTGGGAGGAAGATTTTATTGGAAATATCAATCAAATGGTTAAAACATAGAGTTTTAGGTGACCAGGTATTTTCATAGTGTGATGTCGTACGGCATTCTGTTGTGGGGAAATGCCGCCGATATTCAGACAATTTTTGTTTTACAGAAAAGGGCTATTCGTGCAATTTATAAATTAAGTCCCAGACACTCCCTCAGAGACAAATTTAAAGAGATTAATATTATGACTGTTCCCTCTCAATATATTTATGAGAATCTCATGTATGCACATAAAAATATTAATCTGTTTAAAAGATACAGTGATATCCATAGCATAAATACTAGGAACAAACACAAATTTATTGTACCAAAAACCAGGCTCAAGAAAAAAATAGGTGGTTCGTTTAGATGTCAATGTATACGTTTCTATAATAAACTTCCAAGCCAAATTCAAGAACTAAGCATAAATAAATTTAAATCATTTATTAAACGTAAGCTATGCCAGAAAGCTTTTTACACAATTAATGACTTTCTTGAGGACAAAAAGGCGTGGGATTGAGCTGCTTCAATGATATACATGAACCATTGTTTTCATATGTACTACTTACTGATGAAAAATTTTTTATATATATATTTTTTTTAATATTCGTTTTTGACATGAATACTTGTATAGTATTGCATTATATTTTTTATTTTATTTTTTTATTGACATTTTATTATTATTATTACTTTTTTTGACTTGAATACTTTGTTAAGTATTATATTTATTTTTATTTTTTGATTGACATATTATGATTACTATTTTGTTTGACACAAATATTTACTTTATAAAGTATTATATTTTTATTTTTTTTTGATTACTTAATTATTGTAAATGTGAGGACTATGTGGGTTATTATTATTATTTTCTCCTCCTTTTTACAGTAATTTTCAACGTTGTCTGACAGTTTGAGTACTTTTGCGGCCTACCCAAATGTCTTTTCTTTGGTATTGTTCGTCATGTCATTGAGCTCCTTAGTGGTTTTTAAGTTGAGCTATTCGACTATTGACAAATGCTAGCACTGACTGGACAGGTCCACTCAAATATGTTTGGTTCTTTCTTCAAAAGACCACTACAGACACTAAGCTGCATGGTCCTCATATAGAATAATGTGAATGCGAGAACTATGTATGTCGTTATATTCATGTAGATTTTATGATTGTCTGGCAGTTTGAGTATTTTTTGCGGCCTACTCAAATGTCCTTACTTTGGTATTGTTCGTCGGTTCGTTGAGCACCTCAAAGTTCTGAGTTGAGCTTCGCGATGACTGACAAATGCTTGCACTGTCTGGACAGGTCCACTCGAATTCGTGTGTTGCTTTCTTCATAAAGCTCATCCCAGACATAAACGTACATGGTTCTCATAGGATCTAACCAGTCCACATTGTATGGATTTGAACACTAAAAGAGACTTTGACCTCTGAGTTTGTTTCGGTGTTTCTTCTCAGGGTAGTCAGCTAGGAAACACCGGCCTCATCTAGCTTAAACTGACAAAAAAAATATTGACGTGTAAAAGTGTTCCTTGTAACCTATTTACTGAATAAACATCATTCATCATTTATCATTTATCAGGGTGGTAAAAGCGCTTTACTTTGTGTAAATTATTTCATTACCATTGATCTCTAAAAGGTGAAGGAAAACCGGCATGTTCTAGAACCATAACTTCAAAGACATATGACACCCACTAACCCACATTGGTGGATTATGGCCCACACCCTCTCACAGAGGCCTGTGTCCCAGCAGTGGGGACATTATAGGCCGATTATGCTATTATATTTATGCTTAAGAAATTGATGCTATACACATAGTTCTTTTCAATTGGTATTTAGTATGTTTGGCCTTTATTATTTTAAGCTGTGAAACTGTTCCTTTTTTAATAATATTAAAAGATCAGACAGTTTGAAGGTAGCCTTAGTGTCAATATTTCTTTTGAAACAAATGAAAACTTTATCCTAAGTTCCTAACTAAGCCTTCCTAATACTTGATACTATATCAGTACTATGTGCATCCTTAATGAAACCAAACCCCAGCTAAAATATTAGGAAGTGGTGAGGCCCGAGCGTTTTTGGGTGACTGTCTTTATGTAGAACTTTGATGTTCAAAAAGTGCTGGCTCTCAGCCTAGTTTGAATAAATTACTTTTGATTTTGCACTTCATCATACGAAAAATTTCGAAACTTCAAACATACTCCCTCTCAGAGGACATCCGCATCTAACTTAAGCCGTCTCCTCTCCGTCCCCGCTCTGTGCCACCATCTGTAGGTGCGCACAAATTTGCATATGTCGAAATAATTTAGGGGGTAACTCCACACACTCTCACCCGCTAATGTACGCCCGTATCGGCGCCAGCGGAATAAGGAATAGCCGTAGATGCGACATTCAGCTAACATTTTTACGTTTATGTCCCTATTTTTATGGGCCTAAGTTGTAAAGGGATGTTAGAACTGTAGTAATCTTGTGAACGAAGAAAGGTAATGTGGGCGTTATATTCGAGTGGCTGGATGTCGAGGAATTTGGGGTTTTATTGTTGGACTAGTTGGTTCTTCATCTTCTTACGAATAAGAAGATAGCTTAAGTCGTAAAAAAAAGCGGGGTCCTTAAGGGTAACATACTGACTCCGCTTTTTTTTACTCGTCCGCTGTTCTTTTCTGATTAATTCTGTTATGGGACAAAAGACAGTTTAGTTTTCTCGTTTCGTTCTCCGGGACTCGTCGAGCTTCATTGCCTCGGCTGTTTTTTGGTGTTGATACTAGCTTTCAAGAGTTGCAGTGGTTGGGTAGAGTGTGGAAGGCTTGTCCCAAATAAGGATAACTTAGCGTGGCTTAGAGAGTAAGGGCCAATACACATACTCCCGATACGATGTTGCAGCGTGGTACGTTGTAATGTTGTGTCGAGAAACAACGAAAAGCAACGTAAGAAATCACTTATTTGCACCAACTTTTGAGTTGGTTTTTTGGCACTACTATTTGAGTTAATTATTAAGAAACGTTCATTTTTAGTAAGAGCATTTTTTATTGGTATAGTACTAAATATAACCCCGGAGTATATATAACCTAGCAGAAACAGAAGTTTTATTACTACAGCTCGGAATAAATCAGACTGGGTTTCTAGTCCTGTTCAGTGGTAGTTACCTAAATTAAAAATAAATGGAATAGGGCTTGTGAAAAACGGGAACCTTCACAGTGAAATACTTTGAAAACCTAAAACTATTTCAAAATAAACAACATAGTGTAGGTAATTGATATGTTTCAACTAAAGCTAAATTATTTACTACGGAAGCCTCTTCCATACACCCTTTCAAATATCATCCAAATGCTACATGTGAGACATAAATCAGGTAGTGAATCCTTATTACGACTATAATTATGTTACAACGAGGGCAAACTATCAAGACTTCTTTATTTACGTTACTAAAAACTTCAAATGAGTTTGCTAAAATATAATTAACCTACCAGTTGACGCATAAACTTCACCAGATAAGATGACTGTGTACCTACTTCCTTTTAGATTAAACTAGCGACTCGCCCCAGCTTCGCACGGGTACAAATTATACACCTATACTATCCTCATGAGTCACTTTGTCTATTGGTAAACACCGCATGAAAATCCGTTCACTAGTTTTTGAGTTTATCGCCAACAGACAGACAGACGCGGTGGACTTCGTTTTATAATATGTAGTGATGCAAATTCTTAATGTAAACCAAATCTACATACTTACTAACCAAAATCTCAAACAAAACTGTAAATAAAAAAAAAAACCTGCAAATAACGACTCTACTCCCAGTATATTACCTTTATGGCGTCTCTACCTCACTTATAACTGTTCTAAGTCTACTGAAGGAAAATTTTCGCTCATAACGTTCAGAAAATAACGCGGGGGAGAACTCTAGTAATTTGTCGATACTCTACATACGGCTCTATATGAGTATAGAGCTATCGGCTTATGTACGAAGGCTCTTTGATTGAAAAATTAGGGACTAATGTATGTGTGAATTAGACTGTAATATAAATTGGAGATGTTGAGATTATAGGAGATTGTGCCGGAAGATTTTAGCAATGTGGAATCAAGGAAAATGAGGATATTCGAAGAATCGGTTATTAAACGTCCATTATGGGGTAGGTTTTGGCGGAGGAGCTCGTGGCTAAAGTAATAACAGCCGCACGGGTCGACCCATCAGGTTAAGCTACGCTTGCCGGGGTTGGTCCATGGATGGGTCCATCTTTACATGCAGAGACTCCTCCGTGCCTCGGAAAGCACGTTAAGCCGTTGGTCCCGGCCGTTGATCGTGGATCTTTGACAGTCGTTACGGGTCGTCAGAAGCCCGAAAGTCTGACAACTAGTCTTACCAAGGGGTATCGTATTACCCAGTAACTGGGTTGTGGAGGTCAGATAGGCAGTTGCACCATGTAAAATACTGGTATTCATCTGCATCCGGTTAGACTGGAAGCCGACCCCAAGATAGTTGGGAAAAGGCTAGGCAGGCAGATTGATTTACACGGTAGGTTTTGCTGTTAGTTTAACCACAGTCAAGTTTGTGACTGACGGATAACGTATCGTCTAAAACAATGACTGCTGGTTGCATGAAATAATTTGGATACTTTGATTCTAACATCATGCAACCGTCAGTCATAACTTTTGGAATTGACTGACGCTTGCATGAGCGTGTAAAAATGTAGCCTTAGAAAAAATATGTGACCGTAAGAGTTAGCTGTACAGGTTTATCCAAAGAAAAATCGACTTCTTGGAAGAATTAACGTTTTCACTAGTAATTGTTACATGAGCCATTGTGTCGGGCGCAATGCCTATTGCACGGTTTCCCAAGCTGATTTGCACATATGTGACAATATCGTTGTAAAAGTTGTTAAAAGAGAATGTATGCAAATGTCGTTACTTCTTCAGAATTGTAGGTTATATTTTCAGATAAAGGCTCTTTCAAATAAACACACAATATACACCGTCCTTGTTATGTTATTAAAAAAGAGCTATTACGAATGCTAGCTAGTAATTACAACCAGCAATCTAGCTCACTAGCAAATCTTTTCACGACATCACAACCCATTTTTCCAGCTCGTGTTGACACGAAAACAGTATTAGCCGTGCCCACAAACACATATCAACCTTCAAAAAACTAAAAAACGAAGTTCAACCAAAAAAAAAGAGCACACAACTGCCCATTCACTTCAAATAAAAATAAAAACACGGAAAAAATGCAAAAAAGACAAAAAAAAACGCGTTACATGGTAATTGAAGTACGCTGTAGTGAAAGTGAAATGATTTTTTAGACCTTTTTTTCAGTTCACGCATCGCAACTGAAATATTTCGGTGGAAAACCTTTATTTTATCACGCCACCGTTAGATTTGAGTTCGTCCGATGAATTTTTATTCATTCGCTTTGTATAGAAATTGAAAATCCCGATTTGTTTTACTCTCTCTGCTTTTTTTGTAGTGCTCTGTTTGTAAATATAGAGTTTTTTACTTTTTATGGCTTGCGTACGATTTATGGGGAAATATGAATGAATTTAGGAGGGTTTGGGTGTGTTTGTGAGCTTTCAAGGACCTTTTATTTATTTATCCTGGTCGATTTCTAGAGTTTTACATTTAACTTACAGGTGTAACGTTTATATCTACGAGTATCTACACTTGAAGAGTTTTCTAACCAATTTAAAGGCGTTCAGCAAGAGCAAAATATTTGTTACTCTTTTAGGACTGATCTTTGAGTTATAGCTATAAATATGAACCCATAATGATTCTGGATCTAGTTACTTATCATGGTGTCTGAAAAGATTCGGTGTCTATGCATTCTTTCTGGTAGGAAATGCCTGGGCTACTAAGTCCGCCTCTGTACTTGTGTGTGCATAAATAATTAAATAAATAAAAATCTAGTGGGTACGTAGGGGAGACCGGGGATGGTTGACTCACTTTTGACTCAAGCTCGTCTAACTCTGATGTTCAACTTAATATAACAAAAGCAACAGTTGATACAGATAGAAGAAATATTCAGGCACCTAAAATAGTAATCTATAACCTGTATATTTATCATTATAATACTTATTTAGTCAATTTTCTAAACCCCTGACGCTTGGTCAACCTACCCCATGTTCGGGGTAAGTTGGCCATAAACATGGGGTAGGTTGACCTAGGCAGTAATTAGTGTAAATAAAAAAGATTATAGTATAAAATAAGACATTAAAATGTATTAAATGATAGAAACTTTTTATTTAATTATAAACAAACTTAAATTTTTGGTCCATTCTCGGTTAATAAAGAACTTTAATAAAGGTAACAGTCTCTTTTAAAACTATAAAAAAAAAACTTAATAATAAGTAAGATTTTTTTGTTGAACGACGTAGCTCTAGACTGGCTTGTAGCTTGAGGTGATCTTATTGATAACGAAGGGTGACGTTTTAAAAAATTACCAAGCCAATCTTCGCCAGCCATTTGTTTTGTATTCCAAGATTCAGGCAAAGTTTTATTATTCCTTTTTGCGTATTCGAATGCAAACTTGCGTGTCTCATACGGTGTTAATCCATAATAAATGTCAGCAGCCGTCTTCAAATAAGCTTCCAGATTATTTTCTTCGTCATCGCTAAATATCTGCCTATTTTTTATGTACCCCACCGTGTCCAGGGTCAAATCAGCTCTCGTAGGGTTCGGATTACTTTCTAGCTTTTGTTTAAGTTTAGTTACATAACGATGCAACGTTTTGTATGGAATTTGACATTTCTTTGATGTGGCGTTTATGCTGTTATTATCGAAAATAACTTCATGGCAAGCTCTTTCTAAAATATCTTTTGGTACATCACCCCTTTCAGATTTTCTTTTGTACGTCCTCATTTTCTGTAAAAATACAATTACTGTAATTTAGTATGTGAGAGAAGACCATATAGTGTTTGCATTGATGTGCACATTAACCTGCCCGCACAAATCTAGTAAGTAAGATCAAAAATAAGTATTAAATGTTATATTTATTTTAAAGGGGTTGGTTGACTAAGTAGTCTACCTACCCCGAACAAAATTTGTCAACCAACCCCTGACGCCATTTTGAATTTTACCGGCGTATCACGTGCAAACTCTAGCACTAACATGGAAGCAATACTGTGTAAAATAGAATAAAACTATCATATTTACTTTTTGCATAACAACAATAATGTTTCTAACAGATCCATAGGCACAATAACAAAAAAAGTACGAACGAAAAAAATAACTTACCGAGACCAAAAACACAACATGTGATCCCACTCACGAACGCCGTGCGACTGGAGTGGCTCACTTTGCACAAGTTAGTGGGGCCTGGAGAGGCATCGTCGCTCGTGATTGGTTGATGAAAAACACGCGATAGTTGCGAGTTATTATTGCTTAGTCTACCTGCCCCTATAGTCAACCATCCCCGGTCTCCCCTAACTTCGTTTTGGGTCATTTACCACTCTTGGATAATTGTGAACATCATCTTCCTGCCCTTATCCCATGTTACTTGGGGTCGGCGCAACACGTTTTTTCTTTCATTCTGTCCTGTCAGCCGTCACGCTATCACAACTCCTTTTCTTTCTTAATACTCCTCACACAATCCATCCATCTTTTCTTTGGCCTATCTCCCTCTCCATCCATCCACATTTATATTCATAACTCTTTTAGTTACATGTATTTCATCTCCTCTTCACATGACCATACCAAGATGAGCGGTTCCCTTTAAACTTTTCTGTCACTGGCGCCACTTTAAACTACCTAGATTAGGGTTCTTGGATTATTGTAAACAACTTTTCTATTGCGGTTCAAATTATTTTTTTCTTACACAGAAATAACATTAAAACCAGCCATACTCACTAAGTTAAAAGACATACCAAAGAGCTTGTGGCTCACCTCCCCCAGTCACCATTCATGCCGGAAGCTGAGTCTAGACGACTCTAAACCTCTGTTATGATTTAACGAAATAAAACCTCGAAAGACAACATTTTGTATAAGAAATACGATAAATTAGTTTACCGTTTATATGATTTATTTACAGAAATTAGGTTTTGATGTAAATGTTTTACGATGAAAGAAAATATGGTGGGGAAATCTGGATGTATTGGTCTGGAATTGCGGAGACGTTGACAGTAAATGAAGTGATTTAAGCTGATTTTTCTTTGCCTAATAAGAGTTTTTCTGGCCTGACGGTGTGTGTGAATTATAATTATGTGGTTTAGAACTTACTTCCTTAAAAAAAATAAACAGAACCCACTTCCAAAAAAAGTGAAAAATAACTTTAATTTTGGAAGTCGGTGTCAAAAAACGCAAAACCAGAAACACCGACATTCGAAATTAAAGTTATTTTGCAATTATTTTGGAAGTCGATTCTATTTTTTAACCGACGATAAAAAATGAGGAGGTTCTCAATTCAACTGTATATAAAGTTTTTTAATTTTCACTTTTCAGTAGTGGTTCCCCGCTAAACTGTGTTAACAATTCATAGATATACGATCGCAGCAATCGCAGTTGATTTGCTGTCAATTTTTGAAGAGTTCCGTTGTCTGTCTCCGAAACTCATCGTCAGATCTATATGAAATTGAAATGGGACCATTCCGAAACAAACTCCTTTCGAAAAAAAAAAATATTTTGCAAATCCGTCAATATATGACGGAGATATATATAAAAAAAAAAACAAAAAAAAATACAAACATCCGAATTGATAACCTCCTTCTTTTTGAAATCGGTTAAAAATAGCTTCTGTCAGCGGCTTCGGCCTCGTGGAGTTAGTACTTCCCCATTGTAAATTATAGCCTACGTGCTATAATAGAATAAAAAAAAAAACTATCCTTTGGACAATTTTCAACCAGATTCGTTTAGCCATTCTAGCGTGATAGAATAACAAATAACAAACATTCATTTAATAATCTAGATATAACATAGAGTAACAAATAATCTCATCTATCGATAAGAGATATTATCCAGAAATACGTATTAAATTTCTTTTAGTTTGGAAGGCACAGTTTATAGTAGAACAACAACAAAGATTCTTGGAAAAAGATTTCCTGTGATCGGAATTTTCCAAAACCTGATAATTTGTTAGAAGGAAAACCACAATTTTCCTGTGAAACCATACCAAAGTTCAGGCCATTTTTTATAAACTTTTAATACTTTATATTTCTTCTTTAGCTATACTAATATTATAAACAGGTAAGTTTGTATATAGAGGGTAATCTCTGGAACTAATAAACCAATTCTAAAAAAAAAACACATATTGAAAGCTACATTGTTTCTAGCTTATAGGCGGGCTATAAATTATATTGTTATGGGCTGTATTTTCGTAAACCACGCAGACGAAGTCACGGATAAAGTGCTAGTTAGAAAATAAATAAACGCATAGACTTACAGATTGCAATCATTTTATACATAACAAGCTTCTGTCAGCGGGTTTGCCCGCGTGGAATGACTACATCCCCCATTATAAACTTTCAACTTCTTTTTCACCCCCTTAAGGGTTGAATTTCGAAAAACCCTTTCATAGTGGATACCTACTCTTCACAAAGAATACACCCTCCAAATTTCATGTCTCTAGGACCAGCGGTTTAGGCTGTGCGTTGATATATCAGTCAGTCAGGACTTAGAATTTTATATACATATACAGATTTAATTCTCACAAAACTGAAAAATAATTGACAACTAATTTCAACAAAAAATCCTAGTAAATTTAAGAACTTAAACAATATAATAAATATAATAATTTAATTTTCACAGTCAAATTTCTCGATCAAAACCTTTCCTGTAAAAAAAAAAACCAACAAAAAATATTCCTTGCATTATAAGAAATCCTTACTCTAAAACATCTCTTGCATTATCACTTATCGGTCAAAAGCAAGTCATGATACTGCTCCGGATCCGCCCGTGAATCGCAAGTAACCCTTAGATGTGGGTCAGTATATCTTGGGCAACGCACCCCCACTTGGGGCAGCCAACCCCAATGTTACGTGTACATGTTCTTGAGAAATGTCTCGGTCAGTGTGTTCGAGGTTTAGTTGAGCATGAGATGGAATGTGAGGGTAATTCACGGCTATTGAAGAAGGGTTCATTATCTTTTGATTATTACGAGAATAGGGATAGTTTTGACTAGTCTTATGTGTAGTGAATACAGTATTGTGGAAATATTTTTTTACTCGATAATCTTCGTACCAGAAGGGTCTATTGTTGTCACTCACGTGTCCGTATATCCGTCTGTCCGTCTGCCTGTCACAAAATTTTGTTCCGAAGAATTTTTTAACTTTCCACTGACCTATGAACTTGAAATTTGGTGAGAATGTTTATTATTACGTATATTTTATTTACAAATACCAATATTTGGTACGGAACCCTAAGCGTGCGAAATTCGACACGCACTTGACCGGTTTTTAAAGTATATTGCACGCAAGGAATGTGAGATTTCCCATAGTTAAACATAGAGAAGTAGCGTAGACAGACATATTTTTAAAAATTTAAATTAATGTTTTTCCACTCACTGGGCTTCCAATTGCTATTAAGGAGATCTAGTCTTCACTCAAGATCTTAATTATATAGAAGTATTAGATATTTCTTCAATCAATTGAGGTTTATAACAAGATTAAATTAAGTCAATATCAGTTATTATTATCGATTTGTGTATTAAGTTATAGTCTGTTGTAAATAAATAACTTGACATATCATTTAAATTAAAGTGCAAATTAAGTCATAGCAATGTTTCATTAACATAATAATGGTGTACTATTCAAAAGAAAATTGTATTCACGAAAAAAAAAATGTTTCCTTTGACTCGTCTTAAGTTTATATCTTAATTTATTTCTGCTTCATAGTTAGATAAGTAAGCTAAGTAAGACATTTATTAATCGAAGGAGAACATGCCACAACTCATTATTGCGACGGGAATATCTCTTTTATATTTCTTTGTTTCTTTGTTAAATCGTACAGGTTTGCTTTGATATTTATTTGTGAATGATTAGTAGGATTGCTTTATATTTTAGACTGGAACTCGTCTTCTGTTTTTATCTTGCTTTCTGCTCCTAAGTTAGGCATCAATAGAGGTCAGTTACGTACAAAGCTAAGTAAGACATTTATTAATCGAACGAGAAGATTCCATAACTCAGTAATGCGACGGGAATATCTCTCTTGTTTCTCTGTTTTTCTTTTAAATCGTAGAGCTTTGCTTTGATATTAATTTGTGAATGAAATTGTGTGATTACATAGTTTATTAGTACGATAGATTTATGTTTTAGACTTTGTTTCAGATTTTCGAGGTTTAGACGGGGAGGGGGAGGATGTCTAAATAAATATGAAGTCATTTTTATATGAAATTAGATTAGACTTTTAAGTTAACTAGTTGTTTGTTAGTTGTGCCTACTGTGATTCATAGAGATGTAGTCAAGTCTTTACAGTTTCGTTTTAAGTGCATAAATTGATACATCAATTCTCATGTGAGGCAAATTGCGTTGTACGACATAAAATACATCTGCATACTAATGACTATACTTACTACAAGTATGTCGAAAAAAAGGCGGACAATACAAAATAAGCCTAGGACACGCCCATCCGAAAAAAGTAGTCAACACCCCGGGAAATAAATAAATATACAGAACAGAAGCAATTTTTGCATACATTAATTACGAAAGAACCTAACATTGCCTGCCAATATTGAATAACGGCTACATATCTCTGAAACTACCCTCTAAAAAACATGTGTATACGATCTAACACGGAGAACACACGACACCAATGTAATAAAAATTATATGCTCCAATTTACGATGGCGGGGGATGGGGGATGGGAGGCCAAAAAATTCCCCCCTTTTTCCCCCTGATTGCGGGATCGAATCTCGCTAAACGGGTGTACGAAAAATTTCGCAGTAGGGGTGTCCCCCCGTGGGGCGCAATACATTTTTATCATTATCCCTTTCTCACTACTCTGAGGGTATTTGGTAATTATTGTGTATACGTATATATTTTTTGTCGGCTTTTTTGCATGTTTGCAGTTTTTCGGGGGTAGGGGGCGTAATTATGATTGGACAGTGCGTCCAATGATTACTTATTGTGTTTTATGTGTCCATTTATTTTGTCACTTGATTTATTTAATTGGATGTGTTGGTCTCTGGGTGATACTGGATTCGAATGCTAGGGACTGATTTCTTTAGCCTTGCGTGACTGTACTTGCCAAGTTAATAACTTAGTTAAGTACTTTTCCGGGTTAATTTTTCTAAATTTATGTACTTGGAATAGTTCTGTTTCTGTAAGTTTTTCTTTTCAGATAATGCTGAAACCAAAATCTAGTCTTTCGTTCGTAATGCAGACTAATTTTCACAGTTACAAATATTAGTTATCGATAATTTTATCCAAGCTCTATTAACCTGATTCCTTCGAGTTATTCTTCTATGTGGCGTGGGTTGATAACTGATCTACTACGTTTTCTCTTTGATTAGCACATTAAATAATGATGAACCTAGAATTACGTGGCGTTAATCTTGAGATAAGTTGGTAATATATTCTTCATAATTAAAGTTTGATTTATTTTATTTTTGATTAAGTAATTTATTAATTTATTGAAGTGGGACTTGGACGTTTTCTTTTAGGCTTTGGTAAAGAGTAGCACAAAAACGAGGCTGGTGATAGGAACTAAGGGAGGCCTTTTCCCAGCAGTGGGATAGTACATGCTAGCTTTAATCAATTGAATTTTCTAACTTTTATTTTAATACTGAAACTGTACACAAAACTATTATTATTTTTATTTTATTAGTATAAATATGTTATCCACACCTTCACCTTTCTGTCCTAGAGAGGAAACCTGAATCCCAGCAGTAGGAGCATTATAAGAATGGTTATGTTGTGGTCTATTACCCACACTTTTTTACTGACTAAAACCCACCCCGGTTCCTTCAGTTGCTTTTGTCAGGACCGCGGTAATTCTCTTTCAAATTTATCCGGAACCCAGAGAGACATTGGTCTTGGTGGACCTCGTCAATTTTTGCTGACATCTCTTTGAGGCGCGCATGGAACACAATGCGCCGTTGACTCGGGCCTGGTCCATATCGGACAGCGAGCTACCAATAACTCGCCGTCCGCAAGCCCGCGCCTACGTGAGTGGCGGTGACCGGGAGTCGCCTTGCGTCTCCCGACGCCCGCGTTGTCTCCTGCGGGTCCTGCGCATCCCTGGCTGTCAATTCTGCTTCCTTCTTAATTTTGATTATCTGCATTAGTCATTCATAAAGTACTATGTAGGTACTAACATTTTATTCAAAAATGAGACGCCAACATGACTGGTGAAATGTGGATGTTCAGGTAGACTACTGCTTAAATCTTGGGGGAAGACACGCGTGATGTTATTTATGATTTGGTGTTAAAGGAAACAAGAAGGAATCGAAATAGGAGTGGAATTCGCTGCCGGGGTCTGTTTCCTGATAGACCTGGGGGTCTATGAGACAAAAGTGAATGGGTGAGATAGTGGTCAGACGAGTCTATCAATAGTAAAAAAAAAACGGGTAAGGGTGTGTGTTCACACATTTAGGGTTCCGTACCATATTAGGGAATTATCATAGAACAATATGATTTGTCAAAAGTATAATAAACATTATCACCAAATTCAAGTTCATAGGTCAACGGAAAGTTAAAAAATTTTTCGGATCAAAATTTTGTACGGACAGACGGACACGTGAGTGATGTCAATAGATCTCCGTGTTGACCTTTCGGGTACGGAAGCCTAAAAAATAAGAAGGAGAAAAGTGTTTCGACTTTTAGAACAATAGTCTAAGAGCTAACGCTTAAACTTTCTAAAAACTGTTTCCATTTTTCCATGAAAAAGGTTTGAAAATGTCATAAAGATTATAATAATAGATTTGTTATTGTAAAGACCTTGTTTTGTGACTAATGATAGGAAGCATGTATATGTCTATCTTATGTATAGTCGTTCTTTGTATAGTTAACATCCGGAGTTGTGTTGTGTGGGGCCTCTATAAAATAATAGCATGGAAACATCTGGTCTAATATACCTATAGAATAATGTTTAATTAAGACAAGGTGAGATACACCTAATTGTTATTTTGTATTAGACATGTTTGGTGCCTTGCCTTGTTTGGGTTTTCAAATATTTATGATGTACATGAATGTCCAAAAACCGGCGAAGTGCGAGTCTTACTCGCGCATAAAGGGTTCCATGCTATCGTACAAGGTTATATGCGTCTACTTGTTGCCATTATTAAGATCGAGCAAAAAATGCGAAAAAAACACGTTTCTGGTAGGGGAGCTCCCTTTAATTTTTAATTTATTTTTTTATTGTTGTTGTCATAGCGGCAACAGAAATACACATTCTGTGAAAATTTCAACTGTCTACCTATTACGGGTCATGAGATACAGCCCGCTGACAGACAGACGGACGGATGGACGAGCCGACGGATGGACAACGTAGGTTTAGTAATAGGGTTACCCTTCGGGTACAGAACCCTAAAAAAAATGGCCACCGTCGGTCCCAACTAACAGGTATGCGTACTTTCAAAGTAAATACTATTACCAATATAACAAACCCACATTTTATTTTGTCAGAAAATAGGTAATGTCTGTCGGCTCTGGGATCTTGGATTAAAACGAATGTCGAATTTAAATAAAAGAGCACTGTTGAGTTTGCAGTATTTAGGCATTCATTTAAGTGTTAGTTAAAACATGCTCTAAAAAAACGCATTTTAGTGACTGTTCAAGTTCGCGTTAGTTATAAAGTTTAACCACTTACCAACAACCAACCTTGAAGTTCAATCGATCTGTTTGTCTCTTTGTTATTTAACTACAAACCTTTAACTACAGATCTATCATTGATACGGTTGACATAATTTTATAGTTATATCAGTTCAACCTTCAGTTCGATCCCTAATATCAGATAGCAATCTATTCGTAGTGAACCTATAATTTTGCGGCCGGAATTCCGCTTTGGTATTCAAAGAAAATTACTTAAACTTTAAGTCAGGAGTGAATAGGTTACGAGTACTTTTAGGCAAGCCGACTCCAGCGATGACCACATCATCGCATACTATCAGGTGAAAGTGGTCAAACGAGAGCGTAAGAAAAGTAAAAATAAAAAAAAAACTTAACTATTTTCTATAGTTACAACAAAAAAAAAACTAAAAACATGTTTTATTTTTAGGGTTCCATACCCAAAGAGTAAAATGGGACCCTAATTACAAAGACTCCGCTGTCCGTCCGTCTGTCACCAGGATGTATCTCATGAACCGTCATAGTAGGTAGTTGTGTACAGATGATGTATTTCTGTTATTGCTATAACAAGAAATACTAAATAATAGACTAAAATAAAGATTTCAGGACTCCCACACAGCAAACGCGTTTTTTTTTTGCCGTTTTTATAGATAATGGTACGGAACCCTTCGTGCGCGTGTCCGACTCGCACTTGACCGGTTTTTTTGTGTGATGCGGAGGAATGAAGAAAATGTCGTGAGGAAAGTCTTGTGTATGGATCTGGATGGCTATAAGATTAGAGGAAGGCTAGACTACCTCAAAGAACCGGTTGGACTGTGTGAAAGAGGATATGGGTAAAAAGAGGTTGACTACAGAAATGACGACTAATAGAGAAGTATGGAAGAAAAAGAAGACATGTTGGGCCGACCCCAAATAAATTGGGATAAGGGCAGAAGAATTATGATGATGTGGGACATTTATTTCTTCAAGATGCCTTGGGTTGTTAGCCTCTCCCTAAAAACTGGTTGTATTACTCCAGGCAGATTTCACTACTCATTCCAGAACAGAAGAAACTGCCCTTTGATTGCCACCTCCCAACGAAAATATCAACGCCATTAATTAGTTCTTAGCCTAATTAACTCACCTAATTATGAGAATATCGTTTCAAATAAATTTATATCAGAAAATGACGTCACAGCATCAGAAGAAAAAAAATCAATAGCAAGCCTTGAATATTGTCCAAGAAATTTCGTAGCGGGCAAGCTACGCGACCGTAGCCGTAGTACTACGCCGTAGCAGGCCTACGCAAAAACAATATTTTCAAACGGTACGCTGTTCCTAATTATATTGTTGGATCTCTCAATGAAATTCTCCAGTGGAAAGTTTTACAAGTTTTTAGATTAATTTTGTATATAAATGAAGAATATTTGCTGTTCTAAATGTTGCTTTTGATGGTTGTAAGGTGGGCTAGATTTTGATGGGACCAACTTTAGTTACGAATCTTTTAAACAATGGCACATGGCTGAGACACATATTTCTGGCTTTTTTGACACAATCATTAGGTATTTTCGTTCATAATTAATAATGAGTCATTATGATAAATTAAGCTCTTTAAGTCAAGGAACTTATTTTAATGATTTAATGGTGCCGATTCTCTTGTTTAATAACTAAACTAAAATTAGAGAATCGCTATCTTTTACTAAAAGGCAGTGCGAGAAAAGGACGGCTATAGCTATGAACTAAGTTAGAGATGTCAAACTAGTTTACGCCTTGCGCTTTACCGTGTTTCGACAAGTTACAACACACTACTACTACTCACACGCTACTTGTCGACAAGTGTGTGTAGTCGACAAGTTTTTACGTGTACCCTTAATTTGTATGGAAATATTAGTTCAACTAAATTTGACAGCTCTAATTAACGTCCGTCTCTTTCTTGTTTTATTAGAGAGAATAAGATAGCAATAGCCTAAATTAAGTTTAGTTTGTGTACAACAGAATCGGTACCATTGTTCATATTGTCCTATTTCAATGGATTTATGCATTCAAACCAAATAGCTACCGAGGATCGCCCAGAGGACACGGTGGAGCATACGGTGGAGGTTTGCCCCGCTTGGGCAGAACACCGCCGTGTCCTCGTGGATGCGATAGGCGACAGCGACCTCTCGCGCCGTGCCCTGGTTCAGGCCATGGTACGGAGCGAGAGGGATTGGGAGGCCGTCTCCTCCTTCTGCGAAACAGTAATGCTCGCGAAGAGGGAGGTGGCATACGTTAGGGAGACTCAACAACAGCCGAGTCGCCCTAGCGCCCCCAGCCGCGACCGCCGCAGGAGACGCCAGGGGCCGCGAGACGATCTCCGGCCACCGTAGACCAGAGAAGTCATAGGATGATTTCCCACCCCCCAAAAAAAAAAAAAAACCAAATAGCTACTAAAAATACCGTCCTTTAGTTCTTACCTATGTTAATAAGTAAGTATATTTATTTTTTTAAAAGCTTTTATTTAGTTTCACCTGCCCCGTTGTCCGTCTGTAATCAAATCTTGCAAGGTAAATTAGACCCACTTCCCGATATCCGATTGGACTCAAATTTGCTGTAATTATGTAACTTTGCTGACAATATAATGATATTGTACTATGGAGCTGGTTTGATGATGGAGATGGAAGATGGCCATAGGAACTTCTGGACTAAACAAGATAAATCCATTGAGTTTGGGCTCGATTGATTTGTTTTGAGGAGTAATTTACGCCTAAATTATATTCAGGGTCTGATGATGAAATTAAAAGATGGCCACTGCATCTCTGTGACAAAGCAACATAACCCCACCGAGTTTGGTCTCAATTTATTTGTTTTGAGGAGCACTTTACACCTAAACGATATGCAGGGTCTGATGATGAAGCTGGAAGGTGGCCACGCATCATCGTGATAAAACAACTTAACCCCACCGAGTTTGGGCTTGACTGATTCGTCTTGAAGAGCAGTTTACTTCACATCATAATATCCTAGAATATTTTAAAACATCACACCTACTCTTAAAAAGTATTTAAGAGTAGGTGTGATGTTTTAAAATATTAAAAATAAATAAAAGTAAAAAAAATATTTTTTAAAAAGTTTGAGGCACAGATATAGTAAGTACCTAACCTGTAACACGCCAAATACTTACTAGAATTTGTTTTTAACTTTTTAGTTTTGTAATTAAACTCTACATCTATATTTATAACTAATACTTCTTTCTGTATTCAAACATTCATAAAAACCTCCATCTTTTACAAGTACCTCAAAAGTTCCCCTAAATAATATCCATTTCTTATTTCACTGACGTCATATACATTTCCATAGAACTACCTCCTCCAGTCTTTTGTCTACGGTGTTAAGTTCGGTACAAGTCCCTCACAACTCGAACTAAGGAATAAGGAAGTACTCTCAACGCCGGCATTTTTGATCTCCCCTCTGACTATTAAAACTATCGATCTTTGCATAAAACTCATTGCAAGAGGCTGTAATTTTTGGGGAAGTTGGCGGAAATTTATTCTCTTGCTTTAAGATTCACATTGTTGAGTTAATAAAAATGATGAGTGTGGGTGATTGATGATTGTTTCTTGTTTTGTTTCTTCGTTATTTGACACCGACTTCCGAAATTAAGGTTATTTTGAATTTTTTTTGGAAGTCCGTTATATTTTTTTTTGTAATTTTAATTTTAATTTTTCACTTCTTAGTTGTAAAATTAAATAGTAAAGTTATGCCCGAATTGATAGCCCCGAAAATATGGAAATTGAACATAATTAGTGAAATTAGGGTGTATCAGGGTGAACTGTAAGAATCTGTGTAAGGGGTATCAGCGTGATGTTATGTTATGAAGTGGTGAAAACAATAAAGAGACATGTGATTGCAGCAATGCCGGAAGGTACGCTATCATTTATTGAAGATTTCCATTGTGTATCTCCGAAATTCATCATCAGATCTTCACCAAATTTAAATGGTGCTGGTAACTATAAACTATCTTCGCTCCAAATTTCGTTCAGATACGTTCAGCGGTTTTGAAGTGATTGATTAACAAACGTCCATCCAAATATTCGGATTTACAATACTAGCTGCGCCCCGTGTAGACCGGGATAAAAAGTAGCTTATGTGTTAATCCTGAGGATAAATTTGAAACAGAGTTACCTCGCCCCTGGGCACTAAGGGCAGGAAGGAACATGGGTGGGTTTTAGTCAGTAAGAGTCTGACTTAAACCCCACCCAGAGCGGGAGAAGTCATTGGATGATTTCACTCCCCACAAAAAAAAAGGTTATAAGCTATCTACTTACCAATTTCATCCAAATAGGTCCAGTCGCTTGAGCGTGAAGAAGTAACAAACATACAAACATACACACTCACAAACTTTCGCCTTTGTAATATTATTGTGTTTGATTTAATGTTTCCCCACAAAAATCCAGTTTGTTTTTCTAAGATCACTAACAAAACAATGAAATCTTTGAAGATCAAAGAAAATTATCAATTTCCTACATGTTATCATAAACTTGAAGGAAAGTAAGTGACTACGGAAACGTTTACCGGGTAGAGACAAGGATATTTATCTTTTTTAAGAAAAAAAGGAAGAAACTTAATTTTTTATCCTATAATAAAGAATGAGGTCAAATATCTCGGTCAAGGAAAGTTTTGAAATTTTTTCATTGTTTTCATCGCTGACTTCCTTGTGTAAAATGAACGTTCTGACTAGGTACGTGTCCAAAACGCTTTGATAATATTATGATGACTTATCAGAACCATCAGTCCTTAGTCACTTCTAGGTTTAGGCTTCCTCTCGTGACATGTCATAAATAAGTGTTACGGCAATAGAATAACGCATTCACGATTTCTTTTCATACCAAATAAACGACTTCAACAAGAGTCCATAAGGGGGAAGCACCAGGGTAACCTGCAAAATTCAAACTTTCTTACGTTTTTTGCAAATTTCAGGTCAGTATCAGGTTGTATGTTGATCAAAATATGATTTGCGGCCGTAGCAAGTACGTGTTTACAGAAATAAAATAGTTAAAATGAAACCTTCTAAGTTCATATTACAGTATGGAATGACTATTTCATAAAATCATGGCATTAGGAAACAATTCTTACTTAGAGAGTTGTTTTGATGATTCTAATATTTATAATTCTATAAATACATACTTGCTACGGCCGCAAATCATATTTTGACCAACATACAACCTGGCACTGACCTGCAAATTGCAAAAAACGTGAGAAAATTGAATTTCGCGAGTTAACCTGTACATTTCATCTTAAAATAAATGGTCGAATAACTGTCATTACGAGTACACAGGGTGTAATGAAAATGCTTTATCCTATTTTTAAACTGCTGGTCTCCATGAAAATGATCAGCAACAACTATCGAGGGATAAAGCTCATGTCACATACTATGAAAGTATGGGAGAAAGTGATAGATAAAAGATTGCGAGAGGAGAGTGAGATTACCCCGAACCAGTTTGGGTTTATGCCAGGTCGAGGGACAATGGACGCCACCTTCGCTCTCCGTCAATTGTGCGAGAAGTACAGACGTGTGCACAAGAACTTGCACATGGTGTTCATTGATCTTGAGAAAGCGTATGATAGGGTACCTCGGGATGTGTCGTGGTGGGCCTTGAAAGAGAAAGGTTTGCCTGGGAAGTATGTTGAGTTGATTCGTGCTATGTACAGACAATCTAGTACCTACGTCCGGTCGGCTGCTGGCAACACCGATAAGTTCAGTGTGGCTGTAGGCTTGCATCAAGGGTCGGCTTTAAGTCCTTACCTCTTCCTGTTGATTATGGACGCTCTTACGTCGGAAATACAGGAAGAGGCACCCTGGTGCATGCTGTTTGCCGACGACATTGTTCTGGTCGGTGAAGATGGACCTGAGATCCAGAGCAGATTGGAGAAATGGCAACAGAAGCTGGAGAAAGTTGGCTTGAAAATCAGCAGAACCAAAACTGAATACATGTTCTGCGATTTCGGCGGTCTCTCCAGTTCTGAAGCTGTAGTGCTAGATGGCGCGCTTCTCCCAGTCTGCTCCGATTTTCGGTATCTCGGTTCACTCGTGCAAAGCGATGGCGAAATAGATCGGACTGTTAAGCACAGAATTAACACTGGATGGATGAAATGGCGGCAGGTCACCGGGACTATCTGTGACTCCCGCATTCCCCTAAAACTTAAGGGGAAGATTTATAAAACAATGGTCAGACCTGCTGTCTTGTATGGTTCAGAATGTTGGGCCACAAAAGGGATGAATGAAAAGCAATTGCATGTAGCTGAGATGAGAATGCTAAGAGCGATGTGTGGTGTTACGCGCATGGATAGAATTAGGAATGAGTATATAAGAGGAAGTCTGAAAGTGGTACCGCTGACTGAAAAGTTGTGTGGAAATCGGTTGTCGTGGTATGGGCATGTGATGCGGAGGAATGAAGAAAATGTCGTGAGGAAAGTCTTGTGTATGGATGTGGATGGCTATAAGAGTAGGGGAAGGCCAAAGAAACGATGGTTCGACTGTGTGAAAGAGGATATGGGTAAAAAAGGGGTGACTACAGAGATGACGACTAATAGAGGAGTATGGAAGAAAAAGACATGTTGCGCCGACCCCAAATAAATTGGGATAAGGGCAGGAGAATGATGGTCTCCATGAAAATGATCAACTTTTTTCAAGGAAACTAGTGAATTCCCAAAAAAAAACAGGACTTATCGTACAAAATCATCATCAGCTGATCAACATTTGTGTAGGAGGTCCAAAATTAGTGTAGAAGGTCCAAAATTAGTGTAGCAGGTCCAAAATTAGTGTAGCAGGTCCAAAAATTTGTTTCAGAATTGACTAATACTTTCATGAAGAAAGTTGTTCATTTCCATAGGCAGGAGTAGTATTGCCGTTACACCCTGTATACTCGTAATGTCTTTACTTTTTATTTGTTTATTACTAGTTTCTGCCAGCGGCTTCGCATGGTAAAAAGTAGTCTATATTTTAATCTAGGTTATAATCTATCTGTTTGCAAAATTTCATTCAAATCCCCTCAGCGGTTTTTGCGTGATTGAAACGCAAACATACAAACTTTTGTATTTATTAATAACTAGCTGTGTCCGCGTTTCCCCCACGTTTATGTATCTTTCGTATTTTTTTTTTCATAACAAGTATCCTATGTTACTTCTAATACCTCCAAGAATATGTGTACAAAGTTTCATGAATCGAAATCGGTTAAGTAGTTTTCGCGTGAAAGCGTAACAAACAAACTAACATTCACATTTATAATATTAAGTATGATATTAATAGGATTGACTTGTTGAAGACGCTTTTGCTATAAAACAAAATCGTGAATGGAGCATTCTATCTCCTCTTCACTGCATGAGGAAATGTAGTTCCCTCTACTGAACATTTTCAGGAAAACTATGATACACATTGGTTAATAACATAAGTTTTTTAATAGTGATAGTTGCAATATGTTCTCTCCACTTTGCCCATTGACAGCGATGTGGATGAATTTTTTATGCAATGAGTTGCTTTCGTGTTTTGTACATATTGTTATTATCAGTTGGTATATGTTGTTTAGCCCATTAAGTTATTTAGTTTAGTTGTGCTTAAGTATATTGAAGATATATTCTGTTGTAAATAAACAAAATTAGTGATTAGTTATCTGACAAACAATGAAGCTGTAAATTCATCATTTTAATAATAATTATGACTAATTATTCAAACTTCTTCTTGAAAGATATTTTCTTGAAATGCCGCCATAACTACTGGTTCAGTGAGAAAGGACGAAGTAATAACATTATTAAGATATCTTAAAATTTTTCCTCCACCTATTCTTCCTTGTTTAAAAATACCAGGGTTTGACGTCTGTAATTCTTTTTTCGGGGGCAGATACGAAAAACTTCATTTAATTTGAAATAACCAATCTAGGAAGATATTATTGTGAATTCCTTTTTTAGTAAATTATATTTTTAAATATAAATTAATACCTTTATAATTAAATATTTTTAATTAGTTTCTGATCATGAGTAGGGTGATTTTTAAATGGGGATGAATCATTATGAATTTAACTGTAGTTGCCATTTGCAAACCGGGAGGTCTTTGCACTGAAGAAAGAAGAAAGCCTCCCTGAAAAAAAAAATATAATTAGGATTCAGGTTTTCAGGCAATAAAACGTTTTGGGAACACCTCAATTGTACGTATAGCTAAGGAATGGAATCCCTAGCCGAAGTGTGTGTTTCCTGATAGCTGCAACCTGAGGTTCTTTAAGTTAAGAGTAAATAGGTTACTTCTAGACAAGCGTGCTCGATCACCATCGCTTACCATCAGAAAAAAAAACAGCCAAGTGCAAGTCGGACTCGATAAGACTGGTTGTCAGAATTCGGGAAAAGACAAAAGATGTACGATTTACGTCACGAAAGTTTTAATGACTATAAAATAAATGTATCTTAACTTCAAAATCTAAATAAGGTGACATGTATATTAATTAAACTTACAGTATAAACATTTGTTTAAAAAAATGTAATATTTTGAGGCCGTGTCTCCACTGATTTTGATAATGAGTACAAGGTTGTTTTCTTGTTAGTAAAATGGAGCATGGGAAAAAAAAAGTTGAAAAAAGAAACCGCGACATTATTTTTTCCTAACTACGAGAACCTTTTTGTTTATGTATGACTATCTGGAGCTCCACTGGTTTGTTTGTGTTGTCTAATTTATAATTAAACAAAGCCAGAGTCCAAAAAATAACAATTTTCATTGACAATTGGATAAGTGGTCCGAAGACTAAGATTCGCGTAGAACTTTAATATTTTGATATTCATAATCATCATCAGCCTTTTAATTTCCTCACTGCTGGGTATAGGCCTCCTCTCTGTGAGAGGGTATGGGCCGTATTAATCCACCACGCGGGCACAGTGCAGGTTGGTAGATGTCACATGTCTTCGAATTTTTGATTCTAGGACATACCGGTTTCCTCACGATGTTTTCCTTCACTGTCTTGTGAGCAGTTGTGATGAAATAATTTACACAAAGTAAAGCTGGGTTAGAACCCACAATTCATAAGTCACGTTTTTTACCACTTGGCCACCACTGTTCCATAATCCACAGCTATGTGACCTTTAAGAAGTTTAATATTTCGATATTAAACAGAACAAACACGTTATTATTTAATTCCAATAAGTTGCCAAGTAAGTTATTGTGAAAATTGGTTTACGTTTTTAGAATCATTAGTTTATTAATTACACATAGTTTCATACCCTAAGTTACTTTGAAATTATTACATTTTTACCTTACAAATTTAAAGAACCCTTTATATAAACTTCTGATGTTGTAGATGTTAATCAAAACATAATTAAATTGAAGTAATTCAATATGGGTTTCTAGTTTTTTTTTCCATAATGTAGGTTTTTTAATTTAATTTTTTAATATTGATAGACTAGCGCTTGACCACTGTCTGACTGTGTCTGATAGTAAGCTATGATGTGGTAACGATGGAGCAGGCTTGCCTATAATTAGTAACCTTTTCACTCTTGACTTAAAGACCCTCAGGTTGTAGCTATCAGGAAACACAGACTCCGACAGAGAATTCCACTCCTTAGCTTTATGCACAAGTCACAACAAACTGATTAAATTGTCTAAATTTTATAGGTAGAGAAGGCTCTACGTAGATAATTAATAATTTTAATAATTGGCGCCGACTCAAAATTAGTTTATATACAATTTGATAGTTTCTTGTAAATAAGCAAAAAAAAAAAAAAATAAACCTTTTAAGTCTTGAGTATTGATCAAGACTTAAAAGGTTTATTTATTTTTTGCTTTGCGTCTGTAATATTTTTTGTTAAAAAGTTTTATTTTATGATTTTTTGTGGCTCTTATCGTCTTTTTACATCTAACTAACTAATCTAACTTATTGTTTAGGAAAAGTATGGTTTCCATCATCAGCTCAGCTTTATGATGTGATTATTCCTAAACGCAAATACTTGATTAAGTAAAGAAAAGGAAACACGATTCGTGCCCACTATTTCCGAGGATTTCTCTTAATTTTTTCAGCATTCCATCATCAGATCCTGATTTTCTTGAGATAGGACCATCCTTGAGATATATTCTATCTAAAAAAAAAAGAATTATCAAAATCGGTTCATTAATAACGGAGTGAGGGCTGAACAGACATAAAAAAATAATATATGTACGATCGAATTGAGAACCTCCTTCTTTTTTTTCGTCGGTTTATAAAAAAGTAGGTTCAAGTAGGTTTCTATAAAAAGTACGATCTATTTCCGGCACTTATCTCAGGATCATTAGACCAGTCTGCTCGGCTATCTTAAGTACCTAACCGCTAATTTTTATTTTAAGCACCGTGTTATGGCTTAAGCACTCTATATGGTCGCTATGTATCCCATCAATTAAATTTAAGTAATGACCCCAAAATGTAAGAAAAATATGTCTAGAAGACATAAAAAAGATTCTTCACGACCTGAAAAAACTTTTCAAACCTTCATCCAAAGATTACAAACAACAATTTGTCATAAACACAAGGTCATACAGCCGACCACACACGATCTCAACCGACCACCTCCGAATCTAAAACTCCAGCATCTCGTACCAAAAACCAAACCTAGTCACACTTTTCCGAGTAGGTACCAATAGATTGTCGCGTTTACGGAATGAAATTGACACACATATACACACACCCACACATTATTATATACGCGTAGGGGTAGGCACAAAGGGGTCTGATTAAAAGGCATGACATGCGCAGAATAAATTTAAAAACTACCGGGAGGTTGGGTTAATTTTTAAGTATTGATCAAAAATTGCGCGTATACGAGTATATACGTTTCATGGCGGGTGGGGTGGGAGGAGGGGGGAAGCGTGCGTGAATTAGATTCCTTTTTTTTTCAGTATGTGTGTGTGAATTTTTGTCATTAGTATACGGGTTTTTTGGGATGTTTAGAGGGAGGGATGCTGGATGCTGCGCGACGGAGATACGTTTGATTTGAATGATGTGTGCTTTAAAATGTTTTGTAATGTAATGAGATGACTGAAAGATGCTGTATTAAACTTTTTGTATATTATTTGGCGGAGAAACATCGTGGACTGGCTGGGTGAGTTATAATTTATAACATTATAATTCAAATTCATAATAAATTAAACTGATAAATTATATATCGTATAGCCATTAAGCCATATCAGATCTTTAAAAAGAGACTAGAGCTTCTCTGCAATTAGTATTAGCATAAAATAAACACAATTTAATACACAGTTAAATGTAAACAGTTCATAATATAATACAATCACTGGCAGGAGGCTACATAGGGTTATAATTAGAGGTACTCTAATTGAAACCGCATTTTGGCACAGAAATACTGCCTAGATTAAAAGTTGACGAAATTGTTTAACTTGGGATTTAGCCTTTTTTCTATTTGTTACATGAAATATCTTACTAATCAGTGTTAACATAAAACAAACCTATTAATTTGTCGTATCCAAAAATAATTGAATAAATCTGAGAAGACCTACCAACAAAGACCGATATCATTTTTTCTGTAATGGAGAGAAAAGTCTCAAATATTCCGAAATAAAAAGATCATAAAATACTGTAACATTCATCAATCTACCTCTTCGCGAAATTTTATCAAAATCAGGTCTGCAGTTAAGCAACTAAAATTTACCAATAGAACAGACAGAAAATTACGTTCACTTTCAAAATAGGTAATTAGTTATTTCTTTATTAAAAGTTTTCAGACGTATTACCACACTAATCATAATAAATCTTTCTAAAAAATTGACCATATTTCAATTATTAGTTTCGTGTGTCAATTTACCGTAATAACAGTTATTTTCATAATTACTGATATAAATATTGTATGATCAATTAATGACTTATGACCCAAACATGACACTATTATTAGTGAATCTTAACGATGTAAGTAATCACTACATATTTCAAAACAAAGTCCCCCGCCGCGGCTCTCTGTTCGCGATAAACTCAAAAACTACTGAACGGATTTTCATACGGTTTTCACCAACGGACAGATTGATTCATGAGGAAGGTTTAGGTGTATACTTTGTGAAACTGTGGGTCACTAGTTCAATATAAACAAACCTAGTTATTTCATTAGCGAATATAGCCCAGACTATGACATACTTTTTTCTGAAAAGTACCTTCGTGTGTAGTTTTCGAGAAATTGCTTATTACTACTTTTACAAGTGAAGAGTATTTTTTTATTTTATTAAGAGTATATTACTACTTCCTACCTATTACCTGCGATAAGTCACGTGACCATATTACTTGTCTAGTATCGTTTACGCTTACGCTTAGTATAAAATATATGGCGTATAAGTTTCACGTGACGTAACGTAGGTAATGTCATTGTCATACATTTTGTACTAAGCGTTAGCGTAAACGATAATAGAAAAGTAATATGGCTACGGGCTGGACGTTAAAAATTAAGCTATAAATTATCTGAAATAAATTAGAAACTAATAGTCTTTATTAGGACAAGCTGCATTATCAGCTTTCTAAAAAGTACAAACAAAAACTTAGAAATCTGGCAGCAAACCTAGGATACTCACAGCAAACCAAGAAATTGGGAACCAAACTCAGGAATCTGACAGCATTGTCACGTAGAGTGCCACTGCTTATTCTAAGAACAAACCAGCTAAACGTAATAAAGAGCAACAACGATTTTTTTCTTTTATATCTAGATAAATTAATGTTAATAATACCTAATTAATGTAGGAAAAGTAAACAAACACACATTTACAATGGTATTGTCCACAATCACCTATGAATGCAGATAGTGAAAGTATTATGTCGGTTCCCTCTTTGCCCGGACAAAGCAGATACTTCACAATAGGGATAGTCGCCCTCGTGTATTTTAAGTATGCCCAAAAAGGTTTGATTCCACTTAGAAAATAGTTGCTTTAAAGTAGCACTATTTGTGAGCCTTTGTTTTAGATTTTATTAGTTGTATTAGAATAAGAATAAAATCAAAGTCATTATTTTATTCGTTTAGGGACAATACTTAAAAAAAAAACATTAGTGGTAACAATATTGCAGCCCACTGCATATTCCTCATTTTAACAAAAAAAAAAAATGGTATTAAGTTCCACTAAATGAGCATAAAAATTCACATAATATTACTAAACTACTACTACTATTATTAAAACATAAAATCATCAAATAAATAGTTGATGATATACATCCATGCAATAAATTAATTTAAAAAAAAGAAAGATTCAAAAAGAAAAGAGTCACAGAGTATTTGTCATCATCATCAGCCTTTTAATGTACCCACTGCTGGGACACAGGCCTCCCCTCTGTGAGAGGGTGTGGGCCGTAATCCACCACGCGGGCCCAATGCGGTTGGTGAATATCACATGTCTTCGAATTTCTGGTTTTAGGACATGCCGGTTTCCTCACTATGTTTTCCATCACTGTTTTGAGAGCTGTGGTGATGAAATAATTTACACAAAGTAAAGCGCCTGCCTGGGTTGATAACTAACTTGTATTTCACTAAAAATAACGTAAGAGAATTTTTAGACCTCCTGCAATAACTCCGGTTTGTATGATATCATACAAAATGTCAACAATTGAGATGACGTTTTAGTTTGACAAAATCATCTTCGCTGGGGGCAATTTTCAGAATGGCTTTTGAACATGGAAATTACAACAAAAATAAAATTAACAACAATTAATCATTAATTTGATGACATTTTATTTTATTAGAATTTTAGTTATCTGACAATTATAATTTTATTTTAAACTAGTCTAGGCTACGCATGGGTGCAAATTATATGTAAAAACCTTACTCGTTTATCACTCTTTCTTCTTGTGAAACCGTATCAAAATCCATTGAGTCGTTTAGGAGTATTTAGCTGATCAACAGAGAGACAGTCGCGGAAAGCGATTTTGTTTTAATATGCTTCTAGCTTCACCCGCTTGGTATTAGTACTTTACCCATTATACATTATAGCCTATGTATGTACTATTCCAGACTATAATTTATCCAAAGTGTTACGTATTAAGTATTATTAAGTTTTAGTCTGGATTTGTTTGTTATAATCAGACTATAACTACAGAACAACTAAACTAAGTAATTTAAACTGATAAAAATAGCTTAATATGCACAAATGCGTATAAAAAAAACTAATTTGTTTGTTATTGGATTAATTTTGTAGATACAGCGTAATTTAGGGTTTAAAATTGTATTTAAGTGTATATATTTTACTAACTAGTTATAACAGTTATGTTCTTTATTTTTTTTTTGTGTATGTATGTATGTATGCGCTTGACTACCGCATTAGGGCAACCTGTTTTTTTTTTTTTTTTTTAGAGATAGTTTTAAGTAGTTCAATAAATAAATAAATCTCTGTGCCAAATTCATCCAGACCCGTTCAATCGTTCTGGCTTCTGACGTGATTGAGTCATAATAAGAAAAGAAGAAAGAAAACACACACACACACCACACTGTCACGGATCTGTTCCGTACCCAAAGGGTCCAAACGGAGCGCTATTGCTGTCACTCACGTGTCCGTCTGTCCGTCTGTCTGTCTGTCCGTCGTCTATCAAAAAATTTTGTTACGAAGATTTTTTTAACTTCCCATTGACATAGGAACTTGAAATTTGGTGATAAGAGGAAAGATTTGTATGTTTGTAAGTAACAAATAAACTTAAAAACTACTAGACCGATTTTAATAATTTTTTCACCAAAAGAAAGCTAAACTATCAGCGAGTAACATATGCTATTTTTTATCCCGGGAAAAATAATAGTTCCCACGGGATTATGTATATTTTACTATTAGATACCAATGTATTGATTTCCCTCATATGGTACGGAACCCTAAATATGCGAAGTCCGAGACGAATTTGGTCGGTTTTTTTTAACTATTCTTAGAAGTTTCAGTTGTGTCAAAGTTCTAAGGAAGAAAAAAAAAAAAATTATACGCGAGTGAAACCACGGAGCTCAACTAGTGTTTCATAAATTATAGCCTTTTAGAAGTCTACCTCACCTTTGAACCTACTTTGTTCAAGGAACGTAAGAGCTTGTCCTAAGTGACTAATTAGCTATTTCGTCGTATTTAGGTAATTGCTCATAATTAAAATATGCCTTTACCCTCATATAGTATTTCGCTGTAGATGGAAATTATTGAGCACATATGGTATGTATATTCCTGAAAAAATATCAAATATGTATAATATATCATGTACAATAAAATATCAAATATACACATAATTTTAAATGTATATGCCTAAAAAAAAATGTATGTATTGCTGTTAGCGATAAGACCGTCATTGTACCCATAGATTCAGCTCGTGTATAACAATTCTGTGATTCTTTTGGTATACAATAAAGTTTTATTCTATTATTCAAATTTTAGAAACCTTTTTTTAAATTCCAAAATCGTATGTTACGTTATATTTGATTTCGTTTCATGGTTTTTCCGTAATTCTATGAAGTCATAAATTCATCCCAATTATAAATAAAAAAACCGATCAAGTGCGTGTCGGACTTCGCTCATTTAGGGTTCCGTACCATATGAGGGAAATCAATATTTTGGTATTTGTTGGTAAAATATACGTAATAATAATAATAAACATTATCACCAAATTTTAAGATCATAGGTCAATAGGAAGTTAAAAAATTCTTCGGAACAAAATTTTATGACAGATGACGTACAGACAGACAGACAGACAGACAGGCAGACAGACGGACAGACTGACTGACTGACAGACGGACACGTGAGTGACAGCAATAGGGCTCCGCTGAGACCCTTCAGGTACGGAACCCTAAAAATAATGTATTTAAAATTTATCTCAGTACTAAGTACCTATCATTATCAGATCAAATTCCCAAATGAAAAAAAATATGAACTTGTAAATAACAGTTATCATATGAGCAGAAGTATAAAAATTCACAACGCCCTTTGACGCACCGCTCTCTCGCGTTCAACACGAAAAAAGGGAGTGGCACATCCTAGAACAATTACACATACCTTCTATTACATAATACCTACTAATTACATCTTAATAACACCCACTTAGACATTTTACAGCTCACCTATCACTCGAGATAAAGGAAGCGTCACACGCAGGCTCTCAAAAAAAAAACTAAGCAACAGCGTTCCACATGTGGGAATAATTTAAAAATACGCAAAATACAGCCACTTCACTTCTAACCAGGGCCGCCACCCTCCCCCATTTTGCGTATTTTTCGGTATGCGTGGCAGGTGGCACCACCCCACAGGGTGTTCGTTAAAAAGCGCCTGAGTACGTACTATTATAAAAGTTGTGCCTACTGTATAAGTAGTGGGTTTGGGCAGGGGGGGCTGGAGGCACCCACCTAGTTAGACGGTTAAAAGTATGCGGCATTAACAAAACGGAAATGAATATACGAGTAGCTACGGTTTTGGGAGGCTGCGTCATTCGGCTTACGGTAATGAAAAATACTTGGGTTTTTTTTTCTCTGTGTTGTTTTGTTTCGTGTTAGATATTAGATTAGGTGGCTAGGCTTGTGTGTGGCCTGGGAGGGTGGGAAGTACTCTTATGACGTTTGTGTTTTACGAACACGAAGTTGGTGTTTGGTTTGAGGGACGATTTTTTAGGTAATTTTGATGATGAAAAGAGTTGTAATGTTACTTATTGTGTCGGATAACCTACCTTAGGTATTTAGGCTTCCTAGCCTAGATGGGTTTTAATGAAGTAGCACTTTAGCAATGTTAGTCAAAATTGTAATGACATGTTATTTTTAAGTCAATATACATTCATCTCAGGGAGTTACGGATTCAGTATATTTTAGATCACACGTAGTTTAACTGGGATTATTTTGTATAAATAATGTATTAGTATAGATTAAAAATAATGTTTATTGTTAGCTAAAAGGCGAGGAGCTCGTAGCTAAAAAAATAACAACCGCAAGGTCGATCCATCAGGTTAAACTACGCTTGCCGGGGTTGGTCCATGGATGGATGACCATCTTTACACACGGAGACTCCTCCGTGCCTCGGAAAGCACGTTAAGTCGTTGGTCCCGGCTGTCAATCATGGATCTTTGACAGTCGTAACGGTTTGTCAGAAGCCCGAAAGTCTGACAACCAGTCTTATCAAGTGGTATCGTATTACCCAGTTACTGGGTTGTAGAGGTCAGATAGGCAGTCGCTCCATGTAAAATACTGGTATTCAGCTGCATCCGGTTAGACTGGAAGCCGATCCCAAGATAGTTGGGAAAAGGCGCGGTAGATTGATTGATTGTTAGCTAAAAGGCCAACGTTTTATATTCGTATTCCTCGTTTTATAGCAATGACAACAGTCTACTGAGTCGCTACATATGTATTTCTTAAAGTACAAGACAAACCTACAAAATTCAAGTAAAACACACACATAAAAAATCAAGAATTCATACCACAAACGCACTACAGCCAATCCAAATAAAATGCCACAGAAATACATGAAAACACATTATTATTACGACGCTGAGTAAGCAAATAAGGCAGAAATAGTTCCTTTTACACTTCTAAGCATCTAAAACCAACCTTAGACTTACGAGATAAGGTTTAAGATCGAGTATGGGAAATTTAGTGGGTATAATATTTTTCCGGAAGATTTTTATAGGAGCATTTCGTTCGGGAGTAGTGACACGATATTTTTGACATGTGTTCTGTGACTGGCACTTGTAAGCAACAAGTATTGCTTGTCACGGGGGTAGGTAGAAGTGTAAGTGATAGTCAGATAAAGGGGGATTGGATAGGAAGTGAGGGAATGTTACTTTGAAAGGTAAGTTATGTGAGTTATGTATTTTGTCTTCGTTATAGTTGTGTGACACCTGACACAGTCAAATTAATCGTTAGAAAGTTGGAAAATCTATTAGTAACATTTTTTATTGCTATTTATAGGCATGCGTTTGACAACTATCTCACACGATTGTAAGCGATGATGTGGTCGAAGATGGAGCACGCCTAGAAGTAACCTTAAGGCACAGTTATACGACGTCTATTGATTTTTAATTGAACATTACGTCTAAACGACTGGTTTCATTTCTTTCAAAAAAATATATGTTACTCTAAACAATTTTTTTCGTAATTTGATATGTAAATATTTAAAATTATATCTTTGCAACATAGTGCAATTAATTTGTAAAGTTATGTCTAACACGGCTAAAAAAATGAGAATCACGCAACAACTATAAAGCATATTTTTAGAAAACTTTCACCATTTTAAAGAACATTTAATTATTTATATTTCAGTATACGTTTTTTAGTATAATACTTGTATTTTAGGTATAATAAATTAACAATGCGTCTAATTCCGGACAGCGCTTCTTGATGGGCGAGTCCATTACTGGGTGTCACGTGAGCTCAGCACAGAACACGCAAGCTAACCACTCAAGGTCGTTGGCAGTTAATAGCGCCTTCAGTTGTATTGAAATAGAAAGGAATGATAATTTATTATGTCCGAATTTCGATCGCTATGACCGATCTCAACGGCGATGAGCCAAGAACGCACGAGATGTTATAGTGCATACCTAAGCGTGTGCTCAAACACTGGTGCACTTTCTGTTCCATTACTCACATTGTCCGATAGGACGGCAGAGCCAGTCAAATAGTTCATATTATAAGTTAGTACTTCATTTCATTTTTAACCGACTTCCAAAAGGAGGAGGTTATCAATTCGGATGTTTGTATTTTTTTTTATATATATGTTCGGGTATAACTCCGTCATATATTGACGGATTAGCAATTTTTTTTTTTTGTTCAAAAGGGATTTGTTCCAAAATGGTCCCATTTAAATTTCATATAGATCTGAATATCGGTTTCGGAGACAGACAACGGAACTCTTCAAAAATTGACAGCAAATCAACCGCGATTGCTGCGATCTAATGTCTATGAATTGTTAACACAATTTGATGGAGAACCACAATTATAAAGAAAAAAGTAAAAAACGTTTTTTACAAAAAAATGGAACCGACTTCCAAAAAAAAGTGCAATTATCTTTAATTTCGGCAGTCGGTGAAAAAAAGTTTTTTTCACTTCAAATAAGAAAGAAAGAAATAACCTACTTTGCCTTGAAGTAGTATGGTAGAAGCTTCAGGTTTTTCACCTGAAAACTATTTTCAAAGCTTGTTTAGCTTGGATAAAGCATAAAATCGGAATAAAAACACATCACTCCACTAAAAACATCCGAAAACACTCCCAACGTTAATAAAACCCTTACTTCTGATTACCCTTTAAATAATAAACCGTCTAAATATAAATAAAACCCAGCCTAGTATACATTTTCAACGTCAGGTCACTACCCCTACCCACCAACCCTCGTAGGCACTCATTCAAGGTTATCACTCTGTTTCTAACGACACCGCGTGGGTTTAGATTCTGAAGGTCTCTTTTAAGTTCACAGGAGAAGGAAAAACGTGTACTTAGATGAGTATTTCATAACCTGTCCCGGTTCCTATAAGTTAACGATGGTTATTGGTAAGTTCCGGTTTCTATAACTGACTAATGGTTAATGGTTCTGGTAATATTAGAACATCGTCACTCATATTGAAGCAGTTATCATAGCGTTGTATAAACAATTTTTTTTTTTCATTTTTTAAATTTCGTCAAAACATTAAACTTACAACATCTATTTATGATTTGAACGAAAACATAAAAATACAAATTCCAAATTGAACAGCCTTTTAGTGGCCTAGCTTCATAACTGCATCCAATTAAAAAATATTAGCATGTTACACCAACAATGTTTTTGCCAAACTAAAATAACTGAAACCTCGTTGAACTGGAATCCGTTTTTATTTTATTGTCGAATAGATCTCGCCAAACATTCCTCTGTTATTTAGCTGGCAAATACCAAACGCTAAAAATAATTTTCGACGTAAAAATTTAACAAAGTTAAGTATCTACCAATAACTGGTGAACTGTGTCAAAACATTTCAAATAAATTCACCATTTCGTTTAAGTGAGAAACACCCAACATTTATTATTAAATTGTAGATTTATGCATAAAAAAGTATACATTGACGATTAATAACCGTTCTAACGAATGTTATATTTTTTATCATTGATAGGCTCGCGTTTGACCACTATCTCACCTGATAAGTGATAATCACTCTTGACTTAAAGACTTCCAGATTTTAACTATCAGGAAACACAGACTCCTGATAGCTGTACGCACAACGATTGTGTTCCCAATACTTGTGTTACATTAACGATTAATAACCCTTCCTAATGAATATGATATCTAGGTAAAGCGTCAATGTAATCAATACTACTCGACCGAGTTATGACGCAGGACTTTTCGATGTAACGCTCGCTAAGTCGTAAGACCGATGCGCCTAAAAATTGCGGCATAGCAAGGAAGCAAGGAAGTTCATTCGAGCGCATTGCTATAACATTTTTTATAGGCGTTCTCGTTCAAAGAAGCTTTTACTTGTTATTCTAAGAGCGCTCTTCTATGAAATAGCTGCTTCAAGTACACAATTATATTTTTCGAATTAAATATTTCTTAGAAAATGGTTTATTGTGGTTCGAGGAAAAGCAATGGAATTATTTTATGGGTAGGTTTCCTCTGTTTTCAATATACATTTATTTTTTTGCTCTTATTGATTGTATTGTTTTTTAATACAGATCATGTATGTCATTGAAAATGTATGTTAGTAGCTTGTTGAGTACTTAAAGACAATGCTTCTAGACTTTTCCTCATAAACATGACATGGTATTACGTATACTCTTAGCAAAGTAAGATCTGAAAACGTCGGTCAATGAAACAGAGCACAGCAGAGTAATCCCGGAGTCCTAAATAATAAATACAACGCTGGCACGTCACACAAACACAGTGAGTAAAACAATTTATTACAAAATGTAAACAGGAAGAACCGTATTTTCATTTAGAATACGATTTCTCGATTCCTTCTACCCCCCTTCTACAGCCCCCACTCCGGGACATAGACGAAAATACCCCGGTTATGATTAATACCGAATGCGAGGCGCATTGATCAAGAAAGCAGCTTTTTACTCCAAACTACCCATCTCTTGCCTCCCTGCCTACCCCCTGTGCGAGCAGGACTAATGCACCTCTCCCCTCTCACTCTAAAACAAAGATGCTAAAACTTCTTTCGCTAGTATAAGATTTTAATTTCATATTTTTGACGAAACCGTTCTAATTTTACACCCCCATGCAACGGACATAGAACTCTTATTACTACCTTTTAGAACACATATTCGCTTGCACTCACTGAGCACTTGCTTCCGTCTTCTAATTCGGAATTAGTTTTCGAAGTGAAAAGATACAGTCCAAAGACTATACACGGTCTCTACTCAAATTTAGACCTTAATTTCTTAATCTGAGAGTTTATTTTCAATTGAACATACATCGGCAAGAAATAATTCTTCAGTTGTACCCCCAAATTAGTCGAAATAGGGGAAGAGGTGCACACGAAGGGTGGTTTTAAAAGAAGCAAAAAGGTGGGGATAGAAAGATGCGCGAAGACTTAGTTCTCGCGGGCCGGGGGTGGCGGGCTGTGGGGTGGCGTTATAAAATATATAATTCTATACTTACAATACTTGTAAATACGGTACGCGGAAGTACTGCGGCTGAGTCGTTTTGATACTTCATAATTGGCAATAGTTGTACGTAAACATGGCATTATGATAGTGAAAAGTCGTTTGTTATAAATAAGCCAATCTCACTCTTAACAAATGTGTTATAAATTAACTATTACATCATGAAATTTAGGTATCAGAAGCGAATCTGGATAGGATACAAAAACCTTTAAAAAGACAAAATTCAGTAATTTTTTTTGAGTGATTTAAAGGAACCTGGAATTGGAAAACTTGCACATGAATTTAGTAGAGTAAGCAATATTTTTCGGTTCAAGTTCACTTCAATACTAAGTCAGACCATAAGATCAATATTTTGATCAGATCAACATCAAATAAACCCATCACACACAATATTTCTAATTACACAACTCAAACTCACAATATTAATAATTCCACCGTGGACTGAGTGTGGAAACCAGACAAACAGATAGACCCTTGTGATATAAGTTTCCCGAGGCAGTCTACTGCCAACCCACTTCCCAGTTTCTGATTAAGCTGAAATGTTGCGTACATGTTTAGTTTGGAATAATGCATGGTTAGCTAAGTGACGTCATTTTAAATTCAAAATGGCTGACTCCCAAATATGACGGACCAGTTATTTTGTATGCATTCCCATGATATTGGTTTGCTGAGAAAGTGTATTTTATAGTTTTTTAACCGACTTCCAAAAGGTTATCAATTCGGATGTTTGTATTTTTTTTTATGTATGTTCGGGCATAACTCCGTTATTTATGGACGGATTTTCAAAATAATTTTGTTATTCGAAATGGTCCCATTTAAATTTCATAAAGATCTGATGATGCGTTTCGGAGACAGACAACGGAACTCTTCAAAAGATGACAGCAAATCAACCGCGATTGCTGCTATCGCCTAGATATCCATTGTTAACACAATTTAATGGAGAAACACTACTAAAAAGTTAAAAAAAAAAAATTACAAAAAAATAGAACCGACTTCCAAAAACCAAAAAGTGCAAAATAACTTTAATTTCGGAAGTCGGTGTCAAAAAACGAAGAAACAAAACCAGACACCGACTTCTGAAATTAAAGTTATTTTCCACTTTTGGTTTTTTTGGAAGTCGGTTCTATTTTTTTGTAAAAAAGTTTCTTTTTAACTACAGAACATTATTTAGCAGCACTTATTTTTCACTATTCATAAACCTATATTTATAGAGCACTACTATATTGTAATTGGTGTACCACCAACTTTAAAAAAAATAGTTGCTGTCTCTAATGCTTTCAAAACGGTGAAAAAAACATTAAGGAACTAAAATTCGAAGACATGTGACATCATAGTGGGAATGTTAAAATGCTGATTAGGGTATGCTTTATCCCTTAAATAAAGGGAAAGGTTTTCAGTGTTGCTACGAGTATGTTCTTATGTGGTTTTGTGGCAAATAAATACTTTTTCTTTCTTTCTTTTTTAATTCTCAACTGATATTAACACAACATTTTACAGTATTGAACATTTCCAGCCGGTCGATTCTGTTAACAGCTGACTGTGAAAACGTAGGTGGAGTGAGCGTGAAGTAAACTGTCATTCAAACTGTCAGGCCATTTCAAATTCACTTCACATAAGTTTTTACGGTGATATTTTACAGAATAGCACTTCTGCTGATTTCAATAATTTTTTTTTTGCAAATTAATAACAAATACAGATTAGTTCCTTAGAAGTATCAAGAGCGTTCGGTCGGCGTACACCGCTACACTCGCTGATATTTAGTCGCGAAACTGGATGTATTATAAAGGCGTACTTGTTTAAAATAAGAGCAGGCCGAGGTAACTATGGTGCAGTGGGTTGGAGGATCGGGGTCGCGGGTTTGATTTCTGGTTGATGTAAGTTTTTGGTGGGTTTTTTTTTTGGATTGTGAACTGAAGGTGGTTTTTGATGGGTATAGGTTGTATTTGGAGCGAAATAAACTTGTAATAGTATTAATTAGTGATGAGGTTTTTTTTTATTATGATTTATTATTGCCAAACTGTTAAAATAAATAAATATTCTGATTCGTAGTACTATTGCATATTTTACACCAACATATTCGTAATCACCTCTTATTTTATAACAGTTAATAAGTAGTTATTTGATATCGTCGAAAGAGTAGTTTAAGAAACGACATGACTTTCAAAATTATTGAATTACATTAACAATTAATTAAAATGATAAGTGTTTTTCGTATTATATTATTTTTAATAATGCCATATCCAAAGTGCTTGTCTAAAATGATATTCAGTTAATGAGTCACATAAATGACAGTGGCTATTTTAGTAGACTCGTTAAATACTCAAATGGAGTCATTTACATGGACTTTGGATTTAATATAATTAAACATACAGTGATTTTTATGTGTGTGTAAGTGAAGGGCAAATAAAGTACCACTTTGGTTTTATGAATTGTATATTTTATTTGTTTGTTTTTTTTCTGGTTGTAATATGTACCTACTAATACTAGTTTTTAAGTTGTGTGTATGCTAACCAAATATGGTTTTTTATAAACTATAAGATTTTTTATTTCTTCAATTTATTTGTTTGTTTATTAGTGGTGCTTAGGCAAACTTATTGTAACAAGGAATTCTTTGCCAGTCACCTTTTGAGTATTACTTAATTTTTCGATTATTATTTTTTCTTTTTTTTTTGACAGTAAAAATCATTATGTCGAAAACGTCTATTATGTTATACATTGTAAAACACGTCTTAAAATTTATTAAACATCTGTCAATATCTTCTAACATACACTGAAAACAAGATTTTTCTAATGATCAGTAAATTCTCTTTAGCTAAAAGCATAGGCTTGCTACACCCATAACAAAAACCACTACTATTACTTAACAAAAAATAATAATAATACAATAATAATTATCATTGGTAAAGTGAAGCTACATATGTTTTATCCACTCATTTCTCGTGGTTCTTAGTAAAAAGTTGTGTAAGAGGGGGGGCGCCACTAGCGCCTACGCCGTAGCCGTGGCCGCTACGAGGCTACGACTCGTAGGCCTCGCTACAAAGCGTAGCAGGGCTGTGACGGAATAATTCTAATTGATTAGATTTTATTCATTATTTTTTTTCTTGATTATTTATTTATTTATTTATAAATTATGTACGCACAGAGACACAGTATTAATAGACAATGTTATAAATATGAGTACAAAGGAACTCATTATTTCTTGAGATTTTTTTTTCCAGCAGATCTGCGAAACGAGGAGTGTAAAAGAAATGTAGATTTTTAATATTATTTTTTGAATTTCGTCGTGGATAGTGAAAGTATGGGTATGTGATAGTAATTTATTTAATTTAATTGATTTTAAGAGTACTAACATATTATGAAAAATTAAAGTGGTGACTTATTATTTGGTATTTGATATTTGGATTTGGTTATAAAATGAAAGCTAAGTTTTATTTTTATATAAAATAATGAAAGTTTAATTAATTAATTATCATAACGTTTCATTAATTGCAATTAATGATGTCTAAAATACTACTTTAATTAGAAATTGCACAAAATTTCTAATCAACTAACTACCTGATTACACAATCTACCCTAAATAATTAAAAAAGCCACACACTAAACCAAATATTAAACAAAAAACATTTCCCTCAAAAAATTCACTATTGATTTTTCCGCCACAGATCTACGAAAAACATCTTACAAACGCAAAGTTCATTAGCATCGACAACCCTAGCCTTTACTATCTTGCACGTTCCTAAGATGTCCCCCCAGGGGGGTTTAAAACAACCCCCAGGGGGTGGGGATGCGGAAATATGAAGGGTGCTCTCATTTATCAATACGGAGACTGTTTCTTTCTCTCAGAATTGATTATATTCAACTAAGAATATTGATGTCTTCACCCCCCAAGAACCCCCAAGAAAGTTTCTTAGGGGGCGCTTTGATTAGAGTTTTTGATGTGCGTCGTTTCCTGTTTTACATATACTATATAATGTGTGTGTATGTTGTTAATGTGCAGAATTTTTAGGGGTGTTACCCTGTGAGGGATGTTTAAAATGTACGTGACGTTGTTCCCATCGTGAATATTTTACGTTGTAATTTAAATTGTTGATTTTTGTTTGTTTTGGTTAAACTCAAGTATCATCATCATCATCATTTTAGCCGAAAGACGTCCACTGCTGGACATAGGCCTCCCCCAAGTGTCGCCACAACGCCTGGTCCTGTGCGTCTCGCATCCATCGGCTATCCGAGACTCTCACCAGGTCCGCTGCGTCTTCCGGTACGCGGTCGCCACTCCAGAACTTTTCGGCCCCATCGACCGTCTGTTCTGTGAGCAATGTGGCCTGCCCACTGCCACTTCATTTTGGCCATCCTTCGTCGGTAACCTTGGTTCTCTTGCAGATGTCATCATTCCTGATTCAATCACGCGAGGAAATACCGAGCACAGTCCTTTGCATTGCCCTTTGGGTGACTTTAAGCCTTCTGATGAGGCCCATTGTTGCATTGGCTAAGTATAAGTAGTTAGAACAGAAATAGGACAAACGTTGTATCTAGCACGGATAGAAGCATTGTGTTGATAATTAAGAATTATACAGGGTCTAATGGAAAGGCGTGGTCCTATAAGAGATACTTCTTCTGCCCTTGGAAATGAACAAATTTTTCAAGAAAGTCATACAATATTCAGAAAAAAAATTAGACCTCTCATACTAATTTTGATCAGCTGATGATAACTTTGTAAGGAAAGTACAATATTATTTTCTAGAATTGACTATTGTTTTTTTGAGAGCAGTAGTGGCCCAGTGGTAACGGCCGCGACTTACAAGTTGTAGGTCGTGAGTTCAAACCCAAGCGCTTTACTTTATGTAAGTTATTTCATCACCACTGCTCTCTAAACAGTGAAGGAAAACATCGTAAGGAAACCGGCATGTCCTAGAACCAAACATTCGAAGACACAGACATTCACCAACCCGTATTATGCCCGCGCGTGGTGGATTACGGCCCACACCCTGTCACAGAGAAGAGGTCATTAAAAGGCTGATGACGATAATGATGATGATGATGATAGGTTCCTTTAAAAAGTTGTTCATTTTTATGGGCAGAAACAGTATCCAAAATATGACTACACATTCCCGTTACATCCTGTATAACTGCACCTCACTCACAACTTTTGAACAGATCTTAGCTGATCGTATTGACTTCAGTATTAAGTATGTAGGATATCTACGAATACGTATGCTTGGTCCAAAATCAAGAGAGACCTCAAGTTAACCTAAATACCAGAACCGACAGCCCAGGATAGAATATTCTGGCACAGAATAGTGCGGAAACTCGACCCGAAATGTATAATGGGAACAGGTGACGACAAAGTAGAACAAGAGACGTATGCTTGATACGTTAAAGTCAAGTTCAGACACTATTTGTTACACCTGAATGACAAACAGACACTTTGATTCAATAAAACCAACTAAACAGCTCAACACTTGATAAGATTTAATTGATATTCTTTTCCTTCAAAATAATAATTCTCAAAACAATAGTCCTTTCCTAGATCCAAAGATGGTAAAATATACAAGCACCACACAAGAAAATTGCCATTTGTGGGAGTCAGCCATATTAGATTTAGAATGACGTCACTTAACTAATCATGCATTGTATTCTAAACAAAACATGTATGCAAAATTTCAGCTCAATCGGAGACCGGGAAGTGGGTCAATTTTTACTTGTAATTTTTTTTTACATAGTAACAGATGGGGATAATAAAACCGTGTTAAAATCTGCTCACTTAAACAAAATAATCTAAACAGCAACGTGTTACTAGCAAACATGCAAATATAAAGACCCCTTACCACAATCTTCCTTGATAAGAAATCAACTAACTGTATATCAATATAAAAAACATATTACACATGTTATCAATTTAACCCTTACACGATAGGAAACGCGAAAAGGGTAGCTGGAGGGTAAACTTACAAATTGTAACTACTTGTAAGTTATTGCCCCGGTTAAGTATCGCATGTTATGTGTAACTTGTGTACGTATATTGGTTTCTATCCACTCTTTTATGAAAAAGAGAAATTATGTTTTGGAGTAATTCAGTGTTTAAGTCTTATTTGTATACTTGTACGTTGAATTAGAACGTCTCCCATTATAAATTATAACCTTTGTGCTATTCCAGACTATAATCTATGTCTTCGCCAAATTTCACCCAGATCCGTTCAGTCATTCTGCCGTGATTGAGTAACAAACTATAGCATCCAAACTTTCGAATTTATAATATTACTAGCTGTGCCCCGTGGTTTCACTCGCATAGACTATAATAAAAAAGCCTATGTGTTAATCCAAGGTATAAAAAATTTACATACCAAATTTCATCTAAATCGGTCCAGCCGTTTGAGCGTGAAGAAGTTACAAATATACAAACACACACACTCACAAACTTTCGCCTTTATAATATTAGTGTGATATTAGTAGGATAGGTCTGAATCATATTTAAAAAAAAATTGGAGGATAGTTTTTCGATCAAAACTAACAAGCATCATTGCTAAGTTCTGGTTTGAAAGCTACAAGTTTCTGTATAACTCAGGCGTCATACGCGTCTCACCTTCTCTAAAAGTGACTTCAATTCACCTACGCTGTGTTTAAAACCAAATAGCAAATCACTTCCGGGTTTCATCTTAAAGCAGATCAATGACCTAACTTCTATTACAAGCCAGGTACACCACAACATTACATCCAACCAACAAATCCTCAAGAAACAGTCTCAAATACCAAAACACACGAAAAACTCAACAATCATAACTACTAATAAAAAAATTACAAGTTACATAAAACCCGCATCTGCATAGAAGAGGCAACTAAGCGCGGCACGTCGCCCGTGGGCCCCGCACTCCGCGGCTCGGGGCCCGGGGCCCCCTCACTCACACGCCAAACGAATAAAACACTAACACAAATAAGTAATAAAGTACAGCAGTAATATAAAACTAAGGAGCATCAACATCTTGCCACCCCTAGGGGCCCACCCCACGGGCGGTAATTCCCCCGAACTTACTAAAATACTAAAAACGGAGATACAGGGTGGCTACCCCCACGTTTTCTTATGCAAGATCCTTATATTTTAACCTAAATGTTGTAGATACGTCTCTGTTTTTAGTTATAACTTTGTTATTTGTTGAGTTCAGCAGTTTTATCAGTTTTTTGGAATGGGTTTTTGATGATGACTGTTTTGTTCAATTAATTATTGTTTGTTTGGTGGTTCTTGTTGTTAGGTTTAAGGGTTTTATAGATCTTAAGGGAAGACTGGCTGTCAAGTAACCGTGAGTTTGAACGACAATCGTCGAATTTTTATGAGATTCCGCTCGTAATATAAGCTAGTCGTTTACTAGGAACCAGTATTTTTAGTTGACTTCAGTTGGTCTACTCCGAAGTGTTTTTACGAAGTATAGGCCGAATGTTCGGACATACTTCTGTGAAGTGTTAAAGTGAATGTGCCATACCTATAATTGTAGCGAAATGACATTACGTATGTTTTTTGTGGAAGAAGCTCTCAGAGAAGAGCAGACCCCCAGTTGTTGACTTTACAGTACACGTTACAGTTGTCACAAAACTTGGTTTCGATAGTCATGACTTCGTCACATCAGAACTGATTTAAAATGAGTATAAAAGTTCTGGACCTGTAACCGTGTACCGGAAGACACAGTGTTGGAAGGCCTCCCACAAGGTGGACCGATGACCAGCAGGCGTATTCGCTAACTCAGTTGACATCAATTTGATAGGCACTTTGCCGTACATTGCTGCTTTGACGTATAGGACAACCGTAGTGCCTATTATAATCGATGTCCACCGAGCAATTGTCATTATCAAATTGATGTCAACTGAGTTAGGCATACACCTGCTGGTGAGGGTCGCGGGTAACCGATCCTTGTGGCGATCTGATCGGTCGTTGTGGTGACACTTGGGGGAGGCCTATGTCCAGCAGTGGACGTCTTTCGGCTGAAATGATGATGATGATGATAGAGCATCTTTGAACCCACTCAGAAAAGCACAAAAAGTTGCTGTGCAGGAGCTTGTTTTATACAAGATCAAGCGAAAAAATCAAAGTCCAAAAAAATTCAAGAATTATAAATAAAATAGCTTCACCACTTGAAACAGACCCGCGATGTAAACTAGTCTAATAAAACCCCACCAGTCGCTTGTAAAGATCAAAATGTTTAAAGGGTAGTGAGATTTTAGAGCAGGGCGCGGTCCAGGGTTTGATGCCCGTGCGTTAAAATATGTCGTTATTTTGATTGTAAAATTGATGACGAGATTGTAAAGATTTTCATGGGTAATTTTATGGGAGGCTAGTTCTAAAGGGGAAAGGAAATGGGAAGTTTTTGATCGATAAGCTAACACCGGTTTTCTGGAAGCTTTGCCAAGTTTTTTAGACAATGTGATGTTGGCTTTATGATATTAAAACCGGCCAAAAGCGTGCCGGACTTCGCATATTTAGAGTTCAGTACCATATGAGGCAAATTAATATTTTGGTATTTGTTAGTAAAATATACGTAATAATAAACATTATCACTAAATTTCAAGTTCATAGGTCAATGGGAAGTTAGCTAAAGTAATAACAGCCGCACAGGTCGATCTATTAGGTTAAGTTACGCTTGCCGGAGTTGGTCCGTGGATGGGTGACCATCTTTACATACCGAGACTCCTCCATGCCTCGGAAAGCACGTTAAGCCGTTGGTTCCGGCTGTCAATCGTGGATCTTTGTCAGTCGTTACGGGTCGTCAGAAGCCCGAAAGTCTGACAACCAGTCTTAACATGGGGTATCGTATTACCCAGTTACTGGGTTGTGGAGGTCAGATAGGCAGTCGCTCCATGTAAAATATATTCAGCTGCATCCGGTTAGACTGTAAGCCGACCCCAAGATAGTTGGGAAAAGGCTAGGAGGAACAGGTCAATGGGAAGTTAAAAAAATCTTGGGAACAAAATATTGTGACAGACGACGGACAGATGGCCAGACGAACAGACGGATACGTGAGTGACAACAATAGGGCTCCGTTTAGATTCTTTGGGTACGGAACCCTAAAAACCAATTATATTCTGGTTCTAGGCTAGTATGTTTTCGTTAAATTTTATCAGTTATTAAAGATTAAAATATCACTGAGCGATATTAGATCGACTCTGAAATCAGTGACGGAAAAACTCGTGAGGAAACCGACATGTACTAGAACCAAAACTTCGAAGACGTGTAACATCCACCAAACCGCATAGGGCCTGCGTGGTGGGTTACGGCCCACACCCTCTCACATAGAGGAGACCTGCTTCGTAGCAGTGAAAACAATATACATAAGCTGATTCTGCTATTATACTATGGTATTAGACAGAGACAGATTATCCGAAATCGAATCACATCAAAGTCAATCAATCAAAAACTAGAAAAAAAGGATTTATCCCTCAACCCTGAGTCACTGTTAGAAAATGCCTGAGGCATGAAGTACCTTAACCTTACTACAGTGGTTTTAAACCCCCGACGCAAAACGAGGGGTGTAATAAGTTTGACCGCTATATGTGTGTGTCTGTCTGTGGCACCATAGCTCTTAAACGGGTGAACCGATATGAATGTGTTTTTTTTATTTGAAAGCAGGTTTTCTAGCGATGGTTCTTAGACATGTTTTATTAAAATCGTTCGTCATCAGATCTTTTGTGTTTTTTGAATGTTTGCTTTTTTTAAGCGTTGGGAGTAATTGGATCTTGTAATTTGAGCATAGAGTTTTAATAAATAAACAATAGCTACAAATTCTGTAGTTAATTCTTAAGAACAGTTATAGGCTCCTACTAATATTATAAATGCGAAATTATGGATGCGTGAATGGATGTTTGTTACTGAGTCACGCCAGAATGACTGAAAAGTACTGGATGAAATAGCATGTAGGCTATAAAAAAATATAGTGCCCCAAATACTAATTCCACGTGGGTGAAGCCGCTGACAGGAGCTAGTAAACCATAGTTACAAATTCTTTGGTTAAAACATAAGATAACTTAACCTCTAAGTACCGGACAACAGACTGCCTAGCCTTTTCCCAACTATCTTGGGGTCGGCTTCCAGTCTAACCGGATGCAGCTGGATACCAGTATTTAACATGGAGCGACTGCCTATCAGACCTCTACAACCCAGTTCCTGGGTACAGTCACCCGTAACGACTGTCAAAGATCCACGGAGGAGTCTCGGTATGTAAAGATGGACAACCCCGGCAAGCGTAGCTTAACTTGATGGATCGACCCGTTATTACTTTAGCCACGAGCTCCTCATGAGTACCGAACAACAGACACAATAGAAAATCTATTATTCGCAATGCACCAATGCATCGCCTGTACCTCACTAGTTAAAATAGTAACAAGTCACACTTAATTTTCTCTCCACTTAATATGTTATAAGTATTAAAAAATACATACTCCAGCACACACAAGTTTATTAAGTTACTAACTTAAAGTAGACCGAGATAACTTGGCGTTGCCGCTGTGCATGCAAGCCGATAACATACTTGTAACTTTGCTTACTTACTCTTTATCCGATATATGGCAAGTAGTGAGCTAAGTTTTTTCTTACTATGATACGACTATGACCGAAACTTTATTTCAATGATATTTGATTACAATGAACTTTGACAATGATTATATAATTATGATTTTTAATTAATGATATTTTTACGAAAATTTTACTACGATTTTATATTTGACTAAGATGACATTTTACTTTTTAAAGATAATTAATTAATGTTAATTTGTAATTTCGTAATGATAATGAATTGTGTCAAAAGTTTTTTTAATCGAAAATGATTAATTATTTAAATTCAAATCAATAATAATGAAATATATGTAAATATTTGTTAAGGTAATAAAGGGCTTAATAGTATTCCGTTTATTCATTTTCTATACATATAAATTATAATTTTAAATATTTCTTACAAATCATACAAAAAAAAACATTTAAAATTATAAAAATAGTAGTCCGCCGGTGTCGGGAGCAAGGTCCAAGCTAATTATTATTATGACCCAAACCGAATCGGCGGTCAGACACTAGTTAAGATCATTAAAAATATATTATATTAGTTTGCCTTTGTGTTTTTCCATCATCACTATTATATCTTTAGCTGAAAGACTTACTCTACCGAGCATAGATCTCCTTCAAGTGCCACCACATTAACTTGTCCGGTACTTATATATATGAGCAAGAAACTAGCAATAATTATACATTTTCCTTGCGGAAGTAAAATAAATGATTTTCCTTCTCTTTACAAAAAGTTTTTGCAATAATTATCCTATTCAGATTCACAGTTAGGTTTGCCCCTATTCCTATTCATCGTCATGATTTTGAATGTGTAATCTATATAACCCTTTCGCTTTTCATGAATCACAGGCAATGAAAATACAATTCTTCCTTTTTAATTTAAATGTTCAACAATAAATGCCAAATAACCGATCAAAACTAAAAAAAATCCGTTTTAATTATGAAATCTAAACCACTACAAACACTAAAAATTGCCAATCAAATAGCGTGCTGAATAAACAAAATCCTTTTACCGAAGCTGCCGTAAAAATACCACTATGAAATGAAAAATAGACGAAAAACAAGCCACGAGAAAATAATGAATAACCCTGAAAAAGTAGTTCACGCAAAAAAATACCCGCAAACGAGTTTTTACCGATCTTTATTTGCTTTTTACGAGCTACTACTGAAAGTGAGAGTGGTCGAGGAAAAAAAAACCGTCACTATTTCTATCGGGAACGCGTGAAAAACGGAAAAAATGCCATCTACCCGACGAGAGAGAAAGTTCTATAGCCAGTGTGCCCGCGCGCCGAACGCTTTTTATATTTTGGGTTCCGTGTTAGGGGATTAGACCCTTTTTGAGCAGCAATATGAATTGACTAATCAGAAAAGCAATAAGAGAAGTTATGATTGCAATTTCATGACAGAAAGAGAACACATAAAGGACCCTCGTTAAAATGGAATATAATATTAGGTTTTATAACTTGCATTCTGTCAGGTGTTTTACACGTGTAGCCTCTGGACTAACTGTACTCAAAAAGCCGTTAATGCTCGTCGCGTCCAGAACAATAACGCATTCGGGATGCTGTTGGGGCTGCCACGCTTCTGTAGGGATGTTCGCGGACGCTCAGACGGAATGCTTTGCTGCAATCAGGCGCAAGCGAGCAGCATCCTTGTTGCACAGGGTGCGTGCCAGTACCGACAGTCACCTGAGTATCATTGCCAACAAGCTGGATTGTCCTTTTATCATGTAGGTACTTAAGCCAGCTACATTCCCCTGTAACTGTTCATATTTATTAACTTAGTTGTTAAGTTTTTATGTTACTATAAATGGTAAGTTGCAATGATACTTACAATTTTGTATACATATGGAATTTATTTCTGAAATAAATAGATTATTATTATTTTATAAAACGGGTCATTTTGGGCTGTAATAACTTCGGATAGACTTGGAATTTTAAACTTAAACTTTTAAACTTTTTTAAAAAACGTTGCCCCAACGAGGAGTTACTCCTGTGTCGTGGGTGCGTTCACAAATATGTATCCTCACATACACAAGACATAGACATACAAATATTTGTTCCGTGCGGAAGTTGAAATAAACTTCGTACTTAAGGCATGTTATTCCTTTTTTTAATTAGTTATTCCTTAATTTCTCTGAGTTGTTTGGTGTCTTTAATATCGCTGTATTTATATATTCGTTGTATTTATTTTTCTATGAATCTAAGAAAACTCGTGTTATTTCAAAATACGAGTTCTACCGTGGCAAAAATGTTTCTCAAACGATAAGCAATATTAATTACGTATACGGACTTAAAACTGTAAGTGAATAAGCTGGTCAAAACAAAGATGATAGAAGATTTTACAAAGTAGTACTTATAACCTGCACAACAACATGCAACTGTAACCCTACATATAAATTAGCCCCTAAGTCTGTCTACTCCAAGCCCTTTGCCCCCAAAAAACGGTGAAAAAAAACCAAATCTACAGGCCCCTATCCTGCAATCTAAAATTCGTTCCTGCCAGAATTTTTTTTGTATTTTTTCAAAAGGATTTTTCGGACGCGCTGTCTGCTGATGCTAGCAAATTGTATGCATGTGTTTTATACGGCCACTCTGTTAGTTTGTTCATTGTTTTGACGCAGAATTCTATTTGTTGCTTTTTTTGGCGAGTGTCAAAAAGCCGTGTAGTGTCGCTTTGATTGGAGTTGAAAAGTTTTTGAGGTTTGTCAGTGAATAGTTTCGGAACGTACCACGGCAGATTAGAGTGGGGAAAGTTATTTGTCTGTTGGTGTTTTTTTTTGGTAAATAGGTTAAATTGTTGAGATGACATTTGGTTGGATTTTTGGTAAAACGTATTCAGTTGCTGCTTTGACAGAATACCGTGCCAAGGTGATCTTACAAAAAACCGGCCAGATGCGTGTCAGACTTCACACATTTAGGGTTCCGAATTATATGAGGGAAATCAATATTTTGGTATTTCTTAGTAAAATATACGTAATAATAAACATGATCACCAAATTTCAAGTTCATAGGTCAGTGGGAAGTAAAAAAAAACTTCGGAAAAAAAAATTGTGACAGACGACGGACAGACAGCCAGACAGACAGATGGACAGACGGACAGACGGACAGACGGACAGACGGACAGACGGACAGACGGACAGACGGACAGACGGACAGACGGACAGACGGACAGACGGACAGACGGACAGACGGACAGACGGACAGACGGACAGACGGACAGACGGACAGACGGACAGACGGACAGACGGACAGACGTACAGATGGACAGACGGGCAGACGGACAGATGGATAAACGGACAGACGGACAGATGGATGGACGGTCAGACGGACATACGGACATACGGATAGACGGTCAGACGGATAGATGGATAGGCGAACAGACGGACAGACGGACAGATGGTTAAACGGACAGACGGACAGATGGATGGACGGTCAGACGGACATACGGACATACGGACAGACGGATAGATGGACAGGCCGACAGACTGCCAGATGGACACGTGAGTGACAGAAACAGAACCCTAAAAAGAACAGACAAGTTGTATCCACTCTATTTGAATTGTCCGGAGTGACTAAGTTGCTTCGTAGAAAGGCGACGAGAAATCAATCAATCAATCCACTGTTGATTGTTAAACAGTTGAATTCCGGTGTCTATAAACTTCTTTTTATCAACCGACTTCGAAAACCATACATAATATAAATGAAAGTCCGTTAACTCCTCCTAAACTACAGAACGGATTTTACATTTTTCACTAATAGAAAAAGCGACAAACGAGAAAGGTTTGTGAGAATATTGTCAATCTGAACGTAAAGTATTAATCGAAACAATGGAGCTGTCAAATCAAAAACCATGAGAATAATAATATTATAACCGTTTATAAACATAACAACTGACATGAAGACGTTTTTAAAAATGGATGTCATAACAAAGCAATTCAGTCATTAAGCCAAAAGCCATTTAATTCTACGAAATAAAAAGGAAAGTAATAATTGTGCAATGAGATACAATCCAAATAACAATAATTAAGGTAAAGACTGTCTCTCTTGTATTAATAGTAGCCACTTTGGTCACCAACTCGGGCTATAAAAATGAGACAATTTTCTTAACTCTGTGGTGACCACTGTGGTTAACTTAAAAGCAAAAGTAATGAATTAACTAAGGCGTTCTTTTTCTCACTCATATGATGTCTCATAAAGAAAAATGTACTCCGGTACATGGTGGATATCCCACACATGCGCAAAACTTTATGGGAACAACATACATTGTGCGTACAGCTAAGGAGTGGCTTTCTCTGCCAGAGTCTGTGTTTCCTGATAGCAACTACCTGTTTTTTTTTTTTTTTTTTTGGGGGGTGGGAAATCAACTCATGACTTCTTCCGCTCTAGGGTGGAGCGAAAGGGCGTGTCAGACTCTTACTGACTAAAACCCACCCCTGTTCCTCCCTGCCCTACGCGCCCGGGGGCGAGGTAACTCTTTCGAATTTATCCTCCACCCCCGGGCAGGCACTGGCCGTGGCAGGCCCCGTCCTTTGCTGACAACTCTTTGAGGCGCGCGTGGAACACTACGCGCCGTCGACTCTCGGGCCTGGTGCTGATCGGACGGCGAGTTACCCACTACTCGCCGTCCGCAGGCCCGGGTCTACGGTGGCCGGAGATCGTCTCGCAGCCCCTGGCGTCTCCTGCGGTGGCTGCTGCTGAGGGCGCTAGGGCGACTCTGCCTCTGTTGAGTCTCCCTAACGTGTGCCGCCTCCCTCTTCGCGAGCATTACTGCTTCGCAGAAGGAGGAGACGGCCCCCCATTCCCTCTCGCTCCGTACCATGGCCTGAACCAGGGCACGGCGCGAGAGGTCGCTGCCGCCTATCGCATCCACGAGGACACGGCGGTGTTCTGCCCAGGCGGGGCAAACCTCCACCGTATGCTCCACCGTGTCCTCTGGGCGATCCTCGCAGTGAGCAACTACCTGGTAGTCTTTAAGTCAAGAGTAAATAGGTTAATTCTAGGCAAGCGTGTTCCATCGTCGACCAGATCAGTGGTGATGAAATAATTTACACAAAGTAAAGCGCCTGCCCGGGTTTGAACTCACGACCTACAACTTGTAAGCCGCGGCCGTTACCACTGGGCCACCACTACAATAAGGAACTAAGGAACTCATTATTATATTCTTGCAGTTTATATCCAAGTTCTTCTAACTTAATAGACAGATATGTTATTGGCGAGTTTGGTGCACCATTTCGTCATCCCATCTAAAACGCTTTTGTAATGTTTGACGATTTAGGCTCAATTACACTATCCAATTTCAAGGGAACCAAATTTAGGAACAATCTAACTAGGAAGTTGGAAGCTACCGATCACACTACACTAAATTGGACACCTAACTGCTATTACACCTTCCGATTTTCTAAATTGGCTCCCTTGAAATTGGATAGTGTAATAAGCGTTTTAAGAAATGCTGATACTCAGCCTGACATTTGGTTTTGATTTTACCACTCTGTATAAGCTAGATTTTCCTCAGTCGCTAAAAAAAAACTACCGACGGAAAAACGAATCCGCCCTTTCATACTAAATACGCTACGATGGTTTCAATTGGAAATGCCAATTGTAATCAGAAAAGGGGTCTACAGGGGAGCCAACACATTAATAAATAAGCACTAAATGCCGTGAAGCTTGCGGTCAGGTGAACCACGTGTCTTGCTCGAGCAGGTGTGGAGGGTTGGGTTTCAAAAGATTGCTAGATCTATTTCGAAATTCAACAAAAAGTTTTTAATCATTTGGCCACTAAGGAGTTATATTAAAATTGTTATTATGGTTTTTCTTTGGTTTTCGACAGTTTTTTTTACAAGCCAGTATTTAACTTCCAATGCTGATTTGTTCGCATCAGATCTTGCAAGCAGAATAAGAACACCGTCCTCTTACCCTACGGAGTTGGATTTTTACAAGATGATTCAGTTCAGATGACTATACATTTTTATGGTAAGCCTGACCTGAATCAACGTTCAGGATTTACTCCAGATAGAGGAACTCTTCAACGGTCTACAGAACAGACACGAAATGTTGTGTCTGAATTGATTTTTTTTTTTACTTTTAACTTATTTATCAAAAACGTTTTCATTGAGATAGGCATATGTACATCTTCACCTTCCTGCCCTTTTCCCATGTTGGTTGGGGTCAGTGCAATATGTTCGATTCTCCCATTTATCTCTGTCAACTGCCTGAGACGGACATTTGTACATAGGTGTTAACTCACCAAGTGCGAGACGGTCACTCATAAAAACTATACTCATAAAAAGTAAAGAAGTATTTTTGTATTTTTTTTTCAAACGTATTTTTCATTAATTTCCCTAAATTACTTTTGCAGAACTGACCTGCATATCTCAAAATTTACTTATGTTATACGTCCGTGTTTGAATTTGAAGTCAATCGGACCAATAGAAGAAGTCAGAAATAACAGACGACAGACAGACAGACACACGAGTGTCCTAATAAGGGTTCCGATTTTACATTTTGAATTTTCGATTCTGATTTGATGATTCTGATCCCAAAAACTTGAGACGGAATTTTTGATTTTATTTAAAAAAATAAAGTTACCTCACATGCATTAACTAAAGGACTTGTGTATATAAAAATCAACGCGTCAGTTTTCCAGCTGCTTTTTCGAAACGTACCTAACTGAAATAGTACCTGCCTAGCTAAACAATTAAAAAACCATCACATTTTCAATCAGCTCCGAATCATCGGCGCATAGGTCACTGAGCAAACACAGGTTTCCGACAAAGAGCCGCCGCAAATGAACCTAAATATATAATGAGGGCTACATTTAGTTAAAATGTACGAATAAAAAACTTATTCACTTGACAAGTGTTGAGCGTACGGATTCGCTTGTTAACTGGGGTAAATAATTTACTTTGAAGAAAAAAACGTGTGTCAGTATAAAGAAGTAAGTTTTGAAAACCAATTTTAAAGATGTAAAGGCTTGACCGGTAATGTAAAATTAAGTATAAGTCACATAATCATATTAAGACTAAGAAAAACAAAATTATTTATGAAATTCTTAGCAAAAACAAGCAAACATTTTCTTAATTTGTAGCTATATTTTCTCAATCAATGGGAACCCATTGCTAGAGATAAACCAATTATTTGCACATAGTAGATAGTTATTGCTTTCAAAATTTCTTACACGTATCCACATTTCTTACAAGAAGTGAAACAATTTCAGACATGAAAAAGCCAAAGGAGACCACTTTTCCTTCGACACTCATCCACCTATCTGTCTGGTGATCTGGTTTCCGCACTCAGTTCATGGTGGACCATTGTGTATGGGCCGTAGCGGCCTTTACTACAACTAGCCCACCACTCTTCAGAAGCAGATTAGGCCACCCAGTTTATTCAGAGCGTCTTTGCAGGAATACGGTGATTACTTTTTTTTCAGGGTGGGAAATTATCAAATAACTTCTCCCGCTCTGGATGGAAGGCATGTCAGATGTCTCTTACTGACTAAAACCCACCCCTGTTCCTTTCTTGCCTGAGTGCCCAGGGGCGCGGTAACTTTGTTTTGAATTTATCCGCGACCCCTTGGCATGCATGCATCGGCCATGACGGGCCCCGTCAAATAATCCTGACATCTTTTTGAGGCGCGCGTGAAACACTACGCGCCGTCGACTCTCGGGCCTGGTGCTGATCGGACGGCGAGCTACACTTCCGCAACCCTGGCAGACCGGTGCCTACCGATGCTCAGACCCGTCACTTCTTGCTGACATTTCTTTGAGGCGCGCGTAGAACACTACGCGCCGTCAACCCGGGCATTGTTGGACGGCGAGCCACCCATTTCTCACCGTCACCTGCCGATGCCCTATCAGACCCCGTCACTTCTTGCTGACATTTCTTTGAGGTGCGCGTGGAACACTATGCGCCGTCGACTCAGGCCTTATCAGACGGCGAGTCACCCATTGCTCACCGTCTCCCATACTATACCTACCATACTTATGCTTGACTACCCACAATATCGTTATAACCGATAAATCAACGGACAGACAACAACACCGTTCGAAATGTTAATAGTACATGAGCGCTATGTACCATACATACATACAGATTAAGGTAGTACATAGAAAAAAGTAAATACATGATAAAAAAGCCACATTTTATTATGAGCAGATCAGTTGAGAGAGGCTTGCGCTTGTGTGCGTGAGTGTACAGGATGGTGCTGATTGCTGGTCTAATTAATTATTATTATTTATATATTAAAGAGATTATTAATAAGTTAAATTGCTTGTTGCCTCCAAAGCAGACTATTATGTGAAAATAATTAAGTTTCAGTTGATAAAAACAACTTATTTCTTGTCAATTTTAATGTTTTTTGGTTTCGTTATTCATAATTTTTTTTTTTTAAAGGTGTTGATAAAAAATTAACCTATATTGAAATATATGATTGTATTTTATTTAAAAATAATGTTCCTACTATCCGTTTTCCAAAATAACGTCAAATTAATCAAGACATTTTGAGATCACGATCAGAATTCAAGTTACTTTTTAAAATAAACAACGAAAGCGATGAATCACACAAACAGATGATAAAAAACTTTAATGTTATTTTTATGTTTTGGATTTTGAGAAAATCTCATGAATGCAAATAAAGTTATAAAAACAAAATGACGTAATAATAGCGATACGTAGAATATATTTAATGTTATGAATACTAAAAAGTTACTGTTAAACGTTTTATTGACATAAAATACCAGTTTCGTAAGTTACGTAAATGGATCATTGTTACATATTTTATAGTAGGGTTCAATCTGCTTTCATTATTAAATGTATTATTCGACCGAAATACGACTTTTTGACGAAACTGTAACTATAGTTCGGGCATCGGCCCAAAATTTCAAAAAATCTGACACGGTTTTCAGACCATTGATAGATTAGCCTTCACTATCTTATAACTCAAAGTAAAATCACTTCCGTGTGTTTGACCATATTAACACACATAAACAAGAAAAAAAATACGGTTGAATTGAGAACCTCCTCCTATCTTTTTCGTCGGCTAAAAAATTTGTGATTTTACTTTGAGTTTTATAAAAGTGAGGGCTGATTTATCCACGGAATAGAAAAAAAATAAGTGGAAGTGCCCACGCAGCTTGTGTGTCATAATTATGCGGCAAAATATATAAAATAATAACAACCATCGTCAGTTGTAATAAGTCTTAATTATGTCATTATTGGCCTGCCCTTATCCCAATTTATTTGGGGTCGGCGCAACATGTCTTTTTCTTCCATACTCCTCTATTAGTCGTCATCTCTGTAGTCACCCCCTTTTTACCAATATCCTCTTTCACACAGTCCAACCATCGTTTCTTTGGCCTTTCCCTACTCTTATGGCCATCCACATCCATACACAAGACTTTCCTCACGACATTTTCTTCATTCCTCCGCATCACGTGCCCATACTACGACAACCGATTTCCACACAACTTTTCAGTCAGCGGTGCCACTTTCAGACTTCCTCTTATATACTCATTCCTAATTCTGTCCATGCGCGTAACACCACACATTGCTCTTAGCATTCTCATCTCAGCCGCATACAATTGCTTTTCATTCATCCCTTTTGTGGCCCAACATTCTGAACCATACAAGACAGTAGGTCTGACCATTGTTTTATAAATCTTCCCCTTAAGTTAAGTAGTCTTAATTATGTATGAACAATAAATTCAATTTTGACGAAAAGCTTATTTGTTGTTCTTACAAAATTAATACTTATTACAACTGACGATTGTAATTATATATTTTTTTATATTTTATTCCGCATACGATACTGACACGCACCGGGTAGCTGCGTAGGCACTTCCACTTATTTTTTTTATTCCGTGGTTACACACATAGACGAACAAGATAGTCAGCTATTAGGTTTCTACTAACATTCAGCTCAAAGACACTAGTTTCGGTGAAACTCCAGCTGAAACCATATTTTTTGGCTGAAACTTAAACCATACTTTCGGTCGAACACTAATTAAATGGCCATTGAGATCGTATGGCCATTAATCGATGAAAGTATTTATGACTAAGGGCTTCAAGAACACACGACCTTACATTTCTTACAAGCAAAAGATCCCACTACATAATTACACCCGTTATCTCTTCCTGATTATCAAGAACCTGTTCGGCAATATCTGTACAATAAACACAATGAATTATGAGTTTATTTTATAACATTTTAATGTACTAATATAAAATTACATCGGTTTAAAAAATGACTGTTAAAAATGGGCATCAGCCTGTGTATGTCGCGTGCATATGTGTGTGGATGCATCTGCACGCACTCACACATGTATATATGTTTAGTGGTGTGTGTGTCGGGCTGTCTGTGCGTGTATCGAGGTCACATTGCAGTGTACAGGGGCAGGCGCTTGTGATGCAACTTGAAATAAAAAATGCCTCCCGTTTTTGGAAAGTTTCTCAGATAGCGGCGGCGTTTTAGTGTGTTGTATATTATTAGTTGTAAAACTGTATCAGACATACTGTGTACCTTAATAAATGTTTTAGTTTATGTGGCTTGTAAAAATGTTTGCTTTTTTTTTTGGTATTTTTTCCTTAAGAGTTTTACTAAGTATACCAAAAATTACTTGAAGTATGTCGACATGTTTAGTAACAATTTCACTGGGTTCTGTTTATCTAACTAATTTATTAGTTTATGATTTATTTAGTAGTATTGTGATTTGATGGCAATAATTGTAAGGTTTTCAAAAAATATTTTTTTTGTATAGTTTTATTTTAAGCTACCAGAAAACAAAACAATAAAAGATGGTTCAAAGATTCAGTTCTGGATGTAGCAATCCCTGATGTTTGGTACAGATTAACGCCGACAGTTAGGCTTCAAAAAATGAGCAATGGACCTAAAAGTAGGTCACAGAAACCGTTATGTGTACCCCTAAAATAACTACAGTACACAAATTGGTTTGTCATTAACGAACGACATCATTCTGCTTGTTCCACATTCGCTCGCTCCGCCCCCCGGTGCCGCTTGTTCCTCTTGTTATGCTTAACTCATGTTAGTGTGCCAGTTTTTTTTAAACACGTCATTTATTGCACATTTTCAATGCTTTGTATATCGTGACTGATCTGTGGATTTAAGAAACAAATAAGCACAGACGGAAAACAGTTTCTGGGTTGTCTCTAACATTTAACAGCTCAATAGCTTAGTAAAAAATAAATTCAAGAATAGTTTCAAAATATCTAAAAACATAACTAAACTAATAGTCAATAATGCCGATTCTGTTGTGCACAAACTGAACTTAATTTAGGCTATTGCTACTTTTCTCTCTAATAAAAAAAGAAAAAGATTAACGTCAATTAGAGCTGTTAAATTTAGTTGAACTAATATTTCCAAAGAAATTAAGGGTACACACGTAAAAACATATCGATTAAAAACACGGTAAAGCGCAAGACGTAAACTAGTTTGATATCTCTAACTTAGTTCATAGCTAAAGCGGTCCTTTTCTCGCACTGCCTTTTAGTAAAAGAAAGCGATTCTCTAATTTTAGTTTACATAAAGAACAAGAGAATCGGCACCATTGTAATCCTATCTTACGTACTATCCTACTTCCTAATGCGAAAATTTGAATGAATGGATGGGATGGGTGAATGGATGTTTGTTACTCAATTACGCCAGAACGGCTGAACAGATCTTGATCAAATTTGGCACAGAGATAGCCCTAATAGCATTTATTTTTCGGCCAACGGTAAAATTATAGCATGTATTGTTGGCCCAACCAAATGCCAATACTAAATGCTATTAGGGAGATTATAGTCTGAAATAGTACATAGAACACTTTTTATTCCGGGAATATGTTTCCTTGGCTTATTTTTTTAATTTTACGAGAGCGAAGTCGCTGGCGGAAGCTAGTATGTATGTATATAAGTAAAATTAAATGTTACCTTGATTCCAAAATATTGTCCCAAATACATTTAAATGTGCCAAAACTCTAAGTAAGAAGCCATATTATTTCACGTAAGGATCAAGTATCCGGCCTTTTCGACCCCAATATGCAGTTGTGTTAGCAGATGCAAGCATATTTAGGTCAAACACAGTCAAGTTCTGTTCCAAACGTTAGGTATAATGTATTTCGGTAGCCGAAGTCTGCGGTTTTTCTTATGTAAATTTAATTCGGTTTTAAATCAATACAGTGAGGTGGGAAACGTATTGATGACATTTCTGATTCGTTGCAACGAGTTATTTTTGTGTTTAATGTTTATTCTGTGGTGAGATGTTCAGTATGTGCGGCCATATTCTTTCTTGTGCTACTGTTTAGTCGATGTATTTTTAAACGTGAAGTTTTCATGACCTTTGGAATTTACACTTCGCAGAAATCGTAAAAATAATGCAGTCGCGCAGTATTTAATCTACCATAAAAAGGCCACACATTTTTTCCCAATATTTGTAATGTAGTTTTTAATTTAATAGTAATTTACTACAGAACAAAAAGTAGCCTATAAAATTCAACAATATTATAAATAGCGTTAAATTATAAAAGATAAAAAAAACAATTATGTACTGTACTGTAACTATATTACCTCTTTAAAATATAAACGTGCATATTGGTCAAATTTTATTTATTTATTATAAACAATTTATATTGTGTTTGATACATTACTTAACATTACATTATACAGGGTGTAAAAAGACACATCACATATCCGTCAACTAGGCATACTGTACCTCTAACAAAGTAGCTTTGCGCAAAAATTATTGCTGGGAAACGACTTTTATTTTTAGGTATGGAAAAAAAAAGTTTTTTTTTATTGTACGCAATGTAACGCGAACCCAGGGAAGCGGAGTTAAACCCTGCCCCTTCGCTCTATGCCACGTAGGTACTTATCGGATACGTTTGATATTCATTGCGTTTTTGGAACTTCAAATCCATAATTTCGAAAAAAAAATCGAAAATTCAGTTAATGTTTGTTTGGAAAAAAAGTTTAGTAATAACATTTTGAATTAATTTTCGTAAAAAAGAAAAAAAAAATGCGACTTTGACCTTCAATATATATATCCCCATTGGATTCCCAGGTATGGTCTAGTGGAAAAAAATGATTCAAATAATGGGTATGTGGCTTTCGGCTTCGGAAACTGTCTTTTTACACCTGTTAAAACCTCATCTGTCACGTAGGTCATATGTGACCACGAACAATAGATTTTCTTTTGTGTCTGTTGTCTGACAGATCAGCCAATATACATCATTATTATTAATATAAATTCTAAAAGCAATAAAAATAAGTAACCAGAACAAACACCGACAAAAGCAAAAACATCATTATTTATGTTAAATTAAATATGTCTGATAGTCTATGGTGCGTCTAGGTGTACTGTATTACCGAAAATGCAAGCCTTGTCGCGGCACGCATTAAAAATCGACAATCGTGGTGTACAGCGCTCTAGCGGGACCACATGTCAGTTTCAATAAATTAAATTATATTTTAAATTAAAAAAAAGCAAAAAATCGTGACCGTTAGAAGGAATGGAGGCAGGCCTTTGCCCAGCAGTGGGACAGTACGGGCTAGTAATAATAATAATAATTTTAAATTAAATAATCAACTACGTTTCTCTAAAATAGTTCTCTACAATTCTATAGTAATAGATCTTTTTAATTCTAGTATTTTTCAATAACTTATAAGCGGTAAGTTTCATGTGTATTTTCATTATTGTAGCACTTTACATTAGTACGACAAAAACGTGCCAACCTTTATTTATTTACAATTTATTATGTTTACAAAGTTTATGAAGGTCGGCAAATGCTTATTTACTTAACTTAAACAGGTAAAGGTTTCAAACTTGAACTAAAGTATTTTTCCTTGATTCGTATTCCGCCTATCCATCGCAAACGTTATTGAAATTCTACTCTATCGCTGTTTAATCACGGTTCTTTTTCTTCAAATCGTGTGTAGATTCCTAAGCAGCAACAGCCCTAAGGACAAACGCACAGACTGTACAAACAAGCCCTTCAAGGTTAGGCGCAAAGATTTTCACAATGAATAATCAGTAACAGGCTCCCAGCACACGACACCTGCGTATAAAATGTCCATACACATGTTAAAACCTTACATAAAAACATTAAAACAATGGCCCATAGTTTTTATATCAGAATTTTACGACCGATTTTACGTCAACCGGATCTCCAAAATCTTTTATAAGAAAAAAACAAGAGAAACCGTTCGCCAAAAGTGTACGATAATGACATTTACGCGAACACACCTAATATAAAGAGTAATGAGACGATATTGATTGCATAAAAATCGATTTCAATTGCATTCGGGAACCTGCTTGGCGACCTTTGTCTTTTTTGTGTCGGCATCAGCCTTGTGAGAATATTAAACTACACGTCAAAATAAGAACATTTATCTGGAATTGATAATGGTATTATTTGAAGCGACTTCTTTAAAACTGTATGGATCATTTTAGTTGCTATTTTTGTTGATTTGATATGTTTATTTGAGCTTTTAGTGACGCTTAATATTGTTTATGTTGAAAAAAAAAAACACTTTTCGTTTGTTTTATCAATGATTTTTGTTAAGCTGCCTACATGTTGAAATAAATACAATTAAATGAAAAACAGCTAACACAAAGACGAATAAACATTTACATTCATTTGGCATTGACGTGCATTTTTTGTTTTTATTAGACAACTCACTGCTATGTTTTTAAAACGCAAGCAAAAAATGCAATCTCAAGTATCATAATTACCCTCTCAGTAGTAAAACATTAATATTTTATAAAGTAACAACATTAACATATAATTTAAGCCCGTTTTCCCTCAAGGCATATAATGTTTAATTAAAAGCCAGTTATGTATGACCTTTCCGAAACGAAAATCCTTACATAAGCCTCGATAGATGGTGCTGATGCAATGTAACTTCAAATTACGTCCAATTAAGTGTCGTAATCAATACAAAAATAAGTATTTTAGATTTTTCAATGTAATAAATTGTCGATAAAAGTTGTTTGTCGGTTTATTTTATCATCATGGTAGTTGTAAACGTTTGAACAGTGAAAAAGTGATAAGTCTGCCATTACTTTATAAAATGACTGCAATTTGCTTGCACCTTGACATTTTTAAGACCGTATATTATTAGTGGTTCTTCGGATTACTAAATTTTTCAGGTTTTGTTTTTGTTGCTTCCCTGTTTTTAACCGACTTTAAAAAAGAATTTTTGTATGTCCGAGATTTTCTTAAAAAACACTAGTTTGGATGACGATTTGGATGAGGTTTTCGTTATTTAAATGCATATATTTTAAGGGAGGTTTTAATATATAATAGAATAGGATTAGATGAAGATCTTCGTAGATAGAGAATCTCTTCAAAAACTAACAGCATATGACTCGCGTTTGTTGCGAGCGTATGTCTAATGTATTGTTAACACAATTTCATGGAGAACCACAACCAAAAAGAGAAAAATAAAAAAACTGTTTTTCAAAAAATAGAACCGTTTCCGAATAAACAAAAAAAAAATGTAACGGTTCTATTTCTTGTAAAAATTTTTTTTTAAGGAAATATGTCAGAGTTTTAGTTGTTAAACTGAGTGCCAGTTTTTCCTGTTATGAAAAATAAGTGTACAACTTAGGAATTTCCGTTTAAAGGACCCGTCTATTTAAACTCTGCGCTAACTGTGCCAAGTGTTACTCATAAATTAAAACGAAAACAGTAAAAAAAGTAAAAGCAAGCAGTTGCACAAGTTACTGCACATACTTATTAAACAAAGCCCACGCTAGAGCGCCAACTAACGGATCTCGCGTACATTTAAAACAAATAATCTAACACGCCAACCGGCGCCTAAAGTGCATACAAAAAGAAATGTGCAACATACTCTCTCTTAGGTTCAATAAAAAACGACTCAGGCGCAGTGCGCTGCGACGATGCGTTTATTTCAGCAATTGACCTAAATACGCCACATGGTCGCGCCGACTTAACGCACATATCTGTGTACGAATGCGTCGCTTGTGCATGTGTGTGTGAGGATGCATTTGTGTGCACTATACAGGTTGTATTGTTGCTGTAGGGTGCCAAAAAAAGTTAATATCGTTAATTTTTTTAATATATCATTGTGCAATTTTTTTTTGAGAATTATGTCTTACTTGTATTCATCAATCACGGGTTAATTTACTGTGGATTAAGTATATGTTTAAATATGAGTAAACAATATTCTAGAAATAACTGATAAGAAGGCTAATTAATATAGACAGCCGCAGTCTCAATATTTGCGAGAACCAGTCTAGGAGTTACTTAAAATCTTGCATACTCACTAAAAAGTATTAAACGTTACCTACGAGTAAGTACCAATCAAGAGTTAGCTTTCATAATTAGCCATAATTATACGTTTAATTTTAAGTAAATAAGTAATTTTTTATATCGCTGAAAGAGTAAGAATAGAAGTACACAAGAAAATCTGCTAATTATTTAAAATTAGCTTAATTAGTTAGTTTCAAAGATACTCATTATGTGTCAAATCTAAAAGCTAGAAACCCAATAAAAAATATAATCAATACGCCATAAACCCAGCGTTATAAAGATCTTCAACTAAAATTAATATCAGCAAGAAAAATAAACTTAATTATGATAAAAAATGCAATTTTTGCGGACGGTACGCAGAATGACAGGCGATATTGAATTGTGGCCGAGTTGTGTGTGTGATAGCCGATGGGTGTGTGTGTGCGATTCTTTCACACATTTTTGAGCACTACACTTTTTATTTGGGCTTTTTTGTAATCGTGTGCGTTTAGTTGCGTCTGTAGGTGTACGGGTGCGCTAATTGCGATAGCTACTTCATTTAAATTTCGACTGTCAGACTTTTGGAGGAAAATGGGCGTAAGTATGGATTTGATGTTTTTTTGTTTTTATATTTTGTGCGGTGAATTAATCACGTTGTGAAGGAACGGATGAGTGACACGATGTGGAGGTAGAGGAGTAGTTGGATGAAGATAATAAACACGACGAATGAAGATGTATATTTCAATATTTACAGAAGGCTACAATATACGAAGCACTCATGAATCGTGCGTACACCATTCACTGTGACTAGGTATATAATTAAATTGTATTATTGCCAGGATACAAGAGTTATGAATATAAATGTGGATGGATGGAGAGGGAGAGGGAAGCCAAAGAAAGAATGGATGGATTGTGTGAGGAGTGATTTGAAAGAAAAGAATAGGGAGTTAGTGATAGCTTGACGGCTGACAGGACAGAATGGATGAAAAAAACGTGTTGCGCCTACCCCAAGTTACATGCCTGAATCTGCCTAGTTATAAAAGCTGCACTTCACTGTTCTAGAAAACTCTTGCAAACTGGTAACTGTCAGTTGTTAGCAACCAGCTCAGCAATTGAATCCGAACTGTTTTTAAAATGAAAACAAGAGTCTAGACAGAGAAGGCAAAGAATATTTAAATTTGAAATTAAAAACTAGGTACAAAAGAACGTAATTTGGAATGGAGGTCAGAAAACCAATAAGGCTGTAGAACTGCCTTGTTACAAAGTTCTAGAACATGTTTCCTCACGATGTTTTGAAACCGGTATGTCCTAGAACCAAAAAATCGATGACATGGGCCCGCTTGGTGGATTACGGCCCAAACCCTCTCACAGAGAGGAGGCCTCTGTCCCAGCAGTGGGAACATTATGGGCTCATTATGCTTTGCTATATTTTGTGCTACAGTTTATGTTTGTTCGTAGTATGTTTTAGAAGAGTTTGATAGTGAAAGTAATAACAGCCGCACGGGTCGATCTATCAGGTTAAGCTACGCTTGCTGGAGCTAGTCCTGCGTGACCATCTTTACATACCGAGACTCCTCCGTGCCAAGGAAAGCACGTTAAGCCGTTGGTCCCGGCTGTCAATCGTGGATCTTTGACAGTCATTACGGGTCGTGAGAAGCCCAAAAGTCTGACAACCAGTCTTACCAAGGGGTATCGTATTACCTAGTAACTGGGTTGTGGAGGTCAGATAGGCAGTCGCTCTATGTAAAATACTAGTATTCAGCTGAATCCGGATAGACTGGAAGCCGACCTCAAGATAGTTGGGAAAAGGCTAGGCAGATGATGATAGTTTACTAGACAAGTGTAAAGCACTACAATAATATTGTTATCCTGTTTATTATGTTGATTCGTATGACATTCACTTTACAAGGACCTAAATGCAAAATTACAATTTTGGTGTCGCATTAATTAGTTTTCATTGTATAAAATTTATTTAGGTTGACATCGAATTCGGAATAAGTATACAGAAAGATACTATTTTTGGTAAGTTCTAAACAGTTTATGCATGTTCCGAATTATTTTATTCAAGAATGATAGGACAGGACATAAAAGAACTGCTTTTGTATCTTCTCCCATTCTTCTGTGGAATTCGCTTCCTCTCAATATCAGGACGGCCACCAGTCAATATGCATTTAACCGGAAGTTGCAGAATTACTTTTTACACAAGTAATAGAGTCGTTTCAAAAAACCCCTATCCATTACTTTATATATAATTTATATGTAAGTATTTTATATTAAATATATTTGTACTCTTTTGTACTCGTTTTCGTCTTAATAATACTTTCTTATTTTTTTCAGCTGCCATGATATCTCTCCACCACCCACCCACTGGTAGAGAATGTCTAAGGCATTAAGTCCGCATTTGTACATTCCTATTGCATAAAGTCTATAATAAATAAAATTTGCATAAATTACAAAAAAAAACATATGTACTCGTATATAAAAGTCATTTTAATAAAAATATAAGAACTGCGCCTAACTTATATTATTCGCTACAAAAATTACATGCTGCACAACTACTATAATTTTTTCCGAACATTAAACTTTATAGCCCCATCTTAATGCATTTTAAATCTCAGTGTTTGTCAAGAGGAAGCTGTATTTCAGTTAGTCACATAGACACCTGCCGCAGCCGTGCAGCCTCAAGCCGCCAACCTGGCCGGCCTTGTGCGAGCCGGAACAGGCCAGCGCCTAGTTAGCATTGAACAGACGAACCAGGGGCGTAGATACCGCGGTATCAGCCGTATCAATGATACGGAGCCCCGGGGCTTTAAGGGCCACGACTTGTAGAAGCATAAAATCGTAAAATATCGTCCACTATCTCAAATTCTTATAAATGCGAGGCTCGCAATTAATGAATAATTATGATTTGATAGGATGTTCTGATTTTCTCCAATGGCCTGTGCTAGAATGGCCTATTTTGTAAAAAAAAACAATAACCTATTTGGGCTTTACCGCAGTCGGAAAAAAAGGGGCCCCATACATTTTCTGGTACAGCCCGCCCCTTTGGGACTAGCTACGCCACTGAGAGGGACTGACCGACTTGGGCTTTAAAACTGCTGGGTTAAGTATGGTGCGGTTTGTACTTGGTGATTAAATTTGAATGTTATTATGATATTGAGGGCGAGGAATTGCTTTTTTATGAGACAAATATTTTATGAATATTTTTTAAAAAGTGCTGAAGTTATGGTAATATATGTTACGAGGTGTGAAATATATTCAAAACCAAGAAACTTATGATTTTTTTTTTTTTTGATTTGCTAATAGGTTTAATGGCTTTAGAAAACTTAAAAAAAGTTTAATCTAGATTAATGCCTCAGTTTTAGAATAAAAGGAAATTGATATCCGATTTTGCAAAAAAAGAATTACATATTTTGTACCTTACTTAGTTATTTACCAAAAACCTTGTATTACTCAGCACTTTTATTATTATTATAATAAATAAATGTCACAACAGTTTAATGGTAGTCTCGGTAACAATAAGAATGTATCAGCTGCCACAATCAAGATAGCAAATTAATAATATTTAATGATAACATAGTCGCGAGGCTAGCCTTACCATTTAAATTATGCAAATAATAATATTCCAGTGATATATTGAACTTTGGCGTATTATAATTGTTATTGTTGTAGGAACCCGATAAAACATTTACAAATTATATTAAAGGTTGTGAACACTTTTGTTAGTCTGTCACACATAAACGGTTGAACGGATTTGGATGTTGTTTTGAATACGGATAAGCCAAGCCTCAGGTCCTGCACTTAAAACACTATACATATTATCCAAGGTTATGGTGAACTTTCCTTATTCCAGGAGCACTGTACGATCCACTGTAGACGCGGGCCTGCGGGCGGCGAGTAATGGGTAGCTCGCCGTCCGATCAGCACCAGGCTCGAGAGACGACCGTGCGTAGTGTTCCACGCACGCCTCAGAGATGTATTGACGGGGCCCATCACGGCCGATGCCTGCATGCCAAGGGGACGCGTATAAATTCGTAACAGAGTTACCGCGCCCCTGGGCACTCAGGCAAGGTAGGAACAGGGGTGAGTTTTAGTCAGTAAAAGTCTGACACGCCAGACTCCACCCAGAGCGGGAGAAGTCATAGGATGAGTTCCCACCCCAAAAAAAAAGGTGTACGATGGTGTCTGTGCCAGCTTACAAATTATAGCTTCTTGACTCTGAAAGTAGTTCTAGTGGTATGTTCTATTGCGGATGTAACAATGTAGTATGAGATCTTTTGGTTACATTGAGCAGTTAATCTTAACAGTTAATTCATTAAAACGTGCAAATATCACGAGCCATCATACAGTGCCGTCTTTGTAGTAAGCTTATAACTTTAGGCGTTTTTTCGATATTTTACATAAAAATCCAAAATTATAGTTTTTTTTCCATAAGCCATATTGTCCCAATACACATAAGTATCGGTAACCTGCCTCTTCAAGTTACTACTTTATGCACATGCGCCTAACCTTTTACTTTAACCTCAAAAATCAGATTACAAGATACAGATTATATCAGTAATCTTGCCCATTTTCGTTCAGCTAATTATGTAAACACATTTTTCTTGTATTTTAATACATGAAACGAGAATGATATTAAATTGTCACGTTGGGTGATCGTGTGCAGGTTGAGTAGCAAAAGTGTAGGAAATATTAAAAAAAAAAAGTTTTTTTGAGATTTTGACTTTCGTCTACAATATCAGGAATTTTCTGCCACATAGGCATATAAAGCGGTCAAAATGTTATATTTTTAGCTTTTATTGCCAACAAAATATTCTAATATATAATTCTCTTGGTCAAGATGTCTTATCAAAATGCTGTAGGTAGCTATCGTAAAAAGATACATATCAGACCCTCTTTATATTTCGGTGACTGCCTCTAAATACCCCTGTCTACCCCTTAGACGATCCGGCGTAAAGATACAAGTAATATACGGAGATTATCACTTATAATTATGATTCATATCTGGTCTTATACCGTGAAAACAGGGTTTGGCTGGATTCCATTATTTTTTGTTACATTCGACTTGTTTTAATTGACACGGAGAAATTCACTCTTAGTTACATTAAGTACGGTAAATTTGAATATTTGTTCAAATAAATTTGTACCAAAAATAAATCCGAAGTACATGTTAAGACTTTCCTTTCATGTATCTCCGTGGATAACTGTGAGTAATTGTCTGAAAAACACAATAGGAAAATCTTTTTTCCAGTTACCGATCTACTTTATCAATTATTTTTAACAATTTAAGCTGTCACTTGATACTTAAAGACACATTTAACTAAAAGCAATAGCATTCAAACAAAAAAAAAAAAACTTCAACACGCATTAATTAAAAGAGAAAACTAAAAAACATAAAAACACTCTTATCGCGGTTTCGCTCGCGGCTGGCCCACGATAAACGTTCGATGCAGCCGGACATTACGGCCTCATTTTTATTTGGCACATAGACAAAAACACCCTTTTTTTACATAATACACACGCACACTTATATACAAGAGTACATAAGTACATAACCGGACAATACATAGTCGCCGCCCGTTCAATAATTAGTGAATGTTTTTAAAACAGAAAATTTCAAATGAACTTTTTGTATTGTGATTCGTTTTTTGAATTGGGTATTTGTGTACTTTTGTGCATGTTACTTACACTTTGTCACTTTTGTAGTGACGGGTTCCGTAATGAGAAATGGAAATTATTTCGGGGAGCTTATGAATTTATGGTGGAATGAAAGGTTCCTAATTAAAAAGTAATTTCTTTGCAATATTGATTTCGTGAAATGATGGTGGCATTTATTGGTCTGTTCGTATAGATATGTGCTAAGTTTTTATTCGATTCCTTGTTCATGGAAAATGTTGTAAAAGTTTTTCTTATCAAAATTACACTATGAACATCATAGAGTATTTAAAAGGCATAGAGTCCATATCTCCTGAACTGATATTTCGTCATAAACTTTGAGAGTGATTTAAATTGCTGCAAAATTAATAATCGAAGAGAGTTTTCAGAAGACACTTTCTTTTTTGATGATTCTTTGGTCTTTGGCGAGTGCAGCCTGTTTTTAACCGACTTTCGAAAAAAAGAGGAGGTTCTATGTTCGACTGTATGTCCGCCGATTTCTCCGTCAGTTGTGGACCGATTTTCAAAATTATTTTTTTATCCGAAAGCATATACTCCCGAGGTTGTCCCATATAAATTTTATCGAAATTGCTTCAGTGCTTTTTGAAAAACTAAACAAAAACAAAAAATACGTATAGATAGATGACGTATTGGTTTTTTCCAATTAAGAGTATGCTTAAATTCCACGTGCTATGTAATTTTTTTTTTCTGGGGTATAACAACTAAAAAGTGAATTTTTACAAAAAAAAGCAACCGACTTACAAAAAAAAAATACCTACACTAAAAATAACTTTAATTTCGGCAGTCGGTGTCAACAAAGAAACTTCCGAAATTAAAGTTATTTTTTAAAATTTTAGTGTAGGTATTTTTTTTTTGGAAGTCGGTTGCTTTTTTGTAAAAAAGTTTTTTATTAGGCTCAGTTCTGATGGTGCTTCTTATGACTCTCAAACTTGAAGGCTATGGTAAGGAATTATTGAGGTACCTATATTATGGGTCGCAAGAGAGTGTTTGAAAGGGTCACCGTGGATTTGGCACAGGAAACTGAAGGAATACGGGTGGCTTTTAGTCAGTAAGAGTCTGACACGAAGAGCGGGAGAAGGAAAAAGACCTATGTCATAATGGTACTTATTTATGCAGTATCATTCCAACACAAACTACAACACAATTTTAATCCAAACAAGTCAACATCTGAATAAAATCCTCAACAGTATCTCCATTCCTGCCTACCCCATTCCGTAACTTAGCAACAGAATTAGACGACCCACTCGACGCAAGGGCAAACCGCACTATACAAAGTATACTCTTACTTAAACCAAACCACCATAACTTTAGCCCCTTCACCCCCCTGGCTTATAGTAAGGTAGGATGTTTGGAAGGTTGGTCCTTAAGGAGTCAGGGGTCTGTTTTAAATGGACGGTAGTTTTATAAAAACCAAGGGCTCTTCAAGAACTGTCGGGCTAGACTCGAAGGGCAGAGGGTCGAAAAAACTGGATTGAACCAGTTGCAACTAGTTATAGGGATGTCTATGTATGTGTCTTTGTTGTGGAGTGAGATCCAAGAGCCACCAGACATGACTTATTTTCTGATGTATTGTAGTATCTGCTAACTTGGGCCGACGGACGATTTTTTTTAGTTGTTTAGATTTGGGAGGGTGCAAAACACACTCTTTGATTTTTAAAGAATGTTTAAGGCGTATATAGCCGCCAAGTGGCACCCTCATTGAATAAAAAATCGTAGTAAAGCGTAGAAGATAAAGATTAAAAAATCCTATGTTGTGTTTGTTACCATGAGCTTAAGGTATTTTTACGTTGTTGAAATTGGACTCAAAGTGTTTCGTATCCAAAGCAGTAGGCAAAAGTATCAAAAACGGCCGTTTTTGACACTTTTGCCTATAACTTTGGATACGAAACACTTTAAGTCCTGTTTTAACAACGTAAAAATACCTTATCCTATTTGTTTCAAACGCAGCATAGGGTTCTTTAATATTTATTTTCTAGGCTAAGATACGAATTTTTATTGAATGAGGGCGCCACTTATGGGGAGGTAGGCCCTTAAATGTAAGCAAAAAAAGTTTCCCGTCGGCTCAAGTCAACAGATATGCGTACGTTTAAAGTACATACTATCACTTCTCAAACCAACACATTTTGTTAATCAGAAAATAAGTCATGTCTGGCGTCACTGGGATCTTGGACTATTGGGTACTTAGGAGTTGCTTCATTATTTTTGAAGAATTTTGGTGTTTTTTGTAGCAGAACCCTTCGGAAATTGTCAGCAATAGAAAGATTTATAAATGCAAGGTTCCTATACCTTGTTTATATTCTAAACGAATATTAGAACGAGGTGAAATTAATTGCAATAGTATAAAATGTGACGATATGAATTTAATTAATTAGTATTTTATACGTTTATGAAGGGTAAAAATGGAAGTACTGATCAGGAAACGAAAATACTTGATAGAAAGATATTCTATTTTAATTATAGTGTCAAAAGCAACTTTCCGAGTTTTTGGTGGAATTTTTTGAGTGAAGTTTATTTATTTATTTATTAAACTTAATGCACAAGTAAGAATTACTGTACAATGGCGGACTTAATGCCTTAGGCATTTTCTACCAGTCGAAATTAGGGTGGTGCAATTTTTTTCCTAGTGAATATTATGATGTAAAATTGGTGTATTTTTGTGTCTCAATTGTCTACACTACTAGACAAATTATATGGAATCATTGCAATAGGAGCGATCTCGGTAAAATGAAGCTGAGAATTTTATTGTTGACTAAGTAAACGGCAAAACTTGTCCGAAATGCTGACTCGACACATTTGCTGCCAAATACTGCAAAAACATTATAATGTGTTACATCCGCATTCTAATGGACTGTATTCTATCTTAAGGCGCTATTAGCTGCCAACGACCTTGAGTGGTTAGCTTGTGTGTTTGCGCTGAGCTCACGTAACGCGTCGTATGTCCACCCAGTAATAGGACTCGCTCATTAAGGAGCGCTGTCTGAAATCAGACGCATTATTAATTTATTACACATAAAACAAACTGAGACTAAGTTATAAATAATTAAATAATCTTTAAAATGGTGAAATTTTCATAAAAATACACTTAATTATTTTTGCGTGATTCTCAATTTTTATCCGCGTTAGACATAACTTTACAAATTAATTACACTAAGTTATAAAAATATTATTTCAAATATTCTCAAATCAAATTACGAAGGAAATAGTCTAGAGTAACATATATTTTTTCAAAGAAATAAGACTAGTCGTTTAGACGTGATGTTCAATTAAAAACCTTTAAAAGTCGTATAAATGCTTTCTAAACTTGACTTAAATACACAAAATATGCGAAGCCAAAAGTAAAAAAAAATCAGGTCTGTGCTGTAGACCGTTGAAGAGTTCCTCTATCTGGAGCTAATCCTGGATGTCAATTCAGGTCATGCTTACCATAAAAATACATTGTCATCGAAACTGAACCAACATATAAAAATTCAACTCCGTAGGATAAGGGGAAGTGATTCCAATTCAGCTTGTAACATTTGAACCGACCTCGCCCCTGTGCACTCAAGGCAGGGAGGAACAGGGGTGGGTTTTAGTCAGTAAGAGTCTGACACGCCCTTCCGCTCCACCCTAGAGCGGGAGAAGTCATAGGATGATTTCCCAAAAAAAAAAAAAAAACATTGCAAGTTAAGGCGCAGTTATACGACTTCTAATTATTTTTAAATGAACATCACGTCTAAACTACCAGTTTTAGTTTTAGTCTTTGAAAAAAAAAATGTTACTCTAGACCATTTTCGTCGTAATTTGATATGTGAATATTTGAAATTATATTTTTCTAACATAGTGTAATTAATTTGTAACTATATATCTAACGCGGATAAAAAATTAAGAATCACGCAAAAACTATAAAGCGTATTTTTATGAAAGCTTCACCGTTTTAAAGATCATTTAGTTATTTATTGTATGTGTAATAAATTAATAATGCGTCTAATTTAGGACAGCGCTCCTTGATGGGCGAGTCCTATTATTGGATGGACGTACGACGCATTACGTGAGTTCACCACAGAACACACAAGCTAAACACTCAAGGTCATTGGAAGTTAATAAATAAACGCCTTAAATAAATGCTTGTGAAAATTATACATTTTTAATTAATTGCAATTTGTAGCAAGTTCTTAAGTTATTTTTCTTTGTCCGTAACAGGGTAAGTTATATGCGTGTTAAAATGCAATTTCTCATCCATTTTTTTACGAATAGTAGCGTAAAATGAATCATTGTAGCCATATAGTATAACAGGAACACATTATTTATATTAAAGCGAGTATTTTAAAGTGATATAAAGATATTTTTAATGTTATATTAAGTTATAACATTTTTCACATGCCTGAAAAGTATTTAAGTGCTACATTTTCACTTGATTGTGTTCTGAAAGTGGTATCGATGATGTGATGCGTAGGAATGAAGAAAATGTCGTGAGAACAGTCTTGTGTATGGATGTGGATGGCTGTAGGAGTAGGGGAAGGCCAAAAAAACGTTGGTTGGACTGTGTGAAAGAGGATATGGGTAAAAAGGGTGTGACTTCAGAGATGACGACTAATAGAGGAATATGGAAGATAAAGAAATGTTGCGCCGATCCCAAATTAATTGGATAAGGGCAGTAGAATGATGATGTGTTACGTCTTAGTATATTTTCTATTCTGCAAGTTCCTACCAACTTTTTTTTTAAAGGACAGTTTCATCATCAGTCTTTCAATGTTCGCACTGCTGGGATTCAGGCCTCCTCTCTAAGAGAGAGCTCAGGGTAGTTTTCAAGCCTTTAAAAGCGAAAAATTAACAGTTTTCATTAATTTCAACCGATGTAACAGTCCTTACATTCAAAGCTTAGTTACAACCCAAAAACTTTATAGTTTTAATCTAACAGCATGGGAAATTACTGAAAACTCATTTCACTAGCCAACGTAAACTACCCACAAAAAACCCAAACATTAAACTAACTCCCAGCTTCACAAATCAAACTACAACCCAACCCAACCCGATTATATCAATACCCGATTCAAACTAAATCACGTTCCGATTCCACAAAATTCGCTCGTACACTATCCCATGCACACACCCACACGTTCAATCACACAACACACATGTACGAGGCGTGTGCATGTGTGCGTCTATCCTTCTTTGACCTAGAGACGGCTACTATCGCTAGTTACAGTAGGTCAGGACCACTATACACACTACACGGGACGTCCAACATACATCGACCTCCCCCACTCCCCCTTCTATGCCACACATGAGGCGTCTGCGCTGCATTTGAATAGGTCTCCCCGTGTCTTCGTTTAGTGGACATAAGGCTAGACGAGCTGTAGACGGAATGCGGTTGGACGCGATAAAATGGAGTCGTGGCGTTCGAGATTTGAATTTCGGGTTTAGTTTTAATTAGGAAGGGTTTATTAGTTATTTAACGGTTTTGAGGTAAACGTGAGGGTAATTTTAAATGTGTTGGTGAAGTTTTAAGTGGGTAGTTAAATTGTTTGGGTAATTTGGATAGAGTAGCATAGGTTAACTGTTTTGTTAATTCATGTTTTAAATTAACGCCATGCGTGATATGGAGTTACTTCGAATATTGTAGTAGCAAGAAATATTGTATAGTTGAGTTAAGCTGCCAGTTTTATCCATAGTCTAATTATATTTTTTGTTGACAAAAATAGTTTCTTATGTATTAAATGGCAAGCTGCACAGAAAGGGCGAAACAAGAAATCGACTCACGCCAGCTAATGTCAAATTATAGCTCAGTGCCCCTGAGACTAAAAAGTCCAAAAAGTTTTTAGGATGCATGAATGTATCTGATGACAACTCTGCCTCGGAAAGATTCCACCTCTGGTGAGAGAAGCTCGCTCCTCCTGATTAATTTACCAAGCCAACTGAGAGCCCTCCACTTTGACACGCGTTGTCGTAGCCAACCTGAAAAACTCTAAATAGACTCCGTCGTCGGCCGCAGTAAAGACAACCTCTACAGGTGGAGATCTCAGATGGCTCCGATCTTTGGGGTTTATGCGGCGTCTCTCCACAGACCATAGCCCACCTCTTATCTTGCGCCGCATGCCCTGTCGCCTGTATATGTAAGGACTTTATGGCTGCGTCAACGAATGCTGTTGCCGTGGCTGAATACTGGGTCAAACATTGTATTTAAATAAATTTGCCATCGACTCGCTAAGAAGAAGAATAATTCAAAACTTTATCGATAATGACAATGTAGAAGAGTCCCATCACTACCTCTAACCAAATAAAAACCGGCCAAGTGCGTGTCAGATTTCGCTCATTTAGGGTTCCGTACCAAATATTCGTAGCTATTAGTAAAATATACGTAATAATAAACATTCTCACCAAATTTTAAGTTCGTAAGTCAATGGGAAGTTAAAAAATTTATAGGAACCAAATTTTGTGACAGACGACGAACAGACGGACACGTGAGTGACAGCAAAAGGGCTCCGTTTAGACCCTTAAAAACTAACCTCAATCTCATCTTAAGTCACTCAAACTATACAAGCAATCATATCACCTATCTTCCTCTGCTCTCAAGTACCAAAGAACCCGTCGAAAAAGCCCCATTTTCCTCCACACAGATCAAAGGAAAATCGCATATTTTCATACACATTGACATAATATCGTTACTAGCAGTTTCCCGGTTACCTCAAGCCACTATACAGGAGTATGATAAGCTGCTTATGTGCCTTTACGTATTTTTTTCTCACAAAAGCGGGTATTTTTTCCCTCGTTTCTTTGTAGCGTATGTTATTTACTTGTTGGTGGTATGAGAAGTGGGACTTGTTGCTATTCTTGCCTATTTTTGTGATAGTGCTTTTGAGGTTAAAAGAGCGGATTGCAAACATATTGTAAGGTTTAGAGATAATTTTCTGGATCTGTATGTTTATAATTTGATAGGTGAGGACCACAATTTGCATAAGAAAAAAAATAGACTAGTTTTTTGATTGTACGCTTTTTTAGGGTTCCGTACCCGAAGGGTCTAAACAGAGCTGGGCCCTATTGCTGTCACTCACGTGTTCGTCTGTCTATCTGTCTGCCACAAAATTTTGTTTCGAAGAATGTTTTAACTTCCCATTGACCTATGAACTTGAAATTTGGTGATAATGTTTATTATTACATATATTTTACTAACTTATACCAATATATAGATAAATCAGATTTTTCTTTGATAATTCCCGCATTTGGTACGGAACCCAAAATGTGCGAACTCAGACACGCACTTGACCGGTTTTTTGGATCTGTATGTTTATAATTGATAGCAGAGGACCATAATTTGCACAAGAAAAATAGATTGTTTTTTTGATTTTATGTTTTTTTTTAATGCCCACACTAGTAGTTTCTCCTGTGCCGTGCCACGTTTATAAACACCAGACCCAAAACAACTGTCTGTAGAGATATCTCGCAACACGCAGCGCAGAAACAAATTGCTCAGCCACCAACCAAGTCGTCGAATTTTCTAGTTAAAAAATATTTTTTTTTTAAATTTTTATAAGGATGTTAACTCCGTATGTGGGCGTCCAAGAAAAAAGAGTCCAGTAGTGGGGCATTGAGTTAAGACTAAATTTGGTATCTAGAATGGTCAATTGACAATAGGGATTAAAAAAATATTCAAAAACTGCCACATTTTCTTTTATCGGACATTTAAAGTTGAAACTCTGAAAAAGCTTGATTTGAGAAAAAGCATAAAAAAAATTAAAAGAAAAGTAACTTAAGCAAAGAACTTGTAGATAATTGAGCATTAAATTAGTAATTAATTAAAATCGTTTAATGCAATTTTTTCACCCAACTTTATAAAACTGCGTATATCTCGGCAACTAAATGCCGAGAACTGGACTTTTTGCTTGGACACATAATTATGTCCTTACCCAATTCAAATATTTTGTGGTAATATGAAACTAACAGTATTTTTATAATACCCTATCTAAAGAAAATGAAAAATTGGAGAATTAGTTGATGCCACCATTTCCCAACAACGATTTCATTTAGATATTCCTCTTAAACTAAGCCAGATAAACAATCCTCCATATAAACACGCGTGAAGTAAATAAAAACCAGCTCACACGCATCGTTGCGCCGGCGCAGTACCGCTAACAATGGACGATCGATGTATTTTATTTATTATCGACTCGTTGTCAACACTAGTCGATGGCTTTATGTCATAATTAGCTTCGAAAGTTATCGAGTAGGATTTTGTCCAGTGAAATTCAGTGGCTGTTTAAAAAGGTTACATTGATTCCTTGTGAATATTGTGACGCAATATTGTTGTAGTTTTGTGTCTCAAGTGTCTACGCAACTTGACAATATATGGAATCATTGGGACTGACGCGATTTCGGTAAAATGAAGCTGAGAATTTTATTGTAGTATTGAGAACCTCGAAGCTTGCCGAGAAGGCGGACTCGATACATTTGCTGCTAAATACTACAATAACATTAGAATGGGTTACATTCGCATTGTAATGGAAAACAAAGTGACTGAAACCCTAATAGCATTTATTGATGAGCCAACAATAAAATGATAGCATTTATTGTAGGCCCAACCAAATGCCAACACTAAATGCTATTAGGGAATCCTTGGGAATAATTCCACAGTTAAGAGTGCACTCTTTTAAGTGGGAACTAAGATAAATATCAAAGGAGTCACGTTGTTATCTTTTGCTATCTTTTCAGGAAAACTAGGTGTACTTACAATAAAAGTAATTTTTAATTTCCAGCAATGTTCAAGTTTAGAGCTTGAAGCAATTGAAAATCTATGTAGATTCGGTCCAGACATATTAAATTTAGGCTTATGACTATTCAGACATAGTAATTTTGCAAATGCTGATAATAATAGTCAGCTTAAAGAGGGTGTGGGCTGTTATCTACCACGCTGGTCTAGTGCGTGGTGTTAGATGTGACATATGATGAGACCAGATGTAAACCAGCGCTGGGGCTCTGTCTTGCATAGGGTCATAGCACTTAAGCTGAGCGATGGCCGTTTTGCGTGGATGTGACGCATATTTTCCCCCAGTTTTTTAAATAAATTTTAAATAAACGTATTTTCTTTCTTTCTTTTTTTTCTTTCTATATGTCTTCGAAATGTTGATTAATATAAAAAAATTTATAACAATACCAAGTTTCGTTGCAAAGACTTTTTCTTCTGTAAATTCAATCAATCAACTAACTCTTTTCTGTCCGTACATACCAACGAATCTTCACGACACGGTACCTCCCCTCCCCAAAATTGTTCCACTATCCGGTCTAAATCCGGTCTAACCGGCTTCGCGTCGCTTTTCTACGTACACATGTATATCTATGTATATGTGCGCACACATGTATATATGTGCAAAGTCAAGGGTTGCATGCACCGGGGTCGGTGACCGCCGAAACGCAGCGCGCAGCAAGGTCACACACACTGGCACAAACACACATAGACGCGACGACCGTGAAATTAGAAATAGTAGTGATGTGTTGTGCTCGAGATGGGGTATCGATGTTTTGGTGGGAAAAATGTCGATGGTTTTGGTGGGGTAGTGTTCTAGTTGTTTCTTGAAGCAAAATGTATCGATGTTTTAAATGTTAGGTAGCATCAGATTTTGCGGTTTTGTTAGGCTTTCGTGAAAATTATTTGTAGATATATCACAAAGAAATAATCATTTTGACGAATTTGTAAATTATGTACATTAATACATACAGCAAATGGTAATTGTGTTAAATAAAAATTAAATGGATAAGTACTCATTAAAACTGAAATAGCTAATTAATTAATCGGCCAAGAACCTAAAAGTATATTTATTAAAATAAAACTGAATAACACATTTTGAAGGGTCAGTGTACAAAAAATTAATGCACACACTAGCTTTGTTACTTGTGCAATAAAAATAATTATTTAAACCCATTGTAAATTAATTATGTATTACTACTTTATTATGTATGTAGGTAATTTATTTACTTCTTTGTAGCTTTTAATAACCTTTGCCTCTTTCCACACCTATTTTTTTAAAGTACCTAGTACCTTTTTATTTATTTATTATTTTCTTCCCAACTGTCCTGTTTTTTTTCACGGTAACGAGCTTCCGGGATAATAAAAGAGCTATTCTAATCCAGGCCCTGGTCTCTCTGTATACAGAATTTTGTCCTAGACCATTCAGTTGATGCGTGATTGAAAAACAAATACCTAAATACAATATACCTTCACATTAGTAATATTAGCAGGAACAAGAATTTAACTACCAAGCAACTTGACCGCTTAAGACTTATGTATCGATACTTTTTCTATCAAGAAACAACCTCACCAAGAAAACCAAACCATTTCCCCACACTACGGACCCCACACCTCAACCGCCATCTAAAGGCAGTATAAACCCATAACCTTGCATGGCCGACAAGCCGACCAAATGATATTCAAATCCGCCGGCCGTTGTATTAGCGATCGACATCGGCTGCATACAAATGAGCCTAAGAATGCCAGCAGGGTTAGCTTGAAAAAACAATTGTTTCCTGAACCCTAACTATGTTGCATGCAGTCATGTGTGTAGGTAATGTTAATAGGATGGTAATCAAAGTATTTTTGTGAAGTGAAGAAGGGATTATTATTTGGAAACTTAATAATAGTATAGTATTTTTTCAACACACACTTTCAGGATATGAATATTTTTCTTCCAGGCCAAATTATAATTAGAAAAATAAGGTTAATAACAAAAATTATTACTTAGTATTATTTACTACCCGATGACTACATATAGTGAAAAAATAACTGTCCATGGCGACACCAAGGAGAAGGAGAGGTGGACATAAAGAAATGTGGTCTATCTACTGATGATGCTTACCAGTGGAAAAAGTGGCACCTCAACACTAGGAAAGCCGACCCCGAGAAGTGAAAAAAGAAGAATTGTAACAGTTATTTTCCCAAAAAAAATGTAGCCTACTTTCCCAAAATACCGGCGCAATTATTACCTACGTTTACATCACTAGTGTCGCTGTACTATAAAAATATGTATGATTTCGAAGTCAGCACTTCACGATTCGTACAGTTTTTTTCAATACGCTAGCTTTGACTACTGTTTACATAAATAAACAATCTTGAAGTACCGTTTTCATGATTTTATCGATGTTTCTGTATTCTTTTTTTTATGTCAAACGCGAGCACATGAATGATAAAAAAAAAGTTTTGGTTCCATTTACGAATCTTATTGTATAATTTTCTTGCCATTATCCGTTTTATTTGGTATATCTTCCTCAATACTTCTCTATTAGTCATCATATCAGCAGTCACCGCTTTCTGTGACTATTTTGGACTATTTTACTTGAGTCCTTCGCCTATTTAAATTTAAATTCTAATGTTAAAAACCGAAAAAATATTCAATTTATTAAATAAAGAATGGAACAGCCATGTATGTATTGTTTATTCACAAAAAAGAAATTAAAACAAATCCATTTATCGCAACTATCGATAACCCAACACAAAAACTATCGCCCATCCCTCGCCAGATCCATTTCCCCGCACTAGTGTGTCGTTGCACTACAGTGAGTAATTTCAGTAGCTCTACTCTGGTTATTTTCGTAACTTCTTCGTTTGCCTGTAACGCCTACACAATTACGATTCTATGTAGTATATCACGTTTTAGATCTACGTCATATACACAAATATTTTGGTGGAATGACGTCCGTGTATTATTAGGCTGAGAAGTCGTACTAAAAGCTCCGGGTGTAGTAATAGATTTCATTAAATTATTTTTTTTTGAGGCCTTGTATTTGGGGTATGTAACAGAGGGGAACAATTTTTTTCTAGGTGTTCTTTGCACGTAGATAAATTTGAAATAGAGTTACCGCGGCCCTTGGCACAGGAAACTGAAGGAACAAGGGTAGGTTTTGGTCAGTAAAAGTATGACATGCATTCCCGCTCCACCCAGAGCGGGAGACGTCGTTAAATGATTTCACAGTTTCACACCCTTAAAAAAAAAAATTTTTTTTTTGACCTTAAGGTACCTAGTAGTTTTATGGTTAAAGTTCTACATCGTACTAAATATTATAAATGCCAAAGTTTGTATGTTTGGTAGTCAACCACGCTAGAACGGCTGCACGGATTTGAATGAAATTTGGCAAAACGATAGATTTTAGTCTGGTATAGTACATAAGCTACTTTTTGTCGCGCGAGTAATTTTTTTTTATTGTAATTAACTGACGACTTCACAGAAATAGAGCCTTTTTTGTAAATGAGTCCTTAACAATTTTTCTCTAAACTGAACGCCACATCTTTTTTCTATCTTTTGTCTTTAAGTCAAGAGTGAATAGGTTACTTCTAGGCAAGCGTGCTCCAGCTTCGACCACATCATCGCAGGTGAGATAGTGGTAATTTTTCTCTAAGCTGAACACCACATTGTTTTTAGGGTTCCTTACTCGAAGTCGAAGGGTTCAAACGGAACCCTATTGCTGTCACTCAAGTTTCCGTCTATCCTTCCGTCTATCTGTCCATCGTCTGTCACAAAATTTTGTTCCGAAGAATTTTTCAACTTGAAACTTTGGTGACAACGTTTAGATAATTATTCGTTTAGATTTCTTGGGATCGTGAGGTTCCGGACCTTTGGAAGGCGTACGAGAAGCTGAAACCAACTCGCAGAGGCCCTTTTGGACGCTTTTTATGAAATGAGGCATCAACCGACGATTATCCCTGTATGCGCTAGACAAGTGCGCCCAAGGACAAACCCCGGTTGGTGTGAAACTATTGCAAGATATGGAGAACAAAGATATCGGGCTATGGTTTTAGAAGGCTAAAATGGACTGGTTACCAAGAACTATGTAGACTATGGCCCCTGTCTGTGATGTCGTTTATTATTACGTATATTTTAATAACAAATACAAAATTATTGATTTCTCTCATATGGTACGGAACCCTAAATGTGTGAAGTCCGACCCGCACTTGGCTGGTTTTTTTCCTAGAAGCAAGGTAGCAAGACTGTGCCCAAAGATCACCGACCGACCAAAAAAACATGTGACTCGGTTTTATCGAGATTCGTTCGTCCACGTCAGAAATTCCTTGAATGTTTCAATAGATCAGTTCTGTTTGAGTTGGCTAGGTCGTGGCGACTAAATATATACCGTGAAACAATCTAATATTAGAGCGAAGTTGTTAAGGAAATTGCTACTGAAATACTTTTTGAATGGAAAGATGTTTGTTACGAAGGAGGAAGTTTGAAGAATATTTTTTGTTGATTTTTTCTATTTTTAGGCGGTCATGCTCGGGTTTTCTAGAAAGAGGAGTACGTTTTGTTAATTGTCGGTGAAAAATGTTGGAAATTATGATGGTTGCCTAACAGTGGATTTTGAGATAAATTGATCATTCGCCCTTTTTACATTGAAGTAAATGCACACACACAAAACACACACAGACACACACACAGAATGTTTGCTTGGCTCAATTAAGTATGTATGCGGTCCTATAGATACATAAATGCTGTAAAGGTATATAACAAATTACCGGACGCCTTTAAAGATCTAACTTTGACCATGTTTAAAAAAAAGTTAACACAATGGTTAAAAGAAAAATGCTTTTACGATCTCAATGAATACATGTCAGATCGCGGAGAAAGAAACTGAAATATACTTAGAATATTGTTAGAATTAAAATATTGTTATATACCTTAATAATTAATTAATGTTCAAAATGTACTGAATCAACACAGATTTTATAATATTTATGACATTATCAATATTACAATTTACAATAATTTATAATAATATTTTTTAATTGACTGTACATTGAAATTTTATCTCTTGAACTGACATATGTATATAGTATAACTCTGACATCAATTAATTGATTTGTTCCTTAAACATCTTAATGCATGAGGTATTTTATGTTGTTACTGTCTTTTTTCTTAAATTAAAATATTTACACACCATATTTAATGGTAGAATGTAAAGGGGCCATCATAGATTTAAGATCATACTTTGTAAACCTACATTCTGGTAAATAAATGAATTTGAATTTGAATTTATAGATTTAAAAACAATATTTCATTTACCAGTAATTAACATTCTCCTCTGTCAAAAAACTTTGGCAGTTATTTTAATTATCATTTTACAAAATTTAAATACAACCGTCGCGCCTAGCGTCACCTTAAAAGTACTCCATCCGTCAATTAGCATTAAAAACCCATTCTCAACTTTATCGCGATAAAAATAAAGTATAAAATAAATCGAATAATAAACAAGAGATAATTCATTAAGGCACATTAGAATTCCATCCTTAATTCAATGCTGAAGAGTTTAAATTCATTTGAATTAACAAAAAAGACCGGCTCCTACATTGTATTAACAATAAACGGACTAAATAATGCTTGAGCTATACAAGAATAGAGTTCAAATTCGATTGATAGTTGCATTCGAAGTTAGAACGTTTTGTGTGTGAAGAGAAACCGCCAAAATGCATCGGAAGGTCAACGAACCTCGCCAGCCAAGGACAGTGCATTCCATTTTTAAATAGCGCGCCAATAGAAGGCTCGATCTAAATAGGCCCGCCATCTTGCCGTCATTGCGCGGGAATCGTATAATGGCGTCCATTTTTGACAAAAACATTTTTTTTTTCGACAACAATGGAGCGTTTCCACGTATTATTTCGCCATAATTAGGGAGCCGGTAACGAGATTTTCGGTGCAAGTTCGTTATAAAATTGTATAAAAGTATAATGGAGTTCTTGTGTTCGATAGATGAGGTTTTAATAATCTGGAGATTCTAGGAAAACTGGTATTAACCGGATTACGTTAGTGAATGTTCGCGTACCCATTTCCACGAAATTATTATTTCTTAGCACTTTGTTTTACAAAGAAAGCAGAACTGTAAACGGATCTGAGTGATTTACTTGGAAAAATCTTAGTTATTTTACATTATGATTCTAATAGAGGGTTTTCAGAATAAATAATGTGGTTAAAGTCAGTTTTCTTCAAACTTATTCAAGTTTATTCCTGACAGCTACAACCAGGGAGTCTTTAAGTCAAGAGTAAATAGGTTACGTCAAGGCGAGCGTGTTCCATCTTGGACCACATCGTCGCTTACCATCAGGTGAGATAGTGGTCAAACACGTGCCTATTAATAGTAAAAAAAAATGAAATACTTAAGCAAATACTATTATGGAAAGTATGTTTCCTAAGTATTAGTTAATTTCGTAATTTTGATGAGAAAGCCGATGAGGTGACACTTGACGTCTTTAAATATTCAAATCAACAATCAATCAACTCAGCCTATTGCACATACTCGTAGACCTCTTCCAGGCTGCACCACAACACCCTGTCCACCGTCTTCCGCATCCAGTCTATCCCAGCCACCTTCTTAAGGTTCTAGCCAAGTAGCGCCCTCATTGATTAAAAAATCATAGCATAGCATAGAAAACAAAGATTAAAGAATCCTACGTTGCGTTTGTTACAAAGAGGATAAAGTATTTTTACGTTGTTTAAACAGGACTTAAAATATTTCGTATCCAAAGTAGTAAGCAAAAGTACCAAAAACGGCTGTTCTTGACACTATACGATACGCGTTCTCCACTCCAGGACTCGTCTGCTCCACCGGCCATCGGTTCTTGGACAAACATGACCAACCCACTGCCATTTCTGTTTGCTTATTCTGCAAGCTACGTCGGTTACTCCGGTTCTTTTCCGGACAGCAAAAAAGCCGTTCAAGCTTTAAATATTGAATGATAGAAAATCTGGGCATTCGTTCTCAACTTATTACAGGTGATCATTGATAAAATGTCTGTGGCATTTCTTGCACGATTACAGAGTGTAACAGTAATGCGTAGTTTTTTTTTTTAAACTTGGCTCCCACACTAGGAATACACAAGACACCCAGACCCGGAACAACTATCTGTAGACCATAGAAATATTTGTTCCATGCGGGAATCGAACCCGCGACACGCAGCGCAGCAGCCCAACGCTCAACCACTGCGCCAACCGTGTCGTCAAATTGTTATATTTTAAATACTGCTTCTGCTGATACAAAAGAACAACTTACTTCAAGAAATTAAAAGTCAATTTCGAAAAAAGTTAAGATCCGTACTGATTTTGATCAGCTGATGATAATTTTGTTTGTTTACTAAGGTGTGTACGTCCTTGAAGAAAGTTGTTCATGTCCATGGAAAGAAATGATAAGAATATCTAAAATATCACCATGCATTTAAATCTATGCTATAGTTCCCCCACTATAAATTATAGCTTATGTGCTATTTCAGACTATAATCTATATCTGCGCCAAATTTCACCCAGATCCGTTCAGCCGTTCTGGCGTGATTGAGTAACAAACATCCATTCATCCAACGATCCAAACTTTCGCATTTAAAATATAATAGTAGTTTTCAACTAAAAGAAATACGTAAGTTAAAACTTTTTCTTAGTCAAGAGACATCCACATAACAAAGGTGTCCTCACGACGGCGACCTATGAAGGGCAGACAGTCGTCACGGTGGCTGAAGCAGCAATTTCTGTCTTCCATGAAATTATTAGCATATCAAATATACAGTACTTACTAATGTTTTAGATCAGAGATATGACGAGCCTTGGAGTTTTATAATGGTCAGATAATTAAATTACTCTTATTTCGTTTTACTGCAAAATACTCGTTTTAGCACAATCACAGATTTAGTGCCACCATGCATGCATCAGACTGCTTGAAAGTAGTTTTTGATTTTTAGGGTTCCGTGCCCGAAACTCTGTCGACTCACGTGTCTGTCTGTCAGTCTGTCACTCTGGCCGTCTTTCCGTCTGTTTGTCTGTCCGTCGTCTGACAAAAAATTTTCCTCCGAAGAATTTCTTAACTTCCCTTTGACCTAAGAACTTGAAATTTGGTGATAATTTTTATTATTATGTACATTTTAACAAATACCAAAATATTGATTGGGTACGGAACCCTAAATTTAAAAGACCGGTACGTACTTGGCCGGTTTTTATATACTATGTTTGAGTGAGTTATATTTTTGAAATCGCCACCATGACACAAAAAAGACGACCACACTAATTACTTAATGGAAGCCGCCATTTTGTTTTTCTGTCTTTCAAAATTCATACAGCCTATGTCTCTTCGGTGTCAAGCCCAATCTTCTGATACCTCATTTGTTAAAATCCATCAAGCCGTTTAGGCCACAGGGCGTACCAAAAAAATAGACACACAAACATACATACATACTCTCGAAAAACATTACCCTCCTTCTAGGGCAGTCGGGTAAAACGTACCTAAAAACAAAAATCTCGTTGCCTACTTACAATCACTGTCAAACTTAGTTATCAGTAATGACATAAGTTCATCGGTGGAGAAAACCATGTGACATCCACCAACACGCATTGGGCCCGCGTGGTGAATTACGGCCCACACCCTCTCACAGAGAGGAGGCCTGTGCCCCAGCAGTGGGGACATTAAAAGGCTAATGATGATGATGAATGACATAAGTTGACTTATGTGACAGCCCTTCACTGGAGGTCTTCAAGAAGAAAATTAAAGAGCACTTCCTTTCACATTGACATAATACTCGTACTAGTATAAATTCGTATTTATTTAGTATGTATTCTAAATTTTCGCATAGTTATACTTATTTTTTGAAGTGAAACTTCTTTAGAATCGTTGTGATTTCAAACCGGATGCAACGGAAAAAACGACAGGTAAGAGACACAAATACAAAAGAGCGAGAGAGCAGATGACGGCGAGAGGAGAGGGCGCGCGCGACGCGGGGCCTGGGGTCCCGTCACTTCGCTACCGATCATCAACTTTAGACAACTATTGCTCACCTTTGGCCACCTTTTGACAATCTTTTCCCACCTTTGATCACCGATTGCTCACCTTTCGCTCACCTTTGACCACCTATTGCTCACCTTTGACCACCAATTGCAAACCTTTGACCAACTTTTGCTCACCTTTGGCCACCTTTTGACCATCTTTGCCCATCTTTGCCCACATTTGCCCATCTTTGCCCACCTTTGACCACCGAATGCTCACCTTTCGCTCACCTTTGACCACCTATTGCTCACCTTTGACCACCAATTGCAAACCTTTGACCAACTTTTGCTCACCTTTGGCCACCTTTTTGCTCACCTTTGGCCACCTTTTGACCATCTTTGCCCATCTTTGCCCACATGAAGTTTCACTTCTATCGTGTGTGAATCGCACACACACCTTTTTTATTTTATTTTTATTTTTTTAAGAAAAACGTTGGGACACTAGGATTATTCCTGTATCGTGGGTGCGTTCACAAATATGTGAATTCACATACACAAGACACCCATTACACCCATTTAAGTTTACGTTGTACACAGGATCCTACCCTCGAATTTGATCTCTCTGTATCGCTCAAAGGTTTGCTGGGAGAAAACTCAACATTGAGTTAAGCTCGCCTTTGTACATTAACTATTTAATCACTGTGTACTATGTCAGTTGTTTGGTGTACAATAAAGAATTAAGAAATACTTATTGCGATGCATCAAGTACCATCATCAGCTATTTAGCAATGTCTTTGTTACCGACGGGCACCGGGCAGGAACTTTCTAAATTATTCTAAAGTTACGTCATTTAGACGTGGTTTGTATAGTTTTGTAGATAAATAAATTGTTAGATCACTGACATATACACCTGTACCTATCGATATTAAAAACTTTATTCAAGAAAACCTGAGGAAATTCTCAAAAAAAAATTTTACCTTCCTCACAAATATTGATCAGCTGATGATAACTTTGTATGGAAAGTCGTGAATTTATGTGTGTCATTTATTGTCGTTACGTGAGCGGGTATCAGGGCAAGATGGAAGGTGGGTCATGGTCTGCGGAGAGACGCTGCACAGACACTGAAGATCGGAATAGTTCGAGAACGTCTCGGGTTCTACCTATGGAGGTTGTCTTTTTGACTCTGCATGTTCCTCATGTGATTTATCTGACTAAAATTAACTGTTTGAACTTAACCAGAGACCTGTAAGTTAGTTACCGTGTTTATTATCAGAATTTTCGGCTATGGACCACTAATCTCATTTAGTTTAATTTTTTTTTCTGTTTCACTCGTGTGAAAGTGTTTGGCGAAACCGATTTACGAAAAAAAATAACATGTTGTAAAAAAAGATTATACTAACTTCCTCATAGCTAGGAGGCACAATAAACATTGTTCAAACCAAAAATAACTTTGCTTAAAATATTGCTTTAACAAATTGATCAAACAAAATATTATATCGACGGTTTTTGGAGTGGGAGTGTAAATTCTATACATACCCACTCTACGATTACAATTCAAAAAACCAAATCAATCCTACACGCGAACGATCAAAAATAAATACTGAAACAAAATCGGAAAGCCAATCCCGCACAATTTAATCCGTGTTGCGTAAACTGACTATTTTTAAACACTGACGTACAAATTCTATTACAATATTGAAAAAATGGACACACACATACATGGACACAAACATTCATGGACACACATTCAAAATACATTCATATTTTTGAAATACGCTAGCGAATGCGAATGGGGTTGCGTAGCGCGTAGACTCGGTCTATGCTACGAAAACTGTAGACCTACGTGCTACGCCGTAGTGGGTCTACGATCTAGGCTACGAGAATGGCGCGTAGTTTAGAATTAGAATTTTTTGTAAGTTCGTGGCTTTGTTGGGCGGGCTTTTAAAAGTTTTCTATGTTGATTCTTGTTGTTCTTTTATCTTTATGAATTGTGTGAAGTATATTGTAGACTTTTTATTTAAAAGGTTAATTTGATCATTTCGTCGTGATTTTCACTTATTTTGTAAATTGAGATCTTTTAAGGAATTATAAGAGGGATTCCACATTGGGAACCCGTTTAATTGGCACCTGAGGTATTTCACATACAGCACCTTTCAATATTTTTTGCAGGTACCATAAAACTGTCGATAATTACAATTCAATTATTCCCATAATTATGAATAATTTCTAACATTAAAAATATGATTGAAAGATTTTTTTTAAATCGATGTCTACCAATAAAATTGATTATTTGAACACACGCGTCTAAATAAAAAAATAAAACAGCAAAGTATATGATGCTAAGACCTTCGCAGGTGTCTTTCTGGAATCACTGCCTTCCCTCAAGGGAATATGGCGTGATTTTATGTGTAGGTAAGTATCAGCCAAACAAAAGTAGAACTTTTAGCTTATTTATTTAACAATTCAAGTAAACACATTAATAAAAAACCACAAAAATGTCCCAACTCCCCACTTTCCCCACTCACTACTCGCCACCGTCCGTGCGTAACTATGACGTAAGCACGTGCACGCACTCCCCACGCACTCGACACATGTCCTATAGCGACACATGTCATACTACGTACACGCACACGTGGCTTCGTCTAGCGGCACATAGTGACGTTGGAGTCTACACGTGCTATGGCATGTGCTTAGGAGTAGATTTAGAAGAGAAAACTTATATAAACAGGGTAATGACGAATTGATGACGCCGTCATTAAGTTTGCTAACGTTATTCCGTGGTTTATTTGTGATATTAATATTAATAGAATTTATTTAGACAACAAAAAACGTGATATAATAATACACTAGCTTCTGCCAACGGCTTCGCCCGCGTGACAAACAAAAATATAAACAGTAGTATTATGTGGTATGGTGTGTAGTGTTGTGGTGTGTGTGGTGTGGTGTGGTGTGGTGTGGTGTGGTGCTATGGTGTGGTGGTGTGGTGTGGTGTGTGTGGTGTGGTGGTATGGTGTGTGATAGTGTCGTGTGTGTGGTGTGGTGGTGTGGTGGTGTGGTGATGGCTTTTTTTTTTTTTTTTGGCGTGTTGGGAAATCATCCTATGACTTCTTCCGCTCTAGGGTGGAGCGGAAGGGCGTGTCAGACTCTTACTGACTAAAACCCACCCCTGTTCCTCCCTGCCTTGCCCAGGCCCCGTCCCTATTGCTGACAACTCTTTGAGGCGCGCGTGGAACACTACGCGCCGTCGACTCTCGGGCCTGGTGCTGATCGGACGGCGAGTTACCCACTACTCGTCGTCCGCAGGCCCGGGTCTACGGTGGCCGGAGATCGTCTCGCGGCCCCTGGCGTCTCCTGCGGCGGTCGCGGTTGGGGGCGCTAGGGCGACTCGGCTGTTGTTGAGTCTCCCTAACGTATGCCGCCTCCCTCTTCGCGAGCATTACTGCTTCGCAGAAGGAGGAGACGGCCTCCCATTCCCTCTCGCTCCGTACCATGGCCTGAACCAGGGCACGGCGCGAGAGGTCGCTGTCGCCTATCGCATCCACGAGGACACGGCGGTGTTTTGCCCAAGCGGGGCAAACCTCCACCGTATGCTCCACCGTGTCCTCTGGGCGATCCTCGTAGTGGAAACACTCAGGGGTCACCTCCGCCTTGACACGACACAGGTACCTCCCGAAACAGCCGTGTCCGGTGAGCACCTGCGTCAGGCGAAAGGTGAGGTTGCCATGGCGCCTCTCCAGCCAAGCCTCAAAGAGGGGCACTACCGCCTCGATGGTGGCGTGCCCAGCGCTGGGTTGCGACAGTCGCTAAAAATGTGGAACGCTTCACGATTTTGCGTGTCATCCTTGCGCAGGGGCCATGCTAATCTTCTCTGTATCGTTCCAATTTTAGTATATGTACTGCCGAAGCAAGTACGTGTGGTGATGGTTTGTGTGGTATATTATGTGGTGTGGTGTGTGTGGTGTGATGATGTGGTGTGGTAGGTGGTTAGTGTGGTATATTGTGTGATGTGATAGTGTGGTGTTGGTGGTGTGGTGTGGTGTGGTGTGGTGTTTTTTGTGCTGGTATAAAATTTCATTTAGATCCGTAAAGCCGTTATGGTGTGATTTAGTAACGAACGATCCATCCATTCATACATTTATCCATTGGAACTGGAATTTCACACATTGTTGACTCATAGCTGAGACTCCATACAAAGTGTAATTTTATCGACAGTAGCGAATTTTAAAAATGTCAAAATATTTCTTACCACTTCAGTAGCACATGTGTGATGTCAGTCTTTTCGGCACATCACTAGTCGACAACGACAGCTAAAGGAGGAGCTCGTGGCTAAAGTAATAACAGCCGCACGGGTCGACCCATCAGGTTAAGTTACGCTTACCGGGGTTGGTCTATGGATGGGTGACCATATTTACATACTGAAACTCCTCCCTGGCTCGCGTTAAGCCGTTGGTCCCGGCTGTCAATCGTGGATCTTTAATAGTCATTACGGGTCGTCAGAAGCCCGCAAGTATGACAAACAGTCTTACCAAGGGGTATTTATTATAACTATAGTTATGTATTCTAGGAATATTTTTGTTTAAAAATTGAAATAAAAATAAGTTTATAGTAAAAAAAACATTTAACAACAAGTTTTTATACCGGCTGTGTAATAATAATAATAATAATCATTTTATTTCAGAAAAATTCCATAATTTGTTAGTAAACATTAACCTTAATAACTATGTTAGTATGTATACATGCAGGTTGGACAAATAATGGAACACAAAACAAAGCAAGGTGGTGTAATGCGTACACAAAACTTCGTGTCTGTACTGATGAGCACTAAAGAGTTTCTTTATCTGGAGCTGATCCTGGGTATTGATTCTGGTCAAGCTTACCATAAAAATACATTGTCATCGGAACTGAACCACCACGTAAAAATTCAACTCCGTAGGAAAAGAAGTGGTGATTCTAATTCATTCTGATTTGACCCGAACATACATACAAACATTGCAAGTTAAATAAAAGCTTGTAGTAACCATATATTTTTGACTTTTCACTTATGCCAAGACATACCTTAGTTAGAGGCAAAGGTCTTCTCCATTTTTTCCAGCCTGTTGTTTTTTTAAGGGTTCCGTACTGGAAGGGTTCAAACGGGGGGCCCTATTGCTGTCACTCACGTGTCCATCTGTCCGTTTGTCGGTCTGTCCGTCTGTCCATCTGTCCGTTTATCCGTCTGTCTGTGCGTCTGTCCGTCTGTCCGTCTGTCCGTATGTCCATCTGTCCGTCTGTCCGTCTGTCCGTCTGTCCGTTTATCCATCTGTCCGTCTGTCCGTCTGTCCGTCTGTCCGTCTGTCCGTCTGTCCGTCTGTCCGTCTGTCCGTCTGTCCGTCTGTCCGTCTGTCCGTCTGTGTCTGTCCGTCTGTCCGTCTGTCCGTCTACCCGTCGTCGGTCACAATATTTTTTTCGTCACAAGATTTTGTAACTTCCTATTGACCTAACTGGTGATAATGTTTATTATTACGTATATTTTACTAACAAATACCAATATATAGATAAATCAGATTTTTTCTTTGATTACTCCCTCATTTGGTACGGAACCCTAAATGTGCGAAATTCGACACGCACTTGCCCAGTTTTCTTTTTTGTTTTAGCTGTATTAAAAAAGTTTCATTCATGTTCCTCCCCTCGTACACGCACACGTGCCCTCGTCTAGCGCCGCGTAGTGACGTTAGCGCCTCCACGTGCCATAGCATGTGCTGATGTCTATTTAGAAGGAAAACTTACATAAATTAAGGTAAATGACGATATCGTCATTCATTAGGCTTTGGTAACGTCACATATTGGATTGTTTTTGACAACCTTATTTCAGTCATTCTTTAACTTTTTGTTAGTGACGATTTATACTCGTGATTACGTCAAGAGTGTTAGTATCCTATTGAATTTAGTTCGATTTTAAGGATTCCGTACGCGAAGGGTCCAAACAGAGCCCTATTACTCACGTGTCCGTCCTTCGACTAATAATAACAATAAGAAGAAAAAACAAAATATACTTAAGAATTTAGTAACTCTATTGCTCTTGCCTTGAAAAGATGTTTGGAAAGAGTAAATATGTCAAGCTACATAAAGTGAGTGTTGTACGCATCAACGAGGCGACGAAGAGGCACGCGCACCCCAGCATTAGTCCTGCACGAATTTGTGTGGAATGGTCGAGGCACACGTACCCCTTAAAGCATGACAGATCTAGGTACTATATACTGTAGACTATTTGATAAAGGAATGCAGTCGAATCTATTATTACATAACCATACAGCATCAGCACACCCAGAAGATATCGTCTAGATTTCAAACTAATAACATTATAACGTATCAGTAATTGTTTATAGGAGACTTTAAATACTTCTTCTTCACAATTTCTAGCTTAACTTTGTACTTATCATGTTGAGGATCCCAAATTTGGACCGCGTGTTCCAATTGCGATTATGATCTGGAATAGCTCATAGGTTTTCATTTATAATGGGAGAAGTATTTATTCCACGCGGGAGCATACATCTATCAGAATCTAATTTACTATACATTCCTCTCTTCAACCAAACATATAAAAAACAACATTTACAAAAAATACCTACCTAACCGACTTAAGCCACGGAAACTAAACTGAATTCCTTTTCCATTTCCTTCGTAAACTAGTTTCCCCCCAAGGGTGATGTCTCAGTGATGACGTCATCCTGGGGTTGGGGGATAGTGACGTCACTCAGTGATCGTCAAGGGTGATTCATGGTTGGCTAATTGATATTAATTATTGCTATTATGTGTGTGGTTTTACTTTGAATTTGGCTTTTGTGGTGTTGTGTATTTTCATGTTTGTATATAATTTTAATTAGGTACAGTCTGATTTGGTCTTTACCATAGACTAAAGTAATAAATATGTTTTTCAGCTGGTTGGAAGTCGATTATGAATGAAAATTGACGATTAAATATTTAAAAAAGTATATGGTTAGATTTTTATAATTCCAAAGTGATTTCAGGATTTTCTAAATACGACGGACCAGCAAATCACTAACAATTAATTTTTTATTTTACGTTTTTTTATTCTGAGACCATACATGACGCAAACGTCAACTTTTCTTGCAACACAACCAATCCCATTCATCAATAATCAACATTGCAACATCTCAAAAAACAGGCAAAGCCGGCAGGCAAGCCCTAGCACGCATATCAGGGTCAAGGTGACGTTTGTGCAACTTTCGAATCCCCCCCCGTCCGTCTGATGCGCTTCCCCTCAGAGGGAGGGGTATCCTTGAGCGTTATTTATAGTGCGTACCAGCGCGGAAGGCCGGAGGTCAGATGATAGCTTAATAAGTGAGAAGAGGCGAAATGGGGTTTTGAAGTAGTTAATAATATTGATAACTAAAGAAAGAAAGAAAAAATTTATTTATGACTCCCACAGAAAATAAAGTAAAATATTAACAAGGCATGACAACTAACTAATAATAATAAAAAAAATAACAACATATTGACTGTAAGAAAAAATCGGTCGAGGCCTAAAATTCTCCTAACTAAGCAGATAGAGAGAAATAATTATAAAAATAATCCTTCCCACTTCCGAGATTAGCCAAGTACGCAGGAGATATAGTGTACAAGCGTGTGTGCAAACACAGACAGGTGCAGTTTCTGTTCCTATTCGATCGAGGGAAAGATCAGGCGCAGGATCAATGGTTTTATGTGCTTTCCGAGGCACGAGGGTGTCTCACCACCAACATACAAACTCCGGGTTACTACTGAGTAATTCCTAGTAGAAAACCCAATAGTACTTTTTCCCGACCCGGGAATTGAACCCAGGATCTCACAATCTATAGTGAATAGAGCGAAGTAAACTGACATGCTAAAAGTATTATAAAATTCTGATGACGAATATAAATTATTTATTTTGTTTTATTGTGAATAGAATAGAACATGGATCTAAATATAATTCTATACATTTAAATTGGTCAAGATTAACACCTAGATTGATCTCGTAGAGAGAAAGTTTGTGCTATTTAACTTCTGCCATATTAATTTTGGTATTCGAATACCCTGTCAGTTATTATTCCCGAGTTTCCACTGGACTTATTACAGTGAATATTAGTTTCCATCATAATTTGTAATATTTAAAAAGTTTAAACAAATATTTTTTCACCTCACAACCTCAGAAAGATCCTGTTTGTTATTCGAAATCTGAGTGCTTTTTATCCGCTAGCGTGGAACGAGTTTTTAAAATTCGAACCTTTCTATTCAATAATTTTCTATACGTCTAATCCACCGAAAATGTATACTTATTTCATGTCAGTGCGCCAACCTCATTTTTAGGTTTAAAGAATTTATTCTCATAAGAACAATATATAGGTTCACTTACAATGAGATACAAAGAATTGCTTAAATCTAAATGAAATAAATTTTGCCTCAGGCGCGTGCTGGTGAAGTTATACAAATAAATAGTAGGTAAGAAGTTGCTAACATTAATTGGACTACATTTTATGGATATGATTTTTTAGTTTAATTTTGAATGAGTTAATGTTGTTACAATCTTTTACGTCATTTTTAGGGTTACATACCCGTCTAATCGGAGCCCTATTGCTGTCAGTCACGTATCTTTCTGTCCGTCTGGCCATCTGTCCATCTGTACGTCTGTCAATCTGTCCATCTGTAGGTCTGTTCGTCTTTCCATCTACTGGTCTGTTCGTCTTTCTGTCGTCTGTCACAAAATCTTGTATCATTTTCCTCGCTGAAGTGAGGTGAAAAATTGTGTGTTGCGCTCGGCAGCAAAGTTATTCTGCGTCTCGTACCTTTGAAACCCTCGCTCAGGATTCTACATTTGGAACACTCTCTTCGCTCATAGTTCAATCCTAGAATCCTTCGCTTGCTCAGGCATCAATACAAGTACTCGCGCCAAAAACTACTTTTGCTGCCTTGCATAACAAATAACTATTTCCAATTTACAATACTTTTGATCCGAAGTCTCTAAATCCATAATTCAACAACAAAACCAACATAACGTACAACCACCATATCCATTCTCTAAAATAAGACCTAGTTCCCTGCCCACCCCAGATCACTAACGCAGTCGTAACGCAACATTTGCAACAAAAGCAACTCGTCTGCATCAAGGTTGTCTGTGTGAGTATGTGAGTAAGCCGGCTGCGTACGTGCAGCTTTTCCTTATCGCTTTATGCTCGCGTTTAAGTTAGACTAGAGTTTTATCGGTTGGAGATTTAAGTTTTGATGTCTTTTATCAGGAGGACGATTTGTATGTACATTTTATTCGGTTGGAACACATTCATTGTGCGTCCAGCTAAGGAGTGGAATTCACTGCTAGGGTCTGTTTCCTGATAGCTACAACCTGGGGGTCTTTAAGTCAAGAGTGAATAGATTACTTCTAGGCAAGCGTGGTCCATCGTCGACCACATCATCGCTTACCATTAGGTGAGATAGTGGTCAAGCGCGAGACTGTAAAATAGTAAAAAAATAAGAAAATAATGGGTTATTCTAAAATAACACTTTCTTTCCTATGCCATAAATACTAACATTTTAGACTGTAGGCTGGTTGCTGAAATGAGCTTTTGGAGTAAAAAACATGTCAAACCCTACTTCAATTTTAAAATTTGACAGGCTTTCGGGCTAGACAAAAACTAAACCTCTTAACCTTAATTCAGAAATCGGAGCTTAGTTTTCCCTCATCTGATTAAAAAAACCGGCGATTGCTATGCGATTTGCTAGTATGTTATGATGAATACTAAATGATTTTTTTTTTATTGGTGATAGGCACGCGTTTGACCACTATCTCACCTGATGGTAAGCGATGATGTGGTCGAAGATGGAGCACGTTTGCCTAGAAGTAACCTATTCACTCTTGACTTAAAGACTCACAGGTTGTAGCTATCTGGAAACACAGACTCCGGTAGGAAATTTCACTCCCTAGCTGTACGCGTAATTAACGTGTTCCCAAAACGCTTTGTGCGTATGGATGGGATGTCCACCATGAACCAGTGGCACTTCGCCGTACGTCTTGTGGTCCGTTGATGAAACGGGCTTGGCGGAATCAAATTATGCAATTCTGTCACACACTCCCAAAAATGATTTTATTTTTGTAAATAGGATCTAACACACTTTTACACTTCAACATTTTTTTTGTAAGTTTTAGATAGATGAGGCTGGTGTTTCCTAACTGTAGTAGATATTAATTTAATTTAAAATAACAAAAAAAATAAGTTTACTTCTGAAATATCTTTATTAAAATTCTCTTTGAACTTGTCTGATAAATTGTATTTAAATAAGGATCCTAAATAGGTTTAACCACCGTAAATTAAATTCATACCTGTGATAAGCCATAGTGTAAAATGCTTACTTTTTTATTAGCAAACAGAAAGAGAATACTAACCAACCTTAAAGGCTGCGTTGTAGGTATATCTTTATTTCTTCTTAATATATCAAAAACAAAATGCATTTATTCAATCTATTCTGAGAGCCAGCACTTTTGAACGTCAAAGTTCTACATAAAGACAGTCCCCCAAAAAACGACCGCCCGTCACCACTTCCTAGTGCTTTAGCTGGGAAGAAGAAGTGGCGCTATAAGCTCTTCAACAAATTCCTCCATCCCATTTATAATTAACTAGGATAAAAAGTAGCTTATTAATCCAGGGTATAAGCTATCTACATACCAATTTTCATTCAAAATCAGTCCAGCCGTTTGAGCGTGAAGAAGTAACAAACATACAAACACATACCTTCGCGTTATAATATTAGTGTGTAAACTGGGTCGAGTGACGCTAGGGTGGCGTATTACCTTTAAAACCATTTAAATATCGTATTGAAAAAGACAGAATACCGAGGTAAGGCACCACTCACATTTCAACGAGTGAACCAATTTCCTCAATCCCCTATCTATCTCACCAAGAAACTAAAAACAAAACTAAAATAACTATTCAAGGTGCTCACGCGCAGGGTACAGTAAGCCACACACCACCAGTGTAACATGACCTCGTGTTCTCTTGAAACTCCGTACTTCGCTAGACCAGGTGACGGTCAAGTGTTGGCAGTACCGGGCGGCCCTGAAGTTTGTTTTTGATTACGGAAATCTCTACGTTAAGTCTTTTCTTAGATCCAAATTATTTTTTACTTAATGTATTTTTTAATAGGTTGTAGTAGAGCGATGTTGAACGAAACTTAAATTGTGTTTGTGGACTGGGTGTCGCGTTTTCTCTTGTTTTTCCTGGCTAGTTTGTTTTGTTCATTGTTTGAATTTTTCTATGATGTCCTGATGTTTAGAATTAGTTAATTTTATTATTATTTTGAAAGAATGTACTTAATTCTTTGCCATTATAAAAAAATAAAAATAATTCTACCAGTTGTTTATTTGTTTTACATATTAAGATCATGAAAATATTTTGTAAATTAGGTAGATTCTTTACCCTGTCAAATATTAATTTCCTACCCATAGAAAATGGAAAACCGCATGAGTTTTTATTGTTTTACTTTTCTCTACCTACTTTTTAGGGAGTATTGGGGTTATGTTAAGTAATGTATAACATATTATAAGTATATCCTCTTAATAATTACAATGAAGGAAAACTCATAGAATCATTCGTACATTCACATTAAAGTTATTTATCGAGTAACCTTCATACGAATAAATTCATTTTCATGACAATGTTTTGTAGAATAAATTAACAATATAAAGTGAGCAATTATAATTGATTACGTCATCAAATAGTAACGTTATGTGCTATTGTGTGTTAATGTATTTCATGGTGATATACTGACGTTGGACAGGAGTTTTCTGCATTTAGTGATGGAACAAAATGGATAATGGAGTTGTCTACTACACGGACCTTATGGAAACTAGACCCCGTGCGTTCAGTTTATTTTGCCTTACCTATTCATCATCATCATCATCAGCATTTTAATGTCCACACTGCTGAGGCACAGGCCTCCTCGCTGTGAGAACCCGTGTGTCCCGTAATCCATCACGCGGGCCTAGTGGAGGTTGGATGTAACATGTCTTCGAATTTTTGGTTCTAGGATATGCCAGTTTCCTCACGATGTTTTCCTTCACCGTTTTGAGAGCAGTGGTGATGACATAATTTACACAAAGTAAAGCGCCTGGCTGGGTTTGAACTCACGACCTCCAACTTGTAAGTCACGGCCGTTACCACTGGGCCACCACTGCTCTCATACCTATTATTACATCCATACTTATTATCTCCATACCTATTATTGGATTCAAAGGTAACAGCTTACAATTTATGACCCATTAATATTAGTGTGTGTTTATTATATCCGTGGTGCTTGGCAACTGAGCTTATCCCAGTTGTGAATGTCCCTTTGTGCCTATTGACCTAGCTTTGTTCTATCTCTTGCTTGATAAGGATGGAAGAAGAAATTGTTTATTTTTATACTTCTCTGCTGTTCTTTTCTGATTAATTTCGTTGTGTGACCCAAGATAGCTTACCTAATTGTTTATCAGGTGCTTGTCAGGCTTCATTGCCTCGACCTTTTCTGGTGGTCGTCACTGTTGATTCTGTCTTTCAAGAGTTGCAGTGGTTGGAAACTTGGAAACAGTGTGGTGGGCGTACACTATACTCATCCTAAATTATAATATACTAGCGACCCGCCCCAGTTTCGCACGGGTGCAAATTAAACACTTATAACTTCCTCATAAATCACTTTATCTAATGGAAAAACCGCATGAAAATCCGTTCAGTAGTTTATGAGTTTATCGCGAACAGACGCGGCGTGGGACTTTGTTTTTATACTATATAGTGAAGAAGATTCTGCTATTCTATTCGAGGAACATAGGCGCAAGTTCAACTTTTTGTTCATAAGATGTTTGTTTCATTAGTAGTAGTCTTTTTATAAACTTGTGTTTATTAATTTACTTTATGTTTAAATAAGTTCAACCTTCTCTACACGCGAAGTATTTTTTTCGGTACAAAATATTAGATAATAATCTAGTGAAATTCTTCTTGCCTACCATCATCGATCTTTTAAACTTTAAAAGGTCATTTTATTAAACGTAAACCTAACTGTTCTAACGGTGTGAAGAATGTAACAAAGAATCTTACCAGTGAAAGTCTGACCACATTTGGCTCAGTAATTTTCGGGTGAATCGTGCGCAAACTGAGAAGCAGTCGATTTTTTTTTTCTGTTTGGAATTTGTTTAGCAACGTCGTTAGTTAACCTATCTTCAGCAATATCTTAATGAGTTAATGATGATTAAACATCTCATTGTTTAATTTCTTGGTTTTAGGGAGTGTGCATCAGAATTGCATAGTTTAATGCCACTAAGCCCGTTCCATCATCGGACTACTAGACGTACGGTGATGCGCCACAGATACATAGTGGACATCCCACCCAAAGCGTTTTGGAAACACATTCATTGTGCGTACAGCTAGGGAGTGGAATTCCCTGCCAGAGTCTGTTTCCTGATAGCTACAACCTGGGAGTATTTATGTCGAGAGTGAATAGGTTACTCCTAGGCAAGCGTGCACCATCTTCGACTGCATCATCACTTACCATCAGATGAGATAAAAAAAAAAATACGAAATATTAAAACGCCAGGAATAATAAAAAAACTGTGTAAGTTCAGACCCGATAAAAAAAAGAAGCAGTAATAGGCACCTATCGCTCCGAATCATAGTGCACTATTTATCCAGGAAACAATACAAAAGTAAGTAATACTGGAAAATTACGTTAATTTTCAGGAAAATCATTCTTTACTCAATCAACAAAGATTTTTTACTCAAGGTTTACTCTACCAAAAAGGGCACCGTACATTTATTCAACTCAGTTTTACTATAACTTAAAAAGTACACACTTTACGACGAGCTGACAGTTAAACTCTCTTATAAAAATAATAAACCAAAACATTAAAAGTCTTGTAAACACTAAAACGAATCAATTGAGATCGACAATGATAGGCGCCCCGAAGACAGCCGAGTGCGTTCGGGGATTTTCGAGCGTCTTCGGGAGTTTTCGTGCGCACGAGTTTAGCCGAAGTCTGACAGACGGCGGAGGAGTCTGCACAATAGAGTGAATAGTTTTCTTGTAATTTGCAACCAGACATCTGATAATGGAAGGTCATAGGCTAGACCTATTCTAGGAATTGCGACGAGCTAAGTTTTTTTTTAAGATTTTTACTGTATGGTGGAACATATTGACTGTAGATTCTTTTATGATAACAGAATCATTGGAGTGAATTGGTTACTTCTAAGCAAGCGTGCTCCATCTTCGACCATATCATCGCTTACCATCAGGTGAGATAGTGGTCAAACGCGTGACTAACAAAGTTAAAAAAAAAAAAATTGATACTGATTTTAACACCAATTGACTCAATTAATTATTAGCATGAAACGTAAAAGTTTGGCGAGTTTAGAATTAAGTTACACCTCTGTAATATTATTTACCGCGGTTTTATCAACGTACACCCGGATAAAAAATAGGCTATGTGTTAATCCAGGGTATCTATCTAAATAAGTACCAAATTTCACCCAAATCAGTCCAGCCGTTTGAGCGTGCGTGCGAGCGAGCAGTAGTGGCCCAGTGAGCAGTGGTGGCCCAGTGGTATTGGTCGCGACTTACAAGTTGTAGGTCGTGAGTTCAAACCCAGGCAGGCGCTTTACTTTTTGTAAATTATTTCATCACCACGGCTCTCAAAACGGTGAAGGAAAACATCGTGAGGAAACCGACATGTTCTAGAACCAAAAATTCGAAGACGTGTGACATCTACCAACCCGCATTGGGCCCGCGTGGTGGATCACGGCCCACACCCTCTCACAGAAAGGAGGCCTGTGCCCCGGTAGGGGGACATTAAAAAGGCTGATGTTGTTGTTGTTTGAGCGTGAAGAAGTAACAAACAGACACACTCACAAACTCGCCTTTATATTACGATGATTAAACAAATAAATAAAAAACAAGAAACGGCTTCATGTGGCTAACTTAATAAATATAATTATTAAATGTTATTATTAGTATTTTTTTTTATTAAATAACTATAATTCAGACTTTTTTTTATTTACAACTCGATAAACATGAATATTTATGAAAATCACGTCCAATGTAAAAAACACATTCAAATATTTAAAAAAAAAATTTACCTTAATAAACTCATCTTTACAACAAACCTCGTCATTTATATTTCGCCATCTCTTTCACACATCATCAAACAGAAAGATGACACAGAGTAGACTGTGTATCAATATCCTCAATAACTCGTTTACAGCAAATTACACTGTGTCGTAAAATGGAAAACGCAACTAGCACTCCATAAGTTAAACCAGTATACCTTGAGCTTTGATGCAACGGTTTTATTCAAAGGAAGAGGACTGAATAAAATGGTTTTTTTCAAATGCATTTTTAGATAGAAAGACACTAACAAATTGAACATGAAGTATTGGTCTGTAAACACATTTAGCTGGTTTCAAACACAGTGTAACTCAGTTGGAAAATCGTTAACACAAAATCAACACTCCAATTTACCTTGACCTCTTCTGTAAAACATTTTCTTAAACATATAAGCTCAGAATAAACTGGGACATACACACTGTCATTGACAAAGCACTGTACCAGCAAAAGGAACACTACCAATGCATCTTGAGACATGTTACCTTGCAATTTGTTCTTTAATAAAGGTCAAGCTACGTCGGTACTTTGCAAGTCTGTGTCATAGATGGAAAGCAGTACTTATACTTCTTTGCCAGTACATTTTGACACATGTTGTCTTACCTTTTATATGGTAGCTAAGGTCGTTTTAAATTGGTGTATTCAACAAGTAGACTCTTGGGCCTCCTTTTATGAGTCTGGCCTTTGTTTCCTATATTATTTGTTAGTTTATTTTCTCTTTACTTACAGAGCATGGATTGTGCGACTGGAAAAAGTTTGAGTGATTATTTTGTCGTGTTTGTCGCGACCTTATAAAATTGAGTTTTGTTAATGGCAACTAAAGTACTACTAAGTAAATACATATACTTCAAGCCCAATAAGAACCGGATAGGTTATACTACTATCAAAGTATCAGTCCCTACATTCATAGTGCGTAAAGCTAAGGAGTGGATAGCTACAACCTGGGAGTCTTTAAGGCAAAAGTGAATAGATTACTTCCACAGACAAATACGCGTGCTCAATCGTTAACCACATCATCGCTTACCATCAGGTGAGATAGTGGTCAAGCGCAAACTTATCAAAGTAAAAAAAAAAGTCATAATAATCAATAGTCTTAAAAGCAGCTTGTAATCGTATTAAAATCCAATAAAACAAACAATAATTCACGTCTAGACCGCCTTTACAAAAGTAGTCGTGCGACTAATCGCACGTGAATAGCCAGCTTTATGCCTTTAAGGTTTTGTGTGAAGGACATTGAATATGTTAGGATGTTGGTCCTTTATCCTATATGTTATATTTTATAACTTATTTTGGTTCTTGATGTAGCCGTCTAAAATTTATTTTGGTTCTTGATGTAGACGTCTTTAAAAATCTAACTAATATCTACAGGGTGTAACGGAAATAGGTGGTCAGATTTTAGATACTGCTCCAGTCTTAATCCTTATCCCATGTTAATTGGAGTCAGCGCAACACGTTTTTTTCTTCCATTCTGTCCTGTCAGCCCTAACTCCCTTTTCTTTCATATCACTCCTCACACAATCCAGCCATCTTTTCTTTGGCCTCCCTCTCCCTCTCCATTCATCCACATTTATATTCATAACTCTTATATTACCTACATGTATTTTATCCCTTCTCTTCACATGACCATACAAAGATAAGCGGTTCCCTTTCAACTTTTCTGCCATGTGACTGGCGCCACTTTTAAACTACCTCTATTGTACTCATTTCTCACTTAATTCATTATTGTTACTCCAGACATCCATCTGAACATTCTCATCTCCACCGCATGCAATCTTTTTTCATCCGTCTTTTTCACTGCCCAACATTCTAATCAAGAAAGTCACAGGACTGCCGTAAAAAAAAAATCTGTAACAGCCTTTATAGTTAGGTAAGATTCATGCAACCAATATTTCACAGGTAGATAGGGCAGACTGGATGCGGCAGGCAGATGACCAGCCGGTCTGAGATGAAGTGAGAATGAAGTGAGTAGTCAATCCACATTATTCAAGTTATCAGAATAGCAAATAGGTGGCGCAGCTTGGGAGTGACATGTGTCCTGCAGTGGATTGTGCAATGCACAGAAGAAGTCGCAGAACAAGGCTTATTCTTAAACAAGCTTTCTTCTTATTATGTGGGGGAAATGGCGAATGGCATTATTTTATTGGGTATAACAATATAGATATTTATTATAAAAAATAAAATCAACATTTATGGGCAGTAAATCTTTAAAAAACAATAAAGGTTTTGAAGCCATTGGTTTTGGTTATGGGTAATGCCGCTCAGGCAAAACGGTAATGACGAATAAACCTGTTTGTTACAATATACTCGTAAGAAATAAGATCTATTTACACTAATCAAATACAAGATAGATCAGCCTTACAAGCTTTATCATCAGCCTTTTAATGTCCACTGCTGGGGCACAGGTGAGAGGGTGTGGGCCGTAATCCACCATGCGGGCCCAGTGCGGGTTGGATGTCTTTTAATTTTTAGTTCTAGGACATGCGGGTTATCTCACGATGATTTCCTTCACCGTTTTGAGAGCAGTGGTGATGAAATAATTTACATAAAGTAAAGCGCCTGCCTGGGTTTGAACTCACGACGTACAACTTGTAAGTCGCGGTCGATTACCACTGGGCCACCACTGCTCCTTACAAGCTTATTAATTAGAATCTATAATCTTAATCACAAACGTGCATCTGTTGCATTTGTTAAAACCGACAAAAAAACCTAGCCTAAAATTAAATCAGCGTGGTCACAAACAAATAAACGCGATAAGACTGAGTTGATTTGTCATTGCCTGCTAATGCGTCCCGGCCCCACGCTTGAGGTTCTGTGACGTTTTACGAGTACTATGCATCGTTTTTATCAAGTTATTGAGGTGAGCGCCATTACCCAGTGACCGTGATTCCCCTTGCTTCCTATAATAACGATCTTCTGACTACCAATTCTGTAGATTCAGTGTCTGATTACCAAGCATGGTTAATGTGATAGTTTCCTTATCTTTTACCCTAAGTGTTGTCAACAGCCACCTAGGAAAAATTGTTGTTGTTGTGTCTCCTCCCACTTTAATCAGTAATCTTATCAACACAGTTGGTAAATGGACCGGCCATCTACCAAATGTGTTGATATGATTAACTACTTCATTTTTATAAGTATTTTCAAAATTAAGGATTAGTTTCTTCAAAGCCTAATAATCTTAGAATAAATCGGATAAGCTAGAATATAACAGTCTGCCAAAACTGAAGATAAAATGTAAGTAACTGGAAACAAACCAGCGAATAAAAATTGTTGTATTCAAAACAATTTGTTTTATCCATATATCGTGCTACCAACTGAACAAGTTGTAAATATATAAATAGACTGTAATTTATACTTCAAAATGTCTGTTTTTATGCGCTGGCGCACGAAACAGCTCTACGGATTTTAGTGCAATTTTCCTTTTTTAGCTTTGTCAAGATTTTTAAAGGTTTTTTAAAGAGTATCTTTCAATTTTACAGCTACGTATTAATTATACCATAACTTTAATAGGAAGATTATTCTGAGTTATTCATACTATGCATGCATACTAATTTAAAAATGTCTCTCTGTCTGTTTGTTACGTTTTCCCCACCTAAACCGCTGAGGCAATTTTGATGAAATCTGGTACAGGTAGAGACAGGAACTTGTAAAAGGACATAGGATATTTTTAACCGATTTCCAAAAGGAGGAGGTTCTCAATTCGTCTGTCAGTTTTTTTTTGTATGTTTGTTACGCGATTTCTGCGCCACTTGTGGATAGATTTTTATGATTTTTTTTTGTCTTATCTCTGGACTACGTTTTCTTGTGATTCTTTCCAACTTCTTTACGCGGGAAAAAACACTGGCAGAAGCTGGTTTTCTATATTTACTGTTTTAATAAATTGGGCTGACTTTTGGTTTCCTTAAGACAAAACTGATTGGACTATTTCACTCAAACGACTAAACCCGACGAGCGGTCAAAAAATCAACCGATCCCACCGCGAGATTTAGTGATTTCTAGTTTAGAGACTACTAAAGTTTATACTTATTCCAAAATGTATTAATATTCAAATCGCTCTATTTCCCACAGTAGAATTTAATCACAACATTTTGCGTAAATCATTTGTACAAAACAAACAAAACACATTAATTTTGACTTTGCAAAGTCTTTGGATGTCCCTATCATAGACGCGTCGACATACCTAATAGTCTAGCCACGCACACAAACAGACACACACAATGATACACGTGTAACTGAATAGTTTTTAGGTAAGCCAAACAAACGAATGTCATTTGAAAATCAAGAGTTAAACGACTCGGTGTATCTACTATTGCTACTTCAGATTTAGAATAGGTAGCTCTGGAGTGGCCTTCGGTATGCGCAAGCGCAGGTTTCGAGTAGCATCAGCAGGATTTCAAGGCAAGTCTGTGGGATGTAGGGTTTGTTTATTACGTGTCAGTATAAAGTAGATGATAAATATTCTGAATGTCAGTTGAGTCATAAATAGGTAGTAATTTGGGTTAAATAGATTTATTGTTGCTGTTTTCGTAATTTTTCAAGGCTGTCATTTTGTGTCAGATTTTTTTTAGTTAGATTAGTTTTATCAAGAAAATAAAAATAGCGGTGTATAGCATAATTACATTGTATAAATCAAAGAGAATCGAGGAATCAAATTGGCTGTATGACTGAAACAGCCATTTTGATTCCTCCGATAAAAGTTATCCGATTATTATAATAAAATATCAAAATTATTGTAACGGCAAATAAAAATCGAAATTTCAAAATTTTTAATGGTATTTTGCTAGTCTTCCTCTGAATATGGTAAAGTGTTTTCAAGAAAGAAACGTCGGCTTGGTAAGGAAGATATTTGTCTGGTCTTGATAACCTGTTTGTAGACTGGACGGCATCCGGAAGACGGCAAAGCGGGTGCCAACACGCTACTTGGGATAGGTCTGCTATGCAATAATGGATTAGCGCCTATTGCACCGTTTTGGTCAAAATTTACGCCCTTTTTTAATAGCGCACATTGAAATGGGTTTTCCAAAAAATGCGTTTTTTTTTAAATGGTTGTGCGATAATTTTATATTATGAACTATTTTATACAAGATAGTTATTATACTTATGAGATAAAAAGATATTGGGAATCCAGTTTTAAAAATGTAACCTTTCTGCACTATTGTGCTGAACGTGAAAGTTTGTAGTTTTAAACAACTGGAAGTGGTCAGGAGTGGAATTTAGAGCTTTGTTTCTATATTTTCCGTATTTCTACGGAACTTCAGGCAAATTCTATAAAGTTTTATTTTTATAATACATCGCTGCATTCTGTGTGGCAATGAGGATGATGCGTAAAGTGACTCTATTGACTTGTTTGGTCATTCACCCAGCTGTAAAGATATAATACATAATTACTTGTGTTTTACCACTAAAAATTTTTTTTTTTTTTTTATATCAGCAGCCATTTCCTTGCTTGCTATTACTCGGATCAGTTTTTAGTTTATAATACAGAAGTAATTAATACTATTTCTCGTTTAGTAAGTTACTCGTACCAATATTTTGTATTTTTTGCCTGAGTTTTTCATCCTGTGACTAGCGCTCTGGTCATGTATTAATTATATCATTATCATTCAGTTATAACTTTATATTATTTAATGTAGGTAAGTAAAAGTCTGTTAAATGAAATAAGTAATAGTTTTTAAAATTTCCTTACTCACCTATTTTATTTTAACTTAACAAGCTTTGTACCTGCAACATGCATGGAAAGTTTTTGTTTAATTTTAAAATAGCGATGGGTAAAAAAAACTTGCCGTTGTACTACTGGATCGGTTGGATCGATCGATAGATTTCTTATGAGCAAAATAAGTATTTTTATTAAGTTAGTAAAACATGATTTTCCTCATTAGTCTACAGGAAATCCCCCTTAACGTCTAAAGCTTCCTTGTAAAGCTCACCAATAAAATTAAAATTATTAATTATTTGTCTAGAGTATCTAATTTATTCAAGTATTTAGCATTAAGCGATAAAATAGATAAAAAAACATTTTTTTTCTATCTGTTTAAAATGAAATGAAATTTCAGATTAATTTCAGAACAAAAACACTTCAATATTACCAAGCCACTTCAAATAGGCCTAACTTACATTCAATGGCCGGAAATGCACACAAAAGTATCGTTACTCCAACAAAGTGACACCTGAAAATACTGTTTATTCTATATGAAGCCTAGTTTACAAAAAAAGGAAGAAATTACTATTCAAAATTCGAAATTTGAACATAAAGCAACATGGCGGGCCCGCGCCCGCGCACTTCGTAGGCTTCAAAAAAAGAACACAGAATCAAGATGGCCGACTTTCTCGGCAGTGCCTAGTACCGCTGACGTCACGCCACGACGTGTCCTTGTCACTTTGTCTAGGGAGCATTCCCGATTTATTAGAAAAATATACGTTTTACAAAGTTTTAAAGTGTTTTTGTAAGCCGAAAGGTAACAGTTTTGTGATCCGTGCTGCCGTATACGATGCTGATTATTCCTTTGTGTATTTTTATTTAAATAATGGTAGTTAAAAATAAAAACATGGCTGCAAAAGTTTTACAACAACGAACCTTCATACAATTAGAAAGGAAAAATCAAAACGAAAGGTTAAAACTACATAAAATCTTGAAAAAAAAACAGGGAAAAATAAAAGTACTTACCAAAAAATAAAAACGGGAAACACAAAAGTCCAATAAAAGAAAAATATAAATTCTAAATTGCAGTAAAATAAAACACAACACGACACTTTAGGCACTAGAGTCTTTTCCAAAACGGTGAAAAATCTTGGTTTTTATTTTTAAAATATTAAGTCATAATCGGTGACGTCTGTAAAATAAAATACGAATAAGCACTGCGCCCTACTACCGCGAATTATTAGTTCAAAACGCTCGCTGAATTAACTAAAATAAAATCTATTTATCTATTAAAAACGAACTATCAAATTCAAATAAGATTCCAAGTGGAGCGAGGGAACGCGTTTCGGGTTCTTTATTCAAAAAATCGCGACGTACTGGCGCGTTATAAAGTTGCAGGAAGAACGCCTTTTCCTAGTGATGTAGACACAAAAATTATTTTCAAAAAATCGCCAACGAGCGTTTTGAGCCAAAAAATCTAACCTAACCTAACCCAGGCGGGCGGGCGACTGGCGGGCGCGTAGGGGCCGCATTGCCAAATATTTTTTTTTGCATCTCGGCCGAATTATGCACTTGTATGCGACTTACGTCGTCCCTTCATTGTAGTGGTGCGACATGTACCGATTGGGCATTTTTATGTGGTGTCAGTGTGTGCGCCACGCACACAGACGCAACCAACGAAATTTTTGTCTGTGCGCGTTGCGAGCCCTTCGACTTGGACGTTTATTTAAAAAATTCGGCGTGTTATGTAAACACGGGAATTTTTTTTAGACATTAAAATACTTAGGTGTTGCCCATAGGGGTCGATGGCCGCGTTTTTCGGGAACTCTGACTAATTTCGCTAAAAGGATCTCTTTCGTACACACTCGGTAGCAGAAGCTGTCGCCGATCACAAGTTCGGTTCACGAACGCCGTTCGTGTTTCAACGTTTCGGCGCGAACGAGTTTTAAACATGGAACGTTTGTTTTCGAAATTCTTTATTAGTTTAATCGATGAATATTCTTCTCATTACCACTCAATTGCCTGCAGAAGTTCCGAGCATAAAAAAAAATACAATTTCAAAAACCACCAATAGTAAAATCTCAAAACCGTTACAAAGCTCTAAACAGTATCACTTATTTGTTTTCTAAGAGCACGTCACTCAGTAAACACTTATTAACACTTCATCACAAATAAACCTAGGTGGGTACCAAATTCCCGTGTCTACCTAGTCAAACACTAAATTACACTAAATGGAAGACGATTAGCTCCGACTAGACAAGACGGTCATCTAAAAATAACCAATAAAACAGCTATACATAAGTATTTTTATAAGTTTTATATTTTTCTAAGAAACTGATTCTTTATTGCTATAAGGGAAAAACGTTTAGATTGCATTATTTGTATCCAACATCTTTACGTCATCCAGTTTTTGTGAGGTGGACAGATTTCAAGGCATTATCAGATACACCGGAAATATTTTAGCAAATTATTTTGGTTCTAGAATGTCTTTCACAAATACTTATGACCTTTTTAAGTGTTCCTTACACTTAAAAAGGTCATAAGTATACTTAAAAACAGAGTTTGTAGGTAGTTTATGGGCTAACCAGAGCAAAACGAAATATATGAAATGACGAGCAGATGATGTCATGCCGGAACTGTGTTTGCTGATAGCTACAACCTGGAGGTCTTTAAGTCAAAATTGAATAGGTTACTTCTAGGTAAGCGTGCTCCAATTTCGACCACATCATCGTTTACCATCAGGTGAAATCAAATAATAGTAATAAAAAGTCACTCCACTTTTCTATAAAAGTCACATTATTAAAAAGATAAACCAAATCGTTAAGCATCAAAAAGGTTTTTCCGCGTATAATTAATACGTTACCCATTTTAGAATTAACAAACCTTTCTATCTAGATATATAAGCGAGACTAGAGCTTACAAAGATTAAGTTAAACCTCAGTAAACCGAAAAATATTTTTCAACCTCCTACAAACACAGGAACTCAAGAATCTTCCATTTTTATCTACGAAAATCATAATCCACAGACATACCTTCACAACACAAAATCACCACTCTTAGCTATTCCATCCCCAACTCCCATTTCCAACTAATTCTGAAAACCCAACTAAAAAAACCTAAAAAAAACTGGCCAAGTACGTGTCGGACTCGTGCATGAAGGGTTCAGTACCTTCATACAAGATTATACGCGTCTACTTGTTGCCATTATTAAGATCGAGCAAAAAAAAAAAAAAAACACGTTTCTAGTAGACTAAAATAAAAATAAATAAAAAATTATAGCAAGCCCCTTTAATTTTTTAATTTAAATTAATTTTTATTATTTGTTGATGTAGTCGCAACAGAAATATGCATTCTGTGAAAATTTCAACTGTCTACATAATACGGTTCATGAGATACAGCCCGCTGACAGACAGACGGACGGACGCGCGGATGGACGGACGTACGAACGTACAGCGGAGTCTTAGTAATAGGGTCCCGTTGGTTACCCTTCGGATACGAAACCCTAAAAACATACTCAAACTAACTCCTATATTTAAGGTGCCCAAAACCATAGTGTATAAAGGGCATTCAAGCAAAAAAAGGACAATAAAGGTCGCCAACGACACAGGTGCTTCAAAAATAGTAAAAAACCCTTTGAAACTACTCAGTGGACTCGACAGCGGTAAGAACTATATTTAGAGCGAGTTCGGGCAATTATAATTAGTGATTTAGGTTATGGACAGAGGGTTCTATCGATTCTTCATCTTCTTAACTTGTCGATGGCAAATTAATAAAATAGTATATTTGACTCAGTATTTAGCGACGGCAACTGCATTCCCTGACGAAGCGGATGCGGAGCAAGATGAGAGGTGGGCTAAGGTCTGCGGAAAAACGCCGCATAAACACTGAAGATTGGAGCCATCCGAGAACCCCCACCTATGGATGTTGTTATCGATTTTTTATGAGGGGCTAGATTTAGGACGGCGAGTAGTGGGTAACTCGCCGTCCGATCAGCACCAGGCCCGAGAGTCGACGGCGCGTAGTGTTCCACGCGCGCCTCAAAGAGTTGTCAGCCAAGGGAAGGGGCCTGCCACGGCCGATGCCTGCCCGGGGGTGGAGGATAAATTCGAAAGAGTTACCTCGCCCCCGGGCACTCGAGGCAGGGAGGAACAGGGGTGGGTTTTAGTCAGTAAGAGTCTGACACACCCTTCCGCTCCACCCTAGAGCGGAAGAAGTCATAGGATGATTTCCCACCCCCCAAAAAAAAAAAAAAAAGGGGCTAGATTTTTATCAGGGCTTTGATGACAGAGCCTGTAGATTGCAAAGCCTTTTGTGGACGTAAACCTGGGTTATCGCGGTAAAAGTGACCGAAACTCTAGAGGGGTAAATCTATTATCGGAGAACCTAATAACTCAAGCGTGTCTAGATTTCTTTTAAAAACATAAGTAGAAATAACATATAACTTCAGTAAAGCTTTCTTTAAAGGGATATGCTTAGAAGTAGATAAAATAATTAACTGAATCACCTTACCAAAAATGTCAATTCGGTTCACCTTGCTTCAACCAAAAATATTAATTTGGATGGACAATAAGCGTGTGTGTACTTTTCGCATCGATATTATGGTTCGATCCCTCACACAAAAAACAGTCTGTATTTCAGAAATAATTCTTGCCAAGAAATAGCACATACCTAAAGAAATGCCATTTGTCGACTACTTGAAATCCCACAATATTCAAATCAATAGTTTAGTACCTAACCACTAACGATAAACAAAAAACCCAGCTAGCATCACAGTCCACAAAATAGCGTAAACACCAACTGCTAAATGACATAAAAAAATAAAATAATAAAAAGTGCATTTCCTGCAGTATTGAGTGATAAACGTATAAACGTTGTTCGGAGTGCGCGGGCGCATTAGATCGATAGGCCGGGTTGGCGGCCTGTCGCCCTTGTTAGACGAAGGACGAATCGGCTAATACTGATAGGACGCAGACTAGGGCGCAGAAGAGACAGTGTTGGACAATCGGATTTTTAGAGACACTTGTTGAATGCTGCAAAGTGTAGGCTTAAATCTCACATTACGCCAAAATTTTTACTGATAAGTGTTTTCCCCACGTCAGTCTTTTTCAAGCTTAAGATGGTAAGAAAGAATCAGATTTGCGTCATCTAGTATAATTGCTACTGGTAGACTCAAATGTCCATAAACATACAAGATTCATTACATGCCAGGGACAAACCCATGATTCTAAGCACAGTAACTAATATCCGAACTTGCTTAATGGAAACAGCTAAGAGGAAGTCAGAAAGTGGCACCGCTGACTGAAAAGTTGTGGGGAAATCGGTTGTCGTGGTATCGGCATGTGATGAGGAGGAATGAAGAAAAAGTCGTGAGGAAAGTCTTGTGTATGGATATGGAGGGCTTTAAGAGTAGGGGAAAGCCAAAGAAACGATGGATGGACTGTGTGAAAGAGGATATGGGTAAAAAGGGGGTGCCTACTAGATGACGACCAATAGAGAAATATGGAAGAAAAAGACATGTTGCGCCGACCCCAAATAAATTGGGATATGGGCAGGAGAATGATGATGCTTAATGGAAACAGCTAACCAGTTCTGTAACTGTAACTTTTTAGACGTTTTTAACTAGACCGTTCCCTAGAATATCAAAGACCGCATAGTGCATTATGATGATGAGGTTTCACAGCTTCTTCTTCTTCCTCGCTCTTTTCCACTTCACGAGGCGTTGGCTCTCCTAATGGTGCCAGGACAATTTGTCCTGGGTTGTCGGGTCGCGTAGTTCTTCCTCTGATAGGAGTGTCGTCATGCTGGTCCACCACGTAGCAGAAGGTCGTTCTTTATCTCTGTTCTGTTAAGGCAGTTGCCTGTTGTCAGATTTGGTTTTAGAGCAATTGCAGTTATTCTTCGTAAAATTTGTTATTATTCGCATTTGTTCTCTTATGTCCACACGAGCCTTACGAGAAAAGTGCCTGACTTTGACAAACGAAAAGCTAGTTCTCGTCGATTGCAACGCAAGGTGGAGAAAGATGTCCGTGCACAGTGTGATCAATTTTCATCACGGTTTTTGACGACGGTTTTCAGTATTATTCCACTAGTTACCAGTAAAATCCCTGGAGTAGCAACCATGCACCGGAAGACGCAGCATTGGAAGGCCTCCCACAAGGTGGACCGATGAACTGGTGAGGGTCGCGGTAATCCGATGGATGCGAGACGCACAGGACCGGTCGTTGTGGCGACACTTGGGGAGCCCTATGTCCAGCAGTGGACGTCTTTCGGCTGAAATGATAATGATGATGAAAATCCCTGAGCTAGGCAGCAAAAACCGGTACATGTATAATTCAGTCCAAATGTCTTCTTTAGATCATATAGCCAAATCGTAAACCAGGACATCCAGGTCGCGGATAAATTTGAAAGAGAGTCACAAGCAACTGAAGGAACCCGGGTGAGTTTTTGTCAGTAAGAGTCTGATACACCCTCCACCCAGAGCGGGAGACGTCATCTGATGGAATCCCACCCTCAAAAATGATACCCAAAATACTGTCGCTTCTGCAGCAATTTCCAAATTATAAATAGCGTCATACACGTACATCTGTCCACGCACACATACTTACACCTGCGCCCGCGTCGCTCGTAGATGCCCTTTGTTTTGGTGCCCACGGCCCGAGGATTAATGTTTTTTGTGAACATAAAATGCTAATTTTTCGTCTGAGACTTATTTTTCAAATGGGTAGTGGAAGAAGTTGTATGTATAATGTGTTTTTTTAAAAGGATTGGTTTGTAAAGTATCCCTGGGTCTTAAATGTGGGTGTCATAGGACCATAGGAGGTGACTAATTGCTTCTGATAATACCTGACTTTAGAATTTGGAATATTTTTTTTAAATTATTTTGGCTCGTATTTTTATTTGGACCTCATATTAACTGATGTCATCTTCATGAAAAAAATCTTTTAAATAAATATCTACTATAAACGTATATCACCACGTATGAGCAGTGGTGGCCCAGTGATAACAGCCGCGACTTACAAGTTGTAGGTCGTGAGTTCAAACCCAGGCAGGCGCTTTACTTTGTGTAAATTATTTCATCACCACTGCTCTCAAAACGGTGAAGGAAAACATCGTGAGGAAACCGGCATGTCCTAGAACCAAAAATTCGAAGACATGTGACATCCACCAATCCGCATTGGGCCCGCGTGGTGGATTACGGCCCACACCCTCTCACAGAGAGGAGGCCTGTGCCCCAGCAGTGGGGCATTAAAAGGCTGATAATGATGATTATGATCATGATAAACCCATGACGATTTGACAGTTATTTCAAAATCTGTTAGGCACCATTTTGAAATTGGTTTATTTATTTTGGATGAGTCATGAAGCATCACTATTCCATGAAATACTGTCTTCAGCAATCTGTTTACTGTTATTCGTACTACTGATAATATAACATTACGCTTGTTCTCCCTAAAAAAGGTATCGGGAACAGGGTCCAAGGTAGCGGCGGTCAGGGCTCCAGAGAGAGGAACCAAGTAACAATGCGAGCCGTGTCCAGAAGTACAGCTTTCTGAATTTAACCCTTGATCCAGCCGCCTAACGAGAGCCTCCTGAGGTGTTGGTCGAGGCTCTTGGATTATTATTTTTAAATATTGGTAGGCTCGCGTCTGACCGCTTTCTCACCTGATGGTAAGCGTATGGTAGTGATCGACGATGGAGCACGCTTGCCTAGAAGTAATCTATTCACTCTTGACTTAAAGCGCAGTGATACGACTTCTGATGATTTTTAATTGAACATCACGTCTAAATGACTTCTTTTATTTCTTTGAAAAAAATATATGTTATTACAAACAATTTTTTTCGTAATTTGATATGTGAATATTTGAAATTATATTTTTGTAACATAAATTAATTAATTTGTAAAGTTATGTCTACGCTTCTTGATGGGCGAGTCCTATTACTTGGTGAACGCACGACGCGGTGAGCTCAGCACAGATCATCAAGCCAACCACTCAAATTATATTCCTTCCCACCAGTAATTAGCAGGATATACAGTCCCATCATTCGCCTCTTTAAATCCTGAAAGGTGCAGGTAGTTGTGCAGGACGGGCAGCAAACAAGGTGACGCATGTCCTGTAAAGAGGCTTCATAATTTTATCATAAAATAACTAACTTCTCCCGCATTGAGTGGAGCGGGAGGGCGTGTCAGTGTCATTCTTACTGACTAAAATCCACCTGTGTCCCTACAGTTGTCTGTGCCACTTTTGGTCTCTCCTGCGACCCTAGTATAAGGGGTTCCACGCTGGCACTATGTTTTGGGATGGGTGCAGGATCCCCCATTTGGTCAGACCGTGCGGTTAAGACCCATTTGATATTAAGACATGATCTAATTACTGTCATTTTTAACCGACTTCGAAAAAGGAGGAGGTTATCAATTCGGATGTTTGTATTTTTTTTTTTTTTTTTTTTTTTATTATTTTTTTTTTTATGTATGTTCGGGCATAACTCTGTCATATATTGACGGATTTGCAAAATTCTTTTTTTGATCGAAAGGGGTTTATTCCGAAATGGTCCCATTTAAATTTCAAAAAGATCTGATGATGGGTTTCGGAGACAGACAACGGAACTCTTAAAAAATTGACAGCAAATCAACCGCAATTGCTGCTATCGTATGTCTATGAATTGTTAACACAGTTTAATGGGGAGCCACAACTAAAAAGTGAAAATAAAAAACTTTTTTACAAAAAAATAGAACCGACTTCCAAAAAAAGTGCAAAATAACTTTAATTTCGGAAGTCGGTGTCAAAAAACGAAGACACAAAACAGGAACACCGACTTCCGAAATTAAAGTTATTTTGCACTTTTTTTGGAAGTCGGTTCTATTTTTTTGTAAAAAAGTTTTTTGGATCGTCATGTTATATTGCCGAAGTAATAAGAGTACCTATTTGGCAAGATCATATTGTTTTTCTAAAAAAACAAAAACATTTCACATCGAATGGAAAAAATATCTTATTACAAAAATTCTTATTTCTGAAACTACTAACGGAGGCATGACGAAAAAATTGAGCTATATATTTTCATTATAAGCTGGCCTCAAATTGCACTGCAAACCTATATATTCTGAGGTCTGCTTATACTGGTTAATAACCAGTGACGTGCGGTTTACAGTACCAAAACAAACATCTCATTGCCAAGCAATATCCAACTCAATGAACTCTACATTCACGTGACTGTACACGTGAATACTAGGTGTTTACTAAAACCATGCAATTTTTCTTCAAAACATTAATTTAAAAAAAAGACCAACGAAAGCATTTGTAGAACTTTTACATCTACAATGTAGAGATAAATAATATTCTTGATAGACGAAAACGTAAATAAATAATGTGCTTAATGTTTTCTATTTCGATGTAGAGCTATTTTGATGAAAAACAGAATTTATTTGCAGAGGTAGAGACGCATTTATTTACATAGAGATGTAGAGCAAGACACTCATTTTGTTATGTAAATATTGGCAGAGATTTTTAGCTATTACAATTTTTTGCTCTAAAAATAAAACTCATACCAAACGGCCATAACCTACGCCAATATTCCTAACGGCAATCTAATATCTAGAACGTAACCTTGAGTCTGCCGGTCAACGACTCTACCATTCTAAAATGTAGAGTCACGCGAATTTGAGGAATTCTTACTAGCTTCCGAAAGCGGCTTTGCTCATCTGAATGTTGGGAATGTACTACTGGGATAGAATATCGGTTATGGTCTACCCTTGGACCAAGTTTAATCCAAACCTGTCTAGCCGTTGCGGCTGGATTGATTAACAAACACACAGGGCTTCACATTCAATATATTAGTAGCATTATAGTTCAATCTATGTCAAGAGGCGTATGGCTAAATAATAACAACGACACAGATCGTTCTTCCAGGTTATACGTCGCTTGCCGAAGTTGGTACATTGAAGGGTCATCTTAACATATGGAGACTTTTCCGTGCCTCGGAAGCTAGTTATTGGTTCCGGGTGTCATTGTTCGATCGTCATCATCACCTTCATCATCATCAGCCATTTAATATCCCCACTGCTGGGACACGGGCCTCCTCTCTGTGGGTCATAGTCCACCAAGCGGGCCCAAAGCGGGTTGGTGGATGTCACATTTTTTCCATGCTACCAAAATATCTCTTGGTCATTTATGTCAATCCCTTAGATGTTAGACCCCTTAAATGAATGATTTTTTTTGCAATGAATTAAATGGAATGTATTTTTTGTATTTGTATGAATAAACAAAACCGCCAAGTGCGAGTTGGACTCGCGCACGAAGGTTTCCGTACCATTATCTATAAAAACGGCAAAAAAACATGTTTGTTGTATGGGAGCCCCTCTTAAATATTTTTTTCTTCTGTATTTTAGTATTTGTTGTTATAGCGGCAATAAAAATACATCATCTGTGAAATTTTCAACTGTCTAACTATCACGGTTCGTGAGATACAGCATGATGACAGACGGACTAACGGACGGAGAGCGGAGTCTTAATAATAGGGTCCCGTTTTACCCTTTGGGTACGGAACCCTAAAAAGTTTTTTTTAATACAATATTGTAAAAAAAACCCGTGTGTAACAACAACATGCATTTAAGGGTTAGCCGACCCCAAAAAATGTAGTCTGTAAGGCAAGGCTAGATATATCTAGCAGTGCTAGAGACATGATCTACATCAATGTCTCTACTAAACTAGTATGACCTTGAACGGTCACTGACTCTACATAGAATTACGTCGTGTCTATGATTGAGCTTGACCTAGGACAATGTTTGTCGTTTGAATCTAAAAGTAGGTATGACTCTACCGGTCAGTGACTTGTTGGTAGTGTGGGAATGAATTATAGTTTCGTTTAGTTTTGAAGAATTTAAAAGATGTTTACAAAATGTTGTCAACGGTAATTGATGAACTGTTTTCAAATTCTAGTTTTTCCTTCAGTTTTGTAGACTTAAAAAAAAATCTATGAAAAAAAATCATTTTGCAATAAAAAACCTAGATCTTCGAGGGATTTGAAAGAGTTGCCAATTCACCTATTACGAAATGTTGTGTAAGAAATAGGTTTTCTATGAACTCTACCATCAGACATCAAGACTTAACAAAAAATCGTTGGAAAATCGTTTTAAGATTGTCTTTAATCGGTCCTTTAAAAATCGACTCTACTAAAATTAATTGTAGAGTCACAAAAAGTCGCAACCACAAACTACTTGAAATTTCTATCAACATTTGACCTACACTAACATCGTCTCTATTCGAGCAACCTTGACTCTCGGTCGGCGACTCTACCAAATCTGACGTCATCACACTAGTCACATGTAGAGTTATGTGTTCACCGAATTTTGTGTGGGTATATGTAGAGTGTGTTGTGGTAGGACTCTATGCGAGGTTTAATGGTGACTGTATTATTTTTACGATATTTTTAACCGACTTCGCAAAAAGGAGGAGGTTCTATTATGTTCGACTGTTGACTGACTGACTGACTGTTGTTTGACTGTTGTGTGTGTTGTTGATGTTTATTTTTTATTTTTTTTAATGTATTTCTACCGGTTTCTCTGTCAGTTGTGGACTGATTTTCAAAATTGTTTTTTTATCCGAAAGAGGTGCTCCCATATAAATTTTATCGAAATTGCTTTAGCGTTTTTGAAAAAATCGACAAAAACAAAAAATATGTACACGTAGATGACGTTTTCAATTACGACTTCATTCCATGTTTCATGTTATTAGGGCTATCAATTTGGACGTAACTTTAATATTTAGCTTTAGTTCTGGGGTCTAACAACTTTTTTATAAAAAATAAAACCGACTTCCAAAAAAGAAAATACACTTGAAATTGAAAGAATGAATTGAAGAAATAAAATACAAACACCGACTTACGAAACTAAAGTTATTTTTAAATTTTAAGTGTATTTTCTTTTTTGGAAGTCGGTTGAATTTTTCGTAAAAACAGTTTTTTTATTTTAAGGCCGTACTACCGGCCAAGTGGCGCCCTCATTGAATAAAAAATCGTAGCATAGCATAGAACAGGTTCCAGAATGTTTCGTAGCTAAAGCAGTAGGCAAAAGTGTCAGAAACGGCCGTTTTTGGTACTTATTCCTACTGCTTTGGATACGAAACATTCTGAGACCTGTTTTAACAACGTAAAAATACTTTATCCTCTTTGTAACAAATGTGACGTTGGATTCTTTAATATTTATTTTCTAGGCTATGCTACGATTTTTTATTCAATGAGGGCGCCACTTGGCCGGTAGTAGACCTTTAATGTTCTTTCTTTGCCTTGTTCGTCTAGTCTCTACTGGTAGGAAGCGCTATTTTTGAGCATGAGGTCTTACGTTTGATGCCCAGGTCATTGCAGAGAATTTAACATCTGGCGAAACGTGTGACGCTACTGTATGTAATTACATAGGTGGTATAGAGATACTAACATAATACAGAGGTGTAATTACACCTCTGCACAATCCTTTCGAGAATATAGGTGGGCGTGTTTTTAGGGTTCTGAAAAGCCGAATGTAAAAACGGAACCTTTAGGCGTCGTCCTAATTATTCCTAACATAAAGCTACCATCGCGTGAATACGCGATCATCGTGCTTATTTGTAAGGCAAAGCTGATCGCGTTGTCGCGTCGACAGAGGGCGCTTTCCGGTTTTTCCGTACAAATGACTGCGACAATCGCGTATTCGCGCGATGATCGCGTTCTATTAGGACGACGCCTTATTAGGATCACTCGTGGGTCTGTCTGTCTGTCAAAGCCGATTTATTTCGAATCTGCTGGACCGATTCAGTTAGAATTTGGTCCACGCACAAGTTTCTATGACCCATACACGGATGTGTAACGTTAATAAATAAATTTCCAATGGGGTCGATTTTTGGGAAAAAACTAGAAATTAAAAAAAAACTGTACCGTGTTACATATCAAATGAAAGGGCTGTCTGTAAAGGTCTCAAATACATTTTTCTATTTAGTTTTCCATGGGTATAAGCCCAAAAATCATCAGCTTTCTGGAGTTGGTCACAAAAATTGTGACTCAACTTTTTTTCGTAATTTTGAGAAAAACACCTAAAATACCTCGAGTAGTGGTGGCTCAGTGGCATTGGCCGCGACTTACAAGTTGTAGGTCGCGAGTTCAAAACCAGGAAGGCGCTTTACTTTGTGTAAATTATTTCATCACCACTGCTCTCAAAACGTTGAAGGAAAACATCGTGAGAAATCCATCAAGTTTTAAAACCAAAAATTCGAAGATATGTGACATCCACCAATCCGCATTGGGCCCGCGTAACAGATTACGGCCCACACCCTCACACAGAGAGGAGGCCTGTGGCCCAGCAGTGGGGACATTAAAAGACTGATGAATACCGCGAGCTTATAAAAACTACGATTAATATTCTAAACGATGCATTAGCGATGTTGAAACAGCAGGCCGTAACGATAGCAATTTTAACATCCGTAACTTAATATAGGAATCGGCCAATTATAATTATGTTGACCATACAAATTACATCTAGCACTGACGCTGCTCTAATGATTAAAACATAAACAATCGAGCACAAACACTGTCATTGTTCTACTCTACTACTGACCTTGGGCTTGGGTGGCGGTGAGGCAATGACTCTATGTGACCTTGAGGTAGGTAGCTATGGGACTAAGAGGCCATGACTTTGGGAGTGGCCTATTGTGAGGAAGGAGAAAAAAAACATTCTTGAAAAATTGTGATGGTCAAGTGGTCCGGTTGTTGAGAAGTTTGAAACCTGGCAAATAAAGAGGTATGTGACTTTTATTAATAATATCAATATATATAGGTAGCCTAAACTTATCCTGGACACTGCTTCATCACTTTACAGAAACAGAAATCATGGGAAGTTAGCCTTATTTTTTTTTTTGGGGGCCGTGGGAAATCATCCAATGACTTCTCCCGCTCTGGGTGGAGCGGGAGGGCGTGTGTGCGGGTAGACTCTTTCTGACTAAAACCCACTCCTGTTTCTTCCCTGCCTGAGTGCCCAGGGGTGCGGTGTGGTGGCTGACACTCATCTCTTTGAGGCGCGCGTGGAACACTACGCGCCGTCAACTCACGGGCCTGGTGCTGATCGGACGGCGAGCTACCCACTGCTCGCCGTCCGCAGGCCCATGGAAAGTTAACCTGGACTTATTTCAGTTCGGAGTCTGTGTTTCCTGATAGCTACAACTGGGGGTCTTTAAGACACGAGTGAATGGGTAACTTCTAGCCAAGCGAGCTCCATTTTCGACCACATCATCGCTCACCTTCGGGTGAGACAGTGGTCAGGCGCGAGCCTATGAATGTTATAAAATAAAAGTAATTTTGCATAGTATGCTGGATCAAGTCGTACCCGTTACAGGTTAGGTACTTACTATACTTCTGTGCCTCAAGCTTTTAAGAATATAGGTAAGTACCTACATGCCAAATACTTACTAGAATATATTTTTAACTTTTTAGTTGGTATTTTAGAGTAGGCGGGATGTTTTAAAATATTCTACGGATATTATGATGTGATGTAAAGTGCTCCTCAAGACGAATCAATTGAGCCGAAACTCGTTGGGCTTATGTTGTTTTATTACAGAGATGCTGTAGCCACCTTTCAGCTTCATCATCAGACCCTGGATATCGTGTAGGCGTAAAATGCTCTTCATGATGAATCAATCGAGTCCAGACTCGATGGGTTTCTCTGGTTTAATTCAGAAGTTTCTATGGCCATCTTGTGTCTCCATTATCAGACCAGTTTCATGGTATCATATCATTGTATAGTCACCGAAGATACATAAGTAATGTTAGTGGGTCTAATTTGAGTTGCAAGATTTCACCCGAACAAACATAGTTACACATTGCAAGTTAAATAAAAATTTGTAATAAAAAATAAAAGTCATTTTGCATAGCATGCTGGATCAAGCCCGACAGCGCTTTCTCACAGCTTACGAGAACCAACGAATTTTCCTTCCCGCAGTGCAGTTATCACTTAAATTAATTTTGAAATCACTAAGAAAGATTTAGAATCTTCATTCTGATGCAAAAGAAGCGGTTATAAAGCTCTATTACTTGATATTATTGTTTAGCATTAATATCTCTACATAGCATGAAACAAAGTTGCTTTCCGCGTCTGTCTCTTTCTCCGCTAAATCCTCCTAACCCACGCAATGGATACCTCTCGCGCCCGGCCCTGGTTCAGGCCATGGTACGGAGCGAGAGGGAATGGGAAGCAGTCTCCGCCTTCTGCAAAGCAGTAATGCGAAGGCGGAGGCGGGACGCGTGAGGAAAGCTCAACGGAGTGCCCCTTACGGCCCCGGCCGCTACCACCGCAGAAGAGGTACTGGGCGTACTGGGCGTAGGAGGTCGCGATACGATCTCCGGCCACCGTAGACCCGGGCCTGCGGACGGCGAGCAGTGGGTAGCTCGCTGTCCGATCAGCACCAGGCCCGTGAGTCGACGGCGCGTAGTGTTCCACGCGGTCCTCAAAGAGATGATTGTCCGCCGCCCATTGTGGCCGGTGCCTGCATGCCTAGGGGTAGCGCATAAATTCTTAACATGAGTTACCGCGCCCCTGGGCACTCAGGCAGGGAAGGAACAGGGGTGGGTTTTAGTCAGTAAGAGTCTGACATGCCCTCCCGCTCCACCCAGAGCGCGAGATGTTATTAGATGATTTCCCACCCCACAAAAAAAAGGAAGGTTTGTGTATATAATTTGTATCCGTGCGAAGCCAGGGCACTAGCTAGTTAATTGAATAAAAAAATCTGCCAAGTGCGAGTCGGACTCATGCATGAAGGGTTCGGTACCATCTTATAAGATTATACGCGTCTACTTGTTGCCATTATTAAGATTGAGCAAAAAATCACGTTTCTAGTAGGGGAGTCCCCTTTAATTTTTTATTTATTTTTTGATATAGGGGCAACAGAAATACACATTCAGTAAAAAAATTCAACTATCTACCTTCAACGGATCATGAATACAGCCCGCTGTCAGATAGACGGACGGACGGACAACGGAGGTTTATTAATAGGGTCCCTATTATGATACCTTTCGGGTACGGAACTCTAAAAAACTTAGTAGGCTGAAACCGAACACTTGCCTAACATCGTTATTAAAAAGAGACCCCTTTTCTCACTTGCACTAAGTTCCCAACAAAGCTTATCAAGCAAGTTGTCATATTATCAGTGACCTCCAACCCTGACCCTGAGCGCCTGACCTTGGGCTGGTCATTCACGCCGCTCCTACGCCTATCCGGCCAACTATTGTCAGCTCTACGTGGCCAATTTATGTCAGTGCGCTGTTATGTTAGTCGAGTCTAATTCACAATTGAATGGCCCTGACATTCACGATGCGTAGATTTTTGTTGCGATGTTAGGGACGTGGGTCAGCAAAGATTGTGACTAAATATACCAGTTTATCGGGGATAGGTAGACTCATATTTAGCCAGTGCGAATTATGAAATACTAGGTGCTGCCAGTGGTTTCAAAACTTCCCCCATCATAAAGTTTTACCCCCTTTTTCTTTTTGGGCGGTGGGGTATCATCTAGTGACATCTCCCGGTCTGGGTGGAACGGGAGGGCGTATCAAACTCTTACTGACTAAAACCCACCCCTGTTCCTTCCCTGCCCTTAGTTCCCAGGGGCGCGGTTACTCTGTTTTGAATTTATCCACAACCCCTGGGCAGAAGTTTCACCCCCTTAAGGGTTGAATTTCGCAAAACCATTTCTTAATGGATACCTACTCTTCACAAAAACACACTTTGCAAATGTCATGTCTCTAGGACCAGCGGTTTAGGCTGTGCGTTGATATATCAGTCAGTCAGTCAGGACTGTAAATTTTATATATACAGATGTTTTTCCAAACTAATAATCTATCTTTGTGCCAAATTTCATCCAGATCTGTTCAGCCGTTCTGGCGTGATTCTCTAACAAACATCCAAAAAAAAAAAACATCCACCCAACTTTCGCATTTATAATATTAGTAGAAAGGACTAGGGGCCCTGGCTTTGCAAGGGTACAAATTATACACACAAACCTTCCTCATTTATTGCTTTTTCCATTAGTGATAACCGCATTAAAATCCGTTGCGTGCTTTAGGAGGAGTTAGCGGACAAACAGACAGACGCGGATAGCGACTTCGATTTATACTATGTACAGATTACTAACAGAATAAAGTTTTAATCCAAAAAAAATAACATAATTCTATCCTAGTCTAATCTTTGATTTCGAATCAATCTGCCCGCGCCTTTTCCCAACTATCTTGGGGTCGGCTTCCAGTCTAACCGGATGCAGCTGAATACCAGTATTTTACATGGAGCGACTGCCTATTTGACCTCCACAACCCAGTTACTGGGTAATACGATACCCCTAGGTAAGACTAGTTGTCAGACTTTCGGGCTTCTGACGACCCGTAACGACTGTCAAAGAACCACGATTGACAGCCGGGACCAACGGCTTAACGTGCTTTCCGAGGTATGGAGGAGTCTCGGTATGTAATGGTCACCCATCCATGGACCAACCCCGGCAAGCGTAGCTTAACCTGATGAATCGACCCGTGCGGCTCTTATTACTTTAGCCACGAGCTCCTCCCTCTTTGATTTCGAATGTACTTCTAAAAATCCGAAAATTTAAATTAAGCAGAAATTGTTTTAGTCAAATTAAACTCGTCGATACTTATTAAGACTGCACATCAGTAACCAGCAGCACCAGCAGCAGCAGTTAGTGACTTAAGCATATACATTGTGGAATGCAATAAAGTATTGAGTACTGAGTTGGTGAAGTCGCCGAGTAGCTGGTTCGTCGCAGCATCAAGCGGGTTCGGCTCCTGCCTGTAACAAATTCTTTTGGCCTGCAGAATGTTGTCCTGGGTTAGAACGTTGTGCAGGTAAGTAAAAAATTGTAGTTATAAAACACACCTACAGTAAAAAGCCTGATGCTGAAAATTTCTAGGTTTTCTCATAAAGATTACTCATGGCAAGCGTGCTCCATCGTCGATCACACCAACACTTACTATCAAGTGAGATAGTGGTCAAGCGCGAGCTTAACAACATTAAAAAAAAAACAATATTAAAAAAAAACGGGTAGGAAGGAGGGAAGGGTTCCGTACATCTATCATAAAAACGGCAAAGAAATCATGTCTGTTGTATGGGATCCCCAATTAAATATTTTTTATTCTGTTTTTTAGTATTTGTTGTTATAGCGACAACAGAAATACATCATCTGTGAAAATTTCAACTGTCTAACTATCACGGTTCATGAGATACAGCCTGGTGACAGACGGATGGACAGACAGACGGACGGACGGACAACGGAGTCTTAGTAATAGGGTTCCGGTTTACACTTTGGGTACGGAACCCTAATAAAAAGCAATTAAAAGTACCAAACACGTCACTTTTCAAGGAGTCTGATGCAGTTTGAGGCAGTTATTTTAGTTCAAATATTTATTTCATGCCACCAACTGCATCAGACTGCTTGAAAAGTGACTTGTTTATTCAAGTTAATCAATATTTTTATTTTCTACATTTTAATGAGTTATATTTTTGGAATCGCCTCCTCGAACCCTTTATTTTGATACCCCACTTAATATAGTTCGTTGACTTTAATTATTTTCATTTTCACAATTTGACGTTTGGTTGTTGTCATATTGTATTTTGATTACTCTCATATCTTTAGTAGCACTCGCAGGATTAAGACAAATCAATTGACGTAAGAATTATCAAAATCGGCCCACGCGTTTGATCTGTAAAACGCCACAAAGGAACATACATACGTACATAATACATAAGCTTTTTTTTTTGATAAACACATTACCCTCCCTTGCGTCGCATAGTCGGGTAAAAAAGAAAATCATCCACCAGTGATTTCTTCTCGCTTTTATTTGTCTAGATGCTGCTTACCCCAGCCGGACTACATCAAAACCAAAAACATGACGTAAATTTAAACTATTGCTGTACAAAATAAGACGAGCATTCACTAAGCAGGCGCATTGCCCGCCTCAAGGATAGCCATTATTTATGTAAAATTAGTCAGCTTAAACAACTGGCTGCTTTATTACACTTTACGTGTACCTACGTTGTTTTTAAAGTGTACTGAGAAAAATGTATGAAGGAAAAACTGAAGGAAAATATTAGAGTGCAGTTGTGAAGACTGGGGTGTGAGTGGTTAGTTGCATTTTTTATTAATCGTCTTTGCAGTTGTTCCCTGTAATTATCATCATAATTTTAGCCGAGAGACGTCCCCTGCTGGATATAGGCCTCTCCCAGGAGTCGCCACAGCGAATGGTACTGCGACCATCGTCTACCCGCGACCCTCACCAGGTCATCGGTCCACCTTGTGGGAGGCCTTCCGACGCTGCGTCTTACGGTAAATGGTCGCCACTCCAGAACTTTTAGCTCCGTGTAATATCTATACATCAGATCAGACTGGAAGCAGACTCCAACATAGTCCGGAAAAGGTTAGGCATATGATGAAATTTTGTCCTAATTAGAAACGATTTATCTGTCTGTCTGTCCATAGTCTGTCATAAAATTTTGTTCCAAAGTTTTATTTAACTTCCCATTGACCTATGAACTTGAAATTTGGTGTTAATGTTTATTATTACGTATATTTTATAACCAATTGAAAAATTCAGATTTTTTCTTAAAACTCCCTCACTTGGTACGGAACCCAAAGTGTGAAGTCCGATACGCACTTGGCCAGTTTTTACATTCCTATTTATTTCTTTCTCTTTTTAAAAAAAAAAAACATTTTCTTTTATTATAATCTCGATCTGATTTCGGCGGCCAGTTTCAACAGAGATTAGCAAAGAACGTCGGAGATTTTTAAAGTGCACAAGCGTTTGCGCAATTATAGGTTGACTCTTTGTTATTTTACTCTCATACCTAGTCGGATTGGACGGCAATCCGATTTGAATCGTACCGAGGCCAGGGATAGTCACACCACCAACTTCCAAACGCCCGGGCTGCTACAGAGTAATACCTAATGGAAAACCCAAGGCACTTTTTTTCCCGGGAGCCAAACCCAAGGTTCCACGATCCTTTTAATATAACCGACCAATGCATGTAGGCTGCGTCAAAAACAATGGTCAGACCTGCTGTCTTGTATGGTTCAGAATGTTGGGCCACAAAAGGGATGAATGAAAAGCAATTGCATGCAGCTGAGATGAGAATGCTTAGAGCGATGTGTGGTGTTACACGCATGGATACATTTAGGAATGAGTTTATAAGAGGAAGTCTGAAAGTGGCACCGCTGACTGAAAAGTTGTGTGGAAATCGATTGTCGTGGTATGGGCATGTGATGTGGAGGAATGAAGAAAATGTCGTGAGGAAAGTCTTGTGTATGTATGTGGATGGATATAAGAGTAGGGGAAGGCCAAAGAAACGATTTTTGGACTGTGTGAAAGAGGATATGGGTAAAAAGGGGGTGACTACAGAGATGACGGCTAATAGAGAAGTATGAAAGAAAAAGACATGTTGCGCCGATCCAAAATAAATTATTTGGATTAGGGCAGGAGAATGATGATGGATGTAGGCTGCGAAACATAGGAAAAACTTCCAAAAGGTGGTAAGACTTTGTTGGCAATACTGTGTACCCTTTAAGTCCTACCTACCTTCGCACAACTGCCTCTGGAGGGATTCGAGTGGCCATGGAAACATTGACAAAATATCTAACATCAAACGTATGAGGCCTACTGCCTGCTGCATCAGAACATAACATGTCAACAACCACGTGATCAAGGTCACCCCGATAGGTCACTAGATCACTCACATTTGATGGTTTATCGCACGTGCGATCAGCATCATGTTGTAGTAAATACACGTGTGTTATTTTAACTATTTAGAGATTTCTTTACTAAGAAATCTCTAGCTGGCTGGCTGGCTGGCTGGGCTGGTACTCCAGCCCAGAACTTGGAGCCCGGGCAGGGCACATTGCTCGCAGAATAGATGGTCGATGGAGCCGAGAAGTTCTGGAGACCGGAAGACACAGCGTTGCAAGGCCTCCCCCACAAGATGGACCGATGACCTGGTGAGAGTCGTAGGTAGCTGATGGATGCGAGACGCACAGGACCGGTCGTTGTGGCGACACTTGGGGGAGGCCTATGTCCAGCAGTGGACGTTTTTCGGCTGAAATGATGATGATACTATTTATTATTACTATTGAGCCCGGCTGACATAAAGCTTTAGAATTGCATAACATTATAGCAAAATCAGCCTTTTAAGAGGGAACAGGGGCTGCGATTCTCCATACAAATGTATTCCCCTTTTTTCTTCCTGAATAATGACTCTAGAGCAATCTTTTTTTTTTAATAAAGTCAAGGTCTGCTGTTGACACGTGCCAGTCATTTCCTTTTTTTCAGCAACTAATAAGTAAAGAAAATATGACCCACCATGCAAATATGACAAAAAATGGCCCTATTTTTACCGCCGTTCTTAGAAGACTACCTGACGAATTCGAAAAGTTTTAATATAAAACATTTAATAGGGACTTAGACATACTCTTTGTTAAAAATTTGGTGCCAAAAGTAATTGAATCAGCTCAGTTTTTGAGGAGAAAAAAGGGGAATACGAAACGTCGAACTCGTCAAAAATTTTATGATAAAATCGGTCTGAGCTGCATCTGTCCCTATCGCACTCTATAAGGGCAGACTTGAAGAAGGACGATGGCAATAGTTTCTTCAAATACCTATTTTGTAAATTCCTCGCAGGTCCTGTTCCATCTTAACGTTCGCACTGCTGAGCTTCAGAACTTCTCTCTAGGAGAGAAAATGGGTCTGAACCCACATAGCGGACTCAGAGCAGTTCAGTGGATGTCATGTGTCTTCGAATTTTTGGTTAAAGGACATGCCAGTGGAAAACCAACATCGTGAGGAAACACGGTATTTGCCTTCACCGACGTTTTGAGAGCAGTGATGGTAATATAATTTACACAAAGTAAAGTGCCTGCCTGGGTTCGAACCTACGACCAAGGACACGTAACTTAGGGGCATTACCACCCCGCCCCCGACTCTCGCTACCCATACAAGCCATCCACTAAACTAAATCCATTCAATCTCTCAAAATTTAACGGATAATTAAAATAGCGGTTTACACGTCTCTCCGGCCACCGTAGGCGCGGACCTGCGGATGGCGAGTAGTGGGTAGCTCGCCGGCCGATTAGGACCAGGCCCGAGAGTCGACGGCGCGTAGTATTTCACGCGCGCTTTAAAGAGATGTCAACATGCCTGGCCTGTCATGGCCGATGCCTGCCCATGGGTCGTGGATAAATTCGAAACAGAGTTACTTCGCTCCTGGACACTCAGGCAGGGAAGGAACAGGGGTGGGTTTTAGTCAGTAAAAGTCTGACACGCCCTCCTGCTCCACCCAGAACGGGAGAATTCATTAGATGATTTCCCACCCCCACAATAAAAAAAAACGACAAAATATTCAACGCCAGCCGGCACTTAGTCATAATACAGTAGTTATTAGTTGAATGTCAATAACCTAGACGCCAAGGTTAAGCGATTAGGTCGCATAGGCCGGACGTTGTGGTAGGTCGGCGCTAGACTGACTCATTTGTTATGCTCGCATGTGTAATGTTCTAGCGTTTTTAGTACCTATTGTAATTGGTGATCAAGTGGAACGGATAGCTATATAATTTTAGTATTGTTAGGTAGTGGCTAAAGTAATAACAGCCGCACGGAAGCTACGCTTGCCGGGGTTGGTCTATGGATGGGTGACCATCTTTACATACCGAGACTCCTCCGTGCCTCGGAAAGCATGTCAAGCCGTTGGTCCCGGCTGTCAATCGTGGATCTTTGACAGTCGTTACGGGTTGTCAGAAACCCGGAAGTCTGACAACCAGTCTTACTAAGGGGTATCGTATTACCCAGTCACTGGGTTGTGGAGGTCAGATAGGCAGTCGCTCCATGTAAAATACTGATATTCAGCTGCATCCGGTTAGACTGGAAGCCGACCCCAAGATAGTTGGGAAAAGGCGCGGGCAGGTTGATTTTTTGTAATGGGTGATCAAGTGGAACGAATACCTATATAATCATAATATTGTTAGGTATTACGTAAAGTCTTGGAGTCTTATGAGGAAAGTTTTGTGTATGGATGTGGATGGAGTATGGAAAGGCCAAAGAAACGATGGATGGACAGTGTGAAAGAAGATATGGGTTAAAAGGGGGTGACTACAGAGATGACGAATAATAGAGAAGTCACAATCTGCCTAAGCCTTTTCCCAACTATCTTGGGGTCGGCTTCCATTCTAACTGGATGCAGCTGAATATCAGTATTTTACATGGTGCGACTGCCTATCCCACCTCCACAACCCAGTTACTGGGTAATACGATACCCTTGGTAAGACTGGTTGTCAGACTTTCGGGCTCCTGACGACCCGTAACGACTGTCAAAGATCCACGATTGACAGCCGGGACCAACGACTTAACGTGCTTTCCGAGGCACGGAGAAGTCTCGCTAAGTAAAGATGGTCACCCATCCATGGACCAACCCCGATAAGCGTAGCTTAACCTGATGGATCGACCCGTGCGGCTGTTAATACTTTATCCACGAGCTCGTCGACTTGACGACTAATAGAGAGAAGTATGGAAGGAAAAGACATGTTGCGCCGACCCCAAATAAATTGGGATGAGGGCAGGAGAATGATAATGTCAGGTAGTAAACAAGTTGTTTTTTTATTGGATGGGAAATCATCCAATAATTTCTCCCGCTCTGGGTGGAGCGAGAGGGCGTGTCAGACTCTTACTGACTAAAACCCACTCGTGTTCCTTCACTTGCTTGTGCCAGGCGCGGTCGTGACTCTTTAAATCACTCCCATGACCCATCATCATCCCATGCCAGGAGGTAATATTCGAACTAATAAGAAATACGAAAGTTACTCTGTCTGTTTTTTACGTTTCCACGTCTCAACCGCTTAACCAACTTTGATGAATTTTGGTTTAGAAATAAAGAAGAACAATTAATCGGGTAAAAGCGAGGAATCAAAATTAAAAAGTGTTTTTCAAGAGATTTTTTTCAGTTTTTCCTCAATTCTACTTCAATTGAGTGCCAATTTTCTAGGTATCCTTTCCGTAGTCTAAGGTCAAGCTACAATTATTAGTCGTTGAATTTTAAATATCAAAGTAAACTAGACAGTGAATAAAGAAGACGTATTTAACATTTATTGTATTACATTTTTGTTTTGTCACTTAATTGAATTTTTTGTAAATTATTCTTACTAAATACTCATGGTTTTTTAAAAGTAATGTCATTTTTTGTGTGAAATTATTTGCTGTCTTAGGTAACTGTTCTATGAAAAATACATTTTCAGTTAGTAAGAATGCACTTTGCTATGCTTTGGAGTTTTCAATGTGTATTGTTCATGTACTTGTAAATACCAAAATTATCGAAAAACTTAGATTAACTTCACTCTATTCTAAAACGAGCTGTCCAAAAATAACATCTACTCTGTCACTAAAAACACTTTGTATTCGATCAACCGGCCGCCATACTAATAAGCATACATTTAGTGTGAATGAATTCTAGCTGCCAAGGTCTATTCGTCGGGCATTGCGCAGGTCATAGTACCTAACTACTGACTCATTGGGATAGATTTGATAGTGTGATGAAATACTATCACAGTGTGCGTTGATTTGTCATAGTGTGTGTACGATTCTACGTAGGTAGGTATTTTTGGCGAGGAGATTTTTATTAGCAACAAAAACGCTGTTGGAATTTTTATTAAAAACATTTTAGATGTTATAGATTTTTTATAATGTTGTACTTGAGATAAAAATATGTAATGATTCTAAACGTAAGGTTACCTTTCTTATTTAAAATATAAGCTTATTGGAGAGAGGTCAGGACTATAACAAAAGAATTAAGAACAAAGAAAGTGTGTTTATCGATCATTTAAAAAAAAATCTACTGAAAAATTGCCCAAGGCCGACATGTAACTTTGAGAACTTGTACTTTCAGGGTAGAATTTATAATGTGGGTAGTACTAATTCCTCGCAAGCGAATCCACTGGCGGAAACTAGTGAATTATAAACTACTCAAATTACACTTCAAGGCACCAAAAAGTGCATCCACCTATCACGTCATCAAAGTATACAATGATTTGCCGCTGCGACAAAAAAATCGCAGGCACTAGACCAAAACAGCGCATTAAGCAGACATCACAAGTAGGTACTGACAGTAGGTATTCAGTCGCAACCTTGGCAGTGCTGTCGAACTCTTGCCTTGGGCTGCGAGGCCAGTCATCAAGAAAGGGTCAGAAGGACCAGTCATTGTAAGTTGCAGATGCAAATCGTCCTTTATCATTTTTAACCGACGAAAATAAAGGAGGAGTATCTCAATTCAACCGTATATATGTTTTTTTTAAGGTTCGATTCTTGCACGTAACAAATATTTGTGCGGCCTACAGATTGTTGTTCCGGGTCTGGGTGTCTTGTGCAGGTATGTGAATTTATATGTTTGTGAACGAAACCACGATACTAAGTCTCTTTCTTAGTCCGCATGTTATAACGGGCGACTACGGAACCCTACACTGCGAGTGGCCCGACATGCACTTGGCCGATTTTATTATTATAAATAAAATACTGCGTGTTTTTTCATAGTCGTTCTAATGATCCACGTGACATGTCTTCTGTCAAACATGACAGATTAACGCGCAAACTGGTGTTAGGTTGGTTTCATGATTGTAAGTAATTGAAACAATGGCTCGTGAAAAGTCTTTGTTGGTACTCGTACGAATATTACTAACTTAATTGGGGGGTACCACATACTCGTACACAAACTAGCTTTTTCTAGCGGATTTGCTCGTATCCCAAAGGAACCTTTTATTTTGTACCTAACTGGGAGGCAGTGATAGTAAACCTTTATTATAGTATAAGATTTTTCGCAATCGGTTCAGCATTTCCAGAGATTACATTCTACAAACAAAAAAAAATAGATAGTTATAAGGACTGCAGTCATGAAGTCTGTCGCAATACGTCACTAGCATGTCAGTGACGCGAACGTGGATGTGGCTAAAGAAGTTTCCACTTGTAAAATTACCTGTTTGTAAGATATAAGACTAGATTCCATTACATTTACCTTCAAATGGAAATGTTGGAACCTAGGGATGGCCTCAAAAAATTTCAAGAATTCTAGACCGACTCCATTTAAAAACCTCCTAACATACTTTTACTTTATAATCGTTTAATATATTTTACTCTTTTACTCTAATACACTATTGTGTCTCTCTTTTTAATAAGCTCACCAATTTGTTTGGAAATTTTATTACTAGCTGTGATATCAGATGTAAGCTGTCAAATATGTAACTATGAATAGGTGGGGACCTGGTGACCTGTATTACAAGTGTTACCACCTACCACAGGCACAAGCGATCCACAACCAAAAATTGTTAGCTATTTCTTGTGTGTAATATTGTTTTTATATTTTGGTTTTTTTTGATTGCCGTCGACACATGAAACATGGAAATGGCAGCTTGAAAATGCAGTCTTCTTCTTTGTCGTCACACTCATGGCGGAGTGGCCATGGTCGTCACATCAGGCGCAGCTTCACAATTCGTCCCCATTCCTCCCTTACTGTAGCTCTTCTCGTGCATTCGTGGACCTAACCATTGAGTGCAGTTTTGATTTCGTCAGTCCAACGCATTGGTCACCCGCCGCGCGCTCTTGTGCCTGCAACTCTGCACTACAAGTCGCTGAAACAGATGCAGTCTATAATGCGCTGAAATAATCAAACTGCATTTCATGACTGGTAGGAATACAGTCTTTTTAATCGACTTCGAAAAAAGGAGGTTCGACTATATGTATATTTTATGAATGTCCACCAATTTCTCTGTCAATTATGGATCGATTTTCAAACTCCTTGGATGATTTCCCACCCCACAAAAAAAAGGGTTAGCAATTCGGGCGTAACTTTAATAATTAGTTTTATTTATAACAACTAAAAAGTGTAATAAAAAAAATCTTTTTCACAATCTAACCGACCACCAAAAAAGAAAATACACAAAAAATTAAAAAAAAAAATATTTAAGAGTCTATGTTACCTCAAATGGCTTAGCATGATCCTCCGTTATGTCGATAATACTGCAGCATTAATTTTGAAATAAATATATGGCAAGGTTGAGGATCAATGTTAAGTATTATAAACCTCAAAAACACGATTCCATAAAATTGTCTCGATAGAAAAAAAATCCAAAGTTACCTCTAAACCGAAAACAATAAACCGCTAGCATTCAAAAAATGCTTAAAATTAGATCATGAAACTTTGCATACTAACTGAACTTACTATAAAGCAGGTCCTACAAGTTTTTTAATTTTTAAATTACCATTATTTTCACAGTAAAAATAAAATACCTAAACTATCACCTAAACTATGCCGTCTTGAAGCCTGTTGCCTGGCGCCCGACGCCCCCGTTCAGTCTCGCTTCGGCTTTCGAACGGGAGGGCTGTGTCGCTTGCGCTCAGAGCACACATTACGCAACAAGACTACGTAAAATACAAATCTTGTAGTACTTATACTTATAGTGTTGGTGCAATGGGAAATAACCGTAATAAAAATAAGAAACGAAAGGGTTGGCGCAAAGAAACTGGAAAACATGATAAACGTAATGAAGTAAGTATATAGCTACCTATCTACTTACAGTATTAGTGATTACAAACATGTCAGATTGGCTGCTGCGTTAGGAGTTGCAGGTGTTTCTGCATGTGAAGATTTGTGTTTATAAACGCACCTTTCACGACTCAGGCGAAATCCAGGTGTCCACTTTTTTTTTTTGATAAAAAATGTGAAAAATGGGTGTCCAATTTTGTAAAAAGATAAAAAGTTCCCTAAATAGGTTTGTTGTTGTTTTGACAATATACAACAAATAGGTATCTATGTAGTACCTAATTGTTTTTTTTTATAATGTTGCCGACTCCAGGATTTCAACTGAATCGGAGACGGTGCGATTACAAACACAAATCTTCACATTCACAAACGCGCAGATCCGACACAACTATCTGTAGGCCATAAAACACTGATCTGTTATTATTATTACTACACATGGCTATATAATTTTGACGGCACGGTTGGCGCAGTGGTTGAGCGTTCGGCTGCTACGCTGCGTGTCGCGGGTTCGATCCCCGCACCGAACAAATATTTGTATGACCTGCAGATAGTTGTTCCGGGTCTGGGTGTCTTGTGTATGTGAATTTACATGTTTGTGAACGCACCCACGATACAGGAATATTCCTAGTGTGCGGCAACATTTTTTTAAAAGACAAACAAAAATCAAAAAAAAATTATCAAGCTATAAATTTCCAGTATAAGCTGATCTCACATTGTATAGGAATTCCGTACAATGAGAGGTCAGCTTGTACTGGAAAAGTATCCCTCCACCATCAAATACCAATTCACCAAATTTGTATTTCAATAAAAAATGTAGGGTGGTAATTGTTATTTGTTATTCATAGGGCAAGTCTGCTTCTATGGACGATTTAGTCTTCTTTTGTATATTTTTAGGGTTCCATAGCCAAATCATAAATAAAAATATGTGAGGTCTAGGTAGGTATTTATTTGTCCCGTGTGATTGTTACAGGACCGGACGGACGGAGGTATGACCTCCGAAAACTGTAGAAATAAATTCGGACGAAACAAATCTTCATGTGTTACAAAATATATAATTGTAAGTACCTATCCATCATACGTGTGTGATAATCACGAAATTTGCTGTTCCCCCATGGCACTACCGCTTGGTACTAACGCGTTACGGTACTATCACGAAATTGGCGAATTCATGATAAAATTTTCATAATGTTGGACTTTTTAGGGTTCCGTATTATTTATTCATGTTGACAATATTATGCTGCCGGGGTCGCGAGTATATTTGAAAGAGAGTTACCGCGGCTCTTGGCACAGGCAACTGAAGGAACAGGGGTGGGTTTTAGTTAGTAAAAGTCTGAGATGCCCTCCCGCTCCGCCCAGAGCGGGAGGTCATTTTTTTATATTTTTTTTATTATAATCGTTTATTAGGAACAGAACAACAAATACAGGCAGATAAAAAAACAATGTACAACGATGGTAGCTGCAAAAGTTTAAAACTTTGGCGCAGCCACCAACGCCCATCACGCCAGTCATTGAATGATAACATAACATACCCCAAAAAAAGTGTTTTATAATGAATGTTGTGTTTTCTTGCAGATCACTAGTACCAACTGAGAACATGAGCTGTTCACTGAATATACACAATCATTGAAATCAAGCGTCCCCTTGCAGCATTCAAAACATCTTTGGACGAAGCTAAGATATAGATAAGATAGAAGTAAATTTTTGGAGAAAAACTCAAAACGGACTTGTCGTAAATAAAAAAGCATCCTTGGTATATACAAGTGCAAGGACAATTACATATCATCGGTACAAAAAAAAATGTATTTTCGGAATAAGGTCTGGATGTGACAAAAACATCAAAGTCGAAATTATAGAAAGATGACCAATATTTCTGAAATGGAACTAAAATTAGAACATTTTTATAAAACATGCATGTTACCTGAGCTATGCAATTCCAGACATGTTCTAACTATGTAAATTAGAAATTTAAGCGATTAAAAATAAATGTTATTTAATTTTGACTATTTTTAATTACCTACTTTGAAAAAAACTTATGGTATTTATCATACCTACCTACATACCTACCTGCATACTTACCTACTTATCCTACCTATACCTACCTATCTTATATTTATAGAAACCTTGTCCTGAGAATCACGAACACAACAAAAAAAGAATTATGCAATTTGGTGAAGTCCTCCGAAAGATATACGCATACCTACATTTCGGCGATTCATTCTTATATAGATGCATAATAACTAAGAAAGTGGTAATACAAGGCGAAAGCTACCTATTATAAGATTTTAAAATGGCACAGCGTAAACTTACTACCAAGCCAATGTACCTACAGAACCCTCAGTGCAATGGTGACTCGCACTTGACTAGTTTTTTGTAGCTCTACTGCTACTAAACCGACTCTAAACCACTGCATAAATTCTACAATTTATATAGTGGTTTAGAATCGATTTTTCTAACATATAGGTATGTATATCTAGGTACTTGCATATACCTACAACCTACATAATTACCTACATGCGCAAACGGCTGTCACATAACATACATACACGGCTAAAACTATAAAACGCAAACTTACTACAAAACTAATTGGCGGAACCCACAGCGCAAAGTTGGCTCGCATTTGACTATATAGTATTTTATAGAAGTATGTAGGTAAAATAAAATAGTGTGCACGGCTAGGCATCACCTATACCGTCCAGTATAAGCTGATCTCGCATTTTATAGGCTTTCCGCACACTGAGAGGTCAGCTTATACTGGAAACTGATAGTTTATAGATACATTGAAATTGTATTTGCGATATAATATATAATTTTATATTCATAAAATGACAAGTTAAAATTAAATTAGATTGATAATTTTATTTCTTAGTACTCGTCCGATAATAGTGTAGTTTACCTACTCTAACGAAATCGCTTCGACCTCAAGGCCGCGCGTGTCGCGTCTCTGCGAGCAAAAGTGTGCGAGCGAGATAAAGAGTGCAGTGGCACGCGGGGAAGTGGGGGCGAAATTAGAATTTGAGCTGAGGTGGTATAGGCTCTTAAAAGTCGGTGTTTGTATTTTAATTTTTCGTTATTAGACACCGACTTCTCAAATTAAAGTTATTTAAAAAAAAAATATTTTCTTTTTTTGGAAGTTGGTTGTATTTATCGTAAAAAAGACTTTGTATACTTCACTTTTTGGTTGTTAATATGTGCATTTCACTTTTCAGTTGTTAAAATGTGAATTCGTTTGAATTTTTTTTCCTGCACGTCGTTATAGACACAACCGGCCCTTCTGCACATCTCCTTGCGACGTCCCGACGCACTAAATTTGCTCATATTAGTTGCAAACGCTGGGTTATTGCATGTATTTATTTTAGCTTTTAATGGCGGATTGTTTATTTTGGTCCGATTTGTAAATCAGGTAGTTTCGGAGTGACGTTAACCGTATGTTTACTGCGCAGATGCTTGATGTCAAGGCTATGCTAAGTAGCTGCGTATTGTGCTGTTGACTGATAGAAATTAATCTTAATGACAAAAGCATGAATACATTAAAAAAGTCAAGGTTTCATTAAATACCTAAGAGCCTTTGATGAAACAGTCACGAATCCCCACGGAACCCTAAAAGCAATTGAAGAGTCACCGCGGCACTTGAAAGCAAAGCAAAGGGCAACTGAAGGTATACGGGTGGGTTTTAGTCATTAAGAGTCTGACACGTCCCCCGCTCCCCAGAGTGATGGTTTCCCACCCTGAAAAAAAAAGTCTCCAGGCAGTTGACGAAGATCACTGTTATGTAAGCCACCACAAAACATTCTTCGAACTAGTTTTTACAACAGGCCATGAAATGTATTTATTTTTAAGTATTTGCCTTGGGTTTTACCAACACTCGAGTTTACCGCAGGAGACGCAGCTTTACCCTATCCTTCAAGCCGCGTTTCTGATACATAGCTGAGAGATGGAGCATCACCCCACTCTGTTGTACTTTGAACCGCACTTCTGCCATACAGCCACCAGCCACCTTCTGAACCCATATTTTCCTTAAACCTCTGAACCAAACTAAAAGTCTCCTTTAGGTCGGTATCACACATTGGTACCTAAATCAATACACAAACCTAACAACTAAACACAAATTAACATAAGAGATTCGCCTTGAACCTAAGTCGCAGTGCGTTGCCCCGCGGCGCCTCTCGTCCTGTGAGCACAATATCACTGTTTTGCAATTCTATTCCAAGTTAGAGTGCTGTTTTTGTTATGGTTTGTCTTTGTTTATGATGTTGGCTTAAAGATATACAGCTACTTAGTGGGCTACAGATTATACATCTTCATATCACATTGCTGAGATCTGGTCAATCTTCGCTCCTGCAGACTCAGGCTATACAGGGTGTAACGAAAATGCAGTCATATTTTAAACAGGTAGTAGTAAACTCTGAACTATAAAATTAGTGTGGCACACTAGTTTTATTCAGCTATAACTTTAAATGGTAAGTCATTTTTTGCCTTCGATATGTGGTGCTGCAGGAAAATGCTTCAGATTCCTTGGACTGCATTCCGCACCAACGAGTCCATTCTACGCGAACTCAAAATCAAAACCAGGCTTTCGATCATAATAGCCAGGAAGCACGGACATAACCTTGACCAACTCATGGTCTCTGGCAAAGTCGAGGGCAAACGTCCGAGAGGTCGCAGTCTACTCAGGTCAAAAATCAACTCAGCCTATCGCAGTCCACTGCTGGACATAGGCCTCTCGCTGGCTGCGCCACAACACCCTGTCCTCCGCCTTCCGCATCCGGTCTACTCAGGTGGTCGGATCAAATCCGCTCTGCGCTGAACACCAACCTTCATGATGTGCTCCACGAGACCAGAGATAGGAACAGGTGGCGCAACATTTTCAAAGCTAAGGTCATTCTACGTTCAGGGCATCACGACCCTCAACAATAAGGACTACGACGCGAGGAGGATGTCTTCCTTGTTGTTAATTTTTAATTTCCATGGGCTGGAGCTGTATCTAAAATATGGCTACCTATTTTCGTTACACCCTGTATAAGAATAGCTTAGGCCGCGGGAACCGTGAGCTACGTTTGTTGTGGGCATACGTCAACTCCTTTCCTGCCCAGCATGCATAACCTCTCATTAAACACTATAATATAATAATAGCTTATGCCATGTGGAACGTAAGCAAGGTTTGTTGTGGACATGCGTCACCTCCTTTCCTGCCCAGCATGCACAACCTTCCATTAAACACTATAATATAATAATAGCTTATGCCATGTGGAACGTAAGCTAGGTTTGTTGTGGACATGCGTCACCTCATTTCCTGCCCAGCATGCACAACCTTCCATTAAACACTATAATATAAGAATAGCTTAGGTCGTGGGAACCGTAAGCTAGGTTTGTTGTGGGCATGCTTCACCTTCTTTCCTGCCCAGCAAGCACAACGTTCCATTAAACACTGTATTAGAAATAGATTAGGCCATGAAGAACGTAAGCTAAGATTATAGTGGGCATGCATCACCTCCTTTCCTGCCCAGCAAGCACAACCTTCCATTAAACCCTATATATTATAAGAAATAGCTTAAGCCATGACGAACGTAAGCTAGGTTTGTAGTGTGTATACGTCACCTCCTTTCATGCCCAGCACAACGACCTGAACCGTAAATAACAGGTGGCTACATAGTGGTCGTACAAAATTTGAGTTAAATAACAGATGGCTACATAGTGGTCGTACAAAATTTGAGTTAAAATTGACACGAAAAGAAGACGTGCAGAAAAATGCCTCAGGGTTACTAGAGGTACGTCAGCTTAACCATTTGTGGAGATTCTATTAGGAATTTATTTCAATCAAGTCAGCCTATTGCAGTCCACAGCTAGACATCAGTCCCTTGCGTGATTTTTTTTTTCATGATTACCATCAAACTTCTCTTTGTCTTTCTTTCTGTAAGATAAAACAGATTGGTGGTCAAAGTTTTATTGGCGGGGGTGCTACTGAAGTTACAGTCGATTACATGCCTTTACGATTAGACTCCAAGTTTGAGAACGGTTAGACAAAAGTTGATATAACAGATGAACATAATCAACTTCCTACCTAGTCAACCATGGGTCCATTTACCGTCCTACCAGGGTCGCGGGAGTGTTTGATATAGTCACCGCGACCCTGGCACAGGCACGTTTCCTTCACGGGTGGGTTTTAGTCAGTAGGAGTCTGGCACGCCCTCTCGCACCACCCAGAGCGGGAGAAGTTATTTGATGCTTTTCGATCCTAAAAAAAAACTGGTTTACTACCTAACATCATCATTGTCCTGCCCTTATCTTAATTTATTTGGAGTCGGCGCTACATGTCTTTTTCTTCCATACTTCTCTATTAGTCGTTATCTCTGTAGTCACCCCCTTTTTACCCATATCCTCTTTCACACAGTGGAGTTCGAGGAGCGTAATAGTTAGGAGCGGAGACAGAAAGTCCGCCCGGCGACGAAGAGCAATTCTCTTGTGCTGTCACACAGTAATTGTGGGAGAAGTATAAATACCACGGGACACACGTGGCTAATTTGTACGGGATCAAGAAGCGCCTGCGGACGATAAAATAAGATGGCCAAGGGAGCTACGTCCGCACGCACCCCATGATTCGGCCCATATATAACTTCTATGTTGGAAGGGCCATGGGAAGGTGGAGGGAGTCCATCCATCGTTTCTTTGGCCTTCCCATACTACATCCACATCCATACACAAGACTTTCCTCCTAAGACTCCAAGACTTTACTACCTAGCAACACTACGATTATATAGGTATCCTTTCAAACTTACACCCTTTGAAAATATTTCATATTTTAATGTTGTGGTTGTCTATAAGTGTTTCAACATTTGAATAGATTTTTGGTAATGTTCTGTTGATTTCAAAGTGTATGCAATGTTGGCAATCCTACCAATAAATAAATAAACACGGATAGGTTTTAGTCAGTAAGAGTTATTTGATAATTTCCCATCCTAAAAAAATAGTCCCTATACTGCGCTATTTTTCACTTTTACTGACTAAAACCCACCCCTGTTCCTTCCTTGCCTGAGTGCCCAGGAGCGTGGTAACTCTTTTTCAACCCACATCCCCGACCTCCATTTACTGCCCTATCATTCAAACACCTAACACTCTACTAACCGCACAGCATAATAAAATGACGCACCAAACAACAAAAAGTAATCTAATGTTATTACACTCTCACAATCTCCCTCTGAGGCCTCCGCTATTTCCTGCTGCATACGCTATATATCCAGCTCCGCGAGCAATATATCCTGCTCCACACATAAGCCAGTACATAACGGGAGCATTAACCCAAGACCAATGATTCATCTATTCTTAGAACACATACGAGGAGAAAAACACCCACGAGCCGTCAGAAGTCATGAAATCGTAGATGCTAAGGGTCATTGGACTTTGAAGCTTCCTGAAAATAAAAATGCTGTTTTCTTCAGGAAGATTTACTGAGAAGCTCGAGGTTTATTTTAAGAAGACTGGTAGTAGCCTTTCTAAATTCTAGTAAATAATAATTACAATACTGTGCAATCGCCACTACGTCTTTCTTTTTAGGGTTCCGTACCCAAAGGGTCCAAACGGAGCCCTATTGCTGTTACTCACGTGTCCGTCTGTACGTCTGTCTGTCCGTCGTATATATCACAAAATTTGGTTCCGAAGAATTTTAATGTTTGTTATTACGTATATTTTACTAACAAATATAAATGTTTTTTAGGGACAAATGCGCCACTCTATTCCCAACCACTGAAACTCCTGAAAGCCAAAATCAACACTGGTGACCACCAGAAAAAACACCGAGGCAATGAAGCTCGAAGAGTCCTGGAGAAACGATGAAACTGTCTTGGGTCCTGCAACGAAATTAATCAGAAAAGAACAGAGGAGTGAGAAAAAACAATTTCCATTACGTCTGTCAAAAGTGGTGATGAGCACTGTGGCTTGATCTGACAATGATGCCCATGATTTGCATGACTCTTATCCAATAAAATTGACTAGAATTACATCAACCTAACCCGTCAGCCATTCAAGTAAGAGTGAACACGAATCTTCAGTGCTCCCATCTTAGACCTCATCTAGAACTATCTATCATGCATAAGAAAGGTCAAGAGCTAGCACATCACGAAACAAATAAATAATAGCATAGAGCAAGAGCAAGAGTTTTTAGAGAATCAAACACCCAAAAAATCAAAAGTCACTTATTCAAACTAGGCTGAGAGCCAGCACTTTTTGAACGTCAAAGTTCTACGTAACGACAGTCCCCCAAAAACGTCCGCCCGTCACCACTTCCTAGTTTTTTAGCTGTGAAAAAGAAGTGGCGCAACAAAATCTCCAGCAACACATCTGTCTGTTACGTTTAAAGAACTTATCAGAATATTTCCCTAATCATAAAATCACCAAATTAATTCATCACATCGCTGTCAATGGAAAAACTGCCCAGAACGCTAGCAACATTGCCACGTTGAATATCAATGCTGATTCGTAAACGACCTTGATTTTTAATTAGACCTAGATTCAGTGGTAGGCTTACCGAGCCAAGAACAAAGAAATAAAACACATTTCCTTCCAAAGAAAAACAAAGAAAAAATCACTCTTAAAATCTATCTTTAAATGGGTCGCACATCACTCCTTCTGCGGCCCCAATCCTGCACAAACTCATACATAACGAGTACATAAGTGCATAAATATAAAATTGCGTTAGTTCATTAAACTGCAGTAGATAAACACATAGGTATGTGTTGTGAACCCATCTCTACTGGCAGACCAGTTCGTACAGTGCTGGCCGAGATTATTGGCTCAGTAACAGTATCAAATAATCATCGAGTAAACACTAAAAAATATCGTCCAACAAACACTGTTTAAAAAATTGGTTCATGATCATCATCATTTCAACTGCAAAACGTCCACTGCTGGACATATGACTCCTCAAGGGTCATCACATTGACCGCTCCTATGCTTTTGCCATCCAGCGGAGTCACCAGGTTAGAATTAGAATTTATTTTTCAACACACTTGAAACCCGCTTTTGTCCTTACCGCAATTAGGCTTACATTGTAGTATTTCACACTAGTGCGGAAAATTGCGGCGGCCAGCCCCCATCATACAATCATCATACAATTTATTTTATTTAGTATCAGGCTGACCGCGCAGCCCACACCAAGGGGCATGAAAAAATTGTTACTAAATATTATATTTATGAAGTTTTCCTTAATATTTTCGAGTAACTTTGTTAAAAAACACAAACACATACACGCAGGCAACTGTCATTGCAAAACGACCTTGCCTTCGGCTTTCGGCAAAAGAAGAATGTTCATATTTGACCTGACTGTGTATAGAAATGAAATAAATCTTAAAATATAGCTTATTGAATTGTATATTAATTACGCTTATCACAATGTTAAAAGAAACGCAGGAAAAAAAATATTTTTACATTTATTTAAGCTAATTCTAAACGTATTGTCATATTTTGAACGCATCCAAACCATCAATTCTTTAAAACGTTCCATTTTACAAATTGCTGGTTGACCACATTTAACTTTGTTTCTTAGTTTTATACTTATTTTACGTTTAATTCCACCAGTAACTATTTTTTTATTAGTCATGGGATAAAGTAAATAATTAAAAAATAACACAATAATTGAATTAAATTAATCATTCAGTGTTTCATTGAGTGTGCGCAAGTGAAATGGATTTTTTTGACATTTGACAGTTCTGTGATTTGCATCGGCGCAGTCCTTTGTTGTTGCGCTCGCGTCTCGTTGTGTACTGTGCCATTTTGTATGTGTTTCTTCTTATTACGACCCTATTTACCGCCCCTGGACCCCGATATCTTCCTCATCTGACGACCTTTGCTTACCATACCTGATACCGTTGTAAATCCGTTCTGTTGACAATGCCGCCATCAGCAACAAGTCGACGTATACTTTGCATAAACTGCAATGTCTGCATAAATACGTTTCGTCGTTATCTCGTTCATGAGCTGCACACTCATTTTATAGTGACAATCATGGAGTCTTAGCATTGACTTAGCCAGGGGCAGTTAGTTTCAAGGAATTAACTGAGTAAAAAAGATGTTTTAGACCATAGTTAGCTAAATATTCCTATTTTAGAGTAAACAACGAGCGTTATTAATTAGTTCATGCACGTTTGTTTCATTAATTCTGGTGACGGCAAATCCTAACCTAAAAAGAAACATTAATATTTTTTTAACTTCGTGGCGTTTAAATTGCCGAAATGACTATTAGACATTACTTTCTAAACTTACGGGAAGTATTTCTACTATATCTTATAACTATACATATACTTTCATCATCAGGTTTTTAAATGTATGGAAGGTGGGCATTGTTCTTTACTACATTGTCAGTGTCCAGTTTTACATAAGATGGTGTTAGGTTAGTTTTCTATAATAGATTACATTCCACCATAACCTATGGTAAACAAATATCATTGTTGTGTGTTAATTTTTTAATGATAAATTATCTCTTTTAGGTTTTCGTTTAACCCTTTCCAACACTGCGTCTTCTGGTACACGGTCGCCACTTCTGTTGATGAAGACCAGAAGATGCTGCTATGTATAATGATGTTTCCTTGTTAATTTTTAAGAGTCCCTCAAAGACCGCAAATTCGCAGCTGCCTTGGTTCAATTTCCAGATATGGCAGTGTTATTGTAGTAGCTCTGGGTGGCTCCCAAGGATTCAAACTACGAGTATTCTGTAAATATAATAAAAAAACCTTTTATGTCTTTAAGTCAAGACTGAATAGGTTTCTTCTAGGCAAGCGTGCTCCATCTTCGACCACATCATCGCTTACCATCAGGTGCGATAGTGGTCAAATGCGTGCCTATCAACAATACAAAAAAAACTACTAGTACTACTACTACTACTACAAAATTATTGAATTGCGTGTTCCGAATAACGTTATGAAAAACTTAAAATAAAAACTTTTTTTTTTCAGACAATCCAGCTTCACTTTTCCAGACTTAGCCAGAATTAACAGTGGTGACCACCAGACAAATGCCGTGGCCATAAAGTTCGAGTTTCGGAAAAATTATTCAACGAAATTTATCAGAAAACGACAGTGGAGGAGTAACAAAAAACACATAATTTCCACTTCCCTCTTAATCAAGCAGGAGACAGAACAAAGTTAAACCAATAGACGCAAAGGGGCATTTGCAACTGGTGCTACAGTTGTCAAGAACCACGGATTTAAACACTAATATGAATAGGTCCTAAATAGTGAGCTGTTACATTTTATTCAAATGTTTATAAAATTAATTAACAAAATCTAGAAAAGTCTACGCATGCGGGCCACACCATACACAAGAAAAAAATCTAGATTGCATTTATAGAGCGTAATAGCTCATAAGTGGGATTTGTTCCTAGCCCGCATACAGGCACTCTAGAACTCGTTGTACCAGTTAACTATACACACAGGGTGACAGCCATTAATTAAATGTTAACTGTGTTATCACTTTCAGATCAAAATGGTTTTTTTAGGGTTCAATAATGTGTTTTTGACGTGAAGACTTCTTTAGCAGCGTTGAGCGATCTTTGATAGGGGCAAAACTTATAGGTTCGCGTCACCGACATGCTAGTGACGAGAATGGCGAGGCGCAACAGCCTGTAAATATATGAAAAATTATATAATTTTTGCTCGGAGTGTCAACAGATGTGAAAACCAGGCTAATTACCATAATTAAATTTAAAAATTAAAAAAAACTTTTTGTAGTTTCAAGTTTCGTTCAGTTTCTGGTCTGAATCTGCTTATTTTTTTTATAATTTCTTTATTTAGCTTATACTGCCCACTGCTGGGCAAAAACCTCCCCCAAATTCTTTGCCCGCGCCAGCTCAAATCAGACATTGTGGTAAACGAAAGAGCTAGTAAGTAAAACTTATTTTTTTAATAACCAATACTAGCCCATTGTTTGGTCTCCCCCCACTGCTCTTTTGAATTTTCACAATTTTCCGGTTTAGGAAAATCTTTTCTTTGATTTTAAGCTACTAGTCTTGCTTTAAGTTTCTTCAAATGTTACCGGTAGGACGACCTTTTCCAAAAGTAATACCATTATATACAAAACTAACAAAATCATAGGCTACCCCCTCCCTCAAACTCAAGATCTAAATACCCCAAAATAACCACGCGACCAATTTTCCTGGCACACAATGTAATCCCCGCTGCACTGAACATTTGCCAAATATTTTTTTCTAAATATGTAACCGTCGGTTCGTTGAACCCGACCGCCATTATCGGGCTCGCCGGACGAGTGTTTTAGATCGGCGCAGGCGCATCGCTGTGTGCATTTACGACGCACATTATAATCTGCATGTGTGCGAATTTTTATGACCCGACTTGTATTTTTTAGATTCGTATTGATGACGTCATTAGAGACTGTGAGCCCAAATGTTTGTACCTTCGCGTTTGAAGGGCGACCTATTTGTGGTGGTGATGCTTCGTATAAAGGGACTGACAGAAAATTGTAATGACTAAGACGGTTGTTTGGTGATGAGAAATTCAAATAAATAGAAAGAAAGTTGCCTCACACTTTACTGGAATTACTCCTGTATTGTGGTTAGGTACGCTCACTAACTTGTAAACTCACATACACAAGGTACCTAGACTCGTAACATGTACCTAGTGCGGAGATCGAACCCGTGACAGGCAGCAAAACAGACAATCATTCAACTATTGCGCTAACCGGGCCGTCAAACAAATTATAGTTCCCGGTGACAGGCGTGATACGACAATGCGATAACGCGGTTTCATGGAAACTTCTAAAATTGTTCTCATCATCATCGTCTACCAGCCCTTATCCCATGTCTACGCTACCACTGACTCCCTATATAAGGACTGATGAAGAAAAGGGAAAGGTAGTAATTGAAGGGCTACCTTCAAATTAAAATAAACAATATGTAAATTACAACACGACATAAAACAACACTAAAACCAACATAAACAGACCTCACACAATCAACAAACACATTTCCTCACAATCCCTTTCAAACCCAAACTACCCTTAACTTAACAACGTAATAATAACAAAGTAAATAAACTATAAACCGGACTACTTCCGGTCGCCGTCTAGACTCGAACCCCCGACCCTTGGGCGAGGGTCAAGTACGGTCAACTAGACAGAGATAGTTACTATGAATATGTTATTGTTAGATAAGGGTCCGTGGGGAAGTTTAGGTTTGTTGAAAGCTGGTTTGTGGGATCTTTTGTAGTAAAATTGTTCGTGTTTTTCTATGGGTAAATAGTAATAAACAATAATAGTGTTATTAAATTTATTTTGGTCGCTACCAACTCGTTATTTACAAAACTTAGTATTTGAGATAAAAAAGAAAATACACTAAAAATTAAAAAATAACTTTAATTTCGGCAGTCGGTGTTTGCATTTTATTTCTTCGTTTTTTGACACCGACTTCCGAATATAAAGTTATTTTTTAATTTTTAGTGTATTTTCTTTTTTGGAAGTCTGATGTTTTTATTTATAAAAAGTTTTTTATTTTTCACTTTTTGTTATACCCCAGAACTAAAAACCCCATTAAAATGGAACGTGTAATTTAAACATACTCGTAATTGGAGAAAACCAAAACGTCATCGAGGTAAACGAATTTTTCGTTTTTATTCAGTTTTTCAAAAAGCGCTAAAGCAATTTCGATAAAATTTGTATGGGACTACCTCGGAAGTATATTTTTTCGGATAAAAAAATAGTTTTGAAACTCAATCCACAACTGACGGAAAAATCGGTGGATATACATAAAAAAAAACAGTCAAACATAGAACTTCCTCTTTTTTCGAAGTCGGTTAAAAAATGAGGTATATTTGCCTGATTCATACCATTTTAGCAAAATATTAAGTCACTAGCTTCTGTCAGCAGTTTCACTCTCGTGGAATCCGTACTTCCCCCACTATATCAATCTGCCCGCGCCTTTTCCCAACTATCTTGGGGTTGGCTTCCAGTCTAACCGAATGCAGCTGAATACCAGTATTTTACATGGAGCGACTGTCTATCTGACCTCCACAACCCAGTAACTGGGTAATACGAGTACGATACCCCTTGGTAAGACTGGTTGTCAGACTTTCGGGCTTCTAACGACCCGTAACGACTGTCAAAGATCTACGAATGACAGCCGGGACCAACGGCTTAACGTGCTTTCCGATGCACGAAGGAGTCTCGGTATGAAAGACCCATCCATGGACCAACCTCGGCAAGCGTAGCTTAACCTGATGGATTGACCCATTCGGCTGTTATTATTTTAGCCACGAGCTCCTCCTAATAAACGATAATAGTATTATCACATTTATTTTGATCGCTACCATTTGTAAACATACTTATTTAATTACTCTATTTAATCACGTTATTATAAAGGATACATAGCTAGTTTAACTACAGGTTCGCTAGCATTATTTGCTACGGTTGTAGTGGCTCAATTGACTAACATTTGATTATAAATTATAAGAAGACTCAGCTTACAGACCATTAGATTTATGGTACCTACAGGTCGGATTATACTTAATTAATGATAACTGTGCACTAAATGTATAAAATAGGTCCTTAAGGATTATTTGATTATTCCTCTTTGGCCGAATGTCACTCTCTCACTCATGTCAAATAAAAACGACCTCCGTAAAAATATAAGCGGATATCAAGTTAAACATATTTAGTGATCGTTATATTTTTACCCTAGTTAAACAAACTCAAAAATAATTTCACTATACGTATTTTATTCTAAATAGAATTGAGGACTATTAGTAGTTTCTGTAAATTTCAGGCATTTTTTGTATGGCGGATGTACATTCACCTTTCTTTTCTGTGCTGTTGACCGTTGAAGAGTTGTTCATCTATCTGGGGATAATCTTGAATGTTGATACAGGTCAGACTTACCATAAAAATGCACACGCAACTGAACCAGCATGTAAAAATTCAAATCCTTAGGATACGGGGAAGTGGTTCAAATCCGGCTTGCAAGATTTGACCGAACATACATACATACAAACATTGCAAGTTCAATAAAAGTTTTTAATAACTATCATCTAAAGTTCTAAACACACAACCAACCATTTTCTCTAATCAAACTTACACACGCGGCCACTAAAACCAACCCCTCTCGCAAGGCCGAAGAAAATTACACTGTAGTGACACGTAACTTAACTATTCCCACCGTCGTCGTCGGCATAGATCGGTGACCCACTTCGGTACGTCCCACATGTCTAGACGAAAGACGAACCCCCGGGGGGTCGGGGGTCGGTCAAGTACGCCACTGCGTCCCGATGGATTCTAATGTAATGGGATTGTACAGACAAGAATGGGGAAAGACGGTTAGAGAGGTTTAGTTTTCCTTTGTTTTTCTTAATGTTTTTTTTTGGTTGAAATATATTGATAGTGTGTAGAGTAGATTCATGTGGATTATGTTTTTTTTTCTAAAATTCTTAAAAGATTGTTCTATGTTTTACTTGCCAAAACTCTAATAAGCCTTTTTTTTAAAGTGTGAGTATTTCTGATGTCAAACTCATTACATAATTATGTACGAGTACATACGTCGTTGTTTTCGTTATTCTCCATTACATTTTTAATTTTGTTGTGTATAATACATACACACAACAAAATTAAAAATGTAATTGAGAATAAATATGTTTTTATTATTGTATTTTTTTCCATTTATTCTTTCCCTTAAGTTGCACCTGCCGCGTTCCATCTCTACACCACCCTAAGGTCGACTGGTAGAAAATATCTAAGGCATTAAGTCCGCCATTGTACAGTAATTTTTACTTGGGCATTAAGTTTAATAAATAAATAAATATATACCTATATAAGAATTAGCAAAAAGATGCTTTAATCCTAAAAATATTTGATCCACTATCATTATAAACATTACTCTACACAAGAATTAAAAAGCAAAGCTGTTTAAAAATATTATAAACTAGCACCGTGACCTATCCCGCGGGAACTGTTATTTTTCCCGGGATTAAAAGTAGCCTAAATTACTTCTCGAGATCCTGATAATTTATCTTTCTATTGATGAACAAATTGTTAAAATCGGTCCAGTAGTTTCGTAGCTTATTCGGTACAAACAAACACCCTAAAAAAATCTTTCTTCTTTATTATATTAGTATAGACTAGCGATCCCCTCCGAGTCGCCACAGGTTCAAATTATACACACAAACCTTCCTTATTTAATCGTTATATCTATTAGTGAAAAGCACATTAAAATCCTTTGTGTGGTTTAGTTTAGGAGCAGTTAACGAGGAAACAGACAGTCGCCAAGAGCAGACTTTAATTTATACTATGTAGAGATGAGATTTCGAGACGTGATAGAGCTTGTTAATTTAAGTTTAATTTAGACAAAACTCCCGAAAGTCTATAACACTCCTACCAAACGCAAACTATCCATATATCACTACCGTTAACCCAAGAAACAAACCACTTAAGAAAAACACATGAAAACTATTCTCAAATCAATCACACCATGACCCCCCGCCCCCTCCCCGCCAGACTACCCTCGAAACGCATTCCCGTCCTACACAATAACCCGATCCAGTCCATAACCTTGAAAAAGCCATCTTAACTATCAATAGACTCCACGCACGAGGGGGACGGCAATAGTCTCGAGGAAGGAGGGAGCGAGACGGAATAATAACATAAGAAACGCAAGGTCGACGGGCAGTGGGTCACTTCGTCTAGGCAACGTCTAGCACGCACACTAGTTTAGTTGTAGCGATAGTAAAAAAAGTAGTGGGGAATTATTTATTTATTTATGGATTTATTTAAGTTAATAAGAATAGTTGCTTATGGTGTAGAAAATAGTTTTTAATGTGTAGTTAGTACCTAATTGTTTGGATTTGATACAAGTATTATCTAGGTGGCGTATAGGATAAATAAATATTTATTGTATAGGTCGCACAAACCGCTATCATTTATTGGCCAATTAATTTTTTATGTAAAGGAATATAGTTTACGTTTACTAGACAGCTGAAACGACAGTTATCAAATAAAATCAATTTAAAACTTACAAAATACAAAATCTAAAAAAAGAAAATAGATTTCATAATCGATCCTGCTCTTTCTACTGCACAGATTTTGTGAAAACATCCTATTCTTTGTTCTTTAAAAGCGGTTTATACTGACAACAAACTAAACATCACTACATAGTATAAAACAAAGTCGCTTTCTCTGTCCCTATATCCCTATGTATGCTTAAATCTTTAAAACTACGCAACGGATTTTGATGCAGTTTTTTTTAATAGATAGAGTGATTGAAGTAAATGATAAATGATAAATGATGTTTATTCAGTAAATAGGTTACAAGGAACACTTTTACACGTCAATGTTTTTTGTCAGTTTAAGCTAGATGAGGCCGGTGTTTCCTAGCTGACTACCCTGAGAAGAAACACCGAAACAAACTCAGAGGTCAAAGTCTCTTTTAGTGTTCAAATCCATACAATGTGGACTGGTTAGATCCTATGAGAACCATGTACGTTTATGTCTGGGATGAGCTTTATGAAGAAAGCAACACACGAATTCGAGTGGACCTGTCCAGACAGTGCAAGCATTTGTCAGTCATCGCGAAGCTCAACTCAGAACTCTGAGGTGCTCAACGAACCGACGAACAATACCAAAGTAAGGACATTTGAGTAGGCCGCAAAAAATACTCAAACTGCCAGACAATCATAAAATCTACATGAATATAACGACATACATAGTTCTCGCATTCACATTATTCTATATGAGGACCATGCAGCTTAATGTCTGTAGTGGTCTTTTGAAGAAAGAACCAAACATATTTGAGTGGACCTGTCCAGTCAGTGCAAGCATTTGTCAATAGTCGAATAGCTCAACTTAAAAACCACTAAGGAGCTCAATGACATGACGAACAATACCAAAGAAAAGACATTTGGGTAGGCCGCAAAAGTACTCAAACTGTCAGACAACGTTGAAAATTACTGTAAAAAAGGAGGAGAAAATAATAATAATAACCCACATAGTCCTCACATTTACAATAATTAAGTAATAAAAAAAAAAAAATGTAATACTTTACAAAGTAAATATTTGTGTCAAACAAAATAGTAATCATAATATGTCAATCAAAAAAATAAAATAAAAAATATAATACAATACTATACAAGTATTCATGTCAAAACGAATATTAAAAAAAAAAATATATATATATATGAAGAGGAAGGTTTATCACTACATAGTATAAAACAAAGTCGCTTTCTCTGTCCCTATATCCCTATGTATGCTTAAATCTTTAAAACTACGCAACGGATTTTGATGCGGTTTTTTTTAATAGATAGAGTGATTGAAGAGGAAGGTTTATATGTATAATTTGTACCCGAGCGAAGCTGGGGCGGGTCGCTAGTACTGAATAAAACAACTATATTTTTTATCGACTTGACAATTGATAAAATCAAGAAATAATAATGTAATAATTTTTCGTTTCCCAATCATTGAACTACCGCGTACCAATCACAACACTTATCACGACAAACCAATCAATATTCCCCCAAAGCTCTAACATCACATGAACAATGTTACAATCCATGTCTCATAATCACCGAAAACTGAAAAATTAGCCAGTAGCGTGTTCTAATTAGCGTTACACGTAATTAATGAACGCGGTCACACGCGAGCTGAATGTTTAGTGATCAGTGCCACTGAACTTGAGGGTGTTTGAAAGGCGACTCTGATTAGTGTTAGTTGACGTGATAGGGTTGGGAAGAGTGGTAAGGTTTAATAGTAAAGTGGTGGTGATTTATCCGTTAGCGAAATATTATGAAGGAACCACCCTGCATTTTGGAACGTAAGATAATTTTTCAGGATGTACCGACACACGGGGTGAATAGGAACGCAAGGGTGAATATAACCAGGGTAGCGGGCGTATTTGAAAGAGTAACCGAGGCGCTGGAAAGCAATGGCAACTGATGGAAAACTGGTGGGTTTTAGTTTGTTATCCGTGGAAACGTAGTGGATTGTACTGTAAGGTAAGGATGGGTTCCTTAGACTTATTTTTTTTGGGGGGGTTGGGAAATTGTGGTGGAGCGGGAGGGCGTGTCAGACTCTTACTGACTAAAACCCACCCCTGTTCCTTCCCTGCCTGAGTCCCCGGGGGCGGTAACTCATTTTCAGAATTTATCCGCTACCCCTAGGCATACCTGTCTTTAGACTTAATTTAATGTTATATTTATGTAACCCTCACTGTACAATTGTTTGTCTTCCCAAATAAATAAAATAAATAATACAATAGTCAGTAACAGTCTGACCCGCCCTACTACTCTACCCAAAGCGGGAGAAGTCACTGATGATTTGCCAACCTAAAAAAAAGGAATGAATAGAAAAAAGACCTGTGACTACCGTCAGAAGTGAAAACAAAAAACTTGAACAAAAATGCCCAACGCGCCTCGCGATCCGCTACGAGTGCTACGACGTACGCACGCACATGCGCGTCGGCATGCGTCATAGCACTCTCGTAGCGAATCGTGTAGCAGTGTGGATGGCGCGCGCGTTCAATGGTTTTTTCTCCATCTCAAAACTGTCCAACGCGCCTAAAGAAGTTTTGACTTCAAAAAATCTTTGAAGGATACTATCACGTTATTTAAATTTTTTTTTTCTGCATGTAACTAACTACTCCAATTGATTAACGAATCGTAGTTTAAAAAAAAATAGATATTTTGTAAGTGAAAAACCTTATCAAAGTATTGTCTCTATTCACCCCTACATTCTTATTAAGAAAATCTTCACTACCTACAAACGGGGTAACCATTTGTAGGTATTTAAGATTTTCTTCATAATTATGCGACAAGTTAAAGAACTGCAATTATCATTCATCATTAGCCTTTTAATGCCTCCACTGCTGGGGCACAGGCCTCCTCTCTATGAGAAGGTGTGGGCCGTAATCCACCACGCGGGCCCACTGCGGGTTGATGGATGTCACATGTCTTCGAATTTTTGGTTCTAGGATATGCCAGTTTCCTCACCGTTTTAAGGACTTCAATAACATGTCTTTATTATTTTAGCCTGTATAGCAATCTGCTTAAACCAGCAAATTTATTGAAAATATTATGTTTAGAAACAAACTCACAGGTAATTTTCATTTTTTTTTCTCACTTACTTATTTTGCTTTTTCCTTGTTAATCGTATGTAATCAATTTCAAAATCTTTTTATTTTCAGAATTAATTTAGTTTCCCTTACTATTTCTTATGTGTAAAACTTGAAGCAGTTTTGGACTAAAAAAAATAGAAATAGTTTTAATCATAGCACTGCTTTACTAGCATCTTTTATTAACAACTAGAACAACACCTATTAAATTTTTATTCCAAAAACCCGCACTTCAAAATCTCCACCAATCAAACAACATTAATTAAATAATAAATTAAAATTAAATATTTTTAAAAAAAAAAAAAACAACCGACTTCCAAAAAAAGAATTAATTTTTAGTGTATTTTTTTTTGGAAGTCGGTTTGTTTTTTTGTAAAAAAAAAAAAAAAAATTCACTTTTTAGTTGTTATACCTCAGAACTAAAAACTCCAATAACATGGAACGTGGAATTTAAACATTTGGAGAACACCAAAACATCATCGAGGTACACGTATTTTTCGTTTTTGTTCAGTTTCTCAAAAACCGCTGAAGCAATTTCGATAAAATTCATACGGGACCACCTCGGGAGTATATTTTTTCGGATAAAAAAGAATTTTGAAAATCGGTCCACAACTGACGGACATACATAAAAAAAATATATATATACATACAGTCGAACATAGAACCTCCTACTTTTTCGAAAGTCGGTTAAAAATGGGTACAAATCATCTATCCTAATCAAAAACATTATAGACACAATGGTTAAATTGCTTTTATTTTTTAAATTAGATTAAAAGACGATGTCTGTACTAGTATAAACTGTGTTACAAACAGCGGAGCATTCCTCCTACAGCTAAAAATTACATGTCAATTCAAACTTTAAATTTACCGAATGCTAAAAATCATAACATTCTAACTGACTCTGCTATCTCTACCCCCACACTACATACGGTACAGTCGCGTGTGTGCGATAGTTGTCGAGCAAGCGGTACGCCGTATTGTTCCCTAGCAAACACACTCATACGATTATAGGATTACATGTGTACAAGACGGGAATGGTTCCGTGCAAGGATAGTTATGTATAAGGGTTTTCCTGAGGTTTATTCAAGCGAGGAATGGATAAGGGTCAGTTTCCGGGATTCGGTCTTATTCAGTAGTTTCACGCCCATGGAAGTGAGGGTCAAATCTTTGACTGAATTCTTGTAATCTGAATCTGATTGAGATTAAACTATGCGAACTAGGAGTTAGGCGTATTTATCGTAACAGAGGCCATGTCGAAGATGGAGCGATGATATAAAAGACACCGCAGGGGTACTGTGGAGTAGATTGTGTGAAGACCGTGATCACTGGAAGAGCCTGGGGGAGGCCTATGCGCAAGCAAAACAATCTGTACCGATGTCTTAAAACATATATATTTTTGTAATTGTAAATGTTTGTTAATAAAGGCTATTATTATTATTATATCGTAACAGATAGAAATTACAGGTATTCGTAGATAGTAGATACTTGATACCAGTTGTTCCTGTGATATCATATCATATACCTGTTAAAAAATATCATTCATAATTCACAATACTCAATCACAATCACTACACTCTTCAGTCTCAGTGGGTACTCAATAGCAAGTAACAACTATTCGTGTTATCTGTTATTTATTCTTCGTATATATGTCTCACTTACAACCGCTTGATTGAATATTGCTAAAACTAGAAGCACTTAGTATTATTATCCGAAAATTCAAATTGTAGTCTTACAAGAAGATCCTTGAAAAGTGACAACTATTTCTAGTCGTATTATCTTATCTGTTCCTATATATTATCCTCTTTGTCCCTAACTTTTAGTTCGGAGACGCTTCAAGAATAATGCTAACATTACTACGTGAACTGTACGTGATTTATTTACCGACAGACCGTGCTTAGAAAAATAACAGGCTGTTATTTAATAACAGGTATTGACATCTGTTATTATTGCGTAACAATAACAGGTATCTTGTTTGACCTGTTTTAACCCAAGTCTAATGCAAACGTTGTTTATTACAGTAACTGTCTTCTAATATAAATGCGAAAGTTTGCATGAATGGATGTTTGTCACTCAATCACGCCTAAACGGCTGAAAGGACCTGAATGAAATTTGTCACACAGGTAGATTTATAGTCTGGAATAACACATAGGCTACAATTTATAATAAGGGAAATAGGTAACTACTAATTCCACGTGGTTGAAGCCGATGGCCGATGCCCGTTACGGCTTACGGAGCCGAAACGTGGACACTCATGGTACGGCTGGTCTATAAATTCAAGGTCGCTCAACGAGCTATGGAACGGGCTATGCTTGGAGTCTCATTGAGGGATCGAATACGGAACGAGGTAATCCATCAGAGAACCAACGTTGTCGACATAGTTCACAGAATAAGCAAGTTGAAGTGGCAATGGTCCAGCCATTTAGCCGTAGAATCGATGATCGTTGGGGTAGGCGTGTTCTAGAGTGGAGACCGTGAATCGGCAAACGTACGGTACGGCACCCTCAGGATAGGTGGAGCGATGATCTTCGCAAGGTGGCTGGTAGCAGCTGAATGAGAGTTGCCGAGAACCGACTCTATTAAACTAATATTGTAATCTCTGGAGGTACTGAACCAAAAAAAAAAAAACTGAACCATTTCTTTCTATAAAAAAATATTTCTGTGATAGAAATCTATATTATCGCTTAGCGCTATAGGTTTTTATTGTAGCAAACTGCAAAATACCAGTGGAAAAGCTCAAGGAAGTGAACCCGCAAGAAAAAGCCAAATAAGATAGTGTTACTTGTATATATTAGCTTATATTAACAGCATTAGTATAGCGGTTGCCCCAACTCGCATTGCTATCGTCCTTTCTTGGGTCGTGTTCTATAATCTACTAGCATTTCGCCCGCGACTTCGTCCGCGTAGATATAAAAAAATTGTATAGCCTATGACATTCACAAATAAGGTAGCTTTCTATTAGTTAAAGAATTTTCAAAATCGGTTCAGTAGATCCAGAGATTACCCCCTACAACCTCACAAACTTTACTTCTTTATAATATTAGTATAGACTAGCGACTCGTCCCGACTTCGCACGGAAGCGAAATGATTCGACAGACACGTAGTAGCGCCATCTAGCGTCCTAAAGCAATTAGGACCGTCCAAAGTTATTGTTCTAACTTTCGTACTTTTCTTCTGAATGAAAGGTACCATATTTTTTTTGTACTTTTTTTGTACATACCCCTGACAACGTACCTATATGCAAAATTCAGTAACGTGGTTCAGTGGTTTAGGCATGTTATATATACATTATTATTATTATATATATTTATAAACACTTAATGTTGAGCTACAGACTCTAAATAAAGTTATTATAAAACCTAATAATTCAAAATATTGTTAAATTTTGAAAAAAATACAGAAAATAGTTCTTTACTTATAGATTACAGGAAACCTCTAAGGTGGAGGAAGTTTCAAAAAACCTTAAAAAATATGATTTGTTTGGAACCCTTTGCACGCGAGTCTGATTTGCTCTTGGCCGGTTCTTTTTATCATTTTTGTTCTATTTAATGTATAATAAATGCTAGAGAGTGGAGACCTGGCAACTTGAAACACAGGCCCTTAAAGCCTAGCTTAGGCACCAGTTTCCCACAGTAAGCGTCATTATGTATGTACCTTAGTGTAAGAATGTCTACAATGTTTACTGTGGTGAGAAAATAGAAACTTATTATTACCTTATCTGTCACGTAGGTCATATTATGTGACCACGAACAATAGATTTTCTTTTGTGTCTGTTGTCTGACAGATCAGCCAATAATTATTATTATTATATTAGAAGAAAGTATCTAGGTTTGCTTGAATTTCAAACCCGCAACCACAATTTAGATCCCTGAATATGATACCTATCAAGAGACCTTATACTCCCCAAAATATTGCTTCCAAATTTACAAGTCTTGTCACACAATCGCTACATCAACTTATTTATACCTACGTAACTATTTTGTCGGAAAACCATACCTCTCCAACATTCCCCATGGGGAAACATGAGGATTATGGGGCTTACACGTATCGAAGTCAATTGAGTGATGTAAACGCTGTGGTCGTATTATGGGTTAGAATGTGGTTACAATAATAGCATTGATTTAATAATAAATTGTTAATATTACGCTTGTTACAGGATGAGTGTAAGTTTGTAGATTATTGAAAGTAGACTGATTTTATTATTTTATATCACGCTTTTATTGCCTTCTAAGAAGTCTTAGAAGTTAAATTTGACCCACTCCCCGGTTTTCGATTGAGCTGAAATTTTGCATGCATGTTTATTTTTTATGATAATGCATGGTAAGCTAAGTGACATGCCTGGGGGTATCGGATAAATAGCTATCAAGAAACGCTTCCGGTAGGGAAATCCCACTCCTTGGCTGTACGCACAATTAATGTGTAAACTGTTAACTTAAATTTTTAACATGTTAACGTGTAAGTTCAACTGAAAATGAAGACTTTTCAGTGATCTGATTCAGCCAGTGATCAAAACCACTGCAGTTCCTGAAAATCAGAATCACCAGACTTATAGAAAAGCGCTATATCATCAAACAATCCTGGAATCCGCAATTTAATCAGAAAAGAACAACCTCAAAGGAGTTGCTGGTTGAAATGTTTCTTGCTTTCTATCCCAACTGTTTTATTCTATACAGATTTAATACCCGACTGTGCGACGCAAGGGAGGATAATGTGTTTAGCAGCCTATATATGTGTTTGTTCCTTTGTGGCGCTCTAGAGACCAAAACTTATGTAAAAAATGATTTTTTTATTTTATTTGTTGATTGTTGTACCCCAAAACTAAAACTATTAATGCTATTCCCGAATTGATAACCCCAATAACTTTTTTTAATAATTGGAGGAAACCAAAACGTCATCTGTGTGTACATATTTTATGTTTTTGATGATTTTTAGGGTTCCAAATGGTAAAACGGGACCCTATTACCAAGACTCCGCTGTCCGTCCGTCTGTCTGTCAGTCTGTCCATCTATCACCAGGCTGTATCTCATGAACCGTAGTAGATAGACAGTTGAAATTTTCACAGATGATGTATTTCTGTTGCTGCTATAACAACAAATACTAAAAAACATGCAATAAACGTGATTTTTTTGCCGTTTTTATAGATAACACTTCGTGCGCAAGTCCAACTCGCCCTTGGTCAGTTTTTTTTCAAAAAGCGCTGAATCAATTCTGATAAAATTTATTTAGGACCACTTCTGAAGAATGCCCTATCAAACAAAATAGAATCATCAAAATCTATTCACAAGTGGCGGAGTAATCGCGCCACAAACATACATACAGACTAATTGAGACCCTCCTCCTATTTGAAGTCGGTTAAAACTTACGATTTAGTTAATTAGTAACGTAGTCCCAAACAAATAAAGATGAATGAAATAAACAATTGTATTGTTTCTTGTTTCATTAAATGCATCCAGTTTTGAATGCCCAAGGCTCTGTCTGCAGTCTGGCTCAACGCTGTACTAATCAATTAGTGCGCCCCAAGCTTAGAGTTAGGGTGGTTTCTACCCTTGTGCAGGGTGCATGCGATGTCGAACTAACTTTTTTATTCATTTCTGTAGGTCGGTTTCATTATCAATAAGTGAAAGTTCGAAATGTCTGTTTGTTTGCTGTGTGCTGGGTACCTGAAGCAAAGCTGAAATGGTAACCCTTTCGGTATGAATACGTTCAGCGCAATTTTATTATATATCTTTGTGTATTACTTTTTTTTTCTAAAACCTTTTCTTCCTTGAAGTTGTGTTGTATCTGTGGCGAATGAATGTTTTCTATTCTATTCTTTTCTATTCTGTTTGGTTTTGCGTAGATTCTGCGGATAATAATGCGAATGGTAGTTGCCTGGGTATGATAATAATAATTCTATTTAGTCCGTAAAGATTTAAAAAAATATTAGACACGTATTAATTGCTTAACCAAACCAATAAAAAATTACAAAGACAAAACGCATGCAAGTTCAGGAGTGGGAGCTCGTTACGTCACTTTGTAGTAAAAAGTGCCCCACACCGTAACGTCACGCGAAAGTTCAACGCATTGTGTCTTCCTAATTTTAATCTAATTAACGCACTAATTAGATTTTTTTTAAATACTACCCTATTGACTTAATGTAAAAGATAATAGCTTGGATCTCAAGTTACAAAAAAATGCGCTTGAATTCTATGCGAATCAGGAAAACATTATCAACAACATAATCAAGGTGCCAATGCTGCCAGTCTTCTGGGTACATGATGACAAACATCTGGAGTTAACTTAATAAATAACTATGACGACTCAAACGAGCCTTAACTTAAACTTAACTTAAGGCGCAATTAGCTGCCAACGATCTTGAGTGGTTAGCTTGCGTGTTCTGCGCTGAGCTCACGTAACGCGCCGAATGTCCACCCAGTAATAGGACTCGCCCATCAAGGAGCGCTGTCCGAAATTAGACGCATTATTAATTTATTACACATAAAACAACACGTATGTAACTAAAATACTTAGACTCAATTATAAATAATTAAATGATCTTTAAAATGGTGAATGTTTCATAAAAATACGCGTTATAGTTTTGCGTGATTCTCAATTTTTTATCCGAATTAGACATAACTTTACAATTTAATTGCACTAAGTTAAAAAAATATAATTTCAAATATTCTGAGATCTAATTACGACTCAAGTTGTCTAGAGTAACATATATTTTTTTTTAAGAACTACGACAAGTCGTTTAGACGTGATGTTCAATTAAAAACCATTAAAAGTCGTATAACTGCGCTTTAACGAAAAATAATATCATTACAGTTTTACCTTGTGCGATAAAATATACGCTAGCCACATTATGCCACGTAATCAATTTAGGTAAATCGGACCACATATATTTTTTAAGAAACACTTTTAAATCATATTCATAGCCAGCTACCGGTCCTGCCCCCCTAGCCATATTACTTTTCTATTATCGTTTCCGCTAACGCTTAGTACAAAATGTATGGGAATGACATTACCTGCGATACGTCACGTGACACTTATTTACGCAGGTAATGTCATCGCCATACATTTTGTACTAAGCGTTAGCGTAAACGAAAATAGAAAAGTAAAATGGGAGTAATACGGCTATGGGGGCTGTTTTTCTAAAATACTTGTAGATGTAATTTTGTCCTTTTCAATTTTATTTTGTTTTTGGATCAATAACTTAAATTTTCTAAAGTTTTCATTAATATGACTCAGGCTTCCAATGTGTATGTGTTTATGCCTAGGGGTAGCGGATAAATTCGTAACAGAGTTGCCGCTCCCTCGGGCGCTCAGGCAGGGAAGGAACAGGGCTGGATTTTAGTCAGTAAGAGTCTGATACGTCCTACCGCTCCACCCAGAGCGGGAGATGTCATTGGATGACTATCCACCCCAAAAAAAAAAAAGTATGTGTTTGGGCCCTAATCGACCACACGGACGCAGGAGTCCAGTTCAGGTGATCATCATGGAAGGGCCCTGAAATGCAAGGGCAATTGAAGGAACACGGGTGGATTTTAGTCAGTAAGAGTCTGACGCGCCCTCCCACTCCCCCCAGAACGGGAGAAGTAATCGTAGTAGTAGTTTTTTTTTTTTTTTTGGGGGGGTGGGAAATCATCTTATGACTCTTTCCGCTCTGGGGTGGAGCGGAAGGGCGTGTCAGACTCTTACTGACTAAAACCCACCCCTGTTCCTCCCTGCCCTACGCGCCCGGGGGCGAGGTAACTCTTTCGAATTTATCCTCCACCCCCGGGCAGGCACTGGCCGTGGCAGGCCCCGTCCTTTGCTGACAACTCTTTGAGGCGCGCGTGGAACACTACGCGCCGTCGACTCTCGGGCCTGGTGCTGATCGGACGGCGAGTTACCCGCTACTCGCCGTCCGCAGGCCCGGGTCTACGGTGGCCGGAGATCGTCTCGCAGCCCCTGGCGTCTCCTGCGACGGCTGCTGCTGGAGGCGCTAGGGCGACTCTGTCTCTGTTGAGTCTCCCTAACGTGTGCCGCCTCCCTCTTCGCGAGCATTACTGCTTCGCAGAAGGTGGAGACGGCCCCCCATTCCCTCTCACTCCGTACCATGGCCTGAACCAGGGCACGGCGCGAGAGGTCGCTGCCGCCTATCGCATCGTAGTAGTAGTGATGATTTCCAACACTAAAAAAAAAAGATAAACGTCTTCTGCGCATTTTTAAGTCTACCGTTTCAGATATCTAAACATGTCGAAAACTACAAGATTTAACACGTACCTATGTGTCACACCTATCATAAGTCATCATAATTCCCAACAACACTACTGCGCAGTAGGTCTGGTTAAAGACCTATGCGCACACGCTTAGAACTCGTGGCTAGTGCATCGACCCGACAGAAAGGCCAGGGTCTTGTGACGTCTTAGAATATTAGTAGGTAATGGCAGCAAAAACGTACCTACATAGTTAAAAATGTAGTAACGTATAATTTCATTTCATTTGGCTCCTTTTCCTGTCTTTTAAAGCCTCTGGGTTACCATAGAAATTTCACGAATGGCGTATGAAGTAAGTAAACCTTTAAGGCACTTTCTATATACTATAATTATGTATTGTTGTTCGCTCTCACCATGGCGGGTCGTTCACGTACACCTTTTTTGTTTGTGTGCTCGGAACGCTCAGTGTCATAGAAAATAGTTTACGCACACAGAAACAATGTGCACTAACATCCATGAATCTACACATACAACCAAGACCAACCCGCCTTCGTGAAATAGATTATTGTCTACTAGCTTCTGCCAGTGGCTTCGCCCGCGTGGAAATAGTACTTCCCCCCTTAAAAACTCTTAAACCCTTTTCACCCCGTTTTTTTTTTGGGTTGGGAAGTCATCCTATGACTTCTCCCGCTCAGGGTGGAGTGGGAGGGCGTGTCAGACTTTTACTGACTTAAGCACCCCTGTTCCTCACTCAGGCCGGTACCTCTGTTTCGAATTTATCCACAACCCCTGGGCAGTTTTTCACCCCCTTAAGGGTTGAATTTCGAAAAACTCTTTCTTAGTGGATATTTACTCTGCACAAAGAACACACCTTCCAAATTTTATGCCTCTAGGACCAGCGGTTTGGGCTGTGCGTTGATATATCAGTCTGTCAGTCAGGACTCTGAATTTTATATATACAGATAACTTCCCTTTACCTCTACAAAGTTTTATTTCACGCCTTGAAGCTTCAGTACCATAATTTGATAATAAATAAGAGTCTTAATAACATGTTTCAGTATAAAAGATTCGCTGGAATGGTGGTAGAAAAAAAACGAAAAATTTTCATTTTTTTAGTTATGTATACAAAGAGAGCTGAAAAGACTCAAAGCCATTCATGAAAATTTCTATGAAGTGTCATAATTGGTGTTTTGTCATTTTCCATAAAGTATGTACCTTCCTTATATAGATCGAACAAGAAACTCTATGATTCCCAAGAAATTCCTCAAAAAAAAACACTCAAAAACATCAAAACGAAACTAAAAAATAAAGCTTACTTATTTATACTACAAAGTAAGCCTTATTTACCTCAAAACTCTTGCTCATTCACAAATAAAAATGATTTAACAAAATTCGTCTCGCCTAATTTCAGTTTACGTAAACATAAAAAATACATTAGCGCTAAGAATTTAGCTCACGCCTCGGTACAAGGTTACGTTAGAACTATGTTTTGAATTCAGTCTAGGTAGACCTGACCTACGACAACTAGCGGTCTAGCCGACGGCAGACAGCCTTCAACTCAGCCTAGGACGTTGACTCAAATCGAGATACTGATTGGCACGGTATTTATTAGAAATAACAGGTGGTTTAGCTGAAAAGGAGACTTGGGCTTTTTAGGGTGCCGAAAGTCCGAATGAAAAACTGAATCCATATAGGATCACTCGAGTGTCTGCGTCTGTCTGTCCGTCTGTCACAGTCAATTTCCTGCGAACCTACTGCACCGATTGAGTTGAAATTTTGTACATACATGAATATCTGTGACCCGAACACGGAAGTGTAACATAAATAAATATATTTGGAATATGGGGGTTACTTTTGGGGTGAAAACCGGAAAATTAGAAAAAACGTTATCCAAACTGTACCGTGCTACGCTACATAATTAATGAAAGGGCTTATTGTAAGGGTCTCAAATTTTTAATTTTCTTTTATTCTTCTTTAAATTAGGGATTTTACAAACGCGTCTTTTACATTTGGGCCATGAACCTGAAAAGACTACTCGCATTCCTTCTCGCCTCATTACCATTAGGTTGAGACAGAATTTTATGGAGTTTGCCCACCTCAAGTCTGTTCAACCTCAAGACCCCAAAGAGATCGTATCTTTCAGGCTCATATCGAACACAATCCATCAATAGGTGATGTAGGCCCCCGACAATTCCACAATCCACACAATTAGGTGAGGTAGTTTTCCTCATCATGAATTTTTAAGTTATTTAAGAAAATAAATGAAATATTATCATGACTCCCTTATCTTCGAAACCGTTCTTTACTTTCAGATTGAATGAAAACTATAAGAAGTAGGTACAGTAAGTAAGTAGTTCAAAACATAAACGACCGTTTTTGTTACAAATGCACGATTTAGCTAAACAGCTATATTTCAAGTGTTGACAATGTGTTATAAAATTACGTTATTGCCTTTTCTACACTAATAATAGACCACATTTTGTATTTTTGATTCTATTTACGAGTTATGACATTTTTTCGATTGGCGGCGCTAGTGGACTGTAAAAGGCCCCTTAATTATAAGACTTTCTAAAACTTAGATTCCGGTCTAGTTTGATAGAAGTCACAGCTGTCATTGAAAATACAGAGACACAGAGAAAGTAATTATGTCGCCAGACACAATTTTATAATTAATTTGTGAAAGACTGGTGCCTAAACTAAGCTTTTTACAAAACCTGTATGTCAGGTCACCAGGCCCTCAAAACAAAGCTTTACATTATTATTGTTGTACTGTAGACGATCTGATTCGCTTATAATACTCAAAATAAAAGTCTCATAGATAATCATATTTCAATATTGATCATAAAACTTGATTTAAATCTGTGGGCACAGTACTGCCCCCGCCAAGACGAGCCAAACCAAGCGCAAGGGCACTACCTACCTTTTCTCGAAGCGCTTCGTTTTTTTTTTTGAACCCTCATATTCTTTTTACCGAAAAGAAAATTTGACTAAAGAAAGAGTAACCAGGAGAATCCTTTGGAGGTAGAAAAATTAAAAAAAGTGTAGATGTAAATGTAGGGAAATGAGGCATAATGTTTTTCTTTCATTTTTCACATTCCAATTGCGAATCTACAATGCCGTCGGCTTCGTACTTTTCAGGGAATTTCACGAGTTTTTTTCTTTTGGAACGCAATCATTTTCTGGAACTCCCAGTTCAGTCCTGAAAGATTTCACAGTAATTTAATCATCTCTCAAAGAAAATTGAAAACAAATCATCGTTTCACATGTTTTCAGTTAGTTTAGTTTTTCAATCTTTTTCTCTAATTTTTTTCCTACCCTTATTTAACTGTCCCTTTCCGTGTTATTTCTAGTTTTTGCTGGAAAATTCCATTATTTCGGCAGAGAGCATATAACTTTCTCTCATAAACGGAGATGTGTGAAAAAATGTTTAAGAAAATATTAATGGTAGATAATAATAATTTGTTGCTAACACAGATATTTCTGTGTTACAAATATACGCTGAAAATTATCATCATCATTATTTCAGGCAAAAGATGTCCACTGCTGGACATAGGCCCCCTCAAGTGTCGCTACAACGACCGGTCCTATGCGTCTCGCATCTATCAGATTCCCGAGACCCTCACCAGGTCATTGGTCCATCTTGTTGGAGGCCTTCCAACGCTGCCCATCGACCATCTGCTCTGCGAGCAATGTGCCTGCCCGCTGCCACTTCAATTTGGTGATTCTTCGGGCTATGTTGGTAACCTTGGTACGCAGGGAATATGCGATGTCTATTATAAGAATGAGAGAAGACTTCTAGGTAAAAATGTAAAGCGTACCTACATTTTGTAAATCTTTCAGTGTTGCATCATTTATAGAATGAGAGTTTAGACGTAGCTAAAAATTTATATTTTGTAAGTCTTTCCGTGTTGCATCATTTATATAGTTTTTGCTAACGTTACAGAAATTTCGGAAGAAAAAAAACAAGATAATCGACGTTGATTCAGAATGCCGATATGCAAAACGATTTGTCACTACTGCGCAGACACAATCCCTAAACAAGTTTATTTTATTAGCAAAATAACTTTATATGTAGGCACTCTAGGAAAACCCGGTCAAGTTCGAGTTGTACTCGCACATGAAGGGCTGCAAACATAATACAAGATTATACGCGTCTACTCGTTGCCACTATTAAGACCCAGCAAAAAAAGCAAAACAAAAACACGTTTCTAGTAGGGGAGACGCCCTTATTTTTAATTTATTTTTCATGCAGCAACAGAAACACACATTCTGTAAAAAATTTAACTGTCTACCTATTACGGATCATGAGATACAGCCCGCTGACAGACGGAATGACGGACGGACAGCGGAGGCTTAGTAATAGGGTCCCGTTGGTTACCCTTCGGGTCATCATCATCAGCCTTTTAATGTCCCCACTGCTGAGGACAGGCATCCTCTCTGCGAGAGGGTCCTGAACCCTACAAGATGAAATATCCCCCTTACTTATGTTGGTATTTGCGTTTCTTCTAAGAAGTAATCAAGTCTGTGTTTCCTGATAGCTAGAACCTGGGGGTATTTAAGTCAAGACAATGTAGGTTACTTCTAGACATGCGAACTCCGTCGTAGAACACAAATCTTCGCTTACCATCAGGTGAGATAATGATCCGGGAGACTTACAATGTTACAAAAAAGTTTTAGAAAATCTATACACAAGTTGAATTATGTTTAAAAAATCGAAAAATAATGAATACGTTGTCTACTGTTTCTAAGACGTGAACTCATTAAGTGCAATTTTGAATATAATTTGATTATCTCCATTAAAAACAGTGTATTTAATTACTACATTACTACTACTACAAAATTACTATTCTATTCTACAAAATAAGCAGATATATCCTGAAAATAATCATTGTGTTATATTTACTATTACAATTGGCTAGTTATCATGCTAATTTCATCCAACTTTCCCCCCAAGTTTTTCTTTTTCATAGTTTTCTTGCCATTCTGTTATTATTTCATTTCAGCTTCCTTCAGCCCAGTTCCACGTTCTGCTTGAAAAACGTCTCCGGCATGGTTTTTCCTTACCTCATAATACACATGCGTACTTACGTTTCTTTAAGCCCTTTTTTTTGGAGGGTGGGAAATCGTCCAATGACTTCTCCCGCTCTGGGTTGAGCGGGAGAGCGTGTTAGACTTTTACTGACTAAAACTCTCCCTTGTTCCTTCAGTTGCCTGTGCTAATGACTTCTCCCGCTCTGGGTTGAGTGGGAGAGCGTGTCAGACTTTTACTGACTAAAACTCTCTCTTGTTCCTTCAGTTGCCTGTGCTAATGACTTCTCCCGCTCTGGGTTGAGCGGGAGAGCGTGTCAGACTTTTACTGACTAAAACTCTCTCTTGTTCCTTCAGTTGCCTGTGCTAATGACTTCTCCCGCTCTGGGTTGAGCGGGAGAGCGTGTTAGACTTTTACTGACTAAAACTCTCCCTTGTTCCTTCAGTTGCCTGTGCCAATGACTTCTCCCGCTCTGGGTTGAGCGGGAGAGCGTGTCAGACTTTTACTGACTAAAACTCTCCCTTGTACCTTCAGTTGCCTGTGCTAATGACTTCTCCCGCTCTGGGTTAAGCGGCAGAGCGTGTTAGACTTTTACTGACTAAAACTCTCTCTTGTTCCTTCAGTTGCCTGTGCTAATGACTTCTCCCGCTCTGGGTTAAGCGGCAGAGCGTGTTAGACTTTTACTGACTAAAACTCTCTCTTGTTCCTTCAGTTGCCTGTGCTAATGACTTCTCCCGCTCTGGGTTGAGCGGGAGAGCGTGTCAGACTTTTACTGACTAAAACTCTCTCTTGTTCCTTCAGTTGCCTGTGCTAATGACTTCTCCCGCTCTGGGTTGAGCGGGAGAGCGTGTCAGACTTTTACTGACTAAAACTCTCTCTTGTTCCTTCAGTTGCCTGTGCTAATGACTTCTCCCGCTCTGGGTTGAGCGGGAGAGCGTGTTAGACTTTTACTGACTAAAACTCTCCCTTGTTCCTTCAGTTGCCTGTGCCAATGACTTCTCCCGCTCTGGGTTGAGCGGGAGAGCGTGTTAGACTTTTACTGACTAAAACTCTCCCTTGTTCCTTCAGTTGCCTGTGCCAATGACTTCTCCCGCTCTGGGTTGAGCGGGAGAGCGTGTCAGACTTTTACTGACTAAAACTCTCCCTTGTACCTTCAGTTGCCTGTGCTAATGACTTCTCCCGCTCTGGGTTAAGCGGCAGAGCGTGTTAGACTTTTACTGACTAAAACTCTCTCTTGTTCCTTCAGTTGCCTGTGCTAATGACTTCTCCCGCTCTGGGTTAAGCGGCAGAGCGTGTTAGACTTTTACTGACTAAAACTCTCTCTTGTTCCTTCAGTTGCTTGTGCTAATGACTTCTCCCGTTCTGGGTTGAGCGGGAGAGCATGTCAGACTTTTACTGACTAAAACTCTCCCTTGTTCCTTCAGTTGCCTGTGCCAAGGGCCGCGGTAACTCTATTTCAAATTTATTCGTGACCTCAGGCAGGCATCGGCGCTAACGGGCCTCATCAGGTACTGCTGACATCTTGTAAAGGCGCGCGTGGAACACTACGAGCCGTCGACTCTCGGGCCGTCCTTATCGGACTGCAAGCCATATAGGTAGCTTGCCGTCGGACAAGTACAGGCCTCGCCAACCGCAAGCCCGCGCCTACGGTGGACGGAGATCGGCTTGTAAACCCCGACGCCCAGGGCATCTCCTGCGGTTTCTTTAAGTCCTAGAAAATGAGAATCCGACAGTGATTCCGACTGTCATAATAAACAACAGAAATGTCACGTGGCCAATCCCAAACGTTTTGGAAAATAGTCGATCGTTGCCGCTAATCGAACAGATCGTCAATGGGGCCGAAAAGTTTTGGAGTGGCGACCGCGTACCGAAAGACGCAGCGTTGGTACACAAGGCGGACTGATGACTTGGTGAGGGTGGCGGGAATCCAATGGATTCGAGACGCAAAGGACTAGCTGCAGGGTCCAGCTGTGGATGACTATCGGCTGAAATGATGGTGATGATGGATGATCGCTAATAGAATGTCATCATCATCATCAGCCTTTTTAATGTCCTCACTGCTGGGGCACAGGCTCTGAGAGAGGATGTGGGCCATAATCCACCACGCAGGCCCAATGCGGATTGGTGGATGACACATGTCTTCGAATTTTTTTTTTTCTGGTTAATTGGAATGTCCCTTTAACCTAAAACCCTTTATGTAAATTTCTCCATTGGTTTTTGTTAGAAAATATGGTACGAGTACCTAATCTTGTTATTTTAAAAATCTTTGGAATCATTTCCTGATGATCGTCGCAACGCCAAGTTACGTCACAAATATCCTAAGTTGCTTTTGTCTTTTATGTCATGATCATTTTCACCCACCATCGATCAAATTCAGAGTCTATTTGTAGCTTTTTGTTCTTATATGACATAAAAAAAAAACATAACATAACTACAATTAAAGGGACAAATAAAACTGTAACTACAGCCAGCGTATAAAACGCTTGATGAACTTTTTCAGGCCAAGTCAACAATAAACAGACATACAAAATTGGCAATGAGGAAATGTTCTCCATTATACGTGGTCTGTTTTCTTTTAATACTTGTTTCGTGGAAAATACACCCACACATCTGGACCATATTAATTCTCTGGTCATCATCCGACCGAATCAATAAATCAGCATTTCCTTTGCATGAAAAGCCAAACAAAAAAACCTCGATTCAGAAATTAAACAAACAATGTAAATTAAAAAGCGTATATATAAAAAAGCCGCACATCGTAATTTAAAACGTAATGACGTTCCATTTCGCAGGACGACTGAACGAAAATTAAACATGCTTGCCAGTGTGCCAGTTAAAATTATTTTTTCACTACTTACACAGGCCACTGTGTGTCCGCTGCCCTATATACGAAAAAAAACGAAAAAGGCACAAATACAAACGCGCAAATCCATCATGTGAACAACAAAATAACGCACACTTTGACAGGTTTTAACACAACACATTGGCATCTTCAACCGAATACTGAGGCAGAAAGAATGCACTTATATGCGCACACAAGGAAAAAAACGCACACGAAAAGAAAATTCGGTGTTCCTATAATCAAAAATTGTGTGTCTGTGTGCGTACCGTCATTCCCACGCACGGGTAATGTGTTAACATGCTAGTTCTACAAACAACACGCGACCGTTGTAATTTCAACCTTAGCTTTCATTCTTTATAGTTTAAATTTCAGAAATCCAGTTTAATGATTGGGTTGCATTGCCTTTGCATGTGTGCGCAGCGATTCGTTCGTTTTGTTCCTTTTTTAAATTTCACCGTTTAGTTCAATCTATTTATTGGTCGGCAGTTTTGTGTGCGTTGCGGTCGCGTGTGCACACGTGGTTCGCGCTTATGTGTGCGTGCGCGAAAGTGCGTAGAAAAATGGCGGGATATAATTATGTATGATTTTTAACTAGCAAATTATACGTCGCTGTCTGTTCTTTGTTGTTGTTTTACTCTGACTACTATCCTTTGCGGATTAAGTGAGGGTGTGAGCAGTAATGTGCAGTTATGAAGTCATTGTCGCACTAATTTCAAGACGTTTGCTGTAGGAACCGTGTATGTTCGTGCTACTTCGTTTTTTGCATCTCTTGCTTCCATCGGCTTTCTGAAGCGATCAACAAGTAGTTCACTCGTAAAATGGGTGGTTCCTTACATCTTCTGTGTTTCAATCATCTTGAAAAACAACGTTTTTTTTTCAGTTTCTCCAACTTCAGCGTAATCTGAAAAACAGAATTATGATACAAGTTATGTTTCCCTATATCTTATTATATCACACTCGTTTTTCATAAAAGGGAAGATATTTTTTCAGTGATTACTTTTACTTCATTTGTACCTGAAACAGGCTCATATAAAAAGATACCTAAGATACAAGTAATAAACATTAATGGTATTGAAAATCACGTAAAGAAAATCACTGAAATATATTTTTTTTTGTGACAGGAATTAATTTTAAAATTACCGATTCTATAAATTAGATACAATAGTAGAAAATTTTGGTCTTGAATCTACAAGGAATTATTGTTGCGATGAACTGAATTTTGAGTTTCAAATTTCCTCGTCTTTCAAAACTATATTTTAGATACCTTTTAGCAATACCTTTATAAAGTATATCCTTTAAATAAATAACATGTTTCTGCCTAATTTTTAATGCAGAAGCAAAGAACTTTTTTACTACGAATACAGCTTTTCTAATACCTATCCTCCGAAACCACAGAATGAAAACTTTTTCAGAAACATATCTACTATTCAAACTACATTTATTCTAGAACGTGGTGGCGGGCGGGGTGTTCTATGACTGTCTTTATTTAGAACTTTGACGTTCAAAAAAGGCTGGCTCTCAGCCTAGTTTGACTTTTGATTAGATTTTTAATTTCGAACCTAAAATATATAAAAAATAGTAGCTGTATTTCATACAGATGTAATAGGAAAAAAATACGAAGTTAAGTTTTAATAATGTCTGCATCATTCTTCGGAACCCAAAGGAAAAATATCTCTGTCTATCACTCAAAGGTTTTGTGGGAAAAACTCAACCTTGAGTTAAGCTCACCTTAATACATGGACTCTTCTCATCACTGTGTCATCATCTTCCTGGCCTTATCCCATGTTACTTGGGGTCGGCGCAACACGTTTTTTCTGCCATTCTGTCCTGTCAGCCGTCACGCTATCACTAACTCCCTTTTCTTTCATATCACTCTTCACACAATCCATCCATACTTTCTTTGGCCTCCCTCTCCCTCTCCATCCATCCACATTTATAGTCATAACTCTTTTAGTTACATGTGTTTCATTCCTCCTCTTCACATGACCAAGATAAGCGGTTCCCTTCAACTTTTCTGTGACTGGCTCCACTTTTAAACTACCTCATATGTACTCATTTCTCACTTTATTCATTCTCGTCACTCCACACATCCATCTCAACATTCTCATCTCCGCCACATGCAATCATCATTATATTGTGTATTATACACAATAAGGAATCAGAAAGAAATTAATTAATTAGATAACTATAGCGCCCCGCCTCCGCTTTGATCGGGTACAAATTATACACCTAAACGATCCTCATAAATGAATCTGTCTATTGGTGAAAATAGCTTGAAAGTTCGCAGTTCCGTTTCGTTCAGTAGTTTTTGAGTTTATCGCGAACAGACAGACGGACGGGGGACTTAGTTTTATATGAAAGCTGTTAAATAGTTTTTACGTTAAGAAACTATAATATTGACAAAAAAGATAATCTTCACAATATGGTCTCGTTTAGATAAAAAAAATACCTACACCCGGTGAAGGCTTTAATTTCTTTTAATTTTACGTAAAATTGGCATCAAATAAGGCCATTGATCCCTGAGGGGTGAAACATTGTAGGTACTGAAAGGGGGTGATCTTATCGATATTTACTTTCTAACAAAATCCTGGTAGTTACTATCGGACACTAAACGTGTAAATCAATAAACGGTTTTACTATTAAATAAACTAAATAACTTAATAGGTATGTATACAAAGTGATAATAACAATGTAACGTAAGAAAACAACTCATTGGGCATAAAAAAATCATCCACATTGTTGTCAGTGGGAAAAATGCCCAGAACACTGGGAAAAACTAATAAACTCACTTTTATTTGTTTTTCTGGTTAGGAAAACTCATTGTGTACAAATCTTACATTGACAAAGGGTATACAATTGTCATGATAGTTTGAAAAAGTTATAGGCTAGGTCAATTAAAAAACCTGACGCTTCCTCGTGCTAAAATGTGATTGTTTTTCCTTCTACGTCATCATCATCATCAGCATTTTTAATGTCCCCACTGCTGCGGCACAGACCTCCTCTCTGCGAGAGAGACACACGGAAGTATCTCTCTCCTTCTACGTGAATATCCTATTCAGCCAAAACATTTCAAGCTCAACACTACCGAAAACACTGAAAAAACAAAAACTACAGCAAAACTTATTTCATTACGGACCCAACATTCGCAAAATCACGAGCCTAAGTACCTCTAACACTGCCAACCTCCCAAGCACCCCTGTTTCATCCCCTGCATTTGAATCTCAAAGCAAAAACGGACGTAATTAAAAATTCTCCCAAATTTAGGGTGTCGCCCTAACTAACGAAACTAGTGCGATCCGCCGCGATCCGGTGCGAGGCGGCTCAGAGTGGTAACAACCGGTCTATTCCCGAATTCGTTCCTTGCCCTACAGGTGTGCATTAGTGTGGAGTGCATGTGTGTGCGTGCGTTGCGTCTGTGTGCGTGCCGGGTGAAATGCAACTTGTTCTTAGGAGTAGAGCATGGCAGCGGGGCTCAAGCTGCGGTTATTTTTAGACACGTTTTTGGTACTCGTTGTGTGAAAAATTGGCGAGACTTGAAATGTTCTCTTGCTTACAAACCACTCAAATGGTCATTACAAGTCTTTCGGTATAACGGTGAAACTATGGCATCACTTGATGCATGACGACGGTCATCAAACGACAATCTTTGACAAAAACCTGCAATTTAAGGTCACATAATGATTTCTTCACAAATTTGCGGAACGATAAGGTTACTCACCCCAAACCCAGTGCAAGGAACGTACTATTTTGCCGATTACGTAACACCAACATTTGGAGAATAAAAAGTTATGAGTGAAATAGAAAATTGCTAAATCTTTTGTTCAGGAAATACTTGTTTAGTTTATAAAAAGTGTCTTCCTGTTTTCATGACTAACGAAAATGGCGTCAATGTTGTTTTCAGAGTTTACGTCTTCAGGAAAAACAGATGTTTTGTGTTTAATGCATTATCATATCACTTTATCACTTTTAGCGAAGATTTTCGTTTTGCTACTACTTTACTACCAAAACAATAGAATTCTAAAGATCATTTTCAAAGAGGATTTTCGTTCCGGAAAAGTGAAGGTAAATAACTGGCCAAGTGCGTGTCGGATTTCACACATTAAGGGTTCCGTACCAAATATTGTTATTTGTTAGTAAAGTATACATAATAATAAACATTATGACCAAATTTCAAGTTCATTGGTCAGTTGGAAGTTAAAAAATTCTTCGTAACAAAATTTTGAACCAGATGACGGACGGACAGACAGACAGACGGACAGACGGACACGTGAGTGACAACAATAGGGCTCCGTTTGGATCCCTCGGGTACGGAACCCTAAAAACGACGGCTTGAACCATTTGTTTGTTGAGTATGTGGGGTAATTCGTAAGAAGGTTTCTAGGTGTGTTATATGTTCTTCGAGACATTCATTATTTTTTAGAAAATTATACGTTAATCAGGTGGTTCCAGGTTCCTCTTGCAATCGCTAAAAAACCATAAGAAAATATTTCCGGTCACCACGTTCTGAAAATGGTTGGATGAAACTGGATCTGTCGTCCACCACCAGCCACTGCAGCCACCTTACACATACAAATACAAAATCTTTATTTCTGAACCAAATTTTTTTTACATTAGTTGGTGATTGGAGCCTCCTTTTAAGCAAGTAATGCCTGTGTTAGGAGACTCCACTCTTCCACAGAAATGTACAATTTATTTAGTACCTTAGAAATAATATGTATGTTTGTGTGTGTGTGTGTATATGTGTGTGTGTGCGTGTGTGTGCGTGTATGTGTAATGGTGTGTATTTGTTTGTGTATGTGTGTACATGTGCGTATTTAAAACAAAACAAACCTTATATCTCCTAAGCTTCTGCCATTCTGCCAGGGTTGCGGGTATGTTTGAATAAACCACTGTGGCCCTGGCACAGGGATCTGAAGAAACATGGGAGGGTTTTAATCAGTAAGAGTGACAGGCCCTCCCGCTCCACCCAGAGCGGGAATAGTTATTTGATGAGCCTCCTAAGCTTAGGACAGAATATCTTCCAGCCACCTAGTTGTCTTAAGGTTGACGACAAAACATATAGCAGCTTTCTCGCAAAATAATGATAAGTTGGCTACACAGCAAAAGCTTGGTTAATTCTTTGAGAGCAAAAGCTACAATTTTGAACAAGCCCTAAAGCCTATCCGAGCGTAACAGAAAATACCCTCGGGAAAATTAGACACAGAAAAAAACAATACTAAAATTTTCCATCTCAAATCACTCCAAATTAGGCTAAGCACTCAAAACTAAACCCATAAACACGACAGTACCATTAAGTACATAACTATCTAACAAAAAAATATTAGTTCAACAGAAAACTCCCCGAACAAACATTATTTGTTGAGTATAATTGCAAAAAGTTTGCAGCACCTGCCATAGAGTAATGTTTCGCGGTAACAGGTCTGGCAGCCATTTTGAAACTTTTTTTTAATGCTTTCGAATTTCGGGTGCCTAGGACGATGACCTCGGCCGCCCTGTAGGAGTGAGTGAGCATAGGGTATTTTATGTGCATTTTCAAAGTTTTTGGACCTCGTTAATAAGCCGTAGTTAGTTTTGAAGTGTGTAGTTTTCTGTAACCAGTTTTGGTAACTAAGATTTTGCGAATAAATACCTAACACCTGAGGGACAATTTCCGACTTAAACACATCGAATTTCCATACATTTTGACAAGTCGGCTTTAATTGTCGCTGAGATGATAATTTATTTCGACTTGAAATAGAACGTTTCTTAAGTACAAAATTTCCTTCTGGTTGCTGAATTGACAATTTGAATTTAAGAACGTGTCAAACTCTACTTTAGTGCTAAAGTTCAACAGGTTTTCAAAGGTTCTACAGTTTCACAAGTTCCCTAATTCGAATTCTTAAATCATACAAATAAATACCATAAACATTACTAATACTTACCCTAAGTATTACTAATTATTATAGCAATAGAAATTTGTATTCATCCATGAATCAAATAAAATGATATAACTTAATAACTACTATTTAAAGACTGTGTAATGGCGCGTTGATCAACTCTCTGGTCATGGCATGCTAAGACAGACCCCAGAGGTCTAATGGTGTGCCTTGTAAAGTTTTGTAACAAGAAACTTGTTTTGATGAATAAATAAATAATAATAATAATGATTGGATGTGGACTCAGCGATCATTGTACCGATAGTCGTGTCAGCCAATGGCTTAATAGCCACGAGCCTCGACCAACACATCAGGAGGCTCTCGTTAGGCGGCTGGATCAAGGGCTTGATTCAGAAAGCAGTACTTCTGGACACGGCTCGCATTGTCAGGCGGTTCCTCTCTCTGGAGCCCTGACCGCCGGTAGCTTGGACCCTGTTCCCGATACCGGTGGGCTACTATTTTTTATATTTTTAAATGTTTTTATATTTTAATATTTAAAAATGTAAATTGTATGTATATATTATAAAATAAATGGAATAATAATGAAAAAAAAAATCTTTTTGCAAACAAAATGCCACAGGCGGACTTATTGCTTTCGGAATTTTCTACCAGTCCTTCAAAATTATCTTCAATGAAACAAATACAATTCTAGGAAGTCCCTGTTAATGATAAATTAGAGCTAAAAGCTTTTACAAGTATAATTTTAACCTTTTGAGTTCCAAGAAATAATGAAAAATTTCAAGCATTCATATTAAATTTCAAGTATTAATATTAAATTTAATGTTCTACTTGCATTGTTAAAAATACTTTTTTTTTAATGAAAACTTCCTTAGGCGCGTTGGGCATTTTTGAGATGGGAAAAAACAACTGAACTCGCCACCGACACCGTTACCGTAGCGGATTGAAGTGAAAACTTCTTTAGGTGCGTTGGGCATTTTTGTTCAAATTTTCACTTCTGTCGGCACTCTCAGAGTGCCACTCTTTTTTTTTGACTAGCATCAAATCCCGAAAAAAACTGTTCAAAATACTTGTTTGATTTAGAAAATCTTTGCAGTAGTTGCTGAAATTATACTTGTTATTTAGTACTAATTAATTGTACTGTCTAGTGTACCTGTAATAAATATTACGTACATTTTTATTTGTTGTTCTTAAAATGTCTTCAGAAATGTGTCTTAATTAGAGATGTCACGAATACTTCCTATTATTCGGTATTCCGCATTACTCGATTTTTGTTGTTGTTGTCCTGTACGCATCGAATCCGTCGGATTCCCGGGACCCTCACCAGGTCATTGGTTCACCTTGTGGGAAGCCTTCCCATGCTGCGACTTCCGGTCCGCGGTAGTCACTCCAGAACCGTTCGGCCCCGTGGACCATCTGTTCTGCGAGCAATGTGCCCTGCCCACTGTCACTTCAGTTTGGTGATTCTTCGGGCTATTTCGGTAACCTTGGTTCTCCTGCGGATATCTTAAAAAAATGCCATATATTTTAGACTTTTTGATAGTCAATGGTGTTGATTCTCTTGTTCAATAACTAAACTAAAATTAGAGAATCGTCGTTATCTTTTACTAAAAGGCAGTGCGAGAAAAAGACGGCTATAGCTATGAACTAAGTTAGAGATTTCAAACTAGTTCACGCCTTGCGCTTTACCGTGTTTTTAGTAGACATGTTTTTACGTGTACCCTTAATTTGTATGGAAATATTAGGTCAACTAAAGTTCACAGCTATAATTTACGTCCATCTCTTTCTTGTTTAATTAGAGAGAAAAAGATAGCAATAGCCTAAATTAAGTTTAGTTTGTGCAGAACAGAATCGGCATAATTATCGTTGATAAAATTTTACTTTAGGCAAGTTTTTTGATCCGTAGTTAATTAAACAATAGTTAAAAATAGCAACTAGTTGGTAAATTCCGCAATAATACGTCATGGTTAAACAAATGACTATAAGTCAAGTTACAAGCAGAAAATGCATACACATTTTATTTTATGTGTATATTTGACCGTAATTATAATGATTTTTTTTCGTTAAATAGCAATACTTCCTTTAATGTAAAATTTTATGTTAGATTAATTTACTGGCAGTACACCGCAGAGCACCCCTCTTTTTGATTTTAAGTTCTTTCAGTCCATCCAAAGGTACATATCGCTGTCAGCGATAATACCGCCATTGTACCCATACATTTAAGTTAATGTTTAAGAGTGTTATAACTGTTACGGTTTACAATAAAGTTTTCTATCTGTGCATTTATCCGTAAATATATCCGTATATAATATTTTAAAACCTAGGCCTCAGGGCTACTTAGGTACTATCAAAGAAGCCGTCGCAAACGAAAAAAACCCGGCCAAGTGCGATTCGGACACGAAGGGTTCCGTACCTTACACTGAAAAAAAATATCCAAAAAAATTAAAGAACTAGCTTTTTAATTTATTTTTATTATTTGTTGTTATAGCGGCAACAGAAATACACATTCTGTAGAAATTTCAACTGTGTAGCTTTTACGGATCGTGAGATACAGCCCGCTGACGGACAGACGGACAGCGGCGTCTTAGTCTTCTTCTTTCGAATCAATGGTTCCCTAACTAACAAATAATTTGGGCCCAGAAACAGGCCGCATCAATTCTTCTTAGTAATAGAGTCCCGTTGGTTACCCATTGGGTATGGAACCCTAAAAACCAGCCAAAGCGTGTCGGGCTACGCGCAGTGTAGGGTTACGGAACCCGTAGTCGCTTATAATGCGGATTTAGAAGAGGGCTTTATATTTATTTCTATATAAACTATTAATTGAGTTCACTATTTCAAAAATAAAAATATTTTTCTTAAATTTTACATATTACCCGTTTTAAATATTAAATAAGCAACAATTTCACCTAAGTATTTTTTTTAAGAGTAACTACATCACAATGACTCAGTACCGAAATCTTTGATCTTAAAAATCTTCTAAAATCTCAACTTTTACCAACTCCAAGTTAACAGGCACAGTAAATCTATTAAATGGCTTAGTACTTAAGTAACTTGAAGCTTGAACACCGACTGAAAGTAACTGAAAATTACTTGAATGAATGTTTAGGAATTTATTCGTAGATATTCTTATTTACTTAAAGGGTAAGCACTATTACAGAGGCTATGACGTCTTAAAATCATCATAATTCCGCTGTGAGAGAGAGACGGAGCTATACAGGCCGTATGGCACTATCGAACAGGTGACTGTCGAACTCCGCTAGATAATAGAAGGGACTTTTGAATGTAAATGTGTTTTGTTCCTATTAAATTACTAGCTTAAAGCACTAGTATACTATTCGTCAAACTTAATGGCGTGTGGGAATACCACCAATTTCTAAACTGACAAATAAGTGGGTACCATACACCCTTAAAAAATATTCACACAGCTTCTACACAGATCTAAAAATAATTAAATTGCCTAAATTATTGTCAAATTGACTGTAGCGTGTTTTTTGGAAATGAAGCCTAGCTAGATCGATTTACTACCCTCGAAACCCTCTGCATACTAAATTTTATGAAAATCATTGGAGCCGTTTCCGAGATTCAGATTATATATTAGGTGGGGACCTATAAAATCAGCGTTTTGTATGAAGAATTTTAAAGAAGTTGCATTTGACATACTAACATTTTCTTAATTTATTGTATATGTTTTTAAAACTTTTATGCAATAATGTTTAAAAACGAAGATAACGTATGCCACTTAGATTACAACAAAAATAAGTTTTGTCTATTAAGTTAAAACAAATAGTGATTTCATTTCTAACAAAAATAAGAGTCATTTTTAAGTTATTTTTTTTTTGTATCAAACTCTAAGTAATATTAAGGTTTTTTTTACAATTGGCAGTTGTCTATGACAGTCATTATTCGATAGAATATCAAGCAATTGATGCATATTTTAGTTCATAGGAGTGACGAGGTTCTCTATTTGTGAGAAAAAACGCCAATTTCATAGGTGGAAACCCAATATACACATAGAAATATACAAGAATTGCTCGTTTAAAGGTATTTGATAGATAAATTAACTATCTCTGTGCCTAATTTCATCCAGATCAGCTCAGCCGTTCTAGCGTAATTGAGTAACAAACACCCATTCAAACTTTCACATTTATAATATAATTAGGATAATCAATGTTTCCAAATCCTAAAACTTTTCACTTTTAAACCCGAAAAAAACATACCTACATAAAAAACTACGGACATTCTATTCTACAATTTTAATTTACCGTCAGGGGTCGAAACCATTTCTAACTTAACAAATTTGAAGGGTTTTTTCGATGCCACCCTGGGGGTGGGTCGCGGGAGCTTGAACAAATACGCCAAAGTAGCCAGAGGTCACTAATTCGATTCCCGGGTCGCGTATACGTAGCACAAATATATGTTGTGTGGTGAAGGGTCCGGGGAGATGGACTGTTTATTAATTTTTTAGGACGAAAGTTCTTTTTGTTTTTTAATTTGGCAGGTTTGCTTTCTAGGATAGGGTTTGGTATTGATTTTGGAGTGTTAAGGCCGTCACACACGGTAAAGATTTAATATTTCATAACGAAGAAAAATATAATATCGGGTGTTCGGGTGTAAAAAGACATTTCCCGAAGCCAAAAGCCCATGTTCTACCCATTATTTAGATTTTTTTTTCCACTAGACCATACCTGGGAATCCACTAGTTCTGAATATATTGAAGGTCAAAGTCACAATTTATTTTTTTACTTTTTTTATGAAAATTTCTTTTTTCCAAAAAGTTACAAAAACGCAATGAATAGCAAACGTATCCGACAAGTACGTATGCGGCTTAGAGCGAAGGGGCGGGGCTAAAAAAATACTTTTTTTCATACCTAAAAAGAAAAATCGTTTCCTAGCAATAATTTTTGCGCAAAGCTACTTTGTTAGATGTTCAGTATGCGTAGCTGACAGCTTTGTGATGTGTCATTTTACACCCTGTATAACTTAATCCATCACACACGTTTAAAATCTTCCCATTCCTTCCACAATCATGTTAAAACTTTTTACAAAAAAAATACAACCGACTTCAATAAATAATACTAAAAAATGCAAAATAACTTTAATTTCGGAAGTCGGTGTTTCTAGTTTGGTTTCTTCGTTATTTGACATTATTTTTTACACATAAAAAATTAATAAAAAAATTAAAAATACAGTCGAATTGAGAACCTCCTCCTTTTTTTGAAGTCAGTTAAAAAGATGACATATTGACATATTTGGGAAGTTATCCATATAATATATACCCACATTAAGATAGTTACAGTAGTAAGCCTTCGTTTTCTCAATAGCTTAGGTTACGGACACATAAAATATATAAATGAAAGCATATTCATAATGTGTGACGATTTTAAATGTAGGATCATTACTATTTAATAAATACGACATTTGTTCCGCTTAACCAGCGGAGCGAGCAATCAAACATACACGCTCGAATCGTCACTTAGTCCAAAATAATAATATTTTTACTATTAAAAAGTATACCCCTCTATTTCCTCCCCCATGAGACCGATTTTCAGGAATTGTTCCACTTTTTTCTAACACCAAAACCCGCTAATATAAAAACCACTCACACATCACCTATGTAAACTTATAATTCACTTTTACCGCTCGTATATAAGAGAATCCGAACAAAAAAACTTTATTGGCGTTTCAAACGACGCCTTAGGGCGACATCGATCGTGCACAACATGTACCGCTTTCTAATGTGCGGTGTGAGGTGTGGGAGGTAGCGGGGAGCGCAGCAACAGCGGAGTGGTAAGACCTATTTACCCGTTCGTACCTGCGATTTCGGCAGTCTCTCCAGTTCTGAAGCTATAGCGCTAGATGGCGCGCTTCTCCCAATCTGCTCCGATTTTCGGTATCTCGGTTCACTCGTGCAAAGCGATGGCGAAATAGATCGGGCTGTTAAGCACAGAATTAACACTGGATGGATGAAATGGTCACCGGAACTATCTGCGACTGCCGCATCCCCCTTAAACTTAAGGGGAAGATTTATAAAACAATGGTCAGACCTGCTGTCTTGTATGGCTCAGAATGTTGGGCCACAAAAGGGATGAATGAAAAGCAATTGCATGCAGCTGAGATGAGAATGCTAAGAGCGATGTGTGGTGTTACGCGCATGGATAGAATTCACCATCATCATCAACCTTTTAATGTCCCCACTGCTGGGGCACAGGCCTCCTCTCTGTGAGAGGATGTGGGCCATAAGCCACCACGCGGGCATTGAAGGGAATGAGTATACAGGGTGTAACGGAAAGGTGTGGTCATATTTAAAGAACCGGTTCTGCCCATGGTTATGAACAAGTTTATCTAAGAAAAAATAGAAAATTCTTTTGTTGTTTGTATGTTAATTATATAATTCGAACAATTTTCATTTATTTAAATTAACTTTAACTATTTTTTTTAATACTTTTAACTAACTATATTAGAACAAAGTTATTGTTATTACATTTAAATACATAAATAATTATGTATGTATGTTTATCTGTCCCTCAGAACTTCTAAACTACTTATCATAAATTGAAAATGTATGTTATGTCACGTCAGACATTTCTCATGTGATTTGACCAGTACATATTGTATGGATTAAGAGACTTTGACCTCTGAGTTTGTTTCGGTGTTTCTTCTCAGTGTAGTCAGCTAGGAAATACTGGTCTAAACCAGTGTTTTCTAGCTGACTACAGGTCTAGCTGAAACTGAAAAAAATAAATGTTGACGTGTCGTTAAAACCTATTTACCTATCTAGTGATGTTTGGAAGATAGACGTGGTCATATGCCATATTCAGGTTGTTAACACACCAACACAATCATGTCATTATAACAGTAGATAATAAGCAATCTTAATGGCAAGGTGGCATGCATCAGTATGTCTATGGACATTTTCTTGTTTCATACTTTTCAGAGCGCGATTTTTTGTAATCGGGTTCTAGTTCATTTTATTACTCGTATTATTGAGATCTCGTCTGTATTAAAAGAGGTTTTTACCCTGGAGTAGAACAGTAACAGGTTTGTATGAATATTATTTAATATATCTGGCTCCTGTTTGAGTTAATATGAAGGAAAGTACAAACTGTTTTCTTATTAATCATTCACTGTTTTTTTGTTTTAACAAAAGACAGTTTAATCCTTTTCCTGAAATTCATTGGGTTTTATTATTTTGACACGGTTTTGGTTGGCTGCTACTTTATAATTATAGGTTACAATAACTGTAGCTTTTAGTGACAGGTTTTTCCTGATATTATGCCCCCAGAAAAAGGGACGGACTGTGGGATAGTTTACCAAAACCAAGAAACAGTTCATAATAAGAACTCAGGGGATTAAATGTAATAACTTTCTTATATAAAATTAGTATTATCACTCTAGTCTGTGTTTTAATCTAGCGATCTACTTCAGCACTGTTTAAGTAAATACAAAGTGAATGTTTTCCAATTAACTAGTATGAATTGCCTGAAGACCCTCATCCTTACACTAATCCTACCTATACTAAACCTATCTTGCGATCGACTAAACTAAATAAATACAGGGTGTAAAAAGACACATCAAAAAACCGTTGACTACGTATACTGTAGATCTAACAAAGTAGCTTTGAGCAAAAATTATTGCTGGCAAACGACTTTTATCTTTAGGTATGAAAAATAAAGTATTTTATATTGCGCATAATGTAACGCGATCCCAGGCAAGCGGAGTTAAGCCCCGCCCCTTTGCTCTAAGCCGCGTAGGTACTTGTCGGGTACGTTTGATATTCATTGCGTTTTTGCAACTTCAAATGCGTTATTTCGAAAAATCGAAAAAATAACTGAAAATTCAGATAATGTTCGTTTGGAAAAAGTTTGGTAATAACACTTTTTTTTCTTTTTTTTTTGTGGGGTGGGAAATCATCCAAAGACATCTCCCGCTCCAGGGTGGAACGAGAAGTCGTGTCAGACTCTTACTCACTAAAACCCACCCCTGTTCCTTCCCTGCCCTGAACGCCCAGGGGCGCGGTTACTCAGATTCGAATTTATCCACAACCCCTGGGCAGTGGTAATTACACTTGGAATTCTTTTCGTAAAAAAGTAAAAAAAAATTGTGACTTTGATCTTCAATATCCACTCTCACTACAGAATTAATGGATGCCCAGGTATGGTCTAGTGAAAAAAGATCCAAATAATGGGTAGAATGTGGCTTTGGGCTTCGGAAACTGTTTTTTACACCCAATATTTAATTTACCTACCCGCTTTCCGTTTACACCTTGTACCATCCCCTAGATATGTGAACCGACCCCTATCTAAAATCGCTTCGAAATAAAACGCGCATAGAGATCTCCTGTAGGAATTAACTGGGTAGGCAGAGGCCACAACTAATATATGGCGATATAATAAAGGTAGCTACGGACCTTTTACGGGCCAGGGTTTGTTACAAAATAGAGACTGGAAGTTATTTAACGAGTTTGGCTTATTTATTATGTTTGTACCCTTTTCTAAAGAGATTATGATCTGATAGTCACGTGTTATATGTAGACAATTAATATAATGTTTAGTATAAACAGCATTTAAAACGATTCACAAAACCAATAGGTACTGTAGAACTCCAGGGCTCCAGTAAGGTCTGCAGGGCTCTAGGGGTGCTCTATAGCTTGGGGGGCTATAGAGCACCCCTATAGTCTCACTCGCTGGCTACGCGAGAGTGTGGTGTAGGAAGAAAGGTGTGAGGAAAGAAAGAGGGATAGTGAAGAGGACTTTTATATTGTTACTTAATTAAGTAATACATGTGCCCACTTCGATGAGATGATTGTGATGCCTATTCCTTCTATATTCGAACGACTCCTCAATATTCTCAACTGCCAGCTGAAGGCCGGTACCCACACGCGGATTTAGGCGCTGTATACAATCACCACATGACTCACATGAGCTACGCCCCTACGAATAGAAACGCAAAAGCTAGTAAGTCTTCTATTCAATTGAACCTTTGAAGTGTCGATCGAAACCTACCTAACAAGAAACATCCCCGAATTTATCAAATCTTAAAGAAATACATCACCAATAATCAATCAAAAAATAAAAAGAAGAAGCAGAAATTAATATTATATTTAAACTAAACAACAGTAATCTTTAATTGAATCACTATTTAATTAATATCAAAAATTGTTTTCTGTACCCAATTCTAAGCGACATAAAAGGTTTTTTATACAGTTGGTTGTAATACTAAATCTCTATCTATATCTCTCGGATGAATTAAAAGTAAAACAGTTTGTGGATGTTGGCAATGCTGCAGTTATGGAAAAATGCAAAAACATAAGATACGAGTATAATAAATCTGTAGTTTTATCCTCTAACGAGCTGGCGATCATGTCACCTAGTTCACGATCAATGGTACCATTATATTATATTTATCATTGATTAACAAAAATTCAGCTTACTTGGCATTTCATTGAGGGTTGTTAACAACACATAGAGCGGCTGGTCGTACAGGGAAGAGTAGAGGGAACCAGATCGCGCAGAAGATCACCTATGCGCTGGACTGAGTAAAATCCACAGTAAAAGGCCGCATAACTGACTGCGTCAGGCAGTACGCCAACAGGGAGAGATGGCGGGAGATCGTGCGGAGAATGTGTCCGCCTCTACCCCTGACGTGGACGCCTCTACGTCACCACTACCACTCTATCATCCGCCTTTTAATGTCCCCACTGCTGGGGTACAGGCCACCTCTCTGTGAGAGGGAAACCACGACCGCTCTGCCAAGAGGGAAACGACAGAGAAGAAAAATAACAGCAATGACGTGTCAGCTACCCAAAGTGAAACTGATCTCCTTAGGCTTTCTGACAATATTTTCTTATGAGTCTTTGTCAAGTAGTAATAGTATTACAGAATACCTTCTCAGTAGTAATCTAAAGTCCGAATTAGTACTCAATTCCAGGGAAAAGCTTGAGTATCTACTTAGTCTTCCTTTCACAGGGTGCGACATTATATAGGCATGTTATTAACAAATAATTTAATCTAACCGAAAAATATTTGCGACGTAGACATAACTTTTAGAAAATGCCAAATATTCCGAAAGGCTTATATTACCGAATGCCAGCCCTGAACGGATGGTATGTTATGTGGAGCTTATAATGTTTAAGCGTTATTTTTCTAAATTGCCTGTTTGTGTTCTTTTAATCGGGCATATATTGTTGCTCGGGTATTTTTAATGGGTATAATATATGTATTTATTTATATTGGCTGGTAATGTGTTGGTATTAGATTAGTACTAACTACTACTAGTAATTAACTTGACTTTAAGAGCACAGTTGGGGCAGTGTTTGAGAGATTGACTGCTGCGGTGCGTGTCGCAGGTTCGATGTCCGCACGGATGAAGTATTTGTATGGTCTATGTATTTTTTTTTATTATTGATAGGCACGCGTTTGACCAATATCTCACCTGATGGTAAGCGATGATGTGGTGATGGAGCACGCTTGCCTGGAAGTAACCTATTCACTCTTGACTTAAAGACTCCCAGGTTGTAGCCATGTACCGGTGGCACATCGCCGTACGTCTTGTGGTTGTGGATGTTCCGGGTCTGGGTGGCTTGTGTATGTGACTTTACATGTTTGTGAACGCACACGCGATTCACTCGCGGTGTCGCTGGCGCACAAGTTCAATAATTTATTCCCTATCAATTATATATTAATTATAGCAAAAATGCCCAACGCGCCAAAAGCGCGCCAGAGCGTGCAAGAAGTGTTCACTTCAAAAACAACTTAACTAAGTACAATGTTTGTTTGTTTGTGTCAAATCTTGCGAGCAGAATTAGAACCACTACCTCATATCCTACGGAGTCAAATTTTTACATGTTGGTTCAGTTCTGATGAGAATTCTTTTTGTGGTAAGCATTACCTGAATCGACATCCAAAATAGGCTCCACCTGAAGGAACTCTCACGAAGTTTTGTAGCTATGCATTAAGAGCATTTACTCCTTACGGTGTTTCATACAAACTGTCAAATCATTATTCTTGGAAATGAATGAACCCATTTTAATGAAACTTGGTACGTAGACGAATATTTTGGAAAAGATTTCAGAGAGACATTGAGAGCAATTTTAAGTTTCCTATAGAATGAGAAAAATCACTCTCTATTTTTTTCTTATCCAAAATTTTTTTAAAACTAACTTATTAGACCTAGGTAACCACTCTTGACTTAAAGACCCCCGAGAGAAGAGGTTGTAACTATCAAGAAACACAGATCTCAGCAGAGAATTGCAATCCTTAGCTGTATGCACAATAAATATGTTCCCAAAACGTTTTGTGTGTGAGTGCCAGGTTCGCCATGTACCGGTGGCACATCGCCATACGTCTGGTGGTTCGATGATGGAACAGGCTTGGCAGAATAAATCTATGCAATTCTGACGCAGCATCCGAAGCTAAAGGTTGAACTAAATTTTCAACAGGCCACTATCAGCCTTCAAGAGTTAACAAGCATCTTCGAGTTCGTTCTGTCGTAGACCTCATCTTTCGCTTTCCATCTGGTGTGATCGAGATCAAGAGCTCAGCATGGAATAAAAAAGCCAAACAGGTGATGAGATTGTCTTGAAAGATCCATGGAAGCGGTGTAGAGTAAGATCCAAGAGTTACCAGTCATTTCATATTTTCTGACTAACAAAATGTGTGTGATTTAGTAGTGTTAGACACTGTAAACGAACGCATACCACAAAAAAAAAATTTATTTTTATTTTTTTAGTTTAGATCATATTTGAAAACATTTTATACAAAAAAAAACAACTGACTTCCAAAAAATAAAATACATGAAAAATTAGAAAATAACTTTTATTTCGGAAGACGGTGTTTGTATTTTATTTCTTCGTTATTTGACACCGACCATATATGGGACCACCTCGGGAGTATATTCTTTCGGATAAAAAAATAATTTTGAAAATCGTTCCACAATTGACAGAGAAATCGGTGGGCATGCATAAAAAAAAAATACGTGCAGTTGAACATACAACCTCCTCCTTTTTTGAAGTTGGTTTAAAATTGGTCGTTGGCCCGGTAGAAAATAAGTAATGTCTGTGATCTTGGACTAGTGGAAATGAATAAGAAAAATCTAGCATAGATACTTACCAGCCACGATATCCTTGCTTACTGTCTGATTACATCAAGCTACATTCATAATTATGTAGCTGTAGAAGTAAGTACTAATTACTTCTGGTCTTGATGAGAAAAAGTGGGAAACCGGCGCCAAAGTGGGAGGATGACATGAAATCGACCGCAAGCGCGGCATGGAGGAGGAAAGCTCATGGTCATGATGAACTGTGGAAGCCGGGTTTGAGGAAAGCCTGTGCTGGGAAGCGAATCTAACTTATCGATGTCTGAGTTGTATTAATTATTATTAATCGTTAAATAGTTAGTTTACTCATAAAAGGTGTTTGATTTACTTCTGGTGCCAACAAAAAAAAAGGAAGAAGATGTTGGAAGCATGATTTAATATTGTTAATAGTAAATGCATACATGTATTTTCATATTGCAGAAACAACAGTTTTTTATTTAAAACTGGGAACAGTCTAACCTGAAAAAGAACATAGATTCAAAAAACTTAAAAAATGAGAGTGCACGACTGAAGTAAAACTTCTTTAGCTCCATCTCTTCCGTTCGCCTCGCCCGATCACACTTTTCGTAACGCTCTCGTTACGCATTTGCCAGCTCACTCCGCAAGTCAAGCGTGCGTAAAAAAATTTTACTTCAAAAACACGTTTTTGAGTGACGTCATTTTATTTTTCATATTTTTTCAGCAACCTATTTGAAAGCCAAAAAAGCAAAGCATTTGATTCCCATATCAAGGGAATGCATAAAACCCGCCATATTGCATTTAGAATGACGTCACTTAGCTAACCATGCGTTATCATCCAAACTAAACATGTTTGCAAAATTTTAGCTCAATCATGGATCACATTTAACTTCTGGATTTTTAACATAGTAAGTTAGTAGTCGTACAGTTAGTTCAACTGAAGCTAAAATAAAAGCGTTTTAAATATGCAAATCCAAGAAAAACAACACCATGCTTTAAAAACCTTAAAAAATATGAACCATCTTTCCGTTTCTTTAAATAATTCTAACTCAGTTCTGCGGTAAGAAATGCGATAAGAATACTAATGGGGAAGGGTCGAATGTGGGTTAGGGGGACTTTTATAGACAGCCATGCTATCAATTTGAAGTATTGATAGTTTTTGAGAGCGTGGAGCGAAAGGAAATGTGTTTTAGTTATGTAAGTAGGTGGTTGAGTGTTGTAAAAATGTAACTGTTGTAATTTTTGTGAAGAAATATTTTATAAGACACTGTACAAAGTTTAGTGGTTAGCTTGCGTGTTATGTACGCGTCGTACGTCCAACATTAATAGGACTCGCCCGTCAAGGAGCGCTGTCCGAAATTAGTCGCATTATTAATTTAATAAACATTAAACAATAAGTATTTTACTAAACCACGTATACTAAAATATAAACAATTAAATGATCTTTAAAATGGTGAAGGTTTCATAAAAACACGCTTTATAGTTTTTGCGTGATTCTCAATTTTTATACGCGTTAGACTTAACTTTACAAATTAATTACACTATGTTTAATATATATAATTCCAAATATTCATATATCAAATTATAAAAGAAATTGTTTAGAGTAACATATTTTTATTTTCAAAGAAAAAAGACTAGTTGTTTAGACGTGATGTTCAATTAAAAATCATTGAAAGTCGTATTACTCCGCCTTAATGTCTTAGGCATTTTCTACCAGTCAACCTTCGGGTAGTTGAGGTCGTAAAAGTATTTGAAAAAGTCACCGCGGTCCTGAAACGTATAGGCATCTGAAGGGCCACGGGTGGGTTTTCCTTAGTAAGAGTTTGACACACCCTCCCGCTTCACCTAGAACTGGAGAAGTTATTATGATGATTTCCCACCCTCAAAAACCAAAACGGTGGTGGTGCAGAGACAGAACATGGCAAGTGTAACTTATAATAAAAAAAAAAAAAATATATTCTTAAAATCCAACTATAAAAAACTAAAAAAAAAACCAATCAAGTCACTTTACAAGCAGTCTGATGCAGTTGGTGGCAGTTATTTTAGTTCGTTTGTTGTTTTTTGAATCACTCCACCTATCCCCAAAACCAATTATACCTCGCTTTTCCTTCCTTAAAATGTTAGAAAGAGACAGAGATTAAAATCCTCATAGTTTTAGCTAATCCGTGACGTATCCCGGGCGACATTTTTAATTCGAGGGGGCTGTGGTACCCGCGTTTTTAACCGGGGTGCCGGGGTGGCACTCACCATTGAAAATAATTTATCACTGCTTTGCGATTGCAGTTTTTAATTAAAACTAATATTTTATTTAGTTGTTTGGGTTCCGCGTTGAGCTTGATGATGTTAATTGAAAATTAGGAATGAGTCAACTATCTGTGCTTCGTGTGTAGACACTCAGCTTATTGAAGCACAGATTGTATTCAATTCAGTTAATTTCCGCTTAGTTGAAAATATACAACAATACACTATTTTTCTGAACGACATGGGCACAGTATGGCCATACGGTAATCTACAGATCTTATATGGGAAAGCAGTAGAACTTGTTTTTATTTTTAGGTTAAAATGGTACATATTATTTAAGATCAGGAACTAACTGAAAAGCACTTTTATCTTAATAAGTATATTAAATCAAAAGATAATCAGAGTTTTTTTTCTGATAATAATTGGTAAAAAGGTGACAAAGTAATAAGCTTAATAACCGTGTAGAGTAAGATCCCAGAGCTGCCAAGTATGACTTATTTTCTGACTATCAAAATGTGTGGGATTGAGTAAGTGTTAGCATGTCTATGAACGTACGCATACCTGCTAGCTTGGACGGACGGCTAATTTACCGATACCAGGTGATAAAGTTACTTAGGTAATAAGCACTATTCTTAAAGTCCGAGTACTGTTTATATATCTGATTACAGAATATTGTTTTGATAACTAATAAATAATGCAATAATATTTTACCGCCTAATTAGTTATTATAATAGTCTAAGAACTGGTCGCCACCTTTTTTTTGGGTTGGAAAATCATCCAATGACATCTCCCGCTCTGTGTGGAGCGGGAGGGCGTGTCAGACACTTACTGACTAAAACGCACCCCTTCCTTCCTTGCCTGAGTGGCCATAAATTCGAAAGAGTTACCTCGCCCCTGGGCATTCAGGGCAGAGAGAAAGAGGGGTGGGTTTTAGTCAGTAAGAGTCTGACACGCCCTTCCGCTCCACCCTAGAGCGGGAGAAGTAAATGGATGATTTCCCACCGCCCCAAAAAAAAAAAAAAGGAGAGCGGTAACTCTGTTACGAATTTATCCGCTACCCCTGGGCATGCAGACACCGGCCATGATGGACCCCGTCAATGGTGGCTGACAAATATATCTTTGAGGCGGGCGTGGAACACTACGCGCCGTCGACTCACGGGCCTGGTGCTGATCGGACGACGAGCTAGCTGGTCACCACCTCGAAGGAGATTCTATTCACAAGCCCGAAGTTTGGGCAAAGTTTATTTTATACTAACTTCTGCCGGCGGCTTCGCCCGCGTGGTATTAGTACTTCCCTCCATTATAAATTATAGCCTATGTGTTATTCTGGTATATAAGCAATATTACTGTAAAGTTTCATCAAAATCCGTACAGTAGTTTTTGCGTGAAAGTGTAACAAACATACATCCTCACAAACTTTCACATTTATAATATAACTAGCTGCACCTCGCGGTTTTACCCGCCTAGACCGGAATAAAAGGTAGCCTATATGTTAATCTTGGCTATAAGCTATCTACATACCGAATTTCATTCATATCGGTCCAGCCGTTTGAGCGGGAAGAAGTAACAAACATACACACTCACAAACTTTCATATTTATAATATTAGTAGGATATTATAGTAGGATCAGTCATGCTTTGGGAAGATGCAGAACACCTTCTTTGGTTTTTGTAAAATGATCTATAGAAACGTTGGCAAAAACGAAAAAAAAAAAATAATATCCGTCAGCCCAAGCTAGCAGGCATGCATACGTTCAAAGTAGATACTAACATTTCTCAATCCTACACATTTTGTTAATCAGAAAATAAGTTATGTCTGGCGTTTCTGGGATCTTGGAATAGTATTAATATGTAAGTTAAACTCGTAACACCTCTGCTATTGTACTATTGAACATTGCTATCAAAATCAAAAACCACATTATTCAAACCATTGTCTCACCCCTTCAATCTTAAGGGGAATCTCTAAAGACACCCCTCTTGGTGACGGTTCACCAGAATCCCTATTTACACAACTATGGAGTCAAACTAAACTAAACAATGCGGTGACGTTTCAAGCCACAAACCGTATTGATGTTATTTATAGAGATAAGCAACAAGTTCGTAAACTGTTAAAACTATCGATAGTTTTAGTAATTATTTGACATGCAAGTACTGAATAGGAATCAGATTATTTCAAACTCTTTTTAACCGACTTAAAAAAATAGCAGGATGTTTTTTTTTAATGTACATCATTTTCGAGCATAACTCCGTCAATTATAGACGGATTTCAAAGATTCATTTTTGTTCAAAAGAGTTTTATTCGTAAAAAGTCTTATATAAAGGTGAAGATCTGATGAAGAAGGTGTTTAATAATGAAGAAACAAAAACACCGACTTCGGAAATTAAAGTTATTTTGCAATTGTTAGGGTTTTCTTCTGGAAGTCGGTTGTTTTTTTTTCTGAAATCTAAAGTATTGAAAAACAACGATGGGTGATGTTATAGGACTCCGATAGTTGGTACGTATGTCGATCATGTACTTCAGTAAGCCAGCATCAATCTACTTCAGTCACTCTCCCTCTCCCTCTTTTTTTAACCGACTTCGCAAAAAGGAGGAGGTTCTATGTTCGACTGTATGTGATTTATTTTTTATGTATGTCAATCGATTTCTCTGTCAGTTGTGGACTGATTTTCAAAATTATTTTTTTATACAAAAGACGTTACTGCAGAGGCGGTCCCATGTAAATATATCTATCAAAAATGGGAATCGTAGATGACTTTTTTTTTTTTTTTTTTTTTTTTTTTTTTTTTTTTTTTTTTTTTTTTTTTTTTTTTTTTGGGGGGTGGGAAATCATCCTATGACTTCTTCCGCTCTAGGGTGGAGCGGAAGGGTGTGTCAGACTCTTACTGACTAAAACCCACCCCTGTTCCTCCCTGCCTCGAGTGCCCGGGGGCGAGGTAACTCTTTCGAATTTATCCTCCACCCCCGGGCAGATCGTAGATGACGTTTTGATCTCTTCCAATTACGAGTATGTTCAAATTCCATGTTCCATGTTGTTGGGGTTATCAATTTGGACGGAACTTTAATATTCAGTTTAAGTTCTGGGGTTTATCAACTAAAAAGTGGAAAATAAAAAACTTTTCTACAAAAAATACAACCGACTACCAAAAAAGAAAATATACTTAAAATTGAAAAATAACTTTAATTTCGAAAGTCGGTGTCAATTAATAAAGAAATAAAATACAAACATCGACTTCCGAAATTAAAATTATTTTTCCATTTTTAAGTGTACCTGTAATCTTTTTTGAAAGTCGGTTGTATTTTTTGTAAGAAAAAAATTTTTAAACACTAGAAGATCTGAGCTGTATCTTATGTTAATATGTGGTGTACAATAAAGAATTAAGATCTGAGCTATAAGTAGGTGAAGAGATTTGCCAGTAAGCAAGATTTAAAGCGTGACTGACTTAAACGTTCAATAACATCATCAATCTCTTGCTCTTCCTTTACTCCTTCATCCTCGCTCTTTTCCACTGTATGTGAAATCAGCTCTTGTAATTTTATGGCGCCAGAGCAATCTGTCCTGGGTTTTCAGGTGGGTGGTTCTTCCTCTGATAGGAGTTTCGTCATCCTGGTCCACCACGTAGCAGGAGGTCGTCCTCTACCTCTTCTATCAATTTATTTGGGGTCGCTACACGATGCCCAGTTCTTCTAAACTTTTATTTATTTACACTTCATGCAACAAAAGTACAAAGGCGGTCTCAAAGCCTTTTATTTCAGTCGTCATCTCAGTAACAACCTTCAATCCATTCCGTATACTGGTCTTCTTTTCATTACTATCACCAAGAATTTAACTCGCATACGAAGGGTTCCGTACGAATTTTATTATTTGTTGTTATAGCACCAACAGAAATAAATATTCTGTGAAAATTTCAACTGTCTACCTATTACGGATCAAGAGATACAGCCCGCTGACAGACAGACGGCCAGCGGAGTCTTAGTAATATGGTCCCGTTGGTTACCCTTTGGGTACGGAATCCTAAACAGACCCTCTTGATCATTAATGTCTCTGATTTATGCTACTTATAGTCACTATTCTTCTTCCTCTGTGGTATTAGCATCAAAAATTTGCCTAGCCTTTTCCCAACTTTCTTGGGGTCGGCTTCCTGTCCGACCTCCACAACCCAGTTACTGGGTAATACGGTACCCCTTGGTAAGACTGGTTGTCAGACTTACGGGCTTCTAACGACCCGTAATGACTGTCAAAGATCCACAATTATATTCTATTCTAAGAGTCTCGGTATTTAAAGATGGTCACCCATCCATGGAACAACCCCGGCAAGCCTAGCTTAACTTGATGGAACGACCCGTGCGGCTGTTATTACTTTAGCCACGAGCTCCTCCCTCTGTGGTATAAGCATAACCTAAGGAAACCTTCAAATGGAGCTTGGGATATTTGGGGAATAGACCAGGGAGTATAAACCAGGGAGTATAGACCAGGGAGTATAGACCAGGAAGTATAGACCAGGAAGTATAGACCAGGGAGTATAGACCACGGAGTATAGACCAGGGAGGATAGACCAGGGAGGATAGACCAGGGAGTATAGACCAGGTAGTATAGACCAGGGAGTTTTTTGGGACAAGCCCGCCACACTATTCCCAAACCACTGTAACTTCTCTAAGCCAGAATACACGCCGCCAGAAAAAACGCCGAGGCAATGCAGCTCGACGAGTCCCAGAAAAACGGTTAAACTGCCTTGGGTCCCGCAACAAAATTAATCAGAAAAGACAGCGGAGGAGTAAGAAAAACATAATTGCCACTTCTCTCCTAATCAAGCGGGAGACAGAACAAAACTAGGCCATTAGGCACAAAGGGGGTTTTACAACTGGGGTAAGCCCAGTTGCCAAGCAACACTGGTGAAAAACACTAATATTAATGGGTCCTAAAATTGTGAGCTGTTACACTTGATTCCAATAATAGATATGGCAAAAACGCTTGAACGCACGGAAATTCATTCTAGTTTCCACAAGGTCCGTGTAATAGACACCTCCAGACGTAGGCTGAATACTATCCAACATAATATTGCGCTCAGTTTGCCAAAGAGTACACTCCCACAGGATATGATGTGCAGATTGTTCGTATTCGCAATCAGTGAGGCAACAAGTTTGACGGAAAATAATTTACTCTTAACGTTGCCATGACCTGTGAGAAATTGGGCAACACAGTGATCCACCTCCAGCCATGTCCTATCCAGCCGTTCGCAAACTGATGGGAAGAACTGGTGGAGGTGTCTGCTTTTGATGGAACTTTCCCACCTACATTGCCATTCGGATAAAAGGTCCTCCCAAACTTCAGTTTGATGTTTAAGTAATCTAGAAATCTTGGCAAGATCACGTTGAGGTAAAAAGTCTGGGTCCGTAGTCTTTTGTGCAGAATAGTACATTGCAGCACCTCAAGATCGACTGGAAGTACACCTGCAAGTACCGGTAAGGCTTCAGTGCTGCAGACCAGGGAGTATAGGCCAGGGAGTATAGACCAGGGAGTATAGACCAGGGAGTACAGACCAGGGAGTTAGACCAGGGAGTATGGGATTTTTACTACAATAAAACCACCCCGGTGATTGTCATCCGCACATGGAACTCTGTGACCTATAAAGAATACCCTAGAATTCCCTCTATGTAACGCCAATTTGAGCACGTCTCTGGGTCGCATTGCTAAATAACTAAATACCATCTTGTTGCGCTTGACTCAGTTGAACGCAAATAGCTAAGAGGCTCATTGGCGACGTAAAACTGGTGGGTGCCAATCTTCACAACTTGGCTCATCGCCGCCAGGTTGCCTGCTTGTTGGTCTTCTACAGAATGTACTTCGGAGAGTGTGCCCAAGAACTCCACGACCTCATGCCACCGGCCGGTTCTACCATCGGACATCTAGACGCACTGCAAGTTACCATCCCTACCTTGTTGCTATTCCACGAATTCGCACTAAGCGTTTCCAAAAGTCTTTCATAAAGTGCACAGCATAGGAGTGGAACTCTCTACCTGCGTCTGTATTTCCGAATGCATACAACCCTAATCTCTTCAAAGTTAGAGTGAACAGGCTTCTTCTGGGTAAGCTCGCTCCATCGTCGACTTTGTCTCTGTCACTTCTGACCTAGACTAGAGTCAAGAGCAAACTCATGTAAAATAAAAAATAGCTCTTACCTACTCGTACCATACCCGTTTCCTAAGAAGTTCTTATGAGTTTACTAATATGACCTAGTGGTCTTTTGTAAAACCAGGTTCTTCCAACTCAGCCTCAAAAGACATACCGATCTATCTCGTTCTCATAATCTTAATTTCTAACCCACTAGCACAGCGGGCACTAGGCAGCCTCCCAAAACAAAAACGTAACCCGAAACAAAAATATAAAACGACGAAAGGGTAGAACAACATACTAATGATTCGTATTTCGCAAACGGTTTTAATGCGTGCCTTCGGACATATTTAAAACACAAAGTTTTCCGTACCCTCGACCCCTTGCCCCCCTTCCCCCCACATTTCGGTAGTTAGCAAGCGGGCAAAAGAGAAAACAGATCCCTCTCGGTGGGGTAAAAAATACGTAGTTTTAGCTAATCTGCGTCGAGCCCCGCGCGGCATTTTTAAACTCGGGTGGGGTGGTTTTAGGCATTTTAACACTATACAAAAATGTAGGGGGTGAGTGGGGGTGCGTATGTGGAATCGGACTTATGTGGGAATCTATTTATGTGATGTACCCCCCTCGCGTTAATATCGGTTGCTATGGCAACGGGTAGATTACTGCATCGCATCTACTCGATTTTTCGCCGCTTTTTCTGTTGTAATCAAATGAGGTGCGACGCGTGTGTGAGGGGTGTGATGAGGGGGTGTGGGGGTGTACAGGGGGTGACACGCGTGTACTCAATTATCCGCAGTGAATCAATAGCGGCGAGATGAGGGTAGTTGTGATGTTTGTGACGGGGCTAATGTCTTTTTATCAGTTTAAATTTTTTCCGTGTTTGAGCGGCCTGGCGCTTGTTTGACCTATTTTCCCGTTTACTGCGGTCCAGGGGAATAAAAATGTACGTAGTCAAACGAGGGGTATTCCAAACATACGCTCGGGTATAAATAACCGCCATGTATTTTTTTATAATTTATTTTTGGAGGTACTTCCTGTATACTGCGGTGGAGCAACATTTGTCTCCCTTATTTTGCAAATGCGCAAGTTTAACGCATAATAATATTAAAATATTGTATTTAATTACGCTGCAGGGTGTTGGTGAAATATGTTTTGATGGAATACCTATCTACCTACCTGAGGTACATCCAGTGTTTTTCACTTAAGGTGGAAGCGCCAGGGTAGCCCGCGAAATTCAAGTTTTCTTACGTTTTCTGCATTTTGCAGGTCAGTGTCAGGTTGTATCTTAGTCAAAATTTGATTAGCGGCCGTAGCAAGTATGTATTAATAGAATTATAATCATTAAAATCATCAACACAACTCTTTCAGTTAGAATTAATGTCAAATGTAAGTATTTCATGAAATCATGACATCTGACATCAATTCTAACTGAGAGAGTTGTATTAATGATTGCAGTTCTATAAATACGTTCTTGCTACTGCCGCGAATCATATTTTGATCAACATACAATCTGAGCTGTAAATTGAAAAAAAACGTCAGAAAATTTGAATTTCGTGGGCTACCCTGGAGCTTTCATCTTAAGGAGGTACTGTGCGCTCTCCTTTTTTTTAACTTATAATTATTTCCTTAACCTTTTTATTGTCATTATTAGGCTTGCGTTTGGCCACTATCTCACCTGATGGTAAGCGATGATGTGCTCGAAGATGGAGCACGCTTACCTAGAAGTAACCTATTCACTCTTGACTTAAAGACTCTCAGGTTGTAGCTATCAAGAAAAACAGACTCTCCAGTCTAACCGGATGCAGCTGAATACTAGTATTTTACATGGAGCGACTGCCTATCTGACCTCTATAACCTAGTTACTGGGTAATACGATACCCCTTGGTAAGACTGGTTGTCAGAGCTTTCGGGCTTTTGACGACCCGTAACGACTGTCAAAGATCCACTATTTTCAGCCGGGACCAACGGCTTAACGTGGTATCCATGGACCAACCCCGGCAAGCGTAGCTTAACCTGATGGATCGACCCGCGCGACTGCTATTACTTTAACCAGTGATATTGGTGCGGATTCTGTTGTGCACAAACTAAACTTAATTTATTCAATTCCTACCTTTTTCTCTCTAATAAAACAAGAAAGAAACGGACGTAAATTAGAGCTGTCAAATTTAGATGAACTACTCGTAATATTTCCATACAAATTAAGAGTACACGTAAAAACATGTCGATTAAAAACACGGTGAAGCGCAAGGCGTAAACTAGTTTGAAATCTCTAACTTAGTTCATACCTATAGCCGTCCTTGTCTCTCACTGCCTTTTTAGTAAAAGATAGCGTGTTTCTAATTTTAGTTTAGTTATTGAACAAGAGAATCGGCACCATTAACTGTGCTTACAATAACACAATTAGTGATTCGAAATGTTAGTCTTCTGTTTTCAATATTCGATTTCACTTTCCATGGGCCACAGGTGTTTTGCATTGTAGCTAAGTTATGAATACAATACATGATACGGTTGAGCTTATGTGTGACAAATGATATTGGAAAGTAAGGCTACATGATTACAGCGTAGTCTGAAACACTAGAAACATTAAAACATTTTTACAAAAATAGCACCTATTTCCAAAAAAAGTGCAAAATAATTTTAATTTTGGAAGTCGGTGTTTCTGGTTTTGTGTCTTCGTTTTTTGACACCGACTTCCGAAATTAAAGTTATTTTGCACTATTTTTGGAAGTCGGTTCTATTTTTTAACCGACTTCAAAAAGAAGGAGGTTATCAATTCGGATGTTTGTATTTTTTTATGTATGTTCGGGCATAACTCCGTCATATATTGACGGATTTGCAAAATTATTTTTTATCCGAAGTTTGTTCCGAAATGATCCCATTTAAATTTACTGAAAAATAAAAAACTTTTTTACAAAAAAAATAGAACCGACTTCCAAAAAAAGCGCAAAATAACTTCAATTTCGGAAGTCGGTGTCAAATAACGAGGACACAAAACTAAGAACACTTCTTCATTAAATTGTGTTAACTCTACATAGACATACGATCGCAGCAATCGCAGTTGATCTTGCGAACAAAATATTTTGCAAATCCGTCTATATATGACGGAGTTATGCCCGAACAAATAAAAAAAAAATGCAAACATTCGAATTCATAACCTCCTCCTTTCTGAAGTCGGTTCAAAATAGTACATATTGATTTAAGTGGGCAAAGTTTGTCGATGCCGTTTTGGAGCCGAGTAACTGCAATGAGAACAAGACGACATTTTTCAACACACTCGAAAATATTGAGTAAAACTTAAAAAAAAAATAGGAAAACAGATTGTGAGAAGTGGCTTGAGGGTTTTTGAAGTGAAAACTTCTTTAGGCGCGTTGGGCAGTTTTGAGATGTGAAAAAACAATTGAACTCGCGCGCCACCGACACCGCTACGCGATTCGCTACGAGAAGAACGCGAGGCGCATTGGGCATTTTTGTTCAAATTTTTTGTTTTCACTTCTGATGGTACCGGTAACCCGGAGTGTTAGGGTTTTTTTTCATGCGCCTTGCGATCAGCTAGGGCTATCCAGCGACCAGCTTAATACAATAAATAAAAATTAATTGTAGTGGGGCCTGGCCACTTGGCCGTACTAATGTGAAATACACTACATTGCGAAGCGGCAGGGATGGGAGCGGGTTTTCGAGTAAGTCTGTTGCAAAATTTTTTCTTTTTACTCTAATTTTCTCACACTCTTGGTTAACCATGACATCTGTTTCTTCTTCATATTTTGCAATAGTTCCTTCTTCGGCCTCAGACTTATTGGCTAATCTTTTTACCTCTGCATAACTGCTAATTCCTATCACTATTTCTAGCTTTGTTCTGACTCCAGCTTGATAAGGAGGGAAGTGGAAAGTAAGTTCTGTTTTCTTACTCATCTGCTGTTCTTGTCTGATTAATTTCTTTTCGTGATCCAAGACAATTAATCGTTTCTCCGGGACTCGTCGAGCTTCATTGCCTCAGCATGTTACTGATATGTCGTCATTGTTAATTAAGTTGATGACTAAAAAATCTAATTAAAAAAATATTGGACACGTATATTTTCTTTTGCCACGTAAACAAAAAATGAAGACGATACAGTGCGTTGAAATTTCGCATGACGTCAGACGAGTTAAAATTGTACCACTTTTTACTCAAAAGTGACGTAACAAGACCTCACTCCTGAATTTGATGAGTTTAATTAATGTGACTGAGAAAAGTGAAACAGGCTTGTCACATCTTTTCTAGACCGTTAACGATGTGTTTCACCTTCTGAGAAGTTCCAATACCTAGGATTGAACGAAGATAAGCTTCAAGACTCAATAGGTTACTTCTATACAAGCGTGCTCCATCTTCGACCACATCATCGCTTACCATCACGTGAGATAGTGGTTAAACGCGTGCGTATCAACAATAAAAATTAAAAAAAGATGATAGAGATATCTATTTTCTTCTTTATTTTCGCTCTGTAATATTATAAGATACAGAAAATACTCGACCTCTTTACTATGTACATCGTAAATGTGGGTAGTTCAATCTTCCCTGCAACCAAGTATCTATTATTATCTTTTGATGGCCGACTCTTAACGACCTATTAACTATTAACGGTTGCTCATAAAATTATATACGCCAAAATCACCACGCTTTATGTAAATAAATTAAACCAAAGAGTTTCCAAGGACCAGTTTTATAGTTAAATTGTTTAACTATTTTAAAATCAAAAAGGAAAAGAGATTGGTTCGAATTCTATCTGAACCTATTATAAGTAACACAGGAAGAATTAAAATGGCAGAAATAGCCTATGTGAAGTTACTGAGATACGTATATAAGTATATCAGTAACTTCACTAAGGCTATTTCATAATGTATACCTACATTTGACGTCATTATAATTCCTTTCCAATCCATAAATTCAGCTTTCCCTTCTAAATCCAATCGCGAAGTTTTGAGAATTTAAATACACGCCATCTTTTAGAATTTCCCGGAACTTTTTACTCATGGAAAACCAAAACGCAACCAAGTAGGAATATTTTCCATAAACATGCTTCTTCCGTTGGCCTTCCCCTAACTTTTCACAGTTCTACATCCACCCCGTAGATGGCGCTATCAGTGTGCACTTTGGTCCTTTGTGAGTTAAATCAATATTGTTCTAGTAGCGCCATCTATGGATATTTTCCGGAACTAAGTACTGTATGATACGACCTCTTTTCGAGTTTTAAGATTCGGTCCTTTGTACGGGATAATTTCGAATACAAGCAATTTAACATTTGATTCAGAGGGATTTTCTTGAGACTATTCAAAGTTCAATTCGTGTGCTTACATACCTAATTAATTTTTCAATCTGATCGACTTGTACAATGTATATAGATAGGTATTTGATTACTTTTTTATTATTTTGAGGTTGAAAAATCTTCAGATGACTTCTCCCGCTCTTAGTGGAGCGGGAGCGTGTAAGGCTCTTGCTGACTATAAGCCATCCGTGTTCCTTTAGTTTAGGGTTGGAACAAATATTTGTATGGCCTACAGATAGTTGTTCCGGGTCTGGGTGTCTTGTGTATGGTGAGTTTACATGTTTGTGAACGCAATCAGGAGTAATTCTTAGTGTGTGTGGGTATAGTAGGAAATATTCTATCAACCCCTTGAAAATAAAATTTTCATCAATTTCAGCTTTGTTTATTCAAGGGGTTTTCTAACAATTTTTAACCGACTTCGAAAAAGGAGGAGGTTATCAATTCGGATGTTTGTATTTTTTTTTTTTTTTTTTTTTTATGTATGTTCGGGCATAACTCCGTCATATATTGACGGATTTGCAAAATTCTTTTTTTGTTCGAAAGGGGTTTATTCCGAAATGGTCCCATATAAATTTCAAAAAGATCTGATAATGGGTACCGGAGACAGACAACGGAACTCTTCAAAAATTGACAGCAAATCAACCGAGACTGCTGCTATCGTCTATGTCTATGAATTGTTAACACAGTTTAATGGGGAACCACAACTAAAAAGTGAAAAATAAAAAACTTTTTTACAAAAACATAGAACCGACTTCCAAAAAAAGTGCAAAATAACTTTAATTTCGGAAGTCGGTGTCAAAAAACGAAGACACAAAATAGGAACACCGACTTCCGAAATTAAAGTTATTTTGCACTTTTTTTGGAAGTCGGTTCTATTTTTTTGTAAAAAAGTTTTTATGTTTGGCAAACAAAAAATGAAACACACATTCCGCAAATCACTTTAAATTTATTTTTATAAAAGTAACTTCAAATAAAACATTAAAATCATTAATGCGAACTAAATTCATTTACATACAGTAATTTATCACTTACGAGCTATTTATATTTTTTAAACTCTTAGCTTTTCAACTAGCCTACGACGAAATCATAATTTCTTTAATTCATAATAATCAATTTACGCGAATATTCCATTTTCTCAATCTAGTTCTACGGGTTACACAATTATCACACAACCTGTTAAAACCATTCCTCAAAGGAATGTTACCAATAGCCAGTTTACAAAAAAAAATCTAATTAACAAAACAAACAACCAAACAATATTGGACATTGGCATTGAAATTTCGTGTGACGTAACGTTGCGTGACACTTTTTACCAAAACTGTGACGTAACGAGCCCCCACTGAACTTTAATGCGTTTTGTCTTTGTCATTTTTTATTTGTTTAGTAAAGCAAAAGTCCCCACTGCTGGGGCACAGGCATTCTCTCTGTGAGAGGGTGTGGGCCGTAATCCACCACGCGGGCCCAGTGCGGGTTGGTGGATGTCACATGTCTTCAAATTTTTGTTTCTAGGACATGCCGGTTTCCTCGCGATGTTTTCCTTCACCGTTTTGAGAGTAGTGGCGATGAAATAATTTACACAAAGTAAAGCCAGCCTGGGTTTGAACTCACGACCTACAACTTGTAAGTCGCGGGCCGTTACCACTGGGCCACAACTGCTCAGCAAAAATACTTATTCAAAATATTTTCTGGTTATTTAACTGACGTACTAATTAGATTTTTTTTAGTAAAATACCCTATTTTAGACTATTTATCAAAGACAAAAAAAACAGCTACCTTTTTCTCGATTTAATTTTGCTCTATAGAAGAGTCTTACTAAACTGGCACTTCAGTACTTCAGGACATCCATTAGTCCAGCATCCTCCACCCGGACCTACCCCACCACTTCCTATCTGATCAGCCTAGCCTTTTTCCCAACTATCTTGGGGTCGGCTTCCAGTCTAACCGGATGCAGCTGAACACCAGTATTTTACATGGAGCGACTGCTTATCTGACCTCCACAACCCAGTTACTGGGTAATACGATACCCCTTGGTAAGACTGGTTGTCAGACTTTCGGGCTTCTGAAGACCCGTAACGACTGCCAAAGATCCACGATTGACAGCCGGGACCAACGGCTTAACGTGCTTTCCGAGGAGTCTCGGTATGTAGAGATGGTCACTTACCCGTATGGACCAACCTCGGCAAGCGTAGCTTAACCTGATGGATCGACCCGTGCGACTGTTATTACTTTAGCCACGAGCTCCTCTCCGCTTCCTATATGGTACCTTATTAAATTTGGGCATTCTTAAATGCTTTATTTTGACTATCTTGATTTTTTCAATTAAAAAAAAAAAAAAAAAAAAAAAACAAAGATTTGTACAATCCAGTAATCCGAATATTTCAATAACCCGGTACCCCCTGGTTATTAATACTGCCGGGTTAGTGAGACTCTATTGTACTTACGCCTAGTTCGGGAATGAGAATTATCGCAACATTAGGCAGTGTGACAAATTGTCAAGAGAGCGAAAAATGCTATGACTCGCTGTTGACAATTTATGCAACCATACATCTACGGATACAATTAGACTCATACCTACATTATTTTTGGGACAATTTTTTTTCCAGTAATTGGATAACTATTTCAATCAGGGCCCTTATCCACTATGACCAACACGTAGTGGGTCAATGTCACTGCCAAAATCTAGGTTTTGACCGTACCAAGACCAATCGTTCTGAATTTGACATATTAGTATTTGCCCACTGCTGGGCAAAGGCCTCCCGCGATTCCTTCCACTGCTATCGGTTTTGTGCTACCTCTTTCCAATTGTCAAGGAAGACACCTAAGTCATCCCACCATCTCCTTCGTGTTCTACCGCGACCTCGTCTTGCGGTTTACAGGCACCAATCTAGAGTTCTCCAGGCCTACCGCTCGTTCGGTATGCGGCAGACATGTCCAGCCCAGTTACATTACAGTTGAGCAGCTTTCTGAGTCACGTCAACTACATTTTTATCTTTGTGTTATCACAATTTGACCGTGTCGTAGTGAATTCTAGTACTAATAGCTTTTGCCTTTGTCTGCCTATGGCTTTAAACATTGCGAATAATAACCCGTAAAACTAGTTTTATTCAGTTTAACTCTTCTTAAAGGTTCGTTTGGCACGTAAAGATTTCGTTTGTCTCGCGGACGGCACTAACACTGGAACAAAACACAGTATAAAGGTGGCTCTCGACTGCAATGTAACATGAGGCAGTGATTAGCATGAGCGCGAACTTCATGCAGTAAATATTTGTGTCCTGAACATACCTACTTAAGCTAGTAATGTTTAGCTTTGCCAACACATTAAAGCTACAAGTGACGGTATGCCTAAGAGAAAGAGAAAAGTAAGTGTCGAGACTAGGAATACCTCAGAAGAAAGTGTAGGGCTAATAAGCCCTTCACTGATTTAATACTTTCATAATAACTTGCTTTTAATAAAAAGCAAGTTATTATGAAAGTATTAAATCAGTTGAATAAAATAATTTGGTCCTCCGATCCGGAATATAAGTTTTTATGGAAAGTATAATATAAAATCAGTGTGAAAGACTAAAGTATCGCACTTCTGAAGTAGAAGTTGTCATATTTGTATACCTAATTTATTTTACAGTAAAACACTGTAATCGATAGTCACCTTTACGTAAAAACATCATTTTCATATTAATCTATAATTTCTATCACAACTCTTAAATAATTTTAAAAACTGAGCAAAACTAACGTTACCTACCTAAGAACTAACAAATAAATTGTTTTTATAATATAATTTATAAACTATATGAATACAACTGAAAAGAGCCTTGAATATTGAATTTCAATTCCTTAAATTTATAAATAATTTTTAACAATAAGTATCTTACACTAATTAGTAGCGAAATTTGGTGTAAATGCAGAAATTAAATGTTAACAGGACTGACACTTGTTTGAGGAAAAACATTATCTCGAAAATATTGAAATTTTTATCTTCTCCTAATTTATTTCTTACCTCTTCATTTTCAAATACTTCTTCCCGTATATATATATTTTTTTAATTCTCTTTATTTTTCATCAAGATTGATGTGTCCTCTCAAGGCGTAATCCGGAGTATAAGAACTTATACAACGAAGAATATTTTACAGGATCGAAACAACAATAACTGAGCTACTATAAAAAGTCAGATAATTGGTTTAAACATTGAAATTGTGCATACTCTATCACCTAGTTACCAAAGAACAAGTAAACCACTGCCAACCATATTTATTTCCTCCAAACTTAGCCTCAACATCACAAGTTACAAGTTCATTGTAAGTGACAGCCCTGTCAACATCTCTTCCACTATCACTTATCTATACATACAACTATTTGGCCACAACGATGAAGAACAAAATGTACACATCACGGAAAGAACTTCCTATAACATAAATCCACGGTTAAATGGTAAAGAAGAACTAGTAAGAACAACTGCAAAGATAACGTATGAGTATACTGCTTCTAATGTAACATGCATCAAATAGAGTAGTTGACTTCAAAAAATCTATTTTGTCGTCAGTTAGATTACCAAAAAATATTGGTCGCGTATTTTTACCGTTTTGTCACGTAAACTAAAAATGAGGACAATACAGTACGTCAAAATTTCGCGTAACGTTACACCTACCAGTACGTCCAAAATGTGTACCTTTTTACCTAGAATTGACATAACAATATATACTGAACTTTGATGCGTTTTATGTTTGTATTTTTTTTATTGGTTTATTGGGTGTATTTTATGAAAATCTAACATACATACTAAAAAGAATTACTATTTGTTATACCCTAATCGTCTCACATTAGTTAATTTTTTTATTCAAAATACTAGTCCAGTTAGAAGTTCAAACAAGATGCGACAAAGTCTTTGGTATGTATTAAAGTGTAAAATTAACAACTCCAACCCTTTTTGCTGTATTAAAAAATCTTTAACATTTAACCGTCGACATATTTATCTGATCACATGTTCCAAAGTTCATGATTATCCTCTAAACACCAGAATATTTAGATGACATATTAATTCCAATCGTGATAGTTATTTCATCAATGTATGCTATGAAGCCAATATCGAAACCTACTGGTACCGATAGAGTTATTCCTAAAGAAGAAACAAGAAGCGATACTAATATCAATATCGATTTCATAGCACACTTTGAACTTAGCTTCATGAAAATGCAACATTTTAATATTCCTTGAACACTCTCTCGAAACGGCAATCTCTATATTTCCATCAAGTTACAGAAAATTAACCTGCCAAAAATCCTCTCTCAGATCAACGATCTTACTATTGGTGACAGTGCCAGTGTCAAAACTTTTCTGTGTCTCCACTTACTCGTACCTAGTGTTCTAAAGTATATTCGATACATAGATTTTTAAATAAACTAGTTTCTGCCAGTGGCTTTGCCCGTGTAGAATTTGTACTTCCCCCGCTATAAATTATAGCCTATGTGTTATTCCAGACTATAATCTATCTCTGTACCAAATTTCATCCAGACCCGTTCAGAAGTTCTGGCGTTATTGATTGTTGAGTTGAGCAACAAACATTCAATATCCATCAAAATTTGCGCATTTATAATATATGTAGGATATATATATTAAGTAAGATTTGTCACCAAAAGTAAGGCCAGTCGAACAAAATAATGATGTCATCGAAATACCCCAGCAGTAATCTAATTTATACAAATTCACCTACGGAGCGACACACAGAACGGTCAAGGGCTACAAGTGGCTGAACCTGAACTGAAATGAAACAACGAGGTGACTCCAAGCTTACGACTACTTCATAGATTTTACAAAATTATTTACTAAGACATGCGGTGTCAGTGAGAAGGACAATCACATTTTTCAAAGTTTAAACGAGAGATAATAAAAAAAATGGAAATCAGAATGAGAGGAGAGTGTGAAATCTTGTAGAAAATTAACAAAAAACTGCTTGTGGCCTTGAATCAAATTGACAGAGCACAGCATACATTAATGCAAAATGATCTTTATAAATCACAGGGATACCCTTCGTCGTCTCTCATCCTGACACCGCATCTCAACACATTAAAAGATCACCTGACCCACACTATATACATAAAAACGAGCGCTAAATTAACTCGTGCCATCAGACTTGCTGGATTCACTCTCCTCAGTGATAGTGATCATAGGGGGAGCATCGTACGCCCCATCCCCTGGCGATGTCTCATTCATTAGCTTCTCAAACTTCGGAGATCCCGAAGGAAGGATCACATCCCGAACTGAGTCATACATATCCGTCCTTATAATTGGCAATGATCCTCTCTTTCCCTTCAGGTTACCTTTTCCAGATCCGTCGTCTTCTTTGATAGTTTCCATAGGTACTTTTTCTACTTCCTCTTCTTCTAACCGTACCGGGAGACTGTCGGCTCGGTTTAGAGATTTCGAACCTTCGATTTTCTCGGCTACAGGAACTGCCACCCCATTCTCTAGTTTTTTCTGATCGTGAAGGTGTTGCAGGCTATATTCTCTTGCTTGAACATCTGATAATAACGGTCCGTCAGTTGAGCCTTCGATACAGTATCCTGGTCCTTGTAATGCTTCGCTACCTATGATTGAGTCTTGCTTGAATATTGCTGCTGTTACCACAGGTTTATCAGGGTCCGTTGGAGTCTTGGTGATCAAAGGCTCTTGGGAGTTATCATTGACAATTCCTTCCGGGACATCGTCTTTTGATGTGTCGTAGCCAGCATAGACGGGGTACCCGAATGGGCCTTGTTCATATCCCATCTGACTGCTATAAGAGTAGCTTACGTTATGAGAGCCAATTGACGACATACTGAGGTCCGAGATGGAAAGACCAGTACTGGACAGAGCAAGTGCTTTGTCTCTTTCGTACTTGGTACTACTCTTCTCACTGTCTTCCTCTATCTTTTTCTCCAACTCTTCGGGGACGCGGTGTATGAGCGCCTGGTTGGTGGAGATCTGAGGGTCGTGGGGTGGGGAGTTGTGGATGGCCTTGTTGTTGGGCCTGTAGGCTGCTGACTGTTGGACCTCAACGACAAAGATGCCATCGTTGTCTGGTGAATACTTCATCTTAGTTTCTCGTCCGTTTTTGGTGATGTCCTGGAAAGATACAATTTACAGTTTTATAGTCAAATTCAAATTATTTATTTTCTTAATCAATGTTGGACTACATCTAGTATTTGAAGTGCCTTTAAGCAAGCATTGACTATTTTGGGGCACTTCACTCTTTCGAAACTTAATTTTATTTTAAAGTAATTCAATTTGAGGATAACTGAACATGAAAGTAATAATAATATATATAATAGTTATTCAGAAATCAGATTGTCTACAGAGTGCAGTCAACGAAAGTCATATAAGATTATGGGTTATTCATCATCTTTATCATCATTTTAGCTGAAAGACGTCTTCTGCTGGACATAGACCTCCCCCAAGTGTCGCCACAATGACCGGTCCTGTGCGTCTTGCATCCATTGGATTCCCATGACTCTCACGAGGTCATTGGTCCACCTAGTGGGAGCCTTTTTTTTATATGTAAGATGAGGTAATTTCATTTAGTATCTACTTGTCCAATTTCGAAAACTCTTTCAGTAATTTAAAGCTCCACTACATGCTTAGTGCCGTAACCTTATTTCAACAGAAAAACCTATATGGATGGACAACCCTCCAAAAACACCTTTATAAACAATCCACGGTTTGTTCGAGATAGTACGGAACTGAAGCCGGAAAGTATAGCTTAGTTTAACTCCTTAGGTGCCAACTAATTCGTTCGTATACAGACATAATAGATTTGCTATTGTGTCTGGTTCCCCGGTAGCTGACGCGTTAATCAGCCTTTTAATGTTCCCATTGTTGGAACACAGGCCTCCTCTCTGGGAGAGAGCAAAGCGTGTAAAACGGGCCTAGTGCGGATCGGTGGATTTCACATGTCTTCGAATTTTCGGTTCTAAGCAATGCCGATTTGCTCACGATGTTTTCATTTACCTTTTGAGAGCAATGATGATTAAATAATTTACTCAAAGTTAAGCACCTGGCTGGGTTGGCTATTCGTCAGTCGCCACTAATATCGCTGCTCTTACATAACACCAATATAACAGATGCCTACTCCAATTACTATTCACGAAAACTCAGCAAACTCTTTATTAATACATTTAGATTTAGCCCATGCTGCAAGACGAAGTTTCCAAGCTTCTCATGTGTTCCGACGTGTCGACGTAAAATGCCGAAGGAACCGCAGCGTCAGACAGCCTGTGTCTGGTATTTGCCAAACTTTGGCTGCGGGTTGCGGATCTCCGCCCGAGTGCACGGGTAGACTAACTTTCTAACTATCCTGAACGGAACTAATACGGAAGACTCTGGTGTTTGTTAGTCTCGTTAATTTTAGTGATTCTGGTTACGAACAAAAACTTTTTGAGATGACAAACATTTTCGTTTAGTAGTTTTTGACTTTGAGGATCAATACTGGCCTGTTGGTCTAATTTGACTGGCCTGTTGGTCTAGTGGTTAGTGACCCTGACTGCTATGCCGGAGGTCGTGGGTTCGATTCCCACCCAGGACAAATGTTTGTGTGATGAACACGCTCGTTTGTTGTCTTGTTCGGTTTGTTTGATTTGATTTTTATCCTGATACGTTTGATTAGAAGTCGTTACTTACATTCCTCTCCTCAGTCTCCACAATGAGATGGTTGTTCTTCAAGGTCATGGTGAAGATGGAGCCGTTGGCAGCCGGAGGCTCTCCCCCGTCGGTGCCAGTGCTCTCATCCGTTGGAGACTTCAACTGGAAAAAGAAATATAGTGATTAAATTTAAGATTCCAAAGTTTAAAGTTCCTTCACAAATAAGTTATTCAGTGAGTTTTTTGAAGAGTGTAACTAAACAATAACGATGGCCTTGCGTGAGCTGTAAGCCCTTTTTTTCGTGTCTGCGTTGCATCGAAGATTATTTCATAGTAAAATTCGACCAGAATTCAAGAACGTCACCAGCGTTAGCATTGGTCTTAGTTCTGTATCAATATGAATATTAATGTCTGTAAAGTTAATATTTTAAAATGGGATAGTTGTTCTAACTTCGATGATGAGTGAGAAACAACTGAAATCTAGGTGATTTCAGTTGTTTATGTTGCTTCTTTTTAACCGACTTTCGAAAAAGGAGGAGGTTCTATGTTCGACTGTATGTATGTTTTTTTTTTTATGTATGTCCGCGCATTTCTCCGTCAGTTGTGGACCGATTTTCAAAATTCTTTTTTTATCCGAAAGAATATACTCCCGAGGTAGTCCCATATGAATTTTATCGAAATTGCTTTAGCGCTTTTTGAGAAACTGAACAAAAACGAAAAATACGCATATCTTGATGACGTTTTTGTGTTCTCCAAATGTTTAAATTCCACGTTCCATGTTATTGGGGTTTTTGGTTCTGGGGTATAAAAACTAACAAGCGGAAAATAAAAAACTTTTTTACAAAAAAAAAACAACCGACTTCCAAAAAAAATACACTAAAAATTTAAAAATAACTTTAATTTCGGAAGTCGGTGACAAATATCGAAGAAATAAAATACAAACACCGACTTCCGTCATTGAAGTTATTTTTAATTTTTTAGTGTATTTTTTTTGGAAGTCGGTTGTTTTTTATTGTAAAAAAGTTTTTGTGTACCTACTGTGCAAATATTTCGACACAAATGTATTTTTAGGGTTCCGAACATCCGAATGTAAAAATGGAACCCTTATAGGATCACTCGTGTGTCTGTCTGTCATAAATTGGATGTGACAGACGGTGTCACAACCAATTTATTCCGAATCTACTTTACCGATTGAGTTGAAATTTGGTACACACATTAATATCTGTGACACAAACACGAACGTGTAACGTAAAACAGAAAAAAAACTTGAGAGGTGTCAAGGGACACCCGGATGGAACGAAGTTCCTTTCGATTAATTAGTGAAGGAATTGTAATATAATTTTATTTTTTTTAATTTATAATATTTTTTTTATTATTAACTACGCACACACGCACGCACGTAAGAAGTTATACTTCATCATCTCATCTCATCTCATCGCAGCTCAGCTCAGCTCAGCTCAGATCAGCTAAGCTCAGCTCAGCTCAGATCAGCTAAACTCAGCTCAGCTCAGCTCAGCTTAGCTCAGCTCAGCTCAGCTCAGCTATTTTTAATGTGTTCCAAATAAATTCCAAAATGTATATTTTTTTAAGTTATTTGAGAAAATAGATGAAAAATGACCACCCCTTACTCGTATCTCCGAATCCACTAGGCCCAAAATTTTGAAAAAAATACAGACTGTAGTTTTTTAATTTTAGATTACAGAAAAACCTATAAGAAGTAGTTTAAACCTGAAAAAATATTATTTGTTCGGAACCAATGCGCGCGAGTCCGATTCGCTCATTGGCCGGTTTTGTTATGAAATAAATAACTTGAACTTGCACCTCGCAAAGAGTTTTAGACTCAGGTACATTCTATCAGCAAAAATGATTGTCGAAAAGAAAAAAGTTAAGGCATTAACCATGAAACTTTTCGGGCAATCATCATCATTTCAGCCGAAAGACGCCCACTGCTGGGCTTAGGCCTCCCCCAAGTGTCGCCACAACGACCGCTCCTATGCGTCTCGCATCCATCGGCTACCCGCGACCCTCACCAGGTCATCGGTCCACCTTGTGTGAATGCTTCTATAGCTGCGTCTTCCGGTATGCGGTCACCACTCTAGAACTTTACGGCCTATTTCGGTAGCGTATGTCAATTCCACATTGACTAAGTATCAAATGTTAGCGGTGATAGCATAATTTTTCTCTATCCCAAGATCTTTTTTATTTGCAAATGTTCACAAAGAGCATGTCTAGAGTAAAGTTTGAGATGAAACTCCCTGTTTAATAGTACTGCGGTTGATTGGAGGCCCCTCCAATGCGTAGGTCGGTGACACTAATTTACACATCGAAACCTTTTCGTGAATTTTGGTCTTGCGGTTTACCCATTTGCATTACGTATAGTTATTATTGTTATTATTATATCTAGCCTGTACTGTCCCATTGCTGGGCGAAGGCCTCCCTCCATCCCTTCCACTGCTCTCGGTTACGAAAACCTGACAATATTTGAAATAAAGGTTTTAGAATGTGATCCAACAGAAGTTATAATTTATCTAACATTATAGAAAGACGCTCTTTCTGTTGAAAATAGACAGCAAACTTTTTGAAAATACTCTTCTATCTTCTATCGACTTCTGATAAACATAAATCTGATATCATCATGAGAAAAGAGGGACAAGACAGAGTTACATACTATCAACAAAAGCATTTGTTGAAATTTCCAAAAGGATTTGTATGTGAAGAGAAATTGACATGTGCTACCAAAATGTGACGTGGTAAATGCTCATTTAGTGGTACTTATTACCATTGTTTACCAGACTACAAAAAGGAGGAGGTTCTCAATACGTCTGTATGTTTTTTTTTTGTATGTTTGTCACGCGATTACTCCACCATTTTTATATAGATTTTGATGAATCTTTTTTTGATTGGTAGGCCATTTTTGAGAGGTGGACCCGTATAAATTTTATCTAAATTGATTCAGCGCTTTTTGAAAATATCACCAAAAACAAAAAATATGTATACACAGATGACGTTTTGGTTTTCTCCAATTACGTTCAAATTCCATGTTCCATGTTATTGGGGTTATCAATTCGGGCATAACTTTAATATTTATTTTTAGTTTTAGGGTACAACTCTAAAACTGAAAAACAAAAAACTTTTTTACCAAAAAATACAACCGACTTCTAAAAATAACTTTAACTTCGGAAGTTGGTGTCAAATAACGTAGAAACAAACTACGAATACCGACTTCCGAAATTATAGTTTTTTTTTTGTTTATATGCAGATATCGCAGTGGGCTGCAATATTGTTACCACGAATGTTTTTAATTTTAAGAGAAAATTGCATTTTGTGGCTGTTTAATTATCCCTAAATAAATAAAATAGAATAAAACATTTCTTACTTTTGACAGTTAGAATTTCACTTGTCAAGAGTCCTATAATCTCTCGCTATAGGTCAGATTCAACACATTTTTGCCCCTAATTCATATACCCGCAGTAATAAACGCTAGCTACCACATTCAAACACAGTCCTTTGCATGTTTTACCTCAAACAACATCAGTTATTACCCAAATGGTGATGGCATTCGTAATGACTAACTGAGCCCGCTGACAAAGGAGCTATCTTCTCGTTTGGGGCCGCTAATGACTCGCATTGACAAATCGTTCACCTTCGCCCACGTTGTGGCTCCAAGGCACAGGCGGTCGCGGGATTCGAATACCAACCAGCCGTCAAACCGTAGACCTAGCAGTTGGTATTCAAAATTCAGGTCTAAATAAAAACTTAAGACTTAACACATCACCGCTCAACGCCGCACTTGTGATACAGGGCGAAAAAAAATATTAAAAATTATAATTATTATTAAAATGGCAAAAAAATAATTAAATATTAAACGCCGCGGTACTTCTGAGAGGTTCATTAGAAAACATATTTTGATGATTTGCACTTCTTATGTTTTGTACTATATTTGATATTTAAAACAATGGTGTATTAAGAATCCATCAGCACAATAGCGTAAATAACGCAACGAATATTATTGAACTGACAAAATGAAAGGTTGAAGAACCGAAAATTAAGAATTGAAAAAACTGGACAAGCGCGTGTCGGACTTCGCACATTAATTAGGGTTCCGTACCATTGAATAATATGAGGGAAATTAATAATTTGGTTTTATAAATGTAATTATAAACATTATCACCAAATTTCAAGTTCATAGGTCAATGTGAAGTTAAAAACTTCTTCGGAACAAAATTTTGTGACAGACAGACGAACAGACGGACACGTGAGTGACAGCAATAGGGCTTTATTTGGACCCTTTGGGTACGATAACCTAAAAAAGAAGCAAAGTGTGAATAAAGAAGGTTCGTTCTCATGATTGATTCTTTTTCACAATCAAGCAATTTCGTTTGATGTTGCTGTCGCTAAATCCTGTAACTTGCGTCTAACAAACCAAAATAAAAGGACCTCTAAGGTTACATAAAAAATCCCTAATTCGTTTCACAATTTCAGAAACGAAGGAACCGAGAGAGGTCTTTCAAAATTGGTCGTCAAGTCATTTCCACCTCACATAGAAATTCTTTTGCATAAACATATTGAGGTAACATTAAAAATAACAGCTTTAAGCCTAATCACTTTGCAATAGGGTTGGAAATCATTTGACAAGGATTTTTTTATGATTCGCGTTTGAATGTAAAAATAAAATAAGTGTTTCGGTATTTCAACTTTTGACAGGCAATGAAGCGTGTCCAGGTGTTGGCAACCTTGTGGAGTTATAATTAGTTTATTTAAAAATATTTTATAACATGACATCATGATATTCATAATAAAGATATATCAAATCTAATAATGATGAGAATTGAGAACGGTTGGTTCTAATTTTGCAGCTGCAACATTTTATTACAAAACATAGGCATGTTGACTCTCAGCCTTGGAGGAGCTCGTGGCCAAAGTAATAACAGCCGCACTGGTCGACCCATCAGGTTAAGCTACGCTTGCCGGGGTTGGTCCATGGATGGGTGACCATATTTACATACTGAGACTTCACCGTGCCTCGGAAAACACGTTAAGCCATTGGTACCGGTTGTCAATCGTGGATCTTGACGGTTTTTACGGGTCGTAAGAAGCCCGAAAGTCTGACAACCAGTCTTACCAAGGGGTATCGTATTACCCAGTAACTGGGTTGTAGAGGTCAGATGGAAGTCGCTCCATGTAAAATACTGGTAATCAGCTGCTTCCGGTTGGACTGGAAGCCAACTCCAAGATAGTTGGGAAAAGGCTAGGCAGGCAGGCAGACATGTTGGCTCTTGAATTAACTAAATTGACAGAATTATAGGTATAACAATATTTTTCAAATCCAAACATCTGGGGGCCGAGTCACCCGCGTCCGTAGGAGTATACCCTTTGAGTCCCTACACGTGGTCCCCGGGTGGTGCTAATCAGGTGACACTAACTGGTGGTAGGTTTCGACCGATGGCTTGCGACCACCCACTGGGCAAAGACGTACCGCCAAGCGGCCTGGCCGTGTTCCGGTATGATGCTCAGTGTAGCCAATCCAGAGGAGTTGGGTCGAAATAGTTGTTCCATTGCAGGCAGACCAACCGGGCTCGCGCTGATATGGATGTATCGGGAGACTAGTCGCGGAGGGTAGCGGGATCCGAGGCACGGTGCGCCGCTGGCCGACCGCAGTTAGTTGGGGGCCCAAGTAGTGTACTAGCCACACATGAAAGGCTGCCCCGCCAACTGACGAAAAATCCCGGAATGCGCCATCGTGCTGGTTGGCGACCAGACGAGAGGGCCCGATGGACATTCCCGGGGGGGCTCGGGCGTCCCCGCAGTCTCCAGACTAGTCCCCCAATGATACCGTCCTGTCAGTGCGTGCCTGAAGGTAGCCAGCATGGAACCTCATTTCACTTCCTTCTCCTCTCCTTCCTTCACTCTTCACAAATATGATAAAAGGAACTAAAAGGAAAAAAGCTGTACAGCGGCAGCACTCCCTCTCACACAAAGTGCACCTTTCTAACATTCGAGGTCTGCACTCAAATCTCGCCGCAGTCCACCACCACCTAGAGACTGAGAAACCAGCTCTGTTATTCCTTTCGGAGACGCAGATCGGATGTCCGTCTGACGTGGCGTACCTATCTTACCCAGGGTTTAACCCTGGAGCACAATTTTAAGCCACGTGCTAGTATATGCATGTACGCCCGGGACGACATCTGCTATGCCGCGTCTCCGTAACCTTGAGGACTCCAGGTTCTCAACTCTTTGGGTCCGAGTGGACACAGGCCTAGATAAAATTGTCTACGCCTGTGTCTACCGTTCGCACAGCGGTGATTTGGAGACAACTAGGCTCACACAACACCTGAGTAAAGCGGCGGATGTGGCTCAGCAACGGTACCCTTCTGCCTAATTGGTGTTACTGGGGGACTTCAACGCCCACCATCAGGAGTGGCTCTTCCCATACCAGTGCACAGACCATGCTGGACAAGAGACATATAAGCTAGCACTAGCGTTAAATCTCACCCAGCTGGTCCAGGGGGCAACGAGGGTGCCTGATGTTGACTCGCACACAGCCAATTGCCTGGACCTTCTGCTGACAACAGATCCAGACCGTTACTCAGTGTCGATTTCTTCACCATTAGGTACTTCCGACCACTGTCTGGTGAAGTCTGTATCCGTGTACTCCCCGCCCGATCCTAGCCCTAGAGGCACCAGGCGGGTTTGGCGATACAGGTCAGCAGATTGGGATGGTATGCGATCTTTCTTCGCATGTTATCCTTGGCGGCCCACTTGCTTTTCTTCGACTGATGTTTCGTCGTGCGCGGACGCCGTGACGGATGTGTTGCGGAGGGGAATGGAGTACTACATTCCATTCTCTGACGTAACAATGTCTGGCGAGGCTCGACCATGGTTTGGTGCCGAGTGCAATCGCGCTGATGCGCTTAAACACGCGGCCTACCTGGCATGGGTCGACGCTCGGTCGCGTAAAGCAAATGACGTGAGTCAGAAGAAGAGAGCCTTCAACAGGGCTGCCAAGTCCTGCAAGAAAGTGTTGCGGAGGGCTCGGTTTGACGCCGAATTGGGAACAAACTAGCTTCTTACCCAGCTGGTAGTAAGGCGTTTTGGTCCCTAGCTAAGTCGGTCGAATCGAACTTCTGCCGCCCCTCACTACCTCCACTGCTGAAACCCGACGGGTCGCTGGCCCACTCCGCTGAGGAGAAAGCAAGCTTGTTTGCCTCTCTGTTCGCGGAATCTTCACGTCTAGATCCTGGTGGCGCGAGGCCCCCTGGTACTCTTGGTGGATGCGAGTCGATTATGTCAGACATTCGCATTCATCAGAAGGATGTCCGAAGGGTACTGCGTAACCTGGACGTGAACAAGGCTAGTGGCCCCAACGGGATACCGGCAATTGTATTGAGGACTTGTGCGCCTGAGTTGTCTCCGATCTTGACGCGCCTATATCGCCTTTCGTTTGAGACTGGAAAAGTGCCGATGGCTTGGAAGCAAGCTAACGTGCAACCCGTACCCAAGAAGGGTAGTCGAGCTGACCCAGCAAATTATAGGCCCATCTCGATAACTTCCGTACTCTGTAAGAGTATGGAACGTATACTGAATGATAAGCTCCTGGCATACCTAGAAGCTAACGATATCCTAAGTGACCGACAATACGGCTTCCGTCGAAATCGGTCAACGGGAGATCTTCTAGCGTATGCCATCCACATCTGGAGTGAGGCCATCGACAAACAAGGGGAAGCCCTTGCGGTCTCCCTTGATATCTCGAAGGCCTTCGACCGGGTCTGGCACGACAGCCTAATTGGCAAGCTTCCTTCCTTCGGTCTGCCCGCTGGTTTGTGTGATTGGATTGCAGATTTCCTGAGGGATCGGTCTATCCGAGTAGTCATAGATGGCTGCTCGTCCGGACTGCTGGCTATTAATGCCGGTGTTCCTCAGGGGTCGGTGCTCTCGGCAACATTGTTTTTGCTGCATATTAACGATCTGCTAAAACCCGGTACCTTTGGGTATGCAGACGACAGCACTGTTGCCGAGAGATACGTGCCTGACGCATGAGTTAGTGGGTCTCAGGTCCGGTCTCTCCGCGAGGCTATGGTTGGGCGCTTGAACTTGTCCTTGCAGGCTGTCTCAGAATGGGGCGATGCCAATCTGGTTAAGTTCAATGCTGCTAAAACCCAGGCGTGTCTTTTTTCTGCTAAAAGGAGCCAATTTCACCCGGCTCCAACTTTCCGAGGTGTAACCGTGCCGATAACCGATCAACTTGATCTTCTTGGTGTTACTTTGACATCTACCCTCAATTTTGGTCCCTTCATAGAGGCAAAGGCTCAAGTGGCTGCCAAAAAGTTGGGGATCCTCGCAAAGGTGAGACGATACTTCACGCCGGAACAGCTGCTCCAACTCTATCAAGCGCAAGTCCGATCGTGTATGGAGTACTGCTCTCATCTTTGGGACGGATCTGCCAAATACCAGCTTGATGCCCTTGAGTCAATTGAGAAACGAGCCAAGAGGATCATCGGCAATGATAGACTCGTTGAGTCGAAACTCAAAAGTCTTGAACATAGACGCCGAGTTGCTAGCCTGTCGGTTTTCTATCGGTTACATTTTGGGGAGTGTGCTACGGAATTGCATGATTTGATTCCGCCAAGCCCGTTTCATCAAAGGACCACAAGACGTACGGCGAAGTGCCACCGGTTCATGGTAGACATCCCATCCATACGCACAAAGCGTTTTGAGAAAACATTCATTGTGCGTACAGCTAGAGAGTGGAATTCCCTACCGGAGTCTGTGTTTCCTGATAGCTATAACCTGGGAGTCTTTAAGTCAAGAGTGAATAGGTTACTTCTAGGCAAGCGTGCTCCATCTTCGACCACATCATCGCTTGCCATCAGGTGAGATAGTGGTCAAACGCGAACCTTTCAAACATAAAAAAAAAAAAAATCTGGAAATGTAGGCTTGTTGATATCACCAACCCGTATCTACAATAATCCGTAATCCACAACAATCCGTATGGGTACATATTTCGATTAGGCAAACATTTCTACCGTTGAAGATGGCGGGGCGAGCTAGACGAAACGAAAGATTACTCCACGGTTCACCCTGGATAGAAAAAAAAAAGAAGTCATAAGAAGAGACGTTTCCGAGAGTAATCAGTAGGAACCATTTCTAATCGTTTCTTTTGATTAGTAGAAAAATTTGACATACTATTGGTTTCATATGAAAACGTTCAACCAGAACTGTAGCATAGCATAACATAACCAGTCTTATAATGTTCTCACTGCTAGGAGTAAGGCATCCTCTCTAGGATAGAGAATGAGCCGTTATCCACCACATGGGCTCAGTGTGAGTTGGTTACGTACGTTTTAAGCTAAAAAAAGTGCGTGTAACTGGGCCTTTCTTTTTTCTTTCGACAATTTGCAAAACTGCAAATCACATGTTACCTATGATTTGTAATATGTCCTAAATGTTCGGTGAGGTATCATTTTTCAGATAGACTATCTTACCATGAATAAAATTATTTATTAGCAAAACTTTTTGGTAAAAATGTACGCCTCCATCACGGTCCCTCAAAATAGTACTGCTGACACCTCCGTCACGCTTTGTAACTTTTTTCACAAGTGAAATAGGTAATGAAGTGAAGTAGGTACCTACGCGATGACAATACAATTCATTATGGTAGATCAGGAATATTTTGATAGTTATAAAAAAAATAGAACTGTCTTCCAAAAAACAAACAAAAAAAGTGCAAAATAACTTTAATTTCGGAAGTCGGTGTCAAAAAACGAAGAAACAAAACCAGAAACACCGACTTCCGAAATTAAAGTTGTTTTGCACTTTTTTTTTTTTGGAAGTCGGTTCTATTTTTTGTAAAAAAAAAATCAATCTTAAATTAGAGTTGTCCCCAGTAACGTATGACCTTATAATTATATTACAGAATTATAAGTACTAAATATAGTACTTCAGCAAATCAACCGCGACTACTGCTATCGCATAAATGTGAATTGTTAACACAATTTAATGGGGAATCCATTAAATTGTTTCATTGGGGAAACAAACTAAAAAGTGAAAAATAAAAACTTTTATTGTTATAAAAGTTTTTATTATTATAAAAGGTTTTATTATTATAAAAGTTTTTATTATTATAAAAGTTTCTATTTTTCACTTTTTAGTTTGATTCCTCATTAAATTGTGTTAACAATTCATATTTATGCGATAGCAGTAGTCGCGGTTGATTTGCTGCCATTTTTTGAAGAGTTCCGTTGTCTGTCTCCGAAACTCATCATCGGATCTATATGAAATTTAAATAGGACCATTTCGGTATAAACTCCTTCGAAAAAAAGAATCGATTTTGCAAATCCGTCTATATAATTATGACGAAAACGAACATAAAAAAAATATTATTATATAAACATCCGAATTGATTACCTCTTCCTTTTTGAAGTCGAGTTAAACAGAAGAACGACCCAACTACACATATTTATTTAATTTTCCAACAAAGCCCCTCAACTCTTTCCCTAAACTCATGTTTCGCAATACTTCAAAACTCGGTAACAAAGCCACGTGTTTGCCAACGTGCCCGCGCCAACTCACGCGCCTTCCTTCAAACCTAGCCATAGAATATAAATATACATATCTGTGCCCGACACAAGGGCGGGAAAACAAAAGGTCGTTGGAAACACGTGCCCACGTGCCTTTCTACTTTCCTTATTGAAGTACCCCTTTACTGTCTTTGAAACGATGAACAGAAAGAGTTTTATTTAAGAATAATCCTAGTACCTACGAGTAAATGCTTTTACAACGCCTGTGGGTTTATGCAATGAGACAAACCTTTTCTCTGCAGTGAGATTTGTTACTGAAACTAAACTTTATTTAAATACTAGTTCCTACCAGCGGCTTCACCTGCGTGGAATTAGTAGTTCCCTAATTATCAATTTGATGCTTATGTGCTTTTCCAGATCATAAACTATGATCTTCTCATATGACTTCTTCCGCTCTGGGGTGGAGCGGAAGGGCGTGTCAGACTCTTACTGACTAAAACCCACCCCTGTTCCTCCCTGCCCTACGTGCCCAGGGGCGAGGTAACTCTTTCGAATTTATCCTCAACCCCCGGGCAGAAACTATCTCTGTGCCAAATTTCATCCCGATCCCGATTCTGGCGTGATTGAGAGAGAGAGAGAATTTCTAATTTTCTCGACTTCATGTCTAAACGAGACCCAAATTTAAAGTATTTTTTCTATTTTTTCGAAAACATTTCCAAACAGTATATTATTTTGTGCAACCACCATTCTATTCCGCGTCCCATACTCACACAAACACCAAACCCACCAGTCATTAAACCCCGAAATACCTACAATACCTACCTACAAATACACACAACATGAAAGTGCACAATAAGACACAAAAAATACATCACAAAAACTCACACCCACATTCACACTTAAGACCTAGGTCCTTAGGTCTAACTTGGCAGGTCATTGGCCGGTCGTCGCCCGAACATTTTGGCGTACTCTTATTTTTTTTGGGTCCCGCCGTCCCCTCCTCACCGCAGCCTCCCAATCGAGTTGCAGTTTTTAGATGCACCTACTTGAGTCGTATGACTATCTAACGACCTGAACAAGGGAGGGAGTGGAGTGGTTAAAAATCTAAGAGTACCTACCTACAATATGTTGAATACTCACATGACGCACCTACCTTGATATAAATAATAATAATCCTTCTCCTACTCAAAAACATGTTTATTAATTTACAAGGATACAACTATAAACAGTGTACAAAATGCTATTTACACTTAAAACAAAAATATTGCGTAGAAAAACTCCTCGTCGCTGTCGACTGGTAATGTGCCCAAAAGACTGGCGGCATTGCCATGTTGAATGGCAATGCTTATTTATCCTCTGACCAAGATTAAAGCCAGCCCTTGATCACGTGGTGTCGACTAGGTGTTTGGACAGTTCTTTAAATAATGTGCCAGCACTGGGACACTAATTGTATTATAAATATGAAAGTCCGAACGAATATTTTTTTAATTAATTACGCCTCTACAGCTGAACGGACTTGGGTGAAATACGAGTACCCGGACTAGTCCGGCATGCCCTAAGGTATAAGATATTTTTTATCCCAGTAGTACGTTCCCGTATAATTTTGAAGTTGCATGCGGGCAAAACTGCAAGCGAAAACTAGGAAGTAAATACAAGTTGGTCATTTATGCTCGATTATTTTTGTATGTGTCGAATTTAAAGCAAATTGTTATCACATTATTATTTTAGCTATCCTGCACTCAGGGCACAATCTAGCTATTTAGTCGCTCCGAAGAAAAGAAAAATTGGCTGCCCTTTACAATGACACTGAACAAAATATTTGTGGAATAAATAGTGGTTTTTAAAGGTGGGATTGGTTAAGGCCGTCTTTCAGACGATCTCAGGCGAAAGTAAAACTGGAGTTTTAAGAATTTTCACAGCATCATAGGTGCTTAACTCCAAAGTTATATGAATAATGTTGGGCTTACTAAAATAACCAATAGCATGCTAAAATTGGGGCACTCCGCCTCGGATAAGTTACATTTTCTGACAAAACGAAAAGGGGCTGCGAGTTCTAAAATGTGCTTGGTCTGAAATGTTCTGAAATTCGAGAGATTTGCCTTGTATTCTACTTCAACTGCCCTAAATTTTGCTGCTTTGGGCAATTTCCCAGCTCGGACCCTGCCTGCACTATCCCACTAACCAAAGGCTTCCATATAATTCCCGAGTGCCAATTCTGCTCTACCATTTTCTCACCAAAATTTTCTACATCAAACCCGACTCCACCGCACTGCACTGCGCACACGCATTCATCGAGAAGTGCGTTGCACTATAGCAGCCAGTTTGACTAGATTTTTGGCAACGCGCGGCGCATGCACTGTTCCCCTCTCCCCCTCTAACCGTGCCACCCCCTGCGTCGCCTGCAAGTTGTGGTTATGACTTTCTGATGGAGTTTGGAAAGAAATGAGGGATAATATTTTTGGTAATTCGTTTTGGTTATTAAAGTTTTTAATTTCAAAATTCTTTATTAGTAAGGTTAGTCGTGGCGGCCAAGAACTGGAAGGAGAAAAAGTTGGTCGTCCGGTGGCGAGATGGGCAGACATGGATGAGACTAGCACAGGAGCGTGGAGATTGGCACGAGGAAAGAGAGGCTTATCCTCAAGAGTGTAGCAGTTGTTGGGCTGTGGATGATGATGGCGGTTAGTTGAACATTTTGGATGCTAAGATTGGCAAAGATCGTCGTCGGATTCGTGCAGTACTAACGCTTTGTTTAAAGTGGTAGGTAGAGATGTAAAAGAGAAAAGCCCTGACTAGAGATTTTACTTTCTATTAAGACCGCCATACACAGGTCTGTCTTAGCAGACGATAAACTCATACGTTGACATGTAACCGGCCAATCAAAAAGTAAATCTGTAAGAATATTTTATATTAAATTACAAAGTATGTGTATACGAACTAACATCTGCCCGCACTTTTTCCCAACTATCTTGGGGTCGGCTTTCAGTCTAACCGGATGCAGCTGAATACCAGTATTTTACGTAGAGTGACTGCCTATCTGACCTCCACAACCCAGTTACTAGGTAACACGATACCCCTTGGTAAGACTGGATATCAGACTTTTGGGGCTTCTGACGACCCGTAATGACTGTCAAAGATCCAAGTAATAGTATACGAGCTAATAAAAAAAATAAAAAAATATGTACAAATACCATATTAGAAGTAGCTTTAGAGCTCATTTGGGCATGGAAAAATTCGTCCACATCGCTGTCAATGGGAAAAGTGACCAAAGCACTGGCAGCATTGCCACGTTGAAGGATAATGCTGATTCTTTTGCCGAAAAAAGACCTTATCGTTACGTAAAAAGTCGACTAACTGCTTGCTGATATCACGAAAGACTCGATTAGCACTAGGAGTCCTCATGACCCTAGCGTTTCAATTCCAAATGGCTCAAATATATAACTCTCAATAAGGTGTTATATTTGCGCTGTTTGAGGTTTGCTGCACCTGCAGCAGTATATTTTATATTAACGCGTCAGGCCCCTCGCGTATCCATAAGGTAACGCAACAATAAATAGGTTTTTAACTATGTCTGCTAATGAGGGGCTTGACGCGTGTGTAGTTTAGAGAATAATCGTTGCACACTCTAGGCTCTCGCTCTACCCTGCTTGAGTTACCCACAATAACCACAATCAGTCTTTTAATTTTCCTACTGCTGGGACACAAGTCTCTTCTCTGTGAGAAGGTGTGGGCCGTAATTCACCACGCGGGCCCGGGTGTATGTCACGTGTTTTCGAAGTTTTGGTTCTATGCAAATGACGGTTTCCTCACAATGTTTTCCTTCACCGTTTCGAGAAAATAATTACCCATTTAAGTAAATAAATGATGCAACAACTAATTTCTGATATTCTCATTAAATGATAGTAACATCAAAAGGACTACATTTTTGTAAAAACTAGCAGAGAGTAATTCAGAAATATGTTAGATTCGAATCATAAAAAAAACTCTTCCTGCCGTTTCTCAGTGCAATCAAGATTGCTGAGCACACGAGTGGGTGCCAAGTTTTACAACTGTTTTACTACTGTACGATGGCAGAGATTCCGTGTTTAGGTAATTGCTGATGCGGCAGACTTTGTGTTACCTCACAAAGGACGTGGTTGTAAAATTTAGAATTGGTGGAAAAAAAACCTGCGAGAGTAGTAACTGGTAACATTTTGCTTTTATTTGTCAATTTTTCGTCATAGAAATTTCTTTTTGATTATTATAATACGTACGTAAGGTTTATATTATGTATGTATATTACTTGTATATATTATGTTAAAAAAAGAAAATACATCAAAATTTTAAAAAAAAACTTTGATTTCGGAAGTCGGTGTCAAATAAAGAAGAAACAAAATACTAACACTGACTTCCGAAATTAAATTTATTTCAAAATTTTTTAGTGCATTTTCTTTTTTGGAAGTCGGTTGTTTTATTTTGTAAAAAAGTTTTTTATCTCTCCACAAGATCTTTCCAAAATTAATATTAATCTTGCATAAACGATTCGACCTGGATAACTACGCTAAGTGCCGTCCATGAGGCATATGGCTGAACTTATCGAATTTATCGAATACGTCGATAGGTAGCCGGAGGCCGCGAGTTATGGGCGCTAACGGTCAACGGGGCTCTTGTGAAATACCTAAATGTACCGATTGCAAACAAACTGAAGAGTAAGGTAAAATATCTGGGGTTTTTTTTTTTTTTTGGGGGTGGGAAATCATCCTATGACTTCTTCCGCTCTAGGGTGGAGCGGAAGGGCGTGCGAGACTCTTACTGACTAAAACCCACCCCCGTTCCTCCCTGCCCTGAATGCCCAGGGGCGAGGTAACTCTTTCGAATTTATCCTCAACCCCCGGCCAGGCATCGGCCGTGGCAGGCCCCATCCTTTTGCTGACAACTCTTTGAGGCGCGCGTGGAACACTACGCGCCGTCGACTCTCGAACCTGGTGCTGATCGGGCGGCGAGTTACCCACTACTCGCCGTCCGCAGGCCCGGGTCTACGGTGGCCGGAGATCGTCTCGCGGCGCCCGAAGCCGGTGGCGTTTCCTGCGGCGGCTGCTGCTGAGGGCGTTAGGGCGACTCTGCTGTTGTTCAGTCTCCCTAACGTATGCCGCCTCCCTCTTCGCGAGCATTACTGCTTTGCAGAAGGAGGAGACGGCTTCCCATTCCCTCTCGCTCCGTACCATGGCCTGAACCAGGGCACGGCGCGAGAGGTCGCTGCCACCTATCGCATCCACGAGGACACGGCGGTGCTCTGCCCAAGCGGGGCAAGTGCTCCACCGTGTCCTATAAGTATCTGGGGTGTTACGTCACAATTTGCAAAAATGGTAACCAAATTTTCAATAATATTTTTGAAGATGAGTTTAAAGGTTCTGCTACGCTATTAGACTACTATTAAAATGGCTACACAGACCAACACAGATACCGACACACACACACACACACACACACACACACAAACACAGACAAATTTTACAAGGAAAACTCAACAGCACTCCACATTTTTAAAAATAGATTAGGTATCTTTTTTAAATGTTGAGATCTGTTGGGTTGAAAGGCGAAAAAAAAAAACTAAGAATCAAACCATTTTTTTTGTATAAATTCGAGTTCATTAATTCCTTTCACCAATTTGCTCTATTTATGATAGCTTCGATTTCGGAGTGTCGGTCCCATCTCTAAAATGTTCCTAGAAAACCAAACCCAGAATTCCAAGAACAGACTGGTATGATACCAGTCTGATACTATTCGAAAATATCATGGATTCTGAGAACAACGTACGAATTTGATATTATTCGGAACTATTAATAACCTGATACTGTTATTTATTTGCGAAATTAATATAAATTTGAAACTACTGTTCCGAGTAATATAGTTATTTACTAGAAACCAGATAACCTTGTTAGCTAAACATATCGGTAGCTAAGGGGTATTCTCCCGTACACTAATTTAGGTTCAAAGCCTCTCGTGTGAGATACTGTATCTAGCGTGAACTTAGATCAAAGGGAACCCTTGAAATTGATAAGTACTTTTATTTTGTAGGTTGGGGATTGGAAAAGGGTGAAAGGTCAATTGTTTTCTCCATAAGATGTGTCTCTAGCAGACTTAGGGGAATATTTGAGTTACGCATTCAAGCGCAGTCAAGTGACGCGTTTTTAAAATGTTTTACAATACTTCTCTAGTGGTATTATCTTATTTTATATTGGGATCCCGCCATGCCTCTTCAATGCTTACCGTTGGTCACGGCTGTTTTGTACAGATCTTAGTAATACATAACAAGGGGTATATAACTTTTTCGGTGCACAATAGAGTGTATTTTTAACAGAATTAAAAAAGGAGGAGGTTATTAATTCTCGGAGGTTGTCTATTCTATTCTTAGACAGTCGTTACGGGTTGTCAGAAATCCGGAAGTCTGATAGGTAAAATCAGTCTAACCCAGAGATATCATGTTTACCTAGTAACTGAGATAAATTAGTCAGTTATGCAATCACTCTATGTCATCATCTGCCTAACCTTTTCCCAACTATCTTGGGGTCAGCTTCCAGTCTAACCGGCAAGCGACTGCCTATCTGACCTCCACAACCCAGTTACTGGGTAATACGATACCCATTGGTAAGACTAGTTGTCGGACTTTCGGGCTTCTGACGACCCGTAACAACTGTCTAAGATCCACGATTGACACCGGGACCAACGGCTTAACGTGCTTTCCGAGGCACGGAGGAGTCTCGGTATGTACCTAAAGATGGTCACCCATCCATGGACCAACCCCGACAACCGTAGCTTAACTTGACAGATCGACCCGTGCGGCTATTATTACTTTAGTCACGAGTTGCTCTATGTATAAAAACTAAAAAAATGCAAAATAACTTCTACTTCGGAAGTCGGTGCTTCTAATTTTGTTTCTTTGTTATTTGACACAGACTTCCGAAATTAAAGTAATATATCATTTTTGTGTTTTTTTGGAAGTCGGTTGTTTTTTGTTTTTGTAAAAAGTTTTTTATTTTTCACTTTTTAGTTGTAGCCCTAATACCTAACTAAAACTAAATAGTAAAGTAAAACCAGACTTTAAATTCTCACTACAACAAAGTTTCGTGAAAATTACATCGTTCAATACAGAATTTTTAATGGATAACTCAAAAACTGCAAGTCAGATCTTGATCAAATTTAAATGGGACCACATGAAAAGCACCAGCTTTCAAATAAAAAAAGTATTCAGCTACGTCTGGGTAGCACTTAGTGACTGGGCAGCCGACTCCAACCTTATTGGGACAAGATTATGCAGAATGATGTTCTGAAAAACATTAGCGAAGTGTTACTCGTAGTTGCCTGTTCATGCAACAACTCCATTGAGTTCCAATCGTCTTTTATTTTTAATAAGCTTTAATAACTACATCTGTAACTTCTTCAATGTTTACAATTTAGCACGTAAAAAAATTAATTCTAACAAAATAAATAAATTGTGACTATTTTGCGAGTTGTGGACTGATTAACATGAAAATTTCTACGATGCATTAAAATAACCTTCTTTATTCATTTTATAAAAGAATTAATCACTATATCATTGTTTTACTGAAATAATGTAAATGTACTTTTTTACTTTGAAAAGTCTGCTACGTAGAAGAAGACATGTGCCTGATATCCGTTTCTACGCTGTCTTAAATATCGAATAACTAAGATAGCAGTCTCTAGTAATACATATCTGGATATTTAAAGAAAATCTAAGCAATTTGCAATCAATATTTCGCTTTTTTAATCAAATTTTGTACATATCTTTATTTACTTTAAATTTATCAATTTACACATTTCACTAAATGAGTTATCTACCACCAAACTTCAGCTATATAAGTCAGTTAAATCAATTATTTAGTTCTCAAACAACGCAAAATATATAATTAAAAAAAAATAAAAGGATTATTATTAGGAGAAAATAAAAATTCACTATTGACAGGTGACAGATGACTTTTTTTACATTTCAATCATCTGTCAAAGCTCCGAAGTAAAGGCGAAAAAAATTCAAATGTCTGTTTCTACTGTCATTTCTTTTTAAAATCGAGTGTAGATGTCCTTATTTACGTGCCAGATTTTCTTAATTATTTTGAAATTTGAAATAGTTTTAATGCAGACTTGTAGATATATGAAATAAGATTATTTTTGCAAAAAAAAAAAAAAACGGCAAAATGTAGATGTCCGTTTCTACTTTGCTGCCATCGATTTATTCTTATCGCTTTTGTTAGTGGCTTTGACGGAATAAAACGAATACAATTTTATCGTCACCCATTTTATTTCACCTCAACTTTTTTTACTATCGCTACATTCTTTCCTTCAAGGACTATCTCAATCGCATGCCCGACCCGGAAGGCAGCTTCTCGCCGTATTCACCTTTATTTGCATTCAGTACCTCTGCCTGGCTACAAAGCTATCCCTTCCATCCGGTTTACGTCTTTCAAACATCCTACTTACCTTTTTTTTCTGACTACCCTCCTCTATAAGAATAGGTATCTATTATGGAAACTCGTTTAATAATTTAAGAGGTATCTATTTTAGGGTCTTTTTACGAGAAAGGTTAGGGAAAAGATAAAAGTAAACTTTATTGACAGTTGTGGTTGACTTTTTGTAAACCTTTAATTCAATAGATAATATTCTATTCTATTATATTCTATTCTAAGTTAGATTAAAGTCACACACGTATCAGGCCTAATCGATATGGATCCTCGTCTGTGGTTAATCGTCAGGACATCTCAAACTATTCCTAATTAATAAATTTTTAATAATTTTAGTTCTATGAACTCATTCGAGTCTCTTCGTTTTCATGAAGAATGTGTGCGATACGGATTACATGTTTAACCCTGGGGAAGAGTTGGTCTGATACCGCGAAACCAAGCGTGCGTGACCCACCGCCATACGATAGGTACGTCACGATGTCCACCACCCCGCCGCGCACAGGATGTTGGAAAACAGATTATTCTGAAGTAATTTGTGTTACATTTCTGCAAGGCGTTCCGATGCGAGGATGAACGAACAATTTATTATTTATTCTAAATTAATTAATCTTCTTCTTTCCGCTTCGATGGCACATTGTTTATAATTATACAATCATACTGTTTGTGCCCAGTAGGTGGCCACGTTTATTGCTTCACTGGAAGCTTTACAATGGACATTTTGGGCACTCCAGTTAATGGGTCATAGTCTGAGCAGGAGCACCGCACTCGCACTGAGTATTTTAGTGATCAACTATCCCCCATTTAGCCAAGTTGTACTTGCAAAGGCCTACTTGGGTACGCAATCGATTCAGCACCTTCCAAATAGGCCACTGCAAATCCAGACCGGGAGGCAGGTGTCTCCCGGTTAGTTAAATAAATTAATGGAAAACGAAAAGTAAGTATTGTACAGAATTTCTTTAAAATACGTAAAAAAACCAGCCAAGTGCGTGTCGGACCTCGCACATTTAGGGATCCATCATCATCATCATCATCAACCTTTTAATGTCCCCACTCCTGGGGCACAGGCCTCCTCTCTGTGAGAGGATGTGGGCCGTAATCCACCACGCGGACGCAATGCGGGTTGGTGGATATCACATGTCTTCGATTTTTTGGTTCTAGGACATGCCGGTTTCCTCACGATGTTTTCCTTCACCGTTTTGAGAGCAGTGGTGATGAAATTATTTACACAAAGCAAAGCGCGGTTCCATACTAAATGTATTTTTGACAATTTGTAGGGCTTTGGGTCAACAAGATGCTTATACTGTGAAAATTTGAAGACTGTAGCTCCAACCGTTTGGCAAAACCCTGTTTTTTATGATCTGTGGTAAAACCTGTGTGACAGTGATGGACACACAGACCGACGGACAGACTTTAACTATGTTATGGACCTCGTTTTGTACTATCGATTACAGCAAAAAAATAAAATCATAATTTTTTCGTGTACCTATGCCCATCTGTTACGAAGCCCTCGATATGTGCGTGAACATACAACCAGAATCATACATATAGTAACAAAAAACAAAGAAACCACACCTACTAAGTGACATCAAATCAAATAAATCTCTCGCCCAGCTTCCTCTGAAATCTGTAACTAACCGAATAAAACATACAAGATCCGTGAACTTCCCAAGTATTCCCAAGTTGCCTGTCCTATATATAATACATAATTCAGTCGTGCTATACGGAGTACTTTCCTTAAGGGTTGGTTCACCCTCGGAACTTGACGGGTTAAGAAGTACACGGTTAAGAAGGATACGGGTTGTTAGATGTTCATATTTGGGGATATCAAATGGAGAAAATGTCTCATGTCTTTTTTATCTGTATTGTATTGTTGTTGACTCTGTTACAAACATAGCCTTTAAGTAGTGGGTTTTAATAATATCATAATGGATCAGGGTCAGAAGTAAATATTGCCATTTTAGGGTTCCGTAACTCAAACGGAAAAAAAGAACCCTTATAGGATCAATTTGTTGTCCGTGTCTCTGTCCGTCTGTCAAGACACGTTCTCTTAAGAACGCGTGGAGGTATCAAGAAATTAATATCAAATACTAGTCTGCAATCCTTTAGAGCGGTGAAAAGTGAAAAAATCAAACTTCTAAGTCAACGCAATTAAAAGATACGGCCGTTTATATTCCGATTATACCGCATATTTTGACACTCTCAAGGTAATCAAAACCTATAAGGGTACTTCCCGTTGACCTAGAATCATGAACATTGGCAAGAAGCATTGGCATAGAGCACAAGTACAGGAAATGATCCGAAAACCCTAAATTTGTAGCTACATCACAATTTTTTTGTTTCGGTTGGTAAACTTATTTGCAGTTGGTAAACTAACCGCGACTTATGTTGATGTATGGGGACAGCAGTTTTCCAACGCAAAAGTTAAGTTTGTTCGAGAGTCGGTTCCCGTGATGGCCGAACTATTTACATACCTACAAGTTTTTTTTTTTAACTTTCGATTATATTTGTAAATGGATTTTTGTATCTATCGTACAGTTGCAGACGCGGATCTTACATGTTAAAGACCTTATCTCTTCCGGTCAGCCAGATAAAAATTCTACAATGGGCTTAAAAATTTCTCTAACTTCCCTGTTTGTTTTTTGACATCTAACTAAAAGTTAAGACAGATTTAACAAAACTTTCTTAAAATAAAATGACTCAGAACATGCAATGGAAGTTTTTTAGAGTCTACACGTGTGAGCCCAAAAATCTGACAACCAGTATTTCATAGCATGTAGTATTGCGTTACCCAGTAACTGTGTTATGTAGATCAGATACGCAGTTACTCCACGTAAATTAGTCTCTTATTCTTTTCGTGTCGTGGTATATTTAAATAATGTAGTTACTCGTATACTGTTTGGGCCCAGTAAGTGGCCACGTTTATAGCGGCGTCAGAGGCCTTGTTCATCATCATCAGACTCTCGAGAGTACAAGTGAAACCCGGGCCTGCGGACGGCGAGTAGTGGGTAACTCGCCGTCCGATCAGCACCAGGCCCGAGAGTCAACGGCGCGCAGTGTTCCACGCGCGCCTCAAAGAGTAGTCAGCAATAACGACGGGGCCCGTCATGGCCGATGCCTGCCCAGGGGTTGAGGATAAATTCGAAAGAGTTACCTCGCCTCTGGGCATTCAGGGCAGGGAAGGTACAGGGGTGGGTTTTAGTCAGTAAGAGTCTGACACGCTCTCCCACTCCACCCTAGAGCGGGCGATGTCATCGGACGTTTTCCCACCACACAAAATAAAAGGGTGCAAGTGAAAGCACATTTGGGACCCTCCATGGCATTGATCAGGAGCACTGTGAGCGCTGCACTCGCACTGTAAGCACCGCAGTAGTACTGTGAGCACCGCACTCGCACTGTCAGCACCGCACTCGCACTGTGAGCACCGCACTCGCACTGTGAGCACCGCACTCGCACTGTGAGCACCGCACTCGCACTGTGAGCACCGCACTCGCACTGTGAGCGCTGCACTCGCACTGTAAGCACCGCAGTAGTACTGTGAGCACCGCACTCGCACTGTGAGCACCGCACTCGCACTGTGAGCACCGCACTCGCACTGTGAGCACCGCACTCGCACCGTGAGCACTGCACTCGCACTGTGAGCACCGCACTCGCACTGTGAGCACCGCACTCGCACTGTAAGAACCGCAGTAGTACTGTGAGCACCGCACTCGCACTGTGAGCACCGCACTCGCACTGTTAGCACCGCAGTAGTACTGTGAGCACCGCACTCGCACTGTGAGCACCGCACTCGCACTGTGAGCACCGCACTCGCACTGTGAGCACCGCACTCGTACTGTGAGCACCGTACTCGCACTGTTAGCACCGCAGTAGTACTGTGAGTACCGCACTCACACTGTGAGCACCGCACTCGCACTGTGAGCACCGCACTCGCACTGTGAGCACCGTACTCGCACTGTGAGCACCGCACTCGCACTGGCCTGACCCCAAAACATTTGGGAAAATGAGCAAACGCGCAAATGATGACGATCCGTTCTGCTAAGTATCTGCTGCCTCCACAATAAAAACAAGGGATGCTGTTAAATATCTCCTCCATTAGACTTCTCTCCAGAACAACACATTATGATAATGTCAAGACATTATAAAGACCACGTTTGATCTACGCGAGCATCGTTTTACTGTTCGCTGTTATTAATTCTATTAAATTATAAGCTTTATTGTTATGGTTACTGCTGACTGTTCTCGTCGTAAATAGGTTGATGATGCACACTTGAATTATTATTCGAGTGGGAGCAATAAAAATGCATGACATTAGGGATTAAAAGGAAGACAGGGGATATATTGCATTGCATAATCAGCCTATAATATCGCCACTGCTGGGACACAGGCCTCTTCTCTGTGAGAGGGTGTAGGCCGTAATCCACCACGCGGGCCTAATGCGTGTTGGTGGATGTCACTTTTATTCGAAGTGTTGTTTCTGGGACATGCATGGGTTTCCTCACGATGTTTTCCTTCACCGTTTTGAGAGCAGTGGTGATGAAACAATTTAGTAGTGGATTCGAATCCACAACCTACAGCTTGTAAGTCGCGGCCGTTACCACTGGGTCACGACTGCTCTTTGTGGAATACAACAGGCGCACATGACACAGACATTATGATACTATTTTGGGGTAAGAGATACAGAAATTCTTGCTGTGGTGCGATTTTTTGAAAGGACTTTGATTAATTGGTTAATAGGGATGACGACAGGGTAATAAATAATAATTATTTTTACTATGTAAGATAGATTATAAAAAAATATTGGACACGTAATTTTTCCTTTCTCAAATTAATGAAAATTATAAAGATAAAGCGCATCAAAGTTCAGGAGTGGGGGCCTGTAACATCACTTTTCAGTAAAAAGTGGTACAATTTTAACTTAAATGTGACATAATCCGTAATTTCAACTCACTGTATCGTCTTAATTTGTTGTTAATGTGACCAAAGAAACAATACGTGTCCCATATTTTTTGGTTATCTAACTGACGGATTAATTCGATTTTTTTAGTCGTCAACCCTATTGTTAAAAAAAATATGTTTTTATACCTAGATAAACTACAGTCTCAACATGGAAGGGCAAAATCACGTTATTAATATTCAGAAATATTCCAGCACATTAGTAACTACATTAATTCGGAATGGTTATTCAATTCTTACGTCACCATTCGATATCAAGCATTCGTAAATCCGATCAACAACTTGTTTAACGATCGTTTTTAAAATCCGAACGTTTTAAAAGTTGCCATTAACAAAAATAATTTACACGATACTTCGCAACGAAAAATTTTTTTTTACTTAGATAGGGTCGCTTGGCCACTACCTCGTATTATGTGGTCGACGACAGAACATGATCATCTAGAAGTAAACTTGATAAAAACACAGACTCAGGCAGGGAATTCCACTCCTTAGCCATACGCACATTAATGTATTCCTAAAACGTTTTGAGCGTGTTGGTGGGATGTCCACTATGTTCCAGTGGCGCATCGCTATACGTCTAGTAGTCTGATGAAGGAACAGTCGGAGGACTCATTGAGCTCCTTAGTTGTTCTACGTTGAGATACTGGACTATTGACAAATGCTTGCAGTGACTGGACAGGTCCACTCGAATATGTATGGTTCTTTCTTCAAAAGAGCAGTACAGACACTAAGCTGCATGGTCCTCGTATAGTATATTGTGAATGCGAGAACTAAGTATGTCGTTATATTCATGTAGATTTTATGATTGTCTGGCAGTTTGAGTATTTTTGCGGCTTACCCAAATGTCCTTACTTTGGTATTGTTCGTCGGTTCGTTGAGCTCCTCAAAGTTGGAGCACTCAAATCTGCGTGTTGCTTTCCTCAAAAGCGCATCCCAGACATTAACGTACATGGTTCTCATATGATTTTACCATTACATATTTTAAGGATTTTAACACTTTAAGAGAGACTTCGACCTCTGAGTTTGTTTTGGTGTTTCTTCTCAAGGTAATCCTCCTAACCTAGGAAACACCCGGCATCATCAAGATAAAACTGATAAAAAAATTGACTTGTAAAAGTGTTGTTAAAACCTATTTACAAAAATAAAATCATTTATCATTAATTTACCATTAAAAACGTGCTTGAACATCCGCAAAGTTAGGCGTAAAGCAGAACACACCTTTAAACTTGAATTTTTACATTCTACAAAAATTAGAATTACGAGTTGTGCCAAGATGTTATATTTTACGATATACATAGAGATAATATCGCTCATAAAAAGAGTATTAAGTGTGTTTACGACGTTTTTACATTACGGTTGAATGTTCGCGACTCAACTATGCGAGGGAATGTAAAACTGTTGTTTTTGTTCAGAGTTTTCGAAACTTCAGCCTTTGCTTTGTGTACCGGTGCTCGTAGGAAGTAGCTTAATATTCATAAAAAAATATATATGCTGTAGGGTTTTATGTAAGCTTGGGTAGGTATATTCACTGTGAGCCTTTTCTTGGAGGAAATAGTTTGAAATATACTCTTGTATTAGGATAGTTTTCTGCTCTTTGTGTATGTGTTTTTTTTTTGGGGTGGGCAATCCTCCTATAGATGTCTTCTCCCGCTCTGGGTGGAGCGGGAGGGCGTGTCAGACTCTTACTGACTAAAACCCACCCCTGTTCCTTCCCTGCCCTAACTGCACAGGAGCGCGGTAACTCTGTTTCGAATCCATCGGGTATGCGTTCGCCAATCCAGAACCTTTCAGCCCCATCGCCCATCTATTTTTCGAGCAATGTGCCCAGCCCACTGCCACTTCAGATTGACGTTTCTTCGGGCTATGTCGGTAAACTTGGTTTGCCTGCGTATATCTTCATTCCTGATTCGATTACGAAGTTAACTTACTGCCTGGGGTCGCGGATAAATTCGAAATAAGGTATACCGCGACCCTTGGCACAGAGGCAACTGAAGGAACAAGGGTGAGTTTTAGTCAGTAAAAGCCTGACACGCTCGCCCAGAGCAGAATACATCGCTCATAAAATACTTTTTCAATTATTTTTTATCACCTAACCTTTACCTATATTTTAACAACTGTAATTTAGACAGCTTTCAATAATGACGCGTGATTCACACGTCAAAAGTTAGCTTGAAACAATTTACTCACGGTATGAATCACTTAATCCTAAAACTACCGCTCAAAACTATAAAATCCAGTTATTCTTTACAGAAACAACAATTCATGTCTTTTTTTCAGGACAATAAAGGTCAATTCAAACATCTTGCTGCCAATATCTTAATAACTAACTAAGACATTAAGTCCGCGTTTGTACAGTGTGTTTACTTGTGCATAAAGCTTTTAATAAATAAATAAATATCGTAATTTTTAGCGTCTTTGTGTTTTTTGTGTCGGGATTTTCTTAAGAGACGCGTCGATACCAACAAACCTGTAACATTAGAGCACTTAAAACTCAAGTGATTGCCGAGATATCCCCTAAATCGATGACAAAGTCGTCAGAAACAACCTTGAACGAATCACCTGCTGCAGAGGGTAGCCGTGATTGGACTGACATCATCTTTCATAATACGAATAAATGAATAATACAAAATATTACAAAAAAAAAAATAATAACTTCGATGATATGACATTTAGTATGTTATTTTTAGGGTTCCGAAAGTCTGAATGAAAAACGGAATCCTTATATGATCACTCGTGTCTGTCTGTCCGTCTGTTTATTTTTTTTTTGGTGGGGTGAGAAATTATCCAATGACTTCTCCCGCTCTGGGTGGAGCGGGAGGGCGTGTCAGACTCTTACTGACTAAAACCCACCCCGGTTCCTTCCCTGCCTGAGTGCCCAGGGGTGCGGTAACTCGTCACAGCCTTTGCTACGAATCTAAAACTGATTGAGTTTAAATTTGGTAAACACATAAATATCTGTGACTCAAACACGGAAATGTAACGGAAATAAAATAATTTGGAATACGGGGGTCACTTTTGGGGTGTAAATCAGAAAAATAAAAATAAAAGTTTTTCAAACTTCACTGTGCTACATATCAAATGAAAGGGCTTATTCTTATGTAATTCAAATAATTTTTTTACATGATAATTTCAAAATATGGTTTTTAAGATAATAAATAAAATAGGTGCAAAATGGTAATTCACCCGCAGTCCCCCAGTCAGTCAGTGGTTTCGGAGATACGGGGGGCGGGGCTTATCTCTGAAACTACAGGGCCTAAAATTTTGAGAAAAATACATAATGTAGTTCTTTACATATACAGGACTTTTTAAAAGTATAGAAATAAACTTTAAACCTCGTGGGCTGGTTTTTTTTTTTTTAAGAAGGAAGCTGGAATTGGTACTTCCAAACTCAAACTCGAAACATTTATTTCAATTAAACCATTTACAGGCACTTTTGAATTATCAAGTCGGTCAGTCATAAAACACAGATGAAGCTATTTAGGGGTTTCAAAGCGTAGATCTCAATTAAGAAGAACGTGCAAGAAATTCCACGGACACTTTTTTAAATTATTAAATAGTTACAAAATTATGGTTCCATCGTTACTGTTGAAATGAAACCCTTTATTTGGCTATATCCAAGAAGAATTCACACAGTCAAGCTATCCTTCAAATAAAATTATCCTCCCAAATTCTTAGCAAAGTAAAAGTCACAATATCTGACGCCAATTTTCCGCAAAGAAATCATTTCTACGAATTGTCAGCTTACCGTCTAATTACGTCAAAATGGGAACAACTTGTGTAACGATGCGGTGACGTGCGGATTTAACGTAACTCATTCAAATCGTGTGGAAGTGGGACGATACGTTAGCGGGAGAAAGCATCGCCATCGCTGCATCGGCGCGGGCGCAGAGAGCTTTGAAGTTATCGATTATGGGTAGGGGGACCATGACATACATGAGGATCGAATTACAATAAATGCTAGCTTCTTCTTTTCGTGTCGTGGTAAATTTATTTATATAGTTATACTGTTTGGGCCCAGTAAGCTGCCACGTTTATTGCAGCATCGGAGGCCTTGTCATCATCAGATCCTTGAGGGTACAGGTGAAATAACATTTGGGACACTCTAGCGGATGGGACATAGTTTGATCAAGAGCACCGCACTCGCACTGTGAGCACCGTACTCGTACTGTGAGCACCGCACTCGCACTGTGAGCACCGCACTCGTACAGTGAGCACCGCACTCGTACTGTGAGCACCGCACTCGCACTGTGAGCACCGCACTCGCACTGTGAGCACCGCACTCGCACTGTGAGCACCGCACTCGCACTGTGAGCACCGCACTCGCACTGTGAGCACCGCACTCGCACTGTGAGCACCGCACTCGCACTGTGTATTTGATGGATCGAAGATCCCAGTGATGAAATGCTAACTATACTACTACTATACAATACAGTGAAGCTCGGATAAATAAAAATTCTATTATCTCTTTTTTCTCTCTCTGGTCTGGCTTACTCGTATAATACATGCCTCCAGTTGGTCTATTCTGTAAAAATCTCATTGTAAAATTTTTGACGACACGGTAGGCGTAGTGGTTGAGCGAGTGTCGCGAGTTCAATCTCGCACGAACAAAATATTTTTAATATAAGGTCTTCTGAGTTGTTCCGGGTTTGGATGTCTTGTATATCTGTGTTTACGTGTTTGTGAATGCACCCACGATACAGGAGTAATTCCTAGTGTAGACATCATTAAAAAAAAAACTAAGTTTCAGATGTAAGGATTTATAGATTTTTACATACAAGCATTGCTAAATGCTTTAATATGGCACCAGTAATTTACTGGTGCCATAGAAAACCAAAGAAAAATTCTTATAGATGCAGAGCTATTAAACTACCCTGAAACTTAAAGTAAATAGCAGGATATTAAATGCTTTTTGACCAAGATTTCTGCATCTCCGCAAAGTATAATTTCACAAGAAGATGAGAAGACAGAAAATACAGTGAAATAAGAGAGAAAAAGTCAGTGCCATTCATGTTTGCACTCACTGTCTTCCATTTCGATTAGGATATTACAGTCCGTTAGTACATAGTATTTTATCCTGTATTTTATTAGTACAAACCACAGCCACCAAATCCAACTCTCATGGAAGGGCGAGGTATGTCGCTAACGCCGCGGTGAAAGTTTGTAGTCGCTGCAACTGAAACACCGCTTCAGTACTAGTATATAAATCACTTTTTATTTACTCCCCATAAGGCATGCAGCTTTAAGAATATAAATTGTATGTAGAAAATGTCAATTAAATGCAAGGAATGTCAATGAGTGCTCTCTAGACTCAAACCGTATCTAATTGAATACACTAAATTAATTACGTACAAAAATGCATCATAGTATACGAGTATGCTCTGCCGTTCGTTAATGAACTCCCAAAATGTAGGTTACGCTCAAAGTGCAATTATGCCAGCCTACTAAGCTAACTTATTATAACTCTTTATACAAATGAAAATTACTTAAATATCATCTAATAACCGACTGTTTATAACCTAAGTACATACCAAGAACTGTGTAATAATTTATTCAATTAAAAATGTGTGGTGCAGTCTGTTACAGTAAATGTGTTTTTACAATTTAGGGATAAATATAGAGAGTTACAATACAGAATTCAATCTGGCGTCCTAGCTAGGTTCCATAGAAACCTGTATGTACTCGTATTAAGGTTCACCAGTCCATTGCAGGTAGGGTACATGAATTGAAATAGAAACTGCTTGGGACCTTAGGTGCAATAATTGGCTTATAAACAATGCTTATAAACGTATGATAACTTATACTATGTGTGTGTTTTGTGAACTAGGTATGGTGTGCGTGTGTTTTGTCATGTAGGTGTGGCGTGTGTGTATAAACGGAAAAGAAAGAGGTTGGGCTTAGATACGGAGTGTTAGAAAAGTCATTACTATTGTGAAGTAAGCAGACACTCAGTGTCGTCGTAGTTTAAACTATTTAGAAAGTGTATTACCTGTTTTTTACACATTTCATAAGAGCATTGATGTACAAGGATAGTTTTGTTAATTCTGTTATATAAATGGCCCAAGGTAGTTTAAGAAACGTTTAGTAAAATCAAAGCGTGTGAAAGGTAGTTTGCAAATTTCGTTCTTTCGCCTAAGTGAGGATTGAGTTTAAAAGGAGCTTTTTGGTGTTGTTATTAATAAAATGTTGAGAATTAATGTTTGCCAGACCGTGAAGACTTTGCATTTCTTATATAGATCAAAGGTAGGGTAGAGCTATAGTCGGAAAGTAGCAACCTTAAGAATACATAATTATGTACAAAAAACTTGAAAAAATACAACTGACTTCTAAAAATTGCAAAATAACTTTAATTAAGGAAGTCGGTGTTTGTATTTTGTTTCTTCGTTATTTGACACCGACTGCCGAACATAAAGTTATTTTGCAACTTTATGTTCGGCAGTCGGTGTCAAATAACGAAGAAACAAAATACAAACACCGACTTCCTTAATTAAAGTTATTTTGCAATTTTTAGAAGTCAGTTGGGTTTTTTGTAAAAAAGTTTTTTATTTTTCACTTTTTAGTTGTTATAAGTGCCCCAGAACTAAAACTAAATAAAAAAGTTATACCCGAATGGATAACCCCAATAACATGGAATTTGAACATAATTGGAGACAACCAGAACATCATCTGTGTATACCTAATTTTAATTTATGTTGATTTTTCCAAAAAGCGCTAAATCAATTTCGATAAAATTTATATGGGACCTCAGAAGTGTGGCCTACCAAACAAAAAAGAATCTTCAAAATCTATTCACAAGTGGCGGAGAAATCGCGTAACAAACATACAAAAAAAAAACATTCAGACGAATTAGGAACCTCCTCATTTTGGAAGTCTGTTAAAAAACAGAATATACCTAGACGTCGAAATATTCCTTCACATCACTGTCATCTGGGCAAGCCGGAAACGTGGTAAGTGCAAGCCGAAACTTATTATACGCTAAAATATTTTAAAATCATATACGTAGGCCTGCTCCATCTTCGACCAAATCATCGCTTATCATCAGTACACGTGACATGACCACCATAAAAACGGGTTTTGTCAACGGAAGAATAGACGAAATGACAAAAAATATAGAAAGATTTCCACTGTTCTAAGCAAGCGATGTTAAAACTGAAGAAAAGAAATGTTTCTAAGTATTCTTCAGTCGACAATAATCTGCAATGAAAAGCATAATTATCGGGCAGAAAAGATGTCAAGTTAAATAAAAAGAACTTTGTCTATTCTTGGTAGAATAGAGATATAATAAAATTAATTGGTCGTGCTATACCTGCTGGTGAGATATTGGTCAAGCCCGAGCATATTAATGTTATTAAAAAAAACGGCCAAAGGCGTGTCAGACTGCCCACATTTAGGGTTCCGATCTAAATGTATTTTTGACTATTTATATGGCTTTGGGTCAACAAGATGCTTATAATGTGATAATTTGTAGACTGTAGCTCCAACCGTTTGGCTGTAAAACCTGTAGAAAGACGACGGACAGACAGACATACGGACACGTGAGTGACAGCAATAGCTCCATTTGGACCCCTCGGGTACGGAACCCTTAAAACGTAGGTACAGTCAAGAGCAAAAATATGTACCCATGCAAATTTTACTTGTAAGCTCGAGTATCTAAAACCGTCCATTTATGATACTCGAGCTTACAAGTAAAGTTTGCTTGTGTATATATTTTTGCTCATGACTGTACACCGTACAGCCAGCTTTATAATTTTAGTCATAAAAGGATCCCATACGTATTTCACAGTGTATTCCGAACCCTTCAAAACATAATTTGAAATAACTATCATTTTCAGAAACCTTTTGTACCCAAAACCCGTTTCGTAATCTCATAACCAATAAATCGTAGTTAGGGGTCGTGGGCTCGATTTCCGACTAATGAGAGAAAGGCCCGCTTCCGAGAATAACTCGGCCAGTTAAAGTTAACTTTAAGTTTTGGTTCAGTTCAGATGTAGGTTAGTTCCTTATGTGTACGACTGAATTGATTTCAGAACTTCAATGTGGGTCGGTGAGATCTAACTTTAGATGGAATATTTAGGTTTATAGGTACTGTTGAGACTGGGGGCGTGTAGGTCTATGGTGGTACTCCTTGTTTTTTGTGGTGGTGGGAAATCATCCAATGACTTCTCCCGCTCTGGGTGGAGCGAGAGGGCGTATCAAACTTTTACTGACTAAAACCCAGTAGTGTTCCTTCAGTTGCAGATGCTGTGCTGAGTGCCCAGGGGCGCGGTAACTCTATTTAGAAATTATCTATGACCCTATGTCGTTCGTGTGTGTTATAGGAAACCCTGGATCGCAAGACTTGATACTCTTCATTATCACTACATATTATAAAACAAACTTCCCCGCCGCGTCTCAAAAAAAAACGTTGTCCCACACTAGGAATTACTCCTGTATCGTGGGTGCGTTCACAAACATGTATACTCACATACACAAGACACCCAGACCCGGAACAACTATCTGTAGGTCATACAAATTGTTGTTCCGTGCGGGGATCGAACCCGCGACACGCAGCGCAGCAGCCGAACGCTCAACCACTGCACCAACCGTGTCGTCAAAAACTGCTAGACAGAGTGATTCATGAGGAAGGTTTAAGTGTTAAATTTGTACCCGTGCAAATCTGGGGTGGGTCGCTAGTCTATACTAATTTTATAAAGAGGTAAAGTTTGTGAGTTTGTAGGGTTGTAGGACTTCGTTTATTTAGGGGTAAGCTCTGGATCTACTGAACCGATTTTGAAAGTTCTTTTACCAATAGAAAGCCACGTTATTTGTGAGTGTCATAGGCTATAAATTTTTGAAATCCACCCAACGAAGTCACGGGCGAAGTGCTAGTATATAATAATCATAGTTTTATATTGACAACACACGCGTAATGGCCGCCACACAAGCTCCGGTTTACCGGAGAGGTCTGATGCTTTGTTCTCTGTGATGCTAGACATCCTGGTACACTCGTACAATGGACCACTTTTTTATTTTGGGAATCCCTCAGATGACTTCTCCCGCTCTGGATGGAGCGGGAGGGCGTGTCAGACTCTTACTGACTAAACCCACCCGGTTTCCTACAGTTGCCAGTGCCAGGGTTGCGGTCACTCTTTCAAAAACTCCCAAGACACTGGCAGAAGGAAGCAGTAGCTATACAATCACACATTATGCAAATCAACTCATCAGATTCATTCCACTCAAACGATTCCAAAGGTGGTTATCAACTCAAAAGACTAATGAAAGTCAAAAAAGACTTTAAATAATAAAATAAGCGCACACCTGCTAATTAGAGGGTATCGGCAGATGTGCCAACGTTTGAAAGTTGACATGTATCGCAAAAACTTTAGGGTGGGAGGCACAATTGTCGTCTGTGAGTTTTAGGAAAGAAAATGGTTTGGTTTGTAGAGCATTTTCTAAGACTAGTGGATTGGTTTATGTTTGATTTTAGTTGAATTATTTCATAATATTTAAAAAAAATATCGTATCTAATATTGTGAAGATCTAAAATTGTTTTTAAAGGTCTCTCTGGAAGTATCCGATCATGGAAATTCTTTGACAAATAGGGATCCGCGCTACACTGGTAACCGAGTACAACAGATTTCTTTTTACACTGAAAAAAATATTGGTTCCAATGGGTTACGAGAACAAAGCAGCAAGAAGAAGCTAGTGTACTTACAATGAAATAAAACGAAAAATGACGTAAAGTACTAATTTTTTTCACTGTATCGTTATATAAGTCGTTTTACATAAATTATATAGTAACTTCAGCAAAGTTTAGGAGAAACTCACTCACTCGGTAATAAAACAAAATGCCCGAGGGCGTAATAATGGGGTTCTATCCAATAATTGTTTAACCTACCGTAATTAGCTTGAATCCACAATTTTATAATCATTTGTACAACGGGAAAAAATCTTGATCATTTGTTTTAGAAAACCAGTGTGAAATAACACGGGTTATAATATTTGCGATACTTGTTCAAAAGACTGGAAGCTTAAGAGTTTTTGGGTCACATTAGTAATTCATATTTGATTTATTTACGCCGTGTTCTAGACACTACACATCTTGGCAATATTTATTGCTAGGAGTTTTGTTTCCTAAGAGTTTTGGCGAAAATCGTTCTTTCTCTATGAAAGTTTCAGTACTACTGGGATGTAGAAAAATTTTCGGTGGATATAAATGAGCTAAATATTTTCATGATTTGTGAACAGAAGTCGGCAAGGTTGGCGCAGTGGTCGAGTGATCGGCTGCTACGCTGCGAGTCGCGGGTTCGATTCCTGCGCGTAACAAACATTTGTATTTATTTATTTATTAAAACTTCATGCAACACAAATGTACAAAGGCGGACTTAATGCCTTAGGCATTCTCTACCAGTCAACCAAGGGTGGTGGAGAGATAACATGGCAGGTGCATAAACTGAGAAAAAAAAAAATTCTAAGACGAAAATAATTACAAAAGTATATATTGTATGATCTACAGATAGTTGTTCCGAGTCTTGGTGTCTTGTGTATGTGAATTTTCATGTTTATGAACGCACCCACGACACAGGAGTAATTTCTAGTGTGGAGCAATGTTTTCAATATAATAAAAAATAAAAAAGACGCAATGAAAGAAGAATTAAAACGACAAAATATATTATTTCATCATTTTAAAATGTCAAACATATAACACTACAGAAAATACTTTTATAATAAACTCGTTTTCAAAACACATTTCAATATCGCCTTTCACTCCGATGCGTCAAACCGCAGGCTTCAAAGCTACAATTCCGTTTAAAAAATAATGGCTTTGGATAAATAATGACAAAGACGATAATTGGTGGTGACACCCTACACGCGTCCTTAAATATCGAGTTTGCCTTTATTATTAGCGGAGAAAGTCTGTGTTTGGGCACGTTTGGGTTAACCTTCCAAAAAATATTACGCATCACTCTTTTAGGTAGGTACTTTGAATGACAGTATTTCGTAAAAATATGCTTTGTTCAAATCGGCCCATGGAAAGTTTAGCAAGTGTGGTGTAATCTGCTTAGTAAATAAACGGAATAAGTAAAGGCGCAGTTGTATGTCAACGACCTTGAGTAGTTAGCTTGTGTGTTCTGTGCTGAGCTCACGTAACGCGTCGTACGTCCACCCAGTAATAGGACTCACCTATCAAAGGGGCGCTTTCCCAAATTAGAATCATTATTCATTTATTACAAACAACAGGCATTATACTAACCCAGAGGACACGGTGGAGCATACGGTGGAGGTCTGCCCCGCTTGGGCGGAGCACCGCCGTGTCCTCGTGGATGCGATAGGTGGCGCCGACCTCTCGCGCCCGGCCCTGGTTCAAGCCATGGTAAGGAGCGAGAGGGAATGGGAAGCAGTATCCGCCTTCTGCGAAGCAGTAATGCTCGCGATGGCGGAGGCGAGACGCGTGAGGGAAGCTCAACGGAGTGCCCCACACGGCCCCGGCCGCTACCACCGCAGGAGAGGTACTGGGCGTATTGGGTGTAGGACGTCGCGAGACGATCTCCGGCCACAGTAGACCCGGGCCTGCGGACGGCGAGCAGTAGGTAGCTGCCGTCCGATCAGCACCAGGCTCGTGAGTCGACGGCGCGTAGTGTTCCACGCGCGCCTCAAAGAGATTAGTGTCAGCCACCACTGACGGGGCCCATCGTGGCCGATGCCTGAATGCCTAGGGGTAGCGGATAAATTCTCAAAATGAGTTACCGCACCCCTGGGCACTTGGGCAGGAAAGGAACAGGGGTGGGTTGCAGTCAGTAGGTAAGAGTCTGACACGCCCTCCCGCTCCACCCAGAGTGGGAGAAGTCATTGGATGATTTCCCACCCCCCGCAAAAAAAATAAAATAAGGCATTATACTAAAACACGTACACTAAAAGATAAATATTTAAATTATTTTTAAAATGGTGAAGATTTCATAAAAATACGATCAATAGATTTTGCGTGATTCTCAATTTTTTTGCCGCATTAGACATAACTTTACAAATTAATTATACTATCTTATAAATTAATCATTTCAAATATTCACATATCAAATTACGAATAGTAACATATATATTTTTCAAAGAAATAAAACTAGTCGTTTAGACGTGTTTTAGAAGTAACCTATTCACTCTTGACTTAAAGACTCCCAGGTTGTAGCTATCATGAAACACAGACTCCGGCAGGCAATTCCACTCCCTAGCTGTACGCACATTATAATTATATCAACGATATAAACCGGGCAAGTGCGTGTTGGACTTTGCATATTTAAGGTTCCGTACCAAATGAGGAAGTTATCAAAGAAAAATTGTGACATCAATTTAATGATTTGTATTTGTTTCTACGTAATAATAAACAATAACACCAAATTTCAAGTTTGTAGTTCAATGGGAAGTTAAAAAATTCTTTGGAAAATTTTTGTGACAGATAGACACGTCAGTGACAGCAATTGGACTCCGTTTGGACCCTTCGGATACGGAACCCTAAAAAATAACCATCGCGCTATTCACTCCCTTTTCAATCAACCACTCACACATCCATAACTTACTTTACTTACTTACTAATTTAACTTGACAGTACCCATAGATACTTTTTGTCAGGTTGGTACTTCGTTTGAATATCCCTAAACATTTTGTTCGTCACGGTCTATTTCCCTAGGAGCCTGGCGGAACTCCAGCCACGTTAAGTACAGGTTAGCATGGCATATCGTATCTAATAAACGGTTTGTAAACATTTATTATGAAGAGTAATGACAAATTGACGGGCTGCGCACCTTTGTCGCCAGTGGAGGGCCGCCCATTTCCTGTGATGTTTTACATGAGCAGGATTGCTAACCGCAAATTATTGTTTTAAAAAAAAATGTTTCCCTACACTAGGAATTACTCCTGTATTGTGGGTGTGTTCAAAAACAAGTAAACTCAGATACACTAACACCCGGACCCGGAATAACTATCTGTAGGCCATACAATATTTGTTTTGTGAGAGAATCGAACCCGCGGCACGCAGCAAGTAGAAGCTGATCGCTCAACCACTGTGCCCAACCGTGTCGTCTAAATTATTACAATAGCATAAAACAAGCTATAATAATGATAAAATATTAATGATAAATTTAGACGACACGGTATTTTTAAAGCGCTAGGAAATTAATTACAATAACCCTTTTATATTTTTTTGGGTGTTTTGTCTGATACGAAAAGTTATAAAAAAACCGATGGCTTTCCCTTAAATTCTAAGTCGAGTTTGAGAAAATCCTCGAACTCAACTCAATCAATTGTTGAAGTTATAACTTGTTATTTATTGCCAATCGAGAATTTTTGATTAGTTATTTAAGTTCACGTACTACACACCTTTCTGAAAGGAGCGCTCAATGTCATACAAAATATCTTACATACACAGAAACCATGTATAATTTACTGTGTAGGTACTGCGTATTATATAATATACTTAATCAGCAAAAAAAAAGGTATCCTATATAGGTTTCATATTTAGTAAAGTACCAGTTTATCTCGCCTAGAGGGGCTGATCCATCATCAAAGTATCTGTGAGAGCTATTTCTTAACTTTTTTCCTGTTACCCTCATTCCCAAAAATACTCGGAAAATTGCTCAACCGCGAAATGATTCACGACACTTCTACTACAAACCAAGCTATTATAATTTACGAGCGAGGCAGTAAAAACATCACATTTTTGTAAAGTACAAGGAAAAAATACCGCCTAAGTGCGAGTCAGACCACGCACAGAGAATGGTTCTGTATTGATTTTATCGATTGCAAAAATAAAGATTTTTATAGTAATTCTCAAAAAACTACGAAAAACAAAGTCACATTTGCTGTTGTAGTAAGTTTAGAAGCGTTTATCTCACCAGCTATAACTTTAAAATGAAAAGTAGCATAACATAAACATTATAATACTCTGAAAGAACCCTTTAATTATAACTAATTAAAAAAAAATGATAATGGAATGCACCGAAATCACAAGTTCACTCTTATGTGCACTGAAATTATTTTACACCGTTACAAAAATGGGGAGTGTCACCCCTAATTTATTAATTACTAGCGAGTTACCCCGGCATCGCACGGGAGGAAAATGATTCGAAAGATACCTACGTAGCACCATCTAGCGTCTTAAAGCATCTTTTTGATTTTAATTTTGATTTTGGTTTTATAATTTTAATTACATTTATATTATTTAATTAATTATTTTAACATATACATTTATTATGATGGGAATTTTAATTTCATTTGAAATTTACAACACAATGATTTAAAATGGAAATGATTTTTTAATTTGAATTTCGAAAGCCATTGTGACTGTCAAAAGTTATTGTTCTTTCCCTCGGGAACAGTAAAAAAAGTGTTCTTTCTGGATCAAAGATACCCTTTTCTGTATCCCTGACATCGTATATGCAAAATTTCATACTGATCGGTACAGTGGGTTAAGTGTGAAAAGGTAACAGACAAACTTACTTTCACATTTATAATATTAGTTACGAAGTTAGGATTAGGATTTAGGACTAGTTAGGAAATTAGGATTCCGTAATTTAACTACATCATTGTATAAGGGTCCAAATAATTTCGCCTTTCTTGCAAACCTCAATATATACTGTATATGTATATGTATGTATATGTCAATACTGTAAAATGCAGACAGATGGATTTAAAGGGACACAATAAAAAAGTGTTCCGATTTTGCTTTTTACTATGGAACCCTAAAAAGTTACAAAATGGCCGCCATGTTTGTTTGAATTTGCATCTCGTCGACACTTTTCGAACAATGGCGACGAGAGGAGATATTAGCACATTTTCTTTATGGCTATACCGTTAGCTGGCCGGAAAGTTGTCGGAACCTTCACCAACTAATTTTGGAAAGTTTTCAGTTTTTCTCAGCTGTATGAGTACGTGTTCTGAATTTTAGTGAGGAACTTCGGCGTCAACTGTCTGGTTTATCAACAAAATTGTTTTCGCATTTTTAACAAGCTTTTATTTATGTATTACTACACGCTTTTATGTATGAGACAATGAATTTTATTTATTACTTTTTTCCGTGGTTGTTTTCGATGTTTTAATAGTTATTCTGCTGTTCGGGGTGGAAACAAATCTAACAAGTCAAAGATCATAAAAATTGGTCGTCGCCGTTCTTGAGTTATAAATGGTGTTAATAACCCGACTTTGTTTTGTATGTATGAAGATTACTTACAAAAATCTTAGAAGTTAAATTTGACCCACTTCCCGGATTCCGATTGAGCAAAAATTATGCGTACATGTTTAGTTTGCATGACAATGCATGGTTAGCTATATAACGTCATTCTTAATCCATTATGGCTGGCCTCCCAAAGATGGCGGGCTAGTTAAATTTTAAGCATTCCAATGATTTGGGTACCAAATGAAAGGGTTTTGTTGAGACAAATATGGAAAACCAGTTTTTTAGTTTTTTTAAGCTATAATATTATTTTTATTGTAGTCAAGTGTAAGTAACGATGTACTGTGGTTTCGATTAAGTAGTAAATAGTTATAGTTAGTAAATAGGTTACTAAAAACACTTTTACACGTCATTTATACAACATTTTTTTTGTCAGTTTTAGCTATATGAGGCCTGTGTCTCCTAGCTTAAACTGACCTGAGAAGAAACACCGAAACAAACTCAGAGTTCAAAGTCTCTTTTAATGTCTATTCAATAATATTACAATGGCTGAGTGTCCTGCTGACCTCTTATTTAGTATCGACCTCTTTAAGCCTGCCCATTGTTACACCTAATTAATATTAAAGTTCAAAATTGTAATTTGTGATGAGACCGCCTTTGTACAGTGTTTTTTTTTACTTGTACATAAAGTTTTAATAAATCGATTTCTATAGATACATTTTCGAACATACTATGTATTTAAACCTTATTCCTCCTTAACCTTACCTCATGAAAAAAATTATTTACTTTAATAAAAATTAAAATATCCATACAAGGTAAATATAACTCTACGTACAAACAAAAATTACTTAAATAATAACTAATAAGAGGAGCTCGTGACTAAAGTAATAACAGGTTTAGCTACGCTTGCCGGGGTTCGGCAGATTGATTTTGACTAACTAATAACTAACCTCGATCGGATCGAAGTATTCCTCCACATCACTGTCATCTGGGCAAGCCGGAAACGTGCCCAGAAGACTGGCAGCATTACCACGTTGCATGGCAATGCTAATTCTTTGGGCGAATAACGAGCCAGCGCTCTCACGGTCACGCAAAGTGTCAACCAGTCAGCGAGAAATATCTTTAAAAAGATGACGAGCACTCGGACCCTATGACCCAAGCGTTTCGACCCAAAACGGCTCAAAACTGTAATTACCAATAAGGTTAGGTACAGTATTTGCCCCGCTTGAGTGTCTCACCAGCCACAGGGGCAGCGCTGGCATAGCACGCAGTACTTAAAACATAATAAATAATATTGTTGCATATCTCCTGCGTACTTGTCTTATCACTGTTAAGATGTACGAGTACTACCGTGATCAAAATTCGTCGGGAAGATTATTTTAATTTTAATAAATACTTAAATGAAGAGTATTCTATCAATTTTTCTTTTAATTTGAAAAGTTAAAAGAAAAACAATTTAAGATTTACTTAGTACCTTTTGTGAAGAGCAAAATCGAGTACCTTCTTGCAGCTTTGGACTGGTAATATGTTATAATATTACATTAGGTGAGCGGACATTAGAATTTTCTCGATTACTAAGCTAAATCGCACCCCAGCCATCCCCGAATTAATTTTAATTGCCTGCCACACTGCTGGCAAACTATCAGCAGTTCTGTAACTTTGCACACACCCCAGTGTTGCCAATTAGTGGGGCCTTGTATGAGGCAACGTGAGACGATTTGGGAACTACGGTGAACTATGGAGGACCGGGGGTTGGATGAACGATCGAATTCGAGACGATGACGTTTTGAAAAAGGTTTTTTGGTCGAGTTTTTCTTAGCCTAGTGAACTTAGTAAATGTACGGTATATTGCACAAAATTTATTTTAATTAAAATCTGGTTATGCATCTTTGATTTTCCTTCATTTAAACAGTTTAGGGACTCTGGGCAAACTCGTCGTTTTAATTTGTAAAGTTATGTTAAACGCGGATAAAAAAAATGAAAATCACGCAAAAACTGTAGTGCGTATTTTTATGAAACCTTTACGATTTTAAAGATCATTTTATTATTCATATTTTAGTATGTGTTTTAGTATAATATTTGTTTGTTTTATGTATAATAAATGAATAATGCGTCTGATTTCGGACAGCGCTCCTTGATGGGCGAGTCCTATTACTGGGTGGACGTACGACGCGTTACGTGAGCTTAGCACAGAACACGCAAGCTAACCACTCAAGTTCATTGGCAGTTAATAGTGCCTTAATGCTTTTTTTTAAATACATAATTGAATCCTATCGATGAATTTGTATAATATTAGCTCAAAGTTCCATAACCATTTTACGTGACGTTTTACGTAAACAAATCAATAGAAGTAGAAATCGTTACAAGTGTCAATATTATATTCTACCAGGGTCGTGGGCCCTCTTTGAGGAGTGGCTGGAGAGGCGTCACGGCGCCCTCACCTTCCGCCTGACGCAGGTGCTCACCGGACATGGCTGTTTCGGGAAGTACCTGTGTCGGATCAAGGCGGAGGTGACCCCTGCGTGTTTCCACTGCGAGGATCGCCCAGTGGACACGGTGGAGCATACGGTGGAGGTTTGCCCCGCCTGGGCAGAACACCGCCGTGTCCTCGTGGATGCGATAGGCGGCAGCGACCTCTCGCGCCGTGCCCTGGTTCAGGCCATGGTACAGAGCGAGAGGGAATGGGGGCCGTCTCCTCCTTCTGCGAAGCAGTAATGCTCGCGAAGAGGGAGGCGGCACACGTTAGGGAGACTCAACAGAGACCGAGTCGCCCTAGCGCCCCCAGCAGCAGCCGTCGCAGGAGACGCCAGGGGCTGCGAGACGATCTCCGGCCACCGTAGACCCGGGCCTGCGGACGGCGAGTAGCGGGTAACTCGCCGTCCGATCAGCACCAGGCCCGAGAGTCGACGGCGCGTAGTGTTCCACGCGCGCCTCAAAGAGTTGTCAGCAAAGGACGGGGCCTGCCACGGCCAGTGCCTGCCCGGGGGTGGAGGATAAATTCGAAAGAGTTACCTCGCCCCCGGGCACTCGAGGCAGGGAGGAACAGGGGTGGGTTTTAGTCAGTAAGAGTCTGACACACCCTTCCGCTCCACCCTAGAGCGGAAGAAGTCATAGGATGATTTCCCAACCCCAAAAAAAAAAAAAAAAAAAAAAAAAAAAAAAAAAAAAAAAAAAAACCCAACCAGAGAGGGAGAAGTTATTTGATGATTTAATACCCAAAAAAAAATTGTCGATGTACTCCTCCTAATAGGGAAAAAGGCGTGAATTTAATGTTCTATGTTATTGTGTTATTCCTCGTCCTAAATTCTTAGAAAGAACGAGCTTTCTGCGTCATTTATACCTTTTACCACCGAAATAAGTAACACTAATAAAAAAATCCTAATCGGAAATTCTAATACATTTTGGCAAACATAACAATAGACCTTGTATGGGCAGCATCACTCCAAAAACACCTAAATGTAACTCATAATGGCCAATTTTCCCAAAACTTCCGCCACCATCAGTCTATCCGTTTTGGGGCCGGCAGGAGCTATAATAAACACAATTTATGATCATCCAGTGCATTCCTCACACGTTCGTGCCATAACAAAAACCATCAGCATTGTTCACCAAGAACTATACAATTGGCTAACCCGAATAAATTGCGGCCAACATCCTTAAACACCCAGGAAAATTATCCATGATTCTTACATATATCGACGTAAGGGAGATATTCCTATAGACATGGGGTTTGTGAAAGTTGGCAGGAAAACCGCAGCATCTTTGTTACTCCATGTTTTTGGAGCTAACGGTTATTCAGGTTTGTACCTATGTAGGTTTTGAACTTTGTTATATATTACTTTAAAGATTAATGTTGAGTTGAATGATGGAAAAGGCTTTTGTGGGTGATTGGCTTAATTGTCTTGGGGGACGATTAATTATATGTTTCGGTATTAGCAAACCTTTGTGTTAAAGTTCATTATGGTACTTATTTGAATCATTTCTATCACAATGAGATCTTTAGAGAATATAACTACAGGTCTGAATTTACGTTGTATTAATTACCTGTTGGATGTGTAAATGTTCATGCGATCACCACGTGGTGTGAGTAGCATCACACATATATTGCCATCCATGTTTATGGAGAAATGAAAATTCATTTCTGGTCTTCAGGTCTAAACTGAATAATACATGGCAATACGTAACTAGTTTTACCAGCCCAGTCTTTGCTGTTTTATTAGACCACTCATTATAATATGATGATTGATATATAGATGACAACACGGATGGCGCAGTGGTTGAGCGTACGGCTGCTGCGCTGTGTGTCGCGGGTTCGGTTATCGCACGGAATAGATATTTGTATGGTCTACAGATAGTTCTTCCAGGTCTGGGTGTCTTGTGTATGCGAGTTAACGTGTTTGTGAACACACCCACAACACAGGAGTAATTCCTAGCGTGGGACAACGTTACAAAAAAAAGTATTTTTAATAATTTGTTTAAATATGGTGACATACTGACTGTAACGGAAAGGGGTGGTAATATTTTGAATACTGTTTTGCTTATAGAAATACCCCACAAAATTGGATTTAAAGTACATAGTTTTGTAGGTGTTAGTAATCCGTAAAAGTTGAATAAACAACTAGAAATTAAAAAATGAATTTGTTATTTCCTATTAAAAAACCTGCCAAGTGCGAATCGGACTCGTGCATAAAGGGTTTCGTACCATCGTACAAAGATTACTTATACACGTCTAATTGTTACCAAAAAAAAAACACGTTTCTATCAGGGGAGCGCCCTTTAATTTTTAATTTATTTATTTATTGTTATAGCGGCAACAGAAATACATATTCTGTGAAAAATTCAACTGTCTACCTATTACGGATCATGAGATACAGCCTGGTGACAGACAGATGGATGGACGAATGGATTGACGAACGGACGGATGGACAGCGGAGGCTTAGTAATAAATAACCAACAGCATACCGTTGGTTACCATTTGTGTACGGAACCCTAAAAAGCAATAGCAGTCTTTTCTGAAGCAGGTGTCATCCAATCACGTGCCAGCTTACATCTGAACGTTCTTATCAAAAAAAGATTCATCTAAATATTTTTCTCAAATTAAACTTTTGTGACTTCCAGTCAAAACTTATCTTGTCCTGAGATGTAAACAACTCACATTTTGATAGAGTTATAAAGTTTAATCTCTTGAACCAATAAAACTTCAACGTTATTATGAGGATAAAAACAAAGAGTTTTAAGTTTTTTCCTATCATGCCTAAAGATATTTTTTGCGGGAATTTCATACAATTTATTGCCTGATTCTTATAGACGAACGGTTCCTGTTCAGGCTAACAACCTCGTATCTCAGGAATATGAAAGCATAACTTAGCACAAAGGATCCTTTTAATCATTTATAGGCTTTCACGAATAAAATTACCTCTTTATCCCTTTTCATTGATGTTTTTGATAAATATGTTCATGGCTACATGACAGGTACCCAATCGGTAACGATAAAAGTATGTAGTACACAAACCGGCCAAGTGCGTGTCGGGCCATGCGCAGTGTAGGGTTCCGTAGTTGCCCGTTATAACGTGCGGAATTGGAAGGGGACTTTATGTTTTTTTTATTACTATAAATATATTAATTGAGTTCACGGTTTAACGGACCATAAATAAAACATTTATTTTTTCAAAATTTTACATGTTTACTGACCGTTTTAAATATTAAATACGTAACAACTTCACCAAGGTATACTTTTTTCTAAAGATTTTGTGTTTTGTACGAAATTTTTCAAGTACCATTTTATAAGTAGTACCAGTTTATAAATAGTACCATTTTATATGTATTACGAAGTGCGACTATTCCTCTTAAACTAGCATAGCTTACTTAACCGTGATAGTTTTTCTTCTACGTTCGTTATAAATGTATGCTATCATCACGAATTTTATCAGATTTTTTAAGCCAACAATTTATTTTTTAGAGGGCGGACGATCGACTCGAAAAAAAAAAACACTTTAAAGTTTAATATTTCGCAAACGAATCACTGAATTGAAAAATAGTCTTCACAACCCCGCAATGATTTTGAAATACCTATCCAACGATATCCCACACTATAGGATACGAAAGAAAAAAAAGTTATACCCACTTTACATCTTTACCATAAAACTAAAAAACTTTTTCAAAAAATAATGATTCGTTTTCTTGGCGTGATTAATAAATATACCCTTGCAAATAACACTCCCTTAGCTTTGCCTCGGACGGACAGACGAACAGACCGACACTATAAGGGTTCCATGTCCTTGTTAAGACTACGGGACCCTAAAAATGGAAATGTTAGTTTTACAAGGTGCTTAAACCCAAAAGGCAATGGCCTATGCTTGAAGTTTCTTTTACCGACATAGCTCGATGACCCCTCGGTAACCTTGGTTCTCCTGCGGATATCTTCATTCCTGGTTCGATCACGCAAGGAAACTCCGAGCTTAGCCCTCTCCATTGCCCTTTGGGTGACTCGTATGTTTTTGATATGTCAATCAATCTGCTCGCGCCTTTTCCCAACTATCTTGGGGTTGGCTTCCAGTCTAACCGGATGCAGCTGAATACCAGTATTTTACATTGAGCGACTGCCTATCTGACCTCCACAACCCAGTAACTGGGTAATACGATACCCCTTGGTAAGACTGGTTGTCAGACTTTCGGGCTTCTGACGACCCGTAACGACCATGCATGGCCCAACCCTGGCAAGCGTAGCTTAACCTGATGGATCGATCCGTGCGGCTGTTATTACTGTAGCCACGAGCTCCTTCTCCTATGTTTTTGATATGTATGGTAATGTTTACCATACATATAATGAAATATTCCTAACGACAGAATCATCTTGCTGTCCTATGCTACTTGGGGTGCAGCACAGCATATTTACTTCTTCATTTATCTCATCTCATATCACCCGTCACGCTATCATTCATTATCGTTAAAAACAAGTAGTTCCCACTGCTGGGATTCGGGCCTCTTCTCTAGGAGAGGGAATTTGACGTAATCCACCACACGGGGCCTAGTGCACCCAGGCCTGCGGACGGTGAGTATAATGGGTAGCTCGCCGTCCGATCAGCACCAGGCCCGAAAGTCGACGGCGCATAGTGTTTCACGCGCGCCTCAAAGACTTGTCAGCAATAATGACGGGGCCCGTCATGGCCGATGCCTGCCGGGGGTTGTGGATAAATTCGAAACAGAGTTACCGCGCCCCTGGGCACTCAGGGCAGGGAAGGAACAGGGGTGGGTTTTAGTCAGTAAGAGTCTGACACGCCCTCCCGCTCCAACCTAGAGCGGGAGGTGTCATTGGATATATTCCACCCCACAAAAAAAAAATAAACGGGGCCAAGTGTGAGTAGGAACATGTCACATGTCTTTGAATTTTAGGTTCTAGGACATTCCGATTTCCTCACGATGTTTTCGTCCACCGTTTTGAGGGATGCAAGTCATTAAATTATTTTAAATTTATTCATTTAACGAAATTACTACGTTTAATAACATTAAAACTAACAAAGCCTTTAAAGCCCTTAAACACACGTCTTTCGTCTCACATTCGTCTGTCATTAACCTCAAAATAACGACTTCCACCGACTAAACACGACAATATCCCAATACATAGACTCAAATTACGGCCGAAAAAGGGCAAAGCCTTACACCAGCCCACAACGAGTCTCCATAAGGCCATTAGCCAAAAAAAGGAACAGATGCCTCTATACTTTGTGGCCAAATAAATAATCCCCAAAAAATTCTTTCGAGCCTCATTAAACTATTTATAGTTGTATGGGTACCCTAAAAATGTACTTTGGTAAACCGGCTAACGCACACAGTCGAAGTAATGTACAGGTACGCGATGAATGTGTGTGTCTGCGAGTGCACATTACTCACACATGAGGAAAAGGGCGAAGGGAAATTTTGGCAATAATTTCGTGTTGTATTGGCTGGATGGATGAAGATGGTGCGTGGTTTTGGTTTTTTTTAATGGTATATTAGTAAATAATAGGGAATAGGAGGGCACGAAGGTGGGTTGGTTTTAGTTGTGTGTGTGTGTGCACATTGTTTCTGTGTGCGTAAGCTGATATGACTGCTGATATTTTGCCGGTCCTACGCTCCGTGCATGGCACGCTACGGTATTGGTCGGTGATGGAACGGTCTGCTGGACATATTCTTATACTTTTCAATAATTTTTTTTTACCTGACTTTTTCCTAGCACGGTCATGGATATACAATGTACTAAGCAGACTCCTTAAACATAATTATGTTCTATTTACAGAACGTGAAAAGTGATCGGAAATAAAATAGTTCCATATGTTAAAAAATAATTATAAAAAGCAGACTCATTATACTCGTCTGTGACTCACTACGGCGCAGTCATAGACGAGTGCTACGAATAGCTACGGCGTAGCACAAACTATTTCGTAGACAACTCGTAGCGCTAGCAACAGGCTAAAACATGACTTTGTCGAAACAGATGCAATAATTTTAATGAAAATTGTTCCAATTCTTTTGTTACTTGCAGTTTTTATTATTTAATAAATGTCCTGACATAATATATTTACACAGAACAGGTATATGTTTTTCCAACATTTCAAATCTAAAATACTAAAAATAATCGCACCTCAATGTACCGTATACACACTATTACACCACGTCTGTATTGCTCCGTATAACACGCTAGTGTGTTAAGTCTTCATACATTTGTATGAGTGTGTGCAAGCGATCATTATTCGTAAGTACTAGAGGAGTAGACATGCACATGGCCGTGTATGGACGTGTATGGGTGGAATTTGGCTGCTCCGAAGATACGTTGCAATGAAATTTTAAAGGTTTTATTACTTGTATGTTGAGTTTTATAACTCTTGAATTGTTTTTTGGTGATTGAAGAATGGTGTGTGATATTTATATAAAGAAAATTTTAAAACAAATAGTGTAGGCTTCTTCTATTGTGTTACAAAGTTATCAAAAACACATTTTCTATACTAATATTATAAAGAGATAAAGTTTGTGAGTTTGTAGGGTGTAATCTTTGGATCTACTGAACCGATTTTGAAAATTCTTTTACTAATATAAAGCCACGTTATTTGTGAGTGTCATAAGCTATACATTTTTGAAAGGGGGCAAAGTGCTAGTTTTTTTTATAGGTGTTAATTATGATCAAACTGACAAAATTATGTTCAGTAAATGAACTCACTGAAATACATTATTATTTCAGTTTGGTAAAAGTCAATACAACCTCAAAATTCTCAATGAATGTAGTCAGCATTATAAAGCTCTTAAATCTACGTAGCTGACAAGGTAACCTTAATTACCTTATTTGGTCTCAATAATATTTTGTTAACACAAACAATACATTGAAATTAATTAAATATGCTCTACATGATACAGTCAGGACCCGCGCGTCCCCTATCGGAGTCGTGACAGTAGGTTTTTAATTGTGTCTGTTATTCCGGGAGCTGACGGATTAAGCATTATTTTCAAGTTTGCATGGACACAAAAAATTCGTCAACATCGCTGTCAATGATCACACTACTATAACACCCTGTAAGTTGTCTAGAAAAAAAAACAAAAATGTCCTTTGTAAGTACATACCTAAAATGGTGTAACTATAATTAGTACTGCGGGTTGAGGTCCTGGTGACCTGTAATACGGGTGCTTTTTTTTCCCTCACATAATTTAAAACTTAGTTATGTTAAGTATATAGGTATTGTAACTGTTTATTACGTATATTCTATTCTTGTGAGGAGGAATAAATAAATAATTATTTTGTTTAGATTTCTCGGGACCCTGAGGTCCCGGACCTTTGCAAGGCGTACGAGGCGCCGAAATCAACTTGCAGAGGCCCTTTTTATTATTATTGAAAAAGTGCCCACAACACTGGTAGCATTGCCACATTGAATGGCAATGCTGATTACATTGTCATTCAATGTGGCAATGCTGTTTTAGCCGAAGAAAAGGTGACGTGAAGAGTCGACTAACTGCTTGCTGATGTCACGGAAAACTCGATCAGCCCTCGGACCACATGGCATGAATCCCATACAGCTCAAACATATAACTCCCAATAACAATTTTTTTGCGAAAGTTACTTAATTTAAGTTCATCGAGTTTTTCGTGACCTCAGCAAGCTTTTAGTTGACTCTTCACGTGACCAGAGGGCTGGCCTTTTTTTCGGCCAAAGAATCAGAATTCCCATTAAACGTGGCAATGCTGTCAGCGTTCTGGGCTTTTTTTCCATTGGCATGTGGACGAAATTTTCGATGCCCAATGAATTATACTCCTCTCTTTTTGCCTCTTGTTCATATTTTTTTAACCCCTTTATCCTATAAGTTAATTTTGAACTATTACACGATATCTGTTAAATTAAACCCCTGCTAAAATTAAATGCAGTGGAAATAACAAATTAACGCGGTACCCCGATGAATTTCAAGTAAGTCGACATCTCACAGAATCGATAACTGTCAAACACTAATTAATTAAATCACGAACGTTCACAGGGCCAGATCGGGTCGGTCCAACGTCACTTCGTGGTAAAAACTTTTTACAAAAAAAATACAACCGACTTCCATAAATAAAACTAAAAAATGCAAAATAACTTTAATTTCGGAAGTCGGTGTTTCTAGTTTGGTTTCTTCGTTATTTGACACCGACTTCCGAAATTAAAGTTATTTTGCATTTTTTAGTTTTATTTATGGAAGTCGGTTGTATTTTTTTTGTAAAAAGTTTTTTATTTTTAATTTTTTAGTTGTTGTACCCCATTCTAAAACTAAATTAATAGTAAAGTTATGCCCGAATTGATAGCCCCAAAAATAGGGAATTTGAACATAGTTGGTGAAATTAGGGTGTATCAGAGTGAACTGTACAAATCTGTATACCCCTTCAGAGCGTATCAGCGTGATGTAATGTTGTGAAGTGGTGAAAACAATATACAGACATGCGATTGCAGCAATTCTGGAAGGTTTGCTATCATTTATTGAAGAGTTCCATTGTGTATCTCCGAAGTTCTTCATCAGATCTTCACCAAATTAAAATGGGACCACATGTGAAGCAACAGCTTTCAAATAAAAAAAAAATCTTTAAAATCGGTGCACGTAGTAAAAAGTTATGAGGTAACACACATAAAAAAAAAAAGAAAAAAAAAAAAATACAGTCGAATTGAGAACCTCCTCCTTTTTTTGAAGTCGGTTAAAAAGTGCGCGTGTGAGCGCGACGCCACACAAAATTTCAACGCACTGCACCGTTTTTATTTTTCGTCAACGTCAACCAAAAGGAAAAACACGCCTCCAATATTTTTTGATAATCTAACTGACGGACTAAAATGATTTTTTCAGGAAACTACCTACTGTGTACACGAAATGGGCTCGCACATCAAGGAGCGCTTTTTATTTTTTATTTTAGATGGATTTGCTCTTGACTCTAGCCTAGGTCAGAAGTGACAGAGACAAAGTTGACAATGGAGCAAGCTTACCCAGAAGAAGCCTGTTCACTCTAACCTAGACCCAAATTAGACGCAATATTAATTTATTATATATAAAACAACAAGTATTATTCTAAAACACGTATACTAAAAAATAAATAATTAAATGACCTTTAAAATGGTGAAGGTTTCATAAAAATACGCTTTAGAGTTTTTGGTGATTTTCAATGTTTTATTCTCGTTAGACATAACTTTAAAAATTAATTAAACTATGTTATAAAAACATAGTTTCAATTATTCACATATCAAATTACGAAGAAAATTGTCTAGAGTAAAATATTATGTTTTTTTTTAGAATTAAGACTAGACGTGATGTTCATTTAATAATCATTAAAGGTCGTACAACTGCATCTTAACAGTATGTTTATCTCTTTCTGACAATGGGTTCCTATATATCTCTGTGATAAAGTTCCATAGGTCTTATGTAGGTAGCTACGAGTATAGTAAAATATCGCCATGTTTTTATTTCTTTATAATGAGTATGACGTCACTATTGGTAAAATCTAATTGATAACAGCCTCATGGGTCGACCATTGATATTATGCAACGCTTGCCGCGGTCGGTTCGTGGATGAGTGACCATCCTTTACATACCGAGACATCTCCATGACTCGGAAAGCACGTTAAACCGTTGATCTTGGCTGTCATTCGTAGACAACTGTGACAAAACTGTTGTCAGAAAACAGAAAATCTGTCACTAGCTTTGCCAAGGACTACCGTGTTACACAGTTAACGGGTTGTGCAGTTCAGATAGGCAATCTCTCGCGCTGGTAGTACTAATTGATTAGACTCTAATCATTTAAATAGGTATGTTATGAAATCTCATAAGACATTTAAAAACCGTCGACTAGATAATAATTTAGTTTTGTATTTACCTTAAGCTGGTAAACACCATCCAGTATCTACCTCGTACATACGTACTTTTTTAAAGTTTTGGTGGACTGTCTGTTCCATAAAAGATTAAGAACTTGACCGGTGACAATCCGGTCCAATTGGAATTTTGGGCCCCCCTTACACAAAGTTACTTATTGCTTTAGTTGCATACCAGCCGCCTCCCTTAATCCGTCCCTGCAACTGAGTCTCGTTCAGCGATCGCGCGACTGGTTGCCAAACAATCGTTTAATTAATACTATTGTCCGCAGTGAGCGACCGGCATTATGTCTAGTTATATGATAGAGTACCACCTTGTGAGTGGGTCCTGAGTAAAGGAATATTGTATAGAGAAATGAGGTTAGGTTTGAGATGTAGGAAGGTAATTGACAATGGATTAACTGAACGTCAATAAGTGTGTGGAAACTAAAATTAATTTGTTTGCTTGGATGTTGTTAAAGTACATTGCTTTCATTTGATTATGCAAAATGTAATGCCAATTACTGGACCTACACGTGCTACTAAAAATTTTAAAAAAAATCTTTTCACTCTGGTTGGGAAGCATATTTGTAGGTTTTTAGGTGCTTAAATTTTATTAGAAAATGCTTGGGTCTATTAAACATAATTCTGTCTCTTAAATCTTCAAAGATGTCACACAGAAATAGAACGATGATTTTTGTTAGTGTTCTGTACCGGAAAGGTCCAAACGGAGCCTTATTGGTGTCACTCACGTGTCCGTCTGTCTGTCCGTCGGCTGTCACACAGGTTTTACAGTCAAACGGTTGGAGCTACAGCCTTAATACTTAATTAAATGTAAAAAAAAACCTCCGCGTCACTGTCTACTGGAAGTGTGCCCAAGAGACTGGCGGCAATGCCACGTTGTATGGCTATGCTTAACCTCTGGTCGAGGAAAAAGCCAGTCCTTGGGTCACGCAAAGTATCAACAAGGCCTTAAGATAGATCTTTAAATACTAAATGATTAGCTGGACCCCACAGCCCAAGGGTTTCAACCCCAAACGGCTCGAAAATGTAGCTACCGATGAGGTTGTTACATTTCCGCCGCTTGAGGTTGAGGACGAACTAGGAAGATGAGATGGTGCAAGAGTATCGACACATGTAGTGTCCCACACTAAAGGCCTACCCAACTTCCACGGAAATAACGACAAAAACGGCTGCAGTTATTTGAATGAAATTTTGCACACAGATGGATTATAACCTGGATTAAAACATAGGTTACTTTTTGCCATGAGAGCGAAGCCGCTTCAGAAGTCAGTTTTTTTTTAAATAAATAAGGCCCTAGATGCTAGCTGCAGACTGTTACTGAATCACAAACATACAACCAAGATAGAAGTTTTTACGAGGCAGATGGAACTGAAAAGCCCGCTCGGTATTCTTAACCGAGCTAAGGAATATATTTTAAGTTTATTCATTTGCCTTTTATTCTAACACCAAAAACCTTTCTTCTCGAATTAGTTCCACCAAAGAACTGCAATAAAACGACATCGCCACGAAATATCTCATTACTTCGATTGCGAGCTTGTCCAAACTGCATTTTTGGGTTCTAGAGAGCGCTATACCCATCCCTCTCCAACTAACGCGTTAGAAAGAGAGGCATGTAGTTTGACCTATGCGCCGGCGACCGATTTCGGGGCCGTTGCATTGAAATACACGTCCGTGCAATGATTTCTTTTTGTTTGATTTATGAAACTGTAGCAATATTTTTGGGAGCTGTGTATTTTGTTTCGTACGTAGGTACTCGTAATGTCGTGCGTAATTGTCGTAACGGTTGATAATTGTGCGCTTGATTAAGTTATTTATTGCTACTAAAGTAGGCAGAGATTCTTATGTTATAGTGAACTGAGTTACTTCTTCGTGTCGCATTTTAATTTATTTTTAATTATATTTTTAATGGTATTTTTAATTGTATTTCAATTGTTTTTTAATTGTATTTTAACGTACCTAATTCAAATTTCAACATCATCATCATTGCAACCGACAAACGTACACGTTGCGAGGTTGGAGTTTCATCTTCCAACTTGGGTTTGGATTTTCGAAGACGGTTCAGGGACCTCTAAGTGGGCCACGAAATAGTAGATTCTGTAGGAAGATGATTACTTCTTGGTAGGCAGGAGCGGGTGGCAGATGAGTAGGGTGTCAACCGAGTTTCCTGCTAGAGGTCAATTATATTCAATCTGCCTAGCCTTTTCTTTTTAACTATCTGACTGGAAGCCGGGCCCCAAGGCTTCCAGCCTAACCGGATGCAGCTGAATACCAGTATTTTACATGGAGCAACTGCCTACTCGTATCAGATACCTTTCTCCAGATTGGCATTAGTAAGACGCCACTTTAACTACTTTAGCCCTAAAATCTACAATAACATAAAAAGAAACATTAAAATGCATCCTCTAACAAGAACTTTAGTTAGAAAAAAAACTGTCAGAATTGCTTAAATCCTACTCCTACGAAGCTACAGAAAAACTTGTGTTAACATAACACAGTTTACATTCCTGTAACATCAATATTATTACATAAACACCACCTGCCCCCGCTCACGCTAAATACTAGCATTCCCCACAATACACAAACACACACCCTCGCTCACACACACCCTCACTCACTCACACACACACACACGCACACACACACAATAGTTAGTACCTTTATTCTTTTTTTTTATATATATAAATTTCTTTCTCTCTAATAACTAGTCTGGAATAAATGAACCATACTTTTGTCCTGGGCGTTGATAGCTGCGCCACAGTTTTAACTTTTGTAGCTATCTTCGTTTCCTTTTGTAATATGTGTCCTGATGTTTGTTCCAAATAAACTATTATTATTATTATCTGACCTCCACAACCCAGTTACTGGGTAATACGATACCCCTTGGTAAAACTGGTTGTCAGACTTTCGGGCTTCTGACGACCTGTGACGACTGTCAAAGATCTACGATTGGCAGCCTGGACCAACGGTTTAACGTGCTTTCTGAGGCACGGAGGAGTCTCTGTCTGTAAAGATGGTCACCGATCCATGTATCAACCCCAGCAAGCGTAGCTTAACATGTTATTACATTAGCCACGAGGTCAATGATATATAAAAAGAGATAGATATCGCACTAGCGCGCGCAAATTGTTGTAGACAAATTCAAACAATTGTTACAATTTGATTTAGTCGGCTAACAGCAGCGAGCGAAGAAAAGCGTGTTCGTGGCGTGACAATAATCTAACTATGATGCCAAGTTGTGTGTTATGAGTGTAAAACTATGGTTTCAAGATAAATAGGAGTGAAGGAATTTCATACCATAATTACTATGCACCTAGATGTAAGGACATTAATTGTAATAACAACTCAACGACTTCTGAACGCCGCTTTGTATAAACATTCGTTTCCTTTATAATATCATTGCTACCAATTTTATGAATCTTATTTGTACACAAGGTTACATAAAGAATTCAACAGAACAAAAAGATTTGTACACAAACATTTCTTTGTTAATACAAGTCTGCATTACAATATTCTCTCCAAACTGCACTGCAATACAATCCTACTTTCCTATCCAGCTGATATTATCTATACTATAATATTATAAAGCTGAAGAGTTTGTTTGTTTGAACGCGCTAATCTCAGAAACAACTGGATCGAATTGAAAAATTCTTTTTTTGTTGAATAGTCCATTTATCGAGAAAGGCTATAGGCTATATAACATCACGCTACAACCTATAGGAGCGGAGCATCAATGAAAAATGTGACAAAAACGGGACAAAAATAGTGCGCTGCGTAAACGGTCAAAAGTTACGCAAAAATTATGTTTGACAGAATTGTTTTCCTTTAAAAGTTCTAAAAAAAAGTCTACGACAGCATATGTCTATCTTTTAAGGTTAACTTACTATAATCTTTTTTATGGTAATCAAATTTGTTCTAAAATAATGCATTATTTGCGAAGGTGTTTTTATAAACATGACATTAATCCTTAATATTATCCAAATAAATACGTTACTCATCATAAGTATTTAATTTTGAACAAAGTTGCCCTTGACATCATTTGATTTCAACGAATATCTTAGGAGATATCATAGTGTTAATCAAGTACCACGCGCACATTCATGATATGCAAGGCGGGCGATTATGAGGGATGTGGAGAGCGAGGTACCATTTTGCAGTGTATAGCCTATTTATTGAGGAAGGTTATAGACTTTATATATAATCACGCTACGACACAGTAACCATAACCGTGAGTGAAACCGCGGGCACAGCTAGTTAATAATATATGAAAATTTGTGAGGATGGATGGATGTTTGTTAATCCTTCACGTAACAATTACAGTAACATAGCTTAGATATCATGAGAATAAAACAAAAGATTTTACATATTTTTATAGAGGATAAGTACTAATTTCACGCAGGCGGAATCACGGGTAGCAACTAGTATCTAACATACCAAACAAAATCACTAACATCGCCACAAACTCCTAATAAAAGGTCCTGTAACCATTAACCACATTTCCAAGCTAACAATACCAGAAAAATGACCAGTAAACACACGGAGGGTAGCTGTAAATCATCGGAACGTGTGATCCCTCCCTGAGGGGAGGTAAATCCTCCTCCGACCTCTGCTGACGTCATGGAGGGTTACCTATACTGTGCAAATACCACTATGTTCTGGGGTAATGCTCTTGAGAGGCTTTCTAGTGGTCCATGGTATTATGTTTGTTTGGAAAGTATGATTTGGTGGTAATTAAGTTACTTATTTGTAATTTCCAAAGTAGCTAACATGCTTCTGAGTTCATATTTTTGAAGGTTGTTTTATAGGAATCATCTGTTATGGAAGGACTTTTCACCATGAGTAATGAGGAGAGGTTGGAATTAGGTAGAGTTATTTATGTACTTACACTGATTTCATACAGCAAAAGAAGAAAAAGAAAAAAAATCCCGAGATTAATTTTAAAGAGCAGAAAAATCCCATGATTTATTGAATAAAAAAGCTACTTACTTTTACACAATTTAAACCACTGCACGCGTGACGGACATCGGATGTCCGAAGTTGCAAAATTTTAATGCGCACACGCGCGATGTTGCCATGTTTGTAGTTCACACAACATAGCTTGTGAGAACAAAAGAAAACAGTAGAGGTCTTTATTGTTATTTATTTGGAATATTGTTGGCCACACGGGATTGTCCATTAGAAATCCCGGGAAGATCCATATTAATATCAACATTTCGATGCAAGTACGTAAATAACTCTACCTAATTCCGACCTCTGGTAATGAGTGACTATTTATCGTTTATCTATCTCTACATAGTATAAACCAAAGTCACTTTCTGCGTCTCTCTGTTTCTCCATAAACCCCCATCTAATCCGCGCACCGGATTTTGATGCGATTTTACTTAAAGGAAAAATGATAATCGAGGCAAGTTTGTGTGGGTATAGAATTCAAATATTTGGACAGATGGATGGCTGGATATTTGTCACTTAATCACGCCAGAACGGCTGAACGGCTCTGGATGAAAGGACGGTGATCGCTGTGCTCTCTTAACAACACTCTCAGTATTATTCAACACTTGATCGTCATGGTGGTCGATGGCGAGGTTGAAGTGCTGGCGCCGCAGTATCCCAAGCCTAGACATAAACATCAAATAAGCCTCAAGAGCCGCAGCTCAAGGAGTATGGGAACATAAACAAGAGCGGCGTTTCGACCATTGAATATTAAGATATTATTATGGCAATATTAAACTAGCCTTTGTGTAAGAGAGTCGTAATTTGTGAGAATATTATATTCTTTGTTCATGACACAAGTTGTTTCACTAAGTCACTAAGTAAAGTTGGGCACATAGTCTATAATTTATAGTGAGGGAAGTACTAATTTCACGCGAGTGAAGGCTCAGGCAGTAGCAAGTTATAAATTAAGTTAAAATAAATAAATACTAGCATAGTAACTAACTCGTAACTAGTCGTAACTAACAGCCAACTAACATAAACAAACGAGCTGACTGCAAGCGCCTGCAGTATTTACGTGAGCAAAAGGTTGCGGTTGATCGATTACAGCCGGGTTTAACTTCACTAACTAGGCGGTAACTAGAGCTTACTGACTAGTAGTTGCTTCTGTTTATGTTAAACTAGTTAGTAGTTAGAGCAACCATTTAACATAATTCAGTTCTTTAAATAAAGAACTATATAAATAATATAGAATAAGCAGCCTTTTAATGGACTGCACTGTTGGGAAACTGGCCTTCTCTCTGCGAAAAGGATAGGACTGTTATCAACCACGCTGGCCCAGTACAGATTGGTAGATGTCATATGTCTTCTATTGTTTTGATTCTAGGATACACCAGTTTCTTCACGATGTTTTCCATCACTGTTTTGAGAGCAACGACGATGAAATAATTTACAGAAACTAAAGCGCTTGACTAGGTTCAAACTCACGATACATAACTCGCGGCTATTACCTCAGCTCTATTAGAACACTATCAATCTGTCTAGCCTTTTCCCAACTATCTTGGGGTCGGCTTCCAGTCTAACGAAATGCAGCTGAATACCAGTATTTTACATGGAGCGACTACCTATCTAACCTCCACAACCCAGTTACTGGGTGATACGATGCCCCTTGGTAAGACTGGTTGTCAGACTTTTGGGCTTCTGACGACCCGTAACGACTGTCAAAGATCCACGATTGAAAGCCGGGACCAACGGCTTAACGTGCTTTCCGAGGCATGGAGGAGTCTTGGTATGTAAAGATACCCATCCATGGACCAACCCCGACAAGCGTAGCTTAACCTGATGGATCAACAAGCTCCTCTACTAGAACACTATATTATGTTTGATTGCTACTGCTTACTGCTACTGATTTAAATTGCATGAAAATGGATGACAACAAATTCTTCTCATGGTAAATCATAATAGGTCAAGTCTGTGATGATGGCTCAAAGGAATTAATTTAGTTAATATTCTGCCCCAAAATGTCAATGTCTATTACTTTACTAAGCTGAAAATATGTAAGGAAAACAACCCGTTGGTACTTTTGAAGTATTCTCAATTTTCAAATTAAACATTGATTGAAGACAAGGTACTCCTTACTTTATGAAATACTAGCTTCTGCCAGCGGCTTCGCCCGCGTTGTATTAGTACTTCCCCCCATTATAAATTAAAGCCTTTGTGTTATTATGATGTATATGCAATATTACTGGAAAGTTTCATCAAAATACGTTCAGTAGTTTTTGCGTGAAAGAGTAACAAACGTCCTCACATACTTTCACATTTATAATAATAATATTTTAGTAGTAGGATTAATTAATTAATAAGTAGGTAAGATTTCTCTCTGAAAGAAATTAAGTTCTCGTATCTTAATCAAACAACACGTTGGAATAACATTTTCTGCAGGCGCTAATCAAACTAATCTCCTGTCTGTAATATTATATAATTTGATAATAAACTGTAAGATAATTTGGTTAGTTAAAGTCTAGCCAAAATATTAAATTGCTTTTACGTAACTAAGAAATCATTTTAGCTTTAAAGATCAGATTAAGTCCAGCTGTTGTCTATTTAAGATAGTAATTATTGGTAAATAATTGGCAGTTTGCTGCCATTGTTCCATTTGGTTATGCTGTAAATTATCCTGACAATAGCCAGTGGATGGGTAGAGTTAAGATATATTTCTTATTCATGTAAATTCTTGAATGAACGGGGTTTCACTTGGAAAGCTATTCTAAGGGAATAAGGTACTTATTTTTAGTCGTATTGCGACTTTTCGCGAAAAGATGGTTCAAGAAGTTGAGTTAGGTTTCGGCAATCAAAACTTAATCTTACATACATCCATTTTAACCATGGGGTGAGTAGAAACTACAGGACACCATATTTTAGCATTTAATAAGGTTTGTGTATGTTCTTTATCCGTCAGGCCCCGCGCGTCTCCAACCGGAGACGAGACAATAGGTTTTTAAATGTAAACCAGCGAAATCGGCAAAATTTCGTATACGCCCTTTTCTAAATGTATGTTTGATACTTAAACTTTTGCTTTTTTTGAATAATTAACAAACCCATTTTTGTGAAACCGCCCGCACGTACAATCAATATCGACTGTCCTATCACTACTTCCTCCGTGACGTATCATGACGACAGCTCGCTTACTAGTCGACACCGCCCGTTCAGCCGATGTAAACACTGTTCGGTAGCGATAAAATCCTGCAAATAAACCAGCATGTCTGAATATCACATGGCTAAACACACGTCTACGAAATTGGCTTACCAATCTTTCTCAAAAACGAGTCTACGTACCGAGCTCAACACAACTCCTAACAGAATCTATTTAATCCCATTATTGTCGAGCATGCGGCTTTGCGGTTTGATTGACTCGGCCTAGACAGCGTGACTACAGATTATATTTCACGTCTAGCCTGTGTCTGGTTTAATCAGCCGGAAATCCTAGGAAACCGGACAACTATCCTAGGAAAACTGACGGCAAACGCCTGTGCGACGTTTTAGAGCGGAGTGTTGAATTGCAAATGAGGATTGCTATGGAGAAATGGTTAGGAGATCTGTTGGCTTAATCCTGTCCTGAATTTCTGTTCTTCATTTCATTCAGTTCATTCAGTTTTTTGTTTTTATTCAAAAACAAAAAACATTAAAACAACAGTAAAGTATATATAAATAAATATAAAATACGAATAAAAAAATAATCGTAAGGAATTATTTATTTCACTACTCTCAAAGCGGTGAAGGAAAACATAGTGAGCAAACTTCTAGATCAAAACTTCGATGACATGCGTCAATCACCAATCCTCAATCCATTGGGACAGCGTGGTGGATTACGTCCCACACCCTCTCACAGACAGGAGGCCTGTGTCCCAGTTGTGGGAACATAAAAAAGGTTGTTTATGCTTAAGGGATTATTTATAACGACAGAGTGAACAATAACATAATTCCCGTTAGTCCGTCGATGCGTGCACTATTTAGGTACTTTAACTTAGGTAGATAGGTATAAATCTTTCTGTTGTTTCATGATACAAATAGCAGCGTACTTGTGTAAGATGACGTTCGCTTTAAGTTTCAGAGAAGTAAGTACACAAAAGTAATTAAAAGCCCCGTGCTAAAGAAAACAACATTTATTTAATTCCTATTCATTAACTCTTTCTCAGAAATCTTTCACTTATAGAGCTTTATTTATTTAAAAAAAACTGGCTAAGTGCGAGTCGGACTCGCACACGAAGGGTTCCGTACCATAAACTGAAAAAAAAAACACTTTTCTGGAAACGTATTTTTTTTGGGCTGTTTCTCATAATCCGTAATAGGTAGACAGTTGAAATTTTCACACAGTATGTATTTCTATAGCCGCTAAAACAACAAAAAATAAATTAAAAAATCAAAGGGGGAGACCCTTTGATTTTTTAATTTAGGGGAGGGAGCCCCCTTTAATAGCAGCGGCAACGGCGTTTAACGCAGCGGTTAAGCGGCAACAGAAATACATATTCTGTGAAAATTTCAACTATGTAGCTATTAATTAAGGATCTTGAGATACAGCCCGCTGACAGACGAGCAGACAGCCGAGGCTTAGTAATAGGGTCCCGTTGGTTACCCTGCCAGTACGGAACTCTAAAAACCAGCCAAGAGCGTGTTGGGCCAGGCGCAGTGTAGGGAACACTGCGCCTGGCCCAACACGCTCTTGGCTGGTTTTTAGGGTTCCGTAGTCCGTAGTCGCATAACATGCGGGCTTAGAAAAGGGCTTTATATTTATTACTATGAAAATATTAATTGAGTTCATTGTTTTAAAAAAAAGGTTTTATTTTTCCAAAATTTTACATATTACCGGTTTTTTTTTTCTAAAGTTTTGGTGTTTTGTTTCCAAGTAATTATTCTTTTACATTTTGTAAAATCATTAAGTGAATCGAAAAAAGTCTTCAAAACCCCGAAATTACTTTGAAAGACCTATCCAACGATACCTCACAGTCCCCACTGTGAGGTATCGTTGGATAGGTCTCTCACTGGATAAGCGAGAAAAAAATAAATCATCCCCACTTGCATGTACGGGAGCTACATTAAAAAGAAGTCTTCTCTTATCAACTAGTTAATGTAAGAACTAAAACAATTTTTTCTACTTTAACGGATTCAGCCAGTTAATCTGCAGATTAACTAGTTAATCTGTACTCTAACTGATTTACGCACATTAGCGGTTTGTCACCCATGCGAAATTGCAGTTTTCTATTACTAACAGTCTCTAAGCCTCGGACGGACAGACCGAAACTATAAGGGTTTCTTGTCCTTGTTAGGACTACGGAACCCTAAAAAAATACCAAGTTATTAGTTTAAACACTGATTTGCAGGTTCTTATTTCAACATTTTCTACTTGGAAGAAGGGTAGATGTGAGTGGTAAAATGCTGACTGCCTGCCTAGCCTTTTCCCAACTATCTTGGGGTCGGCTTCCAGTCTAACCAGATGCAGCTGAAGACCCGTATTTTACATGGAGCGACTGCCTATCTGACCTCCACAACCCAGTAACTGGGTAATACGATACCCTTTGGTACCTTACTGGTTGTCAAACTTTCGGGTTTCTGACGACCCGTAACGACTGTCAAAGATTCACGATTGACAGCCGGGACCAACGGTTTAACGCACTTTTCGAGGCACGAAGGAGTCTCGGTATATAAAGATGGTCACCCATCCACGGACCAACCCCGGCCAGCGTAGCTTAACCTGATGGATCGACCCGTGCGGCTGTTATTACTTTAACCACGAGCTCCTCTAAATGATAAAAAATGCTAACTAATCATTTAAGAAAGGTTTTGTCATATACACCTTCAGTTGAATTTTACCTTGAATCCGGTTATCAGTATTTAAACGAAGCATATGGTTTGCGAATTTTAATGGAATCTCCTACATTTCTATCACTCAGTATCAGCAACCGTCAACACATTCATTTTCCCGATAAACTCAACGCGACCAAAACAACGGATCTTGGGTTATCTCGGATCCCGGAACCTTGTAAAAACCAATATTAGGAACGATATACAGACAATTTTCCACTTCCTGGAGATACGGATCAAAGGAAAAATCTCCTGGAAAAGGTTTACTTTGTGCACACTGTTTTGAGTTAGGTTCGTCTGCTAAGGCAGTTTACTAGGTTAGTACAGTTCTCGCCAAACTTCTTGGCCGCTCTGAAGTTCGCTACAATGGCTAGTAGTAAATCTCATACAAAAACAGCATCGCGCTTGCGCCTTGCGCATCGGAAATTCAACTTCAGGGCGGCCAAGATGTTTGGCGTATAGTGTATCTGTTTTCAAATGTGGCTGAATATTCAGCAACCTTCTTTCTACTAATATTATAAACTAGATTCGTAGAATTAGTAGGTACTTCTATTTATTTTTTTGTGCGGTGGGAAATCGTTCAATGACATCACCCGCTCTAGGGTGGAGTGGGAGGACGTGTCAGACTCTTACTGACTAAAACCCACCCCTGTTCCTTCCCTGCCCTGAATGCCCAGGGGCGAGGAAGGTACGTCTCCCATTATAAATTACTGGCAACCCGTCCCGGTTTCGCACGGGAGCAAAATGATTTTAAAAGCACGTAGCGCCATCTAGAATCCTTAATCACAATCAAGTATAGCCTTTAAGTCACTCAGTAATAATGTAGCTTTTCAAAATCGGTTCTGTAGTTCCAGAGATTTCTTCCTACAAACAAACATAAACTTTACCTCTATATAATATTAGTATAGATAACGCCAAATTTATATATATTTCCTTTGAGGGTGAAGAAGTAACAAACATACAACCACACACACACAAACTTTCGAATTTATAATATTAGTGTGATTAGGACTAGTAGGAAGTACCATGTCAAAGTCTGTATGTCTGAATGTTTGTCAATGAATCACGACCCAGCTTGCACACGGGTAGGAAGGGATACAAATACAAATAAATAAAATTGAAGAGTCTGTTTGTAATGACAAAATAAAAGTTCTTTGTTTAAGTTCGTACAGTTATTTGTGCGATGAACGAAGAGCTCGTGGCTAAAGTAATAACAGCCGCACGGGTCGCTACGCTTGCCGGGGTTGGTCCATGGATGGGTGACAGGGAAAGCACGTCAAGCCGTTGGTCCCGGCTGACAATTGTGGATCTTTGACAGTCGTTACGGGTCGTCAGAAGCCCGATAGTCTGACAACCAGTCTTACTGAAGTATAAACACTGGTATTCAGCTGCATCCGGTTAGACTGGAAGCCAACCCCAAGATAGCTGGGAAAAGGCTAGGCAGATTACAGTTATTTGCACGATACCTATGCCAAAAACTCAGTTTTTAAAATTTGTGTCGGTCTGTTTGTTCCGGCTAATCTTCAAAACGGCTGGACCGATTCCGACAAGATTTTACTGGGATTTAGCTGACTATAATAAGGAATAACTTAGGCAAACAAAATTCCACGCAGGCGAAGCCGCTATCAGAAGCTAGATAATAATAAGATATATTGTAGTTTATCCCAGTTTTAAATACGCGGCTGAAACGTGGTCGCTCACAATGGGCCTCATCCGAAGGCTTAAAGTCCCCCACAATGTAGAAAAGGGCTATGCTCGGCATTTCTTATGTCATCGAATCAGGAATGATGTTACACGCAAGAGTACCAAGGTTACCGACATAGCCCGAAGAATCGCCAAACTGAAGTGGCAGTGGGCCGGGCTCATTGCTCGCAGAACAGATGGTCAAGAGGGCTGAAAAGTTCTGGAGTGGTGACGTAGGGGACCGATAATCTGGTGAGGGTCGGGAATCCGATGGATGCGAATCCCACAGAACCGGTCATTGTGGTGACATTTGGGGGAAGCCTATGTTCAGCAGTGGACGTCTTTCGGCTGAAATGATGATGATGACACGGGTGAAGTCCCTTGCAAATGCTAGTTGACCTTTAGATGCCATGTGAACAAAGTATTTCGAATACCTAGCACTGGTTGAATCAGATGATAAGTAGTATCTCCGAGAAAGTAGGAGGCTGATAAAAAATGGCCGACACGTCTTTATTTCTAAGTGAACTTACAATTTTTTGTGATTGAATTAATTTTATGATTTATGAATTCACAAAGAATGCTTTTGGTAATTTAGTAATAAAGTTTAATGGTTAGAAGATTAGTTAAATTTTATTAATAACTAAATGGTTTTTCGAATTGTATTGTTTATTAAATTGTATTTTTAGTCGAATTGTTAATTCATCATCTTCCTGCCCTTATCTCATGTTACTTGGAGTCGGCGCAATATGTTTATTTCTTCCATTCTGTCCTGTCAGCCGTCACGCTATCACTAACTCCCTTTTCTTTCATATCACTCCTCACATTTTCCATTCATCTTTTCCTTGGCCTCCCTCTCCCTCTCCATCCATTAATTAATTAAATTATGTATTAATTTAATTGTATGATTATATGTTAATTGAATAAGTAGGTATTAAAATGATTGTACTCAATCGCAATAGGTTACCCACTGAGACTGTAATGATAGTTGCAAGTTAGATATATAAATAAAAATTTCTTCAACATGAAGCTACATCTCTGTAGTTGGTAACTACAATAGCCTAAAACTGTTAAACAAACTCAAACGTACTCTACTGGACCTCATTCCTTTTCCTAGCAAAACAACAAAGAGAATACTCCAACGACCAATTTCAAAATTAATATTGTATCGGGACAAACCTCAGCCAACCTAAATCCAATTACATTATTGGTTGAAAATATAGAAAGTAATCTTTGTTTAAAATGCCGGGCCAGTGCGGTCGGGTTCCGCAAATATTGGTCCAACCGTGGCCGGCTATCTCGGTCAAATGGGTGCAATTGATTTTTCGTTACCGAATCTTTTGGTTAGCATTAGAACTGGCTGGATATTGGATTTTTTTTTAAAGTTAATTTTGGCTTCGAACGGTTTGTGCATATAGCCAGTGTCAAGTTAAGATAGTATTTAGTTTTAGATAAAGAATACAGTCATTATTTCCCATTAGAATGCAGATGTAACACATTCTAATGTTTTTGCAGTATTTGGCTGCAAATGTGTCGAGTCAGCCTTCTCGACAAGCTTCGCTGAGGTAGTCAATACTACGACAAAATTCTCAGCTTTATTTTACCGAGATCGCGCCTGGTTCAATGATTCCACATATAGTCCAGTTGCGTAGACACTTGAGACACAAAACTACACCCATCATTACAATATCCACTAGGAATCAATTAGCGAATAATTAAAACAGCCACTGAACTTCACTCGAAAAAATCTCGCCAAAAACTCTGTATATTGGAGTTTATGGTAAAGTCTTTGGTGCGGAAACCTGGAAAATAGGTTTTAATTTTATTTGTATTCTGCCTTTAAGCTAAGGTGGCGTTATCTGATACGGCGGGTTACCGTTTTTTGATGTTACAGTAATCAGCCAAAAATTCTGTATCGATATGTAAAAGCAGTATTTTACTACTATCAATAGATTCCGAGAGAAATAAATAATACCACTGTTAAGTTTCCTTGATATCTATGTAATTCAACGCTGCTTTTTTGTCTACAAATGTGATTTTGTCAGATGAAAAATTGTGGACGGCATTATTGCATGTAATACTTTTTGCTGTGAGATCATTGAAGAAAGATCTTCTTGTTAACATTCATCATAATAGTTATTATAGGTATCGTCAAACTTAATGGCGTATGCGAAGTTAGCTGCGAGTGCAACTGCGCGCAGGTAAAGTCAAGTCGACAATAATTTAGACCATTTAAAGATTTTTATAACTGTGTGGAAGCTGTGTGAATATTTTTTATTCGTGTATGGTACCTACTTATTTATCAGTTTGGAAGTTGATGGTATTCCCACACGCCAATAAGGTCTACTACCGGCCAAGTGACGCCCTCATTGAATAAAAAATCGTAGCATAGCATAGAAAATAAATATTACAGAATCCTACGTCACGTTTGTTACAAAGAGGATAAAGTATTTTTACGTTGTTAAAACGGGACTCAAAACGTTTCATATCCAAAGTATCAAGCAAAAATATCAAAAAAATATTTGGCCTCCGAAAATACGACCATTTGTCGGAGTTTCGGACCAGATTGGGGTGGCTGCCGATTCGGCGTCGGAGAGATACCCATATCCTATCTCTTCTCTGTACTATCCTGCATAATCCAAATTCCCTTCAATATCTTCGTGAACGGTTTGAGTACTTCGTTCCGAGGGGTAAACCCTGTCGCACTGCCAATTCTCTTCTCCTTCGTACTCCACGTCACACTAGGCGCTATAATGGCTCCTTTTCTGTAACTGCAGTGCATCTCTGGAACTCTCTCCCACACTCTCTACGCGACAGCCCTTTACTGGAGGTCTTCAAGAAGAAAATTAAAGAGCACTTCCTTTCACATTGACATAATATTGATATAAATTGGTATTTATTTAGTATGTATTATATATATTCGGATAATTATACTTATTTATGTAAGTTTATGTTGTACACTGGATCCTAGCCTCGAATGTGATCTCTCTCTATCACTCAAAGGTTTGCTGGGAGAAAACTCAACATTGAGTTGAGCTCGCCTTTTTAAATTAACTATTTAATCACTGTGTACTATGTTAGTTGTTTGGTGTACAATAAAGAACTAAAAATGGCCATTTTTGGTACTTTTTGTTTCTTTCACTTCTATATCTTGCCGTGATTCCAGTACCTACATTTGGTATCGGCACAACATGTCTTCTTCTTTCGAGCTTTTCTATTAGTCGTCATTTACTTTTTATCCGTAACATATTTCACACAGTCCATCTATTGTTTCTTTATTATTCCTCCCTTTGTGTTTAGCAGCTATCAATAAGGGACCCAAATGAGAATTGAAAATGAGTATGAGATTATTATGATTATGTTTTTTTTATTTACATTGATAAGCTCGCACTTGACCATTATCTCACCTGGTGGTAAGCGATGATGTGGTCGTCGATTAATAGTGACTTAAAGACAGGTTGTAGTTATCATCAACAGTTGCTGGTATCATTAAAGCCAGGTTGTAGCTATCAGGAAATACAGACTACAGGAGAGAATTCTACTCCTTAGCTGTACTACGGGGTCCCATTTCGAACAAAGTAAATTTAGTTCCAACAAACAAAAAATAGATGGCGTAATATGCATCGATTTCTTATTAAAGTTTAAATATCTAACATTAATATTTTAAAAACAGCATAAAATTGTGAAATAATTGGCTCCTAATTCAAATTTAGATGTTTATTGGAACGAATCCTTAAGCATTTATATTTCTTGTACCAATAGATGGCGCTGTTAGATTTTTTAGAGTTTATCTATTCGCCTCTTTAAAATTTGAATAGTGAGACATTTTGGAACAGTAAAACTGTTATCAAGTGCCAAAAATACTATAGAGAAATTCCTCAATGTGTGAGGAAATATTGGTAAGACTTCATGTAAATTCATTCAACTTGCAAGCCGTCACTGCTAACACCATCTAGCGAGGTGTAGAGGACAGGCCCGAACCAAGAACAAAAGTTGCTTGTTCAAGTCGAAAACCCGTAGTTACGGCGGTACCGTTTCTTTGTATGGGATGAAGCATCTGTACGCTAGTATTATATTATCTGTGGCTGTACGCACAATAGTTCCCAAAATATTTTTTGCGTTATGGGTGGGATGTTCACGGTGTCCATGGTGATAAACCATATTATCGGTAACACGATAGCTATACGCATATAGCTATTGCCTTATGTGATAGCTTTCCCTATATTACCCGTACAAAGGATTAGACCGATACATGTAATGGCGTTTTTCTTCGATGCCATTCAAACGGAACAACGCTAATTTTATATTGTCAAAATGACTTACCTGCTGATTAGGGTCCTGCTTGTCACTGCTGTCAGAAGCCGTTGATCCCGTGGGCTTCTTGCAGAAGGTGGGACAGTAGCGTCGGCATAAACACCTGCAGAAGGAGAGTTAGAATTAGTACTTAGAAACGGTAGTATCATGGCGTCCGAATCGGCTCAATTTTACAATGGGAACAGTTGAGTAGACTCTTCTTTTTTTTTGTGCAAAGTAATTGTTATCTTGAGCAATTTCACTAAGTTTCAAGTTAAGGCAATAAATACTTTCGGAGATAAAAAATATCAAACTTTGATAAAATAACCTCGACTTTCGCACTATTTTATTACTTTTGACCTAATTTTGACAGCATATGTAGCTATTTTAGGGGCTTTTTTTCATTATTGATAGGCACGCGTTTGACCACCATCTCACCTGATGGTAAGCGATGATGTGCTCGAAGATGGAACACGCCTGCCTAGAAGAAACCTATTCACTCTTGACTTAAAGACTCCCAGGTTGTAGCTATCAGGAAACACAGACTCCGGTAGCAAATAATAAGTCGACGCGCAATTTTTTATATTTTTTTAATATTATATTATTTAATAGATTCTCAGTGATTAGTGTTATTTGGGTGAATAACTACGAAAATTTTGATTTATTGACAATTTAAAGTTATTATTTTTATTCTTGTGGTATTTGCTTAAGGTGAAACGAAACGCAATTTTTATGCTGCAATACAACACAAAAAAAGACATATAATCTTAACCTATGTTTAAGTTACTTCATGATTTAAATAGGTCGACTTTTGTCCAAACCCGAATGCGGGCACCCCGACTGCTCGTAGTCCTTTGGCTGCTACCCCTAGAGTGTATATTAAGACCGGAGGCGCGAAGGGAGAGCAACCCCCTCCCGCTGTAACATAGCATAGGCACCCGTGCGAGCCGTAGCGGCTGAGGCTGGTCTAGTAGCAAGCCGAAGCTGCGGAGGTGAGCGTGGGTTCCCATCCTATGTTACGCAAGGGCGACGGGGTTGCACTTCCCGCAGCGCTGGAGACGTTACAGAAGCAACCTTTGTGATTTGAACAATTTTTATAGAAATTTTTACCCAAAAAGTTAACAAAACATAACCTCAAAATGAGATTTATAAAAATTCATAAAAAAAAACTATGTATTTCCTAAACTTTCGGTCCACGGCGGCGGGTCTGTCCCCTCCCCCGCCCTCCCCCGACCCACAAATATATATATATTTACTATCCTTACTGTAAAGTCCTTCCTCCGAATCGCTTACCATCAAGTGAGATAGTGATCAATAGTTAATCAAATTATATTTCTAATACAGTAGGATCAAAAAACACTTCAAAATTAATGTAGACTACGAGAACACTCAACAATCTAATTCAACGACGACCTTCACGCAAACACTTACCTACCGTCTAGATTCTAGAACTTGACATAATATCCCCTATCATAACCTAACAACTTGTCTATTGACTGACAAAACCTAAACGGTACACAATAACCGGCAGGGACACTATATCCTGCTCCACTCCTTTGTGTTCGACGTCGAGAGTAAATTAACGAATATAATAGCATCAGCAATAGGGTTGCCAGGTGTCCCGATTTTGGCGGGACGTCCCACGAAATAACATTTTTTAAATGTTCAGCGTTATTTTACCTACACATTTTTCGGTAACGCAAGAAACGAAATTGGTAGAAAAGAATCACAAATTGTTAGAGCACAGAATTTATGTTACTGTCATCCACTTTGAGATAAACTTTAGCTTTAGAGCTTTTATTGAAAATCTAAAAAAAGTAAAAAAAACCGACCAAGAACGAGTCGAACTTGCGCGCAAAGGGTTCCAAACAAATTATATTTTTTTCAGGTTTAAACTACATAATACTTTTTATAGGGTTTTCTGTAATCTATAAGTAAAGAACTACATTCCATATTTTTATCAAAATTTTGGGCATAGTGGTTTCGGAGATATGGAGGCGGGATGGTCATTTTTCATCTATTTTCTCAAATAACTTAAAAACTATACATTATGGAAAGATGATAAAAATATTCTTGAAATCCTTACAATAAGCCCTTTCATTTGATATGTAGTATATTACAGATTAAAAACCTTTTTTTTAATTTTCTGATTTGCACCCCTAAAGTGACCATTTATTTACGTTACCCGTTCGCGTTTGAGTCACAGATATTCATGTGTGTACCAAATTTCGACTCGGTCGGTAGATTCGGAGTAAATTGGCTGTGACAGACGGACTGACACACAGACAGACAGACAGATAGACGCACGAGTGATCCTATAAGGGTTCTGTTTTTACATTCGGATGTTTGGAACACTAAAAATGAATTAAAATACGAAAAATTGTTCTAAACTTGGTTGTACACCAAAACAGTTAAACAACTTTTTATACATTCTTAGACTTAACACTTAACTCTTACACTTTTAATTTTCTTAACTTTTTTATTTCTTTTAGTCCTGCATTAAAATGCTTTGCCCCGATTTTTTTTATTGATAAAATATGTCCCCAGTTTCTCAAAATAATACCTGGGAACCCTAATCAACAACATCCTGCAGACAGAAGCTAAGGCCGGGCAGGTTGGCGCCAAAATTAATATTAAAGGTAAAATATGGTAGTTTGATGTTCGTTTACTGGTTGTTTCTTTGACCTTTAACGAGGTTATAGACTGTCAAGGGGCGGTAAAAATTAAGTTCTTTGTGGAAGTGAATATTTCGATCAACAGTCTGTTTTAATGACTTTTTTTAAAATTATGGAAAGTAAATATTTAAGACCATATTGATATATCACATGGTAAAGTTGGAAAAAAGTTAATTTTAAATTTTCCGTTTTTCATAGTAAAAGTTACCCCATATCCCATATTCATTTATATACGTTACACGTCCATATTTGAGTCACAGATAATAATATGTGTGCCAAATTTCAACTTGATCGGTCCAGTAGATTCAACGCAAATTGGCTGAGAGAAATAGATACACGAACGGGGTAGGTAATAAGGGTTCCGTTTTTCATTCAGACTTTTGGAACTCGAAAAAGCTTAGAAGATAATGAAGCAAAAACGCGTTAAACCAACCAAGATAGTTGCTAACATTGTCATTACACTCCTAGCAGCACGTAATTTACCGCTCTCAAAAAAGGTACTTTTAATGACCGCTTCAAATTAATGACGCGTAGGAGAACCTACCACGCCTGGCAATCAGATCGCTAGTAAACGTTTTATATGACCTCTTGATGTGATCTCTTAGTCTCTTTTTACCACTCCCATCATATGCCTAGCCTTTGCCAACTGTGTATATATGTTATGGTTAGCTTCCGGCCTAACAGGATGCAGTTTGTTACCAGTATTGGCTTATCAATAACTGCTTACGTGACCTTACTGAGTGTTTGGTACTCAATTAAGCCAGAACGGCTAAAAGGATCTGAAGGAAATTTGACACAGACATAGATTATAGAGGAGCTCGTGGCTAAGAGGAACTCGTGGCTAAAGTAATAACAGCCGCACGGGTCGATCCCCCATGTTAAGCTACGCTTACCGGGGTTGGCCCATGGATGGGTGACCATCTTTATATACCGAGACTCCTCCGTGCCTCAGAAAGCACGTTAAGCCGTTGGTCCAGGCTGTCAATCGTGGATCAGTCGTTACGGGTCGTCAGAAGCCCAAAAATCTAACAACCAGTCTTACCAAAGGGTATCGTATCGTATTACCCAGTTACTGGGTTGTGGAGGTCAGATAGGCAGTCGCTCCATGTTAAAATACTAGTATTCAGCTGCAACCGGTTAGACTGGAAGGTGACCCCATTGCAAGATATTTTGGAAAAGGCTAGGCAGAGACATAGATTTATAGTGTGGATCTCGGCGATTTTCTCCTATCTGCACAAGGGCTTTAATTTATAATGAGGGAAATACTAATTCCACTCTAGTGAAGCAACTAGCATATAATGGATAGTCGCCACAAGCGTTGCTTTACCTCGGAGATCAACCTGTGTTGTTGTTACTATGTATCCACGAGCTCTTACTGCCTTTTCTTTAAATCAACAGAAAATAGCCCCTCGTTGGAGGTTTTTGGGAGAAGAATTAGGAAACATTTCCTGGCAACATGACTCATAAACATGTTTTTAGGGTTCCGTACCCGAAGAGTGCAAACGGAGCCCTATTGCTTTCAATCACGGGTCCGTTTCTCCGTCTGTCTGTCAGTCCATCTGTCCGTCGTCTGTCACAAAATTATGTTCCGAAAATTTTTTTAACTTCCCATTGACCATGAACTTGAAAGGTGATAATATTTATTATTATGTATATTTTACTAACAAATTTCAATATAGGTATTGATAAATCAGATTTTTTCTTTGATAATTTCTTCATTTGGTACGGAACCCTAATAGTGCGATGTCCGACACGCTCTTGGCCGGTTTTTAAATCATTTCTATTGTAGGTATTATTATTATGCTTATGTACTTATTATGTACTATACACACATTTGTTTAGTTTATTTATATAAGATTTTTTTTGTCATTATGTTCAAGTTGTTGCAGAGTTATGTATATCCTCTTATGCAAGTCTTTTTATCACCCTGAGGTTTGCTGTTAGAAAATCCAAATGCTGGGTTAAGCTCGCCCTTGTCATCTGTCTCTTTGTGTCTGTATGTATAAGTTTTATGAGTACAATAAATAATAATAATAATACCTTTCCAGTATTACCTAAACTCAGTCCAGTTTCTCCAGCAGTAGTATAAAGGTACACGTTAAGCAGAGTAGATACAATTCAATAAACAGTTTGGCTCGCCTCCAGCTGCTCCGCCATTGAATATGTTTTAAAACGGCTTAATATTACTTCGGGGGCGCTGGACAGTTTTAGCTGATACCAATTTAGAGAGAAAGAAATTGGTCTGGACATTTTGCTATTAAATTAGGAAGCTAGACATTAATCTCAGGCAAAAATTGTAAAATAAATTATCTTGAGTTTATCTTTGCCACGAACTATGTACATTGACCTAGAAAATAAGGTTCTCTGACGTTATTGCATTAAAACGATATTTTTTTACAAAAGAATGGCAAGCAGCGTTTTCCTGTAAGCTACTGATTTGTAGATTTGATTACTTCGATACTCCTTTTTATAAACTATCAGAAAAGGGTTCCTGTAGAGACTTGGGGAGGCTTTTGCCCAGTTCTACTTGTTTCACATGGGTGACAGTGAAGAAATTCAATAGACAACTTATTCCACACTATCCTGCTATATTTCGAACTATCTTAAATACCTTTTTAAAATCCAATAAATACGAAACCCTTTAAAGAAAGGTTCTTACCTTAATAATTTTACTAAGACGAGGACACCCCTTGTCAGCAGCTCTTTACAGAAGAAACATACGTTTCCTGACCCGAGATAATGGCGCCCAACGTGGGACATAATCACGTGTTTCTAAAAACCTTTTATACGATTTGGTTATGCAAACACTCATTGTTTAGGAGCTTGTGAAAATATATTATTAAAGGCAAGCAGAAAAGGTCCTGTAAGCATTAAATATGGATACAGAATTTAGACAATGTTACATAGCACAATACATTTGAGGGTGTATTAATAATGTTTTTACATTGTTATTTTGACGATCATAAGCTCTATTAATGGTCTAATTAAAACAAATATTTTGGTCTTTACTTTGACATTGGGTCCCGGTACGGGCGGCATTATCACAAAGTGGCACCCAGCATGGGCCGCATCTTAAAGTTTTAGCACCTCATAAAACTGTCCTACTCTTTCCATTGATTTAAAGAACAAGAACAACAACAATAAACCCAACACCTATAGGCAATCCTATCAGAAAATAATGGCAACTAAATCAGCTGCCTAACAACGTTAACCTATAAAATGACCACAATTTTGTTACGTCAAACACCGAAAGAGGCTAACGCTACTTTGTAACACAATCTTACTAAAAAAATAATGTTGAAAGTGTCGCACACGTAAATAAATGTTTGCCTCTCACTGTTTTACCTATTAGTTAATATTGTTATTTTATAGTTATTTATAGCAAAATTAAAGTAACGAATATTGTCTAATGAGCGTTATTTGCTGAAATAAATTTTCAACAGCCATGATATGATTTGACTTTCGTTTAATTTGTGAAGCGTTGATTATTCATTTCCAGACACCGGGTTTCTCAACTCTTTGTTGCGTACCATAATGTATATAGTTGGTATGGAAATTATTATATTAGTCACAATTATAGACCCTGTCCGACCCAGCATAGATCCAGTAGGAGAGAGGAGGAAGACAACTGGGTTCAGTTATACGTGTTGGTATCAATTAAATTAATACAACAGTTTTTCGAGCACCTTGAATTTTATATTAAAATAAAGTCATTTTCCACACTAGAAACTTCTTCTGCATCGTGAGTATATTTTTACAACCACCCAGACTCGGAAAGGCCATATAAATATTTATTTCGTGCGGGCATCGAATCCGTGACACGCAGCACGGCAGCCAACTACGTTAACCGTGTTGTTAAAATATAAAATTAATTAAATTAGATGCAAACCCAAAAATAGCCCAAAACTCATAAAAAGATTTCCCAAAACCTAATTCAGACTTCCAACGAATAACCGGAGTGAACTCCAAGAATGAAGAAAAACTATTAACACTTCCTAAACTTGGCCCTCGGACCCTCTCAGACACCATACTCCGAACCCGCCGTATATTTAACACAATAGAGTCTGAATGGACTATATGGAACACAATTAAGGACGGGTCAACCCGACCTTATCGAATTACTGCAAACCGTGTTAGGAGATAGATTAGATGTTTTATGCTACTGGAAATGGTGTTGAAACTTTTTATATGAAGAAGACTTCTACTTAGCTTGCTTCTAAATATTTTTGAGTTATCATAGTGACTTGCAAAGACTCGAGTATTTTTATTTCCTAGGAATTTATAAAATCAATGTAGATTTTTGAAGTGTTGATATTAGGTAGATACTTGACCTGCACTAAGCCTAGTCTGGACTCTATAGTAAATCAATTTTAGTGAGTGGATAATAATAACATGTTGTCCATCTGTTTTTATATTTATGCTACATACTATTTATTTACTCTAACACAAAGCGAACTAGATCCGTAAACTTTTTTAAATCGCAAACAAAATACCCGTGTAGTTTAAACAACATCCAACATAAGTTAATTCTACAACAAGCGACACGAAATCCAACTACGAAGCTTTGTAAAACAAACTAAATCATATAAAAACTCTCAAAACATTTTTAATATTTCACCCACTACATAAAGCTCAAATGCAAGGGTTTAAATAAAAACACGAAACAAACAAAAAAATAGGTCGCGAACACTCGACAAATCCAATAACTATTTGTAAGTCCATCCTCCCGTGTGCAAGTACCCTCATATTATACGTTTACACTTTTAAAACAACCATTGCATGTTCCACCGTACCTTCATCTGACAAGGTTGAATTTTGTTTGTCGCTGATCACAGGTATAGGAGTGTACCAATGGGTATTGACAGGCTGTTAAGTAATGCTCCGTTATTTGTCATAAGTCGTCCATTGAAAGGGGAATATAACGTGTAATATTTTCCTCCATTTATTTCCTATGATATCTATTTCCTACATATTTGTCTTCTTTTTCCTATTTTCATTGCGGTTGCCGACAGTAATATGGCAATATTTTCATTTTGGGTAACGTTCTTATAAGCTCGCTTCTTAGGCGAGATCCAAACAACGATACTTTCATATTCTAAATAATTGTATTCGAAAATATTTCGTTCTTTCGTATATTCGTAGTTCGAACGGCCGATGCATCGTATAATGTAGCGTTTTTGCAGTTGTAATTACGGATTTATATTTCAAAATTCTACGTCCCGGGATTTAAAACCAATCTGGGTCACTTCACCATTCTCCCAAAACTGTAGGCATTACAATGATTTGTCAAAGCGTTTTCGTCTATATTGTACATGTTAGTTATATTGTACATGTGACTAAAGGAGCACACGTAAAAGAGGCATAAAATTTCAATCACTTATGAACCGTTTGTTCTGGTATACATTTAACTTTCAATGTAGTAAGAAGAAACTAATTATTAATTCTGAGCGTTTTTCGTAGTTTTGAGATTGACCGTACTACTAAATCGACATCGGATCCGCGCTGAAAAGTGTTCCAAAACGAAAAATTTCATCTAATCGCGCGCCATGCGAAAAATATGCTTCAGAATTCTGGATCTATATAAATAGATAAGAAAATATAACGAAAACAGAAACCGCTACAAACTATTCTAATAACTGATCTCTACCATTCAATAAGTCTAAGAACGTCAACGACGACCACTTAATAAAAAATCACGGTCAATATATCATCAGACTCTTAAACCTTAAACGATATGTGTTTAAGATATAAAACACCTCGGTATGTGCAAAATACGTTGAACATAAATCAACTAAAAGTTTACCATTGAAAACTCTACTAGAAACTTAAAACTTTAATCCTCGAAAACAAGCAAATATTCAACCACCTGTAGATTTCATAAGCAGTTTTCAGAGCTTCTGAAAACAAAGCAATAAATAATTACCATAAACCGGGAAAACGCTTGCATAGTCCCGTTAACCGACTACCCACACCTGAAATAAGCCAGTACTTGCAACAATACCCACGACGTTTAATTTTAATTAACGCCCACTAAGGATGCTTTTCCAACAGAAATGTGCGAGGTAGTTAGGTGCAAGGTTGCGAAGCGAAGCTGTGAAACGGCGTGTAGCCGAGCTGTGCGAGGATACGGAGCGGACTGTTTTCGGCTATCTGCGGGTTGGGTGCGATATAAGCAAGTGATGTTGAGCTCATTCGCGTGTCGCGTCCTTCGCTTGCCTGCCTGGCACACATCTGTCGCTTTTTAGGGTTCCAAAATGTCGAATTAAAAAGCGGACCCCTTATTATACGAGTAAGATCACTCGTGTGTCTGTCTATCTGACCGTCCGTCTGTCACAGTCAATTTGCTTCGAATCTACTTGAAAAATTTGGTACACAACTGAATATCTGTGACCCAAAAACACCGATGTGTATCATTACAAATAAGACTGAACACAAAAAAAGGCATGCATTCATGTAAACATGTAGGTACATGCGTATATATTAAACAAGAGCGAGTCGGACTCGCGCACTGAGGGTTCCGTACCATCATATATAAATATTTTGGTTGTGTTACTAATTCGTCACAGAACTTTAACACTACGGTGTAGAATATTGCTGTTTTAGGTCAGCGCCTTCTCTTGACCGATAGTGGAACTAATGTTATTTTAATTGATGATTTCTGAAAAAGTATGCTGCTTAGAGATATTGTTTTATTTTTCCTGTAATCTTTACATAAACTTATGATTTCAGAATTTTCTCCATGCAAACTTTCGCAATTTTTTTTTACATTTTTCATCAAAAGTCGAAAACTATGCGGCCTAAAAAAAATGTTTGAGAGTGTGTAGAGCGCGGTAAGTGGGTGGAGCGGGAGACTTTTACTGACTAACAGTACCCTTGTTTCTTCTTTGTCTGAGTGCCCAGGGGCGCGTTAACACTGTTTCGAATTTATCCGCGACCCGAGTCGCACCATAAGGGTTCCTTATTACCATTTTGGTACGGAACCCTTTCTTTTATTTGGTGGTGGGAATCATCCAATGACATCTCCCGCTCTGGGTGGAGTGGGAGGGCGTGTCAGACTCTTACTGACTAAAAACCCACCCCTGTTCCTTCCCTGCTCTGAGTGCCCAGGGGCGCGGTAACTCTGTTTCGAATTTATCCACTACCCCTGGGCAGTTGGGGCGGAACCCTAAAAAATGAATTTAGAATATGGAGATCACTTTTGGAATGTGTGAATGAGTTTGAAAAACTGTGTATGTGCACCACATACACAGTTTTTCAAACTGTGTCGTGCAACATATCAAATGAGGGTTTCAAATGTTGTCCCTTGTCTTCAAAATTACTAAACCTAAAATTTTTGAAATAATTGTAAATTATAGAACTTCGATTGTAGGAATAAATAAATAAGTATATAGTTAAAAAAAAATACGATTTGATCGGAACTCGCACTTGGCCAGTTTTTTGTATTACAAACACCTAGCTCCGATAACCCTTTACCAGAGCTAGGAAATCCAGGCTAGGAACATAAAGTGATCCCATCGGTGAATTTTTCATCGCGTACCGCCTACCTAGCTCGCACATTTTTTTTCCGTTGTTACTTTTAGTTTATTTTTTTAATTTTTATTTTGTTGTTTGTTTCGTTTTTGTTGTGTGCCTCTAACTGTAGCCAATAAATGTATTTTCTTTCTTTCTTTCTTTCACATCTATGGTGGAAAACCCCCTAAGACATGAAATATGAGCCGAGATTGCGCGGCTCCCAATTACACAACGTTTTGGATTACACTGTGAACAATACGTATATTTAGCTGTAGGGTAGTTGGAGCATGATCTGAAATATTACCAGCAATTTAGTCTTAGATGTAAACTGTTTATTGGAAGATTTAGAGAGCTTCGGGAATTGGGATGTAAATGTCTGTTGGTTCTAGCATATGGACTAGGAGAAGTGGTTTTGGAAGGTTTACTGGGATAAGTTTTTTTGTGGGACTTTAGCTGGATTATCCTTATTTTGTTATTGAGAGAGATTAGGCTGGTTGATACTTTACTATTGAACTTTTCATGCAGTTTTCAGCAATAGACAGAGTGATTTGTGATTTGTATTTGTTCCATTTTATTTTCTTGTATGTATTTATTATGTTATTTTAGTTAGTGTATACCATGTTCCGTGAGTGTGTCAGTGTCCATCACAGCAGGGCCTAGCAGAATACCAGCGGTGCGTTACTTATTGTTTTTAAATATCGCGCTGTTTTTGACTCGCACAGTTTTATTTATTTTAATATGTAATGTTAGTTTTATATCTTTGTTAGTTTTATATAATATTGCCTTTGAAAGTTATAGGCTATTTATACAAAACAAATCATGGAAAAAAAATGTGGTTTGTTCGAAAAATAGTAGTCTAAAGCAACCACTGTTAACCAAAGAGTTACTAAGCTCTTGTGTGAGGCAAACATAAATATTATTTCTTTCTTGTTTTCTTTTCTTTGTGTAAGATAAAACTCAATTGAAACTTAATCTACAGGGGTTAAAATTACTTTTTTTTTACTTTTGATAGTCATGCGTTTGACCACTTTTTATTTTTTTTTTAATTTGGGACAAGCCCGCCACACTATTCCCAAACCACTGCAACTTCTGTAAGCCAGAATCAACAGTGGCGACCACCAGAAAAAACGCCGAGGCAATGAAGCTCGACGAGTCCCAGAGAAACGATTAAACTGTCTTGGGTCCCCCAACGAAATTAATCCGAAAACTGTCTTTCGGAGGAGTAAGAAAAACATAATTTCCACTTCCCTCCTAATCAAGCAGGAGACAGAACAAAACTAGGCCATTAGGCACAACTGGGGTAAGCCCAGTTGCCAAGCATCACTGCTTAAAAACACTAATATTAATGGGTCCCAAAATTGTGAAATGGTGACGGGCGGGCGTTTTTTGGGGGACTGTCTTTATGTAGAACTTTGACGTTCAAAAAGTGCTGGTTCTCAGCCTAGTTTGAATAAATGACTTTTGATTTTTGATTTTTGATTTTGTGAGTTGTTACACTTGATTGCAATAATAGGTATGGCAAAAACGCTTAAACGCACGGAAATTCGTTCTAGTTTCCGTCCGTGTTCGCTCGCGGACGCGTTTGACCACTATCTCACGTGATAGTAAGCGATTATGTGGTCGAAGATGAAGTACGATTGACTAGAAGTAACCTATTCATTATTGACTTAAAGACTCCCTGGTTGTAGTTATCATGAAACACAGACTCCGGCAGGGAATTCCACTCCCTAGCTGTACGCACAGTGACTGTGTTCTCAAAACCTTTACTTCTCTTCTATCAAACAGCATGTATTTCTAAGAAATAATTAATAAAGCCTGCTTCTCACCTGATAAACAGCGTAGCGAAGAGCACTGCGAGCAGCGGCAGCAGCGTCCCGAAGCACGCCAGGAACAGAGTCTGCACGTCGGAGTAGCCTGAGAAAAAAGACAAAACTGCGACAGTTCACATGACAGGGCAGCTTGCAATACTAACATGTACCGGCTCTTTCCCGGCATTTTGAGGAATATTGGTCGCAATTTATCAAAAAAATTAAATATTATCGAAAGACCCGACTGTAAAAAAACTAAAATAACTGCCACCGTCTGACTGCTTCAAAAGTGACTTGTTTGGAATTTTTTAGCTGTTTTTTTTAAGTTGGGTTTTTTTATGAAACTGTTCAATTTGTTTATTTTCTACATTTTAGCAAGTTATATTGTTGGAATCGCCTCTAAAGCGTTTATTTGGATTTATTTCCCATATGATTATTTCCCTTAAGATCATGGCACAAATACATATGATCTCTAAACTAATGGCAGTTGTAATTTTTTTTTTCAATTTCCTTAAGCCTCTGTTACTTCGGCTGTAAAACCCAATCTAACGATACTGCATTTGTTAAAATCTATTCAGCCGTTTAGTCAACAAGGCGTGCCAAAGAAATAGACATTCATGCTCTCAAAAAATAATTTCCCTACATTTTGACAGATTGCGATTTTCCTTAAAAATACGGAATTGGTCTTGTCTGCGCTAATCAAAAAGACTAGGTACTAAGATCTTATACGGTTTTTGATCAGTTCAAGAAAGTCTTCATTCCAAAAGTTGTCATTATCACACTTTTACAGTAGGTAAGTTCAATAGAGTAGCTGACGAAAAAAAAAATTATTCCGTCAGTTAGATTACCTAAAAATATTGTACACACAGTTTGTTCTTTTGTCACGGAACCAAAAAATGAAGACGGCACAGTGCGTTGAAATATCGTATGACGTCACACCTACGTGTAAAATTTAGGTACTACTTATACCTAGAAGTAATTTAACAAGCCTCCACTCCCGAACTGTGATGTGTTTTGTCTTTGAAATTTTTTATTGATTCGAAAAAGCATTACATACGTGTCCAATTTTTTTTGATAAGATAACTGGTGGACTGCAAAGAATTATTTTTTTTACCCAGACATAATATCATAATCATGACAATGATCATTTTTAATAACGTACCATAGAAACCTGTTCATTTTCATGAGTACCACACTCGTTTAAAGCACGTGCATCTCTTTTAAACTAATATCAAAAGTCTGAAAGAAAGGGTAATTTTATAGGCAAATAATGCAGTTATAGTTAAATGCCATACATCATCTGTATATACATGTTAAACATGATGTGTTTTGGTTTCGACTAAGCATAGCCACTCCATCAAATCTAGTTGACATGGCATCAATCAGAAAGATTGATATCACAATGCATCTGTCGCCTAAAAACCGTTGAATTTGATGACATGTTAGGTTATGTTGTTTAATTTCTGCAACATAATGTTCAGCATTTAGAGCCTTATTTATGAAATTCGCTAATCACATCCCTAGTTTAAATACTGATAAGTGGATTCTAAATTCAAGATAAGAATGTCTCATCCATCACTTTCAACTGTCTAAAGGTCAAAACCCCCTTCAAATGATTGATCAGTAGTGTACCCACATCTATACTTCTTCCAGATAGAAAATTTTGAATAAAGAACCTGCTAATCAGGGTTCAAAATCTTAACAAGTTGAAATAAAAAGAATTGTTCTAATCATTGTTTAATCTAGAGAAAGCATTGGTTTAAAACAAGGACATTAGTAACAGTAAAATATTCCCCAAATATTTAGATGTTTGGGGAATATTTTGGTGCCTTAAATACGAATCGCCTTTCGTAACTAATCGATTCTAAATATCTACTTGAACTAATGTGAAACCTCAATATAAACAAATATTGGTTCCGAAATATGATAAAACAAAACCATATATATAAATGTTAATTTTCCAATAGTTAAGTTAAACCTAAGCTACATTTAACCCTTACTAATGGATAAAGACATAACGATTAAAAATCAAATTAGCAATAAAATAAGAAAAAAGCTACATTTTGGTACAAGTTCGACTGTATATACTCGTACACGTGGCACCCACAACATGTCCCAAAATGGTTAGTTAACACTAAAATATCGTTGTGTATTTAAACAACTAACATAAACAACCCAACTGCAACGCCCTCTGGTACTTAAAGTGCACAAACAATCTACCTCACAGCAAGCATTTACTCTTTCGTCAATAAAAGGGCATTAAAAGTTCATAAATCTTTAATAGCCTTCAGGTGTGTACCGATGTGTTTTCATAAGAAAACTGTTAAGGTAGAAACCTTCATACGAGGTTGTAGGAAAACTGTAATGTTCATAATAAAAAGTTTCTGGAATATAAAGTTCGGAGAAAAGCAATGGAGCCGACGTAACTAGAAATTACTGTTGAAACGTGGGCAGGTCGTATATTTTCATTGCTGTCTGAAACTCTGTTAGTGTCAATTATCTTTTTTATCAGTTCGGTGGCAACTGAACAGAGGTTTCCCAAGTCGCTCGTAGTAAAAGATAGCAAAAGTCAAAGAAAATGTACCAATAATGAGCAGACTATCTGGGTAGGAAAATAGAATATCGTTGAAATCGTGCATTTGCACACCAGTACACAACGCAATTTGATCTCCATTCCCATATCGTTATGGTAGTTTTGGTCTCGCTGCAATAAAACTGAATTTGAATTGAAATAATATGGGAATATCAAAAATGTTTTGCTATTCAAGCTGGAGCAACGTTGTAGCGGCGGCGAAATATAATATGCATATTCCTTGTACAAAGCTCCTTTGCTTCAAACCAGCGCTGTTTAAATACCTCGTTACTTACAGGGGCACAATTATATTAGAATAACGTTCCAAGATAATGAATGGCATCTAACAACAAAGCCTATCGATGAAGAATACATTTGTGACATGATCATTCTACTAATATTACAAATGCGAAAGTTTGGAACGGCTGAACAGATCTCGATGAAATTTAGCACAGAGATAGATAAAATATCACATACACTATAATTTATAATGAGTGAAGTACTGATTCCACGCGGGCGAAGCCGCTGGCAGAAGCTAGTTTATAACCAAGAACAAATATAATTGAAAAAAAAAATCAAATTAGTCAAAGCAGATTAAACTATCATGAAAACAAACTATTTGTCACTCTTTCACAAATAAAACTTAACTTAGTCCCATCATTGGGCGCCATTAGTGAGAATGGCGCCCAATTGGGACTGCATTAACAGGCTGTCGTCGTATTTCAATAACAATGTTTCCTTAACAGTTGTAACTAAAACTCTACACTTGCACCCCACTAAACCTTTAAACTTTAACATTATCTACTGCCACGACAGATTTAATGCAGCAGACTTCCTAAACTCCACTGTTAAAGAGCTACACGCTTCAAATAAGTCAATTTCCGATGTTCTTCGGTCCGAACATTCTAAACCTGGGCAGTCTTCCAATTGGCGCCCAACATGGGACCGGTATATCTCGCCGCTGCTGAAAATCTCGGCTATTCCGCTACAAGCATCGATTGTACGTGACCAAACTACCAATTAGCTGAGTGAGGAATTAGCCAATAATAAGCCGCAATGAAATTGTATTACTGGCTATTTTTGCTTTGTCTGCTTTTATTCGGTTCATTCGGTTTCTTATTTATCGGAACGTTTTATGAGAATTTATTGGATTAGTATTGATAGTATTTTTTTGAAACGATGTTATTAATAAAAACAAATAATAGGTCAGAATTTTAGTGGGTAAGTAAGACAAGGACATAAAGCAATGGGAGAAGAATTTGAAAGAAAGGCATGACCTCCATGCACATGCACTTCTAAGGGTCTTAAAGAACACCACTAATGACATGATTGGCGGAGTTACCTTACTGGGGGACGCAAAACTATTTTTAGGTAAAGAGATAATATACAGTGGCGATTGGCACCAAAAGAAGAAGACCTACTTACTTTTTTAAATCGAGTTTTTATCAACATAGCACTATCCCAACGAAAAACCTTAAGTAACAGTCGAATCTTGATCGATTTCTCACCCACTTCAAGTAATCCGATTGAGAGATGGGAAGTGATCCGTTAGTGCCAAACTTAAACTGTTTTACTTTTAAAAGTTCTTTTAAATTTTCAAAAGTGAAGTACATTCTACTTTCTTCTATTATTATAAATGCGGCTGGACGGATCTGGACGAATTTTTTTACAGAGATAAATTACTTATAGCCGGGAATAGCACATAACCTGTAATTTATAATGAGGAACTACTAATTCCACAAGGGAAACTGCAAAAAAGAAACTAGTAAAATAATGTAATCCATCAATCTGCCTTACCCTGACTATGTTGGGGTTGACTTTGACTCCCAGTGTTATGTGATGCAGCTGAATACCAGTATTTTCCATGCCACGATTGCCTATCCAAGACCTTCACAATCCAGTAACTGGATATCGTAGAGGTGGTCTCTATCGTGGACTGGTTAATATTATTACTATGTACACTATTTTTTATTTTACTATTTGGATATTTACCTGCATGTCTACATGAATGCATGTAGGCATGCCTTTTTTGTTTTTGTGCTAAGGCTTATTTTATTTTCTTTTTCTCTCTCTATGGTATCACAGCGCGGGCCCTAACAGAATAACAGCACTGCATTATTTATTGCTTAAATATTGCAGCATAATGCTGAGTTAGGCACCTTTTTGGCCTGGCACAGTTTTTTTTTTGTATGGTTTGATATCAAGTTCTCGTGTGAGGTACAAATAAATATTTTTTTATTTCTTTCTTTCTTTAGGTATCCTCTTGATTACCTGTATGAGTATCAAAGGTCTTTGTGACAGTGGAGACCAACGATTTAATGTGCTTTCCAAGGCACAGAGGAGATTCGGTAAGTAATGTATCCATAATCCCCACTGTTAGTTGATTAAGTCTTAGCATGTAACTAGTATATAACCTGTATCTATGTTTACGAGTATCTTTGGATCAATAAACTTATTTATAATCCTTACCCATGCACGGAAGGACCTTGGCAAGCATTGCATTACCTTATTAAAGATCGTTCTGTACAGCTGTGAAACATGAGCAAAAATTTATGAATGCTTTCAAATAAATGATTTTGCCAGAATCATATTGCTGAAACTTCAGTAGAACGAACTTGAACAATGGCTGCCGATTCGGAATTATACAGCTTTAATTGACACAAACAATGTACACAGCTTTTGAATAACAAACACGGTGGACAAATGGACCGTCATTTGCTTTGTCTATTCATTTAATTATAATTTGTGAACAGTACCGACTCTCATCCATTATTGCGGAATCAAAACAGAATGTGCTTGGTCCAAGTGTTTGGATGTAATGCTCGGAGGGTATTTACACAAAAACATTGTATTCATCCTTCTTCCTACTTCAATATTATAAATGCGAAAGTTTGGATCGATGTAGGTAATTTTACAGTAATATTGCTTATACATCAGAATAACACATAGTCTATAATTTATAATGGGAAAGAGCTAATTCCACGCGGGCGAAGCCGCTGGGAGAAGTTAGTATTTTCTAAATGTTAATTTATTAGAAGACATGGCTTAATATCCTATTAACCATTATTATTTTAACAATTTATTTATTTATTAGTAAGGTATTCAGCTGCATCTGGTTAGACTGGAAGCCGACCCCAAGATAGTTGGTAAGCGGCGAGCCTCTTTGCCGGACTGTCGCCATGGGATCTGGATGCCAAGGTACTTGCGCTGCTCTGGAAGTGGCGCGAGGAGGCCAAACGACGGGGCAAAACTCCGCTACCGCGAGACCTCGCGGCTCGGTGGACGGAGCTCCAGCAGGATCTCATGGCGACATCTAGACAGCGACTGTCGCAACACTCGAATCCCAGCGCTGGGCACGCCACCATCGCGGCGGTAGTGCCCCTCTTTGAGGAGTGGAGAGGAGGAGAGGAGACGCAGGTTCTCACCGGACACGGTTGTTTTGAGGGGTTCCTGTTTCGGATAAGGCGGGAGGAAACGCCCGGGTGTTACCACAGCGCGGATCGCCCAGTGGACACGGTGGAGCGAAGCCTGCATGCCTAGGGGTAGCGGATAAATTCTCAACATGAGTTAGCGCACCCCTGGACACTCAGGCAGGGAAGGAACAGGGATGGGTTTTAGTCAGTAAGAGTCTGACACGCCCTTCCGCTCCACCCTAGAGCGGGAGAAGTCATAGGATGATTTCCCACCACCCAAAAAAAAAAAAAAAAACCTAAAACCCAACGTCTTAGTAATAAATTTGCCACCTTATTAATTTATTCAAACATTTTTCTTACAACACCCTTTTCCTTTAAGAAAACGAAAAACAAAACCTTTTTAAAACAGATTAAACTGCATTTCTAAACCTTACCTTCTTACCACTTTTTACACTTTCTTTTCCCGATTTTTGTATTTGACTTCGCCCTCGCTCTTAACACACACCACTCGGTTCAGAGTTACCGTGGTCCCATAGGGGTTGAATACAAATTCGTTCTGAGCAACGAGCCAGCTACATAAATTTTGAAAAAGGCCCGCTAATTTGTCAAAAAAGGACCCCAGGACAAAGCGGTATAGAAGACCGTTGCGGGCTATAGAATATTTTCTACCCTCATTCATGGATTTAGTCACGGTTTTGTTAGTCGGGCAGTAAAGGTAAGGGAAATGGAGGAATGTTGTTGGTGCGAGCTAAGGGAAGATTTACTGCAAGCCAGATGGAAATTCTGGTATTTTTGCAAGAAACTTGATTAATGCAGTAGAGAACCGAAAGTGATGATGGTTTTATTTTTAACAAAAAACTTGACTGCCCATAAACTAACATCAAGTAACCCCCCTATAAAAACAACAACAACGAACAACAACACACATCAACAACAACCAACCACAACCATACAACAACTGCCTATAACTATTTGGAGGTATCTCAAATCCGAATAAAATAAAATATTATATTATTATTATTGTAAACGAGTCGAGACTCAAAAGAAAAACTGGCATCACTGCAAAATAAAATATTATATTGTAAACAACTAAAAAACACGCTATTAAATTTAGAGTGACGTCATTTTATTTTTCGTATTATTCTCAGGAAACCCTAGCATTTGATGCAAAAAAAATAACTAGCCCGCCATCTTTGGGATGCCGCCATATTGGATTTAGAATGACGTCACTTAGTCAAACATGCACTGTCATCAATACTATATGCAAAATATCAGCTATATTGGAAACTCTGGGTCAAATTTAACTTCTAAGATTTTTTTACATAGTTTTTGAAGCTAATAAAAAAATAGAACTGACTTCCAAAAAAAGTGCAAAATAACTTTAATTTTGGAAGTCGGTGTTCCTGTTTTGTGTCTTTGTTTTTTGACACCGACTTCCGAAATGAAAGTTATTTTGCACTTTTTTTGGAAGACGGTTCTATTTTTTTGTAAAAAAGTTTTTTATTTTTCACTTTTTAGTTGTGGTTCCCCATTAAACTGTGTTAACAATTCATAGACATACGATAGCAGCAATCGCGGTTGATTTGCTGTCAATTTTTGAAGAGTTCCGTTGTCTGTCTCCGAAACCCATCATCAGATCTTTTTTAAATTTAAATGGGACCATTTCGGAATAAACCCCTTTCGAACAAAAAAAGAATTTTGCAAATCCGTCAATATATGACGGAGTTATGCCCGAACATACATAAAAAAAAAAAAAAAAATACAAACATCCTAATTGATAACCTCCTCCTTTTTCGAAGTCGGTTAAAAAATGTGTTAAAAATACGGTTACTTATTAAGTTGAAGCAGTCGTGTAAAACATATACATGATAAAAACCTACTATAAGGAAGAATAGAAAATATCTATCAGAATACTGTCCCTAACCTACATCAAACCTTCCGTAGTATACTTGGTCCGCTAAGACACACACCTACAAGAAACATAAGCACATACTCGTAAGTCCCAGGTGATATGATCCAGTTCAATGACTCCATTCCATCTTAATTATTAATTTAGTATCAAGAGACTGGTCAGGTGGACTTTATTATAAGGTCTTGTTACAAAGGCACTAGAGATGATTTTAAACCACTGGTAGTTGCTAGTATTCCTGTTTATAGCTTACAGAGAAAGCACTCTTAACATATTTTATTCAGTTGTTGAGAGAACTTGGTTCAGCATGAATACTTAAACATTAACACTTTGCTTACAGCTTTAGAGCAAAACTATCAAAGTTTGAGCTTTTGGAAGTTTTAATTTCATTCCAGAACTTTAACAAGTCCTTAAATTAAAATAACATATCTGAATACTCACTCGTATCGGGTGCCAAGTCGTTGTCCACTTCATGTCCAGTGATGTTCATCATCAAAGCACTCCTGTTCTCCTTCGATGGCTTGGCCACCTCAACAAGCTCGACATAATCAATCTTCTTCAACACGTCAGTACTATTCCTATCTCTTTCTGTCTCACTAACATTCTTATTTAAAAACTCACTCTCATTTATTTTAGCTGCTATCAAAAATTCAAATCTTGGCATGTCCTCTGCGAACTCAGATTCTGGCCTAAAAAGAATGTCTGTTATCGTATCCTCTCTGTTTGTTTCCGAATTGATGATATCATCTAGCAGACTACTTGATATGTTCATTTGTTTTTCGACCGCACCTGACTCTCCACCACTCGGTATTTCCATCATTCTCTGCTCTAATCTGCTCGTATTCTGATCTTTCATAACTTTCTTTGATAAATCCTCATCTCTGCCTTGTTCAGCATTCATGAGACCTTCCAGTTCTGATTTGGATGTCCTGTCGGTCTCTCTGATTTCTTCATCAGTCTCTTCAGCCACGATTAGAGTATCAGAGTTTGGATCGATAGGTATAAAAGTGTTATTGTTATTTCCAAATTTGATGACGATGTCTGTGTTATTCATTTCGGAGTAAGGCCTTGCGTGGACTATGTCTGCAGTTAGTAAAGCGTTCAAGAGGAAGAACATGAGTTTTAATTTAACGTTAGTCATTTTTTCTTCGATCAAGGGTTCATTATTGTTCTTTGAGTGTCAGTTCATTTTTAACGAGAGGATCTTAGGAGCTTCAGTAGTTGTCGGCGGACATCTGCGGACAAAGAACAGTTAACTATTAAAGTTTGCACTAACTTGATGAATGTCTGACTGAAACAATGGCTGGCTAATTAATTTTTCACGTGAATGCTTGCTTTGTGATGGAATTGATTGATGAAACTTTATTATTAAACGAGCTTAGTATAATACTCTATTGTATTTACATTTCGTTGAAACTAGTTTCTAATTAAATGTCTACGATACATTCCTGGAATCCGCTGTGGATAATAATTTTCAACAATTTGTAATCTGTTGAAAGTTTTACTACGATTTCGTCTTGCCAGCCTAAATGTAATACTCTACTGTACACCAGATTATTTACATTATTCTACGAAACATCAACGGGCAGCCTTAACGCATACCGCGAACTCTTTCAGGGATTCTATACTCTATTCACAAAAGTATTAGAAAAACCGGCCAAGTGCGAGTTTGACTCGCACACGAAGTGTTCCGTACCATAAACTGAAAAAAAAACAAGTTTCTAGAAACTTCTACACTCTCTCACTTCTTCTAACTTCTTCTTCTTCTTTCTTCTTGTTTTTCTAGAAAAGTGTTTTTAGGGTTCCGAACCCGAGGGGTCCAAACGGAGCCCTATTGTTGTCACTGTGTTCGTCTGTCTGTCTGTCCGTCCGTCGTCTGTCACAAAATTTTGGTACGAAGAATTTTTAACTTGCCACTGACCTATGAGCTTGAAATTTCGTGATAATGTAACATATACTTTACTAACAAATACCAATATTTGTTAGGGAACCCTTAATGTGTGAAATCCGATACGCAATTGACCAGTTTTTTTTTTGTTTTTTGTTAGGCTGTAGGTATCTCATGATCCGTAATAGGTAGACAGTTGAAATTTTCACACAGCGTGTATTTCTATAGCCGCTATAACAACAATTTTTTTTTTTAAACGTTGCCCCACACTAGGAATTACTCCTGTATCGTGGGTGCGTTCACAAACATGTATACTCACATACACAAGACACCCAGACCCGGAACATCTATCTGCAGGTCATACAAATATTTGTTGCGTGCGGGAATCGAACCCGCGACACGCAGCGCAGCAGCCGAACGCTCAACCACTGCGCCAACCGTGTCGTCAAAATTACACATTTGTGAAAATTTCAACTGTGTAGCTATTACGGATCGTGAGATACAGCCCGCTGACAGACAGACGGACAGCGGAGTCTTAGTAATAGGGACCCGTTGGTTACCCTTTGGGTACGGAACCCTAAAAAGGGGCACGGATGCAAATCATTTTATTTCAAAGTTAACCACACATTAACATTTTATTAATTCTTTCAGTTTAATAAATCACAAAAATTCGTAAAATAATAATTAACAAGGCGTCGCGCATTCACAATTATTCACTAGTGAATCATGACAATCACAGAACTCTATTTACGTCAATTTAACAGACGACATAAACCGGTAAAATTGGATAAACCCGGCTGTCACAACTTATGAAGGGATTAGATAACATTTTAAATTTGATAGAATTAGATATGAAGTGGGGTTGTTTTTGGTGGAATTAAACAAGTTATTTAGAAATAAGGTACTAAATCTTGTTTAATCCATTTATAGCATAATCAGCCTCATAATGTTCCAACTGCTGGGACTCAGGCTTCCCCTGTAGGTGAGGGAATGGTCCGTAATATATGTCACATGTTTATGTGTATTTTATCATATGCCTTCGAATCTATGGTTCTTGTACATACTGGTTTCCTCACAAATTACACAATTTAAAGTGCCTGCCTAGGCTTGAACCCACTACGAACAACTCGTATCTCGGGGTCGATACCACTGGGCCACCACTGATCTTGCTACAAGTCGATAACAAACTTCCAGTAATCTAAGACCAGCCGAAGATATTCAGTTTCAAATACCTGAGGAGCAACACAAAATCCACTACATGAATACAACTTCTCTAACACACCATCATGTAAAGCCTGCGAAAGTAAGTTTGTTTGTTAACTTTTCACGTCTAAACCACTAAACAGAGCATCATGGGGAAATGCCCATGTGCTATAGAGGTTTTAGTCAAGTGACGCCCATGAAAGAAACCAATTATAGGCATTAGGGTTGACATCATAGATAAAGGATCAACCACTATTTTTTACATAGAACTCGGTTGGACATTTATAAATCATATATAAAAATTCGAGGTTAGTAAATAATCTATTTATAGTTTACTGATTTTTTATTCGTTATAAGAAAAGCGATACAACAACATAATAAAAAAAGATTTTAAAAAAGTAAATTTTTGGTAACCGGTTCGGTACCCGTTTTTTTCAGTAAAAGGTGCCATCTCTATTGAATGACAGGATTGACTAGTAACCGCAAGTGTTAGATAAGGCAATAAACGATTGAGTGTCTTGATTAAATTGGCTTTTAATTCCGGAGTTTTCATTTCAAACAAGTAATAGCAATATTTTAGTTACTGAATGGGTATTTTTTTTTTGTATTTACCACATTGATGGGCAAAACATGGCCAGGATTAGGCGTTTCTCATACGTTGTCACAATTTATGTAACCCTGACAACGTAAGCAAGATTTAATACTTCACTTTTGTTCAGAAAAAAGTAGTGTTCTCGAGGGAAAGCAAAATAACATTCGACGGTCACAAAAAATGCTTTAGGACGCTACATGTCTATCGAATCATTTTGCCCCCGTGCGAAGCCGGGCGGGACGCCAGTATTACTCTAAAAGACATTTACCGCACCAACAGTTACTCACTATCTAAACAATGTAATAGGTTTGACTGGCGACCCGTTCAGTCTAACCCTGTCCGTTGACCTAGTTCTAGACGTCTAGCAAACTAACGATGCGTTTAACTAGCTCGCGTGTGTAAAGGTTAGAAGTTGTGCTGGCCTGATAAATTGTTGTGGATACAACTCTGGTGTAGCGTATAGTCTGATTAAGGCGCAATTATACGACTTTTAATGGTTTTTAATTGAACATCACGTCTAAACTTCTTGTCTTATTTCTTTGAAAAAAAATTCCGTCGTAATTTGATCTGAGAATATTATTTTGAAATTTTATTTTTATAACATAGTATAATTAATTTGTAAAGTTATGTCTAATTCGGATAAAAAATTGAGAATCACGCAAAAACTATAAAGCGTCGTTTTATGAAACCTTCACCATTTTAAAGATCATTTAATTATTTATAATTTAGTCTCAGTGTTTTAGTTTAATACTTGTTGTTTTATGTGTAATAAATTAATAATGCGTCTCATTGCGGACAGCGCTCCTTGATGGGCGAGTCCTATTACTATGTGGACATACGACGCGTTACGTGAGCTCAGCGCAGAACACGCAAGCTAACCACTCAAGGTCATTGGCAGCTAATAGCGCCTTAACAGGGCCGCCTTTAACCTATTGGACGCCCTGATCACATTAGGATAATGGGGCCCCTATGACTTTGAAAGCGGACTGTTTTGTTAAAGCAGGAATGAGGAGTAAGTACATTATCACTATCCCCTTTTAAAAATGCATTTTTTTTTTCATATTAGTTCACTGCTACAGTGATTGGGTGGTGCGTCTATAAAAAAGTATAGGTACTAATTATAAATACCATCTAAGTGTCATCATTCTCCTGCCCTTATCCCAATTTATTTGGGGTCGGCGCAACATGTCTTTTTCTTCCATACTCCTCTATTAGTCGTCATCTCTGTAGTCACCCCTTTTTTACCCATATCCTCTTTCACACAGTCCAACCATCGTTTCTTTGGCCAAATACCATCTAAGTGTATTTCTTTAAAAAGCCTGATTTTCGGGCAAGAGTAAAACATACTCTCAGTGCTGCGATTTTCTCAACATATATACAGGATGTAACGGAAAGGTGTGGTCATATTTTAAGAACTGCATCTGCCCATCGATATAAACAACTTTCTTCAAGAAATCCTAAGGAAATTCTCAATATTTTTTTTACCTCCCAAACAAATATCGATCAGCTCAACTTTGTAAGGAAAGAACAATTTTTTTTGGGAATTATCTATTTTTTCTTAGAGATTCATTTCATTTCCATGGGCAGAACCGGTTCTTAAAATATGACCACACCTTTCTGTTACACTCTGTATAGTGGCGAAACTAGGGGACCCCCATCGATCGCGGGGCCCTGTACACTTGCTCAGAGTACCCAGTGGGAAAGAAGGACCTGTGATTGACAACTAAGGACCTTTAGTTCAGGTTGGTACGATTTCGTGTTCATTAATTGATGAGCTCGTTCAATTACGGCTGAAGAGACTGATAGCTTACTGTATTATGGTGTTAAAAGCCTTTATTCCTTGCAATAATCACAGTTTTCGAAACCTAGTATTTTAATGGTAATGTGTAATGATAATGGGTTAGTGACTTAGTGTAATTTGTGTCTTAATTAGTTACGGGCTAGAAATAGAACACTGATCACAACTTTTTTGTATTTAGCATTTAAATTAATTGCTTCAGCTCACTCCTTTGAATAAGGATCTAGATACTAGAGTGCAAAAATCATCGTAGCTATAGAGATTTCATGTTTCGCCACGCATTGGTAAAAATGTCGGCCAGTTAGCAAGTTTTATTGTAAGGTAGGTACGCTTCCCAGTATGCGCCGGACGTCATAAGTATCGTTAGGTGCCAATGAAAAGCTCGACCACTATCTCACCTGGAGGCCTAGACAAAGTCATATTTACATGTTTAGCGACACGATAACGTAATCAGATAAATCTGAAATGTATGGAAATGGCATAAGCTTTCGAAATTCAACGGATCAATAGTTTTAGATCGCAATTAGTGGTGTTTATCGATTGATACATTTCGTATTTATCTAGTTTCGTTATCATTGCGCTATCGTTAATGTAATTTATGTGATTTTGTCTAGGCCCCCTGATGGTAAGCGATGATGTAGTCGACGATAGAGCACGCTGGCCTGGAAGTAACTTATTCACTCTTGTCTTATACACACCCTGTTGTAGTTACAAGGAAACACAGACACCAACAGGGAATAGGGTATTTTAGTCTCTCATCATTCTCCTGCCCTTATCCCAATTTATTTGGGTTCGGCGCAACATGTCTTTTTCTTCCATACTCCTCTATTAGTCGTCATCTCTGTAGTCACTCCCTTTTTACCCATATCCTCTTTCACACAGTCCAACCATCGTTTCTTTGGCCTTCCCCTACTCTTATAGCCATCGCGCGCGTCTTATAGTCTCTAAGAAAATCTAAAAATATATTATTGAGATAGCTTAGGCAACAGCAATCGGAAAATGTTAGTTTTAGTACATAATATTAACAAAATAAATTTTAAAATTCAATTCAAATAAAAAAATAATCTGTTTTCTAACACCATGAAATGTAGCCGCCATGTTATACGTCGTGTGTAAACTAAAAAGTATCAACTGTCAACTGATCAGTGTTTTGAGGTTTTGCACTTTTATTTACATAGCCAACTGACGTCATGACCATAGAGCAATATGGCGTCCACTGCGCCCAGCGTTTTTGTCAAATTAGGCGCGAAATTTTAAAATGTAAAATTTAAAAGCATTTTTATGGCACATAACGATTGAATCTTTTCTGTGGTTTATTGGCACTTCATAAATTAATTGAGACACTTTTCAAAAGTGGGTGATACCCTATTCTACTCCTTATCTTTATGCACAATGAATGTGTTCGCAAAACGTTTTATGCGCCATTATTGAAAAGAAAAGAAATATCTTATTACGAGTAACACCGTACACGTTGACCAAATGTTTGATAGCCGTGTAAAAGTGTTATTTTAACCTATTTTTTAAATAAATATCATTTATATACAAAAGACACAAGAAAACATTCTTAACACCCCAAATTGAATCATTTCCACACCCCCTTTATTCAACATGAATGAGCACGCAACTACAATAAACAGTACATACAAAATTCAGCGCCGCGCAATCTGAGCTTCACGATCCCACATTAACCTGAGTAAAAGAAGCCTCTAACTCGTGAGTCAGAGTTAGGGTTGTAACGGAACGTCGCCTCGCCACCCGCAAGTGTTCGACCTCCGTCAGAATAGGGATAGATGACTTAAAACATCTATTTGGTCCCTCAGTTAGACAAAAACCACATTCAAATCAATACGGTGCCACAGACAGACACAGACACGTAGCGGTCAAACTTATAATACCCCTCTTTTTTGCGTCGTGGGTTAATAAATAAGGTTTTTTTTGGTGGGATTTTTTTGAGTGAAGTTCAGTGGCTGTTTTAATTATTCGCAAATTGATTCCTAGTGGATATTGTGATGTAAAATTGGTGTAGTTCTGTGTCTCAAGTATCTACGCCACTGGACAATATGTGGAATAATTGAAACAGGCGTGATCTCTGTAAAATAAAGCTGAGAATTTTGTTTTAGTATTGACTACCTCAGCGAAGCTTGCCGAGAAGGCTGACTCAACTCATTTGTTGCCAAATACAGCAAAAACATTAGAATGTGTTACATCTGCATTCTAATGGGAAAAAAGTGACAGTATTCTGTATCTAAAACTAAATACTTTCTTAACTTGACACAGGCTAAATGCTAAAACCGTGTGCAGCCAAATTGAAAAAAAAGGCTGTATGAATATAGCGCCAAGACATCGCCTCGAAGGTGACAAAGCCGCAAAGCAGTTATTCGTGGGATACTTATAGGATTGCCCCTTTATAGATCAATGGAATTATAAGAGGGTGCAGTGGTTACAAGGGTGAAGTAGTGGCCCAGTGGTTACGGCCGCAACTACAGACTACAAGTAGTAGGTTGTCGGTTCGAACCCAGACAGGCGCCTCACTTTGTGTAAATTATTTCATCACCACCGCTCTCAAAACGGTGATGGAAAACATCGTGAAGAAACCGACATGACATAGAACCAAAAATATTTGATATCACGGTGTGACATCCACCAACCCGCGTGGTGGATTACGGCCCACACCTCACAGAGAGGAGGCCTGTGTCCCAGCTGTGGGAACAATAAAAAGCTGATTATACTATATTTGATCAAAGAGGTGGTATTTTTTTCACTTTTTAGGGTTCCGAACTTCTGAATGACAAAACGGAACCCTCATTTGATCACTTTGTTGCCTGTCTGTCCGTCTGTCTATCTGTCAAGACCCTTTTTCTCAGGAACGCGTAATGGTATCAAGCTAAAATTATCATATACTCAAGACAAATGAAAAAACCAAACTTGTAATCAAAAGATACGGCTCCGTTTAAGCCGCATATTTTGACACTCTCAAGGGAATCACCTATAGGATACTTCCCGTTGACCTAGAATCATGAAATTTGGCAAGAAGCATTGGCAAAGAGAAAAAAAAATTGTACGGTAGAGGCACTCCTTAAAAAATAATATGATTCATTCGGAACCCCTTTCGCGCAAGTCCTACTCACACTTGGCCAGTTTTTTTTAATAATAATTTTCTACACCTCCGGCTTCGTTTACCTCCGCATTCTAAATGGCCTCCGGGACATCCCTATCCGGAGTAAGGAGGGCCCTAACATCGTCAGCTGGCGGCCCATAACGTATGAATTAAGAATGACTTGCCGGCAATTTGTCAAAGTCAAGAGCGACGGCTCACTCGGCTGAATGACGTGTCGTTTGAAACGGTGTGCTTTTTATTGGTTTTGCTAAATTGAGGTTTAGGGGAAATAATAGGTTTGTGGATGGTAACTTTTTTATCTAACCTAATCCTACTTATGTTATAAATGCGAAAGTTTTTATGTTTGTGTTTCAATCACGCATAAACGGCTGAAGGGATTTGAATGAAATTTTGTGCACAGATAGATTATAACCTGGATTAAAACATAGGCTACTTTTTATCATGCGGATGAAGCCACTGCCAGGTATGTATTATAAAGCGGAATAGTGTTTTGTTTGTAGGAAGTTATATCTCTAGAAGTTCGATTGATTCGATTCGATGATTCGATTTTGAATATTCTTTCACTGATTGCTGAGCGCTATTATTGTCCCAAAAAAAATAACGGCTCCTGTAGGATGGTCCACCGCGGGAAAAACCAGTTTTGTGTAGAACCTTTTCAGACACCTATCTCCCATGCACCAAATGACACACCAGAAAAAAATGCCACTTGTAGAAATCGAATCATCCAGCCAATTGCTTAATTTATTTATAAATTTAGATTTAATGCACAAAGGAATAAAGGCGCACTTAATGCCTGAGGCATTCTCCCAGTCAACAAGGGTGTTGAAGAGATTATAAGGCAGGCATTGTTAATCTGGTGAGAACATAAATAAAACATATTATCATAATTCAAAAACTATTTACCATGTTCTAAAATACACGTACATAAATATTTATATAGTAATTAAACAACAGAAAAGAAGTAAATGATGGTCAAACGCGTGCCTATCAACAATAAAAATAAAAAAAATTGTTGACTCTGTTTATTTGACTACCACCGCGTCAAACTGTGTCATACTCGTAGGTGGGTAGCGACTGCGGGTTTGCGGCCGTCGTGTAATGGGTCACCGTCCAGTAAGGACCAGGCCCGACTCGTTGGCGCGTAATGTTCCACGCACGCCTCAAAGAGAATATGTCAGCAGTAACTGACGGGGTCCTCTAGGCCGATACCTGCCTCGGTCGCGGCTAAATTTGAAAAAGTCCACCACGGCCCTGGTGCAGGCAACTGAAGGAACAAGGATGGGTTTTAGTCAGTAAGAGTACAACACGCCCTCCCGCTCCACACAGTGACGCGGTGGTGCGTCAAACCGTGTCATACTCATATCCGTAGATGGGTAGCTCTAGCGACTGCGGGTTTGCGGACGGCGAGTAATGAGTAGCTCACCATCTGTAAGGGACCAGGCCCAAGTCGACGGCGCGTAATATTCCGCGCTTAAAAGAGAATATGTCAGCAGTAACTGACGGGGTCCACCAGGCCGGGCAGAGGGGGCCAGCGGACCAGCGCCAACCGTGATCCAGGTGGATCGCGACTTTTTTTTTTTTTGGGGGTTCGAAATCATCCAATGATATCGCCCGCTCGAGCGGGATGGCGTGTCAGACTCTTACTGACTAAAATACACCCCTGTTCCATCCCTGCCCTGCGTGCCCAGGGGCGCGGTAACTCTGTTTCGAATTTATCCACAACCCCTGTGCAGGCATCGGCCATGACGGGCCCCGTCATGGTTTGCTGAAAACTCTTTGAGGCGCGTGTGGAACACTATGCGCCGTCGACTCTCGGGCCTGGTGCTGATCAGACGGCGAGCTACCCACTACTCGCCGTCCGCAGGCCCGGATCGGAGACGGATCGAGGCTAAATTTGAAAGAGTCACCGCGGCCCTGGTACAGCAAGAGTGGGTTTTAGTCAGTAAGAGTCTGACACGCCCTCCCGCACCAAGAGAAGTCATTTGATGATATCCAACCAAAAAAAAATCGTTAATCTGTTGGGATTAAAAATTATTTGACTACCACCGCGTCAAACCGTGGCATACTCGCAGGTGGGTAGCAACTAAATCCCTTGGCATTTAAGATCACTTAAATGGTCACTTTAAACTACGCTTTGGAAAAGGTTAAGGCTTTAAATTCATTGAGGTGGAAAAGGGTTACACCTCAAAGACCCAACATATCCCAAACCTTACTTGTTTGTTATTTACGCAAAATCTTCAGAGTAAAATTAAATTTATTAACATTGTGGACGTTAACCACATAGATACCGAATTAACAGGGACAAAACGGAGGTCGAAATGATTCAGAATTTATTAGATATGAGGGCCGTTCTATGTTTAGCTTTTATTGATCGGCAGCAAAAGCTCTTTTTCGCAATGGAACATTACTTACACTTTATAGTTCCTGTCCGGTCCAAGGGGCATGACAAAGCCTTTCTTTGGCCTTATGAAGGAAAAAAAGTCAAAAAAGTCGAAGCATTTATTTCAAATAAACCATTTACAGGCACTTTCAATTGTCACGTCGCGGTCGGTCAGTCAAAAAGATGAAGCTAATTGCACATTCCAAAGCGTAGATCTCAATGGAGAAGAACGTGCCAGAAACTCCATGGACACTCTTTTTAACCAAATGTGTTACAAAAATGTTGGTTACATTATTCTTGTTGCTTCCATTATGCGAGAACAATGTTAAACAAAAGATAAAAACATTTCAAGAAAAAAAAAGGATTAAAACAAGCCAGTGGCTGTTAAGAGATGACAAGTCTCAACTGACAGCGCCCGTTCACGAACATGACGCGTGGATCAGCACCACTCAGATCAACCATTTTGAAGGGTACCGAATGACCCAACACACGCGCCACCATCAGCGAGACATTTGAATGAGCATGACAAACTCTCAACTGCCATGCTCGTTCATGGCAAAAAAGCAGTTACATTAAATGCCCCATGGTACTCACATTTACAAAATTAGAAAATGGTTTGAAATTATATAAAATTAGAACTTTCTAAAAGTTAAAAAAAGTAATAATAAACATTAACTCCACAAAAATTTAAATAAAAATTATAAAATAAAAAGTACACAAATAAAAGGGAGAGCATCTCTTCCAAATGTCTAACTCATTAGTTGACCGAAGTCGCTGTGACTGTGGAGCAGGACCGGCATTAAGCCAAGCTTTTTTATCAAGGATATATTCCTCCAATTTATAATATGCTTGTCTACATAGTGTGCGTTTTATGCATATTTTAAATTTTGTCTCATTTAGTTGGAGAATGTGTAGTGGTATTTTGTTACAAAATCTTACACAGCACCCCATTATAAGAATTGTGTACTTTAGCCAACCTGAACCTAGTTTTATCTAAATTGTTCCTATTTCTAGTATTATAATTATGCCTGGCACTTAAGATTATTAAATACTCCATTCGACTTCACCATGACAACGAAAAACACCCTCGGTTAGTGTCAGTAGATAACAAGGTAAAAGTGTCAATTTGATCAAGTCGAGTGAAGGAAATAACTTAAAATAGAAGTTAGAAAATATCAGATCAAAGATCTGTAAAACCCGTCGAAACTCTACAATAGTTAAGTATAAAAAATATTATAAAAAATACAACCGACTTCTAAAATTGCAAAATAACTTTAATTTCGGCAGTCGATGTTTGTATTTTTTAACCGACTTCAAAAAGAAGGAGGTTATCAATTCGGATGTTTTTTTTTTTATGTATGTTCGGGCATAACTCCGTCATATATTGACGGATATGCAAAATTCTTTTTTTGTTCGAGAGGGGTTATTATTAAATTACATATAGATCTGATGATGGGTTTCGGAGACAGATAACGGAACTCTTCAAAAATTGACAGCAAATCAACCGCGATTGCTGCAATCGTATGTCTATGAATTGTTAACACAGTTTTATGGAGGACCACAACTAAAAAGAGAAAAATAAAAACTTTTTTATAAAAAAATTAAAAAAGTTTTTTACAAAAAAATAAAACCGACTTTCAAATAAAGTGAAAAATAACTTTAATTTCGGAAGTCGGTGTTTCTAGTTTTGTGTCTTCGATGCTTGACACCGACTTCCGAAATTAAAGTTATTTTGCACTTTTTTTGGAAGTCGGTTTTATTTTTTTGTAAAAAAGTTTTTTTATTTTTGTAAATAAGTTTTTATTTTTCACTTTTTGGTTGTTGAACCCCAGAAGTAAAACTAAACAATAAAGTTATGCCCAAATGGATAACCCCATGGAATTTGAGCATAATTGGAGACAAACAAAACATCGTCTGTGTATACATATTTTTTTGTTTATGTTGATTTTTTCAAAAAGTGCTGAATCAATTTCGATAAAATTTATATGGGACCACCTCTGAAGTATGGCCTACCAAACAAAAAAAAATGGATAAATCGCGTAAAATAAATACATAACAAAAACAGACGAATTGAGAACCTCCTCCTTTTGGAAGTCTGTTAAAAACACTACTGTTGCAATCCTTTCTCAAAAGCCTAGTGTTTTTGAGAAAGGATTGCAACAGTAGTATTTTTACGCTGTAGTACGCTGACACATAAAAAAGCTCAGCTACTTACAGAGTTATCTCCTCTTAACCCGTAGTATAAAAGTGATAAAATCCGGCACGTGTCTAAGAGCACTCCGGTAACTATTAGGTTGCCGGGAGCGCGCTTACCTCTGACACGCTACCACCCTACACCTAGTACATACAGGAATACATCTAGTACCTACTGTATCTTGACGGCACGGTTGCCGCAGTGGTAGAGCGTTCGGCTGTTGCGCTGCGTGTCGCGGGTTCGATCGGGGATCGAACCACGTAACAAATATTTGTATGGCCTACAGATAGTTGTTCCGGGTCTGGGTGTCTTGTGTATGTAAGTTTAAATGTTTGTGAATGCACCTACGATACAGGAATAATTCCCAGTGTGGAGCAACGTTTAAAAAAATAATTAAAAAGAAAAGTATAAATAGGTTTCTATGTAAGATTATGAATGGGTAAGAAAAATAACCTATCATAACATCGTGAGGAAACCGACATGTTCAAGAATTAAAAATTCGAAGACATGTGACATCCACCAACCCTTACTGGACCCGCGTGGTAGATTACGGTCCACACCCTTTCACAGACAGGAGGTCTGTGTCCCAGCAGTGGGGACGTTTTAAGGCTGAGTATTATGATGATGATGATGAAAGTTTGTGAGGATGGATGTGTATAAAGAAAAGAAAGAAAGAAAGAAAATACGTTTATTTACGGTAAACATGACATGGTGTATGGTTGTTTGTTACTCTTTCACGCAAAAACTACTGAAATATCATAAATGCGAAAGTAACTTGGTCTGTCTGTCTGTATTTGGATTGAACTTGGAACAGGGGTAGATCATGTCCTGGAATAAAATATGGATATGATTATTATCACGGGCAAGGGAACATACTGTCCTTGAGATCATTTTTAACACTCACGCTGGTGAAGCCGTTGGCAGAAGTTAGTATATACAGGGTGTAACGGAAAGGTGTGGTCATACTTTCATAAATTGAAAAAATAGAAAATTCCCAAAAAATATATTGCACTTTTTGTTCTCTGTAGCTGATCAATATTTGTATGGGAGGTAAAAATTATTTTCTAGAATTTCTTCAAGTTTTCTTGAAGAAAGTTGTTCATATCGATGGGCAGATGCAGTTCTTAAAATATTACTACACATTTCCGTTACACCCTGTATTATAGTAGCGACGATATTACTTATTTGAGACATGACACGTGCGAAACAACACAGATCTTTGTTGTTTGTTAACACATTGACACATGCTCGGTGACTCGCGAAGGTGCCAAGCGCGCTTTTCGGCTGATTACGAATATAATCTATTACATTTACCACTTCGCTCAAGCAAGGGACTTGGCACCTAGAGCCTAGCGCGCAAGCTACTTGTCACTGCAATTTCGGCCTTATTAGACATCTGCTACAGTACATAACAAAATCCAAAACTCGTTAAAGGAGCGAAAACTACACACATCAAAAGTGTCTACGGATTAAGTACATTTTTAACTGTACCTAAACATCATCCAATTAATATTTACTAAGTCTAGTCTTCCAGACTGGATTCTTACCACTTATCCCTATCTTTTGTAAAAATTAAGATTTGCAAATTGTGGGAAATCAACCTAAGTTAATGTCGTCAATAGTCCTTAATACGCCTCTAAGTAACCTAGCAAGGACATCAGATCGTAAAATTGTATTGTTACCTACTCATCTCAGCTGTAAACTATTCTTAATACATTGACCGCCATGGGGGACACATGGTGACCCCCAAACAATAGACTTTTAATTGTGTCTGTTTTTCTGGCAGTCAACGTGGTGGTCATCCTACTTTGTAACAAACTGTACCACTTTTTATGACATAAAATAACTATCTCTTCACGTCAATATATTATTATGGCAAAAAAGGCAAAAAAGGGTTTTTAATTTTTATTATGAAGACAAAAAAACTATAATCTGTGTTTTTGTCGTCAGCCAGTCAATTGGACGCCTAGGCTGTTAGTTAAACGCCGACATTCAATTGAATGGCTGAAGGACAACCAGCCAATACGTTGAACGTATTCATTTTTATGGGCAGAAGCTGTACCTATTTAAAAAATGGCCACCCATTTTCGCTACAACCTTTATATAGCAAGTGGTCACGATTTCTAATGAAGATCTTTTGTCTAATAGAGGCATTGAACCCAAATCTCATGACCCGCAGAAACGCTAACTCCAGCAAAATCAATGAAGCGGTTACATGAGCTAGATTTTTGAGATAAATTCCCGCAAGCCAGAGATTAATATAGGTTACAGGGAGCGTGCTTATCTGGCTTTATCTAGTGTAACGTGCCAGCCTAAATGTGGCACATACCTACCTACATAATTAAACCGAGATATGGCGAACCTTTCGTTTAAGTGACTCTGTAAACCTACACGTGGAGAATTTCCTCACTCACAAAGCTACTGAATTTGTCATTTAAGTGTGCCAATATTCCAAAAATAAAAATGACACTGGACTTTTTGGTAAGATTATTTCTAGTGAAGTTCAGTAGCTGTTTTAATTATTATTCGTAAATTGATTCCGTGGAATTGTGATGTAAAATTAGTGTAGTTTTCTCACCACGCCATCGATCCACCTTGTGGAAGGCCTTTCAATACTGCGTCTTCTGGTACGCGGTCCCCACTCCAGAACTTTTTGGCCCCATCGACCAACTGTTCTGCGAGCAATGTGCCCTGCCCCACTGCCACTTCAGTTTGGCGATTCTTCGGGCTACATCTAGCGAGTTACATCTACCAGCCCGCATTTGGGCCTCGTGGTGGAGACGGCAGAGGAGGCCACATTGTATAAATAATAATATGCTGATTACGCAAGCTATAAGAACCACTTCCTCCTTCAGTTTAAGTTTTACTTGGTTCAGTTTCGATGACAATGCATTTTAACCGACTTCAAAAAAAGGAGGAGGTTCTCAATTCGAATGTATTTTTTTATGTGTTTTAGAAGAAGTTTATCGGGGTAAACCGATTTTGATAATATTTTTTATTCAAATGCAGGTGCTTCTCTTGTGGATCCATTTAAATTTGGTGAAGATCTGATGAAGAACTTCGGAGATACACAATGGAACTCTTCAATAAATGATAGCAAACCTTCCGGAATTGCTGCAATCCCATGTCTGTTTATTGTTTACCTACACCACTTCATAACATAACATAACGCTGATACGATCTAAAAGGGCATACAGATTTGTACAATTCACCCTGATACACCCAATTATGTTCAAATTTTATATTTTTATATTTTTGAGGCTATCAATTGGGCATAACTTTATTAATTAGTTTTAGTTATGTACAACAACTAAAACGTAAAAATAAAATATTCTATTTAAGGAAGTCGGTTGTATTTTTTAAAGTTGTTTTTTATGACTTACCATGCTTACATGACCTGATAAAGGCACTTTTCAACGGTCAACAATAATTTAAATGCTTGTTATAAAAAAAAATTACTAGTATTTTAATACATGACCCAAACTCATCCCTCTAGTCGTCGCTACAAGCTTAGCACAGCTGGCCGGTTTCGTGTGTCACTTGTCTTGTAATCCCTCGAGCCCCATTCCATTTTTCCCCTTGGTAGGCACAGGCCAGTGGGGCAGAGGCAATGCGGCTCACGTTAACCACTTTTGCACTATACTTGAATTACCTCAAGTATCGACTATGGCGTTGTTTTTTTTATTATTATTTATAGGCACCCGTTTGACCACTATCTCACCTGATGGTAAGCGATGATGTGGTCGAAGATGGAGCACGCTTGCCTAGAAGTAACCTATTCACTCTTGACTTAAAGACTCCCAGGTTATAGATCATCAGGAAACACAGACTCCGGTAGGGAATTCCACTCCCTAGCTGTACGCACAATGAATGTTTTCTCAAAACGCTTTGTGCGTATAGATGGGATGTCTACCATGAACCGGTGGCACTTCGCCGTACGTTTTGTGGTCCGTTGATGAAACGGGCTTGGCGGAATCAAATTGTGTCACACTCCCCAAAATGTAACCGATAGAAAACCGACAGGCTAGCAAGTCGGCGTATATGTTCTAGACTTTGGAGTTTCGACTCAACGAGCCTATCATTGTGTATTTAAAGTTGTATTTAAAGTGACTATTTTTTAGAAAGGCTCTAAAAAACGTATGATGAGTTGTAAATGTAATTTAAAGTTTATCGTGTCTGACATACCTATTGTTTACTGTTCCACAATAATTATCTCGAATTCAGAATTAAAGAGAATAGCACTCCGTTATATTTTTATGTATGCTCGTCTCGAAGCTCTGTGGGATGACTTTACAGAGCCTCGACTCTGACAGCTAGAAGCGGCAGTGACAAACTTTTCGATATAAACCAGGCGTGTGTGTGAGTGTCATAGTTTACTCACAAAAATGAGGGTTTTCTTTAATCACACACACTAGGTGGCATTACTGAGGTCAGCATCAGGTCCAGACACCTGTCAAAACGCTTCTGTCAAAAACAAATATAATATAACAAGTTGAACGTCAACGTCATATTAACGTCATTATGTTTTGTTTTCAAAGGGGCCGACTACAGAGATGACGACTAATAGAGGAGTATGGAAGAAAAAGACATGTTGCGCCGACCCCAAATAAATTGGGATAAGGGCAGGAGAATGATGAATGATGATATGTTTTGTTTTCAAAGTAAAAGACCTGGCGCCTAAGTGGCGCCAACTGGTGGCGTAAATTTTCCTGAAAGCCCTCACTGACAGCCCTTTACAATTCCGACCATAGCAGTATGACAACAGATTGTGCTCAGCGCAATTGTACAGCCACAAAAAATATCCGCTAACTCCCTGGTGGCCGCATGGCATTGCGGGATTAGCACTATAGCTCTCTACATCAAAAGTGGCAGTCCTACCATACGCCGATTACTGAATTCGCTGCGTCGAAGTTAGCATTTGTCATGTGAATGTAATGTAGTTATAGTTTTATTTTGTAATGTATGGTACATGTTTATTATTACCTATTGTTATCTGTGTTTTATATGTATTTATTTTGATGTATATCTGGAAAAAAACAATTTCATTTTATATCATTAAATAAAAAATAAATAAAAATTGTTTATTGACACATAAATTACATCCATTTGTATTAAAATAGGCACAGTCTTCGGATATGTACTACAATATTACTATTCCCAAATCCCAAAGGATTTATATAAGGTAAGTAAGAAGGCCTTCGGTTCTTTGGTAATCAAGTTGTTGAAGCCAATCAGTAACTTTCACTTTAACTTCACGTCTACTTATTGAAACTATATTTCGTTTCTTATTTAAATCGTTGTAAAGTTTAGCGCTTATACTACGTGTTTGTCTTCTTACGAAAGAGGTTCTACAGGCCACACGTATTACCGGCGCGGCGTTCCGTGCTCTATGGGAGACTCCACCAGTCGCTGCAATCTGTCCGGAACGTCGGAGAATAAAAGGTATTGTGCTTTTAACTCTAAACGTAGCTTCCTAGTTACATACAATGCCAAGTTTAAAAGAGATAGACTAGCTGAATAGCGCCCACGTAGGCGGCCATTTTGTTTGAATTAGAAAGTTCACAGCGTTTGCGAACGTGTCTTTTTTGACATAGTTCCAATTACCACCGGTAACTAGGAATTTTCTAAACTAAAAATTCAATTATTTCTTTGCTCTTGTAATTGAACTTAAGGATTACAAAGTTATAGGCCTGGGTGACAGATACGATAAGTTAACTATTATTTCTTAAATAGTATCGAGCTACATATACTGGTTTTCTAACGGTTGCAATTCAGGGAGTGTGCGTGGGAATTGCATAGTTTAATTCCGCCAAGCCTGTTACATTATTGGACCACTAGACGTACGGCGATGCGCCACCAGTACATGGTGAACATCCCACCCACACGCTTAAAACGTTTTGGTACCTAAATATTGTGCGTACAGCTAAGGAGTGGAATTCCATGCCAGTCTGTGTTTCCTGATAGCTACAACCTGGGGGTCTTTATGTCAAGAGTGAATAGGTTACTACTAGGCAAGCGTGCTCCATCGTCGACCACATCATCGCTTACCATCAGGTGAGAAGTTCAAGTTTGTTCTAGGGGCTGGTAGCTAAATAATTACAGGCGCACTAGTCAACATTTGTAGATCTTTGTCACTCGTTTTGACTAGCTAAGATCCCGAAAGTCTGACAGTCAGTCCGGCCAACGGGTGTTGTGTTACCCTGTAACTTGGTTGCCAGACTCCATATAAAATACTGTTATTCAACTGCCTCCGGTTAGGCTGGAAACTGAGCCAGAAAAGGAAACAGGAGCCTGCCTAGTCCGTTCTCATGTGGCGGTCGGTAGGACTCGATGATACAAGCTAATCTAGCTTTTATTATAATTTTTCTTTATTGCACACATCAATCAATCTGCCCGCGCCTTTTCCCAACTATCTTGGGGTTGGCTTCCAGTCTAACCGGATGCAGCCGAATACTAATATTTTACATGGAGCGACTGCCTATCTGACCTCCACATCCCAGTTACTGGGTAATACGACACCCCTTGGTAAGACTGGTTGTCAGACTTTCGGGCTTCTGACGACCCGTAACGACTGTCAAAGATCCACGATTGGGAGCCGGGACCACGAGGCATGGAGGAGTCTCGGTATGTAAAGATGGTCACCTATCCACGGACCAACCCCGACAAGCGTAGCTTAACCTGATGGATCGACTCGTGCTGCTGTTACTACTTTAGCCACAAGCTCCTCTTTATTGCACACATAAAACTTTTAAATACAAACCAAAAGGAACAGATATTGGCAAGGGTGAGCTTAACTCAGCATTTGTGTTTTCTCATAGCAAACCTCAGGGCTGGTTTTATATGCCTAGGGGTAGCGGATAAATTCTGAAAATGAGTTACCGCACCCCTGGGCACTCAGGCAGGGAAGGAACAGGGGTGGGTTTTAGTCAGTAAGAGTCTGACACGCTGAACGGAGAAGTCATTGGATGATTTCCCACCCCCTAAAAAAATAGGGCTGTTTTCGTCGACTGGAGTTAAGTAAGTACCTATTCCTAAGCTTATCAAGTAAAGGTCATAAACATAACCTACCCTCTCCCCGACAATATAATAAGCTCTCATGAAATACAAGTGTTTATTACTCTACACATTCTGTAAGGCAAGTTAATTTAAACTGCAGATTTCCTAAGGGACGTGATTCGGTTTCATGCCAACAATACTTCAGATTCCACTGCTCATTGTTGGAGAGATTCTTTTATTATCTGTTCAGCTTATATTTTTAACATGCTTTTATTATTTTCAGCTGCATGTAAAAAAAATCTTAGAAGTTACATTTTTACCCACTTCCCGGTTTCCAATAAAACTGAGCTGAAATTTTTAATATGTACATGTATTTTTTTCTTTTTTTACATGTTTAGCTTGGATGACAATGGTGCCGATTCTGTTGTGCACAAACTAAACTTAATTTAGGCTATTGCTATCTTTTTCTCTCTAATTAAACAAGAAAGAGACGGATGTAAATTAGAGCTGTCAAATTTAGTTTGAACTAATATTTCCATACAAATGAAGGATACACTTAAAAACATGTCGATTAAAAACAAGGTAAAGCTCAAGGCTTAAACTAGTTTTATATCTCGAGCTTAGTTTATAGACATAGCCGTCCTTTTCACGCACTGCCTTTCAGTAAAAGATAGCGATTCTCTAATTTTGGTTTAGTTATTGATGAAGAGAAGGGATGGTTCTATTTTTTGTAAAAAAAATAAAAGCTGAAGTCGGTTTAAAATATTTTGATTTTTAGACGTCCACTGCTGGGCATCCAAGTATCGCCATAACGACCAGTCCTGTACGTCTCGCATCAATCAGATTTTCGCGACCCTCATCAGGTCATCGGCCCACATTGTGTGAGGCCTTCTACCACTGTCTTCCATTAAACAGTTTTAATAAGTATGAGAGGACAGTGTAGACCAGCCAACAAAGAAGCAGATGCCTTAGCTTGTATCCAAGGTCGAAGCCATCAATCCATCTCATTTTCACCCTTCCATTTCAAAACCTCTTGTCAATGCTCGTTCAATAACATAAACAAATGACACTTGACATCCACCTGAACTGCTTACTAAGCTGTCACATTCCTCGAAGCGTGTTTTATAAGATTTCGATTGACACGCTCTCGGTAGAACCCACAGAACATGGAGATGCCTCTTCGGGCGCTGCTGGACGCAGCATTGTCGACACATTCCATGCAGAACAAATGTGTACCTAAGTATTACTGATTACCGTGTGTGTCTGTGTATCGAATCCCCATAGCAGCTGACAGACCGAGTCAATTCTATGTCTGTGACAAGTTGACAACTGAAATACGCGCACAGCGCAACTTGCGCGGTCACGATAATTATCATTTCCATAGCATCACCCATAGAAACTCCTGTATTTATATTACAAATAACACTAAAACTAAATATTTTTTCTGAAAACATCATTAAAATTGGTTATTTTAAAAAAGCAGCAATTAGAATTTCAAGTGTTGGTTTATAACGTCTTACGTTAGTGTCAAAATAGTAGATTGTATCACAAGGGAGCAAAATAATATTTTTACGGCGAGAGCGCTTTTTTTTGAATCCAGAGCGAAGTGAGGGATTCTAGAGTAGAATCCTGAACGTAGCGAGTGATTCAAAGTACGTCGCCGAGTGATACACTCTACTTTTCATCACCCACTATGAGAAAATAAAAGGCGCCTCATATTTTTAACCGACGAAAAAAAGGAGGAGGTTCTCAATTCGACCGTATATATATTTTTTTTTTTTTTTTTGTGTATGTTCAGCCCTCTCTCCGTCATTTATGAACCAATTTTGATTATTCTTTTTTTGTTAGATAGGGTATACCTCAAGGGTGGTCCCATGTTAAGGAAGTCAGGATCTGACAGTGGAAACCTGATAAAATTGAGAGAAAACCTTGAAAATTGTGGGCACGTTTAGCGTTTCTGTATGTATGTTCGGCCCTCACTCCGTTATTTATGAACCGATTTTGATTATTCTTTTTCTGTTAGATAGGGTATATCTCAAGGGTGGTCCCATGTCAAGGAAGTCAGGATGTGACACTGGAATCCTGATAAAATTGAGAGAAAACCTCGAAAATTGTGGATACGTTTAGCGTTTCTATATGTATGTTCGACCCTCACTCCGTTATTTATGAACCGATTTTGATGATTCTACTTTTCTTAGATAGGGTATACCTCAAGGGTGGTCCCATGTCAAGGACATCAGGATCTGATCATGGGATCTTGAAAAAATTGAGAGAGAACCTCAAAAATTGGGCACGAATATTGTTTCTGTTTACTTTTCATAACTTAATCAGGTATCTGCCGCGACACCTCGCGGCGCAGCGGACAAAGCTCCGACAGGATCTCATGGTGACATGGAGAGAGCGACTGTCGCAACCCAGCGCTGGGCACGCCACCATCGCGGCGGTAGTGCCCCTCTGTGAGGAGTGGCTGGAGAGGCGCCATGGCGCCCTCACCTTCCGCCTGACGCAGGTCCTCACCGGACATGGCTGTTTCGGGAGGTACCTGTGTCGGTTCAAGGCGGAGGTGACCCCTAGGTGTTTCCACTGCGAGGATCGCCCAGAGGACACGGTGGAACATACGGTGGAGGTTTGCCCCGCTTGGGCAGAGCACCGCCGTGTCCTCGTGGATGCGATAGGCGGCAGCGACCTCTCGCGCCGTGCCCTGGTTCGGGCCATGGTACGGAGCGAGAGGGAATGGGAAGCCGTCTCCTCCTTCTGCGAAGCAGTAATGCTCGCGAAGAGGGAGGCGGCATACGTTAGGGAGACTCAACAACAGCCGAGTCGCCCTAGCGCCCTCAGCCGCAGCCGCCGCAGGAGACGCCAGGGGCCGCGAGACGATCTCCGGCCACCATAGACCCGGGCCTGCGGACGGCGAGTAGTGGGTAACTCGCCACCCGATTAGCACCAGGCCCGAGAGTCGACGGCGCGTAGTGTTCCACGCGCGCCTCAAAGAGTTGTCAGCAACGGACGGGGCCTGCCACGGCCAATGCCTGCCCGGGGGTTGAGGATAAATTCGAAAGAGTTACCTCGCCCCTGGGCACGTAGGGCAGGGAGGAACAGGGGTGGGTTTTAGTCAGTAAGAGTCTGACACGCCTTTCCGCTCCACCCTAGAGCGGAAGAAGTCATAAGATGACTTCCCACCCTCCAAAAAAAAAAAAAAAAAAAAAACAAGTATTTGCATTTAGGAATCATCACATCCTGTAACTGAGCTGATGATGGAAACCATACCATTCCTACACAATATAAGTTAGATATAAAACTGGTTTTAGTGACAAATACCACATAATACCGACTCAAAATTAGTTTATATAAAATTTGATATTTTATGTAGGTAAATATGCTCATTACTCAAGACTTTAAAAGGTTTATTTATTTTTTGCTTTTTAGATCTTTTTCGTCGGTTAATTTTTTTGTTAAAAAGTTTTTTTATTGTAATATTATTATTTAATAAAACATATAGTAACAATTATATTGAAATTAAATAGTATCCAATAATACTTAAAATAACTAAAAACTTATATTTATACTTGAGACATTTTCGCAATTATGAAAATTTATTGTTACAGTTTTATTAGGATTAGAGATTGTTGTAGATTTTATATTCTGCGTGTTTGAAATAATGTCCGAATCCGGCTCATTTTGAGTAAAATGTGACGGTGAATCTCTTTGTTTGGATGTAGATGGGCGCGGCGACAGTGGCATGGATGGGTTAACTGAAGGTTGCAATTTAATGTTTTGCACGATGCGTTCACATGTTTTCGCCTTGTTCTCAATGGAATCTTCTATATACCCCTCTGCTACAGCACTCGACTTCCATCCTCCTTGTCGCTTGAGAACAGTTAAGTCCGCTCCAGAATCTGCCAAAAGGGTAGCAGAAGTACGACGAAAACAATGTCCTGTATACAGCTTGATATCTAGTAACTGCAAATAAGTAGCGATTTCTTGTGGCATGTTAGTAATTTTATTTTTTCCCATAACTTGTTTGAAGCACTTGCCATTTTGATAACGGGTGAAAAACCGATTGGTCTTCATATCAGCAGGACGCAGGTCCAGGTATTTCTGTTCAATAGTTTTGTATTCTCCATGGATAACGAAGGATCGGTCAATTTTAGTTTATGTGTCTGTCAGCTTTACTAACAGTAAATCATCCGAGTGATTTTCGACATCATCAACAGTTATTTTTAAAAGTTCATTGCCACGACAAGCTCCATGTACTCCGAAAATTAAAGCCACCTGTAACAAAACCGACTGTGAATAAGACAAGTATCTATCGAAGTACAGGTTACAATAAAATGCGCTTTTTAAAACACTATGGTTATACTTTACCATATGCATAGTTACTTACTTTTACGGCAAGAAAGACTTTGTCGGGTGCCTCATTAAGGAAAGTCTCCACGTTTTTGACTGAGAACACTTTGGATTTTTTAGGTTTAAATCCATCAGACATCCTCTTCAGATACGCTATTAATTTCGAATATGTGTCCAGTTTTACGTCGTTATTAGAACTGACTGTTGACTTTAGCATTGAGTAGGTACTCCAAAGAGTGGAAGGTTGTTTAGTTTTGGCTAAGTACTGGAAGTAGGCCAAAAACAGATTCTGAAAAATTCTTTGCGCCTCTTGCATTTCTCCATTCAATAAAATTACCATAGGCTTTCATATATTTCTCCCGGGATTTTGCAGGTAATAGATTATCCATCGCATTTCTTGCGTCAGTTCTAATACTTTCCGGAGTTAATTCTATACTTTCACTGTCACTTGAAGAACTCATTTTTCAAAACAAAGCCATGAATTTCTAACAATCCGTGAAAATTGACGAAAACGCGGGCTGTAGTTCGCGCGTTTTTAATTTGATTTCTTTTTTTTTTATTCAGCCGGCGGTGCGTCGTACCACAAACAATACTTTATTCAAACAATATTTGCGTTCGATTTCTTTGGCGCTTAACACTAAGATGTTCCAAACTCAAAAAGTGCGCGGAAATAGTAGATTATTAACCAAGGGGATAAAGCAGTGTCTTCTGTCGCGGGAGACGATTTAAATTGCGAGCGTAACGAAGGCCTCGAGGTTTACTCCCGAGCGTAGCGAGGGTGTTAAAAACTTAAATTACGAGCGAAGCGAGGGATTTAAGACGAGTCCTGAGTGTAGCGAGGGATTTAAGTTCACCCAAGACTAAGACAGCTTTATCACCGAGGAAAATACTCTACTTTTCGTACCATTTGCGAAACAATTAATACAATAATAATATGAGATAAGCATTTATTAAAAATAATGAAAAGTAAAAGTTAACATTCGAAACATTGGTCCAATTATTGATAGAGAGAGTTACATTTTTGTTTGGTACATTTATTGTTGATGAGTTGATTTGAGTATTTCTCTGTTCTTGCGTCTGAGGAACTTGCGTTTCATTGTAGATAGTATACGTCGGAGATAGTGGTGGTGGTGCATCGTGAGTTACGGACGAAGATAAGATGGCGGAAGTTGATGGTTGTGGCTCTGATGGATTAAGTTTTATATTTTTGTTAATTTGACTGCTTAATATGGTTTTATTCGCCATTGAGCTTTCGATATAACCCTCAGCTACTGTATCAGAGCTCCAACCACCGTGTCTTTTTATTGACGTAATATCCGCCCCTGAAACCGCCAAGAAAGTCGCCGAAGTTCTTTTAAAGCAGTGACCGGTGTAGAGTTCAACATCTTTTAAGTTTTAAATATTTAGCAATTTCCTTTGGCATATTGCTAATTTTATTTTTGCCGATGGCTTGTCGAGTATATTTCCCATTTCGATAGTTTATAAAAAATCTATTGTTTTCCATGTTGGTGGGTCGTAATGCTTGGTATTTATGAATGATTTTAGTATATTGTCCTTGTACAATGAATGACCGATTTTTATTTGTCTTAGTTTCCTCTACATTAATCAGCAGCAACTCATTGGAATGATTTTCAACGTCCTCCACCTTTAAGTTTACAAGTTCACATCCGCAGCAAGCACCATTGAGTCCAAAAATTAAGGCCACCTATAACAAAGATAAAAAACAGGTAAATATATAGAATAATTACCATTACTAACATACGAAATATTCATAGTTAAATCATGTATACTTACTTTTGTGGCCAGAAAAATTTCGTCATGAGCTTCATTAAGAAATTTTTCCACATTTTGAGTCGTAAAAATTTTAGACTTCTTTGCGCAATTCCCTTCTGATTTTCTTTTTAAAAAAGCCAGTATTTTCGTGAATCTATTTATTTCAATGCTGTGTTTGATGCTTATTGTAGCTTTCAGTTTTGAGTATATGCACCAAAGTGTATTCGGATTCTTTGTCTTGGATAAATAATCAAAATAGACAAGAAGTACTGATTCTGAAATTGATAGGCCTTTCGCACTTCTCCACGTTGAAAATTCTGCATAAGTTTTTAAATAATTTTCCTTGGATTTTGTTGGAAGAAAATTATTTATAATTGCGGCAGCATTTGCACTGATGAAATCCGACAATTCACTGTCACTGTCGCTTTGATTTAACATCGTAACGTATTTTTAGAACATTAACTTATTTATAAAAATAAATTAAAATAAACTTAACGTTTATGTATTTGAAGAAAACAAAAACGCGGCAAATTCCTAGACTAATATTTTTTTGTCGGAAAAGCAAAGGCATCAGGCTCATACGGCCTCGTCGGTTTTCGTAATTTTATTTAATAATCATAACTGCATAATAAATGCGTATTCCTTTTTCAAAAAGATGTATAATGCTTTATATACAAACTCAATGGTGTAAACACAGATGTAGTTCAGTATAAATTTCGGTAAGTATTCCAAATTTAAATCACATTCTCCCCCTAGAGGATGAATGAAATTCAGTACAATTTTCTTTCCCTGTTTTTAACAGATTAAAAATGACTATTGTTATGTTCGCTTTTTGTGGCATAGAATGACACTTTTTTGAGCAAGTGGTACGTAAAGATAATTGCGTCGCACTTATAAAGAGGATTAAAAACTCATTACTGCCCGCTAAAAGTTTCTTATAGAAAACACCAACTTTGGGTGCACTTAAAGGCGAACCAAGTCGTCCTTTTCGATTAGATGGGATAAAAATTCATTTGATTTACGATTTTTGAAATTGAGTCAAATACTTACAATATTCTATGTCTCTGACAGCTGTTTGACTCAGAGCTAGTTCCGCGGTCACGACTATTATTAGTAACTACCTTCTGCCCGCAACTTCGCCCGCGTGGTAAGTGTTTTATCATTCCAATGGAACATACTACCGGGACAAAAAAGTATTGTATGTCTTAATACAGGTCATAATCCAGGGTCTGTCAAGTTTTATACGAATCTCAGTTCAGCCGTTAAGTCCTGAAAGTCAGAATCAACTGTGGCGACCACCAGAACAACGCTGAGGCAATGAAGCTCGACCGGTCTCGGAGAAAAGATTAAACTGTCTTGGGTCCCGTATGTATGTATGTATGTCGGGCTGGTTTCTGCAACTCCACGCTCAAACGAAATTAATCAGAAAAGAACAGCAGAGGAGAAAAAATAACCTAATTTTCACTTCCCTCCTTAGAAAGCAGGAGACAGTACAAAGCAAGACCTAGCTAGGTTAGTATGGGTTAGGGTATGGTTGACGTCTCTGCTCGCAGCCAGCGTGGCTATTCCTTGCTCTGTGGCTCTCGGCAGAATCTGTAGCGTGACGACGCGTGACGTGGCAACAGGAAAGGGTTTCGGCGTACGCCCGCGGATACACGAAACAGAGTTTTGAAATGGCATTTTTTAATATCGGGAAAATTGTTCGCTTTGTTCCATTTTGGTCTGACGATTTTCTGCAAAGAATTGAATGGGGACGTCGTTAAGGAGATTTTAGGATTACTTCAGAGGGATAAGAAGAATTGTTATCTCTATTTTGGTCGGAGTTACTGACATCAGACTTTTAAAGCTCGCCGTCTAAAATGAGAAGCATATGAATCAAAGATGAAAGTATATGCCAGAAAATAGGTCGTAGTATACGACTATAGTATAATCGACTTATCATTCTTACAAATATTTAACCAAGTTACCTTATACAGTTACATTAGAAATATTCCAGATTTTATAAATGACTAGCTTCTGCCTGCGGCTTCGCCTGCATGAAATTGGTACTTCTTCCACTGTAAGTAATAACCTATGTGCTCTTCCAGACTACAATTTTATCTTTGTGCCAAAATTTCACCTAGATCCGTTCAGCCGTTCAGGAGATGAGTGACAAACATACGTCTATTCATTCAAATATTCGCATTTATAATATTAATAGGACCAAAGTCATGCGAACCTGCTGATTTAGGCATCGAGAAATACTATATAATATACCAGTATAATAACTTCAGTAATTGAATACTCAAGTTCCAAAGTGAAATAAGTACTTATTATAATTTTATAATTATAAATTACTAGCGACCCGCCCCAGCTTGGTATGGGTTTTTTTTTTTTTTTTTGGGGTGGGAAATGATTATATGACTTCTTCCGCTCTAGGGTGGAGCGGAAGGGCGTGTCAGACTCTTACTGAATAAAACCCACCCCTGTTCCTCCCTGCCTCGAGAGCCCAGGGGCGAGGTAACTCTTTCGAATTTATCCTCCACCCCCGGGCAGGCATCGGCCGTGGCAGGCCCCGTCCTTTGCTGATAACTCTTTGAGGCGCGCGTGGAACACTACGCGCCGTCGACTCTCGGGCCTGGTGCTGATCGGACGGCGAGTTACCCACTACTCGCCGTCCGCAGGCCCGGGAGCTTGGTATGGGTAAGAATTAATACACCTAAACTTTCCTCATGAAACCTCGCTCTGTCTATTGGTGAAAACCGCATGATAATCCGTTCAGTAGTTTCTGAGTTAGTCGCGTACAAACGTGACGGGGACTTTGGTTTAAAATATGTAGTGATTATTTTTTTGGTTTACGAATCAATTGATACCCAATCTCACGAGATTCGACAAATCCATTTTTCAATGTGGATATCTACAGAGAAAAGCTTCCGAATTTTTTGCCGCAAACAGTTAAAGGTTTAGTATATCTATGTTGTTATCCATACCAAATTGTAAAGACTGAATTAATATAATTATGAAAAAAATATCTGGATATTTTCGATGAATAAAAATGAAATCTTAATTTAAAGTTGTATATCGGAGTTGTCCCTATACATAAAGTAGATTACTTGGCAAACTTTCTGGGCTTCCGATAACTTGTGACAACGGTCACTCACCCACAGAGCGAAAGCGTCAAATGCAGCTTAACCTCACAGGTTAATAAGACTCGGGTCGCGGATAAATTCGAAACAGAGTTACCGCGCCCCTGGACACTCAGGCAACTGAAGGAGCAGGGTTGGTTTTACTCAGTAAAAGTCTGACACGCTCTCCAGCTCCACCCAGAGTGGGAGAAGTCATTGGATGATTTCCCTCCCCCACAAAAAAAAAAAGATTAATAGACCATTGCCATTTTAGGCAACTTTCAGGCACTCTATCCATCAATTAAAAAAAAAAAAACTACAATTACGCATTTCAAGTTACAAAAACGCAATGAATATCAAACGTATCCAACAAGTACCTACGCGGCTTCGTAAAAGATAAAAGTCGTTTCCCAGCAATAATTTTTTGCGCAAAGCTACTTTGTTAGATGTACAATATGCGTACTTGACGGCTTTGTGATGTGTCTTTTTACACCCTGTATATTATATCCTATTGGCACTCACTATCAGAAACAGTACTAAAGATTTATTTTTTTGGAAATTGTTTAAGCTTGCTGTTTTCCAAAGTGGCGGTAGGTATTAATTAAAACAGGTCGTTATCCGAAATTATTTTAGGTATAACCTAAAATAATTCCAGAAATATATTATGTAATATATTTTTTTTGTAACGGAAAGGTGTGGTCATATTTTAAAAACAGGCCAATTGCGTGTCGGACTTCGCATATTTAGGGTTCCGTACCAAATGAGGGAATTATCAAAGAAAAAATCTGATTTATCAATATACTAGCTGACCCGACAGACGTTGTCCTGTCTTAGCTCTGAACTGTCAAACGCGCAAAGTTTAAATAGTTGTTAAGTTTTCTGAAATTTTCTAATTTTCCGCGCAACTTTCTTATTTTTTTCTTTCTAAGAACCTTCTCCTGACAGTAAAAAATACAACAAAAAAGAATTTGCAAAATCGGTCAAACCAGTCACGCGTGATGGCCGTGACCAAGGGAAATAGGGAAACATTTATATATATATAGATAGATTGGTATTTATTAGTAAAATATAAGTAATAATAAACATTATCACCAAATCTCAAGTTCATATGTCCATGGGAAGATAAAAAAATCTTCGGTACAAAATTTTGTGACAGACATACAGACAGAGGCACACGTGAGGGACAGCAACACGCGTTCCGTTGGTGGGCAATCATTCAATAACATCACCCGCTCTGCGTGGAGCGGGAGGGCGTGTCAGCCTCTTACTGACTAAAACCCACCCCTGTTCCTTCCTTGCCTGAGTGCCCAGGGGAGCGGTAACTCTGTTACGAATTTATCAGCCAACCCTCCGATTGGACTCTTCGGGTACGGAATCCTAAAAAATGGTTCAACCCATGGTTATGAACAACTTTGTTTAAGAAATTCATAGTTAATTCCCAAAAAAAAAAGTTTTATACAAAGTTATCATCAGCTGACCAATATTTGTATAGGAGATATGTTTTGAGAATTGCTTATTGCTGACGAAGAAAGTTGTCCATATACATGGTGTAACGGAAAGGTGTGGTCATATTTTAGGAGCCGGTTCTGCCCATGGAAATGAAAAACTTTATCTAAGAAAAAATAGAAAATTCCAAAAAAAAAATTGTAATTTCCATACAAAGTTATGATCAGCTGATCAATATTTGTATGGGAGGTAATTTTTTTTTTTAATTTCATCGGATTTTCTTGAAGAAAGTTGTTCATATCGACGGGCAGATGCATTTCTTAAAATATGACCACACCTTTCCGTTACACCCTGTAGATGGGCAGGAGCAGTTCTTAATATATGACCACATCTTTACGTCCTGTATATTGTGTGAAACAACCACTTTTGTTGGAATCTAATCATACAGGATTTAAAATACGTTTTGCAAGCTCACGGCCGCTTACAAAATACAATTTTAATCCTCTGAAATTAAAGGTTTTTTAGAACGTTTTGTGGAAAATTTTCACATAAGCCCTAGGGAGTTTAAATTACAATACAACATCGCTTTGTTGTCGTTTTGATCACATGTGTACGAAGTAACGGTTCTTGATTTGGCAGGAAAACGTATGATGAACTCATACCGATATAACTGTAACTATAGGTAATCTATTTTTTTTTCGAGGGTGGAAAATCATCCGTGACTTCACCCGCTCTGGGTGGAGCGGAAGGGCGTGTCACGTGTCGTGTGTGTGACTCTTACTGACGAAAGACCCATGTTCCTTCAGTTATTATTGTTGTTGTTTGTCCCCTGTCAGAACTACAGGTAATCTTTAAAATCCTATTGTCTCACCATTTATTTAACTACCTAATCATCGAATAAAATGTATATTTAACTGTTTCTTTAATTTAATAAAGACAGTAAAATGTTATTATAATTAGGTTGATAATAATTAGGATCGATGCAAATAAAAAATAACAAAAAGTAAAATTAGTATGAAAAATCGGAGCATAAAGTTTACCTCCTGGCTCGATAGATGGCGTTGTACAGTTTTCTGAATCTCGCTATGGTTTCGTTACAAGCGTTTCATGACCTCCGGTTGTCAATTGAATGTGACATCTTCTGACTGACCCGATTTTAAATAATTTCAATATTTTTGGATAGGCTCTCTGAAGATATTCTGAGACCTATAATAATTCCTGATTCTCCTAGACTACTATCGACTCGCTTCGAGGAGGGGCTACTTACTATGTCGTGTATTGCTAAATCATCGATATTTCACTGCTTTATTTAATAACTAGTGACTCACCTCAGCTTTGCACGGGTACAAATTATACACAAAAACCTTCTTCGTTTAACGCTCTTTCTATTATTGAAAACCGCATTAAAATTCGTTGCGTGGTTTAGGAGGAGTCAGCGGAGAAACAGACAGACGCGGAAATCAACTTTCATTTATACTATCTAAAGATAAAGATGCACCTTCATAATTTTTAGCCTTGACTTGATCTTCTTGGTGTTACTTTAACATCTACCCTCAATTTTGGTCCCTTCATAGAGGCTAAGGCTCAAGTGGCTGCCAAAAAGTTGGGGGTCCTCGCAAAGGTGAGACGATACTTCACGCCGGAACAGCTGCTTCAACTCTATCAAGCGCAAGTCCGATCGTGTATGGAGTACTGCTCTCATCTTTGGGATGGATCTGCAAGATACCAGCTTGATGCCCTTGAGTCAATTGAGAAACGAGCCAAGAGGATCATCGGCAATGATAGACTCGTTGAGTCAAAACTCCAAAGTCTTGAACATAGACGTTAGCCTGTCGGTTTTCTATCGATTACATTTTGGGGAGTGTGCGACGGAATTGCAAGATTTGATTCCGCCAAGCCCGTTTCATCTAAGGACCACAAGACGTACGGCGAAGTGCCACCGGTACATGGTGGACATCCCATCCATACGCACAAAGCGTTTTGAGAAAACATTCATTGCACGTAGGTACAGCTAGAGAGTGGAATTCTCTACCGGAGTCTGTGTTTCCTGTAAGATACAACCTGGGAGTCTTTAAGTCAAGAGTGAATAGGTTACTTCTAGGCAAGCGTGCTCCATCTTCGACCACATCATCGCTTACCATCAGGTGAGATAGTGGTCAAACGCGAGCCTATCAAACATAAAAAAAAAGAAAAAAAAAAGCCGGAATACGTCCACAGCTGGACATATGCCACCGCAAGCATCGCTGTATCGGGCTTGCGGATGGCGAGTAATGGGTAGTTTGCCGTCCGATCAGCACCAGGCCCGAGAGTCGACGGCGCGTAGCGTTCCACGCGCGCCTTAAAGAGTTGTCAGCAATAATGATGGAGCCCGTCATGGCCGATGCCTGCCCAGGGGTTGATGACAAATTCGAAACAGAGTTACCTCGCCCCTGGGCACTAAGGGCAGGGAAGGAACAGGGGTGGGGTTTAGTCAGTAAGAGTCTGACACGCCCTCCCATTCCACCCTAGAGCGGGATATGTCATTGGATGACTACCCACCCCACAAAAATAAAAAAAGCATCGCTCTATCGACTGGTACCATGCTTCCAGCATCCAGTGGACTCCCGCGGTCATCACCAGGGCATTATTCATTAGTCCACCGTGTGTGAAGTCTTCCAATGCTGCATCTTCCCGTACGCGGTAAATCACACTAATATTATAAAGGCGAAAGTTTGTGAATGCGTGTTTGTATTTTAGTTACTTCTTCACGCTCAAACGGCTGCAGCGATTTAGATGAAATTTGGTATGTAGTTAGCTTATACCCTGGATTAACACATAGGCTTTACTTTATTTCATATCCCGGTCAACACGGGTGAAACCACGGGGCGCAGCTAGTATATAATATTTCAGCATAGTCAGCCTTATAATATTCCCACTGCTGGGACTCAGGCCTCCTCTCTAGAAGAGGAAAAGGGCCGTAATCCACCATGCGGGCTCAGTGTGGGTTGGTGGATGTCTTCGAATATTTAGTTCTAGGACATATCAGTTTCCTCGCGATGTTATTCCTTCACCGTTTTGAGAGCAGAGGTGATAAAACACGAAGTAAAGCGCCTACCTGGGTTTGAACTCACGACGTACAACTCGTAAGTTGGGACCGTTACCACTCGGCCAGCACTGCTCAAATAATATTCATCTAAGTTTATAATATTAATGTATTTTGAACATAAAACTTCCAAATTCAATATTTTAAATAATATTTAATTCATCTAAATCAATAGGCTTGTTTCCTAAAACAATCTAATTAATTCGTCAGTTAGATTACCAAAAAATATTGGACACGTATTCTTTCTTTTTTCAAGTACTTAAACAAAAAATGAGGACGTTACAGTTCGTTGAAATTTCGCGTGACGTCACACTGTGCGACACTTTTTTATCACAGAGTGACGTAACGAGCCCACTCCTGCATGAACTTTAATGCGTTTTAACTTCGTAATTTGTATTAGTTTGGTAAAGCAAAAAATACGTGTCCAAAATTATTTGTTAATCTAACATACGGACTAAATAGATTTTTTTTTACAGGAAATGTCCCTATTTTATTGTACTCCTATATATAACATCCTACCTGATGCGCAAACAGTTAAGAAAAAATGTTGTTACATCCGTATTCGGACATAAGGAAAATTGTCACCAATATTTTCTACATTGGAAACATTAACAATATGTAAGAAAAGCGCTGGTATAGGGAAGATCGTTCACAAAGGCAGGTAAGATTGTAAGATATTTATCTATACGGTCACCCCAAAGCGCTTGCAACACAAATATATTTCAAAATAACAACGGTGTTACATTAAGATACGAAGTAGACAAAGCAACGTTATCTGGGACACAAAAAAATAGGATCCATAGGTCCACTCCACAATACAATGTTTTGGAAAGTTTTATTGAAGTGAAAACTTCCTAAGGCGCGTTGGGCATTTTTGAGATGGGAAAAAACAATTGAACTCGCCACCGACACCGACACATATTAAAGCATCACAGAGCCGTACAACTAAAAAAAAGTTTTGCGATTTTTTTTTTCTGGGAAACGCCTTTTATTTTTAGGTATGAAAAATAAATATATGTTGTTTTGCGCGCAATGTAACGCGAACACAGTCAAGTAGATTTAAACCCCGCCCCTTTCCTCTAAGCCACGTAGGTACTTGTCGGACACGTTTGATATTTAATGCGTTTTCGTAACTGCAAATTCGTAATTTTGAAATTTTCTTAAATAAAAAAAACGAAAATTCAGGTAAAGTTTACTAATAACACTTAGAATTCATTTTCAATATTTCCAGAACCAGTGGTTTTCCCAGGTATGGTCTAGTGGAAAAAAATGATCCAAATAATGGGTAGAATATGTGGCTCTCCGCTTCGGAAACTGTCTTTTTACACCGAACTTATTGTCTCCAAAAACATTACCCACTTTCTTGGGTAGTCGCGTAAAAAGTTACAAACAAATCACTTTTTTTTAAACTATTGATAGGCACGCGTTTGACCGCTATCTCACCTGATGGTAAGTAATGATGTGGTCGAAGACGGAGCACGCTTGTCTAGAAGTAACCTATTCATTCTTGACTTAGACCCCCAGGTTGTAGCTATCAGGAAACACAGACTCTGGCAGAGAATTAAATTCCTTAACTGTACGCACAATTAATGTGTTCCCAAAAACGTTTTGTGCGTGTGGGTGCAGTTGGTGGAATATATTTTAGTGCAATCACAGGTTTGATGCCACCAACTGCATCAGACTTCTTGAAAGTGACTTGTCTGGAATTTTTTAGCTGTATTTTGCAGTCAGGTTTTAAATATTTTTTTTTAAATAACATCCTGTCTGCCTAGCCTTTTTCCAACTATTTTGGGGTCGGCTTCCAGTCTAACCGGATGCAGCTGAATACCAGTATTTTACATGGAGCGACTGCCTATCTGACCTCCACAACCTAGTAACTGGGTAATACGATACGCCTTGGTAAGACTGGTTGTCACACTTTCGGGCTTCGGAAGACCCGTAACGACTGTCAAAGATCCACGATTGACCGCCGGGACCAACGGCTTAACGTGCTTTCCGAGGCATGGAGGAGTCGCAGTATGTAAAGATGTTCACCCATCCATAGACCAACCCCGGCAAGCGTAGCTTAACCTGATGGATCGACCTCTCTCTCTCCTCGCTCCTCTTTTTTTAAATAATATTACGTGTATAAATTATTAAGATATCCATTTACGAAAAAAAATAATTTAATTTCCTTCTGCATCTGCCTTCCTAGCGGTAAACAAACAGACGCGGCAGATTTACTGCAACAGAAGCTTTCATTGAAATTAGATGATCGTCCAACGGAATTTATTTTATTGCTTTTGAGGAGGAAAAACACTGTGCCCGAGCGTTTTATTATCGGTGCAAGTGAGATATGGGAAGAGAGGTGTTGGGCTAACAAACTTGTTTACAAAAAGGGTTTGCCAAACGTTTTGACTGAGGCTTTAACGTAATTAACTTAAACCAGTTGCGAATGATCTTGAAACGGTAGTGGTGATCTTTTATTACCAGCGACAAAAAAGATAATTAATTGAAACCAGTAGAATTTTAACAGAATATTTTGATGCAATATGGTATTTTACTAAAAACATTAGTCCGTCAGTTAAATAACCAAAAAATATTGGACACGTGTTTTTTATTTGTCACGTAAACGAAAAATGAGGGCGATACAGTGCGTTGAAATTTCGAGTGACGTCAAGCTGCGCGATACTTTTTACCAACAAAGTGACGTAACGAGCCCCACTCCTGAACTTTGATGCGTTTTATCTTTGTAATTTTTTATTGATTTGGTAAAGCAGACTAGTTAGATTTTTCTTAGTAAAATACCCTATTGGGCAAACTTTGTCATTACCGAGCGAGAGCCGAGAAACTGCTATAGATGACAATTCCCAACGTGTATCAAACTACGTTTTTAAACACACTTACTCGACAATAATAAGTAAAACCCTAGTAACATAATATTTAATAACAAATTTTTGTGATAAATGGCTTCTGATGGTCACCCATCCATGGGTGTGGTCCGTGGATGGGTGACCATCTTTACTTACATACCGAGACTCCTCCGTGCCTCGGAAAGCATGTTAAGCCTTTGGTCCCGGCTGTCAATCGTGAATCTTTGACAGTTGTTACGGGTCTTCAGAAGCCCGAAAGTCTGACATTCAGTCTTACCAAGGGACGTGTATTACCCAGTCACTGGGTTGTGAAGGTCAGATAGGCAGTCGCTCCATGTAAAATACTGGTATTCCGCTGCATCCGGTTAGACTGGAAGCCGACCCCAAGATGGTTGGGAAAAGGCGCGGGCAGATTCTGATAAACGGCTACCGTTTTTTTTTTTTTTCATGATACTTGGTGGGAGCTGCCCGGCGACCAGCCTGCAATGAATATAATCAATTTTTGCGGGGGCTACCCGCTGCACTTTTCCACACTAGTGCGAAATACGCTACATTGCAAGGCTACAAGCAGTACGGTTTTTTTTTTTTTTTTGTGGGGTAGGAAATCATTCTATGACTTCTCCCGCTCTGGGCGGAGCGGAGGGCGTGTCAGACTCTTACTGACTAAAACCCACCCCTGTTCCTTCCTGCCTTTGAGTGCCCAGGGGCGAGGTAACTCTGTTTCGAATTTATCCTCAACCCCCGGGCAGGCATCGGCCATGACGGGCCCCGTCTCTTGCTGACAACTCTTTGAGGCGCGCGTGGAACACTACGCGCCGTCGACTCTCGGGCCTGGTGCTGATCGGACGGCGAGCTACCCGTTACTCGCCGTCCGCAGGCCCGGGTCTACGGTGGCCGGAGATCGTCTCGCGGCGCCTGAAGTCCGCGGCGTCTCCTGAGGCGGCTGCTGCTGAGGGCGTGAGGGCGACTCCGTTGTTGGTGTTCTCTCACGTGTCCCGCCTCCGCCTTCGCGAGCATTACTGCTTCGCAGAAGGAGGAGACGGCTTCCCATTCCCTCTCGCTCCGTACCATGGCCTGAACCAGGGCAGGGCGCGAGAGGTCGCTGCCGCCTATCTCATCCACGAGGACACGGCGGTGCTCTGCCCAAAAGCAGTAGGGGTAAAGGCGGGTTTTCGAGTGTATTGAAAATACGAGCGAGCCTTACAGTAGTCGCTTATGATGTGTAACATTTGACATCTCACCTTAGTAATAAGCAATATTAACATTCTATCCCGCAAAATAAAAATAGCGCGCTTCCCCGGCTTCCTGTTACACACTTCCGTCCCATTTCACGAAACCTCAGCAAGAGGAAAGATGTTTTACATCAAAAATAATAATGAGTTTTACCAAAAACACTGTAAATTGTTCTAGCTAAGGTAAAGGCACCTTATTCCGTGGGGTTCTGATATTTGTATCTTATTCAAAGGGAAAATAAATACAGCATTTGCAAGCGAATTACAAACTCTTTATTTAAAACGCTTTTAATAGCGTATGTATTTATGTAACAGAATCTTTAAACATGATTTTCACCCACTTCAAAACGTTGGATTCAATTGAAACTTCGCGCACTTATCAAAGACCGATGATAATGGATGGTTAGCTAAGTGACGTCATTCTAAATCAAATACGGCGGATTCACAAAGATGGCGGACTAGTTATTTTATATGCATTCCCATGTTATAAGTATCAAATGAAAGAGTTTGCTGAGATAATACGAAAAAAAAAAAAAAAGCTTATTTTAATTTTATTTTAAACTATGTACAGAAAATAATTTACTGTTTGATCTTTGATATTGTCTTACCTTGCTTATACCACTAGTATAGCTTAAGCATAATAATCCTATAATGTTCCCACTGCTGGGGCATAGGCCTCCTCTTTGTGAGAGGGTGTGGGCCGAAATCCACCACGCAGACCCAATTTTTTTTTTTGTTGTGCTTTGGGAAATCATTCAATGACTTCTCCCGCTCTGGGTGGAGCGGGAGGGCGTGTCAGACTTTTACTGGCTAAAACCCACCCCTGTTCCTCCCTGCCCTGAATGCCCACGGGCGAGGTAACTCTTTCGAATTTATCCTCAACCCGGGGGCAACGCAGGCCCAATGCGGGTTGGTGGATGTCACAGTCATGTCTTCGAAGTTTTTGGTTGTAGGACATGCCGGTTTTGAGAGCAGTGGTGATGAAATAATTTACGCAAACTAAAGTGCCTGCTTGAGTTCGAGCTCACGACCTACAACTTGTTATACCACTTAAAGCGTAAAATTATGTGTAATTTGTGTGTGTGAGTTGAATGTGTGATGGTGTGTTTGTGTGTGTATTTATGTGTAGGTAAGTTTTATTCTACTCTATTCCAAAACCAATAAATAAGATAAACAACAGACACAGCAGTCACAATCACAAGAAGTCCTAAGTAGAAACTTAATAGACTTCCGTCGTCAAACTAGACTTCAAAGTTAACTGAGTTCAAACCGTTGCCCTCAGTTAAATTTTTATAACTTAACTAGAACTTGCACTGAGTGTGCAGCTTTACTTATTAGTAATCTTAACCACATTTCCGAACGAGATAATAATTACTCTAAGTAGTGTTGAGTGGGTTATTTACCTACATAAGAACGCATTAACATAGACATGAAAGTACCCAATGTGAGTGCGGTGCCCCCGTCCAGAATATGACTCACATACTGGAATACCTCCACCTCCACTATGGAGGACCTGATGAATGTTACTGACTCAAAGTATTTAGGAAAGTTAGGAAACCATCGATTCGAAACAAGAAGACTTACAGAGAAGATGCCTATCAAGAGTAAAAAAAAAAGATCGGAATTACGACTCCATTTTGCTAGTTAAGTAAAAACAGGTTTTTTAACCCACTCACAGAGAGGAGGCCTGTGCCCCAGCAGTGGGGACATTAAAAAGGCTGATGATGATGATGAGGTTTTTTAAGCTAAAGTTTTAAAACTTGACTGCACTTGCTCTGTGTGTGTAGTTTTGCTAAGCACATCTCTGAACGAGGAAATATTCGAAGTAGAGTGGTTTATTTAATTTTGAACCCTTTGTATTATTATATATATATATATATATATATATTATATTATATATATATATTATAAAGGAAGTCCTCCCACAAGGTGGACCCATGACCTGGTGATGGTCGTGGATAGCCGATGAATGCGAGACGCACAGGACCTGTCGTTGTGGCGACACTTGCGGGACGCCTATGTCCAGCAGTTGACGTCTTTCGGGTGAAATATTATAAACATGGAAGTTCTTATAAGGAACTACCGCCCTCAAACTTTTTAGGCTTTTCTGACTCATCAGGCGTATAGCTGGGCGTACATCTATGACGGCACATACGAACTAAACACATAAACCCAAAATCGCGCAAGCAGAATTCTCCTCGTGATTTGAACATATACACAACAGTTCGCTTCTCGTTCTCTGAAACTTGCCCAGTTTGAACACCTTCATACTAGATAATTGGCACTATCGCTGCGAGCTAAATTCGTCTTGCATACCACGCAAGATTCACCAGCCCACTGCTGGGACACAGAACTTCTCTCTGTGACAAAGAAGAACCATTCATAAAGACACGTCAGTACAGCTTTAACATAAAAACACATACCAACCACATCACGTCCGCAGTGGTTCCCTAAAGTGACACCTGTCACTTCCTGTCACCCTCTAGGCTGTTCGCACGTTCGATTTTATTACTCTTATGTGGGGCTCGCACTGTTTTCCCTATAGCTCCCATGGGAGGCAATGCAGTTGTGTTTAGATGGCATTTTATTGCGGGAACTCTTGAACTTTTATTCGTTGGAATGCCCCAATGGTGTGGTAAACGCAAGCATGGTAGGCAAAACATAAAAAAACTCTTTTTTCTAAACAGTATTTGTCGGTGGGAAACCCAATTTATGATTTATTAAGATTTACAACAAATAATAAATTCTTAAAAGTAGTGTTTAAAAAGGTTACTACGGCCACAAAGTCATTTATTTAGATTTTAGATATAGATTTATTTTCCAAGATTGCAAATGACAACTTCGGCTGTTCCCAATATGATGAAATGTAAACCCATAGTAGACTAGCCCCTCAGGCCCCGCCCGCGTCACGTGTCAGTCCCCGTTGACAGGCGGCCATCGTGTAACTACAGACTTTATCAGGTTCCGGGTGTATGAACCTTGTCACAGATCTAAAGACCTTGGGTAATAGTGATAATAGCGGTTTAAAACGCGTGAATCCGGTTTCTGGCAATTTTTTTGGCAAGGCTAACTAAACTAAGGCACACATGTGCGCCACTGGGGTTATAGGGTGGGTGGGGATTTTGTTACATGCTGTTTACTGAACATGCTATCTGGTTTTCGATTGTAAATCTCAACATTTTATAACAAATAGGTTTGCAGATACTATTAGCTACTGATTAATTCATACATTTACACTGGATAATAAGTGTTTTTAGGGTTCCGTACCCGAAGGGTAACCAACGGGACCCTTTTACTAAGCCTCTGCGGCTGTCCATCCGTCCGTCTGTCTGTCAGCGGGCTGTATCTCATGATCCGTAGGTAATAGGTGGACAGATGAAATTATCACAGAATGTGTGTTTTTGTTGCCGCTGTAACAACAAATAATAAAATCAAAAATTAAAGGGGGCTCCCCTACTAGAAACGTCGTTTTTGCAACAAGTCTACGCGTATAATCTTGTACGATGGTACGGAATCCTTCATGCGCGAGTCCGACTCGCACTTGACCGGTTTTTTTTTTAATTCGGTTGTACTTTTTGTTGAAAGGTTTTTTTATTTTCACTTTTTAGTTGTTGTAGCCGATAACTTAAACTAAATAGTAAAGTTATGCCCGAATTGATGAAACCAATGAAACATGAAATTTGAACATTATCGGAGAAAACCAAAACGTCATCTGTAGGTATATACAGGGTGTAACGGAAAGGTGTGGTCATATTTTAAGAACTGTATCTGCCCATAGATATGAACAATTTTCATCAAGAAACTCTGAGGAAATTCTCAAAAAAAATTTTTACCTCCCATACAAATATTGATCAGCTGATAATAACTTTGTATGGAAAGTCACATTTTTTTTTTGGATTTTTTTTTTCTTAGAGAAAGTTGTTCATATACATGGGCAGAACCGGTTCTTAAAATATAACCACACCTTTCCGTTACAGCCTGTATATATATTTTTTTGTTGATTTTTTTCAAAAAGCACTGAAAAAATTTCGATAAAAAATTATATGGAACCATCTCTGAAGTATGACCGACCTTATCTCCGAAACCAAAGGGCTTAAAATTTTGAAAAAAATACAGAGGTTATTTCTTTACCTACAGATTACAGGAAACCTGTAAGAAGTGTATAGTTTTAAAAGAAATCCTGAAAAGAATATGATTTGTTGGGAAACCTTTGCGTGCAAGTCTGACTCGCTTTTGGCCAGTCTTTTTATCGGCTCTTAACATAATAGATGTTAAACTTTTATGAAGCTTAAAGCTTACACAGTTGAAAATGCCGAGACAAGCCTTATAAATATAATTAGAAGTAAACTTAAAAGACTTTAGAAGTTTTCTAATAAATATAAAAGAGGTTTAAGATTGTCTTAGCTTGTAGGTAATCTCTTATTAAAGTTACTAAATTTTTATTTATCACTAGCGACCCGCTACGGCTCCGCACGCGTACAAATTATATACTTACACAAACCTTCCTCGTGTAAATAAAAATAAAATAAAATAAATAAAAATAGCCTTTATTTCCCAAAAGAAGTACATTATGATTTGAATTAATTATTTATATATATATATATATATGTTTTCCACGTGTAACGCTCTTTTTAACCCACTTCGAAAAAGGAGGAGGTTCTATGTTCGACTGCATGTATTCTATGTGGGTTATTATTATTATTATTATTTTCTCCTCCTTTTTACAGTAATTTTTAACGTTGTCTGACAGTTTGAGTACTTTTGCGGCCTACCCAAATGTCTTTTCTTTGGTATTGTTCGTCATGTCATTGAGCTCCTTAGTGGTTTTTTAGTTGAGCTATTCGACTATTGACAAATGCTTGCACTGACTTTACAGGTCCACTCAAATATGTTTGGTTCTTTCTTCAAAAGACCACTACAGACACTAAGCTGCATGGTCCTAATATAGAATAATGTGAATGCGAGAACTATGTATGTCGTTTTATTCATGTAGATTTTATGATTGTCTGGCAGTTTGAGTATTTTTGCGGCCTACTCAAATGTCCTTACTTTGGTATTGTTCGTCGGTTCGTTGAGCTCCTCAAAGTTCTGAGTTGAGCTTCGCGATGACTGACAAATGCTTGCACTGTCTGGACAGGTCCACTCGAATTTGTGTATTGCTTTCTTCAAAAAGCTCATCCCGGACATAAACGTACATGGTTCTCATATGATTTAACCAGTACACATTGTATGGATTTGAACACTTTAAAAGAGACTTTGACCTCTGAGTTTGTTTCGGTGTTTCTTCTCAGGGTAGTCAGCTAGGAAACACCGGCCTCATCTAGCTTAAACTGACAAAAAACATTGACGTGTAAAAGTGTTCCTTGTAACCTATTTACTGAATAAACATCATTTATCATTTCTCATTTATCACTAGGCCTAAAATTTTGAAAAAAAATACGGAATGTAGTTCTTTACTTAGAGATTACAAGAAAACTACAAGAAGGACATATATATATATATATTACAGTAAAACTACAACTATAAGAAAGGTGGTTTTATAAAAACCTGACAAAATGTGATTTGTTTGGAACCCTTTACGCGCAAATCAGACTCGCTCTTCGCCGGTTTTTGTCAGTGGGGTTTCGAGTTTTAATTTTTTTCTCTCTACTTCATCTCTACTAAGCAAAAACACTTTCCACGTCTTTATGATTAAACTAAAATAAATGACGAAAAACGATACATACTCGTAGGTACATGGTCTATTGTTTCGAGTTCCTACAAAGAAATACTAGGAAAAAGGCCAAGCTAAAACGCTTCATCAATACATAATTATTTCATTAATTAAAACAAAACACGATCAACACGTCCCAAAAACAATTAAACTCACAGCATTCCAGCAGCAATTTACTAAAAAAGCAACGCCGGAACCCTAATTCTCGGTAGTAATTGTTGGCAAAGGGTTCCGCTCAACATCTTACTTAATGGAAATAAGGCTGGAATTGGCTGCCTTTGTGGGCCGCTGGTTTATATTCCTAAGAGGTTTTTGTGCACAGCCCTTATGTTGTTGTAAAGCCGCCTTTGGGTAATTGACAAAGGTATCCGTTCGATATTTAGTAACATATTTTGTGGTGGGTAACTTGAGCTTTGAGGGTTTAAATTTTTTAGGCTATTATTATTTATATGGGATAAGGGTGCCCTAATCGGTTATTCTTCCATACAAACGTAGTATAGCCATTTACTATTTGATGGTGTAATAACATATCTATAAGGAGACAAAAAAGTAAAAAAAAAAAGTTTTTTTTTTAAGTTTTTGTCTCCATAAAGGGCTAAATAATGGCGAAATAAATTGATACAATTTTTTTTTTGTTTTATTATAACACCATCAAATAGTAAAGTAATTGCCATACTATGTTTGTATGGAAGAATGACCGACTAGGGCACCCTTAATAAGTACAAAGGAAAAAATAATTATGAGAGAATTTTTATATTTTTTCCTTTTCTAAAGTATCGCCATAGGTGACACTTTATATAAGTTTTTATTCACAGGCTCATTTGAAATTTAAAAATAAATTAAGTCAAGGAAATAATTTGTTCCTTCTACTTCACATATCCTAATAATATTATAAATGTGAAAGTTTGTGAGTGTGTATGTTTGTTACTCTTTTTTTTTTTTTTTTTTTTTTTTATGTTTGGTAGGCTCGCGTTTGACCACTATCTCACCTGATGTTAAGCGATGATGTGGTCGAAGATGGAGCACGCTTGCCTAGAAGTAACTCTAAGTTACTCTTTCACGCAAAAACTACTGAACGGATTTTGATGAAAGTTAACAGTAATATTGCTTATACATAAGAATAACACAAAGGCCATAATCATTCATCATCATCAATCTCATCATTCTCCTACCCTTATCCCAATTTATTTGGGGTCAGCGCAACATGTCTTTTTCTTTCATTAGTCGTCATCTCTGTAGTCACCCCCTTTTTACCCAAATCCCCTTTCACACAGTCCAACCATCGTTTCTTTGGCCTTTCTCTACTCTTATAGCCATCCACATCCTTACACAAGACTTTCCTCACGACATTTTCTTCATTCCTGCTCATCACATGCCCATACCACGACAACCGATTTCCACACAACAGTCAGCGGTGCCACTTTCAGACTTCCTCTTATAATTCCTAATTCTCTCCATGCGCGTAACACCACACATCGCTCTTAGCATTAATAGTGTAATCATTCATATATCATAAAATAATAAAGTCCGGGGGGCAAGAAGTCAGGGATTGGTTAGTGGTGAAGTTCTTCCCATAGTTTACTTCTCACTGTAGGTGGCTCATCTTGGATTCTCATTCTTCACTTAGGTTAAAACTATCACCGAGGGAATGCCACTTTGTCCAGAGCCTCTTAGAGTTTTATGGCATGCACGTATCATTCAACCTTAAAGTAGATCAGAAACTTCATATTCTTGTCTGCTCTAAGCTATCTGGCTGGTTCTAAATAAGTAATCACAAAACAAATGAACTGCACCGATTCAACAAACTGCAATTACTATGTACCTAGTACCATAGCGCGAAGTACCACAGAGCAATCACAATTAGTGCCAATTTGTAATTGTCACCGCGGCGAAACAGCGCTGTATCGCGTTGTAAAGCACCATTGTGCTGGATTGTGCTGCTGTTAGAATCAGCTTGAAATTACTTGTTTACAGCGGTGTGCTTGTTTAGCTGGGTAGGCTGGGAGTTAGTCAGCTATTCTGTTTGGGTGGCTCGTGGCTTATTAGTTACTAATGTTTAGCAGCGTTAAGGCGCAGTTATACGACTTCGAATGGTTTTTAATTGAACATCACGTCGAAATGACTAGTCTTATTTCTTTGAAAAAAAAATATTTTACTCTAGACAATATCCGTCCTAATTTGATTTGTGAATATTTGAAATTATATTTTTTAACATCGTGTAATACATTTATAAAGTTATGTCTAACGCAGATAATAAATTGAGAAACACGCAAAAATTATAGCGTATTTTTAAGAAACCTTCACCATTTTAAAGATCATTTATTTATCAATATTTTAGTATACCTACCTGTTGTTTTATGTATAATAAATTAATGATGCGTCTAATTTCGGACAGCGCTCCTTGATGGGCGAGTCCTATTATTGGGTGGACGTACGACGCGTTACGTGAGGTCAGCACAGAATACGCAAGCTAACCACTCAAGGTCATTGGCAGTTAATAGCGCCTTAAGCGCTGTTGACTAACATCTGACTAGATAAACCTGTGTGTCGTGTGTATGAATAGAAATCAAGATTCTGTCGTCTCACATTACACACCGCACACAGTGGTGAGGTGGGGGAGTGGGGAATATCGCCCTCCCTCATGCACTTTGTTTGTGGCTGCGAGACTGGACGGACGTGCCTGCGGTGTAAACCTGTGAGCCGATATATCAGACAAGGTGACGTAAACAAACAATACTATGTTAATGACCTAATTCTAACATCATCGCCACGAACGCAAGAAACGATTTTAGATTTGTGCTTTTCACGTTGATTTTTAAGTAACCACGCAATAAAAGGCTCTAAAATATTAATTACAATGGAATTTAAACACGAGTTTACTGTTATAAAATTTAATGATGATCTCGAATTCAGAATTCAAATGTAATCTAAAGTATTGAAGTTATAGCCTATCTGTATAATATCATAGATAAAAAAAAACCGGCCAAGTGAAAGAAAGAAAAAGAATTTAAGTGCGACTCGGACTCGCGCACGAAGGGTTCCGTACCATCCTACTAATAATATAAATGTGAAAGTTTGTGAGTGTGTATGTTTGTTACTTCTTCACGCTCAAAAGGCTGGACCGATTTGGATGAAATTTGGTATGTAGATAGCTTATAGCCTGGATTAACATATAAGCTACCTTTTATTCCTCTGGGCGGGTTAAACCGCGGGCCGCAGCTATTTATCTATAAAAACGGAAAAAAAACATGTCTGTTGTATGGGAGCCCCACATAAATATTTTTTTATTCTGTTTTTTATTATTTGTTGTTAAAGCGGCAACAGAAATACATCATTTGTGAAAATTTTAACTGTCTAACTATCACGGTGCATGAGATACAGCCTGGTGACAGACGGACAGACAGACAGACGGACGGACAGCGGAGTCTTAGTAATGGGGTCCCATTTTACTCTTTGGGTACGGAACCCTAAAAAGCATAAAGCCTATAATTTCCCCACTGCCGTTATTCTCCACGCCGCCGGCCCAATGCGGGCTATTGGATGTCACATGTCTTCGAAGTTTTGGTTCTAGGACAAGCCGGTATCCTCACGATGTTTTCTTTCACCGTTTTGAGAGGCACCATAGCAAAACACTTATGAAAAGCAAGAACATATATATCTGCCTAGCCTTTTCCCAACTATCTTGGGGTCGGCTTCTAGTCTAACTGCCTATATGACCTTCAAAACCCAGTTACTGGGTAAGATTGGCTGTCAGACTTTCGGGCTTCTGACGACCCGTAACGACTGTCAAAGATTCACGATTGACAGCCGGGACCAACGGCTTAACGTGCTTTCTGAGGCACGGAGGAGTCTCGGTAAGTAAAGATGGTCACCCATCCTTGGACCAACCCCGGCAAGCGTAGCTTAACCTGATAGATTGACCCGTGTGGCTGTTTATTACTTTAGCCAGCTGCAGCCTGCCTCGTTTCTTTTTAATGGGTTTAAGTAACTCAATTACCTACCCACTTAGAGGCTTATGCTACATTTATCAGAAGAATGAAGTTATGGGCTAGCAAAATGTGATATACTGTCATATCAGAGACACGAAAAAGAAGAACAAGAAAGATACACTATTCATCTCTGAAAATCAAAGCAAGCTAAGAGCCAAGCACATACAAGAGGAGGTAATTAATCACACATCATAATAAATAATTAAAATAATTTCCCATAAAACGCAGTAACGACGAGAAGCCTATTAAATCAGCGCACGTCAGGGTGTGCCTGCTAATATACTTACAGGGGGTTCTAACATTACAGGGTGTTCTAATGAGCAATTGACGCGGCACCGCCATCGTCACTAATTATGTCGACTGGGGCGACACGACGGTTGCTAGGCAACGGGTCTTGTTAATTTTATGTCATGTTTTATACTTATGCGAAATCACGCGTTTTATCTTAGGTGTTAAGTAATGTTTTTCCAAATCAGGGATGGCGAACCTATGGTACGCGGGAAAAAATATTTGGGCACGCTAGTTATATCTAACACTGAAATCACATTAACTTTCTTACATTACAATTTGATGAACGAATTTCGGATTGAAAATTAGGAGTTAATTGCGTCTAGTATTATTTTTTGTCCCTTAAATCATCAAGATTCTTTGGCGGCACGGTATGGCCACATTATTATATTTAACACGCTTTTATTATGTTCACTTGTAACCAAATAAAAATATCTTAAAAGTTAAATTTGATCCACTTCCTGGTTTTCAATTGAGCTGAAATTTTGCATACATATTTAGTTTGGATGAAAATGTATGCGTAGCTAAATGACACCATCATACATCCATTATGGCGGACTCCCAAAGAAAAAGAATAAAGATAACAGATAACGCGTACTTGTTATTTTTTAAGCATTCCCATGCTATGGGTATCATATCAAAAGGCTTGCTGATAATAATACGAAAAAGCGTGTTTATTAAATATTTAATGGAACATTCTTCAACAAAGGTTTGCCATCCCTGTTCTAAGCGATAAAGACGACGACGTAAGCCCATAGAATAAGAGGGATGTTTTGAACGCAAAAGCAATTATGTGTAATAAGTCAATAGTCGTTTTCTTCTTCAGCGTAGTCGTTATAGTCACTACATTGGGTATCAAATGCTTTCATATGATTTTTTTTTTTTTTGGGGGGTGACATATGACTTCTTCCGCTCTAGGGTGGAGCGGAAGGGCGTGTCGGACTCTTACTGACTAAAACGCACCCCTGTTCCTCCCTGCCCTACATGCCCAGGGGCGAGGTAACTCTTTCGAATTTATCCTCAACCGGGCAGGCATTGGCCGTGGCAGGCCCCGTCCTTTTGCTGACAACTCTTTGAGGCGCGCGTGGAACACTACGCGCCGTCGACTCTCGGGCCTGGTGCTGATCGGACGGCGAGTTACCCACTACTCGCCGTCCGCAGGCCCGGGTACGCTTTCATATGATCTAAAAGTCGGTCTGCTCAACAATCGACGCAGTGTACTTAAGTAGGTTTGTACTTATATCACTACACATTAATTTTCAACAGACTATAACTACAATACATATTATACTAAACTAATAAATAACTTAATAAATAAAATATATACAAGAGGCATAAAAGATCCGGGAGGAGTACAGCTCATTGGGAATCAAAAAATTCGTCCACATCGCTGTCAATGAGAAAAGTGCCCAGAACGCTGGCAGCATTGCCACAATGCTGATTCGTTGGCCGAAAAAAGGCCAGCCCTCTGGTCACGTGAAGAGTCGACTAAATGTTTGCTGATGTCACGGAAAACTCGATGAGCACTCGGACCCCATGGCCCTAGTGTTTCAACCCCAAACGGCTCAAACATATAACTCCCAATAAGGTTGTTATATTTGCGCCGTTTGAGGTTTTCTGCACCTGTAGCAGCCGCCCCAGCACAGCCCGCCGTGCTAAGAAGATGAGATGGAAAATTATTTAACTACACATTATAAAACAAAGTAAAAAAATGACCTCAAAAATTCCAGCACGGATTTTCATGCAATTTTCACCATGACTTACTTAAAATCTTATATTTTACTAACCGACCCAGCAAACGTTGTTTTGCGAATAAAAAATGGGGGGTGGGGATTATGGCGAGGGTGAAAAATACTTAACGACCTATTTTCATACCTACCCAAATGTACAAAAAAAAATCATTTAAATCGGTCCAGTCGTTTCGGAGGAGTGCAATCACAAACACGAGATTTTTATACATATACTACACTTTTAAGAATATTTCATCATCATTATCAGCCTACAGCAGCCCACTGCTGGACATAGGCCTCTCCAATTTCACGCCATTCAGCTCGGTTCTCGGCAACTCTCATCCAGCTGCTACCAGTCACCCTGCGAAGATCATCGCTCCACCTAGCCTGAGGGCGTCCTACCTTACGTTTGCCGATTCGCGGTCTCCACTCTAGAACACGTCTACCCCAACGGTCATCGGTTCTACGGCTAATATGGCCGGCCCATTGCCACTTCAGCTTGCTTATTCTGTGAGCTATGTCGACAACCTTGGTTCTCAGCCGGATCAACAACCAACAAGAATATTTAATCAAGCTCATTTATTTGGCACTTTAAAAACTATATAACTAATATTATTATTATCTCAATAAGTTAAATCACAGAAATAATCAATAAATCATAGGTAATGAATTAACCCACTGCGTTACCAAAGCAGTTTTAGGCTTTAAAAGTATTTTGGCCCTAATATCACATTTTCTTTTAAAATAAGCTCCATATTTTTACGTCAATAAAAACAATCATTTTTTCCTAAAAATAATCCTGTTTATTTTCCTGTTGTATGTGTCGGTATCGGATGAAAAATGGCGCCAGTCACACGTCAGGTTCAGTTAACGTCAAGCCCACGAAACGTTTACAAAATACAACACGCTGTATATATTGTTATTTACGTAAAGAGTTTATGTAAAAACGTCAATGTTGGTACCCACATAGCAGCCATTGGTTGAAAGACATTTATATTATGCAAAATTCTGAGAATTTTAGACTGTGTTTCTATGTAGGGGCTCTGTTTATTCTCATAAATAGTTTAAGTAACCAATATTGATCGATTTTAAAGGCGCAACTAAACGAAATTTAATGATTTTAAATTAAACATCACGTCTAAACAACTAGTTTACTTCTTTAAAAAAAATATATGTTACTCTAAACAATTTTTATTGTAATTTGATCTGAGAATATTTGAAATTATGTTATTATAACACAGTGTAATTAATTTCTAAAGTTATGTCTAACGCGGATAAAAAATTGAGAATCACACAAAAACTATAAAGCGTATTTTTATGTTATCTTCATCATTTCAAAGATCTTTTAGTTATTTATATTTTAGTCTAAGTGTTTTATTTTAATACTTGTTGTTTTATGTGTAATAAATTAATAATGCGTCTAATTTCGGACAGCGCTCCTTGATGGGCGAGTCCTATTACTGGGTGGACGTACAACGCGTTACGAGAGCTCAACACAGAACACGCAAGTTAACTTAATGACTCAAGTTCATTGGCAGTTAATAGCGCCTTTAGGGCACATGACTTCCCGAGGACACGGTGGAGCATACGGTGGAGGTCTGCCCCGCTTGGGCGGAGCCCCGCCGTGTCCTCGTGGATGCGATAGGCGGCAGCGACCTCTCGCGCCCTGCCCTGTCTCAGGCCATGGTACGGAGCGAGAGGGAATTCCCATTCCCTCGAATTCGAAACAGAGTTACCTCGCCCCCGGGCACTCAAGGCAGGAAGAAACACGGGTGGGTTTTAGTCAGCAAGAGTCTGACGCCCTCCCGCTCCACCCAGAGCGGGAGAAGTCATTGGATGATGAAAAAAAAAAAAAAAAAGGCCACATGTCTTGCCGAATAGAATAGAATAGCGGCATAATTATTCTAAAGACACGTAGACACACCGTTGAACCGTCGTTTTTTTCTGTATGAAAGGCCACTCATCCAGAAAAAAACGACGGATATGTCTTTTTCTGTAACTCTGACAACGTCTAAGCAAAATTTCGTGATGGTCGGTTCAGTGTTTTAGGCGTGAAAATGTAACTAACAAACAATCACACTTACTTTCGCATTTATAATATAAGTTAGGATCACAGCTTTGACCAACACTTATAAACGAGACAAGCTGTGATACATTTTTTTTTTTTGGTGTGGGAAATCATCCTATGACACCTCCCACTCTGGGTGGAGCGGCAGGGCGTCTCAGACTCTTACTGACTAAAACCCACCCCTGTTCCTTCCCTGTCCTGAGTGCCCAGGAGCGCGGTAACTCTGTTTCGAATTTATCCACAACCCCTGGGCAGGCATTGCTTATCATGCATTATTACCCACTATACTGATGCAAACACACAACCATCCTTTCTAATAATTTAAATGCGACAGTAACTTGGTCTCTCTTTGTCTATTTGTTACCTCTTTCTCCTAATCCGCTTGAACGGATTTGGATGAAACTTGGCACACAGATAGACATGTGTCATGTACGATGCGCTAATTATGGGATATAGTAGTATTTTATTTTATAGGCGGACGAGCCGCTGGGAGAAGTAAGATATAAAACAAAGCGAAATAAAAATAAAACACATAACTAAGTTTTATGCAGGTTAGCACGACGACGAACCAGTAACGCAGGATAACTAACACCTTTCTGTCCACACACATACATACACAATTTCTATAAATAAACCAATGTTTAGCCACTCATCTCTCACGAACGCGCACAGAAGCAATCCTACTTAATCGTGTGTCAATCATCGTTGGGCGGGTGACAGCGAACTCTCATGCTGTACGTGTTTGCGTGGTTGTACGCGTGTTATAGGTACAGACGTGACCTGCAGTACATCTAGAGCGACTTAGGGTTAACACTTTGTAGTGAGTGACGAGAATAGTCACAAATACATAATATGTAGAACGTACTGAATTTTGTTGTGGGCAGTTTAAGTATCGGCCGAGGCGATCTTGTCGAGTCAGCCTTCTCGGAAAACTTCGCTGAGTTAGTCAATACTACGACAAAATTCTCAGCTTTATTTTACCGAGATCGCGCCTGTTTCAATAGTTCCACATATTTTGCGAATAATTAAAACAGCCACTGAACTGCATTCGAGAAAATCCCGCCAAAAAACCGTCACGCCCTTGGTTCTACACAGCACAAGCTGGAGGAGTGCCCTACGTAAATCTCTTTTTAGGGTCCCGTACCCTTCGGTCCAAACGGAGCCCTATTGCTGTCACTCACGTGTAGGTCTGTCCGTCTGTCCGTCGTCCGTCACAAAATTTTGTTGCGATGAATTTTTTAACTTCTCATTGACCTATGAAGTTGAAGGTGATAATGTTAATTATTACGTATATTTTACGTCAATCGTCACGTCAGAATTTTTCTTTGAAAATTTGGTACGCAACCCTAAATGTGCGAAGCCCGACACGCACTTGAGCAGTTGTTATTTTTTTTTTTTTTGTCTGATATCATCAAATGACTTCTCCCGCTGTGGGTGGAGCAAGAGGGGCATCTCAGACTCTTACTGACTAAAACCCACAGTCCTTCCTCCAGTTGCCTGTGCCAAGGGCCGCGGTGACTCTCTTTCAAATTTATCCATGACCCTAGGCAGGTGCGTGGACCTCTGAGCGGCAGATCTATGTCGCCAGAACTGGGCGAGACCTGTATCTGCTAGTAATAGTGAAGGCTATACTGGCAGAAACCAATTGAGAGAAATGGTTTCCTTTTGTTTGACCATGATGGTCCAGAAGAAAGAGTCGGGGAGGCCGGAGGTTGCCTAGTTTAACGCAGGTGGGACTCCGGGGTCGCGGGTGCACTGAGTGGGATCTGCCCGTATGGGCCAATGCCCAATGCACAGAGGGGGTTTCGGGGTGGTCATTAAGAGGTCACGGAGCCCCTTCCATGAGCGTGGTCAACGGTTGGTTTTAGTAGTGAGGTCAAAATCCCACCTCCCAGGTCTTTTACCCAAAAGTCCAGTCACTTTGTGAAGGTTTCCCCCGAAAATAAAAAAGTTCCAAGCAAAATATATTGGTAGTAGTAAAATATACTACTAGTAATAATAAATATCACCAAATTTCAAGTTCATAGGTCAAAGAGAAGTTAAAAAAAAATTCAGAACCAAATTTTTATTATATTTTATTTTATTACGCCTGCCACTCAAGAACAAACACAAAAAATAAAATTCCCTATTTTTAATTTATTTGCAATTCTGTTGCTGGATTTCATTTAAAAAGCCACCTTGTTTACATACAAAACATTGGGCGGCCATATTATTTATTCGAATTTCAGAAAGGACTTAAGGAGGAAGCGCCAGAGTAACCCGCGAAATTCAAATTTTCTTACGTTTTTTGCAATTTGCAGGTCAGCATCAGGTTGTATGTTGATCAAAGTACATAATATTTATGTATGGAATGACTATTTCATGAAATCTTGACATTTGACATCAATTCTAACTGAGAGAGTTGTATTGATGATTCTAATGACTTAAATTCTATAAATACATTCTTGCTACGCCGCGAATCATATTTTGACCAAGATACAAGCAGCAATTTGCAGGTCAGTGTCAACTGACATGCAAATTGCAAAAAAACGTTAAAAAATTTGAATTTCGCGGGGCTACCCTGTATTTCACCTTAACGATCTTCTTTACAACACGTGTTTGGAAATAAAAACATTTCATGTGCGCCAGCGTGCGCGTGACAGTCGAATTAAGTGCAGCCCTGACTAAAATGTGCGTTAGGGATGTCATACGTCGAATTTTACGGTGTTTTGCACCCCTACAATGTGGTAACCGAACTGTCATAGCAGATGATTGACTTGAAATATACGATTTAGGTAATCACTACAAAATAAGTCAGGTACGTGCGGTTTTTACATTGTAAAAGCGAAGTCAATATAGTTTTTAGGGTTCCGTACCCGAAGGGTCCAAACGGAGCCCTATTGTTGTCACGCACGTGTCCGTCTGTCTGTCTGTCCGTCCATCGTCTGTCACAAAATTTTGTTACGAGGAATTTTTTAACTTCCCATTGAATTATGAACTTGAAATTTCGTGATAATGTTTATTATAACGTATACTTTACTAACAAATACCAATATTTAGTACGGAACCCTGAATGTGCGAAATCTGATACGCACTTGGCCAGTTTTTAAATTGTGCACCTAGATTCTGAAGTTTTACGATTTTTTTTTTTGGAAATAAAAAAAAATTGCGACTTGCGATGACTTTGCAACGATCACCATCGGTCACTGATGAACTGAGGGGGTCTCTCTCCTTGGCAGTTTATGGAAGCATAGCGCCTCAGTTTTATGAGGCGCTATCTCAAAACCCAGCTTGTGGATTGACGTCACGAATCTTACCACCCCGAGCTCAGTTGCTACTTAACCTACCAAATAACTTATTCAGAATTCAGAACTTGCTAGACAAAATAACATAACACAGAGCGAAGCTACTTCTAAACAAAGCCAGTACCTAAGTGATGTTTGAATTGTTATTTCTTATAATCACGTTAAACTGGCTAAGATTTTAGTCTAGTTTAGTGTACCAGTATTCAGCATGAACGTTTTGTGGCCAACCCACTATCGACAGCGTGTACAAATAAGACTATGAAGACGGCACTTCAAAAGTGAATAATAAAAAACTTTTTACAAAAAAAATATAACCGACTTTCAAAAAATAAAAGTTTTTTGTTGTTGTACACCATAACTAAAATCAAAATAGTAAAGTTATGCCCGAATTGTTAGCTCCAAGAACATGGAATTTGAACATAATTGGTGAAATTAGGGTGTATCAGAGCGTATCAGCGTGATGTTATGTTATGTAGTGGTGTAGACCATAAAAAGACATGCGATTGCAGCAATTCCAGAAGCTTTGCTATCATTTATTGAAGAATTCCATTGTCTATCTCCGAAGTTCTTCAGCAGATCTTCACCAAATTCAAATGGAACTACCTGGGAAGTATACCCTTTAAAACAAAAAAAGAATTTTCTAAATCGAGTCAGGCGTCTTCGAGTACCTAACCGGGAAACATACATAAAAAATAAAAAGATTCCGATGAATTGAAAATCTCCTCCTTTGTTAAAAACTCTAAAAATTGCAAAATAAATTTAATTTCGGAAGTCGGTGTTTCTAGTTTTGTTTCTTCGTTATTTGACCAAACAAAAAAAAACATAAAAATCAATTCATATTTGGCGAAATAATCGCGTAAAAAACATATGAAAAAAAAAACGTACAGTCATATTAAGAACCTTCTCCTTTTTGAAGTTGTTAAAAAGTCAGCCTCATCCGATTAGCATCAGCTTTCCGACTGGGTAACCTTTAAACGTTCAAAATTACTTGCTCCAGCTCATTTAATTAGATAAAAATAATTGTAATGCTTCAGAAAGACCCTTCAGAAACAATAAAAATGTAATTTGGAAACAGAAACCGAGCGACGACACTTTAAGTATATTGAGTACCTTTTTGCTCTTTATTTCCATGTCTACGCTTCCCTCTCTTTCTTTCCTCAAAGAGAAAAAGAGAAAGGAAACTCTTTAATAATCTAATCATTATCGTTTCAAAGGTTTGTTGGGAAGACTGACTTATCTCCAGATTCTTTATTTGAATTGATTCTTTTATTTTCATTTGCAAAGCGACAGTGCGATATTACTGGTGATCAGATGATAAAATTTCAGCCATTTTGTTCTTCATTTGACATTATCTTTCTGCTGTATTGTCGCTGGCTTTTCAGCATGTTTGCTTACTTTTCTCTCCGACAAAATTGAGTTTTCAGGGTCAAAGACTCCTGCCAGGGTAGCGGGAATGGCAGGAGGAAACGCCCGGGCTTCACCATTGTGCGGATCGCCTAGAGGACACGGTGGAGCATACGGTGGAGATCTGCCCCGCTTGGGCGGAGTACCACCGTGTTCTCGTGGAGATGATTGACGGCAGCGACCTCTCGCCCCGGCCTTGGTCCAGGCCATGGTACGGAGCGAGAGGGAATTAGAAGCAGTTCTCTCCTTCTGCAAAGCAGTAATGCTCGCGAAGAAGGAGGCGGAACGGGTGAGGGAAACTCAACGGAGTCTCACGCCCCCAGCCGCAGCCGCCGCAAGAGACGTCCTAGGCGTCGGGGGTCGCGAGACGGGGCTGCGGACGGCAAGTAATGGGTAGCTCACCGTCCGATCAGCACCAGGCCCGAAAGTAGACGGCGCGTGGTATTCCACGCGCGCCTCAAAGAAATGTCAGCCACTACTGACGGGGCCCATCATGGCCGATGCCTGCATGCCAAGGCGTAGCGGGTCTGCCCAGGGGTCGTGGATAAATTCGAAACAGAGTTACCGCGCCACTGGGCACTCAGGCAAGGAAGGAACAGGGGTGGGTTTTAGTCAGTAAGAGTCTGACACGCCCTCCCGCTCCACCCAGAGCGGGAGAAGTTATTTGATGATTTCCCAACTAATGAGAAAAAGAAAGAGTGAAAGACTAGTCACGGGATCGTTCGAAAGAGTCACCTCGCCCTTGGAGCGCAAAGAGCAAATAAAGGAACACGAGTGGGTTTTAGTCAGGGAGGAGCTCGTGGCTAAAGTAATAACAGCCGCACGGTTCGATCCATCAGGTTAAGCTACGCTTACCGGGGTTGGTCCATGGATGGGTGACCATCTTTACATACCGAGACTCCTTCGTGCCTCAGAAAGCACGTTAAGCCGTTGGTCCCGGCTATCAATCGTGGATCTTTGACAGTAGTTACGGGTCGTCAGAAGCCCGAAAGTCTGACAACCAGTCTTATCAAGGGCTCAGATTACTAAACAAACATAACTTTTCACCGTTTCCCTAAATAAACTATTAAACTTAACAGTGGTTTGGTGTGAACTAACCACACCAAACCAGACCAGACCAGACCAGAGCAGATTGGAGAAATGGCAACAGAAGCTGGAGAAAGTTGGCTTGAAAATCAGCAGAACCAAAACTGAATACATGTTCTGCGATTTCGGCGGTCTCTCCAGTTCAGAAGCTGTAGTGCTAGATGGCGCGCTTCTCCCAGTCTGCTCCGATTTTCGGTATCTCGGTTCACTCGTGCAAAGCGATGGCGAAATAGATCGGACTGTTAAGCACAGAATTAACACTGGATGGATGAAATGGCGGCAGGTCACCGGGACTATCTGTGACTCCCGCATTCCCCTAAAACTTAAGGGGAAGATTTATAAAACAATGGTCAGACCTGCTGTCTTGTATGGTTCAGAATGTTGGGCCACAAAAGGGATGAATGAAAAGCAATTGCATGTAGCTGAGATGAGAATGCTAAGAGCGATGTGTGGTGTTACGCGCATGGATAGAATTAGGAATGAGTATATAAGAGGAAGTCTGAAAGTGGCACCGCTGACTGAAAAGTTGTGTGGAAATCGGTTGTCGTGGTATGGGCATGTGATGCGGAGGAATGAAGAAAATGTCGTAAGGAAAGTCTTGTGTATGGATGTGGATGGCTATAAGAGTAGGGGAAGGCCAAAGAAACGATGGTTGGACTGTGTGAAAGAGGATATGGGTAAAAAAGGGGTGACTACAGAGATGACGACTAATAGAGGAGTATTGAAGAAAAAGACATGTTGCGCCGACCCCAAATAAATTGGGATAAGGGCAGGAGAATGATGATGGTGTGAACTAACAACTACCTACAACAACTACCGGGGTATCCGTCAACGACGAGAAAAACCCCAACAAGGGGTATCGTATTACCCAGTAACTGGGTTGTGGAGGCCAGATAGCCAGTCGCTCCACGTAAAATACTGGTATTCAGCTGCATCCGGTTAGACTGGAAGCCGACCCCAAGATAGTCGGGAAAAGGCTAGGCAGATTGATTGGGTGGGTTTTAGTCAGTAAGAGTCTGGAACGCCCTCGGGAGCTTCGCACAGAGCGGGAGAAATAGTCATGATTATTTCCCACATTCAAAAAAAAGGATCAAGGACTAGGGACCTTGACCCTGTTATAAACGAACTCGGAGTAAAAATATGCTATACTAGGTATAAGAATGCTGTTTCTACAGTGTTTGTACAGAAAATATGTCAAACCGCCATATTAAATTCTTCAACTTATACAAATCCTTCAAAAACGTCAAAAAATTGCTTTTTTTTTACGTTTCGAAAGAGCTTGCTAACCTAACCTAACCTAACTAACCTAACCTAACCTAACCAAACCATCGATATTTCTGCCTCCAGGAGAGCTTTTTTTACCTAGTTTTTTGCATATTAATTATAATGCAGGTTAGCTCCTGCTATCCCGACTATAAAAATTGACCATCGCAGCTTTATGTTAGAAACTGGTTTTTGGCCCACTGTGCAAAATTTTTGTTTCGTTGAAATTTTTATTCCAGTTCATTTAGTTTACCCGCGCGGAGACGCATCTTTTGACACCCCACACGTGAGCCTAGCTCTCACGAAACGTCAAAAAATTGCTTTTTTTTTACGTTTCGAAAGAGCTTGCTAACCTAACCTAACCTAACTAACCTAACCTAACCTAACCAAACCATCGATATTTCTGCCTCCAGGAGAGCTTTTTTTACCTAGTTTTTTGCATATTAATTATAATGCAGGTTAGCTCCTGCTATCCCGACTATAAAAATTGACCATCGCAGCTTTATGTTAGAAACTGGTTTTTGGCCCACTGTAAACCGAAACCTCTAAAATGTATAGTTAAATCGAAAATATCACTTTTATAACTTTCGTCCTGATTTATTAAGGTTCTAAAATTAAATTATGAATGTGAGAAAAAAGGAAACTTAATCTTAACAGATTCTATTATCATCCCGAAAGAGATTTGTCTGTACGACAAACAGGCCTCCAAATACCAAACTTAAAGCCCAGAATTTTGCCTTCAACCGCAAAGCCCAATCTGAAGTAGATCCAAATCTGAAAAACTAGGCACTAATTCCGAATTTACAAAAACCGGCCAAGTGCGAGTCGGACTCGCGCATGAAGAGTTCCGTACCATCGTACAAGATTATACGCGTCTACTTGTTGCCATTATTAAGATCAAGCAAAAAAAGCCAAAAAAAACAGGATTCTAGTAGGGACGCCCCCTTTAATTTACTTTTATTATTTTCTGTTATAGCGGCAACAGAAATACACATTCTGTGAAAATTTCAATTGTCTAACTTTTACCGATCATGAGATACAGCCCGCTGACAGACAGACGGACAGATGGACGGACAGCGAAGGCTTAGTAATAGGGTCCCGTTGGTAATCCTCCGGGTGCCCTATAAATAGCAACATCGGAATTGTTTACCTTGTAAGACCTAGCCTAATTAATCTGAATGAGGGTATAATAGTGAAGGGACACAAACTTTAATATATTATCGTTACTAGCTTCTGTCAGTGGCATCACTCGCGTGGAGTTACTAACTCCGCGCGTGTGATGCCACCATTGTAAATTATAGCCTATATGGTATTCCAGACTATCTATCTCTGTGCTAAATTTTATCCAGATCCCTTCAGTCGTTCCGGCGTGTTTGAGCAATAAACATTCATTCAACCAAACTTTCGCATTTATGATGATCGATACCCTTACATTTCGAAGAGGCCAATAGCTGCTTACGGCTCCTAAACACTTTCTTTTTTGTTTTAAATTCGCTTTCCAAAGTGTCCGGTGCTAAGCACCCAGCATATGCTGGGTCGTATAATAGTTTTCTCGTGTGCCCCCAACCCGCCTCCGAGTCGTCGGTAGACGTAGCTATATTTGGCTTGTGTTCACGCCCGGTCCTAACTAGCAAGTCCTAAGGGCGCAAATATACGATTTCTAATGATTTTAAATTAAACATCACGTCTAACGACTAGTCTATATCTATATAATATCTTTGAAAAAAATATATATCACTCTAGACAATTGTTTTCGTAATTTGATATGTTAATATTTGAAATTATATTACGCTTGCCGGGGTTGGTCCATGGATGGGATCTTTACATACCGAGACTCCTCAGTGCCTCGGAAAGCATGTTAAGCCGTTGGTCCCGGCTGTCAATCGTGGATCTTTGACAGTCGTTACGGGTCGTCAGAAGCCCGAAAGACTGACAACCAGTCTTACCAAGGGGTATCGTATTACCCAGTAACCGGGTTGTGGAGGTCAGATAGGCAGTCGCTCCATGTAAAATACTGGTATTCAGCTGCATCCAGTTAGACTTGAAACCGACCCCAACATAGCTGGGAAAAGGCTAAGCAGATTGAGTGTAATTAATTAGTAAAGTTATGCCTAATGCGGATAAAAAATTGAGCATCACGTAAAAACTTCAAAGCGTATTTTTATGAAATTTTCACCATTTTAAAGATCATTTAATTACTTATAGTTTAGTATACGTGTTTTAGTATAATACTTGTTGTTTTATGTATAATAAATTAATAATGCGTCTGATTTGGAACAGCGCGCCTTGATGGGCGAGTCCTATTACTGGGTGGACGTACAACGCCTTGCGTGAACTCAGCACAGAACACGTAAGCTAACCACTCAATGCCGTTGCCATTTATCTGCGTCTTAAGGAGAAAAACAATTCGCAAAATCTCAATTAGATTTCCTAGTGCCGTAAGTCTTTTCCGACCAAAAATTGTCACGTCCACCGCAAAGCCTCTTAGGTCCAAATCCAAACTACTAATGCCGAAGTTACCAAAAAGTCACGGACAACTGGCATAGTATTTAATCTCACAGTTGGCGGGCAGGCTTCGCTCCAAATAATCGACGTTTTGCGCACTATATCAAAATGTTGCCCACAATATCAAAATGTTGCCACTCACGAAGTTATGACATAAACTGCTTCTATTTTTAACAGTTTGATTCCATGGTAATATGGACGAGAAAAGGATGAAATATAATTACTTAGAAACTGGCAACGTTGGTTTTTTAAACCTTCCAAGATCCCTTAATAATCTAAATAAGGGAAATAGTGGAGGGACACCAATTTTGATATATGATCATATACTATTGGTCTATACCTGCATGCAATTCCATACATTTTGGAGGTATGGTGTGGCTTGAGCATAGCAAAAATGTCTTGTTTTATTCTAATATAAATCTCGTCCACCGCAAAGCCTCTTAAGCGGCCCCGAAACGTTCAGTTGTGATTGTCAATTTTATATCATTCGTCATCATTGCGATTGATCGTTTACGAGTACAGTTGAAGAGATTGTCAATCGCAGTTACGTGATTGAAAGCAATTGATGAAAAATTTGATTGATGCTCATTGACGAGCCATTGAAGCTGCTAATTGATCGTTTAACTGAGTCATAAACAATCGTTTCCGTCATTTGCGCGTCTGACAGCAGTGAAAACAAACATGGCGGATATCCCACATAATATCGAGGAGCGGGAATTTATAACGCAATCGTACAAAGTTAGCGCATACAATTGACAATTACGATTGAAGTGCATCAATGGCACCTTCAATTGCAATTGTCAATAACGTAGCACATTGACAATCGCAATTTAACGTGTCGGGGCCGCTTTAGGTCCAAGTTTGAACTACAAAAGTCACGTATGCCAGATGTACATCTGGCATAGTATTTAATCTCACAGTTGACGGGCAGACCACGCTCTGAATAATCGACGTTTTGCGCCAAAGAGTATAGCGCATAATTTCAAAATGTTGCCACTCACGAAATTATAACTTGATTGATGCTTTGTTTTTGAACAGTGTGTTCAGGTCAGATAATATGGACGTGAAAGGGATTAAATATATGTATTTAAAACTGGCAACGTTGCAGTTTTTTTTTAAATCCCCAATCTATATTTTTTTTAGTCTATGTATTTATCCGTGAAGTAAAAACTGACACATTATTAGACGATGCTTTGTTTTTGAACAGTGTCTTTTCATGATAATATGGATGTGACAGGGTTTCAGTGGAATGGTAGTCAAACGTACGGTAAATCTGGCAACATAACTTTATACATTTATATATTTATTTTTATATATGTAGGTATTTTATATTAAATATATGTGCATGTTTATTTTAACTATATAGATATATACTTTCGTAACCATTTTCTTCTTAAAGGTTAGATTATATATTGACCATTATTGTAATAAACGTGCAATAATGGTCACTGACCCACCTACATTTATTGACATTTTTTATTTGAAAAACGGAATTAATGACTCAAAGCTGTCCCGAATCAACATCTCTCGTGATCCTTAACATTGACTAATAATGAAAAACGATTTATATTTAATTGTTCAGGTACCTACGAAGAGTTATTAGGGAAAGGTCAATGTACTTTATTGCAAATTTATCTGAAACATAGTATGTAATATTTTTTCAGTTTATGCACCTGCCATGTTATCTCTCCACCACCCTTGGTTGACTGGTAGAGAATGCCTAAGGCATTAAGTCCACCTTTGTACATTTGTGTTGCATGAAGTTATAATAAATAAATTAATTGCAGTTTTTTCTAAACCTTGCATTGAATACACATTCAGAAAGAGTTTTTGGATATTTAAAATGTTGTACAAGTGTAAGAATCCAAGAAAACTTATCTGGCAAATACTTGTCTATTTATTTAGCTAGAATAAAATAGAAAATTATTTGTGGGCCATTTAATTTTCTCATCTAAATTAATACATTGACATAACAATGATTTATTAACCGACGAAAAAAAAGGAGGAGGTTCTCAATTCGACCGTATACATTTTTTTTTCTGCAAGATAATACTAATAATACACTCTACATTCACTACATCATGGATATCACTTGCCTAAGCCATTCCTCAAGTTACAACAACAACTAAGTTGTCATCCCATTCAATTGCCCACTTTAATTCAAACACTTTCCGACTCTTATTTATCGATACATTTCCACTGAGTCATGACAGAGGACTAACTGCGGGTGCATGTTTAAAAAACGAGGGTTTTTTTTACGTTTTTAGCTAATCTGGCTGAAAATGGAAGCTGTTGCATATTTATGAGGAAACTGAGTGGAATTGTTGTTTAGTCTAGTAAAAAATAAAAGTATCTATAGGTAATTTTGTTTGGTGTTGTGTAGAGTTGATGTAGAAGTTGATTGCTTTATTTTGGGTGAATTTTTAATAGACTTCAAAAAAGAAGTTCTCAATTCGTCGGAATCTTTTATTTTGTATTTATGTGAAACTGGGGCGGGTCGCTATGTATCGATAGTGGCAGTCACGGTGTGGTGCTTCCATGATCTGTGGTAGTAACTTTTTTTTTGGGATGCGTAATCATCCTATGACTTCAGGGCGAGTCAGACTCTTACTGACTAAACCCACCCCTGTTCCTTCCCTGCCCTGAGTTCCCAGGGGCGCGGTAACTCTGTTTCGAATTTATCCACGACCCCTGGACTACCAGTAATAAATATCATAGTACATAAATATCATAGTACATAGAAGAGACAGTAGTTTAGTTTCGTAACGCCCTTCATTTTGCCAACAAAAATGTTATGTTACGAGTAGTTACAGAAAAACATAATTAAAAAGTCAGTTCTCGTGGTTTTTGGAAGCGAGATAAAGTTTTGGGAAAAACTCGTTAAAACTAGTTCGTTCACAAGTGCAATTAAACAACTAAAAAGCTAGTGGTCGCATAGCAATTGACAACTTTTATTGCCTTACTCGGACTGAAATTGGAGTCCATTTTTTTTAGTTTCGCAAAAACTGTAAATTGGTTTGAGTAACATTTTTTACTTCAAGAAAATAATATTTTAAAACTGGATGACGTCAGTGCTCCCTACCCGTCTACTCTGAGAACAACATTATAAACAGAGAGAGAGAGAGTCCCTTTTAAAGTCCAGAAAATCAAGTCGTTTTAGGCTAAGCCAGCAATTTTTGAACGTCAAAGCTCTACATAAAGACAATCCCCAAAAAAACGCCCGCCCGTCACCACTTCCTAGTGTTTTAGCTAAGAAGAAGAAGTGGAACAACCAACTCCCCAGCAAACATATATTTTATCTTCTTCAGATTGATGCACTATGCATAAAAGAAACACGTAGATTTAAGTAAAATCTGTCCACACAAATCACGCATTTACCTAAACCCAATGAGGTATTTTATTTTAAAAAAATTAGTCCATTAGCTAAATAACATTGGACACGTGTTTTTTCTTTTGTCACGTAAACAAAAAAACTTTTTTAACAAAAAATACAACCGACTTTCAAAAAAGAAAAATTGAATAATAACTTTAATTTCAGAAGTCGGTGTTTGTATTTTATTTCTTCGTTAGTTGACACCGACTTCCGAAATTAAAGTTATTTTTTTAATTTTTAGTGTATTTTCTTTTTTGGAAGTCGGTTGTTTTTTTTGTAAAAAAGTTTTTTATTTTTCACTTTTTAGTTGTGCTTGTTGTGAAACGTGGAATTTAAACATACCTACTCGAATTGGAGAAAACCAAAACGTCATCTATACACATTTTTTGTTTTTGTGTTTTTTTTCAATTTCAATAAAATTTATATGGTAACCTCTAGAGAATACTCTTTCGGATAATAAGAATAATTTGGAAACTCGGTCCAAAACTGACAGAGAAATAGGTGGACATACAAAAATTAAACATACATACAGTCGAACATAGAACCTCCTCCTTTAAGCGAAGTCGGTTAAAAATTAAGGTGATACAGTGCCTTGAAATCTCGCGTGACCACGGTGCGACACTTTTTACCACCAAAGTGACGTAACGAGAACTCACTCCTGAACTTGTATGATGTTTTATGTTTCTAATTTTTTGTTGGTTTGGTAAACCATAAAAAACTTTTTTACAAAAAAATAGAACCGACTTCCAAATAAAGTGCAAAATAACTTTAATTTCGGAAGTCGGTGTCAAAAAACGAAGACACAAAACAGAAACACCAACTTCCGAAATTAAAGTTATTTTGCACTTTTTTTGGAAGTCGGTTCTATTTTTTTGTAATTTTTTTTTTTATTTTTCACTTTTTAGTTGTGGTTCCCCATTAAACTGTGTTAACAATTCTTATACATACAATAGCAGCAATCGCGGTTGATTTGCTGTCAATTTTTGAAGAGTTCCGTTGTCTGACTCCGAAACCCATCACCAGATCTTTTTGAAATTTAAATGGGACCATTTCGGAATAAACCCCTTTCGAACAAAAAAAAAATTTTGCAAATCCGTCAATATATGACGGAGTTATGCCCGAACATACATAAAAAAAAAAAAAAAAATACAAACATCCAAATTGATAACCTCCTCCTTTTTCGAAGTCGGTTAAAAATACGTGTCTGTGTGTTTTGTAATTTAGCTGACGGACTAATTAGAATTCTTTAGTAAAATACCTTATTATTATTATAATATAAATAACACAAATATTGAACACTTTCAACAAAACTTGAAATAATTTCTCACTAACTTCTAAACAATGGTCCCATAGCGCAGTTATCCCACGTACCCTACTGTTTCTTCCCCACACATGGAGTGCGCCAACAAATCATTGAACCTAAGGGCTGTGTCCCATAACGATGTGATATATCGAAGCTACGCAGCGCTGCGAAGGCTATCCAATCGCTTCTCATAACAGATAATGTGCTGCAGAGCCGTTATGTTGACCTTTTGTGATACTTTCTAGATTTAAGTGCTTTTTGATATTAAAATTGGGGCGGGGTGATTTATTTTGGTGAGGGTCGTCATTTTTTGGCCATGTGGTCGCAGTTAATAAGATAGCTTTTAAAGTTATTAAGCATACCTGAGTATTTATTTATAAGTGAATATATTATGACCGTGATTTTAATAACATCAGGCCTTTGTCTCCGGAGGTGTTGGCAGATATCTATTACTATCACATCATCATCATCATCATCATCATCATCATCATCATCAACTTATAGCAGTCCACTGCTGGACATAGACCTCTCCAATCACGCCATTCAGTTTTGCCGATTCGCTGTCTCCACTCGAGAACACGTCCATCATCGGTTCTACGGCTTTTTTTTTAGTATTCATGACAGGCACGCGTTTGACCACTATCTCACCTGATGGTAAGCAATGATGTAGTCGAAGATGGAGCACGCTTGCCTAGAAGTACCTATTCAATCTTGACTTGAAGGCTCCCAGGTTGTAGCTATCAGAAAACACAGACTCCGGCAGGGAATTCCACTCCCTAGCTGTACGCACAATGAATGTGTTCTCAAAACGTTTTGTGCGTGTGGATGGGATGTCCACCATGTACCGCTGGCGCATCGCCGTACGTCGTGTGGTCCGATGATGGAACGGGTTTGACGGAATCAAGTTATGCAATTCCGTCGCACACTCCGCGAAATGTAACCGATAGAAAACTGACAGGCTAGCAACTCGGCGTCTATGCTCAAGACTTTGGAGTTTCGACTCAACGAGCCTATCATTGCCGATGATCCTCTTGACTCGTTTCTCAATTGTCTCAAGGGCATCAAGCTGGTATCTGGCAGATCCGTCCCAAAGATGAGAGCAGTACTCCATACACGATCGAACTGGCGCTTGATAACGTTTGAGCAGTTGTTCCGGCGTGAAGTACTGTCTCACCTTTGCGAGGATCCCCAACTTTTTGGCAGCCATTGAGCCTTTACTTTTATGAAGGGACCAAAATTGAGGGTAGATACGTATCATCGAGAAGATCAAGAAGGTCGGTTATCGGCACGGTTACACCTCGGAAAGATGGAGCCAGGTGAAATTGGCTCCTTTTAGCAGAAAAAAGACACGCCTGGGTTTTAGCAGCATTGAACTTGACCAGATTGGCATCGCCTCATTCTGAGACAGCCTGTAAGGACAAGCGCCCAACCATAGCCTCTCGGAGAGACTGGATCTGGCCTTTGATTTATATTAGGTACGTGAAGCTGAAGTGGCAATGGCTAATATGACCGGTCCATTGCCACTTGAGCTTCACATACCTAATATAAATCAAAGTCGCTTCCTGCGTCTGTCTGTTTCTCCACTAACTCCTCCTAAACCACGCAATGAATTTTAATATGGTTTGCAGTAATATAAAAAGCGATAAACGTGAAAGGTTTTTTTGTATAATTTGCCATGTGGAGCCGGCAGTCGCTGGTTTGACCGTGAATCCTCTCGCCGTTGTCTCCGGATGTATTGGCAGATATGTATTTGCGTATAATATAAGTAATCTTATTTGGTCAGGAGCTCGTGGCTAAAGTAATAACAGCCGCACGGGTCGATCGATCAGGCTAAGCTACGTTTGCCGGGGTTGGTCCATGGATGGATGACCATCTTTACATACCGAGACTCCTCCGTGCCTCGGAAAGCACGTTAAGCCGAAAGATCTTTGACTGTCGTTACTGGTCGTCAGAAGCCCGAGAAGTCTGACCACCAGTCTTTTTCTAGTTCTTTACCAAGGGGTATCGTATTACCAAGTAACTGGGTTGCGGAGGTCAGATAGGCAGTCGCTCCATTTAAAATACTGGTATTCATCAGCCTTCGGTTAGACTGGAAGCCGACCCCAAGATAGTTGGGAAAAGGCGCGGGCAGATTGATACTCTTATTTCGTCAATTACGTTAAAGTGCCTTAAAGCCTAGACGTGCGAAGTCCGACACGCACTTGGCCGATCTTTGTATATATGTACAAAGTTAGGTTAAAACTGTTAATATTTAGATAATATTTAAGTCATATATGTACATGTATTTTATTTTAATCTGGAATTAATTGTAAATACACATACACATAACCTTCCGGAACAACTTCTCCGGCATACTAGTTTATATTGTTTAAATAAAAAAACCGGCCAAGTGCGAGTCGGGCTCGCGCACGAAAGGTTCCGTATTCTATAAAAACGGCAAAAAAATCATGTCTGTTGTATGAGAGCCCCACTTAAATATTGTTATAGTGGCAACAGAAATACATCATCTGTGAAAATTTCAACTGTCTAATTATCACGGTTCATGAGATACGGCCTGGTGACAGACGGACAGAGTCTTAGTTATAGGGTCCCGTTTTACCCTTTGGGTACGGAACCCTAAAAACCGTCATTTTAGAACCGTTTCCTAAGATTTTCGGATTTGAGATACATACCTGAGTATTTATTTATAAGTGAATATATTATGACCGTGATTTTAATAACATCAGACCTTTGTCTCCGGAGGTGTTGGCACCAACACCAACCAACATCATCATCAGCCTATAGCAGTCCACTGCTGGACATAGACCTCTCCAATTCCACGCCATTCAGCTCGGTTCTCGACAACTCTCATCCAGCTGCTATCAGCCACCTTGCGAAAATCATCGCTCCACCTAGCCTGAGGGCGTCCCACCTTACATTTGCCGATTCGCGGTCTCCACTCGAGAACACGTCCACCATCGGTTCTACGGCTTTTTTTTAACCGACTTCGAAAAAGGAGGAGGTTATCAATTCGGATGTTTGTATTTTTTTTTTCTTTTTTTTTTTTATGTATGTTCGGGCATAACTCCGTCATATATTGACGGATTTGCAAAATTCTTTTTTTGTTCGAAAGGGGTTTATTCCGAAATGGTCCCATTTAAATTTCAAAAAGATCTCATGATGGGTTTCGGAGACAGACAACGGAACTCTTCAAAAATTGACAGCAAATCAACCGCGATTGCTGCTGTCGTATGTTTATGAAATTGTTAACACAGTTTAATGGGGAACCACAACTAAAAAGTGAAAAATAAAAAAACTTTTTTACAAGAAAATAGAACCGACTTCCAAAAAAAGTGCAAAATAACTTTAATTTCGGAAGTCGGTGTCAAAAAACGAAGACACAAAACAAGAACACTGACTTCCGAAATTAAAGTTATTTTGCACTTTTTCTGGAAGTCGGTTCTATTTTTTTGTAAAAAAGTTTTTTTTATTATTCTTGATAGGCACGCGTTTGACCACTATCTCACCTGATGGTAAGCGATGATGTGGTCAAAGATGGAGCACGCTTGCCTAGAAGTACCTATTCAATCTTGACTTAAAGACTCCCAGGTGGTAGCTATCAGAAAACACAGACTCCGGGTACAGCTAGGGAATTTCACTCCCTAGCTGTACTCACAATGAATGTGTTCTCAAAACGTTTTGTGAGTGTGGGTGGGATGTTCACCATGTACCGGTGGCGCATCGCCGTACGTCGTGTGGTCCGATGATGGAACGGGCTTGACGGAATCAAGTTATGCAATTCCGTCGCACACTCCGCGAAATGTAACCGATAGAAAACCGACAGGCTAGCAACTCGGCGTCTATGCTCAAGACTTTGGAGTTTCGACTCGACGAGCCAATCATAGCCGATGATCCTCTTGGCTCGTTTATTCTCAATTGACTCAAGGGCATCAAGCTGGTATCTGGCAGATCCGTCCCAAAGATGAGAGCAGTACTCCATACACGATCGAACTGGCGCTTGATAACGTTTGAGCAGTTGTTCCGGCGTGAAGTACTGTCTCACCTTTGCGAGGATCCCCAACTTTTTGGCAGCCATTGAGCCTTTACTTTTATGAAGGGACCAAAATTGAGGGTAGATACGTATCATCAAGAAGATCAAGAAGGTCGGTTATCGGCACGGTTACACCTCGGAAAGATGGAGCCAGGTGAAATTGGCTACTTTTAGCAGAAAAAAGACACGCCTGGGTCTTAGCAGCATTGAACTTGACCAGATTGGCATCGCCTCATTCTGAGACAGCCTGTAAGGACAAGTTCAAGCGCCCAACCATAGCCTCTCGGAGAGACTGGATCTGGCCTTTGATTTATATTAGGTACGTGAAGCTGAAGTGGCAATGGCTAATATGACCGGTGACCACTTGAGCTTCACATACCTAATATAAATCAAAGTCGCTTCCTGTGTCTGTCTGTTTCTCCGCTAACTCCTCCTAAACCACGCAAGGAATTTTAATAAGGTTGTCAGTAATATAAAAAGCGATAAACGTGAAAGGTTTGTTTGTATAATTTGTGCCCATGTGGAGCCGGCAGTCGCTGGTTTGAACGTGACTCGTCTCGCCGTTGTCTCCGGAGGTATTGGCACATAAGTATTTGCGTATAATATAAGTAATCTTATTTGGTCAGGAGCTCGTGGCTAAAGTAATAACAGCCGCATGGGTCGATCCATCAGGCTAAGCTACGTTTGCCGGGGTTGGTCCATGGATGGGTGACCATCTTTACATACCGAGACTCCTCCGTGCCTCGGAAAGCACGTTAAGCCGAAAGATCTTTGACTGTCGTTACTGGTCGTCAGAAGCCCGAGAAGTCTGACCACCAGTCTTTTTCTAGTTCTTTACCAAAGGGTATCGTGTTACCAAGTAACTGGGTTGCGGAGGTCAGATAGGCAGTCGCTCCATTTAAAATACTGGTATTCAGCAGCCTTCGGTTAGACTGGAAGCCGACCCCAAGATAGTTGGGAAAAGGCGCGGGCAGAATAATAGGAAGTCGGAAGTCGGTGACAAATAACGAAGAAATAAAATACAACCACCGACATCTAAAATTAAAGTATTTTTTTAATGTTTAGTGTATTTTCTCTTTTGGAAGTCGGTTGTTTTTTTTGCAAACAAGGTTTTTAATTACAGTATTACATAAACATCAATATTTAATTAAGTATACTTTATTTACTCTCGTGGTGCGAGGTGCTAACTGAAAACTAGCACTGGATGTCCGACGCCCAGCAAATGCTGAGATGTATTCCTTTGGTATGGGCACACTCAGTACAATTTTATTGTATCTTTGTGTACTACTCTTTTCTTTAACCTTGTGTATGTTGCTGTTGTGTCGTGTCTGTGTTGTATACATATTTCTTATTCTATTTTGAATAATAGAATAGAAAAAACCCGCCAAGAGCGAGTCGGAATCGCCCGCAAAGGGAACAAATCATATTTATAAAATAAATAAAATATGATTTGTTCGGAACCCTTAGCGCGCGAGTATGAGAGATATGAAACTTATAGGTTTTCCAAAGCCGAAAGATCTTTGACTGTCGTTACTGGTCGTCAGAAGCTTGAGAAGTCTGACCACCAGTCTTTTTCTAGTTCTTTACCAAGGCGTATCGTATTACCAAGTAACTGGGTTGTGGAGGTCAGATAGGCAGTCGCTCCATTTAAAATACTGGTATTCATCAGCCTTCGGTTAGACTGGAAGCCGACCCCAAGATAGTTGGGAAAAGGCGCGGGCAGATTGATACTCTTATTTCGTCAATTACGTTAAAGTGCCTTAAAGCCGAGATGTGCGAAGTCCGACACGCACTTGGCCGATCTTTGTATATATGTACAAAGTTAGGTTAAAAACTGTTAATATTTAGATAATATTTAAGTCATATATGTACATGTATTTTGTTTTAATCTGGAATTAATTGTAAATACACATACACATAACCTTCCGGAACAACTTCTCCGGCATACTAGTTTATATTGTTTAAATAAAAAAACCGGCCAAGTGCGAGTCGGGCTCGCGCACGAAGGGTTCCGTATTCTATAAAAACGGCAAAAAAATCATGTCTGTTGTATGAGAGCACCACTTAAATATTGTTATAGTGGCAACAGAAATACATCATCTGTGAAAATTTTAACTGTCTAACTATCACGGTTCATGAGATACGGCCTGGTGACAGACGGACAGACGGACGGTGTCTTAGTAATAGGGTCCCGTTTTACCCTTTGGGTACGGAACCCTAAAAACCGTCTTTTTAGAACCGTTTCCTAAGATATTCCATAACGGCCGTCTACAAAGATTCATATTCGCGCTCACACAAAAAGGCTTTAAACGTCTATCTACGTAGGTATCTATAGTGAGATATGTGACCTCCCGCAAGCGGCACGAAGAAAGCAAAGGAATATTGCCACGATCACCACAGACACTCGCTTTTCTTTCTTTTTATTCTAATATTTCACACCTTTAGACCAACTCCCTAGAGAAGCTCGTTGCTAAAGTAATTACAGCCGCACGGGTCGATTTTAATTCTAATTTTTAGGGTTCCGAAAGTCTGAATGAAAATACAGAACCCTTATAGGATCACTCACACGTCTGTCTGTCTGACTGTCTGTCTGTATGTCTGTCTGTCACAGCCAATTTGCTCCGAATCTGCTGGACCGATAAAGTTGAAATTTGGTACACACATGAATATCTGTGACCCAAATATGGACGTGTACCCTAAATAAATTAATTTGGAATACGAGGGTCACTTTTGGGGTGAAAATCAGAAAATAAAATATGAAACTTTTTCAAACTGTGTCGTGCGACATATCAAATAAAAGGGCACATCGTGTGGGTCTCGAATATAATTTTAAAATATATAATTTTGAAGTTATTTTAGAAAATACATGAAAATGACCTTCCGGGGAGGGAGGTCCCCTTTATCTCCGATGGGCCTAAAATTTTGAAAAAAATACAGAAAGTAGTTCTTTACTCATAGATTACAGGAAAACCTATAAGTCTCATATCTCTCATACTCGCGCGCTAAGGGTTCCGAACAAATCATATTTTATTTATTTCATAAATATGATTTGTTCCCTTTGCGGGCGAGTCCGACTCGCTCTTGGCAGGTTTTTTCTATTCTATTATTCAAAATAGAATAAGAAATATGTATACAACACAGACACGACCCAACAGCAACATACCTACACAAGGTTAAAGAAAAGAGTAGTACACAAAGATACAATAAAATTGTACTGAGTGTGCCCATACCAAAGGAATAGGTACATCTCAGCATTTGCTGGACGTCGGACATCCAGTGCTAGTTTTCAGTTAGCACCTCGCACCACGAGAGTAAATAAAGTATATTTAATTAAATATTGATGTTTATGTAATACTGTAATTAAAAAACTTGTTTACAAAAAAAAACAACCGACCTCCAAAAGAGAAAATACACTAAACATTAAAAAATAACTTTAATTTTGGAAGTCTGTGGTTGTATTTTATTTCTTCGTTATTTGACACCGACTTCCGAAATTAATGTTATTTTTTTAATTTTTAGTGTATTTTCTTTTTTGGAAGTCGGTTGTTTTTTTTGTAAAAAAGTTTTTTATTTTTCACTTTCTAGTTGTGCTTGTTGTGAAACGTGGAATTTAAACATACGAGTACCTACTCGTAATTGGAGAAAACCAAAACGTCATCTATGTATACGTATATTTCGTTTTTGTTCAGTTTTTCAAAAAGCGCTGAAGCAATTTCGATAAAATTTATATGGGACCACCTCGGGAGTGTATTAATAATTTGGAAAATCGATTCACAACTGACAGAGAAATCGGTGGATATACACAAAAAAAAAACATACATACAGTCGAACATAGAACCTCCTCCTTTTTCGAAGTTGGTTAAAAATACGTAATTTAATCAATCAACTCAGCCTGTCGCAGTCCACTGCTGGACATAGGCCTCTCCCAGGCTGCGCACTACACCCTGTCGTCCGGCTTCCACATCCAGTCTATCCCAGCCACCTTCTTAAGGTCGTCGGTCCATCTAGCTGGAGGGCGTCCCACTCCAGGACTCATCTGCTCCATCGGCCAACGGTCTTTCGACAAACATGACCAGCCCACTGCCACTTCAGTTTCGTAAATTAATAGTGTACAATAATTTCCAACGTTAAACAACCAGTTGCCAGTTTGCCGAGGTTGGTCCGTGGATGGGTGACCGTGAAAAAACACTTAAAACTGATCCCCTGGCTGTCATCTGAAGATCTTTGACAGTCGTTACCGGTGGTCAGAAGATCGGACTACCAGGCATACTAAGCGGTTTCATGTGTCGAAGTAACTGGGTTGTGGCGGTCAGATGGGCTGCCATCTGACCTCTACAACACAGTAAACTGCTCCATGTAAAATACTGGTAGACTGGAAGCTGACCCCAACATAGTTAGGAATAGACTAGACTTTTTGATTTTTAAAACCCGTTAAATTGTCTATGACAGAAATCTCAACCTATTCTTCGAAATTGAGTCTTTATGTTTTTGGGGCAGCAATCCCAAGTCTTTTAACCGGGTTTCTAACAAAAACTCCAACCACCAGAAAATGACACACCCTGCTTATATGCAGCATACAAAGGTTTTCTTTTAAACCTTTTTTTAGTTTGAGGAAAAGTCCATCCTAAGCTTAATGACAACAATTTTCGCGCCATATTTGTTTCGCGCTAAAAGAAAATGGCGGCTGTAGAAACAAATGAGCGCCATTGTGAGAGTCGAGCCACGCTCCGCTGGAAACAGCTGATTTATTTATTACCTTCTCGCTTTAGAAAATGTAGAACGGAAAACGTTATGGGAAATGAAGAAAATGTTTGTTTTTCTTTTGTATTGTCTTCATCTTCTTCTTGTGCATCAACATTCAAAGAAAAACTTAGTCTTTTCTAAAAACAACAACAGTTAAGCACCCGAGATATTTTTTAAAATTAAAAACTACTCGTACTTAACTAACTGTAATTAAAACAAAAACTCGTAACTAAATAAAACTTAAAATATGGCGTCATAAAATTTCTCCGCATCGCTGTCGACTGGAAGTGTGTTCAAAAGACTGACGGCATTGCCACGTTGTATGGCAAAGCTTAACCTCTGGCCGAGGTAAAAGCCAGCTCTTGCGTCACGCGAAGTGTCAACAAGGCGTTTAGACAGATCTTTAAAAACTTACATTTGCAGTTGGACATTTTTTCAAAACAAAGTTAAGTTTGTATCTTTTCGTCAGAAAATTCAATAAAACGCTGATATTCGAAACCCTTTGTGTGCGAATACGAGTCGATTTTGGCTGGTTCTTTTATTTCTTCATTTTGTTGATTATGACTTAAGAGGGAACAGGGGCTGCGACTCTCCATACAAATGTATTGCCTTGTTTTCTTCCTGAATAATGCCTCTAGAGCAACCATTTTTTGTTATAAAGTCAAGGTCTGCTGTTGACACGTCTCTGTCATTTCCTTTTTTTTCAGCAACTAATAAGTAAAGAATCCAAATATAACAAAAAATGTTCCCTATTTTTACCGCCGTTCTTAGAAGACTACCAAATAAACTAGAAAAGTTTTAACAAAACATTTAATAGGGACCTAGACATACTCTTTCTTAAAAACTTTTTAACAAAATATTAACCGACGAAAAAGAACTAAAAAGCAAAAAATAAATAAACCTTTTAAGTCTTGAGTGATGAGCTTATTTACCTACATAAAATATTAAATTTTATATAAACTAATTTTGAGTCGGCGCCAATCAACAATCTGATAATTAAATATCTTAAATTTATGAGTACTTACAAATGAAGAAGGCTGTAAGTAGGTAATTAATCATTTTATTAATTGGCGCCGACTCAAAATTAGTTTATATAAAATTTAATATTTTATGTAGGTAAATAAGCTCATCACTCAAGACTTAAAAGGTTTATTTATTTTTTGCTTTTTAGTTCTTTTTCGTCGGTTAATTTTTTTGTTAAAAAGTTTTTTATTTTATGATTTTTTGTAACTCGCATCATCTTTTAACACTCTGAGCCTAATTTCTAATTCTTCATCATTCCTTTTGCCACTGAGCTGATGATATAACCATCCTTCCATGAAGTTCCCAGGATATTGACCAGTTGAGGTTACCTCCAATATTGTAAAGACGTCTTTTCTTCAAAGCATACTAAGTGGTATCTGTCACTAAAACCAGTTTTTATATCTAACTTCTATTGTTTAGGAAAGGTATGGTTTCCATCATCAGCTCAGTTTCATGATGTGATGGTTCCTAAATGCAAATACCTGATTAAGTTATGAAAAGTAAACAGAAACAATATTCGTGCACAATTTTCGAGTTTCTCTCTCAATTTTTTCAGGATCCCATTATTAGATCCTGATGTCCTTGACATGGGACTACCCTTGAGGTATATTCTATCTAAGAAAAGAAGAATCATCAAAATCGGTTCATAAATAACGTAGTGAGGGCCGAACATACGTACAGAAACGCTAAACGTGCCCACAATTTTCGAGGTTTTCTCTCAATTTTATCAGGATTCCATTGTCAAATCCTGACTTCCTTGAGGTGGAAACACCCTTGAGGTATACCCCATCCAACAAAAAAAGAATAATCAAAATCGGTTCATAAATAACGGAGGGAGAGCCGAACATACATACAGAAACGCTAAATGTGCCCACAATTTTCGAGGTTTTCTCTCAATTTTACTAGGATTCCACTGTCAGATCCTGATTTCCTTGACATGGGACCACCCTTGAGGTATACCCTATCTAACAAAAAAAGAATAATCTAAATCGGTTCATAAATGACGGAGTGAGGGCTGAACATACACAGAAAAAAAAAAAAAAAAAAAAAAAAAAAAACATATATACGGTCGAATTGAGAACCTCCTCCTTTTTTTCGTCGGTTAAAAATTTGGCCAAAAATAATTGAATCGGCTCAGGTTTCGAGGAGAAAAAGAGGAATACTAAACGTCGATCTCGTCAAAAATTTGGTGATAAAATCGGTCTGAGTTGCAGCTGTCCCTATCGCACTCTACGGGGGCAGGCTTGAGGGAGCACGATGGCAATAGTTTCTTTAAATACCTATTTTGTAAATTTCTCGCAGGCCCTGTTCCCTCTTAAGTAACTGTTATTTAGTGTGTAGTAAACTCTTTATTCATTTATCATCCAGAGGAGAAAATATATAAAAAAAAATATTTACAGATAAATTTTATTACAAACTAGGCCAGCGGCTTTGCCCGCGTGAAATTAGTACTTCCCCACTATAACAGGATTGTCTTTACCGTTCATGATTACAGCCCCTTTTTTTTCTTTAATAAGTAGCCTATGTGTTAATCCAGGCTACAGCCGTTTTTGCGTGATTGAAACACAAACATACAAACTTTCACATTTATAATATTAGTAGGATTAATTACGTAGTAAATTACAAAGTATATTTTATGGTACTCGTATTAAGAAATGTGTGTAGTTTTATTTTTATTCTGTTGCCTTAAATAAAGGAATTATGTATTCAAAATTTTAAATTGATATACAAACACAAAAAAGTATTATTGTGAAGTAAAATAAAATCTTGTAACAGCTAGGATGATATGATAGCTTCTAAAGAGGTAGCATTGTTTTATCTAGCTAGGTATCTATCTGCACCTTGAATGTGATCAACACGAAAAGGGTCAGGCACTACCTATCCAATCTGCCTAGCCTTTTCCCAACTATCTTGAGGTCGGCTTCCAGTCTAACGGATGCAGCTGAATACCAGTATTTTACATGGATCGACTGCCTGTCTGACCTCCAAAACCCAGTTACTGGGTAATACGAAACCACTTGGTAAGACTGGTTGTCAGACTTTCAGGCTTCTGACGACCCGTAACGACTGTCAAAGATCCACGATTGACAGCATGGATCAAACGGCTTAACGTGTTTTCCGAGGCACGAATGACTCTCGGTATGTAAAAATGGTCACCCATCCATGGGCCAACCCCGGCAAGCGTAGCTTAACCTAATGAATCGACACGTGCGGCTGTTATAACTTTAGCCACGAGCTCCTCCTTTCGGCACCACCTATCCATAAACTACATAATGTTTCGGTCAATAAACTTGGTTGTTGTGTGAAACAACATAAGATCAAGGGGTAATTTTTTAGGGTTCCGTACCCGAAGCGTCCAAACTGAGCCCTATTGTTGTCACTCACGTGTCCGTCTGTCCGTCTGTCTGTATGTCCATCCGTCGCCTGTCACTAAATTTTGTTACGAAGTATTTTTTAACTTCCCATTGACCTATGTACTTGTATTTTGTGATTATAAGTACATAGAAACTGAAATTATATGATATTTTCCACCCTGTATATCTATCCAACTTTTCCACTTTAACTTTGATCCATCTACAGGCCTTTGATAGCTCCAGAGATCCTGATCGCGTCGGAAACATCAATTGTGGTCAGAGCACATTGACTTCCTAGACCCATCCCAAGGCCCCGCTTTATTCGCACACAAAGGTTTTATTAAAGTTGGCTCTGTCACTGTAACCTTGACGTGTGGCCAATATTTGACACGTTGGTGGTGCATGGCAAATGTTTTTAACCACAAGATAGATTTTCTGTAGTGCTATTCTGTAAAATCTCACCGTGATAACTTAGGTGAAGTGAACGTGAAGTGGGCTGTCAATCCATACAATCAAGGTGGAATGACAGTTCACTTCACGCTCACTCCGCCTAAGTTTTCACGGTGAGATGTTAACAGAATCGACCAGCTGAATTCAAATGAATAGGACAAAATCTCATGTTTAGTTAATTTATAAAAGCTTTTATTTAACTTGTTCGTATGTATGGTTGTAAGTTGTACGTCAAAATTTGCAAACCTTTTTTCGATCAGTGTTGGTATCCGATTGAGCTGAAATTTTTCATACGCCTTTAGTTCTGGTGACAATGCATTTTTATGATAAGTATGACCTGAACCGACATTAGCTCAAAAGAATTAGCTAAACAGTGTTCAAAATTCATAACGAAATCGGTCAACGAAAGACCAATCTCTTTATGACTTTTGATAAAATATTTTCGCTTCGGCAAATCAGCAAAATACTAGATGAAATCAGCATTTAACATGGGGCATTAAACACCATTAACCTTCACAAGATCAGCAACAAACTAATATTTGTACAGGTATACCATCCAAGATGGGAGCCGACCCCAACACACTCGAGAAGGCTTGGCTGATAATATACTTACATTATTGGGTCGACCTTCGCTACCTTGCCGAGATACCGCCGATACCGGTGAAAATTAGAGTACAGTCACAGGGCATAAATGTGTGACATAGAGAGTGTAAATTATACGTCAAAAATTGACAAATAAGTAGGCCATATATTGGCACAACATAGTGCACATATTTTTGACGATATACCATCTGTGACTGTATGTTTTACAAAACAAATGATTGATTGATTGATAGGTACCATACAGCCCTAAAAAATATTAACACATTTGCCACACAGTTATAAAAAAAAACTTTTTTACAAAAAAAATAACCGACTTTAAAAAAAAAACGAAGAAGTAAATTACAAACACCGACTTCCGAAATAAAAGTTATTTTTTTTTAGTGTATTTTTTTTTTTAAATCGGCTGTTTTTTTTGTAAGTTTTTTATTTTTTACTTTTTAGTTGTTATACCCCAGAACTAAAAACTCCAAGAACATGGAACGTGGAATTTAAACATTTGGAGTACACCAAAATGTCATCGAGGTAAACATATTTTTGTTTTTGTTCAGTTTCTCAAAAAGCGATTAAGCAATTTCGATAAAATTTATATGGGAACACCTCGGTAGTATATTCTTTCGGATAAAAAAAGAATTTTGAAAATCGGTCCACAACTGACGGAGAAATCGGCGGCATACATAAAAAAAAAAATACATACAGTCGAACATAGAACCTCCTCCTTTTTCGAAAGTCGGTTAAAAATCATTAAATGGCCTAAATTATTGACGACTTGACTGCACGTAGCTTATGTGCACATAGTTGCAGCACTTGCAGCTAACTTCACACACGCCAATAAGTTTGACGAATACTATAATAGAAAATGTGTTGTCATATTTTAAATACTGCTTCTGCCCATAGAAATGAACCAATTTCAATTCAAGGTAATCATCAATTCAAGGTACTAGTCAATTCAAGGTAATAGTCGATTCAAGGTAATAGTCGATTAAAGGTAATAGTAATTTTAAGGTAATAGTCGATTCAAGGTAATAGTCAATTCAAGGTAATAGTCGATTAAAGGTAATAGTCATTTTAAGGTAATAGTCGATTCAAGGTAATAGTCAATTCAAGGTAATAGTCGATTAAAGGTAATAGTCATTTTAAGGTAATAGTCGATTCAAGGTAATAGTCAATTCAAGGTAATAGTCGATTAAAGGTAATAGTCATTTTAAGGTAATAGTCGATTCAAGGTAATAGTCAATTCAAGGTAATAGTCGATTAAAGGTAATAGTCATTTTAAGGTAATAGTCGATTCAAGGTAATAGTCAATTCAAGGTAATAGTCGATTAAAGGTAATAGTCATTTTAAGGTAATAGTCGATTCAAGGTAATAGTCAATTCAAGGTAATAGTCGATTAAAGGTAATAGTCATTTTAAGGTAATAGTCGATTCAAGGTAATAGTCAATTCAAGGTAATAGTCGATTAAAGGTAATAGTCATTTTAAGGTAATAGTCGATTCAAGGTAATAGTCAATTCAAGGTAATAGTCGATTAAAGGTAATAGTCATTTTAAGGTAATAGTCGATTCAAGGTAATAGTCAATTCAAGGTAATAGTCGATTAAAGGTAATAGTCATTTTAAGGTAATAGTCGATTCAAGGTAATAGTCAATTCAAGGTAATAGTCGATTAAAGGTAATAGTCATTTTAAGGTAATAGTCGATTCAAGGTAATAGTCAATTCAAGGTAATAGTCGATTAAAGGTAATAGTCATTTTAAGGTAATAGTCGATTCAAGGTAATAGTCAATTCAAGGTAATAGTCGATTAAAGGTAATAGTCATTTTAAGGTAATAGTCGATTCAAGGTAATAGTCAATTCAAGGTAATAGTCGATTAAAGGTAATAGTCATTTTAAGGTAATAGTCGATTCAAGGTAATAGTCAATTCAAGGTAATAGTCGATTAAAGGTAATAGTCATTTTAAGGTAATAGTCGATTCAAGGTAATAGTCAATTCAAGGTAATAGTCGATTAAAGGTAATAGTCATTTTAAGGTAATAGTCGATTCAAGGTAATAGTCAATTCAAGGTAATAGTCGATTAAAGGTAATAGTCATTTTAAGGTAATAGTCGATTCAAGGTAATAGTCAATTCAAGGTAATAGTCGATTAAAGGTAATAGTCATTTTAAGGTAATAGTCGATTCAAGGTAATAGTCAATTCAAGGTAATAGTCGATTAAAGGTAATAGTCATTTTAAGGTAATAGTCGATTCAAGGTAATAGTCAATTCAAGGTAATAGTCGATTAAAGGTAATAGTCATTTTAAGGTAATAGTCGATTCAAGGTAATAGTCAATTCAAGGTAATAGTCGATTAAAGGTAATAGTCATTTTAAGGTAATAGTCGATTCAAGGTAATAGTCAATTCAAGGTAATAGTCGATTAAAGGTAATAGTCATTTTAAGGTAATAGTCGATTCAAGGTAATAGTCAATTCAAGGTAATAGTCGATTAAAGGTAATAGTCATTTTAAGGTAATAGTCGATTCAAGGTAATAGTCAATTCAAGGTAATAGTCGATTAAAGGTAATAGTCATTTTAAGGTAATAGTCGATTCAAGGTAATAGTAAATTCAAGGTAATCGTCGATTAAAGGTAATAGTCATTTTAAGGTAATAGTCGATTCAAGGTAATAGTCAATTCAAGGTAATAGTCGATTAAAGGTAATAGTCATTTTAAGGTAATAGTCGATTCAAGGTAATAGTCAATTCAAGGTAATAGTCGATTAAAGGTAATAGTCATTTTAAGGTAATAGTCGATTCAAGGTAATAGTCAATTCAAGGTAATAGTCAATTCAAGGTAATAGTCGATTAAAGGTAATAGTCATTTTAAGGTAATAGTCGATTCAAGGTAATAGTCAATTCAAGGTAATAGTCAATTCAAGGTAATAGTCGATTAAAGGTAATAGTCATTTTAAGGTAATAGTCGATTCAAGGTAATAGTCAATTCAAGGTAATAGTCAATTCAAGGTAATAGTCGATTAAAGGTAATAGTCATTTTAAGGTAATAGTCGATTCAAGGTAATAGTCAATTCAAGGTAATAGTCAATTCCGAAAAAAAAATGAACCTCCAGTACTAATTTTGATCAGTTATTGCGATCGAGGAGCTGAACCGAGATTCACGAGTGATTAAGAACTAGTCAGTGACAGCGATGTGGACGAATTTTTCGATGCCCAATGAGCTGTACTCTTAACTGCTCCTCCTGAGGAGCTCGTGGCTAAAGTAATAACAGCCGCACGGGTCGATCCATCAGGTTAAGCTACGCTTGCCAGGTTGATCCATGGATGGGTGACCATCTTTACATACCGAGACTCCTCCGTGCGTCGGAAAGCACTTTAAGCCGTTGGTCCGTCGCTGTCAATTCAATCGTCGATTTTTGACAGTCGTTTCGGGTCGTCAGAACCCCGAAAGTCTGACAACCAGTCTTACCAAGGGGTATCGTATTACCCAGTTACCGGGCTGTGGAGGTCAGATAGGCAGTCGCTCCATGTAAAATACTGGTATTCAGCTGCATCCAGTAAGACTGGAAGCCTGAGAAGATACTTGGGAAAAGGCTAAGGGAGAAGTACAGCTCATTCAATAATGAGCTGTACTTCTCCCTCTTTTAAACCGCATAAATAACTTAATAAATAAAATATGTACAATTTTATTTATTAAGTTATTTATTAGTTTAGCTATGTATAATATGTATACTGGTCAGTTCGATTCGGGGTGGCGGTTAACCCTACAAAGTGTCAGGCTATCCTATTTGGGGGCCCCCATAGTCTGAGAAAGCTGAATGGCCTAACTGTGCCACAAGTAATCTTCGACAGCAGCGTGATTCCGTTTCTCCGCTAACTCATAAACCACTTAACGGATTTTGATGTGGATTTCACTATATAAAGAGCGATAAACGAGGAAGGTTTTTGTATATGATTTGAACCTGTGCAAAGCCGGGGCGGGTCGCTAGTGAAGCTTAAATACATATGTGACACTTATGCAAAATTAAAAACCGATTTTTCCTAAAATATAGATAGAAATTTAATAGTGTCACGAATTTAGAATTTTCGAAAATACTAAAGGTAAGTATTATAAAATAGGTAATTTCATAAAGGTAATAAAAAACGTTATTTCACGAAAAAGTTGAATTTGAGTTTCCCATAGTCTCATTGTTGCACTCGCAATAAAAAAAAAACATTAATCATTTCCCACTCCAAACAAAAAAAAATATTGATAAAAGAAAACCATGTCTATGTACAAAAATAAAAAGTAGAGAATCTTTTCCAAATATACATATATTTAAAAAAAAGAATAGCACTCTAGGAGTGCCGACAGAAGTGAAAACTTGAACAAAAATGTCCAACGCGCCTAAAGAAGTTTTCACTTCAATCCAAATAGCGGTGTCGGTTTCGGTGGCGAGTTCAGTTGTTTTTTCCCATTTCAAAAATACCCAACGCGCCTAAGAAGTTTTCTATTCAATCCACCGTGTTAGATGTGCCATTGGGCTAAGACGAATTTACTTAAGTTTGCCCCTTTGTCAAAGGCCGCACGTATTATAAATAATATGCCGTCGGAAGATGTGCTCGATAGCCTGCCGAAGTATCAGGAGCACAAAGGTGCATTGAAGGAGGCAAACAAAATTTGAAAAAAAAAAAAAAATATTATGAGTACACGAAATTTTGGCCGATTTCACTTATTTACATGATTTTATAGATGTGACTGATGGTGAACTGAAGTTTATTTTTTGCTGTTTTAATTTTATGAACGAGATTTGTAAATAGCCAAAATCAAAAGCAATTCTTTGCCCATTTTCTCTAAAATTTGACTAAGTTGAATATTTTTTTACTCAAAATTTTAATATAAAAGTGGTAAAAAGTGATTCATACATTATACAGTGTGAGTCTTCATAATGTGCACATATCGAAATGAGGGAATCTATGCTTAATTTTATCGACGGAAAAATATTTAAAAAAAACTATTTAAAAAAAAACAGATTTTTGCTAAAAAAAAACATGTTTATTTTCATTTAAAGGTAGTTTTTTTCACAATTTACATTTTATGAGGACCCCTAATTACTTCCAATCATTAGGGAGTTTGTTTCATCGCGATAGCTCATTTAGTTTAAAAGTTACACTGTTTTGTTTAAAAATATTTAGATTTTTTTTTTAATTCCGTCGATAAAATTAAGCATAGATTCCCTCATTTCGATATGTGCACATTATAAAGACTCACACTGTATAGACGCCTTTTACAACAATACATTCTAATTTTTTCATACCGTTTAGACGTCAATACGATTCGTAATTATGTGATATTCTAAACCCTTTACAGCAAAAACTCACAAAACCGCCGTCGGTTTGTGGTCGATTAATCGTAATTATAATAAAAATGAAAAAACTAGCTCATACATTAGATCTTAATTGAAACGATCTTTGATGTTGTGAATTAAAACTTAGAAATATATTATTTTAACTGTAAAATCATGTCTGTAAAACCACGTAAATCCGCGAAATCGGCAAAATTTCGTGTACGGCCTCTTACGGTGGATGCGCCAGGGTAGCCCGCGAAATTCTAATTTTCTTACGTTTTTTGCAATTTGCAGGTCAGTGTCAGGTTGTATCTTCGTCAAAATTTGATTCGCGGCCGTAGCAAGTAAGTGTTTACAGAACTGTAATCATTAAAATCATCAACACAACTCTTTCATTTACAATTGATGCCAAATGTCATGATTTCATGAAATTCTTACATTTGTCATCAATTCTAACTGAGAAAGTTGTATTGATGATTTTAATGTTTACAGAACTGTAATCATTAATCATCAACACAACTCTTTCAGTTAGAATTGATGCCAAATGTCATGATTTCATGAAATTCTTACATTTGTCATCAATTCTAACTGAGAAAGTTGTATTGATGATTTTAATGATTATAAATCTATACCTAAATACATACTTGCTACAGCCGCGAATCAAATTTTGACCAAGATACCACCTGACACTGACTTGCAAATTGCAAAAAACGTAAGAAATTTTGAATTTTGCGGGCTACCCTGGAGCTTTCATCTTAAGTATTTTAGTTTTATTGTTATTGTTATTTTATAATATATAGATAGTTTAATAGGTGTGTATAACATCGTCTTGGTCATACTGTAAGATGTTGTAAGTACTTATTGATGTGTGAAATAAATAAATAAGTACCATCATAAGTTTCGTAAGCGACTGTACTCTATGGGTTATTGGAAAACGTTACCTCACTCTTGCTCATTTGCATGTAATAAGTCTCGTTTTCACCACGTCTTCTTAATTTTCCGTTAACATTTTAGTAGATAGAGTAATATAGCTGGTAGATACCTGCCTATTCGAGCTTTCTGAAATTTAACATATTCCTTCTGTATTTAGATGAGTAGAACTCACATAACATGTGGAACTCAACCTTTGCTTTATAGATTCTTGTATCAGATCATTGGTCAATCTTCATCATCGTCGTTTCCTCCGATAGACGTCTACTGCTGGACAGAGGCCTCCCCCAAATGTCGCCACATCGTCCAGTCCTGTGCGTCTCGCATGTATCGTCTACCCACGACCCTCACCAGGTCATCGGTCCTCCTTGTCTCCTTGGCCTTCCAACGCTGCGTTTTTTGGTAAGCGATTCGCGGTTCTACGTAATCTTGTTGAGGGTCAATTACATATGATTTGAATCCTATAGTCAAGTGGGCAGGTCCTCACATACCGAGGATTGTGATGATCAAAACACATGGGATTTTCTGCCTATTCCCATTTAAAAGGGAGAACTGTCTGCTATTTGTTGTTGAGACTCATTAATTAACGTTACACTTGAAGTCAACCACAATCTAGCTATAGAAAGGAATATAGTCAATGATGATTAAGAAGCAAATTGAGTGGGTCCCCGACATAGAGCATACATAAGCGGCATAGAACCTCGTTCGTTACCAAAGACAAGAATAAACACTAAAGTGACGTACTTCACCAACTGCTGTTACGTTCCCACGATAGAATATCGCATTCGTATTTGAATGTAGAATGCCAACACTTTCAACTTACTTAAGAACATAAGGGATGAGACTGGGTGTTACGTTTTATTGCACCTGGAAAACCGGTAAAACTGAAAATACGATATACTTATTGTCTAAAAATGATCAATATTATTACTGTGAAAACTTAAAGTAGCTACGAATTCCAAAAGTTGTTTTGTTATACGTTTGATGCCAAGTACATAAACCAGCTAATTTCAATTGAGTCTATTGTCAATGATATCAATAATTTTGCCGTGCAACCGCACATCGGTAGTTAAATTATTGAAACCACATTCAAGTGCTTCATTAACTAGTACATTGTATACGGTTTTAATTAAAATAACAATAGCAGCAATCAATTAAATCAATTTGACACAATTTAAAAAGATGTTCTTCTTAAATACTTATGTCTTACATTACAAATCATTCCTGTATTTGAGGAAATTGTGTTAAACATTTAGCAAAGAAAATCCTATAAGCAACTGGAATCTTCAATCAGGTAACTCGGTAAGACTGACGAGATAAACTTAACTCCGAGCCTTTTGTCAAAGATGTCTTAAGCTGACAAAAGCACAGTTCGACCTTAGTTACATAAATGTAGACCGCGCAATTGTTGCTTGCACTGCTGCCTACAAGAAACCGGTAACGATAAGTTACTACTTGTTGCCTTAACCATGTATTTTAATAAACCGTAATCCGTTACTTCTTTGTTATAATTTGGCCACAAATTAGTACTATAATCCAAATTTTCTGTGAAAAGAATATTGAAAATTTTAAAAATTCGATCGTAATATTAAAACAAAATAGTTAAATCATAAACTTACCGTAAATCGCATGGTCCGAAACGGATATCACAAAAAGAAACCTCACTACAACTCAAAAATTAACCGCAACAATAAAGAATTTCGCTTTTTTTTCTAAAACAAAGGTCACAATCACACACGGAACCTTCACTCTCACACTGGCCGAATAAAAAAGAAATAAATTCCAAATTCAAATGTGACAGCTCTGAAACGCGGCAGACACATTTTTTGACAGTTCGATTACTTTTTTTAATTATTACGAGGGCACTGATCGAATTTTGTCCGGCGTCCGGGGGCTTCCGTCCGTACACGACGTTCGCCCGGGAGATCTCGGCGGTTCCAGAGGCTGACTCTGGCTCGGCCGGCGATCGAAGCTACGTATACTGCGCCTCCCCTCTTGCGTAACTGATATTGTTGTAAATTATAATAGCTCCTTTATGCTACCTCTTGTTGGCTTCCAAACATTAGTTTTTCTTTAGATGGTTTGGTGTACCGTAAAGGTCTAATGCAGTTAATTAGAACTTTTAAATTATCCGAGACAAATACATGAAAAAAACAAATACGTAAACATTAATTCTCTTATATTACAAAGTTCTTTCATGCCTCAAACTTACTATTAAATACAAATAAAAACATAACCAGCAGTCCCTTTAATTTCGCAGTATTTTTTTCACTATACGAAGCTTCGAGTGCCCCACATCTTTCGGGAAAACCCTCAACGCGCAGGCGTGAACTGGAAAATTTGAGCGAAACAACAATACCAGCTTCGTATTAAAGAGGGAGACAGCAACACTGCCGAAGTGAGTGCAATAATCCTCTCAATTTGTTGCCTAGGCACGTTCGAAATTTAAAAAAGATATTTTTCATAGAGCGCGCTTTTTTTGTTGAAGTGTTGATTCACTGAGATAAAGTTAATAGGTAAGTGAAAATTAAAAATGGCGGACATTCTAATGAAAATGATGAGATATTTTACTTAATTAAGGTTTTTCGTTACTCGTTTAACCTCGAAATACCAACGGGAAGATTATCTTGGAGCAGATTGGCGTATAAGGAAATTTAATGTTAGTATTCGTTATAATTTTGTTTTCGCTGGTGAAACTAACTTTTCTGTAACGGCTCTAAATGTAAGGTTTCCAAATGCTTTTTTACAAATAAAACTAAATAATCAGTGTCTCGGTATTAATGAAATAATCTAGCAAAAAACACATAATACATGTTTCGTTCTTATTAATATTCCTTCCTTGAAAATTTTGATCCACCAATATTACAATAATCTGTAAATATTTAAAATTCAAAGTCCTGACTGACTGTTAGATCAACGCACAGCCTAAACTGGTGGCCCTAGAGTGACGAAATTTGGAGGATGTGTTCTTTGTGAAGAGTAGGTATCCACTAAGAAAAGGTTTTTCGAAATTCCTCCTGAGAGGGTGAAAGGGGTTTGAGAGTTTATAACGAGGGAAGTACTAATTTCACGCGAGCAAAGGGACTGGCAGAAACTAGTTATCATAATATATATTATTCCTAATTAAAATTAAATCAATTTAACGAACAAGTGAGGGAGTGTGTGGACAGAGTAACAACATTTCAATACTGAATTTAAGACCCAAAAATACATAACTACCTCAGAGCACACGCCTCAAAACTACTCTTGCATTATACACTTTGTTTCAGAAAATAAAGTCTAAATTTTAACAAACAGTAAATAAACTGACTGAGTATGTATGAGTGTAGTTTTAACTGAAAGTTTTCTCTTCCGGTCGGTTTTAACGGATCTTGTGGTTACAGACCTTTTACGTTAGGACAGCCTGCTTGTGTATACGGAGCTTTATCTTTTGTGTGGTGTTTATTTTGGTTATATTTTGATGTGAAAATCTGTTACTCTAAAGGCCAAACAGACAGGTCCCATACATTACATTGCGGACAATGCGTTTTTTTAGAAATTGTTCTTTACGTTTACTTTCTCATTATTATGAAAATGGTTCTATCATCCTAGGTACGAGTATACGAGTATGTATACGTGAAACAAAAACTTTGTACGCCTTTTTACGAAAATACGGAGGAGTATAAAATTTGACACAGTTATAGTTTACATGGAGAAGAAGTGCAGAAAGCTAATATTTTTATATAATATTGGCTTTCTGCACTCTCTACAGGGTGTAAAAAGACACATCATAGAGCCGTTAACTACGCATACTGTACGTCTAACAAAGTAGTTTTCCGCAAAAATGGTTGCTGGGAAACGACTTTTATTTTTAGGTATGAAAAACAAAACTATTTTTTAGTCCGCGCAATGTAACGCGAACACAGGTAAGTGGAGTTAAACCCCGCTTCTTCGCTCTAAGCCACGTAGGTACTTATCGGATACGTTTGACATTCATTGCGTTTTCGTAACTGCAAAATCGCAATTTCGAAAAAAAAATCGAAAATCCGGGTAATGTTTGTTTGGAAAGAAGTTTAGTAATAACACATAGAACTCATTTTCGTAAAAAAGTAAAAATTAAAAAATAAATGCGACTTTGACCTTCAATATCTTCAGTACCAGTGGTTGCCCAGGTGTGGTCTAGTGAAAAAAAATGATCCAAATAATGGGTAGAATATGTGGCTTTCGGTTTCGGAAACTGTCTTTTTAAACCCGATATATGTTTATAAGCAACAGAAATAATAAAAATAATCAAACTAAACACAGGATAATCAAAAAACAGGCCAATTAAAATACAGGCCAATTAAAATTACCTCGGTTCGGTTGTATTTTTTAAGACAAAATATTTAAATGTTTTGTCTTAAAAATATACAATAATACAAATAAACTAGGTGTACCTACACACCTAGTGTAGTAGCCTACACCTATGTATACTTTAAGAGCCGGTTTCTGAATTTAGCATTTGCGGTAAGAAACGTGTCAAACCCTACTTAAATGTCAATAGAGTGAGAAAAGTCCTTTAAGAAAGTGAATAATATATATTACGTAACTTAAGCGCCTGATACCGGTAAATTAGCCGTCGCCGTCGGCCCATAGTAGCAAGTACAAGTATACGTAAGTACAAAGTAATACTAATACTACTCAATCCCACTTATTTTGTAAATCAGAAAATATATTAGTAATGTCTGGTGGTACTGGGATATTAGAATCTTAGGTTTTCTGTGTAAAATATAATTTGATAAAACTTTTTTACAAAAAAAAAACAACCGACTTCCAAAAAAAAATACACTAAAAATTTAAAAATAACTTTAATTTCGGAAGTCCGTGTTTGTATTTTATTTCTTCGATATTTGACACCGACTTCCGAAAATTTTTAAATTTTTAGTGTATTTTTTTTGGAAGTCGGTGGTTTTTTTTGTAATTTATTTTTTATTTTTCGCTTTTTAGTTGTTATACCCCAGAACTAAAAACCCCAATAACATGGAACATGGAATTTAAACATTTGTAGAACACAAAAACGTCATCAAGATATGCGTATTTTTCGTTTTTGTTCAGTTTCTCAAAAAGCGCTAAAGCGATTTCGATAAAATGTATATGGGACCACCTCGGGAGTATATTCTTTCGGATAAAAAAAGAATTTTCAAAATCGGTCCACAACTGACGGAGAAATGCGCGGAAATACATAAAAAAAAAAAAAAAAAAAACATACATACAGTCGAACATACGAGTAGAACCTCCTCCTTTTTCGAAAGTCGGTTAAAAATAATTCATTTAAATACAAACCACTGAGCCTAAAATTTTGAAAAAATTGCAGAAAGACGATAGGCGACCAAACAAATGATATATTTCTCCAGTTTTTTTTACCATTTATCATTTATATATCATTTGTTTGGAATCCCTTGCTCTTGGCCGGTTTTTTTTATGCATTTTATATGGGTATCAAATGAAAGAAAGCATGTTATTTAGTTTTTTTTAACTACCTATAAATCCTTTAAGAGGCCTCTTACAGTCCACTAGCGCCGCCAATCGAAAAAATGTCATAACTCGTAAATAGAATCAAAAATACAAAATATGTTCTATTATTAGTGTGGAAAAGGAAATAGCGTAATTGTATAACACCTTATCAACACTTGAAATATAGCTGTTTAGCTAAATCGTGCATTCAAAACATAAACGGCCGTTTTTGTTACAAATGCACGATTTAGCTAAACAGCTATATTTCAAGTGTTGACAATGTGTTATAAAGTTACGTTATTGCCTTTTCTACACTAATAATAGACCACATTTTGTATTTTTGATTCTATTTATGAGTTATGACATTTTTTCGATTGGCGGCGCTAGTGGACTGTAAAAGGCCCCTTAATATTATTTATTTAACATTTTAGTTTAGCATCGGTTTTTCACTAGTTTATGAAATAGTAACTTAGAATATAGGGTAAATGGTCGGTGGGCAGGCACAAAGCCTGCATATTAAGCTCCCCACCCGCGTCAGTTCATAGTAAAATATTGGGCCAAACTCGAATAGTGGGCGTACAATAGACCTCAATTTCTAATTATAAACCCCGCGGTTTTCAGCTGTTTAGTTTGGACCACTTTTCAAGGACTTTCAGTCGTTCGCTTTTCATTCTATCTGTTAGTCTTGTGGTTTAGAACCTTCGCTTCAGCGTTACGAGGACTTATTTATATGTATATTAGTTTAGTTTTGTTTATTTTGAGGAGCTTGTGGCTAAAGTAAAAACAGCCGCACGGGTCAATCCATCAGTTTAAGCTACGCTTGCCGGGGTTGGTCCATGGATGGGTGACCATCTTTACATACCGATACTCCTCCGTGCCTCGGAAAGCACGATAAGCCGAAAGATCTTTGACTGTCGTTACTGGTCGTCAGAAGCCCGAGAAGTCTGACCACGAGTCTTTTTCTAGTTCTTTACCAAGGGGTATCGTACTCGTATTATCAAGTAACTGGGTTGCGGAGGTCAGATAGGCAGTCGCTCCATATAAAATACTGGTATTCAGCTGCATACGGTTAGACTGGAAGCCAACCCCAAGATAGTTGGGAAAAGGCTAGGCAGATTGATTTTGTTTTTTTTTTTATTGATAGGCACGCGTTTGACCACTATCTCACCTGATGGTAAGCAATGATGTGGTCGAAGATGGAGCACGCTTGCCTAGAAACTTGTTTATTTTATTTGTTTGATAGGGTAGGTGTTTTCGGTAGGCAAACGATTAGGTACCTTATCGGAAAAAAGATAAGGTGGTTTTTCAGTGAAGATCATTATTCTCCTCCATAAGCATTACATAATCAGCCTGTACAACGTATCCAGTGCTGGAGTTCAGAGGAGAGGGAAAGCGTCGTAATCCACCATGCAGACCCAGTGTGGGTTGGTGGATGTCACATGTCTTTAAACTTTTAGTTCTAGGACATTCCGGTTTCCTCACGATGTTTTCCTTCACCGTTTTGAGAGCAGTGGTAATGAAATAAATTACATAAAGTAAACATCTGGCTGGGTTTGAACCCACGACGTAAAACTCGTTAGTCGGGGCAATTACCACTGGGCCACCACTGCTCATTCTCCTACCTTTATTTAACCCAACTTGTTTGGGGTCGGCGCATATTGCGATGGTACAATACAAGTTGACACTTCGTGTGACCCAAGGACTGCCTTTTACCTCGGCCAGAGGTTAAGCATTGCCATAAAATGTGATAATGCCGCCAGTCTTTTGGGTACACTTGCAGTCGCACTCGGAATTTTTGACGCCATATTTATAGAATAGAATCTAAGTTCTTTATTTGCACAGAAAGTAGGAACAAGTTACAGATGGTACGTTTAAAATGATCCTTATGTTTGCATGTCTTAGTTAAGGTAGTTGGTCTGCCTTAACTAAGGCATGCAAACAATTTAAGCTATAATAATAAAGACTCATTCAATATATATTAGTAACACATTCAATCAAATCAATGAGGAGGAGCTCGTAGCTGAAGTAATAACAGCCGCACGGGTCGATCCATCAGGTTAAGCTACGCTTGCCGGGATTGGTCCATGGATGGGTGACCATCTTTACATACCGAGACTCCTCCGTGCCTCGGAAAGCACGTTAAGCCGTTGGTCTCGGCTGTCAATCGTGGATCTTTGACAGTCATTACGGGTCGTCAGAAGCCCGAAAGTCTGACAACCAGTCTTACCAAGGGGTATTGTATTACCCACAGTAACTGGGTTGTGGAGGTCAGATAGACAGTCGCTCTAAGCTGGTAAAATACTGGTATTCAGCTGCATCCGGTTAGACTGGAAGCCGACCCCAAGATAGTTGGGAAAAGGCGCGGGCAGATGATGATTCAATCAAATCAATATAAGTTTAGCATGACAAGATCAAATTCAGTAAATACTTTGAAATGTGCAATACAATGCATAATGTCAATTTTAATAAAATGGGATTATAAATTTGTCAAGTGCAAGGTCAACACAGTTAAATTAAAATATAAATTATTTAGTACATGTCAGGAATACAGAGATGTCGTATCATCAATTTAAATTCATATCGGTCAAAAATACGCCAATTGAGTAATAACATTAATTAATTAATATACTCTCAATTTCTTTTTGAAAAGTAGAACTGTCTCATATTTTATTATATCGAGTATTTTGTTAAATATGGTGATTTATGTTTTATTTAGCTAGGAGTTTTTGTTTAATCCTCTTTGCGCGTCCAAATTAGCAGACACAATAGATTTTAATTGGATCTCGATCACGAGGTGACTGCCGCACTGCTGAACTAATAGTTAGTTAAGTATTTTATATGTATGTAAATAGTGTAGGTACATAATAAAGAGTATTATATCTACCTTTCTGTAACCTTCGGAAGGAAAGTCATCCGGCATTTATCTATGCTTATGACAGTAGCAACTAAATTCAGCTGAGAATGGAGTTATAAATAACCCGTAAATAAAGTACCCTTATATAATTAAAAAAACCCAACTGTAAAACACTACTAAAAAGTTCCAAACCAGTCACTTTTCAAGCAGTCTGATGCAGTTGGTGACTGTTATTTTAGTTCAATTATTGATTTTATGCCGCTAACTGCATCAGACTGCTTCAAAAGTGACTTGTTTGGAACTTTTTAGTAGTGTTTTACAGTTGGGTTTTTTGAAAAAATATTTTTTTTATTGTAAGTATACTTTTTAGTGAGTTATATTTTTTGAATCGCCTCCTCGAACCCTTTATTTTGATACCCCACTTAATATAGTTCGTCAACTTTCATTTTTTTCTTTTTCACAATATGGCGTCTGGTTGTCGCCATATTGTATTTTGATTACAGTCTTTAGTAGCACTCGCAAGGTTAAGACGAATCAATTGACGTAAGAATTATCAAAATAGGCCCATGCGTTTGGTCTCTTTATTGCCAGAAAGGAACAAACATACATATTATATACATAGGCTGATAAACACATTACCCTCCCTTGCGTCGCCCAGTCGGTAAAAAAGGCACCCTCCTTTTATCTCTTCAATCGCGTAAAGAGTAAAGAGCTTGTCATTCGCTCGCTAATTCGCGAACTGAGCGCTAAAGCGACGCGTCAGCTTATCTGAGCGAACGAGCGAATCTGAGCGAACGGGCGCAGAGATACCGCAAATGTTTTTATGATGCGTTTACATTTTATTGGATTTGTTTTTCTTAACTTTTGAAGGTAACTTTTAAGAGGAAAGTGGAGGCTGTGGATTCGATTGACAAGCTGTAGATTTCCTGGTGGAGTTGCAAATTAGATTTCTGTGTGCAAATTATGTTTGCAATGAGATTTAAAACTTCCCCGTTTGAAACAGTTCAGTTTCTGTAAGATGATAACTAGAGGTCGGAATTAGGTAGAGTTATTATTTATGTACTTACACTGATTTCATACAGCGACAGAATAAAGTGGATATGCCTCAAATCCCGAGATTAATTTTAAAGAGCAGCAAAATCCCGTGATTTATTAAATAAAAAAGCTATTAATGACATCGGATGTCCGAAGTTTCAAAATTCCAATGCGCACACGCGCGATGTTGCCACATTTGTAGATAACAAAATATAGCTCGTGAGAACAAAAGAACACAATAGAGATTTTTATTATTATTTATTTGTAATATTGTTGGCCATACGGGATTGTCCTATTAGAAATCCGGGGAAATATATTAACTCTAGTTATTTGCACTTATAGTTTCACTTTTACTTTTCAGATTTGATTCCGCCAAGCCCGTTCTATCATCGGACCACAAGACGTACGGCGATGTGCCACCGGTACATGGTGAACATCCCATCCACACGCACAAAACGTTTTGAGAACACATTCATTGTGCGTACAGCTAGGGAGTGGAATTCCCTGCCGGAGTCTGTGTTTTCTGATAGCAACTACCTGGAAGTCTTTAAGTCAAGAGTGAATAGGTTACTTCTAGGCAAGCGCGCTCCATCTTCGACCACATCATCGGTTACCATCATGTGAGATAGTGGTCAAACACGTGCCTATCTACAATAAAATAAAAGCTGTTTAAGAACTCTCAAATATAATAATCAGCACCATAAAACACCTTTCTATCCTTAAATGAGTATACAAAAGCACAGAACTGATAGCTCCATAGCTCAGTACGTCAGCGTGCTTGTCAATACCTACGTCCAATTTGCCAGCAATAGGATAGGATACGCTGTTACACGTCGGGATAATTCGGGACCTGTCGGGATACGTCGGAACGCGGTGGACACGTTTCTGATACAATGTAAGTAATTGTTTCCGCGCTTTATTGTGTTGTGCACGTGTCGATTGCCCTTACTGCTGGTAATTACTCACTTGGCACTCACTTTAGTAAAACAAAAGATGATATTATTCGTATTCTTGGATGACAGAACTTTACTAGGAAATAAAAGCCCAAAATAAGAGTTCCACCGTGTTTTGCTTCTTACAACATGGTTTCTTCGTAAAATAAAGGACAAGAACTACATACAATACTAATGCCATGCTGAGAAATCAGTCAGCTATATAGATTAGTAACAGGATAGGTGATTACTATAGGTGCCGCCTCATATACAATGACATGAAAGGTTTATAAGAAGCTTCTGACTTTCATTTACTCATGCTAAAACAGGATCGACTCCTTCACACAAAGTTGCGTGCACAGTCTGGTTTTCAGCAGCCACTCCTTCAGATCCTCGTTCATTTTTTACGTTTTCCTACTCGTTTCGGAGTACATTTGCCTTATTTCTTATAGAAAACTCTTAGTACTGGGGACAACAGCGCGCACCAATCAGGAGCCAGCGGCCGTCGCCGACGACCGGCGGCCGTCAGATAAAGGTGTGGGCACACCGGACACGGCGACTTGTCACCAGTTAGCCGCCACCTATAGGTGTGAGCCACAGAGCATGGCACGCCACGCAGGCAGTGATAAAACATGCCATTGTTAAATTTTACAAATAGATTAAAATAACAATTCATCACATTTTTTTAAATCAAATTAAACTAGATCATGAGGCCGGTGTTTCCTAGCTGACTACACCGAAACAAACACAGAGGTTACAGTCTCCATTTAGTCTCTCATAATGAATATAACTGGTACTTATAATCTAAATTAACTTTAAATCTTTGGAGAACTATCTACGTTAACGTCTTTTTTGGGCATATCAGATTAAAAGTTACCCGTGTTCCTACAAATGTTTTTATATTTTTTTTAAAGCGCCGCGTTGATGCTTTCGAACAAAAGAACGCGTGGTGGTCTTTTGAAGAAGATATCACAGAGAATCGGGAGGTCCTGTCCAGACAGTGCAAGCATCTGTCAGTTATCGTGTAACTCAAGTTAGAACTTTAAGGAGCTCAACAAGTCGACAAACAATACCAAAGTAAGGACATTTGGGTAGACTGCATTTGCTAATAATAACGTGGTCACGCAGTTGTACTGGCCACAATTATTGGCTGTCATAACCATATTCAGTATTGTTATCATCATCATTTCAGTCGAAAGAGGTCCACTGCTGGACATAGGCCTCCCGCAAGTGTCGCCACAACGACAAGCCCTGAGCGTCCTGCATCCATTGGATTCCCACAACACTCACCAAGTCATCGGTCCGCCTTGTGTGCTTCCCAATGCTGCGTCCTTCGGAACGCGGTCGCCACTCCAGAAACGTTTGGCCCCATCGACCATCTGTTCTACTTCGGATTGTCACGAGCTGTCAATTGACGGCACGGTTGGCGCAGTGGTTAAGCAATTGGCTGCTGCGTTACGTATTGCAGGTTCGATCCCCGAATGGAAAAATATTTTTATGGCCTACAGTTAGTTGTTCCGGGTCTGGGTGTCTGGTGTATGTGAGTTTACATATTTTTGAACGCACCCACGATACAGGAATAATTCCTAGTGTGGGGTATTTTTTTTTAAAAAACCGGCCAAGTGTGAGTCGGACTCGCGCGCGAAGGGTTCCGTACCATTATCTATAAAAAACGGCAAAAAAAAATCATGTCTGTTGTATGGCAGCCCCTCTTAAATATTGTTTTTTAGTATTTGTTGCAACAGAAATATATCATCTGTGAATTTCAACTGTCTAACTATCACGGTTCATGAGATACAGCCTGGTGACAGACGGACAGACGAACGGACAGCGGAGTCTTAGTAATAGGGTCCCTTTTTACCCTTTGGGTACGGAACACTAAAAAACAAACTCTCTAAGAGTAAACGTTGACGCTCACTGACAAGCTTGGCTTTTATGGAAACTCTTTTCAATGCCGTCTCTGGCGTCTTCGTGCTCTATGGGAAGCACACAGAGACGTTGAGTCTCGATGAGTCGTTACATGTGTTACGCATCAACACTTACTACTCATACGGTGGAATATTCCTTGTAAACATTATTGTAGTTGTGGGAATTAAGGTGGCCAGATATTTAGGGACAGCCCGTACGGAATGCGACATACAGACACTAATCAACGCGGCATCCGTAGTTGTAGATACGTACAGATTTTTGTTACTGAGCGCCTCGCATCCATCGGATTTCCGCGACCCTCATCAGGTCATGGGTCTACCTTGTGAACAATGGGCCTTCCAACGCAGTGGCACAGAATGAGAGATAATTTAAGAAAAGTGTGTGTGTACTTATGTACGTACGTAAGAAGTTATACTTCTTTGGCGTAACAAGATAAACAACCAAACTGTCACAAAGCTCTTCTATCTGTATTTGTTCATTTTTCTCTTGTAATTGTTTTGTGTGTGCATAAATAAATAAATAAATAATAAATAAATAAAGATCACAAAAGAAAAACAATCATTCTTCATGAACCACAGACCATAGCTAACCTCAGGGTGTCGGTTCTAGCTAACTTCAACCTGTGAATTTTGTGTGACAGTGATGCGCGCGCATCTTAAAATTTCACTCTTATCGTTTTTTCATAACGCGCCTAAAGAAGTATAACTTCAATAAAAAAATAGTTTTATTAAGTAAATAGGTATATAAATCAACCAGATTGATTTTTCTTCTTCTGTTATAAAGATGGCACATCTCCTATTATAACTGAGAAGGGACAACTTAAAGCGTCAAGTCCCTCATTAGCAGACACAATTAAAAACCTATTGTTGGTGACGACGCAGGGGCCTGACGCGTTAACATGGAATCGTGACGCAATCAACATTTGTTGTTTCACAGACAGGATTAAGGATGATTCACGTTACACCGTGTCGCCACCGGGCCGTGCCCCGGCCGGCGCACGGTCAAAGATTATAGTATACATTTTGTATGAAGTGATTCATGCTAGACCATGCCCCGGCCGTGCCCCGGCCGACAGCCCGGTGTAGCATGAATGACTAGCCCGGTGGCGGCACGATGTAACGTGAATCAACTTTATTGCAGGTAAAAGCCCGTCATACCTGCACAATAAATTATCTTGGTGTAAGGACGCCCACAGCTTATATCGTCATCATTCTCCTGCCCTTATCCCAATTTAATTGGGGGTCGGCGCAACCTGTCTTCTTCTTCCATACTTTTCCATTAGTCGTCATCTCTGTAGTCAACTAGTCACCCTCTTTTTACCCATACCCTCTTTTACACAGTCCATCCATCGTTTCTTTGGCCTGCCCCTACTCTTATAGCCATCCACATCCATACACAAGACTTTCCTCACGACATTTTCTTAATTCCTCCGCATCACATGCCCATACCACGACAACCGATTTCCACACAACTTTTCAGTCAGCGGTGCCACTTTCAGACTTCTACAATATACGCCCACAGCTTATATACCTGATCAAAAGAGAATGGAACGCTATGATACCGAAACACAAAACAAAAGGGTATAAGGGCAGCTTCAAGTATGCAGCATGAAAAATCAGGAACTATACCGCCTATATACTTTAAAAGAGACTTTGACCTCTGAGTTTGTTTCGGTGTTTCTTCTCAGGGTAGTCAGCTAGGAAACACCGGCCTCATCTAGCTTAAACTGACATAAAAAAATTGACGTGTAAAAGTGTTCCTTGTAACCTATTTACTGAATAAACATCATTTATCATTTTAGTAAATTGTAAAATATTAGTCTGTGAATGTCAAAACAATTGCACCATATTACTATAAAAGATGCCCATCATCGTCCAGTAGGTGTTATAAATATATACCTACACACACATCACATCACACTCACCCACTCACACACTGGAGCATATGGAGCAGGTGACTGGCTCAAAGCACATCTGCAGTATCACAGGCATCGGCAGTTGTTGCCTGCCCAGAGAGAGAGACAAAATCAGCGTTTAAATTACTTACGATGGTAATACTTCTCTGGACAAACTTCTTCTTAAAAAGCTCTGCCTATGAAAGTTGTTCTAACTTGTTCCAACTAATATGATGTTGAACACTCATTGTACAATAGATATCTCCATCGCAAAGTTCACCTCAAAAGGTACCTACTACTCTACACAAATACTTTAAGTGCCACAATGTAAACCAAGGCCAATGAACACCTGCCACTCAATCGTGATTTGCAGTGGCCTATTTGGAAAGCACTGAATCAATTGCATACCCAAATAGGCGGTTGTAAATATAATTTGGCGAGCGGTAGTCCTGTTCAGACTGTGAACCATTTGCTAGAGTGCCCCATGTGTCAGTTTGCGTATTAATATAATGTACCGTCGAAACGAAAAGAAGAACTATCTGACCAATAACTACTTATTAAGGTTTTTTAACCGTCTTCAAAAGGAGAAGGTTCTCAATTCGTCGGTATATTTTTTTTTGTATGTTTCTTACGCGATTACTCCACCACTTGTTAATAGATTTTAATGATTCTGTTTTAGTTTGGTAAGTCATACTTCAAAGGTGGTCCCATATAAATTTTATCGAAATTGATTTCACGCTTTTTGAAAAAATCAACAATAGGTAACAAAAATGTGTATACAGAGATGACGTTTTGGTTTGCTCCAAATATGTTCAAATTACATGTTATTGCGATTGTCGATTCGGGCATAAACAAAACGTTGCGCGTTTTATTATTATTATTATTATAAAGTTCTAGGGTACGACAGCTAAAAAATTAAAAATAAAAAAACTTTTTTACAAAAAATAGAACCGACTTCCAAAAAAGAAAATAAGTAAGTACCTACACTAAAATGCAACATAACTTTAATTTCGAAATTCGGTGTCAAATAACGAAGAAACAAAATACAAACACCGACTTCTTAAATTAAAGATTTTTATTTATAATTATTTTTGTTCAGTAGCAACATTGAGTCTGGACTTGTGTGGAATTAAACTTCCTACTAATATTATAAATGCGTAATTTTGGATGGATGGATGTTTGTGACTCAATCACGCCAGAAACGTTCAGCCGTTTAACAATGTCAATGTATCTCTGTAGGTACATTATAGTCTGAAATAACATCAATCTGCCTAACCTTTTCCCAACTATCTTGAGGTCGGCTTCCAGGCCAACAGAATGCAGCTGAATATCAGTATTTTACATGGAGCGACTGCCTATCTGACCTCCACAACCCAGTTACTGGGTAATACCCGCTTGGTAAGACTGGATGTCAGACTTTCGGGCTTCTGACGACCAGTAACGACTATCAAAGATCCACGATTGACAGCCGGGACCAACGGCTCAACGTGCTTTCCAAGGCACGGAGGAGTCTCGGTATGTAAAGATGGACCCATCCATGGACCAACCCCGGCAAGCGTAGCTTAACCATAAAAAGAGTAAATCAATGCAAATATCTGGGACATATATTTTCCGACGACCTGAAGGATAATGCGGATATTGAGAGGGAGCGCAGGGCATTGGCGGTCCGCGGTAATATGTTGGTTCGTAGATTTTCTCGCTGTACGGACCAAGTCAAAATAACACTTTTCAAGGCGTATTGTCAGGGTCTGTGCTCGGGGGGTCTGTGGATCAGCTACACCAAAAGGTCGCTAGATGTCCTGCGCATCCAGTACAACAATATTTTTAGAATGCTCTTGGGACTGCCCCGGTTTTGTAGTGCGTCAGAGATGTTTACACAGAGTCGTACTGACGGCTTCCACGCAATTGTGCGTAAGAAAATAGCGTCTCTGGCAGCTAGAATCCGGGCTAGTAGCAACAGCATTCTGAAAACAGTGGCCGAGAGTGTGTTTTCCCCGTTTATGAGGCATTTTATGGAGAGGATGAGCGTACGTTAATCTTCTGTGTAGAATGCTTCTTAAACTCTAACTTATGTACTAACACTATATATAAGGTATGTTACTAACACTATGGATTTCTGTTATCCGACTGTAGAAAAATAAATAAATTAACCTGATGGATAGACCCGTGCGGCTGTTATTAGAAGGTGGAGCCACGAGCTCCACCTTCTAGTCTCCTCTTCATAGTCTGGAATAACATTTGGGCTATAATTTATAATGAGGGAAGAAGTAATTCTACGCAGGCAAAGCCGCTCGCAGAACTTACTGATTAATATGATGTACCGTCGAAACAAAAAGAAGAATAATGTTGACCAAAACAGTATTACTTTTACAAATAAATCAACTCAACTGTGAGTACATGATCGTGAGGATCACAAACAGGATAGCGGGTCGTGGGAGTGACCCCAGCGGTGCGCGTGACCTTGACAAGGTCGGAGCACTCAATTGCCAGGGATTTGTTCCTACGTAGTGTTCTGTTGACGTTTATAATAATATGTTACGTAAATCTACGTGCTGATGGCGTTATGATAAAGTTTTATCTTTTATTATTAAAGACAATAATGTAGTGGAAATGTAAATTATACCTGTTTACAGTTTAATTTGTGTACCCCACGAATTCACCCCCGTAGAAGTTAACTAAGCATAAAAGAACTCGGCAATAGTGACTTTTTTTTTGAGGACCTCCGAATCGCGACAATAGCTTTTTAATAATAATAATTTCTAATTTTTTTTTCGCACGGCGTCGCTTGTGAGGCGTAGAGCGATGACGGACCCTGAAGCCCCAAAGGCTTCACAATATTATGGAATTAACGTAATAATATTGACGTAGAAAACGTTTCTTAATTAACCTAATAATATTGACTTATAGAACATTTCTTAATTATATCTTATATTTAGGCAACGATTCGCAAAAGTCGATGTCGTGAGTTTTAGACAGTGTGACGTATTACCTACAGAGCCTATGCATAGCGGTGTAATGGCTTTTAATTAGAGTTTTTTTTATTTTCAAATCGGAACAGTACTTTCAGAAACTACCACCTTCTTCCTTCCTTTCCTTTCCTTTCCTTCCTTCTTACAAACAGGCTTAATATGTTGCCTTTATTATAATTTTAGTTTAGAATAAGTAAAATTTGATGAATTCAATAGGCTCGTTTAGTTTTTTGTTTCAAAAGCGTCGTTGTCATTTAAAATGCATTTTTTTTTAACCTGAACAATTTTTTTATGTTGTCTAGTGAATTTTTCTTACAAATCATCTATTTTGTTCTCCATAAAACTACTACACTCTCAAAGCCGGTGCCACTAAACAGACAAACTGGGAAATAAAGAATATTTTCCCTCCATATAACGCCACACGCAGTGCTACGCCGTAGCTCGTAGCTCGTAGCGCTTGCTACGAAATTTACGTAGAACACTCAGAACACTGTTCATTTACGTAGTGCTACGAGTGTTCACATGGTAAACATTACTGAGTTATATTTCAATTCATAATTCGAGACAATTTGAATCAACAATACAACACAAGCGGCACTGCCATAATAATTTATTTTCTTCATTTTTGTCATCACTCTGTAAATATTGTCTTTCTACAATGTATCATTTGATATTTGGTTTTACCCGTTTCGTTTGTAAACGTCGTCGTGCCGCGTCCTGGAAACTGTAACAAATAAATCATTTTTAAAAATAAGAACCGACTTCCAAATTATAACAAAAAAGTGCAAAATAACTTTTATTTTGGAAGTCGGTGTTTCTGGTTTTGTTTCTTCGTTTTTGACACCGACTTCCGAAATTAAAGTTATTTTGCACTTTTTAGGATTCCGTGCCGGAACGGTCGGAACGGAGCCTTATTGCTGACACTCACGTGTCCGTCTGTCCATCTGGCCGTCTGTCCGTCTAGCCAGCTGTCCGTCTGTCTGTCTGGCTGTCTGTCCTTCGTTTGTCACACAGGTTTTACAGCCATATGGTTGAAGCTACAGTCTTCAAATTTTCACAGTATTTAAGCATCTTGTTGACCCAAAGCCATACAAATAGTCAAAAATACATTTGGTACGGAACCCTAAATTTGCGAAGGCCGACACGCACTTTGCCGGTTTTTTTGTTTTATTTTGAAAATCGGTTCTTTTTTAATCGACTTCAAAAAAGGGGTTCTGTAATTTTGTTAAAAGGTTTATTATTTTTTATTTTTTTGTTGTGTTTCACCATTGAATTGTGTTAGCAAAACAGATTACAAACGATCGTAGCAATCGCGAGTCATTTGCTGTTAGTTATTGAAGAGTGTGTCCACTGTGTATCTCCGAAGATCTTCATCAGATCCTAATGTATATACTAAAACCTTCCTTGAAAAATGTGAATTTGAATAACGAGAACCCCATCCAAATCGGATCAGTAGTTTTCAATAAAAACGTGGACAAACAAGCATACATACATACGGGTCGAATATAGAACCTCCTTTTTAACCGACTTCAAAAAGAGGAGGTTCTCAATTCGTCTGTATGTTTTTGTATGTTTGTTACGCGATATCTCCGCCATTTGTAAATAGATTTTGATGATTAATTTTTTTGATTGGTAGGTCGTACTTCAGAAGGGATCCCACATAAATTTTATTGCAATTGATTTAACACTATTTGAAAAATCAACATATACAAAAAATATTGGTGTGGCGAGTTGCCGCCACTCTGCAAGTTGGGTGGGGTTGGTATCACGTCGCGTGTGTGTCTCGCTTTAATTTGTCAGACAGACGTGAGTGGCCGGCTTTACGAGCTATAGACAATTTAAAATGCAACAATCGACGTCACGTCAGTTTGACGTCAGTGTGTGTGTGTCTAACGCCGCGAGGCACAGCGCGCATCTCACCGCAGACTAATGTCTTAAAATAATATCGTCCCCGCAAATACGCTAAAATCCCGAGTAAATCCCGTAAACGTTGGGGATCCTCCGGGAATAATAAATAACCCATATTTACCGCGTCCGTTAACTACTGAACAAGCATAATCAGGAGTGTTGGTGTGAAGAGAACGAGTGGCCACTCGACAATTCGTCGTCGTCCAGCGTGAACAGCCAGGAAAGTAAGGTACCACTTGTTTTACAAATTGTAAGTAGGGCCACATTCGCCGACTGCTGCCGACCACTCCTAACTTGAAGTTATACAGACAAATATAGGCAATTTTGGGCCAGCATTCCCTCTAAGTGCTTGGTCGTATTTACCGTTCTACATCCGCAGAGACCCACGGCTATTTACACGCTTGGGCAACTCCATTAGATGGTCCTTCGAGCCGGATAGGCATCAGTAAAATTCAGTACAAATTAAGTACAAGTCATTACGGTAGGCACATAACTTTATTAGTGCCCCAAAATGGCGTCCCGCAAGCAAGAAGCTAAATTGGCTCAGCTTACCGCTAAAAAACAAATGATTTTCGAGCGAGTTAATCGCATATATAATGATTCCAGAAACATCTCGAACTATGATTCACGTTCAAATGAGACATTCTTAGCGCAGTCAGAAACAATTACTGAGCAATATAACAAATTTGAGGAAAATAATAGAACAAATGAATGAATTGCAATTCGAGATTGACCAAACCGCACCAGACTATTCGAGTCTATATTCTATTGAAGACTTATATTCTAATATTAAATATAAACGTAATCTCATACTTTCGAAAAACGAAACATCGGAACACAAAGTGGGTACTCGGATAAAATTACCGCCCATAGATTTGCCAACGTTTGATGGTAAAGCGGAAAATTGGCCCATATTTTATGAAATGTTTCGAAGCAATGTTCATTTAAATACCGATCTGGTTGACTCGCAGCGTGTCCAGTACTTGATCAGTAAGTTGACTCATGATGCCTTGAAGCTGACCGCGGGCATTGTTCCTACAGGTGATACATACAACGTTATGTGGAACAGTCTCGTTAAAAGGTATCAAGATAAGCGTAGTTTAGGGATTCATTATCTCAATAATATACTGGACATTAAACAATGCGCCGGAAATGCCGCGAGCCTCAATACTTTTGTGGAACGATATTCAGCGTCCGTCGCAGCCTTGAAGCAGTTAGACATTCCAGACTTACTGGATTTTGTTTTATTACACAGTGGTTTAAGAAAGGTTGACGCGCAAACTGTCTTACAGTTTGAATCACGTGTGAGTGAAAAAGAATTACCTTCCTATGCGGAGTTTATAACATTCATGCAAGAATATGTTAAGGTACTACAACGCTCATACGGTAATAATTTACAGACGGAACCGCGCGCTAAGTCTAGTTCAGTTAATCATCAAACAAAAAATAACACCGCTAAGTCATTCGTATCGCGTAATGAACCGGTTTCGAATGGCAAATGTACGTTGTGCGATAAGGATGACGTACGACATCAGCTGTTCTATTGCCCGCAGTTTAAAAATATTAGAACACCGCTTGCACGTTTTGAATTTATTAAAGCTAAACGTGGCTGTATAAACTGTTTAAGTCTATCCCATTCTTTGGTTAAATGTAGGTCACGTAACGTTTGTAAAATTTGTAAGAAGAACCACCATTCTCTCTTACATTTCCGAGAAAAACATGAGTCATTATCGCCCGAGCCGCAAGCGCCTACTAAGGATACATCTGTTTCGCTCACTACAGCTGTTAAAACTGGGTCAACCATTTTGCTAGCGACCGCGCAGTTATATGCATACTATAGCGACATCAGAGATAAGGAGGTGGTTCGGTGCCTACTAGATAACGGATCGCAAAATAATTTAATTACTGTGGACTGTTGTAAACGTTTGAACTTACCCATAATTAAATTACGCAATTCATTTTTACAAGGTGTTGGAATGTCATCGAAACCAATACACGGTTTTATTCATCTCAACATAGAATCTCGGTTTGACCCTCATACGAAGTTTTCGATACAAGCGTTAGTTGTTGATTGTATTACAGATAGACTTCCCGCGAAATTAATTAGATTACATAACAATGATAACATGTCATACTTAAGTAACTTGCAGCTCGCTGATCCGCTTTGGAACGTGCCGGGCACGGTAGACGTCGTGCTTGGAGCACAATTGTTCCCCTTTATTTACCTGGGAGACAGGGTCGAAACAGGTACCCGCGCACCCCCTGCTGTACTGACTAGCTTCGGTTATGTACTTATGGGTGATATTGATTGTTGTAGTAGTGATGTGACACACATTGCATCTTCGTTTACCGCGCAGGCCGACATTGAAGTCGAGTCAAATTTATATAAGTTTTTTGAGCTAGAGGAAATTCCACCCGCCGCCACCGCCGCGCCGCGCCGCGCCGCGCCGCGTTCCGTTATTGGTCCGCACGAATTAGAGTGTGAAAATAATTTTAATTCTTCAGTCTTATTTGAAGACGGCAGATACTTTGTCGATCTGCCTTTTGCGCGCTCACCCGGCGGGCTAGGTAGCTCGCACGGTTACGCCCCTGGGCGCTCACTTGCGCTTGAGCGTAAGTTTGCGTTGGTGACCCTACGCGAGAATAATAATAAAACTATCGCGGATTATATGACTCACTCGAGGTTGTCGCTCAATGACATTTTGCATGTCGGACCTAATTTGCAAGCAGACTTGTTTTTGTTATTGCTTGATTTTCGTACATTCCCTGTCGCGATGACAGCGGATATAAAACAAATGTTCTTACGTATCGGTGTAAGAGAGCACCACCGCAAATATTTACGAATCTTGTATCGTTTTAGCAAAGGTGAGCCTATTCGCACCTTTCATTTTAACCGCGTTCCCTTCGGACTAAAACCTAGTCCTTATTTAGCGATGCGCACATTGCGTAACTTGGCGTGTGAGCAAAGCGACCGCTTTCCTGAGGCTTCTAAATTGGTAGAAACTCAGTTTTACATGGACGACTACGTCTACTCTGTTTCGGACGAACAGACAGCTATGCGTCTATCCCGCGATTTAATTGATTTAATGAAGGTAGGTTCCTTTGACTTAGTCAAATGGGCTACCAATTCACCCGCTTTATTAGAGATTCTCCCAGAGTCTCACCGCTTACCAGTTAATTTTTCTGGCATGGATAATGATGTCCATAATTTCAAAATCCTTGGATTAACCTGGGAACCCGCTGATGATTATTTTTCTTTGACAACAATCGCCGTGGATGATAAATGCACGAAGCGCGCGATTCTATCGCTAGTTGCCCGCTTGTTCGACGTACTGGGCCTTGTAGGACCCGTTGTGCTGTACGCGAAGGTATTAATCAAGGAACTTTGGTTAGCTAAAGTAGGATGGGATGAGGTTCCACCGGAATCTATCACAAATCGGTTTGCCGCTTTTACGTGCGATTTTCCTTCACTCTCTTCTCTAAAGGTTCCTCGCCACATTGGCGTCTTTAGAGAAGCTGTAGTGAACATCGTAGCCTTTTGCGACGCCAGCTTTACTGGTTATGGCTGTTGTATTTATTTACACATTACCAACCCTACTGGTGATATCACTGTCCGACTCTTATGTGCAAAGTCCAAAGTCTCCCCCGCTAAAATAACAACGCTAGCGCGATTAGAACTTGTCGCCGCTTTACTTCTATCTAAACTTGTTCGCGTAGTCAAGAAAAAACTTTCCGCTCGTGTACCTATTACAGGTGTCCACGCTTTCTCGGACTCCACCATAGCTCTCTCGTGGATCCACTCATCTCCCCATAGATGGTCTATTTTTGTCAGCAACCGCATTGCTCAAATACAGGAAAACTTACCTGCCGCTTGTTTCCGTCACGTGTCCGGGAAAGAGAATCCTAGCGATTGTCTGTCTCGCGGCATGCTGCCGTCGGATTTAATAAGACACTCGTTGTGGTGGAACGGCCCCACATGGCTCCATCAGCCCATGAGCGAGTGGCCTTTAAAGTTCGCTCCTGCTCAATGTGAAACATTGCCGGAGTTTAAATCAAAGGTTTTTCTTGTAGAAACTTCGAATACTGAACCGCGTATTTTAGATACTATAGCTGACCGTGTTTGCTCATGGAACAAACTGTTACGTGTATTTATGTACATTCTTAAATTTACAAACAGACTACATAGTCATAGTTCTGTTGAAAACATAAACCTAAACAACCGCAAAAGGCTCTTGGATCAACTTGTGTTATCCTACTGGAATAAATGGCGAATTGAGTACTTGCACACGCTGCAAGTTCGCCAGAAGTGGTGCACTCCCGATCGCCCTATAGAGATGGGTACTGTCGTTCTCTTGGGTCAAGATAACGTACCTCCATTGACTTGGCCATTAGGTATCATAGAGGAAGTTTTTCCGGGATCGGATGGTGTAATTCGAGTCGCTTCAATAAAAACCGCGTCAGGCACGTATAGGCGTCCTGTCACTAAGTTGTATCCTTTGCCAACTCAATAGATTATTATTACTACGTAATTTAGTTTAATTTAGTTTAGGGTTCATATTATACGTTCCAATGGTACGCCATTACATAGTTGTAATTTAGTTTATTCGACTTACCATAGTCAAGTCGAACCGCAATTCATTCTTAGGACACTGATAATTATTTTTCCCGAGCATTATATCAATGCGGTGGTGTTTCGGACTGCTGCTTGGATTTCCCTCAAAGCTCTTCAACAAGTTAATGCTTACATATCATCACCGCTTCTTGAACCTCACTCGCTCCGCATAGATTAGCAGCTTTTGAAAGCTCCTGGACCTTTCAAGGCGGGGAGCATGGTGTGGCGAGTTGCCGCCACTCTGCAAGTTGGGTGGGGTTGGTATCACGTCGCGTGTGTGTCTCGCTTTAATTTGTCAGACAGACGTGAGTGGCCGGCTTTACGAGCTATAGACAATTTAAAATGCAACAATCGACGTCACGTCAGTTTGACGTCAGTGTGTGTGTGTCTAACGCCGCGAGGCACAGCGCGCATCTCACCGCAGACTAATGTCTTAAAATAATATCGTCCCCGCAAATACGCTAAAATCCCGAGTAAATCCCGTAAACGTTGGGGATCCTCCGGGAATAATAAATAACCCATATTTACCGCGTCCGTTAACTACTGAACAAGCATAATCAGGAGTGTTGGTGTGAAGAGAACGAGTGGCCACTCGACAATTCGTCGTCGTCCAGCGTGAACAGCCAGGAAAGTAAGGTACCACTTGTTTTACAAATTGTAAGTAGGGCCACATTCGCCGACTGCTGCCGACCACTCCTAACTTGAAGTTATACAGACAAATATAGGCAATTTTGGGCCAGCATTCCCTCTAAGTGCTTGGTCGTATTTACCGTTCTACATCCGCAGAGACCCACGGCTATTTACACGCTTGGGCAACTCCAAATATGTATACACAGATGACGTTTTGGTTGTCTCCAAATGATCAAATTCTTGTTATTAGGGTTATCCATTCGGGCATAACTTTAATATTTAGTTTAACTTCTGGAGTATAACAACTAAAAAGTGAAAAATAAAAAAGTTTTTTACAAAAAAAACTTTAATTTCGGAAGTCGGTGTCAAATAACGAAGAAACAAAAAAATACAAACACCGACTTCCGAAATTAAAGTTGTTTTGCAATTTTTAGAAGCCGGTTGTATTTTTTGAAAAAACTTTTTATTGAATTCGGTTGATAAAAAACGGATTTTTTCGAGTGAATTTTAGTGCCTGTTTTAATTATTCGCAAATTGATTCCTTGTAGATATAGTGATATACAATTGGTGTAATTTTGTGTCTCAAGTATCTACGCAACTGTACGCATATATGGAATCATTGAAACCGGCGCGATCTCGTTTGTCATAGTATTGACTACGTCAGCGAAGCTTGCCGAGAAGGCTGAAAACATTAAAATATGTTACATCTGCATTCGAATGGGAAAAAAGTGACAGTAGTCTGTATCTAAAACTAAATACTGTCGTTTGCACATGTATGAAAAGAACTCACTGAGCATCAAAAATTCATCCACATTGTTTTCTTATTAAAACATTTCCTTACCCTCTTTCCTTAATCAAATAAATAAATCTCGCTCTCATCTGGTGTGGACCGAGTCATGTAATAGTGTCAAGTTCATTCGACAGCACTAATTAGGTATTTTGAACAGCTGCTGATTACTAATGAGAGCGGATAACGATGTCTTAATCTATCTATATATATCTTTATATATAAAAATGAATCCCTATTTCCTTGGTCACGGCATCACGCGTGAACGGTTGGACTGATTTCTCTAATTCTTTTTTGTTGTGTTTGTTATTGTCAGGAGAAGGTTCTTATGAAAGAAAAATTATTAAAGTAGCGCGGAAAATTAGAAAATATCAGAAAACTTCGAACGTTTGGCGGTTCATAGCTAAGACAGGACAACGTCTATGCGTAGGGGTAGCGGATAAATTCTGAAAATGAGTTACCGCACCCCTGGGCACTCAGGCAGGGAAGGAACAGGGGTGGGTTTTAGTCAGTAAGAGTCTGACACGCCCTCCCGCTCCACCCTAGAGCGGGAGATGTCATTGTATGATTTCCCACCCCACAAAAAAAAAAGTCCATCCGACTGCACTAATTACTGTGGACAGTGGCCGGTAATGAGGCCGGATAACGATGAATTAATCCAATGCATTTATATTTCATAAAATTATAATATCGCACTAGTTATCCACACTTTATATCACACTTGTTTCAGCCAGCTTCTTCACCCGTATGGAATTAGTACTTCCTCCATTATACTTTCCTAGCCAATGTGCTATTCCAGACTATAATCTATATCTTTGCCTAATTTCATCCAGATCCGTGCAGCCGTTCTGGTGTATTTGAGTAACCAACATCCGTCCAAAGTTTCACATTTATAATACTAGCTGCGCCCCGCGATTTCACCCGCGTAGACCGGGATAAAAACCGTAACCTATGAGTTAATTCAGGGTAAGCTAACTATATACCAAATTTCATCCAAATCGGTCTAACCATTTAAGCGTGAAGAAGTAACAAACATACAAACGCACACACAAACTATTGCCTTTATAATATTACAATTTTATTATATATATAGATAAGTATGATTAGCAGGACTGTTATTAATATAAAGGCAAAAGTTTGTATGTATGTGTCTGTATGTTTATTACTTCTTCACGCTCAAACGGCTGGGTTCTTAATGAAATTTCGTACCAGTATAGCTTATAACCTGTATTGGTAGCTTTAGCTAAGCGTTTTCACAAATACCACAATTCCATAATCCGCCGCCGTTTCCCCAAACTCTTGTCCTTGAACCCTTGACATATCGTCGCATTACCGCTAATTAGTCTATTAGTCCCCAAATGCCCAGCACTTGGCACCTAAATACATTACTGTGAACATTATCATTACTGAGATGAGATGATTATCGCCCATGGCCCCCAGGAGACCGCAAGTGATTGGAGACTTCCAAATCGTTGAGCTTGCGTTTCTGTGTCCTCTGGTTTTACTACTGGTAATGATAATGAGAGTGAGATCAATTATAAATGTTGTCTAGCTCTGGTTTTCAGGGTTCCGTACCCGAAGGGTCTTGTGGAGGTATGCGGAACAGGGTGTAAAGTCCCACAACCTCCATTGAAAAGGGAGGATCCTCCGACCAGACGGGTGTTGTGTCTGGTCCGGGCAACTGCCCGATAGTTGATTTCGGGCTGTTGTATATGTTCAAATCGCGCGGAGAACTCTGCTTGCGCGATGTAGGAATTTAGCTGTTCTAGTTCTTGTGTAGCGTCATAGATGTCGCTACATCACTCCCCTCCAGAGATCGGAGATCGATTGTTCTCTTCTCGATGAGTCGTTCATACGTGATGCTTTCCGGGCCAGTGGAAGGCTGGTTCCAGTGAGTCGGAACCGGAAGAGGCGCATAGTTCACGGTGAGTCGGAACTGTCTGCGGTGATGATATCCCAGTGAGTCGGGATGATGTTACAGGCTCCAGTGAGTCGGAGTACTGCTGCGGGCTCCAGTGAGTCGGAGCGGTGCGTCGTTTCGTTGACGGCGTTATCGTTGTCGGCGTATCGTTGTCGGCGTATCGTTGTCGGTGTATTCGTTGTCGGCGTATCGTTGTCGGCGTAATCGTTGTCGGCGTATCGTTGTCGGAGTTATCGTTGTCGGCGTATCGTTGTCGGCGTTATCGTTGTCGGCGTATCGTTGTCGGCGTATCGTTGTCGGCGTATCGTTGTCGGCGTATCGTTGTCGGCGTTATCGTTGTACTGGCTGGCTGTATGACTCGTTTCTGAAGAGCTTGGAGGAAGTGATGATGATGACGTCACGCTGGAGTAGCTGCACGAAGGCTGCGCTGACGAAGTGATGACGTCATCACGAAGGCTGCGCTCACGTTCATAGTCGAGGGTCACCATTGTGGAGGTATGCGGAACAGGGTGTAAAGTCCCACAACCTCCATTGAAAAGGGAGGATCCTCCGACCAGACGGGTGTTGTGTCTGGTCCGGGCAACTGCCCGATAGTTGATTTCGGGCTGTTGTATATGTTCAAATCGCGCGGAGAACTCTGCTTGCGCGATGTAGGAATTTAGCTGTTCTAGTTCTTGTGTAGCGTCATAGATGTCGCTACAGTCTAAACGAAGCCCTTTTGCTGTCACTCACGTGTCCGTCTATCCGTCTGTTCGTCGTCGATCACACAGGTTTTACAGCTAAACGGTTGGAGCTACAGTCTTTAAATTTTCACAGTACAAGCATCTTGTTGACCAAAAGCCATATAAATAGCCGAAAGATTTGGTACGGAACCCTAAATGTTCGAAGTCCGACACGCACTAGGCCGGTTTTTTGAACCATCTCTCTATACTTAGTTACCATTATTGGTACCTATAATAATACATAATAGGTACTTTAACAGGGAAATATTTTCCCTTCTTCTGTTTGTGTCGACATTGACTCAAATTATGTCCGACCAGTATGTAGCAACCTGGATAGCTTTATCATTAGCCTCGTTTAAATCCCTCAAATTGCAGGTGGTTGTGCATGCTGGGCAGGCAAGGAGGTGACGCATGTCCTGCGAAGGGGTCCACACAAGCACTGGGTTTGGGATGATAAATGATAAATGAATGATAAATGATAAATGATGTTTATTCAGTAAATAGGTTACAAGGAACACTTTTACACGTCAATGTTTTTGTCAGTTTAAGCTAGATGAGGCCGGTGTTTCCTAGCTGACTACCCTGAGAAGAAACACCGAAACAAACTCAGAGGTCAAAGTCTCTTTTAAAGTGTTCAAATCCATACAATGTGTACTGGTTAAATCATATGAGAACCATGTACGTTTATGTCTGGGATGAGCTATGTTACTAGTAAATGCTCTAGTCTTTACTCACCCTTAAGTGGTGTCTTTTATTTTAACCAACTTCAAAAAGAAGGAGGTTTTCAATTCGTCTGTATGTTTTTTTTTTTTGTATGTTTGTTACGCGATTACTCCGCCACTTGTGAATAAATTTTGATGATTCTTTTTATGTTTTGACCTACCAAACATAAAAAGAATACTTACATACTTCAGAGGAGGTCCCATATAAATTTTAGCGAAATTGGTTTGACGCTTTTTGAAAAAATCAATTAAAACAAAAAATATGTAGGTATACATTGATGACGTCAAATGAGTCAAATACGAAGAAACAAAATGCAAACACCGAATTCTGAGATTAAAGTTATTTTGCAATTTTTTGTTTGGAAGTCGGTTGTATTTTTTAACCGACGAAAAAAAGGAGGAGGTTCTCAATTCGACCGTATATATGTTTTTTTTTTTTTTTTTTGTGTATGTTCAGCCCTCACTCCGTCATTTATGAACCGATCTTAATGATTATTTTTTTATTAGATAGGGTATACCTCAAGGGTGGTCCCATGTCAAGGAAATCAGGATCTGATAATGGAATACTGATAAAATTGAGAGAAAACCTCGAAAATTGTTGGCACGTTTAGCGTTTCTGTACGTATGTTCGGCCTTCACTCCGTTGTTTATGAACCGATTTCGATGATTCTTTTTTTTATAGATAGCGTATACCTTAAGGGTGGTCCCATGTCAAGGACATTAGGATCTGATCATGGGATCCTGATAAAATTGAGAGAAAACCTCGAAAATCGTTGGCACGTTTAGCGTTTCTGTACGTATGTTCGGCCTTCACTCCGTTGTTTATGAACCGATTTCGATGATTCTTTTTTTTATAGATAGGGTATACCTTAAGGGTGGTCCCATGTCAAGGACATTAGGATCTGATTATGGGATCCTGATAAAATTGAGAGAAAACCTCGAAATTTGTGGGCACGTTTAGCGTTTCTGTACGTATGTTCGGCCCTCACTCTGTTGTTTTGAACTGATTTTGACTATTCTTTTTTCCATAGATAGGGTATACCTCAAGGATGGTCCCATGTCAAGGACATTAGGATCTGATCATGGAATTCTGATAAAATTGAGAGAAAACCTCGAAAATTGGGCACGAATATTGTTTCTGTTTACTTTTCATAACTTTATCAGGTATTTGCATTTAGGAATCATCACATAATGAAACTGAGCTGATGATGGAAACCATACCTTTCCTTAACAATAGAAGTTAGTTATAAAAAACTGGTTGTAGTGCAGATACCACTTAATATACTCGTACTTTGAAGAAAAGACGTCTTTGGAATATTGGAGGTAACCTCAACTGGTCAATATCCTGGGAACCTTATGAAAGGATGGTTACATCATCAGCTCAGTGCCAAGAGGAATGATGAAGGATTAGAAATTAGCTTCAGAGTATTTAAAGATGATGCGAGTCACAAAAAATCATAAAATAAAAAACTTTTTAACAAAAAATTCAACCGACGAAAAAGAACTAAAAAGCAAAAAATAAATTAACCTTTTAAGTCTTGAGTATTGAGCTTATTTACCTACATAAAATATCAAATTTTATATATACTAATTTTGAGTCGGCGCCAAATAATAAAACGATTAATTACCTACATCTAGCCTTCTTCATTTCTATGTACATATAAAATTTAGATATTTAATAATCAGATTGTTATTTGGCGCCGACTCAAAATTAGTTTATATAAAATTTGATATTTTATGTAGGTAAATAAGCTCAATACTCAAGACTTAAAAGGTTAATTTATTTTTTGCTTTTTAGTTCTTTTTCGTCGGTTGAATTTTTTGTTAAAAAGTTTTTTTTGTAAGAAAAGTTTTTTTTTCTTTCACTTTTTAGTTGTTGTACCTCAGAACTACAACTAAATATTAAAGTTATGCCCGAATTGATAACCACAATAACATGGAATTTAAACATAATTGGAGGAAACCAAAACGTTATCTGTGTAGGTATACATATTTTTCGCTTTTGTATTTTTTTTTTCAAAAAGCGCTGAATCAATTTCGATAAATTTCATTGGGACCACTTCAGGAGTATACTCTTTCGAATAAAAAAATAACTATGAAAATCGGTCCACAATTGACAGAGAAATCGGTGAACATACATAAAAAAACAGAGTATTTGTTACTAGTTTAGTTAGCAGGTGATCCGAACCTCCTTTATTTGAGGGTCTCAGGGCTTTTTCAAAAAACAATAAATATCAAAGATACAATAATAATTGAGAAAGGAGTACGCATAAAATCTAGAACTCTGACAACGTTTGACCTTCACAATACACAAAGGTGGTCTGATCACGCCAGTCCACATACCTACACACAATAACAAAAAAACATGATTGAACCATTTTCATCAATTGAATAACAACGTGCACACAACTGTTTAGTGCCGCGGCCAATGCTGCCAGCTACAAATATGTTTAAATGGAGCTGCCCATTTGTGCCTCATTGACATCGCAGTATGTGGCACATGTCGGTAATTTTATGATATAGCAATCAATCTGCCAATCTGCCTAGCTGCTACCCTTTTAATGTCCCCACTGCTGGGGCACAGGCCTTCTCTCTGTGAGAGGGTGTGGGCCGTAATCCACCACGCGGTCCCAATGCGGATTGGTGGATGTCACATGTCTTCGAATTTTGGGTTCTAGGACATGCCGGTTTCCTCACGATGTTTTCCTTCACCGCTTTTGAGACCAGTGGTGATGAAATAATTTACACAAAGTAAAACGCCTGCCTAGGTTTGAACTCACGACCTACAACTTGTAAGTCTCGGCCGATACCACTGGGCCACCACTGTTCGTACTCCTTGAGTGATTCTAAGTAAACCCGGGTAAACCTGGTTCACTCAATCTTTTAGCGTTACCCGTAACATATATTACTATGTATATATACAAAAATAAGAACTTTTAACTAAATAAAAATAATCGTAAAATTCCTTCGCAAGACTGGCGGCATTGCCATTGTCCAAGGAAAAAGCCAGCCCTTGGGTCACGTTTTACCTTTGTAAACCAAGCGAACCCGCGTTCAAAGATAGTTGTAGTTCCACGCTGGGGTCACGTGACCGCGTATCTGAACTGGGTCAGAGCGAGTCACGGAGGCACTCATTATACGCCGGATTGCAGCTGATCGCGCTCATTATAGCGGAATAAGGGTTAATTATTGACGCCGCACCAGGGGAGCGGAAATTACAGGTGTCATGGAGAATTGTTACATTAATAATAGAGAGTGGAGAAGTATTCAATTGTGATTCAAAATGCGTTCGCAGCATCCATACTAATATCCTTACTTAATATTATAAATACGACAGTTTTTTTTTATCTTTAAGGCGCTGTTATATGACTTTTAATGGTTTTTAATTGAACATCACGTCTAAACGACTTGTTTTATTTCTTTGAAAAAAATATATGTTACTTTAGACAATTTCCGTCGTAATTTCATCTGAGAATATTTGAAATTATATTTTTATAACATAGTGTAATTAATTTTTAAAGTTATGTCTAACGCGGACAAAAAATTAAGAATCACGCATAAACTATAAGCGTATTTTTATGAAACCTACACCATTTTAAAGATCATTTAATTATTTATAATTTAGTCTCAGTGTTTTAGTTTAATACTTATTGTTTTATGTGTAATTAATTAATAATGCGTCTAATTTCGGACAGCGCTCCTTGATGGGCGACTCCTATTACGGGAGGACATACGACGCGTTACGTGAGCTCAGCGCAGAACACGCAAGCTAACCACTCAAGGTCACCCGGGCCTGCGGACGGCGAGTAGTGGGTAACTCGCCGTCCGATCAGCACCAGGCCCGAGAGTCGACGGCGCGTAGTGTTCCACGCGCGCCTCAAAGAGTTGTCAGCAAAGGACGGGGCCTGCCACGGTCGATGCCTGCCCGGGGGTGGAGGATAAATTCGAAAGAGTTACCTCGCCCCTGGGCACTCGAGGCAGGGAGGAACAGGGGCGGGTTTTAGTCAGTAAGAGTCTGACACGCCCTTCCGCTCCACCCTAGAGCGAAAGAAGTCATAGAATGATTTCCCACCCCCAAAAAAAAAAAAAAACACTCAAGGTCGTTGGCAGCTAATAGCGCCTTAATAGCACTCGCATTAGACCACTATCTCACCTGGCGGTGGTACGTGGTTTATGTGTGTGGTGATGTGGTGTGTGTGTGTGTAACTGTGTAAGTTTGTTTGTTTGTTTGTTACGTTTTCACGCCTAAACCACTGTATCGATCATCATGAAATTTTGCAAATATACACTGTCAGGGGTACAGAAAAGGACAGCATACCCCTCATCCAGAAAAAAAGTACTGATCCCGAGGGATAGAATGATAAACTTGTAATACTATGAATACGAAAGTAAATCTGTTTGTCTGTCTGTTTATTTGATACCATTTCACGCCCTACCGGCTGAACGGATTCGTATATAACTTGGCGCACGAGTAGGCGATTAAGATAATTGGATTATTTTTATGGCTTAGGATGATAATAATTATTATTTATTTATTCATTCAGATGATTACGCACCCATTGCAAGTACACAAATTAACAATATCAAATAAATAATTAAAATTGCACCTTTAATAATAAAACATTTTTCATACGGGTAAAGCCGCGGGCAGAAACTAGTGTTTTAATAAACTAACACCATTTCTTTTTTAAAAGCAGCCCCGTTCTCCCATCTTCTGTTGAATATTTACAAAGTCATAGCATAGCATATTTATTCAGTCTAGAATATTCCCACTGCTGGGACACAGGCCTCCTCTGTGAGAGGATGGAACCGTAATCCACCACGCAGGCCCAATGCGGATTGGTGGAAGTCACATGTCTTCGATGTATTTTGTTCTGAGACATGTCAGTTTCCTAACGATGTTTTCCTTCACCGTTTTTGAAAGAAGTGGTGATGATCTTTCTACTGGGCCACCACTGCTCTCAAACTCATACCAAAAACCATCCTTACTTATCATGTTACTCACACATAACCACGTAGTTTAATTCCACCTACCCTGTTCCATCATCGGACCACAAGACGTACGCCACTGGTACATGGTGGACATCCCACCAATACGCACAAAACGTTTTGGGAACATATTCATTGCGTCAACAGCTAAGGAGTGGAATTCCCTGCCGCAGTCTGTGTTTCCTGATAGCTACAACCTGAGGGTCTTTAAAGACAAGTGTGAATAGGTTACTTCTAGGAAAATGTGCTCCATCGTCGACCACATCATTACTTACCATCAGTTGAGATATTTGTCACGTGAGAGCCTCAATGTTAAAAATAAAACCTAATCAAATAAACATTCATCGAGATAATAAGGTGCTTCACAGATTTTCTAAATTACATCACACAACAAGTCAGATACTTTTAAGTTTTCCTACTCTTTCATGAACATCCAAGATATAATCGTAACCGTTAATATTATAAGGGCTAGTTTCACCATACCATGTTAGTTAGTTTAATCTTCTGTTAAAATGTTAACGGGACATTAAGAGTAGCGAGCGTTTCACCGTGCGCTAATCCATGATTAAATGCCTTAACCAGGTGTTAAATTTAATTGCTGCCCTAAAGGTCCGTTAACTTGCTAACCGACATTAAATGCAGTTGTCAAAATCGTCGAAATGGAAGTAGCGTAGAACTTTATTGTACTTATCAATTACAAGAACAATCTAACAACACTAACACAGTACACAAGTATACCATATTATAAATTAATAATATACTTATATTAAATTATACTCATATAATAGCGTATGGGCTTTTACAAAGCTTTCAGCCTTATTTTTACGGGTGTTTCTTTCAATGTTGTCTCAGCAAGATCTTAGTTGGTCAGCATTTCTATTAGCAAAGTTGCTCTGTAATTGAACTCCTCAGCTAAAGCTTTTCATCCTTCATTTTCGGCTACCGTTGTGACAGCATCACTTTTATTTTTATTTTCTACGATTTCTTTATGCTTTGAAATCAAGCTAACTAAATTTCTTTCTCATTCCATGAGAAATTAGGGCCACGTTAACGCGTTTTCTTGCAGTTAGACATTATTAGGTATTCAATATAAAACACCACTATCCACAATGACAAACCTCAGTTCCACAGTTTATCTTCATAGACTGTTTTGAATAAAATAAGCCAAAAATTAGTTACGGTGATTTTAAATTATCTGTAGGCATAGGCCTGCCTGCAATTAGGTAATGAGTTTTAATTTCTTTTGTTTTTAGTCGACATGAAATAATAAAAGAAAATGATTTTTGTAATTTGGTTAAAAATAACACCACGATATCAAAGACAAACCAACAAAATTAGAAAATAACCCCGAAAAGTAACTGACAAAATGAAATGTTGCAAGAACACCCATAAACCTGACTATACAACTGACTTTTTAATTTAGTTGTATTTTAAAATAATGAACATTGACATGTGGCATTCCGACTTTTTAGTATGTTGCTTTGACCACTGGCAGACAAAAAAGTGAATGACACGGCTCATTCGCTTAACGCCAGGTTTCTTAACGTGGTGTTATGCTTTTCTGATGGAACGTAAATACCATTAACATCGATGTTTATTTTAATTTCGGATTTAATAATGTCCGATTATGAACAGTTTAGTGATATTGGCTTTAAAGCTGTAACAAATACTCGTAATATACCTACGACATATTTTTCCATTTTCAATTATTTATAACATTGCAAATATGCGGAAATAATTTGAAATAAAATTAACGAAATATTCCACAAGCATTTAATTTTAATCTATCTGATAGTTTACAATGTTACATTCATGTAGTTATTTTATTTACGAAGACCAGGCGCGGATATATGGGGGTAGGCAGCGGGTGAAATTGCTCCCCCGCCGTCGTCCAAACAGAGTCTAAAACTCTAAATGAGACAGAAAAGTAGCAGGCATATTTCAAAGTATAACTAAAACTATTATATAACCTTAGCGAGTGGCAAATTTACCTATTATTCACACTTAGGGCTTTGACTTGATACAAGCGCCATAATATTAAGTATTTAAGCCTGCCACCATATTATATCTTCTAGATATAGGTATGACTCCGTATGACTGGTTAAAGAAGATCATCTACCCAAGACGGTGTGTTAAAATTTAGAGCTCGCTCTTTAGAGGATTTTAGGCGTAAGTTGACAAAGATACTTTTATAAAAGTATGAATGGGCAACACAAAATGTAATCAGATCCGAGGCCAGGTGCTATGATTTTTGAGCTCACTACGGTCGCTCTGGCATCCGTTGCACAACTTTGAAAGCGTTTAAAGTTATTCTAGATAGTTTGCTCTAAAATTGTCTAGCCGCATTCTTTTTTCAATAATTCGGGCAGACTCTAGAGAGAAATATTTGCCCCCCAGGTTATGCCCCCTAGGATAACGTTCAGGGGAGGGGGAGGGGGGCGAAAGTTATCCTGGATCCGCGCCTGACAAGGACATAATTAAAATATTGCCTTTCGTGGAATATTGTGTTGTAATGTTACTGCGCAGTTTCATTAATTAGTTTTCCGTAGAAATAAGAATTCTCTCCTATCGAAAATTTTCCAACGTATTTAATTTATGTTTTTTTTTTCTGGAAACCGCACCAACATATTCTCGATTAGGATTTTAATAAAATTGGCAAAACCAACCTGTCAAATAAGTTATTCCTAGTGTAGAACAAGATTGATTGGCAGATATTCACTGTTTCAAGGGAAAAACATAATCCAATCCGAAAAGATTTTACAAAAACACACATAAGACACAGACACACACAACAAACACAAACACACAATGCAGCCCAACAAAGAGACGCATAACAAAATAAATAAATAGAACCATATAAAGAGGTCGAGAACGTTCAAATTATCTAAGTGGAGGAACCAAGAGCTTGTCCTAAGTAGGTACCAAGTTCCATACCAAGTTCTGCTACCATGCAGCGTCACTGTGTTCTAGGTTGAAAGCTATGGGTGTACAGGGACATGAAACATTTCAGCTTAGTCTCTAATCAAAACAAATTAAAAGTCATTTATTCAAACTAGGCTGAGAGCCAGCACTTTTTGAACGTCAGATTTCTACATAAAGACAGTCCCCAAAAAATTCCCGCCTGTCACCACTTCCTAGTGTTTTAGCTGGGAAGAAGAAATTAACACATCTGTGATGCCTGAATATTCCAGACGTCTCAGAACCGAGTTGACCACGTACCAACAGAAGGTCTTCTTTGGAATCCAATGAAACCAGGTAAGATTGATGTTGAGTGTTGGTCTCTGCCAATACTTCACAAATAAGTCACAACCGTCCAGAAAAACAAGATATATAGCTCTGTAATAAAACAGATAGCTATTGTGGCAGCAGCAACATTGACCCGCCGGTAACCGGATACAATAAGTAGCGGCTGTCGTTCAATACGCCTATGAGTAGGGAGCCCACATTCCTGGTAAAAACAGGATAATTTGTTTTCTTTTTTATCATTGATACTCACATTTACCACTATCTCACCTGATGGTAACCAATGATACGATCGAAGATGGAGCACGCTTGCCTAGAAGTATCCTATTCACTCTTAACTTAAATACTCCCAGGTTGTAGCTATCAGGAAACACAGACTCATTGTTCGTATTATGGATACCCATATCATGGGAATGCATAAAAGTAATTAGTTTGCCATTTTCTTCAGATTTAGAATCACATCACTAAGCTAACCATGCATTGTCATCCAAGCTTTACACGTTTGCAAAATTTCAGCTCAATCGGGAACCGGAAAGTGGGTCAAATTAAACTTCTAATATTTTCTAATATAAAAAGCGTGTTAAAAATTAAATATAATGACCTAATTTGTAAACAGGAATATCTCCCTTCAACTAAACTCATGCTCCTCCTAGCAGCACCCAGCCTATCGGTTGAACTTCCACCAAGTTTGTATTGAAAGCTGCCAAGTCGAAACTCTTAATTCTGAGCTTTTAAAGAAACGCGAAAGTTCTCCCTTCGTGCCCTCTTGCGGAGTTAAGTGCTGCCCAATTGATCGATCAAGAGCTTAATGGAAATTGGGAAGGCATTTTAATAAAGCAAAGTGTTTTTAAATAAGTACCTACATAAATAAAACAACAGTGTATAAATGAATTTGCTGCTCATATATCAAGTCATCATTGATTGTACATCATGGTTTTGTTTTTAAATTTTGGCTTCGCTCGGTTTGTGCATTTATCCAGTGTCAAGTTTAGTATTTAGTATAATTATAGATACAGAATACTGTCTCTTTTTCCATTAGAATGCAGATGTAACATTTTAATGTGTTTGCAGTATTTGGCAGCAAATGAGTCGAGTCAGCCTTCTCGGCAAGCTTCACTGAGGTACGACTTACAAGTTGTAGGTCGTGAGTTCAAACAGACAGGCGCTTTACTTTGTGTAAATTATTTCATCACCACTGCTCCCAAAACGGTGAAGGAAAACATCGTGAGGAAACCTGCATGTCCTAACCAAAAATTCGAAGACATGAGACATTCAAAAAAATATTCCCTTGCTCCTTAATTCCAATCTAGTTTTTTCCTTTCCCCCCTCAATCCCAAAATTGTACTAGTCTAGTTTACTTTTACTTGTTTCTTAAAGTCCACATTTCTTATTAATTTATTTAAATTTTGTCAGTGAAATAATAGAAGGATGGATGACCCCTGTAACACAGGTTCACCTAGCATGGGGGTCATTGATCATGTATTCCATACCCTCGTCTACTGTACTCTAAATCAATTGTCACCTGTAATTGTGTACTTTTGCAAATAAATTTATTATTATTTATTATTTGCAAATAAATTATTATTATTATTCACCAAGCCGCATTGGGCCCGCGTGGTGGATTACAGCCCACACCCTCTCACGTAGAAGATGCCTGTGCCCCAGCAGTGGGGACAATAAAAGGCTGATGATAAAAAAATCCACTAGGAATCAATTTGCGAATAATTAAAACTGCCACTGAACTTCATTCGAAGAAAGCCCGCCAAAAACTCCCAATCATCATCGGCTAGCAAGAAAACCATCATCATTCTCTTGCCCTTATCCCAATATACAGGTTGTAACGAAATTGGGTGGTCATATTTATTTATTTATTTAAACTTAATGTACAGTAGTGGAACATAAGCGGACTTAATGAAACAAGGCATTCTCTACCAGTCAACCCTATGACTAATATGTGATAGGTGTACCTACAACAACAAATAAAAAACGTAATAATATAATAAATTACTGCTTCTGCCCATGGAAAAGAAAAACCTTCTTCAAGGAAGTTATAGTTCATTTCCAAAAAAAAATGAATTTTTCTTACAAAGTTAACATCGGCTGATCAAAATTAGTATGCGAGGACCAATATTTTTTTCGAAATTGACTTTTACTTTCTTGAAGACACTTGCAAAAGCAGTATTTAATATACTCGTATGATCACCCATTTCTATTACACCCTGTATAATGATAACGTGCCTGACTGTGTGTAGATTAGAAAGTTATTAAAAACCGGCGAAGTGCGTTTCGGACTTCGCACATTTAGTTATTAATAACCGGCCAAGTGCGTTTCGGACTTCGCACATTTAGTTATTAATAACCGGCCAAGTGCGTATAGGACTTCGCACATTTAGTTATTAATAACCGGCCAAGTGCGTATAGGACTTCGCACATTTAGTTATTAATAACCGGCCAAGTGCGTATAGGACTTCGCACATTTAGTTATTAATAACCGCCCAAGTGCGTATAGGACTTCGCACATTTAGTTATTAATAACCGGCCAAGTGCGTATAGGACTTCGCATATTTAGTTATTAATAACCGGCCAAGTGCGTATAGGACTTCGCACATTTAGTTATTAATAACCGGCCAAGTGCGTATAGGACTTCGCACATTTAGTTATTAATAACCGGCCAAGTGCGTTTCGGACTTCGCACATTTAGTTATTAATAACCGGCCAAGTGCGTATAGGACTTCGCACATTTAGTTATTAATAACGGGCCAAGTGCGTATAGGACTTCGCACATTTAGTTATTAATAACCGGCCAAGTGCGTATAGGACTTCGCACATTTAGCTATTAATAACCGGCCAAGTGCGTATAGGACTTCGCACATTCAGGGTTCCGTACCAAATTAGGGAATTGTCAAATAAAAAATCTGATTTCAATATATTGGTATTTGTTAGTAAAATATACGTAATACTAAACTATCACCAAATTTCAAGTTCATAGATCAATGGGAAGTTAAAAAATTCTTCGGAACAAATTTTTTGACAGACGACGGACAGACAGACGGACACGTGAATGACAGCAATAGGGCTCTGTTTGGACCTTTCGGGTACAGAACCCTTAAAAAGAACAGTGATCGAGGTGGTTTTAGTGAAATCAGAAACCCACACTCTCTAGTCTTTTCCATAAAAGGACTAGAAATAAAACATATCAATAGGTTTTTCAAACTTCTTTATTAATCATTAATTACAATAAATAAAAGACCCAGTCTAAAGGAGCAGTTTAATTACCAGTAAAGTGCAATTCATTACAACATCAACGATAATGGTACCATACAAAGTTTGTTTGCTTTATTTCGGTGTCAATTTATTACTTGCATGGCAATTAAACTGCTCTCTGTTTCAACTTGTCCTGGAACTTTATCCACATGGTTGCATTCTTGTTTACAGAATTGGCTTTAAACACAATGTGCCTTATTCATAAAAAGTTTAACCATTTGAGTAGTTTAAAACCTGAGTAGTGGGTTCTTATTTTAACATTATCTACCTGAAAGAAGGGTAGATGTTGGTGCTAAAGTGCTGACTAGTCATTTAAAGGAAGTTGATTGAATTTGATGGATGAAACGTGTGTTGTCTGGAATTTAGAATCCACTAGTCAGTATTTAAGCATATGGTTAACGAATTTTATACGTAAGGGTGTATACAGGGTGTAAGGGAAACGATCCGAAATCTGAGACCATCTACCTTAAAAGTTAAAAATAAATTCTAGTAAGCATTTCGCATTTTTTTTTTGTGGGTTGGGAAATCATCCAATGACTTCTCGCGCTCTGGGTGGAGCGGGAGGGCGTGTCAGACTCTTACTGACTAAAACCCACCCCTGTTCCTTCCCTGCCTGAGTGCCCAGGGGTGCGATAACTCATTTTCAGAATTTATCCGCTACCCCTAGGCATGCAGGCACCGGCCACGATGGGCCCCGTCAGTGTTGGCTGACACTCATCTCTTTGAGGCGCGCGTGGAACACTACGCGCCGTCGACTCACGGGACTGGTGCTGATCGGACGGCGAGCTACCCACTGCTCGCCGTCCGCAGGCCCGGGTCTACGGTGGCCGGAGATCGTCTCGCGACGTCGTACGCCCAGTACCTCTCCTGCGGTGGTAGCGGCCGGGGCCGTGAGGGGCACTCCGTTGAGCTTCCCTCACGCGTTCCGCCTCCGCCTTCGCGAGCATGACTGCTTCGAAGAAGACGGAGACTGTTTCCCATTTCCTCTCGCTCCGTACCATGGCCTGAACCAGGGCCGGGCGTGAGAGGTCGAAGCCATGACTTATCTATATTCTTAAAATCTTGAGGTACTTACTATACTTCTGTGCCTCAAGCTTTTAAGGATATAGATAAGTACCTACACGCCAAGTACTTATTAGAATTTATTTTTAACTTTTTAGTTCATTGTCCCAGATATAAGCTTGTTTTTATTTTTTTATTTTTTTTTCATTTTTGTTAATTTTTCTGTTTCCACGCGAGTGTCGGTTTCGGTCGAAACTGGAAGGAGAGCCGAACATTCGGTTATGGTTTTCGTTTCAGCTAAAAATCGTGTTTCGTTTGGACACTAACAAGAATGGTGTTATATACAGTATGTAATAACAAAAACCCTGTTGTTCCTTCTACCCACGTTTTAAGAATCTGTATACAAACGTAATAAAGCAAATCATTTATAAAAAACTGTTCAAAAATAATTAAAATAAATATTTAATTATTAATATTTGTAATGTTTAACTGATACCTTGTAATGTTTTACCGAAACCCGTAGGTTATTTATCGAAATAAAGATGTACTTGTAAAATCAGATAATCTAAACATTTTTTTGAATGTGTCGATTTTAAAAGTTATTTGATTTTGACCTCTCGACTAGCCACTGCTTAATTGTTTTAAATTATAATTTCATCTTTGTTGCACTTGTAGGTACTCGTAAATGTACACATCCTTAAAAGGAACAACAGGGTTTTTGTTACATATTGTACATTTGGTTGTGTTAGTATCGTACGTTTTTTTGAAAGAACAGATTTCTTTCACACTTCAGTACAACACTGAAGTATAAAAAAAAACAGTTATTTTTGCCTCTGTTCCCAAAGTGAATGTTCTTCATATTCATGAGTATCATGTTCTGAAAATGATTGAACATTTAACCACTGTATAACTAAAACACTATTTAATCCTTACAACTAATCATCATAATAATAATCAATTCCTACAATGCATCTGGTCTTCTGTAGGAAGTAAGAACAGAAGACTACGTTTGACGGGTAGTCATCAAGTAGTTGCCCTCATAAAATCTTGATGGCGTCAGTTCATATGGATTATGAAGGTCATCGTCCTAGCCTAGCCTTCTCCTTACTATGTTAGGGTCAGCAATGGTAGGGTCTTCGCATTTTTGCTTTGAAAGGGTTAGTTCACACCAAGATGCACATAGGTACACATTTCAGTGAATGATTGTGTGTGTGCGAGGGATGCGAGCAAATAATATGTTTGCCCACGCACAGCTAACTAGGGTCAGCTACACATCCTGGTACCGCACAAACTTCTTGCAAAGCGTTGGTGGAAACAATAACACATTTTTGCAACGCCGCTATACATCCTCGCACCAGCAGTGGTTTAAGAAACTTTTCCATCACCTCTGTTGCATGGAAAAGCGTCCTAAACAACTGTCCTCTTGAAGTATCGTCCCGTCACGTCGCGTCTTGGTATGAACTGACCTCTATTCCGACCATGTCTTCAATACTAAAACTCACTATACATATCAAGGTCATTCCGGTCATTCATATTTCTAGAACTCTTACAACCTCATCTTTATTCTAATAGTCTCACAATGTCAACGAGAAAATGCTTTACTAATCAGCCCTTTTCTACCCGTAGTTCTATCCATGCTTTGATCTTTTAATACCACATATTAATCAATAGTAACCCTGCTGATCCTATACGAATCCCCAACAACTTCAGCAGTACTATATCTTTGGAAGAAGTGTCCTTTCGTCTCCAGACCAGTCTCCCCCGTCATTCCAGTTATAGCAGTCACCACATCATTGGTCTTCTTCCCACTTTTGTGACCTAAAGTTATGTTATACCTGTTTATTTCGAGGCCTAAGTTTCTGGAGCTGAAGCTACGGCCTAGGGACTTAGATCTTTTGACGGCGAACTTGTCTTTAGGCATTTTGATGTCGTATATAGGGTTGATGATGCCAGTGTATGGGGGGGATGCTTGAGGGTTTATTTGAGTTATGGTAGGTTCCAATTGGAGACGACTTGGAGGGAGGTAGTCCGAGTAGCGATTGGATACCTGTAAGAGAAAGGGATTTTATCAATAACTAGCTACTGCCAGCGGCTTCGCTCGCATGGAATTAGTGTTTCCCCCGTTATAAACTTTCAACCCCTTTTTCACCCCTTTAAGGGTTGAATTTCGAGAAACCCTTTCTTATTGGATACCTACTCTTCACAAAGAACACATCCTTAAAATTTCATGTTTCTAGGACCAGCCGGTTAAGGCTGTGCGTTGATATATATATCAGTCAGTCAGTCAGTCAGGACTTGTAATTTTAAACCGATTCAAATTGAAGTCAGAAAGAGACGTTTACGCAAGTATGAGTGACAGAAACGAAGCTCTATCTGGCAGAAGAGCGTCTTACCTGCACATTGTGGTTTAAATCTTTGATAAATATCTTCAGGAAGAAAATACCGACAACTGTCTTCATTATCATAGTCTGGGTACCGAGGTCTGTACTTCTGAGGACCACTATCATTCATCATAGTTCATTCCTACCTGACTCCCAATGCTGGAGGTTCTGGGTAGCGGCGGTGGAGGCAGAGGCCCCTCGTCAACTGACACGTACTCCGGGTGTGCAGGTCTGTACTTCTGAGGACTACTTTCATTCATGGTTCATCACAGCTTGTTCCTACCTGTCTCCCAATACTGGAGGTCCTGGGTAACGGCGGTGGAGGCGGAGGCCCCTCGTCTCCTGACACATAGTCTGGGTGCCGAGGTCTGTACTTCTGAGGGGATTCTGTAGTTGCACCCTCTGCTTCAGGTAGGCGCCAAGAACTGTTAAGGAATATAATGTCTTAGAATGGGTGACCGGAATAAGATGGTTATAACCTAGAACAAAATTATGGCCAAAGTCTACTGAACTGGTCGGTCCAAATTCGCTCATCCCTGGAATCAAAACTCCACGATGCGATACACAATGCCAAGGATGAGTGATGGCGAAACATCGTCAAACAGAAATTGACTCCATGTCTGGAGAATCACAACCCTCAGTAGTGAAGAATACGACGCGAGGAGGAGAAAGGATGGGGCCACATTATCTCCCTTCCCAGCTCGTGACTGGTGGTCTATTGGGGGATCAGTTTTTATTAGGGACCTCCTACGAGTATAGGTCTTATCCAATTTTCTAATTTTATCCAGTTGCGTTCAGCTAATTTTTCAATTTTATCTAACCATGTTTTCAGTTATAGGGAAAATAAATTACTAAATATATATTTTTTTTGCATAATTCGGATCTTTGATTGATACTGAATACCTGAAGAAACTTTGGATAGTGTTAAAAAAACTGAGGTTGTACTTGAATAATTAAATAGTTATTCTGCTATTCAGGGCGGAGACAAATACAACAAAAGAAATATCATTAAAATTGGTCCAGCCGTTCTGAATGGTGTAACTAACCCGACTTTGTTCTATATAAATGTATAGATTTACTAACTCAAAAACTTTTGTAAAAAAGTTTTTTATTTTTCACTTTTTAGTTGTTATACCCCAGAACTAAAAACCCCAATACAATGGAACGTCGAATTTAAACATTTGGAGAACGCCAAAACGTCATCGAGGTACACGTATTTTCCGTTTTTATTCAGTTTCTCAAAAAGCGCTGAAGCAATTTCGATAAAATTTATATGGGACCACCTCGGGAGTATATTCTTTCAGATAAAAAAAGAATTTTGAAAATTGGTTCACAACTGACGGAGAAATCGCGTAACATACATACAAAAAAAAAAAGCATACTACATAAGAATTGAGAACCTCCTCCTTTTGGAAGTCGGTTAAAAAGGAGCAACGCAGCGTGCTTCGGCCGAGATTATTTGAAATGAGTTTGGGCACACTTCAATTACTTTATAAAAAAGTTTCTTTCTGTCCGTGAGTTTCGCGCCCACGCAGTTTCGGAAAGTTGCCTGACATTCAATATTATCTAAAATCATTTTACACGTATTCTTATTGCAGAAATAGGACTTTGAGTAGCGATAGTAGGCACCTATTTTCTGAAATTGCACGACCAAAAATGCTTGCACTGACTAGACAGGTCCACTCATTTTTTTTTTTTCCTAAATAAGATCTGTTTTAAGGGACTTTCAGCAATTTTTGTATTTTGTTTTGCTCCACCAAGAGAGAAGTCATAGGATGATTTCCCAAAGCCAAAAAAAAAAAAAACTAATGTCATCCAAATCGGTCCAGCCGTTTGAGCATGAAGAAGTAAGAAACATACAAATTATCACCTTTATAATATTAGTGTGACAGTGTGATTGACGAATTTCACCGAATATGTCTAGTCAATGTTACCTGGTAGCTCTCTCACTGCTCCTCGAGCGAGCCGCCCGCGCCAGTCGGTGCAGAGCGAACAGAGCACCCTCGCTGGCATCCCCCAAGAATGAACATAGCTCTTGCAAGATCTGGAACATATTCATCTCATTTTTAGTGTATTTGCCTCATTAGTCTAGAAGCGCGATGCGACTTTTTTTTTGGGACAAGCCCACCACACTATTCCCAAACCACTGTAACTTCTGTAAGCCAGAATCAACAGTGGCGACCACCAGAAAAAACGCCAAGGCAATGAAGCTCGACGAGTCCCAGAGAAACGATTAAACTGTTTTGGATCCCGCAACGAAATTAATCAGAAGGGAACAGCGGAGGAGTAAGAAAAACATAACTTCCACTTCCCTCCTAATCAAGCGGGAGACAGAAAAAAGCTAGGCCATTAGGCACAAAGGGGTATTTACAACTGGGGTAAGCCCAGTTGCCAAGCACCACGGAATAAAACACTAATATTAATGGGTCCTAAATTGTGAACTGTTACATTTGATTCCAATAATAGGTATGGCAAAAACGCTTGAACGCACGCAAATTCGTTCTAGTTTCCGCAAGGTCCGTGTAATAGACAACTCCAGACGTAGGCTGAATACTGTCAAACATAATATTGCGCTCAGTTTGCCAAAGAGTACACTCCCATAGGATATGATGTGCGGATTGTTCGTATTCGCAATCAGGTGTAGAACATTGACATAAAAGTGAGGAGCTTGAAGGAAAAAAAAGTGTGTGTGTACTTACGTACGCACTTAAGAAGTTATACTTCTTTGGCGTAACAAGATAAAAAACCAAACTGTCACAAAGTTTACAAAAGGCTGTGCTTTAATGTACGAGTATCTAAACATCTATTGTGTATTACCCATATTTGCAAAATAAATGTCTATTCTATTCTATTGGACGCTACTCGTTGCTAACGCTCGCGCTGGCCTGTAACAGGTATACTACGCGCATGCGTTCGAGTGCCACGCATTCACTCTCGCTCTGTCTCTTTCTATTCCCCCTCCCCAGGAGCTTTGAACGTTTAACGCAACAGTGCTTTCATACCCCCTCCATGGTAGCGTTAAACGTTTAACGCAACCTTGTTGGAAGTCGCATTAGAAGTATAACTTCAATCATTTACCCTTAAAGTTGCCATGACCTGTGGGAAATTGGGCAGGTGTGATGTGACTGCTGAGTGTGAGGTCCTGGATTCGATTACGGGTCGGGAAAAAAGTGTTATTGGGTTTTTCAATTAGGAATTAATCTGTAACAGCCCGGAATTTAGAAGTTGGTGGGGTGACACCCCCGTGCCTCGGAAAGCACGTGTCTGTGTTGGTCCTGCGCCTGATCTCTCCGCGCTTGTGACCGATTTTCGTTCCTGAGGACTATGAGAGTAAAGGAACAGAGAGTGCATTTACGTTTGCGCACACACTTATCCTCCTGCGTACTTGGTTTATCTCAGTGGAGATTGACTACCGTGATCAAAATTCGGTCGAAAGATGTTTTTTTGAAGTATATTTATTCAAGCTTGACAAAGTAATACAGAAAAACTGGCCAAGTGCGTGTCGGATTTCGCATATTTTTTGACGTGACAACGTCTAATAAATCGATGAACGCCGGCTGCATGCACAAAAAAGTGTCCCGTTACGCTTATTGTACGCATACGCCGCATCTATGTTTCATCAATGTTTTGTTATGACGTTGTCACGTTAAAGTATCGTCCGTAAACCAACTTTACAGACAACCAATTTTTTTTTTTGTGGGTTGGGAAATCGTCCAATGACTTCTCCCGCTCTGGGTGGAGCGGGAGGGGGCGTATCATACTCTTACTGACTAAAACCCGCCCCTGTTCCTTCCCTGCCTGAGTCCCCAGGGGTGCGGTAACTCATGTTCATAATTTATCCGCTACCCCTTGGCAAGGATTTCGCACATTAAAGTCTCCGTACCAAATATTGGTATTTGTTAGTAAAGTATACGTAATAATAAACATTATCACCCAAGTTAAAAGGTATTGGGTAGTTAAAAAATTCTTCGTAACAAAATTTTGTGACAGACGACGGACGGACAGACAGACGGACACGTGAGTGACAACAATAGGGCTCCGTTTGGACCCTTCGAGTACGGAACCCTAAAAATCAGGGGAAGAGGAGGGGTGGAGATCGCTTTGATTTAATTATATAATGCATCTGGACCGAACTTGCCCGAAGTCAAGCTCGAGTATCTGCAATTCCAAGGTTCCCACATATCAGTAAAGTATTTTCGTTTAACTCACAGTGAACCTTCCACGATGTAGCAGCGCCAGCACCAGTTCGCCGAGTGCCAGATGCAGCGTGTGATGTCCGCAGCGACTTGCTATTAGATTGAGTGGTGCACATTGGCCCACCAGCCACTCGTCTTCCAACGACCAGGCTGAGTCTTCAGCGTCTGAGGCTCCGGATTCTTCCACTGCACAGAACATAACGAGATTGAGACTGCATTAAGATCTAGATTTTCAAGTTACCCTGGAAGAATACCAAAGGTCTCGCCGGTGTCACCCAAAGTCACTTTAGACTTAATGAGGAGATTTCTACTAAAATTTTCCCAAGGTTCACCAAGATTCACCCACACCTGACTGAGATTCACTTAAGTGTCACTGAGATTAGCCCTAGTAGCCCACTCCTTGCGTCGTTTATCCTCAATGCTGCGTAGTATCTGCATCTGCCTAACCTTTGCCCAACTATCTTGGGGTCGGCTTCCAGTCTAACCGGATGCAGCTGAATACCAGTATTTTACATAGAGCGACTGCCTATCTGACCTCTACAACCCAGTTACTGGGTAATACGAGGTATCGTATCTCGTATTAAGACTCGTATTTCTCCTTTGTAAGACTGGTTGTCAGACTTTCGGGCTTCTGACGACCCGTAGGGAATGGCAAAGATCCACGATTGGCAGCCGGGACCAACGGCTTAACGTGCTTTCCGAGGCACGGACGAAGATGGTCACCCAGCCATGGACCAACCCCAGCAACCATAGCTTATCCTGATGGATCGACCCGTGCGGCTGTTATTACTTTAGACACGAGCTCCTCAATGCTGCAAAAAAAAGTCTAGTCTTACCACACAAGGCACTCTTCACACTATTAATAAAGTCCAGCGTCTCCAGAATACTAGGTCTACTCAACGCCTCCTTATTCTTGACAGTAGACCCTGCAGACCGCGGTCTTTGCCTCATCTCCCTGATACTTTCCACCGGCTCCGTATATACCAGACTCTTCAAGGTATGATACTTCCTTCTCATGGTCTTAGTATCCGCATGGTCAGAGATGGAAATTTCTGGAAACCCGTAAGACGTAGCTGGACGGTGTCTTCTTGACCGTCTCCTGACTTTGGGCAGATTGTCCAGGGTGTCTCTGGAGATGTCCTGGATGGATGAGGAAGGGATGATGTCTGGTTTTGTGGTTCTCCAGTAGTTGCCTGTCTTGACATTTGCGAGAATCTCGTCGCTGCTCTCGTGGCGGGAAATTGGTTTTTGTTTTTGCCTGGAGAAAAAAAAGAAGATTATTTTCGGCCTTTGCTTACGATAGCGTATCTATACAGTACTGTATTTCTTTTTCTCTTTAAAATCCATCCAAAGGTTGTCTTGAAAATTTCGCTTTTAGCGATAAGGCCGGCCATTGTGTCACCCTATGTAATGTTTTCTTCAGAATTTTCTGTAATTTATATGGTGTACATAATAAAGTGTATTCTATTCTATTCTCCTGTGTTTCTACAATATTTTATATGGGACAACTAATCCTAAAAAACACAGACAAACGCACGAGTGATCCCATAAGGATTCCGTTTTTAAATACGGATATTCGGAACCATAAAAACTACTTTTGCAAACGCTGCCATGGAAATGAACAACTTTCTATAAGGTGAAAAAAGCGCCCGGGTAGTCCGCGAAATTCAAATTTTCTTACGTTTTTTGCAATTTGCAGGTCAGTGTCAGATTGTAGCTATGTCAAAACATGATTCGTGGCCGTAGCAAGTATGTATTTACTCAATACTCAATATCTTTATTGATTTTCCATAAAATATATGCTTAAGTGTTTATAATAGGGATTATTATGGATAGATTATAATCATTAAAATCATCAATTAAAACAAACACTTTCAGTTAGAATTGATGTCAAATGTAGTATTTCATGAAATCATGACATTTGGCATCAATTCTACTTCCACCTTAGGCAAGTCATATTAATTAAATTCCCCAAAAAAATGTGCTTTCTGTTTTTAAAGTTATCTTCAGCTGATCAAAATTAGTAATGGAGGTAATTTTTTTTAGACCCTGTTTAAAGGTATGACCATCACGGGGCGTAATCTAACATGTTACAAAGCTAGAATTCCGGGGGTCTATGGCCTATAGAGGCCAAAGATTTCATTAGGCGATTTGTGAACATAAAGCCAGTTCGCTTAGTGGGATTTATGGCCTCTATAGGCCATAGATGAATGTGGATCGCATACGCTAGACGCATACGCTAGCGAGTTGACCGATTTCGGCAGAAGCCATATTGTCAGTCACTGAGGATATCGTCAGCTTCTGGATATGCCAGAAGCTTACCATTCAGTACGCGTTACGTTACCGAGATGGGCCTGTAATTTGCTAGGTCAGCTCGAATACCCTCTTTGGATACGGGTTGCACGTTAGCTTGCTTCCAAGCCATCGGCACTGTTCCAGTCTCAAACGAAAGGCGAAATAGACGTGTCAATATCGGAGACAACTCAGGCGCACAAGTCCTCAATACAATTGCCGGTATTCCATCGAGGCCACTAGCTTTGTTCGCGTATAGGTTACGCAGTACCCTACGAACATCCTTCTGATGAATGCGAATGTCCGACATAATCGACTCGCATCCACAAAGAAAATCAGGAGGCCTCGCACCACCAGGATCCAGACGTGAAGATGCCGCAAACAGAGAGGCAAACAAGTTTGCTTTCTCCTCAGCGAAGTAGGCCAGCGACCCGTCGGGTTTCAGCAGTGGAGGTAGTGAGGGGCGACAGAAGTTCGATTCAACCGACTTAGCCAGGGACCAAAACGCCTTACTACCAGCTGGGTAAGAAGCAAGTTTGTTCCCAATTCAGCTAATGTGGTCAAACCAAGCCCTCCGCAACACTTCTTGCAAGACTTGGCAGCTCTGTTGAAGGCTTTCTTCTTCTGACTCACGTCATTTGCTTTGCACGTCCGAGTGTCGACCCATGCTAGGTACGCTGCGTGTTTAAGCGCATCAGCGCGATTGCACTCGCCACCAAACCATGGACTAGCTTCGCCAGACATTGTGACGTCAGAGAACGGAATTTAGTACTCCATTTCCTGCCGCAATACATTCGTCACGGCGTCCGCGCAAGGATAGAGTGCGAAGAAAGATCGCATACCATCCCAAACTGCTGACCTGTATCGCCAAACCCGCCTGGTGCCTCTTGGGCTGGGATCGGGCGGGGTGTAAACGGATACAAACTTCACCAGACAGTAGTCGGAAGTACCTAATGGTGAAAAAGTACCCACTGTTGCTGAGCCGCATCCGCCTCCTCACTGAGGTGTTGTGTGAGCCCAGTGGTCTCCAAATCACCGCTGTGCGAACGGTAGACAGAGGCGTAGACAATTTTATCTTGGTCCGTGTCCACTAGGACCCAAAGAGTTGAGAACCTAGAGTCCTCAAGGTTGCGGAGACGATAGCAGATGTCGTCCCAGGCGTAGGTACATGCATATACAGGCGCGTGGCTTAAAGATGTGCTCCAGGATAAATCCTGGGTAAGATAGGTACGCCACGTCTGACGGACATCCTATTTGCGATTTCGAAAGAACCAAGAGAGCCGATATCTCAGTCTGCAGATGGTGGTTGACTGCGACGAGATTTGAGTGCAGACCTCGTATGTTTGTAAGGTGCACTTTGAGAGAGAGGGAGTGCTGCCGCTGTACAGCTTTTCTATTTTTGTTCCTTTTTTTCATAGTTGTGAAGAGTGAAGGAGGTAGAGGAGAAGGAAGTGAAATGAGGTTCCATGCTGCTAACCTTTAGGCGCGCACTGACAAGACGGTATCATTGGGGGACTAATCTGGAGACTGTAGGGCCGCCCAAGACCTCCCGGGCATGTCCATCGGGCCCTCTCGTCTGGTCGCCAACCAGCACGATGGTGCATTCCGGGATTTTTTGACAGTTGGCGGGGCAGCCTTTCATGTGTGGCTAGCACACTACTTGGGCCCCCAACTACCTGCGGTTGACCACCGTGCCTCGGATCCCGCTACCCTCCGCGACTGGTCTCCCGATACACCCATATCAGGGCGAGCTTGGTTGGTCTGCCTGCATTGGAACAACTATTTCGACCCAACTCCTCTGAATTGTCTACACTGAGCATCGTACCGGAACACGGCTAGGCCGCTTGGCGGTACGTCTTTGCCCAGTGGATGGGCGCAAGCCATCGGTCGAAACCTACCAGTTAGTGTCACCTAATTAGGTGCCACCACCCAGGGGCCACGTGTAGGGACTCAGTAGGTATACTTCTACGGACGCGGGTGACTCGGCCCCCAATATAAATAGTTTCTATTTTACAAATACAATTATTTGTAATATTAGTTGTTGAGTTTAGAAACAATATTACTATATCAGCTGTTCACAGAGTTCACCCTTACGTAAATTAGTTAAGTTTGGATAGATTGTACGAATCAGTTTATACGGATGAGTGCGTGATTCATGGAATGGACTTGTTGTGTTGGCAATATTAATAGAGAATCAGAAATTGATAAGAATTCAAGATTTTGTAATCTCATCAATATCAACACAAAACCTCTGTGACAGACGGACAGAAAGTAATCTCATTAAGCTCTCAATATACTTTTAGGTTCGGAATACGGAAAGTAGCGAAATATTATACTTTAAAAACGTTTTTCTATTAACGTTTATCCACCTCAGTAGGTTATCCGAAACTTATCGTTGTTCTTATTGAAAAATCTGGCCAAGTGCGTATCGGATTTCGCACATTAAGGGTTCCGTACCAAATATAGATATTTGTTAGTAAAGTATACGTTATGATTATAATAAACATTATCACCTAATTTCAAGTTCATAGGTCAATGGGAAGTTAAAAAATTCTTCGTAACAAAATTTGTGACAGACGACGGACGGAGAGACAGATCTACGGGCACGTGAGTGACAACAATAGGGCTCCGTTTGGACCCTTCGGGTACGGAACCCTAGAAACTAGCTGCGCCCCGCAGTTTCACCCGCGTAGACCGAGATAAAAATTTGCGTATGTGTTAATTCAGGATATAAGCTATCTTCATACCAAATTTTATCCAAATCGCTCCAGTCGTTTGAGCGTGAAGAAGTAACAAACACACACGTACTCACAAACGCCTTAATAATAAGTGTGATAGAAGCTATACACGAATATATGAGATGAATGTTGGCATTCAGTACTCCTTTATACAGTGTACAGTACAGTGTTTATATACTTGTGCATAAACATATGAACGTCGAACCATGAACCTACTTCCTGTACAGAGGAATGATTTATCGACAAGAATTTTTTTATGAAATGTGAATTATAAATGGGTAGAAACCCATTTATAATTCACATTTCATAAAAAAAACATCACGATACCGCCACCACAATTGAACGTTGGTAACAATATATAATTCGGCACACGACCGCAGCATATTGCAGATCATCGTCAGAACTCACTGATAACGACGAACGTTCACCCTTATCAGTTATCATACGTGACAAATCGCTTGCTACCCTCACATTACAGCTACGTGACGATATGTGGAATTGGGCTGTTCGTTTATAGATTATTGATACTGTAAATTGGAGTTGTAATTATAATTTGACTACAGCCATTGACTGTCTCCGGGTGTTACCACTGCGCAGATCGCCCAGAAGACACGGTGGAGCATACGGTGGAGGTCTGCCCCGCTTGGGCGGAGCACCGCCGTGTCCTCGTGGATGCGATAGGTGGCGGCGAACTCTCGCGCCCGGCCCTGATTCAGGCCATGGTACGGACCAAGAGGGAATGGGAAGCAGTCTCCGCCTTCTGCGAAGCAGTAATGCTCGCGAAGGCAGCGGCGGGACGCGTGATGGAAGCTCAACGGAGTAGCCCTCACGGCCCCGGCCACTACCACCGCAGGAGAGGTACTGGGCGAACTGGGCGTAGGACGTCACAAGACGATTTCCGGCCACCGTAGACCCGGGCCTGCGGACGGCGAGCAGTGGGTAGCTCGCCGTCCAATCAACACCAGGCCCGGGAGTCGACGGCGCGTAGTGTTCCACTCGCGCCTCAAAGAGATGATTGTCAGCCACCACTGACGGGGTCCATCATGGCCGGTGCCTGTATGCCCAGGGGTAGCGGATAAATTCATAACAGAGTTACCGCTTCCCTGTGCACTCAGGCAAGGAAAGAACAGTGGTGGGTTTTAGTCAGTAAGAGCCTGACACGCCCTCCCGCTCCACCCAGAGCGGGAGATGTCATTGGATGATTTTCTACCCCACAAAAAAAAAGGGTAGCCCATAGAATAGCTCGCCGTCCAATAAGGACCAGGCCCGAGAGTCGACGGCACGTAATGTTCCACGCGCGCCTCAAAAAGATATCAGCAATACCCGTGCCGGCAGGGCCGATGCCTGCCTAGGGTCGCGGATAGATTCGGAATAGAGTTACTGCGGCTCTTGGCACTCAGGTAACTGAAGGGTGGGTTTTAGTCTGACACGCCCTCCCGCTCCACTCAGAACGGGAGAAGTCATTGGATGATCAGTCCACAACAAAAAAAAAAGAAAAGGTAGTCCACTGAAAAGAGATGTTCGGCGTGGCAAACATTATTGCCTAGGTGAAATCCGCAAAATTTAATCGCCGTCCAACTTTGATAAGCCCTGCGAATGTAGAAAATTTTCATGATTCTATTCTATTAAATTTAACACGGTAAGAGTAACAAGATAGGTACGTAAAGGTTGGTGATCGTGATTTTTTTTTTGTTTTTTGCTGAAAATTTATGTAATTAGTTTTTGACTTTACAGTTAGTAAATTAGTCAAAAACCATTTTTCTACAATATTGAGATCATCCTGTGCATCCTGTATTATGGATTCTGTTGAATGACCAAAGTAAAATAGGCATGTATCGTCCGCGTATAGTGAGATATGTCCTTTAAGTCCTATTTCATGCATGCTGTTTTGACATTGGCAGAATAGTCGACAACGGCTCTGCTTGCCATTAATAAAAATAGAATAGAATAGAATGCATGCTGTTAATGTCAAAGTCAAAGTCAAAACGTTTATTGCGAACTAAGTGTACAATGTTGGTGTTATACTTTTTTTTTGGTACTTATGACTTAGCAGCCTTTTGCAAGCATTGCAATTTTTATTCACCTAGATTAGCATGCATTAAACATAATTAATACTTAATTATTTACTTTTTAATAGTACAATTAAATTAAAAAAAATTAGAGTTATGTCAAAATTAAATGTCAATAATAATTAATTTAATACAAATAAACAGCAATATTAATGTCATCCTTTACAATATACTAAATTATAATCATAGATTAAGTTAAATAGAATAGATTAGATTTTATTGTTTATCTAGGTCAGATCACCACTTTTGTACATGGGAGAAATTTGTTATTTTTGGCTAGACTCTAAATATTCTTTTATTGAGTGAGAATGTAGATAAGAAATAGGAGTGGGCCCATAATAGATCCTTGTGGAACACCACATTTGATTATGTTAGGTTCACTGATGCATTCTCCTATCTTAACAATGACTTCTCCCGCTCTGGGTGAAGCGGGAGGGCGTGTCACACTTTTACTGACTAAAACCCACCCTTGTTCCTTCAGTTGCCTGTGCCAAGGGCCGCGGTAACTCTATTTCAAATTTATCTACGACCCCAGGCAGTCGGAATCCGACCGACGCCTCGCGACGCTTATTTACATTAATACAAAGCCTAATTCAGTATCTTGAATTAATTGGCTTGCGTGGTCTTTGTTTTCGATTACTATCATTTATGGAGGGTCAAATTGTAGCAATCGACTTGTTTCTTGGTGGAACGAGACTGTAAGTTTACAGTCACATTTTGGGCCTTATTTATAAAAAAACCGATTAAGTGCTTGTCGAACTTCGCACATTTAGGGTTCCGTACCAAATGAGGAAATTTCAAAGAAAAAATCTGATTTTATATTGGTATTTGTTAGTAAAATATACGTAATAATAAACATTATCACCAAATTTCAAGTTCATAGGTCAATGGGAAGTTAAAAAATTCATTGCAACAAAATTTTGTGACAGACGATGGACAGACAAACAGACGGACACCTGAGTAACAGCAATAGAGGTCCGTTTGGACCCTTCGGGTGCTTGCGCACCCGAAGGGTCCAAACGGCCCATATGACCATTAAAGCCATCCATTTCCATTCATTCATTTCATTTTCATTCATTTTCATTTTTTTTTTTTTTGTGGTCCATTTTTTAATGGACCATTGGTCCATTGGCCATTTTTATGGCCATTTTATTATTTTTTTGGTTTAGGGTTACCCCTAAACCAAAAAAATAATAAAATAAAAATAAACTATCTACTACGGAAAATATTTTGTTGAAAAACCTCTAGCTATCAATTGTTGTTCCGATGCTCTTCTTAACCTATATTTTATGACTTACAGTTTGCATAGCCATTATAGAAATAGATAAACATGTAGAATAAGTCAAAATCCTCGTCTATTTAACCCCAAGATATAAAGGCGTAATTCCACTGCTGCGTAGAATTAAATGTGTACGGAGAGGTTTGCATAATAAAGAAAAGAGTGGGTTAGTTTTTTTTTATTAATGTTTTGTCCATAAACTTATCACAGACAGAGTCTCAGCTGTAAGTGAAGAGTTCGGCTACTCAAAACAAACACTTCAGAACAAAACTGTGTATCTGTCAAGACGCCAAATCGGGTCACGTTAGGGTAGCGTTCATGAGGCGTCCTTCGTTCATTTTAGAGAGTACTTCACAGAGACAATATTCTTTCTTGTTCTATCTCCTAGACTCCGTGCAAGTTTAAGCAGGATAGATACAGTTTTTATATACAAATATACGTCAAAACCTTTGACAGTAACACGACACCCAATTTTGTTCGTTGACAGATGCGGAAATTTGACGTAAGCCGCGCAACTAAGATGGAAGGCTTAGTTGCGCGACTGATTTGTTTGTCAGATTCGAGTACTTAAAGTTGGCGGCAATTCGCTAGTAATACGTTGACATCGAGATTACCTAGAGTAGCACGAAGTTTCAACAGAATAAGAGGCCGTAGAACGGCCGCGGGCTGCGATGAATGTTTTTATTTAAAAAAAGTTAGGCTCGCGCTTGACCACTATATCACCTAATGGTAAGCGATGATCTGGTCGATGATAAAGCACGCGTGTCCAGAAATAACCTATTCACTCTTGACTTAAAGACCTCTTCCAAGTTGTAGCTATCAGGAAACATAGTCTCCGGTAGGGAATTCCACTCCTTAGTTGTGTGCACAATGAATGTGTTTCCAAAACGTTTTTTGCATGTGGGTGGGATGTTCACCATGTACCGGTGGCGTATTAAACAAAGCAAAGTCATGGGCCGCAATGGAGCTGCGCCCTAATTACTCTGAGGTTTCACCCTTATTGAATGACAAATGACTGGCGCACCCTTACAACTCTCTAATACATTAACTATGGGCTGTTTGTTCGTTCATGTTCAACTTCAGTTAAATTGTCACAACGGAGGAACAACAAGTCTATCGATTGTTAGTCGGTTTGTTTCGTTTGATATATTGTTACGAGTTGGGATAAACTTCGAGAGATATCTTTGCTAATGGTCGGTTGGTTGATCTTAAATGCAATTTGATATCTGCTCATCTGCTGATCTTACAGCGTCTCTGCAGAGCAAAGACATTTTATCATGAGGGGAGGGACTACGTGACACCACCCTTGCTCATTTCGTGTTGGTAATTTCAAACCATTTAACATAACAGTATAGTCAGCCTTTTAATGTCCCCACAGCTGGGACACAGTCCTCCTCTCTGTGAGAGGGTGTGGACCGTATACCACCACGGGGGCCCAGTGCGGGTTGGTGGATGTCACATGCCATCGAAAACTCACGATGTTTTTCTTCACCGTTTTGCGAGCAGGAAACAAATTACACAAAGTAAAACGCCTGCTTGGGTTGGACCTACAACTTGGTAAGTTGTAGTCGTTACCATTAGGTCACCACCATTTAGTCCAGCTTATTTGCATTTTATTCCTTTCTATTAGATGGTATATCGGGCTGATGTCCGCAACTCTACGTGCTCTCTAAGTGCATATATCGCGTACGGATTTTATTCCTTAAATCACATTTCTGCATAGACTGCGTAGGCAGATACCAAGGCAGGTACCCCTTGCAGAGAAATGCTAGGAAAGTGCATCTGAGACTCCTCGGACGTGAACTATTTTTTTGGAACAAGCCTGCCACATTATTCCTAAACCACTGTAACACCTGTAAGCCAGAATCAACAGTGGTGACCACTAGAAAAACACCGAGGTTTTGAAGCTCGACGAGTCCCGGAGAAACGATTAAACTGTCCAGGGTCTCGCAACGAAATGAATCAGAAAAGACAGCGGAGGAGTAAGAAACAGAACATAATTTCCACTTCCCTCCTTGAACACAACAACAAGATGCCAGGTTTAAATCGACCGGTTATAACTGCTAACTGTTAGCGAACGATCTCTATCAACTGAACCACGGGTTTTATCAGATTATTTTATAATCTGGTTGGAAAAAAGTTGAAGCGGTAAAGGGTTGCAATAAATAAGCAAACGCACCAGCCTAAAGAAAAGAAGAAGTATATTGTCAAGATTAAAGTTTACAGTCACTGATAGTACATTAGAAGCCGAAATGAAGAGCTCAGAAAGAAAGAAAGCCATAGGCACAGTTCAGCACTAAATAGTACGTTAAAGCACAAGACTGTGTTTATAATAGTCTTACATTGTGCTTTAACTGCACTTTTCTTGTCATGATATCATTTTGTATCAGAGTTTTTGTGAAGGAAATGCATTGGTAAATCGGGAGTTTGACAAATACAAAGATACAGAAAACTTAACACGTCTTTGAAAGTAAGACAGGACTATTGTTGTGAATTTGATAGATAAATAGCTAATCTAATCTAAACATCAAACGGTGCAAATATAAACCTTATTGGGAGTTACATGTTTAAGGGTCTACTGCTGGCCAAGTGGCGCCCTCATTGAAAAAAAAATCGTACTCGCCTACTACTTTGGATACGAAAATTTTAAGACCTGTTTTAACAACGAAAAAATACTTTATCCTGTTTGTAACAAATGTGACGTTGGATTCTTTAAGGGCCTACCTCCCCATAAGTGGCGCCCTCATTGAATAAAAATTCGTATCTTAGCATAGAAATTAAAGATTAAAGAATCCTATGTTGCGTTTGTTACACACAGGGTAAGGTATTTTTACGTTGTTAAAACAGGACTCAAAGTATTTCGTATCCAAAGTAGTAAGCAAAAATGTCAAAAACCCGTCAAAATAGGCCGTTTTTGGTACTTTTGCTTACTACTTTGGATACGAAACACTTTGAGTTATGCTTCCACAACGTAAAAATACCTTATCCTCTTTGTATCAAACGCAATATAAGATTCTTTAATCTTTATTTTCTTCGCTTTGCTACGATTTTTTATTCAATGAGGGCGCCACTTGGCGGTTATATACGCCTTAATATTTATTTTCTATACTATGCTACGATTTTTTATTCAATACCACGGCGCCTTTGGCCGGTAGTAGGGCTTTAAGCCGTTAGGGGTAAAAACACTGTCGCGGATAAATTCGAAAGAAAGTTACCGTGGCCCTTGGCACAAGCTGAAGGAACAAGGGTGGGCTTTAGTCAGTAAAAGTCTGACACGCCCTCCCGCTCCACCCAGAGCGGGAAAATTCTTTGGATGATATCCCACCCTATAAAAACCGGCCAACTGCGAGTCTGACTCCCACACGAACGGTTCCGTACCATAAACTGAAAAAAAAACCCAAAAAAAACGCGTTTCTAGAAACGTGTTTTATTGGGTTCTTTTTTGGGCTGTATCTCATGATCCGTAATAGGTAGACAGTTAAAATTTTCACACAGCGTGTATGAAATACGAGTACACATTCTGTGAAAATTTCAACTGTCCAGCTATTACGGATCGTGAGATACAGCCCGCTAACAGACGCACGGACAGCGGAGGCATAGTAATAGGGTCCCGTTAGTTACCCTTCGGGTACGGAACCCTAAAAAGGGGGTAAAAACACTAGGGCCATGAGGTCCGACTTCTCTTCCAGTTTTTCGTGACATCAGCATGCAGTTCGTCGACTCTTCACGTGACCAGAGCCTTTTTTCGCTCAAAGAATCAGCATTGCCATTCAATGTGGTAATATTGATTCTTTGCCAAAAATTATATAATTTATCTATTTAATAACATTAGGTACAACCATTTATTTTAAACTTATGAAAAAATACTTTTGAGACCATCGCTATGTGCCCTTTCTTTTAATATGTCGCAAACTACGGTTCCAAAAACTTATTTTTTAATTTTCTGATTTGCACTCCAAAAATGGCCGTATACGAAACGAAACGAGATCACTAAGCATTAGTCAATTAGTTTAGTTTTATTTTTGCTTGGATACTAGGCTTTTGTAAATTAATGTGCATTTGTAATCTGTGCAAAATAAATAATTTTTCTTTCTTCCAAATTAATTTATTTACGTTACACGTCAGTGTTTGGGTCACTACGGGGTGTAACGGAAAGGTGTGGTCATATTTTAAGAACTGCATCTGCCCATCGATATGAACTTTCTTCAGGAAATTCTATAATTTTTTTTTTACCTCCCATATAAGATTGATTAGCTGATGACAACTTCGTATGGAAAGTCCAATTTTTTTTGGGATTTTTTAATGTTTTCTTAGAGAAAGTTGTTCATTTAAGTTCCATGGGCAGAACCGGTTCTTAAAATATGACCACACCTTTCCGTTACACCCTGTATATTCATGTGTGCACCAAAGTTCAACTAAATCCTTCCAGCAGATTTGGAGCCAATTGACTGTGACAGAGACACACGAGTGATCCCATAAGGATCCCGTTTTTCATTCGGACTTTCGGAACCCTAAAAGTAGGTACATACTTTGTCATGAATTCTGTAACACTGACATTCATTTGTATGCATAAGAAGTCTGGGACTTGTAGAACAATAACAAATACAAAAATATTCAGCATGAAATAATAGAAGGCCTACAAAGAAACACGTGTAACTCAATACCACAGCTGGGAAGCTGAATGATGTATATATATGTCGCAGCCATTTGGTTGAATTCACCATTCAATTGGATGCCTAAGCCGTTCATTAAACGCGCGATATTTAATTCAACTAGAATCACTCAACGTTTAACAACTTGGCGTGTTGAAAGTCAGCCCTTTGAAAATGACTGACCAAGACTCAGCCAAGTGATTAAAAACTTCAAGATAAATTAAAAATGATGAAAGGTTAGGGTTATTAAGGAGGGCAATTTTTCCATTATTTTTGCGATAAGACACACCGTTTTCGAGATATAAGCAAATTTAGAAAAAAAATGATAAAAAAAATCATTAATAATTAAATTTATTTAAAAAGCATAGTCGGAGCTCAATAGTTTAAAAAAAAAAACACGAAGGGGATGGCGGGGTCTAAGTTCCACGCCATCCCCTTCGAACCTATACCTATCCGAGTCGGGGTGCCCCATGTCCCGAGCACGCTATACTCGCTCTTCGCATCCTAACATTGCCTTTTGTACACACATAACCATGGTCAGTGGTATCACAAACTCATCAATATCCAATTTAACTAAATAACTAGACGACATCTCATCCCTCTGGTTAAACGTTCCGTTCAACGACTTGGCTGGTTATCCTTCAGTCATTTAATTGAATGCCGGCCTAGGCGTCCAATTGACTGGCGAATTCAACCAGATGGCTGCGACATACACACTGAACTAATTGAATTCGTAATGAATATTCGTAATTACGTATTGTGTGGCATTGGAAATGTCCTTAGGTGTTTAGATAAGTTGTTCCGCGTCTTTGTATAATTGAGTTGAATAAATACATAATTGTTGGGATAAAACGTTGTAGCTCTTAATAATATTGTACTATACAAATGTATATCTGCGGATAGAATTAGGAATGAGTATGAGGAAGTCTGAAAGTGGCACCGCTGACTGAAAAGTTGTGTGGAAATCGGTTGTCGTGGTATGGGCATGTGATGCGGAGGAATGAAAAAAATGTGTGGATGGATGTGGATGGCTATAAGAGTAGGGGAAGGCCAAAGAATCGATGGATGGACTGTGTGAAAGAGGATATGGGTAAAATGAGAAGGAAAGGGGTTTTTTATTTTTTTTTTGGGGGGTGGGAAATCATCCTATGACTTCTTCCGCTCTAGGGTGGAGCGGAAGGGCGTGTCAGACTCTTACTGACTAAAACCCACCCCTATTCCTCCCTGCCTCGAGTGCCCAGGGGCGAGGTAACTCTTTCGAATTTATCCTCCACCCCCGGGCAAAGGAAAGGGGGTGACTACAGAGATGACGACTAATAAAGGAGTATGGAAGAAAAAGACATGTTGCGCCGACCCCAAATAAATTGGGATAAGAGCAGGAGAATGATGATGACAAATGTATATCCGCAGGAAAACCAAGGTTACCGACATAGCCCGATGAATTGTCAAACTTAAGTGGCAGTGGGCAGGGCCTGCAGTCTCGACATAGTTAACGATCGCGTAACGATCGAGTTCGTTCGCTAAGAAATTAATGTTGCAAGTCTCTGTACATATTTCAAGAAAATCATTTATTTTTTCAGGTTATGATCTAAAATTTTCCTCACAGTAAGGGAGTTTTTTAACGGCTAGTAATTTAGCGATCGGTAGCTAACGTTAGTTTTATTTATTTATCCTTTATTTCAGGCAACTATGGCCCATAAAACACAATACATATATAAGTATAAAACAATAATTACTATAAACTAATACATATTTTATACAACAAACAAAAACTACTGTACACGAAGTGACGGCGTCGTGTAACGCTGCGAGGTGTCGCCTAGCCGGCCGTGAAAACGCCGATACAGCACACCTTTCGGCCAAAACTCTTCCTTGAGGAAGGTCATCAAATGGTGAGTCGGAAGGCGCACCACGAACGACTATCGACGACGACGACGACGAGTTGACGAGTTTTGCTATCAATGTCGAGACTGCGGGCCCTAGGCACCTTACTCGTATAACAGACGTTCGATAGGGCCGAAGGGTTCTGGAGTGGCGACTGCGTACCGGAAGACGTAGCGTTGGAAGGCCTCCCACAAGGTGGACCGATGACCAGCAGGTGTATTCGCTAATTCAGTTAACATCAATTTGATAGGCACTATGCAGTACATTGCTGTTTTGCTCGGTTGACATCGATTATAATGGGCACTACGTAGTACATTTTTGTTTTAAAGTAGCAATGTATAGCATAGTGCCTATCAAATTGATGCCAACTGAGTTAGCGAATACACCAGCTGGTGAGGGTTGTGGAAATACGATCGATGCTAGACGCACAGGACCGGTCGTTGTGTCGACACTTGGGGGAGACCTATGTCCGGCAACGAACGTCTTTCGGCTGAAATGTTGATAATGCTGATGACATGTATTTCACGATAGTTGAATAATATGCTGGAGGCTTTAGAATATACTATATCGGACAGGTCTAATAAATTGGGAGAAGGACAAAAGAATGAGACTCCGCAACAGACCCAGAGGAAGACCAGAAAGCGATGGAAGGATTGTGTCGGAAAAGATTTGAGGAAATTAGTCAGGAAAACCACTTAGCAAAGGGAGGCCTGGGCCTGCAGTCTCGACATTGATAGCGAAACTTTCGTTAGATACCGATCGCTATATTACTAGCCATTAAAAAGCTCCCTCATTTGTGAGGAAAAATTTGAGATCGTGACCTGAAAAAGAATTGGATTTTCTTGAAATATGTATAATGACGGCGTAAATTTTAACTTTGCAAGTTAAAATTTACGCCGTCACTGCACTCTACTACCGCCGACACTATTTGTCATGAAAACTTATAATTTATGTCGAGACTGCAAGCCCAGAGAGAAATAGAAGGAGAACGTTAAGGCGAAGACCCACAAAGGGTTGTAGCGTCGGAGGGAGAAGAAGAGAGAAGAACAAGATTATTATAATCGACTCAACAAGTCATGTCCTAATACCTATAACCTTCTTGTGTAACGTAGGTAGGTAGATTTTTTTGTTAATTATTCTGGAGTAAACAAATATGCTAATCTACGTAGTATAAAACAAAATCGCTTAACGCGTCAGTCTGTTTATCCGCTAACTCCTCTCAGACCACGCAACGGATTTGATGCGGTTTGCACTAACAGATAAAGCGATAAAAGAGACAGGTTTGTGTATATAATTTGCAGTGTGCGAAGCCGGGCCGGGTCGCTATATAGTAGTTATTTAAAAACTTCTCTTTTGTTAATAACCAATACACAAAAATGCAACAACAATAATAGTTTCTTCTCACAAACACACAATAATATCCCATTTCAGACTTCAAAACAATTTTATCATATCAAAAAGCACCCGTGAAAGTTTATTGGCAACGAGGTATAATATCTGGCGGACTGCCAGATAGGTAGATATACAAAGGGATGGTTGGATGCCACTGCTCCGACTTGCATCGATATTGGTAAGTAGGCGAGAGAAAGATATAAAATGTATTGTAAAAAAAATTGAGTAGATTAGATCCCAGCCTTGTTTGGTTTTTTAAAGATGATCTAAATATAAGCAAAAAAGAAAATTGGATTCAAATAAATACTTAAACTCATCAATCAATCAATCTGCCCGCGCCTTTTCCCAACTATCTTGGGGTCGGCTTCCAGTCTAACCGGATGCAGCTGAATACCAGTATTTTACATGGAGCGACTGCCTATCTGACCTCCACAACCCAGTTACTGGGTAATACGATACCCTTGGTAAAACTGAATGTCAGACTTTCGGGCTTCTGACGACCCGTAACGACTCTCAAAGATCCACGATTGACAGCCGCGATCAACGACTTAACGTGCTTTTCGAGGCACGGAGGAGTCTCGGTATGTAAAGGTAAAGATGGTCACAGCCATGGGCCAACCCCGGCAAGCGCAGCTTAACCTGATAGATCGACCCGTGCGGCTGTTATTATTTTAGCCACGAGCTCCTCTACTACTAATACTAACCAATGCCACATATTTTGTTAATCAGAAAATAAGTCATGTATATCGGTGTTTCACTATTAAGAGTCAACAATAAATCAATTAGCTGCGTATCTGAAATCCACAACACAGTAATTGGGTAATAAGTCCCTTGAAAATACTGGTGTCAAATTTTCTGGCTTCTGACTATACATAACGACTGTCAAAGATCTACATGACGGCCGAGATTGATTTCGGCCGACATATAATGGACCCATCCTCGGATCGATCCACAAGGTCTTAGATGTATGTGCCATCAACGGATCGATCCACGAGGTCTTAGATTTATGTGCACTCATTATAGGTACCTTATTATAATGCTTGAAAGTTTATTGGCAACGAGTATAATATCTGGCTGACTGCCAGAAAGGTAGATATTGGGAACTGACGCGATAGTTGGATGCCCACCGGTTTTGAGCTGCAGCGATATCGACAAATAGGTAGGTGGTACCTACTATTAGGTACCACCTACCTATTTGTCGATATCGATGACCCTATGGTCAGATGAGATGTCTTTCGTATTCTAGTTTTCACACATTGTATGTGTGACCGGCAAAAATTGTAGCTAGGTAGATTAAACTAGTTTTGAGAGACGAAATAAATGACTTAGCGTCCGACCGAAACACTTTAGCCAAAAGCGTTGGAATGGTAACAAAAAATATAAATAATTTTGACTTGAAAAAGTTATCAGACTTTTGAAAAGTCAACCCTTACTTTCATATGACACGAAATAAGTTAATAAATGATTACACACGTAGACGAACGAGACAGTCAGTTTTTAGGTCTCTATCACAACCTTCAGCTCAAAGAAGATAGTTTCGGTCAAGCCGAATATTCGGCCACTTTTTGGCTACAACCGAAACTTCAGCCGAAACCAGTTTTTTTGACCGAAACTGGCTGAAACCGAAACTAATCCTTCGGTCGGACACTAAAATTGATAGTTACCTATGATGTAGTGTTTGGGATGAATATCCGAACGGAATTCGGTCGCATCATCGTAAGCTAATCATAGCACAGCTAAATGACGCGACAGCTTGCTACTAGAACACATCTAAACATTTAGTTATGTACCATCGATAAAGAATAGAATAGAATAGAATAGAATAGAATAGAATAGAATAGAATAGAATAGAATAGAATAAACATTTATTCGACACAGACACAACACAACAGCAACAAACAAAAGGTAAAGAAAATAATAGTAGGTACACAAAGATACAATAAAATTGTGCTGAGCGTGCCCATACCGAAAGGGTTACCATCTCAGCATTTGCTGGACGTTGGACACCCAGCTCTGGTTTTCAGTTGGCACCCCGCAGTGACGCACCGACGAGGGTAAATAAAATAATAACTGAATTAAATATCAATATATATGTAATAGGTAATATTGTAACTAAAATACGTAAATTAATAGTGTAAAGTAATAAGAAAATATTAAATAATATATATATGTGCCACGCTGGTTACAAATTATAATTTTCTACTCTATCCACAATAATAAAATAAAATAACGCGAAAACATTGCTCAACAGTCAACGCGACATTCGACGCAAATGATGCATAATCGTGTCAGATACCGGCTTTGCAATCAGCCGTCAGCGGTCACTAGGAGACATAAGTAAATACAACAATACACAATAAAGCCAGTGCATAAAAAAGAAAAAGTTGCCTTCCAGAAAATATTTCCAAGTGTCAAACTATCTAAATTCCCACAGTTCTTATCACTCACCGTCTGTCTCCCACCAGAGCCGTAGCAAATGCTCCTAACACACATCTCTTGGCAAGCCGTAGTTTAGCCTCAGCTTTATCACGACGACTCAGTGTGAGGGTGCGGGCAGAACTGTGCTCACGACGTGAAGGCAGCTTGATGGGGTAAGAGATCGCCATGCCTTCGCCTGTGGGAAATACTAGGCGGAAATCTGAAAAGAAAGATAGGATTAAACAAAATTTTATATCATGGGAAGTATCCTAGATTGCAGTAGGCATAGGTATTGCTGATAGACCCATATTGACTATGACCTGGTGAAGGTCGCGCTAAGAACAGGACTAGTCTTTCGAAGATCGGGGTAGGTTTAGATAAGCAGAGCACGTCTTTCTGCTTAGTATATCAGAATTCATGTTTGTTAAGGACACCCATGTGTTAACAATTTAGGAATTGGGAAAGACAATAGACCCAAACCCAGATAAACGGCCATAATTTCATGGAGTTGTACAATGACACACCTGGAGATGTTTCTAGCGTGCGCATTTGTGAGGACTCGAAAATGTCCTAATTGGGACATTTTGTCTTTAATCTGCAGAAGAAAATCATAATCTATGCCTCGACAAAACATTTGAACCCTATAATTGTTCAAATGACCTCTTTAACTTACGTGCTTATCCTACCTTTATACTATTCATTAGTGGAACTTGTCTACGTGTTGCACTATATCGGTATTTATTTTCCGAAAACGCGACCAGATTGTACACGTCGGTAACTTTATGAACGTAAAATATCTTGTGTACAATAAATATCATTGGATTTGTATGTCTGTCTGCTAAACCACACAAACAACATTTATTTGGACAATGCTCAGCAAAATGCAGCCTCGGACGATTTTGGTTAGAATACAGCCAGATGCACAATGACATAAAATATTTAGCATAGAATGAATCTCAGTACTTTAACGATTACTGTCGGATTTCACAAGCGCTGCTATGCTGCAAAAGTGTGAAATTCAAAAGAATATGTTAAATTCTGAATCTGTTGTATGTAAATTACTTTTCTATCGATATTTTTAATATGAAATTCGATCAGGAGAACCAATGTCACAAGAGGTATATCGGGTGTAAAAAGATAGTTTTCGAAGTCGAAAGCCACATATTCTACCCATTATTTGGATCATTTTTTTTCCACTAAACCGTACCTGGGAATCCAGTGTTTTTTTTTTTTTCAAAATTACACATTTGCTGTTACAAAAACGCAATGAATATCAAACGTATCCGACAAGTACCTACAGGGCTTAGAGCGAAGGGGCGGAGTTTAAGTCCACTTGTCTGGGGTCGCAATACATTGAGCGCAATATAAAATAGTTTTTTTTTATCATACCTAAAAATAAAAGTCGTTTCCCAGCAATAATTTTTGCGCAAAGCTACTTTATTAGACGTGCAGTATGCGTAGTTAACGGCTTTGTGAAGTGTCTTTTTACACCCTGTATAATAGTGCACTCTCTCTTATATCAGTAAAGTAAAAGGGACGAAATTCTGACCGACCGGCGACTGGGGAGCGGTGAGACGCAGGTCCTATACTTTTCAAGGCGTGGGTGTATCATACCGTTAACTTAAAAAAGTCCTAATTGAAAATTCAAAATACAGTGTCCTGGTTTTGAAACACAGGACACCACACTAAGTCTGAGTCACCTAAACCAATGCAGCACAAACCAATGGAACAGTTACTACCTTTTTAAGGGTTAAAGGGTCCAAACGGAGCCCTATATTGCTGTCACTCACGAGACTGTCTGTCCGTCGTCTATCACAAAATTTTGTTCCAAAGATATTTTTAACTTCCCATTGACCCATTTTTTTTTTTTTTTGTGGGGTGGGAAATCATCTAATGACTTCTCTTGGCTTTTGCTTTTGCTTTTGCTTTTGCTTCCGCATCCGCATCCGCATCCGCATCCGCATCCGCATCCGCATCCGCATCCGCATCCGCATCCGCATCCGCATCCGCATCCGCATCCGCATCCGCATCCGCATCCGCATCCGCATCCGCATCCGCATCCGCATCCGCATCCGCATCCGCATCCGCATCCGCATCCGCATCCGCATCCGCATCCGCATCCGCATCCGCATCCGCATCCGCATCCGCATCCGCATCCGCATCCGCATCCGCATCCGCATCCGCATCCGCATCCGCATCCGCATCCGCATCCGCATCCGCATCCGCATCCGCATCCGCATCCGCACCCGCACCCGCATCCGCATCCGCATCCGCATCCGCATCCGCATCCGCATCCGCACCCGCACCCGCATCCGCATCCGCATCCGCATCCGCATCCGCATCCGCATCCGCATCCGCATCCGCATCCGCATCCGCATCCGCATCCGCATCCGCATCCGCATCCGCATCCGCATCCACATCCGCATCCACATCCGCATCCGCATCCGCATCCGCATCCGCATCCGCATCCGCATCCGCATCCGCTTCCGCTTCCGCATCCGCATCCGCTTCCGCTTCCGCTTCCGCTTCCGCTTCCGCTTCTGCTTCAGCTTCTGCTTCTGCTTCAGCTTCTGCTTCTGCTTCTGCTTCTGCTTCTGCTTCTGCTTCTGCTTGTGCTTCTGCTTTTGCTTTTGCTTTTGCTTTTGCTTTTGCTTTTGCTTTTGCTTTTGCTTTTGCTTTTGCTTTTGCTTTTGCTTTTGCTTTTGCTTTTGCTTTTGCTTTTGCTTTTGCTTTTGCTTTTGCTTTTGCTTTTGCTTTTGCTTTTGCTTTTGCTTTTGCTTTTGCTTTTGCTTTTGCTTTTGCTTTTGCTTTTGCTTTTGCTTTTGCTTTTGCTTTTGCTTTTGCTTTTGCTTTTGCTTTTGCTTTTGCTTTTGCTTTTGCTTTTGCTTTGTGTTAGTTTGCTTGTGTAGATTTTGCAGGGTATAGTGTCCAATTTCGACGGCACGATTGGCACTGTGGTTGAGCATTCGGCTGCTGCGCTGCGTGTCGCAGGTTCGATCCCCGTACGAAACAAATATTTGTATGGCTTACAGATAGTTGTTCCGGGTCTGGGTGTCTTGTTTATGTAAGTTTACATGTTTGTGAACGCACCCACGATACAGGAATAATTCCTAGTGTGTGGCAGTTTAAAAAAACATGTTCAAGTGTGGGTCAGTCTGCCAATCAATCAATTTCGGAGCCCAGTATTCGAACAGAGGTCATAAGAAATAATAAATCCCCAGAAACATGGAAAAGCACATTCGCTTGCACTAAAATACAAAGACGGAATGATATTAATGTAAATTTTCATGTCATATGACATGACAAATGACACTTGCCGTTTACTAGTGCAATCTGTGATGCAATCGATTTTATCGATTATTTATTTTAATAAGTTTTTAAGGTAAATTATTAAAATGATGTTTATTTTGTTAATAGGTTAGAAGGAACACTTTTACTCGTCAATGATTTTTGACAGTTTAAGCTAGATGAGGCCGGTGTTTTCTAGCTGACTACCCTGAGAAGAAACACCGAAACAAACTCAGAGGTCAAAGTCTCTTTTAAAGTGTTCTAATCCACACAATATGTACTGGTCAAATCATATGAGACCCATGTACGTTAATGTCTGAGATGATCTTTTGAGGAAAGCACCACGTAGGTTTGAGTGGACCTGTCTAGACAGTGCAAGCATTTGTCAGTTATCGTGTAGCTCAACTTAAAACTTTAAGGAGCTCAACGAACCGATGAACAATACCAAAGTAAGGACATTTAGATAGGGTGCAAAAGTACCCAAACTGCCAGACAATCATGAAATCTACGTGAATATAAAGACTAGTTCTGACATTCACAATATGCTGAGGACCATGCTGATTAGTGTCTGTAATAGTCTTTTGAAGAAAGAACCACACATATTTGAGTGGACCTGTCCAGTCACTGTAAGCATCTGTCAGTAGTCGAGTAGCTCAATTTAGAACTACTAAGGAGCTCAATAACTCGACGAACAATACTAAAGACAGGACATTTGTGTAGGCCGCAAAAGTACTCAAACTGTCAGACAACGTTAAAAATACACTTACGTTAAAAACCAATTATGTACAGATTTTTTATTTTACATTGATTTTAATTAAAGAATTACCTATAAAAACCATTATACTAAAACAGTGGAGCATTATTCTATATTTGTAACAGTATCGATTTCCACGAACGATATTTTCAGGGTACGCTCTATTGACATAATACTAGCGTTTGTGAAGTTAGTGACTGACGTACTTATAATGAAATGTGTTGTGACGATGTACAAAAGTTGTTAACAACAAAAAATATAAATCTACATATTTTCTACACTTGGTCATTGTTATTGAGGCTAAGATTTAAGAAGGTTAATAGACGATTTTTTGGTACATATCAGATTCGTGTAACAGTTGGGCCCAAAAACGGGATTCTCCTTTCCATATTTAGATACAGAGTTGAAATTTTGACAAAAGACTGTATTAACTTCAATAATTGTATTCTAAAGTTCGAACGTGAATTGAAAAATCGACTAAATAACACTTCTATTTTGGTTTACGAATAAATTGGCCTCCATTCTCACGAGATTCGACAGAAAGCAGAATATTTGTTCCTTTGATGGTGGAATACCTAAAATAAATATTTTAGTTTAAAGTTGTATCCGTACGATTCGGCCACCCTGTAGTATTGATGGTCTGATAGCTGCTTTCTAGCAAACAATACAATATTTTTAATTTTAATTATAAGAAACAGTCTTAAATAATAATAGCACAGTAATAGCAACGGGAGCGATCGGTAACAACTCGGGAACAGACTCCGTATCCACAACTTAGGCGAGATTTGCAACTCGCCACAGTTTCAAACTTTAACGCAGACCTAGAGAGCTGGAAGGATACTCTGTGATAACAATTATAAGTTAGTTACTTTACTGTCTGTGAACTTTCTCCACTGAAATAAAGCCTATAAGGCTTGGGTGGGTATAAGGTAAATTGTTTAATTCTTTATTGTACACCCAACAACTAACATAGTACACAGTGATTAAATAGTTAATGTACAAAGGCGAGCTTAACTCAATGTTGAGTTTTCTCCCAGCAAACCTTTGAGTGATAGAGAGAGATCACATTTGAGGGTAGGATCCAGTGTACAACATAAACTTACATAAATAAGTATAATTATCTGAATATATATACTATATACTAAATAAATACCAATATATATCAATATTATGTCAATGTAAAAGGAAGTGCTCTTTAATTTTTTTCTTGAAGACCTCCAGTGAAGGGCTGTCGCGTAGGGAGTGTGGGAGAGAGTTCCAGAGACGCACTGCAGTTACAGAAAAGGAGCCATTATAGCGCCTAGAAGTGTGACGCGGAGTACGAAGGAGAAGAGAATTGGCAGTGCGACAAGGTTTGCCCCTCGGAACGAAGTACTCAAACCGTTCACGAAGATATTGAGGGGAATTTGGATTATGCAGGACAGTATAGAGAAGAGACAGGATATGGGTATCTCGCCGACGCCGAATCGGCAGCCACCCCAATCTGGTCCGAAACTCCGACACATGGTCGTATTTTCGGAGGCCAAAAATGAAACGGAGGCACAAATTCTGCAGTCGCTCGAGTTTGTTAAGGAGCACCTCCGTTGCATCTAGAAAACAGACATCCGCATAGTCTATTAGCGGTAGGAGAAGAGATTGAGCAAGAGTGACCTTAGTGTGAAATGGTAAGAATTTTTGGAGACGTTTAAGAGACTGAAAAGAGTAAAAGACCCTCCTACTAACATCAGCTACATGAAACTTCCAAGAGAGGTTGGTGCCTATATAGACGCCTGAGTTTTTGGCGCTTTTCGAGTACAATATGGGCACCGAATGATATACTACTGGCGGGAGAGACTGGCAATCTAAAAGGCTGAGCATGTATCTGCCACCAATAATGAGCGCTTGAGACTTAGTAGGGTTCAGTAATAATCCAAAGGATTTAGTCCATTTGCTGATATTTTCAAGGTCATCATTGATGGCATCCACAGCCCCAGCAAGTTCACCAACTTTAAAGTGACGATATACCTGCAAGTCGTCTGCATAAAGATGATAGTTAGAGCTTAGGACCTTAGTGACGGCGTTTATGAAAACTGAGAAAAGAAGAGGAGAAAGGATACCCTGTAAAGGTGTTTTTAAGAGAAATTAAAATTAAACACAGGTAAATGTATTTAAGGTGGAAGCGCCAGGGTAGCCCGCGAAATTCAAATTTTCTTACGTTTTTTTGCAATTTGCAGGTCAGTATCAGGTTGCATCTTGCTCAAAATTTGATTCGCGGCCGTAGCAAGTATGTATTTATAGAATTATAATCATTAAAATCATCAATAAAACTCTTTCAGTTAGAATTAATGTCAAATGTAAGTATTTCATGAAATCATGACATTTGGCATCAATTCTAACTGAGAACAGATTGCAAAAAAACGTAAGAAAATTAGAATTTCGCAGGCTACCCTCGAGCTTTTGCCTTAATATCAATCCACGTCTTGTACGCGCTAGTCGCGATGGCCTTATGCCAGAAATCATATTTAAACATTAATGCCATAACATTATTCCTCAAATAAAGCTAATATCATTGACATTTATAAAAAAAACAGAAAATCAGAAAGTACGCCAGAGCGTAATATGTGCCAGAGCCTTAAATGAGAAATCTACCACAACTTAAAACATTTTTCCTGGAAAAACTTATGGGCACTTGGAGCATTCCAGTCATATTCTGGACAGGGTCACCGCACTCACATTGGGTATCGCAGGGTCTATAAAACCCCATTTTACCAAGTTAGAAAAATAGCGAGAGTTTAAGACTCTTTCTATGCACATTTTCCACAAAATGATCCCTTTTCTGCTACGATTTTATAATGCCACTGATGAAGACGACAATATTTCATGTCAGATCGGTTTTACGACTGACAAGCCGACAAATACTAGCTCAATCCAAATCCTATTTTCTAATTTCCTGTCACATGTGTCAGAGAAAAATGGCGACGTAAACTAGATAGGCCACACGTTGACCATACATATCTATAGTGTATCTACTGACTAAGTAGAGAGTCATACGATTATTTCTTTCCCACAAAATTCCAAGCCATCTCCAGCCACATCCAGCCATCTAGATCCACTATAAACCAGCCACAGCCAGCATTAACTCCCGTCCACTCAACCCTGACCCCGCCGGCCCAAACAGCACCACAATACCGAATCCCAATTCAAACTGGTCATATTAAAAATGCTAACGTATTCCATTGCAACCGAAGCGATCTTGAAATTTTGATCCACTGGATTGTAATATAAAATAGTGGCCTCTGTTATTGTTGTGTACGTTTTAAAGGAATTATTTGGAATTTTAAAGTTGTGTATTCGGGTCGGTGCTGTTTTGACATGAACGAAACTCCTCCCGTTACGTTTTATTGAAGTGAAAACTTCTTTAAGCGCGTTGGGCATTTTTGACACGGGAAAAAACTATTGGACTCGCGTGACACCGACACCGCTACGAGATTCGGTACGAGTGCTACGCGTCGTAGCACTCATAGGCGCGTTGGGCATTTTTGTTCAAGTTTTCACTTCTGTCGGCACTCTCGGAGTGCCACTGCTTTTTTTATGTTTAGCGATGTGCTGCACTATTTTGACTTTGAACATCAGAGGCAATTTAGGAACAAATGGATTTGCAAACTGCAGTAATGGTGTCGTGATGACGTAAAACTTTTAAGAACAGCTTTTTTAACACGCTTCACCTCTAAAAAAATTTGAAGTTGACCCACTTCCAGGTTTCCGATTGAGCTGAAATTTTCCATTCATGTTTATTTGTATAACAATACATGGTTAACTAAGTGACATCATTCTAAATCCAATAGGTGGACTCCCAAAGATAGCGGACCAAAGATTATGCGTTATTTATATTAGATATCTTGATAATGTTTTTTTTTTTTTTTTTTGGGGGGTGGGAAATCATCCTATGACTTCTTCTGCTCTAGGGTGGAGCGGAAGGGTGTGTCAGACTCTTACTGACTAAAACCCACCCCTGTTCCTCCCTGCCTCGAGTGCCCGGGGGCGAGGTAACTCTTTCGAATTTATCCTCCACCCCCGGGCAGATCTTGATAATGTTATGTCCAATACTTTTGTAACATACTTCAGTTACCATCGACCAATTGTCACAGTAATACCGTCCTCAGAGGCAACATCGAATATAACTATTACCGAAGTCACTGATTAAACGAATTAAGTAGTCACGATTTGAAATAAATTCGTAAATTTTTGTATTTCATGAAAATAAATGTTTATTCAATAGTCATCGTTATCTGGAAAAAAATCGTAATATTTTATTTTATCATTATGAAATATTTAGTTCCTATCACAATATGTTCTTTTCTGCATATTACTTTTACAAAATAATGTCGATGTTTCACATCTGCCAGGCGTCCCGTGACGGCTCACATTTTTTTAGTTTTGTTTTAACTAATATTTTACTAAACACCAGATTGCAATCAAAACCACCACTTAGTCTTGAACATTTTAGTAACGAGAAGATAGATTTACTGTGACTGACAATGATGGCGGTGTTGGCCTAAGAAAAGTCTTGGCTGAGAATCATTCGCATGGACTGGAGTCACAAGTGCTGCTGCACAGAAACATTCAGAGTTGAAGGCCAACATTTATTAATTGGAGATGTGTCTTCAAAGAAGAAAAATAATCTTTTAGATGTCACATCTCTGTGATGTATAAAACATAATCACGAAGAAAGATTTAGTGGCTGATAAATCATCCGACACGCAATGACCACCTTTGAAGTTAGATTAGCAGGACTAATCATTTGAAAGCGGTTTTGTCCTCTAGATAGACAGTTGAATGTGATGTATGAGACATAATCTTGAATTAACAATCTGTTAATTAGTATTAAAACTAGTTAGCGAGAATCATAAATAAGGCTGCGGAGTTTTTAGCGTGATTTTTTCGAGTTAGGTTCAGTGGCTGTTTTAATTATTCGCAAATTGATTCCTAGTTGATATTGTAATGTTAAATTGGTGTAGTTTTGTGTCAGTGTCTTCTCAACTGGACAATATGTGGAATCATTAAAATAGGTAAAATAAACCTGAGAATTTTGTCGTAGTATTGACTACCTCAGCGTAGCTTGCCGAGAAGGCTGACTCGACTCATTTGCTGCCAAATACTGCAAAAACATTAGAATGTGTTACATCTGCATTCTAATGGAAAAAGCGACGGTATTCTGTATCTAAAACTAAATACTTTCTAAATTAAACTTAATTTAGGCTATTCCTATCTTTTTCTCTCTAATAAAACAAGAAAGAGACGGACGTAAATTAGAGCTGTCAAATTTTGTTGAACTAATATTTCCATTCAAATTAAGGGTAACACGTAAAAACGTGTCGATTAAAAACACGGTGAAGCGCAAGGCGTAAACTAGTTTGACATCTCTAACTTAGTTCATAGCTATAGCCGTCCTTTTCTCGCACTGCCTTTTAGTAAAAGATAGCGATTCTCTAATTTCAGTTAAGTCATTAAACAAGAGAATCAGGACCACTGACTATATGCACAAACCGTGCGACGCCAAAATAAAAAATGGCACTCCGGGAGTACCGGCGACAGAAGTGAAAACAAAAAACGCGCCTAAAGAAGTTTTCACTTCAAAAATGCCCAACGCGCCTCGCGAGTACGAGTGCTACGCGTCGTAGCACTCTCGTAGCGAATCGCGCAGCGAATCGCTACGTAGCGATCGATTCGAGATATAAAATCATAATATCTCGAAAACCCTGTAGAAAAATTTCCGTAGAAAGATAAATAAGATCTAAATTCATAAATAAAATCATTCACGAGTGCTACGAAACGCGTCGTAGTGGATCATCCGCTACGATGATCGGTGACGGTATTGCTCGAGTTCAATTTTGTTTTTTCCCCATCTCAAAAATGCCCAATGCGCCAGAAGTTATCACTTCAAAAATATAACTGGCTTATATTTTCATCAGCCTTGGAAGAGGTATTTACCCTACACTGAAATAACAGCCTTCTATTGTTACAGGACTTCGGTCAATGTGGTTTATTACCAATTTCATAGCGGTCGTTGAACTATTATCCCTAGAATTTAGCTAAATGTTAGCTTGCTGTGAATCCACCGCAGTTTAAAGCGGGGTTGAACCCAAGGGCTTTGTAAATTAACAATCAAACTGACTGAAATGTTTTGCATGTATTCATGAGGGTAATGACCGGGAGGTAAATAGTTTATGATGATGCAGTGCTGGTCGGGGGTGTCAATTTATTTATCGATGAGAGGGTAGGGGAGTATCTTTGTTTTTGCAGTCGGGTTTTTGAAAATGTTCATTAATTTTATTTTAAATAAAGAAAGAAAAAACCTTTATTTGTACCTCTCACACAAGAATTGAATACTAACAATACAAAATAAAACATAGGAATAGATTGTGAGAGGCCGAAAAGGTGGTTTTATACACCGTGTAAGGCACATAAACGCACATACGTGTACCAGTGATTCAGTACATGATTCTGGACCCCCTAGCGTTGGAATTTTTCGTCGGCGGTTTCCTCCATTTTTAATTTTTTTTCTGTAGTTTTCTTTTCTTTACTGTTCAAAATCGTTATTCCTATCCAACCAAATCAGAGTTTTAATTAAAAACTAATTAAATCGCTAATTACACTAAAACAGCAATGTAAATAAAATACGTACAGCTGTTTCGCTAGAATTGATTCACGTCGCCGGCCTAATACCTAATACCTACGGCGCGCGGCGCGGTTGGCCGGCGCGAATGTAGGTAAAAAGTAGTGCGGAGCGTTGAGATCGCATTGTTTACAATACATTGCGCGCTCAAAAATGTCAATTTCTGTAACCGATCATTACCGAGATTAATGACTATCATAATTTTGTTAGTGGCATTAGATGTAACCTTATCGCGAAGATTGCGGTATCTTGTTCCGTACAGCCTGTATATTTTAGAGAGCTATATTTTTGGAATCGCCTTCTCGATCTCTATATTTCGATACCCTACATGATCATGTCATAAAAATATACGACCTCACTAACCTAATGGCGGCCACCGTATTGTATTTTTAACCGACTTCAAAAAAAGGAGGAGGTTCTCAATTCGACTAAATTTTTTTTTGTGTGTGTTACCTCATAACTTTTTACTACGTGAACCGATTTTGATGATTTGTTTTTATTTGAAAGCTGGCGCTTTACATGTGGTCCCATTTAAATTTGGTGAAGATCTGATGAAGAACTTCGGTGATAGACAATGGAACTCTTCAATAAATGATAGCAAACTTTCCAGAATGGCTGCAATCGCATGCCTGTATATTGTTTTCACCACCTCACAACATTACATCACGCTGATACGCTCTAAAGGGGTACACAGATTTGTACAGTTCACCCTGATACACCCTAATTTCACCAACTATGTTCAAATTCCCTATTTTTGGGGTTGATATTCGGGCGTAGTTTTACTATTAATTTAGTTTTTAGAATGGGGTACAACACTAAAAAGAGAAAACTTTTTACAAAAAAGAAAATATAACCGACTTCCAATATCAATACAAAAAAATGCAAAATAACTTTAATTTTGGAAGTCGGTGTCAAATAATGAAGAAACCAAACTAGAAACACCGACTTCCGAAATTAAAGTTATTTTGCATTTTTTTGTTTGAAATATTGGCAGTCGGTTGTATTTTCTTTTTTGTAATTTTTTTTTTTTTTTCAAAAATCATATAAGTAGCCAAAATATATGTCATGTCGGCAGTCAAAGCTCAATCTAATTATACCTACCTCATTTGTGGATTTCCATCCAGCTATAGGCTACAAGGCATGCTTATGAAATAGAAATACAAACATACATACATACAAACTCTCGAAAAACATTACCCACCTTCTGGGGCTGTCGGGTAAAAATAAAGATTCATTGCTTCGATCAATAACTATCAATCAATCATTATTGATCGAAGATTCATTGCGTTGAAATTCCGCGTGAGGTCAACCTTGGTAGTGGTAGTAGTACTGATGGCGTGGTGTGTGCCATCGGCTTACAACCCACACATATAAATAGCACAGCAGGCCTATTCGCTAACTCAGTTGACATCGATTTGATAGGCACTTTGGCGTACATTGCTGCATTGACGTATAGGAAAACCGTAGTGCCTATTATAATCGATGTCCACCGAGCAATGTATTGCATAGTGCCTATCAAATTTATGTCAACTGAGTTAGCGAATCCACCAACTGCCAGCTCATAACATTTGGAGAGACGTTCGAATATTAATATTAGAACGTGGCGATTGTTTTAAGTTAGTTCTAGCTCGCCCGTCGAAGAGGGCACAGGTATAACTTTGTATTGTAGCGGCACACACACATATGCGTATAATCTACATTTACAAACACAATTATACATTTACATACACAATTATACATTTACATACACAATTATACATTTACATATTTACATTATTACATTATTACATACATCATATTTAAAGTCGGAACTTCGACCGCTGTGGCTCAGTGGAAACGCACCGTTAATTTAGCCCTCTACCTACATATTCGCCAGCCGCAGGCGCGCGCGCAGTGACACACCAGTCTTGACCTACTCTCGACGCGAAGCGCTCACTACTCGCTTGCCTACTGCTTCGCTGATTACCCGCTCAATGCTATTTGTGACAAAAAGTATTTTTTTGCTCTAATTAAATTGCAATAAGAATTTTAACGTGCTATTCTTAACTGACGTACATTCGCTTGTGACACCTGTGCTTGTGAACTTTGTGACTATATGTGCTTCTCAATCCTCCGTTCTTCTTGTGCCTAAATATCTGTGTACTGCTTTGAAACCTATTACAAGCTAGTTACAATACCTACCAGCGGACTTTCATTACATAGCCCGAATCACACCCGCTTCTGCAGCTGCTGCATTACGAAGGAGGTAACGACAGCGAGAAGGTAGGATTTACCCATATTTATCCTACATTAGTGACCCCGCATAAAGCAAACGCAAGATTAATAGTACCGCAGATTGCAAACAAAGCGAATTTATTTAAAAAATATGGCGGAGGGTTCACAGTCCACAAGTAACAAGCCATCAACCGAACGTACCGGAATGCGTGTTTCCACTGACGTATCGGACGTGCCGACAGAAATTTGCAGAGTTGCTGTTCGCATACCACCCTTCTGGCCCGATGAACCCGAAATATGGTTTGCACAAGTAGAAGGACAATTCGCTATTGCGAATATTACTGCGGATATGACGAAGTTTCATTACGTCATCGGACAGTTGGAGCCACAGTACGCCAAGGAGGTAAAAGACATAATAGTGAATCCACCAGCGAGTGACAAATATCAGAAGCTTAAATGCGAACTCATTAAACGACTCAGCTCGTCCAATGAAAAGAAGGTAAACCAACTTTTGATTCACGAAGAGCTTGGCGACCGCAAGCCTTCGCAATTTCTGAGGCACCTTCAAAGTTTAGCAGGAACTAATGTCCCTGAGGACTTCATCAAATCCATCTGGACCAACCGCCTGCCAACAAACATACAGACAGTCATGGCGGCACAGACCGCTCTATCGCTTGAAGCTTTAGCGGACATAGCAGACAGAATCAAGGACATAACTACCCCCTCAGCCCAAGTCGCTTCAACCAGTGCGAACCCAGAAGTGCTAGAGGTTTTAGCTAAAGAACTTGTGGAGCTTCGAAAAGAGGTAAACGCGCTTACGATTGCACACCGACAGTCACGATCCAGGGATAGAGGAACAAGGAACACTCGCTCGTCATCCAAGCGTTCAGACTCAAACTACCGGAAATTCCCGGTATGCTGGTACCATTACAAGTTTGGTCACAAAGCAAAGGCATGTGTTCTCCCATGCGATTATAAGGCGGAAAACTCGATGGGCCGTCGCTAATGGCGACCGACGACTGCCCTAGCTCTGGTCGCCTGTTTGTTACCGACAGGAGAACAAAAGTACAGTTCCTAGTCGATACCGGTAGCGACCTTTGCGTATTTCCTCGGACGATGCTACGTGAACGACGCACCAGCACCAACTACCAACTCTTCGCGGCCAACGGAACACCTATTCCGACCTACGGGTATACGTACTGTAATTTAAATTTAGGGCTTCGAAGGGACTTTGGGTGGAATTTTGTAGTCGCCGATGTAACTAAACCAATAATAGGAGTAGACTTTCTTTCATTTTACAACCTCGTAGTCGATTGCCGTAATCAGCGTTTAATAGACAATGTTACAACTTGCTCGGCAATAGCTTCACTAGTCCATACATCAGATAGTATTCACTCTGTAAAGGTCATGACTGGCGACACCGCGTATCATAAAATACTGGAAGAATTCCCAGAGATCACAAAGCCACCGGGTACACAGCGAGTCATCGTTCATAACACAGTCCACCACATACGAACTACACCAGGCCCTCCAATTTCATGCACTCCCCGTCGCCTAGCTCCAGATAAGCTTAAAACTGCCAAGCAAGAATTCGATGCAATGTTAGCCAACGGCACTGCCCGACCTTCAGAAAGCCCTTGGGCGTCCCCGTTACACTTGGCCCCAAAAAAAGATAATGGCTGGCGACCCTGTGGAGATTACAGGAGACTCAATGCTCGCACCGTTCCTGATTGCTATCCCATCAGACACATACAGGACTTTGCGCACAGCATATCTGGATGCACCATTTTCACAAAAATTGTCCTGGTTAAGGCATATAACCAGATTCCGGTCAATCCAGATGATATACCTAAGACCGCAATCACTACACCGTTCGGAATGTTTGAATTTCCGTATATGACGTTTGGCCTACGAAACGCGGGTCAAACATTCCAGCGGTTTGTGGACGAAATGACGCGCGGCCTTGATTTTTGCTACACATATCTAGATGATTTCCTTGTGTACAGTAAGAATGAAACACTCCACAAGGAACATCTGAGACAGTTATTCACCAGAATGAAGGCATACGGGATGGTGATTAATAACGCCAAATGTGTTTTCGGCGCGCGAGAAATAAACTTTTTGGGGTATACTATTTCAGAAAAAGGAACGAAGCCATTGACAGAAAAAGTACAAGTCATACGCGATTACCCAGCCCCTAAAAATATACGTGAGCTTAGAAGGTTTCTGGGCATGATTAACTTCTATAGACGTTTTGTGCCCCAAGCCGCCCGAATTCAAGCCCCGCTAAATAATTTGCTGATAGGAGCAGTGAAAGGATCAACTCCAATAAATTTAACAGGAGACGCGCATAAGGCCCTAGAGCAATGCAAAGAGAGTCTCTCAAACGCAGCCTTATTGGTCCACCCAGATTGCATGGCCAAAATGGGATTGGTGACGGATGCATCTGATATAGCCATGGGTGCAGTGTTGCAACAATACAAGGAAGGCTACTGGCAGCCACTCGCATTTTTCTCTCGAAAATTAAACACTGCTCAACAAAAATATTCTCCATACGACAGAGAATTACTGGCAATATATGAAGCGGTGAAGCATTTTCGACACATGCTCGAAGCCAGAAACTTCGCTATCTATACTGACCACAAACCCATCAGTTTTGCTTATCATGAAAGAAAAAATAACTGTACTCCACGTCAGTATAGATATCTGGACTTTATATCACAGTTCACAACAGATATCCGCCATATTTCCGGAAAGGATAATGTGGTAGCTGATACCTTGTCTCGGATAGATGAACTGCAGGCACCAGTAGCTCATGAAACTCTCGCTAAGGCTCAAGAGTCAGACATGGAGCTGGCAGGATTCCTCAACTCAACGTCATCACTTAGGCTAGAAAAGTTTAAAGTCCCAGGTTCAGAAATAACTGTGTACTGTGACGTCAGCACGCAAACTGCCAGGCCTTTCGTACCACAAGCCTTACGAAAACAAGTGTTCGGCAGTCTCCATTCGTTAAGTCATCCTGGCGCAAACGCAACCGCTAAATTAGTTGCGGATCGGTTTGTTTGGCCAGGGGTTAGGAAAGACTGCCGGGAGTGGTCCAGATCTTGCGTAGCATGTCAACGAGCCAAAGTGAATCGGCACGTATCAGCACCATTAGGTACCTACAAATTGCCACACTCTAGATTCAGACATATACACATTGATCTGATTGGTCCCCTCCCCGTTTCACAAGGTTATCGATATTGTTTAACGGCCATTGATCGATTCACACGATGGCCGGAGGTAATACCGATAACTGACATCACAGCGGAGACAGTAGGCAAAGCCCTGCTGCATGGCTGGATATCTAGGTTCGGCAGCCCAACAGATATTGTAACAGACCGTGGACGCCAATTCGAGTCCACCCTGTTTCAATACTTGGGGAAAATAGCCGGGTTCCTTCATCACCGAACCACAGCGTACCATCCAGCAAGCAACGGACTAGTGGAACGTTTCCATCGACAACTGAAAGCATCTATCGTGTGCCATGCAAACGAAAACTGGACTGAAGCTCTGCCCTTAGTCTTACTTGGCGTTCGAAGCGCATACAAGGATGACTTACAAGCGTCACCAGCCGACTTAGTGTATGGTGAACCACTTAGGCTGCCTGGCGAATTTCTAGAGCAATCAACGAACGGCACTAGTGACGTGACAGATTTCACAGCACGACTTCGAAATATAGCCCAAAAACTTCGGCCAGTGCCGACATCGCGCCACGGGGAAAACAAAGTTTTTGTATACAAAGACCTAAGCACATGCGGATATGCATTTTTAAGAGAAGACTCATCGCATAGTCCCTTAACTCCGGCATACACTGGTCCACATCAAATTATCGAACGAGGTGACAAAGTCTTCAAATTAATGGTAAAAGGCAAGGAAGTAACAGTCTCCATCGATCGCCTCAAACCTGCATATATACTGGCTGAAAAAGAAAGAGAACCAAATGACCCAGCACGGCCTTTCCCAAATAGTTCAAATCACGGGTCAAGTGGCGCCACCAAGACAACTCGATCCGGTCGTGTGGTAAGGTTCCCGGATTATTATCGTCCTTAACCAGGCCTCTGGGGGGGAGTGATGTAGCGGCACACACACACATATGCGTATAATCTACATTTACAAACACAATTATACATTTACATACACAATTATACATTTACATACACAATTATACATTTACATATTTACATTATTACATTATTACATACATCATATTTAAAGTCGGAACTTCGACCGCTGTGGCTCAGTGGAAACGCACCGTTAATTTAGCCCTCTACCTACATATTCGCCAGCCGCAGGCGCGCGCGCAGTGACACACCAGTCTTGACCTACTCTCGACGCGAAGCGCTCACTACTCGCTTGCCTACTGCTTCGCTGATTACCCGCTCAATGCTATTTGTGACAAAAAGTATTTTTTTGCTCTAATTAAATTGCAATAAGAATTTTAACGTGCTATTCTTAACTGACGTACATTCGCTTGTGACACCTGTGCTTGTGAACTTTGTGACTATATGTGCTTCTCAATCCTCCGTTCTTCTTGTGCCTAAATATCTGTGTACTGCTTTGAAACCTATTACAAGCTAGTTACAATACCTACCAGCGGACTTTCATTACGTAGCCCGAATCACACCCGCTTCTGCAGCTGCTGCATTACGAAGGAGGTAACGACAGCGAGAAGGTAGGATTTACCCATATTTATCCTACAGTATTTATAATAAAGTAAAGTACGCTATCCCACCGCGTTTGCCTCCGTACCCTACACACGTAAATCAAGTACACTCTCGCTGCCAGTGAGTGAGACAACTCCCCAAAGCTACAGGAACGCCGCTGGAGCCCTGCAGGCTCTATAGTACCTACATATTTTACCTAGTCTCTTGAACTTTGATGGGTTTCTAACCTAACGCACGAACCAATTTTTTTGTTATCCTAGAAACATCCTTATTAATTATCATCATCATTTCAGCCGAAAGACGTCCACTGCTGGACATAGGCCTCCCCCAAGTGTCACCACAACGACCGGTCCTGTGCGTCTCGCATCCATCGCCTACCCGCGACCCTCACCAGCAGGTGTATTTGCTAACTCAGTTGACATCAATTTGATAGCCACTTTGCAGTACATTGATTGCTGCTTTGCTCGGTGGACATCGATTATAATAGGCACTACCTATGTAGTACAGTTTTACCCGACTGCGCGACGCAAGGGAGGGTAATGTGTTTATCAGCCTATTTATGTATGTATGTTTGTTCCTTTGTGGCACTTTACTTTGTAGCATTTTGATAATTCTTACGTCAATTGATTCGTCTTAATCTTGCGAGTGCTACTAAAGACATGACAGTAATCAAAATACAATATGGCGACAACCAGACGCCATATTGTAAAAAAGAAAAAAATGAAAGTCGGCGAACTATATTAAGTGGGGTATCAAAATAAAGGGTTCGATGAGGCGATTCCAGAAATATAACTCGCTGAAATAATTGCACAAAAATCATGGAGTCAATAATTGAACTAAAATAACTGCCTCCAACTGCATCAGACTGCTTGAAAAGTGACTTGTTTGGAACGTTTTTGTTGTTTTTTTACAGTTGGGTTTTTTGAAAATATATATTTACATTTTTTTTTTTGTTTTAATATACCTACTGCATAGTGCCTATCAAATTGATGTCAACTGAGTTAGTGAAAACACCTGCTGGTCATCGGTCCACCTAGTGGGAGGCCTTCCAACACTGCGTCTTCCACTACACGATCGCCACTCCAGAACTTTTCGGCCCCATCGACCATCTGTTCTGTGAGCAATGTGCCCTGCCCACTGCCACTTAAGTAATTATTATGGTACTCACCAACATGCCGAAACCGATCCACAAAGTCCACCATAGCCTTAGCCCAAGCAAACTTCTTAGCAGCATCGAGCAGCCCCATGCACGGTTCCAACGACCCATCATGGACTCCCAAGCAGTACTCCTTCAAGCCATCATACTCCTGCAAACACTTCTTCCCGTCAAAATCTTCTATAAACCAGGCATTCTCCAAAGAACTGGCGAAGAGACCGTCCAGGTAGGGTCTTAGAACCGGTCCTAAGTATTTCTTGTCGTCTTTAGCTCCTTTGTAAAGCCAGTTCAGGATGCTCTTCATGGTGATGAGGTGGTCGTTCAAGTCTTCTCTCCGAAGGTCGGGGTCACGTCGAACTGCGTCGATGAGGCAGGCTGATGACGCATCGTAGTAGTCCTTTAGTTTGTTCCATTTTTTTGACCTATTGAAAATAACATATGGTATGTACTACAATGGAATATTTGTGTTGGCATGCAAGTAACTGATATGAACAACTAAGCTGAAAAAAAAAACTCGCAAGTTTAATATCCGTGGAATTAGAAGTTATTTATCTGTAAAATGTAAAAACCTTATAGGATCACTCGTGCGTCTGTCTGTCTGTCTGTCCGTCCGTCTGTCACAGCCAATTTACTCCGAAACTACTCGACTGATTGAGTTGCAATTTGGTACACACATGAATATCTGTGACCCGAACACGAACATGTAACCTAAAGAAATTAATTTAGAATATGGGAGTCAATTTGGGGGTGCAAATCAGAAAATAAAAATAAAAAGTTTTTTAAACTGTATTGTAATATTTCAAATGAAAGGGCTTATTTTCTTTTCTTTCTTTTTCTTTTCTTTCTTTTTCTTTTCTTTCTTTTTCTTTTCTTTCTTTTTCTTTTCTTTCTTTTTCTTTTCTTTCTTTTCTTTTTTTTCTTTTTTCTTTTATTTTCTTTTCCCGGGCCTGCGGACGGCGAGTAGTGGGTAACTCGCCGTCCGATCAGCACCAGGCCCGAGAGTCGACGGCGCGTAGTGTTCCACAAGCGCCGAACAAGAGTTGTCAGCAAAGGGACGGGGCCTGCCACGGCCGATGCCTGCCCGGGGGTTGAGGATAAATTCGAAAGAGTTACCTCGCCCCTGGGCACTCAGGGCAGGGAGGAACAGGGGTGGGTTTTAGTCAGTAAGAGTCTGACACGCCCTTCCGCTCCACCCTAGAGCGGAAGAAGTCATAGGATGATTTCCCACCCCCCAAAAAAAAAAAAAAAAAAAAAAAGGGCTTATTTTAAGGATATCAATTTTTTTTTTTTTGTTTCCTCTTTTCGTATTTGATTTCGTATTTTTTTTTCTCCCCCCTTGTCTCTGATACCACTAGGCCCAAAATTAAAAAAAAATACAGAATGTAGTTCTTTACTTATAGATTACAGGAAAACTTATAAGATGTACCTATATGTAGTTAAACCTGAAAAAATATGATTTTTTCGGAAAACTTTGCGCGTGAGTTCGACTCGCCCTTGGCTGGTTTCTTTTTATCAGTTTTCGCCAGCCATTAAGATTTTAGTTTTAACTTGATTCTGTCTAGACTTCAGAGCATCATCAATCAAGCAATCTTCTCCTTACGAGACTACAAATGCCTTTTCTACTGACGAAAACCCCTTTCAGAATGTTTAAAACTTACCTATACGCAGTCAGCTCCCTATCGAACTCCCCCACGTTCCTGGACTGGAAGTTGTTCAGGTACAGGTCGCGCGCCTGGTCTAGCATGATGGCGAGGATGTGGATCAGATCCTCGATGGGCTCCTGGTTTGGTGACGTCACCTGGATCAAGTTCGCTCTAAAAGTGCTGTGGTTTTCCTGTGAAGAGAAAGATATAGAACTTGAAGAATATCTTCTTTTAGTCAGATTTTTGTCTAATAGAAGATATGGCTAAAATTTGGTGAAACGGATAAAATTAGATTTTTTACATAAAATTCATAGACAGACATGACGATCTCAGAAATGTTTAGCTTCTCATTTCGTCAAATAAATACGTATAGAAATGTCTTAACCCTTATAGTCCCGATGACAACCCGGGTTGTCATCGGGCTTCTTCGACAACCCGGGTTTGTCCGCGGATCTTAAGAGGTAGGAGGCTGGTTTTTTTTGTTTTCAAACTCAGTTGAGTTTCGGATCCTAAGAGGTTAAATTTTTTTTTAAGCAAACGTTAACCTTGGGTTGTCGAAGAAGCCCGGTGACAGCCCGGGTTGTCTTCGGAACTATAAAGGCTAATGTTACTTACACACAACACAACACCATACTCTTGCACTTGCACATCCTGACTGTAGTGTCCATAGATAATTAGTTTGTATTTAGCAAACCTCTTTATTATGTCCCTATGTCTAGGGGTGTAACAACCACCATAGAGTTTGACTTAATACAAACCAATTATTTATGGACACTACATCTACTACACCCACTAGCCACTCTCCACAAGTACCGCAGCTGTCTCCTCGAGTACGTAGGTTTAGACCCTGCAGAGAGCCGCACTTCTCTGTTGAGGTTCTCCTCTCCTAGCGACTGAGCAGAGCTGTCTCTAGCAGTCTGACTGCAGTGTCTTATACTTACACACAACACCATACTCTTGCACTTGCACAGCTCACTAGCCACTCTCCACAAGTACCGCAGCTGTCTCCTCGAGTACGTAGGGTTAGACCCTGCAGAGAGCCGCACTTCTCTGTTGAGGTTCTCCTCTCCTAGCGACTGAGCAGAGCTGTCTCTAGCAGTCTGACTGCAGTGTCTTATACTTACACACAACACCATACTCTTGCACTTGCACAGCTCACTAGCCACTCTCCACAAGTACCGCAGCTGTCTCCTCGAGTACGTAGGGTTAGACCCTGCAGAGAGCCGCACTTCTCTGTTGAGGTTCTCCTCTCCTAGCGACTGAGCAGAGCTGTCTCTAGCAGTCTGACTGCAGTGTCTTATACTTACACACAACACCATACTCTTGCACTTGCACAGCTCACTAGCCACTCTCCACAAGTACCGCAGCTGTCTCCTCGAGTACGTAGGGTTAGACCCTGCAGAGAGCCGCACTTCTCTGTTGAGGTTCTCCTCTCCTAGCGACTGAGCAGAGCTGTCTCTAGCAGTCTGACTGCAGTGTCTTATACTTACACACAACACCATACTCTTGCACTTGCACAGCTCACTAGCCACTCTCCACAAGTACCGCAGCTGTCTCCTCGAGTACGTAGGGTTAGACCCTGCAGAGAGCCGCGTCTCTCTGTTGAGGTTCTCCCAGCGACTCAGCAGAGCTGACTCCAGGCAGTCTGAAGGGGATGGAGGGATTTCTTCACCTGCAGAATACGAATAAACTCTAGATTTGAGATTACAGGCTAAGAAACAGTGATATTTTGTAATTCCGTAATGGTGACTTGAATGAAGGAGGTCTTTTGTCCCCTAGGTTTCTTTCTTTGTATTGTAAACAGTTTGACTTGCGCACTTTTTGAGTATAAAGTTAATTAATTAGAGCTCGGTTTCGAATTCCGTGATAGTGTAACCTTGAATAGTTATTTCAAAAACTTTACAATAAAATTTAAGAGAGGCTGTGCGTCTTATTTAATCATTGTATCTAAAAAAATTATATGAATGTTGTTTTTTAGGATCCGTACCCGAAGGAAACCGAAACCAACTGGTCCCATTTACTAAGCCTCCGCTGTCCGTCTGTCTGTCAGCGGGCTGTATCTTATGATCCGTAATAAGTAGACAGTTGAAATTTTCACAGAATCTGTATTTCTGTTGCCGCTATAACAAAAAATAATAAAAATAAATGAAAAATTAAAGAGGGCTCCCATACTTTTTTTTTAATGTGTTTTACTTGGCTTGTTTTGCTCTATCTTAATAATGGCAACAAGTAGACGCGTATAATCTTGTACGATGGTTATATGGCATGGTTCATGCGCGAGAGAATGTTGTTTGTAATCATGCGTACAATCACGTGTTTAAGTATCGGTCACTAATTAGCAGTCACCCTATAAATATGTTTTTTTTTCATATATATTTGATTCGGTTGTGTATCTTTGTTCTTCGTCGTATCGATGATTCCAAAATTAAATTACTTTTGACCAAAATTTAGCCACGTCGACAGTGCCATTTGCCTCGTAAAGGTCTTTAAAAGGGCAGGTGATGTTGCTCTGAGAGCACGACAAGAGATGAGACATTGTTTGGGACGTAGTTCCGCAATAGCATTGAGGCTCATTGGAGTACCCCCATCTGACTAAGTTGTGCCTGCAGCGGTCCGCCTGACTTTGTAGTCGATTTAGAAATGTAAGCCAGCAAGGAGCTCGTGGCTATAGTAATAACAGCCGCACGGGTCGACCCGTCAGGTTAAGCTACGCTTGCCGGGATTGGTCCATGGATGGGTGACTATCCTTACATACTGAGACTCTTCCTTGCCTCGGAAAGCACGTTCAGCCGTTGGTCCCGGCTGTCAATCGTGGGTCTTTGACAGTCGTTACGGGTCGTCAGAAGCCCAAAAGTCTGACATCCAGTCTTACCAAGGGGTATCGTATTACCCAGTAACTGGGTTGTGGAGGTCAGATAGTCAGTCGCTCAATGTAAAATACTGGTATTCAGCTGCATCCGGTTAGACTGGAAGCCGACCTCAAGATAGTTGGGAAAAGGCGCGGGCAGGTTGATTGAGGGAGCCTCATTAATGAGATCATTATCATTCTCCTGCCCTTATCCCAATTTATTTAGGGTCGGCGCAACATGTCTTGCCTGTCATGCCTCATTAAAGAGATAATAATCATAATGTCTTCTTTCTTACCAGCAACTTGGTGCATGGCTTGCAGACAGCTCTTGACGCAGGCTGCGTCAAACTGCCAGTCGGCGTCCCTCGCCCCGCGCCTCACCACCGCCCCGCGCTGCACCGGGTACACGAACCCCGCCACACCACCTCGCTCACATAGAGCGTATAACCTAGAAGACATGCAAAATTTTTCTAAATTCTACATTAACTTAAATTATAATGGATTAAATTAAATTATAAATTAAATTAAATTAAACCTGTTAACATAGGTTTTTAAGTAATTTTTGTTAATAACATGCTATGGGCCTTTGTGTCTGATAATAAAAGATTTTTATTTTTTTTTATAATAAATCATCAAAGTTAAAACTCTTTGTGAGAAAAAGTCAGCTCGTAAATACAACACGTAACACAAACTCTGGTTCTTCGAGTTGGATCCGAGCAGAGGTAGCGTTGTATTGACCTTGATCCGGCTCGAAGGACTGCTGAATAGGCTGAATCGGGACATTGAACAGAGTTGACTGTATTGAAATATGTGTTATGCCATAAATAAACATTTCAATATTAATACATATAATTACTATGAAAAAAAATACTCCTTGTCAAGTGACCCGTTTTTGTTTTTGAGGGTTGGTAATCATCCTATGCCTTCTCCCGCTCTGCGTGGAGCGAGAGGGCGTGTCAGACAGGCTGACTAAAACCCACCTGAGTTCCTTCAGTTGCCTGCACGGCCTGTACCAGGACAAGGTGACTTTCGATCTCTCCCGCGATCCTAGCAGCCCCATAGTTGTCAACGGGCATTTTTCGACATTATTGTTTTTTTTTAATATTATGAACACAAACATTGACAGCCTTCCCTCCCTGAACAAATGTCCAAAACTCACGAGTCCAGCACGAGTAACAAATGGTGCGAGGCATGCGAGGCGACACAGCACCTCGCCGCTGAGTGCGCATACGCACCGCAGCAGTCCAGTCGGCGACGGAGCAGGCTGCTCGCCGCGTAGCGACTGAGGACGCGGAGAGTGCCCTACGAAAAATAGAGGGAAGTGGGTTCCAAAGTTAATGTATTGGAGATGGGCCGAATAGAGACGTGCGAACGACGAAGATAGAAGATTTTGACAAGTCAAATCCAATAGAAGCGTTAAGTTAAGTATCAAATCATCATAATTTTCATAATCAGCCTTTTAACCGTCCCTTTGCGGGGACATAGGCGTCCTCTCTATGAGAGGGAACGAGCGGGCTCAGTTCTAATTGGTGTATGTCACACGTCTTCGAATTTTTGGCTCAAGGACATGCCGGTTTCCTCAAAATGTTTTCCTTCACCGTTTTGAGATCATTGGTGAGGAAATAATTGACATAAAGTAACCCTAATAGCATTTATTGTTGGGCCAACAATAAAATGATAGCATTTATTGCTGGCCCAACCAAATGCCATTTGCCAACTAAATGCTATTAGGGAAAGTGCCTGTCTGGGTTTGAAACCACGACACGTAAAGGTCATTGCACACATATCAACTTGGAAAGGGATCGTCACCGTATCGCTTTTCATCTCTTCGTCAAACAGGCGTCAACCTAACGTAAGCACGTAACCAAAGCGGATCAGCAGCTCCGGTACGTCGACTCGGCTACGGCTAGGCGACGCCGCGCTTACAGCTCATCGACCGCTGGTTGAACTGGCTGGCACTCAGTTTGAACCTGTTTTGTTAGTTTGTTTGAAATCTAACCTACAAATTCAATAAAACACGCGCGCTACACGACTGGAATTTGCCTTGTGAATGACATGACAGCACCTTCGGCAACAGTAGTGTGCTGCAAGCAGGCCGCGGGAGGAGTGAGACTGAGAGGGCACAGAGGAACGTAAGCGCGGGGACGACGAGCCATAAGCGTGGGAACCGCAAGTTAACCACGCACAGATCGGTTCGTGAGCTGGATCTGAGGCGAGGCGATTAGGTTACGATTCCGATTAGTGTGCGTTGCAGTAGGGAGTTTTATACAAAGAACGGCTCGAGTTGATACGGCGACTATCCCTTTCCGAGTTGATATATGTGCTATGACCTTAAGTCTGAGCCACTGGCCCACCACTGTACCTATGTAATATTGTTGTATTCCGCTAACTGTGGATCTAAGCGACTGGAGATATTGTGTCTGTAATTTTGGCAGTCAAGAATAAAATACATTTTCTAGTACGTACCTATAATAAAGAGACTAATTGGTAATACGACCTAATAAAAAGATAAGAAAACCTATACATTGGAGGCTAATTAAATACCGAGCTTTCAAAGAAAATATGAATTTTATCAATCACACGTCAAGTCTTCTTAACTTTTTTTTTATGTTTGAAAGGTTCGCGTTTGACCACTATCTCACCTGATGGCAAGCGATGATGTGGTCGAAGATGGAGCACGCTTGCCTAGAAGTAACCTATTCACTCTTGACTAACTAACTTATAATTAATTTTTATTACATCTTGAAGACAAGAGTGAATAGATTACTTTTAGGCAAATGTGCCTTATTGTCGACTACATCATCGCTTACCATCAGTCATGCGCGAGCTTATCAATGTTAAAAAAAAAGAAATTAATCAGATATCCACCATAGAAAATAAACAAAATAATGTGTGCTAAGAACTTACCTGATACACTCCCTCTCTCATGTTATCAACGAGCACGTTGAGCGCGCCCGCCACCCTGGCCACGGTGGACAGTTCCGAGCAGTGCGCGTCCAGCTCAGCTTCCAGTGAGGGATGCCACAGCTGCCAGGTGGAGGAGCGGTCACCGCACGTCAGGGAGGAAGGAGGACCTACTGCGACGGCGTAGTAGCCCTGGAGAAATACAGAAGAGGATAAAAAGAACTGATTTTAAATCTTATTCTTAATAATAATAAGACGATACGACCAGCTGTCGAGGCTGTCGTTGCGCGGTTGGATCAAGGGCTTGATACAGAAGGCAGTACTCCTCGATACGGCTCGCATTGTGAGGAGGTTCCTGTCTCTGGAGCCCTAACCAGTAGCTTGCACCCTGCTCCCGACACCGGCAGACTACTATTTTTTTAACCGACGAATAAAAAGGAGGAGGTTCTCAATTCGACCGTATGTATTTTTTTTTTTTTGTGTATGTTCAGCCCTCACTCCGTCATTTATGAACCGATCTTGATGATTATTTTTTTGTTAGATAGGGTATACCTCAAAGGTGGTCCCATGTCAAGGAAATCATGATCTGATAATGGAATCCTGATAAAATTTAGAGAAAACCTCGAAAATTGTGGGCACGTTTAGCGTTTCTGTACGTATGTTCAGCCCTCACTCCGTTGTTTATGAACCGATTTTGACGATTCTTTTTTTCTTAGATAGGGTATACCTCAAGGGAGGTTCCATGTCAAGGACTGATCATGGAATCCTGATAAAATTGAGAGAAAACCTCTAAAATTGGGCACGAATATTGTTTCTGTTTACTTTTCATAACTTAATCAGATATTTGCATTTAGGAATCATCACATCATGAAACTGAGCTGATGATGGAAACCATACCTTTCCTAAACAATAGAAGTTAGATATAAAAAACTGGTTTTAGTGAGAGATATCACTTAATATGCTTTGAAGAAAAGACGTCTTTAGAATATTGGAGGTAACCTCAACTGGTCAATATCCTGCGAACCTCATGGAAGGATGGTTACATCATCGGCTCAGTGCGAAGAGGGATGATGAAGGATTAGAAATTAGCCTCAGAGTGTTAAAAGAGGATGCGAGTCACAAAAAAAATTCAACCGACGAAAAAACTAAAAAGCAAAAAATAAATAAACCTTTTAAGTCTTGATTATTGAGCTTATTTACCTACATAAAATATAAAATTTTATGTAAACTAATTTTGAGTCGGCGCCAAACAACAATCTGATTGTTAAATATCTAAATTTTATATGTACGTAGAAATGAAGAAGGCTAGATGTAGGTAATTAATCATTTTATTATGGCACCGACTCAAAATTAGTTTACATAAAATTTGATATTTTATGTAGGTAAATAAGCTCAATAATCAAGACTTAAAAGATTTATTTATTTTTTGCTTTTTAGTTCTTTTTCGTCGGTTGAATTTTTTGTTTAAAAGTTTTTATAGTTATAAATGGTTTTTTTACCTGTGTACTTTGTTAGAAATATTTAAAATTATAATGGATATGTAGATAAAGTGAATAAACAAAATAATAATAATATTTATTTTCAGACCAAGTCCACAGTGAGAAAGAAAGTTACACAACTTATTTAAACTATTTTACTTAAAACTAGCTATAATGCGCTTATACTACCTACGGGTAGTCCTTATCCAATGATTCTGGAAGGGTAGTCATAACGTGCAGAAATTACTTTAAGAAGAGGCTGATTTTTAGGGTTCCGTACCCGAAGCGTCCAACCGGAGCCCTTTTGTTGTCACTCACGTGTCCGTCTGTGTGTTCGTCCGTCGTCTGTCCCAAAATTTTGTTACGAAGTGCGTGTCGGATTTCGGACATTAAGGGTTCCGTACCAAATATTGGTGTTTGTTAGTAAAGTATACGTAATAATAAACATTATCACCAAACTTCAAGTTCATAGGTCAATGGGAAGTTAAAAAAATCTTCGGATCAGAATTTTCTGACAGAAAACGGACAGACGGACACGTGAGTGATAACACTAAGGCTCCGTTTAGAACCTTCGGGTACGGAACCCTAAAAGATTGAGCCAGTTTGCCCATTGCGCATGAAACCCTGCATTACGCAGACTTTAGAGCTCAATACATCGGGGAACTTTAATTTATTTTGGCTGTTAAACTGCAATTAGGATACTCGCATAAATAGGCAGGTTTTCTGCTTTCAGATCGTTAGTATTACCCGCCAACCGAAATAATCCCGTGTTTTAAAATATTAAACTTTTGCAAACTCCTGGTCCACGCCATTCATTACGCAAATATCTTATTTCTTAAACAACAGCATCAATTGTGAATCTTTTAAAATATACTTTTAAAAAAAGTATAAGGTACTGTAGAGCCTGCAGGGCTCCAGGGGCGCTGCTGTAACTGTGGGGAGCTGTCTCACTCGCTGGCTGCGAGAAAGTGGCGTGAGCAAGTGTACTATGATTTGATTGTATAATGTGCGAAGGGAAACGCGTTGGGATAGCGAACTGTAGTATATAATGAATACAATGTTATAGATGAGCCCACTTTGACGGGCCAGCTAGAACTAACTTGTAACAAGGCAGTGTTAAAGCCTTCTTTATTTTATGACCTCTATTCCAAAATTACGTTCTTTCCTACCTTTTTTTAATTTAAAATTCAAATATTACTTGTTTTCTCTGTCAATAGTCTCTGTTTTTATATTAAAAATCAGTTCAAATTCTGCTGCCGAGCTAGACTAAGCTCCTATCTATCATTATCAATTTCCTTCTCTTTAATAACTGACAGTTACCAGTTTTTGTACCTAGTCACAGTTTATGGTGAACGTACGATTATTTAGTGCTCTCTATAATCAAGCCTACTGTATATAATAAAATATACGTCTGAACTCGTCGTGTTTATCTTCATCCAACTCCTCATCACGGTCCTCCTACTCTACGTCCCTCCTCTGCGTGTCACTCCTACGACCTCCTCTACGAGTCACCACACCTCCGACCTCCATTACGTGACAATGTGGAGGAAACTAGAAACAATAGCTACAACATATTATCTCATTCAAATCTTAATATTGGAACCACTCTTCAATATTATCTCTCTCTTCTGTAGGCCGGTGCTCACGCCCCGGCTATAGGCTGTGTATACAATCGCCACAGCTAGTACATTCAAATCACGTCTTGTCTATGGGTACAAGGCGCCAGCTGAATAACTTCTGTCAATAACTCACCTTCTGAGCACTAGTATAACGCAGGAGCGCCATAGGATGCGTCAGAGGCACCATGATGGTAAAGGCTGCTTCGCTGCACCCCTCGACTCAATAACCCAGCATCAGCTTGATCTCTGCTTCACCATCACCCAGGCTGTTCCTTCGACTATAGCGAGGTGACTGTCTATACTAAACTGAACAACTTCAGTCAGTAACTTACCCCCTGAGCACTAGTATAATGCAGCAGCGCCATCGGATGCGTCAGGGGCACCCTGTTGGTATAGGCTGCTGCACTGCAACCCTCGACCCTGGCTCCCAGCATCAGCTTGGCCTCTGCTTCACCAGCGCCGACGCGGACCATCACCCATGCTGCTCCTTCGACTATGGCGAGGCGACGGTCGGTACTGGATAGGAGAGATGAACCTTCGGGAAAAATTAAGTGTCAGTATGAAGTTAATATGCCCAGGGGTAGCGGATGAATTCGTAACAGAGTTACCGCTCCCCTGGGCGCTCAGGCAAGGAAGGAAGAGGGGTGGGTTTTAGTCAGTAAGAGTCTGACACGCCCTCCCGCTCCACCCAGAGTGGGAGATGTCATTGGATGAAATCCCAAACACAAAAAAAAAAAATTTGAAGATGATAATAAATCTTCTGCTTAGTTCAGTCAGTAGGTCGTCTTATACAGGGTGTAACGGAAAGGTGTGGTCATATTTTAAGAACCAGTTCTGCCCATGGAACTGAACTACTTTCTCTAAGAAAAAAATTAAAATTTCTAAAAAAAAATTGGACTTTCTATACAAAGTTATCATCAGCTGATCAATATTTGTATGGGAGGTAATTTTTTTTTTGAGAATTTCCTCATGTTTCTTGAATAAAGTTGTTTATCTCAATGGGCACATGCAGTTCTTAAAATATGACCACACCTTTCCGTTACACCCTGTATAGGGGCGGAGGCGGCGGTAATTCAAAGTATAAGAACGATTTAGAATATAATTTATTGGAGAGCAAAATTGTAATATAACTCTCGCTCCCTCCGTATCTCTCTGTTCTCTGTTCTCTTTAGTAATCAAACTGAAAGTATTAAAAGTTGTTTTAACTCTACAAGGTATGTGATTCATAGTCGGTAAGGAAATTTGTAAATACTGTTAAAAATACTTACAGGCCAAATTGATACCAGCTATTATAATTTCTCTATAATTTCCGACCTCCATTATACCTATTTGAATCTAAGGGAGATTCACAAAGTATAGCGCAAACTACGAGAGCAACATTAATAGAATAATTTAATCCAATACAGTAATAAATTAAGCGACTGCAATGCTCCGAACAACCTTATTACTGGTCAGTGAATAACTTCGGCGACTCCAGGGAAATCAGGACTTCGCAGTCCGGTGTATTATGACTGAATATGTACTAATTCACCTGGTATAACCCCTGAGACCCGGGGGAAGAGTCGGAATGAGATATTTGGGAGCTTTGTCCTCCAAATAATAAGCTGAGACAGAACATTTTTGAGAATGAGCATCTGCTAATTGATTAAAAAGCGATTAGAAAACCGTTTGCAAAGCTCAGCTTACTCATATGAATGTTATCCACCATGCAATAGGAGAAACACTTTGATGGAATTGGGCAAACTTTTTCATTGCAGCCGAGGCGTATGCATCGCACAGACAGGTCAGGTCATTTTGGAGCCGAGCACTGCAATGCCAATTGCCTACGTGTATCAAACACCGTTTTTCAACATCCAAAATTATAAGTAAAACTCAGTGATAATTTAGATATATCTCGCGGATTTATTGAATGCGGCTTGGTGGTGGCTGCCACGCGGCCTGTGGGGGCTGGTTAAGGACCAGCCTCATCATCATCACCATCATCATCATTTCAGCCGAAAGACGTCATAGATATAGGCCTCCCACAAGTGTCGCCACAATAATCGGTCCTGTGCGTCTCGCATCCATCGGCTACCCGCGACCCTCACCAGGTCATCGGTCCACCTTGTTCGAGGCCTTCCAACGCTGCGTCTTCCGGTACGCGGTCGCCACTCCAGAACCTTTCGGCTCCACCGACCGTCCATTCTGCGGGCAATGTGGCCAGCCCACTGCCACTTCAGTTTGGCAATTCTTCGGGCTATGTCGGTAACCTTGGTTCTCTTGCGGATATCATCATTCCTGATCACGCCGCCCTTTGGGTGACTTTAAGCCTTCTGATGAGGTCCATTATGAGCGACCACGTTTCGGTTCCATATGTAATCACTGGCAACACGCACTGGTCATAGACTTTCGTCTTGAGACACTGCGGTAGAGGTCCAGCCTGATACAATAAATACATATAATAAGTTGTGGTTTTTCTGCACTAGAGCGAAATACACCACGTTGCAACCCTAAAGCCGATTTTTTTTTTTTTTTTTTTTTGGGTGGTGGGAAATCATCCAATGACTTCTTCCGCTCTGGGGTGGAGCGGAAGGGTGTGTCAGACTTTTACTGACTAAAACCCACCCCTGTTCCTCCCTGCCTCGAGTGCCCGGGGGCGAGGTAACTCTTTCGAATTTATCCTCCACCCCCGGGCAGGCACCGGCCTTGGCAGGCCCCTACACTTGGCTGACAACTCTTTGAGGCGCGCGTGGAACACTACGCGCCGTCGACTCTCGGGCCTGGTGCTGATCGGGCGACGAGTTACCCGCTACTCGCCGTCCGCAGGCCCGGGTCTACGGTGGCCGGAGATCGTCTCGCGGCCCCTGGCGTCTCCTGCGGCGGTCGCGGCTGGGGGCGTTAGGGCGACTCGGCCGTTGCTGAGCCTCCCTAACGTGTGCCGCCTCCCTCTTCGCGAGCATTACTGCTTCGCAGAAGGAGGAGACGGCCTCCCATTCCCTCTCGCTCCGTACCATGGCCTGAACCAGGGCACGGCGCGAGAGGTCGCTGTCGCCTATCGCATCCACGAGGACACGGCGGTGCTCTGCCCAAGCGGGGCAAACCTCCACCGTATGCTCCACCGTGTCCTCTGGGCGATCCTCGCAGTGGAAACACTCAGGGGTCACCTCCGCCCTGATCCGACACAGGTACCTCCCGAAACAGCCGTGTCCGGTGAGCACCTGCGTCAGGCGGAAGGTGAGGGCGCCGTGACGCCTCTCCAGCCACTCCTCAAAGAGGGGCACCCTAAAGCCGGTAGAGGTAGGAGCGGGTTTTTGGAGTAAGTAGTTTCCTCGAATTAATCCGTCAGTTAGATTACCAAAAAATATTGGACATGTATTTTTTCTTTTGTCACGTAAATAAAAAATGAGAACGATACAGCTCGTTGAATTTTCACGTGACGTCACACCACGATACACTTTGTACCGTTTAGTGACATAACAAGTCCCCACTCCTGAACTTTGATGCGTTTTATCTTTGTTGTTTTTTATTGGTTTGGTGTTTTTATTAGATTTCTATTGTCATCTCACTTGGGAAGTAATGGTGAGTAAGTCCTGAGTATTGATAGACAGAAGTACGTTTATGCCTCTAAGGTACTTGGAGTACAAAACACTATCATTCTTTCTCATTCATCTTCAAATGATGAACAGAAATGGAATGATTAGATTGTTTAGCGTTACATTTTTTATGTGATTGTTGGTGCACGTGGGCCACCGGCTTCGCATGGTTTGTGCATTTAGAAAGTGTCAAATTTACACTTGATCTTAGCCAGAAGGCTGAGAAGTTCTTAGTCCGATAAGTAAGTAAGACTAGGCCCGGGTCGACAGTGCGTTGTGTTACACGCGCGCCTCAAAGAGATGTCAGCCAGAAAATTGACAGGGCCCGCCAGGGCATAGGCCTGCCAGGGTCATGGAACATGAGTTTTAGTCAGTAAGAGTCTGACACGCCCTCCCGCTCCACCCAGATCGGGCGAAGTCATCTGTTGATAAGAAAGTATTTAGTTTTTAAGTACTGAATATAGTCACTTAGTTTTCCACTCAAATGCGGATGTTGCACGTCACATTCTAATGTTTTTGCAGTATTTGTCAGCAAATGTATCGAGTCAGCCTTCTCGGTAAACTTCACTGAGGCAATCAATACTACAATAAAATTCTCAGCTTCATTTTATCGAGATCGCGCCTGTTTCAATTATCCAGCATATTGTCCAGTAGCGTAGAGACTTGCGCCACAAAAATACATCAATTTTACATCACAATATCCACTAGGAATCAATTTGCGAATAATTAAAACAGCCACTGAACTTCACTCGTAAAAATCCCGCCAAAAACCTTGACAATACTTACAAAAAAAACTTTTTAACAAAAAAATTAACCGACGAAAAAGAACTAAAAAGCAAAAAATAAATAAAACTTTTAAGTCTTGAGTAATGAGCATATAGAGCATAGTCGGCGCCAAACAACAATCTGATTATTAAATATCTAAATTTTATAAGTACTTACAAATGAAGAAGGCTGTAAGTAGGTAATTAATCATTTCATTAATTGGCGCCGACTCAAAATTAGTTTATATAAAATTTGATATTTTATGTAGGTAAATATGCTCATTACTCAAGACTTAAAAGTTTTATTTATTTTTTGCTTTTTAGTTCTTTTTCGTCGGTTAATTTTTTTGTTAAAAAGTTTTTTATTTTATGATTTTTTGTGGCTCGCATCATCTTGTAACACTCTGAGGCTAATTTCTAATTCTTCATCATTCCTCTTGCCACTGAGCTGATGAAATAACCATCCTTCCATGAAGTTCCCAGGATATTGACCAGTTGAGGTTACCTCCAATACTGTAAAGACGTCTTTTCTTCAAACCATATTAAGTGGTATTTGTCACTAAAACTAGTTTTTATATCTAACTTCTATTGTTTAGGAAAGCTATGGTTTCCATCATCAGCTCAGTTTCATGATGTGATGGTTCCTAAATGCAAATACCTGATTAAGTTATGAAAAGTAAACAGAAACAATATTCGTGCCCAATTTTCGAGGTTCTCTCTCAATTTTTTCAGGATCCCATGATCAGATCCTGATTTCCTTGACATGGGACCACCCTTGAGGTATACCCTATCCAATAAAAGAAGAATCATCAAAATCGGTTCATAAATAACGGAGTGAGGGCCGAACATACATACAGAAACGCTAAACGTGTCCACAATTTTCGAGGTTTTCTCTCAATTTTATCAGGATTCCATTGTCACATCCTGAATTCCTTATTATGAAACCATCCTTGAGGTATACCCTATCTAACAAAAAAAGAATAATCAAAATCGGTTCATAAATAACGGAGTGACGGCCGAACATACATACAGAAACGCTAAACGTGCCCACAATTTTCAAGGTTTTCTCTCAATTTTATCAGGTTTCCACTGTCAGATCCTGACTTCCTTGACATGGGACCACCCTTGAGGTATACCCTATCTAATAAAAAAAGAATAATCAAAATCGGTTCATAAATGACGGAGTGAGGGCTGAACATACACAAAAAAAAAAAAAATATATATATATATATACGGTCGAATTGAGAACCTCCTCCTTTTTTTCGTCGGTTAATAAGAAAGTTTACCTTTTTGGCCTTCACAAGCGTTGCCTGGTTCACTAGCAAACATTTACTAAAGGCGCAGTTATACGACTTCTAATGATTTTAAATTGAACATCACGTCTAAACGACGTGATTTATTTCTTTGAAAATAAATATATGTTACTTTAGTCAACTTTTTTCATAATTTGATATGTGAATATTTGAAATTTCATTTTTATAACATAGTATAATTAACTTGTAAAGTTATGTCTAACACGGATAAAAAATTGAGAATCACACGAAAACTATTGAGCTTATTTTAAAAAAATTTTCACCATTTTAAAGATCATTTAATTATTTATTTTTTAGTATACGTGTTTTAGTATAATACTTGTTTTTTTATGTATAATAAATTAATAATGCGTCTAATTTGGGACAGCGCTACTCGATGAGCGCGTCCTATTACTGGGTGGACGTACGAGGCGTTGTGTAAGCTCAGCACAGAACATGCAAGCTAACTAACCACTCAAGGCCATTGGCATTTATCTGCGCCTTAAGCTATTACGATAATCTCTTTCACCTGAATAGCTCTAACCTGCAGTACATCTTTTATTCTTATCAACATAGCTGCTAACACTAAACGAGATGAATACGGCGCTCATTTTTCTACTTTGCAAGTTTCATTTATTCATCTTGAGCCATTCAGTCGCAAGCTCGCCCTAATTTATTAAAAAAAAACTCTTCATATTTCATGCGGAGTCTCCCTGAGTGCTTCTGTGGAATATTAGGATGTCGACTCTACTTCATATTAAGAATGTTGCTGATGAAATAAGTAGGTAAATGTAGCGAGAATAATAACCGAGTGTTATGGGCGTTATTAAATTATATTTGTTTTTAGGGTTCCGTAATCCTAACAAGGACAAGGAACACTCATAGTTTCGGTCAGTCCGTCTGTCCGTCCGAAACATAGCGTAAATACTGTTAGTACTAGAAAGCTGCAATTTTGCATGGGTACATAAAATATATTAATCACGCCAGGAAAAAGAAACATAAAATTTTGAAAAAAAAAAATTATGGTAGCTCTCGTACCTACATATTTATAAAGTGGGAATGTTTGTTTTTTCTCGCCTATCATATAGTGTGGGTTATCGTTTGATAGGTCTTTCAAAATCATTGCGGGGTTGTGAAGACTATTTTACGATTCAGTGTTTCGTTTGTGAAATATTAAACTTTAAAGTGATATTTTTGGGTCGAGTCTTTAAAAATCTGAAAAAACGCTAAGTTAGCTCTGTCAGTTTAAGAGTCGCCCAACTTACAAAATGTAAATGTAAAATGTAAATGTAAATGGTATGCTGTTAGAGATTTCTTTAGAAATAAGCATAACCTTTGTACCTATTTCTGTTTCCTTTGTAGCGACATCTATGACGCTACATACGAACTAGAACAGCAAGTTCCTACATCGCGCAAGCAGAGTTCTCCGCGCGATTTGAACATATACAACACCCGTCTGGTTGGAGGATCCTCCCTTTTCAATAGAGGTTTGTGGGACTTTACACTCTGTTCCGCATACCTTTATAATGGTGACCCTCGACTATGAACGTGAGCGCAGCCTTCGTCATGACGTCATCACCTCGTCAGCGCAGCCTTCGTGCAGCTACTCCAGCGTGACGTCATCATCATCACATCCTCCAAGCTCTTCAGCAACGAGTCATGCAGCCAGCCAGTATAACGACGACAACGATATCGCCGACAACGATAACACCGACAACGATAACGCCGACAACGATAACGCCGACAACGATAACACCGACAACGAAAACGACGACAACGACAAACGACGACGACTCACCGCTCCGACTCACTGGAGCCCGCAGCAGTACTCCGACTCACTGGAGCCTGCAACATCATCCCGACTCACTGGGATATCATCACCGCAGACAATTCCGACTCACCGTGAACTATGCGCTTCTTCCGATTCTGACTCACTGGAACCAACCTTCCACTGGCCCGGCAAGCATCACGTATGAACGACTCATCGAGAACAATCGATCTCCGATCTCCGGACGGGACTGATGTAGCGACATCTAAGACGCTACATACATACGAAGCAGAACAGCAAATTCCTACATCACTCAAGCAGAGTTGAACATATACAACAGTCCGAAATCAACGATTGGGCAGTTGCCCGGACCAGACACAACACCCGTCTGGTCGGAGGATCCTCCCGCATCAACGGAGGTTTGTGGGACTTTACACTATGTTCCGCATACCTCTGTAATCTCTTCTTGTCTGCACAAAACATTAAATCCTTAAAACAAATTAATATTCAGATGAAGTTGTTACATAGTTAATATTTGAAACGGTTTACCCGTTTTAAATATTAACTATGGAACAACTTGTACAATTGCAAAACAACATGTAACATTTTGGAAAAATAAAACTTTTGAACTAGAATATCATATTTAATTATGCATCTAATAATAAATGAATAAAGCAATCGTTGAAGGAGCGCTTCTTTGGCCGCCTGAAGAAGGTATTTAATAGCTTTCTTTCGGGCGGAAACAAGGTGCGCGCCTTCAACGGTTGGGTCATGCCGGTATTGATGTACTCTTTCGGCGTACTCAAATGGACTCAAACGGAACTTGACGCCCTGGATAGGCGAGTCCGTACGCTGCTGACTGCATTTCGAATGCATCACCCACGTTCGTCGGTGATGAGACTGTATATCCCGCGGAAGTGTGGAGGCCGAGGCTTTTTAAATGCTAAGACCCTACACAACCGCGAGTTATGCAGTCTAAGGGAATATTTCCTAGCTGCTGACGTGGGTATGCATCGAGATGTAGTGGCAGTGGACAAGGGCCTTACTCCACTCTCCTTGGCTAACGAGAACTGGCGCAAACCTCTAGTGCTTGACACTAACGATCGCAGAGAAGTATGGCAGAGTAAGGAACTTCACGGACGCTTTTTCCGGGCCCTACATGGGCCCGATGTAGAGCAACTAGCGTCCGTAGCCTGGCTGCGTGTCGGTGACCTCTTTGGGGAAACCGAAGGTTTTGTCTGTGCAATTATGGACGAAGTTATCATGACGAAAAATTACCGGAGATTTATTGTGAAGGACGGCACGGTTGACATATGTCGGGCATGTCATCGTCCGGGAGAAACAATCCGCCACATAATCTCTGGTTGTTCTCGTCTAGCTAACGGTGAGTACTTGCATAGGCACAACCTCGTAGCCAGGATTATCCATCAGCAACTTGCTCTGAAATACTCTCTTGTGGAATCGGAAGTGCCGTACTACAGATATGCGCCCGACCCAGTTCTCGATAATGGTCATATCTCATTGTACTGGGATCGGTCCATCATCACTGACAGGACTATTATAGCCAATAAGCCTGATATAGTGGTGGTGGACCGAATCGAGAGGCGTGCAATGATTGTTGACATTACCGTCCCACATGACGAGAACCTCGTGAAAGCCGAGAAAGATAAACAAATCAAGTATATTGACTTGGCTCGCGAGGTTGTCGACATGTGGGATGTGGACTCAGCGATCATTGTACCAATAGTCGTGTCAGCCAATGGCTTAATAGCCACGAGCCTCGACCAACACCTCAGGAGGCTCTCGTTAGGCGGCTGGATCAAGGGCTTGATTCAGAAAGCAGTACTTCTGGACACGGCTCGCATTGTCAGGCGGTTCCTCTCTCTGGAGCCCTGACCGCCGGTAGCTTGGACCCTGTTCCCGATACCGGTGGGATACTATTTTTATATTTTTAAATGTTTTTTTTTTTATTTTTTCATTGAAATATTTAAAAATATAATTTATATGTATTTACAAATGAATAAACGAAATAATAATAATAAAGTTTATTGTTCTTCTCTCACATAGAATTTTACAAACAATATAAAAAACAAACAAGACATTAGCGATAATTGTTGTGATCTATGTGAGAGACTGGTTTCTGTACTAGGAGACCTGTATGACAGATAACCAGCCTCTCCAGACTCCGGACAATAGGTGACAGCTGTATACAACATCAGTGAGAAGTAATAATTAAGAGGGATTAAGCTACGTGCAGTGAGATTGTTGCTGTTATGGGGGTACAAAGTGGTGAAGTGAGATTGTGTCTGTTATGGGGGTACAAAGTGGTGAAGTGAGATTGTGTCTGTTATGGGGGTACAAAGTGGGTGAGAGGAACTAAATTGAATGAGTGAGCAATTGAGTATGTGTACGCTAGTGTGAGTGCGAGTGTGTGGGAGCGTGTATGTGTCTGTGTGAGTGTGTGTGGGAGAGAGTGAGTGTGTGTGAGTGCGTGTGTGCGGGGTGAAGGAGGTGACAGCATACGCAGTTGGTTAGGATGGTACAATAAGCAGATTTTCAGTGTCATCGTAGTTGAGGGACTTAAGCCAGGCAGTAATAGCTTTGTTATTCATGTATCATAGGAATTGGAACTCAAAAAGATGACTTACAATTTTATTCTAGTTGGTTAATAATAATTATGTTATTACTATCCCAATAAATTAAAAAAATATATATATAAAAATTTCAATAGTCATGACTTACAGTTTGTATCTTGAAGGAGGGGTCAATGGATGCCCTATTCCTACTGATTATCCCCATTGTATACAGTATCATAGTTACTAAAATTAGCAACAATTCAGTTCAATTCAATCGAGCAACCCACGAGCGAACCGCAAACTAATCCCGAATTATTGTAATTTTTGCAACATATGATAACAATTAACGCTTTGTGGTTGCACCAATTATGCAAAATAAATGGTCCATTTGCTAAACATGATTGGATTATATTTTAAAGCGGAGAGCATTTCATCATAGCATAATATCAAAAAATCTCGATCAATTCTGCAAAAACTTCATCTTTTAGAGTTTTCCTAGCAATCGAATCAAAAGTTTCCCAGTACCCTTTCCGAGAATTTGGTCTTAAACAAAAGGTTTGGACTTCTCATTTTCAGGATAAACAATTTGAAGTGAAATAAAGTTAATAACTAAAACCCGACTGGAAAAAACCTGGACTGATATTACCTATAATACATATTCTGATAAAGCCATCGGCAGCTCTATCAGAATATGTAGAAAGTGTTAGTACATACAAACATACATAACATAATATGTATATCTTTATACACTGCTAAAATCATAACCCTTACTTGCTATGCCCGAAAAATAAGCAAGAGTGTTGCTATTTATATTAAGCTACAAGCGAAATAATGCTTGGAGGAACCATGTTTATGCAAATTATTATGTTATGCTATTTTGTGTTTTTAATGGTGTAATAATTTAATAATGGTGTTAGTTTAAAATTTTCTAATTTGGTTATTGTAAGTACTATATACGAGTACTTACAATAAGGTTTAGGTTAATAATTTAAGTTCACTGTCGCTGTAATGATAGTTTAAGCTGTTATAAATATATAAAAATTTAAAAAAAAAATATAATCCTGCTCCCGATACCGCCGGACTACTATTTTTTTATATTTTCAATTTTTTTTTGTATGTGTAAAAATAAATAAACGAAATTATAATCCTACCAACCGAATTTCGCCAATCTCAACGAAGATAAGCCAAGCACACAGGAGATATTAGAGTGCACACACAGATACGCTCTCTATTCTTTTACTCTCATAGTCTGATGGGACGGTAATCCGACACAACCGGGGAGAGATCAATCGCAGGAACAAAGGCTTTGCGAGCTTTCCGAGGCAGGGGGTGTCACAACACCAATTGCCGAACTACGAGCAGCTAATGAGAAATTCATTAGTCCATCAAGCCGCGAGTCCCAGGTCGGGTAAACGCTCAACAGTTAACGCAAAACTCGGGAGTCGCCTTTACCACCACAAGACCAACGACCAACGAGTAGATAAAAAATATCACATCGTATAATTTGAAAACTACAGACTTTATTACATGGTGGAATTCACCCATACCCTCGAATGGGAACAACACAACAAAGTTACGTCCACCGGGAGTTGGGACGCGAACCGCGACCAACTGTCAAACTGAATAAATAGCTCGCTACCAATCCCTGTGCATGTGCTGCTTTGAATGAGAGGAAAATAACATAACAACATATCAAAGTTGGAAGCGAGTTTCACAGGGTTTACAGGCGGTTCCTCGAATAGAGAATAATATATCATGAAATCCAGTGTGCTAGTTTTTTATCAAAATAGAAGGAAAATTGAACGACATTTGGAACGTTTTCTACATACATTCATTCTAATATTATAAAAAGTTTAATTGACTATTTTTAAGGGTTAATCTGGAATAGAATAAAAACATTTATTCTACACAACAAAAAAGCAAGAGTAAGTAGGTAGGTAGGTACTGAAAGATACATTATATCTTAGACTATGAAAGGTTATAAACGGAACGTCATTGGACATTTAATGAAGCAGGATCGTTAAAATGTATCGATGACGTATCGGCTTCTCATTTTGTCTATGTGAGCTTATTTCGCGTGTACAGATACAAGCCGGCTTCTCATTGTGGTACTTCAGATTGCTGGATTTTGAAACTCCGTCTATAACCTTTCATAGTCTAAGCATTATATATTAAAATTACTTATCCGATTGCAAAACATTCTTTCAGTGACAGGAAGGTTCCTGTAACTATATTTATATATACTTTTGTAATTATTTTCGTCTTAGAATTATTTTATTTTTTCAGTTTATGCACCTGCCATGTTATCTCTCCACCACCCTTGGTTGACTGGTAGAGAATGCCTAAGGCATTAAGTCCGCCTTTGTACATTTGTGTTGCATGAAGTTTTAATAAATAAATAAATAAATAAGGTTCCTGTAATACATCCCAAATTCCCAAGAGATCGATGTCGCGGGAAAAAGCTATAAAACATAATCTTCAATATCAGGATTCCTTTTACTGTGTTTTGTACAATTCCGGTTATCATCATTCATCATTTCAGCCGAAAGACGTCCACTTCTGGACATGGCAAGGACACAAGTGTGACCACGACGACTGGTCCTGTGCGTCTCGCATCCATCGGAATCCCGCGACCACACCAGGTCATCGGTCCACCTTGTGGGAGGCCTTCCAACGCAGATCTTCCGGTACGCGGTCGCCACTCCAGGACCTTAAGGCCCCATCGAACGTCTGTACTGCGAGCATAGTGCCCTTATCAATGCCACTTCAGATTGGCGATTCTTCAGGCTATGTGGGTAACCTTTCATTCCCGCTTCGCAAGAAAACTCCGAGCATTATAGCCCTCTCCATTGCCTTTTGGGTGACTTTAAGCCTTCTGGTGAGGCCCATTGTGAGCGACCACGTTTCAGTGCAACACGAACTGGTCATAGATTTTCGCCTTGAGACATTGTGGTATGTGAGACGAGAAGATACCGCTCAGCTTCCCGAATGCCACCCAGCCGAGATGGTTTTTTTTTTCAGTATAGAATAATAAATAATACACCAATAAATATTATCTATGCCATGCAAATCTGGAAGTAGGTACTATCTACTTTTTATTTCGCCATCGGCGGGAAAAAATCAAAAGGCGCTTGGACTTTTTGGGAGAAAAGACAGGGAGGGAGTGTGTCATTTTTACCTCACCAAAGGCACCCCGATAATCACCATCAGCATACGCATCACCTACTATCTACCTACGACTCCTGCTAATGCCTTGAAACTAAACTAGAACGAAACAATAAAAGTTCCCGCTTAACTGGAGGTTACGGAGAACGTTCTACACTGAACAGATTCCAATAGCCGTAACCACGGAACTTTATACTTAAGTTAAACTGCCTTCGGTACAGGCAGCCGCAGGTCCATGGTAACAATTAAGACGATGACATTCGCAATGACTCAAAAATTGCAGGTTTTTAAAAAAAAAATTGGCACCATCTATTTAGTTTGAAGCTGAAGAAAAAAGATATAATGATAATTTTGACTATATTTCCGAGAACTTTTTGATTTAAATTTTTAATAGCTCAACTCAGTTTTGAGTTTATCGATAAAATGTTTCATATTTTACAATAAATTGCAGGCATTGTGGATTGGAGCACACAACAGCCGCAACCATCTTTAAACACCGCCGTTGGTCCCGGCTGTCTATCGTGGATCTTTGACAGTCGTTACGGGTCGTCTGAAGCCCGAAAGTCTGACAATCAGTCTTACCAAGGGAGTACCGTAGTATTACCCAGTAACTGGGTTGTGGAGGTCAGATAGGCAGTCGGTCCATGTAAAATACTGGTATTCAGCTGCATCCGGTTAGACTGGAAGCCGACCCCAAGATAGTTGGGAAAAGGCGCGGGCAGATTGACTTTGCAAGCATTGGGTCGTCGCGCATCTCATTATTTTCTATGCAATCCGAGAGTGACCGCGCTCTGCGTCATGTGATGGCGCCTATATGACATAGCCGACAATCTGCCTAGTCTTTTTGTAACAATTTTGGGGTCTGCTTTCAGTCGAATCGGATAAAGGTGAATATCAGTTTTTTTTACATAAAGCAACTGGGTACAATCAAGTTGCACACTTACACATCAAGTTGTTACACCATTGTACCCATTGGTAAGAGTTAAGACTGTTCTTCAGATTCTCAAGCTTTCAACTACACGTAACGATTGTCAAAAATCTACAAATGATAGCCGGGACCAACGGCATAACGGTCACCCATCCACAGACTAAACTCGACTGGAAAGAAAGCAAGAAAAATTATTTATTTGTGCCTTTCACAAGAACTTACTAAAACTAACAATAAAAAAAACTGTGCGAGGCCTAAAAGGCTTCTTGCACAGCATATGCTGCGATTTCAAAGAATAATAACTAACGAAGCGCTGGTATTCTGCTAGGGCCCGCTGTGATGTCACGCACACACTCACGAAACGTGGTATAGACTAACTAAAATAGAGAAAATCAAATCAAATTGACTAAACACAAAAAGGCGTAAATATTAAAAACAGTGTAGGTATTATCCAACCAGTTAGTCGACTCTTCACGTGACCAGAGGGCTGATTAGTTGGCCAAAGAAAAGCCCCTGCCATTCAACGTGGCTGCTGCCAGCGTTCTGGGCACTTTTTCCATTCACAGCGATATGTATGATTTTTTTGATTCCCAATGAGTTGTTTTCATACGCATTTGTACATATTATGTTATTTAGTTTAGTTGTGTTATTTAATTGTATTTTATAGCTATTTACTATGTTGGTTAATGTTGTGGTGTTTTCAATACATTTAAACACATGATGTTACATCTCAATGAGACTAATAACATTAAATTTATTTCATCATTTTTCTACAATTGTACCCAGCCGAAAAAAAAAACCCCCGTGCGGCTGTTCTAACCATAATCCGAGGAGTAAAAGCGTTTTTCGTGGTTCAGGTGATGTGAGGCTGACTGTACAATCTGCCTGTGCTCCGAAAATTTCCTTTTAATTAAAACTTAAGCAACTTCCCCGAACCGAGCTTCGGATATGAAAATATGTGGGTGTGATATGTGGGTAATTAAATTATTTTCTTTGTTTAAGAACTTCTGGGAAAGTTGTATCGTTCAGAAATCAATAAAGTTAAGGAAATGAGGAACTCTAAAACCTTCACACTGAGACTTTACTTTTCAAGCGAGCAGGCTTTTTGGATGTCATTATCGTCATTGGCCTTTTTAAATGTCCCCACTGCTGGGGCACAGGCCTCCTCTCTGTGAGAGGGTGTGGGCCGTAATGCATCACACAGGCCCAGTGCGGGTTGGTGGATGTCACATGTCTTCGAATGTTCTAGGACATGCCGGTTTCCTCACGATGTTTTTCTTCACCGTTTTGAGAGCAGTGGTGATGAAATAATTTACACAAAGTAAAGCGCCTGCCTGGTTTTAACTCACGACCTACAACTTGTAAGTCGCGGGCCGTTACCACTGGGCCACCACTGCTCTCTGCTGTCTCTGTTTTTGGATGTAGGTCCATATAAACATTTGTTCCTCAAGAGAATCGAGTCCCCGAACGGCCCACAAAGCAAAGTTGTTTAAAACTATGGAATCATAATGATACTCGTACTTCTTTTTGTTTTCCTTTTTTTTTGTTTTTTGGGGTAGGAAATCATCCAATGACATCTTCCGCTCTGGGTGGAGCGAGAGGGCGTGTCAGACTCTTACTGACTGAATCCACTCCTGTTCTTTCCTAGCCCTGAGTGCCCAGGGGCGCGGTAACTCTGTTTCGAATTTATCCACAACCCCTGGGCATGCATCGGCCATGACGGGCCCCGTCATGCTTTGCTGACAACTCTTTGAGGCGTGCGTGGAACACTACACGCCGTCGACTCTCGGGCCTGGTGCTGATCGGACGACGAGCTACCCACTACTCGCCGTCCACAGGCCTGGGTCTACGGTGGCTGGAGATCGTCTCGCGACGTCCTACGCCAAGGGCGTCTCCTGCGGCGGCTGTTGCTGCTGGGGGCGTGAGGGCGACTCAGTTGAGCCTCCCTCACCCGTTCCAACTCCTCTTTCGAGAGCATTACTGCTTCGCAGAAGGAGGAGGCTGCTTCCCATTCCCTCTCGCCCCGTACCATGGCCTGCAGAGACCAGGGCAGGGCGCGAGAGGTCGCTGCCGCCGATCGCCTCCACGAGGACACGGCGGGGCTCCGCCCAAGCGGGGCACAACTCCACCGTATGCTCCACCGTGTCCTCTGGGCGATCCTTACAGTGGTAACACCCGGGCGTTTCCCTTCGCCTTATCCTACACAGGAACCTCCCGAAGCTTCCATGTCCGGTGAGGACCTGCGTCAGGCAAAAGGTGAGGACGCCGTGGCGCCTCTCCAGCCACTCCTCAAAGAGTTGTTGCGACAGTCGCTGTCTCCATGTCGCCATGAGATTCTGCCGGAGTTCCGTCCGCCGAGCCGCGAGGTGTCGCGGCAGCGGAGTTACGCCCCCTTTTCGCCTCCTCGCGCCACTCATAGAGGTGCGCGAGGACCTTTGCCTCCAGATCCCATGGCGAATAATGATACTCCTACTCCTGGTATTTGGACACACCTCCTTCCTACGTAGGGCCTTTATCGATAGCTTTTGAAATTGGATTCTTTAACTCCGTTTTACTTTACAACTTAATTATTCGTAGTTCCAAAAATTCGAATATTTTTTTCTACTCTTCAATTTTTGACAAATTTTTACTCGTCGCCAAAATCTAAGAAGCCGTTACCGTATTTTAACAATGATGTATTTGACTTGTATGTAGGTATGTAAAGTATTTCCGCGAATTTCTCAAAAACTGCTGATCAGATTTGGATGGGGTTTTCGATATTTAAATGCATATTTTTAAGGTTTTTGTAGGAACATTTGCATTTCAGTTGCAATCTATCAAAAACACCTACAATCTCCCTGTATTTTGTCAAGATTTTATCATTGACTGTCACATGATATTTCGACTTTATTTTCATCATTTTTAAGTTCGGGAATTGATGACCTTCTGTCTAAAATCCAAAGCATTCTTCCTTCCACACTTTAATACCACTTTGACATGTTCAGCGGTTCGGTCGTTTGATCGGCTTGTCTGCACATTCCTCAGGCGGCCCCAACATTCCTGGCATGCCGGCCAGGGTCGGAGACAACGTTTTTATATTTCTAGGTGCAAAGTAGATAGTTAGATAGCGACCTGACTGAACGGTCTTCAAAGTCTGAAGTGTTTTGACCTAGTTTTGTTAGTGTTATGGGAGGTTTGATTGCAAACTATGCTTCTTTGATGTAATTGGGTTAGAGTACATATTTAACCGACTTTCGAAAAAGGAGGAGCTTCTATGTTCGACTGTATGTATGTTTTTTTTTATGTATGTCCGCCGTTATGTATTTCTCCGTCAGCTGTGAACCGATTTTCAAAATTCTTTTTTTATCCGAAAGAATATACTCCCGAGGCGCTGAAGAAATTTCGATAAAATTTATATGGAACAACCATATACATTTTATCGAAATTTCTTCAGCGCTTTTAGAGAAACTGAAAAAAAACGAAAAATACGGATTGTTCTCCAATTACGACTATGTTAAAATTTCACGTTCCATGTCATTGGGATTTTTAGTTCTGAGGTATAACAACTAAAAAGTGAAAAATAAAAAACTATTATACAAAAAAAAAACAATCGACTTCCAAAAAAAAATACACTAAAAATTAAAACATGACATTAAATTCGGAAGTCGGTGTCAAATAACGAAGAAATAAAATACAAACACCGACTTCCGAATTTAAAGTTTTTTTTTTTGGAAGTCGCTTGTTTTTTGTGTAAAAAAGTTTTTTATTTCTGTGTCTTGTTTATGTATAATGAATATATGAGAGAAAGAGACATGACGATAAATCGGGATGAGTAAGTATTATGATACAAGTAAGTTAAAGCAGGGTCCGATCTAGGGGCGCTACTAGAATATAAACAAAAACCGGCCAAGAGCGAGTCGGACTCGCGCACTAAAGGTTCCGTATCTGTAAAAACGGCAAAAAAATCACGTTTGTTGTATGGGAGCCCCTTAAATATTTATTTTATTGTTTTTTAGTATTTGTTGTTATAGCGACAACAGAAGTATCTGTGAAAATTTCAACTGTTTAACTGTCACGGATCATGAGATACAGACGGACGGACAGCGGAGTCTTAGTAATAGGGTCCCGTTTTACCTTTTGGGTAGGGAAACCTAAAAAAGAATACAAAAAAATGCTCACGAATTTTTGATCGATTTTACTATTGAAAACAGGCAGCCCCTTTTCTTTTTGACAGAAAATGTAGGTACTTAACTTAATCCAAGGTGGGGTGCTCAAATCTTCGAGCTCGTTCGCTTGCTCTTATGTATGTACACATGTTATATGTTATTTTGACAAAACTACTGTTAAATAACTCTGGAAATAAAGCACCTATGATGGAGTGAAAATTCTTAGGACTCCGTTCCTGTTTGCTCAATTTTTTGAGCTCACTCCGTTTCCGTTTTCACTCGAAGTCGCCTGAAAAGTAGCTTTTCCGATTCCTTCCAATAAATTTTCCCCTCCAGAAACATTTGTCCCCCTATAACGTGTCATGGTAAAGAGCGCCAAATGTTTTATTGGCCCGGAGCGGCCAAACAGCTAGATCGGGAATGTGACCAAGTATCTACTACTATCTAATCGCAGGTTATTTGTCAAATTGCTGGTAAAAGGACACAGGCCTCGTCTTTATAAACTTTTCGCCTACTTTCACACTGCGATAAACCATTTATCAATCAGAAACCACTACTTTTAGACTAATGGAAATCAGAATCGCTTCTAGCAGTATGGCACCCTATTAACTCTTAGAAGATCATATTTGTGTGATTAAAGAGCGAGTATCTTTTCTCCTTCTCTGGCAAATCCATCCAAAGGTTGTCTGTAAAAGATCGCTATTAGCCATAAGACCGGGCGTTGTTATACCCTGTTAATAAAGCTCAAACTGCAATTTGTTTCTTAAGTCCCCTTTCGGTATGGGTATCTTTCTGTAGGTACTACTCTCTTCTTTATCTTTTCTATGTTGCAGTTGTGTTGGTTTATGTCGAATAAATGCTTTCTATTCTATTCTACCCTATCCTATTGTTGCAGGGGAATGTTTTTAAAACAAAATTGTCAGAGTGGTTACAAAAAAACTGTTTCTACAGCATTAAAGAATTTTTAGAACATAAAAATGTACATAGTATTAATTAATGAATTAATTGTAAATTAATTAATGACATTTGCATGTGTGATAATAATGTAAAAATAATGTAATAATAACGTAATAATAATTTACCTACTAATAATATAACCTGCATAATAATTAAGACAATTACATAAATAATTTGCACGCTTGCTTGCAGGCAGAATACAATGACTGTAAGGCTGTAAGATCTTTCCTTGTAAACCATGTATTTTCTTGCAAATAAACAATTTGAATTTTGAATTTGAATTTGAATTTTTATCATGTCCTATTCTAACCTATCCTATTCTATCCTATCCTATCTTATCCTATCTTATCCTATCTTATCCTATCTTATCCTATCTTATCCTATCCTTACCTTATCCTGTCCTATGCTATCCTATCCTATCCTATCTTATCCTATTCTATCCTTTCCTATCCTATCCTATCCAGTCCTATGCCATCCTATCCTATCCTATCCTGTCCTATGCTATCCTATCCTATTCCATCCTATCTTATCCTATCCTGACTTATGCTATCCTATCCTATCTTATCCTATTCTTCCCTATTCTATTCTATTCTATCCTATCCTATCCCATCCTATGCTAAGTTATCCTACCCTATCCTATCTTACCTATCCTATCCTATCGTATCTTAACCTATCCTATCCTATTCTATGCTATTCTATTTTATTGTATTCTTTTACGGTGTACATACAATAATGATTAGATATATTATCTATCTACTTAAAGCGAGACCATCTTGGCATACACCACAGTAACATGTTACAAAACAGCTAATACATCGACATTTGTCCAAGTGGGAGGCGTGTACGGATTCCGAACGAGTCGTGGCGATAACATTACATTCCTGGAGCACCGACCATGTTCACATGAGACATTGTCAGTAGGACTATGTCTTTGTTATACGGTTTTTATGAACGTACATATAATAAAAGGAATGGTATTTAATCCGAGAAACATTAATTGTATCAATTTTATTATTTTTGGTAAAATAATGTCAGTCGAGTCACCGAATATTGAAAACAATTGCGTGAGTGTAAACTCTTGATAAATTTTAGTTAAAAGATTCTTTTATTTTGTTAGTATTAGTAACTAGGCAGGTGGGTTTACTGAGTGCCCTGCGTGGGCCTCTGAGCGGCAGGTCTTGGTCGCCAAGATCGGGCGAGATCTGTCTCTGACAGAAGTAGTGAGGGCTTTTCCCATAAGTCAAAGCGCCTTTTGAAGGATTTCCCCGCGACAAAATAAAAGGTTATTTCCTTCCACAACCCTTCGCTTACCTCTCTGCAAATAGCAATGCCTGTACGGTGCAGCGTGTTGCACGGCCCTCGCGCACAACACCCGGGAACCGCCTCCACCTCGAGCTGACGTGCAGCGAGCTATCAGCTCCACCCAACGTTCTATCACTTTGTCTCTAAAAGAAGACAGAGATATTCGTCAGTAAGCCTAAGCATAATCAGCCTGTAATGTCCCAACTGCTAGGACACAGGCGTCCTCTCTGTGTGAGGGAGTGGGCTGTAATCCACCACGCGGGCCCAATGCGGATTGATAATGTCACATAAGCATAAGCCAGCCAAGCCATCAGTCTTATAAAGTTCTCACTGCTGAGACATAGGCCTCCTCTGTGTGAGGGAGTGGGCTGTAATCCACCACGCGGGCCCAGTGTGGATTGATAGATGTCACATAAGCATAAGCCAGCCAAGCCATCAGTCTTATAACGTTCCCACTGCTGGGACATAGGCCTCCTCTGTGTGAGGGAGTGGGCTGTAATCCACCACGCGAGACCAATGCGGATTGATAGATGTCACATAAGCATAAGCCAGCCAAGCCATCAGTCTTATAACGTTCCCACTGCTGGGACATAGGCCTCCTCTGTGTGAGGGACTGGGCTGTAATCCACCACGCGGGCCCAGTGCGGATTGATAGATGTCACATAAGCATAAGCCAGCCAAGCCATTAGCCTTTAAACGTTCCTAATGCTGGGACATAGGCCTCCTCGCTGTGGGAGAGAATGGGCTTTAATCTACCACGCGGGCCGAGTACGAGTTGGTTGACGTCACATTCACTTGTCTTCGATTTTTTGGTTCTAGGACATGTCAGTTTCCTCAGTGTTCTCCTTCACCGTTTTGAGAGCAGTGGTGGTGAAATAAATTACACAAAGTAAAGCGTCTGCCTGGGTTTGAACCACGACGTACAACTCGTAAGTTGGGGCCGTTACCACTGGGCCACAAGCATAAGCATAATGAGCCTGATCGCGCCGGTTGTGTTTGGAAGAGGTACCGTGGCACTGGCACAGACAACTAAAGGAACAGGGGTGGGTTTTAGTCAGTAACAGTCTGACACGGCCTCCCGCTCCACCCAAGCGGGAGAAGTTATTTGATGATTTACCACCACAAAAAAGCATAATCAGCATATAATCTCCACACTGCTAGGACAAGCCACGTGGGCCTGATTGATAGAATGACCACGAATGCTTTACAGTGGGATTTGAAACGCAGGTCTACTTTTGCTACATGATGATAAAAAGTGTTGTAATATCCTTAAGGGATCACTAGATCCCTTAAGGATATTACAACTACAGACTACTCTATTCACTATTTCTCTGATTGCCATGTTATTCAGTCCAAACAATGACACTCCAAGCAAAGAAATTCATATTTTTTTAAAAGAGCTATTCTGTTTCTTTCTAAGTATCGAAGGTTAGCCTATTAAGTAAAAGTATTAGAAAATGTTCCCAACCTGCACAAATATCCTGAAGGTGTGAGGAACTCCTCCCACTTATCAGCCTCTCGTCCTGTGAGTCGAACACGCCCGTAGCCGACAGGACCGTCTTGAAGACGGCAGTCATCACCCAAGTTCAGGGGAGGAAGAGAGTCCAAAGTCACTAGGTATTCTAGGGAACGGGACCGCATCTGTTCAAGGAAGTTTTGAGCTGAGAATATTTCACCAATCTGTTGCATGTAAAGTTTTATAGGGCTATTTTTCAATGATCAGGTAATTTTCCAAGATTACCGACATAGCAAAAGAATCGCCAAACTGAAGTGGCAGTGGGCAGGGCACATTGCTCGCAGAACAGATTGTCGATAGGGCCGAAAGGTTCAGGACGCCTATAAGCCTATTTGCTGATGATGAGGTATCAATCAAAACACAATTTATGCAAAAATAAATAGCTCGCATAACCCGGCAAAATGTGACTGCTGACAGGACAGAATGGTAGAAAAAAACGTGTTGCGCCGACCCCAAGTACTCGTAACATGGGATAAGGGCAGGAAGACGATGATGAACCCGGCAAAATGTAGGGAACAGCGGTTTTTTTTTTTTGTTTTTTTTTTGCATTGTGTGTTTGATAGATACCTGATGCCATGAAAAAAAATTGGCTGATCATTGCAAAATAATCTTATACTTATAAGAAAGCAAGGAAAATTACAAGAGTTGGAATGTCGTATCAAAATCAAAAGTTGGAATGTCGTATATTATACGACTTTCAATAGGGTAGTTTACTAAAAAAATGTAATTACGTACACGTATTTTTTGCTTTACCAAACCAATAAAAATGACAAAGATAAAACGCATCAAAGTTCAGGAGTGTGGGCTTGTTACGTCACTTTGGTGGTAAAAAGTGTCGCGCAGCGTGACTTCACGCGAAAGCATCGTCCTCATTTTTTGTTCGTGACAAAAGAAAAATTACGTGTATTACGTTACGTGTTTTTTAACCGACTTCCAAAAAGAGGAGGTTCTCAATTCGTCTGTATGTTTTTTTTTTTTTTTTTTGTATGTATGTTACCCGATTTCTCCGTCAGTTGTCAACCAATTTTCAAAATTCTTTTTTCATCTGAAAGAGTATACTCCCGAGGTGGTCCCATATAAATTTTATCGAAATTGCTTTAGCGCTTTTTGAGAAACTGAACAAAAACGGAAAATACGTGTACCTCTATGACGTTTTGGTGTTCTCCAAATGTTTAAATTCCACGTTCCATTATATTGGGGTTTTTAGTTCTGGGGTATAACAACTAAAAAGTGAAAAATATAAAACTTTTTTACTAAAAAACAACCGACTTCCAAAAAAAAAATACACTAAAAATTTATAAATAACTTTAATTTCGGAAGTCGGTGTCAAATAACGAAGAAGTAAAAATACAAACACCGACTTCCGAAATTAAAGTTATTTATAAATTTTTAGTGTATTTTTTTTTTGGAAGTCGGTTGTTTTTTTTGTAAAAAAGTTTTTTATTTTTCACTTTTTAGTTGTTATTGGTTATTTAACTGACAGACAAATTAGATTTTTTTAGTGAACTATACTCTATTAAATTAGGGAAATGCCTAGTTCCCGTCGAGTGAACGTTCGACGAGCCTCGTACGAGGTAACCAACCTACACAATTAAAAAGCAACGTTCACTTCATTTGCAACTAACCTTCTTCCCTCTATGTAGTGCTATTAGATGACAGCATCTGAACCTCGGGTCTCTCTGCCCAGCTCCGTCCACTATCCTCTGCACCAGGCTCTCCACTGTACTCTCCAGCTCAGTTGAAATACGCCCTATGTCAACAAAAGAAACTAGCATCAAGTTATAGCATAATATCAAACTAGAAACGTGAGGAAACCGGCATGTCCTAGAACCAAAAAATCGAAGACATGTGACATCCACCAATCCGCATTGGGCCCGCGTGGTGGATTACGGCCCACACCCTCTCACAGAGAGGAGGCCTGTGCCACAGCAGTGGTGACATTAAAAAGGCTGAGATGATGATGATGATGACCAAACTAGAAAGTTATGGACTAGAAACAATGAAATAATATTTTATTTGTTCCAGAAATTAATGTCTTTCGCAGCTTCTTGTCCGCCGATTTCTCTGTCGTTGTGAACCGATTTTCAAAACTCTTTTTTATTCGAAAGAGTATACTATAGAGATGATCCGATATAAATTTTATCGAAACTTCTTCAGCGCTTTTTGAAAAATTCAACGAAAACTAACAAAATATGAACTTATACTTAGATGACATTTTGGTTTTTCAATTACTAGTATATTCAAATTTCATGTTCCATGTTATTAGGGTTGTCAATTCGGGCGTAAGTTTAATATTTAGTTTTAGTTCTGGGGTATAACAACTATAAAGTGAAAAATAAAAAACATTTTTTCAAAATATACAACCGACTTCCAAAATAACTTATTTTGGATGTCGGTGTTTTCCTTCACCGTTTTGAGAGCAGTGGTAATGAAATAATTTACACAAAAGCGCCTGCCTGGGTTTGAACTCACGACCTACAACTTGTAAGTCGTGGCCAATACCACTGGGCCACCACTGCTCATAGTTCTTGGGTATAAAAACTAAAAAGTGAAAAATAAAAAAACTTTTTAGAAAAAAAAAACACCCGACTTTAAAAAAAGAAAATACACTAAAAATTTAAAAATAACTTTAATTTCGGAAGTCGGTGTCAAATAACGAAGAAATAAAATACAAACACCGACTTAGAGTAAAGTTTTTTTTTAATTTTTAGTGTTTTCTTTTTTGGAAGTCGGTTGTATTTTTTGTAAAAAAAAGTTTTCTTAAGTCGTGTTCTTCCAAATTCTGCTAATAACGGGCGTCGTTACCCATTGCTTGCACATATTTATTATCTAACTAGAACAAATTATACAATAACCTTCCTCATGAATCACTCTAAAAAAAAACTTGATTAAACTTGTCTATTGCGGAGAGAAAGGAATTATTGGAAAAATTAGGTCTGGATATATTACAAGTCGGAATCATGAATTCTTTACTGTCAACACCTAACAGTGAAGGAGCTTGTCTTTTGTTTAATCTATTGGCATCTTAAGTTAAGCTACGTATTGATAATGATAACTAGTGAATATGATTAATCGGACTGACATATACATGTATTGTACCTAGTATAACAGTCAAAAAAAAAAGAAAAAAAAAATACTGTTGTCGAGCTTCATGCTCGCAGGACAATAATTTCCTTTTATTTTTGGACAGTATGTACTAAGCTTTGATGATATTATAAACGTGACTTAACAAGATCATAATTTAATAATTAAGTACTAAAAGTTAATACGAGCGCTAATCCCGCCGACAAACTGTTACGCAGTTTGGTGGGTATAACTAAATGTGCAAAAGTGTTTGGTTTTTTATTGGTGAAAACCACATGAAAATCCGCTCAGTAGTTTTTGAGTTCATCGCTAACAGACAGACAGACGCCGCGGCGCGGCGGGAGACTGTGTTTGATAATAATTATGTAGTGACTATACAGCGCGCATACATTCAATGCCTTAGGCACTGGCAGCTCACAAATTCACAAAGTACTTCTGGAAATCCAGAATATCCTACAAACCTTTCTGATCCTCTTCCCAGAGATTGTCCACATAATTGTTGAGTGCTCTGAGCTGGTTGAGCGAGAATCGTAGCCCAGATGCTGGTAGACGCAGGTCACCGCCCGGCGTCTCGCTCGCAAGACCCGATGTCCCTGAACCCATAGCTCCTGGATGAAAGAGATCTGATGAAGAGACAAAGTATTTTTTTTAACTTTGCCCCGCACTAGGAATTACTCCTGTATCGTGGGTGCGTTCACAAACATTTAAAGTCACATACATAAGACACCCAGAACCGGAACAACTATCTGTAGGCCATACAAATATTTGTTCCGTGCGGGGATTGAACCCGCGACACGCAGCGCAGCAGCCGAACGCTCAACCACTACGCAAATCGTGCCGTCAAATATATGAAACATCAAGTTGGTTACTAAGAAGAGGTTCCATGTCAAACCGATACGTATTAAGTCTAATACAGGATGTAAAAAAATTACCGTTCAAAATGATTATCAGCTGATTAAAATTACTTATTATTGCTGATTATTATTAGTTTCTTGAAGAAAGTTGTTAATTTCTATGAGCAGAAGCAATATTTAACTCATGACCACACATTTCCAATACGTATAGATTTACGGGCCACAAATTTAGACTCTAAGCTGAAAAACTCAAGAACTCTTTACTGGGAACCAATCCCACTGCAGGGTCAGGCAGTGAAGTTTTTAACGAAGACGCCCCACGCCCCTAGTAGCCACCGCAGGAGACGCCCTGAGCGTCAAGGACCAGAGGGTCTACTCCGAAGTGTTTTACAAAGTATCGAAATGGCATTACGTATGTTTTTAGTTGACGAAGCTCTCAGAGAAGAGCTACAATATTAGGTATGGCACATTCACTTTAACACTTCACACAAATGTCCGAACATTTAGCCGATACTTCGTAAAAAAACTTCGGAGTAGCCCCCCAGGCCCGATAGTCGACGGTGCATAGTGTTCCACGCGCACCTCAAAAAGATCTCGGCAGTACCTGACCGCCCTTTAGGGACGATGCCTGTCTGAAGTCGTGGATAAATTCGAAAAAGAGTTACCGCGGCCCTTGGCATAGGCAACTGAAGGAACAAGGGTGGGTTTTACTCAGTAAAAGTCTGACACGCCCTTCCGCTCCACCCAGAGCGGGAGAAATCATTAGATGACTTCCCAACCTCCAAAAAAAAAAGGTAGTCAAGTTTGCAACTAATTTGCTAGCCCAATCATACAGAAGTGCATACCGACCTAAGCTGAGACAATACAAGTGTTGTACACAAATATCTCTGCGTGTTAAAAAGTAATAAACCAAGTGGTTCTGTCACTAGACTCACTAGAGTTAATTATTTCGATGTTATCTCATGATGATTTGACATTGAACGTGCTAATACAATGTCCTGACACGTTTGGCGTGACGAATGACGTGACTTTTCACCTTCACGCATTGCTGTTTGTTTACTAAACAGTTATCGTGAGCATGGTCAAAATCAGTGGTCAAATTCCTGATGGTGTGATCGTTTGGTGGAATAGACTGGCAATATTTTTTATGAAGCATATTGTTTTATTTTTAACCGACTTCCAAAAGGAGGAGGTTCTCAATTCGTCTGTATGTTTTTTTTTTGTATGTACTCGTATGTTACGCGATATCTCCGCCATTTGTGAATCGATTTTGATGATTCTTTTTTTGTTTGGTAGATCATACTTCAGAGGTGGTCCCATATAAATTTTATCGAAATCGATTCAGCACTTTTAAAACAAATCAACATAAAAAAAAATATGTACACACAGATGACGTTTTGGTTGTCAACAAATGTTCAAATTCCATGTTATGCATTCGGACATAACTTAAATATTTACTTTTACTTCTGGTGTACAACAACAATAATAAAAAAAAAGAAAAATTAAAAAGTGAAATCTAACAAACTGTTTTAAAAAAAAAAATAACACAGACTTCTAAAAATTGCAAAATAACTTTAATTTTGGAAGTCGGTGTCAATTAACGAAGAAACAAAAAAATGTATACACCAACTTCCGAAATTAAAGTTATTTTGCAATTTTTAGAAGTCTGTGTTATTTTTTTTTTAAAACAGTTTGTAGGATTTCACTTTTTAATTTTTCTTTTTTTTTATTATTGTAAGTAAGTCGGTTGTATTTTTTTTTGAAAAAAGTTTTTTATTATTTCAAAGTGTCAAGTATAGAAAGTATTTCGTTTTTGGAGGATACAGTCACTTAGTTTTCCATTAGAATGCGGCAGCAAATATATCATTTCAGCCCACTCAGCAAGCTTCGCTGAGATAGTCAATCAATACTACAATGAAATTCACAGCTTCATTTTTAGGGTTCCGTACGTGAAGGGTCTCAACGGAGCCCTATTGTTGTCACTCACGTGTCCATCTGTCTGTCTGTCTGACCGTCGTCTGTCACAAAATTTTGTTACGAAAAGGTTTTTAACTTCCCATTTACCTATGAACCTCAAAATTGAATGTGTATTATTACGTATACTCGTACTTTACTAACAAATACCAATATTTGGCAAAATCCGACACGCACTTGGCTAGTTTTTATAGAAATCGCGCTTGTTTCAATTATTTCAGATAACATTGTCCATTTGTATATGTTCTTCATAACGAACATAAGTTAGCATAGTCGTCAGTTGTTCTATGTCACAAAGGCGGGTTGGTCTTCGTAACATAGAATATCTATACCTAGCTATGTTACTTGATTTGTCAAATCAAATTACACGTTAATCACACACAAACTATCCTTCCCATCGATTTACCCCAAACACGATGATCAATACAATGACAATCGATTGTGTAACATTGATGACACGGTGTGCGCCGGCGCACAATGTGGCAGAAATCAAAATGGCGGCGACTGTCGCACTTCCGCCGGAAACGTATTATGTGGTGCCGGTCATGCGCGCAGGTGACCGTGCTCTGTTATCTATTTGGAGTTGTTTACGTGAATTATGAACGATTGTTTGAAGGACAGTCTGATGTGCAAACGAAAGAATCTGTAACTTTTGGTACGTACAATCATGTCAAATCGGAAAGATCTTGTATTAAAAAATAATACAATCAATCAGAGCAATCTATCTCCTACTGTAATTTCACTGATAAAGGCATCTCCCACTTCACCTTCTGCACTCCAGGGGAAAATAATAAAAACGAGTTTGGGACAATTTTTGCATCTAAGTATCCGGTCGCTACTTACTCGGCTTTCTTAGGGTGTGTTTCCACTGAAGCTGAGCTGGGCGGAGCGGAGCGGAGACGTGCAGCCATCGACCAATCACAATGGTTGAAATCCTCATCGCGTCACTCGTCTCTTCTGTGATCTTAGCTCCGCTCCGCCCAGCTCCACTTCAGTGGAAATGCACCCTTATGTTTTCATCGTCACGAATACATAACTTAATCGCTTCTCGTCTCTCCGTTTCGAATCTGACTATCTCAGCGTAGGTAATTTTATAATGTTTTTAAAAATTTTATAAATGGTGACTCCAGTAATTTTATAAATTACTAGCTGACCGTTTGGGACGGCGTTATTGGGGTGGAGGTAGGAAGGTGAAAAATACTTTACAACCTATTGTCATACCTACCAAATATACAAAAAAAAAAAACTTTAAAATCGGTCGAGCCGTTTCGGAGGAGTGCAATCACAAACACCGTGACACGAGATTTTTATTTATTAAGATTTGGGGTTATTAATAGGTTACTTCTAGACAAGCGTGCTCCAACGTCGACCACATCATCGCTTACCATCAGGTGAGATAAGGGTCAACCGAGAGCCGCAGTGGACAGTGGAAAGTGGCAGTCACTGTTAATAAAAACACCTTAGCTAAGTATTCATTCAAGTTATCCAATAATGCTTATGGCCATTCAATTCCCAGGGCATTTGCTACGTAATTACAAATCAAAGGGTGTATAGAATCCATTACCTGAGTACAATTGAATGACTCGTTCATCCAATAATACTGTGACTTCCATTCATCAATAACTATTAACTACTAAGTAGCTAGCTGAAGTAAAAAAACTTGAATGAAACGATTCATGTTTCGTGTCTATTACAGGCTATAAATTAATTACAATAATAGGGATAACCGTAGCTCGCGGAAATGTTTGAAATAGACACCCAGCCCTTTTTTCTTTTAAGTGAAAACTTCTTTAGGCGCGTTGGGCATTTTTGAGATGGGAAAATACTATTGAACTCGCGCGCCCCCGACACCGTTACGAGTGCTACGACGCGTAGTCGTAGCACTCGTAGCGGATCGGGTGCGGGTCGTAGCGGATCGGGTGCAGCCCTTTTTCTTAAGGCGCAGTTATACGAATTTTAATGGTTTTTAATTGAACATCACGTCTAAACGACTAGTCTTATTTCTTTGAAAAAAATATATGTTACTCTAGACTATTTTCGTCGTAATTTGATCTGAGAATATTTAAAATTATATTTTTACTAGCGATCCGCCCCAGCTTCGCTCGGGTACAAATTATACATATAAACCTTCCTCTTCAATCACTCTATCTATTTAAAAAAAACCGCATCAAAATCCGTTGCGTAGTTTTGAAGATTTAAGCATACATAGGGATATAGGGACAGAGAAAGCGACTTTATTTTATACTATGTAGTGATAACATAGTGTAATTAATTTATAAAGTAACGTCTAACGCGGATAAAAAAATGAGAATCACCCTAAAACTATAAAGCGTATTTTTATGAATCCTTCACCATTTTAAAGATCATTTAATTATTTATAATTTAGTCTCGGTGTTTTATTTTAATACCTGTTCTTTTATGTGTAATAAATTAATAATGCGTCTAACTTCGGACAGCGCTCCTTGATGGGCGAGTCCTATCACTGGGTGGACGTGCGACGCGTTACGTCAGCTCAGCGCAGAGCACGCAAGCCAACCACTCAAGGTCATTGGCAGCTAATAGCGCCTTAAGGTGCGTTGGTCACTTTTGAGATGGGAAAAAACAATTGAACTCGCCACCGACACCGACACCGCTATTTGGATTGAAGTGAAAACTTCTTTAGGCGCGTTGGGCATTTTTGTTCAAGTTTTCACTTCTGTCGGCACTCCCGGAGTGCCACTCTTTTTTTTTTTTTTTAACCGACTTCGAAAAAGGAGGAGGTTATCAATTCGGATGTTTGTATTTTTTTTTTTTTTTTTTTTATGTATGTTCGGGCATAACTCCGTCATATATTGACGGATTTGCAAAATTCTTTTTTTGTTTGAAAGGGGTTTATTCCGAAATGGTCCCATTTAAATTTCAAAAAGATTTGATGATGGGTTTCGGAGACAGACAACGGAACTCTTCAAAAATTGACAGCAAATCAACCGCGATTGCTGCTATCGTATGTCTATGAATTGTTAAAACAGTTTAATGGGCAACCACAACTAAAAAGTGAAAAATAAAAAACTTTTTTACAAAAAAATAGAACCGACTTCCAAAAAAAGTGCAAAATAACTTTAATTTCGGAAGTCGGTGTCAAAAAACGAAGACACAAAACAGGAACACCGACTTCCGAAATTAAAGTTATTTTGCACTTTTTTTGGAAGTCGGTTCTATTTTTTTGTAAAAAAGTTTTTTATTGGATGTAGGGAAGTGATCCAATGACTTGTCCCGCTCTGTGTGGAGCGGGCGGTCGTGTCAGACTTTTACTGACTAAAGCCCACCCTTGTTCCTTCAGCCTCTGTGACAAGGGCCGCGGTAACTCTATTTCGAATTTATCCGCGACCCGTCACCGCGGCTCTGGAGCTCACAGGCAACTGAAGGGCTGAAGGCACACGGGTGGTTTTAGTAAGTAGGAATCTGACACTCGCTCTCCACCCAGAGCGGAAGAAGAAACGAAAATAGTACAGATTGCAATTTTGTAGGTGAAAGAAAAGACAACGATACATGAATAGTACGATAGACGTCGTCGTTGTCGTTTTGGAGTCGAGAAACTGTAATGGCGATTGCCCACGTGTTTCAAACGACACGTTGTTTTTTAATTTTCCGTTTTTCCTCCCAAAACTGACCCCCATTTTCCAAATTAATTTATTCAGGGTAAGCGTCCGTATTTGGGTCACAGATATTCATTTGAGTTCTAAATTTCAACTCAATCGGTCAAATTGACTGTGACAGACGGACAGACAGACACACGAATGATCCTGTAAGAGTTCCGTTTTTTCATTCGGACATTTGGAACACTAAAAAACAAAATAATGCAACATATTCTATGTTTACCAGTGACATAGACTACGATCGGCCAACTTAATAAATACTTATACAACGCACAGCGGCACAACCTTCTACAAAAATCTTCTATAATTAAAACTAAAGCCATGGACATGACAGACAGCCATACCCTTCAACACTCACCAATTATCTTTTTTTACTAATAGAGTGGATATATTTATCTTTTTGCGAGCTACCGAGCCACGGGCGACTGCCTTCCGTGTCAAATGACAATGGGTAACGAATGGCCGGTCATTTCGACGACTAATCGTAGTCATTAGGATAACATTGATGTATGCGGAATATGTGGTTGTGGGCAATGTGTTTTTGAAATTGTTTGGGAATATGTTCTAGAAAGAGTTCGTTTTGTTGAAAATAGGTTGTATATTTCTCCAAAATTTCACATGTTTAACCGTTTTAAATATTAAATAAGTAACAACCTCACATCAGTATTTTTTTTTCTAAGGATTTTTTTGTTTTGTACAAAATATTTAAGTACTTATGTACATTTTATAAGTTGGGCTACTATTTCTCTACTAACAAAGCTTACTTTAGCTGTGATAGTTTTGCTTCAAAGTTCGTTATATACAGGGTGTAACGGAAAGGTGTGGTCATATTTTAAGAACTGGATCTGCCCATCTATATAAACAACTTTCTTCAAGAAAATCCGAAAATTCTAAAAAAAAATTTTACCTCCCATATAAATATTGATCAGCTGATGATAACTTTATAAAGTCCAATTTTTTTTTTAGATAATTTTCATTTTTTTAGAGAAAGTTGTTCATTTCCATGGGCAGAACCGGCTCTTAAAATATGACCACACCTTTCCGTTACAGCCTGTATACTACCATCACGTTTTGTTTTAGATTTTTCAAGCCAACGCAAAAATATCACTTTAAAGTTTAATATTTCGCAAACGAATCACTGAATCATAAAGTAGTATTCACAATCCCGCAATGGTTTTGAAAGACCTACCCAGTAATACCCCAATCTATGGGATAGGTAAGAATTAAACAAAATATACCCACTTTACATGTAGGGGAGGTGACATAGTTATTTTTTAACCGACTTTCGAAAAAGGAGATTATATTTTTTTAAATTTCATTGTTTCGTTTTCTTGAAGTGATTATGATTACCTAATATAATATGCCCATTCAAAATTGCAGCTTTCTAGTACTAACAGTCTCTAAGCTATGCCTCGGACAGACAGACAGACAGGGGTTGCTGTCCTTGTCAGGACTACGGTTTTTTGTTAAAATGGGAACTTGATAGAGTAGTGAGTGTCTGTATGTCAGTTTTTAACCGACTTCGAAAAAAGAGGAGGTTCTATGTTCGACTGTATGTATGTTATGTATGTCCACCGATTTCTCTGTCAATTCAGGACCGATTTTCAAAATTCTTTTTTTTATCCGAAAGAATATAGTCCCGAAGTGGTTCCATATAAATTTTATTGAAATTGCTTCAGCGCTTTTTGAAAAACTGAACAAAAAACGAAAAATACGTATACCTAGATGTCGTTTTGGTATTTTCCAATTACGACTATGTATAAATTTCACGTTCCATGTTATTGGGGTTTTTAGTTCTGGGGTATAACAACTAAAAAGTGAAAAATAAAAAACTGTTTTACAAAAAAAAACCGACTTCCAAAAAAAAATAAGTACACTAAAAATTAAAAAAACAACTTTAATTTCGGAAGTCGGTGTCAAATAATGAAGAAATAAAACATTCAAACAAACACTGACTTCCGAAATTAAAGTTATTTTTTAATTTTTAATGTAAGTATTTTTTTTGGAAGTCGGTTGTTTTTTTTTTTGTAAAAAAGTTTTGTTTTTCATCATTGATAGGCTTACTCTTAATCTCTATCTCACCTGATGGTAAGCGATGATGTGGTCGATGATGGAGCACGCTTGCCTAGAAGTAAACTATTCACTCTTAAAGGTTGTAGCTATAAGGAAATAAAGACTGCGCCAGAGAAATCCACTCAATAGCTGAATAATGAATGTGTCTCAAAACGTTTTGTGCGTAAGGGTGGGATGTCCACCATGTACCAGACGTACGACGTGGTGATGGAGAGTCCAAGAGTCTACCAGCACCGAGATAAACACAAAAAAACTTGAGAGTAAGATAATTTTATTTTTTTTAATTTATAATATTTTTTTTATTATTACTATTTTTTATTAACTACGCACACACGCACGCACGTAAGAAGTTATACTTCATCATCTCATCTCATCTCATCGCAGCTCAGCTCAGCTCAGCTCAGCTCAGATCAGCTAAGCTCAGCTCAGCTCAGCTCAACTCAGCTCAACTCAACTCAACTCAACTCTTTAGCAATAACAACAACTATAACAAAAGTAATTGTAATAAAATTTTATTTTTTTTACTATAGCAAAAAGTGTCGTGACAACTTTTCGTAAGAATTTTTTCCGTCTAGCCCCCTTTCACAACGCGCGATAAGGAACTTCGTTCCAAAAACCGGCCAAGTGCGAGTCGGACTCACACACGAAGGGTCCCGTACCATAAACTGTTTTTTTTCTTTTCTAAAAACGTGTTTTTTTTTGGTTTTTTTTTGGGCTGTCTCATGATCCGTAACAGGTAGACAGTTGTCTGTAGTGTACTGTCTACTTGTTATATCGACATCAGAAATACACATTTAGTGAATATGTCTTCTGTGTAGCTATTACGGATCGTGAGATACAGCCCGCTCACAGACGGACGGACAGCGGAGGCATACCCGTCGGTTACCCTTCGGTTACAGAACCCTAAAAAACAGTCAATCAGAAAGGTGATAGAACGCCAGTTTAGAAATAAATGTGCAATATTATTTACAAATGCTTTAAACAAATTTACAAATAAATACGCATTCAGGGCGACTCAGAGATAATAAGTACGATTGCATAGCCTCGTAATTTTACATGCCCTGTGGGTATTGAACCTACAGCCGTACTGTACGTAAAACAGTATCACTTTTGCTTGTTTGTTTTTTATCTCCGTTTAATATTTTTCGAGGAATGAAATTTAGGTGCCAAAAAAAAAAAAAAAAACATAGGGAGAATTTATATAGCCTATGTCACCCTGACTATGATTACGAATTTATTGATAACTCATTCATTCAAATCGTTCCTGTACCTACCTAGATTAGTTTCACTACGGTGGAACACACGTAAACACAAACATACATTCATAGACTCCTAAAATCAGAACCCTTCCTTCTGACTTTACTGTCTAAAATCACAACCCATCCTTCGCTTTACCGTAGTTGGATAAAACCGCAAGTTTATGTAATTGGAACATTACTGCATTTTTAATACTTTATCTAACACTTAATAACAAGCCATCTTAAATCAACATAACAGTGTAATTAAAAGTATTATTAATAAAGTAGCCAATTGATTATCATTCTATTAGACGGCGGCGTCACCTTCAGTGTTTGACCTTAATTCCCATAGACCATGGTTGATGGCATGAGTCGTGGTGATCTTGTGACTTGGCGAGATAATCCCGTGCCATAAATAAGGGAGATTTTCAGGGCGTTTACTGTGAGTAATCGAAATTATACAGATCTTTGTAAATTAATCAATTGTCCTAGTTTTATAATTAGGTAGGTAGGTATGTAGTTTGATTTCAGACGGATTTTTCTTTCTACAAAGTCTGTTAATTTTTTAGGTAACTTTAGCTACCCGGGCCTGCGGACTGCGAGTAATGGGTAGCTCGCCGTCCGATCAGCACCAGGCCCGAGAGTCGACGGCGCGTAGCGTTCCACGCGCAACAAGAGTTGTCAGCATACATGACGGGGCCCGTCATGGCCGATGTCTGCCTAGGGGTTGATGATGAATTCGAAAGAGTTACCTCGACCCCTGGGCATTCAGGGCAGGGAGGAACAGAGGTGGGTTTAGTCAGTAACAGTCTGACACGCCCTCCCTCTCCACCTAGAGCGGAAGAAGTCATTGGATGATTTCCCACCACACAAAAAAAAGGTAACTTTAGCTACATACTTATATCTACTGGTGAATATAAGAAAGTAGCGATCCACCCTGGCTCCACACGGGTACAAATTATACACACATAACTTCCTCGTTTATCTCTCTTTATATTAGTGAAAACCACATTAAAATCCGTGGCGTGGTTTAGGAGGAGTTTAGAGGAGACACAGACAGACGCGGGAACAGATTTTTTGATTTATACTATATAGAGAAGAGAAGAAGAGATAAAATATTACATAATATGCCTAAGGACTGTAGTAATTTATTCGCAATCAAAAATGAAAGACGACAGCAGAGCCCCAGTTGTGCGCCAGCACATGATTTTACTAAACCGGAAACCGATCCCATTATTTTCTTAGGTTCCCCGATTCAGGCTTTCAAAGATTAGTAGGTAGACGGAACGTCTGAATACTGAATTTATTCGCGTTTTCATTAATAATAAATCGAATGAAACTCAATAACGTTTTAAAAACAAAATCAAATAAACGTAAATAAATACCTGTTTTCCAAAAGTTTCACAATAATAAAAGCAAAGCACAAAACGAAACTAAAAACAAACTTCCATTGCTGTCAAAATTGCCGCGCTAACTTTACGAGTATTTTCACGAGGCACAGGCACCGCGGCATACAGCCACACAACAAATGTTTGTGTCCGAGCACCACTGTTTACACTGTCATTCCACCTTTGTTACCATGGAGGTTCGTTGGAGGACGAGTCGCCTATTATTTATCATATTGTTTTACTCTTTTCGGACAAAAACATTTTAGTTTTCCACGCATGTGGTGTGTTATTAGAGGTGATTACAATGGTAATAATTTTCTGTGATTGTCTGTTTTTCTGGTTTTAAAGTCTTTAGTAGAAACTCTGAATGAATATAATTTATTCGGCAGTATTAGGTATAAACGAATAAAACATAGGTTACTGTCTTAGCGTCGTGCCTTTTTCTGTAGAAAAACCTTGATAATCTGGAATGCGATAAAACCACCAATTGTAGGTTTTTAGTTCAAGACTTCCTCTATGTAATATGTTATCTTACTGTAAATACATTTCGATTTGACTGACTACCTCGTTGATCAAGTGGCTGCAAGAACGAGAATCGGAATCAAGTCTTTTTTTTCTTGTGGGTTGGGAAATCATCCAATGACATCTCCCGCTCTGGGTGGAGCGAGTGTCAGACTCTTACTGACTAAAACCCACCCCTGTTCCTTCCCTGCCTGAGTGCCCAGGGGTGCGGTAACTCTGTTAAGAATTTATCTGCTACCCCTAGGCATGCAGGCACCGGCAACGATGGAAGCCTGCTCTCAGCTTGATGGCTGAGCGCGGGCTTGTGAGTTCGATTCCCGTATCAGGTAGTTTATTGAGTTTTTAATTTGTAGGTAATAGTAGAATAGCATTAGGAGAGCCTGTGCCTGATTAATGGCAATAGCAACTTGTAACTTGCGAAATGTGGGAAAATACGTACAGCTTTATGTCATCTTAAAGTTAAGGCCCAGTTATACGACTTCTAATGATTTTGAACATCACGTCTAAACGACTAGTCTTATTATTTTTTTTTAAATATAATATGTTAGTCTAAACAATTTTCTTCGTAATTTGATAACTGAATATTATGAAATTATATTTTTATAACAACAGTGTACCTAATTAATTTGTAAAGTTATGTCTAACGCGGATAAAAATTAAGAATCACGCCAAAACTATAAAGCGTATTTTTATGAAATCTTCACCATTTTAAAGATCATTTAATTATTTATATGTTAGTATACGCATTTTAGTATAATTCTCATTGTTTTATGTATAATAAATAAATAATGCGTCTTATTTCGGACAGCGCAACTTGATGGGCGAGTCCTAATTACTGGGTGGACGTACGACGCGTTACGTGAGCTCAGCACAGAATACGCAAGCTAACCACTCAAGGTCGTTGGCAATTAATGGCGCCTTAAGAAGGTACCTATGTCTTAATCCTACTTTAACCAAGAACACTAAAACAAGACTCACCTATTAAACTTCAAAATCTTGCACTGCCACTAAAATATTCATCCCCCTTAATGCACGTAAACACATAGTTACGTAAACTTGAATAGTTTTGTTATCAGTCGCCGCTTGCCGGCGAAACGCCTTATCGCACAAGTTTCGCCCAAATGTAGGTCTCCACGTTGAACAGTATTAAAAAGCTATTAGGAACAGCAAATGAAATGAATTTGTTGGAAATTCCGTCTGTTAGAGGTTCTTTTACGATAGGAGCGTGTCTTTTTCGGAAGACCTAAAGAATTTATATACAAGGTGTCCCTAACGGAAATGCGAGGTCATATTTTTAACCGACGAAAAAAAAGGAGGAGGTTCTCAATTCGACCGTATATATATATATATATATATTTTGTGTATGAGTCGGCGCCAATTAATAAAATGATTAATTACCTACTTACAGCCTTCTTCATTTGTAAGTACTTATAAAATTTAGATATTTAATAATCAGATTGTTGTTTGGCGCCGACTCAAAATTAGTTTATATAAAATTTGATATTTTATGTAGGTAAATAAGCTCATTACTCAAGCCTTAAAAGGTTTATTTATTTTTTGCTTTTTAGTTCTTTTTCGTCGGTTAATTTTTTTGTTAAAAAGTTTTTATTAAAACTGCCCATGGAAATGAACGACTTTCTTCAAGGAAACCATAGTTATTTCTCAAAAAAAAATTTGGACTTTCAAACAAAGTTAGGTATCATGGTGGACATCCCACCCACACGCACTAAACGTTTTGCGAACACATTCATTGTGCGTACAGCTAGGGATTGGAATTCCCTGCCGGAGTGTGTTTCCTGATAGCTACAACCTGGGAGTCTTTAAGTTAGAGTGAATAGGTTACTTCTAGGTAAGCGTGCTCCATCTTCGCTTACTATCAGGTGAGATAGTGGTCAAACGTGAGCCTATCAATGATTAAAAAAACCGGCCAAGAGCGAGTCGGACTTGTGCAAAGGGTTCCGAACAAATCATATTTTTTCAGGTTTTAACTACATATAGGTACTTCTTATAGGTTTTTCTGTAATCTATAGGTAAAGAACTATAATCTGTATTTTTTTTTAATATTAGACTCAGTAGTTTCTGTGATAAGGTGGGGGGAACTGACTAACTAACTTTAAAACGATTAATTTCAAACTTAGGAAAAAAAAAAATTTGAGACTCTCACAATGCGTCCTTTCATTTTATATGTCGCACGGTACAGTTTGAAAAACTTTATTTTTAAATTTTCCCCCCAAAAGTGACCTTCATATTCCAAATTAATTTATTTACGTTACTTGCTCGTGTTTTGGTCATAGAAATACACCGGTGTACCAAATTTCAACTTAATCGGACCAGTAGATTCGGAGTAAATTGGCTGTGACAGACAGACAGACGCACGAGTGATCCTATAGGTAAGGGTTTCATTTTTACATTCGGCTATTCGGAACCCTAAAAAACATCAGCTGGTCAGAATTAGTATGGGATTAGTATTAGATTAGTATTAGGATTAGTATTAGTATTAGTATTAGTATGGGAACCCAAATTTTTTTTGGTATTGACTCACTTTTTTGAAGAAAGTTGACCTTTTCAATGGGCAAAGGAAGTTTTTTTTAATATGACCTCGCATTTTCGTTACATCTTGTATAGTTAAACAACTAGGTAACCACAGTAAGCTGCCCGTTTGTTTGCCTCACATTTACTAATTCAATCACATTTGAATAACGTATTTAAGCTATTAAATTTTGCCATGGATCATGGGTGACCATCTTTACATACCGAGACTCCTCCGTGCCGGAAAGCACGTTAAGCCGTTGGTCCCGGCTGTCAATCGTGGATCATTGACAGTTGTTACGGGTAAATTATTTGCCTTCAAGCTTGTTGCCTCACCTTTATGTCAATGTTCTACTCCAGATTGCGAATACGAACAATCCGGACATCATATCCTGTGGGAGTGTACTCTTTGGCAAACTGAGCGCAATATTATGTTGGATAGTATTCAGCCTACGTCTGGAGTTGTCTATTACACGGACCTTGTGGAAACTAGAACGAATTTTCCGTGTGTTCAAGCGTTTTTGCCATACCTATTATTGGAATCAAGTGTAACAGCTCACAATTTTAGGACCCATTAATATTAGTGTTTTTAACCAGTGGTGCTTGGCAACTGGGCTTGCCCCAGTTGTTAAAACCCCCTTTGTGCCTAATGGCCTAGTTTTGTTCTGTCTCCCGCTTGATTAGTTGTTACGGGTCGTCAAAAGCCTGAAAGTCTGACAACCAGTCTTACCAAGGCGTGGAGGTCAGATAGGCAGTCGTTCCATATAAAATACTGATATTCAGCTGCATCCGGTTAGACTGGAAGCTGACACCAAGATAGTTGGAAAAAGGCTAGGCAGATTGGTTGATCTAAATCTGCCTAGCCTGTTTCGTCGGTCGTCGGTCTTTCAGTCTAACCGTTGATCTAAAGCAATTAAATTATATCAATAATCTTGTACTATTTACCCGAATGCGATAAAACTCAAGAGAAAGGCAATAATGTTTGTTGCGACGTTTTGAACCGCGATTTTAACCACGAATCCTCTGAGTGCGCTGAACCTGTGTTATGCTATTGCTACACAAGTTTCATTTGAACCGAAAGAAAATATCCCAAAGAAAAGCAAAGAATGAGCACTTTTAAAATTAGAAGCCGCTCGCGATTCAGCTACACTCGTGAAATACTCTCAGGCGAGGCAGTTTGTGCTCGGCTCGGATTACTATCCACACAGAGCGTTATCTGAGGAACTTACACCCCCGGGCAGGGTGGGCCACTGGAAAAAATAGTAATAGAAGTACAACTTGGTTGTGAGTATAAATATAATGAAATGTATTAGCTTTAAAGGAAATATGTACCTCATTGAGATACCATGGCCAAGCAGCCAGGCCATGCTGCCACAAAAATGTAAGGTTGACTGCATGACCAAGCGTTTTCCAGGTGAGGTTAACCCAGACGTAGACGAGACGGTAAATACAGACTGTTTTTCTAAACAGTATGATCATTAATAGAAATCCGCTATTTACGGACAACCTTAGGCTGGTTTGGAGGAGGCTGAAGTCACAAAATCATTGGAAAATCGTTAGCTATCTTTCAGCTAAAAATAAAATAACATAATTATGCATTATCATCCGAACTAAACATTTATGCAAAATTTCAGCTTAATTGGAAACCGGGAAGTGGGTCAAATTTAAATTCTAAGATATTTCTATTTATTTCATTCGTTCATTCATTTCATTTATACAATAACAATTTACATTGTGTCATTGTGTCTTGTGTGCTAACAAAAGCGTGTTAAATATCAAGTTAATGAAGATCCGTTCTCTATCGGTTCTTGTAACCTTGCCTGCCTTGTGGCAAGATTGCGAGCGATTCAAGTAAAACGTTCAACTTCGTCTTTTGATGGAGAATGAATAAGTTCCTTGAATAATGAGTACTGTAACCGAACTGATTTTGATACCTAACACTGAAGGAATAGAAAGCGACTACTACTTAGGTGTCATCCTACAATAGGGATGATTTCCAGGGTAAAAAAATATAATTCTATTTCGTCCGTAAGATATATTATCAAAAAATATAATTCTATTTCGTCCGTAAGATATATTATCAAAAAATATTGGACACATATTTTTTGCTTTAGCAAATCAATGAAAAATGACAAAGATAAACCGCATCAAAGTTCAGTAGTGGGGGCTTCTGACGTCACATTTGAGTAAAAAAACTTTTTTGTGTATATATTTTTTTGTTTCTTCGTTATTTGACACCGACTGCCGAAATTAAAGTTATTTTGCAATTTTTAGAAGTCGGTTGTATTTTTTGAAAAAAGTTTTTATTTTTCACTTTTTAGTTTTTTTTTTTTATTGTCATTGTACACCAGAAGTAAACCTAAATATTAAAGTTATGCCCGAATAGATAACACTAATAACATGAAATTTGAACATTTGGAGACAACGAAAACGTCATCTGTGTATACATATTTTTGTATAAGTATGTTGATTTTTTTTAAAAGTGCTGAATCAATTTCGATAAAATTTATATGGGCAGTATGACCACTTCTGAAGTATGACCTATCATACACAAAAAGAATCATCTAAATCTATTCACAAATGGCGGAGATATCGCGTAACAAACATAAAAAAAAAAAAACTTGAGAGGTGTCAAGGGACACCCGGATGGAACGAAGTTCCTTTCGATTAATTAGTGAAGGAATAATTGTAATATAATTTTATTTTTTTTAATTTATAATATTTTTTTTATTATTAACTACGCACACACGCACGCACGTAAGAAGTTATACTTCATCATCTCATCTCATCTCATCGCAGCTCAGCTCAGCTCAGCTCAGCTCAGCTCAGCTCAGCTCAACTCTTTAGCAATAACAACAACTATAACAAAAGTAATTGTAATAAAATTTTATTTTTTTTACTATAGCAAAAAGTGTCGTGACAACTTTTCGTAAGAATTTTTTCCGTCTAGCCCCCTTTCACAACGCGCGATAAGGAACTTCGTTCCAAAAACATACCTACAGACGAATTGAGAACTTCCTCTTTTTTGAAGTCGGTTAAAAAGTGGTACAATTTTAACTCAAGTGTGACGTCATGCGATTTTAGCGCACTGTATCGTCTTAATTTTTTGTTACGGTGCAAAAGAAAAAAATACTTGACCTATATTTTTTGGTACATTGTCTAACTGACGGACTAATTAAGTTATTTTAGTCATCAATCAAATTAAACTAACTAGTGTTTGTTTTACGTTGGAAATGGTGCCACCTTACCTATACGTAGGTGTCATCGGGTAATTGAAAACGCCGTAAGATTGTAAATACATCTTGCGTGACTGTAAACTCTCAATATTGTTAGATATTCCCCTTCCAACCTACCCGCAACGAGTGGAAGTGTATAAAAATGCATGGGGCGCTGTCAACGGGCTCTCGTCCGATCACCATGTACGGCAGGCCGATCCCTTGGGAGAAGCAGGCCAAGTACCTAGGCGTAATCCTAGACCAGCATCTCACCTTCGTCGAGCACATAAAGCAAGCTCGCTCGCGGGCCGCCTTTGCTCAAGGTAGACTCCACTTCCTCCTAAATGGTAAAAGCAAATTGTCACTCAAGTGCAAATTGCGTACCTACACCGCGGTCATCCGACCAATCATGACCTATGCTTGCCCAGTGTTCGCACATGCCAAGCCCCGTCACCTCCACAAGATGTCGACACTGCAGCACCGCTTTCTCCGCAAGGTGGTGGATGCCCCCTACTTTGTGAGGAATGAGGAGCTGCATGTTGACCTCAAAATCCCCACCCTGCAGCAGTTCATGAAGCGCTCCACCAAGCGCTTCCTAGAAACTGCTGCTAAACATCGTAACCCCCTTATCGCATCGGCTACTCGATACGTTCCCTCCCAAATTTCTAGGATTCGCCGCCCCCGGCATACCCTCCAAGTCCCTGATGACGCCACAACCCTGCTCCAAGAGAGCCGTAGGGAAACCAGCACTATCAGAAAACACTACAGACCGCCGATTTTCCGACCTCGCCGGCGAGGCCCGTCGCGAAATCTAAGTCATTGCCCTCCCCGTCTCTCGCCAGCACGTGCCGCTGAGCCAGTAAACTCCCCAATTAATGGTAACCAGATCCAGCCTTCCCTAGCTGCCCCTCAGTGACGCCCTAAGCCGAGGCCCGTACTCCGCAGGGAGTGCCCTTAGCGTGGTCACTTAGTTTTGTAAGTTTAATAAGTCCTGGCTGGAGGCTTTAATATATTAAAGCCTACACAGGCAAGCCCGGTTAAGCAGACGACAGCCTCAGAGGCTGACCTGCAAGATGCCCCACAAAAAAAAAAAAAAAAAAAAAAAGTCAACGGGCTCTTCTTTGTTTGGCTCCGGACGCGACTGACGTATTTTAGAGTCGTTACGAGTATAATGTTATTCAAAGGTCGTGTTTATAATGTTGTAGAAGTAGGAACGTACTTGTTATTGTAAAACGTTTTTAAGCAATAAAACTTTCTTGGTTGATGAGTCATTTATTTTCATTTAAATAATAACCGCTTCTGGTCCTTAAGATCAGAAGTGGGATAACCACGCGTTCTAAGCCGTTTTGCCATCTATACTTATACCTAAGTGCTTGATTATTTTATCCGGTCAAAGTGAAAATCAAAGTAAAGTGTTGTACTTTTAATCGTAAAGTGCAGACTTGTCAACCGTAAGTAAGTTTTGTTTCCTTACAAAGTGTCGAGAGCGTGTTTCGGTTCAGAGGACGTAAGAACTCGTTGGAGCGACAATTTGCTAGTCTTAGTTCTTACGAATCGCGCCGCGATAGTTTTAACTACACGCCACTTTTTATCACGCACTACCCTCAAAATAGATTGATAGACCATAGCGACAGATTTTCTAATCATCGAGTGTATCGCGTAGACCTCGTGCAGTCCTCGTTCTTGCAGATCAGTGTTATTCAAACTGTAGGTCGCGACCCCAGGGGGTCCCAAAGATTTGCTCGGGGGGTCACGGTCGCAAGCCAAGTAAAAGTGAAAAGCGAGGATTACTAGTCTTGTTTGTACTAGAAGAAGGCTACGCCTGTTAATTCTTCAATATTTTCAAAATCTTGGTTCTATTTTTGTCACGCAAATAGTGTGATGTGAAACATATTCGACTTAGACGTTTAGGTTTAAAAATAGATCACAAGAGTACATTACGCTCGTCCGCTCACCGCATTGTTACGGTCCTAGGGGGTAGCCACAATTTTTTTTAAATTAATAATTTTTGGTCGCGTGTTCAAAAAGATTGAAAAACGCTGTGACTCGTGTGACTGTGCTTTTGATCGAATTCATACGAGATAACAAGTTATTGAACGTAGTTACCGATTATCAATTACTGAAAGTCCGTTGCATTCAAATACCGAAAGCCAGTTATTTTTATCAAATACAGTTGAACGAACCCCTGATTGCAAACAATCTTCAAGTTTTTAAGCGGCTACACTTTTTAAGTTGAAAACTACCTACCTGCTGAAGTTTTAACTATGGCGGGTTTGAAATTCCTTTTTCGGGAAGGTAAGTCAGTAGTTACCAGGGGCGACTGATTGTACATGGTCAGGTACGGCCGAGCCCAGGGAAAGTGAATACTCTCGTTCGATCACCGGAACCTACTAACGTTACCGGTCCTGTAGTTTCTGGGGCTTGCAAGCTATTGTCGCTGTTACATTGCAGGCTATGCCTCGTAAGACAGCAAGCATATCAAGGCTGCTTCAGCCGCACTGACCAACTTTCAAGGTTGAGCAACCCTTGAAGGGGTTGGTCCGTGGATGGGTGACTGAATTATTACATACCGAGACTTCTCCGTACCTCGGATTGGACCTGTTTCAGGATAATGCAGACTAGATGTGCAGTCGCTGCGTGTGAGGTGCTGGTGCTTGCCTGCATCCGCTGTGTCATGCGCAGTGGCCTGTGTCGTGGTGCGCGGTGGCGCCCTGCGTGAAGCGCTATGGTGTGCGCTGCGTGAAGCGCTATGGTGTGCGCTGCGTGAAGCGCTATGGTGTGCGCTGCGTGAAGCGCTATGCTGTGCGCTGTGTGATGCGTATGGCGTGCGCCACGTTATGCACATGGTGTATCGCTCCGTGGTTGGGAATTGAGGCGCTTCATGGTGCGCATGGAATGCACTATATGGTGTGCTGTGCTGCGCTGCATGGTGCGCTGGGTGTGCGCTTAATGGCGTGCGCTGCGTGGTGCGCATGGTTTGCGCTCCGTGGAGAGATGCTGACTTGATGCCTGTGTCTTCATGACGCAATGCTCAGTACCGCGGGCATATGAGAGACATGCGGACTCTATGCCTCTGTCTTTATGACGTGGTTGGTAAGTGACGACGAGCCTTCGTGGGGCCTCTGTCGTGGTTACATTGATGAGCATGCTAACGTTTGGGCCTCTGCTCTGTTTTGCGGTCATGGTGGAGGCATGCAGAACTTTTGGGCCTCTGTCTCAATGACGCAATGTGTCACAAATTCATAGTAAGCATAACCTTTGGGCCTCTACTATCTATTCGTGAAAACGACAAGCGAACGTTTGGGCCTCTGTCGATAACAATGTATTGCGAGTGATGGAAATCCGGATTCTATCATTAGCTATGCACTGAATGTCTTGGGTTTGAAGCTGTTTCAACTTTAAAAATCACTATTGATGGTCCTTGTTGCTGGCGCTTGAGTGCACGCTTGCGCCTGGAACACTGGTCAAATTCGTGAATCCTTACTTATGAAACTACTTCAGGCTGAATAAGCTTCAAACCATAGTGGTCATGTTATTTAATTACTCATGTACTCTGTATTTTCAGATAATGATGACGGTCAAAATAATGATGATGGCCAGGTTGTGACAGATGGATCTGATGGGAATGAAGTAACGGTCGAGGACGTCACGCTATCAGGAACGGCCGTGTTAGATATTCCCCTTCCAACCTACCCGCAACGAGTGGAAGTGTATAAAAATGCATAGCGCGCTGTCAACGGGCTCTGGCTTACTCATCTAAAAGCCTTCCCAGCCCTAGCGGCCCCCTCCACCTTAACACCCTCCACGAAAGCCGCTACCCCCGCGCTGATGGATGCTCCCACAGCAGTAGCCCCCACGACGGCGGCTACAGTCGCCCCCCAAGCTGCAGCACCAAGACCTGCTGCCTCAGCAGCTGCTGCAAAGAGGCCCAAGGCCCCCGCAGCCAGTGCAGCTTCCCCCAATACCCCCTTCACATACTCCCCAGATGAGAGTGTAGCCTGTACCATCTTAAGGGCTTACTCCATCTTCCTCACCCCCGAGGCGAAAGCACTTGACGCAGTGCTTAAACAAGCCTTCGCGTCAGGCAATTACAATTTGATGTCGGCCCATAAAATATGGTCCGACTTTGCTGGTATTGCCAAGTCCTTAGATAACATGAATTGCGCACCGTAATGGATAAGCACGCAAAAACATGTTCCATCAAACCCCGATCCCTTAGGTTAGCTACATTTAATGCTAACGGATATAAAAGCCAACGTGATGAGATCGCGAAATTTCTTCGCGACCATCAAATAGACATTCTCCTCATACAGGAAACCTTCCTGAAGCCCTACCGCAGTGACCCTAGAATTGCCAACTATCGACTAGTTCGCAATGATAGACTGCAAAAACACAAGGTCGTCTCGTACTCATCTTGCGAGACTACCTGTCGGATCGCACCTTTCGCTATCGCGTAGAGGGCGCTCTATCCTCCCCCCATCCTATAAAGTCTGGTGTCCCCCAGGGCTCTGTGGTATCCCCCCTAGCCTTCACGCTGTTCACTAGCGATATCCCTAAACCCAAAAAGGCCCAGTTAGCATTATTCGCTGACGACACGGCCATCTTCTACTCGGGTCGTTCACCCGCTCAGATAGGCCTCAACCTCCAAACCTACACTACCCAGCTGGGCCAGTGGTTCCGGAAATGGAGAATTGAGGTCAACCCTGAGAAAAGTCAGGCAGTCCTCTATTCTAGACCGCGACATACGGTCAGACCCCCTCGTCCGATCACCATGTACGGCAGGCCGATCCCTTGGGAGAAGCAGGCCAAGTACCTAGGCGTAATCCTAGACCAGCATCTCACCTTCGTCGAGCACATAAAGCAAGCTCGCTCGCGGGCCGCCTTTGCTCAAGGTAGACTCCACTTCCTCCTAAATGGTAAAAGCAAATTGTCACTCAAGTGCAAATTGCGTACCTACACCGCGGTCATCCGACCAATCATGACCTATGCTTGCCCAGTGTTCGCACATGCCAAGCCCCGTCACCTCCACAAGATGTCGACACTGCAGCACCGCTTTCTCCGCAAGGTGGTGGATGCCCCCTACTTTGTGAGGAACGAGGAGCTGCATGTTGACCTCAAAATCCCCACCCTGCAGCAGTTCATGAAGCGCTCCACCAAGCGCTTCCTAGAAACTGCTGCTAAACATCGTAACCCCCTTATCGTATCGGCTACTCGATACGTTCCCTCCCAAATTTCTAGGATTCGCCGCCCCCGGCATACACTCCAAGTCCCTGATGACGCCACAACCCTGCTCCAAGAGAGCCGTAGGGAAACCAGCACTATCAGAAAACACTACAGACCGCCGATTTTCCGACCTCGCCGGCGAGGCCCGTCGCGAAATCTAAGTCATTGCCCTCCCCGTCTCTCGCCAGCACGTGCCGCTGAGCCATAAACTCCCCAATTAATGGTAACCAGATCCAGCCTTCCCTTGCTGCCCCTCAGTGACGCCCTAAGCCGAGGCTCGTACTCCGCAGGGAGTGCCCTTAGCGTGGTCACTTAGTTTTGTAAGTTTAATAAGTCCTGGCTGGAGGCTTTAATATATTAAAGCCTACACAGGCAAGCCCGGTTAAGCAGACGACAGCCTCAGAGGCTGACCTGCAAGACGCCCCACAAAAAAAAAAAAAAAAAAAAAAAAAAAAAAAAAAAAAAAAAAAAAAAAAGTCAACGGGCTCTTCTTCGTTTGGCTCCGGACGCGACTGACGTATTTTAGAGTCGTTACGAGTATAATATTATTCAAAGGTCGTGTTTATAATGTTGTAGAAGTAGGAACGTACTTGTTATTGTAAAACGTTTTTAAGCAATAAAACTTTCTTGGTTGATGAGTCATTTATTTTCATTTAAATAATAACCGCTTCTGGTCCTTAAGAATATCTATACTAATATAATAAAGCTGAAGAGTTTGTTTAAACGCGCTAATCTCTGGAACAGGTAGTTAGATTTGAAAAATTCTTTCTGTAAACGATAGGTACATTCATGAGGAACGCTATAGGCTATCTAGCATTACGCTGCGACCCACGGGAGCAAAACAGTAACCAAACACGCGGGTAAAAACGCAGGGGACAGCTAGTATTAGATATGAATAATCTCTATAATTTCAAATAATAAATCTCATCCAAATTCGATCATTTACAATGGTAGGTACATATCTGTGTTTTCTTGATAATGAAAAGTTTACAATTTTACGTGATTTTTCATAAACTAACGGAGTTTACAATTACACGGACGCTTTGTAGGTCATAGAACTATTTACCTATTGATCCATGCGACAATTGACGTGAAAACTTCTGTTTCAAGATGCGTTGGACTAACTGGATATGTTGTTGCACGTTCTTCTCCATAGAGAAAGATCTGCGCTTTAGAACGTGCAAATAGCTTCATCTTTTGTTAAGACGGACCGACCTTGACAATTTCAAAGTACCTACCAGTACCGTCAAACGGGGTGAATCTACCCAGAGCGGGAGAAGTCATAGAATGATTTCCCACACAAAACAAAAAAAGGGGTGAATAGAGATAAAACTTTGAACGGGTTTTTCTCGTTATTTAGAAACTGTTTGTAGCATTTAAGTACTCAGATTTATTGATGAATTGTTGTAAAAACTAAATCGATGCTTTCATAGAAACCAATAATAAGTTCTCAAAGTGAAAATCCTAATCAAAGTTTTGTTTCTATTCACCCCTTCGTTTCTACTCACCCCGTTTGTAGGTAAATGGTTTAAATTGAAATAAATGCTTTGAGTTTGAGTTGTGCCTTAGGTATAGGAAACCTTGACTTCCTAAACAAATATACTACTTAATCTATTTATTGCGTGACCCCCGGAGGTCTAAAGCACGGTCTAAAGCTCCTTACTAATTTTATTGAAGTCTAGCTAAGACTTGTTTCACTTTATTTTGCCACTAGCTACTCGCCCCGGCTCCGCACGGGTACAAATTATACACACAAACCTTCCTCATTCATCGCTCTTTCTATTATTGAAAACCGCATTAAATTCCGTTGCGTGGTTTAGGAGTTAGCAGAGAAACAGACAGACGCAGAAAAGGGACTTTATTTACCTATACTATGTTTTGAAATGAAATAAATATAATAACCCATTTTGCCCAACTTCATCCAACCCATTGAAAACACAGCCCCGCTGCAATTTATTCAACACCTCGCAAATTACAAGCCATAACAATTGGCACAAGAAGCGCGATAAAGGGCGCGATTCTATCAACACCCAGGCGTAACCGCGGGGCGTTAATAGCCACCAAGTTTTAATTTATTCCGCAAACTGTTTGCTAGCACGCACACTGGTAGTAGGTAGGCACAGTGATAGATTTGTGGCAATCTGCCGCTAATCTAACGCTGAAGTTGGAAGTTTCAGTGATTATCGCAAAATTGAGTTGAATATGTTCGTTTTGTAGTTGTGTGTGAAGTTTGGAAAGGTTAGGTCAAGGTTAAATGTAGGTATTGGTCGATTTTACATAATTATACAATGCCATTGCCGATAAGGCGTCCATTAAATGGTGTCTTGCTGTCAGTTCTTTTACCACAGTCGAGATTGTGACTGACGGAAAACTAATGCGTCTAGTAGGTAGGTACGCTGACTGATGGTTGAAGGAAGAAATCTACAGTTTGCATCATTCCACTATTAGTCATGACTTTAGGAATTGACTGACGCTTGCATGAGCGTGTGTAATGCACGCCTTCGATTCGTACGTAATGTCAGAGAAATTTTGCCACAATGCGTGTTAGTGTGAATTCAATTTTGGTCTATCATTAAAACAGCTTGTATAGAAATGGACACCAGAGTTGTCCATTTACCATTAAGGCCCTACTAACGGCCAAGTGGCGCCCTCATTGAATAAAAAATCGTAGCATAGCATAGAAAATAAATATTATAGAATCCAACGTCACGTTTGTTACAAAGAGGATAAAGTATTTTTACGTTGTTAAAACAGGTCTCAGAATGTTTCATATCCAAAGTAGTAGGCAAAAGTACCAAAAGCGACCGTTTCTGACACTTTTGCCTACTACTTTGCATACGAAACATTCTGACCCTTAAGTATTTAAACTTAATCAGGTTTTTGATGGTCCCATACTAAGACGTCCTTCCTTATAATCATGCCTATCACTCGAAGCGCCTATGCTCGCCAAGAAGAGTCTAAACTCAATCTGGCTTTGAGCGAATTAAAGGCGTCTAAGAAGTGCTGTGATCAACTGATTAAGGAAATGGATGATAGTGAAAGGGTGCTCCTTGAAGCCCATGATAAGAATAGGAAGTTAAAGAATGAAATGGCTCAGTTATACATTCAATACACTGAGGCCATAGAAGCCCGGGATAGGCTCCAACTTGTTGTGGACGGATTCAGCCAGTGTAGCACAGAGTATGAACAAGCTCTTAATCACAAATTTTTGTTGCAACAACAGCTACAAGAGGCTCAAAGTCAAATTTCACATCTTGAGACAACTAACCTGAACATCACAGCCTCTCTGAATCAAAGTTTATTCAATGAGTTGGTTCCTATTGCCCCATCAATGGTTGATCTAGTAGGACACTCTTGCATTATAGATTTGACAAGTGATGATGATTCTAAGTCAAGTAAAAAAGTCAGGATAATCACTAGTAAAAATAAACTTAAAAAATATATTAAAATAAACAAATACATTGTTAAAACTAAAAAAATGGTAAAAAAACAAAAGTTCTTCATTAAAAATGTAAAACTTAATAGGGAAAGGTTAAATTTATTAAAACAATTAGATATGTATGCTTTGAACTTAGAGAAAAGTACTAGGAAATACCAAACTGACACGGAAGACTTGCAGTGTGAACTTGATCGGTTACAACAGCAACTAAGCTCAATGACCACTAAATATAGAGCCTCAGAGAAACAAATGAAGGAATATGTGTTGGCAATGAATGAGCTGGTTAGCTTACAAAAATCAAACTGTGAACATTGCCAATCACCATCAATGGCATCTACTCCGGACCATTCATTGCCATAATATAATACCACCTTACCGCAGTCTTGTGCCAGTTTGCCAGTAGAAATGACTAATTGTTTATCGCAACAAAGTGTAAATAAAGAAATAGTTATCTATTGTGATGAGATTGGAAAGGATTTAGGCCACTTTTTGATAAATGAATATCCGGGACACTCTATAATGAATAACTGCATGCCTGGTTGTACTTTGTTGGAAATAATGAAAGAGATTATAAAATGTAATTTTAACCAGGATACTATACTCATAATTTTAGTTGGTGATAGGGGTACCGTGAACAAAGGAGAATTGCTCCAATATTATAGAACCTTGTCTGACCTTAATTTAAGAAAAATTGTGATGTTCACTTTCCCTTATAGCCAAAGTTTGCCACAGGAAGAAAATCAAATTAGATATCATATGAATATAAAATTGCACAATTTGTTATTTAATAATAACTTATTCCATCTCATTGACCTTAACAATTATATTGGTAATCGTTTTTATTTGACAAAAGATAGGAATCATATAGATAGATACTATCTTTCAAATTATTGTAGGAGACAGATAGCTGTGTCGCTATCATATTTATTTTGTATAACAGCCAAGAATTTGGCTAAACAAATTGCTTCTATTGAGCAATGCAATGACATTTTTCATAATTCTGCCAATGTCTTGGCATCAAATTTTGACATTATTAATAATTTAAATTAGAAATTAAGACAACAGAGACAATCTCTAGCAATTATTTAAAGAATGGTGAAAACAATGTTTTAAAATCAACAAATAGTATCAACCTGGTGCACCAAAATATTTATGGTTGTATGGGCAAGGATTTAGAAATAGAATTATTCCTTAAATTTAACAATGTAGATATTCTTTGTATAACTGAACATTGGCTTAAAAGCCATCAGATTATGTTTAATTATAGTAATCACCAGGTTGGTAGTTCGTTCAGCAGAGTAAACGCTATACATGGTGGCTCATTAATTTTCATAAATAATATACTTAAGTTTAAAGACCGCAAGGATATTGTGAGCCTCTCTGTTGAACAGACAGTTGAAATTGCCTGTATTGAATTGGAGCAGTTTGTTATATTAAGTGTGTACAGACCACCTAAAGGATTGTATGATTGTTTTGAAAAAGTAATGGATGAAGTGTTGCAAAAAATTTGTAACTCTAGTAAGTCTGTCATCGTTTGTGGCGACTTCAACGTTAATTTGTTAGAAACTTCTAGCCTAAGCACTAAAATTATAAGTTTGTTTCAGTCATACAATCTTGTAAATCTATTTATGGAGCCTACTAGAATAACCCCCACTACTGCATCTTGCCTAGATAATATTTATGCAGATATTTTACCTACCCACAAAAAAATTATTAATTTATTAGACTCTGATCATAGTGGACTATTGATCACTATACCAAATATAAACAAATATAAACGAAAAAAAGATATCACTGTTAACCCAAAATCTAAAGGTCGCTTGGAAACATTTAAAACTAAACTCTCAAATAAAATCCCACTTTTGTCAACTAATGATGACCCTAATCAACATTATAATGATTTTTTCAAAATGTATTGCACGCAATTTGATACTACTTTTATTCCTAAGACGATTTCGGTAAATAGCAATACTTCCTTCAGTGACTGGGCCACCATTGGTATTAATAAAAGTAGAAAACGGCTGTATGAGCTGTATGAAGAACGGACTTATATTAACACTGTAGAATTTAATTTATATGTTAAGAATTATTCTAAATTATTTAAAAAAGTATGTTATTTGGCGAAATCTCGCTACTTAAGTTCAAAAATTAAAAATAGTAGTAATGTAATTAAAATGACTTGGGATATTATTAATAGCGAAACGGGAAGGTCTTGCAACCGAAGTAGTGATTACAGCCTTGCTATTGATGACAGTATCATTAAATCAGATTCGCAAGTCGCCGCGGCATTTGAAAATTTCTTTGCAGAGATTCCCGTATCGACTACAAAATCTCTAAATTCATCACCAACTGCTGCAGAAATTTTACTTAAAGAAAACGTTCCAGTTTGTGAATCCCAATTTTATTTCCAATATGTCACTTGTAATGATGTAATCAAAACTTTTAATACTTTAAATGTTAAAAAGACTGCAGATCTATGGGGTAATTCTGTTGACGTTGCTAGGTCTATTATAGACATTGTAGCACCTACTTTAGCAATAATTTTTAATAATTGTATAGATTGTGGTGAGTTTCCTGATCTAATGAAATATAGTAAAATTATACCATTGTTTAAATCGGGTAGTACATCAGACCCTACTAATTATAGACCTATATCAGTGCTACCTACTTTTAGTAAAATTTTTGAGAAAATTATTTTAGATCAAATTCAAAGATATTTTAATAAACACAAATTATTACACAACAAACAGTTTGGTTTCACAAAGGGTCGTTCAACAACTGATGCTGGTGTTGAACTTTTGGGACACATTTATAATGCATGGGAAGATAAATGCGATGCGTTGGGCATTTTTTGCGATTTGTCTAAGGCTTTCGATTGCGTTCTCCCTGATACATTGATCAGGAAGCTGCACTACTACGGAGTCCGGGGCGCCTCTCTGGATCTTCTTACTTCATACTTGAGTAATAGGATTCAGAGAGTTGATGTGAACGGCAAAAGGTCTTCCGGGTCTGTAGTCAGAATGGGGGTTCCTCAAGGCTCAATTCTGGGTCCTTTTTTGTTTCTAATCTATATCAACGACTTGCCTTACCTCATAAAGGATAAACATGATATAGTGCTGTTTGCAGATGACACTTCACTTTTATTTAAACTCAAACGTCAGCAGGTGGTTGTTGATAATGTAAATAATGCTCTTTCAACTGTAGTTAACTGGTTTAATGTCAATAATCTTCTCCTTAACGAGAAAAAAACAAAATGCATAAAGTTCACATTACCCAATGTAATACAAGTGAACACTAGTGTGTCAATAAAGGGTGAAGAGTTGAAACCCGAGGATTCCACAGTGTTCTTAGGTTTAACTTTGGATGCGCAGCTTCAGTGGAGCCCCCATATAGATAAACTGTCCAAAAAACTTAGCTCTGCAGCATACGCCGTAAGGAAAATTCGTGGTTTAACTGATTTAGAGACAGCTCGTTTAGTATACTTTAGTTATTTTCATAGTGTGATGTCGTACGGCATTCTGTTGTGGGGAAATGCCGCCGATATTCAGACAATTTTTGTTTTACAGAAAAGGGCTATTCGTGCAATTTATAAATTAAGTCCCAGACACTCCCTCAGAGACAAATTTAAAGAGATTAATATTATGACTGTTCCCTCTCAATATATTTATGAGAATCTCATGTATGCACATAAAAATATTAATCTGTTTAAAAGATACAGTGATATCCATAGCATAAATACTAGGAACAAACACAAATTTATTGTACCAAAAACCAGGCTCAAGAAAAAAATAGGTGGTTCGTTTAGATGTCAATGTATACGTTTCTATAATAAACTTCCTAGCCAAATTCAAGAACTAAGCATAAATAAATTTAAATCATTTATTAAACGTAAGCTATGCCAGAAAGCTTTTTACACAATTAATGACTTTCTTGAGGACAAAAAGGCGTGGGATTGAGCTGCTTCAATGATATACATGAGCCATTGTTTTCATATGTACTACTTACTGATGAAAAATTTTTTTATATATATATTTTTTTTTAATATTCGTTTTGACATGAATACTTGTATAGTATTGTATTATATTTTTTATTTTATTTTTTTATTGACATTTTATTTTTTTATTTTTTTTTTTTTTGACTTGAATACTTTGTTAAGTATTATATTTATTTTTATTTTTTTGATTGACATATTATGATTACTATTTTGTTTGACACAAATATTTACTTTGTAAAGTATTATATTTTTATTTTTTTTTTGATTACTTAATTATTGTAAATGTGAGGACTATGTGGGTTATTATTATTATTTTCTCCTCCTTTTTACAGTAATTTTCAACGTTGTCTGACAGTTTGAGTACTTTTGCGGCCTACCCAAATGTCTTTTCTTTGGTATTGTTCGTCATGTCATTGAGCTCCTTAGTGGTTTTTAAGTTGAGCTATTCGACTATTGACAAATGCTTGCACTGACTGGACAGGTCCACTCAAATATGTTTGGTTCTTTCTTCAAAAGACCACTACAGACACTAAGCTGCATGGTCCTCATATAGAATAATGTGAATGCGAGAACTATGTATGTCGTTATATTCATGTAGATTTTATGATTGTCTGGCAGTTTGAGTATTTTTTGCGGCCTACTCAAATGTCCTTACTTTGGTATTGTTCGTCGGTTCGTTGAGCACCTCAGAGTTCTGAGTTGAGCTTCGCGATGACTGACAAATGCTTGCACTGTCTGGACAGGTCCACTCGAATTCGTGTGTTGCTTTCTTCATAAAGCTCATCCCAGACATAAACGTACATGGTTCTCATATGATCTAACCAGTCCACATTGTATGGATTTGAACACTAAAAGAGACTTTGACCTCTGAGTTTGTTTCGGTGTTTCTTCTCAGGGTAGTCAGCTAGGAAACACCGGCCTCATCTAGCTTAAACTGACAAAAAACATTGACGTGTAAAAGTGTTCCTTGTAACCTATTTACTGAATAAACATCATTTATCATTTATCATTTATCATTGACGCAGGCCTCCTTGTGCGCCGTACCGTAATCCACCACGCGGACCCAATGCGGGTTGGTGAATGTCACATGTCTTCGAATTTTTGGTTCTAGGACATGCCGGTTTCGTCACGATGTTTTCCTTCACCGTTTTGAGAACATTGGTGATTAAATGGTATATAGACAAAGTAAAGCGCCTGCATGGGTTCGAACCCCTTGACCTACAACTTGTAAGTCGCGGCCGTTACCACTGGGCCAACACTGCTCTAGTGAAGTAATATTTACTACTAACCGGAGGTAGTTCATGGTTAACGGGGAAAAAAAACTCACATTCGTTAAATAGCACTTTATTTCTATTTACATGTTAAAATTAAGAAATAATAATTAATTCACGTATAATGTGCAGACAGACAGAGTGAGAAACAAACAACTCGACTACGTCAACTAACATACGTGTTTATTATAAATCTTCACGCTTACATGTTAGCAGTATAAGCAGAGATCCGCTTCCACCAAACTTTAAAACGGTATAAATGCTTAGTTGAGCCCCATCAGTAAATTCGACTGAATACTCTTACAACTCGGAAATTGAAATTTTCTGACAGATTGTAACCATCTACAAAATAGACTATTGTTTTATGACGTGATTTTCAGGATTCACGAAGACACGAAGGGTCCAAACGGAGCCCTATTGCTGTCCGTGTCTATCTGTCTGTCTGTCCGTCGTCTGTCACAAAATTTTGTTCCGAAGATTTTTTTAACTTCGCATTGACCTCATCATCATCGTCCTTTTTAATGTCCCCACTGCTGGGGCACAGGCCTCCTCTCTATGAGGGGTTGTGGGCCGTAATCCACCACGCGGGCCCAATGCGGGTTGGGTTTGATTGACCCATTGACCTATGAACTAGAAATTTGTTGATAACGTTTATTATTACGGACTTATATGTTACTTACAAATACCAATATATTGATAAATTAGATGTTTTCTTTGATAGTTTTCTCATTTGGTACGGAACCCCTAAACGTGTGAAGTCCGACCCGCACTTGGCCAGTTTTTAACTTTTAGGCTCAAATACCCATACTTCTACATCGTAACTTTGAGGTATTTGCCTATTTGAATCTATTTCTGGGGTCTCTTTGGGGTCTGCTATTTCGTTCTTTCAAAAAGCACTATTATCCTAGTTTAAAGCAATATTCATAAACAAATATCCAAGATAAGGCCACTTAAAGATCGTTGTCCTACACTACTTGAGCTAAAACTTCATAAAAAACATTCATCAATATTGCTACTTGTAAGGGTAGGTAGAATGACATTGACATTACTATTACTGATATTATTAACTTCATCTATAACTAAATTATTGAGCATTTATTCTGTCTAAAACTTGGATCCAGCAGTAACAAATATCATTTCCCAACACGAAAACCGAACCTCAATCCCCACGTACGACAGCCCACAGAACAATAGAGCTAATTCGTACTTCATGGAACTAGTATCTCTGCTTATCTTTAAAATAAAACCATAAACTTTTATAATAAACAGAATATCTTAGTAAACGCAGTCGTTAAAAACAATCAGTACTGAGATAGTTGGTACAAACAAATAATGACTCTCACGCCATACAAATAGAATACATTTTACATATTGTGCCTAACTGCTCTGGATCAAGCGGTATTTGAAGCGGATAGCAGAAAAATAACATTATTATACATAATTAATATAAAATGATAAATAAAAACATATCTTTTGTGTAAATATTACCTAACATTTATTACTTATGGCATATCTAGAAGTCTTAAAATATGGGATCCAATGTTTACAATCTAATTCAAACAAAAAATAGCTCGTAATAATTGAAACTTATATCAATAACAACAAATCATACAAACAAACAAAAGAATTCATAATTTCCCTTACTAATCTTGTGTACAAAATAATAACAATAATTAATTATCAGCCCCACGCGCGTATGAACCCGCTTCAAACACCGCTTGTTTCGGAGCCCATCGCTGAATGTCATGGCGTCGACGAAAATAACATAATTATATAAACATAACCGTGTAGCTTTAACTTTGTGAATAAAACACGGAGTAGTGAGTGAATGGAGTATCTAGAAAAGTCCACATGCAAACAAACCATAGATCACCCACCCACGATACAAGAGTAATTTCTAGTGTGAGGCAACTTCTCTGGCTTTCTTAATATTTCGGCGCCTTCACTTCGCTGGTAAGTATCTTCATCTGTAAGGCCAAGCTTTTGCATGTCCTTCCGGACATCTGTCATCCAGGTAGTTTGCGATCTACCATTCCCTCTCTTTTTTGTAGCCATGGAAAGGCACTTTTTCACGATATGGTATGGTAAGAAGAAACATATTCCCCGAAGACTTTATTCCCCGAAGTTGTAAGCAGCGATGTATAACACCAACATTTCACCAGTTAAGTTATGCACACATTTACTAATCTGTAGTGATTGTTTGAAATGATAAGTATATGAAAACATTCAATACTGTGACTTAGAATATTCTTAAACTAGTAATTTATAGCTGTGCTTTAATTTGTGGCAAAACATAAAATAACTTCTCCCACTCTGGGTGGAGCGGAAGGGTCAGACTCTTACTGACTAAAACCCACCCGTGCTCCTTAACTGTGCCAGGGGCGCGGTGACTCTTCCCGCGACCCTGGATTTATAACTATGCCTATAACCGAGACTTCACGCAAATAACTAAACTCCATGTAATCACTCCATTCACTTAATTACTCCGTGGCAAACGACACTTAGCACTAGCGATATAATTTATGTGTGACAGATATTTATCTTATAAAGAAGCATGTATGTATTTGTATATGAAATATAATATTCTATTGAATACAGTAATACCACAACATACATAAACTTATTATTTTACTGACGACCCGCCCCAGCTTCGCACGTTCACAAATTACACCTAAACCTTCCTCATGAATAACTCTGTATATTAGTGAAAACCGCATGAAAATCCGTTCAGCAGTTTTTGATTTTATCGCGAACAGACAAACAGACGCGGTGGGGGACTTTGTTTTATAAAATGCAGTGATTTTGTCTACCGATGTCAAGTTACTTGACTAAGCGGCTTCATCGTAATATCATTAATATCAGCCATTGCTGGTTATGGATAATCGAACATAACTATAAAGTTCAATTACTTTAACTTACCCAACTAACTTACAGGGGATTTGTTTCAAATAAATTTTCCTTATAAGTTAATCTTAAAAGTATAATTTGCTAAATATATTTACTTATATAGAACAATGTCGTATTTTATTTTACAATCAAGATTTTTTGTAATGGCGTACACCAGATGGCAGCACTGAATCGTCAGGTCCACACCTGTCAAAGCGCCTCAGATAATGGTGCCGATTCTCTTAAACAAAAACTAAACTAAAATGAGAGAATCGCTATCTTACTACTTAGCTATAAACTAAGTTAGAGATGTCAAACTAGTTTACGCCTTGCGTTTTACCGTGTTTTAGTCGACATGTTTTTACGTGTACCCTTAATTTGTATGGAAATATTAGGTCAACTAAATTTGACAGCTCTAATTTACGTCCGTCTTTTTCTTGTTTTATTAGAGAGAAAAAGATAGCAATAGCCTAAATTAAGTTTAGTTTGTGCACAACAGAATCGGCACCAACGTCATACACTGACATTTGTTAAATTAACGTCAGCGTCATGTTAACGTAAGTAAGGGCCTTATTTAAAAAAAAAATATAACCATGTGGTTAGTTTAAACACTGGCAGGTTCTTATTTCAAAATTTTCTACCTGGAAAAATAGAACGACGATGGAATAGATGTACCCTGGTAAAGTGCTAACTTATCATTTAAAGGAGTTTTTGTCTTATATGTATACATTTGTTTGTTTCGTTTGCAAAGTAATAGACCTGTCGCCTAAGTGGCGCCATTTGATGGCGTCAATTTTTCTGAAAACCCTCATTAAAAGGCATCTGAGAGCCAGTTTTATTTTTGGGTTGTCTATTTCTTTTGTTGAAGGAAGTTGTAAATATATAGCTACAAATAATATTTCTTATTTTCTCTTCTTATTTTACCTTCGCCATTTTAAAGATCATTTAATTATTTATAAATTAGTCTGAGTGTTTTAGTTTAATAATTGTTGTTTTATGTGTAATAAATTAATAATGCGTTTAATTTCGGACAGCGCTCCTTGATGGACGAGTCCTATTACTGGATAGACATACGACGCGTTACGTGAGCTCAGCGCAGAACACGCAAGCTGCTAATAGCGCCTTAAGCAGAGATGTAAAAGTATACCCACACATTGCCAATTATATTTTAAATCACTTAAATTTGGTGGCGAGTCTATTGTCACCAACCGGGCACGAATCTAGAATCCAATCTAATACAACAAATAAAGATATTTCTCAACTTCCACTTTCCACTATACAAAGGGCACATTTTATTAATTTAATGATTATTTACTTAATTTATTTGGGGCATACCTTTGGTCAATATTAACGTATAACTATCAAATTTTGAGGTATTACTGTATACAGGTACAATTTACATTATATCATCGAATCTTTAAGTAGTAAGTATATACTATATTTATGTTTGTCGTGTACCAAAATACATCAGCGAAATGTAATATACAAGTCTTATTTATTTATGATAGCAACTATATTCGTCAATATTTAAAATACTTTGGGAGTGCCATAACTAACTTCACATCTTTTTATTTAACTCTTAAAAAACAAGTGTCGTAATGAAATCATGTTTTGGGGAAGGTACATTCTTGCAAATCGCTTAACTCTTTAAATTTCCAATAAAAATCTATGTGATAACGACATCAACAGTTTCCTGGCCACTTTGTATCAGCCGGCTGGTATAGGGTTAATATGTCAGTTACCAAAGAAACCGACACAATAGAAAATCTATTGTGTCTGACCACCAGTGGCCTTACGGCAGTTTAGACCTAGGCAGTATTGTATAATTATAGCCATTTTGAAAACAGGTAATTTAAATATCTATATTAATAACAATAATTTTATAATTTAGTTTTAGTCTTACTTTAAATTTAGTTCTGAATACGCAAAAGCATGCTGTGGCCTCCTATAATTGAAGGAGTGCACTTATTTTAAAACATTTTATTTCTTTATACATTTATATTTGTTTGTGTACATCTTCTGTTGGAGGTCCTTATTTTTAAAATAAAAAATAATAACAATCCCATGACCATTCATCTCAATTCTCAGGAATTGGGTTGAATCTAACCACGAAAACATAATAATATTTCATTTCATCTCTAATACATACATACACTTAAAAATTCTTCCGCAGAGAATACGCAGGCTCCCCAAAACACAAGTCCAGTGACATCCAAAGTACCACCAAGACCGACAGCGGTCACGTAAACTTCATCCTCTCTTTCTACTCCCACCGACTCTTCTTCCCACTCTTGCGGATGCGCTCAGCCCGCTCCGCTCGCTCGGCTCGTTCGTCAGATCGCTCAGAGCGCTCGGGCCGCTCGTCGGAGCGTTCGTCGCCCCGCTCGTCGGATTGCGCGGCGGGAGCGTTGACGCCCGGCTGGATGGAGGGGCGTGTTTGTTCCCAAGAGTGGTCTGTTGATGCTGTGAACTGAGGGGGAAAACATATCTTTAGTGTGGAACGTAGTCTAAAAGGCAATGGAATACGGTGAATTAGCACCTTGTTGGTAATAAATGACATAAAAAAAGAACCGAGCTGTGTGTTCAAACCGTCTGTTGATAAAAAGAGATGGTGTTATATTGTTCTGAATAGCTATAAATTACTCTCTCTCTATTGCATCAGAAAAATTATGGCTGTAACTCGCAAAACTTCGTCCGCGTCCTACACGCAGCAGCTTGAAAGCTCAAAAATTTTCCATAATTCATCATAGCAAACTACGGTTTACTGGTTTGCATCTAGACGCTGTAACCAGCAGAGTTTTTACAAACTGTTTGCGCATGCAAGCTGAAAATCGGTCAAGACAACTTAACATATTCCACTGCTGGGCAGGCACGAATTTTATAAATACCATTCCTCGTGTCATGATGACTGCCAGTGCTCCCCGCCAGTCTCTAGGACAGATGATCGACTACCTGGTTGTACTGCGAGCGGAAGGCGGCCTTCAGCGACGCGAGCCTGTCGGTGGCGGGCCCGTGCGAGTGCGAGCGCTCCAGGCTCAGCGGCGGCGCCTCCTCCTTCGGCGGCGGCAGCCCGGGACGCTCTTTGTAACTGAAATATTAAAGCGTGATTTAATATGGTACACTAATAACTTAGTTTAGGCTTTTTACACACATGACTATATAATTGATTTGCTTTTATTGACCAAAATCTACCAATAAACAATCGTAATCACAACACGAATTATAAATCTAGGCTACTAAATTCTAACCCTCATTCAATATTTTTATTTATGTATTTATGTGTTTGTGTTTATCTATTCACGTATTTATCTTTTTTTTGTATTAATTTATTCATGAATATGTTGTTATGTTATATAGTTGTATAAGATTGTGTTGTATAAGTGCGTATAATAAAGTGTGTAGATGAGTATAATAAGTGTGTGTAAGTGTAAGTGTGTGTTGTGATTGAGTTGTGTGTGTGTTGTGTTGTATCTGTGTGTGTTGTGTGTGTTGTGTTTTGTGTGTGCTGTGTTGTGTGTGTGTGTTGTGTGAGTGTGTTGTGTGTGTGTGTGTGTTGTGCTGTGTGTGCGTTGTGTTGTGTTGTATGGGCGTTGTGTGTGGTGTGTGTTGTGTGTGGTGTGTGGTGTGTGTTGTGTGGTGTGTGTTGTGTGGTGTGTGTGTGTGGTGTGTGTTGTGGTGTGTGTGTGGTGTGTGTGTTGTGTGTTGTATTGTGTGTTGTGTTGTGTGTGTTCTTTTGTGTATGTGTTGTAGTGTGTGTTGTGTTTTGTGTTGTGCTGTATTTTGTGTTGTGCTGTGTGTTGTATGTGTTGTGTTGTGTGTTGTGTTGTGTGTGTTCTGTTGTGTGTGTTGTGTGTGTGTTGTTGTGTGTGTGATGTGTTTTGTGTTGTGCTGTGTGTTGTATGTATTGTGTTGTGTTGTGTGTGTTGTGTGTTTTCAATCAGGCATCGGCCATGACCGGGCCCCATCATGTTTGCTGACAACTCTTGTTCGGCGCTTGTGGAACACTACGCGCCGTCGACTCTCGGGCCTGGTGCAGACCGGACGGCGAGCTACCCACTACTTGCCGTCCGCAGGCCCATTCTTGTCACGTAAACAAAAAATAAGGGCGATACAGTGCGTTGAAACGTCGCGTGACGTCACGCGGCGCGACACTTTTAAACACCAAAGCGACATAACACTCCTGAACTTTGATGCGTTTTATCTTTGTAATTTTTTATTGGTTTGGTAAAGCAAAAAATACGTGCCCAAAATTTTTTGGTTATTTAACTGACGGCTTAATTAGATTTTTTCTGTAAAATACCCCATTATAAGAGCTACACATACCCCAATCCACATCCGCCCACGTTAAGGTTCTTCCCCTTGCCCTTCTTGAAGCGCGACTTGCGGAACCACGCCGACTGCATCGCCATCTGCATCAGGTCATCTGGCACTTCCTGTAACATACAACATCAATGTAAAGATCAACCTATTGTAATCCTTTGTACTGTATTTTATAAATTAGTTTTTGTGACATGTGTTAGAGAAAAATAAACGTTATTCAATGCGCAAAAATCCAAATCCATTCAAACCCGGTTGGACTGGAACCGACCTCAACATAGACTGACATACAGATGACAGATTACTGGACCGTCTAAAGTGTAACGTGACAGAAGACTCGGCCATCTAATGTGTGACACGACAAATAATTGAGTCATTTAACGTGTCGCATCATAGATGGCTAGGCCATCTACTGGTAACGTGTAAAACGGCTGTGCCATCTTACGTGATACATACATGACAGAGGACTGGGCCATGTAACGTGAAACATGTCAGACGATTTAGCCATTTAACGACACGGTTGGCGCAGTGGTTGAGCGTTCGGCTGCTGCGCTGCGTGTCGCGGGTGCGATTCCCGCACGGAACAAATATTATGACCTACTGATAGTTGTTCCGGGTCTGAGTGGAGTGTCTTGTGTATATGAGTATACATGTTTGTGAACGCACCCACGATATAGGAGTAATTCCTAGTGCGGGCAACCTTTTCATAAAAAATATTTAAAAAAAAAAAGTCGAGCATAGTGTAGACATCTCTCACCCCGGTGCGGCCGGTACGTCATACACGATGTGGGATTGTGTGCGTAGTATACCTGCTGTACGCCCTCGAGGTTCCTGAGCAGATGTCCGGCGAAGTCCTTGTCCTTCCCTCTGTCCAGCAGAGTGTAGGCGTCTCCTCGGACTCCAGCGCGGCCGGTACGTCCCACACGATGTGTGTGTGTGTCTATGTCGCGAGCCACTGTGTAGTTGATGACCGTTCTGATGTGAGGGATGTCTAAACCTCGAGCTGGAAGAAAAAAGAAGGGGTTATCTTGAAGTCCAAAAAAAAAAACATTAAAACCTATGTCTATTTTCTTTATCAGCACGCGCGTTACGCATGTTCAATGCTACACTATAGGGTCGCCGCCTCATGGAGTACCTATCCGTAAGATCGAAAAAGGATCTTGATTTGCCGCACTTTATCAAATCAATTTTGCTAATTTCTGTTAACTTAATGCGAAGTTAAGTTAAGCTTATAACCTATAAGCTGGTTGTGCTCATTTATTAATAAAGTGGCTCCGGTAATCTCATGCAAAATGACGACCATAATAATATTGTAATTGTTCGACTAGAGTATCATTTTCCATGTTTTCGGGGGTGCTGATGCCGAAATTGAGGTTTTGCTCCGTACATTTGTATGTCTTCGTGTATTTTGGTTCATGATTACGTACCTGCGACGTCGGTGGCGACGAGTATGTGGTTCTCATTGCGCTTAAAGGCGGTGATCACTTTGTTCCTGTCCGCTTGTTCCATGTCTCCGTGTAATAGTAACGCGTCGTATTGCTGCACGCCTAGGTTTGCGGCTGTCTGTTCTGCTTCTAGCTGCACGAATATTGTCAGTTTTTTGTTATTGAACGTCAAAAAAAAAATCTTTCAGCGACGCCACCATTATGGGCTAAATTGGCTAACGGAATTATAAAAAAATTCACACAGTCAACAACGCCAGACAGAAGAAAAATAGCAAGAAAACATTATAACGTTTTGCGGTAGTCGGGTATCAATAATATGCGTGTTTTTTTTTTTGAGTTCACCTATTTTTTAGTGTAAAGGCCATGGCCAAGAGTTCTAGGACATCAGGTGAGATAGTGGTCAAACGCGAGCCTATCAATTAATATTTTTTTAAAAACTTGTGTTACGAGTAGGTATTTGGGATTGTCAATGTCAACAAACAAAATTACATTTGAAATATTACTTAAACTATTTTTCGTCTCTGAACTGTCTCAAATGAAACTTAATTAAAGCAATTTCCAGTAATTACATACTTCAAATGCCTCCCAGCATAAACCACATCCCAAATTTTTAGGCAGTCTCGTCTTGATTATAATTACATACCTTCTTGGTAACGAATATTAGTACACTCCCGGCCGATAGGAACTCAACCAAGTGATGTAGTAGCCACGACCACTTCTCTTCTGGCTTGTGGAATATCCTGGAAACAAAACAGAACATTCAAAGCAAAGTTCCCTACACGTAAAATAAATATAAATAAAGTACACACAACCACTGGACCAAGTAACGTGTCCCATGATAAAACTGATGGGCCATCTAACTTGTCACATTACAGATGGCTGGACCATCTAACGCGTCAGATGGTAGATACCTGGGCCACCGAACGTGTCAGATTACAGATGGCTGGGCTTTATAATGTGTCAGATGACAGATGGCTGAGCTATATAACGTGTCTCATGGCAGATAGCTCGGCCATCTACCCTGTCACATGCAATATGTCTGACCAATCTCATGCATGACAAATGGCTGGTCTTGTGACATGTCATACCTGACGTGCTGCATGACCAGATGGCTGGCCTCTCCCGCCGCACCGTGCTGCACCCGCACGGGGTCGTGCAGAGCATCTCGCGCTAGTCTCTCGACTCGACGCGGGAATGTGGCGGAGAATAGGAGGGCTTGCCGGTCTGGGCGGACGTGGTTGCAGATAGATCGGACTTGTGGCTCTGCAAAGATATACAGACTTTCGGGTAAAAAGACTTTCAATGTTACGGAAGCCTGTGTTGCTGGGAAGTTTGTTGCGCCACTTTCTCCTCTTAGCTATAACACTAAAAAGTGATGACGGGTGGTTGTTTTGGAGGCATGTGTATCTCTTATAGATCGCGTTTTCACCTGCAATAAAATTCTGCTAGCAGTGTCAGACAGTAGCCACACAACTGTAGTCCGTACATCCATATGGGTTTAATATGCACTTGTAAAGTAGGAGCTTATTTTCCATGGTAAGTTGCGATTTTCGCCCCAAGAAGCAGTAGAGTTTACTCCACTGTAGTCCTAATGCCTTTTTTTTGTAAATATGCTTGTTGCATGTTAAATGCTGATTAAGATAATTATATCCCTGGGTATCTTACAAATTCGCATTGCGCAATTTTAGTTTGATTAAAAACTACTTCAGGACATGTTTGTCTTTTCAAAGTAAACGTGATCTGAATGGATTAAGATTCATTAAGTTGTTATTCACCAGTCCTTTAGCCACTTTATGTCGTTAAGGCTAGTTTAGAAAATTTATTAGAAACCCCGGCGGCAGGTTTTTATCGACTACGAGGACGGTTGTGTCATCAACAAATGTGCCAATGAGAACGCTTTGTGTATCTGGGAGATCTACCAGATACCCATAACGTTCTCACTGGCTCATTTGCGTACTCTTTCTTTTATTTAAAAGAAAGAGCATGGGGCCCATCACACTACCCTGAGGCACACCTGCTTTTATCTCGTGTAACTTTGTCGCCGAGTCGTTGCACTTTGAGTAAAAGTATCGTTTGCTAAGGGTATGACTTGATGAATTGGAAATAGTTCATTTGGTAGCATCTTAGATAATTTGCAGAACAGGGTCTTGGTGCCATAATCGGTCAAAAGCCTGTGATATATCCAGGAATGCCGCTGAGACATGGTGTTTGTTTTCCAAGGCGTATTTAACAATTTCAACTAATCTGTGCACCTGTTTAATAGTGCGGTTAGCTTTTCTGAAACTAAATTTATGTTCTGGATTCAGTTTCATAACCTAAATGATGATTGTCAGAGGGTTTAGGAAGAGTATTTTTAAGATTTTGGACGGTAGGAGTAATAAGCTGATAGGGTAAGATTAGTTCATACGTGGGACCTTTTCCCGGTTTTGGAAACAATATTATTTCAGCCAAACAAAAGTTGCACAACATTCTTTCAGCAAGAAGGGTCATCATCATTATCATCAGCCTTTTAATGTCCCCACTGCTGGGCCACAGGCCTCCTCTCTGTGAGAGGGTGTGGGCCGTAAACCACCACGCGGGCCCACTGCGGGTTGGTGAATGTCACGTGTCTTAGAATTTTTTGTTCTAGGACATGCCGGTTTCCTTACGATGTTTTCCTTCACTGTTTTGCAAGAAGGGTTAGTGTTACATATTAACAGTATCGCGCGAAAGTGTTTTCAAGTTTTCTATGAACTTTCATGTCCTATGTTGGAGTACTGCTCTCATCTTTGGGACGGATCTGCAAGATACCAGCTTGATGCCCTTGAGTCAATTGAGAAACGAGCCAAGAGGATCATCGGCAATGATAGACTCGTTGAGTCAAAACTCCAAAGTCTTGAACATAGACGCCGAGTTGCTAGCCTGTCGGTTTTCTATCGATTACATTTTGGGGAGTGTGCGACGGAATTGCATGATTTGATTCCGCCAAGCCCGTTTCACCTAAGGACCACAAGACGTACGGCGAAATGCCACCGGTTCATGGTGGACATCCCATCCATACGCACAAAGCGTTTTGAGAAAACATTCATTGCACGTACAGCTAGAGAGTGGAATTCTCTACCGGAGTCTGTGTTTCCTGTAAGATACAACCTGGGAGTCTTTAAGTCAAGAGTGAATAGGTTACTTCTAGGCAAGCGTGCTCCATCTTCGACCACATCATCGCTTACCATCAGGTGAGATAGTGGTCAAACGCGAGCCTATCAAACATTAAAAAAAAAAAAAAAAAAAAAACAATTGCTTCTAACAAGGATAGTCCACATGTAAAATTGCCGAAAGTTTGTCAAAAACGTTGGCCTAACGTTTACGCCAAAGTTCACCTGGGGTAACGATAAAGAGTAGTAACATTACTTACCGAATCCCATATCGAACATCCTGTCGGCTTCGTCCAAGACCAGGTAGGTGACGCGTTGCAAGCTGGTCGCCTTGCACTTGATGAGGTCAATGACTCGCCCCGGAGTACCCACCACTATCTCCGCACCACCACCTGTAATTAATATGGGAAGCTGAGAGATTGTCTTGAATATTGGTATTTTTGATTGATGTATAGTCAAGACATTTTCCTTTTTTGTTTTCCCTTCTTCTTCTTAGCGTGTCGATGGCAAATTTAGTCTTTAAAGATAAATTGTTGCATGGCAACAGCATTCGGTGTCGCAGCTCTATCGTCCTCACGTGTACAGGCGACCGGGCATGCGGCGCAGGATGAGAGGTGGGCCATGGTCTGCGGAGAGACGCCGCATTTACACCTAGGATCGGAATCATCCGAGAACCCCCAACTGTGGAGGTAGTCTTTTTTTTTTTTTTTTGGGGGGGTGGGAAATCATCCTATGACTTCTTCCGCTCTAGGGTGGAGCGGAAGGGTGTGTCAGACTCTTACTGACTAAAACCCACCCCTGTTCCTCCCTGCCTCGAGTGCCCGGGGGCGAGGTAACTCTTTCGAATTTATCCTCCACCCCCGGGCAGGCATCGGCCGTGGCAGGCCCCTTCACTTGGCTGACAACTCTTGTTCGTCGCGCGTGGAACACTACGCGCCGTCGACTCTCGGGCCTGGTGCTGATCGGACGGCGAGTTACCCAGTACTCGCCGTCCGCAGGCCCGGGTGTGGAGGTAGTCTTTACTGCGGCCGACCTGATATCATGTCAGGACACATAGTACCTTTTTAAGTTACGGCACTACATGCACACTCATACACACTCCTACATACATCAAGTGTTTTTTGATACATCTTGTAAACAAAAAACCCGCCTGTAAAAACCACTACAAATTTCCAGACAAGTCATTTTTAAAGCAGTATGATGCAGTTGGTGCAGGTTACTGTTGTCCGCCTCAACGCACGGCTGCGAGCGCCGTATCTTTCTTAGTTTCATTTTGTTGTTCTGACAATCCACTTCATTGTTATTTTTATTTGGATTACATAATCTTGTTATACAAACTACTCACAAATGTTTGTGTGATGAGCACGATCATTTGTTCTGTGTCTGGGTGTAATTTATCTATAATATGTATGTATTTAGAAATATATAAGTATGTTTATCAGTTGTCTAGTACCCATAACACAAGCTCTGCTTAACTTGGGACTAGATGGCGTTGTGTGATAGTTGTGGAATATTATTATTATTATTATTACTCACGCTTTATTTTCATTCCACAACACCTATTGGTGCCGATTCTCTTGTTCAATAAGTAAACTAAAATTAGAGAATCGCTATCTTTAACTACAAGGCAGTGCGATAAAGGACGGGTACAGCTATGAACTAAGTTAGAGATGTCAAACTAGTTTACGCTTTGCGCTTTACCGTGTTTTTAGTCGAAATGTTTTTACGTGTACCCTTAATTTGTAGGGAAATATTATTTCAACTAAATTTTACAGCTCTAATTTACGTCCGTCTCTTTCTCGTTTTATTAGAGAGAAAAAGAAAGCAATAGCCTAAATTAAGTTTAGTTTGTGCAGAACAGAATCGGCACCATTGTCGAGATCACGTATGTGGGTGAATCTCCAGGCGTTAGGCTGATAATAATGTCAGAATGTTGCCGACAATGACGTATCTTGGCAAATTTAACTTTAATGCACTAGTATTAAAGTACACTAGTACTACTAATGATAAAATGATAAATGATGTTTATTCAGTAAATAGGTTACAAAAGAAATCTTTTACACGTCAATGTTTTTTGTCAGTTTAAGCTAGATGTTCGGTCCGAGTGCATTTCAGAACGCAGCCTTGGCTGTCACACCCTTTCTTTTTATACTCTGAGTTTTTTCCTGTCATCTGTCACTTGTTGGTTTCGACCGTAGTGAATAAACGTGTTGAAAATGTAGATTCTGGGCATGGGATTCAAATCTGGTTGAATCTATTGTTTTGAACCTAATTGTTTGCTATTGAACTAAATTTGATTGAAACCCCATTTCGTGTAGTGGTGAAAAGGGTTATTTTTGAAGATACTTGCAAGTTTGGTTGGTTTGCGAGAGACTACGCGCTTGTGGAATCACGGCGCCCTTTTGAAGTCACCTTTGGAGTCTGGTATCCTACTGACAAGCACTACACTTCTCATTTAACTCTGACATACACATTACACACATTTACCCAGATTGCTCTCTGGACAAAGACTTCAGAAACCTTCCACACTCTTGTCTCCTCAAGTCGGATCCTTGCCCCTGGCTTGGTCGCAAACAACCCATGTCCTACCTTCTAGCGCCTTGCACTGTTCCCACTTGGAGCCCCCTCCGTAGCAGCACACGCATCTGATGTTGTACACCTTGCCGAAACGTTTAGCTTCCATGTAGATCTAGAGACAAGGAGTATCTTATTAGAAAACTAAGGCCTTATTTATAAAACTCGCTAACTATTTGTACAGAGAAGACAAAAATGGTGGCGCAGTTATAAGACTTTTAATGGTTTTTAATTGAACATCACGTCTAAACAACTAGTCTTATTTCTTTGAAAAAAATATATGTTACTCTAGACTATTTTTATCGTAATTTGACCTGAGAATTGTGTAATTAATTTGTAAATTTATGTCTAACGCGGATAAAAAATTGAAAATCACGCAAAAACTATAAAGCGTATTTTTATGAAACCTTCACCATTTTAAAGATCATTTAATTATTCATAATTTAGTCTCAGAGTTTTAGTTTAATACTTTTTGTTTTATGTGTAATAAATTAATAATACGTCTAATTTCGGACAGCGCTCCTTGATGGACGAGTCCTATTACTGGGTGGACGTACGACGCGTTACGTGAGCTCAGCACTGAACACGCAAGCTAACCACTCAAGGTCATTGGCAGTTAATAGCGCCTTAAGAGCGTTTTTTATGATTATTTTATTAAATTTAAATTAAAGTGCTATTTTTTCTCACCCAATTAACTAGATCGTTGGTATTATATAAGTATATAAGCATGAAAAATTACATTACAGTCATTTATTTTCTTTTTGCAGTCTTCTGCTTGTTTTCATTTCGGTGGTTCTGTTTGCGAGTTGATGAGGCGCGAAACCTAGGGTTGCGTATGGACAGCAGCCTTAAATTTGAGAAGCACGTAGCTGACTCAGTAAAAATTGCTTTTACCGCCTAAAACTGCTGTACAAAATAAGACCGTTTTTGTCTGAAAAGCTTCGCGAGCAGCTGGTCGAAACCCTTGTCCTATCTAAATTAAATTACGCTTATACGGTTTACGGCCCACGTTTGCTGGCTCGTACCGACAGACTTAAACAGAGAGTCCAAAATGCATGTGCTCGTTTTTGTTACTCAGTTCCTCCTAGAAATCATGTCACACCTTTTCTAAATAGACATTTGCATGACATTTATTCTTAAAATGAAATCGCGGCGACAGTTACACCTAGACTGTCTTCTCTTTGGTGTGATTAAGACGAAAAACCCTGGATATTTGTACGACAAGCTCAATTGGATGGCTAGTAAACGGGAATGCGCGCCCAGGCTTTGTGCGCAGCAACTCGCAACACAGTCTCATAGGACATCAGCTTTCAGAGGCAGTTTCCGGTATGCTGCATCTAAGGTCAATCCACCTGCCTTGCCTTTTCCCAACTATCTTGGGGTCTGCTCCCAGTCTAACCAGTTGCAGCTCAGTAGTATTTTATATGGAGCGACTGCCTATCTGACCTCCACAACCCAGTTACTGGGTAATACGATACCCCTTGGTAAGACTGGTTGTCAGATTAAGATATTGTTAGATGCGTCTTGATAGCCCTAGTGTTAGATTGTACGTAAAAAAAAAACATGGCGGATGTGAGATGCTATAGATTGAAGTGAAAAAAACAATACTTTTTTGAATGCTGCAATATTTTCTTGTGCCATATTGAACCAGTTCCAAGGTTAGCATCTCATATTTACCTGCTGTGCCAACTCCCGAGTAGGCGCTAGGATGAGCCCGATAGGTCCATCCCCGGGCCCCAGCTCTTTCTGGTCCATAATATGTACTAGCAGCGGCCATAGGAAAGCCGCTGTCTTACCGGAACCCGTGCGAGCGATACCTGCACAAATAACATAGATTTTATAGTTTAAACTTTCACTCTTATTTATAAAACTCACTAACCATATGCTTAGTTTAAATAATGATTAGCGGATTCTAAATTTTGAAAGAAAGAAAGAAAAATACATTTATTTGAAACAGTTAAAGGCACACACAACAATAAATAAAAACTAAAGAAAAACAAAAGCAGGTAACAAAAATGAAAAGAAGTCAAAGTCAAGGTCAAAACGTTTATGCGCCCCACGGCTGAGTTCAGCATAACGAGAAATTTTTGGTTCTAGGACACGGCGGTGTCCTCAGGATGTTTTCCTTCACCGTTTTGAGAGCAATGGTGATGACATAATTTACACAAAGTAAAGTGCCTGCCTTTTTTTTTTTGGCCTCACGACCTACAACTTTTAAGTCTCGGCTGTTACCACTGCTCTCCTTCCTTTCCTCCTCACTTTAATTTATACTAAGTAGAGATCATAAAAATTAAATGTCTCATATTATAAAAAATATTTCCTTATCTTTCACAGCAGGATGATGCAAAAATACCAAGCAAACTTTAACTTAGAACTAAAGTATGATAAAATAAGCTTACCTATAAGATCTCTCCCAGACAACGCAGCCGGCACGCCGGCCGCCTGCACGGGTGTGGGCTGTGTGTACTCGGAGCGGCGGATAGCCTTCATCAATTGTTCATCGAAGCCTAAGTGAGCAAAGCTGCTGACTGGTTTCGGTGGGTCTGGCCCTGATATCTGAACAGAAAAATAGCACCAAATGAAACAACAGCGTCGTCCTAAAAGAATGCGATCATCGCGCGAATACGTGATTGTCGCTGTCATTTGTATGGAAAAACCGGAAAGCGCCCTCTGTCAAATAAACACGATGATGGCCATATTCGCGCGATGATCGCGTTCTATTAGGACGACGCCTTAAACAGAGTTACAACTCCCCTGGGGACTCAAGCAACTGAAGGAACAAGGGTGGGTTTTAGTCAGTAAAAGTCTGATACTCCCTCCCATTCCACCTAGAGCGGGCGAAGCCACTGGATGATTTCCCACTGCCACAAAAAAAAATGGCCCAATGCGTGTCGGATTTTGCACATTAAGGGTTCCGTACTAAATATTGGTATTTAATTTTGTTAGTAAAGTCACGGGGTCTCATCTCGAACAAAGAAAATTAAGTTCAAATAAATATCAATAGATGGCGTAATAAGCATCGATTTCTTATTGAAGTCTAAATAACATTAATATTTTGAAAAAAAAAATATGGTAAAAACTGTATTTTTTTATTTAATAAACTACCCTAAGCATAAAATGGTGGCATAACTGGCTGCTAATTCAAATTTAGATGCTTATTGGAACAATTCTTTAGGAATTTATATTTCTTTTACCCATAGATGGCGCTGTTAGAAGTTTTAGAGTATATTCTCCTCATTCGCCTCTTTAAAATTTGTATTGTGACACATTTTGAAACAGTAAAACCACCTCATTGTGTGATAAAATATTGGTAAGACTTTATGCAAATTCATTCAACTTGCAAGCCGTCGCTGCTAACACCATCTAGAGAGGTGTAGAGGACGGGCCCGAACGAAGAACAAAAGTTGCTTGTGCAAGTCGAAAACCCGTATTTACGGCGGTACTGTTTCTTTGTATGAGAGAATATTATATTATCTGTGGTAAAGTATACGTAATAATAAACATAAATTTCAAGTTCATAGGTCAATAAGAAGTTAAAAAAAATTTCATAACAAAATTTTGTGACAGACGACGGACGGACGGACAAACAGACGGACACGTGAGTGTATTGTTGTCAACAATAGGGCTCCGTTTGAACCCTTCGGGTACGTAACCCTAAAGGGCTCCGTTTGGACCATTCATGTACGGAACCCTAAAAAAAGGGAGTGCTGGGTCGCGGGATTGTTTAAAAGAGTCACCGCGACACTGAAACGCAAAGGGCAACTAAAGGAACACCGGTGGGTTTTAGTCAGTATGAGTCCAACGCCCTCCCGCTCCACCTAGAGCAGGAGAAATCGTCGGATGATTTCCAACCCTCAAAAAACAAAAAAAGAGTACTAGAAAAGCCTGGAATGGGGAGGAATCTGGATGTTTTCCTTGTCGATGGTGAGATCATCCCATCCCATGGTGAATCTCCTGACATTTTACAGAAAATAATGACGGAGTGTTCCCGACAATGACGAATCGTGGGAAATTCTACTCTAATACACTTGTATTAAGGCCCAGATGTCTATAAAGCGCGGTTACTCTCGGATTGCATAGAAAAGAAAGAGATGCGCTACGACAAATGGTCGCAATTTATTGCGATTATATATATATTTTATTAAATATGAAGTATTTTATCGATTTACTTAAGATTTACTAATAAATTTATAAAAAATAATCCATCACTGGATGCAACTTAGCATTTGAAATTTTATGGTATATTTTTTATTATGATTATAATTGTTAATGAAGGGATAAACTGCTTTTAAAGATAATTTAGAGGTATGTTAGAAGATTTTTTTGATGCATTCAAGTATGTTAAATTATGTTTCTAGCTCCATCACTGTATGCAAGTAGGACTTGAAAATATCATATTTTTTTTATTTCTCAAAACTATTTACGGTTTAAGAGATACACTGCTTTAAAAAACCACCTTTTTGACCATTTTTGGGAACCTCCGCCTTAAAGTGCACTAGTACTACTAGGCAATGAATACTGACTAATGATGAAAAGTACGCCAGGAGATCCACCCTCTAGCATTCAGAATACAACCCTAGCGTGTTAAAAAGAGCATTGTAACCACGGTAAAGAATACTTTGCGTTACAAAAGCAACCACGCGATGAAATACAGGTGTTATGTCACTTACCTTGACACCCAAATTCTTCTTCAACTCCTCAACTTGCTGTGGAGTGAGCTGCTCAATATCCTCATGTGGGGTATAGAAGTTCTTCTCAAAAGGTTCGTACTCTATCTCAGAGTGATCTATGGGCGGGAGGGGATCGATGAACTTCTTCTTAGGTGGCGCGAGGGGGTTGCCATCCTCATCGTATTCTATTTCTAAGTCTGAGCCATCATCGCCATGGTTTAGGGGGTTGTCTTCCATGTATCTGTGGGATAAAGTTTAGTTAGATAGGGCATCAGATGATGGTGCTCAAGTAAGCTTGGGTTCTGGCCTCTCTTGATTGGTGGTTGTCAGCTTGGCTACTAAATTTGACTTTAGGTCAATTTCTTCTCCATGCAGAACAAATTCTCGAAAGCAGATCGTAATAGTAGAAGTGGCGTAACTATAGGGTGGCAGGACTGGAAAAATGCCACGGGCCCCCGGCCTGACGGACAAAATAGGCTATCTAACTTGGCTTTTCTGTCTATTGAAAATTCTTTGCCCCGATCTTTAAAAATTGATGATGTTATTGATACTTTTGGTGAACAGAAAGCTCGGAGAAAAGAATTTTATTAATAAATATCTTGTTAACATTAATTATTATTATTTTATTTTTAACTTAACTGTCATCACTACATAGTATAAAACAGAGTCGCTTTCTCTCTCCCTATATCCCTATGTATGCTTAAATCTTTAAAACTACGCAACGGATTTTGATGCGGTTTTTTTTAATAGATAGAGTGATTGAAGAGGAAAGTTTATATGTATAATTTGTACCCGGGCGAAACTGGGGCGGGTCGCTAGTTTTATTATAAATTTGTAACACCTATGCTTTGAAAATTAGATATTTAAGTAAAATGGACACAATGTTAATATTGGGTAGCAATCTCGGTGATCTATTAAAACTAAATTAAAATGTGACGAGTTTTCTTGGGGCCCCATGCAATGGATTTGCCAAGGGCCTCAGGTGGTATAGTTACGCCACTGATAGTAGACACCTTAAGTGGAATCAATAGTCTTTAGTAGTGATAAAAGAGTGAATAGATAATATTGATGATTTCTGGTGTTGACAGTTAGGGACTTAAAATTGTTGGAATATTTTATTACTACTTGGTACATAAAAAAAATGTCTTGAGGAAATTCTTGTGTATGGATGTGGATGGCTATAAGAGCAGGGGAAGGCCAAAGAAACGATGGATGGACTGTGTTAAAGAGGATACGGATAAAAAGGAGGGTGATTACAGAGATGACGACGAATAGAGAAGTATGGAAGAAAAAGCTATGTTGCGCCGACCCCAAATAAATTGGGATAAGGACAGGAGAATGATGACATAAATTTGCACGTAAGTATGATGCTGATGCGTGTTTCAAGCATGGAAATATTAAATCTGTCTAGTCAGTTCTTGAAAAAGTTCAGCGTTACAACACTTTCAGGTATAATGCACTTAATATTATTACGTCGACCGTATTACACTGGAACGTTCGAGAATGTTGTCGAAGTTTCCAGAAGTTTCCACTACGTTCGAGAACGTTCCATTGTGGTATTGTGTAGAAGTTCATAGTTATTTCTAGAATATTCCACTATAGGATAGTTCGACAATGTTCTGGAAACTTCTATGACTGTATAAATAGGCCGGATGGGCGGCGAGTGAGTCAGTCTGTTTTCGACTACGGATGCGAATACAAGCGATTACGAAGAGAATAGTGATTATTAGCGAATTAGTGTTTGTGTAAATAAGTTGTTGAGTTACTAAAGGATATTTGGTTAATTAATAGGTGTAAAATAATTTATCCCATACCCAGCTCGTAACAATGTTTTCAAAAAATGCTTTAACACGTCAGGCCCCTCGCGTCGCCATAACAATAGGTTTTTAATTGTGTCTGCTAATGAGGGACTTGACGCGTTAAAACAATGACTAAATAATCTTTAAGAGGTTCATACTCACTTATAATAGCTCTCTTCATCATCCATCTCATCAATATCTCCCCTGGTCCCTCTTCCAGTGTCTCCCTTGCCACTGGCTGCGTTCTCCTTGCTGGCCACCAAGTCCTTAGCCGCCTGCTGTTCCAAGCCCGCCATGTAGGCGTCCAGGGGATCTTCTTCATCTTCTTCCTGTGCCTGTAGGTGAATTTTACTGTAACTGGCTAAATTATCCCTTATCATACTACAGATGACACTTAAGGGCGAAGCGCCAGAGCGTAAGCCGCGAAGTTCAAATTTTCTCACGTTTAGTTTTAGAATTGATGTCAAATGTCATGATTTCGTCAATTAGTCATTCCATACATCAATATGAACTTAAAAAGACTGTATTGATGATTTTAATGTTTACAGTTCTGTAAATACGTACTTGCTACGGCCGCGAATCATATTTTCATCAACATACAACCTGATACTGACCTGCAAATTTTCTTACGTTTTCAAAGAGTCTATTGTCCCTTAAAGGACAATAGGCTCTTTTGTATGGTATCTGTACCCAGTGCTATATCAAGTTGTGACATAAACCATGTGAAAGATCATAGTATTATTTATTTATTTTATTTATTTACAGCTTTATTTTCTACATAACACATCTTACAAATTTACATCTAATTATAATTATTTCCTTTCCATTTCTTTGTTATGTGGCCCCTCTATGGGTAAAAGCCTCCTCCATTCCTTTCCATGCTTCCCTGTCTTTGGCCGTATTCATCCAACTTTTACCTGCTGTGTTTATTATATCATCTGCCCATGTTTTCTTCTGTCTTCCTACATTTCTTTTGCCTTTTGGGCCCTGTCATTTAGTTGTTTGGTAAGTCCATCTCATATCTTTATATCTTGATAAATGGCCTGCCCAGTTCCACTTCTGTTTCAAACTAAAATGAAGAGCATCTGTTAATTTACTTTTCTTGCGGATGTCTGCGTTTCTCGTTTTTTGTATTTTTCTCAGTTTCAGAATACTTCGTTCCATTGCATGTTGACAAGATGATATTTTGTTTTTTACCTTTTCAGTGAAGACCCATCTGGCTCATCGTCTGGCTAGCGTATGTTAAGCTTGGGAGAATGCAAGAATCCATTATAGTCTACACCGGGCTCTCACCGTGCCGCCACCGGGCCCCGGCCGGGGCACGGCCGGGGCACGTCCGGGGCACGGCCGAGCATGGATCAGTTCATACAAAAAGTATACTATAGATATTTACCGTGCAATTGTTTGACCGGCAATTGTTTCCCGGCCGGGGCACGTCCGAGCCCGGTGCACACGTTCATGTTACACCGTGTCGCCACCGGGCCGAGCCCTGGCCGTGCCCCGTCCGTGCCTCGGCCGTGCCTCGTCGCGGCCGCGGCCCGGTCTAGCATGAATCACTTCATACAAAATGTATGCAACAATCCTTGACCGTGCCCCGGCCGTGCCACGGGAGGGGCACGGCCCGATGGCGACACGGTGTAACGTGAATCATCCTTTATTCGTCTGTCTATTTCGTTTTCGTTGCTATTTGCATCAAAGGACACCAATTTACCCAGGTACACATATTCATTTGTATAAACTATCGGTTTTTCCTCTACTTTGATTGTTTTCTTTTGACTGTTTGACATAATTTTGGTTTTGGAAGCGTTCATGTGTAGGCCGATTTTTTTGCTTTCGAAGTTTAATCCTTGTAGCATTGCTTCTAAATCTTCCGCAGATTCACTCAAAAGAACAATGTCATCTGCAAACCTTAGGTGTGTCAATTTATTATTTAGTATCCATGCCTTTATTATCCCACTTAATGTTTTTGAAAATGTTTTCAAGTACAGCTATGAATAGCTTTGGAGACAGCGGGTCTCCCTGCCGCACCCCTCTACCGATTGTGAACTCCTTCGCTTGTCTTTCCAGTTTTACTAACACTCTTAGAATAGATGTTTTTTATGATATTGACATAATTATGTTTTGTCTACATCATTAGTATGTAGATCATAATATTAGCTTTATTTTATTGTACGGCACCAACAGTCTGACATGTGCAGGGATAGAATTATGATTTTGTTCAAAACAAAACAATACAAACCGGCCAAGTGCGAGTCGGACTTTGCACATTTAGGGTTTCGTACCAAATGTATTTTTCACTATTTGTATGGCTTTCGGTTAACAAGATGCTTATACTGGAAGACTGTAGCTCCAACCGTTTGGCTGTAATACCTGTGTGACAGACAACAGACAGACAGACTGACAGACAGATTGACAGACGAACATGTGAGTGACAGCGATAGGGCTCCGTTTGAACCCTTTGGGTACAGAACCCTAAAAAGATTGAAGTTAGGTTTATGGAATGGAACATCATCTGCTTCATTGATGCTAGACTACTAAAATAAAATGAGTGAGTATGTGAGCTTTTGATAGCTTAATAACATCCTTCTCAAATATTGATGTTACAGTAGAAAAAATAGGAAAGCATGTTAAGCCATTGGTCTCGGCTGTCAATCGTGGATCTTTGACAGTCGTTACGGGTCATCAGAAGCCCGAAAGTCTGACAACCAGTCTTACCAAGGAGTATCGTAATACCCAGAAACTGGGTTGTGGAAGTCAGATAGGCAGTCGCTCCATGTTAAATACTGGTATTCAGCTGCATCCGGTTAGACTGGAAGCCAACCCCAAGATAGTTGGGAATAGGCTAGGCATCTGCCTAGCGTACAGTAGATAGCTATCTACTCTAATGTACATTTTTTATGTAAAATTTTTTGTAAATAATTATGTAGTTGGTGTTCCTCAATAAATTAAATTAATGTAAAATGCATAAATATCTTACAGTAATACAACATGTAAACACTACTAGATAATTTAATCTAAATATCCAGATAGTATTACTACTTATTAGTTTCTCACGGATCAATCAGAAATGTATCTGTACCTTAGAGCTGCACGCAGCTTCGTAGGTGGGGCTTCCAGGTGCAGGGATATATGCCAGCGCTGGTGTAGGAGGCTCATCATCCTCATCAAAGTACCTGAATATATGGACCAGCTTTAATGTCAATATTATGCATGAAATTTTTCTTAAAAGAAAGATTTATTGTTCTCATACTAAACCAGATTACAAAGTTTAGGTTTTATGTACATCAAAAGAAATGTTTATAAATATGTTAAACTACCTTCTCTACACCTAAAATTGTTAGCAGAAATTTTCTATCACTTCACTTTTTTTTACAAGTTACAAATTGTTTGATAAAAACCGGCCAAGTGCGTGTCAGACTTTGTAAATTAAGGGTTCCGTACCAAATATATTTTTGACTATTTGTAAGACTTTGGTCAACTGAGATGCTTATACTGTGAAAATTTGAAGACTGTAGCTCCGTTTGGCTGTAAAACCTGTGTGGCAGACGACATGTGAGTGACAGCAATATTGCTTCGTTTGGACCCTTCGGGTATGGAACCCTAAAAGCAATAAAAATCTGGTTCCTAATTAGGTGCAGAGTTGTTATTTTCAAAACAGGATAAATGCTTCCTCCAACAGTTTATGAATTTTGAAAATTGTTATCAAGGATAGAAATAAGAAAAGATAGAAGCCATAAAAACATGCTGCGGGATTACTGTTGGTCTCTTATAAGAAAAACTGATCCACAAAACTAAACAAATAAGAAGGAAATCCGCTATTTTTTATTTTTTTACCCCACAGAGTAAATAAATACTTGTAAAACCTTTCTGGATAACTATTTCCAAAGTAAACAATAACTAACCATCTTGATGCATGTCCAACTAGTGTTTTTAATGTAAGCTGTGTAGAAATAAAACTTCAGACAACGCCTAAAGCCATGCAAATCATACAAACTAGATTTGAAGTATTTACTTAGGAATAAATTACAGAATTTTTTATTTAACATACTCATCCTCAGTCTTGGACCGTTTCTTTCCCAGCGAGCCCCAGTTTCCAGTAACCGCGTTTTGTGTAATCGCGCTCATTGTGGAGTAGCCCTGCTTCGACAGGCCGGTGGAAGGAGGCGGCACAGCATGCATCGTCGGCGGAGGCACCGCGTGAAGCGACACGTTCGACGGGTTACGCTTCGGCATCGTAAAACCAGCGAACCCAAACCCCTTATTACCACTCCCACCCGAATTATAACTCATCTTGATTACCTAAAAGCTACTAAATAACAATCAAAACACCCCTCAGGGAATCTATTTTCATTACCACGTTAAGGTTATTTAATGATGTTTATAACGGTATCTGATAAAAAACTTCGAGTCTAAGATAACGTCACACGATTTTAATACTCATTATTTGTATTGGTACGGGAATTAACAAGTTATTTTCTGATAAAAACAATAAAATATCAACTTCAACGGGAAAACGATGATGACAATTACGGCGCCTATTGACATTTGTTTGTCTGTGTTGCCGCACATACAGAAAAATCCAATAAACGTAGGAGATATTCTCGAACTACAATGAAACTATTTAAAGCTCAATTACACGTTCCGATTTCAAGGGACCCAATTTAGGAAGAAACTAACTAGGAAGCAGGAAGCGAGCGATTACACTATCCTGAATGGAACTCCTAAATCGGGCTCCTAAGTCGGCAGTGTTGCCAACTCTTACAAATTCGAGTCCCTAGACAGAATATAAAAAGTCGCTATAAAGTCTAATTAAAAACTGCCGGTCGATTCTGTTCACAGCTCACCGTGAAAACTTAGGTGAAGTGACCGTGAAGTGAGCTGTCAATCCATACAATCAAGGTATAATGACAGTTCACTTCACGCTCACTCCACCTAAGTTTTCACGGTGAGCAGTTAACAGAATCGACCAGCTGATTCTATCAGGAGCGGACTAAAACATAAAAAGAGCGGACTCAGATTTTTTTCTGGAAAAGGGACTTTGAGAAATTTAATTTAATTTTAAACACAAACAAAAATACTAATAGTCCATTTGTAGCGACAAAGTCGCTAAATTGGCAACACTTAGCTCTAAATCGAAGTGATGCGATAACACTATCCTAAATCGTACACAATTTAGGAAGTCAAAACGGGACCTTTCAATCTCACTAAATCGGACGCTTACTGCTCTAACTACTATTACACCTTCCTGTTAGTGTTTCCTAAATTGGGTCTTGAAATAGAAAGGTGTAATTGAGCCTTAAATTGGGTCTCTTGAAATCGAAAGGTGTAATTGAGCCATTAACTAGACTCGACTCTACTAAACATATGACATACCAATGAATCAGCATTGTTGACCTTGTCCCATCCCTCGAATTTCAATTGTCAATTAGACATGACGTGACGACGTGACAAAGAAAAAAAAAATACAACACAAAATCACGAAAAATTCCACAACAAGTACCGTACAAAAAGAATTGCTTCCAAATTAACAATGTATTTCAAATTGTGCGTATTTCTGTTCACCTTGCTGACCGTAACAAATGTTGAAGCAGCACAAGGCTACGACTTCGGCGACTTTTTGGCGACAGTTTTAGGACTTGGAATCGCTGTTATAGGAATCTTCGCATGTTTAGGCAAATATGCAAGACAACAAGCAAGAAATGAGTTCATATAAAATATCTCCGCATCTCCTGGTAAGTATACCTATTTCTATCAGATTATTGTAGAACAATTTTTAGAAGTACTTGTAGTTTTTTGGTAGAGAAATCGACAAAACCGGTTAATGCGTCCTTGGAGTCACGCTATCAATATTTTAATTATGTTGCTCATTATAATGTAATATAAGTATATACCTACCATTATTTTACATAATAACTTTTAGCAATATTTTAGTAATATTTTGTATTATTTCCAGATTATGGAAGCAATAATAAAAAGACAGGAAGTCACGAAAACACCCGTATTGGATCAAAAAATAATAATAACCAAGCTGTTCAAATAGTATTTGCATAAAGTCAACTCATTTTAGCCAGTAACATCATGTAAAAATGGTATAAATTGAAGCAAGAAACAAACTATTTTTGTAATATTAGTATCTCCTCTATTATCATTAATAATACTAGGTATCCATTAATGTAGAATTTAAGTATATTTTTTGTATAGAAAATAAATTTGTTTTCAGACAAAATAATTTCCTACTTTGCCTACACAGGCAGGTATGGTGACTGTTTCATATTCTATTAAATTTACTCCACTGTTAGTTAATTTTGTCTGAAAACAAATAAAAGCCTTACCAACAATACCATGTGATATTTCTTGTATTAATAGAGATATCTGTAAGATGGGATAGGCTGTTATTTTCCATTATTTTTGTTACACTGCAATCTCAAAATCGGAATTTCTTTTATTTTATTTGTTATTAAATATATAATATTCCTTAGTACTATTTTACAAAAGCCTTACCAACAATACCATGTGATATTTCTTGTAATTATTAGAGATATCTTTAAGATGGGATAGGCTGTTATGGTACACTGCAATCTCGAAATTGGAATTTCAGTTATTTTATTTGATATTAATAAATATTTATTATTCCTTAATTACTATTTTTTACTGTAGTATGTACTTTTATCAGGCTATGTTTATTGAATACTTTACTTTCGTAGGATTGTAACACAGAATTACTGAACAAAACACCGAAACATAGTTTTGTAAATAATTTATAATAAAGAAAATTCATTATCTACACTCACACAAAGAACACAATCATTCATGCAACCATAGACGTAATTCTATAGTTTATCAACAATAAAGTTTAATTAAATTTGGTATAACTTATTCACTATTTTTTTCTAAAAGTTCAATATCTCTGACAATATCATTTTTCTTAGACAGTTTTTCTTTCTGATCCTTGTCAGGGGTTTTGAGGGACCCAGACTTGATTTTCTCCTCAAGAGTTTCAATCTCTCTGAGTTTCTTTCTTAAGTTCTTAAGGCGTTTGATGGGGTCTGTAGAACTGGGGGTGGAAGGCGCTGGACTTGTAAAGTTAGGTTCTGTTATTTCACATTTGGCAAGTTTTTCTGCTGCTTCATCAGCACCTGAAAAGTGGAAGACTTGATATTAGATAAAACTGAAAAGATTAAACAAAACTCTTTATTAGAGAGTCATCTAGTAAGCAGTGCCACACTTAGCCAATAGAAGTTAAAAATAATCCATTAGGTTTGACCACAAAACAGATCTAAAACTGTAGGAAATATTAACATGCATTTCCTTTTCCTGGTAAGTTACCAGACTGCTGATATTTGATTCTAATTAACAATTCTTAAGTTTCTTTTTACATAATTAGAGTGAAAGTGAAAGATTCTTATTCATGAAGTGCATGTAAATGAATTTGGTATTCTGCTTCTGTTGTTAAATTAAAACTTTCTTTACACAATAACTACCTTATTACAAAATCAGAGTAATAATAATCGCAATCTTACACAAAAATAAATAATACTATCATTTGAGACACACATTTTTTCTATTTTTTAACTATTCTTCACAAATACACAAAACACCCTCTTTTTAATAATATTAGTATAGTAACATGACTAACTTATTATCTAGGCTTCACTTCTATTATTCTACAGTAACCAAGCATTTCTATCTGATAAAGAATTTTTATAATCGGTCTATCCCACTGCTGGGCAAAGACCTTCCCCAAATCCTTCCAGGTATTCTTTTCCTGAGCTAACTCTCACCCCAGATGATGGGCCTTATTTATAAAAAAAAATAACTGTGTGATTAGTTTAAACACTTTTGAATTAAGAACTTGCTAATAAGTCCTTAAATCAAAGTTTCTAGGGAGAATAATTTAATTTAAAATCCATTAATCAGTATTTAATATAAGGCTGTCGATCTTTAACAAAAATTATAAACAATTTTGCCTATCAGCATTTGAAAACTTATCTAGAATATACATTTTTCAGTCTTAAAACATGCTTATTACTAAGACTACTAGTTTGTCCAGTCATTTACTAACAATATGTTACTGAACTTCTTGCAAACATCTATCTATTTGAGTTTCTCAACTTTTTACTGACTTTTGTAGTAGTCACAAATCCGCCAACATAAAAAGAAGACATGAATGTCAACCAACCTGTCTTCTTTTTCTTCTTCTTTTTGTCAACATTGATGAGCATACCAGGTATGGGCTGAATGACTCCATGATTCTTCTTCTTCTGTGCCTGGGCTACTATCTCAGGTGTCAGCCCCACGGGCAGCCCAGTGTTCTGACGAGCCTTGAATTGTTTGCCCTTGCTCTCATACAGGGGGATCTCCTCCTGAGGAACATAGCCTTCCTTGATCCTACGAGGTTTGCGCCAAGTACCGTCGGGGCGTTGCGTTGCCGGGATAAATTTGCCACCTGTAATTTAAAACAAGTTTGTTATAAACTGTGTAGTCATAAATAGGAGGTGAATAAAAGTTTGTTTTAATACCGTCTTTGTACCTTCCCTGAGGTCTCTACGGCGGCGTGATGGTATGGCGAAGCGTGTTGTTAACTGAATGACACTAATAAGCAAAACGACAAGAATGTTTTAATTGACGCATCGTAAAGTTTAATAATTTATCACTTCAAACTTTTTTACAGCAGACTTTCACTGGCTTAGCAGTTGTACATTGACCGCACGAAAATATGGAAAGTCGAAACAAATATTATCACGCACCAAAATGCTTTTCAATGTCTAATTAGATAAACAAACCCCGTAAACGCATTTAAAAAAAACAAAGGATGCTTACCATCAGCATCATGCTCATACGCTGTTGTGGCCATTATAATTCATTGATATGAAGCGAAAAGTGTATGTAAATTAAAAATCTGCACAGCCTGGTAGGCCTTGCGAATTTCTCGTTTCGCTATTTTCGTACACAACTATTTGACGTTTGACAAAAAGACGAATAGTTTTTTTTTTTATTTCTATGACGCGAATTCGGAGTCTTTCAGGCCTTGAAAAAAACAAGTGAAACCTAAAATCAAAAATGTTGCCATAAAAAACTTCTGCTAGAGATATTTTGCTAATCTAAAATAACCGGTAATAGTAAGTTTTCGTTCAACCCTAGTGTTTTTCATTCATCAATCTGTTTTACGAGTGAGTAGTAACCAGTGACAGCGCCTTTCAGCCAGTCAAACAAATTCGAATTTAGTCAATAATCAAGTTGTTTTTGTTTTGATTAAAATTTTAATTGCGACTTAACGCGATGCCTAAACGAAGGAGATTGTTCACGCCTTTGAAAAATAAAGCAAAACCTTCTCTTAACAGAGATAACGATGCTAAAGGTAATTATTTATGTTATTACTTTCTATTTATTACCCTCGTTATTTTTAATTTAATTTTTGGACTTGAAAGTTTTTCGAATAGAGCCTTAATAAAATCTAATATTGGTGGGTATCTCAGAGTTTAAGAGTCTCTAGTGCGTGTTAGTCCTCTCGAAGTACAAAGAAATCGATGCAGTGCCTAAAAAAATTAAGGGACTTGACGAGTATCGAAATGCGCCACGTATAGCGAAGACTTTTGGGTTTACTTATTTACTTTTGTGACAAATTGTAAACTTTGTTACAGCAATGACCCACTTCCAAATTACCTTTCATTGTTTGTGAAAGTGACTAAGAGCTAATCAATAGTTTCTTTGTTAAATCAATACTTTTGTTGTAAGTTTTAAGAGAAACACATTAAGTATGCGCTATGCAGCGTTTATTCTTTTGCTATGCCTTTTCATTAGTACCATATTCAATATATCAAAAAAATTACACCTAAAAAATTTTTTCAACTTGAAGGAAAATACTATTTTAAATATTTTTTTTGTAGAAGTATCCACGGCCCGTGGCCGTCTCAAAGGAGCCTTGATGGAGGTACTGGACCCAACCGCTGATGAGTCTGATGCATCCTCTGATTACATTCCAGATAAGAGGGAAAGGTTTGTTTGTTTGAATTAATTTTAACAATCATTTTATTAGATTTTATTTTTTTTTTTTGTTGATTTATATTGATTATATTTAATTTTACCTAAACTGTATCTAATATAAGCTAGTAACTTGTGGAAACGTGTATCTAGACATAATATACTATGTACGATGATTTGTCTTCCCAAATAAAATAAAAAATTAAAAGTTTCAGAAAAGTCAATACTTACACTATTTATATTTACTATTTCTAGCCGAGACCACAGATCAGAAGATGATGAAAAACCGTACAGAAGGAAGCGGTCGCCACACCGGCAGTCCTATGTCCTGAAGCTGTTCGACCGCAGTGTGGACCTGTCGCAGTTCAATGAGGAATCTCCACTATACCCCATATGTAGAGCATGGATCGCTAACCAGCCCAGAGCTAATTATAGAGAGTTTGGGTAGGAAGATTTGCTATTCTTAATATAACCTATACAGTGCACTGAACAACAACACTTGCTCATCTCTTGGAAAACTACTTTCATGTTCTGTGACTCAACAGCTTAATTTATTATTTTACTAGCGACCCACCCCAGCTTAACGTGGATATATCTTATACACCTAAACCTTTCTTATGAATCACTTTGTCTATTGGTGAAAACTTCATAAAAAATATGTTCAGTTGATTGTGAACAGACTGACGCGATGGGGGACTTAGTTTTATTATCAATCTGCCAAGCCTTTTCCCAAATATTTTGGGGTCAACTTCCAGTCTAACCGGATGCAGCTGAATACCAGTATTTTATATGGAGCGACTGCATATCTGACCTCCACAACCCAGTTACTGGGTAATACGATACCCCTTAGCAAGACTGGTTGTCAGACTTTCGGGCTTCTGACGACCCGTAGCTACTGTCAAAAATCCACGATTGACAGCCAGTACCACCGGCTTAACGTGCTTTCCGAGGCACGAAGGAGTCCTGGTATGTAAAGATGGTCACCCATATATGGACCAACCCCGGAATAGGATAAGATAGGCAGTAGCTCCATGTAAAATACTGGTCAGCTGTATCCGGTTAGACTTGAAGCCGACCCCAAGATAGTTGGGAAAAGGCAAGGAAGATGCATTGCTCGAATCTCTTACAATCATGCAATATGTATATCAATTCTACATTTCAATTTCAGCAGAAACGACGATTCGGATCAGAATTCTGACTCTCTGGAGCTCCCCGGACCCGAAGGTCCTCACGTATCGAAGATACCGCCCCTCCTGCCTGAACAACTGAAGGCTAATAAAAACAATATCAATTTGGACTATGTAAGTTTACTGTACTGGTCAAAGAAACAATTCACTCTTCATCATTTCAACCAAAAGACACATGCCTCAAACGTACATGTACATAGACCATCCAGAGGATTCTTCACCAGTTCATTGATACACATTTTGTGATACCTTTAAATATGTAGGTACTGTTGCACAGAGCACTACTGATGACTATCTTGAATGAATGAATAATTTTCATTTCGGAAATCGGTGTTTCTGTTTTTTTTTTTTGAAGTCTGTTCTATTTTTTGTAAAAAAGTTTTTATTTTTCACTTTTTAGTTTTGGTTGCCCATTAAATTGTGTTAAACAATACATAGACATACGATCGCAGCAATCACGAGTCATTTGTAGTTAGTTATTGAAGAGTACCACGGTCTATCTCCGAAAATCTTCATTAGTTCCTAATGTATTATATATTAACGTTTCTTGAAAAATATGCATTGAATAACAAAAAACCCATCCAAATCGGATCAGTAGGTTTCCAGAAAATCGCGGACAAACAAGTTACATACATACATACTGGTCGAATACAGAACCTCCATTTTGAAGTCTGTTAAAAGAGAGGATATTATGACATATTATGGTGATAAACTTTCTTGATGGAAAGTACTCTTTAATAACTAACAGCAAATGACTCGTGATTGCTGCATTGTCCAAGTTACGCACTGGTCGGACGAAATTCGAAAATGATTTCAAGGGAACATACTCCCGGGATAAAAAGTAGGTATCTTAAGTGCTATTCCAGACTTTACCTAATCGATCCGTACAGCTGTTCTGGCGTCATAACCAGTGGCGTAGCTACCATGGGTGGCACCCGGTGCGGATATTGTAGGTGTCACCCCAAAAATCAATCAAAACTATTAAAATAAAAGTAATAATAATTTATGTTTTATATTACAAATTATTTTTAACCGACTTCGATAAAAGGAGGAGGTTCTATGTTCGACTGTGTTTTTTTTTTCGTGTCCACCGATTTCTCTGTCAGTTGTGGACCGATTTTAAAAATTCTTTTTTTACTTATCCAAAAGAGTATACCTATTCCAGAGGTGGTCCCATATACATATAGAAATTGAATTCATTCGAATCACATTAATTATTCCATGTTATAGGGGTTATCAATTTGGGCGGTTTAGTTCTGGGGTATAACAACTAAAAAGTGAAAAATGAAAAACTTTTTACAAAAAATACATCAACTTCCAAAAAAGAAGACGCAAAAAATTTAAAAATAATTTTAATTTAGGAAGTCCGTGTCAAATAACGAAAAAATGCAATACAAACACTGACTTCCGAAATTAAAATTATTTTTAAATTTTTAGTGTCTTCTTTTTTGGAAGTCGGTTGTATTTTTTGTAAAAAGTTTTCTATATCAAAAAAAATTAAAAATAATTTTAATTTCGGGAGTCGGTGTCAAATAACAAAAAAATACAATACAAACACTGACTTCCGAAATTAAAATTATTTTTAAATTTTTAGTGTCTTCTTTTTTGGAAGTCGGTTGTATTTTTTGTAAAAAGTTTTCTATATCAAAAAATTTTAAAATTATTTTAATTTCGGAAGTCGGTGTCAAATAACGAAAAAATAAAATACAAACACCGACTTCCGAAATTTAAATTATTTTTAAATTTTTAGTGTCTTCTTTTTTGGAAGTCGGTTGTATTTTTTGTAAAAAGTTAAATCCATGTGTGAAACAAAATTTAGTAAAAAATTAAAATTTCTTCCTTCTAACACTTGCAAACTCCGAAATAACGTCATCAAAATTTATATTTTGTGTTCATAGTCTATCGTTAAAATGCCAAGATTGTTTAACCTGGCTTCAGTCATTGTAGCCAGCAAGTAATTTTTAAATAATGATAATATTTTTGAGATAAGAAGATATAAGTTGAAGCCCTGTTCTCACAGCGCGAAGCCCCGCCGCCGACGCGAGAGCAGCTGCTGGCGTCTCACTCGTCGCGCTGGCTGGCGGTGCGCCAGGCGTGGATGGAGCAAGCTGCCAAGGTGGAGGCGCGCTACGAGTCCACGCAGCAACTCCTCAACAAGATCAATGTTAAGTACGTATACTTCGTTTTAATTCGAAATTGTGTTGACTCATCCAACATTACTCAGGTGGCCACAGTAACAACCCAGAGTCAAAATTCGGGTGTCGGGAACTGAGCCAGGTTACCCGCAGATACCGTGACCTGCAGCAGTATGGCAGGAGCTGCTCTGGCAACCGCAGAAGGCCCCGGCGCGCTGGATACGCCCCGAGCAGAACACGGCGCCATATTTTTTTTTACTATTTCCGTTTTCTTTCTTAGGGTGTATTACAGTTATTAGATTAGTTATTGGTGAGTGTATAAATAGAGTAAAAGCTCGTTTCCAATAAATAGTAGGTAGCAATAAAGGTGTGATGTTTTAGTCATTTAAAATTTTCTCTTGTTTCAGTGCAATCTGAGATCTGCAGAAACTCCGCGTGTTACCTCAATTTACTAAAATTTTGATTATTTTACAATTATTTGTATAGAATTACTTTGATTATAGAAAGTATAGCAACCAATCATGTTGATTTGACGAATAGAGTCTTGGTAATCAGACAATTAGTGTTTTTATAATGATTTTAATTGTGTAAATATAAGAATATAGAGAATATTATCAATTATGCACTTTTTCGTTTCTTTTTATTTCTTCCCTGAAGCTGTGGGCAGTCGGTCTTCTTGTGCCCTTTCTCTTTGCAGTTGAAGCAAGACTGAAACGATAATACAGAACCTTTATTATAAGTCTACACATATAGTACTATTCTCAGAAACCAGCATAAAGATTTTGGAACAGATTGGAATAGTGTATGCTTTCTGGATTGGTCACTGTTGTGGTTGAGTGTCTATTTCCTGATAGCTAAAAACCTTGGGAGTCTTTAAGTCGAGAGTGAACAGGTTACTTCTTGGCAAGCGTGCCCCATCCTCGACCACATTATCACACACCATCAGCCCCCTTAGCCATATTACTTTTCTATTATAGTTTACGCTAACGCTTAGTATAAAATGTATGGCGATGACATTACCCTGCGTAGTGTCACGTGACTTATCGCAGGTAATGTCATTGCCATACATTTTTTAGTAAGCGTTAGCGTAAACGATAATAAATGATAAAATGAATGATAAATGATGTTTATTCAGTAAATAGGTTACAAGGAACACTTTTACACGTCAATGTTTTTTTGTCAGTTTAAGCTAGATGAGGCCGGTGTTTCCTAGCTGACTACCCTGAGAAGAAACACCGAAACAAACTCAGAGGTCAAAGTCTCTTTTAGTGTTCAAATCCATACAATGTGGACTGGTTAGATCCTATGAGAACCATGTACGTTTATGTCTGGGATGAGCTTTATGAAGAAAGCAACACACGAATTCGAGTGGACCTGTCCAGACAGTGCAAGCATTTGTCAGTCATCGCGAAGCTCAACTCAGAACTCTGAGGTGCTCAACGAACCGACGAACAATACCAAAGTAAGGACATTTGAGTAGGCCGCAAAAAATACTCAAACTGCCAGACAATCATAAAATCTACATGAATATAACGACATACATAGTTCTCGCATTCACATTATTCTATATGAGGACCATGCAGCTTAGTGTCTGTAGTGGTCTTTTGAAGAAAGAACCAAACATATTTGAGTGGACCTGTCCAGTCAGTGCAAGCATTTGTCAATAGTCGAATAGCTCAACTTAAAAACCACTAAGGAGCTCAATGACATGAAAAACAATACCAAAGAAAAGACATTTGGGTAGGCCGCAAAAGTACTCAAACTGTCAGACAACGTTGAAAATTACTGTAAAAAGGAGGAGAAAATAATAATAATAACCCACATAGTCCTCACATTTACAATAATTAAGTAATCAAAAAAAAATAAAAATATAATACTTTACAAAGTAAATATTTGTGTCAAACAAAATAGTAATCATAATATGTCAATCAAAAAATAAAAATAAATATAATACTTAACAAAGTATTCAAGTCAAAAAAAAAAATAATAATAATAAAATGTCAATAAAAAAATAAAATAAAAAATATAATAGAAAAGAAATATGGCTAGGGGGGCAGGTGAGATAGTGGTCAAGCGCGAGCCTATCATTGATAAAAAAGAAACTATTAATAACTAGAACTTGCAGTTTATTAAAGACCGAATCCAGAAGACCCATTGTTCTTGTGTTAATTACACCTAATATAAAATCTATATGAATACAATAAAGCTGAAGAGTTTGCTTTTTGTTTGAACAAGTTAATCTCGGGAACTACCATTCAGATTCGATATTTGCATGATGATATTTCTTTTTGCATTTGATAGCTCAATTCTTGAGGAAGGTTAGGTTAGGTTGGGATATCTACAACCCTTAACAGCCAAGCAAAGAGAAAAAAAGAATGCTTAGTGGCAAGTCTAGTTTATCATAAATGAAATGTTGGAATTCTCACCTGACTCTCAACAACAACACCACACACATGGTTCCGCTGCTGACAGCATCTCCTGCACTCCTTACAATGGAAGAATGTTGGCTTAACACATCGCTTACAAGCATCACAGTGTTTGTATGTCATGCCATTCTTACTCGTGCACTCCCCACACTTGTGACAATGGTTGTTGGACGTTGACACGTAGAATTTACACTTGTTACACATTTTATAGTTGCTGTCGTTAGACAAGTCAATGGTACGGAGTGGCAAGTTGGTGAAGAAGCGGATTGGTGATGTGAATTTTTTACCGTCTTTTGTCTTGTTTAGGAATTTCTTGTGGTTTGTGTATTCAATCTGTAAAAAACATTCAAAGTAAATCAAACTTAAATATGGAATACGGTCTTCAGTCTTTGATGAGCATTTGACAATTTGTCACATTAATTTTGCTATAATTTTCGTTCCATGTACTATGCTTAAACCAGATAATGTATTGCAAGTTGCAAACAAAGGTTTTATAGCTTTGCTGAAGAAACCTTGTAACGAAAAGAGTTGGCATGGGTCCATTTAAAAGAACAATTATTTTCTACACATACCCGATAGTCATGCATCTTGATTTCTGGTGCATTGTTAGTAATATATGGCTCCGAGAAGTACGGGAAGGCCCACAAAACAGGCAGGAGGCTTTCATCAGGCTTGTCACAGATCTTCCTGTAGGAGTCCGTCAGTTCCTTCAGCGTTTGGACCAGTGGCTCCACGCGGCCTCCGAAGGGAGGGTCCATTACTATGCAGATGCCTCCCTCACTGAAATAATAAAGGTAATTTAGGTAAATGTAAAAATTCAAGTTTAATTTTTATGTCACATTACAAATTACTAGAGATGTTTGGTGTGGCTTCTATAGCACAAAATCAAATTAATTACTTACTTTTGCATACCCACAAGTAATAAAAAAAAATTAAGTTAAAATAACTAGTTTAAATAACTTGTGTTCATATCATAGTTCTGCCATAACATTGTGAGTTTACTTTATGTTGCAATCGGCTCATTGAAATCAATCTCTTGTAAGCTTTGCTAGCCTCATAAAGTGAGTTTAGTTATAAGTGTCAATGTATCCTTGGTAAGTACATTTTGTTGATTTTTATGGTAAATAAAGATATTAGAAAATGAAATTACTTATTTCATATTTAAAAAAGCAGTGAAATAAGAAATGCTTGACTGACCCATTCAAAAGGTGGTTTGATATTAGAAACACTTACCGAGACTGCTTAAAGAATTTCTTGAGCACTTTCTCATCCTCGTTCCCATTAAACATGTAGTTATTGAACATGTTGTACCAGACGAACTTGTTCGGTGGATTGAAGTTCTGATGACGCTTGTCATAGTCTAGCAGGATGGAGTTGAAGTCATCGCGGGACTGAGCCTCCTCGTGGATGGAGGGAGTGCCGATGCAAAGGATGTTGCTGTGATGGGAATGATAAAAGTGTTAATGAGATAATAATGTGGTGTAATAAAGCTATGCAGGTTCTTAAAAAATTTGTTCACAATATTTTAGTTTATTCAGCTTTAAAAACTAACACCCCCTTCCTAAAACGAAAAATTAATGTGACAAATTGCCAAGTGTGCGAAAGTTAACATTGGTTGAATAAATTGTCAAAGCTTATCTCAGCAGTATGAATTTTTATGTTAATAATTTAATATTAACAAATAACGTAGGTATATTTCAATTATTCATACCATAATTAATTTAAGAATCTATAAAAAAAAGTTATTTATTTTCAAGTTTTCTCTTCAATCGGCAGTCCCCATGACTGCCTATTTCTTTTTTATATAAATTCAAAAGAATAATATATTTACCTGATATTATTATTCTTGAGTATCCCAAACACAGTGCCAACAGAATTCTTAGTGAACATATACTGTGCCTCAACAGAGTCATTCTCTAACATCGGGAGCCACGTAGTGGGGTGGGTTAGCTGCTCATCCGTTAAAGGAGTGATGATCCTGTGGTCCTTAGCATGCTTCTTAGAAGGCTTAGAAACCAAGTAGAGCTCCTCACACGTGTTGCAAAATGCTCGGTCTACATAGTGACTGGATTTTACCTAGAAGAAACATTACGATTTTGATTGCATTAAGCTAGGAGAAAACTGCACAAACTACCTATTTTCTATTTGTAAATTTTTATAATTTCTTATTTTGGAAATATTTTTAAAACGGAACCCTTATAAGATCACTTGTGTGCCTGTCTGTATGTCCATCTGTTACAGTCAATTTATTCCGAATCTAATGGACTAATTAAACTGAAATTTGGTACACACATGTATATCGTTGACCCAAACACAGAGATGTAACTTAAATAAATGAATTAGGAACACGGGGGGGCCACGTTCAGGGTGAAAATTAAAAAAAAAAAGTTTTCAGAACCGTACCATGCTCCATATCAAGCGAAAAGGCTTTACAGTACGCCTTTTCATCATGGCAGGCATCACAATTTTTTTTTTTTTCATAATTATAAAATATGTACAGTGGATTTCATTTATTACGACCTTGGTTGTAGCGACCATTTACCTATAGCGACGTTAAATCTAAGTCCCTTGAATTTAAAGCATACTTTAGTACAAAATTCATGTGGCTATAGCGACTTTGGATGTAACGCCGAGTTCGGGTGTAGCGACTGTTTTTAATGAATCATTTGTAACAAATTCCTAGAAATCCCATGCAGATATTGCGACCGGAGTCGGCCGCCAAAGACACAAAGATTTTTTTCTTTCACAAACATTTCTTTTGTTTACATCCATTGCACACAGATGGTCAGCAAGTGTGGAGACCTTCACCTTTTGTTTATAGATATCAACTAAGTAGGTAGGGAAGCGTGTATGTTTCGGAGCTTTTATGGTTCAGGTACAAAGTGATATTCTGAGTAGCAACTGGGTTTAGTAAACTTTTGATGAATTGGACATACCATTGGCACAACTGACTACAGTATCATCAAGCGGAACAAATGTTGCGGACTGGGCAACATATGTTGATATTGACAGTCAACTTATCACTACTAGCGATTTGTCCGATAGTGAAATTGTTGAAACTGTTGTTCCATCACATACAACGCAATATGAGGAAAATGAGGAGGAAGAAGAAGATTGCAAGGAAGGTGAGATTCCTACAACTAAGGATGTGTTAGGTGTAGTAACAAAGCTTAAAAGATACTGTTTATTTGGTGATGGAAAGGATATTATAGATATTGAAGAAATAATGAAAATAGAATACACCCTACAGCGTACACTAGCAGAAAAAAATAAATTGAAGCAAACTAATTTACACACTTTTTTAAATATACCGGTGAATAAGTATGTGTGCAAATATTTTCAATAATAAATTAATATAAACTACACATGTGTACGTGTCTGTATCTCTTTACTTTGCCTGTAACGACTTCCGGATATAACAACGAAAATAGAGTGGTCCCTTCATTGTCGTTATACCCGAAATCCACTGTATTTAAGAAAATAGATGAAAAATTACCATTCCGTCCTTATCTCCGAAACTAAAGGGCCTAAAATAATGAAAAACAAATTCAAAGGTAGTTATTTACTAACAGATTATAGGATAACTTTATAAGAAGTCTACAGTTTAAAAAAAACAATTTATTCAGAACCCTTTGAGTGCGAGCCCGACTCGCTCTAGGCCGGTTTTTTATACGTATATTGCCATTCTGTTTATTCAATTGAGATTTTAACAGTTAAAATCATCTAATAATCCATCTACACTTTATGTTAAACAGTTATTCATTTATATTGAAAACTAACCTCACTAAAGTTACTCCATGCTGCTGCTTTATCAATCTTCGGAATCAAACTGTAGTACTTTTCGTTGCGTTTTCTTACATTTTCCTTCTGCCAGTCTTCTTCATCGATGTGAACAGTACATTCCTTATTCCTACACGAGGCACAAGCGAAATACCGGCCCTTTTCAGTAGAAAATAACAACGTAGGCCCATGCAAACACAGTGGATGTGAAGTTACATCTTCTATTACCACTTCTACAGGTAAAGATTTCTGGGTAATAGTGTCGTTAGACTCCAGCTTACGTTTCCTGGGCATTTTGGCGACTTTCAGCTACTTTATTATTTAAAATATGTAATTCAATGTTTAAAAAACACACGTGAAACTGACAAGACAAAGAGAAGAGAACGAACAACGAACAGTCGAACACCATAACACGTCACATTGACACTGACAGTCGGATACACTTATTTTTTTTAATTACCTTGAAGGGAAGTCTTTTGACCATATTGCCTACACTACGTTAGACTAAGACACGTAGTGTATTTTTACTTTTTTGCATTAAAATGCAGTTGCAGATTAATACATTCTAATGTTTTTTGGGCTAAGCTTTAGATGATGTGACGTGGAATTTAAAGTCCTTTTTTTTTACAGAAAGATAATATTATTAAAAGCTTCTACGTGTAGTTCTTTTCGCACGGAAATTTATGATATAAAAAAAAAACAAAAACATAAAAATTCAACAATAATAAGACACTTTTGAGGTTAAGTCTCGTCATTGTACGTTTCGTTTTACGGAAGCATAGACTACTATAGATATACTAGAGAAAATTCAAAGCACTAAAATGTTTTACTCCTTAATAATGATGAAATAAATATGTATATCTAGTGATTTAAATAATTTCTAAGTGATATTTCATTATAATACATATATTTCACTAATTTAAATAAGTGCTATTTAAATTAGCATTTAGAATAATTTACCGACTATTACCGATAAGTGAAACCAAACTTGAAATGGCGCCATTTTTGGATTTTAGTCATCGTTTGCGTCCCTTGCAGTTGAGAGCGATTACGTACTCCTGTTTGTGAATCAACGTTTGACTACTATCATGGCGTCTCCGAAGTCCCAGGTTTTGTGTTCTGCTGTGATATCGTCTGAAGAATCGAGTGTAGTGTAAGTGTTGGACTCTAATGAGCCACTTGTTGCGAGCTCTTCTCTAGGCCCTTCGTGTGTGCATGTGTTGGACTCTAATGAGCCGCTTGTGCCTGTGATTCCGTCATCGGAACCAGAAGCTGGTTGTTCCCGTGCTACCGCTGCCACTGCCGCGTCGGTGATGCCTGCGTCACCGACTTGGTCTGAGGCAAAGAGTATAATAATAATACGGGACGTCTGCGGCAGTGCGAGTGATGCGGGACCTCGCCCTTCTGGGTCGTCTGGCCGCCGTATCCGTTATTTTTCGGAAGAAATAAGGTTGGTAATCGACTTATTATCTTGCCCACCTCCTTCAGAAAACTTCTTCGCTAAAAAAACTTGTAAGCTAAAACAGTTCTAATTTATGTTTCGATTGTTTCAGGTCCCATTGGAATATGATAAAAATACTGACTAGACTGGGCACAACAGCTCAGTGTATTCAGTTTGCTGAAGAGCACAGACTTATTCTGAGGGAGAAAATATGTAGAAACCATAGAAAACCAATGATATTAAGCAAATGTGGGACTGGGCAGTTGGGTAGCTTTCGTTGCAGAAAGAGCAACTGCCGGATCCAAGCGGAGAGTCGAGCAAAAGGTACATGGTTTGAGAATGTAAAGATACCTATAGATTTGATATTCCAAATCATGTACATGTTCAGCCATAGGTACTCGTACCTTCAAGTTCAAGTTGAGACAGCCCAAGACGACAGAGAAACTGTGCTTTCTACATCCAGTATTGCAGACTGGTAATCATATTGCCGGGAGACAATAGTAGTTTATGAATTGGAGCATCAAGACAATCAAAGCAAGATTGGTGGACCAGGAAAAATTGTTCAACTAGATGAATCAAAATTTGGAAAAAGAAAATACAATAGAGGAAGACATATTGAGGGCCACTGGGTGTTGGGGATGATTGTAGACGGCAGTGATGATTTACGGCTGGAAGTGTGTCCTAATAATGAAAGGACTGCTGAAGTATTGGTGCCACTGATACAGAAACATGTTCAGGAAGGCACTGAACTACATACAGATTTTTGGAGAGCATATGACTGCCTTCCTCAATATGGGTATATACATAAAAAAGTGAACCACAGTGACCCCGTGAATTTTGTGGCACCAGACGGGACACACACCCAGCGCATAGAAAGCCATTGGCAAAATTTAAAAGTATTATTTAATAAAGACCAATATAAGGGAAACTTTACAGAGTGGCTTATAGAGTATTCGTGGAGAAGAAAAATAAGGATATATCATAAAGACCCTTTCGAGGAATGGTTAAAGGCAGTTCAATATGTTTATAAAATTTATTAAATGAATGAGAATTAAATTTTTGTTTTATTTAAAATAAATTACACATCTTTATGTACCTATATTTTATAAAATAAATGTTTATTTACATTTAGTTGTCTTATTTTAAATATCTCTTAAATAATCATGTAGCTTGAGACTTGGGACACGCTGGCATAGATCACTGGGAATTGCGACCACAACGCGCGAGCCGAGCGAGCGTAGCGAGCGGTGCCGCGGCAGCGGCCGGCGAGTGCCAGAAACGACTAAATTTTTTAGAAAAAAATTGTCTGATTCAGATCAGAACATGTATTTAAAAAAACGTTCAAACAAACAGGGAAGGGACTTCCAGGACTTTTTCTTCATAGGGGGCGGTTCTACACCTTCCCCCCTCTATTATAATATTTGGTTTTAAAGATCAAATTTGCGTGTCTATATTATTATTGTATTTGTTCATCAAATCCTCGAGCAGTTGTCTGATAAGCTCATATAAATTAAACCTTAATGTTACAAGTAGAGGGTCCAAAGTCGTTTGATTTTAGGGTGGGTCAAATAATGCTGACAACAGTCTGTACATGGTGAATGCTATATGGTAGCCCGCAAAATTCAAATTATCTTACGTTTTTTTGCAATTTGCAGGTCAGTGTCAGGTTCTATCTTGGTCAACATTTGATTCGCGCCCGTAGCAAGTACGTACGAGGTGCATTCAATAAGTACCTAGCCTCATCGCCAGAGGGCGCTGTAGTTTCAAAAGAGTTTTACCACAGTGTAGCACATTCTTTTTTAATTATTTTTACAAATTTTCATTCCAATCCCATCATTAGTTTTAATTAGACAACTTATGGAAGCGAACGTGTCGATCGGTCATACAAAAATGAAAAAAGAGCAATATCGTTCGGTGATTCGATTCCTATTTTTGGAAGGGAAAACGCGCATCGAAATCAAAGAGCGCTTGGATGCTGTGTACGGTGACTCTTCTCCATCGATGGCCACCGTCAAGAATTGGTTCAACGAGTTTGCACGTGGCCGTACGTCGGTTTTTGATGAACCACGTCCAGGTGCACCGAAAACAGCTGCTACGGAGGAAAACATTAAAAAAATCCATGATCTCGTATTGGCAGATCGCCGATTGAAGGTTCGGGAGCTAGCTGAGACTGTAGGCATTTTAGAAGGAACAGTGCATCATATTCTTCACGAGGAACTCGGCATGAGAAAGCTGTCGGCGCGATGGGTGCCGCGTTTACTCACACCAGAAAACAAGCGCAACCGTGAGACCACATCGGAGGGGTGTTGGCGCTGTTTAAGCGGAATCCAGCGGAGTTTTTGCGTCGTTTTGTGACCGTCGATGAAACCTGGATCCACTGGTACACACCAGAGACCAAGGAGCAATCAAAACAATGGATCCAGACCGGGGAACGTGCTCCATAGAAGGCGAAAACTGTAAAATCGGCCGGAAACGTTATGGCCACCGTTTTCTGGGATTCACAAGGTGTGATCAACATCAATTACCTCGAGAAGGGTAAAACAATTACAGGGCTTTACTATGCCGATTTATTGGGCCGATTCGACGCCGAATTAAAGAAAAAACGACCCCATCTGGCGAAGAAAAAGTGCTGTTTCACCACGACAACGCACCGGTTCACACGTCTGCCGTTGCCATGGCCAAATTGGTCGAATTACGCTACGAATTGCTGCCCCATCCACCGTATTCTCCAGATTTGGCCCCTTGTGACTTCTTTCTGTTTCCTAATCTGAAAAAATCACTCGCCGGGAATAGATATGGATCGAATGAGGAGGTTATCGCCGCCACGGAGGCCTATTTTGCAGAGTTTGACAAAAACTATTTTTCGGACGGGTTAAAAAAGTTGGAGCATCGCTGGGCTAAGTGTATCGAACTAAAAGGAGACTATGTTGAAAAATAAATTGCCACTTTTCCAAAATTTTCGTTTACTTTTTGTAGGCTAAGTATTTATTGAATGACCCTCGTATTTATAGAATTTTAATCATTAAAATCATCACTAAATCTCTCTCGGTTAGAATTGATACCAAATGTCATGATTTCATGAAATACTTACCACCACTTTAGGGCAAGTTTGTAATATTGTAATAGGTGACACACTTGTATTTGTGGTGAAAATTAATAATAATACATAGTCGCTCAGCTCCGCCTCGCAGCCGCCGAGACCTACGCCAACCGTGAGTCCAGTGATTCCGGCCGCTGCAGTTGCGTTGAGCTCGAGCGACGAATACACCACTCCGCCGACGGCACCACCACCCGCGCGTCGACGGGGATGAGGCCGACCACCAGTCAGTTTGGAACCTCGAGGCCCGCCGGCCTCTAATAGGGTTCCCGCTGCCGGTAGAAGTGTGCAGCGCATGCGATGGACGCAAACCATTAATGAAAACGTCATGCGCTCATATTTTGGGGCTACAGAGCAAGGTGTGTCTTATTCGCGCCTACCTGATGATGACATTGCGTCACCACCAGAGTTTATTCTGGCGCACCATCTGGTCGGTGCCGGTCAGGAACACCGAGGGTGATTGGACTCGAGAGGTCGAGCGCGCGTGCGATCTTATACCAGAAATAGGGGCTATTGCCATCAGCCCCCAAGATGTAGCTCGTGCAGTCCGTCCGTTGCCCAACTGGAAATCTCCAGGGCCGGACGGGCTGCACAATTTCTGGATAAAATGGTTTCACAGATGGCACGCCCGCTTGGGAGCTCAGTTCCAGTCTGCCCTAGTGTCAGGGTCGCTGCCCCAGTTCCTTATGACAGGAGTAACCCGCCTGCTCCATAAATCAGGTAGTACTGCAGAGCCCAAAAATTATAGGCCGATCACGTGTTTACCGACGGTCTATAAAGTTCTTACATCCATCCTGAGAGACAAAATTAACAATCATCATCATCATCATCTGCCTAGCCTTTTCCCAACTATCTTGGGGTCGGCTTCCAGTCTAACCGGATGCAGCTGAATACCAGTACTTTACATGGAGCGACTGCCTATCTGACCTCCACAACCCAGTTACTGGGTAATACAAAATTAACAATCATATTGACACAAATTGTATTATGTCTGCCTCTCAGAATGGATATAGGAACGGCTCCCGCGGTATTAGGAGCTGCTCCTCATTGATGTTGGCATTAGCCAACACATTCGTCGTTCTCGAAGAGATCTGTCAACATGTTGGATAGATTATAAGAATGCCTATGCCCAGTGCCACATACATGGCTCATGAGGAGATGGGGAGGAGGGATGCTGGAGCTGTACAAAGTGGATGCAACTTTGCGCACCTTCCTGATGTCTTGTATGGGGCAGTGGAGGACGGTCCTTCACTATCCTGGATGTCGACAGATCCAGGAGAACAGCGAGCCGATAAGGATCAAGCGTGGCATATTCCAGGGTGACAGTCTGAGTCCACTGTGGTGAAGGTGGAAAAGTAATATTATTGAATTGTGAAAGTTTACGGTTTATTTTTATTAACCATAATTTTTATTCTCGGTATCATAGTGATTTATAGAAAAATGTTGCAACCCGATTTATACTGCTGGCAATTTCGTCCTTAGATCACCGGCGTTCTATTGTGTCGTCTGACATTCTTTCGAATTATTTTCAAGAATTTAAAGTGACACATTTACAGAAAATTTGTAAAAATGAATGGACTAGGGAAAACTGCCCAACGGGTAATACAAAAGTGTATTAAAACCTCAACATTAACGGGTGCCTTAGTGACCCGTGCACAGGCTCCCGTGAAACGTGATTTCACTAGGGGAATATGGCACATGAGCTGTTCGAAAAGGCTGGATGGAAGTGCAACAACGTCAACCCTCCTCCACAATCACTCCAACACATGCGGCTGCGGTTGCGGCCTGAAAGCGTTGCACACGAAAGGTAATATAACCCATTTACGAAAGGACAATTTTGAGGTTATGTGGTTGCACCACACGCAGAGATCACGCTAGAAATGTATTGCCAGCTGCCATTACCATGCTTGTTTTACCACCTTTCTTTTTGTAACACAAGCCTGACTAATTGAATGTGCTATCATGTCTCCAGATACGGAGGTTGACTGTGCAAATTCTCAACTCAAACCTAAGCCCCTTGGTGAGTCCTTTCCTTAATCCCTTCCTACGCCACATTTTCGTCAAGATAAGGTAAGTTTCCTAGACTTTTAGTTCACATGCTTCCTCATTGCTCATCAATCTATCCCACATTTTCTTAACGAAGAGAATATTAGTAATCTTGAAAATATTTCCGGTAGTCTAGTTCAGTAGGTCTTTAATTAGTTTGGGAAACTAATTAAAAACACTTATCACTTTAACATCAAGTGATAAAGTAGTGTTAAGATAATTTTATAGTACTGTGTATCCCCTGCACTATTGCCACACTGTGTCCTCCATGCAGGAGAGGTGCAGCGCCAGCTGCAGGGGACAGTAACACCATGCTCACATCCAGGAACACGGACCTGTGTCTCGTTTCTGCATAAAAACATGGGACATTTATGTATAGCATTTGTAGATTTAATTAGTAGTAATATTGTACAGAAAAAAATAACATGTAAAATAAATGAGATTTTGCCAAGGCACATTCAAAAGAAGAAAAAAATGTAAATCAGATTGCCACTTGCCAGGTTTGAAAATATTAACATAATGGTAGATTAACCACTCACCATTTATTTCTTGTTAGAAATAAAAAGTTAAGTAACTTTTTAAATTTTTTTTATGAAGTTAAGTAACTTTTTAAATTGTTGCATCATACAGAATGACATGTTATCACAACAATTATCATACACCTAGTTGAATTATGACTACTAACATTTAAACATGTTTTATAATTCCTATTATTTTTATTAAATTTTTGAAAATACTTTTTAGTCAAAAACATACAGACATACATATACTTATGAATTACAGTTAGAAGTAATAATATTTTATGTAAACTTACTTACAACTATCTAAGAATATAAGTATGTTAAAATTTGGTTGTTGTTAGAAATTGTATCCAAGTTTGTAAACCTTCCAAAGACACTAATCACTCACCATATAACAATTCTAGGAGAAAGAGAGCTGGTCGAGTTCCTGACTGAAGAGATAGTGGCTGAACGCAAAGCACAGAAAATGAAGGTACTGCCAGCTGAACTTCAAGGCTTTGCTATAGCTGGAGACGGTGCTGAGGTGGTGCTCACCAAGAAACTGAAGGAGGAACTGTAAGTTTGGTAAAAGAGATCTGAGGCTAAAGCTAACTGCCTACTACTGCCTCATGCTTCTTGTTGTGTCAAACAAAAGACCTATTTTTTTTTAGTAAACATTTTTTTATTAGCATATACAGTTCTCGCCAAACTTCTTGGCCGCTCTGAAGTTCGCTACAATGGCTAGTAGTAAATCTCATACTCGCGCTGCGCCTTGCCCATTGGAAATTCAACTTCAGGGCGGCCAAGATGTTTGGCGAGAACTGTACTTGGGATAGGGCAGGAGAATGATGACTTCCCCATTGCTGGGCAAAGGTCTCCCCTGTCGTTCCAGGAACTCTTCTCCTGAAATTTCACTCCTAACTTTACTTCTCTATACAATATCAACGCCTTTTCATTAAGCCTTACCTCAGAAGACACATGAAGAAGATGTATTCATAAGTGTAATTTTCTTGTGGCACAATCAATTAGTTTTGTTTGACAAAATAAAAAACTATTTTACAAAAAATACAACTGACTTTGTTGCCAGTGTTTGTATTTTGTTTCTTCGTTGTTTGACACCGTCTTCTGAAATTAAGATATTTTGCAATTTTTAGAAGTTGGTTGTATTTTTGTAAACAAGTTTTTTATTTTTCACTTTTTAGGGCTCCGTACCCGAAGGGTCCAAACAGAGGCCAATTGTTGTCACTTACGTGTCCATCTGTCGTCTGTCAAAAAATTTTATTACGAAGAATTTTTTAACTTCCCATTGACTTATGAACTTGAAATTTGGTGATAATGTTTATTATAATGTATACTTTATCTAACCAACATTTGGTAAGGAACCCTGTGCGAAATCCGATACGCGCTTGGCTAGTTTTTAGTTGTTGTAGGTACAGAACTAAAACTAAATAATAAAGTTATGCCCAAATGAATAACCCCAATAACATGGAATTTGAACATAACTGGAGACAACCAAAATGTCATCTGTGTATACATATTTTTCGTTTAATGATGATTTTTTTCAAAAAGTGCAGAATTAATTTCGATAAAATTTATATCGGACCACCTCTGAAGTATGGGCTACCAAACAAAAAAGAATCATCAAAATCTATTAACAAGTGGCAGAGAAATCGCGAAACAAAAACATACAGATGAATTGAGAACCTCCTCCTTTTGGAAGTCCGTTAAAAATGGATTGGCAACATCCTCATGACTTTCGACTTTACATCCCCTCACAATTGCCACGCTCGACATCGCCACTCGATGGCATGCTCGGGTGCCGAGTGTGGGGTACAGTGACGCGGTCAAGTAGAATACCACTGAGCTGCATGCCAGTGAGTATGGAACAGTACTGCTACAGTTTCATTTAACCACTATATTTTTGGTAGCATGGGAGAAAAAGGATCTAATGAATGGCACTAATCTAATCTATAAAGTACAAATGAGTAGTAACAATAAAAAACAGGCCAAGTGCGTGTCGGACTTCGCTTATTTAGGGTTCCATACCAAATCAGGGAATAATCAAAGAAAAATCTGATTTATCATATTCGTATTTGTTAGTAAAATATATGTAAAAATCACCAAATTTCAAGTTTTAGTGGTCAATTGAGAAGTTAAAAGATTCTTGGGAACATAATTTTATGACAGATGATGGACGGACGGACACGTGAGAGACAGCAATAGGGCTCCGTTTGGACACTTCGGGTAGGGAACCTTAAAAATACATATTTTAAGCTGAAAAGCTACTTTAAAAGTTATAGCCGATCTTATTTTCTCATTCGAAGATCAGATTAATTCTAACATCAAAACAAAACTATAACCCCAATGTAATATGTGCCTCGGCAAACAAGATAACAATCACTTACAAATTTTAAAGATTACCATAAATTGAACACACAATCAGAGACCAGAAAGCCATAAAAATATGTTGAATAATTGAGTCTTATCAAAGAAACCACATCCACTGTTGCCTTTGCTTTTATATGACTCAAATAAGATAACAAAGATATACAGCATGTAACAAAAACCCTGTCCGATCCTGAAGGGTATTACTTGGTATCGTACTGCGTACACATACATGCGTACATGCGTCATTTATTAATGGATACGTGATAATTATTTATCCCCAATGAAAATAATACGAGATAATTATTTTTCTTCAATGAAAATAATTAATTAAAAACTTATCAAAAGCAACACTGAACGCTCGACAAAGTTCACCTACTGTTTCGTTTGAAAGATGCCGCCTGAGCGAGACAGCGCCTACAGCGCGGCTAGTGCAGGGCGGTATCGTTTGAAATAAAAATAGTTAAAAATGAATAAGATTTCGCCGGCCGGTGGAGTGTTATCAACTTATGAAAATTTGCCATATTTAGTGTTAATAAATGAATGACTCTTACAGCTATTTATCTGGCTGATTTTCGACTACAAACATAACATATGTTAAATTTCGCAAATTTTATAAAAATAAAAAATCTATAACTTTTGATTTATATGAGTTACATTTTTTTTACGACTTTTTCTAGTACCTACGTATGTTAAACCAGAAATACGCCTTTATTGGATCCGACAGGGGTTTTGTTACATGCTGTATAAAATAACATGAAGTATTTTGAAGGCATCTCACACATCTTCATCATAATTTGTCGCGGCTTTACTCTATTGGGTTAAGTTACATTCGCAACTGAATCTTTACACTCACACTACATTTCGACTATAGCATCAGAGTCACGTTCAACGTGAACCACACGGTGGACTCCGAGGAGCTTGAAGGCGAGGTGCAGCCCGAGAAGCAGGAGTTCGCGGAGATGCGGTCGCGGCCGCAGTTCGAGGTGGACATCGTGCGCGGAGACACCACCCTCGGGTTCACCTGCTCGTACCTGCAGGAGCCCCCAGCGGCCACTGGCAGTGCTGATGAGTACAGTATGTATAGCTTGTTACTATTATTTTATTTACGTTTATAAAGGGCAGATTCTCAGCTCACAAAAAACCTTGTTTTTAAAGTTACATGACTACTTTGGCAACACAATGTAAGTTGAATGAACTGTAAGAACGAAAGGAAGGGACATTTAATGGCTGCATTTAACTCTCATTATTATCATCAAACTTTTAATTTCCCCACTGCTGGGGCACAGGCCTTCTCTTTGTGAGAGGGTGTGGGTCGTAATCCACCACGCGGGCCCAATGCGGGTTTTTGTATGATGTCACATATCTTCGAATGTTTGGTTCTAGGAAATGCCGGTTTCCTCAGGATATTTTGCTGCACCGTTTTGAGAGCGAGCAGTGGTGATGAAATAACTTACACAAAGTAAAGCACTTGCCTGGATTTGAACTTCCGACGTGAATAGCACAGTTAAATGCAGCCATTAAATGTCCCTTCCTTTCGAGTGAAGATTTATGAACATATTCCATTGTTGAATTTTCCCTAAGCGTCAAAATAGATTCTAAGTATAATTTCAGTAATAGTTTTCCTTAACAAATAAACGTGGGAGATGTTACCTTTTACTTTCCTGTAGTTTATAATATTATCCCCTCACAATTGCCACGCTCGACATCGCCACTCGATGGCATGCTCGGGTGCCGAGTGTGGGGTACAGTGACGCGGTCAAGTAGAATACCACTGAGCCACATGCCAGTGAGTATGGAACAGTACTGCTACAAATATACTCAACCATACGATATGTGTTAGAATCTAGCTTCTGCCAGCAGCTTCTCCCGTGTGATCATTATAAAATGATCTCAAGGAAATATACTTCCAGGATAACAAGTATCCTATGCACTTCTCCAAGGTTCAATCTATCTTAATACCAAAATGATTAAAATTGGTGCAGCGGTTCATGCATGAAAGCGTAACTTAGGCCGCGATTCCACCTACCAGCAAATTGCATGCAAGTTGTATTACATTGCGAGGTATGAACGACCGATTGATCACATTATACCTGGGTAGCCTGCAATGTAATGCAACTTGTATGCAATTTGCTTTTAGGTGGAAACTCGGCCGAACAGACAGACTTTTTTTTTTTTTATGTTTGATAGGTTCGCGTTTGACCACTATCTCACCTGATGGCAAGCGATGATGTGGTCGAAGATGGAGCACGCTTACCTAGAAGTAACCTATTCACTCTTGACTTAAAGACTCCCAGGTTATAGCTATCAGGAAACACAGACTCCGGTAGGGAATTCCACTCTCTAGCTGTACGCACAATGAATGTTATCTCAAAACGCTTTGTGCGTATGGATGGGATGTCTACCATGAACCGGTGGCACTTCGCCGTGCGTCTTGTGGTCCTTAGATGAAACGGGCTTGGCGGAATCAAATCATGCAATTCCGTAGCACACTCCCCAAAATGTAATCGATAGAAAACCGACAGGCTAGCAACTCGGCGTCTATGTTCAAGACTTTGTAGTTTCGACTCAACGAGTCTATCATTGCCGATGATCCTCTTGGCTCGTTTCTCAATTGACTCAAGGGCATCAAGCTGGTATTTGGCCGATCCGTCCCAAAGATGAGAGCAGTACTCCATACACGATCGGACTTGCGCTTGATAGAGTTGGAGCAGCTGTTCCGGCGTGAAGTATCGTCTCACCTTTGCGAGGATCCCCAACTTTTTGGCAGCCACTTGAGCCTTTGCCTCTATGAAGGGACCAAAATTGAGGGTAGATGTTAAAGTAACACCAAGAAGATCAAGTTGATCGGTTATCGGCACGGTTACACCTCGGAAAGTTGGAGCCGGGTGAAATTGGCTCCTTTTAGCAGAAAAAAGACACGCCTGGGTTTTAGAAGCATTGAACCTAACCAGATTGGCATCGCCCCATTCTGAGACAGCCTGCAAGGACAAGTTCAAGCGCCCAACCATAGCCTCGCGGAGAGACCGGACCTGAGACCCACTAACTCGTGCGTCAGGCACGTATCTCTCGGCAACAGTGCTGTCGTCTGCATACCCAAAGGTACCGGGTTTTAGCAGATCGTTAATATGCAGCAAGAACAATGTTGCCGAGAGCACCGACCCCTGAGGAACACCGGCATTAATAGCCAGCAGTCCGGACGAGCAGCCATCTATGACTACTCGGATAGACCGATCCCTCAAGAAATCTGCAATCCAATCACACAAACCAGCGGGCAGACCGAAGGAAGGAAGCTTGCCAATTAGGCTGTCGTGCCAGACCCGGTCGAAGGCCTTCGAGATATCAAGGGGGACCGCAAGGGCTTCTCCTTGTTTGTCGATGGCCTCACTCCAGATGTGAATGGCATACGCTAGAAGATCTCCTGTTGACCGATGTCGGCGGAAGCCGTATTGTCCGTCACTTAGGATATCGTTAGCTTCTAGGTATGCCAGGAGCTTACCATTCAGTATACGTTCCATACTCTTACAGAGTACGGAAGATACCGAGATGGGCCTATAATTTGCTCGGTCAGCTCGACTACCCTTCTTGGGTACGGGTTGCACGTTAGCTTGCTTCCAAGCCATCGGCACTTTTCCAGTCTCAAACGAAAGGCGATATAGGCGTGTCAAGATCGGAGACAACTCAGGCGCACAAGTCCTCAGTACAATTGCCGGTATCCCGTCGGGGCCACTAGCCTTGTTCACGTTCAGGTTACGCAGTACCCTTCGGACATCCTTCTGATGAATGCGAATGTCTGACATAATCGAATCGCATCCACCAAGAGTAACAGGGGGCCTCGCGCCACCAGGATCTAAACGCGAAGATTCCGCAAACAGAGAGGCAAACAAGTTTGCTTTATCCTCAGCGGAGTGGGCCAGCGACCCGTCGGGTTTCAGCAGTGGAGGTAGTGAGGGGTGGCAGAAGTTCGATTCAACCGACTTAGCCAGGGACCAAAACGCCTACTACAGCTACTACTACTAGCTGGGTAAGAAGCAAGTTTGTTCCCAATTCGGCCAATGTGGTCAAACCGAGCCCTCCGCAACACTTTCTTGCAAGACTTGGCCGCCCTGTTGAAGGCTCTCTTCTTCTGACTCACGTCATTTGCTTTACGCGTCCGAGCGTCGACCCATGCCAGGCCGCGTGTTTAAGCGCATCAGCGCGATTGCACTCGGCACCAAACCATGGTCGAGCCTCGCCAGACATTGTTACGTCAGAGAATGGAATGTAGTACTCCATTCCCCGCCGCAACACATCCGTCACGGCGTCCGCGCACGACGAAACATCAGTCGAAGAAAAGCAAGTGGGCCGCCAAGGATAACATGCGAAGAAAGATCGCATGCCATCCCAATCTGCTGACCTGTATCGCCAAACCCGCCTGGTGCCTCTAGGGCTAGGATCGGGCGGGGAGTAGATGGATACAGACTTCACCAGACAGTGGTCGGAAGTACCTAATGGTGAAGAAATCGACACTGAGTAACGGTCTGGATCTGTTGTCAGCAGAAGGTCCAAGCAATTGGCTGTGTGCGAATCAACATCCGGTACCCTCGTTGCCTCCTGGACCAGCTGGGTGAGATTTAACGCCAGCGCCAGCTTATACGTCTCTTGTCCAGCATGGTCTGTGCATTGGTATGGGAAGAGCCACTCCTGATGGTGGGCGTTGAAGTCCCCCAGCAACACCAATTGGGCAGAAGGGTACCGTTGCTGAGCCACATCCGCCGCTTTACTGAGGTGTTGTGTGAGCCCAGTTGTCTCCAAATCACCGCTGTGCGAACGGAGACACAGGCGTAGACAATTTTATCTAGGCCTGTGTCCACTAGGACCCAAAGAGTTGAGAACCTGGAGTCCTCAAGGTTACGGAGACGCCGATAGCAGATGTCGTCCCGGGCGTACATGCATATACCAGCGCGTGGCTTAAAATTGTGCTCCAGGGTAAACCCTGGGTAAGATAGGTACGCCACGTCAGACGGACATCCGATCTGCGTCTCCGAAAGGAATAAGAGAGCTGGTTTCTCAGTCTCTAGGTGGTGGTGGATTGCGGCGAGATTTGAGTGCAGACCTCGTATGTTAGATAGGTGCACTTTGTGTGAGAGGGAGTGCTGGCGCTGTACAGCTTTTATCTTTTTAGTTCCTTTTTTCATTAATGTGAAGAGTGAAGGAAGGAGAGGAGAAGGAAGTGAAATGAGGTTCCATGCTGGCTACCTTCAGGCACGCACTGACAGGACGGTATCATTGGGGGACTAGTCCGGAGACTGCGGGGACGCCCGAGCCCCCCCGGGAATGTCCATCGGGCCCTCTCGTCTGGTCGCCAACCAGCACGATGGTGCATTCCGGGATTTTTCGTCAGTTGGCGGGGCAGCCTTTCATGTGTGGCTAGTACACTACTTGGGCCCCCAACTAACTGCGGTCGGCCAGCGGCGCACCGTGCCTCGGATCCCGCTACCCTCCGCGACTAGTCTCCCGATACATCCATATCAGCGCGAGCCCGGTTGGTCTGCCTGCAATGGAACAACTATTTCGACCCAACTCCTCTGGATTGGCTACACTGAGCATCATACCGGAACACGGCCAGGCCGCTTGGCGGTACGTCTTTGCCCAGTGGGTGGTCGCAAGCCATCGGTCGAAACCTACCACCAGTTAGTGTCACCTGATTAGCACCACCCGGGGACCACGTGTAGGGACTCAATGGGTATATTCCTACGGACGCGGGTGACTCGGCCCCCGAAAAGTCCCCCCGACTTACTTTTACATTTATAATTAGTGTGGTAGTTGTTATTCTCTGGATTGTAAAGTGTTCCAGGGGAATGAAGGACGCATTCGAAACTCGTGTAGGAATGTAAATATAAGAGTAGGGTGACCAAAAAATTAAATGCTGGATGGGTTACGAGACATTTTAAAAGACCGAAAACAAAAATACACGGTCGAATTGAGAACCTCCTCCTTTTTTTTTCGTCCGTTAAAAAGGCATTACAGCTAACATGATGTAGGAATCGTTGTAAATAATAAGCAAAAAAGACCTTAAAGGCGCAATAAATTATACGACTTCTATTGATTTTAAATTGAACATCATGTCTAAACCACTAGTCTTATTTCTTTGAGGAAAATATATGTTACTCTTAGACTATTTTCTGCGTAATTTGATATGTGAATATTTGAAAATATATTTTTATAGCATAGTGTAATTAATTTATAAAGTTAGGTCTAACGGGGATAAAAAAATTGAGAATCACGCAAATATAGCGTATTTATAAAAACCTTCGCCATTTTAAAGATAATTTAATTATTTTATCTTTTAGTATAATACCTGTTGTTTTATGTATAATAAATGAATAATGCGTCTAATTTGCGACAGCGCTCCTTGATGGGCGAGTCCTATTACTGGGTGGACGTACGACACGTTACGTGAGCTCAGCACAGAACACGCAAGCTCACCACTCAAGGTCGTTGGCATATAACTGCACCTTAATTTTTATATTTAAGTTTTCTCGTGCCTGTTACAATACGTCTTTTCTAATAATGGTCCTCCATCTTGTCCTTTCATCTAGAGGTGTGTAACTCTTTACGGAACCGACTCACTGATCCGGATCTTTGAAGTGATTCAAAAGATTGGTTCAGTAACTACGTTTCAAACGCATCATTTGGATCTGAATCATTACTTTGCTCCGTGCTCTTTCCGCGCGACGCGGCGCTAAAAAGTGAGCGAGAGAGGGAGACTGAGACACACTGATTTACTTTACTACTGGACCGCGACTCGCGAGTGAGCGGAGGGTGACATAATACAATCTATACAAGTCAGAAAGAGATACCAAATGACATGTGTATGGTGTATCATTCATAATTTCACAGCTTTTCGTTGTCGTTATCCATGCACGAAAAATGACCATTATGGAGAAATTATATTCTCTTTGATTATGGCGCTTACATATCAAATATTAGATGATTGTTATTTGCTTATTTTTAATGTTTGCACTAACAAGCGTTTTAGCCAGCTGGCCATAAATTGTCGAATAGCCGCCAGTCCTAAGCCTGGATAAAGTATGAAGAAAGATCGATTTTATTTATAATCTTAATTCTTCCTTATTACATTTTGTACAGTTAAAAAAAATACAATGCAACATTCGGCATTGTTTACATATAATTCTGACTCAGTAGTAAACGCTCTGTATTTCATATCATTTGTTTCGTTCTGTATTTTATATCATTTGAGCCGATGATCCAAATGAAACATATCAGTGATTCGGATCATTTCAGTGATCCAGATGCAAATGTTCCAATCGCAAAAATGATACACTTTGCCCACGCCTACTTTCATCCCTTTCGCACAGTGTTGTCATACCCATCCTCTAACATTCCTTATATGTATATTGTGTGTTGTCACTTTATTATTCATTCCCACAGATATGGATGAAGATGTGTCGATCTTAAATCCAAAATTTATTGGAATGAAAATTGTAGCATCCTTAAAATAATATTCCGTGTTTTGTTAACAGATGACGTGTTCGGCATCGACGAGGTGACCATCTACAAGGGAGAGTGGAACGATAAGGTGTATGCTGTCGCTGGTGATGTGCTTGACGGGGTAAGTTATTAATATTGTTAATATCATTCAGGAGTTTTGGCGGGATTTCTTCGAGTGAAGTTCAGTAGCTGTTTTTATTATTTGCAAATTGATTTCTGGTGTACAAAACTACACCAATTTTACGGCAAAATATGTGCCGTAAAATTGGTGTAGTTTTGTGTCTCAAGTGTCTACGCAACTGGACAATAATTATGTGGAATCATCAGAACAGACGCTTTCTCAGTAAATTGAAGCTGAGAATTTTATTTTAATATTGACTATCTCGGTGAAGCTTGGCGAGAACGCTGACTCGATACATTTGCTGCCCCTCAGGCCCTGCGCGCGTCAAACGTCAACATCAGCTGTCAAGCCCTGTTGACAGTCTGCCATCGTGTAACTACAGACTATGTCATGTTCCGAGTGTGTTAAACCTTGCCACAGGTCTAAAGACCCTGCGTAATAGTAATAATAGAGGTTTAAAACGCGTGAATCGGGTTTTTGGCAATGCAAACGGCATTTTCGCACCGGCACGCTTTTTTTTTTTGGTGGGGTGGGAAATCATCCAATGACCTCCCGCTCTGGGTGGAGCGGAAGGGCGTGTCAGACTTACTGACTAAAACCCACCCCTGTTCCTACCCTGCCTGAGTACCCAAGGGTGCGGTAACTCATTTTCAGAATTTATCCGCTACCCCTAGGCACGCAGGCACCGGCCACGATGGGCCCCGTCAGTGGTGGCTGACACTAATCTCTTGTTCGGCGCGCGTGGAACACTACGCGCCGTCGACTCTCGGGCCTGGTGCTGATCGGACGGCGAGCTACCCACTGCTCGCCGTCCGCAGGCCCGGGTCTGCGGTGGCCGGAGATCGTCTCGCGACGTCCTACGCCCAGTACCTCTCCTGCGGTGGTAGCGGCCGGGGCCGTGAGGGGCACTCCGTTGAGCTTCCCTCACGCGTCCCGCCTCCGCCTTCGCGAGCATTACTGCTTCGCAGAAGGCGGAGGCACTGACACGCTGGTGTGCCTATAGAGACTTAAGTGATACTGCAAAAACATTAGAATGTGTTACATCTGTATTCTAATGGAAAACATAGTGACTGTATTCTGTATCTAAAAACAAAATACTTTCTAAACTTGACACTAGCTAAATGCAGAAACCGTGCGAAGCCAAAATAAAAATAATAATAAATAATATCTTTCACCATTGTCATTATACAACACTTGCACGACTATGAAGGGTGCGCGCTCACAGCTAAGTAGAGTCGGCGGCCCGGCGGGTTTCGATAGGATTTTATCAAAGTCGAGGTGTGCAGCTTAAGAGAGACAAAGAAAGCATTCCTGAAGACCGAGGAAGTATTTCTCTCTCTTTTTAATCAAGAGGCAGCCTTCGCCTAAATGCCAACTCGTGATAATAAATGAGCGTGAAGCATCTAAGGCTCCCTTGGCCATTAGGCACGAAACATGTTTTGTCTTATCGATTTATCTAAACGAATTTTCTATAAAAATGTACCTTAGTGCAAACTTAGCTTTACTGCAAAAATTGACTATTGGTCACACTTGCCTCAATAAAATTGTGCAAATAAAATAACTTACTTTTCGAATTCGCAATTTTTTAGCAAATTAAAACTTGTTTGTTTAATTAGCATCACTATTCCATTCAAACTAAGATCCAAATTCGCCATAGAAATTCTATGTTACTATGGCTTCGCGGTTTGTAACACCTACTCGTGATCCAATGGTCGCTGGTTCGATTCCGGGTCGCCCCATTTCTATGCCACACTTGATACTATCACACAAGTAGTTGTCAGGTGCCAAAATCGGGGTATATTGATGCATTGACGTGAAGTCGATCTCACACACTATGAATGCGGGATATTCATTGAGATGCTACATTTTTTGTAAATATTGTAAATTATTTAGTTTAATTAAAATTAATCACTTTTTGGAATGAAAAACATTGTTGATCTCTGAGTTTATTATTTAAAATGTTGATTTTTTTTTCTTTTTAAGGGTTTATTGTACTACTTACAGTTCTGGTTAACTTGTCTAGTTGACAACTATATATAAACTTTTTTTTTTTCTAAATAATGTACATTTTCCAACATAGATGTGGTAAAATATACTTTTTATTTATTTTTAAACCTGTGTGGTCCCACTGCAAAGCAAAGGCCTTATGTTAAATACTTTACTAGCGATACGCCCCGGCCTTCACACGGGTGGATTTTTTTTCGATTTCCCAAATGCTTTTTTCATGAACAACAAAAAAGAATTAGCCTAATACGTGCAGTTGTTCTAGTTTAGTGCTTAGCAACACATTCAGCCATCAATTTTTACTTATCATGGATTTCTTTATTCATTTTGCATTCAATCTATTAAACCCAATTTTTCCTATCGTTCCAGTACCTCTACGACCTGCTGATGAACCTGCTGGAGGAGAAAGGCATCGGCAACGAGTTCGTCAACAAACTGTCGGACTTCAGCACGGGATACGAGCACCACGCCTACATCAACCTGCTGGAAAACGTGTCGCGCTTCACCATCGGAAAATAGACTCTCATACAGCCCCCTCATACAATCACTAGAACAAAGTGTCAAATACTTTACAAGCTCGTTGAAAATTCGACTATTCTGCCCTCGTAATTGAAAACACGGTAACTAAGGGCCGCGACGCTGCGCACACTTTTTAAGATAGCGATACAATAAAATATAGAACTTTATGTACGACAAAAGGACAAATATTTCAGTTAGAGAATTTGAACATTATTCAAAAACCCTTTCGTCTCTGTCCTTTAAGTTACATCACTGAAGTCAAATATTACTGAAGAATAAAAAATAAAGTATTGAGATTTCTTCATTCAACCATCAGTCCGGTACTAGACGATCAGTAATTATCAGTCAGTCACAACATTGACTGTTTTTAATTATTCGCTTATTGATTCCTAGTGGATATTGTGATGTAAAATTGGTGTAGTTTTGTGTCTCAAGTGTCTACGCAACTGAACAATATGTGGAATCATTGAAACAGGCGCGATCTCGGTAAAATGGAGCTGAGAATTTTATTGTAGTAGTGATTACCTCAGCGAAGTTTGCTGAGAAGGCTAAGAGCGGTTGCGCACTACGTCCGATACTTATCCGTGAAAATACGGTCCGGCGTGGTCGTAGAACAATTTGTATGGTATTTGTGGTCCAAGTTTTCTATAGATCTGTATTTTGACGAATAAATAAGTATCGGACGCAGTGCGCAACCGCTCTAACTCGACACATTTGTTGCCAAATACTGCAAAAAACATTAGAATGTGTTACATCTGCATTCTAATAGAAAAATAAAAAAATACACTACTGATGACTAGGCAGCACGGTCTCTGAACTTAGCCTGTTCCAAAAAGAAAAAAAAATGTGGTAAAACTGATAGCAAGACTTACCGTGTCATGACCCAAGTTACTGTTACTACCATTTCGAGGGCAGTATTATACTGCAATGTTTCTATATAATCCCTATTCGCGGCTATTAATATGGCATTTAGAGCGTCCTGTTGCACTCATATCTGTGACAGTTTCTATTTACAACTCGATGCCATGAGATCAAGTACAAATTTGGATGAAAAACTTATTTTATCATAATGGTACGTCCACATAATACAGACTTACGTAGATTTCTATAGAATTTTGTCTGTGCAACATAGCAGTGCAGACTTTCACTCAGACTTCAGTCTTTACAACAATAGTTTGTACCGTGTGGACCGTGAGAGGAGGGGAGGGGAGGGGATACACTCTCTAGTATTTATCTGTTATCTGAGTTGAATAAGATGATAATGTTGTTTTTTTTTATACAAACAACTTTTTACTAAATAGTCGGATTTATCTAATGGCTTGTCTTCTGAAATGTTAGTCACGAGTGTGGGTTACTTTGTGAATGGGCTGAATTGTAGACATATTATTCTTCTTAAAGAATTGAGAAGAAAAATTGTAGTGGGTCTCGAAAATTAATGAAGTTGCTCACATCTGGCCAATATTATCAGAATCTAAAGATTTTAACTTTCAAATCGTGCAAGTTTCACATTTTAAATGAGTTAGATGCTTCATTTAAAATATGACAGTTTGCAAGGAGTGAAGCATTTATGCTGTAGACAGCTTTAAAATAGTTTAGTTGTGTCATGGTGATGTTTTGTTTAATGTTAGTTATATTTTAGTTATCTCAATTAAATTGTTCCAATTTATTTGTTGTTTCTTTGATTTTATATAACCGCTTTATTAGAACGCAACTCATGGATGTGAACATGAACTCATGATAAAGGTGGTGCCTACAAAATTACATTATCAATCACTCATCGATAGACACATGGAATAAAGTAATTGCTATATTTTGAGGCTTTCATCGGTCAAGGTTATTCGTAGACTTATGGCTTCAGCCAGTCTGTGTTTCCTGATAGCTACAACCTGGGAGTCTGAGTGAATAGGTTACTTCTAGGCAAGCATGCTCCATCTTCGACCACATCATCGCTTACCATCAGGTGAGATAGTGGTCAAACGCGAGCCTATTATTGGTAAAAAATAATAAAAAAACAGCCATCTGAACTACTCGCCATAGAGTACTTTTTATATAGGGGATCGATACTGTGCTTTCACATCGAGCATACAATGATGGCTCTTGGGGCTCTTGTAATGAGCCAAATGCAGTGCCGCTTGTTGAAAGATGAGACTTCGCGTTTGCGCCACTGCATTGCAGTTTTATAATCGCGACTTACAAGTTGTAGGTCGCGAGTTCAAACCCAGGCAGGCGCTTTACTTTGTGTAAATTATTTCATCACCACTGCTCTCAAAACGGTGAAGGAAAACATCGTCGGCATGTCCTAGAACCAAAAATTCGAAGATATGTGAAATCCATCAAACCGCATTGGGCCCGTGTGGTGGATTAGGGCCCACACCCTCTCACAGAGAGGAGGCCTGGGGCCCAATTCTGTAACTTTGAGTTAAGCAACACGCCATCGACACTATCGACACACAACAGACATTATTTTGCCACTGTTGCAAATTTGGTATTCAGCAAAAATTTCAAAATGCTATTGACATTATTATAGTAGACCAGACTACCAATTATTACAATAGTCATTATGGCGTTTTAAAAGCACTACAGTGGCAAGGCAATGAACATAAATAATTTGTAGAATACCAAATGTCAATGACTATTCTATTGACACACCACTGACACACTATTGACAAGTTAGTTATTTTACAGAATTGGGCCCCTGTGCCCCAGCAGTGGGGACATTAAAAAAGGATGATGATGATGAACCCACTCCGTATACCTTGCAATAGCACGATAGCGATTTTTGCGTAAAAATTGCTCTTCAATCGCAAATCCGTCACCTTGGCAATACACTGAACAATAGTCTGTTACGGTACACTACTTATTTATAAAGTGTATTATATAAGCGGTAAACACAGTTTAGTTGAGTTTATATAGCGAGCCCACGACGTTGTTGCTATTACACATATATGGTAAAAATCTTTTTTTACCAAAAAAAATAGACCTAGTTTGTACTCGGTAATCAACGAGCAATCAGGTATCGATGTTAGAGATAATTCTTACTGATTTTTATGAGTAGGTAACGACAGTACTAGTAGCCGCAGTATAGTAGATTGTACAAGAGTGCTTCTGAAAAAGATGCAGCACAGAATTATTAATAGCATAACTCTTATCATACATAATTAAAAAATAACAAACTAACTCGTTATTTAAATAAAACTTGAGCATTGTCACGTATAGCGAAGCTTATACTTGTTTAGTTTTTCTAATGATTTACAAGTAAGCTAAAAAAAAGTTGACCATCGGCCCACGCTAGCAGGTACACGTATGTTCGAAGCATATTAACAAACACTACTACAGAGTGAATAGGTTACTTCTAGGCAAGCGTGCTCCATCTTCGACCACATAATCGCTTGCCATCAGGTGAGATAGTGGTCAAACGCGAACCTATCAAACATAAAAAAAAATACTCAATCTCACAAATTCTGTTAATCAGAAAATTAATAATGTCTGGCGGATCTGAGATCTTGCACTATTACTAAAGTGCCCACAGGTCAGACAGCTGTTCGTTTCGATATTGCGGCTGTCCGCAAATTCGCATTCTCAATCGCTCAGCTGTTCACTGTTTTATGGATGTATCTGATAACGTATCTCCATCTCTTTCCTAAACGGAGAGATTTGCCCGTTATCACTACAATTAGAAAGAGATGACAATAAATTTGAACTTCTGACTTATAAATCACAACGGCCAATCAGAAATAGTCTAAATTTGAGCTTAAAAAACGAGCTTACATTTAACCAATAGGAAAGCAGCATACGGCATGAAGTTCGTACGTATTTTCACTGCCGAGTGCCGCGCCGCTGTGACATTTCAGCGATCAAAGCAAATTGAGTCGAGTTTTCATTTATCTCGGCAAAATGGCTGACGCGTCTTCGTCGGCGATGCGCTCAAAGAAAATACCCGATAATTTGTACGAGCTGTGCCTCACGAATTTAGTGAACTATTTGCAGAAAGCTAAGTGCGATAGGAATGTGCTCGATGGGATTCCGGACACCGTCCGCATGGATGTTTATTACAAGGTGAGTTATGCCACACTTAGCTCGTCTTACTCTTATCGCAAAAAAATACAGTGTACAGTGCGAATACCGTTATTATTGTCAGATATAGTGAGTAGTGACTGTCTGCGATTATATCGCTATCAGAGTAGCTGCGGATCGATAGTGGAGGGTGTTTACTGTTTAGTTGGGTCTGGGCAGTGACCGTGAACATAATCTGCATGTATTCGCACTAGTCACTTTCACTGCTGCACGGTGCACCACCGTCACGATCGCTTTTTGTTACGACACACGTAGCTGTGCATCGCCAACGTGCATCGATATCAATTTGCCCACAATTGTGTTTCATACGAGACCAGTTTGTTACATTGTGTGGCAATAAAATGTTTGATTGATGCGAGTTCTCAAGTAGTGTATAGCTCCAGACGTTAATAATCTCTCTGTATTATGTCTAGTTTCTCCCATTACGCACTGTTAATGTCTATGCCCATTGATGAACATTATTTTCAATAACATTTTAGACCTAAACACTCTAAAATGAGGTGTTCTGCTCATAGTAACAATGAATTTAAGTGAAATCTACAGTTGACCAGTTAATTCCTATATTTACTTTCTGATGTGTTGAGCACAGTAATAATAATATGGTCTGTTTACCTATGATGAAGGCTGGCTTCAATCAACAATTCTTCAATTCAACTGGGAGAGTTTTGTTATTTTGATACGGACAGGTGTTGCTAAAACCCATATGTACTCTTGATCATATTGTACACTGCACAAATCTTGTTAGAATCTAGGTAGAAAGATTTGTTCAGAGTGCAATATTTATGATCAATGGTTCATCTTAGTAAAGAGTGTAGTATATTTTCAAGCCATTGATTTTGTCTGGTTTACATGTTTCCCAGCAGTTATTGGAAAAAAATACCTGCCTAAGTTGAGATTTTAGATTTGTAGTTAATTCTACCAATACTTAAAAATGATAAACAAGAAAGAAGTAAAAAATATTTAGATATTTTAGTTTAATTTAACAATTAGCTATGTACTATTTTTAACTACAGATAGGGAGATAATTAGAGATCAAAAAACTAACCATAGGGAATGTCTTACCCAACTATACATTTAATTAAAACTTATGTCTAAATAACCTTTTTCTCAAAACAAAACAAAACAATGTATTCTAAATGGTGTGTAAAATAACAAATATTAAAGTTAAGATACAATTTTATGAAGACAATCATAATATTAAGTATGTTCTGTAAATAAATAGGAAACAACAACAACAGCATTATATTATTAATAAGTTGAATAGAGTATTATATTTCTTTTTCTTGTCAAAACTTTTACATTGTTGAAACACTTAACAATTTAAATAAAAATATAAAAAGTGATGAAAGATTCACATTTGTATGATGCCAATAATTTATATTATGTTATGACTTTTATTTTGCATGTGTGATTGTACATTAGTTTCGAGAATTATAATGAAAAAGAGGGCTTTGCTGGAGAGTTACTGGAGAGTACCAGCATAAAGCTGCTGACATAATGCTAGCCGCATTATGTCAGCAGCTTTATGCTCATAATAGAGACACATAATCTAAAAGTAAAATGTTTATCAAAATAACTGATCCAAAGTCAAATAAACATTTAATCTATCTCCAACTCTATGGTACTACAGGACTATTTCAATAAATTCTTGTCTATGATTCTCCTATTCTAATGTAGGTTTATGAACTACTTCATAGTACAAAATAATGTAAATAAAAGTACAGAAAACAAACAAAGCATCTTACCAAATTAGAGAATGGCTGCCTTACAAAAACATTAGGCTTATCTAATTATCTTCATAGATATACAATTAAATCAACTTTTATCTGAACTTTTTAATAGATTTGGATAAAAATAAATAACAATTAAGTTACTCACCTAATTGTTAGGTATAAGTAATGATGTAAGCTACAAAAATAATGCATGCAAATTATTATGCTAATAGTAAAATGACTGACTTGAAATAAGGCTCCCTACATAAACGCGACTTGCTGCTAATGCAACTTCAAATAAAAAAACGTGCCAAGAGCGAGTCGGACTTGCGCGCAAAGGGTTCCAAATGAAAAGTATTTTTTTTACTTGTTTTTTTTTCTTAAATATCTATTTTTCTCTTTTATCATACATTTGATAAAAAAAAGCTAATAATTAATAGATACTGCTTAAATGCATTTAATACACTATGAAAATTACTACTTGTTGTCTGTTGTTTTAAAATTAAACTTGTTGTTTATTAATTTTATGTTTTATTTCCGTAGAAAATCTTAATTAATGCATACAAGATTTTTTCGAGTTGCAAAACACATAAAAACCAGAATGGAAAAAATGACCTGATGTTTATTTATAAATACCACTACAACTGAACATTCAGAAACGACTTTGAGGAAAAATTACGTCTTGAATCAACAGTTAAGGCGCTATTAACTGCCAACGACCTTGAGTGATTAGCTCACGTAACGCTTCGTACGTCCGTCCACCCAGTAATAGGACTCGCCCATCAAGGAGCACTGTCCGACTAATATATATTTATTATATTTAAAACAACAGGTATTATACTAAAATATAAATAATTAAATGATCTTTAAAATGGTGAAGGTTTCATAAAAATACGCTTTATAGTTTTTGCGTGATTCTCAATTTTTTATTCGCGTTAGACATAACTTTACAAATTAATTACTGCGCCTTAAAAATATAACAGAAACAAGGAACACAAATATTGGTAATTTGACTGTGTTCGGCTATAACATGGACGGCGACTATTTTACTAAACAATACAATGTCATATCAGTTTACCGACTCCATTATTGACAAACCGGGGGTTATTGACCCTCTGATGTTTTTGTATTTCGACAGAACAAGATATTTTTACTAAAAAAATACACTAAAAATTAAAAAAATAACTAATTTCGGAAGTCGGTGTTTGTATTTTACTTCTTCGTTATTTGACATCGACTGCCGAAATTAAAGTTATTTTTTAATTTTAGTGTATTTTTTTGGAAGTCTGTTGTTATTTTTGTAAAAAAGTCTTTTATTTTTCACTTTTTAGTTGTTATACCCCAGAACTAAAAACCCCTATAACATGGAACGTGGAATTTAAACATTTGGAGAACACCAAAACGTCATCGAGGTACACGTATTTTTCGTTTTTGTTCAGTTTCTCAAAAAGCGCTGAAGCAATTTCGATAAAATTTATATGGGACCACCTCGGGAGTAGGTATATTCTTTCGGATAAAAAAGAATTTTGAAAATCGGTCTACAACAGCTGACGGAGAAATCGGCGGAAATACACAAAAAAAAAAAACACATACAGTCGAACATAGAACCTCCTCCTTTTTAAAAATAGCTTGCTAGGTATAGTTGTTCTGTATAATGAAGGCGGGTTTGTCTTGGATGTGTGTGTAGGTTCACGTACACTTTTCTTTCTGTGTGCGTAAGCTCGGCGCGGTGTCATAGAAAATAGCGCTCATAGAAATAATGTGCACTTGAATCAACACACTCCAATCACACTTCAAGATCAACAATAACAAATTAAGGACATTTAGGTAGGCCGCAACAGTACTCAAACTGCCAGACAATCATGAAATCTACGTGAATATGGCGACCTACATAGTCCTCACATTCACAATGTATATATGCTATTATGAGGACCATGCAGATTAGTGTGTAATGATCTTTTGAAGAAAGATCCATACATATTGGAGTAGGCCTGTCCAGTCAGTGGAAGCATTTGTTAGTAGTCGAGTAGCTCAACTTAGAACTACTTAGGAGCTCCATGGCTCGAGGAATAATACCTAAGAAAGGGCATTTGGGTAGGCCGCAAAAGTACTCAAACTGTGTACTCAACTGTCTTTAGTCTTGGAAACATCGACACTCAAAGATACACAAAAGTTTTTCCTCCCGTCATATTCCGCCGCCGCCAATGCATAGATACCAAAGTCAGTTGTTAAGTGCATCAGTGCAATGTGACGACTTTGTTATTCTGAACCCTGTGGCAACCGTGATGTGTGTCAATCAATGACGAATAATGCATTACATTTGTTTAACAATACATATTTACATTGCATGAGTAAACAACGCAACTGTTCATACAAATTCATGACACGTTCGTTTCTTGTCAGAAATGTTACGATTTGACAGTTTCCTACTTGTTGACGAACGTATGAATTAACCTTTCATAGTCAAGTATGAATGAATGAGCTATAGTAGAATAGAATGGATCAATGGACCAAAAGCTACCTCACTAACAAAACGACACAAGACCCTGTCCGCACCGCGATATTTCACCGCGCGATTTTGTTCTCGCAACTCTGTAATACAATCAATCTTATAGGAGTAGCCGCACTGGATTTGATGCAAATTGAACGCGATGCGGTGCGATTCAAGATTCAATTTAAATTAAAGATTCAATGTGTTACAGAATTGCGAGAAAAAAATCGCGCGGTGAAATATCGCGGTGCGGACAGCGCCTCAGGAATCATTATCTTTGCTGCCGGTTCCTCATGTCTGATTGGCGATATTAGAATGGGCTATAGGGATGATTCCTGGTTACAAAATATTAATTCTATTTAGTCCGTGGTGAGATTATCAAAAAAAAAAAACATTTTTTTTTGCTTTACCTTGTCAAGAAAAAAAATACATAATTGCATCAAAGTTCTGGAGTGAGGGCTTGTTACGTAACCTGTAGTTTATAGAAATGTAAAAAATGTTTTTAAACACATGTTTAGATAAACGATCTGGGGCCCAACCATGACATCTTAAAATAATTATAAATCCGGTGTAATAAAGAGATAACGCTATACGGCCCGTCTCTCTCTCAAACGAAAATTATAAAAAAAAAGAAAAATTGTTTATTCACGTGAAAGCGACGCACTTATATAAATTTATGACATAAAAAAATAAAAATAAAATATATCCCAGATGGAAATATATGCGTCACTACCACGCAAAACGGCTAACGCTCAGCATTATTCAGCGGCCCGTGCACGTAGACACGAATCCACGGACGCACGGAGTACATGATAGGTGTCTATGAAAAATGTATAAGTTTCCAATAAGCGACTATTGTTTTGTGTTGGAACAAAATCAATATTTCATTTGTCCCATGGGTGAGGTTATTGTCACAATATGAACAATTATATATATGACTGGCCTGTTGGTCTAGTGGTTAGTGACCCTGACTGCTATGCCGGAGGTCGTGGGTTCGATTCACACCCAGGACAAATGTTTGTGTAATGAGCACGATCATTTGTTCTGTTTCTGGGTGTAATTTATCTATAATATGTATGTATTTAGAAATATATAAGTATGTTTATCAGTTGTCTAGTACCCATAACACAAGCTCTGCTTAGCTTGGGACTAGATGGCGTTATGTGATAGTTGTGGAATATTATTATTATTATTAATTGAACATTTAATTTTGGTCTCGAGTGTCGAATCAAGCATTCAGGGCGTTTTTTTTTAGGTGGTAAAACATCAAATAACTTTTGCTCTGGGTGGAGCGGGAGGGCGTGTCAGACTCTAGGCTGTATTGACTGACTAAAACCCGTGTTGCTTCAGTCTAGGGCCACGGTGACTCTTAAACACTCCCGCGACATACTTATAAGGCCTAGGGAATTCAAAATGTCCTTTTCTGAATTTTTGAAGTGAAAACTTCTTTAGGCGCGTTGGGCAGTTTTGAGATGGGTAAAAACAATTGAACTCGCGCGCCACCGCACCGCCACCGCATACGCGATTCGCTACGAGCTCGTAGGGGATCGCGTTGGGCATTTTTGTTCAAGTTTTCACTTCTGTCGGCACTCCCAGAGTGCCAATCCATTTTTTTTTTGTTCCAGTAGGGCTTTTTTTTTATTTGGTGGGTGGGAAATTGTCAAATGACTTCTCTGGCTCTGGGTGGAGCGGAGGGCGTATCAGACTTTTAGGCTAGCCGCTGAGTTGTGATTTTTGTCACCGTAACTTTTTGTTACCCAGTCGAGTGCTATGAAGATACATGGGCGTGCGCTGATCATGGTGACGTGATAATACGGTTACAAAAATAGTTCCTTAGTGACTGAATTTTGACGGATACTGGCACGGATTCTCTTGTTCAATATCTAAACTAAAAATAGAGAATTGCTATCTTTTACTAAAAGGCAGTGCGAGAAAAGGACGGCTATAGCTATGCACTAAGTTAGAGATGTCAAACTAGTTTACGTCTTGCGCTTCGCCGTGTTTTTAGACGACATGTTTTTACGTGTACCCTTAATTTGTATGGAAATATTAGTTCAAACTAAATTTGACAGCTCTAATTTACGTCCGTCTCTTTCTTGTTTTATTAGAGAGAAAAAGATAGCAATAGCCTAAATTAAGTTTAGTTTGTGCATAACAGAATCAACACCACTGACGTAGTTTAGAATATGGAGTGTAAAATTTTCCATGAAACAATCTTTCAGTGTATATGGGATGCATCCATTTTTCTTCTTATTATTTCAAGAGCTTATTACAGCAATCTGTATGAAATCCATTTTAAGAATGAGTGCGTTTTGTTGCCCAGTGACTTTTCAAGTGGGTGCATCGTGGGTGACAGTAGGTGACAGTGACAAAAAGTCACGGTGACAAAAATTACAAGACAGCCGCTAGCCTTACTGACTAAAACCAATCCTTGTTCCTTCAGTTACTTGTGCCAGGACCCGGTACCTCTCTTTCAAATTTATGGCAATGGCCGTACTAAATGTGAACCTACCTGAATCACCGTTGTAGTAATTGTTGTTGTTTTCAATTATTCCTTTAATTTAACTAGTAAATTTGGTTTTTAGATCAAAAAATTGTTTTTATTCATTTTATTTATTGGTTTATATCATGAATGAAATGAAATTAAAAACTTTCATATGTTTTTATCCGTCAGGTCCCGCGCGTTTGCGATCGGAAGACGCAACAATAGGTTTTTAATTGTGTCTGCTATTTCGGGGCCTGACTCGCGACCAAAAATAGTGACAGCCACTTGTGGGCAGCTGTTTTGCCGCTAAGAAAATCATGCAAAAAAAGATGATAAAGAAAACAATGGTTTTCCTTATCATCTGAATAAATTACATTTTTATTTTTGTAAGCATCATTTTGATTCATTATTCTTCTTACATCGTTTATCGTCGAAAATAAAATAAGTAAATATTTTGCATCGTACCTAGGCTAATGGTCTTGTAATTTTCTTGTTTTCGTCTTTTTCGTTTAGTGACATTTCCTTAAAGTATTGAGTTATGACATACTCGTATTAATCTATACATATAATAAATAAAAAATGAATCTCTATTTGCTTGGTCACGGCATCACGCGTGAACGGTTGGACTGATTTCGCTAATTCTTTTTTTGTTGTATATTTTGTTATTGTCAGGAGAAGATTCTTAAGAAAGAAAAAATTTAGAAAGTTGCGCGGAAAATTTGAAAATTTCAGAAAACTTTACGACTATTTTTAATCTACGCGTGTTTGACAGTTCATAGCTAAGACAGGACAACGTTTGTGGTTTCAGCTAGTTTTTATTATAAAATAAAGCCCCCGCCGCGTCCGTCTGTCTGTCTGTTCGCGACAAACTCAAAACTACTGCACTGTCATTTTTTTTTTTTATATTGTTGATTGGCACGCGTTTGTCCACTATCTCACCTGATGGTAAGCGATGATGTGGTGGAAGATGGAGCACGCTTGCCTTGAAGTAACCTATTCACTCTTGACTTTAAGACTCCCAGGTTCTAGCTATATGGTTTTATATATTATTTATTCTATATTTTTTCTTTTTTTTTCATATGGTTTTCACCAACAGACTGAATGATTTATGAGGAAGGTTTAGGTGTGTAATTAGCACCCGTGGGAAGCTTGGGCGGGTCGCTAGTTGAGTTATAAGAACTGCGTTGCCAACAAAGCCTCAATATTTTTCAAAAATGGCTGCGACAGACATGCACATAAAAAGTAGCGTTTTATATCGTTAAAGGATAAAATGTTTGGTTTAGATAATTAACCTAAGTGCGAGTCGGACTTCGCACATTAAGGGTTCCGTACCAAATATTGGTATTTGTTAGTAAAGTATACGTAATAATAAACATTATCACCAAACAAGTTCATAGGTCAATATAAAATTTTCGGAACAAAATTTTGTGACAGACAGACGGACACGTGAGTGACAGCAATAGGGCTCCGTTTGGACCCTACGGGTACGGAACCCTAATGTAACGTCAATGAAAAGCGTGGTTCAACGACGGACTGGTTTATTCAAGTACCCACCACCATACAATTATTAGTACCGACAGATGTCACACTTCTCCTTAAGTCTACTAATCACCCATTTAACATATAACCTATAACCCTTAAAACTAGCAAAGTAAACAGACCGCTAGTGTGGCGATGAATTGACCGCTTGTTTAGCTCGATTGAACGCACGCAGTGCTCGAGCAGACGCACCCAGCGGTGGTGATGTAGTTGACGATAACAGTTCGGGCCGAACCCGAGGCACCGGCTCTGATAAAACCAACGGCGTATCCTTGGTATCACTGTCACCGCTGGATGCGTCTTCATACATCTCAACTTCGGCTCCGCTATCGCCCCCAGATTTGGCTGCCTCACATTTAGTCTCCGCTAAGATTCGCAAATAACTCCTCGATACGCGGCAACGGATAATAATCCTTTTTTAATTTTGGATTTATTGTTATCTTATAATCCCCACAAATGCGTATATCCCCGTTTTGTTTAAGAACTGGTACTATTGGGGTTCCATATTCCGAGTAATCAACTCGGTAGATGGAACCGTCTCGGCCTCCAGACGCTCCAACTCGCGCTCGCACGTAAACCGGTTCCTTATCTAACAGCTGTAGTCGTACGGGTTGTTTACATGTACCTATATTGTCACATTAAAACCCCTGGGAATTCTTTACATAATTTGTTAAAAATTTCATCATCTATGATTTCATTGATGTTTATCTGCGTAATTTTTAAAGCGCGCATCCACTCACGTCCTATTAAAGGCCGCGCCCCGTCCTTAATAATGTATAGTCTTAGTGATCTGCCACAAAATTCGCCAAGACACACATCAACCTCAATGTAACCAAGTGATTTGATCCGTGTACCCGAGTAGCCACGTAGCACTAGGTTGTCTGGTTGGATTTTTTTAAGTGAAAACCAGCTTTGATACATATTCTCACTTATTGCTGATATACGACTACCTGTGTCCACTTCACAATCTACCTTAATGTTATCTATTAACAGTTTAATAAAATATGGTTTCTTACCTCGTGCTGCCACATTCAAGTTGAATATACCATCATCCGATTCGTCACTCACATAATTATGCCTACCGCCACTACGCACTTGTTTGCACATTACTTTTAGGTGTCCTTTTTGACCGCACTCATCACAACTGTAATTTTTGAATCGACACCTTTCGGCCGGGTGTGCCTTGCCGCAGCGCCAGCAGACACGCGCGTGCCCGCCTGCAGCCTCCGTGCCTGTCGGTGCTCCACCGCCTGCTCCGCCGCTGGGCGCACGTAGTGGCCCGCGCGGACGCGGTCGCACGGTGCGCGCGTTATGCAGGCCCTCGCCTACCTCGCCGCCTGGTCTTGCTGAGTCCGCCGTCCCCATTGTGGTTCCGCTCACTTCGGCATGCTTCTCCGCAGCCTCTAGTGCTAACGCTAACTCCACTGCCTCTTTGTAGTGTATTTTCTTTTCAGCGAAGATTCTCGAACGCATGACGTCACTTGTCAGTCCCGACACGAATTGATCGCGTAAATTCTCTTCAAGCGTCGAGCATGACTTACACTTTCCGAAATTGCACGTAGACGCGAGGTGTTTCAATGCCTGCAGGTACTCTGTGAGGGACTCACCCGCCCGTTGGCGGCGCAACCTGAACACGTGGCACTCGGCGATCGCCGACCGTTGAGGTTCCAAATGTTCCGTCACCAATTGCACTAATTCGTCGTATGTTTTATTTTCCGGGAAACTAGGTGAACACAGATCGCACATGAGTGCATACGTTTCTTCCCCCACAACTGTTATTAGCATAGGCACCTTCAATTCATTGTCAATTTCGTTCAGCCGTACGTACTGATTTACCCGACGAATATACGCTGGCCACTGTTTCGAGCACAAATTAAACGGTTCTATTTTACCGATAGGCATATTGAATCGCGATTACTCAAGATATATTGAGAGTTAAAAAAAAATCGTACAAAATCCCGTTTTCGTCGCCAATGTAACGTCAATGAAACGCGTGGTTCAACGACGGACTGGTTTATTCACGAACTTAACTAAGTACCCACCACCATACAATTATTAGTACCGACAGATGTCACACCTAAAACATACTTGTGTACCCGAAGGGTCCAAACGGAGCCCATAGCTGTCTGTCTGTCCAAATCGGCGTCGGTCTCGGTGGCGAGTTCAATTGTTTTTTCCCATCTCAAAAATGCCCAACGCACCTAAAGAAAAACTCTATCGGTTGTATTTTTTGTGAAAAAGTTATTTATTTTGTAATTTTTAGTTTATGTAAGTACCGTTGACAGAACTAAATATTAAAGTTATGCCTGAATGTATTACCCCAATAACATGGAATTTGAACATAATTGGAGATAACCAAAACGTCATCTGTGTATACATATTTTTTGTATATCTTGAGTTTTTTAAAGAAAGAAAAGAAAGAAGAAACCACCTCTGAAGTATGACCTACCAAACAAAAACCGTTGCCGGTACCGTTTATGTGCGAGTTTGACTTGCACATGAAGCGTTCCGTACGATTTTATTACTTGCGTGTTGTTATGGCGGCAACAAAAAAAAAACACATGAAAATTTCAACTGTCTACCTATTACGGATCATGAGATACAGCCCGCTTAAAGACAGACGGACAGCGCAGCAATTTCGGGTACGGAACCCTAAAAAAAGAATCATCGAAATCTATTTACAAGTGGCGGAAAAATCGCGTAACAAACATGCAAAAAAAAACATACAGACGAATTGAGAACCTCCTCCTTTTGGAAGTCGCTTAAAAATATTGGACTTTCCGCACAAAGTTATAATCAGCTGATCAAAATTAGTATGGGTTGTCCAAATTATTATTCGAAATTGACTATTTTTTTGAAGAAAGTTGATCATTTCTATGTTCTGCCCAAGCAGTATTTCAAATTTGACCTCGCATTTCTGTAACATCCTGTAGAATATGAAATATTAATATATATACTTCAATCAATCTGCCCGCGCCTTTTCCCAACTATCTTGGGGTCGGCTTCCAGTCTAACCGGATGCAGTTGAATACCAGTATTTTACATGGAGCGACTGCCTATCTGACCTCCACAACCCAGTTACTGGGTAATACGACACCCCTTGGTAAGACTGGTTGTCAGACTTTCGGGCTTCTGACGATCCGTAACGACTGTCAAAGATCCACGATGACAGCTGGGACCAACGGCTTAACGTGCTTTCCGAGGCACGGAGGCGTCTCGGTATGTAAAGATGGTCACCCATCCATGGACCAACCCCGCCAAGCGTAGCTTAACCTGATGGATCGACCCATGCGGCTGTTATTACTTTACTTCTATACTAAATTATAAAGAGGCAAAGTTTGTGAAGTTCTAGGTGGTAATCTCTGGATCTACTGAACCGATTTTGAAAATACTTTTACCAATATAAAGCCACGTTATTTGTGAGTGTCATAGGCTTTTTTGAAATCCACGCGGACGAAGTCGCGGGCAAAGTGCTAGTATGAGATAATTAAGACATCAAATCTAGAGCGTGTAATTGGCTGTCATAAAAAATTATACGTTCGACCGCCATGAACACTTAATTTAAAGAGATAAGGATAATAATATCACACGATTCTCATAAAATATTGTGCTGTTAATATTTTATTGCGAAGAAATTATGATTATTGACTTGACGGTGTCTTGTGGCCCCGGGCCTGCGGACGACGCCCGGGCCTGCGGACGACGCCCGGGCCTGCGGACGACGAGTAGTGGGTAACTCGCCGCCCGATCAGCACCAGGCCCGAGAGTCGACGGCGCGTAGTGTTCCACGCGCGCCTCAAAGAGTTGTCAGCAATAGGGACGGGGCCTGCCACGGCCGATGCCTGCCCGGGGGTGGAGGATAAATTCGAAAGAGTTACCTCGCCCCTGGGCACTCAAGGCAGGGAGGAACAGGGGTGGGTTTTAGTCAGTAAGAGACACGCCCTTCTGACACGCCCTTCCGCTCCACCCTAGAGCGGAAGAAGTCATAGGATGATTTCCCAACCCCCAAAAAAAAAAAAAAAAACGGTGTCTTGTGGCTAACTGTGAACTCGGTCTTGTTACCACTGCTGGGACACGACAGAGGCCTCCTCTGTGCTATTTACAGAATGGTCCATATTAGATGAAGACTTTAATAATCCAATAAGTAGGCGGGTTGGCTGAAATTATAATGAATCGCTATTCCATTTCCGACAATCGAAAGCGTGTCTCTTTCCGAAACTTTCGCCTCTTCTCATTATTTCGATACAGGCTTCATTCTCTTTTAGCCACATTGTCCCACTGAATAACTAGTCCACCATACTAATGGTCATCCCAGTCGTTTGTTCTTATCCTCCAGATTCCTGATCATACCATAGGTACTTCTAAATTATTTCAATGCTAGCGGACCCTCCCCAGCTTCGCACGTGTACAAATATTAACTTCCTGATGAATCACTCTGTCTATTGGTCAAAACCGCCTGAAAATCCGTTCAGTAGTTTTTGAGTTTATCGCGGACAGACAGACGCGGCGGGACTTTGTTTTTAAATGTATCTCCACCGATTTCTCTGTCAGTTGTGGATCGATTTTCAAATTTCTTTATTTATCCGAAAGAATATACTCCCGAGGTGGTCCCATATAAATTTTATCGGAATTGCTTCAGCGCTTTTTGAAAAACTGAACAAAAACGAAAAATACATATACATAGATGACGTATTGGTTTTCTCCAATTACGAGTATGTTTAAATTCCACGTTCCATTTTATTGGGGTTTTAGTTCTGGGTTATAACAACTAAAAAGTGAAAAATAAAAAACTTTTTTTACAAAAGAAAACAACCGACTTCCAAAAAAGAAAATACATTAAAAATTTAAAAATAACCTTAATTTCGGAAGTCGGTGTCAAAAAACGAAGAAATAAAATACGAACACCGACTTCCAAAATTATAGTTATTTTGAAATTTTTCGTGTATTTTCTGTTTTGGAAGTCGGTTGTTTTTTATAATTATGTATGTAATGATTATAATATTTCTCCTGCACATGTCCCAATTTTAACGTTTCATCAGCATCATCTAACCCTTTTTTAACCATTCGTTAACACCACAGCCACAAATCCATTCATCTTAATGGATATGAAAGACAGCCAGCCAATCAGACAGCACATATTCCTAGCCACACAATCGACAATAGGCATCAAACGTACAGGCACAGTTGTTGAACGTATTGAGCAAGCGTTACATCAGCGCATTGTTCGTCAGCCGTGCCAATGTTGGTACTGACGAGACAATTGAAGGATACTCTAACTCTATACAATGTTTTAAAGGAAATGGTCTTCTATTTAGTTCGTAAGTTAAATTATCAAAAAATATTTTACACGTATTTTTTACTTTACAAAATCATTAAAAACTGGCCAAGTGCGACAGATTTCGCACATTAAGGGTTCCGTACCAAGTATTGGTATTTGTTAGTAAATTATATGTAATAAATTTGACGACACGGTTGGCGCAGTGGTTGAGCGTTCGGCTGCTGCGCTGCGTGTCGCGGGTTCGATCCCCGCACGGAACAAATATTTGTATGACCTACAGATAGTTGTTCCGGGTCTGGGTGTCTTGTGTATGTGAGTATACATGTTTGTGAACGCACCCACGATACAGGAGTAATTCCTAGGGTGGGGCAACGTTTTTAAAATAAACATTATCACCAAATTTCAAATTCCATAAGGTCAGTGGTAAGTTAAAAAATTCTTCGTAACAAAAAATTTTTGTGACAGACGACGGACGGATAGACAGACAGACGGACACGTGAGTGACAACAATGGGACTCCGTTTGGACCCTTCGGGTACGGAACCTTGGGTAGTTTATTTTGTAGGTGTGTCGTCCCGCGAAATCTAAGCGACGCGCGACGGACCAAATATATTTTTTAAGTCATCCCACCTATTGGGCGTCTTGGTTTTGGCTTCTGAACGAATCTGCCAGTATTTTCTGCTTTTCCTAGTATAGTTGTCTACGCCTGAACGCAGCCCTTCTTCAAGATTGGACGAAATTACGAACGCACCCTAAGAACATCGCTCGCTGCGGGCTTCACGGCGGCGGAACGCAATTAACTTCACTTCGCTTGGCACGACAAAGGACGAACCGCCATATTTTTGTCGCGATCACCTACCATATTACCACTGTAATTTTTACAATAAATCTTTTTGAAACCAAAATCGAGGTCGGTCTTATTGTGTCGCCCACAATAGTTCTACTTTGTTACCTCTGATTTTAACTTGGACTTCTACATAGTTTCCTGACGATTTTATGAGCTGATGGAAGTTCCTGTAATCATGTATTGACGAAATCTGTAAAGATAGGAAAATCTTGGGCAAGGGATGCAGAAAACCATGAAGACTGGTAGAAACGAAAGACCAATACCTACCAAGCAGTGCCCGATCATGTGATGATGACGTCAACAAATATAAAAACCGGCCAAGTGCGAATTGGACTTGCGCATAAGGGGTTCCGTACCATCGTACAAGATTATACGCGTCTAATTGTTGCCATAGGTTGTTCTAGCGGCAACAGAAATACACATTTTGTGAAAATTTCAACTGTCTACTGTTACGAGCTGGGTATGGGATAAATTATTTTACACCAATAAATTAACTAACTATCCTTTATTAACTCAACAACTTATGTACACAAACACTAAATCGCTAATAATCACTAAGTATTCTCTTCGTAATCGCTTGTATTCGCTTCCGTTCGCATCCGTAGTCGAAAACGAGACTGATTCACTCGCCCGCCGTCCGGCCTATTTATACAGTCATGGAAGTTTCCAGAACATTGTCGAACTATCCTACAGTGGAATATTCTAGAAACATCTATGAACTTCTACACAGTACCACAATGGAATGTTCTCGAACCCAGTGGAAACTTCTACTACATTCTCGAACGTTCCAGTGTAATACGGTCGATGTAACACTACTTATTACGTAACATGAGATACAGCCCGCTGACAGACGGACGGACAGCGAAGGCTTAGTAATAAAGTCCCGTTGGTTACCCCTCAGGTACGGAACCCTAAAAATTTTAAGTCAACTCAAAAGTGAATAGGTTACTTATTACTTAAGCGTGCTCCATCGTCGACCACATCATCACTTACCATCAGGTGAGATAGTGGTCAAACGCGATTCTACCGATAATAAAAAGGGGTCATTGAACTGTTTTGTTTACAACAAACATAGTGCAATTGCTCCAATCATTCAGAAAATTTACGTAGAAACTTAATAAGAGACCAGACAAGGCCATAGCGTCATATACTTTTTCCTTAAGGGCCTACACGCATAAGCGGCGCCCTCATTGAATAAAAAATCATATCCTAGCATAGAAGATACCCGGACCTGCGGACGGCGAGCACTGGGTAGCTCGCCGTCCGATCAGCACCAGGCCCGTGAGTCGATGGTGCGTAGTGTTCCACGCGCGCCTCAAAGAGATTAGTGTCAGCCACCACTGACGGGGCCCATCGTGGCCGGTGCCTGCATGCCTAGGGGTTTTTTTTTTTTTGGGGGGGTGGGAAATCATCTAATGACTCTTTCCGCTCTGGGGTGGAGCGGAAGGGCGTGTCAGACTCTTACTGACTAAAACCCACCCCTGTTCCTCCCTGCCCTACGCGCCCGGGGGCGAGGTAACTCTTTCGAATTTATCCTCCACCCCCGGGCAGGCACTGGCCGTGGCAGGCCCCGTCCTTTGCTGACAACTCTTTGAGGCGCGCGTGGAACACTACGCGCCGTCGACTCTCGGGCCTGGTGCTGATCGGACGGCGAGTTACCCGCTACTCGCCGTCCGCAGGCCCGGGTCTACGGTGGCCGGAGATCGTCTCGCAGCCCCCGGCGTCTCCTGCGACGGCTGCTGCTGGGGGCGCTAGGGCGACTCGGTCTCTGTTGAATCTCCCTAACGTGTGCCGCCTCCCTCTTCGCGAGCATTACTGCTTCGCAGAAGTTGGAGACGGCCCCCCATTCCCTCTCACTCCGTACCATGGCCTGAACCAGGGCACGGCGCGAGAGGTCGCTGCCGCGCATGCCTAGGGGTAGCGGATAAATTCTGAAAATGATACCGCACTCCAAGGCACTCGGGCAGGGAAGGAATAGGGGTGGGTTTTAGTTAGTAAGAGTCTGACACGCCCTCCCGCTACACCCAGAGCGGGAGAAGTCATTGGATGATTTCCCACCTCCCCAAAAAAAAAAAAAAGCATTGATGATAAAGATTAAAGAAATCCTTTGTTACAGATAGAATAAGGTATTTTTACGTTGTTAAAACAGGACTTAAAATGTTTCGTATCCAAAGTAGTAAGCAAAAGTGTCAAAAACGGCCGTTTCTGGTAATTTTGCTTACTAAGTACTTTGGATACGAAACATTTTGAGTCCTGTTTTAACAACTTAAAACAAAAAATACCTTATCCTATCTGTAACAAACGCAACATGGGATTCTTTAATCTTTATTTTATACGCTTTGCTACGATTTTTTATTCAATGAGCGGCGCCACTTGGCGGCTATATACGCCTTAATGGTTCAAGAATTCTAAACATTACCACTCGGAGTTCATTGACATTGCAATTGGAGTTAAACGTAGGTAAATATTTTTTGCAACTAGTTTCTGCCCACGAATTCGTTCGCGTGGAAGTCTTTCTTTATTTATAAAAAATCTTATGGCACACGACATTATTTAACATTCGTTAAATCAGTGATATATTTTTTGCAAGCGTGCGGACGGAATACTTCTGTAGATTAGGTACCTCTTAATACCTACAGAGTAGCCATCTCGAATGTATGCAATTTAATTTTTTTTTTCAAATTAAAATTTATTCAGGCTTTGCAATGTAATATGGATAACAAAGATTTAGAAATCTTCACCTCTTTGCTGGCTTAAAATGCGTTAGGTTGTTTCATCATCGCATACTTTATTAGGTATCCCAGTATAAGTTACAAATATACCGCTTTTAGTGTTCATAATTGACCACGACATCGACACGGTGAAATGGTGGCAAGAAACTGATTCTCGTAAATGTTGCATTTTTGTTGATGTTTCACAACAGCAACACAGCTTTCCTATAATTGCAAAAGAGAGGATATCAGTAAATTAATTTCCTTCATCTTATCATCGCCATTCAACAAATATAAACTTTCAATCGAGATTGGAATCCTCGATCGACCGTATGTTCTCATTTTCCTTAAGGATTTGCAAGTAAGAAAGTCCTTTTCAAACCTGCCAAGTACCTAAATGCAGTCTCGCATTCGCGAATGGTCGATTGTCATGCGACCGAGCGGCAGTATCGAAAGTGTCGGCCTTACGGAATACTGATAGAATACAGTGCAAATAAAAAACTTTTTTACAAAAAAATAGAACCGACTTCCAAAAAAAGTGCAAAATAACTTTAATTTCGGAAGTCGGTGTTCCTGTTTTGTGTCTTCGTTTTTTGACACCGACTTCCGAAATTAAAGTTATTTTGCACTTTTTTTGGAAGTCGGTTCTATTTTTTTGTAAAAAAGTTTTTTATTTTTCACTTTTTAGTTGTGGTTCCCCATTAAACTGTGTTAACAATTCATAGACATACGATAGCAGCAATCGCGGTTGATTTGCTGTCAATTTTTGAAGAGTTCCGTTGTCTGCCTCCGAAACCCATCATCAGATCTTTTTGAAATTTAAATGGGACCATTTCGGAATAAACTCCTTTCGAACAAAAAAAGAATTTTGCAAAATACAAACATCCGAATTGATAACCTCCTCCTTTTTCGAAGTCGGTTAAAAATAAAAATTATTAAAAAAAACCGACTATAAAAAAGAACTAAAAAGTTCCAAACAAGTCATTTTTGAAGCAGTCTGATGCAGTTGGTGGCAGTTATTATCGTTCATCAATACAACCTTTTAAGTTAAAATATGGATGTATGGAGTGACTATTTCATGAAATCATGACATTTGACATCATTATGTATGGAGTGACTATTTCATGAAATCATGACATTTGACATCAATTCTAACTGAGAGTTGTATTGATGATTTTAATGATAATAATTCTATAAATACATACTTGCTACGGCCGCGAATATTTATTATATTTTATATTTATTATATATTTTGACCAACATACAACCTGACACTGACCTGCAAACTGCAAAAAACGTGAGAAAATTGGAATTTCGCGGGCTACCCTGCAGTTTAAAGATACTCATCTTACCAGTAAAGTATGCTTGTATACGTATTTTTGCTCGTGACTGTACATTTCACCTTAAGGATTTTAAAGTAAGAAAGTCCTTTTCAAACCTTGATGAGGTACAGCCAAAAAAAAAAACACGTTTCTAACTTGTTTTTTTTTTTCAGTTTTTGGTACGGAACCCTTACTCGCACATTGGCCGATTTTTGATAGTGCATTTAGGTAAATGCAGTCTCGAATTCGCGAATTCGATTGTCATGCGACCGAGCGGCCGTATCGAAAGTGTCGGCCTTACGGAATACTGATAGAATACAGTGCAAAAAGTATTCGTTCTCATTTTCCTCCATAGAAAGTTATTTCTTACGTGGTGATATAAATTATTATACTTAATCCTTGTGATGTAACCAATGTCTTGAGTGCGGTGGATGATGTAAAATGTTGTGAGATGTTGATGCATTAGTGAAAGTTACTTTTGTCGGTGTGATATTCAGTTTGTACCTTTTAGCAAGGATCTTGTTTGGATAATCAAATCAAATTATTATTTATTTGCTTATTAAGACAGGTGGGTATAAACAGCTGTTACAAATAAGTATTAAGTACAGTTTATCTTTACTTCATTACGTAATAAGGTGTGCAAATATTATTATTATTTGAATTAAATAATTATAAAAATAACATTACAAAAATATATTAAATTGAGAATATTATACATATTATGTCAAAGGTGATCTAACTTAGTTGTTGTTAAAACGCATCAAGTATTTATTTATTTGTATAGGCACACCAACGACTTATTTAAAAATTTAAATATGAAGACGAAATTAATAAAAATAAATATTCTATCTTGAATTAAATTATAGTCCCATTATTATTCATTTAAACCATTAGAGGCCAAGTTACTTGATTTGCATAAGATCAGAAAAATTGGAATCTTTCTGTGTGTTTTATCAATTTTGACGGATGTTACTCCATAATTATTAGTATTCCGTCGCATACTCGCATCCGATGCATGCATGATATGCAAGGTTCTGTAGTAACTTGAACTAAAATAGTATATTTCTCCATCAAAATCCACGTTTTAAACGTGAATAATGTGATTATTTTTATAGAATAGCTTTAATTTTCTTATTAACTGACCAACTCCTTCACAATTTAGAGTATGTAGGTACATAATAAATGGTTTCAGTTTTCTGGAGTGTAGTTGTAATACCCTTGTTGATGCATTAATTTTATTTTGAGTTCTGATAACGATCCATCGATGGTTGGCATAACAATACCAAGTCCACACGCACAAGTTTCTTTTAAAATTCGATACACAATCACGTATAGGTATTACAAGCATTACGAATTCAAGTGTAAAGTGATTTAAAGCCGAGACATGACCTAAAGCGCGGTCGCTCTCGAACTGCATAGAAAAGAAAGAGATGCGCTACGACAAATGCTCGCAATTTATTGCAAAATATGAAGTATTTTATCGATTTACTTAGGATTTACATTTATAAAAAATAATTCATCACTGGATGCAGTTTAGCATTTAAAATTTTATGGTATATTTTTTATTATGATTATAATTGTTAATGAAGGGATAAACTGCTTTTAAAGATAATTAAGAGGTATGTTAGAAGATTTTTTTGATGCATTAAAGGGTGTTAAATTATGTTTTGAGTTACATCACTGTACCTATGCAAATAGTACTTGAAAATATTATATATTTTTTTTATTTGTCAAAATTATTTACGGTAGAGATACACTGCTTTTAATAAAAACTTTTTTACAAAAAAACAACCGACTTCCAAAAAAAAAAATACACTAAAAATGAAAAAATAACTTTAATTTCGGAAGTCGGTGTTTGTATTTTACTTCTTCGTTATTGGACACCGACTTCCGAAAATAAAGTAATTTTTTTCATTTTTAGTGTATTTTTTTTTTGGAAGTCGGTTGTTTTTTTTTTGTGAAAAAGTTTTTATTTTTCACTTTTTAGTTGTTATACCATAGAAATAAAAACCCCAATAACATGGAACGTGGAATTTAAACATTTGGAGAACACCAAAACGTCATCGAGGTAAACGTATTTTTCGTTTTGGTTCAGTTTCTCAAAAAGCGCTAAAGCAATTTCGATAAAATTTATATGGGACCACCTCGGGAGTATATTCTTTCGGATAAAAGAATTTTGAAAATCGTTCCACAACTGACGGAGAAATCGGCGGACATACATAAAAAAAAAACATACATACAGCCGAACATCCTCCTTTTTCGAAAGTCGGTTAAAAACCACATTTTTGTCCGTTTTTGGAAATCTCCGCCTTAAGCAGGAAAATATAAATGCGAATTTGGCTTCAGTTCAATGTTACTTTATTTCCTGGTTTATTTTAAGGGACAAGACAGTCACATGTTACCAAAAACCTTGTCAACGTACACGTGTAAGTCTCGTGTAAAAAATAATTTATTTTGAGCGATTTTTAGCAGACTTCTGAAAGGAGATTCTCTATTTGTCTGTTTTTTTTTTGTATGATTGTTACGCGTTTTCTCCGCCACTTGTGAATAGATTTTGATGATTATTTTTTTGTTTGGTAGGCCATGCTTCAGAGGTGGTCCCATATAAATTTTATCGAAATTGATTCAGCACTTTTTGAAAAAGTCAAAATAAATAAAAAATATGTATACACAGATGACGTTTTGATTGTCTCCAATTATGTTCAAATTCCAAGTTATTGGGATTATCCATTCGGGCATAACTTTATTATTTAGTTTTAAATCTGGGGTACCTACAACAAGTAAAAAGTGAAAAATAAAAAACTTTTTTCCAAAAAATACAACCGATTTCGACTTCTAAAAATTGCAAAATAACTTTTATTTCGGCAATTGGTGTCAAATAACGAATAAACAAAACACCGACTTCTGAAATTTAAGTTATTTTTAAATATTTAGCGTATTTTCTTTTTTGGAAGTCGGTTGTTTTTTTTTGTAAAAAAGTTTTAATGTTTATATTTACCTGTAACTTGGAAATTTCTGATGGAGGACCAATTAACGAACAATGTTGAACGTGGAAGCCTCAGCAGTGCTGAAAACGTAACTCCGACCAATTTGCAAGCGGTTGCTAACGATGTTTTATATTTAATAAGAACCTATATTTTGTGAGCCTTATTTTCCTCATTTTATAAAGAACCAGAAATTTAAAATAGGTTTCTTTGTGTCGGTTCATGCATGCAGCTCTTCCCCGCGTCGTCACTTTTTAGTGTTCTGTACCCTAATGGTAACCAACGGGATCCTATTATTAAGCCTCCGCTGTCCGCTGTCCGTCTGTCTGTCAGCGGACTGTACCTTACATCCATAATAGGTAGACAGTTGAAATTTTCTCAGAAGGTGTATTTCTGTTGCCGCTATAACAACAAATCACTATATATTATTAAAACAAAGTCCCCCACCGCGTCTGAACGCGATAAACTCATAAACTAGTGAACGGATTTTCATGCGGCTTTCACCAATAGACAGAGTGATTCATGAGGAAGGTTTAGGTGTATAATTTGTACCCGAGTGAAGCTGGGGCGGGTCGCTAGTAATAAAAATAAGTTCAAAATTACTAAAGGGGGCTCCCACTATTAGTAACGTGTTTTTTTTTTTTTGCTTTTTTTCTCTATCTTGATAATGGCAACAAGTAGACTCTACGCGTGTAATCTTGTACGATGGTACGGAACCCTTCGTGCGCGTTTTTTATTTGGTGTTGGGAAATCACCAAATAACTTCTCTCGGTCTGGGTGGAGTGGAAGGGCGTGTCAGACGCTTACTGACTGAAACCCACTCCTGTTCCTTCAGTTGCTTGTGCCCGAGCCTCGGTAACTCAAGGCGGAGACAAATCGAACATCATTAAAATCGGGCCAGCTGTTCTTGAGTAATGGTGTAACCGACTTTGTTTTATACAAGGTGTAACGGAAAGGTGTGGTCATATTTTAAGAACTGCATCTGTCCATCGATATGAACAACTTTCTTAAAGAAAAGCCGAGGAAATTCTAAAAAAAAAATTTTACCTCCCATACAATTGATCAGCATGACTTTGTATGGAAAGTCAAATTTTTTTTTTTTTTGGGAATTTTGTATTTTTTCTTAGAGAAAGTTGTTCATTTCCATGGGCAGAACCAGCTCTTATAATGTGACCACACCTTTCCGTTACACCCTGCATAAATCGACTAGCTAACCCGACAGCCGTTGTCCTGTCTTAGCTATGAACTGTCAAACGCGCGAAAGGTTTCTGAAATTTTCTAACTTTCCGCGCTACTTTCTTAATTTTTTCTTTCATAAGAACCTTCTGACAATAACAAACACAACAAAAAAAGAATTAGCGAAATCGGTCCAACCGTTCAAGCGTGATGCCGTGACCAAGGAAATAGGGATCCATTTTTAAATGATAAATGATAAATGATAAATGATAAATGATAAATGATAAATGATGTTTATTCAGTAAATAGGTTACAAGGAACACTTTTACACGTCAATGTTTTTTTGTCAGTTTAAGCTAGATGAGGCCGGTGTTTCCTAGCTGACTACCCTGAGAAGAAACACCGAAACAAACTCAGAGGTCAAAGTCTCTTTTAGTGTTCAAATCCATACAATGTGGACTGGTTAGATCCTATGAGAACCATGTACGTTTATGTCTGGGATGAGCTTTATGAAGAAAGCAACACACGAATTCGAGTGGACCTGTCCAGACAGTGCAAGCATTTGTCAGTCATCGCGAAGCTCAACTCAGAACTCTGAGGTGCTCAACGAACCGACGAACAATACCAAAGTAAGGACATTTGAGTAGGCCGCAAAAAATACTCAAACTGCCAGACAATCATAAAATCTACATGAATATAACGACATATATAGTTCTCGCATTCACATTATTCTATATGAGGACCATGCAGCTTAATGTCTGTAGTGGTCTTTTGAAGAAAGAACCAAACATATTTGAGTGGACCTGTCCAGTCAGTGCAAGCATTTGTCAATAGTCGAAAAGCTCAACTTAAAAACCACTAAGGAGCTCAATGACATGACGAACAATACCAAAGAAAAGACATTTGGGTAGGCCGCAAAAGTACTCAAACTGTCAGACAACGTTGAAAATTACTGTAAAAAGGAGGAGAAAATAATAATAATAACCCACATAGTCCTCACATTTACAATAATTAAGTAATCAAAAAAAAATAAAAATATAATACTTTACAAAGTAAATATTTGTATCAAACAAAATAGTAATCATAATATGTCAATCAAAAAATAAAAATAAATATAATACTTAACAAAGTATTCAAGTCAAAAAAAAAAAAAAAATAATAATTATAAAATGTCAATAAAAAAATAAAATAAAAAATATAATACAATACTATACAAGTATTCATGTCAAAAACGAATATTAAAAAAAAATCTATATATATAATTTTTTTTTTATCAGTAAGTAGTACATATGAAAACAATGGCTCATGTATATCATTGAAGCAGCTCAATCCCACGCCTTTTTGTCATCAAGAAAGTCATTAATTGTGTAAAAAGCTTTCTGGCATAGCTTACGTTTAATAAATGATTTAAATTTATTTATGCTTAGTTCTTGAATTTGGCTAGGAAGTTTATTATAGAAACGTATACATTGACATCTAAACGAACCACCTATTTTTTTCTTGAGCCTGGTTTTTGGTACAATAAATTTGTGTTTGTTCCTAGTATTTATGCTATGGATATCACTGTATCTTTTAAACAGATTAATATTTTTATGTGCATACATGAGATTCTCATAAATATATTGAGAGGGAACAGTCATAATATTAATCTCTTTAAATTTGTCTCTGAGGGAGTGTCTGGGACTTAATTTATAAATTGCACGAATAGCCCTTTTCTGTAAAACAAAAATTGTCTGAATATCGGCGGCATTTCCCCACAACAGAATGCCATACGACATCACACTATGAAAATAACTAAAGTATACTAAACGAGCTGTCTCTAAATCAGTTAAACCACAAATTTTCCTTACGGCGTATGCTGCAGAGCTAAGTTTTTTGGACAGTTTATCTATATGGGGGCTCCACTGAAGCTGCGCATCCAAAGTTAATCCTAAGAACACTGTGGAATCCTCGGGTTTCAACTCTTCACCCTTTATTGACACACTAGTGTTCACTTGTATTACATTGGGTAATGTGAACTTTATGCATTTTGTTTTTTTCTCGTTAAGGAGAAGATTATTGACATTAAACCAGTTAACTACAGTTGAAAGAGCATTATTTACATTATCAACAACCACCTGCTGACGTTTGAGTTTAAATAAAAGTGAAGTGTCATCTGCAAACAGCACTATATCATGTTTATCCTTTATGAGGTAAGGCAAGTCGTTGATATAGATTAGAAACAAAAAAGGACCCAGAATTGAGCCTTGAGGAACCCCCATTCTGACTACAGACCCGGAAGACCTTTTGCCGTTCACATCAACTCTCTGAATCCTATTACTCAAGTATGAAGTAAGAAGATCCAGAGAGGCGCCCCGGACTCCGTAGTAGTGCAGCTTCCTGATCAATGTATCATGGAGAACGCAATCGAAAGCCTTAGACAAATCGCAAAAAATGCCCAACGCATCGCATTTATCTTCCCATGCATTATAAATGTGTCCCAAAAGTTCAACACCAGCATCAGTTGTTGAACGACCCTTTGTGAAACCAAACTGTTTGTTGTGTAATAATTTGTGTTTATTAAAATATCTTTGAATTTGATCTAAAATAATTTTCTCAAAAATTTTACTAAAAGTAGGTAGCACTGAAATAGGTCTATAATTAGTAGGGTCTGATGTACTACCCGATTTAAACAATGGTATAATTTTACTATATTTCATTAGATCAGGAAACTCACCACAATCTATACAATTATTAAAGATTACTGCTAAAGTAGGTGCTACAATGTCTATAATAGACCTAGCAACGTCAACAGAATTACCCCATAGATCTGCAGTCTTTTTAACATTTAAAGTATTAAAAGTTTTGATTACATCATTACAAGTGACATATTGGAAATAAAATTGGGATTCACAAACTGGAACGTTTTCTTTAAGTAAAATTTCTGCAGCAGTTGGTGATGAATTTAGAGATTTTGTAGTCGATACGGGAATCTCTGCAAAGAAATTTTCAAATGCCGCGGCGACTTGCGAATCTGATTTAATGATACTGTCATCAATAGCAAGGCTGTAATCACTACTTCGGTTGCAAGACCTTCCCGTTTCGCTATTAATAATATCCCAAGTCATTTTAATTACATTACTACTATTTTTAATTTTTGAACTTAAGTAGCGAGTTTGAGTTTATATATGTATATAGATTTTAAAAAATAGCATTGAACGCGACCATTTTCTAAATATCCAACCAGTTTTCCGTTACTTCTGTTTGCATCAGTGTGTGTTTTATCTGTGTTTGCATCTGTTGATAATGTTTTATAACGTATGAGTACACAGTGCCCGCACTAATGTTTGCAGTCTGATTACGGTTCATCCCGTGAATTTTAAATTGGCTCATATCCATTATAAAGCTATTTGGAGTACTAGGTTTAAATCGGAATTGTTTGTAGGTGGCATATTACGCGCGTCATTCTACTAAATGTTTTTGTCCATTTTTATTTATTTTATTTTATAGACATGTTTGAGTACTTACAAATTTATCATTATTTCAAACCTGTGTGTGGCTGAAATAAACACGTAATATATCTTACTAATATTATAAATGTGAAAGTTCTGATGGATGGATGTTTATTTGCTACTCAATCACGCCAAAACGGCTGAACGGACCTGTATGAAATTTGGCACAGAGATAGATTGATGGTGAAATAGATCGGACTGTTCAGCACCGAATTAACACTGGATGGATCAAATGGCGGCAGGTCACTGGGACTGTCTGCGACTCCCGCATTCCTCTTAAACTTAAAGGGGAGATTTATAAGACAATGGTCAGACCTACTGTCTTGTATGGTTCAGAATATTGGGCCACAAAAGGGATGAATGAAAAGCAATTGTAGGCAGCTGAGATGAGAATAATAAAAGCGATGTGTGGTGTTACGCGCATGGATAAAATTAGGAATGAGTATATAAGAGGAAGTCTGATAGTGGCACCGCTAACTGAAAAGTTGTGTGGAAATCGGTTATCGTGGTATGAGCATGTGATGCGGCGGAGTGAAGAAAATGTCGTGAGGAAAGTCCTGTGTATGGATGTGGATGGCTATAGGAGTAGGGGAAGGCCAAAGAAACGATGGTTGGATTGTGTGAAAGAGGATATGGATAAAAAGGGGGGTGACTACAGAGATGAAAGCTAATAGAAGTATGGAAGAAAAAGACATGTTGCGCCGACCCCAAAGAAATTGGGATAAGGGCAGGAGAATGATGATGATAGATTATAGTCTAGAATAGCACATAGACTTTAATTTATAAAGTACTAATTCCACGCAGGCGAAGCCGGTGGCAAAAGCTAGTTCAATTAACATTTAGGTAACTATAAGTACCGCCAAAGAATCTGAAAGGAACTCTAAAATCGAACAATTTATTTACATTACTTTCTCTACCAACCAGTTAAATTTTGACCATATCTGGTAAATATTTACTAAAATCATAGTGAAGAATTCGCAGTTTTTTCCTGGCAATCAATTTTTAGATGGAGTTCGTTTGACATGTAAGAAGAAAAAGAAAGAAAGAAAAATTATTTATTTTGCACAGATTACAAAAGCCTAGTATCCAAGCAAAAATAAAACTAAACTAATTGACTAATGCCTAGTGATCTCGTTTCTGGTGCGGTGCACCACTACGCGCCATAGACGAAATGTAGGTCTATGACGCCATGTCAGATGCGTAAAGGAGCTTGTTTGGGGAAGGACAGCAACATCTATGTAACCACATACGAACTAAACACATAAATCCTGCATCACGCAATAGGGTTTATGACTAAAAAAAACCTGGCACTCCGGGAGTGCCGACAAAAAACTTGAACAAAAATGCCCAACGCGCCTAAAGAAGTTTTCACTTCAAAAATCTAATTACTCCGTCCGTTAGATTAACAAAAAATATTGGATACGTATTTTTCTCTTGTCACATACAAAAAATGAGGACGATACAGTGCGTTGAAATTTCGCGTGACGTCACGGTGTGCGACACTTTTTACCACAAAGTGATGTAACAAGCCCCCTACTCCTGAACTTTGATGTGTTTTGTCTTTGTAATTTTTCATTGATTTGATAAAGCAATAAATACGGGTCCAATATTTTTTGGTAGTGTAACTTATGGATTAAATAGCGTTGTTATTTTCATACTCAGGAAACCTATTAAAGTTCTCGGCGCGATTTGAACATACCTATACAACAGTCAGTAATCCTAATCATCCATCGGGTTCCCAGACCAGACAACACCCGTCAACGGAGGCTCCTCCCTTTTCAATGGATGGTTGTGGGACTTGACACCCTGTTCAGCATGCCTCTATTATATAACCACCTTGCCTAAATACTCAAGCAGCGTTACTGTATTCCGGTTTGTAGGATTGTGTGCTGGTCTCAGCATCACATCAGCCTGGAATGGCCCACTGCTGTGTAATGGCCTCATAAAAAAAAAAAGTATGTTTACTTGCGGTCAACATGACGCAGAAAAAGACAAAAAAAAGAAGCTGGGGGAAAACATGCGTCACATCCACGCAAAACGGCTATCGCTCAGTATAATGCTACGACCCTATGCCAGACAAAGCCCCAGCGCTGGTTTTGAGCGACAGCCGGCGCTAACATGATGACGTCGACCGGTGCAGCAAACAATGAGTAAAATAAACACAAATTTGCCAAGACGAGCCATACTTAATTCTAAATTTAATATAATCAAATATAATATTTTAAGTGGCAACATTACGTTCCGACTGCAACATGATGCACGCGCCGCGGCTTTTATTAATCACAATCTTTTATTTGCCTCCCTTCTGGTATATTTCCTAGTTCTACTCCCATCCAGGTGTTTCCCACAACTTTGATGATATCTGTGACCTAATGTTCTTCGACCACCATTCGGTGAACCCCTTATATTAACACCTGTGTATAATTGCAGTCAAATGCGTCTTTTCAAAAACTTCTTTAGGCGCGTGGGCATTTTTGTTCAAGTTTTCACTTCAGTCGCACTCCCGGAGTGCCTTAGGCTCGCGCTAGACCACTATCTGACCTGATGGTAAGCGATGATGTGGTCGACGATGGAGCACGCTTGCCTAGAAGTAACCTATTCACCCTTGTCTTAAAGACCCCCAGATTGTAGCTATCAGGAAACAGACTCCGGTAGGGAATTCTACTCCTATACCTACGCACAATTAATGTGTTGCCAAAACGATTAGGGAAAACTTTAGATTCATTACACCTAAAATAACATCAGATGGTTTGTTGTTTGTTTGCCATTCAATAACATAAAAAGATGTGACGTATTTTGACGCTCAAATGTGATAAATTGATAATATTCAGAAGACATGCCAAGTGGCACGTAGATCAGGCAGTGGCTTGCAACAAAGGATTTCATCTACTTGGTACCTGTCATGGTAACGAAAACTAATGACCAAAATAAAAAGGAAAAATGTTTGGACGTATTTTTTGGTGTGGTTTTTTTTTATTGGAGGTTGTGTGTCTCTTACACGCACTCCCGCTCCATCCAGAGCGAAGAGTTCATTTGATGATTTCCCAGCCTCCAAAAAAGTGGCACTCCGGGAATGCCGACAGAAGTGAAAACTTGAACAAAAATGCCCAACGCGCCTAAATGTAACAAAAATGCTCAACGCGTCGGTGTCGGTGGCGAGTTCGATTGATTTTTCCCATCTCAAAAATGCCCAACGCGCCTAAAGAAGTTGTCACTAACATTCGCTACGCGATGCGCTGAGTTCTTCGTAGCACTCGAAAAAAGAAAGTTTTCACTTCAAAAAAACTTGTTGACGTCGATGTCAAAATTTCAGTCCCTTTTGACAGGTTTTTATATTAGCTTCACCTATATGTAAAAAAAAACTTAGAAGTTAAATTTGACCCATTTTCCGGTTTCTAATTGAGCTGATATTTTGCTTACATGTTTAGTTTGGATGACTCTGGTGCCGATCCTCTTATTAGAGAATCGCTATCTTTTACTAAAAGGCAGTGCGAGAAAAGGATGGCTATAGCTATGAAATAAGTTAGAGATGTCAAACTAGTTTACGCCGTTTCACCGTGTTTTTAATCGACATTATTTTACGTGTACCCTTAATTTGTGTGGAAACATTAGTTCAACAAAATTTGACAGCTCTAATTTACGTCCGTCTCTTTCTAGTTTTATTAAGAGAAAAAGATAGTGTTACGAGCTGGGTATGGGATAAATTATTTTTTTATTAACTCAACAACTTATTTACACAAACACTAATTCGCTAATAATCACTATTCGTCGCATTCGTTCGCATCCGTAGTCGTAATCAGACTTGACTCACTCGCCGCCCGTCCGGCCTATTTATACAGTCATGGAAGTTTCCAGAACATTGTCGAACTATCCTATAGTGGAATATTCTAGAAACATCTATAAACTTCTACACAGTACCACAATGGAATGTTCTGGAAACTTCGACCGTTAAGTTAAGAGGCAAAAGTACCAAAAACGGCCGTTTCTGACACTTTTGCCTACTACTTTGAATACATACGTTTTGAGTCCTGTTTTAACAACATAAAAATGCTTTATCCTCTTTGTAACAAACGTGACGTTGGATTTTTTAATATTTATTTGCTGTGCTATGTTACGATTTTTTATTCAATGAGGGCGCCACTGGACCGTTAGTAGACCCTTAAGTGTTGATCTGGACAATTTTCTTCGTAATTTGATATGTGAATATTTTAAATTATATTTTTAGTTTTGTAATTAATTTGTAAAGTTATGTCTAACGTGACTTTGAGAATCACGCAAAAACTATAAAGCGTATTTTTATGAAACCTTTACCATTTTAAAGATCATTTAATTATTTATAATTTAGTCTAAGTGTCTTAGTTTAATACCTGTTTTTTTATGTGTAATAAATTAATAATGTGTCTAATTTCGGACAGCGCTCCTTGATGGGCGAGTCCTATTACTGGGTGGACGTACGACGCGTTACGTGAGCTCAGCACAGAGCGCGCAAGCTAACCACTCAAGGTCGTTGGCAGTTAATAGCTCCTCAAGTCAAGAGTGAATAGATTACTTTTACGCAAGCGTGCTCCACTGTCGACTACATCGCTTACCATCTGAGATAATGCCTATAATATTAAAAAAAAATGCTGATAATTTGTTTTTTTTAAGCTTTATTTGTCAGAACCGTATTAGGGTGTTATTACACCAATCGATCGATCATCGATCGATTGATGACACCCTTAGAAAGATGAGGTTAACTTGATATCGTATGATGAGTAATGCGTCATCTCTTGTAGCAGTAAAAAATACAGTCACCTTCTATCTCAGGCCATTGACATCCTTTAAAATCACTTGACATCATCTTGAACAAAAATAGCTAGCTATTTACTTTGAAAGTGAATATGCGTTCTTGAAAATAAAAGAAGGTGAAGTGAAAGTGTAAATGTCACCGAATAATTGTAAACACCCCGTAAGATTTTAATAAATCTTGCGGGAGTGTAAACTTTCAAGATATCGTGAATACCTTGATCATTTGGAATACAATAAATCTGATCCAAATTCGATATTTGGCAATATATCGTATATTTACAATTATTATACGTAATCACTACATATTATAAAACAAAGTCCTCTACCGCGTCTGTCTGTCTGTTCGCGATAAACTCAAAAACTACTGCACTGATTTTCATGCTGTTTTAACCAATGGATAGAGTGGTTCTCGAGGAAGGTTTTATTATATAATTTGTCAAGTTTTTGCATACATTGGCTAAAACTATAATGATATTTGTTGGAGGTGTCGGAAAAAAATAAGCCGTCTAGGAGCTTTTAACGAAAACGCTGCCTTAACCCTTTGAGATATGACAAAATGATGTATGGTGGAATTGTGTATCTTATATAGGTCTACTGAAAAGTCCGTGATGGCATATGTCTATCTCTTATGGATAACTATATTAACTAAAATATAAACTATAACATACTACATCTATTTTAATACTTTAAAAAATGGGCAATTATAAAGCGGTAATTGGAAAGCTGTTTACACAAATACGGTATTAATCCTTACCATTTTAAATAAGTTGAGGAAGCGCCCACTTCGACGGGCGAGCTAGAACTCCTTCTAAACAATGGTGTTGATTCTGTTACGCACAAACTAAACTTAATTTAGGCTATTGCTATCTTTTTCTCTCTAATAAAACAAGAAAGAGACGGACGTAAATTAGAGCTGTCAGATTTAGTTTGAACATTTCCATACAAATTAAGGGTACACGTAAAAACATGTCGTCTAAAAACACGGCGAAGCGCAAGGCGTAAACTAGTTTGACATCTCTAACTTAGTGCATAGCTATAGCCGTCCTTTTCTCACACTGCCTTTTAGTAAAAGATAGCAATTCTCTACTTTTAGTTTAGATATTAAACAAGAGAATCCGTGCCAATAGCTACAACATACTCTTTTATTTCAATATTAAGATTCGAACCGCTCTTCAATATTATCGACTGCCGGTGCTTACACGCCGACTATAGCCTGTGTATACAATCGCCACATGAACTACGCCCCTACGAATAGAAGCGCAAAGGCTAGTAAGGTTTATTATTCCATTAAACATTTGAAGAGTCGATCGAAACCTACCTAACCCTAACCAGAAGGCCCTAAATGAACCCCGAGATAATTAAGACGCAGTTATACGACTTTTAATGGTTTTTAATTGAACATAACGTCTGAACGACATGTCTTATTTCTTTGAAAAAAATATATGTTACTGTAGACAATTTCCATCGTAACTTGATCTCAGAATATTTGATTTTATATTTTTATATCATAGTGTAATTAATTTGTAAAGTTATGTCTAACTAGGATAAAAAATTGAGAATCACGCAAAAACTGTAAAGCGTATTTTTATGAAACCTTCACCATTTTAAAGATCATTTGATTATGTATAATTTAGTCTCAGGGTTTTAGTTTAGTACTTGTTGTTTTATGTGTAATAAATTAATAATGCGTCTAACTTCGGACAGCGCTTCTGATGGGCGAGTCCTACTCGTATTACTGGGTGGACATACGACGCGTTACGTGAGCTCAGCGCAGAACTCGCAAGCTAACTAACATCAAGGTCGTTGGCAGCTAATAGCGCCTTAACTTGTGCTATTTGGCCACCACAAATCACGGCGACGCACTGTGGCTTCAATGAGGCAAAAAGCTCCCTAAAAAGCCACATCGCACTGCAAATTCTCTGTCCTAAGATGCCCTAGCTAGCATTTACCCAGAAGGGGTTGACACAAATAAAATTCAAAACTAATGATTTTAAAACCATCGGACCCTTATATGGGGTGCGAGGAGAGAGAACTACAACCGCTATGAAATCCCTACTCACTATTACCTGACCTTCCTCCGGAGTGCACCATGAAAATAAACCAAGGGATACTCTCCTTTCCGATTATTCTAGTAGATAATGTGTCTGGGTTTGTTGTCGGTTTGTATCAGCTAAAGCATGTATGGGGCATAGCCTTCGCAAAGTGGGGTCGAGTTGATCACATTTGTCCGCCGATTTCTCCAATGTGGACCAATTTTCAAAATTCTTTTTTTATCCGAAAAAATATACTCCCGAGGTGGTCCCATATAAATTTAATCGAAATGGCTTCGGCGCTTTTTGAAAAACTGAACAAAAACGAAAAATACGTATACCTAGATGACGTTTTGGTGTACTCGGTCACTGATAATAATAATACTAGCGTACAGATGCCTCATCCCATACGAAGAAACCGTACCGCCGTAACTACGGGTTTTCGTCAAGCACAAGTAACTTTTAATCTTCGTTCGGGCCCGTCTTCTACACCTCGCTAGATGGTGTTAGCAGCGACAGTTTGCTAGTTGAATGAATTTACTTAGTCTTACCTATATTTTCTCTCACATTAAGGAATTATTTTATAGTATTTTTGGCACTTCATATCAGTTTTACTGTATCAAAATGTGTCACTATTCAATTTTAAAGAGGCGAATGGATAAACTCTAAAACTTAAAATAGCGCCATCTATTGGTACAAGAAATATAGACGTCTAAGGATTCGTTCCAATAATCGTCTAAATTTGAATTACAAGCCGATTATTTTACAATTTTATACTTAGGGCAGTTTATTTAATAAGAAAGTACAGTTTTTACCATATTTATTTTCAAAATATTAATATTACTTAAACTTCATTAACAAATCGATGCATATTACGCCATCTGTTGAGATTTATTTGAACTAAATTTTCTTTGTTCGAGATGAGACCCCGTGACTCGGTGTTCTCCAATTACGACTGCTTAAATTCCACGTTCCATGTTATTGGAGTTTTTAGTTCTGGGGTATAACAACTAAAGAGTGAAAAATAAAAAAACGTTTTTACAAAAAAAAAAAAAAAAAAACAACAGACACCCAAAAAAATGTGCACTAAAAATTAAAAAATAACTTTAATTTCGGCAGTCGGTGTCAAATAACGAAGAAATAAAAAAACAACACCGACTTCCGAAATTAAAGTTACTTTTTAATTTTTAGTGTACTTATTTTTTTTTTGGAAGTCAGTTGTTTTTTTATAAAATAGATTCAGAAATAGCATATTACCGATATTATGCATTTTCAATCACTGTGATCGATAAAAAAATACGTATTACGGTTACGGCATGAGACAGCCCGCACACACTTAGTAATAGGGTTTACTCTTCGAGTACGGAACCCTAAAAAAAACGATAGACTCTTCCCCCAACTAGGTAGTCTAGTTGGTTTTTATAGTGTTTGCGTTATATGTGATTATTCTTCTTTCCAGGAAATTGAACAAGTGCTTATTAAAATAGAGGAACAGGGTCGAAAGATCCGTGAGCGCGAGGATGAGGAGTTTCAAAGAAGCTTAGATTATTATCGAAATATAATCCGTCATAGTTAATTATACAACTTGTTCCTTTCGATGTCCCATAAATCTTAAGGTTATATACCATAAGTAAAATAATACAAAAAGTCCTAGAACGTAGAAAAATACGTAGTTTCGAAGATAACATCAATTCAATTAATTTTGCTTGTGAATCTTTATTTTGCGAGTAAATCATGTTCATTCAAATCAATCATTCATAATTAAAGGTAACAAAATGCGACGTGATCATAATTACTTCACGTAAAGGTGTTTTGCATACATAATCGTGACTTTGTTGAATTATTTTGTATGAAAAATGCCAGTATGCCAGTTGATTCTTTGACATGGTCTCGTCAATACCTTATAGTTATGGGATATCAAATGGAACACCTTGTACTTGCCTTTGTAATTACAGATGGTTTATGTAAATAAATAAATGTCAAGAAGAGTCTGACATTGATGCACACTGGTGTAAAACATTCTGTCTGCAAATTCTAAAGAGATTTTCGTGCTTTGAGTTACTTCTAGATGCCAACGACATCAACTTTAGAGATATCGCCGTTTTAATCAGACGCGCCGTAATCGCGGGAACCGCCCGCGATGCACGTGACAGATTTTTCGCGCCAAATGGCCTGACAGATGTAAGGTTATATAAACCACGAAAGTAACGTTTTTCTTTACGATATAGATTATGATAAAAGTAGCGACCCGCCCCAGCTGCGCACGGGTACAAATAAACTTTCCTCTTGAATCACTCTGTTTAATGGTGAAACTGCATGAAAACCCGTTCAGTAGTTATTGAGTTTACCGCGAACAGACAGACAGATAGATGCGGCGGCATAGTTTTGTAATATGTAGTGATAAATCAATTTTCACGATAGCAGATCGAGTAAATGCCTTTCTGCAATCGACTAAATCTGTTTCGAATTTTCTGTCAAAATCATATTTGTCACCACTATCGTGTCATTTGACAGTGATTTTTCTTGACGTTTCTTTGTTTACAAAATTTATCTGAGATTCCAGTTTCGAGAACCTATAAGTTTTAGTTTTTTTTTTATTTGTTGCGATAAGGGAAGCAAAGGGGGTAGTAGAATGTGAAATATGTTATTTTTCACTTTGTTACGAGCGCAATGAGACATGCCCATGTCAATGTAATTTATTATAATTAGCTGAAGTTGCTGTTTCAATTAAATGTTTTTTATTTGTTTATTTTATCGACTTTTGATTTAGTAGTTACAGCAATGTCAGTCCGCACACTATCAATGACACTGGTGTTGATTCTGTTATGCACAAACTAAACTTAATTTAGGCTATTGCTATCTTTTTCTCTGTAATAAAACAAGAAAGAGACGGACGTAAATTAGAGCTGTCAAATTTAGTTTGCACTAATATTTCCATACAAATTAAGGGTACCTACACGTAAAAACATGTCGTCTAAAAACACGGCGAAGCGCAAGGCGTAAACTAGTTTGACATCTCTAACTTAGTGCATAGCTATAGCCGTCCTTTTCTCACACTGCCTTTTAGTAAAAGATAGCAATTCTCTAATTTTAGTTTAGATATTGAACAAGAGAATCCATGCCAATGCCTTTCGATTTGACGTTAATTAATTATAATGCTTAGACGAGGGAGGTAGATAGTGTGTTTTAGGTACACCTTTAGTTTTTTTTTTTTTGCTAAATAAGTGGTGCGCAAAAGTGTGGACTGTGTGAAAGAGGATATGGGTAAAAAGGGGGTGACTACAGAGATGACGACTAATAGAGGAGTATGGAAGAAATAGACATGTTGCGCCGACCCCAAATAAATTGGGGTAAGGGCAGCAGAATGATGATGATGAAGTGGTGCGCAAAAAATCCTGAGTCGCTAATAAAAATGTGTTCTTCTTTGGCACGTCCTGCAATCTAAACGGCTGTATAGATTTTAACAAATGAGGTAAACGAGGTTGACTAAAAAAATCTTATTAGGCCGTCAGTAAGATTACCAAAAAATATTGGACATGTATTATTTTTTTGTCACGTAAACAAAAAAAAAAAAAGACGTGTGGCACTCGGCGACTGCCGCGGTAAAGCTATTGCATAGTATTTTTTATCAACTTATGCAATTATAATTATTTATTATATTTTATTAACTGCATTAATAAAATAAATAAATAATTATAATTGCATAAGTTGATATTTTTTTTCCTTTGTTTTTTTTTTCTTTGATATTAATTCAAGTTACACTTTTTACACGCACGTAAGAAGTTACACTTCTTTGGCGTAACAAGATAAATATCATCATCATCATCATCGTCATCGTCACCATCATCATCATCATCATCATCATCATCATCATCATCATCATCATCACTATTCATCGATAGATGGCAAAACTAAAAAGTGTCACCGCCTGTGCCGGTTGGAGTGAGGAGTGTTAGGTTATTTTCGTTACGGAATTTCTGGATTCGGTCTCCACGCTCAAGGCCCGCGATAGAAGCTATGCAATAGCTTAAAAATTAAGACGATAAAGTGCGGTGAAATTTCGCATGATGTCACACCTAAGTTATGTACCACTTTTTACTCAGTGACGTGACAAAAAATACGACTTCACTTACCTAACAGCAGCTTAAGGGATGATTTCAAGTTAAAAAAATAATAGTTAATTTTTTTTTGCTTAATCAAATCAATAAAAACTGTCAAATATAAAGCTCATCAAAGTTCAGGAGTCCACACTCCTGAACTTTTATGAGCTTTATATTTGACAGTCAATCATCCCTTTAAGCTGCTGATAGGTAAGTGAAGTGGTATTTTTTGTGACATAGTCATGTGAGGTATAAAGGGTTCGAAGAAACGCTTCCAAAAATGTAACTCGCTCAAATATTCAAATATAGAAATTGTTGTCAAAAAACCCAACCGCACTACTACGAGTACTAAAAAGTAAAAACCAACAATCATCTGACATTTATTTTAGTTCAACCGAATCTCAGATGGAAGTAAAATAAATGGCACTTACTGCATCAGACTATCTTATTGTCTTGTTGTCTTATTTTTTAACACAAGACAATTTTTATATATGTATACCATACCTTTTTGCTTAAAGAACATAGGCCTATACTGCGTCGCCACGTCATCAGACCATTGTAGGTACCAAATTTATTTTTCAATTACTTTAGTATTGGGTTTCCTCTCTTCCTTACTTACTCATTATCTTCTAAGAACTGAGCGTCATTGGTAAAACCTAACTTACAAAATGGAGGTAAGTACGTGCTGAAAAATTCTTATTCACAATCCTTGTTGACGGTGAAGTGCCAATACCTTCTAACTGACATTTTTCGGGATAATCACTTTGAAGTTAAGGGCGTTTTTCGCATGTATTAGTGAAATTTGCGAAGTGTATTTTTAGTTGCAACTGAACTGAATTAAAATGAGGAAATACCTCCTAACTAAACCAACGTGTCTGTTTTATGGCATTACCTCTCTACTTTTATGGTAGGTACTACTACACTATCATAAAATATCTTAATACAACATAATAATTAAAGCATATGTTATTATTTTTCTTAATAAATAATAAATTTTCAACTTCTCAAGAGACTAAACTTTTTTTTTATAAATCTTGTAATTTCTTGACTTCATCAGTTAGGAGTTATTGGCACTTCGCTGTCGTATGTAATTTTTATTTATTGTTATTACTTAGTAACAAAAGGTACACACTTCATTTATTTTGAACTAGCGTCCTGCCCCGGCTTTGCACGGGAGCAAAATGTTTCGAAAGACACGTAGCGCCCTCTAGCGTCCTTAATCAATGGGTTATTTTACTATAAAAATCTTATTAGTCCGTCAGTTAAATAACCAAAAAATATTGGACGCGTATTTTTTCTTTTGTTACGTGTAAACAAACAATGAGGGCGATACAGTAAGTTGAAATGTCGCGTGAAGTCGGCGCCGCGACACGATCTCCGGCCACCGTAGACCCGGGCCTGCGGACGGCGAGTAGTGGGTAACTCGCCGTCCGATTAGCACAAGGCCCGAGAGTCGACGGCGTGTAGTGTTCCACGCGCGCCTCAAAGAGTTGTCAGCAAACATGACGTGGCCCGTCATAGCCGGTGCCTGCCCGGGGGTTGAGGATAAATTCGAAAGAGTTACCTCGCCTCTGGGCATTCAGGGCAGGGAGGAGGGGTGGGTTTTAGTCAGTAAGAGTCTGACACGCCCTTCCGCTCCACCCTAGAGCGGGAGAAGTCATTGGATGATTTCCCACTCCCCAAAAAAAAAAGTCACTCGGCGCACACTTTTTATTTACCTCCTGGACCTTTCGCATTTATAATATTACTAGCTTCTACCAGCGGCTTCGCCCGCGGTATTAGTACTTCCCCTCATTATAAATTATAGCCTATGTGTTATTCTGATGTATAAGCAATATTACTGTAAAGTTTCGTCAAAATCCGTTCAGTAGTTTTTGGGTGAAAGAGGGACAAACATCTATACATACTCACAAACTTTCACATTTTTTAAGATAAAGATTAGTATTGTCAATTTATGACATAATATTCTCTTTGCTTATGACTTTAAGAATGTTCTCGAAGCTTGGCGATCTAGATAGACAGCATCTTTTGCCATTCTTGAGAATGTCTCTCAGTGTTATTATATCCGCATGATTTTTAGTTGCTATCTCAGAAACAGGTCGCGTGATATCATTTGAATATTATTATGAGATTCGCCTCATATCTTTGTCTGCCCAATCTAATCTATGTTACAAACAGTATTTTTAGACTAAAAAATCCTTATGTAATAATTTGTGGCAGTCCAAGCAAAAAGGGCCCAGTTTTCGGCATTTAGTTATGTCATGCTCCGCAGCAGAACCACATTTTTCTTTTTTTTTTGCGGGTTGGGAAATCATCCAATGACTTCTCCCGCTCTGGGAGGAGCGGGAGGGCGTATCAAACTCTTATTGACTAAAACCCACCAGAACCACTTTGACTATATTATGTAAATATTACAGGATAAAATGTAGATAATTAATAATAATATTTTTGTAGCCTAATATCAAAAATTGTATATTGTTAGTTTCTTGGAAAATATCAATTCAAAGTGGTCATGCTACAGAGCATACTCTCCAGCAGAACCACTTTGAAATAACGGTTATTTCATGCTGATTATGCACAGGTCATAATAAACAAATGTATATTTATTGTATATCAAGATAACATCTACAATTTTTGATATTAAGTTACAAAAATATAGACGTTATTTACATTTTATCCTGTAATTTTTACATAATATAGTCAAAGTGGTTCTGCTGCGAAGCATGACATATTTAGTTCCCGAGTTATACACAGTTTTGTAAAGTTGAGTGAAAAAATTGCATTTCCCGATTTCAATTGGTTATGCTCAATTATCTGCATGTTCGTATAGTACCTAATTTCTAAGTATGATGTTTCTAAGTAAAAATTTTTTTTTTGCTATTTTTTTATTTTCCTTTTTCTCAAATCAAGCTTTTTTCAGTTTCAACTTCAAATGTCTAATAAAAAAAATGTGTCAGTATGAACATTTTTTAGGGTTCCGTACCCGAAGGGTCCAAACGCAGCCCTATTGTTGTCACTCACGTGTCCGTCTGTCTGTCTGTCCATCCGTCGTTTGTCACAAAATTTTGTTACGAAGAATTTTTTAGTTTCCCATTGACCTATGAACATGAAATTTGGTGATAATGTGTAGTAAGTAGAGTAAGTATCAATATTTGGTACGGAACCCCCTTTTTTTTTTTTGGGGTGGGAAATCATCTTATGACTTCTTCCGCTCTAGGGTGGAGCGGAAGGGCGTGTCAGACTCTTACTGACTAAAACCCTCCCTGCCCTACATGCCCAGGGGCGAGGTAACTCTTTCGAATTTATCCTCAACCCCCGGGCAGTACGGAACCCTTAAGGCCCTTCTCGCGGTCCAGTGGCGCCCTCATTGAAAGTGCCTACTACTTTGGATACGAAACATTTTGAGACCTGTTTTAACAACGTAAAAATTCTTTATCCTCTTTGTAACAAACGTGAAGTTGGATTTTTTAATATTTATTTTCTGTGCTATGCTACGATTTTTTATTCAATGAGGGCGCCACTGGACCGCGAGAAGGGCCTTAATGTGCGAAATCCGACACGCACTGGTCCAGTTTTTTTTAATTTTATTTTTAACTGATTATTCTAGATACCGAATCTAGACTTAACTCACCCACTACACTACTCCTTATTGCTTAGAAGCCCACATATGATGATGAAATTCTTTGCTTAAAAACCCTCAAAAATAAGGCTAGCCGCTGACTTGTGATTTTTGTCACCGTGACTTTTTGTCACTGTCACCCACGTTGAAAAGTCACTGGGCAACAAAACGCGTTCATTCTTGAAATGGATTTCGTACAGATTGCTGTAATAAGTGCTCTTGAAATAAGAAGAAGAAAAATGAAACGAAAAAAAATAAAAAAACTTGAGAGGTGTCAAGGGACACCCGGATGGAACGAAGTTCCTTTTGATTAATTAGTGTAGGAATTGTAATATAATTTTATTTTTTTTAATTTATACTATTTTTTTTTATTATTAACTACGTACACACGCACGCACGTAAGAAGTTATACTTCATCATCTCATCTCATCTCATCGCAGCTCAGCTCAGCTCAGCTCAGATCAAATGCGAAATAGAAATGAAAATATCTGGCTTGCTTTCTATAAGAGAGAGAGAGACAGACAGAGAAACATGCGACGCCGCACAGCTTACAATAGTTTATATAGCAAAAAGTGTCGTGACTACTTTTTTCGTAAGAATTTTTTCCGTCTAGCCCCCTTTCACAACGCGTGATAAGGAACTTCGTTCCAAAAATACAAGAAGTTTTTATTAGATTGTTTTTCCAACACAATCTTTTTGGATGGACAGCCTCATTAGTGTCGTGACAACTTTTCGTAAGAATTTTTTCCGTCTAGCCCCCTTTCACAACGCGCGATAAGGAACTTCGTTCCAAAAATACAAGAAGTTTTTATTAGATTGTTTTTCCAACACAATCTTTTTGGATGGACAGCCTCATTAGTGTCGTGACAACTTTTCGTAAGAATTTTTTCCGTCTAGCCCCCTTTCACAACGCGCGATAAGGAACTTCGTTCCAAAAAACGCTACTGGGTGCATCCTACATATGAAAGATTGTTTTAAGGAAAATTTTACACTCTATATTGTAAACAACGTCAGTATCCTTCAAAATTCAGTCACCTTGGAACTATTTGTCACCGTATTATCACGTCACCATGATCAGCGCACTCCCATGTATCTTCATAGCACTCGATTGGGTAACAAAAAGTCACGGTGACAAAAATCACAAGTCAGCGGCTAGCCTAAACTAGTCAAAATAATACTAATATTATAATATGTAGAAGTACCATTTGTTTGTATGTAGGCGTAATCTCCGGAACTAATGATCCAATTCTAAACATATATTAACCGACTTCAAAAAAGGAGGTTCTATATTCGATTCGTATGTATGTATGTTCGCGATTTTCTCAAAAACTACTTATCCGATTTGGACGGAGTTTTCGTTATTCAAATGCGAATTTTTTAAGGAAGGTTTTAGTGTATAATACATTAGGATCTAATGAAGAACTTCGGAGATAAACAGAGGAACTCTTCAATATCTAACAGCAAATGACTCGCGATTACTGCGATCGTTTGTCTATGTTTTGTTAACAGAATTTAATGAGGAATTACAACTAAAAAGTGAAAAATAAAAAACTTTTTAAACATAAAATGCGAAAAATAACTTTAATTTCGGAAGTCTCTGGTTTTGTTCCGAAATTAAAGTAATTTTCCAAATTTTTTGTTTTTTTTTTTTGGAAAGTCTGTTCTATTTTTTGTTAAAAAAAATTTTTCACTGGTAGAAAGCTACATTATTTGTGCTATAAACTATAAATTATATTTACATCACCCATATCAGCCGAGCTATCACATTTTTTCACGCGGACCAAGTGCTAGTTAGTACCTCATATTTTGACAAGACTGAAGAGGCTCCTGCAGACAAGTGTCGCGACGCGACCGTCCTTAATCCTTATAGTTGTCGCACTGTCACGTCGCGCCTGTCTACAAGGAAGGAGCCTTAAAAACTAAATTACCTACACATCTTGCCAAAAACGTCACCAAGTTAAAATTTAAATAAATATGTTTGCGTCGTACATAAAAATAAAACAGTAGGCCTGTACGGAAGGCGTGTCGGAATGATCCGGTCGAAATGTGAAGTACCGCGGAGATATAACAAGCAATCCTTTACCGTTAGATATCTGCCCGCCGTCTCGGTTACCGCTACAACGATTAGCATTTTAGGTGAAGGCAAACCAGCCATGTGAACTGAACGCCACGATCCAAAGGAAATACTGCCTTATCCTTTTCAGTGTAAAGTAGGAGTTGGATTGAATAGAGACTTGCAGAAAGAAAGTCGATTATTTACAAGAAAAATTATATTGATTCGGTTGTGTTATGTGATGTCTGGCGTCTCCCCGGGCAGTCCATAATATAGACTGCCAGGGAGATATTGTCTTGACGTGATTTAGTAAAATAATAGCTTAATCTCACGAATAGCTTAATCCTTATTAATCGATGATTAATAAGGATTAAGCTATTCGTGAGCAGAAATCGACATTCAACGCATCTACATCAAACTGATTTATATAAAAAAAGCCGACTGTAAGAAACAACTAGAAAGTTCCAAAACAAGTCACTTTTCAAGCAGTCTCATACAGTTGGTGGCATGAAATCAATAATTGAACTAAAATAACTGCTACCGACTGCATTAGACTGCTTGTAAAGTGACTTGTTTGGAAGTTTTTAGTTGTTTTTTACAGTCGGGTTTTTTAAATTCAAAATTCAATTCAATTTTTTTTTTTCTACATTTCTGTAAATTATATTTTTGGAATCGCCTCCTCGAACCCTTTATTGTCATACCCCACTTAATATAGTTCGTCGACTTTAATTTTTTTATTTTTGACATTATGGCGTCTGGCAGTCGCCATATTTTATTTTGATTACTGTCATGTCTTTAGTAGCACTCACAAGATTATGACGAATCAGTTGAAGTAAGAATTATCAAAATCGGCCCACGCGTTTGTTCTCTAAAGGCCTACGCAGACCTGGATGGAATGGCAAAGGATTAAATTTTTTGCCAAAGGACATTCAAACTTATACAGTAGGAAAACGACATAAATTCCAATGTTTTAAATTGATGCCGCGGCATCGAAAGGGATTTCTCGCTAACTCAGTGGACATCAATTTGATAGGCACTTTGCAGTACATTGCTCGGTGGACGTCGATTATAATAGCACTACGTAGTACATTTTTGTTTTCTTATACGTCAAAGCAGCAATGTACTGCATAGTGCCTATCAAATTGATGTCAACCGAGTTAGCGAATACACCTGCTTGTGGTGTTTCTGGGGTATCACGAAGTCCGGTGGTGGAAAGTGAGGTTCGCAATAGGTGGTCGGTAAGTTGGGACGAATAAAATAAGCAGGTATTCAGGTAATACAGGTCATTGCTCTTATCATCAGTGACTCATGATTCGCCAGTAGGTAGATACTGTACAAAATGTTCCTGTATCCGCAACGGTACTTTAAGATGCTAACCGCTAAAATGCATGACCCACAATCGTTATGATTTTGTGAAAGTTTCAGACAAACTTATTTTATTAGTCTTACATTGCTTGTATGATGGGAAAACAGTAAATTTGCTGTCATTAAGAACACGTTAACTGTGACACATGTGGGACACACCTTTTTTTTAGGGTGGGAGATCAATTAACTTCTCTCGCTCTGGGTGGAGCGGGAGGACGTGTTAGACTTTTACTGACTAAAAACCCAGCCGTGTTTCTTCAGTTGACTGTGCTAGGGCCGCGATAGCTTATTAGAACCCTCGCGTGACCCTGGCAGGGGTTGGGAGTGGGACACACCTGTCACTTTCATCATCATCATAAATTCAGCTGAAAGACGTCCACTGCTGGACATAGCCCACCCCGAAGTATCGCCACAACGACCTGTCCTGTGCGTCTCGCATCCATCGGCTACCCGCGACCCTCACCAGGTCATCGGTCCACCTTGTTGGAGGCGTTTCAACGCTGCGTCTTCCGGTACGCGGTCGCCTCTCCAGACCTTTTCGGCCCCATGGACCGTCTGTTCTGCGAGCAATGCCCTGCCCACTGATACTGCAGTTTGGCGATTCTTCGGGCTATGTTGGTAACCTTGCTTCTCTTGCGGAGGATGTCATCATTCCTGATACGATCACTTTAGTTTAAATAAGATGCCTCTACAAATGAATCTGCTGCGTTATAAAATAAAATAAATAAAAAAGCCTTTTATTCCATGTAACATAAATAAACAACATCACAGTATTAATACTTTGAAAAGAACTATGTATATTTAAAAATAATAATTAGTTCAATAATTAATTTCAGTTGCTTTTCATTTAATTAATATGCATTTATATATGTTAATGAAATGAATATATTTCTCTAATATCTAGTTAAAATACTTGCCTACTATTTATATTATCACTAGCGGACCCGACAGACGTTGTCCTGGAGCGCGAACTGTCAAACTTGCGAAGATTGGTGTTCTCAGATTTTCCAATTTTCCGCGCAACTTTCCTAATTTTTTAATTCATAAGAACCTTCTGACAATAAACAAACACAATAAAAAAAATTGCGAAATCGGTCCAACCATTCACGCGCCGTGACCAAGGAAATAGGAATTCATTTTTATCATCATCATCTGCCTAGCCTTTTCCCAACTATTTTGGGGTCGGCTTCCAGTCTAACCGGATGCAGCTAAATACCAGTATTTTACATGGAGCGACTGCCTATCTGTCCTCCACAACCCAGTTACTGGGTAATACGATACTCCTTGGTAAGACTGGTTGTCAGACTTTCGGGCTTCTGACGACCCGTAACGACTGTCAAAGATCCACGATTGACAGCCGGGACCAACGGCTTAACGTGCTTTCCGAGGCACGGAGGAGTCCCGATATGTAAAGATGGTCACCCATCCATGGACCAACCCCGGCAAGCGTAGCTTAACCTGATGGATCGACCCGTGTGGCTGGTATTACTTTAGCCACGAGCTCCTCCAATTAATTTTTATATAATATAATTTAATATTTATATATTATTTACATAGATAAAAATTTATTTTTACTTTGAAAAAATATACAACAGTTCATTTATAAAACTAAATTATTAATTTAAATTCCTTTTCATTTAATTTTAATGCGATTCATCAGCTGCGTTATTTACACATTATGTCCATGACACACAGATAGTAAAAAATGTTTCAAGGAATAGGAGAATTTTATTATTTATAGACGCACTGAGGATGACAACCTGTCAATGTTATTGACAGTTGTATTAACCACACAACCAACTACCCGCTTTTAAAAACGTTTCTATTAACTTCACTTTCACCAAGTTTTCTTTTTTTTTTTTTGCGGTTGGGAAATCATCCAAAGACTTTTCCCGCTCTATGTGGAGCGGGAGGGCGTGTCAGACTCTTACTGACTAAAACCCATCCCTGTTCCTTCCCTGCCTGAGTGCCCAGGGGTGCGGTAACTCATTTTCAGAATTTATCCGCTACCCCTAGGCAAACTTTGCATACTATGTTTTGTTTTTATGACGATGCATGTTTAGCTGAGTAACGTCATTCATAATCTAATATGGCGGCCTCCCAAAGATGGTGGACTAGTTATTTTTTATGTATTCCTATGTTATGGGTTTTTTTTTTTTGGGGGGTGGGAAATCATCTTATGACTTCTTCCGCTCTAGGGTGGAGCGGAAGGGCGTGTCAGACTCTTACTGACTAAAACCCACCCCTGTTCCTCCCTGCCCTACATGCCCAGGGGCGAGGTAACTCTTTCGAATTTATCCTCAACCCCCGGGCAGGCATTGGCCGTGGCAGGCCCCGTCCTTTTGCTGACAACTCTTTAAGGCGCGCGTGGAACACTACGCGCCGTCGACTCTCGGGCCTGGTGCTGATCGGACGGCGAGTTACCCACTACTCGCCGTCCGCAGGCCCGGGTTCCTATGTTATGGGTTGAAACCAAATGAAAGGATTTGCTAAGAAAAATAAAATGACGTCACTTAAAAGCGTGTTTTTTTTTATTAAAACATTACTTAATATTATTTTATATGAAACGATAGCCAAGCTGAATTCAGCCAGTGTGCACACAGATGGTTCGTAATTCGATTATGCGTTGACTGTGACTGTAAAATTGTGCGATCTTGCATCACGCCTCTTAATAACAGCCTTAAGTTGTCAGGAAGCTGTTTCGGCTTATCTAGAATACCTACTATAGGGTAGATCTCAAAAAAATATAGGTATTTAGTCAATTAGATTACCAAAAACTTTTTTACAAAGAAAAAACAACCGACTTCCAAAAAAAAAATACACGGTATATAAATTGCACGGTACAGTGTGTTGAAATTTCGCGTGAAGTCACACCTACGTAAAAAAAATATACCACTTGTTATTATAAAATTTATAAAACATACAATGTATGTAAAGTTTTTTTAAACAAAAACACATTTATCTGACGTACGTTAGCAAAAAAATTATAATAATACGCTTGGCGCCGCTGATAGGCCTCACGTTTTAAATTCCGAGGTCTGTTTTTAAATCATAACTGTACATAATTATTATTCTGTTAATGATAAGATTTTATCCGGATCTGTTAAGGTGAAAGCTCCAGGGTAGCCCGCGAAATTTAAATTTTCTAACGTTTTTTTCAATTTGCAGGTCAGTGTCAGGTTGTATCTTGGACAAAGTTTGATTCGCGGCCGTAGCAAGTATGTGTTTATAGAATTATAATCATTAAAATCATCAATACAACTCTTATAATTAGAATTGATGTCAAATGTAAGTATTTCATGAAATCATGATGTTGATGTTGTATCTTGGGGTTGGCTTCCAGTCTGACCGGATGCAGCTGTATTTTACATGGAGCGACTGCCTATCTGACCTCCACAACCCAGTTACTGAGTAATACGATACCCCTTTTTCGGGTTACATACAGCGTGTAACAGAAAGGTGTGGTCATATTTTAAGAACCGGTTCTGCCCATGAAAATGAACTTTCTCTATGAAAAAATAGAAAATTCCAAAAAAAAAAAATTGGACTTTCCATACAAAGTTATCATCAGCTGATCAATATTTCTATGGCAAGTAAAAAAAAAAAATTTAGAATTTCCTCAGGTTTTCTTGAAGAAAGCTGTTCATATCGATGGGCAGATGCAGCTCTTAAAATATGACCACACCTTTCCGTTACATCCTGTATATAGATAAATAAATACCGACGTACGTCGGCCAGTAATACGGGAAAAAATTTAAGGTCAAAGTTACAGTTTGATGATAATTTCTATCGAAGATTTTATTAATTTTAAACGTGTTTCGAAAACAACAAAGTGAAAAAATTTGGCTAAAAACAATTTAAAAACCAGCAGTTTTTGAGAAAGTCACCTGCCTTGTAAGAAATGCCTAAGGCTAAGTCCGCCTTTGTAGTTTTTTTTTTTATGCATAAAGTTTTAATAAGTAAATAAATACCATATTTGATCATGTCATAGTCCTCTTCATAATTTAAGAGGGAACAGGGGCTGCGATTCTCCATACAAATGTATTTACCTTTTTCTTCCTGATTAATGCCTCTAGAGCAATATTTTTTTTTCATAAAGCCAAGTTCTGATGTTGACACGTCCCTGTCATTTCTTTTTTTTTCTACAAAAGCTGCTGCTGTCCCTATCGCACTCGACGACGGCAATAGTTTCTTCAAATACCTACTTTTCAAATTCCTCGCAGGCCCTATTCCCTCTTAACAAAACAATGTAATGCAATTAACGAAACTTGATAGTTTTATTTACTATAGATTGTAAACGAATTAAATATTTACACAGTAAAAATAACACACCTATGTTGAGTTGCGTGTTAGATAACAGATAATATAATTTGAACAAAAACAAATAATTAAGTATATTATTATTTACTTATTCTTTTTTCAATAGGTACGAGTACATTTCATAGCAATTAATCGCATGTAGGTTTTAGTTATTTAGTGTAATCTCCGGTGTAATCGTGTAAAACACAATCAAAGGAGATGCCTTTAATTTTTAGGGTTCCGTACCCAAAAGGTCCAAACGGAACCCTATTGCTGTCGTCCGTCTGTCTGTCTTCTGTCACACAGGTTTTACAGTCAAACGGTTGGAGCTACAGTCTTCAAATTTTCACAGTATAAGCATCTTGTAGACCCAAAGCCATACAAATAGTCAAAAATATATTTGTTACGGAACCCTAAATGTGCGAAGTCCGACATCCACTTGGTCGGTTTTAACACACTTTTATTAGCTTCCTCTGTAACTAACAACAAAAAATTAGAAGTTACTTAAATTTGACCTACTTCCCGGTTTTCGATTGAACTGAAATCTTGCACTATCTCATCTGATGGCAAGCAATGATTTGGTTGACGAGCACGCGTGCCTAGAAGTAACCTATTCACTCTTTGACTTCAAGACCAAATGGTTGGTTGGTTGTAGCTATCAGGAAACACAGACGACCCGTAACAACTGTCAAAGATCCACGATTGACAGCCGGGACCAACATCTTAACGTGCTTTCCGAGGCACGGAGGAGTCTCGGTATGTAAAGATGGTCACCCATCCATGGACCAACCCCGGCAAGCGTAGCTTAACCTGATGGATTGACCCGTGCGGCTGTTATTACTAAATAGCTACGAGCTCCTCCATCCAAACTTTCGCATTAATAGATTAAAATAGGTTACTAGATAAAATAAATAAATTATCTACTTTAATACCAAGGCGTGCGTCGTAAAGTATCCAATGTTATTGCTATTTGAACTTTCTACATAAGTGCCTATGTGTTAGTACTTACTGTCCATGTGTTAGACATACTAGAAACATACATTACTCGTATCAACATTGTTTATAAATTCTTTAGAACAATACGAAAGTAAATTCATTTGGTAAACTTACTAATTCTTTCTTTTATTTTCCTCTTGTCTTATCTTAGTTTGTTCAACTATAATTTTATTTTATGACGCTTTGGACTTCAGGTGGGTTCATTACAAGTAGGGTTGCCATCTCATAGCCGAGTCATAGCCGATACCTGCCCAAGAGTCGTGGATAAATTCGAAACAGAGTTACAGCGCCCCTGGGCACTCAGGCAGGGAAGGAACAGGGGCGGGTTTTAGTCAGTAAAAGTTTGACACACCCTTTACCCGCTCCACGCAGAGCGGGAGAAGTCATTGGATGATATCCCCCCACAAAAAAAGGGCTGGTTCGACGATTTTTTTTTAACAGCATCGGGACAGTAGATATGGGCTAAATAAAAATAAAAAATAGATAGTGAAGCTTTCTATAATTTTTAGTTACTTAAACTTCAATTAGAAATCGATGCATACTACGCCATCTATTGTTTGTTTGTTTGAACTAAATTTTCTTTGTTCGAGATGAGATCCCGTGCGTTTGCTCAACGCTCAAACGCGCGCGGGCTGCGCGTAGCAGATCGCGCGAGTAGCTCGCGTTGGTACATATTCGAGTCGCTGGACCCGCTCACCACCCTTTCTATGAAGCATATAATTTACGCAAGTGCCTCAAGCAGCACAGTGCTAAGTATCTGTTAAAATTGTACTAATATCTGCATGTTCGCCAATGACATCACAAAGGAAGCGTGCTTAAAACGAACAGTCCAGTGAAGTCCCTGTAACTCGTTAATTGAAGAACTACACATGCATAACAGGATCAGGTGTCATCTACTAAGCAGGATCTTGCTCGAAGTGTTGGCTCCTTACACGAATAATCCCGTAAGCGTTTATAAAAACATACTAAGCTATGTCAGAATGAATGTGAAATTATGGATTTTTGGATGAGGAACAAATTAGGATGAAATTTGGCACACGATTAGACCATAATCTTAGCATATGGATTTTTTTATATCAGTGGTACCTTACGTTCCCTTTTTTCGGAAGAGTAATCGCCTTGCGCCTAGGGCGTCTCCTGCGCCGGCCAAAGGCGTGAGGACGAGAGGATGGTCGCTCCCTCACGCCTCGGGAAGCCGTCGTCCCCCTTTCGTCGTTCCCCTGGGATAAATTTCGGCTTGAACGGGAAGGAAGCCGCTAGTTTAAAATACCACAGATTTCTATGAACGCAAATGCTGTAGCAAAATTAACAAGGAGCTCGTGGCTAAAGTAATAACAGCCGCACGGGTCGATCCATCAGGTTAAGCTACGCTTGCCGGGGTTGGTCCGTGGATGGGTGACCATCTATACGTACCGAGAATCCTCCGTGCCTCGGAAAGCACTTTAAGCCGTTGGTCCCAGCTGTCAATCCTGGATCTTTGACAGTCGTTACGGGTCGTCAGAAGCCCGAAAGTCTGACATCCAGTCTTATAAAGGGGTATCGTATTACCTCTGAGTTTGTTTCGGTGTTTCTTCTCAGGGTAGTCAGCTAGGAAACACCGGCCTCATCTAGCTTAAACTGACAAAAAACATTGACGTGTAAAAGTGTTCCTTGTAACCTATTTACTGAATAAACATCATTTATCATTTACGCAGTTACTGGGTTGTGGAGGTCATATAGGCAGTCGCTCCATGTAAAATACTGGTATTCAGCTGCATCCTGTTAGACTGGAAGCCGACCCCAAGGTAATCGGGAAAAGGCTAGGCAGATGATGATAATGAAATGCTGTAGCAAAATTAACTCGAACGTTTCTCAATTCTTTCATATAATGTGGGTGTGTATTCAAAAGTAATCATCGGTTACCTTGATACGAGTACCCCTTTCTACTGGTTTGGGTTGGAAACTGGTTGTCGCTACCTACTAAGCCACCTACCATCGAACGAGAAACACGTCATGTGTTGCCTTTCGCTTTTTAAGGGGAATTTCTCTAGCAGACAACTGTTAAGGCGAAACGTTATACTAGTATTTATTGTCACGCCTACGCAACGTGATTTTTGACATATTCGCGCAATTAAAGTTGAGAAGTTCGCGGGATTTAAGGTATAGGGAACGTGCAAAGCGTAGTCTGTGCCATCTAGCGGAGTAAATTAGAAACTGTTACCCTTTAAAAAGTTGTCATTGACATTCCCGTGCCCTATATGTAAACACACATGCAGCACGCATAACGTAGACTGCCATCTAGTGAGTGAAATCCGCAACTTTTACTGTTTTAATATTTGACTTTGACATTTATGTGCCGCCATCTATAGTTCCTGCACGCTCCCTATGGTCTTGTTTGTCGTTCTCCATGCAGTTTGGGTGGTAAGAAAGGTTAGGCCTTATGTGGACCATGACCTCATTGTGCTGGCTAGGTATCTCTAATTAAAAGTCGCTGATTAAAGATTTTTAACCCAAAGAATGACCGGCAGAAAATGGCTTGTTACTAGTTGTTACATTAAGTCCGCCTATATGTATATTGTCTGTTTTTTTATAATAATACTAACTGATAGTAAGTTATACTTTTGCAAGATACAACATAATAGTTAGCGTAACTAAAAATAAACAATACCGGTCACTTTTGTATAAAAACAAACCCCAGAAAGGCCTAAAATGAAATGATAGGATGGACTAGGACTTACCATGTCATTTTAGCCCCTATTTTTCCCCTTTGCTGGGCAAAACCTCATTTTAATCTGAGCATTTGCATTGAGCATTGCCTTTTTTCCACTAGACCATACCTGGGAATCCACTGTTTCTGGAGATATTGAAGGTCAAAGTCGCAATTTTTTTTTACTTTTTTAAGAAAATGAATTCCAAGTGTTATTACTAAACTTTTTTCCTAACCAACAATATCTGAATTTTCAATATTTTTTTCCGAAATTTCGGTATAACGCATTTGCAGTTACAAAACCGCGAAGAATATCAAACGTATCTGACAAGTACCTACGTGGCTAAGAGTGAAGGTGCAGGGTTTAACTCCACTTGCCTGGGTTTGCGTTGCGAAACAAAAAATAGTATTTTTTTTTATATCATTGCATATCCTTCCTACTTACTGCGTATTGGAAGATTTCTGACTACGAATGTCAAGGTTTTCTCTTTTAGTCTTGACGGTTTCCAATCGCATAGAAACAGTAATACAATTTAATACCCATATATATTTAACCGTCTTGTTCCGCGGCTTCATTCCCATAGTCTATGATACTCCGCAATAGTATAGTAGCTTTATGTCTAAAAGAGTTTTCTTAATCGGACTTTCAGGGATAGGACAAAAAGTAAATAAGTTGTCGTATGTTCTTCACGCAAGGTACAATTTGTCTCTTTGCCAAAATCCATCAAAATTGGTTCTGTCGTTTGGGCATGAAGCGTAACTAAGAGACACACAGCCTCTTTCCACGGCCCTGATAAGTAACACTCGAGTCTGTATTCTCTACGATGTCCAGTCCAACCAATTACTTACACTGTTTGTAGTGTTCACTGGATATCTGAGACAAAATGAAGCAATTACTGTGGCACTTAGGTAATTGTTACTGGCTATTTTTGCTCCATAGCGACTCTATTAGCTCCCAAGGGCAAAGACCTCTCTATTCGAAGTTATCAGCGCAAGATAATGGCGACCGACACTGTTTCCGATCGTAACGCGTTATGTAGGCGAAAAACAGAAAAATAAATAAATGATTTTGTAATCGTTTTGTTGTTGATAGCTGATAGTTATGATTTATTTATTACTTTCTTCTGACATCGGCTTCGCCCGCGTGGAATTATATTAGCCTAAGTTACTTCTTATACACTTATACAGTCAGCTACCTGCCAGTAAAATCTTAGTATCTATCGGTCCAGCGGTTTCGAAGATTAGCGGGAACAAACAAAAAAAAATTTTTTTTTTAAACAGGTATCGTGGCAATGCGCTTAAAAAAACTATTATTTTAGCATTATAAACAGACACTTCAATTTTATTTATTTGTATTGATTAAGACTTTAAATGCACTTTATGGACTTAATGCCTTAGGCATTCTCTACCAGTCAACCAAGGATGGCGGAGATCTAGATATAATGGCAAGTGCATTTGGCGTTTATGAAAGTTTCTACCCGTAATGAAGAAGACTTCAACTTGTTTTCTTTAGATCCATGTTTTATTAATTTACTTACTTAGCATTTTTAAACTCACATACACAAGACGCCCAAACCCGAAACACGCGTGTCGCGAACGCTCAACTACTGTGCTAACCGTGTTGTCGGAAAAAATTGCATTGCATTTCCGTCAATTTTGTCCAAACATTTAGCCTTTAAACACTACCCGCAGCATGTTAAAACAACTCAAGGATGAGTAACTCACAATCTGACGCATAAATTTTCGCCATTGAGCAATGGGCAGACTTTCGCATTTATTTTGAGACGAGTGCATAGCCATCGCCTTAAGGCCGTGCGGGCCGCGCGTCGCTCCGCGAAATTTCACTTTCGCTCGCTTATATAAACCACTGCGACCTTTTATCGGCAATCACGCGATTTGCAATTTACGCCGCGTCTTTCTGCTACTTTATGCGATTCGGTTCGAAGTTCGGAATAATGAGGCAGAATCTTTTGTTTCTGTTTTGGTAGAGAATGGTGACAAGTACACCGCCGACCGAATTTGTTTAAGTACGCAGTAGATATTATGAGCAGTGGTATTGGCCATGACTTACAAGTTGTAGGTCGTGAGTTCAAATCCAGGGAGGCGCTTTCCTTTGTGTAAATTATTTCATCACCACTGCTCTCAAAACGGTGAAAGAAAACATCGTACGGAAACCGGCATGTCCTAGAACCAAAATTTTTAAGACATGTGACATCCACCAATCTGCATTGGGCCCGCGTGGTGGATTACGGCCCACACCCTTTCACAGAGAGGAGGCCTGTGCCCCAGCAGTGGGAACATTAAAAGGCTGATGATGAGTAGATATTACAGTGCACTAGCGTGTGCGCAAACACGGGTGAAATCTCTGTTCCTTTACTTTCATAGTCCGATGGGACGGCAATCCGACACGACCGGGGAGAGATCAGGTGCACAACAGCACGACCAACGGCTTCGTGCTTTTCGAGACACGGGGGTGTCACATCACCAAATTCCAATAAAAAAAAAGGTTGCTACTGAGTAATTCCTAATGGAAAATCCCACTTTTTGCCCGACACAAGAATGGAACGCAGGACCCACGTTCGCGTTTGAGCACGCTTGCCCAGAAAGTAACCAACTCTCTTTTTTTTTTTTGTGGGGTGGGAAATCATCCAATGACATCTCTCGCTCTAGGGTGAAGTGGCAGGGCGTGTCAGACTCTTATTGACTAAAACCCACCCCTGTTCCTTCCCTGCCCTGAGTGCCCGAGGTAACTCTAGACTTAACAATGTCAGAGCCAAGCACACAGCATATGAGTCGTACAATAAATCGCTCGTGAGCCCGCAACCCGCCTCCGAGACGTCGTTATAGTCAGCAATAGTTGGTTTGTGTTCATGTCCAGGATCCGACTAGCGAGTTGCTATTATTATTATTTTTATTTTTTATTTCGACTGCATTGGGCTGCTCATTGATAGTGAGGTGAATATTCATAACTCATGTAAATTTAAAATAAGCTGTTGAGTTTCCAAATAAATAAATAAATAAGCTATCAAGAATTACAGACTCCGGCAAGTAACTCCACTCCTTAGCTGTCTGTACAGCTAAGGAGTATGTATGTAAGAAGACGAATAATATAGAAAAAAAAACCGGTTAAGTGTGAGCTTAACTCGCACGCGAAGGGTTCCGTACGGTTTTTATTATTTGTTGTTATAGCAGCAACAGAAATACACATTCTTTGAAAATTTCGGCTGTCAACCTATTACGGATCATGAGATACAGCCCGCTGACAGACAGACGGACGGATAGCGGAGGCTAGTAATAGGGTCCCGTTGGAAACCGTTCGGGTACGAAACCCTAAAAAAGACACGTTGCGCCGACCCCAAATAAATTGGGAATAAGGACAAGAGAATCATGTAATGGACAACATTGCAACTAAAGTGAATTTTGAAAAATTGTAGAGCATATAAAGGATTGGACTACATTGCAAGTAATTGCGTTGCAAGTCGACCTACATTGTCTAGAGCTACAAAATTTGCGGCTTGTTTACAAAAATCTAGATTCGTAATTCGTAACATTGTATCAAACGGGGTCAGGAGATACACACTGTGTAACGCTAACAAAGTATTAAGAATTTAGCTCTTCATAATATTAAGAAAGTTTTACAAGATTATTCAATCTGTTCTCAAATCTCTTTGCAGTTATAAGGCTGGTGGTTGTTATTTCGGGCAACCAGTCATTTCATCCAACGTAAGATAACACAACTGTTAACTGATTTGATTAAGATTGTCAATCCATCCGTTTATCTCCAACAACATTGTTAATATTCATAGCTCTTTTCATCATGTATGCGTATACATGTCGCAGCTATCTGGTTGAATTCGCCATTCAATTGGACGCCTAGGCCGTTAATTAAACCGGCGGCATTCAATTAAATGACTGAAGGACAACCAGCCAAGTCGTTGAACGCAACCTTTAACCTGGCTGGATGTCGTCTAGTAATTTAGTTAAATTGGATATTGATGAGTTTGTGATACCACTGATCATGATTATGTGTGTACAAAAGGTAATGTTAGGATGCAAGAGCGAGCGTAGCGAGCTCGGGTCTTGGGGCACCCCGACTCGGATAGGTTACGTTCGAAGGGGGATGCCGGGGTCACTAGACCCCGGCATCCCATTCGTGGTAAATTTTTTTTAAACCACTGAGCCCACGAAGCGGGGCTCCGACTACGCCTTTTAAATAAATTGAATCACTAATAAATAATATTGATGTGAAACATCTAATGGCGCGGCTTGGCAGCAGTAAAATCGACCGAATGTCGTGACGAAAAACGGCATGACGCCGTCGTGCCACGATGCCACCCACTACGCCGCCGCTCTCAACTCCCTTCTCCCTAGAAACATCTATGCGAAAAAAGTAACGCAACAACAACCAACAACAACCTCCATCAACAACCACAACAAACAAACAACAACCAACAACAACAAACACTACAACCAACAACAACAACAACTACAACACAAAAAACACAACACACAAAATTTAAATATAATTATGTTTCACATCTCTGTGAAGAGTGTGTGTATGTTTCTGTTTTTTTTCTAAATTTGCCTAAATCTCGAAAACGGTGTGTCCTATCCCAAAAATAGCCCCCCCTTAATAATCCACATCTTTCATCATTTTTCATTTAACTTGAAGTTTTGAATCACTTGCCTGAGTCTTGGTCAGTCATCTTCAAAGGGCTGACTTTACACGCCAAGTCGTTAAACGTTGAGTGATCCTAGTTGAATTAATCATCGGCCTAGCCATTTAATTGAATGGCTAATTCAACCAGATAGCTGCGACATATGCCTTAGCCCCTAATCAGAGTGAAAAGCAATGTTCGATACATGCACGTCAATGTTGTGTAAACAGTGACAAAGAATGCTCAGATCTCACACACGTCGTATTATCAGATAATCGCATGTGCACGGCATGCCGCTTAGCGATGATAACGCTAATGACTAGATGATAACGACTCCTTTATTGTTGTGAATTTAATGGCTTTCCTTCTTTGGTAACAATGCCGTTTTTATTCCAATCCGCCTACAATGCTAAAGAAACTTTTGGTGCTTGATTGACATTGTCATTGTGGTGCTGTTGGTCAACTTGTTAAATTCATTGTGGAAAATTGTAGCTCAGCAATTGCTGGGTCGTCGAGACATTTAAATATGCTACCTTCAGATCGTTGTTTACTACGGGCATACAAGTTGGGGAAGTTCTTCCACGCTGCTTTGGACTAGTGTCAATGCTAAGGAGATAAAGCGGCATATATGCCCGCCACATAAGAACTAGACAGACAAATCCTGCATCGCGCAATGTAAGTTCTCCCCGCGATTTGAACATACCACATCCAGATTGGAACATACAACCAACATCGGACAGTTGCCCAGACCGTCTGGTCTGCGCAACTGTCTACGCCCCCCTAGCGAAATAAATTCTATAATAGCACTCCGCTAACGCTAAAGCTTCGTGCAAAATGTATGGCAACGACATTACCTGCGGAGAGAACTGTCACGTGACTCACGCCCAGTAATGTCGTTGCCATACATTTTGCACGAGGCGTTAGCGTTAACGTTAACAGGAAAGTATTTTGTCTAACCCCTCAGGTCGGAGAATCCTCACTTTTCAAAGTAGAGCCGTGCAGAACTACTTCATAATCACTTCCTCAAGCTCAGCGAGTCATGTAGCATAGCCAGCCAGTACCCACGGCTTGGCTTGGCTGGTCATGTGATCTTCAGATCTTTGTCTACAAACGAAAGTTATAGACTTTAACCCTTTCCAAAATGTTGCAATCTTCATGTTTTCATTTGGAATCACTTTATTTCTTTGCAAACATAATCGCCTCGGTATTAAAGATTTCTCCGGAACGATTCACTGATTGTGAGTCATAAACTGGTTATCCCGTTAGTCACATGGTGGCACTATTGATTGCAAATACTTGTTTATGCAAATATTATCATATATCACATAACAGAGGACCATTGATTATCAGGAATACGTTTTTAGACGTAAGAGTGCGTATGTTATCTTATAGGTAAGCACGGTACATTATATACAGGGTGTAACGGAAATGGGTGGGATATTAGATACCACTTCTGTCTATGGAAATGAACAACATTCTTCGATTTAATCAATAATAATAAAAAAAATATTATTTTTGGTCGACTGATGATAAAATTGTACGGAAAGTCGATTCTTTTTTAGGGTTCCGTATCCGAAGGGTCCAAACGGAGCGCTAATTGCTGTCACTCACGTGTCCGTCTGTCCGTCGTCTGTCACACAGGTTTTACAGCCAACAGTTGGAGCTACGGTCTTCTTTTCACAGTATAAGCATCTTGTTGATCCAAAACCATACAAATAGTCCAAAATACATTTGGAACGGAACCTTAAATGGACAAAGTCCGATACGTACTTGGTCGGATTTTTTGAAAATTGACTATGACTGAAAGATGTTCATTTCCACGGCCGGAAGAATTATCACTACATATTTTATAACAAAGTCCCCCGCCGCGTCTGTCTGTCTGTTTGTTCGCGATAAACTCAAAAACAACTTAACGGATTTTCATGTGGTTTCCACCAATAGACATCATGAGGAAGGTTTAGGTGTATAATTTGTACCCCGGTTCACTAGTCTAAAATATGACCACGTATTTCCATAACACACAGCGTGTTATAGTGGATATCTGATTGCATTTATAATAGGTTTGTTATTGATCCCCTTTATAAATCTACGAGCTAATTGCATAAAACAATCAATGGCAAAGACTTCTATTTTGACTATTCAACAATGTTCATTGCGGTATTTATGTTGTCGAGCGGACGAATTTTTAAACATTTCATTCATTCATTCTTCTGCCCATAACCAATTTATTTGGGGTCGGCGCAACATGTCTTTTTCTTCCATACTCCTCTATTAGTCGTCATCTCTGTAGTCCTTTTTACCCATATCCTCTTTCACACGGTCTAACCATCGTTTCTATGGCCTTCCCCTACTCTTATAGCCATCCACATACACAACACAACACTTTCCATACACAAGACTTTCCTCACGACATTTTCTTCATTCCTCCGCATCACACATCATCGAATTTTTAAACATTTATCAAGCACTTTTTTTTTGTTGGTCATCTATAGGCACACGTTTGACCACTATCGCACCTGATGGTAAGCGATGATGTGGTCGAAGATGGAGCATGCTTCCGTAGAAGTAACCTATTCACTCTTGACTTAAAGACTCCCAGGTTGTAGCTATCAGGAAACACAGACTGGCAGGGAATTCCACTCCTTAGCTGTACGCACAATGAATGTGTTCCCAAAACGTTTTGTGCGTGTGGGTGGGATGTCCACCATGTACCGGTGGCACATCGCCGTACGTCTTGTGGTCCGATGATGGAACGGGAATTCCGTCGCACACTCTCCAATTTTGGAGAGTGTGCGACGGAATTCCCGAAACCGATAGAAAACCGGATTTGATTAGAAATATTCAAAATCTTTCGGATTTAGTGATTGAAAGTGCTTCGCAATTGGGGTTTATTTTTTTTTGGTGTGGGTAGCCGTCTAATAACTTCTACCGCTCTGGGCGGATTGGGGATCGTGTCAAACTCTTAGTGACTAAAACCCACTCGTATTCCTTCAGTTGCCTGTGCCAGGCTCGCGGTAACTCTTTCAAACACTGCCGTACAGAACCCTAATTGTTCGCCAGGGTCGCCTGGCGGACAATTAGGGTTCTGTTATTATACGACTTCCTTTACTTATTCTATTCAGCGATATAGGCATAATGATATTGTTATAATAGGTATCTACTTATTGCTATAATACTTATGTTATTGTTTTAGTACATGCTATGTAAACATACTCGTACTTCCATTGTTTATTAATAACGAAAAGTATTGCTATAGAATGTCTGTGAAGTGTATTAAGGCGCAGTTATACGACTTTTAATTGAAGATCACGTCTAAACGACTAGTCTTATTTATTAAAAAAAAATACATGTTGCTCTAGACAATTTCGTTCGTAATTTTATATGTCAATATTTGACATTATATTTTTATAACGTAGTGTAATTAATTTGTAAAGTTATGTCTAACGCGGTTAAAAAATTGAGAATCACGCAAAAACAATGAAGCATATTTTTATGAGACCTTCACCATTTTAAAGATCATTTAATTATTTATAGTTTAGTATACGTGTTTTAGTATAAATACCTGTTATTTTATGCATAATAAATTAATAATGCGTCTAATTTCGGACAGCACTCCTTGATGGGCGAGTCCTATTACTGACTGAGTAGACGAGCGACGCGTTATGTGAGCTCAGCACAGAACACGCAAGCTAACCACTCAAGGTCGTTGGCAGTTAACAGCGCCCTAAATTATTACGCATAATACTTTATTTTTTATCATTGGTATGCTCGCGTTTGACCACTATCTCACCTGATGGTAAGCGCTAATGTGGTCGAAGATGGAGCACGCTTGCCTAGAAGTAACCTATTCACTCTTGACTTAAATACTCCCAGGTTTGTAGGATATCCTGATTAATATTTATCTACGTGAAAATTTGAATGATTGCTAATCAATCTCGTGGTCTACCTGTGTGCCTTTTATTTTGGGGTAGGAAATCATCCTATATCTTCTCCCGCTCTAACTCTGTTTAATCGATAAATCGTAACAGAGTTACCGCGCCGCTGTGCACTCAGGCAAGGAAGGAAAAGGGGTGGGTTTTAGTCAGCAAAAGTCTGACACGCCCTCCGCTCCACCCAGAACGGGAGAAGTTATAGGGTGATTGCCCACTCCAGTGAAGTCGCTGGCATTAGATTGTTATTGTTAGTATAACTAGTAAAAGGAATTAGATTAATCAAATGTTGTTATTATTACAACGAATTAAAATGCCTATTAGGAAAATCACACAATAGTGTATTGTGCGTACATTTACTTACAATAATTACATAAATGTTTAATTGATTTACGTTTACATAACATGAATCAATCCGCAAAACAATACAGAACTGAAAATATCGAATTATTAACATTTAATTAGTATCGATTTCATTTATTATGCATACAATTATAAACACTGTAAAATAAACGGGTGTATACATATAAGTATGACAACGTTATAGGTATCTCTATCTCTACATAAATGTATTATAAATCAAAGATGTTTCCACGTCTGTCTGTTTCTCCGCTAACACCTCATAAACCACGCAATGGATTTTAATGCGGTTTTTACTAATGGAAAACACGATAAACGAGGAAGGTTTGTGTGTATAATTTGTACCAGTGTGGGGCCGGGGCGGGTCGCTAGTATAGTACCTAAAAACAATGTTATTAAATTAAACTCGTTCAAGTAACACAAGGTGACGACTAATTCAGTGCATAAATGACAGCGAGCTCGGCTTGGCGCCGAGATTTGAAAATCGAACAGTGCAGTCCTATCAAATATTTATTCATAAAATTGAACATAAAACGGCCTGAGGTTAAACATTGCCATACAACGTGGCAATGGCGCCAGTCTTTTAGGCACACTTCCAATACAGCGATGCAGAGGAAGTTTTTGACGCCATATTTTAAGTATTATTTAATTATGAGTTGTGTTAATTATAGTTAATTACGTAGGTTAATAGTATATCTTAGTTAAATAAAACATTTTGTGATATCTCATGTTAGATATAAAAACTTTTTTCAAAAGTCGGTTGTATTTTTTTGTAAATAGGTTTTTTTTTCACTTTTTAGTTGTTGTACCCCAGAACTAAAACGTAAATAGTACAGCTATGCCCGAATTGATTACCCAATGACATGGCATTTAAACATATGGAAACCAAAACGTCATCTGTGTATACATATTTTTGGTTTTTGTTGGTTTTTAGGGTTTTGTAGTCGACTAGGAACCATTATAGTTTCACTACAATAATATTGCTGCCTTGATATAGGTACTAAATCTAATTCTCTACAGAGTAACAAAATCGAATACAAAGGAAAACCTTCCTAGCTAGAGTCTAGCTAGACGTCTCGTGTACACGGATCGAATGGTTTTGATAAGTACTGATTTTTATCCGACGAAAAAAAAGGGGAACGGTTCTCAATCCGACCGTTTTATTTGATAGGGTGCAACAAGGATGGTCGTGTGGTTTTTTTTAATATATATTAGGATTTCCAACAAAGGAAATATACAATACTAGCACTTTGCCCGCGGCTTCGCTCCCGTGACCTATCCCGCGGGGACTGTTATTTTTCCCGGGATAAAAAGTAGCTTATGTTACTCACTGATAATTTAGGTTTCTATTGGTAACCAAAAATAAAAAAAAAATCAAAAGTCATTTATTCAAACTAGGCTGAGAACCAGCACTTTTTGAACGTCAAAGTTCTACATAAAGACAGTCCCCCAAAAAACGCCCGCCCGTCACCACTTCCTAGTGTTTTAGCTGTGAAGAAGAAGTGGCCAACAAACTCCCCAGCAACACATCTGTCTGTTAAGTTTTAAGAACTTGAATCTATATAATTCTAAGCAACAATCTTAACATTATGTAAAACAGAAAAATAAATATATGCCGTCTAAAATATAATCATAAAATTAAATAAAATAATCCGCCACTTGCCAGCTAGCACACTCAATCATGCCATTAAAAACCAACTCAAGCATAAACACTAAACCAAATTAAAGAAGCCTCCATACATAACTGGTGTGCCTGCTTACAAGAACAAAGATTGAAACTATCAAAGGGCTGTGATTCGAAGCCACAAGTGATGAACTAGGGCCATCACACTAAATTTGGTAGACAATTATTATATGAACTCATATAATCTGTTATAACCATAAGCTAAATATGGAGAAAGAACATCAAGTGTAACATTGTCTTGCGTTCAACACAGCGACCAACTATTAGTAACAAAATGGTTAAAATCGGTCCAGTAGTTTCGGAGCTTATTCGTTACAAACAAACAAACAATACAAAAAAATCTTTCCTCTTTCTAATATTAGTATAGATTATGTCATGTAATGAGTATTACATTTCAAGTTGGTGTACCCTTTCACTTACAGGAGACCACAGCATGCACAAAAAAAAAGCTAACAAGAATAAAGTTACAAATAATAATAATAATTACAACAATGACAATAATGTTGTTTTTCTTTGCAGGTAAATGCTATGAAATGCTACAGTGATCAACATGTAACCCATTGGGTTCTGCTATGGTTCTGGTAAGTTACCTAATTTATTTTTCTACTAATTAGGAAGTAGGTGTGTTCTGCGTCAATTGGTTAGTACTTATTCACCTCATAATTGTATAATCACGGCGATACTGAAACGGTTATTCCTATATTTACATAAACTCACGACTTTTTTCCAACGCAGTATGCATATAGGAGTAAGGATCGTAGCAGGTGGCTACGAATGCTACGAGTTTTACTCCTTTATGCATATTCTTGTGTTTTTTTTACGAAAATATATCTGGTTCATTCCAACGCAGTATGCATAAAGGAGTAAGGATCATAGCAGGTAGCTACGATCCTTACTCCTTAATGCATACCCCTTTGTTTTTTTTACGATCATATATCTGGTTCATTCCAACGCAGTATGTTTATAGGGGTAAAGATGGCAGCAGGTGGCTACGATCCTTACTCCTTTATGCATACTCCTTATTTTTTTTACGATCATATGTCTGGTTCATTCCAACGCAGTATGCTTATAGGAGTAAGGATGGCAGCAGGTGGCTACGATCCTTACTCCTTTATGCATGCTTCTTATTTTTTTACGATCATATATCTGGTTCATTCCAACGCAGTATACTTATAGGAGTAAGGATGGCAGCAGGTGGCTACGATCCTTACTCCTTTGTGCATACTTCTTATTTTTTTACGATCATGTCTGGTTCATTCCAACGCACTATGCTTATAGGAGTAAGGATGGCAGCAGGTGGCTACGATCCTTACTCCTTTATGCATACTTCTTGTTTTTTTTTACGATCATAAATCTGGTTGACTCGATCAAAATTGCTTGCTTTTTTTCTTGTTTACTTTAATGTTTCAACTAGGGATGTAATTGGTTTTATCGAAACCTTACACGGAATCTGAAGATTTCAATTGTCTAATTGGAGTCTTAGCTCGTTTTAAGTGTTAGTGACGTGTGTTTCATCTACAGAACTAAAGGTGTATGCAAAATTTCAGCTCAATCGGATATCAACAAATGGTCGAAAAATAGTTTGCAAATGACGGTCAACTTACAAACATACATTCGAACAGTGCAAGTTAATTAATAAAAGTTTCTAAAAAGTAAAAAAAGTTGTTTTTAGTTTGCAGAAGCAGGATTTATATTAAGGTCAGGCATTTCCGTTACATCCTCTATAATCATGCAAAACATCACCACCGCTTTAGCTAAGTCACATAGGACCAAGCATGGGTACAAATTATACACCTAAACCTTCCTCATGAATCACTTGTCTATTGGTGAAAACTCCATCAAAATCGGTTCAGTAGTTTTTGAGTTTATCGCGAACATACAGACAGACGTGGCAATAGACTTGGATTTATAATAATATGTTTAATGGTTGCTACCATATTCTACCTAGTATGAATGAGTCAACGTGCCAAGTGAATTGTTTTTATCAATATCGTCCGCCATGTTTACGTGTTGCCAACCGTTACGTAAATAAGTATGTATATCGGTGTGGGTACACGTTTAATTATGTGTTAAAAACGGTTTAACTGTGGGCTTTACGACGCTGTTGTGAAGAAAAAACTTGAGAGGTGTCAAGGGACACCCGGATGGAACGAAGTTCCTTTCGATTAATTAGTGAAGGAATTGTAATATAATTTTATTTTTTTTAATTTATAATATTTTTTTATTACTAACTACGCACACACGCACGCACGTAAGAAGTTATACTTCATCATCTCATCTCATCGCAGCTCAGCTCAGCTCATCTCATCGCAGCTCAGCTCTGCTCAGCTCAGATCAGCTAAGCTCAGCTCAGATCAGCTCAGCTCAGTCGAAGTTAGATTGTTGCAAGCTCCGCTAGATTTAACACACGAAATTGGTTAGATAATGCTTGATCTGCTTGCAAACTTTGTACCTACCCACCAAAAATACAAGAAGTTTTTATTAGATTGTTTTTCCAACACAATCTTTTTGGATGGACAGCCTCATTAGTGTCGTGACAACTTTCCGTAAGAATTTTTTCCGTCTAGCCCCCTTTCACAACGCGCGTAAAGGAACTTCGTTCCAATAATATTTTAACGTACCCTTTCATGTGATACCCATATTATGGGAATGCATAAAAAATAACTAGTTCATCTTTGGGAGTCCGCCATAGTGGATTTAAAATGACGTCACTTAGTTTACCATGCATTGTCATCCAAACTAAACATGTATCTGCAAAATTTCAGCTCACTCGGAAACCGGGCAAAGTTCTAAGATTTTTTAACCGACTTCGAAAAAGGAGAAGGTTATCAATTCGGATGTTTGTTTGTTTTTTTTTTTTTATGTATGTTCGGGCATAACTCCGTCATAATAATATATTGACGGATTTGCAAAATTCTTTTTTTGTTCGAAAGGGGTTTATTCCGAAATGGTCCCATTTAAATTTCAAAAAGATCTGATAATGGGTTTCGGAGACAGACAACGGAACTCTTCAAAAATTGACAGCAAATCAACCGCGATGGATGCTATCGTATGTCTATGAATTGTTAACACAGTTTAATGGGGAACCACAACGAAAAAGTGAAAAATAAAAAACTTTTTTACAAAAAAAATAGAACCGACTTCCAAAAAAAGAGCAAAATAACTTTAATTTCGGAAGTCGGTGTCAAAAAACGAAGACACAAAACAGGAACACCGACTTCCGAAATTAAAGTTATTTTGCACTTTTTTTGGAAGTCGGTTCTATTTTTTTGTAAAAAAGTTTTTAATGGTTAGTTACAGGTGAAGTGAAAGCGTGTTAAAAAATAGAAGACAGAAAGTCTCAAAACAAACGATCAGGGCCTGCAGTCTCGATATTGATAGCGATCGCTACGTCCTAACGATTGGTCGCTACGTCGGAAAAATAATAGATTTTCTTGAAATATGTAAAGAGACCAGCAGAACAGTTGATCAGTTTTCATGAAAAAAAGTGTTTTCATGTTAAAAATTACGCCGTCTCTGTACATATTTCAAGAAAATCAATTACTAGGACGTAGACCGTACGACCAATCGTTAGGACGTAGCGATCGCTAAATTACCAGCCGTTAAAAAACGCCCTCATTTGTGAGGCAAATTTTTAGATCTTAGCCTGAAAAAAATAATTGATTTTCTTGACGGCGTAAATTCTAACTTGCAAGCACTATTTTTCATGAAAACTGATATTTTTAAAAAAATTTAATCATTTTCTTTACCGCTTGTAACAATTAAAAAGGACGTAGCGACCAATCGTTAGGACGTAGCGATCGCTATCAATGTCGAGACTGCAGGGCCAGGCAAAGCTTAAAGAATGTCAGCTCTGACATTTAGATATTGCTATACCGGAAAGATTAGACTCAGTTATCGGGTACCGTACGGTCGGAACTCGGTCGGCTGCCAGACTTGGGACTGTTTCCTGATAGCTACAACCTGGGGGTCTTTAAGACAAGAGTGGAATAGGTGACTTCTAGGCAAACGTATTCTATTGTCGACCACATCATCACTTACCATCAGGTGAGGTAGTGGTAAAACGCGAGCCTACCAATTTTACATCATCATCATCAGCCTTTCAATGTCCCCACTGCTGGAGCACAGGCCTCCTCTCTGTGAGAAGGTACCGATGTTATTATTTCATTTGTATTTTTTTGTTGAAATGATACGATGCCCAGACCCGGAACAACTAAACTTAGGCTATACAAATATTTGTTCCGTGCGGGAATCGAGCCCGCGACACGCAGCGCAGCAGCCAATCGCTCAGCCACTGCTGTGCCGACTGTGTCCGTAATCCGTATATACAGGATGTAACGGAAAGGCGTGGTCATATTTTAAGGACCGGTTCTGCCCATGGAAATGAACAGCTTACTCTAAGAAAAAAACGTTCTCATAAAAAAAAATGGACTTTCCATACAAAGTTATCATTAGCTGATCAATACGGGAGGTAATTTTTTTTTTTGAGAAATTCCTCTGGTTTTCTTGAAGAAAGTTGTTCATATCGATCGATGGGGAGATGCAGTTTTTTGGAAGTGAAAACTTTTCTAGGCGCGTTGGGCATTTTTGAGATGGGAAAAACTATTGAACTCGCGCGTCACCAACACCGCTACGAGTGCTACGACGCGTAGAACACAGCTTTCACTTTTGTCGGCAATCCCCATGACTGCCTATTTTTTTTATTTTATTTTGATAGGCACGCGTTTGACCACTATTTCACCTGATGGTAAGCGATGATGTGGTCGACTGGTCGAAGATGGAGCACGTTTGCCTAGAAGTAACCTATTCACTCTTGACTTAAAGACTCTCAGGTTGTAGCTATCAGGAAACACAGACTCCGGCAGGGAATTCCACTCCCTAGCTGTATGCACAAATATGACCTGACCTGGACTGAGGTCATTAAATATGACCACACCATCATCCACTCTGATAAGAATGTCGCCTCACCTAGTCTGAAGACATCCTACCACTTATCGGCTGACTTCATCTAATTCGAACAGAACACTTCTGTAAACAAAACACTACTAGCATAGACTACAAACAAACATCAAATCGAATACATTTTGGGTCAAACGTCAAAGTCATATCGAGAAACCGTTCTGTTATCGAGAAGTCTTATCGATATGTGCAGTAAAATAGGTTATTGCTCTCGATAGCTGCGTTCACAATTTCCTATTTAAATGGGTTTTGATTGTGCAATTATTTATGCTTTTATTACAAAACAATGGAATGTAAATGCGATGGCAGAAACAAACTGGGTGTAAGGGTCATTGTGCTGGAAACTGTTTAGTTCATTTGTTAGTCTGCCCGTCACTAGACCTCGGTAGCCCTACCTTTGGCTTGGCAGATACTCCAGGTTGGGCTATCCTTTTTTTGAAGTGAAAACTTCTTCAAGCGCGTTGGGCATTTTTGAGGTGGGAAAAAACTATTAAAGGTTGCAATAGGCGACATTTTGTCCATACAAATTTCGGGAGGGTACTTATTACTCCACTGTTTGACATTGTACGAGTACATCCAAAGTTAAACATGTTATAGTTTTGTCTCATTATTAATTTTGTCTTTGTGGAAACAGAATAGTAAAATAAAAAGCCATTAAAAAGTTATAAGCCAAGAAAGATTCGTTTTTCTTGCTAATTTTTACGCAATTTTGGGCGTAAATAAGTAATAAAAGATGTGCAAACTCTCCACAACAAAGTCGGAATAGAAGAGTTCAATAAACTTTTTTTGTAATTGATATATGCAGTGGTTTTTTCATCAAACTCAATTTTCCAAAGGACTTTTCGTAATTCTTTGCGCTTTCGTTTTAGTTCAGAACGGTGCAGCTGTGTTTGTGTGCGTGCAAACTAGACAATGGTGCGGATTCTCTTGTTTAGGTAATAACTAAACTAAAATTAGAGAATTGCTATCTCTTACTAAAAAGCAGTGCGAGAAAAGGATGGTTATAGCTATGAACTAAGTTAGAGATGTCAAACTAGTTTACGCCTTGCGCTTCGCCGTGTTTTTAGACGGCATGTTTTTACATGTACCCTTAATTTGTATGGAAATATTAGTTCAAACTAAATTTGACAGCACTAATTTACGCCCGTCTCTTTCTTGTTTTATTAGAGAGAAAAAGATAGCAATAGCCTAAACTAAGTTTAGTTTGTGCACAACAGAATAAATACCATTGTACATGTAGACTAGCGTCTAACTGCTCATCACTGATATTTTCTCTATCGGACATGATGCCAGGTGAGACAGCGTGCTTTTTGGCCAAGCCCACCAGTGAGTTCGAGCCCGCGACTAGTTCCACCTTAACTCGCGCGACACCGACGCCGCTACGAGTGCTACGACGCGTAGCACACATTTTAACTTCTGTCTGCACTTCTGCAGTCCCTATGACTGCCTATTTTTGGAACGAAGTTCCTTATCGCGCGTTGTGAAAGGGGGCTAGACGGAAAAAATTCTTACGAAAAGTTATCACGACACTAATGAGGCTGTCCATCCAAAAAGATTGTGTTGGAAAAACAATCTAATAAAAACTTCTTGTATTTTTGGTGGGTAGGTACAAAGTTTGCAAGCAGATCAAGCATTATCTAACCAATTTCGTGTGTTAAATCTAGCGGAGCTTGGAACAATCTAACTTCGAATCTGAGCTGAGCTGAGCTGAGCTGAGCTGAGCTGAGCTGAGCTTAGCTGATCTGAGCTGAGCTGAGCTGAGCTGCGATGAGATGAGATGATGAAGTATAACTTCTTACGTGCGTGCGTGTGTGCGTAGTTAATAATAAAAAAAATATTATAAATTAAAAAAAATAAAATTATATTACAATTCCTTCACTAATTAATCGAAAGGAACTTCGTTCCATCCGGGTGTCCCTTGACACCTCTGAAGTTTTTTTTTTTTGTGTGTGTAAATCATCAGACGACTTCCGCTCTGGGTGGAGCCGAGGGCGTGTCAGACTCTTACTGACTAAAAACCCACCCGTGTTCCTTCAGTTGCTTATGCCAGGGTCGCGGTGACTTTCAAACACTCCACCAACCCAGGTTGGGCTGCCCAGCAGATGTATTCGCTAACTCAGTTGACATCAATTTGATAGGCACTATGTCGTTCATTGCTGCTTTTAAAAAAAAATGTACTACATAGACGTAGTGCCTATTATAATCGATGTCCACCGAGCGAAGCAGCAACGTACTAGTATAGTGCGTATCAAATTGATGTCAATTGTCAACTGAGTTAGCGAATACACCTGCAGGGCTGTCACGATTCTTCCATCTACCTATCGGTTGATATTCATTATTTCTTGCTCAACCCAAGTCAGTATATTATGCTAATCAAAAACTGTGGATAAAAACTTCGTTACAATGTATCAAACGGGTTCAAATACATACATATGTAGTCGATAGAAAACTGATGGACGTTTCGTTTTGGTACCCTTTAGGCTTGCTACAGACTGACAGTACTTAGACATATTTACCTATTTTTTTATCCATTGATAGGCTCGTGTTTGACCATTATCTCACCTGATGGTAAGCGATGATAATATGGTCGAAGTTGGAGCGCGCTTGTCTAGAACCTAGAAGTAACCTATTCACTCTTATTTTATACCTGCATCATTAATGTCAAGCGTGCTTGATGAGTGGATGGATAGTGGAACATTATAATTATATTTGCACTGCAGTAGCTTATATTCAGATTAAACTGTTTATGATTTGAATCTTAGCATTGTTATGATTTGAATGCACATGGAAGCAGTTAGTGCCGCCATAGATGGACTACTTGGAGCAGTTGGTGCCAGCTGAAAGCTTCGAGCGGTCGCTGTTGCCGATCTGCAATTTCAATGCAAAATTGACGATCGCCATACACCGACCGCTCAAGCAGTTCAATTGTTTTTGCTGTTAAAAATATACTGATCGCTCCAAGCGGTCCGTCTATGGAGGCCCCAACCGCAACAGGATTGCTGTCGTGCAGTTGGTCACGACTGCTCTGAGCAGTTCGTCTATGAAAGGCCTTAGTCTGGCCATGATTAAACACAAATGGCACATAGGGCGTTAGTACTTCGTTTTGGTAGTCTTTTTTTATAGGGTAGGAAATCATCAAATAACTTTTTCCGCTCTGAGTGAAGCGGGAGGGCGTGTCAGACTCTTACAGACTAAAACCTACCCCTGTTCTTTCAGTTGCCTGACTGCCAATTAGCGCCGGGTCCTTTTGGTAGTCTTGGACAACAAGGAGCTGGCACTGGTGTTTGGTCAGTCCTCGTTTTTCTCAAAAATATCAAGTTTTTTTTTTATCATTGCTAGGTTCGTGCTTGACCACTATCTCACCTTATGGTAAGCGATGATGTGGTTTACAGAGCTGATACAGGTGGTTGGTCAGTCCTCATTTTTACCAAAAATATCAAGATTTTTTTACCATTGGTAGGTTCGTGCTTGACCACTATCTCACCTTATGGTAAGCGATGATGTGGTCGAAGATGGACCCCGCTTGCCTAGATGTAACCTATTCCCGCTCGACTTAAAGACTCTCAGGTTGTAGCTATCAGGAATCGCAGGTTTTCAAGTTTTGGTCCTCCTTCATCTCCATGTCCTCATAACCCTCATAAATTAAATTAAATTAAATTTCGTTTATTTCGGACAGCAGTCCATATAGTGTTAGTAATACATAAAATACACTTATCATCTAGTGTTACCAATCATTCTCTGTATAAAATATTTCATCATCGGGGAGTAGACATTCTCCGCTACGCTTTAGGATACTGTTTCGACTGTCCCTCACTCTCCTCAGCAGTGACGCTGTTTTTTTACGTGAAAACCGTCCGTACAAGCTAGCGCAAACATTATTGAGGCACTGCTGTATCGAGGCAGTCATAAAGCCAAGCTCCATAGCTGGCTCAAATGCGAGTCAACAGTAATTACTCCTTTCGTCTTTTGTTTCTAAGAGTAGTCACACGGTACGCTAATATGTGCCTATGTAATTTCAATTAATCTTAGATACTTCCGTGTCGCGTAAGGCGAACCTTATTCCAAATCGGTATATGATCGTTAGCACCTTATTTTTTTGCTCAACTTTTAACTCTGTGTCTCGTTTCCTGGTGTTTTTGTGATAAATTCGCTTTGCTAATTTATATTTAGCGTTTGTTTTATAGAATTGGCCCTTTTTTGCTTGGATTTGAGAATGAGTCGGTAATTGATCTGGCAGCTGCTGGTTATAGCAAATGAGTTTGTGAAGATTTTGGGCTTTTATTTTTTGTTTATTATTATGATGAATTCCACTCCTTAGCTGTACCTACGCACTATGAATGTGTCCCCAAAACGTTTTGTGCGTGTGGTGGGACGTCTACCATGTACCGGTGGCGTCTGGTGGTCCGATGATGGAACGGGCTTGTTCTAGGCATTATTCTTCACTCTTTTTGTCATGTCTTGAATTTTTCGTTTTGTGTGTGTGTTTTGTTGTGTGTATATCTCATGGACAAATGATTTTAATGAGCCGTAATTAATTTTATTATATTTATTTAACGCGTCAGCCCCCGCGCGTCGTCATAAAAATAGGTTTTTAATTGTGTCTGCTAATGAGGGACTTTAAGCTCTGTTTTTGTTCTGTTTTGTAATTGTGCTGTGATCAATATGGGCTATGCCTGAAATAAATGTTTTTTTTTTATTTGTAATGAGTACAACTCGTAAAAGGCGGCTTTTTTTTGCATGAAAAATCAATTACCATCCAAATCAAAACACTTTATCCAGTGATCAATGCGTTGACCGCATACCCGACTTACGATGTCGATGCAGCGCTGGCTCCCAACGGGACCACTGGGATTACCATAAATGTTAATCAAAGTTATTAATAAACATTAGTGCCGCAACAACTAGGCTGCAGGTCCTCCTAAGGACTGATTTTTATCAGAACTTTCACACTTTCACAGCACACGATAAGGACTGTTATATGTAACGCTTGGTTCCTGATGCTGTGGTCTTGAATTGTGCAGTGTGAGAACAGAAACACCAGAATACAGAACTGAATAATATTATATTGTTGCTAAAATCGAGTAACTTGTTCGGAGGTTTATTCCTGAATTTCTCTAAACAAAACATAGGTAATTTTCTACTTGACTTTTAAACTAATTCTAAATTAGCATCACACTTTAAAAGTATATTAAACCGACCAGCCTGTCTGCTTATACAGCATGTAACAAAAACCCTGTCCGATCCTGAAGGGTATTACTTGGTATCGTACTGCGTACACATATACGTAATCATTTAATGGATACGAGATAATTATTTTTCGTCAATGAAAATAATTAATTAAAAATAAAAAGAAAAACTTATCAAAGGCAACACTGAGCGCTCGACAAAGTTCACCTACTGTTTCGTTTCAAACATGCTGCCTGAGCGAGACAGAGTGTCTACAGCGCGGCTAGTGCAGGGCGGTATCGTTTGACATAGAAATAGGTAAAAATGAAAAGATTTCGCCGACCGGTGGAGTGTTGTCAACTTACGAAAATTTGCCATATTTAGTGTTAAATTTCGCATATTTTATAAAAATAAAAAATCTGTAACTTTTGGTTTTAAGAGTTACATTTTTTTACAACTTTTTCTAATACGTATGTTAAACCAGGAATATGCCTTTATTGGATCGGACAGGGTTTTTGTTACATGCTGTATTCTCATATGACCTCCTTGAGACGTCACAATACACAGCACCCGACGGTCTTAAACACTCTGCGGGACCATAGTCCTATTGTACGCAAGGACCACTCACCTCACACCACCGGTACACTAACACATACGACTGTTATTAACTTGCGTTAATGTGTGTCATGCGTTTCACACAAGTCTAGACTGGGCCGTATCTAGGCAAAATGCGCCAGACATTCTAGGTTCTGCCAACTCGGTAACCGGGTGGCCTGCTTGCACACTTGCGCGAGCGCACCTTTTTGTACGCGCTGTACGCGTTTACGGAGATCGTTGGTCACAATTATGTTTGTTAATTATCTGGCTCCGGCTTCTGGGAAACTATGTGCTATGTGGATTTATTAGAAGTCCGACTGGTTGGTGTTTTCTTGCTGTGTTTTTAGGTCTCGGTTTAAAAGATCGCGGATGTCGTTGCGCATGCGCGACTTCACGTTTATGGGTGGAGCATTACATGGCAACGGTTCGATGGGTGCGCCGGACTGTGTGCATGCGGCCTAAGACTTTGTCGATTGATGTCAAACTAAGAAATTGCAAGAAGGGGCTCATGCAATGTTTCCAATGTTTGTGTCCAATGTTGGTCAAGTTTTGAATTGGCAATTCTGTTTGTTCTTAATATGTGTGCTTGTTTACTAACACATTAATTATACATTTCTATAGGTATGCAGCAAGCCGCCTTTTACAAACTACACACAATTCTTTAACAAAAAAATCTTGAGCTATTAACTCATGTTGCGTCTGTTTTGGTTTTTAACTGGAAACTTTTATATTACGATTTCCAAAACGAACATGACTAAGGTGCCACCATCAACTCCTAATTACAATTCAGCAAGCGCAGCCCATAATCGGTATAGGGAAGCGACCAATATCGATTGTAATCCGACGTAGGTACAACACTAGTAAATAAAACATTTGGCGGGACGCTGGTATGAATGATAATCACTCAACTGATGAAGGAAGCTGTCGAACGTTGATTTAGTAGGGCGACGTTTTTGCATGGTTGTAAAGATGGAAATAAGAGTTGATCGCACGTTAGTAACGGCTGTTTTTTTAGAGATTGAGTATATTGGCCCTCCAGATTACGCCATGTATCTGCCCAGGGGTTGTGGATAAATTCGAAACAGAGTTACCGCGCCCCTGGGCATTCAGGGCAGGGAAGGAACAGGGGTGGGTTTTAGTCAGTAAGAGTCTGACACGCCCTCCCGCTGCACCCAGAGCGGGAGATGTCATTGGACGATTTCCCAGCCCAAAAAAAAAATTAAGATTACGCCATGTACGCGCTAGTCGCGGTTGCCATTTGCCCGAAATCATATTTTAACATAAATGCCATTAAATTATCCCTCAAATAAAGCCAATTTCATTGATATTAAAAACATTAAACTATGTTTAATTCAATTTAAAGTTCTTCACCTCTAAAAAACACCCTGTAAAAAGCATCAAAAAACGAAAGATGAAGATTGCTTGGAACTATAACCAGATATTTCCATACTTTTCTGTTAGCTGTCGTCATTAGTAGGTACAACTATGCTACACAAGACCACAAAAAAAAAAAAAAAACATAAAAGAAAATTAAAAAGAGTGGCACTCCGGGAGTGCCGACAGAAGTGAAAACTTGAACAAAAATGCCCAATGCGCCTAAAGAAGTTTTCACTTCAATCCGCTACGCGATGCGCTAAGAGTGCTACGACTCGTAGCGGGTCGGTATCGCGCGAGTTCAATAGCTTTTTTCCATCTCAAAAATGCCCAACGCGAATAAAGTTGTTTTCACTTCAAAAAACACATTTCCCAAGCTTTGAACAACAGTCTCGACCTCACTTTGCACTGTAGTTGTCACCATGTGACATCGAGGTGGAGATTCCCCTGGTGTAATAGTCTGTGCTATACTACGTATCACGTTATAGCCACAGGCAAGACATAAGAGATACTATGATAACACGAACCAATTGCAGAAGAAATAATCTACAAAAGATTGCATCGCTAAATTGCCAAATCACTGAACGAAAAAGCCTTAAAATTAAAAAAAATAAGCAATGATGAAGAATAAATATCAAAATAAAAAACCTTTTCTCGATCTTTTTATTTATAGTTTAAATTGATGGTTAGAGAGAACCTTTGCGATCGTGGAGGAATCCCGGGCCCCGCCGCCGGCACCTCCGGCCTGACGTCACGCCGATTGAAGCGAATTATTTGTTTGCCGAGAAGATTTGTTTATTGGCCCGACAGCGGTATGCAGCAACCATGCGTAAAGGTTGTTTATTATTTAATTTCAGAGAAATCTTATCTATTTTGTTTTGGAAATGGATAAGAGAAGTGTCGGTATTTAAGGACTCCAAGATTTTAAATTCTGTTAGTTCAAAAGGTTTTATTTTTTAATAATAATGGCTAGAAATAAATACTCATGTGACTAAAACCGTTATGAATAAAAATGTGGATGGAGAGGTTGAGGGAGGACATAGAGAAGCTGGATTGATTGTGAGAGAAATGATATGAAATAAAATGGAGTCAGTAATAACCTCACGGTTGATAGGACAGAATGGAAGGTACGAAAACGTGGTGCTCCGACCCCTAATAACTAGGGTTGCCACCTTTTTTTAGACAAATAGAGTATAATATTTACGAGTATAAGATCTGAGAATAAAGTATTATTTATTTTTTGAACTCACATTTTTATCCACAATTTTTTTTGTTTCTTCTAGCAACATCTGACAAATATTTGTTACTAGTGAATAAATAGTATTTTTTTTTAATAACGTTAGGGATGATCCATTTCGTTCATCTCGCTACTTATCATTTTACATTTCATTCATTCATCAGAGAAAAAACTCTGTCATGATGCTGAAGTAGGTACTTGGACATAGTTTTGAAAAAATAAATTGCCACTTTTGTGATGCAGATAATATCCAAAAATCTTTAGTATTATTTACTTGTGCATATCAATGCTTTAATAAAGTAACTATGTGAATAAAATGCTCATATTCAACATTACTTTTTGTGTTGATCTGTGCAGAGGCAATTAGTGTGACTGAAATGACTAAAAATAAAATATTTTAAGTACAATATTTTTTTAATAAAGTACGGGTGGCAACCCTACTAGTAACATAACATGGGACAAGGTCAGGAAGAAGATGAATACACAGGGTGTATCAGAAATGGGTGGATATATTTTATATACTGCTTTTTCCTATGCGAAAGAACAACTTTTCCAAGAAAAAGATAGTAAAAATACCGGGCAAGTGTGTGCTTTGCACATTTAGGGTTCCGTACCAAATGAGGGAATTATCAAAGATAAAATCTGATTTATCAATATATTGGTATTTGTTATTAAATATACGTAATAATAAGTAAACGTTATCACCAAATTTCAAGTTCATAGGTCAATGGGAAGTTAAATATGTCATCGGAACAAAATTTTGTGACAGACGACGGACAGACGGACACGTGAGTTATAGCAATAGGGCTCCATTTGGACCCTTCAGGTACGTAAACATAAAAATTTATCAGCTGATGATAACTTAGGGCGGGAAGGATTTGGATGATTTTTTTTTAGAATTTATTACGACTTTCTTGAGGCAGTTCATTTCCATGGGCAAAGTGTGGAATGGGCAGAATTATTACTACTCTTTATAATTTATACTAATATTATAAAGAGGTAAAGTTTGTGAGGTTATAAGGGCTAATCTCTGGATCTACTGAACGGATTTTGAAAATTCTTTTACTTATAGAAAGCCACTTTATTTGTGAGTGTCTCATGCTATAAATTATTGAAATTCACGCAGACGAAGACGAAGACGCGGGCGAAGTGCCAGTCTAAAATATGGCTACGCATTTCCGTTAAGGGCCTACCTCCACTTTAGTGGCGCCCTCATTGAATAAAAAATCGTATCATAGCTTAGAAAATAAAGATTAAAGAATCCTATGTTGCGTTTGTTACAAATAGGATAAGGTATTTTTACGTTGTTAAAACAGGACTCAAAATGTTTCGTATCCAAAGTAGTAAGCAAAAGTACCAAAAACGGCCGTTTTTGACACTTTTATTCAATGAGGGCGCCACTTGGCGGCTATATACGCTTTAATACTTGAAGTGGTAGCAACCACGAATGAGTCAGCTGTTGCTCGAGGCCTTATCATTTATTATCTCACCGTGTGGACAGATGATGGATGACCAAGCTATTTATATAATACGCAATGTTAAATGCATGTCAGGCAGGAACGTAAGATGATTTGTATAATGTTCAAAGCGTTAGGCGCTGTGGACGCAATACAGTATTGTTGAATGTGGCTAGAGAATAAAAAAACATGAAAATATAAAAAAAAATCCCGACTGATAAAAAACAACTAAGTTCCAAACAAGTCACTTTTCAAGCAGTTTGATGCAGTTGGTGGAACTTATTTTAGTTCAATCACAGATTTTATGCCACCAACTGCATTTATTTCCTAAATTTTAGTGAGTTATATTTTTGGAATCGTCTTCTCGAGCTCATTATTTTGATACCCCACATGACCAGGTCAAAAAAAAATCTTTTTTTTTCCAAAATTCATATAGCCTATGTCAATTCGGCGGTCAAGACAATCTAATAATAGGTACCTCATTTAGTGAAATCCATCAAGCCCTTTAGGCTACAGCGCGTGCCAAAGAAATAGACATACAAACATACTCTCGAAAAACATTACTCTACTTCAGGAGCAGTCAGGTAAAAATGGGGAGACTAAAGAGACGATTGGCTATGTGAATGGTGATTTATCAGAAAGTTGTATTACTGAGATGGGTTTTTTTTTTTTATTGGGACAAGCCCGCCACACTATTCCCAAACCACTGTAACTTCTGTAAGCCAGAATCAACAGTGGCGACCACCAGAAAAAACGCCGAGGCAATGAAGCTCGACGAGTCCCAGAGAAACGATTAAACTGTCTTGGGTCCCGCAACGAAATAATAATACTGAGATGGTTGCTGACAGTGACGTACAAAAGAACAAAACCGCTGCAACCTACGAATAAATTGAGTTAGGGGCAGGAACTGTCAGGAGCATGATCACCTGCCAGGGTTGTGCGAGTGATTGAAGGAGCCACAAGCAACTGAAGGAACACGGATGGATAATAGTCAATAGATAGATAGATAAGATTTATTATTTTCTCCCACGAAGTACAATATTTATGTTACAAAATATATTGCCGGTTCAAAGGTTTGTGGGAGACAGGAATTTAAACTAGGATACCTTGTGCTATGGACTCCTGGCCCCCTTCGATTATAACAATAATTGCAGAACATAGGATTATTGTAAGAAGAGAACAACAAGAGAAATACTTACAAACTAAAATAAAAAAAAAACATTAAAATGCGTGTCTTGTGTGTGTGTGCTGGTGTGTTTGTTATTGTGTGAAGTGTGAGTGTGAAGTGGAAGGTGTCGTGTGTGTGGTGTTGTGTTGTGTTGTGTGTGTATGTGAGAGAGAGTATGATGGTGTATGTATTCTGCGTGTACGTATATATATATATATATATATACATACAATAAGAGTCTGACACATCCTCTCGCTCCCAGAGCGGGAGAAGGTATTTACTGATTTCCCATCCTATGAAAAAAGGAGTGTGATCACAAGAAGACCGTAGAGAATGTGATCATAACATTGTCCCTGAATATACAGTAGAATACAAAGCCCGAATCGGATGCCCGCAGGCCACAGGGTCAATTCCATGCAAAGCGGATCCTGGCAACTCGCCAAGAGACGCTACGTTGGAAAAGAATAAAGATGTAGCAAAGATTTCTCCTTCATAAATTATGACCGATCCTTAATGTATATTATTACATTTATTACAAGATGGAGACGATAATTTCGTGGATCAGACACAACACCCGTCTGTTCGGAGGATCCTTCCTTTTCAATGGAGGTTTGTGGGGCCGTACACCCTGTTCCGCATCATCATAAGCCTTTTAATTTCCACACTGCTGGGGCACAGGCCTCCTCTCTGTATGGGCCGTAATCCACCACGAGGGCCAAATACGGGTTGGTGGATGTCACATGTCTTCGAATTTTTGGTTCTAGGACATGCTTGTTTCGTCATGATATTTTCCTTCACCGTTTTGAGAGCAGTGGTAATGAAATAATTTACACAAAGTAAAACGCCTGCCTGGGTTTGAACTCACGACCTACAACTTGTAAGTTGCGGGTGTTACCACTGGGCGGCCACTGCTCACCCTGTTCCGCATGCCTCTACAAAAATAAAACACTGGCAATACCGTCAAAAAATTCGCTGTTCAGAGCCTTTAGACAAAATACATTTCTGTTAACGTTAACGCTAACGCTTCGTGCAAAATGTATGGCAAAGACATTACTGGGCGTGAGTCACGTGACAGTTCTCTCCGCAGGCAACTAAAGCTTCGTGCAAAATGTATGGCAAAGACATTACTGGGCGTGAGTCACGTGACAGTTCTCTCCGCAGGCAATGTCCTTGCCATACATTTTGCACGAAGCGTTAGCGTTAACGTTAACAGAAATGTATTTTGGCTAAGGGGGCAGTACATTTCGTAGAGATATGCAAACACAATCAATATGTGACATTTTAGCGATGTAATCTTTTGTGGATTAGTTCTTCTGTACATTTTTCGTGTTACCATAGTATCTCATCCGTCTCTTATGTCTTGTCTGTGGCTTTAACGTTATACGTAGGAATAGTACAGACCATTACACCAGGGGAATCACCACCTTGTTGTTACATGGCGACAACTGTGCAAAGTAGGATCGACACTGTTGTTTAAAGCTTGGAAATGCGTTCTTGTTTTTAAAATGTGTTTTTTTTTGTTTAAGGCGTATATATCTGCCAAGTGGCGCCCTCATTTAATAAAAAATCGTAGCAAAGCGCAGAAAATAAAGATTAAAGAATCCTATGTTGCGTTTGTTACAAAAAGGATAAGGTATTTTTAAGTTGTTAAAACAGGACTCAAAATTTTTCGTATCCAAAGTAGTAAGCAAAAGTGTCATAAACGGCTGTTTTTGGTACTTCTGCTTACTACTTTGGATACGAAACATTTTGAGTCCTGTTTTAACCACGTAAAAATACCTTATCCTCTTTGTAACAAACGCAACATAGGATTTTTTAATCTTTATTTTCTATGCTAAGATACGATGTTTTATTCAATGAGGGCGCCACTTATGCGGAGGTAGGCCCTTAATGTGTTCTTTTTAATGGCCTGTAATAACGACGACGACGGCTAACAGAGAAGTATGGAAGAAGACAAATTGTCCCAACCCCACAATATAGGTATAATCAGATAAACCGAATAAGGTGACGTAATTGTAATTGTAATCTATTTTTTTTGTATATATACATTTGAAATCCACGCGGACGAAGCCGCTAGTGCTGGTTACTGATAATATTAGAATGAGTTAGATTGGAAATCTGTCTTCTCCCATTGTTTTCCATAAGGTCTATTTTGGTTCACCAAGTCCCTACTTTCGCTTCTTTGATTAGATAAGTACGCTTACTCTTACCCAATTGGCTGGTTGGTGGGTCAGTTGGTCTGTTATGTAGGTTTTGGCTCCGCGCTGCGTTGACCGGGTCACGCAGTGTTGTGTTGTGCAACATGGCGCGGGGTCAAGGTCGCTTGCTTTGCGCTACAGAATAGAATGCCTTGTATAGTGTCTTCCATTGTTGTGCTTGTAAGGGTTCCGTTTTTTCCTTTTGAGGTACGGAACCACACACACTTTTCTTGTGTTCGTAATTGTCAGGACAGTTTGTATGAAAGAAAATTTGGAGAAATCGTAAAAAAAATATTTCACCCGTGTGAAGTCGGGGCGAGTCCAGGGTTATCAACTTTTTTTAAAAGAAACTGAGTACATCTGATTTCAGAGAGGGTAAATAAAGAGTACCATCTTATAAAAAAGAGAACATTTGTTTTAACTTTTAAAAAGGAGTTTTTGTGGATTTTGCGCCACATAACAATTTTTCATCATTTTTATAAAAATTGTATGATTCCGAACATTCTAAAATCTAAGTTAATGTAGATCAAGAGCTTATTTTTCATTAACTTCAATGAAAATATTAACAGTAAACAGTAAATTTTTTTGGTTATGACATTTTGGGTATGTATACATGAATGGTATTAGTAAAGTTAAACATTGTGAAAGAAATAGTATTTTAGCGTATTATATTAGTATTAGAGATTATAAAGTACATCTACATGAAATACAGTACAGTACTCTATTTTAGAGTAAGGTTGGTAGGTACCCTTTTTTTTTTTTTTTTTTTTTTGGGGGGTGGGAAATCATCCAATGACTTCTTCCGCTCTAGGGTGGAGCGGAAGGGTGTGTCAGACTCTTACTGACTAAAACCCACCCCTGTTCCTCCCTGCCTCGAGTGCCCGGGGGCGAGGTAACTCTTTCGAATTTATCCTCCACCCCCGGGCAGGCACCGGCCGTGGCAGGCCCCTTCCCTTGGCTGACAACTCTTTGAGGCGCGCGTGGAACACTACGCGCCGTCGACTCTCGGGCCTGGTGCTGATCGGACGGCGAGTTACCCACTACTCGCCGTCCGCAGGCCCGGGTCTACGGTGGCCGGAGATCGTCTCGCGGCCCCTGGCGTCTCCTGCGGCGGTCGCGGCTGGGGGCGCTAGGGCGACTCGGCCGTTGCTGAGCCTCCCTAACGTGTGCCGCCTCCCTCTTCGCGAGCATTACTGCTTCGCAGAAGGAGGAGACGGCCTCCCATTCCCTCTCGCTCCGTACCATGGCCTGAACCAGGGCACGGCGCGAGAGGTCGCTGTCGCCTATCGCATCCACGAGGACACGGCGGTGCTCTGCCCAAGCGGGGCAAACCTCCACCGTATGCTCCACCGTGTCCTCTGGGCGATCCTCGCAGTGGAAACACTCAGGGGTCTCCTCCGCCCTGATCCGACACAGGTACCTCCCGAAACAGCCGTGTCCGGTGAGCACCTGCGTCTGGCGGAAGGTGAGGGCGCCGTGACGCCTCTCCAGCCACTCCTCAAAGAGGGGCACTACCGCCTCGATGGTGGCGTGCCCAGCGCTGGGTTGCGACAGTCGCTCTCTCCATGTCACCATGAGATCCTGCCGGAGCTCGGTCCGCCGAGCCGCGAGTTGTCGCGGCAGCGGAGTTTCGCCCCGGCGTTTAGCCTCCTCGCGCCACTCGTACAGGTGCGCGAGGATTTTTGCCTCCAGATCCCACGGTGACAGTCCGGCAAGGAGGCTCGCCGCCTCACGGGAGATCGTGCGGTATCCGCGGATGATACGGATCGCCATGACCCTCTGGGACGCGTTCATCAGGCGAGCTGATCGCTGCCTCAACGAACGCGCCCACACCGGTGCCCCGTAGAGGGCCATGGACCGCACGATCCCCGCGTAGAGCCTCCGGTGGTAGGTACCCTAGGCGAGTCACTAGTTTAAAATATTAATATGATATCTTTATGTCGCGCTATAAACTATACTCGCATAGCCTCGTGCCGATAAAATGGGATATGATCTCATTATCGTCACCCTGATAATTATTATGATGAAAACAACATCGCCCAAATCCATCACCAAGTTTAAGGCCACAACCTTTTTCATAAAGTTGTTTTTTAATCATAAAACACTTTAAGAATAATAGACTTGAAAAAATAATAAAATATTGAACACATACCTATATTTTCTTTTGTAACGTAAACAAAACACGTGACGACACACCTGCGTCAAAAATGTACTTTTATAACGCAAGTAGTGACACGTATCTTTGTCATTGTTTATTGATTTGGTGAAGCAAAAAATACAAATCTAATATTTTGTGACCATCTTACTTACGGAACTAAATGGAATTATTATTTTTGTACCCAAGAAACATCCCTTTTTTATTGAAAATCATCAAATAACTTCTCCCGCTCTGGGTGGAACAGGCGTATCAAACTTACCACTTGACCTTGACCCCGCCAGTTCATACAACAGAACTCCGTTATTCGCCGCACTATTGCCACAGCACACAACACCACACTCTATTCCATGGCGTTCTACTTTCATCATTCAATACAAATATGCCCTCAATACCCAAATGTCACCTACTTCCTAGAGTGCTACTCCAAATATCACCTCTGACACCAAATCACAAGCCACTCAGCGCACCGGACGTGTATCACCTGACCTTGACCTCGCCAGTTCATACAACAGAACTCGGTCATTCGCCGCACTATTGCCACAGCACACAACACACACGGGCACTTGTGATATCGATGCGATGACGCGTTTTCGTAGAAATGGAAATGTTTCTGACTAAAACGTACCCGTGTTCTTTCAGTTACCTCTGCCCGGGCCGCGGTGATTCTTTTGATCATTCCCGCGGCCCTGACAGGAAATATGGACCCTGTAAGTAGGGTTGCCAACCGTACTCTAAAATAGAGTATTGTGGGCGATACAACAAAGACCGACCTCGATTTTAGGTTCAAAGATTTATTTTTTAAATATTACAGTGGTAAAAAGTAAAAAAAACACAGGTAAATTGTGATCGCGACAAAATATGGCGGTTCGTTCCTTTCGTCGTGCAAAGCGAAGTTAAGTTAGTCGCGTTCCGCCGCCGTGAAGTCCGCAGCGAGCGATGTTCTTAGGGTGCGTTCGTAATAACGTCAAATTTTTAAAGAAGAGCTGCGTTCAGGCGTAGACAGTATTGTACTCTATTTCATGTAGGCGTACTTTATAATCTGTAATACTAATAGAATACTCTAAAATACTCTTTTTTATACAATGTTTACTTATTAAGGCGCAGAATACACGACTTTTAATGGTTTTTAATAGAACATCACGTCTAAACGACTTGTTTCTTTGAAAAAAATATATGTCACTAAACAATTTCCGTCGTAATTTGATCTGAGAATATTTGAAATTATATTTATGTAACATAGTGTAATTAATTTGTAAAGTTACGTCTAACGCGGATAAAAAATTGAGAATTACGCAAAAACTATAAAGCGTATTTTTATGAAACCTTCAACATTTTAAAGATCATTAATTAATTATTTATAATTTAGTCTCAGTGTTTTATTTTAATACCTGTTCTTTTATGTGTAATAAATTAAAAATGCGTCTAATTTCGGACAGCGCTCCTTGATGGGCGAGTCCTATTACTGGGTTGACGTACGACGCTTTACGTGAGCTTAGCACAGAACACGCAAGCTAACCACTCAAGGTCATTGGCAGCTAATAGCGCCTTAACAGTTGCATACTCATTGTCATAACCCAATTTAACGGATTACTGTTAATAAGTATGTTCATTGAATTGAAAGACTGGAAGCCGATCCCAAGATAGTTGGGAAAAGGCTAGGCAGATTGATTGAAGTATGTTTATTGAATTGAATAAAAAACTGGCCATGTGCGTGTCGAATTTCGCACATTATTCGATCTGTATCAAATATTGGTAATTGTTAGTAAAGTATAAGTACGTAGTAATAAACATTATCACCAAATTTCAAGTTCATAGGTCAATAGAAAGATAAAAATTCTTCGTAACAAAATTTTGTGACAGACAGACAGACGGACGCGTGAGTGACAACAATAGAGCTCCGTTAGGACCCTTCAGGTACGGAACCCTAAAAATGAGCTCCTGATCTACACTAACTTAGATTTAATGTTTGGTGTCATACAATTCTTTTAAAAATGATGAAAAATGGTTATGTGCCGCAAAAGGCACAAAAAATAACTTTTTAAAAATTAAGAAAAATGTACTCTTTTTATAAATTTGTACTCTTTATTTACCCTCTCTGAAATCAGATATACTCTACTAGTTTGGCGTATAGTTTCTCCGTAGCCCCGTGCGATATAGCCGTGAGTTCATAATTATACTAGCTAGCTAGCTGCTAGTCTGTGTGACTCCACAGGTGTAAGGTGACCTTGCAAAGTTCAAGTGTCTGTAGCACGGTTATTGGCAGATGTGAGGAGCGTAACAGTTAGCGTATAGTTTCTCCGTTCCCCCATGCGATATACCGTGAGCTCATGTAGGTACTGTTATAAATTAGTCTTTGCTAGTCTGACACAGGCCCTACAGGTGTGAGGCGACATTGCAAAGTTCAAGTGTCTGTAGCACGGTTATTGGCAGATGTGAGGATCGTAACAGTTGGCGTTTCCTAGTTTCTCCGTACCCCCATGCGAAATAGCCGTGAGTTCGGTCGGTCTATCCGAGTGGTCATAGATGGCTGCTCGTCCGGACTGCTGGATATTAATGCCGGGGTTCCTCAGGGGTCGGTGCTCTCGGCTTTATTATGTTTTGTTATGAATTAGTCTTTGCAAGTCTGACATAGGCCCCACAGGTGTGATGACGTGTGGTGACCTTGTAAAGTTCAAGTGTCTGTAGCACGGTTATTGGCGGTTCACGTCGCTGACTCAGCCTTTGTCTGTCGCCATTGTGCTCGTCGCCTCATTGGCGCGTCCGGTTCAATGGAGCCCAGTGTTTTTGATTAGATTGGACTATTGGACCTTGGGATACTTGCTCGTAAATCTTTTATGGGGAAGTGATTGTCAATTGCAACTTCGTCGATAAGGTTAATGGCTATGCGGTTTTATTTACGGTTGGTAAGTTTCACGTGTTGCAAGTTGTAGTGAATCCACTCTCGACCGGCTTTTTTTTCAAATCATTTGTGACTTCTCCCGCTCTGGGTGCAGCAGGAGGGCGTGTCAGACTCATACTGATTAAACGCACCCGTTTTCCTTCAGTTGCCTGGGTCCCTGGTATCTCCAAACACTTTCGCGACCCTGAATTCTCGACCGGCTCAACATCAAAACTCTGTTCTCTTCGTTTTACTACCAGATTTGCAACAGCATAGATAAACTGGTAGGAGTTGGCAAAGTAGACGGAAAAAGATCACGCGGGCTTTTACCTTCTCTTTGTTCAGATCAAGATTAAGGTGATGAAATGTGAATGGATGAAGAGAAAGAGCGAGGCAAAAGAAAAAATGGATGGATACTGGATAGTGGACGAATGATGCTGTAAAAATGATACCGCCATATGGTACCGGTCGACAGGGGCCAATGGAAGAAGGAAACGCGTTGCGCCAACCCCAAGTAACACGCGACAAGGTATGATCTCACTAGTACTGTTGGGGCACAGGCCTCCTCTCTGTGAGAGGGAGTGGACTGTAATGTAATAGATAGTACACAATAGATGTGGGATTGTATGGCAAAATAAACGAATAAATACTTGAAAACTGTTTAATTCCAGCACACACAAGATATATTGCTCAGCGTTACACCGTACGACGCGAATCCAGAATCGCTATTGCCCTTTCTCTTACTCCCACACACACTTCTCTTTCTTTCATTCGCTGCGTTCCGTTTTAACAGGTTATATGGTGCGTTCATACTCATATTTTTATCCCACATAGATGTCACATGTTTTCGAATTTTAAGTTCTGGTACACGCGCCGGTTTCCTCACGATGTTTTTCTTCACCGTCGAGAGGGGCCCTCATTGAATAAAAAATCGTAGCATAGCACAGAAAATAAATATTAAAAAATCCAACTTCACGTTTGTTACAAAGAGGATAAAGAATTTTTACGTTGTTAAAACAGGTCTCAAAATGTTTCGTATCCAAAGTAGTAGGCAAAAGTGTCAGAAACGGCCGTTTTTGGCACTTTTGCCTACTACTCAAAAACAGGTCTCAAAATGTTTCGTATCCAAAGTAGTAGGCAAAAGTGTCAGAAACGGCCGTTTTTGGCACTTTTGCCTACTACTCAAAAACAGGTCTCAAAATGTTTCGTATCCAAAGTAGTAGGCAAAAGTGTCAGAAACAGCCGTTTTTGGCACTTTTGCCTACTACTTTGGATACGAAACATTTTGAGACCTGTTTTAACAACGTAAAAATTCTTTATCCTCTTTGTAACAAACGTGAAGTTGGATTTTTTAATATTTATTTTCTGTGCTATGCTACGATTTTTTATTCAATGAGGGCGCTACTGGACCGCGAGAAGGCCCTTAAACAAAGTAAAGCGCCTGGCTGGGTTCGAAACCCATGACTTGCAACTCGTAAGTCATGGCTCTTACCACTGGGCCACCACTGCTCTCTTCTGATTCTGATCACCAGTGATCTCGCTAGTATCCGGTTTTAATGATATAACAAAACCTAATCCACTGAAGGCAATAATCTGCAGCCAAGTGAAAGTAACCTCTCACCTGTGACAGCACAACATCTAATCTCTTGCACAATTCAGCGAGCTGCGCTGTGTTGTAACTTGTAACATGACAATGTGTGACACATTGACTCCCACGCCATCGCTTATCGATATTGAATTTGAATTTGTTTAGTCTGTACCATCAAAATACTGAACAGCTAAAGCCAGGTTCACATTATTGTGTCTTGTCTTGTCGTGGCGCCTTCTGACGCAGTTGATTGGCTGCAAAAGTCGTTGTTATATTATGTGTACGAGTAGGCTTAAATAGAGTCGTTTGATAGGGTGTATTCCGCGCCGTACACGACGGCGATGCGACACAGTAATGTGCCCGTAGCTTTAGATATATCTGACTCAACTGTAGGGTTTGTTTTTTACCAAAGAGTAATTAATTTTCTTCTTTACCTTTCTTAGTCAGAAAGGGCTTTTGTCTTTAATTTCACCTTATTTGCTGATCATTAGATAAGTGACATAGACGATATGAATTTATGAAGTCAATTTTTTGAAGCTAAATCTTTTTTAGGCGTGTTGGGCATTTTTGAGATGGGGAAAAACTATTTAACTCGCGCGTCACCATTACCGCCCCTCGAAGCGCGTCACCGTCACTGACCGTCGGTCGTAGCCGTCGTAGCGTCGTAGCGTGGAGGAGTGCTATGGATTGCTTGCTTGCTTAGCGGATTTTTTTTATGAATTTCGGGGTTGTGTAAAGGGAGCCCAAAATTTTGGTTATTTTGCAATTGGACTTACCGTTTTCGAGATATACGCGATTCGCTACGACGCGTCGTAGCACTCGTAGCGGATCGCGAGTTCAAGTTTTTTGTTTTCACTTCTGATGATACTCCCGGAGTGCCATTTTTTATTTTTATGCCGTTTAGACCTTTATGTGATAAATGAACCCGCATTTCAATTATCCGCATACTAGTAAAAAGAAACAACTCAAATTCTATCCGGAAACTGCTTTTGTTCTTGAGTTGTAAAGTTACATATTCAGCAGTATGACAGATTACAGGGTTTACTCGAAAAATATTCTGGGAATTTTCTTTCAAGGCGAGAATTTGTGTTTCTTCCGTCGTAGCGAGGTGTTAGTTTATTTATTTTCGTTTCTCGCCAAGTCGTTATGTTTGCATTATCATTATCCTCAAATGTTTGCTTTTCAGTTATGGATATGACTGCAATCATAATCATTGTTTTATTTTCTTAAATTGCTTCCTTATACCTAAACAATGTTTAGCTAAACACTAGGAAGTGGTGACGGGCGTTTAGGTCCTGTCTTTATGTAAACTTTGACGTTTAATAAATGCTGACCCTCAGCCTGATTTTGTAAGAAAGTGTGCACAAAAAAATGTTTAACTACCGCATTCCCCTAAAAATATTAAGGCGATATCCGCCAAGTGGCGCCCTCATTGAATAAAAAATCGTAGCAAAGCGTCAAAAATAAAGATTAAAGAATCCTATAAAATAGGAAGCAAAAGTGTCAAAAACGGCCGTTTTTAGTATTTTTGCTTACTACTTTGGATACGAAAGCTTATATTTAACTTGTAATGTTTGTATGTACGTTCTGGTCAAATCTTACAAGCTGAAAAGAGAAGAGGACGTGGTTCTACCACTTCCTCTTATCTTATAGAGTTGAATTTTTACGTGGTGGTTTAGTTCTGATGACAATGAATTTTTATGGTAAGCATGACCTGAATGGATAACCAGGGTTAGGTCCAGATACAGCGCGTAGTGTTCCACGCGCGCCTCAAAGAGATGCCAGCAATCAGGACGGGGCCCGTCATGGCCAATGCTTGCATGCCAAGGGATCGCGGATAAATTCGAAACAGAGTTACCGCGCCCCTGGGCACTCATGCAAGGAAGGAACAGGGGTGGGTTTTAGTCAGTAAAAGTGACACGCCTTCCCGCTCCACCCAGAGCGGGAGAAGTCATTGGATGATTTCCCAAACCACAAAAAAAGGGTTAGCTCCAGATAAAGGAACTCTTCAACGGTCAGCAACACAGACACGAAATTTTATGAACGCATTTAAAAGCTCGTTTAAAAATAGTTTTTCCTCTTAACTTTGCAGTTAGGTTCACACGTTGATGTTGTATTAATTCAGAGAGTGAAAGTGAAATCAGCGACCTTTCTCACGGCGCCGGCGCAGGCGGCGCGCCGTCACTCATTAAGCAAATGATAGGTGTATTGTTTCAAAGGAACCCGGTCAGTGTGGCCCGGATTGGGGTCAATTAGATTAGATACCTCGATTTGGTCTTTGTCTTCGTGCTTTTTTCTAGGATTGGTCCTAGACCAAAGTTATAAAGAAAACGAAATTAAAAAAAGCCGGTCAAGTGCGTGTCGGATTTTGCACATTTAGGGTTCCGTACCAAATACTGGTATTTGTTATTAAAAAATAAAACAACCGACTTCCAAAAAAGAAAATACACTAAAAATTAATAAATAGGTACCTAACTTTAATTTCGGAAGTCGGTGTTTCTATTTTTAAGCAGAATTTTGCTGATGTAATTTTTCCTAGCAGACGACACTGTTGGTGCAGTGGTTGAGCGATTGGCTGTTGCGCTGTGTGTCGCGGCTTCGATTCCCACACGGAACAAAATATTTGTATGGCCTTCAGATAGTTGTTCCGGTTTTAGATGTGTTGTGTACTTGTATGTGAATTTACATGTTTGTGAACGCACCCACGATACAGGAGTCATTATTAGTAAGGGCCGATTTAAAAAAAAAAAAACCGGCCATGTGGGAGTCGGACTAGCGCACGAAGAGTTCCGTACCATCGTACAAGATTATACGCGTCTACGTGTTGCCATTATTAAGATCGAGCAAAACAAGCCAAAAAAAACACGTTTCTGATACCGAGCCCCTTTATTTTTAATAAAATTATTTTAATTTTTATAATTTGTTAGTATAGTAGCAACAGAAATACACTTTCTTTGAAAATTTCAACTGTCTACTTATTACGGATCATGAGATACATTCCGCTGACAGACAGACGGACGGTTGGACAGCGGACGAAGAAAAATAATCTGATTTATCAATATATTGGTATTTGTTATTATACGTAATAATAAACACTATCACCAAATTTGAAGCTTATAGGTCAATGGGAAGTTGAGAAATTCTTCGAAACGAAATTATGTGACAGATGGACAGACAAACAGACGGACACGGTGTCAAATAACGAAGAAATAAAATACAAACACTGACTTCCAAAATTAAAGTCATTTTGTGTATTTTCTTTTTTGGAAGTCGGTTGTTTTTCTTGTAAAAAAGTTTTTTTATATACTACGGATAAGTATACCGACCCGTAGCGTTTCCCTGCAATGTAATTCTTGTTCAACGTAATCTTTGTTTTACGTAAGAAAACATTGCCGTAAAATTCATTTTCGTGAAGCCCTCACCTTGCTCAAGATCAAAATATACATGTCCACAACTCGTGTAGTGTATGACCTTCTAACTTCTCGTTCGAGATTCTGTTAGTAGATATTAATAATAATAATAATATTCCACAACTATCACACAACGCCATCTAGTCCCAAGCTAAGCAGAGCTTGTGTTATGGGTACTGGACAACTGATAAACATACTTATATATTTCTAAATACATACATATTATAGATAAATTACACCCAGACACAGAACAAATGATCGTGCTCATTACACAAACATTTGTTCTGGGTGGGAATCGAACCCACAACCTCCGGCATAGCAGTCAGGGTCACTAACCACTAGACCAACAGGCCAGTCAATTTCTTTTTCTTCTAATTATTAATTTATTTAATTATTTCTTTTTCTTCTTGCTGGATGAGCAATTATATATTCATTTTCTTAAATTGCTTCTATATACCTAAACGAAGTTTCACACGCACAAAACATTTTGGGAATAAATTCATTGTGCATGCAGCTATTAAACTAAGGAGTGGAATTCCCTGCAGGAGTCTGTTTCCTGATAGCTACAACCTGGGCCTGCAGTCTCGACATTGATAACGATCGCTACGTCCTAACGATCGGTCGCTACGTCAGAAAGATAATTGATTTTCTTGAAATATGTACAGAGACGGCGTAATTTTTAACTTGCAAGCACTATTTTTCATGAAAACTAATCAACTGATCTGCTGGTCTCTGTACATATTTCAAGAAAATCAATTATTTTTCCGACGTAGCGACCGATCGTTAGGACATAGCGATCGTTAACTATGTCGAGACTGCTGGGCCTGGGGATCTTTTAGACAAGAGTAAAAAGGTTACTTGAAGGCAAGCGTGCTCCATCTTTGACCACATCATTGCTTACCATCAGGTGAGATAGTAGTCAAGCCCGAGCATATCAATGATTAAAAAAAGAAGTGGTGACGGGCGGCGTTTATGGGGCGGTCTTTTGTTGTATTTTTTTTTTACTTTAAAAAAATGCTAATGCTCGACCCAATTTATAGAATAAATCTTTTTTGTTTTTTCTTCAGTATCTTCTGCACGTTCGCTAGCGGTGTTGGAAGATTACGGTATTCAAATAAATCAAACGTTACGTAGAGAAACTTGGCTTGGCGTGCAACCGGCTCGGAGTAGCGACTGGTGACCTTGTGGCAAAACATCTTTATTTAGTGCTGAACTATTAATACTCTGTATCATACATAAGAGTTTTTACTGTGGACTGATTATGTGATTTTTAGGGTGGTACTCAAAGGGCAAACTGAGCCCTGTTACTGTCACTCACGTGTCCGTCTATCTGTCGTCTGACGTAAAATTTTGTTCTGAAGAATATTTTCACTGCCCACTGACCTATGAACTTGAAATTTGGTGATAACGTTTATTATTATATTTTACTAGAGCAGTGGTGGCCCAGTGGTATTGGCCGCGACTTACAAGCTGTAGGTCGTGAGTTCAAACCCAGGCAGGCGCATTACTTTGTGTAAATTGTTTCATCACCACTGCTCTCAAAACGATGAAGGAAAACATCGTGATGAAACCGGTATGTTCTAGAACTAGAAATTCCAAGACATGTGACATCCACCAACCCGCATTGGGCCCGCGTGGTGGATTACGGCCCACACCCTCTCTCAGAGAGGAGGCCTGTGTCCCAGCAGTGGGGACATTAAAAGGATGATTATGATGATGATATTTTACAAAGAAATGCCAATATATTGATTTTTTTTTTTCTTTAATAACTCCCTCATTTTGGTACGGAACCCTAAATGTGCGTACTCCGCCACACACTTGGCCGGTTTTAATGCTATTTCTAGGTAGGACAGGGATTAGTATTGTTATCATTTCGTCGACTTCATTTGTTACGTATTTTATTAAAATATTTAAAGTTGAGGCTTCCACAGACAGAAGCGACGCATCTAGATGATCTATGCGACATTTTTGTGTTTGGTTTTTTTATTTAATTTTGAGTGGTTTTGTAATGGACGTGTGTCTGACAAAGAGGATTTATTATTGTGTCGTTGTCGCATCTTCGCGTCGCGCCTCTCTGTGGGAGGCTTTTATCAAAATGTTAAGGGCGTACTACCGGCCAAGTGGCGCCCTCATTGAATAAAAAATCGTAGTATAGCATAGAAAATAAATATTAAAGAATCCAACGTCACGTTTGTTACAAAGAGAAAAAAAAGTACCAAAAACGGCCGTTTCTGACACTTTTGCCTACTACTTTGGATACGAACTATTCTGAAACCTGTTTTAACAACGTAAAAATACTTCATCCTCTTTGTAACAAATGTGAGGTTGGATTCTTTAATATTTATTTTCTATGCTATGCTACGATTTTTTATTCAATGAGGGCGCCACTTGACCAGTAGTAGACCCTTAAGAACTAGTTTCGTTAGTCATAACATCTTAGCGAAACATCGTAGTTCCATAACGACAGTGGGATTTTTTTATTGTGGTTTTTATTGTCTCTGAAATCCTGACTGTTTACTTTCAGAACAATATGTTCATAACGACATTGGAATTTTCCTTAGTTTAGTTTTTATTCTGTCTCTGAAATCGTGACTGTTTCCTTTCATAACATTAGGTATATTCTGACGATGCAGTGTTATGCTTCCTTTAGAATATGCTCGGCGTTTCAGGGTTGTCGAGAGTTGAGTCACTTAACATATGTACGTCATTAGTTATTGTTATATTATTAGTGTACAATCTCTGCACATAATCTCACACGTGACGTATTATCACAGGCATTATCATTATCCGCTTGAAATACTTGCTTAAACAAACAAAACTTGCATAGACTCAATAATATATAATTTTCCTATCTAGCTGGTTTTATCCACATAGATCGTAATCTTCGTGATGAAAAAAACACGACGCCACCTTGTCCTGGCACAGACAACTGAAAGAACAAGGGTGGGTTTAGTCAGTAAGAGTCTGACACGCCCTCCCGCTCCACCTAGAGAAAAAAAAAAATAGTCACCCAAATCTCTACATAGTATGTATGTCTGTTGTTTCTCCGCTAACTCCTCCTAAATCACGCGACGTATTTTAATGCGGTTTCCACTAAAACAAAGAGCGATAAACGAGGAAGGTTTTGGTGTAAAATTTGTACCCGAGTGAAGCCGGGTCCCCAGCTCTAGATGTATTATCTGTCGCACAGTCCATCCTTCGTTCATCATCATCACTTTAGTCGAAAGACGTCCACTGCTGGATCTGGACCTTCCGAAATGTCGACATCGATTGGTACTGTGCTGCTCGCATCCAAAGGATTTTCGCGACCTTCAACACTTTAAAAAAGCCGACAAAGTGCGTGTCGCACTTCGCAAATTAAGGGTTCCGTATCAAATGAGGGAATTGTCAAAGAGAAAATTTAGCGGTATTTGTTAGTAAAATAAACATCATCACCAAAGCTCAAGTTCATAGATCAATGGGCAGTTAAAAAAATCTGTCTGAATCGTGACAGACAGATGGACAGACGGAAACGTGAGTGACAGCAAAAGGGCTCCGTTTGGACCCTTCGGGTACGGAACCCTAAAAATTGTTAATTTGCTCTGTTTGTAATACAGTATCATTCATTCTTCCATCTTTCGTGACTGACAGACGATTTTATAGGAACGTTAACTGTACACGTGTGTAACAGCGTGTTTTACGATTTTGGATGCTTAATTAAGTTGTAAAATGTTCGTAAAGAATCTACTTTGTGCCTACATAGAACTTCAAACGATCCTGTCTGAAAAAGTAAAGTCCTCACTTACTTCAAATGCCTTTAAACAAAAAAAAAAAAACACTTTTCGGGTTATCTTGTAGCTGCTAGCGGCTTCGCCCGAGTGGAATAATGTAATTTTTATTCCGCGCAATGTAACGCGAATACAGGCAAGTGTAGTTAAACCCCGCCCCTTCACTCTAAGCCACGTAGGTACTTGTCGGATACGTTTGATATTCATTGCGTTTTCGTAACTGCAAATTCGAAATTTCGAAAAAAAAATCGAAAATTCAGGTAGTGTTTGTTTGGAAAAACGTTTAGTATTATCACTTAGAATTCATTTTCGTAAAAAAGAAAAAAAAAATTGCGACCTTGACCTTCAATATCTCCAGAACTAGTGGTTTCCCAGGTATGGTCTAGTGGAAAAAAATTATCCAAATAATTCGTAGAATATGTGGCTTTCAACTTCGGAAACTGTCTTTTTACACCCGATATAATACGAGTACGTAAATATAGTTTCCAAAAATAAAACATAATAAGTACCTACAGCCGTTTTGTAAATAACATACCTACAACCACAAATAGTTCAAAAATTTCCTTCCTTTCCAGAATTTTACAGCACAAATACATTTTAATTTTAACCATTGAGCTCAAGGTTACAAACAGCCCTCTCTCAAACCCTCGACGACAAACAAACAACAGACAATCAACAAAACAGCGTTTGTTTGAACAAAACAAAACAACCCTTTCCTTATTAACTGACGGAAAAGGCAAACTTGTGGCATGCGGTCAAGGTTCTGTTGAGCTTTGAGATCTTTGACAAAGAGAAAACGTATTTTAAGGCGCTATTAAATGCCAACGACCTTGACTGAGCGTGTTCTTTGCTGAGCTCACGCAACGCGTCGTACGTCCCCCCAGTAATAGGACTCGCCCATCAAAGAGCGCTGGCCGAAATTAGACGTATTATTAATTCATTATACATAAAACAACAGCTATTATACTAAAACACGTATACTAAAATATAAATAATTAAATTATCTTTAAACGTTAAAGGTTTCATAAAAATACGCTTTATAGTTTTTGCGTGATTCTCATGTAGCGATATCTATGACGCCACAAAACGAACTAAAAACAACAATCGCGCAAGTAGAGTTAAACATAATACAACAGTCCAAAATCAACCATCGGGCAGTTGCCCGGACCAGACACAACACCCGTCTGCGAGGAGGATCCTCCCTTTTCAATGGAGGTTTGCTGGACTTTACACCCTGTTCCGCATACCTCTAAACCGGTGACCCTCGAGCATGAACGTCAGCGCAGCCTTCGTGCAGCTACTTCAGCGTGACGTCATCATCATCGCTTCCTTCAAGCTTTTGAGCAACGAGGCATACAGCCAGCCAGTAACAACGGCTTCTACGGGTATTCTGACCACCAGCATGCAGCGGAAACGCATTCCTGGTCAGCATCCTCAGCCTCTTTCATCACGGTAGCGGATAAATTCGTAACAGAGTTACCGCTCCCCTCGGCACCCAGGCAGGGATGGGTTTTAGTCAGTAAAAGTATGACACGCCCTCCCGCTCCACCCAGAGCGGAGTCATAGAATGATTTCCCACCCCCAAAAAATAAAGAAAGCATGGCTAAATAATAGCGAAGACTGAAATGTTAAGGGTAGCCCGCGAAATTCAAATTTTGTCACAATTTTTGCAATTTGCAGGTCAGTGTCAGGTTGTATGTTAGTCAAAATATGATTCGCAGCCGTAGCAAGTATGTGTTTATAGAATTATAATCATTAAAATCATCATCATCATTCTGTAAATACGTACTTGCTACGGCCGCGAATCATATTTTGATCAACATACCTACAAATTGCAAAAAACGAAAAAAAATTTGAATATCGATGGTTACCCTGGCGCTTCCTCCTTAATAACTCTTCAAAGTATAGAAAAATATGTCAAGGATTACGTACTAGTTCTGTAGTAGGTATCCTCCAATACTGCAAGCATCGTTATTAAATCCGAAGTGCCAATATCATATTAACGTTCTTTCACGATATCTGGAGGAGGCACAATATTAATTAAACCTTATTCGATTTTCCCGATACGTTCAATTAAAGTCTAAATCAGATCCAATTATAGTGTCGCCTGCCGGGCGTTGAAAATCGATTGTTATGTTGCCGCGCCGATTATATATGTACCTAGTTATATAAGTTCGCCAGGGTCGTTCATTTTAACTGTGTAGAGTTTCCCGAAAATAACTTGTGGTCCGGGAAAAAGATTGTTAACTAACTTGAAACCTTGTTTTTACTACTCAATAAATATCCTTATTTTAAACACTGATTTACGGACTCCAAACTCAAGATAGCATACGTCCGATTCATCAAATTCACATGTATCAATCTGCCTAGCCTTTTTCCAACTATCTTGAGATGAGCGACTGCCTATCTGACCTCCACAACCCAGTTACTGGGTAATACGATACCCCTTGGTAAGACTGGATGTCAGACTTTCGGGCGTCTGACGAACCGTACGTAACGACTTTCAAAGATCCACGATTGACAGCCGGGACCAAAAGCTTAACGTGCTTTCCGAGGCACGGAGGAGTCACGGTATCTAAAGATCGTCACCCATCCATGGACCAACCCCGGCAAGCGTAGCTTAAACTGATGAATCGACCCGTGCGGCTGTTATTACTTTAGCCACAAGGTATATAGGACAAAAACTCCTTTAAAAATGATTAGTAATCACTTTACCACCCACACCCTTCTTCCAGGTAGAAACTATTGAAATAAGAATGTGCTAATCAGTGTTTAAACTAAGCACCTGGTTATATTTTTGATGAGCAACATCTTTCCTCTCGCTTTCCTGCAATCTGTGGGAGTGTTTATAGGCTCACGTTTGACCACTATCTCACCTGATAGTAATCGATGATGTGGTCGAAGATGGAGCACGCTTGCCTAGAAGTAACCTATTCATTGATTTCGTGAAATGGGACGGAAGTGTGTAACAGGAAGCCAGGGAAGCGCGCGCTATTTGATTAGACCAATTAGCGCGGGCGGTGGTAGAGTTGCCCTTCAGATCCGTGGTCAGATGGTAGAGCGCGCGCACGATAAGTCTGCGCGCGGTCGAAATCGGAACTAAACGTTTTATTTTTCAGGATAAAATGTTAAGGCGCTATTAACTGCCAATGGCCTTGAGTGGTTAGCTTGCGTGTTCTGTGCTGAGCTCACGTAACGCGTCGTACGTCCACCCAGTAATAGGACTCGCCCATCAAGGAGCGCTGGTATTTAAATAAAACACTGAGACACAAATTATAAATAATTCAATGATCTTTAAAATGGTGAAAGATTCATAAAAATACGCTTTATAGTTTTTGCGTGATTCTCAATTTTTTATCCGCGTTAGACATAACTTTACAAATTAATTACACTATGTTATAAAAATATAATTTCAAATATTCTCAGATGAAATTACGACGGATATTGTCTAGAGGGACATATTTTTTTTTTCAAAGAAATAAGACTAGTCGTTTAGACGTGATGTTCAATTAAAAACCATTAAAAGTCGTATAACTGCGCCTTAATGTTGCTTATTACCAAGGTGAAATGTCAAATGTTACACATCGTATGCGACTCCTGTAAGGCATGCTCGTTTTTTTTTTATAAATAAGGCTCTTTTTCTCTTCAGGGTTCTTCTTCTGGGTTGGCTGCCAGTCAACCTGGATGCAGCTGAAAAACCAGTATTTGACATGGAGCGACTTCCTATCTAACCTTCATAGCCCATTAACTGTATCGTATGTAGTGGTTGTAACAGCATTTCAATCTGCTCAACAGTTAAGTTCTTTGACTGTATATTATTTTTATGTTATGCAGGTATATGACGTATGCTTCGCTGTGTCAACATACACCTTTACAATCATGACACAATTAGCTGTAATTGTTCCAACATAAACAAAAACAAGACTTACCTACAATGGAATCTTAAGCGATTAGTACTACGTTTATTAGTTAATACTTAAGATGCAGATAGTTATACGACTTCTAATGATTTTTAATTGAACATCACGTCTAAATGACATGTCTTATTTCTTTGAAAAAAATATTTGTTAGTCTAGACAATTTTTTTCATAATTTGATTGATATGTGAATATTTTAAATTATATTTTTATATCATAGTGTAATTAATTTGTAAAGTGTATGTCTAACACGGATAAAAAAGTGAGAATCACGCAAAAACTATTAAGCGTATTTTTATGAAACCATCACCATTTTTAAGATCATTTAATTATTCATATTTTAGTACACGTGTTTTAGTATACTTAATACTTGTTGTTTTATGTATAATAAATTAATAAAACATCAAATTTTGGACAGCGCTCCTTGATGGGCTAATCCTATTACGGGGTTGACGAACGACGCGTTACGTGAGCTCCTCACAGAACACGCAAGCTAACCACTCAAGGTCATTGGCAGTTAATAGCGCCTTAAGTTAAAACTGCACTCTAAATGAGGCATTGTGAGCGAAGTAATTAGTGTAATATCAAACTTTATCACATATTGTGATGTTTATCAGGGTTGAAGTAAACATATTTTTGCAAAATACTGCGAAAAAGATTCATGTTCCGAGCGTGGAAAATATTATGACAGTCGTGAAGTTTTTATTAGGTTCGTGAAGGCCTAATGTTGATATTATTGAGTTGTTAAATAACGTAATATTCTACCTTTAATGACGCTATTTTGATGTTGTTACGAGAATAATTTGATTTATTTAATTTTCTGCCTTCAGACAGGCGTATGAATCTTTAGTTCCTATCTCTTCTCTAAATATAGAGATCGCGGCAGTACGCCCCCCTGTTTGATTTAAGGGGGGGCATTTGGCCCCCTTTGCTCCCGACTTCCGCGGCCGCTGTCTAAATATAATGAAACAAAGTCGGTGTCTGCCTGTCTGTTTTTCCGCTTCCTTCTCCTAAACCACGCAACGAATTTTGATACTGTTTTTACTAATAGAAATAGCGATACACGAGTAAGGTTAGTGTACCTATATAATTAGCACCTGAGCAAAGCGGGGGCGGGTCGCTAGTTATTTATAAATTACTAGCTGAAAACCTCGAGGTTTCACCAGTAATAAAAGTAGCCAATGTGTTAAACCAGGGTATAAGCTATCTACATGCCAAATTTCATCCAAATCGGTCCAGCCGTTTGAGCGTGAAGAAGTAACAAACATACAAACACACACTCACAAACTTTCGCTTTTATAATAAAAGGTGTAAAAACTAAAAAAGACATATCACAAAGCCGTTAACTACGCATACTGTACGTCTAACAAAGTAGCTTTGCGCAAAAATTATTGCTGGGAAACGACTTTTATTTTTAGGTATGAAAAAAAAAAAACTATTTTTTGTTGCGCGCTATGTAACGTGAACCCAGGCAAGTGGAGTTAAACCCCACCCCTTCGCTCTAAGCCACGTAGGTACTTGTCGAATACTTTTGATATTTATTGCGTTTTCGTAACTGCAAATTCGTTATTTCGAAATTTCGAAAATTCAGGTAATGTTTGTTTGGAAAAAAGTTTAGTAATAACACTTAGAATTCGTTTTCCTTAAAAAGTAAAAAAAAAATTGCTACTTTGACCTTCAATATCTCCAGAACCAGTGGATTCCCAGGTATGGTCTAGTGGCAAAAAAAAATATCCAAATAATGGGTAGAATATGTGGCTTTCGGCTTCGGAAACTGTATTTTTACACCCGATATAATTGTGATTCTGATAATGGTACGAGTATATTCACTGGACAGTGGATAAGCAATTCCTTTATTCTTGCTCACGTAAAGGAAACTCTGATTTCACAGTAAGACGATATTCGTTTACAGTCCAACGATGATGCCCTGTGTCCATTCATCTTTTACCAATTCAATGACTTGTACCTAAGGGGGCCCCCATTAATTACGTGAGCTGATTTTAGCGCTATTTTGTATTTGAGGGGGGAGCCACTCCTTCCAGTGAGAACAAACAAAAAAGAGTTAAGTCTTACTCAATTTCTTAAAGGCTCAATTACACCTTCCGATTTCAAGGGACCCAATTTAGGAAACAGGAAGGTGTAATAGCAGTTAGAATTGCTCGCTTCATACTTCCTAGTTAGATCGTTCCTAAATTGGGTCCCTTGAAATCGGAAGGTGTAATTGAGCCTTAATTTTACAGTGTTTGTTGTGGAATAAAACTACAGGATACTTGTCGAGACCCTCCCTGCGTGAGATTGGGTGAGATTCGGCTCGACTCGTAATAATGGACGCCCCCCAAGTGGAAATTAACAGATAGAATAAGCCTAGCCTTGTCTCAATATGTTGGGTTCAGCTTCCAGTCTAACCGGATGCAGCTGAATACCAGTATTTTACAAGTAGCGACTGCCATCTGACCTCCACAACTCAGTTACTGGGTAACACTGTAAGTACATTTATGTTTGTATAACTTGATAAAATGTTCTGAACAGCAGGTTTTTTTTTCGCGATCTGATTTGGTCTCATAGCCATTTTTAGGGTTCCGTATCCGAAGGGTAACCAACGGGACCCTATTACTAAGCCCCCGCTGTCCATCCGTCTGTCTGTCCGTCAGCGGGCTGTATCTCATGATCCGTAATAGGTAGACAGTTGAAATTTTCACAGAATGTGTATTTTTTTGCCGCTATAACAAGAAATAATAAAATAAAAATTAAAGGGGGCGCCCACGGATGGGGCTTCTTTTTGACTTTTTTTTTTGCTCGATCTTAATAATGGTAACAAGTAGACTCGTAATCTTGTACGATGGTACGGAACCCTTCATGCGCGAGTCCGACTCGCACTTAGCCGGCTATTAGGGTTCCGTACCCAAAGAGTAACCCATGGGACCCTATTACTAAGACTCCGCTGTCGGTCTGTCTGTCAACGGACTGTATCTCACGATCCGTAATACCACAGTTGTAATTTTCACAGACAGTGTAAGTATTTTTGTCTACCTGTTACGGATCATGAGATACAGCACAAAAAGACACGTAAGTATCTAGAAATGTGTTTTTTTTTACAGTTTATGGTACGGAACCCTTCGTGCGCGAGTCCAACTCGCACTTGGCCGGTTTTTTAATAACGATGATTTATGATTGTATTACCGTCTCCACCTTGTATTCCTCTTGGCAAGACTGATTGTTACACTCTCGGGCTTATTTATTTATTAAAACTTCATGCAACACAAATGTACAAAGGCGGACTTAAGAGCCTACACCATCTCAGCTCAAATTCTAATTTCGCCCCCACTTCCCCGCGTGCCACTGCACTCTTTATCTCGCTCGCACACTTTTGCTCGCAGAGACGCGACACGCGCGGCCTTGAGGTCGAAGCGATTTCGTTAGAGTAAACTACACTATTATCGGACGAGTACTAAGAAATAAAATTATCAATCTAATTTAATTTTAACTTGTCATTTTATGAATATAAAATTATATATTATATCGCAAATACAATTTCAATGTATCTATAAACGATCAGTTTCCAGTATAAGCTGACCTCTCAGTGTGCGGAAAGCCTATAAAATGCGAGATCAGCTTATACTGGACGGTATAGGTGATGTCTAGCCGTGCACACTATTTTATTTTACCTACCTACTTCTATAAAATACTAGTCAAATGCGAGCCAACTTTGCGCTGTGGGTTCCGCCAATTAGTTTTGTAGTAAGTTTGCGTTTTATAGTTTTAGTGTATGTATGTTATGTGACAGCCGTTTGCGCATGTAGGTAATTATGTAGGTTGTAGGTATATGCAAGTACCTAGGTATACATACATATGGCATACATACGAGTAGGTTAGAAAAATCGATTCTAAACCACTACATAAATTGTAGAATTTATGCAGTGGTTTAGAGTCGGTTTAGTAGCAGTAGAGCTACAAAAAACTAGTCAAGTGCGAGTCACCTTTGCACTGAGGGTTCTGTAGGTACATTGGCTTGGTAGTAAGTTTACGCTGTGCCATTTTAAAATCTTATAATAGGTAGCTTTCTCCTTGTATTACCACTTTCTTAGTTATTATGCATCTATATAAGAATGAATCGCCGAAATGTAGGTATGCGTATATCTTTCGAAGGACTTCACCAAATTGCATAATTCTTTTTTTGTTGTGTTCGTGATTCTCAGGACAAGGTTTGTATAAATATAAGATAGGTAGGTATAGGTAGGATAAGTAGGTAAGTATGCAGGTAGGTATGTAGGTAGGTATGATAAATACCATAAGTTTTTTTCAAAGTAATTAAAAATAGTCAAAATTAAATAACATTTATTTTTAATCGCTTAAATTTCTAATTTACATAGTTAGAACATGTCTGGAATTGCATAGCTCAGGTAACATGCATGTTTTATAAAAATGTTCTAATTTTAGTTCCATTTCAGAAATATTGGTCATCTTTCTATAATTTCGACTTTGATGTTTTTGTCGCATCCAGACCTTATTCCGAAAATACATTTTTTTTTGTACCGATAATATGTAATTGTCCTTGCACTTGTATATACCAAGGATGTTTTTTATTTACGACAAGTCCGTTTTGAGTTTTTCTCCAAAAATTTACTTCTATCTTATCTATATCTTAGCTTCGTCAAAAGATGTTTAGAATGCTGCAATGGGACGCTTGATTTCAATGATTGTGTATATTCAGTGAACAGCTCATGTTCTCAGGTGATCTGCTAGAAAACACAACATTCATTATAAAACACTTTTTTTGGGGTATGTTATGTTATCATTCAATGACTGGCGTGATGGGCGTTGGTGGCTGCGCCAAAGTTTTAAACTTTTGCAGCTACCATCGTTGTACATTGTTTTTTTATCTGCCTGTATTTGTTGTTCTGTTCCTAATAAACGATTATAATAAAAAAAAATATAAAAAATTACCTCCCGCTCTGGGCGGAGCGGGAGGGCATCTCAGACTTTTACTAACTAAAACCCACCCCTGTTCCTTCAGTTGCCTGTGCCAAGTGCCGCGGTAACTCTCTTTCAAATATACTCGCGACCCCGGCAGCATAATTTTGTCAACATGAATAAATAATACGGAACCCTAAAAAGTCCAACATTATGAAAATTTTATTATGAATTCGCCAATTTCGTGATAGTACCGTTACGCGTTAGTACCAAGCGGTAGTGCCATGGGGGAACAGCAAATTTCGTGATTATCACACACGTATGATAGATAGGTACTTACAATTATATATTTTGTAACACATGAAGATTTGTTTCGTCCGAATTTATTTCTACAGTTTTCGGAGGTCATACCTCCGTCCGTCCGGTCCTGTAACAATCACACGGGACAAATAAATACCTACCTAGACCTCACATATTTTTATTTATGATTTGGCTATGGAACCCTAAAAATATACAAAAGAAGACTAAATCGTCCATAGAAGCAGACTTGCCTATGAATAACAAATAACAATTACCCACCCTACATTTTTTATTGAAATACAAATTTGGTGAATTGGTATTTGATGGTGGAGGGATAATTTTCCAGTACAAGCTGACCTCTCATTGTACGGAATTCCTATACAATGTGAGATCAGCTTATACTGGAAATTTATAGCTTGATAATTTTTTTTTTGATTTTTGTTTGTCTTTTAAAAAAATGTTGCCCCACACTAGGAATATTCCTGTATCGTGGGTGCGTTCACCTGCCACTGCACCAAACGTGACATGTTTGTAATCACTAATACTGTAAGTAGATAGGTAGCTATATACTTACTTCATTACGTTTATCATGTTTTCCAGTTTCTTTGCGCCAACCCTTTCGTTTCTTATTTTTATTACGGTTATTTCCCATTGCACCAACACTATAAGTATAAGTACTACAAGATTTGTATTTTACGTAGTCTTGTTGCGTAATGTGTGCTCTGAGCGCAAGCGACACAGCCCTCCCGTTCGAAAGCCGAAGCGAGACTGAACGGGGGCGTCGGGCGCCAGGGAACAAGCTTCAAGACGGCATAGTTTAGGTGATAGTTTAGGTATTTTATTTTTACTGTGAAAATAATGGTAATTAAAAAATAAAAAAACTTGTAGGACCTGCTTTATAGTAAGTTCAGTTAGTATGCAAAGTTTCATGATCTAATTTTAAGCATTTTTTGAATGCTAGCGGTTTATTGTTTTCGGTTTAGAGGTAACTTTGGATTTTTTTTCTATCGAGAAAATTTTATGGAATCGTGTTTTTGAGGTTTATAATACTTAACATTGATCCTCAACCTTGCCATATATTTATTTCAAAATTAATGCTGCAGTATTATCGACATAACGGAGGATCATGCTAAGCCATTTGAGGTAACATAGACTCTTAATGCCTTAGGCATTCTCTACCAGTCAACCAAGGGTGGTGGAGAGATAACATGGCAGGTGCATAAACTGGAAAAAAAAAATACTAAGACGAAAATAATTACAAAAGTATATATATATAGTTAAAATAAACATACATATATATTTAATATAATATACCTACATATATATATAAAGTTAGAGATAAGGATTTTGAGACGACTCCTTTACTTGTTAAGAAGGTAACTTTCGCTTAAATGCATACTGACTGGTGGCCGTCCTGATATTGAGGGGAAGCGCATTCCACAGAAGGATGGACTGTATATGAAAGGAAGAATGAATAAAATTAGAAGTATGAGAAGGACAAAGCAGTAAGAGATTGTTAGCAGAACGCAAATTCCTAGCGTGAGTAGAGCAAAGCTTATGAGAGTTATGAGTCTTACGACTACCTGAAGAGATTTACAGAAGACAGCCAGGTCCAACAGCCGTGCTATATAGACACGATAAGGTCGCGGCATGAATGGTCCTCCATCGACTGACCTTTGAAAGCGTTTCTTAGCCTTGAATACCTATCGACCCGTGCTGGCCGCCTGCCGGCTGTTAATATATTTAGCCACAAGCTCCAGTTTTCATATCAATTTCTTTACCCGACTGCGCGACGCAAGGGAGGGTAATGTGTTTAACAGTCTATGTATGTATGTAGTTTTGTTCCTTTGTGGTACTATAGAGACCAAACGCGTGAGTCGATTTTGATAATTCTTACGTCAATTGATTCGTCTTAATCTTGCGGGTGCTACTAAAGACAGTAATCAAAATACAAGATGGCGATAATCAGACGCCATATTGTGAAAAAGTAAAAAATAAAGTCGACGAACCATACAGGCTGTAAGGAACAAGATACCGCAAACTTCGCGAAAAGGTTACACCTAATGTCGTTAACAAAATTATGATGACATATTCATAGTCAATTCTCATGTCACGGACAGTTAGGTAAACTCGCTGATCAAAAGATTCCAATGACTCTATCCACTTCTATTACATCGAAGCCCTAACTTCTTCAATTGATTGAAATGACTAAGATTCAGAGTCAATTGGAAGGTCTTCTTACAATGTATGTATTGATTTTTCGCCCCTGAGGTCAAGGTGCAACGCCGCCCCGTACCATTAACAAGGTCAAATGAAATTGGCTAGAAAATACGTGGAACTTTATAGACGATATCAAAGGCGTTAAACAAAAAATAAACTTTTTTCTAGACTCCTACTTCAAGCAAGTAAGTCAACGACTAGATAGTACAGTGACATTTTTTTTTAGGCCGGAATGTCTACAAATAACGTCCTGCTCTGGGTGAAGCGGGAGGGCGTGTTAGACTCTTACTGACTAAAACCCACCCCTGTTCCTTCAGTTGCCTGTGGCAGTGCCGTCTTAAGAACACTTTCAGGACCCTGGACGTACGTCCTACAGTGCACCTGAAATTTGAGTTCAGAAAACAGAATTTTTCGTGTTTAAATATCGATACTCATAACTAGGGTTGCCAAATGCCAACCGTACTCTAAAATAGAGTATTGTACTCTATTTCATGTAGGTGTACTCTATAATCTGTAATACTAATAGGTACAGTACGCTAAAATACTCTTTTTCACAATGTTTACTACACTAATACCAGTCATGTATACCCATTGTCATAACCTAAAAATGTAACGTCCTTGAAATTAATAAAAAATAAGCTAAAAAAATAGATTAAGAACGTTTTGAGTCATATAATTCTTTTAAAAATTATGAAAAATTGTTATGTGCCACAAAAGGCACAAATAATATCTCTTCAAAAAAAAATGTTCTTTTTAAGGTGGTAACTCTTTATTTACCCTGTCTGAAATCAGATAATACTCTATTTCTTTAAAAAAAAGTTTACATTCCTACTCATAACATCTGCGGGGTTTTGCTAGCTAAATTTATATGACCCTGTGTCTGTATGTCATTGCAGTGTTACCAACTCCAATTTAGAGCAACGATATGCATTTCAAGATGTCAATTCAGTGATACCAACATCAATAAGTAATCTAATATTATTTATTGAGCGATTGTTTGCTATCATTAGCATAGCAACCAGAAACACGATTCCCAAGTGGGCCAAACCTATCAATTTGTTGTATGTTGATTTATTTATTTAAATACGAGTCGGATGACCACATATTGTGTATGAGTCACTTTTGAACTACTTGTGTAACATTTTTATTATTATTGATTGCTTTGAAGTGTGTGCAGTTGATCCGAGCGATGTACAATCCATGCAGTACCCAAGTCCGGTCTGCAGTGGGCACCACTGACAGCTTCAGTGTAGCAGTCGGTTGGCACCAGGGTTCGGCCCTCAGCCCTTACCTCTGCCTGATGATAATGGACGCTTTGACGTCGGACATCCAGGAAGAGGCTCCCTGGTGTATGTTGCTGATGACATTGTGCTGGTTGCCGAAAGCGGCTTAGAGGTCCAGAGCATATTGGAGACGTGGTGGCGAAGACTGGAGAGTGTTGGCCTGAAATTGAGCAGAACCGAAACAGAATATCTGTTCTGCGATTTCGGCGGTCTCTCCAGTCCTATGTCTGTAACTCTCAAGGGAACGCCTATACCGATCTGCTCTGACTTTCGGTACCTCGGGTCGCTTGTTCAGGGGGATGGCGATATAGACCGAGACGTAACGCACAGGATCAACTCAGGATGGATGAAATGGCGACAGGTCACTGGAACAACTTGCGACCGACGGACTTAAGTTAAAAGGGAAAATCTATAAGTCCGTGATTAGACCTGAAAGACGGATGAAAAAAGATTGCATGTGGCGGAGATGGGAATGTTGAGATGGATGTGTGGAGTAACGAGAATGGATAAAGTGAGAAATGAGTACATTAGAGGTAGTTTAAAAGTGGAGCCAGTCACAGAATAGTTGAAAGGGAACCGCTTATCTTGGTATGGTCATGTGAAGAGGAGGGATGAAACACATGTAACTAAACGAGTTATGAATATAAATGTGGATGGATGGAGAGGGAGAGGGAGGCCAAAGAAAAGATGGATGGATTGTGTGAGGAGTGATATGAAAGAAAAGGGAGTTAGTGATAGCGTGACGGCTGACAGGACTGAATTGAAGATAAAAACGTGTTGCGCCGACCCCAAGTAACATGGGATAAGCGCAGGAAGATGATTGGCTTGCGTATAACCACTATCTCACCTTATGATAAGCGATGATGTGGTCGACGATGGAGCCACCCTGGACTCAAACCCCCAGGTTGTATAGTCCGGTCAAGTTAGCTCGAAAAATAGGGGTAAGTAAGTTTACAATAATTCGCATAGAGTTGAAAATTTGTACGAATATAGTGCAGAACACCATTGTAAATGAAATGTGAAAAGTCACCATCGATCACAAATCTGTAAAAAAAAAAAAAACTTAAAGGTCAAAGTAAAATGGTTTTTTTTGCATTTTTCAGCCAACCGTCTTAATCATAAAAGTAGCTCAGACTCAAATTGTAGAGCGTTTAATTATCTGTAAAAATTGTTCTTTTACATTTTCTTAAGAATGACTAGTTTGAGTTATAGCGATTTAAAAAGTTAGAGAACTCCTTTTCTCCGTATTAAGGCGGACAGGCGCGTTATTATCGGACGATAATATCGCATGCGTTATTGCGATATCTGTTTTCAGTACATTTTGTATTAGGATGGTCATGTAGTTACACACTGCTGCGATAATAACGCCGCAATGGAAGTATAGGAAGTTATCGCAATAACGCATGCGATATTATCGACCGATAATAACGCGCCTGTGTGGGGGAGCCTTTATGCAAGTTTCCACGCCACCTGGTGGTGTACTTGGCGCATTTTTTTTTTAATACGGGTTTCTGGTTAGGCCTAGTCCACGATCTATGGAGGTCACCGCATAATTGAAAACACCGTAAGGTTGTAATTAATCTTGCGATAATGTAAACTCACGATATATTAGGAATAGATCATTTCAAATACAATAAGGGCCGATTTCACCATTCGCTCTGAACTAAGCTTAGCGTAAAAAATAAAAACCATAAAAAAGATTATAGTGAGTTAACCTTAAAAGATAGACATAATGCTGTCGCGGCCTTTTTTTAGATCTTTAAAAGGAGAACAATTCCGTCATCTATAATTTTTGCGTAACTTTAACCGTTTACGCAGTGCACGCAACTGAAGCTCTCAAAAGGATTTTTTTTCCCGTTGTTGCCACATTTTTCATTGATGCTTCGCTCCTGTTGGTCGCAGCGTGATGTTATTATCGCCTATAGCCTTTCTCGATAAATGGACTATTCAACACAAAAATAATTTTTCAATTTGATCCAGGATTAGCGTGTTCAACCAAACAAAGAAACAGACTCTTCAGCTTTATGACAGCGGCTAAACGCTGGGCGTTTAGAATTGGTGAAATCGGCTCTAAATCTCATCCAAAGATAATTTACATTGTCTCGGAAAACACCACGTGCCTGTCAATCAACTCGAAACACTTTTATTATTTCATTAATCAGCGTATATAACTTCTTAATTACTTTGTAACAAATCTAATATCATTACGATTAGCTTATCAAAGTACGCGTGGTTTTTGAACTGTTATTCGTATGCGAAAGTTTCCTTGGCAACAATTTGAAGGTATGCGGAACAGGGTGTAAAGTCCCTCAAACCTCCATTGAAAAGGGAGGATCCTCCGACCAGACGGGTGTTGTGTCTGCTCCGGCAACTGCCCGATGGTTGATTTCGGACTGTTGCCAATATGTTCAAATCACTCAGAGCACTCTGCTTGCGCGATGCAGGATTTGTGTTTAGATCGTTGGTGGCGTCATAGATGTCGCTACAACAGTAAGTTTTCCGCCATATTTAACCTAAAATATTTCGTATTCTTATCTTATTTACAAAACAACACAAGGAGATCACGAAGTTCCATTCCTAGTTTATTGTGTCTGTATTGCTCGATACCTGTATTCCTCGACACTTGTATTGCTCGATTCCTGTATTGCTCGCTATCTGTATTGCTCGAGACCTGTATTGCTCGATACTTGTATTGCTCGATATCTTTATTGCTCGATATCAGTATCGCTCGATATCAGTATTGCTCGATATCAGTATTGCTCGATATCTGTATTACTTTATATCAGTATTGCTCGATACCTGTATTGCTCGATATCTATTTTGCTCGATATCCTTTATGCTCGCTAACAGTATTGCTCAACACCTAGTTTATTAATAGGTTGACGCGATTAGCATATTGATACTACAAAATAATTCTGGTTTTCAAATGAATGAACTCATTGTTTATAAACATTGCAGCAACCTGTGATGTTCTAGTTTTCTACGGTCAAAGTCGACATTTCATTGATAAGTAATGTCTCTAATTATTTATGCGTGTCATTCTAATTTGGGTATGTGACAATCAAACGTTTTCGTGCGTTCTCATTAGTTCTATTTCCACAATAATGACTATGTTAGTACATTGTATTGAATAAGTATGCATTTTCTAGGCCTCTAAGGCTGACTGTCCACTGGAGCGGAGATGAGAGGAGCGAAGCTGAGCTGTGCCAATATTAACTAATGGAATTGCATCTCCGCTCCGCTTCTGTGGAAAGAGATTTGCACACTAGTTTAAAAATGCATACAAAACCGGGAAGCGGAAAAAACCGCGGGGTGGGGGGGGGGGGGGGGGGTTAGCCGGCTTAAATTATTCGTCGCGTGAACTCGGCCTGGCTCCGCACAATCCGCCCTCCCTTGCTCCGTATTAATGGACACAGTCCGCAACTCAGGGGGCTTAGACAAAGTAACAATTTAAAAACGATAACGAAGTTAGAAAAGACTAAAATGTATGAGATTGACATAAACCGCGCTAAGTCACGTGGTCAGTCGACTGTCGACATCGTTATCGCAAGTTGGTAGACAATGTTATAATTCGTAACGAAACCATAAAGAAACGAATTGCCTCGATCGTGATCGCCAAAAAAGATAACGAAGGAACGCTAACGCTAGGAAATGTTTATCGATATCTCAGAGACGATGACGAATTTAGATATCGTTTCGCTACGAAGCGATGTTACTTCGTCTACAGGGCCTGCTCTGTATTACTTCCTCGCTCCGCTACGTTGCCTCGCTACGCATCAATGGACAGGCAGCCTTAAGGCCCTACTTCCGGCCAAGTGGCGCCCTCATTGATTAAAAAATCGTAGCATAGCATAGAAAATAAATATTGTAGAGTAGAACCCAACGTCGCGTTTTTTACAAAGAGGATAAAGTATTTTTACGTTGTTAAAACAGGTCTCAAAATGTTTCGTATCCAAAGTAGTAGGCAAAAGTACCAAAAACGGCCGTTTTTGACACTTTGCCTACCACTTTTCATCATTTCACGATCAATTTTTTAAGAGTTCTGTCTCCGAATCCCATCATCAGATCTGTATGAAATTTAAATGAGACCATTTTGGAACAAACCCCTTTCGAACAAAAAAAAAGAAATTTGCAAATCGGTCAATATATATTTATGACGGAGTTACGCTCGAACATAAAAAAAAATACAAACATCCCAATTGATAACCTACTTCTTTTTGAAGTCGGTTAAAAATTATAAGTTTTCATGAAAAGTGCTTGGAAGTAAAAATTTACGCAGTCTCTGTACATATTTCAAGAAAATTAATTATTTTTTCAGGTCTAAAATTTTTATGATCAAAAATTTTTCTTCACAATCAGGGAGTTTTTTAACAGCTAGTAATTTAGCGATCGATAGCTAACGTAAGTTTCGCTATCAATGTCGAGACTGCTGGCCCAGAAATCCATTGTTTCTACGATACCTTTCAGTATTGCACACTGGCAACAATATCTCAAAGCAGAACCCCACATTAAATACAATGACTCTCTCAATAACCAAGTAAGTGCTTAACCAGTAAAGGAACATAATCTCAACGGTTTAACTTACTTTGTTTTTGAAGACTTCCAAGAAAGCTCACATTGTATTGAGACGGAAATCACACAAATTCGCTCGAATAATCTGCAACCTTACATTTTAGTTCACTTTGACCTACAACGCCCTGATTGTGCCGATAACTTACAAAGTAATACTATATTCTTCATCATACATTGTGGTAGAGTTACAAAATGTACGCTAACGTACAAAGTTGGAATCCCCCCGCCACAGTAAGCTATAAATAAGGATTGCGGAGGCATACAGTCATAATATAATTGCCGACAATTGACGATTTATTAACCGCAAAGAAGGTAAAATAATAATACAAACTGTTTTGTAAAAAAGTTTTTTATTTTTCACTTTTTGGTTGTTATACCTCAGAACTATAAATTAATATTAAAGTTACGTCCGAATTGATAACCCCGATCACATGGAACATGGAATATGAACATACTCGTAATTGGAGGAAACCAAAACGTTATATAAGTATACAATTTTTTTCGTTTTTAACCGACTCCCAAAAAGAGGAGGTTCTCAATTCCTCTGTATGTTTTTTTTGTATGTATGTTACCCGATTTCTCCGTCAGTTGGGAACCAATTTTCAAAATTCTTGTTTCATCTGAAAGAATATACTCCCGAGGTGGTCCCATATAAATTTTATCGAAATTGCTTGAGCGCTTTTTGAGAAACTGAACAAAAACGGAAAATACGTGTACCTCGATGACGTTTTGGTGTTCTCCAAATGTTTAAATTCCACGTTCCATTATATTGGGGTTTTTAGTTCTGGGGTATAACCACTAAAAAGTGAAAAATAAAAAACTTTTTTACAAAAAAAAAACAACCGACTTCCAAAAAAAAAAATACACTAAAAATTAATAAATAACTTAATTTCGGAAGTCGGTGTGAAATAACGAAGAAGTAAAATACAAACACCGACTTCCGAAATTAAAGTTGTATTAATTTTTAGTGTATTTTTTTTTTGGAAGTCGGTTGTTTTTTTTTGTAAAAAAGGTTTTGGTTATTATTCGATAAAATTTATATGGAGTATATTCTTTCCAATAAAAAAAGAATTTAGAAAATCGGTCCACAACTGACAGAGAATTCGGTGGACCTTCATAAAAAAAAGAAACATACATAAAGTCGAACATAGAACCTCCTCTTTTTGCGAAGTCGGTTAAAAATATAAAGTAAAAGTGTTGCTTGTCCAGGCCCCAGGTAGGTATAACTCTTAAGACCCATGGAACAGAGAAATTCCTGAGCAATTCATCATCGGTATCTCTATTATTTCATCCGTTTTTCCTGCTCTAGTTTAAGGAGAGAAACAAAATGGACGCCGGACGTAACGACCACACTATGAGGCATAAAAAAAAACTGGCCACGAGCCAAGTGCTCGTCGATCTCGCACCTTAAGGGTTCCGTACCAAATATTGGTAGTTGTTAGTAAAGTATTACGTAATAAATATAATAAACATTTTCACTAAATTTCAAGTTCATAGATCAATGGGAAAATGGGAAGTTAAAAAATTCGTCGTAACAAATTTTTGTGACAGACGACGGACGGACAGACAGACAGACGGACACGTGAGTGACAACAATAGGGCTCCGTTTGGATCTTTCGGGTACGGAACCCTAAAAACAGCATCAATTGGAGTGACTCATAGTGGGTTTCACCAGCCAGTTAAAATGTTATCCTTCTTATCTTACTAAATATTATAAATGCGAAAGTTTTTAAGGATGGATGAGTGTTGGTACTCAATCACGCCAGAACAGCTTATCGGATCTGGATGAAATTTTTCACACAGATAGATTATTGTCTGGAATAGCACATAATGGAAGAAGGACTAATTCCACTCAGGCCAAGCCGTTATTGAAGTAAATAAGAGCAACCTTAACATTATATTCTCTTTCTTCTGCCAGAGAAGATAGAGAATATAATGTTAAGGTTGCTCTTATTTACTTCAATAACGGAACTAAACAGCTCATCTAATGAAAATAATACAAAAAACGAAGGCAACAAAGTGCCTCACTCGCAGGTGAGGCGGTGTCCGTTTTAAAACGTATGGACTAATAAAACACATAAAAACACTTGTACAATGTATGTATGAACCACAAAGTAGGTACGACAATGTAAGGGGTTTGTTGTCCAGCTTATCGACGACTTTGTCCTATAATGTGTGGTACAAGTGAGAAATGGTTAGCGGAGGAGGAGAAAACCAGATAATTATATTGGATGCACTGGGGAAAAAAAATCTAATATTGCACTTGCAGTGTCGTGTTCTGAGGTGGGCCGCATAGGCGGGCCGGCACTAACCGGGGATCGTGGAAGGCGTACTATTCTCATGATCTCCGGTCCACGTGTGGGAAGGAACACCGGGGTGGTTTTTAGTCAGTAAGAGTCTGACAGTGACACACCCCTTTGCCTGCCCCAGGCGAAGGACATCCATGAGGACTTTCCACCCCGGCAAAAAAAAAAGTCGTGTTACCCAGTTGTGGAGATCAGGTAGACAGTCACTCCATGTAAAATACATATATTTATTAGCTGTACACTACTCCCTTTTATTTTTTTCTGTCCATCCAAAGATTGTCTGGGAGATTTCGGTGTTAGCGATGAGACCGCCGTTGTACCCATAGATTTTAAGTTCGTGTATAAAATTGTGTAAGTAAGTTTTAAAATACTGTTAATTTATCCCATACCCAGCTCGTAACAATACCCACTGGCGTATTCAAAGATTTGGCGCCCCGACCCCGCGCCAAATATTTGTGCTGCCCCATAGTTAATAAAAAAAGGGAATATTCTTTTATGCTAATGCTTATTTAAAATTTGAGCTACAACATTCGGATAGGTAAGATTTTCTTGTGATAGACAAGAAGTTACGGGGTGGCAAGAAAAGTAGAAATAGTAGTGCTTATCTAACTTGAAAAATACTGCAGCAAGTAGCATTCGTAGCCCCTAGTAGTCTGCCGCCCCGGACCATGGCACTCTTGGCCTAAGGGTAAATACGTCACTGACAATACCTACTGGTATAGAGCTGCATACATACGGTAGGCAGATTGATTCAATGCACAGGGAACGAATGATACTTAAAAAGTCAAGTTTAATGATGTTACGAGTATCTGAACAAAACCTTCATAATTAAGTTGACATTCGGTCGACACGAAAAGAAATACCCATTCGAGTCGTTTTTTCTGCGCAGACGTCATGGTAGCTATCGAGGGTGACTCTATTGACTCCCATTAAGTAAAATAAGTTAAGTAAAAAAACATTTTATTACACAAGCTTTTAAACATACACAAAATTTCGTGTCTGTGCTGTTAACCGTTGAGGAGTTTCTCTATCTGGAGCTAAGTAATCCTGAATGTCGAGTCAGGTCATGCCGGCTGTACACGTTCCTCGAGACACAACGAGACAGGCCGAGTATGAGTGTGTAGATGGTGCCCTCGTCGCGTCTCGCGGCGTCTCGTGGCTCTCGGAAGCGTGTCGGTTTTTGCGCCCGAGTCAAAGGGTCTTGGAGTTTCGCGATCAAAATCAATTGATACAACGAGTGTGTGTGTACATGGTGTGCTCTCGTGTCGAGCCTCTACGCGACGAGACTCGACGAGAGCCAGGCGACGAGACGAGTGTGTCCAGCCGGCATCATGCTTACCATAAAAATGCAATTTCATCAGAACTTTTTTTTTTTGGTGGGGTGGGAAATCATCCAATGACTTCTCCCGCTCTGGGTGGAGCAGGAGAAGTCATTGGATGATTTCAGGTGTCAGACTCTTACTGACTAAAACCCACCCCTGTTCCTTCCCTGCCTGAGTGCCCAGGGGTGCGGTAACTCATTTTCTGAATTTATCCGCAACCCCTTAGGCATGCAGGCACCGGCCACGATGGGCCTCGTCAGTGGTAGCTGACACTCATCTCTTTGAGGCGCGCGTGGAACACTACGCGCGATCGACTCACGGGCCTGGTGCTGATCGGACGGCGAGCTACCCACTGCTCGCCATCCGCAGGCCCGGGAATGTCATCAGAACTGAATCATCATCTTCCTGCCCTTATCCCATGTTATTTGGGATCGGTGCAACACGTTTTCTTCTTCCATTCAGTCCTGTCAGCCGTCACGTTATTACTTTCCTTTTCTTTCATATCACTTCTCACACAATCCATCCATCTTTTCATTGGCCTATCTCCCACTCCACATTTATATTCACAACTCTTTTAGTTAGAGGTGTTTCAACCCTCCTCTTCGTGAACTGAATCAGCATGTAAAAATTCAACTCCATAGGATAAGAGGAAGTGGTTGTAATTCAGGTTAAATGATTTGACCCGAACAAACAAACTTTGCAAGTTAAATGAAATCTTTAAAAAAATTACAATACTTATCTTAGAATCGCTTAGAGCTTCTACCAAAGACACATAGTGAATGAATAAAGAATATATTATACGTTTTTACAATGTTTGTCTTCAGAAACGCGTTCGTTGACATACGACATTGCTTTTATTGCGCGTTATAGGACCAGCCTGTCGGCAACGGGATTCCAGCTTACATTGTTGATATTATTTGTTTCATTATAGCAACATTGTAGGAATAGTAACAAAGTAGGAATAATAACAAAGTATACTGAAGTCGTTTCTCTTTTGGGATTTACTCTGATTGATGACTCGTTTGTTACTGTGGGCTAACGAATTTTAATCAGTGTTAATGGTTTCTCTGGAGGTCGATCGACTGTTTCTGATTTACGTACTTCGGTAACCAAGTTCAATGTCACGTTAGTTTATTTTAGCGTCACGTAATCGGCCTGTGATGTACCCACTGCCTGCTTGCACACGCTATCTGTGAGAGGGATTGGGCCTTATTGGGTTAGTGTATGGAGGTCACAGGTCTTAGGGTGTTCTTACACCAATCGATCGACGGTCGATCGATTAGTGTAATAGAAACTATCGATCGACTTCAACTAATTCATTCTACCATCGATCCATGGCATCGATCGTCGATCGTCGATCGTCGAATCGGCAAGTCAAACATCTAAGGGTGCCCTTAGATGTTTTGAATTAAGGACTTGCCGATTTTATTCACTGCTCGAAACTCAGTCTGCCTAGTCTTTTCCTAAGTAAGTCGGTTTCCAGTCTAACCAATCAGATTTCCCCTTAGATGTTTTGAATTAAGGACATGCCGATTTTATTCACTGCTCGAAACTCAGTCTGCCTAGTCTTTTCCTAAGTAAGTCGGTTTCCAGTCTAACCAATCAGATTTCAGGCTTCTGTCTATCCGAAAAGAGTGTCAAAGATCTTCAAATGACAGCCAGGACGAACAGCTTTACCTGCATACTATCCGAGGCGCGGAGGAATCTTGGTATATAATGGACTAGCTGGCAGTGGCTTCCTCCGCGTGGAATTAGTAATTGCTCTATAAATTATAGCCTTTGTGATATTCCAGACTATAATCTATCTCTGTGCCAAATTTCATCCCGATCTGTTTTGCCGTTCTGGCGTGATTGAGTAACAAACATCCATCCAAACTTTCGTATTGATGGATTGAGGATGATCACCGACAGTTCCTTAAAATCTCGAAGATCGATCCGTGTGGCTGCTATTACTTAGCCATATATCTAATTCGTTGTTGTCTTTGTTACAGATGCTGCAGGAGAAGCGCCTGTGCATCCTGGGCGCGGAGCTCTCCGAGCTGGACATCTTCGAACGGCTGATGCGGTTCGCGGGGTCGCAGCTGAGGTTGCTGCAGTGTTTCCAGGTAAGAACAATACGAACGAAGCCCTATTGTTGTCAGTTCTCACGTGTCCGTCCGTCATCTGTCACAAAATTTTGTTACGAAGATTTTTTTAACTTCCCATTGACCTATGAACTTGTGGTGATAATGCTTATTATTACGTATATTTTACTAACAAATACAAATATTTGGTACGGAACCCTAAATGTGAGAAATCCGACTCGCACTTGGCTGGTTTTTTTGTAAGGATGTGCCGTGTGTGGGAATTATCCGTCTTGTCGGGCTTCCCATTTTAAATGATCGTGGAACAATAACAAGAAAGTCATGATAATCGTTGACACTTGTCTTATCTCTGATTATGATTTTATGATAACTCAAATAAACAAATTAGGTATGCGATAATAAGAACAACATAATTGCAGTCTTTAATCCGCTGATTACTGATAATATTGTTTACATTTAAGTATACGTCACCCCATCATGCACTTTGTGGAATTAATTTTAGTTCAATCACAGATTTGATGTCACCAATTGCATCAGACTGCTTGAAAAGTGACTTGTTTGGAACTTTTAAACTGTTTTTAACCGACTGTAAAAAGATTCTTCTCAATTCGTCTGTATGTTTTTTTTTTGTATGTATTTTACGCGATATCTCCGCCATTTGTGAATAGATTTTGATGATTCTTTTTTTTGTATGATAGGTCATACTTCAGAGGTGGTCCCATAAATTTTTTATTAAAATTGATTCAACACTTTTTGAAAAAATCAACATAAACAAAGAATATGATATAATAATATAATAAATTGTTTTTAAATTGTTTTTATTGTCTCAAATATTGCATTACAAAATAATATCGAGGCAGCCCCAGTAAGTAGTTAATAACACTTGTGTTGGGGTTGTCTCTCTCTTCCCTTGTTTTATTAATTATTACAATTTTGAGCTAAAAACAGAATATTTGGAAAATAAGTAAAAGAAACCAAACTTAAGGAAATCCAAAAGCAAACAGAATAGCATAAACAGGCACTAAATAAGTTTAAATACTTAATATTACAACCTAACAAACGAATATTGTATTCCTAAGTTACATAGATAACGTTTTGGTTGTCTCCAAATGTTCAAATTCCATGTTATTGGTGTTATCTATTCGGGCATAACTTAAATATTTAGTTTTACTTCTGGTGTAAACAAAAATAAAAAAAAAATTAAAAAAAACTAAAAAGTGAAAAATAAAAAACTTTTTTCAAAAAATACAACCGACTTCTAAAAATTGCAAAATAACTTTAATTTCGGAAGTCGGTGTCAAATAACGAAGAAACAAAAAGAAAATATGTTTACCGACTTCCGAAATTAAAGTTATTTTGCAATTTTTAGAAGTCGGTTGTATTTTTTGAAAAAAGTTTCTTATTTATCAGGCGGATTCTTTTTTTATTTTTTATTTCCTACATTTTAATGAGTTTTATTTTTGGAATAGGGAATATGCATAAACAAAAATATTTATTATTTAACCGGTTTATCGATGAATATACTTAAATAGAGTACGAACAGTGAAAGCAGAATCAAAATTGATCGAAAATTAAACGAGATATAACAATTTTAAATCTCTCGAAAACGCTGTTTTCTATGGCAGTTGTACGGGCGTCATGTCCTTTGACGTCAAAGAACACTTCGGACTTCTCTGTCTAATTATTAACTTTAAAGCTTTGTAACTTCGTAGCTGATGATGATATTTTGAAAATTCCTTCATATTTGTTCGCTATAATTTATGAGTCTTCAATTGAACAAATAAAAAAATATCATGCATATTCCCTAATCGAGCTTTTTATTTTGATACCACATGACCATTGACCATGTCACAAAAAACGACAGTACACTTACCATAGTGGTTGCTGTTTTGTATTATTTTATTTTTATTTTTTATAGGCTAAGTCACTTCGGCGGTCAAGACCAATCTACTGATACCTCATTTTGTTAAAATCCATCCTACCGTTCAGGCTACAGCGCGTGCCAAAGAAATAGACATATATATACACACACAATACACGTATGTGTATTGTGTGTGTATGTATATACATACTCTCGAAAAACATTACCCTCCTTCTAGGGCAGTTGGGTAAATAGGTACAAAGGTGATGCTTATTCCTAAAGAAATCTCTTCCAGCATACCTGCGAAAAGATAGTTGGAAAATAAAGAAAAGTAGACACTGAATGTGGCGTTCTTTCACTCTTCTACTAAAAACAATGAAATAATGGAAAGGTGGCGTTCTTTCACTCTTCTACTAAAAACAATGAAATAATGGAAACGTGGCGTTCCTTCACTCTTCTAATAAAATCTGCAAGAGTTTGGCAGTCCCTAATGTCAGGCGGTTTCATTTGCAAACCGGGGATTGCATCGTCGCGTCGACTAAGGGCGATTTTACCGAACAAATTAACAATGATCTCGAAAGCAATGTTCGCTTGGAATTAGGACGATGCCTTAGCCTTTTTAGGGTTCCGAAAGTCCGAATGAAAAACGGAACTCTTATAGCTGAAGAGTTTGTTTTTTTGTTTGTACGTGCTAATCTCTGGAACTGCCAATCTGATTTAAAAAAATATTTTTGTGTATGACATCCACATTCATGAGGAAGGCTATAATTATATAAGCTATCTAGCATTTCGCTATAACCCACGGTAGGCAGAGTCGGACCCACGAGAGCAGGACAGCTAGTCGCTGATATTCATCATCTGCGCTGTGCTGATACTATTAGATATTAAGGTGCTATTAACTGCCAATGACTTTGAGTGGTCTTTTTTTTTTTTTTTTTGGGGGGTGGGAAATCATCCTATGACTTCTTCCGCTCTAGGGTGGAGCGGAAGGGTGTGTCAGACTCTTACTGACTAAAACCCACCCCTGTTCCTCCCTGCCTCGAGTGCCTGGGGGCGAGGTAACTCTTTCGAATTTATCCTCCACCCCCGGGCAATGACTTAGCTTGCGTCTTCTGCACTGAGCTCTCGTAACGCGTCGTACGTCCACCCAGTAATAGGACTCGCCCATCGAGGAGCGCTGTCTGCAATTAGACGCATTTATTAATTTATTACACATAAGACAACAGGTATTAAACTAAAACACTTAGACTAAATTATAAATAATTAAATGATCTTTAAAATGGTGAAGGTTTCATAAAAATACGTTTTATAGTTTTTGCGTGATTCTCAATTTTTTATCCGTGTTACACATAAATTTACAAATTAATTACACTTTGTTATAAAAATATAATTTCAAATATTCTCAGATCAAATTACGACGGAAATTGTCTTTAAAGAAATAAGACTAGTCGTTTAGATGTGATGTTCAATTTAAAACTATTAGAAATCGTAACTGCGCCTTAATCTCTGTGTCTAAAGCCCAAGGTCTTCATTATCCACGGCCCGACTTCGCCCACTGCTGAGCTTAGGTCTCTCTTTTCTTTAGCCAATCCTCACGCTTCAGTGCCAGCCTCGTTCAGTTTCCACCCGCGATATCATGGCAACAATGTCGTCTGCCCATCAGGCACTCGCCGACCATCACTTCTGCCAGTCCTTGGACGTCACTCGGTCCACTTTATTTGAAAACTATTTACGCGTTTTTATAAGCTTCACCTAAATATGTAAAAATCTTCGAACTTAAATTTTACCTGGTTCTGATTGAGCTGAAATTTTGCATACATGTTTGGTTTGGATGACAATGCATGGTTAGGTTAGTGACGTTATTCTGAATCCAAAACAGCAGAGTCCCAAAGATGACGGACGAGTTAATTTAATTTTTATGCATTCCCATGATTTGAGTATCAAATGAAATAATTTGCTGAGAACAATACGAAAAGTGTGTTTTTTGTTTTTTTTTTAAACTATATTATTATTATTAAATCCCCTGGACTATAAGTGAGACAGTGTGCAGTTGTGAGCAGTGGTGGCCGCGACTTACAAGTTGTAGGTCGTGAGTTGAAACCCAGACAGGCGCTTTAATTTGTGTAAATAATTTCATCACCACTGCTCTCAAAACGGTGAAGGAAAACATCGTGAGGAAACCGGCATGTCCTAGAACCAAAAATTCGAAGACATGTGACATCCACCAATCCGCATTACCAAGCCCGCGTAGTGGAATACGGCCCACACCCTCTCGCAGAGAGGAGGTCTGTGCTTCAGCAGTGGGGACATTAAGGGCCTTCTCGCGGTCCAGTGGCACCCTCATTGAATAAAAAATCGTAGCTTATCACAGAATATAAATATTAAAAAATCCAACTTCACGTTTGTTACAGTAGGCAAAAGTGCCAAAAACGGCCGTTTCTGACACTTTTGCCTACTACTTTGGATACGAAACATTTTGATACCTGTTTTAACAACGTAAAAATTCTTTATCCTCTTTGTAACAAACGTGAAGTTGGATTTTTTAATATTTATTTTCTGTGCTATGCTACGATTTTTTATTCAATGAGGGCGCCACTGGACCGCGAGAGGGGCCTTAAAAGGTTGATGATGATGATGATGATAAGTGAGACAGCCCTATAGGTAACAGCGATTCTTAGCTAAAGAGAGTCAGCAGGCAAATCAATTCAGTTGTTATATCATCAATACGGGCTCTTTCAATAGGTACCTCTAATGTTAATTTTTTGGCTGCTCAATGCTAGCGAGGTTAAAACGATTGAATCTGTGACTTGTGATAGGGATCACAACTCACATGTTCATTTAAACCATTCCAACAGGGGTCGGAAAGTTTTAAATGAATAATTTACTTAAATTTATTGATAGACAGCCTAAATTGCTGGGTCTAGAAGCAGCATAACATTTTACGACACAAGGTTTATTCCTCTTCATACCCGGTTGCGGTAGTGAATTTTTTTTTTTACATAAAAAACAACCGACTTCCAATAGTCAAATTTCGGAAGTCGGTGTTTGTATTTTATGTCGTCGTTATTTGACACCGACTGCCGAAATTAAAGTAATTTTTTTAATTTTCAGTGTATTTTCTTTTTTGGAAGTCTGTTGTCTTTTTTGTAAAAAAGTTTTTTATTTTTCACTTTTTAGTTGTTATACCCCAGAACTAAAAACCCCAATAACACGGAACGTGAAATTTAAATATACTCGTAATTGGAGAAAACCAAAACGTCATCTATGTGTACGTATTTTTCGGTATTGTTCAGTTTTTCAAAAAGCGCTGAATCAATTTCGATAAAATTTATATGGGACCACCTCGGGAGTATATTCTTTCGGATAAAAAAGTATTTTGAAAATCGGTCCCCAACTGACAGAGAAGTCAAAAAAAAAAACATACATTCAGTCGAACATAGAACCTCCTCCTTTTTAGAAGTCGGTTAAAAATCATCTTTTGGTGGTAATATCTAGTGTTGCCACCTGACATACATACCATTTATAAAACTCGCTAACTACATGCTTGGTTTGAATACTGACTAGCGGATTCTAAATTAAAATTTAAAAAAAATATACCTATGTATAAAAAACCGTCAAAGTCAGGGTTTAAATTAAACATAATTATGTTATTAACCAGCGCTGGAGCTCTGTCTCGCATAGGGTCGCAGCATTATGCTGAGCGATGGCCGTTTTGCGTGGATTTGTGACGCATGTTTTCCCCCAGCTTTTTCATTTTTTGTTGTGTTTGGTCTATCTTTGCTTCATGTTTACCGCAAATAAACGTAGTTCCGTACCCGAAGGGTCCAAACGGAGCCCTATTGTTTTTACTCACGTGACCGAAATAATTTTTTCACTTCCCATTGACGTATGAACTTAAAATTTGGTGATACTGTTTATTATTACGTGTACTTTAACTAACAAATATCAATATTTGGTACGGAACCCTTAATGTGCGAAATCCGACACGCACTTGGCCAGTTTTTTTTTTATAAACGGGGCCCAATACGCTGAACTGAGGTTTCTGTGTATATTATTTTATAAATTGTTTCTGTTCATGCGCTAATAAACATCTTTCTGTCTTATCTAATAAATATCTTCTTTTTGTCTTATCCGCAGGCGGTGATAGAGCACGGCTCCAAGCTGTCTTCGGAGCTGGCCGTCAGCTACCTGAGCAAGGCGGAGACTCCTCGCTACTCCAAGACCTCACTCATACACCTTGGACTCAGACTCGGTAAGTAAGTAGTTGATAAAACTATTTAAATAGCCTCCATGACTGGCACCACTCTTCGAAATATTCTGTCCGTCTGAATTAAAAAGGAAAAACTGAAGTTGAATTAAGGGCACATTGGTTGATGGGGCTGAAAAGTTCTGAAGTGGCGACCGCATACTGGAAGACGCAGCGTTGGAAGGAATCCTACAAGATGGACCAATGACCTGGTGAGAGTCATGGGAATCCGATGGATGCGAGACGCTCAGGGCCGGTCGTTGTGGCGAGACTTGGGGGAGGCCTATGTCCAGCGACGTATTTTCGCTGAAATAATGATGATGATGAATTAAGAATTATTCAAATATACAAGCGGTAGGTATTATAGGAGGTAGGATAGTAAATTCGCTTATAAACAGAACAGTCAATAACTGCAGATCATTACACTAAAAGCATAAGTAATCAGCCTATAAAGTTCGTGCTTGTGGGATGCTGGCTTTCTTTTGTGTGAGAAGGAGTGGACCAGCTTGTATTTAGAGTAGGCCGGTATTGAAAGGGTCACAAGTCATTTAAAAGCCACCCACAAATTTAAGCTATTTAGCCATAAATTCTTCCGTTAGGCGTCAAACAAACCCGGGCGGGCCTGCGGACGGCGAGTAGTGGGTAACTCGCCGTCCGATCAGCACCAGGCCCGAGAGTCGACGGCGCGTAGTGATCCACGTGCGCCTCAAAGAGTTGTCAGCAAAACATGAAGGGGCCCGTTATGGCCGATGCCTGCCCAGGGGTTGTGGATAAATTCGAAAAACAGTTACCGCGCCCCTGGTCATTCAGGGCAGGGAAGGAACAGGGGTGGGTTTTAATCAGTAAGAGTCTGACATGCCCTCTCGCTCCACCCTACCGTGTAACGGATGCTTTTGTATCCGGGCAGAATTTACCCATCTCCAGTGGAGTGTTAAACTCTCCACAGAGGGTTTAAACTGGCCTCCCATATTTCAATTCAACGAGCACATGACACCCAGAGCAGCCCACAGTGACTCGTTACGAGGAAGCGGGAACATTAAAAATTGCACGAACATTAGTCGCCCACAGGAGATTACATCATGTACCTCTGAATTAAAGATTAGTGTGAAATTCTCTGTTATAAGCATGAGCAGAAAATGACACAGCCCTTGTGTAAATCTAGCTAGTCTAGTTTTTAGGCTACTAGCTTCTGTCAAAGGCTTCGCCAGCGTGGAATGAGCCTTTTTATAAATAACTAGCTGCGCCCCGCGGTTTCACCCGCGTAGACCAGGATAAAAAGTAGCCTATGTGTTAATCCAGAATATAAGCTGTCTACATACCAAAATTCATCCAAATCAGTCCAGCCATTTGAGCGTGAAGAAGTAACAAACATACACACACAAACTTTCGCCTTTATAATATTAGTGTTACTAGCTTTTTTTTTGACCCGACAGACGTTGTCCCGTCTTAGCTATGAGCTGTCAAACGCGCGAAGTTTAAAAAGTCGTTATATTTTCTGATATGTTCTAAATTTCCGCGCAACTTTCTTAATTTTTGCTTTCATAAGAACTTTCTCCTGACAATTAAAAACACAACAAAAAAAGAATTAGCGAAATCGGTCCAACCGTTCACGCGTGATGCAGTGACCACGGGAAATAGGGATTCATTTAAATATATATAGATAATAAATTAATTTATTCATTCATTTATTAATTTATTTATTTATTTATTCAGGTATTAATTAATTTATTTATTAATTCAGGTGTGCTCCCATTGCCAGTACATAAATAAACAATATCAAACAAGTAGTTAAAATTGCACCCTAAATTAAAACCAAATAAAAATTACATAAAATCATTCAAATCAATATAAAATGTCGGACAAAATAAATAAAATAAAATGAATTATAAATCAAATTAAATCAAATGTCAGAACAATAAAAATAAAATATATAAAAATCAATTAAAAATTAATAATTGAAATTGAAAATTTTTTGACAATCGCTAGGGCCACGCTTTAGCTGATATAATGCCACTTGACTAGAGCGTCTGGACTTCTTGCCATTCTTTACTTATTTCTGCCTTCTGCTGATGCCGGCTGTACACGCTCGACGAGACACCACGAGTAAGGCCGAGTGTGTAGCTGTGTAGTGTCACAGATAATATAATACTAGCGTACAGATGCCTCATCCCATACAAAGAAACGGTACCGCCGTAACTACGGGCTTTCGACTTGCACAAGCAACTTTTGTTCTTCGTTCGAGCCCGTGCTCTACATCTCGCTAGATGGTGTTAGCAGTGACGGCTACCAATTTGAATGAATTTACATGAAGTCTTACTAATATTTTCTCACACATTGAGAAATTACTTTATAGTATTTTTGTCACTTCATAACAGTTTTACTGTTTTAAAATGTGTCCCTATACAAATTTTAAAGAGGCGAATGGATAAACTAAAACTTAGCGCCATCTATTGGTACAAGAAATATAAATGCCAGGATTCGTTCCAATAAAAATCGTTTGAATTAGGAAGGACCCAATTATTCCACAATTTTATGCATAAGGTAGTTTATTAAATAAGAAAATACAGTTTTCACCATATTTTTTTTTTTGAAATATTAATGTTAGGTACATAAACTTCAATAAGAAATCGATGCCTATTACGCCATCTATTGAAGTTTTTTTGAACTAAATTTTCTTTGTTCGAGATGAGACCCCGTGGTAGTGTAGATGGTGCAGTCGTCGCGTCGCGTCGCGTCTCGCGGTGTCTCGTGGCTCTCGGAAGCGTGTCGGTTTTTAGGGCCAGTGATAGTGCTTCGCGATTATGTGATCCACGGTGACGGTGTAGCACGTTTGCCTACAAGTAAGCTATTCGCTCGCAACTTGAAGAATTGGGCTATAGCTATCGAAAAACATAGATTCTGCAAGGGAAGTACACTCTTTAGTCGTGCATTTGTATTTGTGCTGTGTACTCCCAAAACGGTTTTTGTGCATATACATATAGGAGGACTAGCACCGGTCGATCCATCAGGTTAAGGTACGCTTCCCGGGGTTGGTCCATGGATGGGCGACCATTATTACATACTGAGACTCCTCCGTGCCTCAGAAAGCACGTTAAGCCGTTGATCTTTGACAGTTGTTACGGGTCGTCAGAAGCCCGAAAGTCTGACATCCAGTCTTAACAAGGGGTATCGTTATTACCCAGTAACTGGGTTGTGGAGGTCTGATAGGCAGTCTCTCCATGTAAAATACTGGTATTCAGCTGCATCCGGTTAGACTGGAAGCCGACCCCAATATAGTTGGGAAAAGGCTAGGCAGATTGATATAGGAAGACTCTCTGTCATGTCATGTTAGCGCATAATCATTCGTCTCATTTTCAGATGATGGAGCGGATTTATTATTATTACAATACTATTATCCTGTGGCCTTGTCGTACCGGCCGCGACTCACAAGTTGTAGGTCGTGGTTTCAAACCCAGGCAGGCGCTTTTCTTTTGTGTATATTGCTTCATCACCACTGCTCTCAAAACGGCGAAATAAAACATCGTGAGGAAACCGGCATGTCCTAGAACCAAACTTTCGAAGACGTGTGACATCCACTAACCCTAATTGGGCCCGCGTTATGGTTTACAACCCACACCCTCTCACAGAGAGGAGGCCTGTGTCCCAGCAGTGGTGACATTAAAAGGCTGCTTATGCTATATTATCCTACTTCAGGGTAAAGGCATCCCTATTATTCTTCCAATATTCTGTTTAGAGCTTGGAGTAACCAAATTGTGGTAAGTCTTCGACATAAGACCACTGCACTCTCTAGCTTACAAGGTTCATGTTTATATTCTGTGTTCTTTCTTTAGATGGCATCATCAACATATTAATGTCTGCCTACTTCCAGGTGGTTTCCTGAACGAGGCCGGCTGGTACGCGGACGCCGAGCGTGTGCTGCTGCGCGTGCGCGACCTCTGCCTGGAAATGCCACGGAGCACGCACTACAAGAGGCTCACACTTGAATGCTGCCATAGGTAAGACAAGACTACCGTGACATGAGACCAGGGACCCAATTCTGTAACCTTACATAATTGTAGAATACTTGTAGAATACCAAATGTCAATGACTATTCTATTGAGACACCACTGACACACTACCGACACACTATTGACCAGTTAGTTATTTTACAGAATTGGGCCCCAGTGGTGGCCCAGTGGTTATGCTGCTGCGAACTACGAGTTATAGGTCATGGGTTCCCAACCAGAACCCAGACAGGCGCTTTACATTGTGTAAATTATTTCATCATTATTGCTCACAAAACGGTAAAGGAAAACATCGTGAGGATACCCGGCATGTCCGGATTTAGCTAGGCAAACCATTTGCAATTTATTAATGTACATATTCTCTAACATACAAACTTTGTTATCTTCAAATAACAGATCAGGGTATATATTATGATACTAGTGCGGTAAGTTAGTTTTACAAACGAGTAGTCACGAGTTGAAAATTAGAACTACATCTTTCGTCTCATTTTCTCTTTAGTATTAAAGCGAGACAAACGTATTAAGCAAAACCGCTTCCAAAGAGGTTCGATCATTCAGCTTATTTATTCGTAATGTGAAACTCCTTGGTGGAATTCTTATATATTTTTTATGGAAATTTAAAAAATACCGTAAGAGCGGTTGCGCACTAAGTCCGATCCGAATCCGATACTTATCCGTGAAAATACAGATCTAGAAAACTGGGACTGAATTCGGATATTGCTTTACGCACTACCTCCGATCCCAATCCGTGATTTAGACGATATTTTACGCAAAGTCACAGCAGAGCGTTCACGTCGTTGATCATGAGTCCTTTCAATGGAAGTTAAAGTCAACAACCCCTAAAATCGCCACATTTATTTGGAAATCCCCAAAAAAAAACACTTAGGTTTTGTAATATTCTAAGTTATTTAAAATTTAATTTTCTTCTGGTTTTGTCTTTTTAAAATCATACATTTGTAGAAACTTAACATTTTAATGGATGGGATTAATTTAATGGGGAAAAACTGACCAAGTAAAAGCAATATTGGTATGTTTTAGTAAAGTATACGTAATAATAAACATTATCACCAAATTTCAAGTTCATAGGTCAATGGGAAGTTAAAAAATTCTTCGGAACAAGAGTTTGTGACAGACGACGGACGGACAAACATACAGACGGACACGTGAGTGACAACAATAGGGCTCCGTTTGGACCCTTCGGGTACGGAACTTAAAAATGATGTAATGATGTACAGGCAAGGCTGATGATTTGTTATTGTTATAAAACATTTTTTTTAAATATATGACTTTCTATATTCATCAACTAACTAGACGCATAAGCGTTGGTAGGCTAACCCACAAGGGGGCGTCGCATTAATTACGTGAGGTGATTTTTGCAATTTTTCACCACCCTCCCCCCAGTGAGATGAGAGAGATTGACGTGAGATTCGACTCGGCCCCTCCTCCCTAAGCGCCTCACGTAATTAACGGACGCCCTCTTGTGGGTTAGCCGACCAACGCTTATTCGTTTAGTTAGTTGATGAATATAGAAAAAAAAAATTGTTTTATAACAATAACAAATCATCAGCCTTGCCTGTACATCATTACATAATTTTTAAGTGAAAGGCGGACTGAAAACGGAGAATATCGCGGGAAGCCTCTGGATGCGAGGAGCACAGGACCGACCAATATGGCGGGCGACACTTGGCGTCTTTCGGCCCAAAATGATGATAAACGAAACGGATGAAAAATGTTGAAAATTAAAATACTTTATATCTCTCTATCGTAATTTCCATAACACAAAAACATTATAAAACACGCTAGCCAGATTACGTTATGTAGCCGTAATTACGTGTATCAGTTATGCAAATACCGGTACAATGTATGGTCTATTATCAACACGGTTACATGGTCCGAGGACAATATTAATTGTAGTGGTATTACTAGGCTTCTAGGATATAAGAAGAACCAGTTGTGTTAATGATTGTCAATTTATGTTTTATTTTTTCTTTTGTGTGCCCGGTGACTGTCGTCAAATAAATGTCTTTCTTTCTTTCTAATAGCTACTTATAATTCGTGATCCTTTTAAAGTGTGGTTGAGGCGTATTGAAGAATTGGGTTGATGACTAAAAAAATCTTATTTGTCCGTCAGGTAGATGACCAAAAAATATTGCTATAATATATCTAGCTCCGTTTGGACTCTATTGTTGTCACTCACGTGCCCATCTGTCCGTCGTCTCACGTCTGTCACAATATTTTGTTCCGAAGAATTTTTTAACTTACCTATGAACGGTGATAACGTTTATTATTACGTATATTTTACTGACAAATCAAACAAGTCGATTTATCTGATGAATCAGATTTTTTTCTTTGATAATTCCCTCATTAGGTACGGAACCTTAAATGTGCAAAGTACGATACGCACTTGGCCTGTTTTTTTTTTGTTCAACCAGATATCAAGTTATACAGGGTGTGACGCCAATGCTTGCTCATGAACAACTTTCTTTAACTAAGCCATAGACAATTCCCAAAGAACAAATTGGACCTGCCGTACAAAATTATCATCAACTGATCAAATTAGTATGGGAGGTCCAATATTAATTAATTTTTTTTTCGGAATCGACTGTTACTTTCTTCAAGAAAGTTGTTCTTTTCTATGCCAGAAGTTGTATTTAAAATATGACAACGCATTGCCGTTACACTCTGTACAATTAATCTTTTGAGCATATTTTTGTGAGTCACTAGGTACTCGTAAAACTAATGTAAAATGGTGTATATTACAGTATATAATAAATAAATAAGTAAATAATAAACTCAATATGCCATATCAGACTAAGCTTAAAAAACTTAACAACCGACTTCCGAAAAAGAAAATTCACTAAAAATTAAAAAATAACTTTAATTTCGGAAGTCGGTGTTTGTATTTTATTTCTTCGTTATTTGACACCGACTTCCGAAATTAAACTTATTTTTTTAATTTTTAGTGTATTTTCTTTTTTGGAAGCCGGCTGTTTTTTTTTTTTGTAAAAAAGTTTTTTATTTTTCACTTCTAGTTGTTATACCCCAGAATTAAAACCCCCAATAACATGGAACATGGAATTTAAACATACTCGTAATTGGAGAAATCAAAACGTCATCTATGTATACCTATTTTTCGTTTTTGTTCAGTCTTTCAAAAAGCGCTAAATCATTTTCGATTAAATTTATATGGGACCACCTCGGGAGTATAATCTTTCGGATACAAAAAGAATTTTGAAACTCGGTCCACAACTGACAGAGAAATCGGTGCACACATAAAAAAAAATGTACAGTCGAACAAAGAACCTCCTCCTTTTTCGAAGACGAGGCGAGATCTTTCACTGCTTGCCGACTTTGCCCGCGACTTCGCTCCCGTGATCTATTCCGCGGGAATTGTTGTTGTTGTGTGTTTGTTGTTTTTTTATCCGGGATAAAAACTAGCCTATGTAATAATTAATAATTTAGCTTTCTATTGGTGAAAAAATGGTTTAAAATCGGTCCAGTAATTTCGGTGCTTATTCGGCAAACACAGCTGGGCAAAGCCCTCCCTCTTTCTTCCACCTTAATCGGTTCTGTGCTCTTTCCAATTCTCAAGGAAGAATTAGATGTCATCCCGCTATCTCCTTCGTGGTCGGCCGTGGCCTCGTCTTGCGGTTTCAGTGGCACCAATCCTGAGTTTTACAGGCCCACCGCTCATTCGATATGTGGCAGACTTGTCCAGTCCAGTCCCATTTAAGTTGAGCAGCCTTCTACGCCACATAAACGATCTGCGATTTGTAGCGCAGTACAGTGTTTCGAACGCGATCCGTTAATTTAACACTAAGTATACTGCGCTCCATAGCACGTTGGCAAAACGACTTCATTGACTTTGTTTTCTTTTTCCAGGTTACTTAACACACAGTCAGCTTACTGCTGCTTCACGGGGGCCGCGGAAACCTTCGCCCTGGCCCTAGACATGCTCGGGGCGCCTATAGACGTCGGCTTGATGATGACGGAATGGCCTGAAGGCCCCGTAGCGCTCGGCGAGGTCACCGAGAGTGACCGCGAGCTACGGACTGAGAGATACAAACAGGACTCTAAGTATGTATGAGGTTTTTTTTTTATTACTTGAGACAGTAAACTGTAGGTGAAAGTGTGTTATTACTCTTAAAAATAAAGAATATGTTCGTCTTCTTTTACGCACAACTACTAACATAGTGAAGATCTATGATGATGATTTCATTTTATTTTGAACAAGCTACCCGTCCCGGCTTCGCACAGGTGCATAAATTATATACAAAAACATTATTTGTTTATCGCTCTTTAAACAGCGTGTAACGGAAAGGCGTGGTCTTATTTTAAATACTTCTCTTGCCCATATAAATGAGCAACATTTTCAAAGAATGGAATAATGAAAAAAAAAATTGGACCTCCCATACTTATTTTGATCAGCTGGCGATCATTTTACATATTAGGATCCATTAATTAAGTGAGGCCATTTTTCGATCCGCCCTCTCACCTTGGTGAGATGTCGTGAGATTTGGCTCGACACCGGCTCCTTAATCTCACGTGATATTTTTCAAAATGCGTTTTTTTAATGTGAATACGTTAATCTATGCTTGTATTCTGTTGGATTTATTAAAAAAGAAAACAATTTGCTTAATTATTTGTATTTAGGACTTGGCTAAGTTGTACACAATTTAACTCAGTTTTCACGGATTTTGCACTGTTTCTCGTGGAAAAAAAATTACGTGATACTTGCCGAGACCCCCCTCTTACCCACGTGAGATTAGGTGAAATTCGGCACGACCCCCGGCCCCCTTATTGATCGTCATATCAATATATCGTTTTAAATTTTGGTTTCTGTAGTAGGTAATGATTATTATTAACAAAATAATTGATATTAGCATTCTTCTCTTGCCTCAGATGTTATTTCAGGTACGTAATGGTTTTTTTTAAACTGAAATTTTATTTAAACCAGTCTAGAAATAGGATGGGCTTATGTCTTACTGAGCAGCTATGTTGGTCCAGTGATAACGGCCGCGACTAACAAGTTGTAGATCGTGTGTTCGAATCCAGGTGTTTACTTGAATTATTTCACTACCACTGAAATCGGATACTCGCGTGGGTTGAGGTCTCCGGAGACAAACAAGCTCAGCTACTGTAACATCGTCCGCCTCACTGAGCTCATCTTCATATCTCGCTTGCCATCTGAGTTCGATATTTCTAACTATTTGTTTTATAAACCTTAGTTGAATTTAAACAGTCCTCCTTTTAAATGTAACTGGAGTTTTAGTCCTGACATCGCTGGTTTTTGATACAGTCACCGCGGGCGTGGAATGCCAAGGGCAACTGAACGAACACGAGTTGGTTTTTAGTTAGTAAGTATGACACGCCCTCCCGCTCCACCTAGAGCGGGAGAAGTTGCTTGATGATTTCCCACCCTCATATTCCAACTTCTTTAAAATGCTTAAAGTTCTTAGGGCCGATTTCACCAATTCTAAACGCCCAGTTTTCGACGGTTAAGCTCGCGTTTTGTTTCACGCGTTTAGCCGCTGTCATAAAGCTGAAGAGTTTGTTTGTTTGTTTGCTAATCTTAGGAACTACTGGATCGAATTGAAAAAATATTTTTGTGTTGAATAGTCCATTTATCGAGGAAGGCTATAGGCTATATAACATCATGCTGCGTCCAACAGGAGCGAAGCATCAATGAAAAATGTGGCAAAATCGGGAATAAAAATTCCTTTTGAGTGCTTCAGTTGCGTGCGCTGCGTAAACGGTTATAGTTACGCAAAAATTCTGTATGACGGAATTGTTCTCCTTTTAAAGTTCTAAAAAAAAGTCCGCGACAGCATATGTCTATCTTTTAAGTTTAACTCACTATAACCTTTTTTATGGTTTTTATTTTTTAACGCTAAGCTTAGTTCAGTAAAACTTAGTTTATAGAGCGAATGGTGAAATCGGCCTTTAGTTGACAACAAATGTATGACGTGGCTTGTGTCTCCAGCGTGGACAGCGGCGGTCGGGGCCCGCGCGGCTGCTGCGGCTGGTGCGGGCCGGGCGCGTGGGGCGCCACGTCGCTGGCGGCGCGCGTGTGCAAGGAGTTCAGCGCGCTGTTCTTCGTGCGCTGCGACTACTCCGCCGCCTACGACTGGGCCATGCGCGCGCTCAAGCTGCTCACGCCACATACGCCACCTAAGTAAGTCTACTAGATTTTCGACAACAGCTCCCCTGAAGGTCATGATGATTACTGGGTATTGTTCTATACACTCTTTTAACTGCAAGTTTTAAACCTAAACTATCCACAGTATAAACAAAGTTTATCAATTGAAAATTATTTCTTTTGTCATCTAAGATTTGTGTTTGTGCCTAATTTTCGGCATCAGCACCCTTAAAGACCATGAAAATTGCACTCTTGACGCAAATCATGCAAAAAACTTCAATGCCGTTTTTGATACTCAATTATTAGGAAATCCTTATGTTTGTTATATGTCCCCGAACTGCCTTAAGGCGCGGTATTACCTCAATATTCACAAAAATTGGTTTCTTGAATAGTCGAGTATGACGTAATGAAATGAAAATACCCTTTGCAAAACAATACTGTGGACAGAGAAGGGCATAAAGAAAAAATTTAACCGAATAGAATAAAAAATTGTTTGATATTCCCTATAAAAAATTTGGAAATTGCTCCACAAAAATAAACTGGCGTCGAACATCTCTGTATTTTCAGCGAAAAATATTTTTTTTTTAAGAATTTAATATGATTAGCATAGTATTAAAACTTTGACCGGTCAAATATTTAATTTGTTGTGTATATTCGGAATAATCTAAAGGAAACCCGTAAAATAAATGCCTATTCGCAGGTTAGTCACATCGTCAACACAACTATTATTTTCAATTCTTAACCTTATTTGTAGCTATCTCAAATCGTAGTCAGGCCGCGCCTTAAAGGCATAATAAGCTCTGCTCACTTCCATCTCTGCTTGATTGATCTGAGCTAAAACTAACCTAACTTCTTACCCTTTCCAGGATAACGATCGAAGTCCTCCGCGCGTGCGGTAAGGCGTGCGTGGTGAAGCGTCGCTTCGGGTCGGCCGGCGTGTTGGTGCGCCAGGCCGTCGCCCTCGCGCGCCGCGCCTTCGGGCCGCAGCACCCGCGCTACGCCGCCGCGCTGCTGGACCTCGGCTTCTACCTGCTCAACATCGACTCCATCGTTCACAGCGTGGCCGTGTACGAGGTAACATGTCACTGGTCACTTATAGACCGTAGCAATATTGTTACTTTTCGATGAACTAAAACTCAAGAAGTTGCACCGATATTATTCGATTATTTCTCTTGAGAGATATCAAATTGAAAGCTCCCACAAAGAGTGTTGACGCGACAATGATGCGATCGTGCGACAGCGTGTTTTGTGTTAACTACTCACATCAGAAGTTATGCAACGCTTACCGAGGTCGGTCCGTGGAAGGGTGAGCAGTCAGTGAGCATTCATCACATCTCCGAGCCTCGGAAATCACGTGAAGACGTTGGTCCTGGCTGTCATTTGAAATTTGACAGTCGTTATGGATAGTCAGAAGTCAGTAAATCTGACAGCAGTCTTACTAATACTATCTTGGTTGTTGAGGTCAGATAGGCGGTCGTTCTATGTAAAGTACTGGTACGCAGCTGCACCTGGTTATGCTGGAAGCCGACCCCAACATAATTGGGAAGAGGTGTGGCGGATTGCGACGTTCTCTTATTGGGTCGCTAATAAATTCGAAACAGAGTTAGAGCTGACCCGCCCTCAAGTTCCACCCAGATCTGGATTTTTGTACAGATGTCATAGGATGATTGCCCAAAAAAACGTTAATTACGTGAGGTGATTTTGGCGATTTTTTGACACCCCTCTATCCTCCAATGAGATGTCGTGAGATTTGACTCGACCCACACCTTTAGGCCCTGTCCGCTCTGCGATATTTCACCGCGTTTTCTCACAATTCTGTAACATTGAATCTTGAGTCGCACCGCATCGCGTTCAATTTGCATCAAATCACAGATTTTTTTTCCGCGCGAATTTACATTGCCAGTGCGGCGGCTACTCCTGTGTGTCCATTCAATGTGTGTGTGAATTACGAGAAAAAAATCGCGCGGTGGAATATCGCGGTGCGGACAGGGCCTAAATCTCACGCGAGATGGATAAAAATGCATATTTTTTGTGTCAATTCATTAATCTACGCTTGAATGCGATAGATTTATTTAAAAAAAAAGTTGTCTATTTAGGTCTATTTAAGTTTTACTCAATTTAACCCAGTTTTCTCAGATTTTACACTGGTTCTTGTGAGAAAAATACGTGATACTTGTCGAAACCCCCCTCTTCCCCGCGTGAGATTGGGTGAGACTCGGCTGGATCCCCTCTCCCCTAAACGCCTCATGTTATTAATGGACGCCCCCTTAGAACGTTTGTGTCACATCGTTGCCAGTCATTTGATCCCTGTGTCCTCTGGTCCCAGGAGGCGCTGAGCACGCTGCGGCGCGTGTTCGGTCGCAGCAGCCTGCACGTGGCGACGGCGCAGGAGGACCTCGCCTACGCGCTGTACGTGCTGGAGTACTCGTCGGGCCGCTTCTACAAGGCGAGGGACCACGCTGAGCGTGCCATCAGGATCATCGAGGTGAGCCACTAACTACACTAGCTTCCGACCGGCTTTGTTCCCATAGTCCACAGGAACTATAAACTTCGGAAGGAACTATTATTATAGGCAAGCGTGCACCATCTTCGACCACATCATCGCTTACCATCAGGTGAGATAGTGGCCAAACGCGGGCCTACCAACAATAAAAAAAATATCCAAATTATGTAAACTAAACCTAGTTCGTGTTTGATTGCAGAACCTGGTGCCACCAGAGCACTTACTGCTGGCATCCGCCAAGCGGGTGAAGGCGCTCATCCTCGAGGAGATCGCGCTCGACACGCCCCCCGGCCAGGACATGACTGGTGAGTATAGCCACTCACTACATACACACATAACTCATTTACATAGGTAACACGCACACAAAAGCACAGTTACACTTCGTTTCAAACTTAATGGTGCCTCGGAACACGAATTCATGTAACAGTGATCCCGGGAAACTTCACAGCGGCCATTAAGTTTGAATCGTGGTTTACATATTGAGAAGACTGAGCTCACACAACCCGAGTTGTGTAGGAACGTGAGAGGGACAAATCTACCTAACCTTTTCCCAAATATTTGGGTCGGTTTCTAGTCTTATCGAATGCATATTTTATACCGGACCAGTATTTTACATGTAGTGACTGTTAATTTGATCTCCATAACACAGTATCTAGGCATACTGTGTTAGTTGGTGCCGTCATCTATTACCGTCAGATAGATGTTCCGGGTCTAGGTGTCTTGTTTATGTGTTTTTTTTTTTTTTGTACACAATAAAGAGCTATTCTATTTTACATTTTTGTGAACTCACCTACGACACAGAGATAATTCCTAGTGTGGAGATTAAAAAAAATACAACCGACTTCCATAAATAATACTAAAAAATGCAAAATAACTTTAATTTCGGAAGTCGGTGTTTCTAGTTTGGTTTCTTCGTTATTTGACACCGACTTCCGAAATTAAAGTTATTTTGCATTTTTTAGTATTATTTATGGAAGTCGGTTGTATCTTTTTTGTAAAAAGTTGTTTTATTTTTCACTTTTTAGTTGTTGTACCCCATTCTAAAACTAAAGTAATAGTAAAGTTATGCCCGAATTGATAGCCCCAAAAATAGGGAATTTGAACATAGTTGGTGAAATTAGGGTGTATCAGGGTGAACTGTACAAATCTGTATACCCCTTCAGAGCGTATCAGCGTGATGTAATGTTGTGAAGTGGTGAAAACAATATACAGACATGCGATTGCAGCAATTCTAGAAGGTTTGCTATTATTTATTAAAGAGTTCCATTGTGTATCTCCGAAGTTCTTCATCAGATCTTCACCAAATTAAAATGGGACCACATGTGAAGCAACAGCTTTCAAATAAAAAAAAATCTTCAAAATCGGTTCACGTAATAAAAAGTTATGAGGTAACACACATAAAAAAATACAGTCGAATTGAGAACCGCCTCCTTTTTTTGAAGTCGGTTAAAAAAAGTAACGACTGTCTTAAGATTTTCACCAGTCACTCATCCATGATGTGCCACTAGTACACCCACACACATACATAATTTCACCATTTTTGTCTTGGAGGTAAACAAAAACTACAGACCGCCACCTGCTACGAGATACACATCCACATTTTTTTTTATTTCCTTTTTTTTTTGTTCCGCTTCACGACCGTTCATGATGCAATCTCATAATATTTCGACTGTTAGCAGCCCCGAGCTTGCTGGAGGAGTCGGAGTCCCTGCATAAGGCGGCGCTGAACCTGTCCATGATGGCCTTCGGGGAGAAGAACGTGCAGACCGCCAAGCACTACGGGAACCTGGGCCGCCTGTACCAGAGCATGCAGAAGTTCCAGGTCTGCTCATCTATATATTAATACGTGAAGCAAAAACTTTCCATCCCTTTTTACGAAAATCACGGACTGAGAGACCAGTATTTTACATGGAGCGACTGACTATCTTACCTCCACAACCCAGTTAATACGTACTACCACAGATAACATAATACTAGCGTACAGATGCCTCATCCTATACAATGAAACGGTACCGCCTTAACTACGGGTTTTCGTCTGGCACAAGTAACTTTTGTTCTTCGTTCGGGCCGTCCCCTACACGTCGCTAGATGGTGTTAGCAGCGACGGCTTGCAAGCCGAATGAATTTACTTTAAGTCTTACCAATATTTTCTCACACATTGAGGAATTATTTTATAGTATTTTTGGTACTTCATAGCAGTTTTACTGTATCAAAATGTGTCACTATTCAAATTTTAAGAGGCGAATGGATAAACTCTAAAACTTCAAACAGCGCCATCTATTAGTACACGAAATACAGATGTCTAAGGATTCGTTCCAATAATCGTCTAAATTTGAATTACAAGCCCATTATTCCACAGTTTTATGCTTGGGGCAGTTTATTAAATAAGAAAATACAGTTTGTACCATATTTATTTTCAAAATATTTTATTACATAAACTTCAATAAGAAATCGATGCATATTACGCCATCTATTGAGATTTATTTGAACTAAATTTTCTTTGTTCGAGATGAGACCCCGTGGTACTACGTACTGGGTAATACGATAAACCTTGGTAAGACTGGTTGTCAGACTTTCGAGCTTCTGACAACCCGAAACGACTGTCAAAGATCCACGATTGACAGCCGGAACCAACGGCTTAACGTGCTTTCCGAGGCACGGACGATTCTCGGTATGTAAAGATGGACCAATTCCGGCAAGCATAACTTAACCTGATGGAGCGACCCGTGCGACTATTATTACTTTAACCACGAGCTCCTCCTTCAGCCACGAGCCTTCTCTTTATCGACAACGATTGCTTCCATAATTTATTTCCAGGAACTAGGGGCCGATACTTCGTTTATTTATTGAGCAAGAATTAATGCCAAAATGACAACTTTATATTTTTTGGTTCAGCCCCTTTGTTATAGCTGGTATTAACTATAGTTGACTAAATAACATGTTCGGAATATTTCCAGGCCGCAGAAGAAATGCACCTGAAAGCGATATCCATTAAGGAAGAACTCCTCGGCCCAGAAGACTACGAGGTGGGGCTGAGCATCGGACACCTCGCCTCGCTCTACAACTACCACATGAACATGCATCTCGCGGCCGAGAAGCTCTATCTTAGATCTATTTCTATCAGTAAGTATTACATACATACAAGACTACGAGGTGGGGCTGAGCATCGACCACCATCCCGCCGCAGAGAAGCTGGGCCTGTAGACAAAGTAACATCGCTTCGTAGCGAAACGATATCTAAATTCGTCATCGTCTCTGAGATATCGATAAACATTTCCTAGCGTTAGCGTTCCTTCGTTATCTTTTTTGGCGATCACGATCGAGGCGAAGGCGAACTCTGAAAGCGCTGCTTGTCTACGCATTTGTATGGGATAAACACGATAGCAATTCGTTTCTTTATGGTTTCGTTACGAATTATAACATTGTCTACCAACTTGCGATAACGATGTCGACTGACCACGTGACTTAGCGCGGTTTATGTCAATCTCATACATTTTAGTCTTTTCTAACTTCGTTATCGTTTTTAAATTGTTACTTTGTCTAAGCCCCCAGTATCTTAAGCGTTATCGACGTATGTCAAGCCTATTCATGGTACTTTTGCATCGTGTATGATGCATGGCCTTGGCGGGACGTACAGCAAGATGGATCGTGAATAAAACGCTTTAGATCTGTTTCTATAGTTAGTACAAGCGGACGTCACGCGTTCACACGCGTAGTTCCCGTTCCCGTGGGAATACAGGGATAAAATATAGCCTGTTACTCGCTGATAATGTGGCTATCCATTGCTGAAAGAATTTCTCAAATCGGTCCAGTAGATAAGTTTATTCGTTAAATACAAAAATACAAATCTTTCCTCTATATAATATTAGTATAGAAATGTAGAAATAACAGCAATTCTAAAACACTAAATCAATCTGCCCGCGCCTTTTCCCAACTATCTTGGGGTCGGCTTCCAGTCTAACCGAATGCAGCTGAATACCAGTATTTTACATGGAGAGACTGCCTATCTGACCTCCACAACCCAGTTACTGGGTTATATGATACCCCTTGGTATGACTGATTGTCAGACTTTCGGGCTTCTGACGACCCGTAACGACTGTCAAAGCTCCACGATTGACAGCCGGGACCAACGGCTTAACGTGCTTGCCGAGACACGGAGGAGGACCAACCCCGGCAAGCGTAGCTTAACCTGAAGGATCAACCCGTGCGACTGTTATTACTTTAGCCACGAGCTTCTCCAAAACACTAAATCTGCAGTTAAAATTATTGTAGGTATTTTTGGCAATCCTGCTGCCGTGTGGCGAGCGTCCACCAACAAACAGAAATCAGTTCCGGTCGAATTGAGCGCTATGTTCTAGACCAATTAGTCAATTGACGTTGGCGTTTCCTACATGTAGTTATCTTGTTCCGGCAGGTCTGAAGCTGTTCGGCGAGCGCTACTCGGGGCTGGAGTACGACTACCGCGGGCTGGTGCACGTGTTCACGCAGCTGAAGCGCCACGACCGCGCCAACCACTACAACCGGCAGCTGCAGCACTGGCAGGGTACGCACCTCCACCATTACTTACTCTATGTCTGGACTGACTAAGGGTCGCTTTCTGAATTGACTATTTGGAGTTGAGAAAACCCTAATTGAATGCCAAAGTTTTACAGGTTTTCAGGCTAAAGTAGAGTTTGATAAATACTTCAGATCATTAATTCAGAAATGTCGGATCAAGAATTTGGGAGTTGAGTGACCAACCTTGTTACAGAAACCGGTTGATAATAGTCGTATTTTGAAAACAAATTCATAAAGGGTCTTCTTTATAAATGAAATAAACATGTGATTAGCCTAAACAGGTCTTACTTTAAAAATTTCAGATGACATTGCAACTGAAAATATTTTTTTTATTACAAACGGTTAGTCTAAAATCAACCACTGATCAACAGTACGTCTATATTTCGCAGTTAAAAACTAAGACACAGTACCCAGATGTTAATATGGCACATGTACTTGAGAGCCGAACTTTCTAAAGCTCGATGACTCATATATTGCTTCAATGATATTACTTCCAACATTCCCCTTGAACATTATGTGCTGAATTCATGCATGCTTCATGAACTGTCATATTATTATAAAATATGACCACTATAACAGTGCGTCCACATCGAAGTTATTATTTGTGGAGCAACATTTTATAACATGATTATGACAAACAAAGGATTTGTTTGTCGCAAAATGTTGCAACCACAAAAAGTAACTTTGGTGTGGATTCACCATAACCACCAACACAGAAAATGGCTAGAGTTATTAGAGCCACGAAAAAACCCCGTAGGAAAGACCCTTTAACTGACTGTACTATAAAACTGGTACTCAATTGTACCCTCAAATTGAGTGACATTTTTATAAGACAATGGTTATAGAAGTCTGTGTTCTCTTCCAGACAAGCAATGGCTCTAAGTATACCATACATTTGTCAATATAACCTCGCTTTAGAATTTCAATGTCATATTTCTTGTTTACTTCCCCAGAGTTGCGGGAACAGTCCAAAGCGGAACAGCAGCCGGCCCTAGGAGACGAGAAGATCATCCCGCTGTGTGACCTGCACGCGAAGTTCTTCGGGCCCAACGACTGAGCGCGATCGGCGACGTGCGGCCCGACCTCCGTCCACTGCGGACGTTAAACAGTGAACCCACAGAACTATTTATATTATAAGCCTTTATTGACTACAGAATTACAAATTACCAGTGTGCCGTAGTGTTCGAGAGGTTTCATTTAGCTGTCTGTGCCTAATACATAGTAAAACGCACATAAATCTTATATTGACAAGTTGAAGCACAAATGAAACCTCCCCCGCTTGCTAGTACGGGTTTTGTGAAGTTGGTACCGAGTGGGTAGTTCAGTCATCTCCTTATAATACTCAAGTTATCTGTGTTCTAGCTTTATACTCACAACAGCACACTAGCCTACTTAATGATCATAGCATGCGGACAGAGGAGATCTAGTTCAGAGGGCCCTAAACCTGCTCAACTTGTAAATACGTAACATAATCATAGTCTAACCCGCTTTGCAGAACCTGTGCTGGTAGTTGTTAGGTCCGGGACACATTGTAGTGTCCGTGTAACGCCAAAGGCTATGCTAAGTCAAAAATTGTATATGCGGGCCATATGTATGTGATTGTGCCTAACTATTTGTCTGATTGTATGTAGGTGTGTTGCGAGCTATTATAGTGTGTGCCGGCCTTAACTAAGTGAGCGCGTAATACAAACTTTAGTTGTTATGAGCAAGTGCGCATAGGAACTGGTGACAGTTCGGTAGCTTACTGCGTAAGTTCCTCGACATAACAAAGTTACACTATCAAAATATTTGTTCACATTTAATCTCCGCGCAAAATTCGCTATAGAATGTTATGTAGAATTAATGTTTACCCTGAATGTAAAGAAAGAGGCTCTTAAAATTAAGTGTAAACAAATATTTTTGATACTGTAACGTCAGTATGTGATGTTACTGTGTATTTCGTATAAATTTATATTAGTTATTGTTGCTTTCGCGTAAATTAGGTTTAGTGATTCGATGTCATGTATGAACGTGCAATCTTTAGAGAAATTTTGTATATATTGTTTGTTTTTTAGCCGATGTTGCCAGTCACGGTCACAGACCTGTCTAAGGAGTACTGTAAATCACAAGTCACTCAAGAAATTATGATTAGTATTTCATTAAGTCTTGCAATTTTAAGGCGTATATATCTGCCAAGTGGCGCCCTCATTGAATAAAAAATCGTAGCAAAGCGTAGAAAATAAAGATTAAAGAATCCCATGTTGCGTTTTTTACAAAGAGGATAAGGTATTTTTACGTTGTTATAACAGAACTAAAAATGTTTCGTATCCAAAGTAGTAAGCAAAAGTACCAAAAACGACCGTTTGTGACACTAACTAGAAATACATGCCCCCCTAGCCATATTACTTTTCTATTAACGTTAACGCTAACGCTTAATACAAAATGTATGGCGATGACATGTCACGTGACTTATCGCAGGTAATGTCATCGCCATACATTTTGTACTAAGCGTTAGCGTAAACAGTAATAGAAAAGGATTATGGCTAGGGGGAAGTCCCCCAAGACATATTAATTTTCTATTTTGTTTACGTCTCTGTAACAAACGGAACATAGGATTCTTTAACTTTCATTTTCTATGCTAAGATACGATTTTTTATTCAATGAGGGCGCCACTTATGCAGAGGTAGGCCCTTAACTACTTGTTTGATATTTTTTATTTATGTATTGGCAATGGGTGTGTAATTACTTACATGAATTAATAAATGAATTAATATATTTATTTATTAATCATGATTTATCTCACTGCCGTAATATTCTGAAGATTTGTCTTGTAAATTGTATAAAATATAAGAAAAGTTTAAAAGTAGTTCGTTAGGAAAGAGACATATCTATTTTCGCTTAGCAGAGAAAACTCATAGAGATTCTGTTTTTCACGAGACGGCGATATTTATATTTATCATACTTTATTTTCCTACATTCACAGCTTGATGTGTTGACAAGTATTTTTATGGAAGTTTTAAAATATTATATTGTAATGTTGAATCAGCTCGAATGGCTGTAACGTGCGAATGGCGTGCGATTAAATAAGTTTTATGAACATGTAAGTTGTAGTTTTATTTTTCAAAATAGGATTTCCTGTTGACACCGTATGATATAAATAATATTCCACCAACCGTACAATACAAATAATATCCAAAGTCCAACAAAAACTAGCTGGTGGACTTCGCGTGCGCGCCGCATGTCGTGAAAACGTTTGGATAGTCCGCCGTCCACCAAGTGGCCTATATATAGTCTTTGGTACGCTTTATCTAAATTCTGAATTGGAATAATTTGCGAAAGCCGTTGGAAGACGAAATGCTTATATTACCTAACCCGCAAAACTCCTACCACCTAAGTACACATTGTGGAAAGCAAATAAACTATTGATTATTACGACAAATTCGTAATCATCCCACAAATAACCCAACGACATTAACATCCCGAACACGATCATGTCGCACATCGTATATTCCCTTCCCATTCCTTTCATATCGCAGGAATCTGGTGAACTACTAAAGACGTAAGAAAAAGTACGACCGTGATCTTTTTTCAGAGTTACCGCGCCCCTGGGCACTCAGGATAGGGAAGGAAAAGGGGTGGGTTTTAGTCATTAAGAGTCTGACACGCCCTGCCGCTCCACCCAGAGCGGGAGATGTCATTGGATGTAGTACTTATGTACGCACGTAAGAAGTTATACTTCTTTGGCGTAACAAGATAAAAAACGAAACTGTCACAAAGTTTACAAAAGGAAAACAATCATACTTCATGAACCACAGACCATAGCTAACTTCAGGGTGTCAGTTCTAGCTAACTTCAGGCTGTAGGTTTATGGTGACGGTGTGCGCGCGCATCGTAAAAATTACTCTTATCATTTTTCCATAACGCGCCAAAAAAAAGTATAATTTTAAAAAAGCGAACGAATCCAGGAAAAATGGATGGACTATATCGACATGCCTTACTCACAACACCTCGGCAGACTGCAGAACTCCCGTGTCTTATAATATTATTAAATACTTTGGTCCAGTATCTGTGTCATAGTTGCTGCCACTTTGAATGTTGTATCGCAAGCCGCATAGAAAGGGCGAAACAACAAAACCGGCCAAGAGCGCGTCGGACTTGCGCACGAAGGGTTCCGTACCATTATCTATAAAAACGGCAAAAAAAAAATCATGTCTGTTGTATGGGAGCCCCACTTAAATTTTTTTTTATTCTGTTTTTTAGTATTTGTTGTTATAGCGGCAACAGAAATACATCTGTGAAAATTTCAACTGTCTAACTATCACGGTTCGGACAGCGGAGTCTTAGTTAGGGTCCCGTTTTACCCTTTAGGTACGCAACCCTAAAAAGACCCACACATGATCCACGCCATTAATTCCCAATTATAACTTAGTAACCGTTCTTATTTGAGAGATCGAAAAAGTTTACTTAGATGCGTGAGTTCTCATCTCATCTGATGCAACAACACCTCGGAGAGACATTTGGCGAAAGGAGCTAAAAACTGCTGATCATTCCATCGTGTCGTTGAAGAGCTTCGGCCTGGGCACGTCGTCCATGGCGTGCTGTATGCCGCATAACATTCAATTTTCTCGTTGATCACTTTATTCTTATAATAATATAGATAATAATAATATAGTGGCGATAGATCGACAAGAGCGTCGCACAATGATTGTTGATATAGCTGTCCCTCATGACGAGAACCTCGTGAAGGCTGAGAAAGATAAAAAAACAAAGTATCTTGATCTGGCTCGCGAGGTTGTCGACATGTGGGAGGTGGATACAGCAGTCATTGTGCCGATAGTCGTGACGGCCAATGGCTTAATAGCCAAGAGCCTCGACCAACATCTCAGGAGGCTCTCGTTGGGCAGTTGGATCAAGGGCTTGATCCAGAAAGCGGTACTCCTGGACACGGCGCGTATTGTTAGGAGATTCCTCTCTCAGGAGCCTTGACCGCCGGTAGCTTGGACCCTATTCCCGATACCGGTGGGCAACTACTTTTTATTTTTTTAAATGTTTTTGTATTTATTTATGTTTATAGAGGTACCTAAATATTTAAAAATTTAAAATTGTATGTATATAAAATTAAATAAATGGAATAATAATATTGCACAACTATCACACAAGGCCATCTAGTCCCAAGCTAAGCAGAGCTTGTGTTTTATTTTATTTTATTCATTTGGGACAAAAAACAGTTATACATTGCAGCATTTACAAAAAGTAGTTTTAATAAAGTCGAAAAAAAAAAAACGTATAACCCACACTATAGTCCACGAAGTGACATCGGAGTATGATAACGAACGCATGTTCAATGAGTTAAAATCAATATATTTTAGACTGATGAATCGAAGGAAGCGGATGACAAGAGCCTCCGTCCTAAGAGCAACTTGCAAGAAATTGTGAAACCAATCTTTTAAATTTAGATTGCGACAGCGCGAAAATATCAAAGTCATTGAATTGTGAGTTATAGGTTTCTAAAAGTCGGCGGAGAGGGGCACGCTCCCCAGCATTCGTTCTTATGGGTAATAAACAACTGATAAACAAAATATTATAATAAAAATAATGTTTTTGTGGTTTTTAGTTTTTTAAACTATTATTTACTTCAAAATGTCTTTAGTTGATTTTTTTCTTCGGTTTTCGAGTTAATTGTTTTGTATTTACTTTTTATAAAATAATGTAGAGACAAGAAGTTGGTAAATTTGGCATAAGTTTGTAGTTATACTTACGGTCGGTGCAGTAGATTTTATGATTTTAAAATAAAAATCGTTGATCCTGAAAATCCTAGTCAGGATAATGGGACAAACTTATCAAATTATTGTATTTCCATTGGTCCTTGATAATATGCAAAGTTTCAGTTCAATCTAAAGTTTTGAAGTGGGTGAAAATCACGTTTAAAAATTCCGTTACAAATAAACATACATACAAGTTGGAACTAACAAAAACGTACCTATTAAAAAGTATTCATAAGCTTTGCTCTCTCAATCAATTTTTCTTACGGACAAGCGCTGTTTTTATTTAAGAAAAAAAAAAACAAAGGCCTGTGAAGGATAGCACAGAGAAACCTTTCAGGTAGTACCTAATACTGGACGGGGCGCGCCGCCCCCTCGTATGAGTTTAGAGGGTGCATCGTTTTAACAATGGGAAACCCCATCAATTACCTACCCTTAGCCTAACTAGAGTATGCCTAGGGGTAGCGGATAAATTCTGAAAATGAGTTACCGCACCCCTCGGCACTCAGGCAGGGAAGGAACAGGGGTGGGTTTTCAGTAAGAGTCTGACACGCCCTCCCGCTCCACCCAGAGCGGGAGAAGTCATTGGATGATTTCCCAATGAAATCGGAAGGTCTACCTTCCGATTTCCTACAAATTGGACAGCGTGTAATAAGCGTTTTAAGCGGGTGGTCGCTTTTCGTTCGCTCATCCTGCTTATCGTCAAGCAAGCGCGCTCTGCTCATTCTTGTCAAGAATAGCATTGGCGAAAAGGCGTTATGAGGTCAAAAATTGCCTAATTTTAGTAATTTATCAGCATAATTTAAACCATATCCACTTCGTATAGGTTCTTTTGCTTCACTGCTTCGAGTGTCCAGGGGGCCTAGACAAAGTCATAGCGAAACGATAACGTAATTAGACTATCGCCAGTTGCAGATCGTTGACGGCGGGCCAAATGCGATGACGCGCCGCCTTGTGGCCTACGGACCGGACGGGCGACCTTGATAAGTGCGTAAAGATTGAGGGCCCCCATAGTGAATTGAAAATTCGCCCATCAATAGTAGCGTTCTAGAGATTACGAACGCTACCGCTTTTGTACAGGGCTCCTGGATGCGATCCCAAGTTTGAGCAGTATGTTAGAGTGCGCTACTACTGAGGTGGGGGAAACGCAGAAATAAAAGAAGAAATTACACCAAAATTGTATTTAATCATAAATAAAATTAAAGCTACTAAGATTAAAATGAAGATTCGAAGTGGAATGCAATGTTCCAATAAACATTTTATATAAATAATTTAAATATTTCCAATTTCCATTTTGTAATACTAACAACAGGCAACATCTAGAATTGACAAAACATCGAAACGATAGGCCACTGAAGTTTTAGTTTCAATCCATTTTATGAACATTCCATATCACTGGGAAATAGGCAAAATGTACTGAGTTTAGAACCATGTTAAGGATTTTCAGTAGTTAACTACTAGAATAGCAGGCATTTTTGCATTAAAACTTTGTTTCAATTCAATTTATACATAAATATCCTCTGTAAAATCAATTAAGTCATTAACTAAAGGCACAGCTAAGGCAGGACTGTGTGCTATAGCATCTATTATACTATTTCGTTCCTATTTCTAGTTAGAAGCATAACAAGCAATCATGTCTATTTTGTTTTAATTAAATCAGTCGTATCAGGGGGCTATCATCATTGATAAATAACTGTTTTATAGGCCATAAATTGTCACTGCAATTTATTGAAAATTTTATAATTATTCGAGTTTAAAGTTTTGAGATTATCATTTATAATATCAATTATAAGTATGTATGTTTAGATGCGCTATAATAGAAAATAATTACTTCAACAAACAAAGAAATACGTTTCTCAATTGATTTCCAATGTTTCCTTATCAAATAATCATAATTAAAAATATGGACTTAATCTGTTACCTACATCTGCTTATTTGAGCTTAAAATGAATTTTGTCTAATAAATTAAAAAAATATGTTCTATAGTTTTAGGTCCGTCGACCGAATACAACATTATAACATTCAATTGCAAAAAAAACACGTTAAGATGCAAAGTATCTCACGAGGACAACTTGAGTACACATAAATTATCTTATCCTATACTCCATTTGAAATAGCATTAGAAAAAGAGGCACGTAGAAACAGGGATGCCAAACATTTTATTTCAAAGTTATGTTAACATAATTTTATTTATTCTTTAATTTTAAAACGAGTAACAAATAATCGGCAATAACAATTAACAAAGCGTTGCATTCACAAGTATTGAATGACAATTACAGAACTTTATTTACGTCAATTTAACAGACGACTTAAACCGGTACAATTGGAAAAACCTGGCGCTGTCACAACCTATGAAGTGATTAGGTAACCATTTAAATTTGGTAGGATTATAGAAAAACGAAAAATGTTCCCGGTGTGTTCACCTCCGAAAAACGTTCCCGGTATGTTCACCTCTGCTTATTTTAGGTTTTTAGTATTGACACTGTATTTTTAAATTGGAATAAAATAATGTAACTAAATGAAAGCCACATAATTTCATAAGATAAATAGTTTCAATTAAGAGTAACAGCTGCTGTATAAATAGATTATAATAAATTCAGCGTCTATCATTACCTAACTCTAACATGTTTAAGTATTATACTTTTGTTATAAATTGTGCATTAAAATAACCTTTTTTAACTTCTGTCTAATAAATGGAGTATAGTTGCACACGACACAGAAGCTTAGTTTTTGTAGAATAGTAAGCAAATGGAGCGCTAAAGAGCAAAGTAAGGTTGGCAGAAATAATAAGATTGCTGTGACAGATGTATCTATTTCTCTTGTCAATCTCTGGCTCGGCAATACAAAGCCACAGCACGTGCAGGGAAATACCCAAAGGTAATTGAGAATGCGGAATCTAGGACCAAATTATGCTCTTTAGCCCTCCATCTGCTTATTTCCTTAATCTTCCCCTTAAACAGGTCCCAGAAGAGCCACCAAGGCGCGCTTGTAGTCGCCCGAAGTCTCGCCCTGCTGACGTGTCGCAAAACCAAGATGGAGTTACCAAGTAGTTCCGTGGTCGTCAAGAGATGGCGTTGTGTTCAAGGAAGAGATGTGTCGACAGAGGCGCATGCGGCGTGCGGAAAGAGAAAACGCGACATGATTAGTATTTTTGTGGATTTTTGGAGACCCGTAACTAAGATATAACAGCTTATGCGTAAGGTTTTTTCGATGTTAGTTGTTACGGGTCTTAGAAAAAGTGGGTTATTTACTTATTTAGACAAAGTACTCGGCATGATATACTGAATATAGCTAATACATAAATATAAATTACTTTTTTCTAGTTTCTTGAAAGGGATAATTCGCTAAGACTGTCAAACTCGCGGAATAGAAAAAACAAGTGGAAGTGCCTAAACAGCTATCACAATTATATTTTTCCGCATCAGTGTGTCACAATTATGCGGAAAAATATGTAAAATAATAACAACCTTCGTCAGTTGTAATAAGTCTTAATTTTGTATGGACAATAAATTTTGATAAAAACTTATTTGTTGTTCATACAAAATTATTGTGACACACGCTGAATAGCAGCATGGGCATTTCCACTGTTTTTTTTATTCCGTGGTCAAACTCATGTTTTACTGTGATTGGCTTACTTAGATAACTTAAGCCAATTACATAATTTGGCAAGAGTTTGGTAGTGTTTTAGTAAATATTTGAGTCGGTGAGCCTTTCAGAAATTAGAATACACAAGGTGGAGCAGACAATACAATTAATAATTTTTACTATGGGACCAACCAAGAAATCGGGAAAAAAAAGTTTGCTGTTCAGCAAATTTTATCGAGTTATGCAAGCATAAATGTATAGAACAGCTGACATATATTGTTGACATATATGTATTGTGGTCTCAACCATGTATGTTGTATTTTCTATCTAAGGTGATGCTCAGCTACCACAGCCATAAAGCTCTATATTTATAATTATAAATACTCAAAACAAATAGTTCTCACCTCCTTTTCCAATCACGAAGGCAGAGTTACAAAAAAATGTGAAAAATATTAAACCACATTACATAACAACATAAAAGTAATGTTTCAAATTCATAATAGTAACAATGAAAGCATACATAAACGCAGATATAATATGCAAGGAGCTAAGAAATGAAATATTTTATAATTTTAATTTTTTTAAATCATTTAATAGGTTCGCGTTCGACCACCATCTCACCTGATGGTAAGAGATGATGTGAAAAACGATGGAGCACGCTTGTCTAGAAGTAACCTTTATACGAAGAATAATTATCTCATGCTTAGAGTTGAATAGATAAATAAATAAAGCATTACTTTCATGCGTATAATGTGCTTAAATATTTGTGTAAAAGTGTTCACTAAAAAAACAACTTATTTTTTTGAAGTTATATACTTCTTTTGGCGCGTTAGGGGAAAATGTTGAGAGTAAATTTTTACGATGGCGCGCACACCGTCACAAAAAACCTACAGCCTGAAGTTAGCTAGAACCGACACCCTGAAGTTAGCTATGGTCTGTGGTTCATGAAGAATGATTGTTTTCCTTTTGTAAACTTTGTGACAGTTTGATTTTTTATCTTGTTACGCCAAAGAAGTATAACTTCTTACGTGCGTACATAAGTACACACACACTTTTTTATAAAAGGGATGATTTCTGGGTACTAAAACAATAATTATATTTAGTATGTAAGTTAGATTATCAAAAAAACATTGGATACGTATTTTTTGCTTTACGAAATCAATAAAACTTGGCAAAGATAAAACGTTTTTTTGGGGTGGGAAATCATCCATGACATATCCCGCTCTGGGTGGAGCGGGAGGGCGTGTCAGACTCTTACTGACTAAAACCCACCCCTGTTCCTTGCCCTGAGTGCCTAGGGGCGCGGTAACTCTGTTTCGAATTTATCCACAACCCCTGAGCAGGCATCGGCCATGACGGGCCCCGTCATGATTGCTGTACAACTCTTGTTCGGCGCTTGTGGAACACTACGCGCCGTCGACTCTCGGGCCTGGTGCAGACCGGACGGCGAGCTACCCACTACTCGCCGTCCGTAGGCCCGGGAAAGATAAAACTCTTGATGCGGTTTTTAGTTCAAGAGTGAGGGCTTATTACGTTACTTTAGAGTAAAACTCTTTGTCATTTTTCATTGTATGATAAAGCAAAAATACGTGTATAATATTTCTTGATAATCTAACTTACGTACTAAATAGTTTTTTTTTACCCTGCAATCAATCTTATTATATCGAAAAACAACAAGTTTCTCGATATAATTATTCCAATACCTGTATGATCCCAAATCTGTAAAATGTCGAATCGAATTGTATGCAATGATTTAGCTATATGTACGTGTGACAAAGTATAGGTAGCAAGTGCTGTTCTATTGCATACGTGAGTGAAGTGCGAAGTTTAAGCATTCGACCAATACAAAGGGGGGGCGGCGATTGACTCGACTAATATTACATAAAATTAAGATGGTTAATTTGTTGATTTGGAAACAAAATAAGAAAGAAATTTCGAATTTTATATAAAGTAAAAATTTGAAAAGCACCCAATCGTTCGTGCATTGTCGAGTGTAGCATGATAATATTATGATAGTGAACATGGGTGTTTGTACAGGAGAAATTCCTGTTGGGCAATCTTTTATTTAAAAAGGAAGAAAAGGATCATGTCTTCTATCAGGCATAATTAAAATAACATTATTCATTATTGTGACCGCCCAATAATTTGGCGTTATATAGCTTAGGCATAACTTTTAGCCAAAAATGATCAAAATGATGTTATATCGCTTCCAAATCACCAATAGTCAAACAGATAATTACAGTTTCCCATAAATAAAAGAAGTTAAGTTACAAAATGTCCACCACCACCCCCACCATCCATATAATCCAACATACCGATAGATCACTCTGAAGGGTTTTATCATACAATCTCTCGTATTCCGCCTTGATGCCCCCAAGGTCTACTTCCGAGCGGCCGACTATGATCCTGACCAGGGTCTCGTCTTCAGTTCCAGCGCCCTGCATGGCGTTGCGGAGCCTCGCAGCGAACCAGGCTGGAGCATTCTCCACACACTCCACTGGAAGAGAAGATTCCAAGACATTATACGTACCCTAATCTCGCTTTCCAAGGTCTTATCGTATAGCCGTTCGTATTCTGCCTTGATGGCGCCGAGGTCCAGTTCGGAGCGGCTGACGACGATGCGGATGAGCGTGCGGTCGTCGGTTCCCATCCCGCGCATGGCCGAGCGCAGGCGCGTCGCGAACCAAGCCGCGGCGCTTTCCACACATTCCACTGAAAATATTTGGGCGGCGAACAGTTGCGTTATTGACTTGTGGGGTTAGGTTTTGTCACACAGTTTAGACTAGAATGAAGTATTATGTTATAAAATATGAAAAAAAAAAACAATGGCACTCCGGGAGTGCCGACAGAAGTGAAAACTTGAACAAAAATGCCCAACGCGCCTCGCGAGCCGCTATGAGTGCTAATGCGTCGTGGCACTCTTACGCGTCGTAGCACTCTCGTAGCGAATCGCATAAAATCATAAATATCTCGAAAACGGTAAGTCCAATCGCAAAAATTACCAAAATTTGGGCTCCCTTTAGAAAACCCGGTAAAAAAATCCATAAGATCTAATTCATAAAAAACAAAAAATATATATATTATCCGCTAAGCAAGCAAGCAAGCAAGCAATCCGTAGCACTCCACGCTACGACGCTACGACGGTCGGTAAGGTTCAGCGCAGACGGAACGGAGCGCAGCGGAGAGGATTTTATTAACGCACTTGAAAATAAACTTTAAAATTATTACAATATAGTGCATAAATGCTTGAACATGACAAAAAATGCTCGCGCGTCCTCGAAGATATCGCGATCCGTAAAGAAAATGCCCGAGACCGCGCGAGGATTATTCCTCTCTGTCTGCGCTGACCTTATCGGTGACGCGCGAGTTCAATTGTTTTTTCCCATCTCAAAAATGCCCAACGCGCCTAAAGAAATTTACACCTCAAAATGTAAGGTCGTAAATTAGTAATGGGTTTTTCATGAATAGTTTACAGGCTGAATTTCATTTGATTAAAAAGAGCGTGACTCATGAATAACGTAGCGTGGGGTTACTTTGGCTTATGTACCAACAGGTACACAGGATACTGTTTACTGTGTTCCTATTGGTTAACGAACTTGGGCCAAAGTTATGCCCCAGGGACAAAGTATCCCCATTTTACTGTATTAAATTTTAACTGACTGTAAAACGCAGAAATTTCTATAAAAAGCATCTGCTCAATATTTTACGAACTAGGTCATTATTGAATTTGTATGGATTGTTTTTAAGAGAATTCAAAGACAGACAGACTTTGTAGTGTGGTAGAAGGATACAGCTTTGCTAGTATAACAGTGTATTGAATCTGCTGTAAATGAGTGACAAATGTACTAATTAATAAGGGCCATTGTAACTGTTCTCTCCATATTAGCAAGGAAACGTTAGGCGTCGCAGAAATTTAATAGCAGTGTCAATAAATCAATCTGTCTGCCTTTTCCTAACTATCTTGGGGTCGGCTTCCAGTCTAACCGGATGCAGCTGAATACCAGTATTTTACATGGAGGGCCTGCTTATCTGAACTCCACAACCCAGTTACTGGGTAATACAATACCCCTTGGTAAGACTGGATGTCAGACTTTCGGGCTTCTGACGACCTGTAACGACTATCAAAGATCAACGAGTGACAGCCAGGACCAACGGCTTAACGTGCTTTCCGAGGCACGGAGGAGTCTCGGTATATAAAGATTGTCACCCATCCATGGACCAACCCTGGCAAGCGTAGCTTAACCTGATGGGTCGACCCGTGGGGCTGTTATTACTTTAGCCACGAGCTCTCTTAGCTCCGAGCAAAGTGTCAATAAGTATATACCAAAACCATAGTAGGTTCTTTATTATTAATAGGCTCACGTTAGACCTCTATTTCACCTGCGATGATGTGGTCGAAGATGGAGCACGCTTGCCTTGAAGTAACCTATTCACTCTCGACTTAAAGACTTCCAGGTTGTAGCTAGAAACATAGACTCTGGCAAATCTTTTTTTTTTTTTTGGTATAATAAGTTGTTAGACATACACAAAAGATCTTTGTTATGTGTATGTGTAATACTTATTGTTACGTCGACCGTATTACACTGGAACGTTCAAGAATGTGGTCAAAGTTTCCAGAAGTTTCCACTTGGTTCGAGAACATTCCGAGTCAGTCTGTTCTCGACTACGGATGCGAACGGAAGCGAATACACGCGATTACGAAGAGATGTGTAGCGAATTAGTTTGTGTAAAAAAAAGTTGTTGAGTTAATAACGAATATTTGGTTAATTAATAGGTGTAAAATAATTTATCCCATACCCAGCTCGTAACATTATTATACCTCAGATCAGACTATTGGCTATCCTGATAGAGAATTTCAGCATGAATAAACAACAACGAAGGTTTTCAGGCAAATTGGCGCCAGTTAGGCGAGAGGTCTTTTATTTTGAAAGTGTAACTTATGGCGTTAACATGACTTCATTGTGTACGTCATTTCAGAAAAGTCTTAGTGACATGAGGACATAAAATAATAATAATAATAATCTTTATTTAATCTGACTACTATGTGGTCTATAGTGTTAGTAACAAAATAGCTTATCCTATGTTAGTACTTAATAACTGAAACCGATCGGGTCCTATTTGTTAGTGCCCACACTAGCGGGCTGTCTACCCGGGCAACTATCGATAATATTTTGTTTTTCCGGCTCCCACGATTTCAAACTTGACCCAAAATTGTTATGCAACGACAAAGCTGGTAATTCTTCTACATACAGTGGTTCCCAACCTGTGGTCCGCGGACCACTGGAAGATCTTAGCTCTTCGGTTATGGTCCGCGAAATTTTTATAATTTCAACTTTTCAAATCAGAAATAACAATGATGAATGATGCAAACTCATTTTAAGTTTCTCTTAGAAGTATTGTCTTTTTGTTAAGACAATGTTCGTTGCTTTTGATTTGAAAGAACAGGTGTGCTACAAGTTTTGAATTTATAATTATAAGATTTTTATTTTTTTTAGATGAAATTAGTTAAATTTTCTTCTGGAATTCTGGTCCTTGCTAACAACAAAGGAACCAAAGTGGTCCCAGGTCACAAAGGTTGGGAACCACTGGTTTACAAGATCATTAATGGTCTCCTTCCGTCGAAACGCGTCACCGGTCGGTTGTAACGCGGTACGCGGAGCACACAATTGGCTCAATTACTCGCGTCTTACGAGATCGTCGCGGTATTGGCACGCGTGTGCCGTATATTTTATTTATTAATAAACTGATCGGAATGTAGAAGAAATATTCTATTTTTTTTATATGATCGAAGTTTTTTTAACGAAACTTGTAATGGGATTCTTTTATTGTGATATCTTACTCGTTTATTTGTTCGCTTTAATTCGATTTCTTAATTAATTTAAATTTAATTACTGTTACTACATAGTTAATTTTACTTGTATGTATTATAATTTTGATTATTTCTATATTTTTTTTTTCGCTTTTACATTTTTTTTTCTTCATTAAAATATCAACAGTTTCTTGGATTTAAAAAGACTAGACCCCACGACACAGGGGATCCTAGTGTGGGGTCTATGGTTTATATTTATTTGCATATGTGTATTTTCTTGGGACGATAAAGACTTTCAAAGAATTGTAAATTTATTCGTAAGTTATGTAAATACTATAGATATAATGAGGTTACTTCGTCTGATTTAGAAAAGGTCATAAGAACACTGTCCTGTGAGAAAGCACCCGGTTCAGATGGAATACGGGTGTAAGACATATACTTGCGTAAGCAAATAAGTCCTGTTCTAGCTGCATTAGTGAATAAGTCCTTATCTAACGGTATTTAACCTGACCAGTTAAAAAATGCAATTATACGTCCTATATACAAATCAGGAAGACATTTAGTATATGGTTATTATAGGCCTATAGGCGTGCAGGAACTATAGAGGGCGCCACATAAATGTCAATGTCGAGTATTTCTACAGTATAAGTTGCGGATTTCACTCAATAGATGGCAGTCTACGTTACGCGTGCTGCATGTGTGCATGATGCGTGTGTGTATACATATATGACACGGAAATTTCAATGACAAGTTTTATAGGGTAAAAGTTTCGAATTTACTCCACTAGATGGCACAGACTACGCCGTGCATGTTCCCTATCGCAATATAATATTAGTATGGGAGAACCAACTAATTTTTTCGAAATTGACTATTATTTACTTGAATAAATTTGTTCATTTCTATGGGGAGAAGCAGTATTTAAAATGAAATACTACCAAGCATTTCAGTTACACCCTGTATAAAGTACCTACTAGCTTTTGATAGCATTTTTGCCCTCATCAAAATGTGTTAATGACCCCACTAGAACGTTTGAGAACACATTCATTAGGCGTACAGCTAGGGAGTGGAATTCTCTACCGGAGTCTGTGTTTCCTGATAGCTACAACCTGGGAGTCTTTAAGTCAAGAGTGAATAGGTTACTTCTAGGCAAGCGTGCTCCATCTTCGACCACATCATCGCTTACCATCAGGTGAGATAGTGGTCAAACGCGTGCCTATCAACAATAAAAAAAAAAACAAAAAAAACGTACTATCGGGATAAAAGCTAGATATCCGATACGATATATGCTAGTCCAGGGTCATGGTCTACCTGCAGCAAATTTCATCCAAATTTCAAAATTGAGCCGTGATTATTCAACAAACAAACATACAAAGTCTTTCACATTTATTATAATACTAGCTGCGCCCCGCGGTTTTACCCGCCTAGACCGGAATAAAAGGTAGCCTATATGTTAATCTAGGCTATAAGCTATCTACATACCGAGTTTCATACAAATCGGTCTAGCCGTTTGAGCGTGAAGAAGTAACAAACATACACACTCACAAACTTTCACATTTATAATATTAGTAGGGTGTACTAGCTTCTGCCAGCGACTTCGCCCGCGTGGTATTAGCACTTTCCCTGTTATACACTTTAAACCGCTTTTTCACCCCCATAAAAAACCCTTTCTTAGTGGATACCTACTCTTCACAAAGAACACACCCTCCAAATTTCATGTCTTTAAGACCAGCGGTTTAGGCTGTGCGTTGATATATCAGTCAGTCAGGACTTTGAATTTTGTATATACAGACAAAGGCCTCACATAATGTGGGCCGATGACCTGGTGAAGGGTCGCGGGTAGCCGATGGATCCGTGACGCACAGAACCGGTTTGAGTGGCGACACTTGAGGGAGCCCTATGTCCAGCAGTGGACGTCTTTAGGCTGAAATGATGATGAGTGTACATTGTTACCGACCGATAGCCGACAGCGCCTCTTTGAGCTCGCCGTCGATCTCAGCCTTGATGGCCTGCTCGATGGTGCGCCCCGAGATGTTCTTGTATTCCTCGAAGATCTGCCGCAGCTGCGCGAAGCTCTCGTGGGCCAGGATCTGTAAGGTATGTTGTAGTTTTAAAATACGACTAACTAGTAGAAGACTTTTATCAAGTCAAAAGGGGATTTGTTACTTTTAGACAGGGTTTTAGTGGTAAAACACGTGCCTACCAATAATACCAGCTTGTTACTGAACCACTGCGACAAGTCTATTCTAATACAGATAAAAAACAATACTTTTAAATATTAAAACTTGTCCGATGATGTCATATGCCTCCGTTTTGGAAACTGGAAAACTATTTAGCAGTGACATTTACTAAAATATCTGGCATCAGGCCGATTACAATACATCTCCAGAAGGTAGCATGTCATGTCAGTCCCCCACTTGGCCTCCCCAGCGTCGTACAGCGCCTGAGCGTCTTCCCTCGCCTTCTCTTACTACTACATCATCACTCACTCTCTACGCGGTCTACTCACCCTGTTGAACAACTCCTCGTCAGTCCCCCACTTGGCCTCCCCGGCGTCGTACAGCGCCTGAGCGTCTTCCCTCGCCTTCTCTTACTACTACATCATCACTCACTCTCTACGTGGTCTACTCACCCTGTTGAACACCTCCTCGTCAGTCCCCCACTTGGCCTCCCCGGCGTCGTACAGCGCCTGAGCGTCTTCCCTCGCCTTCTCTTACTACTACATCATCACTCACTCTCTACGTGGTCTACTCACCCTGTTGAACACCTCCTCGTCAGTCCCCCACTTGGCCTCCCCGGCGTCGTACAGCGCCTGAGCGTCTTCCCTCGCCTTCTCTTACTACTACATCATCACTCACTCTCTACGTGGTCTACTCACCCTGTTGAACACCTCCTCGTCAGTCCCCCACTTGGCCTCCCCGGCGTCGTACAGCGCCTGAGCGTCTTCCCTCGCCTTCTCTTACTACTACATCATCACTCACTCTCTACGTGGTCTACTCACCCTGTTGAACACCTCCTCGTCAGTCCCCCACTTGGCCTCCCCGGCGTCGTACAGCGCCTGAGCGTCTTCCCTCGCCTTCTCTTACTACTACATCATCACTCACTCTCTACGTGGTCTACTCACCCTGTTGAACACCTCCTCGTCAGTCCCCCACTTGGCCTCCCCGGCGTCGTACAGCGCCTGAGCGTCTTCCCTCGCCTTCTCTTACTACTACATCATCACTCACTCTCTACGTGGTCTACTCACCCTGTTGAACACCTCCTCGTCAGTCCCCCACTTGGCCTCCCCGGCGTCGTACAGCGCCTGAGCGTCTTCCCTCGCCTTCTCTTACTACTACATCATCACTCACTCTCTACGTGGTCTACTCACCCTGTTGAACACCTCCTCGTCAGTCCCCCACTTGGCCTCCCCGGCGTCGTACAGCGCCTGAGCGTCTTCCCTCGCCTTCTCTTACTACTACATCATCACTCACTCTCTACGTGGTCTACTCACCCTGTTGAACACCTCCTCGTCAGTCCCCCACTTGGCCTCCCCGGCGTCGTACAGCGCCTGAGCGTCTTCCCTCGCCTTCTCTTACTACTACATCATCACTCACTCTCTACGTGGTCTACTCACCCTGTTGAACACCTCCTCGTCAGTCCCCCACTTGGCCTCCCCGGCGTCGTACAGCGCCTGTGCGTCTTCCCTCGCCTTCTCCACGTCCACGCCGACCTCTTCATCGCGAGCGCCCTGTCGTGAAGACTATGTTAACACGTAGCCAATGTTCTTAGCATACCTTGGGTGTGGTGATCAGTAGTCTTGTGTATGTATTTAATGAATAACTTTTTATTCCTAAATTAAGAATTTGAAGTTGTGCATTTGTCAAACTCTACTTTAGTTTTGACACGTTCTTAACTCTATATACTCAACTTCAAAATACAGCCCTAACTAGTAAACGAAGCGAGCAAAATGTTTTGTTCCGTCGGTATATACTCATACGTATGTATGTGTTGTCTATACGCAAAAAAAAAATATAGTTAGGAAGTTTTTTTGTAAAAAAAATAATCATAATCATAATAATCATCATTTATTGCATTCATGTAGTTTAAAATTGGACTCTAATAAAGCCGGTTGCAGTTCGAGAGTTCAGCTAAGTTACTTTAGCTTAGCTCGCAAAGCTGCGGTAATATTAATATTTGTGTGCCCATTACAAATTCTTGGTCTGCTAGATTAAACGGTTGAAATCAATATGTACAAAATATACAAGACAGAAATAACATGACATGACAATAAATGACCTACATTAACGAATTCGTATTAAAATGCCACACGGCACAGCAGACATGAGACACAACGCCTATAAATATTAATTTATACAACAGACCGCAGCAAGACCCAATAACCGCGAAACTCTATACCAATTTGTTTCATTACTTGTTTGCAGACAGTACTAATATTTGGTACTTTAATACATATATAGGGTGTAACGAAAATGCGTGATCATATTTTAAATGCCCATGGAAATGAACAACTTTCAAAAAGGAAGTCGTAAAAAAAAAGTATTTATTTACACTTCATGCAACAAAAGTACAAAGGCGGACTAAATGCCTTAGGCATTCTCTACCAGTCAACCAAGGGTGGTTGAGAGATAAAATGACAGGTACATAAAACAAAAACAAAGTAATAATAAGTAGAAATAATAAAAAATCGGGAACGAAAGTTATATATTATGCGCTGATGGTATTTTGGCTATCAGGTCTTGCCTAGTTCGGCTACAGATGCTTAACTCATTTGTTCTCAAAACTAGCCTGTGTTTAATTTGTAAAACATGCTATTTTTTTAAAATAAATAAATATATATAGTACATAATTATATCTAGTAAATCATTTGATAAAATAATAATATTGTACAAATAAAACAGTTAAACCGACTTTAAAAAAATAAATACCTATACTGGGTGGCGCAAAAGTAGTGGCACTAAAGAAAATACCTTTTTTTTTTTTATATGACATTTTCTGTCATTCTGTTGTTGAAAATTGTGTAGTGAACAAATGTAAAATACACTGAAAATAAACATGGACCGTTTTACTCCCCAAGAACGTGGAATAATTGTGTCAATGTTCTTACGGAATAATTCATCAGTGATAAGAACACAACGTGAATTTCGTCGACGATTTCCCCACCGTCCGGCACCGATTGGTCGCACAATTCGACGCTTTGCCACACGCCTTGAAGCAACTGGCTCAACATTGGATAGACCTAAGTCTGGGAGACCAAGAACAGGCCGTTCAGCTGAAAATATCGATGCTGTGCGCGAAGATGTGGAAGAGTGTCCAGAAACATCAACGAGGCGACGTGCCACGCAATTGGGCATTTCCAGACGGACCCTGCAGCGTATTTTGGTGAAAGACTTAAAGATGTTCCCGTATAAAACTCAAATGACTCATCAGCTGCTGCCTGCTGACCACCGAGCTCGTCTAGATTACTGCCAGCGCGTCATAAACCTCAACCTTGAAGAGGATGATTTTCCTTCAAAATTGGTTATGAGTGACGAAGCGCATTTCCATCTCTCAGGGCATGTCAATAAGCAGAATACTCGGTTCTGGGGCACTGATAATCCGCGCATTATTCAAGAAACACCTCTACACCCACTAAAAGTTACTGTATGGTGTGGCATCTGTGTTGACAGAGTGATCGGACCCTATTTTTTCGAAGACGCTGGAGGCAATGCGATTACTGTCACTGGAGAACGCTACAGAACCATGTTACGTGAGTTTTTGATACCCAGTTTGGACGAATTGGGGCTGGAGCACATCTGGTTTCAACAAGACGGCGCTACGGCACACACAGCGCGCGACACTATGGACTTAGTGAGGGACGCTTTTCCAGGCCGAGTTATCTCTCGTTTTGGCGATTTGCCTTGGCCTGCAAGATCACCCGATCTGACCAGTCCAGACTTCTTTCTTTGGGGTTTTTTGAAATCTCGGGTGTATGTGAACAAGCCACAGACTCTCGCAGCTCTAAAAGAAAACATTCGTCAAGAAATAACGAACATATCGCAGGAAGTGTTACGGCAAGTTATGCAAAATGTCATAAATAGGGCTCAAATGTGTATCAACTCTGGAGGTCACCATTTAAAAGACATCATCTTTAAATCCTAATGGTACGAAATTTAATGGCACAAATATACATTTAAAAAAATCTAAATCTAGTTTTCTAATTTAGAAAAAATGTTATAGCTGAACCAAATAGGGTCTTTACTTTTGCGCCACCCAGTATTTAAATGTTGCATTACCACAATCCTATAATTATAAATTCTACAATATTAATGTTAACCTTGAAAAAGACATGCAAACACGAAACACCACGCAAAGTCATATCAATTTCAATCTAAAACTACCAATTTGTACAACAATCGATAAATCAAACAGAACACATACACGATATCGACACAGATACTGATCACAACACTCCAAGGTCACCACGTAGTCAGCGAAAGCGAAGTCCAAAGAAAAATTAATGGTGCTTGCATACTGAGGGCTTCCGCAGGGGGAGAGCTCGGCCCTATTCAGTTAGTGAACAGTGGGGTCGATTTGTAAAGACTTCCTTACTTTTATGGTTGGTCCTTGGACTTTAAAGTCTTAATTCTTTATAATCTCATTCGAACTCTATAAGGTAACAATAAGGCGCAGATATACGACTTCTAATGATGAAGACTATTTCTTTGACTTTCACTCTTTTCTAGACAATTTTAACAAATTATATTTTTCTATGCTTGCGTGTTCTGTGCTGAGCTCACGTAAAGCGTCGTACGTCCACCCAGTAATAGGACTCGCCCATCAAAGAGCGCTGTCCGAAATTAGACGCATTATTAATTTATTATACTAAAACGCGTATACTAAAATATAGATAATTAAATGATCTTTAAAATGGTGAAGGTTACATAAAAATACGCTTTATAGTTTTTGCGTAATTTTAAATTTTTTATCCGCGTTAGACACAACTTATTTACAAATTAATTATACTATATTATAAACTTATAAAATTATAATTTCAAATATTCACATATCAAATTACGAAGGAAATTGTCTACATTAACATATTTATTTTTCAAAGAAATAAAACTAGTCGTGTAGACGTGATGTTCAATTAAAAACCATTAGAAGTCGTCTAACTGCGCCTTATGTCCCTAGGGGAAGGCCAAAGAAACGATGGATGGACTGTGTGAAAGAGGATATGGGTAAAAAGGGGGTGACTACAGAGACGACGACAAATAGAGAAGTATGGAAGAAAACGACATGTTGCGCCGACCCCAAATAAATTGGGATAAGGGCAGGAGAATGATGATGATCTAGGCAAGCGTTAAGTGCAAAAGATAACAACGCTAAAGCTTCATCTATACGTATATACATTCTCTACAATCACTGTTTGATGTTGTTAGTATTAGTACCAGTTCCCATGTCATCACATGCTTTCATGCGTGCGACACTGCTATATCGTCGGTGTTACTGCAAGACCACGTAACTAGCTTTTCCCATAAGGCCTAATTTTCAATGTTATTACATCCCAAGTTCAACCTTATTGGGCACGCCGCAATAGGGAATATGCATGAAAAAAAATATTTGTTATCCAACCGGTTTATCGACGAATATACTAAAATAGAGTTCGAACAGTGAAAGCAGAATCAAAATTGATCAAAAATTAAACCAGATGTAACACTTTTAAACAAATATATTTGTCTCTCTCTCGAAAACGCTGTTTTCTAGGGCAGTTGTATGGGCGTCATGTCCTTTGACATCAAAGAACACGTCGAACTTCTCTTTCTAATGATCAACTTTAAAGCTTTATAACTTCGTCGCTGATGATGATATTTTGAAAATTCCTTCATATTTGTTCACTATAGTTAATAAGTCTTCAATTCAACAAATAAAAAGATATCATGCATATTCCCTATTGCGGCGGTGAGGCCTCTCTTTGAAGAGTGGCTGGAGAGGCGCCACGGCGTCCTCAACTTCCGCCTGACGCAGATCCTCACCTGACACAGAAGTTTCGGGAGGTTCCTGTGTAGGATAAGGCGAAGGGAAACGCCCGGGTGTCACAACTGTGAGGATAGCCCAGAGGACACGGTGGAGATCTGCCCCGCTTGGGCGGAGCCCCGCCGTGTCCTCGTGAAGGCGATTGGCGGCGCGCCCGGCCCTGGTCCAGGCCATGGTATGGAGCGAGAGGGAGTGGGAAGCAGTTGCCTCCTTCTGCGAAGCAGTAATGCTCGCGAAGGAGGAGGCGGAACGGGTGAGGGAGGCTCAACAAAGTCGCCCTCACGCCCCCAGCTGCAACCGCCGTAGGAGACGCCCTGGGCGTAGGAGGTTGCGAGATGATCTCCGGCCACCGACCACCCCAAAAAAAAAAAAAAAAACCGTAGACGCGGGCCTGCAGACGGCGAGTAGTGGGTAGCTCGCCGTCCGATCAGCACGAGGCCTGTGAGTCGACGGCGCGTAGTTTTCCACGCGCCGAACAAGAGTTGTCAGCAATGACGGGGCCCGTCATGGCCGAAGCCTGCCCAATTTCGACCTTAAGGAAAAACCTAGTTACGCGGTATTGCAGTATCACCGACGATATCGCCTCCTGTCTGTTTTATAGCAGAAATAAAAATGATCAATTTGTTCCAGTTGCTAACCTAGAATCTACATAGATTTCTTGGAAGTATGTTTATAGATAGGATGGATATAATTATGAGGTGTTGTAGCATGTTTGCTACCAACAAAAACTTGATCTTCTTCATATCGACTATAAATTATCTATGCGCTATTATTTTACGATCCTGTGCCTCATATAAAAACAAAAAAAAAAAAAGAATTGTTGAAAAGTTTGTACTTTTCTACGATATCACTTGAATTCTTGGCGTCATATTAATCAAAAATGACAAAGATAAAACGCATCAAAGTTCCGGAGTGGGGCATCACTTTTGAGTTAAAAGTGGTACAATTTTTAACCCAAGTGTGACGTCATGCGAGATGTGAATGCACTGTATCGTCTTCATTTTTTGTTTACGTGACAAAAGAAATAATTACGCGTCCAATTTTTTTTGATAATATATTTGGTGACTCCATGGATTTTTTTTACCCAGGTATATATATCCGTATTCGCCATGCTCTATTATTTTACGATCCTGTGAATTAAAAAAAAAAAAAACTAAAATATCAATGACTTTTTGGCGTCATATTTTGTCGTGATGGATTAGTCCTACTACTTAATTCTTATTTATCATTTTAACACAAAATAGTACAAAGTGCATGCATTACGACAACACGTAACATAATAACTTACAGTCACGATGAGGGTCAGCAGACGACGGAAGTCGCCCGAGGTCTCGGAGCACATGTGCTCAGCTAGGGGACGGTCATACACTGTACATAGAAGAAAACCTCATCAGTCCTTAGGTAGTTGTAATCCTTTCAGCTCCATCTGATGCAGTGCACAGTTGGAAACGATCTCAAGAAACTAGATATTCACAAAAAAAGCCAAGTGCGTGTCGGACTTCGCACTTTTAAGGTTCCGTACCAAATGTATTTTTGACTATTTGTATGGCTTTGAGTCAACAAGATGCTCATACTGTGAAAATTTGAAGACTGTAGCTCCAACCGTTTGGCTGTAAAACCTGTGTGACAGACGAGGGACAGATAGAAAGAAAGAAAAGAAAGAAAGAAAAAGTATTTTTGCCACAAATTAACGACATACTCAACAATATGATTTTGCTAACTTAACCTTTATCGATAGTGTTAGATACACAGACGAACACGTGCGTGACAGCAATAGGGCTCCGTTTGGACACTTTGGGTACGGAATCCTAATAAGAAAGTCGCTGTTTGCTATGTTTCTCTGCTTACTTCTTCTAAACTACGCGATGGATTATGATACAGTTTTTCACTAATTGAAAGAGCGATAAACGAGGAAGGTTTGTGTGTCATTAGATTATAAACACCGTAAGATTGTAATAAAAGAAAGATTTAACTCTTGTCATATTATAAATAGATCATGTCAAATACATTAAATCTCATAGAAATTCGATAATTTACAATTTTTCTGTCTTATTCAAAAAAAAAGAGTACAATTTCACATGATTTTTCATCTGCACCCGTATGAAGCCGGGGTAGGTCGTTAGAAAAAACTGGTCAAGTGCGAGTCGGACTCGCGCATGAAGGGTTCCGTACCATCGTACAAGATTAAACGAGTCTAAAGAAAAAAAAAGTCAAAAAAGCCAAATAAACACGTTTCTTGTAGTGTTACAACGGCAACAAAAATACACATTCTGTGAAAATTATGTCTACCTATTACGGACCATGAGATACAACCCGCTGACAGACGGGACGTACGGCCGGACTGACAGCGAAGGTTTAGGTCCCGTATAGGGTCCCATTGGTTACCCTTCGGGTATCCCTAAAAATAAAATATTTAAACCAATAGTTTAGTTTAGTTTATTTATTAATAATTATCAAAAATTACATGTCAGGTTCAACACGAAGTAAGTAATCCGTGGTCTCAGGTCCGCAATGACTGATTGCTGTGTCGACCGGCAACACACTTATGAAATCAGTCTGTGGCAATTTTGTTACGCTCTTGGAACTCGTTTTGTCTATCAGCAAATTGTCAAACTATTGGACGGAGGACATTCAACTTTGGCCATGAAATGGCACATTTAAAACAGTACAGAAACCATTATTTTGTTTTCTCTCTTGTTTAATTATGCGAAGTGATTTGGCGAGTTCTTAACTCAACCCAGTAAGATGTCATAAGATTTGGCTCGACCCCCTCCCGTCTACTCTCACAGTCAATACGTTAATCTATGCTTTTGGATTTATTAAAAAAAACCGACCAAGAGCAAGTCGGACTCGCACGCTTAATCCGAACAAATCATATTTTATTACAGGTATTTTTTTTAAACGATATACTCTTGATAGGTTTTCTTGTAATCTATAAGTAAAGAACTACCTCCTGTATTTTTTTTTTAATTTTAGAGCCTGTGCTTTCGGAGATAAGGGGGGGATGGTCGGACAAAAGACAGACACACGAGTGATCCTATATGGGTTTCGTTTTTCATTGTGACTTTCGAAACCCTAAAAACATAATTTACTTAATTATTTCGATTTAGGATCAGTTTTAAGTTTTACTAAATTTAACCCAGTATTATCGGATTTTACACTTTTACTTGTGAAAAAAGAATACGTGATTCTTGCCGAGAGCCCTGTGTCGATTCCTAATAATAAATAATCCCAACGTGAGATTGGGTGAGATTCAGCTCGACTCCCTCCCCTTGACACTTCACGTAATTAAGGGACGCGCCCTAAAAGTTAATCTGAGTAGATACTGATCCGATTAAGAAAATTCATTCACCGATAGAAAGTTTCAAAAACGCAGACAGTTGGAAAAATCCCGATTGCTGTGGGATAGGCTACAGGAGCGAAACCGCGGGAAAAAACGAGTCTATCATACGTTTCAAATACAAGATACTCACTCCTCTCATAAGCCTGTACGATGGAAGCGATCTCCTGCTTGGTCCTGGTGCAGAGGATCTCGACCAGGGTGTCCTCGTCAGTGCCGAGGCCGTTCATGCACTTGTTAAGCTCCTTGCACAGGTACTCTTCAGGTGGCATCATCAGGGCCACTATCACATCTTCGAAGTGACCGCCCAGCTCGGATTTTAGGTCTTCTATGATGTCCTATGATGGAAAGGGAGAAGAAACATTAGAAATGGAAGGTAATGAATAGTCTTAAATAACTCAGATCTGAAACCACCTTTGGTAATCCAGTCGTATCATAAGCTTGTTTCTACGAGTATATTTTGTAAATGACCGGTCTTTTAGGTTTGTATATTTGTAAAAGACCGGTGTAGGGAGGCTTTATAGTCATTGGGTGTAGGCATGCCAAAATTGGTCTTTTACGTTTGTTTATTTGTGGAAGACCGGTGTTGGCGTGTAAAATTGGTCTTTTACGAAGACCGGTGTGGGCGTGCCAAAATTGGTCTTTTACGTTTGTTTATTTGTGGAAGACCGGTGTGGGCGTGCCAAAATTGGTCTTTTACGTTTGTTTATTTGTGGAAGACCGGTGTGGGCGTGCCAAAATTGGTCTTTTACGAAGACCGGTGTGGGTGTGCCAAAATTGGTCTTTTACGAAGACCGGTGTGGGCGTGCCAAAATTGGTCTTTTACGAAGACCGGTGTGGGCGTGCCAAAATTGGTCTTTTACGAAGACCGGTGTGGGCGTGCCAAAATTGGTCTTTTACGTTTGTTTATTTGTGGAAGACCGGTGTAGGCGACTAAAATTGGTCTTTTACGTTTGTTTATTTGTGGAAGACCGGTGTAGGCGACTAAAATTGGTATTTTATGAAGACCGGTGTGGGCGTGCCAAAATTGGTCTTTTACGTTTGTATATTTGTGGAACACCGGTGTAGGAGTGTCAAAGTTGGTCTTTTACGTTTGTTTATTTGTGGAAGACCAGTGTAGGCAAGTAAAATTGGTATTTTGTGAAGACCGGTGTGGGCGTGCCAAAATTGGTCTTTTACGTTTCTATATTTGCGAAACACCGGTGTAGGCGTGTCAAAGTTGGTCTTTTACGTTTGTTTATTTGAGACCGGTGTAGGCGTGTAAAAATTAGTATTTGAAGTGGTGTTGTGTTTTTAAATTTTCAGTACTTAACCTTTTCCTAATACGAGTAGTCGGAGTTCAATGTTTAAAACTATCTCACGCCGCAATATATCTCATAATTACACCATGGTGTAACGTCCGCGTATCTACGGGTAGACCTTGATACCTTATCTACTTATATTACCGCAAGACAAACTATAATTAGAGACTATTTGTAGAACAAAAACTCTATTCAAGTTTTTCCTAAAAACCCATCAACTCATTATTAATCTTAACCTTGAGAAGCCGTACTGAGTGACCAAAACAAACACCTTACTATCAACCGCACATTAGTGGTAACATTTTGACATTGACCTTTATAGCGTAGCAGTAAGGGCGATTATTGTACCTCAAGTAATCATTATCACTGATGTGACTGTACAAGGTAGGTACACCAAGAATCATGACAATGTACTAGGGTACGGTAAGAAGTATGACTAATATCATGACGAAGGTATGGAGTGAGATAAATGACCTTGATAGTAGATTACGTGAACTAGCGCACCATGTAATATGCATGGCAACTTTAAACAGTTCGTCGGTTTGAAACAATCGATAACAGTTTGAGTGGTAGTGGTATGGGGAAGTGAAATGTAAATCAATAAGTTAGTTTAGCTTTGAAATTTTAATGAAGGCTTTTTCAGTAGTACCCAAAGTGACTTACTTAGGTACATCAATATTTTTTTTTTTGAACTTTCGCGCGTCTTATATTATTAGGTTCTACCAGAGGCTTCACCCGCGCGAACTTATTACTTCTGCCATTATATATTATAGGCAACTAGCTGACCCGACATACGTTGTCCTGTCTTAGCTATGAACTGTCAAACGCGCGAAGTTTAAATAGTCGTAAAGTTTTCTGAATTTTTCGCAACTTTCTTAATTTTTTCTTTCATAAGAACCTTCTCCTGGCAATTACAAACACAACAATAAAAGAATTAGCGAAATTGGTCCAGCCGTTCACGCGTGATACCGTGACCAAGGAAATAGAAATCCATTTTTATTTATATAGATATGTATAGATTAAGGTACTATTCCAGATTCTAATATATCTCTGTACCAAATTTCATCCAGTTCCGTTTAGCCGTTCTGGCGTTAATTGAGTAACAAATATTCATCCAAACTTTCGCATTTATAATACATAGGATTAGTGTCGATGTTTTCTTCGCTTACCGCCTTGGATACAGTGGCGGTGGACAGCAGTCAGACAAAGGAGGAGAAGCGTAGGCAACTATTTGTAGTTTATGCCACAAGGAACAATTTATATCTGCGGCCACCGTAGACCCGGGCCTGCGGACGGCGAGCAGTGGGTAGCTCGCCGTCCGATCAGCACCAGGCCCGTGAGTCGACGGCGCGTAGTGTTCCACGCGCGCCGAACAAGAGATTACTGTCAGCCACCACTGACGGGGCCCATCATGGCCGGTGCCTGCATGCCTAGGGGTAGCGGATAAATTCTGAAAATGAGTTATCGCACCTCTGGGCACTCAGGCAGGGAAGGAACAGGCAGAAGCACAACAAACCCACCGTTTTAGTCAGTAAGAGTCTGACACGCCCTCCCGCTCCACCCAAAGCGGGAGAAGTCATTGGATGATAACACACCCCGCCAAAAAAAAAAAAGTAGCAACTTATGGAAATCCATTTCGTGTTTGTTGGGTTCCGTACCCGAAGGGTCGAAACGGAGCCCTATTGCTGTCACTCACGTGTCCGTTTTTCTGTCTGTCCGTCGTCTGTCACCCGGGTTTTTAACCCTACTTACCTTGGCCTATTTTTATTGTAAACCACACCAGTTTTTTGTTTACATGAAGGTGCAAATAAACTATTTTTATTTTATTTTAATGCCAAACGGTTGGAGCTACAGTCTTCAAATGTTAACAGTATAAGCATCTTCAGCCACATAAATGGTCAAAAATACATTTGGTACGGAACCCTAAATGTGGAAGAAAGTTCCAAACGAAGCCCTATGCTGTCACTCACGTGTCCGTCTGTCCGTCGTCTGTCACAAAATTTTGTTCCGAAGAACTTTTTAACTTCCCATTGACCTATGAACTTGATATTTGGTGATAATGTATATTATTACGTATATTTTACTAACAAATACCATTAAATTGATAAATCAGATTTTTTCTTTGATAATTCCCTCATTTGTGCAAAGTCCGACCCGCATTTGTCCGGTTTTTGGTTATGAACCATCAGGTAGTTATCATATTCTCGTCTTTATAAACCTAATAAGGAAGTTCGTAGCAGATATGCGGGCGATCTGTTCTCGTAGTATTTCGAAGCTTATGACTCATCTCTCGTCCATTCTCACGGTTATCTTGTAATTAATCACTGATAATCACGAACAAAGTCTGAAACAGTGTGTAGGGTCAATACTATTATAAAATCTTTAAAAGTTTTAACGGGTGTAAAAAGACAGTTTCCGAAGCCGAAAGCCAACACATTCTACCCATTATTTGGATAATTTTTTTCCTCTAGACCATACCTGGGAATCCACTAGAGATATTGAAGGTAAAAGTCGCAATTTTCTTTTAACTTTTTTAAGAAAATGAATTCCAAGTGTTATTACTAAACTTTAATCCAAAAAAACATTACCTGAATTTTCATTTTTTTTTTTCAAAATTTCGACAAGTACCTACGTGGCTTAGAGCAAAGGGGCGGGGTTTATCTCCACTTGCCTGGGTTCGCATTACATTGCGCGCAATAAAAAAAAGTTTTTTTTTAATTCCTAAAGATAAAAGTCGTTTCCCAGCAATATTTTTTGCGCAAAACTACTTTGTTGGATGTACAGTACGCGTAGTTGACGGCTATGTGATGTGTCTTTTTACACCCTGTATAGTTTACTGAAGATTGCGTAAGTATTTTGTAAGAGAGACTTTTTTATCATTGATAGGCTCTCGTTTGACCTCTATCTCACCTGATGGTAAGCGACGATGTGGTCGAAGATGGAGCACGTTTGCCTAGAAGTAACCTATCCACTTTCGACTTAAAGACTCCCAAGTTGTAGCTATATCAGGAAACAGACTTCGGCAGGGAATTCCACTCCTTAGCTGTACGCACAATAAATGTTTCCCAAAACGTTTTGTGCGTGTGGCTGGGATGTCCATCATGTACCGGTGGCGCATCGCCGTACGTCCAGTGGTCCCATGATGGAACGGGCTTGGTGGAATTAGACTATGCAATTCCAATGCACACTCCCCATAATGTAACTGATAAAAAACCGACAGGCTAACAACTCGGCGTCTATGTTCAAGACTTTCGAGTTTCGACTCAACGAGCCTATCATTGCCGATGATCCTCTTGGCTCGTTTCTCAATTGACTCAAGGGTATCAAGCTGGTATCTGGCAGATCCGTCCCAAAGATGCGAGCAGTACTCCATACACAACCGAACTTGCGCTTGATAAAGTTTGAGCAGTTGTTCCGGCGTGAAGTACCGTCTCACCTTTGCTAGGATTCCCAACTTTTTGGCAGCCAGTTGAGCCTTTGTCTCGATATATTATGGCCCAAAATTGAGGGTGGATCTCAACGTGACACCAATTGGCATTGAACACATTGGCAAAGCATTGGCGTGACTTCGAACCAGCATTGGCATTTTATGCTCCATACTCGTATTATAAACAGGTTTTTAGAACCTCGTAGGCTCAGAAATTGGATGTGCTTTATTCAGACCATTTAACATAAAGATGGCTATTTTCGTCTTATGTAACTTTACCCTCTCCACCCATATAACCCAAGGGCCAGCAACGATCAGACCTTCGTTATTTTATAAAAGCTGAAAGATTCTCTGTGTATGTCCCCAATACAGATAAGAACGATAGGTAAATCAAACGGGTAGCAAAGGTGTATAAAATTGCATCTCAAATTCGTTAAAGTATAAAGTTCAGTTAACATATATTTTATTTGGAAGAATATTAGAAATAGGGGGGTGACTAAAGAGATGACGACTAATAGAGGAGTATGGAAGAAAAAGACATGTTGCGCCGACCCCAAATAAATTGGGATAAGGGCAGGAGAATGATGAATGATGATTAGAAGTCACGTCTTCCATTGTCAGACACATAGAGTGGTTGCAACCCCCTGTCAGATACCCTTTTTTTTTCATATTGTCTTTAATTAAATTACTACGATAATTAGTGTGACTGCTATCGTAAAGGGTTGGATATAGTCACCAATTTAATTAATTGTTCCTCTTCTGAATCAGAGAAATTCATCTTCGCGTAGGTATCGCTGCGGCGGCGAACGCATCAGAGCCTTTAGATAAAATACTTTTCTGTAAACGTTAACGCTAACGCTTCATGCAAAATGTATGGCAAAGACATTACTGGGCGTGAGTCACGTGACAGTTCTCTGTCTAACGCTTCGTGCAAAACGTCGTTGCCATACATTTTGCACGAAGCGTTAGCGTTAACGTTTATAGAAATGTATTTTGGCTAAGGGGGCAGTTCGGAATCATCCCTTAAGAGCGGTTGCGCACTACGTCCGATACTTATTCGTGAAAATACGGTCCGGCGTGGCCGTAGAACAATTTGTATGGTAGATTACGCACTACCGATCCGAGTTCGGTCCGAGTTTTCTATAGATCTGTATTTTGACGGATAAGTTTCGGACGTAGTGCGCAACCGCTTTTAAACTATGAAAAATTGTAAGTATACTTTCGACCTAGTATAAATGCTGAATTTTATGTATGTTACTTGGGGAAATATCAAAAGATTTTTTGGTTTCCTCAGCAGTCAGACTGTTTCGATGGTTGCTTCAACTTGTCAGACACATTAAAAATCTGCCGTATAGTTCGGCCAAAATAGATATTCAAGAATTAGAGCGAATGTTCAGAAAACCATTATAATTGAATTGTGAAAAGTCCCATAGACCCCACATCTGCAAAAAAATAATGTCTAATTTCACAAAAATGGGTTTTTTGCATTTTTCAGCCAAATGGTTTATCGTAAAAGTGAACTCAGAAAAAAATTGTAAAGCATATCATTAGTAGGTAGTTGAAAAACATGTTTTCTCTATAATATGCACGTTTCCATGCTACCTGTGAGGTAGTATAGATACTTGGCGCGTTTTTCTTAAATGCTCAATTACACTATCCAATTTCAAGGGAGCCTTGAAATCGGAAGGTGTAATAGCAGTTAGGAGTCCCAATTTAGTGTAGTGTAACCGCTAGTTTCCAACTTCCTAGTTAGATTGTTCCTAAATAGGGTCCCTTGAAAGTGGATAGTATAATTGAGCCTTAATACCTGTTGTTTTATGTGTAATAAATTAAAATGCATCTAAATTCGGCCAGCGCTCCTTGATGGGAGAGTCCTATTACTGGGTGGATGTACGACGCGTTACGTGAGCTCAGCACAGAACACGCAAACTAACCACTCAAGGTCATTGCCTGTTAATAGCACCTTAATGTGGTTTTCCGGACAGCCCTATTCATCCTATCGTCGGCGTCGCTGGCTCTTACTCTAATATTAGTAAACGCGAGCTTTTATCTATTCTGTGACACGGGGAGAAGTAATAACCAGTTAAAACGTCAAATTTACTATTTTTTCGAGGTAGCATTGCCATAAAACATTACCACGCTTTTATTAATAACTGGGTACTTGTCTGATCTCTCTCATCGTTATCATTTCTTTACTAAAGCTACAGGTAGAATTAAGGCTTATGGCGGATCGAAACGCTCCGCGAGTCGCTGCGCGGTAACACGTGGTAATACGAGAACTTCACACACGTCATTAACTTTAAATTCTAAGTATGTTCTAGCTTTACAATAGAAACCACAAATTCATGATTCAAGCTAGACTAGTTAGGTATAAAGAGGTCTTCATCTCAACGTTTTCAATAGACGTAACCTCTAAATGACGCGCCATTGCTCACTATCTACTAACACAGTGAATCTTTTGATATAATTAGCTATGATTGAGAGTAAATAAGTATGAGTAATAGTTTTCTCACGGCATATTCTTTGAAGTCTAGGTAATGTTGATATTTTCAGTGTTTACGTGTATATTACACATCTGAGCAAATATTGATTACAAGTCCACCGGCTATTGTTCACGATATAATGTAAAGTCAAAAGTTTAACAGCCTTATAAGAACATAGGAGAGTATGAAGAATATAAATATAAGCCAAATATAGAAAAAATTACTTAAACTGCATTTATTTACCCACACACAACAGTCACAGTACACCATATTAACTCATGTTAGTTTAAGTGTACGACAATGATGTGAAAGAGCGGAGCCTGCGGTATAGGGTCAGCGCAGACAGAGAGGAATAATCCTCGCGCGGTCTCGGGCATTTTCTTTACGGATCGCGTATGCTCCCCGCATATCTTCGAGGAAGCGCGAGCATTTTTTGTCAGGTTCAAGCATTTATGCACTTTATTGTAATAATTTTAAAGTTTATTTTCAAGTGCGTTAATAAAATCCTCTCCGCTGCGCTCCGTTCCGTCTGCGCTGAGCCATACAGGCATTCTTTGCTTAGAAGGGGGCTCCAAACACGTTTAAATGCTATGTATTTCTATATTTGACATAATAAACAATTTTATATCTTTTTTATCGTATTTTGCGACGATCTAGAACTGCCAAACGATCGTGATTTGCAGTGGCCTACTTGGAAAGCACTGAATCGATTCCGTACCCAAGTAGGCCGCTGCAAATATAATTTGGTGAACAAAACTTTTTTACAAAAAAAAAACAACCGACTTCCAAAAAAGAAAATACACTAAAAACTTTAATTTCGGAAGTCGGTGTTTGTATTTTATTTCTTCGTTATTTGACACCGACTTCCGAAATGAAAGGTATTTTTAAATTTTTAGTGTATTTTCTTTTTTGGAAGCCGGTTGTTTTTGTTTTTTGTTTAAAAGTTTTTTTATTTTTCACATTTTAGTTGTTATACCCCAGAACCCAAAACCCCAATAACGGCATTTAAACATACTCGTAATTGGAGGAAACCAAAACGTCATACTATGTATGTTTACATATATTTTTCGTTTTTGTTCAGTTTCGATAAAATTTATATGGGACCTCGGGAGTATATTCTTTCGGATAAATAAAGAATTTTGGAAATCGGTCCACAACTGACAGAGAAATCGGAGGACATGCATAAAAAAAAAAAATTACGTACAGTCGAACATAGAACCTCCTCCTTTTTCGAAGTCGGTTAAAAAGTTGGAATATTAATCCTTCAAACACCCGGTGCGAGTGCCGTTCTCGTGTACAGGCCATGACTTATTTGCCGGAGTGCCCCAGGTGAACGTTTGCGTGCACCCTAGAGGACCTGAGCAACGCCTCCTACGAAGCAATAAACGTGGCTACCTACTGGTCCCACACAGTATGATTAAAATAATGTAACGTCGAAACGAAAAGAAGAAGTCGTTCTAGATTTTCATGGGCTTTAAAATAATAACATCACGGAAATTGATTATATAACTACAGATACCGGCACGGTTCTTGAGCGCTCGGCGGAAGAGTGGGGATCGCTTTGCGCATCGTACATTTATGACAAATAAAACGCACACCCGTTTATTATTTATTTTTTCTAAGTTACCTAGGTACGTAATTTCTTACTGGTTCTATGGTTGAAAGAAACAGATGTGTTCGTAGCCTCCGCTGTTCTTTTTTGAACTTGTTTTAAATTTCTGACTCCTTCTTCAATCACCTTTTTCATAAAACAGTTTACATGGTAAATCAGTTTTCTGGCTTGTCTTTTTAAAACAGTGTTTTACCTTGGCATCTTATACCTAAAAAGAATACCATGTCACATAGGACCAAGGCAGCTTTCAACTGGTGAAAGAATTTTTGAAATCGGTCCAGTATATTTGGTGCCTATTGAATACAAACAAACAAACAATCAAATCTTTCCTCTGTATAATATTAGTGTAGATAAAAACTTTATTTATAGTACATTTCGATACAAGTACAAGTACAAATAAAATAATTGAATCAAAAATAGTTTTGCTATAATTACAAACTGACATTAATTTTTATTTCCCCCGCTTTGCTTTCGATAAATATCACCTTTTATTATAATTACAACTTGCTTTTGTGGACTACTCCAAAGCATTCGACAGCATAGTACACCCATCTATATGGACAGCTCTAAGAAACAATGATGTAGACAAAGCATATGTCAATATCATAAAAAACATCTATTCTAAGAGTGTTAGTAGAGTAAAACTGGAAAGACAAGGGAAGGAGTTCACAATTGGTAGAGGGGTGCGGCAAGGAGACCCGCTGTCTCCAAAGCTATTCATAGCTGTACTTGAAAACATTTTCAAAAACATTAAGTGGGATAATAAAGGCATGGATACTAAATAATAAATTGACACACCTAAGGTTTGCAGATGACATTGTTCTTTTGAGTGAATCTGCGGAAGATTTAGAAGCAATGCTACAAGGATTAAACTTCGAAAGCAAAAAAATCGGCCTACACATGAACGCTTCCAAAACCAAAATTATGTCAAACAGTCAAAAGAAAACAATCAAAGTAGAGGAAAAACCGATAGTTTATACAAATGAATATGTGTACCTGGGTAAATTGGTGTCTTTTGATGCAAATAGCAACGAAAACGAAATAGACAGACGAATAAGTACAACTTGGAAGAAATACTGGGCCCAAAAAGAAATCCTAAAAGGGAACTACAGCCTTAGTATAAAAAAGACTATAATGGATTCTTGCATTCTCCCAAGCTTAACATACGCTAGCCAGACATGGGTCTTCACTGAAAAGGTAAAAAACAAAATATCATCTTGTCAACATGCAATGGAACGAAGTATTCTGAAACTGAGAAAAATACAAAAAACGAGAAACGCAGACATCCGCAAGAAAAGTAAATTAACAGATGCTCTTCATTTTAGTTTGAAACAGAAGTGGAACTGGGCAGGCCATTTATCAAGATATAAAGATATGAGATGGACTTACCAAACAACTAAATGGCAGGGCCCAAAAGGCAAAAGAAATGTAGGAAGACAGAAGAAAAGATGGGCAGATGATATAATAAACACAGCAGGTAAAAGTTGGATGAATACGGCCAAAGACAGGGAAGCATGGAAAGGAATGGAGGAGGCTTTTACCCATAGAGGGGCCACATAACAAAGAAATGGAAAGGAAATAATTATAATTAGATGTAAATTTGTAAGATGTGTTATGTAGAAAATAAAGCTGTAAATAAATAAATTATAATTACAAAGGTCTAATTAATAAAAAATTCACATAAAATATTTGAGTTCTATCTTACCAAATAAATTAAAATGATGCAGTTTAAAAATTGGTGTCAATTAAATTGGCCGGAATTGTACTCGTCGTCGTGAGGTACGTGCAACAAGAGTATAGAACAAATCCCGAGTGACGGCTATGACGCGATGCGCTACGGTCCAATCACGGCACTTTCGCCGCCCCCGCGCCTCACTTCACACCACCAAAGGGACCCAATAACTCACTTTTGCGCAGGTGAAGGTCAGCGCTCAAGAATCGTGCCGATGATTGTACTGAACTAATGAATCTGCTCCAATTTAACCCGAATGTTCGGTACCTACTACTAAATTAGGAAATCCAATAAATGATGGACGGCAATAGACTTACCCTGCCGTACTCGTGAGTGAAGGCCTTGGCAATGGCCTGCCGCTGAGCGTTGGACCGCGTGGTTAGGATGTCGATGATGGCCTGCTCATCAGTCCCGAAGCCCTTCATGGCAGCTCGGAGCGCCGCCGCATCCTCTGCGGCGTTGAAGTTGGGGACTCCCACGACTGTTGGGTCACGCTAAATAGGAAAAAGGATGAGTTTAGGTTGTTTTACAAATTTTTCTTTACAGCTTGGATTTTAATGTGTGGTGGGTGTGAGCGGACTCAGTAAAAACACTTGCAGACAAAAAAAAAAAGACATTGTAACAAGGCGACTTCATAAAACCTGTTCCAAAATTTCTCAACATATAGAAAAACTTTTGATTACTTATCATGATAATTGAAAAAGCGACTGAAGGCACATCACAGTGATGCACAAAAATTCATGTATTTTCTATATAGGTATGTGACATTTTGTAGCTCAGACTAATTATGACTGAGTATGTTTGACTGCCAGGCATTAAACTGAATTTGGCAGGTCACACCTTATTGTATGAGTAATATGATAATGAAAGCCTTTGAAAGATTAGCCCATGCAATGTCAAATACTGTTTAAACCCTTAGATAATTACAAAATATATTTTTATCAGTTCATTTACGAAAGTGTTTATTTAAACTGATTTATATTTATATCAATTTTTTTTAGTATAGTTTGTTCACAAAAAGATTTTTTTTTTTATCACAGGTCAAAAACTGATTTCTATCCAACAAACACAAAATGTTGACAGCACTTGAAATACATATTACCCACAAGTTGCCCCTCAACGGCCGCGCCTCTTATCGCATTTTGACATATTTACGACCCGGGCTCATAAAAAACAACTTGCTGAGGTTTCTATTGGAGCGAGGCACTTAAAGTAAACTTTTTTGGGTTGTTGAATAAACAGACCTTAGAATAACATGTAAACAATACTTGTAATTCAAGAGTTGAATTTTATTCAAATTCTGTTATCAACGATTTGTCGGGAATAGTGTGTGTGTGTGTGTGTGTGTGGGTAGTTGTAAAAACCACTGTATTAATTTACATGACATTTTGCATGTTGCACTATGAATAGACAAGTAATAGAGTTGTTGTGTTGGAGTTGTAGAGTCCGATATCATATTTTCCTATTATTCACACTCAAAACTTCAAATTACGAAATCAAAACAACATAACGGCTTTTTAAAATTGCGTTTCTGCGTTTGCGTTGCGTTTTGTGTTGCGTTTTTTTTCTAACACTATGTAATAACTATCTAAGAATGCATGTGCACCATGCCACAGGATATAAGATCTTTAGTTATTTAATAATAGAGGTTTAAGCCGCATAATCTGGATCGGCATACTGGTATGCCCGTGGCCGTTCAGGGGTTAATACAAACAAATTGATATAAATCAAATTATTTTGTCAGTAAAAATCAGTTATTTTATCAAGTGTCTTTATTTCTAACTTCTGCTAATTTATCATACTTACAAATTAAACTTTAATAGCAGTATCTAAATAAATCATATGTCACTCAGCTGTACCGCTGTTATTATTAAAATATACAATAAAAAAACCTGCTTTTCGTGTTTCCTGACAGTTGACGCATTGCACCAACCCCAAATAAATTGGTCTAAGGGCAGGAGGATAATGATGACCACCAAATTGGATGATCATTTAACTGTGACTAACACTGCATGGTCATACCATGTCCAGTCACAAAATTAATGCATGAATCATTTTCATTAATATTCAACTGACATACAACCAAGTACATCAACCTACTATAAATTCTAATGAATGGAATCCAGAGTGTGAATGGAATTCTGAGTTCTTGTAAGAACACTATTAAATGCAGTTAAGCATTTATGTATGGCAATTAAAGTATGAGTATTTGTAGATCATTGAGTGCATAACTTGTTTTTTACACGAGACAGAAAGGACAAAGGAAAGATTATACTTTAAATATATTTTTTGGCCTGCCTCGGTGGCAATGCCCGTCTTTAGGCACCCACCATGTGATGATTATAAAAAAAACCTGGCATGAGGATATGCACTTGTTCCTGATGGACGGGCCAGAGACAACAGGACACAAAGAGAGCTTGAAAGATATTGGGAAGGTTTTTACCCAGAAGTGTCAAAGCATGGACAGATATTGTTTTTTTTTTTTAACTTGTAGACTGGAAACAAGCCCCAAGATAGTTGGGAAAAGGCTAAGCAGATTGATTGATGTTGCAGTTGTTGAAAGATAAAAAGGAGAAAGATCACTGTATGCTTGCTTTCACTTTTCAGTCATTTTAATGTAAAGAGATCTTATCAAGTAGTTCTACATTCTAAGTGGTTTGTTGCAGAATAATGTCACTATTACTATGATGAAAATGTTTCTTTTTTTAAGGTGTTTATTTATTTATTGATAGGATCGTCAACAATCCACTCACTATAAAATTAACAAAACAGTACACGAAAACAATTCAAGTACTACAACAATTGGAAAAAATCACAAAATTGAAATACGAAACACATGCAAACGTTGTAAACAAAACCACAATATTTAAATCATAAATGGTTTAATGTAACTGGTTAAATTAAGGCCAACTCATTAAATTCTATTTATTACAGTACTAACATAGTCATAATCAAGAAGAGAGAGAAGAACACAGTTCAGGGCTAAATAAAACGAGTTTAGAGTAAACTTTTTTTAAATTCATGGCCACAAACTGTCCAAACTGGTTTATAACTATAAACTTAAAAAAAAAAAATAGGCTAGGCTAGACTGGCTGGCTCAGGTTTGTAGATAGAAAAAGAAGAATTGAAAAATATTTAGGAAAGACAAAAGTATCCCTTTTTAGGGTTCCAAAATCAAAAACAAAAGTCATTTATTCAAACTAGGCTGAGAGCCAGTACTTTTAGAATGTCAAAGTTCCACATAAAGACAGTCCTCCAAAAACGCCCGCCAGTCACCACTTCCTAGTGTTTTACCTATGCTGCCCTATTGCTGTCACTCATGTGTCCATCTGTCTGTCTCTCCGTCGCCTGTCACACAGGTTTTACAGACAAACTCACAGCCTTTCAAAAAAATATTGAAAAACAAAGAATGACAGGCCACCAAACTCAGCTGTTTTTTTTTATAAAATTTTGTTCCAAAGAATTTTTAACTTACCATTGACCGATGAAATTGAAATTTGGTGACAATGTTTATTATTACGTTTATTTTACTAAAAAATACCGGTCAGTTGGTTGTCTTAATGGCGGGGTTACCTATACCTGTATTGATAAATCAGATTTTTTCTTTGAAATCCCCTCTTTGGTACGGAACCCTATACGTACGAAGTGAGCTCGATCTTTCATTTTGTTGTTTACTATTGTAAGATGCGCGCGCCAAGGTTGCTTGTCCTACCCTGCGCCCTAATTTGTACTTTGAATACTGTGATGTCACCGGGACCCGCCCTACGCCCACCATTACCAGGCAATAACTCAAGCAATCGAATACTCACTTGGAATGCCATTTTTCGTTTGACGGAGCGTTTCTTCGTCTCACAAAAAGAATAGGAGTATTCTATTATGATTCTAATAAGATTTTTATTAGATCTTTCACTGACACAATTTCACTGGATATCTGAAAATAAATCCGGCAATTGTAATTAACCTGCACAAACACTGAATCATTCACGTAACAGAAATAATTAAATTAAATTACAGGAGACGTACCACTAACACAGTAACCACAATGAAACTGTTGGCAACAATGGCAACTTGGCAAGTGTCATAAAGTGTGACCAACTTTAAATTAGAGATCCTGCTGCCCCACTTAGACTAGAAAACTGACAAATCCTGCCAAAATCGAAAGCAGAAAATGCCAAAATAATGCCAATATCATTTAAAAATTTAAAATAAAATTACACATTATTTTTTGGAGTTTTATTTAAAATAATTGATCTAAAAGTTGAGTCTAAAAGCGAACTGAATTAAATTATACATTCGTATTAGCATCGTATTCTTCTTGATCACTTTCTTTATACATCGCTTTTGTCATTTGTTTAATCACCATCACCCACTCTACACGATATAATCGTTCATATTTACGTTTCATGTTCACGATCACGTAATGGAAAACCTTTTCATGATCACGGAATGGAAAACATTCACACTCACACCGCATGAAATCCAAAACAAAATAGTTTTTCTGACAGTTTTTCTTCTAGTCCGACTAATAATGGCTCAATTACACCTTCCGATTTCAAGGGACCCAATTTAGGAAACAGGAAGGTGTAATAGCAGTTAGAGGAGTTAGGGTCCGATTTAGTGAGATTGAAAGGTCCCGATTTGACTTCCTAAATTGTGTACGATTTAGGATAGTGTAATCGCATCACCCCGATTTAGAGCTAAGTGTTGCCAATTTAGAGACTTTGTCGCTACAAATGGGCTAGTAGTATTTTTGTTTGTGTTTAAAATTAAATTAAATTTCACAAAGTCCCTTTCCCAGAAAATAAATCTGAGTCCGCTCTTTTTATTTTTAAGTCCGCTCCTGGTAGAATCAGTTTTCAAGAGACTTTAGAGCGACTTTTGATATTCTGTTTAGGGACTCGAATATGTAAGAGTTGGCGACACTGCCGACTTAGGAGCCCGAGTTAGGAGTTCAATTTAGGATAGTGTAATCGCTCGCTTCCTGCTTCCTAGTTAGTTTGTTCATAAATTGGGTCCCTTGAAATCGGAAGGTGTAATTGAGCCTTAAGAAACAACTGACACACACACAAAGATGTTATATAATCTAAGATATTATATATAGCAAAATGTTTATAATAAAACATTTTGCTCAGCACTTTAAGGTTTACAATGGAAGGAACTACAAATCCAACTAGAGTTGTTATGGGAAATCCCCGAACCAATGGTCTTTACGTTGCCAGTGATGCCCTAAGCATTTTAAAATTTCTACTTACTTTTTTTTTCCTTTCTCGATACTGCATCCTACTCTTTTAGTGGGCTGTAGCGGCTATACTGCCAAATCTGTCAGCTTATATTGCTAATACTGCCAGATTTCTAAAACGTCAAACAAAAGTGCCAGAGAGTAAAATAAAGGGCTAAACCTGCCAAAAAGGCAGGATCCTACCACATATGGTCACACTTGTCATTATTATTTTTTTTATTATCCCCGAAGGGAAGGCGAAAGTCTTTTGACCATATTGCCTAGTCTTACGTAGTGTATTTATATTTTTTTTTTCAGAATGCAGATGTAACACATTCTAATGATTTTTGGAGTATTTGGCAACAAATGTGTCGAGTCAGCCTTCTCGGCAAACTTCACTGAGGTAGTCAATACTACAATAAAATTCTCAGCTCCATTTTCCCGAGATCGCGCCTGTTTCAATGATTTCACATATTGTCCATTTGCGTTGACACTTGAGACACAAAACTACACCAATTTTACATCACAATATCCACTAGGAATCAATAAACGAATAATTAAAACAGCCACTGAACTTCACTCGACAAAATCCCATAATTTATCCCGCCAAAAAACTCCGTGCTGTCATTAACTGTCTGTCTCTATCTGTCACACGCAGTGTTGCCAAGTCTGAAATCTAGCGGACGGTAGAATTCTTCTAAAAATACGGTAGATTTTCCGAAATTATGTTGTAATATATATTTGTACTACGGTAGAAATACCTTGTTTATTTAGTACAGAGTTAAAAAAAAACATATTTATAATCAGAATCAGACAGTATAATTGTTTCAATATTTTTATACCTCTCGATGTTGTGTTTTTGGATCATAGCGTGAGTGGGATTAAAATCATTACAGTTTTATACAATATTCTTTATTCAGCAACCATTCCTCCCAAAACTTCTGCTTATAACCCTTTCTCTTAGTCGGTACTCGTGTTAGGCTATCTTCTCGATAAGTAGCGCTGTCGCCACCACTCTCCAACTTTTTAAATACTCAGATCACACACAACACAACACAAGAAACTCTTACGTAATGTTAAGTATAAATGAAATGTTAGCCGACTCGACAAGATACAAGTAAACTAGGTAAATTAAAAAGTTATAAATATTCATCGACATTCAAATACATACAGCACCACCGAATTCGTTCGCGTAATATCTCCAAGCTGGTACACTGAATACTGATACCGTGCTGTTGGGGGATTTCCCGACCGACGCATGAAACAGTGTTATCGGTAGAATAAAAAGAAAATACCCTAACGTAAAGAAAATAAACATTCAATCAAACCCGCTAAAATCGTATATAACTGCAAAATAAAATAAAAAACGATCTTCATTGGGTATTACGGTGTATTTTGCTACCGTAATTATAATCCTACGGTAGGTGGTAGATCTATACTGATTACGGTGTTTTTACCGTAATTACGGTGCAGTTGGCAACACTGGTCACACGTCACACTTTTTTTTTTATTTACGCCGAAGTGCAGGCTATAGTCTTCTGACTATATTGCCTAGTCTTACGTAGTGTATTTTTACTTTTTTTCCATTAGAAGGCAGCTGTAACACATTCTAATGTTTTTGCAGAATTTGGCAACAAAATGTGTCGAGTCAGCCTTCTCGGCAAAATTCTCAGCTCCATTTTACCGAGATCGCGCCTGTTTCAATGATTCCTGTTTGTTTTTGTTGTTTTGATGTTGTTTTTGTTTTGTTTTGATTTTTTTTTTGTTTTTTTGATTGATTTTTATTACAACATCTGTACCTAACCAAACAAACAAAATCAAAGAAAACAAACAAACAAAATAAAATATAACAAACAAAATAAAACAAACAAAACAAAACAAACATAAAACAAACAAAATAACAAACAACAAACAAAATATTACAAATAGAAGATTAGAATAGGAGATTTAGATATAACAAATAAAATATTTGTATTTTTTTTTCTATTGTCCAGTTGCGTAGACACTTGAGACACAAAACTACACCAATTTTACATCACAATATCCACTAGGAATCAATTTTTTTTTTTTGGGGTTGGGAAATCATCCAATGATTTCTCCCGCTCTGGGTGGAGCGGGAGGGCGTGTCAGACTCTTACTGACTAAAACCCACCCCGGTTCCTTCCCTGCCTGAGTGCCCAGGGGTGCGGTAACTCATTTTCAGAATTTATCCGCTACCCATATGCATGAACTTCACTCGAGAAAATCCCGCCAAAACTCGTCACACGTCATTGCCAGCCAGCGCCGTGTTCCAAGAGACGCCGATATCGCTGTTAGCGCATCAACAGTCGTTTAGAGTTTCCGACGACGACTTCGTCAAATGTGTCATCAACACCGACATTTGATCAAAGAATATTGACATTTAAATCAAAATGACTGCAACTTATATTTCGTCTTTGTGTATTTAATTCAATGTTATTGAATATTGAATCATTTCTAGGTAAAAAACCATTTTAGGAATGTTTGTCCTCAACTTGTAATTATTTAATTTATCTTGAATGCTTTTTGTCTTCACCTTTTATCCATGCTTTTTCTTGTTTTATTTTCCCTTTTTATTAATCTAATGATAATAGCAGCACAAAAACTTGCTCCACGTTCCTCCATTTTCTCAGACTACGTAAAGTCTTGGACAAGTGTTAATGGGCATCCGTCAAAGAAATTTGATCGATTAAAGGACATAGATATTGGACAAAGGTATACGATAAAATAATGTAATACCACCCTTAGTTATTTAGGAACGCCTTTTAGTGCTGTGGTCGCTAATTGCGATGTTGGCGTGTCTCGGTCTCGCGGCGCAGGAGTGCCATGCTAGAGATGTGCGATGTTTAGAGCATAGATGTACCACACCGTGGTAAGAGGCGACTGAGGGAGCTTGAGCCCTAGTGCATACCACTAAAGCACCTTGGGCCACCCGCGCGGTGGCGGTTAAACCACCAACAGCAGCATTCCCAAAGAGGGTTGGCGTCAGGCAGGCGGCCGGCTGTAAAACTTCTGCCAAATCTTTTTGCAACATGATAAGACAAAATGTGATGTGCGATAGGGCTAGCGTTGTTGTCGCACCAGGACGGGCGGGTGTGACGTAAGACGCAAGCTCGGAGAGTTAGAGAATTAAGATTGAAGTGTGCGAGCTGGAGTGTAGGTAGTAGGACTGGCAAAGGAAGAGAGTTAGCAGACGTTTTAAGAAGGCGACGGATAAATATAGCGTTTCTGCAAGAAACGAAATGGAAGGGTGCAAAAGCAAGAGAATTAGGGGAAGGATATAAGTTTTATTACTGTGGAAGTGATGGCAAATGCAATGGTGTGGGCATAGTTTTGGATAGTAAGTTAAATAATGTTTGATGGATGTTAAAAGAGTAAGTGATAGCTATTAAAGTGGCTGTGCAGAGTATGATAGTAAATGTTATTAGTGCGTATGCACCCCAGTCAGGATGTGAGGATAGTGTAAAATAGAAGTTTTGGAAGGACTTCGATTGTGTGATGATGACTGTAGAGGAGAGTGAAGAGGTGTTTGTGAGGGGTGATTTTAATGGGCATGTAGGAAGTCTGAAGTACCTATGGTTTTGAGAGAGTGCATGGTGGTTGGGGGTAGGTACGGAGACCGTAATACTGATGGCGAGACATTGCTGCAAGCTGCTTCGGTTTGACCAGGCAATAACTAAAACCTGGTTCAATAAAAACCTTTTTTACAAAAAAAAACAACCGACTTCCAAAAAAAAAATACACTAAAAATTTAAAAATAACTTTAATTTCGGAAGTCGGTGATTGTATTTTACTTCTTCGTTATTTGACAACGACTTCCGAAATTAAAGTTATTTTTAAATTTTTAGTGTATTTTTTTTTTGGAAGTCGGTTGTTTTTTTTGTAAAAAAGGTTTTTATTTTTCAATTTTTAGTTGTTATACCCCAGAACTAAAAACCCCAATATAATGGAACGTGGAATTTAAACATTTGGAGAACACCAAAACGTCATCGAGGTACAAGTATTTTCCGTTTTTGTTCAGTTTCTCAAAAAGCGGTAAAGCAATTTCGATAAAATTTATATGGGACCACCTCGGGAGTATATTCTTTCAGATAAAAAAGAATTTTGAAAATTGGTTCACAACTGACGGAGAAATCGCGTAACATACATACAAAAAAAAAACAGACGAATTGAAACTCCTCCTTTTGGAAGTCGGTTAAAAAGAAAGACGAACATCTGATCATTTACAAAAGCGGCCAGCACGCGACCCAAATTGACTATTTCTTGGTGAGACGAAACAGTCTCAAAACAGTAAAAAACTGTAGTGTTGCCAGACGAAGACTTTGTCTCTCAACACAGGCTCATAATGATGGACGTAACAATCAGTGTCTCGTCCAGTAGGAACAAAGAACGGCCCCCACCCAAAACCAGATGGCCTATCATAGAAAACGAGGATTGTGCAGGTATGTTTAAGAGTCAAGTGGTAGATAAAATGAAAATGAAGGATATGGAAGGAAAATCTGTGAATGAATGTTGGAAAGAGATGTAGGTGAGTAGCAAAATATGTGTTTGGAGAATCGTAAGGGAAACGCATGATAGAAAAGGATACATGGTGGAGGAATGAAGATGTGCAAAAGATGCTGAAAGAAAAGAAAATTGCGTTTAAAGTATGGGAGAATGTAGAAACCGGAAATGATAATTTGAAAGAAGATATGAAGAAAATTTATAAAGAGTGGAAGAGAAAGGCAAAAAAGGCGGTTGCAGTTTCCAGGGCTAAGGCGCAGGAAAAGTTATATGATTTACTGGACTGCCCTAGAGGCCAGGAGGAGCTCTACCGGTTTACAAAAGTAAGAGAAAGAAGTACGAGGGATATAATCCATATAAAATGTATGAAAGATGAAACCGGTAAAGTCTTGTCGAAAGATGACGAAATAAATAGCGATGGAAGGTTTATTTTGAAAAGTTGATGAACGCAGAGAATGAAATGAACGGAATGGTGTGCTCAAAGAGGTACAAGTAAATATGGGTTTAGTGAGAGAAATCAGCATGGATAAAGTTAGAAAGGCAGTTCAATGTATGAAAAATGGAAAGGCCATGGACCCTGATGACATACCAGTAGAAGTATGGAAGTGTTTAAAAGAGGATGGACGTATGTGGCTGACTTTATTCTTCAATAAGTTGTTGTATGAAGAAGTGATCCCACAAGAATGGTGCAATAGTTCGCTGGTGCCCATCTTCAAAAATAAAGGGGATGTACAGGACTGCAACAACTATCGAAGGATAAAGCTCATGTCACATAGTATGAAAGTATAGGAGAAAGTGATAGAGAAAAGATTGTGAGAGGAGAGTGAGATTACCTCGAACCAGTTTGGGTTTATGCCAGGTCGAGGGACAATGGACGCCACCTTTGCTCTCCGTCAATTGTGCGAGAAGTACAGACGTGTGCACAAGAACTTGCACATGATGTTCATTGATCTTGAAAAAGCGTATGATAGGGTACTTTGGGATGTGTTGTGGCGGGCTTTGAAAAAGAAAGGTTTGCCTGGGAAGTATGTTGAATTGATTCGTGCTATGTACAGACAATCTAGTTACCTACGTCCGGTCGGCTCCCGGGAGCACCGAGTTCAATGTGGCTGCAAGCTTGCATCAAGGGTCGGCTTTAAGTTCTTACCTCTTCCTGTTGATTATGGACGCTAAGAGCGTCGAAATTCGCGGCCGTAGCAATTTACAGAACTATAATCATTAACAATAAAAGAAATGAAATCATGACATTTGGCATCAATTCTAACTGATAGAGTTTTATTGATGATATTAATGATTATAATTCCTTTCAGTTATATATATCTTAGTCTAATAATATAGATAGATAGAAAACTCTTTATTATGTACACCATAGGTAATAACAATAACAACATAATACCACCCCAGAATGGTCTAGTGCCCACCCCAGGATGTTGGCTTACCGGTTCGAAATTCAAGGCTGGACACTTAAGAGAAATGTGGAAATTCATGTGGCAGTTCACAGTTCATTGTCCTGGAGTTGCATCAGGGAGGCATCACTCCAGTAGGTATCACCAGTTGCCGACCTAACTCTGTTGCGTGGTCGAGGCTTATCTGATGGATAGGGCCGTCATCTACCCCAGCACCGGGAAGAGTGCAGCCAGTGAGAGATGTCATGTGGTATCCCACAGGGATCGGTTCTGGGGCTGCTTCTATGGGACAACGGGTACGACTGGTTGCTGCGCGTCGACCTTCCATAGCGACATCAGCGTGGTATGCTACGCTGACGACACGCTGGTCCTGGCGCAGGGGGGGTCGTACCTGGTGGCGGCTGAGCCAGCGATGTGCGGGGATCCGGCAATTGTAACTCGAGGTGCCCCTGCATAAGTTCGAGGTCATGTGTTTTCATGGTCGTCGGAACGCGCCACTGTCGGGTTCCCAAATAACGGTAGGAAGGGTTCACATCGGCATCGGGTCGACGTTGAAGTACCTGGGACTCGTACTCGACTGGAGTAGGCCGGGGCTGCCTTCAAGCGGCTCCTGCCCAATGCCCCCTAGATTCATTCATCCAAACGCCTCCGGGAGGAGGCGTTTGGATGAATGATAAATGATGTTTATTCAGTAAATAGGTTACAAAGAACACTTTTACACGTCAATATTTTTTGTCAGTGTAAGCTAGATGAGGCCGGTGTTTCCTACCTACCCTGAGAAGAAACACCGAAACAAACTCAGAGGTCAAAGTCTCTTTTAAAGTGTTCAAATCCATACAATATGTACTGGTTAAATCATATGAGAACCATGTACGTTTATGTCTGGGATGCTGATGAGCTTTTTGAAGAAGGCAACACACAAATTCGAGTGGACCTGTCCAGACAGTGCAAGCATTTGTCAGTCATCGTGAAGCTCAACTTAGAACTTTGAGGAGCTCAACGAACGGACGAACAATACCAAAGTAAGGACATTTGAGTAGGCCGCAAAAATACTCAAACTGCCAGACAATCATAAAATCTACATGATTATAACGACATACAAGTTCTCGCATTCACATTATTCTATATGAGAACCATGCAGCTCAGTGTCTGTAATGGTCTTTTGAAGAAAGAACCACACATATTTGAGTGGATCTGTACAGTCAGTGCAAGCATTTGTCAATAGTCGAATAGCTCAACTTAAAAACCACTAAGGAGCTCAATGACTTGACGAACAATACCAAAGAAAGGACATTTGGGTAGGCCGCAAAAGTACCTACTCAAACTGTCAGACAACGTTAAAAAGTACTGTAAAAAGGAGGAGAAAATAATAATACTAACCCACATAGTCCTCATATATATATAGTAAGTACCTACTTTACAAAGTAAATATTCATGTCAAACAAAATAGTAATAATAAAATGTCAATCAAAAAATAAAAATAAATATAATACTTAACAAAGTATTCAAGTCAAAAAATAAAAAAATGTCAATAAAAAAAAAAATATATATACTTAATATAATATTAAACAAGTATTCATGTCAAAAACGAATAAAAAAAAATCATCAGTGTTTATATATAAGTAGTACATATGAAAACAATGGCTCATGTATATCATTGAAGCAGCTCAATCCCACGCCTTTTTGTCCTCAAGGAAGTCATTAATTGTGTAAAAAGCTTTCTGGCATAGCTTACGTTTAATAAATGATTTAAATTTATTTATGCTTAGTTCTTGAATTTGGCTAGGAAGTTTATTATAGAAACGTATACATTGGCATCTAAACGAACCACCTATTTTTTTCTTGAGCCTGGTTTTAGGTACAATAAATTTGTGTTTGTTCCTAGTATTTATGCTATGGATATCACTGTATCTTTTAAACAGATTAATATTTTTATGTGCACACATGAGATTCTCATAAATATATTGAGAGGGAACAGTCATAATATTAATCTCTTTAAATTTGTCTCTGAGGGAGTGTCTGGGACTTAATTTATAAATTGCACGAATAGCCCTTTTCTGTAAAACAAAAATTGTCTGAATATCGGCGCCATTTCCCCACAACAGAATACCGTACGACATCACACTATGAAAATAACTGAAGTATACTAAACGAGCTGTCTCTAAATCAGTTAAACCACGAATTTTCCTTACGGCGTGTGCTGCAGAGCTATGTTTTTTGGATCTATATTTTTTTTATCTATATGGGGGCTCCACTAAAGCTGCGCATCCAAAGTTAAACCTAAGAACACTGTGGAATCCTCGGGTTTTATTTATTGACACACCAGTGTTTACTTGTATTACATTGGGTAATGTGAACTTTATGCATTTTGTTTTTTTTCTCTGATTCTCGATATTGAACCAGTTAACTACAGTTGAAAGAGCATTATTTACGTCATCAACAACCACCTGCTGACGTTTGAGTTTAAATAAAAGTGAAGTGTCATCTGCAAACAGCACTATATCATGTTTATCCTTTACGCGGTAAGGCAAGTCGTTGATATAGAATTACAGACCTGGGAAACCTTTTGCCGTTCACATCAACTCTCTGAATCCTATTACTCAAGTATGAAGTAAGAAGATCCAGAGAGGCGCCCCGGACTCCGTAGTAGTGCAGCTTCCTGATCAATGTATCATGGAGAACGCAATCCTACCGAAAGCCAAACACAAAAAAATGCCCAACGCATCGCATTTATCTTCCCATGCATTATAAATGTGTCCCAAAAGTTCAATACCAGTATCAGTTGTTGAACGACCCTTTGTGAAACCAAACTGTTTGTTATGTAATAATTTGTGTGATGAATCGAAAAGTCGTGCGGTCCATGGCCCATTACGGGGTACCGGTGTGCGTTACTTGAGGCGGCGACCAGCCCGCCACTGAACGCGTCCCAAAGGGTCATGGCCATCTGGCTGACCCGGGGATACCGCACGGTCTTCGGTAAGGCGGCGACCCTTGCCGAATTGCCGCCATGGGATCTGGAAGCAAAGTCCTCGCGCACATTTGGGAGTGGCGCGAGGAGGTGAACTCCGCTGAAATCGCGGCACGGTGGACAGAGCGGCGGGATCTCATGGCGGTATGGAGTGAGCGACTGCCGCAACCCAGCGCTGGGCACGCCACAGTTGCGGCGATAAGTCCCCACTTTGAGAAGTGGCTGGAGAGATGCCATGGCGTCTTCACCTTCCGCCTGACGCGGGTCCTCACCGGACACGGTTGTTCCGGATTAGGTGGGAGGATACGCCCGGATGTCAACATTGTGTGGATTGCCCGGAGGACATAACTGAGCATACGGTGGAGGTCTGCTCCGCGTGGGCGGAGCACCGCTTTGTCCTCGTGGAGGCGATCGGCGGTGGCGACCTCTCGCGTCCGGCCCTGCTCTAGGCCGTGGTACGGAGCGAGAGGGCATGGGAAGCTGTAACCTCCTAGTAGAAGTGTCAAGCTATTTATGAATTATAATGCTAATCGTGTTCATCGACTACAGTAGGGCCTCGACTCAGCTTCATCAGTCATCGCATCTCAGGGGCCGGCCCCCCCCAGGAAAATAACCCTAGATACGCCAATGAGAACAACTTGTAAAGTTTAACGATTATAACTGGCTTTAGTGTTGTTGGTACTAAATAACTTCTGGGGTTCTCGTCGTAAATGAAAACTCAGGGCGACTGTATAGAATGATGATCTGCTGATATATATTTTATTGACAAAAACCACTTCTTATAAATACATTGTTCATGTTACATTTAGACATAGTTCTAGCTAGTGTTTACATCATTTCCACCAATAGCGACGCGCGTAGGGCAAGAAACGCGCGGGGCGCGGGGCGCTGTTTTGCACACGGCACTAATCCGTCTGCGCTTGATTGCGAATCTATAAATATGAGTCGCGCGCAGAGTGCGGTCCTTGGCCACCCGATACGTACCCTCCCGCATCTCCAAGGTGCGCCGCCCCAGACATACCCTACTCATACCTGATGACCCCACCACTCTGCTCCAAGAGAGCCGTAGGGAAACCAGCACACTACGCAAACGCAGACCGCCGTCGTTCCGCCCTCGCCGTCGAGGTCCGTCGCGAAGACCCAGTCAATGCCCTCCCAGTCTCTTGCCAGCACGCGCCGCTGAGCCAACTGATTCCCCAATTAATGGAAACTTGATCCAGCCTTCCCTTGCTGTCCCCCCCCCAGTGACGCCCTAAGCCGAGGCCCGTACTCCGCAGGGAGTGCCCTTAGCGTAGTCACTTAGTTTATAAGAAATAATAAGTCCTGGCTGGAGGCTTTAATAATTTAGAGCCTTCACAGGCAAGCTCGGTTAAGCAGACGACAGCCTCCTAGGCTGACCTGCAAGATGTCACTCAAAAAAAAAAGAGTGCGGTCCTTTTCCCCCAGCGCCGTCGACGAGTGGACACCTATACTGCTGCAGCTCTTGCTTGCTCTGCTTGCGCTAACCATCTGCTTCCGGAGCGAAACTCATTCTATCCTGTTTCTTGGCTGGTCAAAACGTGTTGCTCACTGCTTCTTACAGAGACTGTCAAAACGTGGTATTTGGTTCTGAGGTATTGGTAACTGTTATGGTAGTAAGGTGGTATATGGTTCTATGGTAACTGCGACAGGTACTGTGTCGCTACATCACTCCCCCCTAAGCGAAGCGTACGTTGTGGTTGACTGCGCGGCCGGATCGAGTGACGTATGTTTCGCGCGGCGCGCCAGGGGTTGATGACCGCGGCTCGACGCTCGCGGTAGGTATGCTCTCAGCGCGAGGTGTTTGTTGTTGCGCGCATGTTGTTCGAGAGGTGGTAAACTCCTCTTCGCTGAGTAGGTGCGCTGGCTTAAGTCTGTCTATTGAGACAACTGAGGTTCGAAGTGGCATCTGTATGGTGAATTGCTTGCTGTTACGTTGAATCACCTTAAACGGGCCGTCATAAGGAGGGGTCAATGGACTTCGCACGGTATCATTGCGCACGAAAACATGAGTACACGTCGCTAGGTCCTTGTGTACAAACGTGCTCCTGTTGTTGACACGTGGCTTGGTGTTAGGTGCGAGTGACGACATTGTTTCGGTCAGCTGGCGGACGAATTCTGCGTCATCGTTTTTCGGCTGAGTAGGCGCGAAGAAATCTGACGGTATTCTTAGTGTCGATCCGTAGGTCATCAAGGCCGGACTGACTTGTGTGTCTTCACGCAGTGCTGTACGTAGTCCAAGCAGCACGGTCGCTAGTTCATCGCTCCAGTGTGCGCCGGCGCCTCTCGCCATGAGCGCGGCCTTCAACGTTCGATGCCAGCGTTCGATTTGACCATTTGCTTGCGGGTGGTATGCAGTAGTTCGAATCCGTGTGATGCCAAACTTCTTCAATACTGCGTTGAATAACGACGATTCGAACTGCCTTCCTTGATCTGTCGATATACGTAATGGACAACCAAATCGCGATATCCATCCCTCGTGTAATGCCTTAGCAACAGTGTCGGCGGTGACGTCACGAATAGGAATCGCCTCCGGCCATTTAGTGTAGCGGTCGATCATTGTCACTAGGTATCTGTAGTCATTCGATGGCGGTAGCGGTCCAACGATGTCAATGTGAATGTGTTCGAAGCGCGCTGATTTTTGAAACTCGCCGAGTGGACTGATAACGTGTCGTTGCACTTTCCCACGCTGGCAACCGATGCATGATTTTGCCCACAGACCAACGTCTCTGTTCATACTTGGCCAAAAAAACTTTGTTGTCATTATCTTCCTTGTTGTTCGCACACCAGGGTGACTTAGATCGTGCTGCGCTTTGAATGCTACGACACGATAACTCATTGGTAGGAATGGGCGAACGTTGCCCGTTGATGTTTCACATATGATGGGTCGTTGACCTCCGGGCAATGTGATAAGTGAAAATTGTAGACTTGGGTTGGACATGCAGATCTTCAGTTCTTCATCATTTTCTTGATCTTGAGCGAGTAGGTTGTAGTCGATTGCGGAGTGCGATAAGTTGATTTCTTCGATACGTGATAAGGCGTCAGCTGCTTCGTTCTTATCACCGTGAATGAATTTGATCTTCGAGCAGAACTGACTAATGTAGTGTAGCTGTCGTTCTCTTTGCGGTGTATCGCTGCTGCTGGGCGTTCTTGTCAGCGCGTAAGTTAGTGGTTTGTGGTCGGTGAATATCGTCAGGTCACTGCCCTCTATCAGTCGTCTTAGCTTTTGCATAGCGGTGTACATTGCTAATAATTCGCGATCGTACACGCTGTAACGTCGCTGCGTATCACTCATGGTTTTTGAGAAGAATGCCAATGGTTTCCAGGTGTTGTCAACCTTTTGTTGTAGGACGGCGCCGATGCTAGTGTTCGAAGCGTCGGTAAATAAACATAGCGGCGCGTTAGGTTTCGGATGCGTCAATGTTGTTGCCTTGAGAATGCTTTGTCGGCATTTCTCAAAGGCTTCTTCTGCTACTTGAGACCATTGTATCGGAGTTTTGTCGTTCCTCTTGCTGTTGTGCAGATATTTGTTAAGTTCGTGTTGGTACTCAGCTTGATGAGGTAAACAACTACGGTAGAAGTTTATCCTTCCTAGAAATCTTCTTAGTTCTTGAACTGTCTGTGGTTTCGGATAGTTTACTATGGCTTGTATTCGTTCTTGAGTGGGGTTGATTCCTTCTGATGTCACTTCGTATCCGAGGAACTCGATATTTTCCCTTTCAAACTCGCACTTGTCAATGTTAAGACTGACGCCGTAGGTATTTAGGCGTTCGAGTACTTGTTCTAAGTGGTGGCGATGTTCTTCCTTATTTCTCGAGTGGACAAGCAAATCGTCGACGAAGCAGAATACGTTGTCATCAAGTCCTCGTAGTACCTCGTGCATGAAGCGTTGAAAGGTTTGACCGGAGTTTCTTAAACCGAACGTCATGCAGGTAAATTCGAAGAGTCCGAAAGGTGTTATTATTGCTGTTTTCTGAGCATCTTGTTTTGAAATGGGTATCCAAAAATAGGCCATTTTTAAATCGAGTTTTGAGTAAATTTTCTTGCCGTGAAGTTGGTATGTGAAATCTTGAATTCGTGGAATTGGGTATCGGTCTGGAACTGTGACGGTGTTGAGTCTTCTGTAATCGCCACATACTCGTAGTGATCCGTCTTTCTTGTTCACGATGTGAAGTGGACTTGCCCACGGACTGTTTGACGGCTTGCATATTCCCATCTCGATCATGCGCTCGAACTCCAGTTTTGCCGCTTTATATTTGTCGGGCGGTAGAGGGCGCGGCCGTGAGTATATTGGCGGCCCAGTTGTCTCGATGTGATGTGTGACGTCATGCTTGACTGGTGTTTTGAGTGTCATCGGTCGCAGTACATCTGGATATTTCTTTAGCAGGTCGTGATGAGTGTGGTCGCGGTTAATAATGTGGATCGATTCTTCTTGGCTATTTATTTTGATGGCGTTCACGCTGAGCTCGGTCACGCGGTCGATAAGTTTTCTTTGGTGCAAGTCGACTAACAGTTTATGATGTACTAGAAAGTCGGCACCCAGTAACGAAGTCTTCACATTCGCGACGACGAAAGTCCACTTAAAACTTCTTCGTAAGCCTAGGTTGAGCTCGAGTGTGCGCTCACCGTAGGTACGAATCTCTGTTCCGTTTGCCGCGTAAAGTTTGTAACCGGCATTCTCCGACGGTCTTGAATATTTCTGGTTTTGTGCGGCTAGTACTGATATGTCGGCTCCCGTGTCGACAAGAAATCTTTCCCTCGTTTTGGTGTCGATGACACATAGGCGGCGGCTTGTTTGGTTTACATCGATACCCGCCACTGTCGATGCACGTTCTAGTTTTCCCGCTTCGTGAAGGAACACGGCGATTCACATTTTCGTGCCCCATTGCCGAATCGGTAGTGATAACGGCACAGCCAGTCGGGATCGCCGGGCTTGCGGGCGTTATCTGTACGCTGTCTTGAATGTGAGCGTGAGCGGCCACGATATGCGGAGTTTTGGCGGGAAAAGCGCTGCGACGAGTGTTGATGGTTGCGGAGTTCGGCGACTTCGAGTGACAATTTCTCTATTTGCTTTGTGAGCATGCTGATTTGTAGAGCTGTTATTGCGTTTATCTGTACCTCGTTGACTGCTGGACTTGTTGCTGGAGGGTTTGCTGTAGATACTGCGGCGACTGTAGCGGGTTCAAAATGCTCCATCATTTTGTCTGCCATCGCGGCTAGCACTTCAAGCGACGATTCAGTGTTTACGGAAAGTACTGCGCGCACCTGTGCGGGCAGCTGGTTGAGCCACATGACCTTCAGTGCCTCATCTGACAGTAACTTGCCGCTGAGGTCTCGCATTTTACGCAGCAGCTGGCTTGGCTTGAGATCGCCGAGCTCGAGGCCGCTGAGAAGCTTCTGTAACTGCCGGTGGTCTGACTCCTGGTACGTTGAGATGAGTCTTTCTTTGAGCGCACTGTACTTGCCGGTGCTCGGTGGGTGCAGGATGACGTCTCCAATTTGTTCAAGGTCGCTGTTGCCGAGTAGCGGAACGACAAGGTTGAATTTTTGTTCCTCACTTATCTTGCTGGCAGCGACGGCGGCTTCAAATTGCGCAAACCATAGTCGTGGGTTTTGGCGCCAAAAAGGTGGTAGTCGTGCAGGTAGTGAGACTGATGCCACGTCGTTTGTCGCTGCTGTACTGCCCTGAGCATCGCTGAAGTTTTCCATCTTGTTCGGAATGTTGTTCAGTTCAAGAGTTCACTGTGTTCAGGTTTCACGGGGTCACCACTTTAGTGTTGTTGGTACTAAATAACTTCTGGGGTTCTCGTCGTAAATGAAAACTCAGGGCGACTGTATAGAATGATGATCTGCTGATATATATTTTATTGACAAAAACCACTTCTTATAAATACATTTTTCATGTTACATTTAGACATAGTTCTAGCTAGTGTTTACATCATTTCCACCAATAGCGACGCGCGTAGGGCAAGAAACGCGCGGGGCGCTGTTTTGCACACGGCACTAATCCGTCTGCGCTTGATTGCGAATCTATAAATATGAGTCGCGCGCAGAGTGCGGTCCTATCGGCCGCCCGATACGTACCCTCCCGCATCTCCAAGGTGCGCCGGCCCAGACATACCCTACTCATACCTGATGACCCCACCACTCTGCTCCAGGAGAGCCGTAGGGAAACCAGCACACTACGCAAACGCAGACCGCCGTCGTTCCGCCCTCGCCGTCGAGGTCCGTCGCGAAGACCCAGTCAATGCCCTCCCAGTCTCTTGCCAGCACGCGCCGCTGAGCCAACTGATTCCCCAATTAATGGAAACATGATCCAGCCTTCCCTTGCTGTCCCCCCCAGTGACGCCCTAAGCCGAGGCCCGTACTCCGCAGGGAGTGCCCTTAGCGTAGTCACTTAGTTTATAAGAAATAATAAGTCCTGGCTGGAGGCTTTAATAATTTAGAGCCTTCACAGGCAAGCTCGGTTAAGCAGACGACAGCCTCCTAGGCTGACCTGCAAGACGTCACACAAAAAAAAAAAAAAAAAAAAGAGTGCGGTCCTTTTCCCCCAGCGCCGTCGACGAGTGGACACCTATACTGCTGCAGCTCTTGCTTGCTCTGCTTGCGCTAACCATCTGCTTCCGGAGCGAAACTCATTCTATCCTGTTTCTTGGCTGGTCAAAACGTGTTGCTCACTGCTTCTTACAGAGACTGTCAAAACGTGGTATTTGGTTCTGAGGTATTGGTAACTGTTATGGTAGTAAGGTGGTATATGGTTCTATGGTAACTGCGACAGGTACTGTGTCGCTACATGGCTATAGGCAGGTGATATATTTATTTATTTATTCACCTTACCTATCTTTACAGGTTTTTTTTCTAACCCCAATATATACTTAATAAGTTCAATAGAATTCTGTCTAACCGACATGTGTTACGAAATTATTCTAAACTTCTGTATTTCACGATGGACGAGAGGTCCAAACCTGGGAGGAAGTCAAATTAAACAACAACAATTTAGTTACCACCATGTTTTATTAAAAAATAGTATGACCTTAAATTAAATTTTTACTCGAATAATTTGAACTATAGAAAAACAGTAAATTACATGTGTTACTTAACTTATGAAGCGTATCAAATATACCTAGAGTTACGACTTTAAGTTTATTGAATCCAAAAATAAGAATATTTCTTTACTTATTCAACGTTATACGTTATATTACTAACGACCCGCCCCCAATTTCGCGCGGGTTCAAATTATACACCTAAACCACAGTATAAATATGGACAGTATGGAAACTAAGCCTATTTGTTGAGATAATTACCTACGCTCCATTAGAGCGCTAGGGTTGTCACTGTTTATGTTTGGAAAAAAAAATCTATGGAAGATGCTTCGAAGTTGCCGCGCAATTTCAAAAACATTAAGATATCCCACAAAGGCCCGTACCCTTTTTTTTTACGTCACGCAAACATTTTCATGGTTTTCGAGGGTGTTAAAGTGAAGTCAAAATGCGCGGCGCTCGGCCGATAGCTAGTTAACCCTGCGGCAGCACACCTGGTAAGGTGACGTCGATTTTAAACGCGGCAGCGTTTCAACCTGAAAATGCGTGTGATGTACATGAAAAACCCTTCAAATTTAAAAAAAACGTCTTTATTTTTCATAATTAAACCATTATTAGGTACCGTTCAATATCAGCAGGGAGTTTAAAAAACGAAAGCCCCGGATTTGAAGAAGCCGAGTTCATACAACAGTACACTGCGCAATACGCTCGTGGCATTTTAAAACGGTCCGTGGCTCAGGAGATAAGACGACCACTCGTCTCGACACGGCAGCCGCAACTGCGCGCACCGCGACTATCGCTTAGGGCTAGCGTAGATGCGCGTGTTTGTGTGAGTGTGCCGTTTCGAACGTTTGTACGTAGTTTCCGTACTGTCCATATTTATACTGAGCCTAAACCTTCTTCATGAATCGCTGTCTATTAGTGAAAACCGCATTATAAAATTCCGATGCGTAATTTAGATCTGAGCGTCTATATAGACAGAGCGACTTTGTTTTATACTATGTAGAGATGAGGGATTCACACATACACACACACAAACACACACATACACACACACACAGAAAATACGTACAAGAACAATCAAACTAAACACTAATTCATATTCAATCATGACGTAATGACCACTGCCATTTAGTCGATTTTATCTTTATGGTATGTGGTATCATTAAACATCTTTAACAAGCTCTTCTTATGGTGAAAGCTCCAGGGTAGCCCGCGAAATTCAAATTTTTTTACGTTTTTTGCAATTTGCAGATCAGTTTCAGGTTGTACGAGTATCTTGGTCATGATTTAATGAAATACTTACATTTGGAATCAATTCTAACTGAGAGAGTTGTTGATTTTAATGATTATAATTCTATAAATACATACTTGTTACGGCCGCGAATCAAAGGAGCTCGGTTGCGACGGACGGTTCTTAGGACTTAGTGTCGAATTATTTTTTGTGTGTAACGGTTTTTCGTTATAGTGATTTGTTTCTTTGTTTTGTTATTTTAAAAATAAATACTAGGTCTAGGTAGTTTTGCGTTTCTTTTTTAAAAAACTAAATGAGCTTCTGATTCATATTTTGACCAAGATTTGTACCTGGCACTGATCTGCAAATTGCAACAAACGTAAGAAAATTTGAATTTCGCGGGCTACCCTGGAGCATTCAGCCTAAAGTGTCGGAACCGAAGTCGAAATCGAAAGTGTAATTTCAATTGGAAGTTCCGACTTATCGGAATCGAATCTCCATAATATCCCTACTCTTAACCTTTATAGTCAGCTAGCACACTGGATTACTCCCACAATACGATCCGGAAGTCCTTCTCAATACTGTCCACGTAGTAGCCATTCATGAACGGGCCCGGCAGGATGTCGCTCAGCTGGAAGATAGAATTTACGTTTTGAGTTGAAAATATATCTTTTTAAATTAAAAAGGTGCGTAATACCTGCATCCAGTGCGTGCATGACGAAGCAAATGGAAAGAATCAAGCAGATAGTGGTTTTGCGTAGTTTTTCTGACTACCCTGCATTGACCTACTACTAAATGGACATGGGTCTAGAAAAAAATTCACGAAAAATGTGTTAAATATAAGCATATAAAAAAAAAATTGTGTCCTATTTTAAACCTTAACGCCATTAGTAAACAGCTTAAGTTTACTTGTCACAAATCACAATATACCACTCTATGCATCTTCGACTTGCGGTTGCACTATTTTCACCCTATGAAACTTCTAGCGAAAACTATGCAAACACAGGAGTAATGCAGTAGTTACACCCCTCAGGCCCCGCGTCTGTCAAACGTCAACATCTGTGAAGCCCCATTGACAGTCGGCCATCGTGTAACTACAGACTATGTCATGTTCGGGGTGTGTAAACCTTGCCGCAGGTCTAAAGACCTTATGTAATAGTAATAATAGCAGTCTAAAACGTGTGAATCGGGTTTTTGGCAAGGCAAACGGCATTTTCGCACTGGCACACTGGTGTGCTTACTTTTATGTATTTTTTGCCTATTTTAATTAATATCTACTAATTTAAAAAAATTTACAATTTAAACAACTGCGCAGTTTTATTTAAATATATTAAAAATATAGTTTATAATTGAGGCAGTGAGCGCCAGAGTGGCCTATCATTTCCAGACACAATATAAAATGCTTTGTGTCTGGAAATGTTAGGCCACTCTGGCGCTCACCGCCTCAATTTATATGACGTTTGTATATCTTTTGTAAATTATTAATTTTTCTATTCTTTGTTAGTATTTGCTTCTTACATGACCAAAGTTCTCTTTTTAATATGACTTTTCAAGAGCTTTCCAATATACTCGTAGACCTTAGGCTTAATGATGTAGTGGGAAATTACAAAGCTACCTATTATTAAGATTTTTCTAGCACAAATAAAGTAATAGGTTATTCTGATTCTTGTTTTAAGTCTGAAGAGATCTAAAAATTAAAAGTAAATAAGCTGAAATTAAATTTTTCAATGAAAATGAAACAAATAATGGAGATGTCTGCAGGGTAAAAAAAAAATAGATTTTTTTCTCTCAATTTATTTAATTCAGATTATTGAAAAAACTTTTTTACAAAAAAATGCAACCGACTTCCAAAAAAAGAGCAAATAACTTTAATATCGGAAGTCGGTGTTTCTGGTTTTGTGTCTTCGTTTTTTGACACCGACTTCCGAAATTAAAGTTTTTGCTCTAAAAAATTTTGCAAATCCGTCAATATAATTATGACGGAGTTATGCCCGAACATACATAAAAAAAAAAAAAATACAAACATCCGAATTGATAACCTCCTCCTTTTGGAAGTCGGTTAAAAATATTGCACACGTATTTTTTGCTTTACTACCCAAACCAATAAAAATTATAGATATAACGCTTCGAAGTTCAGGAGTAGGAGCTTTTGAACCACGAGGTAACGTAACACCTCGTGGTTCAAAAGTGTAGCACGACGTGACGTCACGTGAATTTTCAACACACTGTATCGTCCTCATATTTTGTTTATGTGAAAAAAGTAAAAACTACGTGTCCAATATTTTTTGGTAATCTAACTGACGGACCGAGAATTAGTTTTTTTAGGAAACTACCCTATTGTGATTAGTAAAAATCTTTGGATTATCATCATTTTCAAAAGACCTGCGTCTATAGTTTAGTCCAATTTGTTGTTTTATATATGTTACCTATATCATTGTTTAACTACGCAAAACATATTATTTAGATTTACAGGGTGGAGAAGACAATACGACAATAAATGAAAACACAGACAATACTAGTTCATAAGAATAAGTTTAAGCTATCAAAAAAATCCTAACATCGAAAATAAAAAAATAAAAATTTCAAACAAACTAAATGGCATAAAACTAGAAACGAAATAGAACACCATTTATAAATATTACTTCACTAACCTGTCGTAAGAGCGGCAACAACGCGCGGTCCTGTAGCGACTTGATCTTTTGGCTTTTAATTATGGATTAATGCTCAGTAAAATTACACTGAATCACAGATTATTAACCAAATAATCAGGCATCTCTCAACGGCGTGTTATTTATTAATCAAATTATTAATCACGATCAGGATGTAGGTATGAAAGTCACTAAATTTTTCGTTTTTCAATATGGCCGCCATGAATTCGAATACACAAATTGCACCGACGTAAAAGGTTATTTCTAACGTCTGACAAAAGGTCCCCATTCGCAGCCATGTGTTTTAATTTATTAAAAGATATGATTATTCTATCTTTTAAATCATCAACAGTATCAACAGCTGTTGAGTACACTTCATTTTTGATATGACCCCACAAGAAAAAATCCAGTGGTGTAAGGTCGGGGGACCTGGCTGGCCAACGCGTTGGTCCATAACGGCCAATCCACTGCTGTCCGAACATTTGAGACAAACGCTCTCTAGCAGACACCACTGAATGAGCTGGTGCTCCGTCTAATTGGTACCACATCTGCCTGAACGCAGTTACCGAAAGCTCATCCGTGTACTCGCAAACAGGTCCATTGAGGAGTTCTAAAAACTTTTCAGCATTTAAATTTCCATCAATGAAAACCGGACCGATAATAGTATTTCTATGAATGCCAGCCCAAACATTCACAGTAAATCTGTACCTACTGGTGCGAAGTCTCCCGTCCTAGACGCGGATTCACGCGGCTCCAGTAACGAAGATTCTGTCTGTTCCATAAACCGTTCCTTGTAAATGTACTTTCATCAGTCCACATCACATTGTACAAGAAATCCGGATTCTCGAAATGTTTGTTTTCAATCCAGCGACAGAAGTTTTCCCTAACTGGTTTGTCTCTAGGTAACAATGCATGCAATTTCTTGTATTTATACGGCTTCCGTTTGTCGCGTTTTAAAACTTTAAGAATAGTTGTATGGTCAACACGAAAATGTCGACCTGCCCTTCGCGAACTACACGTTGGGTTGCGTTCAAAATAATTTAAAATTCGTTCCTCAAGGGTCACTCTTACACGTGGAGGAGCACTATCCACATGCGGGATTAAGGATCGATTTTCTCGCATCCTCTGGACAGCTTGGACAATGGTGCGCCCGTTGGTCGGACAAAATCGAGTGTTTCCAAACCTCTCTCGGTATGTCCGTATAGCCAAAGCGGCGTTTCTTTGACACTCCCCATAAATTAAAATCATGTCGGTGTACTCCGAAGCTGTGTAACTGTAGCGCGGCATGATTATTAAAAAAAAAAAACACGAAAACAATAAAAACTAAGCGTCTAATTTCGCACAATTCACTCACTGTTTAACTAAATACCTAAAACGTTACGTGTCCTGTCACTAAAATAAAGCGTCCAATTTCGCACTAATACAGTCGTAAATGAATTTACAAATTTAAACACGAGCGGCGGGGAAGTCCCTCATCAAAGGCGCCCGCGCGCGGCGCGAACGAAAGTTAGCGGCATCTGAGGACGCGTGACTCGTCACAGGATCGCGGCGGCCGGCGACACACTAACATAAATTTGTTGTAGCAAATTTCTTCAAGAAAGCGAAGTAACAAACGAAACTAGATTTATCTCTTTCGCACACACTAAATTTTTTATTAATATTATGAGTGCATTGCAATTTCCGCATTCGTTACTTTCTTATCCAACTCTGATGACACGCTTTATGACTCTTATTACTCAGAGTTAAGGTATAATTTTCACTAAATCAGATGAAAATACTAATTTGGCGAAAGTGTTAAAGTAGCGAGTTGGCAACGTGGCTTTAATGTTTTGATGTTTATACCGATGTGGGTCGTTAACCTGACAGTGTTTCCCTATTATCAGATACATCATGTAGCAAATGTTAAAAATCGAAAATAATTTCCTGTTACTAAACTACTGGATATATTCAAATGATTTTTTGTATGTAGACTGAGAACGTCTTGAGGTATGCGAGGTTTAATTTAATGTCGTATTGTCATCACCACTCTGTATAATTTTTATATATTTAGATTTGTTTTTTTTTTAATGCAAGAAAAAAGAAACACGACGGACTAGCAATGTTGGCACGGCGGTGATTTTCAGTCATCATAAGCCTTTTATAATATTTTACTGGATACTTGTAAACACGGTAAGATTGTTATGAATTTTGCGAGTGTTTATGTAAATTCACGATATATTATGAAAAGAACATTTCAAATACAAAAATCTCATTTAAATTTTATCAATTAGATTTTATGCAAATCTTTTAGATTTTATTTTATTTTAAAATATTACCAATGATTCGGTAAATATCATCATGGCGACTCAATGCTTTGTTCTAAATATTTTTATCGCTCATGATATTCCAAATTTGAATTTGATTATATTGAACGGTTCGGTGATTTATTTTTACATTAAATTAAAATTACAACAAAATTAATTTAAATAATCAACTTATTAGTCCCCCATTAGCAGACACAATTAAAAACCTATTGTGTCCCGCCTGACGGATTAAATGAAAATATGATACACCGTTCTCTTTTCTCACTTTACTAAGTCATTTTTACACGTTTTCGCAATAAAAGTATTCTGTCAGTCAACAAAACCAACACTAGCGCGCGATTGGGTCTCCTTTTCGATTTGGGCTTCTTTGAGCTCTTTGCCAATTTCAGAGTTAGTTCAATAATGAAATTTGTTGGTATTTATCAGTACTTATAACTCCTTAAAAGTGTTTGCCAATAAATAAAAGTCACACTGTGACACTTTTGATCGCGAACCCGAAGTCCATTTATTAGTAAGTCTATCTATGCTACCCTGTGGTGTTATGTATTTATGTAACAGTAACAAAGCCTTGTATTTATAATTAAGGTCTATTCTTCTGCAAGGAACGTTTTTCTAGTAATCTGAAATTGGTGAAGGGCGAGGAGCTGCGTTTGTGTATGCACTTACAATCACACAAATGCAACTCGCAAGCTAGGATTGTCATAATAAAAGTTTCATTTATGTATCGAACATTTAATTACATCAATATTTACAGTCTTCTCGTTACTTTTCTACTTTACTTATTCTATGAGTCACATTTAAAATGGCCACAAAAATACATTACTCTTAACATACATATAAAAAAAATATTTCAGCCGATTTTGAGACACACTTGCAAAACAGATCACTAATTCAACCATAATTCTGTTTTTGTCGTCTTCAAACAAATGACAGAATTAGAACGATGATTAAAATTATTTGTGGTGCCCGTGAGTCTTCATTTACAATAATAATTTTGATAAATTGGCAACTCCATACATTTTTTTTTCTTGGCAAGTTCGGCACTTGATACGCAAAGATGGCGGCCAGATTTAATGAATATTGTAAGCTTAATTATTTCCTTTTACCGACGGGCGGCAGACTCCAATTCATTTGGCGTTTTTTCATTAGCCATTTCAGTCAGGCAGTGGCACGGTAAAGATTTCGACTTCATTGGGGTCCTCAATCTTTACCAGGGCCTTTGAGGGCCAATGAAAAAAGGCCGCACGCTTTGTAGCTCCAGATTGGGCCACCTTCTACGCCAGTGCTTTCTCTTCACGCCAGCAGATGTCAGGGACTGGGGAAGAGCGTTTTGAAGTAAGAACAAAGCACATTACCAAGCATGCAAGCTTTTCCCTTTTTCCGCCTTGGGGTGCTCTAAAAAGTACGATAAATCATTTAATATCATGCGTTGCAAGTCCCAATCCCCTATCACACAATTTAGCTTAACATTTTTCACACATACGTAATTTAAATTGGTGAAGTCAATGAAACGGTAAAGGGTTTGAACAGTTGTCTATGGAGAAGCTGGCCTAGTCATTTCGAAAGTTGGGCGCACGATCGAATTACGACGACACATTTGGCGCAGTGGCTGAGTGATGCAGGGAACAAAAATTTGTATGGCTTACAGATAATTGTTACGAGTCTGGGTGTTAGTGTATGTGAGATAATGAATTTTTTTTTTTGGATCAAGAACCGCTAATTGTGAGAAATCTACTCCACTCTAGAAAAAAAAAACTGATCTCTTGTTTATCGAGGAAATTAACTCAAAATAAATATGTACATACATATTATTATAATAATATGATTTGAGGACACTAAAAAAAACCGTCCTGAGATAGTGCTCTAAAGTGTCGCGTTGCTGATCAGACCCCTATTGCCTAACAGCCATCGATAAGTTCACTGAGGTGTCAATAGTGTGTCGGTAGTGTGTCAGTGGTGTATCAATAAAATAGTCATTGACATTTGGTATTCTATAAATTATTTATGGTCATTGACTTGCCACCGTAGTGCCATTGAAACGCTATATTACAACTATTGTTCGGTGCTCTCGGCAACATTGTTTTTGCTGCATATTAACGATCTGCTAAAACCCGGTACCTTACCTTACCTTTGGGTATGCAGACGACAGCACTGTTGACGAGAGATACGTGCCGGACGCACGAGTTAGTGGGTCTCAGGTCCGGTCTCTCCGAGAGGCTATGGTTGGGCGCTTGAACTTGTCCTTGCAGGCTGTCTCAGAATGGGGCGATGCCAATCTGGTTAAGTTCAATGCTGCTAAGACCCAGGCGTGTCTTTTTTCTGCTAAAAGGAGCCAATTTCACCCGGCTCCATCTTTCCGAGGTGTAACCGTGCCGATAACCGACCGACTTGATCTTCTTGGTGTTACTTTAACATCTACCCTCAATTTTGGTCCCTTCATAGAGGCTAAGGCTCAAGTGGCTGCCAAAAAGTTGGGGGTCCTCGCAAAGGTGAGACGATAATTCACGCCGGAACAGCTGCTCCAACTCTATCAAGCGCAAGTCCGATCGTGTATGGAGTACTGCTCTCATCTTTGGGACGGATCTGCAAGATACCAGCTTGATGCCCTTGAGTCAATTGAGAAACGAGCCAAGAGGATCATCGGCAATGATAGACTCGTTGAGTCAAAACTCCAAAGTCTTGAACATAGACGCCGAGTTGCTAGCCTGTCGGTTTTCTATCGATTACATTTTGGGGAGTGTGCGACGGAATTGCATGATTTGATTCCGCCAAGCCCGTTTCATCTAAGGACCACAAGACGTACGGCGAAGTGCCACCGGTTCATGGTGGACATCCCATCCATACGCACAAAGCGTTTTGAGAAAACATTCATTGCACGTACAGCTAGAGAGTGGAATTCTCTACCGGAGTCTGTGTTTCCTGTAAGATACAACCTGGGAGTCTTTAAGTCAAGAGTGAGAATAGGTTACTTCTAGGCAAGCGTGCTCCATCTTCGACCGCATCATCGCTTAACATCAGGTGAGATAGTGGTCAAACGCGAGCCAATCAAACATAAAAAAAAAAAAAAAAAAATTGTAAATATTGCTAGTCTGGCCCTGCAGTCTCGACATTGATAGCGATCGCAACGTCCTAACGATTGGTCGCTACGTCGGCAAAATAATTGATTTTCTTGAAATATGTACAGAGACCAGCAGATCAGTTGATCAGTTTTCATGAAAAATAGTTCTTGCAAGTTAAAAATTATGCCGTCTCTGTACATATTTCAAGAAAATCAATTATTTTTCCGACGTAGTGACAGATCGTTAGGACGTAGCGATCGCTATCAATGTCGAGACTGCAGGCCCCAGTCTACTATAATATGTCAATATCATTTTGAAGTTTTGCAAAATAATGTCTGTTGTGTGTCTATGGCGTGTTGCTTAATTCAAAGTTATAGAATTGGGCCCCTGATATAACAGCAGAGACAGTGGCCCTTGTGAGCGGCTGGATTTCCAGATTCGGTTGTCCCGTATCCCTTTGACGCGGACGACAGTTCGGGTCGGGATTCTTTAAACACTTATCGGAGATGGTCGAACTTTATCACAAGCGCACAACGGCTTATCACCCTGCCTGCACCGCTCTCATAGAGGTTTCACAGGCAATTAATAGCCGAAATTGTTTACCACTCCCAAGAAAACTGGGTCGAGTCTTAGCCACTTGTTCTACTAGGAATATGGAACGCGTACAAGGAAGACCTAGACTACACTAGCTGAACTTCGTTACGGCGAAACGCTCAGGCTACTAAGGGAATTGCTTCAGCCACAGATGGACGACACAATTGATATATCAGACTACGTAGCAGGGTTGAAAATTTTCGTAAGAAAATTACAACCATCACCATCCCGACATAGCAGCAAAACAATGTCAGTGTTCAAAGAAATGGACCCAGCTAGTCATGTCTTCGTCGACATCTGGCTCGCTAAAACCAGCATACACGGGACTACACAGTCCTGCAAAACGGAGACCACCGGAGAGAATGGTCACGTGACTTCTCCACATCAGGTAATGTCATTGCCATACATTTTGTACAAAACGTTTGGCGTGAACGCTAACAGAAAATTTATTTGTCTTGACCCGAAGGTCTACAATCTCCAAATCAACGGCAATACTCTCACAGTTACTCGTAGCAGCAGAACAATGTCAGTGTTCAAAGAAATGGACCCAGCTAGTCATGTCTTCGTCGACATCTGGCTCGCTAAAACCAGCATACACGGGACCACACCAAGTCCTGCAAAACGGAGACTACCGGAGAGAATGGTCACGTGACTTCTCCACATCAGGTAATGTCATTGCCATACATTTTGTACTAAACGTTTGGCGTGAACGCAAACAGAAAAGTTATTTGTCTTGACCCGAAATTCTACAATCTCCAAATCAACGGCAAAACTGTCACAGTTACCATTAACAGACTGCCAGATCTGCCTACACTACATAAATCAACACCCACCACGAAATTACCTCAAACCAAGGAAATAATATCAAAACGATAAGATCGGGGTGTAAAGTTCGTTATACCGACTATATTATCGCCTGTACTGACGGTTTATTTTTATTTTGGAGGATGCGGAACAGGGTGTAAAGTCCCGCAAACCTCCGTTGAAAAGGGAGGATCCTCCGACCAGACGGGTGTTGTGTCTGATGGTCCGGGGAACTGCCCAATGGTTGATTTCGGACTGTTGTATCTGTTCAAATCGCGCTCAGAACTCTGCTTGCGCGATGCAGGATTAGTTCGTTTGTGGCGTCACAGATGTCATTACATATTATAAAACAGGCGTCTTCTCGGTAAGCTTACTCCGTCGTCGACTTTGTCTCTGTCACCTCTGCCTCTGACCTAGATTGGAGTCAAGAGCAAACACATATAAAAAAATAAGTTCCCCGCTGCGTCTGTATGTCTGTTCGCGATAAACTTTTGAGTTTATCGCGGTGAAAATCCGTTTAGAAGGATTTGTCCTACTGAATTTGCACCTACACGACAGTGTGATTCATAAAGAAGGTGTAAGTGTATATATTGTACCCGTGCGAAGCTGGAGCGGGTCGCGAGTGTAATAATATTTAACATTTACAAGCGTACGGAAAAGCAACCCATGTTTGTTATTACCTCCCGGGCCTGCGGACGGCGAGCAGTGGGTAGCTCGCCGTCCGATCAGCACCAGGTCCGTGGGTCGACGGCGCGTAGTGTTCAACGCGCGCCTCAATGAGATGATTGTCAGCCACCACTGACGGGGCCCATCGTGGCTGGTGCCTGCATGCCCAAGGGTAGCGGATAAATTCTGAAAATGAGTTAGCGCACCCCTGGGCACTCAGGCAGGGAAGGAACCGGGGTGTGTTTTAGTCAGTAAGAGTCTGACACGCCCTCCAGCTCCACCCAGAGCGGGAGAAGTCATTGGCAGATTTCCCAACCCACAAAAAAAAATGTCTGTTATTAGCTATAGTTTAACCGATACCGCTGTACCGCGCCTTATGTATGTGCGCGGCGAGACGGGGGCAGTGCAGGCCGCTCATTAGTCAACGCTCACGGCGGCGTCCTGCCCCTAGCCCACCGCGCATTCCTAAGGCGCGGTACAGCGGTATTGGTCAAACTATACCAGACCGGTTGGCCGCCTGAACGCTCCATTGTTTACATTACGATAGCACGGGGTCTCATCTCGAACAAAGAAAATTTAGTTCAAATAAATATCAATAGATGGCGTAATATGCATCGATTTCATATTGAACTTTATGTAACACTAATAGTTTTTTTTAAATATGGGAAAAACTGCTTTTTTTATTATTTAATAAACTACCCTAAGCATAAAATTGTGGAATAATTGGCTCCAAATTCAAATTTAGATGTTTATTGGAATGAATCCTTAGGTATTTATATTTCTTGTACCAATAGATGGCGCTGTTTAGAGTTTATCCATTCGCCTCTTTAACATTTCTATAGTGACACGTTTTGAAACAGTAATACTGTTATGAAGTGCTAAAAATAGTATAAAGTAATTCCTCAATGTGTGAGAAAATACTGGTAAAACTTTATGTAAATTCATTCAACTTGCAAGCCGTCGCTGCCACCATCTAGCGAGGTGTAGAGGACGGGCCCGAACTAAGAACAAAACTTGCTTGTGCAAGTCGAAAGTCCGTATTTACGGCGGTACCGTTTCTTTGTATGGGATGAGGCATCTGTACGCTAGTATTAAATTATCTGTGACGATAGCAAGCGATTATTAGCTCTCTCTTGTCTTCTGTTCGTCGTCATCGTTAGATGGCAGTCGTTGCGTGATTCGTGGTATAGGAAAGCGGTCAGTACTGCAGCTATCTACATTTGGTCCGCTTTTTGTGAACACGTTCATTCTTGTTCAGATTGCATTTTGTATTCGAAGTGATTCGTATTTTATTGTTTCCGTATTTGTATAGTTATTTGTTCTTTTTGATCCGATAGTGACAATTTCCTTGTTGATTTAAAAAAATTGAAAATAATGGTGTTGATTCCGTTGTGCACAAACTAAACTTAATTTAGGCTATTGCTATCTTTTTCTCTCTAATAAAACAAGAAAGAGACGGACGTAAATTAGAGCTGTCAAGTTTAGTTTTAACTAATATTTCCATACAAATTAAGGGTACACGTAAAACATGTCGTAAAACACGGCGAAGCGCAAGGCGTAAACTAGTTTGACATCTCTAACTTAGTGCATAGATATAGCCGCCTTTTCTCGCACTGCCTTTTAGTAAAAGATAGTAATTATCTAATTTTAGTTTAGTTATTGAACAAGAGAATCCGCACCAACGTCTTTTAATAAAAATTGTATGAGCCCCTGAATGTCTACATTCTTTATCTCGTCTCGTTGGCCTTACTTTAGTTTTAGTTTCGATTTCTTGTTATAATTTTTTTTTTTTTTAGTTTTTTACTTTTATTACTATTTCGAGAAAGAATTAATTGCACCTGAACCTGTGAATGAAACTGAAACTGCCCAGGGGTTGAGGATAAATTCGAAACAGAGTTACCTTGCCCCTGGGCACTCAGGCAGGGAAGGAACAGGGGTGGGTTTTCGTCAATAAGAGTCTGACACGCCCTCCCGCTCCACCCAGAGCGGGAGATGTCATTGGATGATTTCCCACCGCACAAAAAAAAAACCTGTGAATGAAGAAAGGCTCTGCCTCATTGAAACATTTTGGGGAGTGTGCGACAGAATTGCATAATTTGATTCCGCCAATCAGCGGACCACAAGACGTATACGGTAATGTGCCACCGGTACATGGTGAACATCCAATCCACACGCACAAAACGTTTTGAGAACACATTCATTGTGCGTACAGCTAAGGAGTGAAATTCCCTGCCGGAGTCTGTGTTTCCTAATAGCTACAACCTGGGAGTCTTTAAGTCAAGAGTGAATAGGTTACTTCTAGACAAGCGTGCTCCATCTTCGACCACATCATCACATACCATCAGGTGAGATGGTGGTCAAACGCGTGCTTATCAACAATAAAAGAAAAATCCTTAATATTTATATTAATATTTGTTGATGAGTTAAGGTTCAATTTGGTCTGCAGGGATTTTTTAATGAAAGATGCGTGTTGATGCGATGGTGGTTTATTGCTACTAACTCGTACAAATAGTTTTTACTTATTATATTAGGCGATTACACACACATGCAAAATAGTCTCAAATACAAGGCGGTAAACACAGACTGGACAGGGCCGGAGCCGCCTTGAAGCGGCTCCTGCCCAATCTGCGGGGTCCAAACGCCTCCTGCCGGAGGCTCTACGCGGGGATCGTGCGGTCCATGGCCCTTTACGGGGCACCGGTGTGAGCGCGTTCATTGAGGCAGCGATCAGCTTGCCAGATGAACGCGTCCCAAAGGGTCATGGCGATCCGAATGATCCGAGTGTGACGTAAGGAGGTTACGTGGGAAGTAATAAATGACAACACGTACCTCGGTCAACATAAAAAAAAATATATATTGTATAGAGAAAGGGCGTGGGAAAGTTTGTAGTCACAATATTCAGCAGTCCCTGGGAGATGGTACGGTACTATCCTGGCTCAGCCTGGCGACGGATGCCACGTTGCGTACGCCTCGGAGATGTCGGCCGGCAGGTGGTCGTGCCGGCTCGGAGACGGCTTGCAGAGGCCACGCGGGTGGATAGAAACCCGGCGTGGAGCGAGCCGCCGACTTGTAGATCGTCAGGGGCCGGGAGGCGACGGCCGGCAGGTGGTCGTGCCGGCTCGGAGACGGCTTGCAGAGGCCACGCGGGTGGATGGAAACCCGGCGTGGAGTGAGCCGCCGACTTGTAGATCGTCAGGGGCCGGGAGGCGACGGCCGGCAGGTGGTCGTGCCGGCTCGGAGACGGCTTGCAGAGGCCACGCGGGTGGATGGAAACCCGGCGTGGAGTGAGCCGCCGACTTGTAGATCGTCAGGGGCCGGGAGGCGACGGCCGGCAGGTGATCGTGCCGGCTCGGAGACGGCTTGCAGAGGCCACGCGGGTGGATGGAAACCCGGCGTGGAGTGAGCCGCCGACTTGTAGATCGTCAGGGGCCGGGAGGCGACGGCCGGCAGGTGATCGTGCCGGCTCGGAGACGGCTTGCAGAGGCCACGCGGGTGGATGGAAACCCGGCGTGGAGTGAGCCGCCGACTTGTAGATCGTCAGGGGCCGGGAGGCGACGCACATACGAGTATTTCCATCCAAAATCCGGTCAAAAGTCGAATTTATGAAGTTAAATAAAAACCTATTAAAACCACACATTTTTACAGCTTAATAACCAGTCTATTGAAAAAGGGACACATTAGTGACTCAGGTAGTCGACCCTTCCCGCACAAGCATTCGGAACCTAGTCGTTGTCTAAACCGCATGTCTTTGTTCTCGGCGCTTGTTTATTTTCACTGCATTGGAGTTTGAACTGTACGTTTGGTGTGATAAATTGTGGAAAAAAACATTGTGAATATGGATGTACAAGGTACGTGGATTATTTTTACATAACAATATAATACTTTTTGTTTCATTTATGTGTTTAAAAAAATTTAGAAATGTGAACCGAAACTTTGAAATAAATTGTCAAAAATATTTTATTTATTCGTGTTTTTGTTTATGTGTCAAGGCTTGTCAAACCTTTATTTCACGATTAATATGTTGCTTAGAATATGTTTTAGTAAAAACAATAAAAATTTGCCGCGCCTGCGCGCGCCATTGTTTTTTTTTACTATTTGAATATGATAGTGTAAAATGTGGATATATTTGACTTTAAGTTGTTTTATTTTTTATTTTCAGATAATGTAGAATCAACTGTTAGTTTTACCAGAAGAGCTTTGTACGACATCATGCGTGACTGTAAAGGAAAGAAAATTGAAGAAAAGTTGGAGTTTTTGGGCACAAAATTAGTTGAAATAACCCAATGCCCTGATTATAAAAAAAAATTTTTGGATCGTACTCTGAGATTTTTTAAGACTGAATTCAAACGAAAATGGGTAGCAGCCAGTCGCAAAGAAGCTTTTTGCGTAATAACGACAAATGGCTCAAATCGTCTAAGTATACAGTTGCAGAAATTTAGTGCAGAGCTGTCATATAAGCCGGGTCGGCCAACAAAATCTTTTGAAAACTTAAGTGAACGTAGTAAGCGACGAAAAACTAGTGAGATACGGAAGCAAATACCTGCTGAAGAACTAACATATGCAGCTGGAGTCAGTCAACGCATTATTGGAAACACTGATGCTTCAGCTATGATAAAAGAAATAGTGGCGCCAAGGCATAACGCCAACAAGAGCGTCGAAAGTTCGGAAATCTTACACTTTATCCCAAAAGCAAATAAGTGTGAAAAAGCATACGCCACAAGAGGCACTGTCAATTTTCGTTGAAGGTGTCGGAGGAGGCGGCAGAGGCCCGAAATAAAAACTTTAGGCAGTACAGGCTTGACTTTTCTAGAGAAGACTGCAACAGGGACATTATTAATAGATTGTTATTAAGTTCCTATCCTTATTTAAGCTCAATTCGGCCAAAACCGCAATTGAAGAGAAAAAGTTTTTCGAAAGAGGCGCTTGATCTAATGGTCGCAATTGCGCCGCCATCTTTACCATCAACGTCAACAGAAGACAACGTCAGCTGCGAAAATATAGATGAAGACGATGAAGAGGAAGTGGACCATTAAGATAATTTTAAGAACTTATGTTAAAAAAAAACGTGTTTTTTGGTATGAATATACTTTTTTTTATCATTAAAGATTATATTAAATCGTATTATAATGTTATAGTATTAATTACGTCATTAAATAATTTTGACCGGATTTTACATGGCAATACTCCTATGTGCGACGGCCGGCAGGTGGTCGTGCCGGCTCGGAGACGGCTTGCAGAGGCCACGCGGGTGGATGGAAACCCGGCGTGGAGTGAGCCGCCGACTTGTAGATCGTCAGGGGCCGGGAGGCGACGGCCGGCAGGTGGTCGTGCCGGCTCGGAGACGGCTTGCAGAGGCCACGCGGGTGGATGGAAACCCGGCGTGGAGTGAGCCGCCGACTTGTAGATCTGCAGGGGCCGGGAGGCGACGGCCGGCAGGTGGTCGTGCCGGCTCGGAGACGGCTTGCAGAGGCCACGCGGGTAAATGGATACCCGGCGTGGAGCGAGCTGCCGACTCGTAGATCGTAAGGGCCAGGAGGAGACGGCCGGCAGGTGGTCGTGTTGGCTCGGAGACGGCTTGCAGAGGCCACGCGCGTAGATGGAAACCCGGCGTGGAGCGAGCCGCCGACTCGTAGATCGTCAGGACCAGGAGGCGTCGCCCGGCAGGTGATCGTGCCGGTCCGGAGACGGCCAACAGAAACCACGCGGGCAAAAGCACCCGGCGTAGTGCGTGCCGATGTGGCGAGTTGCTTGGTGGCGACGGCACGAGGTTCTGCGGCGGGATGGCCGCGATAGGGGCGATGTAGGTGGTGCACGGAGCGTAGGGCTCCAAATCTTCCCTCCGGATTCGGGTTTTCTGATCTGGGAGTCTGGAACTGAGACTCGGAATCTGGGACTCCGAATCTGGGACCCCAAGAACGGGGTTAGTTCTCACACAATTTACTAAGGTTGGCAAGTATTTGCCAATGTAAACAGCAACTGCAGAATCGGCGGAAGGTCACGGGTGAAGTCTCAGAAGTGTTCAACAGAACAAAAAAAAACGTGAATCTCCTGCCGGCAGCCCGAAGGAGAGGGAGAAGCAACAACAGCAGACTCGCTCTCACGCCCTCAGCAGCAGTCGCCGCAGGAGACGCCAGGGGCTCCAGGCGCCGCGAGACGATCTCCGGCCACCGTAGACCCGGGCCTGCGGACGGCGAGTAGTGGTTAACTTGCCGTCCGATCATGTCACCACGCACAACGAACCAAATGAGAGTCTAAGTGCGGACAACGGAGTCCCTATACTATACTATGCCGTCCGATCAGCACCAGGCCCGAGAGTCAAAGGCGCGTAGTGTTCCACGCGCGCCTCAAAGAGCCGAGGCCGATGCCTGCCTAGGGGTTGAGGATAAATTCGAAAGAGTTACCGCACCCCTGGGCACTCAGGCAGGGAAGGAACAGGGGTGGGTTTTAGTCAGTAAGAGTCTGACACGCCCTCCCGCTCCACCCAGAGCGGGAGCAGTCATTGGATGATTTCCCAACCCACCCCAAAAAAAAAAAAAGGCGGTAAACACAACATCCCGCCCACCAAAGGGTTATTAGGCCCTTTGAATAAGTTTACGTTACACAACAATAATTTTAAATTTCCTACTAAAAAAATTTGTTACCAACAACATTACACTCATTATACATTACAAGATATTGTATCTTAATCTGCGTTCTCAATTGGTAAAGGGCATAATTTATTTATAGCTCGCTGAACTACGTAATCCCCACTTTTCAAGCTGTAAACCCTAGTCACACCGTCTGCGCCTGGATGTTTATCCACAATACGACCTAACATCCATTTGCCCGGAGGCAGATTTTCATATTTAATCCCCAGATCTCCCATTTGTTGGGTCTTACTTGCTGTACTTTGTTTAGCACAGACTAAACACTTATTTAGCTTTGCCTTTGCCAACTTCTTTGCCTTCAATATCCAAAATTTAGAACGTAAATAGCCCAGCATTAATTGTACTCCCCATGTAAAGTTTTGAGGTGGGCGTCTCCTACTATGAGGGCAGCGAGGGCATTGTTGTTATCCAAAATCATTGGGTGTTAGCCATCTTCGTCTAAGTCAGCGTGCCTTAGTCTTCCGTCCACCCTGAGTATCAGTTTGTTATCTAAAAAAGGGTGTAAAGTCTTCAGACTACTTTCTTTTCTTACTGATTTATTTTTCATTAAGGTAGTAATCTCGTCTTCAAAACTATTTTTTGCACTAGCTTAATACAGGTCTTCAATGCATCATTCAACTCACTTGTAGTCGTCGCAATATCTTTGGCCTTCATGCTCCGGTATTTCACAAATCACTTACTGTAACTGACTGTCTTTAACAGCTCAGTCAGGGTTTCAAATTCTACAAACCTTGTGATCAGGCTGTTAGATCCTTCAGTATCTATCTTCATGTTGGTTTGAATTATTTGCATCCTTTCTAAATTTGTGAGCAGGCTGCTAGGTCTGGTGTAAGGTACATCTTCTCTTGTTAACCACTGAGGGCCTTCCCACCACATCTTATTTTCTTTCAGGTTTTTGAACATTATTCCTCTTGAAGCTGGATCTGCAGGATTCTCCTGAGTTGCTACATGTTACCAGTTAATTTCCGATGTTGTCTAAGACTTCTACGACTCGGTTTGTTACAAAGGTATGCCATCTCATGGGATCTCCAAATAACCAAGACAACACAATTGTGGAATCAGTCGAAGCGAAGATATTTTTCACTGGTCTTCTAGTGGCTTCCTTAATTTGCTTCAAAAGTCTAGATAACAACACTGCTCCACATAACTTGAAACGCGGCAATGATACCGGTTTAATTGGAGCTACACACGTCCTAGCTGCAATTATATTGGTTTTAATATCACCATTGTCTTGACCCACACGGATATAGGCAACCGCTGCATAAGCCTTATCACCTTAGCTGCGTCAGGGTAGTTCGAACCTTCATCGTCCGCTACTTGTTGCAAGGTTTTAACAGCTAAATAAGGAGCAGACGCGGTGCCAAAGGTGACTCTCGTCATTCGGTAATCTTTTACAGGATCTTTGGGATCACTCCGCCAAAGAATTCTTTGAAGGTCTCTGTCTTCCTTGCTGACGTAAATTTGGAGATAACGTCAGAGACAAAAGTAATTTTCCTCATTCTCCATCTTGTAATTAAACTCCTCATATTTTCGTGTAGCTGCGTCCAACTAATAATTCCTCGTTTAAAGATATTTTGTTTTTTCCTTTTTGCGATGCATTAAATACTGTCCGTACCTTTGTTGTTTCCTTTTCTTATTTTATTATAGCATGATGCGGCAAATACACTGATGGGTTCTCTATTTCATTTTTAGGTACTTCTTCCATATAATTCATCCGTTTGTATTCTTCCATTACGTTTACGTACTCTAATTTTAATTGGTTGTTTTTTTTTCAAATCGTCGTTCTAGTTCGTTGGTCGTATCGTCTCGCCATTGCTGTCTCTAGTTTGTCCTTTGGTTGATAATATTTCATTTTTTCTCTTAGGTAATTTCACTATATATCTTTCATTCTCTGTTCTGGTATGTGTATCTTTGTATATGTCTTCACATTTTCTTTCTTCTATGTTAAGTACACTTTTGTCTTCAGGTTCCAGTTCCCACATAGTTTTTAGCATCGCGTTCAGGTCTAGATTAAGGTGCATGACAGTAAAATCGTTGTTTTTACTGAAAAGGATCTAACCCAGGCTGGTATTTTGTGCACATGGTGTGCCTGGTGGGCCCTTGATTATTTCATCCTTTAAGATTTGAGCACAGATTGCGACCCCTAGTAATATGTCTATCCGACCTAGCTGATGGAATCCAGGATCTGCTAGGACTAGTCCCTTTAAATGTGCCCAGTTGCTGTTAGGTAAACTTTGTGCAGGTAGTTGGGTGGTTAGTCGCGTTGATATTATGTCTATGTTGATATGTGTATGCCTTTGTTTTAATCTTGAAACTGTCATCGTGTTTGGATAAAATCTCGATGTCAGTTTCGTGTTTTATTACAGAGAGTAGGGGTACCTTTAGATACAGGTTTCCCTTTTGTAGGTGGTGCGACGAGTTTGAGTGTACGAAATTTGGTTTGCATAAACTTCACTAACTCTTCCTACTTCGGCAACTCGACCATTTCTTCCCGGTCAAACTTCCCAATCTCGGTGTGACTCTGGGTCCAATTTCTAAACCGTCAGAAATATAATTATTTGATCCCAAGAGTCAGTAGAAATGTTAAGATTCTTCAGGCTGTTAACACATTCGTTTGTAACATCCAATAAACATTTGATGTGATTGGCCCTGGGAATCTTCCGTTGGTAAAATAATTTCTTCAAAAGAGAATTTACTACGATTCTTTTATTTCCATAACGTACCCTGAGTGTAATCCATGCTTGCTCGTAATTAGTTTCCGTGAATTTGAATGTGTTTCAGGAGATTCTGGGCTTCACCAGCATGAACTTTACTCAAAGACGTACTACGTAGTACGTACTGCGTACGTAGAGCAGTGGTGGCCTAGTGGTATTGGCCGCGACTTACAAGTTGTAGGTCGTGAGTTCAAACCCAGGCAGGCGCTTTACTTTGTGTAAATTATTTCATCACCACTGTTCTCAAAACGGTGAAGGAAAACATTGTGAGGAAACCGGCATGTCCTAGAACCAAAAATTCGAAGACATGTGACATCCACCAACCCGCACTGGGCCCGCGTGGTGGATTACGGCCCACACCCTCTTACATAGAGGAGGCCTGTGCCCCAGTAGTGGGGACAATAAAAGGCTGATGATGACTCAAATACGTATTTTTGTGTACCAATGAGATAAATAAGTCTCGGAACGCTGTCCATTCATCATACACTCCAGTAAAAGTAGGCAACTGTATTCTCGGCAAATTAACATGTCCTTCGGTGAATGAGCTTAGCTTCCAGTGGTTTTAGATGAGAAAAGGTTGATAATAGATCTCGCAAATCGGCCAGTATACATGAATAGAAATCTTTATATATAAAATAATCCTGATTAATAAAATAAGATATGTCAGACTTTTTCTCCTTTGGTACACATCTGACGAGGTCTTGATGAGCGTTTCTGAATGTATCCCAGTATTAATTTATCGACTGTATACGAGTTTCAATATAAATTTGTTAGCGCCTTTTGCAGTAATAACGCAGTATCTTCAAGTATCGATAAACACTGCTCCGGTGTAGGTTCAAACATGCTTGAAATCTTAATATTTTCCAATCACTGTCAGATTTTAAACTCGTAATTTCTTCTAGAACGCCCACGACGACGTAATATGAACACAAATTCAATTATGAACATGAACGAACACAATTCATTAGCAGCTGGCTTCTAATCTTAGATCTGCTTACTTTTTATTTGTAAATAGTTTTTGTAACCGAGTGCGTGTACACGGGAACAGAGAGTCCGACGCCGTCAGGTTTAATATGCAGCTCCTTGAGTACGTTGTCGACGAGAACCATGGAGAAGCGTCGCGCACGGAACCCGCTGAGTGACGGGAAGTGTATCAGTATCTAAGGAATGTGGTTCTTTTGTATTGCACTCGATGAATATAACTTGTTAAAAACACAATCCAGCTCGAAATTCGACCATATGTTGATGAGTTAAGGTTCAATTTGGTCTGCAGGGATTTTTTAATGAAAGATGCGTGTTGATGCGATGGCAATTTTATTTAAATTTTATTTTGGATTAGTACTACTTCCACGCGGGCAAAGCCCTTGGCAGAAGCTAGTATACATTTAAAATACATTTTGAAATATTAGAATAAAAAATTAAAAACATATTAAGACATTATTTTTTTTTTTTTTTTATAAAAGTTCCGCCCGGAATTACTTCAGAGAGAGTACTACTCAAAGATATGCAAGTAGTACGTCACCACAATCTGTGAATGAAGAAATCAGATACGCTACATTAAAACTGTCAGTGGTAGGTACTTATACAATCAATCATTCCAATCATTTATCTCATGCGTGATGTAGGTACATACATAAAGTTAGACATAATAAAATAAACCGCATTCATTTCCCCAGAAAAAGTACATGGCATTAAGAAAAAATTTAATTTTAAAACAATACACTAACAATATCAATATTTCTCATGAATATTTATTTATCTCGCACTAGCTGACCCGACAGAAGTTGTCCTGTCTTAGCTATGAACTGTCAAACGCGTGAATTTTAAACAGTCGTTAAGTTTTCTGAAATATTCTCTTATTTTTTCTTTCATAAGAACCTTCTTCTGACAACAAAATAAAAATTAGCGAAATCGGTCCAACCGTTCACGCGTGATGCCGTGACTTAGGAAATAGAGATTCATTTTTATATAAATATAGGGTGTAACGGAAAGGTGTGTTCATATTTTAAGAATCGAGGCTGTCCATGGAAATGAACGACTTTCTCTAAGAAAAAGTAGAACATTCCCAAAAAAAAAAATTGGACTTTCCATACAAAGTTATCATCAGCTGATCAATATTTGTATGGGAGGCAATTTTTTTTTTTTGAGAATTTCCTCAGGTTTTCTTGAAGAAAGTTATTAATATCGATAGGTAAAATGCAGTTCTTAAAATATGACCACCCCTTTTACACCCTTAGTTAGATTACAGATCACTATACTGGAATTATAGCATCACAACACAATAATTGCCGACGGAAAAGAAGGCAAAGAAACAAAAGAAAAGTAAGTTTTATATTAAATATTGATATCAAATCAGCAGCGGGAGGTGCCATTTTAACGGCTGAATGAAACAACAAGAAAAATAATTAAGATTTTGCAATCGAAGAAACAACACGTCACCGCTCAACGCCTCACAAGTGGGGCCGTGAGAAAAATAAAATATTATTAAAAATTATAGTTATTATTAATATCCGTTTATTCATTATGAACATATTATTTACATTTTTAAATATTTAAATAAAAAGCATAAAAAAACATTTAAAAATATAAAAATAGTATCCCACCGGTATCGGGAACAGGGTCCAAGCTACCGGTCAGGGCTCCAGAGAGAGGGACCGCCTAACAATGCGAGCCGTGTTCAGAAGCACTGCTTTCTGAATCAAGCCCTTGATCCAGCCGCCTACCGAGAGCTTCCTGAGGTGTTAGTCGAGGCTCGTGGCTATTAAGCCATTGGCTGACACGACTATCGGTACAATGATCGCTGAGTCCACATCCCACATGTCGACAACCTCGCGAGCCAAGTCGATATACTTGATTTGTTTATCTTTCTCGGCTTTCACGAGATTCTTGTCATGTCGGACGGTAATGTCAACAATGATAGCACGCCTCTCGATTCGGTTCACCACCACTATATCAGGCTACTTCTGATTTTTCAAGAGAGTATTTCAGAGCAAGTTGCTGCTGGATAATCCTGGCTACAATGTTGTGCCAATGCAAATACTCTCCGTTAGCTAGACGAGAAAAACCAGAGACAATGTGGCGAATTGATTCTCCCGGACGGTGACATGCCCGACAGATGTCAACCGAACCATCCGTCACAATAAATTCTGCGGTAGTTTTTCGTCATGATAACTTCGTCCATAATTGCACAGACAGAACCTTCGGTATCCCCAAAGAGGTCACCGAAACGTAGCCAGGCTACGGACGCTCGTTGGTCTACATCGGGCTCATGCAGGGCTCATCAAACGCATCCGTGAAGTGCCTTACTCTGCCATACCTTCCTGCGATCGTTTAGTATCAAGCACAACAGGTTTGCGCCAGTTCTCGTTAGTCAAGGAGAGCGGGGTGAGGCCCTTGGCAACCGCCACTACATCTCGATGCATACCCACGTCAGCAGCTAGGAAATATTCCTTGAGACTGCATACCTCGCGATTGTGGAGGCTTAAGAGCATTACTTATTTTTTATTATTATTGTTTTTAATTAATGAATATTACTTTTAATCTACGAATTAAACAAAAAATGTCTTTAGATACAGTAGGTACCTGAAATTGTCACGTTCCTGAGATATATATAGATGTAAAGTTCTGATATATCGATCTTTTCCCAAATATCTCGTCAGCGCAGCAGTTTAGTTTTTAGTTTTTTTTTAGTTTTAGTGTTTAGGTTAGTTTTGTTTGTTGCTGTGTAGTGTTGTGTCTGTGTCGAATAAATGTTTTCTATTCTATTCTTTTTTTAGGGCACCATATTTCGAACATTTATTAAGAGTCCTCCGCCATACATGACGGTAACATTGTGCGTGTCAACTTTGAAGGAAAATCAACATGGCGGCGTGTGCGTGACAAATTTGAAGGAAAATCATAATGGCGGCGGGTGACTAGGCCAATAATGTTCAAACCCTTTTTTAAAGATTTAGAAAGTATTTATTAACTTCCATGCATTCCATCATTAAATAGACCAGTATAAATTATTGATGTCACACAAAATTAATGTTAATATAATATTATGTTATTTGTTATAATATAAAGAGAGTTAAATATATTCGAGTTTTAAGTTTCGCCTGTACTTATACTTAGTACCTACATAATTATATTATGTAATCTTAACTATGAGATGTTTTTTCTTTAAGACCCAAACAAATTTAAATACAAGGCTTTGTTTACCTTTATTCATTCAAATATATCTTAAACAGATAAATATTCATACATAAATATAGGTCAGGGATATTATGGAGCTCCGTAACCGTAACCGAAACTATCGGATGTCCGAAATAAAAATTTATCCGAAATCGATTTAAAAGTTTCGAATAATTTCGGATAGGGGCGGAGTTTAAATGATACATGTTATGACAGGTTTTTATTTTTGCCGAGCTCAGTCGACACATAAGCCACGCGCGTCCCATGACTTGTTTATTATTTCTATTGTTTAGTCATATGTTAATTTTATAACTCTTTAAATAATTAATATCAGTAACCGAAACTATCCGAAACTAGCGGCATATCCAGATCCCAAATTTAATATCCGAAACATTCCTGATATAGATAATTTATATATATATATATATAATTATTTTAGCCCATTACATGCATGCACATTCGTCATTACTTATACTTAATCGGTTATTACTGGCCAAAATTAGCAACATAACATGAATTGTAAACAAGTAAGTCTGCATTTGTGAACACAGATTTTTAAACATTGACATAAAGTAGGTTTTAATCAATAAATGAAGCGTTTACGACGGTTTGGTGGGAGAAGGCAACATCCCGAGAAGGTTGGAAGGCTAGCCTATTAAAGAAATTCCTTATAGGCTTTTCCACTCTTCTCAGCCCAGTAGTGGGACAATTATTTAAATAAAAACGTTTCTCCTCACTCCTGTGTCAAGGGTGCGTTCAGATAAATTTAAACTCACATAGATACACAAGCCACCCAGACCCGGAACAACTATCTGTAAGCCATACAAATATTTGTTCCGTGCGGGAATCGAATCCATGACACGCAGCACAGCGGCCAATCGCTCAACCACTGCGCCAACCGTGCCGTCAAATGAGTACTTCATCTATATATTATACTAGCACTTCGTCCGCGTGGATTCCAAAAATTTATAGCCTATGGCACTCACAAATAACGTGGCTTTCTATTGGTAAAAGAATTTTCAAAATCGGTTCAGGAGATACAGAGATTACCCCCTACAACCTCACTAACTCTCTCTCTCTTTATAATATTATATTATAGAAGTATAGATAAAACGAGAAACTGACTGACACATGAACACACAGCCGAAACTACTGGGACTAGGAACGTGAAATTTTGCACACGGCTTCCTTTTATAATGTAGGGGAGCACTAAGAAGAGGTTTTTGGAAATTCGTCCCCTAAGGGGTTACAGTGAGGGTTCAAAGTTTGTGTATCAAATTTGAAGTTTTAACGGGGGAACTACTTAATCCACGCTGGCAAAGGAGCTTGAATGAAGTTACGCGGCCAGACAAACGCCACATACGCAAACATTTCATATTATGTTGCTAATATCGTGTAGACAAAATTCAATATTTAATACTTTCGACATTATTAGTATTTTTAACTTTTAATTCATGGCACTCTCAACTAGTGTACATCTTGAAAAAAAACCGGCCAAGTGCGAGTCGGGCTCACACACAAAGGGTTCCGAACCAATCACATATTTTTAAATGGCTTATATAAAAAGTAAAAACCTTTTCAGAACAAAACATTTACTTGAACTTAAAAATACCAATTAAAACTTAGATACTTATGTTTTAATCAGTATTTTTATTATAATTGTACGCATACGCATACCTACTACTATAATATTGTAGGCTTATCCTTAAAACAGTGTAAGAGACGTTCACGTCTCAAGCTTTAAAGAAATGTTAGAGTTACAACTATAACATTTTCAGTTTAAGTTTTTATTTGATTGAAGCTTGCCTTAAAAAGATTTTAATTTGTGTATACTTTATTTTATACTTTTTAACATTAGAATTTATTGTAATACTTATCCTGACACCAGGAGCGTATCTACTGTAAGGCCGAAAGTAACTTCTTGTCAGTCAAAAGAAAACAGAATCTATACGCCCTGTGCTATAACTTGTCAGAACAAATCCAACTAGCCTTATCTTATCGGGTTACATTGTTAAGTTGAGGGTTTCCTATGATGACCGCCCAGATTCAATATCAGACTCTGGACTATATACCTTTTTTATTTTTTTTGGAACTATAGTTTTAGTCAACACGAAATCGACGAGACCAAACAATACGACACTTTTTTGTTTAGTGTCTATGGTACCCTTCTGGTTCTACTTGTTTACTTGCACCACCTAGTTTAATGACACTTGTCAGAAAGTAGGTACATATACAATGAGTCGAGCTGTAAGGGTTCCGTTTTTACATTAGGATGTTCGGAACCCTAAAATTGGTTGCACTCTCTGGATATGTCCACTCAAATGTGTTCCTTTCCTCAAAATACCATTTCAGACATCAACCAACGTGGTTTTCATATAACTTGACCTTTAGTATGTTTATTGTATGGACTTTAAAACAGACTTTGACCTCAGAGCCGTTCCATACAAAATGTATGAGCATATGATTTTATTTTTCGTGATTCTTTCCGATGGTTTAATGGTTATTGGGCTATTCGAGACGGAGACAAATTCAACAAATCAAAGGTCGTAAACATGGGTCCAGACGTTCTTTAGTTAAAAAAACCCAACTTTGATTTATATTATAGGATATATAAGATTTGCAAAATAAATATCATTTGAAGAAAGAGACAACACTACACTTTAGCTTAGAGCTAGAATGAGAGCAAAGATCCCACGCGAGTTAAGAGTGCCATATACAAGTGAAAGAGTTAACACAAACTCACCCCACTAGATTGGTCTAAATTCTGTGTTGTTGCTGGATCTATCTCCTCTTCGTCTAGGAGACATTCTGCAAGAAGAAAACAAAAATTAGCTGTTGCAACAAACAACTCTTTGGCCGTAACCTGTTTTAGGGTTGGCGCTATAACAACAAATACTGAAAAACAGAATAAAAAAATATTTAAATGGGGCTCCCATACAACAGTCATGATTTTTTTGCCGTTTTTATACTAAATAATGGTGCGGAACCCTTCGTGCGTGAGTCCGACTCGCACTTGTCAGTTTGCCGTACTCTGGACGTAAGTTAACGCATTATTTAATTATTAATTTATGCAATTACCAGTATAGAGGCGGACTCAATGCCTCAGGCATTGTCTACCAGTCAACCTTTGGGTGATGCAGAGACAAAAACAGTAGGTGCAATATACAGGGTGTAAGACACATCACAGAGCCGTTAACTACGCATGCTGTACTTACGTCTAACAAAGTAGTTTTGCGCAAAAATTATTGCTGAACGACTTTTATTTTTAGGTATGAAAAAAAACTATTTTTATTGTGCGCAATGTAACGCAAACCCAGGCAAGTGAAGTTAAACCCTGCCCCTTCACTCTAAGCTACGTAGGTACTTGTTAGATACGTTTGATATTTATTGCGTTTTTGTAACTGCAAATGTGTAATTTCGAATAAAAAATTCGAAAATTCAGGTAATGTTTGTTAGGAAAAAAGTTTTGTAATAAAACTTGGAATACATTTTCGTAAAAAAGTTAAAAACAAAATTGCGACTTTGACCTTCAATATCTCCAGAACCAGTGGATTCCCAGGTATGGTCTAGTGGAAAAAAATGATCCAAATAATGGGAAGTATATGTGGCTTTCGGCTTCGAAAACAGTCTTTTTACACCCGTTATGAAGAAAATGAAACGCGATAAAAAAATAGGTACAAAAAGATAATTGGATACCAAATACTACCAACTTCTTACGAATACGCTTATTCGTAGGTAGTATTTGGCGAACTTTAACTTTGAAGGTTAATCGGTCGGTTGCCATCCTGTGGGAGCGCATTCCACAGAGAAGTAGACTGAACGAAGAAAGAACAGTGAATGAAGTCAGTACGGTGAGTGGGACACTGAAGAAGACGGTTATGCGATGAACTTTTATTGTGGTAGCGAAAATGTATGTAAAATGAGGGGTTACATAACTAGGAGAATTTGGAGAAACCAGAAATGAGAACAAGGTAGTAGGCGCCCCTGACAATCATATTTGTTATACAGATATAAATGCTTTCTGCTAAAAATCTCCTACTGCTTAGTTCTTCTCATACTTTTGATTTTATACAGTACTCCTTTCACGAACAGTCCATCCTTCTGTGGAATGCGCTTCCCCTCAATATCAGGACGGCCACCAGTCTGTATGCATTTAAGCGGAAGTTGCGGGATTACTTTCTTCACAAGTAATAGAGTCGTCTCAAAATCCATATCTCTAACTAAATATATTTATTTTTATATTTGTAGGTATTTTATATAAAATATAGATGTATGTTTAGTTTATATATATATATACCTTAGTAATATTTTCTCAGTTTTTGCCATGCCTGCCATGTTATCGCTCCACCACCCTTGGTTGACTGGTATAGAATGCCTAAGGCATTAAGTCCAGCGAGTAGTGGGTGGCCCAGTGGTAACGGCCGCGAATTTGTAGGTCGTGAGTTCAAACCCAGGCAGGTTCTTTACTTTGTGTAATTTATTCCATCACCACTGCTCTCAAAACGATGAAGGGAAACATCGTGAGGAAACCGGCATGTCTTACGAGTAGAATCAAAAATTCGAAGACATGTTACATCCCGCACTGGGCCCGCGAGGTGGATTGCGGCCCATTCCCTCTTCTAGAGAGGAGGCCTGAGTCCCAACAGTGAGAACATTTTATGGATTATTATGCTATTGTTATGCTATCATCATCATCATCAGCCTTTTAATGTCCCCACTGCTGAAGCACAGGCCTCCTCTCTGTGAGAGGGTGTGGGCCGTAATCCACCACGCGGACCCAATGCAGATTGGTAGATGTCACATGTCTTCGAATTTTTTATCTAGGACATGTCGGTTTCCTCACGATGGTTTCCTTCACAGTTTTGAGAGCAGTGGTGATGAAATAATTTACACGAAGTAAAGCGCCTGCCTGGGTTTGAACTCACGACCTACAACTTGTAAGTCGCGGCCAATACCACTGGGCCATCACTGCTCTCAATGCATACATGCTGCATGCTTGTTATGCTATATTAGACATTTTTAGGGTTCCGTACCAGAATAATCCACACGGAGCCCTATTTGCTGTCAGTAAAGTGTCCGTCGTCTGTCACACAGGTTTTACAGCCAAACGGTTGGAGCTACAGTCTTTAAATTTTCACAGTATAAGCATCTTCTTGACTCAAAGCAAAACAAAAATACATTTGGTACAGAACCTTAAACGTGCGAAGTACGACACGCACTTTGCCGGTTTTTATTTAAAAAAATAAAGAAATGAACAAACTCCCGGATATTTTTAATTAATTTCTTTTCGTAAAGGTTATTATTAATCAGACTAATAAATAATAACAAAATAAAACCAATAGCAACACTTATCATTTAGTAACAAAGGTCACAATATTTCATCTCAGTGACTTTCCGTGTGCACTGCCGATCTTAATATTTGTGCTAGAGATAGTATTCATTTAATTTTCTTATCTTTTACTTAATTAAATGCGTGGCTATCCAGTTTGTTTTGAGTGATTTAAGAGAGATTGTCTCTGGACTGTAACAGAAACTGTGACCTCTCAATTTCTTCTCAGACTAGTCGTTTTGCAAACATTGACCTCATCTAGTTTATTACAAGATTTTATATAACTTGCAATTGACTATAACTACAATACAACTAAATAACGCAACTAAACTAAATAACTTAATAGGTATTTAAACACACTAATAATAATTAATTAATTAATAATAATAATCAATTTATTATTATAATTATTTATTATTTTTTTTATTAATTAATTATTAACAATTAATTATTAGTAATTATTTATACTAATATTATAAATAGGTAAAGTTTGAGAGTTTGTGAGGTTGTAGGGGATAATCTCTGGATCTCCTGAACCGATTTTGAAAACTCTTTTTCCAATAGAAAGCCACGTTATTTGTGAGAGTCATAGGCTATGAATTTAATCCACGCGGGCGAAGTGCTAGTACCTAATACATTTGTATAAATGCGTATGAAAACCACTCATTGATAGTTTCTATCTTTGTTCTTGTAAGCAGGCACACCAGTTATGTATGGAGGCTTCTTTAATTTGGTTTAGTGTTTATGCTTGAGTTTGTTTTTAATGGCATGATTGAGTGTGCTAGCTGGCAAGTGGCGGATTATTTAATTTTATGATTATATTTTAGACGACATATATTTATTTTTATGTTTTACATAATGTTAAGATTGTTGCTTAGAATTATATAGATTCAAGTTCTTAAAACTTAACAGACAGATGTGTTGCTGGGGAGTTTGTTGGCCACTTCTTCTTCACAGCTAAAACACTAGGAAGTGGTGACGGGCGGGCGTTTTTTGGGGGACTGTCTTTATGTAGAACTTTGACGTTCAAAAAGTGCTGGTTCTCAGCCTAGTTTGAATAAATGACTTTTGATTTTGATTTTGATTGAGAAGCAAAAAAATCATCCACATCGCTGTCAATGGAAAAATTGCCCAGAACGCTGGCAGCATTGCCACGTTGAAAAGCTATGCTGATTCGTTGGCCAAAGTAAAGCCCAGCCCTGTGTTCACGTGAAGAGTCAACTTGCTGATATCCCGAAAAAATCGATGAGCACTCGGACCCCATGACTCTAGTGTTTAAACCCCAAACGGCTCAAACATGTAACTCCCAAAAGGGTTGCTATACAGGCTGTAAGGAAATAGATGAGTCGACGGCGTAGTATTCCACGCGTGCCTCAAAAAGAATTTGTCAGCCAAAACTGACGGGGCCCATCATGGCCGGTGCCTGCATGCCTAGGGGTAGCAGATAAATTCGTAACAGAGTTACCGCTCCCCTGGGCACTCAGGCAGGGAAGGAACAGGGGTCGGTTTTAGTCAGTAAGAGTCTGACACGACCTACCGCTTCACCCAGAGCGAGAGATGTCATTGGACGATTTCCCACCGCAAAAAAAAAAAAAACAAGATACCGCAAACACCGTGAGAAGGTTACACCTAATGCCACTAGCAAAATGATGATAGACATTAATCTCTGTAATAATCGGTTACAGAAATTGACATTTTTGAGCGCGCAATGCTGTATTGTATTTATTTCTGTATTGTATTGTAAATACTGCGATCTCAACGCTCCGCACTAATACTTACCTACACTCGCGCCGGCCGAGCGCGCCGCGCGCCGTATGTATTAGGTATTAGGCCGGCGACGTGAATGAACTCTAGCGAAACACATTGCTGTTTTTAGTGTAATTCGCGATTTAATTACTTTTTAACCGACGAAAAAAAAGGAGGAGGTTCTCAATTCGACCGTATATATATATTTTTTTTTTTTTGTGTATGTTCAGCCCTCACTCCGTCATTTATGAACCGATTTTGATTATTCTTTTTTTGTTAGATAGGGTACACCTCAAGGGTGGTCCCATGTCAAGGAAATCAGGATCTGACAATGGAATCCTGACAAAATTGAGAGAAAACCTCGAAAATTGTGGGCACGTTTAGCGTTTCTATATGTGTGTTCAGCCCTCACTCCGTCATTTATGAACCGATTTAGATTATTCTTTTTTTGTTAGATAGGGTATACCTCAAGGGTGGTCCCATGTCAAGGAAATCAGGATCTGACAATGGAATCCTGACAAAATTGAGAGAAAACCTCGAAAATTGTGGGCACGTTTAGCGTTTCTGTATGTATGTTCGGCCCTCACTCCGTTATTTATGAACCGATACTGATGATTCTTTTTTTCTTAGATAGGGTATACCTCAAGGATTGTCCCATGTCAAGGCAATCAGGATTTGCTCATGGGATCCTGAAAAAATTGAGAGAGAACCTCGAAAATTGGGCACGAATATTGTTTCTGTTTACTTTTCATAACTGAATCAGGTATTTGCATTTAGGAACCATCACATCATGAAACTGAGCTGAAGATGGAAACCATACCTTTCCTAAACAATAGAAGTCAGATATAAAAACTGGTTTTAGTGACAAATACCACTTAATATGCTTTGACGAAAAGACGTCTTTACAATATTGGAGGTAACCTCAACTGGTCAATATCCTGGGAACTTCATGGAAGGATTGTTATATCATCAGCTCAGTGGTAAGAGGAATGATGAAGAATTAGAACTTAGCCTCAGAGTGTTTAAAGATGATGCGAGCCACAAAAAATCATGAAATAAAAAACTTTTTAACAAAAAAATTAACCGACGAAAAAGTATAATTTTGAGTCGGCGCCAATTAATAAAATGATTAATTACCTACTTGCAGCCCTCTTCATTTGTAAGTACTTATAAAATTTAGATATTTAATAATCAGATTGTTGTTTGGCGCCGACTCAAAATTAGTTTATATAAAATTTGATATTTTATGTAGGTAAATAAGCTCATTACTCAAGACTTAAAAGGTTTATTTATTTTTTGCTTTTTAGTTCTTTTTCGTCGGTTAATTTTTTTGTTAAAAAGTTTTTTAATTAAAACTCTCATTGGGTTGGATAGGAATAACGATTTTGAACAGTCTAAAGTAAAAAAAACTGCTGAAAGAAATTTAAAAAAAAAGCCGACGAAAAATTCCAACGCTAGAGGGTCCAGAATCATGTCCTGAATCACTGGTACCTACACGTATGTGCGTTTATGTGCCTTACACGATATATTTGCGCCGTTTGAGGTTTTCTGCACCTGCGGCAGCCGCCCCAGCACAGCCGGCCGTGCTAAGAAGATGGGATGGCGCAAGGGTGTCGACACACTTGCAATGTTTGTTTGTGCTGGTCAAATCTTGGAAGCTGAATTAGAACCTCTTCCTCTTATCCTACGGGGTTGAATTTTTGAAGTTATACTTCTTTTAGCATGTTAGGGAACAATGATGAGAGTAAAAAAAACCGACACCCTGAAGTTAGCTATAGTCTGCGGTACATAAAGAATGACTGTTTTCCTTTTGTAAACTTAGTGACAGTTTGGTTTTTTATCTTGTTACGCCAAAGAAGTATAAATTATTACGTGCGTACATAAGTACACACACACATTTTTTTGCATGTTGGTTCAGTGCCGATGATAATGCAATTTTATGGTAAGCATAAACTGAATCGACATCCAGGATTAGATTAGCTCCAGACAAAGGAAATGTTCAACGGTCAACAGCACAGACACGTGTGTACAGATGTTAAAATATGATAGCCGGTATAAAATCTTATTTTGAAATGTTTTAAATCATTTTATTAATATACTTTTATGACGAGTAAAAACAGGGTGACTACAGAGATGACGACTAATAGAGGAGTATGGAACAAAAAGACATGTTGCGCCGACCCCAAATAAATTGGGATAAGGGCAGGAGAATGATGACTTTTATGACGAGTAATATTATCATTAAAACCATGTATTATTTATTTGTATGTTTTTTTGTACTTTAATTTCGGAAGTCGGTGTAAAATACCGAAGAAACAAAACCACACAGACTTTCGAAATTAAAGTTATTTTGCACTTTTTTGTTTTTTTTTAACCGACTTCAAAAAAAGGAGGAGGTTCTCAACTCGACTGTATTTTTTTCTTCTTTTTTTTATGTGTTACCTCATAACTTTTTACTACGTGAACCAATTTTGAAGATTTTGTTTTTATTTGAAAGCTGTTGCTTTACATGTGGTCCAATTTTAATTTGGTGAGGATCTGATAAAGAACTTCGGAGATACACAATGGAACTCTTCAATAAAGGATAGCAAACCTTCCAGAATTGCTGCAATCGCAAGTCTATATATTGTTTTCACCACTTCACAACATTACATCACGGTGTTACGCTCTGAAGGGGTATACAGATTTGTACAGTTCACCCTGATACACCCTAATTTCACCAACTATGTTCAAATTCCCTATTTTTGGGGCTATCAATTCGGGCATAACTTTACTATTAATTTAGTTTTAGAATGGGGTGCAACAACTAAAAAGTGAAAAATAAAAAACTTTTAACAAAAAAAAAATACAACCGACTTCCATAAATAATACTAAAAAATGCAAAATAACTTTAATTTCGGAAGTCGGTGTCAAATAACGAAGAAACCAAACTAGAAACACCGACATTAAAGTTATTTTGCATTTTTTAGTATTATTTATGGAAGTTGGTTGTATTTTTTTTTGTAAATAGTTTTTTTTGAAAGTCGGTTCTATTTTTTTGTAAAAAAGTTTTTCCTCCAACATCTTATTGAAACATTGTTGAATAACATCAGCAAATCTAGTCGCTCCGGCTCGTTCCGGAAGCATTCCATCATGACATGGCTTAAGTACATTATTTGCACAAAAACGACTACCTAATGCTATTGACCTCATTAAGAGCAACGGACAGCAATCATTTGTACCTACTACGATTAAAGTATGGACGATTTTTTTTCCACGTAGTGTAGAGTAACTACCTATAAATAGTTTTAATTAAAATGCATAATAAAACGATATACAGCGATTGACACAAATAATTTTGAACTTTTGACCATTTCATTAATTATCACAAATATTATGACTGCATGGTTTCTTTTAAAATAAATATCTAGATAAACAGTCAAGTTGTCGGCAAGATAAAACCTAAAATTAATTAATTCTGGGAATTTTATATTCAATTTTTTTGAAGTTATACTTCTTTAGGCGCGTCATGAAAAAAATATGAGTGAAATTTTAAGATGCGCGCGCATCACTGTCACACAAAATTCACAGGTTGAAGTTAGCTAGAACCGACCACCCTGAAGTTAGCTGTGGTCGCTGGTTCATGAAACATGATTGTTTTCCTTTTGTAAAGTTTGTGACAGTTTGGTTTTTTATCTTGTTACGCCAAAGAACTATAAATTCTTACGTGCGTACATAAGTACACATACACTTTTTTTTTTTCATTTTTGTTTCTTATTTGAAACAAACCAGAATGTTCGATGATGACGTGTGTAGATGTATCATCTTATGGTCGCGTGTGTAAGGGTCATATTAAGAGAATAATGCAGTAGCACTATCATACGATACGAGTAGTAACCTAATCTTTTGTGGGTTACTAACCTATTTGTGCACTACACTTGCCATCAATCAATTATACATATTCTACCTCATTAACATACTTTTATTAGCTTCATTATTATCTATGTAAAAAAAAAACTTGAAGTTAAATTTGCCCCACTTCCCAGTTTCCGATTGAGCTGAAATTTTCCATACATGTTTAGTTTGGATGGCAATGCATGGTTAGCTAAGTGACGTCATTCTTAATCCAAAATGGCGGACTCCCAAGATGGCGGATTAGCTACTGTTATTTTTTATGCATTTCCATGATATATATCCCGTGATATATACGAAAAATAAGCGTGTTTTGGTTTTTTTTTTTGTATACTATAATAATTTTTATTATGTACTTTGTTTTTTTTGTAAAGTTAGGTATATTTTATGTATGAATTATTTATGTATTCTAGTCTATTTTATGTTTCTATATCTATTTATACACACTGTGTCTACATTTCTCAACCAACTTTCCAGTCACAGGTCTGCTGGAAGAAATTTCTTTTGAAATAAGCAGCACCTTTGTACTCTTCTATCTGTATTTGTTCGTTTTTTCTCTGTAAGTGTTTTTGTGTGTGAATAAATAAATAAATAAATAAAAATGAATAAATAATTATGTACCTAGCCTTTTCCCAAACTATCTTGGGGTCGGCTTCCAATCTAACCGGATGTAGCTGAATACCAGTATTTTACATGGAGCGACTGCCTATCTGACCGCCACAACCCAGTAACTGGGTAATACGACACCCCTTGGTAAGACTGGTTGTCAGACTGCCGAGCTTCATACGAACCGTAACGACCAACGGCTTATCGCGCTATCCGAGGCACGGAGGAGTCTCGGTATGTAAAGATGGTAACCCCAACCACGGACCAACCCCGGCAAGCGTAGCTTAACCTGATGCATCGACCCGTGTGGCTGTTATTACTTTAGCCACAAGCTCCTCGTAAACTATAATAATATGTTATTCATAAAACTCGCTTACATAAGCTTAGTTTAAATACTGATTCCATACCACCATAATGACCATAGAAAATTTTGAATTAAGAATTACCTGCTTATCAGTGTTTAAACTGATCACATGGATATTTTTTGATAAATAAGACATTTAAAAGATTCGTAATACAAATAAAAAGGAAGATGGGATAGTCGTGCGTTAGAGAGAGATAGTATAACAAGACTAAATTCACAGATCAAAGAATTTAATACCGACAAAATACAGACATCGTAAAACAACGGTCCTCATATAGAATAATGTGAATGCGAGAACTATGTATGTCGTTATATTCATGTAGATTTTATGATTGTCTGGTAGTTTGAGTATTTTTGCGGCCTACTCAAATGTCCTTACTTTGGTATTGTTCGTCGGTTCGTTGAGCTCTTCAAAGTTCTGAGTTGAGCTTCGCGACGACTGACAAATGCTTGCACTGTCTGGACAGGTCCACTCGAATTTGTGTGTTGCTTTCTTCAAAAAGCTCATCCCAGACATAAACGTTACATGGTTCTCATATGATTTAACCAGTACACATTGTATGGATTTGAACACTTTAAAAGAGACTTTGACCTCTGAGTTTGTTTCGGTGTTCTCAGGGTAGTCAGCTAGGAAACACCGGCCTCGTCTAGCTTAAACTGACAAAAAACATTGACGTGTAAAAGTGTTCCTTGTAACCTATTTACTGAATAAACATCATTTATCATTTATATTTGTCATTTTTTATTGGTTTGGTAAAGCAAAAAATACGTATACAATATTTTTTGGTTATTTAACTGACGGACTAATTAGATATTTTTTTAGTAATTTATCCCATTTGATGGTGTGGAGGGGCAGGTGGTGGTGGTAGTGTAGCGACATATGTGTGGGATAGTGGTAGTATGATGACAGCTGTGTGGAGGGTGTGTGTTAAACTACTTACTTTCATTAGGTAAGGCCAACCAGAACTGATTCTTCAAGGTACTTTTCAAGCCCGGTGGTAGGCCGAGCCTCTGGTCCTCATTCACCGATGCTGCTAGGATCTTGACCGCGTCGACTAATAGGGAAGCTTGCCAGGAGGCTGCGTAGATCAGTCGCATTGTAGACTGGGCGGCGGTAGAGGCGATCATCGGGAAGAGCGCCTCATGGCGATTAAGATTGTAGAATGATATGCCTGTAATGCCATTAAAATGGTAAATTAATGGAAGTAAGGTGCTTAATGAAGTGAGTTTCCGGTTTTAACTCTTGGTACACGATGAGACGACATTAACTCGTGCGTCAGGCACGTATCTCTCGGCAACAGTGCTGTCGTCTGCATACACAAAGGTACCGGGTTTTAGCAGATCGTTAATATGCAGCAAAAACAATGTTGCCGAGAGCACCGACCCCTGAGGAACACCGGCATTAATAGCCAGCAGTCCGGACGAGCAGCCATCTATGACTACTCGGATAGACCGATCCCTCAGGAAATCTGCAATCCAATCACACAATCCAGCGGGCAGTGCTTTGCTCGGTGGACATCGATTATAGTAGGCACTACATAGTACATTTTTATTTTAGAGCAGCAATGAACTGCAAAGTGCCTATCAAATTGATGTCAACTGAGTTAGCGAAATACACCTGCTGGACGATCGTGTAAGGCACTATAGAGCATGCGGCCGTTGAATGAAAGAACTTATACTAGATTCATTACAGATTTTGGTATTGTTCTTATCTATCACAAATATTGTTTTCTAGACAGACTGTAAACATAATTATTAATTATTGTAAGAATAAATCGGTCAATAGTAATTAGTATAGCAATCTAGGTTGGTATTGTGTTGTTAATTACCTATTTTAATGCAATAGTCAACAATTTACTTTGTCGTTTGGTCCTTTGAACTTAGGTAAAAAAAATATTAACTAGTAGATAATTGTAATTATTTAAATAAGCTGGCCGCCAAACTGTTACGCAGTTTGGTAGGTACGAGGTGCATTCAATAAGTACCTAGCCTCATCGCCCGAGGGCGCTGTAGTTTCAAAAGAGTTTTACCACAGTGTAGCACATTCTTTTTTAATTCTTTTTTCAAATTTTCATTCCAATCCCTTCATTTGTTTTAATTTGACAACTTATGGAAGCAAACGTGTCGATCGGTTTTACAAAAATGGAAAAAGAGCAATATCGTTCGGTGATTCGATTCCTATTTTTGGAAGGGAAAACGCGCATCGAAATCAAAGAGCGCTTGGATGCTGTGTACGGTGACTCTTCTCCATCGATGGCCACCGTCAAGAATTGGTTCAACGAGTTTGCACGTGGCCGTACGTCGGTTTTTGATGAACCACGTCCAGGTGCACCGAAAACAGCTGCTACGGAGGAAAACATTAAAAAAATCCATGATCTCGTATTGGCAAATCGCCGATTGAAGGTTCGGGAGCTAGCTGAGACTGTAGGCATTTCAGAAGGAACAGTGCATCATATTCTTCACGAGGAACTCGGCATGAGAAAGCTGTCGGCGCGATGGGTGCCGCGTTTACTCACACCAGAAAACAAGTGCAACCGTGAGACCACATCGGAGACGTGTTTGGCGCTGTTTAAGCGGAATCCAGCGGAGTTTTTGCGTCGTTTTGTGACCGTCGATGAAACCTGGATCCACTGGTACACACCAGAGACCAAGGAGCAATCAAAACAATGGATCCAGACCGGGGAACGTGCTCCAAAGAAGGCGAAAACTGTAAAATCGGCCGGAAAAGTTATGGCCACCGTTTTCTGGGATTCACAAGGTGTGATCTACATCGATTACCTCGAGAAGGGTAAAACAATTACAGGGCTTTACTATGCCGATTTATTGGGCCGATTCGACGCCGAATTAAAGAAAAAACGACCCCATCTGGCGAAGAAAAAAGTGCTGTTTCACCACGACAACGCACCGGTTCACACGTCTGCCGTTGCCATGGCCAAATTGGTCGAATTACGCTACGAATTGCTGCCCCATCCACCGTATTCTCCAGATTTGGCCCCTTGTGACTTCTTTCTGTTTCCTAATCTGAAAAAATCACTCGCCGGGAATAGATATGGATCGAATGAGGAGGTTATCGCCGCCACGGAGGCCTATTTTGCAGAGTTTGACAAAAACTATTTTTCGGACTGGTTAAAAAAGTTGGAGCATCGCTGGGCTAAGTGTATCGAACTAAAAGGAGACTATGTTGAAAAATAAATTGCCACTTTTCCAAAATTTTCGTTTACTTTTTGTAGGCTAAGTATTTATTGAATGACCCTCGTATAAGTAAATGTGCAATAGTGTTTGGTCCAAAATAAAGATTTATTTATTTACGGCACGGTTGGCGCAGTGGTTGAGCATTCGGCTGCTGCGCTGCGTGTCGCGGGTTCGATCCCCGCACGGAACAAATATTTGTATGGCCTACAGATAGTTGTTCCGGGTCTGGGTGTCTTGTGTATGTGAGTTTAAATGTTTGTGAACGCACCCGCGATACAGGAGTAATTCCTAGTGTGGGGCAACGTTTCAAAAAAAAAAAAAAATTACTCTGATAGTAAAAGTTTACTTTGTTATTTGATCCTTTGAACTTAGATAAAAAAATATATTTGTAGATGTCGACTACCTTATGTCTAGCGGTCGCAAGTCCTACTGAGCCTATGGTCCTGGTTTGATTTCCGGGTTGAGAAAAGTTTTTCCGGGCTCTTCCATTTGAAAATTAGCAGCCCGGAGTTGTTTTTGTGACCGGTTGACGGACATAAGCTTGCCCCTATACACGTGGCCGGTGCCTGTATGCCTAGGGGTAGCGGATAAACTCTGAAAATGAGTTACCGCACCCCTGGGCACTCAGACATGGAAGACACAGGGGTGGGTTTTAGTCAGTAAGAGTCTGACGCGCCCTCCCGCTCCACCCAGAGCGGGAGAAGTCATTGGATGATTTCCAGCCACCGCCCCCCCCCCCTCCCCCCAAAAAAACGTGCACCTCCACTTGTCTTTTGAAGAATACTGGCTTTACATTATACTAGCGTCTTCGCCCACGGAATCCGGAAATCATCCCAGAGTCACGTAGAGCCGCGTTAAAAACTATCCCATATTCTACTCCAGTATAGAATCTATCACTTTACCAAAATTCATCAAATTTAGTAAAAAAGAATAATCTAGAAATTATTTACAAAGGTTTTTATATCTTCAGACAGTTGAAACGAAACCAGTGTAGGTATCGGAGTACATCGAGACTAAACTAATTAAGTCCTTATCTCTCTTATCAACTGTGTTGGGGTTGTATGACATATTCGTTATCCGACAGATAGCGCTAACCAGAAGATGCGAATAGAGGTCATGTGCCATGCAGTAGGCTCGGGTAGATAACCGATACACAGTGCTACACTGGACTTGGGGTTACGTGGAGTTATCCGTACTAATCAATGTTAAATTGCCTGTATTTATTGTTTAGTATACTTAGTAGTAATAGTAGTAGTATATGGCTAAAAAGGGATGATTCCAGATTATCAAAAAATACTGGACACGTATTTTTTGCTTTAAAAAGTCAATGAAAAAATTACAAAAATAAAACTCATCGAAGTACAGAAGTGGGAGCTTGTTACGTAATTTTTGAATAAAAAGTGGTGCAATTTTAAGTCAACTGTGAAGTCATGCGAAATTTCAACGCACTGTATCGCATTCATTTTTAGAGTTGCGTACCCGAAGGTTCCAAATGGAGCCCTATTGCTGTCACTCACGTGTCCGTCTGACCGTACGTCCGTCGTCTATCACACAGGTTTTACAGCCAAACGGTTGGAGTTACAGTCTTAAAATTTTCACAGTATGAGCATCTTCTTGACCCAAAGCCATACAAACAGTCAAAAATACATTTGGTACGGAACCCTAACTGTGCGAAGTCCGTCACGCACTTGACCGGTTTATAACAGACTTCGAAAAATGAAGAGGTTCTATATCTTGGGGTTTTTAGTTCTGGGGTATAACAAAAAAAAAACTTTTTTACAAAAAAAAAACAACCGCCTTCCAAAAACGAAAATACAATAATTAAAAAATAACTTTTATGCCGGAAGTCGGTGTCAAATAACAAAGAAATAAAATACAAACACCAACTTCCGAAATTAAATTTATTTTTTAATTTTTGTATTATTTTTTTTATCATAGATTTTTTTTATTATTATTTATCAAAATATTTATACCAAAGTATCACATACAGGGTGTAACGGAAAGGTGTGGTCATATTTTAAGAACCGGATCTGCCCATGGAAATGAACAACTTTCTCTAAGAAAAAGTAAAAAAATCTCAAAAAAAAAAATTGAACTTTTCATACAAAGTAATCACTGGGGGGTAAATTTTTTTTTGAGAATTTCCTCTTTTTCTTGAATATAGTTGTTCATATCGATGGGCAGATGCAGATGCATATATACACCCTGTATATATGCTACAAACCACAGAAGCCTTTGATGGCTTATATATGGCTAGTGAGTTCGGAATAACTAAATCTAAGACTATTAATTAATACTAACAGATGATAAATTTCTGAGTTTTACATTGTAATATTGTTTTCAATTGATGGGTTTGCGTTTGACCACTATCTCACCTGATCTCAGATGGTAAGCAATGAGGTGGTCGACGAACAAAAACTTGTATCAACGATAAATCATGTGTTGACTCTTTATCTAAAGTACTACTTGACGTGGATGACGTTATAATAATGTGTGACGTGATTACGAACGTAGACAATACTTCATTTTAGGTATAAACAAACACAAGCCATTTTTTTATCATTGAAACCGCGTTAAAATCGCATTCAAATCAACTTTGATTAATACTTTGTGCATGAGAAACCTTCTTCGTTTATCGCTCTTTCTATTAGTGAAAACCGCATTAAGGCGCAGTTAAACGACTTTTAATGGTTTTTAATTGAACATCACGTCTAAACGACTCGTTTTATTTCTTTGAAAAAAATATATGTTACTCTAGAAAATTTCCGTCGTAATTTGAGCTGAGAATATTTGAAATTATATTTTTATAACATATTGTAATTAATTTGTAAAGTTATGTCTAACGCGGATAAAAAATTGAGAATCATGCAAAAACTATAAAGCACATTTTTATGAAACCTTCACCATTTTGAAGATCATTTAAAGAAAGAAGAAAGAAAGAAAAAGAAATTATTTGCCACAAATTAACGACATACACAACAATATAATTTTGCTAACTTAACCCTTAGCGATAGTGTTAGTAGATCTTATATTTCTATGTTAGTAACAAGTTTAACAAAAAAAAAATGTAAATAAATAAAAAACAGATGCATGTCGTGGTTGTGGCAAGAAGGAAATAAGGGAGAGGAGAGGAAGGGAGGGGGAGGGGGAGGGTAATTTAGTCTCAGTGTTTTATTAACCGACGAAAAAAAAGGAGGAGGTACTCAATTCGACCGTATATATATATATTTTAATACCGGTTGTTTTATGTGTAATAAATTAATAATCCGTCTAATTTTGGACAGCGCTCCTTGATGGGCGAGTCCTATTACTGGGTGGACGTACGACGCGTTATGTGAGCCCAGCACAGAACACGCAAGCTAACCTCTCAAGGTCATTGGCAGTTAATAGCGCCTTAAAACCCGTTGCGTGGTTTAGGAGGAAATAAGGGAGAGGAGAGGAAGGGAGGGGGAGGGTAATTTAGTCTCAGTGTTTTATTAACCGACGAAAAAAAAGGAGGAGGTACTCAATTCGACCGTATATACAGGGTGTAACGGAAAGGTGTGGTCATATTTTGAGAACTGCATCTGCTGCTACTGCATCGATAAGAATCACTTTATTCAAAAAAACGTTAGGAAATACTCAAAAAAAATTTTTTTAACTCCCATACAAATATTGATCAGCTGATGATAACTTTGTACTGAAAGTTCATTTTATTTTTGTGAATTTCCTATTTTTCTTAGAGAAAGTTGTTTATTTCCATGGGCAGAACCGGCTCTTTAAATATGACCACACCTTTCCGTTACACCCTGTATATATATTTTAATACCGGTTGTTTTATGTGTAATAAATTAATAATCCGTCTAATTTCGGACAGCGCTCCTTGATGGGCGAGTCCTATTACTGGGTGGACGTACGACGCGTTATGTGAGCTCAGCACAGAACACGCAAGCTAACCTCTCAAGGTCATTGGCAGTTAATAGCGCCTTAAAAGCGACTTTGATTTATAATACGTAGGGAAAGAGACGCAGAATTATTCATCAAGAATGTGAATGTTCTGAGTTTTGTATGTTTATGCAAAGATTATGTTATTATCATTAGATTGCCGTCAAGACTTGACCTACAGACAACATGCAGCGATTAGCATCGTACTATCACAACCCCTATCAGCTGCTGATCAACTTTAATCAAAACAAACAATAATACTACGGCGTAGGATTGATGGAAATATTTTAACTGGAATTTTTATTCTTTCTTAGTACTATCTGATTGTAGGTAATTGAACTTGGTCGTACAATGACCGCTACAATATTATATATGTAGGTACTAGCATCCCGCTCCGGCTTCGCACGTGTGCAAATTATTTACACAAGTCTTCTTCCTCGTTTATCACTCTTTCTATTAGTGAACACCGCATCAAAATCTGTTGAGTGGTTTATGAGGAGTTTACAGATACATAGAAAGACAGACGCGTAAAGCGACTTTGTTTTTAACCGACTTCGAAAAAGGAGGAGGTTCTATGTTCGACTGTAGGTATGTTTTTTTTCCCCGCCGATTTCTCCGTCAGTTGTGGACCGATTTTCAAAATTTTTATTTTAATCCGAAAGAATATACTCCCAAGGTGGTCCGCTGTAGCGCTTTTTGAAAAACTGAACAAAAACGAAAAATACGTATACATAGATGACGTTTTTTAACCGACTTCAAAAAGAAGGAGGTTATCAATTCACAGGGCATAACTCCGTCATTTATAGACGAATTTGCAAAATTCTTTTTTTGTTCGGAAGGGGTTTGTTCCGAAATGGTCCCGTTTAAATTTCATATAGATCTGATGATGGGTTTCGGAGACAAATAACGGAACTCTTCACAATTGCGATTGCTGCGATCGTATGTCTATGAATTGTTAAAATAGTTTAATGGGAACTACAACTAAAAAGTGAAAAATAAAAACTTTTTTACAAAAAAATAGAACCGACTTCCAAAAAAAGAGGAAAATAACTTTAATTTCAGAAGTCGGTGTCAAAAAACAAAGACACAAAATCAGAAACACTGTTTTTTTCCAATTACCAGTATGTTTAAATTCCACGTTCCATGTTATTGGGGTTTTTAGTTCTGGGGTATAACAACTAAAAAGTGAAAAATAAAAAACTTTTTTACAAAAAGAGACAACAGACTTCCAAAAAAGAAAATACACTAAAAATAAAAAAATAATTTTCATTTCGGCAGTCGGTGTCAAATAACGAAGAAATAAAATAAAAAGTTTTTATACTATGTTGAGGTATGAAGTGAAAAGGTTTTTTTATCATTAATAGGCTCGCGTTTGACCACTATCTCACCTGATGGTAAGCGATGATGTGGTCGAAGATGGAGCACGCTTACCCAAAAGTAACCTATTCACTCTCGACTTAAAGATTCCCAGATTGTAGCTATCAGAAAACACAGACTCTAGCAGGGAATTCCACTCCTTAGCTGCACGCATAATGAATGTGTTCCCAAAACGTTTTGTGCGTGTGGGTGGGATGTCCACCATGTACCGGTGGTGCATCACCGTACGTGTAGTGGTCCGATGATGAAACGGGCTTGGTGGAATTACACTATGCAATTCCGACACACACTCCCCAAAAGGCAATCGATAGAAAACCAACAGGCTAGGAACTCGGCGTCGATGCTCAAGATTTTTAACAGACTTCCAAAAAGAGGAGGTTCTCAATTCGTCTGTATGTTTTTTTTTTTTTTTTGTATGTATGTTACCCGATTTCTCCGTCAGTTGTGAACCAATTTTCAAAATTCTTTTTTCATCTGAAAGAATATACTCCCGAGGTGGTCCCATATAAATTTTATCGAAATTGCTTCAGCGCTTTTTGAGAAACTGAACAAAAACGGAAAATACGTGTACCTCGATGACGTTTTGGTGTTCTCCAAATGTTTAAATTCCACGTTCCATTATATTGGGGTTTTTAGTTCTGGGGTATAACAACTAAAAAGTGAAAAATAAAAAACTTTTTTACAAAAAAAACAACCGACTTCCAAAAAAAATACACTAAAAATTTATAAATAACTTTAATTTCGGAAGTCGGTGTCAAATAACGAAGAAGTAAAAATACAAACACCGACTTCCGAAATTAAAGTTATTTATAAATTTTTAGTGTTTTTTTTTTGGAAGTCGGTTGTTTTGGAGCTTCGACTCGATCCTCTCGTTCGCCTTTCAAACTCTCAATTGACTCAAGTGTACCAAGCTGGTATCCGGTAGATCCGTCCCAAATATTACTCCATACACGGTCAAACTTGCACTTGATAAAGTTTGAGCATAAAGGAAAAAACAAAATGCTATAATCTGGCCAACTGTTTGTTGTTATTGGCAATTCTTGCACTATGATCACTGATAGCATATCAGCATTTTAACAAATTCTCCGTACATAATTATATTGGTACCTATAGAAAAGTTGAAACAAGCAATTTAACATACCTAAAATAGATTTAGAACCAAAAATAAAACGTCTTGTTTGTGAAAACTGGCACTAGTCTTTTATTTATGTAAACAACGTATAGGGCTTTTATTCGAGAAAAAAAAAGGCCGCAGTAATTCTCCCGCGAACTTATAGAACCTAAAGACGTAAAACGCACTGGCAGACAGCTTGCTCAGCACATAGACGCGGCCAGCGAAGGTGTCAAGCGCGCAGAGCGGCCGGTTAGAACCGTTTTAGAACTTTGCTACTATTTCGTTACTCGCCAGGAGACGCGGTAGGCTCTAAATGCTAAGTAAGCTGCCTATCAGCGATTCCACCCGCAAAGGCTTGTAGTATAACCACAGATAAGTATAACTACATATTATAAAACAAAGTTCCCCGCCGCGTCTGTTCGCGATAAACAAAAACTACTGGACAGATTTACATGCGGTTTTCACCAATAGATAGAGTGATTTATGAGAAAGGTTTAGGTGTATAATTTGCCACCCGTGCGAAGCTCGGACGGGCCGCTAGTTATAAAAACTAGTTCGGTTACATTTCGGGAAGTGTGCGTCGGAATTGAATAGTTTAATTCTATCAAGCCCGTTCCATCATCGGACCACTTAACGTAAGGCGATGCGCCACCGGTACCTACATGGTGGACATTCCACCCCACGTTCAAAACGTTTTGGCAACACATTCATCGTACTTACAGTGGAATTCACTGCAGGAGTCTGTGTTTCCTGATAGCTACAACTAAGTCAAGAGGGAATAGGTTACTTCTAGACAAGCGTGCTCCATCGCCGACCACATCATCGCTTACCATCAGGTGAGATAATGGTCAAACGAGAGCCTATCAATGATAAAAAAATATAATAATAACTAATAAGCAGAGGTTTGAATTAGGTAGAGTTATTTATGTACTTACATCGAAATGTTGATATTAATATGGATCTTCCCGGGATTTCTAATGGCCAAGCCCGTGTGGCCAACAATATTACAAATAAATAATAATAAAAACCTCTATTGTTTTCTTTTGTTTACACAAACTATGTTGTGTGAAGTGAACTACAAATGTGGCAACATCGCGCGTGTGCGTTTTGAATTTTGCAACTTCGGACATCCGATGTCGTTGATGTAAATTTGGCAACGTCGCGCGTGCAGTGGTTTAAATTGTGTAAAAGTAAATAGCTTTTTTATTTAATAAATCACGGGATATTTCTGCTCTTTAAAATTAATCTCGGGATTTGAGACATATCCACTTTATTCTTTCGCTGTATGAAATCAGTGTAAGTACATAAATAACTCTACCTAATTCCGACCTCTGGTAATAAGGAAAAAAAAATTTAGCAACTCACCTTGTGATTTTCTGTTAAAATAAAACTCCAGCGTGCCCTGCCACAGGTTCACTTTAACGCCTATAATGGTGCCCTTACAGAACCCGACTGGACCTCGGCAGATCGAGCCGTCGTGTCGCAGGGCTCCCGAGTACGACAGCCCATAGGACTCTGTGTCTCGGCCCAGGAATGACGTGAAAGTGAACAGGGAATCCGCCATGTTCACTTTGTCTGAGCCGATTCCTATCATCTGGAAGTAAAGATATGAGCGGGTTAGAAGCTGACAATTTTGCTGGACAAAAGGAATAAGGATGTTTACTGGATAAATAAATAATAAACTTGGTCCGTTAGTGATTATCAAAAAATATAGGACACGTGTTTTTTGCTTTATCAAATCAATAAAAAAATACGATAAAGCGCATCAAAGTTCTGGAGTCGGCTTGTTACGTCACTTGTAGGTAAAAAGTGTAGCACGGCGTGACGTCACGCAAAATTTCAACGCACTGGTATCGTCTTTATTTTTTGGTGATCTCCAAAGAGATTTGTTTAGGAAACTAACCTATTTAATACAAAAAGTTTTCAATGAGTACGATTTTTCAGTCTTATCATTATTACTGGAGGCAATTGTTTTCGTTATGAGACCCAGAGCAGTTGAATCGTTTCCTTGGGACTCGACGAGATTCATTGCCTCGGCGTTTTTCTAGTGGTCGCCACTATTGATTCAGGGTTTCAGGAGTTGCAGAGGTTAGGAATAGTGTAGCGGACTTGTCCAAAAAAAAATACTGGAGGAAAATCCAGGAAATTTTGGTTAAAAACCTGTGGTTCATCTTTGTTTGTGGTAAAAGATCAGAGGGCCTAGTGTGAGTTTTTTAACCCACGCGAACGTCAAATCGTTTAGACAACGGAACTCTTCAAAAATGGGCAGCAAATCAACCGCGATTGCTGCTGTCGTATGTCTATGAATTGTTAACACAGTTTATTTAGGTACCACAACTGAAAAGTGAAAAATAAAAAACTTTTTTACAAAAAAATAGAACAGACTTCCAAAAAACGTGCAAAATAACTTTAATTTCGGAAGTCGGTGTGTTGTGTGTGGTGGTTTTGTGTCTTCGTTTTTTGACACCGACTTCCGAAATTAAAGTTATTTTGCACTTTTTTTGGAAGTCGGTTCTATTTTTTTGTCACCAGGCGGCGCTTAAACAGTTTTAGTACAAATTGACGTTTACTTTAACGCGATCGAGAACGTAAAAAAACACACTCGGTGTACATATATTATTGCTGTGCACTTGTTCACACCACACTAGGAGAAAACAGAATAACGTGGAAAAGAGAGAAGCAGGCCTTGGCCCTGTAGTGGGAAACCGGCTAGTTAGATTTCACCTCAAAAAACTTATGCTACACTTGCTTCTGATAGTGACTTCGCCCGCATGGAATTAGTATTTCTCCCACTACAAATTCCTAGCCTATGTGCTATTTCAGACCATTATCTATCTCTGTGCCAAATTTCAACCAGATTCGTTCAGCCGTTCTGGTGTGAGTGAGTAACAAACATTCATCCGTATCCAACCTAACTTACGTATCTTTAGTAGTAGGATGACTTTACTACATATAAAGTCTATAGTGTTGATAACATGAGACTAATCTCATACCTATATGATTTTTTCGCAGCGCAGTAGGGGTTCCATTCTATATAAATGTATGCACATATTATTATGTATATTTATATACCTCGTGATTTACATAGGAAACGAAACAAAAGGTCAAGTGTTCTATTTTAAATATTTGTAGACAAACAATTCACGTAGAACACATTCGTTTGAACTTGTTTATCAACATTGACATTGTGGCGCTTTGCCAACGTGGAAAGTGCTCATAGAACAACATTATTATATGAAACTTCCGACATCGCACTAACAGATTTCTTCAGTCATCTACCATGATGACTAAAAATATCTATTCGGTCCGCGAGTCCATCAGTTAGATTGCCAAAAAACTTTTTTACAAAAAAATAGAACCGACTTCCAAAAAAAAAAACAAAAAAGTGCAAAGTATATATAATAACGAAGAAATAAAATACAAACACCGACTTCCGAAGTTTTTTTTTAATTATTTGTGTATTTTCTTTTAAGGAAGTCGGTTGTTTTTTTTATTCGTAATTTATTTGGGGATAGCGCGCAACATTACATTTTCTTCAAATCGTGTGTCTTTACCAGGAAAGATGTATGATGTAATATGGTATCTGATGATGAGCTGGACTCCTCAAAGGAAGAACATTAAAGGGGGAAGAGGGAAGCGAGGCCTTTGCCCAGCAGTGGGACAGGCTCATGATAAATAGCAATGGTATCTGATATTATTTTGGTGTTTAAAATTTTAATTACAAAATAGTTGTACTAAATTTCTGAAATCTACCAAATTGAAGTCTTATCAATTTTGACTACTTCTCTTTTGCTAAAATATATACAGAGATTGATTGCAAATCTTCGACCATATCATAGAGCCTATCGCAACGAGGCATCATGTTGTTGTCACAGCTGTTCTATAACACGGCCTTTGGATCGTCACGTGTTTGTATTGGATCTATTGTGTACCAAGAGTACGTCCGAATCCGATGTTTGTTTATGGTTTATGTAATCAATGCTGTTGTTAGTGGTCTTATTTATAAAAAAAACCGGCCAAGAGCGAGTCGGACTCGCGCGCAAAGGGTTCCGAATAAATCATATTCTTTTCAAGTATTTTTTTAAACTGCCTCCACCTTATAGGTTTTCCTGTAATCTATAAGTAAAGAACTACACTGGTCAGCAAATAAACCGAGCCACCCGCTACCTAGGAACTCTGATTCGATTTTCTCAAAAAGTATAAAACTTACAACTATCAAAGTTATACCTACAAAAAGTGCGTTTCATGGTGATTAAAATGACTACAAATTAATTCGAAAGTACCGTCAACTCACATTGTAATCAAGCAACAAACACAATGCTAACGATTTGCTCTGTTTTCACCAGAGTTTGAAATTAGCGTTCTTTTTCTCTACAATGAGGGTAGTCGGATATTTCTTATCATTTCTTTAGTTTTTGTCCATCGTTTGCTCAGACGCGTATGTTTTTGCTACTTTTTTCGATTAATAATGGATACAACACCTCAGGAAGCAGCTCAAGCTGTAGCATTACTTCAAGCAGGCATTGCGCAACGTGAAGTCGCTCGAAGGCTTCGAATCAGCAGATCTTCGGTGCAACGAGTTTACAGACGATACCTAGAGACTGGAGCATTCGATCGCCGTCCAGGTACGGGCAGAACTAGGGCTACATCAACAGCAGATGATCGTTATATCCACCTTACTGTTCTGCGAAATCGCCACCTCAACGCAGTTCAAGTCCAACAAAGTCTGCGTGACGAACACCAAGTGGTCATAAGTTCAGATACCGTCAGAAGGAGACTTGCTGAACGGAACCTGACCCCAAAAAGAGCTGCAACAGGCCCAGCATTAACGGTAGCACACCGTCGAGCAACTCGAGCACGACTTGAATTTGCTCGAGAGCATAGGGATTGGACATTAGAGCAGTGGAGTAATGTACTCTTCACTGATGAGACCAGGGTGAGTCTACATGGAAGTGATCGACATCAGAGAGTATATCGTCGCCCTGGAGAACGTTATTCTCAGTGTTGCATCGAGGAAACTGTTGCTTATGGAGGAGGATCTGTAATGGTCTGGGGCGGCATCTCGTTAACAGCACATACAGCGTTAGTTTTCATCGAACCGACGGGCCGTACACGTGGACTGACTTCTCATCGCTACATTACTGAAATCCTCGCAGACCATGTGGTACCTTACGCAGGATATATCGGACAGGATATGCAATTGATGCATGATAATGCACGGCCTCATGTTGCTCATGTGGTGACCCAGTATCTACGCGACGTCAGCATTCGTACGATGGACTGGCCAGCTCGAAGCTCGGACTTGAATCCGATAGAACACTTATGGGATGAGCTGAAACGTCGGGTTCGAGCCCGGGTACCTGCTCCAACAAGGCTTCCAGAGCTGCGAATCGCAATTGAAGAGGAGTGGAATACAATTCCTCAAGATTTTATCGTCAGGCTCGTAAGGTCGATGAATACAAGGATGCTGGCAGTTATCCGAGCAAGGGGAGGGAATACGGAATATTGATCAAAAAGTTTTTTTCAATTTTATCTTTGTTTTTGGCTTTAATTTTTTTTTTCACTTTATCATTACTAACGATTGTCACGACTGGAAAACGACTCTTCTTTGTAAAATCCTTAATAAACACTGAAATATTGATTAAACCCAATGAGTTTCCTTTCATTTTAATCACCATGAAACGCACTTTCTGTAGGCACAACTTTGATAATTGTAGGTTTTTTAGTTTTTGAGAAAATCGAGTTAGAGTGCCTAGGTAGCGGGTGGCTCGGTTTATTTGCTGTCCAGTGTACTTTCTGTATTCTTTTCAAAATTTTAGAACTATTTTTTTTTTAAACTAAAATTTTGTGTCATTTTTCATCTATTTTCCTAAATAACTTCAAAATTATATATTTTAAAATTATGAAAAAAATATATTCGAGACCCTCACAATGTGCCTTTCATTTGATATGTCGCACGACACAGTTTGGAAAACTTTGATTTTTAATTTTACGATTTTCGCCCCAAAAGTGACCCCCATATTCCAAATTAATTTATTTAGGGTACACGTGCGTATTTGTGTCACAGATATTCATGTGTTACCAAATTTCAACTCTATCGGTCCAGCAGATTCGAAGCAACTTGGCTGTGACACACGGACAGACAGGCAGACAGACAGACACACGAGTGATCCTATAAGGGTTCCGTTTTTACATTCGGACTTTCGGAACCCTAAAAAGGAAGAGGAAATCATTTGACCCGCATGGGACAAGTGCAAGTCCTGATAGTAAGAATCTATGATAAATAGGAAGTATTAATTGTTATCACTGCTGTTCTATGTCACGGCCTTTGGATCATCACGTGTTTGTATAAGATAGTATTGTATTCCAAGCAAACGTCCGAGTTCAATGTTTGTTTATGTAATCAATACTGTTGCTAGTTGATAACTATACACTACAAGTCATCAAAAATATATCCTACCTAACTAATATTATAAAATGTGTAAGTTTGGATGGATGAATATTTGTTACTCAATCACGCCAGAATGGCTGAATGGATCCAGATGAACTTTGGCACAGAGATAGACTATAGTCTGGAAAAGCAAAAAACCGGCCAAGTGCGAGTCGGACTCGCGCACGAAGGGTTCCGTACCAATATCTATTAAAACGAGCAAAAAAAATCACGTTTGTTGTATGGGAGCTCCCTTAAATATTTATTTTACTCTGTTTTTAGTATTTGTTGTTATAGCATCAACAGAAATACATCACCTGTCAAAATGTCAACTGTCTAACTATCACGGTTCATGAGATACAGCCTGGTGACAGACGGACGGACAGCGGAGTCTTAGTAGTAGGGTCCCGTTTTACCCTTCGGATACAGAACCCTAAATAGGCTATAATGATTTATAATGGGGGAAGTACAACTTGCACGCGGGCGAAGGCGCTGGCAGAACCTTGTATTATTTATTTGCTTACAATATCAGTCCCGTAGGGATCCGTCAGCATCTTGACTTCCCAATAGTAATGATAGCCGCGAACCATCGCAGTTTCACCCTTGACTGCAGCGGTGCCGGAGCTGTAGAATGGGTGGAAGGTGACCTGCTTCTGTTCGGGGCACATCGTCACCCAGCTGGCGGCTGCGTTGTCTGGCATCTCCCATCGCCATTCAATCACTGAAAGAAAAGCGAGTGTCGTTTATTTTTAACCGAATTTCAAAAGGAAAGGTCTTTTTTTTTGTATGTTTGTTACGCGATTTCTCCGCCACTTGTGAATAGATTTTTAATTATTTTTTTTTTTCGTTTGGTAGGTCATACTTCAGCGGTGGTCCCATATAAATTTTATCGAAATTGATTCGGCACTTATAAATAAAAAAATAAACATAACAAAAAATATGTTTTGGTTGTCTCCAATTATGTTCAAATTCCATGTTATTGGGGTTATCCATTCGGGCATAATTTTATTATTTAGTTTTAGTTCTGGAGTACAACAACTAAAAAGTGAAAAAAAAAAGTTTTTTTGGTGGATATTTCAGTTAAAACCTCATCTGTCACGTAGGTCATATGTGACCACGTACAATAGATTTTCTTTTGTGTCTGTTGTCTGACAGATCAGCCATTAATAAATTACGTCATTATTTGAATTATGAAACTCAAATTGAGCTGGGTAGGACACATGGCAAGGCGCGGTGATGATAGCCTTATGCGGCGGTGACCGAGTGGCGGCCAAGAACTGGAAAGAGTGATGTGTCAGAGTGGTCGTCCCGGACATTGTTGTGATCCCGGATATGAAATGGCTGAGACTGGCACTGGAGCGTGGGGATTGGTACGAGAAAGGACAGGTCTATGCTCAGCAGTAGGCGAAGTCTGGCTTTGGATGGTGATGATGATGAAATCACGTCTGAATCATAAGTTGGTAGTACCCATTTAGTACCATATTACACATAAAAAGTAAGATTCGTGGCAAGAAGAAAAGTTAATATATAATAATTTATTGCCATAAACAAGAACACACATTAGATTGGTCGTGAAACACTGGTGCCTGTGGTAGGTAATTAAAAACCTGTATTATAGGTCACCAGAATTTCACCTCTCAGAAATTGTTTCACATAAAATCATTGTATGATACCAATAATATAAAAAACTTTTTAACAAAAAAATTAACCGACGAAAAAGAACTAAAAAGCAAAAAATAAATAAAACTTTTAAGTCTTGAGTAATGAGCATATTTACCTACATAAAATATCAAATTTTATATAAACTAATTTTGAGTCGGCGCCAAACAACAATCTGATTATTAAATATCTAAATTTTATAAGTACTTACAAATGAAGAAGGCTGTAAGTAGGTAATTAATCATTTTATTAATTGGCGCCGACTCAAAATTAGTTTATATAAAATTTGATATTTTATGTAGGTAAATATGCTCATTACTCAAGACTTAAAAGTTTTATTTATTTTTTGCTTTTTAGTTCTTTTTCGTCGGTTAATTTTTTTGTTAAAAAGTTTTTTATTTTTTGATTTTTTGTGGCTCGCATCATCTTGTAACACTCCGAGGCTAATTTCTAATTCTTCATCATTCCTCTTGCCACTGAGCTGATGAAATAACCATCCTTCCATGAAGTTCCCAGGATATTGACCAGTTGAGGTTACCTCCAATACAGTAAAGACGTCTTTTCTTCAAACCATATTAAGTGGTATTTGTCACTAAAACTAGTTTTTATATCTAACTTCTATTGTTTAGGAAAGCTATGGTTTCCATCATCAGCTCAGTTTCATGATGTGATGGTTCCTAAATGCAAATACCTGATTAAGTTATGAAAAGTAAACAGAAACAATATTCGTGCCCAATTTTCGAGGTTCTCTCTCAATTTTTTCAGGATCCCATGATCAGATCCTGATGTCCTTGACATGGTACCACCCTTGAGGTATACCCTATCCAAGAAAAGAAGAATCATCAAAATCGGTTCATAAATAACGGAGTGAGGGCCGAACATACGTACAGAAACGCTAAACGTATCCACAATTTTGGAGGTTTTCTCTCAATTTTATCAGGATTCCATTGTTACATCCTGATTTCCTTATTATGGGACCATTCTTGAGGTATACCCTATCTAACAAATAAAGAATAATCAAAATCGGTTCATAAATAACGAAGTGAAGGCCGAACATACATACAGAAACGCTAAACGTGCCCACAATTTTCAAGGTTTTCTCTCAATTTTATCAGGTTTCCACTGTCAGATCCTGACTTCCTTGACATGGGACCACCCTTGAGGTATACCCTATCTAATAAAAAAATAATAATCAAAATCGGTTCATAAATGACGGAGTGAGGGCTGAACATACACAAAAAAAAAAAAAAAAATATATATATACGGTCGAATTGAGAACCTCCTCCTTTTTTTCGTCGGTTAAAAATACAAGGTAGGCAAGCAAAAAAAAAAAGTGAAATACCTATGTGTGTAGGTGATGTTATGTGATGGTGTGAGTCGTGTGATGGTGTATGTGTGAGTAAATTTCTTTCGAAATCATCACTTTTATCTATATTCCGCAGATTATGCCACCCAGTATTAAAAGACAATGGGCAATTTTGTATGGACTCCGTACCCAGTGCTGTGTGTGTCATAATAAAAGCTTCATTTAATTTTACTACAACAAAAGTCGGACAATAATTTTATTTTAACAGGACGTCACCCAAGTACGTATACTTGTTAAATTAATTCGAGAGAATTCATGGCCATCAAATCAAGTATCGACTATAACAAAAATAAACACTACGGAAACTTAAAAAAAGTTTTTGAAATTTTTCGTTTGCAATTGGAATATCAAATTTGTTTTTTTTTTTTGGGTATCATCCAATGACTTCCCCCGCTCTGGGTGGAGCGGAAGGGCGTGTCAGACTTTTACTGACTAAAACCCACCCCTATTCTTTCTCTGCCTGAGGCGCGGTTACTCTGTTTCGAATTTATCCACGACCCCTGGGCACACCCGGGCGTTTCCCTCCGCCTTATCCTACACAGGAACCTCACGAAACATCCGTGTCCGGTGAGGACCTGCGTCAGGCGGAAAGTGAAGACGCCGTGGCGCCTCTCCAGCCACTCCTCAAAGAGGAACCTTACCGCCGCAATTGCTGCGTGCCCAATGACAGAGTTTGCTGTTCAGATGTTCAGATTAGTAGGTATCTGCTTCACTATAGACAGAGTCTGTAAAGAAGCAAAGGCTCCGTTCACCATTTAACGGCTTCGATTTTTGGTCTTTATCAACAAAAATCGTAGTTAGGTGTATGACATAAAAACATCATCTACTTAAATAGATGATGATCTGCTTGTAGCGACATCTATGACGCTACATACAAACTAAAAACAGCAAATTCCTAAATCGCGCAAGCAGAGTTCTCCGCGCGATTTGAACATATACAACAGCCCGAAATCAACTATCGGGCAGTTGCTCGGACCAGACACAACACCCGTCTGATCGGAGGATCCTCCCTTTTCAATGGAGGTTTGCGGGACTTTACACTCTGTTCTGCATACCTCTATAATGGTGACCCTCGGCTATGAACGTCAGCGCAGCCTTCGTGCAGCTACTCCTGCGTGACTTCATCATCATCACTTCCTCCAAGCTCTTCAGCAACGAGTCATACAGCTAGCCAGTACCAACGACTTCTACGGGTATCCTGACCACTAGCATGCAGCGAACGCGCATTCCTGGTCAGCATCCTCAGCTTCTTTCATCACCCTCGATGACGACGACAACGGAGACGACGATAACGACGACAACGACGACGACGCACCGCTCCGACTCACTGGAGCCCGTAGCAGTACTCCAACTCACTGGAGCCTGCAACATCATCCCAACTCACTGGGATATCATCACCGCAGACAGTTCCGACTCACCGTGAACTATGCGGCTCTTCCGGTTCCGACTCACTGAAACCAATCTTTCACTGGCCCGGCAAGCATCACGTATGGAAGACTCATGAAGAACAATCGATCTCCGATCTCCGATCTCCGGAGGGCAGTGATGTAGCGACATCTATGACGCTACATACGAACTAATTCCTACATCGCGCAAGCAGAGCTCTCCGCGCGATTTGAACATATACAACAGCCCGAAATCAACTATCGGGCAGTTGCCCGGACCAGACACAACACCCGTCTGGTCGGAGGATCTTCCCTTTTCAATGGAGGTTTGCGGGACTTTACACCCTGTTCCGCACGCTTCTACATGCTAAAAAAATATGAGTAATAATTCTTTCCCTGCACATGTTTAACTGCTGGTATCATACAGTAAAATGAAGACCTTTCAAATGGCATTATGACACAAAATGATACAGCACTGGTAATGGAGTCCATGCAAAATTGCCCATTGTCAATGTGAAATGATTAGAAAGAAATGTGTTTAACCTTATCTTATGAACTTCCTTTCTATCTTGTGTAAAGCTTGCACAAAGGTTGACAATTTATTATCTTTGGTTGTCATCATGTTAATTACATTTTAATCAATTTTATCATTACCATTAAAAAATAGTTTTGATTTTGAGTACTGGTCCAATATAGATAAAAACAAAAGATATGTAAAATCCGTTGATGTTATCAAAGAATGGTGAATCATTACCCGGATGAATATGCTTACCGCAATTAGGTACATTTGACAAAGTTTAGACCATCTAGGGTCTGTTTACTGAGACAATACACGACAGGACATGACTCGGTGCGCACTTTTTAACAAAGCAATATAGGTACAAATTATACACACAAATCTTCCTCATTTACCACTCTTTCTATTAGTAAAAACCGCATTAAAATTTGTTGTGTAGTTTGGGATGAGTTAGCAGAGAAACAGACAGACACCGAATGTGACTTTGATTTCTACTATGTAGAGATTTCCTACACAAAAAAGTACAGTTTTCAGTGAGAGAATTTGAATAAACACTGCGGAACTGGATTACGAACATAACTAGTGGTCACCCAGTGGTTGAAATTCAACCATAATTCATATAAATTTTAAGGTGAAAACTCCAGGGTGGCCTGCGAAATTCAAATTTTCTTACGTATTTTGCAATTTGCAGGTCAATATCAGGTTGTATGTTGGTCAAAATATGATTCGCGGCCGTAGCAAGTACGTATTTACAGAACTGTTATCATTAAAATCATCAATACAACTCCCTCAGATAGAATTGATGCAAAATGTCATGATTTCATGAAATACTTACATTTGACATCAATTCTAACTGAAAGAGTTGTATTGATGATTTAAATGATTATAATGATATTATTACATACTTGTTACGGCCGCGAATCAAATTTTGTCCAAGATACAACCTGACACTGACCTGCAAATTGCAAAAAACGTAAGAAAATTTGAATTTCGCGGGCTAAGGTGGAGCTTTCACCTTAAAGGAAGACTACTATAACTATAATATTTTAGCTCTTGCGGACTACCAGTGGTCCGTGGGCTACAAGTTGGGAATCAATGAGTTATACCATCGGAAAGTAAACAATTTTTATGTGTTGCAATCTTAAAGTTGCATCATTCAATCTATACATATAATAAATCTGTAGAAAAGTCATTTTTGTACATTGAAGAAATTGAAACAAAAAATAGCCAGCGTGTGAAAAGATAAGTAACAGAACCCATTTCCATCAATTTTGAAATTTTTGTCTGTTTGTCTGTTTGTCTGTTTGTTTGTGCGCACATCACGTAAAATCTACGAATTCAATGCTGACAATGTTTATATACAAAAATTATACGCAACTTGAGGATTAACTTAGTTTTTGTTTCATCGAAATCGGTTCACTCTATCAAAAGATATGATTAATTTAGTGAGTTCAAGAAGTAAAATATTACGTTACGCAATTAAGTATAGTACTTGCAACGACATCTTAAGACTAAAAATAGAACTAATGTTGATAGTTGAAATCTAAATCCGATAGATGGCGTTGTGCAAATGACGTCATTTTCTGAATCGCGGTGTTAAGATTTTCCGCGCGAGGATGACGTCCACCGTGTTTACTAGGCAAATTGGGTTTCGTTAGGTGTCTTAAAAGTTCTTGCGTGTGTCGTAAAAGTTCTTTGGTTGCTTGGTTTATCGATTTTCTAAATTGGTCGAAAAAAAAGTATTTGCTTATCTTATTGGTTTCGTTTGGTCAACTTTGGTCATTGGTTTGAAGTACGAAGTAAAGATTGTATTTGATTTACTTCGTAGTTTGAATCCAATAGTGCCAATCGTTATACAGTAAGTTAGTGTTGCCAATTCGTTGAGTCACGACCACGAACAGACGATACGTTGTCACACTAGACTGTTCGACGCACCGTTCTTTTAAGTTTGTAGGCTATTCAGTCATAAGTGTTGTTAGTTTTGTTTATTGCTTTAATTTTCCTTGAAAATGCCTCAAAGAAAAAAAACTAACCTTTCGCTGCGTAGCCGAAATGCGAAAAGGATGAGACTTTGTAGGTCTCAGGAATCGGAAGAAGATCGTGAAGCACGGTTATCTGCTAACCGAGAGCACATCGCTCTTTCACGTGAATCGGAAACGTTCACCGAAAGGGAGTCACGTTTAAGTTCACAAAGAACACGGACCGCGACTTTGCGGTCTCAAGAGAGTATCCAGGAACGCGAAGACCGGCTGTCTGCTGATCGGGAGCGCCACTCTCTCTCACGTGAGTCAGAGACATTCACAGAAAGGGAGTCGCGCTTAAGTTCGCAAAGAACTCGGACCGCGACTTTGCGTTCTCAAGAGAATATCCAGGAACGCGAAGTTCGGCTGTCTGCTGATCGGGAGCGCCAGTCTCTCTCACGCGAGTCAGAGACTTTCACAGAAAGGGAGTCGCGCTTAAGTTCGCAAAGAACTCGGACCGCGACTTTGCGTTCTCAAGAGAATATCCAGGAACGCGAAGTTCGGCTGTCTGCTGATCGGGAGCGCCAGTCTCTCTCACGCGAGTCAGAGACTTTCACAGAAAGGGAGTCGCGCTTAAGTTCGCAAAGAACTCGGACCGCGACTTTGCGTTCTCAAGAGAGTATCGAGGAACGCCAAGCACGTCTGTCATCTGACCGAGAGCGACACGCTCTCTCGCGCGAGTCTGAATCTCTCTCCCAAAGAGAAGAACGATTACAAATAGCTAGACATAACTATGTAGGTGTACAAAGAAACAATGAAAGTTATCTTGCATCTGAAAGGGAAAGAATAGATGAACTAAGACGAGCAGAAACAGCAGAACAACGTCAATCTCGCCTAGAAATAGAACGAGCTCGATACCATATGAATAGAGAAACAAATAGCGGAGCTGATGAGTCCATGGAAAATGACGATGCAAATATTTTATTACCTTGGGACAATAGGGAAAAATCAGGGTTCACATATTCGTCTAGAATTAATTATGCTGGCTTTACTTTCGTGGGTGACATGAGAGAAATTTGTAATTTTTGTCATGCTTTGAAATGGAGGAAAGAGACAGATGGAATGTGCTGCTCAAATGGAAAAATTGTTCTTCCAAATTTCCAAGATCCACCACACTTACTTAAAAGTCTCCTGAATGGCGATCATCCCCAGTCGAACCGTTTTTTGGATAATATTCGTTTATATAACAGTGCTTTCCAAATGACTTCCTTTGGGGCAAAACAAATAACGGAAGGACCGTTCATGCCAACCTTCAAAGTACAAGGTCAAGTTTATCACCTTATTGGATCTTTGCTGCCAGAAAATGAACCCAAATTTCTCCAAATTTATTTTGTATCCGATTACACGCAACAGCTCAATGTTAGAAATCACAATTTTCCCCAGCTCAATGCTGAGCTTTTGGGTCAACTTCAAGAATTGCTGCATCACGTTAACCAGTACGTTCGTGAATTCAAAGCTGCATTGGAGTCAATTCCACAAGGCAGCAATGATTTCAAAATTGTTATAAGTGCCGATAGACGTCCTGTGGGTGAACACCGTGGAAGACACAATGCACCCGTCGCAGATGAAGTTGCAGTTGTTTTAGTCGACCAGGAGTGTGAGAGACGTGATATCGTGTTGCGTACACGCGACGATCGCCTTCAACGCATTTTGGAAACCCACCGAGCTTACGACGCCCTGCAATATCCACTAATTTATTGTCATGGTGAAGATGGGTACAATTTTGGGCTGTACCAAGTGAACCCTACTACGAGAGTCACTAATTATCAAAAAAAAATATCTGCTCAACAATACTATTCCTACCTTTTACAAATAAGGCAAAACAGTTTCGTATATTTGCAACGATTTCGTGGTTTGTTCAGCCAATTTATTGTGGACATGTACGCAAAAATAGAAACTGAACGTTTAGTGTATATTCGCACTAACCAGCGACGGTTACGCGCTGAAGAATACGTGCACTTGCGGGACGCCATGCAATCAGATAATAACGTCGAAAACTTGGGTCGATTGGTTATTTTGCCATCCAGTTTCACAGGCGGTCCGCGGTATATGCACGAACGAACGCAAGATGCTTTTTGTTACGTCCGTAAATACGGCCGGCCGTACCTTTTTATAACATTTACAACAAATCCAAAGTGGACGGAGATTTGCCAGGCACTTCTCACAGGACAGGCGTCATACGACAGACATGACATTATTGCTAGGATTTTTCATTTAAAACTCAAAGTCTTGATTAATCTACTTACAAAGGAGAAAGTTTTCGGTTCAACTCTTTGTTTTATGTATAGCGTCGAGTGGCAAAAGCGTGGTTTACCCCACGCGCACATTCTTCTGTGGCTGGAAGAAAAAATTCGTCCCGATGCTATAGACAGTGTCATAAGTGCAGAATTTCCGGACTATAATGCAGATCCGATTTTGCATGACATAGTAAAAACACATATGGTTCACGGGCCATGTGGCCTCTTAAACAGGGAATCACCGTGCATGAAAGATGGTCAATGCTCAAAAAAATACCCCAGAGCACTGAAAGAACTAACTATGGCTGGGGAAAATGGGTATCCGCAATACCGGCGAAGATCACCGTCACAAGGTGGTTTCACAGCTACTGTCAGATTCCGTGGACAAGAAATAATTCTAAATAATAGTTGGGTGGTACCGTATTCTCCAGTTTTGTCAAACGCTTTTCAAGCACACATTAATGTTGAAATTTGTAATAGCGTCGAATCTATAAAATATATATGTAAATATGTTAATAAAGGTAGTGATCAAGCCATGATAGCACTAAGAAATAACAACCAATTTGATGAAGTGACAAGGTATCAATCTGGCCGATACATAAGCTCTTCGGAGGCAGTTTGGCGCATTTTGAGTTTCCCTATTCATGAAAGGTATCCGCCAGTCATCCATCTTGACGTGCACCTGGAAGGCGGGCAGCGAGTTTACTTTCAGCCAGAAAATGTGGCAGAAAGAATGAACAACCCAAGACAAACCACCTTGCTCGCATTCTTTCGCCTTTGCGAAAGAGACAATTTCGCTAAGTCTCTGTTGTACAATGAAGTGCCACATTATTATACTTATAACAAGCAGCAAGGTGTTTTTAATCGCAGGAGACGTGGAACTGCTGTAGAAGGCGAGTCCGGCATTTTTAAAGAACACGTGATTGGAAGAGTATACACGGTGCACCCAAATAATGCAGAGTGTTATTATTTACGCCTTCTTCTTCACACAGTGCGAGGACCTACTTCTTTTGCTGAGCTCCGCAAAGTGGACGATATAGAATATCCCACATTTCAAGCTGCTTGCCGCGCACGGCATTTATTAGATGGCGATCAGCATTGGGATGATGCTTTAGCCGAAGCATGCGTCAGTGATAGTCCACATCGTTTGCGCCATTTATTTGCCATTTTGTGGCCTATCGGACGCTGGGCAGTTGTGGCAAAAATATAAAGACGCGTTTGCCGAAGATTTTTTGAGACAGCAAAATATAAATAGTGAAACTTCTGACCAAGTACGTGAAAGCTGCCATAATAGGGCTTTGCTGGCTATACAAGATATAGTTACAAGTATAGGAGGGAACCCCCTCAGTCAATACGGCTTGCCGACTCCGACAGTTGGTGGGGAACGAATTAATAGGGAGTATACATCTGAAATAAATTACAACCCCGAAGAGTTAGCAGAAATATTGCGAAATGGCTGTTCAAATTTGACGACAGAACAACGTCAAATCTTTGATAGAGTATGCTGTAGTGTAGAACATTCATTAGGAGAAATGCTGTTTTTAGATGCACCTGGTGGAACAGGTAAAACTTTCCTCACTAAAGTTATCTTGGCTCAAATAAGGAGCCAAAACAAAATTGCCCTTGCCGTCGCTTCCTCAGGAATAGCTGCCACTTTATTACCAGGAGGAAAAACTGCACATACAACATTTAAAATACCAATCGACTTGGACCGCACAGAAAACCCTGTTTGCAACGTGTCTCGCAATAGTGATAAAGCAAGGGTTTTACGCGATTGCGCCCTTATCGTTTGGGACGAGTGTACGATGGCAAATCGTAAAGCTGTGGAAGCTGTAGATAGAACGTTGCGAGATATAAGACAAAATGACCGACCGATGGGAGGCTTAACGGTGCTATTCTGTGGAGACTTCAGGCAGACACTCCCTATAATACCCAGAGGAACGAGGGCCGATGAAATAGGTGCCTGTTTAAAGAGCTCTATTTTATGGCGTAGTGTCATATTAACTAATTTGAGCTTTAATATGCGAGCATATTTGGGAGGTGACGCAAACGCGCAGGTTTTCTCAAATTTACTACTTCAAATTGGTAACGGCACATACCCGACTCAAGAAGGAGGTAAAGTAACTTTAGTCGAAAGCCTGTGTTCTTCTGTTGCCTCACAGCAGGAACTCATTTCCTCTGTATACGGAGATCCATCAGAGATCTCGAACCATGACGCTGCTTGGCTATGCCAACGAGCTATTTTGGCACCTCGCAACGACCAAGCAGCAGCAATAAATTCTCAAATATTGGTACATGTTTCTGGAGAAAGTAGGGAATATTTATCTATTAACACGGTTTTAGAAGAAGGAGATGCCACCCACTATCCAGTAGAGTTTTTAGACTCTCTAAATACACCAGGTCTTCCAGCACACAAAATTTATTTAAAAGTCGGAGTACCAATCATTCTACTCAGAAATTTAAGCCCACCAAAACTATGCAATGGAACTCGGTTGAGAGTAACAAATCTCCAACGAAATGTCATCGAAGCCGAAATCTTAACAGGTTGCGGCTCCGGTGATGTTGTTTTCATTCCCAGGATACCCATTATCCCCAATAATTTTCCGTTTACTTTCAAACGTGTGCAATTTCCTGTAAGCCTCTGTTACGCTATGACTATTAATAAAGCCCAAGGCCAGACGTTATCCGTTGCGGGTGTAGACCTTACTTTTGATTGTTTTTCACACGGCCAACTCTATGTTTCTCTATCACGTGTTAGCAACCCAAACAACCTTTTTGTATATGCTCCGGGTAATTCCACCGCTAACATAGTATATAGAGAAGCATTAACGTAATCAACTATACCAAAGTCAGGACTCTTATCTAAATCATCAAAAAGGTGATATACTCTTATCTAAACGACGTTGTTTTGTTCTCGACAACCACGCGAACGAAGTCGCGGGCACAGCTAGTATAGAATAAATTAACAAGTTGATCTTTAGCTTTAAAGCTTTTTACTTATTAAGTTGTGTGCATGGCAACATAACAATATGTTTTTGAAGCTGTGTTCTATTTTTTTACTCTTTACATGACGAAGTTAAAACAAAATAGCAAGACCAATTTAGATAATGTATTTATCATCATTTCAGCCGAAAGACGTCCACTGCTGGGCATAGACCAAGTGTCGCAACAATGATTGGTCCGGTGTGTCTCGCATCCATCGGCTACCCATCGCGACCCTCAACAAGTCATCGGTCCAGCTTGTGGGAGGCCTTCCAACGCTGTGTCTTCCGGTACATGGTCGCCATTTCAGAACTTTTCGGCTCCATAGACCATCTGTTCTGTGAGCAATGTGCCCTGCCCACTGCCACTTCAGTTTGGCGATTCTTCGGGCTATGTTGGTAACCTTAGTTCTCTTGCGGATATCATCATTTCTGATTCTATCATGCAAGGAAACCGAGCATTGTCCTCTGCATTGCCTTTTGAGTGACTGTAAGCCTTCTGATGAGGCCCATTGTGAGCGACCACGTTTCAGGATAATGTATTACAAAGTATTAACTAACTCCCGGTGGTCAAAATTCTAAATTCAACCTCATTTAAGTTTATTTCTAATACATCCTACTAATATTATAAATGTTAGTCTATGAGAATGTAAGAATGTTTGTTACTCTTTAACAGACAAACAACTGAACAGATTTTTAGAAAACTTTGCAATTGTTTAACTTATACATCAGAATACCATAAAGGCATATAAAAAAATAAAATAAAAAAAAAGCTATTTTTATTAACAAAAAAATGTATTGTCCTCACAGCAACTAACATAGTAGGTCTACCACAAAGTGCAAAGTTCAACGGCTCACCTCACCATGCTGCCGTCACCACATGGCAGAATAGTCAACATTGACTCAGTTGCCAAAGAAAGGAAAAAAAAACCATAAAGGCTATAATTTATAATGCCGGGAAGTGCTAATTCCACGCAGGTGAAGCTATTATAATAGTATTATATATAATTTTAGCTTTCTTCACTTTTTCTCCATATAAACCAACTTTGCCAAATTTCATACTCCTCCATCTGCATGATTTTTGTAATAAGGGATGGAAAGTTTTTGCTTCACATATTAATATATAAATACTGAGGCTCTTGTCAAATATCTTAAATAAAAAGTAGGTAGTTTGGCTACTTAGTAGTAATATTGTTTGTAATTTTGATGTGCCTTGGATTGCACAAATAATAAACTATTAAACTAACGACAACATTTCTTACAGAAACTTAAAATCCGAAAAAAAATGTTGAAATGAAAAGTATGAAATTTTAAACTTTTCACACATGGTATTTTAGTATGCTGTTTAAAGCATGGGTGTGCTGTAAACAGCACAATAAAATACCATGACGTTGTTGTGAGTCTTTGATAATGAGGCCTTGAAATAGCAACCTGGATCAAATGTTTAAAACTTCTTTTCTATGAGATAAAACATTATTTATTTGCTTTAATTTACTATCCAGACCTTCGTGGCAGTAAAAACTGACGACAGTGGCAAAAACAACGAAATCATTGTCGGTTTACTTACTGTTTTTGTGTTCTCCACATGAACAGTCATGATTCCACCCTACAGGTTTCTTGATCTGGTTCCAACACCGGCAATACGGCCTCGCTGTAGGGGCCATCTGAGGCGTTTCAGGATAAATTGCTGGTGTTATCATTTTTGTCCTCTTATAAACACGACGCACTTATCAATAAAAACTTTAAATTCACTCGTAAAATATCACAATTCCCATCTTATCTTTTCAATTTTGTTAACTTGCGAAATCTCACAATAGATTCAAGAAATAAAACCAATAAACGTACAATGGAATTGCCGTTGGTTGATCTATTGATGATCTGTTGGTTTCATAATTTCATATTTTTTGACAGAATGAAATGAATGAATAGATAGGACATAGTGAGTGACATAGGATCGAAGACTACAATGAATGAATGAGTAATAATAATAATTGAATGAATGTGCGGTGTGTTGTATTTATATATTTATATGCTTTTTTTCTTTCTTTTTTTTGTTCCTTTTGGAACAGGCTAAGGTCTGAGACTATACTGCCTAGTCATTAGTAGTTCTTCTTTTCATAGAATGCAGATACTGAAGAATGTGTTAACATTCTAATATTTTTTGCAGTATTTGGCAACAAATGTGTCGAGTCAGCCTTCTCGGCAAACTTCGCTGAGATAGTCAATACTACGATAAAATTCTCAGCTCCATTTTATCGAGATCGCGCCTGTTTCAATTATTCCACATATTGTTCATTTGCGTTGACACTTGAGACACAAAACTACACCAATTATACACCACAATATCCACTTTTTTTTTTTTTTTTTGTGGTGTGGGAAATCATCATAGGACTTCTCCCGCTCTGGGCGGAGCGGGAGGGCGTGTCAGACTCTTACTGACTAAAACCCACCCCTGTTCCTTCCTGCCTTTGAGTGCCCAGGGGCGAGGTAATCTATTTCGAATTTATCCTCAACCCCCGGGCAGGCATCGGCCATGACGGGCCCCGTCTCTTGCTGACAACTCTTTGAGGCGCGCGTGGAACACTATGCGCCGTCGACTCTCGGGCCTGGTGCTGATCGGACGGCGAGCTACCCATTACTCGCCGTCCGCAGGCCCGGGACCACAATATCCACTAGGAATCAATAAATGAATAATTAAAACAGTCACTGAACTTCACTCGACAAAATCCCGCCAAAAATCCCGTATTTACATGCTTTATTGCTTTGATCGTTCAGAAACACATAGCTGGCTCAGCTGAAGCGATTCTTTGTTTTAATTTGTTTATTTTTAGATTTCTTATGTATAACATAAGAAACATAACTCTAACAAAATCCTAAACATTATCCTAACAAGAAAAAAACATTGACAGTAAAAGGTAATAATTATGATTTCCAAGGGATTTTAAAAATTTTAAGTGCTAAAAACTTATTACATTGAATGGACTTAGTTTCTGAACGACATTTAATGTGTAGAAGTTTCCGGAAGTTACTAGACTTTTGAGAGGTAATTTTAAATGATGTGTAATCGATGTCGATAAAATTATTCGTACTAGTAATACAAAAGCGTTTGTTACATTAGAAATATTTAAATGTATTTAATTAATACTTAAACAAGTAAAGAATGATCTAGAAATATTTCTATTTGGGGTCAAATTTAACTCTTCAAATCTGCATCTTGCTTAATTTTAAAGCTTCAACACATTTTACAAATTTGTAAAACTTTAAAATATTTTAAGAATATGATACTAATCAGAGTTTCTTAAGCAGTTTTGTGAAAAGTAAATTAATAAAATAGTTGAGCAAATTAATACCTATTGATTGCAAAATCGTGGTGCAGTTGGTAGCTCTGCTTGTTTTGCTTAGCGCGCGCACCCCGCCCACAAATGGCTGTCAAGTGCAAAAGTGAATTGATGACTTATTTTATTATATTTTAAAAATATAGCACCCTAGATTTATGACCTAGTATATTAGCTATGTATTTAGATAGTGTATATATTTTTTAATAAGTGAGAAGGTTTTATATTGCCATGTCCGTGTGAATATACAGTGAAAATATTCATGAATGGATGTATTATTAGATAAATATTTGTTAATTAATTCTCAGTTGGTCTTAGCCCGTGACCTCATTTTAAAGTGTGAATAACATAAATAAAAAGGTATAGTATTTTGCTATGATTTCAGTTTTTTAATTTATTCTTAGATTATGCTGTAAAGATGATTTCATTTTGCACAAATATTTTTGAAGAGTTAGTGTCGTCGATAGAGTAAGAAAATCTCATTTTATTTAAATTGTGGCTTAGAATTTTTATGTAAATTAGATAAGGACGTATCATTTACAAAAAGAACTCTTAATACTCGCCCTCCTCCTCTTTAAGGGGTCAGGAGATAAACTAGGTGTGACACAGTGACAGATTTAAAAAATAGGTCAATGTAGGTCAGGCTTTGCCATCCAATGTCTGAGGCATCAATTACCATAAAAAGTTTTTATCAAAATAAAAAAGGTAAATAACTTGAAAGAAAACATTGCTTTTTTTACTTTGTGTGAAAAAGAATAACTTTGTGATTGCTTATTTATTAAGAAGCCAAGTACGTCATTTGTAGCTGTCTTGCCATAATCTGCATGATTTCTGTTAGTTTGTTATTATATTTTGCCATTATTGTCCTGCTGCTGGGCTAAGGCCTCCCCAAGTTCTTCCATTATTTATTATGGGCCTCAAAAGACGTTCCTTTATTCCGCAGAATTCTATACAGCATGTAACAAAAACCCTGTCCCACACAATGTAACTCATAAAAACCAAAAGTTATACATTTTTTATTTTTCTAAATGCGAAATTTAACACTAAATATGGGATATTTTCACAAGTTGGCAACACTCCACCGGTCGCCGAAATCGTTTCAAGTTTTTCTTTTTTTTAAATGAATTATTTTCATTGGGGAAAAATAATTATCTTGTATCCATTAAATGATTACGTATATGTGTACGCAGTACGATACCAAGTAATACCCTTCAGGATCAGACAGGGTTTTTGTTACATGCTGTATAAACTATTACCCACATATTTCCAATTGTTTTGTTTAGCTTACGAAAATATATTTTTAGGGTCCTGTACCCGAAGAGTCCGAACATAGCCCTATTACTATCACTCACGTGTCCGTCTGTCCATCATCTGTCACAAATTTTTGTTCCAAAGAATTTTTTAACTTCCTATTGACTAAGAACTTGTTTGGTGATAATGTTTATTATTACGTATAATTTACTAACAAATACCAATATTGATAAATTAAATTTTTTCTTTGATATGGGATCATTTGGTATGGAACCCTAAATGTGCAAGTCTGACACGCACTTGGACGGTTTTTCTATGACATATAATTTAATACTCTTATTTTTTCTAATTTCTGTGTACAAATACTACTATGATCTCCCACAACAAGAATGTTTCAAACACAAAAACATCTGTTTTATGTTTACAAAATACACAATTGATGTTTATTACATGTATGAGTCATGCATACTGGGGTCTGGGAGTGGAGTGGTTTCAACCTGGAAAATAGAAATTGTATACTATGTAAACTTTACTAAATTAATAATGAATTATCATCGAGTTGATAACTTATATGAGGGTCGGAAAAAATTGTGAGGAAACTTAAACTTATTATGAATTAAGTTTGAAATCTCCAACCAGCACTGAGTAAGTATGTGCTTGTGACTTCTCTATGTATATGAGAAACGGCTTCTGACCTGCAGTGGGAAGGTAAAAAGCTGGTATTATTAAATTGTAAAACCTATGTGAATTAAATAACCAATAATAGATAACCAATTAAATAAATAATTAAAAAAAACTCCTGAATGTTTAAAAGAAAAGCGAACATTTAAAAAACACAAAAGAGCTGATGACCTTGAAACGGTTGAACCGATTTTGATAAAACATATAAGAACCATCGATAAACCTTTCAAATAAAAAAAAACGCATTCAAATCGGTTTACCCGTTTAAGAGCTACGGTGCCACAGAGACATGATTTCACGACTTTTTTCGACGACTCGCTCTTGGCCGGATTTTTTTAGTATGTCCCAGTGTTGGGCAAAGACCTTCGAACTAGATTTATCATCACCCAGTAAATTCTTGCAGCCTACCCACACAATGGTCCAATGCGCCGTACACTGAGGGCGTCGCACGGCCACTGATCTTCCTGCAGCAGCTAGCACAGAGGCGCTCCAATGCATTTTTGGATAGACAAACGCAGCCAGTGTGCCTACACCGGCCGTCATCGTGTTCCATCTTCACTTTCTGCCGGTATGTGAATTAGTTAGGCTGACGGTTAGGTGATCGAGAGATGAAAGATGTCTGAAAGTACCTACTCTGGAACTACAAGAGTAGAGCATATCTAGCAGAGTAGTTAATCATCATTCTCCTGCCCTTATCCCAATTTATTTGGGGTCGGCGAAACATGTCTTTTTCTTCCATACTCCTCTATTAGTCGTCATCTCTGTAGTCACCCCCTTTTTACCCATATCCTAGCAGAGTAGATAATATGGTATGGTATCTAAATCTGTATTATCCCTGGACAATACGAGAGTCGAGTTTACTTCTCTATGTGTGTGTGTGTGATATTCCTATTTTTATGCTTCTGTAGGTACCCGAAGGGTCCAAACGGAGCCCTATTTAATTGCTGTCACTCACGTATCGGTCTGTCCGTCGTCTGTCACAAATTTTTGTTCCAAAGAATTTTTTAACTTCACAATGAACTTGAAATTTATTGATAACTAGCGACCCGCCCCAGCTTCGCTCGGGTACAAATTATACATATTATTATAAACCTTCCTCTTCAATCACTCTATCTATTAAAAAAAACCCCATCAAAATCCGTTGCGTAGTTTTAAAGATTTAAGCATACATAGGGATATAGGGACAGAGAAAGCGGCTTTGTTTTATACTATGTAGTGATGTTTTATATGACGTATAATTTGCTAACAAATACTAAAATATAGAATTCACACATTTAGGGTTCCGTACCATATGCGGTAGGTACGGAACCCTAAATGTGTGAAGTCCGACACACACTTGGCCGGTTTTCTATGTAAGTACCTAAGTAACTTTATCTAGCTCCACATCCTTCTGGATGGTGTATTTTTAGTCAGAAAGTCAGGCTTAACTAAATTATCTGCCGTTGTGGGTCGTTGATAAATTCGAAACAGAGTTACCGCGCCACTGGGCACTCAGGGCAGGGAAGGAACACGAGTGGGTTTTAGTCAGTAAGAGTCTGACACGCCCGCCCGCTCCACCCTAGAGCGATAGATGTCATTGGACGATTTCCCAAACCCACAATCCCACAAACACCTCTCACGATACGAAGAGAGCGGAAGAAGTCATAGGATGATTTCCCACAACCAAAAAAAAAAGGCTAAATGATAGAAGATTTCAGGCTAAACTTATGAAAGAAGATTTTAGAGAGTGTGAGGATTCAAGGCCCACTTGTTAGAATCCTTGATGATATTAATGTAGGCTAGTAATAGTTGACACTAAGCACTAAGGATCGGTGTGAACAGGGCGAGCGCGGGGCCGCGTGTGTGCCAGCGGGGGCGGGGGGCGCAAGGGCATGGCGGCACCCGTGCACCGCTTCGCCGCCGTCGACTGCCCGCCGCGCCGCCCGCACCGCAGCCATCGACATGCTGGGTATGTTCACCTAACCTTAGTAAATAGATACATTACCTAGCTGCTAAGATTTGTCCTTTTTTTAGGGTTCCGTACCCGAAGAGAAACCCTATTACTATGCCTCCGCTGTCCGTCCGTCTGTCAGCGGGCTGTATCTCACGATCCGTAATAGCTACACACTTGAAATTTTCACAGAATGCGTATTTCTGTTGCCGAAAAATCAACAAATAATAAAAATAAATTTAAAATTAAAGGGGGCTCCAAGGAGCCTTCAATATGCTATAGAAATATGCGGTTATAGATATACACGCTGTGTGAAAATTTCAACTGTCTACCTATTACGGATCATGAGATACAGCCCAAAAAAAAAAAGTTTTTTTTGTATTTTTATTCTAGAAACGTGTTTTTTTGGGTATTTTTTTTAGTTTATGGTACGGAACCCTTCGTGTGCGAAGTCGGACTCGCACTTGACCGGTTTTTTTTTTGTTCTTTTAGTTAGGGAGTAGAAACGCATCATACCCTAAATAAATATGATAAATCAGTCAATTACATTTGGGCAGTGATCCTGAATAGACTCCTCGCATCATCACTATTTGGTTAAGACAGAACTCTATGGAGTGTGCCCACCTCAAGTCGGTTCTACCTCAAGACCCCAAAGAGATCATTTCTGTCAGACTCATATCCAACACAATCCATCAATAGGTGATGTAAGTCTTCCACACTCCAAAGATTTCTCCTTGACAAGGGATAGAAATTGCATAATTTAATTATATCAAGCCCGTTCCACCTTCGAACCACTACACGTTCGGCGATGCGCAACCGATACATGATGAACATCCCACCCCACAAAACGTTTTGGGAACACTTTAATTTTTTTTAACCGACTTTCGAAAAAGGAGGAGGTTCTGTGTTCGACTGTATGTATGTTATTTTTTTTTTTTTTTTATGTATGTCCGCGCATTTCTCCGTCAGTTGTGGACCGATTTTCAAAATTCTTTTTTTATCCCAAAGAATATACTCCCGAGGTGGTCCCATATAAATTTTATCGAAATTGCTTTAGCACTTTTTGAGAAACTGAACAAAAACGAAAAATACTATGCGTATTTTTCGTTTAATAAACATTCAATTTAATAAAAATTCAAAAACGAAAAATACGCATATCTTGATGACGTTTTTGTGTTCTCCAAATGTTTAAATTCCACGTTCCATGTTATTGGGGTTTTTAGTTCTGGGGTATAGCAACTAAAGCGAAAAATAAAAAACTTTTTTACAAAAAAAACAACCGACTTCCAAAAAAAAATACACTAAAAATTTCAAAATAACTTTAATTTCGGAAGTCGGTGTCAAATATCGAAGAAATAAAATACAAACACCGACTTCCGAAATTAAACTTATTTTTAAATTTTTAGTGTATTTTTTTTTTGGAAGTCGGTTTTTATTTTTACTACGAGAGGTAGTTATTATTTATAGGCTTGCGTTTGACCACTATCTCACCTAATGGTACAGTCGAACATAGAACCTCCTCCTTTTTCGAAAGTCGGTTAAATGGAAGAATTATGAACGCCATACATAAATTTTATTCAGATGAAAGCATGGTCACTGTCATTTGTCTTCACAGCTCCAAACTTCGTCGTCCAGAAATGATGAGAGTATTAAAGGCCAACGTCTCTTGTAAGCAGACCCCCATTAGCAATTTGGATGTGTTCTGGATAAGGTTTCTATTTAACTCTAACTGCGTAAAACTAGTTCCAAAAATCTGCCGAAACAAACGAATATAATGAAGAATTGTATTGTGTTCAAAACGCCAAACAATAACACTAATCCCTTAGGCCACCACCCATGCCAGCGGTACACGCAGCGCGGCGACAGAATGACGAGCCTAGCTTATACGTGGAGATACCAGCGGAGCCGCCGCAGCCGACCATCGCGAGCCTTGCAGCCGCGCGCTCCGTCACGCCCGACACTCTCCTCCGGACCGCAGCCCTAGGGCTCCACCACTCGCCCATGATGGCGCCGCACCTCAAGTTCGGCATGCTGGTGTCTTTCGCGCTGGCTACCGTATTTCTAGCCGGCGCTAAGTACTACTTTGACCGGCAGGTGAGCGTGAGTCTATTTCTGATGTTATTTTTTGTTTGTAAGTTAGATTAGTAAAAGCAGCGTGCGTATAAAATCCTTCACAAGGTGGAACGATGACCTGGTGAAGATTGCGGGAAGCACAGGACCCGTCGTTGTGCCTAGGATTCAATTGAAAAACGAGCCAAGAGGATCATCAGCAATGATAGGCTTGTTGAGTCGAAACTCCAAAGTCTTGAACATAGACGCCGAGTTGCTAGCCTGTCTGTTTTCTATCGGTTACATTTTGGGGAGTGTGCGACGGAATTGCATAATTTGATTCCGCCAAGCCCGTTTCATCAACGGACCACAAGACATACGGCGAAGTGCCACCGGTTTATGGTGGACGTCCCATCCATACGCACAAAGCGTTATGAGAACACATTCATTGTGGGTACAGCTAGGGAGTGGAATTCCCTACCGGAGTCTGTGTTTCCTGATAGCTACAACTTGGGATTCTTTGACTCAAGAGTGAATAGGTCAGGTGAGATAGTGATCAAACGCGTCAAGCGCGCCAATCAACAATAAAAAAAAGGGAATCCTACGTCCCGCAGTGGACGTCTATCAGTTTGTTACGTCGACCGTATTATTAGATCATTTGAGAAAGTGGTCGAAGTTTCGAGACGATTCCACTACCTTCGAGAACATTCTATTATGGTACTGCGTATAAGTTCAAAGATGTTTGAACGATAATGAAGAGATGATTATGCCAGTCTGCTTATTAACTATCAATTGCTGTCTTTAGCTTGTATTTTAAACAAAGCGGCTCGAACTGAAGTGCTAATAGGTACCTACCATAAAGTAGGTAGCCTTGAAACCATCTTGAAACGTTCATCTGAAAATCTGAATCATCGTTTTGTGAGATGCGATCCGGATTCTCAAAAGCATGTTAAATTCGATAAATCAGCAAAGAGCTGCCAATGAGCAAGAAATAATAAATTAGATCTGGCAATGTTCTGCAATATACCAGAAGTGGTAAATATTTATATTTCGTTTAAAAAATAAGAGTACATTTTATGAACTTTGCGAGAGTTCAATCTGTTGGTTCACCTATTTCTTTAAATAACCTTTTTACCTATCCGGCAGCATAAAATGACTTCGTGCCAAGCTTTACCGAGCTATTTTATCGCGCTGTTTGTTCAAATCTGAAAAATCTCATTGCGTGTTTTGGAGTTGAAAACCTACGCAGGACACGTATAGTTTTACCGTGAACTTTGGTATATAAAGTCCTGGTTAAATTGTAGGCCAGTAGACCACTCTTCAACTGCGCAAATTCTGCTAGTATGGGTGTGAATATGATTTCGGAAGGGTTCCAAAAGAAATCTTCTAATGCGGGTGTTAGCACGATCAGTCTTTTTGCATCTAGAGCTTTTTCTTCCACTTGAAAGCTGCAAAAGCATAAAGTATAACGATTGTGTTTATCTACTGAATTAATGGATAGCCATATTAAACCACCATATACAATTCTGGATCATACTGTCCAACCCGATTAAATAAAGGTTCACGTTGCTGGCGTATAAGGAATTCTGATTTGTTAATGAAGCAGTCTAATATCTAGAAACCTGAAAATGTAGTTTTAATGTTACCTGTATAGGTAAATTGGCTATACCACTTACGTAGTTAGATACAGTAGTATATTATTTTATAGTCATTGATGTTATTAGACCTTCAAGTGAAAGTGTTTGATGGACTTCTGGTCCTATCCGAATACCTCGCTTCAGAATACTTGTTTCATAATCATTGACAGCGTGAATGAGTGCCATAGACTCTCATCACTACCTGCAGACATGATCGTTACATACTAATTACTGCTCAGTGAATCCTACAATATGTAAAAATCGTCTATAAGTAGGTACCACCTTAAAGGTCGCACTAGATACGCTATTAAGCATTCGAGTTTAAGTTTATGTTTGATGGTTCGGGTCCTATACCAATAATTTATGCAGCCAATTAGAAACACTCTTCTGGACTCCGCTTCTCCCATCGTAGACTTCATCCTTGGCTTACCATCAGTCGAGATCGCGGTCAGAAATTAAATAAACTTCTTCTGAAATAGCAAGAACTCTAGAAGTACGTACCATCACACATATGTACCTGTGTCCAACCCGCAGGTGATCCGCGAGCGCGGCGGTTCAGGCGGAGGTGGGGAAGCCAGCGTGGTGTGCGCCGCCGTGGCGTGCGTGTGCGGCGTGGGCTGCGCGCTGTCGCTGTGCCGCGCGCGGCCCCCGCCGCCCCGCACTCCCGAGCGCGTGTCCTCTACGGCGCAGAGGGACCGCCATGTCAGTATATACGTGGTAAGTGTTAGTGTGCGGCGTGGGCTGCGCGCTGTCGCTGTGCCGCGCGCGGCCCCCGCCGCCCCGCACTCCCGAGCGCGTGTCCTCTACGGCGCAGAGGGACCGCCATGTCAGTATATACGTGGTAAGTGTTAGTGTGCGGCGTGGGCTGCGCGCTGTCGCTGTGCCGCGCGCGGCCCCCGCCGCCCCGCACTCCCGAGCGCGTGTCCTCTACGGCGCAGAGGGACCGCCATGTCAGTATATACGTGGTAAGTGTTAGTGTGCGGCGTGGGCTGCGCGCTGTCGCTGTGCCGCGCGCGGCCCCCGCCGCCCCGCACTCCCGAGCGCGTGTCCTCTACGGCGCAGAGGGACCGCCATGTCAGTATATACGTGGTAAGTGTTAGTGTGCGGCGTGGGCTGCGCGCTGTCGCTGTGCCGCGCGCGGCCCCCGCCGCCCCGCACTCCCGAGCGCGTGTCCTCTACGGCGCAGAGGGACCGCCATGTCAGTATATACGTGGTAAGTGTTAGTGTGCGGCGTGGGCTGCGCGCTGTCGCTGTGCCGCGCGCGGCCCCCGCCGCCCCGCACTCCCGAGCGCGTGTCCTCTACGGCGCAGAGGGACCGCCATGTCAGTATATACGTGGTAAGTGTTAGTGTGCGGCGTGGGCTGCGCGCGGCCCCCGCCGCCCCGCACTCCCGAGCGCGTGTCCAATACCCATGATTACCCTTATTTTTCAGCGCGGTAACACTTTTTCCCAAGTTGGTAGATGAACTCTGTTAAAATAGTGTATTTTATGGTGTTCTTTTTTTATTTCACTCGCCATCTTTCCTTTCTCAGCCACCGCCATCAGAACCTTCAGACGACATATCGCTCGCGACGCTCCTACAATCCTCGGAGCGATCGCAGCCCACCACGGAGTCCCCGGAGGCGCCGCCGCCCTACAAGATCGCCGTCCTGATGCCCGGCCGCGACGCTAGCCCTCCGCCCCCCGCCTACAGCTCACTCAGCTAGCTGGCGGCGCCCGTGAGCCAGGAGTTCATCATATAGACTGCACACGAGGGTAAGGTTTTATCAACACAGCGGTTTTAAAACACACCAATCAATAATACAGGTTTTTACAGAAAATAACTAAAATGGTAGCTTTATATTTTCGTTGGCAACACTAGAGGGTTGTTTGAAGGTGTTACCAGTTTTTTGGTAGCTTTAGTAAATTAAAGAATAACATGATTAGCAAGCTGAAGAAAATGATGAGTTTTGACATGTTTAATACAGCTTGGCAAAGAAGAATCAATCGTTACGAGTGCATTTTTAAAATTGGGGAAATGCGATCGGGTTTATGTGGCTTCCATTAGTAAAGGATTAAAAAGAAAGCCAAATATTAGAGATTTAGCTGAAGTCGCTTTAATTGCCGCAAAATAGGTGAAGTATTTTGCATTACATGTTTTTACACGTAACATAGGTATTTTAACCCAAGCAATTTATAGTAAATCTACCCAAACCTTACCCTAGACTAGTCTATATGAAAACAATTATATCCTGACTCACGATTATCACCCTTATAATCACCAAAATGATCTTAATATCTTCACGATCACCCTTTTCGAATTTCCCACCCTTTCCTATGATTCCAACGTATACCCTTCCCAATGAATATTAAAACTTTTGGCACTGTTCATTGTTAAAAATCAAGCATTGGTAGTGGTTTTAAACATAAAATAAAAATAGTCAAATTTTAATTCTTATTTGGTTTTGTTAACCTGGCATAGATTTTAATGGGCGCCTTTTCTAAAAAAAATGCTGTTTTATCTTGAGAATAATAGAAGACATAGGAAGTATGAAATGATACCTACTGAAGTTGTCAAATAATGCTTAACTTAATCTTTGAATTAGTTTACACAACAGTCAAGTATTTGGTAGGTGTCTTCCATCTTTTTCTTGTCACGCCAGAAGACTTAGCAATATCAATTTTTTTCGCTGTTCTAAATCTGTGCCATTCAAATAAGATTTATTTCATGGAACATGATATTATTATTTATGTTATGTTAGTACATTTTATGGGGAATTTTAACAATTAATTCTATTGTGTTTATAAGTAATTTAAGATAAATATTGATGATTGTTGTTGTTAAACCTGTGCGGGTATTGTAAGGTCTGAAAGAAGAGTATGCAAAGGAAACTATATCGCCTTGCTTACTCCGCTGAATAATTGGCTAGAAATGCCAGAATAGAATATAAACTAGGGTATGTATGAGAAGATGGTAGAATTAATTTCTTAAAATTGTCCATAAAATAACTTGATGTTCGACATAAAATCGACGCCATAAAAGAAACAGAAGTGAGAATTGTAAACGACAGAGTTAATGAGAACAGTGAATAAGGTTATTATTTTTATTTTAGTGGTATTATATCCATAACGGCCAGTCTCAAATAAATCGCCATTGTTGTGGCTTTACAAGACAAGATACATACTTAACTTTTCTCTGTCCGTAATTGCTAGACCGATCTCGATGTAATTAACGTCATTTTATAGATTGTATTTTAGGAGTTTTACTGATCATCAAGCCATGGTTCGTAAGTCGATTTTAAATGTAAATAACAATAATTACGGTGTTCAACAAACGACAAAAAAAAATTAAATATTTTTAGAATTGTCTCGGAACTAGTTTTGTATCGCATATAACGATAGAGAGATAATCTTAAACCCCATTTATTCTGTACATGTTTAGTATGTAATAGTATGTTTAGTTTAGTATGTCTGTGGTAAGCAAACATGTATTTATATGTGCTGACATTATAACTGCTTACACACGTCCGTATTTTACACCCGATCTGCGAACATTTCTAAGTGTTACTACAGTAATCGATCGACCGTGAATCAGTCGTGGCCAGATCTTAGAAATTTCACAAGTGTCCAACCATTCCATGAAATGGTCGTATTTCATGATATAGAAAAGTGCCCGCTACATCATGATATAAGCTAGCCTTATCAATTAACACTGGCTATTAACGATAAGAACAGCTGGTCGATTCTGCTAACAGCTCACCGTGAAAACTTAGGTGGAGTGAGCGTGAAGTGAGCTGTCATTCCACCTTGATTGTATGGATTGACAGCCCACTTCACGTTCACTTCACCTAAGTTTTCACGGTGAGATTTTACAGAATAGCACCACAGCTAAGCACGATTATTTCATAATATAGTAAAACCTACAACGTGTTGGGCCTAAGTTTTTTTTTTCGTCACATGGTCACCCTATTCTGTAGATGGCCTAAGCCAGCCAGTTCACTAAGGGCCGATGTCAGTTAACTTTTAACTGAGGAATAAAAATGGCGATTTGACAGCCTTTGTATAGAAAATATTTCAAACATCCATAATTCCATATATTTTATTCATCTGTTAAAACTTATCTGACTAGGTATTTAAAATTCGGCGCTTAATATTGTAACATCATGAAGTGATTAATTATAAGATCTGACCACGACATATCGATGACATTGACCGACCTCAGTCGATTGGTGTGGTCGGGTAGTAGGAACTACATCTCGACATCGACAAATACATTCGGTGGATTGGTTTGGTTAAACCCTTATAAATTCCATACTGCAAGTGACAATCCTGCCAAGATAAATTCAGCACCTCGGGTGTAAACACAGGACATTTCGTAAGATTCCATGCCATTAAAATCGCACATCTGTGCACAGCCAATGTCATTGTCAAAAACCTGTTGATACCACAGGGTTGCCAGAGAAAGGCAATTTAAATGCTGCCAGACTAAAAATACAAACGCTTTTGGTAGTTTTTCCAAAGTTTTCGTGCACATTTTTATCAGAACTGTTTCAACACATTATGCATGGTATTATAAGAAGTCTGTTTAGATAAACGGAAAACTGAATTGAAATTTGCGTAAATTTTACTCTGGCAACCCGAAACTTACTGATTATTATATCAGCAGGATTCATTCGTATAGTTCATAAATGGCGAATTGATAAAAATATGGTTGCGGTGTTTGACTTCTTGTGTACTTTGTGAATATTTGTACGATTGTTCGGGATAACCAGATCTATTGACTGAGATATCGACGCACAAAGAAAAGTTATCGTTTGGAGTTCTGGTTATCATGTAAATTTTTTATACAAACAGAAATATCACGGCTGCACTCTTTGAACGTACAGGCAGAGATGGAGGAAAATTTGGTTGTTTTAAATTATAGTCGGGCATATAAATAAAGGATATTTCGGTAGGTACATATAAAGTTGTCAAGAAAAGCAGGAAGTTTAATTCTTTTAGTGGGTAACTGAATTTGAAAAAAGATTTGTCGGGCGCCACTTTGAAAGACAAATGGCTGAACAAAATTTTGTCATTTGACTGTAAAACAATAAATAGTATATATCATTTAGACAACCTTTTATACCGACTACCTTACTTAAAAATCATCATTCTCCTGCCCTTATCCCAATTTATTTGGGGTCGGCGCAACATGTATTTTTAGAGCTAATCCTAGATTTGCATTCAGGTTAGGCTTACCATAAAAATGCTCTCATCGGAACTGAACCAACACCATAGGATAAGAGGAAGTGATTCTAATTCAGCTTGCAAGATTTGACTTAAACAAATAAACATTGCAAGCTTGTAACTTGTAATTATTAACAAAAAAACATTGCAAGTTTGTAACTTGATAATAGTAACAAATAAACATTGCAAGCATGTAAACTTGTAATTATTAACAAATAAACATTGCAAGCTTGTAACTTGTAATTATTAACAAAAAAACATTGCAAGTATGTAACTTGTAAATAGTAACAAATAAACATTGCAAGCATGTAAACTTGTAATTATTAACAAATAAACATTGCAAGCTTGTAACTTGTAATTATTAACATAAAAACATTGCAAGTATGTAACTTGTAAATAGTAAAAATAAACATTGCAAGCTTGTAACTTGTAATTATTTACTACTGACAATCTAGACCAAATACTAGCGTCATTACAACCACTGACATGGGAACTTGTAAAATTTATACAAATGAGGTGTTCAAGTGAGGACTTCTAATATTGAAAACCGTATCAAACTCCGTTGCGTGGTTTAGGAGAAGTAAGCGGAGAAAGAGACAGCAGCAGACAGTGACTTTGTGTAATGTTTAATGCTACAGTAGTCTCACTAAACCGACAGTCTATGGAGCGTGCAGGCACTATTGATGGCGGCACCTAAATGTCAATAGTGCGGATTCTCTTGTTCAATAACTAAACTAAAATTAGAGAATCGCTGTCTTTTACTAAAAGGCAGTGTGAGAAAAGGACGGCTATAGCTATGAACTAAGTTAGAGTTGTCAAACTAGTTACGCCTTGCGCTTCACCGTGTTTTTAAACGACATGTTTTTACGTGTACCCTTAATTTGTATGGAAAAAATAGTTCAACTAAATTTGACAGCTCTAATTTACGTCCATCTCTTTCTTGTTTTATTAGACAGAAAAAGATAGCAATAGCCTAAATTAAGTTTAGTTTGTGCACAAAAGAATCGGCACCCATGTCAAGTATTTATAAAGTAAAAGTTGCGGATTTTACTCACTAGATGCCAGTCTATGTTATGCGAGCTGCATGTGTGCATGATGCGTGTGTGTATATATATATGGTACAGAAATGTCAATGACTAGATTTAAAGAGTAAATGTTTCGAATTTACTCCGCTAGATGGCACAGACTACGCTGTACACGTTCCCTTTAAAAAAACTAGGGGTGCCGGATTTTTCGAATGTTCGGATTACTGGATTGTATAGACAAAAAACCGGTCAAGTACGAGTCGGACTCGCGTATGAAGGGTTCCGTACCATCGTACAAGATTATACGCGTCTACTTGTTGCCATTATTTACATCGAGCAAAAAAAAACGTTTCTAGTATGGGAGCCCTGTTTAATTTATTTTTATTATTTGTTGTTATAGAGGCAAGAGTAATACATATACCTACTGTGAAAATTTCAACTGTCCTATAACAGATCATGAGATACAGCCCGCTGACAGACAGACGGTCGGACAGCGGAGGCTTAGTAATAGGGTCCCGTTGGTTACAATTTTGGTACGGAACCCTAAAAACCAAGATAATTAAAATAAAGCATTTTAGAATGTCCTTATTCAATAAGGGACCATGTAGGAAGCGGTGGGGTAGGCCTGGTGGAGGGTAAGTAGGGAGAGACTAATGGATCAGTGAGACTCTTACTGTATTTGGAGAGCAGTGGTGGCCCAGTGGTAACGGCCGCGACTTACAAGTTGTAGGTCGTGAGTTCAAACTCAGGCGCTTTACTTTGTGTAAATTATTTAATTATCACTGCTCTCAAAACGGTGAAGGAAAACATCGTGAGCAAACCTGCATGACCTAGAACCAAAAATTCGAAGACATGTGACATCCACCAACCCGCATTGGGCCCGCGTGGAGGATAACGAACGGCCCACACCCTCTCACAGAGATGAGCCCTGTACCCCAGCAGTGGGGACATTAAAAGGGTCCATATTGGCTCACCTAAAGTTCTTTACCCGAAATTGTTCTTCCTAATGATTTGTAATCCGAATGATCACTCTTCCTAAAATTTTTAATCCTAAAGTTTTCATTCATACTATTTGTAGTGCTACCGGCGATGTTCATAACACTCATGTTTCCGAAAATTTTAATTAATACCTAATATCATTCATGTAAATATATTTAAACTCCTACTGTTTTTTATCTTATCGCTTTTATCCCTAAACATAATTACCATAATATTTTCACTCATACTCAGAAAGAAAAATTTACCAAGTGTAATAAAAAATATATGTGGGTAGAAGATGATATTTATAGTTTTAATTTAAGCATTTGTTTGTTTTTGCAACGGCATTTTTTATTTTATTATAATGTTTTAGGTTTGCATGTCGATGGAGCCACGTGTCGACGGAGCCCCGCTTCGCGGGGCTCCTACTTCTGAGTGGTTTATAAAAAAATAACCACGAAGGAGATGACGGGGTCTGTTCGCTCGCTTCGCTCGCTCTCTTGACCCCGCCATCCTCTTCTAACCTAACCTGTCCGAGTCGGGGTGCACAAAGTCTCGAGTTCGCTTCGCTCGCTCTTGCATCCTAAGTTGCCATTAAGTTTAGTGTGTAGTGTAATAGGTAACATAATAAAAAAAAACAAAAATAATTAAAAATGAAAAACAAAAATAGAACATACGACGAGTGACAACTGTCAAACGTTTTTTTCGGGCTAATCTTACATTCAATTACGTTTCGTAACTTACCATCTTTAGAGTAAATAAAAATAGTACAACTTTTTAAAATTTAATTTTGGAAAGAAATCTAAACTGTCAAATTAGGCAAGATCAATTTAAAATGGACATATTAGCAGAACAACGAGCTACAAAGAATTTCTGTGCATTTTGGAAGTCCACAGCTAAGTTGGAGACTAGGCCTGGTCTGGCGGCGGAGGTAGGGGGGTCACTGAGCATGGGGACATTGCTAACTTATTTAGAGACTATTTCAAAGTAAGGTCTCCACTCGGTCCCTCAGTATCGAAAATTGGAGTTGTGTCACATGTTCGGGGGCAGCAGCCGCTACTACGCTTCACCTCGAAGCAAGTAAAATCGGTGATAAATAGTATGAGTAGGGGCAAATCACCTGGGCATGATGGGCTTAGTATAGAACATTTAAAATATGCAGGCTTGCATATCCCGAGGGTCCTGGCCTTGTTCTATACGATGTGTCTCAGCCATTCGTATCTACCGGCAGATTTAATCAAGACCATTGTAGTACCCATCGTGAAGGATAGGACCGGAGACATCTCGGACAATAGCAACTACCGCCCAATCTCTCTTGCAACGGTTATGGCTAAGGTGTTGGACAGTATGCTTGACTCGTGTTTGGCAAATTATGTTAAGTTGCACGATGCACAGTTTGGGTTTTGTCCTGGACTATCAACAGAAAGTGCTATCCTAAGTGTCAAGCATACTGTCAAATACAACACTGACCGTAAGACGCCGGTGTACGCCTGCTTCCTTGACCTCTCCAAGGCTTTCGATCTTGTTTCTTACGACGTGCTTTGGAGCAAGTTGAGGAGTAGCGGTATACCGGAGGAACTGCTCAGTGTGCTGCAGTATTGGTATTGTAGCCAGACAAACTGTGTTAAATGGTCTAATGCGCTCTCGGAATCATATGGGTTGGAGTGCGGGGTGAGGCAGGGGTGGTTTGTCGTCTCCCCGGCTCTTCAATCTATATGTTAATGACCTCATTGCCGAGCTCAGCAGCATGCGTGTCGGATGCCGGGTTGATGGTGTTAGTTGCAACAATATCAGCTATGCGGATGACATGGTGCTGCTGGGCCCGTCACCTGGAGCGATTGTGGAGTTGCTTAGGGTATGTGAGACCTTCGCTGCTGCACATGGACTCGTTTATAACGCCAAAAAGTGTGAATATATGGTCTTTGGGGTCGCTGGTAGGTGCCGGGAAAATACACTCGAGCTTGCCATTAACGGTACGTCAATACGTAGAGTGAGAAAATTTAAATATCTTGGGCATTTTCTTACCGACGACCTCAGTGACCATGTTGACATTGAACGGGAGCGTAGGGCTCTGGCGGTCAGGGGTAATGTGTTGGCACGAAGATTTGCTCGGTGTACTGATCAAGTAAAGATAACGCTTTTTCAAGCTTATTGTCAGAGTTTTTACACCGGTAATGTTTGGGTCAACTACTCGAAAAGATCGCTGGATGCTCTGCGCGTACAATATAATAATGTTTTTAGGATGCTGTTGCGATTGCCTCGTTTTTGCAGTGCCTCGGAAATGTTTGCGGTAACCCATACCGATGGGTTTCATGCCATCATCCGCAAGAAAACGGCCTCGCTCTTGAGCAGAATAAGGGGCAGTTGCAATAGCATCCTGAAGGCCGTGGCGGCCGATACTTCCTCCACAATAATAAGGCAATTTGTGAGAAGACTTATACCCTAGTAGTTCGTTTAGTTGATGGGTGGTCTTCTCATTAATTCGTCTTTAGTTAAGTTACTAACAATAGTGTTTAAGTGCAAACCTGTTACTAACAATTTGTGGATCTCTTAGTTGTCCGAAATAAAATGATTTATTATTATTATTATTATTATAAACAAAAAAAATATGACTGAATAATAGTGTAAAAGATTGTTATGTTGAGAAAATATAGGAAAATAAATAAAAGTATAATAGATGTTTATTGCTACTGACATTATGAAGTTGAATGCTTCGGAATTATGAACACTAGAGACAGAGTAGTTAGGAATTGTGATTGTTAGGATGAAAAATGTTAGGAAGAACATTTTCGGATTTCCAATTATCGGAGTTGAAAATTTAGGTGAACTTTGGCGCACCCACATTAAAAGGCTGAAGATGATGATGACTGTATTTAGAGATTAAAGCTATCAACAGCTTCTGATGAGAAAATATTTTAAAAAAAGTATACAATAAGTACAACACCGCTAAATAATATAATAATACTAAGTCTAGTCATGTTAGCTCTAATGAATGTGATGTTATTTAGTTGAAGTTTTACTTTGTTGGCGTTTGCAATACTATTGTTTTACAAGGGATCCTTTTAGAAAGGGAAGTCGGTTCGTCTTTTATAACAGACGCTTCGTTATTAAAGATTGTATAACTGTGATTTTGTTGTTTTTATTTATACTGCCCTGCGACATTTCTAGCTCCCTGCTGGCCACCAACTGCTGTGGCTCACCTGGGAATCTCTAAATCGATTACAACGCCAGGTGAGCCGCTGCAGGCACAACTTAGTCAGATGGGGGTACTCCAATGAGCCTCAAAGCTATTGCGGGACTACGTCCCGAACAATATCTCACCTCTTGTCGTGCTCTCTGTGCAACAACACCTGCACTTTGAAAGACTTACGACGCAAATGCTAATGCTGTTGACGTGGCTAAATTAAAAAAAAAAAAATTTGGAAATATCGATGTGACGAAGAAGAAGACACCTCCGAATTTTATTATCAGTAAGTTTTATATGACCCTGATTCAGTCCATAAAGGATGATTCATGTTACACCGTGTCGCGACCGGGCCAGTCATTCATGCTACACCGGGCTGTCACCGTGTCGCGACACGGGCACCGTGTCACGCCGCAGCGTGTCAACGAAAAAAAAAAGAAAGCCAAATATTAGAGATTTAGCTGAAGTCGCTTTAATTGCCGCAAAATAGGTGAAGTATTTTGCATTACATGTTTTTACACGTAACATAGGTATTTTAACCCAAGCAATTTATAGTAAATCTACCCAAACCTTACCCTAGACTAGTCTATATGAAAACAATTATATCCTGACTCACGATTATCACCCTTATAATCACCAAAATGATCTTAATATCTTCACGATCACCCTTTTCGAATTTCCCACCCTTTCCTATGATTCCAACGTATACCCTTCCCAATGAATATTAAAACTTTTGGCACTGTTCATTGTTAAAAATCAAGCATTGGTAGTGGTTTTAAACATAAAATAAAAATAGTCAAATTTTAATTCTTATTTGGTTTTGTTAACCTGGCATAGATTTTAATGGGCGCCTTTTCTAAAAAAAATGCTGTTTTATCTTGAGAATAATAGAAGACATAGGAAGTATGAAATGATACCTACTGAAGTTGTCAAATAATGCTTAACTTAATCTTTGAATTAGTTTACACAACAGTCAAGTATTTGGTAGGTGTCTTCCATCTTTTTCTTGTCACGCCAGAAGACTTAGCAATATCAATTTTTTTCGCTGTTCTAAATCTGTGCCATTCAAATAAGATTTATTTCATGGAACATGATATTATTATTTATGTTATGTTAGTACATTTTATGGGGAATTTTAACAATTAATTCTATTGTGTTTATAAGTAATTTAAGATAAATATTGATGATTGTTGTTGTTAAACCTGTGCGGGTATTGTAAGGTCTGAAAGAAGAGTATGCAAAGGAAACTATATCGCCTTGCTTACTCCGCTGAATAATTGGCTAGAAATGCCAGAATAGAATATAAACTAGGGTATGTATGAGAAGATGGTAGAATTAATTTCTTAAAATTGTCCATAAAATAACTTGATGTTCGACATAAAATCGACGCCATAAAAGAAACAGAAGTGAGAATTGTAAACGACAGAGTTAATGAGAACAGTGAATAAGGTTATTATTTTTATTTTAGTGGTATTATATCCATAACGGCCAGTCTCAAATAAATCGCCATTGTTGTGGCTTTACAAGACAAGATACATACTTAACTTTTCTCTGTCCGTAATTGCTAGACCGATCTCGATGTAATTAACGTCATTATATAGATTGTATTTTAGGAGTTTTACTGATCATCAAGCCATGGTTCGTAAGTCGATTTTAAATGTAAATAACAATAATTACGGTGTTCAACAAACGACAAAAAAAAATTAAATATTTTTAGAATTGTCTCGGAACTAGTTTTGTATCGCATATAACGATAGAGAGATAATCTTAAACCCCATTTATTCTGTACATGTTTAGTATGTAATAGTATGTTTAGTTTAGTATGTCTGTGGTAAGCAAACATGTATTTATATGTGCTGACATTATAACTGCTTACACACGTCCGTATTTTACACCCGATCTGCGAACATTTCTAAGTGTTACTACAGTAATCGATCGACCGTGAATCAGTCGTGGCCAGATCTTAGAAATTTCACAAGTGTCCAACCATTCCATGAAATGGTCGTATTTCATGATATAGAAAAGTGCCCGCTACATCATGATATAAGCTAGCCTTATCAATTAACACTGGCTATTAACGATAAGAACAGCTGGTCGATTCTGCTAACAGCTCACCGTGAAAACTTAGGTGGAGTGAGCGTGAAGTGAGCTGTCATTCCACCTTGATTGTATGGATTGACAGCCCACTTCACGTTCACTTCACCTAAGTTTTCACGGTGAGATTTTACAGAATAGCACCACAGCTAAGCACGATTATTTCATAATATAGTAAAACCTACAACGTGTTGGGGCCTAAGTTTTTTTTTTCGTCACATGGTCACCCTATTCTGTAGATGGCCTAAGCCAGCCAGTTCACTAAGGGCCGATGTCAGTTAACTTTTAACTGAGGAATAAAAATGGCGATTTGACAGCCTTTGTATAGAAAATATTTCAAACATCCATAATTCCATATATTTTATTCATCTGTTAAAACTTATCTGACTAGGTATTTAAAATTCGGCGCTTAATATTGTAACATCATGAAGTGATTAATTATAAGATCTGACCACGACATATCGATGACATTGACCGACCTCAGTCGATTGGTGTGGTCGGGTAGTAGGAACTACATCTCGACATCGACAAATACATTCGGTGGATTGGTTTGGTTAAACCCTTATAAATTCCATACTGCAAGTGACAATCCTGCCAAGATAAATTCAGCACCTCGGGTGTAAACACAGGACATTTCGTAAGATTCCATGCCATTAAAATCGCACATCTGTGCACAGCCAATGTCATTGTCAAAAACCTGTTGATACCACAGGGTTGCCAGAGAAAGGCAATTTAAATGCTGCCAGACTAAAAATACAAACGCTTTTGGTAGTTTTTCCAAAGTTTTCGTGCACATTTTTATCAGAACTGTTTCAACACATTATGCATGGTATTATAAGAAGTCTGTTTAGATAAACGGAAAACTGAATTGAAATTTGCGTAAATTTTACTCTGGCAACCCGAAACTTACTGATTATTATATCAGCAGGATTCATTCGTATAGTTCATAAATGGCGAATTGATAAAAATATGGTTGCGGTGTTTGACTTCTTGTGTACTTTGTGAATATTTGTACGATTGTTCGGGATAACCAGATCTATTGACTGAGATATCGACGCACAAAGAAAAGTTATCGTTTGGAGTTCTGGTTATCATGTAAATTTTTTATACAAACAGAAATATCACGGCTGCACTCTTTGAACGTACAGGCAGAGATGGAGGAAAATTTGGTTGTTTTAAATTATAGTCGGGCATATAAATAAAGGATATTTCGGTAGGTACATATAAAGTTGTCAAGAAAAGCAGGAAGTTTAATTCTTTTAGTGGGTAACTGAATTTGAAAAAAGATTTGTCGGGCGCCACTTTGAAAGACAAATGGCTGAACAAAATTTTGTCATTTGACTGTAAAACAATAAATAGTATATATCATTTAGACAACCTTTTATACCGACTACCTTACTTAAAAATCATCATTCTCCTGCCCTTATCCCAATTTATTTGGGGTCGGCGCAACATGTATTTTTAGAGCTAATCCTAGATTTGCATTCAGGTTAGGCTTACCATAAAAATGGTCTCATCGGAACTGAACCAACACCATAGGATAAGAGGAAGTGATTCTAATTCAGCTTGCAAGATTTGACTTAAACAAATAAACATTGCAAGCTTGTAACTTGTAATTATTAACAAAAAAACATTGCAAGTTTGTAACTTGATAATAGTAACAAATAAACATTGCAAGCATGTAAACTTGTAATTATTAACAAATAAACATTGCAAGCTTGTAACTTGTAATTATTAACAAAAAAACATTGCAAGTATGTAACTTGTAAATAGTAACAAATAAACATTGCAAGCATGTAAACTTGTAATTATTAACAAATAAACATTGCAAGCTTGTAACTTGTAATTATTAACATAAAAACATTGCAAGTATGTAACTTGTAAATAGTAAAAATAAACATTGCAAGCTTGTAACTTGTAATTATTTACTACTGACAATCTAGACCAAATACTAGCGTCATTACAACCACTGACATGGGAACTTGTAAAATTTATACAAATGAGGTGTTCAAGTGAGGACTTCTAATATTGAAAACCGTATCAAACTCCGTTGCGTGGTTTAGGAGAAGTAAGCGGAGAAAGAGACAGCAGCAGACAGTGACTTTGTGTAATGTTTAATGCTACAGTAGTCTCACTAAACCGACAGTCTATGGAGCGTGCAGGCACTATTGATGGCGGCACCTAAATGTCAATAGTGCGGATTCTCTTGTTCAATAACTAAACTAAAATTAGAGAATCGCTGTCTTTTACTAAAAGGCAGTGTGAGAAAAGGACGGCTATAGCTATGAACTAAGTTAGAGTTGTCAAACTAGTTACGCCTTGCGCTTCACCGTGTTTTTAAACGACATGTTTTTACGTGTACCCTTAATTTGTATGGAAAAAATAGTTCAACTAAATTTGACAGCTCTAATTTACGTCCATCTCTTTCTTGTTTTATTAGACAGAAAAAGATAGCAATAGCCTAAATTAAGTTTAGTTTGTGCACAAAAGAATCGGCACCCATGTCAAGTATTTATAAAGTAAAAGTTGCGGATTTTACTCACTAGATGCCAGTCTATGTTATGCGAGCTGCATGTGTGCATGATGCGTGTGTGTATATATATATGGTACAGAAATGTCAATGACTAGATTTAAAGAGTAAATGTTTCGAATTTACTCCGCTAGATGGCACAGACTACGCTGTACACGTTCCCTTTAAAAAAACTAGGGGTGCCGGATTTTTCGAATGTTCGGATTACTGGATTGTATAGACAAAAAACCGGTCAAGTACGAGTCGGACTCGCGTATGAAGGGTTCCGTACCATCGTACAAGATTATACGCGTCTACTTGTTGCCATTATTTACATCGAGCAAAAAAAAACGTTTCTAGTATGGGAGCCCTGTTTAATTTATTTTTATTATTTGTTGTTATAGAGGCAAGAGTAATACATATACCTACTGTGAAAATTTCAACTGTCCTATAACAGATCATGAGATACAGCCCGCTGACAGACAGACGGTCGGACAGCGGAGGCTTAGTAATAGGGTCCCGTTGGTTACAATTTTGGTACGGAACCCTAAAAACCAAGATAATTAAAATAAAGCATTTTAGAATGTCCTTATTCAATAAGGGACCATGTAGGAAGCGGTGGGGTAGGCCTGGTGGAGGGTAAGTAGGGAGAGACTAATGGATCAGTGAGACTCTTACTGTATTTGGAGAGCAGTGGTGGCCCAGTGGTAACGGCCGCGACTTACAAGTTGTAGGTCGTGAGTTCAAACTCAGGCGCTTTACTTTGTGTAAATTATTTAATTATCACTGCTCTCAAAACGGTGAAGGAAAACATCGTGAGCAAACCTGCATGACCTAGAACCAAAAATTCGAAGACATGTGACATCCACCAACCCGCATTGGGCCCGCGTGGAGGATAACGAACGGCCCACACCCTCTCACAGAGATGAGCCCTGTACCCCAGCAGTGGGGACATTAAAAGGGTCCATATTGGCTCACCTAAAGTTCTTTACCCGAAATTGTTCTTCCTAATGATTTGTAATCCGAATGATCACTCTTCCTAAAATTTTTAATCCTAAAGTTTTCATTCATACTATTTGTAGTGCTACCGGCGATGTTCATAACACTCATGTTTCCGAAAATTTTAATTAATACCTAATATCATTCATGTAAATATATTTAAACTCCTACTGTTTTTTATCTTATCGCTTTTATCCCTAAACATAATTACCATAATATTTTCACTCATACTCAGAAAGAAAAATTTACCAAGTGTAATAAAAAATATATGTGGGTAGAAGATGATATTTATAGTTTTAATTTAAGCATTTGTTTGTTTTTGCAACGGCATTTTTTATTTTATTATAATGTTTTAGGTTTGCATGTCGATGGAGCCACGTGTCGACGGAGCCCCGCTTCGCGGGGCTCCTACTTCTGAGTGGTTTATAAAAAAATAACCACGAAGGAGATGACGGGGTCTGTTCGCTCGCTTCGCTCGCTCTCTTGACCCCGCCATCCTCTTCTAACCTAACCTGTCCGAGTCGGGGTGCACAAAGTCTCGAGTTCGCTTCGCTCGCTCTTGCATCCTAAGTTGCCATTAAGTTTAGTGTGTAGTGTAATAGGTAACATAATAAAAAAAAACAAAAATAATTAAAAATGAAAAACAAAAATAGAACATACGACGAGTGACAACTGTCAAACGTTTTTTTCGGGCTAATCTTACATTCAATTACGTTTCGTAACTTACCATCTTTAGAGTAAATAAAAATAGTACAACTTTTTAAAATTTAATTTTGGAAAGAAATCTAAACTGTCAAATTAGGCAAGATCAATTTAAAATGGACATATTAGCAGAACAACGAGCTACAAAGAATTTCTGTGCATTTTGGAAGTCCACAGCTAAGTTGGAGACTAGGCCTGGTCTGGCGGCGGAGGTAGGGGGGTCACTGAGCATGGGGACATTGCTAACTTATTTAGAGACTATTTCAAAGTAAGGTCTCCACTCGGTCCCTCAGTATCGAAAATTGGAGTTGTGTCACATGTTCGGGGGCAGCAGCCGCTACTACGCTTCACCTCGAAGCAAGTAAAATCGGTGATAAATAGTATGAGTAGGGGCAAATCACCTGGGCATGATGGGCTTAGTATAGAACATTTAAAATATGCAGGCTTGCATATCCCGAGGGTCCTGGCCTTGTTCTATACGATGTGTCTCAGCCATTCGTATCTACCGGCAGATTTAATCAAGACCATTGTAGTACCCATCGTGAAGGATAGGACCGGAGACATCTCGGACAATAGCAACTACCGCCCAATCTCTCTTGCAACGGTTATGGCTAAGGTGTTGGACAGTATGCTTGACTCGTGTTTGGCAAATTATGTTAAGTTGCACGATGCACAGTTTGGGTTTTGTCCTGGACTATCAACAGAAAGTGCTATCCTAAGTGTCAAGCATACTGTCAAATACAACACTGACCGTAAGACGCCGGTGTACGCCTGCTTCCTTGACCTCTCCAAGGCTTTCGATCTTGTTTCTTACGACGTGCTTTGGAGCAAGTTGAGGAGTAGCGGTATACCGGAGGAACTGCTCAGTGTGCTGCAGTATTGGTATTGTAGCCAGACAAACTGTGTTAAATGGTCTAATGCGCTCTCGGAATCATATGGGTTGGAGTGCGGGGTGAGGCAGGGGTGGTTTGTCGTCTCCCCGGCTCTTCAATCTATATGTTAATGACCTCATTGCCGAGCTCAGCAGCATGCGTGTCGGATGCCGGGTTGATGGTGTTAGTTGCAACAATATCAGCTATGCGGATGACATGGTGCTGCTGGGCCCGTCACCTGGAGCGATTGTGGAGTTGCTTAGGGTATGTGAGACCTTCGCTGCTGCACATGGACTCGTTTATAACGCCAAAAAGTGTGAATATATGGTCTTTGGGGTCGCTGGTAGGTGCCGGGAAAATACACTCGAGCTTGCCATTAACGGTACGTCAATACGTAGAGTGAGAAAATTTAAATATCTTGGGCATTTTCTTACCGACGACCTCAGTGACCATGTTGACATTGAACGGGAGCGTAGGGCTCTGGCGGTCAGGGGTAATGTGTTGGCACGAAGATTTGCTCGGTGTACTGATCAAGTAAAGATAACGCTTTTTCAAGCTTATTGTCAGAGTTTTTACACCGGTAATGTTTGGGTCAACTACTCGAAAAGATCGCTGGATGCTCTGCGCGTACAATATAATAATGTTTTTAGGATGCTGTTGCGATTGCCTCGTTTTTGCAGTGCCTCGGAAATGTTTGCGGTAACCCATACCGATGGGTTTCATGCCATCATCCGCAAGAAAACGGCCTCGCTCTTGAGCAGAATAAGGGGCAGTTGCAATAGCATCCTGAAGGCCGTGGCGGCCGATACTTCCTCCACAATAATAAGGCAATTTGTGAGAAGACTTATACCCTAGTAGTTCGTTTAGTTGATGGGTGGTCTTCTCATTAATTCGTCTTTAGTTAAGTTACTAACAATAGTGTTTAAGTGCAAACCTGTTACTAACAATTTGTGGATCTCTTAGTTGTCCGAAATAAAATGATTTATTATTATTATTATTATTATAAACAAAAAAAATATGACTGAATAATAGTGTAAAAGATTGTTATGTTGAGAAAATATAGGAAAATAAATAAAAGTATAATAGATGTTTATTGCTACTGACATTATGAAGTTGAATGCTTCGGAATTATGAACACTAGAGACAGAGTAGTTAGGAATTGTGATTGTTAGGATGAAAAATGTTAGGAAGAACATTTTCGGATTTCCAATTATCGGAGTTGAAAATTTAGGTGAACTTTGGCGCACCCACATTAAAAGGCTGAAGATGATGATGACTGTATTTAGAGATTAAAGCTATCAACAGCTTCTGATGAGAAAATATTTTAAAAAAAGTATACAATAAGTACAACACCGCTAAATAATATAATAATACTAAGTCTAGTCATGTTAGCTCTAATGAATGTGATGTTATTTAGTTGAAGTTTTACTTTGTTGGCGTTTGCAATACTATTGTTTTACAAGGGATCCTTTTAGAAAGGGAAGTCGGTTCGTCTTTTATAACAGACGCTTCGTTATTAAAGATTGTATAACTGTGATTTTGTTGTTTTTATTTATACTGCCCTGCGACATTTCTAGCTCCCTGCTGGCCACCAACTGCTGTGGCTCACCTGGGAATCTCTAAATCGATTACAACGCCAGGTGAGCCGCTGCAGGCACAACTTAGATGGGGGTACTCCAATGAGCCTCAAAGCTATTGCGGGACTACGTCCCGAACAATATCTCACCTCTTGTCGTGCTCTCTGTGCAACAACACCTGCACTTTGAAAGACTTACGACGCAAATGCTAATGCTGTTGACGTGGATAAATTAAAAAAAAAAGATTTAATTTTGGAAATATCGATGTGACGAAGAAGAAGACATCTTCTCTACACCGGGTTGTCACCGTGTCGCGACACGGGCAGCGTGTCAACGGCACCGTGTCACGCGGCACCGTGTCGCGACACGGTGTAACGTGAATCATCCTTAGACTAGCAAAAAACCAGGGGGAAAAAATCTAAACTTCTAATTTGGTCATGGTCTTGCGTCAGCTGTAGTTTAGATTATTTGTGGGCGGCAAAAAGGGTCCAGTTCGGCATTTATACGCACTTTTGTAAAGTTGGGCGAAAAAATTGCATTCCCGATTTTAATTGATTAAATTAATGCTCAATTATTTACAAGTTCATACAAAGTTCCTTTCGTAAATTACTTTTTATGATGTTTCTAAGGTGTACGTACGCGCAGCGGAATGTTGTTGAATTTAAAGATTTTAATTATGCAGATATTTAGTGTATGACGTCGTATAATTGTGTATGGTAAAAAAAAATTTGTGCACGCAACCATTGTGGAGAAATTCACCAAAAACTGATTCCGCTGGGCGAACGTTGTCCTGGCGGAACTTTTTTTAATCCATAGACTTTAGAAGAAAAGAGATGTGTCCAAAAATTAGTGTGTATTTGTGTGTAATTGTGTATGTATGAATAAAACTAGTGCATGCATAAACTTCGGAGAAATTCAAGTTTCCGCTACGCGAACGTTTGGCCATTAGCTAGTTTTCATATAAAGCGCTTACATAGAGAACTGTAGATTTTTACATACGTTGTTTTGAATTTGTTTATATTTGTTTAAAAAACAGATTTAGAAAAAATCGTAGGGCTTATAAGATAAAAATATAAACGTAAAATACGCTTATTAGGTCTTAGTTCTTAAAGTATGCACTTTGGGGTCTAGATTTTCACGTTAATACAAACCTTGTAAGTGTCTGCAACATGTTGCCAAGTATCAATGATGTTCCGTTAGTAACTAAAGAGTTATAGGACAAATTTACCATGAACAGATCACTGTTTACAAAGCAGTCAAATATCACGACGTTCTGAAGGAATTGCATGGTAATATGTATGTCAATAATTAGTGTATTCATTCAACTATTCTTATGCAAAATTTCATGTCATTAAATTCAGTAATTAAAGAAAAACAATTATAATACTGACGAAGCATCGAAAACCTACATAACCCGACCAAGTTCGGATGGCTACAAAAAAGCGGCCGTGCAATATATTTAGGTAACATCCCAAAATTTACAGTATAATACCGGTATTTAATTGGTATAGGTGATAACACAATTGTTGTTTCGATATAATTTATAGGTCATTTATTTTTGTACACCTACTTTTTTAAATGTATTTGACTATGACAGAAAGTAGGTACTATTTACGTAGGTACTTTATTTAAGTATGCGCTTGAGACTTGAGATATAATCTAAATATATTATTTAAGACAAATAAAATTCATCCTTAAATTCATTCCTGAGGCATTAAGTCCGCCTCTGTACTTGTATGTGCGTGAAGTGTTAAATAAATAAATAAATTCATACAGCTAATTTCTATTGAAGATTTCACGGATCAGGATTCTAACTATAGACCCCTTAGGGAAATTAAATATTTACCACATGTAAGTATGTACTACTGTTTAGGTAAATATTTATCATATTGTAGCTTATTACACTATTTAACCAATAGACTAGGCATGCACGAGCGTTCCCCTTTGCAACTTTAGTGGATCAAACAATCTAATAACTTAAAAAAAACTACTTCTTGAATCGTTTTTTTTTTTCTTATGTATGTGAGCGTGTTCCCCCGCACCCCACCAAAATATGCAGAATTATTTTGTTCGAAGTTCGGTACGCTTAATCCTTTAGTTAAATAGTCTAAGTATTGTAGTTATGAATTGATCAAAAATATTCTTGTGTGAAAAAATAGACAACGCGCTGCGCGCAACGAGCGATAGGCGGCTTCCCGCTTGAAACGGTACTGTCATCCTTGAAGAAAAGAGAGGGCAATATGTTTTCGCGCGTATTCGTTTGCTGTTGAACTTGAACCTGATTTTGTTTCATCCCCAGTCACAAACAAATAAATGTGCAGTCAAGGACAATGTGCGTATGCGCTGTTGTTTTGCTATGCATCGCCAATTCTCTGTAATAATAATATTGACAAAGTGTGTTATTAATGTTATAGTGTAACAGTGAAGCATAACATAATTATGTAGTAGGAATATTGAGTGAATGATAGTGAGAAGCTGATAACAGATATAAGGTAAGATTTTATAATAAATTAATAGCTATAGACTTATTCATTTACGTAGGTAATTTATTAGGCAGATAAATTATAATAATTGTGTTATGTTAACATTGGACAGACACCATAAACCCAAGTTAATATCTACTGATTGATCTTATTCTATATCTATTTACTTAAATTTATAATAATAAATTATACAAGACATATATTATAATATAATCGTAACAAAGTAGATCTTTTTCCTGGTTAAAGACAAACTACTGAATAGATCTAAACTACTAAACGACCGACCAGATTATAACGAAATGTTGAAAAGAAATATTGTTATTAAATAATCACCTTATGTTTATTACCTACATGTAATGATATACGTATGTGGGCCTCTCACAGATCGTCAACTCCTCGGCAACCTGGAACAACTTCCAGAACAAGATCACCACCTTCCTGGGTAAGGATAAACCGAGTAACAGGAACTTGCTCATTTAGTTGCAATTTTGTTGTAAATTAGACCTTAGGTCTATTGATATAGAGTTTAATTTGTGTACCTAATCGGTTTTTGAATTGAAATTTTGTGTGTTAGTACAACTCGGTCACATTAACTTGACGCATGGCGTCGATATAATAATGTCTTATGGTTATTATTAAAAAAATATTTTTCATTCAAGAAATGCAATTGTTTTACTTTTTCCTAACGCTTGTGTACGCAACTGTACCATATTAATAAATACTATATTGGAAGGTTAAGAACGTTTCTTAGATATATGGCACGGCCGCTTTTTGGTAGCCATCCGAACTTGGTCGGGTTATGTAGGTTTTCGATGCTTCGTCAGTATTATAATTGTTTTTCTTTAATTACTGAATTTAATGACATGAAATTTTGCATAAGAATAGTTGAATGAATACACTAATTATTGACATACATATTACCATGCAATTCCTTCAGAACGTCGTGATATTTGACTGCTTTGTAAACAGTGATCTGTTCATGGTAAATTTGTCCTATAACTCTTTAGTTACTAACGGAACATCATTGATACTTGGCAACATGTTGCAAACACTTACAAGGTTTGTATTAACGTGAAAATCTAGACCCCAAAGTGCATACTTTAAGAACTAAGACCTAATAAGCGTATTTTACGTTTATATTTTTATCTTTTAAGCCCTACGATTTTTTCTAAATCTGTTTTTTAAACAAATATAAACAAATTCAAAACAACGTATGTAAAAATCTACAGTTCTCTATGTAAGCGCTTTATATGAAAACTAGCTAATGGCCAAACGTTCGCGTAGCGGAAACTTGAATTTCTCCGAAGTTTATGCATGCACTAGTTTTATTCATACATACACAATTACACACAAATACACACTAATTTTTGGACACATCTCTTTTCTTCTAAAGTCTATGGATTAAAAAAAGTTCCGCCAGGACAACGTTCGCCCAGCGGAATCAGTTTTTGGTGAATTTCTCCACAATGGTTGCGTGCACAAATTTTTTTTTACCATACACAATTATACGACGTCATACACTAAATATCTGCATAATTAAAATCTTTAAATTCAACAACATTCCGCTGCGCGTACGTACACGTTTCTAAGTACCAGAAATTTTAAGAGAAAAGTTAATTGTAAGTAATCAAGCTTTTTCAGTTTCAACTTGAAATGTCTGAAAAAAAAACGTGCCAGTTTTTGAATATTTTTTTAATCTTTATTCATAAATAAAAATTCTAGACACCGAATGTAGTCTTAACACAATACCCCACTACTGGACCCTTTTTACTTCATCATAATTGTACTGTTGGTATCGTATTGTGGAGGTCAGATAGGCAGTCACGCCATGTAAAATACTGGTATTCAGCTGCAACCGGCTAGACTGGAAGCCGACCCCAAGGTAGTTGGGAAAAGGCGCGGGCAGATTGATCATTGTACTGTTTACTCTGTTCCCTATCCACTGCATCACACGTATTCTCTGACCCGCGGCCACACAACTACTGTCAGGGAGGAGAATATTTCCCGCTCGCTCTGTCATGCTTGAATATTGGGACTTTGAGACGAGTGTTATTTTTACTATTCACATGTCATACACTACAATCATCATCAGCCTATAGCAATCCCCTGCTGGACATAGGCCTCTCCAATTGCACACCTTTCAGCTCGGCTCCCTTTTTGCTTGAACGCCCGCATTTCTTTATCATAAGACTGATACCCATACCCTTCAGGTCTGCATAGTCTTGCATTATTTATGACATGCATCCTGCCCGTCCTAACTCCTAACCTACGGTGCATAAAGTTGATCACTTACTGAACCACAGAAGTCCAAACCGAAGATTTGTCAACGGGCAATAGAGCGTACCTAGCATAGATTGCGTTAGAAACACTACCCAGCGCTTCATAACTCAAGTAGCAGATGTTGGGGAAGAAACAGCCGGCTGAAGTGGGGGAAAAACGAACAGGTGGGCTACGATCGTCACTTAAGGCCGTACTAACGGCCAAGTGGCGCCCTCATTGAATAAAAAATCGTAGCATAACATAGAAAATAAATATTAAAGAATCCAACGTCACTTTTGTTACAAAGAGGATAAAGTATTTTTACGTCGTTAAAGGGCGCCACTTGGCCGGTAGTAGACCCTTAATGGACGCCAGAGAACGACGTCGCCGTCGAGGTCGACCGCGAGAAAGGTGGTGCGTACCTGATCATGTTTTCAGGGCAAACTAGGCCGGAAACCGCATAAGACAGAGTGCGTCCAGCAGTAGGACACAAAGTAGGCTAATTAAAAAAATGTATTTATGATCATATTGCTAGGAATAATAACGTAGTCACTCGCACGTCCATAATAAAAAAATTACTTTGACAGCGCTTTATTTCGTAGCTGTAAGGTCTGTGTTCTTTGCCCAAGTGCTAGTGCTGCAAATATCAGAAATACGAAATGAAACAAGAAAATCAATGCTCACATAATTATATATTTTCTATTTAACATAACATTAAGTACAGTGATTGTGTCAAATAAATTATTAAAATTACATTTAACACTAAAAGCGGGCCGCAGTGGAAAATACATGCGCCACTTTGAAAGACAAATGGCTGAACAAAATTTTGTCATTTGACTGTAAAACAATAAATAGTTTATATCATTTAGACAACCTTTTATACCGACTACCTTACTTAAAAATCATCATTCTCCTGCCCTTATCCCAATTTTTTTGGGGTCGGCGCAACATGTATTTTTAGAGCTAATCCTAGATTTGCATTCAGGTTAGGCTTACCATAAAAATGCTCTCATCGGAACTGAACCAACACCATAGGATAAGAGGAAGTGATTCTAATTCAGCTTGCAAGATTTGACTTAAACAAATAAACATAAGGGGATGGCGGGGCCTGTCCGCTCGCTTCGCTCGCTCTCTTGACCCCGCCATCCCCTTCTAACCTAACCTGTCCGAGTCGGGGTGCACAAAGTCTTGAGTTCGCTTCGCTCGCTCTTGCATCCTAAGTTGCCATTAAGTTTAGTGTGTAGTGTAATAGGTAACATAATAAAAAAACAAAAATAATTACAAATAAAAAACAAAAATAGAACATACGACGAGTGACAACTGTCAAACGTTTTTTCGGGCTAATCTTACATTCGATTACGTTTCGTAACTTACGATCTTTAGAGTAAATAAAAATAGTACAACTTTTTAAAATTTAATTTTGGAAAGAAATCTAAACAAAAAAAATATGACTGAATAATAGTGTAAATGATTGTTATGTTGAGAAAATATAGGAAAACAAATAAAAGTATAATAGATGTTTATTGCTACTGACATTATGAAGTTGAATGCTTCGGAATTATGAACATTAGAGACAGAGTAGTTAGGAATTGTGATTGTTAGGATGAAACATGTTAGGAAGAACATTTTCGGATTTCCAATTATCGTAGTTGAAAATTTAGGTGAACTTTGGCGCACCCACATTAAAAGGCTGAAGATGATGATGACTGTATTTAGAGATTAAAGCTATCAACAGCTTCTAATGAGAAAATATTTTAAAAAAAGTATACAATAAGTACAACACCGCTAAATAATATAATAATACTAAGTCTAGTCATGTTAGCTCTAATGAATGTGATGTTATTTAGTTGAAGTTTTACTTTGTTGGCGTTTGCAATACTATTGTTTTACAAGATCCTTTTAGAAAGGGAAGTCGGTTCGTCTTTTATAACAGACGCTTCGTTATTAAAGATTGTATAACTGTGATTTTGTTGTTTTTATTTATACTGCCCTACGACATTTCTAGCTCCCTGCTGGCCACCAACTGCTGTGGCTCACCTGGGAATCTCTAAATCGATTACAACGCCAGGTGAGCCGCTGCAGGCACAACTTAGTCAGATGGGGGTACTCCAATGAGCCTCAAAGCTATTGCGGCACTACGTCCCGAACAATATCTCACCTCTTATCGTGCTCTCTGTGCAACAACACCTGCACTTTGAAAGACTTACGAGGCAAATGGGCTGTTGACGTGGCTAAATTAAAAAAAAAAAAAAAATTGGAAATATCGATGTGACGAAGAAGAAGACATCTCCGAATTTTATTATCAGTAAGTTTTATATGACCCTGATTCAGTCCATAAATGATGATTCATGTTACACCGTGTCGCGACCGGGCCAGTCATTCATGCTACACCGAGCTGTCACCGTGTCGCGACACGGGCACCGTGTCACGCGGCAGCGTGTCAACGGCACCGTGTCGCGACACGGTGTAACGTGAATCATCCTTAAGACTAGCAAAAAACCAGGGAAAAAAATCTAAACTTCTAATTTGCTTATGCTCATGCGTCAGCTGTAGTTTAGATTGTTTGTGGGCGTCCAAGCAAAAAGGGTCCAGTTCGGCATTTATACGCACTTTTGTAAAGTTGGGCGAAAAAATTGCATTCCCGATTTTAATTGATTAAATTAATGCTCAATTATTTACAAGTTCCTCTAGTAAATTACTTTTTATGATGTTTATATGTACCAGAAATTTTAAGAGAAAAGTTAATTGTAATCAAGCTTTTTCAGTTTCAACTTGAACAGTCTGAAAAAAAAAACATGTGCCAGTTTTTGAATATTTTTTTAATCCTTATTCATAAATAAAAATTCTAGACACCGAATGTAGTCTTAACACAATACCCCACTACTGGACCCTTTTTACTTCATCATCATTGTACTGTTGGTATCGTATTACCCAGTAACTGGGTTGTGGAGGTCAGATAGGCAGTCACGCCATGTAAAATACTGGTATTCAGCTGCAACCGGTTAGACTGGAAGCCGACCCCAAGGTAGTTGGGAAAAGGCGCGGGTAGATCGATCATTGTACTGTTTACTCTGTTCCCTATCCACTGCATCACACGTATTCTCTATGTGCGTCAGGATTGCTCCGCCAAGTTATCAAATCAGAAAATGGTTTCAGCCAAAAATTTGTCGATATTTGTCAAAATCGAAAGAAACAAACCCCGTATTTGTCAAAGCAGAAATAAAGAAGTTATAAGCGTTTTAAGTTGGCCGCGCAATCCTGACGTCAAGGACTGCGCGGCCACGGAGATCTCAGCAACTACTTGGGATAGAGAAATAATTCCTTTTGTCAACTCAAGTCTGTATTTGTCAAGATTTGTCGAAAAATGAATCAAAGCTCTATATCAATATTATAATTAAATATTCGCCTTGAAAGTCATGGCCGCGCAGTCCTTGATTTGCTATTTTGTTTTTAGTATTTTTTTTATTAAAATTGAAGACTTCATATAGTATAAGAGTTAAAAGGAGAAAGGTCTTAATTTGTCGAAACTGACAAAAGCTTTAAAATACGACTAAAGTGTAATTAAACAGACGAAATCAATTTAAAACACAAAACTCGTGGCCGCGCAGTCCTGACGTTACTTTAAACCATGATATCTCAATAACTATAGTAGCTAGGATTTTGCTGTAGACGTCCATATAATCCTCATATTAACCCCATTAAAATGACATATCCTTTTACCCTCAACACTGTTTGGGACGCGAGTAATCTCAAGAATTATGTTACCCCATACAATGTTCTAGTAGAGTGACCATAATTTCAAGACCATAAGTTCAAGACAATACAGTCTAAGCGCATTTCTGTTCTGGTTTCTATTGTTAACTGATAAAAAACTTTTTTAATATTTAGATATTCTTATACATTATAAACAAAATGTACAGAATTATATTAATAGAATCTTGCAAGTTACTGCTCGTGGAAATGTTAATTATATCTAAAATAACGTTATAAATAGATATACACTATTTTAACAATTACTTACAGTAGAAGCACTAAAAAAAAATATCATTTAAGACGTGCTCAAGAATAAATGCAGCGTTACATTCACAATTATAATGATATATTTTAAAATATATCGAAGCAATTCTTATTCTTAATCTGTTTGATTCTTCACTGTTAATATAACGCTGTTATATCGTTATTTCTGTGATTATTGTCAAATAAATTGAGTATACATAAATACTCTTTATTCCCAGGGTCAGTAAAAAAAAACACTGAATCAAATGCACGAGTAAATTTAATATTTTTTACAGATAAATCAGTAAAATTACTATTTTAACATTATTCTAAGTTGGTCTCTTCGGCCGCACTACAGGAGCATCGACGCGAGTTTGCCTATTGCGCTCTCTTCTCTAATCCTCTGTAACTCTGATAATAACAGTGAAGAAGCAAACAAATTAAGAATAAGAATTGCTTCGATACATTTCAAAAACAATCATTATGATTGTGAATGTAACGCTGCATTTATTTATGAGCACGTCTTAAATGATATTATTTTTAGTGCTTCTTCTGTAAGTAACTGTTCAAATAGTGCATGCATAAATTCTACCCCATCAAGAAGAAAACATGTGTTTATACCGTTAAATTTAGATATAATTAATATTTTCACCATCAGTAACTTGGAAGATTCTATTATTATTCATGATTGGGAAAACAAGCAATGCAGAAAATGCAATGAAGTAGTTCTATTTCATTATACCTTGTCAAAAATTGTTACATTCGATTTAAATGGCACGCAAATGGTGTTTTTACATGAGGTACCTAAAAGTATAATAATTAAACAAAACATTTATAAATTATTAGGTGCCGTAGAATATGTTCCTCCAATACTTGGAACAATAGGGCATTATAAGTGTCATATTATAAGAAATAGCGGAATGCTTTGTTACGACGATAACAAGAGTAAATTAGAAGAGAGTACAAACGATTCTGTATATATCCATTTTTTAACTTATGTTTTAGTAGAGGTGTAAGAGCCGATGAAAAACATTTAAAGTTGAAGAATAATGATTTTGTTGATTTTTGAAATCTTTATATTTGTGCAATGAATAAAAATATTCAAATATTAAACAAGTTTTTTATTTCGTCTTATTTAGTATTTTATTTAAGTTTTTGACTAACAGAACAGAATGCCCTTGAACTGTGCTGTCATAGCCAGTTTGACAAAGATTAAAAACAAATCGAAATTATGGTCACTCTACTAGAACATTGTATGGGGTAACATAATTCTTGAGATTACTCGCGTCCCAAACAGTGTTGAGGGTAAAAGGATATGTCATTTTAATGGGGTTAATATGAGGATTATATGGACGTCTACAGCAAAATCCTAGCTACTATAGTTATTGAGATATCATGGTTTAAAGTAACGTCAGGACTGCGCGGCCACGAGTTTTGTGTTTTAAATTGATTTCGTCTGTTTAATTACACTTTAGTCGTATTTTAAAGCTTTTGTCAGTTTCGACAAATTAAGACCTTTCTCCTTTTAACTCTTATACTATATGAAGTCTTCAATTTTAATAAAAAAAATACTAAAAACAAAATAGCAAATCAAGGACTGCGCGGCCATGACTTTCAAGGCGAATATTTAATTATAATATTGATATAGAGCTTTGATTCATTTTTCGACAAATCTTGACAAATACAGACTTGAGTTGACAAAAGGAATTATTTCTCTATCCCAAGTAGTTGCTGAGATCTCCGTGGCCGCGCAGTCCTTGACGTCAGGATTGCGCGGCCAACTTAAAACGCTTATAACTTCTTTATTTCTGCTTTGACAAATACGGGGTTTGTTTCTTTCGATTTTGACAAATATCGACAAATTTTTGGCTGAAACCATTTTCTGATTTGATAACTTGGCGGAGCAATCCTGACGCACATGTATTCTCTGACCCGCGGCCACACAACTACTGTCAGGGAGGAGAATATTTCCCGCTCGCTCTGTCATGCTTGAATATTGGGACTTTGAGACGAGTGTTATTTTTACTTTTCACATGTCATACACTACAATCATCATCAGCCTATAGCAATCCTCTGCTGGACATAGGCCTCTCCAATTGTACGCCTTTCAGCTCGGCTCCCTTTTTGCTTGGACGCCCGCATTTCTTTATCATAAGACTGATACCCATACCCTTCAGGTCTGCATAGTCTTGCATTATTTATGACATGCATTCTGCCCCTTCTAACTCCTAACATACGGTGCACAAAGTTGGTCACTTACTGAACCACAGAAGTCCAAACCAAAGATTTGTCAACGGGCAATAGAGCGTAGCATAGATTGCGTTAGAAACACTACCCAGCGCTTCATAACTCAAGTAGCAGATGTTGGGGAAGAAACAGCCGGCTGAAGTGGGGGAAAAACGAACATGTGAGCAACGATCGTCACTTAAGGCCGTACTAACGGCCAAGTGGCGCCCTCATTGAATAAAAAATCGTAGCATAACATAGAAAATAAATATTAAAGAATCCAACGTCACTTTTGTTACAAAGAGGATAAAGTATTTTTACGTTGTTAAAGGGCGCCACTTGGCCGGTAGTAGACCCTTAATGGACGCCAGAGAACGACGTCGCCGTCGAGGTCGACCGCGAGAAAGGTGGTGCGTACCTGATCATGTTTTCAGGGCAAACTAGGCCGTAAACCGCATAAGACAGAGTGCGTCCAGCAGTAGGACACAAAGTAGGCTAATTAAAAAAAATATATTGCTAGGCATAATAACGTAGTCAGTCGCACGTCCATAATAAAAAAAATACTTTGACAGCGCTTTATTTCGTAGCTGTAAGGTCTGTGTTCTTTGCCCAAGTACTAGTGCTGCAAAAATCAGAAATACGAAATGAAACAAGAAAATCAATGCTCACATAATTATATATTTTCTATTTAACATAACATTAAGTACAGTGATTGTGTCAAATAAATTATTAAAATTACATTTTACACTAAAAGCGGGCCGCAGTGGAAGATCTTTGAAATTTCTATAATTTATTAACTATTTTTTTGATTGTGTACCGTAATAACGTGTTTGGATAACATCTATGGGGTACCTAGAACTTAATAAATACATTTAAATTTATTATTTTTATCCACAATCATATTTTTTGCATTAATTATAAATATTTTTATTTAATACTTTGTTTATAACCTATTCTCTCTTAAAGTGGTCCACCAAGGCCCCTATAAATTTATATAAGAATTACGGTGACAGTGCACTAAACATGACAATACGACCTAGTCCACACGACACTGGCAGGCATTAAAAAAAAAGCCTTAACATCGAATTTACTAATGCATAGTCAAGGAATTTACTCGTTTAACTATAAGGTGATGTTGACCTTATAGTTAAAATAAATGTGACTAACAAACGTTCACGAACAAAAAGTCCTGTGGCTGTTTTCATTATTCGCATATTGATATTGGTGCTGATTCTGTTGTGCATAAACTAAACTTAATTTAGGCTATTGTTATCTTTTTCTCTCTAATAAAAGAAGAAAGAAACTGACTTAAATTAGAGTTGTCAAATTTCGTTGAACTAATACTTCCACACAAATTAAGGGTACACGTAAAAACATGTCGACTAAAAACACGGTAAAGCGCAAGGCGTTAACTAGTTTGACATCTCTTAACTTAGTTCATAGCTACAGCCGTCCTTTTCTCGTACTGCCTTTTAGTAAAAGATAGCGATTCTCTAATTTTAGTTCAGTTATTGAACAAGAGAATCGGCACCAAAGTGATGTAAAATTGGTGGAGGTAGCTTTGTGTCTCAAATGTTTATGCGACTGGCCTGCGGACGGCGAGCAGTAGGTAGCTCGCCGTTAGATCAGTACCAGGCCCGTGAGTCGACGGCGCGCGAGAGATGTTGTCAGCCACCACTGACGGGGCCCATCGTGGCTGGTGCCTGCATACCTAGGGGTAGCGGATAAATTCTGAAAATGAGTTACCGCACCCGTGGGCACTCAGGCAGGGAAGGAACAGGGGTGGGTTTTAGTCAGTAAGAGTCTGACACGCCCTCCCGCTCCACCCAGAGCGGGAGGGCGGATGATTCATTGGATGATCCCCAAAAAAAAGAAAAAAAAAATGTCTATGCGACTGGACTATTGTCCAGTCGCATAGACCCCCTGTTTCTATGATTCCACATATTTGTGGAATCATAGAAACAGGTGCAATCTCGGTAAAATGAAGCCGAGAATTTTATTGTAGTATTGACTACCTCAGCGAACCTTATCGAGAAGGCTGATTCGACACATTTGCTGCCAAATACTGCAAAAAAACATTAGAATGTCATCCGCATTGTAATGGAATAAGAAAGTGAGTATTTATTCTCCCTTGCACTATTGAAAATTGTTGTCCAACTTGATAAACATTTAAATTCCCTGACTTTACTTAGTAATTCTAGTACGTTATATCTTTTGTATTGTGTGTACTGGCTATAACACAAATGCGTAAGTATATAACTATTAAAATTTGGTGATAAATTCATTTATAAACTATTTTATATTTAATTCTCATAATATTATAGACATCCAGTCAATAATCATAAAAATAAAACCATCACATGGAATGTATGTACATCGTAATAATTTTATTTTGTCATAAGCCTCGTTTACTGGTCATAATATAAAAAAAAAACAAATAAAACGCTTTGATTTTCATTTTTTTTTTTCAAATATTCCATGCAAAAATGAAATTTGTAGCGTATTCTTTATAAATTTGTATGTATTCGATTTAAAAAATATATAATTGCACAATTTTTTTACTAAATTAATGGTAGCATAGCGTAGCGCCTCATCAACATAGAAAAAAATCCAATAAAATTATAATATAAAGTTCATCTGTTGATGTAGCTACGATGGTACAGTTTGCGCCAAATAATAGAAGTTTGCATTAGTACAAGTAAATAGGTATAAATATTTACGGAACGAAAAGGGACACAGTTAATATTTTTTATAACTTGTACTTGTTTTAAACTCACTATAATAGGTCCATTTAAATGTAGCTCTCAAAAGAATTGCAGAAAATGAAAATAAAAATGCGCAATCTGTACCTAGTAAATATGAAAGATACAACATTCATTCATAAGTTTAGAAATTAATTTATGATTACACAGATTTAAAATTATGACTAGCTGTCAGCTTTTAAGTTAATATATTTTATAACACGTAAAGCGCTCATAAGACATGGTCCGTTACATCTGAAATGATTCAATTGACTAAAGTAACATCGATATGTGTCCAGCATTTTACTGTCACAATAACAAAAGAGAGACTAAATACATAGCTATTATTCATAATTTTTTTTTTAGAATGTGAAAATCTATCAGTTGCTTTTAACTAAAAACGTAAAACATTAGTTGGTAAAATATTTGAAAATACAAAACATTGTAAATATTATTTTTTTTTATTGGAAGATATTATGGAATGCAATGTACAGTCAGCTGCATTTATAGGTAACCTCTTCTTAGGTTTTCAGTCAGCTGCGTGAGTACCTACTTATAAAAATTAATGCAGACGACTGTACAGAATATATAAATAAAACTTTCCGAAGGATCAGCTTCAGTTAAAAATAAATAATCATATTAAAACATTCAAGAATAGATCTTATTGTTCTTGAACAACGTAAATATTCGAAGTCTGTCAGTCAAGGCAGAATGGCTCCTAAAGCCTACACGTTAAGATATGCAATATGATTAAATACACAGAAAATATAGCAGCCAAACTTTTAGCAGTACCCAGTAATAAAATGGCTGCTAAAGTTATGCCTAGGCCAGAATATGGCTTCCAGGCAGATTCGTAATTCGTAAGTTGAAAAAATATAAATATATTTTTACGTAAAAAGGTCTATCCACACACCCAAGTCATAAAAGCCTTGAATCTTGGCCATTTTAATTCAGTGTTCCGTAAGGAACGGCCAAGATTTTTTTTATATACTTTAGTATGAACTATGAGCCTATTATTCGCACATTTTGTTCTTATTTTTTAACGGGTGTTGCTTTTGTGTATGCCATATTTGTTTACGAAATAAGACAAGTAAGAAAAACTTTCAGATGGCTCTGATCCCGCAAGGCCCTGACCCGAAACTGGCCGTATACGAAATTTTGCTGATTTCGCTAATTTACGTGATTTTACAGTTAAAATAATGCATTTCTTTATGTTGCAATGCACAACATGAAAGATCATTTCAATTATGATCTAATGAATGGGCTAGAGTCAAAGCTTGCATCGCGTATTAAAAGTCGAGATTTGGGCTGTTTAAAAAGATTTTTTAATTGCCAGATTTTTGTAATTTTTACTTTTTTTTTTCTCAGGAAATGGATTGATTTTGAACTGAAGTTTATTTTTTGCGGTTTTAATTTTATGAACGAGAGTTCTAAATAGCCATAATCAAAAGCAATTCTTTGCCCATTTTCTCTAAAATTTGACTAAGTTAAATATTTTTATTTAATAGTGATTAATATATTATTGATTTCCATTATCTATACGACTTTTACAACAATACATTCTAATTTTTTTATACCGTTTAGACAACAAAAAGATTCGTAATTATGTGATATTCTAAACCTCTTACAGCAAAAAAACACAAAACCGTCGTCGGTTTGTGGTCGATTAATCGTAATTATAATAAAAATAGAAAACTAGCTCATATTATAATTGAAATGATCTTTCATGTTGTGCGTTAAAACTTTTAGAAATACATTATTTGAACTGTAAAATCACGTAAATTAGCGAAATCAGCAAAATTTCGTATATGGCCTCTTAAAAAATTAAATTAATTTTACTTAACAACCAAATTTCGAAACTAAAAACCTCAAGGTATTAGTTTACCAGCGCTTCGTTTTGGAGATCATCACGCCGTTTGTTGAAGAGGTAATTGCAGCTAAGTCCATGTCGTTAGGAAGTCGCGAAGATTACACCCGTTGGATCTCGAAGAGTTTCACGTCAGTGTCGTACCATATCGGTGGGTCTACGTTGCTGTAGTAAGAGAAAATATTGAATAAGTATTTTAAAATAGGATTGAAAATTCAACTTGCCTACTTGTATTGAATATGTAGCTATATTCAAAGATAACATGGTTAACAGGGTAGATTCCTAAAATAATCTATTTGGTATGTAGGTTAGAATATCAAAAATATTAGACACGTATTGTTTCTTTTGTCACATGAACAGAAAATAAAAAACCGGCCAAGTGCGAGCCTGACTCGCGCACGAAGGGTTCCGTACCATTATCTATAAAAACGGCAAAAAAAATCGTGTCTGTTGTATGGGAGCTCCCTTTCCGTCAGGCCGCTCGCGTCGCCTTAAGGAGACGCGACAATAGGTTTTCAATTGTGTCTGCTAATGAAGGGCTTGACGGGGTAAACATATTTATTTTATTCTGTTTTTTAGTATTTGTTGTTATAGCGGCAACAGAAATACATTATCTGTGAAAATTTCAACTGTCTAACTATAACGGTTCGTGAGATACAGCCTGGTGACAGACGGACAAGCCCGTTTCATCAAAGGGCCACAAGACGTACGGCGAAGTGCCACCGGTTCATGGTGGACATCCCATCCATACGCACAAAGCGTTTTGAGATAACATTCATTGTGCGTACAGCTAGGGAGTGGAATTCCCTACCGGAGTCTGTGTTTCCTGATAGCTATAACCTGGGAGTCTTTAAGTCAAGAGTGAATAGGTTACTAGGCAAGCGTGCTCCATCTTCGACCACATCATCGCTTGCCATCAGGTGAGATACTGGTCAAACGCGAGCCTATCAAACATAAAAAAAAAGGACAGACAGACGAACGGACAGCGGAGTCTTAGTAATAGGGTCCCGTCTTACCCCCATAGGGTAAAACGGGACCCTATTACTAAGACTCCGGACGGAACGAACTACTACACCCTAAAAACCATACAGTGCGTTGAAATTTTGTGTGACGTCATGCCTTGGTACACTTTTTTAACATGAAGTAACGTAACGAGCTCACACTCCTGAACTTTGATGCGTTTTAGCTTTGTTATTTTTTATTGGTTTGGTAAAGCAAAAAATACATAGGTATCCAATGTTTTTTGATATTCTAACGTACGGACTAATTTATACAATTATTATTTATGTACCCAGGAAACATCCCTTTTGCTACGAAGATAAGGAGAAGAGAGGTAATAAGGTGAATTGGTGTGAAGAGTAATATTATAACCAAAACGCACTTTGAACTTGATTGGCAGGTAGCCAGAAGTTATGTAAGGAAATCTTAGTTCACGCTTGCTAATGTAAATAAATTAACAGTGGCATTTCGCTAATCATTGAGAAAATTGTTACTAGACAGCAGTAATTCAAAAATAAAACTGACGTTAACAGCGTCTTAGGAAAAATAGTACGCTGATTTTAGTTTGAATCAAAGTGTTAGTGGTAGTGTGTGTGTGTTGCTGTTAGTCAATGGTGTTGATTCCGTTGTGCACAAACTAAACTTAATTTAGGCTATTGCTATCTTTTTCTCTCTATTAAAACAAGAAAGAGGCGGACGTAAATTAGAGCTGTCAAATTTAGTTTGAACTAATATTTCCATACAAATTAAGGGTACACGTAAAAACGTGTCGTCTAAAAACACGGCGAAGCGCAAGGCGTAAACTAGTTTGACATTTCTAACTTAGTGCATAGATATAGCCGTCCTTTTCTCGCACTGCCTTTTAGTAAAAGATAGCAATTCTCTAATTTTAGTTTAGTTATTGAACAAGAGAATCCGCACCAATATAACACACTCACCGTATATAAATAACGCCCCAGAGGTAGGTGCGGAACCAGGCGGCGGTGCCGGCGTTGGCCTGGTACTTGCGGATAAGGATGGGATGCGGCACGGGCAGCAACCCCACCAAAGTGCCGTGCTGTAGGAACCGCAGGATTTCCGACTCGTCTGTCAGGCCCCTATAACAGAAAAATACGGATAAATTAATGAATGGATTGGACGTTACAACTGACGCCGGTTTTAACTTAACAAACATGTATTTAATGCGTGGGAAGTAGCATAAGATGTTGTAAGTATCTTTTGCGTCCTGCCTTTAATTGCGTAATTCACGAAACATTGCTCTTGAAATTTTAGTATTTTGGACTAGGTAAATCAGCGTTAAGCTAAGAAAAAACGTATTTAAATTATGGACAGCAATTAACACTTATTAACAGATATAAAAGGTTACACTTTGATTCGTTAACATTATTGTTTCTGTTACATTCATAAAGGTTTCTTTTTAAAACAGTTTGAAAAAAAAAACAGTGTTAAAAACACTTATGGCGGTTACAGTTTGAGTCCCTGATTAGATCAAATACGTGGTCTTGATTCATCGGGACTAATCGTGAAAAGGGGGTGCCTCAAGGCTTAGTTTTAGGTTCTCTCTTATTTCAAGTTTATAATGATAATATAATGATTTATAAAGACCAAAACATAGTTGAGAAAAGGCCAGGCAGATTAATTGGTCACTTGTATACAGTACTGCAACACTTACTTGTCGATGCATATCTTCTCGACCTGAGGCACCAGCACCTGCAGCAGGCGCATGATGGTTTGCAGCGGCAGTTTGCCGCGCCAGCTCGACACCCACTCAGCAGTAGGCCTCCACTCTCCGCCTGAATCTGACAGCTGACGACTGGCACTGGTCACCTGGATGCTGTTCCTCTGGAAAGATAATGATAAAAATTGCATTTTTGAACTTCAAAAGTTACAAACGCTCCATAAACCGCCATAGATGTAGCACCACAAATTCCTTAAGGTGAATGCTCCAGGATAGCCCGCGAAATTTAATTTTTCTTTGTTTTTTTGCAATTTTCAGGTCAGTGTCAGGTTGTATCTTGGTCAAAATTTGATTCGCGGCCGTAGCAAGCATGTATTTATAGAATTATAAGTAATCATTCAAAGCTTCAATATTCTCTCAGTTAGAATTGATGCCAAATGTCATGATTTCCTGAAAGCATTTGGAATCAATTCTAACTGAGAGAGTTGTATTGAAGATTTTAATGATTATAATTCTATAAATACATAGGTACTTGCTACGGCCGCGAATCAAATTTTGACCAAGATACAATCTGACACTGATCTGCAAATTGCAAAAAACGTAAGAAAAATTGAATTTCGCGGGCTACCCTGGAGCCACCTAAAGTACACGACTTATTTGCCCATTTAAACCGACATCCCCTATACTACCACCTACGTATGGGATCTTTAGCTTAAAAGCTCTCCTAAACTGCCCCCTAAATTAAATTTCGTTTCACCGTCATTTCTATCACCTAATTAGGGGACACATACATATTATTATGTGACGTTTTGTTTTCGATAATAGTGACTACTTCGTCTTTGAACATTGATACTTTAAAACAAGATAGATTTTTATGAAATTCCATATCGTATAGGTACACTTAAATGGATACAGTTATTAATAAATCACGTTTTGATAGCAATAATAAATATTAATTCAGTTATATTTTTAATTAATTAATTTCATATTTTCTGATAACTAGCTAGCTAGCTCTGTGTATCATTTCGAAACCTCGCGTGTTATCTGTGGTCTTATTTGTACTTGACACTTCTCTTTTGTGACGTAAGTACTGACGTGAGATGAGATTGCCGCCGCGTTCCGAGTCACGCCAACATCCCTATTAGCGACCACAGCGCTAAAAGGCGTTCCAACTCAGTTATCGTGCTAATTCCGTTTATAGCGCTGTAACATGTGGGAACAGCTGTTGACGCGCTAATAGCGATTTTGACGTGATTTAGAGTGTTTTGCAGCAGTTCTTGTTGACATTTCTATAGCAAGGTTTAATAGAAGATTCTTATAATACTGGGGGTCAATTTTCGAAAGCTATGAATTTTTCCCATGTTTAAATGGAAATTCTCTCGAGCGATGATGAAGATTTCGACCAAAGCGATACATGAAGACAATTGTCCACATATTAATGAGGAACTGTAGGACTCATGTTCAACCCGTTCCCCGAATTAAAGGATACGTTGAAAACGTCGTATCAAAATACAACTCTGAATGTACTCCACATTCAAAATTCATTTTAGGTTATTGAAATTGTTTTAAAATATATCTTTGGTCTAAGCCCTCTATTGGCCCTTATTTTTACCCATCAATGCTTTCCATCAGAATGTATCCGGAGACCTTTGAATTTTTATTAGGCTTTTTATCTACATTATAAATATCTATAATTTGTTAGTTTTCGACAAATATAACTGGATTCGCCGATTTTACACTTCCGTCATTGATTAAAACTATTTTTTATAGGACATTGCTAATGAAGCAGTTTCTTATAAGTAAGTTGATGTAATTAGGTAAAGCCTAACAAACACACCAAACAAAATTTGTGAAACGTCAGAGATCACTTTTAACAAGTCGCTCACAGTGATAACGCGTGCGTGAGCACTGTTATTGCAAGATGGCGTCGATAAAGACGTGAAGAAATCGTTGATGGTCGCGTTTACGGTAAGTCGGAACGGCTTTTGTTGCGCTAATAGCGATGTTGACGTTTGGCGTCACTCGGAACGCAGCGTTGAGCGTTCGTCGTTCTCGTTTGTATTGATTTGTTTGTTGTGACTTGTGATAGTACATTATTTACGTGCGTTATTTTTAACGTGAACTAAATCTATACGTTTAGTTATCGAGCTTTTACTTCATAAACTATCGTTACGGTGTATTGTAATGACAGAAAAGAGGAAGCGTAGCCAAAATTTCACTATGGATGAGAAAGAAAAGCTGGTGAAATTGGTGTATGCCTACAGAAACGTTATTTTAAATAAGAGAACTGATGGTACGACCAACCAAGCCAAGAGCAAAGCTTGGATAAACATCTGTAGCCAATATAATTCAACAGAAAACATGTACAGGTTAGTCAACATGTCGTATTTTTATCAATATAACCCTATAATACCATGTGAGAAACTTAAATCTAATTTTTATTTTAGGAGTAAAGATGCTCTCATAAGAGTCTGGGAGAAAATGAAAAGTGAAGCAAAGATGTACATCTCAAGAAACAAGAGTTGTACCACTGGAAGGGGTGGAGGACCATCTACTTCAAAAACAGACCCAATACTCGAGAAAGTCTGCGATGTAATGGGTCGAGGCTGGACTGGTAGTGCTGATGTTCTAGAATCGGATTCAGTTGTAACCAGACCAGTTATTACAAAGGTCACAGATTTAGAAGTAGTTGATGAGGAAATGCAGACTATAATTTCGAAAGCTGAACCAGTTATAGTAAGTACCATTATTACATGGCAGATATATTACATACTAGCACTTCGCCCGCGACTTCGTCCGCGTGGATTTCAAGAATTTATAGCCTATGACACTCACACATAATGTGGCTTTCTATTGATAAAAGAATTTTTAAAATCGGTTCAGTAGATTCAGAGATTACCCCCTACAACCTCACAAACTTACAAACTTTACCTCTTTGTAATATTAGTATAGTAGTATAGATTTACGAACTTTCGCTTTTGCAGGCAGTAGGTACTTTTAACTAAGATAACCATTGTGAAAGGACTCTTCTATCTGTTTGTTACTTTACACCATAACTTCATTTACAACAAAATGCTTTCTTGTACTTTAAAGCAATTTGTTTGTTTTCAGGACAAGTCATTAAATGAAATTAACGAAGACGAAACTATGGAAACAAACACACCATCATGTTCTGAAATACCAACAACTCCTGATTGGAAAAGGCGTAGGACTATACTTAAAGAACCGAACCAACAACCGTCTGAAGTCGTGGCCTCCTTGTGTACAGAATGTCAAGGATTGAACAAAAAAAAAATTGAAATCGAAGATTTAAAAAAACAAATGTTGGAAGAAGAAATCGAGTTTAAAAGAAACTTGTATGATTTACAAATTGAATCAGTAAGAAAAGACCTAGAAATAAAAATAGAAGTTTTAAAGCAAATAAAAGGTATGTTAGAATTCTAACATAAAAACATAATTAACCTTGGTAATAATACCTTTTACATTATTTTACTATAAGTTGTCAAAATAATTAGTGATTGATTTGTAATCTTCGAAACCCATACACATTCTGGGATGTGACGATCGTTGTGACATCAGATATTTGCCCATTTAAAATAAGTTCTATATTGGGAACAATATTTTCATTGACTGGTTCCTCTTCATCTCTTAAAATATACGTGTTGTAAGACACAGCACGCAATAATAACATTGATAGCATTTTTTTATTCTAATCTTATACCAATGGCTAAGACAGGAAAACGTCGTTTTAAGACTCCATACTGCCTTTTCACCAAATTTCTTGTTTTTATTTGAGCCTCATTGTATTTTTGCAGGCCTCTTGTTGTGTGATTTAAATATGGAATCAACAGATGAGGCTTAAAAAAATATCACTGCTGCTTTAATAGTCCTTATCATTATAATTTACTTTACAGGTGGAAACTACAATCTGAAGAATTTATTTGGTGTGCCATAGAGAAAAATAAGTTTTTTTTTTTTTTAAATAAATTAATGACCTTAGAATACCTAAATAGTAATATTACTTATTTCTATAGAAAACATCTTTGATATTAGTCTACATAATAATAATAATATACATATTCTTACTGTAAAATTAACAAACTGACAGAATAAACTCGCACCAGAAGCTATATTTTTATCCGATTGCTCAGATAGAGAAATAACTCTATTTTTAGCATTAACTCTACCTTCAATGGGTCTCCACTGTCACCCAGTAAATACCTGTCAGCAAAGTCTCCTCTTTCAAATTTTCGATGTGTGTTGCTATATTGATAAACAGCCGAGTCATGTGTTGAACCTGGCCAGTGTGTCCACAACATCTCTTATTAATAAACTAGCTGCGCCCCGCGGTTTTACCCGCGTAGACCGGGATAAAAAGTGGCCAATGTCCTTTCCCAAGGTCGAGTCTAACTCTATACCAAATTTCATTAAAATCGGTTTGGCGAGAGCGTGATTTAGGCGTGAAAGCGTAACAGACAGACAGAGTTAATTTCGCAATTATAATATTAGTAGGGATTGGCTGATGCTACTGTTTGTACATTTATGGAAATGTATCCCTTCCTGTTTCTAAATAGCTCTGCATCATCTCTACCTTAAAAATACGTACAAAACATCAATTTTATTTTATGTAAGTAGGTTGGTATTAACTAAATAGGTAGGCAAGTAAATGCAGTTAAATTTTATAATTTTGACAAATATTTTAAACTAATAAAAGGTGTTGAAGTTGAAAATACTGGTATTCAGCTGCATCCGGTTAGACTGGCAGCCGACCCCAAGATAGTTGGGAAAAGGCTAGGCAGATTGATTGAAGTTTCACCTGGTGATTGTATTTTCACTTGTGTATCAATACATCCAAGAACATTGGGGAACCTTGCAGTATTATAAAATTCCATCTCCACTTTTTCTTGTTTCTCACTTGTATCAGGAAATTTGACAAACTGTGGATGTAGATTCACAATTAGGGTATTTGACTCAATTGTTTTTATTATTTGTATCAAAAAGTTCATCATCATCAACAGCCTTTAATGTCCCCACTGCTGGAGCACAGGCCTCCTCTCTGTGAGAGGGAAAAAAGTAACTCAAAACTTCATCAAAAATTTAAAGAATTTTTCAAATCAAGTTAGAAACCGTTCAAATCTTGTGGAAGGGGAAACTGTCAAGTAACAGAAAAAGGATCCGCACACTGACGTATGACGTCACCGCCATTAGGTTACACGCGCACAAAAGAGGTAGCGAGATGTCCCCACCACGCTCCCACTCTTCCTTATGCCAGTATTTGAAATGCTAATTGCTGCTTCATTTAATAACCAATTTTGATGCTGTTTTAGAAAAAGATTTCTTTTTGAGTGTTATTTGCTGTTTTATATAAAATATTGCACAAAAATAAACACAGGAGAATACCTTATTGCTGCACTCTTTTTATTATGCGACTGCAAGCACACTGATCCTACCCATGTCTGCCACAGCCAACAAATGATTACCCGTAGCATAAAACCTCAATGCTATTAACAACTGATTAATTGGAGATATACCAGTGAGTGATGACTTATGGAACCGAAACGTGGTCGCTCACAATGGGCCTCATCACAAGGCTTAAAGTCACCCAAAGGGCAATGGAGAGGGCAATGCTCGGAGTTTCCTTGCATGATAGAATCAGAAATGATGATATCCGCAAGAGAACCACGGTTACCGACATAGCCCGAAGAATCGCCAAACTGAAGTGGCAGTGGACAGGACGGCTTTGCCCGCAGAACAGATGGTCGATGGAATCGAAAAGTTCTGGAGTGGCGACCGCGTACCGTAAGACGCAGCGTTGGAAGGCCTCCCACAAGGTGGACCGATGACCTGGTGAGGGTCGCGGGAAGCCGATGGATACGAGACGCACAGGACCGGTCGTTGTGGCGACCCTTGGGGGAGGCCTATGTCCAGCAGTGGAAGTCTTTCGGCTGAAATGATGATGATGATAGAATTACTTCTGAAAACTAAATTGTTTCATACAATAATGACAGAGGTTCCTCCCTCAAAAGTGTATGGTTTTGTTAGTAAAGTAGGTATTGACGTATCGTCGACTAAACAAAGGAAAAACACCACGTTCATTTAATACCTAGGTACTTAATTTTTTTAAATGTTATTTTATGAGGTCTACTTAGGACTTATAAAAACATTCATAATATGTTAAGTACTCACCCATTATCAGGAAATTCGAAGGTGTTCAATATACTGTCTCTCAAGATAAAGGTAACCCTAGTTTGAGAGACAGGATTCGTACTCAGTGGTTACATTCCTGAGATTAGCTATCTTTAGTACGTTTATGTAATAGCGTTAATGTAACCTTTTGTTTTTGTGCAAATAAAACATTTATTAATAGTTTCCAATAAATACAAGACTAGATTTACATAACAGATCGCCGAAAAAAGTCGGTTTCATCAAAACTTTCCAAGTAGTTTGATCGTTTTCGATATATTTTAGGTCTACGGCTGTTATTTACGTCGCAGTTTCTAAATTTTCAACAAATTTAAATAAACCACTATCCATCTCCCTTGCTTGAGAGATCACTTACGTATGTGCCGGTTTATGGGCCCACATTTCGACCACCTAAATTTAGGGGACCTTTTAGCGTTTAACTGACCCCTTAGTGTTGGGTGAAACAGAAATCACCTAAGCCCTCTAACCGCTCTTAGGCCCTCTTAAACTTAGGGGAAGTCGGTGAAAACGGGCAAGTCTGTGAACTAGATGTTGCGATGCTCGCCTTAATAACTGTGCGCGCCGGCGGCAGTATAGACACAGAACAGGGTGTAAAGTCCCAGAAACCTCCATTGAATAGGGAGGATCCTCCTAAAGTGAAGCCGCTTAGAGAAGCTAGGACTTAATAATACTAAAAAAAAAACAATACATACAGTCGAACATAGAACCTCCTCCTTTTTCGAAGTCGGTTAAAAACTAGCTTCTGCCAGCAGCTTCGCCCACGTGGAATTTAGTACCTACTTGCCCATTATAAATTATAGCCTATGTGCTATTCCAGACTATAATCTATTTCTGTGCCAAATGTCATCCAGATCTGTTCGGTCGTTCTGGTGTGATTAAGTAACAAACATCCATCCATCCATCCAAACTTTCGTATTTACAATATTAGTAGGATTCGAAAGTATCTCTGTCTGTTAACTCTTCACGCCTTGACTGCTGAACGGATTTGGATGAAACTTGGCACAGGGATAGACCATGTCCTGGATTAGACCTTAGGTTCCTTTTATGCAAAGAGTATTTTTGTTTTTGAAGTGAAAACTTCTTTAGGCGCGTTAGGCATTTTTGAGATGGGAAAAAAACTATTGAACTTGCGCGACACCGACACCGCTACGAGTGCTACGACGCGTAGCACCCAGTTTTCACTTCTGTCGACAATCCCTATGACTGCCTATTCTATTTTTTATCAATGATAGGTTCGCGTTTGACAACTATCTCACCTGATGGCAAGCGATGATGTGATCGAAGATGGAGCACGCTAGCCTAGAAGTAACCTATTCACTCTTGACTTAAAGATTCCCAGCAGGCGTAGCGTGACCAATTCTATCTCTATTCTACCAAGAATAGACAAAGTTATTTTTATCTAACTTGACATCTTTTCTGCCCGAGCATCATGTTTTACATTGTAGACTTTTGTCCACTGAAGAATAGAAACATTTCTTCTCTTCAGTTTTCATTGTATGCTTAGAACGGTAGAAATCTTTCTACAATCTGTCATTTTGTCTATTCTTCCGTTGAAAAAACAAATTTCTATGGTGGTCATGCTACGTGTGCAGGTTGTAGCTATCAGGAAACACATGTGTTACCTTGGAATCATTTTCGACTGCCACGCGGGCGAAGCGGCTGGCAGATGCTAGCATTAAATAAATTCCAAAACTCACGTGGGCCACAGTCCTCTTCTCGCTATCGTCGTCCATATCCACGTCATCAGGTCTGTCCTCCCCGTCGGGCCCGGCCCTCTGCGGCAGCAGCCTGTCCCGCGGCTCCCGACTGTCTCCGTCGCCGTCGTGCGGCGTGGCGGCGTCGGTGGTGTCGGGCGCGTCGGTCGGTGTGACGGTGTCGCCCTCGAGGCGTTGTGGTGGAGGGTGAGCTGATTCGCGCTCTGTCATTGTGCTGATTGCTGTGTAGGGGAAGGCTGTGGTAAACTTTCGATAAGAAATGTCCTGAAAAGATGATTATAACTGCCAAAAACGCTGCCGAAAACTGTATTTTCTAAAATCAGCTAGATGTAAATCATAAAAGATGTTTTAACTTCTACTGCGTAAAAACTTGCACAGTCCTTTACAAGTTCTTAGAGAACTTGAATTACATCATAAGTAAAAGTAAATATCAAGCCTCCTTTGTGATAGATCAATGGCTAAGTTATTTATATCGATAAGCAAACTAGCCTCAATTAACAAAAAGAGTAAAAAACCGGCCAAGTGCGTGTCGGACTTCGCACTTTTAGGGTTCCGTACTAAATTTTTTGACAATTTGTATGGTTTTGGGTCAACAGTTTCAAAGACCGTAGCTCCAACCATTTGGCTGTAAAACCTGTGTGACAGACGACGGACACGTGAGTGACAGCAATAGGGCTCCGTTTGGACTCCGTTTTTTCGTTTGGAAAAAGAAGACAAGACAGAAGAAATATTTTTTGCAAGTTATTATTTGAAAACTGTTCCTTGGGTAGTATTTTTACCAAACTTTTATTTAACTTGCAGTTTTTTTTTTTACATTATTCACACACTGGGAATTACTCCTGTATTGTGGGTGCGTTCACAAACATGGGAACTCACATGCGAACACATGCTTTTGTGTACGCATTTAGAAGCTTGCGTTCAAAAATATTTTTTTCTATTAACTAATTTTAAAGCTTGAAAAAGGAAAATAAATTATGATAACGTGGTGGTGGTATGGTGCCTTGTGAAGAAGTTATCGTGTAGTTACCTGGTGTTTCAGCAAGTGTAGGGTTAAGTGTGCCGGGCTCCGCTGGCTGCGCTGGCCGCGAGCCTTCCATCGGCGTCTCCGCCACCGACTCGGCGCTCCTAGACCTAAGAGTGACACAACAGTATGAGAATATCAGCTTGTAACGTGAGATGTTGAACCCTCGAGACATTTACCTTGATTTCTGAATGCCTTGTCAATTAAAGGACCGTTTTTCAATAGGCAGATATTTTTGATATGAGATATAAAAATGGCAGTTTGACAGCTATTGTTTATAAAATATGTCAAACTGCCATAATTATTCTTAGTTAACAATTATCTGACTATTGAAAAATCGGCATCATTAGCGGTACGTCTGTACTTCGCACGGTGTTTATAACTTGACCAATCATCCAAATTGGTTTGTGATATTTAAGTTTAGGTAATATGAAAATATAATACACGAAAATTTTCCGGAATAAATTCTCAAAATTATAGTGAAAACCGCATAAAATATATTTTGTATTTTAAAAGCTCAAGCGGTCACAAAAGGACACACGAAACGTGACTTTCATAAATAAAATTCGGGTCAAGTTCGTCGGGCAACGCGCAGTGTAGGGTTCCATAGTCACCCGTTATAACATCCGGACTTAGAAGGGGGCTTTGTGATTATTGCTATAAACATATTAATTGAGTTCACGGTTTTACGGACAAAAGCGTTTACTTAAATTAAAAACGAAAATAAGTTTTTACTGTTCCAAAATTTTACTGGTTAACTGCCCGTTTTAAATATTATAAATATAGCTTCATTTATCTTCATCAAGGTATTTTTTTTCTAAGAATTTTATGTTTTGCACGAAATGTTCCAAACTAATAGAGCTAACGTAGCCGTGATAGTTTTCCTTCAAAGTTCGTTATTTAAACTACGTTTAGTTTTTAGTGGGGGGGGGGGGCAGTCTGATCGGTGTCATTGACCTTTATCTTTCTGATCTATTTGTTTCATGAAAAGTTCTACTGGGTTCTAGGGTATCATTGACCTTTTCCTTCTATTTGTTTCATGATTGAGGAGTTCTGCTAGGTTCTAGGGTATCATTGACTGTTAATTTGTGGCAAATAAATACTTTTCTTTCTTTCTTTTCTAGATAAAGTTTCGTAATTGAGGACGTCTGCTGGGTTCTAGGGTATCATTGATCTTTTTATAGATCTATTTGTTTCATAATTGAGGAGTTCAGGGTTCAACTAGGTTCTATGGAGATCTCGTACGTTCATAATTTATAGTTTAGCTTAGTTAGAGTTAATAAGAATATTAGTAATTTAGTAACGTGCATGTTGCTAGTAATCTTACAAAAAAAACATGCGATAATTTGACAAATATCAACAACCAATCGTGGGGTTAACTGAAGAATAAAATTGAAAAGACTTTCAGAAACCTCCATCCTGAAAGTATTAGTCTCACAATTACAAACTTGGACAGATTCGAACTAACATCGTCTACCAAACCCTTGCCAAGATTAGCGCAGATCTGAGCAAAAGCTTGGTGGTAATGATGACCAGAATGTAGTACAAACATACATAATATGATGTCGTCAGAATGAATGAAAGGCTATTTATTAGCAAAATGAATTATTATTACGGACTGATATGACACACAAAAACAGATTACATTGGTGCCCTACAAAAATGTCTCAATTACGAAATGTATGAATGTGGACAAAGCAAGATTTTTTTAGTTTCTTCCTAGCCTCAGGCAAAAGTCGTGTGTATATGTATGTACAGTTAAACCAGAAAAGATATGCGCTTCGGTGATCTTCGTGTTTTGCGACGTTCGTGCTAATTCGGGCACGAACGTCGCGCAACAGAGTTCCTTCAGCGTTCGTATCACGCTGTGTAGTAGTGCATCTATCATTACGGGTTTGTATCTAGTTTTCTCTATATCTGGTTACCTCTACGGTAGCAGGCCGTCATTTGTCACTAAAAAGCTTTAGAAAGTTGAGGTGTTAATTAATGGGTGAATCTCCAGGGGCCGAATTCTGTAAAATATCTAACTTGTCAATAGTGCGTCGGTAGTGTGTCAGTGGTGTCTCAATAGAATAGTCATAGACATTTGGTATTCTATAAATAATTTATGGTCATTGACTTGCCACTGTAGTGCCATTGAAACGCCATAGTAAGACTATTGTAATAATTGGTAGTCTGGTCTACTATAATATGTCAACAACATTTTGAAGTTTTTGCAGAATACCAAATTTGCAACAGTGGCAAAATAATGTCTGTTGTGTGTCGATGGCGTCTTGCTTAACTCAAAGTTACAGAATTGGGCCCCTGATGTTTTGCCACGATTCGTCACTGTCGGCAACACTGCGTCATTATTTTCTACAAAACACCTTAAGATTCACCCTAATAATAACGCGATCATGGTAATTTTAAAGAGGAAAGTACTTCCATGACACTATCAGTTACGTATGAATTAGTTCTCATCGCGCGTTCGTATTTCCGAATTAGCACGGCGATTGCCGAAGCGCATACTTTTCATGGGATATCTGTATGTGTTTAGGTGAATAGCTAGCAATGCGCGTATACTAAATACCGCAGTCGATCGGCGGGCAGCACTGGCTTAGAGGTAGCTCCGTTGGCGATAGGCGCTTCAAGGTGGAGAGGCGTTTGATCAGCAGTGGACTGTCGTAAACTGGATAGGTACACAACAATAACTCTTGTAGTAATAGAAGACAGATGGGACATATTTTGTCCAACAGCATCAATAATATTACTGTAGTTTTAACTCACCGGTGGCTGTGTTAAGCAGTGGTCGGAATTAGGTAGAGTTATTTATGTACTTGTATCGAAATGTTGATATTAATATGGATCTTCCCGGGATTTCTAATGGACAATCCCGTGTAGTCAACAATATTACAAATAAATAATAATAAAAAACCTCTATTGTTTTCTTTTGTTCTCACAAGCTATATTGTGTGAAATACAAATGTGACACATCGCGCGTGTGCGCATTGGAATTTTGCAACTTCGGACATCCGATGTCGTTGATGTAAATTTGGCAACGTCGCGCGTGCAGTGGTTTAAATTGTGTAAAAGTAAATAGCTTTTTTATTTAATAAATCGCGGGATTTTTCTGCTTTTAAAAATGAATCTCGGGATTTGAGGCATATCCACTTATTCTTTCGCTGTAAGAAATCAGTGTAAGTACATAAATAACTGTACCTAATTCCGACCTCTGGTGATAAGTCCTATGAAATAACATAAAATGGGTAACAAAAAATAAACAAGGAATAGGAATTGAATCTGTTGAACTTAAAAGGGTTTGAGTATGAGTTGTTTTTGAGGTAGAGGATCTGAATTATGTCACCCTTCATGTTTAATCCTATAGGTAGCATCGATTTAAGTAATATTTGCTTCAGTGTGTTACCATTTAATCATAATTCACTTACTATTTTGAGCGATGGCGCTCATCTGAGTTGTGGTGGACTAGTCCCTTAGCCCTGCCGGCCGCTAACGAGCGAGCGATGACGCCGTGCTCACGCGGTAGCTTGGCTAGTTAATGAGTGCTGTCTCACCTGGATAGTGTAGCCTTATGGTGGACTAGTCCCTTAGCCCTACCGGCCGCTAGCGAGCGAGCGATGGCGCCGTGCTCGCGCGGTAGTTTGGCTAGTTAATGAGTGCTGTCTCACCTGGGTAGTGTAGTCATATGGTGGACTAGTCCCTTAGCCCTGTCGGCCGCTTGCGAGCGAGCGATGGCGCCTTGCTCGCGCGGTCTCTTAGCTAGTTAATGAGTGCTGTCTCACCTGAGTAGTGTAGTCTTATGGTGGACTAGTCCCTTAGCCCTGCCGGCCGCTAGCGAGCGAGCGATGCCGCCGTGCTCGCGTGGTCTCTTAGCTAGTTAATGAGTGCTGTCTCACCTGTGTAGTGTAGTCTTATGGTGGACTAGTCCCTTAGCCATGCCGGCCGCTAGCGAGCGAGCGATGCCGCCGTGCTCGCGCGGTCTCTTAGCTAGTTAATGAGTGCTGTCTCACCTGGGTAGTGTAGTCTTATGGTGGACTAGTCCCTTAGCCCTGCCGGCCGCTAGCGAGCGAGCGATGACGCCGTGCTTGCGCGGTAGCTTGGCTGTTTAATGAATGCTGTCTCACCTGGGTAGTGTAAGTCTTATGGTGGACTAGTCCCTTAGCCCTGCCGGCCGCTAGCGAGCGAGCGATGGCGCCGTGCTCGTGCGGTATCTTGGCTAGTCTATGAGTGCTGTCTCACCTGGGTAGTGTAGTCTTATGGTGGACTAGTCCCTTAGCCCTGCCGGCCGCTAGCGAGCGAGCGATGGCGCCGTGCTCGCGCGGTAGCTTGGATAGTTAATGAGTGCTGTCTCACCTGGGTAGTGTAGTCTTATGGTGGACTAGTCCCTTAGCCCTGCCGGCCGCTAGCGAGCGAGCGATGGCGCCGTGTTCACTCGGTAGCTCGGCTAGTTAATGAGTGCTGTCTTACCTGGGTAGTGTATTCTTATGGTGGACTAGTCCCTTAGCCCTGACGGCCGCTAGCGAGCGAGCGATGGCGCCGTGCTCACTCGGTAGCTCGGCTAGTTAATGAGTGTTGTCTTACCTGGGTAGTGTAGTCTTATGGTGGACTAGTCCCTTAGCCCTGCCGGCCGCTAGCGAGCGAGCAATGGCGCCGTGCTCGCGCGGTAGCTTGGCTAGTTAATGAGTGCTGTCTCACCTGGGTAGTGTAGTCTTATGGTGGACTAGTCCCTTAGCCCTGCCGGCCGCTAGCGAGCGAGCGATGGCGCCGTGATCGTGAGGTAAGTTCGCTAGGTTGTGGAATACTGCTCGCTTGCGGATTATTGTGTAGACTAGGTTGGAATTCCCTGAGAGAGAAGAAAACGGCAATTAATGGACATGTAAATGACATGAAATAAATATCAACGAAGTGTAAATCAGTTGACAGTAGTGTAAAATGATGTAAAAGACGCTTCTGGGTGTGCAATATTACAATGTATTCTAATCAGAGTCAATTTAATTTATTTTCATTATTTCAACAGGAAGCCGATAAGACTCGTTGTATGACATCTTTGCCTCTGAAACTGTACTTGTTTGTTTAAAAATATATTTAACTCACCATCAAACTGGTACTGTATCATGTTATTGAACATCTCGAGTAAGAAGAACACCAGATGATGATGATGCGCCTGGGAGAACAGGAACCACGGCGTGCTGAACGCCTCCAGTAGATGCAGCAGCTTCGTCGACGCAACCATTGATAGCGTCTTTAGGTACGGAGACACTGAGATAAAAATATTTTTATGAAGAAAATGGTTTATTTCGTCATAATAAAACTGAACATCGGCCGGAAAGGTTACCAATTCATAAAACAAAAAATCAAGAAATATACCGCCTGTGGACAATGCAGTTCATTTTTAAATTTTTAGTGTATTTTCTTCTTTGAACATACTCGTAATTGGAGGAAACCAAAACGTTATCTATGTATATATATTTTTTTTTTTTATGTTTGATAGGCTCGCGTTTGACCACTATCTGGTATACAGAGTGGTGATGACAATACGACATTAAATTAAAGCTCGCATACCTCAAGACGTTCTCAGTCTACATACAAAAAATTATTTGAATATATCCAGTAGTTTAGTCACAGGAAATTATTTTTCATTTTTAACATTTGCTACATGATGTATCTGATAATAGGGAACACACGGTCAGGTGAACGACCCACATCGGTATAAACATCAAAACATTAAAGTCACGTTGCCAACTCGCTACGAGGACATAAACACTTTCGCCAAATTAGTATTTTCATCTAATTTAGTGAAAATTATACCTTACTTCTGAGTAATAAGAGTCATAAAGCGTGTCATCAGAGTTGGATAAGAAAGGAACGAATGCGGAAATTGCAATGCACTCATAATATTAATAGAAAATTTAGTGTGTGCGAAAGAGATAAATCTAGTTTCGTTTGTTACTTCGCTTTCTTGAAGAAATTTGCTACAACAAATTTAGGTTAGTGTGTCGCCGGCCGCGATCCTGTGATGACTCACGCGTCCTCGCTTTGTAGTGCAGCCGCAGGTACAGTGCTGCAGGTGTCGTTCGCGCCGCGTCTTTGATGTAGGTACTTCCCCGCCGCTCGTGTGTGTCGTGTTTTGTAAATTCATTTACGGCGGTATTAGTGCGAAATTGGACGCTTTATTTTGGTGACAGGACACGTAACGTTTTAATAGGTATTTAGTTAAACAGTGAGTGAATTGTGCGAAATTAGACGCTTAGTTTTTATTGTTTTCGTGTTTTTTTTTTTAATAATCATGCCGCGCTACAATTACACAGCTTCGGAGTACACCGACATGATTTTAATTTATGGGGAGTGTCAAAGAAATGCCGCTTTGGCTATACGGACATACCGAGAGAGGTTTGGAAACACTCGAGTTTGTCCGACCAACGGGCGCACCATTGTCCAAGCTGTCCAGAGGATGCGAGAAAATCGATCCTTAATCCCGCATGTGGATAGTGCTCTTCCACGTGTAAAAGTGACCCTTGAGGAACGAATTTTAAATTTTAATTTAAATGCTGAAAAGTTTTTAGAACTCCTCAATGGACCTGTTTGCGAGTACATGGATGAGCTTTCGGTAACTGCGTACAGGCAGATGTGGTACCAATTAGACGGAGCACCAGCTCATTCAGTGGTGTCTGCTAGAGAGCGTTTGTCTCAAATGTTCGGACAGCAGTGGATTGGCCGTTATGGACCAACGCGTTGGCCAGCCAGGTCCCCCGACCTTACACCACTGGATTTTTTCTTGTGGGGTCATACCAAAAATGAAGTGTAGGTACTCAACAGCTGTTGATACTGTTGATGATTTAAAAGATAGAATAATCATATCTTTTAATAAATTAAAACACATGGCTGCGAATGGGGACCTTTTGTCAGACGTTAGAAATAACCTTTTACGACGGTGCAATTTGTGTATTCGAATTCATGGCGGCCATATTGAAAAACGAAAAATTTAGTGACTTTCATACCTACATCCTGATCGTGATTAATAATTTGATTAATAAATAACACGCGGTTGAGAGATGCCTGATTATTTGGTTAATAATCTGTGATTCAGTGTAATTTTATTGAGCATTAATCCATAATTAAAAGCCAAAAAATCAAGTCGCTACAGGACCGCGCGTTGTTGCCGCTCTTACGACAGGTTAGTGAACTCATATTTATAAATGGTGTTCTATTTCGTTTCTAGTTTTATGCCATTTAGTTTGTTTGAAATTTTTATTTTTTTATTTTCGATGTTAGGATTTTTTTGATAGCTTAAACTTATTCTTATGAACTAGTATTGTCCGTGTTTTCATTTATTGTCGTATTGTCTTCTCCACCCTGTATGGTGGCGTCAATTGCCTTTTTTAATATTCATTACGTATAAAATAGCAAATCAAATAAAATAGGATTTATTATATCTTTAGCTTATTCTTTATAGAAAAAGGTGACATAAATGAGTGTCTATTGATGAATTCTTCCGCCAACATTTAATGCCTGCAGAGTGACCTGTGGTATCGAATGACCTTATAAAATAAATGGACCTGCGTCTGTGAGACTTTGTGAACTTGTAGTGCAGTGTTGATATGTGTAGTTTCAAGCATTCAATCGGCGGATTATTCAAGATTTGTTTCGCCGGCCGGCGACGATACCAGCTGTTACAAGAAGTCGCTCTTCAACTCTCCCTGGGTCTGAGCTATGGTCTCAGAAAGACACAAGGTACACGTACCTTTGGTTTGCTTTGATTTGCAAATCGTTTGCATTAATAATGGTGTCTCAGGGATTTCATTAATAAAGATTTAATTTTCATATTTATTGTACCGTGTGGAACACCACGACCAGCAGGTTGGCGTGCGAGCCGGTGAACACGTGTGACGTGACAACACATACATCTAGTAACACTCACCATTCACCAGTATAGTGAGCAGACAGTCGAACAGCGGCTGCAGCCTCTGGTGGCCGGTGGTGATGATCTTGTGGAACACCACGACCAGCAGGTCGGCGTGCGAGCCGGTGAACACGTGTGACGTGACAACACACACACATCTAGTAACACTCACCATTCACCAGTATAGTGAGCAGACAGTCGAACAGCGGCTGCAGCCTCTGGTGGCCGGTGGTGATGATCTTGTGGAACACCACGACCAGCAGGTCGGCGTGCGAGCCGGTGAACACGTGTGACGTGACAACACACACACATCTAGTAACACTCACCATTCACCAGTATAGTGAGCAGACAGTCGAACAGCGGCTGCAGCCTCTGGTGGCCGGTGGTGATGATCTTGTGGAACACCACGACCAGCAGGTCGGCGTGCGAGCCGGTGAACACGGGGATGTCCATGGGCACGGTGGCCGTGTAGGGCTTGTTCAGCCGGACGCCCAGGTTGCGTTCACCGGATAGAAGGAGGAGGATGAACACGCCGATGTGCATGAGGCCTACGCGCGCTGCAATCAATTGATCAATGGTAACTATACATGTCTTCATAGGGATTTTCACATCTGAGATTACTGGCCCAGGGACTCACAGAGATGAAACCTGTGTCCCTGCAGTTGGGCTTACTATGCATAGATGACCTTGGTTATTATTTAAATAATCACCCGTTTTTTCATTTAGTTGATACAAATTGTATACTAAACTTCGAAACTGTTTTTTTTTTTTACATTTTTCTTAAGATTTTTACGAACAAATGAATAAATATGTTAACTTACACTGGTCTGCGCGGGAGTCGTTGAGGTGATATAGAATCGGTACTAAAACTTCTAACACGTCACTGCTCTTTAGAACGTAGTACATGAATTTCTGAAACAGAGTATAACAGTTTCATCTCATTTCAACCAAGCCAGTATTTATACATAAAGCCACTGTAAAACCACAATTTTAGGTTAATTTAAATGATTTTTCAATAGTTTTTAACCGACTTCAAAAAGGAGTTTTTTTTATGTATATTCGGGCCTAACTCCGTCATATATAGACGGATATGCCAAATTATTTTTTTGTTCGAAAGAGGTTTAGTCCGAAATGGTCCCATTTGAATTTCATATAGATCTGATAAAGATCTTCGGAGATAGACAGTGGAACTCTTCAATAACTAACAGCAAATTACTCGCGATTATTGCGATTGCTAAATTGCTTATGTATTTATGTATCACAATTTAATGGGGAACCACAACTAAAAAGTGAAAAATAAAAACTTTTTTCTAAAAAAAAAGAAAATAAAAAGTGCAATATAACTTTAATTTCGGAAGTCGGTGTCAAAAAACGAAGAAACAAAACCAGAAACACCGACTTCCCAAATTAAAGTTAATTTACATTTTTTTTTGTTTTTTTGAAAAAATGATTTTATTTATTTTAATGTCCCTGGAAGACATTTGATAAAAACAAAGTTTTTGATGGCCTACTATCTATAGCTTCATATTTATCTTCGCACGGGTGAATAGTTACTTTACATATGTCACTCAGGAATAATGTAGCTTTCCACTGGTGAAAGAATTTTGAAAATTGGTTCAGTTGTTCCAGAGATAACTTTCTACAAACAAACTTAAAAACTTTACCTCTTTATAATATTAGTATAGATTTGTCGTTATACGCTTCGTGTAAGTTTCGGTGTTTGTATTTTATTTCTTCGTTATTTGACACCGACTTCCGAAATTAAAGTTATTTTTTAATTTTTAGTGTATTTTCTTTTTTGGAAGTCGGTTGTTTTTTTGTAAAAAAAGTTTTTATTTTTCACTTTTTAGTTGTTATTGTTATACCCTAGAACTAAAAACCCCAATTAAATGGCACGTGGAATTTAAACATACTCGTTATTGGAGAAAACCAAAACATCATCTATGTATACGTATTTTTCGGTTTTGTTCAGTTTTTCAAAAAGCGCTAAAGCAATTTTGATAAAATTTATATGGGACCACCTCGGAAGTATATTCTTTAGAATTTTGAAAATCGGTCAACAACTGACGGAGAAATCGGCGGACATACATAAAAAAAAAACCACATACAGGTAACCTCCTCCTTTTTCGAAAGTCGGTTAAAAACTGTGAGTCTCTGCCAAGGGAGTAGCAGCATCTCAAATTCAATCGATGATTTAGAAGATAAACTTTTGCAGAACCAAGCCTAAGCTATTTTTGTATGACTCCGAAGAGCTGTTCCACTAACCTTATTATAATCGCACATCTTCCAGAACAGCACCAGCAACTCCTGATGCAAGTTGACCTTCTTAGCAGAGTTAGGTAGGTAGGTCTGCGCTAAGGGATTGTTCAGGAGCCGCGTCACCCCTCGCAGGATGAACTGAAAGTCTTCGTCGCGATGGATGCGGGAGAGGTAGTTGATGAACAGATTGTCAGGGAGAGTCTGTAAGAAAAGGTAGTTTTGTTTTTTGTTGTCTGTTTATAAGGTGTGTCCACAACGTGAGCATTCGGTTATGAGTAGTATTTGAGCAGTGAATTGCACCGAGCATTATAAAGTTGACAATAAATAATAACGCAGTAAAGAATTCAGATAATATTATGAAGTTTGGAGGAGTTCAAAATCAATTTCATTTACGACAAAGTAGGTGTTAGGTGACAAAATTGTAACCAAACTAGGTGTGGTCAACTGTGGTCATATTTTAAATTAAAATGAAGAAAATACCCCCAACGCTTAAAAAAAAGCGAACAAATGTAAACAGTTCAGCCATTTCAAGGTCATCAGCTCTTTTATATTTTTTACTAAAAAAGAGCTGATGACCTTGAAACGGGTGAATCGATTTTGATAAACATGTCTAAGAACCATCGCTAGAAAAATTGCTTTCAAATAAAAAAAACCGCATTCAAATCGGTTCACCCGTGACCGTGAGCTACGGTGCGTCAGACAGACACTTAACGGTCAAACTTACAACACCTCTCTTTTTGCGTCGGGGGTTAAAAAACTGCTTTTGCCCATGGAAACACAGCTTTCTACATTCATAGTGAATTCCGAAAAAAAAAATAGGAACAATTTAGACTACATAACTTTCATTTTGTGGCAAGACTAATACGGGTTGCAGACCAAGAGCTAAGCTAAGTTAGCTTAGCTCGCATAGCTGACGCAGTTTTCCATACTTGTGTGCAGACCGCAAACTATGCGAACTAAGCTATGTGAGCTAACTAAAATATGCGAAGCTAAGTTAGTTGTGTATGCCGATGCGCAGCTACACGAGCTAAGCTAAGCCCCTCCCGCTACCCCGCACACCGTTTGCACATCCTTCGCCAGTGCTGACTGAGCTTTGGCTTAGCTGTTGGTGTGCACGCTATTTATTTCTAGCTTAGCTTAGCCTAGCTTGCTTGGCATAGCTTAGTTTAGCCTTGGCATAGCTTAGTTTTCGGTCTGCAACCGGCTATACAGGGTGTAAAAAGACACATCACAGAGCCGTTAACTACGCATACTGTACGTCGAACAAAGTAGTTTTGCGCAAAAATTATTGCTGGGAAACGACTTTTTTTTTAGGTATAACAAAAAATACTATTTTTTATTACGCGTAATGTAACGCAAACCCAGGCCAGTGGAGTGAATCTCTGCCCCTTCGCTCTAAGCCACGTAGGTACTTGTCAGATACGTTTGATATTCATTGCGTTTTTGTAACTGCAGCGAAATTTAGAAAAAGAAAATCGAAATTCAGATAATTTTTGTTCGGAAAAAGGTTTAGTAATAACACTTGGAATCCATTATTGTAAAAAAGTTTTAAAAAAATTGCGATTTTGACCTTCAATATCTCCAGAGCCAGTGGATTCCCAGGCATGGTCTAGTGGAAAAAAATGATCCAAATAATGAGTAGAATATGTGGCTTTCGACTTCGGAAACTGTCTTTTTACACCCTGTTATAAATGAACTAAGATTGTGTATTCGAGTATAGCTAGAAAATTCCTTTGGTGAGGATTTTCAAAATAGCACTGCACTATGTAAAAAATCTTACAAGTTAAATTTGACTCACAGCCCAGTTTCCGATTTAGCTGAAGTTTTGTATATAATTATGTTGAGTTTGGAGGACAATGCATGGGTAGCTAAGTGACGTCATTCTAAATCTAATATGGCGGACTAGTTATTTTTTTTTAAACAATTATGATAGTGCCATGACTGATTTACACACGAATGATTGGGTTGCAATAGATATTTTACAACCACGTCAACGTCTGCTTCGAATGCTCACTACCGAATGCTCATGCTTGTGTGAGCACACCTTACTAAAATTAAATGATTCATATATTGTTTTAAGTAGGTATATTTCCCGATCATACCGTCATCATCTGTTTCATGGGTCCCAGCTGTGGCTGGTAACACAAACAGGAATGCATCATTAAATTAAACCATTCAAGAGACAATTCCCAGAAAGGGAATAAAAGAGATTTAGAACTGAATAACAAGCTGTTTTGAAGTTTAAATTTATAGAAGTAAGGATGATTTTTTATATTGACTACCAATTATTATTGGAGCTCTTTTTTAGCCATCTTTTTGCAACTTTGACTTACTTCATCAGATTCCTCGTTGATAGCGTTGCTTGTGTCATGGTCTAGTGTTACGATCAAAACTTGCAGAGCCACCTGTAACAAGTTAAATATTCAATTTTACAAAGTTTTCATTTAGTAATCATGAAATAAAATATTTAGTTTGATTTGGGTTAAAATATTTGGTAATTTTCATTTGACGTAAGCCAGTTTTTTTTAACCTACTTCAAAAAGGAGGAGGTTATCAATTCCGATGTTTTGTATTTTTTTTTATGTATGTTTGGGCATAACTTCGTCATATATAGACGGCTTTCCAAAATTCTTTTTTTGTTCGAAAGGGCTTCATTCCGAAATGGTCCCATTTAAATTTCATATAGATCTGATGATGAGTTTCGGAGACAGACAACGGAATTCTTCAAATAATGACAGCAAATCAACCGCGATTGCTGCTACCGCATAGATATGCATTGTGAACACAATTTAATGGGGAATCACCACTACAAAGTGAAAAATAAAAATATATAATAATAATAGAACCGACTTCCAAAAAAAAACAAAAAGTGCAAAATAACTTTAATTTCGGAAGTCGGTGTTTCTGGTTTTGTTTCTTCGTTTTTTGACACCGAGTTCCGAAATTAAAGTTATTTTGCACTTTTTGTTTTTTTTGGAAGTCTATTCTATTTTGTTGTAAAAAAGTTTTTTTTTCATTGCTGCTATATCACGAATTCGTTTTAGATGTAGTAAACTCACAGTATTACACTCTGTTTGGGCGGGTTTTTTTTTTTTTTTTTGGGGGGTGGGAAATCATCTAATGACTCTTTCCGCTCTGGGGTGGAGCGGAAGGGCGTGTCAGACTCTTACTGACTAAAACCCACCCCTGTTCCTCCCTGCCCTACGCGCCCGGGGGCGAGGTAACTCTTTCGAATTTATCCTCCACCCCCGGGCAGGCACTGGCCGTGGCAGGCCCCGTCCTTTGCTGACAACTCTTTGAGGCGCGCGTGGAACACTACGCGCCGTCGACTCTCGGGCCTGGTGCTGATCGGACGGCGAGTTACCCGCTACTCGCCGTCCGCAGGCCCGGGTCTACGGTGGCCGGAGATCGTCTCGCAGCCCCCGGCGTCTCCTGCGACGGCTGCTGCTGGGGGCGCTAGGGCGATTCGGTCTCTGTTGAATCTCCCTAACGTGTGCCGCCTCCCTCTTCGCGAGCATTACTGCTTCGCAGAAGTTGGAGACGGCCCCCCATTCCCTCTCACTCCGTACCATGGCCTGAACCAGGGCACGGCGCGAGAGGTCGCTGCCGCCTATCGCATCCACGAGGACACGGCGGTGTTCTGCCCAGGCGGGGCAAACCTCCACCGTATGCTCCACCGTGTCCACGGGGCGATCCTCGCAGTGGAAACACGCAGGGGTCACCTCCGCCTTGATACGACACAGGTACTTCCCGAAACAGCCATGTCCGGTGAGCACCTGCGTCAGGCGGAAGGTGAGGGCGCCATGGCGCCTCTCCAGCCACTCCTCAAAGAGGGGCACTACCGCCTCGATGGTGGCGTGCCCAGCGCTGGGTTGCGACAGTCGCTCTCTCCATGTCACCATGAGATCCTGCCGGAGCTCTGTCCGCCGAGCCGCGAGTTGTCGCGGCAGCGGAGTTACGCCCCGGCGTTTAGCCTCCTCGCGCCACTCGTACAGGTGCGCGAGGATTTTTGCCTCCAGATCCCACGGTGACCTGTTTGGGCGGGTAGTATCAGTTCCTATACACATTCACGCTTCCTTATTTTCGACTTTTATAAAGTTATGCCCGCGGTTTGACCCGCGTTTATGGTTACTGTGTCATAGCGTGGTTATAAAGTCCTCCCTCAGTGGCTTTTTAAGGTGGAAGTTCCAGGATAACCCGCGAAATTCAATTTTTCTTACATTTTTTGCAATTTACAGGTCAGTGTCAGGTTGTATCTTGGTCAAAATTTGATTCGCGGCCGTAGCAAGTATGTATTTATAGAATTAAAATCATCAATACAGCTCTCTCAGTTAGAATTTATGCCAAATGTAAGTATTTCATGAAATCATGACTGTATGGCTCAGAGGTAGCCCGTTGAGTTGTTGAGTGAGTTGACGAAAACCACAGAATCACGTTATAAGGTTTATTCGTAAGTTACATTAAAGTTATGTTGGATGCTTATCCGCGGCTATGCGTCAACTGAACGTTGAAATTATAATTAATATAAAGTTGCGAAAAGTAGGTCGCGGCGTAAGCAAATTTGCCTGTACGTAAACCGTACATGCTCCCGAGGGGAAAGTGGGATGAGCATCCATTACAATGTAAAATAAAAGTATAGAAAAGTGTAAAGTAAATAATTAGAGGTAAACAATAAGTAAAACTGTAAAAGTATAGAGAACACTCAATTAAGTTCATCGAAGTGGAATACTTTCTTCGGCCGTGTCGCTTCGCTGTAAATGGGCTCCACGGTTGTCGAATTGCGTATTTCTTGTAACTCGATGTCCCCTCCAAAGTTCTCCCTTCCTCTAGGTGTCACTTCAGTGTTGGCGCCTTTCCTCGTTTTACACCGTCGTTTTAACATAATATAGAGGGCAACCACAGCAATTCCTCCCAACAACAGAGAAGTAACTGAGTAGAGGTAGATGTCGTGACTTGAGATAGAGAGAGACTTCGGTAATATTTCCCTCTTTTTCTGGAATTCCAACTGCTGATCTATTTTTCTTATTTCTACTGCAGTTGGCAGTTGTAGTTCCGCTACGTTAAATTTTGCATTCTTCCAGCCGATGTCAAATATGTTGTTAATCGTTGAATTTATATTTGGGACTTCAATATACGGTTCCATATTCAAACTACTTCCCAGCTGATTATGTGTAAATATGGTGGCGTCCTTTTTCTGGAGTAAGCATTTTGATTTCAAGAAAATCACTCCAGTCCCGTCAATGACCGCTGGCGTAACTTGATCGTTACATATGACGCGCATCAGCTGTTTACCGCACAATGTAAACAACCACATGTTTGTTTTATGTAGCTTCGTCCAGGTTTCTTTGCATTCTACGTCATTGAGAACGCATGATAATGACTCTTGTTGGTTGAAGACTTGGGCCTCACATGGGGCATGTTTATCGTGCATGTTGTAGACAGGTTGACGTGAGAAACAGATGAATTCGTCTTCTCCGTATGAAGTGCATTGGCGCATGTCTTGATCTTCCATTGATATGTATGAGTTTTTAACAAAGTTAATAGCGATGAAACTTGAACTTGGTTGAACAAGTTTTAAATGTCCTTGTCTTAGGAACGGTATCGGTATGACTCGATATATCTTGTAGTCTTCATCGCTCAGCAAGGGGATGTGTATTTCGAACAGCATATAGTTTTTTGTTATTCTTGCCTTCACATGAATGAGGTCGTAGATGTTTTGCAGATCCCTTTGGACGTCCTTTACAGGCAATGACAATCCCTGTGGCAACCTTCCGGATATTATGTTAAGTTGTTCAATCAGTTGGTTTGCTGGGAATAGATGAGTATCTAAATGTCCTCTATAAATGTTGGCGAGACCGTTAACCAGCATTTCCAAAATTCTGTTTAAATCACTTAAAATCAGAGTTGACGTCACGGCAGCGGAATTTATGTCATTCATCGTGAATAACATTTGCGCTCTGTTCTCTATTTTAGTGATTACGCTGCAAGTTTCATTCATGTAGGTGCGCAATGTTTCGAATTGCTTCTCCATAAATATAGTGTTTCTTTTTACTACGTTGTTTTCTGCCTCTACGATCAATGTTTGATTTTTCATAAGTTGTAGTAAGTAGGCATCATTTAATTATAAATTATGTATGTCTTCTTCGTACTTTTCTGCAAAGTCTGCATCGAGCACTCCGAAAAGAGTTCTTGCTAATTTCCCAACACCATCAAAGTAGCCTCGTTTTGGTCTTGAATGTTGAGTGAGCAACATAGAGTTGTAGTCGGCTAGGTGACTCAGTTCATGCCGTAGGTGGCTGACGATTGCTAGACAAGGCTTGTACTCATGTGATATTCTTTGGCATAGTTTGTCAATTTGATTCACATAGTCATTGATCCGCTCTGTTGCTTGCCAGTATGACGTTAAGTTGTAGTAGACCAAGAGGTTCCATTCGTCATGTATCAGTTGAATTTTCCCAGCTTCATCGAAGTAAATCGGGTGGTTGCTCGATATCGGCGTGACCTTCCAGTTATCAGTCATTGGCGCAGATTGTCCAAGTCCCATCAATACTACTATGGATAGAAGAACAAGTGACAGCCAATTGTTCTTGTTTCTTGTTGTGCCTCCCCGTTTTTTGACTTCCGGAGTAGGTACCCTTTTCTGTTCCTCTTTGTTTACTTGTAGATCTTCAAGTTTCAGCGGTAATGGTGAAAGCTTCGTGATCGGTCGTTTAAGTGACCCTTTCTTAGTTTTCAAGGTAACCACCCGTACTCGACCATCGGTGCCTGAATGAAGTTCCTGGACTCGTCCTAGCGCCCAGCGGCCAGGAGGTAAGTGTTCATCTTTAACTAATACTAGGCTTCCTTGTTTCAGGTTTTCTTTTGATTGCTGCCATTTGCTGCGAACTTGCAGTTGATGCAAATATTCAGTCGACCAGCGCTTCCAGATGTGCACGTTCATTTGTTCAATCAGCCTCCATCTGTTTCTTAGATCATGCTCAGCAAAATCTTGCTCTTCTTGTGGTGGAGACAGTAGGGGGCCGCCTATGAGAAAGTGACCGGGAGTTATATATTCCAGGTCTTCGATGTCCTCTGTTAATGGGCACAACGGACGAGAGTTGAGACAGGCTTCAATTTGCGTTAGTAAAGTAGTGAATTGTTCGAAAGTGAGCTTCTGATCCCCCAGTACTCGATGTAGGTGATATTTCATGGCTTTGACGGCCGCCTCCCACAGGCCTCCAGCGGTTGGCCAAAGTGGAGCATTGAAATGCCACTCAATTTGTAAGTGGCTCATCTCATCGAAGAATTCAGAAGTCATGAACGTTTTGTGTTGTACAAATTCTTGTTGAAGTAGTTTTGCTGCACCTACAAAGTTCGTTCCGTTGTCGGAGAATACGTGTCGGGGTGTTCCCCTGCGGGCACATAACCTTTTGAAGGCGGCGAGGAACGTTTGTGTACTCAGGTCCGACACCAATTCCAAATGCACGGCTTTGGTCACCATGCATATGAAAATTGCTATGTACGCCTTGCAAGTTTTGACTCCTCTTCCTTTGTTTATTTTCACATCAACATGTCCGGTGTAGTCGACGCCCGTGTTCGTGAATGGTCTTGATGGAGTTACACGCTCCCTTGGTAAGTCTGCCATCAGTTGAACGTTTCGGTTGGGTTTAAAACGATGACATCGGACGCATTGCCGTAGCTCCTTTTTCACTGTTCTGCTACCTCCTATGACCCAAAATTTTTGACGTAAATGGGCCAAAGTGAGTCGCGCGCCTCCGTGGAGGGTGTCGCGATGAGCTTCTTGTATAATAAGCTTCGTTAATCTTCCTGTAGCAGGAAGAATAATAGGATGTTTAGCGTCGGGTGGTAAAGTTGAGTTGTCCAGTCGCCCCTTCACACGCAGTATTCCATTTTCATCCAGAAATGGGGTTAACTTCAGTAGGTTGCTTTTTGTTGATATTGGTCGATTTTTCTTTAAACATTCTATTTCTTCGCCATTATATTCATTTTGAACGTTCTTGATGACCAATACTGTTGCTCCCATAATGTCTTGTGGTGACAAACACAAAACCTCTCTTTTGTTATCGCAGTCGGATAAGTTATTAGTTGAGTGTTGTGTCCGTTTTTGCTTACGAGTGTTGCTTAGTCGTAGAATCCATCCAAGCACTCTAATTACGCGTTTATAATTACTGGTTTTGTTGAGTAATGTTTCAATTATTTCACATTTCTTGTATGTGACTGCGCAGCATTTTATTTCTTGCAACTCATTATTAGTTATGTATGTCACACGATTGTCTTGATTGATTGGCGGCATGTTTGTTTTTAACCAATCAGGTCCATTCCACCAAAGTTTGAAATCAAGGAGTTGAAGTGGTGTGAGCCCTCGAGTTGCACAGTCAGCAGGGTTTTCTTCTGACTTCACGTAACTCCAGCAGTTCGCAGGGACAATGTTGTTTATTTGTTTCACTCTGCTTGCTACGTATTTTTCCCATCGGTTTATATCGCCCTGTAACCAGGCTAAGATGACCTTGGAGTCACTCCAGCACCTTATGTGCAGGTTTTTGTTGCAGAGCGTATTTTGTACCTTTTCTAGCAGTTTAGTTAGTAATACAGCCCCGCAGAGTTCCATTCTAGGTACAGTTATCCTATTGCTGATTGGTGCAACCTTTGTTTTTGCCGTGATTAGCGTAGTCACGTATTCACCAGCTTGATTTTTCACTCGGCTGTAAATGACGCACGCGTAAGCTTTTTCACTTGCGTCGCAAAACCCGTGAATCTCTAAGTTGTTTTCTTGGCATTGTAACCATCGTGGTATGGTTAGTTTGTTTAGCAAAGGGATATCTTTTCTCATAGTTTCCCACTCAGTAGTGAGATCGTCGGGTAAGCGTTCATCCCAGTTGATTTTGTACATCCAGATTTTTTGGAACAGAAGTTTAGTTTTTATTGTAAGTGGCGATAATAATCCAAGTGGGTCGTATAGTTTGCTTATCTCGCTCAGTAGTATGCGCTTTGTCAGTTTTTTCTGGATTGGTATATCCCATTTATATGTGAAGCTATCATTTTCTTGATTCCATCTCATGCCCAATATTTTTGCGCTTGAGGTTTGTTCTGGGCGGAAGTCGATGTTTGTGTTGCGGCTCTTTTGATCATCTCGCAAGTCTTCTAAGATGCTGCCTGAATCCTGCCCGTAGACCAAATCATCCATGTAGAAATAGTTTTTTAGGACATTTGCCGCCTCCGGATAGGTAGCTATTTCATCTTCTGCGAGTTTATGTAGAGTTCGCATTGCTAGATAGGGTGCGCTTTTCATTCCGTAGGTTACCGTGCCCAACTGCCAATCTTGTTGTGGTTCGTTAGGGGTAGATCTCCAGATTATTGTTTGCAGATGTTGTTGTTTTTCGTTCAGCCAGATAAAACGATAAAGTTTTTCTACATCTGCTGTAAAGACGTATCTGTACGTTCTCCAGTTAATTAGCAGTGTCAGCATATCCTTTTGTAAGTTCGGACCGCAGTACATGAGATCGTTAAGGCTGCTGTCTCCTTTTGTCTTGTACGACGCGTTGAACACTACTCTTAGTTTTGTTGTGGTGGACTCAGCTCTCAACACGCCATGGTGTGGTAAGTAGACTTGACCTCTTCTTTCTTCAGTTACAAGTTTCATGTGGCCTATAGCGATGTATTCGCTCATAAAACGCTTGTACTCGTTACTGAGTTCCTTGTTGGTCAGCATTTTTCTTTCTAGTTGAAGGAACTGTGCTAATGCTTGTGACCTAGCATTTTTTAGGTTCGTTTGGAAATTGGGCTTCATGGACATTTGCACCACATATTGTCCATTCGCCAATCTTGTGGTAGTCGCGTTGTAATATTCCTCACAGTGTTGTTCCTCACTCGTCGATGATGAAGCGTCTGGAATTTCTTCGGTTTCCCAAAATCTTGCCATGTTTTCGAAATCGTTGAGTGTTACCAAGCAGTTGTAAGTCTTTACATTTCCGCATAGAATCCAGCCCACTCTGGTTTGTTGGGCTACTGGGTATTTATTGTCACTCCTGATGACTCCATTTAGGATAAGTTCTGAGTAGACGTCCGCGCCCAAGAGCAGATCGATCGGGCCTGACCGATTGAACTGTGGATCAGCTAGTTTTAAGTTTTCCAAATAGTCCCAGTTGCTGATTGAAAATGATGCGGTAGGTAAGTTACTTATGAGTTTCTTCATAATTAATGCCTCCAAATTGAATTGATAGTCTGAATGTATTGACTGGCATTCCAAGTTCATTGCTCCTTTGCAGTTGCCACCGAGTGATCCGACACCCGATACAACAGCGCTCATTTTTCGTCGCTGTAATCTAAGGCGCTGTGCTGCGTTTTCCGTTATTAGGCTTACTTGGGAGCCTTGGTCAAGTAGGCCTCTCAAGTTGATGAAGTTTCCATCAATTGTTTTAACTTTTAGAAGTACAGTTGTCAACAGCACTTCCTTTTCTTCGTTTGTTATGTTGTTGACCCCATAGGAAGTTGAAGGGGCCGACGATGGGTTTGCTTCCCTTCTTGCTTGTTTGTTGCTAGATAGTTGTGTTTCTGCTTCATGCATAAGTGTGTGGTGTGCCTTTTGACACAATTTACACGTCTTTCGTGATTTGCATTGTTTTTCTCCGTGGCTGAATAGACAGTTTATACAAATATGCAAGTTGCGAACGGTGTCATTCCGTTTGTTTGTGTCCATAGCCAAGAATTGTTCGCAATTCATTAAAACATGATTCGTTTTGCATATTGGGCATGTTTTTGCTGTCGTGAAGAACGCTTTTGGTGAGCTTTGTGATTTCTTAAAGTACGATGACCCGTGCGTTTTATTCTTATTAATGTTATTTCGTTGTTCTGATTCTTTGTGTGGCTGTTTTTCCGATTTCCATGGTTTGTTGCCATGCAGCGCTTCCAGTGACATGAATTTTGATACTAAAAACTCGGCGAATTCTTCCAGGTCGGGAAATTCCCTAGGACGTTTGATATCTTTTACGTATTCGTTATACGTACCGCTATCTAGTTTCTGAACCAAAAGGTGTACCACTATCGGATCCCAATTGGTGATGTCTAGCCCGATGTTTTTGAGCCCGTTCAAGCACTCCATCATAATGTCGTGAAGCTTCCGTATGCTTGCAGCGGTTGCTTGCTGAATACTCGCTTGATTCAGGAGTGTGTTCATGTAGGATGTGAATAACAGCCGTTTGTTATCGTAGCGGTGGGTCAGCATCTCCCAGCATGATGCATAGTTTTCAGCACTGATACCTAGATGCTGAACAAGTTTCTCAGCCTCACCCTTCAGCTTGGTTTTCAGGTGTTGCATTTTTTGAGCTCTAGAAAGAGTGGGATTGTTGTGTACACTTTCGAGGTAAAGGTCTCTAAAAGTCAGCCACTGGTTATAGTTGCCGTGAAAATCCGGTATTTCAATTTTTGGCGTAGATTTCTCAAAATGTGCATTATTCCAGATGTTTTGTTGTAGTTTCCTTTTCAGGTCATCATAAAGGTTCTCTGCAGCATTGTACTTTTGTTGGTAAACCGTATCCTCGTCTTGCAGTATGTAGTCAAGTTCCCAATTTGCTCTTTCGATGTGTTCCCATTTAGTTTTCAGGACGTTCAAGTTGTCTTCTAGTTCCCATTTTTCCATCGCTACTTCCAAAGCTACGTTGATCTTCCCGATAGTGCGTTCGAACATTTTGAAGTTGCAGTATTGTTGACGCAAAAGATCTTGTTGCTTTTCCGTCGACTCGCTTGTTCCCCGAGGAGGTACGTGGAATTTGGTATCGTCGAAAGTAAATTTCGACTTTCCCTTATCTTGCGCTGGCGTCGCAGGTGGTTGTTTCGTCTGACTCGTAGATGCAGACGGTAATTCCGACTTTCGTTTCAACACATCTTGTAGCACTTCTTCATACATCTTCTTCGTACTGCTGAAGATGTCATCAGTGAAATATTGCAAGTCAGTTTCTCCAGACTCTTCCAGTAGTTGGTGGTTGTGAACAAACTTCTCCCAGTTATTGTTCAGCCGAGAAAGACGCTCCTCCAGGTACGCCAAGTTCTTCCTGGTGGGACTGTCCTTCTTGTAGTTGATGCAAATAAGCTTCAAGTCTCTGAAGATAGATTCTTGACGGCTTATCAGTTCGGGTACACCATGAACCATTTTTGTAAGCTGTTGGTTTGACCTTTGGTGGAGTAGAGTTGTATCACCGCAGGTACTAGTTCACCAAAGTTGCGAAGTTTCCGCAAGTTTAGGATATTAATCTCTCTGTCCAACTGGGGCGACCCTCTTCTGGGAGACCCGCTAGACCGATTCGCTAACGCTAATAAAGATACTACGCACCTGTTATATCCGGCTCGAAGGACCAATTTTATGTATGGCTCAGAGGTAGCCCGTTGAGTTGTTGAGTGAGTTGACGAAAACCACAGAATCACGTTATAAGGTTTATTCGTAAGTTACATTAAAGTTATGTTGGATGCTTATCCGCGGCTATGCGTCAACTGAACGTTGAAATTATAATTAATATAAAGTTGCGAAAAGTAGGTCGCGGCGTAAGCAAATTTGCCTGTACGTAAACCGTACAATGACATTTGAATTTCAAGGGCTACCCTGGAGCATTCACCTTAAATCCTATTCTATTGCATCACCCTTTAAAAGTATATTTGACCGAACAGCCTGACTATTGACAAGGTTCGTATTTCACACGACCTCTTTAGATGTCAGTTTTTTTTTTTTGATAGGCTCGCCTCTCTCCACTATCTCACCTGATGGTAAGCGAAGATGTGGTCGAAGATGGAGCAAGCTTGCCTAGAAGCCACCTATTTACTCCTGACTTAAAGACTCCCAGGTTGTAGCTATCAGGAAACACAGACTCCTACTCCAGAATACTTACTTCAACCAGCGGCTCCAGCGTGTCTGCGAACAGCAGATGGTTGTAGGGCAGGCCGAGCCCCACAGGATCGTAAGAGCACACTGTGTTCACTAGTGAAGTGAACAAGGGCAAAGCGTGCCGGTTCTCTGGACTTGTTAGATATCTGTGAATGGAGAAAGATTTCAAGTACACTATTTATTGGGTCAATCTACTCCACAGTACCCCTGCGGTGTCTTTTATATCATCGCTCCATCTTCGACATGGCCTCCCTCTCCGTCTTTTCCCTTCTCTAGGATACCATTCTGATACTATTTTTGCCCATTTTTCTTGTTTGCTTCGTATCATATGGCCAGCCCACTGCCATTTGAGTTTTCTAATGGTATGTGACACGTCTGCGATATTTGTTCTCTTTCTTCTTTATTTGTGGAGTAGATTGTGTGAAGACCGTGATCACTGGAAGAGCCTGGGGGAGGCCTATGCGCAAGCAAAACAATCTGTACCGATGTCTTAAAACATATATATTTTTGTAATTGTAAATGTTTGTTAATAAAGGCTATTATTATTATTATTATTTATTGGGTAAACAATGTCATTTCATTTTCAAAGTTTCATGGGCTGGTCAATAAGGTAGATAAAATTTGAAATGTTTTTATTTTTGTTTGACATTGTTCTAGCATAATAGAAGCAACAAGAATAATGTAACCAACATTTTTGTAATACATAACATGGTTTAACAGTCTCCATGGAGTTTCTTGTACGTTCTTCTCCTATGGGGATCTACGTCTTGGAATGTGCAATTAGCTTCATCTTTCTGACTGACCGACTTATTGACAATTCAAAAGTGCCTGTAAATGGTTTATTTGAAATAAATGCTTTGTCTTTGACTTTGATGACTAAAAATATCTATTTAGTCCGTCAGTTCGGTTATCAAAAAATATTGGACTCAAAAACTGAGGACTACAGTGCGTTGAAATTTCGCGTGACGTCACACATATGTCAAAAATGTACCACTTTTTACCTAGAGCTCTAAAGCGACGAAACAAGCCCCCACTCCTGAATTTTGATGCATTTTATATTTATTGTTTTGGTTAAACAAAAACTAGGTACGTGTCCGATATTATTCTTGTACCCGGGAGGGGGAAGTTATAGAAATTTCCCAAAAAATAATTGAATGCAAAGTTGTTATCAGCTGATCAAAATTAGTACGGGAGGTCAATTATTTTTCGTTATTTTATAGTCGATCCTGGAAAATTTTCTTCAAGTAACGGTATTTTACTAAAAAAATCTAATTAGTTCGCCAGTTAAATAACCAAAACATCAAAAAATACTAACTAATCTAAACCTATTATTATGGGTCCTAAAATAAAAATATTGAGTAAGATTTCTCATTAAATCCTTTTTATTACTATTAACCTAAACGCTATGACATAACCATTTTTCAGGAGCCAATAGACTGAACAGCGCACCAAGCGGCAAGAAGTAGAACTTTTTTTTTTAAATAGCATGCATAAGTAACATGACTTATGTTCTATACAGTATCCATTATAAAATAAAAAGTATCACTTAACAAAACCAATAAAAAATGACAAAGATAAAACGCATCAAAGTTCAGAAGTGCGGGCTCGTTACATCACTTTGGTGGTAAAAAGTCGCCGCAGCGTGGCGTCACGCGAAATTTCAACGCACTGTATTGCCCTCATTTTTTGTTTACGAGACAAAAGAAAAAACACGTGTCTAATATTTTTTGGTTATTTATCTGACGGACGAATTAGTTTTTGAAGTAAAAGTTCTTTACGCACGCTTGACTTGGGGAGTAAGCTGGTGAATGCGTGATGAGAGCGTTACGAAAAGTGTGATCGGGCGAGGTGAACGGAAGAGCTAAAGAAGTTTTACTTCAGTCGTGTGGTCTAAAGCACACTCGTTTTTTTTTTAGTAAAATACCCTATTGTTAATTTATATAAGCAAAAGCAATACCTATTTAAAACATAACCACCCCATTCTGTTACACCCTGTATAACACCAAAAAACTCACGCAATCCACTTATTATGATGCGAGGCAGCATGCGAGGCGGGCTTGTAGATCGTCTCGCTGAAGCACGTGAGCATCAGACGCAGCAGCTCGGTCCGCGCCGCCTCGTGCGTGGACACGCGCGGCGGGGAGCGCGCGAAGCCCACGCCGCCGGCCCAGATGTACTCGCAGCTGTCGAGCGAGGACAGCTCCTCGGCTCGTTCCTGGGTGGGAAGATGTTGGGTGGTTAAGGTGAAAGCTCTACCCTAACCCGCGAAATTCAAATTTTCTTACGTTTTTTGCAATTTGCAGGTCAGTGTCAGGTTGTATCTTGGTCTAAATTTGATTCGCGAACGTAGCATGTATGTATTTATAGAATTATAATCATAAAAATCATCAATACATCTCTCTCAGTTAGAATTGATGCCAAATGTCATGATTTCATGAAATACTTACATTCGGCATCAAAATTTGAATTTCGCGGGCTACCCTGGAGCATCCACCTTAAGTAAATATTTCACATGCTGCAAAGTAACCTTATAAATAGATTTGTTTAACTCAAAAGTTGAGTGGTAGAGAATGGTGTCGATCCTGTTGTGCACAAACTTAATTTAAGCTATTGCTATCTTTTTCTCTCTAATAAACAAGAAAGAGACGGACGTAAATTAGAGCTGTCAAATTTAGTTGAACTAATATTTCCATACAAATTAATTTGTACACGTAAAAACATGTCGACTAAAAACACGGTAAACCGTAAGGCGTTAACTAGTTTGACATCTCTAACTTAGTTCATAGCTATAGCCGTCCTTTTCTCGCACTGCTTTTAAGTAAAAGACAGCGATTCTCTCATTTTAGTTTAGTTATTGAACAAGAGAAAAAAAAAAAGTCTAAGTCTAAGTTCTTCCTACCATCTTTATGCAGACGATTTACAAATTTACTCGCAAGCTCCGCTTGGAAATCTTTCTGAGGCAATCGTCACCATAAATCGTGATCTGGCCCGCATATGCGACTGGGGCAAAAGATTTGGACTCATGGTCAACCCCATAAAGACTCAGGTCATTGTAGTTGGTAGTCCTAGGATGGTTTCAAGGATTGACTGGACGAGTCTCCCCCAAGTTTTTTTCGATAACTCTGTTATTCCCTTCTCTGAAAAAGTTAAAGACTTGGGGATATTCATTGACAAGACCTTCTCTTGGACTGCCCAACTGCAGGAAGTTAGCCGCAAGCTATTTGCATCTGCTGCATCATTGAGGAGACTGCGTAATTTTCTTCCGACTGCCACCAAGATTGCGCTTGCACAATCGCTTCTTCTGCCCACCCTTGATTATGCTGCTGCCAGCTATCTTGACCTTACTCAAGAACAACTCGATAAACTTGAGCGGCTTCAAAATTTTTGTATAAGGTTCATATTCGGTTTACGAAAGTATGACCATGTTTCCGAATTCCGTATGAAGCTCAAGTGGTTGCCAATTCGCCTTCGCCGGAATGCCCACATTCTTTCCCTTTTGTATAATATACTCTTTTCCCCTTTCACCCCTCTTTACCTCAAAAATCGTTTTCAGTTTCTTTGTGATTCCCACACGAAATGTCTCAGGTCATCAGATAACTTACGTCTTAAAATGCCGATGCATTCCACGACTTTCTTGGATTAATCCTTTGCTGTCCAAGCTGCTCGTCTGTGGAATGCATTGCCTGACCCAATAAAACGCGCTCAATCGTTGCCTGTGTTTAAAAGGCTGGTAAAGGAACACTACCTGTCACTGTGACTATCGTTGGTCGTCATTTATTTTTACTTTATATGTGTATTTATATTGTATTTGTGTATATATTATACAGCATATGTATGTATATGTGTATCTGTTGTATTATATTGAATATTGGTATTGTCACACCAATGACAGCCCCATATCTTGTCCAGGCAATTACTCTCCATTCTAGGTTGCCTGGAAGAGATCGCGGAAAGCGATAAGGCCGCCCATTGTATTTGCTTTAGTTTTTAGTTTCTTTAGTTATATATCATGCTTGGTGTACAATAAAGAATATAATAAATAATAAATAATAAATAAGAGAATCGGCACCTGTTTTGTTGCATTAAGTTCGCCTATGTACCACTATTGTATATGAAGTTCAAATAAATAAAATCCAACCTTACAGACAGCAATCTGCTCGAGCAGTTTTTATTTATTTCTCGTACTACCAACCAATCTTATTAGTAAAAGTCTGTATGTTTGGATGTTTATTATTCAATCACGTCACAATGGCTGAAAGGACTTGGATGAAATTTGGACAAACAGACAGGTCGCGATTAGCGAGACATAGTTTATTACTTATAGTGTTTACAGAGTTACGATCCCTTGCAATAATTTGCGATATTCACATTAGAATGTGTTACATCCGCATTCCACTGGAAAACTCTTGCCTATCAATGGTAAAAAAAAAACAAATTCTGTATCAAAAAACTAAATACTTTCTAAACTTTACACTGGTTAAATGACAAACCAAAAGAAAGAAAGAAAATACATTTATTTAGAACAAATTGAACACAATCAATCATCATGCATACAGCTAAGGAGCGGCATTCCTTGCCAGAGTCTGTTTCCTGATAGCTACAACCTGGGCGAGTGAGCAGTGGTGGTCGGCCGCGACTTACAAGTTGTAGGGCGTGAGTTCAAATCCAGGCAGGCGCTTTACTTTGTGTAAATTATTTCAACACCACTGCTCTCAAAATGGTGAAAGAAAACATCGTGAGGAAACCGGCATGTCCTAGAACCAAAAATTCGAAGACATGTGACATCCACCAACCTACATTGGGCTCGCATGGTGGATTACGGCCCACGCCCTCTCACAGAGAGGAGGCCTGTGCCCCAGCAGTGGGGACATTAAAAGGCTGATGATGATGATGACAACCTGGGAGTCTTTAAGTCAAGAGTGAATACTACTTCTAGACAAGCGTGCTCCATCTTCGACCACATCATCGTTTGCCTTGGTCAAACGCGAGCCTATCATTGATTAAAAAAACACAAATTTACAGCCTACTATCTTTAACTGGCAATCAGACATTAATTTATTAAATCAAACCGTCCATTCGCTGAAATGATGAACCTTCGAGAACCATTGTAACAACGTTACAAGTGTCGGGCCTTGACCACATTAAGTGCTCCTGCGCAATCGCTTCCTTGCTGATTTTGATACATGGATTGAAATATAAATGCTTCATTATAATTTGTGTCCTACTGAGTCTAGACAGTATGTAAATATAGCTTGATTTTTTTTGTTATTAAGGCGCAGTTATACGACTTTTAATGGTTTTTAATTGAACATCACGTCTAAACGACTAGTCTTATTTCTTTAAAAAAAATATATGTTACTCTAGACTATTTCCGTCGTAATTTGAACTCAGAATATTTTAAATTATATTTTTATAACATTGTGTAATTAATTTGTAAAGTTATGTCTAACGCGGACAAAAAATTGAGAGTCACGCAAAAACTATAAAGCGTATTTTTATGAAACCTTCACCATTTTAAAGATCATTTAATTATTTATAATTTAGTCTCAATGTTTGAGTTTAATACTTGTTGTTTTATTTTAGTTTTATGTGTAATAAATTAATAATGCGTCTAATTTCGGACAGCGCTCCTTAATGGGCGAGTCCTATTATTGGGTGGACATACGACGCGTTACATAAGCGCCTTAAGTGGCTTAGAAAAAAACTGCTGCACTACATTTATGTTCCCATAACTCGACCAAATGCAGTGAAAACTACACATTTTTAAGGTTCCAAAAGTCTGAATGAAAAAAACGGAATCCTTATAGGATCACTCGTGTGTCTGTCTGTCTGTCTGTCCGTCTGTCACAGCCAATTTGCTCCGAATCTGCTGGACCGATAGAGTTGAAATTTGGTACACACATGAATATCTGTGACCCAAACATGGACGTGTACCCTAAATAAATTAATTTGGAATATGGGGGTCACTTTTGGGGTGAAAATCAGAAAATTAAAAATCAAAGTTTTTCAAACTGTGTCGTTCGACATATTAAATGGAAGGGCACATTGTGAGGGTTTGAATATATTTTTTCATAATTTTAAAATGTATAATTTTGAAGTTATTTAAGAAAATAGATGAAAAATTAATGGTCATTTTTAATATATTTTCTTAAATAACCCTCCCCCTCCTTATCTGCGAAACCACTGGGCCTAAAATTTTGAAAAAAATACTGTATTTATAGATTACAGGAAAACCTATAAGTTGGAGGAAGTTTAAAAAAAACTTGAAAAAATATGATTTTTTTTTTTTTTTTTTTTTTTTTTTTAATGTTTGATAGGTTCGCGTTTGACCACTATCTCACCTGATGGCAAGCGATGATGTGGTCGAAGATGGAGCACGCTTGCCTAGAAGTAACCTATTCACTCTTGACTGACTTGATGGTGATAAAAATCAGGCATTATTCAATCTTATTTTATTTTTAAATAAAATGCGTCATATTTGGCGGTGGTGAATAAATTGCATGCATTGTGTCATCATGCATCTCTTTCTTTTCTAAACAGTCAGACAGTGACCGCACTTTTGGTCATGTCACGCCCTTAATATGTATCGATCTAATGAAGATCAACAGTACTGACCGTAAACGAAGCAAAACAACAATATATTATTACATATTATTCAATTGAATTATTCATTACTAACACTAGTCTGTAAGCTCGCAATTGTACAGACTGTTGTCAACATTATCTAACCCACCCTAAAATCAAACGACTTTGGACCCTCTGCCTGTAACATTAAGGTTTATTTAATTTATATGAGCTTATCAGACAAGTGCACGAGGACTCGATGAACAAAAATACAATAATAACACAGACACACAAATTTGATCTTTAACACGTAACGTTAAGGTAAACCCACCCAACATAGTCGGAGCCACCGGCATTATATATGTTTTTGTTAAGCTATTTTAATCATTATCTCGTTAACATTAAAGTTGAAAAGCTTTTAAGTCACACTACATAATTACAACCCAATCTTTAATTTCGCGTATTCCCAACAAGTTCTTGTGGCTTAGCGGTTTGATGCTGGATTGACGACGAACAGCATGTGGGTTCGAAAACACAGTCCACTTATACATCAGTTTCTTTTTTGTTTATATTTTTATTATTAAACCGTAATGTTACGTGCAGAGGGTCCAAATTCGTTTGTATTTATGGTGGGTTAGATAATGTTGACAACAGACTGTACTAACAAATATGGATGTAAGATGAGTCCGAAATAAATGTTATTATAGAAGTCCGTCAGTTAGATTACCCAAAAAAAAAAATTGGAGACGTATTTTTGAAGTTATACTTCTAATGGCGCGTTAGAGAAAAATGATAAGAGTAAATTTTTACGATGCGCGCGCACACCGTCACTAAAAACCGACCCCCTGAAGTTAGCTATAGTCTGTGGTTCATGAAGAATTATTGTTTTCCTTTTGTAAACTTTGTGACAGTTCGGTTTTTTATCTTGTTACGCCAAAGTATAACTTCTTACGTGCGTACATAAGTACACACACACTTTTTTTCTTTTGTCACTTTTAAACAAAAAATGATTACGAGACAGTGCCTTGAAATTTCGCGTAACGTCACGCCGTGCTACACTTTTTACCGCGAAGTGACGTAACAATTCCCCACTCCTGAACTTTGATGCGTTTTATCTTTGTAATTTTTTATTGGTTTGTTAGAGCAAAAAAATACGTGTCCAATATTTTTGATAATCTAACTTATGGACTAAATAGAATAATTATTTTTATACCCAAGAAACATCACTACTAAATAGAATGATTATTTTTATACCCAAGAAACATACTACTAAATATAATAATTATTTTTTTATCCAAGAAAGATCACTACTACATAGAATAATTATTTTTATACCCAAGAAACATCACTACTTGTTATGGATGAGGATTTATTCCGACGTCATAAACTCTTTTTATAGACATATACTCTATGTACTCTTTAAAAGCTGTCATGTCACTTTGTCAACATGAATGGTAACTAAGCTAGAAAATAGCCAAATATATTTTACGTGTTTTACAAAACCAAATCTTTAATTCACACCTCAACAGGTTATGGGCCCAGGTGCGTATAAAAAAAAACGACCTTAATGTGCTACAGTGAATTAAAGTATGGGTAGGCAGCAATAAATATTTTTTCGTAAATCGAAAATAAAGGTTGAAGAAACTTACGTCATGGCTGCGACAATAAAAATTAATCCACTCACTGGAGAAAAATATGATACGTGGAAGATTCATATGCGTGCAATTCTGAAGAAGAACGACTTGTGGGAATATGTATCCGGGATACTGCCACGACCGCCTCACTCCGATCCAAAATATTCTGAATGGATCAAAATGGATGGAAAAGCTGAATCGGACATTTTGTTAGCTATCAGTCCAAGTGAATTGAGTTCTCTGGATGGCTTGGAAAGCTCAAAAGCTATATGGGACAAATTGATGTCGATGTACCAGTCAAGTGGACCTGCGAGAAAAGCCTCATTGTTAAAGAAGCTTGTATTAACACGTATGCAGGAAGAAGATGACCTGCGGAAGCACATCTCTGATTTCTTCGATGCTGTGAAAAAGTTGAAAGAAATTGGTTTGGTAGTATTAGAAGAACTTCTGGCCATTTTACTGCTTTATAGTTTGCCTGACTCCTTTGCTATGTTCCGAACGGCAATGGAATCGCGAGACGATCTACCTACAACAGAATTGTTGAAAGTAAAGATTCTCGAAGACTATGAAGGTCGCAAATCTCAAGTAGTGGAGCAGGGAGCTATGCTTGTCAGACGTACCAAAACAAATGCCAATCAGATAAAAAAATCAAATGACGATCAAGGCCATACAAGGACGATTGAATGTTATCGTTGTGGTCGTCGTGGGCATTTTTTGAGAGTGTAGAGTGAAGAACATAAATAAAGGAAAACATAGTGTGCAAAACCTGGATCAATCAGAACGTAATAATGATCATGTACAAACGTCGACGATGTTGATGTCGTTGAGCACCACTGAAGAAGTGATGTTAAATGCACATAGTAAAAATATATGGTGCATTGATAGTGGTTGCACGGGACATATGTGCAACAAAAGGAGTATGATTAAGGAATTCAAGGAAATGGATTCTGAGCTGAATTTAGCTAATAATGCGAAAACTAACATAAGTGGAACCGGAAAGGTTAATATTTCAGTAGATACAGGCAGTGAAATTCGAAAAATAAGCATTGAAAAGGTGTCCTATGTATCGGATCTCCTATGAATGGAACTGGATGGTGAAAACATGTCTGAGTGTGCGATATGCAGTAGCGAGAAGCAGACCTGCAAACCATTTCCAAAGGGTAACGCAGATCGTACCAGCGATTTATTGGAAATAGTACATACGGATGTATGTGGCCCCATGAGACATGAATCATTTTCAGAAAAGAGATATTTTGTCACGTTCATAGACGATAAGTCTCGATGGTGTGAAGTTTATTTTGTACGTAATAAAAATGACGTGCTAAATGTTTTTAAAAACTATAAAGCTGAGGTGGAAAACCTCACTGGAAAGAAGATTAAGTCTTTACAATCAGATAATGGGCGAGAATACATAAACAAAGACTTTGAAGACTTTCTGAAAAAGAATGGTATTATTAGAAGGTTGTCGGTTCCATATATACCGCAAAAGAACGGGGTAGCGGAGAGGAAAAACAGGACGTTAACCGAAATGGCACGTTGCATGATGCGACAAGCCGGAAGCCCTCCTATATTTTGGGCAGAAGCAGTTATCACTGCGAATTACATTCGGAATCGATGTCCGACTGTGGCTTTGAAGGGTGAGATACCGTTCACTGTATGGAAAGGAAAGAAGCCTACTGTGATATACATGCAAGTTTTTGGATCGAAGGTGTATTATAAAAACAAGGGCGCGAATAAAGTCAAAGGGAAATTTGACTCGGTTTCCGAAGAAGGTATTTTCTTAGGATATGACATGCAATCAAAAGCATATCGGATACAAAATCCAAAGACAAGAAAAATAGTTGTGACCCGTGATGTAAATTTCTTGAATGATATGGCATTCAGGCGTGAAGAATATAAAGACATGCTTGTTGGAGAAGAAGGTATTGATGACAAAAATGTGACAGTTCAGTTAAATACGCCTAAAGTCAATCATGAAGATAGAGAAGAGCACAGAGCTCCTCTGAGTGATTCAAGTGGAAAATCACTCGAAAGAGTCGAAAGTGAACGAGAACCTGATGAAAATGTACATATTCAGCGGAAAGATTTAGTCCCTTCAGTTAAAAGAGGAAGGGGAAGACCAAGATTGGTTCGAACAGGTTCAGTGGGAAGACCACGTAAAGTATACACACCGGCCAATGATAGTGCTGACAGTGGAACTGACTCGGAGTATGAAGATACGAATGATCAGTTGATAGCGGGAATAGCAACTGTTGACCCAATGACATGGAGTGAAGTTGAAAAGACTAATGATGTAAACACATGGCGCAGTGCCTTAGAAGATAAGTATTTGGCACAGATTAAGAATGGCACGTGGGAAATTGTATCGCGGCCATCTAAACGAAAAGTAAAATGCCAGCAGATGTTTTGACCAAAGGTTTGAACGGGACAAAACATCACGAATGTTTGCGTAGACTAGGCATGACGACATGATTGTGAAAATGAAGAGTGTAAGAAGCTTATGACTTCGAGGGGAGGTGTTATGGATGAGGATTTATGCCGACGTCATAAACTCTTTTTATAGACATATACTCTATGTACTCTTTAAAAGCTGTCATGTCACTTTGTCAACATGAATGGTAACTAAGCTAGAAAATAGCCAAATATATTTTACGTGTTTTACAAAACCAAATCTTTAATTCACACCTCAACACTACTAAATAGAATAATTATTTTTATACCCAGGAAACATCACTACTAAATAGAATAATTATTTTTATACCCAAGAAACATCACTACTAAATAGAATAATTATTTTTAAACCCAAGAAACATCGCTACTAAATAGAATAATTATTTTTATACCCAAGAAACATCACTACTAAATAAAATAATTATTTTATACCCAAGAAACATCACTACTAAATAGAAAAAATAAATTTCCAGAGGAGTTGGGTCGAAATAGTTGTTCCATTGCAGGCAGACCAACCGGGCTCGCGCTGATATGGATGTATCGGGAGACTAGTCGCGGAGGGTAGCGGGATCCGAGGCACGGTGCACCGCTGGCCGACCGCAGTTAGTAGGGGGCCCAAGTAGTGTACTAGCCACACACGAAAGGCTGCCCCGCCAACTGACGAAAAATCCCGGAATGCACCATCGTGCTGGTTGGCGACCAGACGAGAGGGCCCGATGGACATTCCCGGGGGGGCTCGGGCGTCCCCGCAGTCTCCAGACTAGTCCCCCAATGATACCGTCCTGTCAGTGCGTGCCTGAAGGTAGCCAGCATGGAACCTCATTTCACTTCCTTCTCCTCTCCTTCCTTCACTCTTCACAAATATGATAAAAGGAACTAAAAGGAAAAAAGCTGTACAGCGGCAGCACTCCCTCTCACACAAAGTGCACCTTTCTAACATTCGAGGTCTGCACTCAAATCTCGCCGCAGTCCACCACCACCTAGAGACTGAGAAACCAGCTCTCTTATTCCTTTCGGAGACGCAGATCGGATGTCCGTCTGACGTGGCGTACCTATCTTACCCAGGGTTTACCCTGGAGCACAATTTTAAGCCACGCGCTGGTATATGCATGTACGCCCGGGACGACATCTGCTATCGGCGTCTCCGTAACCTTGAGGACTCCAGGTTCTCAACTCTTTGGGTCCTAGTGGACACGGGCCTAGATAAAATTGTCTACGCCTGTGTCTACCGTTCGCACAGCGGTGATCTGGAGGCGACTGGGCTCACACAACACCTGAGTAAAGCGGCGGATGTGGCTCAGCAACGGTACCCTTCAGCCCAATTGGTGTTACTGGGGGACTTCAACGCCCACCATCAGGAGTGGCTCTTCCCATACCAGTACACAGACCATGCTGGACAAGAGACGTATAAGCTAGCGCTGGCGTTAAATCTTACCCAGCTGGTCCAGGGGGCAACGAGGGTGCCGGATGTTGATTCGCACACAGCCAATTGCTTGGACCTTCTGCTGACAACAGATCCAGACCGTTACTCAGTGTCGATTTCTTCACCATTAGGTACTTCCGACCACTGTCTGGTGAAATCTGTATCTGTCTACTCCCCGCCCGATCTTAGCCCTAGAGGCACCAGGCGGGTTTGGCGATACAGGTCAGCAGATTGGGATGGCATGCGATCTTTCTTCGCATGTTATCCTTGGCGGCCCACTTGCTTTTCTTCGACTGATGTTTCGTCGTGCGCGGACGCCGTGACGGATGTGTTGCGGCGGGGAATGGAGTACTACATTCCATTCTCTGACGTAACAATGTCTGGCAGGGCTCAACCATGGTTTGGTGCCGAGTGCAATCGCGCTGATGCGCTTAAACACGCGGCCTACCTGGCATGGGTCGACGCTCGGACGCGTAAAGCGAGTGACGTGGGTCAGAAGAAGAGAGCCTTCAACAGGGCTGCCAAGTTCTGCAAGAAGGTGTTGCGGAGGGCTCGGTTTGACCACATTGGCCGAATTGGGAACAAACTTGCTTCTTACCCAGCTGGTAGTAAGGCGTTTTGGTCCCTGGCTAAGTCGCTGAGGAGAAAGCAAGCTTGTTTGCCTCTCTGTTTGCGGAATCTTCGCGTCTAGATCCTGGTGGCGCGAGGCCCTCTGGTACTCTTGGTGGATGCGAGTCGATTATGTCTGACATTCGCATTCATCAGAAGGATGTCCGGAGGGTACTGCGTAACCTGGACGTGAACAAGGCTAGTGGTCCCGACGGGATACCGGCAATTGTACTGAGGACGTGTGCGCCTGAGTTGTCTCCGATCTTGACACGCCTATATCGCCTTTCGTTTGAGACTGGAAAAGTGCCGATGGCTTGGAAGCAAGCTAACGTGCAACCCGTACCCAAGAAGGGTAGTCGAGCTGACCCAGCAAATTATAGGCCCATCTCGGTAACTTCCGTTCTCTGTAAGAGTATGGAACGTATACTGAATGGTAAGCTCCTAGCATACCTAGAGGCTAACGATATCCTAAGTGACCGACAATACGGCTTTCGCCGAAATCGGTCAACGGGAGATCTTCTAGCGTATGCCATTCACATCTGGAGTGAGGCCATCGACAAACAAGGGGAAGCCCTTGCGGTCTCCCTTGATATCTCGAAGGCCTTCGACCGGGTCTGGCACGACGAGCTTAATTGGCAAGCTTCCTTCCTTCGGTCTGCCCGCTGGATTGTGTGATTGGATAGCAGATTTCCTGAGGGATCGGTCTATCCGAGTAGTCATAGATGGCTGCTCGTCCGGACTGCTGGCTATTAATGCCGGTGTTCCTCAGGGGTCGGTGCTCTCGGCAACATTGTTTTTGCTGCATATTAACGATCTGCTAAAACCCGGTACCTTTGGGTATGCAGACGACAGCACTGTTGCCGAGAGATACGTGCCAGACGCACGAGTTAGTGGGTCTCAGGTCCGGTCTCTCCGAGAGGCTATGGTTGGGCGCTTGAACTTGTCCTTGCAGGCTGTCTCAGAATGGGGCGATGCCAATCTGGTTAAGTTCAATGCTGCTAAGACCCAGGCGTGTCTTTTTTCTGCTAAAAGGAGCCAATTTCACCCGGCTCCATGTTTCCGAGGTGTAACCGTGCCGATAACCGACCGACTTGATCTTCTTGGTGTTACTTTAACATCTACCCTCAATTTTGGTCCCTTCATAGAGGCTAAGGCTCAAGTGGCTGCCAAAAAGTTGGGGGTCCTCGCAAAGGTGAGACGATACTTCACGCCGGAACAGCTGCTCCAACTCTATCAAGCGCAAGTCCGATCGTGTATGGAGTACTGCTCTCATCTTTGGGACGGATCTGCAAGATACCAGCTTGATGCCCTTGAGTCAATTGAGAAACGAGCCAAGAGGATCATCGGCAATGATAGACTCGTTGAGTCAAAACTGCAAAGTCTTGAACATAGACGCCGAGTTGCTAGCCTGTCGGTTTTCTATCGATTACATTTTGGGGAGTGTGCGACGGAATTGCATGATTTGATTCCGCCAAGCCCGTTTCATCTAAGGACCACAAGACGTACGGCGAAGTGCCACCGGTTCATGGTGGACATCCCATCTATACGCACAAAGCGCTTTGAGAAAACATTCATTGCACGTACAGCTAGAGAGTGGAATTCTCCGGAGTCTGTGTTTCCTGTAAGATACAACTTGGGAGTCTTTAAGTCAAGAGTGAATAGGTTACTTCTAGGCAAGCGTGCTCCATCTTCGACCACATCATCGCTTACCATCAGGTGAGATAGTGGTCAAACGCGAGCCTATCAAACATAAAAAAAAAAAAAAAGAATAATTATTTTTATACCCAAGAAACATCACTACGTAATAGAATAATTATTTTTATACCCAAGTAACATCACTGCTAAATAGAATAATTATTTTATACCCAAGAAACATCACTACTAAATAGAATAATTATTTTATACCCAGGAAACATCACTACTAAATAGAATAATTATTTTTATACCCAATAAACATCACTATTTTGCGACGGTAATGCTCAGTCCCATTCTCTATTCTCTACAGTGTCAACTGTTATAGATGTTACTATGGTCGCCGTGGCTTATAGCTCAACGCGATCGTGTCCTGCCGCTGCCCTACTAAACACGCGATAGATAAAGTTTATTGATAAGAACTGTACTATGGGAAGTAAATTTGAATAAGTCCATGTTCTGCCCACGCAAGTTGCGCGTTTAGATAATATTTTCCTTTAGCAAAATATTAAACTGTGTAAAAGCAGTCTTACTGTGGCAGTTTAAAGTGGGAAAATAAAAGATAGTGAAATTATTTAAGTTCATGTTAGAAGAATATGGAAAATCAGTTTTTTTTTTGCTGTCTCTTACGTGTCCGACTGTCAGACTGTCCGTCGTCTGTCACAAAATTTTGTTCAGAAGATTTTTTTAACTTCCCATTGACCTATGAACTTGAAATTTGGTGATAATGTTTATTATTACGTATATTTTACTAACAAATACCAAAATATTGAATTCCCTCATATGATACGGAACCCTAAATGAGCGAAGTCCGATACGCACTTGGGCGTTTTTTTTTTTACTAAGTTAAAATTTATGGTACAGGCGCAATAGGATAGATGATTTAAAATATCTAATTAGTCCGTCGCAAATATCTAAAAAGTGCCAAAAACGGCCGTTTCTGACACTTTTACCTACTACTTTGGATACGAAACATTTTGAGACCTGTTTTAACAACGTAAAAATTCTTTATCCTCTTTGTAACAAACGTGAAGTTGGATTTTTTTATATTTATTTTCTGTGCTATGCTACGATTTTTTATTCAATGAGGGCGCCACTGGACCGCGAGAAGGGCCTTAAATTATCATAAAATATTGGACACGTATTTTCTATTTTGTCACGTATTAAACAAAAAAACTGGCCAAGTGCGTGTCGAATTTCGCACATTATGGGTTCCGTAACCAAATATTGGTATTTGTTAGTAAAGTATACGTTATAGTTATAATAAACATCATCACCAAATTTCAAGTTTTTAAGTCAACGGGAAGTTAAAAAATTCTTCGTAACAAAATTTTGTGACAGACGACGGACGGACAGACAGACAGACGGACACGTGAGTGATAACCATAGGGCTCCGTTTGGACCCTTCGGGTACGGAACCCTAAACGTACGGCGGATAAATACTGCACGCGCGAGGTAGAAATTACCGCTGGTTGATCCCTCGGCGTCGAGTAAGCTTTGATGGATCTTGTCGCTCAGCGACCAACTTGTGGAGCGAGTCCTCGCCGGCAGTGAACAGTCAGCGATCAACAATTAATATATGCATCTCTTTTGTTTACACAGAATGTATATCTATTGTACGATTCTTGAGCGTCAACATAGCCGATAGTTAGTCGCTTCCTCGCCGGCGGCGGTGGAATAATAATTATAATAATATATCATTTATTTCGGACTCATATTACATCCATATTTGTTAGTACAATTGCGAGCTTACAGACTACTGTTAGTAATAATTGATTGAAATAGCCTTAGACGATAGATTATCTGTCAGTCAAAACCTTGACTGTGGTTAAACTGACAGAAAAACCTACCGTGTAATGGACGCCTTGGGGTCGATTTTTAACCGACTTTCGAAAAAGGAGGAGGTTCTATGTTCGACTGTATGTTTTTTTTTTTTAAAGTATGTACGCCGATTTCTCCGTCAGTTGTGGACCGATTTTCAAAATTCTTGTTTTATCCGTAAAATCCGTTAAATTCCACGTTCCATGTTATTAGGGTTTTTAGTTCAACTGGCAGATAACTTTTATCTAAGGAATAAAAATGGCAGTTTGACAGCTTTTGTATAGAAAATATGTCACACCACCGTATTTATTCAACAGATAAAAGTTATCCGAGCAATGACAAATCAGCCCTTAGAAGAAAGTAACTTGGAAGAATTAAATTGGTTCTTAATTAAATACTGTCATGAGTTCATGACTCATGAGGTTATAATCCCAATGAGGCGTTGCTTTTTCCTCTTGGGGATGTGGCTGGTTATAAGCCGTTATTTCCCCCATGGCGCTGGGTAAATGCCTAATAAGTTGATAACTAACTTTGTTAACGGTAAGAGGTCAATAGCCTCGAGAGGAGCCCCTATAAGCCAAGTTACACGCTGTCTATGTCAAGTTGGCAAAAATTTGTCGTACTGATAATGGTCAATTTGTGCTAACTTACAAGTAACATAATACACACCAAAAATTCAACCCAAATGGGCGGCAAATAATGAATAATTCATACTATCCATAGAAATGCAAAAGTAAATCGTACAGTCTGATTGTTACCTTTTCACTTCATAACCGCTGAACCAATTCGCATAAAATTTGATTCACACGAATGTACCATGGATTATGGCATAGTACTTTTTATCCCAGTCAGTGTTCCCTTCTCAGTATTATGTATTTATTGTACCTATATGTATATAAATAGTACACCTAAGACTACCTACAGTACTGTCTTTCCTTTTTGTCTTTAAAATCCATCCAAAGGTTGTCTTGAAAAGATCGCTTTTAGCGATAAGGCCGCCATTGTGTCACCCTATGTAAAGTTTTTCTTCATTTATATGTTCTGTAATCTAAATGGTGTACATAATAAAGAGTATTCTATTCTATTATAAAAGCAAAAGTTTGTGAGTGTGTGTGTTTGTATGTTTGTTACTTCTTCGCGCTCAAACGGCTGGACCGATTTGGATGAAATTTGGTTATAGATAGCTTATAAGTACCCTTTTTTTTGTGGGGTGGGAAATCATCTAATGACATCCTCCGCTCTAGGGTGGAGACTGGTGGTGGCGTGTCAGACTCTTACTGACTAAAACCCACCCCTGTTCCTTCCCTGCCCTGAATGCCCAGGGGCGCAGTAACTCTGTTTCGAATTTATCCACAACCCCTGGGCAGAGATAGCTTATACCCTGGATTAATAGGCGGACATAGGCAACTTTTTATCGCGGGTGAAAGCGCGGGGTGCAGCTAGTGGGATAATAAAATACAATTCACGCGGGCAAAGCCTCGAGCTTAAGCTAGTCTAGTTAGGGCAAGAGTAAAATTAGTTCGGGTGTTAATGCTAACAATAAAAAACCTTTTACAAATATTACATGCACAACATAGCCCAAACAACGTAGCATGAATATTAAATTGAAAATACAACCAAAACACATATTTAACTAGCGAAACATGTAAACTTAAGTGGTTTTAAATGACATCACAAAACTAGTTAAGTCCATTAGTACTTCTGGCTAGAGGGAGATATACTGGTTAGTACACTGATTAGATAAAACATATTATCTGTGGATCGATACTTACGGGACCAGCCCGCTTGGTTGTGGCGACTGTGAAGTCTGGACAGAATAGCAGGTCCTGTGAACAAAGGAGAATGATAAAAAAAAAACTTAAAAACAATGTTAATCGATCAATCAGAAAGTAGTGCCAATTAATGAGTAATAATGACTTATTAACAGTATAAGTATCACAGGCTAAATCCATGGGGTATAGGAAGTATCTCCTAAGCATCCTAAATAAATAAGCCGCGGGCGGACAGAAATACATTTTATTTATTTATTTAGTACATGGAGGAATTACAGCTAATAAAATCAAATAAAAAAGGAAACCATAGTCACCAGAAACCCAATTACAAATCCTCACTTATAGAACTATAATAATTTTGTGGTGTGAGCACAAAAACAAAAACACACCGCTTTAAAGAAAGAAGCAATTTAAAAAAATTGGTTTGCAATTATATGACTAAAATACAAGAGTAAAAATAAAAACAAAAACTAGTAACATAATCTACCGCTACTTAAAAAATTTGAGGCTGAAGCACCTTCTGGCCGACACTATAAGGGTTCCTTGTTAGGACTACGGAACCCTAAAAAAGGTTAGTGCTATCCGTCCTGTGTATCGTGAATTATACAAATATACAGATCATGGTAAGGCTCGTAGCCTTTTAAAATCTAGGTTTGGATTGGCTTCCTGCCTAAAGACATACATATTATGTGTCACAATGATTAGTTTGGATGAATGACTGATATAATCATTATCATAAATATCTTAACATGATAATGATATTTCTCAGATTTTGTTCAGTTATATTTCACAGGCAAGCCATTCATTGTTTAAATTAATTATTGGACTTCCTTAATCAGTTGCCTAGACAACCAAACCTTTGATACAATATTATCATTAGCCATATAGGAATTAAATGTAAGATAAAACAAGATAGACACTCACACAGACAGCGTTGATAAGAGACTGAGCGAGGGGCACTGACTCATTCTCAGCGGCTGCGGGTAGGGACGACCAGAAGAAGCCATGCCACTCCGGTTCCTCCAGCATGTATGGTAGCACTCGGGTTAGGAGACGGGCACAGTTTAATGCTGAAATTAAGAAAGTGTCAAAGTTCGATCCTGTAACTCTGGTCTGAAAGAAAGTACTCCTTTTAACAAAAATATGCAGAATCTAGATCTACTTTCCATTTTTTGGTATCACATCAACAATTTCTTTTTATAATTTTTTATTTGTATCTGAATTAAACCAGATATTTTGGTAAGTTTTTATTTAATTGATATATTATGTCTCGAAAATTTTCGAGGTAAATAACACTTTTACACGTCAATATTTTTTGTCAGTTTAAGCTAGATGAGGCCAGTGTTTCCTAGCTGATTACCTTAAGAAGAAACACCAAAACCAACACAGAGGTCAAAGTCTCTTTAGTTGATTTTTAACCGACTAAAAAAAAAGGAGGAGGTTCTCAATTCGACCGTATTTTTGTGTATGTTCAGCCCTCACTCCGTCATTTATGAACCGATCTTAATTATTATTTTTTTGTTAGATAGGGTATACCTCAAGGGTGGTCCCATGTCAAGGAAATCTTGATCTGATAGTGGAATCCTGATAAAATTGAGAGAAAACCTCGAAAATTGTGGGTACGTTTAGCGTTTCTGTACGTATGTTCGGCCCTCACTCCGTTGTTTATGAACCGATTTTGACGATTCTTTTTTTCTTAGATTGGGCATACCTCAAGGGTGGTCCCATGTCAAGGACATCAGGATCTGATCATGGAATCCTGATAAAATTTAGAGAAAACCTCAAAAATTGTGGGCACGTTTAGCGTTTCTGTATGTATGTTCGGCTTCACTCCGTTATTTATGAACCGATTTTGATGATTCTTTTTTTGTTAGATAGGGTATACCTCAAGGGTGGTCTCATGTCAAGGACATCAGGATCTGATCCTGGGATCCTGAAAAAATTGAGAGAGAACCTCGAAAATTGGGTACGAATATTGTTTCTGTTTACTTTTCATAACTTAATCAGGTATTTGCATTTAGGAACCATCACATCATGAAACTGAGCTGATGATGGCAACCATACCTTTACTAAACAATAGAAGTTAGATATAAAAAACTGGTTTTAGTGACAGATACCACTTAATATGCTTTGAAGAAAAGACGTCTTTACAATATTGGAGGTAACCTCAACTGGTCAATATTATGGGAACTTCATGGAAGGATGGTTATATCATCAGCTCAGTGGCAAAAGGAATGATGAAGAATTAGAAATTAACCTCAGAGTCTTAAAAGATGATGCGAGCCACAAAAAAGTCATAAAATAACCGACGAAAAATAACTAAAAAGCAAAAAAATAAATAAACCTTTTAAGTCTTGAGTAATGAACTTATTTACCTACATAAAATATCAAATTTTATATAAACTAATTTTGAGTCGGCGCCAATTAATAAAATGATTAATTACCTACTTATAGCCTTCTTCATTTGTAAGTACTTACAAAATTTAGATATTTAATAATCAGATTGTTGTTTAGCGCCGACTTAAATTAGTTTATATAAAATTTTATGGTATGTTTGCTGAGGCGCGGGTGGATGGCTTTGTCGCTACCGTCAGGAAAAGATGCGCCTCCCTACTTGCTCGCGTTCGTGGCAGTACCAACACTATACTGGGTGTTTTTACTGATAGGTGGGAGTCCCCCATGCTGCAAAGGTGGGTGCGGCTTCATGCCGTAAAATAATTTTATGTGCAATACTAACATTAGCTCATAAGTATATTGTTACTAACAAAATATGGACCTGGTCTGAATTAAATGTTTATTATTATTAGCCTTTTTTTTATTTGGTGTTGGGAAATCATCCAATGACATCTCCCACTCTTGGTGGAGCGGAAGGGCTTGTCAGACTGTAAGTGACTAAAACCCACCCCTGTTCCTTCCCTGCCTGAGTGCCCAGGGGAGCGGTAACTCTATTACGAATTTATCCACTACCCCTAGGCATGCAGGCACAAGCATAATTAGCCAGTAATATATTTGGTGCAGCCGTGGGCGCACACTTTTATTCTATTTTTTTGTTAAGTACCTGCTTTTGTTTTTGTTTTTTATTTGATTACATTTTTATTTATTGAAGTGTGTGTTTTTAAATTTTTTATTTTTTTTTATTAGTGATCAAAATATTTATGACAATGTATACTATATGCTACAAACCACAGAAGCCTTTAATGGCTTTATATGGCTATGGAGTTCGGAATAACTAAATGTAAGATATTAACTAATATGATAAATTTGTGAATTTTACATTGTAATATTGTTTTCAAGTACTTAATATAGCACAATCAAAGATAGTAAGTATATCAAACTAAAGTATATAATAATCATAATGAGTAATTTGCGTAAAATGCTTTTTTAATTTACTTCTTGCTTTTTTAGGGTTGCAGAGGTATTTATTTTGTATGTCTGCAGGAAATTCGTTTATTATTTTTGGTAGTATATAGGTGTGTGTTCTCATACCATATGTATTGTTGCATATAGGCAAGGTAAAAGTTTTCATGTTAGCTAAAGTTCTTAATTTATAAATTCATCGTTTAGTATTGAAAGTTTGGTCATGTTTTGTATTGGCAATATGTTGCAATAATTAAATAGTTCAGAGTAATCATTTTGGTATTTGGTTTTTACTTTAAGGGGTACAATATTTTTGAGAATTCGTTGCTGTAGTTTGTAAATTTTATCTAAATTTGTTCTATCTGATCTCCCTTAAGCTACTCAGTCCATAACTAATTATGGAGTCAGCTGGAGCTAGGTATAGGTATAGTAAACGTGGCAATAAATGATTTTTCTTTGCTTCTTTCTAATATTCTCACTACTGGGCCAACACAAGCCTCCTATCTGTGAGAGCCTGAGTGAAATATACAGAAATAATGATTAAATTAGCTTCTGCCAGCGATTTTGCCTGCGTGGAACCAGTCCTTCCCCCCATCATAATTTATAGTATATTTGTTATTTTGATGTATGTATAAGCTATATTACTGAAAAGTTTCATCAAAATCGGTTAAGTAGCTTTTGCATGAAAGCATAACTGATAGTTTTTATTAATTATAGTTTGTTAATACGATACGATCGACACAAGGAATGACATTTTTGTTTTTATTTCGTTTTTTAAAAAAACTCCATAGCAACGATCACGGCAAAGAGATTATGCTCTCTTTGCCGTGATCGTGATCTCGATTATGATGCAAACTCTAACACTCCTCCTCATCACTAGCATGATCGCTACATTAAACCAAGTGAGGATCTCAATCCATTAAGCCTTGGTCCAGGTAAACTCTTAGTCAACATATCTGCCTCCAAGTGGGCACTTGGACGGTATTCTACTTCAACTTCCTTCAACTGTCTTATGAAATGTAGCTTCGTATCAATATGCTTTGTCTTAGAGCCAATCATAGGATTTTTAGTCAATTGTATGGCAGCCTGATTATCGTTATATATTTTGACGATGGGTTGGCTCCATTCTGTAACATCATTTATCAAACGCCTTAGATGAATGGCTTCCTTAGCAGCTTCAGCCACACACGTGTACTCTGCTTCGGCTGTTGATAACGCTACACACTTTTGTTTTCTGCTTTCCCAGCTAACAGGAGCACCGGCAAGTTTAAAACAGTAGCCACTGTACGACCTTCGATCTATCGCACAAGATGCAAAACCTGCATCAGCTTGACCATACAACTCCATTTCGGTTTTCTTGTAACAAGGGCCCATGCCTTTTGTCCCTTTTAAGTAACGTAGTACACACTTCGCGCTCTTAAAATGTTCCTCTCCAAAACAACTGTTGAACTGTGACAAATAGCTCACACTGAACATTATATCAGGCCTGGTGGCCACGGCTAAGTACATCAGTGTGCCAATCAATTGTTGATATGGTAATTTTTCATCACACTTTTCATTTTTCTGCAATTTCAGATTAAGTTCCATTGGTGTAACAGTTGGCTTGCAGTCTTCCATGTTAAATTTCTTTAACACTTTTTCAATATATCGTTCTTGATATAATTTTATTTGGTCTCCTCCTTGCCTTTTAATCTGCATTCCTAGAAGTTGTTCAGGCTCTCCTAGATCCTTCATTTCGAACTTTTGGTTTAGCATCTTTTTTATTTCTTTTAATTTTTTCTCACAGGAGTAAGCTATTAACAAATCATCAACATAAATTGCTATAATCATTTTAGCTCCTCCTTTCTTTAAAATATATACGCAAGGATCAGCTTCTGATGGGATAAACCCCATTTTTTCTAGCTCGCTACTCAATTTCAGGTACCATTGTCTACCTGACTGCTTCAAGCCATAGAGTGCTTTTTCGAGATTGCATACTTTCTCTCCTTTTATGTTTTTCAAGTCCTCTAACATTTTCTTAGCTTTGTGAAACAGCGTTAAATCATTGTTGCCACTTTCTTCCACCATTATTTCTGCTACATATTCTTCTAGATAATCTGGCATCTCCATTTCTATTTTCTTATCTAACACGCCATTTAGGTAAGCTGTCGTGACATCCATTTGGTTAAGCTTCAACTCCTCATCCACAGATACAGCGATGATGCTTCTAATTGAACTTAGCTTTGCAACGGGAGAATATGTCTCACTATAGTCAACTCCAGGTCTTTGTCTAAATCCTCTTGCAACTAGTCTCGCTTTCTTTACCTCTGTGTTTTTAGGACCTATTTTCTTTTTCAAAATCATTTTGAAATCTACAAGATTCATTTGTTTTTCCCGTTTTGCGATATTCCACGTACCGTTTTTTACGTGTGCTCTGATTTCTGCTTTTATGGCATCATGCCAGTACTTTTCATCTCTTTCTTCTTCTTCTTCTTCGCATAGATACATGTTATTAGTAGTCATTTCCTCATCGTTTCTGCCTTTTATCTCATAATCTTTAGCCCATACTGGCAATTGTCTTTTTCTTTGAGATTGTCTCCTGCTATTGGCACTATCATCAACTTGTTCACCTTCGGTTGCTTGATGTTCTTCATGATGTTCGACTACTGCTTCATCAGCATTTTCATTGAATTCATCAAGTGCATCATTGAACGTTTCTCCGAAAACGTCGTGAGGTGGAGTATCAAGCTGAGTCAATGATGGGGTTTCATACTGCGTCGAAGAACTAGGTACTGCGTCAGATTTTGGCGATTTATGTTTCATATTTACGTCGATTTTTATATTCTCAGTTGTTTCTTCTTCTTGTTTCCTATTAGGTTTTATATTTGTATTTCTTTTACTTATATCTCTTCTGTTTTCCCTTGTTTCTTCAAAATTTGTAGAGTCCTTTCCGTAAAACATGGCATTTACAAATTTTACGTCTCTACTTATTATAAATTCTTTTGAAACAGGAATGAAGATTCGGTACCCTCTGGCACATTTTGCGTATCCTACAAATATGCCTTCGGTAGCTCGAGGAGCAAATTTCCATCCTCTTTTAGGTCCTTTCCTTAGGACAAACGCTTTCTGACCGAATATATGTAGGTGTCTTGCAGATGGTTCACGACCAATCCATTTTTGGAAAGGTGTCTGTCCATTCAGGGCTTTAGTTGGGCATCTATTCGTTATATAATTTGCTGTATGAATGGCATTTGCCCACAGCTCCTCTGGAACCCTTGATTCAAGCATTAGGCATCTCGCCTTCTCGACTAATGTTCGATTTTTACGCTCTGCAAGTCCATTACTTTGAGGTGTATAGGGTGACGTTAGTCTTCGCTGAATTCCATGTTGTTTTAAATAATCATTGAAATTTTTATTTATGTACTCGGTACCATTGTCCGACTGTAGATATTTAATTTTATGCTTCAATGCATTTTCCACCATGTTTTTATATTCTGTGAAAATCTGGAATACTTCGCTTTTATTTTTCATGAAATATACTCAGCAATAACTTGTGAAATCATCAATAAAAGTCACGAAATACTTAGATCCAGCATGAGTTTCAACTTGCATAGGTCCACACACGTCAGTATGTATAATTTCCAGTGGCTCTCTTGTCTTTATACCGTCTGAGGTATTAAATGGTAAGCTCGTCATCTTTCCTTTCAGACATGTTTCACAGTCTCCCAATTTTTCCTTTTCTTTAATTTCTAATCCTTTTATTAGTTCTTTCTTGGATGCTGCTTTCAGGTCAGATTCATTTAGATGTCCGAGTTTCTTGTGCCACTTCATAATATTTGTATCTTCTTCTACTGCGTTGGCCTTCTCTATTTCTTCAAATCTCATGTAGTACAAATCATTTTCTCTATTTGCCTTGAGAATAACCTTGCCGCTACTGTTCTTTATTAATGCCTGATCTTTCTGGAATACTACAGAGTATCCATTATCAGTGAGTTTTCCAACTGAAATTAAGTTCATGGACAATTCAGGTACATACAGAACATTATTTATGTCGTATTGTCCATCCTTCACTCTAATCGTGATTTTTCCTCTGCCTTTTACTTCTGTGACATACTGATCGGAAGCTAGTTTTAATGTTCCAGAATCACTATTTATTGTGTCAAATTTCTCATCATTGCTACACATATGAGATGTGCATCCGCTGTCGAGGCACCAAATATTTTTCTTTAAATGCTTCGCAGACGTTAGGCAAGTTGGTTGTACACAAAAAACTTTCACGGTTTGAATTGTTATGGTTATCACTATAACCGGCTCTCGCTTGGCATTCAGAAGCCTTATGACCCTTTCTTTTGCATTTGTTGCATCTGAATTTGAAAAATCCTCTATTATTCTTACGTCCTTGTTGTTTATTTCTGCTATAAAAAGCATCTTCCGCATTATCTCTATTGTTGTTATTCTTCCTGGCTTCACTTTCTTCAATAATTTTTATTTTTAAATTATCTGGACTTGGCAAACTGTCTCTAGTTTCGATGGCAATCCGAAAATTCTCGAAACTTTGTGGCAGGCTATACAACATCATAATACTTAATAGTTCTGGATGGATTTCCACACCCATTGTCGCTAGTTTGTCAACCACATCCATGAAATTGCTTAAGTGATCCTGCACATCGTCTTTTTCAGCCATTTTCTTCAGAACAAGCTGTTTAAGCAAAGTTTCTTTTCGCGCAGGTCCCGAACTTTGGTGAATAGACTTTAGCCTGTCCCAAACGTCTTTAGATGTTTTACAGCCAGTTACCTGCTTCAGCTGAGGTGGAGACATCAATAGCATGATCTCAGCACGAGCCATCGTGTCCCTTTTTAGGAACTTCTCTGAGTCTTCGGCAGTCGCGTTCACGGATAATTTTGTAGCTCCGCTCGCGTATTCCCATAACTCATTTTTTATTAGGATGGCCTCAGCCTGTACGCACCAAGCGGTTCTATACGATATGATGACGACATCGTTTCTCGTTCTAACCACGCTCTGCTACCAATTGATAGTTTTTATTAATTATAGTTTGTTAATACGATACGATCGACACAAGGAATGACATTTTTGTTTTTATTTCGTTTTTTAAAAAAACTCCATAGCAACGATCACGGCAAAGAGATTATGCTCTGTGATGCACTCTAACAATAACAAACATCTATACATCCATTCTCACAAACTTTCACATTTATAACATTAGTAGTTCCATTGAGATTTCATAGTAACAGTTGTGTGTGTACATAAATAACATTTTATGTACACAATACATAGCTTTTATTACTGTTTAATATGATTCATGGTCAGTATTTACTTCTGATATTATGTTATTGTGCGGCTGTATGGCGTATTTCCTATTTATTATGAATCATTAAAATATTGAATAATCATTCAGCTGCTACTAGATCCATTACAAGATTAATATTAAAACTATGTGTCATGTGAAAAAATGTAACATCCTGATTTCCATTATCTTTTTTGTAGGCAATTCTTTATTATTATACTGACCTCATTTTAGGGTTTGTAGAATATTATCTATAATTTTTTTAATGCAATTATGTCTGTGTGATGAAGTCATACCTGTCTGCTGTTCCCTCTGGGTTCTGCAGCTGCTGTCCACCATCTTCACCAGCTTTTCTACAGCCTTATAAACTAGTGTCGCAAGATTGTTCGGAGATTCTTCTCGTAACGCGCGTATCTCTGCACCAGGCACCAGTGCGAACACATCTTGTACGTTGGTCACGCTCTCAGACCAGAATTGGTCCCAAAAACTATCGTCTGAGGAGTCAATAGGCTAAAACGAAATCATTACATCAATACCCCAATAGTAACTTCGTAAATATATTTCTTGCAACAGATTCGAAACACTTACTTGAGTTTTAGAGGTAAGCTGAACGACAGCTTTCCTAAAGTTCAGTTTTGTGTCAGCGTTACCCATTTTTCACGATTTCTAATTGTTTAAATACATTAAATCCATCTCAACTGTTCTCATAAAAACAATGAAAAATGACAAACTGACAGAAGGTTGACTTGACAGAAGACGACGTGTCAAAGACAAAGGATCTTTTACAAAGTTTTGAAAAGTAAGGAAATCGATTTTCTGCCATCAAGAACAATAATATCTAATTATAACCACTGACTGAAAATAATTTTATAAGTCAGTTTATAAGTCAGCGAAACTCAGTTATTATTACTGAGTTTCGCTAGCTACTTTAGTTGTTCGGTTTTGCTGACTAACAATTAGTTTGATGTAATATAGAGGGTCATCTTCCACGTAATCTATGTAAACCTCGTAATTCGTAATACACCCTCCTTTTTGTGTGTAATGTGTATAAGTTAAAAAAAAATATGTAGCATACATAATACATTATTTTGATCTAATTTTGGTAATAATTTATCTCAGTGTTGTTAGTCTCATTGATTTTTATTGTTTGAAACACTTTGGTAAATTGGTTTTGGTTGTTATTGATCTGTGCTATCTGTGCCCTGTGGCTCTACTGCTCTGCAGTTGCTTGTCAGTTGTGACTTGTCTATGAATTTCTAATCATTCATTTTCAAAGTGCTGGAAAATGGCTGCTGCAAATATTGCCCGCAGTGCTCTAAGTGGATTATTACGAAAATCCACTTCCATTAGGACACCGGTAGCATGCCGGCTTTCGACCGTGGCCCTGCGCCAAAACTATAGTACAATAAATACTGTCATAAAGACATACAACACCCAGAACCATCAGAATGGGGTAAGGGTCTCATCAGTCAATGCAACGTGATATTTTGCAGACAGTGTTTTATTTAGGTGGAATTTGTGTTAGTAAGGATGCTAACAGTATCGCCCAATCCAAGTATCGATAGCTTAGTCTTTTCTGAAATTATAACCTCAATCTTATTGCATAACAAATGTGTATAGTGTTACCCCAATTGTTTAGGTACAGCAAGCCCAACAGTACTCGACACGCGTGTACGACAAACCCTCGCCACAGGAAATAGAGGAACGAGTCCTGAAAGTTTGCCAAGCTTACGACAAACTCAGTAGTATGAAGGTACATACATAAAATTTATTTCTACTATATATTGTTTCAGGCCCAGAATATCAGTGTCCGCAACTACAGCGGCGGACCTCCGCTCACATTAGAACTTATTAAAAGTAGAGTACTACTTGTTCTTCAACTTTATGACAAAATTAACCCTGAAAAGGTAGCCTTCACTGAATTATTCATGTTCTAATTGAGATACCTTCTCGCATAATGTGTTCTGTCTATGCTTACTGGCTTTCTTTTAATCTAAGTGCTATAAAATGAGTAACTAACAAAGTTATATCTCTGTTTCAGCTGAGCGTAGACTGCCACTTTATAAATGATCTTGGTTTGGACTCTCTGGACCATGTGGAGGTCATAATGGCAATGGAAGACGAATTTGGCTTTGAAATTCCTGATGGGGATGCGGAGAGGCTGGTTAGACCCAAAGACATTATCCAATATGTTGCTGACAAAGAGGATGTTTACGAATAAACTAAAATTAAAGAACAGTAGCATTGTCTTTGGAATTTAAGACCAGTTGTGCTGCCTGTTGAAAATTCAGTTGGATAAATTCCAGTGCCATTAGAATACAACTGGCCTAAGATGACAAGACATTGAGCTTAGGGTTTAGTTTGATTTATTTTACTTGTAATTCAAATAAGAATGAACAATGTAATCTGTGCTAATCCAACATCCATCTCTCAAGATGTATAAACTGTAAATTCTGTTTTTGTTGATTATATGCCTGTTAGAGTAGATCATTTGTTTTTCATTTGGTCAATATCACTACCCGAAGGAATTAATTATATATTAGTAAATGGCTTTTCTTTGGCAATGATTATTATGGTTAATCTACAAAACTTCATGAAAAGCAACTGATGAAAACTATGCATTTGCCTTTATGTTGTATTTTAGTTAGTGGATCTCCTCAATATTGTGATATCATGAGTTGATAAATAACATGTTATACCACACTTGCAAATTTTTATTTAAAAACCTTTTTATACTGGATCATTCAAAGTTGAAACATAAAATCGAATATCAGACATATCAACCTAGATATATGGAACCAACACAATACCTACTCTGCATGAAATTTTTTACAAGAATAATTTGGCCCTGCCATCTGACCTTTGCTACATATCTGATCAAGTGCTTGGTGCTTACCAATGAATCAAGACCATACACATACAGCCTGTATGGTCGTTCTTGCCAACCCAGTGCTAATCTGTGACCCGATGGCCACAGATTACTATACTAGGTACACAGATTACTAATAATGTAGACTAGTGTAATGGATTGTTCAGAAGGGGAAAACAGAAACAAGCACTGAAGACTAATAGTTTTTTAATCGTCACAGACTCACAGAGCAACACAATCAAATTGCCACAAATTCTCTCTAGTCTTTTCCAGCCCAAAAACAACAAATACCCTCGCCGGAAATCAAAACCATCCCTCTCATAATAATATAAATTAATATTCCAAACACATTATTAAATTGACATACTTTTATCAGAAATCATAAGAATGGAAGCTATAAGTTTATAAACTATAATCTCTTAATTGAATAAGATTTACAGAGCTATTTTCAAGATAATTAATGAGTGCTCAGAGAGTTGGATCAATGATTATTAATTAATAAGGAATGATTACAGTACATTAGTGTTTATAAGAGTTGATAGATGGCGCTAGTAAGTTCTGTTAAGAAGAATACATCAGTAGATCCTGACGGCTACTGTTACACTAGTTGCTGTCAATGCCATTAGATGGCGTTGGTTGCTTGTTATTGGTGTGACGGCCGTACAGCTGGTGAGTACGAAGGATGAGGGATTGAAACTATTACATTCGGCCATCCTGCTATTGTCGTGGTCCCCCGCGGCGTTGGGCTCCAGCTCCTTCAGCCGCAGCGGCGACACTAAAATTCATGTTTGGCAGTACCTGGGAACAAAAAAAAAAAACCCACAGTATATTTCCTCTTTTTTTTTTAAATAGGTACCTATTCAATTTAGGTTACATTTTTATGTTGATTCATCACATAGATCATTCTTTCCACAATAGACTGAATTATATTCTCTTTGACCAGACATAATTTATTGTTACATCATGTTAGTTAGTTACCCCGTGGCCTCATATTTATAATTATATGAACAGCTTAATATGTATCAAATTAGCGATATTATGAGAATTTCTGTAACTTATGTATTAATCGATTCATATTCACACAGATTTATTTGCCTCATATGACATAGAAAAGTGCACTCCGATCTGTCTTGGAGTTTCATAAAGCGTAACTGGAATGACATTCACTCAGATCTATAGTTAGATAGATTATCACACAGATTTATTTGCTGTATCACACAGTATATCAGGATAGATATTCACATAGATCTTTCTGCCTTAACACACAGTTATTCACACAGATCTATCTGCTGTATCACACAGTTTAGCAAGACAGATATACACACAGATGTATCAGTATCACACAGATCAGCGATTACACAACCATTATTTTGTTTGGGTATTAGGTATTAGTTAAATTCTGTTCTGTAGGTACACTATTATGTGTTTATCTAATTTTAAATTGATGTGTTGTTGTTTATGCTACAGTTTTTGATACTTAATGAATTCTTGGATCCTAGTGTGGGTTAAGTGGAATAATACAATAATAAATAATATTAAGTAGGTTCATTTACTTTGAAATTATCAGATTATTACAGTACCTATTCATTTTTATTTGAACAAGTTATAATAACAATAGTTAGCAAAAGTAAGGGTTTACAGTACTTACAAGATTATCTAGTGCAGCCAAATGTTAGGATAAACTTAACTCTCTAATAAATCTATTAAATCATCTCTATCTATCTCGTGATCAGAATCTGTAGAACTGTCAGGCACTGATGACTGATATGGGCGAAGTGAATCACCAGGAACTACTGCACTAAACTTTTTATATCCCTTGACCCCTTGAATACTATTTATTGTGTATCGGTCAATAGTATGGTCTATTTTAGTGACCTTGTATGGTCCAGTAAACACACTCCCTAACTTTTTAGTGACTCCAACTGTTTTGTCACGAGATAAGCCTCCCTTCCACAAAACCAATTCACCTACGTTGTATTTCCTACATTTCTTATGTCGCTTATCGTACCGACCTTTCATAATTGCCATATTATTATCTATGCGCAATTTCGCATTGTGTCTACGTTCAAGTAGGTTTTGAGGATCAATGTTCTTAGCGACCCGGTTTGCAGGGTAAGCAGGAAATAAAGAGTTGTCATGCGAAAACATAAGACTAAACGGAGAGAATCCTGTAACAGCATGAGGACTGTTATTTATACCCCAGACTACATCCGAAAGTTTTTCATCCCATGTGCATTCGCTATCGGCGGTAGTGTTTAGGCCATTTATAATAGTTCTGTTTACTCGTTCTACCTGACCGTTCGAACGTGGACAGGCAATGGCATTCAATACATGTTTGAACTGTTTATCTAAGGAGAACTCTTTAAAATACCGACTTGTGAAAGCAACACCTCTATCTGTAACTATTCTATGAGGATTGCCAAAAATAGATATTATTTCTTTCAAGTTTTTAATAGTTTCTATAGAACTAGTGCCTTTAACAGCTCGAGCAAATACAAATTTTGTAAAAGAATCAATAACTACGAGTATGTATGAGAAACCACGGCGTGTTTTCAAAAATGGGCCCAAGTGATCTACATGTAAAGTATGCATTGGTATTGCTACTTTCTCAATGGGATGTAGCTCGCCCTCTGCTTTCCCATAATTACCTTTAGCATACGCACAGTGTAAGCAGGAATTTACATATTTCCGTATAAACCGAGTCATACCACAGAACCAAAACTGTGATTTTATTGATTTTTCGCACTTTTCAAAACCTATGTGCCCTACTTGGTCATGATACTTTTGTAACAGTGACCACTTTGAGAGTTTAGGTATTACAAACCGATCTCCGTGTAAAGTTTTTCGAAACAGACATCCGTTAATAATGGTATAATTTTTATTGATGTCCGGATTATCCGTACCCGCATTAATCTGTCGAATAATACTCTGTACCGTATCGTCTTGCAACTGCAGCGTGAGGCGCCAGTCTGCTTCGTCAATGTGAAGTATAGCAACGCCTTCAACCGGGTTGCGACTGAGTGCATCAACGTGTTTCATACGGTGGCCAGGGCGATATTCGATTTCAATATCAAAATCCTGGATTGTTAACCACCATCGGGCTATACGCGGTATCAAATCTTTTTTAGTCAGTGTGGTTCTTAATGCCGCACAATCAGTAATTACTTTAACTGGGATACCTGTTACATAAATACGGAAACGTTTAAGGGACTCAACCACGGCGAGAGTTTCTAGCTCATAGCTATGATAGTGCATTTCTTCTCTACTAGTAACGCGACTAAAGTAAGCAACAGGTTTTAAATCACCATCATTTTGGTATTGGAGTAAAATACCACCTAACCCTAAACTACTAGCATCAGTATGAATTTCTGTTTTAGCATGCGCGTCATAAATTGCTAAAACAGGGCGTTCAGTCAACGTAACTTTTAAAAGATTAAAAGAATGTTCTTGCTCCGGACCCCATACCCAGGCTAAGTCCTTTTTTGTTAAGCTGGTTAAAGGTCGAGCAATTTCAGCGAACCCTCTTACAAATTTCCGGAAATACGATGCTAAACCGATGAATTGTCGCAGTTCGTGCACGTTTCTCGGTTGTCTAAAATTAATAACACTGTTAATCTTTGCTTGCCCCGGGCGAACAGACCCTTCAGTAACCTCATGACCCAAATAATTGACGCTGGTTTTCAAAAAAGAGCACTTTTTTAAGTTTAGTTTTAAATTAGCTCGAGAAAGAAGTTTCAAAACATTCTCCAATAATTCTATACCTTCTTCTATTGTAACGGTGGGTAATGTGACGTCATCAAGGTATGTTGCAATTTTATTATCAAGGGACCCTAATGCCTTCCGAATTAACCGTGAGAAAACCGCCGGAGCGTTTGCCAAACCAAACGGCATTTTTAAAAATTCATACTGTCCAGTCGACGTAATGAAGGCAGTTCTATGAATTGAATTTCCCGCCATTTTAACTTGGTAATAACTTTGCGCCATATCTAGAACCGTGAAGTATACTTTTCCCGATAGTCGATTGATCTGATCATCAATGTGTGGTAGAGGGAATCGATCTTTTACAGTACGTGCGTTAAGAGCGCGATAGTCGATACATAATCGATAGTCACCTCCCTTTTTCTTTACTAAAATTACAGGACTCGCGTATTCAGAGTTCGATTCTCGCACTATTCCAGCAGATAGAAGGTCATTCACCTTTGCCTGTACAATTTCATTTTCTTTGTAGGATAATCGATATGGCTTACAAAACACAGGTGTTTCTGATGTAGTAGAAATATGCATCTCAATTAAATCCGTACAACCCAGTTCGCTGCTACATTCAGCAAAACAACCGGGATATTTATTAAGTAACTTTAATAATGACAAAGAATGTTTTTCTTCTATTACACCAATATCAAGATCTGCCAACTCAAGTATCTTGTTTGACTGATTATAATTATGTTGTGTACTATTTTCGGCACAACTTTGAGCAACGAAAGCTACGTCGCTTTGCATAAACATAGTTGCGCGCGCAATTAGTCGACCCGCAGACCATTGTAAACAAGAATCACCTAAATTAATTACGCGTAATTGTAAAATCGGTGTATTTTTTAAGATTAACTCTGGGATAAAGTACGATTCATTACCCATCGAATACAATCGTGAGTGGGTAACAAGTATTTCACTTGGCGCTAAATCATATGATGTGTAGACACATACCTCTGCGGTCGAACCAGGCGTGATTTCTACATCGTCGAACAAGAATAGGGAGACTTTTGTTACAAAGTCTTGGCTAGACAAACGCACGCTTGATAAAGGACAACCATAATCACTGTTTGTTATTAATGTCACGGATTTAGAGGTTATAATTAAATTTACGTTAGGCTGATTAATAATAGGTTGCCCCACAATTAAATCTATATCGTTGAGGTTTGTATTTGTTATCTCGGCACATGTTTGTAAGCTTATGTTATCTATACCTAGATTTAAGAACGCTTTCCCTAAGGAGTTTACAAGTAAGCCTCCAAAGCCTCTCATTACAACATTTGATGGTAACATACATAATTGCGATTTTTCGATCGCTTTTATTGATAATATATTTACTTTACTGCCAGTATCAATATATCCAACTGCATCAACCCCATTAATAAAGATTGGTTTTCGGTATAAATCTGAAATAATTTCAGTGGTGACATGATAAACATGCTGTACCTGTTGATTTTTTTGCGGGGGCGCCGTCGCCGGCGTATCCCGCGAGCTATTTCCGGCCGCATACCAGCAGGTGTTAGCAGAGTGTCCCGCACGCTGGCAGACCTGACAGCGTGTGGCGGGTGGAGCTCGACAGTCCCGCGCTTCGTGTCCCGGTCGCCGACAATTGTAGCACACCTTCGGAGCAGAGCTCCCCGCAGCAGAGCCCCGTTGCCAAGTCGACCTGCTCGGCTTCTGGTCGGGGGGCCGTCTGGTTCTTTCAGCTTTCGCTTCCCCGTAATTTTCCAGCGAAGAAAGGAATCCATAGTATAATTCTTCCGGCGTCATGTAGCCGCATGCCTTCGCGTTCGCACGCAGCTCCGCCGGTAATCCCCGGATGAGACACGACGTCGCATTCTCCCCGTCCAGGCCACACTTTTTCATTAGAGATATTTTATCGTGGTAGTACCGCGTCATGGTCTCGTTTCCCTTTTGGCGTGCAAGCATTTCTTCTAGACGGTCGACGAAATCGGTGGTGCGTGGAAAGGCTTTGGACAGCCATTCCTTCCAAGTGGCCCACGTGGCGCTATAATCCTCAAGGTCGTCGTACCAGTCGCGCGCTGCGCCGCGTAGCCGGGTTTGCATCACAAAAACCCTGTCTTTCTCTTCCCAGTTGTAGATATCACCAAGTTGGTCTATCTTGTGAAGCCAACCTTTCACATTTGTATTTTTCTTCGCAGGATCGAATTTGGGAATGATCTCCGTGTCCAGGTATGTTATCCTTGGTCTTTTGTTGGCAGGTAGCTGACTAAAGGAGGATTGCGAAGAAAAAAAATCGGGACTTTTTCCCTCATGGCGTTCGCCATTTTCTAGAGATTCGACGCTTGGCGACCGTCTCCCTAAGCCGCGGATATAAGGGCCGTGGAATCCTTCCATCCCACTTCTGAACTGTAATGGATTGTTCAGAAGGGGAAAACAGAAACAAGCACTGAAGACTAATAGTTTTTTAATCGTCACAGACTCACAGAGCAACACAATCAAATTGCCACAAATTCTCTCTAGTCTTTTCCAGCCCAAAAACAACAAATACCCTCGCCGGAAATCAAAACCATCCCTCTCATAATAATATAAATTAATATTCCAAACACATTATTAAATTGACATACTTTTATCAGAAATCATAAGAATGGAAGCTATAAGTTTATAAACTATAATCTCTTAATTGAATAAGATTTACAGAGCTATTTTCAAGATAATTAATGAGTGCTCAGAGAGTTGGATCAATGATTATTAATTAATAAGGAATGATTACAGTACATTAGTGTTTATAAGAGTTGATAGATGGCGCTAGTAAGTTCTGTTAAGAAGAATACATCAGTAGATCCTGACGGCTACTGTTACACTAGTTGCTGTCAATGCCATTAGATGGCGTTGGTTGCTTGTTATTGGTGTGACGGCCGTACAGCTGGTGAGTACGAAGGATGAGGGATTGAAACTATTACACTAGGTATCAGTGGCCAGTGGCTAAGTAAACAACATTCTATCGTTACTCTTAGTTTGTAAAGTAACTCCTAGATGGCGTTGTTTCCAAAAACCTTGCCTTTGTTTACGCAAGTTATTTTCGAAGTTCCGTTCAAGCAAGATTGCATAACATCACCATCACGCTTTCAATTCAACGTTTCTTCGTACCTAACTGAGTATTATCAAGTTTGTGGAAATTTTCTGGAAACACTAGTTTTATTGTGTTGCTCTAATATTTAAGCTACACAACAACTTTTACTGTATGTATATTGTATTTTTCGACCATCAGCCACCACATCTTGTATAAGTACCTGCTTAAGTACTTATTTACGTACCTAGTAGCTCAAGTAAGTCACAATGCTTCGGCCAATAGCTCGTCGCGCAACCTAAGTGATAAAAATAATATACCTACCTACACTGCGCACGATAGTATGTAGCATAAATTAAAAACTGGCCAAGTGCGTGTCGGATTTCGCACATTAAGGGTTCCGTACCAAACATTTGTATTTTCTAGTAAAGTTTAAGTACTTACGTAACTAATAATAAACATTAGCACCAAAGGAGGCTGGCGAGAATGTATGTAGAATTGGACCCACTGTTAGGAGTAACGTGCAGTATGGAAACTTATAACTAGTGATAGAACTTTACAAAACTAGCAAAAAAGCCAATGGCAGTTAGTTGTAGAAGCTGGGAGAAAAAAGATACGCAAGCTGAAGCGTTATAACCTAAAACTAATCAAATAACGCTTATTAGTATCAAAAAGGTGTTCAATCGGAATAGAAATACACTATAGTGGTTACTGCATCTGACTGGAGAATATATAGGTAGGAGGTACCTATCTAGCCAAGTCGTCAATAATCCACAAAATCGCATAGAACAGTAGATATCCCACGTTAGCCGTTGAAAACAAACAATGGAATAACAATCATTTGTTTTGTTTTGACAAATTGACACAGATTATACCACCAGCTTTTAGCATAACGTTCCATCCTACGTTATCAAAAATGATCGTTTATAATTATTATTTTTAGTATTGCATATTTCTATTCAAAAATATAAATGTGTTTTTTAACTTTTATATTTAATACTAACTTATGTGTTTTATTTATTATATTTTACATGTATTATATTTAAAAAAAAAGACAAGCGTAAACGTTGACAATAGTAACAACATAAATCATATTATGAGTAGGTTGGAATGTAATTCGAAACATGGTGCGTTTAGTAACTGCCACACAATAACATGGTGCGTTACCGTGCGTTTAGTGACTCATTTTTAAGTAAATAAAAATCTTTTCTAACTTTTGATTCCCATCTTCTAGTGACTCAATACTTTTTATATAATCCTCTTATAAACACTCATTTATAATAAATATACACTTACAAGTGAATGGCTCTTTGTTAATTTATAAATAATGTGGGGCCAAACACGCCATCCTCCTTTCAAGTTCGTTAGATAAAAGTTAAAAAATTCTTCGTAACAAAATTTTGTGACAGACGGACACGTGAGTGACAACAATAGGGCTCCGTTTGGAACCTTCGGGTACTGAACCCTAAAAATTATTATTTTTAAGTGATTTTTTTTCTTGTGGCCTTGGAAACCGGACATTTTTGGAGATGAAAACAGCTCTCAGCGTTAAATATTGTTTCATATCGGTGAAAGGACCTCACCAGTATTCCAGTTGTTTCTGCCTACCCCATGAAGTGAGTGAAGCCAGAAACTAGGAAGGTTTCTGAAAAGCATTAGTTTGCGACGGTTGCATTCAATCCATTGCCGACTCGTAGTCACAACACTAATTTTTCAACACCCTATGTATAAACGAAAATTGCTAGTGCAGTAGCTTTATATTCTAATAAAGTCGTTCGCTGATCGGCGTTTGCCGACTTTCGTTCTTTGCCGGATTCGAACCTCTTGAAACTTCAAGTAAACTGATCGAAACTCAAAAGGCGGCTCTTAAGTTTTTCGCTGCCCCCCACCCCTCACATGAATTTGCTACTTCTTCATTCGAGTCGATGGTTTCGTAACTTTTTAATTACTTTTGGGCACAACATTAAATGCAGTGTCAGTAGCGCGTTCCCTTCATCCATGGCGTATGGTTACTTGGGGCATTCCAGAATTTGCTACTGCTCAGCGAATCGCGTTTGCAAGTGATAGCGCGCACGAGCAACTTGTCTCTTACATCAAGTCTATGGGCTTGTATGGAAGTGCGCGCGTGTACCTAGCGACGCGACAGCCGGGAGACTTTTTTGTCGCTATGCGACAAAAGTTTCCGGCCAGCCAGCTGCCGCTCAAAAAAAGAAAATTTTAAAAAAGTTCTTTTTTTTTTACAAATCATTCGCGTTGCTGTCCCTCCCGACTCCCGTGCGCGCATCGTCCAAATCTCGGCGAAGAGACAGCGATAAAGACTTTTTTTGTCATTTTCGCTGCTGCTGGGCTGTCTGTTGCTGGAAAATTAAGTTGCTGGTGGGCGTCATCCAAGTTTGAATCTACTGGTGCCAGCTATGTATTCGGAGTGACTTAGACGATAAAAGGTTAACCATTTATAGTCTAAGGAGAATGGGTAAAGTGCAGTGGATAAGAGTATAGGAAAAAAAAACAAGTAATTGAGAATCATAGTATTTATACAACTTTATTCTGATGAAGTTTCACTTAGATAAAGGAGATGGGATCAGAAATACGAAATATAGGTAGTGGCAGCAAAAAGTATTATCGTTTTACTAGTCGGTAATAGTAGACATGAGACAAGAGATTAAAAACACATTCATTACATATCTATGGTTTCTATTAGCAGTATGATTATTTCGGTTATTAATTTATTATTAACATTTAGTAATGTATAGTTTGACTGAAATTACAACATTATTTCTGCATCTCCATTTATCTTTAGAAAAGAAAGACACTTTCTAAGCATACAATAATAACATTTATATACAGACTAAGCTCGCAACATCTACGACTGCACTGTCCTTACACACACACACATGCACGAGTCCACATTTCTCATATTACACTACACCACTATGTACACTTTAATCTGAAGTTCGCAGCCTCAAGATATATTATTCTTTTATAAACAAAAACAATTTAAATACTGATACTCCCAGTTTCTTGTCTGCCAAAAATGGCCAAGTTCATGTTGAAACAGACAACAACAGCGTATTTACAAAATAAATAACAACAAAATAATAACCAAAGTCACTGGTGAGGAGTCTACTGTAGCGTATGGTTAGTCAACGCGGTCACAACACTACTGATTGTTCACTGGGTATATAGTCGTCGTTGCGCTACCTGAAGCGGTTGGAGCGCGCGCGAGCCGCCGAGCGCAGGCGCCGCGCCGCGCTGGGGTCGACGCGGGCCACGCGCACTACGGGCTGCAGCCAGTCGCCCAGCCCGTGCAAAGCGCGCTTCTTCTTCTTATTATCCTTATCTTCAGTCTCTGAACGTAATTTTCGTTCCTCTTTCTCCTCAGCCTTAGCCTTTTCTGCCAATACCTTCAACTCCTGTAACGTCTTTTCTTTACTATCAGATAACGTCTTATCTTTACTTTCAGATATGTCCATTGGCTCACAAGGCTCTTCCATTGAATCCTCTACTAGAGTTTTATCTTGCGAGTCACACTCTGATTTGGAGTTTTCTATGATAGTTGTATCTTCTTTTTCAGTCTCTGATAGATTGTTGTCCTCCTCGCTGATGGTGTCCTGCGTCGTGTCGTCGTCGGGCGGCTCCGCTGACGACCGGTCTAAACTGCTGCTCCCTATGTTTTCTGATTCGACACTGCTTGTTCTGGAGCCCTTTTTTGTTTGCTTCTTTTTATTCGGCCATCCTGTTCGATTCTTCTTTTTGAATTTGCCGCGTCGTCCCCTGGGCCTGTCTTCCGCCTCCTTTATCTCGTTCCGGATGAGGTCGCAGTTGTCGCACTCGGACACAAGGCTGGACACGTCGGGCACGTTAGTGGACGTGGTGACGGCGGCCTCGCCGTCCATCGCTTCGTCGGACACGTCGTACTCGGCCGCGTCCTCGAACACTTCTGATAGAAACTGTTGTAGTCTCTCTGATGCCTCCTGAGTCTCAGATATGACCGGGTCGACTTTGACATTGCTGTGCGTGTCGCTGATGGTGTCTTCCGACGCCGTGGACTTGGTGTCATCGTTGTGTCTCCGGCGCTGCACCAGGCCCGCAGAGCCGAGGATGGCGAGCGTGGAGGCATGCTCGCGCGGAGACTTCCTCGGGTGTCCCTCCAACGCCAGCAGTGCCGCGGCGGTGCGCTTCCTGATCTTCTGCTTCTTCATCCCTCGCGTGCCGTAAGACCGCGACGGTCCCGGCTTTTCTTCTCGTTTCAGTAAGTCACTGAGTGGACAGCAATTTGGCTTCAATGGCGGTAACTGACCGATTTCATACGGTAGCTTTGGCGATTTTGAGTACAATGCTGGAACAAATAACACAAAATTAATTAAAACATTCGATTATTAAGGCGTTTATTAATTATGTTTCAATAAAACATTACTTACCAAAATACTGTGGTATATTTTTTGCTAGCACTTTGTCTTCATCTTGTCTTTTGAAGGTCTCGAACCAGGGTTCGCTGAGTGGAACAGATTCAAAGGCGAACTCTAACTGTTCAACAGCCGGGGTATACTTAAGCTTTCCATCTTCCCACTTCATGCATTTCTCTATAGGTTCCTCTCGCAATGGGCTGACTTCAGCTTCTGGTGGAACTGGTAGCTCCACAGGCACAAGTTGTTCTACGACTTCGGGTGGTTCGGGTGGTTCGGGCGGTGATTCCGTAGGCTGAACTTTACAGGGCACCCTGCGCGCCCGCTTGGCTGGTGCGGGAGGTCGTTTCTTCCGCCGACGCCGCTCGTCGGGCCAGCTGTCGTCCTCGGAGGACTCCTCCTTGAGCGCCAGCGGCCGCGCCTGCCGACGGCGCTCGGCGGCCGGCGGCGGCGGCGACAGCTTGCGGCGCACGCTCAGCTCTCTGTCGTCGTCGGAGGAGGACGACGTCGAGCTGGTGGAGCTGGCTCGCTTGGGGAACATGAATTGTTCAGCTTCGTCGCTCAGTACCGACAGCTCCGAGCGCCGCACCTTCCTGAACTTGACGACAAGCGGCTTGGTGCCGTTGCACGCGGGCGGCGAGTCTTTCCTCTTGTTAGCGAAGCCGCCGCTCGACCTCAGCTTGGTGCTGACGCCGACTACTTTGTAGTACTGTCGGTCTTCCGATAGCGTCTCGTTCGCTCGCTTACTGCAGCGGGTGTTGTGTCTCCTCTCGTCGTCAACGACTCCGTTGCGGCGCGGGCTCAGGCTGCCGTTGACGGCGGAGTCAGGAGACTGCGAGCGCTTGGACCTCTTGTTCTTGGGCTGGTCGACGTCGCCGTTACACATCTTCCGGAGGGAGCGCCGCTCGCCGTTGATGGGCGTGGCCTTGTCGAGGAAGCTGGAGACGTCGGTGCCGGCGCTGATGAGCGAGTCCAGCGCGATGAAGTTGGTGTGGTTGCGCACGAAGGCGAGGTGGTGAGGTGAGCGCCGGTGCAGCGACGCGTCGACGTATTCAGTGTTGCACATCTCACAGTAACCGCCCTTCACCTCTTTGTCTTCCTTCTCTTTGATTCTTGGGCGACTTTTTCTCGTCATTCTGTAAAAACAAGTGTTTTTTCACTATAAGAATACATTGAGTAAATCCAATTATTCACACTTACGCAACTCTTACTTACTTTTGTATAGCAATATCTTTAATATTTTGGTTAGTGGTAGTAATCTTTTCTGGTGTTTCCTTTTTCTTTTCTTTCGGTGGGTCCGGCTCTAGTGATATCTCGGGCCATTCATCAAATTCCTTATAAATAGGCCGGCACAACCTGGAAATGCACAACATGTTTGAGTTTTTTGATTGTCAGTGAGTGAAAAGACATACTGTTTCTTATAAATGTTATTTCATACTTGTCCAAAAATTCAATCTTGATAAAATGCTTAGTGAAGAGCGTGACATGCGCTTTGCGCGACGCCGTGAAGAATGTATCATACAGTTTATCCAATAGACTTATAGCCTGAAAGATTAATAAATATTTTGTAAAGATATATAATAATAAAGCGCCATTTAGATATAAATAAATATAAATATTAGAAGGAAAAAGAAATTGGTTAATAGTTTTAGACAAAAAGTAACATGCATAGAATAGATATTCAATTGCAACAAGCTCTAGGAAGACCTACATATTCTAACTATTATATTTATCTTACACAAACTGTATGTATTTCAATCATATAATAATCTTAATCAGTACAACTATACAAGGTATCAATTTCATGGATATGAAGCAGCCAAAAAGAATTCTAAGCCCCTACCGCTTGGAACTGTTTAGTGTCTAAATAGTGGCACATGTTATCCATCAAACTAGCACCTTCACTTATGCTAGGGTGCTGTCTCTGTGTGGGGTGTGAGGGAGGGTGTACCTTCTGCACAGTGAGCTGTATGTACTTGTTGTTGGGCAAGATGTGTGGCGGGTCCGGCCGCACGCGCTCCAGCATGGCATCGGCGCGGGCGCGCCCCTCACGCCGCGCCCATCGCGCGCCGCTGGCCCACGCGCACGAGCCCGCGCCGCAGCCCACAGCGACGTCGCGCACCACGTGCGTCACGCGCGCCGTCAGGAATACTTCTTGGTGCTGAAGCAGACACCGAGGTTTATCAACAATCTGTTCAGGGGCCCTACTATGACGTCATAAAACCATCATTATTTTATTGTAAGAGAGAGAGAGAGAGAGAGACGTAGCTATACAGGACGAACAGCACTATCCCTTTCTCACAATGGAATCATGATGGAATTGGCACTTTTTAGTATGGTCACAGTTCACTTGTGCTATTTTTCACAGTAGCCAAGCAAAATAAAATATATTTCCCCATACTCATGGGAAAAGAAGAATTACTAGTTTTTGCATACTTAATGATGACTGATAATGTGTAGTGAAATAATTTGATCGAAACTTTGTATGTCAGTCAATTGGCATGTTGGAAGTAAGCCGTTTAACATAAACTTATGATTGTGTACGCGGTGAGACATAACGCATATTGTATGCGTTATGTCTCACCTTACTTTTCAGAAATTGAGTAAATCAAGATAACTTTGCTATTGTTGCATCACTGTCTTTCATTTTTTTTAAGGACACTGTGTCTAGGGGTGGCCCACTAACAGGCCACAACTGATTCAGGAAATTCTTTTTAAATCAAAAATAGCTTTATTTGAGGTAAATAATGATAACTTTAGATTTGATATTATTTCCTTATTTATCCCCAACTAATTTATGGGAGGTAAATTATTTTTGGATGATTAATCATACTAAAATAGATCCAGTCACAAGTTGTGATGTGACATAACTTTGGTTTTCTTCATCGTAATTATTGTAAATGAATGTGATATAAATTTGAATTGAATAAATACTATTCAAAATGATGTTGCATTAATTATGAACAATTTAGGCTTTTGCTCGCAGGAGACCACACATTGTTAAGGAACATTTATATCTTCCTTGGAAAGCAAACAATGTGTTGAAAAAAAAAACTGTAGTTATAAAACTGACCAGTTCAACTAAATTTTTTTGAGGATCATCTGCTTCTTTAATGACATAATGATCACAGTAAACAAGTTGTATTTACAGTTTCGTACCTAAAACATTACTTATTTACTACGGCAACACTGCAACAGGTTGACTACTCTGAGAATCAGCAGACTTTGGAAACAGGTTGCTAAGACCATGAAAGTCACAATTTGCAAATTCAATACAGCGGGGGTTCTATAAGGTAAGGCAGGGGCAAATGTAACACTGAGAATTGGCAAAAAGTGGTCTTTAGCAGTTTACGGTTAATCTTATTAAGGCTCTATATTAATAAATATTTTGGACTGGTAACTCTAATTTTGAAGAACGTCATAATTTTAATGAGTATAAATGAAGCAGAGTGTAAGAATTGTGGCAAATTGAAATCTGTGGTTACTGCCTACCTATGTAGGGGAAAAGGTGTGAGTTAAACTTGAATACACTCTTTTTTTCAAAGTGTTATATTTTTTCATTACAAAATTATGTTTATATTATCATGATATCCCCCCTAGTCTGATTTAAATACAGCAAGCCCACTTTTCTGTTTTCATTATTCATTCACTATGCTTAAAAACTCATGTCCCACACAAATTCTATAAATATAAAATGTGGTTTATGCACATAAACAGTACTTATACTAGGTAATGAATATAATATGAAGGAGATAACAGTATATGAAACAGATACCAACCTGTGTGTTGTTCTGTGCTATTATTTTTGAACAAAGAAATATCTGGTATTATAAAATAAATATAATTTATGCTAACTCTCATCAAAAATAACACGTGTTAGCAAATGTTTTAAAATGATGTGCAAGCAACAAGTTGCCCCCAATTTTTAGCTATTTCAGTGGATTTTATTAAATATCTGCCAGTCATACTTCTTGTGTAGTCTTATAATTTAGAAGTTAACATATTATTAACACTAAGGTTGACTGTCAATGCAAAATAGATTCGCTGAATGCATCAGTATGATTATACACCATGATCATTTTATCATACATTTACATAACAGACCACTCAAAACCATTCAAAACTTGATATTATACATATCTCATTTACAAGTCAATAAAAAAGTACTGATAAATGAGTTATTGTGAACAATGAAATTTTTTAAGTTTTAATTATTTTAATGTTGCCAGTTTTAAATTAAATTATGGTCAACAAAATTGGAGGGAAAAGTGGCAACTCTTATAAGAATTTAGTGTCAGCAAATGTTATTGTTTAGGTAATGCAGAGTGCAGTGACATTATGTGAAAGTCAGCATTGCAGCAGGCTGACCTAATACGTGTATGTGTCGCAACAGCTACCTACTCGATGCGAGTGTCGGCGCTTGGTCAGAGGGCATTCTCGGAATATGTTATTGAGCGATGCATGCGACGGCACAATGTAACGGGGCGAGCATCAGCGTCGCGAGTTATCGACGCGCCGGAACACACATCGCCGAGTTTTCCTTGAAATACGCTCCACACAACGAGACGACGCCGGCGGGCCGCGCCATCGCGCCCTCCACGACTCGCGCCAACCGTCCCGCGCAAAAAAATAACACACTAAACTACCACACACAAATCTCACCCTTAAGACTTTCTCCTTAAGACTCACAACCCCTTGAATATATGAAAGCAATATCAACTGTCAAAAATTAAGCGGACACACGCGTAACCCGAAGGAAACTACATTTCAAACGGCTTTTAAAATGGATGTAGTGCACAGCAGCGCGAGAGAGCGCGCCGCGCGGCCTCGGCCGGCTGCATTTCGCGGTGCGGCGGCGGCGACTCTAACGCGACCGTACAAAAGATGACCTAAAATTGAACGCAAGTTATGCGACCCAGTAGCCACTCCAACTGTTTTTAAACTGTTTTCTAAACAATTCTGACACGATCGTAGTGTAAGTACGCACATGTGGGTAATATATACAGTATATACTTACATAAAAGCCGTCCGCGAGGGCCCCGCGCTCCGCTTATCACAAAAATAAGTAACTATATACTAGTCACTCGGACGACCACTATGTTCGTCACTCATAGATTTACTTTCTGTCGGGAATGGTTTCTAACTGTCTATAGCACACATTGAATTATGTGATTGTGGATTAATTACGCAACGTCTGATACACTTTTTAAACGTATTTATACACAATTGCTAAATAAAATCGAAAAAGTAACAACAAACACAAATCTGTCATACAAGATGGAGATATTTCACGTTAGTTTATGCTTTTGACACTGGGGGCGCTGCTGTCGGGTGGAGAGGGAAACGTTTCGTATTGGTCCGTTCAAATTGCGTTCCAATTCAAATAGAAATCTTTCGTTTCGATGATGTTTTACTACGAGAGTTTGAAACAAATAAATTAGTAACAAACTTATAAAATTAAAATAAAAGACGAATATCATAAGAAAATATTTAGATGAACTACTGATAACCTTAGCAGTTTTGAAAAAAAAATTGTTTGCGTGAGTGGCAGTGTTTTCAAAATATGAAACAGAACGTAAATAACACGACCAAATCCAGTTAGCCTGAATGGAAGCCTAACGAATAAAAAAATACTGTTATCCCTGTTTTGGTCACACTACATCTATACATAACCAAAAATTATGTGGCAATGTAAGTATACAGCACAGCTACTTTGTGGAAAAACAATTTTGGCGGTAAAAGCCTTATGTACTCACCAAACCCATATCTTGAATCCTGCGAGATATGGATCTAGCCAAACCATGGTCTTGAATATCCAAATAAAAACAGAAATTCCTCCTCACTGCAACACACCAACAGTATTATGTTAAAACCGAGTAATATAACAACAGTTTAGGTAAAATAGGTCACATTGAAAATATGACGCACGCACCTCTATTATATTTTTCGTCTAAATTCAAAGTTGATACCATTTTTGTTATCAAGTTTCAAGGGTATGGAACATACACTAAGTTTAACAATACATTTTCAATGCAAATTTGTCTTTTAATGTATTGCTTTAGTATTTTTAATGAAATAATTATATAAGTTTACGATTCGAACAAGAAAATCGGGCAAAATACATTTCGTAAAATACGTTTCGAACGTCGAAATGTCATTGACAGCTGTGACGAATAGAGAAAAGACTTTCTGTAGATCTATGGTAAGTAATCGATACTGCAATCGATAAGACGTTTCTTTTTGTTAGCATATAGTAAGTACTCTATTATTAAAATAAAGTTCTGTAGAATTTATGAAACTCTTGCATTAATATTATTAAAATATTAAATACAATATTTATAATACATAAAAACACTCAAGAAACACTCCATAAGTCCCTACTTCCTAGTTGTGGATGGAAACCTCACTCAGTATTATGAATAACGAATAAATAAACAATCCAATAAATGTTAAATCAACTCCATTCGTTTCCATAGCCGCCGGGCGGGACGCGTATAGTAGGTAGGTGTAGGTAGGCATTGGCAGTACATGACCGCCTATATAGTATTTTATTGATTGCTCACGTGTTTGTATGTAGTCGTGGACGTTCATGTTACATAGTTATCTAGGTACAGTAGGTACGGTGGTTCGGCCCGTTTATTTTACAGTGATAGCTATGTAGGTCGCTCGGATGTTTACCTGGAATCGAGCCTACGGTGCCCAGACTGCATTTATGCGTTCACTAACGCAAAATTATTAAATATCTTAGTGTTTCCACAAGCTCGTATGAACGACTTTTTAAATTGCTACATGAATCATTCACAATCACAAATAACCAAAGCATTACAAAACATAATTATGAGGCTCTCTAGTTCGATTCTATTTTCTTTGGCGGCAAAGTCTAATACTGATGCTGACACTGAACTTTCCTGAGGAACTATCTACCTACATCTCTGACAGATAAAGCTTGAATGACTGTAATAAAATTATGGTGATACCTACTTTATTCGACATACGCAACTGAGCGGAAAGTTCGGTAGACTTTAACGGTCCTGTTTCCTACTCTCTATTGCAGAATTTGGGGCCTTGTTTATGTTGGGGCCATTCGTTAAGGCTCAATTACACCTTCCGATTTCAAGGGACCCAATTTAGGAAACAGGAAGGTGTAATAGCAGTTAGAGCAGTTAGTGTCCGATTTAGTGAGATTGGGAGGTCCCGAATTGACTTCCTAAATTGTGTACGATTTAGGATAGTGTAATCGCATTACTACGATTTAGAGCTAAGTGTTGCCAATTTAGCAACTTTGTCGCCACAAATGGGCTATTAGTTTTTTTATATGATTGTGTCATGTCATTTTCCAAGGTACCTTTCCCAGAGAAAAAATCTGAGTCAGCTCTTTTTCTTTTTTGGTCCGCTCCTGGTAGAATCAGTTTTAGAGACTTTCTAGCGACTTTTGATATTCTGTTTAAGGGCTTGAATTTGTAAGATTTGGCAACACTGCCGATTTAGGAGTCCAATTTAGGATAGTGTAATCGCTAGCTTCCTACTTCCTAGTAATATGCTTCTTTTATTTATTTGGAAACTAGATTTACATATTTATAACATACCTAAAACTATATCTACGTTTTAGCAAAAAAAAAAAAACCTTACCTAATTAGATTGTTCTTAAATCGGGTCCCTTGAAATCGGAAGATGTAATTGAGCCTCTAAGCGACTTTACGAGATGTTCGACCGTCTGCCGCAGACCACGAGAGCTAAAGATACAAGCTGCGCCACCTAGTTGCAGGGTGAAATAACGTTAAGGCCGGCAATGTTTACTTTCTTATTACCATAGATTACTAAAGCTTAATAACTTATCTTTTTGTCAATAGGTGGCGTGCGGCGGCATGATATGCTTGCTTATGGCGCGAAGTTTTGAATTTAGTATTTTGATTAGCGATACAGTACAATAAACACTAACTTTAATAAAAAAGAAGACTATTTGCAGCTCAGATTGTATGTGATTTGAATGATCAAGTTGGTACTACCCTCAAATGCCATGATTTTTAACCAACTTCAAAAAAGGAAGTTCTGTATTCGACCCGTATGTTGTATATCTTGTTTGTCCACGATTTCTCGATAACTACTGATTCGATTTGGATGGGCTTTTCGTTGTTCAAATGCATATTTTTCACGGAAGATTTTTAGTATATAATACATTAGGATCTGATGAAAATCCTAATGTATTATACTGTTACGTCGACCGTATTACACTGGAACGTTCGAGAATGTGGTCGAAGTTTCCAGAAGTTTCCACTAGGTTCGAGAACATTCCATTGTGGTACTGTGTAGAAGTTCATAGATGTTTCTAGAATATTCCACTATAAGATAGTTCGACAATGTTCTGGAAACTTCCATGACCGTATAAATAGGCCGGACGGCGGGCGAGCGAGTCAGTCTGATTTCGACTACGGATGCGAACGGATGCGAATACAAGCGATTGCGAAGAGAATAGTGATTATTAGCGAATTAGTGTTTGTGTTTATAAGTTGTTGAGTTAATAAAGGATATTTGGTTAATTAATTGGTGTAAAATAATTTATCCCATACCCAGCTCGTAACAATACCTATGTATACTATCTGAGATAGACAGTGGAACTCAATATCTAACAGCAAATGACCTGTGATTGCTGCGATCGTATGTCTTGTATTGTTAACAGAATTTAATGGGGAACCACAACTAAAACGAAAGGTTCTCCTGTAATCTATAAGTAAAAAACTACTTTCCGTACTTATTTTTTTTTTAATTTTAGACCCGGTGATCATTTTTCATCTATTTTCTGAAATAACTTGAAAAATTTATGGCACAGTTCGAAAAACTTTGTTTTTTAATTTTCCTATTTTCACCCCAAACAAAAGTGACCCCCATATTCCAAGTTAATTTAGTTATTTATTCGTGTTTGGGTCACAGATATGCACAATATGACGGACAGACAGATAGACACACGAGTGATCCCTTAGGGGCTCCGTTTTTTCATTCGGACTTTCGGAACTCTAAAAATGCTAGTGTTTCCTGATATGTGTCAAAATGTTATAAAATTTATTCATCTCATAAATATCCGTTCAAGTATTACGTAAGCAGAGTTTATTAAACCCTCCCACCCCCTCGTCAGCAAAAGTAAGCAAAGCTTTTACCTTACCCTTCCCATGCCTACATAATGTTTTTTGGAACGAAGTTCCTTATCGCGCGTTGCGAAAGGGGTAGACGGAAAAAAATTGTACTAAAATTTGTAACGACACTTTTTGATTAAAACCAAAAGTTGTAACGACACTTTTTGCTATAGTTGTTGTTATTTTTTTTGGAACGAAGTTCCTTATCGCGGGTTTGCGAGATGATGGGGTTGAGATGAGATGAGATGAGTTGAAATGAGATGAGATGATGGAGTATAACTTCTTACGTGCGTACATAAGTACACACACACTTTTTTTTTTGAGTCTGTGCGTAATAGCATTTTTACATAAGACTATGAGTCGGCAGTGCGATTTATAATAAAAAAAAATTATAACTTAAAAAAAATAAAATTATATTACAATTCTTTCACTAATTAATCGAAAGGAACTTTGTTCCATCCGGGTGTCCCTTGACACCTCTCAAGTTTTTTTTTTTTTATACGTTGCCCCACACTAAGAATTATGCCTGTATCGTATGCCTAGGGGTTTTTTTTTTTTTTTTTTTTGGCATAGCGAATAAATTCTGAAAATGAGTTACCGCACCCCTGGGCACTCAGGCACGGAAGGAACAGGGGTGGGTTTTTAGTCAGTAAGAGTCTGACACGCCCTCCCGTTCCACCCACAGCGGGAGAAGTCATAGAAGTCATTGGACGATTTACCAAACCCACCCAAAAAAAAAAAAAAAGCCTGTCTCGTAGGTGCGTTCACTAGCATGTAAACTCACATACACAAGACACCCAGACCCGGAACAACTATCTGTAAGCCATACAAATATTTGTTACACACACAAACAAGCAGCGCCGCAGCCGAACGCTCACCACTGCGCCAGCCGTGCCGTCAATGATTGGCACTTACATGTATTTTTAATCTATTCTGTTTTCTTATTGATTCATTAGTATCAGTTATCAAGTCTAGAAATAAGGAATTTATAGGATAAAGACGAATTTAATGCTCATTATATAAATAGCAAATTACTGACATGGTATTTAATTAACGAATCAACACGTTAATTTATTTTTTTCTATTAAAATTTTGGTTTATAGTCAAAAACATCCTCAGTCAACAGCACTTGAATTCATGACTCTTGTTCGATGATATTGGATGTTCGCTGCTCGATGTTGTGTATCTGCTCACTTTCGTGTGATTTTGGGCAGACTACAATAATATATTGATTTTGGGCTAGCAACATCGTTTTCTTGAAGCTATTCAAAATCTTGGCACTCGTCAATATTTCGGGTTTCACACATTTAGAGTTTCCAAATGAGAGAATTATCAAACAAAAAATCTGATTTATACATTGGTATTTGTTAGTAAAATATACGTAATATTAACATTATCACCAAATTTCAAGTTCATAGAGCGAAGGGAATTAAAAAGACATACAGTCGAATTGATAAACTCCTCCTTTTTTTGAAGACTAATAAAAATTCTTCGGAACAAATGTGACAGCGCGTAGATGACGGACAGACGAACACGTGAGTGACAGCAATTATAGGGCTCTGTTTGTTTGGACCCTTCGGGAACGGAACCTTAAAAAACAGCTCGAATGCGAGTCCTGGAATCAAAGCTAAAATACCTATTCAATGCTTTTGGTACATTTTCAACCTAAACTAGAATATGCCACTAGTAGGGTCAACAAAATCACCTTCAAAGGGGCTTGATTTAATTTTTTTTTACTCGACGGTAAAGCCAAAAAAACAGCTAAAAAGTTTCAAACAAGTCACTTTTCAAGCAGTCTGATGCAGTTGGTGGCAGTTATTAACCGACTTCGCAAAAAGGAGGAGGTTCTATGTCCGACTGTAGGTATGTATGTTTTTTTTTATGTACCTACCTATTCAAAATTCTTATTTTACCCGAAAGAATGTACTCCCGAGATAAACACAATTTCGATAAAATTTATAAGGGACCAATATAAATTTTATCGAAATTGCTTTAGCGCTTTTTGAAAAAATCAACAAAAAACAAAAAATGTCTATAAGTAGATGACGTTTTGTCTCCTCCAATAACGAGTATGTTCAAATTCCATGTTATTGGGGTTATCAATTCGGACGGAACTTTAATATTTAGTTCTAGTTCTGGGGTATAACAACTAAAAAGTGAAAATTAAAAAACTTTTGTACAATAAATACAACCGACTTCTAAAAAAGAAAAAAACTTGAAAAATAACTTTAATTTCAGAAGTCGGTGTCAATTAACGAAGAAATAAAATACAAACACCGACTTCCAAAATTAAAGTAATAATTAATAATAGTAATTAATTTTTCAATTTTATCTATGTGTATTTTCTTTTTTGGAAGTCGGTTGTATTTTTTGTAAGTTTTTTTTTCAGTTCATTTATTGATTTCATGCTACCAACTGCATCAAACTGCTTGAAAAGTGATTTGTTTGGAACTTTTTAGATGTTTTTTACAGTTGGGTTTTTAAAAAATACTCAATTTGTTTATTTTCTACATTTTATTGAGTTATATTTTTGTGGAATCGCCTCAATATAGTTAGACTCTTTTTTTCTTTTTCACAATAAAGCGTCTGGTTGTCGCCATATTGTATTTTGATTACCTACTGTCATGTCTTTAGTAGCATGATCGCACAAAGCGTTTTCAGAAAACATTCATTGCGCGTACAGCTAGGGAGTGGAATTCTCTACCGGAGTCTGTGTTTCCTGTAAGCTACAACCTGGGAGTCTTTAAGTCAAGAGTGAATGGGTTACTTCTAGGCAAGCGTGCTCCATCTTCGACCACATCATCGCTTACCATCAGGTGAGATAGTGGTCAAACGCGATCCTATCAAACATAAAAAAAAAGATTAAGACTAATCAATTGACGTTAGATTTATCAAAATCATACATAGGCTGATAAACACAGTACCCTCCCTTGCGCCGCGCAGTCGGGTTTGATTTTAGCGGTATGTAAGTTTCATGATGATCGTTGCCCAGATATAAATACTAGGCGCTTTTTACTCTGTATTATATTTCTGTTTTAACGTATTTTGTGTATTTATAGCAGGTTAGGTAGGGTTACCTACTTATTAAGTTATGATGACACTCTTGTTATACTCACGGATAGTTAAATAAAACACAAAGACCCACTTACATTAAACTTATATTTAAATTAAAGTTAACATCATAATTTTACAATTTATTACATTTAATATACATAGCCACTTTGTAAAAATTCTTATGTATAGTTAAATAGTATTTATAATTATGATGGGATGATAAGAACTAACTAAGACAAAACGAGACAGCTTATAAAAATATATAAGCGAGGGGGCACATTATCGAGAATTCACTCGTAATTATAGGAACGCTGTACTTGCGTTTGACGACTGAAGTGATTAAAGCGATGTCGATAGTAACTGAACCCGAGGGGGCCGTGTCAATAACGTCAAACGAAGCTTATTGAATATTTGTGAAGAAAAAAGCGTTGTAGCATTGTTTTTTTTTTACTTTCAACAAATTGCAAACCTGCCTTGAGCAAGCGTGATGATTAATGCTCGTGCCTTCTCTGTATGAGAAGAGGCCTTTGCTTTGCAGTGGGACAACTAGCTGGTATTAATTTTTTTATTTAAAAAAAAAAATTAGAGGCGGTAAGTTTGAAAATGTTACGTCAGATCTCTGTCAGTCAGAAAATAATTTCTGCATGTTGTGACCCCGCGCTGGTTCTGAGTGAACGGTGAAACGGCCAAGAGTATGTGAACGTATTTTATGCATTGTACAAAGACAGTAAAACGACTTAAAAATTTAAAAATCTAAACTCACTTAACATCAGTCTCAAATTCGTCGACTTGACTGATTGTAGACAGTCACAGAACCTTCACGATACGTTTTTTTTTTGAACTCGTTCACACAGATAAAAGAAATACCCAAATGTCATTTTAATCTAATTTTTGAACTAGCATGGACAATGTATTTATTTCATTATCTAAGGTGTCCTCTAAATAGTGTTATTGTTCCTGGCTTTCCTCGCTTTGTTCGCCGTTGCTGTCTCCGTTGAGCACGGGCGGCGTGGGCGTCTTTATAAGCGGAGCGGGTATCACCTGCGGAGGAAAAAGACTTGATTCATGAAGTGGTTTTTAATTACAACGTGCAGCACAAACGTGCAGACAAAACAAAAATAATGTGAATTAGACATAGATGTAACAAATAATTTCTGAACACACAGCTAACACACAGTAGGTACGTAACATTGGTTTTCTAGTTAATGGCACAGGTTAGTGCTGCCTAGATTTTATGTGTTTTTTCTCTAAGCAACACAATATGCCTAATTTGAAATGGACGGTTTGTTGGTACAGCTAGAATAGCAAAGATTATCTAAATTCAGGAAATATTAACTTCATATGCTGCCATTCAACATTTCATTTATTATTGTTAACAATAGGAATTATGCTATATTTTTATTGACTTTAGTTGCTGACGGTGCAGTAACTAAATAAATAAACTAACAGCCTTATTTATATACATCCATAACAATATGCTTGGTTATACTTTAGCGGATTCAAAATTTAAATTCTTCATAGACAATTTAGTATTAAGATCCTGCTAACCAGTTTTAGACTAATCACGTTTTTTTTATTTATTAATAAGGCCATAATACTGGTACCAGAGCGCGACAACGCCTAGAATAAAATAATGCGTTGTCACACAGCTGGGTATTAGCTATTATTATTTTCTATTTGATACAGTCGTGTAGGTACTGAGTAAACATTGAGCCAACGGCTTTAAATGAATTCAGCTCAATTTTAATGCCTGGAAAACGTGCTCCACCGTCGACCACATTATCGCTTACCTTCAGGTGAGACAGTGGTCAAACGCGAGCCTATTATTTATTAAAGAAAAAAAAAACTAGACTATAGACCGGTAATATCGAATCGGTTGTTTTCCATTTTTAAACCACCGATTTGTGTTTGTGTTCAAGTAGATGACTTGTCGGTGGCTCACTCAGTTTTGATCGGTGCTAACTATATTTTAGAAGGTAGGTGTAGTTAGGCCATTTTTTGTAACATTATATACATTGTATGTATGTATAATTCAATGTTAATACAGCCATATTTTAGACACTGCTTCTGCCCATAAAATGAACAACTTCAAGAAAGCAAAAAAAAAAAAACTAAAAAAAAAATTAAGGGCCTGCCTCCGCATAAGTGGCGCCCTGATTGAATAAAAATTATGATTCTACAATCTTTATTTTCTATGCTAAGATATGTCTTAGCATAGAAAATAAAGATTATAGAATCCTATGTTGCGTTTGTTACAAAGAGGATAAGGTATTTTTACGTTTTTAAAACAGAACTCAAAATGTTTGGTATCCAAAGTAGTAGGCAAAAGTATCAAAAACGGCCGTTTTTGACACTTTTACCTACTACTTTGGATACGAAACATTTTGCAGGACTGAAGATGTTTCGTATCCAAAATTTTAACAACGTAAAAATACCTTATTCTCTCTGTAGTAAACGCAACATAGGATTCTTTAATATTTACTTTGTACCCTTTGCTACGATTTTTTATTCAATGAGGGCGCCACTTGGCGGATATATACGCCTCAACCTCCCATACTAATTTTGATCAGCTGATGATAATGTTGTACGGAAAGTTCAATTTTTTATTAGGGAATCTACTATCACTTCCTTGAAGAAGTTCTTCAATGAGCAGAAGCATATCTAAAACATGACCTCACTGTTGATTTTCTATTTCATCCGTCACCATGACAGTTAATATTCGCCATTACGCCTTTTCCCAATGGTAGTGGTAGACAGATACATAAAAACGCCACGACTTACTGTCCTTACCATATTCCCTCTGAAACTAATACAATGGACATAATCCATGCGTTTATTACTGATACTATTCTAAGGTTCAAACAGTCAAAATTGTTAGAAAAAAAAAAAAGAAAATAAATGATATCGTGAACGTTTTTGTTTGAAATTTCTATGACCGACATATATTTTGGATGATTAAAAATTGCAATGAAAGGTTTTTATATTATCTACTTTTCAAGTCAACAACCTTTACGTGAATTTCAACAGATCTGACTTGTGTTGGTATTTCGATGTTATTTGCTTGAACCCCAATTGGAAAAGGAACGGGGAAAGAACGGTATGGGGTGGCGCCAACATACCCCATTTTGGCATAATATAAACCACCTTTACCAATAAATACATAAACATACAAATAACCCAAAAGAATAAACACATAATTTTGAACGCAACAATTAACACGGTTTTATTTATATAAAAAAATTTATCCGCCACAAGAAAACACACACCACCACCTGTCAACTGTCACTTTTCCCGCCAAAAAAAGTGTCAACCATGTTGCTGTAAAAATCCATATTTCGTCGCGACGGCGAATGACTAGTCATTATGCGAATTAATCATGAGTTTAAGAATAAAATCGGATAGATTGGTTAAGCAGGAAGAAGCTGTCTTTAGTTAAGACAACGTTTCAGCCTCATCAGGCTATCATATCGGTTATACTAAAATACAACCTTCTGTAATACAAAATAGAATCTTAGAAAATCAACTGCCGTACCTTCATGGAAGAAGAACTTGAAGACGGTGTGTGTGTGTCACGTCAACTCGCTAGGTAAACTGTGGACCTATTGTAAATTTGCAGGCAGCCATCGGATACCATGCAACCCATTTTTGAAGCTTTTAAATATTATCTGGTTCGCCAAGATTTGATGCAACCATTATTTGTGCTACTTGGAACTATTAAGTTTTGCATAGGCGCATTTCGTGTGCAATGTGTCATTTTGAATGCTGGCATCAAAGGTGTATTTGCGTTAATATTCGTGTCATTTCATTTGTAGCATAATAAAGCACAGAATTGTTGCGCCAGCAGCGGCTACAGACGACACTCTCATCTCATTAAAATTTGAGCGGAATTTTAGATGAGCACAAGTTTCAGCTGCCATAATCATAATTGTCACGGGCTGTCAAATTCTGAGTGGTGAATCTCATTGACACGCTTGGTTTGTATGGTTATTGTTGACAATACCGTGTCTCGTAGTGCCCGCCGAGACGTCTCGGTACTCTGTGGTTCATACAAAATTTACTTTATTCAAGAATGATATATTTTGGATTATCCCAGTAACACGAATATTTTGACGAAATACACCAAATGAATGGGGATTCATGGGTTCTATTTAGTCCGTAAGTTAGAATATCATAAAATATTGAACTCATATTTTTTGCTTTACTTACCAAATCAAAAAAAATTACAAAGATAAAACACATCAAAGTTCAGGATTGGGGGCTTATTACGTCACTTTTATGTAAAAAAGAGTGTGTGTGCACTTATGTACGCACGTAAGAAGTTATACTTCTTTGGCGTAACAAGATAAAAACCAAACTGTCACAAAGTTTACAAAAGGAAAACAATCATTCTTCATGAAGCACAGACCATAGCTAACTTCAGGCTGTAGGTTTTTTTGTGACGGTGTGCGCGCGCATCGTAAAAATTTACTCTCATCATTTTTCCCTAACGCGCCAAAAGAAGTATAACTTCAAACAGTAGTATTATATTTTTTTTATCATTGACAGGCTCGCGTTTGACCACTATCTCACCTGATGGAAAGAGAATACGTGGTTGAAGATGGAGCATGCTTGCCTTCAATTTTTTTTACGCAGGTGTGACGTCACGAGAAATTTCAACGCAGAAAATACTTTTAATTTTATTGTTGATAGGCACGCGTTTGACCACTATCTCACCTGATGGTAAGCGATGATGTGGTCGAAGATGGAGCACGCTTGCCTAGAGTTACCTATTCACTATTCATACATGTCCAATAGTTTATGATAATCTATCTTACGGACTAAATATATTCCTATACTCATCTACACTACTACCAGCGTAACGCTATAGTAAATGTAGCGTCGAAGATCTGTAAAATCTCACAAATAATTAACATAATCACTAGTGTATTTGCGATGTATTACGGGTTTTCACAACAACATCTATACTACCCATGCAATATATGCGTTACTCTATAGGTCATGCTTCAAACATTTCGTACTTGGACCTCAGCCGCCTCTTCGTCGTCCTGTCAAATAAATTGCTTTTTAATATTTTTTGGATGTTTTTCTTTGCGATTTTGTGGTCTGACATTACTATTTAGAAGTAATCCAGAAATAATTCAAATTTGTTATGAAGAATCAGGCTTTATGGAGAAGAAGTGATCAAATGAATGTTGTAGAATTTTATTACTCAAATTTTCAGGTACAAAACAAAATTTTTCTTCAATAAAACTTGCATTCGTTCATGATTAACGTGACATGGGTTTATTTATTGTAGTTATTACACCGTGTGTTAACAGTGCGATAAAACAAAGTGTTTTTGGTTGTTATACGTAAGCCGCCTATCAAGCAGGATTAACTGCCGGCGACATATTAGATAAAGTTAACTACCTATTTCTTCATACGATACACTTTTGTCTTCAGAGTAAATAAACACTTTCAGTGCAATTTACTGTTGTCTCGTACAATTACACCAACAAACTTCTATTATAGGTCTAACTTATTATACAAAGGCTACCTGGTTCATTCTGCATCCTCCAAAGAGGTCGTCCAACGTCTCAAACGAGACCCCCCCCCAAATTCATATTACATCCTCATACGAGGTGCAACTAGTTCATTCTACGTCCTCAATCGAGGTCGGTAAGTATTTTTTTTTCTGTCCTCATACGAGGCCAACTTAGATCATTCTCAATCCAATATTCAAACAGTCTACTGTGTTCATTCCGTAAACGAGGTCTACAGTTTGAAACAAACTTTAGATTGGTTCAGTATCCGAGGCTAGTCGTTGTGCAGAGCCACCATAAAGTGTGACGCTTACTGCGCCTAGTTCTCAAACGAGACCTACTTAGGGACATTCACACATGATATTATACTTACAGAAGGTTTGGGGCGGTGCGTGTCGACGGCGGGCACGGACAGCTTGATGTGCTCCTCGCGGCAGCCGTACGCCACCGGGGTGAGCTTGATGACCGTGTGCAGCGGCACGTGGAGGTATGGCAGCTCTTCTGCGGGTTCAGGACATGTTAGTGGCAATGACTTGTGGTTGTTACACTCAGATTTGAAATATCTTTTTGTATATGATAGCCACATTCATGAGGAAGGCTATAGGCTATCTGGTATGACCCATGGGAGGAGAACAGTAACCAAACACGCGGGTAAGACCACGGCGGATAGCTGTCTACATAAAAGCGTAATATTGAACATACGTCTTTTTTTAATTTTTAAAGAGATTACATAACATCACTTGTATGAGAGTGACAGCAGAAACTAATCAAAAATTGGCTTGGCTAAGCTTCTAAAAGATCTTCCGTTGTACACATTATACTCTACGATAACTCCAGCTATCTGACTAAGTGTTAGATTATTGGGGTTCTTACCAGCAGACTTATCCAAGAAGTAAGCGAGGAGGCACCTCATCACCGCCTGGTGCGACACCACCAGCACGTTGCCCTGGCGCTCCAGCTCCATGATGACTGGCTCCAGTCGCGCCACAAGGTCTTCATAACTCTCTCCACGAGGATAGCGATATGCGAACTTGTTGGCGTCGCGTGCGTTGAAGTCGGATGGATACTTCTGCTGAATCTCTGCATATGTCATCTCTTCGCATATGCCCTGGAAATGGAAGTAAATAGAAAAGATTTAATAATTAAAATTAAAAGAAACTTTCAACGTTGTCATATTTCAAGTGAAGAAGGGAATAAAGTAAGGAATGCCATATTCTAAAATGTTTTTTATATGTCAGGAAGTCAGCGAAACTTAGATAAGGACAAAAATAGTTTTTTTTAATTTATTGTTTTTCATCCGTTCTAAAACACAAATAGCCGACATTGGCCACACAGCTGCAAGGCCAAACTGAAACTGGGCTGGTCACACCTGCCGCATTTCGGAGGAGTAATAGTGGATCCCAAACGCAAGAAAATGGCAGCGCGGCAGGCCCAGAAAGAGATGGCGGGATGAGCTGGACTTCTTTTCAAAGGGCTGGCCCAAAAATTCAGAAAACCGGGGAACGTGAAAGGAGCGATGGGGGCTTTTGTCATGTAGTGGGACAGCACCGGCTCATAATAAATAAATAAAACTTAATTTGGAGATGCAACATGGCACTAATTACTTTTCTAGAATTTTCGCAAAAAGTCGTATTTTTAAGTTTGCCTGCGACATTTACCTACGCTTTACAAAAAAAAAAAAAACTTACGGCATCAATCTCATTGAGAGCCTTCCACCTTTCTTGCGGTGCCTTCACATCCTTGACGGTCTGGATGGCCCTCTTCATCCACGAGGTCCAGACCCGGAGCCCTGGGATCTGCTGCTGGTCTATATAGTTGGCTAGCCCTTTGGCGTACGCTCGGCCTCGGGACGAGAGGTCGCTGTCGCCGCCTATGCGACCAACTGTATTGTGTGTGCTTTCGCCGTGCTAGAAAAAAAAGATGGATATTTTGTTTATGGAGCCATAGATTTAGGGAATAATGGTTAGACGGGTTTTTGGCGGGATTTTCTCGAGTGAATTTCAGTGGCTGTTTGAATTATTCGCTTATTGATTCCTAGTGGATATTGTGATGAAAAATTGTTGTAGTTTTGTGTCTCAAGTGTCTACGCAACTGGACAATATGTGGAATCATTGAAACAGGCGCGATCTCGATAAAATGGAGCTGAGAATTTTATTGTAGTAAAGACTACCTCAGCGAAGTTTGCCGAGAAGGCTGACTCGACACATTTGTTGCTAAATACTGCAAAATACATTAGAATGTGTTACATCTGTATTCTAATGGGGAAAAAGAAAAACTGTCGACGTAAGACTAGGCAATATGGTCAAAAGACTGCCTTCCCTTTGGGGTAAATAAATAAAATAGAAATAAAAAATAATGGTTAGACTTTCCACTATAACATGTGGCTTCTGCTGACTGAGATTTATTAATCAGAGTTCTTTTCGATAGTGCTGTGAATTTGCTTGAATTGATAACTTTGTTGAATAGGTAACGGCAATAAATTGTTGAATATTCAAACTGAAAGTTTAAGGATTTAAACAGATAAAATAGACATAATTAGAAATGGCGATCCGTTTTTCAATCCCAATACATAATTGAATAAGCCCAAGAACATTTTTTTAAAGATTTTTCTTACTAATGGCTTTGTCGTGAAGAAATCTAACATGGAGAATTTAAAAATCAGTATTCACCTGATAAACCAAAACCAGCGTACAACTAAGGAGTGGCATTCTCTGCTAGAGACGCTAGAGTCTGTGTTTCCTGATAGCTACAACCTGGGAGTCTTTAAGTCAAGAGTGAAGAGGTTACTTTTAGGCAAGCATGCTCCATCTTCGACCACACCATCTCTACCATCAAGTGAGTGAGTTAGTGGCCAAACCCTAGCTTATCAATTATAGAAAAAAAAGCCAAAAACACTCACCCTAGTCAAATAAATAGTCCTAGGAACAATATGTATATTCATCAGGTAGTAAACAATCCTGCTTTGTATATGTCCTTCATGTTTGTGCACGACGACCTTCTCGCCGGTGTCATAGATCTTCATGTAGCTGTACTCAGACTCCATGCTCTCGTCAAGGGGCTCGTACTTCTCCTTGTAGTGCTCTATCCGGAGGAGGAAGTCGTTCAGCACGTTGTCAGTGTTCTGAATGTTTGTGTAGTCTGGACTGCTTACTTTTACTTCCTGAAAGAGGATTTAATTAGGTTAGTGGCAATTTTTTTTTTATGATCCAGGTATTAGATTTAAACGGTAAGGTTAGGGTGTTATTACAACAATCAATCGATCTTCGATTGATGGTAGAAAGCATTAGTCGACGTCGATCGATGGTAGAATGGATTAGTCGACGTCGATCGTTAGTTTCTACTAGGTACACTAATCGATCGATGGTAGAATAAATTAGTCGACGTCCATCGTTAGTTTCTACTTGGTACACTAATCGATAAACCATCGATCGACCGTCGATCTATGATAGAATGGATTAGTCGACGTCGATCGATGGTAGGTTAAATTAGTCGACGTCTATCTATGGTAGAATAAATTAGTCGACGTCAATCGTTAGTTTCTACTTGGTAGTGGTACACTAATCGATCAACCATCGATCGACGGTCGACATAATGTCGATTTAAATGATAGAATGGATTAGTCAACGTCTACCGGTCGATTGTGTATTGTCGATCAGTCAAAGCTATTACACCAATCAATCAACGTCGATCGATCTGGTGTAATAACACCCTTATTATATAATCCTACTAATATTATAAATGCGATAGTTCCAAACATCCATCCATCCAGGATGGATGTTTTTTACTCAATCAAGCCAGAACCGCTGAACGGATCTGGATGAAATTTGGCACAGAGATAGATTATAGTCTAGAATAGCACTTAAGCTATAATTTACTGTGGGCAAGTGCTAATTCTACGCGGACGAAGCCGCTGGCAGAGGCTAGTAGAAATAATGGTAACTAATGCACAAGTTAACGTGGATTTAATTGTTTGAGAATTTGCGACTTTAACAAATTGAAAAGTTAACTCTTGCCGATGTATTATTTTTTGAGTTTATTCTTCAAGTAGTTTCGATTATTTGACTGTATTAACGAATGCTACTCTTAATTTAATACAATTTTATAACACTTAACGGAAGTTTAATGTTGTGTATGAATGTGGATGGCTATAAGAGCAGGGGTAGGTATAAAAAGAAATCGATGGGTTTTGAGAAAATATATGATAAGGCTAGTGAGTTAAGAGGGTGACTAATCCGATGCAGACTTGAAGAGAAGTCTGGAAGGACTTATGCGTTGACCGCATATCAACTGAGATAAGCCCAAGAGAATGATGACTGCAAGCAAAACCTGCTCTATTGATATCATCATCATTTTTCAATCTAAAGACGTCCACTGCTGGGCATAGGCCTCCCCCAAGTGTCGCCACAACGCCCAGTCCTGTGCGTCTCGCATCCATCGGCTACCCGCGACCCTCACCAGGTCATCGTTTCACCTTGTGAGAGGCCTTCCAACGCTGCGTCTTCCGGTACGCGGTCGCCACTCCAGAACTTTTCGGCCCCATCGGCCGTCTGTTCTGCAAGCAACTGTTACTTCTATTGATAGACCTCACCATAATATTCTGTTCGATAATCCTAGGGTCGTCACAGATGGACTCCACGAAGAAGAGCTTGAAACCCATCTTGTTGACCACGATGTCGCGGATCATGCGCCGCCGGTCCAGCGTCGAGTTGGTCGCGTCGAACACCTGGGAAAAAGAGATTTTGTTGTTAGGGTAATAGGGTCCTATTTCTTTTTAGCAGATTAGCAGGAACGAAAGCAGACATAAATACCCAGCAGTATGTGATTACGGGCTGGTCTTTTTATTTAACCTTTTATTTATCTCTCATTTAGTAACGGCTAAAGGCCAAAGAATTCGCGGGTGGCCCGCTCCAAATTATATCTAATTTTGGTAATTAAATGTGTTTACCTAAAGCAGTAGGTATGACGGACGTGCAGTGATCATCCAATAAATTTTTCTCAATTGAGGCAATTGAGAAACAAGCCAAGAGGATCATCGGCAATGATAGGCTCGTCGAGTCGAAGCTCCAATGTCTTGAGCATGGACGCCGAGTTGCTAGCCTGTCGGTTTCCTATCGGTTACACGTACAATAATTTGATTCCGCCAAGCCCGTTCTATCAACGGATCACAAGACGTACGGCGATGTGCCACCGGTACATGGTGGACATCCCATCCACACGCACAAAACGTTTTAGGAACACATTCATTGTGCGTACAGCTAAGGAGTGGAATACCCTGCCGGAGACTGTGTTTCCTGATAGCTACAACTTGGGAGTCTTTAAGTCAAGAGTGAATAAGTTACTTCTAGGCAAGCGTGCTCCATCTTCGACCACATTATCGCTAACCATTAGGTAAGATGGTGGTCAAACGCGTGCCTATCAACAATAATAAAAAAAAATCACAGACTTGACAAGTCACACAGACAGTTTAATCGTTTCTCTGGGACTTGTCGAGCTTCATTGCCTCGGCGTTTTTTTCTGGTGTGGTCTTACAGAAGTTAGAGTGGTTTGGGAATAGTGTGGCGGGCTTGTCCCAAAAAAAGACGAGGCGAGTGAAGCGATGAGGATTTCAACCATTGTGACTGATCGATTTCTGGACGTCTCCACGCCGCTCAGCTCAGCTTCATTGGAAACGCACCCTTACTGACTAAAACCTACCCGTGTTCCATCAGTCGCCCGTGGCACCCCGGCCCCGGTGACTCAAACACACCCGCGACAAATTTGTTTTTTATAATAATCTTGACAGACAATAAAAAACTTTTTTACAAAAAAATAGAACCGACTTCCAAAAAAGCGCAAAATAACTTTAATTTCGGAAGTCGGTGTTCCTGTTTTGTGTCTTCGTTTTTTGACACCGACTTCCGAAATTAAAGTTATTTTGCGCTTTTTTGGAAGTCTGTTCTATTTTTTTGTAAAAAAGTTTTTTATTTTTCACTTTTTAGTTGTGGTTCCCCATTAAAACTGTGTTAACAATTCATAGACATACGATAGCAGCAATCGCGGTTGATTTGCTGTCAATTTTTGAAGAGTTCCGTTGTCTGTCTCCGAAACCCATCATCAGATCTTTTTTAAATTTAAATGGGACCATTTCGGAATAAACCCCTTTCGAACAAAAAAAAAATTTTGCAAATCCGTCAATATATGACGGAGTTATGCCCGAACATACATAAAAAAAAAAAAAAAAAAAAATACAATGATCCGAATTGATAACCTCCTCCTTTTTCGAAGTCGGTTAAAAACTCTTGGTCTAACGATAACTGATGGTTTATACTCACAGCGACCTCTCCCCCCTTAACGAGCCACTGGCAGACGTCATGCAGGGCGTCCAGTGCGCACTGCTGGCGTATCGCCATGGCCTCCTTGTTGTCTGCGCGGAAGAACTCGTGGCTGGTGTACGCGGTCGTGGCATGCCGCCGGTACTCACCTAAGTTGAATACTGCAATGGAAGAGGGGAATAACTGTTAAATATCGATTTGATCTTTATAATAAAAAACTGGCCAAGTGCGTGTCGGATTTCGCACATTAAGGGTTTCGTACCAAATATTGGTATTTGTTAATAAAGTATACGTAATAATAAACATTATCACCAAATTTCAAGTTCATAGGTCAATGGGCAACCAAAAAATTTTTCGTAACAAAATTTTGTGACAGACAGACGGACACGTGAGTGACAACAATAGGGCTCCGTTTGGACCCTTCGGGTACGGAACCCTAATAATAGTATTTGGATGGCAAGCAAGCAGGCGGTCTACCTACAATCATAAAGATTTGATCATCATTTTCCTAAGGGCATCACCGTGGTTAACTCGTTTGCTCCGGAATTTGATCTTTGATTTTTACGGGTAGTTAGAAGACCGTAACACGTTTGCCTTTGTCATGAAAATTGTAAAACCAACAATTACCGTCATGGCGCCAAACAATAACTTATTTTTAAACTTATTTATTTAATAAGTCCATTTCTAGTGTAGTATTATTTATATCAGCAATCAGTTTTTGGCAGCATACTGCATTCAAACCACGTGTAACATTCCTCTAAAGTCCAATAGCACACAATAATAATAATGCTGTAACAATTATTACCGGTGCCTGTTTATCATGAGTTTAAAAAAGTATAATTACAAAATGGCGGCCAGGTGACAGAGCGCGGTAATTTAAATAAAGTAATTATGTGTATATGGCAAAGTATGTAAGTTGTGTTGGTGAAAGGGAAAACAACAAGAAAGAAAGTATTAAAAAAGCTGATCGATATTTATTGACTAGGTACTAGTTGTCCTGTCTTAGCTATGAACTGTGAAACGCGCGAAGTTTAAATAGTCCTTAATTTTTCTGAAATTTTCTAATTTTCCGCGCTACTTTCTTATTTTTTCTTTCATAAGAACCTGGTATCTTGGTCAAAATTTGATTCGCGGCCGTAGCAAGTATGTATTTATAGAATTATAATCATTAAAATCATCAATACAACTGAAAGAGTTGTACTGATGATTTTAATGATTACAGTTCTATAAATACGTACTTGCTACGGCCGCGAATCAAATTTTTACCAAGATAGAACCTGACGCCGACCTGCAAATTGCAAAAAACGTAACAAAATTTTAATTTCGCGGGCTACCCTGGCGCATCCACCTTAAAAAGAATTAGCGAAATCGGTCCAACCGTTCACTCGTGATGCCGTGACCAAGCAAATAGGGATTCAATTATAGATAGATTTCATAATCATAACATCACGAGTGTTTCTTGAACAGATAGGAACAGTCCATGTAATAGCGAGAAAGAGAACAAAGGTACGTATTTTACTTCATGAAACCGACTGGCTAGTTTAACGATAACCCACATCTAGAAGGTATACGAATAATTTAATTGATTCATTTTGCGAAACCATGAATTAAAAATACGTTCCACGAAATTACTCCGTTATGGACGAAATGGCGGAATCACTCTAGAGCTTTTGTTTTCAGCCCACCAATAATTATAATCATTTATTTGTTTAGAGCCCCTGTCATCTACTTCAAAGCTGATCAAAGGGGCACCTCGAGCTCGTTTCGCTTGCTCAATGGACAAATTATTTCTGGAGCTGTTGGGGTCGAAATGTCACTTTACTCAAGTTTACTCAACCATACCTCTCAAATAAGTTACTTAAAAACATGGTTTATTTACTGATCAAGTAATTTTTTGCAGCGTGACTGCAAATACGGGCGAAGACCGCAACTACGGGCGTTGAGTGGTTAAATTCGATTGCATAATTGAAGGTTTAATTTACTAGCATTATTGATTAATACAAGTTCTGCTCCTGAAAATGGAGTGACTTCACCTAAGTATCGATTTGTTGGTCTAGTTTTGAAACAATCTAGCCTCGTACTGACTTAATTACTTAGTAGGCTATCTTCTACGTCAATGCAGTTAAAACGTAGTTGTTCATACATATAATATATACCTGACGGTATGGTTTGTGTACCTTCGTATTTTTTAATGTCCTCCAACTTATATACAAACGCTATGTTATACGTAGGAACAGTACCGCATTTGACGTCGCGTGACTGCAAAATTGCACTACCCGTGCCCCTATTCAAACTCAATTTAAAATAATTATGCTGTGCTGGTCTTTTCTATTCTTCGTATAAATGGTATGTATAACCAGGCTATGTTTTGCCAGATCGGGAAACTGTTATAGGGTTTTCCATGAGGAATTTCTCAGTGGTAGCCCGGAGTTTGGAAGTTGGCGGTGCGATACCCCGAGACTCGGAAAACACGTTTATAAGCCGTTGCTCTTGCGCATGATCTCTCTCCGGTCGTACCCATTATATTTGTTAGTACTAATCTTGCAGTATAAAAAACCAGGGGGTGCCGGATTATGGGAATGTTCAGATTACTGGATTGATTGAATAAGGGTGTTATTAGTCCAATCGATCGATCGTCGATCGATGGTATAATGCATTAGTCGACGTCGATCGATAGTTTCTATTACACCAATCGATCGACCGTCGATAAATGCCATCGATCGATAGTAGAATGAATTAATCGACGTCGATCGATGGTTTCTACTAAGTACACCAATCGATCGAGTGTCGATTGATGGTACAACGGATTAACAACGTCGACCGGTTGATTGTTTATTGACCGGTATCCGTCGATCAGCCAAAGCTATTACTTACACCAATTAATCAACGACGATCGATGGCATTGATCGACGATCGATCAGGAGGAAGCGGTGGGGCAGGCCCAGGTGGAGGGTGCCGGAGTACTGAATTATCGGATTATTGAGATTCTACTTCGACTATCGAGCTTTGGATAGTCGATACGATAGTCGTTTCTATCAAACAATAGATCATCAAGGTGAGTAATGAAGAAAACAATACTATATGTATAGCGAGCTCGTCATTCGATATGACGTGACGACATGCGCATGTCGTGTGGATGGACCCAGGAAAGTAGTTGGCTGTAGAATATTTCATATATTTTCTTCTCTAAATTGACTGTTTCAATTTGCTACCTCTTACTGACAAGCTCAGGCCGAACTGCCGCGTAAACTACGCTGCTTCGTAAATAAACTATTTAGTTTTAGATAAGCCCAGTTCTTTATGCAAATTATTTCTCGATGATGTTATTGAAACAGTTTTGTGAAAGATGTTTTAAAGGCTATTCAATTAATTCCTTTTAAACGTAAAACCTATAAAAGTCCCAGATAAACTGTAATTATTTTAGAGAAAAAGAAATAATACTATTCATCTACCTATATCAATAATGTATTCATTATTTTTAACCGACTTTGAAAAAGGAGAAGGTTCTATGTTAGAGTAGGTACCTATATGTATTTTTTTTTAAATATTTACCCACCGATTTCTCTGTCAGTTGTGGACCGATTTTCAAAATTCTTTTTTATACGAAAGAACATACTCCCGAGGTGGTCTCATATAAATTTTATCGAAATTGCTTCAGCGCTTTTTGAAAACATGAACAAAAACGAAAAATACGTATACATAGATGACGTTTTGGTTTTCTCCAATTACCAGTATATTTAAATTCCACGTTCCATGTTATTGGGGTTTTTAGTTCTGGGGTATAACAACTAAAAACTGAAAAAAAAAATTATTTTTCAAAAAAAAAAACCAACTGACTTCCATAAAAGAAAATACACAAAAATGAAAAAATAAATTTAATTTCGTAAGTCGGTGTCAAATAACGAAGAAATAAAATACAAACACCGACTTCCGAAATTAAAGTTATTTTTAAATTTTTAGTGTACTTTCTTTTTTGGAAGTCAGTTGTTTTTTTCTGTAAAAAATTTTTTCATCTATGCTGTTTCTGAGACAGCTTAAGATTGTAAGCTAACTTGTATCAGTAACCCTTATAGCTAGGAAAACCTTTAAAAAGAAGAAAACTTACCCCTTGTATTAATTCCTATCCAGTTGAGGTATCTGGATAATTTCTTGGAGATGTAGGTCTTGCCGCGCGCCGGCAAGCCGACCATCGCGATCACATGCGGTATGTTCACATAGTTGGCGCGTTCACCTGGAAAAGGACAGAAAGTACAACTTTTAAAAGCGAAAAATAACTAAAGCGCAAAAAAAAATTGCCTTTAGAGAGGCGCGGTAGCAGTTGTTGTTCTGCCTAGCCTTTTCCCAACTATCTTGGGGTCGGCTTCCAGTCTAACCGGATGCAGCTGAATACCAGTATTTTACATGTAGCGACTGCCTATCTGACCTTCACAACCCAGTAACTGGGTAATACGATACCCCTTGGTAAGACTGGTTGTCAGACTTTCAGGCTTCTGATGATCCGTAACGGCGCGATAGCAGTGTTGCCAGAAAATTTGGATTTTATTATTTTATCTGGGGGTAGCAGCCAAAGGACTAAGTGCAGTCGGGGTGCCCCGATTCTATCCTATTTTAACCATGAAGGTATCATAAAACCGAAGTAGAATTTAAGTGAAGTGAAAGCGTCGACCAAAGGGCGGCGCCGAAAGACAATCTCATGGTACACTAGTTTTCAAGGTTTTTTACCCATAGGTGAAATAGATTCTCTGAAATGGAATATTAATTTGTTTTTTACAATTCTCCTACAATCTAAAATAACACAGATAAATCCTTTTTTTGTACAGATTGTGTCAGTTTTTCTTTTTATAGAACAGATGTAATCAGCTAACACATTCTTATTTCAAAAACCTTGCCAAATTGCAAGGTTACTTTTCTCCTGCAGTGCAGTTTGATAATATACTCCTGCAATTTTTACATAGTACTCCAGGAACCCAGTTTTATCAAATTTTGTTACCGAGATTCGGAAGTACTTATTAAAAATAGGCTCAGTGATTGGACTCTTTTTTTGACCACAATCATAACAAAAGTTAATTGGGCATAATATACACTGTCTTACACAATAACAACGAATGATTATGACCTGGACACGACTATCAAGAAAGCCTTATTAAAAAAAACTTGACATGATGAAAGTATGAGAATTTTATTAGTAAGAGGGTAGGTATAAAACACATTTAACTAGTGTTATTAGCAAAGGCGTCTCTAGTCGCTCCGTGCTCTCTGCTCTCTGGGTTTAGTAATTGTCAGTCAATCCAGCCTGCCAAGCAGGAGCGAATTTACCCATAGACCAAGCGGGCCCTGGCCCGGGGAGGCGAAAACCACCACTACCAACCTTTTGGGACAGCGCTCCTGGTTGGGCGAGTCCTATTACTGGGTGTACGTACGACGCGTTACGTGAGCTGAGCACCAGAACACGCAAGCTAACTACTCAAGGTCGTTGGCAGTTAATAGCGCCTTAATAATGGGGTGGATATATGTTTTAGCCCGGGGCGTCAAATCTTTAAATACGCCACTGCTGCCAAGTGCATAGTTAGTAAGGTAGTATAGGTAGGTAGATAACAATGACACTATCACCTTATTAGTTTTTATTGGTCTTTGTAGACAGATTGATGATAGGTAGGTAAGGATGATGATAGGAAGGAAATTAAATTGAATGCAACTATAAGCAAGCACATGTGGCTGACTTCAATTGCACAAGCAAATAAATATACTAAAATAGTTTACCCGATTTTTATACCCGGACTGAAATGGTTAATTATTGTTGTTGATTCTGTTCTGCACTAACTAAACTTAATTTAGGCTATTGCTATCTTTTTCTCTCTAATAAAACAAGAAAGAGACGGGACGTAAATTAGTGCTGTAAAATATAATAGTTTGAACTAATATTTCCATACAAATTAAGGGTACACGTAAAAACATGTCGTCTAAAAACACGGCGAAGCGCAAGGCGTAAACTAGTTTGACATCTCTAACTTAGTTCATAGCTATACCCGTCCTTTTCTCACACTGCCTTTTAGTAAAAGATAGCAATTCTCTAATTTTAGTTTAGTTATTACACAAGAGAATCCGCACCATTGTCTATTTTGGAATGAAAAAATCCAGAAAAATAAATCTGGCACATCTGGTTTAAGAAATATTTTTCATAAAAAACAAAATGTCGAATTGTCGTATTCATTTTATATGTATATTTTTGGATCGTTTTAAATTGATGAACAATAATCCCGCAACATGTTTTCACACCAAAACCCTTAATTTTAAATATTTAAATGGATTATAATCTTATTGAAAATGGTCCCCGTGCTTTGAAAGATTGGACTGTCCATAAGGGTAACATGGACGAACAAAGCTTTATTTAAACTACATAACTAGTTTCTACTCGACATTTTAATAAAATTATAAACATAATTGAATAAATGAACATCAAACTACAGCCACCACGTTGGATCCTTAGAAAAAATGATTGACTGTAGCACAGATAATATAATACTAGTGTAACTGTAGAAAAGAATGTGACATGACAGAATATTTCTGCAAACACTTAATTTTTAAACATTTCAAGGAAGGTATATAAAAAAACCGACACGCACTTTTAGGGTTCTGCACCAAATGAGGGTATTATCAAAGAAAAAATCTGATTTATTAATATATTGCTATTTGTTAGTAAAATATATGAATAATAAACATTATCACCAAATTTGAAGTTCAATGGGGAATGGGCAGTTAAAAAATTCTTCAGAACTAAATTTTGTGACAGACGACAGACAGACGGACACGTGAGTGACAGCAATAGGGGCTCCGTTTGGACCCTTCGGGAATGGAACCCTAAAAACGTGAACTTTTTTATTACTTAAATTCTTAGATAACTTACTTGTCACACGGCACCACAAAATAATCTTTTAGCCAGCATTGTTATTATTTTACCAACAATAATTATTATGGTAGACAAAATAATTATTCTTAGATAGCACAAAAATGTTCAAGCAAAACATGAATCACGTAAAATGATGGCCATTTTTATCTATTAATACATCGTGTGTACCTAGAATGTTTACAAGCACACATGTGATGCCTCTAGGTATTACAGGAGGTTATCATCAAATAAGTCTTGTTTATGCTTAGTTTTATGATGTGCTCCATAGTCTATATAATTGTTTTGGTAGCCAAATTGACTGTTCCCATCATTACTGCTTGATCAGGAATATTTTTAATGAAATTTATAATAGAAAGGCAGTCATTACATTTTTTTTTTTGAGGGTAGGAAAGCATCATGGGACTCCTCAGGGAGCGTCAGACTCTTAGGCTGGACTCGCACATTCTGGATTCAGAATCGGAATTAATATTATTAATTAAGAAAGCACGGAATAGCATTGTAGTAGTAGTAGTGTAGTTCCTTGAATTGCCCTTTGCATTCCAGGTCCGTGGAAACTCTTTTGAACAATCCCACAAAGATAAAGACATTATCTTTCCTTGTTTTTTAGTTTATCCCTATGTAAAAGCTGTCCCTATACAAAGTTACCTTTTTCATTATTTGAAAAAAGTTAATCTAAATACCCGCATTGTCACAAATCTTAGAAAACTAAACTAACATTTTAATACTTATAAGCAGGTCTAAATTATAACATTCTAATTCAAGGAAATGATAGTTGGCTGCCATTTTAAAACTACCACATTGCTTTGCTTATTCATCCACTCAACATAATTATGAATATAAGATCAATAATAATGTTCCAGCAAGGTCAGTGAGTAGTTCCATAGGTCATAGAGTTGAAAACAATAAATTTAATGGAGATTAAAATAAAATTGATTGCAAGTATCTTGTCTATGCTGCTGGTATTTGTTTATCGGTACCTTTAGAGGCAGAATATGTAATGATGTGTGCTCTTATCTTAGAAAGTTTCGTATCTTTGAAGTTAAAATTATTAAAAATATCATACTAAAAAAAAGAAGATTAAAAGACTTTTTTTTTTATATGGGACTGCGGGTAGACCTCTTTCCTAAATAATCCTTGAATTTATTTTCCAACATTTAAATGTTTGTGTATGGAATAAAACCATGTGGATTATCTGCTGAGGATTTACTTATCTAAAGTGTTTTAAGGATGTTTTGAAGACTTTGCTATCGGACATTTTTACTCTTCAAAATAATGATCTATCCTCTTCTAATACAACTCCACGCCTGACAATAGATATGATCGACACGTTAATTCGATTATGACATTTATCTAGCTGATAATAACTCATCACTACATTTAATTTAATTGGTTAACCAACACCCATGTACCCACTACTTATAGCAAAAAAAAAACACCGTTATGATACCAATTCTAATACTCTGGACGTTAAGAACTAATCGCCATAGGATGTATGTGTGTCCTTGTGACGACAGCATGTAAACTAGTGCTAAATTCTCCAACGGAATTCTCGAAACAGGAGTTTTCACTAACCATCACCAAAATACTGCTTGTTGAGGAACTTCCAACCTTCGGCGCGGTTATCTTCCGAGTCCATAGTACGCTGATTTATGTACTACCACCGTTGTCAAAATAAATACGTTTTTTTTATTATTAAATTTAATTAATTCGCACTCGATCACCTCCGCCGACGGCAACACGCGAACTGTCAACGTCAACTTGAAGTGAAATCGATTGACACCAGCCAGCCTGACAGGATTTACCAAGCGTAGACAATAGCTTTTTCAGACACTATATATTTTTGACGTGAAGCTTTGTATCTATGATTTTACCACTGTTGATCTGTTGATACGTGTTTATTTTGATTTCTATTTTCTGTATTAATTAATAAACGAACAGTTTTCACAATATAATTCAGAAATTAAATTGCTTTGAAATAATGTTTTGGTTTTGATCCGATAATTTAATTTTGTCACGCAAAGAAACTTCAAGTATAGACCTCTCCATCCATTGCCCATTTGGTGACTTTTTGCCTTCTCATGAGATATGGCGTATTGTGAATGAGCACGATTTAGTGCCAATGTCATCACTGCCAACATGCACTGATCTTTCGTCTTGAGACACTGGTATGTGAGACGAGAAGATAGGGAACGTGCACGGCGTAGTCTGTGCCATCTAGTGGAGTATATTCGAAACTTTTACTCTTTAGAAACTTGTCATTGACATTTCTGTGCCATTTATGTATACACAGTACACACACGCGCATCATGGACACATGCGACACGCATAACGTAGGCTGGCATCTAGTGAGTGAAATCCGCAACTTACACTGTATAATTACTTGACATTGACATTTATGTGCTGGCATATAGCTCCTGCACGCTCCCTAAACCACGCAGCTTCCCGAACGCTGCCCAAATTGACCTCTTTCTCGAAGTTAGGCCTATCTTACTGGACTGTTTGTCCCAGATACATGTAATCGTCTAAAACTTCGAGTGGTGTCTTCGTTTTTTCCATGTTTAAGATCCACTCTTTCGGAAACTATTGAGTTCATCAAGCATTGTTTTATAGTCCTCCGTAATCTCAGCCATGACTATCGTCGGAAAATCAAGGGATCGCTGAAATGATGATGATGAATTTCATTATTCCATCATAGAGACAAGGCCACTTGTCACTTAATTAGATATTAAGTACGGAACGATTTATATGCTAAAGATTACGACAAATGTAACCTCTGTAATATTGTTAGCGAGAGAAATGCGTCAGAGATCACGCCGTGTGTTGATGAATCCAGTTGACGACATGGCATACAAACGATAACCTTTACATATATATTGCATGATAACGCTCATAATATTTCCACGTCGACATAATAACTAATCGTTCCTAAGTCCACTAAATAATGCATTCGAGTAGTTTTTAAGTTCAGTACCTAAGCATTAAAATTAGTTCGTAGTAGCTTCATAGATGTCGTTGCTTGTACCGAATTAGTGAATCGCTATTCTTCTAATTTCAGTTTCGAGCTCGCCCCTTGAATTCAGAGGGGTCAGCAGCGGTGTTAAAATTAGCAAAACCTTAACAAGGGATATTATTTTCAGGTTATTTACATAACAGTACTACTCACTCTAGCTGTGATGGTTTCGTTTCTTCTATTGGTAAGTATTTATACGGATACATAGATAGATATATATGTATTTTTTTTTAAACTTGCGACAGTGTACAAATTATGGTTGGCCCCTTGGTGCGTTCACGAACATTTATAGGTACTCACATACACAAGGCACCCAGACCCGGAACAACTATCTGCAGGACTGTAGGCCATACAAATATTTGTTCCGTGCGGGTTCCGAACTCGCGACACGCAGCGGAGTAGCCGAACGCTCAACCACTGCGCCAACCGTGTCGTCATACGTAGGTACTTATACAGGGTGTAACGGAAAGGTGTGGTCATAATTTAAGAACCGGTTCTGCCCATGGAAATGAACAACTATCTCTAAGAAATAATAGAAAATTCAAAAAAAAAAACATCGACTGGCCATACAAAGTTATCATCAGATGATCAATATTTGTCATCATCTGCCCGCGCCTTTTCCCAACTATCTTGGGGTCGGCTTCCAGTCTAACCGGCTGCAGCTGAATACCAGTATTTTACATGGAGCGACTTTGTATGGGTGGTAAAAAAAATTTTGAGAGTGTCTTCAAGTTTCTTTGAAGAAAGTTGTTCATATCGATGGGCAGATGCAGTTCTTAAAATATGACCACACCTTTCCGTTACATCCTGTATTAGGTAGATCCCCGTTATCTTTGAGAGTATTGAAACCTATAAATTTACGTCGCGAAAATGTGAGCCCAGTGAACCAAATTGGATTTACGGTTAAGAGCATGTAATCTACAATCCACATATTATAGGTACCTACTTAATCCGCGAAAATTGGTTTAAAGGTCAGACTGGCACTGGTTTAAACCGGCTTATTATCTACTCAATTATGTATTTACAGGAATCAATAGGTAGGTACCAAATATCGCAATGCGGTAGACGTCTATAACAAAGAAGCGTTACCACTCAGTTGACATCAATTTGATAGGCACTTTGCCGTACATTGCTGCTTTGACGTCTATGAAAATCGTAGTGCCTATTATAATCGATGTCCACCGAGAAATGTACTGCATAGTGCCTATCAAATTGATGTCAACTGAGTTGCAGAATACACCTGCAGGAGTTCCTTGGGCATTCGTGACCATCATCGCTCACATTAGCGCTTTTACATGGATTAACCCGTCAGGACTCAATGCCGCACCAGTGAGGTAGGGCGAAAAAAAAAAATTTTTAAAATTATAATTATTATTATTAAAAACGCAATGGTGCAAAACATAAAGTTTTCAAGTTATGAAGTTAGCAGTCTTTTTATTTTAAATCGTTCGAATTGTTGACCCCTTGTTTTTCGAGTCTGGGTACCTAATCAACAGATAACTTCTCCTGCTCTGGGTGAAGCGGGAGGGCCTGTCAGACTCTTACTGAAAAGAATCCGTGTATATTTGCGTTCCAGGGCTGCGATGACTCTTTCTCTTTTTCGCGTGCCTATCAACAATAAAAAATAAAAAATCGCCCGCGACCCTATTCATCAAGTAAATAGCGTTACTAAATCAATTTAAATAGATCTCTGTTTATTATTTTATACATGGGTTTTTTGAAGTTATACTTCTTATGCGACTTCCAACAAGGTTGCGTTAAACGTTTAACGCTCCTGGGGAGGAGGAATAGAAAGAGACAGAGCGAGAGTGAATGCGAAAAAAAAAGAATGTAATAATATTATAATATTATTATGATTATGATTACGATTACAATTATGAGTATTATGTTTCCACAATTTGTTTTTCTCAGGGTAAAACCTGGTATTTGCTAGAATCTCACGGGTGTGAACCAAGGTGAGATCCTAGTTAATTCTTTCAGATGATAAATGGGTTTGTACTGTAGTGAAATTGTTATCTAAATCTAATTGTAAAAAATTTCGAACTATTCGGCAAGTGTTTAATATGGCAGGTTTTTTATTGTGGTATATGTATTTGGATAAATTGAGTGCATTCAAACCTGTTGTTGATATGACTATTGGGACTATTGTAACTCTACTCATTTTCAAAACTTCTTATTATTATTATATTTAAATAATAATAAAATGTTTTTTTTTCTTTTTTATATGATTTGTAAGAAATATTTAAAATTATAATTTATATATGTATAGAAAATTAATAAACGACATAATAATAAAGAAGCATAACTTCTTACGTGCGTACAAAAGTACACACACACTTTTTTTTAAGTCACAGGCGATTTCCACGTGTTTTATAAACAAGTTATTCACTTCTAAACAAGAATTTGTCACTTTGTTGGAAAAACAAGACGGAGTTGCCGCCTTACGCAAATTAGATTTAGATTGTCGCTAAGATAATCTTTGTCTCGCAAAGCTGCTTACATACTGACCCGTAAATACATTATTGTTACTTATTCTTTCAATGCAATTAGGTACGTTAATTGAAGCAAACGCCATCGCTACTTCGCACATCGCATTCGCATTTCGCGCATTTCTTTAGACAAAGTCCGATTCTATAAATAAATAAATAGGTCCGGATCATTTCCCTAGATGGCATTAGTAGGTGTTCCATTTTCGAATTTTAGCGAGTCCTACGAACTACCTATACAGATTTTTTTTCTGTTTATGCAACAATCTCGTCGTGATCCATTTATTTAAACATTGACACAAATCAATTCCAGTTTCACTGAGACAAAACCGGTGTCCATTGCTTACATATGACGAGGTTGGTAATGGCTAATGGCGACTCCACACATATTTTCAAAGGCGCTAACGTGCAAATGGACGGGCGTTTGTTTACCAATACATTTGTGACGTCACACCGGTCACGGTATGTCAGGTCTTTGAATGAAAGTGAACGATGTGATGTGCGGTGGGTGGGACGCGCTAATTTAGCTCGCAGTTGGCGACGTCATTGGATGCCCTTGACATTGTATCGCATTCGACTCGTAGTTGACTGTACTAAGTACATGAACTAATAATAAGATCAAAGGGAGCCTAGTGAAAATTCCAAATGGCGTGAACCGTTTTTTCCGCTCTAGTCTGAAACTTATGGAAGTTTTGGGTTAGTTTATGTAGGTACTTAAGTACATAGATCATAGTCCACCCTTTTCAAAAATGATTTAGTAGCTAACCGTATTGTATTTGAGTTGAACGGACACAGATTGGAAAGTGGCCCGTGGCACCAGTTTTGGAGTGTGCCAAACCCGATTTTTACGTGTATTAAACCAAACTTAACGTTAAACCATCCCATTTGCTTTGTAGGATCATCTACTCTTTACACTACACCCATCGCTATACTCTACAGTACTTTTCAGATGATCTGACTACAGTACTTAGACTTACTGTATCACCCATTAGAGATTTTACTCGTGTCATTAAACTACGTAGAGTGCGACCAGGTATTCCATCATTGTGTCTAAGAATTAGGACCAAAAATTGACGCACAGTTGTGACAAAAATAGCATTTGAAATGCTTTCAGTAGGTATCTACTGCATTCAGATTTGGGCAGAGCTGACACACCTACATCTCTTGAACGTGCGCTCTCTCTGCCAGAGAAACGTATGATCGAGATTATAGTTTTAGACATAGTCATACGTCAATCTGCCTAGTCTTTTCCCAACTATCTTGGGGCCGGCTTCCAGTCTAATCGGATGCAGTTGAATAACAGTATTTCACATGGAGCGACTGCCTATCTGACCTTCTCTTCTGACGACCCGTAACGATTGTCAAAGATCCACCCTGACCCTGATGGATCGATCCGGGCGGCTGTTATTACTTTAGCCACGAGCATTTACATAATCATACCGATACGTATAGTGACTTTAATATCCATTTCTACACATATAGGGAACCTATCAACCTAATATTAGTGTCATGCACGTTGTTTATTGGACTGGTGGTCCGTTCGCTTGATCGAGTAGTAATCTAGCATGACAGGTACCTACGTCTATGAAAACAAAAATGTACTACGTAGTGCTATTATAATCGATGTCCACCGAGCAATGTACTGCAAAGTGCCTATCTAATTGATGTCAACTGAGTTACCGAATACACCTGCTGTTCTCTCCATTTAGACCTTGTTTTAACTGTATATACTTTATTATGTTATAGTACCTACTCGGAAATAGCGGAAACGAAGAATTCTGAGAAAATATTGCTATTAATCTTAATTGATTAAATCATTATTGCCTAGTTGTACTCTACATTATAGATAAGACAATATAAAATGGAATGCAATAAGTAAAATAGATAAAAGAAAGTGATAGACATAATTATCTTTGTCACTTGACAATAAGATAGCAAAATGGCGACAGACAAGCAATCGCTTGTCTCCTTTGATGGATTGGGATTGGGACTCGATAAGGTTCGGATGAGACTTGTTGCCAATTCTACTTCGATTAGGATTACACATGTAGGTAATTTTGTATCAGATACTTGGGCAACCTTTTGTTTATTGGAAGCATTGAAGTATACGCTAGCTAAATTGCCATGACATAAGTATTAAAGGAACGAGGTTGGAGGAAGAGGAAAACGATAGTTTAGTTAGAAATATTCTCAGATCAAATTACGACGGCAATTGTCTAGAGTAACATATATCTTATTCAAAGAAATAAGACTTTTCGTTTAGGCGTGATGTTCATTTAAAAACCATTAAAAGTCGTAAAACTGCGCCATAAAAGCTATTGCATTGTACACGAGGAAACTCTACATAATTGTTTGCTCATGAAACTGTCATGAAGCCACCAGACACGTGGCCGATACGACAATCAGCGGGATGGCGGGAAATACCGACATCGACAGTCGATATATTGGCAGCACAGTCGTATATCAATTTAGAAACCGATTAGTTAATTAAAAATATTACTTGACTTGCTAGCACTGTAATTGCGGTTTGACGGCTTTTGTATAGAAAATATATCAAACACTCTTAATTACTTCTAAGGCGCAGTTATAAAAGACTTCTTATGATTTTTAATTGAACATCACGGCTAAACGTCTAGTCATATTTCTTTGAAAAAAATATGTTACTTTAGACATTTTTTTTTTCGTAATTTGACTGAATATTTGAATTTATTTTCGTAACATAGTGTAATTAATTTGTAAAGTTATGTCTAAAACCATAAAGCGTGTTTTTATGAAACCTTCACCATTTTAAAGATAATTTAATTATTTATATTTTAGTATACGTCTTTTAGTATAATACCTGTTGTTTTATGTATAATAAATTAATAATGCGTCTAATTTCGGACAGCGCTCCTTGATGGGCGAGTCCTATTATTGGGTGGACGTACGAGGCGTTACGTGAGCTCAGCACTGAACACGCAAGCTAACCACTCAAGGTCGTTGGCATTTAATAGCACCTTAATTTTAAAAATACCTATCTGGTTATTGAAATATCGGCCTTTCGGCAGAACAAAAGGAAATTAATGATACAGGCATTCTCTACCAGTCAACCTTTGGGTTAAAAGATTACACTAAATGTATACAAAATCACTACATAATTTAAAACAAAGTCGGCTGTGTCTGTGCGCGATAAACTCAAAAACTACTGTGCGGATTTTCATGCGGTTTTCACCAATAGACAGGGTGATTCATGACACGAGGAGTGTATATTTTGTACCCAAGCGAAGCTGGGGTGGGCGGGTTGCTAGTAACAAATAAAAATCACATACTTAGTTTATTTTTTTATTTTCACGTGTTGTTTTTTGTGTTTTGTGTCTGTTCATTCAAAGATTTCTACCGAAAATCATTGATAGCAATAACATTCAATAATTTGTCCTTTTATTTTGCATCGTTTATTGGTTTATTTTGAGTTTAAACTTACTCATGCTTGTGATTCTTATCTGCGTATATCTGTTTGTTTAGGTGCAGGTTTTTTTCCCCACAAATCTTGTTTCTCAATTTATTTTCATGCGTGTATTTTTTAGTTCTAATTATGTAAATATACGTACGATAAATGTTGTATGCAGTTATTTTTATTAGTTAGTCATGCAGAGTTTGTAAACATTTCTGTTATTTATAAGCATACCTATTTATGGTAGACGTGCTGGAGTAAAAGTTCTGGCACGGCTTGCACCATTCATCCAGAGAGGAAAATTAACAAGACATAACATCGACTACGTATACTTCTGTTGATACTATTATCGATTTAAAATATGATTTATTTGTTATTGTACACCTACCTCAGTGTTGTCTTTTTTAACTCAAAGGTTGACTGGTAGAGAACGCCTTGTTGCATTCATTCCGCTTTTGTATCACTATAGTATATTACTATGTAGTTTAAATAAATAAATAAGTAACAAAATATCCCTTTGATTGGATTTGGAGGTTACGTATTTATACATATAGTTTCGAGAGCAAAGCAATGTTCAAGAAGAGCATTCAAAGAACATAGCTTTAGATAGGACCTATTTCAAGTACCTACCTAATGCGAGTGATCCTCTATGCGCGCTTCGAAGTTGCTAATTAGATTTTACTAACCTAACTGTTTTTATTTTAAACTTAGGAATACCTAGTTGGTATAATGTTTATATAGTAATAAACGCAACTAATGGTAGGTAGCAATGAATGGGATCATCAAGGAAATGGCAGCCTACGTGCTATTACCACGTCCTGTCTGCGGCGTTTGACCGAGTCACTTGACGCCGGGAATTACTGTTCACGACAAAGATAGTAAAAAAACACATGGGATAACATAACAAGTTTCCTTTTAATTTAAGAAATTAATCAAATGCCAAGTTTGTGCAGTGTATAAACTGCGCAAACTCTTTGAGAGCTTTAGATAAATAATAAGTGGGTAAGGGGATGCCCCAAGGCAGTATTTTGGGACCGTTTCTTTTTTATCCTTCGTTACGTCTTGTTTTATTTTAATAGTTTTGAAATGACACGTTTTTACAGTTTTCACACAGTTTCAAATAGATTGGGAAAACCATAGACTGTAGATAAGATTAATGTTCGAATTTTTTGACGTTTGCTGTTATTCTTTTCCTTCATTAAACGTTGCATTGGATAGTTTTTTGTGTTACCCTAATTAGTTTTTAATTAAAATTACCTAGAACTGATTGGTGATGTCATGAAACTGATTAGTTAACGTGAATCTGGTTATTTCCGAATAATTATTGTTGTATGAGCGATAACGACGCAGTGATGTCATCTCTATAATTTGTTGTTTCGATACAACATATTTTGTTTATTTATATTTGTCGATCGATGTTTTTATCTTAATTGACATAATTATTATGTAGATATGTTCGAGAGAGTTTACGTATTACGAGTATCTGCCAGAAAAGTTTGGAAGTTATTCGAAGGCGGAATCCTTCTCGTATTAATATGAATTGAAGTCTGCGTTACAAAAAAAACTTATTTACAAAAAATACATCCGACTTCTAGAAATTACAAAATAACTTTAATTTCGAAAGTCGGTGTTTGTATTTTGTTTCTTTGTTATTTGACACCGACTTCAAAAAAAAAGGAGGAGGTTCTCAATTCCACTGTATTTTTTTTATGTGTGTTACCTCAGAACTTTTGAACTGGTGAACCGATTTTGACGATTCTTGTTTTGATTGGTAGGCCATAAATCAGAGGAATAATTTTTTGAAAAAATCGTTTAAAAAAGTTGTAGGTATATATATATACACAGATGACGTTTTGGTTGTCTCCAATTATGTTCAAATTCCATGTTATTGGGGTTATCAATTCGGACATTTATTTATTATTTAGTTTTAGTTCTGGGGTAAAAAGAGTGCTAAAAAGAATTTCGCACTAATTCCTAAGTTATTATTGTCTACTTCTATCTGTAGTCACCAACTAGGCATTGTACAAGCACTTTTTAAGTAGGTATCTATGACACAGGTACTCATTTTGCATTGCCAGCCGTATTAGTAGCAAATCAAGCTAGACGTGTGTTTGACAATTTGAAACTAGGCCTAAGTTATTCATCATCACTCTCCTGCCCTTATCCCAATTTATTTGGGGTCGGCGCAACATGTCTTTTTCTTCCATACTCCATCTCTGTAGTCACCCCCTTTTTACCCACATCCTCTTTCACACAGTCCAACCATCGTTTCTTTGGCCTTGTCCTACTCTTATAGCCATCAGTAAGGGTCTGACACGCTCTCCTACTCCAGTCAGAGAGGGGGAGAAGTAATCTATTGATTTTCCACCGTGAAAAAAAATAGCCCCATATCTTCTGTTAGAGAGAACCTACATGCCATATTTTGATCCTTTTGACCCGATCTATCGAGACCATAGCCCAGACCACGACACAGGTACAGACAGCCTTCATAGATTTACGCTGGATATCAATTCGCCACAGGTGCGATATCACACGTAGGTAGCACTAGTAGCGATAAGGTTTCATAGCGCACACGATTACGGCGTATTGTTTACACAGAGTTTATTGACCTAGCCTTACCTAGGCAAATTAATTCAAGGAGGATTCATGTAGACTAGGTATAGTACATAAGGTGGATAAGTATGGTAAGTAGATGGCTGGCTTCGCAACTGAAAAAAATTAACCCTCGTTACTGCCGTCATCATTATCCGGGTTATTACAGACGAGAAACATCGAACCATGTAGACACAGCCTAAACTCAGCGGGTCTGCACCGGCCTTTAGCTGGCAGTTAAACATTTTAAGGAGTCGTTTGAGTATATTAAAAGTATATTAAAAGCATAGGTTTGATGTCAGATATAAGTTTTGCCCTTGCACACATGTAATTCCTATAAAAATCAATATAGAGTCTATCGCGCCCTCATCTCTTTTCTTATCCACCTGTAGCCAGTTACCCTTTTATACACCGCACTCTCGCGTTGCCAGCGAGTGAGACCTCTACCCTGAAAGTACTAGAACGTCCCAGGATCCCTGCAGGCCGTACTGGTGCCTTGGGGTCCTACAGTACCTACATACCACTGAGCTACACTACAGAAGCCCTGACCCGACATTACAGTAAGTACCTACTATTAAATAATAGATACCTAGTGAGCGGTTTCTGTTGACCAATGAGAAAATGAGACACATAATATTTTGTTGTTAACATAATCGTGTTGAACTTTGAACCCAGAAATATGCAGTTCAGACTTTGAAATGATCAAATGACAAATGAGTTCAAATAATCAGTAAATATGTACTTTCAACCCATTAGAGATAATATTTTCTGTTGTATCTAGTTAAATATGGTGGAGAAGTGCAGATAGGCAACACACCATATCAATGTTTGTTTATACTTACATTATGATAGAGTTAATCTAGATAATTAGAGTTATCTTGAACTATTTTAATGACCCGTAGCTACGCGAGTTGCAGAAATGGTCTAGTGGAGTTAGAAACGTACTGTCATTAATTTAATTAGGGTACCATACCTGAAATTGTACTGCTTTGTACAGCTTTGAATCCTACTAATATTATAAATGTGAAAGTTTGTGAGTGTGTATGTTTGTTACTTCTTCACGCTCAAACGGCTAGACCGATTTGGATGAAATTTAGTATGTAGATAGCTTATAGCCTGGATTAACATATAGGCTACCTTTTATTCCGGTCTAGGCGGTTAAAACCACGGGGCGCAGCTAGTAATAATATAACGTAAAGTGAATGCTCCAGGGTAGCCCGCGAAATTAAAATTTTCTTACGTTTTTTGCAATTTGCAGATCAGTGTCAGGTTGTATCTTGGTCAAAATTTGAATCGCGGCCGTAGCAAGTATGTATTTATAGAATTGTAATCATTAAAATCATCAATACATCTCTCTCAGTTAGATATTGATGCCAAATATCATGATTTCATGAAATACTTACGTTTGGAATCAATTCTAACTGAGAGAGTTGTATTGTTAAGTTTTAATGATTACAATTCTGTAAATAAATACGTAGGTACTTACTACGGCCGCGAATCATATTTTGATCAACATACAACCTGATACTGACCTGCGAATTGCAAAAAACTTATGAAAATGGAATTTCGCGGGTTACCCTGACATGAAATAAGAATGCACACGGAAACGGAATTTCCATCTTGGTATCTGTCTGTAGATAGACTAATTGTGATAACAGTCACACGGAAAGTAAAGAGAAAATTCTCTATGTCTCGGTCTAGTCTATCTACATCTTATCTGATCGTAATCTTAACAGTAAAGATAAAAGATCATAGCACTTGCGAGAGGTAACGGAGCAAAACCTTTTTGCAATATTGAATTCTTGAAAGTAACCTTTTTACTGGCTGAATGCAATATTCCAGATGCTTTCTTTTGTCCTTTTACACTTGAGTGGGTCGTATCGTATATTATAACACGTTAAAAATTAAATAGACTATGTTTTAAAAATATAATTTCAAATACTCTCAGATCAAATTACGACGGAAATTGTCTAGAGTAACATATATTTTTATCAAAGAAATAAGACTAGTCGTTTAGACGTGATGTTCAATTAAAAACCATTAAAAGTCGTATAACTGCGCCTTAAAACGATGATGATAAATTAATTTCAAACTTTAATGTACTTAAAGTAAATGGAAAGTTTCATATTTTTTTACTTTTCTCTCAACATTTTTAATTCTGATGACTAGTTATTTTTTATAATAAAACGCCTTAACGTCTGCATGGATTTGGTTGAAACTTGGTACACGGGCAGACCATAACACATTCTATGTACCCTGATAGCTACAACCGGTCTTTAACAACAGGTCTTTAAGTCAAGAGTGAATAGGTTACTTCTAGGCAAGCGTGGTCCAACGTCGACCACATCATCGCTGAACGTCAATCAGGGGGGTTAGACAACATACTTTTCTGTTAACGATAACGCTAACGCTTCGTGCAAAATGTATGGCAACGGAGTTTTGCATGAAGCGTTAGACAGAGAACTGTCACGTGACTCAAGCCCAGTAATGTCTTTGCCATATATTTTGCACGAAGCGTTAGCGTTAACGTTAACAGAAATGTATTTTGTCTAAAGGCTCTGGTGAGATAGTGGTCAAACGTGAGCCTATGAAAAAAAAAATAACTAGGTTTATGACTGGAATGGAAGACTTTTCATCCCTATCGGGATGAAAAGTCTTAAGTTTTCTTAGAAAAAAATCGACTAGGTATCACGCAGGCGAAGCTACTGACCAAAGCCACCTACAATTACAGACACTTTTATGTTCTTTTAATGACGTCGCCAAGATGCTAAACGTTATCACAACACGTACAATGTATAGACAACAAACTCTCAATGTACACGTACAATGTACATAGTAACGGCTCATGATCATTAAGTAGGTACCTAGTTACCTACCTACAACGTGATTAACATAATATGTTTGGAGTGTAATGTGTAGGTACGTATTTTAAGATAACCTAACACCCACAGCTAAGGAGTGGATTTCCCTGCTGGGAGTCCGTGTTTCCTGATAGCTACAACCTGGGAGTCTTTAAGTCAAGAGTGAATAGGTTACTTCAAGGTAAGCGTGCTCCATCTTCGACCACATCATCGCTTACCATCAGGTGAGATAGTGGACACTCCCATTAGCCACCACCGGTGGCGAATGGGAAAAACTTCTATTGGAGTGTGTCACTGGCCACCAGCAGTGGCGTATTCAAATATTTGTCGCCCCGGGCCAAATATTTGTGCCTCCCCATAGTTAACAAAAAAAGGGTTTTTATTTTTGCTACTGCTCATTTAAAATTTGAGCTACACTATTAGGATAGGTAAGATTTTCTTGTGATAGACAAGAAGTTACGGGGTGGCAAGAAAAGTAAAAATAGTAGTGATTATCCAACTTGGAAAAACGGCAGTGGGTAGCATTCGTCGCCCCTCTGGTAGTCTGCCGGCCCGGGCCATGGCCCTCTTGGCCTAAGGGTAAATACACCACTGGCCACCAGTGGGGGCAACCGAGGTGGTGGCCAATTGGAATAATCGGGTTAAAAGCTAAGTGAATTTAGTTTAACCTTTCTATAAAGGTATGATGTAACGGAAATAGGTGGTCAAATTTTAGATACTGCCCATGGAAATGACCAACAACCTGCAAGATGTCATAGTAAATTCCCAAAACACAAGGTTGTCTTCAACAGAGTGATCAAAATTAGTATGGCAGTACCCATTAATTTTTTTCGTAATTTTCTGTCTTCTTGAAGAAAGTGGTTCTTTTCAATGGGCAGAAGCAGTTTTTAGGGTTTCGTACCCAAAGGGTAAAACGGGACCCTATTACTAAGACTCCGCTGTCCGTCTGTCTGTCCGTCTATCACCAGGCTGTATCTCATGAACCGTGATAGTTAAACAGTTGAAATTATAAAAAGAATTAGAGAAAGAATAAAATAAATACTTAAGAGGGCTCCCAAACAACAAACGTGTTTTTTTTTTGCCGTTTTTATAGATAATGGTACGGAACCCTTCGTGCGCGAGTCCGACTCGCACTTGGCCGGTTTTTTAAAATATGGCCACCCATTTTTTACGTTACAATTTGATTTTATAGAATTTATAAACAAAATAAAAGAATACACATCTTGCACAGAAAACAGCAACAGCTAAACGTTTGCTTTTACTGACCACCAGATGAATACAGGTCCTGCCCTAATTCAGGCAATGTCAAGCAAGCATGACATAAGTCTTAAGCACAGACAGAAAGTGGATGTATCCAGTAAAGACACGTGATTGTCGTGATTCAGTGCACGTAGCGTAGGTGACAGCGAGATGCAACCGGTTCAACCAAAGAGAATTATACCACTTTACACAGGCTTTATAGTCATTGGGTTCAACAGACAAGCAAACTTACAGCCAAGGTCGGTAGTGTCAAAAAAAAATGTATGATGGCAGTCGTTTCTTACTTCTCCGCTGTTCTATTCTGATTAATTTCGTTGCGGGAACCAAGACAGTTTAATCTTTTCTCCGGGACTCGTCGACTTTCATCGCCTCTCGGCGTTTTTCTGATGGTCGCCACTGTTGATTGAGGCTTTCAGGAGTTACAGGGTTGGGAATAGTGTGGCGGGCTTGTTCCAAAAGTATCTAGTCGTTTCTGTGATTTCTGTGGTAGTGTTTACTGTGGTTGAATAATATCTTTGGTCCCGTGATGAAAACAGGAGTTTTTTTAACTATAAAAACATACCCTTGTTTTCAGCAGTTTTTCCTTTCTAATAGGCCTTACTCGTAAGTTTATTGAAAGTTTTTCGTTATGACAAAGTCTGACAAGTAGGTACTGATCTTTAATTTATGCACCAATATAGAATATAGAGTCAACAAATTTCTTCATGAGAAGTAACGAAACAAAAATCTTGATAAAAAACAATGCATAAAGTAAGTAAACAACATGTAAGTGTACCTAGTTTTGTATCACATATACGTAGGTACATAGGTACAGCAGTATGTATGTACAAAAAGATGTGTGAAAAAACGTAGATAAAGTCATAAAAATATGAAAAGATCATTATAAAGTTATTAAGCGTGTGAGACTATAATAATATTATTCATCATATCTTTACGATATCTCCTTTCAAGTGCATTTCGATTGTCACTGCATGCTCATGTTTTACAAATTAAATATCTTTTATCTGTCACAAAACCGTATTCGATGCTTAAAACTGCCATCTCGTTTTAAAAGTTATAAGTTGGCTGCTATTTTTTGCAACGATGTGTATCTGACAGGACTTGACAGATGACCCTTTTGAAATAACCATAGAGTTTGAATAAAGCTTGAGAAGGGTGTTGAAGGGCAGTCTTTTTCAAAAAGTTTAAAAAAAAAAACATTACTTCTGTCGTGGGTGCGTTCACAAACGTAAACTCGCATACACAAGACACCCAGACCCGGAACAACTATCTGTGACCCATTTAAATATTTGTCTCGCGAGGGAAGCGAATCCACCAGCGCAGTAACCGAACGCTCAGCCACTGCGCCAACCACCCACGTAGTCAAAATTTAACTTTTTATTTAGTTATTTTTAATTAATAAAAAATAAATTATATTATTATTAACGTGAGCAGTGGTAGTGGCCGCGACTTAGAAGTTGTAGGTCGTGAGTCCAAACCCAAGGCAGGCGTTTTACTTTGTGTAAATTATTTCATCTCCAATGCTCTCAAAACGGTGAAGGAAAACATCGTGAGGAAACCGGCATGTCCTAGAACCAAAAATTCGAAGACATGTGACATCCACCAGTCCGCATTAGGCCCGCGTGGTGGATTATAGCCCACATCCTCTCACAGAGAGGAGGCCTGTACCCCAGCAGGGGGGACATTAAAAAGGCTGATGATGAATTAATAATGTTTATATTTATTTGATTCTAGATGGGGTAAGATACTCGTACATGCCGTCTCGTACGTTTTAATCGATGGGCTTTTTTATTTTAAGGCTTCATTGTTACATGTATAAGGCGGTAATTTCAACTTTATCTAAATAACTTTTTTTTTTAAATGTAATCGTGAATTTTTAAGAACAAATTTACATTTTTATCAAAATCCTTAACTAACTAAATCTAAACTAAAACCAAAAATACTAACCTAACGACGTACATATAAATATATACAAAAAACAAAGTACGTTCAGGAGGCGTCGAAATACTCCTCCACGTCGCTGTCATCCAAATAACTTAATTTTTATATTGATCTATGGTTGATATTAGATAAAGGAACGTGGTGGCCCAACGCTAACGGCCCCGTCTAGTTTTATTTATAAAACTAGCTTTATTCCCGCGGCTTCACTATCGCTCTATTCTAGACTATCCCTAGGATTGACAGCTATCCCTTTTTTAGAAAGAATAGTATCCCTAATATTGATAATTAGGAACAGTTTGAATGTAACAAAGAAACATGTGCTTTTTAAGGTTTCCCGTGCATTTTTTTCAATTTTTCTCTTCATATGAACCTTCCTGAGACGAAAGGTTTAAAAAAGTTCATCCAAATTGGTCCAGTCGTTTTCGAGTTTTGAGCTTAGCTACACATTTAGTCATTTATTTTTAGGGTTCCGTACCAAAATGGTTTAAAGGAACCTTTATGGTGCGACTTAATATCTGTCTGTCCGTCTGTCACAGCTGGATATCTCAAGAACTACTAATGCTATCAACTTGAAATTTGGAATAGTTTTAGATGATGTTTGCCCAACTACGAGTATTTTGCGAGTAAGAAAGTTTTTTTTTTTGCAACCGGGACTGAAAGGGGTCTTAACATTCGAAGTGGGGCTACTAGGACATATTATCATAATTATGGAAGAGTCCTGTTTGCAAATTCTCAAACATTCTTTTTTTGTGCCTCATAGTTTTAACTCGATTTCGAACTTATAAGGAGAAATCGGTCCAACCGTTTACGCGTGATACCGTGACCAAGGAAATAGGGATTCATTTTTATATATACAGGGTGTAACGGAAAGGTGTGGTCATATTTTAAGAACTGCATCTGCCCATCGGTATGAACAACTTTCTTTAGGAAAACCTGAGGCAAAACTCAAAATTTTTTTTTACCTCCCATACAAATATTGATCAGCTGATGATAGCTTTGTATGGAAACTTCAATTTTCGTTTTGGAATTTTTTTTCTTTGAAAAAGTTGTTCATTTCCATGGGCAGAACCGGTTCTTAAAATATGACCACACCTTTTCGTTACACCCTGTAGAAGATAGATAGATGCTACGGAACCCCAAATCGGTACGCGAGTCCGACTTGCTCTTAAGGCGCAGTTCTACGACTTCTAATGATTTTTAATTTTATTGAACCTCACGTCTAGACGACTAGTCTTATTTCTTTGAAAAAAATATATGTTACTCTAGACTATTTCCGTCGTAATTTGATCTGAGAATATTTGAAATTATATTTTTATAACATTGTGTAATTAATTAGAAAAGTTATGTCTAACGCGGATAAAAGATTGAGAATCACGCAAAAACTATAAGGCTTATTTTTATGAAAACTTCACTATGTTAAAGATCATTTAATTATTTATAATTTAGTCTCAGTGTTTTAGTTTAATACTTCTTGTTTTATGTGTAATAAATTAATAATGTGTCTAATTTCGGACAGCGCTCCTTGATGGGCGAGTCCTATTACTGCGTGGACATACGACGCGTTACGTGAGCTCAGCGCAGAACACGCAAGCTAACCACTCAAGGTCGTTGGCAGCTAATAGCGCCTTAATCGGTTTTTATTAATATGATAGATTTTTCTGCAGCGTGCAGAATAAACTGTGTTCCACTGTTATTAAAAGCTCGTAAAACTCTTTAACGACATTGAATTTGGCCTGTCAAACGTAAGGTAAGTCAACCACAGAACACCAATTTTATTGATAAAATTGTTCTCATCGACTGGCATAACACTGCGATGTTATATCTCCTTGATTATATTTGTTTGTTATTGTTTGAGTATACATTGTAGATTTAGATACCAATGTTTATTAAACGTTGACGTTGACCTTTACAAAGTGGGTAAGCATTATGATAAGTTCGAAGAAAACATTGGCTTCTGTAAATATTAACAGTCCAGCGTCCGGCCGTCTGTCTAGTGTTATGTTTTTATTAAAAAAGGCATGTTGGTATGTAATTAATTTGTAAAATAATGTTTAGCTTCTCTGAACCGTCGAGCATAATTATTCATAAGCAAGCATTCGCATGGTTGTGAAAAGGTCTCTGTGAGCAAAAGCATTAATTTTCAAGTATTCCTCAAATATATTATTAAGTAGTACCTGCTAGTGTTAGGTTATATAATTCTACCTGTGGTGTATTATTGTACGCCACTGCGTAGATCTACGCTCTAGTATTATACGAGAGTTCGGTATCTAGTTAAAAAAAAAAACTATATTAATTAACTGGAAACAGAGTTTATTGATTTAAAGTGCTATTAACTGTCAATAACCTTGAGTGGTTAGCTTGCGTGTTCTGTGCTGAGCTCACGTAACGCGTCGTACGTGCACCCAGTAATAGGACTCGCCCATCAAGGAGCGCTGTTAGAAATTAGACGCATTATTAATTTATTACACATAAAACAACAAGTAATAAACTAAAACACTTAGACTAAATTTTAAATTATTAAATGATCTTTAAATGGTGAAGGTTTGATAAAAATACGCTTTATAGTTTTTGCGTGTATGCTTTATAAGTTTACAAATTAATTATACTATGTTATAAAAATATAATTTCAAATATTCTCAGATCCAATTATGACGGAAATTGCCTAGAGTAACATATATTTTTTTCAAAGAAATAAGACTAGTCGTTTAGACGTGATGTTCAATTAAAAACCATTAAAAGTCGTATAACTGCGCCTTAAAAGAATTTGGAACAGGAATTAGTTTATAAACAAAATATTATGATTTTGGACTTCCGACCCGTAGGTACCGAGTATCAGACCGAACTGGCGTGCAAACCAAATGAATGCCGCTTTTAAGTTACTAATGCTGATTAAGTAAGTCTGGATAGTGGTCAGCCATTCTACTATTATTATCAAGGTATAACAGCTCGAAACTCAAAGAGGTGATGTTGTGACTCAATTTTTTTTATTTCACATAACTTCTGTAAGGTTCACCCCACAAAGGTAAGTGGAATCTACAAATAAAAAACCTAGAAATAAATAGATCTTGAAAAAAATAATTAGAGACACATCCTCAATCGGTTTCGGTTAGCACTAGTGTTGTCAACAAATCACTACATAGAGTATTTATCACGGCTATTTGGAAGGAACACATGGGTGGATAACGTATTATCGGGAACAATGACCGGTCCGATTTAGTTTTTATTGGTGTTTACCAGACACTGACGTTCAATAGACAGTGTTATTTAACAGATTTCGTACATCAATCAGACTAGGTATTTACATTACTTCCAGTACCAATAATTATCTATTATTCTGTTATTAATTCACTGGGTTCTGTGACTTCTGTGAACAGGTTTTTCTATGGATAGCTTATCATTTGAACGGTACGGAGAGTGCGGATACATTTTCCTTTTTATGATTCTTTGAAATATGTAGCTACAAGGAGAATCCGATTTAGATTATGGGTTCCCCTCATGCATTCAAATACTTATTATATAATAAAGAAAAGAAATGTACAAAATTAAGAGTTTAGAGTAGCGGTAGAAATAGACGCACATTTAAAATCACTGTCACAGACAAATATTTCTTTAAAGAAAACAGGATCCTCATTCGTATTCGGAACTATTCCAACAAGCCGTGTCGTCACGTAGTTTGATGGTTTCAGCTTGAAAAAAAAACAAAGAGCATGTTCTGACCATAAACACGTAATACGCGCCGTTTGTTATGGCAACGGTTTGCATCACACAATTTTGTTGTGTGGTTATCTCGGTCGCGGCACGCGGCTCGCTCGTGATTTTTCACATTATCAGCCAACGCAGCTGCCCGGGTACATTAAATACCTACATAGTTTATAATTATACTGTTTTTTCGCGTTCTAGGCGAATGCCTGGTCTTTTGTTCGCATAGTTTCGGAATGCGAATTAAGTCTTTTTTGGGTCAAGGACACTTCGTGGTAGGTCTTTACTTTGCTGACGAAAGTATTTTCGTTGATTTTGGAGAACACTGATAGTTAAGAGATTTTCAGTTCAAACTTACAGAATGTCGTAAATACTTTCCGTTCTTTTAAAAAACAGGCCTGACACTTATACATATAATCTTTTCTAGGTATTTTTTAAATTATAGTTATTTTGTTATCGAACTATTATTTACAACGAAACGTGAAAACAAAACAATGACTCAGGATGCAAAGTTTATGTTGTTTACTATGTTAGGGGCATAAATGAATGGAATAGTCATAACGCGAAAAACAACCTAAGTAGGTACCTACCTACCTCGTAAGTTGGTAATTAAGTAGTCTATGTATCCTGGAAGTCAAACTTTAGAGCAATAATTCGTTTTGCGGTGATTTTTCATTACTTTTGAGAATAAAACTCATGTTTATTTGCATAACTATGTCACGGACTCTCGGCCATGGATTCTACAACGATTCATTCTTGCAAACTGATACATATTGGAACGTTGTATGGCGCACACACTGCGTAGAGCTCACTTGCAGCTAAAAAAGTGGTTGACAGGTCTACACGACTACATTCTACACAACTTTTCTTGTTGCCCAACACTCGCCAAAATTGTACCGAGTTCAGATAAGAATAGACAGGAGATTTTAATTTAAATATGGATCGCTCCTGGGACTAGACACCAGGATAAAAGTAATTTGTTGTAAGTTGTGTCTTTGTTTTGTTTGTGTCTATGTTATGTATGTACAGTGTTGCCAATAAATGTTTCTTTCAATAACAAAATTAAGGGCTTACTAATATTACAATCTAGAATCTTTATCTAGTTTTTTCAAGATAACATCTTAATTAAACGCGAGAATATCCCAAGAGAGTTTTACCAGAGCCATAATTATAATTGATGAAACTGTGAAAGAAGATTCCCCATTTATCATTTTTATGGTTGGATTTCTAACCAGATAATAACGTTTTCGCTACGATTTTGTTACGGATAAATATATCTTAATGATGATACTTTATCTTTTCATCAGTATCATCATTAAGATTATAAAACGCAAAAAAGTGACTCAGTTCCATACATGACACTGACCATAATATTTTCGACTCTGTGACATATTGCAGAAAGCAAGAAAAAAAAAAAAAAAAAAAGATTTATTCAAACTAGAGCCAGTATTTTTTGAACGTCAAAGTTCTACATAAAGACAGTCCCCCGAAAACACCCGCCCGTTACCACTTCCTAGTGTTGTAGTTGGGAAAAAGTGGTGCAACAAACTCCCCAGAAATGCTGAGATAAGAGGACATCCGTTTACAAAATAAAAACAAAAGATAATCTCACTACATTTATTATTTACTATGCGGTCATTTGCGTCTGCATCCCCGAGGCGATTGCCACGCGGTTCCACGTCTTAACCTCATGTCCATTGCTCAAACTGAGAAGATTAAGCTATAAATAAAGAAGTTAATTTTAGAACTGTGGTCACTGCCACTGCTCACAGAAAACAGAGGGTTACACTTGTGAGTTCACGGGTTGTTATAGTTAATCTAGTAGTTACGAGTTTGCATTTTATGAAAGACTAGCGACCCACCCCGGATTTGTACGAGTACAATTTTTACATCATGATTTTAGAAATTATTATTGTGTTAGTCATACTCATAAGTAATTGCGGTGCCCTAACAGGGTTATGTACTCATTAAGACAACATTGTCGGTAACTATGTTTATATTGTGTGCAATATCGATTAATTATTATTTTATCTTAATCTAATTGTAAATGTATTTTAATTTAATTGTAATTTTAATTTTATTTTATTTTATTGTAATTTTTATTTTATTTCTTGTGTCTGATTTTGTGATATGGGTTATTTTATGCCTGAAATAAATGATATTTAATTTAATATAAATAAATAAATAAATGATCACTCTGTCTATTGGTGAAAACCACATGGTAATCCGTTCAGTAGTTTGAGTTTATTGTGGACAGACAGATAGACGCGGTGACAGTGACGGGACAGAAATTATTTTTATTCAATAGAATTTTATTATTTTTGTGCTAGTATTGCTATAAACTCGAATATGTACTGTTCGCCCTGTTGGCTCTACGCCAGCTTCAGGGCCTATCTAGTATTTATCGAGTAGGTACATATTTTTTATTTCTTTGGCACAATTAACGTTATTTCTTCAAGAGTGTTTACCACTTTCATGAACATACTTCCGTTTTGGTTCCAATATTGCAAAACGTATTTTAAGTTGTAAGGAGGTAACACCTCCTTGCCTGCCCACCATGCATGCCACCTGCACCTTGGATTATTTAAACGAAGCCAATGACAAAGCTATCCAGGTAGCTACGTAGGTACTGTCGTGTCGTTATTACTTAATGTTCGATACGATACGATATTTTCAGTACTCATCAGTAACAGTTCCGAGTACTACTTCCGGTTATGTAACATCACTAACACTGTCAAGTTTCGTGCGATGCGTTCGAAATATTTTATAAAAGACTTTGGTCTTTTATAAAATGCCAGCCATGGCAACTCTAATATTATTTTAAAGTTATCCTTTAACACTAATCCGTTAGACTGATGTGCTAAGTAAAACAAAATCTCTCCTTCTTACGGTTTTCTTACGAAAGTGGAAATAAATGACCACGCCCTCACTCTTGATCAGTAATAGACAATTTTGACAATTTAACTGAATTTTGAGGGCCAATATTTTGAATACTAACTATTTAAATACCTAATGAATCGACTCTAGCGAACAATACTCATTTGAAAAAAAAAAAAACAACAGTAGTAGGTAGTTAGGCACTTATACTACCTACGCGTTTGTTATTGAACTTGAACATTTAACTCGCCCATGACCCCAAATGTAAAATTAATCACTCAATGAATTGATAATTTATTAACAAAATAGTTTCCGGGAAAAATAATTTAAAGTTGCTTACATCGGGTACAATGAAATGAAGATAGAATAGGCATAGGCATTTTGGAACAAGCATTTTAAAGAAATTCCACAATTTTTCTGGTCCCTCAAGCCGAATCCGAGGAAAGTAAAAACAGTTTTATCACAAAATTCAAAATAACTGTTAAAAAGTAAATATAGCACAGTACAACATAACATCCGTTTATTTAGTAAACAAAACAAACAGAGTGTTTGTCTATTGTAAATGTAATGCAGGAGGCGTCTTGGCACCGTTCGGCGCCAAATGTAGATTATGCTTATCGCGTATTTCCGTAACTATTATACACTGAACGTAGATATTTGCTTTCATAGCAATAAACAAGGGTAACAAGGGTTTACGAGTTACAAGACTAAAATCATTAAATTTTTCCCTTGTCTCGTCACTTTCCCTGTTACAAGGGAAACGTGGCTATACTCTATGAGGAGTATGACAAGAGTAATGACTTATCATACTCCACATGGATGGTGTAATATTTGTACTTACACACTAAATAGACACGAGATTCACCTAGGTACATATAGTATAGTCACGTTTTCCGTGTAACAGGGAAAGTGCGAAATCGAGCACAAATCTAAGCTCCAGAGACTGCCATGAGTAATTTCTATCAAATGAATAAATCGGGACAAAAATCTCATCATAGATTTGCCAAGTAAACTCACATAATAAGTACCATATTTCTCATTGCAAACAGCTCAATATAACGAATTGGGTCATTTTCTAAACCTTGGGTTGGCCCTCATAACTCAGAGGTCACACAGCGAGATAGCTGGGGAGCATGACCTTCAGAAAGTCGGCGGCAAAAGCCTCGCAGGATCGATACACAAACTCCTTGCTCTACATTGACAAACGACTTTGTTAATTTGAGAGCTGGTAATTTGGAGTTGTGGTAATCTCTTAATTAAAACGGATAGAAGTTAACGGGAAAATGGATTAACGTGAATAGAAAGACCGATGTGTGGTGAGTGAGTGGTGACAAAATGTAAGGTTTTACAGACAGGAGCGGCTAGATTTTTACCAGTATCGATAGTTTACGTAAATACCGGTTCCGGTTCTTAGGATAGGTTTCTGAATTGAGTATTTACAGTTACGAACTTGTCAAACTCTACAATGTCAAAGTTTGATAGGTTATCAGGCTAAATTAGTTTTTAAATACTCCACTTTAAATTGTCAATTTAGAAATGGGGGAAATACTTTAGCTAATGTGGAACTTATAATGAGGTGACTCTGTCTTTTCTAGAACCAGTTAGTACTGTTGGTAGTCACCGGATACTAATAAGCATTGTGTTGTCTCATCTTTAATTTGTTAAAGGTTAAGTCCCACTTCCACGTCGAAAAGTTGAATGAATCGTGTTTTAACTGAATTCCTCAGAGCTCTACGAGTGTATTATTTGCTCTTTCTTTCTATCCAAGTAGAGAGGCAAAAGTAATTTCGACTTACGTTTACTATATTCAAATTTTATAGCAGCTTCAAATTTAGGTCTCAAGATAGTTCCTTGGGGAACCCAAAGGATATTTGATAAAAATTTTCTCGTTAAACGTTATAATACTGGTGTAGATGAGGTGAGTCTTTCTAGTGCACAATTTGAATCAAGAGAAAACCAATAAAACACCTACATTGGTAGGGAAATAGCCAATTTAGAAATAGACAACCCGATCAAACCTGTAACACGATTTGATTGAAAGCGAGTGCTTGCAATTCCGTGTTATTGGAACAGCTGCGGTCTTTGAAAATGAATTTTGGAATGAAAAGAATCGAATTTCTATTTGACAAGAGAATATATTAAATATGTATATTTGTAGCTGTATTTTTGTGGTATCACTTGAACAGCTGATATGTATATCAATTGTCAACAAGCTAATAAATGCTTTATTTGATAAGCTACTTCAAATCATTTGCTTTGGGAATGTTGATGTGGTTTATTAATTTATACGTGCTACTCGTTCGTCAACATCGTTACAAACGAATTTCAGTTTTAAAACTGCAAACGGTTGATTAGAAATAAATTGATTTTTAATTATCACTTTACTCATCGGTTTGACTTGTTTAGTCATTTCAAATGACCACTGAAATAACTGTGGTGACGGCTAATAGAGAAAGACATTTTGAGCTGACCTCTAATGCATTTCGATAAGGGTAAGATAACGGTTATGACTATGAGTCATAACGGTTATGACTATGAGTCATAACCGTTGGTTTTTATATATACCTATATATAAAAATGAATCCTTAATTCCTTGGTAACGGCATCACGCGTGAACGGTTGGACCGATTTCGCTAATTCTTTATTTGTTGTGTTTGTTACTGTCAGGAGAAGGTTCTTATAAAAGAAAAAAATTAAGAAAGTTGCGCGGAAAATTAGAAAATTTCGGAAACTACGCGCGTTTGACAGTTCATAGCTGAGACAGGACAACGTCTGTCGGGTCAGCTAGTTTTTAATAATGCTGGTTTTTGATGGCCCCCTTAGGTTTGACGAATAAAATATAATATATCAGACCTAGATGGAGACAATGTTATGTATGCCATTATTATCTTTACGATTAGCTAAATCACGTATCTACACGAATGTGAATACGTGCAATCATACATCTACTAAAACTAAATAAAGATTCATTGAATAATAAAATAACCGCATTACTGTATCTCCTGCTTATCAAGGAGTTGTAAGAGTTGGATTATTTGCCATTTATATATCATTATCTTTTGTGCGATGTAAAATTATCGTTAATCTTTGCTTTTCTTCATTTATATGCCTCGTGACGATTGTCTACATCATGTGGGGCAACTGTGTGTGTATACCTACAGGAATGTCGATAAAATTTAATTTTTGATCTGAGTAAAATAAATGTATAAGTAGGTATACATATGTGCATCGGAAAAAGTCTCAACTGGTTTCCATATTATTCTACTTCCTACCAATAATCCTATTCCTATCTATAATATATAAAAGGAGAAACTGACTGACTAATCAACGCAGAGCCGAAACTACTAGTACTAGGAACGTGAAATTTCGCACACAGCTTCCTTTTACAATGTAGAGGAGTAGGTACTAAGACGGGGTTTTTGGAAATTCGACCTGTAAGGGGGTGAAAACCACGCGGGCGAAGCGGCTGGCAGAAGGTAGTCATACATAGGAAAGTCTCTGTGATTGTTTGTTGGTTTAGATGACACTTGGTCATAGGAATTTTTTATTGACTTGTGATGATTTCACGCCTGCCAGCGAAGCTGCTGACAGAACTCAGTCAATAATAAAATCATAAGTCTATAATTAGATGTATCCATTTTTATTCGCACAAATAAACCAATTAACGTAGTATTTATGAATATACACAAAATCCCTGCAAGGATTCTTTTGTGGGCGTCCAAGCAAAAAGGGTCCAGTCATAGATATCCGAGGGTCCAGTAGTGGGGTATTGAGTTAAGTTAAGACTAGATTCGGTATCTAGAATAGTCAATTGATAATAAGAATTTAAAAATATTGAAAAACAGGCTCATTTTTTTAATCAGACATTTGAAATTTTGAAGTACAAAAAATTGAAGCAAAAAAGAAATTTCTGGTAAGTAACTACTTAGAAACATCATAATTATTATAAAGTCATTAACTATATGAACTTGTAGATAATTGAGCATTACATTCATAATCAATTAAAATCGCGAAATGCATTTTTTTCACCCAACTTTACAAAACTGCATATATCTCGGCAAGTACTATCAGAAATGTTTGTGCATGACCACCATTTGGTGTGCAGTGACCGACGGCTACCTGCGGCTAGCTTGGTTTCGTCCACCAATTGTATTGCAGTAACACATTAGTAAAGATTTTTTGTTTGTTCAAAAATATAATAATAAGACCAACCATGTCATAACCATGTTTCTTGCAAAGAAACTATTTTTTTGCATGAAACATGGTTACAATTAAAGAAAAACTGAAAAAGGGTCCAGTTCGCGGAAACTGGACCCTTTTTGCTTGGACGCCCACATTTGAATTATTTATTACGGGTCTCTATACCTACTGAGCAACTTTGTTGTATTTATTTATGTGTAAAACCGGTCGTTATAAGTATAGCTTTCGTGTTATTACGATCCAATGAGAGATCGGTTACAGTCACATGACAGACAACATCTAGATTCTAGATTGTGGGTCAACGAAACGCAAGGACGGAGTCACTTATATTTTCTTCAAACGCAATTCCAAGCGGGTTTACCTACGGTCTACATTGGGTCACTTAGCTATTTTTTCAGACGGATATTCTGATTAATTTTATTACGGTATCGCTCTATACAACCTACGTGAAGTACCTATGTTGAAGGTTTAATGCGATTCCCGTAATTTAATAACTCAGTTTTATTAGGGTTCTAAATCAGTCATTTCTGTAACTGTCTCGGAAAAAGTTCATCTACAGAATGTTCTCAGGTAAGGCAGATGTTCTGACGTCAAACATCCGGATATTCAAACGGCTGTTTCAAATAAATAGTCCGGCTTATAAAAAAGGACATCTTTTCACAAAAAGGTGAACCCATGGTACTTTTTTGTGGGAAAATATGTTGCTCTTATTATTATTTGTATTCGTTTGGGTGTTATGTAGTGGTAAGTCAATAGATTTTAGGATAATAGTAGGTAAGTAGATAATAATCACATTTTACTCAACAAATTGCAATCATAAAATCTAAGTGTCATAAATAGTCATCAATAACAAACAATAGGTACACTGCGATGCAATAACATACTAGTCGATTTAGATTTAATTAAAAAACATTCTTTCAGAGATGAAACAAAAGAATGAATTCAGATAATAATCAAGAGTGTGTTTATGGCATAGAATAGGAAAGGTATAGTCTAAGGTCTAGGACGCTTAATCATAATTATTATTATTATTAGATAGATAAGGAATCAACTTGTTTTAGCTATAAATAATCATTATTAACATCTAAAGTATCTTGAATCTCTAAAGTCATAAAGTACCTACGTAGGATTAAGTCAGCTTTAGGCTTCTTCTTCTACTAAGTATTATAAATAAGGTCCTATTATTAAATATGTCCGAAGGGACATTATTTTAATATCTCCTTGTATTCTTCAGGTCACAATTTTTTTGGATTGCTTCCGAGAATGTGAACATAGAAAGGGTCGAAGGATACACAGGGCGTTGTTTGTTTAAAAAAAACATTCATTCATTCATTTCATTGTGGCAGAGATGCCAAGTCGGTCTACAATATTCTCCATTTTGTTCGGGCACCACAAAATTGAAAATCGAATGAAATTGAACGAGTGAACGTTATCCGATTATCGAATTAAACGATAGTTCTGTGACGAAATAGGAATTTTCATTTTAATAATTTGGAATCACGCGCACAATTGTCCTGTACTACTGACTATCATATCTTTTGCGCGTGTTCTACGTTACGAGCGCTAAGCTGTTTATAATCGATACACATTACAACACCGCGCCACCGTGAGAGGAAATAAAATATGATAGTCCGGTTCCGATGTGAGTTGTGAGCCCATTGCAAATTGTCGGCAGTTGAGCGCTGAGCGTCCGACGTCCGGGAAAAGAACCACGGACGTCGAGCTAGCAGCTGCCACAAATTTGTGCGTCCGGCGTATTTTTAGTCCAACAAAACTATTATTCTACAGAAGCTGTTATAGTTACCTCGGATAGGGAACGGCTTCGTCATGATGGTCTCCGTGGTCGGCGGCAGCAGCCGTTGCGTCTCCGGCGACATCACACTCGGGCACAGATTCAACTCATGTTTTTTAATATCACTACGACGAACGTTACGCACGCCACCGCGAAGTCGCAGCGAGGACGACCCGTTTGGAACATCCATCTCTGTGCGCTATCGAAGCATGACTGAGAAACGGAATCGAATCGAGCGTGCGGCGAGCTCGCGTCGTGAGTCGTGCTCGTGACGTGTCGCCCGTGTCCACTCCACACTTCCACAGCTGATTGTGTCGGCGTGGGTGAGACGGCGATATCTGCGTGTCTGTCTGTAGCTTGCATGCGCTGTGGGGACGATATTCAAGTGCAAGGGCGCTCGGCAGGGCGCGTCACGCCGCTCTCACTCACGGGGAGATGGGCAGCGTGCCATTCAACTCACGTAAACATTTCCGAGACGCTGCAGTCTGTACTGTATCTGTATCAACTGTATCCCTGAATTGGTGCGGGAGACGTGGTACTGTCTCGCTCGGATTCGCTCTTTGAATCGTGATTGAAGACTTACAGGGGAAGGAGAAATTGGAAACCAAATAAGCAAAGTGAGCTGAAAATGTTAACAGTTGACGAATGATATCTCGCATCGCCATAACAATTGTGTCTGCTAATGAGGGACTTGACGCGTTTTTTTTTTTTTTTTGGGTGGGGTGGGAAATCATCCTATGACTTCTTCCGCTCTAGGATGAAGCGGAAGGGCGTGTCAGACTCTTACTGACTAAAACCCACCCCTGTTCCTCCCTGCCTCGAGTGCCCAGGGGCGAGGTTCTCTTTCGAATTTATCCTCCACCCCCGGGCAGGGGCTTGACGCGTTAATGATAATATTCTTCAAGTGTAAAGCCATCGTAAAAAATATTATTACAATACTGAATAGATTCATCTTGGAGATAGATGCGTCATTATCATCAACATTTGTGCCAATAGGTATTGAACGAAATGTAACGCGTAAGTACTTACCCATAGTTACGCGTTTCGATCGTCATTGCATCACGTTATTATCATTAGCATTGTTGCCCTAAACGACATCCATCTCGTTCAATTATGTTCATTCAATTAGGTATATACAACAACGTGACGAAATTGACTCTACATGAGTACGGATTTCCGTAACACTCTGTAGAGTTGGTCATATTTTTAACTGAGGAAAACAAAGGAGGAGGTTCGCAATTCGACCGTAAATATATTATACTAGCTGCGCCCCGCGGTTTTATCCGCCTAGACCGGAATAAAAGGTAGCCTTTAGGTATGTTAATCTAGGCTATGAGCTATCTACATACCGAATTTCATTCATTTCGGTCCAGCCGTTTGAGCGTGAAGAAGTGACAAACATACACACTCACAAACTTTCGCCTTTATAATATTAGCACGTATATTATTACGTAGTAACTATTCAGTAATCTGTGATATTAGTGTGATATATTTTTTATGTAAGTTCAGCTCTCACTCCGATATTTATGAACCGATTTTATGATTTTTTTCTTTAGATAACTGATAAGGTATAAATACCTCAAAAAAAAAGAAGGGTCAAGGAAGTTTGGATCTGATGAAGGGATCCTGGTAAAATTAAGAGAAACCCTTGAAAATTGTGGGCACGAATAGTGCTTCAGTTTACTTTTCATAACTTAATCAAGTATTTGCGTTTATTTAACCATCACATCATGAAGCTGAGCTGATGATGGAAACCATACCTCCTCCTAAACAATTAGAAGTTATACCTATATAAAAAGATGATGCGAGCCACAAAAAATCATAAAATAAAAAACTTTTTGACAAAAAATTAAACCGACGAATAAGACTTACAAAAGCAAGAAATAAATAAAGTACCTAAGTAGGTATTGAGCTAATCTTATTAACCGACGAAAAACAAGGAGGACGTTCTCAATACGACCGTAAGTATATACATATCGAGTTAGATTTGAAAGCTCACCGCTTCTGCAGGCGCCGCTTATGAGTATCAATAAATACCACCTGTGAAAACCATATAATTTTGATATTATTTTTTTTCTTTTTAGGTAAGTAAAAAAATAAAATAAGCAGGTAGAGATCTTTTACTCTAAAAATGCACGCCGTTCCAACGACTATAATCTCAACATACCTACACTATCTACCCGGGCCTGCGGACGGCGAGTAATGGGTAGCTTGCCGTCCGATCAGCACCAACCCAAGAGTCGACGGCGCGTAGTGTTCCACGCGCGCCTCAAAGAGTTGTCAGCATTTATGACGGGGCCCGTCATGGCCGATGCCTGCCTAGGGGTTGAGGATAAATTCGAAACAGAGTTACCTCGCCCCTAGGCATTTATTTATTAAAACTTCATGCAACACAAATGTACAAAGGCGGACTTAATGCCTTAGGCATTCTCTACCAGTCAACCAAGGGTGGTGGAGAGATAACATGGCAGGTGCATTAAACTGAAAAAAAAAATACTAAGACGAAAATAATTACAAAAGTATATATACATAGTTAAAATAAACATACATATATATTTAATATAATATACCTACATATATAATAATAATATATAAAGTTAGAGATAAGGATTTTGAGACGACTCCTTTACTTGTTAAGAAGGCCCACGCCCTTCCGGATTGGATGATTTCCCACCCCACAAAAAAAAACTTTGCACAATCTGCAGATTGTGCAAAGTTTTTTTTTGTAATGTCTGAGTTAGCGAATACACCTGCAGGTGTATTCGCTAACTCAGACATTGACATCAATTTGATTGGCACTACGCAGTACATTGCTTGGTGGACATCAATTATAATAGGCACTGCGGTTTTCATAAACGTCAAAGCAGCAATGTACGGCAAAGTGCCTATTAAATTGATGTCAACTGAGTTAGCGAATACGCCCTCTGGTCAGTGTCATTGCCTCTTTTCATGCAAAGGCAAACCTACCTAAAACAACATAACTGAGTAAAGACGTTGGGCTTGGGAACGACGTTCATTTTTAACCGACTTCCAAAAAGAGGAGGTTCTCAATTCGTCTGTATGTTTTTTTAATTTTTATTTTTTTTTTATGAGAAACTTAACAAAAACGGAAAATACGTAATACATCGAGGTACCTCGATGACGTTTTGGTGTTCTCCAAATGTTTAAATTCCACGTTCCATTATATTGGGGTTTTTAGTTCTGGGATATAACAACTAAAAAGTGAAAAATAAAAAACTTTTTTCCAAAAAAAAACAACCGACTTTCAAAAAAAAAAATACACTAAAAAATAATAAATAACTTTAATTTCGGAAGTCGGTGTCAAATAACGAAGAAGTAAAATACAAACACCGATTTCCGAAATTAAAGTTATTTATTAATTTTTAGTGTAAGTATTTTTTTTTTGGAAGTCGTTGTTTTTTTTTTGTAAAAAAGTTTTTTTAGAGTAAAAGACTCCTCCCTCCCTACCCAGATAAACGTTTATAGCTTACATTCACTGCCAAATCTAACTCGTCAGGGGCTAAATTTAAAAATGTTTCCACTTCGTAAGAGGTGAAAACCTTAAATTTTTTGCTCTTAACCCCCTTGTTTTTTTCTGAGACTGTCTTTTTAAAAACGATGTTATGCTACGGATTTTTTTCAAATCTGCATTGTGTTTTACACTTAGTGTACTCTTGAGCATTGAGTACTTGCTCCATAGCGTAGAAGGCTGTATTTTACTCGATAGTCCATTGAAGTAGGTATGTAAGAACTTTCGGAAAATGATTTTATTTTCTTGTTTGCTCGCCACTTCATATAATCATTGTACTTATGTATTTTAAAAATATCTTTCCTTTGAAATTTCTGGCAAAAGATTTTCGATTACTGTATTTGCCTCGTCTTTAACGGAATCTGGGGTCAACATTTCAAAATCACTTGAACTCATTTTTAATCAAATTTTAGTTAAAACTAATTTTTTTAATTTTGGTACAGCTTACAGAGTTAGTATCACGCCAAATCATAGAAGGAGTGAGGCGAATTTATTGTAACAGTTAATCATGTATTGATGTTATTAAGTATTCGTAGATACTAGATAACAGTTGTACCTGTGATATCATAATCTGTGAAAAATATAATTCACAACTACACTCTTCAGTCTCAGTAGGTACCTACTCAATAACAACTAAATATTCGTGTTATCTGTTATTTCTTCTTCAGTATTAATCTGTCTCGCACACAGCCGCTTCATTGAATCTTGCTAAAACGAGAAGCACCTACCTAGTATTAGGAGAGAGCGACTGTCGCAACCCAGCGCTGGGCACGCCACCATCGCGGCGGTAGTGCCCCTCTTTGAGGAGTGGCTGGAGAGGCGCCACGGCGCCCTCACCTTCCGCCTGACGCAGGTCCTCACCGGACATGGCTGTTTCGGGAGGTACCTGTGTCGGATCAAGGCGGAGGTGACCCCCGGGTGTTTCCACTGCGAGGATCACCCAGAGGACACGGTGGAGCTTACGGTGGAGGTTTGCCCCGCTTGGGCAGAGCACCGCCGTGTCCTCGTGGATGCGATAGGCGGCAGCGACCTCTCGCGCCGTGCCCTGGTTCAGGCCATGGTACGGAGCGAGAGGGAATGGGAAGCCGTCTCCCCCTTAATGCTCGCGAAGAGGGAGGCGGCATACGTTAGGGAGACTCAACAACGGCAGAGTCGCCCTAACGCCCTCAGCAGCAGCCGCCGCAGGAGACGCCAGGGGCTTCGGGCGCCGCGAGACGATCTCCGGCCACCGTAGACCCGGGCCTGCGGACGGCAGTAGTGGGTAACTCGCCGCCCGATCAGCACCAGGCCCGAGAGTCGACGGCGCGTAGTGTTCCACGCGCGCCTCAAAGAGTTGTCAGCAAAAGGACGGGGCCTGCCACGGCCGATGCCTGCCCGGGGGTTGAGGATAAATTCGAAAGATTTACCTCGCCCCTGGGCATTCAGGGCAGGGAGGAACAGGGCTGGGTTTTAGTCAGTAAGAGTCTGACACGCCTTTCCGCTCCACCCTAGAGCGGAAGAAGTCATAAGATGATTTCCCACCCCCCAAAAAAAAAAAAAACCTACCTAGTATTACTATCCGAAAATTTAAATTTTAGTCTTACAAGAAGATAATTAATTATGATCCTTGAAAAGTGACAACTATTTCTAGTCAACTATTTATAATTTACGTTGTAAAGTCTATAATTATATTTAATTTAATAATTAAATTATATTTATTTAATTATTATTGTTATTTTTACTTTCCTAAGAGGCCGTACACGAAACTTTTGGCCGATTTCACTGATTCACGTGATTTTACAGTTAAAATAATGCATTTCTACAAGTTTTAATGCATTACATGAAAGATCATTTCAATTATGATCAAATGAATGAGCTAGATTCAAAGCTTGTGTTGCGTATTATAAGTTGAGATTTGGGTTGTTTTAAAAGATTTTTTATTGCCAAATTTTTGTAATTTACATTTTTTTCTCAAACAATGGATTTTTATTGAACTGAAGTTTATTTTTTGCTGTTTTAATTTTATGAACGAGAGTCCTATGTAGCTAAGATCAAAAGCAATTCTTTGCCCATTTTCTCTAAAATTTGACTAAGTTAAATATTTTTTTAATCAAAATTTTTACATAAAAGTTGTAAAAAGTGATTCGTACATTATAAGACGACTTTTGCAACAATACACCCTGTTTTTTAGTACCGTTTAGACGGCAAAAATTATGTGATATTCTATACCCCTTACAGCAAAAAATCAAATAACCGTCGTCGGTTTGTGGTCGATTAATCGTAATAATAATAAAAAATAAATAAAAAAGCTAGCTCATACATTAATAATAATAATAATAATAATAAGCCCCCTAAACAACCACACGTCCTGATTGACCATCTAATCACGTAGGGGGCGGACACACGAATGAGAAATTACTGGCGTGGCTAACGTGGCTCTGGAAACCCATTCAACATGGAGACTCGTTCAAAAAGAAAACGTTTAGGACCGCTGCCCGGGGGCGATCGCCGGGGCGCACCTGGAGCTGACGCTGGGTGTCACAGCACGCGAACCGTCAGCGGTGAGGAGTTGAGCAGGCGGGCTCCTACCGACAAAAATACTACAGCCGAAATAATTGACGATGGTGACAGACTGACGGACAGGACAAACACCCCTGTAGAACCGTACAGCCCAAGCACTGTATCATACACACCTTCTAGGCCATCATCAACATCCATACCATCGTCATCTCCCATACCATCATCACCTCCCATCACTAGTTTAAATATAATCCCATCCACTCCGACCTTGAATGTTGCGCGGGAGGTATCTACCTTCTTACCCGCGTCCACTAAGGCTGGCAAAGCAAGAGTTCGCATGAAATGGAGCAAAGAAGTTAACCTATTTATCATGCGAACTTACCTATATATTACTAAGCTAGAGTCTGACATGACCACTTACCGAAAACAACTGCATGAACTTTTTATACGCCAATACCCAGAAGTTACAGTTACAGAACAAAGAATTTCTGATCAAAGAAGAATTATAATAAAAAATAATCTCCTTTCCCAAGTAGAAATAGATCAGTTAAAAGAAGAAGTACGTTCACAACTCCAAGTAGATTCAGAAAATATTGACAGTAATATCACTATGGCATTAACACAAAATACAGTTGAGTATATTCAACAAGAACAGCAACAACTTTGCAGTGAATCAGCACCTATTACGCAAACCCAATCACACTATCAATCGCAAGTATATTCGCAAACCACAGATACATTCACACAAACTGAGAGTATAAGTATAACGTTAGAAAATGATATCGAAACGTTAAATATCAATATCGATCAAAATCAGCCGGCACGTATCCAAGAATTAATCGAGAAATTTAAAACAGCCTTAACTCAATATTCCGGGATGAACCCAGCAGCTCGACCAAAACTGCCCAAACTTAGGTACAAGCCTAAACTCTTTCAGCTCGTTAATTTATTTAATGAAACAATACTTAATCAATATATTAGCGAAGAAACACAATTAATAGACGTTCATACCCTGATATATTGCACAGCATTAGTAATTTCCGAAGAACTCAATTTTAAAATTACAGAATACACAGGTAATACAAGACAAAGAAATATTAACAAACCTGCATGGCAGCAGAGGCTCGAAAAAGATATTGAAAAACTGAGAGCAGACTGCAGTAGAGTAACTCAATATATTAACAACAATAGATCAAACAAAGTAGTTAAAAGAGTAGAAGCAATATTTAGAAACACTGTTACACACACTAGACACGAAAGCGACAACAGAAAACTGGAAGAATTTTTGGATACACTTAAACAAAAATTAGCCGTAAAAGTACACAGGTTGAGGAGATATAAAAAGGCACAAGAACGAAAAAATGATAACTCCTTGTTTGCCACGAACGAAAAAAACTTTTACAGAAACTTACAAAAACCACAAATTAACACTGACATACCGATAGCCGGAAACAATACAGAATTACCAACAGCCGAACAGCTAGAAATATTTTGGTCTGGCATATGGGAAGAACAGGTCCATCATAATGAAACATCTCATTGGATAAAAGACGAAGAAATTAAATGGGGTTCACTAGAAGAAATGCAATTCGTTGAGTTAACTGAGTCCGACATAAGTAGTATTACAGCAAGACTACACAATTGGAAATCCCCGGGGATTGATAAAGTACATAATTTTTGGTATAAAAAGTTAGAGTCATTACACAAAATTTTAGCTAAAAATCTAACAGAAATTATCTTAGGGAAACAAAACATTCCTGAATTTATTGCTACAGGAATAACCTACATGTTACCGAAAACCCAATACTCACCACAACCTTCTCAATACAGACCAATTACATGCCTACCCACGATATACAAGATCCTAACATCAGCAATTACAACTAAAATTAATAAACACATAGAACATCACAATATTTATCAGGGAGATTCTCTGAGTCCTTTATGGTTTTGTCTCGCCCTAAACCCTCTATCCCACCTACTACACTGCTGTCGAGCTGGTTATTCGCTTAAACATACCACAGAAGAAACTATCATCTCTCATCTTATTTATATGGACGACATTAAACTGTACGCAAAGTCTGAAAAAGATATGAAAAAGTTAATAAACACCACGACAGAATTTAGTAAAGATATCAACATGCAATTAGGTTTAGATAAATGCAAAACACTTCATATAATAAAAGGCAAAATAAAACCGGGCGACTATCCTATTAACAATACAGATACAATCACAGCTATGGAACCAACAGACTTATATAAATATTTAGGGTACAGGCAACTTAAAGGAATAGATCATTCAGCAATTAAAAACACATTAAATACAGAATATAAGAGGAGAGTGATCGCAGTATGTAAAACTGAACTCTCCGGAAAACATTTAATAAAGGCACTGAACACCTATGCGATTCCAATATTGACATACTCTTTTGGAGTGATTAAATGGTCTAAAACTGACATCCAGCAGATAGAGAGGACAACACGCACCACACTCACTAAACACAATAACTTACACCCTAAATCTGCAATAGAAAGACTCACTATTAAAAGACAAAACGGAGGGAGAGGACTAATAGACGTCCACCATCTTTGGCAGAAACAATTAATCAAACTAAGAACGTTCTTTCACTCTAAATTAAAAACAAGTAACATCCATAAAGCCGTAGTATTGAACGATACTAACTACACCCCCCTTGACCTACATGAACTTAATACAACCTACGATATTTATAATGACTCTCAAAAACAAATGCTAGAAAATTGGAAAAAGAAAGTGCTGCATGGACGGCACCCTCATGATCTAGAACAGTCTCACATAGATACGATAGCTTCTAATAAATGGCTTAAGATAGGAAATCTATTCCCAGAAACCGAGGGATTTATTATTGCAATACAGGATCAGATCATAAACACCAAAAACTACAGGAAATTCATTATAAAAGACCCCACTATGACAAATGCCGCAAATGTCACAGTCAGCCAGAGACCATTCAACACATCACAGGGGCATGCACAACACTCACACAAACAGATTACACTCACAGACATAATCAAGTAGCAAATGTTATTCATCAGACCTTAGCCTTTAAATATAAACTCATACAAGATACAAACACCCCCTATTATAAGTATGTACCACAAACGGTTCTAGAAAATAACACCCACAAACTTTTTTACGACCGCGCCATACTAACCGACAGGACCGTTCACTACAATAGACCCGATATCACTCTTCAAGATAAAGTCAATAAAGTCACTTACCTGATAGATATAGCAGTTCCTAACACACATAACTTACAAAAAACAATAAGTGAGAAAATCAGTAAATACGCTGAACTTAAAGAAGAGGTAACTAGAATTTGGAGACAAGAAAAAGTGTTCGTAGTACCTATTGTTATCTCCACTACAGGTGTTATACCCAATCATCTCCACAGTAGCCTCAAACAAATAGACCTTAAAGACTCAATTTACGTTACACTTCAGAAAGCAGCAATTCTAAACACCTGCAGAATAGTGACGAAGTTCATGCAGATAGAAGAAAATGAAATTTTTCCTCATAACATCAATCCTACACCTTAGATTGTACTCAACTCACGCTACATTGACTTGGCTTGGCCCGTTAATGTAGCTTAAAACTAGCTTAGAGCTAAGAAAAACTACACGTTTTCCCACAATAATAATAATAATTTATTTTTTCTCGCCACAATACACATTAAATACATTATTTATAGGCAACAAGTGGATACAGTAAGTATATTGTGGGAGACTGGTGCCTAAACTAGGCTTGGGGCCTGTGTTTCAGGACACCAGGTCTCCACCCTTTAGGTTATTTAGCATTCAAAGCTTTAGCAAACAGTGGTAGCGAATCCTTTAACAATTAATCATGTAGTTTCTATATCTATATAGTGTTAGTTTGGTTAGTATTGTGTGGGGATGAAGGAAAGTGTGAGTGTGTTTTTGTGTAGTGAGTGAGGATGTAAAATTTTCTGTTACCTGGACATTTTAAATATTGATGAATATAATATTATAGTTACTTTAATCAATTAATGATAAATGATAAATGATGTTTATTCAGTAAATAGGTTACAAGGAACACTTTTACACGTCAATGTTTTTTTGTCAGTTTAAGCTAGATGAGGCCGGTGTTTCCTAGCTGACTACCCTGAGAAGAAACACCGAAACAAACTCAGAGGTCAAAGTCTCTTTTAGTGTTCAAATCCATACAATGTGGACTGGTTAGATCCTATGAGAACCATGTACGTTTATGTCTGGGATGAGCTTTATGAAGAAAGCAACACACGAATTCGAGTGGACCTGTCCAGACAGTGCAAGCATTTGTCAGTCATCGCGAAGCTCAACTCAGAACTCTGAGGTGCTCAACGAACCGACGAACAATACCAAAGTAAGGACATTTGAGTAGGCCGCAAAAAATACTCAAACTGCCAGACAATCATAAAATCTACATGAATATAACGACATACATAGTTCTCGCATTCACATTATTCTATATGAGGACCATGCAGCTTAGTGTCTGTAGTGGTCTTTTGAAGAAAGAACCAAACATATTTGAGTGGACCTGTCCAGTCAGTGCAAGCATTTGTCAATAGTCGAATAGCTCAACTTAAAAACCACTAAGGAGCTCAATGACATGACGAACAATACCAAAGAAAAGACATTTGGGTAGGCCGCAAAAGTACTCAAACTGTCAGACAACGTTGAAAATTACTGTAAAAAGGAGGAGAAAATAATAATAATAACCCACATAGTCCTCACATTTACAATAATTAAGTAATCAAAAAAAAATAAAAATATAATACTTTACAAAGTAAATATTTGTGTCAAACAAAATAGTAATCATAATATGTCAATCAAAAAATAAAAATAAATATAATACTTAACAAAGTATTCAAGTCAAAAAAAAAAAATAATAATAATAAAATGTCAATAAAAAAATAAAATAAAAAATATAATGCAATACTATACAAGTATTCATGTCAAAAACGAATATTAAAAAAAATATATATATAAAAAATTTTTCATCAGTAAGTAGTACATATGAAAACAATGGCTCATGTATATCATTGAAGCAGCTCAATCCCACGCCTTTTTGTCCTCAAGAAAGTCATTAATTGTGTAAAAAGCTTTCTGGCATAGCTTACGTTTAATAAATGATTTAAATTTATTTATGCTTAGTTCTTGAATTTGGCTAGGAAGTTTATTATAGAAACGTATACATTGACATCTAAACGAACCACCTATTTTTTTCTTGAGCCTGGTTTTTGGTACAATAAATTTGTGTTTGTTCCTAGTATTTATGCTATGGATATCACTGTATCTTTTAAACAGATTAATATTTTTATGTGCATACATGAGATTCTCATAAATATATTGAGAGGGAACAGTCATAATATTAATCTCTTTAAATTTGTCTCTGAGGGAGTGTCTGGGACTTAATTTATAAATTGCACGAATAGCCCTTTTCTGTAAAACAAAAATTGACTGAATATCGGCGGCATTTCCCCACAACAGAATGCCGTACGACATCACACTATGAAAATAACTAAAGTATACTAAACGAGCTGTCTCTAAATCAGTTAAACCACGAATTTTCCTTACGGCGTATGCTGCAGAGCTAAGTTTTTTGGACAGTTTATCTATATGGGGGCTCCACTGAAGCTGCGCATCCAAAGTTAAACCTAAGAACACTGTGGAATCCTCGGGTTTCAACTCTTCACCCTTTATTGACACACTAGTGTTCACTTGTATTACATTGGGTAATGTGAACTTTATGCATTTTGTTTTTTTCTCGTTAAGGAGAAGATTATTGACATTAAACCAGTTAACTACAGTTGAAAGAGCATTATTTACATTATCAACAACCACCTGCTGACGTTTGAGTTTAAATAAAAGTGAAGTGTCATCTGCAAACAGCACTATATCATGTTTATCCTTTATGAGGTAAGGCAAGTCGTTGATATAGATTAGAAACAAAAAAGGACCCAGAATTGAGCCTTGAGGAACCCCCATTCTGACTACAGACCCGGAAGACCTTTTGCCGTTCACATCAACTCTCTGAATCCTATTACCCAAGTATGAAGTAAGAAGATCCAGAGAGGCGCCCCGGACTCCGTAGTAGTGCAGCTTCCTGATCAATGTATCATGGAGAACGCAATCGAAAGCCTTAGACAAATCGCAAAAAATGCCCAACGCATCGCATTTATCTTTCCATGCATTATAAATGTGTCCCAAAAGTTCAACACCAGCATCAGTTGTTGAACGACCCTTTGTGAAACCAAACTGTTTGTTGTGTAATAATTTGTGTTTATTAAAATATCTTTGAATTTGATCTAAAATAATTTTCTCAAAAATTTTACTAAAAGTAGGTAGCACTGATATAGGTCTATAATTAGTAGGGTCTGATGTACTACCCGATTTAAACAATGGTATAATTTTACTATATTTCATTAGATCAGGAAACTCACCACAATCTATACAATTATTAAAGATTACTGCTAAAGTAGGTGCTACAATGTCTATAATAGACCTAGCAACGTCAACAGAATTACCCCATAGATCTGCAGTCTTTTTAACATTTAAAGTATTAAAAGTTTTGATTACATCATTACAAGTGACATATTGGAAATAAAATTGGGATTCACAAACTGGAACGTTTTCTTTAAGTAAAATTTCTGCAGCAGTTGGTGATGAATTTAGAGATTTTGTAGTCGATACGGGAATCTCTGCAAAGAAATTTTCAAATGCCGCGGCGACTTGCGAATCTGATTTAATGATACTGTCATCAATAGCAAGGCTGTAATCACTACTTCGGTTGCAAGACCTTCCCGTTTCGCTATTAATAATATCCCAAGTCATTTTAATTACATTACTACTATTTTTAATTTTTGAACTTAAGTAGCGAGATTTCGCCAAATAACATACTTTTTTAAATAATTTAGAATAATTCTTAACATATAAATTAAATTCTACAGTGTTAATATAAGTCCGTTCTTCATACAGCTCATACAGCCGTTTTCTACTTTTATTAATACCAATGGTGGCCCAGTCACTGAAGGAAGTATTGCCATTTACCGAAATCGTCTTAGGAATAAAAGTAGTATCAAATTGCGTGCAATACATTTTGAAAAAATCATTATAATGTTGATTAGGGTCATCATTAGTTGACAAAAGTGGGATTTTATTTGAGAGTTTAGTTTTAAATGTTTCCAAGCGACCTTTAGATTTTGGGTTAACAGTGATATCTTTTTTTCGTTTATATTTGTTTATATTTGGTATAGTGATCAATAGTCCACTATGATCAGAGTCTAATAAATTAATAATTTTTTTGTGGGTAGGTAAAATATCTGCATAAATATTATCTAGGCAAGATGCAGTAGTGGGGGTTATTCTAGTAGGCTCCATAAATAGATTTACAAGATTGTATGACTGAAACAAACTTATAATTTTAGTGCTTAGGCTAGAAGTTTCTAACAAATTAACGTTGAAGTCGCCACAAACGATGACAGACTTACTAGAGTTACAAATTTTTTGCAACACTTCATCCATTACTTTTTCAAAACAATCATACAATCCTTTAGGTGGTCTGTACACACTTAATATAACAAACTGCTCCAATTCAATACAGGCAATTTCAACTGTCTGTTCAACAGAGAGGCTCACAATATCCTTGCGGTCTTTAAACTTAAGTATATTATTTACGAAAATTAATGAGCCACCATGTATAGCGTTTACTCTGCTGAACGAACTACCAACCTGGTGATTACTATAATTAAACATAATCTGATGGCTTTTAAGCCAATGTTCAGTTATACAAAGAATATCTACATTGTTAAATTTAAGGAATAATTCTATTTCTAAATCCTTGCCCATACAACCATAAATATTTTGGTGCACCAGGTTGATACTATTTGTTGATTTTAAAACATTGTTTTCACCATTCTTTAAATAATTGCTAGAGATTGTCTCTGTTGTCTTAATTTCTAATTTAAATTATTACTAATGTCAAAATTTGATGCCAAGACATTGGCAGAATTATGAAAAATGTCATTGCATTGCTCAATAGAAGCAATTTGTTTAGCCAAATTCTTGGCTGTTATACAAAATAAATATGATAGCGACACAGCTATCTGTCTCCTACAATAATTTGAAAGATAGTATCTATCTATATGATTCCTATCTTTTGTCAAATAAAAACGATTACCAATATAATTGTTAAGGTCAATTAAATATAGTATCATGAACTACACCGAAACTGCTAGAATGTTTTCAGTTTCAAGGTAGTTTAGTTCCTGAATCCAACTAGTTAATTTGATTTTGCATTTAATCCTATTAAGGTCATAAATAGATAGAATCCTGTTAATTTTGGTGTAAAGGTAATGACCGAGGTGGCAGAAGAATCGCCGAGAAAATTTGGTCGAAAGCCGGTTGCCATAACTGTCCACGGGGTTACATCGCCTTTTGCCACGCGACAGAGAGGAGGAATATGTTAAGAGGCCATGCTGCTTCATAATTGTTTGTTGAATGAATAACTGGCGCACTGACAGGACTTTCGCTTCTTTGTATAGGAGGGTGGTAGGGTATCTAAAAGGCAGGCACAGTGATACTTTCAAGATGGCTCTCTGCGCTCTTTCTAATTCAAGAATAGTGTATTTTGAAGCACCACCCCAGGAAGTGATGCAGTAAGTCAACAAAGATTGAGCTAGAGCATAATACACCGATTTCTTCACCTTTTCCTCAGCCACCCGTCTAAGGCTCTTAAAGACGTATATTAACTTCCGCAACCTGCCACTCAACACGGTAATGTGCTTGTGAAATTTTAGTGCATTTTAATGTACATTAGATAATAATTGAAATGATCTTTCATGTTGTGCATTAAAACTTTTAGATATACATTATTTTAACTGTAAAATCACATAAATCAGCGAAATCGGCAAAATTTCGGGTACGGCCTCTTAAATTCGAAATGAAAAGTAGTGTTTAACATGGGTGAAAGTCACCAATTCCTTAATACCTCGTATGGGAATTGGTTCCTTTCCACCCTTGTCTAACAATCTACTATTTATCAAACTTGACATCTTTTCTGTCCGAGCATCATGCTTGACATTGTAGACTTTTGTCGACTGAAGAATAGAAACACTTCTTCTCTTCAGTTTTAAGTTTTTAACATCGCAATGCTTACTACTGGACGTTAGAAATCTTTCTACAATCTGTCATTTTGTCTATTCTTCCGTCGAACCCGATTCTATGGTGATCATTCTCGCAGGTCAGCCCCTGAGGCTGTCGTCTGCTCAACCGGGCTTGCCTGTGTAGGCTTTAATATATTAAAGCCTCCAGCCAGGACTTATTAAAACTTACAAACTAAGTGACCACGCTAAGGGCACCCCCTGCGGGGTACGGGCCTCGGCTTAGGGCGTCACTGGGGGGCAGCAAGGGAAGGCCGGATCTGATTTTCATTAGTTAGGGGATTTACTGGCTCAGCGGCACGTGCTGGCGAGAGACGGGGAGGACAATAGATTTCGCGACGGGCCTCGCCGGTGAGGTCGGAAAATCGGCGGTCTGATATGTTTTCTGATAGTGCTAGTCTCCCTACGGCTCTCTTGGAGCAGGGTGGTAGCGTCGTCAGGGACTAGAAGGGTATGCCGGGGGCGGCGAATCCTAGAGATTTGAGAGGGAACGTATCGAGTAGCCGATGCGATAAGGGGGTTACGATGCTTAGCAGCAGTTTCAAGGAAGCGCTTGGTGGAGCGTTTCATGAACTGCTGCAAGGTGGGGATTTTGAGGTCAACATGCAGCTCCTCATTCCTCACAAAGTAGGGGGCATCCACCACCTTGCGGAGAAAGCGGTGCTGCAATGTCGACATCTTGTGGAGGTGACGGGGCTTGGCATGTGCGAACACTGGGCAAGCATAGGTCATGATTGGCCGGATGACCGAAGTATAGATACGCAATTTGCACTTTAGTGACAATTTGCTCTTGGCGTTCAGGAGGTAATGGAGTCTACCTTAAGCAAAGGCGGCCCGCGAGCGAGCCTGCCTTATGTGCTCGGCGAAGGAGAGATGCTGGTCGAGGATCACGCCTAGGTTTTTCCCAAGGGATCGGCTTGCCGTACATGGTGCTCGGACGGGGGGGTACGACCGTTTGACGCTGTCTAGAGTAGAGGACAGCCTGACTTTTCGCTGGGTTTACCTCAATTCTCCATTTCCGGAACCACTTGCCCAGCTGGGTTGCGGAGGATTGGAGGTTGAGACCTATCTGTTCGGGTGAGGGACCCGTTTTTTTTTTTTTTGGTGGGTGGTCAAATCATCTTATGACTTCTTCCGCTCTAGGGTGGAGCGGAAGGGCGTGTCAGACTGTTACTGACTAAAACCCACCCCTGTTCCTCCCTGCCCTACGCGCCCGGGGGCGAGGTAACTCTTTCGAATTTATCCTCCACCCCCGGGCAGGCACTGGCCGTGGCAGGCCCCGTCCTTTGCTGACAACTCTTTGAGGCGCGCGCGGAACACTACGCGCCGTCGACTCTCGGGCCTGGTGCTGATCGGACGGCGAGTTACCCACTACTCTCCGTCCGCAGGCCCGGGTCTACGGTGGCCGGAGATCGTCTCGCAGCCCCTGGCGTCTCCTGCGACGGCTGCTGCTGGGGGCGCTAGGGCGACTCTGTCTCTGTTGAGTCTCCCTAACGTGGAGCGACCCGTGTAGGAGATGGCCGTGTCGTCAGCGAATAGTGCTAACTGCGCCTTCTTGGGTTTTGGGATATCGCTGGTAAACAGCGTAAAGGCTAGGGGGGCGACCACAGAGCCTTGAGGGACACCTGATCTTATGGGGTGGAGGGAGGATAAAACGCCCTCTACGTGATAACGAAAGGTGCGATTCGACAGGAAGTCTCGTAAGATGAGCACAAGACGACTATGGTGGTCATGTTACGCGTGCTGTAAAAAAAAAAAAAGCTATAGGTACAGTTTACTTTCAGTTTTTTTTTATTACTCAACAGTAATCTTCAAAGTTCTTTGCAAAAATCCTAGGATAAATACAATGCGGAAAAGACATTACAACCATAAATGAAAACAATACACAAGAAGAAAACAAAATATATGGAAAAACAAATTTTATATTATGAATTTTTGTTACAATCCAAAAAACTTCGTGGTACCCTCTACAGCCACAGGATCACAAGTGACCCATTTTCCATTTGTTAATGTCTCCCAACTTGTTGTACCAGCCTGAAGCAGTTTGACTTTGTCTTTGTCTTTAAAAACTTGATCTTTTGTCTCTCTCAGGGCCTTTAGAAGCTGTATAGGGTCATCTGAAAAGCTCTGTGCTGATTTTCGCGTTGAAAGGTAGGCAAGAAATTCTTGTGTAAACACTCTCTTCCTAAAACCAGAAAACGAAGGCCTGCTAGTTGAGACTGAGTTAAAGTTGCCCAAAGTTTTAGTCAAAAGTGCTTGTGCCATTTTCGAGACGTATTTGAATGCTATGGGCTTAATCAACATTGCATTTTGCTCGGACCTTTTCAAGAAAACTGAATTCATTTCCTTTCTTTGTGACCATTTTCCACTATAAGTTGTAATACCAGACAAGACATCCAAATCATTCAGATAGGTTCCGAACATTGCGTGGAAGACGACCTGAGATGTTTTTATCATGTCTCCTCCTGTTTTAATTCGGAATTGTAGGCCTTGTGAGACCAGCAAAGTGTAAGCTTTTATCATATCGACACCAGAGAAACTCCATCTCTGATCACCTGTTTTCTTCTGCCACATAAAGTACAACAACATCAGAGGGAAATAAGATTTCTGAGTGGATCTAGGTGTAGTTATTAAAAGTATGTCACCTAGTTCATTAAGTATACCTGCTACACTTCCTGGACTTTGGGCCTCCTTTAAACAATTTACAACCTCTGAAGCCATTGGTAACATCTGCAAACTGTACGAGAGAGCACTTCCTAATTTATTCTCCATATCCATATACCCTCTATATTTGTCCTCCATCACTAAAAGTATAGCTTGTGTTAAAGGACCTAGACTTCTCACAACCTCTGTTCTGCGTTCTGGTGCGAGGGTGATGCCCTGAAGGAGAGGAACATGGCGATATGTCAACCCATATTGGGGAATATATTGTGTCAATTCCTTACCCTTCGGATTCCAACGCGTCGTTTTACCTTCTGCATCACGCTTAATGCCTCTTTTTGCAACATTAGCCCGAACCTTAACTCTAGTCACACCTGTGCGTACTTCATTAAAAAAATCTTTGAAAAGTGTGATGATCTCCAATATTGGTGACGCAATTAAGAAATTGAACTTAATCTTCCTGGCTTTTATAGTGTCCAATATTGTTTGAATTCCTATCTCAACTCCATTTGCTTTTGCCACATAAACTTTATGTTTCAAATGGTCCTGATTATCGTTATCTTCTTTTCTGAGACATGTATAAACTGTCATTAGAATGCCTGCAATTTCATCGGACAAATCCAAATCAATGATGTTTGCTGTTATGTCTTCATTTATTTTTGTTGATGTAGCACTGCCTAGCATTGTTATTATTATACTTGTTATCTCCATTAATTTGTTAATTTCTTCATCACTCTCCTCCATCTTGTCTTCTACCTCAATATCCATCACAGAGTGCTTTAAACTATGATATCAATCAAAGAGCACAGATGACTATAATAGTACAAAGCAAGTACAAAGAGTAATGAGTTATTGATTAATTGATAACCATAGACATGAAAGTAGATGCCCTAATTTATGATTGTTTTAAAAATTTTTGATTCATATAGAATTTTTTTATTTGAAATTCCGGAAAAAAAACAGGTGTTCAGTTAGTGGAGTGACTTGACTTTATACCTCGGAACCCGGGTCCACTGAACGGATTTTTTTGAAACATTTTGGAATGTGTTATAGATACTAAACAAACATTTAAAACATAAAACAACATCTATATAACAACAAAAAAACACATAACAATTTACAATATAAATTTAACATATAAATTATTGCTGATCTCATTTTTGAAGTGAAAACTTCTCGCGCGTTGGGCATTTTTAAAAGACTTAAAAAAAAATACAAACATCCGAATTGATAACCTCATAACCTCCTCCAGGTTATCAATTTGGATATTTTTTTATGTTCGGGGCATAACTTCGTCATATATTGACGGATTTGCAAAATTCTTTTTTTTTCGAAAGGGCTTTATTCCGAAATGGTCCCATTTATAATAATAATAATAATAATAATATAATCTGTGGCCCGGCTGTCAATTTGACTGACGAAGAAAATTTTCTCACTGATATTTTTATTTAATTTACTTATATTTAAATCAAGAAACATGTCCAATCAACAAAAAAAAACCAGGAAAAAATAATCATAATAAATCACCACAACAATACGGAAACAAAATTGACATAACATGGAAATAAAAATGTAATGGACCGAAAATGCAGACAAGAAGCCGGGCACGTTTACAAAATGCACAACCAACATCTTCGGGTTCGTCGCTCAGCTCCGCCTCGCAGCCGCCGGGACCTGCGCCAGCCGTGAGTCAAGTGATTCCGGCCGCTGCAGTTGAGTCGAGCTCGAGCGACGAATACACCACTCCGCCGACGACACCACCACCTGCGCGTCGACGGGGAAGAGGCCGACCACCAGCCAGCTTGGAACCTCGAGGCCCGCCGGCCTCTGATAGGGTTCCCGCTGCCGGTGGAAGTGTGCAGCGCATGCGATGGACGCAAAGTATTAACGAAAACGTCATGCGCTCATACTTTGGGGCTACAGAGGGGGGAAGTAACCTGACTGCGTACCGTGGTCGGATGCTCTCTCTGTTTCAGGTGCTTGAGCCAGCTGTCAACGTTTCGGCCCAACGACTGTCGGATCAGGTGCGGGTCATCCAGCGTAACCGTATGCTGGATGACGCCGTACTTGATCGACTACGCCTCGAATCACGGAGTAGCCGTGTCTCACCTGTTTTGCCACCGGCCGCGGTGCAACTGCAACCCAATGCTTCACCGCGACCCGACTACGTTGGTGAAGATGATGATGACGCGGCTATATCCGTGAGTACTCAATGCAATGAACGATTGAGGATGCATTCCGGGAGTACCGCTCCACACCACCTGGGCTTAGACCTCGTCTACCTCGTTTGCCCATGCATAAGAAAAATAAGGCGCTGGTGTGTGCTCTAGATTCGCAGCTATCAAATTGTTTTGATAACAGCAAAGACCTTGCCGATACCCACTCAATCTTATACTGCGCAGCTGCAGCGGCATGTCGTGTAGCTCACGTCAAGTTCACCAGTTGTGACAGAGCTACACGACCTGCTGTACCAGCTTGGCAGTGTAGAATTGAGCGTCGTATCGGTGAGGCTAGAGCACTCATCGGCAAGCTTATCTGCTTCAGGGAGGGCAACACTCGCCCTAGGGTGATGCGTTTCGTGAGGCGGGCGTTCTCGGGGACTGATATTAGTTCCCGAGATTATCTGACCCGCGTCACAGAGCGTATTGACTTCCTGAAGCAGAAGGTCTATGCATGGGCAAATCGTATTCGTCGGTACAAGCGGCGAGTGGAGCGGTACACTCAGAATCGCACTTTCCAAAGCAACGAAAGGTGGGTTTATAGGGCTTGGGAGCGACCGGACCAAGGTGTATCTGATAGGCATCTACCGGATGATGACGCTATGAGTTCATTCTGGCGCAGCATTTGGTCGGTGCCTGTCAGGCACACCGAGGGTGATTGGACTCGAGAGGTCGAGCGTGCGTGCGACCTTATACCAGAAATGGGGGCAATTACCATCAGCCCCCAAGATGTAGCTCGTGCAGTCCGTCCGTTGCCTAACTGGAAATCTCCAGGGCCGGACGGGCTGCACAATTACTGGATTAAATGGTTCCAAAGGTCGCACGCTCGCTTGGCAGCTCAGTTCCAGTCTGCCTTAGAGTCAGGGTCGCTGCCCCAGTTTCTTACGACAGGAATAACCCACCTGCTCCATAAATCAGGTAGTACTGCGGAACCTAAGAATTATAGACCGATCACGTGTTTACCGACGGTCTATAAAGTTCTTACATCCATTCTGAGAGCTAAAATTAACATCCACATTGATAAAAATCGTATCATATCAGCCTCCCAGAATGGATGTAGGAATGGGTCCCGTGGTACTAAGGAGCTGCTCCTCATCGATATTGCTATTAGCCAACAGGTTCGTCGTTCTCGAAGAGATCTGTCGACATGTTGGATAGATTACAAGAAGGCCTATGACTCGGTGCCACATACATGGCTCATGAGGGTGCTGGAGTTGTACAAAGTTGATGCAACTCTGCGCACCTTCCTGATGTCGTGTATGGGGCAGTGGAGTACAGTCCTTCACTATCCAGGATGTCGGCAGATACAGGAGAACAGCGAACCGATAAGGATCGAGCGTGGCATATTCCAGGGCGACAGTCTGAGTCCACTGTGGTTTTGTCTGGCCCTCAACCCTCTCAGTACATTACTGGAGGGTTCGGGACAAGGCTATCGGTTGAGAAGAGGTGGTCAGGTCACATCACACCTCCTTTACATGGATGATCTGAAACTCTTTGCCCCCAACAACTTGCAACTGATGAAGCTACTGAAGGTAACAGAAACCTTCAGTAGCGCCATCAGGATGGAATTTGGTGTGGACAAATGTGCAGTCATGCATGTAAAGCGAGGGGAGATTATGGAATCCGTGGGAACTCAACTCTCGGATTCCATACACCTTAGATCCCTCTGCTCAACCGAAACCTACAAGTATTTGGGTATGTCGGAAGCGTTAGGCATCAATACTACTGACGTGAAACAGTCGCTGAAGGAGCGCTTCTTTGGCCGCCTGAATAAAGTACTAAATAGTCTTTTATCAGGCGGGAACAAGGTGCGCGCCTTCAACGGTTGGGTCATGCCGGTGTTGATGTACTCTTTCGGCATACTCAAATGGACTCAGACGGAACTTGACGCCCTGGATAGGAGGGTCCGCACACTGCTGACCGCAAATCGGATGCATCACCCACGATCATCGGTGATGAGGCTGTATATCCCGCGGAAATGTGGGGGTCGTGGCTTCTTAAATGCTAAGACCCTACACAACCGCGAGGTATGCAGCCTTAGGGAATATTTCCTAGAAACCGACGTGGGTATGCATCGAGATGTGGTCGCTGTGGACAAGGGCCTCACCCCGCTCTCCTTGGCAAACGAGAACTGGCGCAAACTTAAAGTACTGGATACTAATGACCGCAGGGAAGTATGGCAGAGCAAGGAGCTTCACGGACGCTTTTACCGGGTCCTACATGGACCTGATGTAGACCTCTTAGCGTCCGTATCCTGGCTGCGCTTTGGTGACCTATTCGGGGAAACCGAAGGTTTTGTCTGTGCGATTATGGACGAAGTTATGATGACGAATAACTACCGGAAATATATTGTGAAGGACGGTACGGTTGACATCTGTCGGGCATGCCACCGACCCGGGGAATCAATCCGACACATTATTTCTGGTTGTTCTCGTCTAGCTAACGGAGACTATTTGCATAGACACAACCTTGTAGCCAGGATTATCCATCAGCAACTTGCTCTTAAATACAATCTTGTGGAATCTGAAGTACCGTACTATAGGTATGAGCCCGACCCAGTTCTCGAAAATGGCAATATCACGTTGTATTGGGATCGATCTATCATCACTGATAGGACTATTGTTGCCAATAAGCCTGACATAGTGGTGATAGATCGACAAGAGCGTCGCACAATGATTGTTGATATAGCTGTCCCTCATGACGAGAACCTCGTGAAGGCTGAGAAAGATAAAAAAACAAAGTATCTTGATCTGGCTCGCGAGGTTGTTGACATGTGGGAGGTGGATACAGCAGTCATTGTGCCGATAGTCGTGACGGCCAATGGCTTAATAGCCAAGAGCCTCGATGAACACCTAAGGAGGCTCTCGTTGGGCAGCTGGATCAAGGGCTTGATCCAGAAGGCAGTACTCCTGGACACGGCGCGCATAGTTAGGAGGTTCCTCTCCCAGGAGCCCTGACCACCGGTAGCTTGGACCCTATCCCGATACCGGTGGGATACTATTTTTTATATTTTTAAATGTTTTTATATTTTGATATTTTAATATTTAAAAATGTAAATTGTATGTTTAAACTATAAAATAAATGGAATAATAATAATAATATAATCTGTGGTCCGGCTGTCAACTTGAAAGCATCAATTTTTTTTCACTCAAAATTTTTTCAATAATTTTATTAATCAACAATTCAACAAAATGTATTTCAAACGTAAATCAGCAAGAAAAAAGAACCCAACAATTTAACAAAAAGAAAAAGTACCTACATCATGAATCTATTTTGACCGACGAAATGCATGCAAGATGCAAGTTTTATCTGACTGATAACTAAATAAAATGCTGACAAGAAGCCGGGCACGCTGCCAAAAAGCACAACCAACATCTTCGGGTTCGTCGCTCAGCTCCGCCTCGCAGCCGCCGGGACCCGCGCCTGCCGTGAGTCCAGTGATTCCGGCCGCTGCAGTTGCGTCGAGCTCGAGCGACGAATACACCACTCCGCCGACGACACCACCACCTGCGCGTCGACGGGGAGGACGCCGGCCGCCGAGCGGCTTAGGACCTCGAGGCCCACCGGCCTCTGATAGGGTCCCAGCTCCCGGCGGAAGTGTGCAGCGCATGCGATGGACGCAATCCATAAATGAAAACGTCATGCGCTCATACTATGGGGCTACAGAGGGAGGAATTAACCTGACTGCGTACCGTGGTCGGATGCTCTCTCTGTTTCAGGTGCTTGAGCCAGCTGTCAACGTTTCGGCCCAGCGACTGTCGGATCAAGTGCGGGTTATCCAGCGTAACCGTATGTTGGATGACGCCGTACTTGATAGACTACGCCTTGAATCACGGAGTAGCCGTGTCTCACCTGTTTCGCCACCGGCCGCGGTGCAACTGCAACCCAGTGCTTCACCGCGACCCGACCACGTTGGTGAGGATGATGGTGACGCAGCTATATCCGTGAGTACTCAATGCAATGAACGATTGAGGAGCGCTTTGGAGGATGCATTCCGGGAGCACCGCTCCACACCGCCTGGGCTTAGACCTCGTCTACCTCGTTTGCCCATGCATAAGAAAAATAAGGCGCTGGTGTGTGCTCTAGATTCGCAGCTATCGAATTGTTTTGATAGCAGCAAAGACCTTGCCGATACCCACTCAATCTTATACTGCGCAGCTGCAGCGGCATGTCGTGTAGCTCACGTCAAGTTCACAAATTGTGACAGAGCTACACGACCTGCTGTACCAGCTTGGCAGTGTAGGATTGAGCGTCGTATCGGTGAGGCTAGAGCACTCATCGGCAAGCTTATCTGCTTCAGGGAGGGCAACATTCGCCCTAGGGTGATGCGTTTCGTGAGGCGGGCGTTCTCGGGGACTGATATTAGTTCCCGAGATTATCTGACCCGCGTCACAGAGCGTATTGACTTCCTGAAGCAGAAGGTCTATGCATGGGCAAATCGTATTCGTCGGTACAAGCGGCGAGTGGAGCGTGTAGGGGAGGTAATGAAGAAAACCAACAGTAAAGATAAAATTCTCTTCTTGGCTCTTCATCAAGTTCGCTAATCGACTTTCTTATTTCATTTAGTCCCCCTCTCAGGTTGGTCCCGTTATCTGAGTACATATGTTGTGGCCACCCTCTCCTCGCGGCCATGCGACGTAAAGCCATAATAAATGCGTCAGAGGTAAGTTTCGACACCACTTCAATATGTATGGCTCTAACAGTCAGGCAAGTGAATAGAACGCCATATCTTTTCTCTCGTCGCCTGTACTGTACTGTCACCTCCATAGGCCCAAAAAGATCCACTCCACAGAAAGTGAACGGGCGTTGACTATGAGCCATTCTGGCTTCAGGTAAGTTCCCCATTCTGGGTGGTTGCGGCCGTGCTTTTCTTATTCTACAAAACATGCATTTTGAGGTCACATGTTTAATTGTAGGTCTCAAACGTATAATCCAATAATTTTGTTTCAGATTATTGACGAGAACTTCTTGGTTTCCGTGGGCTGCCTTCACGTGGTGGTGCCTGACTATTAACTGAGCGACACAGTTGCGGCCGTCAAGTATTACTGGATATTTGATTTCAGGTGGTATTCCAGGTGCCTGGTCGATGCGGCTTCCAACGCGTAAAACTCCGTACTCGTCAATCATAGGAGTTAAGGTGAGTAGCTTACTTTTTCGATCTAATGGTTTTTTATTTTTCAGGTTTTCCAGGTCTTCAGCGAATGTCTGCCTCTGGGAGTGCATGAGCAACAGGCGTTCTGCTTTCCTCATCATATCACCATCGATTGCACTGGTAAGTTTCTTGCATTTATCAATAAATAATAATACCATACAAGTACTTTTCAGGAGGCGTAGCCAGGATGAAAATCTTTCAGGTTCCGGCACGGCAGGTGAGTATTCTTCAGTGACGACGAGAGAAACCCGTTCCAGAACATCGGTGCTGACTTCCAGCTGTTGTACATCCGCGGGCCATGTCTCTTTTCCCTTGTACAAGAACTCGGGGCCATTTAACCATTCATTTTGTAGCATATTTAATTCACAGATATCTCTCGTGGCGATGTCGGCTATATTCATTTTAGTAGGTATGAAATGCCATTCCTTTATTTGTGTCAACTCGTCGATTTCGCCAAGACGGTGCGCCACAAACGCTTTATAATCTCTCGCATTGTTTCTAATCCAGTGTAGAACCGTTGACGAGTCGCACCAAAAAAACCTTTCTTGTGGTAACATATTTCTGTGTTCTTTTGTTATAGTATCTGCGAGCCGAGCAGCAAGGAGCGCCGCCTGCAGTTCTAATCGTGGTACAGACGTATGTTTCAGTGGTGCTACTCTGCACTTACTCGAAATGAACGCTAATTTAATTTGAGCGTCGTTATCTTGCCAGCGCCAGAATGCCACGGCGGCCATAGCGTAAGTTGAACTATCGCTGAATATATGTAGCTGCAGGTTTGTATAACATAATGTCGTAGCGGAGGGAAGCGCGCGTGATTCATTTGTAATAGGCTGCCTTGGTGCGCGCGCCGATGGCGACGACTCGCTATCCGGTGCGTTCGGTGCAACTATCTCCGTTTCACTCTTACGTACACTCGCATGATAACAACGAGGTAATCGAATATGGCCAACTTTTTTTAGGAGTTTTAGCCAATTTAACCATTTGTCATTTACGCTGTCTGGTATTTCGTCATCCCAGCTTAAATTAATCTTCCACATTTGTTGTAATAGTATTTTAGCTTTAATTGTGAATGGTGACAGGAATCCGTAGACGTCAAAAATAGACATAATCAAACGTAACATTTCCCTTTTCGTAGGACGTTTCAAGCCATTTATTATGTTTTCAGGAATTCGTTTAAATGAGGTATCGAATCCCAACGTATCTTCTTTCGGGTACCAGATTAATCCAAGAGTTCGTTCTCCAGCTTCCTGCTGGCCGACTTTGAAACGTACTGCCGTAGAACATAAGGTTTCTTTTGGTAAGTTTTCTAACACCGCCACGCTGTTGCTATTCCAGTTTCTTATCTCAAAACCTCCGCATTTATGAATGTATGTAATTTCTTTTGTTAATCGAACAGCTGTTGACTCGTCTTCTAAACTGTCTATGTAGTCATCCATATAGTGCTGATTATAGATTGCATTTGCTGCTGCGGGGTGTGTCGTTCCGAATCTTTTAGCATTTTTATTCTTTATAAATTGTGAAATAAACGGTGACGAATTCGAACCAAAGATTAATGACGTCATCGCATATGTTTTTACAGGATCGTCTGGTGAATCTCTCCACAAGAAGCGCAGTGCGTTTTGATCTTCACTTTGTATTTTAATTCTCAGGAACATATCACGGATGTCACCGGTCACAGCCACTCTGTTTTCGCGGAATCTCAACATGATGCCGTATAGTGATACAAGTAAGTCAGGTCCAGTCAGTATATAATCGTTCAACGAGGAGTTATGACTCTTAGCTGCGGCGTCAAAAACTAACCGCAGTTTCTTTTTATTAGGGTTATCTACGCCGAAGTGAGGAAGATACCAGGTCTTTGGTGTGGTTTGGATATCAGTCAATTCTCGTGCGTAGTCATTGTGTAGTAGATGGTATATTCTCTCTTTGTATCTCTCCGCGTAATTCTCACATTTCTTTAGTTTTCTTTCGACTCCTTTCAGTCTGTTCAAGGCAGTGGTATATGACTCTGGCATCTTGCAATTTTTATCTTTCCACGGGAGGCCGATGTACCAGTTGCCGTCCTTCAGGACAGAAGTACTTTCGAGGTGGGCTATTGCTCGTTCATCTTCTGCGTTTAGACGAGGTTTTCCTGATATACCCATAGCTTCTATTGAAAACGAGCGGCGGACTTCCTCATGTAAGTCGTTCATTAAGCATTTAGTTTCGATTTGAGATTCATCGGCTTCAGTTAAAAATAAAGTTGATTGCTTGCTTCGACAGTTCACGTCCGAGGACGTGCGGCCATGTAAACACCAACCGAGCTGAGTACGAGTTAGGTACGGTTCGGTAGGATTACCTCGAATAACTTCCAGGGGCAATAGCAAATCGTAGTTGTCTTGTCCTATTAATATTTCCGGTTTGCATTGTCCATAACATAACTTGTGTTTTATATTATTTATTGCATCACTGCACTTTAGTTTGTCGAGCGATATATATTGCGTAGGTAAGTTAAGTCCTTTAGTAGTACGTGCTTGCAATGTAAACATCGTACCGTCACTGTTTGACACGCTTAAGTCCACTATTTCACTATCACACATAAGTTCGCTACTGTCCCATGCGCCACGCACTTTTAATGTTTGTTTACGTCCGCGTATACCTAACTTCACCATCAGTACGTCACTAGCTATCGTCACAGTGGAACCATCATCCAATAAGGCCACCGTGCTCAATGTTCCATAAGGTCCGTGTATATTTATAGGCACCGTCTTTAGTAACACTTGACTATAACTGTCATCGTTAATGTAGGCGACAGCCTCGCTAGGCAGCACCGAGGCCGGGGGTGACGCCTCAGGGGTTGCCGCAACGGACAGTTGACACTGCTCACTACCGCGTCCATCAGGGAAATGCAGAAGTTGATGGTGCGATTGTCCACAATTATCCGTATCACACACGGGTGCTGAGCAACTGTCACGTTTATGACGCGACACCAAACACTTATAGCATAAACCGTTACGTTTTATAAACTGCCATCTGTCCTTACGCAACGCTTTTTTAAACTTTTTACAGTCTATTATTTTATGTTTATTTATTTTACAGAAACGGCACTTATCGTCACCAATGGTACTGTCCGAAGAGTTTTGCACTAGCACCGTTTGAGTTCTGTATAAGTCACTTTGTTTACGTTTATTGTCACTGGGATTGTATACTAAATTCACTGATGTTTTTGATATTTTTATAGCTTCGTGGTTCAAAAACTCGGATAATATCACAAGTTTAGGCTTGTCCCCGCTGCTGATAATGGGATAACTGTAGTCTGCCCATTTTGAGATAAGCACTGTAGGTAATTTAGACAGGATTATTGATGTAACGGCTGTTCCTTTCAGGTACTCATCTTGTCCAATGGCGAGCACCGCAGCGACATAGTTTTTTACTTTTACAGAGAACGATATTATTTCTTTGTGATATTCCTGGGCCATCGGTTGAAGCTTGTTGATATCGTACACAATTTTAGCAATAATAATATCTGGATTTCCAAATTGTAACTCCAGCGTGGACATCACAACATCCGGTGACGTAGCACTAATTAGCAGTGCTGTTACAGCATGTTTTGCTGCTCCATGTAAACATTTCCGTAGTCTCCATAAGTTTTCCTGATTGCTGAAGTTACACACTTTTGTTGAGTCTTCGTATGCTTGCTTGAACTGCAGCCAATCCATCGGGTCACCTCCAAAACCAGGTAAGTCTTTAGGTGTACTCAATCGGCTCAGCATTTGAGCATGCGATCCATTAGCTGTGGTAGCAGCGGCCAGATTTTTAAGAGCGCTTGCCAGCATGTGAACTGTTCCATCAGTGCCACCACGGGCAGCTGTTTGCTGCGCCAGCGTCGGTAGCGGCAGGTCAAGGTCACCCAGTTTTATATCCTGCGGCTGAGCAGCCTCTGCCTCCAGTTCACAATGACTCCGTTCTAGCCACTTCTCCACCTCAACTTTCGTATGACCTTCTTCTGTTCTTCCTTCCGATTGTGAACTGTATTCTTCGTTTTCTAGCTCGGCCAACTCGGCCGCCAACTTTTTATCGATTATTTCCATTTGTATTTTTGCCTTAGCTTCTGCTGCTTCTAATTCCAGTCTTTTCTTTCTAGCTAACACTGATGAAGATGTGGACTTTGACCGAGATTTCGACTTTGATATTTTTTCTGACTTTGAGGGTAGACCCATGTTGGAACTCGTTTTCACTTTTCCACTTTGTTCAGGTAGAAATATAGGTTTTTCGACTCGTTTTAGGTCCTGTTTTTGTTCATCAAGATCACTTTTAGGGTTTGGTTGCCTGGAATCATCTTGAACAGCTATTTCTAAGCCTTCAGCGCCCTTAGACATTTCGCCATAAAGTTCTTTATTTTTCTTCGCTGTGCTCCGAGTATTCACCATAGCTCGCGATTTTGATGGTGTATGATACATTCAGCAGATTCGGCTCGAATGACCAGATTGTAGGGGAGGTAATGAAGAAAACCAACAGTAAAGATAAAATTCGAAAATGTCACGGACGAGGAGAATGTCTACGTGCGCGCTGCCTTGATATATCGACTACACTCCGATCGCCCCGCGATCCCCGCGTCGCGCGCGCGCTCCCCGCGCCCACCTGCTTCAGCCCCGCGCACCCGAACAAGCTCCTCAAACGTAACATTTGAGTTTATTTTAAAACGAAAAGTACAAATTATCACGTAATTAAAAAATGTTAATAAAAATATGGCAAGTAAGGAGTTAAAATAGGCAAATGTTAGTTCGCACCGTTAACAGAGCGGTACACTCAGAATCGCACTTTCCAAAGCAACGAAAGGTGGGTTTATAGGGCTTGGGAGCAACCGGACCAAGGTGTGTCCGATAGACATCTACCGGATGATGATGCTATGAGTTCATTCTGGCGCAGCATCTGGTCGGTGCCTGTCAGGCACACCGAGGGTGATTGGACTCGAGAGGTCGAGCGCGCGTGCGACCTTATACCAGAAATGGGGGCAATTACCATCAGCCCCCAAGATGTAACTCGTGCAGTCCGTCCGTTGCCTAACTGGAAATCTCCAGGGCCGGACGGGCTGAACAATTTCTGGATCAAATGGTTTCAAAGGTCGCACGCTCGCTTGGCAGCTCAGTTCCAGTCTGCCTTAGAGTCAGGGTTGCTGCCCCAGTTTCTTACGACAGGAATAACCCACCTGCTCCATAAATCAGGTAGTACTGCGGAACCTAAGAATTATAGACCGATCACGTGTTTACCGACGGTCTATAAAGTTCTTACATCCATTCTGAGAGCCAAAATTAACACCCATATTGATAAAAATCGTATCATGTCTGCCTCCCAGAATGGATGTAGGAATGGGTCCCGTGGTACTAAGGAGCTGCTCCTCATCGATATTGCTATTAGCCAACAGGTTCGTCGTTCTCGAAGAGATCTGTCGACATGTTGGATAGATTACAAGAAGGCCTATGACTCGGTGCCACATACATGGCTCATGAGGGTGCTGGAGTTGTACAAAGTTGATGCAACTCTGCGCACCTTCCTGATGTCGTGTATGAGGCAGTGGAGTACAGTCCTTCACTATCCAGGATGTCGTCAGATACAGGAGAACAGCGAACCGATAAGGATCGAGCGTGGCATATTCCAGGGCGACAGTCTGAGTCCACTGTGGTTTTGTCTGGCCCTCAACCCTCTCAGTACACTACTGGAGGGTTCGGGACAGGGCTATCGGTTGAGAAGAGGTGGTCAGGTCATATCACACCTCCTTTACATGGATGATCTGAAACTCTTTGCCCCCAACAACTTGCAACTGATGAAGCTACTGAAGGTAACAGAAACCTTCAGTAGCGCCATCAGAATGGAATTTGGTGTGGACAAATGTGCAGTCATGCATGTAAAGCGAGGGGAGATTATGGAATCCGTGGGAACTCAACTCTCGGATTCCATACACCTTAGATCCCTCTCCTCAACCGAAACCTACAAGTATTTGGGTATGTCGGAAGCGTTAGGCATCAATACTGCTGACGTGAAACAGTCGCTGAAGGAGCGCTTCTTTGGCCGCCTGAATAAAGTACTAAATAGTCTTTTATCAGGCGGGAACAAGGTGCGCGCCTTCAACGGTTGGGTCATGCCGGTATTGATGTACTCTTTCGGCATACTCAAATGGACTCAGACGGAACTTGACGCCCTGGATAGGAGGGTCCGCACACTGCTGACCGCAAATCGGATGCATCACCCACGATCATCGGTGATGAGGCTGTATATCCCGCGGAAATGTGGGGGTCGTGGTTTCTTAAATGCTAAGACCCTACACAACCGCGAGGTATGCAGCCTTAGGGAATATTTCCTAGAAACCGACGTGGGTATGCATCGAGATGTGGTCGCTGTGGACAAGGGCCTCACCCCGCTCTCCTTGGCAAACGAGAACTGGCGCAAACTTAAAGTACTGGATACTAATGACCGCAGGGAAGTATGGCAGAGCAAGGAGCTTCACGGACGCTTTTACCGGGTCCTACATGGACCCGATGTAGATTTCTTAGCGTCCGTATCCTGGCTGCGCTTTGGTGACCTATTCGGGGAAACCGAAGGTTTTGTCTGTGCGATTATGGACGAAGTTATGATGACGAATAACTACCGGAAATATATTGTGAAGGACGGTACGGTTGACATCTGTCGGGCATGCCACCGGCCCGGGGAATCAATCCGACACATTATTTCTGGTTGTTCTCGTCTAGCTAACGGAGACTATTTGCACAGACACAACCTTGTAGCCAGGATTATCCACCAGCAACTTGCTCTTAAATACAATCTTGTGGAATCTGAAGTACCGTAGTCCGTACTATAGGTATGAGCCCGACCCAGTTCTCGAAAATAGCAATATCACGTTGTATTGGGATCGATCTATCATCACTGATAGGACTATTGTTGCCAATAAGCCTGACATAGTGGTGATAGATCGACAAGAGCGTCGCACAATGATTGTTGATATAGCTGTTCCTCATGACGAGAACCTCGTGAAGGCTGAGAAAGATAAAAAAACAAAGTATCTTGATCTGGCTCGCGAGGTTGTCGACATGTGGGAGGTGGATACAGCAGTCATTGTGCCGATAGTCGTGACGGCCAATGGCTTAATAGCCAAGAGCCTCGACCAACATCTCAGGAGGCTCTCGTTGGGCAGTTGGATCAAGGGCTTGATCCAGAAAGCAGTACTCCTGGACACGGCGCGTATTGTTAGGAGATTCCTTTCTCAGGAGCCCTGACCACCGGTAGCTTGGACCCTATTCCCGATACCGGTGGGCAACTACTTTTTATATTTTTAAATGTTTTTGTATTTATTTATGTTTTTCTAAGTACCTAAATATTTAAAAATTTAAAATTGTATGTATATAAAATTGAATAAATGGAATAATAATAATAGTGCCATCAGGATGGAGTTTGGTGTGGACAAATGTGCAGTCATGCATGTAAAGCGAGGGGAGAATGTGGAATCCGTGGGAACACAACTCTCGGATTCCATAAACCTGAGATCCCTCTCTCCAACCGAAACCTATAAGTATTTGGGTATGTCGGAAGCGTTAGGTATCAATGTTGCTGACATGAAGCAATCGTTGAGGGAGCGCTTCTTTGGCCGCCTGAAGAAGGTATTTAATTGCCTTCTATCGGGCGGAAACAAGGTGCGCGCCTTCAACGGTTGGGTCATGCCAGTATTGATGTACTCTTTCGGCGTACTCAAATGGACTCAAACAGAACTTGACACCCTGGATAGGCGTGTCCGTACACTACTAACTGCATACCGAATGCATCACCCACGTTCGTCAGTGATGAGACTGTATATTCCGCGGAAGTGTGGAGGCCGAGGCTTTTTAAATGCTAAGACCCTACACAACCGCGAGGTATGCAGTCTGAGGGAATATTTCCTAGCTGCTGACGTGGGTATGCATCGAGATGTAGTGGCGGTGGACAAGGGTCTTACCCCACTCTCCTTGGCTAACGAGAACTGGCGCAAACCTCTAGTGCTTGACACTAACGGTCGCAGGGAAATATGGCAGAGTAAGGAACTTCACGGACGCTTTTTCCGGGCCCTACATGGGTCCGATGTAGACCAACTAGCGTCCGTAACCTGGTTGCGTGTCGGTGACCTCTTTGGGGAAACCGAAGGTTTTGTCTGTGCAATTATGGACGAAGTTATCATGACGAAAAACTACCGCAGATTTATTGTGAAGGACGGCACGGTTGACATATGTCGGGCATGTCATCGTCCGGGAGAATCAATCCGCCACATAATCTCTGGTTGTTCTCGTCTAGCTAACGGTGAGTACTTGCACAGGCACAACCTTGTAGCCAGGATTATCCATCAGCAACTTGCTCTGAAGTACTCTCTTGTGGAATCGGAAGTGCCGTACTACAGATATGCGCCCGACCCAGTTCTCGATAATGGTCATATCTCATTGTACTGGGATCGGTCCATCATCACTGACAGGACTATTGTAGCCAATAAGCCTGATATAGTGGTGGTGGACCGAATCGAGAGGCGTGCAATGATTGTTGATATTACCGTCCCACATGACGAGAACCTCGTGAAAGCCGAGAAAGATAAACAAATCAAGTATATTGACTTGGCTCGCGAGGTTGTCGACATGTGGGATGTGGACTCAGCGATCATTGTACCGATAGTCGTGTCAGCCAATGGCTTAATAGCCACGAGCCTCGACCAACACCTCAGGAGGCTCTCGTTAGGCGGCTGGATCAAGGGCTTGATTCAGAAAGCAGTACTTCTGGACACGGCTCGCATTGTCAGGCGGTTCCTCTCTCTGGAGCCCTGACCGCCGGTAGCTTGGACCCTATTCCCGATACCGGTGGGATACTATTTTTTATATTTTTAAATGTATTTAAAAATGTAATTAATATGTTTAAAAAATGAATAAACGGAATAATAATAATAATGTTTATTTATAGAAATTTAGACATTCATTACAAAATATTTTAGCAGGCTAAATTAGGTCAGATTAAGTGGTGTAGTCATCTGTAGCCGAACTAGGCAGAACCTGTATTTCGGCTATCAGCGCCAAACCCCTCGAGTATTATGCATTTATATAATAGCCATTTTTATGTTTACATTTGTAGATATCTTGTACGAAAAAAGTAAAACAAAAAGGAAAAAGTTTGTGCAGTGTTTGCATGAGGTCCTCTTATTTGTGTGAGATGGGAATGTACGTGTCTGATGTGTAAGAGGATGTGTAGTGTTGTCTAGTGTTTTGGTGTGTGTATGGTGTGAGTGAGCGTGCGCGCATTTGTGTGTAAGTTATGAAAAGTGTATGTACTAGTTTATTACATAGTTTTTTTTTTTTACTAGGATGGTATGTACAGAAGAAGTTCAGTTTGTTCATAGGTAAGACTTTTCAGATATTCGGTAAGTTTCTTCTTGCATTGCATTTTTGTTAACGGGTATATATCAAGGATTCTGTTTAGCCTATTGTAAATTAATGGACCAATGGAGTGGGCAAAGCGTTGACTAAATTTAGTTTTAAGCAGCTTGGTTCTTTCGCATACTAAATCTTTTCGTCGTTTTTGGAGGAGTAGTGGGTTGTAGCTTAGTTTACTGTGTTGTAGGAGGACAACGCTTAGTATGTACAATTGTCTCACGGTCATGACTTCCCATTTTTCGTATAGCGTTGTTGTAGAGAATCGGATAGGCTTGAACGTCGCGACCTTCAGTATTGCACGCTGGGCGATCTCGATAGACTTCAAATTTGTTTTTGATGTCCCTCCCCAAGAAGATAGACAATATGTAAGAAGCGATTGACAGAGCGCATAGTATATCTGCCTTAGCAACTCAAAGTGAGCAATGTGCCTTAGGTTTTTAAAAATATATATGAGCTTTCGTATTCTACAGCATAGTAGCCTAACATGTTCTTTAAAATTGAGATTGCTATCTATGTTAACTCCCAAATATTTCACTGTATGAACGCGTTCCAATGAAGGACACTTGCAGTTTTTTCCAGAGTGACACTCGTGCGATATGATATTTCGCACGATGCCATCTCCATTTCTCTTATTTATACTAAAGCAGATATACTTGGTTTTGTCCACATTTAATGTGAGAATATTATTACGAAGCCACTTTTGCACGATATCGAAGCCCCGCTGTGCAGCACTGAAAGCCTCTTCCCATGTATTGGCAGCAAAAGAGAGGGCAGTATCGTCTGCAAAAGATATGATTTCACCATGGTTAAGTTCAAGACTCGTGAGACCATTTATATACACCAGAAACAAAGTGGGTCCCAGTATGCTACCTTGTGGTACACCATGTGTAACATCAAGGTGAGAACTTTTGCATTTTCCTACACGAACACACTGAGACCGGCCAGTCAGGTAACTAGTAAAAAGTTTCAGCTGTGTACCTCTGATTCCCAATATTTCGAGTTTGTCCAGTAAGAGGGAAACAGAAATCGTATCAAATGCCTTTGCGAGATCTAGAAAGATAGTGAGACATTTTTTCTTTTCATCTAAATTGGAAGTAACAAAATTTATAAGTTTATTTACGGCTTGCTCAGTTGATTTTCCTTGTCGAAAACCAAATTGGTTAACTGAAAGTAGTTTATTTTTTTCTAAGTATTTCACAAGTCGCAAATTAATAATTTTTTCTAAAATTTTTGATATTGCTGGCAGAATAGATATAGGTCGATAGTTATTGATACGATTTCTGTCCCCACTCTTATAGATTGGACAAACTTCTGCTTTTTTAAGGACGTCAGGGAACAATCCATTTTGCAGAGAATCATTTATGATCTTGGTAAGATGTGGTACAATGATGTGTCTATAAGTTTTCAAAAATTTATTACTAATACTGTCTCCACCACTAGCACAGTCTGATTTTGAGTCGAGGATGAGACGTTCTACCTCCTCTTCAGTTGTGTCTATGAGAGCAAATGAATGCGGACTACTGGTAGCTGTGGCTGTATTTATTTGTCTGATGTTTATATTATGCGTGTTGTGCTGGTGTATTTTGTTTGCTAGTGAACTTCCTACGTTTATAAAGTAACTGTTTACTTCATTCAGTGAATTTTCAGGAGAGGTTGATAGCGTTAGCAGTTCTTTCGGATGATTTGTTACTTTTGGTGTATTTGTGATCTCTTTTATCGCTTTCCACAACTTTTTATTGTCTTTTTGTGCATTTTGAAGTTGATTTTTTTCATACTCTATTCTAACTTTTCTTAGCAACGCATTGCAGAAGTTTCTGTATCGCGTGTATGTCACTTTAAGAATGAAATTTTCAGGTGCAAGCTTTGATTTCAAATGCAACTTATCCCTATTTCTTGTGCATCGTAGCAACCCCTGTGTCATCCATGGTTTTATGATTTTGTGACGTTTAGATAGAGTAATATGTTTAGTATTATTTATAATTGCGTGTTGAAGACAAGTTGTAAAGTAATTCAAAGATAAGTTTGGGTTTGTTAAGTGGTAAATTGGGTCAAAATTAATTTTCAAAAGATCTTGCTCAAGGTTTGTAAAATCAACTTTAGTTATTGTTGTAACTGCATATTGACGCGTTTTCTTAGCAGGCACACACAATAAAACAGGGTAGTGATCCGTTAGGCTAGTTTGTGGAACTAGAGTAGTTACTGGATAATTGGTCTTAGCCAACGCATGATCTAAACAGGAATTGCTTTCATAGCGAGTTATCAGAGTGTGAGCTAGGCTGGTAGGAGGCCATGTGAAGCCACTAAAGTCAGGTAGCGTTCCCCGTTTAGATTTATTTTGCTAGGATTAATATCTATGTTAATGTCACCTATTACAAAGATCTGTTTATAGGTTGACACTGTGTGTAGTAATCTGTCTAGGGATGCAAGAAATTGGTCAATGTTTTTGTAAGATGGGGACCGATAGAAAGCTAGTATCGCGATGCGATTTTCTATTTTTGCGACCAGACAGTTACATTCTTGCATATGAGGCTCCTCTATCTCTAAACTAAGGTTTTCCTCATAGTAAATTACCACACCATCGTTTTGTTTGGGGTTTATTTTAGTCCCGACATGAGAATAACCTGTAAAAGTGGGTATAACTGAAGAACTTGAAAGCCAGCAGCCATTTAAATTTCATATACTTACATCTGATGTAGAGTTCATGATTTCTCGAGCTTTTCAATTTCTCGGGTCTCGAGAATTCTCGAGGCTAATTTCTCGAGGCTTCTCGGGTTGTCGAGAAATTTACATTTATGTACGTTTTCTCATATTATTTGGTTCCAATAACGTCAACAAATTAATTATAAAACTTTTATTGATTCTAGTCAAAAACATTAATCTTATGAATAAGCTAATTAACTTTTTTTTAAATACAGAAATAATATTATTCAGACTCATAATTATAATGACATCACCATTTTTGGCTGGTTATTTAGAACTTATAAACAAAAGTAGCTTCTATTAAACTAAACAAAAAATCAACATGAAAGATCTTAACTTAAAATTAAATTACAATCACAGCGCCATTTATAATATTTTTTCACCCGTTTCTACCACATTTTTCATTGATGCTCCGCTCCTATTGGTCACAGCGTGATGTTATATAGCCTATAGCCTTCCTCGATAAATGGAATATTCAATACAAAATGAATTTTTATATTCGATTCAGTAGTTCCTGAGATAAGCGCGTTCAAACAAACTCTTCAGCTTTATAATATTAGTATAGATAAAAATAATATGAATAATAAAGCCATGATGTGTCAATAAAAGTGAAAAGACTTACCTGTTTGATTTCAATTTATCACGTAATCTGTGAAACACTCACTACGTAAACTATACTTGGCTAGAGTCGAAACACGAATTAACATGTAAAAACGACGCCGCAGAGCGCTTGCAGCGAGATCAAAGGGTGCCGATGCCGCTGCGCTTTGGCCCGCGTCGCCACGCAACACAACAAACAGCGATATAGGTATTTCTATATAGGTACATGATTTCTCGAGTTCTCGACTTTTCTCGAGCTTGATTTCCGGGGATCAAAGACCAAAGATTTTCCGGGAATTCTCGAGCCGAGAATTCCCGGGAATGAACCCTAATCTGATGAGTTTCGGAGACAAACAACGGAAATCTTCAAAATATTACAGCAAATCAAGTGCGATTGCTACGATCGTATGTTGTAGTGTTTACACTATTTAATGGGGAACCACAACTGAAAACTGAAAAATATAAAACTTAAAAAAAAATATATATAAAAATATTTAATTTCGGAAGTCGGTGTCCAAAAACGAAGACGCAAAACCAGAAACACCGACTTCCGAAAGTAAAGTTATTTTGCTCTTTTTTATAATCGGTTCTATTTTTGTAAAAAAAGTTTTTATTATAGGGAGGGAACGTGCACGGCGTAGTCTGTGCCATCTTGTGGAGTAAATTCGAAACTAAAAAACTTGTCATTGACATTACCGTGCCATATATGTATACACATACGTATTATGCACACATGCAGCACACGTAACGTAGACTGCCATCTAGTGAGTGAAATCTGCAACTTGTACTGTTTAAATACTAGACATTAACATTTATGTGGCGCCATCTATACCCAGTTCCTGCACGCTCCCTATTGTTGAAGTTTTTTGTTTTTACTTCTGACGGTACTCCCGGAGTGCCAGGTTTTTTTTTTCTTATGACGTGACTACAGCAGAAATGACTGACTGAGAATTATGGAAGAAAAGGACATGTTGCGCCGACCCCAAATAAATTGGGATAAGGGCAGGAGAATGATGATGACCCTACACGTAAAGTGTGATTTTTTTTTTATTTGCTCGTTTATCCCATCGTGTGGCGTATCGTTGGATAGGTCTTTACATTTTTATGTCTTGCGGCAATCCACTAAGTCATAGTAGCAGTACATTTTGTCGAAACAAAAAGGCAGTGTATAGAGTGCCACAAGCGGCATTCTATCACTATCGCATAAAGTACCGTCAGCTTTTGTGGTAGTGGCGCCAGCTAAGCCGCCGTACAGAGTATGCACGGCAAAATAACGCGACCGTTTAAAGTGCCGTAAGCAAGTTGGCATTTTTTTTTTTTTGGGGTTGCTGGGAAATTATCCAGTGACTTCTCCCGCTCTGGGTGGAGCGGGAGGGCGTGTCAGACTCTTACTGACTAAAACCCACGCCTGTTCCTTCCCTGCCTGAGGGCCCAGGGGTGCGGTAACTCATTTTCAAAATTTATCCGCTACCCCTAGGCATGCAGGCACCGGCCACGATGGGCCCCGTCAGTAGTGGCTGACAATCATCTCTATGAGGCGCGCGTGGAACACTACGCACCGTCGACTCACGGGCCAGCCCCTCTAGCCATATTACTTTTCTATTATCGTTTACGCTAACGCTTAGATACAAAATGTATGGCGATGACATTACCTGTGATAAGTCACGTGACACTTATCTACGCAGGTAATGTCATTGCCATACATTTTGTACTAAGCGTCAGCGTAAGCGATAATAGAAAAGTAATATGTCTAGAGGGGCTGGTGCTTATCGAACGGCGAGCTACCCACTGCTCGCCGTCCGCAGGCCCGGGTCTACGGTGGCCGGAGATAGAAAGAAAGAAACAATATTTATTTGTACCTCACAACAAGAACTTAGTAACTATAAATGCAAAAAAAAAGACTGTGAGGCCAAAAAGGCTCCTAACTCAGCGTTATGCTGCGATATTTATGCAAATAAAGCAATAAAAAACGCAGCGCTGGTATCTTGTTAGGGCCCTTTGTGATGCCACAAACTTATTCACGGGACACGGTTCAAATCTACTAAAACAATAAATCAAAAATAAGTCATAACACAAAAAGGCGTGCATTTTGCAGACATATATTATTGCAGTCTTTGGCAGACATGCAGAAAGCAAACAAAAAAATAATTAAATAGAAAAAGTACAAGACTCATTAAAAAAAAGAAAATAGAAAAAAAATCTACTTAAATCTATGGTTCTTAGAACTAAGGTGTTTTGACGGTTTTGGTGCAACGTGCGTGCGGTATATATGTTCTGTGCGTGCGTGCGTGCAACTAAACTGTTTTTATATTTATACTATGGTTGTATTATTATTATTATACTCTTTGGTGTCATTTATAAAATAAATAATTTGTGTATGAATAATAAACAAGCTTATTATTAAATATATTGGCTCGGATTCCACAGAAGAAGTAGAAGCTTAATTGTCTAAAAGTGATAAATCTAGAACGTTACTGTGTTTGTTTGTGATGTGTAAGGGCTCAACTTTACAATAAGGACTTTTGAATAGACTCTTCAATTTTTTTTTGTGCAAAGTACTTGTTATCTTGAGCAATTTCACGAAGTTTCAAGTTTAGGAAATAAACAATTTCGGAGATAAAAAATATCAAACTTGGATAAAATAACCTCAATTTCGCACTATTTTATTACTTTTGACGTAATTTTGACAGCTGGAGTTGCTATTTTAGGGTGTTTTAATAATGAGTTTTGATTATGCAAATAATAAGTCGACGCGCAATTTTTTATGTTTTTTCAAAATTCGCATTTTAATTAGTTATTTTATTTGGATTTAATAATTTCTCAGTGATTAGTGTTTTTTGTGTGTATAACTACGAAAACTTTGATTTATTGACAATTTAAAGTTATTTTTTTTATTCTTGTGGTATCTGCTAAAAGTGAAACGAAACGCAATTTTTTTTGCAGCAATACAATGCAAAAAGATATACATATAATCTATGACCTATGTTGAGGTTACTTCATGGTTAAAATAGGTCGAATTTTGTCCATAACCGAATCGGGGCACCCCGACTGCTCGTAATCCTTTGGCTGCTACCCCTAGAGTGTATATAAAAATCAGGCGCGAAGGGAGAGCAACCCCCGCCCGCTGTAACATAGCATAGGCACCCGTGCGAGCCGTAGCGGCTGTGGTCGCCGGAGGTGACCAGCAAGCCGAAGCTGTGGAGGTGAGCGTGGGTGCCTATCCTTTGTTACGCAAGGGCGAAGGGGTTGCACTTCCCGCTACGCCGGAGACGCTACAGAACCAACTTTTGTGATTTAAACAATTTTTAGTGAAATTTTTACCCAAAAAGTTAACAAAACATAACCTCAAAATGAGATTTTTAAAAATTCATAAAAAAAAAAACTTGAGAGGTGTCAAGGGACATCCGGATGGAACGAAGTTCCTTTCGATTAATTAGTGAAGGAATTGTAATATAATTTTATTTTTTTTAATTTATAATATTTTTTTTATTATTAACTACGCACACACGCACTCACGTAAGAAGTTATACTTCATCATCTCATCTCATCTCATCGCAGCTCAGCTCAGCTCAGCTCAGCTCAGATCAGCTAAGCTCAGCTCAGCTCAGCTCATCTCAGCTCAACTCAACTCAACTCAACTCTTTAGCAATAACAACAACTATAACAAAAGTAATTGTAATATTTTTTTTTTTTTTACTATAGCAAAAAGTGTCGTGACAACTTTTCGTAAGAATTTTTTCCGTCTAGCCCCCTTTCACAACGCGCGATAAGGAACTTCGTTCCAAAAACTATGCATTTCCTAAACTTTCGGCCCGCGGCAGGGGAGGTCTACCCCTCCTCCCCCGACCCTCAAATATATATATATTTACTATCCCTGTTGTAAAGTCCTTCCCCAGGTAAATTATGTGGTTGTTTCCTTTTGAATTCGTAGTAAATATTGCTTGTACTTGGAACTAAAAGCACCAACCGTCTTTATAGTACGAAGAGGTGGTGGCAAGTCGTTCCAGCAGAGAGACCAGAGATCGTCTCGCGACGTCCTACGCCCAGTACGCCCAGTACCTCTCCTGCGGTGGTAGCAACCGGGGCCGTGAGGGCCACTCCGTTGAGCTTCTCTCACGCGTCCCGCCTCCGCTTTCGCGAGCATTACTGCTTCGCAGAAGGCGGAGACTGCTTCCCATTCTCTCTCGCTCCGTACCATGGCCTGAACCAGGGCCGGGCGCGAGAGGTCGCTGCCACCTATCGCATCCACGAGCAGAGCTCCACCGTATGCTCCACCGTGTTCTCTGGGCGATCCGCGCAGTGGTAACGCTCGGGCGTTTCCTCCCGCCCGATCTGATGCAGGAACCTCCCGAAACAACCGTGTCCGGTGAGGACCTGCGTCAGGCGGAAGGTGAGGACGCCGTGACGCCTCTCCAGCCACTCCTCAAAGAGGGGCACTACCGCCGCAATGGTGGCGTGCCCAGCGCTGGGTTGCAGCGCTGTCTCCATGTCACCATGAGATCCTGCCGGAGTTCCGTCCACCGAGCCGTGGGGTGTTGCAGCAGCAGAGTTTCGCCCCGGCGTTTGACCTCCTCGCGCCACTCCCAGAGCAGTGCGAGGACATTGTCCTCCAGATCCCACGGCGACAGTCCGGCAAGGAGGCTCGCCGCCTTACAGGAGACCGTGCGGTATCCTCGGATGAGCCGATCATAGCCATGACCCTTTGGGACGCGTTCAACCGGCGAGCTGGTCACCGCCTCAGGGACCCCCCAGATTGGGCAGGAATCGCTCTGCTCTTTCAAAGCGGCACTGGCCCGCTCCAGACTGGGAGCCGAACGTCAGAATTGCTCGACGAAGTTCCACCGGCTGTCGAGGACGAGACCTAGGTACCTCATCGTCCTCTCGACGCCGATGTGAACCCCTCTTACCGTTATCCGGGTACTCGACGGTGGCGCGTTCCGAGGACAATGAAAACACATGACCTCGGACTTGTGCAATGCTCGAGTCCCAGTTGCCGGCTCTCAACGACTGCCGCAACCCCGCATGACATCAAGTCGGCCGCCGCCTGGTACGACCTCCCCTGCGCCAGGACCAGCGTGTCGTCAGTGTAGCCAACCACACTGACGCCGCTATGGGAGGTCGGCGCTCAGCACCCAGTCGGACCCGATGTTCCACAGAGGCGGTCCCAGGACCGATCCATGTGGAACACTGCACGACATCTCTCGCCGGTTCCGTTCTCCCTGGTGACCGGGGTAGATGTCAGCCCTGTCCGTCAAATATGTCTCGACCACGCGACGGAGGTAGGGCGGCACCCGGTGATACCGGAGTGCCTCCACTATGCAACTCCAGGGCAGGGTGTTGAAGGCATTGGCGATGTCCAGAGTTACCACCAAGACGACCCTACCCCGGGCCACTGCATCCCCAGTCGTAAGGGCTCGTACGCGCATGATGGCGTCCACCGTGGAGCGCCCCCTGCGGAAGCTGTACTGGCTCTCTGCCAGATCCTGGCCCCTCAGGCCCCATGCATGCGCTTAGGAGCCCTCTCAGTCGAGGCCCGAGAGCCTCGTTCAAGGCCAGTACCCAGACTTTCCCATGAAAGCCATCGGGTCCTGGGGCGGTGCTTTTGGCATTCAGCCTGCGCACCGCCGCTCTCAGCTCTACCTCGGTCACCTCGGGAGCGTCGTCGTCATCGGGTTAACGAGGCGGAGCCATAGGCGGGGGAATGTGTTCGCCTCGCGAAGGGAACAGAGCGCTCACCACGCCCTCCACGAGCTCAGAGACTCTGCGTCAGCGAGGGCGCCCATGGGCGTAGTTTATCCCGCACCACTTTGTATGGGCGCCCCCACGGATCTCTGTTCAGAGTCCCCAGCGACTCCTCGCGGGCCAATTTCTTGGCCCGCCTGATCTCAGCTCGGAGGGCGGTCCTCGCCGCTCTGTACCCCTCGTACAGATCCGCTTCGATGGCTTCTGTATCCGGCGGGCGGTTACGGAGCCTGCGGTGCCTGGTGTACCGGCGTCATGCGAGTATGCACGCTTGGCGCAGAGCCGTAAGCTCCGGCGACCACCAGTACACCTGTCGCCGAGCACAAGGTTGGACCAGGGGCATTGCCACGTCACAAATCTCGGACATGGCCTCCTGGAACCACTCTGCCTCGTCGTTAATGTCGGCAGGCCCGTCCGGTGATGACACCCAGGCCTGCACGATCGAGGCTTCAACTCTCCACCCCCTCCATGACGCGCCAGTCGACGACACGCGGTTACAGAGCGGGGCTGGCGAACGTGATGTCCACCACCGATTCACCCCGCATCCACACACGTGGGGACAGAACCAGGTTTTGGACGACCAGGCCTGTCTCCAGAGCCCAGTTCTCCACCATCCTGCCCCGTGCGTCCCTGTACTGGGCAGTGGGAACCCCAAGCCAAGTTCTTGGCATTGAAGTCCCCGAGGACGAGCACAGGGAGGGTACCCGACGACGACGTCTCTCAACTCGGCGAGAGTTCGGTTAGGGAAAAATAAACCCCCACCACGGCTATCTCCCCGAACCGTGCTGCCACGCAACCCTGTTCTCTGATGTTCCTGATGTCTTCGAGGGACGAGGTACCGGCGGCGGCCACCGGGTGGGGTACCAACAGGTCCTGAGCAGCGGCGCAGTAGTTGATATTCGCCTGGAGGAGGCGTAATGGGGTCGTTATTGGCATTCCATTACAGCCTCTTCCCGAGCCCCATGTGAGGGTCCCGCCGCCACAGTGGTTGCGGCGTCGACGACAGCTGTGGGGGCGGCAGCGGCGGAAGCGGTGGCGGCGGCTGCTGCGGCGGTGACGGCGGCGGCGGAGGGCTTGGCCCTACCCCTGGCCTTGGCGGGTGGAGCGCAGGAACTGCTCCCAGGCAGGTGGTCGGCCGGTTTGCCTGCTGCCGCACATACGATGCAGTGCGGCGCGGCGCTGCACGAGCTGGCCTTGTGACCGGGCTAACCACAGCGGAAGCAGTGGTCACTGCGGTCCACCTCCGAGGTGCACTTAGCCGTCACATGGTCGCCCACATTGCAGCGGCAATACCTCAGAGGCCTGGGTTCCAGCAGCTTAACCTGCGCTGAAACCCAGCCCACCAAAAGTCTTCGGCCCCCCGCGGTGATGGTTCTGGCCGCTGACACGGGGCAGCTCACCGTAATGGTTTGCAACCCCGCGATGTCAGGATGAATGGTGCCCGCCCTCACCTGCTCGGCAGGGCACCCTCCAGTCCTGGCAACAGCGGCCACCACCTCACCCTCCGTCACAGAGTCGTCCAGGCCAGGCCCATAATGCGGATGTCAGCGCATTTCGTGGGCCTGGACAAGCAAGTTGGCTGACTTTGGATTTGTTGGTATTTGTTTAATACGTATGTGATATATATTGCAAAAGTCACTACAATGACTGACGTCGTTAAAAGATTTATTTTCGTGGATATTTAGTTATTTTGATAGTTTTTATGCATATTTCATTAAATTACATTATAATCTCAAAAATGCCCAACGCGTCTGTAGAAGTTTTCACTTCAAAAATTGTCTGGTTTATAGCACTGTTGTACTTGTACTATGTTAACCCTTGCGGCTTTTTAAAATGATGTACTAGTATGTGTGTGTGTACCTATGTGTGTGTGTGTGTACATGTGTGTGTGTGTGTGTGTGTGTATACATATGTGTGTGTATGTTAGGAAGTTGGTGGTGTTGACCCCCGTGCCTCGGAGAGCACGTAAAGCCGTTGGTTCTGCACCTGATCTCTTCCCGGTCGTGTCGGATTGCCGTCCCATCGTACTATGAGAGTAAAAATACTTTATCCTCTTTATAACAAACATGACGTAGGATTCTTTAATATTTATTTTCTATGCTATGCTACGATTTTTTTATTTAATGAGGGCGCCACTTGGTCGGTAGTAGGGCCTTATGGCGCTATTAGCTTGCGTGTTCTGCAGTGCTGAGCTCACGTAACACGACCCAGTAATGGGACTTGCCCATCAAGGAACGCTGTACGAAATTAGACGCATTATTAATGTATAAGTACATAAAACAACAGGTATTATACTAAAACACGTATATCTATACGAGTAAATATAAATAGTTAAATGATCTTTAAAATGGCGAAGGTTACAACTTAACTAACAATACTTAACTTTACAAATTAATTACACTATGTTTTTAAAATATAATTCCTAATATTCACATATCAAATTATGACTGAAATTGTCTAGCTGTAGAGTAAATATTTTTAAAAAGAAATAAGACTAGTCGTTTAGACGTGATGTTCAATTAAAGACCTTTAGAAGTCGTACAACTGCGCCTTACACGGCGCTTAGTAGAGGTCGCATTCTTTTTGCTAACCACTGATACGTTTTCGAAGAATATTTAGACAGTATGAGTACAACAGCCCTGGCACAGGCAGCTGAAGAAACATGGGTGGGTTTTAGTCAGCAAGACACGCCCTCCCGCTCCACCAAGAGCGGGAGATGTTATTTGATGATTTCACACCCTAAAAAAAAAGGTAAGGCATCTATCAACGTTTCCAAAGCCATATCGGTAAAAAGAGCAACAATAAAAGCAAGTCCTTTTGTCCTCTAACCGATGTATCTTACATCCCCAAGCCTGGTTTTTATTTGCTCGCTGTGGCTGTGTCGCAACTTCACAATGATTAGGTATCTGTTATTGTTTTTTCTGAGACATGGATATCGGTCAATTGGCTCTTCAATAAAGGTGTGTCCTTTGATGTCCTTAAACCGAAGGAAGTACTTACTTAGGTCTTCCACGTCCCACTTATCCTACATCTAAATGTTAATACGTGAAGCAAAAACTTGCCATCCTTTTTTAACCGACTTCCAAAAGGAGGAGGTTCTCAATTCGTCTGTATGTTTTTTTTTTTTTTGTATGTATGTTACGCGATTTCTCCGTCAGTTGTGAACCAATTTTCAAAATTCTTTTTTTGTCTGAAAGAATCTACTCCCGAGGTGGTCCCATATAAATTTTATTTTTTTCGAAATTGCTTCAGCGGTTTTTGAGAAACTGAACAAAAACGGAAAATACGTGTAGGTACCTCGATGACGTTTTGGTGTTCTCCAAATGTTTAAATTCCACGTTCCATTGTATTGGGGTTTTTAGTACTGAGGTATAACAACTAAAAAGTGAAAAATAAAAATAAATTTTACAAAAAAAAAAAACAACCGACTTCCAAAAAAAAATACACTAAAAATTTATAAATAACTTTAATTTCGGAAGTCGGTGTCAAATAACGAAGAAGTAAAATACAAACACCGACTTCCAAAATTAAAGTTAATTATTAATTTTTAGTGTATTTTTTTTATGGAAGTCGGTTGTTTTTTTTTTTGTAAAAAAATTTTTTATTACAAAAATCATTCGGACGGAGGATACGAAACATTTTGAGTCCTGTTTTAACAACGTAAAAATACCTTATCTTCTTAGTAACAAACGCAAAATAGGATTCTTTAATCTTTATTTTACTCCGTTGAGCTTCCCTCATGCGTCCCGCCTCCGCCTTCACGAGCATTACTGCTTCGCAGAAGGCGGAGACTACCTCCAATTCCCTCTCGCTCCGTACCATGGCCTTAACCAGGACTGGGCGCGAGAGATCGCTGCTGCCTATCGCATCCACGAGGACACGGCGGTGCTCCGCCCAAACGGGGCAGACCTCCACCGTATGCTCCACCGTGTCCTCTGGGCGATCCGCGCAGTGGTAACATCCGGGCGTTTCCTCCCGCCCGATCTGATGCAGGAACCTCCCGAATTATTTCCTATGCTAAGATACGAATTTTTATTCAATGAGGGCGCCACTTATGGGGAGGTAGGCCCTTAATGATGAGTATGTCCTGTTTTTTCATTTATTATCGATTGTTTGTCGTGTCCACATTGTATTGTAGATAAAAAAAAAAAAAAACACTATGGCATTAAGTCCGCCTTTATCATTTTGTTGCATAAAATATTATACATATAAATAATAATAAATAAACTGTTGAAAAAGGCTAATGATGATGATGATGAAACTGTTGATGTTAGTTTTCACAATTCGTGACCTAATCGATCGATAAAAGCATTGGTTAATGGCTAGGCATTTATTTGATACTATCATTATCCAAGACTAGGGTTTTATGGTATTCCCTAAAAAAAAAAAAACAATATTATCTACATGGCAACTGCGGCTAGCTGAGTTAACAATGGCACAACTGCCAACGACCTCGAGTGTAATAGCTTGGAAATTATATTCTCTTTGATACTCCGTTAGGAGTATATGTATTCTGTGCTTTGATAGCTTGCGTGTTCTGTGTTGAGCTCACGTACCGCGTCGTACGTCCACTAAGTAATAGGACTCGCCCATCAAGGAGCGCTGTCCGAAATTGGACGCATTATTAATTTATTATACATAAAACAACAGGTATTATACTAAAAAACGTATACTAAAATATAAATAATTAAATTATCTCTAAAATGTTGAAGGTTTCATAAAAATACGCTTTATAGTTTTTGCGTTATTCTCAATTTTTTATCCGCGTTAGACATAATTTTACAAATTAATTACACTATGTTATAAAAATATAATTTGAAATATTCTCAGATCAAATTACGATGGAAATTGTATAGAGTACCATATTTTTTTTTAAAGAAATAAGTCTAGTCGCTTAGACGTGATGTTCGATTCAAATCCATTAGAGTCGTATAACTGTGCCTCAATGCGCCGCAATGAGAGCCTAACCTTAGGCTGTCATTGTTTTCGAAGGCATATCGGACAAAAACCACAACAATGGAAGCAAGTCCTTTTGTCCTCCAACCGACGTATCTTACATTTCCAAGCCTGGTTTTTACGAGGGGTGATTGCGAAGGTACCTGTGTTAGGCAAGAAAAAAATTTTTTTTTGAGACAATTTTATTTTATTTTTCTACAGTCTCCATTTACACCGCACTTATTCCAACGACATTCCAACTTTTTTAAGCTATCCGAAAAATAGGTTTGTGTCGAACTCTGCAAAATATGACACAGTTTTTGCAATGATCACCTCTTTTGTTGTGAATCTCTTTCCACCAAGTAATTTTTTTTCATATTTGGAAACGAAAAGAAATCGCATGGGACCAAAGACTACAATGATATAGCTTGGCAAAAAAGAATGTGGAATAAATGAGGTCGCCAGTATCGCACGTCCCGTATTATTATTATACTCTTTGATCGCACCTGTGGCAACCCGGAATACTACGACTCAACAGTTTTTGATACTTGTTATTTTTAGGGATATCACCCCAATCCCAAGTAGGTGGTTCAGTCCATCGGACGCTACGCAAACACCATGGAAGGCTTCAATGTCCAGTTTCATTTTAGTTTCAACTGTCACCGCGTCCGACTCTTTTTTGCCAAGCTGTATATCTGGAGAATACGGTGCATGCGGCAGTATTTTTTTAAAAATTGTTTGTTAAATATGGAACAAAACAAAATATAAGCAGAAACGTCACAAAAACCTCAAAAGGTTTGTCCGCTCCGGATGTTGAAACACTTCTAGGCAATCCTAATTTGTAGCTTAATTCTAACAATTATGACGCGGCGACGTGACACGAGTGAACCGGTGCATTGTCGAATTGTCGTGATGGAATGGAATAGGTACAACTTTTCGTTCAATTTCAGCATAATATCGTCCTGTAATCGTTCTTCCCTTTTGTAGAATCGATTGTAGATTATGCTCTGAGAATCCCAAAAACGGTGGCCATGACCTTTCCGGCCGATCGAACTGTTTTCGCCTTCTCTGGTGCATGTTCTCCGTGTGCAGTCCACTGTTTTGACTGTTCTTTCATTTCAGGCGTATAGTGACGGATCCAAGTCTCATCAACAGTCACATAGCGACACAGAAACTCCTTCGGATTGTGCTTAAGGAGGTCTAAATTCTGCTGTGAAGTGGTCTTTCGAATCCGCTAGTTGTCGACGGTGAGCAAACGCGGCACCTACATTGCCGATAGCTTTGTCATGCCCAAATGTTCATGCAATTTTTGCACACATTCAAATGAGATGCCTATGATCTCAACAATCTCTCTTATCTTCACTCGCTGGTCTGCCAATACAATTTCATGGATTTTGTAAACCATTTCATCCGTAGTCAGTTCAATTGGGCGACCTGGACGCTCTTCATCTACGACGGATGTACAACCACGCTTGAATTCTTTGAACAAATATCAGATTGTTATCATCGAAGGAGAAAGGTCCCCATAAACGGTGTCTAGCATTTCTTTAATTGCCCTACACTTCTTCCCATCCAGAAACAAGAAACTAATCACCGATCCGTCCTGCACTTTTTTCATAATTAGAAAAAACTTACCTACACTTGCTCACTTCCAACAGCTACTACCTACCTACAACAAAATTTATCAATGAATTTATCTGAAATTTCGACAGTCGTTGTTTGAAAGATGACACTAAACAGTGACATAGGTAGGTACAGATTTTACGTCAGTGCCGTCATTTGTCTCCAAACACCTTCGTACTTGCTCGAGTTGCAGCACAGCCACAAGCTGTGGTGTAACTGGTGTAGTGATTAGGTATCAGTTATTGTTTTTCCGAGACATGGATATCGGTCAATTAGCCCTTCAATAAAGCGTGTCCTTCAATGTCCTTACACCTATAGATATACTTAAGGCTTCTACGTCTCACCTATCCTAGATACACATTAATTTGCTATAAAGATCTCAATAGGTTAGGATACAGAGCAAGGCTTAAATGGCTCGTAAAAATCTTAAGGCACTATTAACTGCCAATTAAAAAACTTTGAGTTAGCTTGCGTGTTCTGTGCTGAGCTCACGTGACGCGTCGTACGTCCACCCAAAGGACTCGCTCATCAAGGAGCGCTATCCGAAATTAGACGCATTAATAAAACAACAGGTAGGAACAGTTCTCGCCAAACATCTTGGCCGCCCTGAAGTTGAATTTCCGATGCGCAAGGCGCAGCGCGAGTATGAGATTTACTACTGCGCAGCCATTGTAGCGAACTTCAGAGCGGCCAAGAAGTTTGGCGAGAACTGTATTATACTAAAACACGTAGGTATACTACGGTTAGAGTTTAGTTTTTGCGTGATTCTCATTTTTTTATCCGCGTTAGACATAACTTTACACATTTATTACACTATATGTATTATAAAAATATAATAGCATAGTGTCAAATATTCACATACCTACTTAACAAATTACGACGGAAATTGTCTAGAGTAACATTTACATTTTCTTTTTCTAAGAAATAAGACTTGTCGTTTAGACGTAATATTCAATTAAAAACCATTAGAAGTCGTATAACAAGACAACTCGGCTCCAATAATCCTGGGACAACACAACTGTAAGTAATCTCTATCTACTCAAAAAATATGGCTACTAAATCAGTCTGCAGGATTCAAAGGAACCAAACAAGAAGAGGAGGGGGGGCTATTGCGATCGATCAAAGCGAGCGGACGAAACCAATGATGTCCGTGTTGTTTTGGTGCCCTTGGTCTCACGGTCAGTTGGAATAATACCGGCAGCTAGATGTAACCCATTCCCCAATCTTTACAAGTCGCGATGTCCCAAGTTCCCGAGATCGCTTCGCAGCTGTCGAGATTGAACTGTTGTGAGATCACTAGAACCATTTAATTTACCTATCATCTTTTTAATCCCCTAACAGCAGGGAGTAAGGCTTAGCGCTTGTTACGCCATTCCTTGAGTCTTTTCAAAGTTTGTCTCTCTTAACTCATCAATAGGTAGGTATTATAATTTTATTTTTATTTTTGATACGCACGCTTTTGATCACTATCTCACCTAATGGTAAGCGATGATGTGGTCGAAGATGGAGCACGCTTGTCTAGAAGTAACCTATTCACTCTTGACTTAAAGACTCCCAGGTTGTACCTATCAGGAAACATAGACTCCGGCAGGGAATTCCACTCCCTAGCTGTACGCACAATGAATGTGTTCTCAAAACGTTTTGTGCGTGTGGATGGGTGGTGACCGGTGGCACATCGCCGTACTCCTTGTGGTCCGTTGATGAAACGGGCTTGACGGAATCAAATTATGCAATTCCGTCGCACACGTATACCGAAGTACATATCCTTAATCGACTGACTATAACATTGTTAGGTAGATATGAGGTCAATTCACTATCACGTTACCTATAGTTCTGAACGTCGGACAATGGATGCGTTCATGTAATGAGACACACAATAGTCATAAGGTAAAGAACTACTTACTGATAGGTAGCTACTATATAGACTGGGCCGAGGTAGGTAGGGGGGGGGGGGGGGGGGACAATAAAGATAGACTTTCATTTGTAGATCTGATTTATGCCTATTCAATTAATTTTACGAAGAGGAGCCAACAACATAGAAAAACTGGTAATGACGCCAAAGGCAAAAGACCCAGAGGGTGAAGCCCAAAGAGATTGTTGCGCCAGATCTTCGAACAGCTGGAGTTATCGGTGCCGCCCTCCACCGTGCGACGGACCGGATCATTTGGAGGCAGACAATTTGATAGTCCAAAAATGAGACACGATCCTCAGTAATGGGGTAACGATTGAGAAGAGAGATAAAGATTGGGGTGAGGTACATGAATGTTAGGTATTTATTTTAAGGGAAACACACTTTAAAATGTAACTATAGGTTTAGGTAGCAGTAGGTAGTCAGTAGTAAGGTAGTGTAGGACCCCAAGGCACCAGTACGGCCTGTAGGGATCCTGGGACGTTCTTCGAAGTTCAGGGTATGTCGCACTCGCTGGCAACGCGAGAGTGTGGTGTATGAGAGTGACTGATTAACTTGTGCAGTGTTATAAAGAAAGAGGGATAGGGCACTCAGAGTAACTATATTATAATCGGCAAATTATACATGTGCCCTCTTCGGCCCGCAAAGCAGAACTGATCTCTAAAACAAATGTGATGCCTAAGCCTTCTAAATTCAAACGGCTCTCCAATAATCTTACCAGCCAGTTGAAGGCCGGTACAGACCCGCTAAGATTAGGCTGTGACTACAATCGTCACAGTAGGTAACAATATTATTATTGTAGCAGTTCGTAAGGGTTCGAATCCTTGGTCGCCATGATACTGATGGTACCTATGTACTTAGAACTTTTTCGGTAGCAAACCTTATTTCAATTATAATAAATAAATTCAATAATGTAATGGGAAACATTAAGGCTAGCCGCTGATTTGTGATTTTTGTCACCTTGACTTTTTGTTACCCAGTCGAGTGCTATGAAGATACATGGGAGTGCGCTGATCATGGTGACGTGACAATACGGTGACAAATAATTCCAAGGTGACTGATTTTTGAAGGATACTGACGTAGTTTTGATTATAGAGTATAAATTTTCCTTGAAATAATCTTTCAGTGTATATGGGATGCACCCAGTAGCGTTTTTTTCGTTTCATTTTTCTTCTTCTTATTTCATAAGCACTTACAGCAATCTGTAGGCAATCCATTTCAAGAATGAGTACGTTTATTATTATATGACAGTAGGTGACACTGGTGACAGTGACAAAAAGTCACGGTGACAAAAATCACAAGTCAGCGGCCAGCCTTAATGCCCTAGGGAAGACGGGACAATTCGCATACTTAGGTACCTACTTACTTCTACAAAGAACTGTACCAAATCTGGTTTTAGAAAATAGGTCAAACATTGCGACTATCTTCTGTGTCTATTTACAGAAATAACAAAGGCTATAAGAAAGGTAAAGAAAATAATGTTATGTAACATAAAACTCTTTCTTTATATCGGTATTACTTCCGCGAAATATTTGCAAACAAACGTGAGTCCTACCTTGTACATTGCTACCCGTCGCGTGGCAACCATCACGTCGCATCGACCAAACTTTAGCATTACACAACAGTTACCACAGACCGGGTCACATATCACATGTTTACGTGAGACAAGACGCGTTTTTACTCCACCCAGTGTACTCTGAATAGTTCTCGTGTGATTCATCATTCGTGTGTGACATCCCTAAGGCCATCTTGCAGCTAATGAGTACGAGAAGATACTGGCACTACAGGCGTCCATTATCCTACAATTCCTACAACTGGCCAAAGTTAGAACGTGACATAACCAAAAGAATGGACATGTTTAAATCATACCTAAGCTCCTTGCCAAAGAACCGTTTGGACTACGTCGAAGATTTAGAGATCCCGGAAATAACCCTGACCCCGTACGCGTGGACTTATCCGGAGGATTACTACTATTGGAGGCGTGGCAGTTTGCTCTCTGACAGTTTGACGGAGTATGAAAAAGCAACGCTAAGTACTGACTCCAGCTTACCGCTGTCCAGGGCGATGACCGATTCCGAGATTGACTACGAGTTTTATAAACGGGTAATTTGTAGACATTGGTAAAGTTATCAGGGCCGTCTTTAACTTAGTGGAGGCCCTCGGCACATTGGGATACTGGGGCCCCTATGATTTTGTTAAAGCAGGTACAAGTGTAGATTATCATTTTCCACATAGGGGCCTGAGAGCAGTGTTGGAGTTAATCGATTCATTTTTTAATCAATGACTGAATTTGATTAATTTTAATCGGATTAAACTTAATCGTAACTAAATTAAACCAATGAAAATAATAATCGTAATTGCGATTAATAAAATAAATCATTAGTCGTTAATTTGATTAAAAAGATTAAAGTATTTTTAATAACAAAAAATTTACGTAGCCTAAAGAAATAATGTTTTCGTTTGCAACCATGCTAAAACCTCTCTCACAAAATATCAGACGAATTATTTGAGAAAAGAGTGATTATGAAATGTAATTAAAATCATTTACCTAAATAATTTTCTTTTAAAGTTTTAATTACTAAATTTATTTACCTATTCTAATGACTATTCGGTTCCTGTGATTTTTATAAATACTCAAATAAAATAAATCTGGTTATCTATTTTTTTATTTTCAAACTTGTTCCTACTACATTAATCATACTTTTTTAATCGTGATTAACGATTAATATTTACGATTAATAATCGTAATCAGCAAAATTTTGATTATTCAATTTTAATCGAAAAAGCTACGATTAATTTTTTAATCGTTAATCAGATTAACTTTTTGTTTTAAAAAGCCGCTGTCATTAATAATACTTAGAAATCCTGTTTAATCGTGGGAATTGCCAATTTACCTTAGGTACATACTACGATTAATTTTTTAACCGTTATTCAGAATAGCTTTTTGTCAACACTGCCTGAGAGTTATGTCTTTTTACAGAGAACAGGTAATACAGGCAATCGCAAACTGCAAAAAAAATCCGCTGTCATTAATAATACTTAGAAATCCTGTTTAATCATGGGAATTGCCAATTTACCTTAGGTACACACTACTGACTTATGGTTTATTGATATATAAAATATTTTTATAGATATTTTATGAAACTATGGGGTACGGACATCTGCAGAATCTAAGTTTTATGACTAGTTTGCCAACTTAAAGCTCGTTGTTAAAATTCCATGTGTTTTCGTTAAAATAGTATTTAATTTGGTAATGTAGTGTTTGTTTTCAGTATAAGAACTGCGACTACACAGACACGTGGAGACACTTGCGAGATGCTGTGCATGCCTTTCCTTCGGATTACATGGCCTCTCTTAACAGGTAGGATCATCTCTTTTAATCTTATTTAGTCCGAAAGTCAGATTATCAAAAAACATTGGACACGTACTTTTTGCTTTATCAAATTAATGAAAAATTACAAAGATACAACGCATCAAAGTTCAGGAGCTTGTTACGTTACTTCTAAGGCGCAGTTATACGACTTTTAATGGTTTTTAATTGAACATTACGTCTAAACGACTAGTCTTATTTCTTTGAAAAAAATATGTGTTACTCTAGACAATTTCCGTCGTAATTTGATATGAGAATATTTGAAATTATATTTTTATAACACAGTGTAATTAATTTGTAAAGATACGTGTAGCGCGGATAAAAAATTGAGAATCACGCAAGAACTATAAAGCGTATTTTTATGAAACTTGCACCAGATCATTTAATTATTTATAATTTAGTTTAATACCTGTTGTTTTACGTGTAATAAATTAATAATGTATCTAATTTCGGACAGCGCTCCTTGATGGGCGAGTCCTATTACTGGGTGGACGTACGACGCGTTACGTGAGCTCAGTCATTGGCAGTTAATAACCTGTATTCAAGTAGGTAGTTATAATATTTTTGCAGATATGTAGCGTTAATTTTTCATAGTATAAGAGTAGCGTCATAAATTGCAAGTACGTAGTTTCTTAGTTAGTAAGTTTCTGAGTATGTAGGTACCTACATATGAAACCCTCTGATCTGTTACCCCCCGGAGGTCGCACAACTAGAAAAAAAAAAGAAAGAACGCAAAAAACAGAGAAACACAACAAAAAAAGAAAAGCTGGGGGAAAATATGCGTCACATCCACGCAAAACGGCCATCGCTCAGCTTAGTGCTATGACCCTATGCAAGACAGAGAACTATGATTGATAATAATGATTCAACCCACTGTCTTAATTTTTTGTTATAGTGACAAAAGAAAAAATGCGTGTCAATATTTGTTGGTAATATTAAAGAATCCAACGTCACGTTTGTTACAAAGAGGATAAAGTATTTTTACGTTGTTAAAACAGCCCTCAAAATGTTTCGTCTTCAAAGTAGTAGGCAAAGGTAGCAAAAACGGCCGTTTTTGACACTTTTCACATACGTCATCCGAAATTTAAACCCACTGTATCGTCTTTATTATTTGTTATAGTGACAAAAGAAGAAATACGTATCCAATATTTTTTGGTAATCTACTGACGGACTAAGTAGATTTTTTTAGTCGTCAACCCTATTAATAATTATTATCAATCATAGTTGCGCGACCTCCAGAGGGGCAACAGATCAGAGGGTTTCTTAGTAGGTACGTGCAATTTATGACGCTACTCTTAGACTATGAAAAAGTAGCGCAATATAATACTGTAGGACCCCAAGGCACCAGTACGGCCTGCAGGGATCCTGGAACGTTCTTCGAAGCTCGGGGACTCGCTTGCTTACTGCGAGAGTATTGTACGAAAGGATAACTCGCTACGGGCGGATAAGGAAAAGAACTGAGGGCGATTTAAATAATATTATATTGATTTTTGTCAGAAATAACATAAGTGCCCACTTCGGCCGGGCCAGCAGAACTGATCCCTAAAACAAATGTGTTGCCTACACCTTCTAAATTCAAACGGCTCTCCAATACTTTTACCAGCCAGTTGAAGGCCGATACAGACCCGCTAAGATTAGGCTGTGACTACAATCGTCACAATGCCTACCTACTTGAGTACAGGTTTGTAGTTCAGAAGTCATGTCAAAGAGAGAGCAAAGAAATAAATCCGAAAAGAGGTCCATAGTTTTATAATAGCTTTGAAATATGGTTAGTCGAAACCTCCAGCAGGTATATTCGCTAACTCAGTTGACATCAATAAGATAGGCACTATGCAGTACATTGCTCGGTGGACATCGTTTATAACAGGCACTACGGTTTTCCTATACGTCAAAGCAGCAATGTACGGCAAAGGCAATGTACGGCAAAGTGCCTTTTAAATTGATGTCAACTGAGTTAGCGAATACGCCCTCAGATGAAGTCAAAACCTTTTTTTACTTGATCTCAGCTGCCCTACAATGACGTGAGACGTCGTTAGACGAATAGCACTATTCCTTTCTCTCACCGAAAAGATGATGGATTTAAGACGTCATGGTTTTTTTAAAAAAAAAAAAAAAAAAAAAAAAAAAAAGACGTCATGGTCGTCATGGCAGGTCGAAACGAAAACTTACAAAGGAATGTTTTTTCAAGTTGAAATAAGACCACGACCTGGCAACAAACAGCTGCACAGTAGCAACAAAAAAGCTGTTTGTTGGAAGTCTTTGAAGTAACTCCGTCAGGTATTAAACTTGGACATTTAAACAAATATCAAGTTTCAGGTAGTTGTTTTTTGTTTCTAATAATTTTTTTTTGTATTTATGTAATTTTGTAGATCTTCTATTGAAACCTTTTCTGGTTTTGTCTCGCAAAAATATATGGGTAGGTTAGGGTTGCCAACTTTTTTTAAAAGAAATAGAGTATATTATCTGATCTGATACCTACCTTACCTAAAAAAAAAAGTATATTTTATGTGCCTCTTTTGGCACATAACAATTTTTCATAATTTATAAAAGAATTTTAAGACTCCAAACATTCTTAATCAATTTTTTTAGCTTATTGAGTTATACTTCGTTTGGCGCGTTAGAGAAAATTATGACAGTAAATTATTACAATGCGCGCGCACACCGTCACAAAAAACCTACAGCCTGAAGTTAGCTAGAAGTGCTAGAACCGACACCCTGAAGTTAGCTATAGTCTGGTTCATGAAGAATGATTGTTTTTCTTTTGTAAACTTTGTGACTGTTTGGTTTTTTATCTTGTTACGCCAAAGAACTATAACTTCTTACGTGAGTAATTAATCTTAATGAATATACACAGTAAACGTTAAATTTTTGGGTTATGTATGACACTGGGTATACATGACTGGTATTAGAGTAACCATTGTGAAATAAAGAGTATTTTAGCGTACTTTATTAGTGTTACAGATTATAGAGTACACCTACATGACTATTTCATGTAGGAGTACAGTTGGCAACCCTAAGGTAGGTATTATTATTATGCTCTATAATGTATGTTATATCTGTGAGTACCTCCCAGATACGTCATCACCATACATTCGGTTACTGTGAATGGATTGCGCAACCCAACTTGATGCATCCAATAAAACTAACCAGCAGAATCGGCGCGGGGCCTTTCGACACGTTACATCGGTCGTTAGGACAACCTCTTAGTACCTACTCACCTAATATTAAGAATTAATTGTAATTATTTTATTAAATTCATTTAGTGGAAATTTTGGGTTTTTTTTGGACTCCTCCGCTGCCCATCACATAATTTGTAGGTACACATAAAACGAATAAATACAAACACAAAGGGACAGTCATCTGCCTAGGGGTCTTGGATAAATTCGAAACAGTTACCGCGCCCCTGGGCACTCAGGGCAGGGAAGGAACAGGGTTGGGTTTTAGTCAGTATGAGTCTGACACGCCCTCCCGCTCCACTCAGAGCGGGAGATGTCATTGGATGATTTCTCACCTAAAAAAAAGGGACAGTCACAGAGTACCTACATTATTTGGGACAGTTAATGACAAAGGCGAGTTAAAAACCCAGCATTTAGGTATTCTTACAGCAAACTTCAGGCAAAAAGCTATTAATACCGCCATTGTACCCATAGACTTAGATTATAAAATGTTTATAATTTACGTTCGTGTATAACAATAATTGTGTGAATGGTAAGGTGTAAGTATAATAATTTTTTACTGATAAATAAATTTGCATGAGGCGGTATACTGAAGTGCACAACATAAACTTAAGGGCGCTATCACAATTTTTCTTGGATTTCAGCGTTTGACTCGAGTTTTGATGTGTGATTATGGTTTAGTTATAGCCACAAAATTAAATAAAAATATGCCCATGAAAGTTTGATTATTTTTCTTGGGAGTGTGTTAAACAAATATTTCAATTTGTTTATATAAATCAGTAAAAACCTTGTCTCTGCAAAGGATGTTTCATAAAATTTTACTTTTGGGCATCTTTTGATGCTTTGTTACATCGAAGATATATACTAATTTAATCATTTATAAAAATAGCCAGGGTACAACTGTATCTTCTACTCTGGAGTGCATAATTCAATTTATTATGTTTCATACAGTAATACACCAAAAATAATTCCATAAAACAGAGGTATGTAGTCCTTATAGGCGTCCTGACTCCTGAGTGATTGGGTGCACTCGTTTCACCATGCCTATACCGTCTCACCCCTCCATATCCTGCCCGGGGGTTGAGGATAAATTCGAAACAGAGTTACCTCGCCCCTGGGCACTCAAAGGCAGGAAGGAACAGGGGTGGGTTTTAGTCAGTAAGAGTCTGACACGCCCTCCCGCTCCACCCAGAGCGGGAGAAGTCATAGGACGATTTCCCACCCACCCAAAAAAAAAAAAAAAACCCCTCCATATGGCGAGATCGAGATCTAAAGCGGACCCATTTAAAGCGTATATATCCGCCAAGTGGCGCCCTCATTAAATAGAAAATCGTAGCAAAGCGTAGAAAATAAAGATGAAAGAATTCTATGTTGCGTTTGTTACAGAGAGGATAAGGTATTTTTACGTGGTTAAAACAGGACTCAAAATGTTTCGTATCTAAAGTGTCATAAACGGCCGTTTTTGGTACTTTTGCTTACTAATTTGGATACGAAACATTTTGAGTCTTTATTTTCTATGCTAAGATACGATTTTTTATTCAATGAGGGCGCCAGTTATGCGGAGGTAGGTTCTTAACATATACTCGTAAGTGCAAAAAATGGACGGCAGCTCTTACCTTACTTAGGTATCCCTATTACAGATACATGCCCCTGGACACTGATGTAGATGACGAGCTACTAAACGCAGATCTGAAATACGCAACCGAACTGGCCGAAAACCGTCGCCGGTACAACGAAGAGAGAAGGCGTCGCTTGCGCAGGCAATTTGATGAAGACTGCCGTGTCTATTCCCCTGGTGACCCAGGCCTGTTGGAGCTTCAAGAACAGCTGCGGAACTTGGATATGAAGGTCTACCGTTTAAAAGTTTGTTATCTGAAATCTTGAACAGTTTTTTAGAATCATCATCACTGGCACCTTTCACTAGGTGCAACCCTGACAATCCTGTGATCATCAATTACTGGACATATGTAGGCCTCTCCCAAACGTCGCTCCATCAACCGGTCCCGTACGTCTCTCATCCAGCGAAATCCTGGTCCTATGATGCCTGGAGCACATTCACTGTATGGGTGTCAACGAGATCAGTCTTGTTAGACATATTACATAGAATCTCATAAGACCTCTAGGTTCATTGCTGTATCATGGTAGAGTTTTTTTGTCGGAGAAATATGCTTAAGCACAATCCCCCTATGAGTGATACTTGCAGATGGTAAAGCCATTGTCAACTCTTCCTTCATTTGAGGTTGGTGAAGTGTCCGTATGGATTGAGGAGCCACGTTAAGTTATGTGTGTTTTATTACAAATTTCAGGAATGGACGTACGAAATAGGATAAGTTACTAATAAAATTGGTAGTCACAGTGTTGAAATATAAGACTTGGGTGCTCAATCGATACAGACACGGTGCAGCATGATTTCTTCTTCCGTACATCTCAAGTTTAAGTTGAATCTATGTATGATTGTAGGTAGATATGCATGCACTTTACTAATCATATCAATTATTGTTAGCAGGCAATGGAAGCAGACTTGGCCAGAATCAAACCACCACAGTGACGTCTCACCTCAAGCCCATTCGTCACCTCCACGGATCCTAGCATCACATAGGTTCTTCTAGGACAGAACCACTATGCACTTTTACATAACCAAGCCATACTCATAACATAGCATCACGCTTCTTATCTAGGTATCTGGTCCCTGAAGGTTTCGGCAAAGATGTTTAGCACATCCTCGTTTCGTCTGCTAACTCACACTAACATTACAGGCACTTTTGAACTGCCAAGAACTCGGACAGTCAGAAAATGAAGCGCTCGGATTCCAAAGAGTAGATCGCCATGGTGAATAAATTGAGGGGCCCATGTATTAGAGGGCGAGCCTATTGCCAATAGAAAGCAGAAAAAACCGGCCAAGTGCTTGTCGGCCTTCACACATTTAGGGTTCCGTACCAAATGTATTTTTGACTATTTGTATGGCTTTGGGTCAACAAGATGCTTATACTGTGAAAATTTTGACAGACAACCGATAGATATACAAACACGTGAGTGACAGCTGCAGTAGGGCTCCGTTTGGACCCTTCGGGTACAAAACATATATGTAACTAGGATTTTTGTAATACATAACATGAAATTATAAGAGTGTCCATGGAGTTTCTTGCACGTTTTTCTCCATAGCCTTGGAATATGCAATTAGCTTCATCTTTCTGACTGACCGACTTATTGACAATTCAAAAGTGCCAGTAAATGATTTATTTGAAATAAATGCTTTGAATTAAAAAACGCAACCCTAAAAAAGGACCACAATTAACAACAGAATTACCTAACACGGCCCTACCATTCGGTCAATCGAGTAATTCTGATGGATACATCATTTGCAAGAAGCATGGGCGCCGGATAGGGGGTGCAAGGGAATGCGTTTGCCCCCCTCGCTATAATGCGAGATGTGCTAAAATTTTCGAGCTCGCGCTCGCTCTTGTATCCTTATTCTTTAATTCCTAAGCAATTCTGAATACTTAAATCAACAAAGTTAGTTCTATCTCTCTATGAATGGGCAAAAGAAAGGCTATCCTATTCGAGGTGGCTTGCTGACTGATTCATCCCTGGAAAAAAGATACTACTGGCGCCCATGGCTAAAAGATTTACTTTGTTCACAGATTTATGAAATTATTTATTTGTCACCGCCGGAGGATGTCTGATTCTGTGCTTGCTTGCAGAACCTGGAGGCAGACTTGGCCAACATCCGAACATTCCGCTCGCGACTGAGAAGCAGATTAGCATTGAATCGCCTCAGACGCACGCTTTATAATAGTTACTGGTGGTAAACGGAACAATCAAATCTTTTGTAAACCAAGAAATCATACTCTGTGTATGTTTCGTAACTTGTCTAGCACACACCGTAAACTTTTAAAGGTACTTCTTTGATTATATCTAGGCATCACGAAGAGTATTTCCCGAAGGGCTAGTTAGTTATGGCTGGTCAGCATTGAGAGGACGTTAAGAATGTGTCAAACCCTACTTTAAAGCCAAAGTTTAAAACGTGTCAAACCCTATTTTAAAGCTAAAGTTTGACAGGTTTTCAGGCTAAATTGAACTTCAAATTCTCAATTTCGAACCGGCCTTTAGTACACCCCAGTCACGATTTAGTGCCATGTATATGCAGCAAGTCTTAATACTTATCACAAAAAAGGTCCACAGGTAGTTGGTAGGTATATATCTGTCACCGTCAAATTGTAAACACTGTTAGTTTGTGAAAAATTCCGTTAAATTATAATTGTTTTTCCGACACATTGTAAATGATCGAATTTATAAGACTAGTTTCTGCCAGCGACTTCGCCTGTTTGGAATTAGTACTTCCTCCCATTATTATTTATAGCCTATAAGTTATTCTGATTTATAAGCTATATTACCGTAAAGTTTCATAAAGATCCGTTTATTAGTTTTTGCGTGAAAGATAAACAAATATCCTCACAAACTTTCACATTTATAATATTAGTAAGATTGATTGATTGTATTTCAAATTATCAATTCACAATATATCGAGAGATTAGGTACACTCCCGGCAGATTTATTACAATCTAACGATGTTTGCAATAATCCGGTGACATATCCTTAGGTAGTAATTTTTATAGTCAAAGTTTATGTTGTAGGTAAACTTGTTTCAATAAAACGATAGTAATGTGTAAAATGTAGTTTTAATGGGAATGACCTCCAACATCAGCTACAACAATGTACTTAACATTATGTACTACGACGGGCATCACAATTCCAATGACTGTACTCAACGAAATCTTGCTGAACTATAACTTTAGACAACTGAATAGTTGACTTGAAAAATTGGTACCATTTTTAAAATTGACAGGCTCGTGCTTGGCCACATTGAAAAAAAGTGTTTTTTTTTTAATTGATCGATTTTAATTTGACTTGAATAGTAGTTTAATGGCACTTTGAAAGTGAATTTAAAAAATAGTACCACTAGATCGGTTTGATCGATAGAACTTCTAACAATCGATCAAACTGATCTCATAATCTTCATTGAACGAATTTTTTTTTCGGTCGGTTTTGCTCAAGTCAACTATTTTGCTGTCCACAATAACATAAAATATAATAATACAAAACGATAACTGTTAAAATCATATTGCACTTTTATTTTTTGGGTTTTATTGAGATTCACCAATTATTTTGTACTTAATAACATTTTTTTTTTGTTCAACCACATAATATTGCATCAGTCAAAGTGCAAACATAACAAAATATTTATTCGTAACAAATTCCTTTTCACAATTCACTGTCTTTCCTTTTTGATATTTTGTTTGGAGAAAATCCATTTAATATTGATGAAAAATACTTCAGAATTATTTTGGTGTATATTGTTCACTGTATTTTTCGTTTTAATAAATTAAATAATTTTCGAATCACTTGCAGCAGTTGCACGTCCTAAAAGTCGCTGGTTAACAATTGTATTTATTGAAAATAAGAAGTAAAGTATTTTTATATAAAATAAATAATAACAAAGCAACATAATGTAAATTTCTCATTTTTACAAACACTGAAATACTTACAGAAACCAACAATGGTATCAAACACAAACTCTATAAAATAAAATTAAAACCGAATAAATACAATTCAAAAACTATTTTTTTTAAATCGATAACTCTCAAACACTGCCGCATCACTAAACCATAGACTATTTCCACCGCCATTGCTCATCATTGTAAAAAGTCTGGAATTCAGACAATAATACACAAAAAAACAGTGAGCCTCAAAGTAGTCGCATTTATGATGTGTGACATCTCACCTTGGGAATAAGCAACATTAATTAACATTCTATCCTGAAAACTAAAATTAAAACGTTTAGTTCAAATTTCGACCGCGCGCAGACTTAACGTGCGCGCGCTCTACCATTTGACGGCCAACTCTACCACCGCGCGCGCTCATTGGTTAAATCAAATAGCGCGCGCTTCCCTGACTTCCTGTTAACCGTCCCATTACACAAAATCACTCCCACAGATTGCAGAAAAACGAGAGAGGAAAGATGGTACACATCAAAAATACAGTGAACAAATTACGTTTATTACAAGCAATATTGCAGCTATATATAATGAAGACAAGTGGCTTTATCACTTAGGTAAATACTGTCTTATATAAAGGGCCATTAGTTTTTACACTGACTAGCGGATTCTTAAGGTGAAAGCGCCAGGGTAGCCCGCGAAATTCATTTTTTTTTACGTTTTTTGCAATTTGCAGGTCAGTGTCAGGTAGTATCTTGGTCAAAATATGATTCACGGCCGTAGCAAATCAAATGTCATGATTTCATGAAATTATGAGATTTGGCATCAATTCTAACTGAAAGAGTTGTATTGATGATTTTAATGATTATAATTTTTTAAACAACTTCCTCTAAGTTAAAAAAATAAAAATTCCTAAAAAAAAAAATTGAACTTTCCATACAAAGTTATCATCAGATGATCAATATTTGTATGGGAGGTAATTTTTTTTTACAATTTCCTCAGGTTTGCTTGAAGAAAGTTTTTCATGTGGCAGATGGGCAGATGCAGTTCTTAAAATATGACCACACCTTTCCGTTACAACCTGTATACCTACTTGCTACGGCCGCTAATCCAATTGTGACCACAATACAACCTGACACTGACCTGCAAATTGCAAAAAAACGCAAAAAAAATTGAATTTCGCGGGCTATCCTGGCGCTTCCACCTTAATACAAAATTTTCTATGGAGAATTTTAATTTACAATCCGCTAAACAGTTTTAAACGAAGCATATAGTTAGTGAGTTTTATAAATAAGGCTGCTAATGGTAGGTGAATATTTAAAAGTAATATCATCATGTGCAGATCTATAGAATATAATATCCAGAATAACTAATCTTATAATAGGAATGCGCATAAACAAAGAATATTTGGTAAAACATTGCCACAGTCAATTTATATAAGCAATGCAGAGAATTTAGGAACACATCCGTAGGATTTTTGTTTTATTTTTGGTTGAGATACCTACTTAGTTAAATTAGAATTTTCTTGTTTTTAGTATCCAATAAACAATGATATTTTGTATTCAATCCACTACTAGGTAGAATATAGTTGGGTTGCGGGCATCAAAGGGCAATTGAAGGAACGGGTGGGTTTTAGTCAGTAAGAGTCTGGCACTCCCTCCCGCTCCGGGTCCGAAGTCTTTTGGTGATTTTCAACCCACAAAAAAAGCCATTCATAACACGATTCAGGAAAAAAAACCCTGTTTTGCTTCTATAAATTCACTGTGAAATTACTTAACAATAATAAAACCAGCGAAGAACTAAACGATTCGCTGCCCTCACCACCTGGACGTGCTTAATTATAAAAGGCAATCTTAACCTAAGGTAATTATTACTTTAATATAAAGTAAAGTTCGAGATATATATTATACTTTTAGGAGGTGACGCCGATAGCTGTGTATGTATAAGCTAAGAATATTACCTATATCTTCAAGCCATTAGGACTTCTTTTTTTCCGTTTCGACAGTGTCAAGTTAAGAAAGTAGGTATTTAGTTTTCAGATACAGAATACATTCACTTTGTTTTCCTTTAGAATACGGATGTAACACATTGTAAGTAAAAGTCAGTCTGTCCCAAATGTCATAAATTGAAGGTCTACAACCACAACATGCCTAACAATGGATCCACAAATATAAAGCTTTGTATTTAATATCACAACATAACATATAACTAAATTTTTTTTGATATTAATTAGCATTCCATTTTCACTGTCAATCCTTAGCTTAAACATACAAACATATAAATACTCGAAGATTCATACAATTAGAATACGAATCGTTGCAATTAGCACTAGATCATTATAATAATATATATATTACGTCTTTTGTACGAGAATTATTTCTACAAGTGCATAAACTGAAAAACAGACAGAATAACATGAAATCCACAAAACATTTATTTTATCACATATTTTTTCTAATCATGCATTGCTGTTTCACGTAACCCATTAATCGATCAAATTCGGATTTAAACGATTAGTAGATCAGGGATGTAAACGTACTAAATAATCCATTTCAACTAAAAGTTGGAAGTCGGATCGTTTAAACTTTGAAGGGTCTGATCGATCAATCTGAACTCTGAACGGTCTGTCGATCGATCACAATAATAAAAATATCAAGTGTATCATGCAAACTACAATAAAAAGAGCAGGCTTGTATAGTTGTGCAAGAAAACAGGCATGCAATAAAACCATTGCAGACGTAAGCAAAGAATATAATAAAATAGCAGCTAAGTACGTGCGTTTGGCAGTGGCCTAGCCTTACAGACCCCTAAATGACTAAACCAATTTATGATTAACATCCCACTTTCCACTATAAAACACGTTGAATTTACCAAGACTTCGAAAATGAAAAATCAAAGCGCCATCAACATAAGACACCGCACACACTTGACTTCTGCGTCAACACCCAAAAGTCGCAAGACATAATTGTCACAACCATTTACTAATTTCCTCACATATCACTTTTATACTAGTTTAATCGAGATTTCTAAACAAATATATTTAGTCCGTCAGTAGATTACCAACAAAATATTGGACACGTTCTTTTTCTTATAATACAGAAAATTAAGACAAAATTATTCGTCTACGTAAAAGTAAAACTTTTAACCTAGAAGTGACGTAACAAGCCCCCACTCCTGCTTAATATTGACGTGTTTTATCTTTGTAATTTTTATTGATTTTATAAAACAAAAAATACGTGACCAATAATGTTTGATAATCTAATTGTCGGTCTTTTTTTTCCCGGAAACATCCTATTTTGGTTGTTGATGCAAAAATCTTTCTCTCTAGTTACCTTTCCCCGTCGCTTGGCAGTCTTGTCACCGTCGTCCGTGCCCTCTACGCTAGCGTTCAACAACAGACTAGTCTAGGACAACACTTAGACTAACAACCATTTATTGCTAAACTACTCGCATTCATTAGGCGATGTCGTTTGTCGCGGCTGGATGTGAGTTGATGCAGAATTTTACTATGAATTTTGCTGTTTATCAACCCTATATTTGTGTATAGAAAAGATAAGTAGGTAATTATTTATTAAAAATAGATACTTAAATTTGTTTAAAAAACATTAAATTCACACTCATTTAGAGGAAGTTACTCAAGAAAGGTGTCCCATTTTCTCTCAAAGTGAGGAAGCCTTGGCCCAGCAGTGGGACATTTTAGGATGATTATGCTATGTTACTCAAGACAATTAACAATATTTTATACGTGGCAAAATTATCCTTACATAGACGACTCTTTTTACATTCTTCAACATTACTGTAGGTAAGTATATATTTTTTTATTCATAATAACGGTGTAGAAAAACATCGTGAGAAAACCGGCATGTGACATCCACCAACCCGCACTGGGCCCAGGACATGGTGGATTGCGGTCCATTCTCTCTCCTAGATAAAGCTGATTATATTGTTATGCTAACCATGGATATAATTCTGCATCGACCCACAAAAACGACCAGTCAGAAACTCAGCCATAATCCAGCCAGTACTAAAATTACAACGTTTCTCTACAAGCCGTTCTATGAATTACACACAACTTGTTAGTTCAAGTCATTCTCTGGCGAACATCGAGATTCGAATAGAAGAAAAAGATTACAACATGTAGTTTTTAAGAGAGCACACATTACAAGACTTATTTTTTTAAAGGTAGTTTTGTTCGAATTGATATATTATTGATATATTGACAACCCGGATTTGGCCGTGGGGCTACACAGGTTAAATGGTAAAGAACTGCCTTACCGTTCAAACGTTTGCTTACACGCATTCACCATACAAAAGACACTTAAAAGTAAACTTTTTCTGAGAACAGTATCAATTTTGGTTATTAAATGAAGTAGCAATTAGCATTTCAAATATTGTTATGAGGAAGAGTGGGGGAGTGGTGGGGACGTCTCGCTATCTCTTTTACACGCGCGTAACCTAATGGCGGTGATATCACATGTCAGTTTGTTCATCCTTTTCTGTTACTTTTCACACTGACAGTTCCCCTTCCACCAGATTTGAAAGGTTTGTAACTTACTTAACTTAGAAACGAATTTAAAAAAATCTATTTTCGATTTTGGTAATAATAAAAAAAAATTGTCAACTACCCTATTATGTAATCAAAAAAAACGAGCGGTTCGCCCTGCCCCCTAGACAAATAACTTTTCTGTTAGCGTTCACGCTAAACGCTTATTACAAAATGTATGGCAATGACATTATCTGCGGAGAAGTCACGTGACTATTCTCTCTGCAGGAAATATTATTGCCATACATTTTGTACTATGAGTTTGGCGTGAACGCTAACAGAAAAGTTATTTGTCTACACTGTCCACACTATACATAAGTCAATGTTAGCTCATCTGTTTTTTGTAGGAGTTCCATGGTTTAAAACTTGTAAGTCTGTAATGTGTGCCCTCTCTTATATGCACATTAGGACGGGTCTAGGAAAGACAATTTTTATCATACAATTTCGTCACTATTTTAGTATTTTACCATATATTTAAGTAGTATATTTTTAATCTTGCGTTTCGTCTCACAACACATAGTTATGTTGTAAATAATTGAATACCGTTTCGATACAAAAATATGAATTATTTTTTAATAAATATACTTTGAAAGGAAGAGCATGGAGTAAAACTGTGCGCACACTTGTGATTGCTTGCGGTTTGTGGTTGAATTACAGACATTTATGACACGCATTGAAGATAAATCTTTCGACCTATTTCTTATGACTTTTGCGGTTAAAAGTTAGGTATCTAAACATTAAAACAATAGCAGTAACTATTAATTCAAACACAATGAGCTAAAAAATATGAATAAACAAAATATTCATATATAATAATAACATTTAATAACATATATTTTGGCTCAAGAGAAGCTCGTGGCTAAAGTAATAACAGCCGCACGGGTCGATCCATCAGATTAAGCTACGCTTGCCAGGGTTGGTCCATGGATGGGAGACCATCTTTACATACCGAGTCTCCTCCGTGCCTCGGAAAGCTCGTTATGCCGTTCCTGGCTGTCAATCGCCGATCTTTGACAGTTGTTACGGGTCATCAGAATCCCGAAAATCTAACAACTAGTCTTACCAAGGGGTATCGTATTACCCAGTAACTGGGTTGTGGAGGTCAGATAGGCAGTCGCTTCATGTTATATACTGGTATTCAGCTGCATCCGGTTAGAGTGGAACCCCACCCCAAGATAGTTGGGAAAAGACTAGGCAAATTGATTTATATTTTGGCCCAGACCCATTCTCCTATATTTTGGGAGGCTCACACCCTCTCACAGAGAGGAGGGCTGTGTCCCAGCAGTGGGAAAATTGAAAAGGCTGATTGTGCTATACTATGCTCATGCTATATTTTAACAAAACCTATAACTCAACCACAAACGCGCATACCAGTATTAGAAATAGTAAAGTGAGAGAGTGCAAGTACGAGACACGAGACACGACAGACACTAGAACACAACACATAAAACATATGCAGACAGTTACATGTAATTGACACCATAGCACATTGATACGCGAGACGGACAAAGTCGTTTGTTTGGAACTCCGTACACACGCAGAATTAAACGTCCATATATGCTTTTTTTTGGGAAGCCCGCCACACTATTTCCAAACTACTGTAACTTCTGTAAGCCAGAATCAACAGTGGCGACCACCAGAAAAAAACGCCGAGGCAATGAAGCTCGACGAGTCCCAGAGAAACGATTAAATTTTCTTGGATCCGGCAACGAAATTAATCAGAAAAGACAGCGGAGGAGTAAGAAAAACGTAATTTCCACTTTCCTCCTAATCAAGCGGGAGACAGAACAAAGCTAGGTCATCAGGCACAAAGGGGGTATTTACAACTGGGGTAAGCCCAGTTGCCAAGCACCACTGGTTAAAAACACTATATATTAATGGGTCCTAAAATTGTGAGCTGTTACACTTGTTTCCAATGATAGGTATGGCTAAAACGCTTGAACGCACGGAAATATATGCTTTAAAATCTAAAAAATTTCATAATTGATGATTGCTTTTATCTTACAAAAATACCAACATCTACAATAATAGAGCTGACTGATTACTGCCCATCGAACGCCCATTAATTTGTTATCTTTTGTTTGGATGAAATTTAGTTACATACAGTGCTTCTAAATCATTATAGTGTATAGAGTGAGTTCTAGCACCCATAACACAAGATTAATCTTAGCTTGGGTGCCAGAGGTCGTTAATCTGTGATAATGCAATTTTTAATAGAAATTATGTCTCAACATGTAAATAACTTTAGTATACTGTTCATGTAAAAATTATAAATTTCGAAAATATCAAGGTTTGTAAAAGGAATTTACGAACAATCGGAAATGAGGCGTATCCTTATAGATCGATATCGGGCCATTGGTTATTCTTGAGTATTAAACAGAGCGCCTCTATTATTTTGGGCGATAATCTTTCAATTTAACTTATAAGAAAGAAAGATAGAAACTACTAGCTTCTGAAAGAGGCTTTGCCCGCGTGGATTTAGTACTTCGCTCTTTATAAATGTTATGTCCTTTGTGCTATTAGCCAGCCAGACTATATAAATAATCTATGTCTATGCCTTTCAATGAAAAAAAAAAAAGAACAGGGACCCAATTCTGTAACTTTGGGTTAAGCAACACGTCATCGACACTCTATCGAAACACAACAGACATTATTTTCCCAGTGTTGCAAATTTGGTATTCTGCAAAAACTTTAATATGCTATTGACATAATATACGAGTAGTAGAGCAGACTACCAATTATTACAATAGTCTTATTATGGCGTTTCAATGGCACTACAATGGCAAGTCAATGACCATAAATAATTTATAGAATACCAAATGTCAATGACTATTCTATTGAGACACCACTGACACACTACCGACACACTATGGACTAGTTATTTTACAGAATTGGGCCCCAGGTCCGTTCAACCGTTCAACCGTGTGTTTGAGTAACAAACATCCATTCATCCAAACTTTCACATTTATAATATTACAGAAGGAAGTAGGATATAGCATTGTTCTTAAATAAACAAATAATTTAATTTTAACTGTTGCAAGCACCAGGACGAGGTACGGTGTGTGTGCGGAGCTCCTAACACTTAAATACTATTCGGTTTATGAAGCGAGCACAACGCGGTAGGAATATTCGTTTAGTAGACTGAATGATAGGATTCGAGAACAAAACTTTTAAATCGGATACCAACGGATACGGTAAAAATATATTTTCTATTGTGTCTGTTTCTCCGGTAATCGACGCGAATAGGTACTAACTTTCACAACTGTAGTTTTACTGAAAAAAAATAATGAACTTGTATATACTTTATATTTCAGCTACTGAAAAACATTTGTTCTCAAATCCCATCAATCAAATAATTCTTTCGATATAGATTTGTATTATTATTTAGTAAATATATATTTGAGTGCAAGAACAGTTCGGAAGGTAGTGAGAACACAGAAAGGCAATGAGCTAAGAAGAAAGGAAGGATTACTTGCACGCTTAGGATACAATCTAGTGAAGATAATTTAAATTTGACTTTTGATGATTTGGAGTTGTACAGGTAAAATTAAAGTTAATGGCGGATCGAAGACTAGACAAAAAGTGTGGCAATACTGTCAAAATATATGGGATTGACAAGCGCTATCGAAATGTCACGTGATTAACTCCTCACAAATGACACGTTCTAGAGCCTCGGAACACTCCGCGGGTCGTTGCGCAGTAGCAAATCCATGTGACAGCGGGGTACAGCGCAGCGAAACGCGAACTTCACACATGTCATTAACTTTGAATCGAATTATACGAGTGTTCAGGGGGTATGATTGAAATTTTCTGTACTATAAAACTTACTAATAAAAATATAGTTTCTGATTTGATGTTAGTATACGTATCTACGATTTTTTTTAAAGACATTTGGCAACTCAATGCTCAAAGTTATAGATGATTTTAATATCTATAGCGGTAAAGGTATCTAATCAGGACTAAGCGTGCAAGTACATAGATCGGAAGGAAGTTGAAATCCGTTTCATATAATAATATGTATATCTCTTTACATCCTAAGGCTCCCCTGATATGTATACAGGCCGTATACAAAAATAAACAGCTCTACACTTATACAACACTGTTATAATATCAATTTATTTTATTTTATATCTGTCGTGAGAACGTTTGAAAAAGTTTTTATTTCTCATCACGACAGTTTTGATCCCACTGTGTAAGAATTATCAGAGACATTACAGCTTTTTGCTCGGCGTTTGTTAAGATTATTATTAAATACACTGACATAGGTTATTTAAAAAAAAGATTGCGTTCACTAACCGTAAACCAAAATGTTATTTTAAGCGTTCATATTTTAAAAATATCTGCCGTTATTTCTTTGCCACAAAAAATGACAGATGTCAAACCCAAACGTCAAAGTAAAGCTGCAACGAAACCGATGGTACTTACAGAGTGGGACAGTCTTTCGCATCATTGCCTTCAAGTGTCGCAGGACATAACACAGATAATATACAACCACTACCATATTGTCATTTATTATAACCTTCAACAAAGCAGTGTACCTTAGCTACGCTACACTGGGCGAGCCAAGCTTACGTTACGCCACTACATAATATAACTAACTATACTTATTACTCAATACCATTGCACCAGTCTCCATACGATATATATCAAAATATATACACTTAACCCTTACCTTAATTAGAAATAACCCAATTGCACGGAAAACATAATAATCACAGCGTTCGAAATCACAAAAACCTTGAAAATAAACCAACTTTTTTCAATATTAAAATGTCAAGTGTCTTAAATACATGAGATCCTCGTTATAAAAATATCATCTAAAATATAGCAAAATATATATATAATTAAAAATATACTATCATTACAGCTAGCAACATTAACAATATTGAACGTTAAGCAATATGTTTCCTAAAAAAGTTCCAATCAGATTTTGGGGTTGCCAGAAAGGAGATTATTTTATAAGAATGGTAACACATAACTGGTGAAGTAATAACAAAATATTAGAGCCTGGTCTGTGTGTCAGTTAGTTTTATGGAAATATTATCAGAAGAAAACGTTTTACCATTTGTTCTTAATGCTGTTATCTGCAGCTTACACTTGACCAAGCAGTTAAATGTTACCACTGCTAAAAACTACAATATCAAATAAAGCGTCCGTATCAGACTTACGGCGAATTCGTGTAAATGTATAAAAAGTAAATGCAAGCATCAGTTCTTACAAACAAATGTGTACAATATTATAGCGAACACTACGTAATTCTTATTTGTATATGGCAACCACCACTACGGTTAAACACGAAACGCTTACAAAACTAGAATTAATGATCTCTCTCAATGATTAGTTATAAGCTTATTATTTTGCTTTACTGGCTGTCTCCGTTTCTCTAAAGTTGAACAATTCATTTTTCATTAATACATTTGTCGAGGGATAAGTTCACTACATTTCACAGACATTTAAAAAAACAAAAGAATATTTACAGAAAAAATAAGTTTTCACTTTGACACCTGTCAAAAATGACGTTGACAGCTGTCACTTAAACACTTTAGTGAGCAGTTTTACATTTATAATTGACATGCAGATTTACAAATATACATTAGTATCTACGGGCATTATACAAGGGAATTATTTATAAGCGAGGGTTGTCACAACTTTTGAGAAACTTGAGCGCACTAAATAACCCGGCTACCCTATCGCTCCGATTGGCTAACGAAACGAAACTCATGCGTTTTGATATGTCCATCTTTACCCTAGCGTTTGGGACTCGTTTTCAAACAACGCTGATGAAAACCAGCACACATTTACAAACTTTGAGGCTGGCAATATGTTTCTTTGGTATTTGCGCAAATGACTAGACATGATTGCACTGAAAGCATTTTCATAAATTGTGTTTATTGTTCAAAGTCATGCGTGGCTTTCAGCATTATTTTAAAACGAAATCCCCTCCAACCAAAATGTTCACACATTTTGGTATTACAGACTGTGATGAGAATTAAAGCGTCATCAAAACAGTTAAATGAGATTGGATGAGAGCAAGCGTTGGTCGCATTGTGATTTTTCGAATGCATCTGAATCTTTGCGACCAAAATTACATTTTTAAAACATCACTGCTCTAATAAAAATGACAATGTTAGTGTCAGTCCACGGCTAACATCTGTGATGTTGTGTTTCTCTCATTGAATGCTTCGTTGTGAGTAGTCCAAACTTTAACGCTTTTATCGAGCACCACAGTTCTGTCGTGAGAGGCCCACGATCATGACAATAGGCCGGAATCGGTGCGATAGAATATCCTAAGGTTAAGTATTGACGAGAATCAAACACGCCTCGGCTTCCCGGGCCCGGGGCACTCCGCCGACTTGATGATGGAGGACGCCAGCGGCTCGCGCGCCCTGATGGGATCCATCTCCATAAAACCAGGGTTCAGGATTATGTTAGGCACTAGTTCCATCACGTCTTGATCCTCAACGGAGTCTTTAGGGTCAAGGACAGGGCGGGGATAGTTAGTATACATACCGTCACCGAGTGTGTGTGTGTTTGTTTGTTAGTGTGCGGCCCGCAGTCCAAGCGTGCGTTCCAAGCGAGTGCGATAGAGGGGAAAGAAGAAAAAAATCTCGAATGAATAAAAAATTGGCAGATACTGGCGTTCTTCATTATTAAAAGATTATGCAAAAGTCATGCGGATAGATCGAAGAGTGGAAATTCGCTCGGATTTCGTCTTTATCAGCATAGACTTGAGAGCGATTTTCTAATATCTACTTTATGACAGCAAAATCGAAGAGACACAGTAATACTCAACACATTTTGCTGTTACAGACGAATTTCATATTTGGAACGGCGACCACAATCTTTGGCAAGGAAAGGTATGTTTAAATAGATATGAAATTCGTCTTTGGGTAGTATAATGCACTTGAGCGCTATGCCAAGCCACTTTCTTGATTAAAGATCGTCTAGAATGTCAAAAATCTAATTACTATTTTTAATAAGCAAGTTGTAAGTCGGCATTAGAGCTCTAAATCATATTGCTTTATTAGTATTATTTACGACATTTGTAACAGGGCGCACTTGTATCGTACAAGCACTCAATATGAAATAAAAATATTATGCTTTGGATTAGAAGCGCTCAAATCGAGTAACTGCACATCACGCGATGATTGTATTGATACAAATAACCCTGTTTAATAAAAAAATTATGACCAGTTATAAAAGTAATTTTTTAACGGTTTCACTCGACTCTTAGAAACAAATTATCGATTTAAAAATATTGAAATTAAATATCAAAATATTATTGAAATTGATTATCGAAATACTTATTATTGAAATTAAAAATATATTTCTACCGCCTTGTTACTTATTCATGTGTAGGAACTGGTTTTATATCACTAAATTAATTAAAATATTGTCTGTTTGATAACGCAATCCCAGAAATTATTCAGAAAATACTAAATTTATTTTCAAAGTTTTGTTTTCTAAAGTTAAGATGCCATTTTATGGAAGTCATGTTATTCTGTCTAGTAATTAATATTTTTTATTGTACTTAATTTTAGAATTATTGTGCATTTTATGCGATGTACATTAATATATTTATTGCATTGTATAGTTTCTATCGAAGCCTACCTAAGCGACTACCTACTGTAGTTTGTTATACTTACAAGCAGTAGATTATAATTATAGTGGTCCTATAGTGTAGTAATTAATAGTGGTCCTAGAGTATAGATATAGTGGTCCTGAAGTCATCACAAGATATAGTGCAAGTATATATATTTATATTGAAACTCGGTGGCTATAGTTATATTTTATAGGTACTATTATTTAGTAATAACTAGAAGGCAAGTTAATATTGATCATTTAGTTTTTAATTACTATTTAAATAGAAGCTTTAATAAAAATTTTACAGTAATGAACTTTCAAGAATGTAAAAATTAATAATTATAATAGGAATGCCTATAAAAAATATCTTTGATTATTGGAATAAGAAAATAAGATCTTGTTCATACTGAACAAATATTTGCAAGGAATGATTCACATTATTTGGAATATATATCACAAAATTATTTAATCACAAATATACTATAACGTGTAAAACAAAAAGTTTTGGCAAGAAAATTAATCGTAAACTACTTAGCGGTAAAGCTTTCTTTATTCCTACATCTAATCGCTTTTTATACTAAAACAACATTATACTTACTTTTATAATAGATTCAAATTACATCCTACGGAATATATAATTATAAACTCTCATAAACTTAATTAATTTTAATATCAATTATAAAGAGCGCGATTTTAATTATTTTTACTTTATTTATTTAAAATATTATTGTAACGAGGTAAATGAGTTATTATTATACTCGAACATTAATAATTTTATTTCAAATAAATTGCTATATTTTATAATTGAATTATAATCAGAGATTTTCTTTTGTCTTTTTCTTTTTTTAAGCTGCATTTTTATTGTAAAAATGTTTTGTTTAAAGCACAATTTACTATACTTGTGTGTTGAACACAACCTTTTATCAAAAATGGCGAATAATAAATTGAATTAATGAAAATAGTTTAATAGCAATACTTATATGATGATTATAATATTATAAACTGCATTTCATTTCAACTAAGTATAGCACAGTTCTATTGATATAATTGACGTCCTGTAGTTATTGGTCCGTAAACTAATTTTTATCGGAAAGTTTCCCAGTATATTCGTTTGCATTCATCATTTTATCTGCCCGAGGGGCATAATGGGTTTAAACCTAAAGCTTATTACAGCTTAATTTAGTTTATCTCTTTTTTTCATGACATTTCGGTTTATCGTTCAAGCTTAAAAAATTATTTCCGTTCATTACCATTATTATTTCATGACTTTATAAACGTTCACGAAATACTGGGTTTACTCTCGAACAACCTACCTAATATAACTACCTACAATATTTATTCAATACTCAGCAATATTACAGCAAATAGGTAACTACTTAAAGCGAGATTCAATCGATTGCTTTTTTGGTTTTATTATTTTATTAATAACAATATCATAATAATTATGCGTAGCACCAATCGCGTAGCGTAGAAACTAGTGAACGCTTCAAAATGTATATTTTTGTACCATTTGCTTATTTTATACAAATCTAATCTATTTAATTAAATATTTATTTTGGAAGATTTTTTGTTTATTATTTATTAAAAAATTGGCACTAATATTATATTTGTATTTTTTTTAAATATTTTATATATTAATTATTATTAATATGAAATGCCAAGCTGTGCGTCGATAATTGTAAAATTGTGCTTTGGAAATCTAAGATATTATTATTAAAATTTAATTTTATTATGCTCTTATTAAAGCTTAAGCGTTTCAATTATTGCAACAATAGGAATAATCTTCATTAAAAAAAATTAAAAGTTCAAAATTCAATCGAACTTTAGAACTTATTTGACTCGGCGATACTTTCGACCGTTCGATTGAAATTCTTATAAATATAATATTTAATAAATAAATGAACGTATCCCTACTCCTCTATTCATTACATGGAAATATCCTTCGTCCTACAAATAGTCATCTGTCCGAACGACCATTTCACTTAACATAATTATTGTTCATCTATACTGGATACTTTTGTCAAGCTTACATCATAAGTGCTAATCATTATTCATTTTTAATTATTGCTAGTGGCTTTAAATCGATCGATTCTGAATTGTGATCAAATCGAACGATTAACTTGAATGCTCTGCTCGCATGACCGATTAGTGAATAAATATCTAATCTAATTTTCAATTTATCAATGGAATTAAAATACCTAGTAGTTGTGAATTAGGGCACTAATATCGTCGATTTATCGTCTGCATTATTTGAAAACTTGAGCTTAAACTTCATCGATGATGGAACATTCGATCAAACCGACAAAAAATGTTCAAACGTGCGAACTTAAGTCATTCGAATATTCGATCAAACGTTCAATAGCTGTTCAACTCTGTGAACTCACACTTGTAAACTGACCGAATTTTCGAACAAACGTTGAAAATCGGTTAAACGAGAGAACTTACACTTGATTTCTGAATAAAAATTCGAACAAACGTTTATAAGCGTTTCAATCGCGTGTACTGAAACTTGCACAGTGATCGAATATTCGATCAAACATTTCAATCTGTACCGATTTTTTTTAGTCAAAAGCTCAAGCAACCAAACAGCCGATCACTCAACGACTAAACCAGTCAATCAGTCACGCTCGCATGCATCCTCATCGCGCTAGCCCCACATGAAGTAGAGGCGCGGCAGCGGCTTGTGCTAGGGCGCGGGCTCACCGTGACGCCTCCACTCGCGGCACAGCACGCAGCACGTGCCAGCCGCCAGCACAACCAGCGTGCCCATCACCACGCACACCGCCGCCACCCAAGTGCGCGTGTCGAACTGCTCCGCGCCGGAGAAGAAATGCTTGTACAGCTCTGGAATGTTACAGTAAGGGGCTTATCTATGAATTATGTCACACGAAATGCATGATTTTTCTCGTCCTTGTGACAGCTGGTCAAATTTGGGAGACGTCCCTTGTGAGATGCGCGATTTCGAACTTGCCAACAAAAAAATTTAAATCTTATAGTCATGCAGATAGAGTTCGAGATACTTTTAAATTTTTCGTTAATAGATAGTTAAAATTTCGCGTTTTAATACTTAGATATATATTATGTGACGTCACGAGACTCCTCCCACCCCTTGTCACACAAACTACATCGACCCCCTCTCCTCCCCTTAACGTTTTACGTAATTTATGGACGGCCCCTAAGATACATTTTAATATGACTCAGAAAATAGAAGTTAGGATTTTTTTTTACTGTTTTTGTGGCCAAAAAAGTTTAAGAAAGTAAAATATAACCATATAATACATTTAGTCCTTGATTGCCAAAAATGGAAGTTTGGTAATATTGTGGTCATAAGTTATTTTTTTTTTGCTTAGTAGGGAAAATAAACAGTGACACATAAATCTAATTTAAGAAAGCAAAAATCTGAGTATTCTCTGACACAGAGTGTAGGTAATTGTTGCGAAATATATTTTATCTTACTAGTGTAGAGACTGGAACAGCTGCGATTCAAAAGTTAATTTGGTAAGACAACTACCAGCTAAGTTGCATAAGGTTACACATGACAAGGATCCTTTAGTCTAACTTCATGAAACTAAAGAGAAACAAATTCTGATAGCTATTTAGTGCCCACCGTGGTATCATTTTGTTGCGAGTGCGGTGCTCCTGAACCAACTATGTCTCATCTACTGGAGTGTCCCAAATGTGTTTTCAGCTGCACCCTCGATGATCTAAACAAAGCCTCAGACGCCGCTATATACTTACTGAGCCCAAACAGTATGATCCTAATAATAGTACCACGACACGAAAAGGTGAAGAAGTTGGGCGCTAATATTGTAAGCAAGCTACCATAACATCTACTCATTGAGTGACAAATATAGTAATAATATTACCCTCAAGCATCCTGAACTCCACGATGGAATAGGGTGAAGGGCCTAAAGTTTCAATAAAAATGCTCTGCCAAAAATATTGGCGCCCATCGTGGGACCATTTTGTTGGGCGCCAATTATAAAAAAAATATTACGTCAGTTACTCACTAAATGTAAATAATACCTGACAGACCGGTCTCCCTCTCCCTGATCAAGCAAATCTGCACAACGGTATCAACAGAAGTGCTGTCCAAAAATATTGGCACCCACCGTGGGACCCCTTTTTTGGGCGTTTTTCGATTAGTTGCACATTTTTCTACAGAGTACGAACTTACCAGCTTCCTGGTCACTGTACAGCGTTGTAGCAAGCACTTCTACTGGCGGCCCCGGCCCAAGGACATTGGTCGCCCACACCCTGAACCAGTACGACGCGTTCGTGTCTAGGTGGTACACGTCTACTTGGCGCTGGAAAGTTACAGAAAAGATACCATTAACTAAGGTTTTATTTGCTACTAGTGATCCACCCCTCCTCGCATGTTATATCTAGCCTATACTGTCCCACTGCTGGGCAAAAACCTCCCTCAATTCCTTCCACTGCTCATTTCTGTGTTACCTTTTTCCAATTCCTCCTCACATGGGTGCAATGAATAAACATGACATAGTTAAGAGAGCGGAGATACAGCCAGAGGAAGAAAGCGACTCTACCTCTATTTTCTCTCTATACGTATAGTAGATACGCATTTAGCAAATTCAAATTCTTAAACAAGTCAAATTTTAAATATTCAGACTAAATCTCAGCTATCTAAATTATAGGATTATCTAAAAGAAAAACATGAACAAATAATACATATCTCCTATTACCGAATTAGGACTGATATGATTAGGGCTGATAGGCCTCCAAGGCTCCAGGGTGCCGTTGACGGGCGCCGCTGATCGGTACTGTGCGGTGAAGTCTATGATGGGGTGGCCGCCATCACCAGCCACGTTCCACAGGATCAGCGCCAAGATGGTGGACGCGTGGACTGTCACGTTCACCAGTGGTGGCGGCTCCGCTGAAAGAATTAGAAAGAAAATTAGATTATGACACATGAAGATATGTTGCACCGATCCAAAGTATGTAAATTGGAAGAGCAAGAGAATGATGAATAGATTCTTCTTCAGTCGCACACTCCTGGCAAAGTGGTCGTGGTTAAAGATTGTCTTATAAGTTGAATGCAGCTTTGCGAGTTTTAGAATAGAATAAAATAGATTAGAATACATTTATTCGACACAACACAATAGCAACCAATACAAAGTAAAGGAAAAGAGTAGTCCACAACGATACAACAAATTAAAAAAATACGACTCCATCCCTCTCTATTCGTGATTAGAATGAAACACGTTACTTTAAAAACAAAATATAAACTGAAACTGTAAGTGAACATAAAAAGAACAGGTTTAGAGTATCTGAGATTTTGATAATACACGACGGGCACAAGAGAACAAAAGTGCCTCTTGGCCACTTGTGTTGAACACAAGACCTTTTACTTAAGGAGGGAACCTAAAACTTAGTTTCAGTTGTTTGCTTTGAATTTTGACACAAGAATAACCATTATTCTTTGTCTTCGTTTTGTGCTTTTACAGGAAGTCTTAAACTTCCATATGAAAACAAACAGAAGTAGTGAGCCCCATAAGTAATGTCTATGTTATTTTTATTCAAATTTACGCTCCTCAGCTAAGGAATAAATATTAAGTTAACGTGATTTGCAATTCAAAGCGAGTTATTCTAGCCTCATTAATACGAAGTAATATAAACGTATAAATTCTGTTAATTGTTTATTCTTTAATAGCTGTATAAAACTTAGCACACGTATCTGCAAATCCTAGAAACGTATGCTAGACAGAACAATGAAAATTTATTATGCACTCAAAGAATGGTGGTATGATCTTGTCGACACCAAATAAACTTCTGCTCAGCTAAGCGTGATGATTATGTCATTATCTCATAGTTAAGTACTGTATAATGACATACCACATCGACCAACACCGTAGAAGCGAATTATGGCAACATCAAAGTTAAGGGGTTCTGGGACTCGGGCGTTTTCGAAAGAGTCACGGTGGCCCTGGCACAGGCAATTGAGGGAACACGGGTGATCGCCCAGAGGACACGGTGGAACATACGGTGGAGATCTACCCCGCTTGGGCGGCGCCCCGCCGTGTCCTCGTGGAGGCAATCGGCGGCAGTGACCTCTCGCGCCCGGGCCTGGTCCAGGCCATGGTACGGGGCGAGAGGGAATGGGAAGCAGTCCTTCTGCGAAGCAGTAATGCTCGTGAAGGAGGAGGCGGAACGGATGAGGGAGAGGCAACAACAACAGACTCACCCTCATGCCCTCAGAAGCAGCCGCCGCAGAAGACGCTGAGCGGAGGACGTCGCGAGACGATCTCCGGCCACCGTAGACCCGGGCCTGTGGACGGCGAGTAGTGGGTAACTCGCCGTCCGATCGTCAGCACCAGGCCCGAGAGTCGACAGCGCGTATCCACGCGCGCCTCAAAGAGTTGTCAGCATTCATGACGGGGCCCGTCATGGCCGATGCCTGCCCAGGGGTTAAGAATAAATTCGAAACAGAGTAACCTCGCCCCTGGGCACTCAGGGCAGGGAAGGAACAGGAGTGGGTTTTAGTCAGTAAGTCTGACACGCCCTCCCGCTCCACCCAGAGCGGGAGATGTCATTGGATGATTTCCCACGCCACAAAAAAGGAACACGGGTGGGTAAAAAAAGGTCTTTCACGCCCTCCCGCTCCTCAAAGAGTGGGAGAAATCATCTGATGTTTGCCCACCCTCGAAAGAAAAGGGAAACTGCCAAAAACAATACTCAATGCATTAGTTAGTGTGTAGTTAACGAAACCTATTTAGGATTAAGTTCTGAAACAGTTTCGTGCTAATAAATCTGCAGTTGTGTGCATTAATTGTGTTTTAATGTAGGGTATCCTATTGTTTGGATTAATTAAAGCTATAATTAGAATTTATCACTCAATTAAAATGCATATTTTTCCGTAAATAGTTCTTTGTTTGTAACACATTTTTATGCGCGAGTGAAGATTTCGCTGCAAGCCGTTTTTACTGAAGTGGTAAGCAAAAAGTAAAAATCAGCAGAATCGTGATTACTAACATCGTCCAGCACCATAAAACCAACTTAACTTCGGAACGAGGAGTTATTTCAGGGTTAATAAATTTCAATCAACCTTGGACGCCTAAATCTACACCCATGTAAGACCAAAAAGGCAGCATTCGTTACTTATTCAGTACTAGAATTATTATACCTATTAACCTTAACCTTCCTCATGAATCACTCTGTCTATTGGTGAAAACTGCATGATGATGAATCGTTCAGTAGTTTTTTAGTTTATCGCGAACATACAGACACGCGGCGGGGGACTTTTTTATAATAATTAATTATGTAGTGATACCCGGAAATTATTACTAACAATAACGGAACCAGACAGTTTAATAAAACCTGGAAGGTGACTTCCTCTAGATAGCCAGCGTTAAATAAGTGCTGCCGTCAACGTGATGAATGCTCAGACAGTCACACGGAACTCGAGTATACCTGCAGTACCGGCCACTGGGGCCCTACAGTGACGTCTTAAAGCCATCATGATTCCGGTGTGTGAAAGAGACAGAGCTATACAGGACAAATACACTAATCAAAAATACTTTTACACCACCTGAAATGTACTTTCTTGTTTTAAAAAAACTGGCCAAGTGTGTGTCGGATTTCGCACAATTAAGGGTTCGTATAGTAATTTTCCATTTATTACGAATATATTAGTATATATTCGTAAGTAGGTATTGGTCTTTGTTAGTAAAGTATACGATAATAATAAATATTATCACCCAAGGTCTTAGATCAATGGAAAGTTAAAAAATTATTCGTAACAAAATTTTGTGACAGACGACGGACGGACAGACAGACAGACGGACACGTGAGTGACAACGGGCTCAGTTTGGACCCTTCGGATACGGAACGCTAAAAACGATTATTGTTTTTTGTTTATAAGTGACCTAGAAATAAACTAAATTTGGAAAAAATATTGGTTTTATTTAATATTTTGATCCCCGAAAACCAAATACAATAAAAGTTTTTTAAACACAAATAATCACACTTCCTATTAGTGCCGCAAAACTTTTTAGTGTAGCACTGTCCCTTTCTCACAACGGAATCATGATAGAATTAGCACTTCGCAGTACCGGCACTGATGTCCGAGAAGTAATGAGGCAAGTGCAGTGCGTTACGCTTGACAGTTTTGTATCAAGGACATGGACAAATTACAACTAAATCATTTTAGGTAGGTATGTAAACGGTGGGTTTTTTCTATGGGATAAATAAAATGTTCATAGGTAATGATTTTGTTATTGACAATGATTACGAGTGGTAATAACATGGAATTTGGCGGTAATGGTTTTAAGGGCCTGGTAGAGGCAAATTAAGATGTAATATTGGAAAACAACAGCAAACACAAAGAAATAAATGAATCAGAAGGCTTGGCCAGCAGAGAGACAGTATAGCTCAGTTATGATGGTAACATCTAGAGGAACTAAGTTTTTTATAGTGAATTTCCGTCTGAAAAGACGAACATCGCATCCCTGTTAGTTTGGTTTTAAAATCTTACGTGTAAAATATTCAAAAGCAAAAACCAAATATTTAGGTAAAACTGAAGCAAAGATAACGTGACTTTTAAGGTCTACTACCCCCGCCAAGTGGCGCCCTCATTAAATAAAAAATCGTAGCATCAAAAGTAGCACTTTTTAGTAGTACTTTTGCTTTGGATACGAAACATTTTGAGTCCTGTTTTAACAACGTAAAAATACTTTATCCTCTTTATAAACGTGACCTAGGATTCTTTAATATTTGTTTTATATGCTATGCTACGATTTTTTATTCGATGAGGGCGCCACTTGGCCGATAGTAGGGCCTTAAGGCTTTTTTTTTTGGATGGGTGGGAAATCATCCAATGACTTCTCCCGCTCTGGGTGGAGCGAGAGGGCGTGTCAGACTCTTACTGACTAAAACCCACCCCTGTTCCTACCCTGCCTGAGTGCCCAGAGGTGCGGTAACTCATTTTCAGAATTTATCCGCTACCCCTAGGCATGTAGGCACCGGCCACGATGGGCCGCGTCAGTGGTGGCTGACATTGGACTCACACATTCTGAATTCCTCTCTGAATTCATATTATGAATTACCTAAGAAAGCCCGGAATAGCATACAATTTCGAGAAAGTCATAATCTGAAAAATCAGAATATGTGTGTGGGGGCCATAATGAAATTGTATGACATACCGGGCTTTCTTAAATAATAATATGAATTTAGACTCTGAATTCAGAGAGGAATTCAGAATGTGTGAGTCCAGCCTAAGGCTCCCAGCACGTGCAGACGTCCTTCAAACCACACGTACACCAGTAAGTAATGACATAAAACCACGCCTCAGCGAGCAGCGTGTGAATGGGCTGCTGGAGATAAAATCTCCAACATTTTAATTCAGAGCGGAGTCAAGTACACGTGCACAATGCGTTCGTGCGTCGTTTATTGGATGCATAGCGTCACATTGCATTGCTTCTACCTACGTTAACTTCTATGACCATTGTCCGTCTTTATACACAGATAGATACACTACAAATTGAATTTTTCAGATTATATCTATGTATTTCTGCCACATACAATCAATCTGCCTAGCCTTTTCCCATCTATCTTGGGGTCGTCTTCCATTCTAACTGTATGCAGCTCCATACCAGTATTTTACATGGAGCGACTGCCTATCTGACCTCCACCACCCGGTTATCGGGTAATTCGATTCCTCTTGTTAAGACTGATTGTCAGACTTTCGGCTTCTGACAACCCGTAACGACGGTCAAAGATCCAAGATTGACAGCCGGGACCAACGGCTTAACGTGCTTTCCGAGGCACGGAGGAGTCTCGGACCGAGACTATCGGTATGTAAAGATGGTCACCCATCCATGGACCAACCCCGGCAAGCGTAGCTTAACCTGAAGGATCGACCCAGTCGGCTGTTATTACTTTAGCCATATACATATGTAAATATTAGTCAGAAACGACTTCAGCACTACATTGTACTGAAGTATTTTTGTTTTTAAGATAAGTATTTTATGAAGGCGTTATCAGATTAGAATACCAACTCTCGTACGTAAAAAACGTTCACATTGAAGTCACAATAATATTCAATCTCAGTAAAAAACAACGTCAAAAACTTGTCTAAATGTAGCGAAATGGGAAAAAAGTGTTGGGACAGTTTGCGCCTGAGATGAGAATGCGCACGTTCCTTAAAAGTTCGGTAATTGCCTCTCAAGAGGCTCTAGAAGCCCAAAATTGTCGTACCGTACCTTTGACGTCATATTTTACTTCCATTCTACATTTTCGCCGAGCCCCAACGATTTGCCACCAAGGACACACGTCTCCGGTTTGCAACCGTCCAACTAGTATTAAATTATATTTGGCATTTAAGCGGAATGCAGCCCATGATTTTCCGCACAAAGGACTAGTTTGTGAGTACGTGATACGAAAACGGACCGTGGTTTACCATTCCTTAGATGAAGAACTTAAAAATGAAGGGTTTTTTTTACGGTGGTTAATCAATAAAATAATTTTTCCCACCCGGGGTGGAGCAGAGATCGTGTCACTCTTAGACTATGAAAGGTTATAGACGGAACGTCATTGGACATTAAATGAAGCAGGATCGTTAAAATGTGTGTGTGACCTTGACAAACGTAACGATTGCGTTTCGGCTTCTCATTTTGTCTATGTGAGCTTATTTCGCGTGTACAGTTACAAGCCGGCTTGGCTTCTCATTCTGGTACTTCAGATTGCTGGATTTTGACACTCCGTCTATAACCTTTAATAGTCTAAGGTCAGACTCTTATTTATTTATTTATTACTAACTCAAAGCAAAAAATCAAAAAGATCAAGTGCAAAATTCAAGATCAAGCACAAATCAAAGAGATGTTATTGGCATACGATATCGGTTCGGATTTGATTAAACATACTTAAATGTTGAAAGTTTATCAAGGAGTCTTGCTAACAGACAGATGTGTTGCTGGGGAGTTTGTTGCGCCACTTCTTCTTCACAGCTAAAACACTAGGAAGTGGTAACGGGCAGCCGTTTTTGGGAGACTGAGACGTCAGACGTTAGAACTTTGAATAATTAGAATAATGACTTTTGATTTGCTTTTATAAAAGCATCCACGAGAGGAGCTCGTGGCTAAAGTAATAACAGCCGCACGGGTCGATCCATCAGGTGTAGCTACGCTTGCCGGGGTTGGTCCATGGATGGGTGATCATCTTTACATACCGAGACTCCTCCGTGCCTCGGAATGCATATTAGGGCGTTGGTCTCGGCTATCAATCGTGGATCTTTCACAGTTGTTACGGGTAGTCAGAAGCCCGAAAGTCTGACAACCAGTCTTATAGGTAGATAGGCAGTCACTCCATGTAAAATACTGGTATTCAGCTGCATCCGGTTAGACTGGAAGCCGACCCCAAGATAGTTGGGAAAAGGCTAGGCAGATTGAAAAGCATTCACGTGTTACTTGACGCTTTTTCATTTTACAGAGTCCAATATTTAGTAGGAAAAATAAAGAACTAAATAACTTGCGTATTATATTGCCGTAACTGCCAAGTGGTAATAACTTTCTCGCGACCTTTACACCTACGACTTTTATAGTCTCACTTAGTCCTAAGTGGAACCGTTAAAAGTTTTAGACCTACAAAGACATTTAAAACTGTTTTAACCTTATGGAGTCTTTTATAAGAAGTGGATAATCTTTCTTCCATGTTGTAGACATAAAAGTAGCAATGGATAGGATATAAAACCCTCATGCAAATTCATGAAGGCGGAATAATGGAGGACAAAGGCAAAAGTAGATATTCAAATGGTTTCCTAATGACCAAAATAAAGACATCAGTGGACTTATCAACCCTTGAGAAAAAACCAGGACCAAATTGTAAGAACTGGCCAAGTGCGAGTCGGACTTGCGTACGAAGGATTCCGTATATTATATAAAAACGGCAAACGGGTATCTATAAAAACGGCAAAAAAAATCACGTTTGTTTGTATGGGAGCCCCCTTAAATATTTATTTTATTCTGTTTTTTTTTAGTATTTGTTGTTATAGCGGCAACAGAAATACATCATAATCAGCCTTTTAATGTCGGGGACTGCTGGGGCACAGGCCTCATTTCTGTGAGAGGGTGTGGGCCGTAAACCACCACGCGGGCCCAATGCGGGTTGGTGATAAATGATAAATGATAAATGATGTTTATTCAGTAAATAGGTTACAAGGAACACTTTTACACGTCAATGTTTTTTTGTTAGTTTAAGCTAGATGAGGCCGGTGTTTCCTAGCTGACTACCCTGAGAAGAAACACCGAAACAAACTCAGAGGTCAAAGTCTCTTTTAGTGTTCAAATCCATACAATGTGGACTGGTTAGATCATATGAGAACCATGTACGTTTATGTCTGGGATGAGCTTTATGAAGAAAGCAACACACGAATTCGAGTGGACCTGTCCAGACAGTGCAAGCATTTGTCAGTCATCGCCTGTGTGATCTTATTATTTTTTAAGTTTATTTTTACTAGAGATTATCCTGACTTTTTTACTTGACTTAGAACCATCATCACTTGTCAAATCTATAATGCAAGAGTGTCCTACTAGATCAACCATTGATGGGGCAATAGGAACCAACTCATTGAATAAACTTTGATTCAGAGAGGCTGTGATGTTCAGGTTAGTTGTCTCAAGATGTGAAATTTGACTTTGAGCCTCTTGTAGCTGTTGTTGCAATAAAAATTTGTGATTAAGAGCTTGTTCATACTCTGTGCTACACTGGCTGAATCCGTCCACAACAAGTTGGAGCCTATCCCGGGCTTCTATGGCCTCAGTGTATTGAATGTATAACTGAGCCATTTCATTCTTTAACTTCCTATTCTTATCATGGGCTTCAAGGAGCACCCTTTCACTGTCATCCATTTCCTTAATCAGTTGATCACAGCACTTCTTAGACGCCTTTAATTCGCTCAAAGCCAGATTGAGTTTAGACTCTTCTTGGCGAGCATAGGCGCTTCGCGTGATAGGCATGATTATAAGGAATAAAAGTGAATATTAGAATAGACTAGGTAGATTGTAACAGAAGTGGAAAAGATAATTAATTAAAAGAAAATGAACTAAGGAAAGGTAAGAAGTTCTGTCACCAACTAACCAAGGTTATGTTTACGTTTCAAAGTTCATTGGCATCAATATTTAGCGCTATAGAAAATGATCACTGTATTAATTAGTAAAATAATAGAACGTAAACAATATAATATCAAGTAAGATAAGTATTGTACCTGATATCAAGATGACAATGCAAAGTTCACTCAAGCCGGTAACCTCCTAACTGTCACCAAGTTTCGTTGAACTTTTTACACTTATTTACACTGTTTTGCATGAATTTAACACTAGAAACAAATTAAATGTCCCATTAACTTGATGAATAGTAGGAAATAGGCCTTAAAAACAAAGAAATTTAATATTTAAAAGTAAAATTACAAGGGACTAATTTAAATCCTGGTGGCACAGCCTGGTGGTTGTCACATGTCTTCGAATTTTTGGTTCTAGGACATGCCGGTTTCCTCACGATGTTTTCCTTCACCGTTTTGAAAGCAGTGGTGATGAAATAATTTTACACAAAGTAAAGCGCCTGCCTGGGTTTGAACTCATGACCTAAAACTTGTAAGTCGTGGCTGTTACCACTGGGCCACCACTGCTCTAGTCGTGGCTGTTACCACTGGGAGAAATACAACATCTGTGAAAATTTCAACTGTCTAACTAACATGGTTCATGAGATACAGCCTGGTGACAGACGGACAGAGAAACGGAAGGACAGACGGACAGACAAACGGAAGGACAGCGGAGTCTTAGTAATAGGGTACCATTTTACCCTTAGGGTACGGAACCCTAAAAACATAGTGAGGATAGTAAGAGAATCAGTCCAACTACAAATTCAAGAGCATACCAGTATGGCAGAGTCGCGGGAGTGTTTTAGAGACTCACTGTGGGCCTGGAACGCCCAGGTAACTGAAGGAAGAGGGGTGGGTTTTAGTCAGTAAGTCTGATACGTCCCGCTCCGCCCAGAGCGGGAGAAGTCGCTGATACCTTCAAAAAAAAAAAAAAACGATCGAGGCTTACAGTAGTCGCATTTGACATCTCACCTTAGTAATAAGCAACATTAACATTCTATCTTGAAAAATAAAATTAAAACGTTTAGTTCCAATTCCAACTGCGCAGGTTCTACCATCTGACGGCCAACTGTACCACCGCGCGCGCTCGTTGTTCAAATAAAATAGCGCGCGCTTCCCTGTCCACGTACACACTTCCATCCCATTTCACGAAATCACTCCCACAGATTGTACGAAAGCGAGAGGAAAGATGTTAAACAATAAAAAGAGCATAAGTACCTATGTCTTAAATAGAGGATTTATGAAGAGTCCAAAGCTATTCTAGATGAAAAGGCTAATTGAAAAAACTTTTTTACAAAAAAACAACCGACTTCCAAAAAAGTAAATACCTGAACTAAAAATTAAAAAAGTCGGTTAAAAATAACTTTAATTTCGGAAGTCGGTGTTTGTATTTTATTTCTTCGTTATTTGACACCGACTTCCGAAATTCAAGTTATGGTTTTTTATTTTTCCTTTTTAGTTGTCTCCAGAACTAAAAGCCCCAGTAACATGGAACGTTGAATTTAAACATACTCGTGATTGGAGAAAACCAATACGTCATCTATCTACGAATTTTGAAAATCGGTCCACAATTGACAGAGAAATCGGCGGACATACATAAAAAAAAAATACATACAGTCGAACATAGAACCTCCTCCTTTTTCGAAGTCGGTTTTAAATGAGGAGTGTATCTGATAGGAGCGAAAACTATGGCCTTAGAATTAATTTCAGATTATTTAAGTTGTTCACTTACTCCCTAAGTGAACAACTTAAATAAATCCACTATTAGAAGCTAATAAAAACAAACTGCCTATTAAATTCTTTTTAATTATTTGTTTTTAGTGTTCCCAATTCCGAATGGAAAAACGGAACCCTTTTAGAAGTCGTGTGTCTGTCTGTCTGTTTAAATCTACTGGACCGACTGAGTTTAAATTTAGTACTGACATGAATATCTGTGTCCTAAACACACTTTTGGGGTGCAAATCGGAAAATTAAAAATAAAGTTACTTTATTGCATAAATGAAATTGTAACGTGCCACATCATTATTAAATGAAAGGGTTCATTGTAAGGGGCTCAAATGTTTTTTTTATTTATTTTTGAGATAGTTAAGAACATGACCGTGATTCCCCCTTTATCTCCAAAACTACGCAGACAAAAATTAAAATAAAAAAATACAGGTTCTTCACTTAGATTGTAGGATAACATAAAATAAGTCTATAAGATATTTAAAAAAAAAAGTACGATTCGTTCGGAACCCTTTGCACGTGAGTCAGACTCGCACCTGGCCGGTTTCTTTTACCCTTTTGAGTCATTCGGCCCATATAAACTATTTCAAACAATAGCAAATCGCGTGCAGCTTATCAACACGTTTCACCCCTGACATAGAACAATAAAATCCGGGCAACCCCAGCCAAGCCGTCTGCCATCCAGCTAAGGTTCGCGGAGCTCACTCAAAATATTCCTCTATTTATATACCCTAGTTGCGTGTTTATCAACAATAAAATGCTACACGTGATATAATGTAGCTGGCTGATATACACGTCACCAGTATAAAGTTGGCAAGACGTGTAATTAGTTAAACTTTACCGTTTTTTGACGACTGCCGTAGTTTCTTCTACTTTCTTATGGTCTCGAGTTCAAAAGCGTTATAGTTGGGACTGCCCAAATTCACTCTGATTACAAGGACTTTGTCGTCTCTGTTGTGGGTCATTCCACACTTAAGGGTCTACCGCCGGTAGTGGACCGAGAGAGAGATAGAGATTTTTATTCAAAAAAGCATAGCATAGAAAATAAATATAAAAAAATCCAACATCACGTTTGTTACAAAGAGGATAAAGTATTTTTTACGTTGTTAAAACAGGTCTCAAAATGTTTCGTATCCAAAGTAGTAGGTGTATATGCTACGATTTTTTATTCAATGAGGGCGCCACTTGGCCGGTAGTAGGGCCTTAAAAGCTAATAATTATATGGCAGGGAGCAATCTTGCATGCAGCGACCTCTCGCACCCGGCCCTGGTCCAGGCCATGGTACGGAGCGAGAGGGAATGGAAAGGAGTCTCCTCCTTCTGCGAAGCAGTAAGGGTCAACTCACACCCCCCAGAAACGAACGAGTCGCGCGGATGCCCGCGGCGCCGCGGGAATTCCGGCGAATTCTATATTCTCATGCGATAATAAGTATTGTTGTAATGAAAATAAAGCTAAAATTCATATGAAACTGAAACTGCGCTGCGCTTCGACGCTCTTTTGGTGTGAGTTGACCCTAATGCTCGCCAAGCAAGCCGGTAGAACGGGTGAGGGAGGCTCAACAACAAAGTCGCCCTCACACCCTCAGCAGCAGCCGCCGCAGGAGACGCCCTGGGCGTAGGACGTCGCGAGACGATCTCCGGCCACCGTAGACCCGGGCCTGCGGACGGCGAGTAGTGGGTAGCTCGCCGTCCGATCAGCACAAGCCCGAGATTCGACGACGCGTAGTGTTCCAAGCACGCCACAAAGAGTTGTCAGCAAAACATGACGGGGCCTGTCATGGCCGATGCCTGCCAGGGGTTGTGGATAAATTCGAAACAGACTTACCGCGCCCCTGGGCACTCAGTGCAGGGAAGGAACAGGGGTGGGTTTTAGTCAGTAAGAGTCTGACACGCCCTCCCGCTTCACCCAGAGCGGAAGATGTCATTGAATGATTTCCCACCCCCAAAAAATAAAAAAGGGAGCAATCTTGCATAATTCTAATTAGAGTCTAATTCCTCCAATCCCGATCCATCATCGTACCACTATACCTATAGACTAACTGCGATGCGCCAGCTCGGTACATACACAGATACTGCTACAACCTGAGGGTCTGACTTTAAGGTCGAGAGTGGACTTCTAGGCAAGCGTGCTCCATCGTCGATCACATCATCACGTTAACGCTAACGCTTCGTGCAAAATGTATGGCAAAGACATTACTGGGCGTGAGTCACGTGACAGTTCTCTGTCTAACGCTTCGTGCAAAACGTCGTTGCCATACATTTTCACGAAGCGTTAGCGTTAACGTTTACAGAAATGTATGTTGGCTAAGGGGGCAGAGCCTTTAGACAAAATACTTTTCTGTTAACGCTAACGCTTCGTGCAAAATGTATGGCAACGACATTACTGGGCGTGAGTCACGTGAAAGTTGTCTCCGCAGTTAATGTCCTTGCCATACATTTTGCACGAAGCGTTAGCGTTAGCGCTATTATAAAAGTTATTTGGATAAGGGGGGCTGGTGAGATAGTTCAAGCGCGAGCCTACAACGATAAAAAAAAAAATTGCGATAAGAAATACTTCTGGTGCTATGTTTCTGATTGTCAATTTATAGCTTCCTTTGTCTCTGGAACTATTGGCTGTATCTGCTACAAGCGAGTTGGATCATTAATCAATATACAGCTTCTATCGTTCCTCTCTCTAATGTTATACAATAGGGGAGTAGGATATGCTCGCCCTGAATCCTTAATGAGGAAACAATGAAAGCATATTAATGACATACCCGGGCAGATCGATGGATGACATAATGATACGGAATTGAGATGAGAACGCGGCTACCTCTGAAGAGATATGACGTCTTTAGGTAGGTACTATAGTGTGAACTGAGAAATGGGCCCATAAATAACGATACCAAACTAATCTCGAGTTGAGGACTTTTGCTTGTAGTATTCGTTAAACTTAATGGCGTGTGGGAATACCACCAACTTCCAAACTAACCCCTAAAAAATATTCACACAGCTTCAACACAGTCATAAAAAACTTTTTTACTTACAAAAAAAAAAACAACCGAATTCCCTAAAAGAAAATACACTAAACATTAAAAAATAACTTTAATTTCGGAAGTCGGTGTTTGTATTTTATTTCTTCTTTATTTGACACTGGTGTTGATTCTGTTGTGCACAAACTAAACTTAATTTAGGCAATTGCTATCTTTTTCTCTCTAATAAAACAAGAAAGAGACGGACGTAAATTAGAGCTGTCAAATTTAGTTTGAACTAATATTTCCATACAAATTAAGGGTACCCGTAAAAACATGTCGTCTAAAAATACGGCGAAGCGCAAGGCGTAAACTAGTTTGACATCTCTAACTTAGTGCATAGCTATAGCCGTCCTTTTCTCGCACTGCCTTTTAGTAAAAGATAGCAATTCTCTAATTTTAGTTTAGATATTGAACAAGAGAATCCGTGCCACTGACTGCCGAAATTAAAGTTATTTTCTTTTATTTTTAGTGTATTTTCTTTTTTGGAAGTCGGTTGACTTTTTTTGCAAAAAAAAGTTCTTTATTTTTCACTTTTTAGTTGTTATACCCCAGAACTAAAAACCCCAATGACATGGAACGCGGAATTTAAACATACTCGTAATTGGAGAAAACCAAAACGTCATCTACGTATACGTATTTTTCGTTTTTGTTCAGTTTTTCAAAAAACGCTTAAGCAATTTCGATAAAATTTATATGGGACCATCTCGGGAGTACATTCTTTCGGATAAAAAAGAATTTTGAAATCGGCTCAAACTGACGGAGAAATCGGCGGACATACATAAAAAGAAAAACATACATAGTCGAACATAGAACCTCCTACTTTTTCGAAGTCGGTTAAAAATCATTAAATTACCTAAATTACTGTCGACTTGACTGTAACTGCGTGCGTGTGGAGTTGCACTCGCAGCTAACTTCGCACACGCCATTAAGTTTGACGAATACATACCCATACCTTTAGCGTTCTTCTTCTTTTCATTTTGACGGTATATTATTTTAACCACAGGTACTTTTTGTGCCTAGTAAGTGGCCACGTTTGTTGCTCCGTCGGAGGCTTTGCCTAGGTTGCCGGTTTTTTTTTTTTTTTGGGGGGTGGGAAATCATCTTATGACTTCTTCCGCTCTAGGGTGGAGCGGAAGGGCGTGTCAGACTCTTACTGACTAAAACCCACCCCTGTTCCTCCCTTTCCCGAGGTAACTCTTTCGAATTTATCCTCAACCCCTGGGCAGGCATCGGCCATGATGGGCCCCGTCATGTTTTGCTGACAACTCTTTGTGGCGTGCGTGGAACACTACGCGCTGTCGACTCTCGGGCCTGGTGCTGATCGGACGGCGAGCTACCCACTACTCGCCGTCCGCAGGCCCGGGTCTACGGTGGCCGGAGATCGTCTCGGGTCGGGTCGTCGGTCGTCGGAGGTTGCCGGTAAACGGACGTTTGGGACAATTAAAAAAAAAAAACTTTAAGTTAAACTTTAGGACTTCATGTAAACTCACATACACAAGACACCCAGGCCCGGAACAACTCTCTGTAGGCCATACAATTATTTGTTCCGTGCGGGAATCGTACCTGCGACACGCAACGCAGCAGCCGAACGCTCAACCACTGCGCCAACCGTGACATCAAAAACTTTTTTACAAAAAAATATAATCGACTTCCAAAAAAGTGCAAAATAACTTTAATTTCGGAAGTCGGTGTTTCTGGTTTTGTGTCTTCGTTTTTAACCGACTTCCAAAAGGAGGAGGTTATCAATTCGGATGTTTGTATTTTTTTTTGTTCGGTCATAACTCCGTCATTTATGAACGGCTTTCCAAATTTTTTTTTTGTTCGAAAGGAGTTTGTTCCGAAATAGTCCCATTAAAATTTAATAAAGATCAGATGATGCGTTTCGGAGACAGACAACGGAATTCTTCAAAAAATAACAGCAAATCAACCGCGATTGCTGCTATCGCCTAGAGATCCATTGTTAACACAATTTAATGGAGAAACACAACTAAAAAGTGAAAAATAAAAACTTTTTTACAAAAAAATAGAACTGACTTGCAAAAAAAACAAAAAAGTGCAAAATAACTTTAATTTCGAAAGTCGGTGTCAAAAAACGAAGAAACAAAACCAGAAACACCGACTTCCGAAGTTAAAGTTATTTTGCACTTTTTGTTTTTTTTGGAAGTCGGTTCTATTTTTTTGTAAAAAAGTTTTTTTTGACACCGACTGCCGAAATTGAAGTTATTTTGCACTTTTTTTGAAAGTTGGTTCTATTTTTTTTGTAAAAACGTTTTTATTTTTCACTTTTTAGTTGTGATTCCCCATTAACCTGTGTTAACAATTCATAGACGTATACGATTTTTTTTTTTTTTTTTTTTTTGGGGGGGTGGGAAATCATCCAATGACTTCTTCCGCTCTAGGGTGGAGCGGAAGGGTGTGTCAGACTCTTACTGACTAAAACCCACCCCTGTTCCTCCCTGCCTCGAGTGCCCGGGGGCGAGGTAACTCTTTCGAATTTATCCTCCACCCCCGGGCAGGCACCGGCCGTGGCAGGCCCCTTCCTTTGGCTGACAACTCTTTGAGGCGCGCGTGGAACACTACGCGCCGTCGACTCTCGGGCCTGGTGCTGATCGGACGGCGAGTTACCCACTACTCGCCGTCCGCAGGCCCGGGAGACGTATACGATAGCAGCAATCGCGGTTGATTTGCTGTCAGTTTTTGAAGAGTTCCGTTATCTGTCTCCGAAACTCATCATCAGATCTATATGAAATTTGAATGGGACTATTTCGGAATAAAGCCCTTTCGAATAAAAAAAGAATTGTGCAAATCCGTCTACATATGACGGAGTTATGCACGAACATACATAAAAAAAAAAAAAAAATACAAACATCCGAATTGATAACCTCCTCCTTTTTGAAGTCGGTTAAAAATGGGACTTAGTCTGAACCAACCCAAGTAGTGTAACGTATTTCCTTTGTAAACGTCACATGTACAATATTTATTTCAATTATTGCCATTTTTTGGACATATTTGTTGGAGTTGAAGTCAAAATTCGCTTCTGGCAACATTCAAAATTCATAAATTGCGTTTTAGTACTTTAGTTTGGTTACAACACTACGTGATTTTTATCGGTGGTGACAGGAAACGTCAAAATTTGGAAGAGCACTTTTCGACTGGCAGGTTTTGAAGTCACATTGCTTTATTGCAATATTTTTTAATCCATGTAAATCATGAGTTATTAGTGCCCAGTTCGCATATTCCTGGCGGCTGGAGCCCTATTATTGAATGGACAATAAGTTCCAGCAATGATTTCGGTGGAATCATAAATTTAAACCTGATTATGGAGAGACACATGGTGTGTCTAACATAATTTTTTTTCCTTTGTTAAAAGCGGTAAGTTATTTGATTGATGTCTCCTAAAGAGCTCAGTAGTGTTCGAAATTTGAGGTTCGCATTCCCTAACGTGAAATTTTATTCTTTTCAGCTGTAATCCAGCGCTTTTATTTTTGATTGATAGTTTAACTTTGAATTTGAAGTTTGGATGCACCCCTATCTTGGAAAGTGGACAATTCCAGACGGATGTTTCTTACAGGAAGATTTGGTTTATATTTTTTCCTTATTATAATTAGCATACAATAACAGGGTACGTAATTTAAACCTTTTACTTTTCACGATGAACACGTGCAGTGCAATATTGAACAAAATTATTGACCTAACCAATAGACCAAACTTGTAAATAAGTAACCTAAATATTTGTTGAATACACAGGAGAAATAATCTAAAATGTTGTAGTTTGAATTCTCTCTGTTATCACCTTCCCTAAGATTAAAAGCCATTTTTGCCGCTGTCTTCTATCCAGGTAATTACTGTGTTAATTTGTTTATTGACGCCTGGCGCCCGAGGTTCTTTTTATATTATTATTTTGGCGTACAATAACCTAGTTTTGTTTAACACAGGTGAAATTTCAATTTTGTTGCACACATAAGTGGTAAATTACACACCTACATGACAGTAGGCCGTTGCAAATATAATTTGGCGTTCCGTACGTATACCTTTAGTGTGAATTTGCAAAAAGACTGAAGGGTTTTGCAACCACAATCCGCAACAGGGGTCGTCCACGTCGCGAAACCCTAATGAGGTTGTAATCCTATTAGCGGTCGGGCGAAGGCGTTAAAAAGACAAAGTGGCTTATATTAGAACACGAAAGAAAATCTCGTAAACAAAGTTTTGATGAAGAAATTTTCACTGCTATGAAAACCCGGCTGCAGAAAAGTGAACTCCAAAGGAAGAAGTCTAGCGTGCACTTTATTAAATTTCCTGTGACCTATTCGACCTAATAAAACCTAAGATGCTTTCTGGATCAAGGCAAACCAGTCGACACTTCATTGGTTTAAATCAGCTTCGCAATTTAGACTGTACGAAATAACATCACACACCCTGCAAGATTCACAATCACAACCCTTCTCTTTGACGTTAGCGTAGGCAGGGACTATATACCTACTTTGTATAGCAATGAAACCTGAACGTAGGCTGTTTGTGTTGTAACCAGAATGCCAAGCTTCGTCCCTATCCGATACCTGTGGTCCCCCCCAAGTCCCAACTACGTAAGCAAAGCGAGGGCTAGAACCGTTTTCACTACTCAAATATTTGTCCAATGTGTGTCTGTTAAATGTCGTTCTATTGATCTGCCGGATAAGCTAGACATCCAATTAACATAGTAAACAAACTAGCGCCAATACGGCTAGAGTATTTGATAGGAGCGAGGGTATTAGGGACTTTACTGACTTTACTTATGTTAATGTGTTGCGTAGATACGGGAGTAAGATATTTTGAGCAGGTTATAGGGTTTTGTGCTTTGATTTGCGGCATTGATAATGTGGGTTCAATGACCAGTTTCGTTAACCGTCCACTAAATGGATATGACTTTGCTGATACCCGCGTTAAAACGTGCCGTAATCTCTACGCTTGTCAATAGTAGCACACAGTTGACACAGTTTGGTGACGTCACTGGATAGGAGCATGGACAGATTCTGTAGCCTGTCTGCTTTTATTAACTTTACTTGCTAACACAATTTAACTTACTACCTATGTAAAATAAACTTTTTTACAAAAAAATACAACAGACTTGATTCTAGTTTTGGTTCTTTGTTATTCACACCGACTTTAAAGTTATTTTGCATTTTTTGTGTTTTTAGGGAGTGTTTTTAGTGTGTTAGGCTCGTGTTTTTTGGTCGGTTGTATTTTTTGTAAAAAAGTTTTTTTTTATTTTTCACTTTTTAGTTGTTGTACCCCATAACTAAAACTAAATAGTAAAGTTATGCCCGAATTGATACCCCAAAAATATAAAATTTTAACATATTTGATGAAATTAGGGTATATCACGATGAACTGTACAAATCTGTTTACCCCTTCCGAGAGTATCAGCGTGATGTTATGTTATGAAGTGGTGTAAATAATACACATAAATGCGATTGCAGCAATTGCGAGAGGTTTGCTATAATTTATTGAAGAGTTTCGTTGTCTTTCTCCGAAACTCATCATCTACTAGATCTATATAAAATTTAACCATTTCGGAATAAACCCCTTTCGAATAAAAAAAATGAATTTTCTAAATCCGTCTATATGTTTATGAAGGAGTTATGCCCAAACATACATTAAAAAATATATCTATATGCATAAATGACCGAATTGAAAACCTCCTCCTTTTTAAAGTCTGTTAAAAAACTATAGGGTTTTCTGAGATTACGAGAAACATGTTTTTCTAGATTTTTAAACTATAATATTATTAACTAAGTAGCCAAGTGGAAATCGGCATTTGCGACAGGTACTCAAACTAAACGAGTGAGGAGACTTTCTACCTAATAGCTAGAAAAGGGTTTTCCCAGCCAAATCAGCAATTGTAATCGCGTTGCCCTAGTTCAACAATACGTGTCATGAACAAGCACGGTCGCCCATAATAGCCGACACGTATTTATGAGAAAAATGGCCAGCGACACGTCGTTACGTCACTACGTTTAAACCACCACTGACTGTTGGACTGCCTCTCTCCTCTGTTGCGAAATGAAGTGAAGATGGAGGGGGGGATGTACGGTGCAAGGTGGGAGGTCAGCATGTGGTGGCTGATGAGTAATGACAGTCATTACGCGGCCTTCGTGCGGCGTACGCGTCTTCAGTACTGTGGAGTGGCCATGTATGGGTTTTACGAAGTATATTCTGTAAGCTGCTGAAGATGTTTCGCAAAAAATATTATCAGAAGGTTTTTAAAAATTACAGCCACACTAGAACGAACAAATTCCAGTTAGGCTGTAAATTCTGCTCCAACAGTTTCAAGTTTCTCTCTCCAAAGAACTTTAATCAGTTTCGCTTAGTAATTATTTGGGTAAAAGATAAAAGGCATGATTTTTTGATTAAAATATAATTGATTTATTCCACCTGTTAGTTAGATTGATAAATAAAAACTTTTTTACAAAAAAATAGAACCGACTTCTGAAAAAAAAAATGTGCAAAATAACTTTAATTTCGGAAGTCGGTGTCAAAAAACGAAGAAACAAAACCAGAAACACCGACTTCCGAAATTAAAGTTATTTCGCACATTTTTTTTGTAAGTCGATTAACTTTTTAGTTGTGTTTTTTTTATTAAATTGTGTTAACAATGGATATCTAGGCGATAGCAGCAATCGCGGTTGATTTGCTGTAATGTAATTTTTGAAGAGTTCCGTTGTCTGTCTCCGAAACCCATCATCAGATCTATATGTAATTTAAATGGGACCATTTCGGAACAAACCTCTTCCGAACAAAAAAATAATTTTGCAAATCCGTCAATATATGACGGAGTTATGCCCGCACATACATAAAAAAATATATATATTAACATCCGAATTGATGACCTCCTTCTTTTTTGAAGTCGGTTAAAAAATATTGAACACGTAGTTTTTCCTTTATCAAATCAATAAGAAATAACAAAGATAGAACGCATCAAAGTTCGAGAGCGAGGGCTCGTTACGTCACTTCTATGTAATTCTACATCCTACTTAATATTATATATAGATGTGAAAGTTTGTGAGGATGTATAGATTTTTTTACTCTTTCACGCAAAATCTACTGAATGGATTTTAATGAAACTTTACAATATATAGCTCATACATCAGAATAACCCATAGGCTATAATTTTTATAAAGATATTGTTTAAATTGGCCAAAATGAAGTGCGATTATTGACGGATCACCTGTGGGTTTAAGTATAATATTTACGGGAATGAAGTCGCGGGCAAAAGCTAGTAAGAAGTATATTTTATACGTACGACACGCGAAATTTCAACGCGCTAGATTGTCTTCATTTTTTGGTTATGACAAAAGAAAAAACACTTGTCCAATATTTTGACTATACAGCATGTAACAAAAACCCTGTCCGATCCAATAAAGGCGTATTCCTGGTTTAACATACGTACTAGAAAAAGTTGTAAAAAAATGTAACTCCTTAAAACCAAAAGGTACAGATTTTTTATTTTTATAAAAACAATAAAAATAATATTCCACAACTATCACACAACGCCATCTAGTCCCAAGCTAAGCAGAGCTTGTGTTATGGGTACTAGACAACTGATAAACATACTTATATATTTCTAAATACATAAATATTTTAAATAAATTACACCCAGACACAAAACAAATGATCGTGCTCATTACACAAACATTTGTCCTGGGTGGGAATCGAACCCACGACCTCCGGCATAGCAGTCAGGGTCACTAACCACTAGACCAACAGGCCTGACAGCTATCAATCTGCCTAGCCTTTTCCCAACTATCTTGGGGTCGGCTTTCAGTCTAACCGGACGGAGCTGAATACCAGTATTATTAAATGGAGCGACTGCCTATCTGACCTCCACAACCCAGTTAACACTAAATATGGCAAATTTTCATAAGTTGACCACACTCCACCGGCCGGCGAAATCGTTTAATTTTTACCTATTTTTATTTCAAACGATACCGCCCTGCACTAGCCGCGCTGTAGACCGTCTCGCTCAGGCGGCTTCTTTGACACAAAACTGTAGGTGAACTTTATCGAGTGCTCAGTGTTGCCTATGATAAGTTTTTATTTTTTTAAATTAATTATTTTCATTGCGGACAAATAATAATCTCGTATCCATTAAATGATTATGTATATATGTACGCAGTACGATACCAAATAATACCCTTCAGGATCATAATGAATTAATGACGGACCAAGCAGATTTTTTAGTGATCTTCCATATTACTTAAACCTTGTCTTCCTTGACTCAATTTTTCATTAAAAATCTTTTCAATTTCAATCTCCATCTGTAGAGCAATTAATTGGGTATCGGGTTGTTAAGCTCGGATCCGTCCTCCGCGGCTTCGAATTGCCGTAAAAACAGCGCTTTTTCCCTCCATTGTCATTTCAATAATGGCGCAAGGGCTTCAATTTGCTGGGAAATAATTACCAGCGATATAGGGACAGCTGTGTCGGTATTGTGTTGAGTTATATCGAAGAAATACAGGCGGAATACCTACGTAATGAACTTGTCTCCCGTTTTATTTTGAAAGTAATTTATTAAATTGTGCCTGTCTAGTGTACAGCAGGGGAACAAAAAGCAGCTTTTCTTCTCATATGCAGTACTAATTTCTACCAGTGGTTTCGCCCAAGTGGAATGACGAAGCTTCATACAATCAAAATCCCCCTTTTCACCCCCTTAAGGTGCGCCTTAAGAGGGTGAAAACCTTTATTAAAAACCTTTAAAAGACTTATAACTGCGGTTATAAGACTTTTAAAGGTTTTTAATTGAACATCACGTCTAAACGACTAGTCTTATCTCTTTGAAAAAAATATATGTTACTCTAGACTATTTTAGTCGTCATTTGATCTGAGAATATTTGAAATAATATTTTTTTAACAAAGTGTAATTAATTTGTAAAGTTATGTCTAACGCGGATAATAAATTGAGAATCACGCAAAAACCATAAAGCGTACTTTTATGAAACGTTCACCATTTTAAAGATTATTTATAATTTAGTCTCAGTGTTTTAGTTTAATACTTGTTATTTTATGTGTAATAAATGAATAATGCGTCTAATTTCGGACAGCGCTCCTGGATGGGCGAGTCCTATTACTGGGTGGACATACGACGCGTTACGTGAGCTCAGCGCAGAACACGCAAGCTAACCACTCAAGGTCGTTGGCAGCTAATAGCGCCTTAAAGGTCGAATTGCCAAAAACCCCTTCGTAGTGCTCCTCTACATTATAAAAGGAAGCCGTGTGCAAAATTTCACGTTCTTAGTCCCAGTAGTTTCGGCTGTGCGTTGATATGTCTGTCAGTCAGATGAGAAGAAAAGCTGCTTTTTGTCCCCCATAAATATTTTTTTATAAGTAGGTAAATGAAAAGGTCAAGAGCAGACCGTCCTTGACCTCGCCTAGTGAAAAGTTATAGATGAGTATTATTTTACGTGTATTTCACAAATATGGCTCAGACGTTATTTAAGACTGGGCAAATAAGCGGCATAATTTATTTCTGTCTAATAAACTAACACCTTGCCTTCTGACCTTATAAGGGCTACAAATAGCCCATATTATTACTTACAAAGTTAATCATGTTTTTTTTATTATTGATAGGCTCGCGTTAGACCAGTATCTCACCTCGCTCTACGCTCGCCTAGAAGTAACCTATTCATTCTTGACTTGAATACTCCCAGGTTGTAGCTATCAGGAAACACAGTCTCAGGCAGGGAATTCCAGTCCTTAGCTGTACGCAGAATGAATGTAATCCCAAAAAATTTTGTGCGTATGGGTTGGATGTCCACCACGTACTGGTGGCGCATCGCCGTAAGTCTAGTGGTCCGGTGATGAAACGGGCTTGGCGGAATTAAACTATGCAATTCTGAAATTCCGACGCACACTCCCCGAAATATAACCGATAGAAAACCGGCGGGTTAGAAACTCGGCGGTTATGCACCCTGAATCCTTGAGACTGAACAGAAAATTTTTCTGTCTATTATATTAAACTATGATGGAAGACTTTAAAGCTTCGTGGAAATTGCAGAGTATAGAAATACTGTAAGCCTTTTGCAAGTTATATGTTAAAGCATTTCTAACAGTTCGTTTGTAAAAGTTATAAGAGGATTTAAAAGAGTACTTTACAGAAAGTATGGTTTTGATATTTTTCTTAGTCGCATTTAGTGATTTGGTCCTTAGAAAAGCAAAATTAATAAGATATTCCCTTAGTAATTTTGCAGCGACCTCTCGCGCCCAGCCCTGGTCCAGGCCATGGTACGGAGCAAGAGGGAATGGGAAGCAGTCTCCTCCTTCTGCGAAGCAGTAATGCTCGCGAAGGAGGAGGCGGCACGGGTGAGGGAGACTCAAATGAGTGCCCCTCATGCCCCCAGTCGCAAGAGACGCCCTGGGCGTCGGAGGTTGCAGGACGATCTCCGGCCACGCGGGTTTCGGACGGCGAGTAATGGGTAGCTCGCCGTCCGATCAGCACCAGGCCCGAGAGTCGACGGCGCGTAGTGTTCCACGTGCGCCTCAAAGAGAATATGTCAGCCACCACTGACGGGGCCCATCATGGCCGGTGCCTGCATGCCAAGGAGTAGCGGATAAATTCGTAACAGAGTTACCGCTCCTCTGGGCACTCAGGCAAGGAGGGAACAGGGGTGGGTTTTAGTCAGTAAGAGTCTGACACGCCCTCCCGCTCCACCCAGAGCGGGAGAAGTCATACGCTGATTTCCCACCCCCAAAAAAAAGGGGGTGTTGAAAATGTAAAATGCATTTAGGTTAGTAGAAACTTAACCTTATTTAAGTTAGTAGAAACTTAACCAAGTGACCCCAGGAAAGACGTTGACATCATGATCACGAGCTGTCGCGCACAGCGAGGTTCAGGGGAGACTGATGAGATTTTACAGTCTCCTCCTGAGGGATGTGCCGCGAATAGGAATTGAACAGAGGGGGTTCCGGGGTGGTATTTAAGAGGTCACGGCTATGTGCGGATGGTGATCACCGGCGAGGTTTTAGTGAGGTTAAGAATCCCTGGTCTTTTGAAGATTTCCTCCCGAAAACAAAAAAAAAAGGTCTACTAACTTACTGAGTTAAATCGTATAAAACTCTTGCCTATTTCACTGACACTAAGCGACATAAAAGTGTGTCGTGAACAGCATAAGTGTCAAAGTGGCCTCAAAGTGAACAAACCGCGGGTGCCACCGCGGGGGCTATGACGCCAAACCGGAGAAACAAAACGGCCGCCTCAGGGGTGGAGACGGTTCAGTGGCTTAGCTAGCGAGGTGAATTTGACACTTGCGAGTGGCCGAATTGAGAAACCAAAGGTGAAAAGGGAGTGTTGCCCGACGACTTCAGACGGAGGTTAATGTTTTTCAAGAGTTTGTATGTATGAGAATGTTTGTCTATTTTCTTAGCATGCCCTGTAGCAACGGCTGAATAGATGTTAGTACATGAGTTATCATTAGATTTGTATTAACACGTTGACTGCCAGAAAAACAGACACAATTAAAAATCTATTGTTTGGGGGTCACCATGTGTCCCCCATGGCGGTCAATGTATTAAATACCGAACTGACATAGACTTTGAAAATTGAAAAAAAAAAACAAGATGGCGGACGCTAACTCGGAAGTGTACTCGTATTTTTGTCGATATAGTCATGTGAAGTATAAAACATAAAGAGTTCGATGAGACGATTCCAAAAATGTAACTCTTACCTTTGAGGCACCGGGCGCAACAACCGTCAATTCGTCTAAATCCGTCAGCTGCCGCGGGTGGTCCCCGTATTTGACATTTTTATGTATTAAAACTTTTTTTTTAAAATACCCTCAATGTATATTTTTGGTAAAAATCTATGGTTACTACAGAGTATATCATGCCCCGAGTGATTGAACCTTGCCACAGTATTAAAAACCTAGAATTATAGTAATAATAGAAGTTTTAAACGCGTGAGTCGACATGTACAATTTTGAACATGTCGGTGCCCAACAGGTAGGTAATATAGGAAATTAAAATATGTCTCCCTGTGTCGAAAGCCCAAAAAACGACAAAAAGCTACAAACAAGTTACTTCTCAAGCAACGGTGTGGTATTTTAGTTCAATTTGAGATTTGATGCGATCAACTGCATCTGACTGCATGCAAAATTAGGTACATTATTTATTATCAATACCAAACGAGACATTAATGAAAACCATAAAACCCATAAAAAATCCACGATTCAGCTAGCACTAAAATACGTAATGGTGCCGATTCTCCTAGTCAATAACTAAACTAAAATTAGAGAATCGCTATCTTTTACTAAAAGGCAGTGGTACGAGAAAAGGACGGCTTTAGTAATGATCTAAGTTAGAGATGTCAAACAAACGCCTTGCGCTTTACCGTGTTTTCAGTCGACATGTTTTTACGTGTAGGTACCCTTAATTTGTATGGAAATATTAGTTCATCTAAATTTGACAGCTCTAATTTACGTCCGTCTCCTTGTTTTATTAGAGAGAAAAAGATATCAATAGCCTAAATTATTTAGTTTGTGCACAACAGAAACTAACTCTGAAATTATTAAAGCTATTTGCCGTCCTCAAACTTCGTCTAGCTACTAAAGACAGTAATAATTATAAATTCCGTGCCAGTGCTGAAGTCGTAACAAAACTTCCATCCTTACTGCATTCGAGTTCGGTACTATAAGTCAGTGTACTGTAAGTCTTGTACTGTACTTTCAGTGCTTTATAACAACTATATTTAGTAGCGATAGATTATATCATGTTGTGTTGTTGGTACTGCGTGTTTGAAGGCGTGTTTAGGGTGCGTTTCCACAGAAACGAAGCTCGGCGGAGCGGAGCGGAGATGTGCAAGAATCGACCAATCACAACGGTTGATATCCTCATCACGTCACTCGTCTCGTTTGTGATTGGACGATTACTGCACGTCTCCGCTCAGCTCCGCTTCAGTGGAAACGCAACCTTAGGTTGGTAAAGTTGCTTGAGTTGGTAAAGCTGTATAGGACGCTTTCAAATTAATCTTTTTGTGCAGTTGTTTTAATGTTTTCCATTTAATTTTTTTTTTTTTTTCATCTCTTCTGCTTGTTTTAATAATATTGTAACCACTAACAGCGTACCTCCTAGAGAATTAAAGTTTTTTTTTATTAATGGTAATCGTTGATCAGCGCTGTGGGCTACGTTATTATTTAGTTATTACTGTATGTCTATTTGTAACATAACATAATGTAGCTGCTTGTTGTTCCTTTTCAATAAAAAATAATAATAATAATAAAGTTAGTAAGAATAAGAATCATTGTTACAAATATTTTCTTAACCATACTTAAGATTAAATGAGTAACAATATCGCTAACATAAGACATACAATGGTCCCCAAACTAGGCGGTGCCTATTTCTTGGGAGCCGGATTTGCGTTGAGTAGTAACATCCTGTAATTGCTATCCCGATTTGAAGGTTTTTCTGTAAGTTTCTTCAAGAAGTCATAGTCAATTAATTTCTTGAAACAAAGACATTTACATGGGCAGAAGCAGTATCTATATTTCTATACTAATATTATAAAGAGGAAAGATTTTTTTGTTTCTTTGTACCTAATAAGCTTCGAAACTATTGGACCGATTTTAACCATTTTTTTTTTACCAATAGAAAGCTTAACAAATCGATCAACAGTATTTTAATTAGGTATTCGCAATATGAAAACACGACTAGCGACCCGCCACGGCAGAAAACGAAAAAAAAAGACGGGTGCATTATACACACATTATCAGCGAGTAACATAGGCTACTTTTTAACCGACTTCGAAAAAGGAGGCGGTTCTATGTTTGACTGTATTTATATGTCCACCGATGTCTCTGTCAATTGAGGACCGATTTTCAAAATTATTTTTTTATTGACGAGTGACCTGGAGTCCTGAAATACAGGGTCCCCCTAGTTTAGGCTCCAGTCCACCCTTGAATTGTCAACATACTGTCTAAATTGTTCCTATATTTGTGGTGGAAAATAAACGATTTTTTTTTTATTTTTTGTTTTTATTCTATAGAATACACTCCCGAATTGGTCCCATGTAAATTTTATCGAAATTGCTTCAGCGCTTTTTGAAGAAACTGAACAAAAACGAAAAATACGTATACCTAGATGACGTTTTGGTGTTCTCCAATTACGACTATGTTTAAATTCCACGTTCCATTTTATTGGGGTTTTTAGTTCTGTGGTATAACAACTAAAAAGTGAAAAATAAAAAAAACTTTTTTACAAAAAAAACAACAGACTTCCAAAAACAAAAATACTTTCACTAAAAATTAAAAAATAACTTTAATTTCGGAAGTCGGTGTTTGTATTTTATTTCTTCGTTATTTGACACCGACTTCCGATATATAATACAGGGTGTAACGGAAAGGTGTGGTCATATTTTAAGAACCAGTTCAGCCCATGGAAACAAACAACTTTTTCAAAGAAAAAATTAAAAAAATTCAAAAAAAAAATTGAACTTTGCATACAAAGTGATCATCAGCTGATCAATATTTGTATGGGGAGTAAAAATTTTTTTTAGAATTACCTCAATTTTTCTTGAATAATGTTGCTCATATCGATGGGCAAATGCAGTTCTTGAAATATGTCCACACCTTTCTGTTACACTCTGTATAATATATATTTTTTTTGGAAGTCGGTTTTTTTTTTTTGTAAAAAAGTTTTTTTATCTCTGGAAAAAAACAGTTCCCGCGGGATAGGTCACGAAAGCGAAGCTGCGGGCAAAGTGCTGGTCTTCAATATGACCACGCATTTCCGTTACACCCTGTACATCAGGGATTTTTAAACAAACGCACTGGAATAAAGCCACGTTGAATTCAAAACAAGTATTAAATAAATTTTTATTTATCATAAAAACCATATAATTAGGTAGGTAGACATTACTACATACCTAAATAAATAGGTTCCTGACCATAAATACTAACCAATAATGTGATACTATATTTCTCGCCTTACTAGCGTTTTATATATTATTATGATGTTCGATATCATCATCTGCCTAGCCTTTTCCCAACTATCTTGGGGTTGGCTTCCAGTCTAACCGGATGCAGCTGAATACCAGTATTTTACATGGAGCGACTGCCTATCTGACCTCCACAACCCAGTTACTGGGTAGTACGATACCTCTTGGTAAGACTGGTTGTCAGACTTTCGGGCATCTGACGACCCGTAACGACTGTCAAAGATCCACGATTGACAGCCGGGACCAACGGCTTAACGTGCTTTCCGAGGCACGGAGGAGTCTCGGTATGTAAAGATGGTCACCCATCCATGGACCAACCCCGGCAAGCGTAGCTTAACCTGATGGATCGACCCGTGCGGCTGTTATTACTTTAGCCACGAGCTCCTCCTATGTTCGATATGTTCATCATAAATATAAAAAAATTGTAATAAGTAATATACGTTCCGTTTTGTTTGCTGTAGTGATCTCCTAATGTCATTGTCATTGATCGAGGCGTCATAGACCTACGTTTCGTCTATGGCGCGTAGTAGTGCACGGCACCAGAAACGAGATCACTAGGCATTAGTCAATTAGTTTAGTTTTATTTTATTTTTGATTGGATACACTAGGCTTTTGAAAATTAATGTGCTTTTGTAATCTGTGCAAAATAAATAATTTTTCTTTCTATATGTACTTACGGCACATGATAATTATTTAGTATGTATTTAAGCACTTTTCACTTACTAATCAATTACTTATACTGATATTGATATTTAGGTTGTAGCATTTGATTCACACTGTCCAACGTACTAGTCGATACTCTATCACGGTAGGACAGTCTTCCTCCTACACAATTAACCAGTTCTAAATACAAATAGTATTTCAGTATTTCTCTATTATTTCACTTTCGAGGAGGTCGTGGCTAAAGTAATAACAGCCGCACGGGACAATAAATCAGGTCAAGCTACGCTTGCCGGGGTTGGTCCATGGGTGGGTGACCATCTTTACATACCGAGACTCCTCCGTGCCTCGGAAAGCACGTTAAGCCGTTGGTCCCGGCTGTCAATCGTAGATCTTTGACAGTCGTTACGGGTAGTCAGAAGCCCGACAGCTAGTCTGACAACCAGTCTTACCAAGGGGTATCGTATTGCCCAGTAGCTGGGCTGTGGAGGTCAGATAGGCAGTCGCTCCATGTAAAATACTGGTATTCAGCTGAATCCGGTTAGACTGGAAGCCGACCCCAAGATAGTTGGGCAAAGGCTAGGCAGATGATGATTTCGCTATTATTTCACAGTATAATAATTAAGTACTCGTATCTATGATTATTATGTTTCAATTAGGACAGCTTACTGTCCCATCAGTGCTGCTGTAAGTATATTCTCAGTCTTCACTGCTCGCAAATCTAAACGCGCCTTCATGCTTAGGGAACGCGATAGTTTGAATCTGAAAGGCTTCATTCATGCCGATAGACTTCGAGTTCGATATTGTTACGTTTCCGTACCTACTGCAATAAGTTGATTACTTGGGATTTATGCACAGAGGGGAACGCTGATTTGCGGTTAGTGTACAGTATTTGGGTTGGTTTAAATAATGAGGTCTTTATTTTATAAATTAACTTTAGGTTTTTGCTAGAAAAAAAAAATCACCTGTCTATAGGACAAAGCCTCGTTTAAATGATTAGTCCACTTTATCAGCCACATCTACCCTTCTCCGTGTAGAAAATGTTGAAATAAGAACTTGCTAATCAGTGTTTAAATTAATCACATGGTTGTTTTTTTATAACAGCCTTATTTACTTTTTACACGTTCCATCAATTTTGCTTTTTTCATCGTTTATAGGCATCGTCGCAAAAGTTCCGCATTGTGGTTTGTCAAAGAGCAATGGAGCGCAGCATTCTTGGTTTCACAAGAGCTGATAAAATACGAAACACCACGCTGCGCTCAAAAACAGGGAAAATCGACGTAGGAAAAAAAGCTGCTAGGTTAAAATGGGATTGGGCGGGTCACTTCAGCCGGAGGAACAGTGACCGCTGGGCAATGGCAAAGGCAATGGTCTCCACAATGTGGGTGCCTGAGATGAGACTGGACGGCGCCGCCGAGGCCAGCCTAAGAAGAAGTGGGGAGATGACCTAGACGCCTACTGCATAGGTTGGTTCGACGTGGCTCGTGACAAGAATACCTAGAAGGATTTGGGGGAGGTTTTTGCCCAGCACTGGAACACGATAAGCTAAAAAAAAAAATTTGCATATTCACGCGTTTGTCCGCTATCTCACCTAATGGTGCCTAGAAGTATTGTGGTAGCAACTATACATATAGGGTGCCTGGTAATTAAACACGTGATTGTCGGGAGGTACTCATGATAACAAACAACTTTCCCAAAGAAAGATCTTATTTATACTCATTCGTTTTATCACAATAACAACAGACGTAGGAAATTCGCGAGCGCGCGCCTATGACGCTGTTAGCCGCGTGACGCCGTTCTTTCTTTGGGAAAGTTGTTTGTTACGAGTATCATGAGTACGTGTTTAAGTATCGGTCACTAATTACCAGCCACCCTTTATAGGCACTAATAATGATAACAACAGTTCGCTTACGGAGACATGCAGTTCCTAGTATCGCTTTACGTTTCACGTGTTTCTGAATATGTAATGCTAGATGTCGTGACGAGATAAGTCTCGGATACTGATTAGTTAGGTAGTCTGTTTGCCTCGGGGTTAACTAAGCTTGATAGCTAATAAACTGCTAACTTGGTTTTGAATAATAGTTTTGAGTTAGCTTACCGATTTTCACTTCTAGAAAATCTATTTATTAGATAACCAAAAAATATTTGACAACTATTTTTTTTCTTTTGTCACGTCACGTCAAAAAATGAGGACGATACAGTGCGATAAAATTTCGCGTAACGTCACACCTACGATTACAATGTACCACTTTTTACCTAAAAGTGACGTAACAAGCCCCGACTCAAACTTTGATGCGTTTTATCTTTGTCATTTATTATTGATTTTTTTTCTAACTTACGTACTTAATAGAATTTTTATTTCTGTTCCCAGGAATCTGCTCTATTCATTTGTTATCTTTGAAACGTCTTTATCCGCTTTAATCTTAGTTTCATCTTCTTTGTTCTTTGAGTCATTATTGGCACAAACCATATTTTAATTAGGTTTTCTTTGGTTTGCTTTTTCCCCTATTGTTACCAATTTCGCCAAATATTGTGCTTATTTCGGTCAAAAAACGACATTTATCCGTTTGGTGGGATTTGTTTTACAGCATGGAGAGCATAATTTGTTACGGGAGGCGCCAATGACGCGTGCGCTCCGCGCTCTCAACCTCATAGCAAGCACAGATGACTATAATAGTAGCAAGCTAATAGCAAGTGAGTCGAACCTATTCTGTTGTTCTCTGAGCGAATTCACAAAGAATGCCTTGTTCGTAATTAGCTATAAAGTTTAATGCATAAAAGATGAATTTAATTGTATTTTTAATTGAATATTGGCTATTTGATTATTTATTGGATTATTTATTTAGTTGTATTTTTAAATTGAATGACAGTGTTTAGGTATTGCTTGATTTATTTAATTGTATTTTTAATTAGTGACATTTTTTATTGGATTGTTTTATGAATTGTATTAATTGTTGTATTGTATTTTTAATTGATTGACATATTGAATCGGATTGTTATTGATTTGTATTATGAATTTAATTGTTATTTAATTAAACTGTTAATTGAATAAGTAGATATTATAATAATTATTGTACTCAATCGCATTAGGCCCATTGGCTTGTAATGATAGTTGTTACTTAGATAAATAAAAATAAATAAATAAGAAATAATTGTATAAATTTTCAGGTTTCTAAGAAGACAATTTTATTATTTCCTTTTACTTGACATTCGCTTGAAACTAAACCAAATTCTGATGGAACTGTTCACATATTCCAATATGTAAACTCACTTATGCATGCCATATTTACTGAGAACGATATTGAATATGAAATCAATTACAACGAACGTATTATTATTTCATCTCTAGTATTACGTACTAATTAATTAATCAAAATACTCTGAACTGTGCGATAATTATGCAGTGACCATGAGGGCTTAGAACCGATGTTGACGATGTTACCGAGACCTATCGGGGATTTTTTTTTTTTGTTAACTTGGGAGTGTTTAAGTCAAGAGTGAATAGGATACTTCTAGGCAAGCGTGCTCCATCTTCGACCACATCATCGCTTACTAAGCGTGCTCCATCTTCGACCACATCATCGCTTACAAAGCGTGCTCCATCTTCGACCACATCATCGCTTACAAAGCGTGCTCCATCTTTGACCACATCATCGCTTACTAAGCGTGCTCCATCTTCGACCACAACATCGCTTACTATCAGGTGAGTGAGACAGTGGTCAAACGCGATCCTACAAATGATAAAAAATTGTGTTTTCATTTTTAAGGCGCAGTTAAACGACTTGTAATGGTTTTTAATTAAACATCACGTCTAAACGACTAGTCTTATGTCTTTGAAAAAATATATGTTAATTTAGGCAATTACCGTCGTAATTTGATCTGAGAAAATTTGAAATTATATTTTTATAATATAGTGTAATTAATTTGTAAAGTTATGTCTAACGCGGAAAAAAAATTGAGAATCACGAAAAAACTATAAAGCGTATTTTTATGAAACCTTCACCATTTTAAAGATCATTTAATTATTTATAATTTAGTCTAAGTGTTTTAGTTTAATACCTGTTGTTTTATGTGTAATAAATTAATAATGCGTCCAATTTCGGACAGCGCTCCTTGATGGGCGAGTCCTATTACTGGGTGGATGTACGACGCGTCACGTGAGCTTAGCACAGAGCACGCAAGCTGACCTCTCAAGGTCATTGGTAGTTAATAGCGCCTTAATCTAAAAAATGGCTGCCGAAATGCGCGTTCGGTTGAAGATATAGTCCAAATCGTGGAAAACACCTGGATGAGGGACGCACGGACCTGGGAAATATGGCAGAAGCAAGGGGAGGTGTTTACCCAGCAGTAGGGGGCTTAAATGATGGATGACATTCAATCTGCAAATTATATTAACTTTTCTCACTTAGTTCATGCAAACGAAGAAGTGTATTATGAATACTATGATATGGTTGCAGTGATGATAGGTTTGTAACCATACTAACTTCTTGCAGCCGCTTCGCTCGCGTGGTAGGTATTAGTTTTTCTCTCATTATAAATTATACCCTATGTGCTATTCCAGACTATAATCTATCTCTGTGCCAAATTTCATCCAGATCCGTTTAGCCATTTTAACGCGGTTGAGTAACAAACATACATCCATTCAAACTTTCGCATATAAATAATATAAGTAGGATTAAGTAATGTGCCGGTACTGTTCAGTTCACTTCTCTATGTCCATAGTCCTGTAGTCTAGAACTCTAGATCCATAGACATAATAATATAAGCTCTAGGACCCAGAGCTTACAATATAATGTGTGTTTCATAAAATACCACGGCTTATTAAACATGAATGAGCAGCAGCGAAGTAGTAGGCAATTCGCGTCAAATTTTGATTTAGCAACCTAACACGCTCTGGCCACTAACTTCCTCCCAAAAGAGACAGTACCTACTGTATATGGTTCCCTTCCGAGAACCATACGTATCATTAGGGACGTATCGGGGATAACTCGATGTCATGAGGAAATCAGAGGCAATAAAGGATACGCGAAGGGAACATTCGCAAAATCACTTAAGTAACCACGAATTCACGTATAGATATGCTATTTCACGAAGGAGGGTTAGTCTTGGATGCGTGTTTAGATTCCCGTGCACACTGTTTCTGTGTGGGCTTTTTTCTGTAACACCGAGCGGTCCTAGGCTACGTACACAGAAAAACATTTTTCGGTGTTTCTGGTTATGTGTCTTCGTTTTATGGCACATACTGCCGAAATTAAAATGATTTTGCACTTTTTTTGGAAGTCAGTTCTATTTTTTTTGTAAAAAAGTTTTTTATTTTTCACTTTTTAGTTATGGTTCCCCATTAAATTGTGTTGACAATGCATATTTATGCGATAGCAGCAATCGCGGTTGATTTGTTGCTATTTTTTGAAGAGTTCCGTTGTCTGTCTCCGAAATTCATCATCAGATCTGTTTGAAATTTAAATGAGACTATTTCGGAATAAACCCCTGTCGAACAAAAAAGAATTTTGCAAATCCGTCTAAATATATGACGGAGTTATGCCCGAACAAACATAAAAAAAAACAACCGACTTCCAAAAAAAACTTTTTTACAAAAAAAAAAGAAGTGACTTCCAAAAAAAGTCAAAATAACTTCAATTTCGGAAGTCGGTGTTTCTGGAATTGTGTCTTCGCTTGGAAGTCGGTTCTCTTATTTTTTTGTACTTAATAAACTTTTTATTTTTCACTTTTTATTTTTCACTTTTTAGTTGATGTTTTTAGTTGAAATTCGTCTTTATATGATGAAGATATGCCCGAACAATACATAAAAAAAAACATCCGCATTGATAACCTTTTTGAAGTCTGTGAAAAACCGGTCAAGTGCGTGTCGGACTTCGCACTTTAGGGTTCCATACCTTTTTAGGGTTCCGTACCTAAGAAAATTATCAAAGTAAAAATCTGATATATCAATATATTGGTATTTGTTAGTAAAATATACGTAATAATAAATATTATCACCAAAAATCAAGATCATAGGTCAATGGGCAGTTAAAAAATTCTTCGGCACAAAATGTTGCGACAGACGACGGACAGACGGACACGTGAGTGACAACAATAGGGCTCCGTTTGAGCCCTCCAGTTACGGAACCCTAAAAAGCGAACCATATATCAAGAAAAGACTGTCTCCACAAACCAGTCCCAGTATTCTCACAAGCCATTGTCCCCCTACTAGCCTCGTTTTATCAGATTGCTATTTGTGTCGCCTGGATTTGTACTGCTCTCATTGTGTGTAATAGATTTCCTCCGACACAATGCACAGTTTAAACTGTACTCTAGGGGTGCTACAACTACATTGTTTACTTTGAAACGATCGAAGACGATTCATTATTTAGTTTGGTCGTTTGGAGGCTAGGAAAATGTGCTGTTTTATGAAGGTGTTCTCTATTGCTACTTTAGGTTGTATAAACAAGAAATAAAGAGGAGCTCGTGGCTAAAGTAATAACAGCCGCACGGGTCGATCCATCAGGTTAAGCTACGCTTGCCGGGGTTGGTCCATGGATGGGTGACCATCTTTACACACTGAGACTCCTCCGTGCCTCGGAAAGCACGTTAAGCCGTTGGTCCCGGCTGTCTATCCTGGATCTTTGACAGTCGTTACAGGTCGTCAAAAGCCCGAAAGTCTGACAACCAGTTTTACCAAGGGGTATTGTATTAGGTACCCAGTAACTGGGTTGTGGAGGTAAGATCGAGAGCCGACCCCAAGATATTTGGAAAAGGCTAGGCAGATTGAAAGAAGAATTAGACAGTTAATCTGAAAGAAAAATTTGACATGAAAACAACGCTACCGCAATTGCTTAGGTGCTATTCATATCTCTACATATTATCAAACGGCTAGTATTTAACTGTAAATAAAAAAATATTCCTTTTTTTTTTAAAAAAATCCCAATCCTATCAAAAATACTGATTGCACAGCAATCTTTAATAGTTAGGTACCTCAAAATATTATAATTTTATCAACAATTTGAGTTCGTGACGCATCGCTATTAATTGAAAAGCGTAGCTTTTTTTTCAGCCGGAAATGTGCTAACGACATTCCTAACCTAACACGAAGAGATTGACGGGGGCTGCGTTCGCTCGCTTTGATCCCTTACTGTAGCCCCCGTCATCCCCTTCAAACCTAACCTGTCCGTGTCGGGGTTCCCTAAGTTCCCGAGCTCGCTTCGCTCGCTCTTGGACAACGTACGTCATTGATGTGCAATCAGTATTTGATCATCTTACTGCCCTCATCCCATGTTACTTGGGTCGGCGCAACACGTTTTTTTCTTCCATTCTTTCCTGTCAGCCGTCATGCTATCACTAACTCCTTTTTCTTTCATATCACTCCTCACACAATCCATCCATCCTTTCTTTGGCCTCCCTTTCCCTCTCCATCCATCCACATTTATATTCATAACTCTTTTAGTTACATGTGTTTCATCCCTCCTTTTCACATGACCATACCAAGATAAGCGGTTCCCTTTCAATTTTTCTGTGACTGGCGCCACTTTTAAACTACCTCTAATGTACTCATTTCTCTCTTTATCCATTTTCATTACTCCACACATCCATCTCAACATTCTCATCTCCTGTGCAATAAATTTTTGGATGTGCGTTTAAAAATAAGTCTTACAAAACCAAGACGCTTTCCGCGTCTGTCTGTTTTTCCGCTAACTTCTCCTAAACCAACAGACTTTGATGCAGTTTTTACTAACATACTCGTAAAGAGCGCTAAACAAGGAAGCAAGGAAGGTTTGTGTATATTGGCACCCGTGCGAAGTAGCTCACTAGTATTATCTACATTCCTATAGGAAAGTGAATGTGGGGATCTTTTCCCAACAATAAAGGTAAATTTAATAAAGAAAATCACACTTCTAGCTATGTTTTTTTTTTGTGGGGTGGGAAATCATCCAATGACTTCTCCCGCTCTGCGTGGAGCGGGAGGGCGTGTCAGACTCTTACTGACTAAAACCCACCCCTGTTCCTTCCCTGCCTGAATGCCCTGGTGTGCGGTAACTTATTTTCAGAATTTATCAGCTACCCCTAGGGATGCAGGCACCGGCCACGACGGGCCGCGTCAGTGGTGGCTGACACTCATCTCTTTGAGGCGCGCGTGGAACACTACGCGCCGTCGACTCACGGTGCTGGTGCTGATCGGACGGCAAGCTACCCACTGCTCGCCGTCCGCAGGCCCGGGTCTACGGTGGCCGGAGATCGTCTCGCGACGTCCTACGCCCAGTACGGACAGTACCACTCCTGCGGTGGTAGCGGCCGAGGCCGTGAGGGCCACTCCGTTGAGCTTCCCTGACGCGTCCTGCCTCCGCCTTCGCGAGCATTACTGCTTCGCAGAAGGAGGAGACTGCTTCCCATTCTCTCTCGCTCCAGGGCCGGGCGCGAGAGGTCGCCGCCACCTATCGCATCCACGAGGACAAGGCGGTGCTCCGCCCAAGCGGGGCAGACCTCAACCGTATGCTCCACCGTGTCCTCTGGGCGATCCGCGCAGTGGTAACACCCGAGCGTTTCCTCCCGCCCGATCTGATGCAGGTACCTCCCGAAACAACCGTGTCCGGTGAGGACCTGCGTCAGGCGGAAGGTGAAGCTAAGTATATAAGGCACAGTTATGCGACTTTTGATGGTTTTTAAACTGAACATCACGTCTAAACGACTGGTCTTATTTCTTTGAAAAATATATGTTACTCTAGATAATTTCTGTCGTAATTTGATCTGAGAATATTTGAAATTATATTTTTTTTAAATAGTGTTATGTCTAACGCGGATAAAAAATTGAGAATCACGCAAAAACTATAAAGCGTGTTTTTATGAAATCTTTACCATTTTAAAGATCATTTAATTATTTATAATTTAGTATACGTGTTTTAGGATACTCGTATTACTTTTTGTTTTAGGTAATAAATTAATAATTCGTCTAATTTGGGACAGCGCTCTTGATGGGCGAGTCCTATTACTGGGTGGACGTACGACACGTTACGTGAGCTTAGCACAGAACACGCAAGCTAACCACTCAAGGTCACTCGTTGGCAGTTAATAGCGCCCTAAGTTATAATGTTCAAACATTTTAACATATCCTCCTCAGTGGAGTAAAGCAAGATAAGAATTACCGGATGACGTTCCTTGAAGTGAGCACTGTTCAGAAGTTAACTCTCAGGCTTATTTGGCTGATGATGAAAAAAAATACATCTGGTTAAAGACCGTTGTCTATGTAGATCACCTCAAGATAGATTTCCAAACACCAACGAGGTTAGACAGAGGATGTTAATCTGAGGAAAAAGATTAGCTTGAATACTGATTACGTCTGCAACAATGTCCCTCGGATCACGCGCAACCGTTTACGTATGTACTTATTTTATTGTAAAGGGTAACAATGGACTGAATAATGTGATTTATTATACCAGCGTAGTAAATGTTATACTTGTACATATAGCGGTTACGGTCTCCATATATAGGAATTATGAGACCACGTTAAATGCATTATTTTGTTTTAAGGCGCTACTAACTGTCAATGACCTTGAGTGGTCAGCTTGCGTGTTCTGTGCTGAGCTCACGTAACGACGTACGTTTTTGCGACGCACGCTATTTTGAAAAACTTTACGAGTGGTACGCTAATTCGAAAACACATTGAGTCGAAAACCGCTATATCGAATGACTTTGTCGCGAACATGCTGATTCGAAAAACTGTTACGTAAGTACGCTGTACGTAAGTCTTGCTATCGAAATCCACTTCTGCGAATAGCATAATTCCAATCTGAATTTGTCTGGGGATCGAACTCGCACCCCGATAAAACCTTACCTTTGTACCTATTCGGTTTGGGAAACAAGAGCAATGAGAAGCATTATTTTAAGGAATTTTTGGCGGGATTTTCTCGAGTGAAGTTCAGTGGCTGTTTTAATTATTCGTTTATTGATTCCTAGTGGATATTGTGATGTAAAATAGGTGGTTTTGTGTCTCAAGTGTCTACGCAATTGGACAATATGTCGAATCATTGAAACAGGCGCGATCTCGGTAAAATGGAGCAGAGAATTTTATTGTAGTATTGACTACCTCAGCGGAGTTCGCCGAGAAGGCTGACTCGACACATTTGTTGCCAAATACTGCAAAAAACATTAGAATGTGTTACATCTGCATGCTTATGGAAAAAAGTAAAAATACACTACGTAAGACTAGGCAATATGGTCAAAAAACTTCCTTCCCTTCGGAGTAAATAAAAAAAGCATTCTTTAAGTTAACTGTTTAATTTACCTAAGTATATAATCAACAAATCAAAATTATAAGTGGTCTACTCATTACCAAAAGTAACAACACTGTCATATCAATTGATGAAATTAAAAATAAATTCAAGTCAACCTTCATTAATTTATTTTTATTGTTGTGATTGTATTATAATGAATAGGTAGGTATTGTAATATTTGTATCATTATTAGCTTATCAAAACGGGAAGCATCTAGCATGCTTCTCGTTACTCTTGTTACGAATTTATCCGCTACCCCTAGGCATAGTCCAGCGCACCCTGCCACGCGAACTGGTTCCCTCTACTCTTCCCGGTACGACCAAATGCAATGGAGTCGCTATCCCGCCTAGAGACGTGTCAAAAGTATTTCAGTATGCGTGACTGTACTACGGTCGAGAAACTCTGCGTGATGCTGAGCTCATAGATGCGACACGTTAGATAATCCTAGCCTTTTCTAAAACGTAACGAATGATTTCTAAGTCTATTACACAGTGCACCTTTAATATATAACTTTTAAAAGAAGAGTTGGCTAGCTTGAGTATGTAACTTCACAAAAGATAGGGATCTAAGATCTAATACTAACTGCTATTTTAGATTTTGATTTATATCTTGCAAATCGATTGAACAGTGCAATTTCAAGGTTTAGCGAAGCGAACTGATCTACGCTCATGGGATCCAACTTTATTTTTGTTAATTAGGACTGTCTTTTGTGAAAAAGTACAACTCAAATTTTTCAGTTACGAAAAAACACAAACACTTCTGAGTTGCAGCGGTGGCTCAGTGGTAGCGGCTCCGACTTAAATACGTATCGTAGGTCGTGGCTGCGAACCCAGGCAGGCACTTTACCGGGGCCTGCGGACGGCGAGTAGTAGGTAACTTGCCGTCCGATCAGCACCAGGCCCGTGAGTCGACGGCGCGTAGTGTTCCACGCGCGCCTCAAATATATGATTGTCAGCCACCACCGACGGGGCCCATCATGGCCGAGGCCTGCATGCCTAGTAGCGGATAAATTCAAAACAACACAAAAAAAAACAGAGTTACCGATCCCCTGGGCACTCAGGCAGGGAAGGAACAGGAGTGGGTTTTAATCAGTAAGAGTCTGACATGTTCCACCCAGAGCGGGAGATATCATTGGATGATTTCTCACCGCACAAAAAAAAGGCAGGTACTTTACTATGTGTAAATTATTTTATCAACACTGCCCTCAAAAAGGTAACGGAATAAGGAGCCCAGCGTGTCCTAGTACCAAAATATCGAAGACATGATATCCACCAAGTCACCAACCCGCATTGGGCCCGCGTGGTGGATTACGGTTCATTCATTCTCCTAGAGAGGACGCCTGAGTCCCAGCAGTGGAAACATTATAAAAGCTAATTATGCTATATGGAACTAGGAACTATCTTTAGAGAAAAAAATACAATTCAAAATTTTCAGTGACGTAAAAATTAAAAGCTCTTCTGGGATCTCGAAAACCCAACGCATTTAAGTATCAACCCGCCAGTGTAAATAAAGCTTTAATTCCCAACGTTTTAAATATCAGAGAAAATGCAAAACAAACTGCAATAAAGACCGCAATACCAGTCCAACTTCAGTTATAATAAAAGTATTGCTCATATTTTCGTTCTGCGGATTAAAACCTACATCACAAGCGGCGTCATTAAGGCGTAGTTATACGACTTTTAATGGTTTTTAATTCAACATCACGTCTAAACGACTAGCCTTATTTCTTTGAAAAACAAAAATTATAATTATGTTACTCTAGACAATTTCCGTCGTAACTTGATCTGTGAATATTTGGAAGTATATTTTTATAACATGTGTGTGTAATTAATTTGTAAAGTTATGTCTAACGCGGATAAAAAATTGAGAATCACGCAAAAACTATAAAGCTTACTTTTATGAAACCTTCACCGTTTTAAAGATCATTTAATTATTTATATTTCAGTATACGTGGTTTAATATATTACCTGTTGTTTTATGTGTAATAAATTAATAGCGTCTAATTTCGGACAGCGCTCCTTGATGGGCGAGTCCTATTACTGGGTGGACGTACGACACGTTACGTAAGCTCAGCACAGAACAGGCAAGCTAACCACTCAAGGTCGTTGGCAGTTAATAGCGCCTTAAAATAAAAGTATTGCTCATTTTTTCGTAGCGCGAAATAAAACAGCGCTTCAAGCGCTACTTCACAAGCGGCATCATTAATATGCGCTGCTGTGTTTAAAGCTTAAACATCGCATAATTCCGTAACAGGTGGCTACTTATTGAGCACAGTTCAACTTCACGTGGAATTGATACTTGACGGCGATGAGTTGAACGACTGAGCATGTCTTTGAGGACTAGGGCTATTGAAGCATGATTTGGAACAAGAGTTTCTTTGAAACGTTTTATGTAATCAACTTATTGAGAAAACTCCAAAAGACTTAATCCCCGTCGGATTAAGTCTTTTCGAGTTTTCTAAATTCTATTCTATAGGTCGCTAGCGACCCGCCCTGGCTCCGTACGGGTACAAAATATACACCTGGGGCCCAATTCTGTAAAATAACTAACTTGTCAATAGTGTGTCGGTAGTGTGTCAGTGGTGTCTCAATAGAATAGTCATTGAAATTTGGTATTCTATAAATTATTTATGGTTATTGACTTGCCACTGTAGTGCCATTGAAATGCCATAATAAGACTATTGTAATAATTGGTAGTCTGCTCTACTATATTATTATAATATTAATAGCATATTGAAGTTTTTGCAGAATACCAAATTTGCAACAGTGGCAAAATAATGTCTGTTGTGTATCGATAGAGTGTCGATGGCGTGTTGCTTAACTCAAAGTTACAGAATTGGGCCCCTGTACCTTCCTTGGGAATCACTCTGTCTATTGGTGAAAACCGCATGAAAATCCGTTCAGTAGTTTTTGAGGGTATCGCGAACAGACAGAAAAAAGACGCGGCCGCGGCGGGGACTTCGTTTTAGAACATATTTTATTTTTTAATTTATTTTTTTCTAAAACATTTAGCTTAGTACAATTTTGTTTTAGCCACACAACGATAACCTCTCAGGGTTTATCTGTGTGCTGACGAGCCGTTCATTAAATTTTTACAAAAAATTTACTACAATGCCACATTAATTATAATAAATACTTTTATTTATTCATAGTTACATTAATTAATACATACATACTTCATGAGAACTTTTGTGTAAGGAAACGCTTGAATTTGTTCTTATAACTTTTCGTATCTGTTTTGTATATAACGTTTGTAGGTCTTCCGGAAGTTTATTAAGAAAAAAAGGTACTAAATATTCAACAACCCTCATCCCGTACACATTATTGAATTTTGGTAGGATGTACTTATTTTTAAGTGGTATATTCTATTCTATATTTTCTAACACATCTGTCATTTAGGAATTTTCAGTTCCATTAATAGATGCAGAAAATATGATTTGTGTGTGAAACAGAATTTTCGAGGTTTCAACATGCCTACTATCTGCCCAGGGGTTTTTTTTTTTTTTTTTTTGGGGGGTGGGAAATCATTTCATGACTTCTTCCGCTCTAGGGTGGAGCGGAAGGGCGTGTCAGACTCTTACTGACTAAAACCCACCCCTGTTCCTCCCTGCCTTGAGTGCCCGGGGGCGAGGTAACTCTTTCGAATTTATCCTCCACCCCCGGGCAGGCATCGGCCGTGGCAGGCCCCGTCCTTTGCTGACAACTCTTTGAGGCGCGCGTCTAACACTACGCGCCGTCGACTCTCGGGCCTGGTGCTGATCGGACGGCGAGTTACCCACTACTCGCCGTCCGCAGATCTGCCCAGGGGTTGTGGATAAACTCGAAACAGTTACCGCACCCCTGGGCACTCAGGACATGGAAGGAACAGAGGTGAGTTTTAGTCAGTAAGAGTCTGACACGCCCTCCCGCTCCACCCTAGAGCGGGAGATGTCATTGGATAATTTCCCACCACACAAAAAAAAAACAACATACTGTTCTGTATTTTCCATTTTCAACACAGCTGTCTTTTCAGGACTTTGGTTTCTTTAATACAGAAAATATGGATTTATATGCGTACCTCACTCACAAAGACGACCCGAAAGTATCTCAGTGAGATGGGTCACCTTGTTAAATTGAAATCTGTCATCTTACTGTCAAAACTATTGTCATTTATTGAGCACATCCCATTTCAGCCCTAAAACTCTTCTTAGCCGATGTGTAGATACTTTCGATCAGGAAATAGACAAGAATAAGTTAGGCGGCGTCTCAGAAGGGGGTCATTAAAATTAGAAGATTAAGTATTGTGACGATTGTAGACACAGCCTAATCTTAGCGGGTCTGTACCGGCCTTCAACTGGCTGGTAAGAGTATTGGAGAGCCGTTTGAATTTAGAAGGTGTAGGCATCACATTTGTTTTAGGGATCAGTTCTGCTTGCCTGGCCGAAGAGGGCACATGTATAATTTGACTTTTATAATATAGTTACTCTGAGTGCCCCATCCCTCTTTCTTTATAACACTGCACAATTTAATCAGTCACTCTCATACACCACACTCTCGCGTTGCCAGCGAGTGCGACATACCCTGAACTTTAAAGAACGTCTCACGATCCTTGCAGGCCGTACTGGTGCCTTGGGGTCCTACAGTATCATAAATTTAAAGGTGATCTAGTGTACACTGTGTTTATGGCTTTACTTTATGGATCTAATTTGAAAATAGAGTGTGTTCTCCTTAGTATGTTTTCTATGGTCACACTCCATATTCGGTGTACTTTTAAACATTACCGGGAAGTTGAGGAAGGTTAAGGTATAGACTTTATAACATCACGCTACGACACAGTAACCATAAACGCGGGTGAAACTGCGGGCACAGCTAGTACCTACTAAATACAAGTAAAGTTGTGTAGCGAACTGTAAATATCACAGAACAACAGTAGCTAAACTAGAACGTCAAACCGCAAGTCGGGATCTGACACTCCGGCAATTATATCAAACTGTGGCTCAAACTTGGTTAGCGATGCAGGATCGCGCCGAACATGAGTTAGCTTGCGTTGTTTAAAGTTTAGGAAATATAGGATGAGTATTTTATTCAACTATGATAGGGATGTAGATGTCACCGAGTAATTGGTAATTGCAAACACCAATCTGCGTAGCCTTTTCCCAACTATCTTGGGGTCGGCTTTCAGTCTAACCAGATGCAGCTGAATACCAGTATTATTACATGGCGAGATTACAGTATATTTACATGGAGCGACTGCCTATCTAACCTCCACAACCCAGTTAATGGGTAATACGATAAGACTGGTTGCTAAAATAACAATATTTTGAGGTAACTATTAAAGAATGCTGTGCAATCAGTACTTTTGATTAGGATTGGGATTATTTTTTATAAAAAAGGAAGATTTATTGACAGTAAAATACTAGCAGTTTTATAATTATGTAGAGTATGTATAGCACCAAAACAATTGCGATAGTGTTGTTTTAATTTCAAATTTTTCTTTCTGATATTATCTTTATTTCTTCTTTCAATCTGCCTAGCCTTTTCCCAAATATCTTGGGGTCGACTCTCGATCTGACCTCGACAACCCAGTACCCCTTCGTAAGACTGGTAGTCAGACTTTCGGGCTTCCGACGACCCGTAACGACTGTCAAAGATCCACGATTGACAGCCGGGACCATCGGCTTTACGTGCCTTCCGAGGCACGGAGGAGTCTCGGTATGTAAAGATGGTCACCCATCCATGGAACAACCCCGGCAAGCGTAACTTAACCTGAAGGATCGACCCGTGCGGCTGTTATTAGTTTAGTCGCGTAAGATTATAATCTTGCGGGAATGTAACCTCTCGATGTATGTACCATGGATAGATATATCAAATACAATAAATCTTACCAAAATTCGATTATTTACAATGTAACGGAGTCTTTATTAACCGACTTTCGAAAAAGGAGGAGGTTCTATGTATGTATGTTTTTTTGTATATATGTCCGCCGATTTCTCCGTCCCATATAAATTTTATCGATATTGCGTCAGCGCTTTTTGAGAAACTGAACAAAAACGAAAAATACGTATTCCTAGATGACGGTTTTGTTTTCTCCAATTACGAGTATGTTTCAATTCCTCGTTCCATGTTATGTTGGGGTTTTTAGTTCTAGAGGATAACAACAAAAAAGTGAAAAATAAAAAAACCGTTTTTACAAAAAAACAACCACTTCAAAAAAGAAAATAAAAAAATAAAAATACAATTCCGAAATTAAAGTTATTTTTTAATTTTTAGTGTATTTTCTTTTTTGCAAGTCGGTTGTTTTTTTGAACACACTTTTATTAGCTTCACATGTGGTTATGTAAAAAAAATCTTAGAAGTTAAATTTATAAAGTTTAAGTTTCAAGTTCAAGAGTGAATAGGTTACTTCTAGGCAAGCGTGCTCCATCTTCGACCTCATCATCGCTTACCATCAGGTAAGATAGCGGTCAAACGCGTGCCTATAATCGCGTTATGGCGTACACATCGATCGCATTGAGGGTGTGCAAAAAAGTCTTGCTCGGTTTCTGTGTTATACTTTGCGCATACCATACCACAGTTGTGATTATTTGGATCTTTGCAGGAAATTTCACTTACAACTTACTTACTTACTAACCGTCGTCGACTAACTGATTGCACATTTTTGCTCAAAATTGTATTTAATGTGGTGTATCTAATAGTGGACTGTCCGCAGCTTCTACGTAAGCTGCATTTTAATGTTCCCCAGCGATTTCTCAGATTTAATCCACCTATTTTATTATTATTCCTTTGTCTTCTTCTAACTACCGGCAAACCTCATTTTTAGTGCGAGCGAGTAAAGACTTTAATGAAATATGCGAGCATTTCCCTTTTGACTTCTTTTCAACCAAAGGCTCAAGCGTCATCATCATTCTCCTGCCCTTATCCCAATTTATTTGGGGTCGGCGCAACATGTCTTTTTCTTCCATACTCCTCTATTAGTCGTCATCTCTGTAGTCACCCCCTTTTTACCCATATCCTCTTTCACACAGTCCAACCATCGTTTCTTTGGCCTTCCTCTACTCTTATAGCCATCCACATCCATACACAAGACTTTCCTCACGACATTTTCTTCATTCCTCCGCATCACATGCCCATACCACGACAACCGATTTCCACACAATTTTTCAGTCAGCGGTGCCACTTTCAGACTTCCTCTTATATACTCATTCCTAATTCTATCCATGCGCGTAACACCACACATCGCTCTTAGCATTCTCATCTACCGAGTTTTAATAGTTATTCTGCTAAATAACTATTAAAACTTAGGAAAATTCACCGAAAATTTTTTTATGAAGAATATTCATTTTATGAAGAATATTCATTTTATGAAGAATATTCATTTTATGAAGAATATTCATTTTATGAAGAATATTCATTTTCTCTTTTATGAATTAAATCAGAAGAATCAGAATTTATGAAGAATATTCATTTTATTAGAGCAGTGGTGGCCCAGTGGTAACGGCCGCGACTAGCAAGTTGTAAGTCGTGAGTTCAAACCTAGGTAGGCGCTTTACTTTGTGTAAATTATTTCATCACCACTACTCTCAAAACGGTGAAGGAAATCATCGTGAGGAAACCGGCATGTCCTAGAACCAAAAATTCGAAGAGATGTGACATCCATTAACCCGCATTGGGCCCGCGTGGTGGATTACGGCCCATGCCCTATTACAGAAAGGAGGCCTGTACCCCAGGGCAGTGGGGACATTAAAAGGCTGATGATAATGATGATGATTCATTTTCTCATAGATTTTGTACGGAACGACCTTTTTGATGATATCTCGAGAGCGGATTGACTCATTTAGATGATTCTGAGGCGGTGCGCGCACGTCAGCTAGTTTTTTAAAGAGAGACACCACGGCCCGCTAGTCACGTCTGTGCTGATCAAGCTTATACAGTAATGTCATCTTTTGCTAACGAGTAAAATATCGTACCTATGTACCAAAACACGATTTATCTCCGGGGGTCTTGTCGTTTAAAAATGAAGATGTTCAATTAGTATTCCAGCCCCGTCCGAACAATATTTTATTCATCCTTATAACTTTAGTCGGGATAAAACAAATTAAGGCTAACGAATTCGTGTGCTCGAATATTGAGTAGAAGAACGGAGTATTTCGAAAAGTTTTATTTTTGAGATGGGTTTCAGTTATGTCAAGCGAGAGTCGAGGAGAAATGTAGAGCTTTAAAGTGTTCTCGCATTTTCCCGCGGTTTTTAAAAGCCTTCTCCAGTTTATCTGATGTTAATGTTATCATTAACAGCAGGTACACTGTCATATCATTGATATGATTGCTTTATAATCGCAAACACTTGCATGATATTCAAGAGCAGTTACACGAGACTTGATTTGGCTATCAGAAACCGCCTGTAACATGTTCATCCCTAGTGTAACGGTAGCTCCGATTGCTTCACTGTCCTTGTTTACTATTATTTTTATAAATGATGTTTATTTTTCAAATAGGTTACAAGGAACACTTTTACACGTCAATGTTTTTAGTCAGTTTAAGTTAGATGAGGCCGGTGTTTCCTAACTGACTACCCTGAGAAGAAACACCGAAACAAACTCAGAGGTCCAAGTCTCTTTTAAAGTGTTCTAATCCATACAATATGTACTGGTCAAATCATATGAGAACCATGTACGTTAATGTCTGAGATGAGCTTTTGAGGAAAGCACCACGCAGGTTTGAGTGAACCTGTCCAGACAGTGCAAGCATTTGTCAGTTATCGTGTAGCTCAACTCAGAACTTTTAGGAGCTCAACAAACCGACAAACAACACCAAAGTTAAGGACAAATAGCTTATATTGACAAAGGCCTCCCTTAAGTCCCTCCAGGTATCCTTTTTCCGCGCCAACTTCAAACAGCCCTCACAGTACGCGTTCAGGACGTCTCGCGACCTCTTTCTGGGCTAGTCTTTTCTGTTGACCACCTACTAATTAAAAGTGTATCTTCTTCTTTCGAGTCGATGGTTTCCTAACTTTCAAATACTTTGGGCCTAAAAGCTGGCCACATTAATTGCAGCGTCAGTAGCGTTCATCAGGTCCTCCACAGTGCAGGTGTATGGGCATTTGGAGGAGTCATGCTCTTCAGGTGTATTCGCTAACTCAGTTTACATCAATTTGATAGGCACTTTGGAGTACATTGCTGCTTTGCTCGCTGGACATCGATTATAATAGGCACTATGCAGTAAATTTTTGATTTCCTATACGTCAAAGCAGCACAGGCTGTTGGACAGGGGCACCGCACTCACATTGGATATCTGACGGGTTTATGAAACCCGATTTTGCCAAGTTTATACGTCCTTGGCCAAGTTGTATTCGCAGCGGCCTACCTGGGTACGCAGCCGATTGAGTGCTTTCCATATAAGCCACTGAAATTCCTGTCCAGGAAGGCAGGCGTTTCTAATTAAAGTGTAAATGTAAGGTACTCACTTCTCACAGTGAAATTGACTCTGTCGACGTACGCTGTCTCATTCTCTACTGAACACTCGTACAGGCCTGCGTCATCTACGGCTATGTTTTTCAGCAGCAAACTGCCGTCGCTCTGCAACAATACAAAATAAATTATTAAGTAATTATATACATGAGAATTTTAGCGGCTATGCTAAGAAAAATTAAGTTCGTCTCTGCAAGAAGGACAAAGACAAACAGCTATTAATTCTGAATCGAAGGAAAAAATGGTCTGCTTGACTTTCTATAAACGTTCTGGTAACCTTAATTCATTTCAATCTATTATCAAATACAAATACTTTTTACAAATACTTTTATTGTCTTAAAACATAAGCAACAACTATTATCACCAATAGGTTAAGAGTCTAAATTATTAAATAATTGTATACATGAGAATTTTAGCGGTGATGCAGAAGAGAAGAATCCACGATTGACAGCCGACAACGTGCTTTCCGAGGCACGGAGGAGTCTCGGTATGTAAAGATGGTCACCCATCCATGGTCCAACCCCGGCAAGAGTAGCTTAACCTGATGGATCAACCCGTGCGGCTGTTATTACTTTAGCCACGAGCTCTGGATATTTGTCCTTTAAGTATTCCACGAAAAAAAGCACATATCGCTACATAGAAATACAATGACATGTGCAACAGTAAGTACATTGTTTTGATTTTTTGCCGTTGCCTACATACATTTCGTCCCATTTTCCTCAAAAATGAAGGTAAGCCAGACTTCACTTGTATTCGTGTTTTTGTGTCGTGTTTGAATACAGTCGGTTATTCCTTCTCGATATCCACCTGTGACCTCCGAGATATCGCGTGACTTCACAAAACTACTCGAACTTATGATACATGGCATGTTTTTATAAACGAAGACACAATATTTTTCAGAGCGGGTTTTGTATTTGTTTGTTTGTTTAGGATTCTTGTAAAAAGATGGTAATATTAAGGTCTGGGTGTACTGGCTATATGTGTATCTTCATCATTCTTTTATCCTCATCTCAATTCATTTGGATTTGATGAAACATATCGTCTTCTCCTATACTTCTCTATTTGTCGTCATCTAATTTGTGACCTCCTTTCTAGGCAAACAATAATGGTCCTGGCTATACATGGCAAGCATTAAAAGACAATGAGTCCTCAAGATCAGTCAAGCACCTGATGCACATGCAGCATCCAGTATTTAGATGCGAAAGTTGGAAACCAGTCAACTTAGAAGAGGTTAACGTTGAGTTGTGTCTCCAAAAGTCTAAGTGCCTCAATAGACGGACTGCTTGGATTCGCCGTGCACGGACTACTAAGGCAGTTAATTTGTGGTCGAGTTTCGCCATACTGCCGGCAGCAAAGAGCTGCTCGACTTGCCATACACGGGCTGCTTGAAGCGGTTCACTCCGATTGATCGACGCTTCCTCTCTCCGCGCCCCGCCTAGCCCTGTTAGTTTATATCTATCCATAGATGGACTGCTTGGAGCAGTTGCTGTCAAACACAACCGTACAACAACTGCACAAGAACTGCTTAGAGTATTCGGGTTGCAGTCGACTACAATCGCAACACGACTGCTTTCGTGCAGTTGGTGTCGACAGCTCAAAGCATTCCGTCTATGGAGGGCCTAAGTTAGGTCTAAATTAACTGTGTGGAGAGAAAAGATGAAAAATAAATGATGGATGGAGTGAGTTTTAAGATGGTATGGCTGGAAAGAGAGCTGAGATGACGACTAGTGGAAGTATGAAAGAAGACATTAGCGCCGAACACAACAGACTGTATTGGGATAAATGTAAGACAATCTGATATTAGGACTTATTTATATTGTACACGATCCCAAGATCCTACCCTCAAATTAAATCAAAAATGTTTATTGGTTAGAATATGTTACAATATTGGTTCCAGCAAATCCTGCCCATAATATGGAGTTTGAGTACAAATAATTCTATAAAACTCAGACCATATATTACTATAATTATGAAAATAACTTAGTACGAATCTATAATGGTTTATTAATAAAAATTGATTTAATAAAAATTGTATTGTAGTAATAATAATGATTAATAATGAATTATGTAGTTGCATGTGGTAGAATAAAGGCTATTTTTATTTTATTATCTATATTATTAACGACTTATCCTCTAAATATTCTTGAACACTGTATGCCTCGAATATAGCGTTTTGAGAAAACATTCATTGTGCGTACAGCTAGGGAGTGGAATTCCCTACCGGAGTCTGTGTTTCCTGATAGCTACAACCTGGGAGTCTTTAAGTCAAGAGTGAATAGGTTACTTCTAGGCAAGCGTGCTCCATCTTCGACCACATCATCGCTTACCATCAGGTGAGATGGTGGTCAAACGCGTGCCTATCAATAATAATAATAATTAAAAAAAAATATGATCTCTCTCTATACACAATAGACACTCAAAGTTTTGCCGGGACAAAACTCAACGTTGAGTTAAGGCCCCTCTCGCGGTCCAGTGGCGCCCTCATTGAATAAAAAATCATAGCATAGCACAGAAAATAAATATTAAAAAATCCAACTTCACGTTTGTTACAAAGAGGATAAAGAATTTTTACGTTGTTAAAACAGGTCTCAAAATGTTTCGTATCCAAAGTAGTAGGCAAAAGTACCAAAAACGGCCGTTTCTGACACTTTTCAATTTTCTTACGTTTTTTGCAATTTGGCAGTTGGTCAGTGTCAGGTTATATCTTGGTCAAAATTTGATTGGCGGCCGTAGCAAGTATGTATTTATAGAATTATAATCATTAAAATCATTACTAAAACTCTTTCAGTTAGAGTTCATGCCAAATGTCATGATTTCATGAAATACTTACATTTGACATCAATTCTAACTGAAAGAGTTGTATATATATGATTAATACGTTTAAACCAGTCTTACCAAGGGGTATCGTATTACTCAGTTACTGGTAGAGCTTTCAATCCGGAGTTCCGGAGTTTCGTAACTCCGGAGTTTCGGAGCGATTTTAAGCATTTTTCAAATCCGGAGTTGAAATAGAACACCGGAGTTGAAACCGGTTTTCAAAAACCATGTAAACATTATTTACAAAACGACGAAAAACGCATCTTAATTCTTGAGCGTAACCCGTTGTTTGATTCCTTCTTAGGTCCTTAACACAACACTTCGGTATTATTCGGTAGTGCTCGGCTTGCGTCGGCTTTAGATGATACTTTTAGAAATCTGAGACAATTGTTGACGTTTTGAAAAGACTAAAATACCGCGTAAACTTGTCATCTACATCATCAACCGAATCACCAACGGAAACGTACGAGTATGAACCAGAGTTGCACCTAAATGTTGCAGAGCAACTGGAGCAGGAGTTAAGCAAATTAAAAAATAAAAAACAAAGGACCCCATCTGCTAATTTGGATCTGGATGGATTCGTAAGAGTAGAAAAAGCAATTTATGGCAATGGCGGATGCAGAGGAAAATACCTTTCAGAAGCGTACCACTATCGATCTGCTGTGTCTTGCCGACGAGCGTGGAGTCAGAACGAGCATTCTCGGCAGCAGGCTTTTTCTGCACGAAGCTTAGAAGTTCTCTTTCTGACTCATCTTTAAATGCCTTATCGTTTCTCAAAACATATTACCAAGACCTTCGATCTCAAAAAAAGTAGATTTTATAGGTACCTATAAGTTCGTGATTATTATTTTATTGTAACTTGCCAAACAAATGTTTATTTTTTAACCGACGAAAAAAAAGGAGGAGGTTCTCAATTCGACCGTATATATGTTTTTTTTTTTTTTTTGTGTATGTTCAGCCCTCACTCCGTCATTTATGAGCCATGGGCCATGTCAAGGAAATCAGGATCTGATACTGGAATCCTGATAAAATTGAGAGAAAACCTCGAAAATTGTGGGCACGTTTAGCGTTTCTGTATGTATGTTCGGCCCTCACTCCGTTATTTATGAACCGATTTTGATTATTCTTCTTTTATTAGATAGGGTATACCTCAAGGATGGTTCCATGTCAAGGACATCAGGATCTGATCATGGGATCCTGAAAAAATTGAGAGAGAACCTCGAAAATTGGGCACGAATATTGTTTCTGTTTACTTTTCATAACTGAATCAGGTATTTGGATTTAGGAACCATCACATCATGAAACTGAGCTGATGATAGAAACCATACCTTTCCTAAACAATAGAAGTCAGATATAAAAACTGGTTTTAGTGACAAATACCACTTAATATGCTTTGACGAAAAGACGTCTTTACAATATTGGAGGTAACCTCAACTGGTCAATATCCTGGGAACTTCATGGAAGGATTGTTATATCATCAGCTCAGTGGCAAGAGGAATGACGAAGAATTAGAAATAACCCTCAGAGTGTTAACAGATGATGCGAGCCACAAAAAATCATAAAATAAAAAACTTTTTAACAAAAAAATTAACCGACGAAAAAGAACTAAAAAGCAAAAAATAAATAAACCTTTTAAGCCTTGAGTAATGAGCTTATTTACCTACATAAAATATCAAATTTTATATAAACTAATTTTGAGTCGGCGCCAATTAATAAAATGATTAATTACCTACTTACAGACTTCTTCATTTGTAAGTACTTAAATTTAGATATTTAATAATCAGATTGTTGTTTGGCGCCGACTCAAAATTAGTTATGATTGTTGATTGTTTTAATATTTTTTATAATGAGTATTAGTTGTCTATTATTATAACGTCTGTCTGTCAGACAGTAAATTTTTAAACTAAAAGACTGATTCTTGCCAAACAAGTGTTTATTTTTTAACCGACTTCGAAAAAGGAGGAGGTTATCAATTCGGATGTTTGTATTTTTCTTTTTTTTTTATGTATGTTCGGGCATAACTCCGTCATATGTTGACGGATTTGCAAAATTCTTTTTTTGTTCGAAAGGGGTTTATTCCGAAATGGTCCCATTTAAATTTCAAAAAGATCTGATGATGGGTTTCGGAGACAAACAACGGAACTCTTCAAAAATTGACAGCAAATCAACCGCGATTGCTGCGATCGTAGGTCTATGAATTGTTAACACAGTTTAATGGGGAACCACAACTAAAAACTCAAAAATAAAAAACTTTTTTACAAAAAAATAGAACCGACTTCCAAAAAAAGTGCAAAATAACTTTAATTTCGGAAGTCGGTGTCAAAAAACAAAGACACAAAACAGGAACACTGACTTCCGAAATTAAATTTATTTTGCACTTTTTTTGGAAGTCGGTTCTATTTTTTTATAAAAAAGTTTTTTTATGATTGTTGTTTTAATATTTTATAATGCGTATTAGTTGTCTGTTATAACGTCCGCTTGTCAGACAGTATTTTTTTAAACAAAAGGTAGATTATTAAAAAGTAGATTTTTTAGGTACCTATAAGTTCATGATTATTATTTTATTGTAACTTGCCAAACAAATGTTTATTTTTAATGATTATTGATTTTTTAATACCTACTTTATAATGCATATTAGTTGTCTATTATAACTTATGTCTGTCAGACAGTAATTTTTTAACAAAAACACTGATTCCTTAACAAATAAAACTTCTATTGATTAAAATAAAGGGCCTTTTATTAATTTCTAAAAAAGCTGTCAATTGATTGCTCAACATCGTAACTAGCTCCGGAGTTGATAACTATCCGAGTTTGAATGCCCTAGTTACTGGGTTGTGGAGGTCAGATAGGCAGTCGCTCCTTGTAAAATACTGGTATTCAGCTGCATCCGGTTAGACTGGAAGCCGACCCCAAGATAGTTGGGAAAAGGCTAGGCTGATTGATGACTTGTCTCCAAATCTTTAAGTTTTATTGTTCCAAACCCGCAAGACCAATAATTGTAATCTTAAATACTTTTAGTACTGTCGAAACGGGTTGGCTTGCTATTCAATAACTTGCTTATACGATAAGGATCAACTAAGGGAAATTGGTTAGTGCTGTGCCAGTGGGCGTAGGAGTTGGACTAGTGACCTATATAAGGCACCGATTTTTAAACCCAGCGACTTTTAGATTCCATTGGCACGGACGCATTTATGTAGGTATACGTATAGTAAACAAACCGTGTAGTTTTAGAAGGTGTTTTAGAGCTAACAAGGTTGTACCCTTAGACTATGAAAGGTTATAGGCGGAACGTCATTGGACATTAAATGAAGCAGGATCGTTAAAATGTGTGAGTGAGCTTGACAAACGTAACGATGACGTATCGGCTTCTCATTTTGTCAATGTGAGCTTATTTCGCGTGTACAGATACAAGCCGGCTTCTCATTCTGGTACTTCAGATTGGTGGATTTTGACACTCCGTCTATAACCTTTCATAGTCTAAGGTTGTAGCCTTACCCCTGAATACTAATAAAGAAACTATCTTTATTAGTATTCAGGGGTAAGGTTTTGGCACGATAGATTTATAAAGATGTGAAGACAAAAGCGAAATACTTTATCGAACACTGAATAAGTAAGGAAAAGGCAACCTTGAGCTTATGAGAGACAATGCCTACTCCAAAAAGATGAATCTTCTTTCAAGGGTAGCATAACAAGACTACCGTTTTTAACCGACTTCGAAAAAGGAGGAGGTTCTATGTTCGACTGTATTTTTTTTTTATGTATGCCCACCGATTTCTGTCAGTTGAAGACCGATTTTCAAAATTCTTTTTTTATCCGAAAGAATATACTCCCAAGGTGGTCCCATATAAATTTTATCAAAATTGCTTCAGCGCTTTTTGAAAAACTGAACAAAAACGAAAAATACGTATAGGTACATAGATGACGTTCGATTCGATTCGGCGATTCCAAAAATATAACTCATTAAATTGTAAAAAATAAAATATTTTCAATAAACCCGACTATAAAAAACAACTAAAAAGTTCCAAACAAGACTCTTTTCAAGCAGTCTCATGCTGTTGGTGGCATGAAATCAATAATTGAACTAAAATAACTGCCACCAACTGCATCAACTGCTTGAAAAGAGACTTGTTTGGAACTTTTTAGTTGTTTTTTACAGTCGGGTTTTTTGAAAATATTATTTTTTTTATTTTATAGGGTGGGGAAATCATTATAACTTCTCCAGCTCTGGGTGTCAGACTCTTACTGACTAAAACCCACCCACCCGTGTACTTTCAGTTGCCAGGGCAGCGGTGACTCTTGACTTTTTCAAACACAGACCCTGGCATCTAGACAGACCCTAGAAACAGACCGAGAAGTCACTAGGTCAAAGACATTGTAAATTGATCGATCACATAAACCGAGGGCTGTCATTTATAGCCTAACTTACAGCCTCACATAAAGTTAAAGTAGAATTTACGACAAAAGCCATTACGTGATTAATACCCGCAACTTAATTCCGCCAAACATAAATATTGGCGGCCGAACAGCAATTTTGACAGCAAAGTAGAGACAGTTGACTGAGAGAATCAGGTTAACGGTATTTACGCAATACTGTGATCTGTGGACCTAAGTGATCTAAGACGTAACTACAGTGCTAATAAATCTTACGGACAAGCTTGCTTTCGACTTAAGAGGGCACAGGGCCTGCGAGGAATTTACAAAATAAGTATTTCAAGAAACTATTGCCATCGTGCTCCCTCAAGCCTGCCCCTGTAGAGTGCTATAGGGACAGCTGCAACTCAGACAGATTTTAACACAAAATTTTTGACGAGATCGACGTTTCGTATTCCCCTTTTTTCTCCTTGAAAACTGAGCCGATTCAATTATTTTTGGCACCAAATTATTAAAAACGAGTATGTCTAGGTCCCTATTGAATGTTTTATGTTAAAACTTTTCTAATTTGTCTGGTAGTCTTCTAAGAATGGCGGTAAAATTAGACCCCATTTTTTGTTATTTTTGGAAGGTCATATTTTCTTTACTTATAGTTGCTGAAAAAAAGGCAATGACAGGGATGTGTCAACAGCAGACCTTGACTTTATGAAAAAAAAAAAATGATTGCTCTAGAGGCATCATTCAGGAAGAAAAAAGGGGAATACATTTGTATGGAGAATCGCAGCCCCTGTCCCCTCTTAAGGCGCAGTTATACGACTTTTAATGGTTTTTAATTGAACATCACGTCTAAACGACTAGTCTTATTTCTATGACAAAAATATATGTTACTCTAGACAATTTCGTCGTAATTTGATCTGAGAATATTTGAAATTATATTTTTATAACATAGTGCAATTAATTTGTAAAGTTATGTCTAACGCGGAGAAATAATTGAGAATCACGCAAAAACTATAGAGCGTATTTTTATGAAACCTTCACCATTTTAAAGATCATTTAATTATTTTTAATGTTGTCTTAGTGTTTTAGTTTAATACCTGTTGTTGTATATGTAATAAATTAATAATGCGTCTAATTTCGGACAGCCCTCCTTGATGGACGAGTCCTATTACTGGGTGGATGTACGACGCGTTACGTGAGCTCAGCACAGAACACGCAAGCTAACCACTCAAGATCATTGGCAGTTAATATCGCCTTAAAACAGTAAATTCTAATAGGTACCTATTAGAAGCGAGAGACATCAACTTTAGTGGCATTTAGCATACACTGCTTCTGCTACAAATTAATTTTGGGGGGAAATACCAACATCACCTTTGAAAGACAAATCAGTCATCCTAATAAATAAATATGCCTAGCCTTTTCCCTACTACAGTTGATCGCGGTCTTTTATACACTTTTTTGGAAGCATCCCTAGCTTAACTTTCTCTACATTCATCAGACGCTCTATAGAAATCTCCTAAAAGTCTTGTAGCGTATAAATTACAATCGAGGGACCATTCATCATCTCCATTATTGTTATGCTAAGCACCCTAAAATTCAAAGTGGAAAAAATTCACGAGAAACGCAATCAGAATAATGCCGGTAACTCAATTCAGGGAAATGCCAATATTTGGTAAGGCAATTTTAGTGGCACCGGCACCGTTTAGGCCGGGGCTTCGAATTATGTAGGCATCGGGCGGCCTTCGTTCAGACCTTGAACTAAGATCGATATGGAGTGGCCCACGTCTGCCGGCCTAGGTATCAACAGTTGTATATAAATACTATGTAACAGCACTTTATCCACGGAAATAGTTGTGTACACGGCATAGCGCGAGGGACATCGGCAAGAATTTGTATGCAAACGAATAAGTTTAATTATGCTAGCCTGATATATAGCGCTCATGTTGAAGGTTTATCTATGTTTGAGAGCCTAGTTTGTTTTGGTTGTCATTTACTAGCAAAAAATGCGAACAGAGGTCAATTAATTGATCGATGCGGTAAATACCATGTAACTTATCCACGAAAATAGTTGTATAGTAATAGTTACATAGCTCGTGAAGTCGTGATACAATGGCAATAATTCGTATGCAAACGAATAGGTTAAATTATGCTACAGACGGACGGACAGCGGAGTGTTGAACTGTTGATAATAGGGTCCCGTTTTACCCTGGCTTTTTTTTTTTTTTTTTTTTTTAAAAAAAAAAAAAAAGCCTGATCCATAACGTCCATGGTTTTTTAGGGTTCCGTACCCACAGGGTAAAACGGGACCCTATTATCAACAGTTCAACACTCTGCTGTCCGTCCGTCTGTCACCAGGCTGTATCTCATGAACCGTGATAGTTAGACAGAAGAAATTTTCACAGATGATGTATTTCTATTGCCGCTATAACAACAAATACTCAAACACAGAATAAAATAAATATTTAAGTGGGCTTCCATACAACAGACATGATTTTTTTGGCGTTTTTATAGATAATTTTACGGAACCCATCGTGCGCGAGTCTGACTCGCACTTGGCCGGTTTTTTTATCATTGTCAGGCTCGCGTTTGACCACTATCTCACCTGATGGTAAGCGTTGATGACTTGATGTGGTCAACGATGGACAACGCTTACCTAGAAGTAACCTATTAACTCTTTGACTTAAAGATACCCAGGTTGTAGCTAACCTGTTCATGGATCAAGTTAATCTATGTTTAAGAACCATATTTGTTTTGGCTGTCATTTACTAGCATAAAACGCGAACAGAGGTCGATGAATTGATCAGTGGTCCTATTCAAGTTGTATCTGATTATGAAACTATGTCTGGGATCTGGAAACTATTGATGTTATTGGGTAAGTCAAGGTCGCCAAATTCGATGTCCGGGCCTCCGGGGAATAACTTCGAATTAGGATGGAGGACAACCGATTCCTACAGAACTGTTCTCGCTCTCAAAGTGTTTACTACCCAGTGAATAGGTTCCACGTTACCTACAAGATATTATCAGATGTACCTACTCGTAACTTATCAGAAACTCCTAATACCTGTATAACCTGTGTTTACAAATACAGTTGCGTAATCCTTCTTTGTAAGGTTTACATAACTAAAACCAGGTAAGTAGTCACATTATACTTAAACTGGGCAGTTATCCGTTATCACAACATTATTTATTTGATTAGCGATTACATGATGGCCATTAGCAATAAAATAAAACGTTATATGGAGTGGCAGGCAGTAAAAAGCTCGCAAAATCTGTTTCTTATCACGTGTGTGAAATGGCTGTATTGGACTTTAGATCTACATCGTTTTCTTCATAGTCTCAGTTAAAAGCTCCAAGGTAGCCCGCGAAATTCAAATTTTCTTACGTTTTTTGCAATTTTCAGGTCAGTGTCAGGTTGTATCTTGGTTAAAATTTTATTCGCGGCCGTAGCAAGTATGTATCTATAAAACTACAATCATTAAAATCATTAATACAACTCTTTCAGTTAGAATTGATGCCAAATGTCATGATTTCATGAAATTCTTACATTTGGCGTCAATTCTAACTGAGAAAGTTGTATTGATGATTTTAATGATTATAATTCTATAAATACATACTTGCTACGGCCGCGAATCAAATTTTGACCAAGATACAACCTGACACTGACCTGCAAATTGCAAAAAACGTAAAAAAAATAGAATTTCGCGTGCTACCCTGGTTTTTTTTTTTTTTGGGGGGTGGGAAATTATCTTATGACTTCTTCCGCTCTAGGGTGGAGCGGAAGGGCGTGTCAGACTCTTACTGACTAAAACCCACCCCTGTTCCTCCCTGCCCTACGTGCCCAGGGGCGAGGTAACTCTTTCGAATTTATCCTCAACCCCCGGGCAGGGGCTACCCTGGTGCATCCACCTTAAGTGATGAGAGTAAAAATATTATAGTTTTAAAAAAGCAATAAAAAAACTGAATATTTTCAAAAAAACCCGACTGTAAATCACAACTAAAAAGTTCCAAACAAGTCACTTTTCAAGCAGTCTGATGCAGTTGGTGGCTGTTATATTAGTTCAATTATTGATTTCATGCTACCAATTGCATCAGACTGCTTGAAAAGTAACTTGTTTGAAACTTTTTAGTTGTGATTTACAGTCGGGTTTTTTGAAAATATTCAAATTTTTATTTTCTACACTTTAGTGAGTTATATTTTTGGAATCGCCTCCTCGAACCCTTCATTTTAATACCCCACTTAATATAGTTCGTCGACTTTTCTTTTTTTTTCTTTTTCACAATATGGCGTCTGGTTGTCGCCATATTATATTTTGATTACTGTCATGTCTTTAGTAGCATTCCCAATGTTAAGACGAATGAATTGACGTAAGAATTATTAAGATCGGCACACGCATTTGGTCTCTATAGTGCCAGAAAGGAACAAACATACATACATAATTACTTACATACATACACAGGCTGATAAATACATTACCCTCTCTTGCGTCGCGCAGTCGGGTAAAAAATCAGGCTTTTTATTTTTCAGCAAACCTTTTCATTTGATTCCCGTATCATGCGAATGCATAAAAAATAACTAGTCCGCCATATTGTATTTAGAATGACGTCACTTAGCTAACCATGCATTGTCATCAATTTTGTAGTAAATTTTTAGAGAAAAAAAAAAAAATAAAATAAAAAAAAAACAAAATAAAAAAAAAATAACAAACAAAAAAAAAATACTACAAAAAAAAAACACACAAACAACAACAACATTTACTACAAAATTTCAGCTCAATTGGAAACCGGGAACTGGTCAAATTTATCTTCTAAGATTTGTTTACAAAGTTAGTTACAGGAAGCTATTAAAAACGTGTTAGAAATTTTGTCTCGGGAAAAGACTACTGCTTTGGGCATAATCTGCTAGATATGTGGTGGTAGGTGATTCTCTTGTGCATGGGATGATACTGTAGATAAGGTGAAATGTACAGGGAAGCCCGCGAAATACTATTTTTCTCACGTTATTTGCAATTTGCAGGTTAGTGTCAGGTTGTGTGTTGGTCAAAAAATGATTCGCGGCTGTAGCAAGTATGTATTTATCCTACTAATATTATAAATGTGAAAGTTTGTGAGTGTTTATGTTTGTTACTTCTTCACGCTCAAACGGCTGGACCGATTTGGATGAAATTTAGTATGTAGATGGCTTACAGCCTGGATTAACATAATTATAGGCTACCTTTTATTCCGGTCTAGGCGGGTAAAACCGCGGGGCGCAGCTAGTAGAATTATAATCATTAAAATCATCAATACAACTCTCTCAGTTAGAATTGATATCAAATGTCATAATTTCATAAAATAGTCATTCCATACATCAATATGAACTTAGAAGGTTGTATTGATGATTTTAATGATTACAGTTCACAACATACAACCTGATACTGACCAGCAAATTGCAAAAAAACGTAAGAAAACCTGAATTTCGCGGGTTACCTTGGTGCAGGAAGCACCATTTTTTTTTTGTCGGTTTGGGATATCACCCTATGACGTCACCCGCTCTGGGTGGAGCTCCAGGACGTGTCAGATCTTTACTGAATAAAACCCACCGCTGTTCCTTCCCTGCCCTGAGTGCCCAGGGGCGCGGTAACTCTGTTTTGAATTTATCCATGACCCCCGTAAGTAGCAGTATCAAAATTTTAGCACTTTCCAATACCTACCGAGTTTTATCAGTCTTTTTATGATCACTTTCACAGCTATACGCTGAAATAATTCACCGAATGATTGATCTCTCGCAGATCAAATATTAAAAGCGCAGAGTTATTGCCGCACAAAAAAAACACATTATGAATTATGATGCTAAATAAGATTACCAGGGCTTATCCGCAGGTGGTTATGAGATGAAAGGCTGAAAAATGAACCTTATCCATAAATAGGTCAACGGGAAGTACCCTACAGGTTATGATTCCCTTGAGTGTCAAAATATGCGGCATACACGGCCGTATCTTTTGATTGCATTGACTTAGAAGTTTGATTTTTTCACTGCTCCAATAGATTGCAGACCTGAATATTTGAAACTCCATGCGCTCCTGAGAAAAACCGGCCAAGTGCGAGTCGGACTTCGCACATTTAGGGTTCCGTACCTTAAAGAGGGAAATCAATATTTTGGTATTTGTTGTTAAAATATACGTAATAATAAACATTATCACTAAATTTCAAGTTCATAGGTCAATGGGAAGTTAAAAAATTCTTCGAAACCAAATTTTGTGACAGACAGACGGGTAGACGGACACGTGAGAGACAGCAATAGGGCTCCGTTTGGACCCTTCGGGTACGGAACCCTAAAAAGGGTCTTGAAAGACGGACAACAAAGTGATCCTATAAGGGTTCCGTTTCGTCATTCGGACGTAGGTACGGAACCCTAAAATCAGATTGCATATGAAAATAAAATTCACCTTGCTCAAAAGGGCCATAGGACCCTAAAAGATTCGATTAACTCACACATCAAAGGTCCATTATCTGATTGGCGTAAATTGAGCGTTCATTTGAAGCGCTCGACGATCTGATAAAATAAACATGTACTTGGGATAATATTATGAAGCTCAGGTATAGCTCTTGTGGAATAAACAGGTATTTATCTAGGACAGGCAATCTTCCTGAAGTGTTTTCCTGTCAAAAGCACTCTGCAAGATATTGTCGTTCTGCAAACGCTGATTTGCGAAACGAAAGAGCGAGCGGTACTGCCGTTATCGGAGAAAGTTTAACTGAAACTTTTAAATGGGTTACATGACTATAAAATATATTTCGTCCATCAGTCAGATTACCTGCCAAAAATTAATATTCGTCACTTATTATTTCTTTTGTCAAGTAAACCAAAAATGAGAACGTTACAGTGAGTTGAAATTTCGTCGTCACATCTCCGTAAAAAACCGATCAAGTGCGAGTCGGACTCGCGCACGAAGGGTTCCGTACCATTATCTATAAAAAACTTTTTTACAAAAAAAAAACAACCGGCTTCCAAAGAAAAAATACACTAAAAATTTCTTTAATTTCGGAAGGCGGTGTCAAATAACGAAGAAGTAAAATACAAACACCGACTTCCGAAATTGAAGTTTGTTTTTAATTTTTAGTGTATTTTTTTTTTGGAAGTCGGTTGTTTTTTTGTAAAAAAGTTTTTTATTTTTCACTTTTTAGTTGTTATACCCCAGAACTAAAAACCCCAATAACATGGAACGTGGAATTTAAACATTTGAAGAACACCAAAACGTCATCGAGGTATACGTATTTTTCGTTTTTGTTCAGTTTCTCAAAAAGGGCTGAAGCAATTTCGATAAAATTTATATGGGACCACCTCGGGAGTATATTCTTTCGGATAAAAAAAGAATTTTAAAAATCGGTCCACAATTGACGGAGAAATCGGCATACATACATAAAAAAAAAACATACAGTCGAACATAGAACCTCTTCCTTTTTCGAAAGTCGGTTAAAAACGGCAAAAAATCACGTTTGTTGTATACTTACCCCTTAAATATTTATTTTATTCTGTTTTTTAGTATTTGTTGTTATAGCGGCAACAGAAATACATCATCTGTGAAAATTTCAACTGCCTAACTATCACGGTTCATGAAACATGGTTCATGAGGCCTGGTGACAGACGGACGGACAGCGGAGTCTTAGTAGGTTCCCGTTTTACCCTTTGGGTACGGAACCCTAAAAATATGCCACTTTTAACCTACAAGTGACGTTACAGCACTCCTGAACTTTGATGCGTTATTTATACCTTTGTGTTTTTTGTTGATTTGGGAAATTAAAAATACGAGTCCAATATGTTTAGATAATTTATCTTCCGGACTAAATAGAATTATACTTTTTACAAGCTTTTTTGCTTCATTTAACTTGCAATGTATGTATGTATGTAACTAACTATGTTTGTTAGGGTGGAACCTTGCAACTCAAATTAGACCCACTTCCCGATGTCCGATTGGACTCAAATTTGGTGTATATATTTTAGTTTCGGTGACAATACAATGATATGGTACCATGAAGCTGGTCTGTTGATGGAGACGGAAGATGGCCATAGGAACTTCTGAACTAAATAAGATAACCCATCGAGTCTGGGCTCGATTGATTTTTCTTGAGAAGCATTTTACGCCTAGACAATATCCAGGGTCTGATGATGAAGCTGGAAGGTGGCCACTGCATCTCTGTGATAAAACAACATAACCCCCACCGTGTTTGGGCAGCATTTTACACTTAAAAAATTGATTCGTCTTGGGCAGCATTTTACACTTAAAAAAAATAAATTAAAAAAGGGTCTGATGATGAAGCTGGAAGGTGGCCACGGCATCTCTGTGATAAAACAACATAACCCCACCGAGCACATTTAATTTGAGATAGCCGGTATAAAAGCTTGTTTAAAAAAATGTTTTATTAACTATAAACTTATTATTTTGAACCTAGAAATCATCCCTATTGAATAAGGTGGAATATTCAAAGTGAAATGGGAACTACATCGGCACTGCAGAATAAATTAAGCCTGAAAGTGTACCTGTTTTCCAGCACTTTATTTATGTGGGACTTTCGGGTAATTTATGGTTGACTAGCGAGCAGCTACCCGACAGCGGCCTTCCTTGCGTAAAATTAAAGTAAAACGGTCCTGTGAACCCGTTGAAAATTGTGTTAGAGCCAAGCAGTGGGTTCCAACATTAGACCTCATTTCACGACGGGAACCCTTGTCGAGTTTGTTAGTATCATTGAGTTTCTTGATGGACTTTTGAGCATGAATAGGGAAAATACTTCTGGGATTTAAGTTTAGGGTCGGTATTCTAAATGGCGCACCCCACAGAGCCAGCTAGAACGAGGCAAAGCAGCAACTCGATGAAATGAAAGAAGCTGTCGAAGACAGCAAGTCAGACAGGACCAGACACACATCGAAAGCTAGTATAGCTTGGAGACGAGTCTTATGTGGTGGCGATCCTTAGTGACGAGGGAAGGTTGTAGAATCTTCATCATCTCCCTGCTCTTGTCCTGTGATACTTGGGGTCGGTTCAACACGTTTTCTTCTTTCACTAGGTCCTGTGAATCGTCACGCTACCAACGCTTTGAACTTTAGCCTAAATTCACAGAAGCAGAAAGTAAGTCTATAATCTTCTGCTAAATCTCGAATAAACCATATCTGTCAGCACAATAGGCGTTAGGAAATGTAAATTACAAAGCAATTGCCAGGTGGAAAGGCAATTAATGAGGGTCATTCATTACGGGGAATGTTTGGCTTACCGATTAATGGCTCGCCGTCGATATTCACTAATGAACATTAATTAATGAAAGCTTATCTATCATGGTTGGCTTTGTACAAAATTGCACGTTTAATATGGCATAATGGGTATAATATACGGTTCAGTTAAATTGATTCATTTGGATTAAAGGGTATGGCCGATATTGAATGATCTGCTTTTATGTTTACACGATTCAATTTAGTTGCTTCATCCAAACTGGCGGAGAACCAAGGTTACCTAGGACAAAACCCGAAGAATCGCCAAATTTAAGTGGCAGAGGTAGGGTACATTGCTTGCAGAACTGATGGTCGATGGGGCCGAAAAGTGCTAAATGATAAATGATTTTATTTTTGTAAATAGGTTTCAACAAAACTTTTACACGTCAACATTTTTTTTGTCAGTTTTAGCAAGATGAGGCCAGTGTTTCCTAGCTGACTATCCTGAGAAGATACACCGGAACAAACTCAGAGGTCCAAGTCTCTTTGTTCAAATCCATACAATATGTACTGGTCAAATCCATATGAGAACCATGTACGTTAATTAATGTCTTGGATGAGCTTTTGAGGAAAGCAACACGCAGATTTGAGTGGACCTGTCCAGACAGTGCAAGCATTTGTAGCTATCGTGAAGCTCAACTCAGAACTTTGAGGAGCTCAACGAATCGACGAACAATACCAAAGTAAGGTAAGGTACATTTGGGTAGGCCACAAAAGTACTCAAACTGCCAGACAATCATAAAATCTACATCAATATAACGACCTATATTATACTCGCATAATTCTCGTTTTTGCTGAAGTGGTAACAGCGTGTCGGAAGACGCAGTTTTGGAAGGCCTCAAGAGGACCTGTTGTGGGGGGAGAGATGTTGATGATGATCTAAATTACAGGGCTTCTGACACATAACATCACGCCTGTATTAGCCGACGGTTTAGGTAGAGGTGTATCTATACGCCCACGAAACCCACATTTCGAGAGAGCCTGTTGCGGACGCTAAATTCCATCGATCCCCGTGACGTTGGCGATCAGTACAGCAACGAGGAAAGTTTAATGCTTGCGTATGTGCGTCGCTGTCACGTGAATAAACAGTTTTTCTTTCTTTCTATGTCAGATTAAATCAAGCTTTATCCAGTGCATCACAGTACCTACATAAATAGTTAAGGTTATATTTTTATGTCTCATTTCTCCGATGCATTGTTTGCTTGCTCCTTGTCGGGCTACGATCCTTCGCTGTCTTTATTAAATCCTATTTCCCGGGCACAGAGAAGAGCTCCATTATTTAAAACAAGCAAGGCAAAGGCCTGAAGGTCACCGCAGTGCATAAAGGGCTGCTATAATAAACATTTGTTTTCCGCACGTGGAAGCGCGTGGGGTCTCGGCAATGCTCGGTTATGCTCGGCATTAATCGTGAGTTATGTGAGGACGTGGTATACTCCACTCAGAAGGTTAAACGCAGGATGTAGAGAATATGACCCGCCATTTATTTTATGAGGCTTGGCTTCCGAAAGTACTTGCCTCTGATTTTGAAAGTGGAATATTCAGTCTTATTTTTAGAATATTCAGTCTTATTTTTAGAATATTCAGCCTTATTTTTAGAATATTCAGCCTTATTTTTTTAATTCGCTAACCATAATCCTCCTGACAGAATTTCGATCCAATGGCCAATCTCAACAGAGATTATCCAAGTACGCAGGAGATATTATAGTGTACAAGCGTGTGCGCAGACACAGGTGCACTCTCTATTCCTTCACTCTCATAGTCCGATGGGACGACAATCTGACACGACCGGGGAGAGATCAGGCGGAGGACCAACGGCTTCACCTGCTTTCCGAGGCACGGGGTGTCACACCACCAACTTCCAAACTCCGGGCTGCTACAGAGTAATTTCTAATGTAAAAACCCAATAACACTTTTCACCCGACCCGGGAATCGAACCCGCGGGACTTACGCTAAGCAGTCGCGCTTGCGAACACGAGATCAACGAGGATGTTAAAAAGTCGCTAACCATATGCTTAGTTTAAATACTAATAAATTAAAGATAGCATACGTCTAATCCACCAAATGCAGCTCAAAAAAAGGTCCTTTAAATGATAAATCAGTGCTTCACTACCAAAATCTTTCCTACGGATAGAACATGTTGAATTAAGGTGGAAGCGCCAGTGTAGCCCGCGAAATTCAAATTTTCTTACGTTTTTTGCAATTTGCAGGTCAGTGTCAGGTTGTATCTTGGTCAAAATTACATTTGCGGCCGTAATACATACTCAGGTCTGCAATCCTTTGGAGCAGTGAAAAAATCCAACTGCTAAGACTACGCAATCAAAAGATACGGCCATTTAGAGCGGTTGCGCACTACGTCCGATACTTATCCGTCAAAATACAGATCTATAGAAAACTCGGACCGAACTCGGATCGGTAGTGCGTAACCTACCATACAAATTGTTCTACGACCACGCCGGACCGTATTTTCACGGATAAATATCGGATGTTGTGCGCAACCGCTCTTATGCCGCATATTTTGACACTCTGAGGGGTATCAAAACCTATAGGGTACTTCCTGTCGACTTAGAATCATGAAATTTGGCAAAAAGCACTGGCATAGAGCACAAATAAACGAAAAAATCCGAAAACCGTAAATTTGCAGTAACATCACAAAAAAAATTGTGATTACAAACTTATTTGCTGTTGGTAAACTGACCGCGACCTATGTCAATGTATGGGGACAACAGTTTTACAACGGCAAAGTTAAGTTTGTTTGAGATTCGATTCCTGTGATGGACGACCTATTTACATAACTACAACTTGGTACGGAACCCTCGGTGTGCAAATCCGACTCGCACTTAGCCGAATTTTTAGGGTTCCGTACCCAAAAAGACTCCGCTGTCCGTCCGTCTGTCACCAGGCTGTATCTCATGAACCGTGATAGTTAGACAGTTGAAATTTTCACAGACGATGTATTTCTGTTGCCGCTATAAGAACAAACACTAAAAAAAACTCGCACTTAGCCGGTATTTTTACAAATAAGGCTCATTGTTTACAGAGGTGTTGATCAAAATGGTTGGTTCGGCTAAATTTAGACCGCTAGAAGCGCGACAGCCTCAAGCTCGAAAAATTGAAGCACGTTATGTAACTCGCGTTGTATTGACAGCCTTAGGAAAAGCTTTTAGCCCTCACGGTTTATACATAAACTTGCCACTCATGAATAAAACAGGCATAGCATTAAAACAAAGAACCATAATAATCCTTCATCAAAACTTTACAAAAGATTTAGTCATGATAAATTCCCTGCCAGGGTCGCGAGTGTTTGGAAGTTACCGCGGCCCTGGCTCAGGCAACTGAAGGAACACGGGTCGGTTTTAGTCAGTAATAGTCTGACACGCCCTCCCGCTCCACCAAGTTACCGCGGCCCTGGCTCAGGCAACTGAAGGAACACGGGTCGGTTTTAGTCAGTAATAGTCTGACACGCCCTCCCGCTCCACCAAGTTACCGCGGCCCTGGCTCAGGCAACTGAAGGAACACGAATCGGTTTTAGTCAGTAATAGTCTGACACGCCCTCCCGCTCCACCAAGTTACCGCGGCCCTGGCTCAGGCAACTGAAGGAACACGAATCGGTTTTAGTCAGTAATAGTCTGACACGCCCTCCCGCTCCTCCAAGAGCGGTAGCAGTTATTTGATAATTTCCCAAAGTAAAAAAAACGGCCAAGTCCGAGTCGGACTTCGCACATTTAGGGTTCCGTACCAAATCAGGGAAATTCAAAGAAAAAATCTGATTTATCAATATATTGGTATTAGTTACTAAAATCTTTATTACCCAGTAACTGGGTTGTGGAGGTCAGATAGGCAGTCGCTCCATGTAAAATAGTGGTATTGAGCTGCATCCGGTTAGACTGGGAGCCTACCCCATGATAGTTGGGAAAAGGCTAGGCAGATGATGAGTTACTAAAATCTTTATAATGAACAGAACCCTAAAAAGATTAGATATTGAACTACCGTATGGGAAAACATATACAGGGTGACATGAACGCACATACGTGTACTCTAGATTCAGTACATGATTCTGGACCCCAGCGTTGGAATTTTTCGTCGGCTTTTTCCTAATTTTTAACTTTTTTTTTAACTTTTTTTTCACTTTAAACTGTATAAAATCGTTATGCCTATCTACCCCAAAGACATTTTAAATGAAAAAATTTAATTAATTTTTTTTTAATTAATTTTTTTTTTTTACACTTTAAACTGTATAAAATCGTTATACCTATCTACCACAAAGACATTTTAAATAAAAAAAATTAATTAATTATTTTTTCATTTAAAATGTCTTTGGGGTAGATTTTTATACAGCTAAAAGTAAACAAAAAAATTTTTTTTTTCAAATATTAGGAAAAGGCCGACGAAAAATTCCAACGCTAGGGGGTAATCATGTACTGAATCACTAGTACACGTATGTGCGTTCGTGTACCTTACACCCTGTATACAGGGTGTAACGGAAAGGTGTGGTCATATTTTAAGAACAATATCTGCTGACTGCTCATCGATATGAACCACTTTGTTCAAGTAAAACTGAGGAAATTCTCAAAAAAAAATTTACCGCTCAAACAAATATTGATCAGCTGATAATTATTTTGTATGCAAAGTCCAATTTTTTTTTTTTGGAAATTCTCATTTTTTCAGAACCGGCTCTTAAAATATGACCACACCTTTCCGTTACATCCTGTATATATTATATAAAAAACAAAGTCGGGTTAGTTACACGTTACGAAAAAAAAAGTAATGAAGAAAATTCATTGTCTCATGTGTGTGGAATGTGTGTGTATGGAACGAATATTATATTCATTGATTCTGAGGCGGTACGAAGTAGTGTTTATTATTACGTATACTAACTGTAGTATACGTAATAATAAACACTAAGTTCATAGGTCCACTTCAGAACAATATTTTGTGACAGACGACGGACACGTGCGTGTTAGCTTCGGGTACGGAACCCTAAAAAAGAAAAAGCCATGATAAATTAATCAAACCTACTTCAAAAGATAAAAACAAAGAATTGTCCTAGCCGTCACAACTGTCGTAACTTAAAACCAGCCGAAATTAAACCCAAGATCCTTATTACTGTCTAGACTCTAGACAGTAATAAGGATCTCGGGTTCAATTTCTAGACTCTAGACGGAGTTTGATTAAATTTCCCCAGTTATGACAATGTACAGAAATAGACGAATTACTGCCGACATTGTGGCTGATATTCTCGACATGCGGTCATGCGACGACGTAAGGGTCATTCAGAAGGGTGATATTCTCGTCGACCTCGAAGACGATCGATCAATTGTTATTTATTGCACTCATGAAAATTGTTTTTCTTTCGGCGTTGTTTTCCGAAGTTATGAGGTTACCGGCAATTTTGGAAGCATTATGGCGATAGAAACTCTTGTCTCGTGGGACCAAGTATCGATATTGGCAAATTGAGAATGAAATATTGACACCCCTCGCAGCGCTTGTGAGCTAGTATTTTATCGAAATTGAAGACGCCAAAAAATCCGACGGCAGTTATTTTAGTTAAATTATAGATTTCTTGCCACCAACTGCATCCATCATTGAAAAGTAACTTATTCGGAACTTATTTCATTCTCCTGCCCTTATCCCAATTTATATGGGGTCGGCGCAACATGTTTTTCTTCCATACTCCTCTCTCTATTAGTCGTCATCTCCGTAGTCACCCCCTTTTTACCCATATCCTCTTTCACATAGTCCGACCAACGTTTCTTTGGCCTTCCCCTCCTCTTATAGCCATCCACATCCATACACAAGGCTTTCCTCACGACATTTTCTTCATTCCTCCGCATCACATGCCCATACCACGGCAACCGATTTCCACACAACTTTTCAGTCAGCGGTGCCACTTTCAGACTTCCTCTTATATACTCATTCCTAATTCTATCCATGCGCTTAACACCACACATCGTTCTTAGCATTCTCATCTCAGCTGCATGCAATTGCTTTTCATTAATCTCTTTTGTGGCCCAACATTCTAAACCATACAAGACTACAGGTCTGACCATTGTTTTATAAATCTTCCTCTTAAGTTTAAGGCGAACGCGGGAGTCCCAGATAGTCCCGGTGACCTGCCGCCATTTCATCCATCCAGTGTTAATTCTGTGCTTAACAGTCCGATCTGTTTCGCCATCGCTTTGCTTTTGACTTATTCGGAACTATTTAGTTGTTTTTTTTTCAGTCGGGTTTAAAAAAAAAAATATATAAGTGACTTTTATTTGGAATCGCCTCCTCGAGCTTTATTTTGATACACACAATAAATAACTAACCTAACCAATTTCTTTTTCAACCTCATACAGATTGTCACTTTGGCAGTCAAACCCTTTGAAATCTTTCTAGTCGTTCAGGCTACAGCGCGTGCCTAAGCAATACACATACAAACTTACATACTCTAGAAAAACATTACCCTCCTTCTTGGGCGGTCGGGTAAAATAAGAAGAGATGAATGGAAGAACAAGACGTGACACAACTACCCCATTATCCAAGTAACACAGGCTCTTGCCCTTGTCTCATGGAAGGTGGGATGAAGATGGTGATGATAAAAGACGGCAAAACTACATTTCTATTTCAAAACTACGTGTCTATTTCAAAACTACATTTCTATTTCAAAACTACATTTCTATTTCAAAACTACATTTCTATTTCAAAATTACAGCAAGATATGAACTGGTTAACTGACGCACTTCATCACAGTCTAAGGCGAAAATGGAAATGGACAGGACACAGCCAGATACCAGAAAAAAAGATGGACAAATCAAATAACAAAATGGAAAGGTCCAATAGGCAAGAGGAGCGTAGGTCGACAAAGAAAAAGGTGGGAGGATGATGTCACGAACATAGGAGATGACAAACCGCAAAGAATGGTTCAAGTTGGAGTAGGCTTTCATACAAGAGGGGACTACACACCAACAACGAATAAATTTATTTAGATGTTGTATTTTTGTAAATGTGTAGACAAATAAAGCTTATTATTATTATATTATTATTATTATATTATTATGAACTGGACAAGTCTTTGTAGAAAATTGTTGGTAATTTTAGATTTCCATATTTAATTTTATGCGTCGACCGACGATTGACTAAGCGGTTACTTGCTACCTACGCTTGATGAAGCGGCTTTATGGTGCAAAAATAGCTTGAATGTAAATGCAACGATAGGTCAGTAGGCCATTCAGTTACCCTTTTCCATGAAATTGATCCGCATGTTAGGTCACACGGGGTAAGAACAGCACACGGTTTGTTATACAAGCGATGCAAGCAGATCTATTGAACCTGAGGGTCTGGTTTCCAGATTGGACCGAGAAATTGGGTTTTAAAAAAAAAAACAAGATTTTTTTAAAGGTACTTTTCTGTTGCGGTAATAGAAAATGGTACGAGTATTATTTTGAAGTAGGCAAAGTTTGTCATTGCAGCCGAGGGAATACACGTCCGAGCCTAAGGCGAGGTCATTTTAGAGCCGATAAACTGCAGAGACAATTTCCCACATCAATAACTATACCCACGGAATAGAAAAACTTTGCTGCGTGACCAGCAGGTGTATTCGCTAACTCTCTCTCTCTGTGATCGGTCCCTCATATCTGAGGATCGTGGTCAGCATCAGGGTTGCATCTGGAGCGGATGATTACCCTCCACCGGTTTCTGTCCAGCGACCGTATAGAATTTGGAGGTGGACGAGTCGTTAACTTGATCGGTCCATCTTGTTGGTGACCGGCCGCGCGATCATTTGCCTTCGGTTTTCCCAACCACAATCAACTTCTCCAAACTTTCGTCACCTCTGCGCATCGTGTGGCCGAAATATGAAAGAATGCGTTGCTGGTATATGGTGGACAAGCGAGTCTTTATTCGGAGCTGAGTCAGGATCGATGCGTTAGTGCGTTTTGCAGTCCACGCGCGGTATTCAAAGCATTCCTCTCCAGCACCACATCTGTTTGAGGCTTGGCTGGAGAGGCCTCACGGCGCCCTCACCTTCCGCCTGACGCAGGTCCTCACCGGACACGGCTGTTTCGGGAGGTTCCTGTTTCGGATCAAGCGGGAGGTGACGCCCGGGTGTTTCCATTGCACGGATCGCCCAGAGGACACAGTGGAGGTCTGCCCCGCTTGGGCGGAGCCACGCCATGTCCTCGTGGATGCGATAGGCGGCAGCGACCTCTTGCGCCTTGCACTGGTTAAGGCCATGGTACGGAGCGAGAGGGAATGGGAAGCCGTCTCCTCCTTCTGCGAAGCAGTAATGCTCGCGAAGGCGGAGGCGGGACGCGTGAGAGAGTACCAACAACGGAGTCGCCCTCACGCTCTCAGCAGCAGCCGCCTCAGGAGACGCCTGGGACTTCCGGCGCCGCGAGACGATCTCCGGCCACCGTAGACCCAGGTCTGCGGACGGCGAGTAATGGGTAGCTCGCCGTCCGATCAGCAACAGGCCCGAGAGTCGACGGCGCGTAGTGTTCCACGCGCGCCTCAAAGAGTTGTCAGCAAGAGACGGGGCCCGTCATGGCCGATGCCCGCCCGGGGGTTGAGGATAAATTCAAAACAGAGTTACCTCACCCCTGGGCACTCGAGGCAGGAAGGAACAGGGGTGGGTTTTAGTCAGTAAGAGTCTGACACGCCCTCCCGCTCCACTCAGAGCGGGAGAAGTCATACGATGATTTCCCACCCCAAAAAAAAAAAAAAAAAAGCACCACATCTGGAATGCATCAATCCTTTGCCTCTCTCGTGCCAAGATTGTCCACGTTTCCGCTCCATATAGGAATATAGGGAATACCAGGGCTCGTATCAGTCTGATTTTGGTTTTGATAACAATTCCTCTCTTCTTCCAGATTCTGTGCAAATGGTTCATAGCATCTTTTGCCATCCCGATTCGCCTTTTTATCTCGGGGACAGAGCTGCCGTCGTTGCAAAGTCGGGAGCCCAGGTTTATGTAGTGGTCGACGATATTAATGCCAGGAATGTTGCAGGTAATATTTGTTAGCTTTCTGGCTCGATCCACTATCATCACTTTTGTTTTCGCTCTGTTCACTGCGAGACCAATATTCCCACTTTCCAGCTCGAGTTTTTGGAACAGCTCTTTCATATCCTCCATGGATGTTGCTAGAAGAACGGTGTCATCGGCATATCGGAGATTTGACAGTCTCTTTTCGCCTATAAACTGAGAGTAGAGTTTCCCACTCTTCTCTCAGTTTCGTTCGCTTACTCAGTTGACATTAATTTGATAGGCACTTTGCAGTACTTAGTGTAGGTACTGTAAAGTGCCTGTTAAATTGATGTCAACTGAGTTAGCGAATACACCTGCAGGTTGATACAATAAATATAATAAAACTAGCTTCTGCCAGCGGCTTCGCCCGCGTGAATGTCAAAAATTATCCCAAAGGATAAAAAGTACGACTACGTGCTATTCCAGACTACAATCTATCTCTGTGCCAAATTTCATCCAGATCCGTTCAGCCGTTCTGGCGTGATTGAGTTACAAACATCCATCCATTTAAACTTTTGCATTCATAATATTAGTAAGATGTGGCGGGAGCAGGCAGCCGCACCTTTCTGAACTAGTGCGAAATAGTCTAGCGCTAGGGGTAGGAGCGGATTTTTAAGCAAGTGTGTTGAACAGGTTATTTTCAAAGCTACGTATGAACAAATACCAATTAAATTAAAAAAAAAACCCCAACGTTTAAAAGAAAAGCGAAAATTTAAGCTGATGACATTGAAATGACAGAATCAACTTTGATAAAACGTGTCTAAGAACCATCACTAGAAAACCTGCTTTGAAATAAAAAAAAACGGCATTCAAATCGGTTCACCCGTTTAAAATCTACGGTGCCACAAACAGACAGACACACACACACATAGCGGTCCAACTTATAACACCACTGTTTTTGCGCCGGGGGTTAAAACAGCGTATTTCTGACAACCCTTTCAAACATTAAAGTAACACAGGCGTAACTGTCCACAAAAGTAGGTCGAAATCACAGCAATAATACTATTATTTGCAAATGTTTACATTTACTACCTTAACGTTTTATGGCTTATTTATCAGGAACTGTGTTACTTTGCGGAACTGCTCCACATAGCTAGAGCAAGGATTCCTTCCTGATAAGGCGACGTTCTAGGTATAAGTGCAACACTATATTCATTTAGCATCTTAGAGAAACACGTCAGATATTGTTGTCCACAAATAGAATGTTCATCACATGGGCAACTTTTTGGTCCTTTGATACATCATCCATGTAAAGTTAAATTGACAATTTATCTCCTTGCCTGCCCAGCATGTACAGCCACCCTCGCCCTGAATGATTTAATGGAAGTTAATGACAAAGCAGAGCAGTGGTGGCCCAGTGGTAACGGCGGCGACTTACAAGTTGTGTGGTCGTGAGTTCAAACCCAGACAGGCGCTTTACTTTGTGTAAATTGTTTCATCACCACTGCTCTCAAAACGGTGAAGGAAAACATCGTGAGGAAACCGGCATGTCCTAGAACCTTAAATTCGAAGACATGTGACATCCACCAACCCGCATTGGGCCCGCGTGGTGGATACCGACCCACACCCTCTCACAGAAATGAGGCCTGTGCCCCAGCAGTGGGGTCATTAAAAAGGCTGATGACGATGAATAACAAAGCTGGCCAGGTGGCTACATACTGGTCGGACAAAATTTGAGTCAAAATCGAAACTAACAAAAGAAAAAGAACTGAGTTGAAGTTGCAATTTATGCTGATGGTTGAACATGGCCTTCTTCTAGGATTTTTTGAGATTTGCAATAATTTATTTATTTAAATTTCATGTATTTTTTTATTGTTCTACAGATAATGCCTTAAAAACCGCCTTTAATGCAACAAGGCATTCTCTACCAGTCAACCTTTGGGTTAAAAAAATCTACAATGTGGTAGGCGTACAAAAATCAATAAATAATATTAATAAAAATAGAAAAAGTAATGGAAATAAATAATCATCGCACTTAGAGAATGAATTAGTAACCACACTTATTTTTTTTCTTTCTAGAAATTATTCCTGTATCGTGGGTGCATTCACAAACATATAAACTCACATACATAAGACACCCAGACCCGGAACAACTATCTGTAGGCCATACAAATATTTTTTACGGGCCGCAATCGAACCCGTGACATGCAGCGCAGCAGCCGAACGCTCACCCACTGCGGCAACTGTGCCGTCAAATTATAGTCAATATGGTCTTGGTGTTTGAGGAGCTCGAGGCTCAAGTAATAACAGCCGCACGGGCCGATATATCAGGTTAAGCTACGCTTGCCGGGGTTGGTCCATGGATGGGACCATCTTTACATACCGAGTCTCCTCCATGCCTCGAAAAGCACGTTAAGCCGTAGGTCCCGGCTCTCAATCGTGGATCTTTAACAGTCGTTACAGGTCGTCAGAAGCCCGAAAGTCTGACAACCAGTCTTACCAAGGGGTATCGTATTACCCAGTGACTGGGTTGTGAAGGTCAGATAGGCAGTCGCTCCATGTAAAATACTGGTATTCAGCTGCATCCGGTTAGATTGGAAGCCGACCCCAAGATAGTTGGGAAAAAGGCAGGCAGATTGATTTTGACTAAAAAAATCGAATTACTCTGTCAGTCACATTACCAAAAAATATGAGACACGCATTTGTCTTTTGTCACGCTAACAAAATATTGGGACGATTCAGTGCGTTTATATATCGCATGACGTCACGCTTCAGTTAAAATTGCACCACTTTTTACTCAAAAGCGACGTAACAAGGACTCCTGAACTTTGATGCGTTTTATCTTTATAATTTTTCATTAATTTGCTAAAGCAAAAAAAATATGTGTCCTATATTTTTTTATAATCTTACTTACGGACTAAATAGAAATTCTGTGGCCTGGTGCTAAAAGGGCCAAAGTACGTTTTTGTATGAGATGGTAATGCCAGTTCATTGAAAAAGTATGATATTTTTTGTGCTAAAAGGGCGTTAGTTTATCAACAATCTTTCAAAAGTTACTACGTAAAAAAGGCCAATGTAGTGTGCGCTTTCACACCGTTTAGTAAAAAAAAAAACGAAAATAGGGATTATTGATATTGGCCTTTTTAGCACCAGGCTACAGTATTATTTGTTTACCCTAGAATCATCCCTAGTGCTTTAAAACACTAGATGGCGCTACATGTCTCTCGAATCATTTTGCTCCCGTACGAAGCTATGGCGGGTCGCGCTAGTGCTATATATATTTTTTTTTACTTTTGATAGGCATGCGTTTGACCACTATCTCACCTATATGCAAACTACCTACAAATCTTCGCACCACAAAAAGGCAACAGTTCACCAGTTTTAAATTATTTGTGCAAATAAACTAAAGTAACAATGTATTAAAGTTATTTCTGCTAATAATACACCACTGTACGAGCAAGGTCTGTCGATAGACATCACGTGAAGGACATGCTATACATAGCATCGGAACTTCGTGATAAGCCGAACAGTCTAGCCATCTTTACACGATAAACCTAAGTACATAATAATATGTCTGGAATACTTTAGCTAGGTAAACCAGGAGCTAATACATTTTTCGCCGGCGAATGTGAGCGTGAAAACGTGTTAGTTCTATATTGATGACATAGAAATTCGCCGCGAAATATATACAAAGAAAATTCCCCGTCACGTCTCCGTGTTCTGAAACACGTCCTGAACATTTTTCTTAACGTAAAGAGGGTTAAATCATAATGCTTTAAAGTAGGACAGTTTATATCTGAATGCAGGCGCCACATTTTCACTAAAGAACAAACAAATCCTTAAGGCGTATATAGCCGTCAAGTGGCGCACTCATTGAATAAAAAATCGCAGCAAAGCGTAGAAAATAAAGTCCCGTCAAGTCCCTCATTTTTTTTTAGCAAAAAATATTGCTAGTTCACAAATTCATAATAATTCATAATTCATAATTTTTATATTTTCAATTATTAGGGACCTCTCGACGAGTATAGGCCTCCTCCAATTTTTTCCACTTTTCTCTTTCCTGAGCTAATGTCATCCAGTTACATGGAGAGAAGCATACTCAACCTGAAACGTAGAGATAAAAAACGTAATACAGAAATAAGGAAGCGAACCAAAGTAATTGATGCTCTGTCACACTGCCAAAAACTAAAGTGGAAATGGGCAGGCCATATCGCTCGAATGCACAATGAAAAATGGACTAGGATGGTTACCATTTGGTCTGGCCCCACTGGTAAAAGGAAAAGAGGAAGACCACTAAAAAGATGGTCAGATGAAATCGAGAAAATGGCTGGGGGTAACTGGATGACATTAGCTCAAGTCCCTCATTAGCAGACACAATTAAAAAGCTATTGTCGCGTCTCCTTGAGGAGACGCGAGGGGCCTGACGGATTGAAGAATCCTATGTTGCAGTTGTTGCAAATATATAGGATTATACCAAAAACGGCCGTTTTTGACACTTTTGCTTACTACTTTGAATACGAAACACTTTGAGTCCTGTTTTAACAACGTAAAAATACCTTATCCAATTTGTAACAAACGCAACAGATTCTTTAATCTTTATTTTCTACGCTTTGTCACGATTTTTTATTCAATGAGGGTGCCACTTATGCGGAGGTAGGCCCTAAGCAGTGCAAATACAGTTGTGTTGCATAATGCCTTATGCGTTGGAGCAAAGCAGCATACATCTCATGCTAGCTTCTACCAGCGGCTTCGCCATTTTGGAATCAGTAGGGACATACAACCCTCATTATAAATCATAGCTTATGTGCTATTCCTTTAACTACGCATACTGTACGTCTAACGTAGCTTTGCGCAAAAATTATTGCTGGGAAACGATACGAACGATTTATTTTTAGGTTTGAAAAAAATAACTATTTTTTATTGCGCGCTATGTAACGCGAACCCAGGCAAGTGGAGTTAAACCCCGCCCCTTCGCTCTAAGCCACGTAGGTACTTGTCGAATACGTTTGATATTCATTGCGTTTTTGTAACAGCAAATGCGTAATTTCTAAATTTAGAAAACAAAAACGAAAATTCAGGTACTGTTTGTTTGGAAAAAAAATAGTAATAAGTAATAATAACACTTTGAATTCATAATCGTAAAAAGGTGAATTAAAAATAATTGCGACTTTGACCTTCAATATTTCCAGAACCAGTGGATAAATTCGAAACAGAGTTACCGCGCCCTTGGCACTCAGGGCAGGGAAGGAACGGGGGTGGATTTTAGTCAGTAAGAGTCTGACACGCCCTCCCGCTCCACCCAGGGCGGGAGATGTTACTGGATGATTTCGCAACCCCCCAAAAAAAAAGGTATGGTCTAGTGGAAAAAAAAATTCAAATAATGCGTAGAATATGTGGCTTTCGGCTTCAGAAACTTCAGAAAATCTTTTTACACCCATATAAACTATCTCTGTACTAAATATCATCTAGATCCATCCAGCCGTTCTGTCGTGATGAGCCAACATTCATCTATCCAGCACGCAAAATACAAACATTCACATAGTAGGATAGGTACACTTGTATATTTGACCTGTATAAAAGAATGAATCTTTAACGCATTGTTTGAAGGTTTGTAAAATATCTAAATCATAAATCAGTGCGGTATGTGCCTGCTGAGCCTGAATTGCAAATTGGGTAACCAAGGCATTTTCTCGTGTGCTGTTGTTGGCTTTATTGTTGTGTCTAGATATTTTTTTGTAGTTTACAGTAAGTAAGGTACCTAAATTAATACCAAGAGTTAGTAGGTACAATAGTTTTGTTTGTTTGTTTGTTTTGTCTTTTAAAAAACGTTACCCCACAGTATCGTGGGTGCGCTCTCAAACATGTAAACTCACGTACACAAGATACCCAGACCCGGAACAACTATCTGTAGGCCATACAAAATAATATTTGTTCCGTGCGGGAATTGAACCCGCGACACGCAGCGCAGCAGCTAATCTCTCAACTACAGCGCGTAGTTGGTCCTTAGATTCTTCCATGGATATACTGCCAAATAGTTTTGGTCCTAAAAAGCGCACAGCGCAAAAACTTTCCCAAAGTGCAATCCAATATCTACTGTTTTTTCTGAGTCTTAGCTTACCTTGATTTCTTTAACTACCAAAACACTTAGATATTAAAATCTCATCACCTCAGACCCGGAACAACTATCTGTAGGCCATACAAATATTTGTTCCGTGCGGGGATCGAACCCGCGATACGCAGCGCAGCAGTCGAACGCTCAACCACTACGCCAACCGTGCCGTCAAATGTCAGAAGCTCTCCATTTATAAGCGAATATCATTTTACTTAGCTTTTGTCAGCGGCTTTAATCGCGTGAAAGCCGAAGAGTAGCCCACGACTATGTGTTACCGGGATAAAAAAGTATCAAGTACGCCACGGCAATGTGTTACCGGGACAAAAAAGTATCAAGTACGGCACGCCCGGCACGTCTGACACGTCCTCCCGCTCCTCCCTAGAGCGGGAGAAGTCATTGGATGATTTCCCACGCCCAAAAAAAAAAAAAGAAAAAAAATTTAAACCACGGCTATGTGTTACCGGGATAAAAATGTATCAAGTACCCCACGGCAATATGTTACCGGGACAAAAAAGTATCAAGTACCCCACGGCAATGTGTTACCGGGACAAAAAAGTATCAAGTACCCCACGGCAATGTGTTACCGGGATAAGAAAAATAGGTATCCTATGCCCTAATCTTTATCTAGCTAGACCATGATCTAAGTGTGTTCTAAATTTTATCATAATCCGTTCAGCCGTTGATTGATATACAAATTTACAGACTTTCACATTTATAATTAGAAGGACTTACAGCTGGATTAGAAACGACACACACAAAACGAAGAAAAATCATCTTGGACTGAGCTCTCACGGAACGTGTTTTCAGAAAAGAACGTGTTAAATAACACTAAATCATCGCTGTCTAGCGCTGTTGGCTGTGGTATGCAAGTGCCACATTTTACTCGCGGAGCGCTGAACAAAAGTTAAAGCGCTAACACCGGGCGTCTGGGAGCGGAGTGCTTTATAGCTACTTTTAGGCTGCGGTTATACTGCAACGTAGCTGAAAAACGCTTCAAGAGAATTTTTTTGTAGAAAAACAGAATCCATACTAATATTATAATTGCGAAAGTATCTGTCTGTTTGTTTGTTAGGTTTTTGGAACGAAGTTCCTTATCGCGCGTTGTGAAAGGGGGCTAGACGGAAAAAATTCTTACGAAAAGTTATCACGACACTAATGAGGCTGTCCATTCAAAAAGATTGTGTTGGAAAAACAATCTAATAAAAACTTCTTGTATTTTTGGTGGGTAGGTACAAAGTTTGCAAGCAGATCAAGCATTATTGTTATAGTTGTTGTTATTGCTAAAGAGTTGAGTTGAGTTGAGCTGAGCTGAGCTGATCTGAGCTGAGCTGAGCTGCGATGAGATGATGAAGTATAACTTCTTACGTGCGTGCGTGTGTGCGTAGTTAATAATAAAAAAAATATTATAAATTAAAAAAAATAAAATTATATTACAATTCCTTCACTAATTAATCGAAAGGAACTTCGTTCCATCCGGGTGTCCCTTGACACCTCTCAAGTTTTTTATTTTTTATGAATTTTCGTATAGAGACATATTCGACCTTAGATAATTTTCGACCTTCACGCGGGCAAAGTCGCTGGCAAAAACTAGTCTTTATTAAAATAAATGTTTTCGTCGGGTGCAAAAAATCAAATGGCCTCGTTTATAGCTCGTTTATTGGGTTTTATTGTAAAACGATTACAACTCTGTAACTGAGCTCAACTCCAATATTTAGCCTGAGGCGCAATCCCCTTACAAATACGTATTCCACCCGTATAAGAACGTAATCAATCTAATTACAATCTCAATTTGACAAAAATACCTTTGATTTACCTATATCTTTGACAAGCTTTTTGACATTGAATTTCACCTCTAAGCACGAGAATTAGCATTCTGACCAAACTGTCACAGACAAATCAAACATTAGTGGCACCGTAGAAAAAAACGCTACGAAAAATCGTAATACGAGTACCACTAGAAAAATCATTACCGCTACGAAAAATCTTTCTACCGCTACGAAATATCGTAATACCGCTACGCGGTCCGGTCAACTGAACGTATTTTTCAAAAGAGTCACCGCTCTTTGCTACGCTGCTACGAGATAGCGGCCTAACATACTAGCAGCTTATTTAATGCAGGTGCCTCCACCATTTTTATATTTCTCGTTATTGCGACAGCCGCTGTTTCTAAAGAAATTATATGAAGAGACGGAGAAGCTAGACATGCAGCAAAATTATTCCTAGAAGGAACTAAACTTTATGGACTAAAACCTTTATGGTGTCTAGCTATTGCAGAAGTTATGGCAGGAAGTGAAGGTGCTTAAGCTGAAGTTTGCAGGGGTATTAAGTATTCAAGGTAACACGACGTAAGTTATTTTGAATCTCTATGAAATATGAACGGATGAGTTACCTATATTTTTATACTTCAGTTTATATTTTACTGTAAAACACTAGAATGGCTTACAAAAACGTAATTGGAACAATTTCTCACTAATTAAGACTAACGATTATTTTCAGACAATGCAATGTCTAGACGTAACTTGCTGACCAAATAATAAATCCTATTTTTAGCAATATTGCACAGGCGCACTTGTCATCTATACCGCAAGGTAGCAGTGGTGGCGCAGTGGTAATGGCAGCGACTTACCTAGTTGTAGGTCATGGGTTTGAATCCAGCCATAAACAGCCTTGTAATTTTCCCACTGTTGGGATTCAGGCAACAGCACAACACCAAAACCACCACCACTGCTTTCAATACGGTGAAGGAAAACATCGTGAGGAAACCAAACTTATAAGACGCAGTTATAATAATGATTTTTAATTGAATATCACATCTAAACAACTAGTCTTATTTCTTTGAAAAAAATATATGTTAATCTAGACAATTTCCTTCGTAATTTGATGTGAATATTTGAAATTATATTTTTATAACATCATCATTCTCCTGCCCTTATCCCAATTTATTTGGGGTCGGCGCAACATGTCTTTTTCTTCCATACTCCTCTATTAGTCGTCATCTCTGTAGTCACCCCCTTTTTACCCATATCCTCTTTCACACAGTCCAACCATCTTTTCTTTGGCCTTCCCCTACTCTTATAGCTATATACTATTATATACTACCTACTCTTATATACTCTTATATTTTTATAACATAACGTAATTAATTTGTGAAGTTATGTCTAACGTGGATAAAAAATTGAGAATCACGCAAAAAACATAAAGCTTATTTTTATGGAGTCTTCACCATTTTAAAGATAATTCAATTATTTATCTTTTAGTATACGTGTTTTATTATAATACCTGTTTTTTTACGTATAATGCGTCTCATATCGGACAGCGCTCCTTGATGGGTGAGTCCTATTACTGGGTGGAAGTACGACGCGTTACGCGAGCTCAGCACAGAACACGCAATCTAACCACTCAAGGTCGTTGGCAGTTAATAGCGCCTTAAGAACCAAAACTTCGAAGACATGTGACATCCATCAACCCGTATTGGGCCCGCGTGGTGAATTACGGCTCACGCCCTCACGAAGAGGCCTATGTCTTAGCAGTAGGACCATTCAAAATCAATCTGCCTAGCCTTTTCTACAACTATCTTGTGGTCGGCTTCCAGTCTAACCGGATGCAGCTGAATACCAGTATTTTACATGGAGCGACTGCCTATCTGACCTCCACAACCCAGTTACTGGGTAATACGATACCCCTTGGTAAGACTGGTTGTCAGACTTTCGTTCTTGTGACAACCCGTAACGACTGTTGACAGCCGAGACTAACGGCTTAACGTGCTTTCCGAGTCACGGAGGAGTCTCGGTATGTAAAGATAGTCACCCATCCATGGACCAACCCCGGCAAGCGTAGCTTAACCATGGATCGACCCGTGCGGCTGTTATTACTTTAGCCACGAGCTCCTCCGAGCATTATAGTCTGATTATACTCTGCTTTTGCCATTAATATAGCCCACTAAAAATCGTTCCCACCTCACGCAGGAGCCTTCCGACACATATGCAACTGTTTTTTAGGGTTCCGTACCCAAAGGGTCCAAATAGAGCCGTATTGCTGTCACTCACGTGTCCGAATGTCCTTCGTCTGTCACAAAATTTTGTTCCATTGATTTTTTTAGTTTCTCGATGACCTATGAACTTGAAATTTGGTGATAATGTTTATTATTACGTATATTTTACTAACAAATACCAATATATTGATAAATCAGATTTTTTCTTTGATAATTCCCTCATTTAGTACGAACACACTTGGGCGGTTTTTTTTTGTGTAATACCAGATGAATTCTCCCGCTCTGACAAACACATGCAAAACCCAAGAGGCCATAACAGATTCTACATTGTTTCCACATCATCATTAACACTCCCTATTCCTTCAGGACATCCAGGTGACTACACAACAACCACAACACGACTAACAGTTGGCACTCGTAAAGAGTTTATTACCTTAGCTGACGATAAACTAAACTGTGCCCTGTACCCAAGTTATAAGCGGCAGCGGGTAACTTAACAAGAGAACTTGCAACACTGAGAGCATAACTGAATAAGAACGAAGAGTAACTTAGCACAACTTGGCAAAGTTACGAACGCTATAGGGACTATTAAATGAGGAAGGAGCAATAAATACCTGTGTTTTTATAAAGCAACGAAGTTGGAACTTTCTTTAGGTTTTATTTTTTTTTCCGAGTTTATGCGAAGAAAATTTTGCCGAATGAGACTTTGTAGTAGTGAGGCGGACCGTAGAGAATTATGAATGGTAACATAATACCTTCTGGCATGAATGAAGTTTACAATTTAAATGTTATGCAACTTGATTCTGAATGAACGTGTTTCAAGGATATTGTAATCACTCAAGTATTGTATAGCGGTTTTGTTTGAAAAGAATCAACGCTGTCAGCATTTTTAATCATTCACTTTCGCTTTTTTCAGCCGCTACGACCGCGGGACAGACCAAAATTATGTCACGAAAACATCCTAATAATAATCATACGTAATCGATATCCTAAATATGCCATGGTCTACCTGTTTTTCAAATTCCATCCAAATCGAAATTGCAGCTGTTCAGGTGAGATTAGTAAACATACAAACTTTCACATTTGTTATTACGATTTTGTAAGGTACCAAGTTAGTATACCTACATGGAGCCTCTGCCCCCCTAGCCAAATAACTTTAATAATAGCGCAGACGCTAACGCTTCGTGCAAAATGTATAGCAAGGACATTACCTGCGGAGAGAACTGTCACGTGACTCACGCCCAGTAATATCGTTGCCATACATTTTGCACGAAGCGTTAACGCTAACAGAAAAGTATTTTGTCTAACCCCTCTGACGTGGCAGTCTAGTCACCCCCCAATTTATTACAGTCTAGCGAGAATTCCCCTACAACCCAGGCCCTGAGTCACATTTCCCAAACTCGTCATCCCTTTCAACTTACTCCCACACCACGTTTAAATATGAGTCACCTACAAAGGGCAACGCACCCTCAGCTAATGGCATGCACCCTCGCGAATAGTCGTGAAGTCGCCTGAATCATAACCGAGGACCACAAGACGTATGGGAACTGTCTAACTTCGCCAAGTGTACTAACTTTGCCAAGGCAGTATTTAATTGAAAAGTTTTAATGTTTTTGTGTGAATGATGGAGTTATTTTAGTTAGGAATTCTGGTTTTTAGGGTTCCTGAAAGTACGGATGAAAAAAGCAGAATCCTTATAGGATCACTCGTGTGTCGGTCTGTCCGTCTGTCACTGTGTTGAGTTAAAATTTGGTACACAAATGGATATCGAAATAAATTAATTTGTGATACGGCGGGAAATAAAGTTTTTTAAACTGTACGCCATATCAGATGAAAGGTACATATACATATAAATGAGGGTCTCAAATGTATTTATTTTTTTATTATTTAAAATAAATAATTTCAATGTTATTTATGAATCTCCGTAATTACTGAGCCTAAAATTTTGAAATAAATACAGAATAATTATAATATGTGGATCTTTGTTTATAGATTGCAGGAAAACCTATAACATGTTTTTGAGATACAGTTTAGTTCTTGGCTTTAATACTTTCATTGAGAGTTCTAAGTATTGAGAAGAATCAGCTCAGATTAGCAACGAAGAAAAACTCAATTTATGGGATGCTATCACATTATAAAGGCGAAAGTTTGTGAGTGGGTGTGTTTGTTACTTCTTCACGCTCAAACGGCTGGACCGATTTGGATGAAATTTGGTATGAGCTTATACGGATTAACACATAGGCTTTTTATCCCGGTCTACACGGGTGAAACCGTGGGGCGCAGCTAGTAAGACTACGTATTATGTAGACGTTTAAAAAGCACTTAAGTAGGATGACGTTTGAGCTGAATTTAAAAAATGTTGCACTGTCAGTATTTTTAAGTGCAAGCAATTTGGAAACTTCCGATTGCTACTAAACGACACTGTATAAAAAGCTGCGTATATCCTGAATGTCATCAGGAACTCCGGTCCGGAATTCCCAATTCAATTTCCGGGAATACGATACATCATTGACTTATATGAGGCGGGGTGGTTCCATTAGGTATGATTTTTTCCTGTCTTCCGTTCCGGATCTCTAATTCTCTGAATGATAACAGCTTTACAGATACACCCTTCCCTATAGATTGCAACTTTGCAACATTGTCTTGCTCGAGTCATGATGAATTGGGGGACAGCTGTTTACACTTCCACCCTCTAAGGCTCCTGTTGACGGGTGCGACAATTTTTCATAGAAATTATTCTAAAATTGCTCAGATGGACCAATTTTCATAAAATCGCGTTATGGCAATGTCACGTCGCACCTGTCTGTTGGAGAAAACCCCAGACGTTAAAAAAACGTTATCAGCCCATATACAGCATGTAACAAAAACCCTGTCCGATCCTGAAGGGTTTTGAACTCTTAACTTCAAGGTAACAAGACCGTTTATCGACTGTCGCTTCGCATCCGTGTCCTTTTTACCAAACCTATAGACGACCCCGACGTATTACTTGGTTAGTACTGCGTACAAATTAATAATACGTAATAATAATTAATAATTGCGTAATAATTTAATGGATACGAGATAATTATTTTTCCCTAATGAAAATAATCACTTAATTAAAAAAAAAAAACTTATCAAAGGCAACACTGAGCGCTCGACAAAGTTCACCTACTGTTTCGTGTCAAACATGCCGCCTGAGCGAGACAGAGTGCCTACAGCCACATAATTATTACTACAGCGCGGCTAGTGAAGGGCGGTATCGTTTGAAATAAAAATAGGTAAAAATAAAAACGATTTCGCCGGCCAGTGAAGTGTTGTCAGATTTTAATTTTATGAAAATTTGCCATATTTAGTGTTAAACTTCGCTTGAAATGAAATCTATAACTTTTGGTTTTTATGAGTAACATTTTTTTTACAACTTTTTCTAGTACGTATGTTAAACCAGGAATACGCCTTTATTGGATCAGACAGGGTTTTTGTTACATGCTGTATAATTTGCAAAATACCGTAAAAAGATGAAGACAAATAGTAATCTAACTCTAGAATACAGTCAAATACAACTGTGAGACTGACTCTTACGGCAGACGCTTCGTGCCCCCTGAACATCGCCTTTTACAACATAGAGTTACATATATCTTGAAATATTTATTCACCTTAATCATTCATATTCAAAACAAAAAGAGTACTTTGCCACCCGATTCCATACGACGCGACAAGTAACATACTAGTATTCACCACAGCAACACACTAGGAATAAGCCTTGCATAATGATGATGTACACACAGAATCTGCTCTATCGCAATTTCTGAGTTCATTTCGGATGTGTGCGGTTAGATAGCCAGTATGCTTCGGTTAGAGCGGTTATTGCCGCATCCAGTCGAAAGTTTATGAACGATTGATTCAGACATCATAGTTTTTTTGAGGCTGTTTTATTGGGATATTTTCTCATACTGACTGACGGCTAATATTGATAACTACATTATTTCATTAAGTTTCTGAGGGGGATTAAATTATTCATTTTTTTTGCGGTTGGGATATCGTCAGATGAATTCTCTCCCTCTGGATGGAGCCGGAGGCAGTGTCAGGCTCTTACTGAGAAACCCACCCGTGTCAGTTGCCCTTTACGTTCCAGAGCTTTTAGACAAAATACTTTTCTGTTAACGTTAACGCTTCGTGCAAAATGTATGGCAACGACATTACTGGGCGTGAGTCAGGTGACAGTTCTCTCCGCAGGTAATGTCCTTGCATTTTGCATGAAGCGTTAGCGCTATTATAAAAATTATTTGGGGTCAGGGCCGCGATAACTCTTTTGCTCACTCAGTTGCGACTTGCGGGTCCCCCCTGGATTAAATTGCATCTTGACATTGTCACACCAGTTTTGATAAACTGACAGAGTTATTTCATTGCCATTAATGTCAAAATGCGTTAATTACTTTAGTGCCAAATGTTAATTCGGACGACGATCTAGTTGACCTAAAAGCGGTACATTACATGTAATAGCCACATTAATCTTTGATCGTAATTCGTACCCAAGTTAAACGAGCCATTAGGTTTAACGTGGCCTAAACGGGTCAAAGTCTAAATAACCAAAATAAAGCGGAGACTTTATAGGATGGAAACAACACATCATTAAAATAACAAAAGAAAAACATGTTTATGCCAGAGACAAACGCGTCGTGCAAACAGAAAAAAATATACATATTATGATGACAATATTGTTGCACAAACATACAGCCTTATTGTACTGGGACAAAAGCGGCCATTACATCGCACAGTTGCTTTTAGCACGCTCATTGTCTATGATTAAACGACGGTACAATGAATAGCTTTGTATTCTGGTGAGTCGCGGGAATCAGTCATTTTGTTTATAACCGCTACTTACGGGTGAACGAAAGGAAAATCTGGGAATGATTTAGAACAGAGTTTCTCAACCGGCAGTCCGCGGACCACTGAACCCTCTGCGAGCATGTTTCAAGTGGAACGCGGAAAATAAAATAACAGGATTGAAGTCAAAACTACGAAAGCATGGCGCGGTAAGCGCTTGTCGGTAGCCAATTTAGTTGGTATCTTCAGCACGCTAAAGACGTTAAATTTAAGCCTACACGAAACTGAAATTGTAACCCAGTGGGGAATGGAACTGGTATCTTTAACACAGGTTACTGTGTAACCTAGCTAAGATGCCAGTTGCGATACGTTCTATGGCAAAACAAATATGAATGTACCTATGTAAGATTTTTGTGATCTGATTACTTGTTCATATTGTGACTCAATAAAGCATTATTACAAGTATTATTAATGAATAAAAATGTGAAATGTGAAACAGATGATATCAATAACTTCGTTGCTGGAGATTTTCCAAGGGGTCCGTGACGATGATCGTTAACCCACCTTAGGGTCCGCCTTTAAAAAAGGTTGAGAAATGTTGGTTTAAGACTGTCACTGCCTTCATCAAAACTTTATTTCCCTTCCCAACTTCTCAGGCAATAATCTGCTTCGAATCCCACGAAAATTGTGTTGTTTTCTGTCTTAACTGAGGACGACAGAGCACAAACTGATTAAGATCATAATTGGATTAAGTCGCGAGATGGTTCACACAGCGTCTTGCGAGCGGTGCCATGATCCGATTATAATTGCCGGCTATCATAACTTGTGCGGTACAATAACTACCAGATTAACATGTACTTAAGGCCCAATAAACCACAAATAAAAAATCGTTTGCAATGAGCCAAAGTCTAGCGATGAATCAACAGAGCAATTTAAAAGAAAAATACTGCGTACAAAGCTAACGGCAGAATTTAAAAAAAAAATCAACCCTGTTCAACCGAACACCAGAATATTCTCCGTGGCTCATTTTTAGGGTTTCGTAAAGGGACCAAACGGAGCTCTATTGTTGTCACTCACGTGTTCGTCTCGTCTGTCACAAAATTTAAAAAGAATTTTTTAACTTCCCATTGACCTATGAACTTGATATTTGGTGATAATGTTTACTATTACGTATACTTTACTAACAATTAATGTGCAAAATCCGACACGTACTTGGCCAGTTTCTATTTTCAGTATCACAAACAGTTAGTATATAAAGCCAGTATTTCAAAACAGGACCGAAATACGGACGTAAACCTATTTATTAAATTGATACATGCTCGGAGGCGGCAAACATCGCAGCTCATATATCTAAGAAAACGTTTAAGAAGGCGGAAGCTATATCTGGACACAAAGAACGCGAGGGATCTCATCCGGGGAGACAGGAGGGTGGCTGCTAGCCAGATGTGATATTGATAAAAGACACGTCCTGTAGGTATGTCTGGCTCTTGGCAAATTATTTCGAGGACTGGGTTTAGGGATTTTTATAGCTTGTCGAAGTGGTATGAAGTTATTTCTTATCGGAATGGAATTTTGTACAGATTTTACACCTGACAGTGACACTACTTGGATTTTAGAAACGGTTTCTGCCTTAAAGAACCTTTTCAACCGCTGGGGGAAATTGATTGTATTAAACGAGAAAAAGAAAGTCTGCTAGTAGCACGGAACAATTGCCTCTAGCGAAAGGCTTGTGACAACAAAGCTGTTGTGAGTTTATAACGTCGAGGTACAGAAACCTCCTAGTACACACTTGTGCGGGCAACAAAAGTTATAAATTCTTTAACAGTATTACCAGTACGTTGAACAAAATACCCTTTAAGACTAATACTCGTAGTATATTCTCAAGTAGAATATACGCGGGTACTAGGTTTTGCAAATTTTCAACTAATACTAACTGACTCGGCGAACTTCATACCGCTTGAGAATCGATTAACGAATCCGTTCTCGAGATATCATCAACAAAGCCGTTCCATACGGATTTTTTGAGAAAATGAATTATCTTCATATATTTTTTTTCGAAATTTTAATAATATTTACATATTTATATTTGGGGTGGAGGCAAATACAATCTATCAATGATCATAAAAATCGTTCTAGCTCTAGCCGTTCTAATCCTAATAATATTATAAATGCGAAAGTTTGTATGTTTGTGCTTCAATCACGCAAAAACGGCTGGAGGGATATGAATGAAATTTTTCACCCACATAGATTTTAACCTAAATTAAAACATAAACTACTTTTTACCATGCGGGCGAAGCCGCTGGCAAAAACTAGTAGATTATAAATATGTTAGTTTGTCAGTTCTTCAATTTTCATGTTTGTGGCTCAATCACGATTTAACTACTAATTTGGATGGCATTTTGCCCACATGACCTGGGGCCCGGTTCTGTAAGATAACTAACTTGTCAATAGTGTGTCGGTAGTGTGTCAGTGGTGTCTCAATAGAACATTTGGTATTCTACAAATCATTTATGGTCATTGACTTGCCACTGTAGTGCCATGGAAACGCCTTAATTGGACTATTGTAATAATTGGTAGTCTGGTCTACTATAATATGTCAATAGCATTTGGAAGTTTTTGCAGAAAAACAAATTTGCAACAGTGGCAAAATAATGTCTGTTTTGTGTCGATAGAGTGAGGATGGCGTGTTGCTTAACTCAAAGTTACAGAATTGGGCCCCTGAATACAGGATAACATATAAGTAGGTAGTTCTTCGAAACGGTGCGAGTAAATCGCGGGCAACCTCTGTAATGCTTGTGACAACCTGATTTATCATCGGCAGAGCTACGAGTACAAGCTACAAACTTATATTTAAGCCAAGTTAACCGTTTATATTTTCGTGAGCAAAAACTTAAATTAAATTTTGTTTAGTGTTGTGTCGCTGTAGTTTTGTGTTGTGTTACTTTTTTCGCATAGGTGTTTCTAGGGAGAAGGGAGTCGAGAGCGGTAGCGTAGTGCCCCGCATCGTGACACGACAGCGTCATGCCGTTTGCCGACACGGCATATCAAATTCAAAGACTTTAGTTTATGTTTGGTCAGGTAAGATTTTTCAGCAACGCAAAATACAGTCGCGTAAAAGTATTATTCAAGAGGGTAGAGCTACACGCTACCAACATAGACCAAGCTAACCGTTTAAGTTCCCGTCAACAAAAACTTAGAGACCGCTATCAAATCGGCATCGGTCCTGCATCTGACGTTGACAAAGTTTTTGCGGACATCAACTTAGTAGCTGACCTCAATACAGTTGGGAGGAGAGGGCTAGTAAGTGACAGGATTTGTGAGGTAGGTCGGGCGATTAGAGCTGTCATCTCGTTAGATGTGGATTATAATTAAGTCTGCTGTTTCTGAAATAAATTCGTTTTCTTTTTTTGAGAGGTATATTTCAGATTTTTGACGGGTTATTTTAATTAGTCGTGTAGTCTGTAATCCATTTTACAGAAAATAAACCATCTCATAATTAAAAATCTTTTAAATCAACCTAAATCTCGACTTTACTTATCTTATACGCAACGCAAGCTTCGAATCTAGCTCATTCATTAGATCATAATTGAAATGACCTTGCATGTTGTGCATTAAAACTTATAGAAATGCATTATTTTAACTGTAAAATCACGTATATCTGTGAAATCGGCCAAAATTTCGTGTAATTTCATGGCCTCTTAAGTAGGTAAAGCAAACAACAAAAACTGCAAAACTAGCCATGACATACCATAGCAAACGCTTAGAAAAAAGCTTCCTTAGAAAAACCAGTTTCTAATTCTAATACGCACATTAAAAAAAAAAAGGCCAGATCTAGACATTTCGACAACAAAAACAAAATAACTGCACCACGTGGTTTTAGCGAACGTAGCAAAACGTAAGCAGTGTTAACCAAGGCCATCGAATTGACTATTCAATGTTTTTTATCACGTTTCAATTAGCTTCACCCACTTCCCGGTTTCCGATTGAGCTGAAATTTTGGATACAAGTTAAGTTTGGATGACAACGCATGGTTAGTTAAGTGACGTCACTCTAAATTTAATATGGCGGACTCCCAAAGATAACGGACTAGTTGTTTTTACAAGATTTTATTTAACTTGCAATGTATACTATCTATGTACATGTATGTAACTATGATTGTTCGGGTGGAATCTTGCAACTCAACCACCCACATAGACCCACTTCCCGATGTCCGATTTGACTCAAATTTGGTGTACTTATGTATCCTCGGTGACAATACAATGATATGGTACCATGAAGCTGGTCTGATGATGGACACGGAAGATGGCCATAGGAACTTCTGAACTAAACAAGATAAACCAATCGAGTCTGGACTCGATTGATTTGTCTTGAGGAGCATTTTACGCCTACACGAAATCCAGGGTCTGATGATGAAGCTGGAAGGTGGCCACAGCATCTCTGTAATAAAACAACATAACCTTACCGAGTTTGGGGTCAATTGATTCGTCTTGAGGAGCACTTTATATCAGATCATAATATCCGTAGAACATTTTAAAACATCACGCCTAATCTAAAATACTAACCAAATAAAAAGTTAAAAATAAATTAAAGCTAAAAATATTTTTAAAACAAGCTTTTATCTGGGACAATGAACTAAAAAGTTAAAAATATATTCTAGTAAGTATTTGGTACAGAAGTATAGTAAGTACCTAACCTGTAACGGGTAGCGCCTCAAGCTTTTAAGAATATAGGTAAGTACCTACACGCCAAATACTTCATCATCAGCCCTTTTTAATCCGTCAGGCCCCTCAAGGTTAGCTATAGGAGATAGGGGGATAGGAAGGCTATAGGTTTTTAATTGTCTGCTAATAAGGGGCTTGACGGGACTTGTCCCCACTGCTGGGGCACAGGCCTCCTCTGTGAGAGAGGGTGTGGGCCGTAATCCACCACGCAGGCCCAATGCGGGATGGTGGAAAATACTTACTAGAATATATTTTTAACTTTTTGTATCATAATTTAGTAGTATAATTTTTTTGTATCATAATTTAATTTTTGTATAATAAGAATATAGGTAAGTACCTACACGCCAAATACTTACTAGAACATATTCTCAACTTTTTAGTTCATTGTCCCAGATAAAAGCTTGTTTTAATTATTTTTTTTTTCCTTTAATTTATTTTTAACTTTTTAGTGGGTAAGTATTTTAGATTAGGCGTGGTGTTTTAAAATATTCTACGGATATTATGTGATGTAAAGTGTTCCTCAAGACGAATCAATCGAGCCGAAACTCGGTGGGGTTATGTTGTTTTATCACAGAGATGCCGTGGCCACCTTCAAGCTTCTTCATCAGACCCTAAATATCGTCTAGGCGTACAATGCTCCTCAAAACGAATCAATCGAGCCCAGACTCGATGTGTTTATCTTGTTTATTTCAGAAGTTCCTATGGCCATGTTGCGTCTCCATTTTCAGACCACCATATCACTGTATTGTCACCGAAGATACATAATTAAACCAAATTTGAGTCCAATCGGACATTGAATCTAATTTGAGTTGAAAGATTCCACCCGAATAAACATAGTTACATACATACATTGCAAGTGCTAGTAAAAAAGGCTCGCCCTTTATTACGCGGCCCTTAAAAACGCCCTGAAAAAAAGCGACAGAACTAAAGCCTCTGCCTAACACTTTAGGGAATACAAGCATAAAGTTATGATGGCTATAAAAAGTGTTTGCAGTACACCGCTCGTTGTGCGGCACATCGACTGCGATTGCATGTAAATATTGTAGATCCACACATGGCTAAGTGATATTGGATTGAAGTGGGAATGGCTAGGACCGCATAAGTGTATAAAATTGAGTACATTTATCAAATAGATTGGAAATATTGAGTGGATTTGATTTAAAGCATATGTGGTGTAAGTGTATGTGGAGGTTAAACAGTTGTAAACGCACCCAGAGTACAGGCGAAATTTCTTGTATAGGCAGCGATTTTTTAGAAGAAGAGTACCGACCAAGTGCGAATCAGACTCGCGCATGTAGGGTTCCGTACCATCGTACAGGAATAAACCTACGCGTCTACTTGTTGCCATAATTAAAATCTAACAAAAAAACACGTTTCTGGTAGGGGAGCCTACTAACTTAACTTTTAATTTATTTTTATAACTTTTTATTACAGCGGCAACAGAAATACACATTCTGTGATGTGAAAATTTCAACTGTCTACCTATTACGGATCATGAGATAAAGCCCGCTGACAGACAGGCGGACGGACAGCGGAGGCTTCGTAATAGGGTCTCGTTGTTTAACTTCGGGCACAGAACCGTAAAAAAGAAAAGAAAAAAGCCTGATATTAATGTATAGGTTCCTAGCGACCCCTACAGGCTTCGCAAGGGCACAAATTATACAAATAAAAATTCCTCGTTTATCGCTCTTTCTATTAGCGAAAACGACATCAAAACCCATTGCGTGGTTTAGAAGGACTTAGCGGATAAACAGAAAGACAGACGCGGAAAGCGACTTTACGAATACTATGTATTGAAGACTGGAATGGAGGAAAATAGTTTAACATTCTTGTTTTTTCAGGTTCTCAGGAAAGAATGGGAGGTGAAAACGTGTTCAGCCGACCCCAAGTGCAGAAAGATCATGGGACAAGAGCAGAAAGATAATTTATCACATATCATCATCATCATCATCATCATTTCAACCGAAAGACGTCCACTGGCCTCCCCAAGTCTCGACACAAAAACCGGTTCTGTGTTCCGTTCCTCATCCACTGAATAGGCTATGTTTTCTAAAAAAAACTAATTTATTCCGTCAGATTACCAAAAAATATAGGGGCACGTATTTTTTTCATTTGTCATGGAAACCAAAAATGAGGACGATACAGTGCGTTGAAATTTCGTATAACGTCACACCTTTTCTATCGTTTTTAGGCACGCGTTTAACCGCTATCTCACCTGATGGTAAGCGATGATGTGGTCGAAGATGGAGCACGCTTGCCTAGAAGTAACCTATTCACTCTTGACGTAGACTCCCAGGTTGTAGCTATCAAGAAACACAGACTGGCAGAGAATTCCACTCCTTAGCTGTACGCACAATTAATGTTTTCGCAAAACGATACACTTCGTACCGTTTAGTGACGTAACAAGCCCCCACTCCTGAACTTTGATGCGTTTTATCTTTGTTTTTATTGGTTTGGTAAAGCGAAAAATACGTGTCAATGTAAGTGTAAAGTGATACGAGTAATCTAACTTACGGAATAAAAAGAATTAATATTTTTATACCTAGGATACATCCCTATTTCTGCGACCCTCACCAGCGGCCTGAGATAAAATACTTTTCTGTTAGCGTTCACGCTAACGCTTAATACAAAATGTATGGCAATGACTTTACCTACGTGAGTCACGTGACAATTCTATCCGCAGGTAATGTCATTGCCATACATTTCATGCGATCCACACCAGCCCCCTTTTGTAGCCATATTACATTTCTATTATCGTTTACGCTAACGCTTAGAACAAAATGTATGGCAATGACATTACCTGCGTAGATAAGTGTCACGTGACTTATCGCAGGTAATGTCATTGCCATACATTTTGTTCTAAGCGTTAGCGTAAACGATAATAGAAATGTAATATGGCTAGGGGGGCAGGTTTGCAGCCGATATTCTTAAAAATAAAAACTTGGTAATGGGAGATCACCACACAGATTAAGGTTTGTTTAACATAATTTCGTTTACAAACAACACAGGTATGAACAAACAAGATGCTTGAGAAGATATGGCACGGAGGTTTGAAGAAACAAGATTTAGCTTATCCACTTAGCAAAATGTCAAAAGGCAAGAAGATAAGCGAACCAAAGATTTGCCTACATTAATTAGAAGCTTCAGAGCTTTCAAGTTATAATTTCTGCTGAATAAATAATTTTATCTCAAGTGAAATCCTACTAATATCAGAAAAGCAAAAGTTTGGATGGATAAATGTTTGTTACGCAATCACACCAGAACGGCTGAACAGATCTGGATGAAATTTGGCACAGAGATAGATTATAGCCTGTATAGTACATAAACTATCTACACTAATATTATAAAGAGGTAAAGTGTGTAAGTTTGTTTGTAGAAACTAATCTCTGGAAATACTGAACCGATTTTGAAAATTCTTTCACCAGTAGAAAACTACATATATGCCTGAGTGACACAGGGTATATTTGATTGCGATTAAGGACGCTAGATGGCACTACGTCAATCAATCTGCCTAGCCTTTTCCCAACTATATTGGGGTCGGCTTCCAGTCTAACCGGTTGCAGCTGAATACCATTGTTTTACATGGAGCGACTGCCTATCTGACCTCCACAAACCAGTTACTGGGTAATACGACACCCCTTGGTAAGACTGGATGTCAGACTTTCGGGCTTCTGACGACCCGTAACGACTGTCAAAGATCCACGATTGACAGCCGGGACCAACGGCTTAACGTGCTTTCTGAGGCACGCAGGAGTCTCGGTATGTAAAGAGCGTGCCTTTCAAATAATTTTGTTCCTGTGCAAAGCCGGGGCTGGTCGCTAATAATTAATAATAGGGGAAGTACTAATTTCTGAATGAAGGAAATGTCGTGAGGAAAGTCTTGTGTATGGATGTGGATGGCTATAAGAGTAGGGGAAGGCCAAAGAAACGATGGTTGGACTGTGTGAAACAGGATATGGGTAAAATGGGGGTGACTACAGAGATGACGACTAATAGAGGAGTATGGAAGAAAAAGACATGTTGCGCCGACCACAAATAAATTGGGATAAGGGCAGGAGAATGATGATGGAAGTACTAATTTCACGCAGGCAGAAGCTAGTACTTGCTAAAGTATTTATTTTTTAACTAATTTTAGTTAAAGTAAATTAGTTACTTTTTCTCGCCTAAACTACTGAAAATCATCACGAAATTTTGCATAAAGAAAAAAAAAAGAAAAAAAGAAAAGTAGGTACTGTTCCCAAGAGAAAGAACAATATCTTTCGTCGGTCGCAATTGTTTTAGGACGCTAGATGGCGCTACGTGTCTTTCGAATCATTTTGCTCCCGTGCGAAGTCGGGGCGAGTCACTAGCCTCTATACTAATATTATAAAGAGGTAAAGTTTGTGAGTTTGTAAGGTTGTAGGGGGTTATCTCTGGATCTACTGAACCGATTTTAAAAATTCTTTTACCAAAAGAAATCCACTTTATTTGTGAGTGTCATGGATATTGGTGTTGATTCTGTTATGTACAAACTAAACTTAATTTAGGCTATTGCTGTCTTTTTCTCTCTAATAAAACAAGAAATCTCTAATAGATCAAAAGAATCGGCACCATTATATACATTTTTGAAATCCACGCGGACGGAGTTGCGGGCGAGGTGCTAGTAACTTATAACGTTATAGTATATTTCATGCAAAACATGAAATATACTATTGGGTTGACGACTAAAAAAATCTAATTAGTCCGTCAGTTAGACTACCAAAAAATATTGGACAAGTATTTTTTCTTTTGTCACTTTAACAAAAAATGAAGACGATAGGGTGGGTTGAAATTTCGAATGAAGTCACACTTAGGTTAAAATTGTACCAGTTTTTACTTAAAAGTGACGTAACAGGCCCTCACTCCTGAACTTTGATGCGTTGTACCTTTGTAATTTTTCATTAATTTGATAAAGCAAAATATACGTGTCCAATATTTTTTGATAATTTATCTTACGGACTAAACAGGATTATTATTGTCGTCATCCCTATTAAAAACACACATAAAATCACATTTAAAAGCAAAGTATTCGGTACCACATTCCCATTTACAGCTCGGCTTATCGTATGAAATGAAAAAGCAAGTCCACATTAATTCCCGAGAGATGTTGATTAAAAATATTACTGAAAGCTCGAAACGAGGGCAAACATTGACTGACTCATAAAAGTGGATTACTATGATCATAAAACTCTGCTATTTAGTGTAACACTTAGCAATGATATTATAAAGGAAAGATACGCTACGTTCATGCAGTTCAATAGAAGTTTTGATCAGTGTTAAAAACAGGATCGATTGTTATAAAAAAAAATGTGTAAAATTTTCATACGAAATGATAAGTAGTTTTTTGCAATTTCTAATGTTTTCAGTACTTACCCTAACCTGGGTTGATCACATAGAAGTTTTTAATCAGTATAAGAAACAGGATCGACTGGCATCAATAAAAATGTTTGTGTAAAATGGCCATTTTCTTGCTAACTGTAAATTTTTTTGAAACTGTGAATAGGGGATCAAAATTTCACGAAAAATTATGGGTAGTCTCCTAAGACCCTTTTCGTGTAGCTGCAATGGTAAGGTAGTTGTAGTAATGCCCCGCTAGAAGTTTGCACCCTGTATAGTACAAAACAAAGTCTTTTTCTGCGTCTATTTGTTTGTCTGCAAAGTCCTAAACCACGCACGGATTTTGACGCGGTCTTCTTCTCTAATACGAGTATATGGAACGATAAACGAGGAAAGTTTTTATATATAATTTGCACCACCGCACCAGTGCAAATCTGGGGCGGGTCGCTAGTTAGAGATATTAGAATGTAATAAATACTAATATAATTTGCACCACCGCACCAGTGCAAAGCTGGGGCGGGTCGCTAGTTAGAGATATTAGAATGTAATAAATACTAACATAATTTGCACCACCGCACCAGTGCAAAGCTGGGGCGGGTCGCTAGTTAGAGATATTAGAATGTAATAAATACTAATATAATTTGCACTAGGTACCGCACCAGTGCAAAGCTGGGGCAGGTCGCTACTTAGAGATATTAGAATAAATAGTAATAAATACCGATTCATGGTGAACATCCCATCCACACGCACAAAACGTTTTGAGAACACATTCATTGTGCGTGCAGCTAGGGAGTGGAATTCCCTGCAGGAGTCTGTGTTTCCTGATAGCTACAACCTGGGAGTCTTTAAGTCAAGAGTGAATAGGTTACTTCTAAGCAAGCGTACTCCATCTTCGACCACATCATCACTTACCATTAGGTGAGATAGTGGTCAAACGCGTGCCTATCAAGAATAAAAAAAAAAGCTATTATATTTTGCACCACCGCACCAGCGCAAAGCTGGGGCGGGTCGCTAGTTACAGATATTATTATCCAGTCAGGGTTCACATGTCTGAAACATGGAGAAATAATCCAATTTCATGAGCACAATACCACATATGCCAAAGACATCTGATACGTACAGACCACATATAAATGTATGTTAGGATTAATTAACTCACTGGATAGTTCCTGATCCCTCGCCCTCATCTTATTTAATTGGTATAAGTAGGAGCCTTGAGGATACTCCGGTTGAATGACCCCGTCTTGGGAGGCTTAGAAGAAAATTATTTTCACAGGCACACAGGGCAAGGAAGAAAAGGAAATACACCAGAAAACGAGAATAATCGTTTTGTTAATGACAAAAACGTTCAACATTAATTTTTAAAAGGGGAAGTGTAGAACTCATTTGGGGATCGAAAAATTTGTCCACATTGCTGTCATATTTTATTTAGTTCATATTACTTTGTAATTTAAGTTTGTATTTATCTGTAAACATACTTAATTTTGGATTTAGTCTTTTTCAATTCAATAAGCATGCGTCTGGATGGTGTGAAAGTCAAGATGTTTTTAGAGTTCCGAACCCAAAGGGTAAAACGGGTCCCTATTACTAAGAATCCACTGTCCGTCCGTCTGTCTGTCCTTCTGTCACAAGACTGTATCTCATGAACCGTGATGGTCGAAATTTTCACAGATGATGTATTTCTGTTGCCGCTATAACAACAAATACTAAAAAAAAAGCGGCCAAATACGAGTCGGACTAGCGCACGAAGGGTTCCGTACCGTTATCTAACGACAAAAAAATTACGTTAGTTGTATGGGAGCCCCCTTAAATATTTATACACATAGAAATACATCATCTGTGAAAATTTTAACTGTCTAACTATCACGGTTCATGAGATAGAGCCGAGAGACGGACAGGCAGACGGACGGACAGCGGAGTCTTAGTAATAGGGTCCCGTTTTATCCTTTGGGTACGGAACCCTAAAACAGAATTTAAGGGTGCTTCCATACAACAAACGTGATTTTTTTGCCGTTTTTATAGATAATGGTACGGAACACTACGTGCGCGAGTCCGACTCGCACTTGGCCGGTGTTTTTTAATCAATTACACCTCAATGAGCAAACAGATTTAGATGAAACTTGGCACACGGGTAGACCATAACCGGGATTAGTACAAGAGATACTTTACAACTCGGTTGTAAGTCCTCGTGGGATAATATTCAACCTTCTTGCGGGCGAAGCCACTGGTAAATGGTATTAAAGTAATAAAGGACTCTAGCCTCAGGTACCTCTGACACAAAATATCACAAACTCACAACACTAATAACTGTTTCGCAGTGGAAAAAGCCCCAAATATTTCAATTTTCTCTCAGCTACTCCGCCATTTGTGCGAAGTTAATTAAAATCTGGAACAGAGCTATATTATTACGTACTAGTTTCTTTGTTCCCGAATACAGTGTGGGTTTCGTATCGTCCCCGTATTGAACTTGACTGAACAATAAAAGGATGTAATTCATCAGCTCTATCAAGAACATCTGCCTTGATAGGAACACTATAAATAGACGGAGCAGTGTCCGAATTAAGACATCGGCCAATTTACTTTACGGCAGCCATCTTTGTCAGATCTCGACTCAATTAATACTAGTGAATTGGTATTACTTGGAGATTTTTATGGTTTTTCGACGTTTAAGTAAACAATAGCCCAATTTAGTCGTTCTATTGATTAATTAATTTTAGTATAAAAACAGTCAACTCAAACTCTTAATCTCACAGCAGGATGAGAGACAAAATTACGGGCAAGATTTTCACGGAGCGATATATTCTTCAGTCGTTTGTTAAATCGTACAAGACGTTAAGGCAGACACGTAGAGAATGGAAGACAATGCAACAAAGCGTGTCTGGATTAAAGATTTATATCACCTCCCAACGGACGAACTATCCAGAACTCTCAGCAAAACAGCCAAACAAAACCAGTTAGAATAGGGATGTTACCTTAGGGGTATAAAAATAATAATTCCATTTATTCTGTAAGTGTAGATAATCAAAATATATTGGAAACGTATTTTTTGCTTTACCAAACCAATAAAGAATGACAAAGAAAACGCATCAAAGTTCAGAAGTGGGGGCTTGTTACGTCACTTCGTAGCAGAAAGTGTAGCACGGCGATCGTCCTCATTTTTAGGGTGAGCCCTATTGCTGTCACTCACGTGTCCGTCTGTCTATCTGCCCGTCGTCTAACACAGGTTTTACAGCAAACGTTTGGAGCTGTCTTCAAATTTTCACAGTGTAAGCATCTTGTTAACCCAAAGCCATACAAATAGTCAAAAATACATTTAGTACCTACGGAACGACGAACGGATGGACCATTTCGATTTTTTAGGAAACTACCCTATTTCGGCAACTAATTCTTAGAACTGCCTGCGAAACCGCAAATCCTTTGCGAATCAATATATATGTCGAGATTGTTGTCCTTGTTGTGACGAATGTAATAGAGAGAGATGGAGCACAGTGAAGCACGTTGATTATCGCCAAATGAATACCAGTTGTATCCAGATTTGTCGAGGCCGGCAGGGGACCGTGTGGACGATCTGCAGTTGATAGGAAGCTATAAAAATTCTGATAAACATGATATTTGGATGTTAAGTGTGCCAGATGGTTTGTTGTTTGTTTGGCTATACGTAAGATGATACGTTTTGTCATCGTTGAATGGGAGACTGGAATTATGACATTATAAAATTAATGATAACGCTTGAGGCTTGCCTTGATAAACGAAAACGAATCAATCAGTACCAATTTATTGTTTTTAAGTCTCTGCATTAAGAATCACCGTCAAAAGTGGTAAGTAATAGAAAGTTAACTGAAAAAGAAAACAGTCTTATTCCATCGCTTTTTGGGTTTAGCGGAGCATAGACATGCATTGCTCGCAGAACAGATTCTCGATGGGGCTGAGAAGTTACCTGATAGCTACAACCTGTGAGTCTTTAAGTCAAGAGTGGATAGGTTACTTCTAGACAAGCGTGCTCCATCGTCGACCACATCATCGCTTACCATCAGGTGAGATAGTGGTCAAACGCGAACCTATCAATTTAAAAAAAAAAGTTCTGGAGTGGTGACCGCGTACCGAAACACGCAGCGTTGGAAGGCCTCCAACAAGCTGACCTGTAGGTTTATTCAAATATTCTGAGATCATATTACGACGGAAATTGTCTAGATTAACATTTTTTTTTTCTCAAAGAAATAAGACTAGTCCTTTAAACGTGATGTTCAATTAAAAACCGTTTAAAGTCGAATAACTGCGCCTTAAGCTATAATTTATAATGAAGGAAGTAGTTTAGTTTCACGCGTGCGAAGTCGCTAACTAATTTGGACTATATTATAACTGTAATAGATGCTCAAGCCCAGTACAAAAACTGTAAAATAACAACACCAGACCATTCTTCCTATGAAATATAGGTGTTATTAAAACTTATCTTCAGCGAATCTTCAAAAGCGCGGCACATAACTGGTTTTTCATCCCCTAAGCCGAAGCTGAGTTAAGCAAATGGAAAATGCACGACCCTAATCCTGATTAAATGCATTGAAGGGAGGAATTACACTCGAGCCCCTAGAATAGGATTCACCATTAAAATACACCATTGGAACTGGCAATAAACGAGTTCGATGTTATTTGCATTTAATTTTGTAAATTGATTTCATAAGTATATTTACTAGCACTTCGCACACAACTTCGTGCGAGTTTTCAAAAATTTAGGGTACACGTAAAACATGTCGATTAAAAACACGGTGAAGCGTAAGGTGTAAACTAGTTTGCCATCTCTAACTTAGTTCATAGCTAGAACCGTCCTTTTCTCGCACTGCCTTTAAGTAAAAGATAGCGATTCTCTGATTTTAATGAAGTTATCGAACAAGAGAATCGGCACCATTATTAGTTTAACTAAATTTGACAGCTCTAACGTCCGTCTCTTTCTTGTTTTATTAGAGACAAAAAAGATAGCAATAGTCTAAATTAAGTTAAGTTTGTGCACCATGGAATCGGCACCATTGCTACCTTTCTTAAGTTCTTCATTAACAACAACACAAACACAAACAACACAAACTTATAAGCAGAGGTTGGAATTAGGTAGAGTTATTTATGTACTTACACTGATTTCATACAGCGAAAGAATAAAGTGGATATGCCTCAAATCCCGAGATTAATTTTAGAGAGCAGAAAAATCCCGTGATTTATTAAATAAAAAAGCTATTTACTTTTACACAATTTAAACCACAGCATGCGCGATGTTGCCACATTTGTAGTTCACACAACATAGCTTGTGAGAACAAAAGAAAACAATAGAGGTTTTTATTATTATTTATTTGTAATATTGTTGGCCACACGGGATTGTCCATTAGAAATCCCGGGAAGATCCGTATTAATATCAACATTTCGATGCAATTACATAAAAAACTCTACCTAATTCCGATCTCTGCTTATAAGTCTGTCTTTCTTCCAAAATTGGGTGACGTGATGCAATACAGACAACAGATATTTGGCAGAAAACTTTTACTATGTTTACCTTCAGGAATGTGGGACGAAAGTTAAAAAAAAGAAAACTATTCTCAACAGTCGCTTAACTACGTTTGTTAAACAGTGGAATAAAGTTAAGGTGAAAAAACTTCCGGAACAAAACAGAACAGGGATGAGTACAAAATTAATCATTATTTTAGTCCTGAAGTCACATTATTAAAACATATTGAACACGTATTTTTTGCTTTATTAAACCAATAAAAATGATAAAGATAAAACGCAACAAAGCTCAGGAGTGGGGGCTTGTTACGTCACTTCTAGGTTAAAAGTACAACAAACATAGCAAACACACACACACATAATAAACATAGGTGTGACGTCACGCGAAATTTCAACACACTGTATCAACCTCATTTTTTTGTTTACGTGACAAAAGAAATCCAGTATTTTTTGGTAATCTAACGGACGTACCAAATTTCTTTTTTGTCATCTACCCTCTTCGCTTAGATATTAGCACGACAATTTTGGAAACCCTTATCCGATACACAAAAAGGATGCTTCGAGTCCGTAATCATCTATCAAGGACGATCGTCTGCCATTGATGCTGCTAATGCTTTTACCGATATCCTCATTCCCGTACCACCAAAATTGTATGCTCGTAAAATATGTGGTCTCGATACGCAGTTACTGTTTCTTGCTTGTTCGGGACTTATTTTCAACAGTTTAGGCTACAACCTGGGCGTTTACTGTTTCTTGCTTGTTCGGGATTTATTTTCAACAGTTCAGGCTACAACCTGGGACTGGGAGTTTACTGTTTCTTGCTTATTCGGGACTTATTTTCAACAGTTAGGCTGCAACCTGGGAGTTTAGGTACTGTTTCTTGCTTGTTCGGGACTTATTTTCAACAGTTTAGGCTACAACTTAGGAGTTTACTGTTTCTTGCTTGTTCGGGATTTATTTTCAACAGTTTAGGCTACAACCTGGGCGTTTACTGTTTCTTGCTTGTTCGGGATTTATTTTCAACAGTTCAGGCTACAACCTAGGACTGGGAGTTTACTGTTTCTTGCTTATTCGGGACTTATTTTCAACAGTTAGGCTGCATCCTGCACGCGTAGCATGACCAATTCTATCTCTACTCTGCCAAGAGTAGACAAAGTTATTTCTATGACACTCTACATCTCTACTGCCCGAGCACGGCGCGACCCGTAGACTCGCGTTTCTACGAAGACAAAGACATATTCATTCTTTCCATAGCAACGGGTAGGTAGTTAGTGATGTAGACAAGCTAAGAATTCTACGATAATATATTACGTTTCGTTATCGAAATAAATGTGTCTAACGCCAAGTTCTAAAACATTTTGAACGTAACTCAAAGCAACAACGAAACGTATTAATTTTATTCTGTCATTTCTGTCATCTGTGTTGACTGTTTTTTTTTAAATTATTTTATTATCCCCGAAGGGAAGGCGAAAGTCTTTTGACCATATTGCCTAGTCTTACGTAGTTATTTATACTTTTTTTCCATTAGAATGCAGATGTAACACATTCTAATGTTTTTTGCAGTATTTGGCAACAAATGTGTCGAGTCAGCCTTCTCGGCAAACTTCGCTGAGGTAGTCAATACTACAATAAAATTCTAAGCTCCATTTTCCCGAGATCGCGCCTGTTTCAATGATTCCACATATTGTCCATTTGCGTTGACACTTGAGACACAAAACTACACCAATTTTACATCACAGTATCCACTAGGAATCAATAAACGAATAATTAAAACAGCCACTGAACTTCACTCGACAAAATTCCGCCAATTTGTTTGTTGTTTGTACAACAATATTTAATTTTGTGTTTGTGGAGACTGATCTTGTTGGATTTGTGCAAATAACAACAAACAAAGTAAATAAATAATGAAACACAGGAAAAATGTAGTTTGTTATGTTAATTTTCGCATTTTGTTACACAATACAAAACTTTAAAACACATTTTTCAAAAATTTGGTTTTTGGAAAAGTTATTTATATTTTTTTTTTTCGGGAAGATCGAGAGCCTCCGTTAATGCTCGTACTTCGTTTCTTTCTGCCTTCCTTCCATTCTTCTCGGTATAAAACTGAGACGATGGCGACAGTAGCCCCCAGACATGTTTTTAAAATCAAACTTCAAACACACACACTCACTTCATTTCTTTTATTGGCTTTTGTGGAAGATTCACCACAATTTTGAAATGAAACAGACGCCTAATTGAGTTTTTAAAATCAATAAAGATCTTGTCTAGGTCTAATGAGATGTAGACTATTTGACACTTCTTGAGTAGAAATGTTTCTACCTTCATGTGTCAAAAGTAGAGAAAAATTGGTCGTCATGCTTTACATTGTAGACTTTTGTCGACTGAAGAATAGAAACATTTCTTCTCGTCAGTTTTAACATCGCCATGCTTCACACGGTAGAAATCTTTCTACAATCTGTCATTTTGTCTATTCTTCCGTCGACAAAACCCGTTTCTAGGATGGTCATGCTACGCGTGCTGGGAGTTTAGGTACTGTTTCTTGCTTGTTCGGGATTTATTTTCACAGTTTAGGCTACAACCTGGGAGTTTACTGTTTCTTGCTTATTCTGGACTAATTTTCAACAGTTTAGGCTACAACCTGGGAGTTTACTGTTTCTTGCTTGTTCGGGACTTATTTTCAACAGTTTAAGCTACAACCTGGAAGTCATTAAGTCGAGAGTGAATAGGTTACATATAGGCAAGCGGGTTTCATCGTCGACCACATCATCGCTTACCATCAGCTGAGAAAGTGGTCAAACGCGAGCTAATCAATGATAGAAAAAAAAGTTCTGATGCATTCACTCTTACGTAGGAAGGTCCAGGTAGGCCACTGCAAACACAACAAAGCAAAAACGGGGATTATAGACTCATGTCATAGATACTGTGACGACCTTATGTTGGCGACCTTATGGTGGAGACTGGCACGTTGGAAGTTTGGAACGCCGATTGAAAATTAAGAAGAATAAGGAAGACTTTTGTTTTATAGAGACTTCTCCTAGCCCGCATGAAGAGGGCACTTGTATTATTTTTATTTATTCAATATAACGTACAAGTGCGACATCCCTCTTTTCTTTATCACACAACACACATAAGCAGTCACTCTCGTACACCACACTCTCGCACTGCCAGCGAGTAAGACAACCCCCAGGAACATATAAGAAATCTCCAGGGACAGCACTAAGAGAAGGTGCTTCAGGTCCCTATAATACAATGTGAGAGCAGTGTTGTTCAGAACCTTGGTGACTTGCTGGAATTAAGAATGACGTTACTTAGCTAACCATGAATTGTCATACTAAACATGAATGCAACATTCCAGCTCAATCGGAAACCGAGAAGTGGGTCAAATTTAACTCAAATTTATTACAAAAAATACAACCAACTTCCAAAAACGAAAATACACTTAAAATTGAAAAATAACTTTAATTTCGGAAGTCGGTGTTTGTATTTTATTTCTTCGTTAATTGACATAGACTTTCGAAATTAAAGTTATTTTTAAATTTTAAGTGTATTTTCTTTTTTGGAAGTCGGTTGTATTTTTTGTAAAAAAAAAAAAAAACACAGTCGAACATAGAACCTCCTCCTTTTTGCGAAGTTGGCTAAAAAATACTTACCATCAGTGCAAAAAGAAGGTGTCAAAAGTACGTAACGCGTTTTTATAAAACAAATGATGCTCTATTCTCTGATTGGTCCTCATCACACTTCGCAATTCAATTGAAACTAGACACGCAGGCACCAACGGTTTGCTCCAAATTGGTTGCAAGTGCAAGGTTATATTCGGTCTATACCGGTTTATATTGACATGTTGTTTCCTGATAGCTACAACCTGGAGGTCTTTAAATCAACAGTGAATAGGTTACTTCTAGACAAGCGTGCCCCATCGTCGACCACATCATATAATAAAAAAAATCACTTGGTCCGGTTTTATACCAAGGTCCGAATAGGGCGCTGACCCAATTAGTCCCTTCCTGTATATCTGGGTATAAATGGGCAAACCCCGGCTATATCTAGCTCATATAGCTATATTGTATCAGGCAGAGCTGAAGGTCGTTGGCCGGATTAATATAGAATTTGTTGAGGCTCAAAAATGAAGATGGTACTGACGTCAAAGTGTGTACACCTACATAGGTGGTATTGATCGTGGCTACGTAAGCCATGTTACTAATCATTTTAAGGTACGATCCTTTTTTTTGAATGTGGGAATTCATCAGGTGACTTCTGGAGTGCGGGTCAGACTTACTGTTTAAAACCCACCAATGTTCCTTTATTTTTTGTGGGGTGGGATATCATCCAATGACTTCTCTCAATCTGTGTGGAGCAGCAGGGCGTGTCAGACTTTTACTGACTAAAACTCACCCCTGTTCCTTCTCTACCCTGAGTGCCCAGAGGCGCGGTAACTCTGTTTCGAATTTATCCACGACCCCTGGGCAGGCATCGACCATGACGGGCTTCCTCATGCATTGCTGACATCTCTTTGAGGCGCGCGTGGAACTGATGCTGATAGGATGAAGCTACCCACTACTCGCCGTCCGCAGGCTCGCGTCTCTCTCTCACGGTGGCCGGAGATCGTCTCGCGACCCACCCTTAAGTTGCCTTTTACGTTCCAGGGCCGCGGTGACTCTTTTCTCTCACGCGACCCTTTTTTTTTTTTGGGCGTGGGAATTCATCCAATGACATCTCCCGCTCTGGGTGAAACGGGAGGGCGTGTCAGACTCTTACTGACTAAAACCCACCCCTGTTCCTTCCTTGCCTGAGTGCCCAGGGGAGCGGTAACTCTGTTACGAATTTATCCGCTACCCCTAGGCACTCTCGCGACCCTACCCGGGCCTGCGGACGGCGAGTAGCGGGTAACTCGCCGTCCGATCAGCACCAGGCCCGAGAGTCGACGGCGCGTAGTGTTCCACGCGCGCCTCAAAGAGTTGTCAGCAAAGGACGGGGCCTGCCACGGCCAGTGCCTGCCCGGGGGTGGAGGATAAATTCGAAAGAGTTACCTCGCCCCCGGGCACTCGAGGCAGGGAGGAACAGGGGTGGGTTTTAGTCAGTAAGCACCCTTCCGCTCCACCCTAGAGCGGAAGAAGTCATAGGATGATTTCCCACCCCCCAAAAAAAAAAAAAGGCACTCGCGACCCTAAGGCGACGATCAAGAACACTTCGACTGCAAAATTGCCTAGCAAATCAAAGCCTGTGAACGTAGTATTAGTCACAAGTCCATCGTACATATTGCATTGTATGTAAATCGCAAATATATTGCCAATTCGCGAAACGGTCTATTCTGCAAAACCGTAACACCGCAACATAGTCTGCACCGCTATTGTGTAACATCACTAGACTGCGATAGGCTAAGTTGATTGATTGAACCAGTGAACGTTACTGATATGATTGGGTTCCCATCGCTGTATACGATATCCAGCCGGTCTCTCTGAATAGAGGTCTGAAAAGGCCGCTGACCCAATTAGCCTTTCACCGCTGATAGTTGGGGTTTGGCGCGAAAGGCACATCGATAGTTTTAGAACTACCCTATTCATGTTTTTACAGCCCTGTTCTTTCATTCTTTTCTATAGAATTCTGGGTTTTATCGATGTTCTGGTTGCGTTTTTGGCAGCCAAGATCAAAACCTTATACTCAAGCTTTTTATTCGTTAGTCTTTTTTGAACACGCTTTTATTATCTCCATCTGTAACTAACTACATACAAAATACTTAGAAGTTAAGTCTGATCCACTTGGTTTCCGATTAAGCTGAAATTTTGCACACACATGTTTAGTTTGGATGACAATGGTGCCGATTCTGTTGTGCACAAACTAAACTTAATTTAGGCTATTGCTGTCTTTGTCTCTCTAATAGAACAAGAAAGAGACGCACGTAATTTAGAGCTGTCAAATTTAGTTGAATTAATTTATCCATACAAATTAAGGGTATACGTAAAAATATGTCGACTAAAAACACGGTGAAGCGCAAGGCGTAAACTAGTTTGACATCTCTAATTTAGTTCATAGCTATAGCCGTCGTTTTCTCGCACTGCCTTTTAGTAAAAGATAGCGATTCTCTAATTCTAGTTTAGTTATTGAACAAGAGAATTAGCACACATGCATTAGCTAAGTTACGTAATTCTAAATCCAATATGGCGGATTAGTCATTTATTTTTTATGCATTCCCATGATATGGACGACAAATGAAAAAGTTTTCCGAGAAGAATACAAAATGCGTGTTTTTTTGATTTTTTGACTATAATATTATTATGGCAAAGAAATTTAAGATACACGTTGCCAGATGCTAGTAGTAGTTCTTTACTACATTATGAGAATGACTTGAGAAGCTACCATTAGTAACTTATACATGAAGATATAAGGACTGACATAAAGTTAAGTGCGTTTTATCTAAGAAAAAGCATGTTCTCTTTTCTTTTAAAATTTGTTTCATCTTTCCGTTTTGAAAAGGTCTCCAAGGAGCTCCCACTTCTGATGTACCTACGCCATCTGCAGAGTGACACAATACATGTTTCTTAGATACATATTTAATATCGTCGTTGGAACAAAGATTTTATATCATGAAAATTATATATTTTCGCTGAAACAATTTAGAGGCGAAAGTGACAGATTTGGAGCAACTGTTGTAGGTAATTGTGTTTTCATTTTGTGCGATACTCGTAGTTGAGGGACCGGTTTTAGGGTTCCGAAAGTTCGAATGAAAAACGGAACCTTCATAGGATCACTCATGTGTGTGTCTGTCTGTCCGTTTATCACAGCTAATTTGACGACCGAGACGAACGTGTACCGGGTTAAATAAATTAATTTGGAATATGTTTACGCGAAAGTGTGTAAACGGTACCTTTTTTAGGAGAAATCATCAAATAACTTCCCCCGCTCTGGGTGAAGCGAGAGGGCGTGTCAGACTTTTACTGACTAAAACCCACCCGTGTTCCTTCAGTTGCCTGTGCCAGGGGCGCGGTGACTCTTTCGAACACTCGCGCGCCCCTGGCAGAAGACAAGACGTTACTATAAAACGCTACACGTATCGCAATTCCTAACATCAAACTTCTTGACTGTAATATGCATTGTTGCATAGTACAATTTCTAGACACAAAACATACCCGGGCCTGCGGACGGCGAGTAGTGGGTAGCTCGCCGTCCGATCAGCACCAGACCCGAGAATCGACGGCGCGTAGTGTTCCACGCGCGCCTCTAAGAGATGTTAGCAAATCATGACGGGGCCCGACATGGCCGATAGTGCCCAGGGGTTGTGGATAAATTCGAAACAGAGTTACCGCGCCCCTGGGCACTCAGGGCAGGGAAGGAACAGGGGTGGGTTTTAGTCAGTAAGAGTCTGACACGCCCTCCCGCTCCACCCAAAGCGGCAGATGTCATTGGATGATTTTCAAACGCCAAAAAAAAAAAAAATTACAAAACATGACCATCACACCAGACAGCTTTCAACTGGCTAATAGTGTAATAACAGTTATCGTTAGACGAGTAACAAGAGGTAAGGCCGTTTTGAAGCACCATACATAGAACTTTTAACTACAGTTGAAACTCATAAATGTTAGTTTTGATTATGGGGTGAAAAATATGAAAAGATTTTGAATGAAAATTGAAAAGAAACATTGGTGCCGATTCTCTTGTTCAATAACTAAACTAAAAAAAAAGCTTACTTACAGTCGAACATAGAACTTCCTCCTTTTTGCGAAGTCGATTAAAAATAGAGAATCGCTATCTTTTACTAAAAGGCAGTGCGAGAAAAGGACGTTAGTTTTCGCCTCGCGCTTCACCGTGTTTTTGTGTGACAGCTCAAATTTACGTCCGTCTCTTTCTTATTTTTATTAGAGAGAAAAAGATAGCTATAGCCTAAATTAAGTTTAGTTTGTGCACAACAGAATCGGCACCATTATCCAACTAATCCTACAACTATTATAATCCTACTAATATCAATGCGAATTTTTTTATGGATGGATACATGGATGAATTTTTACTCAATCAAGCCAGAACGGCTGAACGGATCTTGATGAAATTTGGCACAGTGATAGATTTTAGTCTGGAATAGCACCTAGTCCACGGGGGGCGAAACCGCTGGCAGAAGTTAGTGAAGTCGCTGAGATAACGTACTTTACATAAAATATATATACAGTCGAAATGAGAACCTCCTCCTTTTTTTCGTCGGTTAAAAAGGGATGGCTAGGAGATTGTCGGGTGCTAGACTTTAATAGTGGAACATTAACTACAGACAGACGCGGGACAGATCACCCCCTTAGCGTTGACAATGTGCAGACTTTTACTAAACTAATTAGTTAGCCGGTATAAGGAGGTGGGGCCATTATGATAATAATATAATATATATAAAAAAGTTTATTCTCTGATCAAAAAGTAGGTATTTAATGCTATTATTTATGTATACAATCCAAGGACTTTGTGAGAGAGTGGTGCCTGAAATAGGTTTCTAAAAGAGCCTGAATTACTGGTCACCAGGTCCCACCCAGTGGTTTTACCTGCCAGTTAAAGGCCGATGCAGACCCGCTAAGATTAGGCTGTGACTACAATCGTCACAGTATTTAATGCTATTATTTATGTTTACAATTAAAGAACTTTGTGAGAGACTGGTGCCTGAAATAGGTTTCTAAAAGAGCCTGAATTACTGGTCACCAGGTCCCACCCGCGGTTAGAAACCCGCTATGACATAATTTTTACAGCTTAGATTATAACAATAGTTCAGGATGCTTAACCTCCCTAGACATTATGAAAGAGAAAAACAGTTAAAAAGATTTAGAAAACTAACAGAACTTGCGAGAAAAACGATGGTGTGCATGAAAGAAAAAGATTGTGTTTGTGTTTATTAGAAATGAACCAGTCCGGAGTCAGAGGCTGAAAAAGAGAGGTATTAATTTTTCAGATATCCTAATCCGAGAAACGAATATAACAATTTGACAGCTTTTCAATAGAAAACACTATCGACACAATTGTGTCATTGTCGCTTCCCCGTTTATCACTCATTCTTTTTATTAGTGCAAACCGCATCAAAATGCGCTGCGTGGTATAGGAGGAGTAGCGGAGAAAGACACTGATGCGGAAACCAACTTTTTTCATACTATGTAGAGATAGAGAAGAGATGTCAAACCCCATACTTATTCCTTCACCCGTGGACACTCAGGCAGGGAAGGAACAGGGGTTGGTTTTAGCCAGTAAGAGTCTGATACGGCCCCCCCCTCCACCCAGAGCGGGAGATGTCATTGGATGATTTCCGAACCCACAAAAAAAAAAACTTATTCCTAAGACAAAAGTTTTCTACCGATTATAGCGATTGGAAAACTAATTCGTAGCTGAGGACACAAAATAAAATTACTATTCTTCGGCGTTTGTATTTTGTTTCTTCGTTATTTGACACCGACTTTCGAAATTAAAGTTATTTTGCAATTTTTAGAAGTCGGTTGTATTTTTTAACCGACGAAAATAATAGGTTTTCAATTCGACCGTATTTAATATTTTTTTATAAATGTGTAATTTTTTTTTTACTTTTTTTTTATATGTTGTTAGTACCCCAGAAATAAAAATAAACAATAAAGTTATGCCAGAATGGATAACCCCAATAACATGGAATTTGAACACAATTGGAGACAACAAAAGAATCATCAAAATCTATTCACAAGTGGCGGAGAAATCGCGTAACAAACATACAAAAAAAAACAGACGAATTGAGAACCTCCTCCTTTTGTAAGTTAAAAACTCTGACATAGTTAGTCACTTACAACCATTGCTTTAGACAACTTTATCCAAAATCGAAATAAAACCGTCAGGATGACACAATAACACCCACAATTCCTCCAACCTATAATTATATCGATAATCGTCTTGACTATTAGTGAGGCTCCCCTCATTCACACTCGATGCCTTGTAAAGGATTACGACGTAGCCAGGTGTGAACCGCCATTAGGGACATAGGGAATACGATACCACCAGGTAGTACTATAATTTATCATATTTACATAGGAGCCCCACAAACCTGCAGTTATGTGGACATTCAATTACGTTGATGTGTTATTTTCAATATTTAATGAACTGTACAAACAAAGAAATGTCACTGTCACAAAGCATGGTAACAATCTAGAAGGGGAGGTAGAGAATAAAGACACGATGCTTCAAAGAAATTCAATATTTCACTGTCAACCTGTGGTTCAGAAGGTTCAAGATGATTGATGGTTCATGTTTCCAATGTACTTTCGATCTTTAAAAGGACTGAACAAAAGAGTGGCACTCCGGGAGTGCCGACAGAAGTGAAAACTTGAACAAAAATGCCCAACGCGCCTAAAGAAGTTTTCACTTCAATCCGGCACTTCAAGCGGTGTCGGTGTCGGGCACAATTGTTTTTTCCCATCTCAAAAATGCCCAAAGCGCCTAAAGAAGTTTTCACTTCAATACGCTACGCGATCCGCTACGAAACTACGCGTCGTAGCACTCGTAGCGGTGTCGGTGGCGCGCCAGGTCAATAGTTTTTTTCCCAGCTCAAAAATGCCCAACGCGCCTAATAAGTATTCACTTAAAAAAAATAGACTGCAGAAATGTGGAAGCGGGAGGAGTCAATCTGATTTCCCAAAGGCTATGAATCTTACGAGTATTAGGCTTGCTAGATGTGGTATCATAGATGTCGTAGCCATATCGCCGCATTTTAAAGCGTCGCCGTCCTAATAGAACGCGATCATCGCGCGAATACGCGTTCGTCGCAGTCATTTGTACGGAAAAACCGGAAAGCGGCCTCTGTCGACGCGACAACGCGATCAGGTTTGCCATAAAAACCAACACGATGATCACGTATTTGCGCGATGGTCGCTTTATATTAGAACGACGCCTAAAAAAGCGACGTTTTTCAATTGGGCGCGCCTATTTGTAATACGGCGTGTTGGTCTTGGATGTGTGAGTACTCGTAGATTCACGAGCACATTGTTTCTGTGTGCGTAAGTTAGCGTAAGCTATTTCCTATAACCTAACTTTAGCCAACTGTGTCAAGTTAAGATAGTACTTAGTTTAGATACAGAATACTGTCACTTTTTTCTCATTACAATGCAGCTGTATTTTGCAGCAAATGAGTCGAATCAGCATTCTCGGCAAGCTTCGCTGAGGTAGTTTACGACAAAATTCTCAGCTTTATTTTACTGAGATCCTAAATTGATTATTTGCGAATAATTAAAACAGCCATTGAACTTCACTCGAAAAAATCCTTCCAAAAACTCTCCTATGTGCCTTGCAGGAATCTGCAACTTAATTCTACGAAATTTTGTTAAAAAAGAAGCAAGGTAATGATGTGTCTGGAAGTCTTCTGAGCAACATCTAGCGCATCAAGCTATTAATCCTACGAAATTATAAGAAAGAAAAAGCAAGGGAATGAGCAAAATAAATACATTTCTTAATAAATTGAAGCGATTTCTCGAATCAAAGTCATACTACACAGTAAAGGAGTTCGTAGATGTTAAATCGATTCCAAAATAATTTCTTTTTCTCTCTCTTTTACACCAAACATTTTGTAGAAAAATAGAAAATCCAATATAAACATAAATACATAAAAATAACAATAATTATTAAAAATAATACATAGAATAAGGAGAATAATTTAATAATAATTACTTACAATTAATAGCAATTTAATATACCTATAGACGCAAACCTTATATATATTCATAATATTATACACCCAATAAAACAACTAATAATTTATATTGCTTGAATAACTACTTAGAACTCTTCCTCTCTTCTACTTTGCTGTGCCCGACAGAGTCCATATTGATATTTTATTATGTTATACCACCTATTTAACACGTATGGAATGCAATAAAGTATTTAGTATTGATGTGCCTTGCAAGTGGAGTCCAGTCTAATAAAGTCTTCTGGGCTACATCTAGTGCAACTCAAGGTAATAATCCTACGAAATTCTATGAAAGAATAAGCAAGGGAATGATGATGTGCCTTGCAAGGGAAGTCCAGTCTAATAGTCTTCTGAGCAACATCTAGCGCATCAAGCTATTAATCCTACGAAATTCTATGAAATAAGAAGCAAGGGAATGATGATGTGCCTACCAAGGGGAGTCCAGTCTAATAAAGTCCTCTGGGCAACATCTAGTGCATCTGAAGGTAATAATCCTACGAAATTCTATGAAATAAGAAGCAAGGGAATGATGATGTGCCTTGCCAGAGGAGTCCAGTCTAATACATTCTTTTGGGCACCATCTAGTGCATCTCAAGGTAATAATCCTCGAAATTATATGAAAGAAGAAGCAAGGGACTGATGATGTGCCTTACAAGGGGAGTCCAGTCTAATAAAGTCTTCTGGGCAACCTCTAGTGCATCTCAAGGTAATAATCCTACGAAATTCTATGAAAGAATAAGCAAGGGAATGATGATGTGCCTTGCAAGGGAAGTCCAGTCTAATAGTCTTCTGAGCAACATCTAGCGCATCAAGCTATTAATCCTACGAAATTCTATGAAATAAGAAGCAAGGGAATGATGATGTGCCTTGCAAGGGAAGTCCAGTCTAATAGTCTTCTGAGCAACATCTAGCGCATCAAGCTATTAATCCTACGAAATTCTATGAAATAAGAAGCAAGGGAATGATGATGTGCCTACCAAGGGGAGTCCAGTCTAATAAAGTCCTCTGGGCAACATCTAGTGCATCTGAAGGTAATAATCCTACGAAATTCTATGAAATAAGAAGCAAGGGAATGATGATGTGCCTTGCCAGAGGAGTCCAGTCTAATACATTCTTTTGGGCACCATCTAGTGCATCTCAAGGTAATAATCCTCGAAATTATATGAAAGAAGAAGCAAGGGACTGATGATGTGCCCTACAAGGGGAGTCCAGTCTAATAAAGTCTTCTGGGCAACCTCTAGTGCATCTCAAGGTAATAATCCTACGAAATTCTATGAAAGAATAAGCAAGGGAATGATGATGTGCCTTGCAAGGGAAGTCCAGTCTAATAGTCTTCTGAGCAACATCTAGCGCATCAAGCTATTAATCCTACGAAATTCTATGAAATAAGAAGCAAGGGAATGATGATGTGCCTTGCAAGGGAAGTCCAGTCTAATAGTCTTCTGAGCAACATCTAGCGCATCAAGCTATTAATCCTACGAAATTCTATGAAATAAGAAGCAAGGGAATGATGATGTGCCTACCAAGGGGAGTCCAGTCTAATAAAGTCCTCTGGGCAACATCTAGTGCATCTGAAGGTAATAATCCTACGAAATTCTATGAAATAAGAAGCAAGGGAATGATGATGTGCCTTGCCAGAGGAGTCCAGTCTAATACATTCTTTTGGGCACCATCTAGTGCATCTCAAGGTAATAATCCTCGAAATTATATGAAAGAAGAAGCAAGGGAATGATGATGTGCCTTGCCAGAGGAGTCCAGTGTAACAAAGTCTTCTGGGCAACCTCTAGTGCATCTCAAGGTAATAATCCTATGAAATTCTATGAAATAAGAAGCATGGGAATGATGATGTGGCTTGCCAGAGGAGTCCAGTCTAATAAAGTCTTCTGGCCAACATCTAGTGCATCTCAAGGTAATAATCCTATGAAATTCTATGAAATAAGAAGCATGGGAACGATGATGTGCCTTACAAGGGGAGTCCAATCTAATAAAGTCTTCTGGGCAACATCTAGTGCATCTCAAGGTAATAATCCTACGAAATTCTATGAAAGAAGAAGCAAGGGAATGATGATGTGCCTTGCAAGAGGAGTCCAGCCTAATAGTCTTCTGGGCAACATCTAGTGCATATCAAGGTAACTAACATTCAAAAGCTACTGCATTCCACGCTACAATTTAGACCTTTCCAAAATTAATTTCTAATTTCCTGAATGGCCGTTTTGCGTATTTCCTTTCACGATTAGCATAGCGAGGAATATTTTTAAATTGGAACCCACACTTGTGACGTAATGCGGTCGTTAAACAATTTGCCATAAATAGCCGAGAGGTAGTAAATATATAATAGGGTAATTATGTGGTTTGTGGTACACGCGACTTTTGCAAGTGACTGGCTTTAACTTACTTCTAGTATTGATTGTATTTCCATATTCATGCAATTTACTTCATAATGGCTAAAGTAATAACAGCCGCACGGGTCGATCCATCAGGTTAAGCTACGCTTGCCGGGGTTAGTCCGTGGATGGGTGACCATCTTTACATACCTAGACTCCTCCGTGCCTCGGAAAGCACGTTAAGCCGTTTGTCCCGGCTGTCAATTGAGGATCTTTGACAGCTGTTACGGGTCATCAGAAGCCCGAAAGTCTGACAACCAGTCTTACCAAGGGGTATCGTATTACCCAGTAACTGGTTTGTGGAGGCCAGATAGGCAGTCGCTCCATGTAAAATACTGGTATTTAGCTGCATCCGGTTAGACTGGCAGCCGACCCCAGGACAGTTCAAAGGCTAGGCAGATTGATGTAATGTAAAAATTCCATGTCCTTTATTTCTAAACAGAACTTCAACGGAATCCTAAGAATGATCTCCTCAGAGGCCAGATTCTGCAGTGCTGGGCAGATTTGTGCAGCTTTACGTGGCACGATGACACTTCATCGAAGGTCTTATTTATTTGTTGACATGTATTATTTTAATTTATTATTTTGTATTTTTGGACATTTTTGTTTTTATTATTTTGTTTTTTTTTTTTATGAGCGATTATTTTATTTGGTTTTAGTTTTACTGACTAACATAGTTTTAAGACCTTTGTTACTAACAATTATGGATAGTCTGAATTAAATGAATTCAATTTAATTTCTAAAGTCTTGATTAGAAGATCTTGTTGTTTTGGCTCAGAGTAAAGTCGTGTACTGAAATTGGGTTGAATTTGAAGACCTCTAGTATTGACAATTTGCCAACATATATTATGTTAGGGAATCAGCAAATCAATTTTGTATGGAGAATTTTAAAGAAGTTGCATTTTTCATACTATCATTTTCAATGTTTTAAAACTTTTATGCAATAATGTTTAAAAACTAAGATAACCTATGCCACTTAGATTAAGCAAAAAAATAAGGTTTGGCTAAGTTAAAACAAATTATGGTTTCATTTCTGCTAACAAAAAGAGGTTTTTTTTTTGTATAAAACTATAAGTAATAAGGTTTTTTTTACTACTGGCAGTTGTATGTGACGGTCATTATTCGATAGAATATCAAGCAATTGATGAATATTTGAATTCTTAGAAGTGACGAGGTTCTCTATTTGTGAGAAAAAAACGCCAATTTCATAGGTGGGCACCCAATATTATATGTCAAAAGGCTTACTTACCTTCCTATCACGAAATATTTCTCCAGAGTGTTTAAAAGAAATCGTAGCGAGAATTTTTCCAGAGATTGGCACAAAAATAAAATATTATCCTATTTTTTCTTCACTCGATATTTAACTCTGAATGGCAAAGGTAATCTACCCCTGTTTTCATTTCATTTCTTTTCTGAGGCGGATCACGGCAAAAAAAATTCGCCACGGCTTTGCTAGACTGGTTTTGATATAAAAAACCGTAATTTAAACCATTCTTTATGATCAAACGACATGGAAAACGCACAGGATTTTATGTAAGGTCGCCCTTTGAAAATGGGACAAAATCAATGATCCGAATCTCTATGAACGAGGCACGAGACACAGTTGCTTTTACATATTCACCCGGTCACCCCCTTCATTTGAGCGAGGGACATTAGACTCAACCCGGTATAGGACATCAATGGCCAACAGACATTACGAAGTCATGAAGAGGGTTCAATAAAACCGTTTTTTAGTTGACAAACGGAGTTTATGTACAGGCAGACAATTTCGGGAAAATACCAATACGATGTAGGTAATGAATGATTCATGCAGAAAATGTGAGAAGGTAGCCCGTTAGAGAATGACAGAAAGTTATCTCCTACAATTACTACTTTTTTATGTTTACCTAGTCTAAGTATGCTTCTGCTGTGCTTTGTTTTGTTAAGGAGAATGCTCCAGGGTAGCCCGCGAAAATCAAATTTTCTTACGTTTTTTGCAATTTGCAGGTCAGTGTCAGGTTCTATCTTGGCCAAAGTTTGATTCTAGGCCGTAGCAAGCCTGTCATGATTTCATGGAATACTTACATTTGGCATCAATTCTAACTGAGAGAGTTGTATTGATGATTTTAATGATTATAATTCTATTAATACGTACTTGTTACAGCCCGGACGTTCGATGTTTTTAACGCTGTTCGGGGAGGCTCCTTTCATGTACCCATTTAAACGAAGCCAAAAACAAAGCTCTCCAGGTGGCTACATACCGGTCGGTCAAAATTTGAGTCAAAATCGACATGAAAAGAAGAGGAATTTTGAAAGAAAATTTAACAGCAACAAACATCAACGAAAAACAGCGACCAGTTTCAGCGCACGTGAGTTAATTTTTCGTTATCATAGCAGTTTGTATGTACAAGTGTTTACATACTCGAAACAGGTTTCGTGCTTATGTTCTTTATATTATGTAAACACTACTTTTATGGACACGTACAGTTCTAACACATGGCTCATTAAGATCGCCCATCTAATTGAGACCGGCCGTTGCCAATGTTGGACGATTTTTCTATAATTCGTTTGTGGTCAACACAATTCACGTTCGATGGCTGTAAATTGGTCACGCATCGATTGAACCCAAGTTGGCCAGGCGTTTTAGGGTCCAAGTTTCTAAATGGCTGCGATTTTATTATTTTTTTTTTTTTCATCGTCGATCAATGGCATCGATCCAAAATAATAACACCCTAATGGGGACACACCTGGATGAGGCCTGGATGGCTCAGAACCGGGGAGTATGGCAGAAAGGAAAGGAAAGGAGGCCTATACCCAGCAGTGGGTCATCCCAAGCATGATGATGATGACATTTCAAAGAAGTTGGGAATGTCGGTCCTCTATAGCCTTTTATGTTCCAATAGCCGTTTTTATAGGGTGAGAAATCATCATTTAACTTCTCCCGCTCTGGGTGGAGCGGGAGGGCGTGCCAGACTCTTACTGACTAAAACCCACCCCTGTTCCTTCAGTTGCCTGTGCCAAGGGCGCGGTGACTCTTTCGATAACTCTTCCTTCTTTTTTCTTCTTTTTTTTTCTCTTTCTTTCGTATGTTGGATAAGTATTCAGCCTACGTCTGGAGTTGTCTATTACACGGACCTTGTGGAAACTAGAACGGATTTCCGTGCGTTAAAGCGTTTTTGCCATACCTACCTATTATTGTAAGCAAATGTTGTGTGTGTGATGTATGTGCTCACAATTTAATAAAAAAATGGACTCATTAATATTATTGTTTTTAACCAGTGGTGCTTGGCAACTGAGCTTTCCCCAGTTGTAAATACCCCCTTTGTGCCTAATGGTCTAGCTTTGTTCTGTATCCCGCTTGATTAGGACGGAAGTAGAAATTATGTTTTTCTTACTCCCCTCAATTCTTTTCTGATTAATTTCGTTGCAGGACCCAAAACAGTTTAATCGTTTCTCTGGGACTCGTCCGAGCTTCATTGCCTCGGCGTTTTTTCTGGTGGTCGCCACTGTTGATTCTGGCTCACAGAAGTTACAGTAGTTTGGGAATAGTGTAGCGGGCTTGTCCCGCGACCTTGGCAGGAGTTCCAATAGTCTTGAGTTCTACTTTTGACGATTATGATTATAGAATCGAGTTATTGTCAGTTGTCTGTCAGCATAAACTTGACACTGAACTACGAAACGAGGAGTTTTTTTTATGAGCAAACGTAAATGTTTTATGAACATTTAAAATGAACGGTGTGGAGAGGTTTATTATAGGTAGGCACTGTCGGATGATTGTTTACCGGAAGACGATAAAAGAGTTCTTTTATGGGCGGGGAAATAATTTGTTTTCTATGGCCGAATTGCCGAGTGGCTCTCGGATTCGCGATCGGGATGGAAGTTTTATTCTTATGTGTAGGGCCCCCATCAATTTGCCTTGGAATAGAGGTATCGTAAGAAGCTATTATGGATATGAGGGATGAGGTCGGTCGAGGAAATCGTTTTGATTTAGGATCCTTGCTTTGAAATTACTCTATGGATCAGTTAAATATCAGAAGGACTGAGAACTCTTGGGGACCTCAATTTGCACTTCAGTAGGTCTCGCAAGATATTAAGGGGATGGAGACAAAGCGTGGAATACCGCTCTAACCTTTTTTTTTTTAATTTGGTATGTATGACTGTCGATGCCTGCCTTAAGGTTGTTTACAACGACATGAAGGCAGACAATTTGAACGTTTCGACTACCCAGTACAGATACATCTGGCGAAGAATGATGAGGAGAGCCGACCCCAAATAATGAGATGAGGCTAGGCACAGAGAGAGAGAGAGGAGGCAATGCAGGTATTTTAACTCTAGAATATTCTAGAGTTATGCTCATCGCCGCAAGGTTGCCTGCTTGTCGGTCTTCTACAGAATGCACTTCAGAGAGTGTGCCCAAGAACACCACGACCTCATCCCACCGGCCCCCTTCTACCATCGGACATCTAGACGATCTGCAAGTTACCATCCCTACCTTGTTGCTATTCCACAAACTCTCACTAAGCGTTTCCGAACGTCTTTCATAATGCGCACAGCAAAGGAGTGGAACTCTCTACCTGCGTCTGTATTTCCGAATGCATACAACCCTAATCTCTTCAAAGTTAGACTGAACAGGCTTCTTCTGGGTAAGCTCGCTCCATCGTCGACTTTGTCTCTGTCACCTCTGACCTAGACTAGAGTCGAGAGCAAACCCATCTAAAATAAAAAAATAAAATAAAAACCTACATTCTGTATAGATACGAATGAAAGCTAAAAGAACTAAAGAACTGAAAGAGCTATTCTGAATAGATTCGAATGAAAGGGCTATTGAGCTTTTCTAAATATTAAGGGCTCCCACACATAAACACGATACGACGTCGCGTCGTACTACGATGCGGCGTCGTTTCACGATACGACGTCACGGGCACGCCACCGTGCTCTTTCCATGCTGTCGTTTTCATATTTTTATTCTTGAAGTCTTCAGCTGTTTTGTCCCATAGTGAGGGACGCTCCTGAACTAGGGTTATTAAGTGATCGACTTCAAATGTCATCCATCATCATTGAATATTGAATAACAAATGCGGCACAGCTGCAGGAGTAGGTACACCGTGAGATTCTACGTCACGACGACGTGCCGTGCAACGCGGCACGTTACGTCGTCGTAAAGTGTTTATGTGTTTGAGCCCTAAGACCTAATAAAAATTATAATCAAATGCAATTCCATTTCATGACCGCCAGACTGAGAAAGACCTTAAAACAACGCGAAATTTCGTTTTACTCATCGAAATAAAAATATATTTTACTTGTAAAGTAAACGATTACCATTTGAGGTACTTACATTTATAATATCACAAGCGTTCTGACTTCAAATAAAATATTTTGAACAAAACCAATAAAACTTTTAAGTGGGTCTCGGCAAACGTTGTTTGTTCACAAAATAAAGATTTAGGTACCGAGCTGGTAAGGTCATTGAATAACAACGTCTTTTTTTATTTTATTTAATGTGTTTAGGTACGGTGATACTAGTTTTTGCGTGCCTCTTGTTTACAATGACTAGCTTCTGTCAGCGGCTTCGCCCGTGTGGAATTAGTACAGTTTCCCCCATAATATGCTATTCTAGACTATAAACTAAGAGATAGTTTATAGTCTGCCAAATTTCATCTAGATCCGATCCGGACTCGAATTTTCGCATTTATAATATTAGGAAAATAGGAATAGTAGAAAGTAAACTAACTGAAAACGAGCCAAATTTAAAGCCTGTATGACCTGCAAAAAACTATCGTAGATGTCACTCGATCGTCAAATATTCATAACGGGAATCCGGGAGTTGGATCGAAAGAAATGGCTTGAAAAAGACTATTTTTTTACAAAAAAATTGAACCCCGACTTCAAAAAAAAATGCAAAATAACTTTAATTTGGGAAGTCAGTGTTTCTGATTTTTTTTTTTTCGTTTTTTGACACTGACTTGGTTTTTTTTTTTTTGGAAGTCGGTTCTATTTTTTGTAAAAAAAAGTTTTTATTTTTCACTTTTTAGTTGTGGTTCCCCATTACATTGTTTTAACAATACATAGACAAATGATCGCAGTAATCGCGAGTAATTTACTGTTAGGTATTAAAGAGTTCCACTGGCTATTTTCGAAGATCATCAACAGATCCTAATGTATTATACATATACTAAAACCTTCCTTGAAAAAGATGCATTTGAATAACGAAAACCCCATCCATATCGGCTCAGTAGTTTTCGAGAAAATCGCGGACAAACAAGCATACATACCTACATAAAGGGCGAACACAGAACCTCCTTTTTTGAAGTCGGTTAAAAAAGACAGGACTTTTTTTATTGATCGGAGAAGATTCATCGAGGGATATAAGAAACCAGAGTAGGCCTCAGTTTGACAGACTGCAGTGGGCTGAGAAGATTGGTAAATTGGCAAAGCTGCTGCGTGACATAGAAATATAGATCTACTAACTATAGGTATAGCCTTTAAGAGAAAAGCCTTTTTTTTTGGGTGGGAAATGATCCAATGATTTCTCCCGCTTTGGGTGGAGCTGGGCATATCAGACTTTTACTGACTAAAGCCCACCGCAGTAGGAACTGGGGTGGGCTGGGCTGGGGTGGCATGCAAGGAAGGATCCTTGCCTGAGTGCCCAGGGGCGCGGTAACTCTGTTTCGAATTTCGGCTAAAGATAGACTGTAGAAGAGAGAGTGCAACTGAGTCGTAATTAGTGTTAAAATCCCTTGTGCTTAGCAACTGGCCTTACCCCATTTGCAAATGTCCCTTTGTGCCTATTGGCCTAGCTTTGTTCTGTCTCCTGCTTGATGAGTAGGGAAGTGGAAAATATCTTTTTTTCTTAGGTAATCGTTCACTGTTCTTTTCTGATTCGTTGCGGGACCCAAGACAGTTTAATCGTTTCTCTGGGACTCGTCGAGCTTCATTACCTCGGCGTTTTTCTGGTGGTTCCCACTGTTGATTCTGGCTTTCAGGAGTTGCAGTGGTTGGGAATAGAGAGATTGGGGGATGAGGGGTTTGTCCCATTAAAACATATACAGGGTGTAACGGAAAGGTGTGGTCATATTTTGGGAGCTGGTTCTGCCCATGGGAATGAACAACTTTCTCTAAGAAAAAATTGAAAATTTCCTTTTTTTTTTGGGGTAATCCCGTCGCACTATTCCCAAGCCACTGTAACTTCTGTAAGCCAGAATCAACAGAAGCAACCACCACAAAAAACACCGAGGCAATGAAGCTCCACGAGTCCCAGAGAAACGATTAAACTGTCTTGGGTCCCGCAACGAAATTAATCAGAAAAGACAGCGGGTGGAGTAAGAAAAACATAATTTCCACTTCCCACCTAATCAAGCGGGAGACAGAAAAAAGCTAGGCCATTAGGCACAAAGTACCACCCAGTTGCCAAGCATCACTGGTTAAAAATATAAATATTAATGGGTCCTGAAATTGTGAGCTGTCACATTTGATTCCAATAATAAGTATGGCAAAAACGCTTGAACGCACGGAAATTCGTTCGAGTTTCCACAAGGTCCGTGTAATAGACAATACTCCAGGCGTAGGCTGAATACTATCCAACATAATATTGCGTTCAGTTTGCCAAAGAGTACACTCCCATAGGATATGATGTGCGGATTGTTCGTATTTGCAATCAGGGGTAGAACGTTGACATAAAGGCGAGGCAACAAGCTTGAAAGAAAATAATTTAAAATCAGGAAGTCTGTGAATATTTAGCCTACCCAGACAGGTTTCAGCTTTCCAAAGGTTCTTCTTAAACCCATGAAAACAATCAAAGAACCTCCTAATAACACCCTGTCCTGTCTATCATTACTTCACTACGCATAATTTGCACGAGACGAGGAAAACGACTTTGTATGTGGTCTTTGAACCGTACAATTATTGATACACGTGGCATTCAGTGCCAGCCGCTCGGAATATATTGATGACCATTAGTTCCGCTGCAGTAAGAGAAGACGTGCGTTCATAACTTATTTAGACTGTTGACGCAGTAGATCGTGGAGTTAAGAGGATTGTGAAGCGCCGATACGCGGCGCGAGTAGGTATTTTCAAAAATGCTATCTGTTTCATACCGCTCGCTCTGCGACCCGTATCGTGCGAAAGAGAGAGTTGCAAGTTTTGGAGGCAATTACGTACATTTCTTTTTTGAAATATTGTTTCGGGTGATAACGTTTCCACCCCACTAAACCTTTACGGAATGAGACAATTTTGGTCTCATTAGATTCAGTATACCTTAATCTAGGTCTGTACGTTTCTTTTTTAGGACCGATTTCACCAATTCTAAACTCCCAGTTAAACGCGTTTAAGCGAGCTAAAGCGTTTAGCCGCTTTCATAAAGCTGAAGAGTTTGTTTGTTTGCAGTGTCAGGAACTATTGGATCGACTAGAAAAAATATTTTTGAATTGAATAGTCCATTTATCGAGGAAGGCTATAAGGCTATACAACATCCCGCTGCGACCAACATGAGCAGAGCATCAATGAAAATTTTGGCAAAAACGGGGAAAAAAAAATCCTTTTGAGAGCTTCAGTTGCGTGCGCTGCGTAAACGGTTAAAGTTACGCAAAAATGATGTATGACGGAATTGTTCTCCTTTTAAAGTACTAAAAAAAAAGTCCACGACAGCATATGTCTATCTTTTATGGTTAATTCACTATAATCTTTTTTATGGTTTTTATTTTTTACGCTAAGCTTAGTTCACTAAAACTTAGTTTATAGAACGAATGGTGAAATCGGCCCTTAGTCATTAAGTTTAGTTTAATTTTAAAAAAACGCTCCAGGAAGTTTTAAAGTCAAAAATATAGATATTTAGAAGCTAATAACTTATATCGTGCGCAATATTTCTTTAAAATAAAAGCTTACGGACCTACTTTTTCATTTTAGCTACATTTCCAAAAAATATGAAAATTGGACTATGCTTACTGGGGGAAAAACGTTACAGCTTCTGTATGAAAATTTACAGCTTCACAATCCTCTTAATGGACACGCTTCTTGTCTTCTTGGTGAGAAGGCTGCGAGTTGCAGGTTTTATGCCACCAGTATAATAGTAATAAAAATGCGAAGGTTTGAATGGATGGATGATTATTACTCAATCACGCCAGAACGGCTGAACGGATCTGGATGAAATTTGACACAGATATAGATTATACTCTGGAAAAGCACATAGGCTACTTTTATCCCGAGAATATGTTCCCTTGAGTTAATTATTGATTTTCACGCGAGCGATGCCGCTAGCAGAAGCTACGGACACAAGTTCTTTAATAGAAGCGCGCTTTTTTTTTTTTGGGGCGGGTGGGCAATCATTCAATGACTCTCCCGCTCTGGGTGGAGCGGTGTGTCAGACTCTTACTGACTAAAACCCACCCCTATTCCTTCCTTGCCTGAGTGCACAGGGGTGCGGTAACTCATGTTGAGAATTTATCCGCTACCCCTAGGCATAAAAGCGCGCTGCTGGGTTTCCAACGCTTCTGGGTTTCCAATTTTCAGTGCCAATCTGGGCGTATATTAAAATTTTGTATTCGAGATAATTATTAAAACATGGAAAAAGAAATTCCATATCATGCATGACAAAGTTCAAACACTGCAACCCATAGTCCAGTCAACAAGTTAAAAAACGTAATTAATTCTTGTTTAGGCTCCTAAAAATATTATGTGCGATAGCATAATCGATTCGGAATGAAATAAAAATGAAAAATTGTTACTCCCGTTCAATTTTTTTCCTAAAAATAAAAAAAAATACTTAGACAGCCCTATATAACAAAGTAGTTACTGATTTTTTTTTGTGTCGTTGTTTTAAAAAAAATATGTATATACGGTCGAATTGAGAACCTCCTCCTTTTTTTTCGTCGGTTAAAAAGAAACAAATTTTTTTGACAGCATGCCGAATCGAATGAGTATGTATCGCACATATTTTTAGGAGCATAAATAAGAAATAACACGTTTGTTTAACTTGTTGACTGGACTAATATTTATTTAGGAATTATTAACACAAACGGTCACTTAAATAACAACATGCAGTCGATATTTGGGTTGGTGGCGATGAATTAAAATTATCTCGAATTCATCTAAGAGTCCGAAGAGTCGCCTGCGTTAAAGTGAGAACGGGCATTAGTGTCTAGTTCTTTCAAGTTCAGTTCTGTCATGTTCTCTATTTAGACAGAGAATATGTTTCGGGAAACTAGCAGGGGGCCCGCTAGGTATAGCGGGCTGTCACTCGCCAAGTCGAAACGAAAGAGGCAGCGAGTAGAGTTCCAAGCACGACTCTTTGGTAGGAATTGCGGTCGTTGGATTGGAACGGCCGTATTGGATTATTTGTTATAGGGTGGGAAATCCTACTAATATTATAAATGTGAAAGTTTGTGAGTGTGTATGTTTGTTACTTCTTCACGCTCAAACGGCTTGACCGATTTGGATGAAATTTAGTATGTAGATAGCTTATAGCCTGGATTAACATATAAGCTACCTACCTTTTATTCCGGTCTAGGCGGGTAAAACCGCGGGGCGCAGCTAGTCCTCTAATAGTTTCTCCCGCTCTGGGTGGAGCGGCAGAGCGTATCACTCTAACTGATTAAAAAAAAAACTCCATAAGTTTTTTCATAAGGCGCTATTAACTGCCTATGACCTTTTTTTTTTGGGTTGGGAAATCATCCAATGACTTCTCCCGCTCTGGGCGGAGCGGGAGGGCGTGTCAGACTATTGCTGACTAAAACCCACCCCTGTTCCTTCCCTGCCTGAGCCCAGGGATCGACAATTCACGTACAAAGGAGAGCTATTAGCTGCCAATGACCTTGAGTGGTTAGCTTGCGTGTTCTGTGCTGAGCTCACGTAATGTGTCGTACGTCCACCCAGTAATAGGAGTCGCCCAACAAGGAGCGCTGTCCGAAATTACACGAATTATTAAATTATTACACATAAAACAACAGGTATTAAACTAAAACACTGAGACTAAATTATAAATAATTAAATGATCTTTAAAATGGTGAAGGTTTCATAAAAATACGCTTTATAGTTTTTGCTTGATTCTCAATTTTTTATCCGCATTAGACATAACTTTACAAATTAATTATACTATGTTATAAAAATATAATACCTATCAAACATTCTCAGATCAAATTACGACGGAAATTGTCTAGAGTAACATATATTTTTTTCAAAGAAATAAGACTAGTCGTTTAGACGTGATGTTCAATTAAAAACCATTAAAAGTCGTATAACTGCGCCTTAATTATTATTGGTTAGCTTTCGTTTGACCACTATCTCACCAGATGGTAAGTGATAATGTGGTCGACGATGCGCGAATGTACGAGTACATATCTCCCTAGCCTTGGTCTATTGTCAGTAATAACAGGGTACAAGGTATGAGTTAGATTATACTGACTCTTGTTTGAAGATACTGGATAAGTGGATAATTGTCTTTCGTAATGGCTAAATAAACGACACTACCTACTCAAGGACGAATAAAAACCTTTTTTGATACCTATTTTGTGGGCTTAGGTACAATTTAACAAGCTTCTAAAAGTTTTGTGTTATCTACCTTCAGGAAAATTATTTCAGTGATTGTTACCTCTAGGTGATTGTTGTTTGTTATTGTTCATCTAATCATAAGAGATTCTTGTTAGAATCTCAACTAGTAATTTGCAGTAATACTGTGTAATTTTCGCAAAAACCAATATCATCATAAAATGGGCCAATTAGTTGTTCTTTCTGTTTTATGTTGAGGATTAGATGATTTAGCTCCTTGCATGAATTATGTAAATAAATACCTAGGCTCTTGAAGATTACTCCTGTTACCATCTATAGCTTATTTATGTTTTAATTTTATAGGAAGGCTTTTTGCCTTATATTCTGTTTAAGGGAATAAACAAGTAAGGAATTTGTTTCATGCAAAAAAAAATAACACTGGATCATACTTATGATATTTTTAGATGTGTTCTATGAATCTAATAAGGTATTCAAACATTGTAAGTATTAAAGATTCAGGATTCAACTACCTAGTGAATCTAGAATCTATTGCTTAGAATATTTTGAAACTGAAAGAGGTCTAGATAAATTTGTTTTTTTTTTTAAACATGTTTTAATAAATGGTTTTTGGTTTTTGGATTAATATTTGGAAAAGCAGGTATTTTTGACTGGGAAAAGAAATATAGGTATATCAATTTTATTAGTTAAATTATCCCTGAATTGTATTAAATATACTTAAATCTAAACTTACCAAAACTTCATGGTGGGTCCGGTTGCCCCTGTGCACCCACTGCACATTGGGTACAGGAACTGTGTCCAAACTGCCACAAGGCACGGTCACATTAGTGCCCTTGTCTGCAGCCACATCCCTGATCTCCACCTCCTCGGCTAGAGCCAAGAGGAAGACTACAAAAAAAAAAGATATTTTTTAACTATGAAAATAAAATGAAAAAAAATTTGAAAGGTTTTTCGTATTTTAATTAAATTTATCAATTTAATTAGAGCCGGTTTTTATACAAATGCAATTTATTTACCTTCTAATCCAAGGCAGAACACAGACAACAATATACGCTCGAAAAACATTCTACTAAAACTACATCTAGACACTTAGAAAAAATTCTCGAGCTATACTTTTTGTAAAGTAAAAAAGATTTATTCCCTATCTATTTAATTTACATCACACAGAATTAATTAAACGACGGAAGGCGAAATAATAGGAAACAAATCTCACAACAAACGTCTTCACTCCATTGATAAAAGGCATAGACTATCTAATTTTATCGTAAATATATGTTGCTATATCTTATTTGGCGCAATACAATATTGCTATTAAAAAAATAAAATGACATTTGAGAATAAAAATATCAGCACACTGGCGAAAGTTTGATCTATTTCTCAATCAAGATTTGCAGAAATAACATTTAGCGGTCATTTTTTTTTACGGTTTTAGATCAATGTTTTCTTTTTGTTATAACTGCATAAACTTTTTCAAATTGGTAGAAAGTATTTGTTGAATCGTGAACTCAATGCTTTAGGCCCATAGACAACTACTGTGGCTTGCTGTCACAGTAAAACTAAACGAGTTATTTATTAGAATAATGGAACTTTTAACTCGTAATTCAGGAATTAATTTAATTGTTTAGTTTTTATTTTAGGTTTTTTGTTTGAATTTTAGTGACACTTTTTGTTGTTTCTGTGAAAGTGACATTTCATTTTTCTGACAACTGTCAGTTACCGCTTGTCTATGGTTTTACAATGCATGGTCATAGACTAAAATATAGATTTTCCTCGGATATGGCTGCTGTATCGGCAATACAACATCTGCAATGTTTTGTAAATTCATTTTTATAAAATGAATAAGGTGTTTTTTACTTATGTATAGTGATTAGCGGACCGTGTACAGTGCTGTGATATTTGTAATGGATGCAGAGAACGAGTACGAAATAAAGAGAGTTCGTGAGGCCATACAAACGATAGAGACTATTCAGTCCATGATCGACGTTTCAGCTGATAGACTCGAGGGTTTACGAACACAATGCTCGACGAGCGCCGAGCTGACGCAGCAGGAGATCCGGACCCTGGAGGTAGGGGTGCTAACCTTCACAACTCGTTATACATCAAGGGGAAATGAGCAATGCCCTTGAAAGTATTATACCGAGAGGCCGGGCCTCAAGGACTTTGCTGCACTCAAGGACTGGGGTGAATAGTTCATTGCCGTAGTGGAAATCGTTGCCGTACGCGCGCGCCGCTCCCTCTCACCTTGAATGTTTACCTTTTTTAATTTCACGCGATAAAAAGTTGTAGTAGTAATTTTATTGGTATTTGAATTCTGACACCACAGTTAGGTTGTGAAACCCATTTTAACATAAAATTAGTAACATAATATGCTTAGATATTCGCACAAATGTAGGTTTGTGTTTTAGGAATTCGCATTATGTAAAATGTGGCATGTTTTAGCATTTTAATGAGAAAAAATGCATTCCATAGGAGAGAGTAAATGATTGCTGGTTGTTTGGTCAATAGCTATGGAATTTTATAATCTACATTGATCCACTGGTTTCAGCTGCCACTGATAAAGATTAGACAAGTTATTTTGTAAAAAAGAGAGTACATAATTTGATTTATTCTTGATACTACCTAACTTCTTTGAGTTACTGAATGTTATTAAATCCAATTTTTTGCTGAAGTAAACATTTATCCCATCATATTCATAGCAAGCAAAATGTTTTATAATATCCCTACATTTCTTTTGTAACTATTATTCAAAATTTAGAATTGTAAACTTTCTCAATGTATGTAATTACACTGAAGAACATTTAATAATCAAAATACTGTATTTTGGTTATTAAATGTAAGACAAGATTATTAATAAAAGAAGATTAATTTATGCTTTCAGTTAAGTTTAAGCCATAATCTCAAAAGGTTCCATACCTGCCATTACTACCTCATATAAATTATTTTCAGTAAAAAAACACTAAAATAAAACCATTAAATATAACATAAAAATAAAAAACTGTACTCAATTTAAATGCCTTACCCCCATTTTCAGAATTAGGAATTTCAAGATGAACTTTACTCGTCTGAAAATCTGTCAAACTTCGCCAGTAAAGTATGACACATTCTTAACCAAATTATTAATTCAAAAACAGCCTTACTGACTAAAACTTAGTTCCTGAGTTTACTGCCGAAAATATCTATAAGTGTACCATAGTGCACAATAAAAAACGAAATGACACATAATAAAGCTATAAACACACAAAAAAGTTTGTCATAAGCAGCGATGCCTATGTGTCATACTACCATACATTATCAACAATGGGCGGGCTATTTCGCCAAGTGATTCAATGCTAATGCCGATATGCCTCATCACACTTATTTGAGCTTGTTTTAATGTTATTGTAGTACTGCTAGACAGGTGGGTAAAGATTTTGGGTAAGTTGAATGTGACACACTGTACAGCATTTTGGTTTGAAACTTATGAAAGCTGGGTTTTTAAAAGTTGGATAACTTTTATCCGAAGACTAGCTTCTGCCAATGGCTTTATCATCATCAGCCTATAGCAGTCCACTGCAGGAGCCCAATTCTGTAAAATAACTAACTTGTCTATAGTGTGTTGGTAGTGTGTCAGTGGTGTCTCAATAGAATAGTCATTGACATTTGGTTTTCTACAAATGATTTATGGTCATTGACTTGCCACTATATTGCCATTGAAACGCCTTAATTGGACTATTGTAATAATCGGTAGTCTGGTCTACAATAATATGTCAATTTGGTTTTCTGCAACAGTGGCAAAATAATGTCTGTTGTTTGTCGATAGAGTGTCGATGGCGTGTTGCTTAACTCAAAGTTACAGAATTGGGCCCTTGGACATACGCCTCTCCAATGGCTTAGCCTATGAGGAATTAGCACTCCCCCACTATATACAGCCTATTCCAACAATAATCAATCTCTGTGCCAAATTTAAATCAGATCCATTCAGCCGTTCTGGCGTGATTGAGTTACAAACATCCATCCATCCATCCAAACTTTTGTATTATAGTAGGATTAAAAATGGCTATTTAACATATTTTCTGCACAAAAGCTGTCAAACTGCCAGTTTTATTTCTCAAATAAAAGTTAATTTAGTTGACTGCATTAGATGGAATTGAATGTTGATGTGGAACATTACACATAATTTAATTTTTAAGCTGTAATGTCTCAGCTGAGCAAAGGCCTCGCCCCGTTACCCATTACTTCCAGCTGTTTCGCTCCAGGGCTAGTGTGAACCAACATTTACAAATTTGGTCTCGTTTGTTCTGCAATCTTCGGCATGGTTCTGTCCGGGCTCCACATAGTAGCGATATGTCCCTCATTTACATGATACTTATAACGATGAATTCATGGCTAAATAATAACAGCCGCACCGGTTGATCTATCGCTGGCCATCCATTACATATTGAGACTCCTCTCTGCCTCAGAAAGCATGTTACGCTGTTGGTGTCGATTATCATTTGTACATCTTTGGCAGTTGTTATGGGTTAAGTCAGAAGCAAAACAATCTGACACCAATCTGGGTAGTGGTGTTGTATCGCCCAGTTACTGGATTGTGGAGATCAGATAGGCAGTGGCTCAATGTAAAATACTGGTATTTTAGACTGGAAGCTGACCCCAATATAGTTGGGAAAAGGCTAGGCTGATTAATTGACTTAGCTTCCTTAAAACCCTCTTTTCCTCATGTATTGGTTTGTAAAAGTAGTTATGAAAACACAAACTCAGGTTCATGTTTCCACACAATATTATCTTGCTACAAAAGTGAGTAGAATAGTTTCAATAGTAATATAAACACTGTTCATGACTAATTACAATCTTGAACTTCATTAAACATTGCTTTATTTATAGTTTGTTGACAAATATTGTTTATAAATAAATCATCCATATGTTATGCACATTTGTTTTCATAACCAATTTAGTAAACATTTCACTGGTTTATAAAGATTAAATTTTAGTGCATTTGTTGAGAGCTATCATAATTGGTGGATATTTTGCATTTAGATTTTTGTTGATATAATTAATCATTCAATATGCAATACACCATCCTTTCAAGAACTCTTGAGGTTTTAGTCAGTTGTGGTGTTGTGGGGATAGATTGTGTGAGGAGTGATATGAAAGAAAAAGGAGTTGGTGATAGCATGACGACTGATAGGACAGAACGGTCGAAAAAAATCGAGTTGCGCTGACCCCAAGTATCATGGGATAAGGGCAGGAAGATGATGGTGTTGTGGGGTTTTACTCACATAAAAAAAGGTTTATTATATTTTCTTAAAGGCAAATATTGTAATTTTTGGGCAGGAAAAAATTTTGCGTGGGTTGACAGAGTTGGTGAAGCATAACAATTTTGCGCCGCTTTTTTTGATGGGTGGGAAATCATCCAACCACTTCTCCCGCTCTGGGTTGAGCGGGAGGGCGTGTTAAAATTTTACTGACTAAAACCCACCCCTGTTCCTTCAGTTGCCTCTGTGCCAAGGGCTGCGGTAACTCCATTTAGAATTTATTCGCGACCCAATTTTGCACCGCTAAACCGGTATTGTTTGACAGAGTCGCTGCGGCCCTGCAGGTGTATTCGCTAACTCAGTTGACATCAATTAGATAGCCACTATGCAGTACATTGCTCGGTGGATATCGATTAACATAGGCACTACGGTTTTCCTGTACGTCAAAGCAACAATGTACGGCAAAGCATCAATTTGAGGTACTATGCAGTACATTGCTCGATGGACATCGATATAATAAGGCACTACAGTTTTCCTATACGTCAAAGCAGCAATGTACGGCAAAGCATCAATTTGATAGGTACTATGCAGTACATTGCTCGGTGGACATTGATTATAACGGTATAATAAGGCACTACGGTTTTCCTATACGTCAAAGCAGCAATGTACGACAAAGTGCCTATCAAATTGATGTCAACTGAGTTAGCGAATACGCCTGCTGGAACGCAAAGGGCAACTGAAAGAACACTGGTAGGTTTTAGTCAGTAGGAGTCCGACATGCCCTCCGGCTCAGGAGCGGGAGAAGTCATCTGATGAATTCCCGAAATTTCGGAAGACGATATTTCTGGTTTTGTGTCCTCGTTTTTTGACACCGACTTCCGAGATTAAAGTTATTTTGCACTTTTTTTGGAAGTCGGTTCTATTTTTTTGTAAAAAAGTTTTTAACCGACTTCAAAAAAGAGGAGGTTCTTAATTCGTCTGTATGTTTTTTTTTTCACTTTTTAGTGGTGGTTCTCCATTAAACTGTGTTAACAATTAATATAATATAATAATAATATAAATATAATATAATAATATATAATATAATAATATATAATATATAATATAATAATATTCCACAACTATCACACAACGCCATCTAGTCCCAAGCTAAGCAGAGCTTGTGTTATGGGTACTAGACAACTGATAAACATACTTATATATTTCTAAATACATACATATTATAGATAAATTACACCCAGACACAGAACAAATGATCGTGCTCATTACACAAACATTTGTCCTGGGTGGGAATCGAACCCACGACCTCCGGCATAGCAGTCAGGGTCACTAACCACTAGACCAACAGGCCAGTCAAATTCATAGACATACGATCGCAGCAATCGCGGTTGATTTGCTGTCAATTTTTGAAGAGGTCCTTTGTTTGTCTCCGAAACCCATCATCAGATTTATATGAAATTTAAATGGGACCATTTCGGAATAAACCACGTCCGACCAAAAAAAAAAAAATTTTGCAAATCCGTCAATATATGACGTAGTTATGTCCGAATATACATTACAAAAAAAAAATACAAACATCCGAATTGATAACCTCCTTCTTTTTGAAGTCGGTTAAAAAGAAAATCCCTTGATTTCCGCATCATTTTCCGATCTATAGTCATCCCGATGACAAGATATCGTGTGGTACTATTCGAATTCGACACCGCGATCATCTCTAACTCTATTTAAAGATTTCAAATCATTACGAGAATTATTTGTTACGATTCAATGATTGTACGATTCTCGGTGCGTGTTTACAGTTTGCAAGATACACACTTGTTTCTCGGCAAACAATTAATAGATTTCTTTGTTGTATTAGCAATCATAAATATGAAGTTTATTGGGTGGCAAAAATGTATAGGAGCGGAACGTCAGTAGAATACAACTGTTGCTCGCATTTTAAAAGCATAGTAACTTGTACTGTTCTGTTCTTATATATATTTGTAAGTTGTCAGTCATCTACAAACCATTTTTCGATCATTTGTTGGCATCCGATTTTTTTTTTTTTTTTTTGGGGTGTGGGAAATCATCCTATGACTTCTTCCGCTCTAGGGTGGAGCGGAAGGGTGTGTCAGACTCTTACTGACTAAAACCCACCCCTGTTCCTCCCTGCCTCGAGTGCCCGGGGGCGAGGTAACTCTTTCGAATTTATCCTCCACCCCCGGGCAGTTATCCTCCACCCCCGGGCAGTCCTCCACCCCCGATCCGATTGAGTTGAAACTTTGCATCACCTATAATTCTGGTGACAATGCATTTTTATGGTAAGCATAACCTGAATTGAGATAAAGTTAAAAGTTTAGACCCGGTATAAAAGTTTGTTTAAAAAAATGTTTGTTTAACTAGGTATAAACTTATTCGTTGCGAACTCTTCACGTTAGGATTAAGACAACAGACTGATGCTAGTTTTTTTTATAGTTTCATTAAGTGGTTTTCTTAGCATATTGATCTTGGATGTTACCGTCAAAACCAGCTACATAAAAATCTAAACTGAAGTCTTACTGTAACTGGTGTATAAAAAAAATCTCCCGACAGAGTTTCGATCACGGTAGCCAAACTCAGCGGAGATTAGCCAAAACGTAGGCGATATTACTGTGCACACAAGCATGTCCGCAAACGCAGATGCACTCTGTTCATTTATTCCCATTGTCCGATCGGAAGGCAATCCGACAAGAGAGAGAGATCAGACGCAGGATCAACGGCTTTAGAATTAATTATTTGTATTTATTTTACTCATTGTTTGCTGCACCGGTCGACGTCATCACGTCAGCGCCGGCTGTCGCTGAAAACCAGCGCTGGGGCCTGAGACTCTGTCTCGCATAGGGCCGCCGCAGCATTATGCTGAGCGATGGCCGATTTGCGTGGGTATGACGAATGTTTTCCCACAGCTTTTTCTTTTTTTTTGTGTTCGATATTTCTTTTGAGTCATGTTTACCGCAAATAAACGTTTTTTTTTTCTTTCTTTCCGTGTTTGCCGAGGTTCGGGTCCCACCAACCCGAAATCCCGACAGCACTTTTTACCCAAACCGGGAATTGAATCCAGGACCTTACGATCAGCAGTCGCGCTTTCGACCACGAAACCAACGAGGCAGTAAACTGATGTAGTTAGTCTATAAAGGGCTAGTCATAATACCTGATCTTTCTGCTGATCACGGAATCCCCGCTGCGGGAGCTACTAGCCTTTTTTTTTTTGCTACTAGAAGAGAGGCCATCCCACGTCCTACTATCTAATATATCAAAACTCGTGTCACGGTGTTTGTGGTTGCGCCTCTGAAACGGCTCGACCGATTTTAATGATTTTTGAAGTGAAAACTTCTTTAGGCGTGTTGGTCATTTTTAAGATGGGAAAAAACAATTGAACTCAAGCGACACCGTCACCGACGGTCGTAGCACTCGTGATTGTTTTATTTTTAAGCGCGTTGGGCATTTTTGTTCAAGGTTTCACTTCTGTCGGCACTCCCGGAGTGCCACTGTTTTTTTTTTGTATATTTGGTAGGTATGAGAAGAATAGGTCGTAAAGTATTTTTTACTCTCCTACCCGCACCCCCCATTTTTAAAACTCAGAATGACGTTTACTGGGTCAGCTAGTATATGTATAGGTATCCTACTAATTTATAAATGCGAAAGTTTTGGTGGATGTATGGATGTTTTTTACTCAATCACGCCAGAAAGGATCTGGATTAAATTTGGCACAGAGATAGATTATAGTCTGCAATAGCACATGAGCAGAGTTCTTACTCTGAGGCATCGTCCTAATAGAACGTGTCAGCAGGATGGAGGTAACTAAGAGTAGATATTTATATCTACTTACCTATCAAGCTTTGATGTACTAGTTATTTACTGTACCTATAGGTATGTAAGTTCCTATTAATGTGGTGTGTCGGGAAAAGGTTGATTAATTAAAATGCAGAGAGACAAGACAAGGTATTTATTTCCAATAGGCTTGTCATGAATCGAAAATCTAATGGCCCGTTCGCAAAACTAGGTCTTCGTGGAGAAGAACGAACCAAGAAACTCCACGGTAGCTCTCTTGTGGTGTTATACCCACACATCATAAATAATAGTTTATAACAATAAATCCAATTCTATGATCTATCGCTTTTGCCAATTTACAACGTGAAATATCTTGCCATTTAGAAACAATAACAGTGACAAGGCAAAGAACATGAATAGGTATTCCATAATACCATTTAATATAATTAGAAACAAGGGCCTTAACATAGCACATATACAGAATCAACACAATCATTAGCAACAAACAAGATATAACATCAAATAACTTAAGTGAGCCTTTGTAATCAATCTTTCACATCAAGTATATTAGCAGTTATTAGAACAGAGCTTCTTCTCCATGAGGGTACACTTTCAGCAACTTAATAATGAATAAGAGTAACTAGTAACACATCTTTTATAGGAAGTTGTGAGTAGATACTTAAACGTCACATATAATATGCCGCCATTTTCTACCAATCACAGATTGTCATGAATAAACTAATAATAGATGTGATAATAATCAATTATTGTGTAGTCCAATTGTTTTAAAACATAATAAGATTGTATTAAGCAATTTAATAACACTGGATCTTTAATTCTTAGTTGATATTCGAAGAATATCAACACTATCTGACAGTATTGTCCCAATCGTTTCAAACAACTTATTACATTAAAGTAGCAATATAAAATCCAAGATACAACACAACGATCATTAAAAAATGCGTAATAATTTATAGGAGTGTCATCAATTCAGCTTTTTAGAAGTTATTAAGCGTTTTAAATAAGATTTACTTAGGTAGGTACGTCTACATTTGTTCCAAGATTCATAAATATGACCAATGTTTAAAATGCAACGACCAATATTCTTGGCAAATCAAAATAATAATGAAATGATATCACATAATTCATTAAATCTAATAAACGCGATCATCGTGCTTATTTGTATAACAAATCTGATCGCGTTGTCGCGTCGACAGAGAGCGCTTGCCGGTTGCCTGACGCCTAAAGGGCCTACCACATGCACAAGCTTATCCAAAGTTTTGCCTGCGCCGGTCGGTTTGTACACGGAACACTGTGGTGAAGCTTGTGTGCAAAACTGTGGTGAATCTTGTTCGTGTGGTAGGCCCATAAAGTCCACCTCCATGAACGAGTGATTCGCCGCGAGTTGACGTTTTGCTTATCAATATCACCTGTTGGATGATTGGACGGAAATCACAGATGCATATCTTCAACAAGCAACATGACCATTTACAAAGCCATTCCAACAGCGAATGCCTAGGGGTAGCGGATAAATTCTGAAAATGAGTTACCGCACCCCTGGGCACTCAGGCAGGGAAGGAACAGGGGTGGGTTTTAGTCAGTAAGAGTCTGACACGCCCTCCCGCTCCACCCAGAGCGGGAGAAGTCATTGAATGATTTCCCAACCACCCCCAAAAACAAAAAAATCCCACAACGAAAAACGAAAAAGAAAATTAAAGAGCACTTCCTTTCACATTGACATAATATTGATATATATTGGTATTTATTTAGTATATTCGGATAATTATACTTATTTATGTAAGTTTATGTTGTACACTGGATCCTACCCTCGAATGTGATCTCTCTCTATCACTCAAAGGTTTGCTGGGAGAAAACTCAACATTGAGTTAAGCTCGCCTTTGTACATTAACTATTTAATCACTGTGAACTATGTTAGTTGTTTGGTGTACAATAAAGAATTAAAGAAAAACAGCAACATTTAGATATAACAGAGAATCCAGAGCAAAACTGTACCTAATATACTCAATATTCCGCAATACATCAGCAACAAACACATTCACATGGACCTAAACTTAAACACCGTTCATCAAGAAATTGCCAACTTCAGCAGAAAGTATCAGACTAAACTGCCAAGACATGTAAACCTAGGGCATCAAAGCTGGAAGGTTCAGGAAGCGCTCAATTCTATCGTCTGAAAAGACGTAGAGTTCCAGCCCTTGTGAAAACCGCTTTGAAAATCTCACCATTTAGGCAAGCTTGATGAAGCTTCGACAGACTGTCGTCGATTCGCCGTGATAATACATTAAGGAAAAAAAAAAAATACAGTCGAATTGAGAACCTCCTCCTTTTTTTGAAGTCGGTTAAAAACCGGCCAAGTGTATGTCGGCCTTCGCACATTTAGGGTTCCGTACCAAATGTATTTTGACCATTTGTATGGCTTTGTTTCATCAAGATGCTTATACTGTGAGAAGACTGTATCTCCAACCGTTTGGCTGTAAAACCTGTGTGACATGACGGACGGACAGACGGACACGCAATTTGAAGCTTAAGGTGAAAGCTCACGGTGGAGATCTGCCCCGCTTGGGCGGAGCCTCGCCGTGTCCTCGTGGAAGCGATCGGCGGCAGCGACCTCTCGCACCCGGCCCTGGTCCAGTCCATGGTACGGAGCGAGAGGGAATGGGAAGCAGTCTCCTCCTGCTGCGACGCAGTAATGCTTGCAAAGGAGGAGGTGGAACGGGTGAGGGAGAGGCTACAACACCCGTTCTGCCCTCAGCAGCAGCCGCCGCAGGGGACGCGCTGGGCGGAGGACGTCGCGAGACTATCTCCGGCCACCGTAGACCCGGGCTTGCGCACGGCGAGAAGTGGGTAACTCGCCGTCCGATCAGCACCAGGCCCGAGAGTCGACGGCGCGTAGTGTTCCACGCTCGCCTCAAAGAGTTGTTGGCAAACACGACGGGGCCTGTCATGGCCGATGCCTGCCCGGGGGTTGAGGATAAATCGAAAGAGTTACCTCGCCCCTGGGCATTCAGGGCAGGGAGGAACAGGGGTGGGCTTTAGTCAGTAAGAGTCTGACACGCCCTTCCACTCCATCCTAGACCGGGAGATGTCATTGGACGATTTCCCACCCCACAAAAAAAAAAGGTGAAAGCTCCAGGGTAGCCCGCGAATTACTTAAGGTCATGATTCCCGCGACGGTGTCTCTATCTGTGCCTATCGTTGGCATTGTACAGCGCTTCGTGGAATTTTGTGTCTATGGTAGAATGATTTGCGGTTTGGTCTGAACATCTAAGTAGACTGCGACCTCTCGGACGATATCCGTCGACCGAGTGAGCGATCAAGCTGCGAACTAGCGGTCAAGCGAGTGAGCTGTTTTAGGTTATGTCCATCTTTTTCGCGATGTGTCCGAATAACTCTCGGATTCTTATACGAGGTGCATTCAATAAGTACCTAGCCTCATCGCCAGAGGGCGCTGTAGTTTCAAAAGAGTTTTACCACAGTGTAGCACATTCTTTTTTAATTCTTTTTTCAAATTTTCATTCCAATCCCTTCATTTGTTTTAATTTGACAACTTATGGAAGCGAACGTGTCGATCGGTTTTACAAAAATGGAAAAAGAGCAATATCGTTCGGTGATTCGATTCCTATTTTTGGAAGGGAAAACGCGCATCGAAATCAAAGAGCGCTTGGATGCTGTGTACGGTGACTCTTCTCCATCGATGGCCACCGTCAAGAATTGGTTCAACGAGTTTGCACGTGGCCGTACGTCGGTTTTTGATGAACCACGTCCAGGTGCACCGAAAACAGCTGCTACGGAGGAAAACATTATAAAAATCCATGATCTCGTATTGGCAGATCGCCGATTGAAGGTTCGGGAGCTAGCTGAGACTGTAGGCATTTCAGAAGGAACAGTGCATCATATTCTTCACGAGGAACTCGGCATGAGAAAGCTGTCGGCGCGATGGGTGCCGCGTTTACTCACACCAGAAAACAAGCGCAACCGTGAGACTACATCGGAGACGTGTTTGGCGCTGTTTAAGCGGAATCCAGCGGTGTTTTTGCGTCGTTTTGTGACCGTCGATGAAACCTGGATCCACTGGTACACACCAGAGACCAAGGAGCAATCAAAACAATGGATCCAGACCGGGGAACGTGCTCCAAAGAAGGCGAAAACTGTAAAATCGGCCGGAAAAGTTATGGCCACCGTTTTCTGGGATTCACAAGGTGTGATCTACATCGATTACCTCGACAAGGGTAAAACAATTACAGGGCTTTACTATGCCGATTTATTGGGCCGATTCGACGCCGAATTAAAGAAAAAACGACCCCATCTGGCGAAGAAAAAAGTGCTGTTTCACCACGACAACGCACCGGTTCACACGTCTGCCGTTGCCATGGCCAAATTGGTCGAATTACGCTACGAATTGCTGCCCCATCCACCGTATTCTCCAGATTTGGCCCCTTGTGACTTCTTTCTGTTTCCTAATCTGAAAAAATCACTCGCCGGGAATAGATATGGATCGAATGAGGAGGTTATCGCCGCCACGGAGGCCTATTTTGCAGAGTTTGACAAAAACTATTTTTCGGACGGGTTAAAAAAGTTGGAGCATCGCTGGGCTAAGTGTATCGAACTAAAAGGAGACTATGTTGAAAAATAAATTGCCACTTTTCCAAAATTTTCGTTTACTTTTTGTAGGCTAAGTATTTATTGAATGACCCTCGTACCTCTGTATTAACAAACTTTTTTTCTCTTTTCCAGGGCAAGCTGGTGAAGCACTTCTCCCGGCAGCTGGTGATCAAGGCCAGCTTCGGTGAGGAACTGCGGCGTGAGCTCGGTGATGTGCCGGGTCTCGCGCAGTGGCTCAGGGTCGTGGGGTTGGGCCCCGATTCTATCGAGGTATGTAGCTTTAATGTGCAGGATCAGTTGATCTAATCGTCTGGATTACTGTTGCCCATCTATTTTGGGGTCGGCTTCTCGTCTAAACAGATGTAGTTGAATACCAGTGGTTGGCCTGATCCCATGAACTGCCTATGGGAATTGGCTATGGAGTTGGCTAGGTGGTTGAAGAGAAACAACGCTGTTGGCTTCTAGAACGCAAGCGAAGATTTTATTTTTAAGCCAATATCACTAGGAAGGTTATGTCTGCTGTCATTTTAGTTTCTATATACAAAAAGAATAGATGGCGCACAACCTAAAGTTATGAACTAATCAAAGAGGTCAAATAACATTCTGTTTAAAAATAAAAGATTAATTTTTGTAAATATTAAATAAAATAAATCAACACTGCCTAGCTAGTAGTATCCGACCGAAACACGATTTAAAACCAAAACCGTAACCAAATGTTCGGCTTCCCTTCCAGTTTAGGCCGGAACCGAAACTCACGTGGAAAAAAACTATTAAACATTTAAAAATAAGTCTTGAAAAAGTTATGAGACCATTAAAAAAACAGCCTTAACTTTCATAGAATCCTAAATAAATTAACAAATGGATGATTACACACATAGACGAACGAGACAGGGGGTCTACTCCGAAGTGTTTTTACGAAGCATCGGCCGATTGTTTGGACATATTTGTGTGAAGTGTTAAATTGAATGTGCCATACCTAAAAATTGTAGCTCTTCTCTGAGAGCTACTTCCACCAAAAACAATGCCATTTCGCTAAAATTTTAGGTATGGCACATTCACTTTAACACTTCACACAAATATGTCCGAACATTAGGCCGATACTTCGTAAAAATACTTTGGAGTAGACCCCCTGTTTTTAGGTCTCTGTCGCTCAAAGACGATACTTTCGTTCGAGCCGAATATTCGGCCAAAACTGAAACTAGCCGAAACCAGCCTTTACGAACCTTCGATTGGACACTAATAGCCAGTAATACAATACTTCTTGGCAAGGTTGTCCGTCTTCCGGGCTTCTGTCTAGCCGTGGTTTTCCTCAACCGGACTGCGGGCTACGATTGCCGCAGTGGCTGTATCTGCGGTTCATGAAGATCAATCTGTGATTTTTTATCGCAAACTCCGAGTTAAAGACAAACATACATCATAGGGATATAAGGTTTTGATGTCACCCTTTAGGTACGGAAATCTCCGCCGGTACCCCGTCCCTCGAGGATGTCAAGAGGGGACAGGGTTGCGTGGCAGCACGGTTCAGGGAGATAGCTGTGGTGGGGGTTTACTTCTCCCCGAACTCTCGCCGAGTTTCACAACTCCCTTGCGGAGTTGAGGACCGTCGTCGTCGGGTACCGTTCCCTCCCTGTGCTCGTCCTCGGGGATTTCAATGCCAAAAACGTGGCTTGGGGTTCCCGGTATACGGACACACGGGGCAGGATGGTGGAGGACTGGGTTCTGGAGACAGGCCTGGTCGTCGCAAATCCGGGGTTCTGTCCCCACGTGTGTGCGGATGCGGGGTGAATCGATGGTGAACATGACATTCGCCAGCCGCGCTCTGTCACCACTTGTCGTTGACTGGCGCGTCATGGAGGGGGTGGAGACGTATTCCGATCACACATATCCGGTTTGACGTCTCCGCCCAGATCTCGAGCGTGCCGGTCCAACAGACCCCAAATGGTCAGCATTGGTCGCTGAAGCAGCTGTACCGGGAGCTACTCCTGGAAGCCTCGATCGTGCAGGCCTGGGTGTCATCACCGGACTAGCCTGCCGACATTAATGAAGAAGCAGAGTGGTTCCAGGAGGCCATGTCCGAGATTTGTGACGTGGCAATGCCCTGGGTCCAGCCTTGTGCTCGGCGCCAGATGTACTGGTGGTCGCCGGAGCTCACGGCTCTACGGCAAGCGTGTATTGCCGCGCGACGCCGGTACACCAGGCATCGCAGGCGTCGGACGCGCATATGTAAGCCATCGAGGCGGAGCTGTACGAGGGGTACAGAGCGGCGAGGACCGCCCTCCGAGCGGCGATCAAGCGGGCCAAGGCATTGGCCCGCGTGGAGTCGCTGGGGACTCTGAACAGAGATCCGTGAGGGCGCCCATACACAGCGGTGCCGGATAAACTCCGCCCATGGGCGCCCCCGCTTACGCAGAATCTCCGGCCGCAGCTCGTGGAGGTCGTGGTGAGCGCTCTGTTCCCTTCGAAAGGAACATACTCCCCCTTCTATGGATCCGTCTCCTGCAGTGGCAGTGCGTAGACTGAATGCCAAAAACACCGCCCCAGAACCCGATGGCTTTCATGGGAAAGCCTGGGTCCTGGCCTTGGAGGAGGCTCTCGGGCCTCGACTATGAGGGCTCCTAAGCGCATGCATAGAGAGGGGCCAGTTTTCGCTTCGTTGGAAAACGGGGAAGCTGGTCCTCATCAAGAAGCCGGGGCGCCCCGCGGACTCTCCGTCCGCTTACCGGCCCATCGTGCTGCTCGACGAGGTGGGCAAGCTCTTCGAAAGAGTAATTGCAGACCGCCTCGAACAAACAAGTTCATATTATATATATATAGTAAATGACTTTATATGATGTTTCTAGGTACCTGAAATTTCGTTTAAAGTGGATACTCCAGGGTTTTTTTTTTTTTTTTGGGGGGTGGGAAATCATCCTATGACTTCTTCCGCTCTAGGGTGGAGCGGAAGGGTGTGTCAGACTCTTACTGACTAAAACCCACCCCTGTTCCTCCCTGCCTCGAGTGCCCGGGGGCGAGGTAACTCTTTCGAATTTATCCTCCACCCCCGGGCAGGCACCGGCCGTGGCAGGCCCCTTCCTTTGGCTGACAACTCTTTGAGGCGCGCGTGGAACACTACGCGCCGTCGACTCTCGGGCGTGGTGCTGATCGGATGGCGAGTTACCCACTACTCGCCGTCCGCAGGCCCGGGTCTACGGTGGCCGGAGATCGTCTCGCGGCCCCTGGCGTCTCCTGCGGCGGTCGCGGCTGGGGGCGCTAGGGCGACTCGGCCGTTGCTGAGCCTCCCTAACGTGTGCCGCCTCCCTCTTCGCGAGCATTACTGCTTCGCAGAAGGAGGAGACGGCCTCCCATTCCCTCTCGCTCCGTACCATGGCCTGAACCAGGGCACGGCGCGAGAGGTCGCTGTCGCCTATCGCATCCACGAGGACACGGCGGTGCTCTGCCCAAGCGGGGCAAACCTCCACCGTATGCTCCACCGTGTCCTCTGGGCGATCCTCGCAGTGGAAACACTCATGGGTCACCTCCGCCCTGATCCGACACAGGTACCTCCCGAAACAGCCGTGTCCGGTGAGCACCTGCGTCAGGCGGAAGGTGAGGGCGCCGTGACGCCTCTCCAGCCACTCCTCAAAGAGGGGCACTACCGCCTCGATGGTGGCGTGCCCAGCGCTGGGTTGCGACAGTCGCTCTCTCCATGTCACCATGAGATCCTGCCGGAGCTCGGTCCGCCGAGCCGCGAGTTGTCGCGGCAGCGGAGTTTCGCCCCGGCGTTTGGCCTCCTCGCGCCACTCGTACAGGTGCGCGAGGATTTTTGCCTCCAGATCCCACGGTGACAGTCCGGCAAGGAGGCTCGCCGCCTCACGGGAGATCGTGCGGTATCCGCGGATGATACGGATCGCCATGACCCTCTGGGACGCGTTCATCAGGCGAGCTGATCGCTGCGGATACTCCAGGGTAGCACTCGAAATTAAAATTTTCTTACGTTTTTTGCAATTTGCATGTCAGTGTCAGGTTGTATCTTGGTCGAAATTTGATTAGCGGTCGTAGCAATTATATATTTATAGAATTATAATCATTAAAATCATCAACACAACTCAAGAGAGATGTATTGATTATAATTCTCTCTGACCTACAAATTGCAAAAAACGTAAGAAAATTTGAATTTCGCGCGCTATAGCTTTTACCTTAAGCTTAATTTTTAAATTTTTTTATGCTTTTTCTCTGTCACTTCTGACCTAGACTAGAGTCAAGAGCAAACCGATCTCAATTAAAAAATCAAGCTTTATCCGACTTTCAACTTCAAATGTCTGATAAAAAAAAATATTTTGAATATTTTTTTTTTAAATCCTTATTATCAGTTGACTATTCTAGATACCGAATCTAGTCGTAACTCACCCACTACTGGACCCTTTTTGCATGGACGCCCACATATTTAAGATACTTACTGCTTCTGCCCATGAAAATGAGCAACTTTCTTCAATGAAGTAATAGTCTTTTCTCAAAAAAAAAATACTTTCTAAAAAAATTATCATCAGCTGACTAAAATTTGTATGGGAGGTCCATTTTTTTTTTGTATTGAATATGACTGTCTTGAAGAAAGCTGTTTATGTCTATGGGCAGAAGCAATAACTATACTAATAATATAATATAATAACGCTGAAGAGTTCGTTTGTTTGTTTGAACACGCTTATCTCTGGAACTACCAGTCGGGTTCGAAAAATTCTTTTTGTATATGATAGCCACATTTATGAGCAGCGTAATGCTTTGTAGCATTATGCTGCGACCCACGTGAGCAAAACAGTTACCAAACACACGGGTAAAACCGCGGCGGACAGATACTTTAAAATATGCACAGTTGCTCAGCATGAGACATACTGATTACAATATGCACAGTTGCTCAGCATGAGACATACTGATTACAATATGCACAGTTGCTCAGCATGAGACATACTGATTACAATATGCACAGTTGCTCAGCATGAGACATACTGATTACAATATGCACAGTTGCTCAGCATGAGACATACTGATTGCAAGTTTGCATGACTCAGTTTTTCAGAAGTTTGAAGTTCCCCATAATACTCTACAGGCGTACTTTATGTCGAGTACCATGTGACAAGATTGACATCCATATTTGATAAGTCAGCCAATAAAGAAAAAATACTGGACAAGTTCGTGTCGGACTTTTAGGGTTCCGTACCAATTAAAGGAATTTCAAAGAATATCTGTTTTTTTTTTTTTTTTTCAAATTCATAGGTCAATGGGAAGTTAAAAAATTCTTTGGAACAATATTTTGTGACAGACGACGGACAGATGGACAGAGTACGCTCCTTTGGATCTTGAAAACATGAATTTACGCCCCTAACTTGTAGTTTTCTCCTGAAGTTAGTGGTAGGGATAGTAAACAAAAAATATTAGGTTTGCTCTTTTACTATAATTAAATTAACGGGAAAAGAGGAAGTAAATATTTGTTTAAATGGAAACAGATAAACCCCACAGGAAATTACAAGTAGTTTTGATATATTGTCGACAGTCTTTAATTTCAACATCATAATTGTTAAAAACCGTCTTCAAATATTTAGAAAGGTGTGATAAAACGAGATAAGGAGGTTCTGGTGAGAACTTCTTAAGAAGAAAATAATTATTTAGTTTACTTTCGCAATCAAATAACCTACATGTCACTATAGATATTATGAAGGTAGATAAGGCACATTAAACATTTGCCATGCTGCATGGTAAGGCATAACTCGGAGCTCGTCTCTTTTTAGGGTTTCGTACCTGGTTTCCGTACCCGAAGGGTAACCAACGGGACCCTATTACTATGCCTCCGCTGTCCGTCCGTCTGTCAGCGGGCTGTATCTCACGATCCGCAATAGCTACACAGATGAAATTTCCACAGAATGTGTATGTGAAAATTTCAATTGTTAGACAATTACGGATCATGAGATACAGCCCTAAAAAAAACTCCGCTGTCCGTCTGTCTGTCAGCGGGCTGAATCTCACGATCCGTAATAGCTACACAGTTGAAATTTTCACCGTGTGTATTTCTGCTGCCGCTATAACAACAAATAATGAAAATAAAAATAAATTAAAATACACGCTTTGTGAAAACTTCAACTGTCTACTATTACGGATCATGAGATACAGCCAAAAATAAAAACCCGTTTCTAGAAACGTGTTTATTTTTTATTTATTTTTTTCCGTTTTTGGTACGGAATCCTTCATGTACTAGCCCGACTCGCACTTGGCCAATTTTTTAAAACACTTTTATTAGTTTCACTTGTAACTATGTAAACAAATCTTAGAAGTTAAATCTGACCCACTTCCCGGTTTTCGATTAAGCTGAAATTTTGCGTACATGTTTAGTTTGGATGACAATACATGGTTAGCTAAATGACGTCATTCTAAATGCAATATGGCGGACTCCCAAAGATGGCGGACTAGTTATTTTTTATGCATTCCCATGATACGGGTATCAAATTAAAGGGTTTGCTGAGAAAAACACTAAAAATAAAGTGTTTTTTAGTTTTTCCGGTGATGGCGTTCCATCACCGGACTGCATGACGTAATTTTGGCGGAATTAAATGTGCGGTTCCGACTAACACTCCGAAATGTAACCAAATAAAAACCGATATTAAAATCTTTAGCACAGGTCCTTTCTAAGCGTCACCACATCGAGCAGCTATATGGCAACGCTTTTGATGATGATGATGATAAATATTGAAATACTGATTTGTTCCAGGCGGTATGTTCCCGCGTGGCGTCGTTAGAGACGCTGCGGGAACGCTCCGACCACGAGATGCGCGCGCTGCTCGCCGGCGCGCGTGACGAGGAGGTGCTGCGGCTGTGTCGAGCCATGCAGCGGCTCCGGAGTTATATAGGTGAGGAGTATACCTTAACCTGGGTCAAATAAATTTATTGGAACGAAGTTCCTTATCGCGCGTTGTGAAAGGGGGCTAGACGGAAAAAAATCTTACGAAAAAAGTTGTCACGACACTTTTTGCTATAGTAAAAAAAATAAAATTTTATTACAATTACTTTTGTTATAGTTGTTGTTATTGCTAAAGAGTTGAGTTGAGTTGAGCTGAGCTGAGCTGCGATGAGATGAGATGATGAAGTATAACTTCTTACGTGCGTGCGTGTGTGCGTAGTTAATAATAAAAAAAATATTATAAATTAAAAAAAATAAAATTATATTACAATTCCTTCACTAATTAATCGAAAGGAACTTCGTTCCATCCGGGTGTCCCTTGACACCTCTCAAGTTTTTTTTTCTTTTTTTCTTTATAGTTGACTTTATACTGATACTCCGATACAGTTGTTTGCCATGTCATTGTCATGATTGTCATGTCATTGTTGTGTCAATTACCGAATAACTTTAACCTGATTGCATGTAATTAGAACATGCTATGTATATGAGGAACTTTGGCTCCTGAGATACAAGTATCTTTTTACTTAGTTCAGGAGCCAGCTGTTCAACTTTTATGTGTATTTATGTGTATGACTAACTTGTGTGTGTTTTCCGTTTATACAATAAAGTATTATTATTATATTATAGTTTTAAAAGACAGAGCAAGACCTACAGAAATATAGATACTGCAGAAAGAACGCGAACGCGTTACACTAAGTCTATGGACACGATCCCATCGTTCCTCACTGCTCGTTGTGCCAGCAGGTGTTAAATTTAGCTCATACAAAGTGTTACCACAGTTTTGCCACTCAATTTTTAATTCTTTATTGCGTACCATAGTGTTTATAGATGCTCGGGACTTGAAGAACAAACAGATGATGTCAAAACTTTAGATCATTTTTAGGAATCTGTACCCGAAGGGCAACCAATAGGACCCTATTACTAAGACCCCGCTGTCCGTCCGTCGGTCCGTCCGTTTGTCTGTCTGTCAGCGGGCTGTATCTTATGATCCGTAATTAGACTGATTAGGTAGACAGTTGAAATTTTCACAGTATGTGTATTTCTGTTGGCGCTATAACAACAAATAATAAAAATAAATTAAAGAGACCACTCTTTTCACGTGCCTTTTTTTTTTTGCTCGATATTAATAATGGCAACAAGTAGACGTTTATAATCTTGTACGATGGTGCGGAACCCTTCTTGAGTGGGACTCGCACTTGGTCGGTGTTTTATTATTTTCATAGACCAAATCTTATACATAGAAAAGGGTGTGAAAAATTATTTTTATTACAAAATACGAGTATTTACCAGAATTTTTCCTTCAACATAAATTAATTTCTCAACACTTTATAAACCGCTAAATAAATGCCCCTTAATTATAGCCGTTCTTACGTAGCCCCAGCTCAAGAATGGTCTCCCTTTCAGTCATACCTGTGTCTCTTCCTAAAACCCATGCTTGTTTCTCGTTCTCCAGAGGCGTTAGGTCGCGGCGAGGGTGGCGCCGAGCTGCAGCTGTTCTGGGACTCGTGGGAGAGGACGGTACGCGCGTCGCCGCGGCCGCCCAGAGCACGCCATGCCAACCACGAACATCATGGCACGCCGCACAATAAGAAAGGTAATTATACTCTATGGATGAATTGAAATCAAGAGGAGCAAAATAAAATTTCAGTTCTGTAGGGTGTGGGTAGATACGCGGGCCTGCGGACGGCGAGTAGTGGGCAGTTCGCCGTCCGATCAGCACCAGGCCCGACAGTCGACGGCGCGTAGTGTTCCACGCGTGCCTCAAAGAGAACGTGTCAGCCAGCACTGACGGGGCCCATCACGGCCGGTGCCTGCATGCCTAGGGGTAGCGGATAAATTCGTAACAGAGTTACCGCTCCCCTGGGCACTCAGGCAAGGAAGGAACAGGGGTGGGTTTTAGTTAGTATGAGTCTGACACGCCCTCCCGCTCCACCCAGAGCGGCAGAAGTCATTGGATGATATCCCACCCTACAAAAAAAAAGGGGGGTAGCGGATAAATTCTGGAAATATGAGTTACCGCACCCCTGGGCACTCAGGCAGGGAAATAACAAGGGTGGGTTTTAGTCAGTAACAGTCTGACGCGCTCTGGGTGGGGCGGGAGGGCTCCACCCAGAGCGGGAGAAGTCATTGGATGATTTCCCACCGCACAAAAAAAAACCTTATGGGAACGATAGTCTTCCCGACTAAGTATTTTATACATTTTTTCTAACGTTGCCTTTTTATCGTTATTGTATTTTGCTGTAACATTCTCGTTTAGTAAAGACTATTTTATATGTATTGTTTCAGGCGGCAAATCTCCCCCCACACCGGTAGCCAAGCGGAAACAAAACAGCACACTTCCCCCTCCCGCGGCGCTCACTAAGTCACGATCACACGAGTCGCAACTTTCAGTGAGACCAGACGCTTCCGACCTCAGGTGAGGACGACGGAGTGTTAATAGTCATGCATGCTCATCATCATCATCAGCCTTTTAATGTCCTCCCTGCTGAAGCACAGGCCTCCTCTCTGTGAGAGGGTGTGGGCCGTAATCCACCACGCGGCCCAATGCGGATTGGTGGATGTCACATGTCTTCGAATTTTTGGTTCTAGGACATGCTGGTTTCCTCACAATGTTTTCCTTCACCGTGTTCATGCATGCTCACCAGATCAAAAAAAATAATTAAACAACAGTTTTTTGTGATTGTCGACTGATTTAACAATCAGTCAACAATCACAAAACTGTTGTTGTTGTTTGAACAACGACCTTACACAGATGCGACGTACAGCCTAGTTGTTTCGTGTTTGTTAAAGAGACTAGTTTAGTTGCTTTTCTATTTTCACCAGCTTTTTCACTTTTTGTTTCGTGTTGATGGCTTGTTTGTTATCATTTGACAGTGTCACAACACAGATTACATAATTATTATTACGCAATGTGCATTGTCTTTGGTTGTTGGACCTGTCATCGGGCAATGAACAAAAGATTTTCATAGGTTGAATACGAGGCTTTTAACCTCGTTGTATGTTTACATGATCAAACATTACAATTTTTCTTTCTTTCTTTCTCTATTTATTTATAAATATTATATACACACATACACACACCACACACACTCTATCGCACTGTTTACATGTTGGCAATATTTAATATTAGGATGTGATGGGGGCCTGGAGCTCTGAAATACAGGCCTAGGCTTAGTTCAGACTCCAGATCTCCCACAAATTACAATTGTTTTTGCCATAATATCTGTCAACATACTTATCTAGCATTAAGTAATTTTGTGGAGATATAAATAAACATTTTTATTATTTATTATTATTTATTATAGTCGACAAAAACACGACATGCATTTTTAAGATGCTCCGATTTGTGAAGTTATTTTCAAAAAGAATTGGTGATTTTAATTTCAAAGCAAGCTCATCCGTCTTGTTACTTGTATCTACTGTTTTCCCTGATAAATCATATTTATTAAGATTCTATACCTACTCTTTGGAGTTTTCGTTGAATGCAATAATATAGAGCTACACGTAGGTATCTTTTTTAAAATGGCGTCGCAAATCAATTACAACATGCAAAGGGAGGTGCAGTATACAGAAAACCGGCCAAGTGCGATTCGGACTCGCGCATGAAGAGTTCCGTACCATCGTACAAGATTATACGCGTCTACTTGTTGCCATTATTAAGATTGAGCAAAATAAGAGCCCAAAAAAACACGTTTCTAGTATGGGAGCCCCCTTTAAATTTTAATTTATTTTTATTGTAATTATTTGTTGCTTTAGCGGCAACAGAAATACGCATTCTGTGAAAATTTCAAATGTCTGCCTATTACGGATCATGAGATACAGCCCGCTGAGAGACAGACGAACTGACGGATGGACAGCGGAGGCTTAGTTATAGGGTCCCGTTGGTTACCCTTCGGGTACGGAACCCTAAAAAAATCGTCATATTTCACCAATCTTTTTTATATTCTCAGCGACAACAGCCAGTCCTCCGCAGTGGGTACAGTGGAGGTGACTCCCCCAGCGTCGCCACACGACACCGAGTCAGACAACACACCCCAGCACAGACCTACGGCCTACTACAACAATAATGTAAGACATCACTACTTATTGAACCATTGTACAGAACCCTAGAAGCCTAGAAGCTGTAGACTGCTCTAAATGTAGGTTATAAGTACCGCCCGTTAGCTTACTACACATACAGCCTTATGCTTGAAACTCACGAACCAGATGCTTAGTTTAAGTACCGGTAAAATATGGTGAATAGGGACGCAGTGGTGAATAGGGACCAAACCTTAAAAGGGATTTTAACGTTAAAATAATATTACGGTTTGTCGCCAACAATCAATCTGCCTGCCCGCGCCTTTTCCCAACTATCTTGGGGTCGGCTTCCAATCTAACCGGATGCAGCTGAATACAAATATTTTACATGGAGCGACTGCCTATCTGACCTCCACAACCCAGTTACTGGGTAATACGATACCCTTTCGTAAGACTGGTTGTCAGACTTTCGGGCTTCTGACGAACTGTAACGACTGTCAAAGATCCACGATTGACAGCCGGGAACAACGGCTTAACGTGCTTTCCGAGGCACGGAGGAGTCTCGGTATGTAATGATGGTCACCCATCCATGGACCAACCCCGGCAAGCGTAGCTTAACTTGATAGATCGATCCGTGCGGCTGTTATTACTTTAGCCACGATAAATTCATCATCATCTGCCTAGCCTTTCCCAACTATCTTGGGGTCGGCTTCCAGTCTAACCGGATGCAGCTGAATACCAGTATTTTACATGGAGCGGCTGCCTATCTGACCTCCACAACCCAGTTACTGGGTAATACGATACCCCTTGGTAAGACTACGACACGACTACGATAAATTATAACTCAGTTAAAATATTCAAGTCCTTGTTGTCAATAAACTAAATTATTTCAGCGTTAAAATCCCTTATAAAGTTTCGTCCCGATTCACTCTTGCATCCCTATTCACCACGTTTTACTTCATTAGCAGATTCTATATTCAAACGTCTCATCCATCATATTCAGCTGTCTATAAGATTAAACCTCCTCTAAGTAATAATTCAGTACTACACCCACCTTTTTTGTCTTCTGGGCAGAAAATTTTGAATTAAGAACTTGCTAATCAGTGTTTAAACTAATCACATGGTTATTTTTTATAAATAAGGCCCATAATGTAAGGCGTATTTGTACAGATCCATAGAGCATAGACTTAGCATACTCTGACGATATGTCCAGTTCATGTAGTGTAGTGTTGTAATATATTATTAGGATGTAAACACTGCCGTTCAGCCAGCTAAAGTTATAATTTAAGATGTCATAGTATTTGTAACGCATTTGTACAGAACCATAAAGTATAGAATAGGGCTGATTACTGGGTACAAAAATAATAATTCTATTTAGTCTGTAAGTTATCAAAAAATATTGGACGCGGATTTTTTGCTTTACCAAATCAATAAAAAATTACTAAGATAAAACGCAACAATGTTCGGGAGTCCCGGCTTGTTACATCAATTCCGACGTCACGCGAAATTTCATTGCATTATATTATCTTCATTTTTAGAAAGAAAGAAAGAAACAATGTTTATTTGTACCTCACAACAAGAGCTTAGTAGCTCATCATTCTCATTCTCCTGCCCTTATGCCAATTTATTTGTGGTCGGCGCAACATGTCTTTTTCTTCCATACTCCTCTATTAGTCGTCATCTCTGTAGTCACCCCCTTTTTACCCATATCCTCTTTCACACAGTCCAACCATCGTTTCTTTGGCCTTCCCCTACTCTTATAGCCATCCACATCCATTCACAAGACTTTCCTCACGACATTTTCTTGATTCCTCCGCATCACATGCCCATAGCACGACAACCGATTTCCACACAACTTTTCAGTCAGCGGTGCCACTTTCAGACTTCCTTACCAACAAGAACTTAGTTACTATAAATGCAAAAAAAAAAAGACTGAGGCTAAAAATGCTCCTAACTCAGCGTTATGCTGCGATATTTATGCAATAAAGCAATAAATAACGCAGCGCTGGTATTCTGTTAGGGCCCTTTGTGATACCACAGACTTATTCACGAGACACGGTAGAAACCTACTAAAACAATAAACAAAAAATAAGTCATAACACAAAAAGGCGTGCATTTTGTAGACATATATTATTGCAATCTTTGGCAGACATGCAGAAAGCAAAATAAAAAATAATTAAATAGAAAATATACAAGAGTCATTAAAAAAAGAAATAAAATCTACTTAGATATATGGTTCTTATAATTATGGTGCTTTGGTGCAACGTGCGTGCGGTATATATGTTCTGTGCGTGCGTGCAACTAAACTGTTTTTATATTTATACTATGGTCGGTCGGCTGTCAAAAAAAATCAGTTTTTTTTTTTGGTTATGTGACTATAGTGTATGGGGATGTACACACAAGACTACTATTCTGCGCTTGGAGAGAGCACAAAGAGCAGTGCTAAAAGTATTGGCCAAGAAACCTGCCAGATGCCCAACGTCGGAACTTTTTGCGCTCTTTAACGTCCTCACAGTTAGACAGTTATTTATACTTCAAACTGTTATCAAGAAGCACGACCTCACGAAGTACGACCCACAATACCTCTCTAAAAAGCGACGTTCCGACACAGTTTGCCAGATACCTTTCTCCAGATTGGCATTAGTTAGACGCCACTTTAACTACTTCAGTCCTAAAATCTACAATAACATAAATAGAAACATTAAAATGTATCCTCTAACAAGAACTTTAGTTAGAAAAAAACTGTCAGAATTGCTTAAATCCTACTCCTACGAAGCTACAGAAAAACTTGTGTTAACATAACACTTACATTCCTGTAACATCAATCTTATTACATAAACACCACCTGCCCCCCCGCTCACGCTAAATACTAGCATACCCCACAATACACAAACACACACCCCTCACTCACACACACCCTCACTCACTCACACACACACACACACACACAATAGTTAGTACCTTTTTTTCTTCTTTTTTTTATTTAAATTTCTTTCTCTCTAATAACTAGTCGGGAATAAATGAACCATATTTTTGTCCTGGGCGTTGATAGCTGCGCCACAGTTTTAACTTTTGTAGCTATCTTCGTTTCTTTTTGTAAATATGTGTCCTGATGCTTGTTCCAAATAAACTATTATTATTGAAAAAATACGTGTCCAGTATTTTTTGGTAATATAACTGACTGGTAAAGATGATAGATGTTATTAGTCCTTTACCCTTTTTAAGATACCATAGTATCTTTGTCGCATTTTTTTTTAACCGCACAGTATAGAATTTAGACTACTCTGAAAGTAGGATGAGTTCATAATAAAATTATAGTTTAGAAATATATAAGACATGAGCACAGCCAAGCACAGACCGCCTGCCTTCTACAAAAATGATGTAAGACGTCACTACTTCTTGTAAAGCACTTGTACAAAACCCATTCGGGTTAACAAGTTTGTATAGTTCGAAAACTACTCTGAAGGTAAGACTAGTTCTTATAGTATTGCAATTCAGGATATAAAAGTGTATGATGTCACTATTTATTGTAATGCACTTGTACAGTAACAGAGCACGGAAGTTTGATGAATATATTATTAGGACATAAACGTGTTGCGCCGACCCCAAGTAACATGGGATAAGGGCAGGGACAAACAGTCTTCCTGCCTAATACACGTAATGTCAAACGTGGTACTGTAAAACTATGGTACATAAATTACATACACCTTAGAGCATAGAGTTTGTAGACTGAGATTTATTCAATAACTTAGGATCACTGCCAACTTGGCAAGCATGCTATTTCTCAATTCTAGCTGCTTAGACAAAGGTGTTGGGGGTGGGCTTGTTCTTACCGGCTACTCGTATGGAGCTCGAGCTTAGTATGTCATGGTTCGCTGGCTAGTGTCTAGCAGGTAGCAGGTACCTTACTACAGATAAAGACTGTTTTATTAAAAAAAACAGGTAGGTTTATTTATATATTTACTCAATAACAACTTAGGATCCCCGCCAACTTGGTAAGCATGCTATTTCTCAATTCCAGCTGCTTAGTTATAGGTTATAGGCTTGTTCTTACCGGCTACTCGTACGGAGCGTTCGCTTAGTAGGCCATGGTACGCGTGCTAGTGTCAAGCAGGTAGCATACTATAGATAAAGACTTATGTTACAGAAAGACAGGTAGGTTTATTTATATATTTATTCAATCACAACTTAGGATCCCCGCCAACTTGGCAAGCATGCTATTTCTCTTTTTTAGCGACTTAGATGTAGGTTATAGGCTTGTTATGAAGGAAGGAACACATTTCTCCCGCGCCGGTGGCAGTCTCGCCACTGGGACTCTTAGTTGTACGGAGCGCTCGCTTAGTAGGCCATGGTACGCTAGCTAGTGTGGCGGCAGGTGGGGCAGGTCGGGCCGGTGGCGGAGCTCCCGCCGCGCTCGCCGGCGCGCGGCGCGCTGGGGCGGCGCCTCGCCAGCATGATGGCGTGCGCCTGCAGCGCCGCGCACTCCCGCCGGGAGCCCCCGCCCCACCAGCACCCGAGGCACGACACGGTGGGTACAGCCACGGAGGTCAGTGTTCGGACTGCTTGGTGAGCGTGTGCTTACTGGCGTTGTACAATGTAAATAATGGCTCTGCCTACCCCTTCAGGAGAATATAGGTGACATCATATTGTACATATACAAGATCAGGATTGATGGTCCCACCCAAGCTAAACATTTGCTTTTTGGGAATTACTTAACTCAGGCAAGGAAAGAACAGGGGTGGGTTTTAGTCAGTAAACGTCTGACACGCCCTCCCGCTCCACCCAGAGCGGGAGAAGTCATAGGGTGATTTCCTCCCCACAAAAAAAGGGGTTGACATTTGATTTGTAAATAAGTATGTAAAATAAAAGCTTTTGGCATAAATATTAGAGATACATTACGCAGCACTGAGGTCACACATTAAGACATATCAAACCATGGGGGGACCATGGGGTCATAAGAAGAAAATTAGGTAAAAAAAAAGCTTTTTGTAATTTCTGCTCGAAGTTGTAAATAAGTCTTTAAATCATACGCGCTATGTAAGCTACGCTACGCTATCGATCCGAACCAAGCCTTTCAGTTTGTTCAAGCTTAGAAAAAAACAATTCATTGACGAAACTAAACCGACATATTTCACAAATTTTATCCAAAATGTATCAATGGACAAAATTCTTGACACATGTTGTAAGAAAATCTTCAATGATCATTTCTCTTTTCTTAAACAAACTGTACCAACACAACCTTTCCTTCTTCATACTGGCACTTCACAAAGCATAATATTCGCCTTAATTTGACAACACAGAATGCACTTTATTTCGTTCGGAATAAGTTCATTTTGTGTTAGCAAAGACACGGGAATATTTGCCCAAAAGTGCAAGTAATACACTCTTTCTAAATTTTCATGAGCATTTAAAACGATTTTTTTGCTTTGCAGGCTGTAGTAGTGGGGGTCGCTCCGCGGTCGCCGCGCACGCCAACCGTGAGTCGGTGCATGGCGCATGACATCGCGCACCGGTTCACAAAGACCTTCAATATGATTGCAACGTGCGACTACTGTGATAAGCAGATGCTGTTCGGATCGGGTTTGAAGTGTAAGGAGTGCAAGTTTAAATGTCACAGGTGAGTTGCGTACTGTACTTATTTTACATTAATAGACAAATTGAAACTAAATTTCTGCTTAATTTTTACACAAACGTCGGCGTCGTTAAGTTTAAAATCTCGTCACTTTTTCCATCAATATTTTTTTGTTTTGTATTGTAACATTATTATTACATTGTGTAGGAAATTTCTTTGAGAAAGAAACTACACAATATACTGAAATACTTTTAGTCTTAAAATGTAATAATCCTTGTTTATTTCAGGGACTGTGAAAGCAAAGTACCTCCGTCGTGTGGCCTACCTCCTGAGTTTGTGGACGCTTTCAAAGAAAAGTTTCATAAAGACGGTGAGTGTGTGATGAAAATTCTAAGCTATGTTAAAATTCCTTTCATTGGTCTTATCATGACATCGATGCGGTCGCAAATGTCACGCAACGTGACACAAGGTGTACTGTTAGCCGTAGGTACTCGCATGCTGTTATAATTGAAGTCATATCGCAACCGCATAATTTCGAAAATTCTTAGATGCAGGTAATGTTTGTTGGGCAAAAATTTTAGTAATAACACTTGGAATTAATTTTCGTAAAAATTTTTAAAAAAAATGTGACTTTGATCTTCAATATCTCCAGAACCAGTGGTTTCCCAGGTATGGTCTAGTGGAAAAATAATATCCAAATAATGGGTAGAATATGTGGCTTTCGACTTCGGAAACTGTCTTTTTGCACGCGATACTATTAACAAATAATTGATTAGTGTGAGTCTATAAACGAGTGGTATCTGTGTCCAGGTGGTTACTACGGCTACGTGTCCCCCCAGCCGGGTCGCGGCTCCGGCTTCCTGTCGTCGCTGACGCATCGCCGACGCCCACACGCGCCGCCCGTGCCGCATCATACTGTATGTATCACTGTATTGTATTTGTGTATATCGGGCTGCTGTCCTCTAGCTCTCCTAGCGCGTTATTACTTATCGGTTTGTGACATTGGAAAAAAATTGCGGACCCAGGTTGGTCGCTGTATGCCTAGGGGTAGCGAATAAATTCGTAACAGAGTTACCGCGGCCCTGCAGTCTCGACATTGATAGCGATCGCTATGTCCTAACGATCGGTCGCTACGTCGGAAAGTAATTGATTTTCTTGAAATATGTACAGAGACCCTGCATCAGTTGATTAGTTTTCATGAAAAATAGTGCTTGCAAGTTAAAATTTGCGCCGTCTCTGTACGTATTTCAAGAAAATCAATTATTGTTCCGACGTAGCGACCGATTGTTAGGACATAGCTATCGTTAACTATGTCGAGACTGCAGGCCCAGACCCTGCAGTCTGTATCTAAATAATTGATTTTCTTGAAATATGTACAGAGACGGCGTAAATTTTAACTTGCAAGCACTATTTTTTATGAAAACTGATATTTTTTTAAATTTTAATTATTATTTATACCGCTTGTAACCATTAATGAACCACGTAACGACCGATCGTTAGGACGTAGCGATCGCTATCAATGTCGAGACTGCAGGCCCTGGGGTTGTGGATAAATTCGAAACAGAGTTACCGCGCCCCAGGGCATTCAGGGCAGGAAAGGAACAGGGGTGGGTTTTAGTCAGTAAGAGTCTGACACGCCCTCCCGCTCCACCCAGAGCGGGAGAAGTCATTGGATGATTTCCCACCCCACAAAACAAAAAAAAGTTTGGTCGCTGTAAAAATAATCTGGCCACATGGGGTATCCTTCCCAAACCCAGTGCCAGTGTCGAGCCACTTCACAGGATATGCCTGCCCAGCATGCACAACCACCTGCAATTTGAGGGATTTAAACGAGGCTAATGATAAAGCTATCCAGGTTGCTACAAACTGGTCGGACATAATTTGAGTTAATATCGACACGAAAACAAGAAGACATTGGAAAACAAATAGTGGAACTCAAATGGAGCTAGGCAGGACACCTGGCAAGGTGGAGTAAGGCAGTGACCGACTGGCGTCCGGGACTGGAAGAAGAGATTCACTCACTATTCATTCTTTAAGTCAGGAGTGAATAAGTTACTTCTAGGCAAGCGTGCTCCATCTTCGACCACATCATCGCTTACCATCAGGTGAGATAGTGGTTAAACGCGTGCCTATCAACAATAAAAAAAATGTTGATCACGAGATGGATAGACGATATTATTAGCATCGTGGGTAAAACATGGATGTGACTAGCTCAGAAGCGTGGGAATTGGCTCGACAAAGGAAAGGCCTGTGCTCAGCAATGGGCGAAGTCAAGCTGTGGAGATGATGATGGCGGTTACCGAAATGTCACGTGCTCAATTTCAGGTTACTGATGATAAAATGTACTTTTTTAAGGTTCAAACGGAGCCCTATTGCTGTCTCTCACGTGTCCGTCTGTCTGTCTGTTCGTCGTCTGTCACACAGGTTTTACAGCCAAACAGTTGGAGCTACAGTCTTCAAATTTTCATAGTATAATGATCTTGTTGACCCAACGCTATACAAATTGTCAAAAATACATTTGGTACGGAACCCTAAACGTGCGAAATCCGACACACAGTTGCCCAGTTTTTTGAAGTTAAGTATACTTCTTTAGGCGTTATGAAAAAATGATGAAAGTGAAATTTTAAGAAAAAAAGCGCGCGCATCACTGTCACACAAAATTCACAGGTTGAAGTTAGCTAGAACCGACACCCTGAAGTTAGCTATGGTCTGTGGTTCGTGAAGAATGATTGTTTTCCTTTTGTAAACTTTGTGACAGTTTGGTTTTTTATCTTGTTACGCCAAAGATCAAAGAAGTATAACTTCTTACGTGCGTACATAAGTACACACACTTTTTTTAACACGCTTATAATAGCTTCACATGTCACTAACTATATAATAAAATCTTAGAAGTTAAATTTAACCCACTTCCTGGTTTCCGATTGAGCTGGAATTTGGCATACATGTTTAGTTTGGATGACAATGCATTGTTGGCTAAGGGCTGATTTTTCAATAGTCAGATAACTTTTAACTGAGGAATAAAAATTGCGGTTTGACATCATTTCTATACAAAAGCTGTCAAAATCCATTTTTATTCCTCAGTTAAAAGTTATCTGACTATTGAAAAATCAGCCCTAAGTGACGTTATTCTAACTATTGGTTAGTTTTTATGCATTCTCATGATATTATTATGAGTATCAAATTAAAGAGTTTGCAGAGAAAGAAATACGAAAAAAATAAATGACGTCACTCTAAGCTTGTTTTTTAGTTGTATTTTTTTAAAGAATGTTTCTTAGAGTTTTAAATTTAATGGCACGGCGAGACTAAGGACCTGTTTAAGCCTTGGTCTCTTGATTATAACGCACAACGCTGCGATATGCAGATACGGACACATAATCGTACGAAAAACTTCAAAAATGGAGACCGAAGCATATTGGAAACTGAAACCTTTGTGAACAACCTGAAATGTTTGTGTTCAGATTCAGATAACTTAATTTGCTTAAACATGTGTGTACATGACTTACAATTTTAAAGAAAAAAAAAACAATAAAATGCATGCAAGATGATATAAGTACATGGGGTTGTGCTGAAATGTTTACCATATTGTCATGGTTTGCAAATATTAAGAAAAGTAACATTGACAATGTTGACATCAGTGTTCGAGCGTGGATGCGCGGGCCCCGTCGCTGTGATACTCTACACCTTAGATATGGCGCCACCGGTAACGTGCACGTCGTAGTATGTGCCATCTAGTAGAGTAAATTCGAAACTTTTACCCTTTAAAAACTTGTCATTGACATTTCCGTGCCATATATGTATACCCACACGTATCATGCACACATGCAGCACGCGTAACGTAGACTGCCATCTAGTGAGTGAAACCCGCAACTTGTATTGTATAAATACTAGACATTGACATTTATGTGGCGCCATCTATAGTTCCTGCACGCTCCCTAATTAATATTGGCTATCTTCCCCAGGGCGGGCCGGACTCGTCCTCCAACACCTCCTCGTGCAACAGCTCGACGCCGTCATCGCCCGCACTGGCCGCGCCGCTGACGCCGCACCACGCTCCGCATCCGCACCACACGCATCACCCTCATCATCCGCCCACCAGCAAGCAGCAGTTCCATTTCCCAGGTACTGATCAACTGATGAGGTAATCAACTCAGCGTACCGATGTCCATAACTGGACGTAGGTCTCTCCCGAATATCCACACCCTCTTAATCTGTTTCCTCCACAAGCGTTTTAAATTCGTCGGTCCATATAACTAAGCTCCATAAATGAGTCCACGTAAAAATATTCGGAGCTGATGACCTTCATTTTTTTGGGAGCAGAAAATATTAGATGTCATAAAAACCTGTTTTAGCAACTAAAATATAATTTCTGCTGAAATGAGAAAAAATACTACAATGGGGTGAGATAGTGGTCAAAAGCTGACAATAATAATTAAAAAAAAAAAGAGTAAATAATCAAGAGTGAGATTGTGATACAATTTGGGAATTTCTATTATACAAGATCATTTTCTTTTCAGCCACAATATTTCCTTTTTTATTATATTAATTAATACGTTAATTGCATAATCTTTAATCATTATGTCTTTGTATTTTTTTTATTAAGGAAATAAAAAAGGCTTAATTAATTAATTGTCCTTCGTAACTTCTTGTACAGCAGGTCTATGTTCTATCTTAAGTTATCTTATGTCTATGTTAAATTTCGACGTCGACAGAACTAAAGCCGGCGGTGTCTAGTCCCAACCACTCGTCCGTGCAGTCGCCGGCGAGACAACAAGACAACAAAGAAGATCTCACGGCGAGCGTTAAAAGTGGTGAGTTAAACAATAACTTAACTTAATAATCTTAAACTATACTATGTTTCAGATAAATTTGCAATAAAGTACATTGACCTTTCCCTAATAACTCTTCGTAGGTACCTGAACAATTAAATATAAATCGTTTTTCATTATTAGACAATGTTAAGGATCACGAGAGATGTTGATTCGGGACAGCTTTGAGTCATTAATTCCGTTTTTCAAATTAAAAATGTCAATAAATGTAGGTGGGTCAATGACCGTTATTGCACGTTTATTTGGAACAACCTTTAGCTGCCCCGACAGACGTCGTTCTATAGGTTTATGGCTCTGTTTGAAATTTAGAGTACTTATGTACGCACGTAAGAAGTTATACTTCTTTGGCGTAACAAGTTAAAAAAACAAAACTGTCACAAAGTTTACAAAAGGAAAACAATCATTCTTCATGAACCACAGACCATAGCTAACTTCAGGCTGTAGGTTTTTTGTGACGCTGTGCGCGCGCGTCGTAAAAATTTACTCTCATCATTTTTCCCTAACGCGCCAAAAGAAGTATAACTTCAAAAATAATTACATTATTTGATTTGAAATACAAATAATATAGATTGAATGTGGATTGCAGGCGACAGTTCCCGCTGCGTGTCGCTGTCGGGCTCGGGCTCCACGGACAGTGGCGGCTGCGCCCGCGGGGACTCGCTCGACCTCTCCAACAAGCATGACTCCAGGTGGCCTCGGCAGAATAGTGTAAGTCTATTACCTTATTTATTATGTTCTTTATTGTACACCATGATACTGTTAGGAGTTGGGTATGGGATAAATTATTTTACACCGATCACTATTCTCTTCGTAATCGCTTGTATTCTCATCCGTTCGCATCCGTTGTCGAAAACAGACTGCCCACTCGCCGCCCGTCTGGCCTTTTTATACAGACATAGAAGTTTCCAGAACATTGTCGAACTATCCTATAGTGAAATATTCTAGAAACACCTATAAACTTCTACACAGTACCCCAATGGAATTTTCTCGAACGTAGTGGAAACTTCTGGAAACTTCCACCACATTCTCGAACGTTCCAGTGTAATACGGTCGACGTAACAATACATTAAATAAAGAGAAACTTAAAACTAAACAAATACAATGGGCGGCCATATCGCATTCATTCCTCTTTAGAGCGGTTGCGCACTACGTCCGATACTTATCCGTCAAAATACAGATCTATAGAAAACTCGAGGCGAACTCGGATCGGTAGTGCGTAACCTACCATACAAATTGTTCTACGACCACGCCGGACCGTATTTTCACGGATAAGTATCGGACGTAATGCGCAACCGCTCTTAAGGTAAAAGCGCCAGGCTCAATCTGCCTAGCCTTTTTTTCAATTCTCTTGGGGTCGGTTTCTAGTGTAACCGAATGCAGCTGAATACCAGTATTTAACATGGAGCGACTGCTTATCTGACCTCCACAACCCAGTAACTGGATAATATGATAATAATTAATATAATAATATTAAATAACCAAATATCCTATATTAATTCAACAACTTACTGACACAAACACTAAATCGCTAATAATCACATCCGCAGTCGAAAACAGACTGACTCAATCTTCGTCTATTTATATAGTCATAGAATTGTCCAGAACATTGTCGAACTATCCTTTAATGGAATATTCTAGAAACATCTAATGAACTTCTACACATTACCACAATGGAATGTTCTCGAACGTAGTGAAAACTTCTGGAAAAATCGACCACATTCTCGAACGTTCCAATGTAATACGGTCGTTGTAACAATATTTTACACCGACCCGCGCCGGCCGCACTCAAACCATCCTGGTTTGTTTTTTTATTTAAATCCGTTGCTTGATTTAGGCGAAATTAGCGAAGAAACAGACAGACGCAGAAAGCGACTTTGATTCATCATCATCAGCCTTTTAATGTCCCCACTGTTGGGGCACAGGCCTCCTCTCTGTGAGAGGGTGTGGGCCGTAATCTACCACGCGGGCCCAATTCGGGTTGGTGGATGTCACATGTCTTCGAATGTTTGGTTCTAGGACATGCCGGTTACCTCACGATGTTTTCCTTCACTGTTTTTGAGAGCAGTGCTGAAGAAATAATTTACACAAAGTAAAGCGCCAGTCTGGGTTTGAGCTCACGACTTGTAAAGTGCCTTGTAAACGATCAACTTGTTTGTCAAATGATTTGATAGTGTGCAGCTTTGTTTGATGCGTTTGTCAAAAAATCTTAGATGAAAACGTGAAGTTTGACCAACAAATTTGTCAAACAAATTTGATCGTTTACAGGGCACGTAAGTCGCGCCCGATACCACTGCTCTCTGATTTATACTATGCTATGTAGCGAATGGTTAATAAAAGCATCCAGATATTCAGTAACATTCAGATTTTTATCATACTTTGTTCAACATCTTATTTTGTCCTTAATCCCATCACGCCTATAATATGCCAGATAAGAATCTCCGAAAGCTTTAATAATAATAATATACATTCCCTTTTAACTTGACACTAACCCATACAAACAGTAGGTATAGTTCCGGTCATTATTCCGATAAGACCCGAGGGCGGTCTCCTTGCGATAACGGATGATACATGGCACCGAACTAGGAGTATTGTTGTAGTGAACTTGTCAGTTGAAAGTTAAATACTCTTATAGACGGTTTAAAATGCTTTCTTCGGGTGTAAGAATAGTTTACTGTCTTGCTTTGTAGATCAGTTTCGGGTATATATGAACTGATCTTGTGATACCGACACTGATTTTGTGTAGTATTTTTATAGTAAATTTGTCAGTTGAAAGTTACGTTTATACTCTTTCATATAGAAAAGTTTTGTGTTGAGTAGTAGTTTTGTAGATAACTTTCGGATATAAGAACTGATTTTGTGATAACGAAATTGATTTTGTGTATACTCGCGGTTTATACTCTTAAAAATGGTTTAAAAAGCTTTTCTCGTGTGTAATAATAATTTTGAGTAAGCATGTATGTTGTGCAGAAGTTTTTTTAGATCACTTTCGGATATGAATAAACCAGTGTCTATTCAGTTAAATCAGTGATTATGTGTAGTATTTTTCTAGTAAAATTATCGGTTGAAAGTTCTTGTTTATTAGCGGTTTAATAGCTTTGTGTTTAGTGTCTATTTTTGTGCCAAAGCATTCTTCAGTGTTCTGACAGTTTTGTATCTCATGTTAAATGCAATAGTTTTGTAATTGAACTGCAAATGAATATTAAAATATAATCTCAGTTTTACGATGTTGGTTTTATGGATGTAAAGGAGGTTTATAATATTCCAAATTGGTAGTATTAAAACAAGGAGTAAAAATGTCTATTTTTGTACGAAGGCGTAGATTGTTTGAAGAAGTGAGTATTTGTGAAGTTCTTTGCCTTATTTCCTAACGTTACTTTCTTTTTTTTTTGCCTCAAAACCATCGTGACTGGGTCACTCTGACTCACTTTGACCCTAGTAAATAGTAGACCGTTTTTTTTTGTTTTTTTCCTTTTTTTTGTTAAACTTGTCTATACTAACATATAAATATAAGAACTACTAACACTATCAATAAGGGTTAAGCTAGCAAAATCATATTGTTGTGTATGTCATTAATTTGTGGCAAATAAATACTTTATCTTTCTTTCTTTCTTTACACAGTCAATTATTATGATAAAAATAAAACATTAAAGCTTAATCTTATTTTCCGTAAACTCATTTAGATAGAAACCGGTTTTCTTGCGGTTTTGCCATATTAATTACTACTGCTGTGAGGTAGTAGAAGTTATGCTGGAAAGTTTGTTGTGCCACTTCTTCCCAGTTAAGACACTAAGGGCCGATTTCACCATTCGCTTTATAAACTAAGTTTTACTGAACTAAGCTTACCGTAAAAAATAAAAACCATAAAAATTATTATAGTGAGTTAACCTTAAAATATAATCTATGCTATCGCGGACTTTTTTAGAACTTTAAAAGGAGAACAATTCCGTCATACATAGTTTTTGCGTAACTTTAACCGTTTACGCAGCGCACGCAACTGAAGCTCTCAAAAGGATTTTTTTATTCCCGTTTTTGCCACATTTTTCATTGATGCTCCGCTTCTGTTGGTCGCAGCGGGATGTTATATAGCCTATAGCCTTCCTCGATAAATGGACTATTCAATTCAAAAATAATTTTTCAGTTCGATCCAGTAGTTCTTGAGATTAGGGCGTTCAACCAAACAAACGCGGCTAAACGCGTTTAACTGGGCATTTAGAATTGGTGAAATCGGCTCTAAGAAGTTGTCGTGGATTGTTTCTTCTTAGTGTTTTAACTGGGTTCTAAGGCTCTTAGTGCAGGCACTACAGAGAACTGTCTTACTTAAGAGGCCGTACACGAAATTTTGGACGATTTCACTGATTTACATGATTTTACAGATCTGATTTTACAGTTAAAATAATGCCTTTCTATTAGTTATAATGCACAACATGAAAGATCATTTCAATTATGACCTAATTAAAGAGCGAGATTCGAAGCTTGCGTTGAGTATTATAAGTCGAGATTAGTGTTGTTTTAGAAGATTTTTTATTGCTAAATTATTGTACTTTTTAATTTTATTTCTCAAGAAATGGATTGATGGTGAATTGAAGTTTATTTTTTTCTGTTTTAATTTTATGAACGGTAGTTCTAAATAGCCAAAATCAAAAGCAATTCTTTTCCCATTTTCTCTAAAATTTTACTGTTAACTTAAGTTAAATATTTTTTTACTCAAAATTTTTATATAAAAGTGGTAAAAAGTGATTCATACATTATTTAGACGAGTTTTGCAACAATACATTCTAATTTTTGCATAACGTTTAGACGTCAAAACGATTCGTAATTATGTGATATTCTAAACCCCTTACAGCAAAAATTCACAAAACCGTCGTCGGTTTGTGGTCGATTAATCGTTATTATAATAAAAATAAAAAAACTAGCTCATACATTAGATCATAATTGAAATGATCTTTCATGTTGTTTATTAAAACTTATAGAAATACATTATTTTAACTGTAAAATCACGTCTGTAAAATCACGTGAATCAGCAAAATCGGCAAAATTTCGTGTACGGCCTCTTAATTCCGACGTTTAAAACATTACCCTCCTTCTGGTGTAGTAGAGTGAAAGTATTCTCAGCCTTATTTAAATAAACGTTTTTTTTTTTTTTCATTTGTCTAATTTGTCTCCCACAGCTATCAATGAAAGAATGGGACATCCCGTACGACGAGCTGAAACTCTTCGAAGTGATCGGCACGGGTCGCTTCGGCACGGTGTACCGCGGCAGCTGGCACGGCGCCGTCGCCGTCAAGGTGCTGCACGTGCTCAGCGACGACTGCGTGCCGCTCGACACCTTCAAACACGAGGTATGTTCATTTAAACTTCATTTACTATACAGGGTGTAACGGAAAGGTGTGCTCATATTTTAAGAACTGCACCTGCCCATCGATATGATATGGTCATGTAAAGGGGAGGGATGAAACACATGTAACTAAAAGAGTTATGAATATAAATGTGGATGGATGGAGAGGGAGAGGGAGGACAAAGAAAGTATCAAAGAGATGATGATGACCTGCCCATCGATATGAACAACTTTATTCAAGAAAACCTGAAGAAGTTCTCAAAAAAAAATTTCTCCCCAATACATTGATCAGCTGATAATAACTTTGTATGGAAGATCCAATTTTTTTTTTGGAAATTAACAGAACCGGTTCTTAAACTATGACCACACCTTTTCGTTACGTTACACCCTGTTGAGCACTGCCACCGACACCTTGTAGTACGGAACATTTTTGAAAAGAGGTACCTTGTTGATCGCGGCGAAAAGGTCATGTAGAATTAAAATGAAGCGCGAGTGGACTATATTGTATAACACGTAATGCAAAAAGCGCAAGGAAATTACAATCGAGAGAACAATAGGGTTGACGACTAAAAAACCTAATTAGTTGGTAAGTTAGATTACCAAAAAATATTGGTGATGTAACAAGTCCCCACTCCTGAACTTTGATGCGTTGTATCTTTGTAATTTTTCATTAATTTGATAAAGCAAAAAGTACGTGTCCAATATTTTTTGAGAATCTAACTTATGGACTCTAATACGGAATCTAAATAGAATAATTACTTTTTTACCCTGTCGTGATCCCTATTATATGCGGCCAGCGCGTCGCAGACTCACTGCCTCCTGCGCCCTCAGCTGTGGAGGCAAGCGTTTCAAAAGTCTGATGCAGACTATGAAAAAACATCTTGCCGAAACATCATCATCATCTGCCTAGCCTTTTCCCAACTATCTTAGGGTCGGCTTCTAGTCTAACCGGATGCAGCTGAGTACCAGTATTTTACATGGAGCGACTGCCTATCTGACCTCCACAACCCAGTTACTGGCTAATAAGATACCCCTTTTTGGGGAGGAGGGGGGGGGGGATCGTCCAATGACTTCTCCCGCTCTAAGGTGGAGCAGGAGGGCGTGTCAGACTCTTACTGACTTAAGCCCACCCCTGTTCCTGCCTGCCCTGAATGCCCAGGGGCGAGGTAACTCGTTCGAATTTATCCTCAACCCCTAGGCAAATACGATACCCCTTGGTAAGACTGGTTGTCAGACTTTCGGGCTTCTGACGACCCGTAACGACTGTCAAAGGTCCACGATTAATAGCCGGGACCAACGGCTTATCTTGCCGAAACATATACCTAATAATTACAATACTTACTCCAATGACTTCGATCTAAACCAAATCTTTTTGTGTCCCCAGGTTGCGACCTTCCGAAAGACCCGCCACGAGAACCTGGTCCTGTTCATGGGCGCATGCATGAAGCCGCCGCGGCTGGCCATCGTGACGTCACTGTGCAAGGGCATGACGCTGTACACGCACATCCACCTGCGCAAGGACAAGTTCACCGCCAACAAGAGCGTCATTGTGGCGCAGCAGATATCACAGGTATGCTTCGATTCATAGTTAATGACGTGTGTGAAGTTAGCGTTTCGCTGCGCCGCTGTCATCCTGAATTTGTTAGTGCGCAGCGTCATCCGCCATAAGCTTTAATTCTACCTGGGCCCCAATTCTGTAAAATAACTAACTTGTCAATAGTGTGTCGGTAGTGTGTCAGTGGTGTCTCAATAGAATAGTCATTGACATTTGGTATTCTATAAATTGTTTATGGTCATTGACTTGCAACTGTAGTGCTATTGAAACGCCATAATAAGACTATTGTAATAATTCGTAGTCTGGTCCACTATAATGTGTCAATAGAATTTTGAAGTTTTTGCAGAATACAAAATTTACAGAAAGTCAAAGTTATAGAATTGGGCCCCGTAGGGTGGACAAAGTTCTGCCTGGGGTCGTGGATAAATTCTGCCTGAGGTCGTGAATAAATTCGAAATAGAGTTACCACTTAGGCAACTGAAGGAACAGGGTTGGGTTTTAGTCAGTAAAAGTCTGACACGCCCTCCCGCTCCACCCAGAGCGGGTGAAGTCATTGGATGATTTCCCACATCAAAAAAAAAAAAGGCTTGTCTGTTCGGGCCACGGGCTCCCCAAGTCTGCAACTTGCAGACAACTAAGGCTTTAAGTAGTACACCCATTTTTGAAAAGTGTCTCAATTAGATTCTATAGTAACAAAATTTTTATTCAATCAATAAGTGCCATAAAAATACATTTAAATTTTACATTTTCAAATTTCGTTCGTAATTTGACGAAATAACTGGACGCAGTGGACGCCATATTGCTCTGTGGTCATGACGTCAGTTGGCTGTGTAAATAAAAGTACAAAGCATAGTTACGCTGATCAGTTGACACCTTATATTTTACACAGCCGTATGACGTATAACATGGCGGCTACTATTCGATGGTGTTAAAAAACAGATAAAAAGAACTGAAAACTTTGAATTGAATTTTAAAATTTATTTTGTTATTTAATAACTAAAACTAATATTTCCGACTGCTTTTTGCCAAAATCTATTTTGTTATTTTATGAAGTAAAACTAACATTTTCCGACTGCTTTTTGCCAAAATTTATTTTCTTATTTTGTGAACTAAAAACTAACATTTGCCGACTGCTTTTCGCCAAAATTTATTTTGTTATTTTTTGAACTAAAAACTAACATTTGCCGACTGCTTTTCGCCAAAATTTATTTTGTTATTTTTTGAACTAAAACTAACATTTTCCGACTGCTTTTCGCCAAAATTTATTTTGTTATTTTATGAACCAAAACTAACATTTTCCGATTGCTTTTTGCCTAAGCTATCTCAATATTATCAGTTTTTTTCTCAGAGTAAAATACCCTATTCTTTACCATTGGATCTATTTCTGCAAAAAATGCCCAATAGCTTCATCAATCTATCAAATCCCCCAGGGTATGGGCTACCTGCACGCACGAGGCATCATTCACAAAGATCTGAAGACGAAGAACATCTTCCTGGAGAACGGCAAGGTGGTCATCACTGACTTTGGACTCTTCAGTGTTACCAAACTGTGCTTTGGAAACAAGTTAGTACAAAGGTTAATAGAACATTTTGCACTTGACTACTTTAGTTATAGTTTTGGACCTGAATCATGTTTACACAGATAAAATGTGAACCGATGCTGATAAAATTGATTCAGGTCTTCTGGTGCTTTTATATGGTGTGAGTAACTGTTGGAAGGCCCCACAAGGTGGACTGATGACCTGCTAAGGGTCTCCGGAATCCTATGGATGCGAGACGCACAGGAGCGGTCGTTATGGCGATACTTGGGGGAGGCCTATGTCCAGCAGTGGACGTCTTTCTAATGAATTTATTTACGGAAATGAAGTAACTGATAATCACCTCTTCTCTTTCTGAAGTCTGTTAATAAAATCTTCTGTGGCTGGCCGGCTATACCTGCGCATGCGCATGAGTTGCCTTGAAACAGTTACTTGCACCGTTTATAAGTACGTTAAAACTAATCTTATCACAAAAGTACTTACTTGAAGCAAGCAGGTTTCAAGTTTGGTGAAATTATGAGAGTAAAATATACAGGTTGTAACGGAAATACGTGGTCATATTTTGAATATTGCTACTACCCATAGAAATGAACTACTTTGTTAAAGAAAGTAATAGTTAATTCGGAATAAAAAAATTATACCTCCCATACTAATTTTGATCAGCTGACGATAACTTTTTACGGAAACTACAATTATTGAAGTGAAAACTTCTTTAGGCGCGTTGGGCAGTTTTAAGATGGGACTAGCGCGCCACCGACACCGCTACGAGTGCTACAACACATAGCATCGTAGCACTCGTAGCGGATTGAAGTAAAAACTTCTCAAGGCGCGTTGGGCATTTTTAAGATGCGAAAAACTATTGAACTCGCGCGCCACCGACACCGCTACGAGTGCTACAACACGTAGCGTCGTAGCACTCGTAGCGGATTGCGTAGCGGATTTAAGTAAAAACTTCTTTAGGCGCGTTGGGCATTTTTAAGATGGGAAAAACTATTGAACTCGCCACCGACACCGACACCGCTATTTGGATTGGAGTGAAAACTTCTTTAGGCGCGTTGGGCATTTTTTTTTGGAATTTTTCACTTCTGTCGGCACTCCCGGAATGCCACTCTTTTACAAGGTTTTTTTTAATTTATGGGAATTGATTATGACTACCTTGAAGAAAGTTGTTCATTTCCATGAGCAGAAACAGTACCTAAACCTAGGGTTCCGTACCATAAAAGGGAAATCAATATTTTGGTATTTGTTAGTAAAATATACGTAATAATAAACATTATCACCAAATTACAAGTTCAATGGGATGTGAAAAAATTCTTCGGAACAAAATTTTGTGACAGACAACGGTCAGACAGACTGACGGACACGTTAGTGACAGCAATATGGCTCCGTTTGGACCCATCGTGGGTCCATTTCTGTGACACCTTGTATACTGTTTATTTTTTTTTATTAAATGTGAGTACCAGAAGTTCAACCTGCTTTCTTTGTGCAAGTACCTGGCAAAGCATTTACAGACTGAATTTCAACTGAATTATCTTCCAAGCACGACGTTGCACGACACTGCATGACGCCTGAAGGCCTGGGGACTTGTTCTATCCTGTCTGGGCACGAACCTATCTGCAACACCGAATTAAATTCATGAATACGTGCACATGCATTGTTCTTGCAATATGTGTCAAGATCAATCTCTTCATACACATCTAATCTGATATTATGTCGTGCTTAAATATATTACAGTATTTGTTATATTTAGTTTACGGAAAAGATGACGCTATTGGTCTCATCTCGAAGAAAGAAAATTTTATATAAATGAGATAGGTACATATGTCTTTTTAACCTGAAGACTGAATGGCTGAGTCTTATCCGCCAAATCGGAATGGAAGGCATCGAGGCATTGTATGGACACGACAATAGGGAATATGCATGATATTTTTTTATTTGTTCAATTGAAGACTTATTAACTATAGTGAACAAATATGAAAGAATTTTCAAAATATCATCATCAGCGACGAAGTTATAAAGCTTTAAAGTTGATAATTAGAAAGAGAAGTCCGACGTGTTTTTTGACGTCACAGAACATGACGCCCATACAAATGCCACAGAAAACAGCGTTTTCGAGAGAGGGACAGATATATTTGTTTAAAATTGTTATATCTCGTTTATTTTTCGATCAATTTTGATTCTGCATTCACTGTTCGTACTCTATTTTAGTATATTCATCGATAAATCGGTTAGATAACAAATATTTTTTTCACGCATATTCCCTATTATCACACCCGCTGCGATTTTAGCAAACGGAAACGACCCAAGAGCTAAAGAAACCCGACACTAAGACATGGCCCTGAAACGTGGTCGCTCACAATGGGCCTCATCAGAAGGCTTAAAGTCACTCAAAGAGTAATGGAGAGGACTATATTTGGAGTTTTTTTGTGTGATCAAATCAGGCGTGAAGATATCCGCGGAAGAACCAAGGTTACCACCATAGCCCGAAGAATCGCTAAACTGAAGTGGCAGTCGGCAGGGCACATTGCTCGCAGAACAGATCGTCAATAGGGCTGTAGGGTTCTGGATCGATGACCTGGTGAGGGTCCCGGGAATCCAATGAATGCGAGACGCACGGGACCGGTCATTGTGACGACACATGGGGGAGGCCTATGTCCAGCAGTGAACGTCGTTCGATTGAAATGCTGATGATTATTTATTGAACACCATAACAAATTACTATAGGAGCTTTGTTTAGCCTGCATTTCAAAGTTCGATGCATCTTAGGCTCGTATCGCAAAACGAACGAAGAGTAACTTACATGAATTTTTCATTTTGGCAAAAAAGAAATGATTGGAATCAAAACATCTCCACTGGGGCTCCAGTGTGGTTGATAGTGATCAGTTTGGTTGATATCGAACCGTGTGTCGTGTGAATGTGTTCCTCTTCACATTCTGTTCGCGGCGAGGGTGGCTATTGATGCTGGAGTGTGTATGTAGTGTCCGTGTTTGCCTCAGCCTGCGCGGCGACAGCCTGGGCATCCCGGCGGGCTGGCTGTGCTACCTGGCGCCCGAGCTGTGCCGCGCGCTCACGCCACACGCCTCGCTCCACCTGCCCTTCTCCAAGGCCACCGACGTCTACGCCTTCGGGTAAGCATACATACATATTGGGTCCTTACATATGAAATTGGCGTTTTTTTCTCACAAATAGAGCACCTCGTCACTTTTATGAATTAAAATATTCATCAATTGCTTGATATTATATCGAATTATGACCGTCATAGACAACTGGCAATAGTAAAAAAACGTTATTACTTATAGTTTTATAAACAAAAAAAATACCTTAAAAATGACTCCTCTTTTTGTTAGCAGAAATGACCACTATTATTGGTTTTAACTTAGCCAAAACTTATTTTTGTTGCTTAATCTAAGTGGCATACGTTATCTTAGTTTTTAAACATTATTGCATAAAAGTTTTAAAACATTAGTCTTCATAGTTGTTAAATAAATTAAGAAAATGTTAGTATGAAAAATGCAACTTCTTTAAAATTCTCCATACAAAACGCTGATTTCATAGGTGGGGACCTAATACTATACTAATTACAACTATAACTCTCTTGGGCTTAGCCACCGTAGACTAATAAAATACGCTTCTAGATTTATCTAAATATACGGACAAACGGACAAAAATATTTATAATAAGAGCCCTTTCTATCCCTTGAGGTAAAGGGTCATCGTTTATTCGTTAATTTGGAATTCCCATATGTTAGACTAAAACAATTGATTTATTATATGAGTAGCTGGAGCCTAAAACTATCGCTACAGTTAGCCTAATATTAAGGACATAACCGTAGTCCAATGTGTCAGTTACCTGACAACAGAGTGTAAGGGGAACGCTTCCGAAGCCAGAACGTAGATTATATACAATTTAAATGCAAACAGATACCAGTAATCTTTCGCTTTACTTCGGTGTCGTGTGGACGCGGGGTCGTTGGCCGCACAGTTGCCAGCGAGCGCGCACGCACTGTTAACTCGAGTAACGCGCGAGCGTCAGCTGATATTTTACGAATATTACATTGCTTACTAAAATTGTAAAGAAAAAGAGTGTCTTTAACTGCAAATAACTGTTTCATTTAACTGTTCTCACAGCATAGTGTACGCAAAATGCTAAAAAAAATTGTTTTTTTTTTCCAGATTTTTTGATGGTATCGCATCGATAATCACTAGCCTTATCACCTGTCTCCGTTTTCGGAAGCGTTTTCCTTACACCCTGTATAATTGAATATACCAACACAGTGTAATATTCGTTTCCAGCACGGTATGGTACGAGCTCCTATGCGGCGAGTACCCATTCAAGAGTCAGCCACCTGAAGCGGTCATCTGGCAGGTCGGGAAAGGCGTCAAGCAGTCGCTAGCCAACATGCAGGCCTCGAGAGATATCAAGGTAATAATATCATTAACATAACTGTTTGTAACAACAAGAACCAGCCGCCCGAGGCCGTCATCTGCATCATGCAGGCTTCGAGAGATATCAAGGTACCACAACTATACTTTCTTAGCAAGTAGTATAGTTTAGCAATGACTAATCAGAAAAGATGTAGTTTTGACAGTGGCAATTAGTGTCAAAAAAGGCATGTCATCAAAACCAGTGCTAACCCAACTGAACTATTCGACTGGAAGTTTCTTTGCTGACTCTTGGCTTTTCTTTTTGGACAAGCCCGCCACACTATTCCCAAACCACTGTAACTTCTGTAAGTCAGACCAATAGTGGCGACCACCAGAAAAAAACACCGAGGCAATGAAGCTCAACGAGTCCCAGAGAAACAATTAATCTGTCTTGGGTCCCGCAACGAAATTAATCAGAAAAGACAGCGGAGGAGTAAGAAATACATAAATTTCACTTCCCTCCTAATCAAGCGGGAGACAGAACAAAGCTAGGCCATTAGGCACAAAGTGGGTATGTACAACTCGGGTAAGCCCAGTTGCCAAGCACCTCTAATATTAATGGGTCCTAAAATTGTGAGCTGTTACATTTTATTCCAATAATAGGTATGGCAAAAACGCTTGAACGCACGGAAATTCGTTCTAGTTTCCACAAGGTCCGTGTAATAGACAACTCCAGACTCTTAGCTTGGTCGTGGATAAATTCGAAACAGAGTTATTACGCCCCTGGGCACTCAGGGTAGGGAAGGAACAGGGGTGGATTTTTGTCAGTAAGAGTCTGACACGCCCTCCCGCTCCACTCAGAGCGGGAGGTTTCATTGGATAAAAGACTTGGCTTGTCAGGTACATTTTTTTTTAAACTTTTTTTTCTTAATTTCCAGGACATCCTAATGCTCTGCTGGTCGTACCGATCCTTGGAGCGGCCGGACTTCCCAAACCTGCTCACGACCCTGCAGAAGCTCCCCCGCAAGCGCCTCGCACGCTCGCCGTCGCACCCGGTGCACCTGTCGCGCTCGGCCGACTCCGTGTTCTGAGAGCCACGCGGGCGCATGTGTGCGGCCCTGCGACAAACAAGCTTGTGACACATAATGGCATGTCGTTAGTGTGGTATACGAGGCGAGAAAAGTCATTATCTACTTAGCCTTTTCCCAGCTTTGTTGGAATCGGTTTGCAGTCCTGCAGCTGTGTAACAAGTATTTGAGAAACATGGAGGCAACTGCCTAACAGACCTCTGTTGCTGGATAACACAATTCCATGCGGTAAGACTGGTCGATAAATTAATCACGTATAAAACTATAGTATGCAAGAGACAAGGCAAAAATGAGGGCTCTATTCATGCCTTGTCTCTTCTGCGTACTCGACCCATTAAAAAGAGTTAATTCAGTGAACATGACGATAATTAATCTCATACAAAACTATGTAGTATGCAAGAGACAAGGCAAAAATGAGGGTTCTATTCATGCCTTGTCTCTTCTGCGTACTCGACCCGTATAAAAGAGTTAATTCAGTGAACAGTATTTGAGAAACATGGAGGCAACTGCCTAACAGACCTTTGTTGCTGGGTAACACAATACCACGCGGTAAGACTGGTCGAAATTAATCACATACAAAACTATGTAGTATGCAAGAGACAAGGCATAAATGAGGGCTCTATTCATGCCTTGTCTCTTCTGCGTACTCGACCCGTATAAAAGAGTTAATTCAGTGAACAGTATTTGAGAAACATAGAGGCAACTGCCTAACAGACCTTTGTTGCTGGGTAACACAATACTACGCGGTAAGACTGGTCGAAATTAATCAAATACAAAATTATGTAGTATGCAAAAGACAAGGCAAAAATGAGGGCTCTATTCATGCCTTGTCTCTTCTGCATACTCGACCCGTATAAAAGAGTTAATTCAGTGAACAGTATTTGTGTATTGAGTTGTGTATGGAGGCAACTGCCTAACAGAACTTTGTTGCTGGGTAACACAATACCACGCGGTAAGACTGGTCGAAATTAATCTCATACAAAACTATGTAGTATGCAAGAGACAAGGCAAAAATGAGGGCTCTATTCATGCCTTGTCTCTTTTGTATACTCGCTCGACTCAAAAAAAGAGGTAATTCAGTGAACACTATGCTTAGCTAAATAGCGTAGCATTTACTGAAGTATTGTTAAAAAGGTTTAAAAAAATTTAAACCATTGATACCTAAAATCATAATAATCTGTGGTAACACCAGGGTGTTGGAAATATCCACAGATGGCAGTGACCTCCTACTAGCCTCGCTTCTTCTCTTCTTTGCCACTATATGGCATAAAAAACCGTATTTCGCAGTAAAGAAGCGTGCGTCAACTATCGACAACAGCTGTACCACACTAGCTACTTCCACAAGAAAAGTATTCGCTCACAAATCTCGAGAAAATAAATAGAACTATTAAATTAAAACACTGTATATTTATAATTTGAAGTGTCAAAAGTCTTTCTTTTTGACAATTTGGGAGAACAATTTTGATTTAGAAATTATTTTGTAATTTATTTATTTGCTCGTAATTAATAATTTAATGAATATTTTTAATATCGCTTAAATTATCGAATAATTTATTTAAATTAATTTTTAAATGTGATGTTCTTAGTTTGATGAAGTGGTGAGTCGTCCAACGAATTTTTGATATACTATGGTCGAGTCACTTCTTTAGATATTCGCCTAAATGCCTAAATAGCACACTAATATTGTAAAAAAGGTAGTAGTAAAAAACCATTTTAAACTTTTATACCGGCTAATATAATTAAATGATTTCATAAAATACCGTGTCCATGCTGTTGACTTGACCATTGAAGAGTTCCTCTATTGGAGCTAATCCTGGATGTGGTTTCAGGTCATGCTCAGCATAAAAATGCATTGACATCGGAACTAAACCAACATGTAAAAATTCAACTCCGTAGGAAGAGACAGGGTTCAGCATACAAGATTTGACCCAAAAAACTTACATTACAAACATTGCAAGAAAATAAAAAATTGTAAAAAGAAGTATGTAGTATAGACTTTCATATGTATGAAGTATAGACTTTCAAGGTCGATTTTTCGTTGATTACAATCGATTTCGATGCACTGCGGGTCAAAGACTTCACCAGTATTGCATTCTGCAATCACGTACTGTCCACAGTCACCCCTATTTAGAAATTTTTGAATTACGAACCTGCTCATTAGTGTACTAATAATAAAGTCGTGGTTATTTTTTTTATATAAATAAGGCCTAGTATTGTATAGCAAAAAGCATAATCATCCTGTAATGGTCCCTCTGTTGGAATATCTCATATTTGTAATCCACCACCCGGGCCCGTTGCGGGTTGGTATTGTATGAAATCGCGTAAATTGCTTTGTGTTTTAAAACGTTAATTGTTGTAACTTTAAAAAAGACCCAAAAATTGTCCTCCCAACTTGTACACTAAAAAAAAAAATATAACAACGGTTATATTCAGTGTAACACAACAAACGGGTTTTCGATACTTAGTGTAAACATTTATAAATAAAATGTAAAATATGTTAATAAAGTCTATTGTAAGTAAACAACCTTGATCTCCGAATAATCGATAGAGTAAATTATATTTTCGTAATTAAAATAATAATTAATTCAAGTAAAAAAAGGAAAAAAAAAATTGTGAAAATGACTGCTATGTTGATAGAATGTAAATATTTGTACAGTGTTACAATTTTGCTGTGATCGATGAAACGACTGTTCTAAGGGAGAAAAGCCTTTTGTAATCATTTTTGGAGACAATTAATTAGCTTTTCTTTCGTCTGAATAATCTATATAATTTTGACCCCAAAGGACAAAGTGTCCTTACTAGATTTCATAATAGTCATGAGCAAAAATGATTTACAGGATGGCTTTTCTATCTTAGGACAATCAAGAGTGAATGCACTGATCTGAACACTAAGATAAAGCCTTATAACAAATCTGATAACACTTAAAAAGTAAGCTATTGTTATAAAATCAAGTTATTTTTATAATGATTAGATGCTAAAATCCCTAGCTGCTTAGCATACACGATATATCGTCAAAAAATAATGTTATTCCAATTTTTGTCAGACCCGATGGTATGCCAAAAGACAATGCATTAACATTATGGGCCATATTTATAAAAAAAAAAACTACAAGTTCAGTGTAGGCTTGCATCAAGGGTTATCTCTTCCTGTTGATTATGGACGCTCTTACGTCGGAAATACAGGAGGAGGCACCCTGGTGCATGCTGATTGCCGACGACATTGTTCTTGTCGGTGAAGATGGACCTGAGATCCAGAGCAGATTGGCGAAATGGCAACAGAAACTGGAGAAAGTTGGCTTGAAAATAAGCAGAACTAAAACTGAATACATGTTCTGCAATTTCGGCGATCTCTCCAGTTCTGAAGCTATAGTGCTAGATGGCGCGCTTGTCCCACTCTGCTCAGAAAGTCTTGTGTATGGATTTGGATGGCTATAAGAGTAGGGGAAGGCCTAAGAAACGATGGATGGACTGTGTGAAAGAGGATATGGGTAAAAAGGGGTTGACTACAGAGATGACGGCTAATAGAGTAGTATGGAAGAAAAAGACATGTTGCGCCGACCCCAAATAAATTGGGATAAGGGGAGGAGAACGATGATGATTTATAAAAATAAATAAGTACATGAATAGTTTGAATACAGATTAGCAGGTTCTTAATTTGAAATTTTCTATGGAGAAATTTAGAATCCCAAAATCAGTATTTACTAAGCATATGGTTTCGAGTTTTATAAATAAGGCTGTATAATATCTTAAAAATAGTGATATGATTAGAAAAATACGAAGATCAGTGCATTCAACGCAATATTATGTCTGAACTAGGCTAAAAGTTGACATCTTTCATACCTACTAAATTATTTTTACAGGTTTTCTTATTGTATAGACATATTTCTACGATGATAGTCCCCCACGGTGCGACGCACGAATTTATTTGATATTACATTGTATGACGACAGTTTATTTTAATGTTACAATCAAAATTTTAGCTATAGTTGTTAAGATTATTGGGAGTAAAAAAAAAGGAATTCTCTCATGATTTTACAGCAATCAATGCGAAAAGGGATGGCGCTATATGTCCCCGCATAGCTTCATCTTTTTTTTGCTCTGAAATACTTTCCTAGGCCCGCAATTATAGCAGACAATTAAAAACCATTGTCGCGTCTCCGATTGGAGACGCGCGGGGCCTGACGGATTAAGATCCTAGATTTTTCATTACCAATAGGCCTTTGGTAATAAAAATCATTTCAAATACTATTTGTAAATTGGTATAGATCAGAGACAAGTTATTAGTAAATTTCCATAAAATCCTCCAATAATCTTGCATAACTATTAAAAAAATAAATATGTTTTGTAAATAAAACGAATAAAACATTCCTTTTCGTAGGTTGTTGAGGTTTAAAACTTGATAGTTACTATTCAAGCTGTAGTGCATCAGTTTGTATCTTTTTAAAAGTTACCACTTTCTTATATTGTTGCTAAGAGGCTTATCGTTAGTCTAGGCTGAATAAAAACGATGTCTGTGCTATGTCGCGGGTTTAGATGAGACTGTGGAGTGTCCTGCAGTTATTAGAATGTTTTAAATTCTAAGAAACAATTGAATTGATATTCAGTTTTCTATACAACAGAAATGGCTTATCTATTGTGACAAACAACAAAAGTAGTTCTGCTAGTTAAGCAGTAAATATTGGAGAAAGTGCGTAAAATCTAGAAAATATAAAAAATCTTCTGTCATATCCAAACCCGCCACAAAAAAACAGTTATCAATTCATCAATTAGCAAATATTATCATTTAAAATGAAAAAAAAAACGAAAAATAACAGCTCATTATTATATTGTTTACTAAATTATTGTTATAAAGGAAAATTGTTCTGGTCAGTCGACTCCTATTACGATAGTTTGTAAATTACGGCGATGGCGTCGCGCAGAACTGTAAATATGAAAACTGCGAGGCGTCCGCCATTTGTAATATATATTTATTAGAAGAGAACAATGGGTGGAATGCAGATGGATGTAGTTTTACATTATGTATTGAGATTGAAATGATTAGGTTAGTTGCATTTGCCAAAATAAATTTCCCGATCACTGTTTCTTTGTTGTTTTATTTTTTACTTTAGCCACCAGCTTCGCCTTCATAATCATCGCAACAATACCGGTTTAAAAGTTAACCTATGTCCTAACTCATATTGGTATAACTTTGAGCCAAGTTTCATATGAATTAATTCAGCCATTACCTGATTGATTAACAAACATAAACTTTTACATTTACAGAGGATTGCTGGTCATCAAGGCTTTCCTCTTGACAATTCCTAACTCATCCTCTGGCATATCCGTGACTACCGCCGGACTACCAACGCCAATCGCTTCTATATTTGGTAAACAATTAGTCCTCAATTGGTACTAATTATTACTCGAACGACAGAATTGGTACCTTGGTAGTTTTCGAGAAAATCGACTTTGAAGGTGGTCCAGTAGTCACGCTCCGTTCAGCAGGACCACCATGAGCGCCGAAAAAGGGGAGAGGCATGCTACAGCTATTCTAAGTATACAAATAATTAGTACCCATACCTATTCATTTCGTAAAAAAAATCAGAACTGAAACGGACCACCTTCAAGGATTTGTCACACCGGATGCGTTCTGCGGCCTGCGGTCAGGTCAAAGCGAACGCAGCCCGCATCATGTATTCAATGAACAACATTGTCGGTATCAATATATTTAATATAGAATGCGATCTGACCGTGCGAGCACAACCAAAGAACGCATGTTGGCCCGACGGGGCGGTGGGGAGGGAAGGACGCGTACGGACCGGTTGGCTGCGGGCGGCCGGCAACGGCCAGTTTCAAGCCAGTTTGTTGATGTTCGTCAGCGGAGTGCACACAAGTCCATAAAAAAAATGTCTAACGAACAAACAGAGGAGTTTATAGATGTCGTACGACGTTATCCGTATTTGTACGACTTGGAAGATCCCCATTATCGCCCGGACCGCTGACCGGTTGCCCTGCCCGGATCGCTGACGGATTGCTCTGCCCTGACCGCAACCGATTGGCCCGACCGACAGCGGTGTTCATACATGATGCGGGCTGCGTTCACTTTGACCTGAGGCCGCAGAACGCATCCAGTGTGACAAATCCTTCAAAGTCGATTTTCTCGAAAACTACAATGGTACCACTTCTGTTGTTCGAGTACTAATTAGTAGCAATTGAAAAATAATTTGTACTAATTATTTACCAAATATGGAAGGGATAGGCGTAGGTAGTCACGCACATATTCATAATAACCATAAAAAAAAAGTTTTTTTTTTAATTATTGATTTCATTGAAATACTAGCTTTTGTCAGCGGCTTCGCCCGCGTGGTATTAGTACTTCCCCACATTATAAATTATAGCCTATGTGTTATTCTGATGTAATTTAAGTATATGCAATATTACTGTAAGTTTCATCAAAATCCGTTCTGTAGTTTTTACGTGAAAGAGTAACATACATCCTCACAAACTTTCACATTTATAATACATTACTAAGATGCATTCGAGACAACATACAAATACAAACATTAAAAAAAGATACCTTTTTTTAATGTTTGGCTAGAACACCACTTGCAGTCTGCCACCCCAGGGTTCTTACCCTCTTGGTCTAAGGGTAAATATGCTACTGGCCTTACAACAATAAAAGGTTACCTTTTATAGTCTAAGTATATCCAAAGTGGGTTCTGTGGAACCTAGGGGTTCCAAAGAATACTCATCAGGATTCCGCCAAAATTATTTATTATTAGCTGTTAATTATTACCACGGTTACAAACATTATTTTGAAATAGCGCAAAATATGTGATGAGAAGAACTCATTACTTATTTATTTTATTTACATAGCCAGATGTAGGCTTGAATGGATGTGCATTCGCCTATATTCAAGTATAGTTCCCACTGTCACGCTAGACAGGCGTTTGAGCGCTGCTGCGTCTAAATTGTTCTTAAACATATAAATATCAGTGTCGATCATTTGATATGGGGTTCCAGAAAATAAAAGGTATTTGGCTGGTGTTCCGTTATCTTAAAAGTTTAGGAACCCCTGGTCTAAGCTACTGGCTAAGCAAAGAAAAAGAGGAGTATTGCTGTAAAAGTAGATGAAATTCTACAATGTTGCAACCTATTTGATAGAAAATAAGAAACAATTCTCAAGGTATTCTAAAAACAAGAATGAAAAACATCATTTAACCTTAAAAATATATTTATCAAAGTGCAGCACCCTAAAAATGTTATGAAATATGTCCAGCCAATATACTAGCAATATTAGTACACATGCTTTTGATCTCATCATTGCTAAGATATTCAGATCCCAAAATTGCATTTCCTAATGCAATGGTTTCTCTCATAGTGTTCGCTTTTATCCAAATCCTGCCATTCATGCCTGCCGCCAATTCAAAGGGCCATTCATTCTTCAAAGAGTTTAATAGTGGGCATTCAGGGTTCAATATCTTTCTTATTAGATTTAAGGAGCATTTGAACACGAAACCGTCTTCTAAAACGCCTAGGCGACCTTTCTTCCCGTGAGAGTCGACGCAAACTATTTCTGGCTCCATATCTTTGCTGGCTACGAGCATTTTGGCGTATACTACGTCGCCGTTGACAACCTTTGGTCTGTTCTTCTTCGTAGCACTTTCGAAGGACAGGTAAGATAAGGATGCGGTACAACTGCCCCCGACATCAACTCGAAATATGTCTCCTGCTTTCTGCACTACAACCCCTATAACATTCTCCCCGCGAGCTGGAATGTATCTCTTCTGGTAGTTATCCACCCAGTACGTGTTAGGCGCTCGTTTCCTCAAAGTTCCAGCTTTTGTGATAAAAATCCCATCGATTTCTTTTCGTAGCCCTGGCCCGAGAATAACTTTACTTTTCTCGCCAACTGAGGCGATTTCTTCAGAGTGGTCTCCTGGCAGAACAACGTCACCAACTGATACATTCATGATTGATTTCTTATATCATTTGCTGGAGAGATAAAAAGTGTTTCCTTAATAAACACAAACTTGCCCATACAAATCTAACCTCAAAGTTTGTTTTGACAGGCAGAGGCGATAGATTTTTTTTTAAAGTATTGTGCCTATGCCACTGGCTTGGTTACAAGACCTTTAAGCCAAGTCTGAATTTGAACACTATCACTTTTTTCCCCCATTATAATGCAGATGTAACACATTCTAATGTCTTTTCATCCCATCTATTCGAAAAGGACGACTTGGTTCGCCTTGGTGCACCCAAAGGTAGTGTTTTCTATAAGAAACTTTTAGCGGGTAACTTAGTAATGAGTTTTTAATCCTCCTTATAAGTGCACCGCAATTATCTTTGCCGTACACTTTTTGAATTTGGAACATCTTAGTGTGCGCCAAAGAAATGGAGTGCAAATATTGTTTGAATAAAGACTGGCTGGTACGACGACCCATAGCCTCGCCCGCGTTAAAAAAAAGAAATCAAATTAAAAACGCGCGAACTACAGCCCGTGTTTTCGTCAATTTTCACGGATTGTTAGAAATTCATGGTTTTGTTTTGAATAAGGAGTTTTTCAAGTGACAGTGAAAGTATAGTATTAACTCCTGAAAGTATTAGAACTAACGCAAGAAATGTGATGGTTAATCTATTACCTGCAAAATCCCGGGTGAAATATATGAAAGCCTATGGTAATTTTATTGAATGGAGAAATGCAAGAGGCGCCAAGAATTTTTCAGAATCTGTGTTTTTGGCCTACTTCCAATGCTTAGCCAAAGCTAAACAACCTTCCACTCTTTGGAGTACCTACTCGACGACAAAGTCGTTCTTGCCGTTAAAGTAAGTAACTATGTATATGGTGGATTAGTAAAGTATTTATAACCCTAATGTTTTAAAATGCGTATTTTATTGTAACCTTGTAACAAGGCAGTGTTAAAGTCTTGTTTATTTTTTGACCTCTATTCCAAAACTACGTTCTTTTCCTACCTTTTTTAATTTAAAATTCAAAAATTACTTGTTTTCTCTGTCAAGTCTCTGTTTTGATATTAAAAATCAGTTGAGATTGAGCAGCGGAGCTAGACTAAGCTCCTATTCATCATTGTAATTTTCCTTCTATTCAATAAATGACAGTTACCAGTTTGTAAGAGTTAAAGTTCAGCTTTTATAATCAGGCAGTTCCTAGCAATAATACAATTTAATTACGTACCTAGTCACAGTGTATGTGTTCGTACTATTAATGAGTGCTTCTTATTTATTTATTTATTTATTTATGCACACACAAAAACAATTACAAGAGAAAAATGAACATATACAGATAGAAGAGCACAAAGGTGCTGCTTATTTCAAAAGAAATTTCTTCCAGCAGACCTGCGACTGGAAAGTTGGTTGAGAAATGTAGACACAGTGTGTATAAATAGATATAAAATACACTAGAATACATAAATAATTCATACATAAAATATACCTAACTTTACAATAAACCAAAGTACATAAATAAATATAAAATAAATATCAATAATAAATATAATCACGGAATGGTGGAGAGGTAATGCTCTTTGACTAGTTTCTTGAATTGGTAGACAGTTTTAGAATCACGGATATTAGGCGGAAGTGAGTTCCACAATCGTACCGCATGAACAGAAAAGGAGTGGGAATAGAAATGGGTTTTATGGGATGGGAAATTGAGATGATGCTTAAGGCGGGATCTACAAGGGGCGTCGGCAGGGCGAGTGAACGAAAAACGATCACGCAGGTAGCCAGGATATTTAGGATTACAAAGGATGTTATACAGGAGACATAATATCCGAGTGTTCCTACGAAGACGGATAGGGAGCCACTTGAGATCCTTGCGAAACTGAGAAACATGGTCGAATTTCCGTAGACCAAAAACAAAACGAATGCACAGGTTTTGCAAACGCTCAAGCTTGTTTAAGAGCTCCTCAGTGGCATCCAGATAGCAGGCATCAGCGTAATCAATGATCGGCTGAATTAAGGTTTGAGCTAAAGTAATTTTAGTTTTAAAGGGCAAGAAACTTTGCAGGGATTTTAAAGAGTGGAAGGTAAAGTGCACTTTACGACTAACCTCGTTCACTTGAGCTCACCAAGAAAGGTTGTTGTCAATTAAGACACCGAGATTTTTAGCTAAGTCGGTGTATGCAATGGTTGAGCTGTTAAGGGATAATGGCGTCAATGTGGAAACGTCAAGCGCAGTGCGGTAATACCGACTGCCTATGATCATAGCCTGGGACTTGGAAGGATTAATCTGTAGGCCGTAAGACTTAGCCCATTGATGAACGTATTCATCCAGGTCATGATTCATGGCATTAACCGCTGAGTCAACGTCAGCAAGCAGGAAATGACGATAAAGCTGCAAATCGTCTGCGTAAAGATGAAAATTAGAAGTGATAACCTTAGTGACAGTATTAATGAAAATAGAGAAAAGAAGAGGAGAGAGAACGCCACCCTGAGGAACACCAGCAGTGAGATCGCACCAATTAGAGAAAATCTCGTCAAGGCGAACACACTGAGAGCGACCCCGAAGGTAAGAGTCAAACCAGGATAAGGCAGAGGAAGACAAGTTAATAGAACGAAGGACTTCAAGCAGTATGTCGAAATCCACTGAGTTAAACGCACAACTGAAATCAAGTAGAACTAATAAAGTAAGAGATTTATTGTCCATAGCCCAGCGGATGTCGTCAGTGACTTTTAAAAGTGCAGTTACAGTGCTGTGACCAGCACGAAAGCCAGATTGTAAAGGGGAAATAAGAGCATTTGACGTTAGGTATCTAGAAATTTGACCATGAACAATGTGTTCAAGAACTTTAGAAAGGAAAGGTAGAATGGAGATGGGTCTGAAATGAGAGAAGGACGAAGGATTGTTTATTTTGGGAAGAGGTATTATGTGTGCCTGTTTCCAGGCTGAAGGAAATGTGCCAGAGAATAAGGAATAATTGAAAATATGAGTGAGAATGGGAAGCAGTTGAGGGAGAACAGGTAATATCATTCTGGAACACAGATTGTCATGGCCCACAGCTGAAGAGGAGATAGCAAGAAGAGATTTTTTAACATCATCTTCAGAGACAGAACTAAGATTAAAAATTGGACAATTCGGTAACGGCAATTTGGAGAGCTCAAGCAAAGTAGAAGTTTTGACACTTTGGTCCAGAGAGACAGGAGGAAGAGAAAAGTGTCTATTAAGAGCACTCAGGTCGATATCTTTACACGTGTTAGTAGGAGATTTGCCGATACCGACTGACTTCAGGAATTTCCAAACATGGGAGGACTTGCGATCTACAAGAGATTCATGAAAATAGCGTCTTTTAGCATCTCGACACAGACGATTGCAGCTGTTACGCAGAGCTTTGAACCGAATAAGATTTGGTTCCGTGGGTCTACGCCTGTACCTACTCTTCGCCTTGTCCTTACAGGCAATAGCACTTTTTATTTCAGAAGTCATCCACGGAGCAGGATTATGCTTAATTTTTATCCGCCGACGCGGAGCATGTTTATCATATAGACTCAGCAGTTTGCAATTGAAGTTGTGCACTTTATCGTCGACACTGGCGCTTTCGCTAACAGAGGTCCAGTCGATATCACCTGCATCACGCATTAACCCCTCCAGATCTAAGCCATTATAATTACGAAGATAACAGAAGCGGGGTTTACGTTTGGGAGGTCGGATACGATATGAAAGATAGATAAGGTCATGATAAGAGAAAGTCGCAGTGAGCTGCCCAAACTCAGCAACATTGTGAGGCGAAGATACGATCATTAAGTCCAGAAGAGAAGGTGTACAGTTTGGAAAGTTATGGGTCGCAGAAAGAGGTAAAATATCAAGATTAAAAGAAGATAAGAGAGAACGGAGTTTGAGTGAACGTGAGTCATTTCTAATCAAACATGTATTAAAATCACCCATTAAAATAACATGCTCGTACGATGGGCAAAGATTGTTTAGAGATGATTCTAACGAGTCAAAGTAGTCAATGTGTAGATTAGGGGAGTAGAACACCGCAAGTAAAATTTTGGAGTGATGTACGGTAATCTCCAGGAACAAGGATTCAGCCGACCCAGAGTACTGAGAAGGAGATGCGCTAATAATTTTGTACGGTAAATCAGCACGTACGTAAATGGCGACACCACCGCCAGTCCTGTCATTCTGACAAGATCAAAACCAGGCAGAGCGTAGTGCGTAGAAAGGAGAGAAGGCTTAAGAAAAGTCTCTGATATTAGGAGTGCATCAAGATGAGCACTACTAAAGGATGCCAGAAGATCGGAGTAGTGTCCAGGAACACTCTGAGCATTAATATGAGCTATGTGCAAGTTGTTAGGATACTTAGTAAAAAGAGTGAAAATGTTGTCATGCAAAGTACGAAGCGGAGTCTCACTTTCCGCACTAATAAAACTACAATTCGAAGAAGTACAAGAGAAAAAACTGTCATGTAAGTCAACTGGACCATCCATGAATATATACGTAAATACAATAAATAAAATTTAAACTAACTCTAATAGACAAAAACCAATTAAAAACAAAATATAACGGCTGATTGCTTCAAAAACACAACCACCCTAGCTCACTGGTATGTTGGAAGAAATTTAACTAAATAAAGTAATACAAACAATGATAATAAAAATAACACAACTACCATTTAAGTATGCTTGAGAACTGACAATACAAGCGATTTAATTTGGAACGTAACAATTTACGTCACGGTCAATGTCAAAATGACAATGACAGTTCAGTCCGATTGACTTGTCACATGTGTCACAAATTCACAATAAAGAAAAGTGATTATTAAAATATTTGTACCGACATCATAATAAATGTAATTCAGAATTACAATGAGGGTGATACAGAGAGAACAAATGTTTAAAGTACCGGCACAAAAACTAGGAAACACGTACACTCATGCAAAATCACGAAGCGACTTGCCGACGGAACAGGACAACAACATTAATTGCGGCGGCGCACCTTTCTTTGACCTCTTGAGGGTGTGGCAGTAACCTCAGGCGGGCTACCAATCCTTGGGGTAATTTGTTCCACAGACTGCGCAGCGTTATCAGAGTCGCAAGAAGCCCTAGGGAACCGCGAAACCAGTGCTCGAAGTTCACCTGGAGTTTCAATCTTGTGGCGCTTAGAATCGGGGGTGACGATCACAATCCTTCCCTCCACCGACCAGCAACTCGGCACCCCAAAATGCTTGCGTGCGTCCATGAAAGTGCGGTGTCTAATGTGCGTCAAGAATTCGGAGATGGTGATACCCGTACCTTTCAGTGACTTCTTGCCTTCCCAAATCAAGTGACGGTGCTCAGTAGTGTAAAGCCTGACTAGGATAGGCCGAGCCTTACCCCGTGCAGAACCCAGTCGATGGCAAACATGGATATTGTTCTTGCCAATCTCGGACACGCACAATTTGTCAGTTAATATCTTATGCACCACATCAGGCAACTTTTCACCAGGCTGCTCTGCGACCCCATGAAACAAAAGAACCTTTCGCCGCATCAGGGTCTCATGTCTGTCGAATCCAATAGAAAGCATTTCTATTTGGCTTTTAATTTTGGAGAGTGCCTGCCATACAAAAGTTTTAAATGTAGCGAACTCACTTGACAATGTTGCGACATCCAGCGCAGGCTGAGTTTCAGAGGACGCATTCTTAAGCTTGCTCTCATACTGTGTCATTCTTGACAAGAACAGCTGCTCCAAATCTTCTAAACTAGTTGCAAGTTTAGTGTCCATAGTGTGCTAGACGAAGTAAGTAGTTGAAGGATATCAGAGAAACTAGGAAATAGTATATAGTGAGCAAAGGGTGGTAGAGAACAATAAATTGTAATTAAAACATTAAATATTGAATTATAAATAAATTAAAATAAATAAAAACTTGGAGCTATCAAAAAGGCGTGTTTACTCTGTGTCTACCCACCAAATTATGATATAATAATAATATCTTATATTCAAGCCTACTTTTGCAAATAACAAAATATACCTACGTGTTAACTTGTCGTGTGTTATTCCTTCATCCAACTTCTCATCTACGGTCCTCCTACTCTACGTCCTCCTTTGCGTGTCACTCCTACGACCTCCTGCAACGTGCCACCAATCCGGAGTATTGGTTCCTCTTCGTTCCTCCGGCTCCTCCGTGACAACCTGTACTTCGATAGATACTTGTCTTATTCATATTCGGTTTTCTTTCGTAATCCGAGGATAATACAAAACTATTGAACATAAATAGCGTCCTGCTGATATGAAGACCAATCGGTTTTTCATACGATATCAAAATGGCAAGTATTTCAAACAAGTTATGGTAAAAAATAAAACTTCTAACATGCCACAAGAAATCGCTACTTATTTGAAGTTACCAGATATCAAGCTGTATACAGGACATTGTTTTCGTCGTACTTCTGCTACCCTTTTGGCAGATTCTGCTGCGAACTTAACTGTTCTCAAGCGACATGGAGGATGGAAGTCAAGTGCTGTAGCAGAGGGGTATATGTATAGAAGATTCCATTGAGAACAAGGCGAAAACATGTGAACGCATCGTGGAAAACAAGGCCCTGCGTCGACGCATTGAGATTGCAACCTTACTCTGTTTTATTAAATAACTAGCTGTGCCCGCGACTTCGTTCGCGTGGTTGTCGAGAACAAAACAACGTCGTTTAGATAAGAGTCCTGACTTTGGTATAGTTGATTACGTTAATGCTTCTCTATATACTATGTTAGCGGTGGAATTACCCGGAGCATATACAAAAAGGTTGTTTGGGTTGCTAACACGTGATAGAGAAACATAGAGTTGGCCGTGTGAAAAACAATCAAAAGTAAGGTCTACACCCGCAACGGATAACGTCTGGCCTTGGGCTTTATTAATAGTCATAGCGTAACAGAGGCTTACAGGAAATTGCACACGTTTGAAAGTAAACGGAAAATTATTGGGGATAATGGGTATCCTGGGAATGAAAACAACATCACCGGAGCCGCAACCTGTTAAGATTTCGGCTTCGATGACATTTCGTTGGAGATTTGTTACTCTCAACCGAGTTCCATTGCATAGTTTTGGTGGGCTTAAATTTCTGAGTAGAATGATTGGTACTCCGACTTTTAAATAAATTTTGTGTGCTGGAAGACCTGGTGTATTTAGAGAGTCTAAAAACTCTACTGGATAGTGGGTGGCATCTCCTTCTTCTAAAACCGTGTTAATAGATAAATATTCCCTACTTTCTCCAGAAACATGTACCAATATTTGAGAATTTATTGCTGCTGCTTGGTCGTTGCGAGGTGCCAAAATAGCTCGTTGGCATAGCCAAGCAGCGTCATGGTTCGAGATCTCTGATGGATCTCCGTATACAGAGGAAATGAGTTCCTGCTGTGAGGCAACAGAAGAACACAGGCTTTCGACTAAAGTTACTTTACCTCCTTCTTGAGTCGGGTATGTGCCGTTACCAATTTGAAGTAGTAAATTTGAGAAAACCTGCGCGTTTGCGTCACCTCCCAAATATGCTCGCATATTAAAGCTCAAATTAGTTAATATGACACTACGCCATAAAATAGAGCTCTTTAAACAGGCACCTATTTCATCGGCCCTCGTTCCTCTGGGTATTATAGGGAGTGTCTGCCTGAAGTCTCCACAGAATAGCACCGTTAAGCCTCCCATCGGTCGGTCATTTTGTCTTATATCTCGCAACGTTCTATCTACAGCTTCCACAGCTTTACGATTTGCCATCGTACACTCGTCCCAAACGATAAGGGCGCAATCGCGTAAAACCCTTGCTTTATCACTATTGCGAGACACGTTGCAAACAGGGTTTTCTGTGCGGTCCAAGTCGATTGGTATTTTAAATGTTGTATGTGCAGTTTTTCCTCCTGGTAATAAAGTGGCAGCTATTCCTGAGGAAGCGACGGCAAGGGCAATTTTGTTTTGGCTCCTTATTTGAGCCAAGATAACTTTAGTGAGGAAAGTTTTACCTGTTCCACCAGGTGCATCTAAAAACAGCATTTCTCCTAATGAATGTTCTACACTACAGCATACTCTATCAAAGATTTGACGTTGTTCTGTCGTCAAATTTGAACAGCCATTTCGCAATATTTCTGCTAACTCTTCGGGGTTGTAATTTATTTCAGATGTATACTCCCTATTAATTCGTTCCCCACCAACTGTCGGTGTCGGCAAGCCGTATTGACTGAGGGGGTTCCCTCCTATACTTGTAACTATATCTTGTATAGCCAGCAAAGCCCTATTATGGCAGCTTTCACGTACTTGGTCAGAAGTTTCACTATTTATATTTTGCTGTCTCAAAAAATCTTCGGCAAACGCGTCTTTATATTTTTGCCACAACTGCCCAGCGTCCGATAGGCCACAAAATGTCAACAAAATGGCAAATAAATGGCGCAAACGATGTGGACTATCACTGACGCATGCTTCGGCTAAAGCATCATCCCAATGCTGATCGCCATCTAATAAATGCCGTGCGCGGCAAGCAGCTTGAAATGTGGGATATTCTATATCGTCCACTTTGCGGAGCTCAGCAAAAGAAGTAGGTCCTCGCACTGTGTGAAGAAGAAGGCGTAAATAATAACACTCTGCATTATTTGGGTGCACCGTGTATACTCTTCCAATCACGTGTTCTTTAAAAATGCCGGACTCGCCTTCTACAGCAGTTCCACGTCTCCTGCGATTAAAAACACCTTGCTGCTTGTTATAAGTATAATAATGTGGCACTTCATTGTACAACAGAGACTTAGCGAAATTGTCTCTTTCGCAAAGGCGAAAGAATGCGAGCAAGGTGGTTTGTCTTGGGTTGTTCATTCTTTCTGCCACATTTTCTGGCTGAAAGTAAACTCGCTGCCCGCCTTCCAGGTGCACGTCAAGATGGATGACTGGCGGATACCTTTCATGAATAGGGAAACTCAAAATGCGCCAAACTGCCTCCGAAGAGCTTATGTATCGGCCAGATTGATACCTTGTCACTTCATCAAATTGGTTGTTATTTCTTAGTGCTATCATGGCTTGATCACTACCTTTATTAACATATTTACATATATATTTTATAGATTCGACGCTATTACAAATTTCAACATTAATGTGTGCTTGAAAAGCGTTTTACAAAACTGGAGAATACGGTACCACCCAACTATTATTTAGAATTATTTCTTGTCCACGGAATCTGACAGTAGCTGTGAAACCACCTTGTGACGGTGATCTTCGCCGGTATTGCGGATACCCATTTTCCCCAGCCATAGTTAGTTCTTTCAGTGCTCTGGGGTATTTTTTTGAGCATTGACCATCTTTCATGCACGGTGATTCCCTGTTTAAGAGGCCACATGGCCCGTGAACCATATGTGTTTTTACTATGTCATGCAAAATCGGATCTGCATTATAGTCCGGAAATTCTGCACTTATGACACTGTCTATAGCATCGGGACGAATTTTTTCTTCCAGCCACAGAAGAATGTGCGCGTGGGGTAAACCACGCTTTTGCCACTCGACGCTATACATAAAACAAAGAGTTGAACCGAAAACTTTCTCCTTTGTAAGTAGATTAATCAAGACTTTGAGTTTTAAATGAAAAATCCTAGCAATAATGTCATGTCTGTCGTATGACGCCTGTCCTGTGAGAAGTGCCTGGCAAATCTCCGTCCACTTTGGATTTGTTGTAAATGTTATAAAAAGGTCCGGCCGGCCGTATTTACGGACGTAACAAAAAGCATCTTGCGTTCGTTCGTGCATATACCGCGGACCGCCTGTGAAACTGGATGGCAAAATAACCAATCGACCCAAGTTTTCGACGTTATTATCTGATTGCATGGCGTCCCGCAAGTGCACGTATTCTTCAGCGCGTAACCGTCGCTGGTTAGTGCGAATATACACTAAACGTTCAGTTTCTATTTTTGCGTACATGTCCACAATAAATTGGCTGAACAAACCACGAAATCGTTGCAAATATACGAAACTGTTTTGCCTTATTTGTAAAAGGTAGGAATAGTATTGTTGAGCAGATATTTTTTTTTGATAATTAGTGACTCTCGTAGTAGGGTTCACTTGGTACAGCCCAAAATTGTACCCATCTTCACCATGACAATAAATTAGTGGATATTGCAGGGCGTCGTAAGCTCGGTGGGTTTCCAAAATGCGTTGAAGGCGATCGTCGCGTGTACGCAACACGATATCACGTCTCTCACACTCCTGGTCGACTAAAACAACTGCAACTTCATCTGCGACGGGTGCATTGTGTCTTCCACGGTGTTCACCCACAGGACGTCTATCGGCACTTATAACAATTTTGAAATCATTGCTGCCTTGTGGAATTGACTCCAATGCAGCTTTGAATTCACGAACGTACTGGTTAACGTGATGCAGCAATTCTTGAAGTTGACCCAAAAGCTCAGCATTGAGCTGGGGAAAATTGTGATTTCTAACATTGAGCTGTTGCGTGTAATCGGATACAAAATAAATTTGGAGAAATTTGGGTTCATTTTCTGGCAGCAAAGATCCAATAAGGTGATAAACTTGACCTTGTACTTTGAAGGTTGGCATGAACGGTCCTTCCGTTATTTGTTTTGCCCCAAAGGAAGTCATTTGGAAAGCACTGTTATATAAACGAATATTATCCAAAAAACGGTTCGACTGGGGATGATCGCCATTCAGGAGACTTTTAAGTAAGTATGGTGGATCTTGGAAATTTGGAAGAACAATTTTTCCATTTGAGCAGCACATTCCATCTGTCTCTTTCCTCCATTTCAAAGCATGACAAAAATTACAAATTTCTCTCATGTCACCCACGAAAGTAAAGCCAGCATAATTAATTCTAGACGAATATGTGAACCCTGATTTTTCCCTATTGTCCCAAGGTAATAAAATATTTGCATCGTCATTTTCCATGGACTCATCAGCTCCGCTATTTGTTTCTCTATTCATATGGTATCGAGCTCGTTCTATTTCTAGGCGAGATTGACGTTGTTCTGCTGTTTCTGCTCGTCTTAGTTCATCTATTCTTTCCCTTTCAGATGCAAGATAACTTTCATTGTTTCTTTGTACACCTACATAGTTATGTCTAGCTATTTGTAATCGTTCTTCTCTTTGGGAGAGAGATTCAGACTCGCGCGAGAGAGCGTGTCGCTCTCGGTCAGATGACAGACGTGCTTGGCGTTCCTCGATACTCTCTTGAGAACGCAAAGTCGCGGTCCGAGTTCTTTGCGAACTTAAGCGCGACTCCCTTTCTGTGAAAGTCTCTGACTCGCGTGAGAGAGACTGGCGCTCCCGATCAGCAGACAGCCGAACTTCGCGTTCCTGGATATTCTCTTGAGAACGCAAAGTCGCGGTCCGAGTTCTTTGCGAACTTAAGCGCGACTCCCTTTCTGTGAAAGTCTCTGACTCGCGTGAGAGAGACTGGCGCTCCCGATCAGCAGACAGCCGAACTTCGCGTTCCTGGATATTCTCTTGAGAACGCAAAGTCGCGGTCCGAGTTCTTTGCGAACTTAAGCGCGACTCCCTTTCTGTGAATGTCTCTGACTCACGTGAGAGAGAGTGGCGCTCCCGATCAGCAGACAGCCGGTCTTCGCGTTCCTGGATACTCTCTTGAGACCGCAAAGTCGCGGTCCGTGTTCTTTGTGAACTTAAACGTGACTCCCTTTCGGTGAACGTTTCCGATTCACGTGAAAGAGCGATGTGCTCTCGGTTAGCAGATAACCGTGCTTCACGATCTTCTTCCGATTCCTGAGACCTACAAAGTCTCATCCTTTTCGCATTTCGGCTACGCAGCGAAAGGTTAGTTTTTTTTCTTTGAGGCATTTTCAAGGAAAATTAAAGCAATAAACAAAACTAACAACACTTATGACTGAATAGCCTACAAACTTAAAAGATCGGTGCGTCGAACAGTCTAGTGTGACAACGTATCGTCTGTTCGTGGTCGTGACTCAACGAATTGGCAACACTAACTTACTGTATAACGATTGGCACTATTGGATTCAAACTACGAAGTAAATCAAATACAATCTTTACTTCGTACTTCAAACCAATGACCAAAGTTGACCAAACGAAACCAATAAGATAAGCAAATACTTTTTTTTCGACCAATTTAGAAAATCGATAAACCAAGCAACCAAAGAACTTTTACGACACACGCAAGAACTTTTAAGACACCTAACGAAACCCAATTTGCCTAGTAAACACGGTGAACGTCATCCTCGCGCGGAAAATCTTAACACCGCGATTCAGAAAATGACGTCATTTGCACAACGCCATCTATCGGATTTAGATTTCAACTATCAACATTAGTTCTATTTTTAGTCTTAAGATGTCGTTGCAAGTACTATACTTAATTGCGTAACGTAATATTTTACTTCTTGAACTCACTAAATTAATCATATCTTTTGATAGAGTGAACCGATTTCGATGAAACAAAAACTAAGTTAATCCTCAAGTTGCGTATAATTTTTGTATATAAACATTGTCAGCATTGAATTCGTAGATTTTACGTGATGTGCGCACAAACAAACAGACAAACAGACAAACAGACAAACAGACAAAAATTTCAAAAATGATGGAAATGGGTTCTGTTACTTATCTTTTCACACGCTGGCTATTTTTTGTTTCAATTTCTTCAATGTACAAAAATGACTTTTCTACAGATTTATTATATGTATAGATGATATTACAATACTTAGACTATGCAATACAATATGAGTTTATATGAGGCGCCTTTTATTTTCTCATAGTGGGTGATGAAAAGTAGAGTGTATCCCTCGGGCGCGAAATATATATTTTTTGGCTCGGGCGATGTACTTTGAATCCCTCGCTACGTTTAGGATTCTACTAAAGAATCCCACACTACGCTCGGGAATCACTAGAATCCCTCCCTTCGCTCTGGATTCAAAAAAGTGCCCTCACTGTAAAAATATTATTTGGCTTCCCTATAGGATACAGTCTACTATCGCAGTATTTGGCAGCAAATGAGTCGAGTCAGCCGTCTCGGCGTGTTTCACTGAGGTAATCAATCTGCCTAGCCTTTTTCCCAACTATGTTGGGGTCGGCTTCCAGTCTAACCGGATGCGGCTGAATACCAGTATTTTACATGGAGCGACTGCCTATCTGACCTCCACAACCCAGTTACTTGGTAAGACTGGTTGTCAGACTTTTGGGCTTCTGACGACCTGTTACGACTGTCAAAAATTCACGACTGACAGCCGGGACCAACGGCTTAATGTGCTTTCCGAGGCAGGGAGGAGTCTTGGTATGTAAAGATGGTCACCCATCCATGGACCAACCCAGGAAAGCGTAGCTTAACCTGATGGATCGACCCGTGCGGCTGTTATTACTTTAGCCATGAGCTCCTCCTGTCTTCTCTTCTCACTGAGGAAATCAATACTACAATAATATTCTCAGCTTCATTTTACCGAGATCGCGCCTGTTTCAATGACATATTGTCTAGTTGCGTAGACACTTGAGACACAAAACTACAACAATTTTACATCAAAATATCAACCAGCAGGTGTATTCGCTAACTCAGTAGACATCAATTTGATGGGCACTTTGCAGTACATTGCTGCTTTGCAAGGTGGACATCGATTTTAAAGGCACTACGTAGTACATTTTTTGTTTTCTTAGACGTCAAAGCAGCAATGTACTGCATAATGCCTGTGGCATTTCCAAACGTTACATCTAGGCCCGTATTAATAAACGTTACTCAGCCCAAGCTCTCGCACTTGATACCAAGCTTGAGGTCCTGATCGGATTAATAAACGAGATTATTGATGCACTCAAGTTTCGGATTAGGTTCACGTCATCAGCTGAGTGTTGGACTGATTAATAAACGAAACTCTACAATAGGTGTGTGTACTTGAGATGCTAGATCATGAGTGTAGACAGTCCGGGACTTGAGGTCGTGATTAGCGTAGCGCGAAAGAAAAGTTTACATACTCTGGCGCGACTCTCATGGCGCGAAACATGGAGTTGAAAATATTTTGAGGAAAATTAATTATTACGATGAAATAGAGTATTATGATGATATTTAATGGCCTTTGTGGTATCGTTTACCAAAAACTTATATAAAGGATGTCTCAAATCCTTTTGAGTTACCAAGATACAGATATGTGCAGGCGTCAGTGTTGTATATAAAGAATCATTGGTGAAATACAGTAACAGAGGTCTTCTAATTTCTCCAGAAATAACCTAACCTATAGTCCTATCTGCCCGGGGGTGGAGGATAAATTCGAAAGAGTTACCTCGCCCCCGGGCACTCGAGGCAGGGAGGAACAGGGGTGGGTTTTAGTCAGTAAGAGTCTGACACGCTCCACCGCTCCACCCTAGAGCGGAAGAAGTCATAGGATGATTTCCCACCCCCCCAAAAAAAAAAAAAAAAAACATATAGTCCTATTAACTTTAAGGTTTTACGCTACAGCATCATTACAGGTTGGTTTCTATGTAAATATATACGGACTTAGGTAAGAAACCATTTTATAATATGATAAAGCGCTATTTATAAAAGTTTTAACATAATAAAAGTATATGACATAGCGGTAAGGGTAACGAAACGTGACGACAGTCAATGTGACGCATTCACATCGAGTACAGCACTTTGAGGAGCGGATCTTGGTAGCTGAGCTCGTGTACTCATGTGTTTATTAATTAGCAAGGAGCTTGAGTTCCTGACATCGTAATAATCGCGGATCAAATGATACCGCACGTTGTTGAGGACGTAGTTGAGGAGCGTTTATTAATACGGGCCCTACTTTTTGTTACGGCACTAACTATTGCCTTGCAATGTACCTCGGTCTTTTGCGAGCCAGGTTTACAGAATCATTCTGTGGCAGACGTCACGACAGGAGGAGACTAAAGAGATTGGTTGTAAATATAGAAAATATTCAACACAAACCCGCGTTTCAATGACTACCTACCAAGTTTCTTCATCATCGTCTCAAGTACAGTCTTGTACAGGATCAACAAAAAGGCATTTCCTAAACTGGTGACACCGACGTGATGTCGTAAATTACAAGATTGCCTTTTCTTTTTTTTTCTTTTTTGAGATTGTAGCTGAAAAAGACAAGTCGAAGAAATAATACTACGGCGGAGTCATTTGTCTACGCCATCGCTCTCACACATCGGGCGAGTTAGAAACAAGAAGAAAAGGACAAGTGAACACGCCACGCCCAGCCGCTATACTGCATGGGCTGTTGCGTGTTTGGCTGTGATTGCACGGTTAAGGTGCAATGATAAAATGTTTTACCATTTCTGAGGCTCAAAGGATCCGTCAATTAATATCAGGGGAGGAATTGGGAGTCAGGAAACCCTCACACTTTCTGCGCCACCAGCAATCATTGGCCGGGTCGTTAAATGACAGTAAAATACTCCGTGAGCTCTTTTTGCAGCGCTTGCCAAAAAATGTGCAAGTTATTCTCAGCACGCAGGCAGACTCCCATTACAAAAAGTAGCCGAATTGGCAGATAAAATAATTGAGGTCGCGCCGGTGTCTGTTTCTTCCGTTCAAACCGCACCAACTTTCCGCCTGACGCAGGTCCTCACCGGACACGGTTGTTTCGGGAGGTTCCTGTTTCCGATAAGGCGGGAGGAAATGCCCGGGTGTTACCACTGCGCGGACCGCCCGGAGGACACGGTGGAGCATACGGTGAAGGTCTGCCCCGCTTGGGTAGAGCACCACCGTGTCCTCGTGGATGCGATAAGCGGCGGCGACCTCTCGCGCCCGGCCCTGGTACAGGCGAGGGAGAATGGGAAGCAGTCTCCTCCTTCTGTGAAGCAGTAATGCTCGCGAAGGCGGAGGCAGGACGCGTGAGGGAAGCTCAACGGAGTGGCCCTCACGGCATCGGCCGCTACCACCGCAGGAGAGGCACTGGTTGTAAGACGTCGCCGTCCGATCAGCACCAGGCCCGTGAGCCGACGGCGCATAGTGTTCCACGCGCGCCTCAAAGAGATGATTGTCAGCCACCACTGACGGGGCCCATCGTGGCCGGTGCCTGCATGCCTAGGGGTAGCGGATAAATTCTTAACATGAGTTACCGCACCCCTGGGCACTGAGGCAGGGAAGGAACAGGGGTGGGTTTTAATCAGTAAGAGTCTGACACGCCCTCCCGCTCAACCCAGCGAGATGTTATTGGATGATTTCCCAAACCACAAAAAAAACTGACGATGCAAGTCGCAGCTCTAACCCTATTGAACCAACATCCTACCCGCAGATCGAGATACCGTGGCGGCAGCGGATCCAGCTCCAGAACAGTTTCCCCAGCGGGTTATGATGGTAAAACCGTCTGTTGGTATCACCAGAGGTATGATATCCAAGTCCATAAATGCATCTCACCATGTAGCAAGAAGGAAAAATCTTTGGGAAATTTTCAGGGCAGTCAGCTGTTATGGCAACGCCTGACTGCCAACAAGTTCCTGGTCGACGCCTCTTTGTGACGGACCGAGAAAGTAAAATTAAGTATCTCCTTGATACGGTGTCCGACCTTTGCTGTTTCCCAAATAAGCTCCTTGACATGCGTGATAAAGCTACCAATTTTAACCTCTGTGCTGCCAATGGCATCGGTATTAACCTACGGAAGCAAAACTCTCACCCTCAACCTCGGTCTACGTCGAGAGTTCAAATGGAATTTCGTAATAGTAGACGTTGAGACCGACATCATCGGATCTCATTTTTTAGCATATATTACTAAAAGCAATAAAAAAAACAGCAGCGTAACGTTTTTCTTTTTATTATAGAAGAAAACAGGGTACAAAAATGGCTTGCAAGGCTTTATATTAACACCGTCCCCTCTTCTTTGGCTTTGGCGGGTGGCGTGGCGGTGGCAAGAGGGGGGCGTGTCAATATGGCGGCTTGGCGGTAGGGCTGACGGACAGGCATGGCGGCTGACGTCACGTCCGTTACAATCGGCCATCCTGCAACAATTGCTCCCGCAATGGGGAACACATAAACACATTTAGCTCTCTAATAAGTCAATAAGATCTTCAGTTTCAAGTGTCTCATCGGAGCTACTAGCGCTATCGGACATGGGAGCTATACTTCTATAGGGCCTTAATGAATCTGCAGGTACTAGCCCCGTAAAGTTTTTGTAACCTCGTAAGCCCTTTATGCTTCTAATTCGGTACCGATCATTACCAACTACTTTAGTTACTATATAGGGGCCAGAGAACAAATCGTCTAATTTGGTGTTTACCTTAGCGGCACTACTAGTTGGAGCCTGTCTCCATAATACAAAATCCCCTTTCTTATAAACATGCGCAATTTTTCGTTTTTTATCAAAGTTGTGCTTCATTTTTGCGCTTGCTTGTTCTAACCTAGCTGTAGCTTTCCTACGTCGTGCCTCAACAGATTCTGGTTCGCGACCAGGAACCGAAACGTCACATATTGACCTGCCAGAGCGCGCAAACATTAAATCATAAGGCTTATAACCGATACTATCGTTAACTGTATTGTTTATGCCCCAAATGATGTCAGGTATGGAGTTGGCCCAATTACTGGAAGCTTCACTAGGATCAGTTGCCCGCAACGCATCTAAAATTGTACGATTAGTACGCTCAACCTGGCCATTAGCGCGGGGGCAAGCAATAGCGTTTAAAGTATGCCTAAACTGCTTATCTACTGAAAACTTTTTAAAGTACCTACTTGTAAAGGCTTTACCGTGATCTGTCACCACGTGATTCGGGTATCCGAATAAACTGAATATCCTTTTCAGTGCACGAATGGTCTCAATCGAATTTACAGTACGCGTCGGTTCAGCTATCACAAATTTAGAAAACGCATCAGTCATTACGAGCATGTACTGGTACCCTTTACTTGTTCTATAGAATGGCCCTACGTGATCTATGTGTACCATGCGCATCGGATCAGACGGCTTAGGGATCGGATGCAACATGCCTTCTTTTTTTCCATAATTCCCCTTGCCATATGCACAGTGAAGACATGCGGTCACGTATTTTTTAATGAAACGTGTCATTTTCGGAAACCAATACTGACTTTTAATCAATTCTGAACTACGATTTAGTCCCACGTGGCCAATGTCGTCATGGTGCATTTGCAAAATTTTCCATCTAGCCGAATTCGGGACCACGAGTCGATTTCCGTTGAGAGATTTTCGATAAAGTCGATTTTCTACGAATTCGTAATTATTTTTAATATCTGAATCAGCTGTATTGTTTTTCAATTGATTTATAATCGAACTAAGCTTTTCGTCCTGACATTGAACCGTATAGAACCAATCAGTAACTTCAAGGCGGTTTACGTTCATTGCATCAACAGGATGCCTACTTAGCGCGTCTACATGTTTCATACGTTCACCGGGTCTATACTCAACACTAATGTCATAATCTTGTATTGAAAGCCACCAACGTGCAATGCGCGGTATTATGTCGCGTTTAGTGAGCGTAGCGCGGACCGCAGTACAGTCAGTTACTACCTTAACATGTTTACCTACTACATAAACCCGGAACCTACGTAGCGATTCTACGACCGCGAGAGTTTCGAGCTCATAGCTATGATACATACCCTCTTCCCTACTAGTAACCCGGCTAAAATACATAACAGGCCGCAGTGAGTTGTCAGTTTGTTTTTGTAACAGTATGCCGGCAATGCCTAACTTACATGCGTCGGTATGTATTTCCGTAGGAAGCATAGGATCATACAAGGCTAGCACAGGTTTGGAACATAAACAGTTTTTCAGTTGTTCAAAACTCGCGGTTTGTTCACTGCCCCACAGCCATGATTTATCCTTTTTTGTTAACTCAGTTAATGGACGCGCAATCACGGCAAAATTGGGAATAAACTTTCTAAAGTAACTACACAAACCGATAAACTGTCGCACACTATGAACATTATTTGGTACAGGAAACTGCGAAACGGCTGTCAATTTTGTTATACCAGGCTGTATACCGTCAGAAGATATTTCGTGTCCTAAATAAGTCACTTGTTTCTGCAAGAATGAACATTTACTCATATTCAATTTTAAGTTCTCACTTTCGAGTTTACCGAGTACATTTTCAAGAATTATTATACCTGATTCTATGTCAACCGAGGGTAGCAGTAAATCGTCTAAAAATGCCAGTATCTCGGTTTGACCTACATTATTTTCGTTCTGTTTACCTACATTGTTTCTACCCACAGATTCAACGAGTTTACTAATTAAACGCATAAAAACTGATGGAGCATTCGCTAAGCCAAAAGGAATTCTAGTGTACTCGTAATGACCTTGTGGTGTAATAAAAGCAGTTTTGTGTGTATCCTCTGGTGCAATGCATAATTGATGGTAGCCCTGGGCTAAATCTAAACTAGTGAAGTACTGTTTGCCTGCTAATTTGGAAACCTGATCGTCTATGTTTGGTAGTGGATACCTATCTTTTACAGTGATAGCGTTCAACGCACGGTAATCAACGCATAACCTACTGTCGCCGTTCTTTTTCTTAACAAGGATCACCGGTGAAGCGTAACTAGATTCCGATTCTTTTATAATGCCGGCATCTAGCAGTTCATTAACTTTGGAATTAACTATCGCTTGTTCACTATGAGAAAGTCGGTAAGGCTGGCGATGCACGGGCTGATCACTAGTAAGTTTGATGTGCATTTGAGCTAAATTGGTACAACCCAGATCATGTGTATTTGTAGCAAAGCAATGTTTATATTGTACTAATAAATTAATTAAATCTGAGTGATGTTTATTATTTAAGGGCCCTGTTTTAATTTTATTTATTTCTACACCTCCTACCTTAGAAATATTTGTAATGACATGGCTAGGATCACTAGTAACAGTCGATAAATTAAGGCAAGCCGAAATGCAACACACCTGGCTGTTTGGCTGTGGCTCCTCGCAGCTGTCGGCCCTCGTGAGGACCTCGCCCGGCGGCCACACGATGGTCTCTGAACCCATGTTGACAACTTTGATGTAGCCTTCTTCGCCGCGTAGTAGCGTTGCAGGCAGAGAGTAGGACACGCCGTGAAGCTCGTAGTGTCGTGGTGGAGTCACCACGTCGTTGTCCTTCTTGTTACCCAGTACGCGAACTTGAATGATGGAGGGACCGGGTGGCAGTCGTTCCTCGTTTGTCGTGACGACCTCGAATCTGTTGTTTTCTTCGATGGCTTCAATCGCGATAGTATCTGAAACTAATTGAAATTTAGAATGGCCCTGGCTAACGGTCAGAATCATACCTTCGCTGTTGATAACTGGCTGTCCGATCAACAGATTAACTTCGTTCATTTTCATATTGGAGAGGTAGGCTTGACATTGTAGCGTAATGCCATCAATTTCTAATTGGAATTGTACTTCTCCTTGGCTCATAGTAATTCCACCCGAAAATCCTTTCAAGGCAACACTCGTAGGTTTAACTTGCAGTGATAGAGCATTTGACACTCTATCATTGAGCACATTGACTTGACTTCCGGTGTCGATGTAAGCCTTCACGTGAACACCGTTAACTTTTGCCACCTTCTTATAGATGTCGTTGTAAGGTTCCAAGATGTTAACTTCTTTAATGCTTCTGCCAGAGGAAGATGCTTTGCTTGACGTAGAATTCATCGAACAACGTAGGGCAATGTGTCCTTGAGCTCCACATTTATAGCACGTACGCGTGTCTGGCTGGGTGCAATTACGGAGCAAATGTCCTATTTTCTTGCACCGAGGACACGGATCCGTTTCAGGATTTGGAGTAGTGAACTTTTTCTCGGATGGTCGCTGGAACATTGGCTTTTGCGAGCGGGGCTCCTGAGGTAGAACGCAATAATCATCAAGCGCGCACAAAAATCCTTCGTAAAGTTCTCCTGGCGAATGGCATTGAAATGCGCGCGCATTTGGCTGCAGAGATGTCGGCAAACCACGAATGATGCAGGAGATGCTGGCGTTATCAGATAACTTGCACCGGAAGCACATGGCGACTTTATCTTGGTAATATTTCGTCATCGTCTCATTCGGGAGTTTTTTTCTTTGCAACAGCTCTTCAAGCATATTTCCATAGTCACGATATTTAGGAAAAGCACGTAATAGCATCTGTTTCCATTCATTCCAGGAGTAGTCGTAATTTTCTAAACGATTGTACCATTTTTTTGCTTGGCCTCGTAATTTATCTTGTACTAGCGACCCGCCCCAGCTTCGCTCGGGGTACAAATTATACATATAAACCTTCCTCTTCAATCACTCTATCTATTAAAAAAAACCGCGTCAAAATCCGTTGCGTAGTTTTAAAGATTTAAGCATACATAGGGATATAGGGACAGAGAAAGCGACTTTGTTTTATACTATGTAGTGAAGTGAAACGATTTTGTCGTATCGTCCCACCCGTGAATCTCGCCAATTTGATCGATTTTTCTAATCCATGCTTGCACTGTGCACTCCTCGCTATCCGGGTCAAATTCCGGGATCAAAGAAGCAGCACGGTGTCCCTTTGGTTTGGTAGATCCAGGTTCTTCTTCCTGAAGCTCAAGTATCGCCTTGTGGACCTCCTTCTCGAGCAAATTCTTCAACATCTTTCTCGCCGGTGGGATAGAAGCTTCATCCTCTTCTTTTTCCGATTCGTCGGAAGACCGAGATAACTGAGCGTGTATATGACGTCGTTTCATTTTGTTATGCCACTTCTGATTATTACTAAAAGCAATAAAAAAAACAGCAGCGTAACGTTTTTCTTTTTATTATAGAAGAAAACAGGGTACAAAAATGGCTTGCAAGGCTTTATATTAACACCGTCCCCTCTTCTTTGGCTTTGGCGGGTGGCGTGGCGGTGGCAAGAGGGGGGCGTGTCAATATGGCGGCTTGGCGGCAGGGCTGACGGACAGGCATGGCGGCTGACGTCACGTCCGTTACACATATTTTAATTTGTTACCTGACTGTCACAATAGACTTTTACGTGGTGTAAAAACTGGTCTATCAGTAACAGCCTCCATTTGTAATAACAGGCAGCCTAGTATAAAAACGGTCAAGATTAATGGCGAATCACCTTTTACAAAATTATTCTTGGAATTTCCAGACGTAACGCGACCCCCTGGGATCCATCGTATGGCGAAACATAACACTGTTCACTACATTAAGACAACTGAGGGTCCACCTGTGATGTCGCGCCCGCACCGTCTTGCTCCGGAAAAGCTACGCGCCGCTGTAAAAGAGTTCGTTGACATGTTGCACGCAGGTACGGCGCGTCCATCCATGAGTCCCTGGTAGTCACCTCTCCACCTAGCGCCCAAGAAGGATGCCACTGTGCGCCCTTGTGGTGATCGGGCTCTTAACTCTCGCACTATCCCGGATCGATACCCTGTCCGTCATATAGTGGATTTTGGTCACAATCTATCTGGATCCACCATTTTCAGTTATCTCGATTTGATGAAAGCATACCAACAAATACCGGTGAATCCAGCCGATGTTTGCAAGACGGCCATAATAACACCCTTTGGCTTATTCGAATTCCCTTGTATGGCTTTTGGATTGAGGAATGCTGGGCAGACATTTCAGAGATTCATAGATGAGATTGTCCGGGGGTTGGATTTTTGTTTTCCATACATATATGACATCTCTTCCAACAACAGCGTACAGGTGGTTTTATGAGTTGAGCGTATTTTTAGTTATAAATTTTTGTTTCTTATTTTTATTATTTTGTGCTGATATTTTTTTTTTTTTTTTTTTGTATTCTTTATATATACATCTATTTATTTATATATTTTTTTAATGCAATCTATGATCGATGTTAATTTTGATGATGACTATTTCTCCTGTTCTTCCTCCTCTAGCAGCTTCCACAGTGCGGCGAGCAGTTCTTCCTCTCCTTTAAATCTTGGTGACCAGATTTCCTCTTTATTTTCCCACTATCCTAATAACCTAAACATAGCACACATCAATGCTCAGAGTGTTCCTTGCCATTACTCTGACCTTCTGGCTTCCATTAACTGTGCACATTTAGATGCTTTACTGATTTCCGAGTCCTTTCTGAAACCTTCTCTCTTATCTGTTCACTATGCCCTCCCTGGCTTTGAACTTATACGTAATGATAGAACGGGGAAGGGCGGTGGTGGTGTTGCCATGTATTTACGTACTGGTATTCCTTATAAGATTGTCAGTGCATCACCATCTTCCTACTCGGCGTCAGCAGAGCATCTATTCTTAGAAATCACCTTAAATCATGTTAATATGCTCCTTGGGGTCATGTATAGCCCTAACCTCAGCATTGATTACTTCGATTCTTTGGATTCACTTTTGAACAATTTCTGTCCTACTTATGATCATGTAGTCTTGATGGGCGATTTTAATACATGTCTTCTTAAAAATGACTGTCGTTCTCTGAAACTTCAATCTCTTGTATCTTCTTTTAACCTCAGTGTGCTACCTCTCTCGGCTACCCATCATTTTCCTAACTGTAACCCTTCTCTCTTGGATCTTATGATTGTTTCTAAACCTAATAATGTATCTGTCCACGGTCAGCTGACTGCTTGTTTTTCCTACCACGACTTAATCTTTTTATCCTACAAGATTCGACCTCCTAAGCGGAAACCGCAATATCTTTTTCTTCGGAACTACAAGGGCATAGACCTGGAGGCATTGTTGGGTGATGCGGGTGGCATTGACTGGACAGATGTTTACCACAGTTCCTCTGTAGATGATATGGTTAACTTCTTCAACCTTAAAATACTTGAACTTTATGATCATCACGCCCCTGTTCGTCGAGTTAGAGTTAGGCATGTTCCTGCTCCCTGGCTCACTACTACCATTAAGGATGCAATGGCAAGTCGAGACCGAGCCAAAAGGAGGTTAAAGCGCTGCCCCTCTGAGCGCAACCAGGGTTTGTACAGAGAGCTGCGTAATAGCTGCAGTCGGATGTGTAGAGATGCAAAGCGACGCTACTTCCATAATTCTCTTGACAACCGTAACTCCTCTGAAGTCTGGAAGTTTCTGAGAACTGTCGGCATTGGTAAGTCCCCTGTTGCTTCTAGTAAAGACACTGACGTGTCTGCTCTAAACAAACATTTTTCACTTCCTCCTGTTACTCTAGATCCACACGTCAAGACAGCTACACTAAGTAAACTCTCCTGCTTGCCAGTGCCGCAGTGTTCTTCTTTTGAATTTAGTGCAGTGAGTGAAAATGATGTTAAAAAATCTATCAGTGCTATCTCCTCTTCCGCTGTTGGTAATGATAATCTTTGCTCAAGAATGATTTCCCCTATCCTCCCCGCATTACTTCCAGTTTTGACACACATTTTGAACTTCTCCTTATTTTCTTGCGCAGTTCCCGTGGCCTGGAAACAAGCCCATATAATTCCATTACCCAAAATCTCTAACCCGGTCTCACTGACCGATTTCAGACCTATTTCCATCCTTCCTTATCTCTCTAAAGTTCTTGAGCACATTGTCCACCAGCAACTTTCTCTGTTTCTTACTAGTAATGATCTTCTTAGCCCTTTTCAATCTGGTTTTCGGCCTGGTCACAGCACTGTCACTGCTCTCTTAAAGGTTACGGACGACGTTCGCTTGGCTATGGACCACAAATCTCTTACCTTACTTGTACTTCTTGATTTCAGCAGCGCCTTTAACTCCGTTGACTTCGATATCCTTCTTGGAATTCTTAAATCTTTCAACTTCTCCTCTTCCACTATTAAATGGTTTGACTCCTATCTTAAAGGCCGCTCGCAGCGTGTACGCCTTGATGAGTCTTCCTCGGATTGGTGCTGTCTTTCTGCGGGTGTGCCTCAAGGTGGCGTTCTCTCTCCTCTTCTTTTTTCTATTTTTATAAACTCTGTCACCAGAGTCATCTCCTCTAACTACCATCTCTATGCCGACGACCTGCAGCTTTACCACCATTTTCCTAGGGAAGATGCGGAAGCCGCCGTGTCCGCCGTAAACTGTGATCTGGAGTTGATTGGGGAGTGGTCGCGGTCCTTTGGGCTGCAAATAAACCCCAAGAAATCTCAGGCCATTATTATCGGCGGCAGGTATATGCGGAGCAGGCTTGATGTTGCTTCACTGTCTCCACTCTGGTTGAATGGAGTTCAAATTGAATACACTTCGTCAGCCAAAGACCTGGGGGTGATATTGGACTCTAACTTATCGTGGACTGCCCATGTCGCTGCAGTCAGTCGCAAAGTCCACTACACTTTCCACTCACTGAAATGCCTCCAGAGTTTTTTGCCCTTAAACACCAAAATTTCCCTTGCCCAAACTCTCATTCAGCCTATCATCGACTACGCCGACGCGTGTTATTTGGATGCCACCGAGGAGCTTCTAAATAAACTTGAGCGATTGCAAAATATATGTATTCGTTTTGTTTTCAACCTCAAAAAGTATGATCATGTCTCCAACTTTCGCAAGGTACTCAAGTGGCTCCCTATCCGTCTTCGCAGGAACTCTCGTATTTTATGTCTGCTCTTTAATATCCTTCACAACCCTAAAACGCCCGCCTACCTGCGGGAACGCTTTTCGTACTCCCGCCCTTTTGATGCGCCTTGCAGGTCGCATCTTAGGAATCTCCTAAAATCCCCTCCCCACACAACTGACTTCTACTCCTACTCCTTCACTGTGCACGCAGTACGGTTGTGGAACTCTCTGCCGCCTGACATTAGGGACTGCCAAACTCTTGCAGATTTTAAGAGGAGAGTAAAGGAACACTATCTTTCCTTTTCATGATAGTTGCATATAAGTATGTATTATTATTTAGTTTATATGTATTAGTACCTATCTATATATATACATATATATACTCGTATATATATATATATTATATTATTTAGTTAGTTTTATATCTCTACATTGTATGTGTCCTAGCACTGTTACACACCGTGTCTACTTCTCTTTTTTTTCCATCTCTCCTTTCGCAGGTTTGCTGTAAGAGATTTCTATAGAAATAAGCATAACCTTTGTACATATTTCTCTGTTTCCTTCTTCTGGTCTGTTTTTTTTTGTATGTGTGTGTACATTAATTGTTAAATAAATAAAATAAATAAATAGACATTTTAGTTTTTTCACGCTCACCCGCCGGTCGATTCTGTTCACAGCTCACCGTGAAAATTTAGGTGGAGTGAGCGTGAAGTGAACTGTCATTCCACCTTGATTGTATGGATTGACAGCCCACTTCACGGTCACTTCACCGAAGTTTTCACGGTGAGATTTTACAGAATTGCTCTACTGAAACCACTTTAACCACTTGCGCACAATTTTCCAGAAACTCGTTGACTACGGCTGCGTTCCGAATACTGCAAAGTGTATCCACGGAGCAAAAGAAATCACTTTCTTTGGATTCCGTATCTCTAAAGACAGTGTTCGACCACCTGATGAGAAAATCGCAGCCCTTCGCGATTTTCCACTCCCCAAGACAACTCAAGGTCTAAGAAGGTTCTTAGGTATTATAAATTATTACCGTAATTTTCTACCTAAAGCTGCTAAAGCAAAAAGCCCCTTAATCGAGTTTTTAACAGAAACCAAATTAAAAGGGAATAAGCCAATACCCTGGACCAACACTTGAGCAGGCTTTTCTTGCCTGCAAAGACAGTCTCTAGTGCCACACTACTGGTGCATCTTACACAAAACGCCCGTCTGGGCCTGTACACAGATGCCTTAAGCATACATGTGGGGGCTTGTTTACAACAGTGGGCTGACCGTGGTTGGTAACCGCTGGCATTTTTCAGTAAGAAGCTGTACAGCATTTCCGGAACATAATAGAAGCACAGCACACCTCTTTATACACCGATCCCAAACCATTGCTGAACGCTATCATTCAACGACGGGAGAAGTTGCCGCCCGCACAACTGAATCAGCTGTCTTTTATTTCACAAATTACAACCGATATTCGGTACTTAAAAGGCGAAGACAACTTTGTCGCCGATACAATGTCACGCATTGAAGCCATAAAACTTGATGACGACTACGCATCCTTGGCTCAAGAAACTGACGTCGAGCTAAACACGATGCGAGGAACAACCTCTTTAAAACTCATTCCCATATCCGTTTTAAGGACTGACTTCACTATCCTATGTGACACCTCAACAGGCAAGGTGCGGCCGTATTTACCACCACAACATCGCCGAATAGCTTTTACCCGCCTGCACGAGCTCAGCCATCCCGGGGCGCGCGCAACTGCCCGCCTGGTTGCTGAGCGCTAGGTATGGCCAGGGATCACGCGCGACTGCCGCGCGTGGGCCCGCCAGTGCCTCGCTTGCCAATGGAGCAAAATATCGCGACACGTTTCCGCCCCGCTCTTCAACTTTGACACACCGACGGCTCGATTCCGCCACGTCCACTTAGACATCATCGGGCCTCTGCCAATGTCTAAAGGTTTCACTTATTGCCTCACAGTAATAGACAGATTCACGCGATGGACGGAAGTGTGGCCCATGGTTACGATCACCGCAGAAGAAGTAGCCGACAGATTCGTACACGGATGGATAGCTCGATTTGGCGTACCCGAGATAGTCACGACTGATCAAGGGCGCCAGTTCGAGTCTACACTGTTCAGCAGGCTGATTGAGTTTAGAGCCACGAAACGAGTCCGAACCACAAGTTATCATCCTCAGGGAAACGGAATGATTGAGCGTTTCCATCGCCAACTAAAGGCCGCTCTCATGTGTTATCACAACGAAGCATGGTACCAAGCACTACCTAATAGCACTAAGGGTAGGGTGCTTTCAAGGAGGATTTAAATTGTTCGGCTGGAGAACCCCTGCGCCTACCCGGCGAATTCCTGGTACCCAGTCCCCAACAAGACGTCACTGACGATTTCGTGGCTCGTCTGCGATCGGCTATTGCCGCAATTCGCCCCGTTTCAGCGTCGCGGCATGGGCTGCCCAAGCATTTTGTCTATAAAAATCTGGCGGATGCGACTCATGTTTTCTTACGCGATAACACCGTGCGTCGTTCCTTGCAACCTCCATACACCGGTCCTTACGAGGTATTGACCAGAATAAAAAAAAAAACATTAACCCTAAGTGTTGCAGGAAAACGACAAGAGGTCAGTAGTGCTGGTGCTGTAGCACTATTCTGTAAAATCTCACCGTGAAAACTTAGGTGAAGTGAACGTGAAGTGGGCGTTTTCAAACGTCTCATCTACTTTTGTTATGGCACTAACTATTGCCATGCAATGTACCTCGGTCTTTTGCGAGACAGGTTGACAGAGTAATTCTGTGGCAGACGTCATGACAGGAAGAGGCTATGAGATTGGTTGTAAATATAGAAAATACTAGCTGCGCCCCGCGGTTTTACCCGCCTAGACTAGAATAAAAGGTAGCCTATATGTTAATCCAGGCTATAAGCTATCTACATACCGAATTTCATTCAAATCGGTCCAGCTGTTTGAGCGTGAAGAAGTAACAAACATACACACTCACAAACTTTCACTTTTATAATATTAGTAGGAAGTAGGATTCAACACAAACCCGCGTTTCCATAACTATCAAGTTTCTTCATCATCGTCTCAATTACAAGACTACAGGATCAACAAAAAGCCATTTCCTAAATGCCTATCAAATTGATGTCAATTAAGTTAGCGAATACACTGCAGGAAACAATTTGTGAATATAATAAACAGCCACTGTACTTCACTTGAAGAAATCCCGCCAAAAACTCAAGAGCAAAGAGTATAATAATAATACGGGACCTCAAGAGGCTGTTGACTTATTTTTTTTTTAATCTGTGGCTGTGCCGCCAATGTTGACTTGACTGTTACCCCGATCACAGATAAATCTTTAATTTCCGTTTCGTTATTTATCCCACAATAATTTTTTACAATTTTTTTTTATTATTATTAATTCTTTACTATATTAGCACCCATTTTATTGAGAAGTATCTATGAATTCGAGGTTCTTTATTCATGTATCGAAAATTATTGGAACTTTTTGCTTAATTTTTGAAGTGTTTTTTTTTTATTATCTCTGAAGGGAAGGCAAAAGTCTTTTGACCATATTGCCTAGTCTTACGTAGTGTATTTTTTTTCCATTAAAATGCAGATGTAACACATTCTAATGTTTTTTGCAGTATTTGGCAACAAATGTGTCGAGTCAGCCTTCTCGGCAAACTTCGCTAAGGTAGTCAATACTACAATAAAATTCTCAGCTCCATTTTCCCGAGATTGCGTCTGTTTCAATGATTCCACATATTATCCATTTGCGTTGATACTTGAGATACAAAACTACACCAATTTTACATCACAATATCCACTAGGAATCAATAAACGAATAATTAAAACAGCCACTGAACTTCACTCAACAAAATCCCGCCAAAAACCCCCTTTTGAAGTGAGTAACAAATCGTGACAAGATCGCAAGACCATGTTGTCCTTGTTGTCATCTTGACAGTGACGTGACATATTTTGTTTTGGTTGTGCCACACCACACGTGTTTTTATTTAGCCGAATGTTTACATATAGATTTTTACCAAAAACTCGGTAAAATGGTAGCGACAGTGCATAATGACTTAATAGTATACAAAGGCAGCAATTTCTTTCGCCAAAGACTGTTGTTGGCCACGCTAAGTGGTCGTACAATTAAAATAGAAGAGATTCGTAGTACACATGATGACCCAGGCCTTCGGGAGTACGAAGTGAGTTTGATACGTCTTCTGGACAAGGTGACGAATGGTACGAGGGTGGAACTGAGTGAGACGGGTACTTCGGTATACTACCAGCCCGGGATATTGGTCGGCGGACAAGTAACACACAGCTGTAGCACGCAGAGGGGTATAGGTTAGTATTTTAGACATGACAACTACAAATAAGTGGTTTATTCTTGATATTCGCATAGTGGTTCCTAGTTGCTTCTCTGGGAACCAAATTTATTAACAAACGGGCGTAATAGCCAAATCTTTTTAACTGCCTCCATACAATCTGTCAGATTTATCATGGATAATTCAATATTATAGCATTTATTTTAATTAGGCTGAGAGCCACTTTTTAATCGTAAAATTTCTACATAGAACACTATTTTAGCTGTGAAGAAGTGGCGCAAAAAACTCCCCAGCAATACATCTGTCTGTTAATTTATTTTAGTTAAAACATTTAGAGGCACCTTTGAATAGTCAGATGTTACTGAAAATTTCAGGCTACTACCTCGAAATCCTGCTAGCCCTGGGTCCATTCTGCAAGGAGCCTCTGAACGCTGTTCTCCAGGGAGTCACACACAGTGACCTGGACGTCTCAGTAGATAAGATCAAGACATGTGCCCTGCCCGTACTGCTCAAGTTTATATTGGTTGACGATGGACTGGAGTTGAAAGTTGTAAGAAGAGGTGAGTGAACATGCTGTTTGTGAACTTGCTGTGAATGCACACCCTTTAAGTCCAATAACAGATTTAACCTTTATAGTCCAGACAACCCGGGTTGTCATTGGGCTTCTTTGACAACCCGGGTTTGTCCGCGGATCTTAAGAGGTAGGAGGCTGGTTTTTTATTGTTTTCAAACTCAGTTGAGTTTCGGATCCTAAGAGGTTAAATTTTTTTCCAAGCAAACGTTAACCTTGGGTTGTCGAAGAAGCCCGGTGACAGCCCAGGTTGTCATGGGGACTATAAAGGTTAATGTTATGGACATTCAATCTTTTTTATGTTGATATGTTTAATCAAATTAATAACGACAAGATTAGCTCTTATTGCTGCTTTTACAGTTTCTTAAGATAAGATAAGATAATTTATTTGCGTAAAACATGGTATACATAGGTGTTATTATAGAATATAAGATCATACTATTATCTATACTACTATTATCTTATTATTTTTTGATATTGTCTTCTAGAAAATTGCAAAAAATATGAAAAGAATTTAAGGGGAACGTCACAATTTAAAAAGGAATGGTAAGAATTAGGGGAGAGCCAAAATTCTTAAGTTGGAAGCTCCAGGGTAGCCCGCAAAATTCAAATTTTCTTAAGTTTTTTGCAATTTGCAGGTCAGTGTCAGTTTGTATCTTGATGATTATAATTCTATAAATACGTGCTTGCTATGGCCGCGAATCAAATTTTGACCAAGATACAACCTGACATTGACCTGCAAATTGCAAAAAATGTACTAATAAGAAAATTTGAATTACGCGGGCTACCCTGGAGCTTCTACCTTAAGCCTGTATTAAGAATTTTTGCAGGTAGATAAATAAAAAATATCCAGTAACCACAAGACAACGTTTTTAACCGATTTCAAAAAAGGAAGTTCTGTATTTGACCCCATATGTTTGCTTGTTTATCTGCAATTCTCTCGAAAACTACTGACCCGATTTGGATGGGGTTTTCTTTATTTAAATGCGTTTGACTCAAGGAAGGTTTAATACATATTAAAACCTTCCTTGAGTCAAACGCATTTAAATTAAAAAAATTATAAATAAATTTTACATAAAATATTAGGATCTAATGAAGATCTACGAAGATAGACAGTGGAACTCTTCAATAACTAACAGCAAATGACTCGCTATTGCTGTGATCCTATGGTTGACACAATTTAATGGGGTATCACAACTGAAAAGTGAAAAATAATAAAATCTTTTTTTAAAGTTATTTTGCACGTTTTTTTGCTTTGTTTTGGAAGTTGGTTCCATTTATTGTAAAAAGGTTTTTTAACTATAGAAAATGTTTTTTTACCAAGTTTAAAAGAAATGTTGTTCACCAATTAATCTTTCTCCAGATTGTGTTCTGAAAATTTTGTATTCTGAATTCTTATTAATCATTCGTTATCATCATCGTCCAGGCGCGCCACCCCTCGGCGGCGGCGAGGTAGTATTCAAATGTCCGGTGCGGCGCAGCCTGCGACCTCTGCAGTGGACCCAATGGGGGCTGGTGAAGAGGATACGAGGTGTTGTGTACGCACTGCGGGTGTCTCCGACCATGGCTAACAGGGTTGTTGATGCTGCTAAGGGGGTGAGTGGAAATCTTGGCCTTTTTTTTAGTGTAGATTTATAAGGTCCACCCTTGCTCTCATATAAAAGTAAGAAGGTAATTATTTAAAAAAAAATTAACTTTAATGTTGCTGAAATCTTCTTCTTAAGGTTGAACTAGTCGCGGGTTCGAACTCATTGGTGGGCGTGGCCAAAAAGCACGCTATCTCACCTGGCATCATGTCCGACAGAGAAAATATCAGTGATGAGCAGTTAGACGCTAGTCTACATGCACGATGTCTAGTTTGCACGCACACAAACCCCGCTGCACCGTTCCGACCTAAAACCACCGCGCAAAAAATTACGAAAAGTCCTTTGGAAAATTGAATTTAATTAAAAAACCACTGCATAAATCAATTACAAATAAAGTTTATTGAATTTTTCTATAATTGAGGTTGGTCGGGCCGACTTTGTTTTGGAGATTTTGCACTTCTTTTATTACTTATTCACGCCCAGTTACGTTAAAATTAGCAAAAAAAATTAGTGTTTGTTGGCTTATAACTTTTTAATGGCTTTTTATTTTACTATTCTCTTTCCGCACAGACATAATTAATAATCAGACAACGATATTATGTTTAACTTTGGAAGTTCAATGTCTAACAGTGCAGTAATACCCTCCCGATATTTGTATGGAGAAAATATCGACTAGTGCAACCTTAATATTATAAATGCGAAAGTTTGGATAAATGGATGGATGTTTGAACAGATCAAATGAAATTCGTCACAGAGTTAGATTATAGTCTGGAATAGTACACAGGCTATAATTCATTGTGAGAGTACTAATTCCACGCGGGTGAAGCCGCTGGTACAAGTTAGTAAGGTCTAAAATAAAAATCGTCATCAATCTGTCAATGTCAACAAATCATTACAAATCTTCGTCTTCCTGCCCTTATCCCATGTTACTTGGGGTCGGCGCAACACATTGTTTTCTTCTGTTCGGTCCTGTCAGCCGTCACGCTATCACTAACTTCCTTTTCTTTCATATCACTACTCACACAATCCATCTATCTTTTCTTTGGTCTCCCTCTCCCGCTCCATCCATCCACATTTATATTCTTAACTCTTTTAGTTAAATGTGTTTCATTTCATCATCCCTCTTCACATGACCATACCAAGACAAGCGGTTCCCTTTCAACTTTTCTGTCACTGGCGCCACTTTTAAACTACCTCTCATATAATTATATAGTCGTTTCTCACTTTATCCATTCTCGTTACTCCACACATCCATCTCAACATTCTCATTTCCGCCACATGCAATCTTTCTTCATCCGTCTTTCACAGTCCAACATTCTGACCCATACAGTACGACAGGTCTAATCACGGACTTATAGATTTTCCTCTTTAACTTTACGGGCATCCGTGGGTCGCAAGTTGTTCCAGTGACCTGTCGCCATTTCATCCATCCTGAGTTGATCCTATGCGTTATATCTCAGTCTATGTCGCCATCCCCCTGCGGACAAGCGACCCGAGGTACTGAAAGTCGGAGCAGATCGGTATAGGCGTTCCGGTGAGAGCTATAGGCATAGGACTGAACAAATAATTACAAATAATTTCTTTTATTTTCCAGGTGATGCTAAACTTCATCCCGGACGTTTACATCAACACGGACCAGTGCCGCGGTTCCAACGCGGGCAAGAGTCCCGGATTCGGCGTCAGCCTCGTCGCTGAGACGAACGAGAAGACCTTCTACTGTGCTGAGGCTGTGAGTATCCATACCTAGAAACAGTTCTTCTTCACTTCTTCTCTCCATACCTACAAACCATCTGGTTTTGAATAAGAAACCCCATCCTATTTATATGCCAGTTTAAATAAGAAAAGGACTCAGGCATAGAAAAATAAAAAGTTCCATACATCGTACTAATATTATAAATACGAAAGTTGTATGGATGTTTGTTAATGAATTTACTGATGAAATATGTGACAAAATGATGAAACACGAAAAAACAAATGAAGATTGCCGCTTTCCTGCCTTTTTTTCTGTTGCCGGCTACTAGCTAATCAGCCATTATTTTTCATTACCATCATTGAAAAAATGGTAAATATTTTGCCCAAATCTATGTTATTTTAAAGAAATAGTTGAAAGTTAATTATAATGAAGTCATTTAAAAAAAATAATCTTTATTAATATTTAACTTTATGTTATTTCAATTTTACATCGCGCTGTAATTGAGTGGCTGTATAGGAAGCTTGAACATGGTTCAATAGAAATTTGACAGCTGTCAGTTGAAAAAGATTCTCCCTAGGGCTGAAAAGTATTACTTTCAACCCGCATTCAGGTAACTTCAGACCCACTTTCCGAGTATGAGTTATGAAAAATAGTTTATTTATATGAATTTTACTCTGATAAAATTTTAATCAGAACAAAGTTATTGCTTTGCCTTTTATTTACCTACTAGCTGCGCCCCGCGGTTTCACCCGCGTAGATCGGGATAAAAAGTAGCCAGTGTTAATAATCCCGGTTATAAGCTATCTACATACCAAATTTCATCCAAATCGGTCCACCCGTTTGAGTGTGAAGAAGTAACAAACATACAAACAAACACACTCATAAACTTTCGCATTTATAATATTAGTGTGATTAAATTTTTAAAGCATACTTAGATTTGGGATCGCTAGTCGGGTCCTGGGCATAAAAACACAAGCCAACTATAGCTACGTATAATAACGACTTGGAGGCGGGTTGTGGCCACACGAAAGAATTTATTGTACGACCCATATGCTGGGTGCATGGCACTAAAACTGCTAAGTGTTCATCAACGTGTTCACTCAATAATATTATCAATATCCTTCTAGAAATCCACCGACGTGGGCACCGGCGACATCACGCTCCCCGAGGATCTGGGCCGCTTGTGCGCTCAGCGGCTGCTGGACGAGGTGTACCGCGGCGGCGCCGTCGACTCGTCCTTCCAGTGGCTCTGCGCTCTGTGGATGGCGCTGGGACAGAAAGACGTCAGCGAATGTATTGTAAGTGTTTCTTACTTAACTTATACCGGTCGGTTGCAAGCTTTTAACTTGCAATGTTTGTTTGTTCGGGTCAATCTTGCAAGTTGAATTAGAACCACTTTCCCTTCCGGAGTTTAATTTTTAACCGACGAAAAAAAAAGGAGGAGGTTCTCAATTCGATTTGAGAACCTTGATTGAGAAACATTTTATTTATACTCATTCAATTTTATCACAATAACACAGCCGTATGAAATTCGCGCGCGCGGGGCAGTGACCTATCAGCTGTTAGCCGCGTGCGCCGTCCTGTCTCACTATATGTTTCTTTGGGAAAGTTGTTTGTTATCATGAGTACAATCACGTGTTTAGGTATCGGTCACTAATTACCAGTCACCCTATATATATATATTTTTGTGTATGTTCAGCCCTCACTCCGTCATTTATGAACCGATCTTGATGATTCTTTTTTTACAAGTTGGTTCAGTTCAGATGAGAATTCATTTTTAGGGTAAGCATGACCTGAATCAGCATTCAGGATCAGCTCCAGACAGAGGAACTCTTCAACGGCAGCACAAACACGAAATTTTGTGTATGAATTTAAAATCTTGCACACATACAAGCACTCACACAAACACGAAACCCTTGACACAACACATCACAATTCACAACACACCCTAACACATATACACACATTCTGAGGCGTTAGTTTTAGTTTTTAGTTGTGGAGTTCAGATAGGCAGTTGCTCCATGTAAAATACTGGTATTCAGCTGCATCCGGTTAGACTGGCAGCCGACCCCAAGATAGTTAGGAAAAGGCGCGGGCAGATTTTTTGTTTTAGGTTTTATGCTTAGTTAAAAAGTTATAATTTAACTACCTACCCATGTTTTTCTAACTGTAATATTAAATAATCGCTCCTTATATCAAAAAGTGCTATTATATCAGTACCACTCAAATACAACTGGTCTTGTTCCTTCCGTGGGTGGGAACCTGGTGATTTGAAATACAGGCATTTTCATGCCTACCTCAGACACCAGTTTCTCATATATTCTAGACTATCCACGTACCTGTATTAAAATAGATATATGTAACATTGTAATAGAAACCTATTATTATTATATTATTTACAGTTAACTTATTTCATCCACGAATATGCTTCCAGGATAGTTAGTTATAAAACTTAGTATGAAATTTATTTTCTAGAGCACTGAGCTTTAAGAATATTTATATGAAGGAAAATAAAAATAAAAAACTTTTACATGTGTTTGTATCTGTTTACTTATTTATGCTAAAGAAAAGGAGCTACCTATTCTGCCAACAAACTGCTGTGCAGTTTGGCATTGGTAAAAATTCGGAGGTTGAATAAACACTTTATCATTTTTTTCAAGTGATAGGCCAACACATTAATGAAAACTGTCTTTCTCAGATCGGCCCCCTCTCAGAGTACACGATAACCTTCCTGCAACATCTCAAAGAGTTCTTCGGCGTGATGTTCAAGCTGGAGGTGCAGCACTCAGGGTCTCTAGACGAGGATTCTGATGATGAAGAGGTCACGCCCGCCAGTAAAATCAAGATGACGTGCGTCGGGATAGGATATGTTAATATTAGTAAGAGGACGCTGTAAATAGTAAATAAAATATTTTTAAGATTAATTTACTGTGTATTATTTATTTTATTCCTGCCTGATTTTATTTGAGTTGATAAATTTTTCACTTTGTCAACTTTCGTCATGGCGGCCAAGCTTGATGGACAAGCCATCGAAGCGGGAGATATTGTTATAGTGCACTGTGTGTCTGCGTAAACACAGGTGCACTGTTAGGCCCAGTCCGCACCGCAATATTTCACCGCACGATTTTTGTCTCGCAGTTCTGTAACACATTGAATCGTAGAGGAGCCGCACTGTCCGTTAAAAATTCACGCGGAAAACAAATCTGTGGTTTGATGCAAATTGAACGCGATGCGGTGCGGAAAAAATTGCGTTTTTCCAATTCGTAACTTGATAGGTTATTAATAGCCTGACCAACTAGTCGTAGTAAATTATCGAATGATTTTATAGTCATTAATAATAGTATTTTTTTATTGAGCTTTAACATTTGTACAATATTAAAACATTTGAAAGAAAAAAAGAAAAGAAAGAAAAAATATTTATTTTGCACAGATTACAAAACGCACATTAATTTTCAAAAGCCTAGTATCCAAGCCGTACCGTATGGTGTCGGACGTAAAAGAATAGTACCATCCCATCACTTCCCGTGGGTGTCGTAAGAGGCGACTAAGGGAGCTTGAGCCCTAGTGCATACTACTAAAGCACCTTGGGCCACCCGCGCGGTGGCGGGTAAACCACCAACAACAGCATTCCCAAGGAGGGTTGGCGTCAGGCAGGCGGCCGGCTATAAAACTTTTGCCAAAACCTTTTTGCAACATGGTCTGAAAAAATATGATGTGCGATAGGGCTAGGGCGTACCCCACAGGCGACGCGCAGGGGCAGCACCCGGCTCCTGTGGGAAATGGACAAGGGTTGTCGCACCAGGACGGGCGGGTGCGACGTAAGACGCAAGCTCGGAGAGTGAGAGAATTAAGATTGAGGTGTGCGAGCTGGAATATAGGTACTATGACTGGAAAAGGAAGAGAGTTAGCAGATGTTTTAAAAAGGCGACGGATAAATATAGCGTGTTTGCAAGAAACGAAATGGAAGGGTGCAAAAGCAAGAGAATTAGGAGAAGGATATAAGTTTTATTACTGTGGAAGTGATGGCAAACGGAATGGTGTGGGCATAGTTTTGGATAGTGAGTTAAAAGAATGTGTGGTGGATGTTAAGAGTAAGTGATAGAGTGATAGCTATTAAAGTGGTTGTGGAGAGTATGATAGTAAATGTTATTAGTGCGTATGCACCCCAATCAGGATGTGAGGATAGTGTAAAAGAAAAGTTTTGGAAGGACTTCGATTGTGTGATGATGAATGTACAGGAGAGTGAAGAGGTGTTTGTGGGGGGTGATTTTAATGGGCATGTAGGAAGTCTGAAGTACGGTTATGAGAGAGTGCATGGTGGTTGGGGGTACGGAGACCGTAATACTGATGGCGAGACATTGCTGCAAGCTGCTTCGGCTTTTGACCTGGCAATAACTAACACCTGGTTCAAAAAGAAAAACGAACACCTGATCACTTACAAAAGTGGCCAGCACGCGACCCAAATTGACTTTTTCTTGGTGAGACGAAACAGTCTCAAAACAGTCAAAAAACTGTAAAGTGTTGCCAGGTGAAGGCTTAGTCTCTCAACACAGGCTCATATTGATGGACGTAACAGTCAGTGTCTCGTCCAGTAGGAACAAAGAACGGCCCCCACCCAAAATCAGATGGCGTATGATAGAAAATGAGGAGTGTGCAAGTATGTTTAAGAGTCAAGTGGTAGATAAAATGATAGAAATGAAGGATATGGAAGGAAAATCTGTGGATGAATGTTGGAAAGAGATGGCGGATTGTATAAGGCGAGTAGCAAAAGATGTGTTTGGAGAATCGCAAGGTAAAGGCATGATAGAAAAGGATACATGGTGGTGGAATGAAGATGTGCAAAAGATGCTAAAAGAAAAGAAAATTTCGTTTAAAGTATGGCAGAATGTAGAAACCGGAAATGATAATTTGAAAGAAGAAAAAAAGAAAATTTATAAAGAATGGAAGAGGAAGGCAAAAAAGGCGGTTGCAGTTTCCAGGGCTAAGGCGCAGGAAAAGTTATATGATTTACTGGACAGCCCTAGAGGCCAGAAGGAGCTCTACCGGATTACAAAATTAAGAGAAAGGAGAACGAGGGATATAATGCATATAAAATGTATGAAGGATGAACTCGGTAAAGTCTTGTCGAAAGATGACGAAATAAAAGAGCGATGGAAGGTTTATTTTGAAAAGTTGATGAACGAAGAGAATGAATGGAGTGGTGTGCTCAAAGAGGTACAAGTAAATATGGGTTTGGTGAGAGAAATTAGCATGGATGAAGTAAGAAAGGCAGTTCAATGTATGAAAAATGGAAAGACCATGGGCTCTGATGACATACCAGTGGAAGTATGGAAGTGTTTAAAAGAGGATGGATGTATGTGGCTGACTTTATTCTTTAATAAGTTGTTGTATGAAGAAGTGATCCCACAAGAATGGTGCAATAGTTCGCTAGTGCCCATCTTCAAGAATAAAGGGGATGTACAGGACTGCAACAACTATAGAGGGATAAAGCTCATGTCACATACTATGAAAGTATGGGAGAAAGTGATAGAGAAAAGATTGCGAGAGGAGAGTGAGATTACCCCGAACCAGTTTGGTTTTATGCCAGGTCGAGGGACAATGGACGCCACCTTCGCTCTCCGTCAATTGTGCGAGAAGTACAGACGTGTACACAAGAACTTGCACATGGTGTTCATTGATCTTGAGAAAGCGTATGATAGGGTACCTCGGGATGTGTTGTGGTGGGCCTTGAAAGAGAAAGGTTTGCCTGGCAAGTATGTTGAGTTGATTCGTGCTATGTACAGAAAATCTAGTACCTACGTCCGGTCGGCTGCTGGCAACACCGATTAGCTCAGTGTGGCTGTAGGCTTGCATCAAGGGTCGGCTTTAAGTCCTTACCTCTTCCTGTTGATTATGGACGCTCTTACGTCGGAAATACAGGAAGAGGCACCCTGGTGCATGCTGTTTGCCGACGACATTGTTCTGGTCGGTGAAGATGGGCCTGAGATCCAGAGCAGATTGGAGAAATGGCAACAGAAGCTGGAGAAAGTTGGCTTGAAAATCAGCAGAACCAAAACTGAATACATGTTCTGCGATTTCGGCGGTCTCTCCAGTTCTGAAGCTGTAGTGCTAGATGGCGCGCTTCTCCCAGTCTGCTCCGATTTTCGGTATCTCGGTTCACTCGTGCAAAGCGATGGCGAAATAGATCGGACTGTTAAGCACAGAATTAACACTGGATGGATGAAATGGCGGCAGGTCACCGGGACTATCTGTGACTCCCGCATTCCCCTAAAACTTAAGGGGAAGATTTATAAAACAATGGTCAGACCTGCTGTCTTGTATGGTTCAGAATGTTGGGCCACAAAAGGGATGAATGAAAAGCAATTGCATGTAGCTGAGATGAGAATGCTAAGAGCGATGTGTGGTGTTACGCGCATGGATAGAATTAGGAATGAGTACCTATATAAGAGGAAGTCTGAAAGTGGCACCGCTGACTGAAAAGTTATGTGGAAATCGGTTGTCGTGGTATGGGCATGTGATGCGGAGGAATGAAGAAAATGTGGTGAGGAAAGTCTTGTGTATGGATGTGGATGGCTATAAGAGTAGGAGAAGACCAAAGAAACGATGGTTGGACTGTGTGAAAGAGGATATGGGAAAAAGACATGTTGCGCCGACCCCAATTAAATTGGGATAAGGGCAGGAGAATGATGAGTATCCAAGCAAAAACGCACTTACGGATAACATTCACAAATATTAAATACAAAAGTAATAATCGTGTCAGAAGTATTTATATTGAGTTCTGGTACAGGAAAGATTTAACTTGTGGTATGGGTACCAGTATTCTCACAGCAATTCTATACAGGGTGTAACGGAAAGGTGTGGTCATATTTTAAGAGCCGGTTCTGCACATGGAAATTATCAAGTTTCTTCAAGAAAAAATAGAAAATTCCCAAAGAAAAAAATGGACTTTTCATACAAAGTTATCATCAGATGATCAATATTTGTATGGGAGGTAAAAAATTTTTTTAGAATTTCCTCGGATTTTCTTGAAAAAAGTTGTTCATATCGATGGGCAGATGCAGTTCTTAAAATATGACCACACCTTTCCGTTACAACCTGTATACTAAGTGCCACATCAAAAGTTCGACATAAATTCAATACTGAACAGCCCTTTCATGTGTGTGAGTATAGTGAGTGTGAAGTTATTACTTTGTGAAGTGGTGTATATGTTTGTGAATAGAGGAGAGTTCATCTAAAAGTTGTGTAACTGTATTATAGAAATGACAACTTTATGAGATTCTCTGTTTCATAATAGGTATGCACCTGTAACCAGTCACATGCTTTTCTCTTACATTCCCCTAAAGTAGTGGGAGAAATGGCGCAACTATTGTTCGTCCGATTATATAGGTGACTTCATTCTGTAATCTCAGAAAAACTTTTAACTGTACTTTAGCAGCGCTTGATATTTAAGTCGAAAAATCCTTTCATAGGTCTCAAGACCATAAGGCAAATGGGGGCGAACATTGCCTATGTTCATAACATCTTTTGATACGTATGTCACGCAGCCGCCGCCGTAGTAAATTAAAAAAAAATCTGTTGTTCTTTTTAGACATTTGACGTTCGTCTCAGTCGGGAACAGCATCGAACTGACAAAAATCGTACGAAATTTTATTCGCTCGGTGAAATATCCTTATCGTATCCGTATCACAGGACGTTCGGCTTAACGTGCTTTCCATGGCACGAGGGTATTACGCCGTAACCTGCCAAATCTGGGCTACCACTGAGAAAACCGTACTCAAAATACGAAAGTAAACTGTCGGTCTGTTACCTCTTCACTTCTTAACAGCTGTACGGATTTGGATCTTGGCAAACGGATAGACCTTGTCTTGAAATAGGAAGATACCTACTTCTTATTCCGGGAGAATGTCCCCTTGGGAAAACTTTCGATTTTCACGTTGATCGAAGCCGCTGGCAGCTAAAGCAAAAAAAACCAAAGCTTCTCTGCGCATGAGTCGTCAAAGTTAACCATATCGATATGAATGCACCTCCGCCTTAGGGTATTATTACACCAATCAATTGATCGTCGATCGATGCCATCCATCGATGGTAGAATGAATTAGTCGACTAACGTCGGTGGATTGTTTGTCAACCGTTGATCAGCCAAAGATCACCTTTAGACTCTGGGCCCGATTACACCAGCCCTCCTAACCATAATATTACTTTTCTGTTATCGTTTACGCTAACGCTTAGTACAAAATGTATGGCGATGGCATTACCTGCGTAGATAAGTGTCACGTGACTTGTAATTGAAAAGTTATTTGGCTAGGGGGGCTGGCGGTATGAATGACAATTTGCTGTTTTTGTGCTGTTTGCCGTCATTGCATAAGCTGTGGCCCCCAGACTCTCCCTGCCCTGGCTCTGATGCCCCGGACCACTTTACACCCTCTTAATGAACAACGAAATTTTGTTTCAACTTTTATTTTTCACTTAATTTTTTCTTTTATCTTTAAAAAAAACATCAAATGACACATCACCCCTATCGTTATAGGCGTGGTTAATTAGTTTTTTTTTTAAACTCTTCCCACACGAGGAATTTCTTCTGTATCGTGGGCGCGTTTACAAACACCCAGTCGCGGAACATGTATCTGAAGGCCATACAAATATTTATTCCGTGCGGGAGTCGAACCCGCGACAGGCAGCGCAGCAGCCAATCGCTTAGCCACTGCGCCAATCTTTACGACAGGTAGGTAAAGATAATGAAAAACAAAATAATTAATTTTAATGTTTTATTTGTCTCAATAATCTTATTGCTAAAATTGTATAATAATTAAGGCACATTCTGAAATGTATGTAATCCCACATGAGCGCCACATTCAGGATCTCTCTGCCTAGTACCCATGTACCTAGGTACACACACGAGTATACGAACTAACCTAAGAGTATAATATTGGCAGTGTTCGTACGAATTTGATACAAAAGTACCAGGTTTTGACTTAGAATTATAATTAAAAGGAGTAAACTGCTTTACAGAAAGACTGAATATTTTTCAAATTTTCATCAAGTCATATTCAAAATTTTGTCAGTTAGTGACAAAAAAATGCAATGACTAATGACAAAATCTTGTAACAGTGACAAAAAGTTGTCATGGAAATGACAAAATTTTGTCAGACCACTCAGATTGTGCCATCGCTTGTGCTTACTCCTTTTTTACTAAAATATTTATTAATAAATTTTAATTTACTTTTGTTCAGTCAAAGATACAGGATAGTTAAATATCACAAAGATTTTTTTACAAAATTTTGAAATTATTGTTAATTAACATAAATATTTATGTAATAAAGATACAATACAAGACTGAATTATAAGTAAAAATGTGAAATTAAATTAAATACATAATTATACGAATAACAATTTCTTGAATCAATATAGCTAATCACGATTTTTATTTACACAGATTTTGTGATTTCGTTATATTTTTTTCAAATAGAATTTGTGAAATTTTGTAAATGAATTTAGTTCCATACTCGAACTAATCGAACTATTTTTAAACCATTTTTCACAGTATTTAACAGTTTCAACGTACAAAACTTTTAAATGTTAAATTCCTCTAGCAAAGTTTGCAAAAACAGTCCAATTTGATCCTAATTCACATAATTTTTTCTACACACTCCTCGGGTATCCTCTCAATTGTCCTTCTCATCACATCCAAGACCTGCAGACCAGTTACAGATGCCTCCTACGGGGTCGAAGCTCAGCCCTTTGGGACAGACGTACTCCCAACCTAGGAGGGAGCCGTTGTCAATGCGAGCGCAGGAGATGAACTTTTTGCAGGACTTCGGGTGAGGGAAGTTGCCGATGTCCAGGCACTCGATTTGACCTGTGAATAAAATAAAATGTAAAATTATTTGATTTCGCAAAGATTTTAGTATCTTAGAGGGTACTAATGATTTAGTAATAATAATGCTCCTGATAGAATTTCGATCACTGCAGCTAATCTCAACGGAGACTGGCCAATTCATCATCTGCCCGCGCCTTTTCCTAACTATCTTGGGCTCGGCTTCCAATCTAACCGGATGCAGCTGAATACCAGTATTTTACATGGAGCGACTGCCTAGCTGACCTCCGCAACCCAGTTACTGGGTAATACGATACCCCTTGGTAAGACTGGATGTCAAACTTTCGGGCTTCTGACGACCCGTAACGACTGTCAAAGATCCACGATTGACAGCCGGAACCAACGGCTTAACGTGCTTTTCCGAGTCACGGAGGAGTCTCGGTATGTAAAGATGGTCACTCATCCATGGACCATTCCGGCAAGCGTAGTTTAACCTGATGGATCGACCCGTGTGGCTGTTATTACTTTAATCACGAGCTCCTCCTCTTCTCCCTAACGGAGATTACCCAAGTACGCAGGAGATATTATAGTGGACAAGCGTGTGCGCAGACACAGGTGCACTCTCTATTCCTTCACTCTCATAGTCCGATGGGACGGCAATCCGACACGAGCGGGGAGAGATCAGGCGGAGGACCAACGACTTCACGTGCTTTCCGAGGCACGGGGGTGACACACCACCAACTTCCTAACTCTGGGCTGCTACAGAGTAATTATTAATGGAAAACCGCAAAAGCACTTTTTGCCCGAACATAGAATGAAATCAAGTACCCCCACACTCTCGCGCCCGGCCCTGGTCCAGGCCATGGTGCGGAGCGAGAGGGAACGTGAAGCAGTCTCCTCCTTCTGCAAAGCAGTAATGCTCGCGAAGGAGGAGGCGGAACGGGTGAGGGAGACTCTACGGAGTGGTGATCACGCCCCCAGCCACAGCCGCCGCCGGACGCCCTGGGCGTTGGAGGTCGCAGGACGATCTCCGGCCACCGTAGACGCGGGCCTGCGGACGGCGAGTAATAGGTAGCTCGCCGTCCGATCAGCACCAGGCCTGAGAGTCGACGGCGCGTAGTGTTCCACGCGCGCCTCAAAGGGAATATGTCAGCCACCACTGACGGGGCCCATCATGGCCGGTGCTTGCATGCCTAGGGGTAGCGGATAAATTCGTAACAGAGATTCCACCCAGAGCGGGAGAAGTCATAGGATGATTTCCCCGCGCCAAAAAAAAAAGAGAGACCGCCACGATCAACAATCGTGCTTGCGACCACGAGCGAAAGATTTAGTAGCGGTAGATTGAATGCGAAACTCTGATGGTTAGATAGTATATCTGATTATCATCAGATTTTGCCCTCACTTAGAAGAGGTCGCCATCGCTGTTCAAATACGAAAGGAAACACGGCTTGAACAAAGCTTAATAGCTGTGAGCTGCGAAATGCTCTAGCAGTCTTTAGCTGGACACAGGGTTCTCCTACAGCGAGCCAAAAAGTTTGATCCCAGGCTACTTTCATTTTCCAATTCCAGGCACTTTTTATGTCCTGCCGGGTTGCGAAATTCACTGACGGGGCTCGTTTTGGCCGATGTATGCATGCCAAGGGGTAGCGGATAAATTCGAAACAGAGTTACCCCAGAGCGCCCCTGGGCACTCAGGCAGGGATGGAACAGGGGTGGGTTTTAGTCAGTAAGAGTCTGACACGCCCTCCCACTCCACCCAGAGCGGGAGACGTCATTGGATGATTTCCCAACCTCAAAAAAAAGGGTTCGCGGAATTGTTCGAAAGAGTTACCGCAATCCTGGAACGCAAACGGCAATTGAAGAAACACGGGTGGGTTTTAGTGAGTAAGAGTCTGACACGCCCTCCCGCTCCTTCAGAGCGGGAGAAGTCATCTGGTTATTTCCCGTCCACAAAAAAAGGTTTCTTCAATAGCGAGCCAATAAGTTTGATCCCAGGCTACTTTAATTTTTTCCAATTCCAGGCACTTGCTATGTCAAACCATCGCTGACAACAAATCTGATCTAGAAATAAGTTACAGTATTCTCCCAAAATTTTGCTTCAAAGGCAGACATTTATTCCCAGGATATGGTTGGTAACTTGGTACATACAATACCTTTGTCAAAACATACCTTCAGAAGGCGGCTGGACTTTAGGGTAAAAAACCAGAAAGTACAACATCACCAAAACCACCCCGTTGATCAGCACATGGAACCTCGTTACCTCTTAAGATACCACTCCGGAGCCACCTCTTTGCAACGCCTGTTAGGAGACATCGAGCGGGAGGGCGTGTCAGACTCTTACTGACTAAAATCCACCCCTGTTCCTGCGCTGTCTGAGTGCCCATTGGAGCGGTAACTCTGTTACGAATTTATCCGCTACCCAGGAGACATCCCTGAGGAGACAGTAAAGGGGTCTCCCTTGAGCCTCCCTGTGCACGGCAGCACGTGATCACAGTGCTGCTGTGTCAAAATTTACCTGAAACGTACAAAAGTTAACTCACCATTATCATGCATCACAATCTTCGTTCCCTCCACGTATTTCACAGCCACCTTCTCATCACTGTCATCATAGTAGTCATAGTTCGCTATCGGCCGGTACGTCTTTTTGGGGACCTTCGCTATCTTCTCGAATGGCTGCTTCGTCGGCTTCCGTCTTGGCACTGGTGTGGTAGAAGAAGGTGCCTCCGTGGGTCGCAGAGTGGTCGAGATCCTGCGCTGGATCTTCTTTCTGATGATCTTGCGGGTTGGTGGGGTGGCTGGCGTTTGTGGGGTGGTGATCGGTGATAAGTACTGGTATTCGTCTGTGGAAAGACAAAGGTTTTAGAATATTGGAAGTGAAATCGTTTTATAAACTGTGTGTTTCATGGATATTGCGTTGAATTAGTTAATCGTACAACTCTTTTTTCCTCTTGAATCATGAACTGCCTTCCTAGAACATGGGACATGGTCAGTTGCAAATAATATCCGCTACCTACGTCAATCATTCCATTTATTTGCTAGACAGCTTCTATTCATGAAGATGTATCTATCAGCTATCGAGAAGAGCAGTCAAGAAAGATAGCCTTTAAAAATACCAATGAAATAATATTTTTACTTACCATCATAAGTCTTAGTAACAGGCGATTCCAGAAGATATTCCCTGGTAAAGTAAGATGGTTCTTGACTGGGTCCATTATACGAAACCGTCGAGTAACCAGTATTCTCCACTGGTACCGGTATCAGCTTTTCTGTCCTATATCTTGTACTTCTCTGGACTCCAGTATACCCTGTAGGAGCAGCATTCGTTGATGATGGAGTGAATCTGGACCCGCTCCTTGAGAACTTGGTTGTAGCGGTTGATTTTGGCACGAAAGCTGTTCTTGGAGAGTTCTCAGTTGGTGTATCAGCGAAGGTCGTTCTCTCGAAGTACCTCGTTGGGGTAGGAGGAGCTAAAGTCGAAGAGATTTTAGGAGCATTCAGTTCTGTTTGCGTGTTATCGTAAGAGTTGAGTGTTGTTCTCACAAATTCTTGGTTTATCGTGTTCTGGAAGTCTGTTGACGGGAATTTCGGCACGTAAGTTGGAGATGTCTTTTGAACTACTTCTGTTGAAGTATCCAGGTAAGTGTTGGCGGTTGTTCGTGTGAATTCTGAAGGCACTGTGTTCGTTGGGAAATTGGTTGCAGTTGCCCTTGGCAGGTAGGCATTCTTGGAAATGAAGTCACTTTGAGTGTCGTAAGTATTTCCGAACGTTGTCCTACTAAATTCATCGTTTGTTGCTGTATTTTGGAAAATGGTAGAAGGTGACCTTGGACTGAAAGTAGGAGTGGCTTTAGGAGGTTCGTACGCAGAAGTGATGGAGAAATCATTTGAATTCGTTCTTAAGAACTCTAAGTTCGCCGTATTGGCTGTATTCACTGTGTTAGGATAAGCAGTCGATTTCGGAACATCGTAAGTCGTTGTAGATATCTTAGGAGCGTCAAATTCTGAAGTGAACGGCTCGACAGATGTTTGAGCGTAATCAGTCTTGTAAATAGTTGATGTCGTTGGTAATTTCGGGGCTTCTAAGTCAGTGGCTATTTTGGTAGTTCTGAAGTCGGTTACTTCTTTCGTATTCTCGAAGTCAGTTACTTCTTTAGTGTTATCGAAGTCAGTTACTTCCTTAGTGGTATCGAAGTCAGTTACTTCCTTAGTGGTATCAAAGTTAATAGCTGTTTTAGTGGTATCAAAGGTAGGGTTTCTGTAGGCTGTAGTTTGTTCGTAGGTTCCCGAGCCTCTATATACTGGAGTACTTTGATAGTCGTCATAAGTAGGTGTTCTACTGATGTCTGAGTACGTGTTGTACTCTCGACTCGTGTACTTGTATTCTACTGTGGTCTGGGTCTTTCTTGTAGGGTTGACATCCTCTTCAAAGTCAGTAATGCTCGGTATTGGTGCTGTGATTAATTTGTGTGCTGCTATCGCTAGAGCGGTTTCCGCATTGAAATCTGAAAGAGAATTTGTATGTTTTGTAAAGTATTGTAAGGTGTTTGCATTATCTTCTTGTTAGAAGGAAGAAATTTGCAAAAAATAAGGATATTGTTAGACGCTACATCAAAAGGTTATTATGTGCAAGTGCAGAGTTTTTAGTGATTCTGTTGCCTTAGCATTGAATACGACTCCCTATTGACTGTTTGTAAAACTTCCATTCTAATGGCAATGAAAAGGAGAATAATACCCGTTTTCACTAACACTGAAAAACTAAAATTAACGCTTGAATATTATTGCAATGTTGGATTTTTAATACCTGCTCAGCGTTAAAGCTACCTACGACGCGACGGCGGAAAACCAAAAAGTGCGCGTTTACCTAGGGATTCATAGTATCTGTCATCTAGTGTTAAGTTAAAGGGGAAAATCTATAAGTCCGTGATTAGACCTGTCGTACTGTATGGGTCAGAATGTTGGGCTGTGAAAAAGACGCATGAAAAAGGTTGCATGTGGCGGAGATGAGAATGTTGACATGGATGTGTGGAGTAACGAGAATGGATAAAGTGAGAAATGAGTACATTAGAGGTAGTTTAAAAGTGGCGCCAGTGACAGAAAAGTTGAAAGGGAACCGCTTGTCTTGGTATGGTCATGTGAAGAGGAGGGTTGAAACACATGTAACTAAAAGAGTTATGAATATAAATGTGGATGGATGGAGAGGGAGAGGGAGGCCTAAGAAAGGATGGATGGATTGTGTGAGGAGTGATATGAAAGAAAAGGGAGTTAGTGATAGTGTGACGGCTGATAGGACAGAATGGAAGAAAAAAACGTGTTGCGCCGACCCCGTGTAACATGGGATAAGGGCAGGAAGATGATGTCATCTAGTGTTAGTAAAAACGGGCATAATAATTTAACCTTGTGCATATTTTCTTTTGCTTCTGTCACTCTTAGGTACGTAGATTAATAACGGTCAGAACCATATCCTATAGTCTTTACTACAAACTCACCATCAACAGTTGTCTTCCTTTCCGTGGTAGTCTCCTCCTGACTCCTTAGCTTTAGAAGGTCATTCAACTGGTTCTGCTTGATAGTCGAGCTGTACTTCTTACTCTGTCTCTTGTTCTCCTCCTCATTGGTTGCTGAAGGGTTCTGATCTTTGGCATCGTCCTTCAAATTGACTAGCGGACGACGTTGGACTTTGTAGGTCTTCTTGGGTACTTTAGGTTCTAGAGTTGGGTCTTCGATAGCATCTGTTAGGGAAGCGAAATATAGGTAATTGTTTTGTCACGGCTGATTTATTGTTTATGTTTATGTTCTATGTTTTACGAAATGGATTTTTTCATCGGTTTGGATTTGATTCCGTGACAACTCTTAGTAGGCCTTCTTACAATGAGAAAAAGCCTTAGAGCAAATGCCTTTAAGACTTTAAGGGTAAAAAAATCACCTGCTTCAATTTATTTCGCCAAATTATATAATGAAAGATTTCTCGCAACTGTGAAGATAATGACACCGTGTGATATTTTGAAAGTTAATTCTATTATGATGCTAGTACATGTGTCTGACGTCTCAGCTTACGGGTAAATGAGTCACGTAAATTCTCTAGACAACACTTACTAAACTCTTGATAAAATTCTAGGCTGATAGTGACTTACCGATATCACCAATATCCTGCAACGACTCTTCATCTTCATACGCGTTGGTCACCGCTTGCGGCGCAGGAGTAGTCGGCACAGCTGTAGTGGTGGGAGCCTCTGTAGTCGTGGTCGTCGTGGTGGTGGTGGAGCTGAGGCGCCGACGACTGGTCACGCGGAACGGGCGCCGGGTTACTAGTGTTGGTGATGATGTTGAGAGGGGTGATGCTATTGTTGATGTTGTGGCTGCAAAGAGGAAGGGGAGGTTAGATGTTGGTACCTAATGGTAATGATGATTTATTTATTTATTTATTTAACAATTAATGTAGGTAAAAAAACAGAGAAGAAGGAAGCAAAAAAATAGGTACCTTTGTACCTATTTTTCTGCTTCCTTCTTCTCTGTTTTTTCTTATTTTTCTTAAATCTCTTCCAGCATACCTGCGAAAGAAGAGATGGGAAAAAAGAGAAGTAGACTCTGTGTAAGAGTAGTAGGAAATATACAATGTAAAGATATACTAGATTGGATTGAATATCGACGTTTCAGCCGAGAGGCGTCCACAGCTGGACATATCCCTTTCCCAAGTGTCGTCACATCGACTAGTTCTATGCTTTTTGTTGCTACGTATCGAGAGGATTGCCAGCGCCTTCACCAGGACATCTGGCTACCTTGTCAGCGTGAACATGGGCCTTTTAAAATGTAAAGGAAGAAAATCACTTCATATTTGTAGGTAATCCATTCGGAACGATAGCCCTACCGTTATAAAGTAATGATACCAAGGTGATGGAGCACGCTTGCCAAGTCAGACAAAGTAACTAGTCGTTCCTTATGCAGCAGTATGAAGGATTCCATTTATTACTTATAACTGAGCGAGGTAGTTATCGGAACTTTCCTTCACAACCGTTCATTGAACCCTTATATACAATTTATCAAGCTGTAAATAGATATACCTACATCGTCCTGGCTTCAACTATGTTTGCACAAGAAAACAAAGTGTTAATACCATTTTATGGTCCACTAATCTCATTCGTATCGCCATATCTCTTGTCATAATCACAAATGATGCATACAAATGTTTGCAAACTAACATTACTCCAAGGTCTTCGCAGACATTTCTTAAAATAAACAGTGTTGTCTATTGTTCGGGATCAGACCGTGAAATAGCCGGACGCTCTGCCGGACGCCGGCTGAAGATACAATGTATCGTTTGAATTTATGTGGAGTGTGGATTGTGAGACTAGTTTGTGCAGGAGTCTCGTGAGCATTTTTTTTTAAATTCTGTTATAGATCATAATTTAAGCACCCGCCGTTACGAGCAAACCATGTAACCCACTATGTTCTTCAAATTAATATCAAGTTCGTCTACCATCCATAAAGGAAGAATCATCATCTTCCTGCCCTTATCCCATGTTACTTGGGGTCGGCGCAACACGTTTTTTTCTTCCATTCTGTCCTGTCAGCCGTCACGCTATCACTAACTCCCTTTTCTTTCGTATCACTCCATACACAATCCATCCATCTTTTCTTTGGCCGCCCTCTCCCACTCCATCCATCTACATTTATATTCATTACTCTTTTAGTTACATGTGTTTCATCCCTCCTCTTCACATGACCATACCAAGATAAGCGGCTCCCTTTCAACTTTTCTGTCACTAGTGCCACTTTTAAATTACCTCTAATGTACTCATTTCTCACTTTATCCATTCTCGTTGCTCCACACATCCATCTCAACATTCTCATCTCCGCCACATGCAATCTTTTTTTCATCCGTCTTTTTCACAGCCTAACATTCTGATCCATACAGTACGACAGGTTTAATCACGGACTTATAGATTTTCCCCTATAGCTTGAAGGGCATCCGTCGGTCGTAAGTTGTTCCAGTGACCTGTCGCTATTTCATCCATCCTGAGTTGATCCTGTGCGTTACGTCTGGGTCTATATCGCCGTCCCCCTGAACAAGCGACCCGAGGTACCGAAAGTCGGAGCAGATCGGTATAGACGTTCCGGTGAGAGCTATAGGTATTGGACTGGAGAGACCGCCGAAATCGCAGAACATGTATTCTGTTTTGGTTCTGCTCAATTTCAGGCCAACACTCTCCATCCATAAAGGAAGAATATTTTACTATTTTGTCATGGTTTTTATGGTGTAAGCTGTGTACCCATATGTATACTATACCTATAACAGGCATACCTACATAATGTTTCTTGCCAGTTGGACCTTATAAATAAATAATGGATCTGGCTTTAAAGGACCAGTATCAATGCAGATGGTATCACTGACTTACCTAATTACTGACTACTTACGTTTTTTTTTGCCAAAAGAATAATTAAAAAGTCTACATTATTTTAGAAACATGATTAACCTTAAAAGTTTAATGAACTAATAGATTCTAGGAGCATATAGTTTTTTACAACAAATAATCCCAATTAAGTGTAAAGTACCGCAAACCTCCATTGAAAAGGAAGGATCCTCCGACCAGACAGTGTTATGTCTGGGCAACTGCCCAATGGTTGATTTTGCACTATTGTTTATGTTCAAATCGCGCGAAGAAGTGTGCAGCGCGCGTTGCAGGATTTGTGTGTTTAGTTCGTTTGTGGCGTCATAGATGTCGCTACAGGTCTAAGAAATAGAATGCTCAGATATAATCGATTCGTTGCAACGGCGACACGATGTTTACTCTACTAATAAGACCATCGTGAGTGAATGTGAGACGAGAAATTAAGAGCATATCATTGGTAAGCATCCGATACAAATAAGGCAACTTTGGTGACGCAACCTGCGCCCGTTCACAAGACATACACACGAGTTCACGCGGAAGACATTGATTAATTTGATCCAATTTCTGCGCCTCGAGCATTTCATCATCTGTAATCGGGGAGGAGAAAGGTGATGGTCATTGAGTAAGCTGATGCTGCGAGACTGCCACCTTTCTTATATTATTATGTAATAATATGCTCGTTTGATCATCTCACCTGATGGTAAGCGATGATGTGGTCAATGATGGAGCACGCTTGCCTAGAAGAAATTAATATTCACTCTTACTTAAAGACTCCCAGGTTGTAGTTATCAGGAAACACAGACTCTGGCAGGGAAATCCACTCCTTATCTGTACGCACAATGTCCAAAAGCCTGCTCTATAGCGGTAAGTTGAAAGTAATCTTTGATTTAGCTAGTTTTCTGATTATTAGTAACACAGTAGCTACGGTCTTAGATAGAGGAGTTTTTAAGCAGGAAATTGTGCAACAATGTCAACTTAAAAAGGTAAGGCAATTAATATCCGGCTATATCTACAATTTAACATTTTTCGGATTGAAATACTTATATATATAGAAAGAAAATTCAAGTCAAGCTTTAGGTAATATATAATTTTGTTTAAAAATATACTATATACGCTTTATTTTTATTTTTCCTTTCCTTTGATACCCATATCATGGAAATGCATAAAAAATAACTAGTCCGCCATCTTTGGGTGTCCGCAATATTTGATTTAGAATGACGTCAGTTAGCTATCCATGCATTGTCATCGGCCCTTGATAAGTGTGCGAAGTTTCAATTCATTCCGACATTTTGAAGTGGGTGAAAATCACGTTTAAAAATTCCGTTACATAGATACATACCTACTAAGCTAATAAAAGTGAGTTAAAAACAGACACATTATGGCACTTGAATTCTTTACAAAAATCGAACAATTATCACTGAAAAATATCACGAATAACATTTTTGATGATTGACAATCTTGATAGACCTTGGTGACCACCAGAAGTAGCCTATCGTAACTTTTATATCGTAAAGTAATTACCAAGAAGCTCGTTACCAACAGCAATTAATTTTATCATACAGTAGCTATTACTGATGACACGCCACTGGTTAAACGCGGCTACTACCTACACACATAATTGCAGGTTGAATGGTAATTGAGAAATGTGTGGTCGACGATAGACGTTACTTTTGTAATTTTTTGTCGACCGGTTATGGACGTCTCACGTCCATCAGATTCTAGCGACCCTCACCAGGTCATCGGTAAACCTTGTGCCACCTTTCATTGCTGCGTCTTCCGGTACACAGTGCTTGAAGATTAAAGGTCAGGAAACATTATTGGCGTTATCTACTGTTGATGTTTGAACAAATGTCCTCTGAGTATTTTATAGCAGAGCAACGTACGAGTATCTCCATGCAATGATTTCAAGAACGCTTTAATATTTTCATTTTACTAGATTACGGCAAAGCCAAAAAAAGGGTAACAATAAGTATATACAAGGTGGAAACGACAAAAAATAAAATCACTGACAATACTCTCCCTATGGACAATCTTGAAATCGCAAAAAAAAATCAAGCTGCTCAGTAGGTACAATTTGTAGAGTTACGCAAATAAACAAGTAAATGTATGCGGCAGCTGATTTTTCGAGTTCCGTTCCCGAAGGGTCCAAACGGAGCCCTATTGTTGTCACTCACGTATCCGTCAGTCTGTCACAAAATTTTGTTACGAAGAATTTTTTTCGGCCGTGCAATTTTGCACTCATGTGTAGAATGGATTTTCTCAAGACCAACAGCATTCAACAACTGTGTCCCAATAAGCAAATACCTACAGCAATAAAAATTAATTACAATATTGACAATATACCATCTTTACCTGTTGCACACATCCAATTAAGAAGACGCACAAGTAAAGTAATGGGTTCTCGTTATAGTAACGTTCAGAGCTACAATTAATTCCAATCGAGTAATCGTGTTTAAGCAAACGTACGAATTGCTAGTTCAATTTATTATGTAGTTCGTTACTTCATCTGGTAATTGCTGCTCTACATATCCTTGTATAGAAAGACGCACTTATTTTAAAACTGGAGCATTTTTTACAGGTTTTTTTTGGTGTAACTGACTTCATAAGGAGAAGTGTGCAAAGCGTGCGGACCTAGATATACAAAGTTAGTTGATACTGATGGTGATGCTGTATCTGATGTTCTTAACCAGAAGGCCAAGGCGTCTTTCAGTTAAAACCACATTGCATGATTGGTCAATTTTCATCCGTTTCCTTATATCCGCCAAGTAGCGCCCTCATTGGATAAAAAATCGTAGCAAAGCGTAGAAAGTAAAGATTATAGAATCCTATGTTGCGTTTGTTACAAAGAGGATAAGGTCGACGGTCGTGGTTAAAACAATAGGTACTCAAAATGTTTCGTATCTAAAGTAGTAGGCAAAAGTACCAAAAACGGCCGTTTTTGACACTTTTGCCTACTACTTTGGATAATCTGTATTTTATAGGCTAAGATACGAATTTTCATTAAATGAGGGCGCCACTTATGGGGAGGTAGGCCCTTAAGGCGTATATACCCACCAAGCCGCAAATTGCAAGTTGTAGATCGTGAGTTCAAACCACAATCACAGAGAGGACGCCTGTGCCCCAACAGTGGGGACATTAAAAAGGCTGATGATGATTTCTAAATTAGCTTTCACATACAACAGGATGCAGCCCAACCTGGCAGCCATTATGGTCAATGAAAGACTTAGGACAAGGTCCTCATTCTCTTCCCATTATTCGAATGAATTCGGGGTCGACGGCGACGCCTGATTTCTTTATCTTCCGTACTTCGTCCATTAGCCATCTCAGTAGTCATCCTTTTTCGAGCAATTTCGTCTTTTACACAGCTGATCCATCATTTCTTTAGACTTCGATTTTTTTTTAGGTTAGGAATTCATTAGATGACTTCTCCCATTCTTCGTGTCAGACTCTTACTGACTAAACCCACCCGTGTCCCTTCAGTTGCCTGTGCGTTTCAGGGCCTCGGTGACTATTTTGAACACTCCCACGACCCTGGAGACTTAGATTTAGATTATAGTATAATATAGTATAGTACAGTACAGTACAGTACAGTACAGTACAGTACAGTACAGTACAGTACAGTACAGTACAGTACAGTACAGTACAGTACAGTACAGTACAGTACAGTACAGTACAGTACAGTACAGTACAGTACAGTACAGTACAGTACAGTACAGTACAGTACAGTACAGTACAGTACAGTACAGTACAGTACAGTACAGTATAGTACAGTACAGTACAGTACAGTATAGTATAGTATAGTATAGTATAGTATAGTATAGTATAGTATAGTATAGTATAGTATAGTATAGTATAGTATAGTATAGTATAGTATAGTATAGTATAGTATAGTATAGTATAGTATAGTATAGTATAGTATAGTATAGTATAGTATAGTATAGTATAGTATAGTATAGTATAGTATAGTATAGTATAGTATAGTATAGTATAGTATAGTATAGTATAGTATAGTATAGTATAGTATAGTATAGTATAGTATAGTATAGTATAGTATAGTATAGTATAGTATAGTATAGTATAGTATAGTATAGTATAGTATAGTATAGTATAGTATAGTATAGTATAGTATAGTATAGTATAGTATAGTATAGTATAGTATAGTATTGTATTGTATAGTATAGTATAGTATAGTATAGTATAGTATAGTATAGTATAGTATAGTATAGTATAGTATAGTATAGTATAGCATAGCATAGCATAGCATAGCATAGCATAGCATAGCATAGCATAGCATAGCATAGCATAGCATAGCATAGCATAGCATAGCATAGCATAGCATAGCATAGCATAGCATAGCATAGCATAGCATAGCATAGCATAGCATAGCATAGCATAGCATAGCATAGCATAGCATAGTATAGTATAGTATAGTATAGTATAGTATAGTATAGTATAATATAGTATACGGATTCCGTATAGGGACTCCGTTGTCCGCACTTAGACTCCCAATTGGTTCGTTGTGCGTGGGGGGTCCTGACTAACATAGCCAGCCTAACTCCGCCCAGAAGCTTCCTGGGAGCTTCGGCATCCGTTCTGCGGCGGCTGTTCCGAGGATTTCTGCACGTCGGGTAGCCACGGTCTCGCATTCCAGGATGACGTGGCGGCTGAATCCTCAGCGTCAAAGCAGCCTCTGCAGAGAGGGCTGTCCGTGGCGCCTATGTTGAAAAGGTGTCTGCCCGTAATTATTCAGAGGTTGGCTCTACTAAGACTGGGCAGATTATTGGTGAGTCGTGGGTGTAGGTTAGATTTAGATTATAAGAGCACACATTTAAAAAAAAATATTTATGATAGGCACGCGTTTGACCACTATCTCACCTAATGGTAAGCGATGATGTGATCGAAGATGAAGCAAGCTTGCCTAGAAGTAACCTATTCTCTCTTGACTTAAAGACTCCCAGATTGTAGCTATTAGGAAACACAGACTCCGGTAGGGAATTCCACTCAATCATTCATTCCAATATACGTCATACGCACTCCAATTAAAACGCGCGACTCAGATCATCACGCAACACCATTGCAATGATTGATCTCAAAGCCTATAAACCTGAATGCAGGTGTTCACATTAACTTGACGAAAGTCACGGTGCTAACGCGTTTCCCAACGTTATCTAGTCAACGCAAACACCATGGAACACGCGTGGCTCAATCAGAGCGTGGGAACTGCAAGGGTTTTGCGTTCATGTCGAGTTCTTATGTAGAATAGCACATTTTTACGGTAACTGCCGTGGTTGAACACGACATTTTTGTAATCATTGCGTAAGGTACTCGTAAATCGTAGGCTTGAATTGAATTCTTTCCGCAAACGCAACGCTTACGCTGCGACAACGGGACGTCACGACGGCGTGACCGCCGCGACTAAGCGCCGTCCAGCAAAGTGTAATAGTGTAAAAAAAAGAAGATTTTTTATTACCTTCAGTTGTACAAAAACACTTATCTAAACAATAAACACTTATCTAAACACTATGCAGCGTTACAACTAAGAGAAGAAACAGTGTTTTCGATGAACTCTGGCACCCGATGTAAGATTTAACTTGTGTTTAGGGTGAAGTAGTGGTAAGTGTTATTGATGCTTTTACCGACTACATACAATTGGCACTTCAGTGGCATCCTGGGCAGACGACCTTAGCACGTCCTGGCTAACTGCATGGCTTCATAATCTATCTAACTTTTTCCCAATTATGTTGGAGTCGACTTCCAGTGTAATCGGTTGATGAGCAACACTTTTTGAAAAACTTCTTAACACACGCTTGACTTGGGGAGTAAGCTGGTGAACGCGTGACGAGAGCGTTACGAAAAGTGTGATTGGACGAGGCGAACGGAAGACATGGAGCTAAAGAAGGCTTACAAGAATCTAGGATTTGTTCTTAGATCTTGTAAGGTATTTAATAACATTGGGGCTCTTAAATCGGTATATTTTGCATACGTGCGCAGCGTCTTGGAATATGCGTGCCCAATCTGGTCCCCCCAATACAAAAAGTATAAGAACCAAATAGAACGGGTTCAACAAAAATTTATTAACCATCTCAACTATCGCCTCCGCAAACCCCCGATGTCGTACGAAGATAGCTGTCGTTCTTATTTATTTATTATATACTTTATTGTACACCAAAAAAAAATAAAAATACACACATTAAGGAAAACTTATACTAAAAAACATACAATTGGCGGCCTTATCGCATTCCGCGATCTCTTCCAGGCAACCTGGAACCTGTTCTTATGGTCTACTAACACTTGATGAGAGGCGTAAAGTGATGGACATGTGTTTACTTTATGACATTATCAATGGACGGCTGGATTGCCCGGAGTTGGTCACACAGGTTACTTTTAACGCACCACTACGGCGCACTCGTCACACATCCATGTTGCACGTGCCTCGGCACTCCACAAATTTTTCCAAAAACTGTGTATTGACTCGCATTGCTCGTGTTTATAACACAGACTTCTCTCAAGTTGACATATTTGACTGTAATAAGCAAATATTCAAAAAACGAATTGTTAAGACTATAAGCGAAGGCAAATGACATGCAATTGATTTCGATTCATCTTTCAATTAAAATTATCAAATTTTGTTCCAAATTTAATTTTAAATAATACTGTTCTGAACTGTGTAATTTAATTTTCTCACTATCCGTTCGCATTATGTTTATCCCAGATAAAAAGGGAAACCTATTATTGGCCATTATACTGTTACACATTTACTCTGTAATATATTATATGTATCGCTGTTGGTTGCCTAAATAAAGAAAATATAAATAAAAAATAAAGAAGTTTTACTTCAGTCGTTTGGTCTAAAGCACACTCGTTTCCTCCAATCTGCCTAACACTCGAGTTACTCGTACTAGGTAGCACGAAAGCTTATTGTGCTTCCAAAGCTAAAAGGGTCTCGGCGAACTAGACATTTTCACCACGACCGGGAGAAAATTTGATATTATTAATAGGCTCGCGTTTGACCTCTATCTCACGTGATGTAAAAGCGATATCATGCGGTCGAAGATGTAGCACGTTTGCCTGGAAGGAACCTATTCACTCTGACTTAAAGACTCCCAGGTTGTAGCTGATCAAGAAACACAGACTATCAGGGAATTCCACTCCTTCTCAGCACTAATGTGAGCAAATAAGCACGTGTCATTCCTCTAAAAGCCACATGATCACATGCTCATTACTAGGGATGAGTGCAATCAGCTCGGTCTAGTTTCTCACGCCTATTCGTAAGCATGGTATGATTGCGCGACAGTTTGACGGAGCGAGCCTGCGCCTGCGCAGCAACCTTGATGCTGATGATGCCGTGCGTGTAATGATCTTGCGACATTGATGGTTATTGTTTGAAAAACTAAGTTATGGGTGGTATGTTTTTTTATATAAATGATAACTAAATGATTTTTATTTTGTAAATAGGTAACAAATAACAGCGCTAGTTTTACACGTCAATATTTTTTTTGTCAGTTTATATAAGCTAGATGAGGCCGGTGTTTCCTAGCTGACTACCCTGAGAAGAAATACCGAAACAAACTCAGAGGTCAAAGTCTCTTTTAAAGCCCATACAACCTTTAGGATGCGAAATCAGCATCAAATAACTTCTCCCGCTCTGGGTGGAGCGGGAGGGCGTGTCAGACTCTTACTGACTACCCCTGTTCCTTCAGTTGCCTGTGCCACGGCCGCATGGCGATGGGTGGTGATGCAGATCTACGCAGCAGTGGATTTTGCCAGAAACTTGCAAGTGATTATTTTCTAATTTACGGTTCGTATGGATAGAAATGGATTCGAACGCTAATACTTTCTCCAATTATCCGTTTACATATATACACAAATACAGGGTGTAACGGTAAGGTGTGGTCATATTTTGAAGGCTGCTACTTTCGTCACGAAAACCTGAGGAAATTCTCAATTTTTTTTTTACCTTCCATAAAAATATTGATCAGCTGATCATCAGCTGTATGGAAAGTCCAATTTTTTTTTTTGGGAATTTTCTATTTTTTCTTAGAGAAAGTTGTTCATTACCATGAGCAGAACCGGTTCTTAAAATATGACCACACCTTTCCGTTACACCCTGTATTTGTGTATTGAGTTTATTCATATGAGTATATATTTATATTTTATTTGTATTTAAATAAATATTCATCGCATTGTTTTTTTATATTGCACCTACCACTATTTGCCTCTGCATCAACCAAAGGTTGACTGGTTTTTTTTTTTTTTTTTTTCAGAAAATGCCTGAGGCATTAAGTCCGCCTCTGTAATTTTACGCATGAAGTGTTAAATAAATAAATAAATCTGATGGATAAAACGAGTGTCGTCAATGGCGAGCTATATATAGACATATTGGCAAATTTTCGAATAATTTATTGCCTTAATCTATCACTACTGGATATAAGAGAAGCTCCACTTCTTATGTTACTCTGAGTTATCTTATGACGGAAAGTCTAAAGAATTTCGTGATATTGGACACATATTCTTTCTTTTGTCACGTAAACAAAAAAACCAGCCAAGTGTGAGTCGGACTCGCGCACGAAGGGTTCCGTACGATTATCTATAAAAACGGCAAAAAAATCACGTTTGTTGTATGGGAGCCCCATTAAATATTTATTTTATTCTGTTTTTTAGTATTTCTTGTTATAGCGGCAACAGAAATACATCATCTGTGAAAATTTCCAACTGTCTAACTATCACGGTTCATGAGATACAGCCTGGTGACAGACGGACACATGTAATGTGACATATGTAACCAGGATTTTTGTAATACAAAACATGGTTTAAAAGAGTTTTAATGGAGTTTCTTGCACGTTCTTCTCCATAGAGATCTACGCCTTGGAATGTGCAATTAGCTTCATCTTTCTGACTGACCGACTTATTGACAATTCAAAAGTGCCTGTAAATGGTTTATTTGAACTAAATGATTTGAATTTGAATTTGGACAGACAGACAGACGTACGGACAGCGGAGACTTAGTAATAAGGGTCTTAGTAAAGGGTCCCGTTTACCCTTGGGGTACGGAACCCTAAAAATGAGGACGATACAGTGCGTTGTAATTTCGCGTGACGTCACACCTACGTAAAAAATGTACCACTTTTTACCAAAAGCGACATAACAAGCCCTCACTCCTGAACTATGAAGCATTTTATCTTTGTCATTTTTGTTGATTTGTTAAAGCAAAAAATATGTGTAGGGCTTTCAAAATCATGGCGGGCTTAGACTGTTTTTCGATTCAGTGATTCATTTGCGGAATATTAAACTATAAATTAAAGTTACATTTTTTGTTCGAGTCGAGCGTCCCCCCCCCCCTCCACCTATAAGCTAAACTATTGGCTTAAAAAATCTAAATAAATTCGTGATGGTAGTATATATGTATAACAAACTTTAAAGGAAATCTATCACGGCTTTGTTAGTTTTAGAGTAATAGTCGCCCTACTTCTAAAATGTTTCTAGGTAGTTGAATTTCGTACAAAATACAAAATCCTTGGAAAAAAATTAGGTGAAGTACGGTCTATGGAATAACAAGTATTATACAAAAACACGTATACTAAAATATAAATAATTAAATGATTTTTAAAAAGGTGAAGGTTTCACAAAAATACGCTCGATAGTTTTTGCGTGATTCTCAATTTTTTATCCACGTTAGACATAACTTTACAAATTACACTATGTTATTAAAATATAATTTCAAATATTCACATATCAAAGTACGAAAGAAATTGCCTAGAGTAACATATATTTTTTTTAAAGAAATAAAACTAGTCGTCTAAGCGTGATGGACAATTAAAAATCATTAGAAGTCGTGTAACTGCGCCTTAACTTCTTACTATTTTACTCGTTTTCGTATTCGTTCGTATCCAAATATTATTATAAAAAAGGACTTGCTAATACTTGGATACAAACGAATACGAATATTTTGATCTGGATCTGGAATAGGATACCCAGGAGCATGTTGATTTTAGATTTTCTGGCGAAGTCGCTGGCAGAACCTAGTCTCCACTAAATCTCCAATCTTGAGATTCACCATAAGACCATTTAAGGATTTAAGTTGATCATCACCCATAATACTTTTGTAAAACCCACCATTTTTCCAACAGCCTGCCACATCATTCTCGCAGTAGTATTACGTATCGCCAATGAAAGTGAGTTGCTATCGCCAACGGTTCCACCTGACCGGTCGCTTTCACCTCATCTCTGGTGATAATTGCTATTGTTATTGTTATTGCTTTTCTGTATACTTATTACGGTTGTGTAAGGCTGAAATTTGACGGAAGAATAGAGCTGCTTTTATGCAGATTCTTTCGTGTTTTTGCAGTTTTTAAAAGTGTGGATAATCGCTATTGTAATGTTGTCTTGTTCTTTGAAGTTTGTTTTTGTAGTGTCAGGAGACTTTCGAATTTTTAGTGCTGAATTGAGTTTTATTAGTGCTTTTAGTTTTTATGATGTTCCGGATTCCATTTTTGGAGTTAATTCCTTGTATCAATAAGATTTTGCATGCTTTTTGAGAACAGTTTTTGCAATTTAGGTAAGCTTTGAATCACTGAGCACTGGTGATTAGTGAAAACCTCGTATGAATTATGTAATCTTGTTTGCAGCAAACATTGGCTATATAATATAAGCAGTTATTGAAGTGAAAACTTCTTTAGGCGCGTTGGGCATTTTTGAGGTGGGAAAAAACGCGATCAAAGTGAAAACTTCTTTAGGCGCGTTAGGCATTTTTGTTCAAGTTTTCTATATGGGTCTTTTTTATATGGGTTAAGGATGGAAGTATATAAATTAATGAAGGAATCTCATATTACAATGTAGCAACCATTAAAATTGAAATATTTTAGTACTAGCGACTCGCTCCGGCTCCGTACGGGTGCGAATTTTACACATAAACATTCCTCGTTTATTTCTCTTTCTATTTGTGAAAAGTGCATCAAAATCCATTGTGTGGTGAGAAGTTAGCGGATAAACAGACAGATACGGAAAGCGACTTTGTTTTAAAAGTTGCAAAAATACATCTTAAACACGATTTTAACGCTTCATAGCGCAAAAAATTCGCGTAATGACAAATCGACATCTCAATAAATCTCACATGGTTACACAACGGTTAATTTCCGTATAGATCAGCTCCGAGTAGGAACTAGTTAAAGAACTGTTAATTACTACGATTACTCTCACGCGAGCGTCTGATATGATGAGTCGAACAGTTTGTGATGTTTCGACACGAATGGTTCGAAACGAGACGTTACGAGGCAATGGCGTTTGACTTTTGTCAAACGCCATTGCCTCGTAACGTCTCGGTGGTGTTTCCGAAACGCAGAGTTCTTCAGGTCACTAATGTTTATTCCAGTTTCGTAAAGAGGGGAATTTTTACCCTGCTGTGGTAGACATAGACTTTGTAAATATTTACGAATGTTTCACCGTAGCGCTCATACGACTGAGTGCGATTTTGATGAATGAGGTGTCAATTGATTCATAATTTTGGTTCGGAGGCGGTGGCACATTTTATACAAAAGAAATATGGCGGATGCTACACCCAAAAATAGAGGGTTTCTGGTAATGGTAGAGACATAAACGACATCAAAGATGTCAAATATTAGGTAATTGGTGGCACTAAATGGTGTGTTTCAGAAACTTAGAGGTCACAAAATAATGTATAATCTTGTTTCGTAACTTTTATCATCATTTTTACACCAAAGACGCCAAAATCTAAGTGTTTTGGGTATAATACTCATGGAACTAAAACAGTCTAGTTGGTAAACGGGATATCAGGTTGAAAACAAGCAAAAGTTCTTAATAGAGCTATACATATTACGAATTCCGATTATATATCGTTTAATTTCAACAGTACAGCTATCTGCATTTCCGGAACAACCACATGACATTGATTGATGTGCGCACGCGCAGATTGCCAACATCCGGTACTTTAAGAATTTCAGTCTCAATTACAAATGTGGAATTTAATTAAGTGTCGCACAGAGGGGCAAGGCTAGGGTATCTATTGAACTGTTACTAAAAACGCACTAACATAAAGAAATGCCTAAACGAGACGAGATAAGTTCACAGGAAACTTTACTGCAGAGAGCATTAAAAGAAACGATGTATAGATTTCCTGTAATACCATATTAGGGCTAGAAATGAGATGACTATTGATGACGATGACGGCAAATAGAGATGTATGGAAGAAGAAGTCATGCTGCGCCAACTCCAAATATATTGGAATAAGGGCAGGAGGATGATGTAGAAACATAATCATTACAAAACAATGTGTTAATCAATTAAACAATACTAGAGTGTAATGAATAACCAAACAGGTAGTAAGACTGCATCTCAAATTGTCTAAACATGACAATGATCCTGACACAACTGACAGAATGGTGTCACGGTGTTGACGGAGCCTTGGCAGAGCATAAGGTACTGATTTAAAGATAACTGATAATAAACATACAGCGTTAAATAATAAGAATTATTATGCTGTCGGAAAGTATCAATCAAAATTGTGATGTGAGCGACTCCGCAGTAGTGTGTACGCGGGCAAATTTTCTTGATAACTGTTTTTACTGTACTCTATTTTATTTTATTTATTAGGGGGAAAAAAACAATGACACATTACATTTTGTATAAAACAATACAAAAGAATACGGTCAAATGTGTAACCGACAACATTTTCCACGGAATATATGAGTATTCCTATTTATTTATTTAAAGATCTTTGCAAAGCATGATATTGTTTACTACAAAAGTAATAGGACCTATATCATTATGCAACTACCTACCTACCCACCTACCCCTACCTACCTACCTATTGAGGACTAGTGCAAATGGATGCTGATGAAGTGAGGATACCAAAATACAAACAAAATTCGAAAACTTTAAGAAATTGTCACAAAGACATTAGTGATTGTAACTATACAAACGGGAGGACCTTCAGTGTTAGAGTTAGTAATGTAATTTTCGTCACGCACACGCAACCACACTGTATCCTTTACAAAAAAACCGGTCAAGTGCGTGTTCGACTTCGTACATTTAGGGTTCCATACCCAAATGAGGAAATTTAAAAGAAAAAATCTGATTTATCAATATGTATTGGTATTTTTTAGTAAAATATACGTAATAATAAACATTATCAACAAACCAGTTCATAGGTCAGGGAAGTTAAAAAAATCTTCGGAATAAAATTTGTGACAGACGACGGATAGACAGTCTATCTGTCACCCTAGAGCCCTATTGCTGTCACTCACACACGTGATGGCTGAGGCGTGAGGGCTCTGTTTGGACCCTTCGGGTATGGAACCCAAAAAAACACTAAACACAAAAAGTACAAAGGAAAAAAAAGTACAAAAGAACACGTATATTGAACTTGCGGTCATTGCTACAAAAGATCGTAATTAATTTGGCCTTCAAAACTTGCTAAATAAACACAATCATTCAGCTGTATTGAAATCAAAGCCAGCTATTTCAGAGGGGTCGAACAAATCACTTCGAGCTGGTCAGGTTAGCGGGCAGATGTTAAAACGTTCACGGTCAAGTTGTTGCCAAACAATGGATGCAACTGATAGTTTCGCCAGCCATCGTTAGTTCAATGCATCATCATCAAAATGGTTAAGAAAACTTCTTTGTAGATGGAAAGCTCTCTAGCTCAATATCAAAGTCTTGAAAATTCAAGGGAACTAGTTAAATATATTGAATAGTTTTTTGAGACACGCCCATCACCATTTTTCCAACCACAGCAACGCCTGAAAGCCAGGCAACCGCCGACAGCAGGATCGCGAGAGTATTTGGAAGAGACACCGCGGCCCTGGCTCAGGCAACTGAAGGAACACAGCTAGGTTTTAGTCAGTAATAGTCTGGCACGTTTTCCCGCTCCGCAGCGGGAGAAGTCACGAGAAACACTCAAAACTCTTGGAGTTTCTAATACAGCTGTAGTATTAGAAACTCCAAGAGTGCCGTTTCTGAATTGCCCTGCATCTACTAGGTACCAAACTTACCGCCCGCAGATTTTTAACCCTATAAAATGAACTATAGGTAGGCGCCAGATAAATGTGGAATAAAGTACATTGACCTTTCACTAAGAACTCTTCATAGGTACCTGAACAATTAAATATGAATCGTTTTTCATTATTAGACAAAGTTAAGGATCACGGATATTGATTCGGGACAGCTTTGTGTCATTATTTCCGTTTAATAAATTAAAAATATTAATAAATGTAGGTGGGTCAATGACCGTTATTCTACGTTTATCTGGCGCCTACATAAATTTCTAACTTGTACCGATAGAAAAGAAGTTGTAATCCAAAAAGAATAAGAATATAAGGGATGTGAATTGGAACGCTATCGACGGCGACGGTGCTTTAATTGATTACGAATTCAGATCTCTACAAGTCCTCACTTTCTAAGCTTCTGGTTTAACACGCCTATTTTAAGCAGATCCTTAGAAACAAGCACCAAAAGCTTCACAGTCCACAAGTCATATTATTATTTTAACTGGAGAAAGTTCTGGGTCAACACAGAGCCGGCGCGGGCGCATCATTAGCTTCTTACATAAGAAGCACCCATTGTTAGGTGGAAAGTGCGATGGGAATTTAGGTGTGACATCACCTTACGTATTTAGGCTTTATTGTTTTAGTTTGACGTGCCACGTGGGTGACGAAAGATCAGGGATTACATCAGTTGGAATCTCACAGTATTTACATATGAAACGGTGCTGTGACTGATGGGCAAGCAACGGTTTGGATTTAAGATGGAAACGTGCAATTTGGGAGATTATTCTTTAGATGGTGATGGTGTAAATGTCAGCAGGTCACCGGGAATGTCTGCGACTAACGCATTCCCCTTAAACTTAAGGGGAAGATTTATAAAACAAGTCAGACCTGGTGCTGTCTTGTATGGTTCGGAATGTTGGGCACAAAAGGGATGAATGAAAAGCAATTGCATGCAGCTGAGATGAGAATACTAAGAGCGATGTGTGGTGTTACGCGCATGGATAGAATTAGGAATGAGTACATAAGAGAGAGTCTGAAAGTGGCACCGCTGACTGAAAAGTTGTGTGGAAATCGGTTTTCGTGGTATGGGCATGTGATGCGGAGGAATGAAGAAAATGTCGTGAGGAAAGTCTTATGTAGGTATGGATGTGCATGGCTATAAGAGTAGAAGAAGACCAAAGAAACGATGGTTGGACTGTGTGAAAGAGGATATGGGTAAAAAGGGGGTGACTACAGAGATGACGACTAATAGAGAATTATGAAAGAAAAAGACATGTTGCGCCGACCCCAAATAAATTGGGATAAGGGCAGGAGAATTATGGTGTTGGTGTAGATAGAATCTGTAGAGAGACATGATTACATACATGAAGAACTTTTTTGTAATATAGACCCATGACTGAAGTTGAAAGGGAGCCGCTTATCTTGGTATGGTCATGTGAAGAGGAGGGATGAAACACGTGTAACTAAAAGAGTAATAAATATACATGTAGATGGATGGAATGGGAGAGGGAGGCCAAAGAAAAGATTGATGGATTGTGTGAGGAGTGATATGAAAGAAAAGGGAGTTAGTGATAGCGTGACGGCTGACAGGACAGAATGGAAGAAAAAAACGTGTTGCGCCGACCCCAAGTAACATGGGATAAGGGCAGGAAGATGATGATGATGATGATGACTGTATAGATGAAACTCCTATGCAACTGAAGGAACACGGGTTGGTTTAGTCAGTAAGAGTCTGACACGCCCTCCCGCTCCATCCAGAGCGGGCGAAGTCATTGGATGACTTCTCACCCCAAAAAAAAAAGAGTGAAATTCAGGGAGTGCCGACAGAAGTGAAAACTTGAACAAAAATGTCCAACGCACCTAAAAAAGTTTTCACTTAAATCCAAATAGCGGTGTCCGTGTTGGTGTCGGTGTCGTTCGGGAGAAATTATTTGATGATTTGCCACCGCAAAAAAATAACCTCAGGTGTATTCGCTAACTCAGTTGACATCAATTTGATATGCAGTACATTGCTGCTTTGATGTATATGAAAACAAAAATGTACTACGTAGAGCCTATTATAATCGATGTCAACCGAGCAAAGCAGCAATGTACAGAAAGTGCCTATCAAATTGATGTCAACTGAGTTAGCGAGTACACCTGCTGTAAAGCAAACAAGGGAACCGAAGGGAAACGGGTGGGTTTTAGTCAGTAAGAGTCCGACACGTCCTCCCGCTCCACCCTGAACGGGAAAAGTCATGTGGTGATTTTTTCCCACCCTAAAAAAAAAGTATACCTAACCCCTTATGTTAAGTTCCATCTTTTGAAGGTTGGTAATTAGTAGCAAATTGATTATGTCATTAAATTATATTTTAAGTCCTCTTCATGTTCTATTTAAATAATCGAATAATTAAGTATATCAGATGGAAAAGTGACGATTTTCAGACAACAGTGCAGCCTGCCATTCGGAATAAAGGCGCTGTCATTTTCAAATTTTATCACCGTGCGTTTCACAGCCTATCGCGGACCCAATTTAATAATAAGTGCACCAGAACGAGATTGAAGAAAGTACTTTCGTGTGGAGCTAGATTTATGATTCGATAAGTTGCTTGGCTTGGTACTTAATGCGAGCAAAACTCGTTATTTTATACCATTTTATGCAAAGAGAAAACTCGTGACAGGAAAGGCAAAGATGTGGAGAAAGATACAAGGCCGACAGGATATCATCATTATGTATAGATTTGCGTTGTAGATTATGTAGATTATTACAAATACCTATTCGATGACGCATTTAATACGATCTCGACGAGTTTCATTCTCTACATTACAATTATTACAACAACTAAGGCGAATAAGGCGCAGTTATACGACTTTTAATGGTTTTTAATTGAACATCACGTCTAAACGACTTGTCTAATTTCTTTGAAAAATATATATGTTACTCTAAACAATTTTCGTCGTAATTTCATCTCAGAATATTTGAAATTATGTTTTTATAACATAGTATAATTAATTTGTAAAGTTATGTCTAACGCGGATAAAAAATTGAGAATCACGCAAAAATTATAAAGCGTATTTTTATGAAACCTTCACCATTTTAAAGATAATTTAATTATTTATAATTTAGTCTCAGAGTTTTAATTTAATACTTGTAGTTTTATGTGTAATAAATTAATAATGCGCCTAATTTCGGACAGCGCTCCTTGACGGGCGAGTCCTATTACTGGGTGGGCATTCGACGCGTTACGTGAGCTCAGCACAGAACACGCAAGCTAACCACTCAAGGTCATTGGCAGCTAATAGCACCTTAAGACAATACCCACATGATACTCTTAGCTTTTTCTCAACGTATTTGGGGTTGATGATTCGGCATTCAATCTAAACAAATGGGGTTGAATATTTATATTTCGGTTAGCAGTCGCTCCATCTTCCTCTTTTTAGGGTTCCGTACCCGAAGAGTCCAAACGGAGCCCTGTTGTTGTCACTCACGTGTCCGTCTGTCTGTCCGTCCGTCGTCTGTCAAAGATTTTGTCATGAAGAATTTGTAACTATATTGACCTATGAATTTATATTTTACTAACAAATACCAATATTTGGTACGGAACCCTTAATGTGCGAAATACGACACGCAGTTGGCCAGTTTTTTTAGATTTTAAAACCATTGTGAAAATTGCTTGTCAACCTAACTTAAAGGTAATTAACGAGATATGGGTTTATTCCCATTGATCAGTTCTCTGGATTTCTTTTAATAACCTCACTCAACTTTTGATTTGCAGATATACTCGTATATAATAGGCTATATCTTATATTTATAATTATGTATTATCAAAAGTTCCATTCCTCAGTCAAATAACTATAATTTACTTTCAAATGACAACGAAACCCAGCCATATATTTTACGCAGAATTTCCTCCTGACATCCAAGACTGAGTTTTCCTCACAACATTGCGTGATCTTGGACTTGTATCGTTATTTAGTTACGCACCGCTACCGGTGTGCCAGTTAATGTTTCACACTGAACTATTAAACCAATTTGAATATTTATTAACTGTTTACCTGATTTTTTACTGTTGATTGGATATATTTTTGTTTGTGAACGGCGAACAAACGTATGTTCAAAGTAATCCTCTTTTATTTTATTTTTTTATTGTGTATAGGCACGCGTTTGACCACTATCTCACCGGATGTTAAGCGATGATGTGGTCGAAGATGGAGCACTCTTGATGAAGAGAGCTTTTCCTGATGTGAGTCAAAGAGTGAATAGGTTACTTCTAGGCAACATCACATCATCGCTTACCATCAGGTGAGATAGTGGTCAATCATCATCATTCTCCTGCCCTTATCCCAATTTATTTGGGGTCGGCGCAACATGTCTTTTTCTCCCATACTCCTCTATTAGTCGTCATCTCTGTAGTCACCCTCTTTTTACCCATATCCTCTTTCACACAGTCCAACCATCGATTCTTTGGCCTTCCCCTGCTCTTATAGCCATCCACATCCATACACAAGACTTTCCTCACGACATTTTCTTCATTCCTCCGCATCACATGCCCATACCACGACAACCGATTTCCACACAACTTTTCAGTCAGCGGTGCCACTTTCAGACTTCCTCTTATATACTCATTCCTAATTCTATCCATGCGCGTAACACCACACATCGCTGTGGTGGTACCAGTGGTCAATCGTGAACCAATAATAAAAAATTAAAAAAAAATGCGCGTTATTATATAGCTAAGAAAAGTATTTACGTTGAAGGGTAACATGCTTCTAAACTTTACAGGGATGAATCACAGAAGACCCTAGGGTCTTTTGTGATCTATGACCCTTTAGATTCAAAAGGAACATTATGGCCACCACGCCAGAAAAAACTGTAGTGTTAATTTAGTCTGATACTATTACACGCTCATGCAAGCGTGTCCCTCAATTCTTGACTTATAGTTGCATGATGCAAGAATCAAAGAATCCAGATTTTTTCATGCAACCATCTTTATAGGTTATTCGTCATTCACAACCTTGTCTGTGTTTAAACTGACAGCAAAACCTATAAATACCATGTAATGGAAGCCTTAGTTAAATTGACCTGTCGTTTAGATACCTCTAGGTACCTAAGAATTGCTTGTATTTGCATTCAGCTATATTCTCTACCTTTAGGTACGGCTAAGAGAAAACCAAACTATTTACCCAACCATTTGCGTGGGCACGCTCTTAAAAAAGCTAACTTTAAACCTATTCCAACATTCTAGCCAATAAATATGTAAAGTATCTCTCTCTACAAGCCATGACATCACTGCGATCTATTTTACATAGTTCAAAGATAATTTTCGCATTATTTGACATACGTAGAGGCGACCGACCTCCACGAAGGTCTGTGCGGCACGGGCACTGGCGAGTGAGGACAACGTCCCCAGAATGTCTAGGTCGCAGCTCTAGGCTGGGGACTTGTTTTTAGTTTAATTCTGTTCTTAGTACTGGCTGAATGGACTGGCGTGTTAGGGCTGGCTGGGTATAAAGTAGATATAGTTTTTTTTATTTGAAATGGATCAATGGCGTTTCGATGATGGCGGATTTTTAGACAGATGAAAGTAAGTTGTAAGATTTTTTCTCATCGAAACTGTATGTGGTTGGCTATTCCTTAATTAGTTAATAATGGAAAAAAAAATGGAAAGAATGACAGCATTAAGGTTGGCAGGGGAAAATGGAAGAAAAATCGAGTTGACCCCAAGTAACATGGGCAGGTAGACGATGGCTTCGATTCAGAAAAGCGGTTTCGAGAAACACATTCATTATGCGTACAGCTAAGGAGTGGCATTCCCTGCTGGAGTCTGATGCCTGATAGCTACAACCTGGGGGTCTTTAAGTCAAGAGTGATAGGTTACTTCTAGGAAAGCGAGCTCCATCTTCGACCACATCATCGCTTTACATCAGGTGAGATAGTGGTCAAGCGCGTGCCTAAAAAAAAAGAAGATTTTTTTTAGCAACACCTTGATTATGTGTGTCTGATGTATGGTCATGGATGGACGTGTAAAAGATTGCATTTCACGCATATTTCACGCCTCAAAGGTATATTAAGTCCAAGTTGGGGTCGACCCTATCCTCATTTATCTTTTTGATTCTTTTATTTTGTAATATATTCGTTTATTTTGAGGTCGATGATGTCATGTGGTTTTTGATCGAGTTAATTCGTAATAAAATATTTTTGTTCTTTTTTTCCGATGTCACTACGAATTAAGATTCAAGGCTTAATGTTCGTTTAGTATTTTCTAGATTGGCTATCCAGTTCTTAATATTAATATAAATTTCGTTTTGGTTTTTAAATGTGTTTTCTTTTTTTATATTAAAGAAACAGGTGCGTAACTTGTTTTAGAGCCTGTTCTCTAGAAAGCTTATGATGGCGATCGAGAGGTCATGAACTTGTACGTTACCTCATGCTTAACTTTCATGATGAACGATTTGCAGTTAAAGTAATATTCAGTGTAGGGTTGGTAACCTGTAAATTGTGTAAATCACATCATACTTGGCAAGACCAATTAAATAATTTAAAAATTTTAATGAGTCTTAAAATAAAATAAAAATACAAAATAAAAAAAAACCGGCCATGTGCGTGTTGGACTCCGTACATTTAGGGTTCTGTACCTTAAGAGGGAAATCACTATTTTGGTATTTGTTAGTAAAATTATACGTAATAACAAACAACATAGGTCAATGGGAAGTTAAAATTTTCTTGGTAACAATATTTTGTGACAGACGACGGACAGATAGACATGGATAGACACAGAAAATTGTGAGTAAGTTGGATTTAATGATGAACGTTCGCTCCAACTCTGTCAAGAAGAAACCATTATCCACCCTGAATCTGCCTAGCCTTTTCCCAACTATCTTGGGGTCGGCTTTCAGTCTAACCAGATGCAGCTGAATACCAGTATATAACATGGAGCGACTGCCTATCTGAACTCCACAACCCAGTTACTGGGTAATACGATACCCGTTGATAAGACTGGATGTCAGACTTTCGGGCTTCTGACGACCCGTAACGACTGTCAAAGATCCACGATTGACAGCCGGGACCAACGGCTTAACGTGCTTTCCGAGGCACGGAGGAGTCTCGTATGGAAAGATGGTCACGAGGAGTCTCGTATGGAAAGATGGTCACCCATGCAAGCATAGCTTAACCCTGATGGATCGACCCCTGCGGCTGTTATTACTTTAGCCACGAGCTCCTCTATCCACCCAGCCGTGGAATATTAGATGAAAATTAATTTTCATAGAAACATCCTACTTAATATTATAAATGAGATGTTTGTTACTCAATACCGCCAGAACGGCCGAACGGATCTGGACGAAATTTGGCACAGGGATAGATTATAGTTTAGAAAGGATATAGGTTATAATTTATTCCACGCGAGCGAAGTCGCTGGCAGAAGCAAGTGTTTATTAAGGCGCAGTTGTACGACTTTTAAAGGTTTTTAATTGAACATCACGTCTAAACGACTAGTCTTAATTCTTTGAAAAAAATGTATGTTACTCTAGATAATTTTCATCGTAATTCGATCTGATAATATTTGAAATTATATTTTTTTAACATAGTGTAATTAATTTGTAAAGTTATGTCTAACGCGGAACAAAAATTGAGAATCACGCAAAAACTATAAAGCGTATTTTTATGAAACCTTCACCATTTTAAAGATTAGGTATTTATAATTTAGTCTCAATGTTTTAGTTTAATACTTGTTGTTTTATGTGTAATAAATTAATAATGCGTCTAATTTCGGACAGCGCTTCTTGATGGGCGAGTCCTATTACTGGGTGAACATACGACGCGTTACGTAAGCTCAGCGCAGAACACGCAAGCTAACCACTCAAGGTCGTTGGCAGCTAATAGCGCCTTAACAGATTGATACAGTATCGAACTGCAATGATATTGAACTTCAATGAAACACATTAGCTAACAGCTATACAATGGTACATGACTTTCGTCTATGGTGAGCACACCAAAGTGAGAGTGAACGATTTCTCTTGCTCTACAGTTAGTCTTGCTCTATGGTGCTCGTTTATGTAATTCTGGTCAAAGGTGAGAGAGATCAGAGAGGACGGGTGATTAAATCATGGGTAAAAGTAATGTATTATTATTTTACTTTCATCAGGTATGTGAAGAAAACGCCTCACCAGTGAGGCAGAGCGAAAAAAAAAATTGTAATTATTATTCCATTTATTTAACTTTATGTACATACTATTTACATTTTTAAATATTCAAATATAAAACAATATAAAAACATTTAAAAATATAAAAAATAATAATAATAATTGTAATTATTATTTATTATTAATATAAATTATTATTCACCGCTCAACGCCTCACCAGTGAGGCAGTGTGAAAAAATAAATTATTATTAAAAACTATAATTATTATTATTAATATTAAATATTATTGCTAAAAACACATAGTCGCGTTCCGAGCGGTAACGCCGCGGTACCCGACAGGTTCGCTAGTTTTTGGGTGCCTTTTTATTTTTTAGAGCTGGAAAATTGTCAGATGACTACTCCCGCTCTGGGTGGAGCGGGAGGGCGTGTCAGACTCTTACTGACTAAAACCCACCCCTGTTCCTCCCTGCCCTGAATGCCCAGGGGCGAGGTAACTCTTTCGAATTTATCAGATGACTTCTCCCGCTCTGGGTGGAGCGGGAGGGCGTGTGCTAACACTAGTGTTCCTTCAGTTGGCTTTTTTAGTTGGCCCAGGGGTGACTCTTTCAAACAATCCCGCGACCCTGGCAGGCAACGACCCTTTTTTTTTTGAGTTTGAGAAATCATCCTATGACTTCTCCCGCTCCGGGTGGAACCCACTTCTGTTCCTTCCTTGCCTGAGTCCCTGGACGGCGAGTAATGGGTTGCTCGCCGTCCGATCAGCACCAGGCCCGAGAGTCGACGGCGCGTAGTATTCCACGCGCGCCTCAAAGAGTTGTCAGCAAATGAGACGGGGCCCGTCATGGGCGATACCTGCCCGGGGGTTGAGGATAAATTCGAAACAGAGTTACCTCGCCCCTGGGCACTCAGGGCAGGAAGGAACAGGGGTGGGTTTTAGTCAGTAAGAGTCTGACACGCCCTCTCGCTCCACCAAGAGCGGGAGAAGTCATTGGATGATTTCCCACCCCACAAAAAAAAAAGGGGCACGGTAACTCTGTTGCGAATTTATCCGCGACCCTTTGGCATGCAGGCATCGGCCATGATGGGCCCCGTCAGTGGTGGCTGACATCTCTTTGAGGCGCGCGTGGAACACTACGCGCCGTCGACTCTCTGGCTTGGTGCTGATCGGACGGCGAGCTAAGCAGGCAACGACCCTAGCAGGCCCAAACAGAAAGTCCTACATTTACTTAAATTAACTTAAGGCTCTACTACTCGCCAAAGAAGTAAGCAAAAATGTCAGGCCCTTTTTTGACACTTTTGCTTACTACTTTGGATATGAAACATTTTGAGTCCTGTTTTAACAATGTAAAAATACTTTATTCTCTTTGTAACAAACGCAACGTAGGATTCTTTAATCTTTATTTTCTACGCTATGCTACGATTTTTTATTCAATGAAGTGGCGCCCGCCACTTGGCGGGTAGTAGAGACTTAAAGAGGAGGTTCAAAATACCTACGTAGCGTACGTTTTCGGTAATCAAACAACTTAGCATGAGTGATGTGAATGTCAATACTTGGTAACACCCAACAAATCTGACACCTTATTGTTACTGCTGATAGTGGGCGTTCTTAACACATAACGCATAAGTACATGTGATTACGATGGTAGGCCTGAAATATTGCCACCCACTGGCATACGTTATGACCTTCAAGACGCTCTGCTGCTAAGAGGCTAATCTGAATCTAATTTGCAGAATAAACCTATCACATGTTGAGACATATTTAACAAGTGACCCCCGCCCCAGCTTTGCACGGCTACAAAATTAATTATACGCTTAAGGCGCAGTTATACGACTTTTAATGGTTTTTAATTGAACATCACGCATAAAGACTTGTCTTATTTCTTTGAAAAAAATATATGTTACTCTAGACAATTTCCGTCGTAATTTGATATCAGAATATTTGAAATTACATTTTTATAACATAGTGTAATTAATTTGTAAAGTTATGTCTAACTCGGATAAAAAAGTGAGAATCACGCAAAACTATAAAGCGTATTTTTATGAATCCTTCACCATTAAAGATCAATTATTTATGTTTTAGTATAATACATGTTGTTTGATGTATAATAAATTAATAATGCGTCTAATTTCGGTCAGCGCTTCTTGATGGGCGAGTACTATTACCCGCTTAGGATCCGCGGAAAAACCTGGGTTGTCAGCCGATTCACGCTTTTTTTTTCACTTATATTTTTTTTTTTTGTTTTCAAACTCACAGGGCTTATAAGGGTTTACTGGGTGGACGTACGAAGCGTTACGTGAGCTCAGCACAGAATACGCAAACTAACCACTCAAGGTCGTTGGCAGTTATAGCGCCTTAAATATAATGTGAGTCAACATGTTTGGTCAATGAGTCCCATGACGTCAGGAAAACTAACTCTGACTGATTGGCTACCAAGGCTCTGTCTTAGCACAGTATTCCTACACCGGTTAACCACGTCTTCCCTTCTAAAGTCTATAGTTAGCACGTACAGCTATCATTACACCATGGAGTCGTGACGATAGTCAATCGCAGCGACCTTCGATTTCCACTCTAGGAGCTATGAGTAAGGGCTTCGGTGGAAAAGTTCCGATTGTTTTAAAATGATTTAAAAATTACGTAAATAATAAGAATGGTACGAGGTGATTAGAAAAGTTTAGGTAGGTATGTGGTAGAACACAAGTCTGGAATGTACCTACCCTAGTAGTGCAAAAAATAAATCTAACAAGCTGTGAAGTTATATTGGCGATACAAATGCTGAAATATTCATTAAAGTTTGGTCAATAATAAAGACCCAACCCTTTAAAGTTTTAGAAAGTATGGTAGCAATGTCAAATCATGCTCTGTAGGTAAACAACAACCAGCTTCACCGCAAATTTCCCTTCGGCTTTCCATGGAAACTGTGATAGAATCTGCAGAAAATAAACACAAATAGCTTAGAGCAAAACCGGACTCACCGTTTGCCCCCCCAGGCCGCACTCGAACGAACTTGCGAGTCGGGCGCTCATTACGCCGCGCGCCGCTGTTGAAAGATGGCCGACGCGAAGCATTTTCAACCTCGTTTTTCGCTGTCGCGCCTTTTTTCTCGAGTTCAGCCTCTTTTCGCGACTTGAATTTGGAGTTCCCGCGTCTAGTGAACTTGTTTGTGGTGGTTTCTATTTTATCTGTGACGGATTCCGTCTCCGTTGTGTCTGGTGGCGCGGTCGCTTTTGTACGGCGAAGGAAATTGCGCTTTGCAGCCTGTGGAAAAAAATAAACGGTTAGTAAAGTTTATTTTATTTATTTATAAAATAGTTTTCTTGTTGTTGTGTCTGTGACTTGCTTGACTTGAATGGAATGTTGTTTATTGCGAAATAAAGCTACTACGTATAACAGTTTCGTACTATAGCTTTGTTTGTATTCCTATTTGTAAGGTCGTCACAATATCCTTTAGTTATCAATGTGTGTAAATTATGCAAAGCTAGCTTGATCTTTGAATTGCGCAATATTTGTACAAGTGAAGGCATCTATATTGTTTGAACTAATTTGAATGAAAGATCTATTAATCGATATTCGACAGCTCTATCACAAATTCATAATACATGTTTAGATAGTTTGCTGTTTTTCATAGAACAAATAAAATAGCTTATAATTTGTTAACCTACTTAGAATATTAAAAAAAATATATATTTCACAATTTCAAGTTTAGAATTAAGCACTCCTATACCTAGTTATAAAAACCGAGTGATGAAATAAATATAAACATTTTTCTAGAACTAATTATCAAGTTTTACACTGTGTTTATTTGCGAAATTGGTTATGGTGTGTCTATGGTCGGTAAAATTGGTGTCACTTAGACGTAATGGCGCGAATTACACCGAAGGTAAGGTTTGATTGTGGTCTAAGGATTATTTCAACTCATAGAAGTTGTAATACAAGACACCTTGCGGTTTCCTTTGCGGTCAAAATCACTGAATCGAAAAAATTGTGACCCATATTACCGCCTACTTTATTTGTTCAAGTTTGGATTAAATTACTCACATCCGCAGTTTAATGCTTAAAATAATGAAACATTAGCGATATGACTCGCAATTTTGTATCCGTTATTGCCAAAATTATAGCAAATGGCGTTGTTTTATTAAAAAAGTGTTCATAATGAGTGTTATTACAAATGATTCAGACCGAATAGGTAACATACTTGTACATTAATTTAGTTAGCTTTTAAGTAATAAACCGATGTCTAATAAAATTGAGTTTACTTGGTATAAAACGGCATATTATTTTGTATTTCTATCTCAGAACTTTTAATTTAAATTTAAATCTTGCCGGATTGCGTGTGAACTATTCTATATTTAATTTTGATGTTAGTTTTTCGTAAAGGTTTCGGCTGTTCTTAGTCTATGGACATAAAAACTCATCTAAACCTTATCGATAAAAAAAATTGATTACAGTAAACTAGTTTTTTTATTCTTACAAATCACGTGTTGAAACTTGAAATCCAATTTTAATAAAATCCATTATAGATAAAATATTTAAAAATATGCCAAAGCACCATAATTTAATATTCAAATGTGTTATATAATTTTATTTTAACGTAACGTAGGACAGATTATGTGGTTGTAAATAAAGGTTTTATGGGCTTCGATTTTTAAATGAAAAACATTGGAAAATTCCATAGATTTTATGGCTTTTTGGGAACGTGCTTTCCACATGTTAAAATCAAGTAGGCAGAAAGACCTACTTGAGGTACATAGACATAACATATCATTACGAATGGGTTAGGCAGAGAGAAATAGAAAAAAAACAAAATAATTATATGTAATTATATTATAATACAAGCTTCTGCCAGCGGCTTCTCCCGTGTGGAATTAGTACTTCACTCCATTATAATTAAAACCTATTCGTATGTGCTATTCCAGACTACAATCTATCTCTGTGCCAAATCTCATCCAGATCCGTTCAGCCGTTTTGGCGTGATCAAACATCTATTCATCCATCTAAACCTTCGCATTTATATAAAGTTGAATTTTGCCAGTAACGTTGGAGCCCCATGTAGGCAATAGGGGCGACCCTATTATCAACAACCGAGCACAAATCTCATTCACTCACTTGTAATGTGCAAAAACACAATTAGTTGAATTTTATTTTGGGCAACCGGCAACAAATTTTTTCTCAGGCAAAGAAAACCTGTCAAAAACTAGTTTTGGTAAAAAAATAAATCATTACGTAAAGAATTTCTATCTCATTTAAATTTTAAATCAGCGTTCGTAGCTTCCTAATATTCTACTCTATGGTTTCAAGTTTTATCATAGTACGTTCTTTCTTTTCTCGTCTTTTGAAATTAGTTTTATTTTCTGTAATTTATGTGACGTTTTGATTAATCTACTGTTTTTATTACATTTCGCAATTTTTCTACTAAAGTGGTGAATACAACTTCACAATTCATAATAAAACCTGAATATTATTAAAAATGTAAATAGATTAAAGAAAGTTAAAAATGTTACATAAACTTTTCACAACTGACAAGGCTACATACCACAACTTCCACAGCCAAAAAAAGAAATCGCAAGTGCGCCACGCCGCTGACTCCGAATCATAAACAATATAAAAACATTTTAAATTCATTCATATCACCAATTAGTGCGCTATGGTTTAATCGTCAGGTGAAATCTGATATTAATAAACGTATTCGGACAATAACAGGGTTTTCTTGGCTATTTGAGACACGGTCGGTTGCCGCGCAAACTCAGCGTGACGACCAGAGAGTTGTGATGAGCGGAGCGGAAAGATCTGTCATTGTCTATTTATTTGTGATCGAAATTCGAAATTATTGATTTGACGTTCTTTTGTTTTGACGTTCGTACACAATAAAAAAAAAACGGTGTTAGAAATAATGATTATTATCTATTTGTAAATAAATAAGTTTCATGTTAGTTTTCATGGGGTTTCTCATAGTGTAGAAAACCATTAATATATGAAGGAAGTAGTTATATATTATCATTCAACATGAGGTACCTATTAGGTACTTCTATCTAATTTTCAACTATAAACTACTATTGTACCTACTAGCACTAAATATTCCTAGTAGGTATATATTTAGTACGATTCTTCAAAAACTCAAATTCATATTAACTTAATAATTTCTAAGTGATTTATAGCGAAACGATAACACGGTATCGCAGGCGTTCAGTATGTAGCCTCATAAATCTCTTACTTAACAGGTTTTGGACACTCCTCATTACTCAACCTGATAATAAAGGTTATATGCAAAACCTAAGGTCTCAGCTGACCCACTAAACCTAGGTACAAAGGTAGTTAATTGGTTGCAAAGTCGGACGATAGAATAGGTACATAGAATATATGTCTTAGGTAGGTACTGTTATGTATTATTTAATATACATATATTATTATCTGTGGAATGGTGTATGTCTATCGTACGTTAACATTGCCTTGTGAAAATTGATATGCACTTGCTTGGATTATTTTTGAAATGTGCTAAAATAAAAATTTCTTTGATTCTTTTATGGAAATAAGTCTTTTTTTTTGTTTGTGTCTATCCAGTATCCAAGAGACCATCAAGTAGCCAAGGTATTAGGGTGTGTGTAGACTAAGTCAAGAGAAAGCCCATATCTATTCTGTATAAATAAAAATGAATGTTGCTAAGCGCATAACTCGAGAATGGCTCGACCAATTCAGCTAATATATTTTTTGTATGTTCCTCGGAAGGTTTTAATACTATAAAAAATTACTATTAACTTCTGACAGAACGAAGTCTGTCCGGGCAGTTAGTATATCAATAAAAATGGATGGCTCAATGTGTTGATAAGCGCAAAACTTGAAAACGGCTAGACCAATTTGGATGAACTTCTTTTTTCAACTATTTATTGAAGTCTCAGGAAGGTTCTTACAAAAAATTCAAAAATGGCATAGAAAACCGTAAAAACTAAATTTTTCTGTATTACATTCAAACTGTTCCTAGCTGTCAATATTAGGGTAAGCTATTATTAATCCTATACTCTAGAATAGAGTGAGAGCGAAGCCGAGAAAAAAAAGCCAGTTTATTATTAACATGATTAATAGATTTATGAATAAAACACTGCTATATCGCAAATGTTTTTCTTAAATACAGTAAGGATTTGATGAACTGTTTTGATCAGGTAAAACTGGTAACTCAGTAGCTGTTCCCACCGTTCTCGGGCGTGACAATGATGAAGCACGTTTACATACTTGTCTCGATTGATTCATATCGCTGTTATAACTTTAATCATAAGGTCTTATGCAGTTCGTCACTGGCACTCCTTATTTAATTAGCATTTTCATCTGACTCATTTAATATGAATGCAGAAAGGTGCACCACGTGGTTATGTGATTCAATAATTGTGAAGAAATAACTGTTGTGGTATTCAGCTTGTTTACTAGATTATCTTTTTGGGGAAAACCCTGGGGCTCTAGACAAAGTGATATTCTATTAGTGACTGACAAAAACTCATAATAATGTCTGGGATATCTGGGAGAAGCCTCCAAATCCTGAAAGCCAATATTAACAGTGGCAACCACCAGAAAAGAAGAAACAACGAAACTCGACGAGCCCCGGCGAAACGATTAAACTGTCTTGGGAGCAACGAAATTAATCAGAAAAGAACAGCGAAGGATTAAGAAAAATAACATAATTTCCACTTCCCTCCTTATCAAGCAGGAGACAGAACAAAGCTAGGCCAATAGGCACTAAGGGATATTTACAACTGGGGCAAGTTCAGTTGCCAAGAAAAAAGTGTCTAGGGTGACATGAATCAAAACGTAACGTTGTCAATCCCATACATTTTGAGATTTTGTAAATCGTTGTCGCTGATAAAATGACACTTTGCAGGCCCTCAGATGCGAATTTATTTAAGACTAGTAATAATAACCTGTGTAGCTTTTATAATAACATCATAAAATGTAGTTCTAATTTAACACTAAGTCTCTTAGAAAAAAACGAAGTGATCGTTCTAAGGACCAGCAAAAACGTGCATCAGCAAACGACACAGACGTTTCTCTAGACTAACAGGCAGGCAATTTAGCTTTTTTATCTCTCAAGTTTTCGTGATTTCAGAATTATTGCATATGAGTTTCAACACATTTTACTAGTGGTAATCGTGGCACATTATTATGATGTATATTTAAACGAGAGATGAATGCACAATTCCGAGTATTTCGCAGCCCATTATAAAAATATGTCGCAAAAAATCGCTCATTGCTCTAATGTGATCACAACCTTACATCGTGACAAGCCCGTTAGGGTACAAGTCGCGAAATAAAAAATAATGGAGGCAAAAATGTTGAATATTTTAATGATGTTTTTATGAAGAACGGGTTCTAGAGTAGTAGGATTAAGGTTTTATATAAATATTATATAAATTTAGACATTTTGTTGGAATTTACCTTATAGATTTTTGTATATAATATGATAGACTGAATTTGAAAGATACTTAAATGTTTCTTTTTCATTTGTGTTTTTTTTCATGTAATAGGTATGTAGTTAGGTTAACAGTTAGTTAATTAGATAATATTTAAGTCATTTATGTAGTATTTAGTTATTTCCTATTAAGATTTATGAATCAGATAAGTACTAATAAAAAGTACCTAAATAATTTTATATAGATTTCAGATATAATGAATTTCGTAATAAATCTAAAATACCACAGACAGATCTGCAAGAAATGGCTATATCAGTATCACACTATTTTATCAATGGATGTTGCTGTGGGTCGTATACCGACCTGTTTGCCTTGTTTGGCCACTACTTGACCAACTATCCTTAATACTATAAATACCAACTTAGTAAGATAATCTGGGGCCGTATTGTCTCTTTGCCAACCACTTAGGAATTTTATTTCTCACTATTTAGAACATTGTGGTTTTCACTTATACATAAACTAGCGACCCGCCCCAGCTTCGCTCGGGTACAAATTATACATGTAAACCTTCCTCTTCAATCACTCTATTTATTAAAAAAACCGCATCAGAATCCGTTGCGTAGTTTTAAAGATTTAAGCATACATAGGGATATAGGGACAGAGAAAGCGACTTTGTTTTATACTATGTAGTGATATTTCCACCTCTGCAACTAAAATGATCGGTAGCCAAAATTGTAGCACGCCAAATCTAAATTAACTCTTCAAACAAACCTTGCTCTAACAACCAAACAACAATTTAAACCAATCGTAGGTGTACAGGTGGGATGCTCAACATTCTGAACAGAATCACACTACAACATCACTCAAGGTGATCAACCACTGATCATCTCGGCACAGATTATAAAATACTCTTGTAATTGCGACCATAGTGCCCTTGGAATATTTTATCGTGAGTGAAGATTTATATTCCAATTTTAAACTCAGTAGGCTATAGAAGGTAAACAAGAACTTTAAATTATATTTGCGCGCAATTCGGGTTGAGTTTGTTTGTATTTCCGTATTTTAGTGGTGTTATGTAGGTTTTGAGAGAAAAGTAAAGATTGCTCTATGTCTTTGGCTGATTACGTTCGTTTGAAGAACACGGCGGTTTAGACGAAATAGTTTCCTGTTACTTTACATGGATGTCGTAATAAATTATGTAAATTATTGTTAGGTACCGAAAGCTGTCGATTTTTATAACCCGACTTCAAAAATATAAGAGGTTTTTATTTAGTGTTTTTCATTTATTATTTTATTGTTTCTTAGAATATTTTTATCTAATACTCGCATGTTTTCTTTGAAATACCCTGCTGGGACCAGATATTCAAGATTTTTGAATTAAGTATTCTTAATTGCGATACATGATAATAGGGCAGATTACAATAACTGGTTAATGGTATTCGTATTTACTCTATGGTAAGCACAAGCAGGTTATGGTAACTACCATACTGTTTACTGGCCATCGTCGAATTCCTACTGACTTATATACCTACTTATAGGTATTTAAATGTAGAGAATAAAATAATAAATATTAATTTCCATAATTGTTTAAATTATTCAGTTTACTGCGTAATAACGTAATAATAATAAAATTGGTAGTGACTGGTTTAATGCGTGCTTTCTGAGCCGAATACAACATCTCATTTTATTGTTTTCCTACCATCATCAGCCTTTTAATGTTAAAAAAAATTAGCAGAGAAACAAACAGACGCAGAAAGCGACTTTGATTCATCATCATCAGCCTTTTAATGTCCCCACTGTTGGGGCACAGGCCTCCTCTCTGTGAGAGGGTGTGGGCCGTAATCCACCACGCGGGCCCAATGCGGGTTGGTGGATGTCACAAGTCAATTCAATACAATTTTTGGTTCTAGGACATGCCGGTTTCCTCACAATGTTTCCTTCACCGTTTTGAGAGCAGTGGTGATAAAATAATTTACACGAAGTAAAGCGCCTGCCTGGGTTTGAACTCACGACCTACAACTTGTAAGTTGCGGCCGTTACCGCTGGGCCATCGGGAAATTCAACTTTAATACACTCATTTTAAAGTACACTAGTAGTATGCATTGCCATTATTCACTCTTTTTGTCCTCCTCAAAAAAAAAGGGGAGAGGTAACTCTGTTACGAATTTAACCGCCACCTCTAGGCATAGGAGATTCACCCTAAAGCGGAAATCTTAGGGAAACTGGAATAAGTACTGGATAATTACCAGCATAATTTTTTGAGGTTCTGTAGTTGCTGCCTACCTCCATAAAAACAGGTGTGAGTTCATGTACCTATGTTTGCGAATTTTACAGACACGGGTGGCGCAGTGGTTGAGCGTTCAGCTGCTGCACTGCGTGTCGCGGTTTTGATTCCCGCTCGCAACAAATATTTGTATGACCCACAAATAGTTGTTTCGTATACAGGTGTCTTGTGTAAGTGAGTTTACATAATTGTGAACGCACCCACGAACACAATACAGGAGTAACTTCTAGTATGGGGCCACGTTTTTAAACTAAAAAAAAAATCCGTAGACAAAATATATGTGATATCAGTAGAGTAGGTAGGTACCGTACTGCATGGGTCTTGCTTGAAAGGAATAATCAATGTTCATGTTAGTTTCCACTTCATTACGTCACTACATATTATAAAACAAATTCCCCGCCCTGTCTGTACGCGATAACCTCAAAAACTATTGAGCGGATTTTCATGTAATTTTCACCAATATACAGAGTTATTCATAAGAAAGGTTTAGGTGTATAATTTATACCCGAGCGAAGCTGAGAGGGTCTCTAGTACAATATATTTTGTAGCCAAAATAATGAATACTGAACGTCAAACAATAAGTAGGTAACTAATAGTAGATAGATATATCCTACACGTTTACTGAGTTACGAACTATCATTAATCTTTGCTTTATGTCAACCGAAAACGGCTGTACCATGTTGTTCTTTTTTTTGTTCTAGCTCCTGTCATGTACGATTTATTTTAACGACATATTTAAACGACTGAATTGAATTATCTTCTTAATTGTCATAAAAAAATTAACGAGCGGAAATGCTTTGATAGTGTCAATTTTTAAAATCATTCTCTTACTTAGCCAGATAAGGAAAACCACTCAACTATAATAATATAGGAAAATTAAAATGAAACCAGATTTTAATCATCAGTACAAAAAAAAAAACAAAGGCTGTATGTAGGTACAACAACACCGCACTACGAAAAAAAAAAACACGGAAGCCATTTTGATTACAAGTTGATTGGTCTCATGACCCAATATAATGCAGTGTTGTTTCAATTAAATCTATAAAACCATCTGGGCGCCCTTGCGGAACCAAAACAGGTGCGAGGATTGCGTGCATCATGGCGAACTATAGGCTTTTGTTAAGGAATCTGGCCTTATAAGTGATGAAATAATGAAATTAATTGATGCCTTTGAAATATTAAAGATGGCGGCTATTATAGATGGGTAGCCAAACTTGGTTAGGGGTTGGGAGATATGTTCACATTACGAAGTGTGTAACTATTTATAAGTTTGATTTTTAGGGTTCCGAAAGTCCGAATGAAATACGGAACCCTTATAGGATCACTCGTGTGTCTGTCTGTCTGTCCGTCTGTCACAGCCAATTTCCTCCGAATCTGCTGGACCGATAGAGTTGAAATTTGGTACACACATGAATATATATGACCCAAACACGGAAGTGTACCCTAAATAAATTAATTTGGAATATGAGGGTCACTTTTGGGGTGAAAATCGGAAAACTATAAATCAAGGGTCTCGAATATTTTTTTTATTTTTTTCATAATTTTAAAATATATAATTTTGAAGTTATTTATGATAATAGATGAAACATTACCACCCCCCTCTTCTCTCCGTAACCACTGAGCCTAAACAGTAGTTCTTTACATATAGATTACAGGAAAACCTATAAGGTGGAGGCAGTTTAAAAAAATTGAAAAAAAGATGATTCGTTCGGAACCCTTTGGCCGCGAATCCGACTCGCTCTTGGCCGGTTTTTTGGGTAATTAATCGCAATAGAAAAGAAAGAAACCAAGAATTACTTGAAATATGAAGCAACAAACAAAAAAAAAAATCACTCATGGAGACTGCCGACAGAAGCGAAAACTAGAAACTTTTTTTTTTAAACTGGTATTCATGTACACACCGCTGCGCGTCACCAGACTTGCGCAACACGTCACTAGCAAGTCGGTGACGCGAAGCCATAAGTTTTGCTCCTACCAAAAATCGCTCAACGCGACTAAAGAAGTTTTCACTTCAAAAATACTTACAGAAAAAAAAGTAACAAATAGGGAACTAACAGACGACCCCAAGATAGTTGGGAAAAGGTTAGGCAGGCAGGCAGAAAGGCAAATATAACTAAGAGCACTTTTTTGGCATCCGAGTATTTAACAGACCAGGGTTGATTGTTCTTTTTCATTCGGAAAATCATAAGCAGTCGAGTTTACTTCCAGTTTCATAACGCTTTTCTCATTTGTTTATCATAATGTGTGCATTACCTAATGTAGACCCACCTTAGTTACCCAATGTACGTGCTTACAGTACCTCGAAGTATGACAGCAGTATGGGTTGGGTTTCGTGGGTTAACTTCCTTGTTATAAAAGGTAATTTAGGAAAAATGTCAATCTGTGTCACCTGCAACAGTTTTCTGTAACTGAAGCCTTAGAGCAGTTGCGCACTACGTCCGATACTTATCCGTCAAAATACAGATGTATGGAAAACTCGGACCGAACTCGGATCGGTAGTGCGTAACCTACAATACAAATTGTTCTACGACCACGTCGGACCGTATTTTCACGGTTAGGTATCGGACGTAGTGCGTAACCGCTCTTAGGCTCCCGCTGACAGGCGCAACACGACAATGCGACAAGCACTTTCCATACTTAGACATTAGTTTACGGGTTATATCAATGATATATGTACCTACCTATATAAACTAACCCTACACACATAACATTTAAAAAAAAAAGTGTGTGTACTTATGTACGCACGTAAGAAGTTATACTTCTTTGGCGTAACAAGATAAAAAACCAAACTGTCACATAGTTTACAAAAGGAAAACAATCATTCTTCATGAACCACAGACCATAGCTAACTTCAGGGTGTCGCTTCTAGCTAACTTCAGGCTGTAGGTTTTTTGTGAAGGTGGCCGCGTGCATCGTAAAAATTTACTCTCATAATTTTTCCCTAACGCGCCAAAAGAAGTATAACTTCAAAAAAATGTTTGTCAGATTGTCACTTCGCATCTGTCTGCGAGAGCCTTTTTTAGGCTAAATACACCCTAAATATGTGTCACGGTCCTATCGTTAACGATAAGCAACATCCATCTCACCATTCGCATACTAAAAGCCCGCGCTAACATTGGCGAATCTACAGCCTTATGACGTCACGTCTTAGTATGCATAGCTAGCATAGTAGGCATGTATTCAACATGTATTATAGCACATGTAAACACAAGTTCCTACGCTACCCTCATGAATGTATGCTCATCGCGATCACATCGACTTGTGAATCGAGTTAAAGGTCATTTTGAGTGCTGAATAGCAATGTTATTGCTTTACGATATTTATACGGGGCGGGAATGTTAAGTGGAACCTTTGTTTTTCCTGATAGTTGGCAGCTTTGAATTGTCTATGGAATTGTTGAGATCTTTATGAAGAAAATGTGTTTTTTAAATTGTTGTTGGCCTGTTATGCATTTTTCTTTGAAGGTTGCTTTTTATGTGAATGATTGTTCCTGTTATGTATTTTTTTGCCTACTTTTTGTCACGCAAAAAATTGTCAGGCCTCAAGCTTTGTAATTCATTAAACTAAAATGTTTTTGTAGGCTTTTTTGCTAAAAGATCTATAACCTGTTCAACATAAATTAATACTGAATATTAATAAACAGCTTAATTAAGTTGTTAACGATCACCTTTTTTCTAAACCAGGAAGTATTTCCAAAAAAGCATAACTCACGACCAGAGCTCGATTTCAAAATTACCAGTAGGTAATGCATTAATTTTAAATACCAAACAAATTCATTTTCGAATTTCAAGTATCACTAAGCTATAACCAACAATATTTGCGCAAAATTCTAAAAATATTTGCCTGCACGTGATGGAACGGTCGACCATGAAACCAACGGTTTTTTTAACCACTCAAGTACTTATAAATATGTAAAAACATGCGTCCTTCTGTCTGTCGTAATCGCAATGGTGGTTAGTACCATTCAGTGGGTCAGTAATGGCTTGTACTTATTTGGTAAAACAATTAACTAACTGTTGTAAATTGGTAATTGAAACGCTTGTCTGTCAAAAATTGTTTGAAGTGACAACCGTTAAAAGTATGAATCAATACTGAAGCTCTCTAATTTTGGGCATTCATTTGCAAAAGTTTTGCTAATTTTATTGAAATACTTCGAGCTAATTAAAATTATGAAACAAGGGTACTTAAATAAATATTGCGAACCACATCGAAATAACTTTAGCTATAACGTAGAATTTTTAACTTTGGAGTTACGAGTATAATGAGAGAATACCTACAGCCATATTCCTCTATATTATGTAGCTTCGCAGGTAAATCACACGTAGATAATAAAGACATTTTTATGTATCATGATTGCGATTGCACACAGTAGCCATGACACCCATGACAGTTTCTCATTTTCCCGCGCAGATTGTGACAGCTCTAATAATGTGAAGTTTTTTCGCAACATTTACTCTATGGTATTCAGAAGTTGACAACAATGACAACTAGGTTCTTATTTCTGCTTAAAGCTAAAGTTTCCATAAAAACTTTTATATCCTCATCTATGTTAACTTTTAATAATTTACTCATCCCGAAAGCTCAGTGGCGTATCATCTTTCAATGATTTTAATCTCGCTAAAAACCGTAGGTAAGAAGGGCACAGGGAAAAAAGGGGCTCATCGACAATTTATACGAAATCAAACAAATGATCGCACTTGGTAGATTTTGAACAGGCCTTTGATATGACATATTCAAAACTAACTAAAAAGGGCCCATTGCTTTGTAATCCTCAATATTAAAAAACACGTCAAGGAATAAAAAGAGCTCATTTCGTATCGAACTAGCTTAAAAGGTGCTCATTGCATCCCAATCAGAGTTAAAAGGAGCACATTTTACGTTTACGACGTATTGTGACAGATAAAAGTTAAACGTCAAGTCGTAATTTTTTAGTGCGTGTGTGAATTTGTTTAGAATAAGTAATATAAAATGGACCGCGATTACTGCGAAAGCGATGAAGAAAACCAGTTAAATTGTCACCCAAGAACTAAGAAAAGAAAGCGTTACGGGAGAATGAATGAAGTTATGAAAAAGATACGACTGTCTAGTCATCAGGAAGGATGTTCTTGCAAACAGAAGTGTTTTGAGAGAATTCCACCTCAGTCAAGACGTGAAGTTTAGCAGAATTTCAATATGCTACCATCTCATGATATGCAAAATACGTACTTATGTGGATTGATCTCAGTCTTGCCTATAAATAGATGCTCAAAAAACCCAACCGCAGTGCACTATGATGCTGTGTATAAATACAGAATTCGTGCTACGATTGAATCATCAGTTCAAGAAGTACAAGTATGCAAGTCAGCTTTTATGGCGATTCACGGAATAACAAAAAAGAAGGTCGAATACTTGGTGTCTAGTCTCAAGGCCTTCTCTTATTACAATCAACCCCTTTTTGCTCTGTACATTTCTGGCTTAGGCCAGAAAAGTCTGTTTAACTTTTGATTGAATAGGTCAATTAAAACGGAATCCTCAAAAATAGGTAGTTGGACTATGTAATGTCCAAAACATGTAAATAACATCGTTAAAAATGAGTATCCATACACACCATGTAGATTTTTAGTATAAATTAGCGTTTTATTCAATTTGTGTTAATTGTTGATGAGCCCCTTCTTTCCCTGTGCCCTTCCTATCATAGTCGCCAAAATATCAAGATTTGTTTACTTAAATAGTTACACTACCCGATTCAATTATTACTAAGCTGTTTTATTTTAGAATTTGATAGTAAGGAACAATATGTATAAAAACGAGCAATGTACTTTTTTCAGTGTGTTCGCTTTAACTAGATCACAGTTCAGATAAAGGCAAAAAACATGAAACATAACACCCAGATTGCCAAACGACTATGGTAAAAAACGGTTATGTTGAATGTTCATTCCCATTTTAAAAAAAAGGTTTTTATGTAATACGTTGCGAAACTACGGAGTAGGTACCTACATATTTCGTAATGAGATCTCGTATTCGATATTCGAATCGATTAGTGGTATAAAGTTAAAATTGATATATATAAGGACCTATCTATCTATGTTATAAAAATGAATCCCTATTTTTTTATATATTTTTTTTTTTTTATATTTGATAGGCTCGCGTTTGACCACTATCTCACCTGATGGTAAGCGATGATGTGGTCGAAGATGGAGCACGCTTGCCTAGAAGCAACCTATTCACTCTTGACTTAAAGACTCCCAGGTTGTATCTTACAGGAAACACAGACTCCGGTAGAGAATTCCACTCTCTAGCCGTACGTGCAATGAATGTTTTCTCAAAACGCTTTGTGCGTATGGATGGGATGTCCACCATGAACCGGTTTTCCCTATTTCCCTAGGTCATGGCATCACGCGTGAACGGCTGGAACGATTTCGCTAATTCTTTTTTTATGTTTCTTATTGTCAGGAGAAGGTTCTTATGACAGAAAAAATAAACTTAACGACTGCCTATTATTTAAACTTCACGCGTTTGACAGTTAAGACAGGAACGTCTGTCGGGTCAGCTGGTTATGAATAAAAAAATGTATAGAAGGACTAATCCGATTATAAAAATTCTTACACTGATACCAATACCAACTTTACAATATCACAGAGTGGCAGGGACTACTTTTTATCTAGAAAAAAAAAATGGTTGGTTCCAGTGGGACAGGACATGGGAGCCAAGTCGAGGTAAACTGCGGCCACAAAACTCGAAGTTATCGAGTTTTGCGGTATGCTCGACCACGTGTCAAAAAACATATTATGTCACCTTTCCGCATCGACGGCAAATCACGCTTCAATTAAAATCAATCATCTGACTGAGTAATCGAGAATCGATTCTACGAGGTAACTCGTTTGTCATGGTGGCCAGCATTGTTTGGATGCCATGTGTGGGCCTTGGTAGCTTAGTTCTACAGCCACATACATTAGCATAACCACCTCTATGTGGCCAATAGTGTAACTTGGCTAGATTTAATTCTTTTTTTTGTGGTCTGTATTTGTTTTGTCCTTTGCCTCCTCTATGGTCCAACTGTTTTTATTACAATTGCTGCCTTACTGTTTCTTTTTTCGAATTGTAATCTGTAGTGCTATTCTGTAAAATCTCACCGTGAAAACTTAGGTGAAGTGAACGTGAAGTGAGCTGTCAATCCATACAATCTAGGTGGAATGACAGTTCACTTCACGCTCACTCCACCTAAGTTTTCGCGGTGAGCTGTTAACAGAATCGACCAGCTGGTGGTAACTTCGTGTTATTTTTGTTGTAAACCAAAGTTACACATTTACAGACTTGTTGTTTAGCGGTCGTAGTTTATGTGGTATTAGTATGTTTTCAAAATGTATTTTCTTCATCTATGTACATATCTTGCCATGGTAGTTCTTGTGTAGTTAGACACGTTAGGGTCTAGGCACTTTGCTCTTGCAAAAACTTAGACAGTTAGGTTCTTTGTTAAAGCTGTCCCTAGAAGACTCGACCCTTACTCTGGCGACTCTAATTACTCGACTATACGGAGCTTAAAACACTGACCTTCCTGACACATGTACCGTGTATAGTGTAATGGATCCTATTTCATTATAATAATCGTTTAATTTCCATAAACCATTTAGCCAGCTATAAAATAGCTCATAATCCTGCCTCACGAAGCCATGAGTTATGAGTCATGTCCCAGCATCTGTGACGGAACTGAGGGACCACTTACATGCATTACATTGCCCAACCGTGTCACCGACCATAACCGACCAACTGATGATGTGCAAACAGCACTGATATAGCCAGGTTCTTCAAGTATGAATGGGATTCGTTCTAAGAATTTGTCACGTTATTTAATTGAAATTTGCGAGTTATTAATAGTCCCATTTAGGAGTGTATTTTATTTTTAATTATAGGGTTTGAGTTTTCTTTGGTCATTATGGAGACATGATATAATAATTTTAAAAGGAAATGTAGTAGAACATATTTGCCGGTAAAACATTCTTTTTGATTAGGCATTTATGATAACTTTCTTTTTTTTTGCTGTCCCTTCTAAGCTCATTTACAGACTTACTACAGCCATAACGTAAAGCCGGCTATTCACACAGAGGCGTGGCGTCTTACACGTTGTTTGACCGTGAATAGGATTTGCATAACGCCTGTCGCAACACGACAAAAAGTGGCGGCAAACCTGAATGATGAGTTTTCTATTTAATTAGGTGTTAGGTAATTGAGTATTACTGCTGATGTCTTCCTGCTATCCCAATTTGTGCAGGAATGTGACATGCGCAATGATGACTTGTTTAGGTATAGTACGGACATTAGAATCGCTTCATTCGTGCCAACTAGGGATATAAGATCGCGGTTGTGCCTTCGTTGACGTAAAGGTATATAATTATGTGGTTTTAGGCCATGATTAGACATCGAATAGATGAGATAGAATAGTTGAAAGGTTTGTATTAGAGTAGATAGATATGTAGCAGTTCTCATTCTTAAAACAAGATGATGCAAAAGTCATAAAAAGAACCGGATGACAGCTACAGACATAATTGCGATATACGAATGCATAATCTGTGAAATCAACATAGTAAAATTTTCACACGCATTTTTATACGACAATGTTACTTAACAGTATTTATGTTAATTCGTCTGCATTTATGTCTCAACGGAAAATATCTTATAAAGTACAGGAAGTGGTGTCATTACACAAATATGTTACACTGACCATACATACTCAACGTCCTATACAGGACATACAAATTCCATACATTCAACCTTCTTAGAAACTCTTTAAGGAAATCCATAGACTTAGCCCACTGAAATTAACATTTCAAGTAGGCAAAGGAATTTAACAAAAGGTCCTGTTCAGCCTATTCGGAGCAACACGAACATTACATAAGTCATTATTACCTCATTGGTTAATGTTACGAGAATGTGAACCAGTTAGTAAGCGAATGTTGCCGGATAATTTGCAAAATTACCGGGTACAGTGAGAAACGGAAGCGGAAATGAGAAATTGTGGCAACATTATCAATCTTCTTTCACTGTGGTAATATCAAATTAGCATAAACTTGTAATTAGACTTTTATTGAGTCATAATTCCTTTACACTAATTACCTACTTATCGTAATTTATGATTACTTCAGCAATAAATAAATTACTAAAGTAATTTTATCTTTTTCGTGGGGGTTTAATGTGATACAATTGAATTTATTGTGCTCACACTTTCTTCGAGTGTAAGCTTTCAGAAAAATACTCGTTAACTTTAGTGTATCAAAACGGAATTCTTGATATAAGGTGAAATGTACAAGTTAGCCCGCTAAATTTTTACTACCTTAATACTTGCTAAAGCCGCGATTAATATTTTGATCAACATGAACCTGCAAATTGCAAAAAACGTGAGAAAATTTGAATTTTGCGGCTTTATACAGCCTTATTAAAAAACCTATAATAAACTGTATGGCAGAAGCTAAGAAACTGATTAGCCATTAAAAATCTGCTTAACAAGTGTTAAGCAGATTTTTACTGGCAATGCAATGGTAAACAGTTCAGAGCTTTTATGAATAAAGGCCTCGTCGTGTTTGTTATTCCGGTACCTGACGGATTAATAAAAAAGTTAACCATCTGATTAGTTTAAAAACACTAATAAGCAGGTTCTTAATTAAAAATTTGGTATGGAGAATTTTAATTAAGAATCCGTTAATCACTATTTAAACGAATCATAGGTATAGATAGCGAGTTTTATAAAAATAGGCTGTTTAAGAATATGTCTGGTAGCTGATATTTAAATTAACTTAAGACTAGAAAACTAAAGCCTATTCCAAAATTTAAAACTACAACATGCGAAAGTTTGTATGGATGGATGTTTGTCACACAATCACACCAGAACGGCTGAACGGATCCGGATGAAATTTGGCACATAGACAGATTATAGTCTGGAATAGGCAGATTATAGGCTATTATTTATAATGAGAGATTGGTCCATGGATGGGTGACCATCTTTACATACCAAGACTCCTCCGTGCCTCGGAAAGTACGTTAAGCCGTTGGTCCCGGCTGTCAATCGTGGATCTTTGAGTCGTTACGGGTCGTCAGAAGCCCGAAAGTCTGACATCCAGTCTTACCAAGGGGTATCGTATTACCCAGTAACTGGGTTGTGGAGGTCAGATAGGCAGTCGCTCCATGTAAAATACTGGTATTAAGCTGCATCCGGTTAGACTGGAAGCCGACCCCAAGATAGTTGGGAAAAGGCGCGGACAGATGATGATTTATAATGGGAGATGTACTAATTTCACGCGGACGAAGACGCTGGCAAAAGCTTATCTACAATATTTTTCTTCATACGAGCTCTATACCCAATGATCTGTAAATATTGACCCAACCACTTTACCAAAAGAACGCACATATCGCACCTCGTTATGTCATTACACAACTCGTCAGAAACTACATCGAAATGTTATTTACTCACGTGAAGTAATATCTTTATTAACATGAATGGAGGGCTCAAGTGCGGATTTATTTAAAAAAAAAAGTGTGTGTGTGTACTTGTGTACGTACGTAAGAAGTTCTACTTCTTTGGCATAACAAGATAAAAAACCAAACTGTCACAAAGTTTAGAAAAGGAAAACAATCATGCTTCATGAACCACAGACCATGTAGGGGTGTCGGTTTAGCTAACTTCAGGCTGTAGGTTTTTTGTGACGGTGTACGCGCGCATCGTAAAAATTTACTCTCATCATTTTTCCCTAACGCGCCAAAAGAAGTATATCTTCAAAATAAAAACACAGGTTTCAGACATGAGATTTGAACAAACTCTCTTGACACTCTATTGCTACAAAAAGTTGTCCGTATTAGATAGAGAACTACAATTAGGTTGTCGGTAGAAATAAGTGCAAGAGTAGTTCTGTAAAGTATGGGGAAATGACAATTACGACGTCATTAGGAGTTCTATATCTTTATTTGGAAGGTTGTAAATTACCTTACTTAATTAATCCCTTAACGGCACTTTAACATAATATGATGGAAAAAGAAAAATCATATGCCTATTTAAATAAAATGATTAATTCGTTTCTCATTAAAAAAACTCCAATTTATGATCATGTAATAAACATGATTACAAATTGGAATAGAAAGGTCATCCAAATGAATATACTTAAATCATATCATTAAATATTTGATTTATATTAATTTTGTCGGCCTTTACCTCGTCAATAGATTTTTAACAAATCGTTTATTTTAACTGAGCTAAATATTTCTATCAAAATAATTTTGGAGTGAACAGATCATATCCTCTATCATGCATGATTGACTAAACTCCAATCGAATTGTTCATAAGATCTCAGTAACACTATAGTAACTTCTGTGGAAGCTGTAAGTTTTGAAAACGATATTTTGCTTTGTTATGTTGGTGCATGTCATTTGTATATCGAACAACCAACTGACAAAAAATAACCCTTACATAGTCTATGGCCTATATACCATAGACTTATTTCGTTTTTTAAATTCCAATCAGATCAAAATAACTGTAATTAATAACAGCGTTGAAATCAAAAGGTGTCACCATCTGAACGTGACGCAATCGTTAGATAATATCTCGCTAAACAAGTCATTGCTCAGAGAAAGTAGTTTTCTCCGGTCGGATGCTGCGCGCTGATGTAGTGGGTGAAATGCAAGCGCAAATTAGATGAATTGATGATGTATTGTTTATCATGTAGGTGCTATATCGTACTAATATTATAAATGTGAAAGTTTGCGAGGATGTATGTTAGTTACTCTTTCACGCAAAAACTACAAAACGGATTTTGATGAAACTTTACAGTTATATTGCTTATACATCAGAATACCACAGAGGCTATAATTTCTAATGGGGCGAAGTACTAATACCACGCGGGCAAAGCCGCTGACAGAAGCTAGTGATAAGGTATATATATTTGGTATACTAGTTTTAAAGTCAACATTGACAGCAAAAGCGGTAAAGGCGAATTTGGCTTGCTAGCTCCAATGAGATTGACCAAGCTATTGTTGTACCTATCTTTGCTGGTTTGATAGAATTCAGATTTTATTTTTGAGAGGCGAAAGAAATATATTGCGATTTGTATCGTTAATAAACATCCATGTTCCAATAGACCATACCTGTGTAAAGTATAATGTCTTTATAAGAAAATATATCATAATAGTTTCTTATTTATTGGTTGAATGTCAACATCAAAAAGAGACCAATAAATTGTTATTAAACCATTTGATACCAATCTAAAAGCTTTAGACGCGGCAGCAACTAGCAAAAGTAAGCACGTGAAATAAAAAAAGAATGATAACTTGTAACTCGATGAGAACACAGAACTTTACGAGCCAACAGCCTTATAGTAACAACGTGCGAACTCACAAGATTCCAATAATGTATATGTAGTGAAATCGACGGCCAGTAGCATCGCAAGAAACCGGCCATTCCTCTCAGATGCTAACAACTCTCACAGCTCGCGTGGGAACCAATCGTCTATATAATCTGTACACACTATGTATTTATGTAGTCTAGACAACATAAATAATGATGTAACTACTACAATGATTGAACCTTACTTGCCTGAATTCTGTGAAGGTAGCAGGCTACCTACACCGTACACCCGTACCCTCGTACACCGTACTCCCGTCCTGGCAGATTTAATATGGTATATTCAAATAGAACCCCTATCCTATTGAGTATATCTGTATATCTATCCATGTTAGTAGTCTTATGGAGAAGAAACTGCTGTTAAATATTGTCATACTAACGTATTTCTTTTTAATTGTTTCAGAACAACATGGAAGGAGGATAAATCATGAACTTGGCAGCCAGAAGTATCTGGTTATCTGAAGAACCAATAATGAAGAAGGGCATGGAGACCTTGCTGAAGAATTTTTAAGAAACCCGGTTCGGAGAAGAAAACTGAAGAATCCTAGGGTAGATTTAAGAAGAAAATTATGATAGAGATTGTAAAATAAAACGAGTCAATTTGCGTGTTTCCTTGATTGACCCTGAACCCTAAATCACCCCACCTTAGTAACTAAGATGTATGGAGTAGGAAAAAGCATATTTCAAAGTAAAACACAAACGTTTACAGACACAAACATAATTTGACACAGACAGTTGATTGGAACTGGAACTTTTACTCCAATCGTAATAAAAATAAGATAGTTGTGATCAAAACTATCACTTTACATAAATGGATTATAATAGAACCAGTTTTACATAATATTGACAAAAAACACGGACGACGAGGACGACGAAGCGAGTTAGGCAAAGCCTTTTCAAATGCGGGAGACAAATCCCATAAGAGCAGCATACTTAGATTTGGACTCGCTAGTCGGGTCCTGGGCATAAACCTAAGCCAACTATAGCTACGTATAACGATGACTCGGAGGCGGGTTGTGGGCACATGAACGAATTATTATTCGACCCATATGCTGGGTGTATGGCACCGAAAGTGATGGTATTAATGTTACAAAGTTCAATATTTCTACTAGCTTCGTCGCCCGCGTTATATTACCTAGTTCCTCTCTTTAATAAATTACAGCCTATATGTTATTCTGAAGTATAGGCAATATCTCTTGAAAATCTCATCTAAATCCGTTGAGTAGTTTTTGCGTGAAACAGTAACAAACATCCATACATACATCCTCAGAATCTTTCACATTTATAAAATTATTATAGAAGGAAGTAAGGAAGTAGAATTCATAAAAGGTGCAGTGTAGTTAGCTTTTTCTTGTCGTGAAATCTTAGTAAAAATCATGCCCAATGGAGATACACATGAAAAAAACACAGGTTAGGATATACCACATCAAAGAGCTGTTGTCTATCCTAAACGTAGTTATACAAAAAAATCTAATGAACATTGCTATCTACCACAAGGGAAATAGCTTACTATCTACTTGATATTCATAGCAGCGTCTGCTAAACCGGCCCACAAGTGGGTCGCGGATGATACAACACTCGTAATTTATTAGCTAGTATGAGAGACTCCGAGACTTCGAGAGTTTACATAAATGGCTACTGGATTATATTGAAAAAGAAAAAGGGATGAAAGGGCAAACTTTCAACTCACATTGGAAAATAATCAAAATTCTGATAATCCTACTTATAATGTAAGTAGTACTCGTATATATTCGAAAATTTGGATGGATGGATGTTTGTAATTCAATCACGCCAGAACGGCTGAACAGATCTGGATGAAATTAGGCACAGAGATAGATTATAGTCTATAACGGGAATAACATAACAACTGGAATAACATACAAGCTATAATTTAATCATGGGGAACTACTAATTCCACGCGGGCGAAGCTGCTGGCAGAAGCAGTATCATATAAAATTCATTTGCATCTCATTAACATAAAATGACTAACTCCTAAAATTCTAAATGCATCTTGCTGATGAAAATCAACGGAACCAGGAAATGAGTAGGTACAGGTTGCTGTATACAAAAAGGTCATCAATGTAAACAAAAGAATGAAGAGTTTACAAATATTAAAAGCTTTCGTCCTTTTATGAACAATCAAACCTCCAAAATATAATTACCATGGCATAATCTTTACAAAGTTAAATAGTATAATTACATCTTGGCATAACCTTTACAAAGTTAAATACTAGCCTGATCGTTGGTCACATTATACTTGATGGTATCCCGGTGCCAATACTTTAGGTGGTGGAAGCGCCAGGGTAACCCGCGAAAATCAAATTTTCTTACGTGTTTTGTAGGTCAGTGTCAGGTCTTGTATGTTGGTCAAAATTCGCGATGAATGATGATTCGCGGCCGTAGCAAGTATGTGTTTATAGAATTATAATCATTAAAATCATCAATACAACTCTCTTAGTTAGAAATGATGTCAAATGTCGTGATCTTGAAATAGTCATTCCATTCATCAATATGAACTTAGAAGGTTGTATTGATGATTTTAATTATTACAGTTCTGTAAATACGCACTTGCTACGGCGGCGAATTATATTTTGATCAACATAGAACCTGATACTGACCTGTAAATTACAAAAAACGTAAGAAAATTTGAATTTCGTGAATTATCCTGGCGCTTCCGCCTCATATAAAAATCAATAATGATTATAAAATTATGCCTAAAAATGTTTCCAATAACTAATGTTTTTATTTAGACAAGTATTTACACAAATGTAGGGTAAAACAATCAAGTTGCTAAGCTCCCAACGGCAGGCACTAACAAAATGATGAAACCACCGGTCATGTAAGTACGATGAATGAATAGACAAGGATTGTATATAACCAGGTTTGTATACAAGAATCACGAGGATCCAGTACCGTAAGATGCGCTGGAGTCACGACTTTTCGTTATTTATTACCGTGAGTATATAATATGGCTTATGGTTCTGAACCTACAGCTGCTGATGGCAAGATAGAAGCTATTTTATTTATTTTACAACTAAAATAGTAAACTACATGGACAGAAAATACTTGTCTAAGTTTAAGCAAATTAACTACAGCCTAGTAAGTAGTATTGATGATATAGAAAATCAGACTTATTTATAAAACTCGCTAACAAAATGCTTAGTTTGTAAGGCGCTATTAGCTGTCAACGACCTTGAGTAGTTAGCTTGGGTATTCTGCGCTGAGCTCACGTAACTAGTGGTATGTCCACCCAGTAATAGGAGTCGCCCATCAAGGAGCGCTGTCCGAAATTAGACGCATTATTAATTTATTACAGATATAACAACAAGTATTAAACTAAAACACTGAGGCTATATTATAAATAATTAAATGATCTTTAAAATGATGAAGGTTTCATAAAAATACGCTTTATAGCTTTTGCGTGATTCTCTTTTTTTTATTCGCGTTGGATTTAACTTTACAAATTAATTACACAATGTTTTAAAAATATAATTTCAAATATTCTGAGATCAAATTACGACGGAAATTGTCTTGAGTAACATATATTTTTTTTTAAGAAATAAGACTAGTCGTATAACTGCGCCTTAAATACTGATTATAGGATTTTAAATTCAAGAAAAAAATATTTGTAATATTTTGTATTTTATAAGATAGCAGACGTCTCATCCAGCATATTCAGCTGTTTGTAGGACAAAATCTCCTGCAACTGATTAGTACTTTACTTTACTTTATTTATTATCTGTTTCTTAATATTAATTTAATAGTCTTAGAAATCGTTATTCTGAACTCACTAGCCGCAACCACAGAAGCCTTTGATGGCTTATCTAAGCCATCAAAGGCTTCTGTGGTTTTTAGCATATATATTTAACATTCTGTTTTAAATATTTTGAACACTAAAAAAAATAAAAAAACTACCCACATCTATCCCTCTTTCCTTCTACCGCGGCCCTTGGCACAGGCAACTGAAGGATCCAGGGTGGGTTTTAGTCAGGAGAATTCATTAGATGATTTCCCACACTACAAAAATATTAAAATGAAGTATTTTAAAATGTCCTTAATTAATAAGGTACTAAGTAGAAAGGGACTAATGGATGTGTCGGTGGACTGAAGTGTCAGATGTGTGAGAATCTACTATAAGTAGGTACTTTAATTGCAAGGTATATATTTTAAAAGTTTTAAGCTTTTGATAGTCTTACTACAATTTACATTTTTTGAGTTCCGTACCCGAAGGGTCTAAACGGAGCCCTATTGTTGTCACTCACGTGTCCGTCTGTCTGTCCGTCCGTCGTCTGTCACAAAATTTTGTTACGAAGATTTTTTTAACTTCCCATTGTCCTGTGAACTTGAAATTTGGTGATAATGTTTATTATTACGTATACTTTGCAAACAAATAACAATATTTGGTACGCAACCCTTGAAGTGCGAAATCCGACTCTCACTTGGAGTTTTATTCATATTACAATTTCACACTTTTCATTATTGTTGCAAGTATTCCTGAAATACTTACTAAATCCGTATCGCAACTACGTGTAGATATCAATCAACATATGATTAACTGGCAAGTACTATCGATATAAACCTAGGTTACCTAACTTTAGGTTTCATTTAACGGCTGTTGGTTTAAGCATAAAAGTGAAGGGCACTGTAGGTTGACAATCTCATATGTGATTTAAATTCTAATGCAATGCGGGTCATTGCTATTAAACTATATTTTTAAGTAATTGGGTCACCTGTGGCCATGACAAAATCTATAATAAAATATAAACCGGCCAGGTTTATCCGCATACTTCAATATGGGTTGGGTTTACATACAATGAGATACTTATGTGATTATAACGAATATGTACTATTTAACATTAGTTACCTCTAGAGTGTTGGAGACATTGTTTTAGCATAATATCCGTCATTTAGGTTGAAATACAAAATAAATTAAAAGATTTTTTTAAAACAAGCTTTTTTTTTCACAGTGTATCGGAAAGTATTAATGATAAGTAGACGGCGCGGAGTGTTCCATACGCGCCTCAAAGAGTTGTTAGCAATAATGACGGGCCCGTCATGGCCGATGCCTGCCCAGGGGTTGTGGATAAATTCGAAACACAGTTACCGTTCCCCTGGGCACTCAGGGCAGGGAAGGAACAGGGGTGTGTTTTAGTCAGTAAGAGTCTGACACGTCCTTCCGCTCCACCCTAGAGCGGGAGATGTCATTGGATGATTTCCACCCCACAAAAAAATAATCAAAAAAAAAACACCGGACTTATATACAATGACATATAAGTAGGCCTAATTTCAGCTCTATCGGAAACCAACAAGTCGTGAAATGGTTTACAAATTTTGTAGCGAATAACTTACTTATGAACAAGTTAAATAAAAGTTTGTAAAAATACATTCCGTATCTCCACTATGTCTTATCTAGGAATATTTATTACATTCCACTATGTTTGACTCAAGTACTTGAGGCTGATTCTCTACAAGTCAGTCAATCAGACAACTGAGACAACCACGAAACTGTTTACAGATAGATCGATAACTCAAATAATTGTCTGTACCTACTACCTACTCGTATATACTGTCGCTCAGCAAGAATTCTGTTTTACGCCTGAAGGCAATTCCATTATAACTACCTATACGATAGGACGTTGTTTACTTTCAAATGCTAGCCATTGCTTCTAAATCTAAACTGAGTATTAATAAGTCTTTTGTTTTGATAGCTTTTTCGAATACTAGTACAGCTTCTGTGAAGGTATTATTTGCTTTTGCGAACCTACCTACCTAACCTGAATATATTTCTATGAACCATTCTCAGCAGGCTAGTATTATATTGTCTGTGGTAGTAGTAAGCATGAGATGTTACAGGTTTTTGGCGGGATTTTCTAGAGTGAAGTTCAGTGGCTGTTTTAATTATTCGCTTATTGATTCCTAGTGGATATTGTGATGTAAAATTGATGTAGTTTTGTGTCTCTACGCAACTGGACAATATATGGAATCATTGAAACCAGCGCGATCTCGGTAAAATTGAGCTGAGAATTTTATTCTACCTCAGCGAAGTTTGCCGAGAAGGTTTAGTTAGATTTTGCGCGCTTCCAGCAGGTTTATTTTCAGAATCATTGAGAAACAATCAGTACAGTTTACGGATTGGAATGGCAAAGCAATATAGCTGTGAATGAGTCAGCTATACAATAAGTACTTATGAATGAAATCAAAGTCTTGGTATAATTTGTACATTGCAATTTAGACAGGTGACGGTTTAGGCACAGACACAGTGCAGTTGCTAAACGTATAAATAAGGATGTATACGTTTTTAATTATGAAAATAGCGAAGTTAAATGCAGCTAGAGTAATAAATCACTTGTTTATGCACTGATTAATATGCAGTTTAATTTTAGTAACAGTTTTAATGAAGACGTCCTAATGGTTCTAGAATGATCGATAAAGATTGTTTTGTAATTAACGAAATTTCAGATAATTCGAAGTTTGAATTTATATTGTATTTTTTTTGTTAATTTGTGGATAATAAATATCGTTCCTAGAATTGCAATTTTCTTTGTTTCCACTTGAAGATTTTCCTTTTAGTTCATAACTAATTTATACATTATTTTTAATTTGTTGTTGTACACCTACCACAGAGTAGTCTCTTTAACCCAAAGGTTGACTGCTAGATAATGGTGTTGATTCTGTTATGCACAAACTAAACTTAATTTAGGCTATTGCTATCTTTTTCTCTCTAATAAAACAAGAAAGAGACGGACGTAAATTAGGGCTGTCAAATTTAGTTTGAACTAATATTTCCATACAAATTAAGGGTACACGTAAAAACATGTCGTCTAAAAACACGGCGAAGCGCAAGGCGTAAACTAGTTTGACATCTCTAACTTAGTGCATAGCTATAGCCGTCCTTTTCTCGCACTGCCTTTTAGTAAAAGATAGCAATTCTCTAATTTTAGTTTAGATATTGAGCAAGAGAATCCGTGCCATTGCCTTGTAGCATTAAGTCCGCCTTTGTACCACTATTGTAGGTATACATGAAGTTTAAATAATATTTTGCACATTCGATGCGCAATTTCTAATGAAATGTCCACATGACAATGTATTTTGCCATTCCACTGAGAAAACCTTAAGACTATGAGAGCCGATTGTCTTTCAATAATAGCCAACTATTGTTACGAACACGATAAGAAATAGCACAATGCAACCTTAAAAGGTGACGGTAAAAACATTGATGGCGGTAATCGGTAGGAAAAAATATTAAAGAAAAGGTTTCGCTAAATCTAGGAACTTACTTATTTGTCTCATTAATGAAAATAGATTAATTGTAACAAGAAATGTGTTAGTCACTCATTGAAATCTGATTAGTCACTCATTGAAATCTGATTAGCTAAAAACAATTCTCAGAAACTGAAGGTCATTTTGAATCAAGAAATGTGTTAGTCACTCATTGAAATCAGAATAGGTAAAAACAATTCTCGGAAATTGAAGATCATTTTCTATAATGTTGCGACAATTTATTTATATTTGTTTACACTCGGGTGCAGTTTTTATTAAAAATTAAAATTTTATTATTAAATTATTCGCTGTATTCCTTTAAGTTCAAGGAATACAGCGTTAAAATACTATCGACTCCAGACTCGACCCACTCGACTCGACTCCTCTATTGGTATTTGAATCAAGTCCTTGTATGTATCTTCGATCAGAAAAAATATAGAAATAAGCACTTACCTGTGAATCTGCGTCTTGTTTTGGGCACAAACATGATAAAATTATATCAATTTGAGCTAATATTATGTTCTAATATAAGTTTTGTATAAAAAAAGATATTGTGACGACTCTGTTGATAAAAGGGGTGAAAGCACAAACATATTTGTCTGATTGTATTATTACAACTAAAATAACATAAGAAATAAATTCTAATATTTTATTACAAACCTTTTTCTTTGAATGTTACAATATTTCATTCACATTATTACAAAAAAACATCCCAATCCTAACCATCCATATGTACATTTAATGGTAACGATTAATAATTATTAATATAATAATAATAAAACCTTTAAATAAATGTAAGCTAATCATAACCTATGACATTTTGTAAACTGAAAGTCTCTTCTACCAAAACGAACTAATAAATACAATTATTTGGTACAATAAAACTTTCATTAACACCTAGAATATTATTAAAGCTATTAAAATCTCTAAGAAATATGACTATAATGATGTTCTGTACTATATATACAAGTTATCCCATCAGTTTAAAAGAGTATTTTTCAAAATTATCATGTTAAAATATAATGCCTTGAAAGATCAACGAATGACAATTTTAAAACTTTGTTATTTCATATTTTCGGATTCGGATGAAACGTGTTTGTATTATTATAAACCAATTATACAAAAAATATCAGTCGTTCAAGTTATTATGGCCAGAGAAACCGGATCCTACCAGTGGGAGCCGCATAAATCAAGAATACACTTGATTTAGCCGGATTGTTAAGTATCTCCGGTTACGGGAGGCGTTGTTGTTTTTCTTGGGAAGAAGGCTGGTCTAAAATTAGGTCTGATTGGTTTAAAATAGATTTTTCTTTCTGTTGTCGTCTTTGGACTTTCTGTCGTGTACGTTTTTGCTGTAGTGAAGGTCTTTATGACTACTTTGGAACTATTGTTTTTCTTCTTAATATCTACTGGGACGTTTTGAACTCTGTTTGCACTGAAACGTGATTTAGACGGACTAAATGAGGTTTTGTTTGCTTTCTGGTTTAAATTAGATGCAACAGTCGCGTTTATTTTCTTAACGGTTCTTGGAGCTCCGCTTGGTCTCGTAAAGTTTGAAGATTTTATGACTGGTCTCCTAGGGAATCCGAATTTCGCCCGTTTGGCATCCAACGGCGATATTTTGACTGTTGTTGTTTCTTCGAGTACCGTCTCGGTAGTTGAGGTTGCGTCCGTTGAAATTGTTGTTGGAACTTCAGTGGTAGCCTGTGTCGTAGAAAGTAAATCTATGATAGGGCTTGAGCTTGATGGACTTTCCGTTGTTGTAGTCGTTGTTGGTGTAGTCGAGGACATAGTGGTAGATGTTGTAGAAGAGGGAGAAACTGTTGAACTTTCAGAAGTTTGCGGTAACACAGAAATATTTATTACCGGATATTTCACTGTGGCCACTTCATCGGCAGAGCCTCCGTTAAATTCTTGGCCTTTGGCAAAAGTAAGAATACTACGACCTGATTCAGGTTTCAATGGAGATATTTTGACAATGTTAGCTTCTTCTTCTTGGGTTGGTACTGATGCAGAATATACAACGAAAGGTTGATTTTTATCATCATTTACTTTACGTGCCATAAGTGGGTTCTCAGTTTTAAATAATCCTTCTAAAGATAAAGTAGATGGGTTAGTCAGCATGGAGCGTGGTGTTACTATTTCAAAGCTTTTAGCAGCTCTTACTTTTTCATTCTCATAAGCTGCTGGAACGAATTGCCATGAAGCGAACAGTGGGCCATCGTGTTCTTGGTCAGTTTTGTTTTCTTCATTAACGTAGGATAGGAAGTCATCGCTTGGTAGATGTTCTACATCATCTTTATTATCATCAGTTTTAGAGTCAGACACTTTTTTGATATGCCTGTAGGCTTCATTAACACTCTCTGATGCTACTAGATTTTCCCTGGGCGTATCCGGGAAAGTTTCAACTAAAGCTCTAGCATTTCTTGCTTCGTCAATACGAATATGATTTTCAGGTGGGTGTTCTACTGGGTATATGTGACCGAATTTAGTCAAATAAATTGGGATTTCATCTTCAACAATTTTGATAAGACTGTATCTGCTGACTTCACCGATTTTATCAATGACGGGTTTCTTTTCAACCATGATTTTACCTTCCTCAATGTGAGTGGTTTCATTATTTTTGTTAATATGGTGTTTGTCTAATTTCGAATTGACTTCGACAACTCTTGTGATAGAGAATAACTTGTCAAATTGAGTCTTTATTATCGGCGGTGGTGGAGGAGAAGGCTCAGTGGTTGTAGTAGTCGGGACAGTCGTAGGTACCGGTTCAGTTGTTGTTTCTGTATTAGGCACAGTGTAAGCAACTGTATTTTGTACAATCGTTGTTTTGATTTCAGCTTCAGTTTGTAAAATTGTGGTTATATCTTGTGTGGTTGGGTAGCTAGTGGTTCCTTCTGTACTTTCAAGGTAATCATCAGTACTGTTGTCTACTTCCATTTCATAAGTTGCTGTTTCCATTTCATCTGTATTAGTTGTAGATAAATCCTCAGAGGTCGTGGGCTCTTTTACGTCAGTCAAAGTTGTGGAAGTTACAGACAGGTAATCATCATCAAACGTTGTGGTTGTTTCACCTTCAGTAGCTGAAGCAGCAGTCGTTGTCGTTATATCCTTAGATTCCTGCCCAGCTTCTTGAGTTCCATTCTTAATGACAATTGGTGCAGTACCTTTAGGTCTAGGAACATTCACGGGAGAGTTGTAACCTGGTGGGACATTTTGTACTCGCTTCTTACCATCAACAGCTGGTTTGTTACTAAACCTAGTTATAATTCCAGTTCTGTTTTGAGAGTTCGAGAATCTTTTTGGAATTGCTGTTGTAGAAGTAGAAGTTCTAAACGTGTTTGAGTTTACTACGCGAGGTCTAAAACCTGGTCTCCTTGTTGTGAGAGCAACTTTTGTTGGTTCATCTTCGTCTACTGCCTCTTCATCATAAGGTCCTTCTTCTTCCTCATCCAACAATTCTTCAGAGTTAGCAACTTCACCTTCTTCGTGTTCCTCTTCAGAGTCCGGCTTCCTTGTGAACAGTTGGTTTGGTGGTACAAAAACGAATGGGTTATCTGATTCTGGATCCTCTTCAAGAAGTTCCTCATCATTATATTCTTCGTCATCTTCAAATCTCAGAGTGGTTTTGGGAGTGAAAGGTTTTCTCGTAAATAGTTTAGAAGAGAATGGTCTTCTGGTACTTCCAGTTGGTCTGAACAGTGGCCTATCTGCAGTTGCGGGACTTGTGTAAACTCCTGGGTTGTATTTTCTGCTAAAAACTCTACTAGTAGATGGTACTGAAGGTTCCGTGGATGGCGTGTATAATTTCTTACGTGGTCTAAAAGGTAACCTAGTTTTGCTTGTTGATGTAGTGGACACAGTGGTGCTCGCAGTTGTAGTTTCTGTTTGAGAGACATCTGTTTGCGTTACAGTTGCTTCAGTTCCAGTCGTATCTTGGTTCTCTGAAACTTCCACAGTCTGTCCTTCAGATATTACTGTCACCTCGGGTTTGTTATCTGTTTCAGGTTTTGATTCGGTTTCAATTTTAGCCTCGCTTTCAGACTTATCGGAATTTTTCTTATTTTCTTCTGCAGTGTTAGAATTAGTATCAGAACTTGCTTCAGTATCAGCAGATTTGGCCTCTGTAACCGTTACTTTAATGTTTTCTGTATTGCTATGTTCTTCCGTTTGAGCATCAGCAATTGATTCAACGTTCGCAGAAGCTATCGTTGTTTGTTCAACTGCTTCCTCTTCCTGTTTTTCTTCTTCCTTTTCTACGAGTTTCTCAGTAACCTCTTCTTTGGTCTCAACGTTTTCATTTTGTAACTCGACTTTAACTTTCTTTTCTTTGTAAAATTCAGTTACTTCCTCTATTATTGGTTCTGTTACAATTTCAGTAGTTGTAGTGGTGGGTCGTGTCTTCTCTCCATAGTTAAATTCTTCAATAGTTGAGGTTCTGAAAGTGTTCTGAGAACCAACGGACTTAGCAGTTAATTCCGTTTCATCTTCTGCAGGTTTTAGTTTCTTGCGAATAACCTTACGAATCCTTTGTGGGCCAGGTGCGGTAGGTGCTTCAGTAGTAACGACAGGTTCTGGAGCTGCTGTGGAAGAAGTGGGCCTGCGTCTGATCACTCTGAATCTCTTTTTACCAGAATCATCAATAGGAATAGTTTCAGTGGGAATAGTGTCACTATCGGCTGCTCCCGAAGTTCTTAATTTCTTTATTCGGACTCGACGTTTTGGCGCTTCTTCGGTAACTTCACCTTCTTCATGCTCTTTCTCCTCCCTTGCACTTTCAGAAAGTAAAATATCATCACTCTTAGCTTCTGGTTCATCATCGTCATCATCATTGGATAAAGCTTGCTGTGTGGTTGATTGACGCGACGGGAATGGTAATTTTCTGGCTATTATTCTCGGTGACGGGGTTGATGTCGGTCTAGATCTACCAAAAGGCAGACGAGGTGCAATTCTTTGGGTTGTTGTTCCTTCAGGCTCTTCAGTATTTTCATCGTCCGCATCAGGTGAAGCAGATGAAGATGGTGATCGTGTAAAAGGTCGTGGAGTGAATCTTGCAAAAGTTGGCCTTCTCTGAGCCAAAGACACAGAAGCAGGCTGAGCTGTGGCCTCTGTTGTTGTACTAATTGTAAAACGGTTTCTTCCTCGCGGGAGAAGGTTTGGTCGACTAGTCTCAACAGTAGCAGCAGAACCTTCACTATCAGGTATATTGGCATCAGAGGCGGTGCTAGGAAGGGGCCTACGGAAACGTCTATCGGCTCTTGTGCTAAAACTAGAAGATTGTCTCGGAACGAACTGTGGTTCCACGTCAATTGGAGTCAAAGAAATAACTTCATCTGGGTTTAAAACTTGGGGTTTGAACGACCCTCTTGAAACAGGAGACGCGGCAGCGGGAATCGAGTCATCACTTCGAGCAGTCTTTGATGCTTGGAACCTACTTCTAAACCTCCTGCCGACCGGACCGGTTTCCCTAGGAATAGCTTCATCGACTTCACGGCTATCCGGAGTAGTGGATCTAATTTTACGAGATACGTCGTCAGATTCCTCCGAATTCGAAGATATTTCGTTGGGCCTTGGAAGAGGTCTTCGTCGGTTTACGATAGTATAATTCCTGGGACTCACCTGTGTAGTGCTTGATGGGGCTGCTGTACTTGGAGATGGGGTGGTGGAGCCTCGCCGTCTGATCAGAGTACGTCGAGAGGGGATACTTGGAGGTGCTGGAGTCGTGGTAGTTGTAGTGGTAGTAGTGGTAGGCGTCGTGGTTTCAACAACAGTAGTCGGAGCTGGTGATTCAGTCTCGGTAGTTTCGATTTCAGCGCTCGGAGAGTTGAGTAAGGAGGATATTTGGACGGACAGGACCGTAGTGGGGTCAGGACTACTTGTTTCTTCAGTAGCAACAGTAGTAGAACGTACTCTAAGTACGGGGGCTTCAGAACTTGGCTCTTCAGTGGGACGGGCGGTAGAGCGAGACCGTACGATAGAAGTGTACTGGGGTTGTGTTGATATCTCTCTTTCTAGTGCCGTTTCTTGGAGTTCAACTTCTTCTTCGGAATTTTGATATCTGAAAAAAAAAGATATTTTAAATAAAAGCATTAATTTTTTATTTTTTATTTATTTATCCTTTATTTCAGGCAACTATGACCCATAAAACACAATACATATATAAGTATAAAACAACAAATATATATAAAAAATAATAATGTGTGATGATGTATAATAATATTATGTATTCGAAAGATGATTGTAAGACTAAGTAAAACTTACTGAACAGTAGTAGTTTCCTCAGTGGTAGGTCGCTGTCTTCTGATTGTAACGTATTCTGGTTGATTTTCTCGTCTTGCACTCAGAATGTCCAGTGAATTAGGTGAATCAGATACAGACACGAAAGGCTCTGAGCGTTCGAACAGAGCATTCCTGCAATAAAACGGAAATTAATTCACTGCTAAAATCTGAGATCGTCGAGATTTTCCAACGGAGCGACACTGACTTAACACACAAACACACCTGCTCACTCCAACCAGAAATATTTTTTATGAATTTCAATATAAGCTGTAGTATCGTGAATCCAATAAATTTACCTTGAGGCAGTATCATCAGCAGTGTCCGAAGTTGTTGGTCTTGCTCTGCGGATATTTACATATTGCAGTGGCTTGCTAGTTGTTCCGACCCTGAACTCTGTGTCTACTGACTTAGCTCTGAGACTCTGTTGCACTTCCTCTTCGGACTCGTCGTCTTCAATCTCTTCGCTTTCTGGAGTAGCTTCAGTTGTTCCTTTAGATCCACGTTGACGATTGATCGTTGTGTATCTGGATAATGTTATGATCAATTAGTATTGAGTATAACAAAGTAGTGGTACTTTTTCACACTAGAATGGAGGTTATTCTAGTGTAAAGAAAGTTACTAGTATTTTTTATTATTATTTATTTATTTACACTTAATGCCTTAGGCATTCTCTACCAGTCAACCAAGGGTGGTGGAGAGATAATATGGCAGGTGCATAAAAAAAAAACAAAGCAATAACAAGTAGAAATAATAATTAAAAACGTGAACGAAAATATATATATTAATAATAAACATACATATATATTTAATATAATAACTATCAATAAATATTTATATATATATAAAGTAATAAAAAAGGTTTTTGAGACGACTCTACTCCTTGTGTAGAAAATAATTCCGCAACTTCCGCTTAAAAGCATACTAACTGGTGGCCGTCCTGATATCGAGAGAAAGTGCATTCCACAGAAGGATGGACTGAATATGAAAGGAATAATGAACAAAATCTGAAGTATGAGCAGGGAAAAGCAGTAGAAGATTATTAGAAGAACGCAGATTCCTGGCGTGTGAAGAACATAGAAATTGAAAGTGATATATAAGATAAGAAGGAGGAGTGGGAGAGTTCAGCAGAGAGAAAAGTGTAGTCAGAGCCCGCAAACTTCTTCTCTGGCGAATATGCCATTTGAGCTCAGATCTGTGGTTCGAGACATTTTCACAATATTTCGTGTCCGTGCTGTTGACCGTAGAAGAGTTCCTTTATCCGGAGCTAATCCTGAATGTCAATTCAGGTCATGCTTACCATAAAAATACGCATTTTCGTCGTAACTGAACCAACATGAAAAAATTCAACTCCGTAGGATTGACCCGAACAAACAAACATTGCAAGTAGCAAAAGCTTATAAATAACAAGAAATTCAATCTCATTTTGCTTAAGAGTTTGTTGTGCCACTTCTTCCTTTGTGTAAAGAACTTCCTTTATGTAAATTTTGACGTTCAAAAATTGTCTACCTGCATAACCATTTTTTTTTTATTTAAAATTTTGACATATTTCAAGATACTTACTGTGGTCGGTCCTTCCTTATCGACTTGTCTCCGTCGTTCGATGGTTCTATTCCAGCATTCTGTGGTCCTCGTCGACTGTTCTGTCCAGCGGTTTCGAGAATGCTATTAGGTCCAGTGTATCTGTAAATTTTGTTAATATTTTTAATCAGAACTTTACATCGACGAAACTTCGTAACCAACTAACACATCAAGACAGTTACAAGCTACTTTAAAAAAACATATAGTTAATTTTTTTTTTTTTTCATCCTATTATCTGAGTCTGTCTATATGACCACCACAAACCAGTAACTGCGTAACATGATACCCTTAGCAAGATGATTATCAAGATGGTCATCTAATAATTAAGGAATATGTCATACCTGTTTTGTCCGCGTGTCCTTTCTAATACCTTCTGGTACAGCTTCTTCTTGTAGGGAGAAGGAGTGGTGGTGACGGCGCCATCCGTGCTCGCCTGGCTGTTCTCGCCGAAGTGGAGGTGCTTCTCCAACTGTTCGATACCACCTGAAGAAATAACAACGTTAATCTCTTCTCATTCGTGTTCTTGTCGTGCCCGTCCCGGAAAGCTTTCACGGATTCATTGAGGAGCTGCTTCCACCCGCTTGGGCAGAGCACCGCCGTGTCCTCGTGGATGCGATAGGCGGCAGCGACCTCTCGCGCCGTGCCCTGGTTTAGGCCATGGTACGGAGCGAGAGGGAATGGGAAGCCGTCTCCTCCTTCTGCGAAGCAGTAATGCTCGCGAAGAGGGAGGCGGCATACGTTAGGGAGACTCAACAACAGCTGAGTCGCCCTAACGCCCTCAGCAGCAGCCGCCGCAGGAGACGCCAGGAGCTTCGGGCGCCGCGAGACAATCTCCGGCCACCGTAGACCCGGGCCTGCCAACGGCGGGTAGTGGGTAATTTGCCGCCCGATCAGCACCAGGCCCGAGAGTCGACGGCGCGTAGTGTTCCACGCGCGCCTCAAAGAGTTGTCAGCAATAGGGACGGGGCCCATCATGGCCGATGCCTGCCCGGGGGTTGAGGATAAATTCGAAAGAGTTACCTCGCCCCTGGGCACTCAAAGCAGGGAGGAACAGGGGTGGGTTTTAGTCAGTAAGAGTCTGACACGCCCTTCCGCTCCACCCTAGAGCGGAAGAAGTCATAGGATGATTTCCCACGCGCTGGGGCACAGGCCTCCTCTCTGTGAGAGGGTGTGGGCCGTAATCCACCACGTGGGCCCAATGCGGATTGGTGGACGTCACATGTCTTCGAATTTTTGGTTCTAGGACATGCCGGTTTCCTCACGATGTTTTCCTTCACCGTTTTGAGAACAGTGGTGATAAAATAATTTACACAAAGTAATGCGCCTGCCTGGGTTTGATCTCACGACCTACAACTTGTAAGTCGCGGCCAATACCACTGGGCCACCACTGCTCCCGCGTCGCCATGTTAATAGCAAATGGTTTAAAATCAATAATCTTTCACCATATTTGGGCTTCATAGATTTTCCACATTACAAAAATATCATAATTTTAGACCGAACTGGCGAAAACTATGTATCAGGTTATTCATCGAGGTTTTAATTGTACTTACCGACTTTCTTGATCAAATCAATAAGTTCCTTTAAGACTCTGGGATCTTCCGCATCTTCGTCAGTTGGCTCCTCACCAGATTCGTCTTCGTATTCCTATACCATTGAAAATGAATTTTATTTATTGATAGGATGTCAACATTGCATACATTATGAAATTAATATAACATTACTGAAATATTATTTAAGTGCAGCAGCACTTATACAGGGTGTAACGGAAAGGTGTGGTCATATTTTAGGAGCCGGTTCTGCCCATGGAAATTAACAACTTTTTCTAAAAAAAGTAGAAAATTCCCAAAAAAAAATTGGACTTTCCATACAAAGTTATCATCAGCTGATCAATATTTGTACGGGAGGTAAAAATTTTTTTTTAGAATTGCCTCGGATTTGCTTGAAGAAAGTTGTTCATATAGATGGGCAGATGCAGTTCTTTAAATATGACCACACCTTTCCGTTACACCCTGTAGACAACCACAGCATACAAGGTGTAAATAAGTCATAAATTAAATAATAAAAATTGAACAATTATTATATTAGTAAAAGTTGTTCATAATGGTGAGTATTGTTCAGTTATAATTTTAAGTTCTAAGAATTTAAATTTTATTATTTTTAGTTTTAGATTTTAGCCTTTTAGCTTTGCTTTAGTCTCGACTTTTGGAGTTAGGCGTTAATGACTGCGGCACAGTATTATAATAAAGCTATCGAACACAGAATTTCTGTAAATTGAGTTTTTTTCGTTTCAATAAATTAGATCTTGGGTTAGGTAGGGTTGAAGCGAAACTGTAGTGCCTCTGGCATGTTCGCGGAAGCAAGGCTGAATGCGTTCAATGCCATTCAGAGGAACAGAATCGTATCATTCATGTCCAGGATTGGTACGTGTAGAAACAGTATAGTAAAAGAACTTGCTGATAGAATGTATGCTACCAAGACCTACAAGCGATGGCTGGAAATAGCTGCTTGAGTGTATACTGTGTTGTGCCATTTTCTTTTTTTTTGTATTGTGTTTTCTTTTTATATGGTTGTTCTATTGTATTATTGATTTTATTTAATTTTTTTGTCTTATTTATTATTATAACTTATTGACATTGTTTTATTTGATTTTTTTGGATGAATTTATTATTTTAATTTTTTTAATTAACTGACATTTAATTATAATGATTATTTATTTGACATTTTTGTATATTCTAACTTAGTTTAATCGAATTGCTTTTGTACTTTTTTTAGAAATTATGTGTTTATGGATCTGTTATGGTCTGCAATAAAGTTTTATTATTATTATTATTACTATTATATTGTCGTCTCCACCTGGTTTTAATGTCGAAACTTGAGGAAGAGAAATAGTTGTAATAAAAGTACATCAATCTTAAGGATGGTTTTGAACTTGAATTGATGATGTCTGAGATAAAACTGAATTGTAAATTAACCTCAGGTTCAGGTGTAGTACTCGAAGTAGTCCTGAACAGTGAAGAGCTCTTGGTACTCAGTCTAATAGGCTTCCTAGTGGTAGTAGTTGTGGTGGTGATAGCCTTAGTGGTGGGGGCTCGTGTTGTGGGGGCCTTCGTCACAGGGTCCTTAATCTTGCAGGGCACGTTGCGAGCGAAGTCGCAGGAGTCGGCTGCCTTGTTGAAGAAGAGACCTGGAGAGAGGGATTAGAAGAAATAAAGTATTTTGATAGATGACAATGATTGAATGAATGAAGGAGCTCGTGGCTAAAGTAATAACAGCCGCACGGGTCGATCCATCAGGTTAACCTACGCTTGCCGGGGTTGGTCCATGGGTGGGTGAACATCTTTACGTACCGAGACGCGGTTGGTCCCGGCTGTTAATAGTGGATCTTTGACAGTCGTTACGGGTCGTAAGAAGCCTGAAAGTCTGACAACCAGTCTTACCAAGGGGCATCGTATTACCCAGTAACTGGGTTGTGGAGGTCAGATAAGCAGTCGCTCCATGTAAAATACTGGTATTCAGCTGCATGCGGTTAGACTGGAAGCCGATCCCAAGATAGTTGGGAAAATGCGCGGGCAGATTGATAGATGACAATGACACAATCTTAAATTAATTCATTAACTGATAGATAAAATTCTGACTAAACCGCTAGACTAGAAACATACAATTTTTCACAAAAGTTCCTTGTCTTTAATAAATGTTTGTGACGACTTAGATGAGATAGGGCTGATTTGGATATTCCTTAAGAAAACGAATGCCATATAAGTACACAATACTAAAATGAATATAAAATAAAGCGAGCTAAATTGGAACCAGATTGAATTTATAAAATCAATACGATGATAATGTTAAAAAAAACACGTAATCTTACCAGATGGACAAGTGAACTGATTAGCAACAATGCCGAGGTTGGAAGGACCGGAGTCAAGACACCAGAAGTACTTCTTACAGTCGCGGGGATGAGGGTAGAATCCTTCATCAACACACTTGAAGTCTGGAAGAAAGACGAATACATACATGAAACATAAAGATTCTTTCCTCAGGTCTGAGTAAATAATCGACATCGATTCAAAGTTAACGACGGCTGCGAAGTTCGCTATTTTCGCTGCGCAGTACCCCTAATCCCGCTTTCACATGAATTTGTTTCTGCCCTGACTCGCCTGGTGTTCAGAGCCGCCATTAACTTTGAATCTTTCTACATAATGCGTATAACACATATATCTTTACTTATTAGAGAGTACTCTAGGAGGTAGATGAGGAATTAAATAAAGTTATAGTGCTATAAGACATAGTGATCTAAGAAAGCTAGTGATATCATTAAAAAAAATGGTTTCTTTGAGACCAGTAATCAAACTTAACCAATTCTGTTTCAATATTGAATATCTAGAGCATTTGTCTGATAAGGTGGTAGTAAATGACATTAGTAAAGCGGGATGACCGTACCTGATCCTGGATCGGGGGTGGTTGGTGGTTCCGGAGTAATGATGTTCCAGACAGGAGTCGTGCTGGTGACACTTGTGGTTGACTTGCGTCTGTTGGCCCTGTTACAAGACAAAGTTAGGTTACTTCTCTATCTGTCTTCATAGTATTAATCAAAGTCACTTTCCGCGACTGTCTGTTTCTTCGTGAACTCCTCTTAAACCACGCAAAGGGAAAAAACCGGCCAAGAGCGTGTAAAACAATTGTATGACTGTTTTGGTGTACAATAAAGTTTTATTCTATTCTATTCAATTCTACTTTATGTATTTTTTTTTAAATAACTTCAAAATTATATATTTCAAAATATATATTTGATATGTCGCACGACACAGTTTGAAAAACTTTAATTTTTCGTTTTTCACCCCAAAAGTGACCGCCATATTTCAAATTAATTTATTTAGGGTACACGTCTGTATTTGTGTCGTAAATATTCATGTGTGTACCATATTTCAACTCAATCGGACCAGCAGATTCGGAGCAAATTGGCTGTGACAGTCGGACAGACGGACAGACAGACAGACAGACATTTAGACAGACATAAATATACACACGAGTGTTCCCATAGGGGTTCCGTTTTTTCATTCGAACTTTCGGAACCCTAAAAAGAGCGATAAACGAGGAAGGTTTGTGTGTAGGTATATGTATATTTTATGTACCCATGCCGGGACGGATCACTAGTTTATATTATGAGACTTTTATAGCAAGGGGCCTTTAGGGCTTCAGTTTGACCGTACAATGGGTTTATCTGCGGGTTTATGTCAGTTTTGAGTCACTGACCAGCGCTCCTAGCGTGACCACCGTAGAAGCAGAATAAACAATAGTAAAAATGTCAGATTGTAGAAAGAATGCCCAATGCTCATGCGCATGCTGGATGTGAGAAAATTCAACTGTGAATTACGCTTGCCTTTGTACATGAACTATGTTCGACATCAGATCAAATAAGAATCCAAGAGTTTTCGTAACACAAGGTTCCGTAATAATAACTTACTTGGAAGCTGGCTTGGGCGTAGTGGTTGTAGTGGTGGTGGAACTCCTCGGCCTGCTCTTCCTCCTCGTGCTGGTCTGTACCTTCTCCCTGATGACGTTGCCTGTAGATCTGTGGAGGGAGGGACCATCATTATTTTCGTGACTTGAGTACCGTAGGGGGTGACTACAGAGATGACGACTAAGTACCTATGGAAAAAAAAGACATGTTGCGCCGACCCCAATAAATTGGGATAAGGGCAGGAGAATGATGATGGGTACCGTAAACAAAGCAAAAAACGTGCTTACATACTCCATGTAAGGAGTAGGAGTATCGTAAAGGTGCCTGCCAATACTCATTAAAAAAAGGCGGGCATTCATTTAAGGTAAAAAAAAAAAAAAGTTGTAAAACACAGACTCCGGCAGGGAATTCCACTCCTTGGCTGTACGCACAATGAATGTGTTCCCAAAACGATTTGTGCGTGTGGGTGGGATGCCCACCATGTACCGGTGGCGCATCGCCGTACGTCTAGTAGTCGGATGATGGAAAGGCACACTCCCTAAAATGCATCATCTGCCTAGCCTTTTCCCAACTATCTTGGGGTCGGCTTCCAGTCTAACCGGATGTAGCTGAATACCAGTATTGTACATGGAGCGACTGCCTATCTCACCTCCACAACCCAGTTACTGGGTAATACGATACCCCTTGGTAAGACTGGTCGTCAGACCCGACCGACAGAAAACCGAGAGGCTGGCAACTCGGCGTTGATGCTCAAGACTATGGAGCTTCTACTCGACGCGCCTATCACTAAGTTTAGTAGGAGATTTGCGTACATTTTTGAATGGAAACAAATGTAAGTACTTACCCAAGTTTAGCAAAATAAGACTCCTTGGCAGCTTCAATGAGCGGGTAAGGCTTGTTGTGACACGTGCCGCGGAAATCGTCATTGTCGATAGACCAGAACATAATACCTGCAATGAAAAATGTACTTTTAGCGTATGTTGCCGTGTTTCTAATCGTAAATAAATAACCTTTGAAATTGGCGTTTTTTTTTTCACAAATAGAGAACCTCATCACTTCTATGAATTAAAATATTCATCAATTGCTTGATATTATTTCGAATAATGACCGTCATAGACAACTGCCGATAGTAAAAAAACCTTACTACTTATAGTTGTATAAACAAAAAACTTTTTGCTAGCAGAAATGACCACTATATTTGTTTTAACTTAGCCAAAACTTATTTTTGTTGCTTTATCTAAGTGGCATACGTTATCTTAGTTTTTAAACATTATTGCATAAAAGTTTTAATCCATTAGTGTTTATAGTTGTTAAATAAATCAAGAAAATGTTAGTATGAAAAATGCAACTTCTTTAAAATTCTCTAAAACGCTGATTCCATAGGCCACCTAATAATATATTATAACCATATTTTGTCAAAATGATCAGTTAGCCAGATATGTTTTAAGGAATTTTCACCGGCCTTTAATCCGGTGTTAAACTTGAATCTGTTTTCCTGATGCCGCTTTTAAAATTCGCTCATTTGTACTTGAATTTCGCCTGAAAAACGATACCAAGCAGTTTTTCAAAACTACGAGTATCTGCGGGGGTTTTAAAAACCAATCATAATAGTAACATTGTGGCAATCTTTGGGAGAGGCCGCGTCCGGCCGTAGGCGACTAGATGTCTTTCGTCAGAAATGATAACGAGGATATACTGTATTTTGCCAACCCCTTATGTGATCTCTTTTTAACCGACTTCAAAAAAGAGGAGGTTCTCAATTCGTCTAGATGTTTTTTTTTTTTTTGGATGTTTCTTTCCCCGATATCTCCGCCAATTTGTGAATCGATTTTGACGATTTTTTTCAATCAACATAAACAAAAAATATGTATACACAGATGACGTTTTCGTTTTCTCCAAATGTTTAAATTCCATGTTATTGGGGTTATTCATTCGGGCATAACTTTAGTATTTAGTTTTACTTCTGGGGTACAACAACTAAAAAGAAAAAATAAAAACATAACAGTTCAGTAAAAAAATATGATGGTGATATCAAACGTTCTTTCTTTTCAAAAAACGGCTAAGTGTGACTCGGTCTCGCGCATGAAGAGTTCCGTATCATCGTACAAGATTATACGCGTCTAATACTTGTTGCCATTATTAAGATCGATTAGCGGCAACAGAAATAACCATTCTGTAAACATTTCAACTAAGTATCTACCTATTATAGATCATGAGATACAGCCCCCTGACAGACAGACGGACGGACAGCGGAGGCTTAGTAATTGGGTCCCGTTGGATGGGCAACACTTTTAGGGTATGCAACCCTCAAAGTGTTGCCCATCAGTATTACTCGTTTATCGTGGGTGCGTAAAGTCATGTACATAAGACATCCAGGCCCGCAACAACTCTCTGTAAGCCATACAAATATTTATTCCGTACGGGAAACGAACCAGCGACTCAATCACTGCCGCAACCGTGTCGTCGTTGTGAACAGCCGGTTGATTCTGTTAACATCCCACCGTCATAACTTAGGTGGAGTGAGCGTGGAGTGAACTGTCATTACATCTTGATTGTATGGATTGCTCACTTCACATTCCACTTCACCTAAGTTTTCACGGTGAGATTTTACAGAATAGCACTACTGACCTCCAAGTCCATTCTCAGCGACATACTCCGCCTTCTTCCTGACGATGTCCACGTCGTCGTAGCCCACCCACTGGTTGCCCTTGAAGGCCACGGGGCCCATCGCGTCGGAGTTGGGGTGCATCACCGTCCACTCTTCATCCTCTTCCTCTTCTTCATCGGAGTACTCTTCGGAATCATCTTCGTCGTAAGCTTGGCGTTTCTTCTTTTTTGGTTTCAGGGATTCGCAGATCTGGAAGAATTGAGATTATAAATTTAAGGTTTAGTAAGTTTTGAAAGTTTCTATTAACGACTAGTAGTCTAGTTAGCTTTTCACGTGAATACGTCTTTTTTGCTTCTATAGGGGGTAATATGTAGGGTGATGTGGATCACCGATATAATACTCTTAACTTCCCGAATACCTTATTTTATTTTATTAACTTCTTACACTTATCTTATCGTCTTCGCGTCTTTACTCTCTTGGCTCGTCTTTTTTCCATATCCCTCGTACATATAGTCTCATTCCCTCATCGCTGCATTCATACTCAATTAGTTTTGTTATTTATATTATACGTTCCGAATTAACATCCTACATATATTTACTATAACTGAGGAGCTCGTAGCTAAAGTAATAACAGCCGCACGGGTCGATCCATCAGGTTAAGGTACGCTTGCCGGAGTTGGTGCATGGCTGGGTGACCATCTTTACATACCGCGAGACTCCTCCGTTATACTAAATGGAAATCTTGAAACACAGCAAAAATGACCACAAAATGACAGCGCTTCTCCCTCAACCGTGAGCGATGCATCACAGTCCTCACATGATCCTCAAAGATTTCTTTGAACCAGTAGTTTTTTTTGTGTGGCATCTTGCCTGTGGCGGCTTTAATTTATTAAAGCCGCCAGGGCTTATTAAAAACTTACAAACTAAGCGACAACACGCTAGGGGCACCCCCTGCGGAGTACGGGCCTCGGCTTAGGGCGTCGCTTTGAGCAGCAAGGGACGGCTGGATCGAACTTAAATTATTTAGGGAATTTAGAATTACAGGCTCAGCGGCGCGTGCTGGCTCAAGCAAGGGACGGGGAATTTGAACCTGTAGTTATTCAGTGGTGTAATTAAATATTGGATGGAGATGGATGGACAGATACATATCTAGCGGCTACATAGCCGCAACATCAAACTGTATTCCCCGATTTTGTTTACCCGTTATGTAAGTAGACGTACTTATTCACGTAAAATACACGGCTGTGTCCACGACACAGCCAAACCCCGTTTTATTGTTATTTGCTGTTTCATAAATGTATATTTATTATAGTGGCGACGCGGGAGCAGTGGTGGCCCAGTGGAAACGGCCCGCGACTTACAAGTTGTAGGTCGTGAGTTCAAACCCAGGCAGGCGCTTTACTTTGTGTAAATTATTTCATCACCACTGCTCTCAAAACGGTGAAGGAAAACATCGTGAGGAAATCGGCATGTCCTAGAACCAAAAATTCGAAGACATGTGACATCTACCAACCCGCATTGGGCCCGCGTGGTGGATTACGGCCCACACCCTCACAGAGAGAGGAGGCCTGTGCCCCAGCAGCGGGGACATTAAAAGGCTGATGATTTTTATATATATGTATATATGTAAAAAAAAAATATGAATAATGAAAAATAAATGATTTTATTATTCATTATTTTTATTACAAAAATAAATAATTTTAGAAAATATTGTACAAAAATAAACACAGAAGGTCCTGTGTGAGTACTGATGAGATAAAAATCAACATAGCTTGCATAGCTTAGTTGAATTCAAAAATATCAATGTTGGTGGGAGACTAGACAATTCATTTAATCCGACGGCCCCTATTATGTGTCGTCTTGTAACGAAACCATAGCGCGATCTAATTCGACGCCAACGCCATCTAGTTCCGTTTCGGGAAGTTACAACAGGGGTGGTTCTAGTAGCATTCAGACGATTTTTTAATTCATCTATTAGGTTTTCCCTTTATCTCCAATGCGTAATAGGAGTAGCACACAGCAGTCCCAATGAAGTAATATTTAAACACACTGTCAAGAGTCCTGGTGCTCAACATTTTTTTTTTTTGTTAATAGGCACGCGTTTGACCACTATCTCACCTGAAGGTAAGCGATGATGGTCGAAGATGGAGTACGCTTGCCTAGAAGTAATCTATTCACTCTTGACTTAAATACTCCCAGGTTGTAGCTATCAGGAAACACAGACTCCGGTAGGGAATTCCACTCCCTAGCTGTACGCACAATGAATGTTTTCTCAAAACGCTTTGTGCGTACGGATGGAATGTCCACCATGAACCGGTGGTAACATTGTAGTAACGAATCGTAAATCTTAGTCTAGGCATCGAAAGCCTGTCTAAAATCAACATCAAAAATATTGGCTCGCCTTTGTACATGAACTGGCTAATTACCGTGTTCTGTGTTAAGATGTGGTGTACAATAAAAAAAGTGTGTGTATACTTATGTAGGTACGTACGTAAGAAGTTATACCTCTTTGGCGTAACAAGATAAAAAACCAAACTGTCACAAAGTTTACAAAAGGAAAACAATCATTTTTTTATTTGTATTTTTTTATGTAAAATTTTGACATCCATTTTTTATTAGCAGTACACCACAGACTACCCCTTTTAGATTTTAAGTTCTTTCAGTCCATCCCATTGTCCATCCAGTTGTCTGGTAGATATCGCTGTTCAGCGATAAGACCGCCGTTGTACCCATAGATTTAAGCTCGTGTAAAACCATTGTGTAACTGTTTTGGTGTACAATAAAGTTTTATTCTATTCTATTCTATTATTCATGAACCACAGACTATAGCTAACTTCAGGGTATCTGTTCTAGCTAAATTCAGGGTGTCAGTATTTTGTGACGGTGTGCGCGCGCTACGTAAAAATTTATTCTCATCTTTTTTCCCTAACGCGCCAAAAGAAGAATAACTTCAAAAATTATGAGTTATGTATTAAACATTTTAACAAAAAAAAAATAACCTCCGAAAAACAAAGAAACTGAAAAGTGAAAAAAGGAATCCTAACCATAATAAAGAGTATTCTATTTTTTTAACCAACTTCAGAAAAGGAGGTTCTGTATTCGACCCGTATGTATGTATGTTTGTTTGTCCGCGATTTTCTCGAAAACTACTGATCCGATTTGGATGGGGCTTTTGTTATTCAAATGCATATTTTATGCATAAAAATAGAACCGACTTCCAAAAAAAAAGAGCAAAATAACTTTAATTCCGGAAGTCGGTGTCAAAAATCGAAGAAACATTGTTTTTTTTTAGTTTTAACTAAGTTTCTACACTCTAGCAAGTGCTAAATCATTTTGAGTCGAAGCAACAACTTTGAACAATAAGAGTAGAAAGAAGAATCGAATAGAAAACGATTATTCGAAAGAGACACACCACAACAGGAACAAACAAAAGGTAAAGAAAAGAGTAGACACAAAGATACAATAAAACTGTGCTGAGCGTCCCCTTATCGAAAGGGTTACCATCTCAGCATTTGCCGCAACAAAACGGTCTGCAGTCTTAATTTGGGACAAGCCCACAACACTATTCCCAAACCACTGTAACTCTTGTAAGCCAGAATCAACAGTGGCGACTACCAGAAAAAACGCCGAGGCAATGAAGCTCGACGAGTCCCAGAGAAACGATTAAACTGTCTTGGGTCCCGCAACGAAATTTTAATTAATCAGAAAAGAACAGCAGCGGAGTAAGAAAAACTTAATTTCCACTTCCCTCCTAATCATGCAGGAGACAGAACAAAGCATTAAACACAAAGGGATATATACAACTGGGGTAAGCTGATGGGCTTACCCCAGTTCCCACACACAGTGTACAGTTCAGTCCCCGCAACTGATGAGTTGCCAAGCACCACGAAATAGATAGGCTGTTATATGTTTAGACAGACATGAATATTAAAGATATCACTCTTACCTCATAATAAGCCAAGTACCCCTTCTCCCGGGTAGCATCCCCCTGTTCTCCGGGACCGTCGGCCGGGGAGCCGATCTCCACAGCGTCAGGATTGAACAGCGTGTAGGAGCGACCGTACGTTGGTATACCGAGCACCAGCTTCGACGGGTCTGCGCCGCTCTCGATGTAGAATTTGATTGTGTAGTCCTGGAAGGAGAAAGTGGAGAATTTAGCATTTAGTCGGAGAGGTAACTTGAAATGGAGATTTACATTTGTGCGCTTGACCACTATCTATCTCACTTGATGGTAAGCGATGATGTGGTCATCGACTGAGCACGCTTGCCTAGAAGTACTCTTGTCTTAAAGACTCCCAGGTTGTAGCTATCAGGAAACACAGATTCTGGCAGGGAATTCCACTCCTAAGCTGTACGCACAATGAATGTGTTCTCAAAACATTTGGGGCGTGTGGGTGGGATGCTTAACTGTTTTTTGATCAGCCTTGCTGATCTGGTCACACATTGCAATGCCGTTGACCTTGCTACTTGCTACCACATTGTGTGCTGACCGGTCTTCTAAGGTCAGATCGTGAAGACATTTCGAAAGGTTTACGTCTGGCAGCTGTCTACAATAGACAGATCCGATTGATTGAAGGTTCGACCGGTTTCCTACTGCAGTAGTGACAACTCTCTGAGATATACACAAGACAGCCAATGAGTCAATTTCTCCAACAATGCTTAACAATGAAATACCTAAAAAGAATACGAGTAATTCCATCGTTTTTGTATTATGCGTACTAATCGTTCATGGGCATTATTTATAAAAACAAAAAAAAATGTGATTAGCTTAAACATTGTTATGCAGGTTCTTAATTTAATTTAAAAAAATCTTTGGAGAATTTGAATTTAGAATCCGCTAATCAGTATTTTAACTAAGCATCTATTTAACGAAATTTATAAATAAGACTGCTTATGTTTAAGCTATAGAACCATTTGTGTCATAACGACTTTGAAAGTTGGGCTATATTTTGAAAGACTTGAAATGCTGCACTCTATAATCTTCCGAGTAGTCTGTTAAATAGCCAACCTTTAAGGCGCTATTAACTGCCAATGACCTTGAGTGGTTAGCTTGCGTGTTCTGTGCTGAGCTCACGTAACGCGTCGTACGTCGACCCAGTAACAGGACTCGACCATCAAGGAGCGCTTTCCGAAATTAGACGCATTATTAATTTATTATACATAAAACAACAAGTATTATACTAAAACACGTGTACTAAAATATAAATAATTAAATGTACTTAAAAAGGTCCCATAAAAATACGCTTTATAACTTTTGCGTGATTCTCATTTTTTTATCCGCGTTAGACATAACTTTACAAATTAATTACACTATGTTATAAAAATAAAATTGCAAATATTCACATATCAAATTACGACCAAAATTGTTTAAAGTAACATATTTTTTTTTTAAAGAAATAAGACTAGTCGTTTAGACGTGATGTTCAATTAAAACCCATTAGAAGTCGTAGAACTGCGCCTTAAAAAGAATTTGATCCTTGGAGTTCTAGGCCTGTAGCCTCCAGACCCCCTTGATTCGTCTAAAACCTTTGTAATCTCTTAGAAATTACTTACAATATTAAGTTCGTTATCCACGCTGTATTCGTTGGGTTCCTCCAGCGGGTACAGGGGCGCGTGGTGGTTGACTGCTGGCTCGAACGCGGAGTGGTAGTCGTATGACAGCAGGTTCATCCAGTCCAGGTATCTGTAACAGATAGGTAACATTTAGAACTACGTACGTATAGAAAACTGACTCCTGCCAGCGGCTTCGCCCGCTTGGAAATCATGCTAGGGGACCATGCTCCTGGATTAAAGTGTCCTACGTGCTATTCCAGACTATAATCTATCTCTGTGTCAATTTCATCCAGATCCGTTCAGCCGTTCTTGCCTGATTGAGTAACAAACATTCATCCAAACTTTCGCATTTGTAATATGTTTTGAAAATACGAGTATATACAAGAATGTGTACATATATGTATAGAGAAGGAAGTAGGATGTTTGTAGTTTAAAAAGTCATGTTTTAGACAAGGATTAATAAGATTCATTTTCTTCTGAATAAAGAATTTGAAGTTGATTTTTTGAAAGCCTCAAAGAGCCTTGAATGATTGAACCTGCCTTTCAATCTATGACGTTTTTCTTAACTTGAAATTCTCAATTCAGAAACCCAGTTTTACAATAGGCACCACCCTGGTAGAGAGGAACCCAAATTCTACACCAATTTAATTTAATTTCTTCTCACGGATCTTTGTAAATTACCTAAAAAAGTCGTAAACGACGGCACCTTCAGTTTTTGCAATTCTGTAAAGCAATGCATTAGTACTGTCTTTTTTTTAAATAAAATGTTACACACACTAGGAATTACTCCTGTATCTGTATATGTACCCTGGGTGCGTTCACAAACATTTAAATTCACATACACAAGACACCTAGACCCGGAAGAACAGCTATCTGTAGGCCATACAAATATTTGTTCCGTGCGGGGATCGAACCCATGACATGCAGCGCAGCAGCCGAACGCTCAACCACTACGCCAACCGTGCCGTCAGACACTGTGAGACAGAGCAATAAATACACAGATGAAAACGGAGGTGCAGTGTATTCAAAATGGGCTAAAGCTTCCAACAGGCGGGCGTATCCGCTTCGGACTAATGTCACGTATTTCATGCAGTAAATGACAGTTAGTGACTTATGGAGCACGATCCACAGAAAATAAACAAAAGACCGCTCTACGGACAATACCTGAGTTACAGATACGGGTAAGTACCTACAGATATTCTAGTGGGCCGAAATTTCTGTTCCCTTACGTAACTGAGACTGATTCTACTTTTTAACCGACTTCGCAAAAAGGAGGAGGTTCTATGTTCGGCTGTATGTTTTTTTTTTTATGTCCTCCGATTTCTCTGTCAGTTATGGACCGATTTTCAAAATTCTTTTTTTATCCGAAAGAGTATACTCCAGAGGTGGTCCCATATAAATTTTATCGAAATTGCTTTAGAGCTTTTTGAAAAAATCAATAAAAACAAAAAATGTGTATACGTAGATGACGTTTTGGTCTCCTCCAATAACGAGTATGTTCAAATTCCATGTTCCATGTTATTGGGGTTATCAATTCGGACGTAACTTTAATTTTTAGTTATAATTCAGGGTTATTTACTTAAAAAGTGAAAAATAAAAAACTTTTTTACAAATATTACAACCGACTTCCAAAAAACAAAATACACTTAAAATTTAAAAAAAAAACTTTTATTTCGGAAGTCGGTGTCATTTAACGAAGAAATAAAATACAAACACAGACTTCCGAAATTAAAGTTATTTTGAAATTTTAAGTGTATTTTCTGGTGAGAAATGGGTGAGAAATCATCCAATGACATCTCCCGCTCTGGGTGGAGCGGGAGGGCGTGTCACTCTTACTGACTAAAACTCACCCCTGTTCCTTCCTTGCCTGAGTGCCCAGTGGAGCGGTAATCTGTTACGAATTTATCCTTTACCCCTGGGCATGTGTAAACTAGCCCTAAACTCAAGTTTTTAATATAGGCCGCACACTTGTACATTCCAATCGTATCGAATGCGGAATATCTCACTCAACACCTGACAAACCATAATTATCATTTCAAGATCACCACTGACCATGGGAACGAATGATCATCAAATATGGTCCGAAACTGAGTCACCTTGACCTTTCCAAGTATTCAATTGGATTCTATAGATCGAAATATTTGTTTAACCAGTTCGCCTACGCACTTTATTCACTAAGTTATTATGTTCTTTATATATCCTTATGTATAAAAGAAAAATATGTAATTATCTTTTCTTGAAGTCCAATGACCGTATCATTGACTTCAAGAAAAGATAGGCAAACCAAGTTTGTTGTTGTTGTTTTTATTTTTCTATACATTGCTCGCACTTGGAACACGTAAATGACCCGATACTGCTGCAAAATAGAATTATTTAAAAAAAAAAATCGCAATTCTGTATTTTTTTTTATTTTGTCATAGTTTTAGTTACTTAGGTACACCATGAAAACAAAGTTTCGTGCTACTTTGACATTCTTTTTAACATTTTTTTTTTCTGAAATTCCAATTGTATTAAAGGCAAAATAGTTCAAAAACTAACAAAGAATTGGCCGTCGCGTCGACCCAAGTTGGCAGGGCCTGCAGTCTCAACATCGCGTATCGACCAAATTCGTTCGCTAAGAAATTAATGTTGCGAGGAGGCCAATTTTTATGTCCTTTAATTTTTTGAAGTTAATTTAATTGGTAAAAGTTATTAATTAAAATTTAAATAAATTACAAGTTTTCATGAAAAATTGTGCTTGCAAGTTAAAATTTACGCCGTCCCTGTACATATTTCAAGAAGATCAATTATTTTTCAGGTTATGATTTCAAATGAGGGAGTTTTTTATCGACTAGTAACTAAACGATCTGTAGCTAACGTAAGTTTCAATGTCGAGACTGCAGGCACAGCCCCCCAAGACAAATAACTTTTCTATAATAACTAGCTTACGCTAGATAGTTTACGCTAACGCTTAGTACCTACAAAATGTATGGCAATGACATTACCTGCGTAGATAAGTGTCACGTGACTTATCGTAGGTAATGTCCACACTACTCAATCCCATAAATTTGATTAATCAGAAAATAAGTAATGTCTGGCGGATCTCGGATCTTCCTCTAAAAGTAATTGTTATCAAGGACGTGCGGTTGACCGTAAGTAGGTACATCAGCCGATGATTATGTATTTCCTGTTTGAAACAAATTGGAAATTAATTTATGTGGGTTCAAAGACGCTCCTTTGTTTGGCGTGCTATTAAATAACTGTGTGTTTGTAGGCGAATCAAATTATACGTGTATCATTATGTTTTTATTGATGTGTTAATGTGCATCTAGGATGTTGGTGGGATGAACTACAAGTTGCAACCAACGCAGATACATTCTTTAAGGGTCTACTACCGGCCAAGTGGCTCATTGAATAAAAAATCGTAGCATTGCATAGAAAATAAATATTAAAGAATCCAACGTCGTGTTTGTTATAAAGAGGATAAAGTATTTTTACGTTGTTAAAACAGGTCTCAGAATGTTTCGTATTCAAAGTAGTAGGCAAAAGTGTCAGAAACGGCCGTTTTTGGTACCTTTGCCTACTACTAATATAATAATAATATTTTTTTTTTTTCCTTTTGTTTGTTGCTGTTGTGTTGTGTCTGTGTCGAATAAATGTTTATTCTATTCTATTCTATTCTATTCTATACTACGATTTTTTATTCAATGAGGGTGCCACTTGGCCGTTAGTAGGGCCTTAAGGGCGGTGTTTTCAAATTCGTATATTTTTTTCCTTGGTTTTAAAAGCCAGGTCAATTAAACTCTGTTGCAAAATCTCAAGTACGGTTAGGCCAGTAAGCTATTGAGATGAGATTTTTCAAAAGATTTGAATCAATTCGACTTTAAGAAACGAAAAGTTTTTTTTTTGGGACAAGCTTGCCACACTGTTCCCAGCTACTGCAACTCCAGAAAAAGAGAAAAGAACAGCGGAGGAGTACGAAAAAAACACGTATTTTCCACGTCCCATCCTTATCAAGCAGGAAACAGAACAAAGGCCAATAGGCACAAAGGGATATTTACAACTGGGGTAAGCCTAGTTGCCAAGCACCAAGGATTAAAACACTAATCTGAATGGGTTTTCTTTCTTCGTTTTTTGACACCGACTTCCGAAATTAAAGTTATTTTTTATTTTTTAGTGTATTTTCTTTTTAGGAAGTCGGTTGTTTTCTTTTGTAAAAAAGTTTTTTATTTTTCACTTTTTAGTTGTTATACCCCAGAACTAAAAACCCCAATAAAATGGAACGTGGAATTTAAACATACTCGTAATTGGTTAAAATCGAAACGTTATCGAGGTATATTTATTTGTAGTTTTTGTTCAGTTTCTCAAAAAGCGCTGAAGCAATTTCGATAAAATTTATATGGGACCACCTCGGGAGTATATTCTTTCGGAAAAAAAAGAATTTTGAAAATCGGTCCCTACTGACGGAGAAATCGGTGGACATACATAAAAAATACACACAGTCGAACATAGAACCTCCTCTTTTTTCGAAGTCGGTTAATAAGACAAGATTCTAACTGGAGAAGAGTGGCTCGTGATAGATCACATATTGCGGAAATTGCAAGAGGTGGCCTTTGCCAAGAGGCATGCTGAATTGAGAGACTTACTTTAAATAACAAACTGTAAAAACCAAAAATAATTCAGAATAAAAGGACATTATTATTATTATTAATAAAACAAGATTCACGACAGTCCTAACACCGACAAAGCCCGCGCCAGTAGTTAGCGCCCATTTTCATCACCCGCTACTTAATATATCGTAAAGCTCAAATCGTAAACTAAACCATTGTCTTCAGAGCACTTTACGTAAATATCTAAAGACAAAGCTAAACGGAGGAACTAGAGCGTTGAAGGACGAGTAGGAGAGAATTAACACATCTCATTGTTTAGGAGATTGTAGGGCTGTCAAGATTTTGTGGATTTTCGGAGGCAGTAATGTAATGTGTTTAAATAAGCAGTGATATTTGTATGACATACATTATAATTATGGCATTGTCTATGTTATGCCACCCTCTGCTTAGTGTATTCAAAGCAAGAGTCGAGGGCGTTGAGTTCATCTGGAAATCTTATTACTCAAGAAATAAATTTATAGTATATAAAGAGATAAATTCGATAGAGAGTTACCGCGGCCCTTGGCACAGGCAACTGAAGAAACAAGGGTGGGTTTTATTCAGTAAAAGTGTGACACGCCCTCCCGCTCCACCCAGAGCAGGAGAAGTCGTTGGATGATTGCCCACACTAAAAAAAAAAAAAAAGTTGCACTCCGGGAGTGCCGACAGAAGTGAAAACTTGAACAAAAATGCCCAACACGCTTAGAAGTTTTCACTTCAAAAAAAAAGATGGGTTTCTTACAGGAAAGCGAATAATAAGTAATAAGATTCCAACTACGCGCTGACAAGTAATCTATGTCTGTACCTATGTTTACTAAGTTTTGCGTATTTGTGCCAAAAACCTTTTTTTGCTTTTTTTTTTAATAAACTATATTGTTTTTTCTTTTAACTTCTCATATTACCGTCTGTCAAGTACACGTCATCGCTCTACTCCTCACCAGTGAGGCCGCGCGAAATAAATATTATTAAGTATTAAAAATTATAATAATAATTATTAATTTTATAATTTTAAATGTTTTTTTTTGTATGCTTTGTTAGAAATATTTAAAATTATAATTGATATGTGTGTAAAGTAATTATTAATATTAATTATAATTATTTATTATTGAGGAGCTCGTGGCTAAAGTAGTAACAGCCCCACGGGTCCATCCATCAGGTTAAGCTACGCTTGCCGGGTTAGTCCATGGATGGGTGACCATCTTTACATACCGAGCCTCCTCCGTGCCTCGGAAAGCTCGTGAAACCATTGGTCCCGGCTGTCAATCGTGGATCTTTGACAGTTGTTACGGGTCGTCAGAAGCCCGAAGGTCTGACAACCAGTCTTACCAAGGGGTATCGTATTACCCAGTAACTGGGTTGTGGAGGTCAGATAGGCAGTCACTCCTTGTAAAATATTGGTATTCAGCTGCATCTGGTTAGACTGGAAGCCGACCCCAAGATAGTTGGGAAAAGGCGCGAGCAGATGATGATTAATTACTATTATTATAAACCTATTGTCGCGTTACCGATCGGTAACGCCGCGAAACCTGAGAGGTAATCAGATATGGCCGCAAAATGAAACAAACACCTACCATTTTTGTAACAGCACATGGTGACCATAATTGATCACCAACACGATTTTGATTACTACACTTCACCAAATGCAAAATTACCCCGAAGGTTTAGCACATCACACGCACTCCCAAGGCCATCTAACTTGCATAACCCTTATTCCATGGCCACCGTAGCAATTCCCATTGTGTATTCAGAGCTACGATGCATTGTATGCCTCATTCAAATCAGCTGATGCTTGCGAAACCGAGAGAGTGTACTAGCTAACATTGGAATAGTGAGCGAAGCATGTGATGAGAATGCGCTGTGGGATTCTAAGTCAATGGGGATTGTGGTGTCTTAAAACGTGCTTTAAATGAAAGGGAATCGCAAACAGTTTGTTAAAATACATATTTAATAGGGATGTTTCCGTTTAAGGCGCAGTTATACGACTTTTAATGGTTTTTAATTGAAAACGACTAGTCTTATTTCTTTGAAAAAAATATATGTTACTCTAGACTATTTCCGTCGTAACTTGATCTCAGAATATTTGAAATTATATTTTTATAACGTTGTGTAATTAATTTGTAAAGTTATATCTAACGCGGATAAAAAATTGAGAATCACGCAAAAACTATAAAGCGTATTTTTATGAAACCTTCACCATTTTAAAGAACATTCAATTATTTATAGTTTAGTCTCAGTGTTTTAGTTTAATACTTGTTGTTTTGTAATAAATTAATAATGCGTCTAATTTCGGACAGCGCTCCTTGATGGGCGAGTCCTATTACTGGGTGGACATACGACGCGGTCTGGGGCTCAGCGCAGAACACGCAAGCTAACCACTCAAGGTCGTTGGCAGCTAATAGCGCCTTAATAGGGGTGATTTAAGGTTTAAGCTGAAAACCAGCGCTTAGCAACCCACTGGGGACCTAAGCGTAACGCTGATGCTTGAACCTTTTGCTTCCGGTATTGTAGTTTTGTGTATGTACCAATACTACTAGCTGTAATACTGGAGACAATAAACGTTATTTGTTTTCTATTCTATTCCTGGGTACAAAAATATTTTTTCTAATAAATATTTGTTCTATTTAGTCAGTAAGTAAGATTGTCAAAAAATTGTGGATAGCAATGACTAAGTTAAAACACATTAAATTTCAGAAGTTACGTCACTACGTGCGTTAAGAGAATTACATTTTTGATACAGGTGTGACGTCACGCGTAATTTAAACACACTATATAGTCCTTATTTTTAGGATTCCGTACCCAAAGGGTAACCAACGGGACCCTATTAGTAAGACTCCGCTGTCCGTCCGTCTGTCAGCGGGTTGTACCTACCTCATAATCCGTAATAGGTAGATAGTTGAAATTTTCACAGAATATGCGGGGAGCCCCCTTTAATTTTTAATTTATTTTTATTATTTGTTGTTATAACGGCAACAGAAACAGACATTCTGTGAAAATTTCCACTGTCTATTTATTACGGATCATGAGATACAGTCACCAGTTACCACCCCCGCCTGTTAACAGTTTATATATACTTTATCAAGCGCAGGTCCGATCGTGTATGGAGTACTGCTCTCATCTTTGGGACGGATCTGCCAGATACCAGCTTGATGCCCTTGAGTCAATTGAGAATCGAGCCAAGAGGATCATCGGCAATAATAGACTCGTTGAGTCGAAACTCCAAAGTCTTGAACATAGACGCCGAGTTGCTAGCCTGTCGGTTTTCTATCGATTACATTTTGGGGAGTGTGCGACGGAATTGCATGATTTGATTCCGCCAAGCCCGTTTCATCAAAGGACCACAAGAAGTACGGCGAAGTGCCACCGGTTCATGGTGGACATCCCATCCATGCGCACAAAGCGTTTTGAGAAAACATTCATTGTGCGTACAGCTAGGAAGTGGAATTCCCTACCGGAGTCTGTGTTTCCTGATAGCTATAACCTGGGTGTCTTTAAGTCAAGAGTGAATAGGTTACTTCTAGGCAAGCGTGCTCCATCTTCGACCACATCATCGCTTGCCATCAGGTGAGATAGTGGTCAAACGCGAGCCTATCAAATAAAAAAAAAATAAAAAAAAGTTTATGAAACCCTTCGTGTGGGAGTACGACTCGCACTTGGCCGATTTTTTATTTACGTGCCAAAAGAAAAAATACGTGTCCAATATTTTATGGTAATCTAACTGACGGACCTTTTACATTTTTCACTCAACTAACCTATTATCTGAAGTCTAAAACGAAAGTGTTCTTATTATAATTAGATTTGCGGAACAGGCTGGAAAGTCTTGCATCCTTCATTGAAAAGGGAGGATCCTCCGACCACACGGGCGTTGTGTCTGGTAACTACCCGATGGTTGATTTCGGACTGTTCAAATCGCGTGGAGGACTTTGATTGTGAGATGCAAGATTTGTGTGTTTAGTTCATTTGTGGCGACATAGATGACGCTACCGATTTTATTTTCGTGATGTACCAGCTGGATAAAACCTCATTCTCACCTGATGAGAAGCAATGAATGAGGTCTACGGTAAAATGAGTGTGTACAAAAGATAAAAAAGATAGCTCTTAAGAGGGAGATCTTTTTTTCATAAAGTCAAGGTCTGCTGTTGACACGTCCCTGTCTTTTTTTTTTCAACAACTATTAAGTAAAGAAAATATGACCCTCCAAAAATGACGAAAAATTGCCCTATTTTTACCGCCGTGCTTAGAAGACTACCAGACAAATTAGAAAAGATTTTCATAAAACATTTAATAGAGACCTAGACATACTCTTTCTTAAAAAATTGGTGCAAAAAATAATTTAATCAGCTCAGTTTTAGAGGAGAAAAAAGGGGAATACGAAACGTCGATCTCGTCAAATATTTGTGATAAAATCGATCTGAGTTGCAGCTGTCCCTATCGCACTCTACAGGGTCAGGCTTGAGGGAGCACGATGGCAGTAGTTTCTTCAAAATACCTTTTTTTGTAAATTCCTCGCAGGCCCTGTTCCCTCTTAACACTTGCTTTGAAGGTTGACGGGCTAATATGGAACACTGATACGGGTATAGAGTTTCAAATTTCTTTATGAATATGATATTCTTCATTACGTTGGGTATACACCCAACGCGTCTCTAAGTTTATTTTATACTGAAATTGAAGGTCAGTAAAAGCAGGCCAAGTATTTAGCGAGAATTCAAACTTTTCTGTTAACAAAATATTCCGCAAGTTTCCAATGCAGACAATGATATCTTTATATATAAAACAAAGTCGGGTTAGTTACAGCATTTATAACTCAAGAACGACTGGATTTTAACCTCTCAAACCAGAGACGCGTCACGTTTCAGCATCTGTCAGTCCCCGTTGACAGGCGGCCATCGTGTAACTACAGTCATTGTCTGGTTCCGGGTATATGAACCTTGTCACAGGTCTAAAGACCTTGGCTAATAGTGATAATAGCGGTTTAAAACGCGTGAATCGGTTTTTTGGCAATTTTTTGGCAAGGCAAACTAGCGGAAAACTACATGAGAGCCGCTGGGGTTAGAAAGGTATGATCTTTGATTTGTTGGATTTGTCTCCGCCCCAAATAGCAGAATAACTATTAAAATATCAAAATCAGATGAGTCAAAATGAATGTTGCACTATACATAATTTATCAATGACGAAACATTGACTTGATTCAACAAATTCATATGAATCAAATTGACTTTTATGAAACAGAATCCTTGTTCCAACCGACTTGATTCTTGGTATCCATACTACCTTTAGAACATTAAAATTGCGAAAGTAAAAGCCTCTGTCTATTCGTTACGTGTCTTTACTTCTAAATCGCTGAACAGATTTTGATGAAACGTGGTACACGGATAGTCTATGACCTGAATTAGGATATAAGATACTTTTCATCCTGGTAAAAAAACGTTCCTTTGGGATAATAAAACATTTTTCACGCGGGCAAAGCTACGGTCACAAGCTAGTCGAATCATAAATGTGAACGGCCATTCTGACAAGGTGTAAGTAACGTGTTTAATGTTGGTTACAAGACTGCGCCCGCGCCGACGGCTTAGGCTTTACATTTACAATCATTAAAATTCCGATTTCGATCGTGTGACATTCTTGTTGCGGGTATGGATTGTAGGTTGGCCTGAGTTTTAAGCGGAGAGCGATTTGTCACACATAAATTAATCTATAATTTTAATAAGTTATGGAAGTAGCAGTCGTTCTATCTTTAGATGAGAATCAAAACATGAGTCATCATTCTCCTGCCCTTATCCCAATTTATTTGGGGTCGGGCAACATGTCTTTTTCTTCCATACTTCTCTATTAGTCGTCATCTCTGTAGTCACCCTATTTACCCATATCCTCTTTCACACAGTCCATCCATCGGTTCTTCGACCTTTCCCAACTCTTATAGCCATCCACATCCATACATAAGACTTTCGTCACGACATTTTCTTCATTCCTCTACACCACATGCCCATATCATGACAACCGATTCCCTCACAATTTTTCAGTCAGCGGTGGCACTTTCAGACTTCCTCTTAGTCAAGAATCAAAACATAAGTATTTGTTGTAATTCCCTTCCCTGCCAGTCTGTGTTTTCTGACAGCTACGACCTGGGGGTCTTTAACTCAAGAGTAAATAGGTTACTTCTAAGCAAGCGGGCTCCATCGTCAACTACATCATGTCTTACCATCAGGTGAGATAATCGTCAAGCGCGAGCTTAATAATGTAAAAAAAAAATGGTTTGATCCCCACTAGACCAGCGTGGTTTATTGAAAACCAAGGATTACACAAATAGCCCTCTGTCTCACCAGTGGTAACATATTAGACTGACTATGCTTAAAAGTTCTTTTTGTGAATCAAAAGTTTAAATCCTCCCAAGTCTCACTAAGGAATCGAAAATCATGTTCTCTGAAGTGTCGAAATAGCGATACTTCAGAGAACATGATTTTCAATTCCTTCCCAAAAGCTCATCTCAACCCGCTCATTCGCTTATCACTTTCACCACCGCCGATATATTAGGCAATACGACATTGAACTAGTAAATTAAGCAAGTGTCGTGATGTGTATGAGAGGTGTATGTATGTAATGTGTGTATGGAGCAATGTATTTGCATGTGACAATTAAGTATTTGCACAGTGTAGTCTTTGGTAATTTGTACAATGTCATGTTTGCTCTTGGTTTGTTTTGTAATGATTTAAAGAAGTGTTGTTTGTTGAAATAGAGATCTATTAAATTGAATGTCAGACACAGAAAAGTAGTCAATAATATTTTAACATATTTTACACTGGACTGAGTCAACATTAAATTTTTAAAACGATTTTAGCTAAAAAAAACAAAGCCTTATTTATGTATACCTTGAGCTTATTTCTTTCTTTTCTCTTTGAAAATACCACTCTAGTTTTTTTTTGTCTATATGCTATTCTAAACATTTTTACCTTGCTTTGTCCTTTAAAAAGGTCATTCTTAAAATATTATTACATCCACCTCCTTTGTATTCTTTACAAACCCAAACACTACCAGGCAGGGTCGCGGGAGCGATCGAAAGAGTCAGTGATAGTCTGACAAACTCTCCCACTCCATCCAGAGCGGGAGAAGTTATTTCAAAGTTATTTGGTGATATCACAACTAACGCCACAACTAACGCAGATATCAAAGCACTCACCTATTCAGCGTCTTCACATCAAAGCCCTTCTGTATGTACTCGATGCCCGCCGGCACAGCCATGGTCAGCAGAAGCCTGGGCTTGCCAGTCTTCTCCGATTCCCTGTCGAACTCCTCTCGAAGCTCCTTTACGAGCTTGGCGTAGTTCTCTCTATCCTTGGGCTTCCCTCCGTCACGGAAGGCTGGGTACTCCCAATCCAGGTCTAAGCCGTCGAAGCGGTTCTGTCTGAGGAACTGTGGATAAAGAAGATGGTGTTTTAGTAAACTTGATAATGTATGACAACCCAGCCTTAAACTTACATTCTAAGTCTTTTTTTTAAAGGAGGAAGTATCCTTTAAAAAATCCACTCGTCTCAGTCACACTGCCCTCGACTTATGTCCATAAATAATAAGTTTTTATAACTGTCACTTTGGCGAGCCTGATTCGAGGTTCAGTCAAGTGGAGGACCTAGATTCCTGGAATTATGAATTACCCTTTTAGTTAAACTTCCCTAAGTTTGTAGTCTACTATAACTTCTTTATCCTAACTGCTCCTTAGGAATCTATCAGTATGAAGCAAACTCAAGTTACCGATTCGATTACTTCTTAAAAAAAACAATAGCGGAAAAAAGCAGGTGAAAGGCAACTGATGAACTAACAAGAAGTCATGAACTCGATTGACAAAAAATGTGGATCATCAGTCAAGGTTACGATGTGTTTTCGAGAGTGGCGCTTGCGACAGTCTGACACTTTCATTGTATAAAAACCTTATTTACATAAAAGAGACAATATGGCGCGGCAAAAGTCTCAGACTTGGCTCAATTAAGATCATTACTCTTATTTAAGTTAGAGTTAGAAATTCTCGTAAAATAAACAAAAAGCTATTGTGAAAAAGACATAAATAGCCAAGTTTAGCGCAAAAATTCCCAGTCATGACTACCGTAAAATTCGTGATACATTGTAGTGATATTTTCTAATCTAATTTCACATAGAAAGGTGCAAAGTAATTACAGGTCTATGGTGAAAGTCATAGTCTCGCAAATGCAGAGATCAGGAAAGCTTTCGATGTTCAACATGTCCAATCTTTTGAATGAAGACTTATGAAGACTTTATCTATAAAGAGAAAATCTAATGACAACTGACTTTAAAGGTAATGATTTGTGTTTTGTATGAAGTCTATTGACTGCTTGTGATGGATGTCTCGTTAACTAAAGAAACGGTGGCAAATTATGATCGTTATAGCTAAAGAGATACAATTATGTGTTAGTGCAATACTCAGTTGATTTACATATTTAGTTGGTTTGTGCAGATTAGAGGTGTAAAACGTAAAAGGGCCCTTAGCCTTTTACGCCGAACAACAATTCTTTAAATTAATATTTTTTGCACGTTCGAAAGCGTATATCTTTATGGAGAAGAACTTGATCTTTATGGAGAAGAAACATGAGTACTCTTTGTGACTAACTGTCTGTGTCTAGCACTATTATCGTTTTATATAGTACCTTGATAGCGTTCCTGACGAACTCCTTCCTTCTCTCCCTAGAGCCGACCATGGGAGAGAACCTGGAGGAGCCCTCGTTCCATCCGCCGATGGCCAGCATTGTCTTCAAGTTCTTGTTGTATGTCTTCAAACCGGTGAATTTAGCATAACCACCTAGGATAAAGACCAAATTAAAATTGGCGCCCAACTGGGATTGTGTGGATTTTTGGTTATTGCTTCTTAAGAGTTATATTAAAAGTTGGTCAACTAATTCAAAACATAAAAGGAACGTGCAATATAATAATATATTGACATAGATAAAATGTCATATTGGCGCTCTACATTGGCTCTGTTGGGCGCCAATTTGACTTTAATAATTTAGGATTTTCGAAAATCTAATTATTGCAGTCGAGTTTAGTCATCTGATAAGACTGCAAAATTATTAAAATAATTTGAAACAGCAATTGATTACATTATTTTTAAAATTAATTATTAAATTGGCGCCCAAATGGGAATAGCTTATTTCTACATAAATACAAAAAGGACCAATGATTTAATTAACAGTCATATAATATAACACTCTTTTTTGTAGAAAGAAGGGATTCCTTTTTAGCAAGAAATATAAAGTAAACTAACCTTTCTCTATATCCTGATATTTATCGAAAGGTTTGAACGTGTTGTCCTTGGTGAATCCTCCGAAAGCATAGACGAGATGTGTGCAGAGGTAGGGGTTGATGTTTTGCGGGTTGAACCTCGCGGTGCCGGGCCGGTACACCGACCAGTTTGTGTAGTAGCACACCACACGGGGTTCGCTCGCTGATGCTGAAACAAAAGTGAGGAAGGGTTATAATTTGGGAGAAGATAATGTAAATATCCGACGAGCACATAGGTTCTGTTCAAGGTCCGTACTGGACGTCTGAGTGTCATCTAGTTCCGTTATGAAAAGGGGTTATCTGTCCTGTATAGATCGATCTATTTCTCAAAAAATGTTGGCGTTTAACACGTCTTAGTTACGCTGTCTGGAATACTATAGTCGAGATCACTTTAGTTACAGCTAGGTATTAAAAAATAAGTTTTTGTCTAATATATCCTCAAGTGCAATAATATAATTATTGCGAAAATAAAAACTATAATACACCAAATATTTAAACAATATTACAAATAAAAACCCGGTATTTAGCACATCAGATATCACACTAACACAAAAATTACACACTAGAAATTGGCATTCAATAAAAATAAGTAAATATTGGCGACTACTACAATCGTTCAAATAGTTGCGAAAACCAGAAACATTGACGTGTCTAATATAACTTAGGTAACATTATGGTTTTGTTTCACTGTAGTGTAAGTGCAAAATTGGATTTATGAGTTTTTATTGTTGAGATAAATGATAAATGATGTTTATTCAGTAAATAGGTTACAAGGAACACTTTTACACGTCAATTATTTTTTGTCAGTTTAAGCTAGATGAGGCCGGTGTTTCCTAGCTGACTACCCTGAGAAGAAACACCGAAACAAACTCAGAGGTCAAAGTCTCTTTTAAAGTGTTCAAATCCATACAATGTGTACTGCTTAAATCATATGAGAACCATGTACGTTTATGTCTGGGATTAGCTTTTTGAAGAAAGCAACACACAAATTCGAGTGGACCTGTCCAGACAGGGCAAGCATTTGTCAGTCATCGCGAAGCTCAACTCAGAACCAAAGTTCCTCAAAAGGAGCTCAACGCACCGACGAACAATACCAAAGTAAGGACATTTGAGTAGGCCGCAAAAATACTCAAACTGCCAGACAATCATAAAATCTACATGAATATAACGACATACATAGTTCTCGCATTCACATTATTCTATATGAGGACCATGCAGCTTAGTGTCTGTAGTGGTCTTTTGAAGAAAGAACCAAACATATTTGAGTGGACCTGTCCAGTCAGTGCAAGCATTAGTCAATAGTCGAATAGCTCAACTTAAAAACCACTAAGGAGCTCAATGACATGACGAACAATACCAAAGAAACGACATTTGGGTAGGCCGCAAAAGTACTCAAACTGTCAGACAACGTTAAAAATTACTGTAAAAAGGAGGAGAAAATAGTAATAATAACCCACATAGTCCTCACATTTACAATAATTAAGTAATCAAAAAAAATAAAAATATAATAAAAAGAGGTCATCTTGATCATCATAATATGTATTACAAATCTAATGAGAAAACTATCCGGTTTTGAGTATACAGAAAATCTATTTTTTTTAATATTTAAATGGATATTAATGCCAGTAGTGGAGTAGGAGGAGTAGTGGAGGAGAGCAGTGGTGGCCCAGTGGTATTATATACAAGTTGTAGGTCGTGAGTTCAAACCCAGGCAGGCGCTTTACTTTGTGTAAATTATTTCATCACCACTGCTCTCAAAACGGTGAAGGAAAACATCGTGAGGAAACCGGCATGTCCCAGAACCAAAAATTCGAAGACATGTGACATTCACCAATCCGCATTGGGCCCGCGTAGTGGATTACGGCCAATACCCTCTCACGAAGAGGAGGCCTGTGCCCCAGCAGTGGGGACGTTAAAAGGCTGAGATGATGAGTGGAGCAGGTCTCACGCTTGATGGCATTGCGGTAAAAACTAAAACGAAGAAGGTGGGTAGGAGTCGAGCTCAAGATTTGGTCTATGTAAGCTAGTTAGATTCGATTTTTTTTTTTTTTTTTGGGGGGGTGGGAAATCATCCTATGACTTCTTCCGCTCTAGGGTGGAGCGGAAGGGCGTGTCAGACTCTTACTGACTAAAACCCACCCCTGTTCCTCCCTGCCTCGAGTGCCCAGGGGCGAGGTAACTCTTTCGAATTTATCCTCAACCCCCGGGCAGGCATCGGCCGTGGCAGGCCCCGTCCCTTGCTGACAACTCTTTGAGGCGCGCGTGGAACACTACGCGCCGTCGACTCTCGGGCCTGGTGCTGATCGGACGGCGAGTTACCCACTACTCGCCGTCCGCAGGCCCGGTCGCCGTCCGCAGGCCCGGAGTTAGATTCGATTTGAATGGATATTACCTATACCATTTTGTTTTTTAACATCAATAACGCGGCCAAATTTAATTTAATTTTTCACATTTAATAATAAATTTCGCTGTTTTGACATTTGATAGATATTGCATACCGTTTAGAATTATTTACCGATCCAAAGACGTTTTATTGTCTGCAAATTAAATACTTTCGATTGCATTGCTGTTTTCAACTTATGTTATAATTGCTTAGTAAGTTGTAGAAAAAGCTGTTGGTAAAACATCTACACTTAAATGTTGGTGAATTAACTTGAAGTAAAAACCGGCCAAGTGCGAGTCGGACTCACAGATTAAAGGTTCCGTACCATAAACTGAAACAAAACCCAAAAAAACACGTTTCTAGAAATTTGTTTTTTTTTTGGGCTGTATCTCATGATCCGTAATAGGTAGACAGTTACAGTCAAAATTCAAATTATAGGGGGATCCCCTGGGAGCTCCCTTTAATTTTTAATTTATTATTTGTTGTTATAGTGGCAACGGAAATACACACCCTGTGAAAATTTCAACTACCTATTACAAATCATGAGATACAGCCCCCTGACAGACGGGCGGACAGCGGAGTCTTAGTAATAGGGTCCCGTTTGTTACCCATTGGGTACGGAACCCTAAAAGACATTTTAGTTTCCAAAATGTAACTGATCCGCAATAAAATGTTAAGGAGTGGAATTCCCTGTTGGAGTTTATGTTTCCTGAAAGCTAGGTACAACCTGGGGATCTTTAAGTCAAAAGTGAATTGGTTACTTCTAAGCAAGCGTGCTCTACCATCTCATCTCTCATCATAGTGGTCAAGACTATGTCAACTATTAGTTATAGTAAAAGAAATATGCAGCTTACGAATTGTTTCGAAAAAAAAAATGCTTGACTGTCTTGAAAAATACACATGGGGAAAACCAAAAACACTTTTTTTACTTCAAGTTTATTTCGTTCATTTCAAATGTTAATCTTAATATCATTACAACAACAACAAAACCACAGCCACAACAACAACAATGCCTACAGGGCGCTGTTGCGTCTGCCGCGCTTCTGCAGTGCTTCAACAATGTTCGCTGAGTCTAGGACAGACGGCTTTGAGGCCACCTGGCGCAAAAAGACAGCCTCACTACTAAGCAGATTGCGTGGGAGCAGTAACAGCATCCTGAAGGTAATAGGTAACAAGTTAGACAGCCCACTGGTGTGGAGCCTCACCCAGAGGACTAAGTCTCTCTTAGTTATTAGGTACTAACATAGTTTTTAAGCTCATACTAACAATATAAATTTAAATGTATATGAAATGGATCAATGGTTGTCTGAATAAAAATTATTATTATTATTATTTATTATTACATCTGCCCAAGGGTCGTGGATAAATTCGAAACAGAGTTACCGCCCCCCTGGGTGCTCAGGGCAGGGAAGGAACAGGGGTGGGTTTTAGTCAGTAAGAGTTTGACACGCCATCATGCTCCACCCAGAGTCATAGGATGATTTCCCACCCCAAAAATAAAATCGTTACATAATATGTTTTTTTTATTACATTCTACAACGTCAAATTTTGTCTTTAGGGAAACTTGAACTGGAACAAAGGACCACTCCTTTGTTAAAGTGGCAAACTATATTGTTGTAATTTTTACAGAAACCAAAATGTATTACAAATATATTATGTTCAGCTTTTCCCGGACATGGAAAGCCGTTAAGTGATGACACGTAAGTTGTCAGGCGTGTAATAACGTTATGTCTTCACAAATGGCTTCAGATAATGCATTGTGGTGTTTACTGTGAGTTACTTACGTGCAACATTCTGATTTAGTTTATTAGGATAGGTACTTACGAGAAAACTTTAGTGATTTTTAACATGTGGGTGTACCTACATTTCACCCTAGCTCGTCCTAGTAACAGGTGTGAAGTTATGATGCTATGTCTTTTGCCGCATTGAGGTATTTTGAGTTTAAAAGCTTCTACAGGCATAGGTTGAGAGAAGATTGTTGTTTCAAGGATAGGTTGTTGCTTTGAATATTAAAAACCGGCCAAGTGCGAGTCGTGCTCGCGCATGAAGGGTTCCGTACCATCGTATAAGGTTATACGCGTCTACTTGTTGCCATTACGCCCAATTAGCAGACAGAATAGATTTTAATTGTTATCTGCCCACCTGGTGTGCAATCGACGTGTGATGAGTTAAGATCGACCAAATAAAGCCAAAAAAAACACGTTTCTAGTAGGAGAGCCCCATTTAATTATTATTATTTGTTGTTATAGCGGCTCTCGTTGGTTACCCTTCGGGTACGGAACCCAGCTGTCTCTTTGAATGGTGGTATCTTAAACCGTGTTCGTCAGTATAAATACCTTGCATATTGTCACGGAGGATTTAAAGGACAATCTAGACGTGGACCGGGAGCGGAGAGCGTTGGCAGTGAGGTGTAATATGTTGGTTCGAAGGTTCTCACGCTGCACAGATGCTGTTAAGATATCATTGTTTAAAGCATTCTGTCAGGTGTTTTACACGTGTAACCTCTGGACCTACACTCAAAAAGCCGTTAATTCTCTTCGCGTCCAGTACAATAATGCATTCAGGATGCTGTTGGGGCTGCCACGCTTCTGTAGTGTGTAAGATTATACGCGTCTACATGTTGCCATTACGCCCAATTAGCAGACAGAATAGATTTTAATTGTTATCTGCACACCTGGTGTGCAATCGACGTGTGATGAGTTAAGATCGACCAAATAAAGCCAAAAAAAACACGTTTCTAGTAGGAGAGCCCCATTTAATTATTATTATTTGTTGTTATAGCGTCCCGTTGGTTACCCTTCGGGTACGGAACCCTAAAAAGTCTGGTTAGATTAGGTAGATTACCTCGTCTTTTAAGTAAAATCACTATTGCATTTACAACAAGCGATTAAACCCATAAACAAAATAAAACATCACGATGTTTCATCAACCATAGATAAATATAATCTGTACCTTTTTGTTTTATTTATGCCTAATACTATTTCTAGGAATAAAACAATAGTTTGTTAGCAAATATACTTTCCGCACGGCTGGGTTTCTAGACTTATTGAATAACTGAAAGTGCAACTTTTGATACAGTTTGTCTATGACACGGGCGCGCCGCGCGGCGTAGCTTGCTAATCAGTATGACTAACGCAGCGGAAAATTATGAAGAAAATAATACTTTATTTTGTGCCGTCCGTCCGTGAAACCTGCACTAGGGTTGCGTAAGAATTTTATTAAATTGTGTATCTTTTTATTTAAATTATGTCTAGGTTAATTTTTGAAGCAAAAAAAAATCGGTTTCGAAATAATACTGTAATTTCCATCTAAGCTTCGCGTAAAAACAAAGTACATATTTATTTATGTTTTGATACCTACGAGTATCTTAAGCAATATCAAAATAACAGCTTCATAAACTTGTAGTTAAACTCTCGGATCTTTTTCCTTAACCGCTGCGTTTATTCTGTGTAAGTATAATACGTTTCCAAAAATCTTTTTGTTCTGTGTACTCATACATTGCGGCGAATCGATTCAAGAAGGATTCAGGAACTCGCAAGATGACATAACCTTCAGTATTCCCAAAGAAGAATGGCCAAATTTCTATAGGAGCTGGACTCGACTTTTATTTTTCATGTCCCAAAATAAACTATAGCTTATATATAGCCTTTGTTTTTATGTCGTAAACACTATCCCGTTTGAAAATTATTTCTAAATATCCAGGATTTTTTATAATAACGTCAACAATACTTTTGAGGTTAGAATCTACAACTACCTTCTACCCGACTGCGGCGTAGCTTATGAGTCTAGTTAGCGATAAGCGAGAAGGGTAATTAGCGATCTCGTTTCTATTTATTTCGATTTCTCTCAGAGAATTACCCAAAAAATAGGACTTGTAGCAAAGCGCACCAACTCTTTGTTTGTCCATCGATCATTCAATGAAAACTACACCTATATTGCTCTAACTTGCACAACGTATAGTGTAGACAACAAAGCTGGTATAACATCACACGTGAAGTGGTTCTTGAAAGACTTCCCAGCCTTTTTTGTGGTTTGACCACTTCAATTCTGGCTGAAGAGTTAGTCACTAGATACCTACTGCCTTTCAGTCTTCCATGCTCAAGTTGCATAGATATTGACAAATTGAGTAATGGTTGTTAACAGGAGTAAATGAAGTATAATTGGTAGAGTACTTAAATGAAAAAAATAGGCTTGACAAAAATACTTTTTATTCATCATCCTCTCTTATCACTACACCATCGATGAATGCTGCTGGCTCTGATATTGTCATAGTATATTGTCCAGACTTGAGAAATCGAAAAGTAGCAACTGAGATGGATTCTCTCTCACAATAAGGTCACGTTTACGGTTCCGCAGAGAACTTCCACAAAGTATGCAAACATGCATGTGGCCACGGGAAGATGAGGCACCAGGTTCATTACTTAATTCGGAGTTGACATGCTGCATTGCCAATTGTTTACAGGCATCACATAATATGTAGTCTTCTTCAGTGATCTAAAATAAAAATTAGAGTTGTTATAGTAACTTGTCGATGACAAATGACGTTCCGTTGTACGCATTTGAACAAAACTACTTAATATACACCAACATAATTATTTTTATGACAAGAATCCAATACATAATATCAGCATATTCGTTGATTTGATGCCTTTAAAACTAATTGAATAGAATTACAGTTAAAACTTTTCAGAAAAACGTGAATAATTAGTCTTTGAATACCAAGTCATTTCAAACGCGAAATGAATCGTCAAGAGGTGCGTTCTGAAACTATTATTCTAATAATTTAGAAAAAGTTACAAAAACAAAAAAATTGGATAACTTTTTTTTGTGGCTACTTATTGAGATATTTCTTGTGTTTTCTATGACCTTAAAAAATAAGGGTATTTTTCATAAATATGGCGTATTGGGAGGCCATCGTTTCGTTGTCGGGTACGATTTGGCCATCCTTCTTTCGTCAGTTAAGTTTAAATCTCATGTAATACAACAACTTACAAGGCCACTGAGAGCTACCCAGCTGTCTCTTTGAATGGTGGTATCTTAAACCGTGTTCGTCAGTTTAAATACCTTGCATATTGTCACGGAGGATTGAAAGGACAATCTAGACGTGGACCGGGAGCGGAGAGCGTTGGCAGTGAGGTGTAATACTCGTATGTTGGTTCGAAGGTTCTCACGCTGCACAGATGCTGTTAAGATATCATTGTTTAAAGCATTCTGTCAGGTGTTTTACACGTGTAACCTCTGGACCTACACTCAAAAAGCCGTTAATTCTCTTCGCGTCCAGTACAATAATGCATTCAGGATGCTGTTGGGGCTGCCACGCTTCTGTAGTGCCTCAGGGATGTTCGCAGACGCCCAGACTGACGGCTGCGCTGCAATCAGGCGCAAACGAGCAGCATATTTGTTGCACAGGGTGCGTGCCAGTACCAACAGTCACCTGAGTGTCATTGCCAACAAGCTGGATTGTCCTTTTGTCATGTACTTAAGCCAGCTACATGCCCCTGTTACTGTTAATGTTTACTAACTTATTTGTTAAGTTTTTATGTTACTAACATCTTTGTATTTGTATTTGTGTACTTACTAACATAGTTGGTAAGTACACAAATACAAGTAACATAGTTATTGTGATACTAACAATTTTGTATGGATATGGAATTTATTTCTGTAATAAATAGATTATGATTATTAATACCCGGGAGCCCTTTTTTCTTTTTTTTACTATCCGGATCCGAATAGATTCCACTAACCGGGCACAAATCCAAACTCGCGACTTCTTGACCAAAAAATTCTGGATAGAGAAACCCAAAAACGCTTTGCCCAACCCGGTAATCGAACCCAAGACCTCATGCTCAGCATTAGCTTGCAACCAATATACAATTGATTTCTGTCATTCACACTGTTGTAACCAATAGGTACTTAACCTCAAAACATCTGCCACTGTATTTAGCAATCATTTGCTAATCATTTTTATTCACGAAACATAAACTATTAATAAAAACTATCATAGATACAATACGTTTGTCAATCAACAGTATAATTAATTTACAATTATTTTTTTGTTGCAACACTTGATCAAAAGTAATATTTGATGGACGTGTGGCAACATTGATCAAAGTCAAAGTCAAAGTTTTATTTGCAGATAAATATGGTTACAAAAGTTCTTCCAATGCATAATAGCAGCTTAACATATTTAATCATAACATAATGACATGCAAATTTTAGTATACAATTATATCATTTAAATTTGAACTGAAGGAATTCTTGTAAAGTATAGAAGGAATTCTCAATTAGCCAACTGCGTAAAGCCCTTCTGAAACGAACCATTGGGAGTTCTTTAATTTGGTTAGGAATCTTGTTATAAATCTGAATACACATGGGATAGCAACTTCGCCTATACAGTTTCGTATAAAGTCTAGGAATAATTAATCTATTAGGGTATCTAGTTTTGAACTTACATTTATCTCCTAGTTTGAGTAGTTTGATGTTCTAGTGTTGTTATTTAATGGAAGATGTCGACATATTCGTGTCACGGAACCTGATTGATATGAAAAAGATTATGGTGCGTATAATTTGAGTTGTTATAATTGGGGTTTTGTACTTATTATATCAACTTATTATGTCAATTACAAGTAGCGGCACGTAAGTCTCGCGCTGAACGATAATTGCTGCGCATGGGTGGGTGGCGCGGGTGGCGCGCGGAGACCAGAATGCGACTGGAGAGCCAATCGGCGCTACGCACGCTCGCCCTTCATCCCGCTAGCCCCCTCAGGTACCTTAATTTTTACTTCTGCGCAATAACGGTCAGCGCTAAAGTTTCGTGCCGCTACTTGTACTCAGATTATAAAGATTTATTTTTAAAAGCTTATTTCGTTGACTGGGTTGTATATAATACCATTAAATGTTGTTGTAAGCTTACTTTCAGATTACATGTAGCCCGTGTTAGTTTCTAACAGAATTTGGACGTTTTTGCAAAATACATTTTTAACATGGCCAAATATTTTGTTCCAGGCAGAATTCGATCCTGCAACTCAAAGTACAGCTCTCGTACTTAATCCGCTGCGCCGACTAACCTATCATCAAATCAAACTATATATTATAAAGCTACACGTAGACTCTCTGGGTAATGTTTTTCGAGAGTATGTATGTATATATATATATGTGTGTATGTTTGTATGTCTATTTCTTTGGCACGCGCTGTAGCCTAAATGGTTTCATGGATTTGACTAAATGAAGTATTATTAGATTGGTCTTGATCGTCGAAGTGACATAGACTATTTTTTTTTTAATTCATATACTTATATGAATTTTGAAAAAAAATGGCGAAAGCCATTAGGTAAGTGTAGTCGAATTTTTTTCCGTGTTGAGTATCAAAATAAAGAACACGAGGAGACGATTCCAAAAACATAACTCACTAAAATTTAGGAAATAAAATAATATAAAATATGAAAAAAGTACCCGACTGATAAAAAACAACTAAAAAGTGACAAACAAGTTACTTTTGAAGCAGTCTGATGCAGTTGGTGACATCAAATCTGTGATTGAATTAAAATAAATTCCATTTTATCCTTATGTTTTGTCTTGAGCACAATCTAACTTTACGATTTGTGTTATCTATAGCCATTTGCGATGACTTGAGCGATTGGCTGCTGTGCTGTTTCTCGCGGGTTCGATTCCCGCACGGAACAAATAATTGCATGGCCTCACAGATAGTTGTTCCGGGTCTCTCTTTTTTTTTTGTATGTGATTTTACATGTTTGTGATGGTACCGTACAGGAGTATTTCCTAGTGTGGGGAAACGTTTTATTAAATAAATAAAAAAATGTTTTCGTAAACAAATAAATAACAGACATCAATCCTATAACCTTTTGACCAACTCAATGACGACACTGAAACAAAGTATGTCGGCGCGTCTAAACGCAGCGTTACAGTTGACCGACTGCGAAGCGAGAAGTTGCGAGTTTTCACGCTCTTCAGTCAAGTGACAAGTGCTTGACATCTTGACTAGAGGATAAACCGGTTGCTGTGGTCAATGGGGCGGGATTGTTTAAGATCTTTGGAGGTGACCTTTATTATGTATTCTTGGTTAGTTAATTCGTATAATAGAGCATTATCTAATAGTATTTGGCAAGGTTAGCGCAGTAGTTGACCGATAGGCTGCTGCGCTGCGTGTCGCGGGTTCGATTCATATTTGTATGGCCTACAGATAGTTGTTCCGGGTCTGGGTGTCTTGTGTATGTGAGTTTGCATGTTTGTGAACACACCCACGATACGAGAGTAATTCCAAGTGCCAGGACCCGATTCTATTTAAAAAAAAAATAGAAAGTCAGTGCTAGAAAGAATTCTAACAAAAAGTCTAGTAGTAGTGTATCAGACTTACAACACTGACATTGTTGTTAGAATTAAAGGCCCAGAAGTGGCCTATTCACTCATGACTAAGAGTGAATAGGTTACTTACGGGCAAACGTGCTCCATCGTTGACCACATCATCATCAAGTGAGATAGTGGTCAAGCGCGAGCCTATCAATGTTAAAAAAGAGAAGTTATAGCGGAACAGCACTGCACTGTGGAAATAGATCTGCCTGCGTTCAAAGTTTTTCAATTTTGGCATAAAAGATCAGCATAGTCCTCTTCCAAAGATCAGCATAGTCCTCTTCCAAAGATCAGCATAGTCCTCTTCCAAAGATAGCATAGTCCTCTTCCAAAGATCAGCATAGTCCTCTTCCAAAATTCAGCATAGTCCTCTTCCAAAGAAGGTCTTGAATGATTAGCTTTTAAGAAAGTACTAAACTTTACGCTCATTTAGCTCAGATTCTTAACAATAGGTATGATTCCTGGTCACATAAATATTAATTCTATTTAGTCCATAATAGATAGTACATACAAAAATATTGGACACGTTTTTTTGATTTACCAAATCAATAAAAATTACGTTTTTTTTTATTTTTTTATAGGCACGCGTTTGACCACTATCTCACCTGATGGTAAGCGATGATGTGGTCGAAGATGAAGCACGCTTGCCTAGAAGTGACCTATTCACGCTTGACTTAAAGACTCCCAGGTTGTAGCTATCAGGAAACACATACTCCGGTAGGGAATTCCTCTCCCTAGCTGTACGCACAATGAATGTTTTCACAAAACGCTTTGTGCGTATGGATGGGATGTCCACCATGAACCGGTGGCACTTCGCCGTACGTCTTGTGGTCCGTTGATGAAACGGGCTTGGCGGAATCAAATCAAATCAAACGTTAAAACGCATCAAAGTTCAGGGGCTTAAACATCATTTGTAGGTAAAAAATGGTACATTTTTTACGTAAGTGTTACGCCACGTGAAATTTAAACACACTGAATTGTCTTTATTTTATGTTTACGTGATAAAATAAAAAATGCGTGTCCAATAATTTTTGGTAATCTAACTGACGGACTAAATATATTCTTTCCCTGCTAGGGTCGCGGGAGTCTTTAAAAGAATCACCGCGCCCCTGGCACAGGTAACTGAAGGAACACTGGTGGGTTTTAGTCAGTTAGAGGCTGACACGAAGAGCGGGAGAAGTTATTTGATGATTTCCAACCATAATGTGTATGTATACAGGGTGTAACGGACAGGTGTCGGTTTTAAGAACCGGTTCTGTCCATGGAAATAAACCACTTTCTCTAAGAAAAAATCGAGAATTCCCAAAAAAAAAATTGGCATTACCATACAAAGTTATCATCAGCTGATTAATATTTGTATGGGGGATAAAACTTTTTCTTGAGAATTTCCTCAGGTTTTTTTAAAATAAAGTTGTTCATATCCATGGGTGGATGCAGTTCCTAAAATATGACCACACCTTTCCGTTACACCCTGTATATTATTTTAGTTATCTACCTATTACTAATGAGCAGTGAATGCTGTTTGCAATTAAAACCAAATTCCCAAAAATTTTCACAACTATCGCTATGGCATATTACCTTAAAAGGATCTTCAACTTGCCTGAGATCAATACCCTTTTAAGGTAAACGGTCCTAAGAACCTTAACCGTAACGGTAATATTTCAAAAAGATATGTACTACCCGAGTGTATTTAAGGCCAGGCCCCGCGCGCCCCACATCGGTGACGCAACAATAGGTTTTTAATTGTGTCTGTTATTCCAGGGCCTGATGGATTAAAGCAAAATTCCCAAAAAAAATCATAACAGTCGCTAGGTGTGTCAATTTATCTTAAAAGGATCTTCAACATGAGGCACCTATGTCAATTTTCCTTAAAAGAATCTTGAACTTGCCTGAGATCAATACAATTTAAGGTAAACGGTCCTAAGAACCTTCACTCAAACGGTGATATTTCAAAAAGATATCTACAGGCTGTAACGGAAAGGTGTGGTCATATTTTGGGAGCCGGTTCTGCCCATGGGAATGAACAACTTTCTCTAAGAAAAAATTGAAAATTCCCAAAAAAAATATTGGACTTTCCATACAAACTGATCATCAGCTGATCAATATTTGTATGGGAGGTAAACAACATTTTTTAAAATTTCCTCGGATTTTTTTGAAGAAAGTAGTTTATATCGATGGGCAGATGCAGTTCTTAAAATATGACCACACCTTTCCGTTACATCCTGTATAAAAGGTTAATAAAAAAAAATACAAGAAAAATAGAACAGACTTCCAAAAAAAAAAACAAAAATAGTGCAAAATAACTTTTATTTCGGAAGTCGGTTCTATTTTTTTTGCAAAAAAGTTTTTTAGAGATCTAGGCTTTGGAACGTGCAACTATGTACCTAGCTAGTTATTTTGTGTTTGACCAACCTTGACAATTCAAAAGTCCCTGTAAATAGTTTATCCTACTAATATTATCAATGCGAAAGTTTGTATGTTTGTGTTTCAATCACGCAAAAACGGCTGGAGGGATTTGAATGAAATTTTGCACACAGATAGATACAGACCTGAATTAAAAGATAGGCTATTCTATATTTATTACCATGTGGGCAAAGCCGCTGGAAGAAGCTAGTTTGAAATAAATGCTTTGAGTTTGTCCTCTTTTTTATTGTTGATAGGCACGCGTTTGACCACTATCTCACCTGATGGTAAGCGATGATGTGGTCGAAGATGGAGCACGGTTGCCTAGAAGTAACCTACTCTTGACTTAAAGAGTTGGGACTCTCAGGTTGTAGTTATCAGGAAACACAGACTCCGGTAGGAAATTCCACTCCCTAGCTGTACGCACAATGAATGTTTTCTCAAAACGGTTTGTGGGTATGGATGGGATGTCCACCATGAACCGGTGGCACTTCGCCTCTGTGCAATTTCCTGCACCATGCAACAGCAAACTTTATTTAAAAGCTCAGAGATAACTTTAAAAGCGATTCATCTTGTGACTCACAATGCGAATTCTTGAACAATGAGTAAAGCTTTGAAGATTATGTACGAGTATCTTACGTACCTATGTATCTATATGGCCTTACGTATGTATGCCCATTGTTTCCATTACGCATAATCTATTCTACTATTTCATTTATCAGAGGACATCTGAGTCATCTGTTTTCTGAATGTAACTGCCTCGTTAGTCTAGCGGTCTCAAGCGTGACTGCTGAGGACGAGGTCCTAAGTTCGATTCCCGGGACGGGAAACGTGTTATTGGGAATTTAGGGTTCTGAAAATTCGAATGAAAAACGGAACCTATATAGGATCTCTCGTGTGTCTGCCTGTCTGTCTGTCACACCCAATTTGCTCCATATCTACAGGACCAATTATGTTGATATTTGGTACATACAATATATCTTGTTCAAGTCATCACTTGAGACGAAAACACGCATGTGTGACGTAAATAAATGAATTTGGAATATGGGGGTCAATTTTGGGGTGAAAATCGGAAAATTAAAAAAACTTTTTTTCAAACTGCATCTCAAATGAAAGGGTTTATTGTGAGAGTCCCATAATACATTATTCATAATTTCATTGGGCTCAAATGGAACTGGCTAAAAATAAGTGCAGTATATTTAGGTAAACATTTGCCTAACTCTTCGGGAAAAACACTAACAATGTAGTTCATCAAAGCCCACAAATTGAGAAACGAGTAAAAATCCTCTTTTTCCCATAAAAAATTGCACCACAAGGTTTTTCAGACAACCAGACCAACGATTAAACCTAAAAATAGACGGACGAATAAATCAGACAAGAACGATTTACAGCCAGTACTTAAACGTCAATAATTTAGTACCAATGTCATAAAACTGCAGGCTTGTATTCAAAAGCATGTAGGTATTGATGTAAAATTAATGCATTAAAAGGTCATCGCTCATTGGCTGTCTGGCGAGGCATCATGGGAGGAGTAGCCATAACTTTTTATGTCTTCCTGGCAAAAAGAAACAGGGCTTGGAAGGTCAGCCAGACATAAATAAAATTTACAACAGGAACGAAGAATTTATGCTTGAGAAGATACGAAGCATAAAATCTGCAGACGAAACATAAAACAGTTGAATATTTACACCATGTTTTCGTGTGGTCTAAACTAAAGCACACTCATTTTTTTTAGTCACCAACCCAATGGAATGCCAACTTTACTAGGTTCTCTGGAAAATTAGTCCTTCACTAATTATGCTGCACTAGGAGAAGAAAAGTGACATGAACTTTAAATTAGGAACTAGCAACACAGAAGCGTGATACATATATGTATCTTCATATGCAAAACTATACACATAGTTATATGTTTTATGTACTTATAAGTAAGTAAAGGTCGTCGACGTCAATCGCTCGCTGCGCCGGCGCAGTGCGCGGGTGTACGTGGGACTAATGACCCATTGTTCAGGATTCACTTCCAGCCACTCACGATTGTATGACTTTGTAAAATACTATCTGTTTTATTAGAAAAATCTACCACTGGACTATGAACTTTAGCGTGGGATGAATAGAGTTCTTTTTCAGGATTTAGCAACTCACGATTGAGTTAAATACTATCAGTTTTATTAGAAAAATCTGCCTTTGTACTTTCGACCTTAGCTAGTGAAGAATAGAGTTATTTTTCAGGGTTGAAAGTTTTTCCTTGGTGTCTAAGAGCTTTTTCAATTTTAATACAAAAGCATATAAAATGATGTAATGGCGTAGGATAATAAATGATTGAATAATCTTGAATGGGATTTCTTAGATGCTAGTCTGTTCCCAAAGTCAACTTGACCGCGAGTCAAGTTAACTTTAGGAACAGACAGTTAAAAAATTAACTAGTTGCTTGACCTACACTGAAATCCACCGTTTAAGGGTCCACTACCGGCCAAGTGGCGCCCTCATTGATTAAAAAATCATAGCATAGCCTAGAAAATAAATATTAAAAAAGTAGTAGACAAAAGTGTCAGAAACGGCCGTTTTTGGTACTTTTGCCTACTACTTTGGATACGAAACATTCTGAGACCTGTTTTAACAACGTAAAAATACTTTATCCTTTTGTAACAAATGTGACGTTGGATTCTTTAATATTTATTTTCTATGCTATGCTACGATTTTTTATTCAATGAGGGCGCCACTTGGCCGGTAGTACGGCCTTAATTGAACTTCGTATTTTTTAATAATTGTGGTTAGTAAAATCCATACTCTAGTTATATTCATTACGATTTAAACGAATAAAGAAAGCATAGAGTTTTTTTTTTCTTCTATCAACTCCACAGCAATATGAGAATGGTGGTATATGTTTGTATTCTTGAGAAGTATAAACAAAAGAAAGATATGAGTGTCAGTCGTATTTCATGCATTCAAAAACGAACGAGACAAGAAAACTTTATGCATGTTGTTATTTATTATGTTTATATTGAAGAGTATTTATTATTTTTTAGAAGGAAGAAAGAGGTAATAACTAATGCTCGGTCCATGGTGTTTATCGCATGTTATGGCATGCACCTGAGTAAAAAGTGTCCAAATTCTTTACCGTATAATTATTTCATTAGTGAGAATTATACTATAAATATTTGCACACGTTATTAGGTTATAAAACAGTGTACCTAATATACATTTGTTACATCTTTTTATATCTGTATTTAGTAAATAAATACAGAGATGAAGACCAATAGAGAAGTTTGGAAGAAAAAGACATGTTGCGCCGACCCCAAATAAATTAGGATATGGGCAGGTGAATGATGATGGTGGATTAGTAAATAAATGATTTGATTAATATTAAAAGTTTAAATTGAAATCGTTTTAAAATCTTAGGTACTGGCAGAGTGGCAGATACAGTTTGGGACAAGGATTACTTTTCACATAACTCATTAAAAACAACTTATTTACCTGTTGATCCTAATGCTATAACTGCTAACAGTAGTGAGAGCCATGTTGTGACTTCCTGTGGACAAGAGAAAAATAATCATTAGAATTGATACACATTCAAAAAAAATAAAAAAAATATGCCTATCGTGATCATGTATGAACAACGTAGCAGAAGAAGAAAAAAACAGACAGAAATATAAGGTGATAATTTCTTACAGATAGAACACAAGAAAATGCCCTTTCTATCAGAAAATAAAATAAAGGACACAAAACTATCTTAGTCAAAGATCAATCATTTACCAGTAACCACAAAAAACCGCCACAATAAATTCAAGAACTTGAACTGCTTGCATGAACTCGACCACACAATACACCAATACATACTTCCTTGCAATACAATAACACAAGAAAACCTCCATTGTGCATTGTTTTCATACAATGTTACTTTTAGAATGGTCTAAAAAGATGCGCCCGCGCCGGTCGCGCGTTGATGTCTTTTGCATCAAGAGTTATTAGTGCAGTGACTGTGGGGAAAAATTTAAAAAGTGAACGTAGGTTTTTGCGAGCGATCATTTCTTTTTATTAATGCCTCGTTGATCTAATCTCAATCTCAATAAGTAACTAATTTTGATCAGCTGATGATAACTTTTTACGGAACGTCAAATTTTTTTTTGGGAATTCACCTCGACTTCTTTGAAGAAAGTTTTTCATTTCTATGAAGCAGCATCAAAAATACGATTACCCATTTCTTTTACACCCTTTATGTTATCAAGAGCAGTGGTGGCCCAATGGCAACGGCCCCAACTTGCGAGTTCAAACCCAATGGGTTCAAACCTAGGCAGATGCTTTACTTTGTGTAAATTATTTTATCACCACTGCAGCCCTACCATGACACTCGGGCCTGCGAACGGCGAGCAGTGGGTAGCTCGCCGTCCGATCAGCACCAGGCCCGAGAGTCGACGGCGCGTAGTGTTCCACGCGCGCCTCTAAGAGTTGTCAGCATTCATGACGGGGCTTGTCATGGCCGATACCTGCCCAGGGGTTGAGGATAAATCGAAACAGAGTTACCTCGCCTCTGGGCACTCAGGGCAGGGAAGGAATAGCGGTGGGTTTTAGTCAGTAAGAGTCTGACACGCCCCAGAGACGTCGTTATACAGGACGAATAGCACTATCCCTTACTCTCACCGAAAAGACGATGGCTTTAAGACGTCATGGTAGGCCTGCTCTCAAATTGGTGAAGAAAAACATCGTGAGGAAACCGGCATCGGTATGTGCTAGAACCAAAAAATCGAAGATATATGTGATATCCACCAACCTGCACTTTACCCAATCCTAATCTTTTTGTTTCTAGTCACCCTTGCGTTCCTACTAATGCCGTTTGTAGGTATACCTGTGGCTAAGTAGTAGCCTGTTTGGTTATTTACCAGAATCATAAAGGTGGTTTATAAATATCCTTTTAACCTTTTACTGTAGAGGTATATAAAGAACGCTTAAGCAACTTGATACTATAATAAAAAGAAATTTAAAAAAGCCTGCCATATTCAAGGCAAACTTCATAATAAAGAGTCTCTTCGTGACAGTTTAACCAGTTTCTCGAATCTTCGTTAATTACAAATTAATATTCTTTTCCGCCATCTTGAAATTCACAGCACGTAAGTTCTGACTAGTTGTGGAGGATATGTCTATAAGTTTATGATAATTACCTACCGTGTTTATAATATAATTATGGTTAACATGAAAAAGGCAAAAGCAGCGTTCTTTCCATACAAATTCTTCTGTTTCACGAGTATCTTTACTTTATAAATTAATGTGCTTAACGAATGTTTCAAATAAAGCCTAGCTTCAGACCGCCTTATATTCCCCATTCCGTGGCAATTCCGAAAAGTCCAGACTTTTTCCTAGTCTACGTCATAGGGATTGCAAAATTCCTGTTTGTTTTTACCCTGCCGGAGTCTGTGTTTTCTGATAGCAACAACCTGGGAGTCTTTAAGTCAAGAGTGAATAGGTTACTTCTAGGCAAGCGTGCTCCATCTTCGAACACATCATCGCTTACCATCAGGTGAGACAATGGTTAAACGTGTGCCCATATATGATAAAAAAACCCTTGGAGGGTTTGGCCTTGTTACGGGAGAGATCTACAGAGTCACCGCGACCCTGGCACAGGTAATTGAAGGAACACGTGTGAGTTTTAGTCAGTAAGAGTCTGACACGCCCTCCCGCTCAACCCAGAGCTTGAGAAGTTATTTGATGAATTACCACACTATAAAAAAGATTTTGTGCTTGGCGTTGATGAGTCGTCTGTCTTCCTTCCTCGGAAGAAAAGTCCTAACTCTCACTGAGTTAGGACTTGTGCCTGTGAACTAGTGAGTTAGTTTTTTTTTATGTGTTAGGGTTGAGTAGATGTTTCTTTCAAACCCTTTCTCCATTAGAAAGGGTAGCCAAGTAGTTTTGAGAAATAAAAAAACAAAAATAGCATTTCTGTAAAAAGTCATTTGATACTGAAATACAAGGAAACAAGTTCAAAATGTCAGTAGTGTCACATACTGTAAACACAATGCACACAAAATGGGGTCAATTGAAACTGGGGCTAATTGTAACAAAGAAATTGTTGCAGTTTTGTTATATGTGCGAAACTATTTCGTTATATAACCATTCTGAAATCTACCGAATAGCGGCTACATATTTCGTATGACAGCTTACTTTTGATGCTATGTAATTAGATTTAATTTAATAACTTAACTGATGCTGTTACTCGTAAGTTGTAATCCTTTGATTTGGAAACGAAATCGAAATGTCGTTAACTGTGGTTAGACTAGCATCAAATTACTCCGGCACCATTTTGAGATCATCTGTTCCTAAACCAAGTTTAGGGGCATCATGCATATAAAATGATAATTATGTATTTGTATCCCGTCTTGATAAAATTCCATTTAACCATCTAAGTAGAAGTTTCTCATAATTAACCAAGTACGCAGGAGATATTTTAGTGTGCAAGAGTGTGCGCAAACACAGGTGCCCTCTCTATTCTTTACTATCATAGTCCGATAGGACAGAAATCCAATCAGGCGCAGGACCAACGGGTTTTTATGTCACGGGAGTGTCACAACACTAACTTCCAAACTCCGGGCTGCTTTAGAGGAATCTCTAATGAAACAAAAATCCAATAGCACCTTTTGCCCGACCCAGGAATTGAACCCAGAAACTCACGCTTAGCAATCACGCTTGCGACCACGACACCAACGAGACAGTCCACTGCTTTAATAACACAGTTCACAGACCCTCAACAGAGTCCCTTTATTAGCTATTCCGTCATCGTAGCTCGTTAACCAAAAATAGCCCATCAGCCACACACGAACTCCTTACCATGCACCACGCATACACTCCAATTAAGTTATAAAGGTTCATGTAACCGTTATCAGTGGCTGAAGGTTGCTGACCAACCAGGTGTGACCGTTAGATAACGGTATTGTAATGTGGTGTGAATATTCTATTGTTTTTATTGATGGAGAATCTGGGACGTCTGCAGGTCTTCCTGTTTGTGTTTTATTGGTTTTTGTGCCATATGTGTAGCAGCATATTTTGTAGACTACAGTAAGGTCCTTTAAGTGAGGTTAATGAACTGAATGTATGCAAGTAATGAAATATTTTGGTTTTCAAACATTTGCATTTACATTTTTTTTGTACATTTGTTTAATGCGTTGTTAAATATATGCCAATTCTCGTGACTAAAAACGTTCAAATTCATCTCAGCGACAATCCATTCATGTCAAACTAGGTAATGAAATTAGAGATATTTTTGACAACTGCAATGCGAATGTGAACGTTCCTTGACGATATGGGAACCGTCCCGAAGGTCAAGAAAGTGGTCTGATTGTCTATTGTTATTTCAATCAATCCATCACAATAACTAACAGAAGAGAGAGAGAGTAACTTTACGATTATATTTGCTCCAAGTGCAACCTCATTTCGCGTCCAGGCAATTACTGTCCATTCTAGGTTGCCTGGAAGAGATCGCGGAATGCGATAAGGCTGCCAATTATATGTTTTTAGTTTAAGTTTTCCTATATGTAATTTATTTTCTTGGTGTACAATAAAGTATATACAAGTGAGATAACCTAATACCAGCTAAAACTACGAGATTATTCTCATGATATATTAGCAGAAGTGTGCTAAAGCTTCTATCATAAGGAAAAACCGTCGTAGAGAAGGAAAAGATAACAATATGTTATGTATCACATTAGAAATCTGTAACTATATGACATAACTATGAACTTTGACATACAGTATTGCCGTAGAGTTTAAAGTCCGTAATATTTTAGCATATTGGGTTCCCACCTATGAAATTGGCGTTTTTGCCTCACAAATAGAGAACCTCGTCACTTCTATGAACTAAAATATTTATCAATTTCTTGATATTCTATCGAATAATGACCGTCATAGACAACGGCCAATAGTAAAAAAAACCTTATTACTTATAGTTTTATACAAAATAAAAACCTTAAAAATCACTCCTTGTTTTGTTAGCAGAAATGAAACCACTATTTGTTTTAACTTAGCCAAAACTTAATTTTTTTGCTTAATCTAAGTGGCATACGTAATCTTAGTTTTTAAACATTATTGCATAAAAGTTTTACAACATTAGTGTTCATAGTTGTTAAATAAATTAAGAAAATGTTAGTATAAAAAAGGCTGATTTCATAGGTGGGGACCTAATATAAACATCCTTATGCATAATCAACCTTTTAACGTCCCCACTGCTGGGACACAGGCCTTCTCTCTGTGAGAGGGAGTGGGCCTTTATCCACCACGCGGGCCCAGTGCAGGTTGGTGGATGTCACATGTCTTCAAATTTTAGGTTCGAGGACATTCCTGTTTCCTCACTAGGTTTTCCTTCACTGTTTTGGGAGCAGTGATGATGAAATAATTTACACAAAGTGCTTGCCTTTTTTTTTTGGGACAGTGGGGGGGGGGGGGGGGGGAATCATTCAATGACTTCTCCCGCTCTGGGCGGAGCGGGATGGCATGTCAGACTATTGCTGACTAAAACTCACCCCTGTTCCTTCCCTGCCTGAGTGCCCAGGGGTGCGATAACTTATTTTCAGAATTTATCCGCTACCCCTAGGCATGCAGGCACCGGCCACGATGGCCCCGTCAGTGGTGGCTGACGATCATCTCTTTGAGGCGCACGTGGAACACTACGCGCCGTCGACCCACGGGCCTGGTGCTAAAGTGCCTGCCTGAGCCACGGAAGTTGGAGCCACTGGGGCATCATTGCTCTCAATAACAATTTTAATTCAGAGAATCACGCAACTTTTATAACTTCAATAAATATCTCGTGGGATTCGAAGTCAAAAGTTTCTTTGACAGACTTGAACTATTTACTGAAAAGTGATAAGTCACTGAAAAGCTATGAGGACATGATAACGAGGAATGAGGAAAATACCGTGAGGTTTGAGTATGAATGTGGAGGATTATAACAGTAAGGGAAGACAAAGAAACGATGGATGGAGTGTGTCAGAGATGGTATGTATATGGTATACGACAAATATATAAGTATGGAAGCAAAAGACATGTTGCGATGACCCCAAAATAAATTGGGATAAGGACAAGATAATGAAATACAGTCATTCCGTTTAAAAACAACACACAGGACTGTCATAAAACAAACAAAAAGTATCCATTATTCAACACGCAACATGAACTCAAAATTCCAATCTGAACCATAGTTAACCGATTAACCACACGTGTAGCCGCTACTCGTAACGGTTATCGTTGAGTAACCGCTACTGTGACGCAATGATGGGCACCACTGAGTTAGTTGGTTGTTAGATAATATAATTACTGTTTACATACTCGTTGAACATCGTCTGATAAGGTTTGATATTATGATACCATTGTTACCTGCATAATGACCTGTTTTGTTCTGTACTGTTCTGTACTGTTCTGTATTGTTTCTGTTTTGTACTGTATTGGTATGTACTCGTATATAGTTTAGTTTTGTATTGTTTTTATTAACATAGTTTTTAAGTAAATTGTTACTAAGACTATGACTCCTGGTGCTTGACAATAAAGTTATTAGTATTTATAATTAATTACTTATCCTTGTCCCCGTGTTTTGTATCGGGGAGTACGTAGTTTCTTTTTATGGTGCTGAAATAATAGTTTAACTTAAACAACCCACACATTAGTTGTAATACTTGTACTTGGAAAACCGTTCTTATTGCTGTCTACTGTCGATGTTAAATTGTCTGCTTGTCCTGAAAGATAGCTAGTTTTAAGTAGTTTAGCAGTTTTTTTTCTGAGCAAAATAAAAGTTATTTAAAAGAGCGACTGGTGTAACTCACCGTCCGATCATCACCAGGCCCGAGAGTCGACGGCGCGTAGTGTTCCACGCGCGCCTCAAAGAGTTTTCAGCAAAACATGACTGGGCCCGTCATGGCCGATGCCTGCCCAGGTGTTGAGGATAAATTCGAAACAGAGTTACCTCGCCTCTGGGAACTCAGGGCAGTGAAGGAACAGGGGTGGGTTTTAGTCAGTAAGAGTCTGACACGCCCACCCGCTCCACCCTAGAGCGGGAGATGTCATTGGATGACTTACCAAACCACAAAAAAAGGGAGCGAGTGGTGGCAAATGGCAACTTATGGAACAAATCCAAGAGGTGGAGACTTAGCTGGAGGTATACTTTCCACCAGTCAGACTTGGCTGTTTACATATATTTTGGATACAGGTTCGGATACATTTTGAGGTAAGAGGTTGGCATCTTAACTAATAGACAAAATGAGAATAAGTCTGAACATTAGTCCAAAAACAGTTTGTTATAAAATCTGCAAGTCCCCCACCAGCGATGTACTTACAAGTTTTACACAATTTATAGAGAAGCAGTTTACATAACAAATTGCATACACTATTGTTATAGCTGTTCTATGTTCAGCTTGCATAACGTTCACAAGCGTTTAAAAACCGATTTGCATGTCAAGCTGGGTATAGACTAAGCGGACGAACGCTAAGGAGTAAGAATCATCGAACGCTCGCTCGCCGTCACTCATTCGAGCGCCTGCCACACTGGGAACGAAGCCAAAGGAGAAGTTTGTTTAGCTTCACTCAAGTCGCTCAACTGAGCTAAAGTGAGCTAAGTTCTGTAGTCCGCGAAACGCACCGAAGCATGAAATAACGCGATAGCTGCATGAGTCAACTAAACGAACTTAGCTTCCTTTCGAATTCTTCCAAGTGCGGCCTGCGCTTAGTAGTGTTCATAAGAATTCGTTCGCTTGGACCGTACCCGGTAGTAAGGAAGTGCGAAGAGTTGAGGATAAATGATTGGCGTGGTGTAATCTTATTAGCGTCGCGTGTTAGTGTTATTTACGATGAACAGCGGTTATTGGTGATATGATATTGGAATGTGCGCATCGAAAGAGGTGGACAATTGTAAGTTTTAATATGAGAAGTTACGTATGTAGCTGGCTGGTTTTTTTTGGTTATTTTCATATGCTTTTATGTTAAAGCATGATATAAAAGCTAAAAAGGCTAAGTGACTACGGTGATGACAACTCATTATAGAAAAAGACAAATCTTGCGCCGACCTCATAATAAATTGGGATAAGGCCAAAAGGATGATAAGATCTGAAGCTCTAAAAGTGAGGACAAAGTAACATTCTATCAGCCAAATTTAGCTCGTGCGGTTGCTCATATAAATCCTATTCATCTTGAACTCTGATCCTGAAAATCTTTTGCCTGCCTTCTCGCAATTTGTTTAAAGATTTTAATTGCACAGATGATATAATGTGCCTGTTAAGTAAAACAACTATTTCGTCGGTTCCTAATAGTAGAAACTACGCTTCGATATTTTTCAAATTACTTTTTAAAGCGCCTAGCTTTAGCAGAAACATAGTTCCGACTTTGTTAATAGGGACCGTCGATTTGTAATATCATAATCAATTCAAAGGTTATCCTACAGTGTCTAAAGTTTTCCAAAACTTTAAATTTTGACAAAATATTTCAGAAACTTCAATCAAGCTCAAACGCATAATATTCGCATCTACACATCCTATTCGCATTTCTAAATCATTATTGCAATTAATACACAACCATTAACACGAGTTACCTACAAATCCCAGAGATATCCAGTCTTTACCAACCTGCATAAAGTTGCCTCATCTGTTACACGGGATGTTGCCCCACTGTAGCGCAAGTAGTGCTAGGAGCCACTTCTCATTGATTATTGTGCCTATCGAGTAACTTCCTCTGAGGCAAGCAGGGATACAGGGGGACACGCCTTAAGTGATAATATAGTGCAGTCGGTTGCTAATGTGTTCGTTTACTTGATTTGTCAAATCCGTAAATGCCAATAAACGTGTACCATTTCCCAGTCTAGCTGAATAAGCACTTGTCAATGATCAGTTAACGGGATTGCATAATCAAGTGTACGTCTGATAGGCGATAGCAGTAACTAGGTTAGTTTACTATAGGTTGGGACACGGTTGGGTTTTATTCAGTAAAAGTGTGACACGCCCTCCCGCTCCACCCAGAGAAGTTATTTGATGATTTCCCACCCAAAAAAAGAGCGTATGATATCAATACCTATCACCACCTATTATAAAACAAAGTCTCCCGTTCCGTCTGTCTGTCTGTTTGCGATAAACTCAAAAACTGCTGAACTGATTGTCATGCGGTTTTCAATAGACGTAGTGATTTCTATGGAAGGTTTAGTTGTATAATTTGTACCCTTTCCAAGGTAGGGCAGGTCGCTAATATATCATAACTGGCACTGACATACTGATTCTTTGCTTCATAGATAGGTCGTGATAGGTTATTCTTAATCCTCTGCGAATTCCGATCACTCGCTTGTTCTTTCTTTAGGCATTTTTTCGTTAAAGGTCATATAAATTGTGTAAATGTAGTGACAGGGTAACCGCCTAGTTTCGAGGATGAGTCTTGTAATCTTGATGACCTGAATGATGCAACTTTGTTTGTTGTCTTGTTGAAGGTCAGGAATTCAGTAACAGGATCTTATTGTTCTTTTACATATATATAAATAAGGAAAGTTGTATCTTTTTAGTTTTAGGTAAAAAATAAGGAAATAGAGATTCCATTTTGAACAACGTAAGACGCAGCTTTGGAAGGCCTTCCACAAAGTAGACCGGTGACCTGGTGAGGGTCGTGGAAATCCGATGGATGCGAGATGTACAGGACAGTTAGTTGTGGCGACACTTGGAGGAAGCCTAAGTCCAGACATCTTTCGGTTGAAAAGATGACGATGATGATAATGATTATGAACAAACAGTTTTTTGTCGATTATTTACTCGTTTTCTGTAAGAAATGAACCTACACATATCAAATAACTGTTGGTACAGAAAATATGAAGCAAGATACACATTGCTAAAAACTCCCCACAATAACACTTTCATTCAAACCAAAATAACTATGGGCAAGCAATATCCACTATTCTTATGTCAAAGCTAGTCTATTGTTATGTGTGTTGTTGTAAAAAAAAAAAAAAAAGTGAACTTCCCATAGATATTTATGTGAAAGTAAAAATTATATCATGTTGTTGCCAGTAACATTGTTCCGTGGGAAAACTGCGGGAGTAATGATTTTTTTTTCTCATTTTAGCATTGGTAACACTGCACGGTGGCATGAATAGTCCAAATTCTAGTTTAAATGTGTTGCTAGTATATGTAATTTGAAATACCCGCCACATTTCGAATATAACTATAGTAACTATACTGATTATCACGCCACGCCATGATTTTAAAATTTGAAAAGGGAACAATGGGTTTTAGGTTCGTTTCACATTATACATTATCTGTGGTAACTATTTGACAGTGACAAGGATTTTTAAGCACTTGTAGCAGTAGAGTATTTTTTTTTGTTTCATCATTTCAGCCTAAAGACGTCCACTGCTGGACTATGCCTCCCCCAAGTGTCGCCACAATGACTGATCCTATGCGTCTAGCATCCATCAACCCGCGACCCTCACCAGGTCATCGGCCTACATTGTTAGAAGCCTTCCAACGCTGCGTCTTCCGGTACGCGGTCGCCACTCCAGAACTTTTCGGCCCCATCGACCATCTGTTTATCTGTCTCTATCATCTGTTTGACCATTTGTTTGTTTCAGTCCAGTAACTAACTACTATTAACCCAAAAATTTCAACTGTATTAGTCGAAGATTTTTAATGTGTCTACAGTAAAGTTGCTGTCCAGTTTTTTTTTTTTTTGTATCTATACTAATATTATAAAGAGGTAAAGTTTGTGAGGTTGTAGGGGGTAATCTCTGGATCTACTGAACCGATTTTATATTTTTTTTACTAATAGAAAGCCACGTTATTTTTGAATGGCATACATAGGCAATACATTTTTGAAACACTCGCGGAACAACACGAAAACCTGACCAGTAAAGCTATCATCAACCTATGCAGTGAGCTTCTTTTTACCTGACTGCGCGACGCAAGTGAGGGTAATGTGTTTATCAGCCTATGTATGTATGTATGTATATTTGTTTCTTTGTGCCACTGGAGACCAAACGCATAGGCCAATTTTGATAATTTTCACGTCTATTGATTCGTCTTAATCTAAAGTGCTACTAAAGACATGATAGTAATTAAAATACAATATGGCGGCAAGCAGACACCACCACTACGCGTTTTTTTTTACGCGATTACTCCGCCATTTGTGAATTGATTTTAATGATTCTTTTTTTTTGTTAGGTCCATACGTCAGAGGAAATTGATTTAGCGCTTTTTGAAATAATCAACAAAAACAAAAAATATGTATACACGGATGACGTTTTGATTTTCTCCAATTATGTTCAAATTCTATGTTATAGGGGAATTTAGGAAGTCAGTGTCAAATAACGAAGAAACAAAGTGCAACAGCGACTTCCGATGTTAAAGTTATTTGTAATTTTTTGTGTAAGTATTTTCTGTTTTGGAAGTCGGTTGTATTTTTTGTACTAAAGTTTTTCGTCTAATTATTTTGTAAACATAAGTAATTAATTATTTTCTAAACATAAGTAATTTTAATAGCACAAAATCTCCGACATCATCTCCATCTCAGTGCACCGAACCCTAACGCAAGCTGCCAACACATGTTGGTTACGCAATGACCGGCGGCCGTGGGTTCGATTCCTGTGCAAGGCAGCATTCTTCCGACGAAAGCCGACATTTCACTTTCAACGTACGCACGACTGCTTGATTCTACGTTTTGTTTTCATCACAATTTACAACCAATTGGTTTTATTGTTGTTGTTCTTTACTGGGTTCCTTTTGACAGCTGTCAAAGTTATTTTGACCTTTTTTTTTACCTTTTTTTTAATGTCATCTATGGAATGGAATTCAAATGTCATTGTAACTCTTTGGTATTAATAGAAATATAAAAGCGATAGATTGTAAGCTGTTTTGGGTAGGAATATGAAGATTTTGATAATAATCTGAAGATGTTTTGATTCTCATTTTCATAAACAGGACATTTTATTAACATAAAACGATATTATACTTGACCAGTTCAGATTGTATGGACATCAAAAGAGACTGAACTCTGAGTTTGTTTCGGTGTGTCTTCTCAGGGTAGTCAGCTAGGGAACACCGGCCTCATCTAGCTTAAACTGACAAAAAATACTGCCGTGTAAAAGTGTTTTTTATAATATAACCTATTTACAAAATAAATATCGTTTAAAATTCGGGTTCCTATGATGAGGTATTAGGTAAAGGGCAGTGACCGTTTTTGCCATGCTGACACGCATGACTTATAGTAATCAACACATGATTAATCATCAAAACGTAAAAAATAATCACTTTGCTTCGCTTCACAGAATATATTCTATAGGTACTTACAATCTACCTATCTGAAACTACTACTACAATAAATGGATCTTCTCTTCTTTATCCTTATTATTTGGGGTCGGGTCTCACTTACTTTTCTGCGCCAGGATATTCTATCCTGGGTTGTCGGAGAGACCTAAAGTTAGCCCAATTGCCAGCAATTGGGCTAACTTTAGGTCTCTCTCGATTTTGGACCCTTTTTTGTGGGGGTGGGAAATCATCCAATGAAGAAGTCATTGGATGATTTCCCACCCCCACCCCCACCCCGCTCTGAATGGAGTGGAGAGTGTCAGACTTTTACTGAGTAAAACCCACTCCTGTTCCTTCCCTGCCAGAGTGCTCAGGTGAGCGGTGACTCTGTTGAGTCTCCCTCACCCGTTCCGCCTCCTCCTTCGCGAGCATTAATGCCTTGCAGAAGGAGGAGACTGCTTCCCATTTCCTCTCGCTCCGTTACATGGCCTGGACCAGGGCAGGGCGCAAGAGGTCGCTGCCACCGATGCACCTGGTGGTCCAAAATGGCGGACGGGCTCTGCCTTTTCTGTTTTGTTCTGGCCTACAATAAATGGATAATAAAGTGTTATAATATACTTAGATGATTTGCTGATCCTCATATTGATATAATTTTGTTTTCTTTTGTTATTTTCATCACACGCTCTCGATTTGATAGTTTATCTTAGTTATTATCTAAATGTAATACTTTTTGTGTTCAGATTACGTGTGTATAATCTGTTGTCAAAATCTTTGTGGCAGAGAAAAATCTGGCGTTAGATCTAAAGCCTGGTTCTTACCATAACCCGCCTTATGGTCCACTGCTGGGACTCAGACCTACTCTCTAGGTGACATGCCACGTAATCCACCACGCGGACCCAGTGCGCGTTGGTGGATGTGACATGTCTTCGATTTTTAAACGACTTCAAAAAAGGAGGTTCTGAATTCGACCCGTATGTATGCATGTGTGTATATATACGTATGTTTGTCCGCGATTTTCTCGAAAAGTACTGATTCGATTTGGATAGGGTTTTTTTTCGTTATTCAAATGCATAATTTTCAAGGAAGGTTTTAGTAATAAATAATAATAATAATAGTATTCCACAAATATTAATAATAATAATAATAAAAAAAAATAGTATTTAATACTTTAGGATCTGATGAAGAACTTCGGAGATAAACAGTGTACCTCTTCAATAACTGACAGCAAATGACTAGCGATTACTGTATGTCTCGTTTTTCTATGTTTTGTTTACACAATTTAATGGGAAACAACAACTAAAAAGTGAAAAATAAAAAACTTTTTTACAAAAAATTGAACCGACTTCTAAAAAAAACAAAAATTGTGGAAAATTACTTTAATTTCGGAAGTCGGTGTCTCTGGTTTTGTTTCTTCGGTTTTTGACACAGACTTCCGAAATTAAAGTTTCGCCTCGATGTTTTCCGTCACCGATTTGAGCGGTTTTTACCAAATTCCTACAACTATACAGTTTTCGTGTTGCAAAACACCTGGGTCCAAGAAATATGCAATTGGTTTTGGTTTGATTTGCAACATATGAAAATTCGTGTTATAAGTAGGACCTAAAACAGTCTGATTATCTTGTCTGGATTGTGACGACTAACAGAAGTATTTTTTAGGATCTTACATTTAAGATAGGGTTAATTTGAAAAATATTGTAATTTAAAAAATATGTATATTTAAAACTTTATGCACGGTACAAAGGCAGACTTATTTCATTCTTTTTATTTTCTACCAGTCAACCTTAGTGGTGCAGAGACGGAGTAAGGCAGGTGCAAGTTTAGGGAAAGAAAATAACAGAGTAAATACATACTTAGATTCATACAGCATTAACAGTAACAAATCCAACGGATCAATGCTCATTGAATAAGTTTCAAAAACGGCCGTTTTTGGTACTTTTGCTTACTACTTTGGATAGGAAACATTTTGAGTCCTGTTAACAACGTAAAAATTCCATATCCTATTTGTAACAAACCTAACATAGGAATCTTTAATCTTTATTTTCTATGCTATGATACGATTTTTTATTCAATAAGGGCCCACTAAAGCGGAGGTAGGCCCTTAACAAAATCTTCTTAAAAAATCTCTGTTCTTAATTTTCTTAAAAACCTTAAGTTTCTACGTTAATCTTTCTGTAGAGTCCACTAAAACCACATGTCGATACAAATACATCTTCACTCACTAAGTCACTAGCCACTATTATCACTTTATCTATGGTAGCGTCCACTATGCCACCACTTTCTGCATCCGGTTCCGTTATTCTATTCTGAACAGGTGCAGAACGCGCCATGCTTTCCTTATTAATGGAGGTTTCACTTAGTTGTGCGTTTCCTAGTACAAGTTAGTATTAAGAGGAGTTAAAAAGAGACTATTATAGGTAGGTATTGGCCTAGTTCACTACTGACCCAGAAAACGTTGTTCTGCTATTAAAAAATGGGGGGTTGGGGTAGGAGGGTGAAAAATACTTTACGACCTATTCTCATACCTACTGAATATACAAAAATAACATTAAAATCGGTCGAGCCGTTTCGGAGGAGTGCTACCACAAACACCGTGACACGAGCTTTTTATATATTAGATTTGTTTTACCTCCAGATTCACTATCTTGCCCTAAACAATGTATACCTACCTATAAACTCGTATAATGTATGGTGTGGTGCCTACATAGTCAACAGCAAGCGAACCATGTAATTTTCAAACATGGTTTATGTTAATTTACAAAAACTGACAATTATTATGACGTTGTGAAATGTGTAAATAATTAATAAATACCGTAGGAATCGTGCATTTTTTCGGTATAAAAATCCAATGAATATATGAGTGAAAGAATATTTTTAAATGGATCAGTACTTTACTTACAAATAGGCAGTGCCCGATCAAAGAGGGGCGAGCCGAGCCAATGCCCAGAGCGGCAAAAATAAGGGCGGTTGGTGGCTACTACAAAAGTATCTTCATGAATTTTGGAATTAATGGACACATACATAAACTTTTCTGAAGCATCATGTTCTAAAAAATCTTATCTCTCCGGTCTTGGTTGCTAAAATAGTTTCATCCGATTCGAGCAACAAAACGACTGTGATATATATTTTTTTAATATGGGGCAAATTTGGCCCCCTTAAAAGGTGTAATTGTAAAGGGCGGCAAATTTAGTTTTTTCCCGGAGCTAAATATCTAGATCGGGCCCTGCAAATAGGTATACTGTTAATCCACAAACATAATTACATATTAATCGTGATCAATTTGAAATCCGTACAGTTTCCTTATTAACAAGATTCTCGTGAACTATTCCAACCACTCGCTAGGAGAGCGGCTCACGCTCTGCCGATGAATTCCTGGCGCGGATATGTCACGGTCATCGTTCTAGATACTGTTTGCAGTTGCAATTGTTAACCTATGATAGAATTACATATACTTATTGATTATGATGGCTTTGGGCAACTTTTGAGTATCTGGCACTTCACTTAAGACTACTTGCTTCAAGGTGTTTAGTTGCTTATCGATATGTTTTTTTTTGTTCCGGGGTGGAAAATCCTCATGGATGTCGTTCGCCCTGGAGCGGGTCAAGGGGTTTGTCAGACTCTTACTGACTAAAAGCACGTTCCCTTCTCACACTCGGAACAGAGATCATGAGAACTTTCAACGATCCACGGCTGGTGAAAGCCCATATAGGTATAGATCTGCCCCTGTCAAGGGGTATGACTGGCTAGGACGGGCCCATCTTTGCTGGGCACCTCAGGCTCGTGAGGGGAGTGAGGTGTAGGTAAGAATAACCCCGCGATATCTCATAGGGGCGCGCGTGGTACACTACGCGACCCTGCCTCGGATCCTGCTGCTGCGTGCTGGATGATGGGCCTGCGTGGTTGATTACGGCCTCCATCCACCCCACGGTACTTACAATGCAGGTATCTGCTACAGGTAGCGATAATTCAATTATTTTCCTTCATTTCATCTTATTTACAACATACAACGCTTACAGTCATTCTTCCATACAAACGTAGTATGGCGATTATTTTACCATTTCATGGTATAATAAGTAATAGCAAAACAAAAAATTACGTCGATTTATTTCGCTATTATCTAGCTCTGTATGGAGTAAAAAAAGAAAAATAAAAATATACTTTTTTTTAAATTTTGTTTTATTAATAGTAAAGTAATTGCCATACTATGTTTGTATGGAAGAATAACCGACTAGGGCACCCTTAACACAGTAGATACACAGGTGTCAATGCCCTTCACACCAAGCGTGCTCCTTACTCATCCAGTAGCAACTGATGTCGTAATGACAGATCTTCTCCGACCAGAATGAGAGCGTAAAGATTTTATCTCTGGCACGCAACTAGCACTTTATCTTTATTATAGAGTAATCCATAACTTCCACATGTAGTGAATGTGACACCATTTTTTGTTTTGTTGTGTTGTCCCACTGTTGGGACACAGGACGCCTCTTTGTGAAAGGAAGTGGGTTGTAATCTGGTGGATTACGGCCCACTTCCTCTCGAGCCTTCCTCCCCGCAGGCCCAGTTCGAGTAGATTGACATTAAACCTTTTGGCATCCCAGGATGTTATTATTTTCCCTAACAGGTATGACCACTATTGACCACATCGTCAGATTTTAGCCATTAAGAGTCTCGTCCTCGTTACCTACTCCTGATATACAAAAAAGAGCAAAGAGTTTCCATAAAGATTAGGTACTCTGCTCCCCATAAATTACCCACTAAAACAAACTCGTACCATTCACACGTCCCACCAGTACCTAGAACAGGTAAATATGATCTGTAACGACTTCGAGCCATCCACTTTCCCCGGCACGGCACTAGGAAGTACTCTCCATGCGCCATGGAGAAATGTAGCGAAATGCCATTAGCCACGGAAAAGTACTGTGGCTCGGTGACCACATGTCCTGACTTAAACGTGTTCTGTGTTTTAGATGGCTTTGGTATTTAGATTTTATGTGTAGCGTTTGCCGTTTTCTTACAAGGAATAAGAATTAGATATTTCGGAAACTAATTAACAGCACACAAGTACCATTATCCAACTGAGGTTAATAGTGTTTTCGGACGATGTTAGTTGTTCATACCATCATCATCATGATCAGCCTTTTAATGTCCCCACTGTTGGTGCACAGGCCTCTTCTCTGTGAGAGGGTGTGGGCCGTAATTCACCAGACGACCCCAATGCGGATTGGTGTATGTCACATGTCTTGGAATTCTTGGTCCTAAGACATACCGGTTTCCTCACGATGTTTTCCTTCACCGTTTTTGAGAGCAGTGGTGATAAAAATAATTTTCACAAAGTAAAGCGCCTGTCTGGGTTTGAACTCACGACAACTTGTAAGTCGCGGCCATTATCGCTGGGCCACCACTGGTACTTGTTAACCGACTTTCGAAAAAGGAGGAGGTTCTATGTTCGACGGTATGTATGTTTTTTTTTTTTTATGTATGTCCGCGCATTTCTCCGTCAGTTGCGGAGCGATTTTCAAAATTCTTTCACTCTATTTTTATCCGAAAGAATATACTCCCGAGGTGGGCCCATATAAATAATATCGAAATTGCTTTAGTGCTTTTTGAGAAACTGAACAAAAACGAAAAATACGCATATCTTGATGACGTTTTTGTGTTCTCCAAATGTTAAAATTCCACGTTCCATGTTATTGGGGTTTTTAGTTCTGGGGTATAACAACTAAAAAGCGAAAAATAAAAACTTTTTTACAAAAAAAACAACCGACTTCGGAAGTCGGTGTCAAATATCGAAGAAATAAAATACAAACACCGACTTCCGAAATTAAAGTTATTTTTAAATTTTTAGTGTATTTTTTTTTTGGAAGTCGGTTGTTTTTTTTGTAAAAAAGTTTTTTTCATAAATGTAGTCGAATTGGGGATTCCAATTCGACTATGAATCATCATCTCAGTAGGTTGTCTGCCTTGCAAGCAATGCTTCTCTACTTACAAAATCCCTGCTATTATTTGTTGGTGTTTAGTTTATTAAAAAAAAGGATAGGTACCTTTTTATTTTGTTGTCTTGGGGAAACCTTAAAAGACTCTTGGACTTTTGGGATAAAAGACCAAGCAGTGTGGGATTTTTACCTTACTAAAAACACCTTGGTGAGCATCATCAGCACATGGAACGGGTCCCGAGACCTTTTAAAAGACCACCCCGGAACCTTTCAGTGCAACGCCTGTTAGATCATATCCCTGGGGAGACTAGTTTATAGGATAAATTTTCGTATTTTTCGTCCTTCTACTTTATTTTCACTTATCTCAACAATAACTTAGATGCTAGATTCCTACTTAGCTATTAGTATCTTGATTCTCCAAGAACAGTCCCATGTTTAAAGTGTGTGTGTGATGGCTGCTTTGGTTCCATATCAAAGGAGGAGTCTTTAGTCTTCTACTTAAACAACCGGCAGAAATATACCAACCTCGTCGGTAGCTACATTTTCGAGCCGTTTGGGGTTGAAACCCTTGGGCCATGGGTTCCAAGTGCTCATTTAGTATTCAAAGACCTATCTAAACGACTTGTTGACACTTCGCGTGACCCAAGGGCTGGCTTTTTCCTCGGCCAGAGGTAAAGCATTGTCATACAATGTGGTAATGCCACCAGCCTTTTGGGCACACTTCAAGTAGACAGCGTTTTTGACGCCAGTTTTTAAGTTATATTTAGTTATGAGTTTTTGTTTTAGTTAAGTATTTTATAAGTTTGTATAGAAAGAATAAATATAATTCATTTTTTGAGCAAATCCCCCAACATACTTAAACAACTAAATATACTAGTTTTCGTATCAGATGAATTTGCTATTACTTGCACTTAGCAAGGCTTTGTCGACGCGGAAATCAGACTTCCCTCACGACTTTAAATACACCTTATAAAAGCATTAGTGTGACAGACTAATTACATTCTCAAACCTAATAATGTACTACCTATCATCTTATATTGTACGAGTACCTACTACGAGTATAAATACTACTATTAGTTTCAGGTAATGCCTCGGGTCTATAATAATAATAATAGTCCTCCCGACCGAATTTCGACCACAGTTAAAAAAAGGACTTATTATAGTAGACAAGTGTGTGCTCAAACACAGGGGCTCTCTCAGTTCCTCCCAGTCCTTTACTCTCTTATTCCGATGCGACGGCAATCCGCCACGACCGGGAAGTGATCAGGCGCAGGAGCAACGGCTTCACGTGCTTTCCGAGGCACGGGAGTATCACAACACCAGCTTCCAAACTTCAGGCTGTTACAGAGTCAGTCAGTTAAAGACAAAGGTATTCTTATCTATATTAGAATATTATAAAGATGTACAGTTTGTGACTTCGTAAGGTTGTAGGGGGAAATCTCTGGATATACTGAACCCATTTTAAAAATTCTTTTACCAATAGAAAGCCACGTTAACTTAGTTAACTATGGTGCGATCTCAGTTTATTCTTAGGCTGCATTCGTTTACCATCGTTTTTTTTTGTATAGTTGATAGGCACGCGTTTGACCACCATCTCACCTGATGGTAAGCGATGATGTGGTCGAAGATGGAGCACGCTTGCCTAGAAGTAACCTATTCACACTTGACTTAAAGACTCCCAGGTTGTAGCTATCAGGAAACACCGACTCCGGCAGGGAATTCCACTCCCTAGCTGTACGCACAATGAATGTGTTCTCAAAACGTTTTGTGTGTGTGGGTGGGATGTTCACCATGTACCGGTGGCACATCGCCGTACGTCTTGTGGTCCGTTGATGGAATTGACTTGGCGGGATCACATTATGCAATTCCGTCGCACACTCCCCAAAATGTAACCGATAGAAAACCGATAGGCTAGGAACTCGGCGTCTATGCTCAAGACTTTGGAGCTTCGACTCAACGAGCCTAAACAACTTATTGTTTTAAACAACAATCTAGTTTATCTAGTACCCACTATACTCGCTATGTTGCTCTCCTTCCTTAACTGTCTGCCTGTTTAAATTGATTTTCGGTCTGTTTAGCATAAAGGCTTATCTTATGAGATGACAAAGGTATTTTTGCGCAAGAAGTTTGTTCCCAAATGTGACATAACCTTGACATCCATTGTAAAGCCAAAGATGCAGAGGAGTTCTTCTCTGTAGAGACGCTTCGGAACATGTAATTAGCTTCATCTTTCTGACTGAATGGCTCCTCCATACTTCAAAAGTGCCTGTTACTGGTTTAATTGAAATAAATGCGCTGCAACATGGCGCGTGCGTCATGTTGCAGGGAACGGAATGTTGCCACTTAAATATTAATATTTATTACGCTGTCTAATATTTAGTTTTACTCATTGTTTGCTGCACCGGTCGACCTCATGATGTTAGCGCCGGCTGTCGCTACAAACCAGCGCTGGGGCTCTGTCTCGCATAGGGTCACAGCACTAAGCTGAGCGATGGCCGTTTTGCGTGGATGTGACGCATATTTTCCCCCAGCTTTTCTTTTTTTGTTGTGTTTCTCTGTATTTTGCGTCATGTTTACCGTAAATAAACGTATTTTTTTTCTTTCTTTTACTTGCTTTAATTTTGAAGCTTATGGTCATACGTTGGGACAACATGTCCCATACAGTACCTATATAATTGGATAATTATTTCCCAAAAGTGTCGAGAACTGGTCCAAATTAAGTAGAATTTAATTTAATTCAACTCGCTGACCGGTTGAGCAAGAGTTACATACAGAGACATATTGAAAACCTTTTCTGACGTAAAATATTTAGATCAATTGCGTAAACATAAACCACATAATTTATCAATGAAATATTTATAATTATTTTTCGTAGTTATAAACCCTATTTTAGTTTCCGCTATTATGTAGACTATTTAGATTACGAGCTCATTGGCAAGCTATTTAATAAAACGTACTTCATTAATAACCATTTCCTGGTAAATAAAATTCTACAATTAGTTCACGAACCCATCTAAAAGAACCCATTTGGGACACAGCAGTATTTTCTCAGATAGAAAAGTCAAAATGATTTCCAAGGTTGGTTTCACTACTGCCCAGGGGTCGTAGATAAATTCGAAACAAAGCTACCGCGCCCCTGGGCACTCAGGGCAGGAAAGGAACAGAGGTGGGTTTTAGTAGACAATTTCCGTCGTAATTTGATCTGAGAATATGTGAAATTATATTTTTATAACATGGTGTAATTAGTTTGTAAAGTTATGTCTAACGCGGATAAAAAATTGAGAATCACGCAAATACTATAAAATGTATATTTATGAAACTTTCACCATTTTAAAGATCATTTAATTATTTATAATTTACTCTCAGAGTTTTAGTTTAATACCTGTTGTTTTATGTGTAATAAATTAATAATGCGTCTAATTTCGGACAGCGCTCCTTGATGGGCGAGTCCTATTACTGGGTGGATATACAACGCGTTATGTGAGCTCAGCACAGAACACGCAAGCTAACCACTCAAGGTCATTGGCAATTAATGGCGCCTTAAAATCTATTGCGTGGTTTAGGAGGAGTTAGGGCAGAAACAGACAGACGCGGAAAGCGACTTTGATTTATTCTATGTGGAGACTATAAGTTATTTCATAACTTTGGTGCGATCTCAGTTTATTCTTAGGCTGCATTCGTTTACCATTTTTTTTATAGTTGATAGGCACGCGTTTGACCACCATCCCACCTGATGGTAAGCGATGATGTGGTCGAAGATAGAGCACGCTTGCCTAGAAGCAACCTATTCACTCTTGACTTAAAGACTCCCAGGTTGTAGCTATCAGGAAACACAGACTCCGGCAGGGAATTCCACTCCCTAGCTGTACGCACAATGAATGTGACACGCCCTCGCGCTCCGTACCATGGCCTGGACCAAGACCGGGCGCGAGAGGTCGCTGTCGCCGATCGCCTCCACGTCACATGGCGGGGCTCCGCCCAAGCGGGGCACAACTCCACCGTACGCTCCACCGTGTCCTCTGGGCGATCCACACAGTGGTAAAACCCGAGCGTTTCCCTCCGCCTTATAGGAAACCCACAGGAACCTCCCGAAACTTCCGAGGACTTGCGTCAGGTGGAAGGTGAAGACGCCGCGGTGCCTCTCCAGCCACTCCTCAGAGGGGCCTTACCGCCGCAATTACCTACGGATGATACTGAAACTATCTATTATCTTAGCGCATTTCTGTCATCAATAATACACATTGCCTTACATCCAAGTACGTAATGTAATTTCCCAGTCATAAAGCCTAATATCTCGACAGTTCGCTAATGGCGTTAGCATCGGTTGTGATATGCGCGCGCGCAAGTGAGGCGTTGCGCCAGCGCCGCTCCAGTTACCGCGTCACGCGACTGCGAGAATTCCGCAGATCTGTCAGTTGAGTTAAATGTAAGTCATGTTAGATGATCGAGTCTTTATAGCCAACTAACTTCTACCAGCGGATCCCGCTTGAAATTAGTACTTTCTTCCCCCGTTATAATCTTCCATCCCCTTTTCACACCCTTTTTTGGTTTGAATTTCGACAAACCCTTTCTTAGTGGTTAAGGCTGTGCGTTGATATAATCTGTCAGGACTTTGAATTCTGTATAATATACAGATAGCATAATTATGTGCTATTTCAGACTTTAAGGCCAGAAACGGCCGTTTTTTGGCACTTTCGCCTACTACTTTGGATACGAAACATTTTGAGACCTGTTTTAAAAACGTAAAAATTCTTTATCCTCTTTGTAACAAACGTGAAGTTGGATTTTTTAATATTTATTTTCTGTGCTATGCTACGATTTTTTATTCAATGAGGGCGCCGCTGGACCGCGAGAAGGGCCTTAATCTATCTCTTTGCCAAATTTCGTCCAGATCCGTTCAACCGTTTTAGCGTGATTAAGTAACAAAAACAAACAAAGGTTTGCCACTAGCCTCTGCTAGGGTAGAATCTAAGCAATCGTAAATGTATCTACACGATGATAAGAAGGATATTACATACGAGGTAGAGACGACAATCTGTATACAGGGTGTAAAGAAACACATCACATAGCCATCAACTACGCATACTGTACGTCTAACAAAGTAGCTTTGCGCAAAAATGATTGCTGGGAAACGACTTTTATTTTTAGGTATGAAAAAAAGGCTATTTTATTGTGCGCAGTGTAACGCGAACCCACGCAAGCGGAGTTAAAACCCGCCCCTTCACTCTAAGCCGCGTAGGTACTTGTCGAATACGTTGATATTCATTGCGTTTTTGTTAAATTGAAATGCGTAATTTCAAAAATCGAAAATTCAGGTAAGTAGATAAGTAATGGTTGTTTGGAAAAAAGTTTAGTAATAACACTTGATGACAATTCATTTTTGTAAAAAAGTTTAAAAAAATATTGGGACTTTGTCCTTCAATATCTCCAGAAGCAGTGGTTTCCCTGGTATGGACAAGTGGAAAAATATGATCCAAATAATGGGTAGAATATGTGGCTTTCGGCTGCGGAAACTGATTTTTTACACCCGATATATAAAATTCAAAGTCCTGACTCACAGCCTAAACCGCTGCTCCTAGAGACATCAAATTTGGAGGATGTGTTATTTGTGCAGAGTAAGTCTCCACTAAAAAAAGGGGTTTCGAAATTCAACCTTTAAAGGGGTGAAAAAGGGGTTGAAAGTTTATAACGGGAGAAGTACTTACTAATTCTACGCGGGCGAAGCCGCTGGCAGAAGTTAGTCCTACAATAACTGAATACATTGGCAATATATAAGTATGTTTATCAGTTGTCTAGAAACCAGAACACAAGCTCTGCTTAGCTTGGGACTAGATGGCGTTGTGTGATAGTTGTGGAATATATTATTATTATTATATTCACCGTTATGAACAACTTTTACTCATCATCATCTTCCTGCCCTTATCCCATGTTACTTGGGGTCGGCAACACGTTTTTTTCTTCCATTCTGTCTTGTCAGTCGTCACGCTATCATTAACTCCCTTTTCTTTCATAATAATATCACTCCTCACACAATCCATCCATCCGAACCATCCATATGAACAACTTTTACTATGGGACCAATTTCATAGTAAAGTAAGACCTGAAATCGCGAAAAAAAATCAGAAGTTCAGTACAATTACATATTATTTTTACTCGACAAAATGTACCTACTGAACAGCAGACTTTTTTTCGCGATTTCAGTGTTAGTCCCATTGTGAAAGTTGTTCATAAATAATGAGTAAGTATTCAGTATTCATTTATCATTGTCGTCTCTACCTCGTATATCGCAGTAAGTTTACCTAAGCATGCATGCATAACGAAGGTTACAAGCGGTCAAGAACTATTTGTACATAAGGGTAATAAAGTATAGCATCGGGCTATGTGCCAAATCTCTAATAGAATACCAATTCCACGATACCAGACTCTTCATTGACACCGCACACAATTTCTTTCCCCATAGAACAATTACAATTCAAATTCGAAGGTTTGAACTTCCCTTGCAACATCCACTTGACACTTTATCGTGCTGTGTGATTGCAAATTGCAACTCGATGTTAACTCGCTTTTGCGAAATACTTATGACCTTTGGATGAGACGTGGTAACAGTGGTAGTCAACTGGACAGTGGGTATATACAGGGTGTAACGGAACCTGCTAGGGTCGCGGGAGTGCTAAAAAGAGTTACCGCGCCCCTGGCACAGGCAACTGAAGGAACAGGGGTGGGTTTTAGTCAGTAAGAGTCTGACATGCAAGGGTGGTCGTGGTCATATTAGGGTTACCGACGGTTACGTACCCGAAGGGTAACCAATGGGACGCTGTTACTAAGCCTCCGCTGTCAGTTCGTCTGTCAGCGGGCTGTATCTCATGATCCGTAATAGGTAGACAGTTGAAATTTTCACAGAATGTGTATTTCTGTTACCGCTATAACAACACATAATAAAAATAAATTAAAAATTAAAGAGGGCTCACATACTAGAAACGTGTTTTTATTTTGCGTTTTTTTGCTCGATCTTAGTAATGGCAACAAGACGCGTATAATCTTGTAGCTTGAACCCGCGAGTCCGACTAGTTTTTTTATTAGAGTTATCATCAGCTGATTAAAATTTGTATGGAAGGTCAGAATTTTTTTCGGCTTTTTCTATTTTTTTTTAAATCATTGTTTGGCTCGCGTTTGACCACTATCTCACCTGATGGTAAGCGATGATGTGGTCGAAGATGGAACACGCTTGCCTAGAAGAAGTAACCGATTCACTATCGACTTATGGGTACATAAGAACTCTTGAAAAAATTACCCTCCAGTGGCAGTCGTGTGTGTGGGAGTCCCGCTTAATTTTTTATTTATTTTTATTATTTGTTGTTAACAGCAACAGAAATACACATTCTGAGAAATATTCAACCGTGTAGCTATTACGGGTCGTGAAGATGGTGGTTGTAGCTATCAGGAAACAGACTCCGGCAGGGAATTCCACTCCTTAGCTGTACGTACAATGAATGTGTCCCCAAAACGGTGCGTGTGGGTGGGATGTCCACCATTACTTTCTTGGAGAAAGTTGTTCATTTCTAGGCAGAAGTGGTATTTAAAAAATGACCACGTATTTCCGTAACATCCTGTAGAAACTATTTCAATGCTTGTAAATTGGTATTTGCGGTTTTGTGAGTGACAGTTCGATGGATCACCTTTCTTTGTCCGCGATGAGGATGTATTGATTCTAAGAATTATTGTTAAGTATTTGGTCGGGTAAGTCCTTGTTTGTAATATTTTTCAGGGCGATATATACTTGAAAGTTTCTTGCCGCCATATTAACAGTAGATTAACAACCTAACTGAAGTGGAACGTACTTGGTCATGTCTGCCGCATGGGGCAAAACCACTTTATTATTATTACTATTCTTTATTGTACACATATTATATCATATAAATAAAACACAAATTAACAGTTAGTTACGAAGGCGAGCTAACCCAACATTTAGGTTTTCTTACTCACCTACTTACCACTACTCGTAATCAGCCTTTTAATAGTGCCACTGCTGGGATACACGCCTCCTCTCTGTGAGAAGGTGTGGGCCGTAATCCACCGATTGGGCCCAATCTGGGTTGGTACTACTTCAGTGAGTTCCAATTTCCCAAACAGCAGCAAATGACTTATTTTCAGGCTCAGATTAAGGTGGCTGGATGAGCTGAGTTCCTTTCCAAAAACACTGGCCTGTGATGGTAGCAGACAGTGACAAGAGGAGGGAGCGAAAGGCATATCCTGCTTCTACCTAGATCTTCTAGACAGTAGTTGGAATGTAAGATGCGAGAAAAAACGAGCGAGCCTTACAGTGTAGTCGCATAATTATGATGTGTAACATTTGACATCTCACCTTGGTAATAAGAAACATTAACATTCTATCCTGAATAATAAAATTAAAACGTTTAGTTCGACTTATCGTACGCGCGCTCGGTATTGACGGCCAATTCTACCACTGCGCGCGCTCATTGGTCAAATCAAATATCACGCGCTCCCGGCTTTCTGTTACAAACTTCCGTCCCATTGGACGAAATCACTCCCACAGATTGCAGGAAAGCGAGAGATGAAACACATAAAAAAAATATGGTCTAAAGTGTTGCGTGGCTCACCTTAGAAAAGTCCACATTTTAGTAGTGGACTATGAATAACTTCATAGATTTCAGAAAAGAAAGAAACAAACAAGCAATGTTTCTTTCTTTCTTTTCTTTTTTCTTTTCAGCAATGATAATAAATGCAAAAAGAGGATATGTTACTAGCGCGCGCATAGATGAAGACTCTAAAACATCCTAATTGGGAGGTTTTGTCATAATCTATGCCTCGACAAAACAATTGAAGCGCAATCGTTCATATGATAACTATCTCTTTCACTTACATGCTTATTCTATCTTTTGTACTATTCACTAGCGCAACTTGTCAACATGGGTGCAACGCGAACAGACTTTAAACGTCGCCTCGGTTACTATGAACGTAACATAACTTGTGTATAATATCATTGGCTTTCAGCCAATATCCTGAAGTGATGACCTCATTAATAACTAATAAGTCGTAGGTCACAACATATAGCATTACATAACCAGCACGTAACGTATCGTGTCCACTGGCCTTGCCCCGCGGCTCCTGTTACATTTTTATAGCGTTATGTCATTGATACGATGTGGCACTTTTAATTTATACTCTGTGGTTCTAAGAATAACACTCGTGAGTAGTTGGCGGATGTTGGTTTTTATTTTTAGGTGTGGTGGTAGATAAACCATTGATATTTAAAGAAAAAACAGAGTTACTTAGATGGAACCGAGATACAAAAAGACGTAAAATCCTGATAGGCATGGCCCTTCCTGAGGCCCTGGCACAAACAACTGAAGAAAAACGGGTGGGTTTAAGTCAGTAAAAGTCTGACACGCCCGCCCGCTCTACCCGGAGCGAGAGAATTTATTTGATCATGATTTCCCACTCTATAAAAAGAGGTGGCCCTTTTGATATTTTTTGAGAGTGAAACCTAGAAAATATATAAAGGAAACCGACTGATTTTCTAGAAGATGATGTTGCCATATTGAAAAAGACAATCTCACTTCATCTTTCTAACCTATTAAGATACTGTAGAGCCTGCAGAGCTCCGGGGGTGCTCTTGTAGCTTTGGGGAGCTGTCTCACTCGCTGGCTGCGAGAGTGTCATATATAAGAGTGACTGGTTATGAGTTTAGTGTTACAAGTAAAAACTAGGAGGGCGCGCACTCTTAACTCTTGTATTAATAAGATAAAATTATACATGCGCCTTTTTCGATGGGCGAGCTAAAACTATAGGGAACGTGCAAGGCGTAGTCTGTGCCATTTATTGGAGTAAATTCGAAATTTTTACTCTATAAAAACTTGTCATTGACATTTCCGTGTCATATATGTATACACACACGCATCATGCACACATGCAGCACGCGTAACGTAGACTGCCATCTGTTGAGTGAAATGCGCAACTTATACTGTAGAAATACTTGACATTGACATTTATTTGGCTCCCTCTATAGTTCCTGCACGCTCCCTATAATAACTAATATATAATCGAACGACTCTTCAAAAGTAATCAGCTGCCAGCGCGATTTAAATGTGTGGAGTATAAGCCAAGAGCACACACGCCACAATACCAACAGTATTACTTTCATGGCATAGTCTGTTTATTCTAAGTTATGCGGAAGTCAGAAAATACATCACGAACCGAGCCCAAACTAATTAGCATTTGCTAATTTATAAAGAACACTTTGAATTTTTCAACGTAAAAGTAAAAGAACTTTCCAAAGATATAATGAAAATAGCACTTACATCAAAACAAGAAGGTAATAGAAATGTAAGCAGTCAATGACTAAATCTATTCCTACAATCTTTGGCTAGTCACGCTGCCATACTATCTAGATCTAAAAAGAAACAAAACCAGTAACTGCGCAAATAATTGAATTGTACGCAATTATCTTCTAAAAATAGTCGAGAGCGGCTATCGGTAGCTCAGAGTACAGTCAGTCAAAAGAGTAGATATAAAGGCCTCATAATTATCTAAAAATGGTAAAAGTGGTTATGGGATATTAGTATAATTACAACGCAATTCAAAATCCCCACCCACTAACTATCTAACACCTCTATCTGTCGGTATAATCTGCCGTGGGTCACTTGGAAGTCCCTTAACCGTCATAGAACCCAAGTAGGAAAGTGCAACTCCAACCTCGCAAAGTGGGGTTATCTTGACGGAATGGCAGCAGGGTGTGGATGTGGAGCCGAGCTTCATACTATGCAGCACTTGCTGTCCTGCCTTTTGTGCCCCAAAACATGTAGTATAAGTGACCTCTGTGCTGCCACCGACGAAGCCGTGTAAAAATTTAGATATTCAAACTTGTGAGTATAGTAACTTTTAAATACATATGTATACCTGTCATAATTATGGACTTAACGTAATGTATGTAGGTAATCTCAAAAAGTCAATGTTCTATTTAGATACCACTTTAATTTGGTAACATAAGTTTAGTTTAGTTAGGTGAGTATAGGAATACTTAGCATGATCGATATGGCAACGCTTCGAGGGAGGCGTCAGTTTTTTTTTTTAACTACCCATCTTGCTTTATCTCTTACTTGCATACCGAACTCTTTCACCAACTGTACACCTAGTAATAATCACAGCATCGTGACGTCACCGCGGCGCAGGCGCAACTGGCAGGTGGATGCCAGCCGGTTCCGGTCACTCTCACTTTCGTTACATACTCGCTTGTCTATGCTGTTGACTCTATGACTACAAGATTGTGGGTGTCTGTGGTCATTGTCTCGTAGATATGATATAACGTTGGCAGGTGCGGAATATTACATGAAAAATAAACAGAAGTCGATGCATTTTTTAATACAGTAAAGTTGGGTTACTTTGGCCGAAGCTGTATTCCTGTTGGTTAATGAGCTTTTTCGACTTAACTGTAACTTCTTCCTGCTTTTGTTCTTGTTTAAACCGTGTATTTTTCGGGATAAAAATGGCTTCTGACACTCAGAGATAGTCTAACTTTTTAACAGTAAATGAATTTCGTAATCGGATCAGTACCTACTTCTAGAGTTTAGATTTAGACTTTGTAGACCAAGAGCTGACATAGTACGTTAAGTTTTTAAGTCAAGATAAATAGATAAGGAGTTTCCTTTAAGCTGTCGAAAAATGTTCAGGAAAAGTCTTTTAGGAGTCTACGTTTGGTATGTTGCGGTTTGTAAACTCCTAAGTAATACTGCTTCGTCTGGTCGTAGAAGGTTACAGGCCGTATAATTAAAGTCTTTTTTTAACTTAATAATATTCACAGAAATACAACCTTTCGTGCCGACCAGTGCGCAGTAACTGGCCGACCGATCATACGTCTCGCTAACATAAACTTTAGCTTATCAAGCGTTCTGCCTTTTCTACTTACATTGTGTCCCTACAGCCTTCTTAAATACTGTGATATAAATAAGGAGATCGCATGAAAAACGAATCTTGTCAGCAGACTGGCTGGTCGGTCGATTATACTTTTCAACGGTTGTGGAAATTCATAATATTTAAATTGTATTGTAAAATATCCAATATTACAGTCTAGTGTTTCTTTTCACACTCACAAGAGCCTGGAGCTGCACACCAAAAGCACACACCTGGAACCGACACTCCCTGGTACTACAGTACCTACGATAGGATATTTTTTCAGGTCAACAAGGTGACCGAGCGTGCTAGACTCAACCATATTCTAAAATTAGAAAGGAGTGCTATGCCATTAAATATTCATACCCAGCCCCATAGAGACTACGAATTTGCATTTTCTTTAAATAGCTCCCGTTTGAAACGGTCCTTCCATTCATAGCCTCTTTGCTCCACTGGGACTTCCTACTCCATGCATGGGAGGTAGGTCGTCTGTTTTCTTATGGAAATTGAGATCATGCTACCAAAACGAATAGAGTCGAAGTTATGACTGGACTGTTCAGGTCAAACGGTAACTTTTGTTGTCTGTTATGTCAAAGATATTTTGCTATGGTTTTCATGAATGACAAACATTACATAACATTAAATCTGTTTTCCCCGGAGGGTTACACAGAGTAGTACCAATAAAACATCTTACATTTAGCTAGTTATAAGAAGAAATGGACAGGATACATGTCGTGACATTCGTATATCCATACTTGACGACTTACGGGGTACTCTTTGGAGTGGAAAATTATCTGGTAGAAGAAAACTTGGAAGACCAAATAAACTGTGGACTAATAAAGCAGAAAAGACTGGATGAGTAGAAGCAAAGATAATAATTATGGAAGTAGCTGGAGGAAGCCTTTACTCATAGCGAGATTAATGCCAATGAAAATAATACCTAAATGTACTAACAAAAACTAGTTTATGTGAACCTACTTAGACTACTAACAACTTTTGAAATTTTAAATAAAGAAGGCTCTATTGAATAATATCTTTAAAATTGTTACTTATCAATTTATTTCTCACTGAAAAATATCTGTTATCTAGGTAATTGTTATCTAACCCTTCACGTCATTCACCATCGATTACCTAAAGCCACATTATAACATCGATTACAAAATAAATCGACTAAAACATCGCTTCAATTTGTCAACGTCCACTCCATCAAGTTATCAAGGTCAATTATATCACGTAGCTTTTTAGTCATTGGTCAGGGTCAATATAGACCATCTACATGTTAAATTAGACTATTTTAGTAAAATAGTCATGTACATAGTCGATAAATCGTCTCGATGCAAAATCGTTTCCGAATTAGAGGCTGAATAACAATTGTGACCTTGCCTCCGAAAAAAAAAATAGCGAATGGTGCATTGTTCATGCGCTGTCAGTGTCATTTAAATATAGAATTCGTTCTCGTCGTAACGGTTTTATTTTAATTTGTGTTACCTCACTAAGTTGTTTACATTCCAAAATAATCTAGCGGAAACACAAATATGTATATCAATTACATTATCTCTGACATTATCTGCATGATTAGTATTTTCTGAGGCAATTTAAAATTACATCGATATTTATTTCAATTTATAAAAATATGCGATTTATTTATAGATTCTGTAGGTTCGGAATCCTTTATTTTTATTTCGTATTTCGGAGAAAAACGTCCGTCAAAAACCGACAGACGAACGACACGTAATAATGTTACAAAGATTCCGTTGTTTAATAACGTTCGAAAACCTAAAATTTAAATTTAAAGAAAATTACAGAAATATTTTTTATCTTAATCGGACCACATCTAACAATTGTTTGCACTCTTCAAAGCTGTGTTCGCAGCTTACGGTGAAACTTTAATAGCGTGTATTAATCATAACTTTCACGAGGTTTTGAAGGCAAGCAAATAGATAATAAATAAGGCTGAACATTGACAAATGAGTTTAACTATGTATCATGTCGAGATTATCTGATATTTTAGAGAAAAGCCAGGAGAGAAATGCGATAAGTAGATAAAAGTTCTGGAATTTGGGATGATTTTTTCATCAATCATGGCGTAGTACATGTAATGTAATATAGTGTATGTGTACCTATTTATTGTTACCAAAACCACTACAATAGTACGTAGTTTTTTAGAGAGGGTAGAAAATCATGAAATAACTTCTCCGTACGTAGGGGCGTGTGACTCTTACTGACTAAAACCCACTCGTGTTCATTTAGTTGCCTATGCCAGGACCGCGATGACTCTTTCATACACACCCTCGACCCTGGCTGGAAGTATTCCTAACTTACTACATACTACTCGTAGGAGTAGTAAGTTTAAAATGACATGGCTGCTTAAATTTCTGACTCGTGCATTCAAATTCTTACGGTTTTTAGACACCTATTTGCAACTTGACTTCTTTTTTGACTTGTCTTATCTTATAAAACACACAATTGTGATATCCAATTACAATTAAATTAGGTAGGTGGCTTTTTGTAGCCAGTAATATTCTAAAGCTAAATATTCCGAAATTCATAATAAGATTTCAAAAGAAACTTTAATTTTTATATCACTATTCACTGCTTTGGCCACGAAACGAAAATAAAAGCGTAATTCGAAATTCGAGCAATTATTATTATTTCAAAATTAGAACAGCGTCTACACGCCAGCCCACAGACAATACAATACAAACAGCCAGTTACAAAATTGCGATTGCTCAACGGATTTTTCGCACGCAGAGTATTCGTTCATAATAATACTACAATTGATAAGTCAGCCTTTGGCTGTTTAAATAAAGAAATTAACGGGAAAAACGCGGTTTTAAAATATTTCCGACTAGCTGTGCCCCATGGTTTCACCTGCCCGCGCTGTTATTTTGTTTTCGCTTCGTTTTATCTGACTTTATTTCTTTTTGCTCAGCTCCTAAGAGTCGTAGCGTGATGTTAAATTGCCTATAAGCTTCCTCAAGAATTAGAAATCATATGCTAATAGATTGTTTCTAACTCGTCTGAGAGATACAGTGATTAGTGCGAAGAAAGAAAAAAAAAACAAAACACTTCCGCTTATTATATTAGTGTAGATTGACAAAAAATCGACTAAAATAATTAGAATTGTTACCAATTATAATCGATTAGCAAAAAAATCGATCAATTGTTTTATGATCTGTTTATTTTTAATGCGTTTTCTGACGCAATTGTCATCGGTCAATGATTTATTCAGCCTTTACGCTTTTACTAAGTACTCTCGTTGATGTAATACTTTGGCAGCTTGATTATGATAATTAAGATTCATTATTAGTTTGTAACCAACTTGCATTGTGCCCGCGTAGTGGATTACGGCCCTCACAGAGAGGAGGCCCAGTCCCAGCAGTGGAGATATTTAAATTCTGTTTATGCTATTATGCTTATGCAAATGCATAATCATGTTTTATGCAGAAATTTTGTAAGATGGAAAATGAACGGATTCATCCAAAAAAAGACTAGGTAAGTATATCTTGTATTTTTCTTTCAAAATATTCCGATTATCTTTTAGGGCTGGTTACAAGGCATCCTTAAATTATTCTGCAACTACTTTATTTACTATAGTATAATACCCTAAAAATGCATCTCGATCACTTTTATCAATTTATAGTTTAAGTGGACCCGGAAAACTCAAGATTGGTGCCCTAAATATGCAAGACGAGGCCGCGGCAGACCATGAATGAGATAGCGGAATGACTTAGATGTCTTCCTTGAGAATTGAAAAGTGGTAGCAAAAAACCGCGAACAGTGGAAGAAATGGAGGGAGGCCTTTGCCCAGCAGTGGGAAAATACAAGTTAGATATAATAATAGCCCATGTACCTATATCTTAATCTAAGGTAAGGTAACCTAAAAATACTAGACTATTCGACCCCGAAACAAGAATTACAATTAAAATTACATTTGCAAATCGCGACAGTCGAAAATCTAGTTACATTAGTCAATTAAAAACAAATCTAGATCGGCGGCCATTTTAAATTCTTTCATGCCAGTGACAGAAGGAAATGCCATTTCATAGAGTATGGCCGTATGCCAATCACTGGCCGTGTGTGGCAATTATTTGTTTTATTATCACGAGTTGATGATAGAAAGTCGTTTCCTTGGCGTTTATTGAAAGATTTATAACATTATTTATAATGAGCTATGTCAAATAGCTTGAATTTTCTGGCTAACTGAGAGACTCCTTGACGCTACCTCTTTTGTTCGCGCGTAACCTAATGGTAGTGATGTCATACGTCAGTGTGTGCATCCTTTTTAGGGTTCCGTACCCGAATGGTCCAAACGCAGCCCTATTGCTGTCAATCACGTGTCCATCTTTCGTCTGTCAGTCTGTCCGTCTCAGATAGACGTCTGTCTGTCACAAAATTTTGTTCCAAAGAATTGTAATTTCCCATTGACCTATGAACTATATTACGTATATTTTACTAACAAATACCAAAATATTGATTTCCCTCATATGGTACGGAACCCTAAATGTGCGAAGTCCGACACACACTTGGCCGGTTTTTCTGTGACTTGACAGTTTCTCCTTCCACTAGATTTGAAAGGTTTCTAACTGACTCAATTTTGAACGCATTTAAAAAATTATATTTTCGATTTTGATAATGTGCTTTTGGATACAGATAATAAAATGAGTCAAATACCCTAGTATTCAAAAGTGACTTTGGATAGGCATCCGCCTGTTTTGTTAAGTCCCGTTGAATAGTAGACAAGCCTAGTATCATAGACCCAGATCAGACTGCTAACTATAGGTAGAGAGTTTTCTAGATTCCTGTCAAATACAAAATTATTATCCACTTCCCTTAATATGTTTGGTGGTTGAATTCTTGGTAGAGAAAGGTCTCAGGGATACAGAATTCCATCAATGTTTAACTGGATCGGTAGGTAGGTACGTACCTGAAAAAAAAGAAACAAAACATTAGTTTTTGATAAGAGAGAAAATTTAGTAAACACAAAAATATATTTAAAAAATTAAACGACAGTGGAAACCTAAACCTTCATATTACATAATTCCTAATCAATATTCATTCAAACTCTCAAATTAGGTATTAACACAAAGAAAATATATTTACAAATACCAATTTGCATGTTCAACACTTCATTATGAAAACAATAGACACAAAAACAAATCATACATTCGTAACCACCAATCAGATCCTTTAATTTTGAAAATGGAAAGCCCATTTGGGCGCGGTCGGCTCATCTCGGCCGCGCCCTATTACATCACTTCGTAATATCGCTTTCTATACTACGTAATTTCTTTAACACGGCATGCGGTACCCAATAAAGGTGTTTGGACATAAAAACTTGATTTTGTCATGATTAAATTCAAGGCAAATATAAGAATTACGTAATGACCCTAATTTACGAATGAAACTTGTCTTGTGTCAGCCCTGATTTATTAAAAATGTTCGACTAATTTGTTTGATAGGTGAGAATCGACTAAATTATTCGACAGTCTAAAATTACTAATCTATCTTACGATACAGCATTCCTAAGCATTTTTGACCTAAATACCTATAAACAAACTTATTTTACGTTACTCATAGTAAAATTCCTCTTCAAATGACATTTACAGGTAAGGACAAACCAGAAAAGCGCATAGAGAACATACTCCCGCATTAGAAAAAAATAAAAATACCATAGATACGGAACTTGAGCACGCAAACCTCTTTGCTACTTCCACATTCTAATTTCAAAGCGTAGAAACTAATACATAAAGAAGCTACCATGAGTAATTAGTCAACTAAATAAGGATAGGAAGTAGCAATTATTTCAACAGCTTTTCTTAAAGGCTGAATGGTGCTAATGTGCCCTTAAAAAGTAGATAATAAGACCTCTATGTCTGAATAGTGATGCGGTGCTTACACATAAGATTATAAGAACTGTGTGCAATGCTATCTTCGTGTTTAGGGACAACACTATGTGGGTCAAATTGCGAAATGTGTGGTGTAAGTGACAGGAGAATAGTCATATAAAAACTCGTTAATCTATAATAAATCTTAGATATAATATATACTATCGTTTATTGTCAGACTCAGATCCATTATACAAAATAACTTAAATACAAACAACAAACCAAAAAATGTTAGTATGTAAAAAAATAAACACAATTCAAGACACATTAAAATGGTGTTATTAGTTTTTTACTATTTAAAAATAACGTTATGAAATGTTGTAAGATTCTTGCTTAGGAAAAAATAAACATGTATGTACATAAATCTTAGCAATTTATGCAAACGAGAAAAAGAAAAACTGGTTTTTCTTATAAATACTTTCACGGAAATTGTGTTACATGATTCCTTGAGCGTCTCAAAAAGGTCCGATACCTATCTCGGCTTGGTTACGACGAAGTCTTCATTCCTTAATCTTATTACCCTAGATACCGGATCGACTCTCACTTTACCTGTTTTTAGGGTTCCGTACCCGAAGGGTCCAAACAGAGCCCTATTGCTGACACTCACGTATCCGTCTGTCCGTCTATCCGTCTGTACGACTCTCCGTCTGTCTGTCTGTCTGTACGACTCTCGGTCTGTCCGTCTTTCCATCAGTTTGTCTGTCCGTCGTCTGTCACAAAATTTTGTTTCGAAGCTTTTTTTAACTTCCCATTGACTTATGAACTTGAAATGGTGATAATGTTTATTATTAGATACATATATTTAATTAACAAATATTGATTTCCCTCATATGGTACGGAACCTTAAATGTGCGAAGTCCGATACGCACTTGGCCGGTTATTACACTTGGCCTTTTCTATGTTACTACGGAATTCTGGGAGTTTACAATATAGTCCCCCGCCGCGTCTGTACGCGATAAACTCAAAAACAACTGAGCGGATCTTCACACGCCATCGCTCTACGCCTCACCAGTGAGACCGTGCAAAAAAAAAAAAAATATTTAAAATTATTATTTCGTATGTTTATTTTTACACATATTATTTATATTTTTAAATATTTTTAAAAGAAAACATACAAAAAACAATAAAAATAAAATAAAAATTGTAGTTGAATTTGAATTTAATTTTGTTTCTCTTTCTCAGCTTTCACGAGGTTCTCGTCATGTGGGATGGTGACATCGATTATCATTGTGCGGCGCGCTAATCGGTCTATCACTAGGTTTATTATACCGATCCCAGTACAACGTGATATGGTCATTTTCGAGAACTGGGTCGGACACATACTTGTAATATGGTAATAAATTAAATTATAATTATTATTATTAAAAACTTATTGTAACTGAGAGGTTCATACGGTGTTCACCAATAGACTTATTATTATATACAATAGATTTATGAGGAAGGTTTAAGTGTATAATTTGTACTCGAGCGAAGCTGGGGCGGGTCGCTAGTAAATGATAAATTGGATATTGGATGACAATTTCAAGAAATTGAAAAACACTCCAATCCTACGTATAAACGCGAAATTTTGAATGACAAGATGGATTTATGTTACTCAATCACGTCAGAACGGCTAAACGATTAAATTAGCACATATATCGATTATATTCCTGTATAGTACATAGACTGTAATTTACAATGGGGAAGATTTAATTCCACGTGGGCGAAGCCACTAGCAGAAGATAGTATTTTTATTAAGTTTGCCTGCTCTCTTGTGTTTTAGATGTAAAAGAGATTAACGGTTTTATGATATTCTTGATTGAGAAACTCAAAAACAAGCACACAAGTTACACTATCACACTGCAATGGTTCAGAAATGTGAAAAAAGCACACAAGTTACGCTATCACACTGCAATGGTTCAGAAATGTGAAAAAAAGCATACAAGTTACACTATCACACTGCAATGGTTCAGAAATGTGAAAAAAAAAACATCCAAACACAAAAGTCACAACACACGCAGCTTACATAATGTGGAAGTTACAAACCGCGCCCTCTTATAACTTGTCCTACAAAAAATTTACTAATGAATCATTGGTATTCTTGCTGCAGTTCAGTGCAGGGTTACCTCGATATCGACGGTATTGGCTAATTACGAGTAATATGGCGACAATACTTAGTTTCGTAATTAACCCTCCAGTGCCAAGTGTAGAATGGAAAGTACGAGTAAATACTTGGACGTTAAGTCATTTTCACATTAACAGGCGCAGTTGGTGAGTCTTGCGATGGAAACTTCAAACAAACGGACAATTAAAATGGAAGGCCTATAACAACATACATACACAAAGCCTTTTAGCCCATGCTAACAGGTATGCGTACGTTCAAAGTAGTTTTTATTTTAACAGTGACTTCTCCCGCTCTGGGTGGAGCGGGAGGGCGTGTCAGACTCTTACTGACTAAAATCCACCTGTGTTCTTTCAGTTGCCTGTGCCAGGGTCGCGGTGACTCTTTAAAATACTCCCACGACCCTAGCAAGTCAATGTAGATACCTACTAACACTATTAAATCCGACACTTTTTTTTAATCAGAATATACTCGTAAGTAAAGTCTGGCGGCTCTGTTTTTTTTTTTTGGGTGTGGGAAATCATCCAATGACATCTGAGCTCTGGGTGGAGCGGGAGGGTGTGTCAGACTTTTACTGACTAAAAAACCCACCCCTGTTCCTTCCCTGCCCTGTGTCCAGGGGCGCGGTAACTCTGTTTCGAATTTATCCACAACCCCTGGGCAGGATGTCTGGCGGTTCTGGGATCTTGACTATTAATAATTATAGCGGATTTTAATTTAATTTATTTCAAATGTCTTGAATTTATTTTAATGATTTTAATTCAGTTTTAATTTAATTTATGACACGTTATCAATTCAGTCATTTTTTTGTTAAATCTATAGAAATGTCAATAATTCAGTTTTAATTTTTATTTTCAATTTTAACAAATTATAGTTTATTTCGATGTTTTAATAGTAAGTTTATGTTTAAAATTAGATGTAAGTCTTATTAATTCAAGGCAGCACTATTGTTTGAGCGCTATGCGCCTTAATTGTTAAGTGCATTATTTCTTTTGTTGTTAAACTTGTTTTAAATTGTGCAATGTATGTAATGTGGCTGTACTTAATTAAATAAATAAAAAATATTATTTTGTCCAGAAATTCCCACGTCCATTCAATTGTAACACCAATATAGCAAAATATAAGAGTTCCTTGTTAGGACTCCGGAACCCTAAAAAGGCATTGTTATATTCAGTGGCGTAGCTAGTCCCATAGGGGCCCTGTATCAAAAAATATGCATGATTTGATTCCGCCAAGCCCGTTTCATCAAAGGACCACAAGACGTACGGCGAAGTGCCACCGGTTCATGGTGGACATCCCATCCATGCGCACAAAGCGTTTTGAGAAAACATTCATTGTGCGTACAGCTAGGGAGTGGAATTCCCTACCGGAGTCTGTGTTTCCTGATAGCTATAACCTGGGAGTCTTTAAGTCAAGAGTGAATAGGTTACTTCTAGGCAAGCGTGCTCCATCTTCGACCACATCATCGCTTACCATCAGGTGAGATAGTGGTCAAACGTGAGCCTATCACACATAAAAAAAAAAAATATATGGGCCCCATTTTTTACCCGACTGTGGTAAAGGCCAAATGGGTCATTTTTTTCGCCCCTGGTTATATCTGATGCTATCTTGAACTGTCCCCATCCCAATTAATCCTTATAGGTATGATATTAATGAAAGAGGCGGGTCTCAGACAGCCTTCGAATACCCGGGCCTGCGGACGGCGAGTAATGGGTAGCTCGCCGTCCGATCAGCACCAGGCACGAGAGTCGACGGCGCGTAGTGTTCCACGCGCGCCTCAAAGAGTTGTCAGCAATAAAGACGGGCCCGTCATGGCCGATGCCTGCCCGGGGGTTGAGGATAAATTCGAAACAGAGTTACCTCGCCCCTGGGCACTCAGGGCAGGAAGGAACAGGGGTGGGTTTTAGTCAGTGAAAGTCTGACACGCCCTCCTGCTCCAGAAGCGGGAGAAGTCATTGAATGATTTCCCACCCCACAAAAAAAAAAAAAACAAAAGACAGCCTTCGAATATCGATACGTCAGAAAAGAGACTCAAGGAAAACAAACAAATTAAATATCTCTCAGAACAGGAAGTAAACTGACACTTCATAACTTATTGATATCAACGGCCGGTGTGCAGTCCACTTATCATACCATTTATATCGAAAGTAAAATCTGATATGTTGAATTTTTCGTGTAAATAAACAAGTTCCTATAATGTGTGTGTGTGTGTTTTTACTTGGTGTACCTACAATAAAGTACATAAAAAAAAACAATATTTTACATGCTTTTATCGTAAAGATCGTAACGACTGCCAATCAGGAATAAAATGAGAAAAGAAATGTTGTTGGAATTTAAGTTTCAGTTAAAAAAAAATTATATTCAGAAACTTTTAATTTAACGATTGTGTCCTTTTGCATGACAGTTAAATAGTTCCTACTCTACTGGGTGATTTTTAATTCAGTGGCAATCTCTCAGGGTGTTAAGAACTTTTATGGTAGAATCAGTTACAAGTCGGATCGGAACATTCCGCGGGTCGCTGCGCAGTAGCAAATTCATGATTGTGTCAGCGTGGTTTAGGGGTGAACTGCGCAGAAAAACACAGTCATTACAAACGTCATTAACTTTAAATTAAAATATATCTAGTAAAGTGGAAAAATTAAATTTCGTTAGGATAATTTGACAGTATGTATGAAGCGGTAAATTTGCTTTACACGAGTTGTAAAAGTCTATCGTCATCTTCCTACCCTTATCCCATGTTACTTGGGGTCGGCGCAACACGTTTTTGACGTGACAATGGTGTTGATTCTGTTGTGCACAAACTAAACTTAATTTAGACTATTGCTATCTTTTTCTCTCTAATAAAACAAGAAAGAGACGGACGTAAATTAGAGCTGTCAAATTTAGTTTGAACTAATATTTCCATACAAATTAAGGGTACACGTAAAAATATGTCGTCTAAAATTACGGCAAAGCGCAAGGCGTAAACTAGTTTGACATCTCTAACTTAGTGCATAGCTATAGCCGTCCTTTTCTCGCACTGCCTTTTAGTAAAAGATAGCAATTCTCTATTTTTAGTTTAGTTATTGAATAAGAGAATCCGCACCTTGCTATCTTTTTCTCTCTAATAAAACAAGAAAGAGACGGACGTAAATTAGAGCTGTCAAATTTAGTTTGAACTAATATTTCCATACAAATTAAGGGTACACGTAAAAAGATGTCGTCTAAAATTACGGCAAAGCGCAAGGCGTAAACTAGTTTGACATCTCTAACTTAGTGCATAGCTATAGCCGTCCTTTTCTCGCACTGCCTTTTAGTAAAAGATAGCAATTCTCTATTTTTAGTTTAGTTATTGAATAAGAGAATCCGCACCAATGTCTAATAAATCGATGAACGCCAGCTGCATGCACGAAAAAGTGTCCCGTTACGCTCATTATACGCTTGCGACGCATCTATATTTCATCAATGTTTTGTTATGACGTTGTCACGCTAAACTATCGTCCGTGAACCAACTTTACATACAACCAATTTTTTTTCTTTCATTCTGTCCTGTCAGCCGTCACGCTATCACTAACTCCCTTTTCTTTCATATCACTCCTCACACAATTCATCCACCTTTTCTTTGGCCTATCTCCCACTCCATCCATCCATATTTATATTCTTTTAGTTACATGTGTTTCATCCCTCCTCTTCACATGACCATACCAAGATAAGCGGCTCTCTTTCAACATTTCTGTCACTGGCGCCACTTTTAAACTACGTATAATGTACTCATTTCTCACTTTATCAATTCTCGTTGTAAAAGTCTATTATAACTCTTATTGCAATGTAGTAGAAATAGGTCGGCTCATCATTAATTTCAAAACAATGTCTATGGAATTCGTCTTGAGGGCTATGAAAAAAAAAAACAGGCACCTATAGCAATTTTACTGCATAATTTGAAACTACAATTTCACGCAATTATGGCACTTAATGATTATAATATAAAAGTGATAATAGCTTACAAAACAAAATGACATAATAATCTGTTCTGTCAATAGCGACCCCGATTTTTGATTAGCCGTTTAGATTTATAACTTTTAGAATGTGGCTTTTGTAACAGATAGCCATATTTATAAGTTGTTTAGCAATCAATCTTTCTATCGATATTAATCGGCATTTGATGTTTTCCTCTATTTTTCATATCATTTTTCAAATGATATAAGAAAATCTTTATTGGCCGCGTGTCTGTTTTGTGTGTATTAAACTTTTAGTGATGCAAGTATTGGTGCCGATTCTTTTGTTCAATAACTAAACTAAAATTAGAGAATCGCTATTTTACTAAGAAGCAGTGCAAGAAAAGGACGGCTATAGCTATGAACTAAGTTAGAGATGTCAACTAGTTTACGCCTTGCTCTTTACCGTGTTTTTAGTCGACATGTTTTTACGTGTAGGTACCCTTAATGGCTGATCTGTCAGACAACAGACACAAAAGAAAATCTATTGTTCGTGGTCACATATGACCTACGTGACAGATGAGGTTTTAATTTGTGTGGAAATATTAGTTCAATTAAAATTGACAGCATTAATTTATGTCCGTCTCTTTCTTGTTTTATTAGATAGTAAAGGTAGCAATAGCTTAAATTAAGTTTAGTTTGTGCACAACAGAATCGGCACCATTGACTGGATAATTATGTAAAGAATTTTGGCGCGCTGTCAAATTCGGATTGAATGCCGCCATCTTGTTTTTACAAGCTTTAATTTAACTTGCAATGTTCTTCGTATGTAAGTTTTCCGTTTCATTTGCAAACCATTTTTCGACCATTTGTTGGTTTCCGATAAAGCTAAAATTTGACATACTTAGGTATTACAAATGCATTGTTTTCGTCCTTTTTTTCTAGTGACTATAAATTAAATTCAATGTTTCTTGGCAATCAGAAAAAACCTGAGACTTTTCGCCAGTTTATGGCACCTGTATATGATATTTAATGATGCAGCCATAAGTTGTTTAAAACCTTATCTGACTCTTTATCCTTCTCAAAAAGTCTACTTGCTCCACAAAATCATTAAACCTTAAACACAAGCAAGTAACCAATTTCCCATGCTATTCGCTCCACCAATGATGCGTAACGCTACCCGGCGCAAGCGCAGACGCGCATCTCGTGTCAATCAGTTTAACGGTAGGTTTCACTCGTTTTAGCGTAGCCGTGGTAATTGTTGGCAGACCCTTAGGTCATGTCTTGCCACATTTTTGAAGCTACAGGTGAATAATTAGACAAGGTTAGGTAATAAGTACCTATCTAGTACAAGAGTTCGTATGCCTTTTGTTGGCCAAGATGCTATATGAAATAGGAACAAATTGCAATAGTGAACACAGGGACTAGCTAACTGTATGTGGAACAATTTTACTATTATATTTAGTTTACTATAAAGAAATGAAAAATCACGACACGATCTCCAGCTATAAAGGAACTCACTACAGAGATGACAACTACCTAAACGCGAAATATGAAAGAGGAAGACATTTTACGCCAACTCCAAATCAATGGGATATGGGCAAGATAACGATAATTTTAATCCTCAACATTGAAAACCAATATAGTAGTAAAATCTAAATTATCTGTGGTATTGCAAATAATAAGCATGCTCCATCTTCGACCACATAATTATATAATCGCTTATCAGTCGAGATTACGATTGGATTGTGTGCGTGCGCTGCTCATGCTAGCCTGGGGGGCGAGTGTCTGTCACTGTACACTTGTGTTGTTCTACAATTAGTTATTTTATTAGTGAATTACCATGTAGTAAACATTGTTGCGTATTCACGAGAACACTGCCTATAAACTGTGCTGCAGTTTAGCAGAGAATTTATGTATTAACGTTGTATTCATTTCTTGATACAATTAAAAAAAAAACTTTTTACCAAAAAAAAAAAACAACCGACTTCGAAAAAAAAGAAAATTCACTAAATATTTAAAAATAACTCTAGAAGTCAGTTGTTTTTTTTTTGTAAAAAAGTTTTTTATTTTTCACTTTTTAGTTGTTATACCCCAGAACTAAAAATCCCATTAAATGGAACGTGGAATTTAATCATACTCGTAATTAGAGAAAACCAAAACTTCATCGAGGTATACGTATTTTACGTTTTTGTTCAGTTTTTCAAAAAGCGCTCAAGCAATTTCGATAAAAATTATATGGGACCACCTCGGGAGTATATTCTTTCGGATAAAAAAATATTTGTAAATCGGTCCACAACTGACGGAGAAATCGGTGGATAAAAAAAAATAAGAAAATACATACAGTCGAACATAGAACCTTCTCCTTTTTCGAAGTCGGTTAAAAATGTAGTGGTCAAGAGCGAGCCTATCAATGTTAAAAAAAATGAGTGCATGTCGAAACAATGTTTTATGGTTCAGATTTTATCACACTTGCATGCAAGCTTCCACTTTAAAAAATATTGGGCGATACTTAAAGTAATATAAATACGTAGAAATAACTAGGTGTCTACGACTTCCCGTACAGCCTTACCAATAAAGGTTGGCCCACATGCCCGACTTTTCATCATAACTGTCGATGACTAAACTTATATGAATCAATATAATTTAATTACGCATTCAATTTGACCTAACGATAACTGTCACAATCAAAGTGTCGAGCCTTCTCCCAACCATATTGAGGTCGGCTTCCAGTCTTAACTGGATGCTCTAGATACCAGTATTTCACATGGAGCAACTGCCTATCTGACCTTCACCACTTAGTAACTGGCAAGATTGGTGTCAGATTTTAGGCTTGTAAATACCCGTAACGAGTATCTAAAGATCTGCAAATGCCAGCCGTGAGCCGGGACCAAAGGCTTAACGTGCTTTCTATGGGCACGGAGGAGTGTCTTAGTTTGTAATGAATGTTCATCCATCCACGGACCAACTCCGCCAATCATTGCTTAACTTCGAAGGTCAACCCGAGCGGCAGTTATTATTTAGCCATGAGTTCTTCTGTATTTATTTAGGTAGGTATCTATAATAATTAAATTACGCATTCAATACGACAAAAGGGTAAGTGTCACAGCCTGCTGAAAACAGTTACACCATTAACACAAAGAAGTCACCGCCTAACCAAATCAGTTTGTCAATGGTTAGCTTAGCTTAACAAAAGCCAAAATACGACAAGATACGGTACAGTTTAGAAACTGACGTCTATTGTGTTTCCGAACGCAAAAAGTATCAATAACAAGAAGCGTTGAGTAAAACAATTTGTTTAGAACAAATTATAATGAGATTCTTTCTTTCTCACTGCGCGGGCGCAACCTCTTCACAGATCATTGACTGCGAAATCCATCAATGAGTTTCTGTGTTTGAAATCTTTGATGAAACGCTGCACGACTTGTAGGGTTAGCCGCGGGAATAAAAGTATTTTTGTTTAATTTCGAAATAGAAATAAATTGTATGTTAATTATAATATTTTAAGTGTTTAATAAATTTTTGCAATTATTAAGAGCACCAGAAAACTTTCTAAATAGAGAACTAAGTACATGAAAAATTCCAATTTAATGAGTTTAACGAGTTCTCGTGCTAGAGTTTGCCAAGTAGACAACTTATAATTCTTAGTTATACTATGTTAAACGCACGGGGTTTGATAAGTAACTTGATAGAATACCCTGTAACTGTAAGTTGTATTTACAACACGTAATGGAATAAATACATCCCTGCTAATTTTTTTTTGGAGGGTGTTAAATCATCTGACTGCTCTGGGTGGCTTATACTGACTAAAACCCACCCTTGTTCCTTCAGTTGCCTGTGCCAAGGGCCGCGGTAACTCTCAATTGAATTTATCCGCGACCCTAGGCAGGCATCGGCCCTAGCGGGCTCCGGAAGTTACTGCTGACATCTCTTTGAGGCGCGCTTGAAATACTACGCGCCGTCGACTCGGGCCTGGTCCTTATCGAACGAGCGAGCTACATATTACTCGCCGTCAGCAAGCCCGCGCCTATACCGTGGCCGGGAATTGGCTTGCGTCTACCGACGGCCGGGGCCGTCTCCTGCTGCAGCTGCTGCGACCGTGAGAGCTTCTCCGTTGCGTCTCCCTCACGCGTTCCGCCGCCTCCTTCGCAAGCATTACTGCTTCACATTCCCTCTCGCTCCGTACCATGGCCTGAATAAGTCTATATTTTTGCCCAACAATTCCAGAAGGAGGGTAATGTTTTTCAAGAGTATGTATATAGTTGTGTTTCTATGTATATTTCTATGGCACATCCTGTAGGTAGCCTAAACGGAACCTCTGGATGGATTTCAAGAAATGAGGTACCTATCATTAGATTAGGTTTTACTGTAGTGAGGTCGAATTTTTTTATGACATGATCATGTGGAGTATCAAAATAATAATAATAACATATAATTTATTTTCTCTACACAAGTTACTTAATGCTACGGTTACAGTGGAGCACGAACATGGAACTAACTTTGTGAGAGACTGGTGCTTGGTGTAGGCCTCTTTACACGAACATGGAACTAATTTTGTGAGAGACTGGTGCTTGGTGCCTCTTTAAAAACCTGTATTACAAGTCACCAAAATAAAGGGCTCGAGGGCTAAATCTGTTTTTTTTTTGGTTGATAAGCACGCGTCTGACCACTATCTCACCTGAAGGTAAGCGATGATGTGGTCGAACATGGAGCACGCTTGCCTAGAAGTAACCTATTCACTCTTGACTTATCTATGATTATACTAAAATAACTGCCACCAACCGCATCAGACTGCTTGAAAAGTGACTGTGATCTTTTTAGTAGTAGTTTTTTATTTTTTGAAGTTATATTTCTTTAGGCTCGTTAGGGAAAAATGATGAGAGTAAATTTTTACGATGCGCGCGCACACCGTCACATAAAACCTACAGCCTGAAGTTAGCTATGGTCTGTGGTTCAAGAAAAATGATTGTTTTCCTTTTGTAAACTTTGTGACAGTTTGGTTTTTTATCTTGTTACGCCAAAGAAGTACTTATAACTTCTTACGTGCGTACATAAGTACACAAACACTTTTTATGATTAGTTCTTTTGTCAACCCTGCGTGCCATCTCTAGTTAGCAAGCAAAACAAACAATCGAACCTTTGAAACTGACCCTCTTGAACAAAGCCTTTGTCTCGAGCTCTTTCGGTAATCTTTACAAATAACAACTACATAATTACTTACTGACTTAGGTAATATATACTCAGGTGATTGATGTCGTAATTAGAAGAAGAAGTATGAAGATTATAATATGTACGTGGGTGTACACTTTCTTTTTTAGTGGCAGTGTAGCGATACAGAGATTAGATTAGGTTTCGTAATAAATTTAGATTTTCCGGTAATTATGTATGAGATGTATTTTTTTTTTAATTAGTTTGCTGAATTTACAAGATATTATTTTGAGATCTTGCTCTTACGTTACACTTTACGTCACCAGTCGGCGTTATAAGTAGCGTAACCTAAGGGTGGTATTTTACTTTGAATTACTTAAGTAAGTTTACGTCAACGTCATGTCGTTGACGTCAACTTAACTAAATGACCTTAAACGATAACTTTTCACCGCAGCCCTTGGCACAGGCAACTGAAGGAACAGGGGTGGGTTTTAGTCAGTAAAAGTCTGACACGGCCTCCCCTACACTCGAGAATTCATTGGATGATTAAAAAAATGAAATGTGCAAGCCAAATGTCCCGTGGTAAATTTAATTTTTTTATCATAGGCCCTAAGATTGCGCTGACATACTTTTCCTCATCTTTTTCGACACCTTTTAGAACGAGTAGGTACATCTTAAAAGCTGAGTCACAAATCACCCTCGGAACATCCACCACAAATAAAAAACTTTTTACCAAAAAAATTAACCGACGAAAAAGAACTAAAAAGCAAAAAATAAATAAACCTTTTAAGTCTTGAGTAATGAGCTTATTTACCTACATAAAATATCAAATTTTATAAAAACTAATTTTGAGTCGGCGCCAAACAACAATCTGATTATTAAATATCTAAATTTTATAAGTACTTACAAAAATGAAGAGGGCTGTAAGTAGGTAATTAATCATTTTATTAATTGGCGCCGACTCAAAATTAGTTTATATAAAATTTGATATTTTATGTAGGTAAATAAGCTCATTACTCAAGACTTAAAAGGTTTATTTATTTTTTGCTTTTTAGTTCTTTTTCGTCGGTTAATTTTTTTGGTAAAAAGTTTTTTATTTCATGATTTTTTGTGGCTCGCATCATCTTTTAACACTCTGAGGCTAATTTCTAATTCTTCATCTTTCCTCTTGCCACTGAGCTGATGATATAACAATCCTTCCATGAAGTTCCCAGGATATTGACCAGTTGAGGTTACCTCCAATATTGTAAAGACGTCTTTTCGTCAAAGCATATTAAGTGGTATTTGTCACTAGAACCAGTTTTTATATCTGACTTCTATTATTTCGGAAAGGTATGGTTTCCATCATCAGCTCAGTTTCATGATGTGATGGTTCCTAAATGCAAATACCTGATTCAGTTATGAAAAGTAAACAGAAACAATATTCGTGCCCAATTTTCGAGGTTCTCTCTCAATTTTTTCAGGATCCCATGAGCAAATCCTGATATCCTTAACTGGGGACAATCCTTGAGGTATACCCTATCTAAAAAAAAAGAATCATCAAAATCGGTTCATAAATAACGGAGTGAGAGCCGAACATACATACAGAAACGCTAAACGTGCCCACAATTTTCGAGGTTTTCTCTCAATTTTGTCAGGATTCCATTGTCAGATCCTGATTTCCTTGACATGGGACAATCCTTGAGGTATACCCTATCTAAAAAAAGAAGAATAATCAAAATCGGTTCATAAATGACGGAGTGAGGGCTGAACACACATACAGAAACGCTAAACGTGCCCACAATTTTCGAGGTTTTCTCTCAATTTTGTCAGGATTCCATTGTCAGATCCTGATTTCCTTGACATGGGACCACCCTTGCGGTGTACCCTATCTAACATAAAAAGAATAATCAAAATTGGTTCATAAATGACGGAGTGAGGGCTGAACATACACAAAAAAAAAAAAAAAAAAAAAAAAAAAAAAAAACAAATATACGGTCGAATTGAGAACCTCCTCCTTTTTTTTCGTCGGTTAAAAAAACAACATTTCCCGCAGAACGAGCCACCCACAATATTGATCACTAGGTCCACAACGGATGCGGAAGAGCCAAGTCTCCGAGAGGATATCCACATTTCTATATAAAAATGTACCGCGGGTGTAACGCCCTGACAGTAACTGGTACTGGTCGGACTTGATCTACCGGTGCTAACGGATGTTATGGCAGCCTGTGTTATTGATTGATATTGTGCTGTTGATAATGACACCTGTATATTTCTGGATGTAAAGAAGTTCCGTTATCACTAAAGAAGGAAAATATTGTGAGAAAACCGACATGTCCTCGAACCAAAAAAAAACTAACATCCGTATATTGAGCGTGACGATCACGTGAGTACAGTGTTTTTTCCCCGTCCCAAAAGTGTCCAACGTGCCTGAAGAAGTTTTCACTTCAAAAATCTCAGACATGTGACATCCACTAACCCGCATTGGGCCCACGTGATGGATTAAGGCCCATTCTCTCTCACAGAGAGAAGGCCCGAGTGACCTGTGTCCCAGCAGTGGGGACATTAAAAGCTTGATTATACTTATGCTTCCATTAAAGATATAAAAGGCCTACGCACATCGGAACGGAATGGCAGAGGATTTTGCCACCGATCAGCGCATACTAGCCGCTTAGAAACTGTATCATTCCGACGGCGGAAAGGGATCTTTCGACGCTACGGAATCAATTCAAAACATTGGCAAATAGGTCGTATTTCTACTAGATAAGTTTGAATGTATTTTGGCAAAAATTTGCAGGCCTTAATACCTCCTTTAGAAATGCTGTTTCTTAATCCTTCCCTTAAAGGGATTTTCCGGTTAAACCTTAAAGGAATCAACGAGGAAGTTCAATTTTCTTTTGACCCAGAAAAAAAAGTATAAACCTTCTTTATTTTAATTGGACTCACTAGGTTTAAAGAGCAGTAGTAACCCAGGCAGGCGTGACCAGTGAAATACTCGTAATATACAAATGTAAAACATTGTGTATATTATTTCACTGCTCTCTCAAAATGGCGAAGATAAACATTGCGAGGAAACCGGCTGCTCTAGAACCAAAACTTCGAAGAAATTGGACATCAATCAACCAGCACTGCGCCTGCAGGAGGAAGTCTCGAGAGGAAGTGGGCCGTAATCCACCAGAGTACAACCAGTTCCTTTCACAAAGAGGAGTCCTGTGTCCCAACAGTAAAATGTTTATTTTTTTCTCACCACAATATTTTATTTTACAGTGGGACGATTTACTGATTATGCTTATGACTTTTAGCAATATTTACGGATTAACCGAAATGGTCCTGTCAGGGTCGTTGGCCGTTGTTGTTGAAAGGGTCAACGCAACCCTGGCACAGGCAACTAAAGAAATACGGGTGAGTTTAGTCAGTAAGAGTCTGACACACCCTCCGGAGAAGTTATCTGATAATTTCCCACCCGAAAAAATAAACCGTAACAGTGTTCGTGATCTATATTCCGATTACCGATTCCACTCACTTCTAGATCGTCGATAGATTAATACAATTTACATATTTAGCTTCGAATATAATGAATAAACGCACAGATTCCTTGGATGTGTTTCACAAGGTGTGCGTTCGATCGCGGTGCGCAGGAGTTTCGCAATGAGCGCGCACCGGCTGCTGGAGGTGCCGCTTTCACGCGTCGTTGTAACCGTGTTCGATGTTTGAGTGTTGAGATTTTTTTTTTTGTGATTTGGATGTTGGGGAAATGGATTGATTAAAGAAAGACCAGCCACTACTTCTGTTGAAGAATACAAACAGAAATCATTGTAGAAAAACTGACTATCTTTATAAAATTATAAAACAAAGTCGGGTTAGTTACACCATTTATAACTAAAGAACGACTGGACCGATTTTAATGATTCTTGAATTGCTGGATTTGCCTCGTCCCGAATTGCAGAGTAACTATTAGAACATCGGAAAAATTCACGAAAAAAAAATATAATTTTCCCATACATTGATATCTCGAGAAGAGAAGTGCACCGGGCCAGCTAGTCTATGTATATAAAACAAAGTCGAGTTAATTACATCATTTTTAACACAAGATTTAAAAATGGTGTAATTTTTTAGGCTTTTGTTGGATTTGTCTCCGTCCGAATAGCAGAATAACTATTAAAACATCGAAAAATTAACGAAAACAAAAAAGTATGGGACGGCTTTTTTGATAATATCTCGAGAACGGTTTCATTTATTGATATTGAGGTAGTGCGAAGTTCGCCGGGTCAGCTAGTAGCTAAGTAAATAACATAGCATAACAACACGCTAGAAGAAAAGATGGGCGGTTGACATTGTAGAGTCAGCAGGAAAAAGATAGATGGATATCGCTACAAACCAAATCCAATGGAAGAAGATAGAGGAGGCTTATACCCGCAGGGGACCACACATTGCTAAGGAACAAATCAAAAAACCATGAACAGCTTTTAAAAGAATAGAACAATGTGTCGGAATGGAGTTAAAATTTACTTAGGCAAAATTATTTCGAAGTAGGTATGACCAGAATTTTTTTTCAACCATCATTTCTTACCTATTAAGTGATAAAGACCTATTTTCATTCCAAAAACACACTTCATACACTTGCGCGTATAGTTCAATTCAAAGTTAATGACGTGTGTGAAGTTCGCGTTTCGCTGCGCAGTACCGCACCCCTCATCCTCCCTGTCACATGAATTTGCTACTGCGCAGCGACCCGCGGAGTGTTCCGATCCGCCATACGCTTTAATTCTATCTGTATGTATCGTAACACATCCCCTAAACCATTATACTCCTATCCCTTTCCTTCAAATTAAGACAAAATCCACCAATGATACAGATTTCATTGTGAAACCAACCGAGCCTATCTCTGCTCTTAATTATGGACTTACTGGAGCGGAGTGGACCGCAGCCGGATCGCTGGCAACCATTTTGTAGCCATTAAATCTAATAAATTTAAAAAGAAAGAAACTCGCTGATAGTGAATGAAAGTGAATGAAATTCTGTTATTGTTGCTGTGTTTTTGACGACTGATGTAATGTAACGGAGTTATGATTCTGCACTATATTTTTTGGCAATTTTACTTAATTTTATTGAACTGAGCCTTTTTTTTTGTCAATTTTACTTAGTCCAATTTAGGTGAGCTAATATCCTGAAACTATTTTATTGCCAAATTGTTGTGACGGGAAATTATACGCGTAGAAAGATAAATAGAATACTCTTTATCAAAGTGTAGGTAGGTAGACAGGTACATAGATAAGAAGTGAACATAATGATTACTCTCAACTTGAAAGCAATACAAAAAACAACAAAGTCTCCTGTCACTGTGTATACCTAATATACGCTGGCATCGCTCAAGAACATTGTTTTTCTGGCAAATACGGTTGCCGGGACGTGCAAATGGTGGTTTATTGTGATAAATGGGAAATTAAGACTGTTTTTTGGAGTACACTTTTTATTCTGAAAGATAACGTAGGTACCTTAGAAAAGTGTGTAAGTGCAACCACAGCTACTGATATGAATATTCCAAAAAATATTCTCAAATAGAATCTCTCCATTTAATCTAGGTACAAATATTACGTATAACTTACATAACTATACATTAGAAACTTTCTTTCCAACAATGAACACTCCGGCGTGGCCTTGGGCGTCTTTTTAAAAGCTCAGGCATTACCAAAATGGATAACTGCAGAGCCTTACGTAAGTACATTTACAATGTTTGATATCTAATACTAATATTGGATGAAGTTGTGTCTATTTATCTACATGTTTAAAACACTTCCGTGCCAGATTGACTGATGGACAGGCAACGTTCAGGCACCCTCGGCCCCGGTTTCTAGAAAGAAAATTTCGACGAGTCATAAATTAAACGCAAGTGAATTGACGCGATTGGCTATTGATATTATTAATTCAACCAAACACAGCAGTTTTGTACGTTTGACAGTTTGTCACAATTATTTTACCACTAGCACTCCGCCCGCGACATCGTTTGCGTGAATTTCAAAAATATTTATAGTCGCACTAACAAATAATGTAGCTTTCTACTGGAGAAAGAATTTTCAAAATCAGTTCAGTGGTTCCGGAGATAACCCCCTACATAGAGACTAACAAACAAATTTTACCTCTTTATAATATTAGTTAAACTGGGCCTCAGAAGTCAGACAATCACTCTAGGAGTGTGAAAAGAGGATACACTTTATTTGGAAAAGTTTATTTCTACAAAGAGTTGGTTCGAAATATCCACATTCAACACACCTGGGCTTTTTTAAATAAGCAGTGTAAAAATACAATCCCCAATAAATTTTAAAATACCATAATAATTGGAATTTACGTAACACATTCCCATGACGGAAATAAATAATAGAGCTCCTGGCAATAATTTAATATAGTGTATCAAAACGATTGTCGTTCAATTAGTTTTCACTCATAAACGATTTTATTTATTTGTTACTAAACAATCGAATAGATAGCCTATTCGATTCTTTAGTCGACTTTCTCCACATTGATTGATCTTTGCATAACATTTTTGTGCACTTGTAAGCGTATGACGGATCCAATGATTGATTCTATTGTTAGAATTGTACATATAATCCGACCAACATCATCTCTTGGCAGACGATGTTGGCCGGATTACATGTCACCGACCCCAACATAGGCTTGGGTCGGCATCCAGTCTAGCTGGATGCCGCTGAATTCAGTATTTTACCTCATAATTATCTAACCTCCACAACACAGCCTTATTCCTCCGCTGTACTTTTCTGATTAATTACAGTTTAATCGTTTCTCCGGAACTAGTCGTGCTTCATTGCCTCGGCGTTTTTTCTGGTGGTCGCCACTGTTGATTCTAGCGTACAGGAATAGCAGTGATTGGGGAATATAGTAGCGGGCTTGTCCCAAAAAAAAACAGCCAGGGTTGAGGTCAGTTATGAAGTCAGATATCGAGTCATAGACAGACAATCGAGCTTCTGACTGACGACCGTCAAAAGGTCAAATAAAAAAAAAGTGTGTCGTTAGGAGACCCCGTCAAGAACAAAGTTCCACACGCACAAAGATATACTGAGAGAAAAAAAGGCATATAGAAAGGGTACAACGCAAAAAATTTACGTGATGTTAAATTTTCGCCTGAATCATACCAACCGCAACTGCGTCAAGGAACTTCGTTCAAAATATAAGCCGGCTTGTAATCCAACGATGTTTGTAATTTTAATGCTTTTGAAATAGCTTAACCTTGAACTTTAAAACTTAGTTGTTAATTTTATTTATTTCTAATAAATAACCGGAAAAATTTCCCTCTTCATTCAACATTACTGATTAAATTTTGTTAAGCTAATATTTATACCTATTATTATAATTTAAACCTACTCACACTTTATTCATTATAATAATATATCAATTATTATTTTTTACTTACTGAATCATTAAAAAACAAAATTCCTGCCTAATCTCATCTTCATTTTGCAATCCGTCGACTAGTTTTAATATGTCAAAGTTGACATTTTAAACACTGGCAACCTTGCAAAAGGCCACGTACCTAACTATTAACATATCTTGACATTTCATTTTCGATTTTAGTATTTAATACTAAGGTCGCTTTTCCTTTCTTTGATGATACAGTGTTATTAATAGGTCCCTTGTCGTTCTTAATTTGATTTTTCCGCGTTTAACATAAGAATGTCACATCTCCAACATTAGCCGAGTTGCTATACAATTTAGTCGATTAAAATTCGTGTTTTTTTTAATAGTAAATTGGAATGTTTATGGTCATTAGAAGCTTTTATTTTTAAAACCAGCGTATCACTACTAATGTTAATTAGGGTTTTAAATGTCACCATGACAAAGTACGAGAATATTGTTTGCTAAAAAAGATTATTTTAGGATTCGCTACCTATTTGATGGCACAAGTAAACTTATTTACTTTACCAGCAACAATGTGTGACATTCAAAATCATTCATTTTATTTTATGTTTTACTTATTTCATCACCGGTGCCCTAAAACTAGTATCGGAAAATATCGTGAGAAAGTTAGCAGTCCTAGAAACAAACATTCAAAGACGTGCGACGTCTGGGTACCAACCCGACATAGCCCACTCCCTCACAGAGAGGACTGTGTAGCAGCAATGAGAAAACTAACTATGGGCAAATTATGCTGCGTGACATTTTAAAAGAAATGTCAACTCATAAAATAACACAACTTATTACAAATCTTACTACAATAGTATCAATTTAATTTAATAGTACTTACTACAAGACCAAAACCTGAACCCACATCTACAGGCATAGACCAAAATGTCAGAGGTGAGAGCATAAAGCTGAACACGACTTTGACATTAAACTAACAGATATTTTTAATAGTCTGTGCGCGTAATATGCCACACTCTAGCGATTTGAAGCATGCACAATGCAGTTTATGTCCTGAGCGAGCGATTTTGTGGCTGTCTTTGTGATGTGTGATTATGTTGCATAGTTATTTTTATATGTCCTGTGAACCATCACAGGACATCAGGTCATCATTATGTAAGATGTTTTTTTTTGTATTAGTAAAGTTCTTAGAATCCAATCAATCTTTGTCGTCAAATGAATCGTTTCCTCCACTAACTGCGAAAATTGAAAGATAATTCTTTCAAAATATCTTACACGCATTTTATCAGTAAGTAAACGCTACTTACTCATTTGAAGGTCTATTACGTTAAGCAATGAAGATCATATTCCACTATTGGCCAATACAAGTCGTGATTTAATCCAATACTATTTTATTTTTAGTTAGACAACTTTGAACATAAATGATGCATTTAAAAAATACATAGGCAGTTATAGCTCCACTACTACTTTGCTAACTGACCAAAATTTTACGAGAGCCTAAATATTTTAACACTCGGTTTTTGGGGCGGGTTTTAGCCGAGTCTGACACGCCCTAATAAACCGCTCCACCCAGAGCGGGAGAAGTTATTTAAAGATTTTACACCTTCCAAAAAAAAAATGTAGGTACTCGTAGCTTAGTAGCTTGACATAATAAGCGATAGCAGTAATTTCACAATTAATGTGGTTTTACTATGTAATCTGGACAGGCAGGTAAGCGGGCCGTGGCTCATGCGGTTTTGCACCATCGAATTACTTAGCAACTTTAGCAAGGAATTATCTACTGACAACTACGAGCTCGAGCTTTAAATTAAATACCGGTTTACCATAAACTACTCGTTAAAAAAAAACTTTTTACAAAAATATAGAACCGACTTCCAAAACAAATGCAAAATAACTTTAATTTCGGAAGTCGGTGTTTCTGGTTTTGTGTCTTCGTTTTTTGACACCAACTTCTGAAATTAAGGTTATTTTGCACTTTTTTTGTAAAAAAGTTTTTTATTTTTCACATTTTAGTTGTGGTTCCCCATTATATTGTGTTAACAATACATAGACATTCGTTCGCAGCAATCGCGGTTGATTTGCTGTCAATTTTTGAAGAGTTCCGTTGTCTGTCTCCGAAACCCATCATCAGATCTATATGAAATCTAAATTTGACCATTTCGGAATAAACCCCTTTCGAACAAAAAAGTAATTTTGCTAATCCACCAATATATGACGGAGTTATGCCCGAACATACATAAAAAAAAAACTTGAGAGGTGTCAAGGGACACCCGGATGGAACGAAGTTCCTTTCGATTAATTAGTGAAGGAATTGTAATATAATTTTATTTTTTTTAATTTATAATATTTTTTTTATTATTAACTACGCACACACGCACGCACGTAAGAAGTTATACTTCATCATCTCATCTCATCTCATCTCATCTCATCGCAGCTCAGCTCAGCTAAGCTCAGCTCAGCTAAGCTCAGCTTAGCTCAGCTCAGCTCAGCTCAGCTCAGCTCAGCTCAGCTCAGCTCAGCTCAGCTCAGCTCAGCTCAGCTCAGCTCAGCTCAACTCAACTCAACTCTTTAGCAATAACAACAACTATAACAAAAGTAATTGTAATAATTTTTTTTTTTTTTTACTATAGCAAAAAGTGTCGTGACAACTTTTCGTAAGATTTTTTTCCGTCTAGCCCCCTTTCACAACGCGCGATAAGGAACTTCGTTCCAAAAATACAAACATTCGAATAGATAACCTCCTTTTTTTAGAAGTCGATTAAAAACGCCTAAACAGTTGGATAGATTTTAACAAATGAGGTTTCATTAGATTCGTCTTAAGTTCCGAAGTGACAGGCTTTAAAAATGAATTTTGGAAAAAAAAACAAAACTGTCGGCTTCTGTTAGGTAAGTAATTTAATATTTTTTCTAATACGGTTTCCCTACCTTTGATTTCTGTAAAATCAAGCTGACGTGACATTGGCTGAATGCACAAACCGTGCGAAGCCAAAAGGGAAAAAAAAAAAGTCATAATTTTTTTGACTGTCATGTGAGGTATTAAAATAAAGGTCTCGACGAGACAGTTATTCCAAACTTGTAAGTCACTAAAACTAAAATTTAAAAAAATAATTGTGTCAATAAACCCGACCACAAAAAACGACTCAAAAGTTACAAACAAGTCACTTCTCAAACAGTCTCATGCAGTTGGTGGCATTTATTTTAGTTCAATCTGAAATTTGGTGCCACGAACTGTGTTCAATGGTGCCTATTCTGTTATGCACAAACTCAACTTAATTTAGGCTATTACTATCTTTTTCTCTCTAATAAAACAAGAAAGAGACGGACGTAAATTAGAGCTGTCAAATTTAGTTGAACCAATGTTACCATAGAAATTTAGGGTACACGTAAAAACATGTCGACTAAAAACACGGTAAAGTACAAGGCGTAAACTAATTTGACATCTCTAACTTAGTTCATAACTGTAGCCATCCTTTTCTCGCACTGCCGGTTAGTAAAAGATAGCGATTCTCTAATTTTAGTTTAAATATTCAACAATAGAATCGGCACCAATGTTACCTTTGGACATTGAATCAGGACTCGGCCCGGCTGACGCGCAGCCCAGTTAAAATAATGATTTGGTTGCATCTTACACGCTTAGGACACATAGATTTTTGTATAATAGTGTGTGTAAAGAAAAAGTAGTAGGCTTATAAGCTGTAACAATTGTAAATAAATCAGATTTGAATTTTATATTCTTATCTCATTACCCCTCACTGTGGCCAAGACACCTTTAGCCATCTCTGATCGGTCTCGTGAGTCTGTGGGAGTGGCAGTGAGTGTACCTTTCTCGAACCTGGAATTCCTGTCCACTATCCGTCTATATCCTTATGTCGCATGGAGTAAGACTTCCTGAACTTATCTATATATTTATTTATCACATACTTGGTATATGATAGGTTAGGGCTATAGGGCTGATAGGTCTTAGGGTCCTAGGGACTGTTAGGCTGGTAGGTCCTATAACTTGTCGTATATTTTCATGTATACGGCCGTACGTGACGTGTGTTAGGGAGGGCGTACAAACTGCACGCATTAGACATCAGACTGAGAGAAAAACAGCTAGATTCTTGTGTCAAAACAGTGAAATGACGGCACAAACTGCTAAATACAAAAAATCATAATATCAAATAAATAACATACCTACACCGCTGAGACTCGTCCGTGTGAAAGTGTTCACTCACTCACTCATATCTCACGATCGAGCAGATTATTGTAGAAAATGGACGAATCATTATGGCGCTCACTTCCTTAGTTTCTTTAAGTTTTGTTATTTTTGTTGCGTTATGTAATGTTACTGTCATGGCTGACGTCCTCGAGAGGTATGCAAGGTTGCATTGTTACATCTGTTTTAGACTTTAGAAAAGGTGATCTGTATTTCAATGAAAGGGCATTGAACCGAATTGCAGTCAGTCAACGCCATTAAATTCATCGCCATCAGTCACCGCCATCTTTAAAGTTGCAGCGTACAATGATACTGTTTTGTTGCCAAAAACACCATGTGACCACTTTTTTAGGGTTCCGTACCCGAGGGGTCCAAACGGAGCCCTATTGCTGTCACTCACGTGTCCGTGTCTATCTGTCCGTTCGTCGTCTATTACAAAATTTTGTTACGAAGAATTTTTTAACTTCGCATTGACATATGAACTTGAAATTTGGTGATAATGTTTATTATAACGTATACTTTAATAACAAATACCAATATTTGGTACGGAACCCTTAATGTGAGAAATCCGATAAGCACTTGGTCAGTTTTCATTTTTTTCTTTGGAATCGATGGTTTTCTAACTTTTTAAATACTTTGGGTCCCGAACTGGCCACATTAAATGCAGCATCATCGCTTACATCAGGACCTCCATACTGCAGGTGTATGGGTACTGTTCATTTCATGTTCTAGACCGCACTCACGTTGGGTATCAAACGAGTCTATAAACCCCTTTTTGCCAAGAACAGAATAGTAAAGTAATAGAGTACTCTTTGCCCGGGGGTGGAGGATAAATTCGAAAGAGTTACCTCGCCCCCGGGCACTCGAGGCAGGGAGGAACAGGGATGGGTTTTAGTCAGTAAGAGTCTGACACGCCCTTCCGCTCCACCCTAGAGCGGAAGAAGTCATAGGATGATTTCCCACACCCAAAAAAAAAATAAAAATAGAGTACTCTTTATTATGTACACCATTTATATATATTACAGAAAATATAAAAGAAGAAAACATTACATAGGTTGACACAATGGGCGGCCTTATCGCTAAAAGAGACCTTTTGAAGACAACCTTTGGATGGATTTTAAAGAGAAAAGGAAAGACAGTACTGCAGGTAGTCTTAGGTGTACTATTTATAATAATATATACAATAAATACATAATAGATAAATGTATAAATTAATAATTATGAAACAAAAAGTTTAAACGATTAAAGGGAAAGGTAGTGAGTTTTGACCATTGTTTTAAAAGTGGACAAAGATTGAGCACGCCTTACCGACACGTACAAGGCATTCCATAACCACACCGCTCGAACTGTAAAAGATTTGTCGTAAAAGCTGATGGAATGCATGCATCTCTAGTCTCAAGTTTTTTGCCAAGTTGCATTTGCAGCGCATTACAGGTACCTTCGCGAACGATATCTCGGCAACGCAACCGTTTTGACACCATATCCAAAACAATTTTGTTTGTTATAGTGTACCTTTGCAGAAAAGTAAAGACTTGGAAAAATAACATCAAACCCGGCGCAAGATTTCACCCACAGCAAAGGTTGGTTGACTGGTAGAGAATGCCTAAGGCATTAAGTCCGCCTTTGTACTTTAGTTGCATGAAGTGTGAATAAATAAATAAAGCATATCGTTCAAAAATCCAACAAATTAATTTTCAATTTCTATTCACCGATAGTTCTAGGCCGCGTAACCAATTAATATTTGTCTAATTTGCACTGCAGACAGCGAAGGAAATGGACTGGAATATACATGAGCACGTAACCTTTGGTCACGCTTCGGCGAGCAGTCTCTAGCTTGACGGATAATAACTAACTGTGCTTTTACTCACACTAATATAGCTAAGAGAAAACTATTTATAGCAATTTGTGATAAGCTTCTGCAGGAATGAGTATATAAGAGGAAGTCTGAAAGTGGCACCGCTGTCTGAAAAGTTGTGTGGAAATCGGTTGCCGTGGTATGGGCATGAGATGTGGAGGAATGAAGAAAATGTCGTGAGGAAAGTCCTGTGTATGGATGTGGATGGCCATAGGAGTAGGAGAAGACCAAAGCAACGATGGATGGACTGTGTAAAAGAGGATATATGGGTAAAAAGGGGGTGACTGCAGAGATGACGGCTCATAGAGAAGTATGGAAGAAAAAGACATGTTGCGCCGACCCCAAATAAATTGCGATAAGGGCAGGAGAATGATGATTGTGATAATATTCAATTTCTATACGTCTGCAGAAGGCAGAGGTATGGGAATTGCTGGGATCTGGATACCTCTGTTTAAAATAAACCAAACAACGTTTTTTTTTTTTTTGGGGGGTGGGAAATCATCCTATGACTTCTTCCGCTCTAGGGTGGAGCGGAAGGGCGTGTCAGACTCTTACTGACTAAAACCCACCCCTGTTCCTCCCTGCCTCGAGTGCCCAGGGGCGAGGTAACTCTTTCGAATTTATCCTCCACCCCCGGGCAGGCATCGGCCGTGGCAGGCCCCTTCCCTTTGCTGACAACTCTTGTTCGGCGCGCGTGGAACACTACGCGCCGTCGACTCTCGGGCCTGGTGCTGATCGGACGGCGAGTTACCCACTACTCGCCGTCCGCAGGCCCGGGTAACCAAACAACGTTCAACTTGCATCTTGGGGACCTGAGTTGCGGTAACAATCAATGATTCCACATATTTTGCAGTTGCGTAGACACTTGAAACACAGAACTACCTATACCAAGTTTACATCACATTATCTAATCGTTATGTTGATCACAGACGACATAAATTCAGAGGAAGTAACCCTAGATTATTAAACAGTCAAGAGCAAAGTTGCTATACGTAATAAATGTTGAGAATACAATTCTCGATATATCTATTTAACAAGAACAGTCACAGAACTTCACTCGAAAACTCTCGCCAAAAACGCCCACCATTTTATTTAGTTTAATACGCATGTAAACTGTCACTTCATCCATTTATTTACTTGCAAGTCAAATATTAAAAAGTAACGCCAACGCGAGCAAGCCATTTGAACGATCACTGTCACTTTTAATGCGTTTACATTTATTATATCTGTCTTAATAAAAGCCGTAATTAAATTAAACATTGAATAAAGATATTATGAGAGTGATAGTGCGTGTAACGCAGTTATGAAACCACTTTCTTGCTTCGTTAGTTCATAACTAATCTTTATAACAACTTGATTTACAAGTAACAGCTAATTATATTGTCTGAGTTCATTGAACAGCTTCGTCTTTACTAAAGGCGGCAGAAAATTTAGGAAAATAAGAACGTCACCGGTCACCTAAGCGCATTTGCCTTAAAAACTAGGAAAATCGTGGTAATATTTTTCGAGTTGCCAGTCTAGAATTGCTAATCAGTTTTTTAGGGCTCCAACTCTTATCTCTCTTTACCCAACTGCGCGACAACAAATAAAAGGTTATGTGTTCAATTGAAGATGAATACTTTACCAATAACAAATCGATTCTATTCAGATAGTTTCGGTAAAGCTGGCTCTTGGTCAGACCAAGAGCCAAGTACCTACTCATTGATTTCAAAATCTCACCACAACAGATAATAACTGAATGTAGTGCATTTCGAGTCAGAGAGGCAATTTGGTTAACTAGGTGATTCGATTGTAGAATGTAGAGTAATATGTTTTAGGCTTAGAATTGTAGCTGCACTTCAGATTGTTTCATATATATTTCCCATATATATGAAACAATCTGAAGTGCAGCTACAATTCTAAGCCTAAAACATATTACTCTACATTCTACAATCGAATCACCTAGTTAACCAAATTGCCTCTCTGACTCGAAATGCACTACATTCAGTTATTCTACAATCTTAACTATGTGGAATTGTTATACATCTCAAATATACAAACAGTGACGGCTACGGTACCCAGCAGATATAAGTACTTATATATTATAATATACTAACTTTATCTCGCTGTTTCGCTACTAGGCCAAAAGTAGTATATGGTATACAGAGAAAAGTAGTTTTTGGCACACGGAGAAACGTAGTCTATGGCACACAGAGAAAAGTAATCTATGGCCACAGATTTTTCATAGTTTTTGTAACCATATCTTTTTTTAGTTTTAGTTAGGTATTTTTTTTGTGTATACAGGTTGTAACAGAAAGGTGTGGACATATTATAAGAGCCGGTTCTGCCCATGGATACGAACAACTTTCTCTAAGAAAAAATAGAAAATTCCCAAATAGAAATTGGATTTTCAGCAGTTATCAGCTGATCAAGATTTGTATGGGGAGTAAATTTTTTTTTTAGAATTTCCTCGGTGTTTTTTGAAGAAAGTTGTTCATACCGATGGGCAGATGCAGGTGTTAAAATATGACCACATCTTTCCGCTACAACCTGTATATAGTTAAGTTAGTAGGATATATTTTTTGGTTTTATGTACATTAAATCTGTACTATCCGAGATAGGAACGTCCTACAAATAAACAGACAATATATTTACTTCTGAAGAGCACATAATGTGCTCTAAAATGTCGATATTAGGAGGAAGATATAATTTAATATAGATTCATAGCAGATTTTTTATGTAATTTGTATTTTTTCGATGCTATATAACCTAACATCGAAATTATATGAAATGGCGAATACAATCGCATTGATCACGCATCATTCTCAAACCAACATGGAGATGCGTAAACCTTTTCTCATCGCGAAATATCTTGATTATTACGATACGCACACATGTACAATATGTACATACCAGCAGCGATATTTCCAATTGTCACGCAATTTTAACCCACAAAATATGTGGGACAGTGTGCACATAGTGTTCAAACATGGGAATATAACATTTAACTTACGACAATAAAGGCAAAAATCGCGTGAATGTTTGAGATTGTCAAATATTACGCGGATCATGCAATGTTTGAATGGGTGAAGTGGCGGTAATGAATTTGGTAACGCCTGGTAAGTGGTCGGCTCACGCTATAATCCTAGGCTGAACGGGGTCTTAAATAAATTTAAGAATGGTTCGTTTCGCTTGGAGAAAGTCGTATTAATTTACATTCAGTTATTCTGCAAACTGTAGTATAAATGTTAAAGCTGGGTCGTGGATAAATTTGAAATAGAGTTACCGTGGTCCTTGGCACAGGGAACTGAAGGAACAAGGGTCAGCAAAAGTCTGACACGGCCTCCCGCTCTACACAGACCGGGAGAAGTTATTGGATGATTACCATCACTCCAAAAAAGAAATGTTAAAGCAAGGTGTCCAAAATTCTAAAAGAAACAGCAAAAGAGAGCTAGAATCACATCCATTGAGTATTTTCTTTCATTTTTTTTTTTGTGGGGTGGGAATCATCCAATGACTTCTCCCGCTCTGGGTAGAGCGGGAGGGCGTGTCAGACTTTTACTGACTAAAACCCACCCCTGTTTCTTCCTGCCCTGAGTGCCCAGGGGCGAGGTAACTCTGTTTCGAATTTATCCTCAATCCCCGGGCAGGCATCGGCCATGACGGGCCCCGTCCTTAATGCGGACAACTCTTTGAGGCGCGCGTGGAACACTACGCGCCGTCGACTCTCGGGTCTGGTGCTGATCGGACGGCGAGCTACCCATTACTCGCCGTCCGCAGGCCCGGGTCTACGGTGGCCGGAGATCGTCTCGCGGCGCCGGAAGCCCCAGGCGTCTCCTGAGGCGGCTGCTGCTGAGAGCGTGAGGGCGACTCCGTTGTTGAGTCTCCCTCACGCGTCCCGCCTCCGCCTTCGCGAGCATTACTGCTTCGCAGAAGGAGGAGACGGCTTCCCATTCCCTCTCGCTCCGTACCATGCCTGAACCAGGGCAGGGCGCGAGAGGTCGCTGCCGCCTATCGCATCCACGAGGACACGGCGGGGCTCCGCCCAAGCGGGGCAGACCTCCACCGTATGCTCCACCGTGTCCTCTGGGCGATCCTCGCAGTAGAAACACCCGGGGATCACCTCCCGCTTGATCCGTAACAGGAACCTCCCGAAACAGCCGTGTCCGGTGAGGACCTGCGTCAGGCGGAAGGTGATTGCGCCGGTTTTCTTTCAATGGATGTGATTCTAGCTCACAGTATCTGATTGAAAATGAATAGGTAAATATTGTGTTTTCTGGTCCCCACCAATGAAATCAGCGTTTTGAATGGAGAATTTTAAAAAAGTTGCATTTTTCATACTAACATTTTCTTTCGGGCGGTCGTTATTCGATAGAATATCACGCAATTGATAAATAATTTAATTAATAGAAGTGACGAGGTTCTCTATTTGTAAAAGAAAAACGCCAATTTCATAGGTGAGAACTCAATTTAACAGTTTATTAAGATTTAATTTCTTCGATATACCATTTTCCTTTCTTTTCCTTGGAAATTAATCTCAAAGATGAAGTTAGAGATGACTGAGATGATGAGGTTAGACTGGGCTTAAACACGATTATTCGGTCTAAACTCTAGCCCATCTCTAGATGAGATAGGGCGATATATTTTTCTTCTTCTTTTTAATACAAAAACAAACCACACGGACAATATTTAAATTCTTCACTCGCAATACAACTTTCATCTTCAATGTCGAATGCCGATACATTGATAAGGAACCTATTCTAGAAATCGCTCGACAATGTCACCGTTTCGCAAAAATGCCGGCGAAAAGTGAAAGAAGAAGTAATATCGATTGGTACTCGAATCACGTCGCACTTTCACGCAGATCTGCGTAGAATGTGTAGCGAATATTGTGATATGAGAATACACCCCGAGGTAAACGGTGTAGTTTCTAACTGTGACTTTATCGGTCATGAGGTGACTACGTAATGCAAATGTTTATGGTGAGGAGTCTACTTACGAACACAAACAATGAACAGTACCTTCGGAATGCTGCCATTTTACTCGACTGCCTCTGAAGGAGGGTTATGTTTTTGTTTGGATGAACTTTTTTAGGGTTCCGTACCCGAAGGGTCTTAACGGAGCCATAATGCTGTCCTTCTGCCCATTTGTACGTCTGTTTGTCTAATTTCCGTCATCAGTCACAAAATTTTGAAGTTTCCATTGATCACCTATGAACTTGAAATTTGGTGATAATATTTATAATTACGTATATTTTACTAAAAAATATCAATATATTAATAAATCACATTTTTTCTTTGATAATTCCCTCATTTGGTACGGAACCGTAAATGTGTCAAGTCCGACACGCACTTGGCCGATTTTTTTTTAAACTATACGTTGAAATGGAAGGTTTTAATGAAGAGAAAAATTGCATGGAAAATCCTAAAAACTATATTTTTCTTAATTAAATCCAAACTGTTCCTAGCTGTCAACATAAGTGTTAGCTGTCAATCCTAGGGACAGTCTAGAACAAAGCGAGAGCGAAGCCGCGGGTAAAAGCAAGTTACACATATAAAAGTTCAGAATTTTTTAAATAGGAGTTCACAAAATGTACCACATTATGTGAAAACAGACAGTACAGCGATAACATTTATAAAGGTAACTTAATTACCGATTTAATTGAGATTCTAACAAAATGTGAAACACATTGAATATATTTTTAATTCATTCAACGTTGTATAGAGGAATTATTTATGAAGAAGCATGACACGAAGACACCGAGACGCAGACGCACTCTGTTAGCAGGCAATCGTTGAATAAAATCATCATTTACAGTTCATCATCATGAAAATAAAATAAATACATAAAACATGAACTATTTGTCAAGCCACGCAAGTGACGCAAGCTATAGTTTGAACTGGCATCTACTAGCGGCTTCACCCGTGTGGAATTAGTACTTTCCACGTTATAAACTTTCAACCCCATTTCACAATCTCAAGCGTGAAATTTTGAAAAACCCCTTTCTTATTGGATACCTACTCTTCACAAAAACACACCCTCGAAATTTAATGTCTCTAGGACCAACGGTTTTTTTTTTTGGCGGGTTGAGAAATCATCCAATGACATCTCCCGCTCTGGGTGGAGCGGGAGGGTGTGTCAGACTCTTACTGACTAAAACCCACCCCTGTTCCTTCCCTGCCTGAGTGCCCAGGGGAGCGGTAACTCTGTTAAGAATTTATCCGCTACCCCTAGGCATGCAGGCACCGGCCACAATGGGCCCCGTCAGTGGGGGCTGACAATCATCGCGCCGTCGACTCACGGGCCTGGTGCTGATCGGACGGCGAGCTACCCACAGCTCGACGTCCGCAGGCCCGAGGACCAGTGGTTTAGGTTGTGCGTTGATATATCAGTCAGTCAGTCAGTCAGGACTTTGAATTTTATATATACAGATTATTGACTCCTAAGACAATCACTGTGTGCTATGTTATGTTTGGCGTACAATAAAAAATTAAGAACAATGCGTTAATGTCTACCTAACTCGAGCGTTTAGGTATTTGCTGAGTCTAAACACGCTAAGTGTCCACTAATACTTGCACCTAAATTTTCTCTAGTTTAGTTACCATTTTAATTCCCATCTAGTGGGGGTATTCTTACAAATAATGACCAGAGCAATATGCAATCTAATTTGAAACTGAGAAATACCTAAAGGAAAAACTTGCTACAAGTTTTTTACCAAAGCAATAAAAAATTACAAAGATAAAACGCACAAAGTTCATGAGTGGGAGCTCGTTACGTCACTATGGTGGTAAAAAGTGTCACGCAGAGTGACGTCACGCGAAATTTCAACGCACTGTATCGCCTTCACTGTTTGTTTACTTACGTGACAAAAGAAAAAATACGTGTCCAATATTTTTTGGTTATTTAACTGACGGACAATTTTTTTTTTTAAAGTAAACTACCCTATTTCCCTATCTCGAATTACTGACGCTTTCTGTTAGTGATCGAAAAGTTCAAATACAGTGCCAGTATTAATTATTCAATCATAATTAATCAGCCTGGCATAATTAAAGCTACGATTTTAAAAGGAATATTTATTCTATTTTTTTTAATAAAAAAATGAGAATATTTACTCGTACGTAAGTACACAAGAGCCATAACCATTAAAACGGCCGAGCAACAACTGTTGCCCGAATTTATTGCGCGCAGACTGTTAAAGAAACCAATGTTGCTCAGGCGGTGTGCTCCATTTGAAAACGTTTTTTTACTGTGGTCGCGTTGTTTGAAAGAATTAATTATCAACACCCTGATAGGTACAGATGACCCTTGATATCATGATAGTATCTACCTTATCATAAAGGTGACATACCTACCAGCACTACACCTCATTCACAAAATACAGAACCTTCAGAGACCATCACAATATCTCACAAACACAATCACAACAAGGAATGTAAGGCCGCAATGTTTTGATTACCTCCTTCAAGAATCAAGATAAGAGATACCATCGACACTTACTAATCCAATGCGCAGTTTGCTAGTGCATTGTAAACCCAACCTTGTATAGAACCAGCAATGGATGCCTCTTCTGAGATAATTATCGTCTAAAGCTGTTATATGCCTATTCTATGTTTGTTTTTCGTGAGAATGACCTCTCCGGCAGTTTTTTGTTAGGAACCACTGACCCGTGTAGTATTTCTTCTTTTAGTTGTTAGCTTGTTACCCATTCATTGTTTTTTCACAATAGAATAGAAACGCCCTTCTGAGATAAGTGGCTCTAAACTTGAGGCCTACATACATATGTGTGTGGCCCTTCTGTGGGAATACAATAAATTTTATTATAATTATAGTGTCAACTGACATGCTTCTTAGAAGGATCCTGTATAAGATAATAATTAAATTTAAAATTAAAAAAACCCCAACGCAAAAGAGCTGATGACCTTGAAATGGCTGAACCGATTATGATAAAACTTGTCTAAGAACCATCGCTAGAAAACCTGCTTCCAAATTAAAAAAAAACGCATTTAAATCGGTTCACCCGTTTAAGAACTACAGTGCCAAAGACAGACACACACATGGCGGTCAAACTTATAACACCAATCTTTTTGCGTCGGGGGTTAAAAATACACATAATAATTTTAAGACGACTCTGGACTTCCTTGACCTTAAGTTGTAGTAACATATAGAAATTGACCAGAGCCATTTCCGTAGCACGTGTCAATCTCATACATAAATGTCAGCCACCCTAAGTTTAAAACCAAGATATCTTTCTCTCAGGATGCAAGCGGAACGTACGACGGCTGAATACATCAATCTGTCTAGCCCTTGCCCAACTATCTTGGGGTCGGCTTCCAGTCTAACCGGATGCAGCTGAATACCAGTATTTTACATGGAGCGACTGCCTATCTGATCTCCACAACCCAGTTACTGGGTAATACGATACCCCTTGGTAAGACTGGTTGTCAGACTTTCGGGCTTCTGACGAACCGTAACGACTGTCGAAGATCCACGATTGACAGCCGGGACCAACAGATTGACGTGCTTTCTAAGGCACGGAGGAGTCTCGGTATGTAAAGATCACCCATTCATAGAACAACCCGGCAAGCGTAGTTTGCCCTGATAGATCGACCTGTACGGCTGTTATTACTTTAGCCACGAGCTCCTCCCGGCTTGATCCTCCTCACAGCTGAATAGATATGTATTAATAATTTAATACCATTTTGCCCTTAAGCGCTTCTTTTGTTGCTACGCCAATCATTCGTTTCGATCATTACATTTAACCTTATCAATAATAGCTGGAAACTGCACTTTAGTTCGATAATAAACCATTATTATTATCTAAGAAGGATTACTGACGGAAATAGAATCGTTAAATGGTAGAAATAAAATGCGTTTGGTCTATAATCACTTCCTGCAACTACATATTTTAGCATTAATAACCCCGTTCTACGTAATTGACGTTTTTTCATAACAAGTTTAGATTTGTAGGTTTTTTATTTTAGAAAAGTAGTAGGCAAAAGTACCAAAAACGGCCGTTTCTGACACTTGCCTACTACTTTGGATACGAAACATTCTGAGACCTGTTTTAACAACGTAAAAATACTTTATCCTCTTAGTAACAAACGTGACGTTGGATTCTTTAATATTTATTTTCTGTGCTATGCTACGATTTCTTATTCAATGAGGGCGCCATTTGACCGGTAGTAGAACCTTAAGCACAAGAAAATGTTTATGAATGGGAACAAAACGTTTTATTTGTGTGTACGGTCATACAATATAATACTTTTACTTGTAGGCATGATGGATTTTTATCTATCACGTACATGTAGGTCTGCCTGTCAATTCTTTTGTGAGTGATTAAAATTACTCAATCGATTGTGAATGATTATGGTAAAAACATGCCATTGTTTGCAAACCATACATTTGCAATCACTTAACATAACGTAAGGCAACATTCATTCATAATCTCTTTCCGTTTTGAAACGGAGTTCTTGTTACGATAGAGGTTTATTTGAGTAGGTACTAAAAAAACCTACTTATCCTAGAGCCGTGGTGGCTCAGTGCGCAACTTACAAGTTGTAGGTCGTGGCTTCGAACCCAGCCAGGCGCTTTACTTTGTGTAAATTATTTCATCACCACTGCTGTCAAGGTGGATCATCGTTATACCACTACGCATTTTGGCATTATGAAAAAAATATATTTGAAATTCTTACAATAAGCCCTTTCATTTGATATGTAGCGTTTTTTTTTTTTTTTGGAGGTGGGAAATCATCCTATGACTTCTCCCGCTCTGGGTGGAGCGGGAGGGCGTGTCAGACTCTTACTGACTAAAACCCACCCCTGTTCCTTCCTGCCTTTGAGTGCCCAGGGGCAAGGTAAGTCTGTTTCGAATTTATCCTCAACCTGATATGTAGCGTTACAGTTAAAAAAACAGTGTTTTTAATTTTCTGATTTGCACCCCCAAAATTCATTCCAAATTCATTTATTTACGTTACACGTTCGTGTTTGGGTCACAGATATTCATGTGTGTACTAAATTTCGTCGAGTATATTTGGAGTAAATTGGCTGTGACAGACGGACGGACCGACAGACAGACGCACGAGTGATCCTATAAGGGTTCGTTTTTACATTCGGATGTTCGGAACCCTAAAAACCATCACATTCAGCTAATCAAGCCCGCCACACTATTCCCAAACCAATGTAACTTCTGTAAGCCAGAATCAACAGTGGCGACCACCAGAAAAAACGCCGAGGCAATGAAGCTCGATGAGTCCCAGAGAAACGATTAAACTGTCTTGGGTCCCACAACGAAATTAATCAGAATAGACAGCGGAGGAGTAAGAAAAACATAATTTCCACTTCCCTCATCAAGCGGGAGACAGAACAAAGCTAGGCGATTAGGCACAAAGGGGGTATTTATTTACAGCGGGGGTAAGCCCAGTTGCCAAGCACCACTGATTAAAAACACTAATACTATAGGGTCCTAAAAAAAAAATTGTGAGCAAGGGTATGCCAAAAAACGCTTGAACGCGCGGAAATTCGTTCTAGTTTCCACAAGGTCCGTGTAATAGACAACTCCAGATAGATTCAGCTAATCAGTCAGCACTTTACCACCCACATGTAGGTGGTTCTACAGGGTACAAAACGTTGAAATAAGAATCTCCAAATCAGTGTTTACACTAACTGCATGGTTATTTTATAAATAAGGCCATAAGTGTATAAACATTTAGATGTTTGAGCCAAGTTTTGTAGTAAGATGGGTCAACTTCTACAAACATTACAGGTTATGCAAGGAGTTTGAGAGTTTGTAATGTACCTGTTCAGTACCAAGGCCTAACGTGCAAGTAAACATACTTGCACGCCAAGACTTGCAGGTCAGAGGTTGCAAGCGAAAGTCCAATGCTTAATTAAAAAATGATTGCTTGAATAGAAAAGTAGTCATGGTTCTGAATTTTTTCATGCTAGAGCACGTTGAATAACCTGATGCTAACAGATAATATGCTTTTGCAAACTTCTTTTATAATTTGATTGACGCCATAACCAGACTGGTCGGTATGCATAGGTTTTGTAGAAAAGCAAAAGTACATCTCATATGCTTCCAAAATTGTTTATTGTTGTACTTTTTAAGTTTAGTTCGAGCAAACATTACTTACACATTAATTTTTTTCACGTTCTTCTCCATAGAGATCTACGCCGTATAATGTGTAATTATTATTGTAAAATTATCTTCATCTTTCTGACTGACCGACTTATTGACAATTCAAAAGTGCCTGTAAATGGTTTATTTAAAATAAATGATTTGAATTTTGATTTTTTTTTTATTAGAAGTAGCACACTAGCCTCTACTAGTGGCTTCGCCCGCGTGAAATTAGTACTTCCCCCATTATAAGTTTTAGCCAATGTGCTATTCCGGACTACAATCTATCACTGTGCCTTTCGTCCAGATCCATTCAGCCGTTCTGGCGTGATTGTAACAAACATATATTCGTTAAAATTTTCGCGTTTATAATATTAGTAGGATCTAGGTTAAATAATACAAATAAAGAGATTCTTAACTACCCTATTAGTTTGAATTTTAACCCGGACAACTAGAGTAGACTTAACCTTTAGTTTTGTCTAGCTTTAAACTGTAATATTTTCCCCTCAGGCTCCGCGCGCGTCACGTGTCGATCTGTCAGTCCCCGTTGACAGTCGGCCATCGTGTAACTACAGACTTTGTCAGGTTCCGGGTGTATGAACCTTGACATAGGTCTAAAGACCATGGGTAATAGTGATAATAGCGGTTTGAAACGCGTGAATCCAAAAAAAATGCCAAAAACCCGATTCACGCGTTTTAATCCGCTATTATCTATTACCCAATTTTTCGTAAACTTCTCAGCAAAGCCATTCATTTGATAACTAGCCCGCCATTATTGGGAGTCCGCCATTTGGATTTAGAATGATATCTTTCTTTAATTAAGGCGCTATTAGCTGCCAATGACCTTGAGTGGTTAGCTTTCGTGTTCTGCGCTGAGCTCACGTAACGCGTCCTATGTCCACCCAGTAATAGGACTCGCCCATCAAGGGGCGCTGTCCGAAATTAGACGCATTATTAATTTATTACACATAAAAGAACAGGTATTAAAATAAAACACTGAGACTAAATTATAAATAATTTAATGATCTTTAAAATGGTGAAGGTTTCATAAAAATACGCTCTATAGTTTTTGCGTGATTCTCAATTTTTTATCCGCGTTAGACATAACTTTACAAATTAATTACACTATGTTATAAAAATATAATTTCAAATATTCTGAGATCAAATTACGGCAAAAATTGTCTAGAGTAACATATATTTTTTTCAAAGAAATAAAATTAGTTGTTTAGACGTGATGTTCAATTAAAAACCATTAAAAGTCCTATAATTGCGCCTTAACATGATTTCAATAACTTCACTTAGCTAACCATGCATTGTCATCAAAACTACATGTATGCAAAATTTCAGCTCAATCGAAAACCGGACAATGGGTCAAATTTAACTTCTAAGATTGTTTTACCTAGATCCTGGTGGAGCTAATAAAAGCTTCTTTAAACGTAATGATAATTCTTTTTTCCGCAAAACCATTAACTAACACAAAACACCCTTATACATATTACATACACTGCATAATCGTCAATTCGCGGCGAGTATTCCGGCCTCGTATACCGGTAAAACAAATAATTACGATATCCCTTGAGGAAATATTGATAGAAAGCCGAATGTTTGGGCTTATTAGCTAACACTAATTACGAGTACCAGGTAACGTTGAGTGTTGCGACATGAGTACGGGTCAGAATCGGTTAGACTTGATGGCGATCTGAGATCGATTAATCGAGGAATCGATTTTTTGTTCTAAGAAAATCGATTTTTGATATCGATATTTATAGTACTGAATCGATACTTCACCATAGAAAATCGAATTCCGATTTTTTCTGTTTTGATAAGAACCTAAAAAATATTTAAAATTAGTTGAATGTGACCAAACACATAAAGACATGTTCAGTTTTACGCTTAATTATTCAAAAACTCTCGGGATGGCTGTGTGCTTGGTTTCCTTTGCCTCTTTTTAATGAATAAAATATATGTCTTTTTTAAGTTACGTTTGTAATCTGTACCTACTTTGTTTTTTTTTTTGTTGTACTGCGTTATTTATTTACGTCTTGAATGTCTGACAGTTAGACAATAAATACAGACTCAAAAAACAAATAAAATTAGAGAAATCAATCTTTTAGACCTCGATTTTTTTGTGAATCGATTAATCTGACTTTGATTCGAATCGACATAAAAATCGATAGTTTTCGGGAAAAATCGCTATCCCTAGTTAGACTCTAACTGATGCTAACCCGAGTTCATGTCTCCACCCAGTTGATTCTCTAACCGTTAGAGAATCAAGTGGGTGAAGCTCAGTTTCTAAAATATATAGTTAACTTTACTTATTCATGTTTAGCGGATACTCAATCAGAACAATGAGGGCTGAAATTCATAATTTCAGTTGAGAACTAATGGCGGTCAAAGGGCGATAAAATACTGGTTTTCAGCTATATCCAATCAGGTTGGAAGTTGACAAACTGAAAAGGTTAAACAAGTTAAACACTAACCTTTTTTGTTACTGATCTAACAGAATCTTTTACATGTAACACTATCGAACATTAATCACCGCTCTTCAAACTATAGGAAAGTCCAGGAGTCCTCACGATGTTTTCTTTTATCGAAGTCACTGATATCTAAGATAAACCTTAAAAAAGATCTGTGTAGTGTGTACCTACCTACAATCTTTTACACATTTATTTTTGTGGAGCTCCGTGTCAGGCTTTTAATTAATTTTTAATTAATAATTAATATTTTTTTTTTATAATTAATATTAATTAATAATTTATTTATTTGAGTTCTTTAACAAAATAATACATTTATAAACTTATAAATACTTAGTATTAGTAGTACAAAGTGCTTAACAGATTGGCTTAAATACCTAAATAAAAACTAGTTTAATTTACACATGTTTTAAATTACTGAAAAGTGCGTTGGTACTGACATTATAATTTTTTTTGGCGACATGCCTGAAATGACCCGCCCTTGTTCCTACAGTTGCCTCTGTGCCAAGAGCCGCGGTAACTCTATTTCGATTTTATCCGCGATGGGGTCGCGGATAAATTCGAAATACACACAGGCAGATCTTTTACATACCAAATCATTCAGGCTAGCCTCTATCTAGCACCTTCTGTGTATAAAATTTATGGTGGTTAACAGAGGATATTGGCATAATCGTCACACTTCGCAAGCGGATTAGCAGACGTTAGATGTTATCATATGGGCACTTAACACACCTGCATGCACATATATAATGACGCCTGTAGTCTTGAATTTCACTACACAAAAACCAGATCGAGTTATTTTTATGAACATGAAATTCAAGTTCAAAAGTATACGCTTAATTTAATGGTCACAAAACGGAAAATTTTATGTCAACGATTTCCTTCAAGTATGAAATCCTACCTAACACACATAAATCTATACTAATATTATAAGGAGATTTTCTTTTTTGTTTGTTTGTACCGAATAAGTTCCGGAACTACTGGACTGATTTTGACCACTCTTTCACCAATAGAAAGCTAAATTATCAGCGAGTAACATAGGATTTTTATCCCGGGAAAAAATAACAGTGCCCGCGGGATAGGTCACAGGAGCGAAGCCGCGGGCAAAGTGCTAGTTAATATTATAAAGGCGAAAGTTTGTGAGTGTATGTGTTTGTGTGTTTGTTACTTCTTCACGCTCAACGGGATTTGGATGAAATTTGGTATGTAGATAGCTTATACCCTGGATTAATACATAGGCTACTTTTTATCCCGGTGTACGCGGGTGAAACCGCGGAGCACAGCTAGTATATTATAAACGCGACTTTGGATGGATGGATGGATATATAAATGTTTGTTACTCATTCACGCCAGAATGGCTGAACGGATCTGAATGAAATTTGGCACAGAGGTAGATGATAGTCTGAAATACATAGCACATAAGCCATAACTTTTAATGGGGGAAGTACTAATTCGGCGAAGCCGCTAGCAGAAGCTGGTCCAATATATTTCCTGAGATATATGACTATATCTCTCAGGAAATATATTGGATTAATAGCTAGCTACCATCATCGTAAAGACAATGATAATACTCCGTGATTTCCCTGCAATCTTTACATTTCGCTGGCAGTTCTCACGGTTGCCAGCAACGGTTGCTAAAGACAACCAGCACCCGCAGTTCATGGTTGCGCAACCATGATTAGCGGAATTAGTACAATTAGTAGTCCTTAACGTCATTAAGATGGGTTTTCTAATCAATTTTTATGGATTATTTTTAATTATGTAGATAGCATGAAGTTGTGAAGTTAAGCAACTTTGAAGATGTTTTATTTTAATGGTTTTAATTTTTATTTTGTATGATACGCTTGCGTTATTTTGATAGTTCTTAAATAAAATGGTTTCAACAGCAGTAACACCACAGTTTGCTATTTTAAAAGGAAATTATTCTAAGGTTGAACTTCCACTTTTAAAATTGACAATAAACCGCTAAAAATTGAAGATATAAAAAATAATTACTGAATATGGTATATGTATGTTCAATTATTCATATAGCAAAGTTAGCAACTGCTCGAAGTTTCCATTGACGCCACTTTTCAACATACACAAAAAAAAACTGGTTAAATACATGAAAACACAGTCGTATTTTAAAGCGACTTCAAGAATTCGAGATTAAGGTTTTAAACATCAACTATCCGAGAAACCAGTCCTTATAAAGGTGACTCAAGGAAGACGACTGCTGACAACAGTACCAGTCTTCCTATGTGAGGCTTATATGGGGAAAACCAGTTTAAAAAGCACTAGAGTTTCTTAATTAATGTGAAGGTGCCTTTTTAGGGTTCCATAAATGAAGGGTTCTAACGGAGCCCTATTGCTATCACTAACGTGTTCGTCTGTCCGTCGTCTGTCACAAAATTTAGTTACGAAGAATTTTTTAACTTCTCATTGATCTATGAACTTGCAATTTGGTGATAACGTTTATTATTACGCATATCTTACTAACAAATACCAATATATTAAATCAGATTTTTTCTTTGATTTCCCTCATTTGGTACGGAACCCTAATTGTGTGAAATCTATCACGCACTTGGCCGGTTTTTATTTCGTGTTCTTCCTTTAATTAACGTCTGCACAGATAAAATTTAATATTCGATTGTATTTTATTGGTATATTTTTTTGAAATTGGATCCATCCACAGAGTAAAAGAGCGTCTTTTAATTGCTTTGGTATGAGTCTTTTAACCTACACTCCCTCTCTAGCTAGTATTATTAACCCGTCGCACGCCCAATTGAGTTGACGACTAAAAAAATCTTATTAGTTCGTCAGTTAGATTACCAAACTTAGATTAGAAATTAGTCAGTTAGATTAGTAACGTATTTTTTCTTATGTCACGTAAACAAAAAATGAAGATGATACAGTGCGTTGAATTTTCCCATGACGTTACACTTGAGTTAAAATTGTACCAATATTTACTTTTAAAAGTTGCTATCTTTTGACAGCTGTCAAAACAATTGATAGCTACTTAACGCCAAGATATCCTCTCTGAAATCAGCATCCTCTCTCTTTGCTCATCACCGTTTTAAATGTTTATTTTTTTGGGTCTTTACTTATGAAATTGCCTCTTTACGAAACTCCACTTTATAACTGTGATAACTTCGGACTGGCTTGGAATTCTAATTTCAAATAAACGTAATATTTAGGGCATTTTATTTTTCAATATATAACTTATTAATTTTATATGAGTTATTTTTCTGTATTATCGCTGTATTTAAAACCATTTTTATACATTTGTGTTGCCTAATATACTCGTAAATTCACAAATTTTGCGATCTTTGACATTTTACACTTTACAGGAAACATCTCTGACTCATAGAGTTATAAAAGGCATGGCATCAGAATCTGTGTACAAAAAGCTCTGAATCAGCTTCCCAGACGTTTGGCAAGCGGATCTCTGTGTGACGCAAGTCTAGGCTTGAACTTTAGCGTGCCTATGTCAAATGGAGTCTTTTATTGTGTTGTAAAATGTCCTAGCCCGTTAGGTACTTATATTAGTTCCAAATGACAATGTTTTCTATAAATGGTTTATTTTTCGAGGCGGTTTCGTTTCGTATATATTCATCGTTAGAAATAAAGGTTAATTAAAGGTTAACTTTAACATTATTATTACAAACGGGGATTTTTACGTAGTTTCAGTGGTTATACAGGGTGAAAAAGATATGGACGCTCAACCTGTTAGAAAGAAAAGGAAATTATTGGAATATTTCGTTGGCTGTTTAGGGTTGCGTACCAGAAGGGTCCACATGGAACCCTATTGTTGTCACTCACATATCAGTCTGTCCTTCTGTCTGTCCGTCGTCCATCACACAGGCTTTACAGCCAAACGGTTGGAGCTACAGTCTTCATATTTTCACAGTATAAGCATCTTCTTGACCTAACCCATACAAATAGTCAAAAATACATTTGGTACGGAACCCTAAATGTGCAAAGTCCGACACGCACCTGGCCGGTTTTTTTATGATACGAGTATCTGTTAGTTTTTGGCTTTGGATATTGTTTTGTTTTTAATATCAGGATAAGTATAGCATCAAGCCTAGCATTAGTTTCGTGCAGTACCTCACCAACTATTATTATGTCAATGCTAGCTTCTGCCAGCGGTTGGGCCCGCGTGGAATAAGTACTAGCAACATAAAATATGTACTATTCCAGACATAATCTATCACTGTGCCAAATTTCATCCAGACCCGTTCAGCCGTTCTGGCGTGATTGATTAAACAAACATTCATCCATCTATCCAATATTTTGCATATATAATATTAGTAGGACCACCCAACAACCAATCAACCAACCAATCAACATCAGCCACTTCTTATCATATCTACAGTATATTAATATTGTCGTTGGCATTGTCGTCGCAGGCGCACCCTTGAGGCCAACCGCTGTGTAACCCTTTACTGTAATGTAAACCTGTTCTATCGACACACAGTTTAGTAACATGGAGCCTGATCATGTTACTACCCTCTGTTATCAATAAATACTGAAGTTTGCAAACAATTAAATGGGGTTCATATTTGTATAGATTTATTAAATTTCGAGGACATGTGACATCCTCCCACTCTGGGTCCACGTCTCTAGCCCAGTCCCTCTCCTAGATTGAAGGCCAGTGTCCCAGCAGTGGAAAACATTATAGGCTGATTAGCTAAGTTATGATATAGTCATATTCACATGTACACGAAACACTATCTGTTGTCTGTGCGTACTGTATATGTTCGTGTGTATGTGTGCTGTGTGTGTGTGTGTGTGTCTGTATTTTCATGTGTGTGCTCACATGTTCTTGTTGTGAGGTATAAATAAATATTGTTTCTTTCTTTATTTCTTTTATGTGTGTACCTAGTAGAAATTATCGGTCAACTTCGACCAATTCATTCTACCATCGATCGAAGCCACGATCGACAATCGATCGATGGGTGTAATAACACCCGTAAATATTGGTTTACCTCATACCTAATGATTGTTACGTCAAATTCCATACATTACAATGTTGTCTTGAAATGGAAAAGATATTTAGCTTAAGCAAGTAGTGGCTATAGAGGTAGTACAGATAGCTTTTTTTAATGTAACAACTTATTTTATACTTTTAAATGTTTTAATAACGGAGTGCTAACGAAGCGGTGAGTTGGTGGTTGCAGGTTGGTGTAAGTTTTATTAATTCTGTTGTACATGAAGAAATGTAACGTAATTTCAGTATTAGCTAACCAAAACTTTAGTAACTAGTAAATTGAGTTAATAATAAAACATTTCCACACAACATACAACATTTCCTATCACATTCAAATTAAATTTAAATCATACACTAGCTAGGACCTTTCACATATTTATTTATTTATTTAATACATAATTTATGCACACAAGTACAGAGGCGGACTTTGGGTGATGCAGAGACAAATAGACGTAGGTGCAATAGATTATGTGCGCTTAGACTATGAAAGGTTATAGACGGAGTGTCCAAATCCAGCAATCTGAAGTACCAGAATGAGAAGCCGGCTTATATCTGTACACGCGAAATAAGCTCACATAGACAAAATGAGAAGCCGATACGTCATCGTTACGTTTGTCAAGGTCACTCACACATTTTAACGATCCTGTTTCATTTAATGTCCAATGACGTTCCGTCTACAACCTTTCATAGTCTAAGTATGTGCGATTAATATTATTAAAACACAGAGATACACATGACATAGTATATTAACTGAATCACATAAAAATACATAAAAATGTACTTGTCACTCTTGTTTTATGTGACTGAACTAGTCACATAAAACAAGAGTGACAAGTGTAACGCTATCCTAATTAAAGTTCAAAGAAACCCAGTGTAAAAAACTTCGTTATGATGAAACAAGTCGTGCACGTTATGTCTGTGCCAGTTTTTCTGAACCTTTTTTTGCTCTGTGTTGATGTCTAACGAATTTGATTTACCTATAGATGTATTTAGTTTAGAGACCATGAAATTAAATTGTACGAGTATGTTGTTGATTGCAGTGGTATTAAAATGATATCAAGGTTTTAAAGGGCAAATGACTCATCTAGAAAAATGCGGTGGATTGCTTTATACCTACCTAAGTGATAAACAAAAATTATTATTATTATGAGCCTGTGCTGTCCCACTGCAGGGCAAAGGCCTCCCTACCCTCCTTCCACTTTTCCCGGTCTTCTGCAATTTTGGGCCAGTCCTTTGAGAAGGAATCCAACTCATCCCGCCATCTCTTTCTGGGCCTGCCGCGTTGTCGTTTGTGTAATAAACAAAAATAAATACTATTTATTCTGACTTTTTAATAATAATAGATAAATAATTTTTCATGAATATTTTCGTCGACTCAACCTCACAAAATGTTTCTCTTCAACTCAAAATCGAATACAAACACGATTTTCTCCACACGATTGAGTCATAACCACCAAAAAACCCATCCACAGTAACACTCATAATACTAAACTTACATAACTCATCTGAACACGTAACAAAAAGTATAAAAAACACAAAATAAGACATTGCTAATAAAAAATCATTTAAATCGCACTTTTTGGCTTAGCGCGTTGAACTCTTTTGTATGGCGCAGTGATATTGTCCATGAATGGGTACTATTTGGTTACGTTGGCTACTGTGAAAACTCTCACCCAAAAAGTTTATATCGTAAAAGCGAAAGTTTTTATTGAAGAAGTCGATACTCTATGATTCTATGGTGTTTTATTAGTGTTGTGACCTTGAGTAATCGATTGCGTTGGAAATTGATGGGTATTAAGTTTTATGTTTGGTTTAAAGGGTACAGTAGCATGTGCGTTGGGTAATGCTTTAATTGCTGTATTGTTGATTTGGTTGGGTAAATTGATACTGTTTTTTCTAAGTACAGTTTTAATTAAAATTATTTAGTTTTAGTTTATATCTTTCTCTTTATATATTTCCTTTTAAATAGTTTGTGAAGATACGAGAAGGTAATTGAACTAAATTTGTTAGTAGATGCTTACAAAATGTAGAGATCTACTCTAGGTTCTCATGTCAACAAGCCAATAATATTGTACAAATGTCTGCGCAGATATTGTAACTATGAGAAGAGCCGGAATATCGGCGCGACGGGGAATGTGCGCCCGCGCAGCCAAGGACGTGTCGCCAGTACAAGCGTGCGCAGAGCGCAGACCGAGCGGAATTGTACGTTATGTGGTTGGTTGCAAATAATGTAAAGTATATAGTAACGTCATTCGATTAAAAATCCGAGATTTTTACGTTACAATTATTGCTCTAGATACTAGATAACTCTCAGGCGCTAATACATAATTATATAGGCTGATACTATGAATGTAAGGTTGGGAAACAAAACGATTAGTAACATGAATCGTGATTTAAAAACAGGTTAAATTAATCATCACATATTTCCTGAACTGGGATGGGTATTCTGGAAAAACAAGATACTTTAGAAAAAAAAATGTTTGGCTTAATCTTATTATCAGCAGTTTTTCGTCTAAATAGTAATACTAGTCAATAAACATCAAAACTCGGAGTGCTTTAAAATCAACAGGTCACGTTGTTAATCATACATTTCCTGGATCCTGGGTTTTAAGAAAAAACTATGTTAATTTTTGTAATTTTTAAAATAATAATAGGTTCAAGCTAGTCATTAGGCCTAACAACCTTCAAAAAAACTACAGACCACGTTCTTAATCAAAAACTATTTTTTTTTTCAATATTTCAAATTGTCCTATTATTTCTAGAAATCATAATTAAGTCAACTCCGGCTATTTATTCAGCCATTAAGCCTTAAAACAGGTAGTGACCTCATTAGTAAACACTAAACCTGTTCCCTAATCCGTGTTGATCACTTGACTGTATGTCGTTTGACCTTCGTCACAATTAGAAGAACCAGGTCTTAAAATTGTGCTGTTGATTGAAATAATTTACAGGAGGTGTTATTGGTTATATGCATGTTTAATTATTACATAGATCAGGCTTTTCCAAACATATTTAACGGCGGACCCTTATGTAGGTAAACGATTATCGTCACGGACCCCTTGAGAATAAAAAACATAAATATAATTTTTTTTTATAAAAAGGACTAGTCAGAAAAAAACTGGTCAAGTGCGAGTCGGACTCGCTCACGAAGGGTTCCATAAACTGAAAAAAACAACAAAAACACGTTTCTAGAAACATGTTTTTTTTTGTGCTGTATCTCATGATCCGTCATAAAATTTAATTTTTATTATTAGTTGCTATAATGACTATAGAAAATAAATACACATTCTGTGAAAATTTCAACTGTCTACCTATTACGGATCGTGAGATACAGCCCGCTGACAGACAGACGGAAAGCGAAAATAAAGTCTTAGTAAAGGGTTACCCTTTGGGTACGGAACCCCAAAAAATATTATGTCAAGCTGTTCTTCCGCGGACCCCTTGAAACAAGATCGCGGACCCCCAGGGGTCCAAAGACGCCAGGTTGGGAAACCCTGACATAGATCAAAGTCTATTAATGCCCTTCGGCTTGACTTGAACATAATCGTATACTATGCTCTAGATTTTAAGTCCCCTCGTATAAACGACTTTCAGTAACAATACGAGTTAAATTTACACCTAAATTTAATATGAGTTACTAACTTTTTAAGATGAATGTAACTAGGTACCAAAACTGTAAACTAAAAAAGAGGCTTAAGTTTAAAGTCAAAATAGTCGTTTAGTAGGTTTTCCTATCTATAAATGATAAACGAATGATAAATGATTTTATTTTAGTAAGTAGGTTTTAATTTAACAACACTTTTACAGGTCAACATTTTTTTTGTCAGTTTTAGCTAGATGAGGCCGGTGTTTCCTAGCTGACTACCCTGAGAAGAAACACCAAAACAAACTGAGAGGTCAAAGTCTCTTTTAAAGTGTTAAAACCCATACAATATGTAGTGGTCAAATCATATGAGAACTATGTACGTTTATGTCTGGGATGAGCTTTTGAGGAAAGCAACACGCAAATTTGAGTGGACCTGTACAGACAGTGCAAGCATTTGTCAGTTATCGTGAAGCTCAACTCAGAACTTTGAGGAGCTCAACGAACCGACGAACAATACCAAAGTAAGGACATTTGGGTAGGCCGCAAAAATACTCAAACTGCCAGACAATCATAAAATCTACATATAACGCCATACATAATTCTCGCATTCACATTATGCTATATGAGGACCAGCAGCTTAGTGTCTGTAATGGTATTTTGAAGAAAGAACCACACATAATTAAGTGGATCTGTCTAGTCAGTGCAAACATTTGTCAATAGTTGAATAGCTCAACTTAAAACCAAAAAAATAGTAGTTTATACTAACTCTAGTTACTACTAGAGTCTAGTATAACGATTTATTTATTTAATTAGTTCGGGAAAACCAACAGCCATACAATAATCTTAATATATAATAATAACCAAGTTGAAAATTACATTATGTGCCCTCGGCATTATCCACATCTTGAATATTTTTAATACTTAAACCATAGACATACTGAACACTATACATGGAATATTGACTATCAAATATTTTATCCTTTTAAATTAATTTATTGTCTCATTGACGTCATCAAAATAAATAATAGTTCTAAAGCATAGAACCATACCGTGAATATAAATAGTGGTATTTCAACAGATCTTAAATAGATTCGCGAATTGTCAAGGATGATCATTTACATTTGTTAGAAAAAATGTTTTATTTCTATAGATTAAGCTATTAAAATTGCTAGTCATGTTTATAAATCAATACAAATTGAATAAAATTGAAGTGTCTGTTTGTAACGTCAAAAAAATAATTTATTATTTAAACTCACTCACTCAGTTATTTACACGATACCTTTGCCTAAAAATCAGTTACGTTTGTCTGTTTCTTCTGGTTAATCTTCGAAACGGTTGGACCGATTCTGATAAGATTGTAACAAGACAGTGTTAAAGCCTTCTTTATTTTATGACCTCGATCAGTGTATGGCGTACGTACGATTAATAAGTATTCCATATAATCAAGCCTACAGGAAAAAATAAAATATACGTCCTAACTCGTCGTGTGTTTATCTTCATCCAACTCCTCTAAAAAGTAAAATCATGTCACTCCAACGTGACAAGATTTTACTGGCAGGGAAGATTATGAGATATAAGGAGTCTTGAATAGGTAACTTCTAGGCAAGCGTGCTCCATCATCGACCTCATCATCGCTTACCATTATGTGAGATAGTGGTCAAACGCGTGCCTATTAACAATAAAAAGGAATAACTTCGGCTAATAAAATTATAAATTAAATTAAATACATAAAAAATACATATTATTAAAGTATTCAGCTAGCGTTTTTAAAAATATTTTGATATAAAGTATTTTAGGTACAGTATAAACAATTTTCCTATTGGATCTAGGGTATATTTTTATATTTTATTTTATTACAATCCTCCTTCTTCTAATATTATAAATGCGCAAGTCTGGATGAATGGATAGAAGTTTGTTACTCCATCACGCCAGAACGGCTGCACGGATCTGGATGAAATTTGGCACAGAGATAGATTATAGTCTGGAATAGCACTCAAATTATAATATATAATAGTGGAAGTACCACGCGGGCAAAGCCGCTAGCATAAACTAGTCAAATTTATTTTGACTAATTTCTGAAAAAAACAGTATTTAAGATTTAACCACTAAAATAAATTTGCTGTAGCAACACTAGCCAAAACTTAAAAGCGTACTGAAACAGCCAAAAGGTCAAAGATACAAATTCTATGACCTATTGTGGCATAACATTTGGAGCCTTAGCAACAGAGCTTTGTAAGTCAGGATTAAAGGTTACTTATTCAATAAGTATTTATCTTTATATTGTAATGTAATATAATGGCATTCTTGTAAAGTTATGTAGGTTAGCAATCAGTGCCACACAAGTTATGCTAAAAATTTGATAATTCTTGTCGTGTTTGAATGTTGTTGCCAGTTATTTATAATTAAGTATTGTAGTTATTTTGTCTATGTCTAAGGCAGTGTGAATGGTACAAGTAAACATTAATTATTTATGTGTGAATGGCTTGACCCAAAGATGGCCTTTAGTCGATTATTTTAGTAATGGTTACGTTCAGTGATGTATTTTAATAAATTTATATTCATACCAGTGCTGATATAAATTTATGTTAAATTACTATGTACCTACATACACGATACTAAAAAAAATATGTACAGATGGCACGAAAAGGGGAGGGGAATTAGTTTTAATTCTTTTTTTAAGGTTATGTACCCAAAAGGTAAAACGGGACCCTATTACTAAGACTCCGCTGTCCGTCCGTCTGTCTGTCTGTCCTCTCATGAACAGTGATAGTTAGACAGTTGAAATTTACACAGATGTTGTATAAATTCTGTTGCCGCTATAACAACAAATACTAAAAAGCAGAATAAAATAAATATTTAAGGGGGCTCCCATACAACAAACGTGATGTTTTTGCCGTTTTTATAGAAAATGGTAGGTACAGAACTCTTCGTGCGCGAGTCCAACTCGCACTTGGCCGATTTTTTTAGTACCTATTCATTCTCATTTTTATAGTTTATATATCGGAAACACAAACTCCGGCAGCGAAATCCACTCATTAGCTGTACGCATAATTAAATCAGGTTTTCTAATACTAGATTATTGTGTGTTTAATAAAATTAGTTATTAATAAAATAAATAAAAAAGCCTTATACGTCTTAATACAAAATTATAAAAAAGATACTAGACTAATACCAACGTTAATTTGCTTCCTGTGCTAGTAAAAACCCCTCGTTTATCGAAGGTGAAGACCTCCTCTAAGGATTTCTAAGTGTCCCTATTTTTTGCTGTGCAATAAAGCTTTACGTGTCTGAAATGAATCAGACATTGAAAGTAGAGCTTCTGGTTTTCTTTCCAATTGGTAAACGTTTCGACACGAAGATTGAAGATAAATCCTTTTAGAATTAAAATGCCTATAATCGGTTTGCAATAGAATCTCGAGTCGGAATGACTACGCGTTACGTAGAGTGTTCAAACCTGTCGCTGTTCTGGTTAACATTCCGATCGCACGTACTGCTATCAAGAATTTAAATCAGTTTGTATTGTGGTTAGTAGACAGCTTAAACTTATTAATTTTTATTTTACAAAAATTCAACCGACTTCTAAAAAAGAATATACACCAAAAATTGCAAAATATCTTTAATTTGGAAGTCGGTGTATTTAGTTAAACAATTTTTAGTTGTACCCCAGAACTAACACTAAATAATAAATTTATGGATACATAATTAAATAATAAATAAATTAATGGATAGGTAACCCCAATCACATGGAATTTAAACATAATTGGAGACAACCAAAACGTCAACTGTGTATACATATTTTGTTTATGTTGATTGTTTCAAAAAGTGCTGAATCAATTTCGAAGAAATTTATATTGGACTACCTCTGAAATATAACCTACCAAACAAAAAAAGAATCATCAAAATCTATTCATAGGTGGCGGCGAAATCACGTAACAAACATACAAACAAAAAACATACAGACGAATTAAGAACCTCATTCTTTTTGAAGTCGGTAAATAAAACTTTATTGGTATTAACATTAGATTACACTTCTGGGTAACCTCTCAGGGAATATGGCGTCAAAACTTCACCATAAGAATGAGTAGCTATAAGCCTGTATATATAAGCATAATCACCCTTCCCACTTGTATCACTGCCGGGACACAGGCCTCCTCTATGTGAGATAAGTCTTTACTCATGAGCATTTGAATTATATCAGACAATTTTGTTTTGACTCACTTATGTCTATAATCATGAGGTGGTTATGATTTTCTGGAAAAAAATATTTTCATCAACGATATCTTGTTAAACACTATCAAATTATCCCATTTTCAATCTTACCATCGGGTAAGGACCTGTTACCCGACCCTTAGAATAATAGCCTAGTTTGCCATACTTTTCCAGGATCAATCAATGGCACCATTCTTTAATCCAGAAGTTATGAAAGCAGCAAGAAAGTTTTATAAACCTGAATATTACTCAGAGCCATTAGTCAGACTCTCTTATAATTTTAACGAATACTTCTAACATATTTACGTAATGCAGCACTAACAGCTGTAGTTAACTAATTAAGAAACACTTTAATTGACTTTATGTAGACATTAGTTTTTTCTAATTTTTTTTTTGCGTAATATTATACCCGGTAATTTAACCGGAGAAATCGTTTATTCTATAGGGCTTGAGTGTCAAAACTATCACCCTTTTATTTTATTTTTTGGGGTTGGGCAATCACCCAATGACATCTCCCGCTTTGGGTGGAGCGGGAGGGCGTGTGACTCTTACTGACTAAAACCCACTCGTGTTCCTTCCTTGCCTGAGTGCCCAGGAGAACGATAACTCTGTTACGAATTTATCCGCTACCCCTGGGCATGCAGGCACCGGCCATGATGGGCCCCGTCAGTGGTGGCTGACAATCATCTCTTTGAGGCGCGCATGGAACACTACGCGCCGTCGAAACACGGGCCTGGTGCTGATCGGACGGCGAGCTAAAACTATCACCCTAAATTGTGAAAATCTCTGACTTAAGGAAATAGAATAGTGTTTGTGGTGCTTGCAGTACGAATTTGCAGATATCTACACTTGTCTGCTTCATTGATATAGCGTAAAAGTACTACTGACGAGTACAAGGTCTTGGGTTTCGATTCCCGTGTCGGGCTGTGTTGAGGGATTGTTTTATCTGGAAATATTTCATTATAGGTAGGACCCGGGGTCTCATATGTTTTGCCCGGTTGAAGTTGAAATGTATAGGTGTTTTATTAGGTACGTACGCTACCCGTTTGTCAAATCCTTCGGGAATACAGTCGTGATTTTTTGTTATGATAATTTGAATTTGAATTTTGGATAATTCATCTGATTCAAATAATATCCTGAATGTGAAATCGTAGATATTTGTAACAGGTAAAACTCGGTAGACATGTTTGTAGTCAGACTTTTCTTATTAATTCTGTGTCTAGAGAACGTGTCGCTGGTAAGGTCATAATCGAGACGTAGAAATGCTTATAAATAGTTTTTATAAGGCAAACTACTTGGCTACCAAGTGGAAATATCCATTTGCCGATTCTAGCCAGGAAAATACAATTTTTTTTTAAAATCCTAAATTAATCAGTTGATGTTTAACAATTTATTGTTAAATATTGCCCAATGTGAGATACATTACATCGTAAAAAAAACATTAGAAGTTTTAATTACCAATTGATTTCCTAACCGCTCCTAGCCAAACAGAGAAATCGCAAAACAAATCAAGTGAAATTCCATCGAATAGTCGATTCTACTCCATACCACGCTTGTATACCGATTATATTATTAACCAGTTTGTTACCCAACTAAGCCGGACTCAGATGAATTCCTCGGCTTTCGTAAAAGTGACCAATTTTGACGATTACGTACGACTTATGGAAATAAAGGCATAATATGCGGTTACGAAACTCTAATAACGCACATTAATTAGACTAAACACATTAAATACTGGCTTTCTTGCATATCATTTAAAAAGAAAAGTTTTTATTTTTGTAGACTGGAAAAAAACTTTAATTTATAAATAGAACTTACCATTTTAAATATCGTATAAAACCAACTCGTCCTGTCAAAGTTCCCCATCCTTATAAAACGTAAGTACACAAAGAATCTATCGATTGTACTTTAAAACACTAGTGTTATTCACATTATTCACAACATCACATGCGAACTAAATCCAATGCACATTAATAAAAAAAAACTATATTGACACTGGCCGTGAACACGCGATTTTAAAAAAAAGTTATGAAAAGTCGCGTTCGAAATTCAAGTATTGGCGGGAAGCGTTCATTCGCGCGGGCTGCGCGCCACAGACTGCCAACATGGCCGCCGACTTTTTTGACGGTTCACACGAGTCGATTCACTTTCTACGACCTTACGGCGTATGCGACTCGTAATTAAGCATAAAGATTTACGTAACACGCCGATGTAACCCATGTCAAATTTGATTTCCGCGAATATTTCTGTTTTAGGACACCTGTCAGTCAGCGCGCCAAAAAATTTGAGGTTTTTGGCGCGGCAACTAGTTAGGTTTTAGGAATGGTTCGAACTTCCTTTATTTATTGCCGTGTTAAGCTTAATGAATGCATGTAATTGAAGTAACCACTTGAATGATGATGTATACTGATCATGCATGTTTCAAGGATTGGTCGACCAAAAAGCGTCATTGATCAATTTGTTTTTCCACATCTCTTCATTACTTGTGCCTTCAATCTTCCTTACTCTATTTTCCACCTTCAAATCTTTCTAGATAAAACGAAGTTAGGTTAGTTAAACCATTTATAACTCAAGAACGGCGGGACCAATTTTTTTGATCTTTATTTTGTTGGATTTGTCTCCGCCCTGAATAGCAGAATAACTAATAAAACATTAGAAAATTTCACGATAAAAAAATTATGGTTAACAATAATTGTCTAATACTTTGAATGAAATATCTTTTTTAATGATGACTCGAGATTGGATTCATGTATTGATTCTAAGGCGGTACGAAGTTCGCCGGGTCAGACCAGCTAGTATATAATAGATAAGGGTGGGAAATCATGTAGCTCGCCGTAGGATCAGGATCAGGCCACACACAGTCACACAGTTCCACGCGCGGCTCAAAGAGTTGTCAGCAATGCATGACGTGGCCCGTCATGGCCGATGCCTGCCCAGGGGTCGTGGATAAATTCGAAACAGAGTTACCCCGCTCCTTGGCACTCAGGACAGGGAAGGTACAGGAGTGGGTTTAAGTCAGTAAGAGTCCCAGAGCGGAAGAAGTTACAGGATGATTTCCCACCCCCAAAAAAAAGGGTGAGAAATCATCAAATTAATAACTTCTCTCGCTGTGGGTGGAGAGGAGAGCGTATCAGACTCTTACTGACTAAATCCAATCCGTGCTCCTTCAGTTGCCTGTGCCAGAGGCGCGGTGGCTCTTTCCGACACACCCGCGACCCTGGGTAGAAGGCATTTGTCACATACTCTTATATTGTAGCTAGTGCTCGGCCTTATGACCAAGAAGTATGGATCCGGTTCACCTAACCTTCAGCTTAGATCGAACAATGACGTAGTGAACTGTCGGTTGCAATCCAAAACTGACCTTTGTATCTGATGATATTACAGTTAGCGATAAATAAAAACTTTTATTGCACCCATCAAAAGATGAACCTTGGAAAATCGACACATGTTTTTTTAGTTCAATTACTGTTCATACCGATAAGGATTATTGACCTACTTAGCTTCTGCCAGCGGCTTCCTCTGCATGGAATCAGTACTCCCCCCCATTAAAAATCCTAGTCAAGCCTATGCGGGCTATGTGTGTGTGTGAGCGTGTGGTGTGTGTGACAGGCCTGTTGGTCTAGTGGTTAGTGTCCCTGACTGCTATGCCGGAGGTCGTGGGTTCGATTCCCACCCAGGACAAATGTTTGTGTAATGAGCACGATCATTTGTTCTATGTCTGGGTGTAATTTATCTATAATATTTATGGATTTAGAAATATATAAGTATGTATATCAGATATCTAGTACCCATAACACAAGCTCTGCTTAGCTTGGGACTAGATGGCGTTGTGTGATAGTTGTGGAATATTATTATTATTATTATGTGCTCCTGCGGACGGCGAGCAATAGGTAGCTCGCCGTCCGATCAGCACCAGGCCCGTGAGTCGACGGCAGGTAGTGTTCCACGCGCGCCTCAAAGAGATAAGTGTCAGCCACCACTGATGAGGCCCATCGTGGCCGGTGCCTGCATGCCTAGGGGTAGCGGATAAGTTCTGAAAATGAGTTACCGCACCCCTGGGCACTCAGGCAGGGAAGGAACAGGGGTGGATCTTGGTCAGTAAGAGTCTGACACGCCCTCCCGCTCCACCCGGAGCGGGAGAAGTCATTGGATGATTTCCCAACCCCCCCCCCCTCTCCAAAAAAAAAAGCCTATGTGCTATTCCAGACGACAATCTATCTCTGTGCCAAATTTCATCCAGATCCATTCTGCCGTGATTTATTAACAAACATCCATTCATTCATCAAAACATTCGTATTTACGGATCTTTCTACGGCAACTATTGAACTCACGCGTCACCGTTACCGTCCGTCGTAGCACTCGTAGCGATTTTTTTTATGAATTTAGATCTTATAGATCTTTCTACGGGGTCTTACAAAGGGAGATATTTATGAATTAATGTCTTAATAACTCCTCTAACCCCCATCTTTCATCATTTTTCATTTAACTTGAAGTTTTGAATCACTTGGCTGAGTCTTGGTCAGTCATCTTCAAAGGGCTGACTTTCAACACGGTTGTTAAGAGGCCGTACCCGAAATTTTGACCGATTTCACTAATTTACGTGATTTTACAGATGTGATTTTACAGTTAAAATAATGCATTTCTATAAGTTTTAATGCACAACATGAAAGATCATTTCAATTATGATCTAATGAATGAGCTAGTTTTTTTTTAGTTTATTATAATTACGATTAATCGACCACAAACCGACGACGGTTTTGTGAATTTTTGCTGTAAGGGGTTTAGAATATCTCATAATTACGAATCGTTTTGACGTGTAAATGGTATGAAAAATTTTAACTGTAAAATCACGTCTGTAAAATCACGTAAATCAGCGAAATCGGCAAAATTTCGGGTACGGCCTCTTAATCGTTGAGTGATCCTAGTGGAATTAACTATCGAACTAGCCATTTAATTGAATGGCTAGCGTTTAATGAACGGCCTAGGCGTCCAATTAAATGGCGAATTCAACCAGATGGCTGCGACATATACACCATTTGCTGAAGAAAACCTGGTCCATGCATTATTTTTTATCCAAAGTGCCAAAAAAAAACTAACTTTTTCAGCCATACCCATAAATGTCGATGATTCACTAAATAAAGTTATTATTCAGTCAGTCAAACCCACTTTAAAAATTAAAAGAACTATCTTATTTTTGTTAGGCCATTGAAGAAGGCAGTCTTTGGAGAGTGGAGCTGAAGACAAAGCACCTTTTTGGGAACAGAACTAGTGAAACACATTTTTTTTTTCTTTTGGGACAAGCCTGCCACACTATTCCAAACTACTGCAACTCCTGAAAGCCAGAATCAACAGTGGCGACTCCAGAAAACGCCGAGGCAATGAAGCTCGACGAGTCCAGAGAAACGATTAAACTGTCTTGCATGGGTCTTGCTACAAAATTAATCAGAAAAGAACAGCAGAGGAGTAAACATAATTTTAACTTTCGGGGCTTATCAAGCAGGAGACAGAACAAAGCTAATAGACAAAAAGGGACATTTACGATTTTTTTTTTGTGGGGATGGGAGCTGAGGGCGTGTCAGACTTTTACTGACTAAAACCCACCCCTGTTCCTTCAGTTGCCTTAGTGCCCAGAGGCGCGGTAACTCTATTTCGAATTTACCCACGACCCCAGGCAGCCCCACATTTACGACTAAGGTAAGTCCAGTCGTCAAGCACCATGGACTAAAACACTGTTAACATGTTACGCATTTTAGTATGCTGTGAATAAACCTTATTTTAAGTTTGGTTCCTTCGTTATTTGACACCGACTTCCGAAATTAAAGTTATTTTACATTTTCTAGTATTACTTGTGGAAGTCGGTTGTATTTTTTTTTGTAAAAAGTTTTTTATTTTTCACTTTTTTGTTGTTGTACCCCATTCTAAAACTAAATTAATAGTAAAGTTATGCCTGAATTGATAGCCCCAAAAATAGGGAAGTTGAACATAGTTTGTGAAATTAGAGTGTATCAGCGTGAACTGTACGAATCTGTATACCCTTTTAGAGCATACCAGCGTGATGTAATGTTGTGAAGCGTTGAAAACAATATACAGACATGCGATTGCAACAATTCTGGAAGGTTTGCTATTATTTATTGAAGAGTTCCATTGTGTATCTCCAAACTTCTTCATCAGATCTTCACCAAATTAAAATGGGACCACATGTGAAGAATCATCTTTCGAATAAAAAAAAATCATCAAAATTAGTTGACCTAGTAAAAAGTTATGACATATACACATAAAAAAAAATACAGTTGAATTGAGAACCTCCTTTTTTTTTAAGTCGGTTAAAAAACGTTTGATTGGTGCCAGTCAATTAAAGTGATTTATTTTGAAGCCGCGATTTACCACGTTGTCTGCACGTCAAGTCGGTAGTATCAAAATGAATACAAAAAAGTCAAATGGAATAGCATAGAATTATACGTTGAGGTAGGTATTCATTAGTGCATATCGCTTCAGTTTTTCTGGTTTTTAAATAAATATCAAGACTAAAATTATCACGTTTTTCTCATCAACGGGTACTAATCGCATGTTTCTACCAAAAAGCGCAGTCTTCTTCTTCTGATCGATGGTTGGTGGATGGATGGTTGGTGGATGGTTGGATGGTTGGATGGTTGGTGGATGGACTTTGGGCCAAAGCTGGCCACAGTAATTGCAGCGTCATCGTCAGTAGCGTTCATCAGATCCTCCATAGTGTGTGTGTGTGTGTGTCCTCTGTGAAAAGCGCAGAAAGAGAGAAAGGAAATAAGAGCTCTTTTTTTAGGGTAAACAAACAATTTTACATTTTGTCTTCCATCTAAGTAGACAAAATGTACAATTGTCAGCGTCATCGTCAGTAGCGTTCATCAGATCCTCCATAGTGTGTGTGTGTGCTTCCTCTGTGAAAGGCGCAGAAAGAGATAAAGAAATTATGAGCTCTTTGGCAGACTGAGGATTTATTATGAAAACGGTGCATCTTCTTGAAAAATACTCTTCACAGTCCGACTTTGCCCGCAGCTTGGAATAGGCTAATCTCCATCCTTCTGCCGGACGAATCACACGACCAAAACTTCTTCTTCCAACCGCCAACCGGTCACCACTGATTCAACATGTGAAACCACTCTTAAACACAAGGAAATAGTGAAAAGATACTCAGTTGAGTTCTTTTGGAATTTTGAAAATATATTTAAACTACTATCTTTAAATAATAAACAACACACACAAAACGATATTATAAAAACACTACACAATATTATAAAATAAATTAAAAAATTCGAAGAGGGACGTAGGCGTGGTGGTGACACGTAGAGGAAGAGTGTAGAGGTTAAATAAACACACGACGAGCTAAGACGTATATTTTATTATAAATTACAGTAGGCTTGACTATATGGAGCACTTATTAATCGTACGTACACCAAGGAAAGAACGTAATTTGGTATATAGGTTATAAAATAAACAAGGCTCTAACACTGCCTTGTTACAAGACAACGATAAGGGCCTACCTCCCCATAAGTGACGCCCTCATTAAATAAAAATTCGTATCTTAGCATAGAAAATAAAGACTATGTTGCGTTTGTTACTACCTACTACTTAGGATACGAAACATGTTGAGTATTGATTTTACCACGTAAAAATATCCTCTTTGTAACAAACGCAACATAGGATTCTATAATCTTTATTTTCTACGCTTTGCTACGATTTTTTATTCAATGAGGGCGCCACTTGGCGGATATATAGGATGCCTTAAATTAGAACTTACAGGTCTTCCATCCGATAACCAGCCCAATTAAATACCAAAATAAGCTCCCAGTAAATACCGCAGCAACTCACAAACATTTTTCAATATCTCTGCCTCATTTTTTCGTAAGGCGTGTCAGTCTAGGTTGCTGCCTGACTGCATTCCAGCCTTTTCGTTGAACCGGTCACGTCAGATCTAGGACACATGTTGAAGGCTTGTGTGACAGAGAAGGGCAGTTTGTAGTGACAGACGACTATTTTTAAAAGTACTACGTAGATAAATATAAGTAAATAAATTCTTTATTTCACCAAAAGCCTCTAAAAAAAATCCTTATGACTAGGTCAACAGATATTTAAATACTCTGACTCCTAAACTAGGTTTAAGTTCCTGTGACTTAGGAATCAGTGATTCTCTGTAGCAACTTAGAGCCATACAATTTGAGTTATTTTGAAAAAATTAACAATTTATGCTGGCAAACAGAATTTTATTTCTATAAAGAGGAACAAAAAAAAAAAACTTAGATCGTGAGTGGTTTTCTCCTGCTCGTGATCTAGTTAGGTTTGCTGTGGATTCGCGGACGTTCTAATGAGATAGGAACTAGTCTAAGGCTTGGTAGTCATATTGTTTTGTTGCAAATCACTTTTTTAGGTTCTATACTCAATTTTCAATCAATCTGTCTAGACTTTTTCCAACTATCTTGGGGTCGGCTTCCAGTCTAACCGGATGTAGCTGAATACCAGTATTTTACATGGAGCGACTGCCTATCTGACCTCCACAACCCAGTTACTGGGTAATACGATACCCCTTGGTAAGACTGGTTGTCAGACTTTCGGGCTTCTGACGACCCGTAACGATCGACTGTCAAAGATCCACGATTGACAGCCGGGACCAACGGCTTAAAGTGCTTGCCGAGGCACGGAGGAGTCTCGATATGTAAAGATGGTCACCCATCCATGGACCAACCCCAGCAAGCGTAGCTTAACCTGACAGGTCGACCCGTGCGGCTTTTATTACTTTAGCCACGAGTTCCTCCTTTATATACCTTCTATACTCAATTTTGTTGTGCCTTAATGTTTTACAGGGTTTGTAAATGCTTATGACGCCCAAGGTCCTTTCTTCAAAGTATATTTTCACATAGGAAGCTTCTTATTCGACGCGTATCACCAGAGGTCATCTTTGTGCTATGCCTGTGAGCTGGAACGCCATTTAAGTCGCGCTTCCAATATGCAATATGAATGCATGCAAGTATGACGTCATACTTGCGTACAAATTACTTGAATTGGAAACATATTTATAAAACTAGCACCTCGCATCCAAGGTTTTATTAGCATGCAAGTGTTTTGGCCAGGGCTTGTATCAGTGCTGTATCTGTACTCGTACAGCGAGACGTTGACAATTCGTAACTGACATTTGCGCGCGAAACTTGCATGATACTTGCACACACAAGCATCTTCAGTTGCTTGCACCTTGCATGCAGGCTACTTGCATAATGGAAACGTGGCTTTATCATTGGGTGATTGATTTTCACCCTTCCCTATAAGTACATATAAATTCACCACGTGTTTGTTTTCCTTACTACATTTAACCCTGATGGCCTCCTTTCTTTACTCTTTTGCTTTGGAGGCATTTTCTGGGCTCGCTTGTTCCATAGTAGAACTAATCCGTGGCTTTCATCAGGCGTGATCAACGCTTAACCTTGTGGGCTAGTAGGTATACCTAGTGGAAAAAATTAAACAAAAGAAGATGAAGGATAGCGAGAACACATTAATTTTTAGCAAATCTACCTCACTCCCTAAACAGTTCACAGACACTCACTTTTCTTTCAAAATCAGTTACAACACAAGTAACAAGAAGTTTCTCCGGATATTTTTTTTTTGTAATTCATTGACAAATAAACTTTCCTTGGGCGTCGTATTCTGCACACGGCGCAGGCGCAACACAAAGAGAATTGCCGCAGTATCAGACGGAACAGAAGGCCATCTCATAACAATAGTCAATTTAGAACTTGGAATTCGACAGTCTCTCACTCTGTCCGTTGATTAGAGGTTCTCATACCCTGAACTATTTTCCCATCTGGGAGGGAATGCTGGCTGTTCTTTGGCCAAAGAATTAGCTTTGTCATTCAACGTGGCAATGCTGCCAGTCTTCTGGGCACGTTTCAGGATGACATGTGGAGGAGTACTTCGACGCCTGAAAGTATTTTGTTAACCGACGAAAAAAAAGGAGGAGGTTCTCAATTCGACCGTATTTTTTGTATATATTTATGTAAGTAGTTAGGTTATGGGTTTTTTAACCGACTTCGAAAAAGGAGGAGGTTATCAATTCGGATGTTTGTATTTTTTATTTTTTTTATGTATGTTCGGGCATAACTCCGTCATATATTGACGGATTTGCAAAATTCTTTTTTTGTTCGAAAGGGGTTTATTCCGAAATGGTCCCATTTGAATTTAAAAAAGATCTGATGATGGGTTTCGGAGACAGACAACGGAACTCTTCAAAAATTGACAGCAAATCAACCGCGATTGCTGCTATCGTATGTCTATGAATTGTTAAAACAGTTTAATGGGGAACCACAACTAAAAAGTGAAAAATAAAAAACTTTTTTACAAAAAAATAGAACCGACTTCCAAAAAAAGTGCAAAATAACTTTAATTTCGGAAGTCGGTGTCAAAAAACGAAGACACAAAACAGGAACACCGACTTCCGAAATTAAAGTTATTTTGCACTTTTTTTGGAAGTCGGTTCTATTTTTTTGTAAAAAAGTTTTTTAATTTATTTGGTTGTAGTTTATATATAATTATAGCTAGTTAAGTATTTAATAAGTATGCATATACTTATTATATTCAATAAAAATATATTAGGTATGTAAGTAAATGAATAAATAAAATACTTGTTCCCATCTTGTATATTTATTTCCGGTTTTAAACTATTATAGAGCCATGGCTGCTTTTATTGCAGTTCCCTTTCTAAGAGTCAAACTGTGGTGTGTAGACCTTTGGATATCAAGCTGCATTTAAAAAACCTAGTATGCAAAGCCTAATATGCAGCAGCCGCGGAAAACTAAATCTGGAATTAAAAAAAGTAAAACCGTGAAAAACTAAACTAACTCTTTAAAAAAAACTGGCCAAGTGCGAGTCGGACTCGCACACAAAGGGTTCCGTACCATAAACTGAAAAAAAACACGTTTCTAGGAACGTCTCTGTAATAAAGGTAGGCAGTGTCCGTCATAGGTAGACAGTTGAAATTTTCACAGAAGCCAAAATATATGTATAATATATTATTTGTTGTAATAGCAGCAACAGAAATACACATTCTGTGAAAATTTCAACTGTCTACCTATTACGGATCAAGAGATACAGCCCGCTGACAGACAGACGGACAGCGGAGTCTTAGTAGGGTAGGGTCCCGTTGGTTTTAAGCCATCTTTGGTTTTGTAGCAAATTCTAAAGAGCCTCCTAAATATTTGTAAAATGATAACGAATGAAAACATCATTTACTTATTTTTCTCATAGGCCGCGGGGCTCTCAGGTAGCGATGGCCGCATAGGCAGTTGCCTACATTTTCTTTATGGATAATGCGAAATTGGTTGGATTTCACATGGTAAAGGGTGTAAAAAGACAGTTTCCGAAGCCGAAAGCCACATATTCTTCCCATTATTTGGATAATTTTTTCCGCTTTTTTTTTCCTGGGAATCTCTAGTAGATTCCCAGGTATGGTCTAGTAATGGAAAAAATTATTAAGGTAAGTCCCAATTTTTTTTAGGTACTTATTTACGAAAATTAATTCAAAGTGTTATTATTAAATTTTTTTCCAAACAAACATTAAGTACTTACCTGAATTTCCGAATTTTTATTTTTTATTTTCGAAATTACGGCACGACAAAAACGCAATGGATATCAAATGTATCCGACAAGTACCTACGTGGCTTAGAGCGAAGGTGGCTGGGTTTAACTCCACTTGCCTGGGTTCGTGTTACATTGAGCGCAATAATAAAATGTTTTATTTTTTATACCTAAAAATAAAAGTCGTTTCCCAGCAATCATTTTAGCGCAAAGCTACTTTGTTTGACGGCTAAGTGATGTGCCTTTTTACACACTGTAGATTTTTACGTATAAGCGGGGGAGGGGCCTTATGCGCGGGGCCTAGCGTATTCTACTCTTGCTATGTGGCTTATCCGGTACTGCACTCCTTTCATCGTGTATTTGGTCTTCACCTACTCTTATAGCCATCCACATATATACAACATTGGCAACATAACGTAGGTGGCGTATCATTCTGTGTATCTTCTGTACCTACCTTCTCTATGGCATCGCCATGTTTGTCGCGACGTCCGTGCCCAGACTACTCATCAGATGAAATTCTAAACAAGTCAGTGAACCCGCAACACGTTATGAAATCATTTGATTGATTTTGAAAAATCTCCAGCAGTATTGTTTGGTTGAGATCAATCTTAAACTACGCAATTATATCAAAAATATTGAACAATCTGCAATGATCAATATTATCAAATCCTATGATAGAAAGGCTGCACTATCGCAGAGTGCTATTTGCAACTTTTTATTAACATAGGTATCAACTGTCATTTGCCATCGGGGAGTTCAAAATTTTTGTAAAAAATATACCGTGCCTGAAATCCTTTCAATAAGCCCTTTCGAGTTTCGTTTGATATAGCACAGTACCTACAGTATGAAAAACAATTTTTTTAAATTTTCTGATTTGCACCCCAAAAGTGAACCCCATATTTAAAATTCATTTAAGTTACAAATGTATTTAGGTACGTGTTTGGGTCACAGAGATTCATGTGTGTACCTAATCGGTCTAGTACATTCGGAGCAAATTGGCTGAGAGACGGACAGACAGACACACGAGTGATCCTATGAGGGTTCCGTTTCATTCGAACTTTCGGCACCATAATTATGTTATATATACTTAATATACTTACTGTCCTGTTTCACTCCCAGATCGGGAAAGGAAAAAAAAAGTAGTTCGGGTAAGGTGGTATTTGACCTAACTGTCATAAATTCAGTGACAGCTAGCTCGATTTGTGCCCTGTTGATGGCAACAGGCCTATTGAAGGTTTCAAAAGGCGCCTGGACTTTTGCAGTTTGATTGCATGCATACCTACTAACTGCAAACCAACCGTGCAGTCCGATTGTATATTCGTTGTACAGTTGGCGTGGAGTTCCAAGGCAACTGCACTCTGACAGCACGCCGTCCGTCTGTCTAGAGCCTTAGGGAATATCACTGAGAACTGTAGAGGGTCTCTCCTGTGCCTCGTTGTGCACGGCAGGACGTGATCACAGAGCCGCTGTATTTCCTGGAATCACTCGGTGGGCAAACAGAGTCCCCACTCTGAGCGCCCGAGGTTCCAAATTCTCGCCTTAAGCGAAACAGTATTTCACTCAATCTTCTTATTGTCTTGGTACTTATATGTTAGACGTGCCATGAATACACAAATATGCCGCAATTCTGATTTCTTGAAATACACAATTAACTAATTAAAGATTCTCTAATGTCCATCCATCATTTCGGCCTAATGTCCAGCGGGCCGGACGCTCGGCACTTCAGACAAAAACCTGCGGCGGAAACGGATATTAAAGTTATTATTACCAACATTACAATTGACTTTCAAGACACGCGTTGTAATGAATTTTGCATAAATATGGAAGTAAAATAAAATTCAAAATTATTCATAGTTTTATTCACACGTAATTTGAATAATTTCTGTGATTCATTATGTGTTGTGAAAAGCGTTCACCGATATGTATAATTTTTTTTTTTTAATTTTGGTTTCGCACGTTTTGTGCATTTAGCTGTGTCAAGTTAGGAAAGTATTTAGTTTTAGATACAGAATACTGTCACTTTTTTCCCATGTTTTTGCAGTATTTGGCAGCAAATGAGTCGAGCCAGCCTTGTCGGCAAGCAAAGAGTATAATAATAATACGTCGGCAAGCTTCGCTGAGGTAGTCAATACTACGACAGACTTCTCAGCTTTATTTTACCAAAATCGCGATGCTTCAGTGATTCCACATATTGTCCAGTTGCGGAGGTAGACACTTGAGACTCAAAACTACACCAATTTTACATTACAATATCCACTAGGAATCAATTTGCGAATAATAAAAACAGCCAATGAACTTCACTCGAAAAAATCCCGCCAAAAACCCCACCTATATTTTTGGCAGGTTCGGTGTATTTCCATTTTAAATTACGATTGATTGACCTCGCAAGGATAGGCGTTAAAGATAGGTAGGTACCTAAGCCTACCTTAGTGTCCTAGTCATACCTACCGATAGGAAACTGGGCGTAGTTAGTTGCCTCCTAGGACTCGATCTAGCTATTTAACCGCTCCGGGCAAACCAAAAATTTGCCGCCCTTTAAAATGACAAACTTATAAGGAGGGGGCAAAATTTATTCGGGGAGGGGGCAAAATTTATTCGGGGAGGGGGCAATGTGGGAAAACATAGTAGTTTTTTGTCACTCGGATCGGTTTTTAGGACAACTTCAAGAGAGCTCGAAAATTTGAGTAGAAATAGGTACGTACCTACCTACCTGAGGTAGGTACCTACGTAAAACCTATATACCGTTTATACCTATTTCTAAAAGAACGAATATTATACAAGAGCCCGAAAGAGCACCCCGCCTCGGATAAGTCACATTTTCTGACGAAACGAAAGGGGTCAGTTTTGTAATGTAAAATTGATAAAAAATTCAGGAAACTTCCTTGTCTTGTCATTTTTATCTCATTCACAATTTTTAATAGCCGCCAACCGGTTATTTTTGCTGCTCTGGACATTTGCCCGACTCGTTCCCTTTTTAGATAGGGCCCTGTTTTTATGGGACACTATGCTATTTACCTACATAAGAAAGTCTTATTGCCATCAATTTTATTACGATTCTTAGTAAGAATCTGGATTTATACCCGTTTGATGGCAATCGCCCATATTTCATAAAATTCATATCTTCATTTGCTAGTTGTATTAGTATTGCAGTATGTAATATAGTGTTACAATAATGGCTTAATTAATAAAACTAAGACACAATTATGGACCCTGTAGGGCACAGCAAAACGTAACTGGCGAAAACTAGACGTTCTTTGAGTTTACATCTGCCAAACCCTTCGGGGAGAGTAAAAGCAGCGTGATGATTTATTACAAACTTTTGGTGTAGTCAGTGCCATCTCTTGTCAACCGCGTAGACCACCATTTTCATTTTATCAGTGTTGTCAGCTGAAATTATGACAGAAAACAGTGTTTTTCATTTACCTACTACTAACGTAGCTCACTTTTCTTATCAAACTGTATAGGTTAATTTGTGTACTAAACATAAGTAAAAGTCTATATCTGTACATAGCCTAAAAATATTATTAAAAAAAGAAATAAACTAAAAAACACTACATGTATTTTAGAAGTGGCGACTTTACATAAACAAGTGTCAAATGAGATATCGCAGAGTGCGGACGGCTGTTCAATACAATTTTAATAAAAATATGAAAATAAACGAAAGATTTTAGGCCAATGTGCGTTTTGCAATAACATTCCGACTATACACTATTGAAATGGTGTGAAAAACGTATTGTATTTGTGAAGTGGGACGAGAAAAACCTACAAAATGGCAAAGTAAGTGAGAAAATTATTCTGTTTAGATTCTAAGTGGATTACTGGATAGTAACTCAATATAAAGTGTCGCCTACGCGATGCTGCGGTTGATTAGACACGACTGATGAAATCTCCGGTTACGGATGTGTTTAGTATTCAATAATATTATAGGAACTAATCTTACGTCTATGTTTTTATATGTAAGCGATGTTTTCTCGTCTGCAAGTTCAATTTAGATGTCGCAATGTTATTTAGGGTCAAGGTGATACAAAAAGCTTTGGTATTTCGATTTTATAACTAATTTGATTTATTTTAAAACCTGCTTTAAAAGAAAATAATTGATCACACATAGGTACTATTTGAATTAAATGATTAATTGCTTTCTCTTAAAATGAAAGCATACAAATTACTTGCATTTATTTGTCGCAGCCCTGCAGCAACCACCTAACATAATAATTGACTGGCATATTTTAATTTTATCAGTGTGAAAATCAAATTCAGAACTAGTTTTGTAAGTAGTACTACTAAAATGATGGTTCAATTTTTTCATACATCATTCTAGTCTAGACTTTATCTCATGTGTTTGTTAGTGTCATCTTTTCCTATATTAGCTGAACTAGGTATTAAAACAGAAAGCCACTATTGCAATACAATAAATTATATAAATCAATTTATTCATTTGTGTAACACAAGTTAAAAAAAAAAGGTTTTACGAAAGAATAGCTGGTATGCCATAGTAGTTTTATAATATATACAATTTTTACACTCAAGTTTAAATATTGCTTCATAAATAAAAAATGTCACATTTATATTTCTTTTTTGCAATTGAATTATACCTGTCAATAAATTTTATCTACAGGGAAATGATGATAGTGTTTGTGTACGACACACTGTGTTGCACGGCAGAGGAGGATGACCCCATCAATGCGGTGCTGTATTTCCATCCTGGGTGGGTTTCTGACACACAGCGACATGCACTTGCAGGACAGGTTTGTGAAACTTTATCTTTTTATTACTTACATGTTTTTAATAAATTACTGCCTTATTTATAAAAATGAGTGACCATATACTTAGTTTAAATAATTCATCCAATTCAGCTGTCTATTGGACAAAACCTCCTTGCCACGTTGACTGCCAATAGGTCACCAGTGACCTTGAACAATAGATTTTCTATTGTGCCTGTTGTTAATCAGTGTTAAAATAATCTCATGGTTATTATTTTTACATAAATAAAGCCCATATGCTACAAAAATCTTCTTAAGGGGCAACAAATCAACATTGTGTCAATGTAAGAGTGTCCTAAGGCTGGCAGCATTGCCACATGGCAATACTGAATTATTGGCTGGAAAAAGGTCAGCCCTCTGATCCCACTTATTTTATGCAAGCCAGACACTTCTATTGACAGTCTGTGTGACAACAGTATTAGTTACGTTGACACCATGGTGCTACTCCGACAATTAGCGCACTCAGTAAGTTGTTGGTGGTCTGCGAGGTTTATGTAGAAGCTCATTAACTTGTGTATAATGTGAAAGAAAGCAAACTAACCAGGTTGTAGCTATCAGGAAATATAGACTCCGGTAGGAAATTCCACTCCCTAGCTGTACGCACAATGAATATTTTCTCAAAACGCTTTGAGCGTATGGATGGGATGTCCACTAAGAACCGGTGGCACTTCGCCGTACGTCTTGTGGTCCGTTGATGAAACGGGCTTGGCGGAATCAAATTATGCAATTCCGTCACATACTCTCCAAAATGTAACCAATAGAAAACCGACAGGCTAGCAACTTGTCTATGTTCTAGACTTTATATATCTAGCTGTAGTCACTGAAAGACGAAGGTTTTTTTTTTGGGGTGTGGGAAATCATCCTATGACTTCTGGCGCTCTGGGTGGAGGGGGACGGCGTGTCAGACTCTTACTGACTAAAACTCACACCTGTTCATTCCCTGCCCTGAGTGCCCAGAGGCGCGGTAACTCTGTTTCGAATTTATCCACGACCCCTGGGCAGGCATCGACCATGACGGGCACTGTCATGTATTGCTGACAACTCTTTCGAGGCGCGCGTGGAACACTACGCGCCGGCGACTCTCGGGCCTGGTGCTGATCGGACGGCGAGCTACCCACTACTCGCCGTCCGCAGGCCTTGGTCTAGGTCTGCGGCTGCGACGTGCTGCTGCTGGGGGCGTGAGGGCGACTCTGTTGAACCTCCCTCACCCGTTCCGCCTCCTCCTTCGCGAGCATTATTGCTTCGCAGAAGGAGGAGACTGCTTACCATTCCCTCTCGCTCCATTCTTTGGCCTGGACTAGGGTCAGGCGCGACAAGTCGCTGCCGCCGATCGCCTCCACGAGGACACGGCGGGTCTCCACACAAGCGGGGCACAAGTCCACCGTATGCTCCACCGTGTCCTCTGGGTGATCCTCACAGTGGTGACACCCGGGCGTTTCCCTTCGCCTTATCCTACTCAAGAACGACGCTAAGGTGGATTCTTTTTTATTGCCATTCCAATAGAGCATTATTTCATGTACCTAAAAGTTTGTTATCAATTTTAGGGTTCCGTACTCAAAGGGTAAAACGGGAGCCTAAAAAACATTGGATCGTCCATCAATTATGTGGGGGGTTTCGGGGTGTCACCCTCCCCTAAAAAAGGCCTTGGCACCTCCGTCAAGCCGCATCTCGCCGAATCTAAACCCACAAGAAACAGTGTAAAATAAGAGTAAAAATGTCCAAGTCCTCAAATGGGTACTAAGCAAATTATCTTTTTAAATTAATCCTTTGCAATCAAGCATAGTTTAGTGTATTGACAAAAATAAAATGCATTTTTAGCAATCTCACGCGAGATTAGGATAAAATATAATAATAAAGTTATAAACTCAAAAGGGATTTTATACACCAGTATGAAGCTACTTATCCATTCCAAAGCATAGATTATATATCAATTTAAAAGATTAATACCATCCTTGACCTTATAATTTTATCTCTTTAATTTATATTAGTATCCATTTCAGTGAGCTCTCTCAATGGAATTGAGTTGGATGTCTAGACACTGGATTCAATTAAAAATAATGAATATAATTATTACTATTTTTAACCTGTGACAGACATGCTAATTCATGTATGTAAAATTAATTACTAAGTAGTTGCTTTAAAAAAAATATATATATGTTTTCTGACATTATTTTAACACAAATAAAATGAGAAACAAAAATGACAATTCAGAGAAGAGAAAGCCAGCCTAACACATGGTATTCTTGGTAGAGAACTCAAAAGATTTTTTATTATTGCAAATAATTGCACTAAAAAAAAAAAAAAATTAAGATCTGGTTGGTAAGAAATTTAAATTAGATAAGATAAACCTATTTTATATTATTGATTGAAACCCCATTTGGTGTAGTAGTGAAACGAGTTATTTTGTGAAAATACTTGGAAGGTTGGTTGGTTTGCGAGAGACTTACGCGCTTAGAATCACGGCGCCCTTTTGAAGTCACCTTTGGAGTCTGGTATACTTACCTACTAACAAGCACTACACTTCCCATTTAACTCTGACATACACACATTTACCCAGATTGTTCCCTAGACAAAGACTTCATAAACCTTGGGTAAGTTTCTATAAGTTTTGTACCATATTCTTGTTAAATGATATGTTTAGCTCTGCGTACTTGCAGACAGGTTTGTGATCAGGTTGGTGCCGGGGATCCGACTGGCACGCTTCCACACTCTTGTCTCGTCAAGTCGGATCCCTATCCTGGCTTGGTCGCAAACAATAACATAGCTTCTTAAATGACACTACCCTAACTAGGTACATCTTAAAAGTTGTGTTAGAAACAATTAAAAAAATAGATAGAATATAAAGGCTTCTACCTATTTTCTTCACATAATCTCTCAAGGGCGGACGCGCAGAAGCCGGCTTAGCCCACTGGCTAGCGATGTTAATTCTTAATCTATGACAATAATACCAGTAATTGGCTTAACTCCCCAAGCCCCCAATTTGCTAGAGTATATTGTGGACCAGAGAATTCGCAAGGGAGACAAATATACGGATTCATTTTGTGGATGCCTGTTTTTGTTTTCGCGAAGTATAGAATCAAAAAAATAAAAACTTTTTTACAAAAAAATGGACCGACTTCCAAAAAGAGTGCAAATATCTTTAATTTTGGAAATCGGGGTCAAAAAACGAAGACACAAAAAACAACCGACTTCCAAAAAAAAAATACACTAAAAATTAAAAAATAATTTTAATTTCGGAAGTCGGTGTTCCGCAAGAAATAAAATGCAAACACTGACTTCCGAAATTAAACTTATTTTTTAATTTTTAGTGTATTTTTTTTTTGGAGGTCTTTTGTTTTTTTTTTTGTAAATTTTTTTTTTTTTTTTTATGGTGAGAAATCATCCGACGACTTCTTCTGCTTTGGGGTGTCAAACTCTTACCGACTAAAGCCCACCAGTGTGCCTTCAGTTGCCCTTTGCGTTCAATTTCGAATAATCCCGCGACTGACTAGACCCTGGTTTCTGCAAATACAGCATGTAATAAAAACCCTGTCCGATCCTGAAGGGTATTACTCGGTATCGTACTGCGTAACACATATACGTAATCATTTAATGTATACGAGATAATTATTTTTCCCCAATGAAAATAATTAATTTAAAAAAAAGAAAAACTTATCAAAGACAACACTGAGCGCTCGACAAAGTTCACATACTGTTTCGTGTCAAACATGCCGCCTGAGCGAGACAGAGTGCCTACAGCGCGGCTAGTGCAGGGCGGTATCGTTTGAAATAAATTAGGTAAAAATGAAAAGATTTTGCCGGCCGGAAAATTTGCCTTATTTAGTGTTAAATTTCACATATTTTATAAAAATAAAACATCTATAACTTTTGGTTTTTATGAGTTACATTTTTTTTACAACTTAGTACGTATGTTAAACCAGGAATACGCCTTTATTTGTGTTATTTATCGACGAATCATAATTTAACGCAAGTCAAGTGATGCAGGTGCTGCTGAATATTAATTCAACCAATCACAGCTGACAGCAAACACGCGTTTAAAACAGTTTGCGACAATTTCGTCCTTAACATTCTAGAAACTAATTAAATTATTCGACAATTAAGCTCTTCAATGTCACGTCCGTAACTCACAAACCCGATCTTAGATATAGAACCCCTTATAATAGCCACTACTAATATATTAGAAAGTGTATTTTAACTTAGTCTGTGGAATGTGAAACCTGTTCAGATAATCAGAGCCCATCAGTTATGTCAGCGAGCATAGTATCCAAACTGGTTATAAATCTATACCGGGTGAAAAAAGAGTTTCCGAAGCCGAAAGCCACATATACTACCCATTATTTGGATCATTTTTTCCACTAGACCATACCTGGGAATCCACTGGTTCTGGAGATATTGAAGGTTAAAGTCGCAATTTTTTTTTTATGCGAAAATTAATTCCAATTGTTATTATTAAACTTTTTTCCAAACACACTTTACCTGAACTTTCGTTTTTTTTTTTAGAAATTACTCATTTACAGTTAAAAAAACGCAATGAATATCAAACGTATCCGATAAGTACCTACGTGGCTTAGAGCGAAGGGGTGGGGTTTAACTCCACTTGCCTGGGTTCGAGTTGGATTGCGCGTAATAAAAAATTGTTTTTTTTTTTCATACCTAAAAATAAAAGTCGCTTCCCAGCAAAAATTGTTGCGCCAAGCTACTTTGTTAGATGTACAGTATGCGTAGTTGACGGCTATGTGATGTGTCTTTTTACACCCTGTATTAAATTCAAAGTCCTGACTGTGTCCTGACGTCCAGCCTGCCTAAATTCAAAAGATATTTATCGCAAGTTTGCGAAGATTTATGGATATTTCTTACTCCTTCACGCAACAACTACTAAACGGATTTAAATGAAACTTTACAATAATATAGCTTATACATCAGAATAACATATAGGTTATAATTGATAATGAGGGGAAGTACTAATTCTTTGAAGACCGAATCCATCTCAAATAAAAAAAAACAGACCAAGTGCGAGTCGGACTCGCATATCGAGGGTTCCGTACAAGCTGGCGGGTATGTAAGTAGTTCGGGAATTGAGTATCGAAAATTTTTGCCCGAAAATCAATCAAAGACTTTTTTTTTTACTTTTTGGTAGCAATTGAAAATTAGTCGTGGTTAAAATAATTTAAAACTGTTTTAGCATGTACTAATGAGGTCCTTTCATACGATGCCCCACATGATACGGTCGCCTCACTTAAAAATTTGAACCGCGAATTCCTTGTATGGGTATTTTTTGTGATGTAATTAAAAATTTACTATTATAAGACCTTGCCTCTTGCCAACTTTCATGATTGTATGACAGCGGGCAGTACCCTATAAATTTTGATTCCCTTGAGAGTCTTGAAATATACGTTGTTTGCGGCATAAACGGCCGTATTTTTTTTTTACGTTAACTCAGAAGTTAGATTTTTCACAGCTTCAAGAGACTGTAGACCTGAGTATATCGTTTTAATTTCAACTCGATACCTAGATAAAGAGTCTTGACAGACGAAGAAGAAATTTCATTTCTTCTAGATGAGACCCCGTGGTAACAGTGAGAATTCACATCTACGTGTAGTAGGTAGCATTACAGTACTGTTAATTGAAGACCATTTAAGGCCCCAAGAACTTTAAGAGATACCATTTTCGCCACCAAACTTCATACAACTCTTTCGCCCTTTTTAGGGCCTAAAAAGACCTCAAATACTCTGAAATAGCAAGTCAGCCACACTTGAAACTTATATCATAATCATATAAATACCAATTTAATTTGAATATCTACGGTAACTATTAAACTTAAACTATTCTTAGTTCTTAAGTTTCACCTTCACATCAACTGCTTCCTAAAAAATTAAATTAATGACATTTTCTAATTCACGGAAATACACGTGAGCTGGTATTTAAGCTTGCTAAAGTTCTAAAAATGAGTATTTTATTGATCGGGTCCTCAAAAGGCGTCACGTAAGGTCAACTGAGAGCTTATTAATAGATTAGACCGCGTCAACGCTTTGTTTTTTATCTCTACTAGGAAAATTACATTTTCGCCAATTTGTTTTTCGTATACCACGCTGGTTTCTCCAGCATTTTAGGTGGATAAGTACAATTATTTAAGGCTCTACTACCCGCCAAGTGGCGCCCTCATTGAATAACAGATCGTAGCATAGCATAGAAAATAAATATTAAAGAATCATAAGTCACGTTTGTTACACGGAAATTGGAAATTATCTGGAGTAACATATATTTTTTTTCAAAGAAATAAGACTAGTCGTTTAGACGTGACGTGAATTAAAAGCCAATAAAAGTCTTATAACTGCGCCTTAAAATAGACTATTATTTGTCAACTATTCTAATGTAAACCTTTTCCTCCAGGTCGTGGGCGCAGCACACTGCATCAAGACGTTGTTCTCGCAACCAGTCGCCATCACGCTGCAGAGTGGCAAGTTCATCATCAGGGAATATGGCAGATACATATTGGTTAGTGCGAAAAAGATGCAAAAATCCTTCTGCTGGCTAGCAAGGTCCTCAAACACCATTATATACCCAGCTCGCCTTGCTTAACTATGTTGGGATCGGCTTCCAGAAGCAGCTTATAGTTCTTAGTTGAGCTTGAGCTACACGATAACTGATAAATGCTTACACTGTCTGGACAGGTCCACTCAAACCTGCGTGGTGCTTTCCTCAAAAGCTCATCTCAGACATTAACGTACATGGTTCTCATATGATTTGACCAGTACATATTGTATGGATTAAAACACTTTAAAATAAACTTTGACCTCTGAGTTTGTTTCGGTGTTTCTTCTCAGGGTAGTCAGCTAGGAAACAAGCCTCATCTAGCTTAAACAGACAAAAAACATTGACGTGTAAAAGTGTTATTTATTTTTGTAACCTGTTTGCAAAATAAATATCATTTAGCTGACTAGGTACTAGTTTATTCCATGGAGTAACTGCCCTATGACCTCCACAACCCAGTTAGATACAGTTCTCTATCCTGCCTTGTCTCTTTACTTTTGATGTGCAGTTCCGCACTGCATCCGATCATAATTAGAATTTGAGTTCTGGATTCGATCCAAATTGGATTTTTTTTTAATCCAGACGGATAGAGTTCGGTTTTATCTACCTCCTACTAGTACTAGCTACTTCGAAACGACATGTCTTGGATCCTGATCGGGTGCAGTGCGGAACCGCTCGAACGCCCAAAGTGGTATCTGGAATTCTTCTTGAAATAGAAGCGTACAGCTAGGGAGTGGAATTCCCTAACGGAGTCCGTGTTTCCTGATAGCTACAACCTGGGAGTCTTTAAGTCAAGAGTGAATAGGTTACTTCTAGGCAAGCGTGCTCCATCTTCGACCACATCATCGCTTACCATCAGGTGAGATCGTGGTCAAACGCGTGCCTATAAACAATAAAAAAAAAATCTGTCACATAACAAATGCACGGTTGGCGATTCGTTTGATTTTTATCCGACTGCATGACGCAAGGGAGGGTAATGTGTTTATTAGTCTATGTATGTATGTTTGTTCCTTTGTGGCACTATAGAGACCAAACGTTTGGGCCGATTTTGATAATTCTTACGTCAATTGATTCGTCTTAACCTTGCGAGTGCTACTAAAAACATAGTGATCAAAATACAATATGGCGACAACTAGACGCCATATTGTAAAAAAGAAAAAATTAAAGTCGACGGTTTATATTAAGTGGGGTATCAAAATAAAGGGTTCGTGGAGGCGATGCCAAAAATATAACTCACTAAAATGTAGAAAATAAAAAAATATATATATTTAAAAAAAAAACAACTATAAAGTTCCTAACAAGTCACTTTTCAAGCAGTCTGGTGCAGTTGGTGGCATAAAATCAATAATTGAACTAAATTAACAGGCATTTTTACATTTGTTTCTTACTTATTTTAACTATATTCTTGTTATTAACTGTGTTTCTATCTCCATCTCTCCCTACTCCAGGCAATAGGTAGTGACAGGAACATCCCAGACTGGGTGCTAAAGAACCGCGCGAATCTCCTCACCTCCATGATCAAGGTCTACCACGGCGACCTGCAAGTCCTGGCCGGTCAGATGGAGGACCAGCGACGTCTCTCGGAGAAGCTGTACCAAGTCTTCGAGACGTACCTCCCGGTGCTGCAGTACGGGTGCCATATTTTTCAAAGGGTGCCGATGTTGACTTTGCCGAAGGTAAGATTCCTCATCAGCACTTTTGAAAGAAATAATATTTATTTGACGACAGTCACCAGGTTCACGCAAATGAAATAAATTAAAAAACCGGCCAAGTGCGAGTCGGACTCGCACGAAGGGTTCCGTACCATTATCTATAAAAATGCCAAAAAAATCACGTTTGTTGTATATGGGAGCCCCCTTAAATATATATTTTATTCTATTTCTTAGTATTTGTTGTTATAGCGGCAACAGAAATACATCATCAGTGAAAATTTCAACTGTCTAACTATCACGGTTCATGAGATACAGCCTGGTGACGGCCGGACAGACAGACAGACGGTCAGCGGAGTCTTAGTAATAGGGTCCCGTTTTACCCTTTGGGTACGGAACCCTAAAATTGACATGCGTGTGCCTCACGGTTGCGCAAAAAAGGTTATTTTCAGCAATGTCGGCTGTCTGACGCTGGTCTTCCAATGAACCTTTGTGTTAAGATTTAGTTTCTTGAGTAAAATGCACTGTATTTGTTGGGCTTACAATAGATGACTCAGATGAGTGTGTAGCGGTCCCCAACTTAACTGCAGCTGACCGTAAAGTTAAAGGTTTGATCTTTGAGTCGGGTAACGTGGTAGTTAATTAAGATGATACCATCCGAAAAAATTAAAAAATGCTGGTATTGTAATTTTTTTTTATCCATATCTAGAATTAAACATTCGATCAAAGGCGTGTTCATTCATATCATCAATAACAACTCGTCTAAGTAATCAACACCCGTTGATTCGTACCTTTCGAGATATCCTTTAGGACGCGGACACGAAGTCAGCGGACGGCGGCAGCGGCGCGGGGAGCGGCGTACGAGTGCTATATAGTGCCTGCTACACGGTCGCCAACCGCGTCCCGACAGAGACGAGGTTGGTGGTTTACAACCATGTTGATGGTGGTTTATGACCAAATTTCGTTTACGTCTGCCGGTCGCCAACCAACGTTGCCTCGGTCGGGGACGCAGTTGGCAACCGTGTAGCAGACACTATAGAGCGCTCGTACACCGCTCCCCGCGCCGCTGCCTTCGAGGCCAGTTCCATATAAATCTGTGAATTGAAACGCGCCGAACCCCGCGCCACCGCCCCGCCGCCCGTTGACTTCGTGTCCGCGGCCTTATAGCGATAGGAAAGTATAGTGCCGTTTGGCTTGAAGTATTTACTCTGCGCTTATCATTCGCGTGCAAATATTATGAATGTGTAACAGTTACTGAAGTGCGTGCCATTGCCCTGTCGCAGCGTTGTATCTAATGTGGTAGCACAGGTAGCGAAAGGTTATGAAGTGTGAATGAAATTAAACTACTATGCATGTGCTCTGATCTTCTTACATTCCCGGTCCCGTTATTTGGGGGTCTGGTCTCCTCACTTTTCTGCGCCAAGTTATTCTGTCTTGGGTTGACGGTTCAGGCAATTGGGCTTTCTTGAGGTCTCTTTGTATATTTGACCACCATAAACAATAAATAACTCACCGCTGGTATTCTGCTAGGGCCCGCTGTGATGCCACGGACACACATTCACGGAACGTGGTATAGACTTACTAAAATAACATAAAAATATATGAAAGAAAATAGAATAGACTTGGGGCCTCCATAGACTGAGACTCCTTAGATTGGGGACTTCTTGGAGCAGTCTGAGCCGGCAGCTTCAAGGGACGAAGTGGTCGCTGTTGGGCGATCTGCAGTTATAATACAAAATTAACATTCGTCATACACGGACCGCTCAATGGCACTCAAGCAGTTCGTTTGCAGTAGCAGCAAAAATATTACCGACTGCCCCAAGCAGTCCGTCTATCCAAACGTCCTTACTTTGGTAATGTTCGTCGGTTCGGTGAGCTTCACGATAACTGATAAATGCTTACACTGTCTGGACAGGTCCACTCAAATCTGCGTGTTGCTTTCCTCAAAAGCTCACCTCAGACATTAACGTACATGGTTCTCATATGATTTGACCAGTACAAATTGTATAGACATTAAATAAAAGAGGACCTCTGAATTTAAACTGCCAAAAAAAATGTTGACGTGTAAAAGTGTTGTTAAAACCTATTTAAAAAATAAAATCATTTATCAATACTGAGGCCCCAACCGCAACACAGCTACTCTCGTGCAGTCTCGACTCGACTGCATTAAGCTGTCGTTTATGGAGGGCCTAAACAGATAGGCGTGAATTCACATTAATATATATACGCGTAAATATTAAAAAAATACTTTTTTGAACTACTTAAAAATGTCCACTTTCCTTTATCCTAGAAAGGTAGCACCAAAAACACATCGAACAACTAACATACCTCCACACCTCAGTATTTATTTTATTATTTCAGAGCGCAACATCAGTGTACATGGAGTCGATGCAAATACTAGAACATTGTAGGAAAAGTAAAGGCGTGTTAGGCGGCGTCATATTATACAATAACAAGTAAGTATACAATCACCACCAGACACCGGCGTGTCCGAACACAGTTGATACTGGTACCTACAGACATCGTCGTTTATCTATATTTAAAACTTAAAACCTTTGTATCTTTAGTGTTTTTGATTAGAATAGATTAATTGTACACATTTTGATAAATAAAATTTTGTTATTATTATTTTAAACCTTTATTTTTTTATAGCAAACAATATTTTTTTTCTAAACCTGTCATTCTGTTATCTTTTGGGTTTACTACTCAATCGGTTGTACCCAGGTAGGCTGCTGCAAATACAATTTAGCTAAATGGGGTTTTATAGACTCGTCTGATACCCAATGTGAGTGCGGTGCCCCTGTCGAGAACATGACTCACATACTGGAATGCCCCATGTGCCCATACATCTGCACTGTGGAGGACCTGGTGAACGATACTGACGCTGCAATTAATGTAAACAGCTTCCGGACCCAAAAGTATTTAAAGAATTAGGAAACCATTGATCCAAAAGAACAAAAGTGATCGTTTAAGCCATGTTATTCTTTATACTATAGGGATCTTACATCATCATTCTCCTGCCCCTATCCCAATTTATTTGGGATCGGCGCAACATCTCTTTTTCTTCCATACTCCTCTATTAGTCGTCATCTCTGTAGTCACCCCCTTTTTACCCATATCCTCTTTCACACAGTCTAACCATCATTTCTTTGGCCTTCCTCTACTCTTACAGCCATCCACATCCATACACAAGACTTTCCTCACGACATTTTCTTCATTCCTCCGCATCACATGCCCGATTTCCACACAACTTTTCAGTCAGCGGTGCCACTCTCAGACTTCCTCTTATATACTCATTCCTAATTCTATCCATGCGCGTAACACCACACATCGCTCTTAGCATTCTCATCTCAGCCGCATGCAATTGCTTTTCATTCATCCCTTTTGTGGCCCAACATTCTGAACCATACAAGGATCTTACAGTCAACCGTATATCCATCTGTGGTAAGAATTTAATTTCGCCTTTATGCCGCAGATATAAGGTCGGTTTTCGTAATCATTAATAGGCTAGCGGTTGACCACTATCTCACCTGATGGTAAGCGATGATGTGGTCGACGATGGAGCACGCTTGCCTAGAAGTAACCTATTCACTCTCGACTTAAATACCCCAGGTTGTAGCTATCAGGAAACACAGACTCCGGCAGGGAATTCCACTCCTTAACTATACGCACAATTAATGTGCTTCCAAAACGGTTTGTTCATATGGGTGGGATGTTCACCATGTACCTGTGGTGCATCGCCGTACGTCTAGTGGTCCGATGATGAAACGGGCTTGGCGGAATTAAATTATACAATGCCTACGCACACTCAAGGAGGAGCTCGTGGCTAAAGTAATAACAGCCGCACGGGTCGATCCATCAGGTTAAGCTACGCTTGCTGGTATTGGTCCATGGATGGGTGACCGTCTTTACATATCGAGACTCTTCCGTGCCTCAGAAAGCACGTTAAGCCGTTGGTCACCTTTCCAGAGGTTGAGGGTAAATTCGAAATAGAGTTACCTCGCCCCTGGGCACTCAGGGCAGGGAAGGAACGGGGGTGGGTTTTAGTCAGTAAGAGTCTGACACGCCCTCCCGCTCCATCCTAGAGCGGGAGATGTCATTGGATGATTTCCCACACCACAAAAAAAAAACCCGTTGGTCCCGGCTGTCAATCGTGAATCTTTGACAGTCGTTACGGGTCGTCAGAAGCCCGAAAGTCTGTCAACCAGTCTTACCAAGAGGTATCGTATTACCCAGTAACCGGGTTGTGGAGGTCAGATAGACAGTCACTCTATGTAAAATACTAGTATTCAGCTGCATCCGGTTAGACTGGAAGCCGACCCCAAGATAGTTGGGAAAAGGCGCGGGCAGATTTTAATGCCGACGCACAGTCCTCGAAATGCAACCGATAGAAAACCGACAGGCTAGCAACTCGGCGTCGATGCTCAAGATTTTGGAGCTTCGACTCGAAGAGTTCATCATTGCCGATGATCCTTTTGGCTCGTTTGTCAACCGTTCTCAAATACTTTCTCTGACGTGCTAGTTACCTTTAGATAAGGAGAGATTATAAACAGGATCCATCTTTTGATTATTTATTTAGGTACTGAGGTGTACCAACAGCTTCCGTATAAAACGTATCTTATGTATAGGTAACAATTAACCTCGAGACTTACAGTCGCCAATTATACAACGTTCACAGAATAAGTCATGAGGCATCCTTTTCTTTTCCAGAATAATCTCCACACAGTTACCTCCCGGTCTGACGTCCTACCTGACCGTGGTGGACCCCTACAGGATAAAGTCTCCAGCCGAGACCCTGGACACAGAGACACCATTACCTCTAGGTGCTCAGCTCCTGGTGGTGTACGTGGGCAAAAAGCTGTATGAGAACCTAAAGAAGCAGGTGGAGAAGATACAGGAGTTCCAACATAACGGGGAGGAGATGATCGCGAAGTTTAAAAAGGTCAGTATTTTTTTATGTATCTACTAGTTCCTGCCAGCAGCTTCTTCCTCGTGAAAAAGTATCCTATGTGCTTCGTGCGACATCGGTTACTTGGAATATTGAGTATTATACAGGGTGTAAAAAGACACATCCCAAAGCCGTTAACTACGCATACTGTACGTCTAACAAAGTAGTTCTGCGCAAAAATTATTGCTGGCAAACGACTTATTTTTTATGAAAAAAAAAAAACTATTTTTTATTGCGCGAAATGTAACGCGAACCCAGGCAAGTGGAGTTATACCCTGCCCCTTCGCTCTAAGTCACTTAGGTACTTGTCGGGTACGTTTGATATTCATTGCGTTTTTGTAACTGCAAATGCGTAATTTCACTCAGGTAATGTTTGTTTGGTTGGTGGTGGTGGTATTGGTTGGTGGTTGGTGATATTGGTTGGTATTGGTTGGTGTTGTTGATTGTTTGTTTAACTTTTTTCCAAACAATTACTTGAATTACATTAACCAATTTAAGATTTTATTTTATTTAATTGGCGTAGATAACATCGTAATCTAATATATAAAAATCTCGTGTCACGGTGTTTGTGGTCGCACTCCTCCGAAACGGCTCGAACGATTTTAATATGTTTTTATTGTATCTTTGGTAGTTATGAGAAGAGGTCGTAAATTATTTTTCACCCAGGAGGGTGGGTAGGAACCCACCCCAATTTATTTATCGCTGAACAACTTTGCTGGGTCAACTAGTTACCTATAAATTTCTCTAACTAACCATTTTTTCCCACTGCCACATAACTCTGTCCTTTGCTAGTAGATACGGGTCAGTTCCTTCGGTAGGAGTCTATCTTGTCCAGCCATCTTCGCCTTTTTTTTGGGGGAGGGTGGTAAATCATCCAATGACTTCTCCCGCACTGGCTGGAGCAGGAGGGCGTGTCAGACTCTTACTGACTAAAACCCACCCCTGTTCCTTCCCTCCCTGAGTGTCCAGGGGTGCGGTAACTCATTTTCAGAATTTATCCGCTACCCCTAGGCATGCAGGCACCGGCCACGATGGGCCCCGTCAGTGGTGGCTGACACTAATCTCTTGTTCGGCGCGCGTGGAACACTACGCGCCGTCGACTCTCGGGCCTGGTGCTGATCGGACGGCAAGCTACCCACTGCTCGCCGTCCGCAGGCCCGGGTGCCATCTTCACCTTGGTCTGCCTCGATGTCGTCTGGCATTTTATAGAACCAATTCGGTGTTTTTTTTACCCATTTCTCATTCGACATGCGATAGACATGTCCAGCCCAATCCTTCTTAAGCTTAGCGGTCCGAGAGGCGGAGTCCTAGGATACTACGCTTACACATTTCCATAATTCACATTGATGTATATGCTACGGCACAGGGTCTCATATCGATCAAAGAAAATTTCGTTGAAATAAATTTCAATAGATGGCGTAATAAGCATCGATTTTTTATTGAAGTATAAGTAATACTAATATTTTGAAAAAAAAAAATGGTATAAACTGTATTTTCCAATAAACTACACTAAGCATAAAATTGTGGAATAATTGGCTCCCAATTCACATTTAGATGATGATTGGAACGAAACCTTAGACATCTATATTTCTTGTATCAATAGATGGAGCTGTTTGAAGTTTTAGAGTTTATCCATTCGCCTCTTTAAAATTTGTTTAGTGACACACATTTTGATACGGCAAACTGTTATGAAGTACCAAAAATACAATAAAATAATTCCTCAATGTGTGAGAAAATATTGGTAAGACTAAGTAAATTCAATCAACTTGCAAGCCGTCGCTGCTAACACCATCTAGCGAGGTGTAGAGGACAGGTTCGAACGAAGAAGAAAAGTTGCTTGTGCCAGTCGAAAACCCGTAGTTACGGCGGGCGGTACCGTTTCTTTGTATGGGATGAGGCATCTGTACGCTAGTATTATATTATCTGTGGTTACGGATGAAATTAGAAGTGCGGCTACACCTAGTTTTAGCCGGGTAGCCGGCTACACCTAAGTTTAACCAACTGCTACCGACCACACCTAGATCTACATCTAGGTGTGGTCGGTAGCAGTTGGTTAACTTCATTCGCGGCTAGAACTAGGTGCAACCGAGGTGTAGCCTTCATCATACCGGTTACAACTATATATAGCCAATCCCTATCGGTTAAAACTAGGTGTGGTATCTATATCGGCAAAAAATTAAAAGAAAAGGACGTTTAAGTGAAATTTATATTGTTCTATAGATATGTACTACATGTCTAATCTACATCCCTAATTCTTTATGTTCCATGAAACATACTCGTAGTCTTTAAGTAGAGAATAAAGAGTTTTTTTTTGTAGTTCAGATGTTTAAGTTTTTGTCACGAGGTTGTAATACTGGCATCACAGTTGCCATTATATTTTTTTTTTTGCTATACAGAACCAAGATGCTGAACGCGAGAAACAACGCGAGTTCCCCCAAACGGGCATGAAGCGAGACAAATCCCTACTTTTCACCGCCGTGCCCGAGGAAGACCACACCATGATATCACCCCCCAGCCGCGAGGAACGGAACCCGGACGAGGAGCGGGAGAGGAAACCACCCTCCATGCCAGACGTCGTGCCTTTTACGAACAAACCAAGACAACGACCAACGAAACTGTCGCTCAGCTTCAAAACACAGTTATCTTTAGACGAGGAAGCACAAGAAAATGACAAAGTCTTCACTGGCCAGACAAGCGTTTGCTCAACCCCCATGCTGGAATATAAGAGGCTTCACGGCAATATGCTCTCCATCTGCCAAATCCCGGAAAGTCAACAAGACAGCGACAAATCTGACTTAGAACCTGATGTACTCAAAAACATAGAAAATTGTAACAAAATTAATATGGAAAACGAGAAACGGGACAACAAAATAGTTTTAGACATCAACTGTATCGCGGATCACTATATCAATAAGCCTGAGCCAATCAGAAAGCTGGCTAGTGTCACAGATCTACAAGAGACCATAAAGAAATTATCAAATCGTGCGACGTCTAAATTCAAGTTGAAAAAGTCTAAAATCTCTCTAAATGATGATACTCCGTCCCCCGAACGTACTCCTACTAAGAACCCTAGCACTATGACCATAAACGATCCTTTATTCCCCGTCTTTAGGAACGACGGTGTTGCCATATCAGAGTCTTTATTTAACCAATACCTAGAACAACACTATTCAAAAATGAAAAACGATTCAGACGACAATATGTTTACGTTCAACATGAAGTTGTGTGAACAGGAGAAGTTTGAAGATTTTGATTCTGAATTAAATAGGTCTCCGCAAAGAACTCCTAAGAAGATAGCAAAGGATTCGACGAAGACGGTGTCGACAGATCAGTCGAGGAGGAAATCGTTATCTTTGCCTTTGAAGTCCTTGAATGAAAGTACGGATTCGCAGATAGGTAAGACAACCTTTTTGTTTATTTTGAGGGTGTGAAATGTTAGACATTTTTTAATCATCAGGTTCTCCCGCTTTGCGTTGAGCTGGGCGTGTCAGACTTTTACTGACAATAATTTTCTGTAGTTAAAAAAATAGGAATGCATAAAAAATCCCGTCTCTCGCCAGCACGTGCCGCTGAGCCAGTAAACTCCCCAATTAATGGAAACCTGATCCAGCCTTCCCTTGCTGCCCCCCAGTGACGCCCTAAGCCGAGGCCCGTACTCCGCAGGGGGTGCCCTTAGCGTGGTCACTTAGTTTGTAAGTTTAATAAGTCCTGGCTGGAGGCTTTAATATATTAAAGCCTACACAGGCAAGCCCGGTTAAGCAGACGACAGCCTCACAGGCTGACCTGCGAGACGTCCCTCAGAAAAAAAAAAAAAAAAAAAAAAAAAAACATAAAAAATAATCTGCCATCTTTGGGAGTGAGCCATATTAGATTTAGAATGACGTCACTTACATATGTATACATTATTAAACATACAGGGTGTAACGGAAAGGTGTGGTCATATTTTAGGAACTGCATCTGCCCATCGATATGAACAACTTTCTTTAAGAAAACCTGAGGAAATTCACAAAAAAAATTTTTACCTCCCATACAAATATTGATCAGCTAATGATAACTTTGTATGGAAAGTCCAATTTTATTTTTGGGAATATTCTTTTTTTTCTTAGAGAAAGTTGTTCATAGCCATGGGCAGGACCGGTTAGTAAAATATGACCACACCTTTCCGTTACACTTTGTATATGCAAAATTTCATCTCAATCGGAAACCGGGAAGTGGGTCAAATTTAACTTCTAAGATTTATTTACATAGTAAGTTTGTTAGTTACAGGTAAAGGTACTAAAAGTGTGTTAAAAATCGAACTAGTGTTATTGAATTCTGCCTAACCCTTCAGGAAATGGTATGACGCTATGTTGTCATGAGCTGTTATGCTGACACATCTCTTTCCTGTCCAAATATTCGCGCAAAACACGCCCTATTGTATTTGTGTATTAGCGTAATAACCCTGACAAGAAAAGATCGATGTTTTGTATGAGGGATGACATAAACGAAAAGGGAGTGAATGATACTCGTAGCGTGACATGTGATAAGGGAGATTGTAAGAAGAAAACGAAATATTTAGTACTAGCACTTCGCCCGCGTGATAGTCAAAAAATATCCCACAGGAACATATTCCCGAGATAATATAGTAGCTTACGTGCTATTCCAGGCCTAATCTATCTCTATGCCAAATTTCATCCAGATCCGTGCAGCCGTTCTGGCGTGATTGAGTAACAAACATTCATCCAAACTTTTCATCCTCTAATCCTACTAATATTATAAATGTGAAATGTTTGTTACTTCTTCACGCTCAAATGGCTGGACCGATTTGGATGAAATTTGGTATGTAGATAGCTTATAGCCTGGATTAACACATAGGCTACTTTTATTCCGGTCCAGGCCGGTAAAACCGCGGGGCGCAGCTAGTATTAGAAATGCGAAAGTTTGTATATTTGTGTTTCAATAACGCAAAAACGGCATAAGGGATTTGAATGAAATTTTGCACACATAGATTATAACCTGGATTAATACATAGGCTACTTTTTACCATGCGGGCGAAGCCGCTGGCAGAAGCTAGTTTATAATATTAATAGGATTGCGCCGACCCCCAAGTAGCTTGGGATAAAACCGTAGATGATGATGATAAATATCTCTTAACATTTTGTAGTTCAGTGTAGGTACAATCCGGGCCTGCGGACGGCGAGCAGTGGGTAGCTCGCCGTCCGATCAGCACCAGGCCCGTGAGTCGACGGCGCGTAGTGTTCCACGCGCGCCTCTGAGAGATTAGTGTCATCCACCACTGACGGGGCCCATCGTGGCCGGTGCCTGCATGCCTAAGGGTAGTGGATAAATTCTGAAAATGAGTTACCGCACCCCTGGGCACTCAGGCAGGGAAGGAACAGGGGTGGGTTTTAGTCAGTAAGAGTCTGACACGCCCTCCTGCTCCACCCAGAGCGGGAGAAGTCATTGGATGATTTCCCACCCACCCAAAAAAAGAAAAAAGTGTAGGTACAATAAAACAAATTGTAACTATCACCAGGTTCGGAATCAGAAGCGACGAGTTTCAAGAAGAAGTTGACGGGTGTGCAGCTGACGCCGCTGATGGAGAAGCTCAGCCACCTGGCCTTCTCCGACAAGTCCAGCGGCTACAGCAGCCGCGTCATGACGCCGCTGGAGCTGCGCGAGTTCCTCACGCCGGCTGCTGAGAGGCAGGTCACGTTTACTGATAGGTATGTAATCTTATGTGTTTGAAGTGATTCTTTAGCCGCTTGCGACGCTATATAGGGTGTAACGGAAAGGTGTGGTCATATTTTTAGAACTACATCTGCCCATCGATATGAACAACTTTCTTCAAGAAACCTGTAAATTAAAAAAAAATTACCTTCCATACAAATATTGATCAGCTGATGATAACTTTACTTATAGGGAAAGTCAATTCTTTTTTTGGATTTTTTTTTTTCTTAGAGAAAGTTGTTCATTTCCATCGGCAGAACCGGTTCTTAAAATATGACCACACCTTTCCGTCGCACCCTGTTTATCTATTTAAAAATGTATAAATAATTATTGTTCGGAGTCCCACTAAGTGTGCAAAAAAATAAAACAGTAGATAATTCCAAAGTTTCAAGTTTTCACTTCTGTCGGCAGTCCCCATGCCTGCCTATTTTTATAGAAAACTATGCACACAGAAACAAGTGTACGTGAACTTTCATACCTACACATCCAAGACCCACCCGCCTTGGTAAGATAGAACAACCATACTAAGATGAACGTAGGATTCGGGCCATCTTCCAACCAAACGTACAAAATTTAAAAAAAAATGCGGAACGGGGTGTAAAGTTCCATAAACCTCCTTTGAAAAGGAAGGATCCTCCGATCAGATGGGTGTTCCCAATAGAATTTATTGTTGGCCCAACCAAATGCCAACAATAAATGCTATTAGGGTTGTATCCGGTTTGGGCAACTGCTTGATGATTGATTTCGTACTTTTTTATATGTTCAAATCACGCGGAGAACTTAGATAGCACGATGCAGGATTTGTGTCTTTAGTTCTTATGTGTAGACATAGATATCGCTACAATATAAAAATCGTGTAGGTACTCGTACTTGTGCTTATCTTATTTAATACATCAACTAGTCTTTTAAATACACTTAATTTCCAGGCCAAAAGCCCAGCGTCAAGACAGCTCGGAAAGCGACGACGACTCAGACAGCGACTTAGAACTACTGCCAGAGTACAGCAAGCACGCCGTCAAGTGTGCTCTGTTCGTGAGCGGGCTGCACAACATGGCGCTGCTGGCGCTCATCGACACCGAGGCGGCCAACAATGTGGACACTATCAACAGTTTGGTAAGTCATTCATCTCCCGTACTTCCTCAAACCAGCCCTTGTACGTGTCCACGTTGTCTCGCCACCTCTCGTAGCCGACCTCGTCGGTGCCTTCCATTTTCAGGCACCCATTGCGTGGCGACTTTTGCCCAGCGCTAGGTCAGTGGAGGCTAGTAAAAAAAAAAGTGTGTGTGTACTTATGTACGCACGTAAGAAGTTATACTTCTTTGGCGTAACAAGATAAAAAACTAAACTGTCACAAAGTTTACAAAAGGAAAACAGTCATTCTTCATGAACCACAGACCATAGCTAACTTCAGGGTGTCGGTTCTAGCTAACTTCAACCTGTGAATTTTGTGTGACAGTGATGCCCGCGCATCTTAAAATTTCACTCTCATCATTTTTTCATAACGCGCCTAGAGAAGTAGAACTTCAAAAAAAACATTCATCACCACTGCTCTCAAAACGGTGAAGGAAAACATCGTGAGGAAACCGACATGTCCTTGAACCAAAATTTCGAAGACATGTGACATCCACCAAACAGCACTGGGCCCGCATGGTGGATTACGGCCCACACCCTCTCACAGAGGGGAGGCTTGTGTCCCAGCAGTGGGAACATTAAGAGGCTGTACGCTAAGTCATTGCCACTGCATGAAATTTAAACTTTATGTCAATGGTGACAGTGGTTACTCGTTGTCTTATGGTTTGGCGGTGATGAAACTGTCAGATATAAATACAGATGACTGTTGGACTTGTCAGCTTCAGCAGCCATTGCTGTTCTTCTAGAACCCGCCAATCAGTAAAATCTGCCCTCAGAGGTAGTTGGCGCTGGGCGGAGGACGTCGCGAGACGATCTCCGGCCACCTTAGACCCGGGCCTGCGGACGGCGAGTAGTGGGTAACTCGCCGTCCGATCAGCACCAGGCCCGAGAGTCGACGGCGCGTAGTGTTCCACGCAAGCCGAACAAGAGTTGTCAGCAAACAGGACGGGGCCCGTCATGGCCGATGCCTGCCCGGGGGTTGAGGATAAATTCGAAAGAGTTACCTCGCCCCTGGGCATTCAGGGCAGGGAAGGAACAGGGGTGGGTTTTAGTCAGTCACACGCCCGTCCGCTCCACCCTAGAGCGGGAGAAGTCATTGGATGATTTTCCACCCCCAATAGTTGGCGCCACGAACTCCTTAAAGTGGCGGTAATGAATGTGGCGACTAGCGAGCAGTAGATAGTATTTGATATACTAAAAGGCAGTCAATCATCAACATACATGCTGATGATTGACTGCCTTTTAGTATATCAAATAGTACCACGAAGCCACTTTGCGATCTTGAACTTCATGGTACCATTTATAAAAATTGCTGGCAGACCAGTATCTGATGAAGGAAAATCTGCTTACTCTTTCAAATACATACCTATACTTATTTTTTCATTTTTCAGTGGGAAACCTCCTTAAACGCGCTAGGTCCTATAGAACAGAAGTGCATGGAGCCCCTGGCGGCAGTGGGCGAGGCCACGGACTACAGCTACCTGACGCTGGACCCCGACTGGGGCACCGTGCGCAAGGGGGGCCCCTGGGCCGCGCTGGACATAGCCACCATGGGCCTCATACACAACGACTTCGCTGAGGACCCGGAGATGTCAGAGTTTATTTTGAGGTAAGGTAGTTTATCCTTTTTTGTGTAATAAATTCATTTAGGCTGTTACTTTTTCTAGACAACGCAAATTGTAACTAGATGTATAATTGTATATGGAAGCACCAATTTTCACTACCTACGTATAAATTTTATCATTGTTTTTAGACGTCATTAGTCTGTAAGCTTTCTGTACAATAAATACGCAGCAGTCAGGCATGAAAGTGACCTATTTCATTTTCTCATCTTGTCGTTACAATATGGCTCATGATTGTTACAGAAGCGACGAAAGCGTGGTAGTAGGTTCAGTATGCGGCGGAGCTCAAGTATACTACCAAGAGAAAGGAGCCCTTGGGGCCGGGCCTCCGCCCCCCTCCGACGTGCTGGCTGTGGCGCCACTGCGCGCGCGCAGACGGTTACATCGCGACCACGCCACGCTGCTCTTGTAGGGAACCTAACGCTGGGAGAAGAACCTGACAACCACGAGGTAAACTGGTATTCTCAGGTGCAGTCCAAAGGGGTTGGATCTTCAGTATACTCACAATATCAGACAGTCGTATGCTAGTGTTGAAAGTCAGCAAGGTTAGGTTACATCTGGCGTTGGTTTATGCCCACTGAAGTTTTGCATCGTGTAGCACATGTGGTCAAAAATCAACCTTTCAGGGTTTCCGTTTCACAGACATAAGTGTGCAAGGATCATTTGGCGCGGTTCCTAAATCGGAACGAATTAAGAACCGCGAAAAACATTTGTGAGATTGTATTTAAGAAATAAGATGGCAGCATCCTGTTTCTTAAACAAAAACTCATAAGTTACTTTGGCGCGACCCCCACGAGCGAGTGAATAGCCACGAGTTGGCGTTTAGCTCTTCAATATCACTCATCGAACCGCCGCGATAACATAGCCGTGTGGAGACACGTTGAGTTGTTATAGAGTGAAGTGGCAGAACAATAACATCGCCGCGAGACTCGCCCGTGAAGGTGTCCTAATTAAAGATTCTTGTAGCACTGCAATGCAATTTTTTTACCACCTAATTAAGAATGTTATAGTATGGGATCGTTTGTAATTAAGCCGTTGAATGAACTTAGATGTTGTATAGATTGAACAGGTTGGGATATTGTAAGTTTGTTAGGTTTTGGCAAGTCTTGTGAATTATGTGCATGAAATTGCCTTATAGTGGCAATATTTTAGTAACGTATCATTTATCACAAAATAATTCGTTTTGTGTAAATGATTCGTTATTTCAAGACTGGTTTTTTTTTAAGGATTTTGACAGAGACTATGTTATGTGGTGGGTATATGAACAGAAAAGAAAGCATTAAGTAATCACCAGAGATAAAACTTTATTCATTGAAATAGACATTTAATATGCTATTATACATAGTGAAACACTGAAAATCGGATACTTATCTGTAACTTAATCTAATATTTGCAACAAGTTGTTGCATTGGAAGCAATGTTTTTGTAGCCAATTTAGAATTCTCCAAAAAAATAATCACATATCTTCGTAATTCCAATGTAGTTAGGAAGCCTGCAACATAGTACCTACATCATACCAAATAATCTTAGTACCTATACCAAATACTGATCCATTTATGAAGCCTTAGAGTCGCATTTTGTTATACAGGCTAAAACGTAAATGCGTGGTAATTTTTTAAATACTTCTGCCCATAGAAATGAACAACTATCTTCAAAAAAAGTAATCGTAAATTCCTAAAAATAAATAAAAATAACAGACTTCCATAAAAATGAGCGAGCCTTACAGTAGTCGCATATGATGTGTAACATTTGACATCTCACCTTTGTAATAAGCAACGTTAACATTCTATCCTAAAAAATAAAATTAAAACTCTTACTTTAGTTCCGATTTCGACCGCGCGCAGACTTATCGTGCGCGCGATCTACCTTCTGACGGTCAACATTACCACCTCACGCGCTCATTGGTCAAAACAAATAGCGTGCGCTTCCCGGCTTCCTGTTACACAAATTAGTCTCATTTCACAAAATCACTCCCACAAGTCCCACAGATTGCAGGAAAGCGATAGTAAAGATGTTACACATAAAAAATTTGGACTTCCCTTAATTATTTTGATCAGCTGACGATAACTTTATGCGGTAACTTCCTTTTTTTACGGGTTATGGCTTCCTTGAATATAGTTGTTCATTTCCATGTGCATAAACAGTATCTAATATGACCACGCTTTACCGTTACATGCATGTAATCTTCCACATATTTAGCACTCTTACTTTAAGTAACGAAAGTACATATTCCGTGATATTGTTTTTTTTTTAATCACAAACAAATAGTATTTAATTTCATATATTCCACGGGTAACCAATATCCTTAGATCCCATTGTTAATACAGGATTTATTCAATAATCGGGTCGAGAACTATCGCATTTTCATAAAAGAAATGAGAAAGAACTTCACTACAGTGGTAAAAGGCCACGTCTCCTTGAAAACGGTCTAACCAAGAATTATTTGCCACCATCACGTTTGACCAAAACGGGTGACAACAATAGACAAATTTTGATTATGAAAATGCGACTCAACGGTCAAGTTTCTGGAATGGAACTTATGTGACAAATTGTCAAACGCGCCTTTATCGCAATGATTTTCAACACATAAGCATCAATAAAGTTGACTATTATACGTTTAGATTATGACGCGTCAATGATTTTATTCCAGAAACTGGTCTGGACCCATTCAACGATGTTTTTTACCTTTAGCAAGTACTTAGCCAGTGTCAATAAGGCATAATATTATAAGTCGTATGGGGAGTTAATTTAGAATGTTACCCACGTAAACGAGTGCTTGTAAATATAGCCAAATTGTTGTTTAGATGTAAGAAGAACGATTTGTCGGAAGGTTTTTACGAGTGTCACACCGGTGTCTGTATTACGAAGTATTTCATTATCATTTTATACAAGAAAATGCTTATTTTCATAAGCTAACACTTTTTCAGCAGCTTGTTCAAAGTGCTGATTGCACCAATATATTGTGCCAGAATACTTAGTGCCATTTCGTTAGCCTTTAGAACTAGTAAGCCGAATTTGATGTTACTAGATTATTTTGTTATATTTATTAGTGAGGATATTCGTATGATTCCCATCGGTGTTCGAACGCATATACACAGCTAATCCAATAAACTATAACCCGATACAGGCTAGCTATTACCTAACACGCATAAAGCTGTAACCGACCAAATCCGTCAGACCAAAATATCTGAGCGTGTTAGCTTTTACGCTACATGCTCTCATTGTAACACCAAAAAAATTGTGCAAAACAGAAATAATAATTGACTGCCCCATACATTAGGTTTCATCCCCCCAATTACATGGGCCAACATAATATAACTGACAAACGCATTCTAAACCGATGGGAACATACCAACTTTGTTGTAACGGGTTTGAGAACCACTAGGGTTATGTAGGTCCATCTATAACAAACATAAATATGTAATACATACCTTCCTATATAGCTATTATATTTCTTGCAGTAGTGTAGTAACTGCATCATAGTCTAATCGTTTTGAGCTCATTCTACTCTTGCCACTAGAAAATAAGTTATTCGGCCAACTCTAGATTAGTGTTGCTATAGAAAGCAGTGTTGCCAATGTAATATTTATTTTCATAGACAGCTGAAAAATTCTAGTCCTTCCAGAAATTATCTTGTAGTCTTGACTTCGCTAAAACAGCTTTGTATGCCACTGAAAATTACTAAAAATGTGTCGATTTTAAACGATGACGTTCCGTCGTTGTTTCGGGTAGATTGAAGTTCTAATGTATACTAAACAATTCGACGGATAGTTATCATTTTATTAACAGAGTAAAGAAAAGCTGATTGCTATAGCGAAACTTGTATTTTGTATGTTTTATATTTATGTAGTTAGGTCCTGCGACTAAACAATTTTGTCTAGTATTTTCAGCTTAGCTATAAGTATCAATTGTTGTAATGTTGCTTGCCAAGTACCTAAAGTGTACTCTTATTTAGCAGTATTAAATGTATGCATTCCAGATGTTGTAAAAAGCAACTGTTGGATTTGAAGCCGTACAAGTATCGAGTTTTTAAAACAGATTACCAATTTGATTGGAATTTTGATTGAATTCTTTAAGACGACTCAATGGAATGCTACTTTAGATGTGAGGGTAACACAATACAGATTTACTTTTTAATTGACAAAAAACGATCTCGTTTTGATACTTTATTTAAACAAATCATCAGATGCTGCTTCAAATCAAACATTGCCTTAATAGATCACATTCCACGTCCCGTAGCTTTAAGTAACACAATTCCGCCATAATTGAAATCGCGTCCAATGCAAAATAATGCTAAACAAACGATCATACGTTGCCATGAAATTGTTTTTAATGTTATTTGTATATTTTACGAATATTTAAGTTTATTAGCGGTTAGCGTAGTCGCCATGGTCAGTGCCAACACGACACAGTTATGTGGTATATTTATAATAATAATAATTATACATAAATAATTGTTAAGAATTTTAATAAAAATCTGATAGTGAGAATTTTGTTAATATTATTTTACTAATGTACTACCCATTATATACTAATACTACTTTGCATAAAAACTGTAGTTGGCTTTTCTACTGCCTAATGTTACATATTGTTTGAAAATACGCACTTGCCATTAGAAAGTCTAATAACTGGGATTTTTAATAGACCGACTACCACCTACCATATCTTATCTTAATCATCTAAAACTAAATATTGGTGCCGATTCTGCTGTGCACAAAATAAACTTAAATAAGCTATTGCTATCTCTCACTCTAATAAAACAAGAAAGAGACTGATGTAAATTAGTGCCGTCAAATTTAGTTGAACTGATGTTTCCATACAAAGTCAAAGTCGACATGTTTTTACGTGTACCCCTAGGTACACGTAAAAACATGTCGACTAAAAACACGGTAAAGCGCAAGGCGAAAACTAGTTTGACATCTCTAACTTAATTCATAGCTATAGCCGTCCTTTTCTTGCACTGCCTTTTAGTAAAAGATAGCGATTCTCTAATTTTAGTTAAGTTATTGAACAAGAGAATCGGCACCAATATCAGCCTTATTTATAAAACTACTAATCATAAGCTTAGTTCATATACCGATCAGCGGATTCTGTTTCTCCATAGAAAATAGAAACCAGTTATTCAGTGATTCAACTAGTCGCATGATTATCGTTTTTTATAAATATAAGCCCCGTTATGTATAAGTTCTGAAATTACATCTTAGATGAATCCTAAAGGGACTATAACACCGAGAGTGAAAACTTCAATGTATTTACAGTTTTTATGCAATAAGGCTATTTAAAACTAACTAAATGCCATCAATAATTACTTATCATTAATAAAATTACACTAAAAACGTAATAAAAATAAAATCAAGGTAATAAAAGCATTTACAGTCTGTCAGTCGGTCCGTTATGACGCTGGCGTTGGATCAGGGCATGTTAGAGTAATTGAAATTGACGAGTCGAGTTGTAATCTAAATAAAAGCATGCTAAGCCGAGAAAACTAAGAGCATAATAGGTTGTTATTATTACTCTCTCACAAGAACAATGATTTTGTAATTGTATGAAACAAAAATAAAGAGATCTCTGATCCTACATAGCCTGTTTTGGCATTATTACCTATTTACCCACTCGGTAAATATCATGTAGTGTGATTAGATTAGCATTTTGGTAATAAAATCTTCCAGTTTGTGCAGTTTATCCCGCAGAAACCTGATATTGGTGTTGTGTTATTCGATATTTTATTTCAAATACTCCTAGACCCCACGCAGCGTCGGTCGAAAGAAAAGAAAGGATATAATGGATAGAAAAGGTGGGACAAACCAAAGTGAATGAAGAAGAACCATAATGACATTACAAAACTATTGTTTATTAACAAGTCGTACAACACAACGCTACTCTAACGTGAGAGGCAGACTCGATACAACCGAATACATAATAATACATAAAGATGTAACTAGCAACACGAGAAATGCAAGGTCACGTCGCCACAACGCTAGAATGTATGTACGGTAGTCGGAAGATAAAGAATATGATCTATGCGCGCGCGACTTCTCTCTTCAATGTCTTCGCAAAGCTTGGGCTTCCTACTTAGCGGCTAACTCGATCATATTCTTTGCGCTTCGACAAGCCGGTGCCGCAGGCTGCACACGCAGGCAGCACACGGTTCCCGGCGGCCGGTCCCGGTTCCGGCGAGCGCCATTTCGAAAGGACTTTTCAATCAAACATTTTCAAAACTTCAACACAGTTAGTTTCAAGGAAGTTTTCATCCTTTACTTCTTGTTTCAATACCTTTTCAAACAAACAAAATCAGTATTAGACTTAGTGTTAAATCTTTATTAAGAGCTAGTTTTACATCCTAGAGGCAACTATGCCCGCGCGGGCGTTACACGCTAACTTATGCTAAACCCTTTCATCACATATAATTAACACAAAGGAGCTTCTCTCTTGGGGCCGCGTGGCCTGCGCACGCCTGGCTGCGGCCCGCCTGTCAGAATGTATACAAACAACATTACTACACTATACCGGCGTACAGAATATAAATGCATAGGAGCCGGTGACAATAGTTGGGATCTGTTGTAACAAAATGCTATGCTATGTCTGAAGTTGAACTCAGCATCACGCACTTACTAATAACGACCTGTAAAGTCAAAGAGGGGAGTAACTATGTGTTATACCAGAACATTATGATGCTACGGACTGAGGAGCAAAACATTATATCTATCAATTTATTCTATTCTACTAATTAACATCGCATAATTTTTTGATTGTATTTACTGGGTATTATCCTCGCTCAATGGCACGCTTTGTAATACTTATCGTAAATGAAAAAACACAAGCGTTCATACGAGCTGAGACGCGAGTTTGCCGGTGTTATTGGCCAGTGGACTAGTCTCGTCTAAATCGTTATCAAATTTAGGTCGCACGAGGATAATACCAGCGAATCCTCAACATGCAGGATATTTCATAGAATAAATTGATAGAACACAGATATTATAGCAGACAACATTTAGAAACTTATTCCTAATTAAACTAAAAACAAAGATTCAAAGACAGACCCCACTTCATACAATCACATACATATTATATACAGGAGTTTTGTAATATTTTACCAATTTATATGGAAGAGCATTGTTTGGGCATGCCCATTCTTTGGTATATGAATAGGTATCTTTGAAATTAATAAGTACAAATTTTCTCATAGCTGTTGCAAAGGTCTTAACCTTTAAACAAAACTATTTCAAAAAATTGAGAATGTTTTATCAAGTTAATTGAAATTATAATAAAATTAATTTGAAAACGAGTACACTGACTCAAGTTAGACCTTTTTTAACAAAGAACGAATATTGACATTGTGTCAAAAACAAAAGAGTAATATGTGTAATATACATTATTTTGTACAATTTAGCTTGAGCTTCAATGGTCATACATATTCTTACATGGAGGGGTTATTAAGCTATTTACTGCACATTTAGCGAGTCAATTGAACAGGGCTACTGAAACTATGCGAAAGATATCAACTATCTTCTATTTTGAACTCAGTTTAAGGCTCAACTATATGTACGAGGGGTTCCTAACACAAACCTCTACTCTCTGTTCCTAACTAGCGCTAATTTGACTATGTACATATAGTTACTTTAATTTTACCATACATCCAATAAAAAGAAAGAGAAGATTTAACACTTCACTCCAATTTGTGCATATAAAACCAATTGTGTCACACTAAATATAAAGACTTCTTGTGACTTACTCTTAGTACTCGTGTCGTTATCACACGGACCAACCACACTGTAGCTTTCTGAATTTCACCCAACACCAAAAAATAGATATCCAAAAGATATTGACTATAAATTCAACTAGCCTAAATATTGCTAGCAACGTCTAGAAGTTTGAGTAGCCCTGCCTGTATTGTTTTACCCAAAGAATTGGTTTACCAGCAACTTGGTCCTTTACACTAAAAGAATAAGAGCTATTTTGGCTTGTAACTAGAAATTTCGAAATGACGCCTATAGTTTTGTTGGCACTTTTGTTGGAGAACTAGTAATTTAGTCAAGTGTCTATACTTCATTTATAAAAAGACCCTTCTTGGCAAGGAAATGTGTGGAAATTATTGTTTTCCAGCAGGAGTTCTACATAATATGATGCTTCTATGAATCTTAACACAGTATCAACAAGATGAGCTAAAACTACTCGAAGAAATGGTTCAAAAAGTAATATAATGTGCGTGTGTCACTTTTGTCTCTGTTATTTATTGGGCGATGTTCGTTGGCCCCCTGGAGGTAGTACATAGTTTAAAAGTTGAAAGAAATACAGTTATATTCTAAAATTCCCAATAGACTAATTGACACATTATACTACTTGCAAATTACTTTCAGTTTTTTGTCGTGGTTAGCTTCGTGTTTGACCCCTATCACACCTGTTTTAATCAATTATAAGTCGACAATAGAGCACGCTTACGTAGAGATAACCTATTCAGTTGACTAAATTAAAAGTACTTTAGTCTTCTCATTGAAAAGTTTGAAGAAAAATTTGCTTAGAAGTAACTTATTAAGTGAAGTAAGGGCCGATTTTTGAAATAGTTTAGTAGTAGTACTTTCGTCTGAAGAATAAATAGAACTGCTTAGAAAACCTATTTAATCGCCACTTTTATCCCACAACGTAGTCATCTGAGGATTGAAAAGTCAGCCTTATTATAAGGCCGGATTTATTTATTTATCAAAAAGTTAAGAGCCTTGAAGTAACCTATCGCAGTTCCTATTCAGTTAACTAAAAAGAGTTATTAACCAAGTTCGGCGCATGAACCTATTTACCTAGAAGTAACCTATTCAGTTGACAAAATTACAAGTACCAGAGTTGATAAATCAAGTTGTTACTGGCAAACCAGCGATCTGGGCGGTTAGAGGAGCGGACAACGGTCGTCTACCGCTCCTGATGGTAATAGGACTTACGCGGCGAGTAGGAGCGCTCGCGCTCGTAGCGGCGGCGGCGGTAGTGCGGCGACGGCGAGCGGTGTCGGTAGCCGCGGTGGTAGTAGTCGCGCTCGCGGTAGCCGCCCGAGCGGTAGTAGTAGTCACTGGGGATGGGAAATTATCATGTTATTGAGGAAATTGTCCGGCTGTCAATCGTGGATCTTTGACAGTCGTTACGGGTCGTCAGAAGCCCGAAAGTCTGACAACCAGTCTTACCAACGGGTATCGTATTATCCAGTTACTGGGTTGTGGAGGTCAGATAGGCAGTCGCTCCATGTAAAATACTGGTATTCATCTGCTTAGACTGGAAGCTGACCCCAAGATTGTTGGGAAAAGGCTAGGCAGATTGATTGAGGAAATTGTCGAACGAAACCGCGACGGCCTCTTTGTCTAGGTGATAGATATCTATCTACATAGGATCCTTTATAAACACTGCTGCTCAACAAGAGGTCCTTTTTTTATGGGGTTGGGTAATGATCCAATATCTTCTCCCGCTCCACCCTGAGTGTGTCAAGCTTTTACTAACTAAAACCCACCCCTGTTCCTTCAATTACCTGAGTGCCCAGTAGGCGTGGTAACTCTGTTTCGAATTTGTCCGCGACCCCTGGGCAGTAACAAGAGATTCTGGGTATGATTAATGGTTCGGGCAAAGTGCTGCTGGGTCTTTCCAACACGGATTTTTCTGTAGCAGCCTATTTTTTCTTTTTTGAGGTTGGAAATCATCCAATGACTCTCCAGCTCTGGGTGGAGCGGGTGGGCGTGTCACTTTTACTGACTAAAACCCACCCTTGTTTCTTCAGTTGCCCGTGCCAAGGGCCGCGAAAACTCTTTTGAATTTATCCGCGACCCCAGGCAGGCTGTAGCAGCCCTGAGTCATGATTTTATGCTCTGTTGATCAGGAAGCACCCTCTATTACTCATTACTCACATAGGGATTTAAAAAAACTGGCGAAAAGTGGACCTAGCGTTGATAATATTTCTTTTCTTAATATAAAAAATGTTACCCCACGCTAGGAATTGCCCCTGTATTTACAAACATGTAAACTCACACAAGACACACAGACCCGGAACAACATATAAATATTTGTTCCGTGCAGGAATCAAACCTGCGACTGGCAGCCAATCGCTCAACCACTTTCAGATTGCTCATAAAATAAAACCTGCTATTTTAGAGCACACACACATTAGGAATGTATTACCATTATATAAACAAGCTGCTTTTTAAAAAAAAAAAGACCACTTTATTCGTTTTACAGCGACGCTGCAGGCAAATATCATCCCACAATGTGTCAAAGCAAATACAGCAGTACTGGTCACTGATCCCGTGATGAGTCAGCGGCAGAAATCACTACATATTATAAAACAAGTTCCCCGCCACGTCCGTCTGTCTGTTCATTCGCATCATCATCTTCCTGCCCTTATCCCATGTTACTTGGGGTTGGCGCAACACGTTTTCTTCTTCCATTCTGTCCTGTCAGCCGTCACGCTATCACTAACTCCCTTTTCTCAATAAACTCAAAAACTACTGAACGTATTTTCATGCGGTTTTCTCCAATAGACAGAGTGATTCATGAGGAATTTGTACCCGTGCAAAGTTGGGGCGGGTCACTAGTAATGAAACTAAACCATACTCACTCTCGATCACGGCCGCCGCCACGCCTGTCGTACCCGTTGTCACCGCCTCTGCTTACGCTGCAAAGTAATAGACGCGTTTGTATCCACTTTTAATAGGAAAATGTTTATGTATTAACATCCCCTATACTTGAATTCAGAATTCGACATAATTATAAAATTTTGGAACAATAAACTATGTTAATTAAGGTAAATTCCAAATTCTTAGGCTTTTTAAAACAAATGGTAACTTAAAAATGAAGTTGATACTAGAGTTGGTGGTGATGGAACCCAAGTATCTCGAATTATAAATTCAAGTTTGATAAAATTTTATATTTTATTGTACAAACAGGCCTTAAATAAATCGCCAAAGCTTTAGGACAATTTACTCTAAATCCGTTTGTAGTGTTATGATCTACCAACACCTAGGAGTCGCCCATACATTTTCTAGTATGAGTGAATTTCTATGCTGGATGGGATCTAATTAAGTACCATAAGATTCAACCATTTTCCACATAATTAACTGTCTCGGTTTAAGCTGTAGTAATTTAAAAAGAACACCTCTTAAGCTCCGCGGACAAATCCGATAAAAAAAAAAAAAAAAAAAACCCGACGACAAGTGGGTTGCCAGCCGATAATTTTTTTTTCAAACAGGTGAGTTTCGGAGCCTAATGGTAAACACCAAACAAATATAAAAAAAACATTTTTACAAAAAAATCAACCGCCGTCCAAAAAAATGCAATAAAATATTAAAAAAAAACTTTAATTTCGGAAGTAGGTGTTTTTATTTTATTTCTTCGTTATTTAACACCGACTTCCGAAATTAAAATTATTTTTTAATATTTAGTGTATATTTTTAAATCGGTTGTTCTTTTTGTAAAAAAGTTTTTTTTTTTTTACTTTTTAGTTGTTATACCCCAGAACTAAAAACCCCAATAACATGGAACGTGGAATTTAAACATAGTCGTAATTTGAGAACATCAAAACGTCATCTAGGTATACGTATTTTTCGTTTTTGTTCAGTGTATCAAAAAGCGCTGAAGCAATTTCGATAAAATTTATATGGGACCACCTTGGAAGTATATTCTATCGGATAAAAAAATAATTTTGAAAATCGGTCCTCAATTGACAGAGAAATCAGTGGACATAAAAAAAAACAGTCGAACATAGAACCTCCTCCTTTTTCGAAGTCGGTTAAAAAGAAAATTGAAAATCGCATGCAAGTTCCTATGGGTAGGTTTGCGAGTATGCTATTTTCAATTGTATTTTAATTGAGATTTACGAGTGGTCTATTATCAATGAAAACTGCTCAAACATTAAGGCGCAATTATACGACTTTTAATGGTTTTTAATTGAACATCACGTCTAAACGACTAGTCTTATTTTTCTTTGAAAAAAAATATATGTTACTTAAATTTTTCTAAAATTTCCGTCATAATTTGATCTCAGAATATTTGAAATTATATTTTTATAACATAATGTAATTAATTTGTAAAGTTATGTCTGACGCGGATAAAAAATTGAGAATCACGCAAAAACTATAAATCGTATTTTTATGAAACCTTCACCATTTTTAAGATCATTTAATTATTTATAATTCAGTCTCGCTGTTTTAGTTTAATACCTGTTGCTTTATGTGTAATAAATTAATAATGCGTCTAATTTCGGACAGCTCTCCTTGATGGTCGAGTCCTGGGTGGACATACGACGCGTTACGTGAGCTCAGCGCAGAACACGCAAGCTAACCACTCAAGGTCATTGGCAACTAATAGCGCCTTAACTGGTCAGTATTTTAAGAAACCTTCACCATTTTTAAGATCATTTAATTATTTATAATTCAGTCTCGCTGTTTTAGTTTAATACCTGTTGCTTTATGTGTAATAAATTAATAATGCGACTAATTTCGGACAGCTCTCCTTGATGGTCGAGTCCTGGGTGGACATACGACGCGTTACGTGAGCTCAGCGCAGAACACGCAAGCTAACCACTCAAGGTCATTGGCAACTAATAGCGCCTTAACTGGTCAGTGCATGCTGAATGACTTCCTACTATGTGTAAGATGTAGATTTGGGCTCACTAGCTTCTGCCCACGAGCGTGGAAGTCAACTATACCATAAAACAACCCAATGACAATCTTACTTTCTATAAGTACTCTTATAAATGAGAGTTTTCATGGATGCTTGTTACTAAATCACAGCAGAATGGTGGAACGGATCTGGATGAAATTTGGCACAGATTTAGATTATAGTCTGGAATAGCATACAGTTTAACCCATATAATGTGCTCATATCGAAATGATGATATATGCTTAATTTTATAGACGAAAAAAAAATTTAAAAAATCTAAATAACTTTATATTTTTAACAGATTTTTGAAAAAAAAAAAATGTTTATTTTCAATTGAGGGTAGTTTTTTTTCACAATATTTTTTCTGTCGATAAAATTAAGCATAGATTCCCTCATTTCAACATGTGCACATTATAAAGATCAGTGATAGAATTTTCATAATCGGATCAGTACTTCCAGAGATACAGACAGACATACAATAGTTTATAACCTAGTAGCATAGTTTACAAACAGACGTACAATTATACAACTTTTTAAGTTAGTTTTGGTAAAAGTAAAGGTGTACTTACGTAGGTTTTCCCATATAAATGCCGGGTGTGGGCGTGTGCGCACGCTGTGTAATAGAGAAGTCGACGCGGATGCGACGTCCATCGATCTCCATGCCTGTGCACTCGTTCTTGGCCACTTTGGCGTCTTCCTGGTTCTCGAAGTAGACGAAGCAGAATCCTCGGGAGCGACCGGTCTGTAATGTGCTTTACGTCTTAGATATTTGTAAATAAAATGAGATCTGCCGTCGATTGAATGTCTTAGTACCAATTAATTAGCAATTGGTGGCAGTACCTAACAATGTGATGTTAGTTCCGATTTACAAATGCCCTCTGATCTTCTTCAATGGACAAATTAATAGAAACGCTACTAAACTTTTTTTTTAAAGCCTTGGCCCACACTGGGAATTACTTCCTGTATCATGGGTGTGTTCACAAACACAAGACACCCAGACCCAGAAACTATCTGAAGGCCATACAAATGTTTGTTCCGTACGGGAATCGAACCCGCGACACGCAGCGCAGCAGCTAATCACTCAACCACTGCACCAACCATGCCGTCAACTTGTGCTGACAATTACAATTATGTTGCTCTCTGATATCAGTATGAATGGTCCCTTGATGTGTTAGTGATAACGCGCACGAGCAATTTGTCTCCTCAACTATTTTGTCTCTCACATCAAGTATGGGCTTGTATGAAAGTGCGCGCATGTAGCGACGCAATAGCCGGGATAGCTGCCGCTCAAAAGTTTTTTTTTTTAATCTCAGAATTTTCTTACAAAAAAGTCGCGTTGCTGTCGCTCCCGTGTGCGCATCGTCCGAACAGACAGCGACAAAAAAAAGAATTTGGGAAACTAAGTTGCTCGTGGGCGCTCTCCCTTAGACCCTTTGGAAGCGTCCAGATCTGATGAATGCGCCGCTCGCGAGCTGCACGCGTGCAGTTACTGCAATTGTTTGGTGCGCACTGTGCAAGCCTTGCGTGAGCAAGGCTTGCACAGTGCGTGCGAGCGGCGCATTCGCCAGATCTGGACACACCCTTACAATGACATAGCCAAATACCTGAAATACAACAAATGATAGTAGAACTCACCTTAGCATCAATAACGACTTGTACTTTATCCACGGGTCCATATTTAGAGAAGATGTGGTTGATCTGCTGTTCAGTGGTGTACAAACTGAGTCCGAACACGCCGAGGCATCTAGACGGCGTGGGATTCTCCTGTTGACGGTACATGGGGTCTATTTTCTTGTAGGTAAGTCTCACTCTTTATATCAGAAAAGCTACAAAAGATATTGAGTTGTGTTTGTTCTTTTGCTTCTCGGTTTTGAGTCAACAGTCCAGTATTTTACTGTTGGTACTCAAAAGTATCAAACTGGGTTCATTATAAAAAGAGACATTTTGCAAAAAATATTAAAATGATTCAAGAGAAAGATCAAAGATTAAAACTGTCACTAGAATTATAAAGGGAATACTGAAATTGATGTGCTGGTTTAGATTGAAATTAATTACAAAAATTGAGCTAAGACCATTATTCTCTTATCAAATATTGATAAAGGTGCACTAAGTTAAACTTTTACGTCCAAATTCAGATAACATTTTAGCACCATGGTTCTTACAGCTCAAAAATAGCATGCATTAATAAAAAAAAAGAACTTAAAACTACTTAAATCTAAACTTACAACTAAAATTTTGCTTTTTAGCAAAATATGCAATTGGCTTTTGGGGGACTATAGTGATTAAGACAAATCACAAAAAAAAAAATTACCAATTGCGTAGCGACAACCTATCGGTATTTTAGTCGCCATTTATAAGTCAGATAGCAAACACAAGTGCTTGCTAGTGACATTTTCTTTGTTGCTTCAGAACACAATGGCCATTGTTTGTGTGTTTAAATTAATATTCTTGGAAGATTATTTTTAGGCATTTAAAAACTTAGAACAGAGAGCCCAAATAGATTATCATTATTTGCCTGGCCTGCTGACCTGACACCCTTTTGGCATAACTAATGCCTTTATGTTGTATTTATGCCAATGAAAGAATTCACTTTCTGTCCTTTCCTGACTATGTAATAAGTTTCAGTCTATCTAGAAGCAGCCAAAATGGCTTAATATCAAACTTCAAACATGGGCCACCATGTACCAGCCTTCATTAGCATGCGGGGACAACTTAAAACTAGGGGAATAATTACAAAAAATGGTATTCACATAAACATCACTCCTCACCCTGTCGCCCATATGCCGGCGTCGTGAGGACATAGGGCTATGGCTGTGGGAGCGTCGATAGGAGCCCCGCGGCGAGTACGAGCGACTGCGGGAGCGCGAGTACCGCGAGGAGCGGTACCCGCGCCGTGCAGAGCCCGACCGCGACCGCGACCTGGAGACGGACCTAGCGTCAGCGTGAACGCTCAAGTTAACATGCAAGAACACACAAAGCGGAGGGAAAGCGAAGCTGCTTTTTGGTGACTGTGTTTTACTATTAGATGTTGACGTTTTGGAGTCCTTTGGGCTTGGGACAATTTAGAGAAAAATATTTTTATGAGCTGCATCAATCCATCAGACAAAGGCCTCTGAAGTTCTCAATCAAATTAGCCTCAGCGTCTACTACTAGACACTGGCCTCTCTCAATTGTCAATTAATTAAGCCTGTTGAAGTCTATTTTTAGACATAGACCTCTCTTTCTCCTAAGTTACAACATATTGATTGATTACTAACTCTTATTCAAATGGGGCATATAAAGATCAGCTTTGCTCAATATTGTTTAAAAATGTCAAAATCTAATATGTACGCCAATTTATAGTTTTATTATAATGAGAATAAACTTTGTTCTGGAACATTACAATTACTTAAGTAGGGTCAACCAAAAAGCTTATTGATGTTAGCAAACAAAGACAGTTGTCATGGTTTCCTGCACACAATATTATTGATCATACAGCAATAAGCATTATTACAGTTAGTACCTGTGTTAAGCACCATTTCTATGATTAGACTGAGGATAAAGTGTAATCAATAATTTTGTGAGCAGGGAATAGCGAGAGATGTGTTGTTAGTAGCCATGCTTATAGGATGCAAGAGTTAGACATACACAACGTTATTTATAAAATTAACCAACAATGATTAGCGGATTCTAAACTCAAAATAACACGTCTTAACCATCAAATTCAACTGTTTAAAGGACAAAAACTTATTTGAATGATTTTTCAGTACTTTACAACCCATATCTACCATTCTTCCAGGTAGAAATTATTGAAATGAATACTCCTAATCAGTGCTGTTTAAAAAAAAAAAATACCATGCAATTAGGTAGTTTACATGGTATTTTTTTTTACAAGGCTCACAATATATATTGTATTGACTTGTATTTTGAAGCTCTTGTGAGCACAACAGGCTATTGTTGTGAATCCACTGATTCACAATAGACTAGTTCTATTAGTTTGTTGACCTATTACATTCCTACGGGTTAAATTTTACATTATGTGGATCAGTTTTTTCAAAATTACAAGTTACCCTTAAGAATATCATGTTTGATCTTATGTTATTTGTACTAGCAAAATGATGAAAATTTAAGTTATCGATCAAGGACTATTGGTCAACTGGTTCATTGTTAATCTTGGCTAATCCAAAATTTAAGGTCTAAATACAATAGACAGCGCGTTTGAACTTCTATTATGTTTCATAGCTAGTCAAATGTTGAAACTGGAATAGAAGTTATAAGTAATTACTCAGAAAACTTCTGAACTCAAATAATTAAATACCATGTTGGCAGGAAACTGGCATTTGAGGACAAACTTGTTCCAGCAATGTAAATAATAATTAAATACCACGTTATTTACTACTTTCTTATCACTCCTCGCGCGCCACGCCTTCCCCTCCCCCAAACATACAACATTATTGATAAACTGTTGCTACGATATTTTCATTACTATCGAACAAACTAGCCAATTAAAAACAGATGCCTATCGACTAACAGATTAAAATGCGGAATCGTCGCTCAAATATCGGCAAGGTCGTACACTCTAGCATAAATGACTACAAAATTTGCACTTCCCGAGACGCGTGTAAACTATGTTTGACGAGTTTTAACGATACACACCATTGCGCAACACACGCGAGCGGTAGGTACCCTTGAGATCGAGGTTAGGAAGTTTTGTTAGTAAAACATTAAACAATGACAAATACTCGTTAAGTTTTAGCTATATTATCACACAAGGTTCCACAATCAAAATTTAGTAACAGCAGACTTACGGGCTCCTATATTTTCTGCTCGATGCTTTTGGCGGGGGCGGCGTCCTAGACCGGCTTCGGCTGTGGCCTCGCGACATTGCGGTGGGCTTCGGTGCCGGTTCTCGTGATCCGTTACGAGTCCTCGAGCGACTCCTCTGAAAACACCACAAGCGATAATCACGTCATTAAATATAGAACGATCCGCCGACAAAATAAAACACACGCGGCGGGAATGCAAGACGGACGTGACAAACTACTGTTAATAATAGTACCTCTCGATCCGACATTTTATTCGGCGTGATGAATCCGATGAATAAAAAGAAGACAAAACGTATTCAATCTATTTTTGATGTGTAAAATTCGAACAAAATCTCGCGAGCACACCTCAATCGCGTACAGCAAGAAATGAAATGAAGAAACGAAAAACAAAATGGCGTGCCGTGAACTAGTGTTGCCAACCAAAGATGCGCATTTACTAATATAACTAACCGGTTTTAGTCGATTTCTAGCAGGACTACACTGATTGGACTGATTAGTAGTTCTATTCTATTCTATTTTTATTAATGGCAAGCAGAGCCGTTGTCGACTATTCTGCCAATGTCAAAAGTAAATTGGAAAAGCAAGTGTGTATTAGAATAAAAAAAATTAAGTGAACAGGAATACGATAAAAATCTTCGATTGATACAGTTGAACTTGGCGGGTTAGTACTGGACTGAAACAAACAAAAAATAATAATACATAAATATAATAATGGTTAAAACATTAAATATACATATACCACAACTACAAAGACAGATAGATTTCGGCCTATGACTCATAGTTTTATGTTGTTGTGACGGATGAAGCTCATCAGCGCCACAAGCAGTTCAGACGAAGAATATGTTAGAAGAGAGGGGAAATTAATTGGAAGAGGAATCTTAAATTTAGGGAGGCGGCTATATAAATCTAAAGGTGGGATGTTGTTTGAACATTCAAAGAATATGTGATCAAGGGTACCCTCTTCTAGACCGCACTCGCATAAGGAGGAATCACGAACACGAATTTTTTCCAGAAAGACGGGAGTACAGCAAAAACCTAAGCGGATTCTGCAAAGGACGGATACAATAGATTTAGAGACTTTTTTATATTTGAAGAACCAAGGTTTTGTTTTTATGGTTGGTTGAACTGCATAGTAGAACCTACCCTTCTTCTTACCAGTAGTATTCCACTGTTCCTGCCATGCACATTGAAGATTTGCTTTTGGCAGGTTCAGCAAGTCATACCCCTGATGAGAGTTGTGGGAGAGGTCAGCAGACGCTGATGAGCATGCATCTTTGGCCAGGGCGTCAGCGCACTCATTGCCCTTAATGCCACAATGACCAGGTATCCAAACTAGTTGAACTTCCCTTTGACTATCAGCACATGATAGCAATGCCTTTTTAATTTTTATAATTATGGAGCTGTGCAGTTTACTATTGAAGGGGTTTTGAACTAAAGCTTGTAGACAGCTAAGGGAGTCTGTGAAGATTACAGCTTTATCTATGTTGGGGTGTGACTCTATAAAAAGACATGCTTCTAATATAGCCACACACTCGCCTGTGAACACAGAGGATTCCTTAGGACATTTATATTGTAGAACAATCCTGGAGCTTTGGTAATACACCGCAGCTCCAGTGTAGCTGGAATCAGTAAATTTGGAAGCATCAGTGAAAAATTTTTGGAATTCATTCCACCTCTCGCCTACCACCGCATTAAAGGCCGAATTCGCTGAAGGAGACTTTTTGGATATACCAATATTATAGAAGATTTTGGGAGTGAAGCATAAGACTTCATAATCGAAGTTAAAAAGGGGGATTTTGGGATATTGGATGATCGGACTTTCTAAATTTTGGATCATACGAAAATGTTTTAAGATTAATGGGATTTCCTTATTTTTCCAATAATTTGAGCTACTGCATAAGGCATTTAACTCGTTTAATTTTGCAATAAGAGGGTGGGAGGATCTACATACTAGTCTGGACAAAAAATGGGAAGCCAGATACTGCCGCCTTAAAGCTAGGGGAGGTTCAGCGCATTCGACCTGCAACGCGTTAATAGGAGAGGACTTCATACACCCAGAGATGATCCGAAGGCACTTAGACTGAACCCTATCTAGTCTAGCCAAGGCACCCTTGTTACACGGAATCAAGTGGAACGAACCATAATCTAATACACTACGGACAAGAGCATTATAGACTAATTTCATAGTGTAGGGGTGAGCACCCCACCAGACACCTGCAAGAACTTTTAATATTGAGATAACTCGTTCACATTTTTTGAATAGATGATTAATATGATGCTTACCTGACAATTTCGAATCAAGGAAAACGCCTAAAAACTTAACTTTATTTGATAATGGGATATTTTTTCCGGAAATGGCCACTGTGACGAGAGGGATTGATCGTTTCCGAGAGAAGATTACTGCCGAACTTTTGGGAGCGGATAGTGACAGCCCATGGTTTAACAGCCAATGGTTCAAAGAGTCCAGGGAGAGGCATAGAGACGACGCAGCGTCAACGATAGAAGAGTCTGACACATACAGGGCTAAGTCATCAGCATACTGCAAGATATGACAGTTATTATTTAGGCAGCTACCAATGTCAACTGTATATAAGTTATAGAGTAGGGGGCTGAGGACGAAGCCCTGCGGAAGTCCCCTCCAAGTCTGTCTCACCCCGAAGTCCTCACCCTGGACTCTCAGAACCAAGGAGCGAGACAAAATTAGTCCACATATGCATTCGATCATCTTACCGGGAATACTCAGCTGGTGCAATTTTTGCCTGAGAACTGGAAGAAGAACATTGTCATATGCAGAGGAGATATCTAAAAAGGCTGCAACAACAGACTCGTTTTTAGAAAACGCTAACCGAATGTCTGTAACTAAAACGCCAACACTGTCCATGGTGCTGAGCCCTTTCCTAAATCCAAATTGATAGTTCGGCAGCAAACCTCTGGATTCGACTATCCACTCAAGTCGATTTTTGATGAGGTGTTCCAGTAATTTGGCTAAGGCTGAAGACAAAGCAATAGGTCTAAGCCCATTCGGATCATCTACATGTTTGCCTGGTTTCAACAGTGGAATGATGATTTGTAGTTTCCACTGGTCTGGAACCCAACCATGATCATAACAAAAGTTAATTAAATCTAAGAAATATAATTTAGCTTTGTCCCCAGAACGACTAATGAAAGAGTATGGCACACCATCAAAACCAGGTGCGGAGTCCCGGACGTGACTGAGTACCATATTCAATTCCTTCAAAGTAAATGGCACATCGAAAGGGTCATTAGAAACAATATGATGGGGTACATTAAGACATTCAGAAGAAAGTGGGACATATGGTGGAGCTATTTTATCAAAAAAAAGTTCAGCAGTTTCCCTAGTGATTGGTGAGGAGATAGATGAAGAACAGCCATGTCTAAACCTATTAATGTTCTTCCACACAGCTGAAATTGGGGTGGAGGGAGATAAGGATGTGCAGAATTTAACCCAACCCGCACGCTTCTTCCTACGGAGGAGTCGCTTGGATCTGGCATTCACTTGTAAATAGGCCAACAAATTTTGTGTAGTCATCTCCCGATTGTAATGCGCTTCGGCTTCGTTCCTCGACCTGACCGCCAGAGTACACTCTTGGTCCCACCATGGAGGTGACGGGATTTTATTACGGGCACTGTTTTTCAAAGGGAAACAAGAGTCGGCACTAGAGGTTACAGCCTCAACAAAACCTTCATAACAACTCTTGGCATGGTGGTGACCAGAAGATACAGGTAAACTTGCATTTAAATTTGGGAGATCATCAATTTTCTGCTCCAGTAGTGAAGCAAACTTTGACCAGTCTGGTTTGGACAGGTTGTATTTCAAAAGTGGAGGAGAACTTTTTTCTAAATAAGTCTTGTTAATCAAAGAAATGATAATGGGATAATGATCACTGCCATGCGACAAGGTTGTACATTCCCAATGGGTCGAAGCTGCTAGCTCGTTGGAGCAAAATGATAAGTCCACACAACTCTTCCGTTGACCAGGAGGAGACCTGCGAGTTGGGCAACCATTATTTAAAATGCAGAGATCCAAATCGTCCAAGATCTCAACCAGAGCTATCCCAAACGAATCACAACGCTCAGATCCCCATCTGTAATGGTGACAGTTAAAGTCGCCCATAACCAGAATAGGACCCTGAACATTGGCAAGAACATTTCGCAAAATCCTTAGGAAGTTATGATTAGGATGAGCAATGTATACTGAGAACACAGTGATACCTTCCACTTTTCCAGCTACAATACTGATGTCCCCTGTAAGGGAAGGCAAAGATAAGGGAGAAAGTGGGACCCGATTGTTGACAAACAGGGCTGACCCTCCGTAGCCGTCGGCTCTATCACATCGTAGAATGTTGAAGTGTGGCATACGGAAGCTAAGACTTGGTAAGAGCCAGGTCTCAGCTATGGAACAAGCCAGAGGCTTGAACTTGTTAAAAAGAAATATGAGGTCGTGCTTTTTATGCCACACGCTCCTCACATTCCACTGTAGGAATACTTGGCGAGACGCCATTTCTGAAGTTGGAAAGAATTTTAATAAGTTGATCGGCAACGTTGGACGGTGATTGAGAACTAGAAGGAGAGGAGATAATAGTAGGCAGTAGTTTTAATAGGAGTTCAATAATGGAAACAGAATTACTGGAAGAAACATAATTGTTAAGATTGCAGCCATTAGGCTGTGAAGATTGGGGAGTACCAACTAATTGATGGTGAACAGTCTTGTCATATGAAGGGGAAAGTGGGGTATGTGTTTTGGGTTTAAGAGTGACAGTTTTGCGGTATGAGAGTGCTTTTGCAGCATTGGCATAATTACGGGAAGGAACTGGGATGATCTTGCTAGCCTCGACATAGGAAATAGCTTTTTCGGCCATAACTGTCTTAATGGCCTTCTGTCTACCATGCTCGGGGCATGACCTGCTATTGGCAAAGTGATTACCAGAGCAAAGCACACAAAAAGCCTCGCCTTCAGCAATGTTGCAACCATCACCAGGGTGATCGTGGCCACATTTACTGCAGCGTGGTTTAGATCTGCACAGGTTCGCAACATGTCCAAATCTGCAACACTTGCGACATTGTATTGTGGGATATATATACTGTGCGACTGGGAGAGAAGTATAGCAGCAATAGACACGTTTTGGTAATACTTGGCCATCAAAAGTAATGACACAAGTTTCTGTGGGTTTCCACTCACTGGCACCGTCTTTTTGTATTTTCCTATTAATGCGTCGGACTTTGAGGATTTGCCCACATCCAGAGGGCACAGACAAGTATGTTATAGCCTCTTCTTCTGTTATATCGGTTGGGACGCCAGTAACAACGCCCATCCTTGTAATATTGAATATTGGAATTGAGGCAGAATAACTAAACTTCAATAACAAGCCATTCACCAAAAAAGAGTTAGCATCCTGAGGGGAAGTAAACTCTACAGACACACGATTTCGACCAACTTTGTTTACTCCATCGCGAACTACATTCGCGACATTGTTGAGCATAAGAAATTTGCCAAAGTTCACGGGATGTAACGTGGTGCCTGCGTTTGGTTGGGTTTCAATACGAGAGACATGAACGATATAGGGGCCCTTATCCATTACAGAATATCTAGTGCGACCTATTTGACTTTTCGGTTGTTTGTTTGGAGGAGTGGGTGACAGAACTTCGTCGTTACCGGGACGTTTACGTGAGGTTTGATGGGTCTGGGACGTTTCCATATCTGTGATGCTACAAACAACATCTGCAAATTGTGATAATGGGTTAGGGGATAATAGATTAGGGGAAATTCGGATGTCGGGAGGATCAGGATCGGGAGGTTTATTTCTATCCATCTTGTTTAAAACTATGAATACACAAAACAATTACAACACAAACCTGTTTACGAACACAAGGACAACACAATTATATAACAACGGTCACAAAAGTTCCAACAATCACTCAAAAACAATTAAAACTCTCAAAACACACGTGCTAACCAAGAAACCCGTGGCGAGAATCGATTAGTAGTTTCCGAACGAAAAAGAAACAAAACATATTTTACGACGTCGACGTTTCTAAATGGAAAGCAAACTGTCAAATCACATTATCCACATCACATTGCGGAATGTGGTGTGATTCGCTCAATATTTAAATTCATTTATTTTTTGCGTAAATATGACTGACAACGAAGTACAAAACGATCCCTCAGGGGACCAGCCTCAAGAAAAGACTGCTAAGCAACTAGAGAAAGAAGCAAAAAAAGCTGCAAAGTTGGAAAAACTGAAAGCCAAGTTGGATAAAAAGAGCTCAGCGCCAGCTGTACAGAAGGATAAACCAGAGGTAGGTTTTTGAGCCCTTTGATACCTCTGCAAAAACACCGTCAAGCTTTTACACTGACTTTACTACTGAAAATTGATGTATGAATGAGTTTTATGGCTGCCTTGTTGTGGTAAAATTCTTAGGTTAATAATTGGAGGCCTGTATCGGCAGGTCAAAGTAATGCCGCAATATTGTTAGTCACATTGCATCACTCTAATTGTCTTTCAACGCGTAATAATCTATCATCAGTATTATGTGTAATGAGACCAATTTGGATGAGATCTTTGATTAGAATAATTTTATAGAAATCTGAAATGGACTGTTATCAGACTTATTCTGATTCTTAAAGTAATAACCATTAACTTACATATAAAAAAGTTTGCAGAATGTACCTAAATAGCCCAGATATTCTTAAATGAATGGTTAAGTATTAATTTATTTACAACCCAGAATAAAAACTTTTTATCTATACTATTAATAATAAAGCATCAGATAATGTATTAAACAGTAGTAAACTTTAATATTTGCAAAATCAAGTGTTTTATTGTAAAATTAAAATCTTTCTATTGTTTCACTAAATTCACAAATAAACAATTATTCTTTAATCTACTCTTTAAAACAGCTAACATCCTAAAATATCTGCTTAACATATCCCCACAGAAAAAGGTAAAAGAAACAAAAGAGAGTGCCGTATACACCGCAGATACAGCACCGGGTGAAAAGAAAGACATCACGGGTGCTATGCCCGATGCCTACAGCCCGCAGTATGTAGAGGCAGCCTGGTACGCCTGGTGGGAGAAGCAGGGCTTCTTCAAACCTGAATATGGAGTGAGTATTAACTAGTAGAGTAAAGACTTATAATGTGTGATGCCACACCATTAAACACAGCAATTTTTTAACATAATCTTATAACATCTACAAAAACTCAACAGTGGGACAAATTACCTACACTATAAAAATAAACTTATGACATAGTATAAAAAGGAAGTCATAGCCTTAGCTGGTTGCTGTCTGTATGAGTAAGCTAGTCTTTTTTTTTGTGGTGTGGTAAATCATCCAATGACATCTCCCGCTCTGGGTGGAGCGGGAGGGAGTGTCAGACTCTTACCGACTATAACCCACCCCTGTTCCTTCCCTGCCTGAGTGCCCAGGGTAGTGGTAACTCTGTTAAGAATTTATCCACTACCCCTAGCCATATTTATCCGCTACCCCTAGGCATATGACTAAGCTAGTCTAGCTAGAGAACCACAGAACGAATTTGTATGTGGTTTTTTCTATACATAGCATATAAAAGAGCTGAGTAATAATGTTATTTGTCAATAAAGTTGATCAAAATTATGATTTTTGTTGTTAATATAGCGTGCACTGACTGCCATATTTTTGACTGTTTTCCGTGGCATCAAAAAATGAAAACCTGCCAAATGTCAGATAGCAGCACTTTAGCTTTAGCATGGCAGCATAGGAGATACATCAAACAAATTATATACTAAAGACTTACGAAATAGGACAAACTATAATGGACTTTTTTTGTGGGCCTACCCACAAAAAAACTCCATTATAGTTTGTCCTATTTCGAAAAATTAGTCACTAAGTATAAGCAAGTTTTCAAGTGTTATTTATAACCAATTTGCAAAATAAGAATGAAATATTATTTATTTTGCACAGACCACAAATGCACATAACGAAATTTACAAAAGCCTTGTATTTAAACAGTAAATAAGTATCATTTATCACTTAAGGTGAATGCGCCAGGGTAGCCCGCGAAATTCAAATTTTCTTACGTTTTTTGCAATTTCCTGCAAATTGCAATCATCAATACATCTCTCTCAGTTAGAATTGACGCCAAATGTCATGATTTCATGAAATACTTACATTTGAAATCAATTCTAACTGAGAGAGTTGTATTGAAGATTTTAATGATTACAATTTTATAAATACATACTTGCTACGGCCGCGAATCAAATTTTGACCAAGATATAACCTGACACTGACCTGCAAATTGCAAAAAACGTAAGAAAATTTAAATTTCGCGGGCTACCCTGGCGCATCCACTTTAAGATTTTTCTAAGGAAGAAAATAAATCCTTTAGCATACTGGCGCCATCCAAAGGAAGAACTAGGTAACTATTACCTACCTCAAAAATACAAAACAAAAATCTCTTCATCTTGAGAAAGCCCCTAGTAACTTAATTGCTATTTCCAGAGGAAATCCGTCCTGGACCCAAATCCAAAAGGCAAATTTGTGATGGTGATCCCTCCTCCCAATGTGACAGGAACACTCCATTTGGGTCATGCCCTCACAAATGCTGTTGAAGATGCACTCACTCGGTGGCACAGGTAAATATCGGTAGAAAATTATTCTTTTTTCACTTATAATTATACAGTTTTCTAGTGACTAGTATGATCCAAATTAAATCTTTTATATACCTTAGGGTTAGCTCACATGAAGACACAACTCAGTGTGAATAAATTCGAAATTGAAATTCTGGTGGTATATTTCCTTGTGTTCTTCTAGTGTGTTCTAACTCTTAGAACCTATAAAAAAATAACCATTTGATTATAAACACTGATTAGCATGTTCTTAGTCAAAATTTATAACCCGGAGGAAGGATAGAGATGGTAAAGTATTCATTATCACAAGTAATCATTTAGGATGTTTAGTCCCATACAAACACTATTGACATACCATGTAGTGCCTAATAATAATATTGATGTCCACCGAGCAAAGCAGCAATGTACTGCATAGTGCCTGTCAAATTGATGTCAACTGAGTTAGCGAATGCACCTGCTAATGGCTGTTCCAGATCTGGATGTCTTCTGTAATTTTAGGAGTAATTCCTATTGTGGGGCAACGTTTTTTTATTTATTTAATTGTCATTTCGATCAACAGGATGAACGGCAAAACCACACTCTGGAACCCAGGGTGCGACCACGCCGGCATAGCCACGCAGGTAGTAGTGGAGAAGAAGCTGTGGCGCGAACAGAGGAAGACCAGACACGACCTGGGAAGGGAGGAGTTCATCAAGAAAGTGTGGGAGTGGAAGGAACAGTTAGTAGTCCTTTCTTTTTCTTACGCTTTACTAGACTTCTAGGTTATCTTTAGGCAAGCGTGGTCCATCGTCGACCAATTCATCGGTTACCATCGTGAGGTCAAGCGCAAGCCTATCAAAGTTAAAAAAAAACCGGCCAAGTGTGAGTCGGACTCGCACACGAAGGGTTCCGTACCAAAAACTGGAAAAAAAAAAGTTTTTTACAATTACAATAATATATTTTTTTATAATTACAAACAAAAAAATAGAACCAACTTCCAAAAAAAGTGCAAAATAACTTTAATTTCGGAAGACGGTGTCAAAAAACAAAGAAACAAAAACCAGAAACACCGACTTCCGTAATTAAAGTTATTTTGCACGTTTTTTAGAAGTCTGTTCAGTTTTATTTTGTAAAGTTATTATTTTTCACTTTCTAGTTGTGTTTCGGATTAAATTGTGTTAACACTACATAGACATACGATCGCAGCAATCGCAGTAGATTTTCTGTCATTTTTTGAAGAGTTCTTTAGTCTGTCTCCGAAACTCATCATCAGATCTATATGAAATTTAAATACTACACGAAAAGGTACACATTTCAAGCAAAGGGGCCCTAGTGCGAGAATTTTCTCTCAAGGTTTAAGGCAGGGTTACCCGAATGAACGTCGTTTTGTATTGTGTTTTATTCATAGATAACACGGATTTAAATTTTGAAAAAAATATATTCCATATTTCACACTTCGATCTAGATATTTCGGCCGTGCGATACACGATTACTTACACTTTACTGCATCCAATTAAATCACAAAGACAAGTCTAAATTATAATCTAATTCTTATTTCATTTGAGTTATTTGAGTTTGGCTTTGAAAAATAAAAATAATTCCACAGTCAAGGTCGTAAAAACTGGGATATAAAACGGCCGACATAATGCGAAATATCATAATATCTATACCACTAATTCCAAAATCCAGTGTTTTCCCCTTTTCATGCGCTCGCTCCGTGTCCTTTAGTCCCGAGCGGAACGTGTTGGAGGTCGGACGTGTGCCAATTTTTTCAAACCCGCCACCCTCGCTATAGTCTGTTACCGGCTGAGCCGAAAATCTATAAATAAAAATGAATCACCGCAATGTATGTACGCGCATAACTTCCGAACGACTACACCAAATTGGATAATTATTTTTTGTTGTGTTCGTGTTTGTCAGGAAAAAGCTTTTTATGAAAGAAAATTTTGAGAATTCAAATAAACAAAAGTAGTAGTAGTAGTTTATAAAAATAATAATAAGTACCTGTATACAGTTTAGTCTCATTAAAATCTAAGAGTTTATTTATTACTTTTTTATTATAATTTTTTATTTTGTAAAACAAAGCGGGCAAAACCAGAATAAATAAAAAGTTGTCATCGCTGGCTCTACGAAGGCTGAATAAACAAAAAAACCGGCCAAGTACGAGTCGGACTTGCACACGAAGGGTTCCGTACCATAAACTGAAAAAAAAAAACAACAAAAACACGTTTCTAGAAACGTATTTTGTTTGTTTTTTTTTGGGCTGTATCTCATGATCTGTAATAGGTAGACAGAACTGTGTAGCTATTACGGATCATGAGATACAGCCCGCTGACAGACAGAGGGACAGTGGAATCTTAGTAATAGGGTCCCGTTGGTTACCCTTTGGGTACTTCGGGTAGACCCTTTGGTTACGGAACCCTAAAAAGGTAAGGATGCTTTGACAATATTATTATTTACCTATATTATATTTTTACTTTACTTACTAAGTATGTACCTACGCGGAATAGATTTACAAACCGCAAATATGTGTAAAACAGTTGAATTTAAACCGTATGGCAATGGAAATAAAGACGCCACGCGCGCAAAAGCTATAAGCCAACTTTCGCACAGACGTAAACGTATCGCGGCGATTTTTTTTTAGCGCACTAGATTTTCAACGCTCTGCTTAGCGCGGAGAGTTGAAAATCCAACAGTGTGTTTTTTCGACGCGCTGGAATGAACTCTGTTGTTGTTGAGTTGGATTGTCAATGCTCGGCTCAACACCGAGAGTTCAAAATCCAGTGCGCGATAAGGTCAAAAGGCACGCGGCGCGTAGTTTTGAATCGTATCCATATTCATGAACTTCGTGTCAGTCAGATTATATCCACCTTATTCACAAAAATAAATAAGTATACCTACTTATTTTTAATTATTAAGTTTATTAAATTATTAAGTTCAAGTTTATACAATACGTACCTAACTTTTAGATAAAAAAAAATAAAACAAAATAAACATAATTATACTAATTCATTCAAGTTGATCTACTGCATTGCTCTATATTGTGACGCAACTTAGTACCCACTCGAATTCGTGAACTCATGAGCAGTGCGCTCGGCGCGCGAGTCTCCGCGCATCGTAATTTTTTACGTATCGCTACTCCTTGCGGGGGCAGAGGTAGGCGTTAAATACCTACGGCGCTCGGGTTAGGCTCTCCTTAACACTCATGCGCATCGAAAGCGCTTTTACGTGCGAACGATCTTCTCGCTGTAGTAAATAAAAAAGGCACAAAAAATTGGCATGTAAATGTAATTTCTTTGACTCGACACCGCTACGAGCACTCGTAGCGGATTGAAGTGAAAACTTCTTTAGGTGCGTTGGGCATTTTTGTTCAAGTTTTCACTTCTGTCGGCACTCCCGGAGTGCCACTTTTCTTTTCTTTTTTTTTTTGGTGTAGGAATTCATCCAATGACTTCTCCCGCTCTAGGTGGAGCGGGAGACAGACTTTTACTGACTAAAACCCATGCCTGTTCCTTCAGTTGTCTGATTGCCCAGGGGCGCGGTATCTCTGTTTCGAATTTATCCGACCTCTGGGCATATGTGATTTCACTCTTAATGTGGTAAAAAAAATATGGAAGTCTTGTCAATGTTGGACATGATGTGCTTTGTGTACTAGGGTCAAAAACAGACTCTCAGAATACGAATATTTTACTAACTCTAAACCAATCTTCTCCTCACAGAAAAGGCGTCAGAATCTATGAGCAGCTCCGCTCGCTAGGCTCATCCTACGACTGGTCCCGGGTGCGCTTCACGATGGACCCGTCCATGTGCCGAGCCGTCAACGAAGCCTTCATCCGGCTGCATGACGCCGGCGACATCTACCGAGCTAACAGGCTCGTCAACTGGTCTTGTACCTTAAAAAGTGCTATCTCGGATATTGAGGTCGATAAGATTGAGCTTACGGGACGGACCATGTTGAGTATACCGGGATATCAGCAGAAGGTAAGCTATTGTTTAGTTCGCTCTCATTAGCACGGTGCCTTCTATTTTTTATTATTCTTTAATGCACAAATACAACATCATCGCTTACCATCAGGTGAGATAGCGGTCAAACGCGTGCCTATAAAGTTTATAGGCATTTATGGGGTTTCTATTATAAACGATAAAAAAAAAACAAATATAAAGCGACAGTTTATGACAAGGGCGAGCTTAACCTCATCTCCTCTCTCTCTCTCTCATCTAATCATCCAGTGACTTTTCCCGCTCTGGGTGGAGCAGGAGGGCGTGTCAGACTTTTACTGACTAAAACCCACCCCTGTTCCTTCCTGCCCTTAGTGCCCGGGGGCGAGGTAACTCTGTTTCGAATTTATCCTCAACCCCCGGGCAGGCATCGGCCATGACGGGCCCCGTCCTAATTGCTGACAACTCTTTGAGGCGCGCGTGGAACACTACGCGCCGTCGACTGTCGGGCCTGGTGCTGATCGGGCGGCGAGCTACCCACCGCTACACTCGCCGTCCGCAGGCCCGGGTAGCATTCGGTTACTGGGAGTAGGACGTCGCGAGACGATCTTCGGCGACCGTAGACCCCGGCCTGCGGACGGCGAGTAATGGGTAGCTCGCCGTCCGATCAGCACCAGGCCCGAAAGTCGACGGCGCGTAGTGTTCCACGCGCGCCGCGTTTCTTACGAATATGAACTTACCGTCCTCAGATTAAGATTCTTTTGGTACGCTAATGAATAATAATACAGAAATGGTTGTTATTGTAAAATAAACTTTCAAACCATATCCAGAAACCTTATAATCAGAGGTCGGAATTAGGTAGAGTTATTTATGTACTTACACTGATTTCATACAGCGAAAGAATAAAGTGGATATGCCTTAAATCCCGAGATTAATTTTAAAGAGCAGAAAAATCCCGTGATTTATGGAATAAAAAAGCTATTTACTTTTACACAAATAAAATCACTGCACGCACGACGTTGCCAAAAATCAACGACATCGGATGTTCGAAGTTGCAAAATTCCAATGAGCACACGGGCGATGTTGCCACATTTGTAGTTCACACAACATAGCTTGTGAGAACAAAAGAAAATAATAGAGGTTTTTATTATTATTTATTTGTAATGTTGTTGGCCACACGGGATTGTCCATTAGAAATCCCGGGAAGATCCATATTAATATCAACATTTCGATGCAAGTACATAAATAACTCTACCTAATTCCGACCTCTGCTTATAATCTAATAACTGTTCCTCATTGTTTTAGGTGGAATTCGGCGTGCTAGTGTACTTCGCGTATAAGACGGAGGACACAAACGAGGAGATCATAGTGGCCACCACTCGGATAGAGACCATGCTGGCTGATGTGGCCGTGGCTGTAAATCCTAACGACACCAGGTATTGTAATTATATTATGGCTATAATGAAACACATTACAATTGTCTTGTTCATTTATTGTTATTTGTTAGACATAGCTATAAGATTATGTTGGGTATCAATGTATAGGGCTCGACTAGACGATTTTAAAAATGTTCACTTAAATATAGCAGAATCAAATCTCAGATTGAAGTAAAATATTAGGCCACCTATGAAATCAGCGTTTTGTATGGAGAATTTTAAAGAAGTTGCATTTTTCATACTAACATTTTCTTAAGACTGCGCCGAGCGAACAAGGCGCGCGGAAAATAGGTATTTACTGCGCCGCGCTAGTCGTGTGCGTCGTCACGCACACAATGACAAGTTCGCTCGAGGCTCGCTTGCAGCTGCACGACAAAAGTTGATAACTTAGGATTTTTTAAATTTGAGTCGTTGTGTTGAGTGTCTTGAAAAGACCAATATTGATGATTTAGATGGTTTTATTTGGTATTATTTTTTAATTGTAATAATTTATACCTATTATATAAAAATCAACGTTTGTTTGTATTATAATAATAGTACGCTAGTGTTATATTATCTGTGGTAATAGGTACATTATCTGATCCCTTAGTATTCATCCGATTGCGATGAAATTTTAGCGTTGTGGATTGCACGCCCGGGAATTTTACTGGATAAGTAGGTAGGCTAGGTGAGGAGATAGGTAGGATAGATGGGTAGGTAGGTATTGTAATAATAAAACCAGTCTGTTATAAAAAAAACTATAATTGCCTAATGTGCCTTGATTATTTTACCATTTTACAAAATATACAAAGAGCATAGGAAAATGTGGTATGTTTATTATACAGGGTGTAACGAAACGGTGTGGTCATATTTTAGAAATTGCTTCTGCCCATGTAAATGAACAACTTTCTCCAGGGAAGTCAAAGGCATTTCTAACTGAAGGTTTTTCACCAACGTATTGCCAAGGGTTTTCATTGGTTAGCGTTTCCTTAAAACGTAATATTTTAATAAAATTATTAAATTAACATAATCATCAGACGTAATATCGACCTAACTTTTAAAATACTGTAAACAGACTAAAAGGAATATAGTATACTGAATACATATATATTTGCTCACGTGAATGACTTAAGCCAGCAAACACTGGTAACAAAATAAGTAAAATAAATTTAAAAATGAATGTCGGAATAATAATCGCCGCCCCCAATAACCTATTACACAATACCCATATCGAATGTTTGAGAAAAATTTGCATGCACCATCTTTGATTTTAAAAACAGAATGTTTGTTTTACAATTGGGACCCCCAAAAACCTATTACACGACACCCATATTGAATGTTTGAGATAAAATGGCATCCGCCATCTTTCATTTCAAAATGAATGTCAGATTTGCTATCGGCGCCCCTAAAAACCTATTATACGATACCCATATCGAATGTTTGAGAAAAAGTTGCATCCGTCATCTTTGATTTTAAAATGAATGTCTGATTTACAATCGGCACCCCCAAAAACCTGCTACACGATACCCATATTGAATGTTTGAGATAAAGTGGCATCCGCCGTCTTTGTTTTTAATATGAATGTCAAATTTGCAATCGGCTCCCTCAAAAACCTACTACACGATACCCATATTGAATGTTGGAGAAAAAGTTGCATCCGCCATCTTTGATTTCAAAATGAGTGTCAAATTTGCAATCAGCACCGCCAAAAATCTTTTACACGATACCCATAACAAATGTTTGAGTAAAAGTGGCATCCGCCATCTTTGATTTTAAAATGACTGTCAGATTTGCAATCGGCACCCCCAAAAATCTTTTACACGATACCCATAACAAATGTTTTAGAAAAAACAAATATTAAAACTTAAACAAATATTTAAGAAAATGTTACAGAAATATGTATAGAACAGCAAAAAAATAAAAAGTAAATGTTGGGTATGCATAATTAGTCATACTCAAAAAACAAAAAATAAGACTTACCTTATTCAACTATTGGCGGCAAGGTAATACGTACACAATAGATCGCGAATTGTCGTTGTCCGCGCGTCGTTCCACGATGAGACGTGATCACTCTCCGAGCTCCGGTGGACGACTGAATTTTCGAACGGTTTGCGTTGCGTATGATACAAAACAGCAGCGCGGCAATTTAAAAAAAAAAATTAAAAAAAACGAAGTGACATTTCGAAAATGTGAAAACGATAAATTGTAGTATTGTCATTAGAGATTAATATGAATCTAAGTTTGTGAAAAAAATCAACAGTTTACTATCAAAATTCAACTAAATACGAGCATGCTATTTTTAGGTTTTTGTTCAACTTTACGTATTTTTGTTAATTAAATTATACAATATTTTTTATTTTTGCCACCGATAATCGTTAACACATTCACTGTAGTGTTCATTAAATATTTTTTTATGGTAATAATGGTAATAGTATTGATTATATCCCTTTAATTGTAACGACTGTTTTGAATTATTTTGCTCGGTGCAGTCTTAATTTATTTAACAACTATGAACACTAATGTTTTAAAACTTTTATCCATAATGTTTAAAAACTAAGATAACGTATGCCACTTAGATTAAGCAACAAAAATAAGTTTTGGCTTAGTTAAAAAAACAAATAGTGGTCATTTCTGCTAACAAAAAGAGGAGTCATTTGTAAGGTATTTTTTTTTTTTTTTTTGTATAAAGCTATTAGTAATAAGGTTTTTTTTTTACTATAGGCAGTTGTCTATGACGGTCATTATTCGATAGAATATCAAGCAATTGATATTCTATCGAATAATGACTGTAATAATGATGAATATTTTAATTCATATAGAAGTGACGAGGTTCTCTATTTATGAGAAAAAAATGCCAATTTCATAGGTACCCAATACATGCCACTGGTTGAAAAGTGACTTTTTTGTAACTTTTTAGTGATAGCGCGCACGAGCAACTTTTGTCTCTGCAACTATTTTGTCTCTCACATCAAGTCTATGGGTTTTTATGAAAGTGCGCGCATGTAGCGACGCAACAGCCGACCGATCCGACCAGCCAGCTGCCTCTCAAAAAAAGTTTTTTTTTTTTTAAATCTCAGAATTTTCTTACAAAAAACTGGCGTTGCTGTCGCTCCCGTGTGCGCATCGTCCGAAGAGACAGCGACAATGACAAAAAAAAATCTGGGAAACTAAGTTGCTCGTGGCGCTCTCCCTTAGTCGTTTTTTGCGGTCGGGTTTTTTGACGCAAGAAATTTTTTATTATACCTCTACTAACTTAACATACCTCCTTGTTTCAAATTGTTCTTCTACACAGGTACAAACACTTAGTCGGTAAGAACGTGGTGCACCCGTTCGTCAACAGGAAGTTGCCTATCATCGCTGATGACTACGTCGACATGAACTTTGGAACTGGTCAGTATATTTCTAACAACAAAAGAGAGAAACCATAGATAAAACATAGAGAGTCTAACTGGTGTGGCGAGTTGCCGCCACTCTGCAAGTTGGGTGGGGTTGGTATCACGTCGCGTGTGTGTCTCGCTTTAATTTGTCAGACAGACGTGAGTGGCCGGCTTTACGCGAGCTATAGACAATTTAAAATGCAACAATCGACGTCACGTCAGTTTGAAGTCAGTGTGTGTGTCTAACGCCGCGAGGCACAGCGCGCATCTCACCGCAGACTAAATTAATGTCTTAAATTAATATCGTCCCCGCAAATACGCTAAAATCCCGAGTAAATCCCGTAAACGTTGGGGATCCTCCGGGAATAATAAATAACCCATATTTACCGCGTCCGTTAACTACTGAACAAGAATAATCAGGAGTGTTGGTGTGAAGAGAACGAGTGGCCACTCGACAAGTCGACGTGCAACCATCGAGAACAGCCCGGAAAGTAAGGTACCACTTGTTTTGCAAATTGTGAGTAGGGCCACATTCGCCGACTGCTGCCGACCACTCCTAACTTGAAGTTATACAGACAAATATAGGCAATTTTGGGCCAGCATTCCCTCCAAGTGCTTGGTCGTACTTACTGTTCTACATCCGCAGAGTCCCACGGCTATTTACACGCTTGGGCAACTCCATTAGATGGTCCTTTCGAGCCTGGATAGGCATCAGTAAAATTCAGTACAAATTAAGTACAAGTCATTACAGTAGGTAGGCACATAACTTTATTAGTGCCCCAAAATGGCGTCCCGCAAGCAAGAAGCTAAATTGGCTCAGCTTACCGCTAAAAAACATGATTTTCGAGCGAGTTAATCGCATATATAATGATTCCAGAAACATCTCGAACTTTGATTCACGTTCAAATGAGACATTCTTAGCGCAGTCAGAAACAATTACTGAGCAATATAACAAATTTGAGGAAATAGTAGAACAAATGAATGAATTGCAATTCGAAATTGACCAAACCGCACCAGACTATTCGAGTCTATATTCTATTGAAGACTTATATTCTAATATTAAATATAAACGTAATCTCATACTTTCGAAAAACGAAACATCGGAACACAAAGTGGGTACTCGGATAAAATTACCGCCCATAGATTTGCCAACGTTTGATGGTAAAGCGGAAAATTGGCCCATATTTTATGAAATGTTTCGTAGCAATGTTCATTTAAATACCGATCTGGTTGACTCGCAGCGTGTCCAGTACTTGATCAGTAAATTGACTCATGATGCCTTGAAGCTGACCGCGGGCATTGTTCCTACAGGTGATACATACAACGTTATGTGGAACAGTCTCGTTAAAAGGTATCAAGATAAGCGTAGTTTAGGGATTCATTATCTCAATAATATACTGGATATTGAACAATGCGCCGGAAATGCCGCGAGCCTCAATACTTTTGTGGAACGATATTCAGCGTCCGTCGCAGCCTTGAAGCAGTTAGACATTCCAGACTTACTGGATTTTGTTTTATTACACTGTGGTTTAAGAAAGGTTGACGCGCAAACTGTCTTACAGTTAGAATCACGTGTGAGTGAAAAAGAATTACCTTCCTATGCGGAGTTTATAACATTCATGCAAGAATATGTTAAGGTACTACAACGCTCATACGGTAATAATTTACAGACGGAACCGCGCGCTAAGTCTAGTTCAGCGAATCATCAAACAAAAAATAATACCGCTAAGTCATTCGTATCGCGTAATGAACCGGTTTCGAATGGCAAATGTACGCTTTGCGATAAGGATGACGTACAACATCAGCTGTTCGATTGCCCGCAGTTTAAAAATATTAGTACACCGCTTGCACGTTTTGAATTTATAAAAGCAAAACGTGGCTGTATAAACTGTTTAAGTCTATCCCATTCTTTGGTTAAATGTAAGTCACGTAACGTTTGTAAAATTTGTAAGAAGAACCACCATTCTCTCTTACATTTCCGAGAAAAACATGAGTCATTATCGCCCGAGCCGCAAGCGCCTACTAAGGATACATCTGTTTCGCTCACTACAGCTGTTAAAACTGGGTCAACCATTTTGCTAGCGACCGCGCAGTTATATGCATACTATAGCGACATCAGAGATAAGGAGGTGGTTCGGTGCCTACTAGATAACGGATCGCAAAATAATTTAATTACTGTGGACTGTTGTAAACGTTTGAACTTACCCATAATTAAATTACGCAATTCATTTTTACAAGGTGTTGGAATGTCATCGAAACCAATACACGGTTTTATTCATCTCAACATAGAATCTCGGTTTGACCCTCATACGAAGTTTTCGATACAAGCGTTAGTTGTTGATTGTATTACAGATAGACTTCCCGCGAAATTAATTAGATTACATAACAATGATAACATGTCATACTTAAGTAACTTGCAGCTCGCTGATCCGCTTTGGAACGTGCCGGGCACGGTAGACGTCGTGCTTGGAGCACAATTGTTCCCCTTTATTTACCTGGGAGACAGGGTCGAAACAGGTACCCGCGCACCCCCTGCTGTACTGACTAGCTTCGGTTATGTACTTATGGGTGATATTGATTGTTGTAGTAGTGATGTGACACACATTGCATCTTCGTTTACCGCGCAGGCCGACATTGAAGTCGAGTCAAATTTACATAAGTTTTTTGAGCTAGAGGAAATTCCACTCGCCGCCACCGCCGCGCCGCGCCGCGCCGCGCCGCGTTCCGTTATTGGTCCGCACGAATTAGAGTGTGAAAATAATTTTAATTCTTCAGTCTTATTTGAAGACGGCAGATACTTTGTCGATCTGCCTTTTGCGCGCTCACCCGGCGGGCTAGGTAGCTCGCACGGCTACGCCCCTGGGCGCTCACTTGCGCTTGAGCGTAAGTTTGCGTTAATGACCCTACGCGAGAATTATAATAAAACTATCGCGGATTATATAACTCAGGGGTATTTAGCGGAAGTGCCCGACTCTGAATTGACAGAGGAGGGTTATTATATACCGCATCATGCCGTCATTAGACCGGACAAGGACAGCATTCGAGTGGTTTTGGACGCTAGCGCCAAAACTCACTCAGGGTTGTCGCTCAATGACATTTTGCATGTCGGACCTAATTTGCAAGCAGACTTGTTTTTGTTATTGCTTGATTTTCGTACATTCCCTGTCGCGATGACAGCGGATATAAAACAAATGTTCTTGCGTATCGGTGTAAGAGAGCACCACCGCAAATATTTACGAATCTTGTATCGTTTTAGCAAAGGTGAGCCTATTCGCACCTTTCATTTTAACCGCGTTCCCTTCGGACTAAAACCTAGTCCTTATTTAGCGATGCGCACATTGCGTAACTTGGCGTGTGAGCAAAGCGACCGCTTTCCTGAGGCTTCTAAATTGGTAGAAACTCAGTTTTACATGGACGACTACGTCTACTCTGTTTCGGACGAACAGACAGCTATGCGTCTATCCCGCGATTTAATTGATTTAATGAAGGTAGGTTCCTTTGACTTAGTCAAATGGGCTACCAATTCACCCGCTTTATTAGAGATTCTCCCAGAGTCTCACCGCTTACCAGTTAATTTTTCTGGCATGGATAATGATGCCCATAATTTCAAAATCCTTGGATTAACCTGGGAACCCGCTGATGATTATTTTTCTTTGACAACAATCGCCGTGGATGATAAATGCACGAAGCGCGCGATTCTATCGCTAGTTGCCCGCTTGTTCGACGTACTGGGCCTTGTAGGACCCGTTGTGCTGTACGCGAAGGTATTAATCAAGGAACTTTGGTTAGCTAAAGTAGGATGGGATGAGGTTCCACCGGAATCTATCACAAATCGGTTTGCCGCTTTTACGCGCGATTTTCCTTCACTCTCTTCTCTAAAGGTTCCTCGCCACATTGGCGTCTTTAGAGAAGCTGTAGTGAACATCGTAGCCTTTTGCGACGCCAGCTTTACTGGTTATGGCTGTTGTATTTATTTACACATTACCAACCCTACTGGTGATATCACTGTCCGACTCTTATGTGCAAAGTCCAAAGTCTCCCCCGCTAAAATAACAACGCTAGCTCGATTAGAACTTGTCGCCGCTTTACTTCTATCTAAACTTGTTCGCGTAGTCAAGGAAAAACTTTCCGCTCGTGTACCTATTACAGGTGTCCACGCTTTCTCGGACTCCACCATAGCTCTCTCGTGGATCCACTCATCTCCCCATAGATGGTCTATTTTTGTCAGCAACCGCATTGCTCAAATACAGGAAAACTTACCTGCCGTCGGATTTAATAAGACACTCGTTGTGGTGGAACGGCCCCACATGGCTCCATCAGCCCATGAGCGAGTGGCCTTTAAAGTTCGCTCCTGCTCAATGTGAAACATTGCCGGAGTTTAAATCAAAGGTTTTTCTTGTAGAAACTTCGAATACTGAACCGCGTATTTTAGATACTATAGCTGACCGTGTTTGCTCATGGAATAAATTGTTACGTGTATTTATGTACATTCTTAAATTTACAAACAGACTACATAGTCATAGTTCTGTTGAAAACATTCAAACCGCCGAAAATTTCATTGTTCGATTAGTTCAAAGTTTACATTTTGCGAGCGATTTAAATTTAATTAAAGCAGGTGAACTTCCAGCTAAGAAGTTGCGCTGTTTATCTGTCTTCATTGATAGCTTCGGAATCTTACGTATTGGGGGCAGATTGTCTAAATCTGACTTACCGTATGAAGCCAAGCATCCCGCGCTTTTACCTAAACGCGACCGCGTAGTCGATCTAATTATCGATCACTATCACAATACGTACTGCCATACGGGCCCAGGGTTATTGATGTCCATTATAAGGCAGCGGTTTTGGATATTGGATGGCCGAACGGTTATACGTTCTCGTTGTCGGAAATGTAATACTTGTTTCCGTCTAAATCCTAAGCATCCAGTACCCAAAATGGCTGAACTTCCTGGATACCGCGTCCGTGATGCTAAAGCCTTTGTACACACCGGTGTAGATTTCGCCGGGCCGCTTGCTTATATACCTATTCGACGTAGAGGTCAACGTTCGCAGAAACTTTACTTATGTTTGTTCGTATGCATGGTGACTAAAGCCATACATATCGAGCTTGTTTCGGATCTCACATCTGAGGCTTTCCTATCCGCATTTAAGAGATTCATTTCTCGCCGCGGTCCAGTGTCTGTTATGTACTCAGACAATGGTACCAATTTTGTTGGCGCTAAGGCGCAATTGGATGATATTTATTCTTTTTTATTAAATTCAACTGTTCAAACGGATATTAAAAATGAGCTTCTTAAATCACGCATCGAGTGGACAAGAATACCGCCGCGAGCTCCACACTTCGGAGGTATTTGGGAGTCGAATATTAAGAGTGTTAAAACTCACTTGTTTAGAGTCGTAGGTAAACAACTTCTCACTTACGAGGAACTCTCGACCGTATTGGTGCAAATTGAGTGCCTTTTGAACTCTCGACCACTTAGTGTCATTTCGTCAGACCCACATCCGGAGGTACTCACGCCCGCGCATTTTTTAATGTCCAGTCCACTCACGTATTTGCCTTCTTCTGAATTGGCAGAAGAAAACATAAACCTAAACAACCGCAAAAGGCTCTTGGATCAACTTGTGTTATCCTACTGGAATAAATGGCGAATTGAGTACTTGCACACGCTGCAAGTTCGCCAGAAGTGGTGCACTCCCGATCGCCCTATAGAGATAGGTACTGTCGTTCTCTTGGGTCAAGATAACGTACCTCCATTGACTTGGCCATTGGGTATCATAGAGGAAGTTTTTCCGGGATCGGATGGTGTAATTCGAGTCGCTTCAATAAAAACCGCGTCAGGCACGTATAAACGTCCTGTCACTAAGTTGTATCCTTTGCCAACTCAATAGATTATTATTACTACGTAATTTAGTTTAATTTAGTTTAGGGTTCATATTATACGTTCCAATGGTACGCCATTACATAGTTGTAATTTAGTTTATTCGACTTACCATAGTCAAGTCGAACCGCAATTCATTCTTAGGACACTGATAATTATTTTTCCCGAGCATTATATCAATGCGATGGTGTTTCGGACTGCTGCTTGGATTTCCCTCAAAGCTCTTCAACAAGTTAATGCTTACATATCATCACCGCTTCTTGAACCTCACTCGCTCCGCATAGATTAGCAGCTTTTGAAAGCTCCTGGACCTTTCAAGGCGGGGAGCATGGTGTGGCGAGTTGCCGCCACTCTGCAAGTTGGGTGGGGTTGGTATCACGTCGCGTGTGTGTCTCGCTTTAATTTGTCAGACAGACGTGAGTGGCCGGCTTTACGCGAGCTATAGACAATTTAAAATGCAACAATCGACGTCACGTCAGTTTGAAGTCAGTGTGTGTGTCTAACGCCGCGAGGCACAGCGCGCATCTCACCGCAGACTAAATTAATGTCTTAAATTAATATCGTCCCCGCAAATACGCTAAAATCCCGAGTAAATCCCGTAAACGTTGGGGATCCTCCGGGAATAATAAATAACCCATATTTACCGCGTCCGTTAACTACTGAACAAGAATAATCAGGAGTGTTGGTGTGAAGAGAACGAGTGGCCACTCGACAAGTCGACGTGCAACCATCGAGAACAGCCCGGAAAGTAAGGTACCACTTGTTTTGCAAATTGTGAGTAGGGCCACATTCGCCGACTGCTGCCGACCACTCCTAACTTGAAGTTATACAGACAAATATAGGCAATTTTGGGCCAGCATTCCCTCCAAGTGCTTGGTCGTACTTACTGTTCTACATCCGCAGAGTCCCACGGCTATTTACACGCTTGGGCAACTCCACTAACATAGAAGCCTCTTTGGTCACTAACGCACAGTTTTAAGAGCGCTATCACAATTTTTCTTGGATTTCTGCGTTTAACTCGAGTTTTGATGTGTGATTATGGTTTAGTTATAGCCACAAAGTTAAATAAAAATATGCCCATGAAAGTATGATTATTTTTCTTGGGAGTGTGTTAAATAAATATTTCAATTTGTTCATATAAATCAGTAAAAATCTTGTCTCTGCAAAGGATGTTTCATAAAATTTTACTTTAGGGCCCAGCTTTTGATGCTTTTTTACATCGAAGATATACTAATTTAATCATTTATAAAAATATCCAGGGTACAACTGTATCTTCTACTCTGGAGTGCATAATTCAATTTATTATGTTTCATACAGTAATACACCAAAAATAATACCGTAAAACAGAAAGTTATTGATAGTTTTTCGTCTGAAATTAATTGTTTTTTTTTTTGGTTGATTTTAATGTTGGTCTCATAGTAAAAGTTATTCAGTTCGATGGTCTAAAGCACTCCTTAAAGTCTTAAATTAATTTTTAGCACTACATTGGATGTAAAAAGACAGTTTTCGAAGCCGAAAGCCACATATTCTACTCATTATTTGGATCATTTTTTTTCCACTAGACCGTACCTGGGAAACCACTGGTTCTGGAGATATTGAAGGTCAAAGTCGCAATATTTTTTTTAACTTTTTTACGAAAATTAATTGTATGTGTTAATACTAAACTACCAGAATTTTCGATATTTTTTGCGAAATATCGAAATTACAAAGGAGATCGGACATTTTTGTATGGGCTCTGGCCCAAGTGGCGTCGGAGCATGAGGCTGATTTTGTTTGAAAGTTCATTTACTAAGCTTACTTTTTTTGTATGGGTGCAAAAAAATCTATCCTGGGAGAAAAAAATTACAGTGTATATTAAAATACTCATATACTCGTATCTCTCTATTTTCAACTATTTCAATGTGCCTAGCCTTTTCCCAACTATCTTGGTGTCGGCTTCCAGTCTAACTGGATGCAGCGAGATCTCTACAACTCAGTTACTGGGTAGTTCGATACCCCCTTTCTTTTTTGGTAAGACTGGATTTCAGACTTTCGGGCTTCTGAAGACCCGACGCGATTGTCAAAAATCAACAATTGACAGCCGGGACCAACGGCTTAACGTGCTTTCCGAGACAAGGAGGAGTCTCGGTATGTAAAGATACCCATCCATTGACCAATCCCGGCAAGCGTAGCTTAACGTTATGGATCGACCCGTGCGGCTGTTATTACTTTAGCCATGAGCTCCTCTTATAACGTATATTCTAAACTCATATATTTTCAACTGTTTAATAATTAAATCCATTTATTTTAATCCAAATAAGTTTGATGTTGCCGAACATCTATGAAGACTCAGATGCGTGGTATTAGAAAGGGAGAAAAGATGCAACGCGGCCGCAGCTCAGTAGTCCGTTCCCCTTCCTTCTGCTCAATAAATCGGCTCAATCAAGAGCCACTAGACATGAGTCGTACTTGCAAAATCGAGTACCCATGTACGTCCAACTTTAGACACCAGCGCCAAAAACCAGCGTTCGAGATACTTTGAAGTATTTTCTTTCTGCATCGAAAATTGATCCTTAAAATCATGAAGATAAGGAGTACAATCGCCTATGAAGGATACTTCTAACTTCCAAGTCTTTTTGGAAGAAAAATACTTGCATAGAACATTGATCAGTAAATATAAATAAAGAGCACAATTGTGTTTACAAATAAATACTTCCAAACCTAAAAAGTAAAAATACCAACGTACTTTGAAATACGTAGGTATTTTTACTCTAGCCTTTAAGCCTTGTTGGAAGAAAGAACACTTGCTTATAACATTGATCGTTAAATCGTCGAGGAAGTCGGCTAAAGAAATATTTCTAACCAAACCTTTTAAGAAAAATACTTAAATAGGTACTTGCGTAGAACATTGATCTGTAACTTATAGGTGATATTACACCAATCGATCTATCGACGTTGATCGATTGATGTAATAGCTTTGGCTGATCGACGGATCGACGTTGATCGATTAATGTAATAGCTTTGGCTGATAGACGGATCGACGTTTATCGATTGATGTAATAGCTTTGGCTGATCGACGTATCTACGTTGATCGTTAGATGTAATAGCTTTGGCTGACCGACGGATCGACGTTGATCGATTGATGTAATAGCTTTGGCTGATCGACGGATCGACGTTGATCGATTGATGAAATAGCTTTGGCTGATAGACGGATACCGGTCGATAAAATATCGATCGATCGACGTCGACTTATCCGTTCTACCATCGATCGACGTTCGATCGTTTGGTGTACATAGTAGAAACTATTGATCGACGTCGACTAATCCATTGTACCATCGATCGATGGCATCGATCGTCGATTGATCGATTGGTGTAATAGTTACTATCGATCGAGGAGGACTAATCCATTCTACCACCGAACGCTGGCATAGATCGACAATTGATCGATTGGTGTAATAACACCCTAATATAAATAAACGGAGCAAGCAGCCAGCCGAGTAAAATAGTTTGAATTCTCAAGTCTTGTTGAAAGGAAAATACTTGAATAGTCTATTGATCCGTAACTTAATAAAAATAAGGAACAGAATCGCGTGTACAAATAAAAATCTTCAAACCTTTAAAATAAAGATTCTTGCATAGAACATTGATCTCTAACTAAATATAAATAAAAAGCAGAATTGCGGCGAGAGTCGACAAAGCGAGTAGAAGAGTAAAATACTTTGTAGGTATTGCGAGTATTTCGGTTCGGCACTTGCTCGGCGTACTTGCAAGTAAATACCTGGTGTAAAGACCTAGTCGCGTAAATATACGCACCTAGAGTTTTTGGCGGGATTTTTTAGAGTGAAGTTCTGTGGCTGTTCTAATTATTCGCAAATCGCCTTTTTTTCCTATTAATTATTCGTCCACTGTTTACCGGCTGTTTTAAATTAATGTGTTTGATTTCTTTCTGGCGACTTTGGCGTGTTTACACATACTCATTGACTTTATTTGAAAATTGTTCATTAACATATTTTTTTGTCTCCACTTGCGCTGTAAACGAGTACCTACACTGACGACGATCGTAACACTATTCTTTTAAGTTGGCACTACAATACGTTTCCATGGCCGACCATAGAAACGCAGCGAGTCTGCTTATACTGAATTGTGCTGAGCTCTAAGTTATCTTAGAGCCCGCAGTTCAGATAAACACGCCAAAGTCGCCAGAAAGAAATCAAACACATTAATTAAAAACAGCCGGTAAACAGTGGACGAATAATTAATAGATAAATAAAACGTCGATTTGCGAATAATCAGAACAGCCACAGAACTTCACTCGAAAAAATTCCGCCAAAAACTCTAGGTGCGTATATTTACGCGACTAGGTCTTTACACCAGGTATTTACTTGCAAGTACGCCAAGCAAGTGCCGAACCGAAATACTCGCAATACAATGTTCTATGCAACAATTTTTATTTTACAGGTTTGAAGATTTTTATTTGTACACGCGATTCTGCTTCTTATTTTTATTAAGTTACGGATCAATAGACTATGCAAGTATTTTCCTTTCAACAAGACTTGAGAATTCAAAGTATTTTACTCGGCTGGCTGCTTGCTCCGTTTATTTATATTGGGGTGTTATTACACCAATCGATCAATTGTCGATCTATGCCAGCGTTCGATGGTAGAATGGATTAGTCCTCCTCGATCGATAGTAACTATTACACCAATCGATTAATCGTCGATCGATGGTACAATGGATTAGTCGTCGTCGATCGATAGTTACTTTTACACCAATCGATCAACCGTCGATCGATGCCATCGATCGATGGTACAATAGATTAGTCGACGTCGATCGATAGTTACTATTACACCAATTAACCAATTGTCGATCGATGACATTGATCGATTGTAGAATAGATTAGTCGACGTCGATCGATGGTTACTATTACACCAACAGATCGATCGTCGATCGATGGTAGAATGGATTAGTCGACTTCGATCAATAGTTTCTACTATGTACACAAATCGATCGAGCGTCAATCGATGGTAGAACGTCGACCGATAGATATTTTGTCGACCGGTATCCGTCTATCAGCCAAAGCTATTACATCAATCGATCAACCTTGATCCGTCGATCAGCCAAAGCTATTACATCAATCGATCAACGTCGATCCGTCGATCAGCCAAAACTATTACATCAATCGATCAACGTCGATAGATCGATTGGTGTAATATCACCTATAAGTTACAGATCAATGTTCTACGCAAGTACCTATTTAAGTATTTTTCTTAAAAGGTTTGGTTAGAAATATTTCTTTAGCCGACTTCCTCGACGATTTAACGATCAATGTTATTTAAGCAAGTGTTCTTTCTTCCAACAAGGCTTAAAGGCTAGAGTAAAAATACCTACGTATTTCAAAGTACGTTGGTATTTTGACTTTTTAGGTTTGGAAGTATTTATTTGTAAACACAATTGTGCTCTTTATTTATATTTACTGATCAATGTTCTATGCAAGTATTTTTCTTCCAAAAAGACTTGGAAGTTAGAAGTATCCTTCATAGGCAATTGTACTCCTTATCTTCATGATTTTAAGGATCAATTTTCGATGCAGAAAGAAAATACATACTTCAAAGTATTTCGAACGCTGGTTTTTGGCGCTGGTGTCTAAAGTTGGACGTACATGGGTACTCGATTTTGCAAGTACGACTCATGTCTAGTGGCTCTTGATTGAGCCGATTTATTGAGCAGAAGGAAGGGGAACGGACTACTGAGCTGCGGCCGCGTTGCATCTTTTCTCCCTTTCTAATACCACGCATCTGAGTCTTCATAGATGTTCGGCAACATCAAACTTATTTGGATTAAAATAAATGGATTTAATTAATAAACAGTTGAAAATATATGAGTTTAGAATATACGTTATAAGAGGAGCTCATGGCTAAAGTAATAACAGCCGCACGGGTCGATCCATATCGTTAAGCTACGCTTGCCGGGATTGGTCAATGGATGGGTATCTTTACATACCGAGACTCCTCCTTGTCTCGGAAAGCACGTTAAGCCGTTGGTCCCGGCTGTCAATTGTTGATTTTTGATAATCGCGTCGGGTCTTCAGAAGCCCGAAAGTCTGAAATCCAGTCTTACCAAAAAAAAAAGGGGGTATCGAATTACCCAGTAACTGAGTTGTAGAGATCTCGCTGCATCCAGTTAGACTGGAAGCCGACACCAAGATAGTTGGGAAAAGGCTAGGCACATTGAAATAGTTGAAAGTAGAGAGATATATGAGTATTTTAATATACACTGTAACTTTTTTCTCCCAGGATAGATTTTTTTGCACCCATACAAAAAAAGTAAGCTTAGTAAATGAACTTTCAAACAAAATCAGCCTCATGCTCCGACGCCACTTGGGCCACACCCGCCCGTTCTGCTTTGCAGTTACGAAAACGCAATGAATATCAAACGTATCGGACAAGTACCTACGTGGCTTAAAGTGAAGGGGCGGAGTTTAACTCCACTTGCCTGTGTTCGCGTTACATTGCACGGAATAAAAAATAGTTTTATTTTTCATACCCAAAAATAAAAGTCGTTTCCCAGCAATATTTTTTGCGAAAAACTACTTTGTTAGACGTACAGTATGCGTAGTTAACGGCTCTGTGATGTCTTTTTACACCTTGTATATAAATTAAAAAATCAAGTATTTTTTATGACCCTATATTACTCAATAGCTAGGCCGTTCCAGGTGGTAACTTCTTCATCATAGCGTGTCGATGGCTTTAATTAAATATTAGGTTTGGCCCAGTATTTAGGTGGTAACTGCTAACATTCATTCTCCTGCCCTTATCCCAATTTATTTGGGGTCGGCGCAACGTCTTTTTCTTCTAACTGCTAACATTCATCGGTACAAATAATATTTCACGAACTTTAATAACAGTAATTTAATTTATTTCATGTTGGTTTGTTCCTGGCGTCCGACGCATAGCGGTTTGCATGTGTGCGTAGCGTACTTCACTAGACACACACGTGCGCGTCCGCAGCTACGCGCCGTCTAATTTACCTAAACAGTTTTACTGCACTTCGATTTTGTTATAGCGCTCTTAAAACTGTCTGAAAACGAGACAGTTATCACCTGTGTCTATGGCTAGAGCGATTTAGCGTAAAAAGAAAGACTTGTTGACTCAATTTTTTTAATTAAAAAATGACTTTCTTTTGTCAAATTCATTCTTTCTTTCTTTCTTTTTCTTTTTAAAAAAAAAACGTTGCCCCACACTAGGAATTACTCCTGTATCGTGGGTGCGTTTACAAACATTTAAATTCACATTCACAAGACACCCAGACCCGGAACAACTATCTGTAGATCATACAAATATTTGTTCCGTGCGGGGATCGACCACTGCGCCAACCGTGCCGTCACTAATAATCGTCGTTCATTAATAATCAAAATAGAATGACTTTTTCAAATCCGTTCAAAATTAAGTAAGTCAGAAACCTTTCAAATCTGGTGAAAGGGGAAACTGTCAAGTAACAGAAATACAGTACCTCCTTATTAGGGTTCCGTACCCGAAGGATTCAAACGGACCCCTATTGTTGTCACTCACGTGTCCGTCTGTCTGTCCGTCCGTCGTCTGTCACATAACTTCTCATTGACCTATGGACTTGAAATTTGGTGATAAAGTTTATTATTAAGTAATTACGTATACTTTGCTAACAAATACAAATATTTTTGAAGTCTGTTAAAAAGGATGCATACACTGACGTATGACGTCACGCCATTAGATTACGCGCGTACAAAAAGGATGTTAGATGTCCCCACCACGCCACCACTCTTCCTTAATATATTAAAAATGCTAATTGCTGCTTCATTTAATAACAAATGTTGATATAAGACGCGGAATTTAGTCGAGTATCATAAACAATTTAGTTAGAACACCCCCTAGCAGAAAAAAAATGGTTTAAAGCGAACAAACCGCGGGGGCCGCGTAGGCCATCGTGGCGTTCCTGAGGATTTTTTTTTTGGGACGCGTAAGTCATCCGGACGGAGGAGTGGATAAACACAGGACATTATATCTGCCTGCCTAGCCTTTTCCCAACTATTTTGGGGTCGGCTGCCAGTCTAACCGGATGCAGTTGAATACCAGTATTTTACATGGAGCGACAGCCTATCTGACTTCCACAACCCAGTAACTGGGTAATACCATACCCATTGGTAAGACTGTTTGTCAGACTTTCGGGCTTATGACGACCCGTAACGACTGTCAAATATACAGTATGGATTCGACATATGGTCAATAAATGAAATCACGAGTTATACTCGTCCACAGAAGTATAACAAAATTTATTATTAAATTAAAATTCAAAAAATTAAGAAACTTAAATTTTCAAACAAAATAAATATCAAATAAATTCAGTAAAAGTCAAACACTCTGTTTAGAGAACGTGGGTACAATACCTACTTACCTAGAGTACAGAATGGCAACAGCTCAAATGCAGACGAGACGGCACCGGCGCGGCGTGGCGCGGCGCGGTGCGGTGCGGCGTTTTTATTGTAATTTCACAATAGTATTTATAAATTATTTACTAAGTTTATTTGTACTACTACTTAGGTATTTCTTTTGTGATAAATGATAACTGAACTGACCGAAATAAACTAAATCATAGCAAAAAACCGTCTTAAATTCTTAAATGTTCAAAATGTCCACCACGTTTTACAATACACAAGTTACATCGCCGACCAATGTTTTCCCGCACCCTGCTCAATAGATTTCGATCTGGATCCGAGGCCATGGCTTTTAATTTGTCAAACGCGGCAACAATACGACTGCGTAGTTCATCTTCGCTTTCGGAGGCTTGCGAGTAAACTTCATTTTTAATAAATCCCCATAAAAAGAAGTCGAGAGGAGTGAGGTCGGGTGACCGCGCTGGCCACCTGTGGGGGCCGTACCGCCCAATCCATTGTTCGCCGAACATGGTGTTAAGCTGCTCTCTTGCGCGGAGAACAGAGTGTGGAGGAGCCCCGTCTAACTGGAACCATACCCGAGAGTTCGCTGCCAAGGTTAATTCGTCTAAATAATCGGATATTGGGCCTCTTAGAAGGTCTAGGAACTTCTGCGCATTCAGGTTTCCATCGATAAAAATTGGGCCAATTATTTGATTTCCGTGAATGCCCGCCCAAACATTAACACTAAAGCGGTATTGATGAGCTGATTCCCTAAATAAGTGAGGATTGGTGTGGCTCCAGTGACGCAAGATTTGTCGGTTCCACATGCCGTTTCGAGTAAACGTGCTTTCATCTGTCCAAAACACATTTGACAAGAAATCTTGGTCTTGGGCAATTTTTTCTAATACCCATTGGCAGTAAAACTCTCTAATCGGCTTATCACGGGGCAGCAGCGACTGCACCTTTGGCAGTTTAAAAGGACGTAGTTTGTCTCTTTTCAATACTTTATGTACTGTTCTATGGGCCACTCTAAACATACGCCCAGCTGGTCTCAGGCTGCAGGTTGGGTTGCGATCGAAGTGGTCTAAGATTCTTCGTTCCAAAGACGAAGTAACGTGACGCGGGGCAACTCCTTCATTTGTGTTGGGCACAATGTTTTGATTTTCCCTCACTCTCTGGACAGCTCTGATGATGGTCCGAACACTAGTAGGGCAGGCGCGACTTGCGCTGTATCTCTCACGATAAGTACGCAGAGTTAATGCCGCGTTTTGGAGGCATTCGCCATAAAGTAAAATCATGTCAGTATACTCTGCAGCACTATAAAAACGCTGTTGTCGCGGCATAATACTGTTTAAAAAACAAGCAACACACAAAAGTTAATTAGCTAGTGTCTATTTCACCATAGAAAAATAAATAAGCACAAATTAAATTAACCCCTGAACGGCCACGGGCATACCAGTATGCCGATCCAGATTACGCGGCTTAAACCTCTATTATTAAATAACTAAAGATCTTATATCCTGTGGCATGGTGCACATGCATTCTTAGATAGTTATAGTGTTAGAAAAAAAACGCAACACAAAACGCAACGCAAACGCAGAAACGCAATTTTAAAAAGCCGTTATGTTGTTTTGATTTCGTAATTTGAAGTTTTGAGTGTGAATAACAGGAAAATATGATATCGGACTCTACAACTCCAACGCAGCAATTCTATTACTTGTCTATGCATAGTGCAACATGCAAAATTTCATGTAAATTGATACAGTGGTTTTAACAACTACCCACACACACACACACACACACTATTCCCGACAAATCGTTGATAACAGAATTTGAATAAAATTCAACTCTTGAATTACAAGTATTGTTTACATGTTATTCTAAGGTCTGTTTATTCAACAACCCAAAAAAGTTTACTTTAAGTGCCTCGCTCCAATAGAAACCTCAGCAAGTTGTTTTTTATGAGCCCGGTCGTAAATATGTCAAACTGCGATAAGAGGCGCGGCCGTTGAGGGGAAACACGATTTACACATACACACACGTAGGTACTTAGTATCTATTTCACTGCAATAAAAAGAAAAACTCTTAAAACCTTAAAATACACGACAACACGCGTAAACTAAGTAGGTATCAAATCTGCGAAAGGCGCACGCACGCACCATCCCGGAAGGCAAACAGCGTACTGAGTACTGAGAAAGGTAAACTAACTAGTAACTACTTCCGAAAAAATAAGTAAGTAATAAATAGGGTCGACAGCGCAGTTATCGACTTATCGTTTATCGATACTTTTCTACATTAACTTACCTAAAAAAGACAAAATACTTAACAAGATTTTTTTTTCTACTTATAATATTTTATTATTACGAATATTATTAACAAATTATTTACAGGATAAATTTATTAAAAAATGAAATAAATTTTCAGTTTGCTTTATTCGAACAAAACCGTTTAGTGAGAAACTTCCTGACTAGCAAACAACAATTGCTACTGTACCTACTCGTACGTATTTTTAATAGGATGCTTCATATCCGTGTACAACCAGTGTTAGTTAATTGCTATTATTTACTTCTACCTTAATTTATCTCTAAATCTACTTGATTATAATTTTTAATTAGAACACATTTAAGATCTGTTATTATAATAATTAACACATTATGTCCACTCCCTAGTATTTAAAGCGAAACACTTTTTTGCAAACATCTTCAAAACGTAATGTGAATCAGCTGACTGTAGATAAAAAGGTGTCCTTCCCTACACAAGGCGCGCGCGCAACGCCCGTCCGCTACCCCTTTGCCTTTGCCGATGTGCCGCGGCGCCGCCGCGCCGCCCGCCACCGCAATGCTTTTGAGATCGCCGCGCGCAGACGTGTGGGCGCCGTTTCGTGAGCCGACATAAGATACCGCTACCGATGTACACCCGCGAGAAATATTGGCGCACATCAGTGGTAGGTTAGTAAACAAAATTTCGGCCGTGACAAGTTCACAAGTCAAGGACGTATTAACTTTTACAAAAGAAAGTAAGTACTCCAGTCTGGGAGAAGGGCTTAATGCCTGTAATCCACCACGTGAACCTTAGTAAAAGACTGACAGATTGTCAGACTTTTACTAACACCCTAGAGAAGGAGAAGTCATAAAAAACCTACATGTAACATCTACTAAATTAGTGCGAATTAGTAGATGTCACATGTAGGTTTTGTTTTGAGGTGGGAAATCATCTAATGACTTCTCCCGCTCAAGGGTGTTAGTAAAAGTCTGAAAGATTGTCAGACTTTTACTAAATAAAATCGAACCCGTGTTCCCTTCCTTGCCCTTATCGTTCCAGGGCCACGGGCTTCCTTTTCGGAAATTTATCCATGGCCGTAGAGGGCATCGACCCATCTGCTGGGCCCCTTCGGTGTGCAGATTTTCTTTGAGGCGCGCGTGGAACACTACGCACCGTCGACGACGTAAGCTCGGTCGAGCGGACGGCGAGCTACCCATTGCTCGTCGTCCGGAAGCCCAGGCCTACGGTGACCGGAGATCACTCTGCAATTCTCGACGCCCGCGGCGTCTCCTGTCGCAGCCGCTGGGGCGAGTGTGATGAAATACATTACAGAATGAAAGCACTTGCCTGGATTTGAATTCACGACCTTCAACTCATAAAGTGAGATCTTTCTTACTAGGCGCTTTCAATAAAAAAATACGTAAATTGAATTCCTGCCTGCCTTTAGGTGTACCTATTTTACATTTTAGGCAAATAAGTAGAATGCCTAAAAGAGCTTGAGCGATAGATTGCACAGAGTGGCAACGTCGCATTTCAAAGTTCAAGGATTTAAGGAACAAAGTATGTTAGATCATTGACCTAGTGCTGCAATTCTACAGAGTGTTCAAATTTACTGAAAATTAAAACTATTTTTTTTGTTTAAACTACTGGACCGATTTCGTTCATTTTTTGCACATCGTCAGTAAACTCTTAAACAAGCATGTGATTTCATTTATTGCCCATATGTCGAATCCATACTGTATACGATTGACAGCCGAGACCAACGACTTAACGTGCTTTCCGAGGCACATATTAAACGGAAATTTCTAACCCGATTTACGTGATTCATAATATCAGAAATTGTTTTACTATCTACCTAATTAGCCCGCTAGTGAGCAAAGGTCTCTCTCTCTCTCTCTCTCTCTCTCTCTCTCTCTTTCCCACACACGTCTGTCTTCTAACATTGCGGGCTATTCCTTCTGGTAAGAGCCATTTCACCTTCGTGTTTAAAACTACTAATTGCTTTCCTGACGATCTCATGATACAAAACTTGTACTTATTTCGATAGTTTCTGAAGAAATAGGACTAAGTTTGTAGCGCATAGACTGAAGTGACGCCAGAATGCAAACTGGGGTTTTAGGTTACCATTTCGGCCAAACGTTATTATTATTAGTTTATAAGAAAACCTAATCTCCTCTGCAGAACAGAGGCCTCCCTTCTCTTTTCAGCTATTAATCATACTTATTGTTATTTATATTATAGTAGTTTATAGGAAAACCTAATCCCCTCTGCAGAATAGAGGCCTCCATTCTCTTTTCAGCTATTTGTCATACTTATTGTTATTTATATTATAGTAGTTTATAGGAAAACCTAATCCCTTCTGCAGAACAGAGGCCTTTCTTCTCTTTTCAGCTATTTATTTATCATACTTATCTGATGAACCTATTATCAGGTGCGGTAAAGATCTCGACTGCGCACGACGTGAATGACTACGAGCTCGCCAAGCGTCACAACTTGCCCTTCATCAGCATCTTTGACGACGAGGGCAAGATGCTGCCCAACTGTGGAGCGTTCACTGTAAGTTTTTGGTGAAAATCTAACTCCTGGTCGCGTCCGCCTGGAAGTTGTAGAAAGGCTGATTATGCCTTGTAATATTTGCACTGCTGGGACATAGGCTTCCTCTGTGTCGTGAGTGTCTGGGGCTGAGATGGTGTGGGCTGTAATCCACCAGGTAGGCCCAGTGCGGGTTGGTGGATGTTACATGTCTTCGAAGTTGAAGGAAAGTTTGTGCAAGGACAAACCGTATTCGGCGGTACAAGCATCGGGTCGATCGGTACCCGCAAATTCTCATGTTCCAGAGCGATGAAAGGTGGGTATACCGTTTTTCCCTACTAGTCTCATGTCGCAACAACACAAATGTAGAGGAAATACTTAACTCCACACTCACTAAAACATGTAACTGGATGAACTCGCATAACCTAGAAATTAATTACACTAAAACTAAATTAATGACTTTCCACCCTTACCAAAAAGCACCATTATACTTGAATTTCAAATTTAATGGTTCAAAATTGGAAAGCATTGACGAATGCACATTACTTGGACTTACAATAGATAAACATATTAACTGGAAATCACAAATACAAAAAACCCGTGCAAAACTTTCAAAGTTCTCGTATGCTCTTCGCGAAATAAAAAAGACCACCAACTTACAAACTGCTCTCACCACCTACTATGCGTAGGTATGCTAATGCATGGCTAAGTTACGGCGTAACCCTCTGGGGTAATAGCACAGATGCACCTACACTCTTTACCCTACAAAAAAAATTAATTAGAATTTTGGCAAATATTGATCAAACTGACAGCTGCAAACCTTATTTTAAAAAAACACAACATTCTAACCCTCCCCAGTATCTACATTTTAGAAACATGCAAATTCGTTCGTAAGCATCATGAGTTTTATACAAAACGCGAAGACATCCAATCACGTTACGCACTCAGGCACCGATCTAGACTAAATCTACCAACCTCCAGGTTAAAAATGCATTCTACAGGTCCCTATGTGATGTCTATAAAAATATATAACAAACTGCCCGAATTTTTAAAGAAAGAGGAAAAGTTAAATATATTTATAAAAAAGATTAAAGAATTTCTGACAAACAAATGTTATTATTCCATAGATGAATATTTTAATGACAAGTTTAAATAATAAAAATAATAGAATTAAATTGAATGACATTTAAATATTAGTATTACTTATTTGACATTTAAATAATAGAATTAAATTAAAATGACATTTAAATATTAGTATTACATAATTGACATATAAATAATAGAATTAAATTTAATGACTTTTAAATATTAGTATTACATAATTGACATATAAATAATAGAATTAAATTGAATGACATTTGAATATTAGTATTAAATAATTGACATGTAAATAATAGAATTAAGTACATTGAATGACATTTAATTATTAGCATTACATAATTGACATATAAATAACAGAATTAAATTGAATGACATTTAAATATCAGTATCTATAACAAATGTTTTTATTCCATAAATGAATATTTTGTAAATAATAGTAATATAAATAAAAGAAAAAATAACAGAAATAATAGAATTAAATTGAAGAAATTAATCTACATATAATCATTACTAAAAATAAAACTTATACCAGCTACGGTTATAAAATTAAATTTAATAATTAATTGATTATTTTTTTAAGTTACGATATAGTTCATATAAATCTAATAACTACCTAAAATAGAGCTTCCTCTCTTCTACCTTTTTGCTGTGCCCGACAGGGTCCATAACAATCCCTATTATAAACACATACCACCTAAGCATACCTATATTTTATGGAAAAGCAATAAAGATATTGAGTATTGAGTATTGGAGCGACCTGAATAAAAAGTGACTGACTTGCTCGGCCCGGGTGTTGTCGACACGAATGCATCCTAGCGCAGCATCTGGTCAGTGCCCGTCTGTCACACTATCCACTGAGGATGGCTGGATACGTGATGTCGAGCCAAGATACCAGAAATGAAAAAGTTACCATTACCTCATTAGATGTAGCCAGATCAGTTCGTCCGTTACCGAATTGGAAGTCTTCAGGATCCGACGGACTGCACAACTGCCGGCTTAAATGGTATAGCAGCTCACACGCGTTCCTAGCATCTAAATTCTAGCCATCCTTAGAGTATGGGTCGCTTCCTCAGTTTCTAACGACTGGTGCAACCCACCTTCTCTATAAGTAAGGCAGTCCCGCGGAACCCAAGAATTATAAACCGATTACATGTTTGTCGGCGGTCTATAAACTTCATACATCCCTCCAGAGAGCGAAAATTAATCTGCACATTGAGGATAACTCAATTATATCTGCCTCTGAGAATGGATGGAGGAGCGGGTCCCGTGGCAGTAACACTACATTTTCTAACAAAGTTCCTCGTTGTCTGACCCACACAAGGTTCAACAACAACCCTTCGGTTTTATCATGTTTTACTATTATCCTCAGGGTATGAAACGCTACGACGTACGGCGCAGTATAGTCCCTGCGCTGGAGACTCCCAAGCTGTACAAGGAGACCAAAGAACACGCCATGGTGGTCCCGCTATGCAGCCGCTCCAAGGACGTGGTGGAACCCATGCTGAAGCCGCAGTGGTGAGTACATGTAGACAGCAGTACAGCACCAGGAGACAAAGAACACGCCATGGTGGTGCCACTCTGCATCCGCTCCAAGGACGTGGTGGAACCCATGCTAAAGCCGCAGTGGTGAGTACATGTAGACAGCAGTACAGCACCAGGAGACAAAGAACACGCCATGGTGGTGCCACTCTGCAGCCGCTCCAAGGACGTGGTGGAACCCATGCTAAAGCCGCAGTGGTGAGTACATGTAGACAGCAGTACAGCACCAGGAGACAAAGAACACGCCATGGTGGTGCCACTCTGCAGCCGCTCCAAGGACGCGGTGGAACCCATGCTAAAGCCGCAGTGGTGAGTACATGTAGACAGCAGTACAGCACCAGGAGACAAGGAACACGCCATGGTGGTGCCACTCTGCAGCCGCTCCAAGGACGTGGTGGAACCCATGCTGAAGCCGCAGTGGTATCTAGTGGCAAGCTTTACTTTCTCGTACTGACGAGATTGGTTTTCCAAGTTCATGTGTCACCACTGACACATGAACTTGGAAAACCTATTTTGAACCGTTCTTACTATGACATACATCAAAAAGGTGCTTTCACTGTCAATTTTTTTTTCAGTCCATTATTATGGCACATTTACAATCGAGACAGCTTGTGGATCCCCGAACACTCGATTGATTCGTGCACTTACCTCCACTTAAAATAAAGTTCATTATTCCATGTCATACAAAAATTCTCCTATTACCTCTACACTAAACCAAAGAAAAGCGATGACGATGCCAGATATGCTCTGTATATTAAACAATAAAACAAAGCCTTACATTTCTTCTATCTGAACACTTATAGCCCAAATTAATTTTATTTAAAATTCCTCAGGTACATAAAATGCGACAAAATGGCCGCGGAGGCCATAAAGGCCGTAAAGACCGGCGAGCTGAAGATCATCCCAGATGTGCACGAGAAGACCTGGTACCACTGGATGGAGGGCATCCGCGACTGGTGCATCTCGCGCCAACTGTGGTGGGGACACCGCATCCCCGCATACAGGGTCACGCTGCCGGAGCCTGATGAGGTAGGGGGTGTTTGATATTGTGTTAAACTTAACAGACAGATGTGACACACTTCATCTTTCCAGCTAAAACACTAGGAAGTGGTGACGGGCGGCCGTTTTTGGGGGACTGTCTTTATATAGAACTTTGACGTTCAAAAACTGTTGGCTCTCAGCCTAGTTTGAATAAATTAATTTAGATTTTTGAGTGCTGGATCAAGTTGTGGCATATTTATTTATTAAACTTCGTGCACTGGTAAAAAATGCTGTACAAAGGCGGACTTACGGCCTTAGGCATATTCTACTTATTGACCTTAGGGTGGTGTAGAGACGGAATGTGGTAGGTGCCATTTGAAACTTCATAAAAATAGCTTCATTTTATTGTATGGCACGGACAGTCGAACATGTGCAAGGAAAGTTAGTTATTTTTAGGGTTCTTTACTCGAAGGGTCCAAACGGAGCCCTATTGCTGTCACTCACGTGTCCGTCGTCTGTCACACAGGTTTTACAGGCAAACGGTTGGAGCTACAGTCTTCAAATTTTGACAGTATAAGCATCTTGGACCCAAAGCCATACAAATTGTCAAAAATAGCTTTGGTACGGAACCCTAAATGTGCAAAGTCTGACAGGCACTTGGCCGGTTTTCTATTTTTAACCGACTTCTAAAAAGGCGGAGGTCCTATGTTCGACTGTATGTATGTTTTTTTTTATGTATTGTCCACCGATTTGTATGTCAGTTGTGGACCGATTTTCAAAATTCTTTTGTTATCCGAAAGAATATATAAAATTTTATCGAAATTGCTTCAGCGCTTTTTGAAAACCTGAACAAAAACGAAAAATATGTAATATAAAAATATAAATGACGTTATGCTTTCCTCCAATTACAAGTATGTTTAAATTCCACGTTCCATGTTATTGGGGTTTTGAGTTCTGGGGTAAAACAACTAAAAAGTGAAAAATGAAAAATAAATTTTTACAAAAAAATCAACCGACTTCCAAAAAAGAAAATACACTAAAGTCGGTGTCAAATAACGAAGAAATAAAATACAAACACCGACTTCCGACATTAAAGTTATTTTTAGATTTCTAGTGTATTTTCTTTTTTTAAAGTCGGTTGATTTTTTTTTAAAGAAGTTTTTTAATAGAATATCTTCCATGTACGTAGATAGAAAGAAAATACGTTTATTTACGGTGTTTACCGTAAATAAACGTATTTTCTTTCGGGCGATGTTTTCATTTCTTACACCTATCTTCGAAATCAAGCTAAAATGACAAATGCCTAGGGGTAGCGGATAAATTCGTAACAGAGTTACCGCTCCCCTGGGCACTCAGGCAGGGAAGGAACAGGGGTGGGTTTTAGGCAGTAAGAGTTAGACACCATGAGAGCAGGAGATGTCATTGGATGATTTCCCACTTCACAAAAAAAAAGTGTGTGTGTACTTATGTACGCACGTTAAGAAGTTATACTTCTTTGGCGTAACAAGATAAAAAATCAAACTGTCACAAAGTTTACAAAAGGAAAACAATCATTCTTCATGAACCACAGACCATAGCTAACTTCAGGGTGTCGGTTCTAATTAACTTCAGGCTGTAGGTTTTCTGTGACGGTGTGCGCGCGCATCGTAAAAATTTACTCTCATCATTTTTCCCTAACGCGCTAAAAGAAGTATAACTTCAAAAAAAGAAGCTAAAATGACAAAATCGACTGAAAAACATATTCCCTTCGTCCTTGGCTTTACCAAGGAGTTCGTGGACGCATGCGGGCCGGCCGCCAGCAGGACGGCCCCGCGCCGCCGCCGCACACGCTCGGGCCGCACCAAGAGCCGCCGCATCCGCGCCCGACACGTGCGGGAGCCCGCGCCGGGGGGGTCAGCCGTATGTCGCTGTAAACCAGGGTTGCCAACCTTATATTTCTTTTCCTCGTACGTAAGCAGTTAAAAATCTCGTAATTTCGCTTTCGAACCTCGTACATTTCATTATGCACCTAAAATGTGCTAAAACCAAATATAAGTCTTATTAAGGTGAAAGCTCCACCCTAGCCCGAGAAATTCAAATTTTCTTACTTTTTTGCAATTTGCAGCTCATTGTAAGATTGTATCTTGGTCAAAATTTGATTCGCGGCCGTAGCAAGTATGTATTTATAGAATTATAATAGTTAAAATCATCAATACATCTCTCTTAGTTAGAATTGATGCCAAATGTAAGAATTTCATGAAATCATGACATTTGACATCAATTCTAACTGAAAGAGTTGTATGGATGATTTTAAGGATTACAGTTCTGTAAATACGTACTTGCTACGGCCGCGATTCAAATTTTGACCAAGATACAACCTGACACTGACCTGCAAATTGCAAAAATTTGAATTTCGCGGGCTACCCTGGCGCTTCCACCTTAAATTACCGAATTTAGGACATTTTTACATACTGAAATAAAATTTTGCTAGTTTGATAATAAAACATTCGACGGTTCGGGCTTGAATACTTGTGATTTAGGCTACAAAATGTTACATGAAATGAAAAAACATGTTATTTTCAAAATCTCGTACAAAATTGTACGAGGCTAATTGTGTCCTCGTACCTTGTACAGAAGACCATCTACCTCGTATTTGTTCGAGGAACCTCGTACGGTTGGCAACCTTGCTGTAAACGCCTGGATGTTGTAGCTTTGTCGTTCACTTCGCATGACGTGTTTGTGCCTCTTCACACGCCCCGGTTACCCGACAGTGAAGTGTATAGCCATGTACATTAGCTTTCACACGTAGGTCGGCGTAATTTTCTTTTAATTTTTTACTGGACCGGGTAGGCAACCGGCACATGTGAAAAGGCACTTTCGATTGAGTGGTGCCATTTTTTTTCGTCGTTAATATGTGTTGTAGTAACGTTCTGCTATGTTTTAATTTTGCATTCCATTAGGTGTTATTGTCGCATTAATAGTACTTACAGAACTGAAAAAAAAAACTTAATATTTAACTTTTGATTAATGAATGAAATTATTTATTAATGTTGTTAAATCACGTCACGCTTCTTTTTGAACATAATTTTAAATGTTAATGGCCCATTCCATTTTTGGGAAATAACAAATTCTTTAACCATTTTAATCATTTGGGAAACTCGATAACATTACTTTAGCAACATAATTATATAGCATAAAATAATAATATAAATCATTATATAAACTCGACTAAATGCACCAACATACTTTTATAATATAATATGCTACCACAGTTTTGCTTGTCGAATTGTAATTGTTTTAATTTTTGTATTGATCCTCTATACCTCAAAACAATTTAAATCACAGGAATCATTAAATATTTTTTTAAAATACACGTATATTTTATATTATAGTTATTTTAAGCTAGCATGAAGTTCTATTAGTGCTGGTTTTAAATGTTTTGTTTCAATTTTTTTTTGTATTTTTGTCCTTGAATGTTTTTGTAACTTTACGAGAATATCGATCCTGTGAAATCGCACCTACCATAGACATTTTCCTAAAAGATCAAGTTCCTAAAAAGTTGTAGAAAAGGCTTTGTTCCTTGATCACATAAACATGAACTAAGCACCTCTGTCATCCTCCAGACCAAAGACCAAGAGCTCTGGGTGTCCGCCCACACAGAAGAGGAGGCGCTCACTAAAGCAGCTGCGAAGTACAACGTGCCTGCCGCCGACATACAGCTAGCGCGGGATGAGGATGTGCTCGACACCTGGTTCTCTTCTGGACTCTTCACTTTCTCTATATTTGGGTGGCCGGACCAGACTGATGATTTGCAGGTAAGATATAGAAAGAAATAGAATAAAATAAACCTATATTTATTGTTATGACGCTATTGTCTACTGCTACAGTCCATCATAGTGTTAACTTAACACTATGGTAGAATAAACAGCTTAAAACGTTATAATTTCCACAGGCATTTTACCCGGGTACTCTACTGGAAACTGGACATGACATTCTTTTCTTCTGGGTCGCGAGGATGGTATTCTTCGGACAACGATTACTTGGAAAACTGCCTTTCAAGTAAGTAGAAAATTAATGTAACTTTTGGTCCATTTGAAAACAGGTTAAAGTCATTTAAAAAAATCTTGTGTTTATTCGAATAAGAACTTTATTTTGTAATGGTTTTGAGTCGTTTTCAGAATAACTAAATATTTAATTGGTCACAAAATAATTGAACTTGCAACTTTTTAATCACGAAGATTGCTATTGCTAATGCATAATGTTAGATAACACCTATTTAAGTTTAGGTAGTCAACAGAAAACATCATAGGAGACTGTTATAAATTAATAAATAAAAAACTGTACAGTTTAGAAGTGAATTATTTGTGATAAAGTAATAGAACCCTTCTTTAGGTAAAGGCCAAGGAATTTCGGCCGGCCACTTTGTTTATTTTATCAGCCCGTCTTTCTTGTGGTCTTTCTTGTCTACGTTTGCCTTTCGAGCCTGTCAACTTAGTTTCTTGTTTGGGTCACTTATCGTCGCTTTATCTGGCTACATAACCTGGCTAGGAGACAGACTCCCTTCAAATCTTATACTCTAACTGGAACTACCTCCCACAGAGAAGTATACCTCCACCCCATGGTCCGGGACGCTCATGGCCGCAAGATGTCCAAGTCTCTAGGCAACGTCATCGACCCCGTGGACGTGGTGAAGGGCGTCACGCTGGAGACGCTCCACGAGCAGCTGGAAGACTCCAACCTCGAGCCTAAGGAGGTGGAGCGAGCCAAACAGGGCCAGAAGCAGGACTATCCTAATGGCATCCCGGAATGTGGCACTGATGCACTTAGGTGAGGGTGTTTGGTTATTGGTCATGGATGTTATATACAGCATGTAACAAAAGCCCTGTCCGATCCTGAAGGATATTATTTGGTATCGTACTGCGTACACATATACGTAATCATTTAATGGATCATCATCTTCCTGCCCTTATCCCATGTTACTTGAGGTCGGCGCAACACGTTTTTTTCTTCCATTCTGTCCTGTCAGCCGTCACGCTATCACTAACTCCCTTTTCTTTCATATCACTCTTCACACAATCCATCCATCCTTTCTTTGGCCTCCCTCTCCTTTTCCATCCATTCACGTTTATATTCATAACTCTTTTAGTTACATGTGTTTCATCCATAATCATTTAATGGATACGAGATTATTATTTTTCACCAATGAAAATAATTAATAAAAAAAATTAAAAAAAACTTACCAAAAGCAACACTGAGCGCTTGACAAAGTTCACCTACTGTTTCGTTTGAAAGATGCTGCCTGAGCGAGACAGAGTGCCTACAGCGCGGCTAGTGCAGGGCGGGTATCGTTTGATATAAAAATAGGTAAAAATTAAAAGATTTCGCCGACGGTGGAGTGTTGTCAACTTATGAAAATTTGCCATATTTAGTGTTAAATTTCGCATATTTTATAAAAATAAAAAAAATCTAGGTATAACTTATGTATGTAAGTATAAACCAGGAATATGCCTTTATTGAATGGACAGGGTTTTTGTTACATGCTGTATATTTAGTAGGTATACTACATTAGTAACCTGAAATAGCTTAAAAAAGTAAAATGCTTTCTCACTTTATTGTGACGATAATGACATGGACAGATTATATTTGTAAAGCGTCTGAAAGTGTATTTTTATGAATCTATACATCGTCGCTTACCATCAGGTGAGATAGTGGTCAAGCGAGAGCTTATCAACGATAAAAACGGCATGGTTGGCGCTGTGGTTGAGCGGTTGGCTGCATCGCTGTATGTCGCGGGTTCGATTCCCGCACGGAACAAATATTTGTATGGCCTACAGATAGTTGTCCCGGGTCTGGGTGTCTTGTGTATGTGAGTTTACATGTTTGTGAACACACCCACGATACAGGATTAATTCCTAGTGTGCGCAACGTTTATTATAAAACTGGCCAAGTGCGTGTCGGATTTCGCATATTAAGGGTTCCGTACTAAGTATTGGTATTTGTTAGTAAAGTATACGTAATAATAAACCGCCGCCGCCGCCACCGCTGCCGTGAAAACCTATAATTGGCTTAATGTCTCTTATTCTAGTTTACTTATTGCATTTATGTAAAGCTGTTGGTTTTCCATGTGATAAATAAATAAATAAACATTATTACCAAATTTCAAGTTCATAGGTCAATGGGAAGTTAAAAAATTCTGTGACATGCGGCGGACAGACATACAGACACGTGAGTGACAACAATAGGGCTCCGTACCCTAAAAAAGAAAGAAAACGAAAAGAAAAAAAAAACATTTACAAAATGACAACACCGAGTGCGGTGAAATATGTAAAGCCGAAAATAAATGAACTCGGCTTATCCACGAACCCCACAAATCGGAGAACCTGTGTTGCCCTGTGGTTTATACCGTGATAGTACCTAATGGTTTCTGGATTTTTTTTTATGTTTTTTCTCCCATGAACTTGTATTTCTTACTAGATTTTATGTATTATGTATATTAAGATCAAGGCAACTTATCATCTTCAACAATGTTTCTGCTATGGCTAGGTTCGCTCTGTGCGCGATGACTCAGGGCCGCGACCTGAACCTGGACATCTTACGAGTGCAGGGCTACAGGTTCTTCTGCAACAAGTTATGGAACGCCACCAAGTTCGCGCTCTTGTACTTCCCGAAGGACACCGTGTATGAGGTCAGTATACATAAATTACATTTTTAAATATTTAAATAAAATAAAAACATTTTAAAATATGATAAATTGTATCCCACCAAAATCGGAAACAGACTCCAGAGGGTCCAGAGAAAGGAACCGCCTAACAATGTAAGCCGTGTTCAGAATGTACAGCTTTCTGAATCAAGCCCTTGATCCAGCCACCTAACGAGAGCCTCCTTAGGTGGTGCTCGAAGCTCGTGGCCATCAAACTATTGGCTGACACGACTATCGGTACAATGATAGCCGAGTCTTATTGTTATGAATTTTATTACCCTAAGTTACTCCTTATATAGTCAGCCAGTAAAATCTTATCAGAATCGGCTCAGCCGTTTCAAAGATTACCCGGAACAAACAGACAGACAAAAATTTTAAATACTGATTTTTAGGCATAGGTATCGTGCAAATAAATGTATGAGCTTTACAAACAGACACCTCGGTTTTATTTATTTGTATTGATGAGCCTGTGCTCTCCCACTGCAAGGTAAAGGCCTCCCTTCCCTGCTTCCAATTACCCCAGTCTTCTGGAATTTTGGGTCAATCCTTTGAGAAGGAGTACAACTCATAGTATAGGTAACAGGACTGAAATTAGAAGAATATGTAGGTATTTTATAACAAAGCGATACGAATTGTTCTTGGTGTTCGAAAACTTTTTTACTATTTTTTTGTAAAAAAGTTTTTTTATTTTTCACTTTTTAGTTGTGGCTCCCCATTAAACTGTGTTAACAATTCATAGACATACGATAGCAGCAATCGCGGTTGATTTGCTGTCAATTTTTGAAGAGTTCCGTTGTCTGTCTCCGAAACCCATCATCAGATCTTTTTGAAATTTAAATGGGACCATTTCGGAATAAACCCCTTTCGAACAAAAAAAGAATTTTGCAAATCCGTCAATATATGACGGAGTTATGCCCGAACATATATAAAAAAAAAATAAAAAAAAAAAATACAAACATCCGAATTGATAACCTACTCCTTTTTCGAAGTCGGTTAATAAAGATAAGAAGTAATTATACACCGGTTTCTGAACTAAGAATTTCAACTTGTCTTAATCTATTTTAGCATGAAAGCCTGCCCAAGCTTGGCATTAAAGTAGAGTTTGACACAATTTCCATTTCACAATTCAGGAATTAAATAGTCACAATAAACACTTTAATACCGAACGGATCAGGGCGGAATAAGGCCTCCAATATCTTTGCAAGAGATCTGTCTAATGGGCAGAGCGAGCTCACCAAATTGAAGCCAACGGTGGCAGAATCATATCCGCCAATTAGGAGCTTCTGAGAGAGATCGCGGCATTTTGTGAACAGTATACGTTAGTTATAAAACCCGCTGCGAATCTAGTAAGCGACCCAAGAGCTAGATTGATCCGACACTGTTTTTTTTTTTTTTTTTTTGGGGGGTGGGAAATCATCTTATGACTCTTTCCGCTCTGGGGTGGAGCGAAAGGGCGTGTCAGACTTATAAACAACAAGGCGTGGAGTGATGACGAAATTACAGCCAAAGGCCACAAGCATGGAGCAGAAGTGTAGTACTCTTCTTTAAGAAGACAACGCCCTCTTTAAAAATATCAGGCCCATTCACTTCTGAGCCATGTCTACAGGCTGTTTTCCAAATGCGTGACGAACCACCTGCAGGTTTCACGACTTCCATCCGCCCTAACAAACCAAATACCGAAATTAAATGAAAAAACTACCTTACAATCGTTTTTATAATGTTTTAAATCTCAGTCTGGTATAGTTTTTTTTTTTATATATATCACAGATATTCTAACAATGAAGAGTGTTGAAAAGTTCTACATAGTAACAACTAATGTTTCTTTATGTCCAGGTGCACAGTCCAGCGCTACCCTCCGAGCTGTCCCCGATGGACCGCTGGATGCTGTCCCGCCTCTCCCTCGCCGTCAACAAAGTGAACGCCGGCTTCTCGTCGTACGACTTCCCGGCGGCCACCACGCACTGCTACAACCTGTGGCTCTATGACCTCTGTGATGTTTATCTGGTGAGTTTTTAATCAGGTCTATGCCAATGTCGTTGTACCGCTTCAAACGGGAAAACGCTCGGTCGGTGTGGGGCTGTGGGGCCACGTGGTCCTCATACTTTATGAGTTTATTTACGTTTAGGTGCTAAATCCTTGTGTAGCTTCAGTGTGTCGACAAGTTATAGTACTACCGTATAGCCAGCTAAAGCTTTGCTGTTTATATAATGCCCACTGATAAAACTCAATATTACATTGCGCTAGCAACATTTGTACAGGCTGAAGCCATATATTGTGACTGAAATTATACTCTTTTACTTTGTTTTTTTGACATATTTCGTAATGTGTATGGTGTTTTTAACCGACGAAAAAAAAGGAGGAGGTTCTCAATTCTACCGTATATACAGCGTGTAACAGAAAGGTGTGTAGAAAATTCCAAAAACAAAAATTGGACTTTCCTTACAAAGTTATCATCAGCTGATCAATATTTGTATGGGAAGTAAAAAAAAATTTTTAGAATTTCCTCAGGTTTTCTTGAAGAAAGTTGTTCATATCGATGGGCAGATGCAGTTCTTAAAATATGACCACACCTTTCCGTTACACCCTGTACATCGACTCAAAATTAGTTTATATAAAATTTGATATTTTATGTAGGTACGAGGGTCATTCAATAAATACTTAGCCTACAAAAAGTAAACGAAAATTTTGGAAAAGTGGCAATTTATTTTTCAACATAGTCTTCTTTTAGTTCGATACACTTAGCCCAGCGATGCTCCAACTTTTTTAACCCGTCCGAAAAATAGTTTTTGTCAAACTCTGCAAAATAGGCCTCCGTGGCGGCGATAACCTCCTCATTCGATCCATATCTATTCCCGGCGAGTGATTTTTTCAGATTAGGAAACAGAAAGAAGTCACAAGGGGCCAAATCTGGAGAATACGGTGGATGGGGCAGCAATTCGTAGCGTAATTCGACCAATTTGGCCATGGCAACGGCAGACGTGTGAACCGGTGCGTTGTCGTGGTGAAACAGCACTTTTTTCTTCGCCAGATGGAGTCGTTTTTTCTTTAATTCGGCGTCGAATCGGCCCAATAAATCGGCATAGTAAAGCCCTGTAATTGTTTTACCCTTCTCGAGGTAATCGATGTAGATCACACCTTGTGAATCCCAGAAAACGGTGGCCATAACTTTTCCGGCCGATTTTACAGTTTTCGCCTTCTTTGGAGCACGTTCCCCGGTCTGGATCCATTGTTTTGATTGCTCCTTGGTCTCTGGTGTGTACCAGTGGATCCAGGTTTCATCGACGGTCACAAAACGACGCAAAAACTCCGCTGGATTCCGCTTAAACAGCGCCAAACACGTCTCCGATGTGGTCTCACGGTTGCGCTTGTTTTCTGGTGTGAGTAAACGCGGCACCCATCGCGCCGACAGCTTTCTCATGCCGAGTTCCTCGTGAAGAATATGATGCACTGTTCCTTCTGAAATGCCTACAGTCTCAGCTAGCTCCCGAACCTTCAATCGGCGATCTGCCAATACGAGATCATGGATTTTTTAAATGTTTTCCTCCGTAGCAGCTGTTTTCGGTGCACCTGGACGTGGTTCATCAAAAACCGACGTACGGCCACGTGCAAACTCGTTGAACCAATTCTTGACGGTGGCCATCGATGGAGAAGAGTCACCGTACACAGCATCCAAGCGCTCTTTGATTTCGATGCGCGTTTTCCCTTCCAAAAATAGGAATCGAATCACCGAACGATATTGCTCTTTTTCCATTTTTGTAAAACCGATCGACACGTTCGCTTCCATAAGTTGTCAAATTAAAACAAATGAAGGGATTGGAATGAAAATTTGAAAAAAGAATTAAAAAAGAATGTGCTACACTGTGGTAAAACTCTTTTGAAACTACAGCGCCCTCTGGCGATGAGGCTAGGTACTTATTGAATGCACCTCGTAAATAACCTCCATACTCAAGACTTAAAAGGTTTATTTATTTGTTGCTTTTTAGTTCTTTTTCGTCGGTTGAATTTTTCTGTTCGTACATTTCGTTAACGTATATCTTCATTCTAGGAATACCTCAAACCAGTGTTCACGTCCGGCACAGAAGCCGAAAAAGCGGCCGCCCGACGTACTCTGTACACAACTCTCGAGTTTGGACTGAAGCTGCTAAGCCCTTTCATGCCGTTCGTGAGCGAGGAGCTGTTCCAGCGTCTGCCGAGGAAGGACGCCAGCTGTCCCTCCATCTGCGTGGCTAGCTATCCTACGGTGAGTGCCTTCATCATCAGCATCATTTCAGCCAAAAGACGTCCACTGTTGGACATAGGCCTCTCTCAAGTATCACCACATTGACCGGTCCTGTGAGGGCCTTGACTGCCAATAACCTGTCCCTAGTTAGTACACTAGGCCAAGAAATACTACTTTAAAAAATGTGTAAAGAAGTAATATTGGCCTTAAATAGTCCCTTCTAAAGGTTTCTTCTCAGACTGAGAAGAAATGAGCAACGCGTTAAACAGCTTATACGTTGTAGTTATTTAATATTAGAGAAGATTTGTAATAAAAACCTGCAATTCCCTTTTACACACTTACCGAACTGTACTCAGTTCAGTGCAAACTTAATTACAGCTAACACGAGGAAGAAGTTCAAAAAAGGAGCTCATTTTTTTTTTCTTTTTTTTTTTTCTTTTTCTTGTTGATAGGCGCGTTTGACCACTATCTCACCTGATGGTAAGCGATGATGTGATCAAAGATGGAGCACGCTTGCCTAGAAGTAACCTATTCACTCTTGACTTAAAGACTTCCAAGTTCATTGCTAAGAAATAAGCCGCACGGGTCGATCCATCAGGTTAAGCTACACATGCCGGGGTTGGTCCATGGATAGGTGACCATCTTTACATACCGAGACTCTTCCGTGCCTCGGAAAGCACATTAAGCCGTTGGTCCCGGCTGTCAATCGTGGATCTTTGACAGTCGTTACGGGTCGTCAGAAGCCCGAAAGTCTGATAACCAGTCTTACCAAGGGTATCGTATTACCCAGTTATTGGGTTGTGGAGGTCAAGTAGGCAGTCGCTCCATGTAAACTACTGGTATTCAGCTGCATCCGGTTAGACTGGAAGCCGACCCCAAAATAGTTGGGAAAAGGCGCGGGCAGATTGATGAGGAAGAAATTAATGTGATGGTGGGTAGAGGGGTGTGGTAAGTTACTGCATTGCGTAAAGCTCATGTCGCTACCGCCATAAAGTTTTGTGCTTATTGTACCTTCCTCCCTTCCTGTCGCTAAAGCGAGACGCCAGTGTTGCCTGTTCAAATAATAGGGTAGTTTCATAAAAAATAATATTTGGTCCATCGGTTTGATTTATAAAAAATACAAGACACATTTTTTTTCTTTTATCACGTCGATAAGAAATTAAAAAAATTACAGTGCGTTGAAATTTCGCGTTACTTCACGCTGTGGTACAGTTTTTACCACGTTGTATAAAAATACGTGTCCAAAACTTTTTGATAATTTAACTTATGGATAGATTTTTTTTATTATTATTCAGGAAACAGCCCAATTATGGTATGTCCCGCTTTTCACCTTCAATCTTATAAAATCTAAATCCCTTATTTCTTTTCCCAGGACGTGGACACACCATGGCGGTCAGAAGAGCTAGAATCTGACGTGGACACCGTCCTCAAGATGGTGCATCTAATAAGGTCGACCCGTTCGGAGTACAACTTAACAAACAAGCAGAAAACTACGGCTCATCTGATTATTGCTGAAGATTTAAAGGTAAAACAATACAAAGAAAATAATTTTTACTACTGTTACTTATGACTTTAAATTATCCTACTAAATCCTACTAATATTATAAATGCGAAAGTTTGCATGAATGGATGGATGTTTGTTACCCAATCACTCCAGAACCGCTGAACAGATCTTGATGAATTTTGGCGCACGGATAGATTATAGTCTGGAATCACACATAGGCCTAATTCTGAAGTACTAATTCCAAGCGGGCGAAGACGCTGACAGAAGTAAAAAAAAATCTTATTTCCAATTCATGCTATATTCTCATAAACAAAATATGAAGTTTATGTTAATGCAAATTAAGTAGATTTTAGAATGACATGTCAGTATCCGATAAAACTACATTTTATTTACGATTTTTTCAATAGTACTTGAAAAAGTCGTAAATAAAATGTAGTTTTATCGGATACTGAGCTCTATGTGAAGTTTCTTATGTTCTTGGCTTTTTTTTTTATATTTTCTTTTATACTCGTGTGTTCTTTTAGGTGGAAGCCCTGAAGGGTCTGTTCAGGAGTTTGCAATCGCTAGCCAACAGTGAGCTGTCGGATGAGAAGCCTCCGATTGGATGCTCCATACTGACCGTGTCTGATAAGATTGAAGTACATCTGGTTTTGAAGGTATGTGACTTATCATGGCGACTGTGTTTTAGGTAGGGACTACCTACTACTCAGATACCTGTCACCAGTTTTTAATCAAGCCTATGTTATAGTTGGCAAAGAGGCAATTTGATGGGTTTTATACCGTTTAAAGAGAATTTTGACTGTTCTAGTTTCTCTCTTTTCTTATTAAACAATCTAGGTTTTGGGTCAAAGCCCAAAGTCCTGTTTGCCAGACTCATGACATAAACTCTGCTCTGATTTCTATTTTAGCCTTTTATTGACCCCCACTGGTGCCAGCAAAAAAATAATTTTATTATCCGCCTGGTGTTGCCACCGGACCGCAAACGTCCAACAATAAATAAATTTATTCCACTTTTCACAGGGCCTCATCGACCCCCAAAAAGAGCTAACAAAGCTAGAAAAGAAGAAAGAAGCCCTCTCCCAAACGATAACCAAGCTGCAGCAAGCCATGGCGGCCGACGACTACTCAACCAAAGTACCGGCTGAGGTACAGAAGACAAACACGGAAAAACTGACGCAGTCGCAAGGAGAGATCGAGAGGTTACAGGCTGCTATGGAAACCTTGAAACTCATGTAGGAAAAACATAGCCTAGAAGTACACACACACATGCTCATACCATAATAGGGAAGTGTCAAAGTGACAGCGAGATGACTTTGACGTTTATGTGTGAAAGAGAGATGGTGCTATACAGATGTATTGCCATTCTTTTTCGCACTGTCAGATGTTTTGACAGCTGCCAATAAGAACACAAAACATTTCCATCCTTATTGGATTGATGAATGATGTGTCTTGTCAAAACTTATGTCTAGCAATTTCAATTGAAATCATGGAGATGAATTTGCTGTTTAAAGGCAATATTCATCGAACTATGTATTTATAAAAAAATATGCTAATGATGTTGCCAGAACAAAGGCATAAAATGGAGAAAAATAGGATGGGAATGGCACTGTGTATGAACAGATATGAACTAGTATGATAGAGTACAGTAGGCGTATTTAACTACCTCGTGAGTGTCTTGTCTATGGCGCAAATTTTTTATACCTACCATAGATTTTTGTTAAGTATAGAAATCAAAATTAAGAACCCTCCAGTAATTTTAACAGCCAGGAGCAGCTTTGTACATTTTGCCGTTATTTTTCTTTTAATTTTGTCTGTACCCCCTTTAAAAAAAGAGAAATGTTACCTTGAGTCAAATGACACCAAAATGTGGTATTTGTTCTAAGTGAAATGGCTTTTATTTATTACTTATAATGCAATAAACTATGCTTAAATTATGATGAGTTTTATTTCTATGTTTTTTTCCATCGATGTTAACTGGGTTTAACCCAAAGACCGTGTATAAGCTGTGGCGCAGTGGCTGTTGGGCTGCGTGTCGCGGGTCCGATTTCCGTCACGGAACAAATATTTTTATGGTCTATAGATGGTTGATTTGCGTATGGCTGATTGTGGTTTGTATGATACAGGAGAAAAGGCCACTCTCATTTAGAACTGAGTCGTTGGGCTATAACTGTCAGTAGCAATAATGGCTCGTTAACATAGAGCGAGCTTCTGACTAGACTGTAGATAGTTACTCGGATTGTCTACTTCGTATGCCAGTAGCTTGGCTCGCCTTTAGTTGCCTTCACGATGATAGTAGCTGCTCAGTCTCTTGTAAGTTATCGCGATCTCGAGTCAACGTGCTTTGATAAAAAAAAACAGTACTATGTTAGAGAACAACATTATTATGTAATTCGATAAACTGTGTAGACTAGCCCTAACATTATGCAGCGCCTTGCGTATTATCGATAATTGGCTACCTGCTAATATAAGCTCCATAAGTTCGATCCGTGGGTGCGATCGAAACAGATCATAATAATTTATGGCTAAACAACTCAGCTGTCAGCTCTAAACGAGAGTACTTTAGTGTGAGGCACGTATTTGGATATGAAGATATCGGGTATGGCGAACCACACTTCACAATTATGCTTGCATAATGAAATGATGGTTTATTTCATCTTCATGAAACTTTTAAACATAGGCCACTATTCGACATAGGTCTTCCCTTGTATAATATAGATAACATCTGGGAAAGGATAATCACTGCTAGTAAGTTTTATGATAGCATTTCTGCTTCGTCGTTGTTCAATAATATAATCCACAATATGCACAGGCCCGTGGGTGATTTGCGATGCAAGAATGCATCACAGATAACTATAATAGTAGCAAGCTATCAATCCGAAAACGATACTCTGCTCTTAGATATTCCCCCTTCCAACCTACCCGGAACGAGTGGAAGTGTATAAAAAGGCATGGCGCACTCCGCGCATAACCGGTTCTGGTCCGGCGAGCCGCCAGGCTCGCCAAGGCGCCACCCCGGATTTACCCTCCCCGGGTCCTCAGGCGGAGATCCGGCAGCCACCGCTAGTGGCTCCAACTCCAACTCGGAGCCAACGGTCGGTGTCGGTTGTAGCCTTGCGGACATCGTGAAGGCCGCAATAATGATTGTTTTACTGCTTTAATCATAGTGAACAAAATTCAATCGTCTACAATTTCTGAACGATTACAATGACTGCCATTTTTGTGAAAATGACACTGACGTTTCGTTTCTGCTGCTGAATTCTGGTAATGAATAGCATTTGCATGTGCTGTCCTTTTCGCTCCAATGGTAAACGTAATTAGCCGTACTGTAGTCAATTTTCCAATTATTTTGATTATACTGGCATATACTGTGGAACGCAGCTGGAGGTTATTTGTTGTGTTTTCCTTTTTATGTTTATCATTGCGATAACAGCTTATACAGTAGTTCTTTAAAGAAAGGAAAGCCTTTCTAAAGTTCTTCAAATAGAGCTTTTATTAAACAATTTTAAAGAAAAGCATAAGCTGCAAAGATGGAGTTTCCTACACTTGGTGAACACTGCCAGTATCAGAACTGTAACCAGACCGATTTCCTACCTCTCCAGTGCAAATGTGGTAAAGTATGCTGCCGGGAACATTTCAATGAGCATTGCTTATCCGGAGAATGCGAGTTGGCGCCAAAACCCAAGGAAGTTAACCTCAAAAATGATGACCGGATATTCAGGTGTTCAGAAAAAGGATGTAGGAAGGGAAACCTACATGAAATGCTGTGTTCTAAGTGCAATAAACATTATTGTATTGAACATAGGTTTCACCCGTAAGTGTCAATAGCCTAAGATAACCTTTTGATACATTGTCTATCACATTAATTTGTATGAACTCAATTTCTCAAAATACTTCTGTTTCCAGCACTTGTCCAGAAATAGATGATGAAACAATGGCAGCAAATATAGAGCAGTTTGAAGCTCCAAGAAGACAGTTTAGAGAGGTTAACAAACATTTACAGGAAAAGGTAAGACCTTCACTGGACCTATTATCAGTCATAATAAGATTACTAGATTTAAGTCAGTAAGTACTTAACATGTTGACTGCCATATAGGTCACCTCACCGGTGACCGTGAACAATAGATTTTCTATTGTGTCTGTGGAAGTTAGAATTAGCTTAATTTTAACAAGTTGACTGCCAAAGCAGTCAACTTGTTAAAATTAAGCTAATTCTAATGTTTCCAATGCTTTATTTGGTGACTAATAAATTCTGACTCTGATTATTACTTTCAGATCACAGAAAACATCCGCAAAGCCCTCCAATCATCAGCAAAAGTGAAAACAGCCTCAAAAATACACCTCATGAGAATAAAACAAAAGGCAATTGGACCCAAAACCATCCCACCTTCAGACAGGGTTTACTTTGCAATCAAGAAACCTTTAAATATGGAACCGAAACCAATAAGAATCATACAAGAAGAGGATAACATCATGAAGTTTGAGTCAGTGACTATGGATCCAGATTTAAAAGATACCGTACCAGTATTTATCAGTACAAAATGGAGTTTGGGTCGTTCTATAGACAGTATTTGTGACTCTTGTAATGTTAAGAATGATAACAACAAAGTTAGTTCTGTAAAGTTACGGCTGTTTAGACAGTTGGACAGTTATTGCATCAGTCCGATAAAGATGGATGTGGAAGTATCGGAGCTGATGAAAGCTGAAGTCTTGTTAGAAGGAGATAAACTGGTGGTTGAGTACATTGATAGTAATGTTTTGAGTGAGTTAGAAGAACATGCTCAGTTGCTCTTGAGATGAGGGGGTTGTAAATAAATTTTTAATGTAAGGTAGACTGATTTTTGAATAAGTTTTTTTTGCTGGCCATCCACTTTTGCTGAAAGAACCTAAATAAGTAATATTTATAAAATAATGTAGTTAGACCAGAACTTAGCTGAAAAACCACAAGCCATGAAAGCATGAGACACGGAAGATAAAGAGAAGCAACCAGTGAGTCCACATAATAGTATCAATTCCACGTCTCTGTTCAACTGTACATAATGGAATTGAAGCGAATTTTTGGAACCAAAATTTTATATAGCATAATGAACTTTATGTCAATTGCGTAAAGTACAAACTAAATACGAGTCGATTCGGGTAATAAGGTTTCTTCTACATCGGCCGCAAACCTTGTTTCTATGCTTTACATGTTTTAAACTTGTGGTTCAATTGTGTCTATTCTCCTTTGGAAACGCGACAGGCATTACTAATACTTAGGTATATTATGGTATACTAGAATAATGGAAGGACAGGAAACCAATAAAACACCAAATTTAAACATAAATAACCGTATAATAATGTCAACATAACCTAACTTACAAACTAACACTTAAAGCGTGACTTCACTACTGTCTTTGCACTGCGAGTACTGTGACTGACTTCTGTGGTAAGTGGAGCCGTCCACCAGCGGCATGAGCTGCGCGGGCGCCGACTGGTTGGTCTGCGCGGTGGGAGGGGGGGTGGTGGCCAGCTTGTACTTCTCAACCAACCAGTTGCAGTGCCCCGTCCGCGCGACCAACGTCATAAAGTCTCTTCGATACTGTTTCGTCAATATCGCGTATAAGAATGGATTTGCACAAGCGTTGAGTGGATAGAAGAATACCAGGAGAACTTTCCCGTGGCTAACGTCGACTAGTGGAACGCCTGCTAGAGCTGTGATGCCGAAGAAAGCTACTGGAGCCCAACAGAGTAGGTCTGTTCCAATTAGGAGCGCCATTTTGTTCGCGATCCGTCTCTCAGCCGCTGCGGCTGCTCCCCTCCCTCCATAGCTCTCCCCCCCTCCCAAAGACCTGTATATCTGCACGTAGCACACTACAATAGTAACCCACGCTAAGGCACTCACCATAAATATGCCCCCCTGGTACACAGCATCCCCCACATCCTTGCTCTCAACCGGCAAACATATTGAGGTAGACGAATAGTCTGACACACCGACCAGCGGCAAGCCAGCCATTAAAAAGGAGTACAACCAACCGCCCATCATTATCTTGGCCGCGGCTGACAGAGAGATCCTCCTTTCTAAGTAAATCGCATACGTTATCGCGAACCAGCGCTCCAACGTGACTATGGTAAGGGTTATGACGGATAGCTGTCCAGAAAATACTGATAGGAAGCCAGCGATCTTGCAGCCGACGCCGTACTGCCAATCGTAGGCGTAGTTGAAAAACTCCCCGTAAGACCTGAGGTCGACCACTGCCAGCATGAAGAGGTAGATTCCAGTACAGAGGTCGGAGAAAGCGAGGTGGCACATAAGGAACCTCGGGACGGTGATCTCCGTGTGGTTGGTTAACAAGACGAGAAGAACGGCAACGTTGCCGACGACCGCGGCGGCGATGACGAACCACACGCTCGCGCGGAGCCACGACCAGCCCATCACGTCTTCGCAGGGGTTCAGCGCGTCCGGTGCGGGCATGCATTCAACTTTTCTTGGGCTGGAAGAAAACAGTTGAATTAGAAATAAATACATATACAAAATATTGCCTACTAAAAAAACTGACCAAGTGCCAGTCGGACTCGCGCGCAAAGAGCTCCGAATAAAGCATATTTTTTTGATAAACCATAGACTTCGTATAGGTTTTCATGTATAATCTAGTGATCCTAAATAAGGGTTAAATTTCTTTTCTCTCTTTCTTTCGGAACCCTAAAAATATATTTTATATTTATATATAATGGACTTTCTGTTTTTTGGTTAGTTTAAACACAACTCGAGTGTTTTCCCGAAAATGAGGAATGAGATGAGCTACCAACTGAAAAGAAAAACATTCTCTTGAGCGACGCCCAGTCAAAATTATCTTCTATTTAAAACTTCAGACGTTTGACTTGGCAAATAAATCGGTTTAAATAAGAGCAACCGGTCTTATGTTACATACCTAAGTTTATTAGTAAGAAAATCATCACTGACTTCCACAAGGCTGGTATCAACCCCTATGAAAGGCCAAAACTAGTGTTCGGTTTCGGTTTAGGCCAGTTTCGACCAAAAATAACTGGTTTTAGCTGGATATTCGGTTTCGGCCAAAAAGTTGCCGAATATTCAGCTCGACCGAAACTAGCTGAAGGTAAACTGACTGTCTTGTTCGTCTATATGTGTAATCATCGGTTTATTAATTAATATAATATTCTATGAGAGTAAGGACTACTTTTCAATGATCTGATTAACTTTTTCAAGACAATTTTTGCCGTTTTTCTGTTTTCACGTGAGTTTCGTTTACGGTTTCGGGTAAAAATCGTGTTTCGGTCGGACACTAGTTAAAACCGATTCTCAAGTTCCTAATCCCCTCTATGTGGTATGGCATTGTGTCAGTCGCATTGTGGCCATTGTGGGTCGTCTTGGCCAAGTTGTGTATATAAAGGAAGTGCCATCCACAAAGACGTGCTAATGGTGACTAGGTTTTTGCAGGGTTGCAGCAACAAAGAGGAGTGGGGTGCTTCTTCGTGGATGGCACTATCTATACCTAGATAATTATTTGCTGTACCCACCTAATACTGAAATTCCCGCACTCAGCCGATACCATCGCGAAGCCAACCCCGACGCTGTTGTTAACTGCGTCATGGAACTCGCCCTGCTCGTCGGCGTCCTCCCAGCTGCCGGAGTCGGAGAAGTACTCGTCCATGTTCGCTTCGTACTCCTCGCTCGTGGTGGCTGTGGACACGTCGTCTTCTAACGAGTCTCTGGAAAGATTAGGTGCTTACTTTATTTGATTGTTAGAGTAATGGGTAGCTCGCCGTCCGATCAGCACCAGGCCCGTGAGTCGACGGCGCGCAGTGTTCCACGCGCGCCTCAAAGAGTTGTCAGCAAACATGACGGGGCCCGCCATGGCCGATGCCTGCCCAGGGATTGTGGATAAATTCGAAACAGAGTTACCGCGCTTTTGGGCACTCAGGGCAGGGAAGGAACAGGGGTCGGTTTTAGTTAGTAATAGTCTGACACGCCCTCCTGCTCCACCCACAGCGGGAGATGTCATTGGATGATTCCCACTACGCAAAAAACAAGGCAAGTCTCCACCCTGCCAGGGTCGCGGGAGTGTTTACAACTGAAGAAATACGGGTGGGTTTTAGTCAGTAAGAGTGTGACACGCCTTCCCGCTCCACCCTGAGTGGGAGAAGTTATTTGATGATTTCCCACCCTGAAAAAAAATAGTATCACCCCCTGCCACCAGTCTTCGCAGCCCTGGCACAGGCAAATAAAGGAACACGGGTGGGGTTTAGTCATTAAGAGTCTGACACGCGTTCCACCCAGCAGGTGTATTCGCTAACTCAGTTGACATCAATTTGATAGACACTTTGCAGTAGTACATTGCTCGGTGGCAACACCTGCTGAGCGGGCGAATTTATTTAATGATTTCCCACCTTCAAAAAGAGACATACCGTCTCCACGACCTAAAACAGACATGGCTGGCAACAAATGTTTAGGAGACCCAACCCCGAAGGAAATGGGATCAGACAAGGTAGAGACAGTGAGTGGGTATTCATTGTCTTATTATATCTAATCCTTTTACAAGTTCAATTTTAAAAACGTTCAGGAAATATACGTTGCGCGTCTACTGGCCATTAGTTTTATAAGATTCGTTCTTACACGGTGATATTCGAGTTGTTCTGGGGCGGGAGGGTCTTGATCGGCTCCAAAGACCTCCGCTTTCGGAACTGCGGCGTCCTCTGCTGACCGCTGTTCCCGCATTTCTAAACAGAAAATTGAAATATTTAAAGAGTATGACAAAAATATTTTATTTCTGAAAATTGTTTTAAAACAAACGAGTATTTTCAGTTAAAATCAAAAGTGATTTATTCAAACTAGGCTGAGAGTCAGCACTTTTTGAACGTTAAAGTTCTACATAAAGACAGTCCCCAAAAACCAATCCAAATCAATTATACAACAGTACGTCTAAACGACTAGTCTTATTTCTTTGAAAAAAATATATGTTAGATATTCTAGACAATTTCCGTCGTAATCTCAGAATATTCGAAATTATATTTTTATAACATAGTGTAGATAGGTATTATTAGGCAATAAAAAATTCAGAATCACGCAAAAACTATAAAGCGTATTTTTATGAAACCTTCACCATTCTAAAGATCATTTAATTATTTATAATTTAGTCTCAGTGTTTTAGTTTATTAACTGTTGTTTTAGGTGTTTAAATTAATAATGCGTCTAATTTCGGACAGCGCTCCTTGATGGGCGAGTCCTATTACTGGTACGACGCGTTACGTGAGCTCAGCACAGAAATTTATTATAAGTACATAAAACAACAAATATTACACTAAAACACTGATACTAAAAGATAAATAATTAAGTTATCTTTAAAATGGTGAAGGTTTTATAAAAATACGCTCAAAAGTTTTTGCGTGATTCTCAATTTTTTATCCGCGTTAGACGCGGATAAAAAATAACTAACCTAACTTTACAAATTTATATTTTTTTCAAAGAAATAAGACCAAAAATAAAACAAAAATAAAAAAAAAGTCATCAGACGTCATGTTCAATTAAAAATCATTAGAATTCGTATATCTGCGCTTTAATAGGTAAATCATAGAGATTAGAGATATACTCCGGAGGTGGTCCCATATAAATTTTATCGAAATTGCTTTAGCGCTTTTTGAAAAACTGAACAAAAACGACAAGTATGTATATATACGAGGGCGAGTCAATAAAGGATGATTCACGTTACACCGTGTCGCCACCGGGCCGTGCCCCGGCCGTGGCACGGCCGTGGCACGGCCGGGGCACGGTCAAAGATTGTTGCATACATTTTGTATGAAGTGATTCATGCTAGACCGGGCCGCGGCCGTGCCCCGGCCGGGGCACGGACGAGGCACGGCCGAGGCACGGACGGAGCACGGCCAGGGCTCGGCCCGGTGGCGACACGGTGTAACATGAACGTGTGCACCGGGCTCGGACGTGCCCCGGCAGGAAACAATTGCCGGTCAAACAATTGCACGGTCAAATATCTATAGTATACTTTTTGTATGAACTGATCCATGCTTGGCCGTGCCCCGGACGTGCCCCGGCCGTGCCTCGGCCGTGCCCCGGCCGGGGCCCGGTGGCGGCACGGTGACAGCCCGGTGTAGCATGAATGACTAGCCCGGTGGACGTGCCCTGGCCGTGCCCCGGCCGGGGCACGGCCGAGGCTCGGTGGCCGCACGGTGTAACGTGAATCATCCTTTAGTCCGTGACTTTTTGAATTTCTGACCTCTTTACTGAAAAAGCAACACTACTCCTGTCAACAGGCAAAATTTGAACTTGCTGCGTCAGTTAGTTTGTGTTTGACAGCTATCTTTATCAGACTACCCAGTAATTTGAGGAAATAAAAAACTTTTTACAAAAAAAATACAACCGACTTCCATAAATAACACTAAAAAATGCAAAATAACTTTAATTTCGGAAGTCGGTGTTTCTAGTTTGGTTTCTTCGTTATTTGACACCGACTTCCGAAATTAAAGTTATTTTGCATTTTTTAGTGTTAATTATGGAAGTCGGTTGTATTTTTTTTGTAAAAAGTTTTTTATTTTTCACTTTTTAGTTGTTGTACTCCATTCTAAAACTAAATTAATAGTAAAGTTATGCCCGAATTGATAGCCCCAAAAATAGGGAATTTAAACATATCAGGGTGAACTGTACAAATCTATATAGGTACCCCTTCAGAGCGTATGTTCGTAATGTTCTGAAGTGGTGAAAACAATATACAGACATACGATTGCAGCAATTCTGGAAGGTTTGCTATCATTTATTGAAGAGTTCCATTGTGTATCTCCGAAGATCTTCATCAGATCTTCACCAAATTAAAATGGGACCACATGTGAAGCAGCAGCTTTCAAACAAAAAAAAAATCTTTAAAATCGGTTCACGTAGTAAGAAGTTATGAGGTAACACACATAAAAAAAAAAAAAAAAAAATACAGTCGAATTGAGAACCTCCTCCTTTTTTTGAAACCGGTTAAAAATGGAAAAAAATGAATTTCGTGTGCTTATTAAGCATTATTTTTTGCGAAAAAAACCATTACCGAGACCAAGGCTAAGCTTGATAAATACTATGGGGACTCTGCACCATCGATTTCAATTCTAAAAAAGTGGTTTACTGAATTTCGTTGTGGCCGTACAAGCACTGAAGATGCCGAACGTCCTGGACGCCCAGTTGAGGTCTCTTCACCCGAAACAATCGAAAAAATTCACGATATGGTGTTGGCCGACCGAAGATTGAAAGTGCAAGAGATTGTGGAAGCCGTAGGGATCTCGCATGGCTCAGTGGTTTCAATTTTGAATGATCACTTGGGCATGAGAAAGCTTTCCGCAAGATGGGTGCCGCGTTTGCTCACAGTCGACCACAAACGCAATCGTGTAACAACTTCACAGGAAGGTTTGGCGTTGTTTAATCGCAATATGGAGGAGTTTTTGCGCCGTTTTGTAACCGTGGACGAAACATGGATCCATCACAACACACCAGAGACCAAACAACAGTCAAAACAGTGGGTTTCTAAGGGTGAATCGGCGCCAAAGAAGGCCAAGGTGGGTTTGTCAGCCAATAAAGTTATGGCGACTGTTTTCTGGGATGCACGCGGGATAATCCACATTGACTACCTTCAAAAGGGAAGAACAATCAATGGGGAATATTATGCCAACTTATTGGACCGATTCAATGACGATTTGAAAAAAACCGACCTCATTTGGCCAAGAAAAAAGTTCTTTTCCACCAAGACAATGCAAGGGTGCACACATGTGCAGTTGCCATGGCAAAAATCCATGAATTGGGCTATGAATTGCTTCCTCATCCGCCCTATTCTCCAGATTTGGCTCCGAGTGACTACTTCTTGTTCCCAAACCTGAAGAAATGGCTTGGTGGAAAAAGATTTGACTCCAATGATGAAGTCATCTCGCAAACAAAGCCCTATTTTGAGGACCTCGACAAATCATATTTTTTGGAAGGGATAAAAAAATTGGAGAAGCGTTGGACAAAGTGTATAGAGCTCAAGGGAGACTACGTTGAAAAATAAAATGATTTATTTATCAAAAAATCTGTGTTTTATTCCAAAAGTCACGGACTCATTGACCCGCCCTCGTAGATGACGTTTTGGTTATCTTCAATGACGAGTAGGTTTAAGTTCCACGTTCCATGTTATTGGGCTTTGTATGAGGTGATGTGCTGAAGATTTGAAGATGCACCCCTTTGAAAATAGTTCTGCCGGCGCCTATGTGCTGGTATAGCTTACCACTTGCATGAGAGCCACTTGCGTCTCGTACAACTTGTGTCTGGTCGGGTTGTGTCGCTGTGTGGTGCATCAGGTAGGCTTGCTGAGCTTTAGATAATGTGCTGGTATATCTTACCGCTTGCATGAGATCCACTTGCGTCTCTTACAACTTGTGTCTGGTCGGCTTGTGTCGCTGTGTCGTGCATCAGGTAGGCCTGCTGAGCCATAGATAATGTGCTGGTATATCTTACCGCTTGCATGAGAGCCACTTGCGTCTCTTACAACTTGTGTCTGGTCGGCTTGTGTCGCTGTGTCGTGCATCAGGTAGGCCTGCTGAGCCATAGATAATGTGCTGGTATATCTTACCGCTTGCATGAGAGCCACTTGCGTCTCTTACAACTTGTGTCTGGTCGGCTTGTGTCGCTGTGTCGTGCATCAGGTAGGCTTGCTGAGCCATAGATAATGTGCTGGTATAGCTTACCGCTTGCATGAGAGCCACTTGCGTCTCGTACAGCTTGTGTCTGGTTGGGTTGTGTCGCTCAGGGAAGCGGAACGCGCAGCAGTGGAAGTGGTGGGTCAGGTACGCTTTCTGGAGACGCTGGAGGTAGAAACACCCATTAAGTAAATGGTTAAACGATGCTTGTAAAGATATCGTTGTAAAAGAGTAATGTGAACAGGGCGATCACGTGACATTTCGCTAGTGCTGCTCTACATTTCATCTCATACATTTTGGACTTTTTATAATCTTTATCGCTGGTAGAATGTGTCGTTGTGTAGGGCAAGGTTCGACTTGACTGTGGTAGATCTAGTACATGCATAGCTTTAGAGCCAAACGCTGCGATCAAAAACTAAAGTTTCTAGGCCTTCTGTTTTGACTATAGGCTAATTTCTAACTTAATGTAACACCATTTTTTTAAATAACTGTCTGATCAAACTTTAAGATTTCCATGTTTCCTATAATAATCTGTCGTACCTATTGAACGTCGTCGTCTATCTTTTATAATAGGTAAAGGTATTTCAGGAAGTAAGGCTTGGCTACATAGCCACCCCTTGCTTCCTGTCGCACCTCTAGACTAGACAGGCAACGGGGTACACTTGGCGGCATTGACCTTTAATAACTTCTATACAAGCGTAGCACATAATATATAATATTTTCTCATTATTTTACACTAATTAGTTACCTAGTTTAATTATAGGTACATAAACATCGATATCTAATTATGTACATATTTTGTTTACCCTCGTCCGTGCGTCACTGCGGGGTGCTAACTGAAAACCAGCTCGGGGTGTCTGACGCCCAGCAAATGCTGAGATGGTAACCCTTTCGGTATGGGGATGCTCAGCACACTTTTATTGTATCTTTGTGTACTTCTCTTTTCCTTTCGTCTGTTGCTGTTGTGTTGTGTCTGTGTCGAATAAATGTTTTCTATTCTATTCTTTAGTCGCTATTGTTATGAGCTGGGTTAGGGATAAATTATTTTACACCGATTGATTAACCAAATATCCTATATTAACTGTTTTATTATTTTTTTCTCTATTTGTCAATACTCAATATCTTTATTGCTTTTCTATAATATATTTGCTGAGGTGGTATGTGATTATAATAGGGATAAAGAAGAGAGGTCTGTTTTAGCTAGTTATTAGATTTATATATACGAGTAGTTCATGTCGTAACATAAAAAATAATTAATTAATTATTAAATTTAATTTAGTAAGTAGTGTTGTTGTGTGTTGTGTTGTTGTGTGTTGTGTTGTTGTGTGTGTGTGTTTTGTGTGTGTTGTTGTGTTGTGTGTGTGTGTAGTGTAGTTTAGTTTTTTATCACTATTCTCTTCGTAATCGCTTCCGTTCGCATCCGTAGTCGAAACCAGACTGACTCACTCGCCGCCGCGCCCCGTTCCAGAACATTGTCGAACTAGCCTATAGTGGAATGTTCCAGAAACATCTTTGAACTTCTACGCAGTAAAATAATGCAGTGTTCTCGAACGTAGTGGAATCGTTTGAAAATGATTTTATTTTTTTAGTAGGTTTTAACAACACTTTTACACGTAAAATTTTTTTTGTCAGTTTCAGCTAGATGAGGCCGGTGTTTCCTAGCTGACTACCCTGAGAAGAAACACCGAAACAAACTCAGAGGTCAAAGTCTCTTTTAAAGTGTTCAAATCCATACAATATGTACTGGTTAAATCATATGAGAACCATGTACGTTTATGTCTGGAATGAGCTTTTGAGGAAAGAAACACGCAAATTCGAGTGGACCTGTCCAGACAGTGCAAGCATTTGTCAGTTATCGTGAAGCTCAACTCAGAATTTTGAGGAGCTCAACAAACCGACGAACAATACCAAAGTACACATTTGGGTAGGCCGCAAAAATACTCAAACTGCCAGACAATCATAAAATCTACATGAATATAACGACATACATAGTTCTCGCATTCACATTATGTTATATGAGGACTATGCAGCTTAGTGTCTGTAATGGTCTTTTGTTTGGAAACTTCGACCACATTCACAACTCGAACGTGCTCGTAATACGGTCGATGTAAGACTATAATAAAAGACGGGTAGGTTATAATATCTCACCTGAAATTCGTAAATCGATGGGATGTATTTCAGTGAAGGTGTCTTCTCTATCCTAAGTATTTCCAAGTTCTGGAGGCCTGCGGTGGGCAGGGAGGTAATGGCGGTATTGCTTAAATCTCTGTAACAATAGAATTCCTTTATTAATCAAGTTGCCTATGGAGATAGCTCCACTGAAGAGAATGGAGGGAAGACTTTATCGATCTGCTTGGCCTATTCCGTATTTTTTTTTTTAGAGGATTTTTATTAAACCTCATTACACCATTTTCCCTTCGCATTTCGAGAGATCTTTTCCCGATTCTGCTTTCAGGGATTTTTATAGAAAAATGAGACTCGTCCCCACTTTTTAGAAACTTAGGTACTTACCTATACCGGGTAGTTATAAATCTGCCCTTGCCCAACTATCTTGGGGTTGGCTTCCAGTCTAACCGGATGCAGCTGAATACCAGTATTTTACATGGAGCGACTGCCTATCTAACCTCCACAACCCAGTTAATGGGTAATACGATACCCTTTGGTAAGACTGGTTGTCAGACTTTCGGGCTTCTGACGACCCGTAACGACTGTCAAAGATCCACGATTGACAGCCGGGACCAACGGCATAACGTACTTTCATATTGTATTTGCAGGTATAGTATGTAAAGTATAGATTAGAGACTTACAATTGTCGGAGCAGCAGGTTAGATGCGAAGGCATTTTCATCAATGTGTTTCAACTTAGTGTTCCCTCTGAAACTCCTGGAAATAAAGACACACCGTCCATCAATAAACCAATTTTTAAAGTACGTGTCTTCAACAATGTTATAGGTAGGTACTGTGGCGATTGTATACACTGTCTAAGTCCGCGTGTGGGTATCGACCTTCAGCTGACAGTTGAGAATATTGAGAAGTTGTTTGAATTTAGAAGGAATAGGCAACACGTTTGTTTTACTAGTCAGTTCTGCTGGTCTGGCCGAAGTGGGCACTTGTATAATTCTGATTAGAGCAATAGGTATAGTTATCAAGAGTGCTCTATGCCTCTTTCCTTCCTTAAACTCCACATATAAGCCAATCACTTTTATACACCACACTCTCGCATGCAGCGAGTGAGACCACTCCACTGTAGCTACTGGAGCACACCTGGAGCCCTGCGGGCCCTACAGTACTTTCGGACGAAACAAATTCAACTTACAGTTTAGAAATCTGTGCATTTCTGAACGCAAAAGCAGGCACTTCCTCGAGTAAGTTGTAGTTCAGGGACCTAGAGTGAAAAAGAAAAAAGTTTAACTACTATCGCTAACTGAGTGAAATTAATTGCTTTGGCAATACGCCAGACTAGTAATCCAGTTTTATACGCTTTATAACGCGCGTCTACTATGAAACATTGATGTAGTTCCTATAGTTTCGACACGGTAGATCAATTTTGTACCGTAAAAAGATCAAACGAGGTTAGATGATGAAACCTTTTAGTCTAAGATCCCAGAGTAGCCAGACTTTACTAATTTTCTAATGAATTTTGAACGTACCAGCTACATTGGGGATTTTTTTTTATTTTATTTTGCTTACATGTTGATCATATTAGAAAAACCAAACAAGGCGTTTAGCACCCTCCCAAATCATCACTGGCCTTGTAAATAGGACCTCGATCGAGGTGGCGACCAGCTCATATACTATTATAATTTAATGTTTTTAAATTTAATTTTTATTCAATAACAATTTACATGGTGTCTTAATGACTTACATTAAAAAAAAAGAACAACTCGATTAACGAAAAATAGAAGAATTAACAACAAAAAAATACCATCATTATCTCAAATTAAATGAATAAAACTCACAATAATAAAACAATGTCAACATAATAAGAAATACAACCATTAACTAATAAACTAATGTTAACTAATTATAATGACCAACAATAACATAAAGCAATGTTCAATGATAATTCATTTGAAAAATAACATCGTATCTACAATTTCATTCATCCGTTTTTGTTATTTTAGACAACAAAAACGCGCGCGTTTAATTAGGCCTTAAATGATTTATTAGCAGGAAACTGGAATCTTTCCCTTCTCCTTTCAAGTTCATAGGTCAATGGAAAGTTAAAAAATTCTTCGGAACAAAATTTTGTTACAGACGACGGACACGTGAGTGACAGCAATAAGGCTCCGTTTGGGAAGGGTCCAAGACCTGGACCCTTCGGGTACGGAACCCTAAAAAAATAAGCATGTGATTAGTTTAAACACTGATTAACGGGTTCTTAAATCAAAATATTATAAGGGGGTTTTGATTTCAAATCCACTAAACAGTAGGTACTTATTTAAATAAAGCATTTGGTTAGCAAGTTTTATAAATAAGGCTGGATAGACGCAGAAACTTAAAACACAGATTCAATAGCAACATAATTAACAACTAATCGGATATCTACAGAGTAAGACAAACAGTCATATCATATCTAAGAATGTAGATAGATACCTATCTAGGTGTCTCAGCGACCTTTCCACAATTCCTAGTTTCTGCCGCCATAAAGATAACAATTTTCACTTATGGCTGCAATTACTTGAGCAAACTAATATTAAGACTAGATTAGAGATAGCGCAGGATAAGCATGCGGCTATTTGCGAAGATACTACATGAGAAAATATTGAAAATGTTGAGTTCGTCATAGAAAATAGTTGGTTTAGCTTTGTTCACGTTAGAAAAGTGTACAATGTTCGTACGACAGGTCTAAGGAGCTTCTACGATGGGACTATGACAGGTCTTCGAGGGGGTTATGATGCGTTTACGACGGGTCTACGATGGGACTATGACGGGTCTACGATGGGACTGTGAAGGATTTACGATAGGACTAATGACGGGTCTACGGTGGGACTATGACGGGTCTACGATGGGACTACGACGGATATACCATGGGCCTATAAAGAGTCTACGATGTGTCTTCGATACGTCTACAAAGCGGCTACGAAGGGTAAACGATACGTTTACGAACAGTCTACAATGGATGTTTGGCCTACGTCTACGATATATCTAAGAAATTTCTGCGGAACATTACTTCTCTCTTAAATAATAAACCGATAGTACTACAAACAAGCTTACATTAAAGTAAATATTGTAATGAACGGCTGAAAATTGGAAAAGGTTAGAGGAGGCCTTTGTAGTTGTAGAGAGATAATTAACTATAGAAAATTTTAAATGTCTAAATAATTGCTTCTTAGTAATAAGGCTTTAAAAAAAAGTTTGCAAATAAGGCGTAACACCAAGGAAATAAAACAAAATAGCACATTTGTGTATGTACCTAGGGACTTACACTTGATCAGCTCTCACGCGCAGTGCGTGCGGTGATAGTCGCTTTATGTGGTTACCTTCTAGATCTCTGAAAAAAAAAACAATGGTAAGGCATAAGTCACTAGGACAATACTTCGTTATTGTGAGATCACGTAGAGAATATTATGAAACAAATGTTCTAAGCTGTACCTTCCTCGAAGACTACACTAAAGAACTTGCAAATCTGATAACCCGTATATGAAGGCACGATTCCACGATTCCACTCCATTTCATTGTCCACCTCAGTTTGTGAATGGCACATATGTGTTTATTTCATATTATTATCTGCTACTTCTGCTACTAATTCTTCTTCTACTACTTCTTATACTCCTTCCACTACTAATTCTTCTACTACTTCTTATACTTCTTCTTCTACTACTACTTCTTCCGCTATAACTTCTACTACTACATCTTATTCTTGTTCCACTACTACTTCTTATACTACTTCCACTACTGATTCTTATACTGCTTCTTCTACTACTACTTCTTCTGCTACTACTACATCTTATACTTCTTCCACTACTACTTCTTATACTACTTCTTCTACTACTTCTTATACTTTCTTATACTTCTTTTTCTACTACTACTTCTTATACTTCTTCCACTACTACTACTTCTGCTACTATTACTACTACTTATACTTCTTCTACTTATTACTTCTACTGCTACTACTTCTACTACTACTACTTATACTTCTTCTACTACTACTACTTCTGCTGCTACTACTTCTTCTACTACTACCACTTATACTTCTTTTACTACTAGTACGTCTGCTGCTGCTACTTCTGCTACTACTTCTACCACTACTTCTTCTACTACTAATACTTCTGCTACTACTAGGTACTACTTTTTATAGTTCTTCTACTACTACTAGGTACTACTTCTAATACTTTTTCTACTACTACTACTGCTGCTACTTCTTCTACTGTCACTCACTACTTTTATGCCCGATTGCTAGGAAGAGTAATGGTTTTCCAGCCTACTATTTGGACCAGAGACGTAAAGGCTACTCACATAGCTTGCAGATAGGCGAGCGAGTTATTATCCTTCTTGTTGTCGTGCACATGGCTCAGGTTGGGCACCTCCACTAGTCCAGATGTCGTGATGATGCTGTTGAATTAACATATATGGTAACACATGTCAATAAGGGATTTGTGAAATGACGTATACCTACACCAAATGGCATTAGTGAGACGCCAGGTCCAGACTCCTGTCAAAACGCTTCTGTTAATGTAACTGACATATATTTCAAGCCGTGGATAAACTGCCCAGGGGTAGTGAATGAATTCGAAACAGACAAGTTATCGCGCCCCAGGGCACTCAGGCAGGGAAGGAACAGGGGTGGGTTTTAGTCAGTAAAAGTCTGACACGCCCTCCCGCTCCACCCAGAGCGTCAGAGAAGTCATAGGATGCTTTCCCACTTCCAAAAAAAAAAAGTTGACGTCAACTTTATGTTTACGTCATTATGTTTCGTTTTCAAAGTTAAAGACCTGACGCCAAGAGGCGCCTAATGGTGGCGTAAATTTTCCTGAAAACCCTCATTAGCGAGGAAATGGGTTATACACCACGCCTATAAACCACGGAACATATTTCGATAGGCTTTCTATTAATAGAATGAGCGATAAACGAAATAGGCTTGTATTCGTTTGCATCTGGTTGAATTCGCCATTCAATTGGACGCCTAGGCCGTTCATTAAACGCCTTTCCTCCTCGGATTCATTTCAAGGGCTAGACCGATAGTTAATTCAAAATTCGTTTTTTTTAATTTTTAAAGTTACCCACACTAGGAATATTCCTGTATCGTGGGTGCGTTCACAAACATATAAATTCACATACACAAGACACCCAGACCCGGAACAACTATCTGCAGGTCATACAAATATTTGTTCCGTGCGGGGATCGAACCCACGACACGCAGCGCAGCAGCCGAACGCTCAACCACTGCGCCAACCGTGAGAACCAACCGTAACAACTAGGCGTGCTGAAAGTCAGCCCTTTGAAGATGACTGACCTGAAGACTCAGCCAAGTGATTCAAAACTTCAAGTTAAATGAAAAATGATGAAAGATTGGGTTATTAAGGGGGACAATTTTTTCATTATTTTTGCGATAGGACACAACGTTTTCGTTGTGCTTTTTATAAGCAAATTTCGAAGACGACATGTATTTCGAAATTTCGAAAATTTCGAAATACATGTTTATTAGTGATTCAATTTATTTAAAAACTTTTTACAAAAAAAATACAACCGACTTCCATAAAATAATACTAAAAAATGCAAAATAACTTTAATTTCGGAAGTCGGTGTTTCTAGTTTGGTTTCTTCGTTATTTGACACCGACTTCCGAAATTAAAGTTATTTTGCATTTTTTAGTATTATTTTATGGAAGTCGGTTGTATTTTTTTTGTAAAAAGTTTTTTATTTTTCACTTTTTAGTTGTTTTACCCCATTCTAAAACTAAATTAATAGTAAAGTTATGCCCGAATTGATAGCCCCAAAAATAGGGAATTTGAACGTAGTTGGTGAAATTAGGGTGTATCAGGGTGAACTGTACAAATCTGTATACCCCTTCAGAGCGCATCAGCGTGATGTAATGTTGTGGAGTGGTGAAAACAATATACAGACATGCGATTGCAGCAATTCTGGAAGGTTTGCTATCATTTATTGAAGAGTTCCGTTGTGTATCTCCGAAGTCCTTCATCAGATCTTCACCAAATTCAAATGGGACCAAATGTAAAGCAACAGCTTTCAAATAAAAAAAAAATCTTCAAAATCGGTTCACGTAGTTAGAAGTTATGAGGTAACACAAAAAAAAAAAAAAAATTGAGAACCTCCTCCTTTTTTTGAAGTCGGTTAAAAAGGCGTAGTCCCCCAGCCCCGCGATCAATGGTTTAAAAAAAAAAAACCTCGAAATCCGAGTCCCCAAGTCCCGAGCTTGCTACGCTAGCTCTTGCAGGTGGTATCACAAACTCATCAATATCCAATTTAACTAAATTACTAGACGACATCCAGCCAGGTTAAAGGTTGCGTTCAACGACTTGGCTGGTTGTCCTTCAGTCATTTAATACAATGCCGCCCTTTAATGAACGGCCTAGACGTCCATTTGCCAAATGGCTGCGTTATGTATAAATCGTGCGGAGCGGGGGCGAGTCGCTGGTAAATAAATAAAAAATGTATGTCCTAATCCCGTTTTTAAACTTAATATCATTTAATTTTAAACCATGAACCGTGAAAACTGCAGTTTCTGAAAACTCAGCTACGGAAAACTAAACTAAAACTAAACTAGGTACTAAAATACTAACACTCAATGAAGAACAAATTAACTGAGTATTAAATCTGTATAAATTGTATCAATAGGTAGGGGAGACCGGGTATGGTAGTCACACGTGTAGGTGTCACACAGCAGCTATAAAGGAAATGTGACGAACGAATGATCCTGCTGTGTGACGTCAACGAAGCGGGTCGGCAACAGCTCCCTCCTTAAGGTGGAAGCACCAGGGTAGCCCACGATATTCAAATTTTCTTACGTTTTTTGCAATTTGCAGGTCAGTGTCAGGTTGTATCTTGGACAAAATTTGATTCGCGGCCGTAGCAAGTACGGCCGCGAATCGTATTTTGACCCTACTACCCTGGAGCTTTCACCTTTCCTTACTTCACCTCAGTCCGCTCTACGATGTAGTAACGGAGACACGCGCTTTTTTTTTCGCACACCAAAAGTGTTTTTTTTTTGCATCAGTGTAGAGCCTCATCATTATATTTAATTTTACGTATTTATATAACTTTTTCATTCGAAGACATGTGACATCCACCAACCCGCACTGGGCCCGCGTGGTGGATTACGGCCCACACCCTCTCACAAAGAGGAGGCCTGTGCCCCAGCCCATGCACCAGCAGTGGGGCCATTAAAAGGCTTATGATGTTATAACTTTGAATGTATTTATCATGTTAAATAATTATTGTGTGATATGGTAATGTTTCTTTTTACAAAACAAAATTGTTTTAACTTTGTTTTGAGAGGTTATTTTTTAAAGCGTGTTTTGGGGCTGGTTGTCTCGGACACCGGAAAATACATTTTTAGAAGAAGGAACAAGAAAATAAGAAAAAGAAAGTATCGAAACGAGTATTCAGTGAGTGAGTTTCTTTATTATCAGGAAAGAAAATTAAAAAGACAACATTTGACAGCGACAAAGACGAAAAAGAGGAAAAAGAGTTTTGCTTGATCTGCTTGTTTTCTGCTAGCAAGCCTAGAGAAATTTGGCTTCAGTGTCAGGATTGTAAGCTGTAAAAATATCCATATAATTTAAATAAGTGTTTCTGTTTTTTTATCCTACCTTAAGTTACTATGTGACTTCCTACCCCTAACAACACTGTGACAACCAACCCTGACACGGGGTTATAATTCACACTTTTCTTTTTTCACAAAAAAAATAAATATGTCCTCAACAAATACAGGGTATAACGGAAAGGTGTGGTCATATTTTGAGAAAGACATCTACCCATCGGAACTTTCTACATGAAAATCCGAAGAAATTTAAAAAGAAGATTTTTACCTCCCACACAAATATTTATCAGCTGATGATAACTTTGTACGGAAAGTCCAAGTTTTTTTTCGGAATTTTCTATTTTTTCTTAGAGAAAGTTGTTCAGTTCCATGGCCAGAACCGGCTCTTAAAATATGACCACACCTTTCCGTTACATCCTGTATATTTTTTTGCATTTGATTACTTTGAAGTGGAATAAATATACTATACATTGTTGATATACAAAATGTCATTGGTAGACTAAAAACAAGAGCAGGTACTAAAAATTAAAAAGAAGAAAAATGTGACTTCCAACCCCGGTCTCCCCTATAGCCCTTGAACAAAGCCGCTATCGTGTAGATAAGCCAGACTTATTACAGATTCAAACGATCAATATACATAATTATTATAATCTAAATATTTAATGAACAGGTATAGAACATACATACATATTAATAACACTGGTTTAAGAACTCGTGGCATGAGTCATAGTTTGTTATTGTCATAAACAAAACAATAATAAAATAAAATACATACGTACAATGTGCGCAGCTCAGGTAGCGATGGGAGAGGCGCCATCCGATGTAGCCGCGGTGCTTGCGTTATAAAGCTGAGGAAAGACAACCATATTCATCGCAGGAATTAAGAGAAGGCACTGAAAAATGGGCATGGCGGAGATGAAGCTGTGCTTTACTCGTTCCACATTTTTAGTATTTTTTGGAAGTCTGTTCTATTTTTTGTAAAAAAAAATTATAAGGTACTCGAATGTAGTTTCTGTTATAATATTCTAGAATATCTACATTTATTTTACCCAACATTTTCTAGCTTAACTATTTGTTTGTTTTTCTTCGATGGGTGCAGTTCACTCAGTATCTGCGTCACGAAAGTTTTAAACCGTGTGGGAGGTTGTTTGCGTTGCCGCCCAGACACCCAACGTTATTACGATGCTACGGGTCAGGTTTCTAGTAGAAGGGACACACTGGTATACTTTATGCTTTCCATAATAAGCAATATAAGTATAAGGCTAACTAATGCCCTTTAATTATCCTCCTGACCTAATTTCGATCACGGTAAATCTCAACGGAGATTATCCAAGTACGCAGGAGATATTATAGTGCACAAACGTGTGCGCAGACACAGGTGCACTCTCTGTTCCTTTACTCTCATAGTCCGATGGGACGACAATCCGACACGACCGGGGAGAGATCAGGCGGAGGACCAACGGCGACACGTGGTTTCCGAGGCACGGGGTGTCACTCCGCCAACTTCCAAACTTAGGGCTGCTACAGAGCCCGACCCGGGAATCGAGCCCAGGGACCTCAGGCTCAGCAGTCGCACTTATGAACACGAGACCAACAAGGCAGCCCTTAAACTAAATAAGTATCTATTTATAAATCTGAAAAATACCTAAAATGTATCATCATCATCAGAAACATTTCAATAATGCTACAAGTCAATAAACTATTTTTATAGCTGATATCAAAAATACTCACAAAGATTTGAGATTAGGCATCTTAGTCAGATCTTCGACGGCGATGTGATCCAGTTTCGGCGCATCCATTATTGTGCTGAAACCAAAAATAACGCTCGTAAAATGTGTTTCCATGTCGAATTGAGATGAAGTAACAGATGCGTGTAACAAAGGGATCAATGATAACGATAAGATTACGGAGAGTATTTTTGTAACATTAACGAATCTCTCAAAGTCTCAAGTCATCCTTCCACTCAGTCATTTCTCTCTTTCTCTCTCTCTTAGCCTCTCCAAAATAGACTGAAACGTTAGTTAAAGGAACTGGTTTATAAACAAGGCAGTAAATTAAATCCAACTGTCCTACTAACTGGATGTTTGTTACTCAATAAGGCCAGAACGCCTGAACGGATCTGGATGAAAAATAGCACAGAGATAGATTATAGTCTGGAATAGCACGTAGGCTATAATTTATAATGGGGTAAGTTTTAATTCATCGCGGGCGAAGCCGCTGGCAGAAGCCAGTCTTTATAAGAAAGAAGTGTACCAGATATATTATAAACTTGTATAGAGATTAACAATTTTTTTTTTACAAAAAATACAACCGACTTCCAAAAAAGAAAATACACTTAAAATTGAAAACTAACTTTAATTTCGGAAGTTGGTGTTTGTATTTTATTTCTTCGTTAATTGACACCGACTTCCGAAATTAAAGTTATTTTTCAATTTTAAGTGTAGGTATTTTCATTTTTGGTTGTCGGTTGTTTTTTTTTTTGTAAAAAAGTTTTTTATTTTTCCATACATACATAAAACCACATATTACCAAAACGTCATCTACGTATATACATTTTTTTTTTTTTTTTCAAAAAGCGAAAAAGCAATTTCGATCAAATTAGTATGGGACCACCTCTGGAGTTATAGTCTTTCAGATTAAAAAAAAGAATTTTGAAAATCGGTCCACAACCGACAGAGAAATCGGTGGACATAGATAAAAAATAAAACATACATACAGTTGAACATAGAACCTCCTTTTTGCGAAGTCTGTTAAAAATGATGAAAAATGGTAGAGACATTGAATATTCATGTGCAGGTAAATTTGCTACAAATCTTATCAAACACAGTTCTAATACAAAACGTAAGCCGGAGGAATGATATCAAAGCAAGTGATACATGTCTAGTCAGAAAAAGAAAACACGGAGTACAAATACAAAACGTAGACAGGAAGAAAGATATCAAAGCAACTAATACATATCCAGTTACAAATAGGAAACTGTATTTCATAGATCTCACTCTAAATTTTCCGCAGTTTTTTCTGTAGAATTTTGGTAACGATGGTCTCCGACTGTAGAACTTTGAGAGACCGTACGAGTTGGTACACTTACAGATGCTCAACCTTATGCAGATGGTAGCCGGCAGCGTGGATGGCCTTAGCCGTGAGTCTCGTGATGTTCGTCTGGTGGAGCACCACTGAGACGCTCTCGCTCATCACGTGACATGCTGCTTCTTTGCTGCCTGTAACAAAGGAGATATTGGGTTATTGAGAGTAAAATACTCGTCTAAGGGCCGATTTCACCATTTGCTCTATAAACTAAGTTGTACTGAACTAAGCTTAGCGTAAAAAATAAAATCCATAAAAAAGATTATAGTGAGTTAACCTTAAAAGATAGACGGTCGATCCAGTAGTTTCTGAGATTAGCGCGTTCAACCAAACAAACAAACAAATTCTTCAGCTTTATGACAGCGACAAAACGCGTTTAAGCGAGCTTAAACGTCGAAAACTGGGCGTTTAGAATTGGTGAAATCGGCCAAGTAAGTTGATTTTCTTACAAGTGCCCTCCTAAACTGGTACGCAAACTTGGTTATGCAGTAAAGCACTTGCAGAGACAACCGAGGCACTACTACAGATACTAACTACTTTAGGTACCTAATTCTAAGAGGATAGAACATAATTAGCCTGTAATGTCCCTCACTGTTGGAACACAGGCCTCCTCTCTGTGAGATGGTGTGGGCCGTAATCCACCACGCAGACCCAATGCGGGTAGGTGGATGTCACATGTCTTTGAAGTTTTGGTTCTAGGACATGCCGGTTTCCTCACGATGATTTCCTTCACCGTTTTGAGAGCAGTGGTGATGAAATAATGATACAAAGTAAAGCGCCTGCCTGGGTTCAAAACCACGACCTACAACTTGTAAGTCACGGCCGGTACCACTGGGCCACAACTGCTCTGATAGAGAACGCTTGGGGTTAATGTAGGTACGTATATCACCCGATAGGTATATTTATCAAATAAAATCAATTAAAAGTTGTATTGGCAGTAGTATTTTTTTTTGCGGAGAAAGATCCTGCTCATGGAAGTGTGTTTTGTTTCAGTTCAACCCAATTTCGGTTAGTTCTCGAGAAAAGAACGCTTGAACATAGTGAGAGACATATCAATCATTGAATATCATATCTAGAATACTTAAAATAGACTTGTAATGTAAAATGCAATGGATAACACAAAAAAACCATTGGGCGATTGGAAATCATCCGAAGTAGGATATACTAGTACTATTACTTAGGACTACTATAACGTATGCTAGTAGGTACTTAGGAATGCAGTGAACTCGCTTCCAAATTTGTTGACAATGATCATACTTTGTTTTTTGCTTTTTGTTTTTCTTCTACCCGCACTGATATAATATAATTAATTATAAGATAAGTGACGATTGTCTTAATGAGAAAAAAGTTCTTTAAACCGATATCGATGCTTAAAAATCGCGCTGATCAAAACATAAGCAATCAAAGTTAGGATATAAGAGTATACGGATGTCACCTACTCTTCATCTTTAGACCAAAACTTCAGTCATTGTTATTTAATTAATAATATATTTTGTTTACCCTCATCCGTGCGTTACTGCGTGGTGCCAACTGAAAACCAGCGCTGGGTGTCCCGACGCCCAGCAAGTGCTGAGATGGTAACCCTTTCGATATGGCGACGCTCAGCACAATTTAATTGTAGGTATCTTTGTGTCTATGTGTCTGTTTCGTATAAACGTTTTCTATTCTATTCTTAATCAAATCGTCATTCTCAGTTTCGGCAAATAATCAAACATTTGATGAGTCACACCATCATACGTAATTGTCTGTTTGTTGGTCCATGCATCCATAGAAATACAGCGTAGGTAGGTGTAGACTGTAGCGCCAAGGACTTGGTCAATAGAACATTACAATACAATATTAATACGAGTAGAACTTAGGTAATCAAATAGGAGATGCGATATTGGTGTGTTTTCCAACTCGTACCCAGTATATTATTTTGCTATTTCATTTATGTTAGTGTTTTCTGTTGATACTGAGTTTGGGTTTTACAGCTTGATCGTATTATATGGGTAAACGCATCCTGAAAAAGCTTTTCTTTTCAAATTATGAACTATTTATATAGACCCCTACATTTGCTTACATGGTACAGTTTGAAAAACTCTTTTTTTTTATTGTTAGGTTGTCACCCAAAAGTAACCCCATATTTAAAATCTTTTTATTCACGTTACACGTCCGTGTTTGGGTCACAGAAATTCATGCGTGTACCTTTCAACTGAATTGGGCCAGTAGAGTCGGAGCAAATGGGGTGTGACAGATGGACAGACAGACAGACGCACGAGTGATCTTATAGAGGTACATATTACATAAAGGCTCCGTTTTTATATTGTTCGTATCTTGGAACCCAAAAATCAGTTCAGGTATGACAATAATGGGAGGTGGTATGGTATAATGTTGAAAGCTGAACAGATTTCGAATATCACGTACGAATCATGCCTCAACGCCTACACTAATTTGGATGGGAATACGGGTAGATAATGACCTGGGTTAGGACATAGGATTATAATACTTTTTATTACTTGCTTTTATTTAATTTGCAATGTTCTTATGTAAGTTAACCGCTTCAAAATTTGCCAACCATTTTTCGACTTACTTGTTGGTATAATTATGATATGATAGAGCTTTGGCATACTATCTAAGTCCGGTGACAATGTCTTATTATGATACCATATAGCTTTTTTTTTTGGGAGGGTGGGAAATCATCCAATGGTTTCTCCCGCTCTGGGTGGAGTGGGAGGGCGTGTCAGACTCTTACCGACTAAAACCCACCCCTGTTCCTTCCCTGCCTGAGTGCCCAGGGGTGCGGTACCTCATTTTCAGAATTTATCCGCTACCCCTAGGCATATGATACCATCGAGCTGATCTGATGTTGATGGTGGTAGGACAGTTGAATTTGGGCTACTATGTTTTGTTTTCATGGGTTCTTTCCATAACATTTGATGACGAGGGTCTATAACTTTTGGTAAAAAAAATACTTTTAATTTATTATTCCGGTAGGTTTTTTCCTTGGAATAATGTTCAACAAAACTTCCACAAGCCGCTTACAAAAGCTAGAAATAAGAACTTGGTGAATTATTGTTACAATTTTTCTTTGTAATATAATGCTTTCTTGTTGGAATGTTTGTTATCTATTCCGTTGCGCACGCATTGCATTGCTTGTCAGTAGATTTATGATAGTTTTAAAGTAATATTTTATCTCAGTCGTGCTTTCATCTACTTTTGCATTCAAGTTCATAAAAACGCTTTGTTTTGAAAGTTGTGAATGAATTGCAGATATTTTATTTTTGATTTTATCCCACCAAAAACATAAATGTGAAATAATGCCAAGTTCTCTATAATCATGCCAGGATCGCGGGCGTGTTTAAAAGAGTCACCGCGATCCTGGGACAGGCAACTGAAGGAACACCGGGTAGGTTTTAGACAGTAAAAGTATGACACGCCCTGCCGCTCCCAGAATGCGAGAAGTTGTTTGATGTTGATCCTAAAAAAAGCTCTCTATAACGGCTTCGCTTATAAAAGTGAGATCTAATTGTATACCAAGTTCTCGGATTTTACATCTCATCTTACATAGCTCCTGTCATGCAAAACCTTCTTCGGTTGCTTTAAAAGAAAAGTTGTTGTTCTTCGCTACTTAATAGCGGGACTTGGCAAGCTTGGCAAGCCCACCAAATTGAATCTTTGTGTTTAAGTACAATTTAGCTATGTGTGTTTCATTGCAAGTATGTACGTCAAGCAAATTTAAGTTACGAGGGGTCCGAAAGAGCCGTAACGGTTTGTGTGATATACCCCCGGCGAGTGTGTCGTCTTTTTTCTTCGCGAACTTGGCTGACACACTGCCGTGTGTCTAGATTGTAACTAGATCCGGTTGGCAGATGCAAAATTGGCTGGGTTTTCCTAAATTTCGGAAAGTGTATTATTAAACTTCGGTAATCTGTTACTACATAATACTCATATCGAGCCATGTTTAGAACTGATATTAGTTGCTTCCAGAAATAGATGATGCCTCATGGTAAATAGAAATCTTAGCCAAATATCCTTGGCAAGCTATCTTATACCTAATATATTTCCTTATGAGATTATTGCTAAATTGTGCAGTGAATTCGTAGTCTGTCTATGATAACACGAAATGCTGTGATTTGTCGACATCTTAAGATTAGGTGTTCTATTTATACCTTAGCCTATCCCTTAGAAACCACACACATGTTTGGGATAAAAAGTAGTAATACTTTGACAAGCTAATTTAATGGTGTACAGTTATATTATTATAAATACATACAAACTTATAAAATACTTAACTAACTGTAATAAAAACAAAAACTCCTAACTAAATAAAACTTACAATCTGGCGTCAAAAAATTCCTCCGCATCGCTGTCTACTGGAAGTGTACCCAAAAGACTGGCGGCATTGCCACGTTGTATGGCAATGCTTAACCTCTGGCTGAGGAAAAAGCCAGCCCTTGGGTCACGCGAAGTGTCAACAAGGCATTTACATAGATCTTTAAATACTAAATGAGCACTTGGACCCCACGGCCCAAGGGTTTCGGCTCGAAAATGTTGCTACCGACGAGGTTGTTATATTTCCTCCGCTTAAGGTTCTCCGCAGCCGCAGCGGCAGCACCAGCACAGCACGACGAACTAGGGAGATGAGATGGCGCAAGAGTATCGACACATGTAGCGTCCCAAACTAAAGGCCTACCCTAACTTCCACGGAAATAACGACATGCCGTCCGGTCTTTTACCATCGTCGCGAGCCAGACCATGTGGTTCTAATACAGCCGGAACGCCGGCGGTGACAAGAGCTCGTCAGATGATGTCGTTGATATTTGCGTGCCGCGCTATGCGACCCGCGCTTCGGCTGCATGACAGGCCGTGGTGTCCGAGGCAGTTGACATCTTCGCCACAGTGGCAGCGATGAGGAGAACAACTGGGAGCGCCTAGACGGAAGGCGATAGCGAGGCGAAAAGTAGTATCGTCGAACAAGGTGCCTATGTTCGACGACGGTAGTGCGTGAAGCCAGAGACCCGACTCCCACTCGCCCACAGCCAGCAGGCGCGCACGCTCCGCAGTAGTAGCAGATGTAGCAATTAGGTTTTCCTGAACTACTCTGCAGAGCGGCTCATCCCACCGTCCCTGGGAAGATGGGTAGTCGGGCGGATTTATATTCGGGCAAGCGAGTCTCCAGGCATCCATAGCCTCAGTGAAGCACGGCACATCAAAATCAATCAGTGAGGAAGCTAAGATATTCCTGATTAATTTCTCAGTGCCGTGAACCGAGGATATGAAAGCCGGTAAACTAATACTAGTAATTATGCGAACGCCGAGACCTCCCATACGGATGGGAAGAGTAGCCTGAGCCCAGGCTCGGTCGTCCATGCCCACATTTAAAATTGATGTAAGAGTATGACGAATAATTTGGTCCATTTTTTACAAAAGATGAGGGTGTTTCCATAAATAAAGGGGAGGGGGGAGGAAGCACGAAGGAAATATGTTAATTTAGGGCCGAAAAGTTAATTTAATCGTTACAAGCGGAGAAAATTATTCATTAAAATAAATTATAAGTCATGAAAAGTAGTGCTTGCAAGTTAAAATTTACGCTGTCTCCGTACATATTTCAAAAAAATTAATTATTTGTTCAGGTTATGATCTAAAAATTTTCCTCTCTTATGAGGGTTATTATTTATTTTTCTGTTTTTGTTAGGCATGCGTTTGACCACTATCTCACCTGATGGTAAGCGATTTTTTTTAACGGCTAGTAACTAAGCGATCGGTAGCTAACATAAGTTTCGCAATCAATGTCGAGAATGCATGCAGGCCCATGCAGTTCCTGCAAAACTTACCTATTTTTATTTTAAAATTATGAAAAAATATAATCGAACTTCAGTACCTAGTACATGTTGTAAGACATAGTTCTCCGCCGTGTCTGTACGTGATAAACTCAAAAACTACTGAACGGATTTTCATGCGGTTTTCACCAATAGACACCATGCGAAGCTGGAGCGGGTCGTTAAGAAAAAAATAAGTACTTATAAGTGACTAAAAATAATCTAAAATAATGTCGAGAAATTCCTCAGAACGCTGTCGAGGTCGACTGGTAAAATTTGCACAAACGATTGGCGGCATTGCCACGTTGTATGAAAATGGTTATCCTCTGTCCAAGGTAAAAGCCAGCTCTTGGGTCACGCAAAATGTCAACAAGGCGTTTAGACAAACTTAGGTAGGTACCTAGTTACACTTTTAGAGTAACTTAGCATTACAACCTTACTCTACGGACTACTTAGTGATTTTCACATAGAACCCACGGTTTCTAATCGGCGTTGAATGCAAGTTACAACCACAAACAGTTGTACAACTATTTTCTTAATGTCACTCGACAATCATCGCATTTCCGAATGGAAACGCATGTTAGGTTCCATGTCTTTCAAATATTAGATTTGTCGATTATAATCATTTGAATTCAGAACTAAATACTTAGTTCACACGGAACTCAATGCCCGGGTGTTACCACTGCGCGGATCGCCCAGAGGACACGGTGGATCATACGGTGGAGGTCTGCCCCGCTTGGGCGGAGCACCGCCGTGTCCTCGTGGATGCGATAGGTGGCAGCGACCTCTCGCGCCCGGCCCTGGTTCAGTGGGCCTAGTGTGAGTTTTTTAACGCGCTCGAACGCGTTTGCGTAAACGTTCGCTTATGTCAAATCGTATAGAAAAAAAGAGGTTGCCCGCTATTGTCACCACGCGGCGCTTATACAGTTTTAGTACAAATTGAAGTTTACGCAAACGCGTTCGAGTGCGTTAAAAAACTCACACTAGGCCCTCAGGCCATGGTACGGAGCGAGAGGGAATGAGAAGCAGTCGCTCCGCCTTCTGCGGAGCAGTAATGCTCGCGATGGCGGAGGCGGGACGCGTGAGGGAAGCTCAGCGGAGTGGCCCTCACGGCCCCGGCCGCTACCACCGCAGGAGAGGTACTGGGCGTAGGACGTCGCGAGACGATCTCCGGCCACCGTAGACCCGGGCCTGCGGACGGCGAGCAGTGGGTAGCTCGCCGTCCGATCAGCACCAGGCCCGTGAGGCGACGGCGCGTAGTGTTCCACGCGCGCCTCAAAGAGATGATTGTCAGCCACCACTGATGGGGCCCATCGTGGCCGGTGCCTGCATGCCTAGGGGTAGCGGATAAATTCTGAAAATGAGTTACCGCACCCCTGGGCACTCAGACAGGGAAGGAATAGGGGTCTGACACGCCCTCCCGCTCCACCCAGAGCGGGAGAAGTCATTGGATGATTTCTCACCCCACCAAAAAAAAAAAAACACGGAACTCAATACAAAACAGCAATAAAGTACTAACTTAGTTCTGAATTCAAATTATTATACACGATAAATCTAATAATTGATGGACATGGAAATTAGCATTCGTTTGTATTCGGAGATGTGATGATTACCGAGGGACATTAAGAAAATAGTTGGACTGACGGTTGATGTCTTGGTGATCGTTTTGATTGGCATGTTATTCCCACAACATTCATTCTGTCATTCATCAGTCATCACACGCCTTGCAGTCTGTTGAACAACTAAAAAAATGTTAACTAATTTTCAAATCCGCGAACAATTCGCACATATTTTCAGGAAATTCGTGCCGAAATAGAGATTTGTGGGCCGTTTGAGAGATGCCAGACGTCAGGCAGTCCGTGTAGCGTATACTATACTATAATAAACACAGGTGTATGCCGCATAGTTTACGAGAGAACAACTGTCTTGTGAGCAATTGTTAACTTTTACTATCGATTGTTAAGGAGAACATAAATCGCTGGTTTTATTATTATTTACACGGGAAAGTGTTTTACGGGTTGTTAAATTGTGTTTATTTTTGATAATGAGTAAGATTGGAGTAGTAGAGTGTATGTCAGGTAAGTATCTACGTTTTAGGTAGGTTACCTATAAAGTGTGTAAGTGTACTATAACAACATTCATTGTGTGTACAGCTAAGGAGTGGAATTTCCTGCCGGAGTCTGTGTTTTCTGACAGCTACAACAAGGCTACAACCTGGGGGCCTGTAAGAGAAGAGTGAATATGATACTTCTAGGTAAGCATGCGACGATGGACGTCGACCACATCATGACCTTACCGAGCCTACCAGACCCAGGCCTGCGGACGGCGAGTAATGGGTAGCTCGCCGTCCGATCAGCACCAGGGCCGAGAGTCGACGCCGCGTAGTGTTTCACGCGCGCCTCAAAGAGTTGTCAGCATTCAGGACGGGGCACGTCATGGCCGATGCCTGCCCAGGGGTTGAGGATAAATTCGAAAGAGTTACCTCGCCCCTGGGCATTCAGGGCAGAGAAGGAATATGGGTGGGTTTTAGTCAGAAAGAGTCTGACACGCCCTCCCGCTCCACCCTAGAGCGGGAGATGTCATTGGATGACTTCCCACGCCCTCAAAAAAAAAAAAAACAAACAGAGCCTATTAAAGTTAAAAATAAAACCGTAGTAAATTCACACAACAATGGCGTAAGTTTACAAGAGGGATAAATATCTAACTCCATTGAATACTCGTACCTTGTAGTAAGCAACAGACGGTTTTTTTTTTTTTTTTTTTGGGGGGTGGGAAATCATCCTATGACTTCTTCCGCTCTAGGGTGGAGCGGAAGGGTGTGTCAGACTCTTACTGACTAAAACCCACCCCTGTTCCTCCCTGCCTCGAGTGCCCGGGGGCGAGGTAACTCTTTCGAATTTATCCTCCACCCCCGGGCAGAGCAACAGACGGTTGCAGTACCGTTTCGTTACGCTAGTATTATATTATCTGTGGTTTCGTGATGACTGTGATTTATTGCGTTGTGATGACATTACTTGGTTCGTGATTAATTTGTGACGTTTCGATATTGACTTTCAGAGAGTGCAGTTTTCCAACGAATCAGAGGCTTTGGACAAAGTTTCATTCAATCAGAAGCGGCAGCATTTGTCGAAATGCCACGTGACATTTCGATCCCATACATTTTTGACTTTTTGACAGTCGCTTTTCCCGCGCTTCGATGTTTGAAAATCACTTGTCTAGAGCCTTTATTATTGTTTCGTACAGTATTCCGTCAACTTTCTAACGTAAAGCGGTTTCGGCAGCTGCTCCTGACGCATGTGTGTTCATTTATCTAACATAGTCGTTGTCAATTAAAAACTGTGTTATCTGTGACGTGTCAAATGATACAAAGATAACGATGCGGCCTTGCCAAATTGTCGTTGTTAGATCTTGCCGATGAGGGGGAAAGAGATTTAGTACGCGCGTATCAGACTGTCCTGTACTTAAAAAATAGTAAGCGCGTACCTTTCGTCTTTAAAATAAGTAAAGATAAAGAACCATCAGCTCTATTTCATTTGGTTAGTTTCTTTCGAAAACTACCGCGACCCAAATGAAATAGAGCTGGAACCAGGCCCTGGAACGCTAACAGCAACTGAAGAAACACGGGTGGGTTATAGTCAGTAAGAATCTGACACGCCCTCCCGCTCCATTTCTGCCATCACGGTTAGACTTAGAGGCTAGATAGAAGGCAAACATAGTATGAACCTAACCCAAGTACTGGTCACGATAGGTACTGTAGGAGCCCAAGGCATCAGTACGGCCTGAAGGGATCCTGGGACGTTCTTCGAAGTTCGGGGATGTCTCGTAGGCTAGAGACTCGCTGGCTTGCTGCGAGAGTGCGGTGTATAAAAGGGTAACTCTAGCTATAGGTGGATAAGAAAAGAGATGAGTATATTGATTTTTATAAGAATTAAATTTGTGCCCACTTGCAAGGGCAAATCTCAAGTCTGACATCAAACCTATGCTTTTTAATATATACTTGAACGACTCCTCAATATTCTTAACTGCCAGCTAAAGGCCGGTGCAGACCCGCTGAGTTTAGGCTGTGTCTACAATCGCCACAGCACCTATAATGAATTGGTTTCGGCTCAAACAATAAAACCATGAATGAAGACTTCTGAGATGAATCTTTTAATGCTCCAAATTTAGATAGGTTCCAGGAGTTCCAATAGTTTCGTTCTTTGGTTTGCATCTTCAAGTTCGTATTGCATTAGGATAAAAATGTAAGTCTAGCATGAATCCAACCAGCTGCTGTTTGTGGCTTCTCTTCTTCTCTACGTAGTATAAATCAAAGTCGCTTTCCGTGTCTGTCTGTTTCTCCGTTCTTAACCTTCATCATTCTCCTGCCCTTATCTCAATTTATTTGGGATCGGCGAAACATGTCTTTTTCTTCCATACTTCTCTATTAGTCGCCATCTCTGTAGTCACCACCTTTTTACCCATATCCTCTTTCACACAGTCCATACATCGTTTCTTTGGCCTTTCTCTACTCTTATAGCCATCCACATCCATACACAAGACTTTCCGCACGACATTTTCTTCGTTCCTGATGCGGAGGAAAAGTTGTGTGGAAATCGGAAATTTCCACACAACTTTTCAGTTAGCGTGCAACGGTGCCATTTTCAGACTTCCTCTTATATACTCATTCCTAAATCTATCCATACGCGTAACACCACACATCGCTGTTAGCATTCCCATCTCAGCTGCATGCAATTGCTTTTCATACCATACAACACAGAAGGTCTGACCATTGTTTTATCTCTTAAAACACGCAACGGATATCAATGCGGTTTATAGAAATGACTACAGGGTAAAAAAAAATCTATTTAGTCTGTAAGTTACTCGTAGATTATCAAAAAATATTGGACACGTGTTTTTTGCTTTATCAAATTAATGAAAAATTACAAATTAGTAGTAATACAACGCATCAAAGTTCAGGAGTGGGGGCTTGTTCCATCACTTTTCATTAAAAAGTGGTACAATTTTAACTTAAGGCGCTATTAGCTGCCAACGACCTTGAGTCGTTAGCTTGCGTGTTCTGCACTGAGCTCACGTAACGCGTCGTATGTACACCCAATAATAGGACTCGCCCTTCAAGGAGCGCTGTCCGAAATTAGACGCATTATTAATTTCTTACACATAAAACAACAAGTATTCAACTAAAACACTGAGACTAAATTATAAATAATTAAATGATATTTAATATGGTGAAAGTTTTATAAAAGTACGCTGTATAGTTTTTACGTGATTCTAAAAGAAAGAAAGAAAATACGTTTATTTACGGTAAACATGACGCAAAAAACAGACGCGCGCACGTTAGACATAACTTTACAAATTATTTACACTTTGTTATAAAAATATTATTTCAAATACTTATTATCAGATTAAATTACGAAGAAAATTGTCTAGAGTAACATATATTTTTTTCAAAGAAATAAGACTAGTCGTTTAGACGTGATGTTCAGTTCAAAAAAGTCGTATAACTGCGCTTTAAGTGTGACAACCCTATCGTCGTAATGTTTTGTAAAAGTGACAAAAGAAAAATTACGTGTCCAATATTTTTTGGTAATATAACTGACGAACTAATTATATTTTTTTAAGCTATTGCATAGCTTCTATCGCGGGCCTTGAGCGTGGAGACCGAATCCAGAAATTCCGTAACGAAAAAAAACCTAACACCCCTCACTCCGACCGGCACAGCGGTGATACTTTTTAGTTTTGCCATCTATCGATGAATAGTGATGATGACGATGACGATGACGATGACGATGACGATGACAATGACGATGACGATGACGATGACGATGATGATGATGATGATATTTATCTTGTTACGCCAAAGAAGTGTAACTTCTTACGTGCGTGTAAAAAGTGTAACTTGAATTAATATCAAAGAAAAAAAAACAAAGAAAAAAAATACTGCATAAATAAAATAAATAAATAATTATAATTGCATAAGTTGATAAAAAATGCTATGCAATAGCTTTACCGCGGCAGTCTCCGAGTGCCACACGTCTTTTTTTTTAGTCGTCAACCCTATTTGTACTCGTGTGGAGCTGGGGCGCATCGCTAGTTACATAATTATGTCTATAAAAATATTAAAAAACTTCCGGAACTTTAATTTTTCCATGTTAATGTTTGTTTACACAATGCCAATTATATCTCTGCTTGCTTGCTCGGAATCACACGCGCAATGTATTTACAAATATTATGCAATAGTGTTCCGCAGATGAAAGGAACATTTCATGTTTCAGTTACAGCTGATTCCCATTGCGTGCTAAATGTTTTAGTGTCAACAATCCGACTGTTTGTGAGTTATTGCATTTTACTTGCGTTTTATTGCATCTTTGTTTGTTACGGCGCAATAAAATTCTGCGAGTGCGTAAAGTTCTTGCTTGGTTTATTTAACTTTCAGTTTGTTGTGATCTGCTTAGGGCCGATTTCACCATTCGCTTTATAAACTAAGTTTTACTGAACTAAGCTTAGCGTAATCTTATTTTACCATACAATTACCATAAAAAAGATTATAGTGAGTTAACCTTAAAAGATAGACATATGCTGTGGACTTTTTTTGGACTTTAAAAGGAGAACAATTCCGTCATACATAATTTTTACGTAACTTTAACCGTTTACGCAGCGCACGCAACTGAAGCTCTCAAAAGGAATTTAGTTTTCCCGTTTTTGCCACATTTTTTATTGATGCTCCGCTCCTGTTGATCGCAGTGTGATGTTATATAGTCTTCCTCGATTAATGAACTATTCAACACAAAAATATTTTGTTAATTCGTTCCAGTAGTTCCTGAGATTAGCGCGTTCAACCAACCAAACAAACAAACTCTTCAGCTTTATGACAGCGGCTAAACGCGTCGCATAAGTGGCGCCCTCATTGATAAAAAAATCGTATCTTTGCAAGGAAAGTAAAGATTAAAGAATCCTATGTTGCGTTTGTTACAAATAGGATAAGATATTTTTATTTTGTTAAAAAAGGACTCAAAATATTTCGTATCCAAAGTAGTAAGCAAAAGTTCGAATGTCTGATTTTGACTAATGGAGTGTGCTAACTAACAAGTGGCAAATAATTTATTTTATTTTATGATAGATTAATTTTAGATTGATACATTCCTTTTCTGTGTTATGTTACACATTATTATATGTTATTTTAATTACTTTGTATACTATTGTACAAGTGTAGTTCTTCAAACTTAACAAACAAGGGCCCAATTCTGTAAAATACTTAACTAACTTGTCAATAGTGTGTCGGTAGTGTGTCAGTGGTGTCTCAATAGAATAGTCATTGACATTTGGTATTCTATAAATTATTTATGGTCATTGACTTGCCACTGTAGTGCCATTGAAACGCCATAATAAGACTATTGTAATAATTGGTAGTCTGGTCTACTATAATATGTCAATATGGTTTTTAAGTTTTTGCCGAATACCAAATTTGCAACTGTGGCAAAATAATGTCTGTTGTGTATCGATAGAGTGTCGATGGCGTGTTGCTTAACTCAAAGTTAGAGAATTGGGCCCCTGATGTGTCGCTGGGGAGTTTGTTGCGCCACTTCTTCTAAAGCACTAGGAAGTGGTGACGGGCGGGCGTTTTTGGGGGACTATCTTTAAATAGAACATTGACTATTACTTTAGATTTTTTTTTGTCCCTGTGCCTTTTGACACAATTTAATCACAATTCTTATGAATTGTAGAGCGTTTTTTCTCACTAAATCAAATATAAATAATGAAAGACATATGATACTGCGTGCATCTGCTGCAGTTTGGAGATCAAAGCTTACTATGTGGGTTTGTGGGTCATCCTTAAAACAATGTTGACAGAATTAGCACGTTGCATTCAGCATGCGCTGGTTAGTGACAAGGTGAGGTGATGACGCATTGAGAGTTAGGTCGGATTACGTTTTGACGAATTTCTTAAAAGTTATTGTGTCAAGGGTTATAGTATATTGTGAAGGAGCTCGTGGCTACAGTAATAACAGCCGCACGGGTCGATCCATCAGGTTAAGCTAGGCTTGTCGGCGTTGGTCCATAAGTGGGTAGCTAGCCTTTTCCCAACTATCTTAGGGGTCGGCTTCCAGTCTAATCGGATGCAGCCGAATACCAGTATTTTACACGGAGCGATTGCCTATCTGACCTCCACACCAACGGCTTAACGTACTTTCCGAGGCACGGAGAAGTCTCGGTATGTAAAGATGGTCACCCATCCATGGATCAACCTCGGCAAGCGTAGCTTAACCTGTTGAAACGACCCGGTTTTTTTTTTGGGGGGTGGGAAATCATTCAATGACATCTCCCGCTCTGGGTGGAACGGGAGGGCTTGTCAGACTCTTACTGGCTAAAAACCCACCCCTGTTCTTTCTCTGCCCTGAGAGCGAGTTACCCACTACGCCCGGCCCGGGTCTACGGTGGCCGGAGACCGTCTCGCGAGGTCCTACGCCCAGGGCGTCTCCTGCGGCGGCTGCTACTGAGGGCGTGAGGGCGACTCTGTTGTTGAGCCTCCCTCACCCGTTCCTTCTCCTCCTTCGCGAGCATTACTGCTTCGCAGAAGGAAGAGACTGCTTCCCATTCTCTCTCGCTCCGTCCCATGGCCTGGACCAGGGCCGGGCACGAGAGGTCGCTGCCGCCGATCGCCTCCACGAGGACACGGCGGGGCTCCGCCAAAGCGGGGTAGATCTCCACCGTGTCCTCTGGGCGATCCTCACAGTGGGGACACCCAGGCGTTTCCCTCCGCCTTATCCTACACAGGAACCTCCCGAAACTTCCGTGTCCGGTGAGGATCTGCGTCAGGCGGAAGGTGAGGACGCCGTGGCGCCTCTCCAGCCACTCCTCAAAGAGGGGCACTACCGCCGCAATGGTGGCGTGCCCAGTGCTGGGTTGCGACAGTCACTCTCTCCATGTCGCCATGAGATCCTGCCGGAGCTCTGTCCGCAGAACCGCGAGGTGTCGCGGCAGAAAAATGTGGAACGCTTCACGATTTTGCGTGTCATCCTTGCGCAGGGGCCATGCTAATCTTCTCTATATCGTTCCAATTTTAGTATAATATGTACTGCTGAAGCAAGTACGACCCGTGCGGCTGTTATTACTTTAGCCACGAGCTCCTCTTTGTGTAAAAGCTATACAGGGTCAAAATAGATACCAATACACGATGATCCAATCTTGGAATCAGAATCCAAAGAAGAAAAGCCACTTTAACTTTTAACGTCTAGTTATCATGTCATTCACATTTAGAAACATTCGCTTATCACTCTATGCCGTATCTTATCAGTATTACGATCGCTGCGCAAGCAAGCCGACTGTGTGGCCTGTTAACAAGGCAAACTGTTGTTACAGCAGGATTAGCGCTAAGTTACGTGTTTTTCACTAAACCTGGCTCATTCATCATTCTCATGCATGAGTTTCATTAGGGAAATGAATGGTCTGCGTCATCTGTGCAGTCCCAGATAGCAGGATAGGACGGTTGCTATCGTTGACTTATGGAAGGTTTTAAGGACATGAATGCTGCGCAAGCAGGCCGACTGTGTGGCCTGTTGACTTGTCAAACAGTTGTTACAGCTGGATTAACGTGGAGTTACGTGTTTTTTACTAAGCCCAGCTCATTCAACATCTTCATGAATGAGTTTCATCAGGAAAATTAATGATCTGCGTCTTTTGGGCAGTCTCGGATAGCAGGATAGGACGGTTCCCATCGTTGACTTATGGAAGGTTTTAAGGAGATGAACGCTGCGCCAGTAAGCCGACTGTGTGGCCTGTTGACACGGCAAACTGTTGTTACAGCAGAATTAACGCGGATTTAGTATGTACGTATTATTCATAAGCAAAATGTGTTCCTAATATTGCTTAGTTTTATTGTTAAATGTAGACTTTTATTTACTAATATTTGTATGCCACTTACTGTGGCAGAACACAGAGATACTCATACTATTTTGTAACACATACGAGTATGTAGTCCTACCTGTGTGGAGTGTGTAAATTTATTTCCAGTGATTTCTGTTGTTGTTTCTTTCAACAGAGTAAGGCAAAATATTCAGGTTTGAACCGTTATTTTAATAGTTTAAATACATACCGGAATTGATTGTAAAAATAAGAAAAAAAGCGTAGGTACTTATAGTGTCTTTTCCGTTGGCAGGTACCTACATACCTATGTATTTATCGTCCGCTACAATTTGAAACTGTAATGAACCGGTCACGGAGATCTAAACGACACTGTCAACATGCGGTCACGACTAATATCGGGTGAAGGTACACAAAGACATGTTACCTACAACATAAGAGTTATAAACTGTTGTAAAGGTTACCTAAACGAAACGAGAATTGTATATTAACCTATTTTTTTATGTTTCATACGCAACCCCTGAAAGATTAGAGCTCAGGTGCATACTTCAGTATGCGCCCGAGCCTTTACAGGAAATTTGAGATATGCCGCAAACTGGAAAAGTTGCCTGGTTGAGCATAAAAAAGAAAGAAAGAAGAAAGAAAAATTATTAATTTTGCACAGATTACAAAACGCACATTAATTATAGCATTATTATAGCATCTGAATTGTTTAAATATATTCATTTATTTATTTATTCTCTCTTCACAATATTAGTTTCCTTAAAAATTAACAATGTTTTTAACTAATACTATATCCACCATTGTAAGAGACTGGTGCCTGAAGTATGTTTTTGAAAAGTCTGTGTTACAGGTCACCAGGTAGAGTAAATGAAGAGTATAGTATAAACACGTATTAAGAGAATAGAGATAAATGAAGGTAGGACGAAGGTAAAAATCTGAAAGACTACGCAAATTATCGACGCGGACGCATCACTTAGCCCAATGATTCAGGAAAAAACACGCCAGCAGTTGGCGCCACTTAGGCGACAGGTTTCTTACTTTGAAAAATACTCGTAAACATAAACATGACGTTGACGTCAACTTAAATATTGTCAGTTTTTAATATTACTGAAGCGTTTTGATAGGTGTGTGGACCTGACGCCTCAGTGCTAACATCTGGTGTACGAATACGTCATTTCAGAAATCCTTCATCCTGTTGAAAATACATTCAACCATGACAGCTAAGGCTAGCCGCTGACTTGTGATTTTTGTCACCGTTACTTTTTGTCACTGCCACCTACTGTCACCCATGATGCGCCTTGAAAAGTCACTGGGCAAAAAAACGCGCTCATTCTTGAAATGGATTTCTTACAGATTCCTTTAATACGTGCTCTTGAAATAAGAAGAAGAAAAATGAAACGAAAAAAACGCTACTGTGTGCATCCCATATTACACTGAAAGATTGTTTCAAGGAAAATTTTACACTCTATATTCTAAACTACGTCAGTATCCTTCAAAATTCAGTCACCTTGCAACTATTTGTCACCGTATTGTCACGTCACCATGATCAGTGCACCCCCATGTATCTTCATAGCACTCGACTGGGTAACAAAAAGTCACGGTGACAAAAATCACAAGTCAGCGGCTAACCTAACGCGCGTTTGTCAATTTCAATCATTTATTTTGGGATATACTTTGCTCCAGAAGCTGGGCCTATGGAAAAAGTTACCTCCTTTTATTGTTTACCTCCTTTTTTACAGAATCCCAAATAATTAAAGCCAAATAAACGCATGATAGTCGTCCTAAAAACAAAAGCACGTGTAGAGACCATGATTAAACAAGATACTTAGTTGCAAGGGCGATGCACCGACACCCGCGCATGACATCTGCACACGCGAGCCGGCTATCTGTCTCCACTCTACGTTATCTCCCTATCAATCTTTACGATGCTCTGTAAAATAAACAATTCGTAGTAAATTAATCGAAGAACATCGCAATAGTACTGCCCAAGTTGCAGTTTCGAGATGCCATCATAGACAATAGCTAGGTACCGGTAAAGTCGGGCCAACTTCAGGATAACAGGATAGGTTTTAGTTTTCTGTGTTCCTATTGGCTAACGAGCTTGGGCCACATTATACCCTAGGGCCAAAGTAACCCAACTTTACGGTATGTACATTACTCAGTTGGGCCACTACAGCGAATGACTACCTACCTCCATACAGCTACTTAATGACCTGAATGATGATGATGAAACTATATGGCACTAGCTTTCCCTCATGGTTTCGCTCGCGTAGCCAATCTCACAGAAGCCTCGCAGTTTTTCGGTATAAAAATTTTTAGAGTGCGATCGAAGGTTCGGTGGTCCATGGATGGGTGACCATCTTTACATACCGAGACTCCTCCGCGCCTCGGAAAGCACGTTAAGCCGTTGGTACCGGCTGTCAATCGTGGATCTTTGACAGTCGTTACGGGTCGTCAGAAGCCCGAAAGTCTGACAACCAGTCTTACCAAGGAGTATCGTAATACCCAGTAGCTGGGTTGTGGAGGTCAGATAGGCAGTCGCTCCTTGTAAAATACTGGTATTCAGCTGCATCCGGTTAGACTGGAAGCCAACCCCAAGATAGTTGGGAATAGGCTAGGCAGGCAGATGATGATCGTAGGTTCGGTTTCGGATTTAGTCAATGTCGGGAAAAAATATAGTATCGGTTTCGCCAAAAAATGTCCGAATCGCACTACGGCCGCCACGCGTAACGTCCGTTTATGGCTCTATTGTGTTTGGACGATGCATTTTTTTGAGATCGATCGCATTACGGCCGTTGACCTTCATATTTAACGATTAGTCGCTCTACGTCCGTCAGTTCAGTACAGTCAAAGCGCAAAGTGTTATTTGAAAATAATATTACCTAAGTATACAATATTTAATTACGTTTAAAAATAACAAATAACGGTATTATGATTGTCCAAGGACTGATCGCAAACCACATACATTAACTTAGATAACGAATAGGATGTATTAGGTTACTAATACTAGGTTACTATTTCCCAAGTTCCCACTGAGTTTCGGTTTTGTACAATTCGTGTTTTGGTCGGAAACTAAAAATAAGGCTAGGCACTGTACGATAGTGTAGGTTCTATCAATAAAAATAATTTCGGAATCGGACCAGTACAAGTACTTCCAAAAATTACTTCCCACAAAAGGTAATTGACCTTGAGTTCCTTGAAGAAAGTTCACCATTTACAAAAGTTTTTAAAATATGACTACACTTTGCCGTTCTTCTTCTTCTTTCGAATTGATGCATTCCTAAAACTTTTTTTTAAATACTTTGGCCCCAGAAGCTGGCCACATTAATTGCAGTGTCAGTAGCGCCCCTGTTCAGTTCATGACTCACATACTGGAATGCCCCAAGTGCATACACCTGCACTATCATGGAGGATCTGATGAGCACCTTGCCGTTACATTCTGTAATAAGAAGTAGTTAGGATTTGGGCAAAATTCCTACATGTAAAAAGAAAGTACATTTAAGGCGCAGCTGTACGACTTCTAATGATTTTTAATTGAACATCACGTCTAAACGACTGGTCTTATTTCTTTGAAAAATATATATATTATTTTAGGTAATTTTCTTCGTAATTTGATATGCGAACATCTAAAATTATATTTTTATAACATAGTGTAATTAATTTGTAAAGTTACTCGTATGTCTAACGCGACAAATAATTGAGAATCACACAAAAGCTATTAAGCGTATTTTTATGAAACCTTCACTATTTTAAAGATAATTTAATTATTATATTTTAGTACGTTTTTTAGTATAATACTTGTTGTTTTACATACAATAAATTAATAATGCGTCTAATTTCGAACAGCGCTCCAGTCCTATTACTGGTTGGACGTACGACGCGTTAGTGCGCTAGGCACAGAACATGCAAGCTAACCACTAAAGGTCGTTGGCAGTTAATAGCACCTTAAATGGATTACAGGCAGACAAAAGTCCCGGAAAAATAACGACCCTTTAGGAAAAAAACCCTAAATTTAAAACTTTGCAAAACAAAAGCTTCAGGAAGCTTCCACAAATTACAAAACAGATTTACCAAGGTTACAAAACAAGTCTTGGAGAAATTAATTCCACGTAAGAAAGCCTCAAGGTCAAGGTCATTTTAACAGAATACTTTAGCTAATTAAGTGTTGATTAGCGCCTACTTAGCGCATACGTACTCAATCAATATTTATTTACGGTCGTGTAACAAAGCATGCAATTAAGAAAATTAAAACACGTGGTACTCTCAAGCTGTTGACAATTAATTTTAATTGAAAAAATAATAAAAGAGCAAATAGTTATTGGCAGCTAACATGACACTATGTTGGAGCTTTTATAGTAATTTATAGACTTAGCTAATTCAATGAAAAAATTGTTACTTTACCAACTCACATACTGGAATGCCTCATGTGCCCATACACCTGCAATATGGAGGAGCTGATGAACGATACTGACGCTGCAATTAATGTTGATGAGCTTCTGGGCCCAACGTTTTAAAAAAGTTAGGAAACCATCGAATTGAAAGAAGAATCTGTATGCGTTTATTAAGGGTGTACTACCGGCCAAGTGGCGCCCTTATTGAATAAAAAATCGTAGCATAGCCTAGAAAATAAATATTAAAGAATCCAACGTCATGTTTGTAACGAACAGGATAAAGTATTTTTACGTTGTTAAAACAGGTCTCAGAATGTTTTGTATCCAAAGAATAGTAGGCAAAAGTGTCAGAAACTGCCGTTTTTGGTACTTTTGTCTACTACTTTGGATACGAAACATTCTGAGACCCGTTTCAAAAACGTAAAAATACTTTATCCTCTTTGTAACAAACGTGACGTTGAATTCTTTAATATTTATTTTTTAAGCTAGGCTACGATTTTTTATTCAATGAGGGCGCCACTTGGCCAGTAGTACGGCCTTAACAAGATTGCTGGCATGTCAATAATGCCATCATTCCCTCGGAGATTTTCTGGTGGTCACCACTGTTAACTCTGGATCTCAGAAGATGCAGTAATGAGGAATAATGTGGCACCAATAAAAACTAAATTTACCAAATAATTTAGCTATCGATACATTTTTTTTTTGTGGGTTTGGGAAATCGTTCAATGACGTCTCCAGCTCTGGGTGGAGCGGGAGGGCATGCCAGACTTTTACTGACTAAAACCCACCTCTGTTCTTTCCTTGACTGAGTGCCCAGGGGCGCGGTAACTCTGTTTCAAATTTATCCGCGACCCAGCTATCGATACCTAACTAAACAATTTTGTTTTTCTTTGTTTTTCACAAAAAACCCTGTCGTAAGTAAACACGTAAACATCCTTAATGCCTTATTTTTCTTGTATTATGTTTATGTAGCTTACATATTTAATAAGAATAATCTTTAAACACATCTTCCTCGTCCCAGCGTCGCACGGGTACAAATTATACACCTTATTTTCTTTTTTTTTTTTAGGGTTGGGAAATCATCCAATGACATCTCCCGCTCTGGGTGGAGCGGGAGGGCGTGTCACACTCTTACTGCCTAAAACCCACCCCTGTTCCTTCCCTGCCCTGAGTGCCCAGGAGCGCGGTAACTCTGTTTAAACCTTTCTCATGAATCACTCAGTATAATGGCGATAACCGCATGAAAATCTGTTCAGTAGTTTTTAGGGTTCCGTAACTAAAGGGTCCAAACGGAGCCCTATTGTTGTTACTCACGTGTCTGTCTGTTGGTCTGTCTGTCATCTGTCACAAAATTTTGTTCCGAAGAATTTTTTAACTTGCCATTGACCTATGAACGTAAAATTTGGTAATAATGTTTATGATTACGTTTATTTGACTAACAAATACCAATATATTGAAAGTTTTTTCTTTGAAATTCCCTCATTTGGTACGGAACCCTAAATGTGCGCAGTCTGACAAGCACTTGGCCGGTTCTGAGTTTATCGCGAACAGACAGTCAGACACGGTGGGGGCACTCTACATATTTTATAATATGAAGTGATCGGGAACGACATATAGATTACGCATTTACCAACTAACCGGTTTTAATAATTTATGTAGGAATTTAGCGTAAACAACGTGCATTCATGGATACTGGCATTATTGTAAAACGATAATATCTTCTAACGTCAGCATATACTTATTGTTAATGAACTGACGAACAGTCTACTCAAATGTGTAGGTAATGTGCCAGTATTATATATTATCTGTGGTAATGTGTAATGCTGACATAAATAGAAATACCTCTAAAATAAAGATGGGAAATTCTTACCCAAATTCTAATTCTGTATTTACTTTTATTACTCTTTAGAGCAATTCGTTATCGCCAGACTTTTATTGGTTAGGTACCTACCGTGCCAAAATTCTAAATTCAAAACTAGGGCTAACACTTTTTTTATAACGGACACAAGCACAACGCAACGGTAATGAAATAAATATCTTATGCTGAATAATTTGCTAGTCTTTACCCGACTGCGTGATGCCAAGAAGGTACTGTGACGATTGTAGACACAGCCTATCTCAGCGAGTCTGCACCGGCTTTTAACTGGCAGTTAAGATTGTTGGAGAGTCGAATAAAATTCGAATGAAATTTAGAAGAGTAGGTGTGAATTTTGTTTTATGTCAGATGGAAGTTTAGCCCTTGCAAGTGGGCACAGATGTTAATCTTTTGCCTAATTAATATATTATTTAAAACGCCCTCGGCTCTGTTTCTTATCCGCCCGTAGCGAGTATCTCTTCGTACAGTACTCTCGCAGTAAGCGAGTCCCCGAGCTTCGAAGAACGTCCCCGATCCCTGCAGGCCGTACTGGTGCCTTGGGGTCCTACAGTACCTAATGTGTTTATCAGCCTATACAGGGTGTAAAGGTGCTTCTAAACGAACTATTCTTTCCCGGCAATGTGTGGCTGTACTATTGGCAACTATTTATTTATTTTTTAATTTTTCCCTCGGCCATCTCGAAAATATTTTAATTGCAGCTTATGGCTGAGCAATCTATGCATGGCTGGGCCATGTACTGCAATATATCTACAACTATATGGCCCATGATTCGCACTCGTAAACGGGCTACACAATCAGGCAACAATGGCTGACGAAATGACATTCGTCGCAGCGGCTTATATGGTTTTAAAAGGAAAAAGACAACATTGTGGATTAGATCTTACTTCAATAGGCGTGAAACTATAGATAATTTAAGACAAGAAGTAAGCCGTGATTAAAAATTATTTAGAAATTATAATAGAATGTTAAAGAGTAACTTCTGACTCAGGGTGTAAATGTATTTCATTTATAAAATCAATAATCGTCTCATTATTCCAAGTATGAGTGTTTTTTTTTTAAATTAATAATATATGCAACAAAACGATAACGTGACAACTATAACAAAGCACAGAATATAGCAACTAATCGCGGCGATCGTGTCGTCGCTCACGGCAAACTTCACGTTGCGTCGGAAAGGGATGCACTTATATCGGAAAACAAAACAATAATATAACTGGCCCGGCAATATTTCAGTATTTTCGAATGTGAAGCGATTATTCGGCAATATTGCCGGCTACACGTGAAAATGCTTGGCCATACCAAACATGTGGGGCTATATGGCCGGGACATTACTACAATATTGCATAGTCTGCAGGCCACTGTGTTGCAGCCACAAATTGCAGTATAATATTGCTCGTTTAGTAGCACCTTAACGGAAATGGGTGTTCATATTTTAGATAGTGCTTCTGACATTTGAAATGAATAACTTTCTTCAAGGAAGAAAGAATATTGGACTTTACGAGCAGTTATTAATCAGCTAAACAAAATTAGAATTGGAGGTCTATTTTTTTTCGGAATTAAATAGGACTTCAAGAAAGTTGTTTATTACTATAATGGGCACAAGCATTATTTAAAATCAATCTGCCCGCGCCTTTTCCCAACTACCTTGGGGTCGGCTTCCAGTCTAACCGGATGCAGCTGAATACCAGTATTTTACATGGAGCGACTGCCTATCTGACCTCCACAACCCAGTTGCTGGGTATTACGATACCCCTTGGTAAGACTGGTTGTCAGACTTTCGGGCTTCTGACGACCCGTAACAACTGTCAAAGATCCACGATTGACAGCCGTGACCAACGGCTTAACGTGCTTTCCGAGGCATGGAGGTGTCTCGGTATGTAAAGATGGTCACCCATCCATGGACCAATCCCAGCCTTAACCTGATGGATCGACCCGTGCGGCTGTTATTACTTTACCCACGAGCTACTTATTATTCAAGCCTCAAGCATTATTTGAAATATGACCACCTATTACCGTTTTTTTTTTTTTTTTGGGGGGGTGGGAAATCATCTTATGACTCTTTCCGCTCTGGGGTGGAGCGGAAGGGCGTGTCAGACTCTTACTGACTAAAACCTACCCCTGTTCCTCCCTGCCCTACGCGCCCAGGGGCGAGGTAACTCTTTCGAATTTATCCTCCACCCCCGGGCAGGCACTGGCCGTGGAAGGCCCCGTCCTTTGCTGACAACTCTTTGAGGCGCGCGTGGAACACTACGCGCCGTCGACTCTCGGGCCTGGTGCTGATCGGACGGCGAGTTACCCGCTACTCGCCGTCCGCAGGCCCGGGTCTACGGTGGCCGGAGATCGTCTCGCAGCCCCTGGCGTCTCCTGCGACGGCTGCTGCTGGGGGCGCTAGGGCGACTCGGTCTCTGTTGAGTCTCCCTAACGTGAGCCGCCTCCCTCTTCGCGAGCATTACTGCTTCGCAGAAGGTGGAGACGGCCCCCCATTCCCTCTCACTCCGTACCATGGCCTGAACCAGGGCACGGCGCGAGAGGTCGCTGCCGCCTATCGCATCCACGAGGACACGGCGGTGTTCTGCCCAGGCGGGGCAAACCTCCACCGTATGCTCCACCGTGTCCACTGGGCGATCCTCGCAGTGGAAACACGCAGGGGTCAACCAACACTCTGTATTTGTATGTATGTTTGTTCCTTTGTGGCGCTCTAGACACAAACGATTTGCCAACTCTCAAGGAAGGTTATAGACCATTTACCATCACGCTAGTATCCTTACGAGCTGTGCAATAAGAAAAAAACCGGTCAATTGCGTGTTGGACTTCACACATTTAGGGTTACGTACCAAACGAGGAAATTTCAAAAAAAAAACTGATTTATCCATATATTGGTATTTGCTCATAAATATACGTAATAATTAACGTTATCAACTTATCACCCAAGTTTAGACACAACATTTTTTGGCTGACGACGGATAGATGGACACGTGAGTGAGCAATAGGGCTCCGTTTGGACCCTTCGGGTATGGAACCTTAAAAATCAAAAAGAACACTAAGCGAAAACGAAGTAATAGAGTCATCTCGTCCCTGGAACACAAAGAGCAATTGAAGGAACATGGGTAGGTTTTAGTCAGTAAGAGTCTGACACTCCCTCCCGCTCCACCCAGAGCGGGAGACGTCATCTGATGTTATCCTATGCTATGATGACGCATATGCTAAAAAAACTGGCTAAGTGCGAGTCGGACTCGCGCACGATGTACTATTATCATATAATCTATAAAACGGCAAAAAAAGTCACGTTTGTTGTATGGGAGACCCCTTAAATATTTATTATCTGTTTCTTAGTATTTGTTATTATAGCGGCAACAGAAATACATCATCTGTGAAAATTTCAACTGTTTATCTATCACGGTTCATGAGATACAGCCTGGTGACAGACGGACAGACAGAAGGACGATAGCGGAGTCTTAGGGTAATAGGGTCCCGTTTTACCCTTTGGGTACGGAACTCTAAGAATGCGCAGGCAGGTGAAACCGATGGGTACAGCCAGTTCTATTATAAAGCCGCGTTCCAATGCGATGTGTGGATTATCTCGATGTTATTGACTTTCCGACTTTGAAAGACAATCAATAATAAACACTCGTAGCCACTTTACGCTACAGATAATAACAATTGAAATCTGCTATGTGTAGCTGCACAGTGGAAAATTCCTGTACATATTTATTATGAGATTGGAATCAATAAGGTTTTAAACGTGGTATTATGTTAAAAACTAGCATTCAAACCATAATTTTTATTTTATAGGGTTCCGAAAGTCCGAATAAAAAATCAGAACCTATATGTATATAGGATCACTCGTGTGTCTGTCTGTCCGTCTTTCACAGCCAATTTGCTCCGAATCTGCTGTATTAATAAAATTGAAATTTGAATTTGACCCAAACACGAACGTGTACCCTAAGTAAATTAATTTGGAATATCCACTTTTGAGGTAAAATCGAAAAAAAAAACAAAGTTTTCCAAACAGTACCGTGCGACATATAAAATGTAAGGGCTCATAGTGAGGGTCTTGAATATTTATTTTTTCATAATTTTAAAATAAATGGTTTTAAAGTTATTTAAGAAAATAGATGAAAAATGACAATTCCCCTTATCGCCGAAATCAATGGGCCAAAATTTAAAAAAAAAATACAGAAAGTAGTACTTTACTTATAGATTACAGGAAAATCTATAAGAAGTAATAAGGACTAGCACCAGTTTAAAAAAAAAACATGAAAAAATACGATTTATTTGGAACCCTTTGCGCGTGAGTCTGACTGGCACATGTGTAAATCTGGATTTTTCTAAGTGCACTAAGTCTGTTAGAAAAGTTGAATTCTTGTCCCGATATACAGCGGAGGTTCCTTGAAAAAGTTTTCCATTATCATGGGCAGAATCACTTCTAAAATAAGACCATCCATTTCCGTTACACCCTGTATAACTTTAAATTGAAATAAATAAAGTCTGACATCTCTTAAAAAATCAGATATCTACAAATCGTTAAAGTAAATAGTGTAGTTTGTTCGTTATCTTCAGTGCAACAAAATCAGCTTAGCGGATGTTATGAAAACGATGAAAAAGCACGGTCTTCTTTGTTCTTTTTTAATACCGGAAGGTCATAAAATAAACTTTTAACAATATTAGTAACGCTTAATTCATGCTGTTACTTTTTTTAACGACATAAAAAATAAAACAATAATGTTAATTAATGCTAAGAGCGATGTGTGGTGTTACGCGCACGGATAGAATTAGGGATGAGTATATAAGAGGAAGTCTGAAAGTGGCACCGCTGACTGAAAAGTTGTGTGGAAATCGGTTGTCGTGGTATGGGCATGTGATGCGGAGGAATGAAGAAAATTATGTGAGGAAAGTCTTGTGTATGGAAAACTCATCATAAGTTACAAAACAAGGATTTGACGTAGTAAATAATCAAGAAATTTAAGTGGCAATTAATGGTACCAAAAACGGCCGTTTCTGACACTTTTGCCTACTACTTTGGATACGAAACATTCTGAGACCTGTTTTAACAACGTAAAAATACTTTATCCGTTTTGTAATAAACACGACGATGACGTTGGATTCTTTAATATTTATTTTCTGTGCTATGCAACGATTTTTTATTAAATGAGAATGAAAACAACATGTACAAAAAATAAAAAACTTTTTACAAAAAAATACAACCGACTTCCATAAATAATACTAAAAAATGTAAAATAACTTTAATTTCGGCTGTCGGTGTTTCTAGTTTGGTTTCTTCGTTATTTGACACCGACTTCCGAAATTAAAGTTATTTTACATTTTTTAGTATTATTTATGGAAGCCGGTTGTATTTTTTTGTAAAAAGTTTTTTATTTTTCACTTTTTAGTAGTTGTACCCCATTCTAAAACTAAATTAATAGTAAAGTTATGCCCGAATTGATAGCCCCAAAAAATAGGGAATTTGAACATAGTTGGTGAAATTAGGGTGTATCAGAGTGAACTGTACAAATCTGTATACCCCTTCTGGGCGCATCAGCGTGATGTAATGTTGTGAAGTGGTAAAAACAATATACAGACATACGGTTGCAGCAATTCTGGAAGGTTTGCTATCATTTATTGAAGAGTTCCATTGTGTATCTCCGAAGTTCTTCATCAGATCTTCACCAAATTAAAATGGGACCACATGTGAAGCAACAAACTTGAAAATTAGTTCACGTAGTAAAAAGTTATGAGGTAACACAAATAAAAAATAATAATAATAAAAAAAAATACAGTTGAATTGAGAACCTCCTTCTTTTTTTGAAGTCGGTTAAAAAGCCAAGTCGCGCAACGCAGTTTTTCCACCGCAAACAGTTGCGAGATCTAAAGCAAAACCAAGACGTTTAATTTATAGTTCAGTGTCTGTCTATGGAAGCATCTATCCAACTTTGACCTAATTGGTTAACTAACAATATTTTTATAGTGTTCCACGCGCGCCTCAAACAGTTGTCAGCAAAACATGACGGGCCCCGTCCCGGGGGATGAGGATAAATTCGAAAGAGTTACCTCGCCCCTAGGCATTCAGGGCAGGGAAGGAACAGGGGTGGGTTTTAGTCAGTAAGAGTCTCCTCGTAGTGTCCTCCCGCTCCACCCTGGAGCGGGAGATGTCATTGGATGATTTCCAACCCAAAAAAAAAAGGGTGGGCAGGTGACAAAATTATAACCCAACAGTAGTTCGAAAACTTGCCGTGTTTTTTCCAATGCCATAATGGAGGCACAGATAATATAATACTAGCGTAGGAGGTAAGAAAATAAACTACATGTAACCACAACGACATTTCTAAAGTAGGACCTCGGTACAATGCTTGATGACCTCAGAAGAGCTTCTGATAGAGTGGGTCTTAAAATGAACATACATGGACAAAACCAAGTTTGTAGTCAAGGTTGGGCCATAGAAATCAAGGGCATCCAAAAGCTTGTTGCGCCAACGTTATCCAAAAATCGTGGGAAGCATAACAGAAAAGAAAGGAGGTCTAATATCTAAGCAGTATGTGACTCCAGGCTGATATGATGGTAGTGGGTAGCTCGCCGTCCGATCAGGACTAGGCCCGAGAGTCGACGGCGCGTAGTGTTCCACGCGCACTTCAAAGAGGTGTCAGCAATACCTGACGGAGTCCGTCATGGCCGATGCCTGCCCAGGGATCGCAGATATATTCGAAACAGAGTTACCGCGCCCCTGGGCACTGAGGCAACTTTTTGAGACACCACACTATTCCCAAAACCACTGTAACTTCTGTAAGCCAGAATCAACAGTGGCGACCAACAGAAAAAAATGCCGAGGCAATGAAGCTCGACGAGTACCAGAGAAAAGATTAAACTGTATTGGGTCCCGCAACGAAATTAATCAGAAAAGACAGCGGAGGAGTAAGAAAAACATAATTTCCACTTCCCTCCTAATCAAGCGGGAGACAGAACAAAGCTAGGCCATTAGGCACAAAGAGGGTATTTACAACTGGGGTAAGCCCAGTTGCCAAGCACCACTGGTTAAAAACACTAATATTAATGGGTCTTAAAATCAACTCAGGCAACTGAAGGAACAGAGGTGGGTTGTAGTCAGTAAAAGTCTGGACACGCCCTCCACCCAGAGCGAGAGAAGTCATTGGATGATTTCCCAAACCCAAAAAAAAAGCCGATATGATGATAATAAACATAATCCCACTGCTGGGACTTAGGCCTCCTCTCTCGGAGAGGGAATGGGCCGTAATCCAACGGGCCAGAGCGGGTTGGTGGGAGTCACATGTCTTCGAAATTTTCTGGTTCTGGGACATACCGGGCTCTTCATGATGTTTTCCTTCATCGTTTTGAGAGCAGTGGTGATGAAATAAATTACACAAAGTAAAGCGCCTGCCTGGGTTTAAACCCACAACGTAGTACAATTTGTAAGTCGTGGCCGTTACTTTACCGCTGGGCGCTGGGCCGCCACATGATGATGACGAATAATTTCAACGAACGCTCTAGTTCTAGATTGGTAACAGGGATATACAATCTAAGGAGCGGCGAGTCGGTCTAGCGCATGGAGTCACGCACGTGGAAGCTTTAAAGCTATATTGCACACTAAAGCCAATTATATGAAGTAGCATACCTAATAACTTCATAACCACATGAAAAACAAGCTAATAGGTCTATTTACACAGTAAACACCTTACTTATGTAGGAGGAGCTCGTGGCTAAAGTAATAACAGCCGCACGGGTCGATCCATCAAGTTAAGCTACGCTTGCCGGGGTTGGTCCATGGATGGGTGACCATCTTTAGGTACCTACATACCAAGACTCCTCCGTGTAACGGAAAACACGTTAAGCCGTTGGTCCCGGCTGTCAATCGTGGATCTTTGACTGTCGTTACGGGTCGTCAGAAGCTCGAAAGTCTGACAACCAGTCTTTCATATGCAGTCGCTCCTTGTAAAATACTGGTATTCAGCTGCATCCGGTTAGACTGGAAGCCGACCCCGAGATAGTTGGGAAAAGGCGCGGGCAGATGATTATGTCATAATATACTTACTTTTTCCCTCGGCTTACCTACCAACCTACCCCACAGGTCCCTACCGTGAACTTTTTCAGGAGAAAAAGTAGTAGTCTATGGCACTCAGCGATACTGTAACCTGTTTTTTCTTATTATTTCTATGCTCGTTCTTAACCGCTATCTCACTTCATGGTAAGCGATGATGTCAGCGACGATGGAGCAAACTTGCTCCGACCTTTTCACTTTTGACTTAAAGACACGTAGCTATCAGGAAACAGACAAGAATTCCACTCCTTGACTATACGCACAACGAATATGTTTCCAAAACGTTTTGTGCGTATGGATGGGATGTCGACCATGTACCGGTGGCGCATCGCCGTTCGTCTAGTGCTCCGCTCCTCGAAATGCAACCGATAGAAAACCTACAGACGAGCAACTCAGGGTCGATGCTCAAGACACGCTTCGACACGACGAATGCATCATTGCCTATGATCCTCTTGGTTCGTTTCTCAATAGACACAAACCTTATCATTGTCAGAATTACGTAATCAGATTAGTGCTTCCTCAGACAACCCCCTATAAACAAACAAATACTTTAACCTCTTATAATATCAGTTAAGATGTGTGTTTAGTTTTTAGTTACAGTAGAGTTTCGCCTGAGCGGCTGCGATCTTAAACTGTCAGATGAATTATATTGACGTTATACAGACGATGGACTCTGGATTGCATGAAGCTCCTATCTGAGACAGTAACCATAAATTGCTTTATCATTCAGATATATACCTATTAGAGTACCTAATACGGTTGTATGCGTCCCTACAGAAATATATACTTACCATACTTACCTAAGTACTGCTAGCTTGGTTACCAAAATGATTTTTAACACTGCATGCAGCAGTAAAGATTAAAATTAATATGTTATGTCATAAACTCCACAAAATCTGCTATCAAAACAATTTAACACGCTAAAAATAACCTCGATTATCTTAGTCCATTAAACATTTAACAAACAAGATAATGCATAATACATTTTTTATGAGATTAGAAGTGCTTTACTTATTTGTTTAGACAGAAATATATATTTTTTATGAAAACCGCGTAGTTACAAACCGGATATTTAAATAAATACATAAATGTATGAAGGTAATCCACTTATACTGAACTCGCTAAAATTCTCCTCAATGAGTTTACAAACAAACCATTTTAGTCAAACAAGACCAATGTTTAAAAAAACTGACGCACATTTTGGGCATGGCATGATTACCAATGTTTATATGAGTTATTATGATATTGTATCAATAAGTTTTCAACATACCAAGAAAAGCTATGTAGGTATAATAAGTCTCAGATTTAAAAATAACGATTGCAATTCAAGAAAAAGGGTTCAATAAATAAATTGTATAACCGACTGAAAGTTATTTTAGTTCAATTATTGATGTCATGCCACCAACTGCATCAAACTGCTTGAAAAGTGACTTGTTTGGAACTTTTTAGTAGTTATTTTTCAGTCGGGTTTTTTGAAAATATTCATTTTTTTATTTTCTACATTTTAGTGAGTTATATTTTTGGAATCGCCTCCTCGAACCCTTTATTTTGATACCCCACCTATACTTCGTCAATTTTTTTTTCTTTTTCACAATATGGCGTTTTGTTGTCGCTATATTGTGTTTTGATTATTGTTATGCCTTTAGTAGCACTCGCAAGATCAAGACGAATCAATTGACGTAAGAATGATCAAAATCAGCCCACGCGTTTGGTCTCTATAGTGCCACAAAGGAACAAACATACATACATTATACATACATAAGCTGATAAACACATTATACGCAAGGGAGGGTTCCCTTGCGTCATGCAGTCGGGTAAAAAGGGGAGGAAACACCTTCACTGAGTTAAGGATGGTGCCAGAGACTTACTAGATGACAAGCGTATACGAGATTTGAGCTTCGATAAGAAAATCTATAATAATATTAGTCCGCTGCACAAACGAGACTAGTGGTGGCCCAGTGGTAACGGCCGCGACTTACAAATTGTAGGTCGTGGGTTCAATCCCAGGCAGGCGCTTTACTTTGTGTAAATTATTTCATCATCACTGCCATTCACTGCTCTCTAAACGGTGAAGGAAAACCTTGGGAGGAAACCGACATGTCCTAGAACAAAAACTTCGAAGTGTGACATCCACCAACCCGCATTGGGCCCGCGCAGTGGATTAATGTCCACACCATCTCAGAGAGAGGAAACCTGTGCCTCAGCAGTGGGGACATTAAAAGGCTGATGATGATGATGAATTTATACGGAAAGTCCATTTTTTTTTTGTAACCTGTACTAGTCTTCTTTGAAGAAAGTTGTTTATTTCCATGGGCTTAACCCCTGAACGCCCGACGGCATACCCGTATGCCGATCCAGATTACGTGGCTTAAACCTCTATTATTAAATAACTAAAGATCTTATATCCTGTGGCATGGTGCACATGCATTCTTAGATAGTTATTACATAGTGTTAGAAAAAAAACGCAACACAAAACGCAACGCAAACGCAGAAACGCAATTTTTAAAAGCCGTTATGTTGTTTGGATTTCGTAATTTGAAGTTTTGAGTGTGAATAATAGGAAAATATGATATCGGACTCTACAACTCCAACACAACAACTTTATTACTTGTCTATTCATAGTGCAACATGCAAAATTTCATGTAAATTGATACAGTGGTTTTAACAACTACCCACACACACTATTCCCGACAAATCGTTGATAACAGAATTTGAATAAAATTCAACTCTTGAATTACAAGTATTGTTTACATGTTATTCTAAGGTCTGTTTATTCAACAACCCAAAAAAGTTTACTTTAAGTGCCTTGCTCCAATAGAAACCTCAGCAAGTTGTTTTTTATGAGCCCGGTCGTAAATATGTCAAACTGCGATAAGAGGCGCGGCCGTTGAGGAGGAATATCTAAAATATGACTAGCATAGCATAATCAGCCCTTAATGCTCCCACTTGTGACGGCACGGTTGGCGCAGTGGTTGAGCGTTCGGCTGCTGCGCTGCGTATCGCGGGTTCGATCCCCGCACGGAACAAATATTTGTATGACCTGCAGATAGTTGTTCCGGGTCTGGGTGTCTTGTGTATGTGAATTTACATGTTTGTGAACGCACCCACGATACAGGAATATTCCTAGTGTGGGGCAAAGTTTTTTAAAAAAAAACAAAAAAAAAACTACTGGGACACAGGCCTTCTCTCTGTATATAAGAGGGTGTGGGCGTAAACCATCACGCCCAGCAGGCGTATTCGCTAACTCAGTTGACATCAATTTGATAGGCACTTTGCCGTACATTGCTGCTTTCACGTATAGGAAAATCGTAGTGCCTATTATAATCGATGTCCACCGAGCAATGTACTGCATAGTGCCTATCTAATTGATGTCAACTGAGTTAGCGAATACACCTGCTAAACGCATCAGGCCCAAAATTTTGAAAAAACCTGAAAAAATATGATTTGTTCGGAACCCTTTGCGCGCGAGTCCTACTCTCTGTTTGCCGGTTTTTTTTTGCAGTGTGTCGTATCAAATATATGTTTTATCTATCTATGTATGTACCGAGACGCCTCTGCGGACGCTGCTATAGACTGTATTGTCAAAACTCTTCCATTTATACCAAGTGTAACAGTGAGTGACACTCATAGAAGCTCTCGACTTAATTAATATAGATGCAGAAACCGCCGCAGAAGAACCACAAATCCAAACATTTGAAGCCGTACAAAGTGAGTGAGTCGTAAGATCTGTTACGGTTATGACAGCCAAAACAAATTCTTATAATTTCTTTCAGTTAAGGGGGCAGCGACAGGGTAACCCGCGAAATTAAAACTTTCTTACGTTTTTTGAAATTTGCAGGTTGATCCGTTGACCGTAGCAAGTACGTATTTACAGAACTGTAATCATATTAATTATCAATACAACCTTCTATGTATTGATTTATGGAATGACTATTTCTTGAAATCATAACATTCGACAACAATTCTAACTGAGAGAGTTGTTTTGATGATTCTTATGATTGTAATTCTATAAATACATACTTGCTACAGCCGCCAATCATATTTTGACCAACATACAACCTGACACTAACCTGCAAATTGCAAAAAAACGTGAGAAAATTTTAATTTCGTGAATCCGATTCAAGTTTTAAAGTTCAGAAACGAATCACTATTTGTCGAGTTTATTTGAGCAGTAGAGTGATTTTTTTAGAAACTTAATATGTTTGCAAAACCTAATCCGTTGACATATTCAAACTATTGACCACGAAGCAGCGATCCTAACCAACGAACCGAAAGAGATTCAAGACATTCGATGTGGGCAAAGAACGCATTAGTGAATTACCATAATGATATTATATTTGTGTTCAGAAAACAGATTGCGTTATTAAACAAATTGTTTAATACGCGCCTTGATAATTTGCATAAATATAGGATCCGTCTCCAAAACCACTCAAACTAATGAGACTAAACAATCTGCACATTAATATTTATTATTTGAAGTACTTCCGTCATTACATACCTTTTGCGAAATCGATGCCGCGGCCGTCATTTTAACAGCACAAATAATGAAATACTAAGCAATGATTTCTCAAATCGTATGTTTCTTTAGTGCCTGAATTGAAATCTAATAAATAGATAGATTATTCAGATTATTCTATTATGTAGATACATAATAGGGCCATGCCTGTACCATTACATAGTCGTACCGCCCTGTAAAAGGTTTTATTTCCTAATTTTATACATTTAGGTCGTGGTCGTCTTCGGTATCGTTAAATTAGGGTTTGATAAGGACAAACACTTTTTTTATTTATTTAACGATTGATGTGACTCAGGCGGGCTGGACAAATCTTCAAAATAGCTCGCATTTAACTAGGTCAATAGGGCACATTATGTGACGGCTAAACAGAATTTGTGACGATACAGAATTTTGGATAATCGTTCGAAAACGTGTCCAGCCACCTTGAAAAACCACTTTTCGCTGGTCTCTCAATCTCGGTAACGGAAGTGATTTTGACGACTTTTTCCGGGCATTAACGGGCGTCACATAAATTTGTAACAGGCATCGAGCTAAAAGTTTTGTGATACGTACAGCGGTTTAGTAGAAAAATGCAAAAATCTGTGTCCAGCCAGCTTGAATTTACGTATAAAACTTCTGGCTGGCACTTCCGAATCTCAATAACAGGAGCGTTTTCGAATATGGTTCCTTTACTAACCTTTAGTGACGTTATGTGTAACAGTAACAACATTTTATTTATGGCGTCACATGTAAGGGTTTATGAGAAATCAATATAAACTTAATGCCCAGCCAGCCTGAGTTCAAGCTGGCTGGACACATATATCATGACAACATCATTGATAATCGTTATGTGACTCATAACATTTGCTCTGTTGACTTTATGACATTTGTTCTGTTGTATATTATATCTACACCTTATTTTTGGATTCACACGGTTTGTAAATTTAACCAGTGTCAAGTTTAGTAAGTATTAAGTTTTCAGATACAGAATACAGTCACTTTAGTTTGTTCTCCATTAGAATGCGGATGTAATACATTACAATGTTTTTTGCAGTATTTGGCAGCTAATGTGTCGAATCAGCCTCCTCAGCAAGCTTCGCTGAGGTATCCAATACTATATACTAAAATTCTCAGCTTCACCGAGATCGTGCCTGTGTCAATGATGCCACATATTTTCCAGTTGCGTAGACGCTTGAGACACAAAACTACACCAATTTTAAATCACAATATCTACTAGGAATCAATTTGCAAATATTTAAATAAAAACCTACCAAGTGCATGTCGGACTTCGCACATTTAGGGTTCCGTACCATATGAGGGAAATCAATATTTTGGTATTTTTTTGTAAAATATACGTAATAATAAACAATTTCTTGTTAATGGCAAGTTAAAAAATTCTGCGGAACAAAATTTTGTAAGAGAAGATGTCGCCGACGGACAGCCAGATAGACGGACACGTGAGTGACAGCAATGGGGCTCCGTTTGAATCCTTTGCAAACGGATCCCTAAAAACACTTATCTACACCTATTTACCACTAAAGAATTCGCGACATAACAACGATGTGAATTTTATTAAATTCAATAAGTGGTCATTACAACGTTATCAGATAATAACAGTTTAAAGTGTTCAGGATATAACAATATTACTACTTGAAATCCATGTCTCAATTTTCACAGCTGATGTAAACATATTTTTTATAATATTTAGGTACACTGGGTTTATAGACGTCACGGGTTTTCGAATAAGCAATGATGTTTATATATTTGGCTTGCAAATACATCAATTAGACCCATTGTGATTGGCACTATAGTAAGTAAGCATCTTATGTTTGTGTGTGCACGATTAGACAGTTCGCCGTTATCCATCATCATCAATGTGATCTAGGTACATTCATGTTTTTTGGGGTTCCGTACCCGAAGGGTCCAAAAGGGGGCTCCGTTTGGACCCTATTGCTGTCATTCACGTGTCCGTCTGTCCGTCTAACCGACTGTCTGTCTGTCCGCCGTCTGTCACAAAATTTTGTTCCGAAGAATTTTTTAACTTCCCATTACCTATGAACTTGAAATTTGATGATAATGTTTATTATTGCGTAGGTATATTTTACTAACAAATACCAATATATTGTTAAATCAGATTTTTCATTGATATTTGAATATTTGGTACGGAACTTAAATGTGCGATGTCCGACACACACTTGGCCTGTTTTTTTTTACTATACCTAGAGAAACATTAGATAGACGGAATAAACATTAGGTATTGTACACCAAAAAGTAACACAACTTTATACATGAACTCAAATCTATGGAGACAATGGCGGTCTTATCACTGACAGCGATATCTACAAGACAACCTTTGGATTGACTGAGAGAACTTAAAATATAATCCAATTATTTTAAGTTACTATTAATATAATATACTTAATAGTTAACTTATTTATTTAAAATATACAGTTTACATGGAACTTAAAACTAACTTAATATAATCATATTTAAATTTATAAAGGTAAATAAGATAAAATACTTACATGTTACACAATACTGTAGTAGTTTCTTTGAGTAAGTAAAAAGTCCATTGGCCTCAGTTACTCGTATCTATACGCATATACGAGTAGCTTATGATAAAATATCAACCATTCAGAAAGTAAAGAGGTAAACTGCACATGGTGCGCCGGTCGTACGTACGTACTGCATTTCTTCTATGAGCATGGAAACAAGAGCATGTTCCACGATATAGCAAGAAAGCAACAATATGTAATCGATATATCTACATTCACAGAAAATAAATGATCCTCCAAATACTAGAAATATTCTCCATTCATAATTGTTTACAATTAGTTTCTTAGAGTCTGTAAAAAGTTCATTGGCCTCGTTTACTCGTATCTGAACGCATATAGCTTATGGCTATAGCCATCCAGAACGGAACTAGAGAGGTTATCTTCACGGGGTGCGCCGGACGTACGTACTGCACATTATTTCTATTGGCATGAAAACAAGAACATGTTTCACGTCACGACGTAGCAAGAAAGTAAAACTACCTAACCGACATTCAATCTACATTCACAGAAAACTATTTATTTAGGTATTTACAGCGGAATATAGGTAACTAAAATATAATTATACACCACTAAACTAATAAATAACTTAAAAGGTATCAGGCAACTGGCCATAAAAAAATCATCCACATAGCTGTCAACGGGAAAAGTGCCCCGAACGTTGGCAGCATTGTCATGTTGAATAGCAATGCTGGTTTGTTGGCCAAAGAAAAGCCCAGCCCTCTAGTCATGTGATCCTCCAAATACCATAAATATTTAGCAATGTTTATTAGCGATCAACGAAAAGTGCCCAGAACGCTGGCAGCATTGATTGACATGTTGAATAGCAATGCTGATTAGTTGGCCAAAGAAAAGCCCAGCCTCGATCCTCCAAATACCTGAAATATTTAGCAATGTTTACTAACGATCAACGAAAAGTGCCCAGAAGGCTGGCAGCATTGACATGTTGAATAGCAATGCTGATTCGTTGGCCTTTTTTTTTTTTTTTTTTGTGGGGTGGGAAATCATCCTATGACTTCTCCCGCTCTGGGTGGAGCGGGAGAGCGTGTCAGACTCTTACTGACTAAAACCCACCCCTGTTCCTTCCTGCCTTTGAGTGCCCAGGGGCGAGGTAACTCTGTTTCGAATTTATCCTCAACCCCCGGGCAGGATTCTTTGGCCTAAGAAAAGCCCAGCCTCTGGTCATGTGGTCCTCCAAATACAAGAAATATTTAGCAATGTTTACTTACGATCAACGAAAAGTGCCCTTAAGCCCCTGCCTTGGGGCTTAGACAAAGTAACAATTTAAAAACGATAACGAAGTTAGAAAAGACTAAAATGTATGAGATTGACATAAAACGCGCTAAGTCACGTGGTCAGTCGACTGTCGACATCGTTATCGCAAGTTGGTAGACAATGTTATAATTCGTAACGAGACCATAAATAAACGAATTGCTATCGTGTTTATCCCATACAAATGCGTAGACAAGCAGCGCTTTCAGAGTTCGCCTTCGCCTCGATCGTGATCGCCAAAAAAGATAACGAAGGAACGCTAACGCTAGGAAATGTTTATCGATATCTCAGAGACGATGACGAATTTAGATATCGTTTCGCTACGAAGCGATGTTACTTTGTCTTCAGGCCCAGAACGCTGGCAGCATTGACATGTTGAATAGCAATGCTGATTCGTTGGCCAAAGAAAAGCCCAGCCTCTGGTCATATGATCCTCCAAATACCAGAAATATTAAGCAATGTTTACTGACGATCAACGAAAAAGTGCGTCCGGCAGTAAAACACGTTTTATTCAGACATATTCATAAAACAGTACCGTCTGCATAATAAATTACCGCAAATACGTTCATTTGATGCGCGTGGATATTTTATTATCATACGGTTGCTTATTCTGCTGTCTGTAGGCGGGGAAGTAGTAGGTAGTAGTATTATTGTAGCTCAGATAATTCCAATAAGAGTTTTATTACATTGGTTATTTGATACTAGCGACCCACCCCGGCTTCACACAGGAGCAAAATCATTCGAAAGACACGTAGCACCATCTAGCGTCCCAAATAAAACTAATAAAACATAGGTGCAATTTATTGTTTGTTCCGTTCCCGCAGACAAACCGTGAAAACGGTTTTGCGAAGCATAGCTCTAAGTAGCGACTATAATAAAATTTGTTTGTCTTTTAAAAAAAAAAAATTGTGTCCGTCGACAGCTATTGTTATTTCCCTCAGTATCAGTATTTTTCTCTGGATGAGATGTACCCTATGTCCTTTCCTATACCCCTGCCAAACGTACATGCAAAATTTCATGATGATTGGTTCAGTCAGTTGTTTTTTTTTTGTGTGACAAGGTAACAAACAACCTGCCCAGGGGTCGTGGATAAATTCAAAACATAGTTACCGCGCTCCTGGGCACTCAGGCAGGGAAGGAACAGGGGTGCTTTAGTCAGTAAAAGTCTGACGCGCCTCCCGCTCTCGGTGGAGCGGGAGGAGTCATAGGATGATTTCCCATCCCGACAAAAAAAAGGTAGCAAAAAAACAAACTTACGTCCGCATTTATTAGGCCGTTAGGATAGGATGTAAGTAAACTAAAGTTTTATTTTACCATCAAGGTTGCCTTCGATTCTACTCATTTCTCTTTTTCCGTCATCATAATAATCATTTTATCTGATTGACAAAATCAGATAAAATGAAGCCAAGTTCCGCCGAGTGCGACGATCCATTAGTCAGGAGTGAGTCGCGGTACGTGGATAAACAGACATGTCAAACATCTCGCGAGCGCCGCCCAGCGCCGAGCAGAGCCGGACGTACTTACGATAGCCTTTCCTAATTTATATCACGAGTCACGACACATCCACGCGCACACAACACTACATGATCAATTGCCCGAACCCTGATACGGAGAGAACCTCTCTGATACGGATCCCGTGAGGATCGTCAAATAACAATCGCCTTAAGGATAGCCTCGTGCCGCCTGCATACAAAACGATTAATTAACAAGGTCAACAAATTTTCATGAAAGCAGAGATTACAAACAATAAACTCCAAGAGTATAAACAGAAAGATAATCTTGGGGGACATGGACTCCCCCAAGCGTCGCCAAATAGACCCGTCCTGTGGGTTTCACATTCAGCGGCCTCCCGCGGTCTCCATCAGGGCATCGATCCATCTAGTCTTTTTTTTTTCGTCACCATGACAGGCCATTACATTACATTAAAATTGTTCTCTCGTGTTAGTAAGAATTTTAATCAGGTACCTATGTTATGAACACGGGACAGAAATTCTACATAGGTAGTTTTACCTTGGTTAAATTAGCATTTCAGCTAAATTGAAAGCTATTCTAAATACCGACCGAAGCTTTTCCTGTATCGTCATTTGTAAAGGCACCATATTCATAAAACGCTTTTCTATTTATCTATATATTAATACGTGAAGCCAAAACCTTGTACGATTTTTTAAGAAAATTACACGGACGGAGGAGTCTGAAAGAAAGACACAGTTTATAATAATAATAATTTATTCAAATTCAAAATTAAGTACAAACAATGTCAAACAATTTTTATGAGACTAAGTTAGCAAAACTTTCCACAAGACGTCTCGAAGTTAAAGTTTATAAGAAGGAGTGTTGAAAGCTTTTATATAATGAGACATTAATTGAATTAATAAAAAAACTTTTTTACAATAAATAGAAACGACTTCTAAAAAAAAATTGCAAAATAACTTTAATTTCGGAAGACTATGTCATTAAAACGAAGAAACAAAAAAACTTTTTTACAAAAAAATAGAACCGACTTCCAAAAAAAAGTGCAAAATAATTTTAATTTCGGAAGTCGGTGTTCCTGTTTTGTGTCTTCGTTTTTTGACACCGACTTCCGAAATTAAAATTATTTTGCACTTTTTTTTGGAAGTCGGTTCTATTTTTTTGTAAAAAAGTTTTTTATTTTTCACTTTTTAGTTGTGGTTCCCCATTAAACTGTGTTAACAATTCTTATACATACGATAGCAGCAATCGCGGTTGATTTGCTGTCAAATTTTGAAGAGTTCCGTTGTCTGTCTCCGAAACCCATCATCAGATCTTTTTGAAATTTAAATGGGACCATTTCGAAATAAACCCCTTTCGAACAAAAAAAGAATTTTGCAAATCCGTCAATATATGACGGAGTTATGCCCGAACATACATAAAAAAAAAAAAAAAAAAATACAAACATCCGAATTGATAACCTCCTTCTTTTTCGAAGTCGGTTAAAAACCAGAAACACTGGAAGCCGGTTCCATTTTTTATTTTTCACTTTTTAGTTGTATAATCCCCAGTAAATTGTGTTAACAATATATAGACAAACGATCGCAGTAATCGCAAGTCATTTGCTATTAGTTATTGAAGAGTTCCACTGTCTATCGCCGAAACTCATCATTAGATCTATATGAAATTTAAATGGCACCATTTCGGAATAAACCCCTCTCGAATAAAAAAAGAATTTTGCAAATCCGTGTATACATATTATGACGGAGTTATGGCCGAACATACATAAAAAGAAATATATACATATATAAACATCCGAAATGATAACCTCCTCCTTTTTTGAAGTCGGTTAAAAAACATTACACTACCATGCGTTTATGCCTAGGGGTAGCGGATAAATTCTGAATTTGAGTTACCGCACCCTTGGGTACTCAGGCAGGGAAGGAACAGGGGTGGGTTTTAGTCAGTAAGAGTCTGACACGCCCTCACTCTCCACCCAAAGCGGGAGAAGTCATTGGATGACTTCCCAACCCCGAAAAAAAAACCATGCGTTTGACACACACATACACACATATATGTATATATACCTACTTATGGTCGAGTTTCGACCACCGGGCGACTATTTGACTAGTATAGGAAAAAAACCCAAATACATTAGGGCAAGGCTCAACGTTAACAAGATCTTGATAAATTCGCATTGTCCCCCCAGTCTGTCAGCTTTATTTGACTGCCTCATTAGTTTCTATCAAGCTATCTGTTGGAAAAAACACGCAATTTTCCTAATCACCTAACGCGCCCCAAATGTCACAGGACAGACAGTAAATGAATAACAGCACCTAGTCAAAATATGAGCATGAGTTACATACTTATTACGACGTAAGATGGTAAAGAGTTGCCTTTAAAAAAGCTGTGTAGTAGATATTACAATGTCTGGGGACGAGGTCCATGAAATCAAAGGTTTGTTTGCGACTTTTGCGAGTAGATCTTGGATTTATCTATATTTATAAAAAAACTTTTTTACAAAATATAGAACCGACTTCCAAAAAAAGTGCAAAATAACTTTAATTTCGGAAGTCGGTGTTCCTGTTTTGTGTCTTTGTTTTTTGACACCGACTTCCGAAATTAAAGTTATTTTGCACTTTTTTTGGAAGTCGGTTCTATTTTTTTATAAAAAAGTTTTTTATTTTTCACTTTTTAGTTGTAGCTCCCCATTAAACTGTGTTAACAATTCATAGACATACGATAGCAGCAATCGCGGTTGATTTACTGTCAATTTTTGAAGAGTTCCGTTGTCTGTCTCCGAAACCCATCATCAGATCTTTTTGAAATTTAAATGGGACCATTTCGGAATAAACCCCTTTCGAACAAAAAAGAAATTTTGCAAATCCGTAAATATATGACGGAGTTATGCCCGAACATACATATAAAAAAAAAAAAAAAATACAGACATCCGAATTGATAACCTCCTCCTTTTTCGAAGTCGGTTAAAAAATTAATTCCTATTTCCTTGGTCACGGCATCACGCGTGGACGGCTGGACCGATTTCGCTAATTCTTTTTTTGTTGTGTTTGTTATTGTCAGGAGAAGGTTCTTATGAAATATTAGGAAAGTTGCGCAGAAAATTGAAATTTCAGAAAACTTAACGATCTTCGCGAGCTTGACAGTTCGCGCGTCAGGTCTGTCGGATCAGCTAGTTCCTTATAAAAATCACTTGTGACTATCAACCTGATAGCCGTTTTAAATCTATCTCTACTGTCAGCGGCTTCGCCTGCATGGTAATAAAAAGTAGCCTATGTTTTAATCCAGATTATAATTTGTGTACCAAATTTCATTTAAATCTTTTCAGCCGTTTTTGCGTGATTGAAACACAGACACAAGCTTTTGCATTTATAATATTATATAGTAGGATGTGCCGTCTCGTGTGGTTCAGAATGTTGGGCCATAAAAGCGATGAATGAAAAGCAATTGCATGCAGCTGAGATGAGAATGAAATTAGTAATGAGTATATAAGAGGAAGTCTGAAAGTGGCACCGCTAACTGAAAAGTTGTGTGGAAATCGGTTGTCGTGGTATGGGCGTGTGATGCGGAGGAATGAAAAAAAAGTCGTGAGGAAAGTCCTGTGTATGGCTGTGAATGGCTGTAGGAGTAGGGGCAGGCCAAAGAAACGATGGGACTGTGTGAAAGAGGATATGGGTAAAAAGGGGGTGACTACAGAGAGGACGGCTAATAGAGAAGTATGGAAGAAAAGGACATTTTGCGCCGACCCAAAATAAATTGGGATAAGGGTAGGAGAATGATGATAGTACGATGTGCCATGTGTTCTAAACTCTCTGCAGAGGTCCTGATAACAGGGTCTCTACAGTACTTATCTATGTACCTACTAGTTTTTCCCGTGGCTTCGCGGCCTTGGTCCATTACAGAAACCTTTTTTCCGTGATATAAAAGTAAGCCTATAGACGTAACTCGGCGATAATATAGCTTTGAATCAGAGAAATAATTTTCGTAATCGGATCAGAACTTCCAAAATATACCGCCGACAAAAAACAGGGGCCCAATTCTGTAACTTTGAATTAAGCAACACACCATCGACACTCTATCGACACACAACAGACATTATTTTGCCACTGTTGCAAATTTGGTATTTTGCAAAAACTTCAAAATAATATTGACATTAGTAGACCAGACTACCAATTATTACAATAGTCTTAATATAGCGGTTCAATGGCACTATAGTGGCAAGTCAATGACCATATATAATTTATAGAATACCAAATGTCAATGACTATTCTATTGAGACACCACTGACACACTACCGACACACGATTGACTAGTTAGTTATTTTACAGAATTGGGTCCCTGTTTAGTGTGATGGCCAGTCCCCGCCGTAATTTATTACGTTTGTTGTATCGGGCTGGTTGTCGGACAGCCCTAAAAAAACCGACCGAGGCGCTCGAAAAAAAATCCGTCAGCCATTTTTACACCACAATTTGTTACTAAATACTATGTTTATGAAAAATTACTTATTATTTTCGAATTCGGTCAGAGTGTTGAAAACGTGTAATTATTTGGTTTGTTATTTTATTACACCATCAAACAATAAAGTAATCGCCATACTACGTATGTCTGGAAGAATGACCGACTAGGGCACCCTTAAGATGAATATCAGAGATACACAACTTTGATAACCAACTTTCTCATTCCTATAAGAAATTTATCTTAAATCTCGTAGCACAATCGTAGCTCGTCGTAGCCACTTGCTACGAACCGACTGACTTCTCTAGCAGTACACAGTACCTACGTGCCTCGTGATATTTATCCTGATGTTTTTGTTAGTTCTATTTGAAACTGATTTATTAATGCGAAACTATGACGTCAGTGCATTATTTCTGTATACTGAGGAACTACGATATCTGATAAGGGTATTTCAGTAGCTTTAAAGTATTTGTGACATAGAAACGTAAATCTTAGCTGATGTGGCGATGGGCTACATTTTTGTGTATTTATGTCAATGTACTTACCTGAAAGTGCTACCTAACTTGTTTTTATGACGAATTTTCATAGTGGCGCCATTTGTAGATAATAAAATGGTAAGTGATTATCTGTTGGTGGTCGGTACTTTGCCGGTAGGTAAATAGCTTACGTAACTAAAAGATACTTAGGTGCCTAACTAAATTATATTATCAGTTTTTATGGCGGTGGTTTTAGGGTTCTGTACCCGAAGGGTCCAACAGGACCCTATTACAAGGCTCCGCTATCTGTCCGTCCGTTTGTCTGTCAGCGGGCTGTATCTCATGATCCGTAATAGGTAGATTGTTGATACTTTTACAGATTGTGTTGTTCTGTAGCCGCTCTATCAACAAATAATAAAAATTGTACGGAACCCTTCGTGTGCGAGTTAAACTCGCACTTAACCAGTTTTCTTATAATAAATATTGGATTTCAGTGTGGAAACCATATTTCCAGATAGAAAGAATACCTAATTCGTTGACATATTGTACCTATTCAGAGCTTTCCTTTTTCAATAACATTTTTTTTAAAATATTTTTTTTAAATCCTAATTTATTTATTTGTTTCTTGTCATTATACCTGATGGGTTTTGAAAGGAAACTCAGCTAAAGCAATTTAAACAATAGTGTATGATAGTGTTGTGTAAAAGCGAAAATTAAACCATAGAGTAACTAATTAACATCCGGCTCGATTTTATTATCTTTTATCATGCTACGTGAGCTAGCTCCGAATTCCGATGTGTCACTGAAAGAAATTAGTCACTGGGATGCTAAAATATACTTTTGGAGAGTTTTCGAAAGTCTTGCGCAAAATGTGATCATAATTAAATCTACTTTCCTCTAAAAAAAAAAGAGGAGCTCGTGGCTAAAGTAATAACAGCCGCACGGGTCGATCCATCAGGTTAAGCTACGCTTGCCGGGGTTGGTCCTTGGATGGGTGACGATCTTTACATACCGAGACTCCTCCGTGCCTCGGAATGCACGTTAAACCGTTGTTCCCGGATGTCAATTGTGGATCTTTGACAGTCGTTACGGGTAGTCAGAAGTTCGTAATATTTTTTTTTTGGGGTGTTTGGTAAATCATCCTATGACTTCTCCCGCTCTGGGTGGAGCGGGAGGGCGTGTCAGACTCTTACTGATTAAAACCCACCCCTGTTCCTTGCCTGCCTGAGTGCCCAGTTGTGGAGGTCAGATAGGTAGTCGCTCCATGTAAAATACTGGTATTCAACTACATCCAGTTAGACTGGAAGCCGACCCCAAGATAGTTGGGAAAAGGCTAAGCAGGCAGATTTACTTTCCTCAAAATATCATAATTTGGTGAACGGCTCACCGAGAAACCGTGTGTACTTACTTAGCTTAATATATGCAATAGCCATTCAGTTGACAGGCTTTTTTCCTAAACAGCGCTATTAAACTAGCCGCCCCCATGATATTTTGCCGATGCCGAGCTTGTCAATTATATTATGTCCGTTTTCTATTGAAATTGATTATCTGAAGAAAAAACTATCAATATCATCACTTAACATAAGTTTGATAATTCATATTCATGTGTCAGCTCGTATTGTGGCCTTACAGAAAACTGGTGTAAAAGAACTGCACCTAGAATTAAATGCACATCTCATCTTTATTGGGATAATCCTTTTCTTCTGCTTCATAGTCGCAAATATAAATAAGTTTTTTTTTATATTTTTATTGTTGATAGGCACGCTTTTGACCACTATCTCACCTGATGGTAAGCGATGATGAGGTCGAAATTGGAGCACGCTTGCCTTGAAGTAACCTATTCACTCTTGACTTAAAGACTCCCAGGTTGTAGCTATCAGGAAACACAGACTCCGGCAGGGAATTGCATTTAATTTCGAAAGTCGGTGTTTCTCGTTTTGTTATTTTTTTTTGTTTTTTTTGACACCGACTTCCGAAATTAAAATTATTTTGCACTTTTTTTTTGGAAGTCGGTTCTACTTTTTGTAAAAAAGTATTTTATTTTTCACTTTTTAGTTGTGGTTCCCCATTATATTGTGTTAATAATACATATAAATACGATCGCAGCAATCGCAGTTCATTTGCTGTAATTTGTTAAAGAGTTCCGTTGTCTGTCTCCGAAACTCATCATCAGATCTGTATGAAAATTAAATGGGAGCATTTCGGAATAATACCACTTTCCAAAACAAAAAGAATTTTGCAAATCCGTCTATATGACGGAGTAAGTAATGCCTGAACATAAAAAAAAAATATATAAATATAAACATCCGAATTGATAACCTCCTCCTTTTTGAAGACGGTTAAAAAGAGACCTACTTTGGAAAATATATTCAGGAAATTCACATTAGAAATCAACGATTATTACCTACACTTTCCGGTGACTCCAAATTACATGTTATACCTAGCCACCACGCCATTTAAGATTATCTTAATTAATCATTACTATAACAGGCACAGATAACAATTCGTTCATCAAATGTTTGAAAAGACATAAAATAGATTCTATTTTCGGCTATCGATATCGATATATCTTTCGAGTGCCTTATCAATGTTGATAACCAATTTTTAGGTGTTTACAACCATCAGCATGGAATTTATCTTCATTTCGGTTGCCACTTGCCACTTTATAAATATAGTTAATTGCATTTTGCAGTAATCAGGAGAATTTTGGAGTGGAATTATTTTGTTTTTTAGTTAATCTTGCGATGCGCAACATATCAGTATACATAAATATATCACGCACAGATAGAGATTTATGATTAGGTACCCACAGATATAATTGCTACCGTAATCGTAAAAAAAAATTTTGCTCGTGAATTATTCCATAAATACATGAAACGAATTTTGTGATTTTGGACCTAATCCCCAGTCGTGGCGTCGCGTCGTCCCTGTCACATCTGGACACATTTGTGAGACTAGTGTGACGTCACCTATTTTGCATTTTTATATCTAGAAATTATTATTGATGATTATATTTTGAACAGCAGTTCCAGAATAATTTTTCTTTTCGAACTTGCCAAATTTCTTTTTTGAGAAGACAACATTACTTACGTATTGCTATTGCCTTGCAACAATTATTGCTTGGTAAACATAAGAAAAAAAGTTATCTTCAGAGGTTCCATTCAAACGAGCTTATCTTTCTAAAAGTTGAAAAAATAAGTTACCTTGGTAGGCAGTTAGTACCAACTCAGTTAGAATATGAAGAGGCTCATCAAGATTACAATCAAGGACAATTGTCTAGAACTCTAGACATTAAAATACCTCTACCTTTAATAAATAAAGTAGTACAATGCGACACATGACAGGTCATCAGTCCGCAAGTACAGTTGACGAACACAGCGGGCGGCGAATTGTAAGACAGCGCAATTGCACGCACGCCCGAATATATGGACACAGAGATATCATTTTATTGCACAGTTATGTTCTAGTGTACTTGTTTACCATTGTTCTAAAAAAATAACCTGTATTTCTGGATCTATGACACTTAGAAAGTTGAAATTGCATTAGGTTAGGAGGACATAGAAAGATTTCGCGTAAACAGGAAAAAAACAACAACGAATATGTAATCTGAATATTTAGAAAAAAACTTGGGTGTTTGATGAATGTTTTAAAATAAATAACATTACCTATCACAGAAAGTTAGCTTTCGGTACACGGTCTTGTAGTGGTTTATACTAAGTACCTACATGTCTTTTTTAATTTACTTATAAAAAAAATGTCTTTTATTAGTTAGATATTATTTTAGTGTTTTTTTTTTATTTTATTTAGCGTGTAATTTTTTTTTGCCTACAGTAAATAAAAAAAGGAGGGAGAAGAAAAAGAGGAAGGCCCTCTACACGCTGGGAGGACGAAAGAAACAAAGTCGCTGGCCCATTGTGGTGGCAAATAGCACAGGATAGAGAGAAGTGGACATCATTTACCCAACCTGGGGACCTTGCTAATAATTAATCATAGTGTTATAGTATATAATTAGTAAATTGAGAAGTAATGTAGCAGGATCAAATAAAGGCTTTTTTATTTTTATTTTATTAAATAAAAAAATATATATGTAGGAAAACTTACTTTAAAAATAAACGATGTCATCACCAGCCTTTTATTGTGCTGGGGCACAGGCCTCCTCTCTATGAGAGGGTGTGATGGCATGTCCTAGAACCAAAAATTCGAAGACATGTGACATCCACCAATCCGCATCGGGCCCGCGTAGTGGATTACTGCCCACACCCTCTCACAGAGAGGAGGCCTGTGCCCCAGCAGTGGGGACAATAACGGTGTCATTAATCGGTTTATCTCACCGAAAAAATGGGAGCTCTTGTGATTATGAGTGACGAGAAGGACGTCAATTAGGTAGATACCCACGCAATCAATCATTGTTTAATTTATTGAGCACAGATTAGCGCCGATGGATATGGACCATTGTATGGGAAATGTAAACATATCGATGACACATAGACACACATAAGCGTGCCATTATGTCAGGTACTATCGGAGACACCGAAACGAGTGACCATTGGATAAAGATAGTGATCTATCTAGTTTACTCTACTGATGTAAATATTAATTTGTTTAAACTTAAACTATTAATATAATATAATATTCCACAACTATCACACAACGCCGTCTAGTCCCAAGCTAAGCAGAGCTTGTGTTATGGGTACTAGACAACTGATAAACATACTTATATATTTCTAAATACATAAATATTATAGATAAATTACACCCAGACACAGAACAAATGATCGTGCTCATTACACAAACATTTGTCCTGGGTGGGAATCGAACCCACGACCTCCGGCATAGCAGTCAGGGTCACTAACCACTAGACCAACAGGCCTGTCGAAAATAATATTACATTTCAAAAATTCCAAAAAAACACGCTTTTCGTATTCTTCTTATCAAATCCTTTCATTTGGTACCCATATCATGGGAATGCATGAAAAATAACTAGTCCGCCATATTGGATTAAGAATGACGCAACTTAGGCTAACCATGCATTGTAATTCAAATTAAACATGAAAATTTTCAGCTCAATTGGAAACCGAGACGTGGGTTGAATTTAACTAATAAGAGTTTTTTTCACATTGTTAGTAACCGTTGAAGCTAGTAAAATAAGTTTAAAAAAAATTGGATAATGGAAGTTGACAGAAACTGGTGGATTTACACTGAATGGCGGTCAACGCAAAGATCTTAGATAACCTACTTGAAATAAATGAGGAGAGCAGCAATTCAAGGAATTGATCATCATCTTAATCACGACTACTTGGATAAGACTAGCACAGGAAGAGGTGGAATGAAAATAAAACCTACGGTTAATTGGAGGCAAGACAGAGGAATAAATTCTGTAATATTCGGCAGATTCTAGAGATTTTAAACCAAGAGTGGCTTGCAGAGTTCTTTTCTTAGTATCTACTTCCAATCTTCTCTGCCACAAAGACTAGTCTAGGCCACAGGGCTGGACCAGTAGTTGCAGGTTGTGAATTTAAAAATCAAAATCAAAAGTCATTATTCAAATTTCAAACTAGACTGTGAGTCAGCACTTTTTGAACGTCAAAGTTCTACATAAAGACAGTCCCCCAAAAATGCCTGCCCGTCACCACTTCCTAGTGTTTTAACTGGAAAGAAGAAGTGGCGCAGCAAACTCCCCAGCAACACATCTGTCTGTTAAGTTTGAAGAACTTGAATTAATATAATTATATGCAACAATCTTAACATATTTGTATGTAACATAATTATGTAAAACAGAAAAATAAAGATATACCTACTTAGGTATTTTGCAAGCTTGTTGATGAACTCCTTAAAATGTGTTGATTTTGTCACAAGTCAATCAAACACAGAGCAGTGGTGGCCCAGTGGTATTGGTCGCGACTTACAAGCTGTAGGTCGTGAGTTCAAACCCAGGCAGGCACTTTACTTTGTGTAAATTATTTCATCACCACTGCTCTCAAAACGGTGAAGGAAAACATCGTGAGGAAACCGACATGTCCTAGAACCAAACATTCGAAGACAAGTGACATCTACCAACCCGCATTGGGCCCGCGTGGTGGATTACGGCTCACACCCTGTCACAGAGAGGTGGCCTGTGCCCCAGCAGTAGGGATATTAAAAGGCTGATGATGAATCAAACACAATAATGTATTGATCACGACATTACAGCTGGATGTACAATCACGGCTGCTAGCAAAACCTATCGGGTTTTGTTTTGATTGGCAAAACTCCGCCATTCAGGTTCTTTCCCACACCGCTTTGTTTTTGTTTGACCAACACACGAAAACGCCAATGCCATTTACGCTCGCCAAATTGAAATGAATAGCCCACTGGAGACCAACGTTACGATTAGTCGCCTTGACCAATAGGCAAGGATTCTGAATTTAGAATATGAAATTAAAAAAAAAAGTAAAGAACGTATCAAGCCCATAGTTTAAATAAAATTTTCATCATCATCATCATGAGCCTTTTAATGTCCCCACTGCTGCGGCACAGGCCTCCTCTCTGTGAGAGGTTCTGTCAATTAATAAAATAAAATTTTACATACGTATTATGTACATTTTGTTGACTTCAGATCATCATCATTCTCCTGCCCTTATCCCAATTTATTTGGGGTCGGCGCAACATGTCTTTTTCTTCCATAACTATTAGTCGTCATCTCTGTAGTCACCCCTTTTTTACCCATATCCTCTTTCACACAGTCCAACCATCGTTTCTTTGGCCTTCCCCTACTCTTATAGCCATCCACATCCATTTTGTTGACTTCAGATATGAAATTAAAAAATCTCAATAAACTATATTACCTACAAATTACAATAAATTGAAGTAAAGCTAAAGTAAGGTAAGACAAATAGTCAACTTCAATTTATTTGTTGAAAAAGAAAATAGTTCAAATCAACTGATTTGAACTATTTATTATAAATGCGAAAGTTTGTATGTTTGGCTGAAGGTATCGCAAAAACGGCTGAAGGGATTACAATGAAATTTTGCACACACGTAGGTCATAACCTGGATTAACACATAGGCTACTTTTTATCCCGGTAAATGACAAGACTTAGCGAAGGCTGAGGTGGAAGTAGAAATCCAAAGTCAGGCTGAACGAGCGCATACGCTCAAAAAGTACTAGGACACCAGAAACATGACAATTATTTCCAGGGCTGAAATCATGAGAGATAAAGACTCACAAAGTACCAGGAGACCAGAATCATGAATAGGTGTTTTCGGGGCTACAATCCCAAGCTGTATAGCTTCACAAACCACCAGGATACCAGAATCAAGAAGAAGTGTTTCCGGGGCTATAATCCTGAGCGGTGTAGATTCACAAACTACCAGGAGATCAGAATCACAAAACATATTCCGAGGCTGGTATTAGGAGAGGTAGAGATTTACAAATTACCAGGAGACCAGAAAAATGAGAAGTATTTCCAGTGCTGAAATCATGACCGGTAAAGACTCACAAAGTACCAGGAAACCAGAATCATGAATACGTATTTTCGGGGCTACAATCCTTAGCTGTACCGCTTTTTTTTTTTTTTTTTTTTCACCAGGAGCCCAGAATCAAGAAGAAGAAGTGTTTCCGGGGCTTGAATCCTGAGCGGTATAGATTCACAACCTACCAGGAGATCAGAATCACAAAATATTCTACCAGGGTGCCAGAATCGTGAAAAAGTTAATCCTATCCTACTAATATTATAAATGCGAAAGTTTGTATGTTTGTTTGTTTGTATGTTTGTATGTTTGGCTGAAGGTATCGCAAAAACGGCTGAAGGGATTACAATGAAATTTTGCACACACGTAGGTCATAACCTGGATTAACACATAGGCTACTTTTTATCCCGGTAAATGACAAGACTTGGCGAAGGCTGAGGTGGAAGTAGAAATCCAAAGTAAGGCTGAACGAGCGCACACGCTCAATAAGTACTAGGACACCAGAAACATGAGAATTATTTCCAGGGCTGAAATCATGAGAGATAAAGACTCACAAAGTACCAGGAGACCAGAATCATGAATAGGTGTTTTCGGGGCTACAATCCTAAGCTGTATTTTTTTTTTTTTTTTTTTTATATAGCTTCACATACCACCAGGATACCAGAATCAAGAAGAAGTGTTTCCGGGGCTATAACCCTGAGCGGTATAGATTCACAACCTACCAGGAGATCAGAATCACAAAATATATTCTGAGGATTAAAGATTTTTTTTTTTTAATTATTTGGTTATAAATAGAAGGTAGGGGCTGGAATCATAAGAGATATAGATTCTCAAACTACCAGGAGACCAGAGTTTTAATATAAACAACAAAACCTAAGGTGTCAATTGCAGATACAAACGCAGGTAACCCAGGCCTGCGGACTGCAAGAAGTGGGTAGCTCGCCGTCCGATCAGCACCAGGCCCGTGAGTCGACGGCGCGTGGTGTTGTAGTGTTCCACTCGCGCCTCGAAGAGATTATTGTCAGCCACCACTGACGGGGCCCATCATGGCCGGTGCCTGCATGCCCAGGGGTAGCGGATAAATTCGTAACAGAGTTACCGCTTCCCTGGGCCCTCAGGCAAGGAAGGAACAGGGGTGGGTTTTAGTCAGTAAGAGTCTTACACGCCCTCTCGCTCCACTCAGAGCGGGAGATGTCATTGTATGATTTTCCACCCCACAAAAAAAAAGAATAGCTCGCCGTCCGATAAGGACCAGGCCCGAGAATAGACGACACGTAATGCTCCACGCTCGCCTCAAGGAGATATCAGTAATACCTGACGGGGCTGGCAGGGCCGATGCCTGCCTGGGGTCACGGATAAAACCGCGGCTCTTGGCACTCAGGCAACTGAAGGGACAAGGGTGGGTTTTAGTCTGACAAGCCCTCCCACTCCACCCAGAACGGGAGAAGTCATTGGATGATCAATGCACAAAAATCAATGAAAAGGTAGTCCATTGAAAAGAGATGTTCGGCGTGGCAAACATTATTGCTTAGGTGAAATCCGCAAAATTTAATCGCCGTCCAACTTTGCTAAGCCCTACGAATGTAGGAAATTCTGATTTTCATGATTCTAGCCCTTACTATTAAATTTAACACGGTAATAGTAACAAGATAGGTACCCCGACACACTGAGCGAGTGTGTGTGCGTCCCAACAGTCTTTATGTAGAACTGTGGCGTTCAAAAAAATTCTAACTTTCGGCCTTAATTACACTTTTCACGCGGGCGAAGCCGCGGGCGGAAGCTAGTTTAACATAAACAACAAAACTTCGTCGTCTACTTTTTATCCCGGTAAATGACAAGACTTAGCGAAGGCTGAGGTGGAAGTAGAAATCCAAAGTCAGGCTGAACGAGCGCACACACTCAAAAAGTACTAGGACACCAGAAACATGAGAAGTATTTCCAGGGGTGAAATCATGAGAGTTAAAGACTCACAAAGTACCAGGAGACCAGAAACATGAGGAGAAGTATTTCAAGGACTGAAATCATGAGCGATAAAGACTCACAAACTACCAGGAGATCAGAAACAAAAAGTATTCCGGGGCAGGAATCGTAAGAGGTACAGAAAGATTTACAAATTACCAGGAGAACAGAATCGAAGTAAAATTTCCGAGCGGTAATAGATTCACGCTCTACCATGAGATCAGAATCACAAAAAGTATTTCGAGGCTGAGATCATGAGAGGTAACATCTTGAATAAGTATTTTCGGGGCTGGAATCCTGAGCGGTATAGATTCTTAAACTACCAGGAAAACAGAATTATGAAGAAGAGAAATTTTTAGACCTGCATGTGGATGAAGCCACAGGTAAACTACCAGGGTGCCAAAATCATGAAAAAGTAAATTTAACATAAATGTCTACGCGAACGGAGCCACGGCCAAGAAGCTACGCATTAATTTAGGATATGTCCGGGACCCAATAAATGAAACAGTCTCGGTAAACTATTATATTTAACACGGTAAGAATAACAAGATAGGTATCCCGACACACTGAGCGAGTGTGTGTGCGCCCCTACAGTCTTTATGTAGAACTTTGTCAATCAAAAAAATCTGGATATCAGCCTAACTTTTAATTTTGATTTCTACAGGGTTTATTTAACGTGCTTTTCTCTGGAAATACCACTCAAACTTATTATTACACTTTTTACGCGGGCGAAGCCGCGGGCGGAAGCTAGTTTATTATATACTAGCTTCCGCCCGCGGCTTCGCCCGCGTAAAAAGTGTAATTATAAGTTTGAGTGGTATTTCTATAGAGTAGCACGTTAAATAAACCCTGTAGAAATCAAAATCAAAAGCTATTTAAATAAGGCTGAAAGCCAAATTTTTTTAAACGTCAAAGTTCCACTTAAAGACTGTAGGGGCGCACACACACTCGCTCAGTGTATCGGGTACCTATCTTATTATTCTTACCGTGTTAAATATAATAGTTTACCGAGACTGTTTCATTTATTGGGTCCCGGACATAATTATCCTAAATTTGTGCGTAGCTTCTTGACCGTGGCTCCGTTCGCGTAGACATTTATATTAAACTAGCTTCCGCCCGCGGCTTCGCCCGCGTAAAAAGTGTAAAAATAAGTTTGAGTGGTATTTCCAGAGAGAAGCACGTTAAATAAACCCTGTAGAAATCAAAATTAAAAGTTAGGATGAAATCCAGATTTTTTTGAACGACAAAGTTCTACATAAAGACTTTAGGGCACACACACTTGCTCAGTGTGTCGGGGTACCTATCCTGTTATTATTATCGTGTTAAATATAATAGTTTACCGAGACTGTTTCATTTATTGGGTCCCGGACATATCTTAAATTAGTGCGTAGCTTCTTGGCCGTGGCTCCGTACGCGTAGACATTTACCGTGTTAAATATAATAGTTTACCATATCGAAACTGTTTCATTTATTGGGTCCCGAACATATCCTAAATTGGTGCTTAGCTTCTTGCCCGTGGCTCCGTCCGCGTAGACATTTACCGTGTTAAATATAATAGTTTACCATACCCAAACTGTTTCATTTATTGAGTCCCGAACATATCCTAAATTGGTGCTTAGCTTCTTGCTCGTGGCTCCGTCCGCGTAGACATTTACCGTGTTAAATATAATAGTTTACCATATCCAAACTGTTTCATTTATTGAGTCCCGAACATATCCTAAATTGGTGCTTAGCTTCTTGCTCGTGGCTCCGTCCGCTTAGACATTTATATTAAATTAACTTTTTCACGATTTTGGCACCCTGGTAGAGTTTACCTGTGGTTGCATCCGCGTGCAGGTCTGAAATTTCTCTTCTTCATGATTCTGTTTATTGGTTGTCTATACGCCTGGGAATGTAAACCGGGGATTCCAGCCCCGAAAATACTTATTCAAGATGTTACCTCTCCTAATACCAACCTCAGAATATGTTTTGTGATTCTGATATCCTAGTAGGTTGTGAACTGGTAGTTTGAGAATCTATACCGCTCAGGATTCAAGCCCCGGAAACACAATTCGATTCAAGTTCAATTCAAATTCGATTCAAATTCGATTCTATTTCGATTCAAATTCAACTGAAATTCGATTGAAATTCGATTCAAATTCGATTCTATTTCGATTCTATTTCGATTCAAATTCGATTCTATTTCGATTCTATTTCGATTCTATTTCGATTCTATTTCGATTCTATTTCGATTCTATTTCGATTCTATTTCGATTCTATTTCGATTCTATTTCGATTCTATTTCGATTCTATTTCGATTCTATTTCGATTCTATTTCGATTCTATTTCGATTCTATTTCGATTCTTTTTCGATTCTATTTCGATTCTATTTCGATTCTATTTCGATTCAAATTCGATTCAAATTCGATTCAATTTCGATTCAATTTCGATTCAATTTCGATTCAATTTCGATTCAAATTCGATTCAAATTCGATTCTATTTCGATTCTATTTCGATTCTATTTCGATTCAAATTCGATTGAAATTCGATTCAATTTCGATTCAATTTCGATTCAAATTCGATTCAAATTCGATTCAAATTCGATTCTATTTCGATTCTATTTCGATTCAAATTCGACTGAAATTCGATTCAATTTAGATTCAACTTCGATTGAAATTCGATTCTATTTCGATTCAAATTCAACTGAAATTCGATTGAAATTCGATTGAAATTCGATTGAAACTCGATTCAAATTCGATTCAAATTCGATTCAAATTCGATTCAAATTCGATTCAAATTCGATTCTATTTCGATTCAAATTCAACTGAAATTCGATTGAAATTCGATTCAAATTCGATTCAAATTCGATTCAAATTCGATTCTATTTCGATTCTATTTCGATTCAAATTCGATTGAAATTCGATTCAATTTCGATTCAATTTCGATTCAACTTCGATTGAAATTCAACTGAAATTCGATTGAAATTCGATTCAAATTCGATTCAAATTTGATTCAAATTCGATTCAAATACGATTCAATTTCGATTCAATTTCGATTCAAATTCGATTCAAATTCGATTCAAATTCGATTCAAATTCGATTCTATTTCGATTCAAATTCGATTGAAATTCGATTCAATTTAGATTCAACTTCGATTGAAATTCGATTCTATTTCGATTCAAATTCAACTGAAATTCGATTGAAATTCGATTCAAATTCGATTCAAATTCGATTCAAATTCGATTCAAATTCGATTCAAATTCGATTCAAATTCGATTCAAATTCGATTCTATTTCGATTCAAATTCAACTGAAATTCGATTGAAATTCGATTCAAATTCGATTCTATTTCGATTCTATTTCGATTCAAATTCGATTAAAATTCGATTCAATTTCGATTCAACTTCGATTGAAATTCAACTGAAATTCGATTGAAATTCGATTCAAAATCGATTTAAATTCGATTCAAATTTGATTCAAATTCGATTCAAATACGATTCAATTTTGATTCAAATTCGATTCAAATTCGATTCACATTCGATTCAAATTTGATTCAAATTCAATTCAAATTATATTCAAATTCAATTCAAATTCAATTCTAATTCAATTCAAATCAATTCAAATCAATTCAAATCAATTCAAATCAATTCAAATTCAATTCAAATTCAGTTCAATTCAAATTCAATTCAAGTTCAATTCAAATTCAATTCAAGTTCAATTCAAATCATTTATTTCAAATAAATCATTTACAGGCACTTTTGAATTGTCAATAAGTCGGTCAGTCAGAAAGATGAAGCTAATTGTACATTCCAAGGCGTAGATCTCTATGGAGAAGAACGTGCAAGAAACTCCATGGACACTTAAAGAGTAGAAACCATGTTATGTATACAAATCCTGGTTACATATGTCTTGTTGTTTCTAATATTTGATAACAGTGTTAAATAAACAATTCATAAAGAAAGACATTAAAAAAGATTTAAATAAGCCAGTGGTAGTTGAGAGATGACCAGTCTCAACTGACGGCGCCCGAACACGAACATGACGCATGGGTCAGCACCACTCAGCTAAAGTGTGCACTCGTTCAGCCTGACTTTGGATTTCTACTTCCACCTCAGTCTTACAAAACACATAGGCAAACACAAACACATAGGCTACTACTTTTTACCGGTACATTTACCGGGATAAAAAGTAGCCTATGTGTTTTTCTAGGTTATGACCTACGTGTGTGCAAAATTTCATTGTAATCCCTTCAGCCGTTTTTGCGATACCTTCAGCCAAACATACAAACATACAAACATACAAACAAACAAACATACAAACTTTCGCATTTATAATATTAGTAGGATTAACTTTTTCACGATTTTGGCACCCTGGTAGAGTTTACCTGTGGTTGCATCCGCGTGCAGATCTGAAATTTCTCTTCTATTTCTCTTTCTGCCGCTAAGCTAGAGCTTCCGCCAGCGGCTTCGGCCGCGTAAAAAGTGTATTAATAAATTTGAGTGGTATTTCCAGAGAGTAGCACGATAAATAAACCCTGTAGAAATCAAAATTAAAAGTAATTTAAATTAGGCTTGATTTTAATAGCGGTATTTTTTAGTGTTTGGTAATAGGTTTTTAGTTTTAATTTGTGGTGTCGTTCATAAAAATCTGGAGTTCGGCTGAACTCCAGATTCACAAAGTTCTACATAAAGACTGTAGGGGCGCGCGCATACACACTCGCTCAGTGTGTCAGGGTACCTATCTTGTTATTCTTACAGTGTTAAATATAATAGTTTACCGAGACTGTTTCATTTATTGGGTCCCGAACATATCCTAAATTAGTGCTTGGCTTCTTGGCCGTGGCTCCGTTCGCGTAGACATTTATATTAAATTAACTTTTTCATGATTTTGGCACCCTGATAGTTTACCTGTGGCTTCATCCACATGCAGGTCTGAAATTTCTCTTCTTCGTAATTTTATTCTGTTTTCCTGGTAATTTAAGAATCTATAACAATCAGGATTCCAGCCCTGAAAATACTAATTTAAGATGTTACCTCTCATGATCTCAGCCTCGAAATACTTTTTGTGATTCTGATCTCCTGGTAGAGCGTAAATCTATACCGCTCCGAAATTTAACTTCGATTCTGTTCTCCTGGTAATTTGCGAATCTTTCTGTACCTCTTACGATTCCTGCCCCGGAATACTTTTTGTTTCTGATCTCCTGGTACCTAGTTTGTGAGTCTTTATCGCTCATGATTTACTTATTTTACTTCTCCTCATGTTTCTGGTCTTCTGGTAATTTGTAAATCTCTACCTACCCAAATAACAGCCCCAGAACACTCTTTGTGTTTCTGGTCTCCTAGTATTTTGTAAATCTATACCACTTAGGATTCTAGCCCCAAAAATACGTATTCACGACTCTGGTCTCCTGGTAGTTTTAGAATCTATAGCTCTGATGATTCCAGCCCCAAAATCACTTCTTCATCATTCTGGTCTCCTGGTAATTTATGAATCTCTAAAAAAAAAATTTGTAATTATGACGTCCTGGTTGTTTGTGAATCTGTACTGCTCGGAAAACTTCTTCATGATTATGTTCTCCTGGTAATTTGTGAATCTGTACCTCTCATAATACCAGGTCCGGAACTACTTTTTCGTGAATGCTGATATCCTGGTAGTTTGTGATTCTTTATCGCTCATGATTTCAGTCCAGCTTAGGATTGTAGCCCCAAAAATACCTCTTCATGATTCTGGTCTCCTGGTACTTTGTGAGTCTTTACCGCTCGCGATTTCAGCCCTGGAAATACTTCTCATGTTTCTGGTCTCCTGGTACTTTGTGAGCGTGTCCGCTCGTTGAGCCCGTCTCTGGATTTCCACTTCCACCTAAGCCTTCGCTTAGTCTTGTCATTTACCGGGATAAAAAGTAGCCTATGTGTTAATCCAGGCCATGACCTACCTGTGTGCAAAATTTCATTGAAATCCCTTTGGCCGTTTTTGCGTTACCTTCAGCCACACATACAAACAAACAAACATACAAACTTTCGCATCCTACTAATATTATAAATGCGAAAGTTTGTATGTTTGTTTGTTTGTATGTTTGTATGTTTGGCTGAAGGTATCGCAAAAACGGCTGAAGGGATTACAATGAAATTTTGCACACACGTAGGTCATAACCTGAATTAACACATAGGCTACTTTTTATCCCGGTAAATGACAAGACTTAGCGAAGGCTGAGGTGGAAGTAGAAATCCAAAGTCAGGCTGAACGAGCGCACACGCTCAAAAAGTACTAGGACACCAGAAACATGAGAATTATTTCCAGGGCTGAAATCATGAGAGATAAAGACTCATAAAGTACCAGGAGACCAGAATCATGAATAGGTGTTTTCGGGGCTACAATCCCAAGCTGTACAGCTTCACAAACTACCAGGATACCAGAATCAAGAAGAAGTGTTTCCGGGGCTATAATCCTGAGCGGTGTAGATTCACAAACTACCAGGAGATCAGAATCACAAAACATATTCCGAGGCTGGTATTAGGAGAGATAGAGATTTACAAATTACCAGGAGACCAGAAAAATGAGAAGTATTTCCAGTGCTGAAATCATGACCGGTAAAGACTCACAAAGTACCAGGAGACAGGTATTAGGAGAGGTGACATCTTGAATAAGTATTTTCGGGGCTGGAATCCTGAGCGGTATACATTCCCAGGGGTATAGACAACCAGGAAACAGAATCGTGAAGAAGAGAAATTTCAGACCTGCACGCGGATGCAACCACAGGTAAACTCTACCAGGGTGCCAAAATCGTGAAAAAGTTAATCCTACTAATATTATAAATGCGAAAGTTTGTATGTTTGTTTGTTTGTATGTTTTTTACTAGACCGTACTTCTGGTTCTGGAAATATTGAAGGTCAAAGTCACAATTTTTTTTTTAACTTTTTTACGAATTTGAATTCCAAGTGTTATTACTAAACTTTTTCCAAACAAACATTACCTGAATTTTCGCATTTGCAGTACTAAAACACAATTAATATAAAACGTATCCGACAAGTACATACGTGGCTTAGAGCGAGAGTCATTAGGCTACCTAAAACAGCTTTCCACTCAGAGCTTGCCCTAAGAAAACGAGCACAGGGCGGGCAAAACCTGCGCTACAAAGATGTTCTCAAACGTCACCTGACGACTTGTGGCATACCCGTTGATGAATGGCGGGAGCTTGCTCGAAACCGAGAAAGGTGGCGCACTTCAATCCACAGAGCAGCTAAACGCTTTGAAAATAATCGTCTTGAAGACCTAGACAAGAAGCGCCAAATACGCAAAAATCGCCCAAAGCCTTACAACTACACATACAACGATGCTGATCAGCTCTTCTGTTCACGGTGTGACCGGGTTTTCAAGACTAAATTTGGTTTTGCCATCAGAGAGCTCACGAAAGGAAGGAGAAGTAGTCTGGGTCGCTGTCGCTGGATACAGTGAAGAGGACTACTATAAACTGGAATTGCACGTGTTAGAATTTTTCTGAATATGTAAGTGTAGTTATGTAACCAGAAGTATGTAAATATTTATTATTCGTTACTCATTTATTTATCTATTTATTGATTATCTATTGATCATCGATTGATCATCTGTTGAAAGTCTATTGATCATCTGTTGAAAGTCTATTGATCATCTGTTGAAAGTCTATTGAAAGTCTATTGAAAGTCTATTGAAAGTCTATTGAAAGTCTATTGAAAGTCTATGGAAAGTCTATTGAAAGTCTATTGAAAGTCTATTGAAAGTCTATTGATCGTCTATTGATCGTCTATTGATCGTCTATTGATCGTCTATTGATCGTCTATTGATCGTCTATTGATCGTCTATTGATCGTCTATTGATCGTCTATTGATCGTCTATTGATCGTCTATTGATCGTCTATTGATCGTCTATTGATCGTCTATTGATCGTCTATTGATCGTCTATTGATCGTCTATTGATCGTCTATTGATCGTCTATTGATCGTCTATTGATCGTCTATTGATCGTCTATTGATCGTCTATTGATCGTCTATTGATCGTCTATTGATCGTCTATTGATCGTCTATTGATCGTCTATTGATCGTCTATTGATCATCGATTGATCATCTGTTGAAAGTCTATTGATCATCTGTTGAAAGTCTATTGATCATCTGTTGAAAGTCTATTGATCATCTGTTGAAAGTCTATTGAAAGTCTATTGAAAGTCTATTGAAAGTCTATTGAAAGTCTATTGAAAGTCTATTGAAAGTCTATTGAAAGTCTATTGAAAGTCTATTGAAAGTCTATTGAAAGTCTATTGAAAGTCTATTGAAAGTCTGTTGAAAGTCTGTTGAAAGTCTATTGAAAGTCTATTGAAAGTCTAATAAAGTCTATTGAAAGTCTATTGAAAGTCTATTGAAAGTCTATTGAAAGTCTATTGAAAGTCTATTGAAAGTCTATTGAAAGTCTATTGAAAGTCTATTGAAAGTCTATTGAAAGTCTATTGAAAGTCTATTGAAAGTCTATTGAAAGTCTATTGAAAGTCTATTGATCGTCTATTGATCGTCTATTGATCGTCTATTGATCGTCTATTGATCGTCTATTGATCGTCTATTGATCGTCTATTGATCGTCTATTGATCGTCTATTGATCGTCTATTGATCGTCTATTGATCGTCTATTGATCGTCTATTGATCGTCTATTGATCGTCTATTGATCGTCTATTGATCGTCTATTGATCGTCTATTGATCGTCTATTGATCGTCTATTGATCGTCTATTGATCGTCTATTGATCGTCTATTGATCGTCTATTGATCGTCTATTGATCGTCTATTGATCGTCTATTGATCGTCTATTGATCGTCTATTGATCGTTTATTGATCGTCTATTGATCGTCTATTGATCGTCTATTGATCGTCTATTGATCGTCTATTGATCGTCTATTGATCGTCTATTGATCGTCTATTGATCGTCTATTGATCGTCTATTGAAAGTCTATTGAAAGTCTATTGAAAGTCTATTGAAAGTCTATTGAAAGTCTATTGAAAGTCCATTGAAAATCCATTGAAAATCTTTTGAAAATCTATCTATCCATTTATTTACCCATTTATTTACCCATTTATTTACCCATTTATTTGCCTACTAGCTTCCGCCCGCGGCTTCGCCCGCGTAAAAGTGTAATAATAAGTTTGAGTGGTATTTCCAGAGAGAAGCACGTTAAATAAACCCTGTAGAAATCAAAATTAAAAGTTAGGATGAAATCCAGATTTTTTTGAACGACAAAGTTCTACATAAAGACTTTAGGGCACACACACTCGCTCAGTGTGTCGGGGTACCTATCTTGTTATTATTATCGTGTTAAATATAATAGTTTACCGAGACTGTTTCATTTATTGGGTCCCGGACATATCCTAAATTAGTGCGTAGCTTCTTGGCCGTGGCTCCGTACGCGTAGACATTTACCGTGTTAAATATAATAGTTTATCATATCGAAACTGTTTCATTTATTGGGTCCCGAACATATCCTAAATTGGTGCTTAGCTTCTTGCCCGTGGCTCCGTCCGCGTAGACATTTACCGTGTTAAATATAATAGTTTACCATATCCAAACTGTTTCATTTATTGAGTCCCGAACATATCCTAAATTGGTGCTTAGCTTCTTGCTCGTGGCTCCGTCCGCTTAGACATTTATATTAAATTAACTTTTTCACGATTTTGGCACCCTGGTAGAGTTTACCTGTGGTTGCATCCGCGTGCAGGTCAGAAATTTCTCTTCTTCATGATTCTGTTTATTGGTATCTATACGCCTGGGAATGTATACCGCTCAGGATTCCAGCCCCGAAAATACTTATTCAAGATGTTACCTCTCCTAATACCAACCTCAGAATATGTTTTGTGATTCTGATATCCTAGTAGGTTGTGAACTGGTAGTTTGAGAATCTATACCGCTCAGGATTCAAGCCCCGGAAACACTTCTTCTTCTTGATTCTGGGCTCCTGGTGGGGTGTGTGAAGCTATACAGCTTAGGATTGTAGCCCCGAAAACACCTATTCATGATTCTGGTCTCCTGGTACTTTGTGAGTCTTTACCGGTCATGATTTCAGCACTGGAAATACTTCTCATTTTTCTGGTGTCCTGGTAATTTGTAAATCTCTACCTCTCCTAATACCAGCTTCGGAATATGTTTTGTGATTTCTCCTGGTAGTTTGTGAATCTACACCGTTTAGGATTGTATCCCCGAAAACACCTATTCATGATTCTGGTCTCCTGGTACTTTGTGAGTCTTTATCTCTCATGATTTCAGCCCTGGAAATAATTCTCATGTTTCTGGTGTCCTAGTACTTTTTGAGCGTGTGCGCTCGTTCAGCCTGACTTTGGATTTCTACTTCCACCTCAGCCTTCGCTAAGTCTTGTCATTTACCGGGATAAAAAGTAGCCTATGTGTTAATCCAGGTTATGACCTACGTGTGTGCAAAATTTCATTGTAATCCCTTCAGCCGTTTTTGCGATACCTTCAGCCAAACATACAAACATACAAACAAACAAACATACAAACTTTCGCATTTATAATATTAGTAGGATTAACTTTTTCACGATTTTGGCACCCTGGTAGAGTTTACCTGTGGTTGCATCCGCGTGCAGGTCTGAAATTTCTCTTCTTCACGATTAACACATAGGCTACTTTTTGTCCCGGTAAATGACAAGACTTAGCGAAGGCTGAGGTGGAAGTAGAAATCCAAAGTCAGGCTGAACGAGCGCACACGCTCAAAACGTACTAGGACACCAGAAACATGAGAATTATTTTCAGAGCTGAAATCATGAGAGATAAAGACTCACAAAGTACCAGGAGACCAGAATCATGAATAGGTGTTTTCGGGGCTACAATCCCAAGCTGTATAGCTTCACAAACCACCAGGATACCAGAATCAAGAAGAAGTGTTTCCGGGGCTATAATCCTGAGCGGTGTAGATTCACAAACTACCAGGAGATCAGAATCACAAAACATATTCCGAGGCTGGTATTAGGAGAGATAGAGATTTACAAATTACCAGGAGACCAGAAAAATGAGAAGTATTTCCAGTGCTGAAATCATGACCGGTAAAGACTCATTAAGTACCAGGAGACAGGTATTAGGAGAGGTAACATCTTGAATAAGTATTTTCGGGGCTGGAATCCTGAGCGGTATACATTCCCAGGGGTATAGACAACCAGGAAACAGAATCATGAAGAAGAGAAATTTCAGACCTGCACGCGGATGCAACCACAGGTAAACTCTACCAGGGTGCCAAAATCGTGCAAAAGTAAATCCTACTAATATTATAAATGCGAAAGTTTGTATGTTTGTATGTTTGTATGTTTGGCTGAAGGTATCGCAAAAACGGCTGAAGGGATTACAATGAAATTTTGCACACACGTAGGTCATAACCTGGATTAACACATAGGCTACTTTTTATCCCGGTAAATGACAAGACTTAGCGAAGGCTGAGGTTGAAGTAGAAATCCAAAGTCAGGCTGAACGAGCGCACACGCTCAAAAAGTACTAGGACACCAGAAACATGAGAATTATTTCCAGGGCTGAAATCATGAGAGATAAAGACTCACAAAGTACCAGGAGACCAGAATCATGAATAGGTGTTTTCGGGGATACAATCTTAAGCTGTATAGTCACAAACCACCAGGATACCAGAATCAAGAAGAAGTGTTTCCGGGGCTATAATCTTAAACGGTGTAGATTCACAAACTACCAGGAGATCAGAATCACAAAACATATTCCGAAGCTGGTATTAGGAGAGGTAGAGATTTACAAATTACCAGGAGACCAGAAAAATGAGAAGTATTTCCAGTGCTGAAATCATGACCGGTAAAGACTCACAAAGTACCAGGAGACCAGAATCATGAATACGTATTTTCAGGGCTACAATCCTAAGCTGTATAGCTTCACACACCCCACCAGGAGCCCAGAATCAAGAAGAAGAAGAAGTGTTTCCGGGGCTTGAATCCTGAGCGGTATAGATTCACAACCTACCAGGAAATCAGAATCACAAAATATATTCTGAGGCTTAAAGAATTTTTTATTTTTTTTAATTATTTGGTTGTAAATAGAAGGTAGAGATTCATAAATTACCAGGAGACCAGAGTCATTAATAAGTATTTTTGGGGCTGGAATCCTAAGCGGTATAGATTCACAAAATACCAGGAGACCAGAAATACAAAGAGTGTTCCAGGGCTGAAATCATAAACGGTATAGATTCTCAAACTACCAGTTCACAACCTACTAGGATATCAGAATCACAAAACATATTCTGAGGTTGGTATTAGGAGAGGTAACATCTTGAATAAGTATTTCGGGGCTGGAATCCTGAGCGGTATACATTCCCAGGCGTATAGACAACCAATAAACAGAATCATGAAGAAGAGAAATTTCAGATCTGCACGCGGATGCAACCACAGGTAAACTCTACCAGGGTGCCAAAATCGTGAAAAAGTTAATTTAATATAAATGTCTAAGCGGACGGAGCCACGAGCAAGAAGCTAAGCACCAATTTAGCATATGTTCGGGACTCAATAAATAAAACAGTTTGGATATGGTAAACTATTATACTCGTATTTAACACGGTAAATGTCTGTACTACGCGGACGGAGCCACGGGCAAGAAGCTAAGCACCAATTTAGGATATGTTCGGGACCCAATAAATGAAACAGTTTCGATATAATAAATAATAATAATAATAAAACATTTATTGTTCTCTCTACACAAAGGTTTGCTTACAATTTAACATCTTAACTAAGCATCTTAAGAAATAAGTAGGAAGCTCCTTTGCGAGAGACTGGAGTCCGTACTAGGGAGACCCTGTGTTACGGATCACCAGGCCCTCACCCTAAACAATAAGTTTTTTTCTTTTTTCTTTTCTTTAAACGAGTTACATATTGCTAGGAAGCTACAGACTAAAATATATAATTTTAACACTATTAGAGAAGAACAAACTGGAGGAGAAGTGGTTCTATGCGTGTGGCTTGCGGCTGTGAACGTTTCTGAGATTCGTGTGGTAAAGGACTTTTGAATTTCTGATTCATATGTGATATGGTAAACTATTATATTTAATACGGTAAGAGTAACAAGATAGGTACCCCGACACACTGAGTTAGTGTGTGTGCCCCTACTGTCTTTATGTAGAACTTTGACGTTCAAAAAAATCTGGCTTTCAGCCTAATTTAAATTACTTTTGATTTTGATTTCTACAGGATTTATTTAAAGTGCTACTCTCTGGAAATACCACTTAGACTTATTATAATTACACTTTTTACGCGGGCGAAGCCGCGGGCGGAAGCTAGTAAATTATAATGCGTCTAATTTGGGATAGCCCTCCTTGATAGGCGAGTCTTATTACTGGGTGGACATACAACGCGTTGCGTGAGCTTAGCACAGAACGCGCAAGGTAACCACTCAAGGTCGTTGGCATATTACTGCGCCTTAACATTTATTTAAATTTTTACTCAAATTATATCATATGTATTCCGATCAAGCAGAATAGATACTGTTTGCAATGTAATTATTTTGAGCAAGCTGACAATGCCGAGTTGACAGCTTGGTGAGCAATCTAACATACCATAATTACAAGAACAACATAATAAATATGTGAAGTTTACGGCAGGCAACCGAGCATAAATAATGTAATAAACTATAATATCTTATGGCGTTACTTATTTCTGCAGGATCGACTTCCATTGTACATTGAGGCACTGGTTTTTTCTAGCGCGTACTCCACTGTGTCCTGTCACCGAGAACCGCACGTATTAAGGCGTTATTAACTGCCAATGACCTAGAGTGGTTAGCTTGCGTATTCTGTGCTGAGCTCACGTAACGCGTCGCACGTCCACCCAGTAATAGGACTCGCACATCAAGGAGCGCTGCCCGAAATTAGACGCATTATTAATTTATTACACATAAATCAACAGGTATTAAACTAAAACCACTTAGACTAAATTATAGGTAATTGAATGATCTTTAAAATGGCGAAGGTGTCATAAAAATACGCTTTATAGTTTTTGCGTGATTCTTAATTTTTTATCCGCGTTAGACAGAACTTTACAAATTAATTACACTAGTTTATAAAAATATAATTTCAAATATTCTCTAATCAAATTATGACGGATATTGTGCAGAGGTCTGTAACTGCGCCTTAATTAAGGTGGAAGCGCCAGGGTAGCCCGGGAATTTTAAATTTCCTTAAGTTGTTTGCAATTTGCAGGCCAGTGTGAGGTTGTATCTTGGTCAAAATTTGATTCGCGGCCGTAGCAAGTATGTATTTATAGAATTATAATTATTTAAAATCATCAATACAATTCTTTCAGCTAGCATAGCATAGGGTCAAAGCACTAAGCTAAGCGATGGCCGTTTTGCGTGGATGTGACGCATATTTTCCCCCCAGCTTTTCTTTTTTTTGTTGTGTTTCTCTGTCTTTTGCGTCATGTTTACCGGAAATAAAAGTATTTTTTCTTTTATTTCATGAATGGCATCAATTCTAACTGAGAGAGTTGTATTGATGATTTTAATTATTACAGTTCTGTAAATACGTACTTGCTACGGCCGCGAATCATATTTTAACCAACATACAACATGATCCTGCAAATTGCAAAAAACGTAAGAAAATTTGAATTTCGCAGGCTTGCTTTAAAATACGTTCAGTAATTGTGTAGATTTCTATCAGAGAATTAAAATCATAAGCGGAGTAGAGCTGCCAGACATTACCTTTTACAAACTAAAAACTGGTCAAGTGCGTGTCAGATTTCGCAAGGGTTCCATACCAAATATTGGTATTTGTTAGTAAAGTATACGTATTAATAAACATTATCACCTTTCAAGTTCATAGGTCAATGCGAAGTTAAAAAATCTTTGTAACAAAATTTTGTGACAGACGACGGACGGACAGACAGACGGACACGTGAGTGACAACATTAGGGCTCCGTTTGGACCCTTCGGGTACGGAACCCTAAAAAGATATATAGATAGATTCATTATCTTTATCGTCATCATTTTAGCCGAAAGACGTCCACTGCTGGTCATAAGCCTCTCCCAAATGTCGCCACAATAACCAGTCCTGTGTGTCTCGTCCATCAATCCATCGGATTCCCGCGACCCTCACCAGGTCATCGGTCCACCTTGTGGGAGGCCTTCCAACGCTGCGTCTTACGGTCCGCGGTCGCCACACCAGAACCTTTCGGCCCCATAGACCATCAGTTCTGCAAGCCTTGTGCCCACTGCCGCTTAAGCCGTGGCGCGTCCAATTAGCAGACAAAATAGATTTTAATTGTGTTTCGCCCACCATGTGTCCGCTAGACGCGCAAAAAGTTACTACTATTAATTAATAGTTCGTTTAGATTACCTTTATCGAAATAAATGGATAGTCTTAGATATATTTTGTAGTAACACATTTGGATAATAGACAATACATAAAAAACAAAAGTATAAAACCATGTAAGTAGATTACCTATTTCTGGAAATAGTGCCACGATTGACACAAAAGAATAACTTACCATAATATACGGGTCGAATGGCTATAAAAGTCTTTGGCCTTTTACACAGAAAAATACTTATTTCGACCGAAAATGTCGGAATAATATTTGCTCTATAATAACAAATATAATATAATACGTTATTTATAGGTAGGTACTAGCGACCCGCCGACTTCGCACGGGTGCAATTTAATTTTTTCGATATCCCTCAATTTTCTGACATACAAACCTTGTCCTAACCGTTTCGAACTCAACAAAAAAGAATTAGCCAAATAGCAGCCGTTCTGAACTGATTTGCTTACAGACATTTGGCAATTGATTTTTATTTACATACTTAGATTCATTGAGGTAATATGTACTACGTATGCATAGATCTAAAGTCTCTTCTGCAATCGTGACAGATTAGAGTGAAAACTAACAACGAGGTTCATAGGTCGGCAAGTTATATGTTGTTACGAGTAAGTGTAAAAATAAAATATTTGTGCCTTATACAACTAACTTAGAACTACTCGTAACTATATAATATTTAAAAAAAAAACTCTCCGAGTCCAAAAATGCACCTAGCTCAGCATAATATGCTGCGATTTTTTATTCAATGAGGGCGCCACTTGACGGCTATATACGCCTTAAGGTGGATGCTCCAGGGTAACCCGCGAAATTCAAATTTTCTTACATTTTTTGCAATTTGCAGGTCAGTGTCAGGTTGTATCTTGGTCAAAATTTGATTCGCGGTCGTAGCATGTATGTATTTATAGAACTGTAATCAATAAAATCATCAATACAACTCTTTCAGTTAGTATTAGTACCAAATGTCATGATTTCGTGAAATACTACGTTTAGCACTAATACTAACTGAGAGAGTTATATTGATGATTTTAATGATTATCGTATATTGTAGAAATACATACTTGCTACGGCCGCGAATCAAATTTTAACCAAGATAAAATTTGAATTTCGCGGGCTAGGGTGGAGCTTTCACCTTAATAGTAGATTGTTCACCAAGGGGGTAATGCAGTTCTTACCTCACGGGCGGCGTATTGAACCCTGAGCGTCAAGAAGGATATATGTACTAATGAGGGTTATGCAGAGTCCTGAGTAAAGCGAGGGGTTCAAGCTGCCCAAGCCGAAGACAGGCTTTATCCCAGAGAAGCATACTTTACTTTTCACACCTTCTTCGAAACAATAAAAAGCCAGGACTCCCTGAAAATCACAGCAACAAGCACAGTCTTTTGTTTCACATTATTTGAAATCGCGCACTTTTTCTTCTTTTTTTGTTCTACTTATGATGGCCATTTCGATTTTCGGACAAACTTCTTTACATTGCCTTATGGCCATTTTTAGAGTTTTCCACGAATTTGACGTTCCCAATTCAAATCACTTTACTCCCTAGGGAGTTTCATACAGCTTTACCGCCCTTGGGAGGTAATGCTTTACTTTACGTTGAGATTGCATGATGTACATTGCCGAGTGGAGGTGGTGTGAAAAAATAATAATGCTATGACGATTAAGCTAAACTATAAACCCGTTGGCGGCCATGCACCGCATTATCACATCGCACACGTATGATGAGTGATGGCTGTTTGCAGAGCGCGCGCGTGTTAACAGATTACTTACTACGGTTTCTGTTGTCCTTTCATTAAAAACAACCATGTGACTATTGTAGATGTGTTTAGTTGTAAATTAATACTTATTTAAGGACCAGGAAGCGGAATAAAATACCTAGTGAAGAATGAAAATGAAAAACTGCTGCAAACCAATGGCATAGCTTAGGTATCTTGAAACTGATTGCTGACCAAGAGCTAAACTGAGGTAGTTTAGCTTAGCTCGCATAGCTGAAGTAATTTTAATGTTCCGAACATCCGATTGTGAAAACGGAACTCGTATAAGATCACTCGTGCGTCTCTCTGTCTGTCTTTCTGTCACAGTCAATTTGTTCCGAATCTACCTACCAGACCTTGCCCGGGGGTGGAGGATAAATTCGAAAGAGTTACCTCGCCCCCGGGCGCGTAGGACAGGGAGGAACAGGGGTGGATTTTAGTCAGTAAGAGTCTGACACGCCCTTCCGCTCCACCCTAGAGCGGAAGGAGTCATAAGATGATTTCCCACCCCCCCAAAACAAAAAAAAAAAAACCTACCAGACCTATTCAGTTGAAGTATACAAATCAATTTCTATTACCAAACCACGGACATGAAACGTAAATAAATTAATTTTCAATCTAAGGTCTCTTTTTGGGGAAAACCTTGAACTAAAAAAGTTCTTCAAACTGTACCGAGTGACATATCAAATGAAAGGGCTTACTGTAAGGGTCTCAAATATATTTTTTGCATCGTTTGAAAATAAACAGTTTCTGCATTATTTAAAACATAGCCTAAATTTTGAAATAAACACATCAAGTAGTTTTATACCTACTTTTATGCAAATTGCAAAAAAACCTATAAGAAATCAATGGTTAAAAAAAAATATTATGATTCGTTCGGCACCCTTTGCGCGCGAGTCTGACTTGCAGTTGGCCGGCTTTTCATAGCTTAGGTTACATAGTCTGCACTGTTTGTTAGGTTGCTCAGCTTTGTGTATAACTTAAGTACCTACTTCTTGGTCTGCAAACGGCTTAAAAGTCTGACTGAGCCTCTCTTGAATCGCATGATTGTCTAACTGAAATGACTAAATCTAATCAAAGAAATTGGCATAATATATCCAGGACGTTAAACGAGACTTTGAGCTAGGAAACACCGGCCTCAACTAGCTTAACACTTGAGACTCCATGACTCACTGGAGTGAGTAAGTGCAAAAATGCCTTTTGCTTGCCAAAAAAATTGCCAAACCTACGATTCACACGTTTTAAACCTCTATTATTACTATTACGCAAGGTCTTTTATCCTGTGGCAAGGTACACACTCGGAACATGATTATAGTCTGTAGTTGCACGATGGCCGACTGTCAACGGGGCTTGACAGATGTTGACGTTTGACGTGCGCAGGTCAACTGACAAAATAATATTGACGTGTAAAAGTATTATTTATAACATAATATTTACAAAATTAAAAATCATTTATCACTTTACTAGAGATGAAATTATAAACGCAAGTCAAGTAATGGAATTTGTTGTTGAACCACAGCAATTAATGCTCATTAAAGAATCTGGGCTTGAGTCCGCTAGCTATTATTATTGCTAGCAATGGTCTTGAAATTCAGAATATACGGTACTAGCGTTTGTAAATTTTTTACCGAATATTGGGTGCGAAAAACAAATGAATGCAAACATTTCCTCGCTGTTAGATATCTCGTTATCAAGAATGTTAATGCAGATATTAAGTGGCATTACTTAAAGATCATAAAACATGGCCAAGTCTCTGGCTTCCTTGCAAGGGGCCAGCAAAGATAACTAAATAGATACCACAAATGATAAGTAATATTATAAGCAAACAGCTGGTGTCGGTACTTCACAAACACCTGATCACGATGTGAAGGCGTGAGTACTCAATTAAATTATAATTGATACATATACAAGGATTCATCGCACAACGCGCAAAATTCTGCATGGTATTCAGAAAATTCAGAAATATTTACGGCTTAAAATTCTTTATTTATTTCTCAAAAATTACAAATCACTTACGAGGAGAAATAAAATATGAAACAAAACTTAAGGGTCTACTAACGGTCCAGTGGCGCCCTCATTGGATAAAAAATCGTAACATAACAGAGAAAATAAATATTAAAAAATATTATAAACTATGCTACGATTTTTTATTCAATGAGGGCGCCAATTACATTCAACTTTGCCATTCGTGATAAACGGGCGATTGTTTTTGAGCAGACAAAAGGGATGGTTTACATGGAATGGGTACGACAATAATGTTGAAATAGGACACATTTACTTTTTTGTGATACCTTTTAAAATATGTTGTTTTAATAACTTTTTGAGTAAAGATATTGACTTAGCATCTTTTATATGCTTAGATAAAGAGTTGTAGACCTGTGCTCCTTGATACAAAATACACTTTTTACCGTAACAAGTTCGCGGTATAAATAGTTGTGTATCATGTGCTCGCTTAGAGCTGCGGGTATATATTTGATTATATTTTGTGAATTTTGTGAGTGTATGTTTTTGTTAGATGTTTCGTATTAAAATACATAACTGTGTTATTTTGGTAAATTTGTGCAATATTAAATAATTTTGTCTCATTATAAATTTTGATTGTTGGAGTTAAATAATTGTATTGGAAAACAATAATTTAGCTTATTTTAGCGGCTTGCGTACGCTCTTGTTCAGTAATTGACGGGGTCCGCTAGGGCCGATGCCTGTCAGGGTCACGGGTATGTTTGATAGAGTTACCGCGGCCCCTGGCACAGACAACTGAAGGAACACAGGTGGGCTTAGTCAGTAAGAGTCTGACATAGTTCCCGCTCCACCTAGAGCGGAAGAAGTAATTTGATGATTTCCCACCCAAAAAAAAAGACGCTCTTGTTCAAGTCGAAATGTATCGCACGGGAACGTACTGTCGGGTTAAAAAGTATCTATACTACTGCATACTGGAAGACGCAGCGTTGAAAGAGCTCTCACAAGGTGGACCGAGGACCTGGTGAGGGTTGCGGGAATCCAAAAGATGCGAGACGCACAGGACTGGTCGTTGTGGCGACACTTGGTCCAGCAGTGGACGTCTTTCGGCTGAATTGATGATTATATGACATAAGCAATCTGTTTAACCATTACAGCGTGATTGAATCAATCATACAAAGCAGTTTTTAACATATCTCATATTAGTTGGATGATGTATTTGTGTAATCCCATTTTAATTTTAAGGTGTGTGTTCACGGGTTTAGGGGAAAGTTCATGAATAGTGAAGGGTTAGTTTCGAATTTACTATGTAAATGGAATTTGCTAATGGAAAATGTCGTCATAGTCTGGATTTGTGTCCGGTTGACGGCATTTAGTGCCGTACAAATCCGTACAGGTACGGGTATAGGTTTTAATCATCATCAGCCTTTCAATGTCCCCACTGCTGGGGCACAGGCCTCCTCTCTGTGAGAGGGTGTATGGTGTGGGCTAATCCCTCACACGGGCCCCGTGCGGGTTGGTGGATGTCACATTTTTTTTTAAACGTTTATTGACACGCGTTATACCGCCATCTCACCTGATGGTAAGCGATGATGAGGTCGAAGATGGAGCACGCTTGCCTAGAAGTAACCTATTCACTATTGACTTAAAGACTCCCAGGTTGTAGCTATCAGGAAACATAAGACTCTGGCAGGGAACTCTATGTCTTCGAATATAGGTTAGTAAACTTTAGGAAGTCTAATATTTTTAATAATTTTATGACAGATCTTTTTCAGATATGCTAAACTTACTATTCTTTTAAGTAGTTTTTAGTAAGCTCGCCCCAGTCGGCCTTACCTATAAATGTCTTCGATATAGGTTAGGCTTTTTAACAATAGAAGTCTAATAGTTTTAATAATTATTATGACAGATCTCTTTCAGTTATGTTATACTTAAGTACTATTGTTTTAAATATTTGTATGCCAGTAGATGACGAAACATGTAATAAGTACTATTGTAAGACTTTAAATGTACCATGTTTTTAAGCAATTAAAATATTCTTATTTTTAGTAAGCTCGCACCAGTCGGCCTTACCTATAGGTACTTACAGTCGCCATTACCTAGGTTCATCATAGGACTAAACAAAAACAAACGAGTAAGTAATTTGCCAAATGTGGGTGTACACGTATGCCTATACTTATAACCTTTTCTTTCTTTTAACAATTTTTATTTTTTTGTGGAAAGTTTTTATCGACGCGTCACTTTAGCGCAAACGAAGTGACGTAATTGTCGTTGAAAATATTCTTTCAATCACAGCCACAGCAACTAACGCACAATTTTGACAGTGTTTCACATTAATTTTGCGATAATTTTCTACCTAGGAACATAGGCCTGTATCGTCTCCAAATACATCACATTATAAATAAAAGTCGCTTTCCCCGTCTGTCTGTTTCTCCGCTAACTACTCCTAAACCACGCAACGGATTTTAATGTGATTTTCACTAATAGAAAGAGCGATAAACGATGAATGCTTGTGTGTATAATTTGTACCCGTGTGGAGCCGGGCGGGGCGCTAGTTGGTACATAATTGTTGTAATTAACTGTAGTAATCAAGCCGGGTTGTTGGATCTGTCTTAATTGAATCCTTGCTCTTTCAATTAATTTAATTAATCTCTATTGAGCCATTTCATTGGAATTGATCACAGTTAATTATAGTTCGAAGAATTTGAACTCATTATTTTGTCATAGAGTTTGGTTTTTGTCTCGGTTTAACATGTTTTTTTTATTCAGTGCTGTTTCATTAACAGATTTGAATAATAAGTTAGTTTAACGTTAAATTATTAAGTATTTAATTTTATTAAAATATCTACGTACATAGTATATGGATAAAAAGGGGGTGACTACAGAGATGACGACTAATAGAGGAGTATGGAAGAAAAAGACATGTTGCGCCGACCCCAAATAAATTGGGATAAGGGCAGGAGAATGATGATCTACGTAAATAATAGTTAAAAAACGAAAATAATTTGAATGAGTTTGTATTTTGTTTCTTCGTTATTTGACACCGACTTCCGAAATTAAAATTGTTTTAAAATTTTTAGTGTATTTTCTTTTTTGGAAGTCGGTTTTATTTTTTGTAAAAAAAAAGACTTTTTAGTTGTTACACCCCAGAATTAAAACTAAATATTAAAGGTATGCCCGAATTGACAATTGGAGGAAACCAAAACGTCATCTGTGTATACAATTTGTTGTTCTGTTGTTTTTTTTTAGGAGCGCTGAATCAATTTTGATAAAATTTATATGGAACCACCTCAGGAGTATACTCTTTCGAATAAAAAAATAAAAATTTGAAAATCGGTCCATTATTGACTGAGAAATCGGTGGACATACATAAAAAAAGAAAAAAATACGTACAGCCGACCATAGAACCTCCTCCTTTTTTCGAAGTCGGTTAAAAAAAAGAAAATATTCAGTAATCTTTACAGCACAATTATAAAAAAAAACTTACCCAGCAAAAGTAGGCCAACGACCCAAACAAATAATCTCCGACACATCTCGATCACAGTAAACAAAATTAAACACTATCACTAATCATCCCTTTTTATGTTGTCTAAACATTGTCCTTAATTTCAAATTAATCAGTCTTTTTCCCTCTAGAACACTACATCATATTCGAAACACAATAATAAATTCACTACAAAAACATTTCTTCCAGTAAATATAACAAAAACACTAATAAACTATCCAATATTAGTTCAGGCCACTTGTATTTTAACTAACCATTTATCATCAATTTTCTTTAATCGTAATAATTTATCGGAAGATTGGCGCGAAAAACACGCGCGCTCTCAACGCCTTCCGATTTCAAACTGAGGGCGAGGAAAATCTCAACGTGCGAGAGTTTTCAACCATAGTCAATGACCGATTTTTTTTGTTAGCGTGCTAAAGAATTATGAAGTGATCTTATCACAGAAACAAAAAAAGATTCTCTATATGTATAATTTATCTTGCGAGCCATAAAAGATTTAAGGGATTTATTTTGAAATTGATAAGTTAACATGTTTTGTTCCGATTGAGATACTTGACTTTAACAGAAAATGTTGGTCATGCTAAACAGCATTTTTGTTTAATCCGATTGGTATTTCCCATTTTCGGCATGACCGACTGCAGTCAAACATTCTGGAAAGTTTTCCGGCTTGCATTCAAAACTTTTCTTACGTTGAGTAGCTTTGTTTATTTATTAAAATTTCATACACTAGTAAAAATCACTGTACAAGGAGGGCGGACTTAATGCCTTAGGTATTATCTACCAGAAGACCATATGGTTAGTGCAGAGACGGATCATGACAGGTGCAACTTACAGAAAAAAAAAAAACACAGTCATTAAAATATTTTTGTTTTGGCAGGATTTTCTCGAGTGAAGTTCAGTGGCTGTTTTAATTATTCTCTTATTGATTCGTAGTGGATATTGTGATGTAAAATTGGTGTAGTTTTGTGTCTCAAGTGTCTACGCAACTGGACAATATGTGAAATTATTGAAACAGGCGCGATCTCGGTAAAATGGAGCTGAGAGTTTTATTGTAGTAAAGACTACCTCAGCGAAGTTTGCCGAGAAGGCTAACTCGACACATTTGTTACCAAATACTGCAAAAAAAAAAAACCTTAGTATGTGTTACATCTGCATTCTAATGGGGAAAAAGAAAAAGTGATAGACGTAAGACTAGGCAATATAGCCTTCCCTTCGGGGTAAATAAAAAAAAAAAAAAAAATTCAACGCTGTGATGATTCTTTCAATTTCATGCGAATGTTTTAATTCCAAAGGGAAACCGCCTGGACAAAGAAGGAGGAATGGAAACCCAGAACGGTGAGAGGGATATCGGTCATGTTTATTGAGGAGATCTGCATTCAGGTCATAGTGGCACACATCACCAAGTATAGGGATTATTAGGGACTGTTATACAAGCATTGTCTATAAGTGAATTGGGAAAAGATTTACTATTTTTTTATTTATAGTTCAAGAAATCATTTCTGTGTTATGTTTGTTTCGTAGGTCATGGAGGATACCAGTTTTTTCTTTATGGCAATATAGTTAAATAAGACATAATTTTGTAAAGTTATTACTATATTATACAACTGCAAAATTCATAATGCAGGTGTTTTTTTTTTTTAGGTAAGTTACTAATTCAATGCAATCTAGGTTAGATACGCATTAACAAAAAAAATACATTTTTAACAATCTCACCTGAGATTAGGGGGTGCGGGAGGGGGTCAAGCCAAATCTCACGACATCTCTCTGGGGTGGAGGGGAAGGGGGGGTGACAACAAATCATGGATGGATGGGCCTTAACCAACGTGCGGACGACACGTAGAGTCGAAGTTTCTACTCTTATTTATTCAGCTACCTACTACGGCATTGGTGACATTATTTGTATTTCAGTAATTCAGCGACTCACTCGGTTATCAATAGAAATGGTGAATTTTTAATAAACTAATAAACAATATGGGTTAGATACCTGTCTTGTGGTTTCGATGTGTAGGTACAAAAAAACTGTTAGTAATTCTTTTTTTTTTTACTTTTTAATATTAATAACTATTTCGGAAAAGCTTGCAGACAATATTACGATAAGTAATTATCTTATTACAAATGGGCGTATATTTTTAAAACTTGTTTATTATGTGATAACTTAATGTCATAAATGATTTATCTGAATTAACTGGTACAAAGTTTATTTTTGGAAATTGAATGCATAATTGTTTGAATTTGAAGACAGTTCATTAAATGTTTGCAGTAATTCGAAAAACTAAGATACTTAGTTACGTTATTTTAGTAACTTTGCAAAATTATTTAATATAGAAGGTAGACCTACTTACAGAAGTTATAACAGCATCAGGTTTTTTTTTTTTAATTTATAAAAATAAAGAAAATAGTTTCTGGCTGATTTAGATAACAAAATAGAAAGAAAAGCCATTTAAAATTAAAAAATAATAATTAAGAGTAAATATCTAATGGCATTCCATTTTTTTTGGGGATTCTAAGGCCAGTTGTACTTATTTTTTTGTAAGTAGGTTACACTTTATAAGGTCCGTCCAAAAAATTAAAAAGACATTCAACATGAAAATGGACGGCGCCGCCGAGGTCGGCCGCGAAAGAGGTGCGAGACGACCTCGACGCGTACCGCGAGGGTTGGTTTGAGAAGAGTTACTGGAAACCTACCGACCGACCGTTCCCGATGGAATAAAAACAGCGATTCCCAAAAACGGTCAATAAGGTGGTTTTTTTAAAGCAGTTTCTCCGTAAATAATTTTGACAAATAAAAAAAATTGATATTTTCAAGTCCTATTTGCATACAGTGATGGAACTGAAAACATAATTTAATATACTTTAATGCATCAAAAATATCTTCTAACATACCTCTTAATTATCTTTAAAAGCAGTGTATCCCTTCATTAACAATTATAATTATAATAAAAAATATACTATAAACTTTCAAATGCCACAAACTGCATCCAGCGATGGATTATTTTTTATAAATTTATTAGTAAATCTTATGTAAATCGATAAAATACTTAATATTTTGCAATAAATTGCAAGCATTTACCGTAGCGCATCTCTTTCTTTTCTATGCAGTCCGAGAGTGACCGCGCTTTAAGCTATGTCTCGGCCTTAAAAAGAAATTGTTAGTCTTATTAATTGACTATTGACTTTTGCCCGCGACTTCGTCCGCGTAGAAGCCGAAAATGTTTCTAATAGGATTTTCAATTGATTTTTTTCGTTTTTAATTTTGTTAAAACATATACATTAATATGTTCAAATGTTTGAATATAGTAATGTAACATTTTTAACAACTTATAAAATATAACATTCTTGATTATTGTGTAGTATCTTTATTATTTAAAGGTTAAATAAACATGAAATTAGAATAAAATTTTGTTATATTTTGTGAACACGAAGCTCGGCCTTTGATCTAGTGAAAGGTACACGGGGGTATTATCTTTTTACAACGAAATCGAAATACTACACACCTACCTCAGTATTTCTTTGTAAACAATATTTTCTGCTTTTCCTTCGGGAACTAGCATCACCAGGCTACTCTGTGCACTTTCTCTGGAGCATGCCACATACAACTGGCCGTGAGAGAAGCAGCTTTCCCTCAAGTAGTCTGATTGTTTCTAATCTAACTCAACCTTTTCGTCTCGATTTTCGCAAACATGTTGACTAAAAACTCTTTTCCTAATCATAATACGGTAAGAATTAAAACTTGCAGAAGATAAAAAAAAATTAAGCGACTGTTTGGTCTTAGGATCGTACTGGGGTATATAGAAATGGAGTGTCCATCCTCGCCGTAGCAAAACAAAAGTGGATACTGTAATGCATCGTATAAGCGATGGATTTCACTTATTAGATGTAATGTGTTATCATGGCTCTCAACTACAATATCCCGTTTATAAAATTGCTGTCCAATAATAACTACAGCAACTTCATTTGTCGTAGGTTGATTATACCGTCCACTGTGGCCATTTGTAGGCTTTCTTTCAGCATTTATAACAACTTTAAATTTATTTGGCGTAGCAGATACTTTGTCCAGGGTCCAGGTCCTAGCTTTAACTCTCTTACGTATACATTATGAGTATCTAGTATTTCTTGTAATTGCATTACCAAGCCAGGTTTTACATACAGAAAGTTATTGCATCAAAATTGAACTTCTCTGTCGTCCTGACCAACAAAATATATGTGTAAGCACTGTGGTTCATTCTGGGGTGGCGAAAACAAACTTCCAACCAAATGATACACCTGGCCCTGCACTTTGAATGTAGGCATAAAACCATCCATTTTTTAACTCCAAATGAGGTCATTTGAAAACAACTGTTAAAACGCCATAAATTGATCATGCTCAGGGTGTTTTATCAAACAGTAAAGAAGATTTGGAAGCTTTTGCAAAGGTTCGAGCTGGACCTTTCCTGAATCGCAGCACATTCCCACAGACTCATCTTTGTACTTGAGAGTTTTACACCACTTGCATTCGATGTTCATCGGTCCCAAAACAACAGTATTATCACTTTCATACGCTATGTTACTACGAATATCATCTTCGTAACTGTTCTCAGCGTAACTGTGATACTCTGTACATTTCAAGGAGTTTGCGTCAATATTTACTTGCAGTCTGCTTATGTACTTAAGGCTGGTCTTCTGTACCAAATTTACACTTCAAATACAAAAGAGTATTTTGACCGGCTGCAACTAACTCGCAGAATCCGCCATACGTAGTGTTGTTACATATCTAATGTATACTCTTCTTTTGTCATATGATTGTTGCCATGACGGTCATGAGACATAACAGCAAAATCATCTCAATTGTTCGTCATATGACACACAATTTCTTTACGAATATCCTTATAGCGTTCTTGTGTGCCATACAACAAATAAGTAAGCGTACGGAAAAGGCCTAGGCATGCGCCATCCCTCACTATTGGTACAATAGTAAAGTTTATTAATTTCCCATTGATGTTAACCAACTCTGCTTCCATTTTTAAAAATAGGCACAGACAAATTTATAAATGTAAAAATATTGTGAAAAACAATATTAGACTGGAAGCCGACCCCAAGATAGTTGGGGATAGGCTAGGCAGATGTTGATGATTGCGAACAACAATACACATTCAATTCAACCTCTTTTGAATGAAATCGTGAATTAAAATCGTAATTCAGTTTTAAAACATGATTGTGTCAAAATAAAATGTAATTTAAATTAAAAGCACTAAGGAGTATTGATATCAACTTCGAAGCAAATCACCGCCAAAAGTACTTTCTACCCCTTTTTAACCCCGTCAGGGGATGAATTTCAATAAAATACGAAACACGTCTTCCATCAATTCTGTTAAAAAAGGTTTATGCAAAATTTGAAGTCGATTGGACCAAGGAATCACGTTGTCCCATACAAACTTTGCCCCCCTTTTTCACCCATTTAGGGGTAGAATTTCAGAAAATTCTTTCTTATCGGATGCCTACGTCATACAAAGAACACACCCTCCAAGTTTCAGGTCTCTGCGATCAACGGTTTAGGCTGTGCGTTGATCCGTCAGTCAGTCATTCAGGACAAAGAATTTTCTATGTATAGATAAATGTTATTACTCCATTTCTGAATTTCTAAATGATACTTAAATGTTTATAGTATTTACTTAATTAATCCTGACATCTTTAATTCTCTATAATTCTATTTAATTGACCATTATATTTAAGAATTTTCATTTTGACAGTATTTTAAACTATTATTAAGCACTTGTACTAAATGTTTACATGCCTAATTTAAGGTGGAATATCTATGGATCTCTAACTAAAAATCATCTGCATTTTTTTTTACCTACCTACATTCTGTTTAAATAAATAATTATTCTATTCTATTCTAAAGACTTGGGGGAGGCCTTGGTCCAGCAGTGGGACAGTGAAGGCTAGATAAAAAAAAAAGATTAAATTTTGCAGAAATAAAATACTGGAGTGTTCAGATAAAACATGCGTGGAAGTATCGAGATATATTTGTATAGATCACTACATATACTCTAGCCGTAAATCATAATTGAACTGCTGCACGTACAAACAGTGAATTTTGGCGTCTCTCCAAACTGCCCGAGTAGATTTATTTAAATATTTTTATCGATTTTATGTTAAAATCCCCGTAGAAGTGAGATACTGTTACATAGGTCGAGGAATAAGACAATTTAAAATATGCGCCAGGAAATAGATTTCTGTTTGCTGGCACATATTTTACAATACTTTAAACGCAAACATGTAGAGATGTTACAATATGATCTCTACATGTTTTGTTTAAAATATTGCTAGCAAGGTTTTCTAATCTTTTATTCGAGAAATGTTGTAATCTTGTTAGGGTTCCGTACCTCAAAAGGAAAAAACCGAACCCTTATTGGATCACTTTGTTGTCCGTCCGTCTGTCCGTCTGCCAAGACCCTTTATCTCGAGTCTTTATGTATCGAGTTGAAATTAAAACCATATACTTAGGTCTACAGTTCCTTGAAGCTGTGAAAAAATCAAACTTCTAAGTTAACGTTCAAAAATATATGGCCATTTATGCCGCATAAAACGTATATGTCGACGAAAGAGTCACCGCAGCCCTAGCACACCCTGGTAGGGAAATTGCAACTATGATTTCTGAAACTAAACTAAATATAGCAAGCGTGCAGAAATTATAGATAGCGGCACATAAATGCAAATGTCAAGTATTTATACAGTAAAAGTTGCTGATTTCACTCACTAGATGCCAGTCTACGTTATGCGTGCTGCATGTGTGCATGATGCTTGTGTGTATACTTCCTTTTTGTGTGGGGTGGGTAATCGTCCAATGACATCTCCCGCCCTGGGTGGAGCGGGAGGACGTGTCAGACTCTTACTGACTAAAACCCACCCCTGTTCCTTCCCTGCCCTGAGTGTACAGGGGCGCGGTAACTCTGTTTCAAATTTATCCACAACCCCTGGGCAGGCATCCGCCCATGATTGCTGACGTGCGTGGAACACTACGCGCCGTTGACTCTCAGGCCTGGTGCTGATCGGACGGCGAGCTACCCATTACTCGACGTCCGCGTGTATACTTCCTACAGGAGCTATATGGCACGAAAATGTCAAAGACAAGTTTTTAAAGGTTAAAAGTTTCAAATTTACTCCACTAGATGGCGCAGATTCATGTCACAAATTAAACAGAAATCAAAATATGCTTGCAACTAATCACAGCAGCAAACGCACGTTTGCCAATGCTATTTGTCACATTCATTTTTCGTTTTTTTCAGTTAATGAAAATTGTGCCTGAGCTGTAAGATATTAAGCAAATATCCGGCAAATCTACAGCAATAACAATTCATTAAATTGATTAACAACCGTTTTTTACCGCAAGTCGTAAACGTAACCTATCCTAAAATATTACAACTATAGACTTGTTTGTCAAAAGTTATTTGTTGGTATTTATTGTTATAGGTACTCGTATGTTAGATTCAGAGATTATCGCTTTTGTGATAACAATTTTATTTATTTATAACTATGACGTCAAAGAAGTGCATATTGTTATGTTTTTAACGCACACAGTAAAACTCTTTGTTTCAGGTTTTAGGTATTTATAAATCATTCATTTTTAATTATGTATCAATCAATCACACGTCTTTATCATAAAGTAGATAGGTTAGGTAACGAACTGAATGACAATACGAGTGTGAATCAAAAAGTTCTTGGAATCAATATTAAAAAAATAAAAATTAAACAAAAATATTTTATTTTTCTACATGATCCAATGCAATGCATTTAGTATAACGCGTTTCTACCTTTCTTATTCCTTGCGAAAAAAAATATCTTTCTTGAGTCTCGAAAAACTCCTCTACGACAGCCATAACCGCGTCATCATCGTGAAATTTTGATCCGCGAATTTCCTCTTTTAATTTTAGGAATAAGTGAAAATCACTTGGGGCTAAGTCTGGAGTACTCTGGAGAATATGGTGGGTGGTGAAGTAGATTAAAGCCAGCTCAGCGGATTGCGTCGAGAACAACTTCCCACCGATGAGCAGGACCGTTATCTTGAAGAAACAACACGCCCAACGACAGTTTTCCGTGACGTTTTTCTTTAATCGTTTCACGCACTTTCAAAATTAAATTTGCATAATAGGGTCCAGTAATCGTCTGGCCTTTTGACATGTAATCAACCAAAAGGATTCCTTCACTATCCCAAAACACTGAGGCCATCTTTGCCAGCGGTAGGAGCAACTCGAAATTTCTTAACGGATGGAGAGGATGGTCGTATCCGAGACATGCTTTGTGTCTTATTTCAGGATCGAAATGGTGGACCCACGTTTCATCCATGGTGATAAGGCCATGACAAAAATTATCCGAATCCCGCTGGAACATTTCGAGATTACGCTTAGAAATTTCCAAAAATCGCTTTTTGTTTTCGTCGGTTAATATTCGTGGCACCCATCTTGCCGACACTTTTCTGAACGCCAGTGAATCAATTAAAATGGATTAAATGCTACCAAATGATATCTTTAGGAACTCAACTAAATGTTTATAGTTATTCTTCTGTCTTTCAAAACCAGATTCTCCCGTAACGGAGTTTGAAGGCTGGTCAGAACGCGGGTCATCTTTACAGCTTGATCTACCTCTTTTAAATTCAGCCACCCAGTACGCAACCGTAGAATAGGGTCCAGCATCATCCCCTAATTTTAGCTGAATGTCCAAAAAAATTTCCTTCGTAGAAATTTTTTTCAGGTTGAGATACTTTATCCTCACGTAACTCACTTTTATCCATAATTTTGGGTTTTTAGCAACTCGTTGCACAAAACAATTTATTACGTGTGAACGAAGTGACAAAAACAAGTGACAGATTGCATAAATATTGTGTGATTGACACTCTTTAATTCGAATATCGAACTCCTCCCAAAAAGCTTCTAAATATATGCACTTCTAAGAACTTTTTGATTCACCCTGGTAAATATTGTAACAGATACCTATATTTTTGAAGTGAAAACTTATTTAGGTGCGTTGGGCATTTTTGAGATGGGAAAAAACAATTGAACTCGCCACCGACACCGACACCGACATCGACACCGACACCGACGCCGACACCGTCATCGTAGTGTCGTAGCACTCGTAGCGGATCGCGAAGAGCGTTGGTCATTTCTGTTCAAGTTTTTGGTTTTCACTTCTTACGGTACTCCTTCGGGTTGGTTTTTTTTTAGTACGATTCATGCAGTTTTGCAGTGATTTTTAATAGTAGGTTAGTTAAATTAAAGTCAAGTGAAGCGATAAATACCTAATTGAGTCAACCAATCACGGCAGTTTGGGTCTAATTTCCCTACATTTTGACAATTTTGGACATTGACTGTCACTGAGATGTACCTATTTATTTTTTTAGCGATTAGATTTGAACGTTTTTTTAGTACGAGTGATTTGCCATCTGATTTGATAAAGAATACTGCAACCTTTTTGGTCAGGTATTGCCATGGTACTGCATTAAAAAAACATACTGGGCAGTTTTGGTGAAAAAAATCTGAAATGCCATTTATTTTTTTTATTTCTTTTTCCTTGTCAGTAAATGGCTTTGTGTGTGATTTTTTCACCTAAGTCAGCCAGTATTTTATGTTCATGTTATGTAAACTTCTTAGTTATGTGCTAGTATTATATTATCTGTAGTTATGTTAATATTCACAAAGTGAGAAATCCCCTAAAAATTAATGTAAAGTCAGCGTATGTATGCTTTTTTAACCGACTTCGAAAAAGGAGGAGGTTATCAATATGGTTTCGGAGACAGACAACGGAACTTTTCAAAAATTGACAGCAAATCAACCGCGATTGCTGCTATCTTATGTCTATGAATTGTTAACACAGTTTAATGGGGAACCACAACTAAAAAGTGAAAAATAAAAAACTTTTTTACAAAAAAATAGAACCGACTTCCAAAAAAGTGCAAAATAACTTTAATTTAGGAAGTCGGTGTCAAAAAACGAAGACACAAAACAGGAACACCGACTTCCGAAATTAAAGTTATTTTGCACTTTTTTGGAAGTCGGTTCTATTTTTTTGTAAAAAAGTTTTTTATTACAAAGAGACCTTTACCAGAGATTTTTAACTAATTTTACCCGACTGCACGACGCAAGCAAAAAACATCGTCCTGATGATTTGCAAAATCGCGAAAGAATCAATTTACGAATATTCTTGTGGTCAACCCACAAGAATATTTACAAATTTTACGACAACACTGTCCAACATTAAATACATTTTTCGCTGATTCCTATGGCGATATGAGGTCAAAACACGTTGTTCTGGCGCTCTGCCCGTCCCATTCATAGACTAGCAGTGTACCTACCTACTGTATATCCCACAGAGCAAGGAAACGGTACGGTAACGACTGACCGACTAGTTGACAGTTTAAAAGTTCCTGTAAATGGTTTAATTAAAATAAGTTTGAGTTGAGTTCAACTTAGTCGTGTCCACGGAGATGGCACCAAGCATAAGTTTTGGCTGTCACAGGTATAGTTAGAATTGTTACTGTTGAATTACTTTAAAAAAGTATTTGCTAACCAACAGTTGTATGTTTCGAGTTGAATATCATTAAAGTTATTATTTATTTATTTAATTAATACTTGTAAAAAAATGTACATATTTATGTGAATAAACATTACTATTACTATTATTTACAAAGACAAGCATACGAGATGACACAAAGGTGGCGAGCGAGAGAGCGATCATATACATTCACAGATAATAGATAAAAGTACTCAAGTAAAGCAAATAATCTGGCAATTTAAATTTATTTTAACAGTCACACACAACGTGCTAAGGGCGCCAGGAGGGACGTGCAATCAGTGTACTTGCACCCCCCTCGTTTTTAATATAATCAACAAAAGATACAAGTAAATAAAAGTATTCCAAAAAAGTCTCTTATAATAATATTTTTAGCACATCTGAGGTGAAGTCCTAAAAACTTCGAGCTCGCTTTCCATCGCTGATTCGTCCTGCTTTAGTTCTATGACTGTGTGAGGCGAAGATGCACTCCCCTAAAAATAGTTCTGCCGGCGCCCATGCACCGTGCATTCGATTTCGTAATCGAAAACACTCATTGACATGCTTTGTTTGCGAAGATTGTTTTTAGCAGCGGCCTCCGAGACGTCTCCGTGCTCTGTGGTATAGACTTATTTTTAGCCGAGCCACTTGAATGGGCTATATTTGCGACCCCTCACACACGTCAGTAGCTATCGATGTTTGAAATATTATTTTGGAGCCGTGGAGTTTGTGAAGGCCATGTGTATTGGAACCGATTATTACCTAGTAAGTACATGGAACTGGTGCATTAAATAACAGCAGTTTAGTGAAATGGTGTTTTTTTCTTAGTTTTTCTTACCTTCGCGTTCATGCCAATAGCCTGTTATTATTATTTCCTTTATCTACCTTAGAAATATGAAAAAATATGAAACGTACCTACTGTTGTTAATAATCAGCTTAAGAAAATAAATTACCGCAATTACGATATAAATAAGTCAATATTGCCGCTCTAAGTGTTATGATGTTAAAATCATAAAAATAAAAAATGATCTCTCATATCTTAGTTCCAATTATGAAATCAAAAGTAATACCGCTCCACGGTAGCCCGCGAAATTCAAATTTTCTTACGTTTTTTGCAATTTGCAGGTCAGTGTCAGGCTGTATCTTGGTCACCAATACAACTCTCTCAGTTAGATTTGATGCCAAATGTAAGTATTTCATATGAAATCATGACATTTGGTATCAATTCTAACTGAGAGAGATTTATTGATGATTTTAATGATTATAATTCAATAAATACATACTTTCTACGGCCGCGAATCAAATTTTGACCAAGATACAACCTGACACTGACCTGCAAGTTGCAAAAAACCTCTTACAAAATAGTACAGCTCGACCATAGAGGTCAGGTATGGTCAAATCCAAAATTAATAGTAGTTAGCTCCCGTTCCACATTATCTGTGGCAGCGCACCCTACGCCAATGGCGATTCATCATCATGACGTCTATGAAAGGCGGGAAGATTGGATTTTAGCGCCATATATACGATGTTTCAAATTATGTTTTTAATGAGATTAGATAAAGTAGTGTATGATACTGCACATAACTAGGTATTTATTAAAAAAATCGTGTAATACTTTAATAACCTTTGTTATGTGACAGTATCATGAACTAACCTACCTAAATTACCACCACATCGATGACTAGCAGAAATTAATCAATTCTCAGTATTATTTATTATCTTACAGGAAGTAAGCATTCGACCGTTTTATATTTATAAAACTTATGATAGATAGTTTTTAATCGACTTCAAAAAGGAGGAGGCGGGCATAACTTCGTCATGTATAGACGGAATTGCAAAATTATTTTTTTTATTCGTAAGGGGTTTCTTCCGTAATGGTCCCATTAAAATTACATATAGATCTGATGATGAGTTTCGGAGACAGACAACGGAACTCTTCAAAAATGACAGCAAATCAACCGCGATTGCTGCTATCGCATAAATATACATTGTAAACACAATTTAATGGGGAATCACAACTAAAAAGTGAAAAATAAAAACCTTTTTTACAAAAAGTAGAACAGACTTCCAAAAAAAGAACAAAAACGTGCAAAATAACTTTAATTTCGGAAATCGGTGTCAAAAAAAACGAAGAAACACCGACTTCCGAAATTAAAGTTATATTGCACGTTTTTTTTTGGAAGTTGGTTCTACTTTTTGTTAAAAGTTTTTACCTATAGCTAGCCTGAAGGTGACGTACCTACACTGATATAATGATTACAAACAATATCTTCTGCCAACCGGAATAAATAAAAAGCTAATTAAAATAAGTCGGTTTAGCTTAGGTAAATTGAGATGTCTCTCTATCCTCAGGCGGATTGACGTTCACTACAAACTCACGCGGTGAATTTTTTTTAGAATCGATCGGCAAGTCCTCCATTTTAGATTAACTAATGTTTGCACACTTCGAATTTGGACATTTTATTTCTAGACAATATCTCTAGGATTGATGTTTTCCGTGCAATTTTTCTAATTTTTCTCTTCATATGAACCTTTTTGAGACTTCAACGAATTGTTTAAAAAAGAAATTAAATTGCTCCAGCCGTTCTCTAGTTTGGCATTTAATAACATTTCGCCATTCATTTTTAGGGTTCCATACCCAAAGGGTAACCAACGGGTCCCTATTACTAAGACTCCACTATCTCACGATCCTTAAATAGATATACACGCTGTGTGAAAATTTCAACTGTCTACCTATTACGGATCATGAGCCCAAAAAAAAAAAAAAAGTTTCTAGAAACGTGTTATTTTTTGTTTTTTTTTTTTCAGTTTATGGTATGGAACCTTTCATGTGCGAGTTCGACTCGCACTTGGCCGGTTTTTATTTACATAAATAGAAGACAAGTCGTGTGCTGAGTTTTTCGCGGGATTTTTTCGAGTGAAGTTCAGTGGCTGTTTTAATTATTCGCAAATTGATTCCTAGTGGATATTGTGATGTAAAATTGGTGTAGTTTTGTGTCCCAAGTGTCTACGCAACTGGACAAGATGTGGAATCATTGAAACAAGCACGATCTCGGTAAAATAGGGCTGAGAATTTTGTCGTAGTATGGACTACCTCAGCGAAGCTTGCCGAGAAGGCCGACTCGACTCATTTGCTCCCAAATACTACAAAAACATTACAATGTGTTACATCTGCATTCTAATCGTGAAAAAAGTGACAGTATTCTCTATCTAAAACTAAATACTTTCTTAATTTGACACTGGCTAAATGCACAAACCGTGCGAAGCCCAACTAAAAAAAAAAAAAAAGCCAGTGTGCTCGATGGGAACTTTTATTTCCTATTGATAACCGCTATCAGGGATGAATTTAAAAAAATATCCTTTGGAGTTTTCATCTGTGCCAAATCTTAGGAACTCTTGTGTATTTATGCTTATAAACTCATCAATTTGGCTGTTCATGGTCTATCAGTGAATTAATGACAGTTAATTTTAATTACTCATTCAACTTGACATCTTGGAAAACTTATTTTGGTTTTTCTTTTACATAGCACAAGGTGAAGGTCCGGGTAATCGACAGAAATAATAATTTATTACATTGACAACCACTTTTTAAACATTATTGTATTGAAGCCTATTATTTTACAATTTATAGCCTTTTAATTCCTAATTACAACAATATAAGTACTTGTTTATCAAAAGTAATTTGTTGGAATTTATTGTTATAAGTTATGTACATTCTAAGATTACCGTTTTCGTGATAACAATTTTATTTATAACTTCATAGTTATTTAATGACGTCATCGTCATTGTAAGTAAACTACATTTCGTTAAAAACAAAACAATAAAAATCTTTGTTTCATAACTCGTTCATATTTAAATATGCGTCAGTCAATCACACTTCTTAAAAACTTTTTTACAAAAAAATAGTACCGACTTCCAAAAAAAAAACAAAAAGTGCAAAATACCTTTAATTTCGGAAGTCGGTGTTTCTGGTTTTGTTTCTTCGTTTTTTGACACCGACTTCCGAAATTAGTTACAGTTATTTGGCACTTTTTGTTTTTTTTTGGAAGTCGGTTCTATATTTTTGTAAAAAAGTTTTAATTTTTCACTTTTTAGTTGTTTCTCCATTAAATTGTGTTAACAATGGATATCTAGGCGATAGCAGCAATCGCGGTTGATATGCTGTCATTTTTTGAAGAGTTCTGTTGTCTGTCTCCGAAACACATCATCAGATCTTTAGGAAATTTAAATGGAACCATTTCGGAACAAACTCCTTTCGAACAAAATTTCCGAATTGATAACCTCCTCCTTTTGGAAGTCGGTTAAAAAGAAAATATACCTACAAACCAAAAATATAACTAAGAAATAAAACTATAATCGATCCAATGCGCTAAGCGATTCATGCAAAATTTTGCTATAATTTGTATTAGTTTTGTGAAGCATACGTCCAAGACTATATCTATCTGGGCCAAATAGTCTCCTTTCATGAATGATAAGGCAAATAAGTTACAGTTGAAGTTGAGGAACTATTGTTCAATGAAAGATCTATTAACTGTGTCTTAAACAGACAATTATGGGCATGTGTATTCTTCCTACACTTACATACATATACCTGGTCTTTGACACTTCAGCAGATTGGACTTTGGCAGAGGTCCAAGCACGAGGTTTTCCAGCGAGGCATGGAGCGCAGTATCCTAGGGGTCATTCTCTTAGACTGTGTAAGGAACATAACGCTACACGCCTAAACCAAAATCATCCACAAAAGCCGCTAAGTTTAAGTGGGACTGGGCCGGACATGTCTGCCGCATTTCAATCAAGAGGAGCCTGACGGATTAAAAACCTATTGTCGCGTCTCCAATTGGAGACGCGCGGGGCCCGACGGATTAAATGCCTGACGACATCGCGGCAGACCAAGGTGAAGATGGTGGGACGAGCTCGACTCCTTCCGAAAAGACTGGCCAATAGGTACTAGCAAAGGACAGAATTGCGTGGAAAAGGGACAGGGACACCTTTGCCCAGTTGTGGGACAAAATAGGCTATTTAGTTACTGAAAGGAGACATTTCACTTTGATTTTTTTCATGATTATCTAAAGGACACTTCGTCCTACTGTTGATGCGATTGGCTTTAAAAATCGTTCAACCAATCATAGTAATTGACGTGCGTTTAACATTTTTGCGATAATTTCTTTCCAGAAACTGCCTATAAAGCAAGCAAACAAACGAAATATGTTTAAATTAAGTATGTTTTCTTTTTCAGAAATCGTCTCCACATTCACCACAACAGAAGCGACCTTAGTGGAACCACAGCTTAAGGCGCTATTAGCTGCCAACGACCTTGAGTGGTTAGCTTGCGTGTTCTGCGCTGAGCTCACACAACGCGTCGTATGTCCACCCAGTAATAGGACTCGCCCATCAAGAAGCGCTGTCCGAGATTAGACGCATTATTCATTTATTACACATATTACAAAAAGATTAAACTAAAACACTGAGACTAAATTATAAATAAATAAATGATCTTTAAAATTGTGAAGGTTTCATAAAAATACGCTTTATAGTTTTTGCGTGATTCTCAATTTTTTATCCGAGTTAGACATAACTTTACAAATTAATTACACTATGTTATAAAAATATAATTTCAAATATTCTGAGATCAAATTACGAAAGAAATTTTCTAAAGTAAAATATGTTTTTTTTTTCAAAGAAATAAGACAAGTCGTTTAGACGTGATGTTCAATTAAAAACCACTAAAATTCGTTTAACTGCGCCTTAAGCTAGTGATTGCACAATCTCACAGAGTGTTGTCAGAATATTTGCGTGCCTTGTTTGCGAGCAGTAATCGAGATTCAATGGCCCTGACGCCCTGACGGCCTGACGCTCTGAAGGACCATGATTAATTGCCTCTGACGCAATCTGAGACAAACAAACTGGCCAAACGCGGTGTAGGCTTCTTTTTTGCTTTGTGCGGACAATTTCGGACTTAATTAAATTGGGTGGACGTTTTATGTTGGAATGAGAATCTTTCTAAGTGTTGTTTCTAAGTATTTTCTTATTATGGTTCAGCGTTTAGGTAGCCAACGCGTCCTATAGTTTCTTTTTCAGTTTCGTCGTATCTACTACAATATTGATAGGTACCTATTAATATGTTGAAGTTAAATTCTGCCTATTAATAAAGTCCAAAATGTACTCACGATTTTTCCACTATTATACACTCACTGACACTGATACTCGACGTCTCACGCCGCACTTGTGGCGCCCTCTGGTGGCCGCTCCGCGAACTCTTATACCTGGCTCCTCCACGCAACGTCACTCCTCCGGCACCCAGCCGGATCCTCTGCTTCGATGACGTCACCACTGACGCCTCGCTGTAGGGATGCTCTGGACAGCAATCATGTACATGGATAAAACTATCGTACCTTCAACAAGGAGACCGAGAATGACATAATATTAGCGAGACATCGCACTTAGTCGACTCTTCTGCTGACCTTTTTTCGGCCAAAGAATCAGCATTACCATTCAACGTGGCAAATCTGCCAGTGTTTTAGGCACTTTGCCCATTGACAGCGATGTGTACGAATTTTTCGATGTCCAATGAGTTATGCCGCGTCTCCCCTTCTTATGCCGCTTGTTCATATTTTATTTATTTTTTATTAGCTTGTATAAATTTTGTAATTGAATAGTTAGTATTTCTTATATCTGTATAAAATTCTAAGTCCTGACTGACTGATATATCAACGCACAGCCTAAACCGCTGGCCCTAGAGACATGTTTGGAGGGTGTGTTCTTTGTGAAGAGTAGGTAACCATTAAGAAAGCGTTTATAGAAATTCAACCCTTATGGGTGTGAAAAAGGGGTTGAAAGTTTATAACGGGGGAAGTACAATAGTCCACCCGGGTATGTGCCGTTGGCAAAAGCTCATCTGTAAATATTAGCAGTAACGATTGTCCAAAAGGGATCAACATGCGCTAATAAAGTGTCACATGGTCAATTCCAAAATACTAAGTATGTTAGACTTTGCCCGGAGGTGGAGGATAAATTCGAAAGAGTTACCTCGCCCCCGGGCACTCGAGGCAGGAAGGAACAGGGGTGGGTTTTAGTCAGTAAGAGTCTGACACACCCTTCCGCTCCACCCTAGAGCGGAAGAAGTCATAGGATGATTTCCCACCCCCAAAAAAAAAAAAAAAAAACGGGTGTGAAAAAGGGGTTGAAAGTTTATAACGGGGGAAGTACAATAGTCCACCCGGGTATGTGCCGTTGGCAGAAGCTCATCTGTAAATATTAGCAGTAACGATTGTCCAAAAGGGATCAACATGCGCTAATGAAGTGTCACATGGTCAATTCCAAAATACTAAGTATGTTAGACTTTCAATAATCGTCATCGCTGATAAAATGAGGTATTCCACATTGGGCACCCGATTTAACAGCATACGAGTGAATGCATGCCACTCTTTTTATTATCCTTTTTTTTTTTTTGGTGGGGTGATAAATCATCCAATGACTTCTCCCGCTCTGGGTGGAGCGGGAGGGCGTGTCAAACTTTTACTGAACCCACCCGTGTTCCTTCAGTTGGTTGTGACTCTCTTTCGAATTTATCCACGACCGCTAGGCAGGCATCGGCCTCGGCGGGCCACGTCAGTTGTTGCTGACATCTCTTTGAGGCGCGCGTGTAACACTACCCGGACCTGGTCCTTCTCGGACGGCGAGCTACCCAGTACTCGCCGTCCGCAAACCCGTGCCTACGGTGGCCGGAGATTGGAGCTTGCGACCTCCGACACTCAAGGCGTCTCCTGCGGCGGCTGTTGGGGGCGTGAGCGTCTCCGTTGAGTCTCCCTCATGCGTTCCGCCTCCTCCTTCGCGAGCATTATTGCTTCGCAGAAGGAGGTGGCAGCTTCCCATTCCTTCTCGCTCTGTACCATAGCCTGGACCACAGCCGGGCGCGAGAAGTAGCTGCCGCCGATCGCCTCCACGAGGACATGGCGGTGCTCCGCCCAAGCGGGGCAGACCTCCACCTTATACTCCACCGTGTCCTCTGGACGATCCACACAGTGGTCACACTCGCGCGTTTCCTCCCGCCTAATCCTGAACAGGACCCTCCCTCCTGCGTACTTGGATAATCTCTGTTGAGATTGGCCACCATGATCGAAATTCAGTGGAGAGGATTATCTTTAACACGAAGTAGTGAAGAAGCGTGGAGCTCGTGGAGGTCGTGGCTAAAGTAATAGCAGCTGTACGGGTCGATTCATCAGGTTAAGCTACGCTTGGCCGGGTTGGTCCATGCCTGGCGGGTGATCATCTTTAAAAAAACTTTTTAACAAAAAATTCAACCGACGAAAAAGAACTAAAAAGCAAAAAATAAATAAACCTTTTAATTTAAGTCTTGAGTTGAGCTTATTTACCAACATAAAATATTAAATTTTACATACACTAATTTTGAGTCGGCGCCAAAAGAAACAGAAGAAACGATAAGAAGGCTAGATGTCTTCTTCATTTCTACGTACATATAAAATTTTGATATTTAATAATCAGATTGTTCTTTGGCGCCGACTCAAAATTAGTTTATGTAAAATTTGATATTTTTGTAGGTAAAAAAGCTCAATACTCAAGACTTAAAAGGTTTATTTATTTTTTGCTTTTTAGTTCTTTTTCGTCGGTTGAATTTTTTGTTAAAAAGTTTTTTTATAATTAAATGAATGGATGTTTGTAACTCAACCACGCCAGAACGGCTGAACGGATCTGGATGAAATTAAGCACAGAGATAGATTATAGTCTGGAATAGCACATATTTAAGTAGGATTGCGAGGAGTGAGGAGCTCGTGGCTAAAGTAATAACAGCAGCACGGGTCTATACATCAGGTTAAGCTACGCTTGCCAGGGTGGTTCCATGGATGGGTTATCATCTTTACATACCGAGACTCCTCCGTGCCTCGGAAAGCACGTTAAGCCGTTGGTCCCGGCTGTCAATCGTTAATCTTTGACAGTCGTTACGGGTCGTCAGAAGCCCGAAATGCCGGCCAACCAGTCTTACTAAGAGGTATCGTATTACCCAATCGCTGGGTTGTGGAGGTCAGATAGGCAGTCACTCCATGTAAAATACTTGTATTCAGCTGCATCCGGTTAGACTGGAAGCCGACCCTGAGATAGTTGGGAAAAGGCTAGGCAGATTGATTGAAGTAATGAAGAAGCGTGGTGATCAATCTTTAACATTCCTCGTCAACTGACTGATACTGGTGTTATAAAAGTTTCAGATTACCTATTTAAAAACACAGGAGATACGTATAATAAAGTTATCGCAAATAGGTAGCGCATACCGTTTGTAACTCGTACACAATCATGCGGGCATTACCGATAGCGTTTCTAATTCGAGCCAAATTGATTATGAAATACGAGTATGTGCGGAAATTCTCATTCATAAACCTTATTGTAAACTTGTAAAGTACACATGTACACAGGGTTTCAAATTTTAGAACAGCTACCTACTTATGTAAATTACGTATCAATCTGCCCGCGCCTTTTCCCAACTATCTTGGGGTCGACTTCCAGTCTAACCGGATGTAGCTGAATACCAGTATTTTACATGAAGCGACTGCCTATCTGATCTCCACAACCCAGTAACTGGGTAATACGATATCCCTTGGTAAGACTGCTGACAGACTTTCGGGCTTCTGACGACCCGTAACAACTGTCAAAGATCCACGATTGACAGCCGGAACCAACGGCTTAACGTGCTTTCTGAGGCACGAAGGAGTCTCGGTATGTAAAGATGGTCACCCATGATTCCCAAGATAGTTGGGAAAAGGCTAGGCAGATGATGATGTAAATGTGTTTTTTATAAAATATTTTCGTCTATTAGATTAATTTCAATGGACCACAAGCTGCTGTTCTCATAACAAAGAAAAAGGCTATTTTAAAATCCCCTGTGCTACGCTTGTCCCGGTGAAATCAAGAAATGATTTTCGTGGCCTACGCTGCTACGGCGTAGCGCTACAGCGAGCTTCAATATCTCCAATGGCAATTTTTACATTTTCTATTCAAAATAAAAGGATAACATCTTAAGGCGTATATAGCCGCCAAGTGGCGCCCTCATTGAAGAAAAAATCGTAGCAAAGCGTAGAAAATTAAGATTAAAAAATCCTATGTTGCGTTTGTTACAAAGAGCTTTTTTTTTGTTGTGGGGTTGGTAAATCATCCAATGACTTCTCCCGCTCTGGGTGGAGCGTGTCAGACACTTACTGACTAAAACCCACCCCTGTTCCTTCCCTGCCTGAGTGCCCACGTTACAAAGAGCTTAAGGTATTTTTACGTTGTTAAAACAGGACTCAAAGTGTAACACTTTGAGTCCTGTTTTGTATCCAAATTAGTAAGCAAAAGTACTAAAAACGGCCGTTTTTGACACTTTTGCTTACTACTTTGGATACGAAACACTTTGAGTCAAAATACCTTATCCTATTTGTAACAAACGCAACATAGGATTCTTTAATCTTTATTTTCTATGCTAAGATACGATTTTTTATTCAATTAGGGCGCCACTTACGGGGAGGCAGGCTCTTAAATTAAATCATGTTCTTTCTTTTTCTTTTCATTTTTTTAGAAAACGTTGCCCCACACTAGGAATTACTCCTGTATCGTGGGTGCATTCACAAACATTTAAACTCACATACACAAGACACCCAGACCCGGAACAACTATCTTTAGGCTATACAAATATTTGTTCCGTGCGGGGATCGAACCCGCGACACGCAGCGCAGCAGCCGAACGTTCAACCACTACGCCAACCGTGCCATCTAAAATGTTGCCCAGTTACTGGGTTGTGGAACCCAGACAGGCAGTCGCTCTCGCTCAACCCTAGTTCCTACTATCCGAACGTTTGTATGGATGGATGGATTTGTTACTCAATCACGCCAGAATGGCTAAACGTATTTGGCACACAGATAGAATATAGTCTGGAATAGCACATAGGTTATAATTTGTAATGGCAGGCAGTAGATACTATTTCCATGCGGGCGAAGCCGCTGGCAGAAATGAGTGTACAGCATGTAACAAAAACCCTGTCCGATCCAATAAAGACGTATTCCTTGTTTAACATACGTACTAGAAAAACTTGTAAAAAAAAAATGTAACTCACAAAAATCAAAAGTTAATTTTTTTATTTTTAGCGAAATTTAACACTAAATATGGCAAATTTTCATAAGTTGATAAATAACACTCCACCGGCCGGCGAAATCTTTTCATTTTTACCTATTTTTATTTCACTGTACTAGCCGCGCTGTAGGCATTCTGTCTCGCTCAGGCCGCGTAGGCATTCTGTCTCGCTCAATTTTCATAAGTTGATAAATAACACTCCACCGGCCGGCGAAATCTTTTCATTTTTACCTATTTTTATTTCAAATGATACCCCTCTGTACTAGCCGCGCTGTAGGCATTCTGTCTCGCTCAACCTAATCTTTCAAACGAAAAAGTAGGTGAACTTTGTCGAGCGCTCAGTGTTTCTTTTGATAAGTTTTTATTTATTTTTTAAATTAATTATTTTCATTGGGGATAAATAATTATCTCGTTTCCATTAAATGATTACGTATAAATGTGTAGGTACGCAGTACGATACCAAGTAATACCCTTCAGGATCGGACAGGGTTTTTGTTACATGCTGTATTACTATAATATTTATGACTGGTATTCAGCTGCATTCAGTTACACTGGAAGCTGATCCCAAGATAGTTGTGAAAAGGCAAGGCAGACTGAGCTGTCATAAATAATGTCACTCTACGAAGACTGAGGACATCGTAGAGTAAGTACTTTCGGGTGAAGACCAACTGGACCTTGAGGGTGGAGCACCTCCAACTTGGAGGTGCGCCATAACACCAATTTCAAGTCGTTCGTGGTGCACGCTCCGACTCACCATTTGATGACCTTCCTCAAGGAAGAGCTGTGGGCGAAAGGTGTGCTGTATCGGCGTTTCCGCGGCCAGCTACGCGACACCTCGCAGCGTAATAGCGGTTGCGCACTACGTCCGATACTTATCCGATACTTATCCGTCAAAATACAGATTTATAGAAAACTCGGATCGGTAGTGCGTAACCTACCATACAAATTGTTCTACGACCACGCCGGCCGGACCGTTACTTCACGGATAAGTATCGGACGTAGTGCGCAACCGCTCTAACACGACGCCATCACTTCGTGAGCAGTAGTTTTTAAGTTTATGTTTTTCATTATGTATTAGTTTATTATTTTATCAGATTATTTTGTGTATTTTATTAAATAGTTGCCTGATAATAAAGTAATTATTCTTATTATAAATGGATTTTTTTGTTTTGTTTTTGTTAGGTACTGTTACGAGTATAGTGTTATAAATGATTCCCTCTACACAGGCTTGCCTAAACTGGGAAATCAGTGAATCAAATTACTCGATGTTACTCCAATGACTGTAAGCGTGTTACAAGTGTGATGGTGGAGTAGGCCTAGTGCCTGTAACACAGGTTAATTCCTAGCGCTAGATGATTTATGACCCCACAAAAAAAAAGAGTGGCACGCCGAGAGTGCCGACAGAAGTGAAAACTTTAACAAAAATGCCCAACGCGCCTAAAGAAGTTTTCACTTCAATCCAAATAGTGGTGTCGGTGTCGGTGGCGAGTTCAATTGTTTTTTCCCATCTCAAAAATGCCCAACGCACCTATAAAGAAGTTTTCACTTCAATCCAAATAGTGGTGTCGGTGGCGAGTTCAATTATTTTTCCCATCTCAAAAATGCCCAACGCGCCTAAAGAAGTTTTCACTTCAAAAAACGGTCTGGGTCTCGCTCAACCCTCCACTATAACTCGCCCTAACCATCTGTCATAATAAAATGTATCTAGTTCCTAGTACTTAGGATGATTATACCTTGCTGTTGAATATATATTGAAATGTTTCTATTATGAATATTTGACATTGTGAAGAGATTTGTGACGTTTATCACGGTGTATCAGCAGAAGCCAGTGGCACCACTCTAAAACTGAAGTCACGTCCGGCGACGTGCTAAACATGTTGTTTATTCACAAACACAGCACTCGTACTTATTTGTATATTTTTATTTTTAGTACAAACAATAGTTTTAAAATACGTTTACTGAATAATTGTGTCATCAGTGTTACTCTTTACGAGAATCCTAACTTTCTTAACTTAAGGCGCTATTAACTGCCAACGACCTTGAGTGGTTAGCTTGCGTGTTCAGTGCTGACCTCACGTAACGCGTCGTTTGTCAACACTAATAGTCACGCTGTAATAGAACACGCCCATCAAGGAGCGCTGTCCGAAATTAGACTCATTATTAATTTATTATACATAAAACACATTTAGAATAAATATAAATAATTAAATTATCTTTAAAATACGCTTTATAGTTTTAACGTGATTCTCATTTTTTTATCCGTAGTAGACGTAACTTTAGAAATTAATTACACTACGTTAAAAAAATATTACTTCAAATATTCACATATCAAATTACGAAAGAAATTTCATCACCACTGCTCTCAAAACGGTGAAGGAAAAGATCGTGAGGAAACCGGCATGTCTTGGAACCAAAAAATTCGAAGACATGTGACATCCACCAATCCACATTGGGCCCGCGTGGTGGATTACGGCCCACACCCTCTCACAGAGAGGAGAGTTCTCATTGTAATTGTAAGTGAATAATATGTATACGAGAAATAAATGTTTAAAACAATAACCCATCCTCCCTATAGGTACCTTCCCCATTCATGAATGCACACCGGAAAACTTGAAAAATCCATATAGCATTGCAATATTTTTAATAAAAAAACTTTTTTACAAAAAAAAACAACCGACTTCCAAAAAAAAAAATACACTAAAAATTTATAAATAACTTTAATTTCGGCAGTCGGTGTTTGTATTTTTACTTCTTCGTTATTTGACACCGACTTCCGAAATTGAAGTTATTTATAAATTTTTAGTGTATTTTTTTTTTGGAAGTCGGTTGTTTTTTTTTTGTAAAAAAGTTTTTTATTTTTCACTTTTTAGTTGTTATACCCCAGAACTACAAACCCCAATATAATGGAACGTGGAATTTAAACATTTGGAGAACACCAAAACGTCATCGAGGTACACGTATTTTCCGTTTTTGTTCAGTTTCTCAAAAAGCGCTGAAGCAATTTCAATAAAATTTATATGGGACCACCTCGGTAGTATATTCTTTCAGATGAAAAAAGAATTTTGAAAATTGGTTCACAACTGACGGAGAAATCGGGTAACATACATACAAAAAAAAAAAAAAAAACATACAGACGAATTGAGAACCTCCTCTTTTTGGAAGTCGGTTAAAAACATAAGCTGAGTGAGTAGTTAATCTACCAACTAGGCACACTTTCCCCATTTAAAACAAAACAGCTTTATTACAGATGGTATTTATTTACGTTCTACACACAAGGACCTGCCTTTCCCCCCGAGTCAGCACAACCTTGACACTAAGGGGAGTCCCCTTGCCTCCACTGCCATGTAACCGAAGAGATTTCTTTTTTTTTTTACAGAAAATGAGTTACAGGGAACACTTTTACAAGTCAATGTTTTTTTGTCAGTTTAAGCTAGATGAGGCCGATGTTTCCTAGCTGACTACCCTGAGAAGAAACACCAAACAAACTCAGAGGTCAAAGTCTCTTTTTAACCGACTTCCACAAAGAGGAGGTTCTCAATTCGTCAGTATGTTTTTTTTTTTTTTTGTATGTATGTTACCCGATTTCTCCGTCAGTTGTGAACCAATTTTCAAAATTCTTTTTTCATCTGAAAGAATATACTCCCGAGGTGGTCCCAAATAAATTTTATCGAAATTGCTTAAGCGCTTTTTGAGAAACTGAACAAAAACGGAAAATACGTGTACCTCGATGACGTTTTGGTGTTCTCCAAATGTTTAAATTCCATGTTCCATTATATTGGGGTTTTTAGTTCTGGGGTATAACAACTAAAAAGTGAAAAATAAAAAACCTTTTTACAAAAAAAACAACCGACTTCCAAAAAAAAATACACTAAAAATTTATAAATAACTTTAATTTCGGAAGTCGGTGTCAAATAACGAAGAAGTAAAAATACAAACACCGACTTCCGAAATTAAAGTTATTTATAAATTTTTAGGGTTTTTTTTTTATGGAAGTCGGTTGTTTTTTTTGTAAAAAGGTTTTTTAAAGTGTTCTAATCCATACAATCTTTAGGTACTGGTCAAATCATATGAGAACCGTTAACTGTACGTTAATATCTGAGATGAGCTTTTGAGGACAGCACCAGGCAGGTTTGAGTGGACCTGTCCAGACAGTGCAAGCATTTGTCAGTTATCGTATAGCTCAACTCAGAACTTTAAGGTATCGTGTAGCTCAACACAACGATCCGATGAACAATACCAAAGTAAGGACATTTGGGTAGGCCGCAAAAGTACTCAAACTGCCAGACCATCATGAAATCTACGTGAATATAACGACCTACATACGAGTAGTTCTCACATTTACAATAGCCCTCACAGGCAATATGCAACTACAGGCTTTATAGTCATTGCATGTACTCGTAACACTACCCACAGCAACAAGGCCCAACCTTCATCCCTGTAATACATTTCAAATATAGCTACAGGACAATACAATGAAGAGCAAACCTCGTAACTGATGGGAGTAGGAGATACAATCGTACAAAGTTTAGTTAAAATCCAGGCTTACTAGGAACCTCAGTAGGTATCTTTCTAGGCTCACTCATCGCATCATCTGCCTAGCCTTTTCCCAACTATCTTGGACTTGGCTTCCAGTCTAACCGGATGCAGCTGAATACCAGTATTTTACATGTAGCGACTGCCTATCTGACCTCCACAGCCCAGTTACTGGGTAATACGATACCTCTTAGTAAGACTGGTTGGCCGGCATTTCGGGCTTCTGACGACCCGTAACGACTGTCAAAGATTAACGATTGACAGCCGGGACCAACGGCTTAACGTGCTTTCCGAGGCACGGAGGAGTCTCGGTATGTAAAGATGATAACCCATCCATGGAACCACCCTGGCAAGCGTAGCTTAACCTGATGTATAGACCCGTGCTGCTGTTATTACTTTAGCCACGAGCTCCTCACTCCTCGCAATCCTACTTAAATATGTGCTATTCCAGACTATAATCTATCTCTGTGCTTAATTTCATCCAGATCCGTTCAGCCGTTCTGGCGTGGTTGAGTTACAAACATCCATTCATTTAATTATAGAAAAACTTTTTAACAAAAAAATCAACCGACGAAAAAGAACTAAAAAGCAAAAAATAAATAAACCTTTTAAATCTTGAGTATTGAGCTTATTTACCTACAAAAATATCAAATTTTACATAAACTAATTTTGAGTCGGCGCCAAAGAACAATCTGATTATTAAATATCAAAATTTTATATGTACGTAGAAATGAAGAAGACATCTAGCCTTCTTATCGTTTCTTCTGTTTCTTTTGGCGCCGACTCAAAATTAGTTTATGTAAAATTTAATATTTTATGTAGGTAAATAAGCTCAACTCAAGACTTAAATTAAAAGGTTTATTTTTTTTGGTTTTTAGTTCTAATTCGTCGGTTGAATTTTTTGTTAAAAAGTTTTTTATTTTATGATTTTTTGTGACTCGCATCATCTTTAAATACTCTGAAGCTAATTTCTAATCCTTCATCATTCCTCTTGGCACTGAGCTGATGATGTAACCATCCTTTTATAAGGTGCCCAGGATATTGACCAGTTGAGGTTACCTCCAATATTCCAAAGACGTCTTTTCTTCAAAGTATATTAAGTGGTATCTGTCACTAAAACCAGTTTTTTATAACTAACTTCTATTGTTAAGGAAAGGTATGGTTTCCATCATCAGCTCAGTTTCATGATGTGATGATTCCTAAATGCAAATACCTGATTAAGTTATGAAAAATAAACAGAAACAATATTCGTGCCCAATTTTCGAGGTTGTCTCTCAATTTTATCAGGATTCCATAATCAGATCCTAATGTCCATGACATAGGACCACCCTTGAGATATACCCTATCTAAGAAAAAAAGAATCATCAAAATCGGTTCATAAACAACGGAGTGAGGGCTGAACATACGTACAGAAACGCTAAACGTGCCCACAGTTTTCGAGGTTTTCTCTCAATTTTATCAGGATTCCATTATCAGATCCTGATTTCCTTGACATGGGACCACCCTTGAGATATACCCTATCTAACAAAAAAATAATAATCAAGATCGGTTCATAAATGACGGAGTGAGGGCTGAACATACACAAAAAATATATATATATATATAAATATACGGTCGAATTGAGAACCTACTCCTTCTTTTTTCGTCGGTTAATTAAATTGAAATGATTAATAATTATTATTAATTCGTCCATCGACATTTTAGCATTTATAATATTGAAGGTAGTAGGAACAGGGTGGTCAACACTCGTGGTGCTGGTGGACCTGGACAGTCTCAACATGCGCCACCTGTGGAACCCCGGCGTACGCGCGCTCCTGCACATCATACAGGTCAATCAATGTCGAATAGTTTAGGCCCTCCATAGACGGACTGCTTAGAGCAGTGTCGAGACCAACTGCACGAGAGCAGTCGTTTAGCGCGGTTGGAGTCGAATTGAACCCGACTACTCTTAGTCTTTCCTGGGGAGTAATAGCTAAGCTACCACGTGATCAGCCGTATCAATTATAGGGGGCCCCAGGGCTCCAGGGGCCCCGACTTGTAGAAGCACAAAATAGTAAAATATAGTCCACTACCTCAAATTCTTATAAATGAGAGGCTTGCTAATGAATAATTATGATTTGATAGGATGCTCCAATTTCCTCCTATGTTCTGTGCGAGTAAGGCCTATTTTGTAAAAAAAAACAATTACCCGTTGGGCTTAACGCAGTGGGGTAAAAAAGGGACCCCCATAAATTTTTAGGGTTCCGTACCTCAAAAGGGAAAAACGGAAGCCTTATAGGATCACTTTGTTGTCCGTCTGCCTGTCTGTCAAGACCCTTTTTCTCAGGAACGCATGAAGGTATCAAGCTGAAATTCACATCAAATACTTAGGTCTGTTGTCCCTTGGAGCTGTAAAAAAGTCAAACTTCTAAGCCTACGCAATCAAAAGATACAGCCGTCTATGCTGCAAATGTTCGACACTCGCAAGGTAATCAAAACCTACAGGGTACTTCTCGTAAACTCAGAATCTTGAAATTTGGTACGAAGCAACGTCTTATAGCACAGATAAAGGAAAAATTTCGAAAAGCATATATTTTTAGTTACATCATATAATAAAAATGTCTTTTACTTATATATCTACATGTTTGTACGAAACCCTCTGTGCGCGGGTCCGACTCGCACTTGGCCTTTTTTTTGATACTGGGCCCCTTTTGGACTAGCTACGCCACTGAGTAGGAAGTACCAGTAGGGTATATAGATACTCCACCTAGCCATCAATCATCTTCAAGGCTGACTCTTCGTTGCGTCTCACACTGTAGATATTTGTAAATATGTACGACGAAAGACAAGATCACATAAACTAGTGTTTAATAGCAACGTGTTACTAAAATGTTGTTAAACATAAATAGTGGCTGAAAGCCAACCATCTTATAGGATGTGAAATATCTCGGTTCGTTTATCATTTAAATGTACCTACCGTGTAGAGATTCTTCTTCCGCGTGTCGATAGCAAATTTAGTTTTTAACGCGTCAGGCCCCTGCGTAGCCACCAACAATAGGTTTTTAATTGTGTCTGCTAATGAGAAATTTGACGCGTTAAATATATCTAACCAGCTTCTGATAGTGGCTTCGCCCTCGTGGAATTAATACTTCCCTTGTTATAAAATTTCAACCCGATTTTCACCCCCTTGAGGGTTGAATTTCGAAAAACCCTCTCTTAGTGGATACCTACTCTTCACAAAGAACACACCTTCCAAATTTCATGTCTCTAGGACCAGCGGTTTAGGCTGTCAGTCAGTCAGTCAGTCAAGACTTTGAATTTGTATATACAGATGTTTGACCACGGCAACAGCATTCGCTGACGCAGCCATTAGGTCCTCGCATGTACAGACGACAGGGCAAGCGGTGCAAGATAAAGGCTGGGTCATGGTCTGCGGAGAGACACCGCATAAATATTGAAGATTGGAGTCATCCGAGAATCCCCACATGAGGAGGTAGAGATCGCCATGGGATCTGGAGGCAAAGTTCCTTGCGCACCTATATGAGTGGCGCTAGGAGGCGAAACGCCGGGCGAAACTCCGCTGCCGCGACACCTCGTGGCTCGGCGGACAGAGCTCCGGTAGGATGTCATGGCGACATGGAGAGAGCGACTGTCGAAACCCAGCACTGGGCACACCACCATTGCGGCGGTAGTGCCCCTCTTTGAGGAGTGGCTGGAGAGGCGCCACGGCGTCCTCACCTTCCGCCTGATGCAGATCCTCACCGGACAGGGTTGTTTTGGGAGATTCCTGTTTCGGATCGGGTGGGAGGAAACGCCAGGGTGTTTCCACTGCGAGGATCGCCCAGAGGACTCGGTGGAGCATACGGTGGACGTCTGCCCCGCTTGGGCAGAGCACCGCCGTGTCCTCGTGGAATCGATAGGCGGCAGCGACCTCCCGCGCCCAGCCCTGGTTCAGGCCATGGTATGGAGCGAGAGGAAATGGGAAGCCGTCTCCTCCTTCTGCGAAGCAGTAATGCTCGCGAAGAGGGAGGCGAGACGCGTGAGGGAAGCTCAACGGAGTGGTCCTCACGGCCCCGGCCGCTACCGCAGGAGACGCCAGGGGCTTCCGGCGCCGCGTGACGATCTCCGGCCACCATAGACCCATAATGGGTAGCTCGCCGTCCGATCAGCACCAGGCTCGAGTAGTGAAAGTAGTGTTCCACGCGCGCCTGAAAGAGTTGTCAGCATTCATGACCGAGCCCGTCATGGCCGATGATAAATTCGAAACAGAGTTACATCGCCCCTGGGCACTCAGGGCAGGGAAGGAAGTGGGTTTTAGTCAGTAAGAGTCTGACACGCCCTTCCGCTCCACCCTAGAGCGGGAGATGTCATTGGATGATTTCCCACAGCACAAAAAAAAAAAACAAAAAAAAAGGAGGTAGAGATGAATCCCACCAAAAATATAAATGTGAAAGAATGCCTACTTCTCTCGATGTTCTTTTAATTGTAGGTAGTTACTGTCGTGCACAAGATTCTTCAGTTACTTTAATTGAAAAATTGTTGTGTTCCTTGTTACTCGAAAGTGCGACATCGCATCAGCCAAAATTCGGATAGCACTTCGTTTGTTCACCCGTCACGGTTGGTGATTTCTTGGCTAACATAGTCTAGTCATAAAAATAGAAGTCATAATGGATTAACGGAAAATTACAGGCGGAACTGCTCTGGTCATCAAGGGAGCCTTACTTACCGGAAAATACATAAATGTCTTTGCGGAAAAGTCGTAAACTATCTAAGTAAAATGTAGGTTACACGAGTAAGATTTCCATTTGTTAATGGTAACATTTTTATGAGGAGGTATTTTTATACCTAATCAGCGTAAGTCCGTTATATTGAAAAGCTAATGTTAAATAGATAGAATCATTTTATTCTACGTACTTAGACCATGAAAGGTTATAGGCGGAACGTCATTGGACATTAAATGAAGCAGGATCGTTAAAATGTGTAAGTGACCTTGACGAACGTAACGATGGCGTTTCGGCTTCTCATTTTGTCTATGTGAGCTTACGAGTGTTTCGCGTGTAAAGATACAAGCCGGCTTCTCATTCTGGTAGGTACTTCAGATTGCTGGATTTTGACACTCCGTCTATAACCTTTCATATTCTAAGTCTAGGTACATCAAAATAGTTACGCAACTCTTTTAAATAAACATAAATCTATAGCTCTATAAATCTATATCTAATCTATCTGAAAGTTTTCCTTTAAATTTCATTATCACGAATTTATTTAGATTTTTCAAGCCATTATACAGAGTGTAACAGAAAGGTGTGGTCATATTTTAAGAACTGCATCTGCCCATCGATATGAACAACTTTCTTCAAGAAAATCCGCAGAAATTCTAAAAAAAAATTTTTACCTCCCACACAAATATTGATCAGCTGATGATAACTTTGTATGGAAAGTCCAATTTTTTTTTTTGAAAATTTTCAATTTTTTCTTAGAGAAAGTTGTTCATTTTCATGGGCAGAACTGGCTCCTAAAATATGACCACACCTTTCCGTTACACCCTGTATAGTTTAGCTTTTAGAGGGGATGCTCAACTTAAATAAAAAATTTCATTTAAAAGTTTACTATTTCGCAAACGATTCACTGATTTGAAAAATGGTTTTCTAACCCCGCAATTAAAGCCCTATCCAACGATACCCCACACAATAGGATAATGAGAAACAATAAAAGTCATACTTTACATACTTACATATTTTTACAAAAAAACTTTTTCAAGATTTTATTATTTATCGTAGCGTGATTAATATATTTATATACCTATCCAAGCAAAATTGCAGCTTTTTTGTACTAACAGTCGCTTCGGACTAATCGGACGGACAGACGGACTGACCGAAACTATAAGGGTTACTTGTCAGTGTTAGGAAGGACTACGAAATCCTAATAAAAAGGAGATAGTCTGCGGTGTAAGTATTGCTATTAGGCAATTTAATAAAAGATTTATTTTTCATTAAGAATATACTTAAGTACCATACCTAAATATAAAATTATATAACTACATATAGTAATAAAATTAAATATAAGCACATAATATGATCAATGTTTTTGACAAACACCTTGTACTTATAAATAGCTTCAGCTAAAAGTTCCCCATGAAATAAAAGCTCCGATCAAATGAATAGGTTGGTAATAACACTGACTTTTATTGAAACAAACGACTGTTCCCGTGTACCTTCCTAAAGTTTAGGGTTGCCATAACAAAAGTCTACCAACCAGGACAACAAGTCCGAACGAAAACCCCGGATTTCGGACATTTTCAATTTTATATTTACTCAGAACCAACAAAAAAATAGAACCGACTTCCAAAAAAAAGTGCAAAATAACTTTAATTTCGGAAGTCGGTGTTTCTGATTTTGTGGCTTCCTTTTTTGACACCGACTTACGAAATTAAAGTTATTTTGCACTTTTTTTGGAAGTCGGTTCTATTTTTTTGGAAAAAAGTTGTTTATTTTTCACTTTTTAGTTGTGGTTCTCCATTAAACTGTGTAAACCATTCATAGACATACGATCGCAGCAATCGCGGTTGATTTGCTGTTAATTTTTGACGAGTTCCGTTGTCTGTCTCCGAAACCCATCATCAGATCAATATGAAATTTAAATGGGACCATTTCGAAACAAACCCCTTTCGAACAAAAAAAGAATTTTGCAAATCCGTCAATATATGACCGAGTTATGCCCGAAAATACATAAAAAATAAAAATACAAACGACCGAATTGATAACCTCCTTCTTTTTAAAGTCGTTTAAAAATTCGTTTTGATTCTTAGAAATTGGACTTATTATTTTCATACTTTTAATATTAAATTAAGGTAAAGTTAAGACAATAATGGTAGTACAGAGTGAAACGCTGCTTCGTTTCACTCTGGACAACCATTATTGTCTTAAGATAAAATTCGGTCTCCAAATATAACAGAACGTAAACTCCGATCCGGACTGCTCACTAAACCCCGCCCGGACGCTCCCCGGACGCCCTCCAAACTAGAACAAAACCGGGGAAACCCGGACAGATGGCAACTCCAAGTTTAGTATTAAAACATTTTATAGCAGTCGCGTGAAAGCAAGGTATTAAATGAACACTTGCCTTGAACACGTCTCGTACGATAATAATATTATAAATAAATACAGCTTTATTTATAAAACTCGCTCAACATTATGCTTAGTAATTAAGTATATACTGATTAGTGGATTCCAAATTCAACATAACATGTCTCATCCATCAAATTCAACTGTATCGGGTGTAAAAAGACAGTTTCCGAAGCCGAAAGCCACATATTCTACCCATTATTTGGATATTTTTTTCCACTAGACCATACCCGGGAATCCACTGGAGTTCTGGAGATATTGAAGGTCAAAGTCGCAATTTTTTTTTTACTTTTTTACGAAAATAAACTCAGTGTTATTATTAAACTTTTTTTCAAACAATTAACGAATTTTTTTCGAAATTTCGAAATTACGCATTTGAAGTTATAAAAACAAAATGAATATCGAACGTATCCCACAAGTACCTACGTGGCTTAGAGCGAAGGGGCCGGGTTTAACTACACTTGCCTGTTCGCGTTACATTGCGGGCAATAAAAAAAAATCATACCTAAAAATAAAAGTCGTTTCCTAGCAATCATTTTTGCGCAAAGCTACTTTGTTACATGACATGTATAGTATGCGTAGTTGACGGCTATGTAATGTGTCTTATTACATCCTGTATACAGGATGTAACGGAAAGGTGTGGTCATATTTTAAGAACTGCATCTGCCCATCAATATAAACAACTTTAAGTATTCAAGTAAACAAGAGGAAATTCTCAAAAAAAAATTTTACCTCCCATACAAATAATGATCAGCTGATGATAACTTTGTATGGCAAGTCTAATTCTTTTTTTGGAAATTTTCATTTTTTTCTTAGATTAAGTTGTTCAGTTCCATGGGCAAAACCGGTTCTTAAAATATGACCACACCTTTCCGTTACACCCTGTATATAACAAAACCTCTTTTAAATCATTAGTCAGTAGGTACTTTACCACCCACATCCACTTACCCTTCTCCAGGTAGAAAATATTGAAATAAGAACCTGCTGCTTTGCTGCGGTAACGGCCGCGACTTGCAAGTTTGTAGGTCGTGAGTTCAAACCCAGGCAGGCGCTTTACTTTGTGTTTAAATTATTTCATCACCACTGCTCTCAAAACGGTGAAGCAAAATATCGTGAGGAAACTGGCATGTCTTAGAACCAAAAAATCGAGGACATGTGACATCCACCCATCCGCATTGGTCCCGCGTGGTGGATTACGGTTCACACCCTCTCACAGAGAGGAGGCCTGTGGCCCAGGAATGGGGACATTGAAAGGCTGATGATGAATCATTGTCATCCCTATCCAATTTTTTTGTATCGGGGGGTAACCTTCAAAAGGCGCCTGGACTTTTGAGGAAATAAAAAGGCCAGGGAGTGTGGGATTTTTACCTCACTAAACCCATTCCGGTGATCATCATCATCAGCAAATGGAAGGGGTTCCATGACATCATAAAAGTTCACCCGGAACCCCCTCTGTATACGCGATCCCGCTCGGCGTCCTCCTGAACCGTTACGGTCTCACAGAAGGAGCCAACTTGCCTCCAGTTTTCTGTCTCCGTCAGCATAGCCCTTACAACTGCCGGCAGAGACTGGTCTCATCCAACCCTGGCGACCAAGACCTTCCGCTCAGAGGCCCATGCAGAGCACTCCTCGAGCGTGGGCTGTACAGAATCTAGATTCACTGCACGCACCCGCTCGAGCATTGCGTCTGCTGTGGTGGCAATTAGCCGTGGCCTCACGCCTCCTATTCATGTACTCACCGAAGCAATCAAGCCCGGTAAGCACCTAAGTGAGCCTGTTTTTTTTTTTTTTTTTTTTTTGGGGGGTGGGAAATCATCCTATGACTTCTTCCGCTCTAGGGTGGAGCGGAAGGGTGTGTCAGACTCTTACTGACTAAAACCCACCCCTGTTCCTCCCTGCCTCGAGTGCCCGGGGGCGAGGTAGCTCTTTCGAATTTATCCTCCACCCCCGGGCAAATTTATCCTCCACCAAGTGAGCCTGTAGGAGATGCACCCGTTGTATTATACCTAGCTGACAGACAAGACAAAAAGAGCACCAACAAGAAAGAACGTAAGGTGAGCCAACTAATCATATTCCATGCATATACCGCAAAAAAAAACTTTTTTACAAAAAATACAACCGACTTCTAAAAATTGCAAAATAACTTTAATTTCGGCAGTCGGTGTTTGCGTTTTGTTTCTTCGTTATTTGACACCGACTGCCGAAATTCAAGTTGTTTTGCAATTTTTAGAAGACGGTTGTCATCATTATTCTCATAATTCTCCTGCCTGTCCCAATTTATTTGGGGTCGGTGCAACGTAGCGTAACTACGTGGTCGGGGCCCACCTTCACATGGCCCTTCCAACGTAGAAGTTATACGGGCCGAATCGTGGGACGCGTGCGGACGTAGCTCCCTTGGCCATCTTATTTTATCGTCCGCATGCAGACGCTACTTGATCCCGTAAAAATTAGCCACGTGTGTTCCGTGGTACACTTCCCCACAATTAGGTGTGTGACAGCACAAGAGAATTGCTCTTCGTCGCCGGGCAGACTTTCTGTCTCCGCTCCTAACCATTGCGCTCCTCGCGCTCCAATGCACTCCGGACAGCATGCCACTCGTGCGCGAACTCCCGCAGCCTTGCGAAGTTCGCCGGTGAGCTCACAAGATCGGTGTAGTAGATCGGACCGGCCTCCGTGCGGCTGATCCCATCATCTTGCACCTTGCTTCAGCATACAGGGGGCAGACCCACAGCACGTGGTACTGGTCTTCCTCTTCCATACCACAGTAACATACGCTCACCTCACATAGCTTCATATCACTAAGCCTTTTCCTGAAACATCCATGTCTCGTGAGGATCTGGGAGAGCTCGTAATCAGGCACAACCCAGTTGGACCTGAGTCGGGCCACCACGTCCGGGAAGAAACGGTACAACTCCCGTCCTTTCTCCTCAGTCGTCCATCTCCTTTGCCGGTTATCCATCGCCTCATTCCAAACCGCTTTCTTGCGCCGGGCAAGCGGGCGCCCACTTGCTGCCGCGGCTTGACCTGTACTTCGGCCGCGACCTGGCGCTCCTCATCAAACCGCCACTTATTTTTCGTTTTTGTTCAGTTTTTCAAAAAGTGCTGAAGCAATTTCGATATAATTTATTAGGTACTCGTACCTCGGACCACTTTCGGATAAAAAAATTTAAAAAAAAAACTTTGAAAATCGGTCCACAACTGACAGAGAAATCGGAGGAAATACATAAAAAAAAGTGTGTGTGTGTGTACTTATGTACGCACGTAAGAAGTTATACTTCTTTGGCGTACCAAGATAAAAAACCAAACTGTCACAAAGTTTACAAAAGGAAACCAATCATTCTTCATGAACCACAGACCATAGCTAACTTCAGGGTGTCAGTTCTAGCTAACTTCAGGCTGTAGGTTTTTTGTGACGTTGTGCGCGCGCATCGTAAAAATTTACTCTCATTAATTTCTCTAACGCGCCAAAAGAAGTATAACTTCAAAAAAACACACAAACAGTCGAACATAGAACTGCCTCCTTTTTCGAAGTCGGTTAAAAACTATTAATTGACAAAAACGGGTCATTGGTAGCCGTTCACGATGCGTTTTCGGCTGCTTTGCTTTCGTAGCAACGTCGCGTTGTTGGTGCTACGCCGTAGCAATAGAATGCAGAAGGCCTATACTATGTTTCAGATAAATTTGCAATAAAGTACATTGACCTTTCCCTAATAACTCTTCGTAGGTACCTGAACAATTAAAGAATGGTGAAAACAATGTTTTTAAAATCAACAAATAGTATAAACCTGGTGCACCAAAATATTTATGGTTGTATGGGCAAGGATTTAGAAATAGAATTATTCCTTAAATTTAACAATGTAGATATTCTTTGTATAACTGAACATTGGCTTAGAAGCCATCAGATTATGTTTAATTATAGTAATCACCAGGTTGGTAGTTCGTTCAGCAGAGTAAACGCTATACATGGTGGCTCATTAATTTTCATAAATAATATACTTAAGTTTAAAGACCGCAAGGATATTGTGAGCCTCTCTGTTGAACAGACAGTTGAAATTGCCTGTATTGAATTGGAGCAGTTTGTTATATTAAGTGTGTACAGACCACCTAAAGGATTGTATGATTGTTTTGAAAAAGTAATGGATGAAGTGTTGCAAAAAATTTGTAACTCTAGTAAGTCTGTCATCGTTTGTGGCGACTTCAACGTTAATTTGTTAGAAACTTCTAGCCTAAGCACTAAAATTATAAGTTTGTTTCAGTCATACAATCTTGTAAATCTATTTATGGAGCCTACTAGAATAACCCCCACTACTGCATCTTGCCTAGATAATATTTATGCAGATATTTTACCTACCCACAAAAAAATTATTAATTTATTAGACTCTGATCATAGTGGACTATTGATCACTATACCAAATATAAACAAATATAAACGAAAAAAAGATATCACTGTTAACCCAAAATCTAAAGGTCGCTTGGAAACATTTAAAACTAAACTCTCAAATAAAATCCCACTTTTGTCAACTAATGATGACCCTAATCAACATTATAATGATTTTTTCAAAATGTATTGCACGCAATTTGATACTACTTTTATTCCTAAGACGATTTCGGTAAATAGCAATACTTCCTTCAGTGACTGGGCCACCATTGGTATTAATAAAAGTAGAAAACGGCTGTATGTATGAAGAACGGACTTATATTAACACTGTAGAATTTAATTTATATGTTAAGAATTATTCTAAATTATTTAAAAAAGTATGTTATTTGGCGAAATCTCGCTACTTAAGTTCAAAAATTAAAAATAGTAGTAATGTAATTAAAATGACTTGGGATATTATTAATAGCGAAACGGGAAGGTCTTGCAACCGAAGTAGTGATTACAGCCTTGCTATTGACGACAGTATCATTAAATCAGATTCGCAAGTCGCCGCGGCATTTGAAAATTTCTTTGCAGAGATTCCCGTATCGACTACAAAATCTCTAAATTCATCACCAACTGCTGCAGAAATTTTACTTAAAGAAAACGTTCCAGTTTGTGAATCCCAATTTTATTTCCAATATGTCACTTGTAATGATGTAATCAAAACTTTTAATACTTTAAATGTTAAAAAGACTGCAGATCTATGGGGTAATTCTGTTGACGTTGCTAGGTCTATTATAGACATTGTAGCACCTACTTTAGCAGTAATCTTTAATAATTGTATAGATTGTGGTGAGTTTCCTGATCTAATGAAATATAGTAAAATTATACCATTGTTTAAATCGGGTAGTACATCAGACCCTACTAATTATAGACCTATATCAGTGCTACCTACTTTTAGTAAAAGTTTTGAGAAAATTATTTTAGATCAAATTCAAAGATATTTTAATAAACACAAATTATTACACAACAAACAGTTTGGTTTCACAAAGGGTCGTTCAACAACTGATGCTGGTGTTGAACTTTTGGGACACATTTATAATGCATGGGAAGATAAATGCGATGCGTTGGGCATTTTTTGCGATTTGTCTAAGGCTTTCGATTGCGTTCTCCATGATACATTGATCAGGAAGCTGCACTACTACGGAGTCCGGGGCGCCTCCCTGGATCTTCTTACTTCATACTTGAGTAATAGGATTCAGAGAGTTGATGTGAACGGCAAAAGGTCTTCCGGGTCTGTAGTCAGAATGGGGGTTCCTCAAGGCTCAATTCTGGGTCCTTTTTTGTTTCTAATCTATATCAACGACTTGCCTTACCTCATAAAGGATAAACATGATATAGTGCTGTTTGCAGATGACACTTCACTTTTATTTAAACTCAAACGTCAGCAGGTGGTTGTTGATAATGTAAATAATGCTCTTTCAACTGTAGTTAACTGGTTTAATGTCAATAATCTTCTCCTTAACGAGAAAAAAACAAAATGCATAAAGTTCACATTACCCAATGTAATACAAGTGAACACTAGTGTGTCAATAAAGGGTGAAGAGTTGAAACCCGAGGATTCCACAGTGTTCTTAGGTTTAACTTTGGATGCGCAGCTTCAGTGGAGCCCCCATATAGATAAACTGTCCAAAAAACTTAGCTCCGCAGCATACGCCGTAAGGAAAATTCGTGGTTTAACTGATTTAGAGACAGCTCGTTTAGTATACTTTAGTTATTTTCATAGTGTGATGTCGTACGGTATTCTGTTGTGGGGAAATGCCGCCGATATTCAGACAATTTTTGTTTTACAGAAAAGGGCTATTCGTGCAATTTATAAATTAAGTCCCAGACACTCCCTCAGAGACAAATTTAAAGAGATTAATATTATGACTGTTCCCTCTCAATATATTTATGAGAATCTCATGTATGCACATAAAAATATTAATCTGTTTAAAAGATACAGTGATATCCATAGCATAAATACTAGGAACAAACACAAATTTATTGTACCAAAAACCAGGCTCAAGAAAAAAATAGGTGGTTCGTTTAGATGTCAATGTATACGTTTCTATAATAAACTTCCTAGCCAAATTCAAGAACTAAGCATAAATAAATTTAAATCATTTATTAAACGTAAGCTATGCCAGAAAGCTTTTTACACAATTAATGACTTTCTTGAGGACAAAAAGGCGTGGGATTGAGCTGCTTCAATGATATACATGAGCCATTGTTTTCATATGTACTACTTACTGATGAAAAATTTTTTATATATATATTTTTTTTTTAATATTCGTTTTTGACATGAATACTTGTATAGTATTGTATTATATTTTTTATTTTATTTTTTTATTGACATTTTATATTTATTATTTTTTTTTTTTTTGACTTGAATACTTTGTTAAGTATTATATTTATTTTTATTTTTTGATTGACATATTATGATTACTATTTTGTTTGACACAAATATTTACTTTGTAAAGTATTATATTTTTTTTATTTTTTTTTATTACTTAATTATTGTAAATGTGAGGACTATGTGGGTTATTATTATTATTTTCTCCTCCTTTTTACAGTAATTTTCAACGTTGTCTGACAGTTTGAGTACTTTTGCGGCCTACCCAAATGTCTTTTCTTTGGTATTGTTCGTCATGTCATTGAGCTCCTTAGTGGTTTTTAAGTTGAGCTATTCGACTATTGACAAATGCTTGCACTGACTGGACAGGTCCACTCAAATATGTTTGGTTCTTTCTTCAAAAGACCACTACAGACACTAAGCTGCATGGTCCTCATATAGAATAATGTGAATGCGAGAACTATGTATGTCGTTATATTCATGTAGATTCTATGATTGTCTGGCAGTTTGAGTATTTTTTGCGGCCTACTCAAATGTCCTTACTTTGGTATTGTTCGTCGGTTCGTTGAGCACCTCAGAGTTCTGAGTTGAGCTTCGCGATGACTGACAAATGCTTGCACTGTCTGGACAGGTCCACTCGAATTCGTGTGTTGCTTTCTTCATAAAGCTCATCCCAGACATAAACGTACATGGTTCTCATAGGATCTAACCAGTCCACATTGTATGGATTTGAACACTAAAAGAGACTTTGACCTCTGAGTTTGTTTCGGTGTTTCTTCTCAGGGTAGTCAGCTAGGAAACACCGGCCTCATCTAGCTTAAACTGACAAAAAAACATTGACGTGTAAAAGTGTTCCTTGTAACCTATTTACTGAATAAACATCATTTATCATTTATCATTTATCATTTTATTAAATATAAATCGTTTTTCATTATTAGACAATGTTAAGGATCACAAGAGATGTTGATTCGGGACAGCTTTGAGTCATTAATTCCGTTTTTCAAATTAAAAATGTAAATAAATGTAGGTGGGTCAATGACCGTTATTGCACGATTATTTGGGACAACCTATAGCGTCAATACAAATACTGTAAAACTGTATAAGCGCTGCCTGGTGACAATAACGAGTAACCTCTTTTTTTCTATACGATTTAACATAAACATACGCGAACGTTTACGAAAACGCGTTCGAGTACCTACGTTAAAAAACGCACACTAGACCCTCAGTATTTATAGAGCTTTTGTTTGGCAAGTCATGCTGTTTTCCTTCTTATACAACCACATTACCCAAGCACTAACTCACATGACCATCAATTTGTTTTCCTTTAAGCTTCCTATTATGAAGTATTTAGATACAGAGTATAAAGGTACCCAGTAGCCATTTCTACTCGATTTTATTATCTAACTTCAGTCGCCGTGATGTCATTCATAAAATTTCAGATTGTAAACCGGTCAGCGGGAACAAAAGAATACAAAACCAGTGTAGTTTACGATGCCTAGTGCCATTAAAGGGGCTATCAAAGCTACAATATAACGATTAACGACCCATCAACTTGTTGTTTGAAGCCAGCTTCCAAGTTATTGTTACGATGCCGCATTTTAAATTATGTACTTGATACAGTTACATCATAAAGATTATGGTCTCGCCATGGAACTATCATGTTTATTTGTGGACAACCACGAGAAATTCTGCCACATGCGAACGTAGGTAAAATTAATACCTAATGATAATTCCCTTCAATCTATTTTATAAATTCAGAATGTCCCTTCATTTTCGATTAACTACGATTTTTGGAACGAAGTTCCTTATCGCGCGTTGTGAAAGGGGGCTAGACGGAAAAAATTCTTACGAAAAGTTGTCACGACACTAATGAGGCTGTCCATCCAAAAAGATTGTGTTGGAAAAACAATCTAATAAAAACTTCTTGTATTTTTGGTGGGTAGGTACAAAGTTTGCAAGCAGATCAAGCATTATCTAACCAATTTCGTGTGTTAAATCTAGCGGAGCTTGGAACAAAGCTGAGCTGAGCTGAGCTGAGCTGAGCTGAGCTTAGCTGATCTGAGCTGAGCTGAGCTGAGCTGAGCTGAGCTGAGCTGAGCTGAGCTGAGCTGAGCTGAGCTGAGCTGAGCTGAGCTGAGCTGAGCTGAGCTAAGCTGAGCTGAGCTGCGATGAGATGAGATGATGAAGTATAACTTCTTACGTGCGTGCGTGTGTGCGTAGTTAATAATAAAAAAAATATTATAAATTAAAAAAAATAAAATTAGATTACAATTCCTTCACTAATTAATCGAAAGGAACTTCGTTCCATCCGGGTGTCCCTTGACACCTCTCAAGTTTTTTTTTTTTATTGGTTTGGTATTGACCTCAACTAGTAAAGTAATTGCCCCGCGCATTTAAACGTTTTTTTTTTTTTTTTTGGGGGGTGGGAAATCATCTAATGACTCTTTCCGCTCTGGGGTGGAGCGGAAGGGCGTGTCAGACTCTTACTGACTAAAACCCACCCCTGTTCCTCCCTGCCCTACGCGCCCGGGGGCGAGGTAACTCTTTCGAATTTATCCTCCACCCCCGGGCAGGCGCATTTAAACGTAGCCTTATGAGCGTTATTCTAGTTAACGCCATCTAGTGACGTCTCAAATTACTAATGTCAGTGCTGCCATCTTGGGATAATTAATCAAACCTCTCCATAGACCAAGAATTACTGTTTTCATTTACAAAAGTTTCTTTAATTATTTGTGAATCATTTCAGAGTTTTAAATAAATATTGATATGGTATTTTGTTATAATAGGGACTGTTTCTGAACTGTGCAAAATATTAGCTAAAACAATAAAATATCAAAATGAAATGCCCTATTATTTTCATTACCTGCTATTTTGTCTATGCCTTGCTCTATTATTTTGCGCCTGCGCTCTTGATGGTCTACGCGACGTACCTAAAATCATTTTGTGGAAAATTTGAAGTTTGTTGTTATTTGTGACAACTTATAATTCATAATTATTTATGAAAGCTCCGTGCTAATTACCATTCCAGGCGCGGGGCAAGATTTCACTGTGGTGGTTAGCCTGGATGCGTTCAGACACTATACTTCGAGCGGTGTACGGTAGCCATCTTGGAATCGAACAAAGCTTCAGATGTGTAGTTTGTCTGTTTATCAATAATTTTTGTGCATTTTCTTGTAAATAGTTTGTATGTTTAGGATATGTACGGAACGTTCGTCCATATGTGTAAATAGCTATGGCTGCGACAAGGAAATTACAAGGTAATTTGTTATGTTATCAGGTTAGAGATTGATTGACCCCAACCGATGTAGGTACGTGTTCTAGAGCATTATTGTCAATTGATGAGACCTCTGGCATACTGGAGCCAGTGGTGGTGAGCTGAATATGTGAAACGTGTGTTAGTTACACGCGTACAGATCGCAACGCGTACAGGTGGTCGGTTAAACTTCACAAACTGCCGCGTTTCTTACGATTATAATACTACGGACACGATTTTATTGTTGTGAACTATCAACACCGACAGCCAGTTGATCGTTATCAGGCCTACCCTCAGTTCTAATAAGAAAATCGCGAAGCACTGAATTGTTTTTAAGTGATATCTTCGTGAAACAGGTTTTTTGCATTAATGCAATAATGTGGATTGCAGGTGAAATAGACAGGTGTTTAAAAAAGGTAACGGAGGGTGTGGAGACGTTCGATGACATCTGGCAAAAGGTACACAATGCGACGAACAGTAACCAAAAGGAGAAGTATGAGGCGGACCTCAAGAAGGAGATCAAGAAGCTTCAGAGGCTACGGGATCAGATCAAGTCGTGGATCGCCTCCGGGGAGATTAAGGATAAGAGTACACTTTTAGAATATAGGAAACTAATAGAAACAGTGAGTTGATATCTTTATTATTATTTACAAGATATTGGATCTAACATACGTTATTAGTGGTCTTCAACCAATATTTGAATACAAGTTTGTGCCTACTATTGGTGAACTTTCTGTTATCAATAGCATTCTTATTGACATTCAAATCAATGTCAAATACTTGTACAAAGTAAAGTCTGTTGCTACATACCAAATATTAATTTGTTATTGAACATTCAATGTAACATAAAACTTTTTCAATATTTCTTATTAGGTTATAAGTGCATCAAAACCCATATGTTTCTAAATGTGTTGTATTATGTACTGTCTACCCCTCTGCTCTGTCAGGAACCTAGCATGAACAACATTTATTTATTTATACCTTCACACTATGATAATTAGTTTACACAACTCATGGCTTTTTGTTTGTAAAAAAAAAATCTGAAAAAAGTAGCGTTGCGCTTCAATCAGTTACTAGAAACATAACAACTAATAAATAGAACAGAAGTTAGGGTTAGCTATTTTTTTATTTACATTTTCCAATCTGAAACCTTAGTGCACTTCCACTGACCTTGTTAAAAATAAAAAAGAGTTTATGTCTGGTGCCATTGACCCAAATAGCCTTTCATTTCGTTCTTTAAGTGAAACGCCTTTCAATTTATAGGGCTACTCCATATAGGTTTTCTCAGTCCACCCTGTGATTTATTAGCAACAGCGAACAGCTAATTGCTCAATCACTGCGCCAAAACTTCATCCAAGTTGAAAAGTTCTAATTATAATTTGTTTTTACCAATAACTTTCACCGTTACATCTCCTTCCTATTTAGCTAATGTAACTTTATTTATTCTGATTTTATTGGACCAGCGTATAGCAACTGAGTCCCGTTCTCATGTATTATAAGAATGCATTGTAACCATTTACTTTGAAAAAACTTTCACAAAGATGTTTCATCAAAATGGAACTTTCTTACCATACCTCTGGAGAGTTTAAATGGCTCAATAAAACCATGCAGATCAATCATCCAGTGAATTTTAGCTGGAAATATACATTGGTGGCTGACTTTCCTCTTCAAGACCAACCTGTCACTCGGCACATATATTAAATATTGGTCCCAGATGTCATTACAACACACTCTTAGCAATACTAACCTAAAAATTATGATATATCCCAGTAATAACTTTGTGGAGTTGGAGCGCAGAAGTTTTTAAATAATGAAACTTAGCTGCATCTAATCAGACTGCAATTTGAATCATATAGAGGTGGGAAAACAATGTTCATTATAAAGATTATTGTATTGCACTAATTTATTTATGAGGCCCAAGTTTAGACACAAGCTTTCCGATGTATTAGGCCATCATTCACCCAGTTAGTAAGGGTTCTACTATCAAGTAACTTTCTCTTTGTTCTTTGAAAGAGTGATCTTTTTACTGTACTTGTACAGACAGTGCTCAAAAATGTCTTAAAAAAATACTTGTCAAATTATCTTTTTAAAAAGATAATTTGACAAGTATTCTTGTGTTCGACCATTTTTATGAGACACACAAACTTTGCAATGTATTATTAATATCATTTTAATAAAAAGTTCATTGAACAATCAAGTACAACAAGCTCAATAACTTTTTTCTTCAATAATGCCAATTGATTCTGTCTTTATGCATCTTATTTATTTTTGTCATTCTCATTCATTGAAATGACCCAGAGAACTAAAACAAGGTATTGTAACTCAGAATTTCCATTGGGCTCCATAAACACCTCTATACTTTAGTATCGTTACAATCTAATAAAGTTGATGAATGATGACAATTTCTGATTAGAATCATATTTAATAAAGATAATATTTTATTAAAATAACTACACAAGTGCGCGTGCTTCCAAGCATAACATTTTATATCAATAATAATGAAATAAACAATCAACTTTCGATATTTTCATTGAGATTTAATGCAATAAAATTTCAACAATAAGTTTTCAACATTTTAATGAAAGACACACCCCCAAGTTTCATAATAATACGAGTGTAGTGATGTATCTTCGAACGAATCAGTGACACAATCCTTATCAGTAAGATAAACTTGCATTTCGTAATATGAGCTAAAGAATAAGTAAAGTAACATTTTCAAAATGCGTCCACAGAGGTTTAAAGTTATACAAAGTTCATTTATTATTACGTTTTGTAACTTAGTTTGCTTGCTGTCCCTTGCTAGTAGTTTGTGTCTATGGCGCACTGAAGCTTCTTTTGTGTTTATGTTCTCTTTTTTATGGTGGTGAAATATTTGAATTTAAATTTTTGTCCATCAAAAATTAAGTAGCTACTACCTAAAATCCAAGTCCTTGTATTTTGTTCTTATTCAAACAATGAAAGGATTTGTTGCTATGAAACAGCTACACCTTTGTTTGGCATTTTTTGCTTTATTTTTCTTTTGCTATACACAATAGGCCTCTATTCGCCATAAGCCTTGTCAAAGCCTAAAATAATGCGGCATCATGATGCCAATCGATACGGTATCCTGTAAACAATCTCCCATGCATTAGATACAATGTCTGACACAGATAAATCTGATTTAAATTCAGAGTCAACATTCGGACGCGAATCCAACGACACTTTAATACTGTTTACGTGTTTTTTGCTGTCCCCATTACATCGTTTAAGCTGAAACCTTTTAAAATGTCATCATAAAATCAAGATTGATCCATTTGACTGAATAATTCAAACTTTTCTATAATTTGGTTAGGTCTTCTCTGTCTAGCTAGATTCATGAATTGTGTACAAATAAATGGAGATACTGACCCGATCTTTATTAAATAAACAAACAAAAGAAAAAAATTTAATGCCAAAGGTAAAGGGTAGAGTTTGTAGATAAAAATTGTGTTGAAAACAAGTATTTTTATATCACTAATATGATTCGAAAGGTTAAAGTTTGAATGAAACCAATTTCCCGCCATTTGTAGCTCGTTTACTTTATTTTTTCTTACAAGGCAGGTTATTCGTGTAATCGATGTTTTGTTTTCTGCCTCATTGAAGTGTTTTTCTTTTTTTTTCTTGTGTGTGTAAGCATGCAAATATTTATCGCAATTCTTCCACTCGATGTATTAAGTTTACTTCTCTGCTTATGTCCTAAAGCAGAACATTATTCACTACATTATGTTGTAAAGTAGTCAAGTTAAAGTTAGTCTAAAAAAAATTGCGACTGCTGTAGAGGCGTTTTCGCCATCCTGTGCAGTTCGCAGTCGGCGTGAGTAGACGAGCGTCGAGACCCCGCATCGTAGGGATGTTGCCCACTCATCTGGTAAGCAAAGAATTAAGCTGCCATGAGCTAGGGTCGAAAAATATTCGCGGGGTGTCCACTTTCAGGAAAGTTGTCAAAATTTTAAAAACAAAAACCTGGCAAAATTCTGCTGTTTCTACACAAACAAATCCAAGGAATTCTTTGGTTTTGTAGGGAGAAAATATGATTGGCATTAAATAACGCATTGAATATAAGCGTTAATTTTCTCTCCTAAGCAGTGGATACCCTGTCAGAATTGTAGGTACTCAGCTGGCCGCATATGGGCCACTGGCCACGCCAAGAGCGACTAGCACCGATATTTAAACATCTTGCAGTTTTGCCTACAAAATGTTAAAATACTGGTTAGTGATTTCTCTGGCTAGGGCTGATGGACCTTGTGTAGTCAGCCCTTCTATTACAAAAAATATCTTGAGCTAGGGTTAGGCTTAGGTATCTAAAATCACATAATAAGATATGAGAGTCAAAATTTCAAACACCTGGAACCAACCAACCAACCAGTTTTATACAACACTCAACTCAGAAGAATGGTTTTCTAAATACAATGTATGAAAGCTTCAATTCTACCAAAAACTTGAGCCATAGTCATCACAATCGAAAACTTTGACTAAGGTTACCTTTATAGAGTTTAGGAGTATCTTACTTATTTTTGGACACATTTGCCATCACTTGTTACACCTTTATTTTGTAAAATCTTATAAATTTGAACAAACATGCTATAGGAATTATTCTGTTCATTAGGATTATAGTTTGGAAAATGAAAAGTTGCTTGAATAAAATTGTCTTTCTTTTTTTCAGCAAATGGAAAGGTTTAAAGTAGTGGAACGGGAGACGAAAACGAAGGCGTATTCCAAGGAGGGTCTGGGCGCGGCGCAGAAGCTGGACCCCGCGCAAAAGGAGCGCGAGGAGATGTCCTCGTGGCTCGTATCCTCCATCGACGCACTTAACTTACAAGTGAGTACCGCAGATACACGGAGGAGTGAACAAATGCAGTGGGTATGTGCAGGGAGGGCGGGATCTGAGCTATGCATGTAGGGTAGGGATACCGTATCGTATCAGAAGTATAGTTGAGCTTGTAGTTACAAAAGTATCGGTACGAATACTGACAAAAACTAAAGGGTGGATACTAAAGCATCTATTATAGTATTAATTCTGAATGTAAATTAAAACTTGCTTGCCTACAATATAATGTTTTTTTAACAGTAGATGCATATTTTTACTGGAATTTATAGTAAAGAACTAGATGGTGAAATAAAATAATCTCCTTTACAATCTGAAATATAAATAAATATAATCGAGTATCGGATAAAGTATCGATACTTACTAGAGTATCGCTTGATAAATTTTAATATCTACAAATATCATTAACAGAAGTATCGATACAATTGAAGTTTCGGTACTTTTTTCGAGTCGAGCGCATCATACCTTATTTTGCCTCTTGTCGAGTATTTTTTGTCATCATGTCTTTCCCGACTTAGTTTTGTTCTTCTTTCCAATATGCGCACACTTCATTTGTTTGCCACTCCGTGTAGATATAGGAGCAATAACTTCGCAATGAATATTCTCTGTAATGTCCATAATACTTTAAGTTGCAAATGTTTCTATAATTTTACCGCCTCCCGTCATCTTCGACCGTCCTCTACATTTATAAGGCTACCGTTTAGACAGATTTTCAAGGTTTTAACATTTAATTAAATTGAAACCTTGAAATCTTGTTTATCGGTCGCCTCCTTCGTGTCGCATCGGTTCGGAGCCGGCGGCTTCCCGGGTACTCGCTCGTACGCCGGCGGGCCGCCCGCGGGTCGCGCCAGCCACGGCGCGCGTCGGGGTCGCGCCGCGCAGCCGGCGGCGGGCCTGGTGTGTACACTACACAAGAGTGCGAGGACTGTCTTCACACGCAGCGTATGTCCGGTAACGGCGTTGACGTCGCGTTGACGCCGCGTAGACTCTGCGTAAACGCATATCCTGCGCCAGCGTCACGTAGACGTAATCGTATCGAGAATACGTCGTATTGACACGGCGCTAGGCTCGCGTTTGTACAGCGCCCACGCCGCGTATACGTCTGACGAACGCCTCCGCCGGACCCACGTCAGATGCGAAGGCGCCCTTACTCCGGTTTCTGTGTCATTCTTGTGGACTTCCAAATTACCGTTAACATTTGTTCATTGGGCAAATCCAGGAAAATCTAGTGTTAGGTCCATGTGCTTTGGTGAACTGCGACATTACGATTGGCATTGCCATAATCACCGTGCTTTTTAGACATGGGTCATATCAGCATGATTAACACACACATAACACACATTTTGTCATGTAACACAGGTAGAGAAATGCTCATCCTTGGAATCGACCTATTATTAAATATATTTAATTTAAAGTACAACCTTTTGCGGAAAATCCGCTAGTGAAGGAGTTACTAGAAATGCTCGCCTCAAGTTTTTATAGTCCCTTAGTTGTTTAAGAACCCTGCTAAAATGAGACGAAGCATTGTGTAGCACCACCGTCATAGAAAACAATAATCTGGCTTGATAGATGGATATCTCGCCTTCTGTTGGTCATCAGAACGTCGCTGATCTTCATAGATTTGCAAAAGGAATCTTCGCCCTCTGTGGGTCTATTCTATGACGGTTATGTGCTGTGTCTTTCTGTTACTTTTGCCCTGTAGATAAAAGCTGTGCGGTTGTCCTCCATTTCAATGATATTAATGTTGACTTTCTCCATTGCAGGTTGATCAATTTGAGTCTGAAATAGAGTCACTGCTAGTGGGTAAGAAGAAAAGATTGGACAAGGAAAAACAGGACCGGATGGAAGACCTAAAATGCAAGCTGGAGAAGCACAGGTTCCATATAAAGAAGCTAGAGACGCTGCTCAGAATGCTAGACAACATGTCCGTCGAAGTAGAACAGGTTGGTACTAAAACCTTCTTTATATTTTTATAGTTTTAGAAACTTTTTTTCAGCGAAAGTATAAGGTCTAAGTTCATAGCTTAGAGTAAAAAACATAGAACTATTGTCGTTTCCAAACAGATTACTGATTGCAGTATGTATCTAATATTGATATATTCACGTAATTTTATGTGCAAACAGCATCTCTCTTAGTTAACATAATCTACAGACGGCGTTCTGTGCTTGCAATGATTGGTTAACCGATACGACGATTCTGTGTCTGTCTGAATTTACACACTGGTACGTGTGAGGGCCATACGAATGAGTTATCGTAAACGCCTACGTGTCTGTTCGAACCAGTGAACTGAATGCCTGAGTCAGGAGTCGATCTATGTCAGCAAAACATTAAAAGTATTGAGGCAGATCAGTTATGTGATGACTATGTCACGATAATTCGATACTTTGAAGTATGGCTTCTATTTCATTTAGTACATAAAAATCTAGCTATAAGATATTTTTTCCAACAACTCTAAGACTGATTGTTGAGGCTTATGTCCAGCAGTGGACATCTGAAGTGATAATTGATTCTTGGAAGAACTATGGGCCAATGTCTATGGGTACTCAGAATACCTAATGCCTTTTTCAGTATACTCACTACAGATGTATGCATCAGCTGAACTGGCATGATGTAACACAGCCAAGATTCAAAAATACTATACTATTCGACAATACTGAGGCTTATGTCCAGCAGTGGACATCTGAAGTGATCATGATTCTTGGAAGAACTATAGGCCAATGTCTATGGGTACTCAGAATACCTAATGCCTTTTTCAGTATACTCACTACAGATGTATGCATCAGCTGAACTGGCATGATGTAACACAGCCAAGATTCAATAATACTATACTATTCGACAATACTGAGGCTTATGTCCAGCAGTGGACATCTGAAGTGATCATGATTCTTGGAAGAACTATGGGCCAATGTCTATGGGTACTCAGAATACCTAATGCCTTTTTCAGTACACTCACTATAGATGTATGCATCAGCTGAACTGATATGATGTAACACAGCCAAGTTAAAAAATACTGTATTATTCGACAATACTGCTGCTATTGGGTCCAAATCGTTTTTGGAGTTGAAAGCCCACTTTATAAACATAGTCCCCCAACAAACATAAATGCTGACCCATTATAAAATCTCTGTGTCTGATTGTCCCCTTATATCTCTGTACCTACTTATCTGATTTATTTGTATATTTATGTGTACCAAAAACCAAAGTTTAATTACCAATCTTTCTCAAGTCTAAGCAGGTGTACCTTACATTGCAGATAAAGAGGATAAAGGACGACGTGGAGTACTACATCGACTCGTCGCAGGAGCCCGGCTTCGAGGAGAACGAGTACATCTACGACGACATCCGCGGGCTCGACGACATCGAGCTCAGCGGCGTCGGCCTGCCCTCCTCCGCCACCACCGACAGCAACAACAGCAACGACTCCGCGGGATCTCCTACCAGTATGCTCTCAGGTATGTATACCACCTTATTACTTACTATCTTTGGTCAGCGGCTCCGCCCGTGTGGAATTAATACTTTCCCCCACTATAAATTATAACTTATGTGCTATTCCAAACTATAATCTATCTGTGTGTCAAATACCATTCAGCTGTTTTGGTATTTATGAGTAACAAACATCCAGCCAAACTTTCGTATTAATAATATTAGTAGGATGTTGATAACACTACCGTGACCAGACCTTAAAAGTCTGAAAAACTGATATGAAACTGTCAAGTATGTGCGTGCATGCATCGGCTCAGGCTAAACTGACAAGTTGGTTTATTCAGCTCAATCTCATCATGCACAATAGTTTTATTGTGATTAATACACAATTAACAAAAGAGATAAAGAACAAGACAGCTAATTACATGTACTAATTTGTGTACAAAAATTTCCACATTCAAAACCCCTTCTTTCTGACATCCTGTGGGTGTGCGTCCGTACGTGACAAAGCCACACCCCACACAAAACGTGGCCTAGCAATAGAATGCCACGTCATTTTTAATGAAAAAGCTATGACTGGCGAATTCTTGAAGACTGAACCCATTTGTGTAAAATTCTTTACTACATACATCAAGTTAAATGGAATGGAACCATTTTTTTTTGTTGAATAAGTTTATTGGCATATCATTGGTATATGATAGATATCACATGCGAATGTTACTACACAAAAGATTGTTTCATTGCAAGAGGTCATACAACCCAAGCAGCGGTACTTTTAACGCTTGGCGAACGCGAATCTAATCATAGACTAAGTATGAAAATTCACCTGAAATCACTGCATGCAGTTTCTATAACTGTCATAAGTTCTATGGTACTTAATCTATGGTTTATTAAAAAAAGGTTTAATTTCTTCTTTTCCAGGTACAAGTCCAGTAACATCACCAACGTTAGAGGTACACAACCATTCAACAGACTCCATAGACGTCGAAAAAAAGAAAAAAGAAGAGATCATAGCAAAAGTGAGTACTAACAAGTACAAACATACGTCCATACCATTACACATATATTTATTATAATCATTATCTTCTAATGTACTGCTACGTGGAGTTTTGATGTGGATTTTCCAAATTGATTGCTCTGAATGGTTAGTTTTGGGTTCGATTATACGAATATTTCGTACTAATTTTCGGCGATCGAATCTTAGTAACCTTATCTTTTCGATGTTATCATCGATTCGTTACATTAGTTTCTTAACAAGTGTTACATGTAAAACTGAATGGTTTTTCGTGTAAACTGGAATAGCTGTGTGCTGCATGTTTACAAATGCCTTGTGGCGTATTTGTCTCCCAGACTACTTTCTTTTTTCAATGTAGTTTTCCTAGCAAAAAAGCTTATTATTGGTCCCGTCAGACACGTCGCCACTCTATGGCAGGCCTCCAATAATGGTATATAAGAAAAAACAAAAATATTTGTAGTTTCAATCCAGGCATAGTCCCAAAAAAAATATAACGGCTGACTTTTCAGTCGTAAGAGGTTTCATCTGAATAATTACGGCAGCTCGACATCATATTTTAGGCTGTGAAACCATTATAATATTAATATCTACGGAAATGTTTCTGACGATTAAAATATCGGCCCTAAGTTGAAATTCATTGGCCAAGTGATAAGTTGATTTAACAACTAATTAAATGTTATATTATCATGTCTAGAACAACACGGGCGTAACTAAATAACACCAATTTTACAAAAGAGCCGCATGCCGATGTAATATTTTTGTTATGAATTATAACAAACGTTATTTCCTACCCTTCTGTAAAGATGGTGTGCTCACTTACGCCCTTTTTGTTCTAGGTGTGCGATCTGTCTTTTTCACCGACGATTCATACAAACTTGGTAAGTGCTGCTTTTTACGATATATTTTTTAATTAGAAAACAGTTTTACAAGACTTGAAGTGAACTATTTCTCCTTTAAAACAGTATTCTATGAGCCAAAACAAAAAGGCTTTATCAAAGAATATACTACCTACATTTTCTTCTTTTATAGACCTATCTATTACAATTTCGAAAATTAAATAAAGTCAACAAGAAAAAAGGTAAATTATCCCCTTTTTTACTGCATTCTTTGTGCCAAAACTCAAAAGGGCACATAATAGAATACAATACAACCTTCTTTTCATAAAAAAGGTCGATTCTCACAAAAAAGACTTATCTACATCACGAAAAACGTGATTTTCTCCCAAAAAATGATCCACCAAAAAAACAGACTCCCAAATGTGATCTCAACGAACCCAAAACCAATCGTGTGTTGAGACTAAGTGGTAAATGATCATGTGTTGATATTTGCAGCCGGTTAAGCCATTGCCGCTGCGCGCGGTGAACGCGAGCGCGGTCAGTAACAGCACGTGTAACGTTAGTTCCTTGCTCAATAACTCCGCAGCATCCACCAATAGGTCAGTCCACTGACACCAGTCTATTTATTACCACCTTTATGTAATTTACTCCCACATTCTGCTTGAGGATTATTTCAATCAGGGAATAATGCATCTGTATTTAAAGCAGGAGTGAACAGGCATCAGGGTTGACCTCTTGCACCTCCCTCCATCAGGCGAGATTGAGGTCAAGCAAGAACTTCTTTTTACACTGTGAAATTAAATAAAAACATTGAATAGTCGATTAAAATGTTGTTTTGGAAGTCGTAATTTGTGATTTACAAAGAATTCCAAGTGTAAGTGAACTAAGAACTTTATAGTCTTTCGTTTCACCGCCAATATGTAGGTATATACATAGGTATGCCAAAAGAAATCAAGACAGTTTAATGTAAAAGTACTGAAAACCTTGCACGAACTGTCTCGTAGTCTTGACTTTCTTTTAAAAAAAAATCTATCAAATAAAAAGTCTGATTTATCAATATATTGGTATTTGTTAGTAAAATATACATAATAATAAACATTATCACCAAATTTCAAGTTCATAGGTCAATGGGAAGTTAAAAAATTCTTCGGAACAAAATTTTGTGACAGACAGACGGACACGTGAGTGACAGCAACCGCTCCGGCTCCGTTTGGGCCCTTCGGGTACGGAACCCTAAAAATGCTAAGCGGAAGGGTAAAATTTATTACTATCATGAAAAGGATTAATTCCACAAAAACATTCGCTAAAATTACAATAAAACCTGTCATAAAAGTTTATGAACTCCAAAATGATATTTATCACTCATTCTATTGTTTAGCTGTTGCCATGTGATGCATTTTATTATCTTTCATTGAAATAGTCCTCAACACACTCGAATATGTAGTTAAAAGATTTAAAATTCACATAAAACTGAGAACAAAAAAACAAATCCGCTGTGAGGCTATTTTTTTGTTCTCATTTCATTGCGCGCATGATTCAAGCTCATTTTAGAATAACTATTGTAATTTCTGAATTGAAATTAGATGATTTGTAATATGAAATTGGGTATTTTGGTGCAATAAGCTTCGAAAATTACAATTTTCAGGAAATTGTGACCTAAAATGCAGTAGTGTTTGTTTCTCTGTAAATATATTGATTAAAAACACGATTGCTTGCACAGCTATTCACGAAATCACTCCAGTAATTACCATTTGGTAAATTTTATATCAAAAAGTGCATAGAATACTCCAAATACAAAATTGCCGCCAAACATTGTAACCTAAAAGCTTATTGTAAAGGGCAGTTAGCGACATCTCTTCAAATCTCAATGAAATATCTAGCAGACGGATGCGAGACGCGCGGTGCATTCTACACTGATCTCTGCGCTGCAAGCAATAAGTTTCAGAGTCCATTAGTTGTCGGCACGCGATGTGCATACTCATAATGTATACATGCTGTTATTGATTTTATGTGATTCTATTTATAAAAGATAGTGTAAGTGACTTGTGCAGTATCGGTACGCACGTTTTACTTGCTGATAACAGTTTTCTTTGGTATTTGATCGTCATTCCGTGTGTTTCGGGGACGAAAGCATTTGTGCAGTGTTAGTAAACATGCAGATTGTGTTTTACGTCAACATGTGTCGTGTGTTTTCAAGGGCAGCTTAGAGGGGTAGTCGGGTTGTAGCGTTTTCACTTTTTATCTGTCTGGTTAAACTAAACATGTTTTACATTGTTTTCGGCCTGAATATTCAAATTTACACTTCAAGATTAGTTGAAAATCGTTTCCGAGTGTAACGCAACAAGTGGTTAACGATTTAGCTCGTGACATTGAGATGAAGGGATGTCTCTGGCATGACGTCGGTCGTGTGTAAGCGGTGTGTTCAGTGGAGTGGTGTATGTGCAGTATAAGCAACAACACGGGCGGCGTGTCGGGCGCCAGCACGCCTAGCAAGCAGCCGGCCGCGCCCAGCCCGCCTCACGTGCCGCACCACCACGTGCGGCAGCCCAGCTCTAACACAAACAGTAACAATACCGGTGAGTTGTTCTAACTATATTCTTTACAGATATTTGTGTACTGACCACTGGTTTCTAAAAGCCTAAATGCGGGAGTTAGCTGTGAGACATCATTTTTTGAAGTAAAAACTTCTTTAGGCATTTTTGAGATGGGGAAAAAAAATTGAACTCGCGCGACACCGACACCGCTACGAGTGCTACGCGTCGTAGCACTCGTAGCGGATTGAAGTGAAAACTTGGCGCATTGGCCATTTTGGTTCAAATTTTTTTTTTTTATAATTTGATCTAGTTTGATGATAAGCAACAATGAGATCCTTTTGATCATTGTATACTCGTGGAGTACATACTTCTAAAACTATTTGACGGTTGTAAGTTGTAACGGACAGGTGTGCTTATATTTAAAAAAAACATTCTGCCTTTTAATTTATTAACTTTCTATTTAATAAATTTTCTTGACGTGTAAAAGTAAAACCTATTTACAATAATAAAATCATTATGGAGGGTTAAGTCAAATCCAAAAAAGGGACTTTCCATACAAAGTTACCAAAGCCCGCTGCTCTAAATTAGGATAGGAGTTACAATTTTTGAAGTGAAAACTGCCTTAGGTGCATTGGGCATTTTGGAAATGGGATAAAACTATTGAATTCGCGCTTCACCGACACACACTCGTAGCGCATCGCGTAGCGGATTGAAATGAAAACTTTCAAAGGCGCGTTGGGCATTTTTCTTCAAGTTCTTCTGTCGGCACTTCCGGAGTGCCACTTTTACTTCCTTGACGAAAGTTATTAATTTGAATGGACAGAAGCAATCTCTCAAATATGACCACATTTTCCGTTAGACCCTGTATAACCCGTGTGAAGCTGCAACTGGTTTATAGTAGGCGCCAGATAAACGTGGCATAACGGTCATTGACCCACCTATATTGACATTTTTAATTTGCAAAACGGAAATAATGACAAAGCTGTCCTGAATCAATATTTCTCGTGGTTCTTAACATTGTCTAATAATGAAAAACAATTCATATTTAATTGTTCACGTACCTATTTTTTTTTTTTTTTGTAGGGTAGGAAATCATCCAATGAGTTCTCCCGCTCTGGGGGGAGCGGGAGGGCGTGTCAGACTCTTACTGATTAAAACCCACCCCTGTTCCTTAGTGCCCGGGGGCGAGGTAACTGTTTCGAATTTATCCTCAACCCCCGGGCAGCTCAGGTAAAGACTTATTAGGGAAAGGTCAATGTACTTTATTCCACATTTATCTGGCGCCGACTATTTATATTTCAAACCACCAGCATGATTTGTTACCTACATTCTTTGCAAAAAAAAGATTTCTTATTCTGAAAAAAAAGTTGTGGGCTAGTTAAATTACACATTGATTTAGTAATTGTTTAGACTTTTAAAAACCAGTTGGTTTATAGTCAGTTCATACGACATGATGTATTAACTGCTATGTTTATGGTACTTGAACTGTCTTATTTTATGTTGTGTCTATTTACAACTTGTGAGTTAATATTCATACAGCTGTGAATCCACGTGTATTTACTACTTCAGTTTACGACTTGTTCTATTATTAACTCAGCTAATATAGTTGTAAATATTGTTTTGCTGAGTTGACACAGTCGTTGACATTATTTATGATTCCTCTTCTTCATTTGCTAACAATACTTTAGCGAATATTTAAATTATTACAAGATACGGAGTATAGTTTATCGTGATTGAAATGCCCGCTTTTGGATTTTGACAAAATAGATATTATGTTTGTGTAAACTTTATGATCTATTTCATACAAAATTAAGCTTATTTGTCGGTGCGTTCTGTTGGTATCTAAGCTGGTTTTCAAAATTAAAGGAACTGTATACTTTACTGATATTTAAGGGTGCCAAATAAAATTTAAAATTTTTGTTCAAATAAACTCAACAATAGCCACTGAAGCAATGGTAAAAGTTTAGGCTTGAAGAAACACCTTTGAAATATTCGTTCAAGTGGAGATGTAACAATTTCCTGTTATTTCGTACGTCAATAGCGAACTTTCACACGTTTATTTAAGGATTTGGCAGAAAATATGAATTCAGTGAAATAAGGAAGCACACTAACACATATGACTGACAATAATACATGCCAAAATAATTATTTCGGGTGATTGGCAACCGGGACATAGAAATTGTGCCATTATTATCATCTGCTAAGCAAATAAATGGTTCCAAACTTCATCCAATTTTGTTTACCCGTCCATTATTATAGCGGTAATTCCCAGCACTTGTCCACTCTTGAAATAAATATCATTCGCTTCTGAAATCGCAAATTCCGGCTGAATCAACAATTGAAACCAAACAAGGCACGCCACCGTGCAACTTCCTCTACGGACGATAACAACACAAACATACACAAAGTTAGGCATAATTAAAAACACACGTTATCATTACATGTAAACGCGATAACGTACGCTTCCATTGTTTACAAAATAAACAAAACGTTTATCGACGCGAATGAATGGAACACGGCGACCGACAAACTCATTACGAAAACGATTAATCGTATACTGGCATTCTGCCAATATTCGTAAAATTTGCTAAAAACTGGCGATAAGCCAGAGCGATGACATGGCAGAGCGTCGGCTCAGTCACTAGGCTGTATCGGACGAGACCTGTGCCTAACTTTAGAAATAATTAAGAAAACAAAATAACAATGGTTTCCCGCGCGAATGTACGATAAATATGGACGATGGTAAAGATATTGTTGTCGAGTGTGTTGTGTGTGCATGTTTTTCACAAAAGAGTTTCGGTGGCGTTTGTGAAGTAATCCGGGTATGTCGAGAACTGCGTAGTTTGATGTTTTGTGTGGTTTCCGTGAACTTCAATGGCGGTTACATAATTTTTTTGTTATGGTGTGTCGCTGGTTTATGGGAAACGTCTATTGTTCGGTTCTTCATGACTGTTTTTGTTGCGAGGTGAGCTGGTACCTAGGCGAGGTCACGAAAGATTTTAGCTAAATGTTCTAGGCTAAATGTAAACTGTATTTAATAGCATTTTACATCATTTTATGACTATTAGAGACGCTAAAGAGTCAAAACAAATTGATCTTGCGATTCGTTCATGTTATTTCAATTTTGACAGTTGTAATGTCAAATCTACTACCCACGTTTTGAGAATTAAATTGATCTTGCGATTGGTTCATGTTATTTCAATTTTGTCAGTGGTAATGTCAGAATCTACTACCCACGTTTTGAGATTGTAAACTTGACATTGCATTGCTATCCGTGTTCTGTGACTAACCAATAACACATGTGTTTTCTTGTCGATTCTACAACGCGAGAATCTTGTAAAGTAAAATCAATGGTGTTATAACTACAATATTGACTAACAACTGATTGGCATCATGAAATCGTGTTCTTCTATTGGCACGTTTCACTAAAATGGAAAATGAATGTTTCATTTTTGGCTGGCTGTTTTCTTTGTTCATGACAGTTGTGCTTTATTATGTTATGGGTTTTCCTTTAAAAATGGACTCAATTAAACAAATGGGTATGTTTTGTATTCTATTTACTAAGAAACTTTTTTTGTAATTATTTCATTGCCATTGCCTAGTAGTAAGCTTTTTTAGTAGGTAGCCGAAGTCTGCCGTCCTTAAACTAAAGTGCCGGTATTTGTCATTTGGCAGGTTGTCGTTTTTTTAAAGCCACTGTAATCAGCCAAAATTCTCTATTGATCTGAACAGATTTTTTCTAAGTATCAATAGATCGAGATAAATAAAAAAAACTTTTTTTTTTTACAAAAATAGCTTATAACTTTAATAAAAAATAACTTTAACTTCAAAAGTCGGTGTCAAAAAACAAAGACACAAAAAAGAAATTAAAGTTTTTGAAGTAAAAACTTCTTTAGGTTTTTTGGGCATTTTTGAGATGGCGAAAAACTATTGAACTCGCGCGACACTGATACCGGTACGAGTGCTACGTCGCGTAGCACACAGTTTTTTTTTTTTCACTTTTTAGTTGTGGTTTACCTTCAATTGTGTTAACAATACAATAGACATACGATCGCAGCAATCGTAAGTCTATTTGCTGTTAGTTATTGAACAGTTCCACCGTCTATCTCCGAAGATCTTCATCAGATCTTAATGTATTTTATACTAAAATTTTCCTTGAAAAATATGCATTTGAATAAAGAAAACCCCATTCAAATCGGCCGACAAACAAGATACATACATACAGGTCGAATACAGAACCTCCTTTTTTGAAGTCTGTTAAAAATCACCGTTAAGTTCCCTTGATTTCTATGTAATTCAACGCTGCTTTTTTGCGTTACATGCGATTTTGTCAAATAACATAATAGCTTATCTTCCCTTTCGTTCCCATGTTACTCTGGGTGCACGCTATCATTCGTTCCCCTTATTAAACAGAATAACCTCAATTCACGTCGTGTTCACTTGAGGGTAGATGAAAAAAAAAATTGAGAAAGCGAAGTTTGTGTGAGGTTGGTATGTGAAGATTTTTTTTTTACATTCCTACCTACCTCACACAAACGCAGGTACCTCATAAAATTTGTATCGAATGTCTTTATTTAACGTGCTACTTCATTACTTTTATTTATTGCTTTTTATACAAAACATCCGGCCATCCATCTTCCTTAAACATTTTGTATCCGCGCGTATAATTTTATAGCATAAACATAAAAATATTGTTACTTTCAAAATATGTACGTTACGTATTTATTACAATGTCATCGTATTTATATTTGAAAGGGGTCATTTACATATCGCAGATTTTCGTTCGAGCGATGCGTCATGGAGACGACATTTTATAACTGAATCATTCTTGTTTTCATTGTGAATTATACGAAAAAATTGTGCTTGCTTTACGTGTATTGCAATGGGTTCAGTCTAGTTTATTTAGGGGATTTAAGAAAGGCATAATTATGCCAAATCGACCTCCAGATAATTATCTTTTCTTTGTCTTAAAATTCTAATCGTTAAGCTATATTGCTGATTGGGACACTGACCGTCTTTTTGTAATATGTCCTAGCCCTTTTTTTGTGGGGAAATCCACATCCACAATCATGGATACTCTCTGTCCTGGAAGAACGGAGTGTTATGTCGGACTCCTACCGACTAAAAATGTGAAAAAGCTGAGATTTTTTAATTTAATTTTTCATTTTTATTAGAGATAAGCTTTTAAGAGCAGAAAACGTGATTCTTAATATAATTCCGAATAAAACAAAAGAATGGCTGGCTGGATTAAATTGCAACTCTGTAAGGTTTTTGTGGGTATATATTGAACTGGAAAAGGCCTAGTTAACATTAGGGGTTTCTTCGATATTTTTTGATTAAGCGTTGATTAAAAAAAAAACACCAAAAGCCCTTTCTTTCTTGTTTTTCAGGGTTCCGTACCCAAAGGGTAACCAACGGGACCCTATTACTAAAACTCCGCTGTCCGTCTGTCTGTTAGCGGGCTGTATCTCACGATCCGTAATAGTTACACAGTTGACATTTTCACAGAATGTGTATTTCTGATGCCGCCTCGCACTTGGCCGGCTTTTCAAATTCATGTAAAGAATTTAAAAAAAAAATTTGGAGAATTTAATGGCCAATTGTGTAAGAGAATTTATTTATTTATGTTTTCAAAAACTACCTACAATTTTCGGTGCAATCATTGGTTGCTGAGATATCGATGATAAAAAAAAACGAATCTTTTCCATTCTAATTCCGATATCTCAGCGAAAAGTGGTTGAATCAAGGTCTACAAAAAAACAAATTGTAACTGAATAAACGAGTTATTCGGTAAAGTGGTTGAATCGGGAAAAAAAAATCCAAGTCAGTAGACCAAAAGAAAGAATTAAAAAAAAACTTATTTTTTTCACGATATTCATTTGGATTGCTTGATGCACAGTAATTTGAAAAAAAAATCTTAAAATCTCAAACTAGAGACTAAGCTTCAAATTGCTTGTTTTACGACTTCGATACGATAATGTGTAACAAACGTATGGCCATTTGATAAATCGCAAAAAAATTGGAGTTTTTTTTTTTGAGTCCTTAATTTTTTCCATTAGTGTATATACTTTTTAAAAGGACCAAAGTGATAAAAGGGAATGATTAAATGAAATATACCTACTACTACCATTAAAAGCCAAAAGTGATATAAAAATAAGTGGCCCTTAATTCGAAGGAATTTATGACAATTGTCATTATTTTCTTCTGATTACTCAATAAGAAAGTAGACTTCTAACTTTGTTAAACCATAGCTTTTTGGTATAAATAAAATAAAAAAACTTAATTCGTGTAATGCAACGTACTTCTGTATGCTTCAACTCTTCTTCTCAAACTATGACTTCCTTCATTTCCTTTCTTTTATTAGCTTTTGTCAACGCTATTCGTAGCAGTCTCCTCTACGGCGTACGCTCGTGCGGCTAGTCTTTGTCTCCATTGCTCTCTTCAACCTTCTAATGGGATCCATTGTTTCTTGGACCATCTAGGACACTCCAATCTACACAGATGCCCTGCCCAGTTCCATTTCAATAATCTAATTCTTTGTCCTTTTTAGGGTTCTGTACCCAAAGGGTAAAACGGGACCCTATTACTAAAACTCCGCTGCCCGTCTGTCTGTCCGTCTGTCACCAGGCTGTATCTCATGAACCGTGATAGTTAGACAGTTGATATTTTCACACATGATATATCTCTTGCCGCTATAACAACAAATACTAAAAAAAACTTTTTTACAAAAAAATAGAACCGACTTCCAAAAAAAGTGCAAAATAACTTTAATTTCGGAAGTCGATGTTCCTGTTTTGTATCTTTGTTGTTTGACACCGACTTCCGAAATTAAAGTTATTTTGCACTTTTTTTGGAAGTCGGTTCTATTTTTTTGTAAAAAAGTTTTTTATTTTTCGCTTTTTAGTTGTGGCTCCCCATTAAACTGTGTTAACAATTCATAGACATACGATAGCAGCAATCGCGGTTGATTTGCTGTCAATTTTTGAAGAGTTCCGTTGTCTGTCTCCGAAACCCATCATCAGATCTTTTTGAAATTTAAATGGGACCATTTCGGAATAAACCCCTTTCGAACAAAAAAAGAATTTTGCAAATCCGTCAATATATGACGGAGTTATGCCCGAACATACATAAAAAATACAAACATCCGAATTGATAACCTCCTCCTTTTTCGAAGTCGGTTAAAAAACAGAATAAAATGAATATTTAACGTGTGGGGGCTCCCATACAACAAACGTGATTTTTTTTGCCGTTTTTATAGATAATGTTACGGAACCCTTCGTGCGCGAGTCCGACTCGCACTTGGCCGGTTTATGTTTTCAAATCTGAAAACTAACCTCACCTGAAGGTAATTAAGTTCTTACTAGCTAATGAATTCTGAAGTTCTAAAGCAACCTGAAGCTTTAAAAGTGAAAGGGAACTTATACAAACTAGGTCAGCCGTGTATCGATCCACACCGGTCGGCTCTTAACATTAATTACCCATATTTGTACAGAGCAGGTTAACTTACAAACTAATTGCTGGCTGCTTGACGAAGGTTTTTAATTATTTTTTGTCGTATAAGGCATCCATTACACGGTGGGTTTTGCTGACAGTTTAACCACATTCAAGGTTGTATGAAAAAATCTAGATACTTTGATTCTTGCATCATGCAACCATGGGCGTAGGACGTCGCGAGACGATCTCCGGCCACCGCAGACCCGGGCCTGTGGACGGCGAGCAGTGGGTAGCTCGCCGTCCGATCAGCACCAGGCCCGTGAGTCGATGGCGCGTAGTGTTCCACGCGCGCCTCAAAGAGAATAGTGTCAGCCAGTCAGGGTAATGTGTTTATGCCTATGTATGTATGTTTGTTTGTTCCTTTGTGGCACTATAGAGACCAAACGCGTGGGCCGATTTTGATAATTCTTACGTCAATTGTTTCGTCTTAATCTTGCGAGTGCTACTAAAGACATGACAGTAATCAAAATACAATATGGGGACAACCAGACGCCAAATTGCGAAAATGAAAAAAAATTAAGTCAACGAAATATATAAAGTGGGGTATCAAAACAAAGGGTTCGAGGAGGCGATTCCAAAAATATAACTCACTAAAATGTAGAAAATAAAAAAAATTGAATATTTTCAAAAAAACCCGACTGTAAAAAACAACTGAAAAATTCCAGACAAGTCACTTTTCAAGCAGTTTGATGCTGTTGGAGGCATGAAATCAATAATTGAACTAAAATAACAGCTACCAACTGCATCAGACTGCACAGAATAGTGACTTGTTTGGAACTTTTAAGTAATTTTTTACAGTCGGGTTTTTTTTTAATATTAAATTTCTTTATTTGTACTAGAGATACGTTGTCTTAATATGGATACTCCCGGAATCCTGGGATTTGAAAGATATATTGTTATATAAGTTAGAAATTACATTGTAAAAAGCTATTCACGTCTTAAGAAATTGTGAACGAACACATATTTCTCCACCCTTCCGATGGGTAAGTATAAGACAGACACATTTCAGGTTAATGAAATTAAAAACTGATGTTAGTTTGACAACGTCGTGCGCTCACTGCCAATGCATAAGATAAACTTTCTTTTATCCTTGTTATTAAAAAAATAATGTTTTTTCGAATCCCACAGTTTCAGTTAGAACCCCGGGGAATGTCCATATTTACATCAACGTTTGCAGTCATTGAACTAAAATAGTTCCACCTACTCCGATCTCTGGTCATGACTTTTGGAATTGAGGGACGTTTGCATGAGCGTGTAATGGACGCCTAAGGGAATTATGGGATGTTGAAACATCCTCGCTTTCGTCTATAAATGATGTTTGTTTGTGAATTGGTTTTGACAAATACGCCAAATAAAAATATTTTAAAATCTAGGTGAGGTCGGTGTTTCTTATCTTACTGAGAAGAAACACCAAAACAAATGGACGTCACAGTTATTTTCAAGCTCATACAGACACTAATATTCATGATCCTTTGCATGGTAGTGTCTAAGATGGTTTTGACGAAAGAACTGATCTTTCATTGGATCTAAACATACATGAATGCTAAAAGCCTCGTATTCAATCAATGTAAGTCTTCTGTTCATTGCCTAATGTCAGAGTCCGCCAACAACCAAAGAAACAACGAATAATCGTGTGAAGTCGTTTGAGTATTGTGATTTCGTTCAATCAATCACAATATGAGATTTGACAGCCAATTTACAGTTCAGAGGTTTGATTAGGATTTTAGAAACTAGCTAGCAACAGAAGAACATTTTAGACATGACAACAACAACATATCCAAGGTACAGACTTCGCACACAATATTACAAATTTGGATTGCTCTATAAATCCTTAATATGCTATATCAATCTGCCTAGCCTTTTCCCAACTATCTTGGGGTCGGCTTCCAGTCTAACTAGATGCAGCTGAATACCAGTATTTTACATGGAATGACTGCTTGTCTGACCTCCACAACCCAGTTACTGGGTAATACGATACCCATTGGTAAGACTGGTTGTCAAACTTTCGGGCTTCTGACGACCCGTAACGACTGTCAAAGATCCACGATTGTCAGCCGGGATCAACGGCTCAACGTGCTTTCCGAGGCACGGAGGAGTCTCGGTATGTAAAGATGTCACCCATCCATGGACCAACCCCGGCAAGCGTAGCTTAACCTGATGGATCGAACCGTGCGGCTGTTATTACTTTAGCCACGAGCTCATCCATCCATACTATGCTATATACTTATAATAAATGCGAAAGTAACTCTGTCCGTCTGTAACCTCTTCACGGATTAACGAATTTGGTTGAAACTTAGCACACTGGTATCCTTGGGAAATTTTCATTCCACTTTGACACAGGCAAAGCCACAGGCAAGAAGCTAGTGAGTCATATAGCAATTAGATTTTCTAGCACACTGCTATTGAATGATTTCTCAACGACACAAAAAAAAAAGATTGACAACCTTGAACTTGCCATTCAGCGCTTGTATCTCCGACAGCGATGTAATTTGCTAGTGACCCCGCATTCAAACTATATTATTCATCCATTTGAGTCACGCATACCGTACTCACATAAATTGTCCGTACACAAACATTTTGTTTGTAAACATCCAATTTACTTAACCGCATTGTATAGCCTACAGTTTTGCACACACATTACGTAAGTAGCAAGTACATACGTCAGAGAATCCTTGTACATACGTTTAGTACCGTGACATTGATAGTGAGTGCCCTTACGTTGAGCGTAGTACTCGACGCTCGCGAGTCTGTGAGGCACGTGCGTGCGAGCGTGCGAATGTTTGTAAATAGTGACGTGAAGCGTGATCGATAAATGTTCACGTTATGTGTTAGTGTTTGAGACGTTTTGTGGTTGCTGTTATTAGGTGGCAAGTGATTTATGTAGAATTGCAGCAGATACGCCTTTTCCCGCGAGGGTAGGAAATAGCTAAAGAATACCACACCCGATACGGTCCTTAAAAAATGTTCCTGCATCATTAAGCAAAACTGAAAACCGCCGACCCTAATACAACTCGTAAAAATCTATGAGTTGTTTAGTTATTGTAGAAAACGTGAAACAATTAGTATCGATTAGGGCGTAAAGTCTATAGGGTTAAAAATACACATTACGGACATTATCCATTTTGAGAGGGTGACAGTTAGTGTGTTGTCTTCTAAGTAACTTGTGCCGGTACCCTGAGCCACCACTTGGGACTGGTCAATCGTCTTTATAGGACTACTTTTATTACATTGGGTTTACCTGTAAAAATAATTGAATGTGTACTAAATAAATAAATTTTCCATTGTGAAACTCAAAACATTTCCGCGTGCTACGATCTAATTCTATTCTTCTTGCTTATGTCCTATACTTACGTCCGATCTATATATAAGTTCGTGTGTTTACATAACTCTGATTCCACCAATCATGACACATACTCAGAAAAAATACTTACGTGTCCTTATTTCTTTCTGCAGATATCGAACTAGGCAGCCAGTCTGCGGTCAATCTGACGTTCGGTAGGCATGTCGGGTTGACTGGCGCGTCGGACCTCCCAGCCTGGTTGCCTAGACTCTTAATATATGAAATTATAAAAAAAAACATTGTGTCCTGTTGAAAAATACGCGATTTGAAAATATTTCAGGTATTTATGTAAACTGACGTTTTTTTAACGCTGCTTTTTCGAAGTTAGCTAAGTGTTGTGTGTTCTCTTGCAGAAGTAGTGGAGAATGGTCCGGTGTCGACAACACCCGCGCATACAGCCACACACCTACCGCCTGCGCCCGCGCAACTACCGCCAGTGAGTACCGTGAACTTTCTCAGAAACTAGCAAATTGACAAGCAATTAATTTGCCCTATAAATCCAACTGTAGATCTTTGATAATTGTATGAATATAGCCAACAATCAAAACATCACTAATTGGTGTCAATTTGATAGTTAAGATATTTCGTTGCTTGAAATAATCACGAACTAAAATAATCCACCTATAATTCTTTCCTCATATTCATATTATTCCAATGAAATTCTTCATGCATGTATCAAATCTAATTGTTACGGAGCGATAAGATTACTTTCAGTTTTAATAATAAAACCATATTAGTAGAAACTAGACTAGGTTTATTTGTAGCACTAATAAGCAGAATATTTATTTCGTGGACTTTTGCCTGACTTTTTAAATACTCTGGGCCGAGAAGCTGGCCACATTAATAACAGCGTCTGTAGCGTTCATCAGGTCCTACATAGTGCTGGTGTTAGGGCACTTGGGCCATTCCAGCAGGCGTAGCATGACCAATTCTATCTCTATTCTACCAAGAATAGACAAAGTTTTTTTATCTAACTTGACATCTTTTCTGCCCGAGCATCATGCTTTACATTGTAGGCTTTTGTCGAGTGAAGAATAGAAACATTTCTTCTCTTCAGTTTTAACATGGTTTGCTTAGAACCGATTAGAACGGTAGAAATCTTGCAATAATCTGTCAATTTGTCTATACTTCCGTCGACAAAACCCGCTTCTATGGTGGTCATGATACGCGTGCACTATGTGAGTCATGTATTGGTTATCAGACGAGTCTATAAAGCCACATTTTGTTGTTGTTTGTTGTGGAGTTAATGTTCGTATTTCTCCCGATAGACGGCAAAGAGTTCGTCTGTGCCGCTGCTGGGCTCGAGCGCGAGTGCGAGCGACAGCACGGCGTCGCCGCTCACCGTCAACGGGCCTAGCCAGCCGCAGCACCACACGCCGCAGCATGTGCCCAACAAGTACGTACACACACCTACACGAGCAATAAGGATCTTATCTAGGTACAAACATAAAGATTCTATTTAGTCCTTAAGGTAGATTAAAAAAAAATATGGGACACGTATTTTTTGCCCTAACAAAACAATAGAAAATGACAAAGATAAAATGCTTCAAAGTTCTAGAGTGGGGGTTTGTTACGTCACTTCATGGTAAAAAGTGTGTATGTAAAAGCCGTGACGTCACGCGAAAATTCAACACTGTATCGTCGTTAGGTTACACTCACGTGTGGGTCTGTCTGTCCGTCGTCTGTCACACAGATTTTACAGCCAAACGGTTGGAGCTACAGTCTTCAAATTTTCACAGTATATGCATCTTGTTGACCCAAAGCCATACAAATTTTCAAATATTGGTGCGGAACCCTAAACGTGCGAAGTCCGACACGCACTTGGCCGGTTTTTATATTGTCAACATGATAAAAGAAAAAATACTTTGTCCAATATTTTTAACACACTTATTAGCACACTTAAGAGGAAACAGTGCCTGTGAGGAATTTGAAAAATAGGTATTTGAAGAAACTATTGCCGTCGTGCTGCCTCAAACCTGCCCACGTAAAGTGCGATAGAGACAGCTGCAGTTCAGACCAATTTTATCACTAATTTTTTGACGAGATCGACGTTTCGTATCGTATTCCCTTTTTTTCTCCTCGAAAACTGAGTCGATTCAATTATTTTTGGCACAAATATTTTAAGTAAGAAAGAGTATGTCTAGGTTCCTATTAAATGTTTTATTTTAAAAATTCTTCGAATTCGTCTGGTAGTGGTGGTAAAAATGGGCCATTTTTTGTCACTTTTCGAGGGTCATATTTTCTTTACTTATTAGTTTCTGAAAAAAAGGAAATGACAGGGACGTGTCTACAGCAGACCTTGACTTTAAAAAAAAAACTATTCCTCTAAGAGGCATTATTCAGGAAGAATAGAGGGGAATACATTTATATGGAGAATCGCAGCCCCTGTTCCCTCTTAACTATGTAAACAAATCTTAGTAGTTAGTTTGACCCACTTCCCGGTTTCTAACAAAGATGAAATATTGCGTAGGTACATGTTTAGTTTGGATGACAATGCATGGTTTGCTAAGTGACGTCATCATCATCTTCCTGCCCTTATCCCATGTTACTTGGGGTCGGCGCAACACGTTTTTTTCTTCCACTCTGTCCTGTCAGCCGTCACGCTATCACTAACTCCCTTTTCTTTCATATCACTCCTCACACAATCCATCCATCTTTTCTTTGGCCTAAGTGACGTCATATTAAATATAATATGGCGGACTAGTTATTTTATATGCATTCACATGGTATGGGTATCAAATGAAAAAGTTTGCTGAAAACACGAAAAATAAAAAAAATAAGTGTGAGTTTTAGTTTTTAGGGTTCTGTATCCGAAGGATCCAAACGGAGACCTATTGTTGTCACTCACGTGTCTGTCACTAAATTTTGTTACGTAAATTTTTTTAACTTCCTATCGACCCATGAATTTGAAATTTGATGATAATGTTTATTATTACGTATACTTTACTAACAAATACTAATATTTGGTACGGAACCTGTAATGTGCGAAATCTGACACACACTTGGCCAGTTTTTTAAAACTAGAAAATTATTTAGTAATCTGACTGATGAACCAAGTAGGTAGGTTAGGTATTGAATACTCTTGTTCAATACCTAAACTACAACCGACTTCCAAAAAAGAAATACACTAAAAATTTAAAAATAACTTTAATTTCGGAAGTCGGTGTTTGTATTTTATTTCTTCGCTATTTGACACCGACTTCCGAAATTAAAGTTATTTTTAAATTTTTAGTGTATTTCTTTTTTGGAAGTCGGTTGTTTTTTTTTTGTAAAAAAGTTTTTTTAGTTGTTATACCCCAGAACTAAAAACCCCAATACCATGGAACGTGGAATTTAAACATTAGGAGAACACAAAAACGTCATCAAGATATGCGTATGTTTCTTTTTTGTTCAGTTTCTCAAAAAGCGCTAAAGCAATTTCGATAAAATTTATATGGGACCACCTCGGGAGTATATTCTTTCGGATAAAAAAAGAATTTTGAAAATCGGTCCACAACTGACGGAGAAATGCGCAGACATACATAAAAAAAAAAACATACATACAGTCGAACATAGAACCTCCTCCTTTTTCGAAAGTCAGTTAAAAAATAGAGAATCGCTATCTTTTACTAAAAAGGCAGTTCGAGAAAAGGACGGCTATAGCTATGAACTAAATTAGAGATGTCAAACTAATTTACGCCTTGCGCTTCACCGTGTTTTTATTCGACATGTTTTTACGTGTACCCTTAATTTGTATGGAAATATTAAATTAACTAAATTTGACAGCTCTAATTTGAGTCCGTCTCTTTCTTGTTTTATTAGAGAGAAAAAGATAGCAATAGCCTAAATTAAGTTTAGTTTGTGCACAACAGGTCTGCACCAATATCTATTTAGGAAACTACCCTATTATCTATTTAGCAAACTACCGTACTTAGGAAACTATTATCTTCATCATCATTTCAACAAGAAGCCTGGACATACTTCCTCCAAACGTCGTCACGTAGACCGTTCCCGGTCGGTGCTTCTCTTATTAGCTACCTTATCTAGTATATTGAAAACATGTGTTCCCTCTTGTGGGGTGTGACATAAGGAGTGGCAAGACGGCTACACAGAGTATCATCATCATTCTCCTGCCCTTTACTTGGGGTCGGCGCAACATGTCTTTTTCTTGCATACTTCTCTATTAGTCGTCATCTCTGTAGTCATCCCTTTTTACCCATATCCTCTCTCACACATTCCATACATCGTTTCCTTGACCTTTCTCTACTCTTATAGCCATCCACATCCATACACAAGACTTTCCTTACGTCATTTTCTTCATTCCTCCGCATCACATACCCATGAAGGCTTCACAAACTATAATTGATTATGTATTGTTTTGTATTGGGACTATCCACTGCCAGACAATGGCCTACTCATCTACCTCTCTTTGTCCAGAGCTACAACAAGCAATTTTTGTAAAAGGCATCCCGCCTTCGCCTTTTTTTTTTGGGTCTACAGAATTTTAGGTATGGCACATTCACTTTAACACTTCACACAAATATATCCGAACATTCAGCCGATACTTCGTAAAAACATTTCGGAGTAGACCCCCAGGTGCGGATCATCCAACGCAGGTTGGACAACGCCGCACTTGATCGGCTGCGCTCAGAGGTACTGAGCAACCATATCTTCTCGAATATGACACTGACCACGGCACCGCACTTTTGGGTGTTTCCATTGCGCGGATCGTCCCGAGGACACGGTGGAGCATACGGTGGAGGTCTGCCCCGCTTGGGCGGAGACCCGCCGTGTCCTCGTGGATGCGATAGGAGTCAGCGACCTCTCGCGCCCTAGCCTGGTTCAGGCCATGGTACGGAGCGAGAGGGAATGGGAAACCGTCTCCTCCTTCTGCGAAGCAGTAATGCTCGCGAAGGCGGAGGCGGGACGCCTGAGGGAGACTCAACAACGGAGTCGCCCTCACGCTCTCAGCAGCAGCCGCCTCAGGAGACGCCTGGGACTTCCGGCGCCGCGAGACGATCTCCGGCCCCGGGGCTGCGGACGGCGAGTAATGGGTAGCTCGCCGTCCGATCAGCACCAGGCCCGAGAGTCGACGGCGCCTAGTGTTCCACGCGCGCCTCAAAGAGTTGTCAGCATTAAGGACTGGGCCTGTCATGGCCGATGCCTGCCCGGGGGTTGAGGATAAATTCGAAACAGAGTTACCTCGCCCCTGGGCACTCAGGGCAGGAAGGAACAGGGGTGGGTTTTAGTCAGTAAGAGTCTGACACGCCCTCCCGCTCCACCCAGAGCGGGAGAAGTCATTGGATGAATTAACACCCCAAAAAAAAAAAAAAAAGCACCACATCTGGAATGCATCAATCCTTTGCCTCTCTTTGATGCAATCCCGCCGGCTTCTAATGCAATCCCACCGCGGTCCAATCATGTTGATGATGAGGAGGATGATAGGGTTGCCACAGTAAGTAGTCAGTGCAACGATCGACTGAGGAGCGCACTAGAGGATGCGCTTCGCGAGTATAGATCGACTCAGACTGAACTTAGACTCCGTTTACCACCATTACCTATGCACAAAAAAAAATTGTCGCTAGTGTATACTCTGGACTCGGTGCTTGAGAATGTCTTTGAGAGCTGCGAGGACCTCGTTAATACGCACTCGAACCTGTATTGCGGGGCTGTTGCGGCATATCGTTTAGCTAATGTAAAGTTACCAAGCTGTAACGAAGTTACCTACTCGACCAAAGCCTACCGTCCCGGCCTGGCAGTGCAGGATCGAGAAGCTTATTGATTTGGCCAGAGCACTCACCGGTAAACTATACTGCTTCAGGGAGGGCAATACAAGACCACGCGTGATGCGCTTCGTGAAGCGGGCGTTTTCGGGGACTGGAATCAGTCCTCGTGAATACGTGTCCTGTCACGGAACGTATTGACTTCCTGAAGCAGAAAGTTTGTGTCCACTTTGGTTCTGTTTAGCCCTGAATCCTCTAAGTGCAGTGCTGCAGGATTCCGGCCTGGGCTATCGGTTGAGAAGAGGTGGTCAGGCCATATCTCACCTTTATATGGATGACCTGAAACGTTTTGCCCCCAACAATTTGTGACTGATGGAGCTACTGAAGGTAACTGAAACTTTCAGTAGCGCCTTCAGGAGGAATTTGGTGTGAACAAATGTGCAGTCATGCATGTAAACCTAGGGAGGATGGAACCCGAAGGGATTCAACTCTCGGTTTCCATACACCTTAGATCCCTCTCCTCGACCGAAACATACAAATATTTGGGTATGTCGGAAGCGTTAGGTATTACCGTTACTGACAAAAAGCAATCGCTGAAGGAGCGCTTCTTTGGCCGTCTGAAAAAGGTATTGAATAGCCTTTTGTCAGGCGGAATACTTCATACCGGTTTAGATGTACTGTTTCGGTATACTCAAATGGATTCAGACTGAGCTCGATGCCCTGGATAGGAGGGTCCGTACGCTGCTGACCGCAAACCGGATGCATTACCCACGATCATCGGTGATGACACTGTACATCCCGCAGAAGTGTGGAGGTCGAGACTTTTTAAACGCTAAGACTCTCCACAACCTCGAGGTGTACAGCCTTAGAGAATACTTTCTAGAAAACGACGTGAGGATGCACCGAGATGTGGTCGCAGTAGACAAGAGACTCACCCTGTTGTCCATGGCTAAAGAGAACTGGCGCAAACCTGTTGTACTGATGACCGCAAGGAGGTATGGAAAGGCAAGGAGCTTCACGGGCGCTTTTATCGGGCTCTTCATGGGCCTGTAGTAGATTTCTTGGCACCTTGGCCTGGGTACGTTTCGGCGATCTCTTCGGGGAAACTGAAGGATTTGTCTGTGCGATTATGGACGAAGTTATCTTGACGAATAACTACCGGAGGTATATTATGAAAGACAGGACGCTTGACGTGTGTCGGGCATGCCACCGTCCGGGTGAGTCCATCAGACATATTATCTCTGTTTGAGGTTGGCGATATGTGGAATGTGGACTCGGCTTTCATTGTACCGATAGTCCTTACCGCCAACAACGGCCTGGTGGTGGTGGTGGTGGCCAAAAGCCTCGACGACCACCTGTCGAAGCTGTCGTTGCGCGGTTAGATCAAGGGCCTGATACAGAAGGCAGTACTCCTCGATACGGCTCGCATTGTGAGTAGGTTCCTGTCTCTGGAGCCCTAACCACCGGTAGCTTGGACCCTGCTTCCAATACTGGCGGACTACTATTTTTATATTTTTCACATGTTTTTCTTTTAAAAATATAAATGTGTGTAAAAATAAATACTTTAACGAAAAGGCGTCCATTACACTGTAGATTTTGCTGTCAGCTTACCACAATCAAAGTTGTGATGGTTGAATGAAGAAATCTGGATACTTTGATTTTTGTGATTTTTGCATCATGCATCCATCAGTCATGAGTTCATGACTTTTGGAATTGACTGACGCTTGCACGAGAGTGTAATGGACGCCTAACGGGCAAGCGAGTTGTGGAAGTGTAAGACAAAAGATTTGGAACTACTAAAGTAAATTTTAACATATTTTTTTTAGAAGAAAAACCTTTTTTAATTTTTTTATTGATGATAGGCACGCGTTTGACCACTACTCACCTGATGGTAAGCGATGATGTGGTCGAAGATGGAGCACACTTGCCTAGAAGTAACCTATTCACTCTTGACTTAAAGACTCCCAGGTTGTAGCTATCAGGAAACACAGACTCCGGTAGGGAATTCCACTCCCTAGCTGTACGCACAATGAATGTTTTCTCAAAACGCTTTGTGCGTATGGACCATTATTAATACCTACGCTTTCTATTAATTTTTACATCCATAAAGATATATCTATGCTAATATTATGAAGAGGTAAAGTTTGTGAGGTTGTAGGGGGTAATCTCTGGATCTACTGAACCGATTTTGAAAATTCTTTTACCAATAGAAAGCCACATTATGTGTGAGTGTCATAGGCTATAAATTTTTGAAATCCACGCGGACGAAGTCGCGGGCGGAGTGTTAAATTAAAGTGTTTCACGAGAAAATGAAAATAGCCGTCAAATTAAATTTTCATATTCTCGTGCAAGACTTCTATTTTTCCAGTGTAACCATAATGTACCTATATTGTATTTTTATGGGTGTGAAAATTAATAGAGAGCGTATTACTAATGGTTTGGTCGCTGTGACACGAAATTGACACGATCGCCAATCCGTCCTATTGAAAGCAGACGAACAACTCTCTCCGCTTATATTTAGGTCAGGACCAGTAAAGTGTGTCAAAAAGGGTGTTTTGGAAATAGGTCACTAGGGTAACCTCTGTTACCCTAGTGACCTATTTCCAACACCCTTGGCCCTGGTCTTTGCTCTCACCAGAGCAAAGGGCACAATGTGTATGATTATTTTTGAGTATCTGTAGGTTTTACGAAACGTTTGATTTATAAAATATAATATCACGCCCATAACCCCTAAGAGAGGCATATGTATTGTTGTTTTGCATATTTCACGGAAGTCAAATCATGGCCAAATATCCTTCTGCAGTGTCCCATAAATGAAAAATGATTCATTTATGGGACACTGGGTCACGTACCGACGAATCTGAAAATGTACCGATCCCTGTAACCGGGTCGCGTAGTGAACCGGTTTATTGTATTTAGGTCACGAGTAACAAGGTTAATAGGTCAGACGATTCAGAGGTCAAAGAGAATAGGATCAAGTGCATAGACAAACATTGTCGGTTTATGAATATAATAATGTTTATGGTTTTATTCGCGGGTATTTGTAAGTAGGTTTCGGAAGGGGTAGGCTGGGATACTATTGGGTCATCTTATACTGTCATAATGTAAGCACTAAAATAACTACTTACATATATGATTTTGTTATAAAAATATAGTATAAAGACGAAACTAACAACATCTTCGAATATATAAATATAACACTATATTATTTGGTTATTTTTTTTCCACTAGACCATACCTGGGAATCCACTGGTTCTGGAGATATTGAAGGTCAAAGTAGCAATATTTTTTTTTACTTATTAAGAAAATTAATTCAAAGTGTTATTACTAAACTTTTTTCCAAACAAACCACATACGAGTATATACATAACCTGAATTTTTTTTTTTTTTTTTTCGAAATTACACATTTGCACTTACAAAAACGCAATGAATATTAAAAAAAAGAGAGGATATGGGTAAAAAGGGGGTGACTACAGAGATGACGACTAATAGAGGAGTATGGAAGAAAAAGACATGTTGCGCCGACCCCAAATAAATTGGGAAAAGGGCAGGAGAGTGATGAAAAACGCAATGAATATCAAACGTATCCGACAAGTACCTACGTAGCTTAGAGTGAAGGGGCGGGGTTTAATTCCACTTGCCTGGGTTCGCGTTACATTGCGCGCAACAAATTTTTTTTTTCATGCCTGAAAATAAAAGTCGTTTCCCAGCAATAATTTTTGCGCAAAGCTACTTCGTTAGTCGTCCAGTATGCGTAGTTAACGGCTTTCTGATGTGTCTTTTTACACCCTGTATTTAACAACAGATTGCGATCACTGACCTATCACACAAGCCCGGTGGTTGAAATGAGATATGTCTTCTCCATTCTTTGATATGAATATCTACATTGAACTGTTAATATGAATAAATAGCGACCCGCCCCAACTTCGCACGGGTATAAATTATGTACTTAAACTTTTCTCATGAATCACTCGTGTCTATTGGTGATACCCGCATGAAAGTCTGTTTAGTAGTTTAGAGTTTATCGCGAACAGACAGAAGATCCGGATTGCGGCAGGGAGGACTTTTTTTGATGTGAAACATCTATTGGCGCGGCTTAGCATTGACAGTAAAATCAACTCGAGTATCATGACGAAAAACAGTATGACGCCGTCGTGCCATGCCCCCAGTAAGGTGTTAAATCGAAACGGGCCTTTCGGTTTGTTTGACACCACCGGCACCATCTTACGACACGGTAGCAATGAGATGCGCGATCAGCCGTCCAAACAGTTCAAGATAGCTGTCGACATGTCGTGGTTTTGGCTGCTGTCAGCACTGTGTAACATGTGCACAGCTCGTCATTGTTCAACGCCTGGTGTTCGTTGTTACAGTGGTCGAGTAAGCGAAGCATCGAGTACGGCGGCGCTGAGCGCGCCCTCGGGGGCGGCGGCGCTGGCGGCGCCGGCGGGCACGGCATCACTCAAGAGCATGGCGCAGGAGGCCGTGCACCGCGCGGGGCTGGACCAGGGACACCAACAGGTATCACCTCCTTTTTTTTTGCTAGCTTTCTCTAGACCTGCCTCCACTTCTTCCATCTACCAGGAGCCGGCGCATCTCCCCACCAGTTTCGACGGAATCTATCCACTTCGTCACGCCAGCTTCTTTCAGCTTATGGCGCAACCCCGATTCGCTGTCACAGGGCACCAAATTTTGTGTTACTTTGGCCCACAAGTAGCCGTATGCGGTAGACATGTCCTGCCCAGTCCCATTTCAGTTGGGCAGCCTTTTGAACCACGTCAAGTAACTTTGTTATGGAGCGCAACACTCCTGAAAGCCTTCCAACCCGTTAGTAATACCCGGGCCTGCGGACGGCGAGTAGTGGGTAGCTCGCCGTCCGATCAGCACCAGGCCCGTGAGTCGACGGCGCGTAGCCACGCGCGCCTCAAAGTGATGAGTGTTACTGACGGGGCCCATCGTGGCTGGTGCCTGCATGCCTAAGGGTAGCGGATAAATTCTGAAATTGAGTTACCGCACCCCTAGGCACTCAAGCAGGGAATGAACAGGGGTGGGTTTTAGTCAGTAAGAGTCTGACACGCCTTCCCGCTCCCCCCAGAGCGGGAGAAGTCATTGGATGATTTCCAATCCCCCAAAAAAAACCTATTACAGGTTTTTTTTGGGGCTCTTTGTGAAGAGGAGTATCTGTAAAATAACCACCACCATTACTGTTTCCACAGCGCTTCAGACCAAAACACACCAGTGTGGGCACATAACACATTTTAACTTAGTGGTTAGCCTGCAATGCACAAATTCACAATCAGTGAGTACCACCAGCCTGTGGTGCTACCTGTACCAATACAAATTTAACATTGGAGTTACCTGAACGATGTCTTTTAACACCTCTTTGTTGCCTGCCAGCCTAAGAAACCTTGTTGGCTCGACGTTAGTCAGCCTCGAATACAATATTTCATAAAAACTACGACCAGTACATTACACCTTTGTTTTTTCTTTTTTTGGAGGGTGGGAAATCATCCAATGATTTCTCCCGGTCTGTGTGGAGCGGGAGCGTGTCAGACTTTTACTGACTAAAACCACCCTTGTTCCTTCAGTTGCCTGTGTGCCAAGGGCCGCGGTAACTCTATTTCGAATTTATCCACGACCCCAGGCAGAGTATATTACACTTGCCCTTCGAGTCTGAAAGCAAGATGATTATATTCCCTTTTCTCATGTTTCAGAACCTAAGACGAGGGGCACCCCTGGCGCAAGCGCACATTCCTCCGTTATTGGGCGTCGCACCGCTAGGCCCACTACCACTTAACTCTGTAAGAAAAAGCTGGTTTATTTGTTTTTTAAATAATACAAAAAAAAAAACCAAAAGAGTACTGTTGTGGCCACGCTGCTTTTGAGTGTATTTGAGTCCCAAGTAAAGAGGATCACCTCAGAATTGACTGTTGACACGATAAAGAAAAATCTACAATTCATTAGACAAGGCAAAGTATGGTGATCACAACTATTCTCTACGACAATAATTTATGAGACAGCCTAACATCAAAAATATTTTATATGTACCAGGTTTTAGCTACTTTCGGTAAGCTAAACCTTAGCCTTATCAAATTAATGATACTGATATGTTTGCAGGAACATCAGCTACAATTCCAAATGTTGGAATCGTCGTTCTACCATATGCCGCACCCTTCCGACTCGGAAAGAATGAGAGCATACCTCCCCAGAAATATCTGCCAGACGCCCTTATACTATAACCAGGTCAGTGGAAAAACTTTGTTTATTAAACTTGTTATAGAAGAAATTGTATCAACACTTATTTGAAGGCATAGAAACAATCGTACGTTTGTATGACTGGAATACCTGCATTATTTTCAAAGAAATGTCGGTGAATTTTACCGCTAATAAATGCGTATTGTTAACACTTAATTTTCCCACGGTTCTGCAAGGTGTTCTAATCACTTTGTGGAAAACTTAGGCAAAGAATTTTATCTACGTTATAGTCATTCGTTAACGCATCTTTAGCAGGCATTATTCTACTTTTAAAACCTATTTATGATAATATTTCTTTTTAGACACTACCATACAACAAATTGACATACAAAATGTTCTAGATATAATTTTACTATGATTAATTTCTATAACCCTTTTTCTAATTTTTGTATGATATTGAATTCGTTATTTCCTCAAAATGTGTCCACATTAATTTGATCTGACCTGCCAAAAGCTCTGGCTTTTAGCGCGTTAATTTTAACTATACAATTTTTCTCGTTTCCAGGTGCTACTCCCGCACTCAGACTCGGTGGAGTTCTTCCAGCGACTATCGACAGAGACTCTGTTCTTCGTGTTCTACTACATGGAGGGAACAAAGGCGCAGTACCTCGCTGCCAAGGCGCTCAAGAAGCAGAGCTGGCGCTTCCACACAAAGTACATGATGTGGTTCCAGAGGCACGAAGAGCCGAAGGTTATCAATGAGGAGTATGAACAGGTAATAACACATTTTGAGCACTCCATCCCTTGGGAAATGAAAATATCAAGGGAAAAGTTAGCTTAGCAAATTGACTATCAAATCGGAACAGTTGTAAAAGATTAAAACATATGAAATGGCTAATTGACATAGAATATCAATTTTCTAAATAATTAGTTTTCTCTGACTACAATTACGCTTACTTACAATTCAATAAACTTTAATTTTCTTGTTACTGTAAGCTTATCTTTAATAGAAATTCTACCACAACACTTAATTTTATAAATAATTAGTTACCTGCTGATTTAAGTTGTATGTTGGAAAAGAACTGTTCATAAACAGAATTAGCTGTTTTACCTGAACAACTAGTAATGTTGTGTGTGTTTTGTTCCAGGGCACATATATCTACTTTGACTACGAGAAGTGGGGCCAGCGCAAGAAGGAGGGCTTCACGTTCGAGTATAAGTACTTAGAGGACCGTGACTTGAACTGAGCGTGACAGTGTTGTGTAGTGTCGCGCGCCGCTCGCGCAGCCGCCCGGTGACGTGCGGCCGCCCGGGGCCACGTGCGGCCGCCCGGGGCCACGTGCGGCCGCCCGGGGCCACGTGCGGCCGCCCGGGGCCGCCTGCAGCCGCGCGCCTGGCCCGGGGCCGCCAGCATGCGCCCGGGGCCACGCGGAGCCGCCGTCAGCCGCGCGGGCCGCCCGCCGCCAGCCGGCCGGCGACTTCATTCCTTGTTGCAGTATTGTACTACAGTGCGTGATGCGTCTGTGATGGAACCTGATGTTGAGTGGTCCGCGAGTGGTAGCCCCGCGCGAGCGCTGTGTGCGGAGCACGACAGTGTACTGATCTGATACTTCAGCGTGACGTGTGACTCCGTGAATGATAATGAATGACGTGTCTGCTACATATTTTTTTTTGTGTGTGAGATTAGCCGTAGTGTATGGTGACAGTAACCTCGGGAGGCCTATTGCCCAGCAGTGGACATCTGTAGACTTAATGCGAATTCTGTCAGTACTCCCGACGTCACACAGCTCTCGCGCCCGAGGGCTACACGGCGAGAACGCTGCGTACATTCAGTAAATTCTAACTTAAACAAATAGTGTATTTGAACATATTCTGGCAGTTTTGTAAAATGGAATAATTTGTGAGGACGAGAAGTCAGTTAGTATCGAAGCCGAAGTGTTTGTAAACTGTACACAAGAACGAACAAGCGAAAGATAACGTGAATTAGTTTCAGCCATACAAGGTTGTTAGTAGCGAAACATGTGATATTGTTATAGGAGCCCGGGCCGGCCTCGAACCCCACGCCGCGGTGCGGCAGGCTGCTCGCTACAGTCCCTGCGCGCGAGCGGCCTGGCACCGACAATCATAGACAGCTGTAACATCTTCATGTAAAATCTCCATTAAACGGCTAACGCACATTTTAATTCTAGTACTTTTATTGGAGCATTTTAGGAGCGTTGAGCTTTATAATATTATTTAATAAAAATTAGCAGACATACTTTATGGAAGCGAGATTTGTTAAAGGAAAGTCGATTCGAGGACGTCCCGGGTCATTTGTTTTTTAACTTGTGTATAGACATTGGAATAGTTTGAAATTATTTTAAGTGCTAACTCGAGCGCACCACGCTTCTTGTATTTGTGATCTTAATTTTTGTAGACTGACTAGTTTTCTTGTAATTGTGATCGACGCTGACGTCTCCGAAGCCGAGCGGGGCGTGGTGCGCGCGGATAGATACCTAAATATAACTACAATAAGGACCTCCAGTGTGATTTCATTAGTTTGCTAAGTAATACACTTTTTCACCTCTAAAATTATGTATATTTTAGTTAGTGCATTTAAATTTGAACAAAAGTTAAATTATGTAAGAGCATGCATGTCACACTGCCAATGTATTATATTATTGGATAGTTATACGGTATATATATAAATTGTACTTATTTATTGTTTGTGATAAATTTATCGTGATGCACCGGCACCGCTTTGGTATCGAGGTGAAAGAGTATATTATGGAAGGTAACGTGAACGCGAACGCAATAGTGCTACTGCCAGATGAGTGAGTTCCACCAACCAACACGCCTTGTTTTCCATTGTTCAGACCATAGTGTAATTTTGTATTTAATTATAAATCATAATAGTTGCACACGCGTCGCGCAGCTCAATTAGATTCGCGTTGGGCCGTGTCGTGTTGGTTGTTCGGCTCGAGCGAGTGTTCCTCCGCGTGTAGTATGTTGTTGCGACGGCGAGCGACGCCGCGGCGAGACCCTAGTTAAGCGGTAACTGCGCGCGATCTCGTTTATTACGTGCGTAATGTTGATAGTTTTCACTTTTGTAAAAAGTCTATCGTGAGAGCAAATGAAGAAGTGGTAAATAATTTAAAAAATTATCTGTACAGTTCTATTTGTATAGAAATAATAAATAACGATTAAAAAAAATTAAAACAACGTTGTGATTTCTTCCTAAACGCTTAGTTGTAAGTGCGTCGGTTTTACAAATGCGCGTGCGCCGAATTTAGGGCGCGACGCGATTTTTGCATTTCTTTTTCTAATTTATTTTTATTGAAAGAAATGACTGTTGACTTTTAGAATAAACTGTAAGAAAGTATTGAAAACAATTTGTTTCGTTTGAGGATCACTCTGATTCCCAGTACTATAAGCAAAATTTTGGATCCCGATACTGTATCGATTTCGTTTTGGTACTGACTCGTTTTTGTTCAATATTTCTGGAACCACAATCTAAACCATCAGACCTAACATTCCAAAATGTAGACTAAGACTGCTAGTATTTATGAATCAAATGAGTAACAAGTCCGTAGTATAGTATAATGCCATTGTAAATTATTTACATTATCATTAAACAATATCAAAGATTACTGAGACAGTTATGCCCAACGATGAAGGCAGCCGATTACCCAGCGACAAGTGAGTTCGAACCCCACTTTACATGATTTATTTAAACGCAACTTTTCCTCTTACAATAGTATCTTAATTTGAAATGTTGCGACAAAAAAATGGTTCATTAAAAATACCTTTCCAAACTTTATTATGTAAAGCAAGTCAGCAGACAAAGCACAGTTCACAATGAACACACTTTATGATGAGTTTACTCATCATAAATTAGTGACAAAATATTACTGAAACCTCAAACTGTCCTATCCACTCACCCGCCATAGCCCAGTCTGTTGCGAAGTTGGAAATACTCTCAAGCCCCTAGTCACATGAAGCGTAAGCGGGTTGTTCACTCACATCGTGAGTGGCTAAAAAATGGTTCAGTTTCAAAGAAAATGCAAAAAACAGTTCAGATACAACCCTGATCAATGATATCTTTGAAATTGGTAAGTATCTACATCTATAGTAATTCATCGGCGTAGGCTATTCCCCCAACATTGTCAATGTGAATGCTCCAGTGTAGCCCGCGAAATTCAAATTTTCTTACGTTTTTTGCAAACTGCAAAAAACGTAAGAAAATTTACGAACTGAATTTTAATGATTATAACTTTAGAAATACATACTACGCCCGCGAATCAAACTTTGACCAAGGTACAACCTGACATTGAACTGCAAGTTGCAAAAAACGTAAGAAAATTTGAATTTCGCGGGCTACCGTCGGCTTCTAGTCAAACCGGATGCAGCTGAATATGGAACACTTTGTAAGCGAGCTATAGTAAGTATGGTGAATTAATCATGTTTAGCCGCCGGGACTTTGGTGGTGGCGCGGACTCTATATTGACTGGTAGAGACTGCCTTAGGTATATTAGTGCTCAGTGGAGTGATGGCTAACCTATGGCACGTCAGTGTATTAAAATCTAGATAGGTAATTAGAAACAAATTACACTGATTTATCTATTTAAATAAACATAGTGGATTTTATGTGGCAATAGGATCTAGTTTTATTTTTGTTTATCTTCCTGCCCAATTATCTCATGTTACTCGGGGGGTCGGCGCAACCCCTTTTTTTTCTTCCATTCTCTCCTGTCAGCCGTCACGCTATCACTAACTCCCTTTTCTTTCATCACTCGTCACACAATCTATCCATCTTTTCTTTGGCCATCTCTCACTCCATCCATCCACATTCATTACCTACTCTTTTAGTTACATAGACGCCGAGTTGCTAGCCTGTCGGTTTTCTATCGATTACATTTTGGGGAGTGTGCGACGGAATTGCATGATTTGATTCCGCCAAGCCCGTTTCATCTAAGGACCACAAGACGTACGGCGAAGTGCCACCGGTTCATGGTGGACATCCCATCCATACGCACAAAGCGCTTCGAGAAAACATTCATTGCACGTACAGCTAGAGAGTGGAATTCTCTACCGGAGTCTGTGTTTCCTGTAAGATACAACCTGGGAGTCTTTAAGTCAAGAGTGAATAGGTTACTTCTAGGCAAGCGTGCTCCATCTTCGACCACATCATCGCTTACCATCAGGTGAGATAGTGGTCAAACGCGAGCCTATCAAACATTAAAAAAAAAAGTTACATGTGTTTCATCCCTTCTCTTCACATGACCATACCAAGATAAGCAACTTTTCTGTCACTGGGGGTGGGGCCACTTTCCAACTACCTCTAATGTACTTATTTCTCACTTGATCCGTTCTCGTTACTCTCCGCCTTAAGCAGTCTCTTTTCATCAGTCTTTTTCACAGTCCAACTTTCTGATACTTACAGTACGACTGGTCTAATCACGGACTTATAGATTGACACCTCGGATATGCACCGAAATCTCCGCACTTACCGCAATCTCCCCGCAAGCCTCTTCGCGAAAAATTAAATAAATCGAATAAAGCGCCACCACGTAAAACTAATTCAAACTGGCAATTGATTTAGAGTTGCCCGCATGCAAACTTCATTTGTTTCTAGCGTCAGAATATTGACTTACATCGGTACTCATAAAAACAACCTTTTTCTCTAGAAAGAAATATTCAAAGTAGACAAATAATTATTTGCCAACTTTATGGGGGGTGTTTTGCTATTCTGTGTGAAGATTTTATGGAGTAAGCTACAGCGGGAATTTTTATGCGGTCACGCGACGCGTTTTGAGCAAGCATTCGTCGTTGAGGAAAGGGAGATTGGACCAACCGGCTGTTGGAAAGTGATCTAAGATTATAAAATAATAATAAATATTGGCTACTTATTTTGGTTTCACTATAGAGTGGCGTAATAGGAATCTGGACATTTTATAATCTAAGGTTAAATATTATCCTTGACAGTTGTCTGATAATAATTATCTAGGTCAGTGTCAGGTTGTATCTTGGTCACAATTTGATTCGCGGCCGTAGCAAGTATGTGTCTATAGAATTATAATCATTAAAATCATCAATACATCTCTCTCAGTTAGAATTGATGTCAAATGTCACGATTTCATGCAATACTTACATTTGGCATCAATTCTAACTGAGAGAGATGTATTGATGATTTAAATGATTATATTTCTATAGACACATACTTGCTATGGCCGCGAATCAAATTGTGACCAAGATACAACCTGACTGATTGATGATTTTAATGATTATAATTCTATAAATACATACTTGCTACGGCCGCGAATCAAACTTTGACCAAGAGACAACCTGACACACCTGCAAATTGCAAAAAACGTAAGAAAATTTGAATTTCGCGGGTTACCCTGGAGCATCCACTGTAGATTAATTATTAGGAACATTTCCAAAATGTGCGTTATAGATAGACTAGAGAAATTTTAGCTCTCGGTAAAGTATGGAGTAAATAAAACATTAATATTTTTTAACTTTAAATAGGTATCGAAGTACAATTCAAATTAGAAACAGTTTATTAGTTTTTACCCGCTGCATTTTTTACAGAAAACGTGATTTTTTCGTGACCAATTATCATAGATGGCATTCAGTTTTTTATTATTTGTACAAAAATATTAAAAGGATACGTTCAAACATACGAATTTCTTTCCGACGCAAGACAATGCTGCTTGGAAACCGAAAATGAATACTGTAGGTATTTTTACTAAAATTAGTCAGTAGCATACTGCGATAACGTTACATAAAATAAGCACTTCGCTCGCGACTTTTTTTTTGACCATTATCTCACCTGATGTTAAGCGATGATGTCGTTCGCGACTTTGTCCACGTGAATTAATTACCTACTTTCGAAATTTAGATCCTCTCCCCCCTCTTTATATGGCAGTTGTAGAAAATTAATCATTCCCTTTTATATTATTATCGAGAAAATTTCTGTGAATCGTGGTATTCGCTCAATCAAATTGAAGATCTTAAAGTCAAAAAGCATACCTATAGCGAAATTTTATATCCCTATTCCAAGCACTTGGCAAGATACACTAAAAAGACAAACAGCCTTTTTTATCAATGTGTCCCCTTAACTTGAGGTCTATGGGTCGCAAGTGGTTTCAGTGACCTGTCGCCATTTCATCCATCCTGAGTTGATCCTGTGCGTTACGTATCACCATCCCCCTGGACAAGCGACCCGAGGTACCGAAAATCGGAGCAGATCGGTATAGGCGTTTCGGTGAGAGCATAGGACTGGAGAGACCGCCGAAATCGCAGAACAGGTATTCTGTTTTGGTTCTGCTCAATTTCAGGCCAACACTCTCCAGTCTTTGCCACCACGTCTACAATCTGCTCTGGACCTCTCAGCTGCTTTCGGCAACCAGCATGTAGTGACACAGTACCTAGTTACATTAATTACCGTACCTCCATATACGTTACCCAAAACCTGTTACCAAGATACCTAAAGAAACAATGAACCGTCTTGACAAATACGCATGTTATCAACTCTATTAAAGAAACAGGACTGCCTTGAGAAAGACATTGGAGAGAAACAAGATGTGGGCGACGCACGCACCAGTTCGCTCTGAAAAGAACGGTTTGTTTGCAAGAGCGCTGCACTCGAAGAAGATGCACAGAGTCTTCGAGACAGCAGACGCGGACACGCGTCAACCCGACTCTTCACTCACAGACGATCAGCGCTCGACGACTGCGCTCGGGAAAAAGGATGGAACCCATTATTTTTTTTTTTGTGGGATTTCTCGCAGGTCAACCTCTGAGGTTGTCGGCTGCTCAACCGGACTTGCCTGTGCAGGCTTTAATTTATTAAAGCCTCCAGCCAGGACTTATTATTTACTTACAAACTAAGCGACAACACGCTTAGGGCACCCCCTGCGGGGCACGGGCCTCGGCTTAGGGCATCGCTGGGGGGAGGGCAGCAAGGGACGGCTGGATCGAGTTTAAATTATTTATGGAATTTAAGATTACTGGCTCAGCGGCTGGCTCGAGCAAGGGACGTGGAGGACATTGATGTGATTTTCGCGACGGCCCTCGTCGGCGAGGGCGGGAGGATGGATCCCGCGCGCCAACTGGTATTTATACTTTCGCAACGTTTGCTGACGTGTTCAAAATAGCGCTATGCACACCGTTTCCGCGCATGCGCGAGTGTTATAATGGTTCTAAGGACATGCCACTTGTAATATAGTAGTTGTAAATATAAATAGAGCATTATCAATCAATCAACAAAAAATCATCTGCTCCAGAACCCTCACTCAAATTCCATAGCTGTATCTACTTCCCGGGATGTACCTGCAACTGTCCCACATTTGAACAGATCGAATGCATTAAGTATCTTGGCATTAACATTGATCAAAACTTGACTTGGAGTAGGCATATTGACTCCCTGAACACACGTGTGAGAAAGCTGCTAACACAAAACAGCTAGCAGAAAACTGAGATCGATAGCAGACCACAACATTATGAAAACAACCTACTACGCATTGTGTCAGGCAATCCTAGGGTATTGTATAGTAGCTTGGGGCTCTGCAGGCAAAAGCATCTTAATTACTGCTGAACGAGCGCAAAGAGCCATCCTAAAAACATCATATAGCAAAAGGTTACGTTACGCTACAGATGCACTGTATCGAGACACTGGTATGTTAACAGTTCGTCAGCTGTATATCAGGGCAGTCATACTTAGGTTCCATTCCACAGCAACAACCACCATGGTACAAGACAAACGTTCAGGTAGACTACCTAAGTGGGGAAAAACGTTTTACCGTAGGGTTTTTGGACATAAAGCGTTCTCTCACATGGGGCCACACTTATACAGCAAAGTAAATAAATTCCTGAACTTAATTTCCTTGACCAAGTTCTCATGCAAAAAACTTGTAACGGAATGGCTTCAAGGTTTAAACTACGATGAAACTGAACATGTGATATCAATCTATTAGCTAACTCAAACCACCTATTCACACATATACCCTCAGAAACTCATAACCCATGCACACACAAACACACTACTTCTAACCATCACATGCACCAACTTCTCATCAAATCAACACTCAAACACACTCACACACATACACGCATACACACATTCACGCATTCACACATACACGCATACACGCATACACACATACACTCTCAGGATGCCATAAGCGCTGTCAGCAGCTGTAACATTTTTAGAAACCTTCAGTATTATTATAGTTTTTACTTTTTCATTTTACTTTTTCGCTATAAAATGTACGGAATCCAGAACCAGTTTAAACACAACACTGTATACTGTTCTTAGACGAAAGAGACTGAACCCCACGACACAGGGTATCCTAGTGTGGGGTTTCAGTGTCATGTAAATGATGGATGTTTACTCTTTTTATGAACAATAAAAATTTATTATAATTATTATTATTGAAAATAAAAGAGTTATCGACTGACATCAGAACACTTAACATTGAGTTTATTTCTACCGAAGAACTCTCCACCACTGACCACGAAATGCACAATATCATCAGCAAACAGCATACACCAGCCAGCCTCTACTTGGATGTCCGACATCAGAGCGTCCATTATCATCAGGAAGAGGTAAGGGCTGAGGGCCGACCCCTGGTGCAAACCGACTGCCACACTGAAGTTGTCAGTGGTGCAGACCGGACTTGGGTACTGCCGTACTTCATCGACTGTAAATCGCCCGGATCAACTGCACATACTTCCCAGGCACACCTTTCTCCATAAGGGCCCACCACAAAACCTCACGAGGCACCCGGTCATATGCCTTTTCGAGGTCAACGAACACCATGTGCAAGTTTTTATACACAGCTCTGTATTTCTCGCACAGCGACGGATAACGAAAATGGCATCCGTTGTATCCCGACCAGGCATAAAACCGAACACCCGTTCTGTGAGATTTCACTTTCTTCTCTCAGCCGCCTTTTAATAAATTTTTCCCATGCTTTCATACTGTGACATTAGCTTTATTCCTCTATAGTTGTTGCACTCCAGCACATCACCTTTGTTTTTGAAGATGGGGCACCAGCGAACCGTTGCACCATTCATCAGGTATGCCTTCTTCTAGCAACAACTTATTGAAGAACAAAGCTAACCACACGTCCATCCATCTACCCGTAATGACTTCCACACTTCAATTGGTATTCCATCTGGACCAACTGCGTTACCATTCTTCATTCTATTCCCTGCTACTATCACTTCATCCACACTTACCATTCTCACTAATCCCTCGTTCACTGGTTAGTTCTCTAAAACACCACTCCAGATATTTTCCTCATTCATCTGTCTTTCAAAATAGCCCTTCCATCTATCTTTAATCATTTCATCCTCCGATAGAAGCGTTCCATCTTCATTCACTGAGGGAATGCTTCGTTGTATCAGGAACCGCGACAATATGCATCTTGATGTTAAAAAAAAATAGTAATAATAGTATTCTTCTCGTCACATATAAAAGATACCGCAATTTCTGCAATACCCTTCAAAGAAAATTAAAGCATGAGTATGAAAAGAATCAATTCCTTCAAGCTCAGAATAATCCAAAAGCAATGTGGGATGCTATAAATTCTATTTCAGGCATGAAATGTCAGTCACCGTTGGCAACAGAACTCTTGCATGCGTCAGCCAGTGCGAAACACTCTGTGAACTGCGTCAATCGATATTTCGTTAATATTGGTGCGGACCTGGCTTCTAAGTTGGTTCCCCCTAGTTCTTTGTCAATTCATAACAATGGAGTAACAGCTTCATGCAACTCACTTGGAATTGAACCGGTTAGCGAAGAACAAGTGTCAGCGATCATTACATCGCTTCGGAGTGACTGTGCAACTGGTTGGGACAATATCCCAGCTTCAGTTATTAAACTTTCACAGAAAGTCTTGGTAGCACCCATTACACACATATACAACCTTTCAATAGCTACTGGTGTTTTCCCAAACAGTTTGAAAAAAGCTTTAGTTACTCCTGTATTTAAGAGCGGGGACAGAAAACATGCTACAAATTACAGGCCTATTTCGGTGTTGAGTGCATTATCCAAAGTCTTCGAAAGAATACTCAATAGTTGTTTATTAACGAAGTATCTCGCTACTTTTTCCATAATTTCCAAAAACCAATACGAGTTTAGATCTGGCATATCAACTGAAGATGCTGTAACAAGCTTCAGTAATGCAGTGGTTCATAGACTTGATAACGGTTATAAATGTTTCGGTATATTTTTGGATATTTCGAAAGCGTTTGATACGGTATATGTTCCATTGCTTCTATCTAAACTAGAGCGCATTGGGGTTCGAGGTCTGGCTTTGGATTTATTTAAAGATTACCTCTCCAATCGCACTCAGGTAGTTAAAATTGATGACTTTGTGAGTGAGGAAGAGCAGATCGAATACGGAGTCCCACAGGGAAGTATTCTTGGCCCGACGTTGTTTATAATTTATGTCAACGACCTGTGTGGGATGAGGCTTGATAACTGTGATATTGTTACCTACGCTGACGACACAGCCTTATTAATTTATGCGAAGAGCTGGCTGGAAACCAAGTCTTTGGCCGAAAAAAACCTGAGAGAAGTAATGTTATGGTTATCTTCAAATCTGCTAACTCTAAATATAAACAAGACTAAATTTAGACGCTTCTGTCTCCCAAATTCTCCTACACCACCAACTGAAACCACAACAGTGACGGCTCATTTTTGTAACAACCTAATTACGACTTGTTCCTGTCCACTTTTAGCAAACGTTTCCAGTATAAGATATTTAGGTGTTATGTTTGATGAAAGACTGGACTGGAGCACACAAGTTAAAAATCTCACTGGGCGCGTAAAGAGACTCCTGTATATTTTTAAAAATCTTCGTCTTTCTGCCGATGTATCAGTAATGCATAGTCTATATTGCACTATGCCAATCAATTATTAGTTATTGTATACCTGCATGGGGTGGTACTTATAAAACGATGTTTTTGCAATTGGAAAGAGCCCAGAGATACCTTCTAAAGGTTATACACTGCAAATCCCGTTACTACTCGACTACAGACCTGTATAAAGAAAGCCAGATACTAACTGTTAGACAATTGTTTGTCCTCCGTACCATACTTCGGCGACATTCTCAACTTCCCCTTAATAAAAAGATTTTACAAAAAAGACGCGGAGCACTTGTTTGTTCTCCTATTCAATGTAGGACCAGTTTCGCATTACGTCAATACTCCGCACTAAGTTCTAGAATTTATAACAAAATTAATAATAAAATCTCACTTATAAACTAAATAAATATAACTTGAAAATTAAATTAACTAATTGGCTTAAGTCCTTATGAAGAAACAGAAAAGCTCTTAGAAATTGATAAGTAAAGTGGACGGTGAATGGGAAATAATAGAATATAGAAATACATAGTTGAGTACATAACTATAAATAAGTTTAATTTAAAGGAGATCAATGTTGCAAATATATGGTCATAATAAAATTGTTGTAATGACACTAGAGTGGAGAGCCGCCGTATCCCGAAATACGAGCTCGTCTCAGTTTGGGAATCAGTGTGCTATATGTAGTTGCTACACTGTACCATGATTTTACCATAATTATGTCTACATTTTGTTATATGTTTACTTTTTGTACTTTTTAATGAATAAAATTATTATTATTATTATTCCTTACACATCTTGTCCGACTAACATCCTTCACCTTCCTCTCTTTGCTCTAGCAAGCCACTACAGATCTTTTTGGCCAGCTGGACTGTCCGGTGTGTCACAGTTTGTCCTGAGATTTTACTCGCTATTGCCACGGCTTTCTTACCTTTTTCTTTAACTCATCATACTCACTCTTTTTTTCAGCTTTAAAACTCACGTTTTCCAGTTCTACACTCTGCCATTTCTTGAATTTCTTCTTTTTTTCCTTCAACACCTTATCTCTGTCGACCACCACCATCCCTCTCTATTGTGCCTTCCTTTTGTCTCTCCTAAAATATCCTTCGCTGCGTCCCTAATATACCCAGTTGTTCATTTAAATCAAAAAGTCAAGATTCGTTGATGGCACGTCTTAGTTACTTTTTTTTACATGCTTTATCTTGTGTGTGTGTGTATGTACCTATGTTCGTTTGTTCGGGTCTCGCAACTCAAATTAGACCCACTTCCCGATGTCCGATTGGACTCAAAGGTGTACTTATGTATCTTCGATGATAATACAATTACCATGAAGCGGGTCTGATGATGGAGACGGAAGATGGACATAGGAACTTCTGAACTAAACAAGATAAACCCATCTAGTCTGGACTCGATTGATTCGTCTTGAGGATCAGTTTACGCCTACACGATATCCAGGGTCTGGTGATGAAGCTGGAAGGTGACCACGGCATCTCTGTGATAAAACAACATAAACCCACCGAGTTTGGGCTCGATTGATTCGTCTTGAGGAGCACTTTACACCTAGACGATATTCAGGCTGTGATGATGAAGTTGGAAGGTGGTCACAGCATCTCTGTAATAAAACAACATAAGCCCACCGAGTTTGGGCTGAATTGATTCGTCTTGTGGAGCACTTTACATCACATCATAATATCCGTAGAATATTTTAAAACATCACGCCTACTCTAAAATACTAACCAACTAAAAAGTAAAAATAAATTAAAGGTAAAAATATATTTTTTTAAACAAGCTTTTATCTGGGACAATGAACTAAAAAGTTAAAAATATGTTCTAGTAAGTATTTGCCGTGTAGGTACTCATACTTACCTACATTCTTAAAAAAGCTTGAGGCACAGATGTATATGTCCGTGACCACCAACGCCAATCGCTTCCTGGAACTGGAACATCAGAATTGGTACCTTATTAGTTTTCGAGAAAATCGACTTTGAAGGTGGTCCGGCGGTAGCCACGCTCCGATTAGCAGGACCACCATGAGCGCCGAAAAAGGGGTCATGGTACAGCTATTCTAAGTAGGTATACATGGCTGCTCAAACTTGGAATCAACATTGAAAGTCGTGGTCCTGCTGAACGAGCGCGCGTAAATAATCATCGTTGATTTCTCAGTAAATACAAATGTTTCAGTTCTGATTTTTTTACGAAATGAATTACATATAAGGGGTACTAATTATTTGTATACTTAGAATAGCTGTAGCATCCCCCTTTTTCGGTGCTCATGGTGGTCCTGCTGAACGGAGCGTGACCACCTTCAAAGTCGATTTTCTCGAAAACTACTAAGGTAGGTACCAATTCTGTTGTTCGAGTACTAATTAGTACAAATATGGCAGCGATTGGCGTTGGTGGTCGCCGCGGTAGTCACGGACATCAGAAGTATAATAAGTTCCTAACCTGTAACCTGTAACGGGTAGTCCTTTGTACTTTTGTTGCATTAAGTGTTAATAAATAAAAGAACGAAACTAACAAGGTAGTCTTTATTAGACACTAATCTTACAAAAAAAAGATTTAGGCACACAGATCGAGACTAACCTATCAAAAATATCTCGCGACAGAGTCAACCATCTAGGTTTTGGAGTCTACTCTCAGGATAGTCAATAGGCACTAACAAAAGATCTAGGCGCATAAACTCTCTGGAAGTCTAGGCACCGGATATATTCTGGCACTAATCTAATAAAAATATCTAGGTGCACAAAGTCAACCCTCTAGACGTCTAGGCTCCGAGATACTCTACAAGCACTAAGCTAATAATAAGTAAAAAAAAAGGCGCACAGAAAGCCATCTTTGTATTTTTTTAATATACTATTACATATCCGACTTGGGTAGACTGTTGAAACTAAAAATGTTTGATTGTTTTTGGTGGGTGGGAAATTATCCAATGACTTCTCCCGCTCTGGGTGGAGCGGGAGGGCGTGTCAGACTCTTACTGACTAAAACCCACCCCTGTTCATTCCCTGCCTGAGTGCCCAGGGGTGCGATAACTCATTTTCAGAATTTATCCCCTAGGCATGCAGGCACCGGCCACGATGGGCCCCGTCAGTGGTGGCTGACACTAATCTCTTTGAGGCGCGCGTGGAACACTATCGCGCCGTCGACTCACGGGCCTGGTGCTGATCGGACGGCGAGTAGTGGGTAGCTCGCACGCCCGGGTCTACGGTGGCCGGAGATCGTCTCGCGACGTCCTACGCCCTGTATCTCTCCTGCGGTGGTAGCGGCCGGGGCCGTGAGGGCCACTCCGTTGAGCTTCCCTCACGCGTCCCGCCTCCACCTTCGCGAGCATTACTGCTTCGCAAAAAGCGGAGACTGCTTCCCATTCCCTCTCGCTCGGTACTGTGACAATTATAGTCACAACCTTATGTTGCCGACCGGCAAGTTAGAATATTCTAGAAATCTTGGAAAGCCGTTTGAAATAAGATTAGAATAAATGATAGGCTTGACGGATGTGTCAGTTAGAGTTCAGCGAGCCCGTCCAAGTGGGCATATGTGTTTTCCCTATTACTACAATATAAGTCGCCCTCAGCAGTTTAACTTATCCGCCCGTAGACAGATCCCTTCCATATAGTCCTCTCGCACCGAGGCAACGAGTCGCCGAGCTACGCGACGTCCCCGATAACGTCAAAGTGCCTCCAAGGAAGGAGCCCTACAGCCCACAAGAGAGCTTGGGTTCCTACAGTACCATGGCCTGAACCAGGGCCGGGCGCGAGATGTCGCCGCCACCTATTTGTCAAAAGAACTTAATGTACACAGTTATGCAATAAATATATCTATCTTTTCACGCAAGACCGGACCAATGGAGACTACTCTAAAAATGGCCGTCGGCACAAACTAGCAGGTAAACGAGAGTCTATCAATAAAAAAGAAACCACCACGCAGGCCCGATACGGGTTGGGGGATGTCACATGTCTTCGAGGTTTTGGTTCTAGGACAAGCCGGTTTCCTCACAATGTTTTCCTTTACCGTTTTGAGAGGTGGCTTATAATGTATGGACATATTTTAATTACATTATTTGGTTATTGTTCGGGTTCCTACGAGCATATTAGGGCCATTTTATAAAGAAGTTACTGTAAAAATGAAACAGTAGTATAAAATAAAATCATTTATTCATCGTTTCCTCTTCTTGCCGCCGTGTTTGACCTTGTGGTTGGGCTTGCCCTTGATGCGCCTGCGCACGCCGGCCGCTTCCTCTGTGTCGTCGTCGGAGCCGGCGCCGGCGCCGCGTTTCTTGCCTTTGAAGTTCTTCTTATCTTCTAGCTCTTTCATTTCCTGTGTAAACGGAATTCAAAGTTAAGAACATCATTGAGACTTACAATTTTTTAGGGGTCTGTATGACAGGAACTTTTGAAATTAATAACTGACAAAAGTTAATTTCAGAACCCTTCCTATAGTCGTTTGCACACTGCTGAGCGAGGTGACGTGCCGTTCAACATTGTGATAATAAGACAGAAAAAAAATGTGTATTTGCTAAATCTGACCGACAAGTTAAAACATTTTTGACTCAGTTAACATAATTATGTATATCACCATACAATTGGAAACACAGTGAAATTTTAACATATCTTGTGGGAATGGCAGCTCTCGATATATTATGATTAGATCATTTTCAAATACATTAAATCTCATCTAAATTCGATAATTTACAATGTATCGGAGTCTTTTTGAAAATAAAAAGTTTAAAAATTTCAGGTGATTTTTCATAAAGTAACCGTATTTGCATTATACGGTGGCATGTACACTGTAATAAAACAATAACGTACGATCTTAGTGAGTCGCTGCGCCTCCGAGACTCTCTCCTGCAGCACCATGACCTCGCTCTCCTCCGTCTTGTACAGCGGCAGCTTCTTGCTGATCAGCTGCTCGATGCGCTGGTACAGCTCCACGTCATACTGGAACAATACAGACACTATTATTTCAATCGTAACATGACGACGAAGTGGTAGGTTTTCTTATTACGTACACATCTATCACTAAATACTCATTGTTATGTATCATTTTCTACACAATATTTATTTACCTTACACCTAACAAAATTGATTAGCATCCATACACTCAATGTAGGGTTCTGTGGGCAACCAGTGTCAGGTTGTAACAAGGCAGTGTTAAAGCCTTGTTTTTTTTATGACCTCTATTCCAAATTACGTTCTTTCCTACCTTTTATAATTTAAAATTAAAATATTACTTGTTTTCTCTGTCAAGCCTCTGTTTTCATATTAAAAAACAGTTCAAATTTTGCTGCCGAGCTAAAAAAAAAAAAAAGATTTGTTTTGTCAAAAACTGTCTGACATTTGAAATATTTTTTGCAGACAGATTTGAATGAATTAAATAATTATTCAGTTAAAGGCTAAATAAGTATAATAATAATAAAACATCATTCACCAACACCTAGCAATCAAACATAAACTCATACAACATCAAGATACAAACACTCCTTACTACAAATATGTTCCACAAACTATTCTAGAAAGCCCCACACACAAACTCTACTACGACCGCGCCATTCTAACTGACAGGACCATTCATACAATAGACTAGATATAACTCTCCAAGATAAAGTAAACAAAATCACATACCCGATAGATATTTCAGTCCCCAACACGCATAATTTACAAAAGACCATAGGAGAGAAAATAAGCAAATATGCAGAACTTAAAGAAGTGATTAGAATTTGGAGGCAAGAAAAAGTATATGTCGTGCCCATAGTTGTCTCCACTACAGGGGTTATACCCAACCATCTCCACCATAGCCTCAAATTAATAGAACTGAAAGATTCAATTTACATAACACTCCAAAAAGCTGCAATTTTGAATACTTGTAGAATAGTTAGAAAGTTCATGCAGATAGAGGAAAATGAAATTTCTCCTCAGAACATACACTCTACAGCTTAGAGTACTCACCACACGCTACATTGACTTGGCATGGCCCGTTAATGTAGCTTAAAACTAGCCAGTGCTAATAAACAGTCCATGTTTTTCCCGAATAATAATATTCCACAACTATCACACAACGCCATCTAGTCCCAAGCTAAGCAGAGCTTGTGTTATGGGTACTAGACAACTGATAAACATACTTATATATTTCTAAATACATAAATATTATAGATAAATTACACCCAGACACAGAACAAATGATCGTGCTCATTACACCACACACACACACATTTGTCCATTTATTTGTTTTGTGTTTTTTTGTGTTGTGTTGTTGTGTTTGACATTTGTCCTGGGTGGGAATCGAACCCACGACCGCCGGCATAGCAGTCAGGGTCACTAACTACTAGACCAACAGGCCAGTATGTATCTTATCTTTATGCGTACTATTTAAGATGCATAGTGAGAATATGAGAAAACACCATAGTAATGCATGCCTACAGAGTTCTTCAGAGGTTGAGGAAAGAGGGAAATTAATACGTCGAAGTTATAACTCTTAGATAAGCTCACTAACTCATTTTTAATATGAAAACAGAGGCTTGACAGAGAAAACAAGTAATATTTGAATTTTAAATTTAAAAAGGTAGGAAAGAACGTAATTTGGAATAGAGGTCATAAAATAAACAAGGCTTTAACACTGCCTTGTTACAAGGTAACTACTATGTAGTTGTTTGGTGTCCTTCACCACACAATCCTCACTTTTGAAAACTTGATGAAAATCAATTTTGAGTACGCAGAAAAATAGTCAATAAATAGTCATAAATAGTCACCAAGGTTAAAAAAATAGTCGCATTATGAATCCGAAGTTATTGCTATATGTTGGTGAGGATTGTGTGGTGAAGGTCTCCACACAATCCTCACCTCAGTGCAAGCAAACGGCTGGGAGTATTGACTTGGTTTCAATTCCAAAAAATAGTCAAAAAATAGTCGTAACGCTATGCCAAATCTCGAAAATAGTCATTAAGGCATTCCAGAGATATAAAGGTGTCTTGGTGAGGATTGCGTGGTGAGCCTTTCTCGCCACAATCCTCACCTGATTACCGCGGAACGCTTACGTTTTTGAAGTTGATTTTAGTGTCAAAAAATAGTCAAGAAATAGTCGTCTCCAACCATGATAATTTCGACCTGGTTTACTGTGTAGAAGTAAGTTAAACTTTCATGTAAACTTCTACGTACATTTTCGAGTCGAGTACAGTCGAGCAAAAAATTATTAAGTAAGTACGTATTTTAATGGTGACCTTATTTTTTGGTTGTATTAAAATGAGTATAAATTATTTTTAGTTATGTAGCTATTTCAGGTAGGTATTTTAAGTATGTTTTATACATATATAATGTATATCATTATCATGATATATTATAAAACAAAGTCATAAGCTAAATTAAACCTGTTTCAGGCACAGCAGTTCCTTAGCTAGTAGACACTTCAAAGAGTAACTTATTATCTTCAATAATAAATAATGCCATGAATTTTGATTTAGTCGAATACCAAATACTCGGTCACGCTCTCTGTCGACGCGTTGAATATTCGGTGGCTGAATGTTCGACATCTTGACCTTCTCATTGCCACTGCGGTGAAAGCGAGGGTGTCGGGAGGGTTTTTTATCTTTACCTAAGGATGAATACTTACCAAATATATAAGATTAATTACTGTTTTAGAGTGTAGGGGCTGTGATCAGAAAAATACAATTTAAGGAACAAAATAAAACTTACAAACTAACACTACTGTTACGTAATTTGTGATTATCACAATAATTACACAGTTGGTTTCTGACAATAATTAACAACAATAATTAACAAGTATAAATATTTTGAAATATTTTATATAAGTAAAAATTTAAAAATAATCTACTTATATTCTCTAAAACACTAATTAATACCGACTTATAATCAGTACAGAAATCCTTAAAATAAGTTAAATCCTCAATATAAATCACAGATAGGTATTAATATTATTATTAATATCTTTGCACTTTATAAGTTACGTCATATAGACAAAGACCTTAAATACAATTTGGCACCTCTGGTTATGACTAGTTATTATTATAGGTACTATAAGACCCCAAGGCACCTGTACAGCGTCCTTGGACGTTCTTCGTAGCTCCGGGGGATGTCACGTAGCTTGGCGACTGCGAGAGGACTGCACGAAAAGGTATACTGGCTACGGGCGAATAAGGGAAAGGGCTGAGGGCGATTTCAATTATATATATTAATTAGGCAAAATCATCACATCGGTGCCCACTTGATGGGGCTCAACTACTATCTCTCTGACATCAAACAAAAAGTCTACACCTTCTAAATTCAAACTCTCGAACCATCTCATCAACCAGTTAAGGCCGGTACACACCCGCTAATATTAGGCTGTGTCTACAATCGTCACAGTACTTACCTACATGAAATAACTAACCGCCTCGCGGCCGATAGCTCAGATCATGAAACAGAACAAATGGTGAGTTTCCGAATAACGTAAAAAAAGTTGTTCAGTTTAGTGAACTGCGCTAGAACATTAGGTAGGTATATTTAATTCAGTTAAAATACAAATCATACAATGTACAACAATTTGTGGAAAAAAACCACATAACCTAATCTCGTTGGATTTTTATTTATTATTTTTGAGATCTTCGGTAAACATGTTTTCTCGACTTTCAGATTTTGTGAAAATAATACAATGAAGTGTGGTATTGGATGAATTATAATAAACTTTGATTGTAAATCATCCTAGCAGTTCCAGCTTTTCTTTGAAGAACGATAGCATTTACTTTTATAATGTCCCATAGTACCCGCACCATTTTTATAATCAATAACAGAGAGTAATGTATATGATATTCCTTTCAATGTCATGTCTATTGGTATGTCATTAATATTACATGACCTTGAAGAATTAATTTCAAAAAATAAAAAATCATTTAAATCATATTCGTAAGCATTTTTTCCATCACATTTTTCAGATTTACAAGATCTTTCTGAATCGTCATAAATTAAAGCTGCTTCATTCAGCGCCTTTAGCCCTTTGTTTTGTAATATATCAGTATTAAGTGGAATGTAGCTACATTTTTTATTAGGTCCATCATTCAATTCACATTTAGAATTTGTGTATTTTAAAAATCGTGTAGCACTGTAAAATCCGTATTTTTGTAAATTGTCGATAACATAAGTAAGGGTAACTTTCGCAGTTTTATAACATGGCGGCTACTATTCCATGGTGTTAAAAACAGATTAAAAAAACTGAAAACTTTGAATTGAATTTTAAAATTTATTTTGTTATTTTATGAACTAAAACTAACATTTTCCGACTGCTTTTTTCCTAAGCTATCTCAATAATACATTTTTAGTTTTTTTTCTTATATATAGTAAAATACCCTATTCGTCATGACATTCGAGTCGATTTTACTGCATTCTCTTGGTGCTTACCAAGAGAATGCACCAATAGATGTTTCACATGAAAAGAGAAAATGAAACGTAAGATGTAGTTCTAATTATCACCACGCGCACGTGGCTCCATTTGCAAATTCGCGTTATTTTCATATTAGAGACGTCAAAGATTGTAGCCACTTACCGACTGATATCTGAAAACAAAAGTTTGTTTCATTACCTATTGTACGTTTTAAAAACGCAAATGTGTTGAAAAACGTTGTATGACACACGTGCGGAAATTGGTATTTACTAACTGGTAACTATGGTAAGCCCAAGACGACGGTATCATAAATAACTATTTTTAACCAAAAAAAAAAATACTAATTCGTATACCCCTGAACGTCCGACGGCATACCCGTATGCCGATCCAGATTACGCGGCTTAAACCTCTTTTATTAAATAACTAAAGATCTTATATCCTGTGGCATGGTTCACATGCATTCTTAGATAGTTATTACATAGTGTTAGAAAAAAAACGCAACACAAAACGCAACGCAAACGCAGAAACGCAATTTTAAAAAGCCGTTATGTTGTTTTGATTTCGTAATTTGAAGTTTGAGTGTGAATAATAGGAAAATATGATATCGGACTCTACAACTCCAACACAACAACTCTATTACTTGTCTATTCATAGTGCAACATGCAAAATTTCATGTAAATTGATACAGTAGTTTTAACAACTACCCACACACACACACACACACTATTCCCGACAAATCGTTGATAACAGAATTTGAATAAAATTCAACTCTTGAATTACAAGTATTGTTTACATGTTATTCTAAGGTCTGTTTATTCAACAACCCAAAAAAGTTTACTTTAAGTGCCTCGCTCCAATAGAAACCTCAGCAAGTTGTTTTTTATGAGCCCGGTCGTAAATAAGAAATTATCGACATGTCAAGTTTGGTTTCAAACATGACTTCAACCCTACGGTAGTCTCGCTATCATTTTTACAAAAGGACATATCCATAGAGCAACACGGGCCACCGGCGTCTCCGGTCCGCTGGTGGCCCGTGTTGCTCTATAGACATATTATGGAAGTTATTCAGTTCTGCCAAAGCCAGAAACATAATAAGTACACAGTAATTATGTAACTATAATATTTTATTACCGTTTTAAATTAATAGACAACAATACTAAATAAAATAGTTTTGCAAAATATAGTGTTCGCGACTGTACCAAAACATAATGTACGTAGAAGTTTACATGAAAGTTTAACTTACTTCTTCACAGTAAACCAGGTCGAAATTATCATGGTCGGAGACGACTATTTCTTGACTATTTTTTGACACTAAAATCAACTTCAAAAACGTAAGCGTTCCGCGGTAATCAGGTAAGGATTGTGGCGAGAAAGGCTCACCACGCAATCCTCACCAAGACACCTTTATATCTCTGGAATGCCTTAATGACTATTTTCGAGATTTGGCATAGCGTTACGACTATTTTTTGACTATTTTTTGGAATTGAAACCAAGTCAATACTCCCAGCCGTTTGCTTGCACTGAGGTGAGGATTGTGTGGAGACCTTCACCACACAATCCTCACCAACATATAGCAATAACTTCGGATTCATAATGCGACTATTTTTTTAACCTTGGTGACTATTTATTGACTATTTTTCTGCGTACTCAAAATTGATTTTCATCAAGTTTTCAAAAGTGAGGATTGTGTGGTGAAGGACACGTTGTTTGGCCTTTTTGCTAGACTGGACCTATTTGGCTTTTTTACTGGACTCTTTAGCACACTTATATTAGCTTTACTTGTAACTATGTAAACAAATCTTAGAAGTTAAATTTGACGCACTTCCCGGTTTCCGATTAAGCTGAAATTTTGCGTACATTTTAGTTTGGATAACAATTTTGACATCCATTTTTTATTAGCAGTACACCACAGAGTCCCCCTTTTAGATTTTAAATTCTTTCAGTCCATCCCAAGGTTGTCTGGTAGATATCGCTGTTCAGCGATAAGACCGCCGTTGTACCCATAGATTTAAGCTCGTGTAAAACAATTGTGTGACTGTTTTGGTGTACAATAAAGTTTTATTCTATTCTATTCTATTCTAATGCATGGTTAGCTAACTGACGTCATTTTAAATCCATTATGGCGGACTTCCAAAGATGGCCGACTAGTTATTTTGTATGCATTCCCATGATATGGGTGTCAAATTAAAGGGTTTGCTGAAGAATAAGAAAAATAAAAGTGTGTTTTTAGGGTTCCGTACTCAGAGGGTTCAAGGGTATTACTAAGACTCCGCTGTCCGTCTGTCTGTCTGTCACCAGGCTTTATCTCATGAACTGTGATAGTTAGACAGTTGAAATTTTCACAGACGATGTATTTCTGTTACTGCTATAACAACAAATACTAAAAAACAGAATAAAATAAATTTTTAAGGGGGCTCACATACAACAAACGTGATTTTTTTTTGTTGTTTTCATAGATAATGGTACGGAACCATTCGTGCGCGAGTCCGACTCGCACTTGGCCGGTTTTTTTAAACTACAGAAAATTATTTTAATTAGGTTTCTTTATACTTATTCCTACATTGTGTGTATGAGTATCTGTGTGTGCCAAGTACATATCGTTCTTTTTATATTTTCTTTTATTATATTTCTTTTACATGTTGCTTGAGAAAAGCCCATTTATTTTACATGATAATTTTTCATTGCAATATTACTATGAATTAAATCTCAATACTGATTTAAGGTTAAAATAAATGTCCCATGTTTTTATGCAGAAACAAGACACAGGTCCGTGTTCCTGGATGTGAGCATGGTGTTACTGTCCCCTGCAGCTGGCGCTGCGCCTCTCCTGCATGGAGGACACAGTGTGGCAATAGTGCAGGGGATAGGCAGCACTGTACAATTCTGTTTATACAACCATAACATGATGTTAAAGTGTAAATTAATTTGCCCAACTAATTATGTGTCGGAAATATTTTCCCAAATTTTTTCCTAAGTCTCACGTGTTAGATTACAAATTCTTGCTACTAGCCTAGCCATATTATTCAGACTCCAGGGTGTTACTTTGCGAACTGAGGATCAAATCAAAGACTCAAGACGTATGGTCATCATCAGGTGGCTTATGGTGTGTCATCATCTTCCTGCCCTTATCCCATGTTACTTGGGGTCGGCGCAACACGTTTTTTTCTTCCATTCTGTCCTGTCAGCCGTCACGCTATCACTAACTCCCTTTTCTTTCATATCACTCCTCACACAATTCATCCATACTATCTTTGGCCTCCCTCTCCCTCTCCATCCATCCACATTTATATTCATAACTCTTTTAGTTACATGTGTTTCATCCCTCCTCTTCTCATGACCATAGCAAGATAACAGTTACCTTTCAACTTTTCGGTGACTGGCGCCACTTTTAAACTACCTCTAATGTACTAATTTCTCACTTTATCCATTCTCGTTACTCCACACATTCATCCGTCTCGATCTATATCGCCATCCCCCTGAACAAGCGACCCGAGGTACTGAAAGTCGGAGCAGATCGGTATACGCGTTCCAGTGAGAGCTATAGGTATTGGACTGGAGAGACCGCCGAAATCGCAGAACAGATATTCTGTGTTGGTTCTGCTCAATTTCAGGCCCACACTCTCCAGTCTTTGCCACCACGTCTCCAATCTGCTCTGGACCTCTAAGCCGGTTTCGGCAACCAGCACAATGTCATCAGCAAACAACATACACCAGGGTGCCTCTTCCTGTATGTCCGACGTCAGAGCGTCCATTATGTATAGGTGTGTATAGTATTTAAAAAAAAATGATATCTACGTTCAGACCAAGGTTCGTATGAAAAAAAAAATATTGCACCCATGCGAAGCCGGGGCGGGTCGCGTTTCTAAATTAAAATCAATTGCCGTTTGTATGAAATATCATCATTTGAAAAAAGATAGCCCAATTTGGCTGATGCACTCGTGCGAAGCTGAGGCGGGTCAGTACTAGTCAAATAAAAGCAAAAAAAGATAATAGAGATGTGCCACCGGTACATGGTGGCATCCTACCCACTCGCACAAAACGTTTTTAGAACAAATTCATTGTGCGTACAGTCAAGGGGTGGAATCTTCGGCCGGAGTCTGTGTTTCCTGATAGCTACAACCTGGGAGTATTTAAGTCAACAGTGTAAGGTTTCTTCTACGCAAGAGTGCTCATCTTCGACCACATCATCACTTACTATCAGGTGAGATAGTGGTCAAACGCGAGCCTATAGAAGATAGAAAACTTCTTATCAAACATATAATTTTTTTTTGGGGTGGGAAATCTTGTCAGACTATTACTGACTAAAACCCACCCTTGTTCCTTCAGTTGCCTGTGCCAAGGGCCGCGGTAACTATCTTTCGAATTTATCCGCGACTTATCCAACATACCTGTGACACAAAAGTAATGGCCTTGCCGGCGCGGCCCGCTCTGGCCGTGCGTCCGACGCGATGGATGTAGTCCTTACTGTGCAGCGGGATGTCCAGGTTGATCACTACGTCTACGTGCGGGATGTCCAGACCTCTGCGGGCAAAATGTTTTGCTTATGTTATAATAAAGAAATGTGTATCATGGGAAGCCAGTTAAAAATGTGTGCAAAATTATATAATAGGGATAAGTAATTGCCATCTTGAGTAATATGTCTGGATTTCTGTTTTTTAGACTGTTGTGAGAGGTACATTTATTTTTTTGAAGTTATACTTCTTTTGGCGCGTTAGGAAAAAATGATGAGAGTAAATTTTTATGATGCGTGTGCACACCGTCACAAAATACCTACAGCCTGAAGTTAGCTAGAACCGATACCCTGAAGTTAGCTATGGTCTGTGGTTCATGAAGAATGAACCACATGATGTTTTCCTTTTGTAAACTTTGTGACAGTTTGGTTTTTTATCTTGTTACGCCAAAGAAGTATAACTTCTTACGTGCGTACATAAGTACCTACACACACACTTTTTTATGCAGAACACCCTTTTTCCTGTTGGAGGGTAAAAAGGATGGCCATGTCAAAGAGAAAAAAGACAGTGAAACGGAAGAAGAACAGATATAGATTGTATAAACTAAATTTTGTAATTAGTTAGTCTGAATAAAAGGCTATTTTATTTATTTTATTATAGAACATCCTATTTCACCGATTTATCATAACGACACATCTAAGCATAATAAAACTTTAAAATTGATCAGTAGATTCCTTGCAAACACAAAGAAACGTTTTTCTTTCCTAAGCCAGTATTGTCCTGAAAACTTTTTATGTTCTATGTCATTCAATATTGCGACTTGGCAAATTGGCACTTACTTGAGTAAATTGTACTGAAAGTCAAAAATTAAAATTGGTGGGTAAGAACTTGCCACACTATTGAGTGACCTAGAACATTACTTTTTAAAGCGACTGAACTATGCATGACAAACAAATAAAAAACTTTTTTACAAACAAACAACCGAGTTTCAAAAAAGAAAATACTTACACTAAAAATTAAAAAATTACTTTAATTCCCGAAGTCAGTGTTTTTGTATTTAATTTCTTCGTTATTTGACACCGACTTCCGAAATTAAAGTTATTTTTTAATTTTTAGTGTATTTCCTTTTTTGGAAGTCGGTTGTTTTTTCTGTAAAAAAGGTTTTTATTTTTCACTTTTTAATTATCGGTGGATATGCATAAAAAAATACATACAGTCGAACACAGAACTTCCTCCTTTTTCGAAGTCGGTTAAAAATAGTTTTATTGTTTCTCATACAGAAAATATCGTGAGGAGAGATTTCGAGTAAGAATATAGATAATGCAAGTGGATGACCAAAGAATCAATAGAAAATGACATGGCTAGGTTAGAAGTTTGTTTTGAAAACAGAAAACAACCTGTGCCGACCCTAAATTAACTTTTATGTGATTTACAAAAACATTTTTAAGGCGCTATTAACTGCCTTGAGCGGTGCGCTGTCCTTGATGGGCGAGTCCTATTACTGGGTAGTCCGAAATTAGACGCATTATTAATTTATTACACATCAAACAACAGGTATTAAAATAAAACACTTAAGACTCTTCTAAAAATACGCTTTATAGTTTTTGCGTGATTCTCAATTTTTTATCCGCGTTAGACATAACTTTAGAAATTAATTACACTATATTATAAAAATATTATTTCAAATATTCTCAGATAAAATTATGACGGAAATTGTTTAGAGTAGTGTGTTTCCTGTAAGATACAACCTGGGAGTCTTTAAGTCAAGAGTGAATAGGTTACTTCTAGGCAAGCGTGCTCCATCTTCGACCACATCATCGCTTAACATCAGGTGAGATAGTGGTCAAACGCGAGCCTATCAAACATAAAAAAAAAAAAAATATATTCTTTTCAAAGAAATAAGACCAGTCGTTTAGACGTGATGTTCAATTAAAATCCATTAAAAGTCGTATAACAGCGCCTAAACAACAAAGTACCAACCTCGAAGCCACATCAGTACAAATGAGCACCGAGCGACTCTTATTCTTGAACTTGTTGAGCGCGGCCAGGCGTTTGTTCTGCGACATCTGTCCGTGCAGCGGGACTGCCGCCAGCCCCAGGTTGCGCAGCAGCAGCGCCGTGCGCAGTGCGCCTGCGCATGTCGCCACGAACACTATGAAAGAGTTGCCTGACATCTCGTTGAGGATGTGGACCAGGTATACGTCCTGTGAAGTGATTATGGATGTTATGATAACTGTAAACAATACAATCATAGGTACTTAAACTTGAAGCAGTCTCGCGCGGATTCTGAGACTGCAGCGAACTTATTTAGTTATTTTACATAAACTATAGAAACTAGGTAACTATAGGTTGTATGTGACATCCTTGAGAGGGTGTAACCTGGCTACTACTAGCCCTCGAAAGCCCTATGACATTTGTCACAAGCACACATGCTTATTTATTTGTGTTTGAGGTCTCAGATTCCGCATGCGACTGGTAGTGTACCCTGAAATTTCGGCATTGGTCCCACAATAAAAGTAGTTCATAATGATGATTATATTGTTGTCTCCACCCCGCAAGTGTTATTTTCGCGGCATCAACTGTATTATTTTCCACATTTTTTTTTTGAAGTTGGTTCTATTTTTTGTAAAAAAGTTTTTTATTGTTCAATTTTTTGTTGTGGTTCCGCATTAAATTGTGTAAACAATACATAGACAAACGATCGCAGTAATAGCGATTCACGTTAGTTATTAATACTGTTTGGCGCAGTGGTTGAGCGTTCGGCTGCTGCGCTGCGTGTCGCGGGTTCGATTCCCGCACGGAACAAATATTTGTATGGCCTGCAGATAGTTGTTCCGGGTCTGGGTGTCTTGTGCATGTGAGTATACATGTTTGTGAATGCACCCACGATACAGGAGTAATTCCTAGTGTGGGGCAACGTTTTTTTAAAAAATAAAATAAATAAATAAATTGAAGAGTTCTACTGTCTATCTCCGAAGTCCTTCATCAGATCCTAATCACTACAGAATATAAAACAAAGTCGCTTTCTCTGTCCCTATATCCCTATGTATGCTTAAATCTTTAAAACTACTCAACGGATTTTGATGCGGTTTTTTTTTAATAGATAGAGTGATTGAAGAGGAAGGTTTATATGTATAATTTGTACCCGAGCGAAACTGGAGCGGGTCGCTAGTGTATTATAATATGCATTTGAATAACGAAAACCCCATCCAAATCGAATCGGTAGCAGAACCTCCTTTTTTGAAGTCGATAAAAAAAATATCTTGTTTCTCACCTTATACTTAACAGGAATGAACAGATAGTACTGCAGCAGCTTCTCAACGGTCTGGTACTTGGTGGACACCTCGACTTTGACGGGGTCCTGCAGGGAGGCGCGCTGCAGTTTCTGAACCTTCTTGGTCATGGTCGCAGAGAACAGATAAGTGCGGCGCTCGCGGGGAATCACGCGCAGGATCTTGTCTACTTCCACCTCGAAATCCATGTTGAGGATGCGGTCCGCTTCGTCCATCACCTTTTGGAGAATAGATTTTAATTTATACATAGGTATATCTATATAAATATTATTTTGTGTATACAGTTTTCTAATGTAAAATTGTATGTTTACTATAAATATTTCATGCCTAGGGGTAGCGGATAAATTCTGCAAATGAGTTACCACACTCCTGGGCACTCAGGCAGGGAAGGAACAGGGGTGGGTTTTAGTGAGTAAGAGTATGACACGCCCTCCCGCTCCACCCAGAGCGGGAGAAGTCATTGGATGATTGCCATTTCAAAAAAAAAAAAAAATCTATAAATATTTACTAAAAGTACGAGTATCAGTACTAAGACCGGTCATTGTACCTGTAGACTTAAGAATTTTGTAAGAGTTGAGAAACAGTTTTGATGTGTGTGTGTGATTCTGTCTACGAGAATCTATTGATTTTTTTTCTGACCAGGACACCCTGACTGATGGAAAGAATTTTGGTTAAGGTAGGTAAGGCAAATACAACCACCAAGACATTACTATGCAAGGAGTTTCAATCAACTCACCAAGAACTTGAGAGGCTTCAGATTGAATCCCTTGGTATTCTCCAAATGGTCCACAAGTCGTCCAGGAGTTGCAATGATGATATGTGGCTTCTTGGAGAGCATGAGGGCTTGCGCCACCATGTCCATACCACCAACTATCACTGCACATTTTACTCCTATGCTGGCCCCTGAAAGAATAGGCAATATTTTAGATACCTGCAAATATTTCAAGAAAAAGGTTTGGATAGAAAAAAGGGGCATTTGATGAGCTCTAGTACACAAAATAAAAAAAACCAGACAAGTGCATGTCGGACTTCGTGCATTCAGGGTTCCGTACCAAATTAATTTTTGACTATATGGCTTTGGGTCAAGAAGATGCTTATACTGTGCTGATTTGAAGATTGTAGTTCGAACTGTTTGAACAGACAGACAGACACGTGAGTGTCAGCAATAGGGCTCCGTTTGGACCCTTCTGGTACGGAACACTAAAAATGTGATGCTTTTATTATAATAATGATGATTAACGCATCAAGCCCCTCATTAGCAGACACAATTAAAATGTTGCGTATCTTTATGGATATGCGAGGGGCCTGACGCATTAATAAAAGATGGATTCAAGTTGGTAAAGGAAAACAATGCCTTAATAGACTTAAGGGAACCCTATAACACATTACTGGGGCAGCACAAATTAAAAACAAGGTATGTGATTCAAAAACTTACCAAGTGCCTCAAACTGTTCTGATATTTGGAATGCCAATTCTCTAGTAGGTGTCAATATTAACGCAAAGTATCTTTGTGGGTTCTCTAAAAGTGCTTGTAAGATTGGAAGGGCGAAGGCACCAGTTTTGCCAGACCCAGTCTCAGCCAAGCCTATGATGTCTTTTCCTTGCAATGCCACAGGTATCGATTCCTTCTGGATTTTTGACGGCTTCTTCCATTTTAACTCTTCGCAAGCTTCACATAATACGTCTACAACTCCCTGAAAATGGAAGAATGTGATTTAATAACATAACCTCAATTTGAGTGGTTATTAATTTATATTTATAATTCATTGCCGAGTGATAGGCAATGTAGTACATAAGTTAAAATAGCACAAACCTCAAATATTTTTAAAGTTTTATGAGTATTCTAAATAAATAACACATGCGCACAAACTTACCAAATCTTTGAACGTCGTGTTATCTTCCTCTTCAACGTCTTCCACTACCGGTTCTACTGATTGCTCTCCTGTTTCTTCAGTCTCGGATTGCTGGCTATCATCGTCACTACTTCCACTCTTCACGTCCGGAGCCATTTTCTTAATTTTATTAAACTTCGCACCACGACAGAAACATGTGTATCAATATGCCAAAACCCAAAACGAACTGCTGCTGTCAACAGTGTCAACACTCAACAGCACGACAGTGTTGCCAGGGCCCTTGAGTCGTAAGTTACGTAATGTTACATTTTTGCTGCGAAAGTTACATTAGTGTTTTTTTTTTAATTTTGGTGTTTTTGGGGTCGGATGTAAATTGATGTCAGAATTTTTTGACGTTCTGTGATAGGTAGGCTCAAGTGTGCGGTGTCCAAATATTCGTCCCCGCGCTGGCTAATAGAATGGAGGTACTAACATTTTTAGTTTTACGCGTAACAAACAAACTTTACACTGTGGTTAAAAACAATAAATAAGGAATGTTTTTGAACAAATGTACCAAAACCAGGACTCAGGCGCGCGAAACACGCACCGGGACACGGGTAAGAGTTTTAGGTGTCTGATAGAATTAAAACCAAATTTTTTTGTCGAATCGCTTTTTAAAGAAAAAAGAATGAAGTTTAAAAAATTTGAAAAAAAAATCTAAGTGAATTATTCAAAAATTGACAGTTTTTATTGCCTCACGTACTTTTCTCATAGTTGTACGACAACAAACAATAACACAACGAAACAAAACAAATCACAATCAGCCATGTTTATTTTCTTTTTCTTGCTATGTAGCTACGAAACCGCAAACGGCGGGAACTCGTGAAGTAGGAAACGAGCGCGCTTACGCTCAAGCAAAAGCTCATAATCTGTACTTTTCATTTTGTCATGGCACGTTCCATTCAGAGCCATTTCAGAGTGTCAAAGAGTAAGTCTGAGTGTGATACGGAGTGAAAAACTTTTTAGACGCGGCAGTTTTAGGTACCTTCAATTTGGATGCGTTCGTAGACTGTTTGCAATTAAAATGTAATATTCCTAATCTCATTATTCTCAAAAGTTACGAAAATTGCCCTATATATAAAAATTACTTACATATTACGCGAGGGGGTCAAAAGTTACGAGAAATGTAAGAAATGTAACCGTCTGGCAACACTGGCTGTCAAGCAAGTTTAATCAAGTCAAAATCTGTCAAACAAATGTCAATGTCAAAGCAAAAAAAAATGAGGTTCAAAAACCAAGTTTCTTTGGAATCTTTCCAACTTTGTAATTCATAAATTATTTTATTGATCTGTAAAAATAATAACTGCAAACAAGTCACGATCTAAGCGATCATTTGTTTTTCTAATCAAAATTGAAAGGATCAACGTAACGTTTAAGAACGAAACGTGTTCGTTCAAATACCTGAGAAAACGAAAACCTAACGACTAAAAAACTATTCTGAAATGTAAATGTTTCAAAATTAGTTTTTCATTAAAACCATATTTCTCATCAATTGTATCAATACGTTCATTTGCACTCATTTAAAATGATTCAATACATAACATTCGACAATAATTATTATTCTTGCATTTTCTTTTTTTTTTTTGGAAACTTTGTTTTCAACTTTTTAAACGCATCAATAACAGCGAACTAGCGAAGCGTCGTGTTTTAAGGTTATCTGTCAATTGTTATTATTTTATTTCTCAATATTTCGCAAGAAATACTGAACAACTGACGATAAATCATGGCAAAGCATCATCCAGATCTTATTTTCTGCAGAAAACAGCCTGGTGTGGGTAAGTCGAACCATTTTGAACCGGCAATGAGAGCCATCGTTCAATGTTTAATTTCGTGCTGTTGGTTTTAGCTATTGGCCGTCTATGTGAGAAATGCGACGGTAAATGCGTGATATGCGACTCTTACGTACGCCCCTGCACTCTTGTGAGGATATGCGACGAGTGTAACTACGGGTCATATCAGGGTCGGTGCGTGATCTGCGGTGGCCCCGGTGTTTCGGACGCTTACTATTGTAAAGAATGCACTATACAAGAAAAAGACGTGAGTAACATTAGCGAATCTTGTACCTACGACCTACGGTTATTGCTCTAGTGAATGAACAGTAGAAAAGTGTGCTTGAAGTGAGTGCGTAAACTATTCTTCTTCAAGAAAAGTTAAGTAGAATCTGCAGGCTTTACCAAAGACAAGATTTGCTTTGTTCCTTGAATAAGTACTTTTTTAGGGGCATGCAACTACTGTTGTTGTAGTCTGTTGTTGTAATTGAAAAGTAATCTCATATTTTTGAGTACCTAATAGAGTACTAGGCTATTCCTACATCGTGATTTCTAACCTCTTTTGTTTTGTTACAGAGAGATGGCTGTCCAAAGATTGTGAACTTAGGTAGTTCTAAGACTGATCTGTTCTATGAAAGGAAAAAGTATGGGTTTAGAAGACATTAGCTATGATTTACTTAGGATAATCATATTTTTTGGTTGGTTTGTTTGGTGCTTACTGTGAAAAGACACTAAGACTTATACTTTTAAGTTAACTTACTGTGATTGTCATCATTCAGATCTCGGTACATTGCAGACCAAGGAGACCACATAGTAAAGGATTGATATTATGTTGAATAATATATGTTATTTAAATGTCTGTCGTAATGTGCAGAGTTGCACTTTAAGACGTTAAGGTGCTGCTCTAGGTAGACACATATGTGTCTTGTGTTGGATGCAAACTAATTCATATAATCAATATGAAATCAACCATTCATTCTGCTTGACACATACACAGGCAATCAGCGAGTGTGTCCGATTGCCGCTACCGGATATAACAATTACGATTTCCTGTGATGATGATAGTGTAGACGTTTGCACAGCACCTTAGAAGCTATTCTGGCTTTTGATGACTACTAAAAAGTTAATACAGCTTTCAACTTTATGATAATAAAAATAAAGAGCAGTATTCATGTCATTAATAAATCCTCTGATCTGTGGTACTGTTTGGTCTGCATGGGACCCGCATTTGAATAATTGGTTGCTCCTATTGTACGCATCCTATCACTCAATGTAAAAAAAGTGCCTGTGGCAGCATATATTCATACTACATTTTAAATTAATGACTGAAACAACAAACAACAATTTTGTAAAAATAAGAACTTCAATAAAACACTTTAACACTCTCTTATCATTTATTTTGTAACAACATTATAATATTTTATATCTCTCAAGTAAATATAAATACTTAATATACTCTATTTTATTTACATGGAAACTTTCTAAATTACTTACATGCTAATAACTAGAACTAACTCAATACCAAAATACAATATCTGTTCACAAGCTATTTTTTATTGTCTATTCTATAACGATACTTGTTCTATTTACTAAGCATTTTTAAATATCTACTTTATTATGTACAATTGTACATAGTAAGATGGCATTCAATGTTTACTACTTTATAGTTCATTGCTCAAATGTGCCTACAGCTCTCCTACTATGAAGTGCCTATGCCATCATAATTCCACTGTGAGAGAGAGATGGAGCTTTACAGAACAAATAGCACTATCTCTTTTTCGCAGCGATTTTATGATGGCAATGACATGTCATAGTAGAGGGGGGGGGGCAATAATATAAGAAAATAAGTATGATATTTCACTACATGGTTAAAGAGCGTTCATCGAGCGCGGGCTGGCAATTTCGCATTTCTAGAGGTTTTTTGTGATTATTTTGTTAAATATAAATGATAGTACAAATTTTCTCACCCAATATGTAATATGCATGAAAAAAATATTTGTTATCTAACCGGTTTATCGATGAATGTACTAAAATAGAGTACTAACAGTGAAAGCAGAATCAAAATTGATCGATAATTAAACGAGATATAACAATTTTAATCAAATATATCTGTCCCTCTCGAAAACGCTGTTTTCTATGGCAGTTGTAAGGGCGTCATGTCCTTTGACGTCAAAAATCACGTCGGACATCTCTTTCTAATTGTCAACTTTAAAGCTTTATAACTTCGTCGCTGATGATGATATTTTGAAAATTCCTTCATATTTGTTCACTATATTTATTAAATCTTCAATTGAACAAATAAAAAAATATGCATTATTAACTAGATCGTTGTATTTTATCATTATTTTTAACATTTAAGTACTCTAGAATATTTAATCGTAATACCTATGTGTTAATACTGCAAAAGTACCACCAAAATGAAAGAAGAAAAAAACTGCAAAAAGAAAATAATTGACTGTAAGTAATGTAATTTTTCATGTTTTTATATACCAACTATCTAGTTGGGTGAGAAAAATTGTACTTTCATCTAAATTTAATAAAATAAAAAACCTCTAAAAATGGGACGTTGTCAGCCCACGTGCGATGAACGCTCGTAATCAAATTCCCCATCGACTATTTTTTTTTACCTTCACTACTAATAGACATTTTACCTAAAAAGCACATCACAAAAATGTCCAAATTTACATTACACCACCAACACCCAATGAACTTAAAATAAAATGATGGAGAATCATCCTTAGCCACTACAGAAACATTCGGAGGTACGTATGTACCTCGGAATGTTTCTACAGTAAAAGACATTATACGTGGCTATGTTTTCTTTTTCCTCGAATTTCTTTTACTCAGACAACTTCTACTTCTGTATCCCTGGTGTGCGGGGTGCGAGGTCGTATATGATATAAAAGCACTGATTGGTTTTGGATAGTTTATTAAAAGTTCTTCAAATGTTAAATGTTACGTTAAAATGTTATGTTAAAAAGTTAATGTTAGATGAATGCACCCGGTCCGTTTGGTGTCTCGTAATGCACTAATGTTAAAGTACAATTGTAGTAAATTGCTGCGTTAGCAAGTGTTCGGTTGCTTAGACCGAACATATTCCGGGGCGGCAAAGATGCAGGGTGCATTCATCTAACATTAACTTTTTAACATAACATTTTAACGTAACATTTAACATTTGAAGAACTTTTAATAAACTATCCAAAACCAATCAGTGCTTTTATATCATATACGACCTCGCACCCCGCACACCTGACCTTGGGTCTTTCAGATAAATAACTAAATAATTTTGTTTCTTCAATGTGTGTTCAAAAACGTCGTTTGATATGAGTACGTGTGAGCATTTGTCACTGCACGCTCTGCTCCATAACGACCAATCTCGTCTCGACTGCAATGATAATTTTCGCCCACTGGTATCAAAAAGTACTTTTTCACTGGTATTTCCTACAAAGTCCTGTAGTTTTATCTAGAACTACCCGCACTGGTGATACTCGCTGCCGAACTGATTGGGTTGGTCCAAATGTTGGCTTCGACTGTATTGGCGCCAGAATATGTTGGCCGCGCCGGGATGATTGGCGAGCGAACACACACACTGTGAAATTAATTAAATTTTAAAGTTATGTATCATTATTTTTCTTACGACAAATGGAACAAGAGTAGGTACATAATTCAGGCAGAATATAGAATGCCGCTCATCATTATTACAGCCTTATGGCGGGCATAGGCCTCTATGGTTCCTTAAGAATCGCCACGACTGCCCTTCCGCAGCCTAAATCGTTCAGATTCCCTCAACCTTCATGCTATGGGATTTTCGCTTCTATGCTATTGGTCTAAAAAGGAGTTATAAAAGACTAAAACACACGTGGTATGGTGTGGTGCCGCAATTTAGGTTTATAAAATAATTAATTTTGATCATGCTATAAATAAAAATATCATCTTTAGAAATTTTATAATAATAATGCAGTCGGCGTGTTGTGTATCATGCATTGTAACAGCCTTTAAATTTGTAACTGACCTCCCTTCGCTCTTGCTGGGGTATCAGCTGAATCCAAACAATGTCCTAGGAACACCATCACAAATTATTAGAGTTCTAGGTATTCCAAAGTAAAATCTTTTATTTCAATTTGCTTGGAACTCTGAAATGACCTGAAGTTTAATACAATTCCAATTATGATCCAATTTTTTGTTTCCCCAGTTCAGTACACTAGACCTGGAGTTACTTGATACTACCACATAATATGAGGCTTATGACGGCCAATTAATACCTCTCCGTTTTGTTTTACAAAATCGAGGGTAGTATGAAAACACAATCACGAAAAGTTGTTTCTACCGACATGTCGGATTTTTTCATAATTTCCTGCAATGGTTTTCTTTTGCTTAGTACTTAGTCTTTTCTCCTTTCTCCAAAAGCCCAGTATCTTTTGTTATCTACCTATACTCACGAGTTAACATCCTCCAGTTTCTTCAGCAGCCTCTCATTCTCCCTGCTCAGCATCTCCTGGTCTCTCAGCAGAGTGTCCCTGACTCCAAAAAGTTCGCTGTTCTCGGTCCTCAGTGCTGAGTTCTCTTCCATGTGCAGTTGTACCAACTCTACCAGTTCTGATTGTGGAAGTTGGTAGAGTTTGTTTGGTTCTATCTGGGTTGGCGTTCGACGATGGCCTCCTTGACCTATGGTAGGTAGTTTAAAAAAAAAAGAATAGTTTTGTAAGTTTCGGTTGAAATTCAAAAATTGATAGACAATGCTAGAAAAGGAAGATAAGCCAGATTTTATATCATCTTGTCAGACACAAAAGGAGGAGAAAGACGTTCACTACCGAAAATAGGCTTCCCTCATTGCTTCAGCATTACTGACCAGTCTTTCGATTTCCGATACAGCTGATTCTTGCTACCTTCACCAGGTCGAAAGTCCACCTTGTATTAAGCTAGGTAGTACTACGCTAGTATTACCTATATTATCTGTGTTAGTACCTACGCTGGATCTTCTAGTGCGCGATCACCACTTAAGTACATTTCAGCTCCACAGGCCATATACTTGGTACTCTCGCTGTGCACGGCAGCACGTGATCACTATGCTACCGTCTTTCCTGGGGTATCAAGTGACCCCAAGAAAGACGGTCGCGGACAGAGTCCCCAGTCTAAAAGCCTGCCACCCTGGAGTCTCTTTAAGGCAGGTTAAATAGTGCAGCCGGGGTTTCAGGCGACGAGGCGCTTGCCTCCCCAACGCCCCCATTATTCCCTTCCCTTTACATTGTCCCCAGGGAAGTGCCCTTACAGGCGCTGTACAGTTCTCACACTCCCTGGTCTTTTTGTAGTTTCCCCCGATGGTAAAAAAGGCCATCTGCTCTATACGTTCTATAAAATACTAGCTTCTGCCTGCGACCCCTTAGGGGATGAATTTTCAAAAACCCTTTCTTAGTGCTCCCCTACATTATAAAAGGAAGCCGTGTGTAAAATTTCACGTTCCTAGTCCCAGTAGTTTCGGCTGTGCGTTGATATTTCAGTCATTCAGTCAGTCAGTTTGATGTATTTATATTCTTACTGTAAGTGTCCAAGTTGTAATCCGTCTGCACGTGTAGCGCGGTCCTCAGATGCTGGTTCTCCGCTTGTAAAGCTTCGACTTCTCTCTTCAGGCTTAGTATTAAAGCATCTCTTGCGTCCTGAAAATTTTATAATAAGCATTAGTTTTTTATAGCACGTATGTCACGATCACACATAAACGTCTTCCTTTGTGATTTTTTGTATAGAATACCTATGGCTATTGTACTGGTAGACTTGAAGCCGTCGATGATATTACCCAGACTTGGGTTGTGAAGGCCGATCTTTGACATTCATAATCATCATCATTTCAGAAAGCCGTCCTTTGCTGGATATAGGTCTCCCCCAAGTGTCACCACTGTGATCCTGTGCGTCTCTTTCTCCCTCCACCCTCACCAGATCATCGGTCTACCTTGTGGGAGGCCTTCCACCGTTGTGTCTTCCGGTACGCGGTCGCCACACTAGAACTTTTCGGCCTCATCTACCATCTGTTCTGCGAGCAACCTGATCTGCCACTCCCACTTAATTTTGGTGATTCTTCGGACTACGTTAGTAACCTTGGATTTCTTGCAGATATTTTCATTTCTGTTTCGACCACGTAAGGAAATTCTGAGCATAGCCCTCTCTATTGATCATTGCTTTTGATTGATTTGGTTGAAATGAAACATAGTCCCAAAAAGTAAGGAGAAAAACGTAATTGGATTAAAAAGTTTAGCTCACCATTTTGACGATAGGCTTCGTTTTGATCTTTTTAGCGCGCGCGGCGTATCGGAGAGTGTTGATGGTCTCGCTCAGGTTCGATCTCGTTGGTGCTATACAAGCGATCTGCAAGTTATATTAGCCAGCATTAAAATATCTGCTAAGCGATCTGTCTATGTTGAAACGGGGAAGGTACATTTTTCTGTATTTGTTTTTTTTTTTTGTGCGGTGGGAAATCATCCAATGACATTTCCCGCTAGGGTGGAGCGGGTGGGCGTGTCAGCCTCTTACTGACTAAAACTCACCCCTGTTCCTTCCCTGCCCTAAATGCCCAGGGGCGAGGTAACTCTGTTTCGAATTTATCCTCAACCACTTTTTTTTTTTTTTGGGGGGGATCCTCAACCCCTGGGCAGACATTTGTCTGTCTTGGCATCCGTATTACAAAAACCAGTAGTTAGAAATAGGCTTTTGATAAATATAAACGCAGTGGGGGCCCAGTGGTAACGGCCGCGACTTACAAGTTGTCGTGAGGTCGTGAGTTGAAACCAAGACAGGCGCTTTACTTTGTGTAAATTATTTCATCATCACTGCTCTCAAAACGGTGAAGGAAAACATCGTGAGGAAACCAACATGTCCTAGTACCAAATATTCGATGATATGTGGCATCCACCTACCCGCATTGGGCCCGCGTGGTGGATTACGGTCCACACCCTCTCACAGAAAGGAGGCCTGTGCCCCAACAGTGGGGACATTAAAAGGCTGATGATGAAATCTAAGCGAATCATTTGTCATACCATGAGCGTGACTCCATTCCCTGCCAGACTATCTGCTAAGAGTTTGGTAAGCTTGCTGTCCCGGTACGGTATGTGCCCTCGTTTCTTTCCATCGCTCAGCTGTGCTATGCAGTATCCTGTGTAGAGAAACAATCAAGATTTACTAAGGTTATTAATTTTGGAGGGTGGGAAGAATTTTTACCCGAACCCAGAGGACACTGAACCTAAGTTTGTGAAATACCACATACTCGTATCATCAACATTCATAGCCCAACTCCACAGCTGAGCATAGGTTTCTCTTATCATGTGCCAATCTCCACGCATCTGTGCCAGCCCTATCCAGGTACTTATACCCGCGATGGCAACATCTGTGGTAGGCTCGCGTTTGACCACTATCTTACCTGATGTTGTCATCTTCTTAGCGTGTCGTGATGCAACTTTAGTTTTTTAGCCCAGTATTCAGTGACGACAACAGCATTCGCTGAAGCAGCCATAAGGTCTTCACGTGTACAGACGACAAGGCATGCGGCGCAAGATGAAAGGTGGGCCATGGTCTGCGGAGAGATGCCGCATAAACACCGAAAATCGGAGCCATCTGAGAACCCCCATCTTTGGAGGTTGTATTTACTGCCGACCTGAGATACTACTACAGTAGACTGCGGAGTCTATTTAGGGTTTTCCAGGTGGAAGGCTTGGCGATCGGAAAGATGTGATCACTGGCGAGAGAAGCTCGGTTCACCTGAATTTTTCACAAGTCATCGTAGAGCCTTACATCTCCATCTGTTGTCATAGTAACTAATAAAGTATGTAATAAATCACCGCTTACCAAGCACCATAAGACTCCTATTAATATTATTAGCCTCCTCCAGCGTCTTCCCAGTGCTATGCGTGCGCTTGGTCATCTCACTCCCCGCTAAATCCACGAAGTTGATCTTCCCGTGCGTGGAGCAGACGACGCCGGCGTCCTCACGCAGGTCTCTTCGCACTCGGACGCAGAGCAACGTGTGCGAGCGAGACGAATGTGAGTTCATCGAGTGCGCTCCTACTGCGCGGTTGCGCATGCCTGGTGGAACCAAAATACCGTTAATTCAAATTTCAAACTAGGTAACCTCCAGTTTTTTGAATTTTGGTGAAGTGAATTTGCTGCCCAATCTCATGTTAGGGGACCAGAATAAATCAAACAAAAAACATTACTGACCCGCTTTCTGGAGCCGTTTGGAAATTAGGAATAGTTAACTGCACATCAGTGGCAACATTCAATCCGATAGCGCCATTATGTCTTAGTAAGGGCTATTTTGGTAGTGCAAGTTTTATCAATGCTGTGCGGTTGACTAAGGTTTCCCAATCAATCAATCAATCTGCCTAGCCTTTACCCAAGTGTCGGGTCGCCTTCCAGTCTAACCGGATGCAGATGAGTAGGTACCAGTATTTAACCTAGTAACAGGGTATCACAAAATCCCTTGGCAAGACAAGTGACAGATTACCCTGGCTTTAGACTACCCGTAACGACTGTCGAAGATGTACAAATGACAGGCGGGACCTGAGGCACGGAGGAGTCTCGGTATGTAATGAGAGACCACCCATCCACGGACCAACCTCGACAGGCGTTGCTTAATCTCGAAGACCTACCCGTGTGGCTGTTATTATTTAGCCACGAGCTCCGACCTTCGAGAATTCTGAAAATTTCTATATCTTACCTTCTTCCAATACTGCAAACAAGTCATCAAGTGTTTCACAGTCCACTGTGAACTGATTCTCGACGTAGAAACTCCTGCTTTCTTTGGACCACCGCACTTGGAGTGGTTTCCTACTGCTGCCCGGGTTTAGGAGATCTATCACCTGTGAGTAAAACACTTTCATTCAAAAAAAGAATAAGTAAGTACTGAGTCAATGTCATGGGTTTATTCATACTTAGTATACCAGAAGAAAAGTAAAATAACATTATAGTCAAAAACTAAAAATACGTTTAGAGTGTCGCACCTATTCTTCTGAGCAAACTCTTTTAATTTGATACCCATATCATGGGATGGGAATGCATCAAAAATAACTAGTCGGCCATCTTTGGAAGTCCACCATATTAGATATAGAATGACGTCTCTTATAGCTAACCATGCACTGAACTAAAGGAAGTGGGTCGGTGAAGCTAATAAAAGCGTGTTAAAAAATACGGAAATTAAGTGACCTTATCCTTTAATTAAGTGACCTCATCCTTTAATTAAGTGACCTCATCTTTTAATTTAATAATAATAATTTATTTGCTATTACAAAAAATACAAGAGAACACACATACAGAGCACTTTAACACAATTGACAAGCTAATAGATTTATGACCCCCATGCTAGGAAAATCCTGTGTTATGAGGGGCATCCAACCGTCCATTAAATGCTAAACAATGTTGTTTTAAAAGTAGAATTAAAACTTACAGACATTTCATATTTATAGATTCAATAAAAGAAAAATTTACTAACAATGTATAACCAACAAACATCAATTAAGTGGCCTCATCCTTAAATTAAGTGACCTCATCCATAAATTAAGTGACCTCATCCTTTAATTAAGTGGCCTCATCCTTTAATTAACTGACCTCATCCTTTAATTAAGTGACCTCATACTTTAATTTGGGGTAAGTTTCAAGATTCAAAGTTAAAGGACTGGAAATGGAGTAACTGCTTTCTCCCTGCCATAGAGAGATAGCATCATGAGTTCCAGCAGTGAGAACTTAGATAGGAACAAGGCTCATAACACAGGATTTTCCTAGCATGGGGGTCCCCATGCTAGGAAAATCCTGTGTTATGAGGGGCATCCAACCGTCCATTAAATGCTAAACAATGTTGTTTTAAAAGTAGAATTAAAACTTACAGACATTTCATATTTATAGATTCAATAAAAGAAAAATTTACTAACAATGTATAACCAACAAACATCAATTAAGTGGCCTCATCCTTAAATTAAGTGACCTCATCCATAAATTAAGTGACCTCATCCTTTAATTAAGTGGCCTCATCCTTTAATTAACTGACCTCATCCTTTAATTAAGTGACCTCATACTTTAATTAAGTGACCTCATCTTTTAATTAAGTGACCTCATCCTTCAATTAAGTGACCTCACCCTTTAATTAAGTGACCTCACCCTTTAATTAAGTGACCTCATCCTTTAATTAAGTGACCTCATCCTTTAATTAAGTGACTTCATCCTTTAATTAAGTGACCTCATCCTTTAATTAAGTGACCTCATCCTTTAATTAAGTGACCTCATCCTTTAATTAAGTGACCTCATCCTTTAATTAAGTGACCTCATCCTTAAATTAAGTGACCTCATCCTTTAATTTGGGGTAAGTTTCAAGATTCAAAGTTAAAGGACTGGTAATGGAGTAACTGCTTTCTCCCTGCCATAGAGAGATAGCATCATGAGTTCCAGCAGTGAGAACTTAGATAGGAACAAGGCTCATAAATTAATCTATTGGGGCTTTTGATAGTCGTTTGGTAAGCGGTATCTCCAAGAAGCATACGCTTTCAAGTAGGTACTTACCTTTTACTTCAGGGCGTGTCAGACTTTTACTGACTAAAACCCACCCTTGTTCCTTCAGTTGCTTGTGCCAAAGGCCGCGGTAACTCTATTTCGAAGTAATCCGCGACCCAAGTTGGTACTTACCTAACCTTCGCAAAGTGTTTACATACCTTTTCGTTGTATATTTCTAAGAAGGAAGCCTTCAATATGAAATGTGACTCTGGCCGCTCGCTGATCAGCCGGAATAGGTAGATGAAGGAGCGAACCATCAGACCGTGCTCCGAATGGAAGGGACTGGCTCCATTCTCCACCTGAACGGTAAAATGTATGGTTGAGTATGCATTTTCTTGATATTTAGTAGTGTCCGACCGAAGTCTTAATTTCGGTTAGTTTTCGAGCCAGAACCAAGAAGAGAAGCCGAATATTCTGTTACGGATTCATGAAAAACCAACATTTATTTTAGTTGTCTGGCTACCTCGTTGTTGTAGTGGTTGTATGTGACTGCTAAGCGTGGTTCTCCAAGTCACAAAAATGTGAGATATTGTATCTAAGTAGTCGCTTTGAGTTTTTCATTGGCAATTTCTCAGTAGGTACCTGCCTAATTACGGACTTTTTAGGGTTCCCTACCCAAAGGTAAAACGGGACCCTATCACTAAGACTCCGCTGTCCGTACGTATCGTGCGTCCAGGCTGTATCTCATGAACCGTGATAGTTAGTTGAAATTTTCACAGATGATGTATTTCTGTTGCTGCTATAACAACAAATAATAAAAAAAAACAGAATAAAATTGATATCTAAGGGACTTCCATACAACAAACGTGATATTTTTGCCGTTTTTATAGATAATGGTACGGAAATCTTCGTGCGCGAGTCCGACTCGCACTTGGCCGGTTTTTAATATAGAAATAGACTCACCCTAGTCGCCTCCTGTTAAATGTTTTTAATATAGAAATAGACTCGCCCTAGTCGCCTCCTGTTAAATGTTTTTAATATAGAAATAGACTCGCCCTAGTCGCCTCCTGTTAAATGTTTTTAATATAGAAATAGACTCGCCCTAGTCGCCTCGTGTTAAATGTTTTTAATATAGAAATAGACTCGCCCTAGTCGCCTCCTGTTAAATGTTTTTAATATAGAAATAGACTCGCCCTAGTCGCCTCTTGTTAAATGTTTTTAATAATAGAAATAGACTCGCCCTAGTCGCCTCCTGTCAAATGTTTTTAATATAGAAATAGACTCGCCCTAGTCGCCTCCTGTTAAATGGGACTTAAACCATACATAACTGTCAAAATGTGGATTTAGGTAAGTGCCGTACTCGCGGATAAATTCGAAACAGAGCTACCGCGCCCTCTGGGCACTCAGGCAACTGAATGAACAGGGGTGGGTTTTAGTTAGTAAAAGTCAGACACGAAAGAGCGGTCCACCCCGAGCGGGAGAAGTCATTGGATGATTTCCCAAAAAAATGGTAGTTGCCGTACACCTCTGCCTACCCCTGGGCAAAATAGGCTTGATGTTTTATTTCTCTGTTTGGCTGTATGTCATGTTTGCAGTGAAGCGGAAATATTTACTTACAGATAATTCATATTAATGTATTTTTTTACCCGACCACCCCAGAAGGAGGGTAATGTTCTCCGAGAGTTCAGGCTCACAAAAAAAAAAGGTTGTGCCAAATAAATATATATAGACAAACAAACACACATACCTACATACTCTCGAACCCATCATCACACTTCAGTCGGCTAAAAAACCTTGATACTTAACTAATGTTAATGCACTTGTTGTAATAAATGTCATCCATCCATAGAGGACCCCGGCATCAAATTTGATCGATACAAGGTTTTTTATGTCTAATTGATTTACGAGTACAATCTGACACTTATGTACTTTGTTGCATCGTCATGTGATTGTAAACAAAGTAGAAAGTTGTAAACGTTCGTTTAAAAACTTTAAATAGTGGCACAGGCTTACTTATCGGTCTCTTGTGGATAAGGGGCAGTTAAGCAATTTGGCTCTCCACATGGTCTATAAAACTGCATGCCTTTTTTTTGGTGAGTTGGGAAATCATCCAATGACTTCTCCCGCTCTGGGTGGAGCGGGAGGGCGACTTAAGACTTTTATTGACTAAAACCCACCCCTGTGCCTTCCTTGTCTGAGAGCTCCCTTTTGGTTCAGGTTTGGTCTAGTCTACTAGCCACTATTAGTAGGCTACTGGTAGTGTAACTTGGTACTTGGTCAGTACCAATCTTCCTCACCTCTTTTTTTGACGGTGGGAAATCTTTAAATGACTTCTCCTGCTCTGGGTGGTGCGAGAGGGTGTGTCAGAATAAAACCCACCAGTGTTGCTTCAATTGCCGTTTGCCTGACTCTTTCGGACAATCCCGGAAACTTTGGAGTCTTCCTCACCTCTGGTTTCTCTCTCTGTTGTGTTCAACACCAACATTGTACACTTAGTTCGCAATAAACGTTTTGACTTTGACTTTTGACTTTGACTTTTGACTTTTGACTTTTGACTTTTGACTTTGACTTTGACTTTTGACTTTGACTTTGACTTTGACTTTGACTTTGACTTTTGACTTTGACTTTTGACTTTGACTTTTGACTTTGACTTTTGACTTTGACTTTGACTTTTGACTTTGACTTTGACTTTGACTTTTGACTTTGATTTTTGACTTTGACTTTTGACTGACTTTTGACTTTGACTTTTGACTTTGACTTTTGACTTTGACTTTTGACTTTGACTTTGACTTTGACGCATATTGCGACGGAACAAAATACCATTCTTGACATTTTTCGTACAGTTAATTACATATCCGGCACCGCATACCGCTGCGTTGTGCGTTCCAATCAAGAGACTGAAGCTTTACTGGGCATATAAACACCTACCAATATCATACTTATTGCCTGTAGCAACTGTGATTCAGATGATGACGAAAAACACATCTAATTTAGCCGTTTCTTTTTCTTTTTAACCGACTTCCAAAAAGAGGAGGTTCTCAATTCGTCTGTATGTTTTTTTTTTTTTTTGTATGTATGTTACCCGATTTCTCCGTCAGTTGCGAACCAATTTACAAAATTCTTTTTTCATCTGAAAGAATATACTCCCGAGGTGGTCCCATATAATTTTTATCGAAATTTCTTCAGCGCTTTTTGAGAAACTGAACAAAAACGGTAAATACGTGTACCTCGATGACGTTTTGGTGTTCTCCAAATGTTTAAATTCCACGTTCCATTATATTGGGGTTTTTAGTTCTGGGGTATAACAACTAAAAAGTGAAAAATAAAAAACTTTTGTTTTGTGTTTGTATTTTACTTCTTCGTTATTTGACACCGACTGCCGAAATTAAAGTTATTTATTAATTTCTAGTGTATTTTTTTTTTTGGAAGTCGGTTGTTTATTGAGGGTATTAAATTATCAGATGACTTCTCCTGCTTTGGGTGGTGCTGTGCGTGTCAGACTCTTACTAACTAAAACCACACGTGTTCCTTCAGTTTCCCTTTGGAACTCTTTCGACTAAGCCCTCAACCAAATTAACCATTTATGGGGGAAGCGGGAGAACCTACAACTTGGGAGTCGGGTGGGAAATCATCCAATAACATCTCCCGCCCTGGGCGGAGTGGGAGGGCGTGTCAGACTCTTACTGACTAAAACCCACCCCTGTTACTTCCATGCCCTAAGTGCCCAGGGGCGAGGTAACTCTGTTTCGAATTTATCCTCAACCCCTGGGCAGGCATCGGCCATGACGGGCCCTGTCATGTTTTGCTGACAACTCTTTGAGGCGCTCGTGGAATACTACGCGCCGAGTGTTTAAGTTTTTAAATTTACTTCTAGACAAGCGTCCTCCATCTTCGACCACATCATCACTTACCATCAGGTGAGATAGTGGCCAAACGCGTGCCTATAAACAATTAAAAAAAAAGCTACAGGGTAACCCGCGAAGTTCAAATTTTCTTACGGTTTTTGCAATTTACAGGTCCAAAAACAATCTGATATTTCAGGTTGTATTTTGATCAAAATATGATTCGCAGCCGTAGCAACTATGTATTTACAGAACTGTAATAATTAAAATCATCAATACAACCTTTTAAGTTCATATTTATGTATGGAATAAATATTTCATGAAATCTTGACATTTGGCATCAATTCTAACTGAGAGAGTTGTATTGATGATTTTAATGATTATAATTCTATATCTACATATTTGCGGTCGCGAATCATATTTTAACCAACATACAACCTGACACTGACCTGCAAATTGCAAAAAAACGCGAAAAAATTGAATTTCACGGGCTACCATACCTACATTTCACGGGCTACCATACCTACATTTCACGGGCTACCATACCTACTTTTCACGGGCTACCATACCTACATTTCACGGGCTACCATACCTACATTTCACGGGCTACCATACCTACATTTCACTTTACGGACAAATTTTTGTATCACCTGCACGTGGATTATTTAATTTTAATAACAATCGTTTTGAGCCTTGATGCTATGGGCACATCGCGTGACGTCACATGTTACGCGGCGTGGTTTTAAACTGATTACGATTTTAATTGTCGCTCGTTTGTGACGAGCTTATTGTGTGTGTGACTTTGTAATACTTTGTGTAAAATAAAATAAACATGAAGTAATAATGAAGCTCTAGATCTGTTTTAGACTAACGAAGTTCGGTAAAATAACTGATAGAAATAGAGCAGTGATGTGTACCTACCCATACTTACGGGTCAATGGTGTTTGTTTTCTGCATGAAGTTTTATACCTACTTGATTCTACCTAACTATAATTTTACCTCGCTGATTCCTGAAGGCCATTTTCGCCAGCTCCTTTACAACGGTAGAATTTTTATGGAGAACTGACAAGAAACTCCATAGTTACTCTTTTCTGCAGCAAGTGTAGAGACCCACCCCGGAGTCATTCAATGAAATCTCCCGCTCTGGGTGGAGCGGGAGGGCGTGTCAGACACTTACTGACTAAAACCCACCCCTATTCCTTCCCTGCCCTGAGTGCCCAGGGGCGCGGTAACTCTGTTTCGAATTTATCCACATCCTGTGTCACACAACGTAAGGTGAAGAGAAGAGACATGTAAGTAAAAAAGTCAAGGCTCACCTCCCCTCCCCCAGCCCCTGACCACATGGAAAGGGTCCCATGACGTCTTAAAAGACCACCAAGGAACTCCCACTGTACAATGCCTGGCACATCCCGGTGGAGACTGTAAAGGGGTCTCCCCTGAGCCTTGCTGTACACGGCAGCACGTGATCGCAGAGCCGCCATATTCCCTGGAATCACTCGGTGGGTAATCAGAGTCTCCCACTCTGAACCCCGCGATTTCAAAGTCCCGCCTGCATTAAATGATGCAGGTGGGGTTTCGACGTTTCAGGCGATGAGGTGGTTGCCTCCCCGACACCTTATTCTCACGATCCTGCTCGGCTGTCTCACAGAAGGTGACTATTTCCCTCAAATTTTCTGTCTCCGTTAGCATAGTCCTCACTACTGCTGGCAGAGACAGATCTCGCTCGATCATAGCGACCAAGACCCGCCGCTCAGAGGCCCACGTAGAGCACTCCTCGAGCGCGTGCTGTGCAGAATCAAGTTCGCATCCACAATGGTGGCAATTTACCGTGGCCTCTCACCCAATCCTATTCAGGTAATAAGTACTTATATAGTACCTTCAGTCTACCTCTGCCTATATCTGGGCGGGGACTACTGCGTGCTGCAGGGTTTCAAATAGTAAATTCCGACAGACACTAACGACATACATGTCGCGTGACGTTTGTTACGCCATTGTTTTAGCGTGATTACGTTTGTAATGGGCGCTGGTTTGTTGTGAAGCTTTCCTGTAAATTAATAAATAACTTTTTTTATTACCTATTAGCTTTTGCCAGGGTCTTCGCCCGCGTGGTATGAGTAGGTACTTTCCCCACTATAAGTTGTAGCCTATTTGCCATTCCTGACTTAAATCTATATACTATTGGAACGATACAGAGAAGATTAGCATGGCCCCTGCGCAAGGATGACACGCAAAATCGTGAAGCGTTCCACATTTCCTGCCCGGGGGTCGAGGATAAATTCGAACCAGAGTTACCTCGCCCCCAGGCACTAAGGGCAGGAAGGAACAGGGGTGGGTTTTAGTCAGTAAGAGTCTGAAACGCCCTCCCGCTCCACCCAGAGCGGGAGAAGTCATTGGATGATTTTCCACCCCACAAAAAAAAAAGACTTAAATCTATCTCTGTGCCAAATTTCTTCCAGACCAGTTCACCTGTTCTGTCGACCCGTTCTTCCATCCATCCATCCTCCATCCAAACTTTCGCATTTATAATATTAGTAGGATTTTTCCGGAATAGTAGTTTGTACTTGTGTATTCAGCATGTGCTATGAGATACATTACATTAAGTCTTCGTTATTGATTTATTTATTAGGGAGATGTATGTGTCGCAGACATCTGGTTGAATCAGCCAGTCAATTGGACGCCATTCATTTATTTTTATTTTTGCGCTAAGTTGATATTTAATTAAACGATAAAACTAATAGCGACGATGGCCGTAAGTTTGAACTTCGGAATAGTAAGCGAAAGGTCGTGAGTTCAAACCTAGTAGAATAGAATACTCTTTATTATGTACACCATTTATATTACAGAACATATAAATGAAACAAAATATTACATAGGGTGACACAATGGGCGGCCTTATCGCTAAAAGCGATCTTTTCAAGTCAACCTTTGGATGGATTTGTAGGTACTAGTAGGTATTAGCGAACGTAACAGGCAGGAGTTTATATTTTACCTAAACTTACCAAAAGTTTGGTTCGAGTTGTAAACATTGAAAAGCGCATTCCTAATGATTCCTTTGTAAATTTTTAGTCTTATAAGGAACTTATAACCTTTCTTGAATCTAGAAAATAATATGCAATTCATAGGCAATTGGCTTCGAAGAAACAGGGATTCCATTTCTAGGTCACGGAAAGCCCTTTTCTCTTTAATATAATATGCGTCTTCCAATAATTTACAGTGCATACTAAATCATACTCATGGAACCTTGCCTAACCTATAAATAGCTTCAGTAGCTTCAGTGGCAGTGGGCTGGGCACATTGCTCGCAGAACGGACGGTCGATGGGGCCGAAAGGTTCTGGAGTGGTGACCATGTACCGGAAGACGCAGCGTTGGGAGGCTTCCAACAAGGTGGACCAATGACCTGGTGAGGGTCGCGGGTAGCCGATGAATACGAGACGCACAGGACCGATCATTGTAGCGACACCTTGGGGGAGGCCTATGCCCAGCAGTGGACGTCTTTTGGCTGAAATGATGATGGGCTTCAGTAAAATTTCCCAAATATTTTGGGGTCGGATTCCAGTCTAGCTGGATGTAACTGCAGAATACTAGTGCCTTAAATGGAGCGACTACCTATCTGACTTTTACAACCCAGTAACTGGGCGATACGATACCCCTTGGTGCGATCCGAACGATTCGAGGATACCGCACGGTCTCCTAGGCTGTGAGGCGGCGAGCCTCCTTGCGGACTGTCACCATGGGATCTGGAGGCAAAGGTCCTCGCGCACCTGTATGAGTGGTGCGAGGAGGCGAAACGCCGGGGCAAAACGCCGGGGTGAAACTCCGCTGCCGCGACACCTCGCGGCTCGGCGGACAGAGCTTCGGCAGGATCTCATGGTGACATGGAGAAAGCGACTATCGCAACCCAGCGCTGGGCACGCCACCATTGCGGCGGTAGTGCCCCTCTTTGAGGAGTGGCTGGAGAGGCGCCACGGCGTCCTCACCTTCCGCCTGACGCAGGTCTTCACCGGACACGGAAGTTTCGGGAGGTTCCTGTGTAGGATAAGGCGGAGGGAAACGCCCGGGTGTCCCCACTATGAGGATCGCCCAGAGAACACGGTGGAGATCTGCCCCGCTTGGGCGGAGCCCCGCCGTGTCCTCGTGAAGGCGATCGGCGGCAGCGACCTCTCGCGCCCGGCCCTGGTCCAGGCCATGGTACGGAGCGAGCGGGAATGAGAAGCAGTCTCCTCCTTCTGCGAAGCAGTAATGCTCGCGAAGGAGGAGGCGGAACAGATGAGGGAGAGGCAACAACAACAGACTCGCCCTCACGCCCTCAGCAACAGCCGCCGCAGGAGACGCCCTGGGCGGAGGACGTCGCAAGACGATCTCCGGCCACCGTAGACCCGGGCCTGCGGACGGCGAGTAGTGGGTAACTCGCCGTCCGATCAGCACCAGGCGCGAGAGTCGACGGCGTGTAGTGTTCCATGCGCGCCTCAGAGTTCAGTTCAGTCAGCAATACATGACGGGGCTCGTCATGGCCGATGCCTGCCCAGGGGTTGAGGATAAATTCGAAACAGAGCTACCTCGCCCCTGGGCATTCAGGGCAGGGAAGGAACAGGGGTGGGTTTTAGTCAGTAAGAGTCTGACACGCCCTCCCGCTCCACCCTAGAGCGGGAGATGTCATTGTATGATTTCCCAACCCACAAAAAAAAAATACCCCTTGGTAAGACTGGTGTCAGATGTTCTGGTTTCTTACTACCTGTAATGTCGAAGATTTGCAAATGACAGCAGAAACTAAGGGCTTAACGTGCTTTCCGAGGTCCGGACGACAACAACATGGAACAACCAACCCACAGGCTTAAATTTGAACCGTTCGATTGTGTAAGGAGTACTGCTCTCATCTCTAGGACGTATCTACCAGATAGAATAGAATAGAATACTCTTTATTATGTACCAGCTAGTTGCGCTTAAGTTTATTGAAAAACGAGCCAAGACGATCATCAGCAATGATGCACTCGTCGAGTCGATGCTCCAAAGTCTTGGCATCGACGCCGAGTTTCTATATGTTGTCGGTTTTCTATCAGTTACATTTTGGGGAGTATACGTTGCGTCAGAATTGCATAAGTAGTTTAATTCATTTAAACTAGACGTACGGCGATGTACCACTGGTACATGGTGACATCCCATCCATAAACACAAAACGTTTTGGGAACACATTCATTGTGCATAAAGCTAAGGAGTGGAATTCCCTGCCGGGGTTTGTGTTTCCTGATACCTACAGCCTAGGGGTCTTTAAGTTAAAGAGTGAATAGGTTACTTCTAGGCAAGCGTGCTCCACCGTCAACCATATCATTGGTTACTATTAGGTGAGATAGTGACCAAACGCGAGAATATCAATAGTAATCCTATCCATATCCAGTAACCTAGTTCATCACTTGTGGCTTCGAATCACAGCCCTTTGATAGATTCTATCTTTGTACGTGTAAGCAGGCACAACAGTTATGTATGGAGGCTTATTTAATTTGGCTTAGTGTTTATGCTTGAGTTCGTTTTTAATGGCATAATTGAGTGTGCTAGCTAACAAGTGGCGGATTATTTAATTTTATGATTATATTTTAGACGATATATCTTTATTTTTATGTTTTACGTACGTTACATACACATATGTTAAGATTGTTGCATATAATTATATAGATTCAAGTTCTTCAAACTTAACAGACAGATGTGTTGCTGGGGAGTTTGTTGGCCACTTCTTCTTCACAGCTAAAACACTAGGAAGTGGTGACGGGCGGGCGTTTTTGGGGGACTGTCTTTATGTAGAACTTTGACGTTCAAAAAGTGCTGGGTCTCAGCCTAGTTTGAATAAATGACTTTTGATTTTTTTGATTTTGTAAAAAAAGTCGAACTACAATAAAAAAAATCCTATCGTCTACCCTCACTTGTAAAAACCCAACTACCGTCCTAATCACATGCCATTTAAAAATCTACCCGCGCGTTTTGTAAAACTATACATGGCCGGCTTATCTATGAATCTGTCGCAATCATAACTCATCAATGCATCACATACACAACCTTGCATACACCCTGTTGTATGTATCTATGTATGTACGATCGATATAGCCACGAGGTCGGAATCGACTGTCATTCGGAATAGCTGTTATTAACTTCTGTTCATACTAAAGTGTAGGGAAAAGTGGATATTTGAGTGAAGTTACAGTTAGGTATGTTATTTTCTGGTTGGTTGTCCCTGATATTGGGTTGGCCACCTGATGGGGCACTCGTGTGCAGTGCATGTATTGTTACCAGGTGTCCCCAGAGGGTTCCCTCTATTTGGCAGAATATTTGCGCCGAAATTTGTTTGGCATAACACATTTGGCATAATCTTCTTTAAACGAATATTTTTGAGGCTTAAAAACGACTAAATATAATGATTGTCTGGCCGAATGTATATATGTCCGAAATTACAATGGCATACTTTTAAGATGGCTGAATTTTATTTGGCATAACTACCTTTGGCATAGTTAAAGTGCCGCATAATTTCGTTAAGCATAACGTTTATTTAGAGCGACAATCATTTGGCACAATTTCACTTGGCATACTATGAAGATGGCAGAATTTCATTTAGAATAATTTTATTAGGCATATTGCCATTTCTATAAAATAGTATTTTTAACCTTAAATTAAAATTAAAATATTTTTTTAAAAAGTCAATATGTTGTGATACAAAAAGCTAGTAACAGAAACGAATCGCTGCAAAACCGACTCCACGTAGTCTTGTCTGCGCTATCCGTTATAGAGTGTAATTTTTGTTAATGTTGATTTTTTCAAAAAGTGCTAAATCGATTTCAATAAAATTTATATGGAATCATCAAAATCTATTCACAAGTGACGGAGAAATCGCGTACCATACCTACATACAAAAAAAAAACATACAGACGAATTGAGAACCTCGTCCTTTTGGAAGTCGGTTAAAAAGTCCAGGGACCTTTTTTAGATTTCTGATAACAAAAAAAAGATCAATGAGGCAGTCAAGCCTTATTCAAGAATGGAAGAACTTCTTCTTAAACCAAAAATTCCATTTAAACATACGACAAAACCAGTAAATATTGACTCACCAATCCAGGAGGTCCAGTCAAAGTATGTGTCTTCCCGCTGCCCGTCTGACCGTAGCAGAAGGCCGTGCAGGAGAACCCTTCCACTGCCATCTCTAGCAGCCTCTTCACACCGGAATATTCTAAGACATCTTCCTGTGTAAAGATAAAAATAATTATAATCTGTAATTCGCGTATCACGTAACTAGGTAGGTACCTATATTGGGAAATATAGGTATTAGATAGATACTGTAGAGACTCTTTCATGAGGACCTTTTTCGAGGGTTTAGAACCCATGGCACATTATGAATAAAATAAATAAACAGTAATTCCATTTTTAAAATAAATCGGATTTTCAGTTAGATTGAGGGCGGCTGTCAGCAGCTGTCAGGCCGAGAGGCGCGAGTGGATTTTATAGCTAGCTAGGCTTAGACTATGAAAGGGGTAAAAGTTGATAAAATTAACCCGTCGCGCGTCAGCAGACACAATATATTTTTAATTGTTTACGGCCCATGCGCTGGGCTGGTAGACGCGGGAGTGGCTAACAATACAAGATATGAAATATTGCGGTACAGTGTTTCTTTTCACTCACACCAGAACCTAGAACTGCACACAAGAAGTACACACCCTGATGTCACGTCCCAGGATTCAGCAACACCTAAGAGCTCTGTTTAGGGTACGTTAAAAGATATAAGTAGATGAAGCAGGAGAAATTGGTCTTTGATTTCGCAACTGTAAATCAGAATCCGGTTGAAAACCCAGCCTTTTGCCGGGAACATAAGTGATATTTTTCATCATTAGACCAACATTATGATGATTTATGATGAGATCGGACTCATGTTTTAAAGAGCTTTCGTGTCAATGGGATTAAGACATTTCTGCCCGTTTTCACTAACAGCGACACCTAAATAAATGCCAAAATAGTTGCAAGCGGTTAGATTTTTTATTTTTGGCGCTAAAACTAGCATTGATTTTAGATAAAATTAAAGCTTAGTGCGGATCGGAACACTCAGCGGAACGCTGCGTACACAGCGGGGTTGAGAGTTAGGGGTACTGCGCAGCGAAACGTGAACTTCACACACGTCATTAGCTTTGAATGGAACTATACCCAAGAGCATACTTTTATTCAGGCATTTATTTAAGTGTCGCTAAGGCTCCGCGAAAACGGGCCACCGACCCCAGCCACCTGTGGCTGTCGCGCGCCACATCCTTTGGTACCGCGCAAACGAAGGTGGTCAGTGGCCGTTACAATTTGTTACTCTTCTGCTGTACAGTCTTACGATGGATTCCGAGACGGAAGGTATGATTGCGCTCCTAATAATTCGCCACCGGAGGCGTGTCGCGGCCACGTGGCCACGCAGTCGCGTGTGGGTGACACTAAGTCGCAAGTGGCCGCCACTCGCTACGCGTATGCGGCGAGTCATTACAAATTGTATGAAAAATCTTGTAAACTGTTTGTCGCCAGCCACCAGTGGCCGCCTCCGGTGGCTCGTTTTTGCGGAGCCTTAGTCGTACTGAAAACGAACAGTAAAGTCAAAATCGATGTAAACAACTTAGTTACCTGCGTCGCCTCAGGTTCGAAGACGACGTTGTAGGAAAAGACCTTCGCCTTCTGACTAGGAGTAGTGTTGTGGCAGATGACCTGGCCTTTACCAGGAAACTCGAGTAACAGGCGCTCCCCATGCGAGCGCTCCTTCTCGCTGATTGGTCGGACTCTGCCGAAAAAAAATTATAGATAAAATCAAAGAAACTAAAGCTGTTTGATATCGGTCCCTAACTAACTAGCCTGTTTTGTCCCACTGCTGGGCAAAGGCTCTCCCCCTTCCACACAACTGGGTCCTTTGCTAATACGGGCCAGTCCCTTCGGTAGAAGTCCAGCTCGTCTCGCCATCTTCGTCTTGGTCTGCCGCGATGTAGTCTGGAACTTAATGGGACCCATTCGATAGTTCTTTTTGCTCATTTCTCGTCTGAAATATTGTCTAAGGTAGCCCTAGCTGCTATAAATACGGGTGATAGTGTTCAATCCCAAGATTGAGTACCACAATACGTAACTTACAAAGTGACTAAGGGAGTCATTAGCTATCTTAGATATCATGATCTCTTCAAAAAAATTATCAATGACCAAGTCTTGTTTGTCAGCGAAAATCTTCATCGTTTATACAGGGTGTAACGGAAAGGTGTGGTCATATTTTAAGAACTGCATCTGCCCATCGATATAAACCGTTTTATTCAAGAAAAAGTGATGAAAATCTCAAAAAAAAATTTTACCTCCCATTCAAATATTGATCAGCTGATGATCACTTTGTATGCAGTCTTTTTTTTTCAAAATTTTTTTTCTGGGAATTTTTTTTTTTTTCATAGAGAAAGTTGTTTATTCCCATTGGCAGAACCGGTTCTTAAAATATGACCACACCTTTCCGTTACACCCTGTAAAGTCCCCCCTCCCTTAGTAACGTAATCGTTATTTAACTATTTCTGTTACAAAAACGATTGTTACATAATGACCCGAATAAACTAAACCTTTACTTGACTGATGGTGATCACAAATCAACATTCTACTAAAACTATAAAACTAATGATTCGATCATTAAAATCACATAGCTGAAACCGAAGGAAATTACCTAAATATTTATGGGTAGACCTGAAATCTTGGATCTTCGACAAGTTTTGTCCATTACTCATCGAGTTGGGAACATCGATCAATCGAGGGCGGAGTCGTCCTTTCAGTTTGAAACTGATTGTGAGAAAAATATTCAAGGATTGTCGATGGCCTCCTAACTCCTTTAGTTTATTTTGTTTGATAAATAATTGGTTATGAAAAGTCGGTGATTTTGAAAATTTTACTTTTAACTTGGTTTATTTTTTCATGTTTGTTAGAAAGCTTCTTCATGCTCTGCCGAAAGAGTGGGTCTTAAAATGAACATGTACTAAACTTAGGCCATGGTAAATACTCTGTAGCATCCACTCCTGTCAATAACGGAGTAGTCGTCTACAGCTTCGAGGGTAGAGCCACCACGTTTCAGTGCCATATGTGATCACTGGGCCAAACGGTTCAGTTAGGAAGTCTATCTTCGAGAAAGTGGTCAACCGTCGCATCCGACTCGGCTGGGCAGCATTTGGAAAGCTGCGCGGTATCTTTTCTTCTCACAAACCACGGTGTCTCAAGACGAAAGTCTATGACTAGTGCGTCTTGCCACTGGTCATAGCGCATCAGCTTCTCGAAGCCATCTTTCTCGAAGTTAGGCTTACCTAACTGGACCGTTTATCCCAGTGATGACATAATTATGTCATTTAAACATTAGATATATCTAACAAAGTCATCAGAAGGCTTAAAGTCATCCAAAAGGCAAAGCAGAGGTTTTAGGAAGTTTCCTTGCGTGATCGAATCAGGAATGAAGATATCCGCACTAGAACCAAGGTTACCGACATAGCCCGAAGAATCGCCAAACTGAAGTGGCAGTGGGCAGGGCAAGTTGCCCACAGAACAGATGGTCAATGGGGCCGAAAGGTTCTGGAGTGGCGACCGCGTACTGGAAGACGTAGCGATGGAAGATATCCCACAAGGTGGACCGATGACATGATAAGTCGGACTCCTACCTAAAGGACAACTCCTTTCTTCTTCTGTGGTCTATCTTGGATAATATGAGCGTAGGATCTACAAAAATGGAAAGAACAGAAGGAGGCCTATGCCCTGCAATGGGAATAGAATAGAATAGAATACTCTTTATTATGTACACCATTTATATTACAGAACATATAAATGAGGAAAACTTTACATAGGGTGACACAATGGGCGGCCTTATCGCTAAAAGCGATCTTTTCAAGACAACCTTTGGATGGATATTAAAGAGAAAAAGGAAACCTAACCTAACCTAACCTGATAGATCGACCCGTGCGGCTGTTATTTCTTTAGCCACGAGCTCCTCCTCCTCCTCCTTTAAACAAGTGCATACTTATCTAAATTAATTTCCTTTTGTTTCTTGTCTTGTTTGGGACCTCGGTCAACACACTTTCACTAATTGATACTCGTGTAAGTTTGGTCTATGCCGTTGTGATGATGAAAATAGTTAGTTAAAATACCTGAGTACCTAGTGGTACTTAGGTATTTCCTTTCAAGTAATTAAAAGCAACATACTAAGGCCCTCGTGGCTAAGATATAACGGCTGCACAGGTTAATCTTTAAGGGTAACCCGTCGCGCGTCTAGTTAGCAGACACAATAGATTTTTAACTTTTGTTTACGGCCCATGCACTGTCCACTAGACACGCCGACCTAGGGAAGCGTTGCTTATGAGTGACCAATCCATTACATTACATACCGAGACTCCTCCGTGCCTCAGAAAGCACGTTAAGCCATTGGTCTCAGCTGTCATTTGAAGATCTTTGGCAGTCGTCACGGCTACAGAAGCCAGAAAATCTGCGACCAGTCTTGCCAAGGTATCGTGTTACCCAGTTACTGGGTTGTGGAGGTCAGATAGGCAGTCACTCCATGTCATCATCATCATCTCAGCCTTTTTTTAATGTCCCCACTGCTGGGGCACAGGCCTCCTTTTCATGAGAGGGTGTGGGCCGTAATCCACCACGCGGGCCCAATGCGGATTGGTGAATGTCACATGTCTTCGAATTTTTGGTTCTAGGATATGCCAGTTTCCTCACGATGTTTTCCTTCACCGTTTTGAGAGCAGCCGCGCAGCAGTCACTCCATGTAAAATATTGGTATTCAGCTGCATTTGGTTAGACTGAAAGCCGAACCGAACACAGTTGGGGAAAGGCTCGGCAGATTGACCTAGCAACAACGCGTAAATTAAAAATTTACCAACGTCTCGGCAAAACGTTGAACCATTGTTTCCCTCCACACATTGCCAAGGTGTCTTTCCGACGAATATCGATTTCTTTACAATCAAAAGAGCATGTCAACAACCCAAAACCTATAGTTTGTGTTCGATTAAAAGGAAAACTGTGTTTTGTTGTCTGGCTGGCAATTATTAGCCGATTTAAACTTTCTGAATCATCTGTCTAATTATTCATGTGCATTGCAGCTTGCTTTGTTTAATAGTAGCTCCATGTAGTATATGGCTCATATAAAAAACTTGATTATAATCTGCTTACCTCACAACGACGTTGATGTTGTCCTCATCAGCATTGAGCGTGGTGCTAGAGCCTCGCGTGCTGATGCGGTCCAGACTGCCAGCCCTGCTGCTGCCGCTGAAATTAAACAACTGCTTAAGATTTAAGATGGAGAGGAGAAAGTTATGGGATTATTTGAAAAGGAGGTGTGGCAACTAACACCTATGCTTTTTATTTTTTTGTGGGATGGGAAATCATCCAATGAATTCTCCCGCTCTGGGTGGACTTTTACTGACTAAAACTCACCCTGTTCCTTCCCTGTCTGAGAGCCCAGGGGCGCGGTAACTATTTCGAATTTATCCACGACCCCTGGGCAGGCATCGGCCATGATGGGGCCCCAGAACACTACGCACCGTCGACTCTCAGGCCTGGTCCTTATTGAACGGCGAACTACCCACTACTCGCCGTCCGCAAGCCCGCGTCTACGGTGGCCGGAGATCAGCGTGCGACTCCCGACGCCCAGGGCGTCTCCTGCGGCGGTTGCTGGGGGCGTGAGGGCGTCTCTGTTGAGTCTCCCTCACGCGTTCTGCCACCTCCTTCGCGAGCATTACTGTTTCGCAAAAGGAGGCGACTGCTTCGCATTCCCTCTCACTCCGTAGCATGGCCTGGACCAAGGCCGGGCGCGAGTGGTCGCTGCCGCCGATCGCCTCCATGAGGACACGGCGGGGGTGCTCCACCGAAGCGGGGCCAAACTCCACCGTATGCTCCACCGTGTCCTCTGGGCGATCCGCACAGTAGTGACACCCGGGCGTTTCCTCCCGCAACAGCCAGGTCCTCTGCGTCAGGCAGAAGGTGAGGACGCCGTGGCGCCTCTCCAGCTACTCCTCAAAGAGGGGCCTTACCACCGAAATTGTGGCGTGCCCAAACTGAAAGCCAACCCTAATCCGACCATTATGTGCTAACTAACGGGACCTTTTCTAAATCTGAGAAGAAAAAAATATCTACAATGTAAATAAAAGGGTAACTTTTGTTGTTTGTTTTTTGAGATCGATGATATCCCTGCATGGAAGTATGTAGCCCGATTACTAACATTATTTCACTGATTGAAAGATACTCGTACACTATTCGGATATCTATGGGCTACTTTCACGGATAAACAATTGCGAATCGGACTCGCAAAAAAAAAGCAAACGTTTCCGTACGGTGAAGAACTACTTTCAATTTTTTTTTTAAATTTTAGACAAATCTATTACCATCCATTTTCATAGATAACATTAAAACGATAAAAAAATACATTTGGGACCAATGTGCCCTTTCATTTGTTAAGTCGCACGATACAGTTTGAAAAACTTCATTTTTAATTTTTAGTTTTGCACCCCGAGAAGTCTCATCTCCCATAGAAAATTAGCCCACGTGTGACAGCAAAGAGAAGTATCTCAAAAAATCGCAACTTTTTTGAGATATGTCTTTTTGCTGTCAGACGTGTGACATTTTTGATTCTTTGATTCTGTTACAGACTATATTCCAAATACCTTTATTTATGTTGCACGTCCGTATTTGGTTCACAAATATTCATGTTGTAACAAATTTAACTAAATTATTCCAGTAGATTGGAAGCAAATTGTCTGTGCCAGACGGACAAACAGACACATACAGAGAGACATTACACACAAGTAATTCTAAAAGTGCGTTTTTTATTTGGACTTTTGGAACCCAAAAAATCCACAGTTCCTGTGTGAGAGAAAAGGTTAAGCAATGTCTCAAATCACAGCAGTAGCAACACATTGAATAAGAAAGACAATTGAAAAGCAATTGCATGCGGCTGAGATGAGAATGCTGAGAGCGATGTGTGGTGTTACGCGCATGGATAGCATTAGGAATGAGTATATAAGAGGAAGTCTGCAAGTGACTGAAAAGTTGTGTGGAAATCGGTTGTCGTGGTATGGGCATGTGATGCGGAGGAATGAAGAAAATGTCGTGAGGAAAGTCTTGTGTATGGATGTGGATGGCTATAAGAGAATGGGAAGGCCAAATAAACGATGGTTGGACTGTGTGAAAGAGGATATGGGTAAAAAGGAGGTGACCACAGAGATGACGACTAATAGAGGAGTATGGAAGAAAAAGACATGTTGCGCCGACCCCAAATAAATTGGAATAAGGGCAGGAGAATGATGAATGAATAAGAAAGACGATAATAATTAACAATTTACCAGAACACTGGCACAAAACAAGTGCTAAGGAGTGTGATTCCCTGCCGGAGTCTGTTTTCTGATAGCTACAACCTGGAGGTATTTTAGTCAAGAGTGATCAGGATACTTCTAGGCCAGTGTGCTCCAACGTCGACCACATCGTAGCTTACCATCAGGTGAGATCATGGGCGCCGGTAGAACTATTTTCAGAGGGGTGCATCTACGCCTCAAACAGATAAGGAATTAACTTGAGAACTAAAGAAGGACGCAACAGCGATGGAAAGCGAGCTCGAAAATTTTAGGACTTCACCTCAGATGTGCTAAAAATATTATTATAAGAGACTTTTTTACTATATATTTACTTTTATAGTTTGTTTATTAAAGTATATTAAAAACCAGGGGGGTGCAAGTGGACCCCCTTGCATCCCGGCGCCCATGGGTGAGATGGTGGTCAAGGGCGAGCCTATCAAAGACCATCATTACATATTAAGGTGGAAGCTCCAAGGTAGCCCACGAAATTCAAATGTTCTTACATTTTTTGGAATTTGCAGATCAGTGTCAGGTTGTATCTCGGTCAAAATTTGATTCGCGGCCGTAGCAAGTATGTATTTATAGAATTACAATCATTAAAATCATCAATACAACTCTCTCAGTTAGAATTGATGCCAAATGTCATGATTTCATGAAATACTTACATTTGGAATCAATTCTAACTAGTAAGTAAGTAAGTGTAGTGTATAGTGTAGTAGTATTAAGTAGTAGTGTAGTTGTATAGTAAGTATTTCATGAAATAGTGTGTCACGGTACGGAGGGCGTGTCTCGTTGCAGAGGACCGGAGTGGTGGTGTGACACGTAGAGGAGGTCGTAGGGTAGGAGGACCGTAGATGAGGAGTTCAATAAATAATAACACGACGAGTTAACACATTTACAACAGTGGGCTTTAATATTATATTAAGAACACAAACACTGTGACTAATAATTAAATTGTATTAATGCAAAATTGTAGGAAAATGGTAACTGACACTTCAGGAGTCAAAAAAATAACAATGAGGAGCTTCTACTAGCTCGGCTGCAGAATTAGAACTAATTTTTAATATTAAAACAGAGACATGACAGAGAAAACTAAGTAATTTTTGAATTTGAAATTAAAAAGGTAGCAAAGAACGTAATTTTGGAATAGAGGTCAAAAAATAAACAAGGCTTTAACACTGCCTTGTTACAATACCCGGCTGCCCCGGAAAGAAAAATCGAGCAGCAGAGGTAAGCGATTTTTCGTTGACATTAAATTAATAATAAAAAAATATATATCTTAAATAGGATGGTTATGAGTGAGGTGAAAATTTAGAAGGCGAGGGTGTTATATACAACGAGTATTTACAAAAGGAACAATCTACCACATCCATATTACCTTCCATAATACCTTCCATACTTCGTTCATTCATAGTTATGTTCGCATATAGGTAAGCGCAGAACATAACGCAAAGTCAAAAAGAGTTTGTCCTATTATTAGGCATAACTCATTAGATTGCCCTTCAATAGTGTAGGCTTATTTTATCAGTCACCAACCGCTGATGTTAAATTGTATGATGATAAGAAGCTATGATACAAGTTTAATTACCTGCTGTAACAAGTAGTAAATAAGGCGAAGAAGCCTTCGTACTATGCACGTTAAGTAACTATTAAGGGAATAACCTTAATATTATAATATACCTATGTATATATTTAACGGACCTAAGGCTTATTTAAAGAGTAGCTAGCCGCTCTAAATAATGAAGTGGCAAAAATATTACCATAAGTAGTGTGATTATGGCTTATTTAAGGAGTAATCACCCGCTCCGAAAGATTCTTATGGTTTAAAGCCATAGAATAAAGTAATGATCAAGGGGAAGACCATGATCGGTAATGATTTAGGCTTATTTAGGGAGTAATCACCCGCTCCATAGAATTCTTGAACTAAATAACCACCGATGTAGCAATCGTGGTGAATGTAATTGAAAGGGGTATTAATGGGTTAATGACGTAAACAATAGGTATAAACCTAATAGGTTTAGAAAAAATAAAATTATCAAAAGAAATAATAATATAAAAGAGTTTCAATTCTGTATTGTACGGAGGTTGCGTAGAGAAAATTAAAAAGAAAGATTTGTTATTTTGTCAAAATGTGTTTGACGTTTGAAATATTTTTTTGCAGACAGATTTGTTTAAAATAATTATTTATTTAAATATTCAGTAGCAGGTTTAAATAGTTATGTAATTTATCTTTATGCATACTATTTACGGTGCATAGTGAGAATATGTGAAAACACCATAGTAATGCATGCCTACGGAGTTCTTCAGAGGTTGAGGAGGAAAGAGGGAAATTAATACGTCAAAGCTATAACTCATAGAAGCTTTGATTTATAATAAATATAACGGATTCATCATGGTTTTTAATTGTTAACGGGTTGGTACGTTTATAATAACTATGTAATATGATTAAATAAATTTGAAAGTGAAGTGTACCGTTATTTATTTAAATAGTAATTTGTGTTGTGCGTGTGTAGTAGCCAACTTTGACTATACAGTGACCCCTAGCATGTCGGCAGGATGCCCTAGAAGAGTCACCTTCTAATCAATAGTTGGTATGTAGGATACGCTGAGGATATTCTCCAACAGCACTCCCGTAAGTAAGTACTGGTCACAAACACAAGTGTCTCCGAGGAGTTTAGCACAAGTGAATGCTACCAGCTTATGAGGGTTCAGATGTGAACCTTGGGTAATGTTACTGTCTGTAGGATGGGGTGGTTATGTTTTGTTTTGAGTTTTGTAAGTAAGTATTGCACCATGTACTGATTGGATATGTGTGTTGTAAAATAATAATAAAATAGTATGTCGGGTAAAATCTTGATAAGTAGTATGCAAATTGGAACCTGTAAGAAATGTTAATAAATTAAAATGCTTTATTTTTATTGGAATGATGGAATTGATGTAGTCAAAAGGGGCCGCAAATTTTTTGGGAAGACTAGTTCCTTTTGGAATTTTGAGAAATAAAATAACAGTATAACAATAAATAACAAAACAACACAAAATCATAAAAATTTAAAAATTATTTTAGATGGGATGGGCTTCACTCGACAGACGGGGTCGAGACTTATCCAGAACAGCTTCACGACCAGAGCTTATCCTGCTGATGCTGATGGCTCCGCGATGATGAGCTGGGTTCACGATGAGGTGGCTGCTGGACTCTGGTATGGGAGGGGCTGGGTTCGATCACGTTGAGGCGGCTGCTGGGCTCTGAGATGGGATGGGTTGGGCTGGGTTCGATCACGTTGAGGGCGCCAGTGTCACGGTACGGAGGGCGTGTCTCGTTGCAGAGGACCGGAGTGGTGGTGTGACACGTAGAGGAGGTCGTAGGGTAGGAGGACCGTAGATGAGGAGTTCAATAAATAATAACACGACGAGTTAACACATTTACAACAGTGGGCTTTAATATTATATTAAGAACACAAACACTGTGACTAATAATTAAATTGTATTAATGCAAAATTGTAGGAAAATGGTAACTGACACTTCAGGAGTCAAAAAAATAACAATGAGGAGCTTCTACTAGCTCGGCTGCAGAATTAGAACTAATTTTTAATATTAAAACAGAGACATGACAGAGAAAACTAAGTAATTTTTGAATTTGAAGTTAAAAAGGTAGCAAAGAACGTAATTTTGGAATAGAGGTCAAAAAATAAACAAGGCTTTAACACTGCCTTGTTACAAGTGACATTTGGCATCAATTCTAACTGAGAGAGTTGTTTTTATGATTATAATTCTATAAATACATACTTGCTACGGCCGCGAATCAAATTTTGACCGAGATACAACCTGACACTGATCTGCAAATTGCAAAAAATGTAAGAACATTTGAATTTCGTGGGTTACCTTGGAGCATTCATCTTAAGTATAAAACAAAGTTCCCAGCCGCGTCTGTGTGTCTGTATTTTCGTGATAAATCAAAAACTACTGAACGGATTTCCATGCAGTTTCCACCAATAGACAGAGTGATTCATGAGGAAGGTTTAGGTGTATAATTTGCAGCAAAGCGAAGCTGGGGCGGGTTGCTATTAAAAAAACAAAAACAGAATTTTTCTACAGGGACTCCACTACTGCGTCTGTTCATAATACAAAGCCAGACAAATAAAACAAATTGTTTGTTGTCATAGAAAATTGCCATTTTATGGCCAGTCATAGGCAAAGGTCGTTTGTTTAACCTCGATAGTCAGTGTTTACATCTATTAGTTAGATGGTCCGAGGGACAATTTTCTGAATAAACTGTCATAATATTCTTTTATGTTAGAATTTGCCTATTTCTTATGCATGAACGGTAACAGTGCTGATGGAAACGATTAGGTTACATTGTAGACTCGTAGGTAAAAGATAATAAGCATTAGAATTAATTAATTCCACATAAGCCATTAAATGCTTCTGTGGTTTGTAGTATATATATGTAATACTTTGTTATAAATATTTTGATCACAAATAAAAAAAAAAGAAAGTAAACACCATTTCCAACTGGCTTCGCAAAATCAAAATGATTTATGTAAAGTAATTGAAGATGTGCGGGTTTGAAACCCGACATTTTTCTGAACGTCTATGGCTATATGGCACGTATTTTGACAAGAATTAGCAAGAATTAAACTTCTTTCATTATGTCAACCGGAATAAGACAGTTCCCCAAAACGCTCGAAATTTACTACTCCTAGTATTTTAGCTGCGAAGAAGCAGAGGCCCAACAAGCTTCCAAGAACGCCTCAGTTTTGCACGTGGGATTAATAAAATTACATGTTAAAAAAGGGCACTTATTTTTATGAAGTTCGTCTTGTTCTGACTTTTATTATAGACGGGGAAAGCACTATCTCCCATCACACATATCCCGAAAAAACAAAAAGGAACACGTATCCCGCTATAAACTCAACAATCCAACTCGTTTCACCTGGTGGTGGACTGTGGCAATTGAAGGGTAATTTCTGAATTACTTTAGAATCTAACATAATTACAACCGCATCAAATTTAATACTCAGTAATTTTACCATAACGTTGAGGAAATGTATCGTCCGAGTGTTTCCGTTGCGTGGTAATCAGAGGTCTCACGCTACCCGCCATGATGGATTATGGTTGACGGTTGACTTTTAAAAAAAGAGTGGGTAGTATTAGAACTAAAACCTCATGTTTATTTAATTGAACAGCAAGCAATGTTCATAGACGCTTTATCAGATTTATTTTATTTGTTTACGTTATTGAACACCTCATAATGGGCACAGGATAAACATTTAAACAAAATAAAGTGTACAAAGTGCGGTCTTATCGCACAGGGCAATCCCTTATAGACAACCATTGGATCGACTGAACGAAAGGAGACTGAAACCTGACACTCCGTCAATAAAAAACGGGCCCCATTGCCACTCACGTGTCCATCTGTCCGTCTTTCTGTCACAAAATTGTGTTCCGAAGAATTTTTTAACTTCTCATTGACATTGAAACTTGAAATTTGGTGATTATGTTTATTATTACGTATATTTTAACAAAAAATACCAAACTATTGATTTCCCTCATATGCTACGGAACCCTAAACGTGCGAAGTCCGACTCGCACTTGGCCGGTTTTTCGACTGTTTACAAAAACCAATACTTTACCTACCAGTAACAATCTGCATCAATGAATAATAAAACATCTAATTTAAACTACGATAATTAATTACACTTTCGACCAAAACAAAAGCGTAGCGTGATTCAAATAAGGGCAGGAACACATTCCCAGAAACGCTTCAGCTAAAATACTAGTAGTTGAATATTCAAATAGTTTCGGCAGTGATTGACAGCTTCTGCGCCATCAGGTCATTGGAAACTAAATGCCAAGGGCTTTTCTATTGACCGCTGGCCATATTAATGAGGTTTCGCTCTTTTCACATTGATTGGGCGACATGATTGGGCGTGCTAGCTGTTTCTAAGTATTCATATTATCGCCGTTTATAGTCGATTAGACTTAGGTTGGGTCAGGTCAGTCAAGGTCATTCATATCCTGTCAAGTTCATTGCTGGTTATTGGTCTTCTATAAAGCACGCTTTGGGATCATTGATTGTAAGAAGATGCATGATTGATACTATAAATTGGTAGCTGCGCTATTTAGCAAAGATAAACTTAAATTAAAAATTAATTCTTTTCAATTTTATTTTTCTGTAGCTGTTGATACAAGACAATAGATCTTAGTGTTACATTGACGCAAAGTTATCTTGATGAATTGGAGATGTGACCTTACCCTAAATGGCTTGAACATAAAAAGAGTAAACCAATGAAAATATCTGGGACATATACTTGCCGACGACCTAAACGATAATGCGGATATTAAGGCCTTACTACCGGCCAAGTGGCGCCCTTATTGAATAAAAATCATAGCATAGCATAGAAAATAAATATTATAGAATCCAAAGTCACGTTTGTTATAAAGAGTATCAAGTATATTTACGTTGTTAAACAGGCATGTTTTAACAACGTACAACGTACGTTGGTGATGTTGGATTCTTTAATATTTATTTTCTATGATATGCTACGATTTTTTATTCAATGAGGGCGCCACTTGGCATGTAGTAGAGGCAAAAGGAGTGCAGGGCATTGGCGGTCCGCGGTAATATGTTGGTTCGTAGATTTTCCTGTTGTACGGCGGTCCGTATAGCGGGAAATAGCCTCGAAAAGTATTATTTTGACCTAGTGGTCAAAATAACACTTTTCAAGGCGTATTTTCAGGGTCTGTGCTCGGGAGGTCTATGGATCAACTAGGTACACCAAAAGGTCGCTAGATATCTTACGCATCCAGTATAACAATAATATTTTTAGAATGCTCTAGCCGTTAGTACGACTCTGTGTAAAGATCTCTGACGCACTACAGAACCGTGGCCCAACTAGAACCCGGGCCAGTGGCAACAGCATTCTGAAAACAGTGGCCGAGAGTTTTCCCGTTTTCTGAGGCATTTTATGGAGAGGATGACCGAGTAAGAAACTTCGTACGTTCATCTTCTGTGCAAAATTCTTCTTAAACTCAAATTGTTTTATTTATTAATTAATGTACACTAGATATAAGGTATGTTACTAACACTATGGGTTTCAGTTATCCGACTGTTGAAAATAAATAAAAATAAAATATAAAAAATTAAAAGGCGCCCAGGTTTTGGGGAAAGTCTGGGGGGTGTGCCTAACTAAAATTACCCTGGTGATCACCATGAGCACATGGAACGACCTTTTAAAGACCACTCCCGAATCCCGTTTGAGCATTTCTGAGGAGACTGAAAAGGGGTCTCCCTGATCACTGTGCCACCATCTTCCCTTCACTCGGTGGAGCACAGTCCCCAATTTGAGTGCCCGTGATTCCAAAGTCCCGTCTGCAGATGATGCAGGTGGAGTTTCGGCACGTTAGGCATCGATGCGGTTACCTCCCCTCCTTCTTCTCCGAGCGGGATCAGCTCTCTCACGATCCCGCTTGCCGGTATCCTTCTGGGCCATCACGGTGTCACAGAACGAATTTATTTCTCTCCAGTTTTTCGTCACACAAACTTTATTCTCCTGTTTAACTCATTCAGGGGATGAATTAAAAAAAAATCTGTAGTGCTCCTCTTTGTTATGTAGGTATATAGGAAATTTTGTGCCTTGGCTCTTTTTTTTATTTGTCGTGGGAGATCATTCTATGTCTTCTCCCGCTCTGGGTGAAGCGGGAGGGCGTGTCAGACTCTTACTGACTTAAGACCCACCCCTGTGCCCTGTTCCTTCCTTGCCAGGGTAACTCTGTTTTGAATTTGTCCGCTACCCCTTGGCATGTCACTGCGAGGATCGCCCCGTGGACACGGTGGAGCATACGGTGGAGGTTTGCCCCGCCTGGGCAGAACACCGCCGTGTCCTCGTGGATGCGATAGGCGGCAGCGACCTCTCGCGCCGTGCCCTGGTTCAGGCCATGGTACGGAGTGAGAGGGAATGGGGGGCCGTCTCCAACTTCTGCGAAGCAGTAATGCTCGCGAAGAGGGAGGCGGCACACGTTAGGGAGACTCAACAGAGACCGAGTCGCCCTAGCGCCCCCAGCAGCAGCCGTCGCAGGAGACGCCGGGGGCTGCGAGACGATCTCCGGCCACCGTAGACCCGGGCCTGCGGACGGCGAGTAGCGGGTAACTCGCCGTCCGATCAGCACCAGGCCCGAGAGTCGACGGCGCGTAGTGTTCCACGCGCGCCTCAAAGAGTTGTCAGCAAAGGACGGGGCCTGCCACGGCCAGTGCCTGCCCGGGGGTGGAGGATAAATTCGAAAGAGTTACCTCGCCCCCGGGCGCGTAGGGCAGGGAGGAACAGGGGTGGGTTTTAGTCAGTAAGAGTCTGACACGCCCTTCCGCTCCACCCCAGAGCGGAAAGAGTCATTAGATGATTTCCCACCCCCCAAAAAAAAAAAAAAAAACCCCTTGGCATGTGCCTTGGCTGTTCAGCGGTTTTAGAGTGTGAATTGTACCAGTCAGTGAATGAAGTATTTTCATTTGACGTCCGTATTTTCTTAACTGTCGGAAATGATTTTTTTATGAAATCAGACAAACTAATGCCCATATGTCCACAACACCCTGAGTTCACGGTCAAGGTTGACGATACTCGTGCAACTGATAGCAAAGCTCCAATAAATTATTCCAACAGATTTATGAGTCGTTACGGTATGGCGGCAAAATGATACAAATTGATTAATTACTGGCGCCTTTATGAGGTCAGTTAGCATTGTTAGCTAGTATTTATTATTTGTGTTGGTGAAACAAACTGATTTGTAAGGATTATTTGGAATGAGTCATTAGGATTGTGGGCGGGGTTAATAAGTAAGGTGGTAACTTAAGTTTATTAGCTTATAAAGAAAGGAGTATCGAAATGTAGTGATTCATGCTTTTACTTCTAAAGGAATAATTCAAGGCCTAAACGGCTACTGCCTGTTTTTTTTGGGAGTAACCCGCCTCAATATTCCCAACCTCCTGAAGCAACTCCTGAAAGCCAGAATCAACAGTGGCAATCACCAGAAAAACGTCAAAGCAAAGAAGCTCGACGAGTTCCAGAGAAACGATTAAACTGTCTTGGATCCCGCAATCAAATTAATCAGAGAAGAACAGCGCAGGAGTAAGAATTTCCTGATATGATGAGGTCACAAATATCAAGGATTGTCCACTTGGTGAACAAGCAGGAGAAACAGCCGACGTGGTACCTACCTATCAGCATCTAAAACACCAGAGGTAAGCCAACTCAGATATAAAAGACTAACCATGGTGACAATTCTTGAGGGCGGCCGATGTGAATGTCCAACTGTCCAACAAAGGATGTCTTTCACCAGGAAATGATGATAAGAATTATCAGGAGGCCGTGCCTTGCAAGCACGTTAAGCCATTTGTAGACCTTTGACAGTCGTTACGGTACCAGTCTTTCCAATGAGTAAGAGAACCCAGTAACTGGGTTGTAGAGATCAGCTGGTGTATTCGCTAACTCAGTTGACATCAATTTGATTGGCACTTTGCAGTACATTGCTGCTTTGAAGTACTTATAGAAATTTTTTTTTGGCGGGTGCATTTTCTCGAGTGCAGTTCAGTGGCTGTTTTAATTATTCGTTTATTAATTCCTTGTGGATATTGTGATGTAAAAAAAATACACTAAAAATTTAAAAATAATTTTAGTTTCGGAAGTCGGTATTTGTATTTTATTTCTTCGATATTTGACACCGACTTCCGAAATTAAAGTTATTTTTAAATTTTGAGAGTATTTTTTTTTGGAAGTCGGTTGTTTTTTTTGTAAAAAAGTTTTTTATTTTTCGCTTTTTAGTTGTTATACCCCAGAACTAAAAACCCCAATAACATGGAACGTGAAATTTAAACATTTGGAGAACACAAAAACGTCATCAAGATATGCGTATTTTTCGTTTTTGTTCAGTTTCTCAAAAAGCGCTAAAGCAAAGTCGATAAAATTTATATCGGACCACCTCGGGAGTATATTCTTTCGAATAAAAGAAGAATTTTGAAAATCGGTCCACAACTGACGGAGAAATGCGCGGACATACATAAAAAAAAAAAAAAAACATACAGACAGTCGAACATAGAACCTCCTCCTTTTTCGAAAGTCGGTTAAAAATTGGTGTAGTTTTGTGTCTCAAGTGTCTATGCAACTGGACAATATCTGGCATCATTGAAAGAGGCGCGATCTCGGTAAAATGGAGCTGAGAATTTTATTGTAGTATTGACTAACTCAGTGAAGTTTGCCGAGAAGGCTGACTCGACTCATTTGTTGCCAATTACTGCAATAAACATTAGAATGTGTTACATCTGCATTCTAATGGAAAAAAAGTAAAAATACACTACTAAAGACAGGCGGTATGGTTTATGACCTTAGCCTGCCCGAGAAAGGGCGAAGAAAAAAAAAAATAAAAAGTACTTATAAGAAAATTAAAATGTACTAAAGTAAGGCCAACTAGCAGCGATACGAAAGGTCATTAGCCTAAAGAACAACTGTGGCGTTGACAATCTAATATTTATATCTTTCCATCTTGTGCCTTTGTCGTAATGTCTCGTTCTCCCGGCAAAAACATGACAACGTTAAGACGGGTTCGCCAACATTCGGGCGGCCATTTTATCGCCCATTTTCGCATGGGTTTTGTTTACATTTGGTATCGCTTCTCGTTGGCCGTACTTTATAGTGTCTATCAAATTGATGTCAACCAAGTTAACGAATACACCTGCAGAAAGGCTCAAACTCAAACTTACCCATTTACAGGCACTTTCGAATTGTCAAAGGTCGGTCAGTAGTATAGTATAACATAAGATGAAGGTATTTGCACATTCCAAGGCGTAGATCTCTATTGAGAAGAACGTGCAAGACACACCCCAACATTGTTGAGGAAAGGCAAGACAGATTGAAATGATCGAGAGAAGGTGTTGCTGGCATTAAATCTGTGATTGAACTAGAAAAACTGGCCAAGTGCGTGTCGGATCTCGCACATTAAGGCGGTTATCACACTGCCACGCATCACGCTGCATGTTGCGTGTCAACGCACCTACGCGCGTACTTGCGGCAGTGTTTTCTATACAAACGGAGATACTTACAATCAGTTAGAGTACGTATTGACGCGCTACGCTGCGTGGTGCGTGGCAGTGTGTTAATCGCCTTAGGGTTCCGTACCAAATGAGGGATTATCAAAGAAAAAAACTGATTCATCAATATATCGGTATCTGTTTGTAAAATATACGTAGTAATAAACATTATCACCAAAAGAGATGGCTAAACGACTGCCCCCAACATGACTAGCACAAATAGGAACCTCACACTAACCAGTAATATTTAAATATTCATTCATGAATTATTTAGTTTTTAATAATTTCTTATAACTTTCGTGAACTAATAAACATAAAAAAGTTTCTTAATTGTATTTATGCTTTGTTTTGGTTTGACATGACAAGGTCAAGGAATACTGACAGCTAGGGAAGAGACATATTGCATTACCAAAATGCCAAATCGAGTAAGTTGAACTTCAATCGATATTTAACAACAGTTATCAAAACGATTTATTTTCTGAAACTACTTAATTGATTAATTGTATCTGGATAAGCATATTACTAACACTTCAGGCGCACAATCTTAATACATATTTTCTGTCCGTCGAGGTCAACAAAAACAATTTCTTTTTCTGTCAGTCCATTCGATTATTTTATCGATTTAAATCAGATTCCATCTCTACTCTATGAAAAAAAAACGTCAGACGTCGTTTGAACGCTTTTAAGAGGCCGAATAAAATCAAGGCATATCGGTCAAAAAATATGCTATGTGTATATTTTATATGAAAGCGAACCCACAAACAACACTTTAGATGACATACTGTCATATTACTGCAGCTGTATTGTGGGTAACAGAACTCTAGGCTGTTGTTGTCATGTCATGACAGTGATCTGGTATCTCGGTTGGGCAAGATATCAGAACACATTATCATCTCCAGCTTCTTTTTTAGATAATGTCCTAATAAGACTTACCGAATAAATAAATATATAAATAGCATTATTGTTGTTTTATTTCAATATCTTATATGTACTCAGTGCGTTTATTATTTAATTTAGGCAGAATTGTTTACCTACCTACCTCAATACAGAAATCTACAAATATTTGGGTCAGTAAAGCTAGAACTACACTGTGCACACGTCGTGTGCCACACGCCGATCTGGGCGCGTCGATCTCCTTCATTTTATATGGAAACTAGACTTGTAGAGCTACACTTGATCCACGCCACGCAACGTCTACGTACAAATCAGGCGTGTTAAACGTGTGCGTCGGTCTAATGTAGTTCTAGCTTTAATCTAAGATCTTTTTCAAATACGTTCATCATTTCAGCCATAATATTATTTACATTGTCTGTGAATACTGTCTTTATTTCAACTCATTTGGATAAGTAGTTTAGGTTTTACAACAGAATACTTATATTATTTTGATTTTTGCTGGAGAGCTGGGGATTATATACCGAAAGTTCGTTGTATCAAGTTTTTTTTTGCTGTAGATATTTACTTCAAGTACCTTAGTGCAAAATCGCCAGTCAAAAACACAATTATCAATAAAAATCGTCGCAGATACATTAAAACGCTTAGATAAAAGTTTATAGCAATGTCATTGTTTGAAGTTTTTGTACCTTTGTCGTAGGAGTTGCGCGATTTTGTTTTTAGGATTGTGCAAATATTAAAAGTTCCTGAACCTTTTTAAATTACAAAATACTAATTTCAGCTATTTAGCATTACATATTGCTAGGTACCATGTTTATACATGCGTTTTCATTGCGGGGGCAGTCGTCCATACTTCAATTTAGCCATGTCCTTTCAAGTTCATAGGTCAATGGGAAGTTAAAAAATTCTTCGGAACAAAATTTTTTGACAGACAACGGACAGACAGACAGGCGGACACGTGAGTGAAAGCAATAGGGCTCCGTTTGGACCCTTCGGGTACGGAACACTAAAAAAACCGACCAAGTGCTAGTCGGACTCGTGTATAGGGTTCCGTACCATCGTACAAGATTATATGCGTCTACTTGTTGCCATTATTAAGATCGAGCAAAAAAAGCCAAAAACAAACACGTTTCTCGTAGGGGAGCCCTATTAAATATTTAATTTATTTTTATTAATTGTTGTTACAGCGTGAACAGAAATACACATTCTGTGAAAATTTCAACTATCTACCTATTACGGATCATGAGATATAGCCCGCTGACAGACAGACAGCCGGACGGACGGACGGGCAGCGGAGGCTTAGTAGTAGGGTCCAGTTTTTTTTTTTTTGGGGTGGGAAATCATTTTATGACTTCTTCCGCTCTAGCGTGTTAGACTCTTACTGACTAAAACCCACCCCTGTTCCTCCCTGCCCTACATGCCCAGGGGCGAGGTAACTCTTTCGAATTTATCCTCAACCCCCGGGCAAGTAGGGTCCAGTTGATCACAAATTTGGGTTGGCTAAAAAAAATACCACCAACTACATCAGAATGCTTAAAAAGTATTTTCTTTGGAACTTATTATTTCTTCTTTTGCAAACGAGTTTTTTAATTTTAATTTTTCTTATTTCCGACATTTTAGTGAGTTATGTTTTTGAGATTACCTCCTCAATCCCTTTATTTTGATATCCCACATGACCAAGTCACAAAAAAAAAAAACAAAATTCATATTCAAAATTCTTAGTCTAAGTGAAAAAATATTACTGTCCGTCTGGGGTAGACAGGTAAAAAGAAAGGGCCAATGTCATCACGATTCCATTATTCTACAGAGATATTAAGGGTGGTATTACATTTGTCCTATATCTTTGTCCAATATGTATGTCCTATATTTGATAAAATTTCTTTGACGGATGCCCATTACACTTGTCCAATATCTTTGTCCAAGATTTTACGTAGTCTGAGAAAATGGAGGAACGTGGAGCAACTTTATGTGCTTCATAATTAGATTATTATTAAAAAATAAAACAAGAAAAAGCTTTTCGTGAAGCCATGGATCGAAAGGCGAAGAGAAAAAAGCATTTAATATAAATTAAATACTTACAAGTCGAGGACAAACATTCCTAAAAGCGTTTTTTACGTATATATGACTCAACATTCAATTACATTGTTATGAAAGTATCACCGTATAACAAAGAAATACAAAATCTTAGTTACAGCCCTTTTGATTTAAATGTCAATATTCTTTGATCATAAATCGGTTTTGATGACACATTTGACGAAGTCGTCCTACTTCTTTGATCAAACTCACATTGGACAAAGATCTAATTTACAAACAAAATAAGTTAAGGCGTATATAGCCGCCAAGTGGCGCCCTCATTTCATAAAAAATCGTAGCAAAGCGTAGAAAATAAAGATTAAAGAATCCTATGTTGCGTTTGTTACAAAGAGGATAAGGTATTTTTACGTTGTGGAAGCATGACTCAAAGTGTTTCGTTCGTATCCAAAGTAGTCAGCAAAAGTACCAAAAACGGCCGTTTTTGAAACACTTTGAGCCCTGTTTTAACAACATAAGAACACCTTATCTTATGTGTAGCAAACGCAACATAGGATTCTTTAATCTTTATTTTCTATTAGCTGCGCCCCGCGGTTTCACCCGCGTAGACCACGATAAAAAGTAGCCTACGTGTTAATCCAGGGTATAAGCTATCTACATACCAAAATTCATCCAAATCAGTCCAGCCATTTGAGCGTGAAGAAGTAACAAACATACACACTCACAAACTTTCGCCTTTATAATATTAGTGTGATGCTCAGATACGAATTTTTATTCAACGAGGGTGCCACCTAAGGGGAGGTAGGCCCTTAAGAATCTTTCCTGCCCTTGGAACAAACCCAATTCTTGAATATCACAACAATCAATATCTATTATGAACTTTTATATTTTGTTGAATATTCGGTTTTCATCAATGAATGGGAATTCGGATCATTAGCAGCTACAATTTGGATCAAGGTTTCACGGCTCAATAGTCCATTAACTACTGAATGGGAAGAGTTAGTGGAGTTATAGTTAGTTTAATTTGGTTTATAGAGACAGTAAGTGTAATTGCTAAAAGTAGATACATCATTCCTGCGGTTTTGATTAAAATGTTTTAAGGTAGATATGTGTCTACGTACATGCGTCGAATTTGTATGGGTGGGATTTTATTTGGGTTTTGGTTACCTTTTATTTTAATAAAAAAAAATAGAACCGACTTCCAAAAAAAGTGCAAAATAACTTTAATTTCGGAAGTCGGTGTTCCTGTTTTGTGTCTTCGTTTTTTGACACCGACTTCCGAAATTAAAGTTATTTTGCACTTTTTTTGGAAGTCGGTTCTATTTTTTTGTAAAAAAGTTTTTTATTTTTCACTTTTTAGTTATGGTTCCCCATTAAACTGTGTTAACAATTCTTATACATACGATAGCAGCAATCGCGGTTGATTTGCAGTCAATTTTTGAAGAGTTCCGTTGTCTGTCTCTGAAACCCATCATCAGATCTTTTTGAAATTTAAATGGGACCATTTCGGAATAAACCCCTTTCGAACAAAATAAGAATTTTGCAAATCCGTCAATATATGACGGAGTTATGCCCGAACATACATAAAAAAAAAAAAAAAAATACAAACATCCGAATTGATAACCTCCTCCTTTTTCGAAGTCGGTTAAAAATACAATACATGCTTACTTATTTATAAATTACTAGCTGAGCCGACATACTTCGTTCTGCCAAAAGATTGACAGCTAACTCTAATATTGAAAGCTAAGAACAGTTAAAAAGTAATTATTATTATATTTTTTACAGTTTTCCGTGCCACTTTTTCTCTTCATAAGAACCTTCCTGAAACTTCAATGAATATAGTTTAAAAAAAAATTCATCCAAATTGGTATAGTCGTTCTCGAGTTATGGCGTAACCAAGGGAAAAAGGGATTCATTTATACAGGGTGCGGAAAGGTGTGGTCATATTTTAAGAACTGCATCTGCCCATCGATATGAACAACTTTCTTCAAGAAAGCCTGAGGAAATTCTCAAAAAAAATGATTGCATCCCATACAAATATTGATCAGCTGAATTGTATTGTATGGAAAATCCAATTTTTTTTTCGGAAATTTTCAGTTTTTTCTTAGAGTAAGTTGTTCTTATCCATGGGCAGAACCGGTTCCTAAAATATGACCGCACCTTTCCGTTATATCCTGTATACACCGTGTAAGACACATAAACGCACAAACGTGTACTAGTGATTTAGTACATGATTCTAGACCCCTACTAGAGTTGGAATTTTTCGTCGACTTTTTCCTAAATTTTTTATTTTTTTACAGTTTTTTTGACTTTAGACTGTTCAAAATCGTTATTCCTATCCAACCCAATGGGAGTATGCACTATACTACTATTACACTAACTTAACTTTAATTCACTTCCTATGTTAATAGGAACCCTCTAGAGATTTTTGAGTGTCCCTATTTTTTTTCGGTCTTCGTCTCTTTTTAACCGACGAAAAAAAAGGAGGAGGTTCTCAATTCGACCGTATATATGTTTTTTTTTTTTTTGTGTATGTTCAGCCCTTACTCCGTCATTTATGAACCGATCTTGATGATTATTCTTTTTTTGTTAGATAGGGTTATACCTCAAGAGTGGTCCCATGTCAAGGAAATCAGGATCTGATAATGGAATCCTGATAAAATTGAGAGAAATCCTCGAAAATTGTGGGCACGTTTAGCGTTTCTGTACGTATGTTCGGCCCTCATTCCGTTGTTTATGAACCGGTTTTGATGATTCTTTTTTTCTTAGATAGGGTATACCTCAAGGGTGGTCCCATGTCAAGAACATCAGGATCTGATCGTGGAATCCTGATAAAATTGAGAGAAAACCTCGAAAATTGGGCAAGAATATTGTTTCTGTTTACTTTTCATAACTTAATCAGGTATTTGCTTTTAGGAATCATCATATCATGAAACTGAGCTGGTGATGGAAACCATACCTTTCCTAATTAATAGAAGTTAGATATAAAAATACTGGTTTTAGTGACAGATACCACTTAATATGCTTTGAAGAAAAGACGTCTTTAGAATATTGGAGGTAACCTTAACTGGTCAATATCCTGGGAACCTCATGGAAGGATGGTTACATCATCAGCTCAGTGCCAAGAGGAATGATGAAAGATTAGAAATTAGCCTCAGAGTATTAAAAGATGATGCGAGTCACAAAAAATCATAAAATAAAAAACTTTTTAACAAAAAATTCAACCGACGAAAAAGAACTAAAAAGCAATAAATAAATAAACCTTTTAAGTCTTGAGTATTGAGCTTATTTACCTACATAAAATATCAAATTTTATATAAACTAATTTTGAGTCGGCGCCAAATAATAAAATGATTAATTACCTACATCTAGCCTTCTTCATTCGTACGTACATATAAAATTTAGATATTTAATAATCAGATTGTTGTTTGGCGCCGACTCAAAATTAGTTTATATAAAATTTGATATTTTATGTAGGTAAATAAGCTCAATACTCAAGACTCAAAAGGTTTATTTATTTTTTGCTTCTTAGTTCTTTTTCGTCGGTTGAATTTTTTGTTAAAAAGTTTTTAATCAGATTTAGCCACTTGGCTAAATCTGTTGGAGCATAACATTGTATTATGCTTATTTTGATGTTGAATTGCATGCAGCTGAGATGAGAATTCTAAGAGCGATGTGTGGTGTTACGCGCATGGATAGAATTAGGAATGAGTATATAAGAGGAAGTCTGAAAGTGGCACCGCTGACTGAAAAGTTGTGTGTAGAGGAATGAGGAAAGTCTTGTGTATGGATGTGGATAGCTATAAGAGTAGGGGAAGGCCAAAGAAACGATATGGGTGGACTGTGTGAAAGAGGACATGGGTAAAAAGGGGATGACTACAGAGATGACGACTAATAGCGGAGTATGGAAGAAAAAGACATGTGGCGCCGACCCCAAATAAATTAGGAAGAGCAGAAGAATGATGATGATGTTGCTGCTTTAGATGACATATAATATTTCTTGCGCACAATTCATAAAGCCCAATTTATCCGTGTGACAGTTTTGTATGGAGATTCGTAAAATGATTACATATTTTAGCTGAATGCGTTTTCATTTGGTGTTTTATTGCCGCTTTAGGAATTGTGCGCAAGAAATATTAAGATTTATCTAAAGTGGCCGTTTTGGACCTCTCGACTTTCGCATTTTGTATATTAGAAGGAATGAATATTTAAACTGCAAAGAGGAATAAACGTTAATTTCAGTCACTAAAACAATAAACAAATAAGCTTGTAAATAAAAGCTTGTGAAAATAATTTGTCAAGTAGAAAGTTGGGAAAGTTCCTAAATTTTCCCCATCCACATATTAGATACAATTCTTTCAGTTAATAAAAAGTCAAAGGTGTTTGAAACCACTTTAGACAATAAATTATTCAAAGAAAACAATATGTCAAAGTGTAAACCGTAGGGTATAATAGAGGTGCTCCTTGATAACACGTTACAAAGTCTAAAGCGATTTCTAGGGATGTGACCACATTGCGTGTTTCACCGCTCAAGTCTATGATTCATTACTTCTGGAGCGAAGGAAACTTGCGTATACAGCCTAGGTTGTTACTCATGCTTTTAATCTTCGTGTTAAGTGGAAAAGAGGAAATTGCGTAGTTTTCGGTGGCAAGCTATTGGTCATTTATGTAGATTTTTTCTGACTAATTCTGTGGGGGTGTTTAATTCGTGAGGTAAGGAGTAAGGGTATGGTAAACTATTTTAAGTTGCGTAACATTAAATAACTTCAGTAAAAGTAAATGATGGTGGAAATCGTTTGGAAACGATGGAAAGATGATAGGAACCATCATGGTTAACATTTTTTTCTGTTTACGGGATGAAACCGTCAAAAAACACCTGGACTTTTGGAAACCAAAGAGTGTGGAATTCTTATCTCAGTAAAATCAGTAGTTGACCACCATCAGCACATGGAAAAAGTTTTAAGAGTTAAAAATGCCACTCCTGAACCCCCTCTATGCAACGCCAGTTAGGACGCATCTCTGAGGAGACTGTAGAGTAGTCTCACCTGAGCATGGCTATGCACGGCAGCACTTGATCACATTCCCTGGAATCACTCGATGGACAATCAGATTCCCCACTCTGAGTTCCCGGGATTCCAAAGTCCCGTATGCATTAAATGAAGCAGGTGGGGTTTCGGCTTGTCAGGCGTCGAGATCGTTGCCTGACGTCTACTTTATCTTGTGGCCTGACGACTCACACACGACAGGGATAAAGTTATATACTCCGCTATTTGGCCTTTTTGAACTCACAGCTGGAAAAATTACGTGCTTTTCGCCATCTATATTTTCTACATAAGGCGCTATTAACTGCCAGTGACCTTGAGTGGTTAGCTTGCGTGTTCTGTGCTGAGCTCACGTAACGCGTCGTATGTCCACCCAGTAATAGGACTCGCCCATCAAGGAACGCTGTTCGAAATTAGACGCATTATTAATTTATTACACATAAAACAACAAGTATTATACTAAAAAACGTATACTAAAATATAAATAATTAATTGATCTTTAAAATGGTGAAGGTTTCATAAAAATATGCTAAAAAGTTTTTGCGTGATTCTCAATTTTTTATCCGCGTTAGACATAACTTTACCAATTAATTACACTGTTATAAAAATAATTGAATTGAATTGAATTGAAAAATATAATTTCAAATATTCACATAACAAATTACGACGAAAATTGTCTAAAGTAACATATATTTTTAACCGACTTCGAAAAAGGAGGAAACCTCCTCCTTTTTCGAAGTCGGTTAAAATTCGGATGTTTGTATTTTTTTTTCTTTTTTTTTTTATGTATGTTCGGGCATAACTCCGTCATATATTGACGGATTTGCAAAATTCTTTTTTTGTTCGAAAGGGGTTTATTCCGAAATGGTCCCATTTAAATTTAAAAAAGATCTGATTATGGGTTTCGGAGACAGACAACGGAACTCTTCAAAAATTGACTGCAAATCAACCGCGATTGCTGCTATCGTATGTCTATGAATTGTTAACACAGTTTAATGGGGAACCACAACTAAAAAGTGAAAAATAAAAACTTTTTTACAAAAAAATAGAACCGACTTCCAAAAAAAGTGCAAAATAACTTTTATTTCGGAAGTCGGTGTCAAAAAACACAGACACAAAACAGGAACACCGACTTCCGAAATAAAAGTTATTTTGCACTTTTTTTGGAAGTCGGTTCTATTTTTTTGTAAAAAAGTTTTTTTCAAAGAAATAAGAGTAGTCGTTTAATCGTGATGTTCAATTAAAAACCATTAGAAGTCGTATAACTGCGTCTTAATATAATAAATGTGAAAGTTTGGATGGATAAATTTGTTACTCAATCACGCCAGAACGGCTGAACAGATCTGGATGAAATTTGGCACAGGGATAGATTCTAGTCTGGAATAGCACATGGGATTATTAATAATGGGGGAAGTACTAATGCCACGCGGGCGAAGACGCTGACAGAAGCTAGTTTTTAACCGACTTCAAAAAGAAGGAGGTTATCAATTCGGATGTTTCTATTTTAATTTTTTTTTTCTTTTTTTATGTATTTTCGGGCAGAACGCCGTCATTTACACACGGATCAGCAAAATTCTTTTTATGTTCAAAAGGGGTTTGTTCCAAAATGGTCCCATTTAAATTTCATATACTTAGATCTGATGATGGGTTTCGGAGACAAACAACGGAACTCTTCAAAAATTGACAGCAAATCAACCGCGATTGCTGCGATCGTATGTCTATGAATTGTTAACACAGTTTAATGGGGAACCACGACTAAAAAGCGAAAAATAAAAAACTTTTTTACAAAAAAACAGAACCGACTTCCAAAAAAAGTAGAAAATACTTTAATTTCGGAAGTCGGTGTCAAAAAACGAAGACAGAAAACCAGAAACACCGACTTTCGAAATTAAAGTATTTTGCACTTTTTTTGGAAGTCGGTTCTGTTTTTTAAAGTAAGCAATAACTTGTACTTATGTACCTCCCACGTGTGATGTAGACTCACTATACGATTGAACAAAATAATGGAATTCTAAGAATTTGGAAACATTTTAATGAAAAGCTCTACAACATTACAACTAATCAGCTTTATGTAAATTAGTTATTAGAAAATGCGTGAAAATTTTGATACAAAGCAGCTGACACGTCATTTCTTTTCGTCATCATTGCCAAAATTTTAATGACGTCACTTTTTCTAGTTATTTTATTGTGACGTCACTTTTCTTTACAAAATGTTTGGGGGTTACTTAGTTTGAAGTTCAAGCAGCTAAGGTAATTGTTAGAAAGGTTTGCGTGTTGGCGGGTGGTCGGAAGTTAAGGGTGACTGCTTAACCTAAGGTAACCTGCCTTTTAGCCGCCGATTCTTATTAATCCGTCAGGCTCAGGGAATAACAGACAGAATTTGCCCCACATGTGAGGCGCGCGGGGCCTGACGGGTGAAGAGATTTTCTCATAATTTATTAGAGGAAACAAATATAGTCGTACTCATTGAAAGAAAAAAACTAGCCAAGAGCGAGTCGGACTCGCGCGGAAAGGGTTCCGAACAAATCATATATTTTTTAGGTTTTTTGAACTACCTCCTCCTTATAGGTTTTCCTGTAATCTATAAGTAAAGAACTACTTTCCGCATTTTTTCAAAATTTTAGGCCCAGTGGTTTCGGAGAAAAGGAGGGGGAGGGGAGGGAACGGTAATTTTTCATCAGTTTTCATAAATAACTTTAAAATTCTGAAAAAAATACGTTCAAGACCCTCACAATGTGCCCTTTCATTGGATATGTCGCACAGTGCAATTTGAAAAACTTTGTTTTTTAATTTTCCGATTTTCACCCCAAAAGTGGCGCCTACATTACAAAATAATTTATTCGTTCCCAAAACGTTCGTGTTTGGGTCACAGATATTTATGTGTGTACCAAATTTCAACTCTATCGGCTCCCGTGCAGTTGGCGTCGACTGCTTTAAGGGTCTACTACCGGCCAAGTGGCGCCCTCATTAAATAAAAAATCGTAGCATAGCATATAAAATAAATATTAAAATATTCAAAAACGGCCGTTTCTGACACTTTTGGCCTACTACTTTGGATACGAAACATTCTGAGACCTGTTTTAACAACTTAAAAATACTTTATCCTCTTTGTAACAAACGTGACGTTGGATCTTTAATATTTGTGTTCTATGCTATGCTACGATTTTTTACTCAATGAGGGCGCCACTTGGCCGGTAGTAAGGCCTTAAGCAGTCCGTCTAGGTATCCGTCGAAGTATTTTATGATTAATGAGACTGGTCATCTCTTAACTGCCACTGGCTTATTGTAATATTTTTTTTTTATGTTTTTTTTTTTAAACTTTGTTCTCACATAATAGCAGCAACATGATATATGTAACCAGGATTTGTAATAGAAAACATGTTCTTCTCCATATAATTTACGCTTTGGAATGTGCAATTAACTTCATCTTTCTGACTGACCGACTTCACAATTCAAAAGTGGCTGTAAATGGTTTATTTGAAATAAATGCTTTAGTCTCCTGAATTCGATAGATTTAATATTTCAGAATAGCTATTCACAACCATTCGATTCCACCCCGAAACGAATGGTTGTGGTTTTGAAAGATTCTTGTAGGGAGAATTTAACTTTTTCGAGGCAGATGGCTCAAATTTTCGAGCTCGCTTCGTTTTAACTTTAGCTAGAAGTCAACCAACCGAAAAAATCGCTGTTATTCAATAACATCCCTTCCAGAAACATTTGACCTATAATAAAGTGTCATTAATTGTAAGGTGGCCATTGTGGTGTTTGCCTGGAGCGGCTAAATAGCTAGATCGGGCCCTGTCTAAAACCTACCACCCAACCTACAAGTTCACAGCACAAACAACATTATAAATTAATGAACGTAGGTAATTAAATAAATCAGAATAATGAGCCATTTATGCGTGCTAGTAAGTGTTATGACGTCAGCGTTGTCTAGACCACTACTACATACTTAGTAGGCTCTGTAGAGACTCTTTCATCAAGATCCTCTTTAGAGAGTTGAGAACTCATGGCACATCTATCAATATCTTCTTATGCAAGGTGTAACGGAAAGGTGTGGTCATATTTTAAGAACCAGTGTTGTATGGGAGGTAAAAATTTTTTTTGAGAATTTCCTCTGGTTTTTTTTAATAAAGTTGTACATATCGGTGGGCAGATGCTGTTCTTAAAATATGACCACACCTTTCCGTTACATCCTGTATACAGGGTGTAAAAAGACACATCACAGAGCCGTTAACTACGCATACTATACGTCTAACAAAGTAGTTTTGCGCAAAATGTTTTGCTGGGAAACGACTTTTATTTTCAGATATGCAAAATAAAACAATTTTTTATTCCGCGCAATGTAAGGCGAACACAGGTAAGTGGAGTTAAACCCCGCCCCTTCGCTCTAAGCCTCGTAGGTACTTATTGGATACGTTTGATATTGATTGCGTTTTCGTAATTGCAAGTTCGTAGTTTCGAAAAAAAATACAAAAATTCAGGTAGGTACCTAATGTTTGTTTGGAAAAAAGTTTAGTAATAACACTTACAATTAATTTTCTTTAAAAAGTAAAAAAAAACTTGTGACTTTGACCTTCAATATCTCCAGAACCAGTGGTATCCCAGGTTTGGTCTAGTGGAAAAAAATGATCCAAATAATGGCGAGAATATGTGGCTTACGGCTTCGGAAACTGTCCTTTTACACCCGATATAAATATGTCGCAGCCATCTGGTTGAATTCGCCGGCATTAAATTAAATGACTGAAGTGTCCTTTAGTCATTTAATTTAATGCCGGCGGTTTTATGAATGGCCTAGGCATCCAATTGACTGGCGGATTCAACCAGATGGCTGCGACATATATAAAACAAAGTCGGGTTAGTTACAACATTTATAACTCAAGAACGACTGTACTGATTTCAATGTTCTTTGATTTGTTGGATTTGTCTTCCACCCCGAATAGCAGAATAACTATTAAAATATCGAAAAAATCACGGAAAAATAAAACATTTGCTCATACATTTTGTATGGAACGGATATTATGTTCATTGATTCTGCGGCGGTACGAAGTTCGCCGGGACAGCTAGTTTTAAATAAATAAAATAAATAGTTGGAGTTCTAAAATAAATAGGATTGTCAGCTAGATTGAGGGAGGCTGTCAGGCCGATAGACGCTATTGAATTTTCTAGTTAAAATACCATAACGACGCCTTAGAGTGAAAACCTCGTAAGTGTAAAAGAAGTAACTTTTCAGGAGAAAGAAAAAACTGCCTGTAAAATTTTTGTACGGTGGCTTTTATTTTTTTTAAATTAATTAATATGGAGATTTAACTCGCTTTTAATAAATTAGTCGGATCAGGATGTGACTTGCGAGGTTTTCTTCCTAGAAACGCAATAAAATAAATTTGAGCAAAAATGCATTCCCGAGGTTTTCACTCTAAGGCAACGATAATTATGTACTTATAAAATACTAGTTTCTACCAACGGCTTCGCCCACGTGGAATCAGTACTTCCCCCGTCACTTTCAACCCCTATTTCACTTCGTAAAACCCTTTCTTAGTGGATACGTACTACACCCTCCAAATTTCATGTCTCTAGGATCAGCGGTTTAAGCTGTGCGTGTGTATGTGTGTGTGTTGATCATACCTGCCATTCCTAGAACGACTCCGCAAGCTGTCGTCATCCCTGCCCCAGCCCTTGGTGAGGTTTGGCAGGCCCAGCACGCTGCTGCCTTTCGCCATGCCGCCTCCCGGCTGGTCCGTGCTGCGAGCCTTACGAGTCTTTGGCTCTTTGTCTAGTAGGGGGAAAAAAATGTTAACAATGTTTTTACTTCAAAAAGTAGGGAGAAGTTTCTGAATTCTGAATTTTTTTTTGTATGTTTGTTACGCGATTACTCCACCACTTGTGAATAGATTTTGATGATTCTTTTTTTATTTGAATTGGTAGGTCATACTTCAGAGGTGGTCCCATATAAATTTTATCGAAATTAATTTAACGCTTTTTGAAAAAATCAATAAAAACAAAAAGTATGTATACAGAGATGACGTTTTGGTTCGCTCCAGTTATGTTTAAATCCCACGTTATTGCGATTGTCAATTCGTGCATAAATTCTGGGGTAGAACAACTAAAAAGTGAAAAATAAAAAAGTTAAAAGAAAAATACAACTGACTTCTAAAAAAGAAAATACACTTAAAATTGCAAATAAATTTAATTTCGGAAGTCGGTGTCAAATAACGAAGAAACAACGTACAAACACCGATTTTTTTTGCAATTTATATTGTATTTTCTTTTTAGGAAGTCGGTTGTAAATTTCGTAAAAAAGTTTTTTTTCCTCGACAGAGGATAGGTAACAATTTTCTTCATGGAAGACATAGACGATTCCGAAATGAAAAATTGGACCTCCCTTACTAATTTTGGTCAGCTATTATAATTATCTTTGTACGGAAAACCCAATATTATTTTTTTTGGGATTTGAAGAAAGTATTAATTTCTATGGGCAGAAACAGTACCTATCTAAAATATAATCACGCATTTCCGTTACACCCTGTATAATGCCAAATAAAGCGCGCGTATTTTTATTTCCATTAAATTAAAGTATTTAGCAATTGGGAACGATATGTGGTTCTCCAATAAACTGTGATTACATACGTTTCTTAGCATAAAAGTACAATTTGCTTTTCACTTTAGGAAGATGGCTCCTGCTGACTGACAGTATAAAACTCATAATAATATTTCGGACTCACATTTTGTGCTGCCGGCGAGGGTTTCAGCAGACTTGGAAATACTCCTCGACATGGCAGTCGGGGGAGCCCTCATGGGGGTCGCATGTCGTTGCTGGTACACCATCTCCGACCTCCCAGGATGAAACAGTTGAAGATTCTTCAGTGCCATGGCTCAAAACGACCATTTTCACTTCTATTCAACATTTGGAACGTTCTAATTTATCTGTGCCCCAACGAGTCAGCTAACGAGAATAACCGACCGTGTTCGATTTTCGAAAAACAAAACACCAATAAACGTAAACAAGAGTCTCTTTTTGATAACACTTTCACATGATGCGGGCAAAGTAACTACTTTGTAGAAAGTTAACAAGTAGTACAAAAATAACAAAGCTTTTCAAAGTAATATTCACGTTAGTTGGACGATAATTAGCATCATAAATAAATAAGTGACACTATCTATTGAGCCTATGTCATAATAATCGATGTTTCTGTCAATGCCGTGAGAACAAAAATGTGTAAACTAAATATTAAACTTAAATAACGTAATTAACACTCCACTTAATTAAAATATCTCAACCCAGTAAGTTACAGTTTAAAGATTATAAATAATCAAATTGTTTTAGTATTGGCGCGAACGGAAAAGCGGGAAATATTTTTCACAAGATGGCGGACGCAACTGTCACTTGCGCGCGCGAGGCACAGACTGAAGTGTTTTCAGCCGTAAGGGTTGTTTTAAAACCTATAATTCGTGAATCGTGGGGTTTATTATTGAAACGTAGTAGTTTTATGTACCTACACCGGTGTGAGTGTGATAAATTATAGCGGATTTGGAAATACAAAATTGTGGACTTATACTCGTAGATACCTATTCGAAATTATGGTGATGATGAATGATGTATCATCCCTCTAACTAATTTACGAGTTGTTTTATTTATTCCTAATAAGTATTCAAAAAATGAAATATAATTTTAATTTTTTTTTTTTTGAAATGGTAAAATGGACATTGGCATTTTGAAAATTGCTAGAATTTTAAACGAGTAAAAATAGTTTATCATGGAATAGATATCGAACGACTACGTATCTAAAAGAAGTTCACGCGATACGAACATCAAGTGTTTTTAAACCATATTCAATGTGTATGTTTTGATGTCCCATTAGCGCATAAAATAGTGACAACTTTACCGTAATTTGGCATCAACTTTATTTACCTTTCCAGTTATTGTTGATCGATGAAAATGTACTTAATCGCCAGTTTTTCCATCAGTTAATAATTTCACTCCTGGCATAGGCCCTGTAATGTAGGAGGCTAGGAGGTAAACTACAAGACCTAGGTTATAGGTCCTATCCAACAAATATTATAAATGCGAAAGTTTGGGTGGATGGATGGATAGAAGCTTGTTATTCAATAACGCCAGAATGGCTGAACGGATCTGGATGAAATTTGGCACGGAGATAGATGGTGGTCTGGAATAGCACATAGGCTATAATTTATAGTGGGGGAAGTACTGATTTTACGCGGGCAAAGCCGCTGCCAGAAGCTGGTTAACCTATATGTTATTCTAAATATTAAGCAAAATAAGCTGTTCAGACTTAAGTTGGTTTAATAGCAGTTTCCATACCCTAGGTACTCGTACTTTTATATTTTTTTACTATAGTCACGAGGAGAACACGAACACGAATATATATAATATAATATAATATAATAATAAATAATATAATCACCCGGTAATCGAACACCCTGTGTTCGATTACCGGGTCGGGAACAGGGTTATTGGGTTTTTGCTGGAATTCCTCAGTAGCTGCCTAATGTCATCATCTGCCTAGCCTTTTCCCAACTATCTTGGGGTCGGCTTCCAGTCTAACCGGATGCCAGTACAGATATACAGATACCAGTATTTTACATGGAGCGACTGCCTATCTGACCTCTATAACTCAGTTACTGGTAATACGATACCCCTTGGTAAGACTGGTTGTCAGACTTTCGGGCTTCTGACGACCCGTAACAACTGTCAAAGATCCACGATAGACAGCCGGGACCAACGGCTTAACGTGCTTTCCGAGGCACGGAGGAGTCTCGGTATGTAAAGATGGTCACCTATCCACGGATCAACCCCGGCAAGCGTCGCCCCCTATCACATGGGATTTGAACATAACTGGTGAAATGTGGGTGAACTATTGATACACCTCTGCCTACCTCTCCGGGGAATACAGGCGTGATGTTATGCATGCTTTCAGGGTTCCGTACATGAAGTGTAACCGACGGAACCCTATTACTAAGCCTCCGCTCTCCGTTCGCCCGTCTGTCAGCGGGCTGTATCTCATGAACCGTAATAGGTACGCGGTGGAAATTTTTATAGATTAGGTATGTATTTCAATTGCAGCTATAAAAAAATATATTTCAGTAAAAACTTAAAGAGGCCAACAAATAACGTATTTTTTTCGGTTTATGATAGTCCGACTCACACTTGGCTGTCTTTTTTATAATTCTTAGTAAAACAAATATTGCGGCTAATAAATATTTTAGCAGGTCACCGACTTTCATAGTTTTACCATACCATTTTTGTTATACTCGTACCTGCGTACCCACGCGGGTATAACAAACATTGGTAAAACTGTAAAAGTCGGTATGTAGTAATCGTTATGTCCAACCAACATTATAATTACTATAATTATTCCGTGTTACTAATTTGACAGAATATAATATTCCATATAGCGGTATTCCTTTTGTACTAAAATAAAATTATCACAAAAACAAAATGCCAGATTATCGTTTTTTAGGGTTCCGTACCTGAAGGGTAACCAACGGGATTACTAAACGTCCGCTGTCCGTCCGTCCGTCCGTCCGTCCATCTGTCCATCCGTCTGTCTGTCAGCGGTCTGTATCTTCATGATCCGTAATAGGCAGACAGTTAAATTGTTTAAAGAATGTGTATTTGTCGCCGTTATAACAACAAATAATAAAAATAAATTAAAGGGGCTCCCCTGCTAGAAACGTGTTTTTTTTTTATTTTTTTGCTCGATCTTTGTAATAGCAACAAGTAGAAGCGTATAATCTTGTACGGAACCCTTCATGCGCTAGTCTGACTCGCACTTGGCCGGTTTTTTTGGTTTTACTAGGTATTGATAGGCTCGCGTTAGACCACCACCTCACCTGATGGTAACCGATGATGGGTCAGCGTTGGTTCACTCTTGCCTAGAAGTTACCTATTCACTCTTTACTTACTTTTCTTAAAGTTGCCACCCCAAGAATGGGACCCGGACAACAGGAACTGTTGACAATCAGATAGAGAAGGCAGGAGTTTTGAAGAGTTTGAGCCTAGCATAAGGATTGATCTCAGGTTGCAATAAACCGAGTAATTTCCCTGACAAACGGAAAATAACGTATTAGTCATACATAAATTTTTATAAGCGTCTATGGCAATGATATTATCATTGGTTTATGGAGATTCACTGTTAGTTACAAGACTTTTCCATTGAAATTTGTTGGTTTTGTCGGTATTGTTCAGATAAGGCGGGAGGAAACGCCCGGATGTCACCACTGTGTGGATCACCCAGAGGACACGGTGGAACATATGGTCTCCACCGTCTGCCCCGCTTGGGTGCGGCAGGCGGCAGCGACCTCTCGCGCTCGGCCCTGGTCCAGCGCATGGTACGGAGTGAGAGGGAATGGGAAGCAGTCACTTCCTTTTGCGAAGCAGTAATGCTCGCGAAGGAGGAGGCGGAACGCGTGAGAGAGACTCAACAGAGACGTCCTCACGCTTCCAGCAGCCGCCACAGGAGACGCCCTGGGCGTCGGGAGTCGCAAGTCGATCTCCAGCCACCGTAGGCGCGGGCTTGCGGACGGCGAGGAGTGGGAGGCTCGCCGTCCGATAAGGACCAGACCTGAGAGTTCCACCCGAGAGTCCCACTCGCGCCTCAAGGAGATGTCAGCAGTATCTGACGGGGCCCGTTGGGGCCGATTCCTGCCTGGAGTCGAGAATTTTGAAACAGAGTTACCGCGGCCCTTGGCACAGGCAACTGAAGGAACAGGGGTCCTGCTCAACACAGAGCGGGAGAAGTATTTGGATGATTTCACACCCCACAAAAAAGGTGGTCTTATTGACAGTTGTGACTTGGGAACCATACCATATGGCTCTTTACCTATTGCTAACAAATTACGAGAGCTAACAAAGTCAACGGTAGGAATCGATTTAGTTTTATGATGAGTCATCAGACTCCATTTGTGATATTGCTAAGTTTTGCTAAACAGCTTTCGGAAAATTGTGACCTAACTTGAAACCTATCCTTAAGACGCTATTAGCTGCCAATGACCTTGATTGGTTAGCTTGCGTGTTCTGCGCTGAGCTAACGTAACGCGTCGTATGTCCACCCAGTAATGACTCGCCCATCAAGAAGCGCTGTCCGAAATTAGACGCATTATTAATTTATTACACCTAAAACAACAGGTATTAAACTAAAACACTGAGACTAAATTATAAATAATTAAATGATCTTTAAAATGGTGAAGGTTTCATAAAAAATACGCTTTATAGTTTTTGCGTGATTCTCAATTTTTTATCCACGTTAGACATAACTTTACAAATTAATTACACTATGTTATAAAAATATAATTTAAAATATTCTGAGATCACATTACGACGGAAATTGTCTAGAGTAACATATATTTTTTTCAAAGAAATAAGACATGTCGTTTAGACGTGATGTTCAATTAAAAACCATTAAAAGTCGTATAACTGCGCCTTAATAATATTAATTGGTTCCAAAAACTTACAGATCAAAGTTTTGTGGTTTAAAATAGGTAACAATAATAATTAAAACTACAATTATTCAGATTACAAATTAAGATTAAAATTAAAAATCAATTAGGTAGATATCTAATAATTTTATTAAATAATAATTTTACCTCTGTCATTAGTTTGAATTTAATTTTGTTTAATCATTGACAGGCTTGTGGAGCGCGCTTGACCACTATCTCACCTAATGGTAAGCGATGATGTGGTCGAAGTTGGAGCACGCTTGCCTAGAAGTAACTTATTCAGTATGGATTATTGTTATCAATTCAACCTGGGACGGTTGAATTGATGACAATAGTTCCTAACCTAAAGAAAAACTATAATACGAGTTAAACTCTAGGTCCTTAGCATCTGTTGCCAGGTGCCCTGTCGTAGCCATTTCACCCTGGGCTGACCGCCTCAAGGTCGCTCCATTGTTCCGTCAGACAATTCTGATTGCTATCCATTGCTAGATACCTACCTGCTTCAGGCTATCAATCATGGCCGTTACGTCGCATATCACGTCGAAAATTACAATAAATGGCTTGCATGATTGATTGACTTAAAGATATTGATATTATTGGCGCGAAGGTTTTCGTAGATTATTTTTATTTTTTTAACCGGCTTTTGAAAAAGGAGGAGGTTCTATGTTCGACTAAACATATTTTTTTTTATGTATGTCCACCGATTTCTCTGCCAGTTGTGGACCGATTTTCAAAATTCTTTTTTTATCCGAAGGAATATGTACTTCCGAGGTAGTCCCATAATGCTTAGCGTTTTCTGAAAAACTGAACAAAAACGAAAAATATGTATACATCGATGACGTTTTGGTTTGCTCCAATTACGATTATGTTTAAATTTCATGTTCCATGTTATTGGGGTTTTGAGTTCTGGTGTATAACAACTAAAAAGTGAAAAATAAAAAAAACAACAGACTTCCAAAAAAGAAAATACACTAAAAATTTAAAAATAACTTTAATTTCGGAAGTCGGTGTCAAATAACGAAGAAATAAAATACAAACACCGACCTCCATCATATATAGCCCTTTATACATATAGGACCGTGCGTCTAGGGCAGCCCATCAGTAAAAAAAATTGATCGTTAGAAATATTGAAGCGCGTGAGAGGTAGTAGGTATAGTAGGTAAGGTGGCTTAGTTACTAGCTAAAAAGGTACATTTAGAAAATCTGACGATACGAGCGTACGTTACGCAAGGGAGCGGGGAGGGGTTACAAAGTTGCAAAAAAAAAAACGATGTCTTGACATACTCGAGCGCGGTTAATTTTTTATTTTGAATTAATTAATGTAAGAATCACGAAAAAAAATTAATCTATCGATTTCCGCAACCCGAAGTAATTAAAATCGTCTATGAAGATTAGAGCATGCTTTAGATATGCCAGCTACATCTAAAGCTTAGTACAAAATACACGGCAATAACATTACCAGCGTTTGGCGTGCACACTAACAGAAAAGTTAGTTGTCTGGTTTCTTTGTGTTTTAAAATTCTTTTTTTTTTAAATGAAAGAAATCTAGCTGTCAGATTAATAATACCCCTCAAAATAATTGTCAGATTTTAGGCTACCATGACAGGAATATTAAACTGGACCTTCTGTATAAAAATCTGACGATATATTTTGCATTTGTCATTGTTCACTTCCCTTTGAATATCTGACCCGCTCGAACATGTAATTGTTTCTTTTAACATTTTTGAAAATATGTTGACGCTTTCCCCACCACTGAAAGAGGAAACTTTAAATAACCTTTTATTTTCAATATCATCTAATCTACAAAATCGAATAGTTCCATAGGACGTTCGAGTAAATCCCCGTTAGCATCATGGGCTCCCCTACTATTAGGAATTTATCAGTCTAAGGCTCTAGATAATATGACTTACAAATACAAGGTGAAGACGAAAATAAAACAAGAAATGAAAATATTGGCAATACTCCATTATGAACAAGTTTTACTGTGGTGTAACCCTGAAATAACAAGAAAATGAATTCCATACAATTCCGTTATTACTAAACTTTTTTCCAAACAAACATTACATGAATTATACATTTTTTTTTTCGAAATTAAAAATTACGCATTTGCAGTTACAAAAACGCAATGAATACTAAACTTATCCGACGAGTACCTACGTGGCTTAGAGCGAAGGGACGGAGTTTAACTCCACTTGCCTGGGTTCGCGTTACATTGCTCGCAATAAAAAATAGATTTTGTTTTCATACTTACCAAAGCTACTTTGTTAAACATACAGTATGCGTAGTGAACGGCTTTGTGATGTGTCTTTTTGCACACTGTATGTTTGCATAACTCGACAAAATCTGAACAGATGATGTTTTTTCGCTATTTTAGCATTGGTCCCATAGTAAAAGTGGTTCATAAGGATGAGTATTGCCTGTGTTTACATTTAATGCTGTATTGTCGTCACCAGCTAACCAGCTTGAATAGGTTCATGGTAATGGCAACAGACTCACACCCTATTTTTATTTCGTGATGAGCCAGCTCTTGATCTTGCTTGAATGAAAGTGATGAATGAGATTTACGATTGAACTAGCGAGCCCAGAAGACGCCTGTTGGTTTAAATGCTGATGGGTGGAAGGGAACACACACAACGGCAGAGAGTTGCAAACTTTGGTAAAGTGGATAATAAATGTGAAGGAGAAGCGCTTAATACAGTGAGTGCAGTACAGTATAGTTTTTTAGGGTTCCGTACCCGAAGCGTAACCAATGGGACCCTATTATTAAGAATCCGCTGTCGATCCGTCCGTCCGTTCGTCTGTCTGTCAGCGAGCTGTATCTCATGATCCGTAGTATAAGTAGACAGTTGAAATTTTCACAGAATATGTATTTCTGTTGCCGCTTTCACAAAAAATAATAAACAAAAATCAAAAATTAAAGAGAAGAAAAATTCCCCTACTAGAAACGTGTTTTTTTCAGTTTATTGTACAGAACCCTTCGTGTGCGAGTCCGACTCGCACTTGGCCGGTTTTTTAAGGCGCTATTAGCTGCCAATGACCTTGAGTGGTTAGCTTGCGTGTTCTGCGCTGAGCTCACGTAACGCGTCGTATGGCACCCAGTAATAGGACTCGCTCATCAAGGAGCGCTGTCCGAAATTAGACGCATTATTAATTTACTACACATAAAAACAGGTATTAAACTAAAACTCTGAGACTAAATTATAAATAATTAAATGATCTTTAAAATGATGAAGGTTTCATAAAAATACGCTTTATAGTTTTTGCGTGATTCTCAATTTTTTATCGGCGTTAGACATAATTTTACAAATAAATTATACAGGTGTGGATTCTCTTGTTCAATAACTAAAATAAAATTAGAGAATTGCTATCTTTTACTAAGGCAGAGCGAGAAAAGGACGGCTATAGCTATGCACTAAGTTAGAGATGTCAAACTAGTTTACGCCTTGCGCTTCAGCGTGTTTTTAGACGACATGTTTTTACGTGTACCCTTAATTTGTATGGAAATATTAGTTCAAACTAAATTTGACAGCTCTAATTTACGTCCGTCTCTTTCTTGTTTTATTAGAAAGTAAAAGATAGCAATAGCCTAAATTAAGTTTAGTTTGTGCACAACAGAATCAACACCAATTATGTTACAAAAATATAATTTCAACTATTCTGAGATTAAATTACAACGGAATTTGTCTAGAGTAGGTAATATATGTATATTTTTTTCAAAGAAATAAAAGTAGTCGTTTAGAAGTGATCTTCAATTAAAAACCATTAAAAGTCGTATAATTGCGCCTTAGCCCAAAGGTTGCAGGTAGAGAATGCCTTGTTGCATTCTATGTCCGCCTACCACTACTGTACATGAAGTTTTAGTAAATACATACAAGGGCCTTCAATATAGCTAGTGAAATAAAGGTTTTAAGTGTACGATGTTCACCTCTGCTTCACTCTTTAAGTTAGGTAGGTTAGGTATTGTGACGATTGTAGTCACAGCCTAATCTTAGCGGGTCTGTACCGGCCTTTAACTGGCACGTAAGAATGTTGGAGAGTCGATGGATTATTTTAGAAGAGTAAGTGTTAATTTTGTTTTATGTCAGACTGAAGTTTAGCCCTGGCAAGTGGTCACAGATGTTATGCTTTTGCCTATTAATATATTATTGAAATCGCCCTCAGCACTTTTCCTTATCCGACCGTAGCGAGTATCCCTTCGTATAGTACTCTCGCAGGAAGCAAGCGAGTCCCCGAGATGTGAAGAACGTCCCAGGATCCCTGCAGGGGCACGCCACCATTGCGTCGGTAGTGCCCCTCTTTGAGGCTTGGCTGGAGAGGCCTCACGGCGCCCTCACCTTCCGCCTGACGCAGGTCCTCACCGGACATGGCTGTTTCGGGAGCTTCCTGTTTCGGATCAAGCGGGAGGTGACGCCCGGGTGTTTCCATTGCACGGATCGCCCAGAGGACACGGTGGCGCATACGGTGGAGGTCTGCCCCGCTTGGGCGGAGCCACGCCATGTCCTCGTGGATGCGATAGGCGGCAGCGACCTCTCGCGCCCTGCCCTGGTTCAGGCCATGGTACGGAGCGAGAGGGAATGGGAAGCCGTCTCCTCCTTCTGCGAAGCAGTAATGCTCGCGAAGGCGGAGGCGGGACGCGTGAGAGAGCACCAACAACGGAGTCACCCTCACGCCCTCAGCAGCAGCCGCCTCAGGAGACGCCTGGGACTTCCGGCGCCGCGAGACGATCTCCGGCCACCGTAGATCCGGGCCTGCGGACGGCGAGTAATGGGTAGCTCGCCGTCCGATCAGCAACAGGCCCGAGAGTCGACGGCGCGTGGTGTTCCACGCGCGCCTCAAAGAGTTGTCAGCAAGAGACGGGGCCCGTCATGGCCGATGCCTGCCCGGGGGTTGAGGATAAATTCGAAACAGAGTTACCTCGCCCTTGGGCACTCGAGGCAGGAAGGAACAGGGGTGGGTTTTAGTCAGTAAGAGTCTGACACGCCCTCCCGCTCCACCCAGAGCGGGAGAAGTCATAGGGTGATTTCCCACCTAAAAAAAAAAAAAAAAGGATCCCTGCAGGCCGTACGGGGTCCTACAGTATCTACTACAGATGAAAGGAGGTATTCCACATTGGCCACCTATCGATATTTTTCGCAGGTGCCGTTAGTGGAATAATTTATTATTTAAAATTTCTTAAACGTCCACGTCCCAGCACTAGTACCTACTGGTACTAGTGCCTACTGTTTTTAGGACGTCAAAAATAAAGGTTGTGTTATGAATATTATGTTATTCTTTGTCACTGAACTGACACTGCACCTCCATTTTCAACAAAAAACCCAAATTTCGTTCTATCGATCGTTCAAATAACTGCTGGACTTTATTATTGTTTACACTTTCATTTACTAGATTAATTATTCACGAACCTCGTAGAGCAGGGGTGCTTAGACTTGTGGTGTCGGCGGTCGACCTCAAAATATTTAGGCATCAAGCGATCGCCTGCTCACCTTCTGCTACGAGGGAATAAGGATTGACTCAAAATCACTTTTAATATAGAATAAGTGAGAAAAAAAAAATCTATCATTTTTCTTACGCCCAAAGGTGCGCAAATTAGAACCCTTATGGTGTAACTCAGTCTGTCTGTATGTTTGTCTGTCCGTCTGTCACAGCTGAATATCTCAAGACTACTAATGCTATTAACTTGAAATTTGGAATAGTTTTAGATGACATTTACCCCAAATAAGAAAGAAAATATTTTTTGGCAACAAGGACTGAAAGGAGGTCTTAAAATTCGAAGTAAGGCTACGGTATCATATATGAAAGAGCGCTGTACTGTTTGCACATTCTCAAATACTTTTTCTTTTTGGCTGAAAATATAAAAAAAAATACCGGTCCCCGCGCGCGTCCCCTTATTTCAGAAGTTTGAATAGAAAAAATCTGAAATTATTCTATGTGATAGAAGTTTATGTAAAGATTACAGGGAAAATAAAACGATGTCTTTTAATAGCACACTGGTGTTGATTCTGTTATGCACAAACTAAACTTAATTTAGGCTATTGCTATCTTTTTCTCTCTAATGAAACAAGAAAGAGACGGACGTAAGTTAGAGCTGTCAAATTTAGTTTGAACTAATATTTCCATACAAATTAAGGGTACGCGTAAAAACATGGCGTCTAAAACACGGCGAAGCGCAAGGCGTAAACTAGTTTGACATCTCTAACTTAGTGCATAGCTATAGCCGTCCTTTTCTCGCACTGCCTTTTAGTAAAAGATAGCAATTCTCTAATTTTAGTTTAGATATTGAACAAGAGAATCCGTGCCACTGTCTCAGAAATAATCAACAAAAATTACATTAGGTCCAGTATCGGTCAAGACTCAAGAGATGGCGTTGACCTAAAACTGCAACTGTACTTACCTACGTAAAGAAACATAACCATAATATTTATATGTGATGGTACGGAAACCGCGGACGCGAGTCGACTCGCTCTTGACTGGTTTTGAGTACTGGAAACAGAAATTCTAGTCTAAATAAATCCGCGTAAATATTGTTACTTCTGAAAAAGACCATCGCTACCGTTCTTTCAATTTTTTATGTAGATATTTTTAAAATATTGGGTTCCCACCTATGAAAATGGCCTTTTTTTCTTACAATTAAAGAACCTCGTCACTTCTATGAATTAAAATATTCATTAATTGCTTGATATTCTATCGACCAATAACCGTCATAGACAACTACCATTAGTAAAAAAACCTTATTACTTATATTTTTATACAAAAAAAAGAAATACCTTAAAAATGACTCCTCTTTTTGTTAGCAGAAATGGAACCACCATTTGTTTTAACTTAGCCAAAACTTATTTTTGTTGCTTAATCTAAGTGGCATACGTTATCTTAGTTTTTAAACATTATTGCATAAAAGTTTTAAAACATTAGTGTTCATAGTTGTTAAATAAATTAAGAAAATGTTAGTATGAAAAATGCAACTTTTTTAAAATTCTCCATACAAAACGCTGATTTCGTAGATCCCGACCTAATATATCCGCGACCAACAGAAGGCTGACTGATTGAGTACCCCTGCCGTAGAATACAGGCAGAAGGGTGGCAGGTTGTTGACACCGCTGCCCATTGTCCACTGATTTTAGGTAAATTATGCACCTCTGTGGTCTCTGCTCGTTATTTTTTTTGTGGTGTCGGGTGTTTTAATTGTTGTCATGCGACTTTTTTAGGGTGCTTGGCATTTCCGGCAGTAAATTGTCATGTTATATTCGTGCACAGAATTTTTAGTAGAGAAGATAATAGTGATTGGCGGGTAGCGGGTAGCTCGCCGTCCGATCACCAGAGCCTTTAGACAAAATACATTTCTGTTAACGTTAACGCTGACGCTTCGTGCAAAGTGTATGGCAACCACATTACTGGGCGTGAGTCACGTGACAGTTCTCTCCGCAGGTAATGTCCTTGCCATACATTTTGTACGAAGTGTTAGCGTTAACGTTAACAGAAATGTGTTTTGGCTAAGGGGGCTGGCCCGTGAGTCGACGGCACGTAGTGTTCACGCGCGCCTCAAAGAGATGATTGTCAGCCACCACTGACCGGACCCATCATGGCCGGTGCCTGCATGCCTAGGGGTAGCGGATAAATTCTTAACAGAGCTACCGCTCCCCTGGGCTCTCAGGCAGGGAAGGAACAGGGGTGGGTTATAGTCAGTAAGAGTCTGACACGCCCTCCCGCTTCACCCAGAGCGGGAGAAGTCATTGGATGATTTCCCACCCCCTTAAAAAAAAAGGTACTAGGTTAGGTAGGTACCTACCTAAAAAATACCCTTTCAGAGAAAAATTACAAAATCTAAAGTTCAAATGACTGTGCAACGATTTATAAATAGTGAATTCAAAGAGTTCTGAATGCTCCTGAATAAAACTCTTGTACGGCTCCTTTTCTGGAAAAAGGATGGCAATTTATGTTATTAAGTACCTACCTCAGCAGTCTACCTACTAAAATTCCATCACCTCTCAACTCACAAGCAGCAATCCAACGTCACTATTCCGATTAAATAATATCGATTAGCCGTCAATCAATTCCGTTGATAATAGCTTTCGTTTGATTCGTCAAAACAAATTGGCCGCATCTGGGTCATATACGGTAGTGCGAAGGGCTGATTAAAGTCAAAACCTGACCCCATAGCCCGGGGTTTTTAGTTCACCATGTTAAAATAGGTCGTGTAGCTAGCCAACCTTTTCATAAGAGAACGTCTGGCTGGCATCAAAGAGGTTACTAATTTAATTTGAAAAAAGAATTTGCTGAAGACTTGAATTTAAGCTAGGTATAGTTAATTGACCTTTTTGTAAAAAGAACTTCAGGCAGCCTAGACTATAAAAGCTTATTTTATGGTCTAAGCTGCCTGAAGCTTAGCAAACAAGTTGCTATTTAATTTTTGAAAAAAGAAATTGGGAGTGTTGATTTTATTGAGTTAAAAAAAAAATGCATTCAAGCGAAGAGTTATGAGTATCATGAAACTATGTCGCGTAACACTTTATTATAATTTGTTATTGTTCTACGATTACCTTATTCTCTTTATTATTTTGAACGGGTGTTAGATGTGCAGTACATTCGTCTGCACCTGTGATCTATTTTTATTTTAGAGCACAGACCTCATTGAGTTCACCAAAGTAACCTTCTCCCTTAGGGCCAGTTAGAGTCAAGCCAAATTACCCTAAAAATTTTCGTGCGTAAACCATGGGTTCCCATAGCTTACAATCTTCACAGTTACCTTGACCCTAGTTTAAACATAGATTTCCAAAACAGGCAAATTACTGACATCAGAATAACCGCTGAAGTTGCACAATCACACGAAATAAGTATGCAAAAAAAAATTGAGACCATTGACATAAAAAAGTATGAATCACATTCATAGACGTAGAGAATGGTTTGAAAAATACCTTCACAAAGTTGACTACTCTGTAGAAAGAGATAAGGAATCTGTGTTTTGTCCGCACAGTCGCTTTTATTGTAGTAGGTCGTAGTGTCGAGGTAGGTAGCAAGAGTTTTTGGAAGTGTCATCGTGGGTCTGGAACGCAAGGCCAACTGAAGGAACACGGTTAGGTTTTTGACAGGAAGAGTCGCCTTCAGAATAATCGAGAGTTGGTGTGCTAAACACAAGCTATCGGTCAACCCTTTAAAAACAGAACTAATAATGTTTACCAACAAAAGAGTCTTATAAATTAAATTAAAAAAGGTCCTTATAAATTGCCAAAGCTCTTTAACACTGAACTAACGCTCAAAGAAGAAGTCAAGTGGTTCTTGATAGCAAAATGCTATGGAACAAGCACCTTGACTACACACAAAACAAAAACACGATCGCACTCTATCAATGTAAAAAAATGATAAGAAGAACATGGGGACTCTCTCCAAAGATAACGCTGTGGTTCTACACTGCCGTGATCAGACCAATGCTGACTTACGGGTCTCTGGTGTGGTGGACGAGGACGGAACTCTCGACCACTAGTACCAGGCTCCAGAAGTCCCAGAGGCTGGTCTGTTCAGCTATAACTGGCTGCAAGAGAACCACCCCAACAACAGCAATGGAGATAGCACTGAAATTAACCCCCATTGACTTATTCATACAGCAAGAGGCGACACTAGCTGCCATGAGGCTTATGCATCTAGGAATATGGGGCAAGAACCACACCAGTGCTCATGCGGGTATCCTGGACCGGGCGATCGAGTACCAACCACTTATCGCTGCCCCGTGTGACAGAATACCCAACCAATTAATGTTCAACAAAAACTACCGTATACAAACAGCAGAAGAAGTAAGAGACCAGTCAGATGTCGATGAAGTACGCATCTATACAGATGGCTCGAAAACACGCAGCGGTTCAGGGGCTGGTATATACTCTCTAGACCTTAACATAAAATTCCACATTCCACTAGGAGAACACAGCTCGAATTTCCAGTGTGAGACTGTCGCCCTGACGCAAGCGGCAACGGCCGTAAAACGTCTGGGGATACAAAACTATGGCATTAGATTTGTATCGGACAGCCTTGTAGTGCTCAAAGCCTTAGAAAACAGACAGACAAACAACAGATTGATTCTAGAGTGTCGCCTGGCCCTGGAGAGTATTTCGACATCAAACCGAATTACACTCCAGTGGATCGGGGGCACAGTGGATCCCTGGGCAATGACGCCGCGGACGAACTTGCGAAGAGAGGTTCCGAGATGACAGTACTGGGCCCGTATTCAATTCTTCCCCTGCCTTACTCGCAATTTCGTACATGGATATGCCAGAGATCAACTGATCTCCACAACAACAGATAATAATAATAATAATAAATAAATTGTTTATTTTGACCAAACACTTTTGCACATTTAGTTACACCCACCAAACTGCGTAACAGTTTGTCGGCGGGATTAGCGCTCGTATTACCTTTCAGTACTTAATTACAAAATTATGATCTTGCTATGTCACGTTTATAATATCATCAAAGCTTAGTACATACCGCTCAAAAATAAAAGGAAACTATTTTCCTGCGAGCATGAAGCTCGACAACAGTAATTGTAGACAAGTTTGATCAAGCATAATTAATTTTAAGTATCATTTTTTTTTTTCACAGTTAGCGGCTATTTCCTTGAGCAATACATTTTTCAATTTATGCTTTAAAGTTCTCTTAGTCGTCTTCACACTTTCTCTTCGTAGCCAATCCAGGTCATTAAAAATTGTAGGGATCAGATACCTGTTAGTTCTCTCACCATAATAATTTTTTACCGGTGCTCGCACGAGCTTACATTCCCTCACGCTTCTGGTATTGTACGCGTTTTGCACATATACGCTATATCGGTCGTTATAAAATTGCTCGAGAACCACCAAGTATCTGACCTTCTCATGCACAGGAAGCACCTTACATGCAACAAAAAGCCTATCATAATTCTCCTTATACTCAAGTTTAACTTTACGGTTAACCAGATACTTCATAAAGCGAATTTGCAGCGATCTTATGCTATTTAAATAGGTTTTAAAGGTGCGACCATACGTTTCTAATCCATAACTGAGCAAGGACTCGGCGAGGGCAAAATAAATAACACGCAGCGTTTTCTTACTCAACGGCGCCTTTAGGATGTAGAACTTACTCAACACTGACCTAAGCTTCGTACACACTGTGTCAACCTGTGTCTTCCAATTCATGTTACGGTCTACCCACAAACCCAGATACCTAAATTTATCAACATATTCAAGGTGTTGGCAAACACAGTTGACATTTTTAACATGCATGCACTCGTATGTGTGGCCCACGATATTGATATCATCACTACAGACACTCTTTGCCACCTGGTTGTGCGGCGAATGAATATGCATCACTTTCGTCTTACTTAGATTTAGTATGATACCGTTATCGTGTGCCCACCGGGTAATATTATCGAAGTCAGCCTGCAAAACTGCCCTGACCTCCTGTATGTCCTTAGACGAGTACATAAGGCACATGTCGTCTGCATACATGTACACACGACACTTCTGCACCACATTACTGACGCTATTGACATGCATGACATAACCAACTGGTCCATACACGGAACCAGTCGGTACGCCCAGGCCAACCGCAGCCTCTTTACCTATCACACCGCATATGCAGGCCTGTAATGTTCTGCCACTCAGGTAGTTCTGGAACCATCTGTTAGTGGGGCCCCTGATCCCGCACTCGTCCATGGCCTGCAATAGCACCTCGTGGTCCAGAGTGTCGAAAGCCTTCTTGTAATCGATGAACAGCGCCAGGACCTGATGACCCTGATCCAGACTGCTGTTCATGTCCTCAGAAAACTGCGATAGTGCTGATATGGTACTACGGCCGCGCCTAAATCCGTGCTGCGCATCTGCTAGAATATTATTCTGCTCTAAGAATTCGCTAACCTGTCCGACTACTATTTTTTCTACTATTTTGTTAATAACTGACAGGATAGCAATAGGGCGATAGTTAGCGTAATCTGAGTGCGCTCCTTGCTTGAAGATGGGCCTAATTAACGCTTTTTTAAGCGAACTTGGATATTCTCCTTTCAATAAACACAGATTGACAAAGCGAGACAAGACAGGTGCGATTTTATTCTTAACTATTTTTAAATCCATTACTCGAATACAATCAATGCCCGGCGCCTTATCACTGCCCAGCTGATCAATAACTTTGCACACCGTACTGCTGGATACAGGTTTAAAACGAAAAGTTACATCACATGTCCTAACATAATTATTCCTATCTAATAATTTAATATTACAATCGTGTTTTATATTTATAATTTCTTCAGTAAACGTATCTGCAAATTTACTACATATATTATACATCGTGTCTTTACCTCCAAAGTATCTCTTAACTATTGCATCAATATTTGCCTTTTTTCTACCCGTCCAGCTATTAATTTTGTCCCAAATTTTTCTTGGGTCTCCATTACAGTTCTTTATTTCTTCTTGCCGAAACTTATTTTTTTCTTTAAAAATCAATTTGTTTACTTTATTTCTAAATTTTGTGTACTCAAGTCTTTTTGTGTTATTATTAGGTGCATCTTTCCAATCTCTAAACAATCTATCCCTATGCAACAACATATTCTTTAAGTTCTTACCTATCCACGGTTGTGAGTCCCGTTTTTTTGTCTTTGGCATTAAAGTCTTACTATTTCTATAAATATCATTAAAAATACTTTGCAACGTATCATACATAGTTAAAGGGCAATCAATAAACAACAGTTGAGACCAGTCATACTCAGTGATTCTCTTAGTTACAATCTTATTATTAATCACATACCGAGAGTCCGAGTTCACAATCGACTTGCTTACGCTCGTAGTCAGTACTAGTCCCACGGCATGATGATCGGAGATGTGAGTCTCAAGCACATACGACGACGACCCGCACTCACTACGCCCCGCTCGCACCCACACATGATCCAAGCACGACGACTGTAGGCGCCCGTCTACGATCGCTTCGCGTGTTATCTCTGTACTTGGTATTACGCACTGTAGGCCGCATTCACACAGGGCGTTTTTGTACTTGGTTGTAGTTGGATTTACTACGCCATTTAGAATGTCTATATTTGTGTCTCCAACCACTACAACATTTTCAAAAACAGGAATTGATCTTACGATATTCTTCAATTGTTCTATGAACAGTAACTTATTTTTCTTAGGTGGTCGGTATATAGCAATTATGTGCGTTATATCTTTTTCTGTTCTAAGCTGGGCATGGAGCGTTTCTAAAGCGTCCGTCTTCACTATTTTGGCATCGAAGCCAATTCTATCCTTTGCATATATCAATATTCCTCCTCCTCTGGTAGTTTCTCTGGTATGTATGTATGTATTATATCCCGATATCTGGTAGAATGATAGTTCTTCCTTCTTTATATTTATTTCACTTAGTATTATTATATCTATATTACAATTATTTCCTTCCAACAAGACTAGTAACTCATTGAAATGTTTTCTCATTGACCTTATGTTCAAATGAAAAATATGATGACATCCTTTATTCAGAGCCATGTCGTTACATAATGATGTTATGTCACAGTATCTTTTAAACACAACATCAGTGCTAAAATCAGCTGTTCGATCGAATGTTAAAACTGAAAATAAATCACCTAGTGTTACTCGCCGCGCTAATCGCGCGTATTTATTTACATTCTTCGAACTTTTTTAAATCTTCCTCTGACCTTATGTTGTAAATTTTTTTTTCTTCGCTGTTCTTTTTAACTAGGATACTACAGTCTTGAACCCAAATGTACTGGAACCCCTTTGGCTTAAGTTGGTTTCTAACGGTCCATAGGAGTTGACGCTTATACTTAGGCAAATCCTCATTTATAAATATTCTTTGTTCACTGCCATTGGCGTAAACATCACTGTTAGTAATCTTATTTCCCTTTTTCGCCAACATCCAGTTGTTACGGGCGCTTTTAGAGCGAAGCTTAACCAGTACGAATTTGGGTCGTGTGTCGCCTGGCTTTTCTCGTCCTACCCTCTGTGCATCTTCGATATCACTTGGATTTAGTTTCAACTTCTTGGCCAGTTCCAATACCACCAATTTAGTGTTTTCCTGTTCACGCATCTCCAATCCATGTATTTCTACATTTTTTTCACTTTCCTTTACCTCCAACTCCTGTACTCTTTCCTCCAGGGCTTTGTTGCACTTTTCTAGATAGACGTTTTTTTGCTCTAAAGACTTTATTTTCTTTTGAGATTCGTCTTTGTACTCCATCAAAGTTTGGTACATTTCGGAGTAGAATTCAACGCTGGCAGTAAGATCAACAATTTTTTTCTCGACACTATAAAGTACCTCCAGCTTTTTATTTATTTCAGCCAGTACGTTCTCTCCTGATGCTTCACAAGGATTTGTCGCTAGTTTTGTGTCTAGTGCAGTCTTAGGTTGTAACGGACTGCTTTTTGCTGGCTGGCAATCATCACAGATTCCAGTTAGCAGAAATTGCCTGTTATTTTGTACACATTTTTTGTGATACACGGTTTGACATGCACCTTTACACTTGACCAAGTCATCTTTGGTCAAAGACACAAAGAGTTTACACTTTTTGCACTGAACCATTTTTACTTGCATATACGTCAAACTTCAGTAGTAAGCTGATAATACTATTTACAATAATAACAATAATTGAGCTTTTCTCGGTAAGACGCGACCACTCGACAAGCGCACGCGCAGCGGTCTCAGATGGACACAGGCAACAGACTGTAGGCAGTCGAGAATGGCCATGCCGAGCCTGCACCCACGACTAACCAAACGATTGCTCTTAGCCTTAATAAAAATAACCTCAAATTAATGAAAATGACAATTACGGGCCACTGTTTCTTAAACAAGCATCTTTTCAATCTAGGCATCACGGACAGCCCTCTTTGCAGAGGGTGTCTTGACGACGAAGAATCAGCCGCCCACGTCATCCTGGAATGCGAGGCCGTGGCTACCCAGCGTTAACAAATCCTCGGAACAGTGAGGTCGCTCCGCGAAGCCTGTGAAGCTCCTAGGAAGCTTCTGTGCTTCTGGGCGGAGCTAGGCTGGCTATGTTAGCCAGGACCCCCACGCACAACGGACCAAATAAGAGTCTAAGTGCGGACAAAGGAGTCCCTTTTCTATTCTATTCTTTGACAGGAAGAGTCTGACACGTCCTCCCGCTCCAACCAAAGCGCTTTAAAGCGGGAGAAGTCGGCTGATGATTTCAAAACCTCAAAAAAAAACGAGTGTGCTTTAGACTACACGACTGAAGTAAAACTTCTTTAACTCCATCTATATGTATGTTTATATATGTATATAATATGTATGTGTGCTCGCACCTCTCTCTTTCTTGCCCCTATATACACGAAACGTAACTCTCTCTCTCTTTCTATATTCACTAACTTATATCTCCCTCTCATCTTCCATTCACCAGCTTGCTCCCCAAGTCAAGCGTGCGTAAAGAAGTTTTACTTCAAAAAGGTCGTAGCTTGACGAAGGTGGCAAGCCTGTGACGTGGCCCAATCAGAATTTAAGAAAAAGATAGCTACTGGCCGCACGATCGCTTTGACTCTCTCACACTTTTCTGCTTGAATTCAGTTCATACCAAGACAGGGTTTTGTTTTTATTACCGATAGGATAGGCGTTTGACCACCATCTCACCTGATCGTAAGCGATGATGGGGTCATTGATGCTACACTTACCTAAAAGTACCTAACTTATTCACTCTTGACCTAAAGACTTTAGGTCAAGAGTGAATAAGTTATAGCTATCAGGAAACACAGACTCTGGCAGGAAATTTCATATTCCAATTCATTAAGGGTAAGCTCAGTCTATTCTCTGTCTTTAAGTATGAATCATATCTCATAGTTCCAATGTCATCATGCAGGGGGCGCTGGCCGTCACGCGCATGCGTACAACAACCGCTTTTGGGCGGGAACAACATCTGTCATCCGATCAAAAATGACAAAAACCGCGAATTACATTGCAAGGCCTCATTTTTTTATTGGATGTGGGTAATTCTACGTTTGGGTTTAACAATAACGGTAATTGGCAATAAATATTGCTGTAAAAGTGGCAGCTGTGGGTATAATTACGAGTTCATTAGTAGGTTTGCAATAAATAAGTACCATTTAGATTCCTATTTGTAATTAGGGTTGGCCGTTCAACCTGAAGTCTGCGGATCTGCCTTTCTTAATTCTACTAATATTATATACTTAAATACAAAGGTTTGTAGCGGATAAATTCTGAAAATGAGTTGCCGCACCCCTGGGCACTCAGGCAGGGGTGAGTTTTAGTCAGTAAGAGTCTGACACGCCCTTCCGCTCCACCCAGAGCGGGAGAAGTCATTGGGTGATTTCCCACCCCCCCCAAAAAAAAAAAATACAAAGGTTTGTTTGAATGGATGGATGAATGTTTGTTACTCAATCACGCCAGAATGGCTGAACGGATCTGGATGAAATTCGGCACAGAGATAGATTAGTCAGGAATAGCACCGCGGGTATAGCGGGGTCTTAGACTATGAAAGGTTATAGAGTGTCAAAAGCAAGCAATCTGAAGTACCAGAACGAGAAGCCGGCTTGTATCTGTACACGTGAAATAAGCTCACACAGACAAAATGAGAAGCCGAAACGTCATCGTTATGTTCGTCGAGGTCACTCACACATTCTAACGATCCTGCTTCATTTAATGTTCAATGACGTGGCGTCTATAACCTTTCATAGTCTAAGGCGTATACTATTACTTATACATATACTCATTCCACACGGGCGAAGTCGCTTGCAGAAGCGAGTAGGAATATGTCAAAGGAATATGTATACAGGATGTATCAGAAAGGTGTGATCATATTTTAAGAACTGCATCTACCCATCGATATACCCGGGCCTGCGGACGGCGAACAGTGGGTAGCTCGCCGTCCGATCAGCACCAGGCCCGTGAGTCGACGGCGCGTAGTGTTCCACGCGCGCCTCAAAGAGATTAGTGTCAGCCACCACTGATGGGGCCCATCGTGGCCGGTGCCTGCATGCCAAGGGGTAGCGGATAAATTCTGAAAGTGAGTTACCGCACCCCTGGGCACTCAGGCAGGGAAGGAACAGGGGTGGGTTTTAGTCAGTAAGAGTCTGACACGGGGCTCCCGCTCCACCCAGAGCGGGCGATGTCATTGGATGATTTCCCTACCCCCAAAAATAAAAAAAACCCCATCGATATGAATAACTTTATTCAAGAAAACCTGAGGAAATTCTCAATTTTTTTACTCCCAGTCAAATATTGATCAGCTGATGATAACTTTGTATGGAAAATCAATTTTTTTTTTTGGGAATTTTCTAGTTTTTCTTAGAGATTGTTTCAATGGGCGGAACTGGTTTTTAAAATATAGATATAATATACTAATATACACCTTTCCGTTACATCCGTGAGTCTAAGTAAGTCGTTTATAATTTATTGTAAGCTTACAGAGACTTCGACAAACTTCTGTGCAGCTTACTTTGCAATATATAAATCCACATAATAAACTGGCACCTTCATGTTTAAAAACACCTCGTAGATCTATTATCAAACAAAATAAATTTAATAAAATAAATGAATTTTTGCTACTAATTGGCATCCGTCATTATTTGAATATCATTTAAATCTATGCTTCAGGCCATAAAACCAATGATGAGAACTTTTTGATCTCACAAAACAATTAAATTGCACTAGCTAGCCGAATCAATCATAATGTTTTGGTCTTAGGCCCTCCATAGACGGACTGCTTCGAGCAGTCAGTGGCAGCTTCAAGCGGCCGCTGTTGGGCGATCTGCAGTTTCAATACAAATTTGACATTCGCTATACAGAGACCGTTTAAGCAGTTTATTTGCAATCGCAGCTAAAAATGCAGTTGGCATGCGGTCGAGTTTTGCCGTGCTGCCGGTAGCAAAGCGTTTCTCGACCTGCCGTACACGGATCGCTTGAAGTGGTTCTGCCGGCGGACTGCTCGCTGCTTCCTCTCTCCAGCAACTGAATTAACAGCGGGATTGGAGCAGTCTTGTTGCGGTCAAACACAACTGTACAACAACTGCACAAGGCCTGCTTAGAGCAGTCGAGTTAAAGTCGACTCCAACCGCAACACGACTGCTCTCGGGCAGTTGGTCCCGACTGCTCTAAGCAGTCCGTCTGTGGAGGCCCTTACATGAAATAAGTTGACGATAGAGTGGTATGGTACGGTTCGTTGGTTGGCACAGCACTATAACAACAGTCAGCAACTGAATGAGCAGCGGCATTGGAGCAGTCCTGTTGCGGTCAAACACAACTGTACAACAACTGCACAAGGCCTGCTTAGAGCAGTCGAGTTAAAGTCGACTCCAACCGCAACACGACTGCTCTCGGGCAGTTGCTCTCGACTTCTCTAAGCAGTCCGTCTATGGAAGCCTTTACATGAAATAATTTGACGATACCTAGAGTGGTATGGTACGGTTCGTTGGTTGGCACAACACTATAACAACAGTCAGCAGCTCAGCACAATGACGTGTCGGTCGCGGTTCGGTGCCGGCACTTTTTGATTTACTTGTTTTAATTAGTTTGTTTCCATTGGGACACGGTATTTTTAGAATTTACAGGTTCTTAGATAGGGGGACTCTGGCCCAGTTTTAAAACGTATTTTGTAAGTAAAACTACATTCAATGTTTGATGTGAAAAATCTATTGGCGCAGCCTGGCAGTAAAATCGACTCGAATGCCGTGACGGAAAACAGCATGACGCTGTCGTGCCACGATGCCCCCCTACGCCGCCGCTCTCGACTCCCTTCTCCTTAGAAACATGATCTATGCGAAAAAAAGTAATACAAAACACAACAACAACAACCAACAACAACAACCACACAACACAACACAAAACCACCAACAAGAACAACAACCAACAACAACTAAGAACAATTTTGAATTCTAATATTAATATCTGCCCGGCGGCGTCCCGTGACGGCCAACTTTTTTTTAAAGGCGCCTTTTTGTACTGGAAATGGAACCAACTAAACAAAATACATTAAGGTGTTTTAACGGCACTAATCGGGCAAGGAAGATCACGAAATTAATAAATTAATGTAAGTACCTACTTAAATGTAAAACGTTGCTTAGGGCCTTTAGGTCCTTGTCCTATTTAATCTATGAATACCTAATTTTAAGATTGATTGACCCTTTTTAACCGACTTTCGAAAAAGGAGGAGGTTCTATGTTCGACTGTATGTGTTTTTTTTTTTTTTTTTCGTTTATGTATGTCCGCGCATTTCTCCGTCAGTTGTGGACCGATTTTCAAAATTCTTTTTTTATCCGAAAGAATATCCTTCCGAGGTGGTCCCATATAAATTTTATCGAAATTGCTTTAGCGCTTTTTGAGAAACAAAAACGAGAAATACGCATATCTTGATGACGTTTTTGTGTTCTCCAAATGTTTAAATTCCACGTTCCGTGTTATTGGGGTTTTTAGTTCTGGGGTATAACAACTAAAAAGCGAAAAATAAAAAACTTTTTTACAAAAAAAACAACCGAACTTAAAACAACTTTTTTACAAAATTAAAGTTATTTTTAAATTTTTAATGTATTTTTTTTGGAAGTCGGTTGTTTTTTTTTTTTTTTTAAAGTTTTTTAACTGAAGTTTTGTTTATTATAGTAGACACTTAGACAGTAAACAGTATGCTGATTATTTTTTTTTGCGTTCTAATACTCATATTCATAAAACAATTTCTATGGTTCCGAAAAACCGAATGAAAAAACGGAATCCTTAAAAGGCCAGACTGTTACAGCCGATTTGGTCCGAATGAGTTGAAATTTGGTACACACTTGAAAATCTGCGACCCTAACCCGGACGTGTAACTTAAATTAATTAATTTGGAATACGGACCCCCGTATTCCAAATTAATTAATTTAAGTTACACACTATCGGGGTGCGAATCGGAAAATTAAAAAAATAAGTTTTAAAACTGCACCGTGCGACATAATCTTTTAATGAAAGACCACTTTGTGATTTTTGAGGTCTCGATTTTTTGGAACGAAGTTCCTTATCGCGCGTTGTGAAAGGGGGCTAGACGGAAAAAATTCTTACGAAAAGTTGTCACGACATCAAAGAGGCTGTCCATCCAAAAAGATTGTGTTGGAAAAACAATCTAATAAAAAAAATTCTTACGAAAAGTTGTCACAACACTAATGAGGCGGTCCATCCAAAAAGATTGTGTTGGAAAAAAAATCTAATAAAAACTTCTTGTATTTTTGGTGGGTAGGTGCAAGCTACTTCGTTCCATCCGGGTGTCCCTTGACACCTCTCAAGTTTTTTTATCATTTTAAAATAAATAGTTTTTAGAAAATAGATGAAAATTTACCATTCTCCCCACACATTATCGAAACTACTTTGTCTAAGATTTTGAAAAAAAAAATACAGAAAATAGTTTTTTACAAACAGATTACACGAACACATAAATTGTTTTATTTTATAAAATATGATTCGTTCGGAACCCTTTGCGCGCATTTGGCTGGATTTTAGGGTTCCGTAGTCCTGGAAAGGACAGGGAACCCTTATAGTTTCGGTCTATCCGTCTGTCCATCCGGGGCATAGCTAAGAGACTGTTAGTACTAGAACGCTGCAATTTTGCAAGGTTAAATATATTAATCACACTGAGATAACGAAAAAATAAAATGTTGATAAAGATTTTTTATTTTATTTTAGCTCCCCATGTAAAGTGAGGACGGTTTTTATTTTTCTCCCCAATCCTGTAGTGTGGGGTGTCGCTGAATAGGTTTTTTTTAATCATCGGGAGGTTGGACAGACTATTTTTCAATTCAGTGATTCGTTTGCGAAATGTTGAACTTTAAAGTGATATTTTAAACTCCCACGAAAAGCTAAACTGTTGGCTTGAAAAATCTGAAAAAAATCGTGACGGTAGTATAAAAATTTGTAGGAAAACTGTCACGGCTAAGTTCGCTCTGTTAGTTTATGAGTAATAGTCACCCAACTTATAAAATGTACCTATTTGAATTTTTTTTAGGTACTAAACACAATATATATATATATATAATATACGGAACCTTATACTGTGCGTGGCCCGACATGCATATGGCCGGTTTTTTTTAAATAATATGCTTAATTGTATGGGTAGAATGGCAGTCTTATCACCGACGTCGATTCCGACCCCTTTGAATGGACTATGAGCTTACGGAAATTTTACAAGGGTGAGTTTCTACACAATGATTATTGTTTGAGAATAAATGAAATGAATGAATAAATAATGGTATTTTGAAAAAAAAAATAATCCACTGAGTAGGAACTGGTAGCATCAATATTTTATTTTATTTATTACTAGCTGTCAAACTCGCGAAGAATTTTTCTGCGCAACTTTCTCAATCTTTTCTTTCATAAGAACCTTCTCCTGACAAAAACAAACACAATAAAAAAAGAATTAGCGAAATCGGTCCAACCGTTCACGCGTGATGGAAGGCCAAGGAAGTCGAGGTTCCTTTTTTGTAAATATAGATACGAGATAGTATCGAGGTAGTTCGTGACAAACCTCCACATTTAGTTAATTTTTAGAGTTTTTTCAGCAGTCACCTCGTAATCGAGACACAATTAAAATCTATTGTGTCTGCTAATTTGGACGCGCAAAGGGGTATTGTTGCAACAGTTACAATTTTTTTTTCTCGAACTTCATTAAGAACTCAACTATGATGACCTAAATGAACTAAGAACAGTTCGAACTATAATCCTCCCAACCCAATTTCGATCATGGTGGCCAATCTCAGCAGAGATTAGCCAAGTACGCAGCAGATATTATAGTGGACAAGCGTGTGCGCAGACACAGGTGCACTCTCTGTTCCTTTACTCTCATAGTCCGATGGGACGACAATCCGACACGTGCCCGGAGAGATCAGGCGCAGGACCAACGCAACGGCGACACGTGCTTTCTGAGGCACGAGGGCGTCACACCACCAACTTACAAACTCCGGGCTGCTACAGAGTAATTCCTAATGGAAAAACCCAATAACACTTTTTGCCCGACCCGGAATACGAACCCGGGACCTCACGCTCAGCTATACACCATGTAACAAAAACCCTGGGGGTTAGACAAAATACTTTTCTGTTAACGTTAACGCTAACGCTTCGTGCAAAATGTATGGCAACGACGTTTTGCACGAAGCGTTAGACAGAGAACTGTCACGTGACTCACGCCCAGTAATGTCTTTGCCATACATTTTGCACGAAGCGTTAGCGTTAACTTTAAAGGAAAATTATTTTGTCTCAAGGCTCCTGTCCGATCCAATAAAGGCCTATACCTGGTTTCACATACGCACTAGAAAAAATTGTAAAAAAATGGAACTCATAAAAAACAAAAGTTACTTTTTTTTTAATGCGAAATCTAAAACTAAATAATTATGGCAAATTTTCATAAGTTGACAACACTCTACCGGCCGGCGAAATCATTTTATTTTTATTTCAAAGCGTACCGCCCTGCATTAGCCAGGCTGTAGGCACAACTTCTCGCTTTGACGGCACGCGACTAAGGGCGCATAACCAAGGATCAAAAAATACCGTCTCGCTCAGGCGGCTTTTTCACACTAAACTGTAGGTGAACTTTGTCGAGTGATCAGTATTGTCTTTGATAAGTTTTTCTTTCTTTTATTTATTTAATTTCATTGGGGAAAAATAATAATCTCATATCCATGAAATATGTGTACGCAGTACGATACCAAAAAATAGGATTTTAGGATCGGACAGGGTTTTTGTTACATGCTGTATAGATGATGGACAACTTGTTAATACCTACGAGCGCTACGCCTCGTAGCACTCATAGCGGATCTCGTAGCGGATTGAAGTGAAAACTTCTTTAGGCGCGTTGACCATTTTTGTTCAAGTGTTCACGTCTGTCGGCACTCCCGGAGTGCCACTGTTCTTTTTTTATGTCTTTCAGCTCTCACTCCATTATTTATGAACCGATTTTGATGATTTCTTTTTTTGTTAGATAAGGTATACCTCGAGGGTGGTCCCATGTCAAGGAAGCCAGGATCTGATGATGGAAACCATACCTTTCCTAAATAATTAGAAGTTATAAAAAGATTCTTGGTGTACTTTTGTGTTTCAATAAGTGTCTCCGCAACTACACAAAATGTGGAATCATTGAAACAGGCGTGTCCTCGATAAAATGAAGCTGAGAATTTGATTGTAGTATTGAGTACCTCAGCAAAGCTTACCGAGAAGGCTGGCTGACTCAATACATTTGATGCCAAATACTGCAAAAACATTAGAATGTGTTACATCCGCATTCTAATGGAAAACAAAGCGACTGTATTCCGTAGCTAAGACTAAATACTTCAAAAACTTGACACTGACTAAATCCAAAAACCGTGCGAAGCCAAAATTAAAAAAAAAGAGTTACAATGGAAACAGCGCCATTAGTTTTAGACAATAGCACTTCCCCTTCCTGCATCAGAGCTTGCGCAGATTACAGAACTACTATTATTTAATTTTGGACACATCCTTCTCAAGATGATCGTGTAGTCCATATTTTCTCTACCGTATTAAAGTAGCTGTAAAGTATTTGTCATTGGGAGTGAATGACACTTGATGCGGACACGTCATGCATCGATGTGCGTAAAATGTCGCAGGACTCAATGAGACACGGTTCGTTCAGGGTAAGTCCATCTGTGTTTCCTGAAAGCTACAACCTGGGGGTCTTTCATTCAAGAGTCAATAGGTTACTTCTAGGCGAGCGTGCTTCATCGTCGACCACATCATCATACTTATCATTATTTTTTTTTGGCGGGGTAGGAAATCATCAATCTCTAGAAAAATCAATCAGGAGAGGGTGTGTCAGACTCTTACTGACTAAAACCCACCCCTGTTCCTTCCCTGCCTGAGTGCCCAGGGGTGCGGTTACTCTGTTAAGAATTTATCCGCTACCACTAGGCATGCAGACACCGGCCACGATGGGCCCCGTCAGTGGTGGCTGACAAACATCTCTTTGAGACGCGCGTGGAACACTACGCGCCGTCGACTCACGGGCCTGGTGCTGATCGGACGGCAAACTACCCACTGCTCGCCGTCCGCAGACTCGGATCTACGGTGGCCGGAGATCGTCTCTCGACGTCCTTCGCCCAGTGCTTCTCCTGCGGCGGTAGCGGCCGTGGGTGTGAGGGCAACTCTGTTGAGCTTCCCTCACCCTTCCCGCCTCCGCCTTCGCGAGAACTACTGCTTCGCAGAAGGAGGAGACGGCATTTCATTTCCCTCTCGCCCCGTACCATGGCCTGAACCAGGGCCGGGCGCGAGAGGATCATACTTACCATCAGGTGAGAATGTGAGATAGCGGTCAAGCGTGAGCCTATTAGTGATAAAAAAAGTTCTGATTACCATTATCGTAGAATTATTCAGATAACTTCTCAGCTGATGGAAACACCCGGAACTATTTATCTTTCAGTTTACGCCACTGTACCCCGTTTGGGTTTGATAAATAATTTGATTTAAGTAAGTACTTGTTTTAAAGCTTGTTCAGCATATGAGTTTCTTTGCAAACCTTCAATTTAGCTGTTTTCAGGGTTCCTTATCCGATGGGTAACTAACGGTACCCCATTACTAAGCCTCCGCTGTCCGTCCGTCCTACCGTCTGTCTGTCAGCGGGCTGTATCTCATGATCCGTAAGGCCACGCGTCTGCATTGACGTAGTGTTGTGTATTTTATTTGTAGGCTTTATAACGACCGATGTTTCAAAATGCCCGCCGACGTGGTGGATCAAATTATTTCAATGATTCTTGGTCACGAAAAAGACACAAATTCATAACACAACACTACGCCGCTCTAGCGCCGCGCGATATTTTCGCTGACTTTGGGTCTGCGTTGCCGCGCCGCTTCCCGCGCCGCCGCCGCCGCCTCCACAATAATGGTCATCATCATCTCATCATATTTCTGCCCTTGCCAAATAACTTTTTTTTTGTGGGATTGGGAATACATCCAATGACTTCTCCCGCTCTGGGTGGAGCGGGAGGGCGTGTCAGACTTTTACGGAGTCAAACCCACCCCTGTTCTTTTAGTTACCTGAATGCCCAGAGGCGCGGTAACTCTGTTTCGAATTTATCCGCTACCCTTGGGCAGGCATCGACCATAACGGGTCCCGTCAGGTGTTGCTGACATCTCTTTGAGGCGCGCGTGGAACAATACGCGACGTCGACTCTCGGGCCTAGTGCTGATCGGACGGCGAGCTACCTATTATTAATAAAGTACATTACACACAACGAAATACCTGTTTCAAGTTCAAGTAGCTTTTCTCTTAGATCGTGGTGTGCTGATTACGGAAAATAGTTAAAAAAAATCATCACATCAATAAACTATTTTGAAAAAATAAAATATTTTTTCTTATTACTATAGGAATTTTGATTGAAAGCTTAGTTAAACTTATAATTATGATATTTAAACTTCAGACTTACTGATTACGATAGATCAGCTGGTGAAATGTACAGAGAGCCCGTAAAATTCAAATTTTCTCACGTTTTTTTGCAATTTGCAGGTCAGTGTCAGGTTGTATCTGTCCAGGGCTCGCGAATAAATTCGAAACAGAGTTACCGCGCCCCTGCGCACTCAGGCAACTGAAGGAACAGGGGTGAGTTTTAGTTAGTAAAACTCTGACACACCCTCCCGCTCCACCCAGAGCGGGAGAAGTCATTGGATGATTTCCCAACCCCACAAAAAAAGAGTGGCACTCCGGGAGTGCTGACAGAAGTGAAAACTTGAACAAAAATGCCCAACGAGGCTAAAGAAGTTTTCACTTCAATCCACTACGCGATCGACGAGATCGATCGAAGTGAAAACTTTAACAAAAATGCCCAACGAGACTAAAGAAGTTTTCACTTCAATCCACTACGCGATCGACGAGATCGATCGAAGTGAAAACTTGAACAAAAATGCCCAACGAGACTAAAGAAGTTTTCACTTCAATCCACTACGCGATCGACGAGATCGATCGAAGTGAAAACTTTAACAAAAATGCCCAACGCGCCTAAAGAAGTTTTCACTTTAATCCCAATAGCAGTGTCGGTGGCGCGCGAGTTCAATAGTTTTTCTTATCTAAAAAATGCCCAGCCCGCCTAAAGAAGTTTTTACTAAAAAAAAAAGTGTCAGGTTGTATGTTGGTGGTGTTGGGTTGTTGTTGGTGTTGGTTGGTTGGCGGCTTATAAGTTAATATTGATGTACGGAATGACTATTACTTGAAATCATGGCATTTAACATCAATCATTATTCTAAGTGATAGAGTTGTATCGATGATTTTAATGATTACGGTTCTATAAATACGTACCTACTTGCTACGGCCGCGAATCATATTTTGATCAACATACAACCTTGTGAACAGAATGATTTGGAAGAAAAGGGAGCCGATAAAAGCTTCTGCTTGCGTCATTTTTGTTTTTAAAAACAACAATCCTTAATTTTTTTAGGGCTTGATTCCGGATCTTCTGATTAAGCAACGCGTAATGAATTCTATTAATTTCGCACAAGCAAAGGATTTGCGTGTTCCTGAGACACAATGGAAAAACCAATTGACAATATCCTCGGAACTTATAATGTCGCTTCAATTGATTGCAATGTTAATTAGCAAATCCGTGTTTATAGTTTAGCTCATAATGAGTTCTTACTATGTTTATTTTTGAAGTTATACTTCCTTGGGCGCATAGGGAAAAATGATGAGAGTAAATTTTTATGAGCACACCGTCACAAAAAACCGACACTCAGATGTTAGCTAGAACCGACACCCTAAAGTTAGCTATAGTCTGTGGTTCAAGAAGAATGATTGTTTTCCTTTTGTAAACTTTGTGACAGTTTGGTTTTTTATCTTGTTACGCCATAGAAGTATCACTTCTTACGTGCGTACATAAGTATACAATTTTTTTTTGGGGTGATTGTGGATTTCACTTACCGAGAATAGAATAGAATAGAATACTCTTTATTATATACACCATTTAGATTACAGAACATATAAATGAAGATCTTAACATCGAGTCGGTCGTGGGTTCGAATCCAAGCCGGGAATTTACTTTAAGCAATTTTTTATTCAACGTTTTGAGAGCAATAGTGGTATGCTCTCAAAACTTTGAAGCGTTTGCTTCAATACTTTGAAGACATGTGACATCCCGTCCCGTCATCAACCCGCACTGGGTTTGCGTAGCGGAGGCCCACTCCCTAAGTCCTCACAGGAGAGGAGGCCTGTCCCCGCAGTGGGAACACTATAAGGGTTTATTAATTATGCTTACCGACATGTCCTTTTTTTAGCTTTGAAATCATCAAATAACTTCAACATCAAATAACTGGGTGGAGCGAGAAGGCGTGTCAGACTCTTCCTGACTAAAACCCACCCCTGTTCCTTCTGTTGCTCGTGCCATAGCCGCGGTGACTCTTTCAAATGTACCCACGATCCATGCAGATCGACATATCCCTAAAAGCTTAATTTGAAAAACGTCTCTGCAATTAATTCAAATAATCTGCAAGTAAAAACTAACAATAGGCTAGTCTTACAACTCCTAGTGTACTTGCAAAAATAATGTTTTAAAATTACATACTCTACTGGAAAAAAATTGTCAAATGATGAAATTCAAATTATAGCTTAGCTTAGCTAAAAGAGCTCTTTGACCCCGTTCCACGACCCCATATTTTGGAAAACGAAGTCAAAAAACTCTCGATCAATGGCGCAGGATTCATGGGTAGACAGACAACAGTAGCCTTCACAATAACGACCCAGTAGGCCCTAGGCGGATGGGCAAACAAAAAACACACGATCGCCATAATTATTATAAGCGGGGGACGCATGCGCTGTAGCCAGTCCGGCATAACGCGCCTTCGTATCCACCGGCGCATAGACAACTAATATTCAAATAAAGAATACTTTTTAGTTTAATATTTTTTTATAATGTAAAAGTAATAAAGTTTTTGTATTTTGATAAATAGAGAAGTTTGTTGTAACTTTTTGTGCTTTCATAGAAATAAGGACACGAATGATGAACTTTTTATTTTTATTATAGTTAAGTTTTTAAACAAAATGGAACAGCTTGCGATACTGGTAAGTGCAGTTTTATTATTAAGAATGATAAAAAAGTTAGTATTAGTAGTTAAGTAAAGAGCTTCTCAGTAAGTGCTTTTTTACAGTCTTTCGCTTGATTGCGTTTCGTTTTAGCATCATTTGGATTGAGACCAAGACCTGTTTCCAGTTCGGGTGAAGGTCTATAAATAACTAAATTGGGGCAGTTAAAAAAATTGCTTTTTCTTTTTTTTATTATTAACAGACTTTAAAAAGGAGGAGGTTATCAATTCGGATGTTTATAAATATATATATTATTCGTATATATTTATATTTTTTTTATGTATGTTCGGGTATAACTTCGTCATATATAGACGGATTTGCAAAATGTTGTTCGAAAGGGATTTATGCCGAAATGTCCCCATTTAAATTTCATATAGATCTGATGAAGAGTTTCGGAGACAGACAACGGAACGCTTCAAAAAATGTCAGCAAATCAACCGCGATTGTTGCTATCGCATAAATATGCATTGTAACACAATTTAATGGGATAGAACAGACTTCCAAAAAAATAAAATAAAAAAAGTGCAAAATAACTTTAATTTCGGAAGTCGGTGTCAATAAACGAAGAAACAAAACCAGAAACACCGACTTCCGAAACTAAAATTACTTTGCATTTTTTTTTTGTTTTATTTTGGAAGTCGGTTCTATTTTTTTGTAAAAAAAGTTTTTTGACATTTATTTTCGATAAATTAATATTCAAGCCGAGTCCATTTCGATGTGATAATGATTGAAAAAACTTAATCAAATTGTTCAGGATTCAAAATGCCACAAAAGGGATAATTTTTGCTTTTTAATGTAAGCCTAAGGTGAACGATAGTAAAAATATTTTTGTTTTTTTAATAAATTTTCTAAAATATTTATTGCCTTAAAAATATTGTTAAGGTCGGTAACTATAGCCTCTAACTTAACTAGGTAGGTATGCCTAGCCTTTAGGTAGATGTTATACTAGATATAGGTTATCCGTTATATCCAATAGTGCTTGCAGGAAAACCGGCATAAAATTAACAGTAAGCAATTAATGTAGAAAAGGCAATAAAGTTCCCTAACTGTAAACTTATGGCTTTTGTTTCCTTATAATGATGTCACATGCACATGCTCGTCACATCTATGGTCAATATTCATATTACTACAAAGACCAAACGATTAAAAAAAAAATTGAAACAATTGTTTTTCAGTTTTTGGACGGCAAGTAAAACCTTTGTAATTTTTTTTTTTTTTGACTTTATTATTGTTAGGCTCGTGTTTGCCCACCATCACACCTGGTGGTAAGCGATGCTGTGGTCGACGTTGGAGAAGGTACGCTTGCCTAGAAGTAACCTTTTCACTCTGACTTTAAGACCTCCAGGTTGTAACTATCAGAGCACACAGACTCTGGCTGGGAATTTCACTCCTTAGCTGTACGCACAACGAATGTGTTCCCAAAACGTTTTGTGTGTGTGGGTAGGATGTCCACCATGTACCGGTGGCGCATTGCCGTACGTCTAGTGGTCCGATGATGGAACAGGCTTGGCGGAATTACCTAAACAATACAATTCCGACGCGCCTCCCCAAAATGTGACCGATAGAAATCCGACAGGCTAGCAACTCGGCGTCTATGCTCAAGGTTATGTTCCCGGTTCTTTAAAGCCATGCACCCAGTTCTTTTTTTAAAATAAATTATCAACGCGTCACAAAATTTGGTGTTGAAAATGAATTCAACCAATCACATCACAACTCGTGTTTGATCATTAAAATTTGTGACATTCGTTTTGAGATAATTTTCATTTCAAAAGGTTAGGAGTTTGTGGCTAAGTTATAATAGCCACACGTGTCGATTCTCAAGGTTAAGCAACGCTTGTCGAGGTCGGTCCGTGGATGGGTGACCATTTTTACATACCGAGACTCCACCGTGTCTCAGAAAGCACATTAACTTGTTGGTCCCAGCTGTCATTTAAAGATCTAGATATCACAGTCGTCGGATAGTCAGAAGCCAGAAAATCTAACACCAGTCTTTTTTGAAGTGAAAACTTCTTTAGGCGCGTTGGGCATTTTTGAGATGGAAAAAAGCTATTGAACTTGCCACCGACACAGACACCGACACAGTCACGCGCCGCACCTGCTACGCGTCGTAGCACTCGTAGCGGATCGCGTAGCGGATTGAAGTGAAAACTTCTTTAGGCGCGTTGGGCATTTTTGTTCAAGTTTTCACTTCTGTCGGCACTTCCGGAGTGACACTCTTTTTCTTTTTAAATTGGGACAAGCCCACCACATTATTCTCAAACCACTGTAACTCCTGTAAGCCAGAATCAACAGTGGAAAAAACGCCGAGGCTGGACTACCTCGTAAAGTCCCAGACAAACGATTAAACTATCTTGAGTCAACGAAATTAATCAGAAAAGAACAGCGGAGGAGTAAGAAAAACGTAAGGAGGCAGAACAAAGGTCATTAGGCACAAAAGAATATTTACAACTGGGGTAAGCCAAGTTGCCATGTTAACACCAGTCTTGCCAAAGCCTGTCGTGTTACCCAGTTACTGGGTTGTGAAGGTTAGATAGGCAGTTGCTCCATGTAAAATACTAGTACTCAGCTGCATGAAATTAAAATGATAAATGTTGACTGCATACGCATGTAGTAGTTGCTATTCTGTTTTAACGGCACAGTTGCCGTAGTGGTTGCGTGTCGCGGGTTAGATCCCCGCACGGAAAAAATATACTTATATGGCCTACAGATAGTTGTTTCGGGTCTGGGTGTCTTGCGTATGTGAGTTTAAATGTTTGTGACGCACCCACGATCCAGGAGTAATTCCTAGTGTGCGGCAAGGTTTTATTAAAAAAAAAATGTTTAAAGCTGTTTTTGAAGTGAAAATTTCTTAAGGCGCGTTGAGCATTTTTGAGATGGGAAATACGGGAGGGCGTGCCAGACTCTTACTGACTAAAACCCACTCGTGTTCCTTCAGTGTTGCCCTTTGCGTTCGGGCCGCGGTGTCTCTTTTGAACAATACCGCGACTGGTCTTTAAAGCTTGAGAATAGTTTAGACGATTGTAGACTCGTCTTTTAAATGATTGGTGTCTATGCATTTGCATACCGGTCATTTAACCATCTGGACAGCCACATATGCATTATTATTCATAGCGATAAAATATATTCAGGCCAAAGGAAAGAGTCCGTGTTAGTTTTACGAGTATTCAACCTAAATAGCTTTGATGACTAGCTTTAAAGATGAGCTATTGGGTCACTTCTTTTTCCCCAGTTATTTTCCAGCTGGTGTGAAGGGCGGGCGTTTTGGAGGATTGTCTTATGTTACTTTGACCTTGATAAGTGCAAATTCGCCGCCCAATTTATTGGTTTTGATATTTCTCAATTTAAAGTGTATCTTCTTTTTTGGAAGTCGGTTGTACTTTTTAAAAAAAAAGTTTTTCTATTTTTAACCGACTTCTTAACCGACTTCAAAAAAGAAGGAGGTTATCAATTCGGATGTTTGTATTGTTTTTTTTTTAAGTATGTTCGGGCTCCGTCATTTAATGACGGATTTGCAAAATTCTTTTTTTGTTTGAAAGGAGTTTGTTTCGAAATGGTCCCATTTAAATTTCATATAAATCTGATCATGGGTTTCGGAGACAGACAACGGAACTCTTCAAAAATTGACAGCAAATCAACCGCGTTTGCTGCTATAGTATGTCTATGAATTGTTAACACAGTTTAATGGCGAACCACAACTAAAAAGTGAAAAACAAAAAACTTTATTTCAAAAAAATAGAACCGACTTCCAAAAAAAGTGCAAAATAACTTTAATTTTGGAAATCGGTGTCAAAAAACGAAGACACAAAACCAGGAATACCGACGTCCGAAATTAAAGTTATTTTGCACGTTTTTTGGAAGTCGGTTCTATTTTTTTGTAAAAAAGTTTTTTATTCACTTTTTAGTTGTTGTGACGAACCCCAATGCCCGAATTGATAACTCCAATAACATGGAATTTGAACATGATTGGAGAAAACCAAAACGTCATCTATGTATGTATATTTTTTGTTTTTGTTGTTTTTTTTTTCAAAAAGAGCTTCGATAAAAAAAAATATGGGACCACCACTGAAGTTATGACCTACCAAACAAATAAAGAATCATCAAAATCAATTCATAATTGGCGGAATAATTGCGTAACAAACATACAAAAAAAACGAGTGTGCTTTAGTATTTAGACCACACGACTGAAGTAAAAATTCTTTAGCTCCGTCTCTTCCGTTGGCCTCACCCGATCACACTTTACGTAACGCTCTCGTCACGCATTCACCAGCTTACTCCCCAAATCAAGCGTGCGTAAAGAAGTTTTACTTAAAAAAAAACAACACAGTCGAATTAGCCTTTGGGGAACATCGGCGTGATTTTATGTTATGTTGTTGTATTACATTTTTTAACAAAAACGCATAAAGTCCATGTCATAATTTGTAGGCACACAATGCCAATCTTTTGTCTCCATTAGTCCACGGTCGCGCACAATTATAAGCCGATTTATTTGAACGGATGTGTGTGTGTCTAAACAATGCATCGAGCTCTCTGGCTAATTCGTCTATGTTTGCTGTTATATAATTTGTTGTAAGTCCTAATTCCCACGGGCTGGAGACAAGTGTAAATAGCTTTATTGTGGGTTTCTTGAGGTCGGAATGTGGAGCGGTTTTAAGATTTTTGTATAATAGTTACAAAGTAGTGTTTGTAGAATCTTTTCATCGCGGTTTATGCTATACGAAAAAACTCATGTAGCTACTAAGGGAATTAATGATATGATGGAGAAAGTATTAGCGAGTCGGCATGGTTCGTACTCTTTGCAGAAGGGCTAACTACCAAACATACGCATGTTTGGTAGTTAGGACTTACTAGTTGAGGCAACTTTTTTAACCGATGAAAAAAAAAGGAGGAGATTCTCAGTTCGACCGTATACATACATATATATATATTTTTTTTGTGTATGTTCAGCCCTCACTCCGTCATTTATGAACCGATCTTAATTATTATTTTTTTGTTAGATAGGGTATAACCTCAAGGGTGGTCCCATGTCAAGGAAATCAGGATCTGATAATGAAATCCTGATTAAAATGGGAGAAAACCTCAAAATTGGGCACAAATATTGTTTCTGTTTACTTTTCATAACTTAATCAGGTATTTGCATTTAGGAATCGTCACATCATGAAACTGAGCTGATGATGGAAACCATACCTTTCCTAAACAATAGAAGTTAGACATGAAAAACTGGTTTTAGTGACAGATACCACTTAATAAGTTTTGAGAAAAGACGTCTTTAGAATATTGGAGGTAACCTCAACTGGTCAATATCCTGGGAACCTCAGTGCCAAGAGGAATGATGAAGGATTAGAAATTAGCCTCAGAGTATTAAAAGATGATGCGAGTCACAAAAAAATCATAAAACAAAAAACTTTTTAACAAAAAATTCAACCGACGAAAAAGAACTAAAAAGCAAAAAATAAATAAACCTTTTAAGTCTTGAGTATTGAGCTTATTTACCTACATAAAATATCAAATTTTATGTAAACTTATTATGAGTCGGCGCCGAATGATATACTTTAAAATGGCGCTTAACGTGCACACCGAACGGGTTACCATCTCTGCATTTGCTGGGTGTCAAACACATAATGCTGGTTTTCAGTTGGCACCTTGAAGTGACACACGGACGTGTGGGTAAATAAAATAAATAACGACTTCTAATGATTTTAAATTAAACATCACGTCTAAGCCCCTAGTCTTATTTCTTTGAAAAAAAATATATATTACTCTTGACTATTTTCTTCTTATGTGTATTTTTTTCTATGTGAATATTTGAAATTATATTTTTATAACATAGTGTAATTAATTTGTAGTTATGTCTAACGCGGATACAAAATTGAGAATGACGAAAAAACTGTTAAGCGTATTTTTATGAAACCTTCACCATTTTAAAGATAATTTAATTATGTATCTTTTAGTATACGTGTTTTAGTATAATATTTGTTGTTTTATGTATAAAAAATGAATATTGCGTCTAATTTACGATAGCGCTCCTTGATGAGCGAGTCCCATTACTGGATGGTCATATGACGCGTTGCTTGAGCTCAGCACAGAACACGCAAGCTAACCACTCAAGGTCGTTGGCATATAACTGCGCCTTAATTAAATATCGACTTAGAGATTCAATTTAATTAAAACATTGATCTTTATAGGTACTACCTATAACAAAAAATACAATTATTTATGTACCCAGAATAAAACACACAAAAAGTGGGATTTTTTATATATTTCCGGGTTATTCAGATATCAACTGAATGAGTATATATAAACACCAGTTAGTTACATAATTGTTTAAAAAAAAAAGACTAAGTATAGTTTAAACTACAAAATAAGAATTCATCTTCTTATTTTGTAGTTTATCTTTGAACTTGCTTAGTACGAGTAGGTAGGTAGGTAGGTAGGTTTCTCCGCTTATGGCTAAAGTAATAACAGCCGCACGGGTTAAGCTTAAGTCAAATTAGGTAGGTACTTAGAGTACACACTGTTGTCAACATTACCTGACCCACCCTAAAATCAAACGACTTTGGACCCTCGGCCTGTAACATTAAGGTTTATTTAATTTAAATGAGCTTATCACACAAGTGCACGAGGACTCGATGAACAAAAATACAATAATAACACAGACACAGTCTGTACTATGGGGACCGGAACAAAGGATAGGCTTATTTTCGCATTGATAAGAATTAATTACTATTGCCAAAAATCTATTTAAATAATTGTCAAAACGCGCCTAAAACAAGCTGTCAACCGCGTGATAATTTTATTCTGTCAATTTTAAAATTCAAATTCTTAATTTGAATGACGATTGAGAAGCAGCCAGTATTTTACTTACCTGCATGCTAAAAGGTTCGTAACAGCATACGACCTTCTTAGACGTCACTACCCAGATACATCTTTTGCACATGAGGTGGTTGTAGTGAAGTCCTTGAGGATTCAATGACATGATCTTAACCTTGATGCAACGAAGTGCATTCCTGTAAAACCTGTTTTTCTTGTCCATTAAATCTATGTAGGTTCTTACTAGCTACTTACTAGGGAATTATGTCGACACTTCGACAGCCTTTGTGTATAATTATGTATAGACATAGGTACAATCAGCTCGATTAATCTCGCTTATCTAAAGTACATATCTAACTAAGATTGTAGAATATACCACCTCATCATCCTCCTTTTTAGGATTCCGTAACCGAAGGGTAACAAACGGGACCCTATAGTACTATGCCACCGCTGTCCGTCCGTCTGTCAGCGGGCTGTACACCACGATCCGTAATAGCTACAGTTGAAAATTTTTCATAGAATGTGTATTTCTGTTGGCGCTATAACAAATAATAAAGCACCCCTTAATTTAAAATTATTTTTATTATTTGTTGTTATCTAGCGGCTATAGAAATATACGCTGTGTGAAAATTTCAACTATCTACCTATTACGGTTCATGAGATAGTAGCCCAAAACAAACTAAAAAAAAAACACGTTTCTAGAAACTTTTTGTTTTTGTTTTTTTTTTAGTTTATGGTACGGAACCCTTCGTGTGCGAGTCCGACTTGCACTTGGCCAGTTTTTTTTTGTGAGTCGGGCATTCGTCCAATGACTTCTCCCGCTCTGGGTGAAGCGGGAGGGCGTGTCAGACTTTTACTGACTAAAACCCACCTTTGTTCCTTCAGTTGCCTCTGTGCCAAGGGTCGCGGTAACTCTATTTCGAATTTATCCGCGACCCACATCATCCTCCAGTTTTTAGATATTCCAATTGATTTGTGGTGCAGAAAATCTTCTTCGTACGATCTTTGTTTACCGTCATTACAATTATTGTCATCTCCTTTCTAGCAATTAATCTGCCTAGCCTCTTCTCAACTATCTTGGGGTCGGCTTCCAGTCTAACCGGATGCAGCTGAATACCAGTATTTTACATGGAGCGGCTGCCTATCTGACCTCCACAACCCAGTTTCTGGGTAATACGATACCCCTAGGTAAGACTGGTTGTCAGACTTTCGGGCTTCTGACGACCCGTACCGACTGTCAAAGATCCACGATTGGCAGCCGGGGCCAACGGCTTAATGTGCTTTTTTAGTCTAAATATGTAAAGATGGTCACCAAGCGTAGCTTAACCTGATAGATCGACCCGTGCGGCTGTTATTACTTTAGCCACGAGCTCCTCAAGCTTCTTCCACGAGCTTTTCCTATCTAGCAATTTAGGGCCTTATTTATAAAAAAAAATAACCATGAACAATCACATCACATCATCAGCCTTTTTAATGTCCCCACTGCTGGGGCACAGGCCTCCTCTCTGTGAGAGGGTGTGGACCGTAATCCAGCACGCGGGCCCAATGCGGATTGGTGGATGTCACATGTCTTCGAATTTTTGACAACCATGAACAATAGAATTATTTATTATTTTTTATATTTACAGAAAGTGTACATTATTTAGTCTACAGTAGTAAAATTTCCTATAGGTACAATTATAGTGCCTAAAAATAAACTAAATACACTACACACTACTACCTACACTATTATTACCGTTACCACTGAGCTTTTTTTTTTGTGGTTATGGGAAATCATCCAATGACTTCTCCCCCTTCGTGTCAGACTTATACTGACTAAAACCCACCCCTGTTCCTTCAGTTGCCTGAGTGCTCAGGGGCGCGGTAACTCTGTTTAGAATTTTCAGCTACCCCTGGGCAGATAATATATCAACTAAACTACCCTGGCCTGTGAATTTTGATGGAGCAAAAATTCACATGAATAAATTAAGTAACAATTAATCTCATATCTAAAATACTTAGTTATCATCTTCCTGTACTAAATTATATGAAAACAATACAGAATTAGGTTGCGTCCTTCATTTTGGACCATTTTCTCTTTGTGTACGTTCGTATGTGATAACATACCATTGTCTTTAGAGGTCATAGGCTTGTTGAGGGCAATTTTATGGTGTTTTTTATTGCATATATTTGAAGTTTGGACGAACAATGCGTCACGTTTTGTAGTAGTCAAATTAGGTAGCGTCATTGGCTTCGTCATCGTTAGTATTCAGAGATAATTGGGTATAGGTCAATTATATCTTTCAACCCGGAAAAGGTCATGGTTTAAGATGCGCTGTGTTGATACAACACATGAAACAATACAACACATAAACGTCACATTTGTTACAAAGAGGATAAAGTATTTTTACGTTGTTAAAACAGGTCTCAGAATGTTTCGTATCCAAAGTAGTAGGCAAAAGTGTCAGAAACGGCCGTGTTTGGTACTTTTGCCTACTACTTTGGATACGAAACATTCTGAGACCTGTTTTAACAACGTAAAAATACTTTATCCTCTTTGTAACAAATGTGACGTTGGATTCTTTAATATTTATCTTCTATGCTATGCTACGATTTTTTATTCAATGAGGGCGCCACTTGGCTGGTAGTAGGGCCTTAAGCTTGCTAATCGCTGAACAGGTTTGGGCTCCGCAGCTAACGATCGTGGGCGATTTGGGGTATCTAATATTCAAGGGGCGAGAGAAACACTTAGGAAATTAGGGACAAGATCCAGGGACGAGCGAAACCCAAACCTTGGTATGAAGAAATCATAATCATGCCTAACTTGGTTCTGTCTCCTGCTTGATGAGGGAAGTGGAAATTATTTTTTTTAAGTTTCCGAATATCGGAATGTAAAAACGGAAGCCTTATAAGATCATTCGTGCGTCTGTCTGTCTGTCTGTCACAGCCAATACACTTCGAATCTACTGATCCGATTAAATTGAAATTTGCTACACATGTGTATTTATATGACTCAAACAAGGTAAAGTAACGTAAATTATTTCGACTAAGGGGGTCACTTTTGGGGAGAAAATCGCAAAATTAAAAAATAAAGTTTTTTTAATCTGTGCTGTGCGACATATCAAATGGAAGCCGCGCATTGTGAAGGTCTCAAATATATATGTTTTTAAATTTAACCATTTTAAAGTGATTTAGGAAAATAAACGAAAATTGACCATTCGCTCCCCGATTATATTATTATATCTCCGAAACTACTGAGTCTAAAAATTTGAAAAAAATACAGGAAAAATAGTTCTTTACATATAGATTACAGGAAAACCTATGAGAAGTCTATATTTTCACAAACTTTATATTAACTTGCTTTGGTTTTTTGTGTTCCGGTTACAAATTAGTAACCCTTTTTATCCGACTTCGAAAAAGGAGGAGGTTCTGTGTTCGACTGTAGGTATGTATGTTTTTTTTTTCTATGTATGTCCACCGATTTCTCTGTCAGTTGTGGACCAATTTTCAAAATTCTTTTTTTATCCGAAAGAATGAAAAATAAAAAACTTTTTACAAAAAAAAAAAACAACCGACTTCCAAAAAAATACACTAAAAATATTAAAATGACTTTCATTTTGAAAGTCGGTGTCAAATAACGAAGAAATAAAATACAAACACCGACTTCCGAAATTAAACTTATTTTTAAATTTTTAATGTATTTTCTTTTTTGGAAGTCGGTTGTTTTTTTGTAAAAAAAACATTTTTTTTTTCAAACACTTTCTGGTCTTTGATTAAGCTGAAACTTGCTTTACTTATAAAATTAAGTGCCCAATCCAATAGTAATATGAAGCTGGTCAGATGATGGAGAATATTACTTTTTATAAAAGACTTTAAAAAATATGTGATTTGTTCCGAACCCTTTGCGCGCGAGTCCGACTTGCACTTAACCGGTTTTTTTCTAACTCTTCCGCTGTTCTTTTCTGATTAATTCCGTTGCGGTACCCAAGTCCGGGACTCATCGAACTTCATTGCCTCAGCGGTTTTCGGGTGGTCGCCACTGTTGATTCTGGCTTTCAGGAATTACAGTGGTTGGGATTAGTGAGACAAGTTTATCTAAAAAAAAAACCATGCATGGTCCTTTACCACCAGTGTTCAGGTTGGCTTCCAATCTCGCAGAATGCTGCTGAATATCACCATTTAATATGGAGTGACTGACTGACCAAGTTACTGGTAACATGATGCTTTTTATCAAAGACTGGTTAACAATCTTTCAGGCTCCGGGCTATCAACAACGAGTGTCAAATATTTGCGAGTAACAGCGGGTATATGGTGTGGCTATAAATACCACCTTTCGCTAACGTCTAGATTGAATAGATCTGATAGAACAAAAAGGGCTAGTATCGTATACGTCACGTGAATGTTTAAGTTTCCTGCAAATTTTTACGATCATTATCATCATTTCCGCCCAAAACACATCCACTATATGCGTCATCCAAGTTTCGCCACAACTACAATTTTCACGATGAAATTTTGTTATTTTGAATAAACTAAGGTATGAGGTTGTCAAAACGTCTCACTGAAAAAGTGGTTAACAAAAGTTCAAAGCCGGATCTCATAGGTCAAACCATAAAATGTAAAAATATCATTAAATATTTTTTCAACGGGGCGTGAATAACTTACAACTATGTATGTATCTCAAGACAGACAGACAAATTACACAAATAATATTTACATTAATACATTTACGTCCAGTTTTTCACAATAACGTGTCGACGCGGAAACTGCTGCACAAAAAACGATGAAACAATCCGCTCGCATAGTTAACGTAGCGTGATATTGACTGATCTTTATGAGATAATGCCTGATGAGTTGGTAATGCATTATTTATTATGAAGCTCTTTTGTTGTAGCTTTGTTTTTTTTTTGTCATAATGTTTTTAATTAGATAATTCACATTCGCATGGTGATAATAATGTTGTTGAAAGTCCTTCCGTAGAAACCACAGCAGAAATAGTGAACATTATAAACACCAACGGGAAATAAGAATATCTGTTGGTTTTAGAAAGGATGAGAACAGTTACCAAATTTATGATATCTTTTGTTCCAGGTCCTATTTGCCTATGTCCTAACCAGCCTCCGATATACCTCAGCAGAAGAAACAGTCCTATCAGAAGTCTTAACACCCACCAACACTGAAGCTGAAAAAGCTGACAAATTAAAACGACAGAGCAGAAGCTATTACGACTACCGATATGGAGCACCAAGACCTATATACGACAGGTTAGAATACGCAAGACAAGAGTACGACAGACCACGATGCGGCCGATGCGATGATCGTAGAGACGACAGGGACGACAGAGACGATGACTACGACAGACGCGACAGGTATGACGACGACAGACGTGGCCACAAACCTACTTCTGGCAGCAGATATGACAATAGAAAGAACTACGATAGTGACGAAGACAGATACTCCGATAGAAAGGGAGGACAAAAGAACGGAACGGAGGAAGAGAATGGTGACAATAAAAGTTCGTACGATGATAAAGACAGCAGACCAAGTGGTGGCAACCGAAAAGGGAGTGATAGAGACAGAGACAGGGATCGGGGCCGAGACAGGGACCGGGACAGGAAACGAGGAGGAGACCGCTACGATGATAGAGACAGATATAGACCAGACTATTATGATAGATTTCTAAGAGAAAGAGACCCTTACAGAGAAAGAGATCCCTACGATGATTATAGAGGAAGACGACCATCATATGATAGATATTATCCTAGTTATGACGATGGATTGAGCAGATATGATGGGTATTCTGGAGCAAGGAGACCTGCTTATGATGGGTATGATGACGGCTACGGTGGATATGGACCGGGTGCTGGCAGGGGACCGCATGATAGGTGAGTGACATTTTTATTCGTCATACATATATATCTATTACCAGTCAATTTAGGAAGACAGATAATTTGATAAAAAATTATGACGCCCATCGCCAGTTTTAGGGTAATATGTGCGGAGCAATCCACAGCCTCTGTGCCAATCGAACCGTTGAAAATTACTTTATTATGTATCACATTAGTAGAAGTAGACTAACGATTGCAAAGTTCGTTCACACATAAACTAACAATACAATGTCCGCTACGCTGAAATAATGTCGAACACATCAATACATGACGCTTTCACCTAAAATTCAAAATGGCAATACGAATTATGGAATGTAACGGTAAAATTGTAGAGGTTAGGTTATTTTCCCGCCATTGTGGGCCGCCATTGTTGCTTTATTGAACTTTATGTGATTATAGATTTCAGCTTGTTAAATTTATTTGTTGGGCTTTCGAACCCTTTGTTTGGCTGTTTTGTTTATTAGAAAATTTGGGCTAATTTAATTTCATGGTTGTAGCAACTAGCTATTTCAACTATTTGGTGTGTGATTCCGCGTTTAATGCTCTATTAGCTGCCAACGACCTTGAGTGGTTAGCTTGCGTGTTCTGCGCTGAGTTCACGTAACGCGTATGTCCACCCAGTAATAGGACTCGCCCATCAAGGAGCGCTGTCCGAAATTAGACGCATTATTAATTTATTACACATAAAACAACAAGTATTAAACTAAAACACTGAGACTAAATTATAAATAATTAAATGATCTTTAAAATGGTGACGTTTTCATAAAAATACGCTTTATAGTTTTGCGTGATTCTCAGTTTTTTATCCGCGTTAGACATAACTTTACAAATTATATATACAATGTTATAAAAATATAATTTCAAATATTCTAAGATCAAATTACGACGGAAATAGTCTAGAGTAACATATATTTTTTTCAAAGAAATAAGACTAGTCGTTTAGACGTGATGTTTAATTAAAAACCATTAAAAATCGTATAACTGCGCTATATACGCGGAATCACACACCACCTTACGACTTACCGAGTTATCCGCAAACAAAAGGTATTTCATTCTCACAAATTATAGGTAATCACATTAGACACCTACTTACTACAATAAGAATAACCCACAGACGTAGTAGGTACCGTAAAGTCTTTGACTAGATAATCTCGGGATTCATCTAATTCCATACAATTATCCAATTTGCAAGACAATCAGATGTTTCGCAGGTTTAGATTAACAGTACACGGGTACTGTTACTAGTTCAGACATTCTTGTTGAGGGAATTAAGAACAGGTGCACGCGAAGCAACTATTTTGCTCCCTTCAAAATAAAATAAACACGTACCTACCATATACACCTTTATGAGACTTAGTGAATTACGGTTGGAAACCGGGCAGAATATTTATAACTTCTGCATAGTAAACTATGAGGTATTTGTCAATGGGTTAGCCAGGTCCGGTTCGGGATATCTCTTCGTGGGGCAGTGCTATTTAAAGTCTCTGTGGGATATTTAATTGTTTAGATGGAAACCACTGTTAAATCACTAAACATTGTTTATATTTTACTAGCTGACCCACGAATTTCGTACTGCCTCAGAATCAATAAATGAATTTGTTTTCGAAATATCATTAAAAAACCGTTCCAGCAGACACAATTAAAAACCTATTGTCGAGTCTCTTTAAGGAGACGCGAGCGGCCTGACGGATTAGACTAAATGAATGATTTTTTTTTCGTGAATTTTTAATAACACTTCTGTTCCCCAGTCCATAATTATAAGCGTCCTGTAACATGTTCAAAGTTGATTGGGATCTCGATATGTATCTGAATAAACATGCATGCAGACTGCAGTAGTAGTGGTGCATTGTCTTGTCAACCATGAATGCGGCATGATATTAAATGCATAAAAGGGGTGCCTCAGCCTAACACATGCATAATGCAGATCAGTGGGATTCAATGAATGGGTGGCTTCTTTTCTTTGTTTATTTTGGTCATCTTAGATCCTTTTGTTGTCATGGGCATTGTGATGTGGGGGAATCAAGAACGTGTTGTGAGGAAAGTTTTGAGGATGAATGTGGATGGTTATAGGGGTATAGGAAGACCTTAAAAACGAGGTATGTATCGCAGCTAACTAGCTTAATTCGTCATTCAATTAACAGCCTAGCCTGTTAACTAAACGGCGCCGTTCAACCAGCAGCCCGAATGATATTTCAGCCGATGCGTCTATAATACAACATTTAATGCTTAGGCCATTCATACAATAAGGTGACTATATAAAAAAAAGGCTTAGGGCACCCCGACATGGACGGGTGTGAGATGACGGGAAGACAGGAATAGAAGTCCTGCAGCAGGGCTACAAGTTACGTTTCAAGCAGTCTTATGCAGATGGTGGTTAAATGTGCGATTGAACTGAAACAAATACAAGCAATCATAATATGTATATGCGGCGTGCTACGACTCATAAGAGACACTGTGAAACATTTTTACTGTGGTAGTTTTTCTCATTCTAGTTGTCAGTCGCCATGTAAGAATAAGAATAAGAATAAAATTTTATTAAAACCATTGTTTTGTTTACAAAATAAGAGATGCATTGGTCCCCAAACTAGGCAGCGCCTGTATCTTGGGGGCCGGAGTTGCCATGTCATTATAAAAAGACATGTTGTAAATAAAAGAATCAATAACTAGGATGAAGTATTTTAAGATACATAATATTTTGATGATTAGGTTACTCGTACCTTTTAAAATTAATCTTAGGATAGAATTAGTGCAAAATACAATAAAATAAAAATCAATCCTGTAATGTTTGTGGTGTGCGCGTCTACTCTTAATTGCAAGCGGTTTTTGTATTTTTTCTGCCACCATTTTGTTTTCCGTTGGCTGGTCACGGGTTGACGGTTACTGAGTTACTGACCGTTTGTTTCCATTCAGTTCGAATTTTAAAGGTCGAAGCACTTAGTTTAATTTTTAATAAGGTCATAAATTAGTTATTAATGGTTCCGGGTCAATGGAAACAGAACTCGTTTTGAACTGCCATTTATCAGAAGAAGATTAAAGATGTTGAGTCTAGATACTTTCCAATTTTGCTAGAGTATTATTGTAGTCGCACCTCGTTGTATCCAAGCCTTATTTTATTAAAAAAAAAGTATATTTTAAACAAAACTAAAAAACGCTTTAAATATATTTCGTATTTTTTCTCAGTAAATTCTTTCACATGAGGAATACATAAAAAATAACGAGTCCGCCATCTTTGGGAGTCAGCCATATTGGATTTAGAATGACGTCACTTAGTTGCCATCGTGCATTTTCAGCCAAACTAAATACCTATTTATGCAAAATTTCAGCTCAATCGGAAACCGGGAAGTGGGTCAGGTTAATTATTACAGATGAAGCTAATAATAAAAGCGTGTTAAAATCAGAAATAGTGTGTCTAAGACCGTATCATTAACTTTCCCATCGCCTGGTCTTCTGTAATAAAGTTCGATTCTTTGTTAGTTTCAGGCCATGGGACGAGACATACCGCGGACAGGCGGGGTGGGACGCAGGCGGTAGGGGCTACTACTTTGCGTCTGGCAGGCCCGAGGCCCCTGCTGCAGGATGGGGAAGGCCTGAGTATTCTAGGTAATTTACGGCAATAGATTTTTTAACATCATTTTTTGGCTGAAAAACAAAATAGCTTGTCCTTTGGGCTATTACTGACGTGTTAATATTTACGTGATATGTCACGTTGTTACTCTATGCATTTTAGAAACGACTGAAATAACACGTCAGTAGGAAACAATAGACCTTATTTAAAAAATAAAAATAACCACATGATTACTACATTGATAATCAGGTTCATAAATTCATAATTCAAAATTTAATCTGGAGAATTTGACTTTAGACAGTATTTAAATTAAGGATATTGGTTCGAGAGTTTTATATATACTGGGTGTAACGCAAAGTTGTGGTCATATTTTAAGGACTGCATCTGCCCATCGGTTGGTCCATGGATGGGTGACCATCTTTACATACCGAGACTCCTCCATGCCTCGGAAAGCACGTTAAGCCGTTGGTCCCGGCTGTCAATCGTGGATGTTTGATAGTCGTTACGGGTCGTCAGAAGCCCGAAAGTCTGACATCCAGTCTTATCAAAGAGTAATATCGAATTACCCAGTAACTGGGTTGTGGAGGTCAGACAGGCAGTCGATCATGTAAAATACTGGTATTCATCTCCATCCGGTTAGACTAGAAGCCGAACCCAAGATAGTTGGGAAAAGACTAGGCACATGATGATCTGCCCATCGGTGTCCCAACTTTCTTCAAGAAAATCTGTGAATATTCAAATTTTTTTTTTTACTTTCCATACAAATATTGATCAGCTGATGATAACTTTGTATGGAGAGTTCAATTATTTTTTGGGAATTCTCTATTTTTTCTTAGAGAAACTTTTCATTTCCATGGGCAGAACCGATTCTTAAAGTATGACCACACCTTTCCGTTACACCCTGTATATACGGCTGAATTTCTTTAAACTCAATTGTATGGTTGATCTTAAGAAATTATTTTTAAATCGTCTTAATGTGTGTTTCCTGTGTTGCATTGCCCAATTTTATATTTTTTAAATCGTGAAAATTTACGAAATTTTTCCTTATTTGCAGACCACAAGACACCGGTTACCAGAGCATAGGCTACTCTGGTTACGGTAGCACCCACCGCGATCCTTACGCACAAGGCGGTGGTGGTTACGGCCAGGGAGGGGCTAGTTACGGCCAAGGAGGGGCTAGTTACGGCCAGGGAGGGGCTAGTTACGGCCAGGGAGGGGGTAGTTACGGCCAGGGAGGGGGTAGTTACGGCCAAGGAGGGTCTAGTTATGGCCAAGCAGGTTACGGCCATGGAAGCGCTGGCTATGGCCAAGGTGCCAGTTATGGCCAAGAAGGGTACGGACAAGGAGCAGGTGCAGCCGCTTATGGACAAAGTTTCGCTGGATATGGACAAAGTGGTAGTGGATGGCATAGTGTGGGGAGACCTTATAGGGATGAGAGGTGAGCATTGTTCTTTGTCCTCTTTTCTTTTTTAATCCTAGTTGTATATTTTATTATTATTATGTACAAGTTTGTGAGCATGGATGTATGGAATTTATTTGTTCTTTCACGAAAAAACTACTGACCGATTTTTTATAAAACTTTAGAGTAATATAGCTTTTACATCAAAGTAACTTATAGGCTATAATTTATAATGAGGGAAGTACCAACTCCAAGAAGCTGCTGGCAGAAGCGAATAACATATAAATGGGGAATAAGTGTTTTACGTAAACTAAGATTTCAAATGGCACCGCACCACAGTTTTAGATTTTTATCCTTCTTCGAATTGAACGTGATTTTAATTTTCTTAGTCTGTCAATAAAACTAAATGCATTTGTACAGTTCTTGCCAAACATCTTGGCCGCCCTGAAGTTGAATTTCCGATGCGCAAGGCGCAGCGCGAGTATGAGATTTACTACTGCGCAGCCATTGTAGCGAACTTCAGAGCGGCCAAGAAGTTTGGCCCGCCCTGTAGTTGTAGTTATAATTATGATGATCGGTTTTGTACGCTGAAGTACAACTGGCGTCTTTTTATGGGCACTATTGAAAGAAAGAAACATTGTCAACACAGTACTGGGTCGCGTATAAATTTGAAACAAAGTTACCGCGCCCCTGGGCACTCAGGCAAGGAAGGTACAGGGGTGGATTTTAGTCAATAAAAGTCTGATACGCCCTCTCGCTCCGATTTCCAATCCCACAAAAAAAAAACACTGTACCAACATAATAGCGATAGGCCGCCATAGGTCTAGGTTCAAGCCATCAAACGTACCCATCTACCCATCTTAATATGTTTCTTATCTCCTTTCCAGCGGCGTAAAGAAGCTCGACAACAGAGACAGAGATAATTACAACCAGGATTCAAAGCGAAGTCAGAACAGCTACGAACAATCTAGCCGCCAACCAGCCAGTTTTGGCCAAACAGCCAACTATGGCCAGAGTGGCTACCAACAAGGTTATGGCCAAAGCAGTAGCACTACTCCTGGGACCAGCTATCTGTTCCAAAGGGAAGATGAACAAGTCACTGTGAAAGTGGAGGAGACCACCAAGAAGCCATCTTAGATTTTGTTTTGTGTTCTGTATTTGAAATATTTCATGGTTGACTTAAGTTTTAATAAAAGAGTGTCTGTAATATAACAATGAGAATAATTCTGTAATATAACAATGAGAATAATTCTGAGAGTTTCCACGTTTGGGTTTCATATTTCCTCTTGTTTTTCTCGTACAACTGGCTACTGTACTCCAGTAAAAGGAAATATTGAAGAGTAACATAAAAAAATCTTCAAAATCGGTTCACGTAGTAAAAAGTTATGAGGTAGCACACACAAAAAAAAATACAGTCGAATTGAGAACCTCCTCCTTTTTTTGAAGTCGGTTAAAAAACAAAATTATCCATTATTTACTAGTGAAACTTTCTCCATCTAGCAAGTGAGTTTTTGCAGAACTGCAGATCAAATTTCAATTTGCGCGCACAGCAACGAGACCACTCTAGTTAGGGCAATTATTATTATCAACTTACGACCCGCCCCAGCTTTGCACAGGTACAAATTATATACCTAAACCTTCTTCTTGAATCACTCTGACTACTGGTGAAAACCACAGGAAAATCCGTTCAGTAGTTTTAGTGTTTATCGCGAATAGACAGACAGACAGACACGACTGCCCCAGAAGGAGGGTTATGTTATATAATATGTAGTGATAGGACCAGCATAATGATGCTTTCGCCTTATTATTCGACATCTATCACATAAAAGTGTTGTAGGAAGGTCCCAATAATACAGGTTGTAAGGGGAACGCTTCCGAAGCTAGAACGTAGATTATATACAACCTAAATGCAAACAGATACCAGTGATATTTCGCTTTATTTCGGCGTCGCGTGGACATGGGGTCGTTGTGCGGCCAACGGCTGTTGGCGAGAGCGCGCGCACTTTGAACTCGAGAAATACGCGGGCGTCAGCTGATACTTTACGAATATTACATTGCATGCTAAATTTGTAAGGAAAAAAATGTCTTTAACTGCAAATAACGGTTTCATTTAACTGTTCTCACAGCATAGTGTACGCAAAATGCTAAAAAAACTTGTTCTTTTTTTGTCAGATTTTTTGATGGTATCGTATCGAGAATCACTAGCCTTATTACCTGTCTCCGTTTTCGGAAGCGTTTACCTTACACCCTGTATAACACCCTAAAATTAAGTCAGCCATGAAACCTCCCATCAAGCCACAGTGAAGCGTCATTAGCGCCTTGTGTCAGGTTGTCGTCTTGTCGCCCAACACTGACCTACGGCCTGACACAGCTAACGTATAAATAGTGTCAGTGCGTTCCCACAGTTAGAGATAAATATATTTAATTATTGATCATTTGTGTAGTAATAAAGTAATTTAATTATAGGCTTTGTTTTATTTTTATCGTGGCTGTGACATGTGCCATCTTCCCTTACCTTGATAAGTAACTTATTGATAACCTCTACCCGCGGCTACGCCCGTGTGGGAAGTGTTTTAACATCCCGAGGGAAAATACTAACTGGATGAGAAATACCCTATATCTAGGTCATAGTTTATCGTGTGCCACGTTTCATCAAAATCCGCTCAGCGTTTTAGACGTGGAAAAAGTGACAGACTGATACACTTTCGAATTCGAATCCCATCAGCTGCTACTCAATGGCAAGTCACCACACAGGTTTTCAAAAGTAGGGAGAACCACATATGGTCCAATAACAGACGAGACGAGTGACGCGATTAGGATTTCAACCATTGTGATTGGTCGATTCCTGCACGTCTCCGCTTCACTCCGCTTCGCTCAGCTTCGCTCAGCTTCGCTCAGCTTCGCTCAGCTTCGCTCAGCTTCGCTCAGCTTCAGTGGAACAACACAAAACAAAAGATCAGGTCCCGAAACAACTTGCTACGTTTTCTACCAACTAGGGAGCAGCGCCCGATGTTCTTCGTAAAACCGGCATGTTCCTATACGTACATGCAAAGCAAGTCGACGTCGCCCTGAACGAGACGCATGCGCCTTTGAGAAAGAAAAAAAAACAAAAATCCGATTCCCGACATCTCTATGAGCACGCTATAGCCCCGGGTAGACTTAAGAGCCGGAAGAGGTATCTTCGCTGCACACATGCCTTCCAATATCAACCACTTAAAATGAGGAGAAAACTATGGAAAGAATAATACCAACCACCCCCTGACTTCTTAAAACCCCAGGAACACCTGCCACCTGGACGGGAACTGCAGTGGCTTATATGGAAAGCACTCAATCGGTTACGTACCCTGTTATGCCGCTGCAAATACAACTTGGCAAAATGGGGTTATATAGACCCGTCTGATACCCAATGTGAGTGCAGTGCCCCTGCCCAGAACATGACTCATATACTAAAGTGCCCTGTAACAAGGCAGTGTTAAAGCCTTGTTTATTTTATGACCTCTAATCCAAATTACGTTCTTTCCTACTTTTTTAAATTTCGAATTCAAATATTCTGTTGCCTTCTGTCTAGCCCCAGTTTTTATTTTAAAATTCAGTTCAGATTCAGCCAAAGAGTATAATAATAATACGGGACGATTCAGCTGTTGAGCTAGAATAAGCTCCTCCTTATCATTTTCCGACTCTTCAGCAAACGATAGTTACCAGTTTGTAAGAGTTACTAAACAGAGAAGTGTAGTTTTATAACCAGGCAGATTCAAGCATGTGTCCTGAGTCCTGAAAATAATATGAAATAACAGAATTAATCAACGATGTATGTACCTAGTCACAGTTTATGGTGTACGTACGTTTTAATGAGTGCGTCATATAATCTTAGCTTTCGGTAAATATTGAAATCTACGTCTTAATTCGTCGTGTATTTTTATCTTCATTCAACTGCTCCTCTACGGTACTTCTCTACCTCCTCATCGTGTCAGTCCTCCGTCCCTCCACAACGTGACAGCCCTAAGAGCCCATAGCGTCACAGCGTTCATCAGGTCCTCCCTAATGCAGGTCAAGGGCGTAGCTAGGATTTTGTTCAGGAGGGGCAGGCGTAGACAAACCAAGAATATATCTAAGATAAATGCTGCATGAGCAATGGGACAGGTTACGTTAAAAATGAAAAACAAAGTAGTCGACGAGGTCCTTCACAAAACCGTTTTAACACCTCAGATTCAATTTTATCCTTAGTTTTTTGTACCATGGTTTTGTACCACTGAACATACATAGCCCGTTCAAACGGTTTTCAGTCAACATTGATCTCAGCCATGTTTTAACACGACGCAGTGTAGAAAAGGACCTCTATAAGCATAAGCTTTCTTTGCTGCCTGTGTAATTTCGCTCTTGACGGCAAAACCTTTCATAGTACCATAATCTTATAAAATTCGCATGTCAATAAAATCAACTTTGTTTTCGTTTATTAGTAGGCTACCTACGAGTACGTAATATTACTTACTGTACATGAAGATGTGGTCTATAAGATGAGGGGAAGACGACAAAGGCAAAAGTAACGATGGATGGACTGTACTGTATTTTATTATATGGCTAGAAAGGGGATGAAAAGAGAGGACGACTAATACGGAATTATGAAAGAAAAAGACATTTTACGCCGACCCCAAATACAGATTTAGATTTAGAGATTAGAACAAGAATATTTGATGATGATGGTGATAAAATAAAAGCAGTACATAAAGCTCACCGTCGCGATTCGCGAACCTTAGTTAGAAATAATAATTTGAGCTTCCCGACCGAATTTCGATCATGGTGACAAATCTCCACAGAGATTAGCCAAGTTATACGCAGGAGATATTATAGTGCCCAAGTGTGTGCGCAGACACAGGTGCACTCTTTGTTCCTTCACTCTCATAGTTTACGTGCATTCTGAGGTACAATATTGTCACAACACCAACGGCCAAACTCCGGGCTGCTACAGACTAAATCCTAATAGAAACACCCAATAGCACTTTTGGGAACCAAACCCAGGTTGTCAATCCTCACACTCAGTGTCGCGCTTGCAAGCACGAGAACGACAACGACGAAGACGAGTAAGAAGTAACTTATAGACAGCAGGAGCTATGGGCAAAAAATGCATATTATATAGAAAAGCGCTATTTTTGTAGAGTATTCATCATCAACATTTCAGCCGAAAAACGTCACTGCTGGACATAGGCCTCCCCCAAGTGTCGCCACTACCACCGGTCCTGTGCGTCTCGCATCTCTCTCACCAGGTCGTCGGTCCACCTTGTCAATGCCTACCATTCCAACGCTGCGTCTTCACGTACGCGGTCACCATTCCAGAGGGCCTAGAGTGAGTTTTTTATCGCAACCGAACGCGTTTACGGTAACGTTCGCTTACGTCGATCGTAGAAAAAATATAAAAAAACTTTTTTACAAAAAATACAACCGACTTCTAATAATTGTAAAATAACTTTAATTTCGGAAGTCGGTGTTTGTATTTTTTTGTTTCTCCGTTTATTTGACACCGACTTCCGAAATTAAAGTATTCTGCAATTTTTAGAAGTCGGTTGTATTTTTTCTAAAAAAGTTTTTTATTTTTCACTTTTTAGTTGTTATACCAAAACTAGATATTAATGGATAACCCTAATAACATGGAATTTGAACATTTTAGACAACCAAAACGTCATCTGTGTATACTTATTTTTTGTTTATGTTGATTTTTTAAAAAGATGCTGAATCAATTTCGATAAAATTTATATGGGACCACCTCTGAAGTACGACCTACCAAACAAGAAAAGAATTATCAAAATCTATTCACAAATGGCGGAGATATCGCTTAAAAAAAATACAAAAAAAAAACATACAGACGAATTGAGAACCTCCTCTTTTTTTAAGTCTGTTAAAAAGAGGTTACCCGTTATTGTCACCAGGCAGCGCTTTTACAGCTTTAGTACAAACGCGATCGATTAGGTACCTTAAAAACTGACACTCGGGGTACAGAAACGCGTTCGAGAGCGTTACAAAATCACACTAGGCCTCTGGTCTTATCAAGTTCTACGGCAGATAAAATTCTGAACCCTGAACCTAACGAAGTATCGTCTGCTGCACCTGCATTAGCTGGACCAAAAAGTTGAAGGGTGGATTGTTAAGTCAGTTTGAAAGATCTCCACTCGATTCAGTCAACATGATAACGGAAAAACCATAGAGTAATGTCAAGAAATTACAAGCTATTCCTAAATGACAGTATTGAATCATTCGATGTGGAGTGGACTTGGAGGATATGACTTGGAATATTCATAAAGCAGGAACGACTGCTACCGCCATCTGTTAGGGAATAGAGAAACTAACGGTTCAATATGTCGTCGGCAAGAAAACTGTAAGGCGTGTGGCGTAACTTGAATCTCTGATTAAGTTCACCTATTGCCTCACAGGTGGCGCTGTATCAAACTTGCCAATTTGCATATTCGGTTGCAAGGAAGGTAATCTAAGATTTTGAGAAGTTATCAAACTTTCCTAAATAATCAAAATTTAAAAAAAAAAATAGTTCACTATTTTTTTTCGGCATATGTGAATGTAAAATGGTATCTTGTGATTTTTTTCGCTATTTTATGGTTTGTGCAATAGTATGATAGTAGAGTAGTATGTTGATGTAGGAGTCACAATAATGAGTAGGTACAATGACCCCTTTCAGATTTTCAGAATTACAACTTGTATTTATATACTGTATTTAAATAAAATAAGCGTAATAATAAATATAAGCGCTTCACGTACTGTTTATCAAAATATTATCGCAGCACATATTATTACCTTAAATAGTCAGAATGTTAATATGAATTACCTACTTATTGATTGGAACAATTAACTGTAGATATGATATACGGATTATTTTTGATATCAGATAAGTTACCGACGATCGTCCACTTGGCATCGGATTCTTGTAAGGAAATAGTCTTACTTTTGATAATTATTTTTTCAAATAATAATTATAATTGCCTAGTAACAAAATAATTGATTTTAGCCTATTTTCAACGGCAAAAACAGTGTTTTCTTTTTGAAATGGCGAAGTTTTGATAAAATATAGAATCGCGAGTGGAATTAAAATTAGTTTTTGGCAGCTGAATAGACTTATGATGAAGCATAAAAAATAATTGAAATAATTCATTATCAAAAAGCTCAATAATTAATTTGCATAATGCAAATAAATTATTTAACTTTAATGTTTGCACTAAGAAAGAAAAGCTGCTATATTTTTTTTTCACACCAAATTATTTTTCCTGAATTTCTATTTGGTTGCCAAAAACATTTTTAAATTAATTTAAAAATTAAAATCAGGTTTCGGTCATTCTGATTCGTTGCTACAATGGCGGACTCTGTGCAAGTGGTGGATCAAGCCGCACCCCAACAGAACTCTGTGCAGGGCGCGCAAATACTTGTGCAAGACGCGCAAGTGCACGCGCAAGACGTGCAAGAAACGCCAGTGATCGTGCCAGTAATGCCGGAGGTCGAGGACTCGGGCGTGCAGTTGAAGAAAGACTTGCTGCAAGTCGTGGCTGACCATGAGCAGGCCGCGATGCTGAAGGACATGAATGAGTGAGATTTTTTTTTATAATTTTTTTAAGGACTTTAAATTTTGAATTCCTGAAAGGTACGGCTGTACGGTGAATGCAAAATTTTTCCTGTTTAGATAAAGATGAAAAAGGAATTACTTACGGTACATACTTCAGATACATATTGCATATACAAGATCTCGTCACCCAGGTCAGACAGTGTTACAAAATCTGCGACAAATTTCCGGAATTTATTAGAAGTACGAGCAGGTAGTCACTTTAGATATTCATTGGTGATATCGTCAGATATTACAAATGCTAAAGCCAGTAAGAAAAGTTTCCTGCGAAAGAGTTACTGTGGCCCTTGAACGCAAAAGAACATGGGTGGGGTCTAACAATCTCACTCCACCCAGAGCTGATGAAGTCATCTGATTGAATCCCATCCTCAAAAAAGAATCAGTTTCTCAGCAACGAAATATAAAACAATTCAGCAATCATAAAACTAAAAGTTGTAACGTGTCATGTCTGAAAATTTTATTGATTTACCTACCTACACGTCGGCAAATCCTTGAGATTCCGTTTCAAATCATTTAATTATATATTTTATCGCTAAAAACGTTTATTATCATTATAAAGATACTTACGTAAGTGATAAAGAATATAATATAGACTATGTGTATTTACTAGAAAAATGTTTATAGGCAACACTTATCATGAATACCTGTCGATTGAAGTTTATTGACGTGAATCATTATTTTTTGCACAACTTGAATATGTAATTATGTTGCTATTGCTTCAATATTTTTATTCATTGTTATCAAAGTTATCTTTGTTGAAGGCCATTTTGCAATTTTTGCGATCGTCTGTGGGTAACGATGAATTTGGTTGGTTGAATTTGCATTTAACAACTGGTCTGTAGCTATCCACCCTGAAATATATAGATGCCTATCACTATTATAAAATGTACTCGAAATTTAGAATGCTCACAATAGTAACTGACGTTGTCCGTTTGCTGCCTTGATCTAACAGTTAAAAGTCTCATGAATTTACTCCATTTAACAAAAGTGTTCATTGAAATAAAACATCAATTACTGAATCAAAATCTGGAAAGTTGGTTTCAAAACTATAATCTTTTTCAGGAGAATGGTTAACAGCCTGTCGATTCTGTTAACAGCTCACCTTGAAAACTTAGGTGGAGTGAACGTGAAGTGAACTGTCATTCCACCTTGATTGTATGGATTGACAGCCCACTTCAGCTAAGTTTTCACGGTGAGATTTTACATAGTAGCACTACTGGCCAATAATACTCTTATTCCCTCTGATGAAGATACGGCGATATGTACTAGATATAATATGTTTGTTATATACGATGAGTCAAGGTAGAAAGGGAAAAGGATGATACAATCAACAAAATCATAAAACTGTAGAAACAGCTGCAAACGATTATACCTAGACAAGACTTGACGTATATCATGACGTAACTGAAGCAACAGTAATTACGATAAACAGAAAGGCGCATAGCAATCAGTCGCCACAGTGAATGTTAGCAATTCATATTAATTGAAGACCGTTCGAACTGTAATACAAGCTCATTGAGGCCGACGCATTACAAACGGTTTGTAGACAGAGCGCTGCTTTGTTTATTAATTTATGACAGAACAAGTACAAAATTATTAAATATCTACGTACTATACATAAGGTTTTGCTGTATAGGTATAAAGTAGGCCAAATAAAATAACCAATATAATATGGAGCCCGCCCTGACGCAACCAGAAGGCGTCGCGTCGGGGCAGAGCTAAACAAAATAATAACCAATGGTTCACGCTACCACTGGACTGAAACAGCTGGAGGTCTTAGGCGGAGGCCTTTGACCAACATGATACGGTTGGCAGTAACTAGTACTAAAGTAACATCGTTTTTCAGACCAATTCAAATTATGGATTTCCAATCGCTGAAATATCATAACAATCATCGTTAAAAATACAATGAACTTTAATAAGTTGAGGACCAAAAAGAAGATAATTTTCTGAAATACGTGACACAAAGATTTATTCAAAACGGCACACAAATGAGTTTTGAAATGAAGTTCCATTGTTTGGAAAACACCATTTACTTCAAGAGTACAGCTAATGGCTAACTTAGTATCTGTAATTCCTTTTTATGAGAAACCATTTTTGCTTATTGTCTTTAAGTTCAAGGGAACATTATGTTCCTGGTATTCATATGACTGTATGACGTTTTAATATTGTAACAGAAAACAAAGGTGCATCATTCAAGCTCTGCATACCAAAAGAAAAAAATAGGAGATATTAATATATATAGAAAACACAAATGAACCTAGAACTGAGCCCTGCGAAACTCCCTTTTTTGCTAAATGTCCTGTTGATACCGTTGATTGCAATTAAAGTATTATATATTTATCTGATCAAGAATTTAGGAAGCTACGAAATATAAAAAAAAAACCCTGGCCAATCCCTGAACCCCACGTATTTATTTGATAAGTTTCTATTCATGAAGTGACAGTTTACAACCAGCCACCAACATATTAAAACTCTACACGATTAGTGCCGATGTTCAGTAATGAACCGAATCTAATCTAAATTGTCTTGAGATAATGCTTGATAGCCAATGCGCCGGAAAGATAAAAACTGAAGATAATTTACATAACGTTACTACGTGATTCAACGTTTACAAATAGAAGTATTAATTAGTATCGCTACCGACATTTCTTAGTATCTGTTACCTACTACTTATGGTGGATATTTATTAGGTACTAGCTTGTACCAGCGGCTTTTACCCCGTGGAATTAGTATTTCCTACATTATCTTTATTTATATATGCCTATGTGCTTTTCCATACTATAATCTGTCTCTGTGCCAAAGGAGAAACCCAAACTCCATGAAAACTTGGGCCTGGCGTTACAGGGCTGGAATTTGGCTATAAATTAGAGCATATTTATGTCAAATGTAAAAAAAAAATGATGGTTTCACGAGCCCAATTTTCACGTCTCCCAGCAATGGCCAAATTGGTAAAATCAGACAATGTTTACCTACATTTTAGGTTATTTTTCTACTTTTGAGGCTTTATTTCCTACGTAAATCTGGAACGGGCACACGCTAGGAAATAATTTCAAAGTGTCGTCGTTATCGAAATTTTAAAGGAGGGCTAATATACATACATATAATATAATATATAAATATGGAACGCACATGTGTTGTGCTGCAGCACCTGCAGCCTATCACGATGAGGTTTTAAGTACATAAAAAACGCTTAGGCTTTCAGTTTCACTTAGTTGAGTTCAATCTGATAAATCTAAAGTGAGTAACTTCAGATTTGGCAGAGTACGTGTCCAATGTTGAAGCGAGGGCCAGTCAGAAGGTAATAAATTTTGCAGTCCGAGCAGAGGTCATATGAAATAATAAATACGAAAACATTAATAAACACAAACACACTTGCGCAAAAATACGAAAAGCAAATGATACAGGGTGTCTCAGAAAAACTTACTTTTGTAGATGCAAAAAAATATTAACAAATATATTTATATATATATACACGTTAAATTACAAAATCAGTAACTGAAAACATTGGAAAATTACTTTTTGGGCGTATGCCCGTAGGCGCAGGCCACCCTGAAGTCTGAAGTTAGGTCATGATGACGACCTAGTTATCATGACCTAACTTCAGAGTCACATCACCTGGTTCTCTCCGTTTATCGTTTGGACCAATACAGGCAGCAATGGTCGTTAATAGGTCGTTGATCCACATTTACTCGCACTCTACGTTTGCACCTTGCCAATTGAAGATTACGAGTTCAATATTATAGGGCACTAGTTTTCGCTTAGCTCACCTAGCTTAAACTTTAAGATTGCCGAATTCCCTTATGGATGCCCTGAATAAACTGGGAGGCCTAATCTGCTTCTGGAAAGAGGTGGGCTGGCTGATATAAAGGCTGCTACGGCCTCGTACAATGGTTCAACCATACCATAGTTCCAGATAGATAAATAGCTGCCCCGGCCTACCCCACAGAAACCCTTGGAGCGTATCGGGATATGTGTTCCAAAATTAAATGCCCTCGATCAAATCTTGGGTTGAATTCTCCAATGGCGAGGTTGCCATCAACGTATAATGCTTGGTGTGAGTAACTTGACCCTTGACATCTTTCATGCCTGCCCCACCCTTTTCATCTTAGGAATTAAAGACAAAAGGAAGGATACCCGTAATATGTAATCTATTTATACGTATACGCATTTTTTTTCTAACATAATTTTTTTATTTTATTTTTTCTGATTTTATATTGATTATTATTTAATTGATTTGTAATCTTAGATTAATTATTCAGTTTTCTATTCATGTTATATTATATTGTAACTTGCTTAAATCATGTTAAATTAAAATATTCCGACTTGTGTTTACTAATGAAATGTTGTCCAAGTCCGTAATTGACATACACACTAATACAAGATCTCCCAAAATATTTTATGTCAATAATTGCGTTTATGTTGTTTATTTCCATTATTAAATTAATAAATAAACCCTGCATTTTTCAGGGATTCAAAGTAGGTACTACTTTTAAGATACTCAGCTATAGTGAAATTTGCATCAGCGAAAGAATTTTGTAATTGGATCAGTAACTCCAGAGATTACTTTTTGAAAAATCTTGAACATAAACTTTTCAACTCTATATTTTAGATATCGGCTGGAATGTTGTGGCACAACTTGGAAGAGACCCATTGTGTTAGCGGTCTTTGCTTTGATTTTCTACTGCACCTGCACGAATTTGACGATCGTTTTAGGAATGATGCCAGTTAGAAAGCTGAAGAAATCATTTGTACTGATCACACTTAGCCAATGTAAAAGCAAGAACTGCCGTGTTTATCCAATAAATTAATTAATTACAAAAAAAAACCGGCCCGGTATTTTTGAACCGTTTGGCTGTAAAAACCTGTGTGACAGACGACGGACAGACAGACAGACAGACGGCCAGACAGGCAGACGGAAGTGAGTGACAGCAATAGGGCTCCGTTTGGACACTTCGGGTACGGAACTCTAAAAAAACAGGATTGCACGAGCTATACATGTTTGAAGCAATCACCCAAGGAGCTCGTGACTGGTTTGATGTCTAGATAAATCAATGGTCCCAATCAATAAATTAGTAATAGATGAGATGATATTTTGATAAGTCGTTGAAAATATGGCCCCAGTCATTGCAGTCATGCTATTCTATCAAACAAAAACGATTGGAAATGTTCACTCCTGCATATTTCGTCTATCCAAGGCCAGTGCTTTCATTTGACATTTACTAACTGATATGGCGATAGATAGCCGAGATAAATACATTAATATTAATACAATAGCTGATCCGAACATAAAAGTAACATTATCATGGATCGTGCTAATATTTCCTAACCTATAGTTATTTTTACATTCTTTTTAAACAGTAATCTAATAATAAATTAATCTACATCGATGACCTCTGACCTCCTTGGATATTATTAAATGCCATAATAATAGTCAATGAAATAAAAAAAGTAAGTTTACCTTGCGGGGTCGCACTTACCAATGTCTGCCAACATGTCCGCTGTATATATAGCCGCTCAACCATTGTAATAAGAGTGAAATTTCTATAGCTCAGCTGTTTAAGTAAGGTTGTAAAGAGTATCGTACTCGGATAGACGAACACAGAGATATTGTGTCTCATAGTGTTAACTTAAGAACTGTTGAAATATAAAATATAAGATGATTTCATTGCAATGATTTTTTGTCACCGGTTCTTAGTAATCTTGAATGTTGTGTGTCAATACTTGAAAAGAGATAAAGACTTTTAGAGGATTACTGTGATAGAGGAAAGTATGGAATGCTGAAAATACATATGCAGTCATTTGATATCTACTTAAGATTATGAGATCTTCAGTTTGGAATGATTCATAGTGTAATCTAAGCTGTTGCCATTCTGTTGTTTAATCCTCTCAACCCATCCGCCATCCTTGCTGCTATTAATCATATCTCTGGCTACGCTCTTGTTTATTTTATGCCACTTTTTTTTTTTTGAACCAATAATTTTAACAATATCGTCTACGATTACAAAACTTGTGTTCGAATCATCTAACCGTCAGCGTCATATTTAGTTGCTTTGATTTGAGTTTATTTATCTTCTAATTAGTAAGTGTCCTTTTAAAACCACATTAACAAATGTTAGCTAGCACACCAACCAGTAATCCACTTATCACTATTTTATCCGTTCCTTACTATTAGTCTTCGTAATGGACCTCAATATTTCTTCAAGGTTCTTTCCCTTCTTCAAGTTTGGGTCATTGTCCCTTATCAAAAGTAAGACCAGTCTTCAGCAGCATCAAGTATTTATTTATCTGCCCACACATGTGTGCTCTTAGCTGGAACACATCGAGCACACTGATGACACAATGCGCGCTCTCACTTGACCGGCCTCGGCAGTTCTGGGTTCAGTATCAGTACCGTGCCAACTCCCGCAGAGTTTCCATGTCAGTCGTCGAAACGCTGGCCGTTAGCGATACAAAACTTTTTAAGCTTCGAACTCGTTCGTATTGAAAATTAAACATTGAGCGGGCAAAGTGACAAGTGAAAATAGAATTGTAAAAATTCTGGAGTTTAACTTAATCGTGTGTGGATATCGAAATTTCTGTGTGATAGATAAGAAGTGATAAATAAATCGATACGCACATGTTGTAAGGTGTATTGCAGGTTATTTTTCGTGTTGTGATGCACCGTGGGGTGTCGAATGTTTTGGAGTAAGCAAGTTTTGCAGTTTGAGCAAGGTGAGTCTTCCACTTTTATTCCGGTCGTTGACTTGAACTTTTTCAGACATCTCACGATGTAAGCCAGTAATTGAACCGAAGATAATTTCGTCTATCGCGAAATGCGATTGTGATTGGGATCGTTGGCTTTAGTAAGTTGCCGAAAAATAGTTTATGACTTCATACTTTGGTTATGTTTACCAATTCTAATGAAATCAGATTATATCATTAACAAACAAAGTAACAGTACCTAGTACGAATACGTTATATTACCTACTGATTTAATTATTGCTGATAATAGTAGAAAAGCGGACGAATTTTGTTCTCTTATGTAGGTAATCGGTGGTTCAAAATTACTTAATACCTACTGTCACTGAAAAAGCTAAGCATGACCAGATAAATTATCTTAGTTCCAGAATACTGAATTTGGAGCATACTATCTGCGAAATATATTTTTTTAATTTTTTTTCGGGTGTGGGAAATCATGCTATGACTTCTCCCGCTCTAGGTGAAGCGGTAGGGCGTGTCAGACTTTTACTGACTGAAACCCTCCCCTGTTCCTTCCTTGCCTGAGTGCCCAGGGGCGCGGTAACTCTGTTACGAATTTATCCGCGACCCTGCAGCCCCTACCTGGGAAGGGGTTTATGCAAAAGCAGTGCATCAGTTAGATCTAAGGGACTTCATAGATATCGTAACGATGTTTATTACACAGTGTTCATCTGTTAAAACTTTTACATTTGTCTTATGATTTTCTTCATCTGCTAGCGTTTAGCGATATATTCTAATGAGATGATGATATGCACATTATCACCAATGACAAGGTCTTCTGATAGGTGACCTACCATTAACTATCAGCTCAATTAAGGCAGTTACGTTGTATACCTATCTGCCAAAATTGTATTCCATCTATCATAGACCTACTTCAGAAAAAGCATATTGTTCTGCAGGTGTGACGTATGGCAATGCGGTTATTCCAGCCTTCCTAATATTAATGACTGTGCACATAATGTCGTACCGTTTGACCTGAATCGGTCTAAAATTCATTTGAAATATACGGTTGGGTTTCCCACCTTAAGTAAGTGATAAGCATGAAATTTTTACTTCAAAGTTCAGGAGCATTCTTTCGAGGTAGTGTAACTTATGTCTTAATTAATATTTCTTTTATATACTTTGTAAAGTAACAACCTTTTTTTATTTATTACTTTATTATTGTAAATGTGGAAACTATGTGGGATATTTTTATTATTTTCTTCCTTTTCCAGTAATTTTTTAACGTTGTCTGACAGTTTGAGTACTTTTGCGGCCTACACAAATGTCCTGTCTTTGGTATTGTTCGTCGAGTCATTGAGCTCCTTAGTAGTTTTAAGTTGAGCTATTCAACTACTGACAGATGCTTGCACTGACTGGACAGGTCCACTCAAATATGTATGGTTATTTCTTCAAAAGACCATTACAGACACAAATCTGCATGGTCCTCAGCATGTTGTGAATGTGAGAACTGTGTGGGTCGTTATATTCAAGTAGATTTCATTATTGTCTGGCAGTTTGAGTACTTTTGCGGCCTACAGAAATGTCCTTTCTTTGGTATTGTTCGTCGGTTCGTTGAGCTCCTCAAAGTTCTGAGTTGAGCTTCACGATAAGTGACAAATGCACTGTCTGGACAGGCCCATTCAAACCTGCGTGGTGCTATCCTCAAAAGCTCATCTTAGACATTAACGTTCATGGTTCTCTTAGGATTTGACCATTACATATTGTATGAATTAGAACACTTTAAAAGAGACTTTGACCTCTGAGTTTGTTTCGGTGTTTTCTCAGGGTGGATCGGCCTCATTTAGCTTAAACTGACATAAAGCATTGACATGTAAAAGTGTTATTGGAACGAAGTTCCTTATCGCGCGTTGTGAAAGGGGCTAGACGGAAAAAATTCTTACGAAAAGTTGTCACGACACTTTTTGCTATAGTAAAAAAAATAAAATTTTATTACAATTACTTTTGTTATAGTTGTTGTTATTGCTAAAGAGTTGAGTTGAGTTGAGTTGAGCTGAGCTGAGCTGAGCTGAGCTGAGCTGAGCTGAGCTGAGCTGAGCTGAGCTGAGCTGAGCTGAGCTGAGCTTAGCTGATCTGAGATGAGATGAGATGCGTGCGTGTGTGCGTAGTTAATAATAAAAAAATATTATAAATTAAAAAAAATAAAATTATATTACAATTCCTTCACTAATTAATCGAAAGGAACTTCGTTCCATCCGGGTGTCCCTTGACACCTCTCAAGTTTTTTTGTAACCAATTTGCATAATAAACATCATTTATCAATTCCAAGACGACAGATGTATTGTTAAACTTCGATATAATCATATAGTATTCAATGGTGCGGATTCTGTTGTGCATAAACTATATGATTGTAATTTAGGCTATTCCTATCTTTTACTGTCTAATAAATCAAGAAAGAGACGGACCTAAATTAGAGCTGTCAAATTTAGTTGAACTAATATTGCCATACAAATTAGGGATACACGTAAAAACATGTCGATTAAAAACACGGTGGAGCGCAAGGCGTAGACTAGTTTGGCATCTCTAACTCAGTTTATAGCTATAGCCGTCCTTTTCTCGCACTGCCCTTAAGTAAACGGTAGCGATTCTCTAATTTTAGTTTAGATATTGAACAAGAAAATCGGCACCAATATCTTGTTTTACTCTCTAAAAGGCACTTGAAGTATGAGATCATAATTACGATATTAATCATCCGGGCCTGCGGACGGCGAGTAGTGGGTAACTCGCCGTCCGATCAGCACCAGGCCCGAGAGTCGACGGCGCGTAGTGTTCCACGCGCGCCTCAAAGAGTTGTCAGCAAAGGACGGGGCCTGCCACGGCCAATGCCTGCCCGGGGGTTGAGGATAAATTCGAAAGAGTTACCCCGCCCCCGGGCGCGTAGGGCAGGGAGGAACAGGGGTGGGTTTTAGTCAGAGTCTGACACGCCCTTCCGCTCCACCCTAGAGCTAGAGCGGAAGAAGTCATAACATGATTTCCCACCCCCCAAAAAAAAATCGCATATATTCACTTAGCATCAGAGGAAATAAACAAAGATCAAACACGAACCTATCAATAATAAAAAAATAACAATAGACCATACATAGGAAATAAAATAACTGAACATAGTAAAATTCTTTAACAAAACAAAGAACGAATCGTTATAATAGAAGACAGTTATTTCCATGTAGGAATATAGGAAATATATCAATTGGAATCTTCAAAGCAATATAAATTAAATTCTCAATCACATCCATTGAAGCAATAATAAGGATTGTGAATCACCATGTTTGTTCGATAGTGTAAATATTTTAATTAATGATGTCATATGAGTGATATCGTGGTTCTTAGACGTCATTGTTACCAAGCCTGGGGAGGGTTGGAATCTCGAGGTGAGAAAAAATTAAAAATAAATTATTATGACTAGCGAACCTTTGTAACCTAAGCTTTCTAAGGTTACGCTGTCCAAATAAAATTACTCTTACATATACCGGATACGAAAGTCAGAATGCGATGACAACATTTTGGGTGCGTTAGTCAGAAAGCAGTGTAAAAATAAAGATTTTTTTTGAGACAGGAAGCTGACTAAAATACTTTGAAGAAGATTTAGCGGATGACGAGAGTACCTACAAGTTAATAAAAAACTTTTTTCAAATAATACAACCGACTTCTAAAAATTGCAAAATAACTTTAATTTCGGAAGTCGGTTTACGTATTTTTTTTGTTTCTTCGTTATTTGATACCGACTTCCGAAATTAAAGTTATTTTGCAATTTTTAGAAGTCGGTTGTATTTTTTGAAAAATGTTTTTTTTTCACTTTTTATTTTTATTTTTTTTTTTGTTGTTGCACACCAGAAGTAAAACTAAAAATTAAAGTTATGCCCGAATAGATAACACCAATAACATGGAATTTGAACATTTGGAGACAACCAAAACGTCATCTGTGTATACATATTTTTTGTTTATGTTGATTTTCTCAAAAATTGCTGTATCAATTTCGATAAAATGTATATGGGACCACCTCTGAAGTATAACCTATCATACAAAAAAATTATCGTCGAAATCTATTCACAAATGGCGGAGATATCGCGTAACAAAAACAAAAACACATGTCATGTATTGAGAACCTCCTCTTTTTTGAAGTCTGTTATAGCCTATAACCGACTTCAAAGTAAGTGTTTGTTTATAACCTATAACTTATAGGTTATAAACAAACACTTACTAACCTTTATATTATGCATGTGTTACCGGTAACGTATGGAATAGGGAATATGCATGTATTTTTTTTTTTCACTTAAAGCAATAAAATACAATACTCCATACTCAAGAAAAATATTTAATAATATTTAAGTAGGTACTGCATGTCGCTCAAAACAAATATTTAACTTTACAATTCTCTACTACACTTCAAATGTTCGTGACGTTTTACTAATTTTCAAGCAGAAATTGCAATTTCAATAATTTAATAAAATTTTAGTGAAAATACATACTTGTACTTGTTACGAATTAAGTCTTACTTTGACACAAATATTTATTCGTCACCACCGGTATTATTGAGAACGATACGTTTCATCAAAAACATGCAACATAAAACAATGAATTGTAAAGTATGTGATGGATTTAAAAAATCAAAAAAGTGCACCACATTGTTTCTATGGTCCAATAGAATGTATAATTAAAGAAATTAAAAAGTTCTGAATTACTAGCATATTCCCTATTCAGGCACTTTCATTGGCATGCCTACTATATATAATATTATTAAGAGGAAATAATTTTTTGTTTGTTTGTTTGTACCGAATAAGCTCCAAAATTACTGGACCGATTTTAACCTTAGCTAATATTATCAACGAGTAACATATGCTACTTTTTATCCCTGGAAAAGTAACCGTTCCCGCGGGGTAGGTCACGGGAGCGAAGCCGCGGGCAAAGTGCTAGTATACAGTTCAGGGTTCGTCAAGGCAATGTATAAAATATTTGATCTATTATACCCTTAGTCAACTTAAAATGCAGTGCCTGCAGGCAAAGTATAGAATAAGTAATATTTCATTCGTTGCCTGAATCATTCTAAAAAATGCCGAATTATACAGATTGCCGGTAACACATGCAGAAAAACTCAACTTATTCAAAACTTAATCAGCTTAGCATTAGCCTAATATTCTGAAACAGTGTAGTTTCAAAAACCTGACCTATGACCAAACTATGTTTGCTAAATTAGGCCATCTTGACTGAGCGATGTAGATACGCAAATTCGCAACACTGACCAATGCAATGTATCACAAGTCATTGGTAATTGAAGCCAGTAGTGCCAGTACTGAAATAGTGGTAGTATAGACATGTCCCATTTTACTTGAAGTTCAACCAGGAGTCATCTTTATTTCCTTTTCTTTCATATCTTTCCTCACACAATCCATACTTTCTCTGGCTTTCCTCATCCTCTCCATCTATCAACATTGTATTCTTCATTGCCTTCTTGTTATTTGCAGAACGAATTTGCTAGTTTCCATCTTTTCTTTTCCACCATCTTATTTTGATTGACCGTGATGAGCATTAACTGAACGTTAGACTAACAAAGTGATTATAACCTTTCATTCATTGTGTAATCGATGTTCATCATCAGCCTTTTTTTTCCCTCTTCTGGAGCACAGGCCTCCTCTCTGTCAGAGGGTGTGAGCCGTTATCCACCAACGGGCCCAATGCGGGTTGATGGATGTCACACGTCTTCGAATTTTTGATTCTAGGACATGCCGGTTTCCGCACGATGTTTTCCATCATCGTTTTGAGAGCAGTGGTGATGTAATAGTTCACACAAAGTAAACCGCCAGCCTGGGTTTGAACTCACGACCTACAACTTGTAAATCGCGGCCTATACCACTGAGCCACCACTGCTCGAATCGATGTTACTTTCTACTAAAATAAAATCGATCTATTTGGTATGTCTGCAGGTTTATAAGTTATAATAAGGTTAGTAGGCACTAGGCAGTAGTAGGCGTCCGTGCATTTTTGTTTATACAAGCTCTTTATTTTACGTAGATACAATGTTTGTATTTATTACATTTGTTTATTGAGGACACTGCCCACAGAGGTACATATAACATTAAAAAAAAACCACAATAGTTATTTCGTAAGTGGTCTGACGACGTGACAACAACGGCGTACATAACAATTCATAACATTGTTAATTCTTTGGCTCGATGATAAAATACAATAATAAAAAGTACAGTATCATTAAAAAAAAAATACAAAACAATTTTTTTTATTAAAATTAACAATTAAGACAATAGAAATGTCCAATCATTATATTGCAATAAAATATTTACAAACTACTTCGTATTTAAGTTGTACGCTTCAAAAAAAAAAATAGAAATAAAAAATTGCAAACCAGTTTTCGACCACTTGTTGGTTTCCGATAGAGCTCAAATTTGGAATGTCAACTCATATAAATCCGGTGACAATGCAATATGATGATATCGTCGAGCTGATCTCATGATAGCGCCAGGGACTGGAACTCCGTGATGGCAAATGGTAGGACAGTTAATATGAGTGGACTTATCTACAATAAAATACCAAAGAACTTTAAAGAGTTACCTAATAATTTATTTTTTATAAAGCTAAAATTATGGCTGCTGGATAAACGATTTTACTCTATAAATAAATTGTAAATTGTCTTAAATAATAATCTGTTTTAAATTAATGTGACGATAATTAATATTTAATGTATTTTAAATTGAATGAATAATGGAATTGTATGAATAATAGAGCATTAACAAACTTAACAAACATTACATTGTAACATTTTGCATGTCAAATGTGTGATTATGTATTAGGTACTTAATTATTAACTTAAGACCAACACTGTACCAATACTTATTGCAAATAAATGATTATGATTAAATTTGGGCTAATATGTTTTGTTATCATGAGTACTCCACTAGAAATTATTACGAGGGACTAAGAAAAAAGAAAGACTATTTTGTAACTCGCAACTAAAACACAAAATAAGGTAAAATATTTACAAGACTAAGTACTTAATAATAACCAAAAAAAAAACAACATTCTATACTTAATACAAAAAAGACCTGTGCAAAGCCAAAACCAGCTCCTATCTCAGCTCAGGCTGTGATATTTAAAAAGTAAATAACGCAGCGCTGGAATAAAAAAGTTTAATTTATTTAATTGATTTTGTTTTTTTTTGTGATTCAAACTTTCAAACCCAACGACAATATAGCCCTGGTCTTTGATCAAACTATATCTACCAATTTTTGAAAATGAAAGAGCTTAAATTTTCTCACGGAATTCGTTTGTAGTACAGCTTCATTTGACTCAAAGATGAGTCTTTCAAATACTTCGTAGGTTTAACAACCTAAATTAAATTAAGATTACTTATCTAAGCAATAGCCATAGAAAAGCCATAAAGAAAATGATTTCAATAGGCTAAACTCGAATGAAACTTGACACTAAAAACATGTCTCGTTATCCATAAACGATATATTCGATTCAGAAATTCAATACCACCAATAAACATTAAACGTCACATCCCTAAGTTTCATCATGAGCGTATTATTTTCTAAGGAGGAAATTGTAAAACCCATTACATATTTACGACATTTAAAGGTAAAAGGCTATGATCTCTTAAGTGCCAATGAAAATGATAATAGCCAAACTATTGCTTCCTAGCTGTGCCTAGCAGCTTTCGTTTGTTCGTTCTGACTTTTTATTTTATTTTGCTCGGCTCCTATAGACTCCGTAGCGTGATGTTGAATACCTGTTAAACTTCCCTAATAATTGGGATCTCAAACCAAAAAATTTTTAAATTCGTCCAGTAGTTCGACAGTAATGCATTTAAACAAAAAATTAAACCGACGAAAAAGAACTAAAACCACAAACTAGATAGGACTTCTAATGGTGTTTAATTAAACATCACGTCTAAACGACTAGTTCTATTTCTTTGAAAAAAAAAAAATACTCTAGCAAATTTCCGTCGTTTTGATAGGTGAATATTTGACATTATATTTTATAACCTAATGTAATTAATTTGTAAAGTTACGTCTAACGCGGATAAAAAATTGGAATCACGCACAAACTATAAAGCATATTTTTATGAAACCTTCACCATTTTAAAGATCATTTAATTATTTATAATTTAGTGTAAGTGTTTTAGTTTAATACCTGTTGTTTTATGTGTAATAAATTAATAATGAGTCTAATTTTGGACAGCGCTCCTTGATGGGCGAGTCCTATTACTGGGGGGACGTACGACGCGTTACGTGAGCTCTGCACAAAACACGCAAGCTAACCACTCAAGGTCATTGGCAGTTATAGCGCCTTAAAAGTCTTGAGTATTGAGCTTATTTACATAAACTATTAAATTTTATAGAAACGAATTTTGAGTTTTTTTTTTGTCGGTTATAAATACAAATTCTCAGCTTTATTACGTACTGGCGATCCATCCCGGCTTTGCACGGGAGCATAATGATTCGAAATACACGTCGACATCTAGCGTTCTAAAGCAAGTTTTATTGGTTTCCCCAGAAACGGTAGATATTCTTTTTTATTCTTTTCCCCGGGAACAGTACATATACTTTTTTTATTCTTTCCCCGGGAACAGTACATATACTTTTTTTATTCTTTTCTCCGGGAACAGTTGTATACTTTTTTTAGATAAAAGGTATCCTTGTAGACGTATGACAACGTATTCGCAAGAAATCATGATTGTAGGTTCAGTGGTTAATTAAGCGTCAAAATGTTAAAAATAAACTTACTTTTTCATTTATAATATGAGTTAGGATATATTGGTACCTATAGATATAATGAAACTGCAGTGTTCGCGTATTCCTATTGTGAGTTTGTTGTAATAGCTGTATGCCCTCTGTGACCTCGTGAGATTTGTAACGGTTCGGTATCAGATTCTTTGCGATGCGGATTGATTCTGGAATGTAGTGTATATATGTATCATCTGTTTTTGATCTCGATTCATTCGTAATAAGATCAAAGGGAAGTTAATAAACATTTCATATACGATCGAATTTTTTTTTGAAGTTTGACGAATTTAGATTCAGAAGAAAACACTCGACCCAGGTACGTAATAAAGCTCAGAGCCAATGTTTTCAGGCCCTACATTTTAGTTGATATCTACAAATATCTCGTATGTCACACGATGGGTATATTTACTACTTTTGCCCAGAAAAACGAAGATCTTTCTTCAACAAAAAAAAAAAAAAAAAAAATCAAAAAGCCCGTCTGTAAAAAAACAACAAAAAAGTTCCAAACAAGTCACTTTTTAAGCAGTCTGATGAAGTTGGTGGAATCGCCTCCTCGAACCCTTTAATTTTTACCCCACCCTACCCTACTAAAGTTCGTCGACTTTCATATTTTTCTTTTTCACAATATGGCGTCTGGTTTTCGCCATATTGAATTTTGATTATTGTCATGTGTTTAGTGATACTCGCAAGATTAAGACGAATCAATTGACGCAAGATTTATCAAAATCGGCCCACGCGTTTGGACTCTAGAGCGCCACAAAGGAACACACTGGCTGATAAACACATTACCCTCCCTTGCGACGCGCAGTCAGGTAAAAAAAAGGATCATCCGTACTAATTTTTATCAGCTGATAATAGCTTTTTACGATTGCATAGATGACGATAGCAATTGACTATTACTTCATTGAAAAAAGTTGTTGATTACGTTTAGAACCTGAAAAGATTAGATTTAAGAGTCCAATAACTTGTCATCACTATTCCTAGCCTGGATCTAATTGTTCTGTGTGTGTTAGAGGGGGCTTAGAAGGAGCAGTCACAATCTGTCAAAAACATCTCTAATACTCGTAATTACACCTCAGATATATTATCTCCCAAAACTCAATATGAAGCATTGACTCTATAGCATGCCTTCAACATAACTTCTAACAGTCGGTTGCCAGTTGCCAGTCTAAACAAGTATATTATGTTATATATCGCTAATAAAATAAAGAAAGCCCATTGTATTGGATACGTAACGGTCGCGGTTGAGTCAGATAGCTATAGACTATACTCTATTGCGAGGGCATGCCGTTCACTGCCAGTTAACATATTATGTGTTTGCATAAGTGTAGTATATCTTAGGTAGACACTAAGTTAAGTATTATTCTGTATGATTAAGTATGATTCAGAGGTGATTAAGAGGAGCTCGTGGCTAAAGTAATAACAGCCGCACGGGTTGGACCATCGGGGCTGATGACCATCTTTACATACCGAGACTCCTCCGTGCCTCGGAAAGCACGTTAAGCCGTTGCTCCCAGTCGTCAATCGTGGATCTTTGACAGTCGTTACGGGTCGTCAGAAGCCCGAAAGTTTGACAACCAGTCTTACCAAGGGGTATCGTATTACCCAGTAACTGGATTGTGGAGGTCAAATAGGCAGTCGCTCCATGTAATCGGAATGGATCCGGTTAGACTGCAAGCCGACCCCAAGATATTTGGGAAAAGGCTAGGCTGAGAGATTAAGTATGATTCTGACTTCACGTGTACTGCTTGAACTTTCACGTTATTAACAGTGAATAGGTTAAAGTCGGTATAGATAGTGGGGGTCCAGTAGTAACAGCCCAGACTTAAGAGTTAAACGTCGTGGGTTCTCAGTTAAACGTTGTGCTTATTTCCTCACCACTAATATCAAAACTATGAAGGAACATATCTTGAGGAAACCGGCGTGTCCTAGAACCAATAATTCTTAGACATGTGACATCCACCAACCCGTACTGGACCCTCGTGGTGGATTGCGGCCCATTTCCTCTCTTAGAGAGGAGGCTTGTGTCCCAGCAGTAAAAAAAAAATTAGTTTATTTCTCACCAGCTTAGCAACAAGGATTACATAGTAAAAGTACTTAACACTAGGTACGAGTATGTATACTAAAATCATGCACATTATATGATAATAATCCTGTTCGTTAGCGGTGGTAAAAAGAGGTTTATTTCGGGTGTTGACTCTATCTTCTGAACTAGGCAATGCCTGTATCTCAGAAGATAGCACTCAGCTGACAATTTCGTTATTTAAAACCTAAAAATAGTGTGCTACTGTTTTAATTTATTAATAAAGAATGTAAGTAGTGAATAAGTGAATAAGTGTGTGTATGCGTGTGTGATGGTGTGTGTGTGTATATATATAATTAATATGTCTGTGAAAACAAAAGATTTTCGGTATTTAGGTAGTCAAATTGTAACAACCAACTTTTCACTGAGATCTTAGCATCATGTTTGCTTAAATGTAATATATTAACTTTTTTATTAATTTTGTTAGAGAGTATGTTGCTTGTTACATAATACTGTATTCTCGCAAATTCTGTGTGATGTGAAGGATTATGACAAACTAGTTTCTGTTTACGTCTGGCAGTAGCAGGAGGGTGAACTGATCGATGCTGCCTCAAGATGGATTCAAGCACAAAGATCTGTCGGACCCTAAGTACTTTGCAGTCAGAACATTATAAACGCTCCCACTGATGGGATATATTATTTTGCTATGCTTATAGGTCAAAGTCAAGTATACTAATAGCACTTGCTCCGTTGCAATTAGATACGATTAGATATGAATTAGATACCCTTTAAGTTATGTAGGTTATGTGTCAGGGTCTCCTAGTTTTTAGTTAACCAAAAAAAACGGTGCATCTGTATCAGCCTATAGTCCCTCTTCTTCTTGTCTTCCAAACTTCTCTGTTTGCCTTCATCTTAGAAGTCATCCCGATTCTAGCTTTATCTACTTTCACACAGCCCACCTCGATTATCTTGTCCTCAAATAATCGAGGTGGTTCCATGTTCATACTCAAATCTTACCTCGAGAAATTTTCCTAGTCCTCAAATGAATAAGGTTAAGTGCAGATGCTAGCCAGGGCAATTTGAAAAAGAGTTACTGTGACCTTTGGCACAGGAAACTAAAGGAACAAAGGTGAGTTTTAGTCAGTAAAAGTAAAAAAGGGACTGGGCGTTGTACAGGGTTCTGGGTGGCCTTTTAAGAGGTTATGTTTCATGGTGATCGCCATCAACACATAGAAAGGGTCCTATTTCTATATGCTGATGATAATCACCAGGATGGTTTTATTGAGGTAAAAATCTCGCACTCACTGGTCTTCTCCTCAAAAGTCCAGGCAGTTTTTGAAATATTCCCCGACAAAAAAAAAAAGTGTGTGTGTACTTATGTACGCACGTAAGAAGTTATACTTCATAATCTCATCTTCATCTCATCTCATCGCGTCTCATCTCATCTCATCTCATCTCATCTCATCTCATATATCGTAATCGTAATCATTATCATTATTATATTGTTATAATATTCTTTTTTTGCATTCACTTTCGCTCTGTCTCTTTCTATTCCCCCTCCCCAGGAGCGTTAAACGTATAACGCTTTTTTGTTGCAAGTCGCATAATTATGAAGTATAACTTCAAAAAGATTTTCCTGGACTTGTTAGTTTTAGTACCCCTTCTGGTTTTTACGGAGTTTGCCCGTGTATAAAATAATCTATCGTAAATTAATTAACATGATCCGTGTCTACAACCACTTTTAATGTTGGTTTACACGCTTCAAGTCACTAAACTTTAGCGACTACAATACAGGCACGAGAATTCACTAGATGTTTATCTGTTCGATCGAGCTATAAATTATCTGTAGAGCAATAATTATGTTTTTACTTTTTTAGATTAGTTTAATGGACAATCATTGAGAAATGGCTGGTCAATCGCTCGCGGGTAAACAGGTTTCTCTCGATAAAATTATGTCATGCGTAGGATTAGCTTTGTTATATGAAGTGAGTTTATTTCAATGGTTATGAAGGCGTTAATACAGTTAAGTATAAAAAGTATGCCTTCTTTTAGTATCACACTATCATATAAATCCCGACTACAAAAACTAACTAAAAAGTTCCAAGCAAGTCACTTTTCTAGCAGTCTGGTGGCAGTTATTATGAGAAATGTTACCATTTGCAAAGTGACTTGCATAAAAACTCTTAACATTTATACAGTCAGGATTTTTGTATTTGTAAATTATGAAAAAAAAAAAAAAAATTGAAATCCTTACAATCTTCATTTGGTATATCGCATGGTGCAGTTTGAAAATTTTATTTTATCTTCTCCGATTTGTAACCCAAAAGTGACCCCATATTCGAAATACACGTCTCTGTTTGAGTCACAAATATTACCAACACAGACAGACAGTTACAAATTATTCCAATAATACTTATCAGGCATAGTCGAATAAGTTTAGACCAATCTTTCCTTGAAATTAAAACACAATGAGGAATTTCAAGTAGTAGATACGAGTATGTAGTAAACATTTTATAATAAAACATCCAAGTAATGTTTCTACATACATAGGTAGAACATGGATATATTGCACGTATTGTAGGCTACCTATTGAATCACAGCTTGAAGTTTTTTCTAGTAAAAACATGCCGCATGTTTCCATGAACGGATTGCTCACGAGTTGTATAGAATTTAATTTAATAAACACACCAAAATGGTAATAGAATCAAAACCCACCTTTTCATAAACTTTGACTCCGTGGTAACTCAACATTCACAAACACTTACGTATAGAGATGATACTGTGGTACTGTACTGTGTGCTGTACTGTGTGCTGTACTGTGTGCTGTGTGATGTACTGTGTGATGTACTGTGTGCTGTACTGTGTGCTGTACTGTGTGCTGTACTGTGTGCTGTACTGTGTGCTGTACTGTGTGCTGTACTGTGTGCTGTACTGTGTGCTGTACTGTGTGCTGTACTGTGTGCTGTACTGTGTGCTGTACTGTGTACTGTACTATGTGCTGTACTGTGTGCTGTACTGTGTGCTTTACTGTGTTCTATAGTGTAACTCAATGGCAATGTATGTACTTCTTTAGAGTGTTCTGGTGTATAAAAAATCGCAAGACTTGATTTGTTATATTTTATTAAATCATTCTTTTACGTTGATAACATACACCTAACTCAATTATGAAAATCCAATTATTTTCTTCTTCTAATTTTAAAACCTAATTGAAATCTGCATCACCCTTTAAAATTACCTATATTTCAACGACCACCCAGCCTGATGAAGAGGTTGATATTCTCGCTGGGCCTCCTTAGACGTAAAGTACATAGAAAATAATACGAGACAGTATTCTTGTGATTAAGCAAATACAGAACTAACGATTGCGGCTTGCGGCAGAAATTAAAACAAAAAGTTCAGTTTCAGGTGGCCGAAAATCTTTATTATCTTTCAAACAGTTACTCGATTATACCGATTCTCCTGTCAACACTCGAGCACTGTCTACCAATTTGTCTGCAATGCAAATGCAACCATAACATATTGCCTCTGCGGTACTGTTTGAAAGATAGGTCTGTTACCGCGTGTCTGGCAGTTTGAGTATTTTTGCAGCCTACCCAAATGTTCTTACTTTGGTATTGTCCGTCGGTTCGTTGAGCTCCTCAAAGTTCTGAGTTGAGCTTCACGTTACCTGACAAATGTTTGCACTGTCTGGACAGGTCCACTCGAATTTGCGTGTTGTTTTCCTCAAAAGCTCATCCCAAATATAAACGTACATGGTTCTCATATGATTTGACCATAATATGTATGGATTTTAACACTTTAAAAGAGACTTTGACCTCTGAGTTTGTTTCGGTGTTTCTTCTCAGGGTAGTCAGCTAGGAAACACCGGCCTCATCTAACTAAAATTGACAAAAATAATGTTGACGTGTAAAAGTGTTGTTAAAACCTTGTTACAAAAATAAAATCATTTATCATGATCTTTTCAAGAGCGTTCAAAATCAACAGGAAGAGATAAGGATTTAAAGCCGACCCTTGACGCAACCCGTACAGAAAACCTAAAATGCTACGTCAACGAATTATCATTATATATATCTGTAGTGACTACACACACTACATATAATACTACCGCGTTTCCGCGGCTCTCGAACGCAAAGGGCTACTGAAGGTATACGAGTGGGTTTTAGTCAGTAAGAGTCTCACACCCTCCCACCACCCAGAGCGGAAGAAGTCATCTAAACATAACATATTTTCATAAGTTTCAAGGACTAAAAGTTTATCTTTTTCTGCTTACAAAAAACGTTTTATGATCGTCATAATCATAAAGTAAAGAACGAAAAGTCGTAATTATAACAACAGTATGACTCATTAAGTTATTCAGTTGTTCAAACAACTTGTATTGTCTTGTTATAGCTCGAAGGTTAGTCTTGAGCACACACAGTTTTCAAATTCACATTTTATTGATTAAAATCACCGACTTTCGGCAAAGTAAAACATCGTTAGGAAACCTGAACTTAGAATGGTCTTAAATCACACAAAGACTGATCTAAAATCATACATAGAATGGTCTAAAATCACACATAGAATGGACTAAAATCATACATAAATCATTCATAGAATGGTTTAAAATCATACATAAAATCCAAAATCATCTCTCATGCAGGGAGTAAGCATCGTTTAGCTCTTTTTTCGTCTCTATTAAGAAGAGCCCTGCTGGAGACCACATTTGCAGTTCAATAACAGGTTTTATTATTGAAAAACATGTTATAACTAATTGACATTTCAAATGACAAAGGAACAATAGATAAAGCGAACACTGACAGTGTCTCTTACAAATCTTACGAGCCGCTTGTGTTTGCTAGTCGAATACGAGGTTAATATAAGCATAATCAGCCTATGTAACCACTGCTGGGACACGGGTATCCTCTCTGTAAGAGGGAGTGGGCTGTAACCACTGCTGGGATACGGGCATCCTCTCTGTAAGAGGGAGTGAGCTGTAACCACTGCTGGGACACGGGCATCCTCTCTGTAAGAGGGAGTGGGCTGTAATTCACCACGCGAGATCAGTGGATTGGTAAATGTCACATGTCTTCAAATTTTAGTTTCCAGACGATGTTTCCTTCATCGTTTTAAGAGCAGTGGTGATGAACTAAATTACACAAAGTAAAGTGCTTCCCAGACAAGCACTTTACTTTGTGTTCGAATCCACGACCTCCAACACGTAAGTCGCAGTACTGCTCTCTTATTTTATCAATCATTAATATTATTATGATTAATAACAAGATCAAATTGTAGCGTTGTGATGTTTTTAATAATCCCTTAAACTGTCTATGATCCAATGTCATGATGAGATGTCTATATCTATATTATTTTCTTTTATAGCTCCCAAAAAACTAGACACATTTAACTATTCATAACTCGCCATAAAAACATTCACAAAGCATTATTTATCCGTCTAAATCAAAATTGATAGACTACATAACAATGTGTATGTCTTCTGATTTTAAACCATATTGTGTTTCTTTAATCGGTGGGTATATTGTCCCGTTTAAAAAGAACTTTGCCCGTTAGACTTACCCAATGTGGGTTTCAGGAATATTTACACCACCCGGTTTTTTTTTTTTTGCTCAAAAACAGAAGTCTCATCTGCCAAAAAAATGAGGAAGACCTCTCATCACTTACATGAGAGGTCTTCTTCTGTTTTTGGCGGGATTTTCTCGAGTGAAGTTCAGTGGCTGTTTTAATTATTCTGATTCCTAGTGAATATTGTGATGTAAAATTGGTGTAGTTTTGTGTCTCAAATGTCTACGCAACTAGACAATATGTGAAATCATTGAAACAGCCGCGAACTCGATAAAATGGAGCTGAGAATTTTATTGTAGTATTGACAACCGCAGCGAAGTTTGCCGAGAAGGCTGACTCGACACATTTGTTGCCAAATACTGCAAAACACATTAGAATGTTACATCTGCATTCTAATGGAAAAGAAATGTATTCTGTATCTAATTACTATGTATCCGACTGAAAGACTTGAATGAATCATGTGTAAAAATTTAAAAAAAAAGGTCCTACTTTGAAAACTTAAAATAATGACGTAGAAATGTCATTGACGTCAATTTAACTAATGTCAGTTTTTGACATAAGTTAAATTGTTTTGACAGGTGTCTGGATATGACGCCTCAGTGCTGGTGTATGTCATTTCAGAAAACCCTAAAAAAAACTAGCAACAAAAACCAAAATCCAATTTAAACTGCTAATTCTTCAATTTTCATTTAATCTCCAAAATAAGACAACCGTTAAATCACAATCACAATATGACTTATAATAATTGACACCTGTGTCATTTCCCAGGACGAGACAATCATGGGAAATACTACAGTGTGTTAAAAACATTGCTTTCCCATACAAATGTACGGCAATCATAAACAGGGAAGGGGAAATAAATGCAATAAATTCTTCCCATCGTTTTCCTTATGTAATTAGGTTTCGTCATGTAAACTATTTATGTATGTAAATCTTATTTACAAGCTTGCATTATTTAAATAAGGTAAGGCTAATGAGAATTGTTTACGTAGAAACTAAATAATGTCATCTCTGTTTATAGTTCTTAACTTTATAGGTTTGCACGATTTATTTATATATTTTCAGGAAAATCGATCTTCCTGTTTACTTAATTAATAATATTTAAACACCACAGTAAATTCTTCTTGGAATCATCATGGAATCACACATGAGATTCATGCTCATTTTTTATCAGCGATCTTTGTGCCATAACTGTCTCGATGAATCAATTCTGTCAATTGATTTGCTACTGTAAAAGTATTTTTAGAATAAATACAAATAGGTATAAAAAATAATAATAATAATAGCTTTATTTTTCCTTCTACATTTTCTATGATTTAACTAATGATTAATGTTACTAATTTCTTATAATGTACCTAAATAATATTATGTTTCTTAATGTATGTATATATGTACCGTTATTTACGATATTATGTACAAGGACCGCTAGCCACATAGACCGCTAACAAATAGGTATACCTTATAATAATGTAAGCCTTTATTCAGATACTAATTATTATTGTTACATTGTTTTTACTAATTTGAGAATGACTCTTGAGTCGACATCGGTAACTTGTCTGTTTGCCCAACTTTGACAAAGGCCTTCTCCATTCCTTTCCATTCTTCTCTATTTAGTGCTTGTCCTTGTATTACCTGCTGCAGTTCCTTTGATATCGTCTTCCCATCTACGAAATTGCCTTTCACGTTTTCTTTTTGCGTTTCTGGGATACCAGAATGCCATGGCTTTATTCCATTTTTCTAATCCTCTTATTATGTGGCCTGTCCATTTCCACTTCAGATTCCGTATTCTTAATATTACATCATCGATTCATTATTCTGTCGCTTTTCCTAATACTCAGCATGCTTCTTTCCATTGCAGTCTGGCGGGTCTTTAGTTTTGCGGTTTGTGCTTCGGTGAGGGCCCAAGTTTGGCAGTCGTAGGTGAATAGATACCTGTTCTGTTCTCTCCTAGGTATACCCTAATGTAACTAATTATTTTGCCTGGCTGGATGGCTCCGTTCTTCGGTGTTTATGCGGTGTCTTTCCGCAGACAATGCCCACCTCTCATCTTGCGCCGAATCCTTATCATCTGTACATGTGAGGACCTTATGGCTGTGTCAGCGAATGCTGTTGCCGTGACTAAATACTGAGCCAAACATTATGTTTAAAAACTATATTTGCCATCGACAAGCTAAGAAGAAGATTATTTTATAAACTAGCTCGGTGTTATCAGCCCCACTTTTGGTAAAATGCCAAATCAATCAATCTGCCCAGCCTCTTCCCAACTATCTTGGGGTCGACTTCCAGTCTAACCGGATGCAGCTGAATACCAGTATTTTACATGGAGCGACTGCCTATCTGACCTCCACAACCCAGTCACTGGGTAAAAGACTGGTTGTCAGACTTTTGGGCTTCTGAAGACATGTAATGACAGTCAAAGATCCACGATTGACAGCCGGGACCAATGGCTTTCCGAGTCACGAAGGAATCTCGGTATGTAAAGATGGTCACCCATCCATGCACCAACCCCGGCAAGCGTAGCTTAAGGTTAGATTGTGATCAATCGCGAGCCTTTTCAACCATCTAAAAACTCAGTTGTCCTTTTTTCGACTGCAGGGAAGAAAATTAATTATATTTTCATTGCCTAGATTTCAAAACTTTATCACCACGTTGTACAGTAACAAAATAAAAGAAATCAATGTCCCAATAAAAGACATTACTCATTGACGCAGGCTTATCAAAATGTGTTCACACTTACATACGTTTTAGGTGAACACATGTGTAATCATACCGATCAGCTAAACCGTCACGTAGTCTTGAAGGATTCGTGACATCATCCTGTACATGAGTCAAGATTCGCGAATTTTGAGCCGACAACAAGGATTTAGCGATTAGGACGTGTTTCTCCATATGCGTGGGTAATATAATGTGGTTTGATTGCCTGGCTGATGTTTTTCGGCTAATCTTAACGTTGTATAAGTTTACAACTTCGTTTTCCTGCAGTTTTGTTGAAAATGAAAACGCCTTTGGTTTTTCCTAGGGAGGGTAATGTGTTTTGCCCAGGGATTGAGGATAAATTCGAAAGAGTTACCTCGCCCCTGGGCATTCAGGGCAGGGAAGCAACAGTGGTGGGTTTTAGTCAGTAAGAGTCTGACACGCCCTCCCGCTCCAGCCAGAGCGGGAGAAGTCATTGTATGATTTCCAACCCCCAAAAAAAAATAGGGTAGGTAATGTCTATAACAGCCTTTTTTATGTATGTTTGTTCTTTTGTGGCACTATAGAGACTAAATGCGTGGGGCGATTTTAATAATTCTTACGTCAATTGATTCGTCTTAATCTTGCGAGTGCTACTAAAGACATGACAGTAATCAAAATACAATATGGCGACAACCAGACGCAATATTGTGAAAAAGAAAAAAATTAAAATCGACGAACTATATTAAGTGGGGTATCAAAATAAATGGTTTTACGAGGCGATTCCAAAAACATAACTCACTAAAATGTATAAAATAAAAAATGGAATATTTTCAAAAAACCCGACTGTAAAAAACTACTAAAAAGTTCCAAACAAGTCACTTTTCAAGCAGTCTGATGCAGTTGGAGGCATGAAATCAATAATTTGCCACCAACTGCATCAGACTGCTTGAAAAGAGACTTGTTAAATTTGGAACTTTTTAGTTGTTTTTTACATAACAGTCGGGTTTTTTTTTGTCAATCAATTAAACAAACGCCGGAAATGAAGTAGGCAGAGGAATGCACGGCAAATATTCTTAATAATAAAGAGTTTTTTAATAAATAGAGAGAGAGAGAGTTTTAGAGTTTGTTAATGTTTTTTTTTTTTCGGAAACAATTATCTCGAAACAATCTCTTTTTCAAACGATATTAAAAATTTCCTACTTTTCCTACTAATATTTATAAATGTGAAAGTTTGTTAGGATGTATGTTTGTTACTCTTTCACGCAAAAACTACTGAATGGATGTTGATGAAACTTTACATTAATATTGCTTATACATCAGAATAACACATAGGCTATAATTTATAATGGGAGCGCGGGCGAAGCCGCTGGCATAAGTTATATACTATACAATAAAATTGATCTATTTCTAGAGAACGTGACGAGCAAGGCTAGCCGCTGACTTGTGATTTTTGTCACTGTGACTTTTTGTTACCCAGTCGAGTGCTATGAAGATACATGGGAGTGCGCTGATCATGGTGACGTGACAATACGGTGACAAATAGTTCCTAGGTGACTGAATTTTTAAGGATACTGACGTAGTTTAAAATTTTCTTTGAAACAATCTTTCAGTGTATATAGGATGCACCCAGTAGCGTTTTTTTTCGTTTCATTTTTCTTCTTCTTATTTCAAGAGCACTTATTACAGCAATCTGTACGAAACCCATTTCAAGAATGAGCGCGTTTTGTTGTCCAGTGACTTTTCAAGTGGGCGCATCGTGGGTGACAGTGACAAAAAGTCTCGGTGACAAAAATCACAAGTCAGCTAGCCTAAACCATATTCAAACATCTAAAACTAAACACTCGTAAAACTACACGTGCAAATCCTCTGGCGAGCCGGTTGCTATAAATTGAGGACATCCAGGAAATGCAGGTGCGTTCATACCGTGTAACAGACCCTGAAAACATTGGCAAGCAGCAAATTGACAATGGCTTAGTTAAACCCAGACAGGATTCCAGCAAATTGTAGTTGGAAGGTCGTCGATCTAACTGTTGATGTATTCGTGGAATTCAATTAAACAGCAAAGTTCAGTTCGGTTCGGGTTCAGATGTCGGTATTTTTTTTATAATTTTTAGGCTTATGGTTGACCACTAGGTATCTCACCTGATGGTAAGCGATGGCGTGGTGGACGTTGGAGTACGCTTGTTTAGACATAACCTACTCACTTTTATTTTATTTTTATTTGGGGCAAGCCCGCCACACTATTCCCAAACCACTGTAACTTCTGTAAGCCAGAATCAACTGTGGCGACTACCAGAAAACTCAAAAACGAACGAGGCAATGAAGCTCGATGAGTCCCAGAGAAACGATTAAACTGTCTTGGGTCCCGCAACGAAATTAATCAGAAAAGAGTGCGGAGGAGTAAGAAAATTCATTATCACTTTTGACTTAAAGACCCCCCCAGGTTGTAGGTATCAGGAAACACTGACTCCGGTAGAGAATTCCACTCCTTATCGATACCCATAATAAATGTGTTCCCAAAGCTTTTTGTGCGTATATGGTAACCAGATACGCGATGACCAAGTGCAAAATATTTAAAAAATAGACTATAAGAAAAGTAAAAATGAAGAAGAAAAAAGCGAGAGAGAAAGACATTGGTAACCTGGCTAAAGACCATCAAGAAAAGAGCATCATACAAGTATAGACATCATTAAAGCAGAATTTTGAAAGAAGTAGTACATTAACACTAGTAGCACAGTTACTGCTATCTCTGTTCTAGTATAAAGAATAGATAATAAATCTTTCTATATTAGATTATTCAAGTTTGTAAACTTAACAGACAATTGTGTTGCTGGGGAGTTTGTGCCGCCACTTCTTTGTCCCAGCTAAAACACAAAAAAGTGCGCGTTTCAGGAAAACGTAAACTTTAACGTTAAAAAGTGCTAGCCCTCACCTAATTTGAATCTTTTCTTCTAGTTTGAAGACTTTTGATTTTATCATAACTACGAGTATATAAAGTGACATGTATTGTTTTCTTCTTCAATTTCCTTTTTAAAATCAGTCCTGTCACTGGTTACTTCTGTTTCTATGGTAGCCATACAACTTTTATTGTGTTTTCCAAGAGTGTTGCTATGAATCTGATTATGGTAAGGTCCATATTTGTCAGTAGACACTTATGGGCTTGCGATGGGCAGTTATGTGGCTTATATCCTTCTGCATTACGTGAGCTTCCGCTATGTAAAGTTCAATCTTAATCCACTGCAGTTTATAACGTGATTTGTACCGTTACAATTTTTCTTCAAATAAACAGTTCTCTTTATCGCATATCTTTCCTCTGGTGCTGATGGTCAAAGCCCATGCTTTGACCATAAGCAATCTTCATTAGGACCTATCATCTGAGAATGTTCTCCCATCATCATCATATCAGCCGAAAGACGTCCACTGCTGGGCATAGGCCTCTCCCAAGTATCGCCACAACGATCGGTCCTGTGCGTCTCGCATCCATCGGCTACCCGCGACCCTCACCAGGTCATGGTCCACCTTGTGGGAGGCCTTCCAACTGATCAAAATTATTCTATGAAGTGCAAAAATTTTTTTTTGGGAATTTACTATAACTTTCTTGATAAAAATTGTTGATTAGCAGGAACAGTTAATTAAATATGACCACACCTTTCTGTTACCTCCTGTATAAGTGTTTTCTTTGTTAGGCATCACTTTCTTGCTCAGAGCTAGGGTTGACAACCGTACTCTAAAATATAGTATTGTACTCTATTTCATGTAAGGTGTACTTTATTATAAGATCTGTAATACTAATGAAGTACGCTTAAATACCTACTATTGTTGACACATTGTTTACTATACTATATTACCAGTCATGCATAATTGTCATACATAACCCAAAAAAATTACTGTTTACTTTGATTGATGAGATTGACTATTTATTGTTTACTTTGATTTTATGTTTATTGAAGTTAATAAAAAATTAGCTCTTGTTACATAGATTTAGAATGTTTGGAGTCATACAATTCTTTTTAGAATGATGAAAAATTGTTATTATAAAAAAAATAAAATAAAAATACTCTTTTTTCTAAGTTGGTACTATTTATTTCTCCTCTCTAAATCAGATATATATGAACTCTAATTTTTTTTTCAAGTTGGCAGCCCTTATGAAATAAATCATCCTTTGACAGCAATCTTTATTATAGCATACACCCCGATTAAAAAATATCTTTTAGAACTTCTATATGCAAACTACTTTGCCTTTTAAAATGTTCTAGACTAAGTACTTATTCATCTCGTAAGTTAAGCTAAGAACCGGTATTATGAAAGGTTGATATAATCACGACTTTTCTATTAACCGCGTGTAATCGTGCGATGAATTTCTTGGCGGAAGTCTTGGAACCCATTTCCGATAGCGGTTGAAAATATGGTTATTTTAATGGGTCAAACTTAAAAATGTTATCATCATCAGATAGATAGATAGATAGATAAAACATTTATTCAGTGCACACAAAAGACACACAAAATCACAATAAAATTAAACTTATGTATAAAAAAAAATAGAACCGACTTCCAAAAAAAGTGCAAAATAACTTTAATTTCGGAAGTCGGTGTTCCTGTTTTGTGTCTTCGTTTTTTGACACCGACTTCCGAAATTAAAGTTATTTTGCACTTTTTTTGGAAGTCGGTTCTATTTTTTTGTAAAAAAGTTTTTTTATTTTTCACTTTTTAGTTGTGGTTCCCCATTAAACTGTGTTAACAATTCATAGACATACGACAGCAGCAATCGCGGTTGATTTGCTGTCAATTTTTGAAGAGTTCCGTTGTCTATCTCCGAAACCCATCATCAGATCCTTTTGAAATTTAAATGGGACCATTTCGGAATAAACCCCTTTCGAACAAAAAAAGAATTTTGCAAATCCGTCAATGTATGACGGAGTTATGCCCGAACATACATAAAAAAAAAAAAAAAATAATAATAATACAAACATCCGAATTGATAACCTCCTCCTTTTTCGAAGTCGGTTAAAAAACAAAGTGCCAATAAACAAAAAAGGAAAACATACTTATAGAAATAAAATTGACACTTGCAACATTTCAAATACTAACGAATGTACACAGTGCGGTGTGCGTCTCAAGGTTGCACCAAATAGGAGATAGTAAGGCACCCGGGCCTGCGGACGGCGAGCAGTGGGTAGCTCGCCGTCCGATCAGCACCAGGCCCGTGAGTCGACCGCGCGTAGTGTTCCACGCGCGCCTCTAAGAGATTAGTGTCAGCCACCACTGACGGGGCCCATCGTGGCCGGTGCCTGCATACCTAGGGGTAGCGGATAAATTCTGAAAATGAGTTACCGCACCCCTGGGCACCCAGGCAGGGAAGGAACAGGGGTGGGTTTTAGTCAGTAAGAGTCTGACATCCCGCTCCACCCAGAGCGGGAGAAGTGATTGGATGATTTTCCACCCCACAAAAAAAAAATACGATAGATAAGGCGTCAATTCAAGAAATGATAGCTTGGGAGGGAAGGGGAGAAGGGTGGGGGACTATTTTTTGTTTGTCTAATTGGGAAATGGCTATACTAGGCGGACAACCCCTTTTCATTATCTTTCAACTAATTAACGTAGCTGCGATGTTCAAATCGAAGACAAACACTAAATATTAACTTTTGTCATTCAATAATAATAATGCTGTGAGCCTTTTGGGCACTTTTCCCAAAGGGCCGTGGACAAATTTTTTGATGCGCAACTTTGATGCACATTATTACTCCAAGATTACTTTTGTGTAAACTGCAGTATAGGTATGCGATGGCCAAAACAATAAGATTTTATCCACTTCATATTTGAAGTGACGTGACTTGCCAAGGACCGCATGACTTTGTTCTCTAAAGGGTGCATACCTCTCCGCCATGTTGATGCATGTGTCACGATCTTACGCATACGAGTAATGAGGTCATATAGAGGTTGAGAAGGTTTCAGTATGTATGGGTGGCGATGGTGTTTATTGCACCTCCGATAAAATAGGATAGCAACTCGAAAAAGTTGAATTTTCAAAAATCAACTTATTTTATAACTCAAAAAAGTTGGATTTTCAAAATTCAACTTATTTTACAACTCATAAAAGTTGAATTTATGAAATCGTACTATTTCGAGTTGTAACTGGTTTCTATCGGAGGTGCGATAAGCGCGATTGTGACGTTTAAATCTGACACAGTTTTCTACTAATATTATAAATGCGAGTTTAGATGGATGGATGTTTGTTACTCAATCACGCCAGAACGGCTGAACGAGTCTGGATAAAATTTGGCACAGAGATAGATTGTAGTCTGAAATATCACATAGATTTATAGTAGCGGAAGTATTAATTCCACATGGGTAAAGCTGCTGGCAGAAGCTTGTCACGTTGTGGAACCGTAGGTGTGGTGACACGTAGAGGGACGTCCGTAGTGGACGACCGTAGAGTAGGAGGACCGTAGATGAGGAGTTAGATGAAGAATAACACACGAACGAGTTCAGATGTATATTTTAATATTAAAAGTAGGCTTGATTATAATTATGAAGCACTCATTAATCGTACGGACACCATTCACTGAGACTAGGTAAAGGTTCAAATTGTATAAATGATAAATGAATGATAAATGATGTTTATTCAGTAAATAGACACGTCAATGTTTTTTGTCAGTTTAAGCTAGATGAGGCCGGTGTTTCCTAGCTGACTACCCTGAGAAGAAACACCGAAACAAACTCAGAGGTCAAAGTCTCTTTTAAAGTGTTCAAATCCATACAATATATACTGGTTAAATCATATGAGAACCATGTACCTTTATGTCTGGGATGAGCTTTTTGAAGAAAGCAACACACAAATTCGAGTGGACCTGTCCAGACAGTGCAAGCATTTCTCAGTCATGGTGAAGCTCAACTCAGAACTTTGAGGAGCTCAACGAACCGACGAACAATACCAAAGTAAGGACATTTGAGTAGGCCGCAAAAATATTCAAACTGCCAGACAATCATAAAATCTACATGAACATAACGACATACATAGTTCTCGCATTCACATTATTCTATTTGAGAACCATGCAGCTTAGTGTCTGTAATGGTCTTCCGAAGAAAAAAAAAATGTCTGTCCAGTCGGTGCAAGCATTTGTCAATAGTCGAATAGCTCAACTTAAAAACCACTAAGGAGCTCAATGACTTGACGAACAATACCAAAGACAGGACATTTGGGTAGGCCGCAAAAGTACTCAAACTGTCAGACAACGTTAAAAATTACTGTAAAAAGGAGGAGAAAATAATAATATTAACCCACATAGTCCTCACATTTACAATAATTAAGTAATAAAAAAATAAAAAAAATACTTTACAATATAATATAATTGTCAGGACCATGCTTGAAAACTCTTCAAAACTGGTAACTGTTAGTTATTGAATAGAAGGAAAATGAAAATAATAGATAGCAGCTTAGTCTAGCTCAGCAGCAGAATTAGAACTGATTTTTAATATAAAAACAGAGACTGACAGAGAAAACAAGTAATATTTAAATTTTAAATTAAAAAAGGTAGGAAAGAACGTAATTTTGGAATAGAGGTCATAAAATAAACACTGCCTTGTTACAAGCTAGTCTACTTATAAAAGTTCATCATCAATAAATACAGTCATTTTGATATTTTTAAGAACATTGCGTAGGATTATTTCTTAAATTTTATTTTAGGTGATGTGAGTAATCTTTGCATCAGGCAGAATGACTGTTCACTTCACCTAAGTTTTCTTGGTGATTTTTGCAAGGCAAAGATTACTCACGTCACCTAAGTTTTCACGGTGAAATGCTTCCATAACAAAACTACTGGTTGTCCTTTCTAAATTCTGATGGATTCACAGCATAATAGTAGGTCACTGGACCAGTTGTCTACATTCAAATTTATTTTTACTGAAGCGGATTGAAAATCTTTATTTATCCATCAGTTCGCGCAAAGGAAAATGGACGACAATAAACAGGGACGTATACTTACCCACCATGGTACCTACTTGTTAAATAATGTTTTGGTATTACCACTTTGATAGTGTAATTCCGCTTTGACCTAATTTGAGCCTTTTTAGTTTACCTGGTTTTATTCATACTTAGATAAGAACTAAGGTACCTAATGAATGTGTGCTTTGAGGAAAACGCTCATTGTAGCGCTTATTTTCTTGTTAACTGGCTGAAATTTTGGCCTCTTAAAAGCTTTTAGAATATGTACTCGTACATATATTAACCACGTTTTTGGCTTGAACAGCAATATTCAACAGATATTATAAGATTTGGTCGGATTTTCAGGAATGGTTGGTGGTTGCACTCCTACCTAACTGAAACTTATTTTTTTTTTCTTTCTTATCTATTTAATATTTGAATTATTGTTTCGAGATTTGATATCAGACTGAATCGAGTTTCTCGAAATCTTTAAGTTCTTTATACTATTGTAACCTGCAAAGTGTAGTCCTACAGATGGACTGCAATTCAACTGCACTCCGACTGCAAATTCGGTGTACAGTTGCGTTGGAACTGCACACCAACTCCATACCGACTCCAATTGGACTGCACGGTTGGTTTGCAGTTTTATTGCAGTCGTACTAACTGCAATCAAACTGCGAATTCGCAGTCGGAGTGCAGTTGAAATACAGTCCGCCTGTCTAGAGCCTAAGTTCCGTACCTAACACCCGCAAAAACCAAACTTCCTTATTTTAATGGACACTCAAAGTACCCTAATCATATTTTACTAGCCTTGTGTATAGATTAATAAGTAATTAAATTCTATCTTAAACTAATAAATTGTATTTTCTAAGAATGTGAATGTGATTATTATTGTCTCTATGAATATACATTTTGTTCTTGTGTTCATTAGGTAACATCTTGCGCTATATTACACTTTTCACTAAACACTAATTCGATCAGTTTTGTTCTTTTTATTGTTCTCACTATATTCGTGTGATCGAGAAGCTGGATTAAGGAGGCTTACATGCTGATGAAGTCTCTGTTCGTGAGCTTCTGCTGGTTTTTTTATCACTTTTTCGATGAACTCAACTTTTAGGTCCCGATGGACACCAAACTTTGAAATAATAAATTACATTACATTGTATTTGATGCAGCCACAACTGCACTACCACACTATGACGTCACGGCTAGACTTTCAACATGAACGTCACTCTGTCACACATTTGGGAGAGTAGCGGATGTGGGATGTAGGACGCGGGCGCGGCTGAAAGGTGCGCCTGATATGCCGCCGTGGCCTGACGACTTCCTATACATCCTATTGCTGCTCTATGCCATGACCTGTCGGACGTAATGGTGGTGTTGGCGGGGAACCCTTTTGTGTGTCTTCTGTACAAACTAATTCTACTTTTCGTTTCAACAGTACATTATTTTCATAATCATATGTTTGGGCCCAGCGGCGATGCTTATTACTTCGTCGGAGACTTTGCTCAGGTCATCTAGGGTGCAGGTAAACAGATGTTTGGGGCACTCCAGCAATTGAGACCAATCCTATACTTTTGTTTGGTTTCTGTTCTGTTTATGTAGTTCGCTGTGTTATATTATAGTGTTATAGCATATTTTAAAATTTACTAGCAGTGTATTTTATTACTTTTCCATAAAGAGTAAGATCCAAGACCAACATTATTTATTTTCTGATTAACAAAGTGAGTGGGATTGAGTAGTGTTAGGCTTGTGCTGACGGCCTGTGCTATTTTTAACCGACTTCAAAAAAGGAGGTTCTGTATTCGACCTGTATGTATGTATGCTTGTTTGTCCGCGATTATTTCGAAAACTGCAGATCCAATTTGGATCGGGTTTTCGTTAATCAAATTTATATTGTTCAAGGAAGGTTTTAGTATGATACATTTGGATCTGATGAAGATCTTCGGAGATAGACAGTGGAACTCTTCAATAACTAACAGCAAATGATTTGCGATTACTGCGATTGTTTGTTTGTGTAGGTATGTATTGATAACACAATTTAGTGGTGAACCAAAACTAAAAAGTGAAAATCTAAAAAAAAATTGTAAAAGATTTTTATTTTTCACTTTTTAAAATGTTAATCTTCGCATGAACAATCAGATTACTAAAAAAATACTTACTTATTTTTTTACTTCTGATTTTTTATTATGTCCTATAAACAAACTTTTACGTGATTTAATGTAAGTATAATGTTAAAAATTCAGTTGTGACAGAAATAAAAACAGTTTCAAGTTAAGGAGGTCCCAAAACCCAATAAGTGAAAAAAATAATTAAAATTTGTAGCTCTGTGTTATTTAGAAGGACTGCATGAGCTTATTAGAGTCTAGTTTCAATTTTTCATAGACTTTGTGCCCTTTTACACCTAGACTCAAGTTATAATGTTATTTGTTTTGTGTACCCATTTAAAAGAAAAACAACGTTAAGGTACCCAATAAGCCTTTCACAATAACACATCCTGCCGTGACCAATGGATGGCATATTACCTTCATAGCCCCCATGGGGACCGATGACATAAAAATGACGACAGAAGGCGTGGCGCTGTTTATAACAGTACTTATTGCCTTCCGAGTTATTGTGTTCACTTGCCTACGTGTATGTATTTTGTGGTAAAAGAAAGGTTACCGTTATTTTCTTTATTGTTTTATAAATGGTTTAGTTTTGTTTTTGCAAGATCCTCGTTTGAGATACTTACTATTGTTTTTTTCTGGTGTTATCCTCTGTGTCTTCTTTCGAGCTTTTGTTGCTACTATTAGGCCTTCCTCTCTCTTTAATTTGAGTATCTAAGCGTTAAGTACTGGGAATAGGATATTAATCTGTATTTATTTTTGTATAAATATTTTTGTAATAATGATTAAATTATATTTTTTTGTAATAATGATTAAATTATATTTTTGAACGGATTTGAAAAATTCTTCGATTTGGGATCAAGTTACTTTTAGATAAAAATACTAATAAAATTGAGTCAAATAGCAATATATTAGTTATAAGGGGAAACATCTAGCACTTGATTAACCAGATGTATGATGAGCTATAAAGCTACTTAGGAAAAAAAAAAAAAAAATTGAAAATTTCCTCAGATTTTCTTGAAGAAAGTTGGTTCATATCGATGGGCAGATGCAGTTCTAAAATATGACCACACCTTTCCGTTACACCCTGTATATAGGGATGTTTCCTGGGTTATACCTAATAATTCTACTTAGTCTTTAGTTAGATTATCAAAAAATGTTTGACACGTATTTTTTGCTTTACCAAACTAATAATAAATGACAAACATAAAACGCATCAAAGTTCAGGAGTCTCCTTGTTACGTCACTAAACTGTATAAAGTGTATCGAGGTGTGACGTCACTCGGAATTTCAACGCACTGTATCGTCCTCATTTTTGATGTACGTGACTATAGAAAAATACGTTTTTCTGTAATAAGGTAATTTCCTAAAACAATCTTATTTGTCCTTTAGTTACATTACCAAAAAATATTGGATACATCCAATATTTTTAATTACCCTATTACAGAAAAAAGTTTTCCGCAGTCTTTAGAGCCAACACGAAACGCGAAAGTTTAGTGAAAACAAAAACCTTTTATAGCGTATTTAAACATCAGATAAGCGTTTGTAATAACAACATGAAAGGCATCTCGGAAAAGGAACTGAAATGTGAAAGCCAACCTCATAAGCTTGTGAACTGAGAAAGTGCGGAGTAGGTCGTAAATATTACTTGAATAATACGGAGGAAGACAATACCCAAGGTTATTGTGATTTTAAAACAATACAATCACGGTTTCTGGATTATTTTAATGTTATTCTTGTATGATGTGCTTTGTACACGAGTATTTTGTATTTTGTTGACTAAGTGTAACTGAAAAACGCTAAATACACAACCAAACTCAGTTTCTTTTAAATAATTTTTTCCTATATACCGAACAAACATAAACAAAATAAAATTGATCAAAATCCCAGTACTTCTAAGTACTGGCATTTTGACTTTAGGAACTTCTTATTTTCATGTTTAATTTAGTAAGGTGCATTTTATTTTGTTTATGTTTGTTCGGTAATTGCTGAAATGCCTAGAATTAGATAACTCCTGAAATCTACCATCATTAGCCTTTTAATGTACCCTCTGCTGGGGCACAGGCCTCCTCTCTTTGAGAGAGTGTGGGTCGTAATTCACCACGCGGGCCCTGTGCGGGTGTGACATCCACCAATGTCACATGTCTTCGAATTTTTGGTTCTTGGACAGGCCGGTTTCCTCACGAAGTTTTCCTTCACCGGTTTGAGAACAGTGGTGATAAAATAATTCACACAAAGTATAGCGCCTGCCTGGGTTTGAACTCACGACCTACAACTTGTAAGTCGCGGCCGTTACCACTGGGCACTGGGTGGGAAATCTACCACTTATGTTTATTTTATGTAGGTACCTATGGTATTTTTTTCAGTTAAGTAGTTGGTTCTTTAATTTTATCGCATACGCGCAAGTGGTTCCCACACATCAGTTGAGTACTTTCAATTCATGAGATGAGCAAACGTGGATGAAACTTTTTTTGTATGCCAGCAAGTTTGGGCTTGGCTGTGTACCTCACAGTACGTCGACTTTTGCTTGACCTTATGAGGAGTTGCTAAAAACCATAAATTACTCAGACACTTAGTCATTCGCTCGCGAATGTCACTGACATTTGCTTTTTTCGGCAATAACTCAACTTTCCAGACGAGTCGGAGTGGAAATGTAAGAACGGGTTTTTTAAAACGCTTTTATTAGTTTTGCTTTTTTTTTGTAACTATTTTTGTGAAATACTCTATGAAATTAAAATTTGAGCCGCTGCTTAGTTTCTGATTGAGCTGAAATTTTGCATATATGTTTAGTTTGAATGACAATGTATAGTTAGTTAAGTCACGTAATTTTGTAAATCCAACATGACTCCCAAAGATGGCGGTCTAGTTATTTTTTATGCATTTTCATGGTAAGGGTATGAAACGAAGGGGTTAAACTAAGAATAATACGAAAAATAAGCGTGTTTTTTTAACTATAATCTTTTATTTAACACTGAAGTGTGGCCAAATACCCTTTCAGTGCAAATGTAGGTACACTAAAGTGGGGCGAAATACCCTTTCAGTGCAAATTTAGGTACACTGAAGTGTGGCGAAATACCCTTTCAGTGCAAATGTAGGTACACTAAAGTGGGGCAAAATACCCTTTCAGTGCAAAGTTAGGTATACTGAATTGAGGCGAAATACCCTTGTTTATTTCTAAAATTTTAATTTATATACAATAAAACTACGATTGCCTCACACGGTTTTAGTGAACCTCTAGTTTTTAGCCGTGTGCGTACCCTACTATCCTACTTCTTAAAAAAGCTACTATCATATCCTGCTAATGTTAAAAATGTGAAAGTCTCTATGTCTGTAAATCAATCACGCGTCAAAGGCTGAACAGATGAAGCTTGTCACACGGGTAGGGCATGACCAGATTAGGACACCTTTAATCCCGGTACTAACTATGATCCCGTGGAAAAACTTTCGTCTTACGGGTGGGCGAAGTCGCTAAAAAATTCAAATAACCCATACAATAGGTCTGTGTTAACTCTACAAAAAACAATTGGTGTAATTAGGTATTAACTGCCCAAAACCTAATTACGACACTTCACAGGATTCATTGACTTAATGCTTACCTAATTCGTGTCTATTTTTACTTCCGCACCAAGGTCAAGAGACGCTAAAAATAGTACACAGTAGGTATGTCTATTGAGAGCAGTAACGGCCCGGTGGTAACCGACTTACGTGTCGTAGGTCGTGAGTTCAAACCAAGGCAGGAAATTTACTTTGTATAAATTATTTCATCACCACTGCTCTCAAAACGGTGAAGGAAAACATCGTGAGGAAACCGGCATGTCCTAGAACCAAAAATTCGAAGACATGTGATATTCACCAAGCCGAACTGGGTCCGCATTCCTTCTCAAAGAGAGGAGGCCTGTCCCAGCGGTGGGAACATTGAAAGGCTGTTATGCTACATTATCAGTTAGTTTCGGTGTTTCTTTTCAGGGTAGTCAGCTAGGACTCACCGGCCTCATCTAGCTTAAACTGAAAAAAAAATACGTGTAAAAGTATTATTATTATTGATTTATTCACAAGTCCATACGCCTTGCAATGCCAGGTAAAGTAAAAAAGTATAAGTATTTTTTTTGTGGGGCGCGAAATCATCCAATGACTTCTCCCGCTCTAGGGTGGAGCGGGAGGGCGTGTCAGACTCTTACTGACTAAAAACCACCTCTGTTCCTTCCTGCCCTTAGTGCCCGGGGGCGAGGTAACTCTGTTTCGAATTTATCCTCAAACCCCGGGCAGGCGTTGGCCATGACGGGCCCCGTCCTTATTGCTGCCAACTCTTTGAGGCGCGCGTGGAACACTACGCGCCGTCGACTCTCGGGCCTGGTGCTGATCGGACGGCGAGCTACCCATTACTCGCCGTCCGCAGGCCCGGGAGAAACACCCGGGTGCATCCTGAGAAGATCCGGCCCTACCAAAGTTTCAATAACAATCTGATCAATGGCTTAGGAACGTATAGAGGACAAACATTGATTGTTATTTATATCTATATATATAAAACAAAGTCGGGTTAGTTACACCATTTATAGCTAAAGAATGGCTGGACCGATTTCAATGATCTTTGTTTTGTTGGATTTGTCTCCACCCCGAATAGCAGAATAACTATTAAAATCACGAAAAAAAAAATATGAAGAAAATTGGTTTTCTCATAGATTTTAGGAACGGATATTATGTTCATTGATTTTGAGGCGGTATGAAGTTCGCCGGGATAGCTAGTATAGATACATAAAAATCGTTTATCATCTAAGCTATGCATATAGTGCCTTTTCCTAGTATTAACTAATTTCGGAATTAATTAGTATGCTAACGAAAGAATGATGTGCGAAAATTTAAATTTATTATGATGTTGCAAAATAACAAAATAAATTAAACATACGGCCTTGATAACTCGCTTAAACATCGGAATTCATTTAAATAATTAAAAACTCTATTATGAATGACTCCAATCTTTCTTAAACCGGTTTCGTAATAAAAATAACTATTCTAACACTAAATCTAATTTATGTGCACAAAAAACTAAGATTTAACTTAGTTATTTCCAAACATATGATTAAGTCTGCTCTAATTACCCATTCAGGTTAATTTGGGTAATTAAAAACAGTCGTTTCTTAATCACGCAAACAGTGAATTTACACTGACATAAGTACCTAACTAAATTAATATCACTTCACTTAAATATTTACCACATAGTCCGCTAATGATTGGTATAGCTTAAAAAATAATAAAATAACCATAATTAGCCTTTTAACTTTCCTACTGCTGGGACACAGACCTCCTCTCTGAAAGAGGGAGGGCCCAATGCGGGTTGGTGAATGTCACAGTCATGTCTTTGAAATTTGTGGTTCTAGAACAAGCCGGTTTACTCACGATCTTTTCCTTCACCGTTTTGAGAGCACAAAAGATTAATTTATACAAATTAATGTGCCTGTGTGGGTCGAGCCCAGCACGACCTACGACACATAAACAATAAAGTGAAATTAAGATGAGATAATACGGGAAAAATCAAAACGGCCCAAAACTGCTTTATTACGAAATAATCCAATAACCTACTTGTGTGCAGAAAAGGCAGATTTGCAAGAATCTAGCTAAATGTCACATTCACCAGTGCATTCAACTCTACATGACGCGAATCTTATGTAATTAATTAGGAAAGAAGGATAACTGTGGCTTCTTTGTATGGCTTTGTATGTCATGATTTCATGAAATACTTACATTTGGCATCAATTCTAACTGAGAGAGATGTATTGATGTTTTTAATGATTATAATTCTATAAATACATACTTGCTACGGCCGCGAATCAAATGTTGACCAAGATACAACCTGACACTGTGCTGCAAATTGCAAAAAAACGTAAGAAAATTTGAATTTCGCGGGCTACCCTGGAGCTTCCACCTAAATTAGTTTTAGTTCTTTCAGTCCATCCAAAGGCAGATATTGCTGTCAGCGATAAGATTGCCGCTGTACCCATCCATAGATATATATATAGTTGTGTAACTTTCTAGGGTTCCGTTCCCGAAGGGTAACCAACGGGACCCTATTACTAAGCCTCCGCTGTCCGTCCGCCCGTCCCTCTGTCTGTCAGCGGGCTGTATCTCATGATCCGTAATAGATAGACAGTTGAAGTTTTCACCGAATGAGTATTTCTATTGCCGCTCTAACAACAAATAATAACTACTACTAGAAACTTGTTTGTTTGTTTTGGTTTTTTTTTGGTATTTTTACTTGTTGCCTTTATTACTTAATAATGGCAACAAGTAGACGCCTATAATCTTGTAACATGGTACGGAACCCTTCATGCGCCAGTCCGACTCGCACTTGGCCGTGTTTTTGGAGTAGGTACAGTATAATTTATTCTATTCTAAGTATTCTTAATGATCCTTTATTACAAAACAAAACATTTTATTAATCTGTCCTTATCAATCCGATACCAAACAAATATCATATCTTTACTGCGAATCGTAAAAGTACGGTTCTGGCCCTAATATTTATAAAGACGTGAGCAACCTCGGTTTATAGATAAGTGGAAAATATTTCAAATTGGTTTAAAGATTGATGTAATCGGTATAAATAATTAAAATAATTTGATTGAAACACCGGATGGAAAAGTTTTTGATTAAAAGGTAATATTGAAGTTCGGACAGTTTAATCAGTAATCACATTAATTTACTATTTGTAACCTATCTTATTAAAACTTCAAGAGTTAGGTATTGCCAATTTACAATTTGTTTTGAAAAAAATGTTTTCTATTAGTCTCCTCCAAAGAAAGAAGTCTGACTAAAAACTTAAATTGAATATTTCAGCCTAAATAATAACACAAATCAAGGAATAACTTATTGGCCTATAATCATCGTATTATGTTTTATTTTACCCCACTGCCCCAGAAGGAGGGTAATGTTTTTAACCGACTTCGTGTTGTTCGACTGTATGTATGTATGTACGTATATCCACCGATTTCTCTGTCAATTGAGGACCGATTTTCAAAATTCTTTTTTTATCCGAAAGAATGTACTCCCGAGGTAGTCCGATAAAATTTTTATCGAAATTGCTTCAGCGCTTTTTGAAAAACTGAACAACAACGAATTATACGTATACATACATACATCCGTTTTGGTGTTCTCCAACTACGAGTATGTTTAAATTCCACGTTCCATGTTATTGGAGTTTTTAGTTCTGGGGTTCGGGATAGTCGGAGCTAACCTGTATTATAATTAATATGCAAAAAACTAGGTCAAAAAAGCTCTCCTGGAGGCAGAAATATCGAAATATCGATAGTTTGGTTAGGTTAGGTACAACTAAAAAGTGAAAAATAAAAAACTTTTTTACAAAAAAAAAATACACTAAAAATTATGGCGGTGTGTAAACTAAGTCGGTGTCAAATAACGAAGAAAATAAAATACAAACACCGGCTTCCAAAATTAAAGTTATTTATAATTTTTAGTGTATTTTTTTTTTTGGAAGTCGGTGGTTTTTTCGAGATATGTATGTACCTATATATAAGTGTAAGTTTGTCTATTTCTTTGGCACCTGCAGTACCCTACACGGCTTGATGGATTTTTTTTTCGCCAAAGTGATTTGGGCTGAATTAATAAAAAAACAAAATGGCGATCGCCATTAGGTAAGTGTAGTCGTATTTTTTTGTGACCTGGTCATGTGAGGTATCAAAATAAAAAGCTCGAGGAGACGATTCCAAAAATATCTCAGTACTAATTTATGAAATTTAAAAAAAACTTGTTTGGAACTTTTTAGTTGTTTTTTTATCAGTTGAGTTTTTTTAACATTTACAATTTTTTAGCCTAAATTGTATCGCACTGCTGGGCAAAGGCCTCCCCTTTGTCCTTCTAAACCTCTCAGTCCTGGGCGATTTCTCGCCAAGTTTGCCCCGCAAACATGATCAGATCGAAGTTGAAAGTTCATATCTACTTATTTAGAATTTTTCAGGTGATATTATGCAACTAGCATTGCACAAAACTGCGGAATATATAAATAGTGATTTTATTACTAAAAATAAAGGATACATTAATTAATTAACTAAAACATAATCCTAAGGGAAATACTTCAACTAACCACAAACATAAGGTACGTATTCAATAACTGAATAGGTATAAAATTAGACGTGACCAAACGATGATGTAACTCGAATTGTGACAAACGCGCTATTGATCCGTAATAGGGAACCACATTAATAGGACAAGTATTTATTTTAATGTCCATGACCTGATATTGCAATAATTATAAATATACAAAATATATATACCTATATTTTTTTTAATATACTGTAAATCTACTACGCTAAGAGGCGTCACTGGAGGAGGACTAAGCTCAAGGTGTAAGCTTGAGGCTTGTAGTATAACTGTTCATCTCAAGCCCCGCGCGCGTCATGTGTCCGGCATCTGTCAGTCCCCGTTGACAGTCGGCCATCGTGTAACTACAGACTTTGTCAGGTTCCGGGTGTATGATCCTTGCTACAGGTCTAAAGACCTTGGCTAATAGTGATAATAGCGGTTTAAAAAGCTAAATAAGTGGCCATAAATTCCCATAGCCTCATTGATAATAACAATGAAATTCCTGAAAACAGATTTTATGTATGTATTATATATTATACCTGTTCCTTGACTAGCTTGTGACAGGTCCGCGGCGGTAACTCTCTTTCGAATTTACTACGCGCACCCAGTAAATTCGACAGAAATTAATGGGAGAAATTACTGGGTGCGCAAACGATTCGACCGCTATTTTAATTTGTCCATGTCATCATCATCTTCCTGCCCTTATCCCATGTTACTTGGGGTCGGCGCAACACGTTTTTTTCTTCCATTCTGTCCTGTCAGCCGTCACGCTATCACTAACTCCCTTTTCTTTCATATCACTCCTCACACAATCCATCCATCCTTTCTTTGACCTCCCTCTCCCACTCCATCCATCCACATTTATATTCATAACTCTTATAGTTACATGTGTTTCATCCCTCCTCTTCACTTTTGTTTTGGCCATGTACGAGTATTGTCATAAAAAAATTAAAAAACCTTTTTTCTAATGTCGAAGACGGAAAACGATATGTGAATGATTCATAGTCAAAGGGCACATAAGTAAAAACCAGCCAACAAAGTTATTAACGACCCAGGGTGCGCCCGCCATTTTGTAGGTGAACAAACAGCGCTTCCAGGCTTCCAAGAAACGTGAATTATGTAAATAAAACAGCTGAAACACTTGAAGTAGTTGCGTATCTATAGTCTAGTTCAAGGTCGGAAATACCGCACAGCTAGGTCATGGACGATAGATAAGTTTCAGGTCAAGAAACATTGAATGAAACCTTTGGGATTCACATTCAATAGTATTAAGTTAAAGTAGCCTTTTCCAGCGGCTTAGTCCGCGTTAAAATCGAAAATCATCCCAAGGGAACATGCTCCTGGTATAAAAATCCTGTGCTTTGCCAGACTATAATCTATTTCTGTGCCAATTTCATCAAGATCCGTTCAGCCGTTAACAAACACAATCCATCCGTCTATTCAAACTTTCGCATTTATAATATGTATTAATAATATAGGTATATACCAGCAGTGGTGGCCCAGTGGTAAGTGGTAACTGGGTCCGCGTGGTGGATTGCGGCCCACACCACATTAAAAGGCTGATGATGATACTTCATAGTATATACCTATTTGTATATGTATAGTAGAAAGTAGAATTCAATGTAGATTGCATGGATAACAGTGCAGTAGAAGGGTCAATTTTCCCATTTTTTCTTACTTTTTTACGAAAATGAATTCCAAGTGTAATTAGTACCCGGGCCTGCGGACGGCGAGTAGTGGGTAACTCGCCGTCCGATCAGCACCAGGCCCGAGAGTCGACGGCGCGTAGTGTTCCACGCGCGCCTCAAAGAGTTGTCAGCCAAAGGAAGGGGCCTGCCACGGCCGGTGCCTGCCCGGGGGTGGAGGATAAATTCGAAAGAGTTACCTCGCCCCCGGGCACTCGAGGCAGGGAGGAACAGGGGTGGGTTTTAGTCAGTAAGAGTCTGACACACCCTTCCGCTCCACCCTAGAGCGGAAGAAGTCATTGGATGATTTCCCACCCCCAAAAAAAAAAAAAAAAAGTGTAATTAGTAAACTTTTTTCCTAACAAACATTACCTGAATTTTCAATTTTCTTTTTCGAAATTACGCATTTGCAGTTACAAAAACGCAATGAATATCAAACGTATCTGACGAGCACCTACGTAGCTTAGAGCGTAGAGGCAGGGTTTAACTCCACTTGCCAGTGTTTGCATTACACTGCGCACAATAAAAAATAGTATGTTTTTTCAAACCTATCTAAAAATAAAAGTCGTTTCCCAGCAATAATTTTTGCGCAAAACTACTTTGTTAGACATGCGTAGTTAACGGCTCTGTGATGTGTCTTTTTACACCCTGTATTAAGAATCCACGGTCGACAACCAAAGCCCCTAAAGCATACACATAATTATCGTCATGGTCTAGAGCACTAGAATCTAGATCTGTACACAAAGACTGTAAGGTCAACGTGTGCCGTAGCTAAACAAGCGTAGGCTGTCTGTTACCATACCTGGGACTATAAACTATTGATGTCTGTCATAAATTACTGTAAATTATTGACTGGAATTAAATTGGAATTGATACCTAAGTTTTATAGCTACACACTTAGACTATGAAAGGTTATAGATGGAGTGTCAAAATCCAGCAATCTGAAGTACCAGGAAGCCGGCTTGTATCTGTACACGCGAAATAAGCTCACATACACAAAAAGAGAAGCCGATACGTCATCGTTACGTTCGTCAAGGTCACTCACACATTTTATCGATCCTGCTTCATTTAATGTCCAATGACGTCCCGTCTATAACCTTTCATAGGCTAAGAGAGACTTGATAGCGTGGGTCCTTAGTTCTAAGACATCTAACAAATGATGCAATAAATACTTGTATTATATTTTTCTAGATTCATTACAAACTATAATCTATCTCTGTGTCAAATTTAATCTCGATCCATTCAGTCGTGATTGAGTAACAAACAGCCACGCGTTGTCATTCTTAAAACTGTGTAGAGATGATACGAGTATTGAATACTTACTAATCAACAGAGAACATCGGTATTTCGACCTTCATGAAGTCATTATGGTCCATCCAATTTAAACTCAAGAGTTTGTTCGGTGCAACTTCTATATCTCTGCATAGTATTAATCTTAATTACTCAAAATCGCTTTCCCTGTCTGTCTGTTTCTCCGCTAACTCCTCCTAAACCACACAACGGTTTTAATGTGGTTTTCACTAATAGAAAGAGCGATAAACGAGGAAGGTTTGCATGTTAAATTTGTACCCGTGTGGAGTCCGGGCAGGTCGCTATTTTCTAGTTTAAGATAGAACAGTTTCGGTCATAACTCCGTCATATATTAACGGATTTGTTCCGAGATGGTCCCATTTAAATGTCATATAGATCTGATGATAGGTTACGGAGACAGACAAAGGAACTCTTCAAAAATTGACAGCAAATCAACCGCGATTGCTGCGATCGTATGTCCCTATGAATTGTTAACACAGTTTAATGGGGAACCACAACTAAAAAGTGAAAAATAAAAACTTTTTTACAAAAAAATAGAACCGACTTCCAAAAAAAGGTGCAAAATAACTTTAATTTCGGAAGTCGGTATCAAAAAACGAAGACACAAAACCAAAACCACCGACTTCCAAAATTAAGGTTACTTTGCACTTTTTTTGGAAGTCGGTTCTATTTTTTTGTAAAAAAGTTGTTTTATATAAATGTTGCTTTTAAACAGCAAATAATAAATTAAAAGTCAAATAATTTTGTCACTGTTACTATTATATTTAGTCCCCTTCACCGATATCAATCGATAACATCACATCACACTTCACCTCACTTCCTGCCTTTCACATCTGTTTTAAAATTACCCAAGAAATAACATAAAAAAACCTTGCATAATTATTAATTAGTTTTTATTAGAGTCCGACCGAAACTGGTTTTCCGGCCGAAACCGAAACCGAATATTCGGCCGTGGCTTCAGTTTCGGCCGAAACCGACACCGAAACCGAAACTCACGTGGTCAAGTATAAAATTTCTTAAAATACTGAAATTTGGTGCATTTTACCCATTATTCTGCATTAATTAGGACATGAAATGGAAACACAGTAAGTATATCAATTTTGTTGTAACCATTTATTTAATATAACATAAAAAAAAAAAAAAATTGTTTAGTTTAGTTTAAAGTTAAGGTTAGTTTTAAGTTAGGCAAGAGTGTACGACAACTCCCGAAATCAGTTTCGGTTTCGGCAAAAGTTTCGGCCAATTTTGGCCAAAACCGAAACTGCCGCCGAAACTTGATTTTTGGCCGAAACTCGGCCGAAACCGAAACCGAAACCGAACTTTCGGTCGGACACTAGTTTTTATATATCTTTCCAATCTCTATACTATTGTAACAGGTTTGCTAAAAGTAGTCTAATTTGGTAGGTCACCTTTATAAGCTGCAAATTTTGTAAGAGTCGGTGAAAGATTGTCATTATTAGATAATACCGACATTCTATATCTATATGTTGAGGTCGTCTCGTATCCAATTTTAGTATATTTGTTATTTGACACATGATAAATTCATTATTTAAGTAGGACCAATATTAGGTAAGTTGAGTTGTATCTTTGTAATTTTCCTGGTTTGGATGTCTTATGTACGAGTATGTGAGTTTATGTTTGTGAATGCACCCAGTATAGTGGAGTAATTCCTAGTGTGGGTTTCCTTCTGTGTGATGCTCTCTCACAGGAGGATGACACCTCTTCTTAAAAAAAAAATTTTTTTAGAAAAATATGGAACCGACTCCCAAAAAACTTTTTTATAAAAAAATAGAACCGACTTCCAAAAAAAGTCAAAATTACTTCAATTTCGGAAGTCGGTGTTCCTGGTTTTATGTCTTCGTTATTTGACACCGACTTCCGAAATTGAGTTATTTTGACTTAATTTGGAAGTTGGTTCTATTTTTTTGTAAAAAAGTTTTTTATTTTTCACTTTTTGGTTGTGCTTCCGCATTAAACTATGTTAACAATTCATAGACATACGATCGCAGCAATCGCGGTTGATTTGCTGTCAATTTTTGAAGAGTTCTGTTGTCTGTCTCCAAAACCCATCATCAGATCTCTTTGGAATTTAAATGGGACCATTTCGGAACAAACCCCTTTCGAAAAAAAAAGAATTTTGCAAATCCGTCAATATATGACGGAGTTATGCCCGAACATACATAAAAAAAAATACAAACATCCGAATTGATAACCTCCTTCTTTTTAAAGTCGGTTAAAAAAACGAGCGAGCCTTACCGTAGTCGCATAAGATGTGTACATTTGACATCTCACTTTGGTAATAAGAACATTAATAACATTCTATCCTGAAAAATAAAATTAAAACGTTTAGTTCCGATTTCGACCTAGCGCAGATTTATCGTGCGCGCGCTCTACCATCTGACGGCCAACTCTACCACCGCGCGCACTCATTGGTCAAATCAAATAGCACGCGCTTCCCCGGCTTCCTGTTACACACTGCCGTCCCATTTCACGAAATCACTCCCACAGATTGCAGGAAAGCGAGAGAAAGATGTTACACATCAAAAATAAAAACAGTGTTAAATGCCAGTAGGATAGCTGCTTCTCTATCAGAAGCCATTTATTGGACGACCTTAAAAGACATTAGTTAATTTTTCGTTGATGTATTAGTAGTTCTTAACTAGTTTCTTAATTAGTTTGGTTAAGTTGGCTTTCAATAACATCCGTAATTGGGAACTTTCGTAGGTACCTATATTTAATCACCTCCCATTTTTAACCGACTTCGAAAAAGGAGGAGGTTCTGTTGTATTTAACCTATTTCTCTGCCAGTTGTGGACCGGTTTTCAAAATTCTTTTTTATCCGAAAGAATATACTCCCGAGGTGGTCCCATATAAATTTTATCGAAATTGCTTCAGCGCTATTTGAAAAACTGAACAAAAACGAAAAAGACGTACAAGTAGCGGCACGTAAGTCTAGCGCTGAACGATAATTGCTGCACATTTGGCGCGCGGGGGCGCGCGGGGAACAGAATGCGACTGGAGAGCCAATCGGCGCTACGCACGCTCGCCCTTCATCCCGCTAGCGCCCTCAGGTACCTTAATTTTTACTTCTGCGCAATAACGGTCAGCGCTAAAGTTTCGTGCCGCTACTTGTATACCTACCTACATAGATGACGTTTTGGTTTTCTCCAATTACGAGTATGTTTACATTCCACGTTCCATGTTATTGAGGTTTTTAGTTCTGGGGTATAACAACTAAAAAGTGAAAAATAAAAAACTTTTCCAAAAAAAAAAACAACCGACTTCCAAAAAAGAAAATACACTAAAAATTAAAAAATGATTTTAATTTCGGCAGTCGGTGTCAAATAATGAAGAAATAAAATACAAACACTGACTTCAGAAATTAAAGTTATGTTTTTAATTTTTAGTGTATTTTCTTTTTTGGAAGTCGGTTGTTTTTTTTGTAAAAAATTTTTTAGTACCTACATTGTTTTCGGCATTTTCGATACCCACCTAAGTAATACATAGGTACATAGACATGTACCTATGTATTACTTAGGTGGGTATCGATTTGTGATAACATGATATTTTCGCTGAAGCCCGATAAGTGTGATCCCAGCTTTAAGGATAGTAATTAGTGGGTATAGTGTGTACTTACGTAAATTGTGGGGAAAATATGGTAAAATTGCTATGACGATTTTCATGACTGTACTTTACATATTACTAACCTACTAATATTATAAATTCGAAAGTAAGTATGTATGTCGGTGTCAATCACGCAAAAACGGCTGAAGGGATTAGATTTTTTTTTGCACACAGATAGATTATAAGTACAACCTGGGTTAAAACATAGGCTACTTTTTACCATGCAGGCAAACCCGCTAGCAGAAGTAGAGCATCGTAGTAATTATTAATTAAGGCGCTATTAGCTGCCAACGACCTTGAGTGGTTAGCTTGCGTGTTCTACGCTGAGCTCACGTAACGCGTCGTATGTCCACCCAGTAATAGGACTCGCCCATTAAACAGCGCTGTCCGAAATTAGACGCATTATTAATTTATTACACATAAAACAACAAGTATTACACTAAAACACTAAGACTAAATTATAAATAATTAAATGATCTTTAAAATGGTGAAGGTTTCATAAAAATACGCTTAATAGTTTTTGCGTGATTCTCAATTTTTTGTCCGTGTTAAATATAACTTTACAAATTAATAACACTATGTTATAAAAATATAATTTCAAATATTCTCCGATCAAATTACCACGGAAATAGTCTAGAGTAACATATTTTTTTTTTTCAAAGAAATAAGACTAGTCGTTTAAACGTGATGTTCAATTAAAAACCTTTAAAAGTCGTATAACTGCGCCTTAAAATAAAAAAATAAAATCAAGGTGTTATATTAGAGTAAGATCCCAGATTCGCCAGAGATTACTTATTTTCTGATTAGTAAAACTTGTACGAATCAGAAGTGTTAGTATTTACTTTGAACGTTATACCTCCTACCAGAAAATAAGGATTATGGTGTTTCCCGGGCCTGCGGACGGTGAGTAGTGGGTAACTCGCCGTCCGATCAGCACCAGGCCCGAGAGTCGACGGCGCGTAGTGTTCCACGCGCGCCTCATAGAGTTGTCAGCAAAAAGGTCGGGGTCCGTCATGGCCGATGCCTGCCCGGGGGTTGAAGATAAATTCGAAAGAGTTAGCTCGCCCCTGGGCATTCAGGGCAGGGAGGAACAGGGGTGGGTTTTAGCTAGTAAGAGTCTGACACGCCCTTCCGCTCCACCCTAGAGCGGAAGAAGTCATTGGATGATTTCCCAACCCCAAAAAAAAAAAAAAAGTATTATGGTGCTTCTGGGATCTTAGACTATATGTATAAATAAAATTTTCCCATAAGAGTATAGGTCAATAAACATCTCAGCTAAACAACAATAAAAAAACCGGCCAAGTGCGAGTCGGACTCTCACACGAATGGTTCCGTACCATAATTTCAACTGTCCACCTATTACGGATCAAGAGATACAGCCCGTCACGGATAGCGGAGTCTTAGTAATAGGGTCCCGTTGGTTACCCCTAAAAAGGTCAAACAAAATATTAAATTGTACAAAAAATACCTAATTATTCTTTGTCAGCAATTAGTTTTACTAGCTTCTGCCAGCGGCTTCGCCCGCGTGGCATTGGTACTTCCCCCACTATAAATTAGAGCCTAATCTGCTATTCCAGACTATAATCTATCTCTGTGCCAAATTTCATCTAGATCCGCTCAGCCGTTCTGGAGTAATTGAGTAGGTAACACACATCCATCCGTCCAAACTTTCGCATTTAAAATATTAGTAGGATGAACATTTAATATTTTCTTGAAATGACTCATAGGATCGTGTATTCGTGTCATTCTTATCGTGAATGGTTCACATCGTTATAAATACTTATCATCGACTTCATATCAGCAATAAAGAGTTACTTTCCTACTAAAACTTCGCGTTTTGCAGGTATATTGTGGGAAGTTATCACAAAAATATTAGGGCAGGATACTACTAGGCATATGTGTATCAAGACAAATTTTTTATAGCGGTTATGCTGTGCTTACATTGTGTTATTATTATTTTTTAATGTTATTTTTTACTTGTCAATTTTCATTGATATTTATTATATCTACATAATTATAAACTTTAAAATTATGAACATACAGGCTGTAACGGAAAGGTGTGGTCATATTTTAAGAACTGCATCTGCCCATCGATATGAACAACTTTCTTCAAGAAAATCCGAGGATATCTAAAAAAATTTTTACCTCCCATACAAATATTAATAATAATATTCCACAACTATCACACAACGCCATCTAGTCCCAAGCTAAGCAGAGCTTGTGTTATGGGTACTAGACAACTGATAAACATACTTATATATTTCTATATACATACATATTATAGATAAATTACACCCAGACACAGAACAAATGATCGTGCTCATTACACAAACATTTGTCCTGGGTGGGAATCGAACCCACGACCTCGTTATTGATCAGCTGATGATAACTTTGTATGGAAAGTCCAATTTTTTTTAAGGGATTTTCTATTTTTTCTTAGAGAAAGTGGTTCATTACCATGGGCAGAAACGGTTCTTAAAATATGACCACACCTTTCCGTTACACCCTGTATACATTTGAGATTACATAATGATACCTATGTGACACGGTACAATTTTGAGACGGTAGAGGAACACTTTTTTTTTCGATTTAAACCCCAAATACGACCCTCATATTCCAAATACACTTATTAAATTCGCTATGACAGACGGACAGACAGACAACAGAAATACACATTTTGTGAAAATTTCAACTGTCTAAAAATGGTCGTCACATCATCGTGTCGCGCCTATTTAAACCTAGTTAATTTAGTTGAGCCCCGTGCCCCATCCTTTCATGGCTTGGCGTAAGGCTTTTCATGGAACTTTCTGTTTCAAAAGCGAAGTTCCTCAGTAACAACTTTAGAAGAGGGGTTTATAATGATGATAAATTATGCCTCCTAACAAAGGCGTGATAGTCCACTACGTATGACAGTAGAAAAGCAGACCGGTTTTAGAACTCTTTGTGAACATATCGTGTACTCTTACGTCACGATACTTGATCCTTTTGTTACGGCCACATATCTTGTTACATTAGGTGTTTTATATATTTGTTAAAACGTAAAATGATCTAATTCTTATTTTAAAACTAGCTTCTCTCTAGGCTTCGCCAGCGTGGAATGACGAAGTTTCATACAAACTTTCAACCCTCACTTTAGCACCTTAAGGGAGGGATGAATTTCCAAAAATCCCTTCTTAGTGCACACTTACGTCATTTAAGGAACATTTGTGCAAACTTTCATGCTTCTAGACCCAACGGTTGCAGCTGTGCGTGGATCGATCAGTCAGCCAGTCAGTTTCTTACTTTATATTTATAGGCTGTAAGGAAAAAGATACCGAAAACTTCGCCAAAAGGTTACACCTAATGCCACTAACAAAATTATAATAGTCATTAATCCCGGTAATGGTCGGTTACAGGAATTGTCGTTTGAGCGCGCAATGTATAGTAAATAATGAGATCTCAACGCTCCGCACTACTACCCACCTACACTCGCACCGGCCGAGCGTGCCGCGCCGCTCGTAGGTATGTACGAGTATGTATTAGGCCGGCGACGTGAATGAACTTTATCGAAACAGCTGTACATATTTCATTTACATTGCTGTTTTTCAGTGAAATTAGCGTTAGTTAAATTAGGAATAACGATTTTGAACAGTCTAAAGTAAAAAAACTGCCGGAAAAATTAAAAAATTTAGGAAAACGCCGAGAAAGCCGGCAGGTATCAACTCGCACGAAAGGGCGAGTTTCACGCGTGCGAGTTGACGAACAAGTCAAAATTCGACTCAACGGTAGGGGGTCCAGAATCACGTACTGAATCACTGGTACACATATGTGCGTTTATGTGCCTTACACGGTGTATATGTAGATAGACAATACAGTGACGTAACATAGAGCAAACAACAGATTTTTAAAGGCCTCCCGCGCAAAAATCTAGAACTTTAAAATCTTTATTTGGTATCTCGACTAACAGCGGCTTTCAATAAACACTAAACACTTGTGAGTTCTAAGGCGCTGTTAACTGCCAATGGCCTTGAGTGGTTAGCTTGCGTGTTCTGTGCTGAGCTCACGGAACGCGTCGTACGTCCACCCAGTAATAGGACTCGCCCATCAAGGAGCGCTGTCCGATATTAGACGCATTTATTAATTTATTATACATAAAACAACAGGTGTTTTACTAAAACACGTATACTAGAATATAAATTATTAAATTATTTTCAAAATGTTGAAGATTTCATAAAAATACGCTATAGAGTTTTTGCGTGATTCTCAATATTTTATCCGCGTCAGATATAAATTTACAAATTATTTACACTATAACGTCCCGGACACTATGGTGACCCAAAAAAAAGTCCTCAGTTTTATTAAACTAATCATTAAGACGTGATGTTCAATTAAAAATCATTAGAAGTCGTATAACTGCACCAGTTTAAGTGCCTGCTATATTATTTTTTGTTGAGTAATCCTGTCTTCAACTGTTTTAACTAAAAGAAAATTTCGCCTAAGTACCTAGTTAGAAATCATAAGCGTATAGGTATAAACATTTACGGTAAAATTCTTCTCTTTCTTCACATTAGCCTAATATTTATGATTGCAGTTCAAAAAGACATAAAAACACACTAAAAGGTCGTATGCAAACTAGAGTGTGACTCGTGCCAGACGATTTCCTGCAAAACTACAATGGCTTGCCAGAAATAGAGCCATTTTCTTGTTAAGTACCTACACTACTAACGGTTGTCTCAGGGTTGCTGGTTTTCTAGGTAATGTGAGGTGTTTGCTCAAGTGGGGTTTCGGTCAGACCATTTTGACCTTAGGGCATAGACAAAGGATCGCGGATTAATTCGAAATAGAGTTCCCGCAGCCCTTGGCACAGAGAGAACTGAAGGAACAGGGGTGGGTTTTAGTCAGTAAGTCTGACACGCCCTCTCACCCCACTAAAGAAAAGGCATAGACTACTAATTCATTAAATAGAAAAATACTAATTGACGGGGTCCGCTAGGGCCGATGCCGGGCCTGGGTCGTGACTGTTTGTGCACCGCGCCCCTGGCATAGCCAACTGAAGGAACACGGGTGCGTTTTAGTCAGTAAGAGTCTGACACGCCCTCCCGCTCCACGCACGCGCGCTTCTGTTATTTGATGACTTCCCACCCAAAAAAAAGGCATAGACAAAGTGACAAACAATCAGCGATAACAAATATTATAAAGTCCAAAAAATTAGCGTGGCTAAAGTAATAACAGCCGTACGGGTCAATCCATCAGGTTAAGCTACGCTTGCCGGGGTTGGTCCATGGATGGGTGACCATCTTTACATACCGACGCTCGAAGATCGTGGATCTCTGACAGTCGTTACGGGTCGTCAGAAGCCCGAAAGTCTGACAATCAGTCTTACCAAGGGGTATCGTATTACCCAGTAACTGGGTTGTGGAGGTCAGATAGGCAGTCGCTCCATGTAAAATACTAGTATTCAGCTGCATCCGGTTAGACTGGAAGCCGACCCCAAGATAGTTGGGAAAAGGCTAGGCAGATTGATGCGCTACCGGTGGAAAAAGATTAAATTAAAGCTAAATAAAAGTAAGATCATGTTAGAAAATTAATTCAGAAATTTTGAGTGTTACGAGTATTATTATGATAATCTCCTTTCTTTTAAAATCATTGAAATATTACACAAATTAATATGTACTAATAAATACTCAGGCATTTATATGTTAAAATATGTTCATGGTAAACTTGTAAATCACTACATTATCATTAACTTTGCATAAACGATTCTGTTTATTGAATTTATTATGACATTAGTATTCATCGTGTCAACATATTATAAACTTGGTTCTAAAAGTCACAGTTAAGAAATGATTGATTAGGAAATATTATTTTATACGATAGGGAAGTTAAATAATAGCATCATTAAGTAATAAAACAGAGGGTATCTTTGCTTCAATAATAATGACTTCCTCTAGAATCTGCTTCATCATTTTCTATTGGGTCTTTCAATAAATTTCTGATACTTCCCAAACGTGAATCACTACGTCTGGGAAGCTTCACCATTGATTTATTAAAACTCCTCTATACTGAATAGCTGGATGATGATCTGATGACCTGGACGTGCACCACGAAGGCAGGTTCAAGGTCGTGCAAGAAAAGATTGTCTGTAAAGATTTGGGGAGGCTTTTGCCCCGCAGTGGGCTAACACTAACCAATAGCTACAATACTGAAAAGCATAAACGCCAATGTTCCCACTTCTGAGAACCGTGTATCCTCTCTATAAGAGGGAATGGTGCTGTAATCTAACTAGCGAGCCCAGTGTTTGGTGGATGTCAAAAGTCTTCGAACTTTACGTCCTAGGATAAGGCCCTCGCGATGGTAAAAAGTAGTAAAAGCCAGGTCCAGGAACTTCTTCTTCTTTCAAATCTGAAAAGAGTATAAATATAATATTAGGGTCTTTATCTATAAATAAATAATAAATTAGTTCCTCCTTAAAAAAAAAAGATGGTTTCCTTACTTTTTAAATACTTGGGAAGCTGGCCACATTAATTGCAGCATCAGTAGTTTGCATCAGGTCCTCCACAGTGCAGGTGTATGGGCTTTTGAGGTATTCCAGTATGTCCTGGTAAAATGATACCCAGTCAGCAAGTTTTTTAGCTCAGCAGGCTGTGCTTGATGGCCTTGGGTGGCGCTCTGTGCAAATCCATAAATTTCATCAAATCATCAAAAAAATACCAACAAATACCTAATAAGTGGGGCCACTTATCTTAAAGATTGTTTGTCTGAAGCGCCTAGAGTGCCTTGACAAAGTAAGAATCACTCTCAACCAATGGTAGGTATATACATCGTTCGACACCAAGTGACCTCAGGAAAGACCGTGCACAGCGAGGCTCAGGGGAGAGGGGACCCCTTTACAGTCTCCCTAACAGATGTTGCACAGATTCCGGAGTGTTTTTACGAGGTCACGGGACCCCTTTCATCTGCAGATAGTAATCACCGAGGTGGTTTTGTTGGGGTTTAAATCCCACAGTACCTGGTCTTTTCCCCAAAAGCCCAGGTGCCTTTTAAAGGTTTCCCATCGATAACAAAAAAGTTACCTATATCATTCGAAAAACGTTGCATTTCGATAGCGCATGTTAATCCCATACATTTTTGGGCTTTCCGAAAATCATTATCGCTGACAGAATATCACGAAATAGAACGACGCTACCAACTACAGTAAAGACTTTAGTTTTTTTTTAGCATTGTGTAGGTATTATGTTGATTATTTTAAGTGACCTTTGACTTGTTAACATAGAGTTTGCTGTTCCAAAATTTGACTGTTATCTCGAATTCTTTATTCAAATATAGGTCCTTAGGTACAGTTCCATAAGTGCCAGCCCTAAGTCATGCAGCCTATCCGTCCGTAGTGTTGGTAAACAATCATTTTCTAAGTAAATAATGTACTTTCACTCGCTGTATCTAGATTCTAGACAAACTGCAATCTAGCGCGTCTAATATTCTAGGAAGGTAATGTCTTGGGTTGCGTTGACAGAAGGTACGGTCAGCAAAAGAGTGAGAGAAGAAGTGTGTAAAAACAAAATGAAATAGTGCATGTTAGTGTGTGGTGTAATAGAGAGGAGGAGCTCGTGGCTAAAGTAATAACAGCCGCACGAGTCGATCCATCAGTTTAAGCTACGCTTGCCGGGGTTGGCTCATGGATGGGTGATCTTTACATACCGAGACTCCTCCGTGCCTCGGAAAGCACGTTAAGCCGTTGGTCCCGGCTGTCAATCGTGGATCTTTGACAGTCGTTACGGATCGTCAGAAGCCCGAAAGTCTGACAGCCAGTCTTACCAAGGGTATCGTATTACACAGTAACTAGGTTGTGGAGGTCAGATAGGCAGTTGCTCCATGTAAAATACTGGTATTCAGCTGCATCCGGTTAGACTGGAAGCCGACCCCAAGATAGTTGGGAAAAGGCGCGGGCAGATTGATTGTTAGGCTCGTGTTTGACCACTATCTCTTCTATTACCTGATGGTAAGTGATGATATGGTCGACGATGGAGCACGCTTGCCTAGAAGTAACCTCATCATCATCATTCTCCTGCCTTTATCCCAATTTATTTGGGGTCGGCGCAACATGTCTTTTTCTTCCATACTCCTCTATTAGTCGTCATCTCTGTAGTCACCCCCTTTTTACCCATATCCTCTTTCACACAGTCAACCATCGTTTCTTTGGCCTTCCCCTACTACTACTTTCCTAGAAGTAACCTATCCTCTGTAAAAAAAAAATGCTTTGTTTACTATTCGAAGTTGACATCTCGTAGAAAAAGTTGATAGTTTTCCTCTGACAGATAGCCAAAGTATTTAAAGTTAACCTGTAGGTATAATCGTAGATGTAGACTGGCACCTGGTACAAGCCACACGAGAAAAGCTCAAGGTTGCAAACGGCAAGCGGTAAGGTTGCACAACTTGAGTGCATACTCGTGGAGGCTCTTCACTTCATGATTTCAACAATTAATTTAATTAATGACATCTAAATATTAAAAAGGCAAGGTGTCTGTTAGTTTGTTGGAGGTTATCTCAGGAAGGAAGTGGTTACGTACTAACCTATTCTTTGCCCACTCCTTTTGCCACACTGATGTAAGTGTCTTTTGTGTTTTTATTTTTAAATAATGATTGTTTTGGTGTTGGTAATAAAAGTTTATTTCTTTCTTTCTTTCTTCTATTTTCTGAATTCATTCACTAATAGAAAACACTATCAATAAGTACCAGGTTGCCAACCTGCTAGGCTAAATATACATATATACGGTCGAATTGAGAACCTCCTCCTTTTTTTTCCGTCGGTTAAAAATCTACTTATATATCTCAAGCTTTTCGATGTGGATAGTGTGCAGCGGTGTAATTGGTGTTGGATGCTGATTAGGTGCTGGTACACGGATGCCAAGGAAAATTAACGAAATAATACGGCAAACAAGTTAATTTTCGTGTGTATTGAATCAGAGCCTTTAGACAAAATACTTTTCTGTTAACGTTAACCCTTCGTGCAAAGTGTATAGCAAAGACATTACTGGGCGTGAGTCACGTGACAGATCTCTGTCTAACGCTTCGTGCAAAACGTCGTTGCCATACATTTTGCACGAAGCATTTGCGTTAACGTTAACAGAAAAGTATTTTGTCTAACCCCGCAGTGCGTCGCTGGAAGGGGCGCGTTACCACAGATAACATAGCAAAACGATGGTTGCCACAGATAACATTGTTATTACATTTTGATGTTGCAATATTACAAATTAAAATATCCAACAGATAGTCTGTAGCATCAAACATCTCCGAGTACGAATCTACAAAAAAACATCATTTTGATGCTGTCTGTACCTTTCATTAGTATCATATTATCACAAATATCAATTGTTTGTTGAAGGTAAAGAGCCACTCAAGCTTCTGGAAATGTTGACTATCTAATAATACCTAATCCATTGTTTATGTCTCTTGGACTTGTAATTGAACATTATCTTCAATCAAGGCTGTTGAAATAATTAACATGTTAGTCATTGATTACGGAAAACTACTAAAATTCGCGGTGGAAGACATAAACACTAAACAAATATAGACAGACTGTATGCATACCTGTATTTTTTTTAACATTTATAGGCTCACTCTTGACCACCCACCTGATGGTAAGCGATGATATGGTCAACTATAGAGTAACCTATTCACTCTTGTCTTAAAGACCCCCCGGCTTGTAGGAGATCCCAGAATGTAGGGGTCTACCCTTTTTTTTTTTTTTTTGATGGGTTGGGAAATCATTCAATGACTTCTCCCGCTCTAGGGTGGAGCGAAAGGGCGTGTCAGACTCTTACTGACTAAAATCCACCCCTGTTCCTCCCTGCCCTGAATGCCCAGGGGCGAGGTAACTCTTTCGAATTTATCCTCAACCCCCGGGCAGGCATCGGCCATGACGGGTCCCGTCCTGTTTGCTGACAACTCTTTGAGGCGCGCGTGGAACACTACGCGCCGTCGACTCTCGGGCCTGGTGCTGATCGGACGGCTAATTACCCACTACTCGCCGTCCGCAGGCCCGGGTTAGGGGTCTACCCTTACATTTTGCGATATCAGCAACTCCTTGTTGGTGAATAAATCACCCACCTCATCAGACGTAATAACATATTTTATCGTCAATCCAGTTATTTTACAATCACCATGAAGTTACAGACATTACATTTTAAACAAAGAGACAACTATTAACTCGATTTTATTACTGAAGTTAATAACTTTTTATCGGCGCCCCGTAACGCTGATCATAAAAAAATTATATCACTTAACGGTAACACGAGCATACAGTGACATCGTAATGCCTTTACAATGTTCGACTGTTGCTGAAACCTTGAAGAAAGGATCGAAAAGAATTGAAAGTAAATGTCATAAACATATCGATTGATGCGTCTTGAAAAGGTTTTAATAACGTTTCCAAGTGCCCATGACATTCTGAAATAGGGTTTTCTCCTGTGTCTATTTTTGTACAATATTTTATATTAAACAACAAATAACACTAACAATAAATATTTTCCTGAAAACAGCATCAAAATTAGATTTGGTACTTAGAACCCCTAATTATGGTAAAAACGAGCATTTCAAATATTGGTATAAGGAAGAGTGGGAGCGTGGTGGGGAAGTCTGGCTATCTTTTTTGTGCGCGTATAACAAAATGGCGGTGACGTCATACGTCGATGTGTGCATCCTTTTTCTGTTACCTACTTGACAGTTGCCACTTCCACCAGATTTGAAAGGTTTCTAAATGACTTAACTTTGTACGTACTACGGATTTGGAAAATTCTTTCGATTTTCGATTTTGGATAAAGTAACTTTTTGATAAAAATAATAAAAAAAATAGTCAAATACCCCATTGATTATCTATCTCATCACCACACTAGCTGGTAAGAAGATTAGAAGACTTATTTTCGAATTAAGCTATTGGTAATCTTTCATTGAGCGTAGTTAAGCTACGCTCAATGATTTTATTGCAATGTTGAATTAAATCATCAAGTTTCAACATCAATCAAGATGATACTTGAATTTTATAGTTCTATCATCGTATGTAACCTTGATTCCGTCATTAATGTCAGTGACTATTGCACGAGCCTATACAATTTTATTGATTGCGTTCGTATCTGTGGCAGGATTATGATATCGGCTTTTAATTTATACAAATTTTGATAAAAATAATTACATTTTTGAAATAAGAAAGGCTTTTTTCACTTCATTTTCCTCCTTTTATTGAAAGGTCTTCAAAAAATATCGTTGATTGTGTTTTGGCCACTTTTCTAATATCCAAGAACTTTGACTATCATCTAAAGAGGTTTTCATTAGGCAGTTGGTCTAGCTTTTGTGGTTTTAAAGGCGCTATTAAATGGTAACGGCCTTGAATTGTTAGCTTACGTATTCTGTGCTGAGCTCACGCAACGCGTCGTACCACCCAGTAATAAGACTCGCTCATCAAGGAGCGCTGTCCGAAATTATACGCATCATTAATTTATGATACATAAAACAACAGGTATTTTACTAAAACACGTATACTAAAAGATAAATTATTAAATTATCTTTAAAACGGTGTAGACTTCATAAAAATAAACTCAATACTTTTTCCGTGATTCTCATTTTTTTATCCGCGTTAGATATAACTTTAGAAATTAATTACATTATGTTATAAAAATATAATATTCACATATCAAATTACGAAGCACATTGTCTAGACTAACATAATTTTTTTTTTCAAAGAATTAAAACTAGTCGTTTAGACGTGATGTTTAATTAAAAATCATTAGAAGTCGTATATCTGCGCCTTAATGCGAAAACCGGTAGTCTTGGACATGGTTCCTCTCTTTAGACTCCTGAACTCCATACTTGCCAGAGTCGTAGGAGTGTTTAAAAGATTCACCGCGGCCCTGGAACAGACTTGGACATTCCCACATAGGAGCCTTCCTAGAAACCTTCCCAGAAAACTTCCTAAAAACCTTCCTAGGAGAGTTAAAAATAATATTTTTAATGGACGGAGCGAGAGAGGAAGAAGAAATATAGATTTATTAATAATAATAATATTCCACAACAATCACACAACGCCATCTAGTCCCAAGCTAAGCAGAGCTTGTGTTATGGGTACTAGACAACTAATAAACATACGAGTACTTATATATTTCTAAATACATGATATGATGATAAAATGAAGGAAAAAGGCGTGAATGGTTAGATGACGTCTAACAAGACAGGAAGAGAAAATCTTTACAAAAGCTTGCAACACGAAAGCTTGGAATCTCGTGGCAGGTAGACAAAAGTTTTAAAAATATACTTCAACTAGCGCCGCGCCCCAGCACCGCACGGGTGCAAATTATATACACAAGCCTTCCTCGTTTATCGCTCTTTATATAAGTGAAAACCATAAAAAAATCAGTTGCGTGGTTTAGAAGAAGTAAGAGGAGAAACAGGAGCTGGATGAGAGTTGCCGTTCTCGGCAACTCTCATCCAGCTCCTGTTCTCCTGTTCTCCTGTGTTGTCCTGTTCTCGGTTCTCCGAGCTGAAGTGCAATCAATTGGAGAGGCCTATGTCCAGCAGGTATATTCGCTAACTCAGTTGACATCAATCTGATATAGTCACTTTGCAGTACATTGCTCGGTGGACATCGATTATTGTTGGAATATAACAAAATATATCCGTCCCACTTGAGTAGTTTGAGAGTCTTTCTCTTTCATACTTATTTACATTTTGCATAACTTTAATATAGTTTAGACGTTAGTGTTCCGTCTGCACCAACCGAGAGTGCACACACACCTCTCCTACCAAGTAAAGATAATAAATTAATCAGTGGAAATTATAACTGTGTCTTTCATTGGTTCTCAAAACCCAACAATTATAATAGGCACTACTGGTTTCCTATACGTCAAAGCAGCAATGTACGGCAAAGTGCCTATCAAATTGATGTCAACTGAGTTAGCGAATACGCCTGCAGGAGTGGACTGCTATAAGCTGATGATGATTATGAAGCGGAGAAACAGACAGACACGGAAAGCGACTATTTAGAGATTAGAGATGAAGAAATAAATAAAACCACTAATCATACTGACACCCCTAATGGAAGGCTCAAAGCTTCAATTGATACGTCAATTAGTATTCACCGCACGGCTGTTCACGATGATGGATTCAAATGAGCTCTCAGTTTGGCATGAATAACGGATTCAGCTATCATTGTTGCTGGGCCTTCCTTCCTATGAGAATACAATGTTTAGATATACTATAGTTTGTTGACACTTCGCGTGACCCAAGTGCTGGCTTTACCTTGGATAGAGGATAAATATTGCCAGTCTTTTGGGCACATTACCAGTCGACAGCGATGTAGAGGAATTATTTGACACCGTATTTTAGATTATTTTTAGTTACTTAGTTAAAAGTTTTTATTTTTTGTTTAAGTGATATGTGTACTTAGATAAAAGTAATCAATTAAATTGGTACTTAAAATAAATTGTCTATAGTTTTAATATACAGTTTATTAGCCGTTTCTCGCGTCTTCACTCGCATTCGAAGGGAGTTAGTTCAGGAATCCGGATATAAGTGTCATTGTGCCATGAAATTAGCTTCTCCAGTTGATTTTCGATAGCCGTCTTTCAGGACGAGTGTGCGGTCTATCTATATGCTAAAGTTCAATGAAATCAAATCCGTTTTCTGGTTGTTTTAATGTACCTTTGTTTTTTTTCGCTTGCCTGCAATCTGTGGGAGTGATTTCGTGAAATAATAATAATAATAATTTATTTTCTATTACAAAAAATACAAGAGAAGACACATACAGAGCACTTTAAAACAATTGACAAGCTAATAGATTAATGACCCCCATGCTAGGAAAATCCTGTGTTATGAGGGGTATCCAACCGTCCATTAAATGCTAAACAATGTTGAATGGGACGAAAGTGTGTAACAGGAAGCCGGGGAAGCGCACGCTATTTGATTTGACCAATGATCGCGTGCGGTGGTAGAGTTGGCCGTCAGATGGTAGAGCGCGCGCACGATATCTCTGCGCGCAGTCGAAATTGGAACTAAACGTTTTAATTTTATTATTCAGGATAGAATGTTAATGTTGCTTATAACCAAGCTGAGATGTCAAATGTTTACACATCATGCAACTACTGTAAGGCTCGCTCGTTTTTTTACTATAAAATTTTTTAATGCACCAATCGGCTTCTGAGCACTACTACTACTTGGATTGTACTTTTGATTTATTTGGGCTTTTTAGTTGTTTAGGCTTTTACAATTATATTATTAATTAGTAGTCAGAAGATTGGCACAGATATAAAAAGATAATAATATACTTACTTACATATTTTGATCATCTGGAACGATATGTTTCTAATCTATGTGTAATTACGTAGGTAGTCTGTGTAATTATGTATCTATTGATTACAAGTATTTAGTATGGTTTAACCGGTAATTTAATATCGTCAAAACACGATCGAAAATACCTAACTACCAAAGAATTGGTATTAAATTATTGATCATTTTCCAGACATGCTTTTTATTTGAGACCATCTCCTGCCAACAGTTTCGGCGTAGAAATAATACTTCCCCCATTTTAAATAATAGCTTACTAGCACTTTGCCCGCAACTTCGTCCGCGTGGATTTCAAAAATTTATAGCCTATGACACTCACAAATAACGGGGCTTTTTATTATTAAAAGAATTTTATAATATTGGTATAGATGTACTATTCGAGACTATAATCTATCTCTGTGCTAAATTTCAGCTAGAGCTGTTTAGCCGTGCTGGCGTGATTGAGCAACCATTCGAACTTTAGCATTTATATTATTAGTAGGATAAATATGCTATTGGAAAGTACTTGTAAGACCTGGTTCAATCTAAAACTGACCTCAGGTTTATTGAAAAACTTTCACTAGCAGTATGCTACCTACGAGTATTATGCTAACTATATTTAATTAACTTGACTAGTTGACTCACTCAAGTGAAAAGTGACGTCAGTTGGTGTTAAGTGTCTAACCAATCTACAACTAGCACTTCGCCCGCGACTTCGTGCGCGTGGATTTCAAAAATTATTAATTTAAAAAAAAATATTATAACCTATGTCGCACACAAATAACGTGGCTTTCTATTGATAAAAGAATTTTCAAAATCGGTTCAGTAGATCCAGAGATTACCCCCTTTTTTTTTTTTTTTTTTTTTTTGGGGGGTGGGAAATCATCCAATGACTTCTTCCGCTCTAGGGTGGAGCGGAAGGGTGTGTCAGACTCTTACTGACTAAAACCCACCCCTGTTCCTCCCTGCCTCGAGTGCCCGGGGGCGAGGTAACTCTTTCGAATTTATCCTCCACCCCCGGGCAGGGAGATTACCCCCTACAACCTCACAAACTCACATACTTTACCTCTTTGTAATATTAGTATAATATATAAAATCCAAAGAACTTTAAAAAGCTACATATCTAATAATTTATTTTTTATAAAGTTAAAATTATGGCTGCTGGATAAACGTTTTACGCTATAAATGAACTTATAAATTGTAATAATCTTTAATAATCTGTTTTAAATTAATGTGACGTTAATTAATATTGAATGCATTGTAAAATTAATGAATAATAGAATCTAGCATTTAAAGCATGCCTTTGGACATAAATATTAGATGAATTTATAAATTATAATAATCTTTAATAATCTACTTTAAATTAATGTGACGTTAATTAATATTGAATGCATTGTAAAATTAATGAATAATAGAATCTAGCATTTAAAGCATGCCTTTGGACATAAATATTAGATGAATTTATAAATTCTAATAATCTGTTTTAAATTAATGTGACGTTAATTAATATTGAATGTTTTGTAAAATTAATGAATAATAGAATCTAGCATTTAAAGCATGCCTCTGTAAACAAATATTAAATGAATTTATAAATTGTAATAATCTTTAATAATCCGTTTTAAATTAATGTGACATTAATTAATATTGAATGCATTGTAGAATTAATGAATAATAGAACCTAGCATTTAAAGTAGCCGTTGGACATAAATATTAGACTCGAGCATTGAGTACCTACATTCTAACAATTTGCATGTCAAATGTCTGACTATTTATATTAGGAACTTAATTACTAAGTTTAAGACCGACACTGTAGCAATACATATTGCAAATAAATGATTATGAACACGACTGCCTAAGCCAGAGATAACAGATTTGGCACAACTGACTTCTGCACATGTTTTGTGTGCAGAGAGTTAGCAGAACTCTGTGGCTTAGGACTTTCTGACTGACCTACTGCTTGACAATTCAAAAGTGCCTGTAAATGAAATAAATGTTGTGAGTTTGAGTCAATGACGTTTTTCTAATTGAGAATTTGGAGTAAAGATCGTATAAGTCAAATATCAGTCAAATCTTACTTTAATGCCAAACTTTGACTGGTTTTCAGGCTAAAGTAGAGATTAGCAAATACTTACTCAATTTCGAAAAGTTCAAACAAAAAGCGTTTAATGATAAATTAAGCCTAAAATTTAAACGGTTAGTCAGAATGATGGATGAAGCTAATTTCACATGTCAAAGCGTAGTAGGTAGGTCCCTAAGAAACTCCATCGACACTTAAAACTGAAAATGTCTACCTAAACTTGGAATTCCTCGTACCGTATATGGTTTCACAAACATAAAACCGAAGCAGGTATAACCATTTCAGGCGAAACCATTCCAACATCACACGACCACTATCTCTGATGTTACTACTCCATCTCGTAAGTGCATCAAACATCTTCGCCCAGACGTCCGTACATTTTACAAACAAACTAACAAACAAACAAGCAACTTCCATCCTGAACCTGTATTTATAACTCTAGAGCTCTATACATATACAGGATGTAACGCTAATACGTGGTCATATTTTTAATACCGCCCTTAAAAATGAATAACTTTCTTCAATAAGAAATAGTAAACGCCAAAAAAAAGGGTGACACTCCGGGAGTGCCGACAGAAGTGAAAATTTTAACAAAAATGCGCCTAAATAAGTTTTAACTTTAATCCAAATAGCGGTGTCGGTGTCGGTGGCGAGTTCAATTGTTTTTTCCCATCTCAAAAATGCCCAACGCGCCTAAAGAAATTTTCACTTCAATCCACTACGCACGTAGCACTCCTAGCGGTGTCGGTGGCGCGCGAGTTCAATAGTTTTTTCCCATCTCAAAAATGCTCAATGCACCTAACGAAGTTTTCAATTCAAAAAACTTGACTTCTCATACTAATTTTGATCAGCTCATGATAACTTTGTTTGGCAAGTCCAATTTATTTTTGGGAATAAACTATGGCTTGGCTTCTTATGCCTTTTTTATCTTTGAAAAAAGTTTATCATTCCCATGGGCAGAATCAGTATCTTAATTATGATCACTTACTTCCGCCGCCCGCAAGCCCGCGCCTACGGTGGCCGGAGACCGGCTTGCGACCCCCGACGCCCAGGACGTCTCTGTTGAGTCTCCCTCACGCGTTCCGCCTCCCTCTTCGCGAGCATTACTGTTTCACAGAAGGAGGTGACAGCTTCCCATTCCGTCTCGCTCCGTACCATGGCCTGGACCAGGGCCGGACGCGAGAGGTCGCTGCCACTGATCGGCTCTACGAGGATACGCCGGTGCTCCGCCCAAGCAGGGCAGACTTCCACCGTATGCTCCACCGTCATGTCCTCTGGGTGATCCACACAGTGGTGACATCCGGGAGTTTCCTCCCGCCTTATTCGACACAGGAACCTCCCAAAACAGCCTTGTACGGTGAGGACCTGCGTCAGGCAGAAGATGAGAACGCCGTGGCGCCTCTCCAACGACTTCTCAAAGAGGGGCCTTACCGCCGCAATAGGGAATATGCATGAAAAAAATATTGGTTATCTAACCGGTTTATCGATGAATATACTAAAATAGAGTATGAACAGTGAAAGCAGAATCAAAATTGATCGGAAATTAAACGAGACAATTTTAAACAAATATATCTGTCCCTCTCTCGAGAACGCTGTTTTCTATGGCTCTTTTATAGGCGTCATGTCCTTTGACGTCAAAGAACACGTCGGACTTCTCTTTCTATCAAATTTAAAGCTTTATAACTTCGTCGCTTATGATGATATTTTGAAAATTCCTTTATATTGGTTCACTTTACTTACCTGATAAGTCTTCAATTGAACAAATAAAAAATAACATGCATATTCCCTATTGTGGCGTACTCATTCCGTTACATCCTGTATTTATAACTTTAGAGCTCTTAATATAGCGTGATTGTAAAACCACAGGGTGATTGACTCCCATGGACGATTTTGGGACATGCTTTACCAAAATAGTACTCAGCTTGTGCTAAACATACAAACAGAATCGTCACACGGGAATTTAAACCTTAGCTTTAAAATTTTAAAGTAGGATTTCAAGTAAATAATGGTGGTATTGTAAGCATACATACGCGGAACACAAAAATGCGAAGAGAATTCTTAATGAACGTAATTGGACACGTTTCCGAATTGGACGTGAATTTGTTATTGGTAGATATAAACTCTGGACGATTTAGTCTAGTCACGATTTCTTGGGGTTTGAAATAATTTTTATCTATGTTCGGTTTTCGACAGCGGTTAGCGACGGATAAACGACTTTATTTTACAGACTTTTATACTTGTTTGTCAATATTCATTGACTCTACTAATACGTGATCCCAGTATATAGGGTTAGCTTAGCATTTCTTGTTCTTCCGTACATCTTATATGTGTGTTGTGTTACGCGTATGGATAGAATTAGGAATGAATATATAAGAGGAAGTCTGAAAGTGGCACCGCTGACTGAAAAGTTGTGTGGAAATCGGTTGTCATACCACGGGCATGTGATGCGGAGGAATGAAGAAAATGTCGTGGGGAAAGTCTTGTGTATGGATTTGGATGGCTATAAGAGTAGAGGAAGGCCAAAGAAACGATGGTTAGACTGTGAAAGAGGATATGGGTAAAAAGGGGACGACTACAGAGATGACGACTAATAGAGGAGCATGGAAGAAAAAGACACGTCGCGCTGACCCCAAATAAATTGGGATAAAGGCAGGAGAATGATGATGTATTGTGTGTTGTGTGTGTTGTAGTATTGTGTGTATTGTTGTTGTTGTCGTATTGTGTGTATTGTTGTTGTTGTCATTTGTTGTGTAAATATTGCGCAAGTGTTATTGACATTATGGTAAGCTAAGGCCCTTTTTCTTTTTCTTTAATGCTTGTTTTTGGAAATCTTTTATTTTAACAAGCTTTTATTTAACTTTGCAATATTCGTATGTAAGTTAGGTATCCGCTTCAAAATTTGCAAGCCATTTTTCCTTCACAACAAGTGAGTTGATTGTGGTTTCCGATATAACTGGACATACTTATGCAAGTCCGGTGGCAATACAATATTATGATAACATCAAGCTGATCTGATGTTGGCGCCGGGATGTAGGGACTGTAACTCCCTGATGGCAAATGGTAGTACAGTTGAATTTGGGCTAGTATGTTATTTGTCATCATGAGTACTTCCATTACACATAATGACGAGAGTCTAAAGCTTGTTTAAAAAATAACTTTTATTTTTATTCGTTTATTTTAATGCTGAACCAACAATCACAATAATATTTTTATTCACACTCTATTCATCGCTTCATCCTTCCCTATCATCTACATTGAGGGTCTACAACGGGCAAAGTGGCGCCCTCATTGAATAAAAAATCGTAGCATAGCACAGAAAATAAATATTATAGAATCCAACGTCACGTTCTTTCTTCTCACGTCTTAAAAAAAATCCAACCCATTCAAACTGACAACTTGACCCACTCAACTAAAACAGTGTGCGTCCAGTTCAGCGAGCACTAATGAAATGGGGCAGGCTCAGGCCGGCAGACCGCACGCGATGTCGCTTTATATTAATTGAGCCGGATTTGCGGAAACAACGCCGTGCTATTTGAGGAAGAGTTGAGTGTGCTTTGAAGGGGAATATGCATGATATTTTTTTATTTGTTAAATTGAAGACTTACTAACTATAGTGAACAAATATGAAGGAATACAACTTTACAAGAATTATGCGAGCAATCCAGGACAACCCACCTTTTTTTTTTGGAGGTTGGGAAAATCAACCAATGACTTCTCTCGCTCTGGGTGGAGCGGGAGGGCGTGTCAGACTTTTACTGACTAAACCCACCCTTTTCCTTCAGTTGCCTGTGTCAATGGCCGCGGTAACTCTTTTCGAATCTAAGGAGAGGAGTAAACGGTGGGAAGAACGGTTCCCACCAACCACATGATTTTGTTAAGCCGAAGGAATATCTGCCACTTGGTCGTGATTTGCAGTAGCCTATTTGGAAAGCACTGAATCGATTGCGTACCCAAGTAGGCCGTTGCAAATATAATTTTGCGAAATGGGAGATTATTGATCCCTCAAACACCCAGTGCGAGTGCGGTGCTCCTATTCAGACTATGACCCACTTGCTGGAGTGCCCCAGGTAAACGGTTATCTGCACCCTTGAGGATCTGAGCAACGCTTCCGACGAGGCAAGGCCACCTACTGGGTCCAAACAGTTATCATTCTCCTGCCCTTATCCCAATTTATTTGGGGTCGGCGCAACATGTATTTTTTTTCCATACTTTTCTATTAGTCGTCATCTCTGTAGTCACCCCCTTTATACTCATATCCTCTTCACAAAGTCCATCCATCGTTTCTTTGGCCCAAACAGTATGATCAATGTATTGAACCATTGAAACGAATAGAAGAAGTGCTATAAAAGCCTTATTTCTTTCCTCATTTAATTCCTCAGTTCTTGATAATAATGACTTATGAACGCCTATAAAATGGAATATCTACTTAGTAATACATTCATAATTTATTACGGGACGTGAGAACTATATATCTAGGTCATTGCGAACGGACGGTCCTATCTAACAGGGATGCCTGAATGCGCTCATATGCAACTTTGTCGATGACGTCAACCACACATTGTAATCAGCCCTATCGTTAGTTTACGTGCGTTATTCGATTATCTATCGATATAATTTGTGGTAGATTAGTTTTTTATCCGGCTTTTTGCAATTACCGTTAGCTAAGCGCCTTGCACGTGGGCAGGATGTCACTTTAGCCATAATGTGTGGTAGAGTACGATGTAATACCCGTTACTACACTTATCGAAATTGTCACGACACTAATCACTACTGAATAATTTTATTCAGCCAGTTACATACATATATAGACAACTAGCACTTTGCCTGTGGCTTCGCTCCCGTGACCTATCCCGCGGGAACTGTTATTTTTTCCGGGATAGCCTATGTTACTCGCTGATAATTCAGCTTTCTATTGGTGAAAAAATTGTTAAAATCGGTCCAGAAGTTTCGGAGCTTATTCGGTAATGGTTCAAACCTTACCATAAAACAATAACAATTCTGACTAAGCTCACCATACAACTATACTTAGTTGTATGATGTGATTAGTCAGAATTGTTATTGTTTCTGTTAGAAAATGGTTAATGTTTAGTGTGTACCATTTTCTACGAAATAGCACCTCTACCCTTAAATTCGTCAAAAGCTGCCACCAACCCACACTGATGAGTAATCGTTTAGATTTGCCGGAATCGTCCCGCGTCCTAATGTCATGATATTTGAACAGAATGTCAAGAAAGTTGACATTCCCGCAAATATCACGATTTGAGCTAATTGAGCCGCAGAGTACTGCAGTACGACACTTTGGTGCTTCGGTCTTAGTGGGTTAAATTTTAATGCCAAAGTAAAGACGGTTTTGTGACTTTTTAGCGGTACCGAATGTAATAAAACGTGGACTTATAGAGGTACATGTAAACAGAGCATTTAGTGTTTACGGTCGGGACTCCGGGGTCACGGGCGTTAGTGGGGACTCTGTACGCCCACCGAGTGATCCCAGGAAAGATAGCGACACAGTGATCAAGTACGCAGGGCTCGGAACCGTTATTTAAAATAACGTTTTTAAAAAGGTTAGAACAGCTGTTCTTTGTACAACATTTTCAACATTTTGTTCGGAACGAAAACGAAATGAGAACGCTTTCAAAAACCGGTTTATTCCGCAGAGCGCAACCGCACTCAGCATGCGGCGACAACTGATGAAAATCGTAAATATCGTAGTATCGCACCATTCAAAAAATGGGGAAAAAGCGGTAAATTAAACGAATTGATTCAAATATTCTTCAAAAATGTTTTTTTAAATCGTTCTTAGGTAAAAAAGACGAAACCGTTTAAAAAAAAATATTAGTATCTGAGCCCTGCTCGTACGACCGTGCACAGCGTGGCTCAGGGAAGACCCCTTCACAGTGTCCCCAGGGATCTGCCCTAACAGGCGTTGTACAGAGCACCCAATATCCAGGCGCCTTTTAAAAGTTCTCCCCCGATAACAAAAAAAACGGCCAGGTGCGAGTCGGACTCTCGCATGCAGGGTTCCGTACCATCGTACAAGATTATACGCGTCTACTTGTTGCCATTATTAAGATCGAGCAAAAAAAGCCAAAGCAAAAAAAAAACACTTCTAGTAGGGCAGTCCCCTTTAATTTATTTTTATATTTGTTGTTATAGCGGCAACAGACATACACATTCTGTGAAAATTTCAACTGTCTACTAGGAGTGAGGCGTATTTATCGGTACAGTTTAATAAAACAGGTTTTTTAAAGTAACAACATGGATCGCAAAACCAAAAATTCAGTTCCAGCTCCCTCCCACAACCTACAACACAGACCAACCAAATTAAAACATTGCCGTAACTGGTGTGTGCATGCTCTTCTCTATCTAGCTTACGGATGTTTACGTTATTAGAAAGTGATAGCATCTGTTCCCGTCTCACTGAATGAAACTAGGTAGGTACTATATTATAAATCTGTTGCAATCAAAGAGTCTTTAGTTGCAATGTAACAGGCTGTTATTTGGGAACAGGATTTTGGAACTATTTGTTACCTGGAACTGGAACAGGTGAAACAGGTTTATAATTTTACCTGTTACAGACCACCTTTACTGTCTACCTATTACGGATTATGAGATACAGCCCGCTAACAGACAGATAATAGGGTCTGGTTACCCATCGGATAGGAACCCTAAAAATAGGAATTGAAACTACCGTTTCTTGTAATGTCAAAATATTTAACATAAAACTGTTGGGTCAAATTGTGGTGGTGTTTCTTTTCTTTGATCTAAAGGCCAAACCTGTAGACAGTGATAGGATTGATTTAGCAATAGCGGAGTTCCTTGTGTGCACGTTAACCAGGAGAGTAGTTAGCTGTATAACATTAACAAATGGACACCAGATTATAAACAGTAACGTACTTAAATACAATATTTATCAGGTAGATCATCTCATCTGCTAATTTCGACTAAGTTAGTGTAAGTATCGATTAACAAATTACAGTCATGATAAAAAACTCCTAACTCATTAAATCCAGTTATCTTACCGCTCACCTAATTATCGAAAACAATCATTACCGTGCTGCCTCTGTACAAAATAATCCTGTTAATTTTATCTCATTAGTCTTACAAAATACAAACAACTCTTCATTTGTACCAACAAATAATGCAACACTGTATTTACCGATCCCATAGCGTTAATTATCTCGTTTACTTAACTAATTATTACAAACCTTTTCGATCTTCAGTCTCATGTCACGTAGCCAAGAGTGTCAGTATATCGTTAAGAGCTGTCTAAGATGGGATACAGTGATTTTTATGATGCGTGGGTTAGTGCCTCGAAGATGGGTGACGAGTGTGATTTCAGTGACTTTTGTTATATTGTGATTGTGAGTGCTAAACTATCGAAAGCATGGTGAGTTTTTAGCGTTGTGAAGTGCCGAACATAAAAATTTAAAAACCGGTCTAATGCGAAGTGTATTTTTGTCAATTTGTATGGCTTTGGGTCAACAAGATGCTTATACTGAGAAAATTAGAAGACTCGCTCCAACCGTTTGGCTGCAAAGCCTGTGAAACAGACGACGTACAGACAGACATACGGATAGACGGACAGACGGACATGTGAGTGACAGCAATCGGCTCCGTTTGGACCCTTCGGGTACGGAACGCTAAAAACGGAACTCTTACAGGATCTCTCGTAAGTCTGTCTGTCTGTACCTGCCCTCTGTCACAGCCAATTTGCTCCGAATCTACTGTCCAACTCCCACTTGACCGCTTTTTTAACTTCGGCGGTCTATTGTAACGCACGGTTTTTTGAAGAAAGAATAAATAAATGCACTGTTGAGCATCAAATCGTTTCTCTCGTTCCGTTTATTTCGTTTGTTATGATTTCATGATATTAACAATCATAAAGGATAGTGAATTTTGTGGTACATAACACTGGTAACAATTTATTATTGATAACTTTTGCAACGGCAATTGCATTCAATTCAATTCAAGATGAGATCCTATACAGCGTATAACTATAATATACTACATAAATGTTATATATAGTATACTACATATTTACTATATAAATGGGTGGTCGTATGGGGGCTTATTACATAGAGATGAACAACTTTCTTCAAGCTCCAGTTGCTTTTTTCACCTTGTATAGAGTCCAGTATTGGCCAGTTTGCCGAAATCATAATCCTCTAATATGACAAGAATCTTCTTTCAATAAGTTATTAGTAAAAAAATTTAAAAAAAATATATAACCGACTTCCAAAAAAAGTGCAAAATAACTCTAATTTCGGAAGTCGGTGTTTCTGGTTTTGTGTATTTGTTTTTTGACAATGACTTCCGAAATTAAAGTTATTATGCACTGTTTTTTGAAGCCGGTTCGTTTTTTTGTAAAAAAGTCTTTTAATTTTCACTTTTAGTTTGGGTTCCTCATTAAAGTGTGTTAACAATACATAGAAATACGATCACAGCGATCGAGTTGAGTTGATTTGCTGTAATTTGTTGAAGAGTTCCGTTGTCTGTCTCCGAAACTCATCATCAGATCTATATGAAATTTAAATGAGACCATTTCGGAATATACCTCTTTCGAACAAAAAAAAATGCAAATCCGTTTATATATGACGGAGTAAAGTAATGCCTGAACATATATATAAAAAAAAACATCCGAATTGATAACCTCCTTTTTGATGTCGGTTAAAAAGCATTACGCTAGTGCGTAAGTTCTTCAAAAGCTATGATCTCTTCTCTTTATGTAGCTACGTCTCCTCCTCGCCTCTCCCTACTTATGTAGTTCAACCATCTGTAATCCGAAGTTATAGATACGCAATATACGCGCTTGGTTATGGAGTCGCGGACACCGCAGCCCAATAATCAATGCAATACAACACAAATCCATATTATGTATCTTGTCATAGTCACCATATATCTAACCAATTCTCTTTTCTTGCAGGCTCCTGAGGCCGGTGTCAGTGACAGGCATGATGGAGCACGCTCTAGTCCACCGCGAGAGGGTCGGAGTGCAGGACTTCGTTCTGCTCGAGGACTTCCGCTCCGAGGCCGCCTTCATCGACAACCTGAGGAAGCGGTTCAACGAGAACATCATCTATGTAAGTTTGTTTTTCATTATCAACTCAACTAAAATCCTTCCGCTGTCAGATTTAGGCCTTCCAAGCACCGCCAGATCAACTGATCCCCTTCTGGGATTCAAAGGATTACCGCGCCATTCACCGGTCACTGGTCCTTCTGGTGTGTTCAGAGCTACTTTATTGTTTGTTTGGTAAAAATGAAGAAGTACTAGCAATTTGTAATTTGTTATGGTGTGCAATAAAGAGTCTATCTACCTGTAAATTGGGAGAAGTGTATGACCGAACTCTGTATGAATCTTGTTAACTCTTGCTCCGAGGTCGTCTTCATTAACTGAGGAAATTGCGAGAAAAGAATAATTGAACTTAGTCACTGCTGATTGCCGACCGCGTACCTACCGGAAGAAGCAGTGTTGTAAGATCTCGCACAAGGTGGACCGATGACCTGTTGAGGGTGGAATGGGAATCCGATGGATGCGAGACGCACAAGACCGTTCGTTGTGGCGACACTTGGGGGAGGCCTATGTCCAGCAGTGATGACTGCTGATTAAACTAGTTTTAGTTAGATTCCCTGAAAAGATGCCTTTGTTATAGGAGAACAGATGTATGGCGACAATGTCAATTGAAAAACCAGCCTAGAAAACCTTTTTCAAAAACAGTATTTTGATATCCAATTATATAATAAGACTATTTGAACCTATCGCATCCTCAATATGTACTTCTATAGGACATTGAATTCAATACAATGTTAGCTTTTCTACCTCACCAAAGCGGGTTGGTCTTGGATGTGTCTGTTGGCGGTTCACGTACACTTTTGTTTCGGTGTCATAGAAAATAGCTCACAAACACAGAAACAATGTACATGTGCACACCTTCGTGAGATAAAATATCATATAGTAACTATTAACGATTCTTTCTCCTACAGACCTACATCGGAAACGTGCTCATCTCCGTGAACCCGTACAAGCCCCTGCCCATCTACACGGAAGAGAAGACCAAGCTCTACTACAAGAAGGCGTTCTTCGAGGCACCTCCACACGTGTGAGTCTATAATAAAAGTTTTCCAGAATATGTTAGGTTTCCAACAGAAATTTCATCGTCACTTATTGCATGATATTGGTCTGCAAGATGGCCGAACCTCTGGTGTCGCAAAGAATAAATCTTTGACAGTATTTGTGAATGTTTGTAAATAACCAATCTTTTGTAAAGTTTTGATGATGCTGATGCAACTCTATAGCATATCACATAATAAATTACCAATATCTATCAAAATATCTTCGTGTTTAATACAATGGTAATATTTCCTAGTAAACTGTACTTCTAGAAATGATTCAGTTTTCTGTATTATTTCATCTAACGAACAGTAAAAAATCAAGTCATTTATTCAAACTCGGCTGAGAGCCAGCACTTTTTAAACGTCAAAGTTCTCCATAAAGACACAGTCCCCTAAAAACCGCCCGTCACCACTTCCTGTTGTTTGTATCCAAAGTAGTAGGCAAAAGTACCAAAAACGGCCGTTTCTGACACTTTTGCCTACTACTTTGTATACGAAACATTCTGAGACCTTTTTTAATAACGTAAAAATACTTTATCCTTTGTAACAAACGTGACGTTGGATTCTTTAATATTTGTGTTCTGTGCTATGCTACGATTTTTTATTCAATGAGGACGCCACTTGGCCGGTAGTAGACCCTTAAAGATTGAATTTCGAAAAAACCCTTTCTTAGTGGACACCCTCCAAATTTCATGTCTCTAGGACCAGCAGTTTAGGCTGTGCGTTGATATATCAGTCAGTCAGGGCCTTGAATTTTATATATACAAATTAATGAACTATGAAGTTGCATATTTCCACTAGATATCAAACTCTCAGTCTAGACTTCTACGCAAACACTGCTGTCTATTAAAAGATAAAACATAATTATTATGTGATAATATATCTTTTGGAGGCGATAATACCAGTTAATGATCGTAAACTGGCCAGGCTTAGCATTGTATAACAGCATCGGATAAAATCTAAATTATTTTAATTCAATAGTAGATCTGTCTGAACCTAACTGGAAGAAGGCCGGTTTTCCTACCAGTGATATCGCACTGCCTACAAGTTAGATTTAACTAAACAAAAAAAAAAATTGGTTGCCTGTAAAGTCGGTATACGGGCGAAAGTTTTACGTGACAACGACTTTGAGTGGTAAAATAATTTTAATGTTGCCCGAGTGGAAGGGACGCGTGCCTCTCACTCTCTCTCATTGTGAGCGCATAACGTGAGCGGAGCGTAACGCAGTTTCTTGAAGTGTCACCCGGCAAACCAATTTATAAGACGTTGTCACGTCAAAAATTAAGACCCTCGCAATAAGCCCTTTAATTTGTCGCACGATACAGTTTGAAAAACATTCTTATTCAAATTTCGATTTGCACTCCAAAAGTCCCCCCTATTCCAAACTAATTTATTTACTTTACACGTCCGTGTTCGGGTCACAGATATTCATATAAGTATTGGCTGGGGTCGCGGAAAAATTCGAAATAGAGTAACCGCGGCCCTTGGCACAGAGGCAACTGAAGGAACAAGGGTGGGTTTTAGTCAGTAAAAGTCTGACACGGCCTCCCGCTCCACCCAGAGCGGGGGAAGTCATTGGATGATTTCCCACCCTCCAAAAAAGAAAAGATATTCATTTATGTGTACCAAATTTCAACTCAACCGTTTCAGTAGATTCGACAGACTGAAAGACTGATGATAGACTGTGACAGACGGGTAGACAGACAGACACACACACGAGATATAATGTTAACGTTTCTTCATTCGGACGCGTGGAACCCTAAAAACCAGACATCCAAATCGCTCGCCTGTCAATATTAGCCCAAGTGTTTCTCATTGTCCTTTACAGCTCTGCATCTTTTAAAAGGGACCTTTGTAAATAGAACTTTCGGACGCACACCGGTATCTTATATCTCTTATCCATTATCATCTGGACAGCCGGTTGGAATACCTCACAGGCCTTTATCCAAAGATATAAATGGATCATCGAGGTTATCTCTAACATTGACGTGTGGGAAAGTACAATGAGAAAGTATAGTTGTGTCATTTTTATCTGCTCTTATCAGCATATAGCCAGAAATAGTTGTGTCGCTGAGTGGACCTGAGTGCTTCAAACAAGGTGCGTAGGTCGCAGATAAAATGGGAATGGACCTGCCTACGCTCATTAAGGCTTACGACGAATATTTTCAGCTTTGATGCACTTGTATTTGAGCTACTAAAGTCTACCTTAGCTAACTCTTCAGGGCCTAAACTGACTGTTTCAAATATGAATACATAAAGTGCAATCGTGCAATATCCAATAGCTTTTTGTCCTTTATATACATTCTTCATATAAACAAAGCTGATGAGGTAAAAAAGATATATGCCTGTTAGCACGGTAATTACAGGACAGTCTACCCAAGTGCCAGGGATATGCTTTCAAGAACATTCAAGTATAAGTTGTTCTATCTTACGAAGGCGGGTTGGTCTTCTATATGTACATGTGTGTGTAGGTTCACGTATACTTTTTTTTCTCTGTGCGTAAGCTTGGAGCGCTCGGGTCGTAGAAAATAGCTTACGTACACAGAAACCTATTACAACATGTAGGGGCCGTTTGTAGTAATTGAGTAAATTGTGTATTCAAATGAATCATAATTTAACCAAGCAACCCATCGAATTCTGTAGCTATAAGCACCTCAATACTATTTATTATTGAGCTGATAACGGACACTTATCTCCTCGATAGCACTACCTAATGGTTATTGGATGTTGGAACACACTCGATATAAGTATACATCAATAAACGACTTAGAGTCGTGGATAAAATTATCCTCCCAACATGTCGTTTTGAAAAGAAATATTTTCAAAAGAAGCTGTGGACTGGTAACAGTAGATTTTGTACATTATAGTTAAATCACCATGTATTTGAAGATCTTGGTGAAACGTTTGTACTTCTACATCATGAAACAGAAATAAGTGGTCATATTTTGAACCGACTTCAAAAAGAAGGAGGTTATCAATTCGGTTTTTTTTATGTATGTTCGTTAATAATTCCGTCATATATTGACGGATTTGCAAAATTATTTTTGTTCGAAAGGGGTTTATTCCAAAATGGTCCCATTTAAATTTCATATAGATCTGATGATGAGTTTCGGAGACAAACAACGGAACTCTTCAAAAATTGACAGCAAATCAACCGCGATTACTGCGATCGTATGTCTATGTATTGTTAACACAATTTAATGGGGAACCACAACTAAAAAGTGAAGAATATAAAACTTTTTTACAAAAAAATAGAACCGACTACCAAAATAACTTTATTTCGGAAGTCGGTGTCAAAAAACGAAGACAAAACCAGAAACACCGACTTCCAATATTAAAGTTATTTTGCACTTTTTTTGGAAGTCGGTTCTATTTTTTTGTAAAAACTTTTAGATAGTGCTTCTGCCCATAGACATGAATAACTTTCTTCAAGGAAGTCAACGTCAATCCCTTAAAAATATTGGACTTTCCGTACAAAATTATCATCAGCTAGTCAAAATTTGAATAAGAGATATTTTTTTTTTCGTAATCGTCTTTCTCTGTCTTGAAGAAATTTGTTCATTTTTATGGGCAAAGCAGTATTAATTTAAAATATAACCACCGATTTCCGTTACACCCTGTATAGGCTAAGGGGATGTTCCTTGAATATGTCTTAATTACGATATTAAAATATCAAGTGGTAATAAGCAAAGATCTTTTTTTTTCTATTGCTAGTTTTTTAACTACACAGGAATGTTTATAACGGTTATTTTTTATTACAGATTCGCGATCGCAGACAACGCATATCGGTCCTTGGTATATGAACACAGAGAACAATGCATTCTGATCTCAGGTATATAAAGATACTCTATTTTCAACTACTCTTAAAAATTTGTAATATGCACGAATTATATTTGCTGACACACACATATCTGAAACTTAAATATTTTTCCGTCCAGGAGAATCCGGTTCCGGCAAGACAGAAGCCTCCAAAAAGGTCCTAGAGTACATAGCAGCCAGAACAAACCATCTCCGCAACGTAGAAACAGTCAAAGACAAACTTCTTCAAACTAACCCTCTACTAGAAGCCTTCGGAAACGCTAAGACCCACAGAAATGACAACTCCAGCCGATTCGGAAAGTACATGGACGTCCAGTTCAACTATGAAGGAGCCCCTGAAGGAGGACACATCCTCAACTATCTGCTGGAAAAGTCCAGGGTAGTCTCCCAGATGTCTGGAGAGAGGAACTTCCACATCTTCTACCAACTGCTCGCAGGCGCCGACCCGGAATTGCTGAAACAATTGAAGCTTCAAGGAAGGCCTGATGCTTACAAATATACGACTGACATGGTTAGTAATATAGCAGAGAAATATTAAACATTCTTATTGTACCGGTTAGCATAAGGCCAGGTTCCCACTACGCCGGACCGGCAGATCTGCCGCGCCGGTAAATCTGCCGGAAGGGCTAGTGACTGTACAATTTATATGAAGCTATTCACATTATCCCGGGTCCCGGCATTTTTGCCGAGCCCGGCATTTTTACCGAGCGTTTTGTCACTACGAATTGCCGGTAGAACGACCGGGCCCGGAGTAATGTGAACGAGTTTGTGCCGGTATCTGTCCCCCGCTCGCCCCTCTCGTGCTCCCCTCGCCCCGCCCGTGTTCCATTCACGTCATTCGGCTCGCATTTTCTGGTAAAAGTAGACGTTTAGCATGGATATTCAAGCAGAAACTTTAATTACGCTTGTCCAAGAGAGACCTGTTCTGTTGGATAAGACCGAAGACGTCTATAAAGACAAAAACTTAAAGTTAGCAGCATGGCGTGAAGTACTTGACTGTCTGAATTTCTGCCGGGATCCGATGTAATGTGAACACTCTGTCCGGTGTCCGGTTTCCAGCAGATCTGCCGGTCCGGCGTAGTGGGAACGCTGCCTTACACATCCACATTAAACAGAAAAATATATTTCAGCAACTTGTTCATGCTAATTCGATAAAACTGTGGGCTCAATATACTACCCTGTGGTACTCACATTTCGGTGACGACAGCAATGCCCAATTTACTCATAATTATAAATTTGGTGCGTACTAACAACGTTCAAGTAACATGATCGAAAGCTTTCGACGAATCTAAACTAATCGCCTATCGTTTTAAACAGTTTCATCCTTTTCTAGGGTGCACAAGCTAACCAGCGCAACAATGACGCCGATCAGTTCCGAACAGTACAGGAAGCCATGAAAGTCATAGAAATCGGCCAATCAGAACAGACGGAGATATTCGAGATCATCGCCAGTATCCTCCACCTCGGAAACGCGAAGTTCATACAGAATGACAAGGGCAACGCTGAGATACTGATGCATGATGCTAACACTACCAACGTGGCTGAGGTAAGGATATTTGAATAAATCCTTCAAATACTAAACACTTTAAACTTTTAGCGAAAATAATTAAATTACATATAGGCATAAAAAAGTATTGAAGTTTATTCATAGTACCAGTAAGTTTTCAATACAACGCTATTTACGTAGTAAAGTATTACGTCATATTTCGGGGATACCTCTTTCTTTCTCCTATCAAGAGACCTTCATCGGTTCTTTGACCTCTCCTGTTCCCATAATGGGGTCGGTTCACCTCACTATTCTGCGCCAGGTTATTCTATAATGGGTTGTCTGCTCTGGCTATTAAGCTTACTTGAGGTTTCTCTCGATTTTGGACCACCAGGTCAATGGCGGGCGATCTTAGCCTTTTTTCTGATCTAGCAGGCTTAGCGCTATTTTTACAACATGGTTCTTGTTCCTCCTTCTAACATGTATACATACCATCTGAGGCAGTTTTCGGTGATTAGCGCGTCTTTAAAGCAGCCCCTGACATATTCACCTTATCCAGTCGAGTCACGCCTCCCTCCCACCTCTGCATTCTCATTCCAAAACCCTTCGAATTAAGTCAAATAAATGCTAGACAAAGATATATCTCTTACTTCAAAAAGTCCACCAACCCACGTTAAAGGTTATACTATTATTAAGATGCAATATATTCTGGTGATTTAGTCTTTCCTCATAAAACGCAAAAAATCTCCACAAAAAATCGGGAAGCCATTGACTTACCTACATTACCGACTTATGAAGGAAGTGCTTCATTTTTAATACAGGTGCCCGTACTAATTGTTATGCCAATAATAACTTGCGATAAAAAAAAGTCGTACAAGAGCACGTGCCATGTTCGTTTCTTCCAAAATTAAATTACTTTGCTTATCTTTCTGACCTTGCAACGTTTTCCTGTTTATACCTCTTAATATTTCGATTTTTTTCTAATGTTTGAGTACCAAATCTCATATTAATCTAGAAATATCAGACATCTACGAAGATCTTTCTTCCCATTTCTTCACTACCAAAGTTTAATTTTCCATGAGTCTTTACCATGTTGTTATATCGTAGTCATACCTGAAAGGCTCATCAGTTCAGTATTGAATTCTTATTAGCTAGATGTTTCTTTGCCATCATCACCTTTTTGCTTCTGGACCTTTAACTAACTAATCTTTTCAAAACTTTATAACATATGTCCCATCCCAAAACTGCGCAGGACAATAGTGTTTATATTTGATCCATTAATTTGGGGCTATTGTTCCACTCTGTTTGTTTAAATACTGCTAAGATTTGGCTGCTATTGTATTCCCTATGCCAGATGACGTCATTCAGTTTCAGGTGTAGTGGTTCAACCTCGAAATGTTCACGTTCGTAAGGTTGATAAAGGTCCTTTTTTTTTTGCGTTCGAATTTTTCAATTTTGTTACCAGCTCCAAGATGTAACTATCTGCGTCAAATCTATAATTTATAATCATATCAAATAAATTATTTGCAAATACGGTAACGACTATAATAGTGTCCGTAAATCTAATTCTTGAAGCTAGATATCAAGATTTAAGAAATTAATAGATACTAAACTAGTTAGATTAGAGAGAATTTTTAGTTCTTCCGATTCTCAGATATCTTGAGCAAATTGGCTGTGACAGACGAACAGTTAGATAGACAGACACACGAGTGATACCACAAGGGTTCCGTTTTTCAGACGAACTTTCGAAACCCTAAGAACACTAAGAACAATCATTTCACTTATTCTATTACTTCTAAAAAATCGTCCCTACATTTGTAACCCGACTCCGTTGTCCTCACACCCCTCTACCCTTGACATAATTCTCTTACAACATTATTTATTGTACTCAACCTCAAACAAACACAATAGATCACAGTTAGCAACACATTGCCAGACACTGATATACATATTGGAAGTAACAACGGTTTCTGACCTAACCCGTTTGTGATAACGATCTTCAACGGAAATATGACGACGCAGTTCTTATGAAAACGTCTCTATTTTACGATAATGTTTGTGATAACCCTGGATTTTGAGGAATTGCTTTTGTTCGTGCAGTTTAGATGTCTTTGTTTAGATCTTGAGCTTGTCTAGTTATGTTTTTTTCATAGAATACTTTGCTTGAAGAATCTGTCCGTTATTTGACTATACAAGGTAGAAACGACTATACAAACATAAATGATGACATTGGCGATACTCATAATTTTGAACATCTATTACTATGGGGCCAAAGCCGAAATCGCTAAAAAAAACAGCTGTTCAGTATATTTTATCGAGCTAAGGAAACATAAATTTAAGGGGCAGGTGATATTATTTATACAATTCCAGCGTTGGTCCCATAGTAAAAGTTGTAGGTCGTGAGTTCAAACCCAGGCAGGCGCTTTACTTTGTGTAAATTGCAACACCACTGCTCTCAAAACGGTAAAGGAAAACATCGTGAGGAAACCGGCATGTCCTAGAAACAAAAATTCGAAGACATGTGACATCCATCAACCCGCATTGGGCCCGCGTGGTGGATTACGGCCCACGCCCTCTCACAGAGAGGAGGCCTGTGCCCCAGCAGTGGGGACAGTAAAAGGCTGATGATGATGATATTGATGAGTATTGCCAGTGTTTTCATTTTTTGTTGTATTGTTGTCACCACCTTGTAGAAAGAAAGAGAAGCTAGTTGCTAACCCCTTAACCTTTAGTCTGTGATTGCGTAAGTCTTCATCACCATGCAATATTCCTAAAGGTTCCCAATTTTGTAGATATAAGACTCAGATTGAATCCCAATATTTAACGGCCATAATAACATTTCATGGACACACATCTAATAAAACACAAGAAAAAGGAATCAGAAAAAAGTAGGCACCGTAAGTGTAAGGGTAGTGGGAAAAAAAATACAAAAAAGCAATAAAATAAACATATACCATAAAATAATACAAACATATTTGTCAAAAAAATATCACAATAATACAAACTAATTAATATGAAATAAATATCGAATGAATTAATGATACATTAACATTACGCAACTATATTTAGGACAAAATGGAAAGATATTGTTTATTCTGTTTTAATTTATGTGTATATGCTACACGATATTTGTCGATAGTCTAAATTGTACGTAAAATTAACTTTCGCATGATTAATGTCAGCAATTACATTGATTGCAAATACCTAGTAGGTACCACGTTTTACAGGAAAGCTATTATCACATCTTATCTTGAAGCCTGTTTTCCTTTCATTGATATAGCTTTTTCCTTATTCACTAATCGACAGCCTATTATAATGTGCGACCGCCGACATAGTAACAATATTATGTTTTCAGCCGTTTCAAAGACTATTCTATTTTGTTCATATTCAATAACAATTGCTTTATTTTCTTTAGCTACATAGACATAATAAACTTTATTGTACCTACACCAAAAAAGTTATACAACTTACACGAACTTAAATCTATGGGTACAATGGCGGCCTTATCGCTGACAACGATATCTACCAGACAACCTTTGGATGGACTGAAAGAACTTAAAAATAAAAAGGGGATAGTCAGTGGTGTATTGCCAATAAATATCATTTATACTTATAGTTAAACAAGATAAAATTCATGTTACATCCATCTTTATCCCCATCTTTTTATTTCGTAGCTATATCAGATACAATTTGACTATTTATGAGGTCATGTAGAATGATGACTCCTTTATTATCAAACGCGGTATTCACTTTGTGGGGCATTTCGTAACATCCCTCCATATTTCCATATTTGTGTAATATGATTACTATAATGCAGTATTACACCATTACTTTATCGCTCGGCATTGTAGAAACGATGTGTTGCACAAAATCGTTAGATTAGCTTGGATCAGCTTGGAAAATTTACTTGTCATTTGCTGTGTGAAATATCAAATATGTCCATTTCCTCATATCATTCTAACCTACCTTTTTGCTAACTGTTATACAACCTGATGTACGAGGAGGTTTGTGTGTATAATTTACACCCGTGCGGAGGCGCGGCGTGTCGCTAGTTCCAATATCAATATAAGTTTGTATTAAACTACTGTACTAGCATTAGTAACAATGATGGCATGACTGACACCAAAACTGAAAACGAAGCTACAACATAGCCTAAGTCTTCATTTGATTTTATAAAACCCAATGAAATTTTATCATCACCATCAAAAAGTTGTTTTACAATCCAACGACAGGAAAACATCAAAACCTACATAATCTTCTAAATCTAAGAAATACACTATTACAAGCCTACTCTCTTCTACAGCTCCTAAAAGTAAACGGCACGAAACTACGCGAAGTCCTGACAAGCCGTACCATCAGCGCCCGCGGTGACGTCGTCTGCACCCCGCTGGACCAGGAACAAGCACAATACGCCCGAGATGCGCTGGCCAAGGCCATCTATGACAAGCACTTCAGCTGGCTCGTGTCCAGGCTTAACGCATCTCTCGTGCCTAAGGATAAGGAGAGTCAGTCCTCTGTCATTGGTATCTTGGATATTTATGGATTTGAAATCTTCCCGAAGAATAGGTGAGTCTTTTATTTCATCTTTGTCTATTGCCCAGATCTTCATCATCTTCCGTCTGAATTATTCTTAATTTCCATTACGCACATCTTGATCTATCGTCTACTCAGTATCACTTACTCCCAACCTATCATACTTCATACAATACATTCATCGTTTCCTTGACCTCTCTTTACGTTCAAGGTAACCTCCTTACTAAAATATTGCAGCAACAACTTACGTTTCGTTATTTTACTTATGTATCATATGTAGGTACAACATCATCGTGGTTCATCTGCTGCTACTACTGTGAAAGAATTTAACCTATGGAAATCCTAACAGCAAAATCACATATACACATATCAACACTGTTCTTAGATAACGATAAGTCCATCCCTGTATATGGAATACACCACTGACCATAAATCGTATGCTTACTTCTATAGTTGACGAAAATATATAGTTAAATTCAAACTTAATGACGTCACATGAATTTACTTCTGCGTACCGACTCGCGTAGTGTTCCCAGCCGCCAATATGTTTAATTTATTTTATTATATATTTTTTTTTTTTAATTTAATTTTTCTGAGTCCGAGAAACTTATTGAAATTGTAAAATAAAAATAAAAGTTAATTTTTAATGTTGAAATATTAATTTAACATGAAACATACACATTATATAAAGTTGCTATTTATGTACAATTGTTAAGTGTAAGATTTTGGTTCAAAATAGGACGGTGATATGTATACGACATCTGAAACGGTCGACCCTGACTACCCAAGATACGAGCAAGAGCATGTCTCAGTTTGGGAGTCGTTGTCTAATTATAATGCCTCTGTACATTCACCTCACAAAAATTTAAGTTTGTTTCTTGTACTTTTTTTAAGAATAAATTATTATTATTATTAAATTCAATCTGTACCTCCTTACCCTTAACTAACTCCACCCTCCTCTCTCCAGCTTCGAACAGTTCTGCATCAACTTCTGCAACGAGAAGCTGCAGCAGCTGTTCATCCAGCTGACGCTGAAGCAGGAACAGGAGGAGTACCTGCGCGAGGGCATCGAGTGGGAGCCCGTCGAGTACTTCAACAACATCATTATCTGTGACCTCATTGAGGCTAGACATACAGGTATACAGCTACAACACTAACATTTTGGCAGCATATTTTTTTTTCGTGTTGAAATTTATATTCATTTAACTCTCTGGGTTGGGCACAGAGGTCTGCCTGACTTACTGACTAAAACCATACGGTGCTCTTCAATTAATTTTGACCGCGGTGCTGGAGGACTGGTGCAGTTTATCACGCTCCCTCAGCCAGGACCCGTCACTCTCTACGGCCGTCACGGTTTTTACTAATCAATTTAACAGGCATATGGTGTATAAAAGATTCCTCGATTTTCAATACTCTGGGAACAATCAGCTTAGCTACTAATTAGATTTGAGTCGGATCTTTTACCTTTGAGTTGAATGATTCAAAGTTTCAAACTATCTTAGGTTACTTCTAGACAAGCGTGCTCCATCTTCGAACACATCATTGCTTACAATCAGATGAGATAGTGTCCAAACGCCAGCTTATTAATGATTTAAAAAAATATATCTTGTGAGGCTTGTTTAGACACAAGCAAAGAACAAGGAAATCATATATCGGGTGTAAAAAGACAGTTTCCGAAGCCGGAAGCCACATATTCTACCCATTACTCGGATAATTTTTGAAATGAAAACTTCTTAGCGGCGTTGAGCACTTTTCTTGGGATGGGTATAAAATGTTAAACTCGTGTCAGGACACGTGACCTGATCGAAAATTCGTAAGACGATTCAAAATATTCAAAAATGCACAACGTTAATGTTTAAGTTCTCACTTCTGCCGGCTCTCCCGGAGTGCAAACCTTTGTTTTTTTTCACTAGACCATACCTGGGTAACCACTGGTTCTGGAGATATTGACGGTCAAAGTCGCAATTTTTTTTTTTACTTTTTTACTAAAATGACTAAGTGTTATTACTAAACTTTTTTCCAAACAAACATTACCTGAATTTTCGACTTTATTTTTTTCGAAATTACGAATTTGCAGTTACGAAAACGCAATGAATGTCAAACGTATCCGACAAGTACCTACGTGGCTTAGAGCGAAGGGGCGGGGTTTAACTCCACTTGCCTGTGTTCGCGTTACATTGCGCGGAATAAAAAAATATTTTATTTTTCATACCTAAAAATAAAAGTCGTTTCCCAGTAATAATTTTTGCGCAAAACTACTTTGTTAGACGTACAGTATGATTAGTTAACGGCTCTGTGATGTGTCTTTTTACACCCTGTATATGAGATAGGTCCCCTTTTTTTTCTTTTTTTTTGTAATTGTATCTGGCTCTAAGTTAGCATAGCATAACAGTATGAGAGCAGATGCATGCATACAGTATCAATATGTATTTGTTTACTGTTTTCATTGACTTGCCGGCAAAACATGTCCTACCGTCCTTTATCTTCCCACGTCAATTTTAGATTTACCATGAAATTGACGTTCTAGATTTTGACTCTCCCTTATTCGACAGGTATCATCTCCATCCTGGACGACGAGTGCCTAAGGCCTGGTGATGCCAGTGACCTGAGCTTGCTGGAGAAGCTGACTCAGAAGCTGGAGCCTCATCCTCACTACAAGTCTCATCGCCGCTCCGATATCAAGACCCAGAAGGTTATGGGACGTGATGTAAGTACACCTAAAAATCATTCCCTACTTTTGGAGCTGGGTAAAAAGAAGGGATTCTACAGGGCGTATATTAAATTATCCAGCGCATCTCTACTGACCTGATGGGTATTGCTATATAAAAAATCTAAGCCCATTTAATTACTACTACACTATCAGCGGCCGTTCACCCCGTAGTCAGCTGTAATTATCAGAAATTAAACTTTAAAAAGCGCTACTAATTTATTTTGACCTTAAAAGTACAGTTATCGGTTCCTCATCTTCTGCAAATAAATTAAAATATTTGATCGGTAAACTATGCTTTAGGTGAAGTTCAAACATAAGTTCATAGAGTTGGGTAGGTTGTATTGATGATTTTAATGATTACAGTTCTGTAAATACGTACTTGCTACGGCCGCTAATCATATTTTGACCAACATACAACCTGACACTGACCTGCAAATTGCAAAAGTGTAAATTTGAATTTCGTGGGCTACCCTGTACATTTTACTTTGAAGTAAATCGTTATTAGCCTTGCTGAAACTTTACGCCATTTCGGGAGGGAGTGTCAGACTCTTACTGACTAAAACCCACCCCTCTTCCTTCCCTGTCCTGAGTGCCAAGGGGCGCGGTAATTCTGTTTCGAATTTATCCACAACCCCTGGGCAGGCATCGGCCATGACGGGCCCCATCATGATATGCTGACAACTCTTTGAGGCGCGCGTGGAACACTACGCGCCGTCGACTGTCGGGCCTAGTGCTGATCGGACGGCGAGCTACCCACTACTCGCCGTCCGCAGGCCCGGTCTATGGTGGCCGGAGATCGTCTCGCGACGTCCTACGCCCAGGGCGTCTCCTGCGGCGGCTGCTGCTGGGGGCGACTCTGTTGTTGAGCCTCCCTCACCCGTTCCGCCTCCTCCTTCGCAAGCATTACTGCTTCACAGAAGAAAGAGACTGCTTCCCATTCCCTCTCGCTCCGTACCATAGCCTGGACCAGGGCCGGGCGCGAGAGGTCGCTGCCGCCGATTGCCAGAAAAACTACCCTTGACACACTAATCACGGCCAGTTCTAAAACCATTTTTAAAGAAGGAAAATCAAATACATTCCTCAATTTGTGTTCATATATGTAGGCAAGGTTTTGTTTTGACCCACTTGCTAGTACATTTAAATTCTAAATAGTGTGTAGGTATTGTATGTGCTAGGAATGCGTTGACAAATTGCTTCGATGGCCAGCGCCAATGTTTACTAATTTCGTATAGCAAGTGCCGTAGTAAATTAATGTAGGTATGGTGTATGAAGAGTTGAAGACAACTTTCTATTAAGATAGTCACGTTGCTGTGATAAGCTCGTGGCTAAAGTAATAACAGCCCCAAGGGTCGATCCATCAGGTTAAGCTACGCTTGCCGGAGTTGGTCCATGGATGGGTGACCATCTTTACATACCGAGACTCCTCCGTGCCTCGGAAAGCACGTTAAGCCGTTGGTCCCGGCCGTCAATCGTAGATCTTTGACAGTCGTTACGGGTCGCCAGAAGCCCGAAAAGTCTGACAACCAGTCTTACCAAGGGGTATCGTATTACCCAGTAACTGGGTTGTGGAGGTCAGATAGGCCGTCGCTCCATGTAAAGTACTGGTATTCAGCTGCATCCGGTTAGACTGGAAGCCGACTCCAAGATAGTTGAGAAAAGGCGCGGGCAGATTGATTGAGTCTCGTTGCTATGAGTAGGTTAACTAAATCATTATTGAGCAACCTCTATCTTAAAGTGAACAGGAGAACCCATTCAATGTAATATACCTACACCTTTTTTATGGCCTATCTAAGTGTAAATAAGCCATAAAACGGTGTCTCCTGCCCATATAACAATTTATTTGAGCTCGGCGAAGTACCTATATATTTTTTAGGGTTCTCTCTCTCTCTCACTATTGCTTACACTCACGTGTCCGTCTGTCCGTCTGTCTGTCTGTCCGTCGTCTGTCACACAGGTTTTACAGCCAAACGGTTGGAGCTACAGTCTTTAAATTTTTACAGTAGGTATAAGCATCTTGTTGACCCAAAGCCATACAAATAGTCTTAATGTGTGAAGTCCGACACGAACTTGGCCGATTTTTTAGTAGTTATTCCTGTACGTAACTCACATGTTACACAAGTCTTGTCTAGTCTTTGGACAATAAGATTTTCGTGCTCGTATCTTACAATACCTACCAAATCTGAGAGCATCTTCCAATGACGACGGACAGAAGACATTTCCAAAAGACAGTTTTATGAAAATAAATTAACAAAAACGTTTTTAGTTCGAATCGTGAAATTCGATTAATCAATCACGTTGTCGAGAACATCATCACAACAAGAAATTGTCATGGAAAATAAAGCTGCATAGCTTTTTTCTAACAAAATGTTGGGATCGTTTTTCAGCTCGACCATGAAAGCAGCTGGATATCACTATTTATTTAACATGGAGTAACTTCCTGTCTGACTTCAACCACCCAGTAATTGAGTAACATTTAACCCCCTGGCAAGACTGTCTTCTGGCCCTTAACGATTGTCAGTGAAGACCAACGGCTTAACACGCTTGAAACCATTTGAAAAGACTATAAGGAATCTATTGCTATATGAGACTTGCATCCCAAAACATGCACTGAGTGGGAAATGATGTTTATTCAGTAAATAGGTTACAAGGAACACTTTTACACGTCAATGGTTTTTGTCAGTTTAAGCTAGATGAGGCCGGTGTTTCCTAGCTGACTACCCTGAGAAGAAACACCGAAACAAACTCAGAGGTCAAAGTCTCTTTTAAAGTGTGTACTGGTTAAATCATATGAGAACCATGTACGTTTATGTCTGGGATGAGCTTTTTGAAGAAAGCAACACACGAATTCGAGTGTTGCTTTCAGTCATCGCGAAGCTCAACTCAGAACTTTGAGGAGCTCAACGAACCGACGAACAATACCAAAGTAAGGACATTTGAGTAGGCCGCAAAAATACTCAAACTGCCAGACAATCATAAAATCTACATGAATATAACGACATACATAGTTCTCGCATTCACATTATTCTGTAGTGGTCTTTTGAAGAAAGAACCAAACATATTTGAGTGGACCTGTCCAGTCAGTGCAAGCATTTTGTCAATAGTCGAATAGCTCAACTTAAAAACCACTAAGGAGCTCAATGACATGACGAACAATACCAAAGAAACGACATTTGGGTAGGCCGCAAAAGTACTCAAACTGTCAGACAATGTTAAAAATTACTGTAAAAAGGAGGAGAAAATAATAATAATAACCCACATAGTCCTCACCGTCCTCACATTTACGATAATTAAGTAATCAAAAAAAAAAAAAATATAATACTTTACAAAGTAAATATTCTTGTCAAACAAAATAGTAATAATAATATGTCAATCAAAAAATAAATATAATACTTAACAAAGTGTTCAAGTCAAAAAAAAATAATAATAAAATGTCAATAAAAAAAATAAAAAATTAGAAATATAATATAATACTATACAAGTATTCATGTCATAACGAATATTAAAAAATATATATAAAAAATTTCATCAGTAAGTAGTACATATGAAAACAATGGCTCATGTATATCATTGAAGCAGCTCAATCCCACGCCTTTTTGTCCTCAAGAAAGTCATTAATTGTGTAAAAAGCTTTCTGGCATAGCTTACGTTTAATAAATGATTTAAATTTATTTATGCTTAGTTCTTGAATTTGGCTAGGAAGTTTATTATAGAAACGTATACATTGGCATCTAAACGAACCACCTATTTTTTTCTTGAGCCTGGTTTTAGGTACAATAAATTTGTGTTTGTTCCTAGTATTTATGCTATGGATATCACTGTACCTTTTAAACAGATTAATATTTTTATGTGCATACATGAGATTCTCATAAATATATTGAGAGGGAACAGTCATAATATTAATCTCTTTAAATTTGTCTCTGAGGGAGTGTCTGGGACTTAATTTATAAATTGCACGAATAGCCCTTTTCTGTAAAACAAAAATTGTCTGAATATCGGCGGCATTTCCCCACAACAGAATGCCGTACGACATCACACTATGAAAATAAAATAAGGTTCATTAATGAATTATTATGACGTCTATTTAATTATTATTATTATTTGATTGTACCTATGCAATTAACATTAGGTGAGAGTGTATGCCAGTAGGCAAACAATGGCCGTATTGTGTTTATATGCTGTCATGTATTATAATAGAATGCATTCTATCAGTCGCCAGTTTGCCACTGGTCAGCTAGTTTGTGAGGAGTTGTGGTCGAGTTCAAACGTAGCAGTGTTTCTAATTAGACATTTAAAAGATTTAGCAACTCATAAACCATGTTTGTAAAATCTTCCTAATTTATTTGCTCACTCAGTGAATAATACGAATACGTTTCATAGTTTAGCATAAAAATATTGTACCTACAACTCTCAGTGCCAACAGACCCTTACGAATTTCAACGAGCAGAGAGATATTATATTGTACAAACATGATAAACGTGATAAACCCGTGTAATTTAAAAGAAAGTCTCTTTATTTTATTGATTGAGGAACAACCATTTTGTCCTGACCATTAAACTTGACCGGAACATGCAAATTTGTAGTTTCCATGCCGAAAACCTCAAAATTATCAATATTTAACCCCTTTTCTTCCGTCTGCAGGAGTTCTGCCTCGTCCACTACGCAGGTGAGGTGACATACAACGTGCACACTTTCCTGGAGAAGAACAACGACCTGCTGTTCAGAGACATCCAGAGTTTGATGGCCAGCAGCAACAACAGCATCGTCGCTAGCTGCTTCAAGGTAAGTCAACACTTCTTACGTCACTGAATGTATATTACTGGCCGTTATTGTCCACCTCTGTTTCCCTTATGATCCACCCATGTTAAGGTAGCTTGGGTGGATACCCAAGATACCATAGCAGAGGCCCATACCCCACAGAGGGTGTAATCGAATCAGATACAAATACTTTATTGTCACAATACAACAACAACAATTTATGAAGCCTCTGCCTTCTGAAGTAGGCAGTATTTGTCAGGAGTCAGCGCCTTCCCTATTTTATTTTAGCTTAACTTCTATTATCAACATAGGATTTTACAAATTTATGTCCACTAAAATATAGGTATAAATTTAGTATATACGAGTAAGATGCCCTGACTGATGGTTTGAATTAAAAGGGGTTTCCTTAAGAAGGTTCGGTTGAGCAGCCGACAACCTCATAGGTTGACCTCCGAGACAAAATTCACAAAAAATAGAAAAATGCTTCGTGTAATTTCGTGCAAATGTAATTGTGAAAATGTATGGTGCTATTCGTCCTCACAATCATTCATGTTTACATATTTGGCTCTACCAAGTTTGATTAGGGCCTGTGACCACGCATGACGTGATGCGACGCGATGGCACACCGCAACGTGACATATCCTACTAATGTAGGAATCGTTGTGAATAAAAGGCCAGATCGTCTTTTAACTTCTTCTTATATTTTATATTTTCCGTACGTTACAATAGTGCGTCTTTTCATCCAAGCCTCCATCTTATTCTCCGTATCTTTCGCACAGTGTTGTCACATCCATCCTCTCACCTTGAGTTGCCACTTCACAACCATTCATTCCCACACTAATATTATAAATGCAAAATTTTGAATGGATGGATGAATATTTGTTACTCAATGACGCCAAAACCGCTAAAAGGATCCGAATGAAGTTTTGCACAGAGATAACTTATAGTCTGGAATAGCACAGGCTATAATTTATAGTGGGGGAAGTACTAATTCCATGAGGGTGAAGCCACTGACAGAAGCTAGTTATACATAATTATTTCATGTAAATCTCACGAAATATGGAGTCATCGAAAAAAAGGGCTTTGTGATCAGCAGACGTCGGAATTATGTAGAGTTATTTATGTACTTGCATCGAAATGTTGATATTAATATGGATCTTCCCGGGATTTCTAATGGAAAATCCCGTGTGACCAACAATATTACAAATAAATAATAATAAAAACCTCTATTGTTTTCTTTTGTTCTCATAAGCTATGTTGTGTGAACTACAAATGTGGCAACATCGCGCGTGTGCGCATTGGAATTTTGCAACTTCGGATATCCGATGTCACTCAACTTGGCAACGTCGCGAGTGCAGTGGTTTAAATTAAGTAAAAGTAAATAGCTTTTTTATTTAATTAATCACGGGATTTTTCTGCTATTTAAAATTAATCTCGGGATTTGAGGCATATCCACTTTGTTCTTTCGCAGTATGAAATCAGTGTAAGTACATAAATAACTCTACCAACTGCCGACCTCTGGTGATCAGCTACGGTTTTCAGAAATTACTATCAAAATTGTCCGAACAATTTATATAAAACGCATTGTTGCTTTCAGGACATCAACCTAACGAGCAAGAAACGCCCCGAGACAGCGATCACTCAGTTCAAGAACTCGTTGAACGAGCTAATCAAGATCCTCAGCAGCAAGGAGCCTTCCTACATCCGCTGCATCAAGCCCAATGACTTCAAGGGGCCTAGTGAGTACCATTTCATATTCATTTTCTGCTAAAAGTTCTTCAGCCATCTGTGTAGTCTTTTCCCAACTACGAGAACGTTGGGGTCGACTTTTAAACCGACTTCAAAATTTATCTCCGCCATTTGTGAATCGATTTTCGATTATTTTTTTTGTCTTTCGATTCAGCACTTTTCGGAAAAATCAACATAAACCAAAAATACACAGATAATAATAATAATAATATGTCTAGCTAACGGTGAATACTTGCATAGGCACAACCTTGTAGCCAGGATTATCCATCAGCAACTTGCTCTGAAGTACTCTCTTGTGGAATCGGAAGTGCCGTACTACAGATATGCGCCCGACCCAGTTCTCGATAATGGTCATATCTCATTGTACTGGGATCGGTCCATCATCACTGACAGAACTATTGTAGCCAATAAGCCTGATATAGTGGTGGTGGACCGAATCGAGAGGCGTGCAATGATTGTTGACATTACCGTCCCACATGACGAGAACCTCGTGAAAGCCGAGAAAGATAAACAAATCAAGTATATTGACTTGGCTCGCGAGGTTGTCGACATGTGGGATGTGGACTCAGCGATCATTGTACCGATAGTCGTGTCAGCCAATAGCTTAATAGCCACGAGCCTCGATCAACACCTCAGGAGGCTCTCGTTAGGCGGCTGGATCAAGGGCTTGATTCAGAAAGCAGTACTTCTGGACACGGCTCGCATTGTCAGGCGGTTCCTCTCTCTGGAGCCCTGACCGCCGGTAGCTTGGACCCTGTTCCCGATACCGGTGGGCTACTATTTTTTATATTTTTAAATGTTTTTTATATTTTTTTTTTTATATTTTTTATTATTAAAAATGTATTTATATGTTAAAAAATTAATAAACGAAATAATAATATAATATAATATTTCTCAACTATCACACAACGCCATCTAGTCCCAAGCTAAGCAGAGCTTGTGTTATGTGATGACGTTTTGGTTTTCTCCAAATGTTCAAATTCCATGTTATTGGGGTTATCCATTCAGGCATAACTTTAATATTTATTTTTACTTCTGGGGTACAACAACTAAAAAGTGAAAAATAAAAAGACTTCCGAAAATAAAGTTATTTTGTAATTTTTAGAAGTCAGTTGTATTTTTTGTAAAAAAGTTTTGGACTATCCGGGTACAACTGAATACCTGTGTTTTGGATAAATAGTGCGTATCTGACCTCCACAACCCTTTAGTTACTGGGTAATACTCCTTGGCATGTCTTAGAAACAAAAATTCGAAGACATGTGACATCCATCAATCCGCACTGGTCCCGTATGGTAGTTTACGGCCCGTTACCTCTCTTATAGAGGACGCCTACGTCCAAACAGTGGTATTATGCTATGCTGCTACTCCTTGGTAAAATATCCCGAAAGGACCAATATAAACATCGTTACCTCCAATTCCCAAAATTATACTAAAGGTCAAGGTCATATCAGATCCTGTGAATAAGTCACCTACATGACATTGGATGTAACAGCAGATATGAGATAAACGAGGTGATATATTGATCCAATCTATTTAAGATAAAGAGGCAGGCAAGCAGTTGTTTCTTTATCTTGACTCAGTCAATAAGTTCAAAACTGTTAAAAATATACATACGGTCGAATTGACAACCTCCTCCTTTTTTTTCGTCGGTTAAAAATGGTCAAGAAATGGCTCTCATGTGAAGTCCATATACAGGGTGTAACGGAAAGGTGTGGTCATATTTTAAGAACTGCATCTGCCCATCGATATGAACAACTTTCTTCAAGAAAATCTGAGAAAATTCACAAAAAAAATTTTTACCTCCCATACAAATATTGATCAGCTGATGATAACTTTGTATGGAAAGTTCAATTTTTTTTTTGGAAATTTTCTGTTTTTTCTTAGAGAAAGTTGTTCACATCCATGGGCAGAACCGGTTCCTAAAATATGACCACACGTTTCCGTTACACCCTGTATATAGACTACCTTTAGTGATATTTTGGTAGCTCATGTAATAATATTTATTTGTTCCAGTGCAATTTGATGACAAGCTAGTATCCCACCAAGTGAAGTACCTCGGCCTGATGGAGAACTTGCGCGTGCGCCGTGCCGGCTTCGCTTACAGAAGGACTTATGAGGCCTTCCTCGAGAGGTACGATATTGTTTTCCAAGATCATGATATCTTCGATAATTTTTTAATCAGTCACAAACTCAAAGGCCCTAAGTAATGAATTGAGATTTTATGAATCGCTAGGTATGAGAATATGACCGATAACTTTAAATAACATGTAATACAGGACCAAACACAAACAAGAACACAAAACACGGAACAAAAAGACGTTTTGTCCTATCAAAAATCGAGCAACAGCTACGAGTATCTTACATCTTAAATCTGAAAAAAAGGTGCGCTGTAGTTAGGTTTTATGACACTTAAAACGGTTATTTGTAACACTAAGATCGATAATCGAGACTTGAAAGATCGAGTAATAAGTTCTATAATATGAATCTGTTGTCCTGTAGATACAAGTGCTTGTCCCGCGAGACTTGGCCACATCATCGCGGCCCCGCACGGGACGGCGTGCAGAAGCTCGTCAACGTGCTCAACTTCGAGAAGGAGGACTACAGGATGGGCAAGTGAGTATGACAGCTTCTATATCATCATCTCTTGTGACAGGAGTGAGGAAAGGAAAGTTTGGCAGGAGTCAGAAGGTTTGGTAGCCAAAACGCACTACTTACCTACGTTCTTACATATCTTCATAGGGTAAAGAGGCTCTTCTTATCAACCAATGTGGCACATAAATCCTGACGTTTTGTAGACTTATAGGAAAAAAATAGAACTATCATGTTGAAAAAATGTCGGTGATGGAATCCTGAGTATCTTTCAGAAGGAAATACTATTGACGACAGTTGGAAACTGATATATTCCTACATTTTCCTCATCTGCCAACCTTACGGAGTCGCAGGTGGTCCCAGTCAGCAAATAAACCAAATTTTCCGATCCAACCTTCAGTTATCAACATTCATTTTAAAACAAACAAAGTTCAACTCAACTGCTCAACCACTAACACTCATGAAACATTTCAGCACAAAGATCTTCATCCGCTTCCCGAAGACGCTCTTTGAGACGGAAGACGCGTATCAGCTGAAAAAGAACGACATCGCGACCATCATCCAGAGCAGATGGCGAGGATACTGGCAGAGGAAACAGTACCTCAAGATGAGGCAGGCGGCCATTGTCATACAGAAGTGGGTGAGGAGATTCCTCGCGCAACGACTCAAGGAGAGAAGGAAGAAGGCTGCCATGATCATCAGGGCTTTCATCAAAGGTGAGTTATTTAGAACGTAGAACTGACTGGTCCGCATACACAAAAATCTGAGACCTTTGCATTGTAGTGGGGCAATATTATGTACTAGTTAGATGGGATTAGAACGAAGACAATTTCGGAGTCTGTCGTAACGTAATAGATAATACCTCAATTGCGGGTAGTATCGTAAAGCAAATAAATTAAAAAAAAGTGTATGTGTACTTATGTACGCACGTAAGAAGTTATACTTCTTTGGCGTAACAAGATAAAAAACCAAACTGTCACAAAGTTTACAAAAGGGAAACGATCATTCTTTATGAACCACAGACTATAGCTAACTTCAGGGTGGTGTCAAGCTAACTTCAACCTCTGAATTTTGTGTGACAGTGATGCGCGCGCATCTTAAAATTTCACTCTCATCATTTTTTCATAACGCGCTTAAAGAAATATAACTTCAAAAAGGCATAAAGTCGCATTTGACTACAACGAGTATTTAAGGAGATAGTGTTCAAATCTAACTTCTTACTCCTTGCTCGTCGCGCAAAGCTAGCCTAATATTACTTATTATCAGTTTGCGGTTGGCGCTCGTCTGCTGAAAATTCGATGAGTATTTGGAATCCCATTTGGGCGGCAACAGTTAAAATTTGGCGCCCACGTGGGACCGGAAATACAAATAATTTATTTTTCTACCACAATATTTCATTTATTACATTTTACAAGACGGATTAGTAAGTGAGCTTCGCGTTTCCTAATCGACTACTACCTCGGAAAAGATTTCTTAGCATCTTTTTGTTTGTTAACTTGGGTTCAGCTGTAATATTCAGTGGCTTTTCAATTTGAATAGTACTCAAATTAATATCTGACTACTGTTTGATGTCACCCATTTATCAGCACACTCAGCATCACACTTAACTTAATCTCTTCACCAGGATTCATTACCCGCAACGGCCCCGAAACACCCGAAAACCGTCGCTTCCTGGGCATCGCTAAGGTCCACTGGCTGAAGCGCCTCTCCACCCAGCTTCCTTCCAAGGTTCTGGACATGTCCTGGCCACCTTGCCCGGCTACCTGCCAGGAGGCTTCCAAGGAGTTACATCGGCTACATAGAGCTCACCTCGCGAGGAAGTACCGCTTGGCTCTATCACCGTCTGAGAAGAAACAGTTCGACTTGAAGGTGCTGGCCGAGAAGATGTTTAAGGGTGAGTGGACTTATACGCAGTTGACAGAAGGCTTTTCAAAACAGGCGTTGTAACCATAGTTATAATTATGTTTATGTGTTATGACGACCTTTTAATGCAAATTAAGCGTGCTCCATCTTCGACCATATCATCGCTTACTATCAGGTGAGATATTGGTCAAACGCGTGCCTATCAACAGTATAAAAAAATGATGCCTGAGTTATTTTCTCTCAATCAATGATGGCTCAAAAGTTTAGATAGTCAGTACTTGCATATTATAGTTATGTGCACACGACAGTGCATTCGATCGATGAATGCTCGTTGGATGTCTCCCGAAATTAGTCCTTATAAATTAGGACATTCATACCACAAGTAATATAAATGTTTCGAGCTACAATAAATAACTTGAAAGTTTAGCAAGATACTAAGTTTCTTTGATCCTCCCTGGAAACGTGTCTTTGTGAGCCAAGAATATTGTGAAGTAGTTCTTCTTTAATTAACACTATATTATTACGCTTAACAGGCAAAAAGAACAGCTACCCTGCGAGTGTCAGCGAGCGCTTCAAGGATGACAGACTCACCGGAGAACACCAGACGCTCAGAAACACATTCATGGCGTCTCCATCCTGGCCTACTGGGGAACAGCTGATTGTGAGTGTAGCAATATAGTATCTAATTATTATTTGATTTCATTTTCAGCATCAGCAACCCCAAATAGAGATTCTTTAACATTGTGTATTTCAAGTTGGTTTTAAAGTAGGTAACAATTTAATTGGTTACAACAGAATTTGAACTTCGTCTTGTATGACACAGAAATGGTTGTTCAAAATATTTTTTTTTAAACTTTGCCTCATACAAGGAATTACTCCAGTATCGTGAGTGACAACACAAGACACCCAGACCCGGAACAACTATCTGTAGCCCATACAAATATTTGTTCCGTACAAGAATCGAACCAGCGAACCGCAGCGTAACAGCCGAACGCTCAACCACTGTGCCAATCGTGTTGTAAAATTATCTCCAATTCTGAATTCAAATATAACTTTATAACTTTGGTTAGCCCTTTAACCCAGCGAAAACCCGTCTCCGAAACGTTCAATTGCGATTGTCAATTTTACGTCATTGTCAATTGCCATTGATCGTTTACGAGTACAATAGGGAACGTGCACGTCGTAGTCTGTGCCATCTAGTGGAGTAAATTCGAAACTTTTACTCTTTAAAAACTTTTCATTGACATTTCCGTGTCTTATATGTATGCACACACGCATCATGCACACATGCAGCACGCGTAACGTAGACTGCCATCTATTGAGTGAAATCCGCAACATGTTCAGTAGAAATACTTGACATTGACATTTATGTGGCGCCACCTGTAGTTCCTGCACGCTCCCTATTGAAGGGATTGTCAATCGCAGTTACGTGATTGAAAGCAATTGATGAAAAATTTGATTGATGCTCATTGACAGAGCCATTGAAGCTGCCAATGGATCGGTTAACTGACTCATTGAAAATCGTTTCCGTCATTCGCGCGTCTGACAGCAGTAAAAACAAACATGGCGGATACCCCACGTATCGTCACGATAGTTAGCGCAAACAATTGACAATTGCAATTGAAGTGCATCAATGGCACCTTCAATTGCAATTGTCAATAACGTAGCACATTGACAATCGCAATTGAACGTGTCGGGGCCGCTTAAGTCCCTTACTTTCTAAATCAGAACAAATTTCTAAGTGTTCTTTGTCCTCCCCGCAGTACTCGTGCGAGGCCGTGAAGTACGACCGGCGCGGCTACAAGCCCCGCGAGCGCGCGCTGCTGGCGTCCGACAAGGCGCTGTACGTACTCGACGCCAGCAACCGCAAGACCTACAAGCTGAAGCACCGCCTGCCGCTCGACAAGCTGCGCGTCGTCGTCACCAACGAGACCGACACGCTCGTGCTCATCAAGATCCCGCAGGAGCTGAAGAAGGATAAGGTGCGTACCTATCTATTCACTTTTGTACTTTATGGTATGGCAAGCAGGCGCTCCTCCTGGAGCGTATCGTGAGAGAGCCGATCCCACTCGGAGAAGGGGCGTCGAGGGGGCAACTGTCTCGACGCCTAACACGCCGAAACCCAGAAACAACCTGCATCCTTTAATTGATCCAGAGGGGACTTTGGAATTTCGGGCGCTCAGATTGGGGACTCTGATTGCCCACCGAGTGATTCCAACGAATACGGCAGCACTGTGATCACGTGCTGGCGTACACAGCGAGGCTCAGAGGAGACCCCTTTACAGTCTCCTCTGGCGTTGCATAGAGGGGGATCCCGGAGTGATATTTCAAGAGGTAACGGGGCCCTTCCATATGCTGATGGTGATCACAGGGGTGGTTTTGAGGTAAGAATCCCATATTTCGTGGTCTTTTGCCCAAAAGTCCAGGCAACTTTTGAAGGTTACCCCGAAAACGAAAAAAAGTGGTCCTCTTGATGATAAGGGATGACTGCGTTAGTAGGTGCAGCCAGAAACCAATTAACGTTTTACTTTATGTGAGGCTTACGAGACTCCTAATTTAGACAATAAAAATATTTATATTCCAGGGTGACCTGATCATCTCGGTGTCGCACCTGATCGAGTCGCTGACCATCATGACGGACTACACCAAGAAGCCCGAGCTCATCGAGATTGTCGACACCAGGACGTAAGTTTTATGCCAAACTTAAGCGTTTTAGATTATGATAATTCTCTTGACTCTTCATGATGCCAAGATCTGCCATTGTTTTTTTGACGGGGTTCGTTAGGCCGATACCAGCCAGGATTGCAGTGTGTTTGAAAGAATCACCATGGCTCTGGCACCCACCCAGAGCGGGAGAAGTTATTTTATAATTTCCCACTATTTTTCTGCATTTTGATGCTGTTAAATAGACAAATTTTTGACCTACATCATCATTTGAAATTAAGGGTCTACTACCGGCCAAGTGGCGCCCTCATTGAATAAAAAATCGTAACATAGCATAGAAAATAAATATTAAAGAACCCAACGTCACGTTTGTCAAAGAGGATAAAGTATTTTTACGTTGTTAAAACGTATGTGGGGCCTTAACCTAAACCATTGTTTCCATTTGCAGCATCGCGCATGACCTGGTGAACGGCAAGCAGGGAGGCACCATCGAGGTGCAGAACGGGCCTCAGGCTAACATCCACCGCGCCAAGAGCGGCCACCTGATCGTTGTACGTATACCTTCATTACTTCTTTTTTTTTGTTATTGATTATAGGCTCACGTGTGAGCACTATCCCACCTGATGGTAAGGAATGATGTGTTCCACGTTGGAGCATACTTGCCTAGAAGTAAACTATTCACTCTTGACTTCAACCTGGAAACACAGACTCCGGCAAGGAATTACATTCCTTAGTTATACGCACAATAAAACTGTTCCCAAAACGTTTGGTGCGTACGAGTGCAATGTCCACCATGTATTAATTTGTCTAAAAGAGTTTTATATAAAAGGTAAAGAAGAGGCAGCAACCAATGCAAAATGATGTCTGCAAAGTTTTAATATTTTCTGGTGTTCTTTACTCTAATCTGGGTTACTATACGCAGGGCTCTGTCAGTCAGCATCAGTTAGATATACATTTACCATGTGAACACAGAACTAATCCATTCTACACACCAATAAGACCATTCTTCATTGGTAAAAATGGCCTGAATCATACTTTTCGTTTAGATTTTTCAGAATTATTTAAACATTAAAAAAATACTTATTTTTCAGATCGCGACTCCCTGAGCGGCCAGTATTGCAACAACCAGTTAACTTTACAAAACAACGATGTTAATATACCTAGGGTTAACTTGAACTATTCCATTCGTATCGCATAGTATTTATTGTTAGTACCAATTATAAAGTGCCTGCCAATTTGTAAATAGCAACACGACGGATCACTCCTGTCACATCTACCCCCATTTTGAAAGCTAAAAATTTCTTACTATGCTTAAAAAAAATACTGTTTTCGATATTTGCTTATTATTTCAAGATCAGTGGTTTTAGGATAAAATCCTGTTTTAGTTTTAATGGTAAAAATAACTAGGTAAACCAATATTTCACTAGTTCTGGCAGGCATATTGTACCTTAGATAATGTTTGGTAATTAAATCTTGGTAATAAGCTAAGTGAACAACGATTAGTGAACTTAAGTTTTGTAATAATTATTATATTTTGTTTATTATGTACTTATTTTTATGCATTATTATTCTATGTTGCTTATAGTTAGGTGCTCTAAGTAAATTGTCAAATATATACAATTTTTATTTAATACTTAAAGTACATAACTATACCAGGCAATAAAATTACAATTTTTATACCTATTATTATTTTTTATAAAATGAAATAAACAATTAAGTATATGAAAATATTAAACCTAATATATAACAATTTTAATAAAGTTTTTTATGTATTTGATGTGATATAATCTTCACGAGATTTACGTACAAAGTACTTATTATTTTTTGTATGCCATAAAACTTAGGTATCGTGTGAAATGTGTCAATTATTTATTACATATTTATTGGAATAGGATATCATTAATATCCTGAAAAAGGTATTTTGTAAATAAAATCTAAAATAATTATTAATTAGCTGAATATAAAGGACTTTTTTACTATATTTGGCAATGTTGGATTCTAGAAGAAGACGAGTTGCTTCTCTGAAGGGATTTCGTTAGGAATCGAGTTGTATGGTAGCAAGCATAGTCGTATGTACCAAAGGTATTTTCAAAATTATTAAGAAATTTCTAGTAGAATTATATTTTCCTTCTAAAATTATCCAGTGCCGGATTAAGAGTAGCAAATGCAACGGGCCCCGCGCGTTGGGGGACCCGCGCTTGGACGTACGAAAATAGGTTAAAATATTTATACCTTCCATACGAAATTTCACCAATTTTGGATTATCTTGCAATGTAGGAAACTGCCTATGGGCCCATCGCTACCTAACGGCCCCGAGGCCTTTGAGAAAAATAAATCACAATATGTTTTAGTTCGTTGTCATTTTACAAAGGCCTCTTAGTCGAATTTGCTACAGGCCCAGGCCCACTTGCTTAATCCGGCACTGAAATTATCATATTTATAATTGACACATTTCGTTTTGTTTGTTATAATGGATAAGCTGAATCAAAGGTGCCTAATATAGGGAAACAATTCGAAGTAATGTTACAATGAATGTATTTTATAAAAATAAGATCATTGCAAGGTTTAAATCTAAAATATGGTTCGAGACGGCCATTGCATATGATCATGGAATTTATGAAGGCCTATTGTGACTTAATTATAACCTCCTAGTTTCAAATTATCGCATGAGAACTTACTACCATGATTTAAAAAAAAAACATTAACTACCCTTCTGTTGAGGCAACCGAGTAAAAGTATACTATGTTCTATCCAATTCTGTTCTACCGTTATAGCGTGATTTATTGATAAACATCCAAAGAAAGATTTTCATAATTATAATATCAGTAAGACATTCAAATGGATTTTTTGAAGCAATTCGATATACAATATTATTTACCCTTTTATTCAACTACCCTTCTTGTTAGGGTACACAATAGGCTTTCGTAACATTATTAATGGCCATATTTTTAAGGTACAGGCTAAGAAGTGCCTTGTTAATGTAAGACAGTTCCTTTGCAGTCATTTTAAATAAACATATTTTAATAAAATGTCTTGTTTTTATTTTTACCTTTGTGAAGTTGACTATGGAAAAGCATTCGAGGAAGGATTTGGAGGCGTTTGCCCACCTGTGGGCACAGTATAAGCTAGACAAATTATATAGTTAAGGGTTCCACACATCCTAATAAAAAACCGGCCAAGTGCGTGACGGGCCACGCACAGTGTAGGGTTCCGTAGACCGCCCGTTACAACATGCGTACCTGAGTACAGTACCTACAACAATTTTTTTTTGTCCCTCGGCAATCATCGCACTTCCGAATACAAACGAATGCTAAGTGCCATGTCCATCAATTATTACATTTGTCGTGTCTCAATCGTGTATTAATTTAAATTCAGAACTAAGTAATTACTTTATTGTTGTTTTGTTTTGGTTTCCGTGTAAACTAAGTACTCGTAGGTACATAACTCTGAATTTAAATTATTAGACACGATTTTAAATGCAATAATTGATGGACAGGGATATGAGCATTTGTTTGTATTCGGAAATGCGATAATTGCCTCATGTCCGTGACTACCGCCGGACCACCAACGGCAATCGCTTCCATACTTGGTAAATAATTAGTACTCAATTGGTACTACCTATTCCTACATAGAAAAATAGTACCCTGCAAGATAAAATTAGTACTCAAAATTCAAAATTAGTACTCCAGTAGTTTACGAGATATACCATGCCATTGGTGGGGCGGCGGTAGTCACGGTCTTCAATTTTCATTTCAAGATTTCCGTATTAAATTCTCCGTGATTTTTTCCCTTTGTATAAAAATTAGTACCAAGGTACTCATAAAGAAGTTCTAGTGACCGAAAATTCAGATTCCTGTTGTATTTTAAGAGAAATTAGGTTTTATTACTTTCCTTACTAAATCTCCGCGTATAACCCGACCAAATTAAGTTTTCAATGTTAGTGAAGAGAACAAAAGTAAGGAAAAAACCATTAGAACTCCTTTGCCACCACCTATTGTAGTAGATGGTATCCAGAACTATCAGAAATTCTATGATTATTTATCTGAGAGTCAATCAGCTGACGCGTTCAGCATCAAAATTATGAACGGCGATACAGTTAAAGTAAATGCCAAAAACGAAGATTCGTACAGAGCAATAACAAAGGCCCTCTCACTCAACAATTGCCTTTTGCACTCTTATGAGAAAAAGCAAGAGAGACCAATTCTCTCATTGGTCTCTCTTGCTTGTTCTAATAATAAAAAAAAACGGAAACAACCACGCAAACGCGCGCGTGCGCGTGTGTTAATGGCAATAAAACTGCATTTCACATGCATTAAGGAGATAATTGTTGAAGACTTGCGTGGTAAAGTCTACAAGATACTGGAAGCAGTCAACAAACTGAGTTGGAAAACCAAAGATCCACTCAATATGTTCATGCCAACATTTTCAAATTATGAAGAAACTAGCAAAATATAGTATCAAAACTATGTTGGGATGTAATGTGGAAATACAACCGCTAAAATCCACAAAACTGGTACCTGTGGTAAAGATGCCAGGCGTACGGCCATACCCAAAAGTACTGCTCCAAAGAATCGAGGTGTGTAAAATGCACAGCCAAACATCTCACTAAGGATTGCGGAAAATCAAAAGAAGAAAAGCCAAAGTGTGCCCACTGTGGAGCTCCACATCCGGCTAACTACAGGGGATGTATCGTAGCTAAAGAAGTTCAGCAGATTCGAAAGGCAATAATACAACCCCTCAACAAAATACACCAACTGGAAGAGTTAAAAGCATCAGCCAGTATAAACGAAGTCAAAGCACATTAAAAACTACAGCTAAAACGTCTCTTATGCCCAAGTAACTACAAGCAGCATACCGAAGACGCCTTTGGCTGATATGGACAGTGACAAAAAGTTGGATGAAATTTTAAAGTTAATTATTAATATCATCATTTGACGAGAGATAATAAAAAAATTAAAATAGCAACAGAGCTGCTACTTCTAAGCCAAAAAAAATAATGCTACACTGAAACTTATGGCGTAGAACTCAAATGGGTTACAAAAACATCAGAATGAGTTACAAGTAGAATTAGACATAGAAAAAATTGATGTATGCCTGATATCAGAAACTCACTTTACAAAGCAATCTCACATTAAGTTTAAAGGGTACAAAGTATAACATGCACTACACCAGACAACTCTGCAACTTATTTAAATAAATGATTTTATTTTTGTAAGTAGGTTTTAACAATACTTTTACACGTCAACATTTTTTTTGTCAGCTTAAGCTAGATGAGGCCGGTGTTTCCTAGCTGACTACCCTGAGAAGAAACATCGAAACAAACTCAGAGGTCAAAGTCTCTTTTAAATTGTTAAAATCCATACGATATGTACTGGTCATATCATATGACAACCATGTAGGTACGTTTATGTTTCTGGGATGAGCTTTTGAGGAAAGCAACACGCAAATTCGAGTGGACCTGTCCAGACAGTGCAAGCAATTGTCAGTTATCGTGAAGCTCAACTCAGAACTTTGAGGAGCTCAACGAACCGACGAACAATACCAAAGTAAGGACATTTGGGTGGGCCGCAAAAATACTCAAACTGCCAGACAATCATAAAATCTACATGAATATAACGCCATACATAGTTCTCGCATTCACATTATGCTATATGAGGACCATGCTGCTTAGTGTCCGTAATGGTCTTTTGAAGAAAGAACCACACATATTTGAGTGGACCTGTCCAGTCAATGCAAGCATTTGTCAATAGTCGAATAGCTCAACTTAAAACCACTAAGGAGCTCAATGATTTGACGAACAATACCAAAGAAAGGACATTTAGGTAATCCGCAAAAGTACTCAAACTGTCAGACAGCGTTAAAAATTACTGTAAAAAGGAGGAGAAAAATAATAATAATAACCCACATAGTCCTCACATTTACAATAATTAAGTAATAATAAAATGTCTAACAAAAAAAAAATTAATACCTTGTTTACATGCCAAAAAAATAAAAAAAATAAAATGTCAATAAAAAAATATACAATATAATACTATACAAGTATTCATGTCAAATACGAATATATAAAAAAAAAATCATCAGAGTTTATAAACTATAAAGAATATATGAAAACAATGGCTCATGTATGTATATCATTGAAGCAGCTCAATCCCACGCCTTTTTGTCCTCAAGGTAGTCATTAATTGTGTAAAAAGTTTTCTGGCCTAATACTCGTACGTTTAATAAATTATTTCAATTTATTTATGCTTAGTTCTTGAATTTGGCTAGGAAGATTATTATAGAAACCTATACATTGGCATCTAAACGAACCACCTATTTTCTTCTTCAGCCTGGTTTTAGGTACCTACAATAAATTTGTTTTTTCCTAGTATTTATGCTATGGATATCACTGTATCTTTTAAACAGATTAATATTTTTATGTGCTTACATGAGATTCTCATAAATATATTGAGAGGGAACAGTCATAATATTAATCTCTTTAAATTTGTCTCTGAGGGAATGTCTGGGACTTAATGTACAAATTACATGAATAGGCCTTTTCTGTAAAACAAAAATAGTCTGAATATCGGCGGCATTTCCCCACAACAGAATGCCGTACGACATCACATTACGAAAATAACTAAAGTATACTAAAAGAGCTGTCTCTAAATCAGCTAAACCACGAATTTTCCTAACGGCGTATGCTGCAGAAGTTTTTTGAACAGTTTATCTAAATGGGGGCTTCACTGAAGCTGCGCATCCAAAGTTAAACCTTACATAGTACAGTGTACAGACTGGGAGGGCTTCAAGACCAGATTGAATGATCAAATAGACCTGAAAGTCCCATTAAAAACACCCGAAAACCTAAACATTGAAGTAGAGAATTTCATAATACACATCCAGCAAGCAGTGCGTGGGAAAATACACCTGACTTCAACAAGAGGACGAAGGGAAATACATACCCCTTCAGAATCAAGCAGCTCATTATGGAAAAAAGAAGGCAGAGAAAAACGTGGCACCAATCTAGGTGCCCTGATGATAAACGAAAACAAAATAACCTGACAAAAAAAGTAAGAAGCCTAATCCAGAACTTTAAAGATGAATCAACCAATAGGTACCTATCTCCAGAATCTAAGTAACGACCAAAAGACAGACTATTCCCTTTGGAAGGCTACTAAGTAGGTACCTAAAAAGGCCGGTTACCCAAATCCCACCTATTAAGTGTGAAAACGGGCAATGGGAAATTAGTTATGAGCAAAAAGCTAAGAGATTTGCAGAGCATCTAGAAAGTACCTATATTTCAACCAAACGACGAGGAAATCATTGAAGATCACACTTTGGCTAATATGCTGACATCAGAAAATGAAGTTACAATAAAACAAGTAACACTGAGAGGTCGCACGAGAATTAAAACGTAATATGTACCTACACGAAAATCACCAGGTTACGATTTAATAACAGGAGAAATACTTCATAACCTCCCAAGAAAGGGTCTGGTTAAGTTAACGACCATTATCAATGCTGCAATAAGGCTAAAATGTGTACCAGACGTATGGAAGGAATGTGTGAAATGATGAATGAATGAATGAAACCAGCTCACGAAACATCATCATATAGGGCTATTTCCTTACTACCAATCATTTCCAAGCTATTTGAAAAGCTGTTACTCAAACGGCTTAATCCAATAATAGATAATAAAAACATTATACCACAGCACCAATTTAGTTTTCGAGAAAAGCACTCTACCATCGATCAAGTGCATAGGATCACAACGTAATAGAAAACACCCTTGAAGACAAGAAAGTATGTGCTATACATAATTGAAAAGCCTGTTACCAAAGCCATTTGCAGATATATTAGAATCCTACATTCTGAACAGAGCCTTTAGAATAAGACAAGAAGACGCCTACTCAGAAATGAAACAAATTAACGCTGGCATACCGCAAGGAAGTGTGTTAGGCCCGGTCCTGTACCTACTATACACTTGAGATATTCCTGACTTAGAGCAAAACACGACTGGGACCTTTGCTGATGATACAGCCATAATGGCTGTAGGAAACAGCCACGAAGAAGCAGTAGAAAAGGTCCAAATGGCTGTAAATCAAGTTTATAACTGAACCAAAAAATAGAGGATTAAACTAAATGAATCCACATATACTTTTCCAACAAAAGACACGTGTATTCTCCAGTTTGCATAAACAATAAACAAGTCCCATACGAGAACACAGCCCAGTACCTCGGTATGACCTTTGACGCAAAGTTGCGCTGGAAAGCCCACATCAAGAAGATAAAAGATGAACTCGACCACCGATTCAAAAGAATGTATTGGGTGTTTGGAAGAAACTCCATGCTGTCCGTGCAAAACAAATTATTGCTATACAGACAAGTCCTGATGCCAGTTTGGACCTAAGGTATCCAGCTGTGGGGCTGCACCAAACAGACCAATATATTAATTATACAACGATTCCAGAACAAAGTGCTAAGGGATATTGTAAATGCACCTTGGTACATACGAAATGATGACCTCCATCGGGATCTAAAAGTTGAGTTGATCGAAAAAGTGATCCAGAAATTTGCAGAAGCTCACGAAAAGAGGCTTCATCAGCATGTGAACGTCGAGGCAATCCAGCTTTTCGATCACACAAATATAGTAAGAAGACTTAAAAGAACAAAACCGTTCGAGTAAGTGTTTAGTGTTTTTTTTTTAATCTTATTTAAATTAGGGACTTTTATAAACGCAATGCGTATGACAGTCCCATCATATCCTAAATAAATACTCTAAACCATTCTATAGCATTTGGGCGATGAACCTAAAAAGACTCCTCGCATCATCACCATTTGGTTGAGACAGAATTCTATGGAGTGTGCCTACATCAAGTGTTTAGTGTTAGTGAATAGTGTCAAGTACAAAAGTGCCAAACAAACACAAGAGTGAAGTGTATTCGCCTTAGTAGATACAATAAGAAAAGTGCTATTGGACACATTCTTAGTAAAGACAATTTAATAGTTTAGTTATAAATTACATAATAGTCTATCCATAAGGCTAGAATTGTAATAAGATTAGGGTCCATCCTGTTGATGAATCTTAACAACTTCGCTGTCCAATGACTCATAGGAACGTACCTACTAGAATAAGTTCATGAGTCACAGGTGACTCATTTCTCTATACAATTTAAGTCAAATTTTTCAGTATGAACGTGACGTGATATTTCTTTAAATCATGCGTGGACGTATAGAAAAAACCTAATGTTTAGGTACAATGAAAAAAAAATATTCGCGATTTTTTTTTATTTGTCATTTAATCACTAAAGAAATTGGCCATGAATAAAACTCTAATACTGCAATGTAAGTATTTTATTATAAGAAAATATTATAAAATCAAGCATGTTTCTCATTATAACATTCTAAACAGAATGCTTTTTCACACCTTTTGCACTGTGGTTTGTGAGTCACATGTGACTCAAAAAAGCTAGTAAGCGTAACAATAAGAAAAACCTGTGGACGTACGGCATTATCAAAGTGAGTTGTATGGGGACAGGGAAGATGCTAGGATAAGGAAAAAAAAATATCCCCGCATTGGGCCCGCGTGGTAGATTACGGCCCACACCCTCTCACAGAGAGGAGGCCTGTGCCCCAGCAGTGGGGACATTAAAAGGCTGGTGATGATGAAGTTGATGTACACTCGTGCACATAAATTTATGTATGTCGGAGGAATAGTAACAAACAGTTCAATATCTACCTATATTACTATTCCGACATCCGTATAAGTATGTGCACGAGTGTACAATCATCTACTAAACAGTTCTCTATCTACTAAAAACTACTAAGGTGCCAATTCTCTTGTTCGAGTACTAATTAGTACCAATTGAGTGCTAATTATTTACCAAATATGGAAGCGATTGGAGTCGGTAGTCACGGTAGTCACGGACATGAAGCTTTCAATGTTTGGAACACCCAAGCGCTTATTTGGGGAGTCTCTGAGCACCCCGTTTGCGTTGACGTTATGTACATAATGTATGTTATGATTTTATTTTTTCCATGAATTTTCATGTTTCAATTCAACAACTTCATCTAAGTAACTTAGTAGAAAATTTCAATTATTTGAGCGTATATTTAAATTAGTTGAGCGACTATATGAATCTATTTGTGATACTTCTGTTGTAAGGAAAGGTTGGCCATCAAATAAAAATTCAAAATCATATTTCATCGTAGTATAATTATTTTAAAAAACATTAGGTACATTTTTACAATTATTATTATCATAAAATGTGATAACAACAATCCAGAGTTACAGTGACAGACAATCGTCCGTTCGCCTACTTCAGTCTTACTGTTAAACGAAACCTTGGAGTTACAATTTGTGAGCTATTAACTGTGTACGGAATCCTGTAACTTTATAGATATTAGATCAATGGTAAAATATTAATGGTTATTACAGGGTGTAACGAAAATGAATGGTCATACTTTACACACTTTTTCATGGAAATGATCAACTTTCTTCAAGAAATAATCGATTTCCAAAAACAAAAAAAAAATATTTATTTATTATTACTTTTTTGAAGAAAATTGTTCATTTCTGACCAGAAGAAGGTTTTTAAAATATGACCACGCATTTCCGTTACTTGATATACACGTCCTGTATATCAAGATCCATGACAAATTCTTATTCCATCCTTAAAAGTTGCTTCTACGAGCTACGTCGGATTATTTGGACGGCGATCCGAGCATGTTACAGTTTCCGATTGAACATCTTTTAAAAAAAAATCTGTACCACATACCACCCACTTACAAAATAAAGTCAAAGTACCCTCCAATAAACACACCATACAAAATATAAAAAACGACGATTATCTCCGAAACTCCGGATTATTCACACGATGGACATCGTGTCTTACAACTAATATAATACAGGGGAACATAGTCTTTCAGCCGGCAACTTACCTAGATGACCGATTTGGATAACTTCAAGGAAAGCGAAAATTCACACACAGTTTTATTGCACTCTACATATTCGTTTGGAGGAACATCAAGTACAAAAAATATCTACTGGGTTATGTCACAATATTATATCATTTTTATGTACATTTTCAGTATCCTCACGCTCGACCCTGGTGGGGAGTGACAGAGGTATTAAATACCTTTCTATTTTATCGTTGCATTCAAATCTACACATTCTCTTAATCAATAAGACACTACAAGTACAAATCTCATACGCGTGTAAATTTTCGCTTTCTTAATCATAATATATCGCTCATAAAATGCAGGGAAGTATATTATTCTATTCTATGTATATACATTTCAACTAATTCATGGAAGATACGTTCTTAGAAAACGCAAATTAAAACTTCGCACATATTTACAGATAATTGTTTAAAAAAATAACGCAGCCACTAACATTATAAGTTAATCTTTACATCCAATCATATATATTGTGAACAGACAACATGATAATATATATTAGTGTTTTTTACTAGTTCACACCCTTTGGTGCCTAAAACTCATGAATCATACACACTTACATAATATAAATGCCAACTAGGTCGGGTCCGAAATTATTGCTAGTTAGGACCTACTATTCGAACTAAGAGCGATATGCATATACATGAGTAAAAGCATCGAAACAGTTTATTAAGAAACAATACCTGATCAGCCAGCACATTTCAGTATAAAAGCATAAGATTCTCGGCAAAACGGCACTTACAAAATTATGTTTATGCTATAGAGACAATTTTATATCAACACAAATATACATATCGCCCTAAATCAGTTAATCATTCGCGACCCAACAAGAACCTAACATTAAACACATAAAAGTATGCAAAACAAGTCAATGAGACACGAAAACAACTCAATTCCGATTTATACATAATCACAGAAGTCCCAGACTTATATTAGAGGCCTTATTTATTAAAAAATGATAACCATTTCATTAGTTTAAATACTGGTTAGCTGGTTTTTAATTCAAAATTGGAGAATATGAATTAAGCAGAATCTTAATTCAAATTCTCCAATTTTGAATTAATCAGTATTTAAACCAAGAATATGGGTCAGTGAGTTTTATAAATAAAGCTGTATATGTCTAACATGTTACAAACATTAACATTTTGATAATGATAAGATCAAGACTGGTGTACTCAAACTTACATTATGTACAGTTATGACAAGAATTATTGCTGACATTGCATACAAAACTACTTTTATTTTATGGATCGTTTTCATTTTTGATCCGCCTCTTTAGGATCCTACAAACAAAGTTAGGTCTAGCATATCAGATTTAAGGCTTTGTCCATCCCATTAAGACCTTATGTCATCTCGGCAAACTCTTTCCATCACTGGAAATGCAAAATTTCGATTTTCTTTTTTGTCTTGAATTAGAAAGCACTGTTTTGATAAGTATTTCCCCTCATTCCCATAATGCCAGATTCCCAGTGCCAAACAAAATCAAAATGATTACCAAAATGTCACATAAGTAAGATCAATATTTTTAAATGTTATAAGTTTATACCAGGCAATTGTGTTACTTTGTATGTATAACTATTAAATAAGCAGTGTTTATACTATGCTGTACCCATGTGTACCGCGACACACGATGCGACGCGATTCTCATGTAAGTGAATCATGTAATTCTTATGACAATTACATTCCTGCCTGGAGATTCTACGGGCTATGACGGTAACCTCATTTCATAAGAAAACTCCTTGCAATCACGCAAGGAAACTCTGAGCATAACCTCTCCGGTGCCCTTTGGGTGACTAAGCCTTCTGACCAAGGCCATTGTCAACCGCATGCACTTATATTACTAATCTTAAAATCAAATCTAAATTCCTAGTATACACTTTATTATACATACAGCATTCAAAGAATATGTACTACATCATAATTCTGGTCTCCTGGTAATTTTTTAATACCACATCATTAATTCGATCTTTATTTAGGTATGTACTTACATACTTACTGGTACTTAATAACATAATATACCTAGTAGTTCGGTATGTGAAAAGGGACAGATTATTGTGAGAGAATGATCACAGTAAACTAAACCTGAACGATCAGAGTAAAGTTAACGAACTAAACTTAGTAACTGCCAATACAATGACGTCGTTAATTTTTGGTTTTTTTTTTTTTTTTAATTTGTTTGTTACATATACATACTGTACATTAATTTTTGGTGATTTTGGGAATCTGATATTTCAGTGAATCAGACATTTTGGGAATGAGGGAGAATTGCAACAGCAGCAAAATATCGAACAACTAAAGATTAAAATACCTTTTTAATGTCCTATCATTTATATCAAATATGTTTGAAAGTCAACATTCAATTTTATTACATACAAAATCACAGTTTTATTATAGGACAGTTTTTATTTTTCTGATTTGTCTAGATAAGGCGCATGAGGTCTTACTTCATAGTGGATTGTGATGTAAAACTGTACTTGTAAAAATAAATTGAGATAATTTCAATCCAAAAATGCTAAATCGATGGTTGAGTTAGAGGCATTCTCACTTACTCAAATATCGACTTTAGCATTTGTGTTTCAAGTTGATTTGAACTTTATCATGTTTGACATGAGTTGTTCCAAAATTTGAAAATTATCTCGAATTACAAATTCAAATATAGTATGCTCTATTTCGTATTTATGTTGACAGCACAAAGATAGGTGTTTTCATTACTGGCAACATACCGCCTTCATTCTCAGATTCATCAAAAAATATTTTATGGATGAGGAATATGGAAAATTAATGCTTTAATTTTTAAGCAGCGGCAAGAGACATAAAGAGATCATAGCCTTAGGCACGTAGTAGTATACTCTGCCTGACATGACATGAAGCCGCGAGAGTTGCCAGTTCCAGAGGAACATACTGTTGCCAACCGTCAAACATTATTGCAACAACCACAAGGACACTAAACTTAACACAAATAAAACAAGTCGTTACGCTAAATTGAAATTAAACCAAACTGTTCTTATTTAAAATTATTCTAGTTTACATTATTTACAAACATATGCACAGGACGCCTGACATCCGTCCGCGGTAACTAACGCTATGCGATACTTTGGTTATATCATACATTTTGGTATGCGTTATGTTCAACGCAATAACTTAAATTGCTTCAGAGGGTTCCGTAACCTTCACAAACTTTCCAAAATTTAATTTTTCAAGATAATCTTAGATTTTATTAAAAATGTAGAAATTTAAGTCTATTCAGACTATTCACTCCAACATCTGTTGTTAGGATATCAGACATTGTTGTTATTTTGTACTGAATATTCGTAAATTGTGCAAGAAGCATAGCATATGTAGTGCTTAAGTTTCTTAGAACACAGCCTTCACCTTAGGAGCTAACCGTACATGAGATTGAAGCTAACATTAGACTAGGCACATAACCGCACTTGCACGGAACCCACACTTCGTCACGAGCACTCCACAGGCAACAATTTATACTAGATCACATTGTCAAAAATTGGTCTAAATTAAGCACCGTTTCTTTCTTTTAAGAAAGTATCTTTTGCAATGAATTCTGTACTATTTCACTTGTCCCACAGCCTCTTGCGCCGGCTCGGTGGATTTGAAACCACTTTCAAATTTATAAGGCTCACTTTTATAGTCTTGGTTGTCGTTTTTGGATTGGTCCCTCTCGTCGTACCCGTAGGGCTTCTTGCCCTGCGTGTGGTCCTGCTCGCGTTGCTGCCGCCGTCGCTGCTTGGACCAAAGCTCGTGGCAGTCCTGCCAAGTGGGCAGCTCCGGCGCGGGCATCCTGAAAATTGGTGGACAGGTTAATGGTGTACCTAGCTACAAAGAGGCACTGCCGCAAAGCTCGATCTCGCTCTCGCTGCTCGCCAGATTTGTACATCCTAGTGCTAGTGTAATTGTTCTGACCATTAAAAAGTGCTTCCTCTATATCCTTTATAATGAAATACGAAATGCTCAAAACCAATTTGCAGTCGAGTTGATGTGTCTCTCGAAAGAGTCGAGTCGAAAGAGTGCTCATTGTCTTGCATAATAATTTAGTGAATGCACATAAAACCTTTGAAAACGTCATGTATGAGTGGACTATTATGGTCCTCATAATTATGTCGTATGTACCTCCAAACGTATATTTTGGGCCTTGAAATGATTTCGAAGTATGATAACAAAACCAATTTCGTATGATTGTACTCATTCACTCCACACTTGTCTTATTGTCAGTTAGAGAGTCCGTCGACGGTACACATAATTCTAAAACCTGGATGATTGAACAATATACATAGAATCAAATACTCACGGGGTTTGATAATCCCATTTGGTATAACTATAGGGATAAGTTTTTTATTAGGTCTTTACCCTAACATATTCCCAGCCTATTACCAGGTATTTCTACTAGATTTGCTCAAAGGAACCGCCGCGTTTTTAAACAGCCTGCATTTCAGTCAGTTAATCAATGTTGTTAATTAGTTTGCCTGCAGTTCCTTTGATCAAACCTTTAAATTCAATACTAAATTCAATCATTCATGTTGTCGTGTGATTTCACCATTGTATTCATTCATCATCCCATGTTATTGTCATTTGCAGCCATGCAATCGATCTTCGAAGTTTTTGGACATAAAGCGAAAGATATAATTGTACTGTAAAAATAGGTATTTCTGCTCGTTCTCAATCTGCAGCGGTGCTGACGTCACTTTACGGGTTAATTGGTGAAACATGAATGGATGGAAATTTATGGATGATGATGATGATGACCTTTTAGGGTTTAATTCCAGTCGCCTTTTACGATTTTTACCACAAAATGGTGGGCTAATCACACATGAATCGAGATTGCATGCAGCATGCACTATGTTATGAATGGTATATTTATAATTTAAACATGCTATGAAATAAAGATGAAAGAGTTTTTTTATGATCAAGTTTTTCGTCTCCTCGATCGTTATAATTTCGCTCACTGGCTAGTTCTCCTAGCCGCTGATCTGGTATTTAACTCAGATCGCCAAAACCTTAACACATTCGCCGTCGCATATTAAAAGCTAATCCCTCGTTGGAGGCGTCGTTCATCCATCGCCTCATAAGTGACCCTACCTACCACACACGATCTACAGCTGCCCATGCTGGAACATAGGCTCGTCCTAATACTTTCCATTTGCACACTTCCATTGACATGGACCAAGACATCTGTAGCCCACGAGCCTAGAGGCTGTCCAATTTCCACTGACTGTGCCAAATACCTATTAGATATATCTGGTGTCTCCGCACTCAGTCCATGGACCATTGTGCGTGGCCGAACATCAATAAAACGCAAGTGTTTAGTGCAGGTTTCGAACCCGCGACACAGTACCTCTTCTACTGCACCAATTGGTCATCAAAATTTGGCAAACAGGTTCTCTGGCCCAAGTAAATGAACCACTGCAGCAGTCGGGAGGTATGTTTGTTACGGTATGCCAAGCCATAATAACGAAAGTCAAACACAACTCACTGCTCTGGCACCACATTCTTCAACCAGGGGCTTTTCAGAGCATCCTCGGCGGTGATCCTCCGGTCGGGATCGAGCTCCAGCATCCTGTCCAGCAGCGTGAGCGCCTGCGGCGGCATGAAGGCGAAGTGCTCGCGCACACAGCGCTTGTGGAACTTCTTGGGGCGGAGCGTGTGCCACAGCGGCAAGCTCACCACGTTGGGCCACACGCCCGGCACCGGCGTACCGCACACGCGCGAGATCATCTCCAGCTGCATCATCTCCACGTTGGCCTGGGGAAGGGACAGCGTTTAATAAGAGTGGAAGTTATGGTGATATAATTTGCAGTACTTGGCTTTTTATGTAGAAGAACCTGTCTGATACAGTATTCTAACCACCGTATCTATTTCTTCATTTAATCTGTCGAATGGTGTTGATGCCAGTGTGATTTGCCTATATAAGACATTTCTGTTGTATCTGAGGGATAGTAAAGCATACCTCTGGTATTGCAGATGTGATAGCCATCAATAATCACTTACCATTAGGACTGCCGCCTGCTTGTTATTGCCTTTCATAATGTTTGCTTAGATGGTCAATTTGGACCTTGTCACAGCAACATAGGAGAGAGGAAGCTTTAACTAAGTCTACATACCTACCTATCTCTATTGAAGTTAATTAGTAAAGTAGTAACTTGCTCCTCATTAACTACTTTCGCAAAACTCGTGCAATTTCTCTTCGAGTCCAAGTTCCCCCCAAAATATCTGGTTACCTGGAACAGTGGATGCTTGAGGAACAGCTCGCCGAGGATGCAGCCCATGGACCACACGTCCACGGCAGGCCCGTAGCGCTCCTCGCCCAGCAGCAGCTCGGGCGGCCGGTACCACAGCGTGATGACCTTGTTGGTGTAGGGGCGCTGCCGGTCTTCCGCCGACCACAGCCGGGCCAAACCAAAGTCGCCGAGTTTCACTTCGCCCCTGTAAAATTTGGGAATGGTAATTTAGAAAAAAATATATCTTTTCATCAATTTTACCCTAATAAATACCTAAAAACGGATAAGCTCCTCATGATCAGATCAAAAGAATACACGGTAACATAGTAATTGCTTAAACTCATGTTGATTGATGTAAATAAAATAGAACAATTTACAGTAATCCAGTTTATAAATCCATTTTTCAACAACTTATTCTCACTTACTGTTAGTCAAAGTATTGAATCTTACACTAGGTTAAAATCATTCCTCACAGACAGACATCTTAGGGCTATGCACACCACGTTTTTCAAACGCGCCGTCGACGCGCGTTTTGGGAACGCGCGTCGCCGGCGCGTTTTTATCCTGCAGAGCAGTTTGTTGTCGTTTGTATCGATACAAACGCGCGGCACCGGCGCGTCTAGCGCGCGCGCCTTCCCTACGGACGGGGTTTCCCCCGCAACGAGGGAAAGGGAAGTGTGAATCTACGCTAGTAGCAATCGAGCGATTTGGTGCACCGCACGTCTTTGGAACAAAAAAATGGAGCCTTTCGACACAGAAAACTTCATAACTAAAATTCAAAACCGGCCAATATTGTGGAATTCACGATTGCCGGATTATTCGAATAAAGTGCTAAAGAAAAATACCTGGGAACAAATATGTAGTCTATTTTGTGAGAATTTTGAGGAAAAAACAAATAAAGAAAAAAATCTTTTCGGTAAGTTATTCAAAGGATTTATTACACTGTTGAAATGCTTATATGCAGCCTTTTTACATAATATTTCGTTTGCATCGCGTCTGTATCGCTACACACGCGCGTTTGCATCGCGTCTGTATCGCTACACACGCGCGTCTGTATTTATACAGGTGTGCAAAGGTCTACAGGCTGCGTCTGACTTGCGTGCGTATCGCGTCTGTATCGCTACAAACGCGCGTCGACGGCGCGTTTAAAAAACGTGGTGTGCATAGGCCCTTATAACTACATTCTACAAAAATTCATAAACACCAAAACAAATACAAACTCACTTATTATTCATCAGAATATTGCTGCACTTGATGTCTCGATGCAGGAAGTTCTTCCGATGGCAGTACGCCAACCCGTCTAACAGCTGGCGCATGATGGACGCGTTGTGGGATTCTGTGAAGTCCACCATTTTCGATTCTAGTAGACCCATCAAGTCGTGGTCCATGTATTCGAAGACTAGGTAGAATGAGCCTTTGTCCTGGAGAAAATAGACAAATTAGAAGTGGTATGTGTATAGTAACAAATATATAATCGAATAGATAAGTTTTCTTTATAGGTAGCCAGTAAAATGCCAGGAAATTGCAATCAGAAAAGCCTCTTATTTCATTCGAGAATTCTTTTCCGGGAATATGTATTTCATATACAACGTAAACATTCCAAACCCAGAGGACAGTTTTTCGGACTGTGGCAATAAACTTTACAGGCGTGTTTTACACTCATGTTAGGGACTGTTACTGCCACTCCAAATTCTCACCTGCCTCGGCCTCAGTACAAAATGCAGAAACATCAGTAACTTCTTTACAAGTACAACAAAAAAAAATATACAAAAACAAGTCAACATACCTTTCTAAAGTCCATGGCATCCTGCTTATCCGTGACGATTTCCCGCAAGTTAACAATATTCTTATGATTGAGCTGCCGTAAGATCTTGATCTCTCGCACAGCCGTGATGGGAAAGCCTTCCTTTTCGTTCTCGAGCCGGACCTTCTTCAGCGCGACCAGCTGGCCCGTGTTCTTGTCGCGAGCTTTGTACACTTGTCCGTATGTTCCCTCGCCGATTTGGGTTATAACCTGCATAGTAAACAAACAAAATATGAATGCTTTGGATAAGAATGCTTTTACGGGATCTGTATTTGAATCGTTACTTCTATATATTATTTATTCTGTGCTTCTATCATTGCCAACCACAAGGTATCTAAAGTAAATAAACAACGCTCACCTGGAATCCGTCGACGCACTTCTCCCCCCAGTCCTTGGCGTGGTGCGTGGGCGTGGCGACCGGCACCACCTTGGAGCCGCGGCGCTTCAGTATGCGCGGCCTCTTCAGTTTCGAGCTGGTCTGCGAACGAATTACGATGGAACACCTAAGCGACTTGTGGACCAACACAATAACAGTATGCAATAATGGATAGACCAATGTCTGTTGCATGACGTTTAGTGGCTGAGAGACAGTCAAGTGCGAAACATTTTCGTACTACTACGGTAGCAATTTAATACAAGTATTGTGCTGACTTTTGTATTGAATAGACAATATGATGCGTAGTTTATAACTTGGCACAAATTATGTTTGTTGTATATCGCATTACCAGTAGACGATGCCATTTTGATGGACAAATGGTAAGGATCAGTTAGCAAAAAGAACCCCAATACTTGATTATTGATACTAAGAATATGTTGAGTTTAGTGAAACGAAAAAGAGTTTTTAAACGCATCAGCAGCCGTGCTTCATCATGTTAATCAAGCAGAAACATTTTTAACTTCTAGTACACAATAATTGGTGTTTCATCCATCTTGATTTCTGTTTATCTTGTAAACATATTAAAGAGACAACGTACATGATCCCTGGCATGCTTCCTGTTGCTGAACACGTGCGAGTACTGGCCCCGCGTCGCCGGCGGCGGCGTGGAGCCGTCCAGCTCGTCGCCTGACAGCTCTTCCGACCCGGGGATTACTGAAATGCCGGTTAGTACACATTTCACATTTAATATTATGTATTTGTTGACAACACAGGGCTAGTCACTAAAAAATCTAGGTATTGGTGGGTGTATTTTGTAAAAATACTCCATGTGAAGCTTCTCTGATTTGGAGTTGGAAACTAGCTTCATATTTTTGATTGACAATCCCTTGAAAGTTTAAATATGACGTAATTTTAAGTATATGAATACTATTACACTTTATGCTCAGTTTATCATAGTGACAAAGAAAGTTAAAAAACTCTTAAAGAATGCTGTGGCATGTTACTAAAGCAGCGAAATCAACTAAAAACACACCTTTTTAAGTAAATTTTGTTAAAAAAAATGACTAAAAATCTTTTGGTTTACCTATAAATTTTTAGAAAAAAAGCACTATTTTGTTATACAGATTAACACTTCATTTTAATAAAGAGGAAAACATGATTCTCTTTTAAAACCAGCACCTTATTGACTAAATATGCTATGATGGTATTTACCAGGTGGCATAGGTAGGTTCATAATGCCAGTTTTCTTGGGTTTCTCTGGCTTTTTGACAGGAGAAGGCGACGGCGTGCTCAGAGGGCTCTCGTTGGCTAACGTCTTTAGATCTTCGACCTGGAAACAGGGAGAATAAATTAGTATTTAGAAGAAGAAAAAAAACCACAAAAACTCGGTATTGCTGAGACATCGCAATTAACCATAATAAACTGGCAAGAATTGAACAAGCCCGTGTACGAAGGAAGAAGGAACATTTTATATTGAAAAAAAATTACAGGGTTGAATTTTCACAAGATTAGTCACATTGCTGAGTATGTCTGCATAGTATAGATAGATTTTGGGAGAAAAAGAGAAAAATACGCGCATATTTACTAGTTACAGTTTACCTGAGTATTAGGCGGCATGGGTAGCTTGGTGAGGCTCTTGGGCTTAGGCGGCGCGGGTTGGCTGTTTTGGTAGTACACGCTGTCCACCACGCTGGGCTTGGGCGCCGGCACCGCGGGGGAGCCCGGCAGCGGCGCCGTCAGCGGAGGGGTTTGTGGTTTCTGAGGAACAAGTGACGTAACATGATGAGACTGTACTCAAGTCTTTCTGTTACGGGATTGTATGGATTTTTAGTGTTATAGCACAAATTATTTCATGGCCTTCCATTAACAAACCTATGAACTTTTATTAATTGGAGAAAGGTATATGTATAATAAGTTTCAGGTTGATATGAACTACTAATTCTGTAGTCGTCTATTCATCAGCATGTTCATCAATATTTAAGTTAATATGGAATGTAAGCAACCACTCGAATTGTAGTTTAAAGTATAGTTCTATTAATGCAAGTAAGCTCTTATTATAATAGAGTCAAGTTAATTTAACTAATCCTTAGACATGACGATCGATGATAACAACATCAAAATGAAATACTGAATAAGTACCTAACTGCAATAGCTACTTGTAATAAAAAGCTGAGCGTGTGTGTTGGTTTGTATTACAATGTATCCCTGTAGCGGTGTGTATTACGTACGTCATTAGGAACTGGAGGTTCAGGAGGAGGCAGAGGCGGCGGAGGCGCGGCGTCACCGTTGGCCTGCTGCTGCTCGAGCGGCTGCGTGTGCGGCTGCGCGTGCGGCTGCTCGTGCGGCTGCGCGAGCGGCTGCTCGTGTTGCTGCTCGTGGTCGGGCGCTGAGAACGACGCGAAGCTCGGCGGCGGCGGCATGGGTGGCGCCGCGCCTGAGGAGTCGTCTCCGCCCGGCATGGGGATGTCCACCACGTCGCCACCCTCGCGAGACCCCGACCCGTTCTCTTTAGACTGCTAGGAATTAATAAAATGTCTAAATATTGTGCCCTGAGGAGTCATTTAAGTATTTTAATCTAATCTCGGTGCAAAACTATCAAAAAACATAAGATTTACCTCATAAACAGAGTAGAACTATGTACAAGTCACCAAATAATAATGTTGAAAAAGGGATACACTTATGAAACCCTGTAGTAAGAGTTAATCATAATTAACCAGACTATAACTGTCCTTCGCAGGACAAAAACCTTTTCTCATACAGAGAAGACGCAAGCATTATAGCTAGGTTCAAGGCGAGATGGCAATTATCTATATATCTAAAAATGTCTAGTTATTACGACATTTATATTTCAAGAATCGCTAGACCGATTTTTATAATCTTTGATTTGTCAGCTAGTACGAAATAAAAAAAATATAATTTCTCCATCACTTTCGCGCTAATTTATTTCTGGAAAATAAATTGAAAAACAAGATGGCCGCTTTAGCTCTTGACCACCCGTCAAAAGACACGCTGACATCTACACAAAACTATGCAATTTACCTACATTGTTTACATAGATTGTCGCAAACATTACTGCAACCAGATTTTAAATGCAGTTTATTACAAAATTAGCAATTAATGAAACACGAAAACAGAAATTTTTATTTAATTATTCTTTCACATTATTTTATACCAAGCCACCTGTCATTTTAGACTGACGTTGACAGTCTATTGCCATTTGGATTAAAATTAAACGTTTGTTTCGTAATATTCGAATTTAGAAAAATCCATATAACATCCGAGAAGGTTGGCTGGTGGCTTTCCCAGCCAACCTTTTCGGCTTCTAAAGTATTGATCTATCAAATTCAGTGCAATGGGACCATGTTTCGTGTTTTGCGAGAATTAACGTTCATAAGGCAGTTGTCCCACTGCCGGCGAGGAAGCGACTAAATATCGGCTATTTTGACGCTCAAGAAACGTACAACAGATATACATTCCGTGTGTGCCTTTATTTTTTTGTGGGGCTGGCAAATCATCCAATGACTTCTCCCGCTCTGGGTGGAGCGGGAGGGCGTGTCAGACTCTTACTGACTAAAACCCACACCTGTTCCTTCTCTGCCTGAGTACCCAGGGGTGCAGTAACTCATTTTCAGAATTTATCCGCTACCCCTAGGCATTCCGTGTGTGCCTGGGAGTAAAAGAAACTTGTGACATTTATGTAAAAACGCGTGTACTGACCTGTATAGAACTATCGGCGGTGTTGCTGGACAGCTCGTCGATGGTGAGTATCTCAGGGTTGTTGATGGACGTCGTGCTCGATATTGCGCCCTGAGACTCTTCCTCCTTCTGGTTCAAGATCTCTTGCAGTTTCTACAACGGAAACAACTATTAGTGTCAGGAATAATGAAGCACACAAAGTTCATAGATGAAGTTCAACCAGTTGCCATATTTTTAGCATTTTAATTCACTTTTTGACAGAAAATTGCTCGGGCGGACATTTATTACAACAAAATCAATACATACAAATTCGCATTGTTCATACACAACTATGATGTGATGCCTTAAATATTAAGGTATTCGAACCTAGCAAATCAGAGCATGACTTCCTCTTTTGGCTGATCGTGACCAGAAATATTCAGGATAGACTCAATTTTTTTAATTAATTGCATAGAAAAGCAAATCGAAAATAGAATTTTGCAAATCCGTTCTAAGTAATTTAGAAACCTTTTAAATCGAGTGGAAGGGGAAACTGTCAAGTAAAAGGATGCACACACTGACAAATGACATCACCACCATTAGGTTACGCGCATATAAAACAGATAGCGAGATATCTCCGTGGTGGAGATATCTCGCTATCTGAATTTCAAATATTGTTTTAAGGAAGTCTCCTCTTCCTTAAAACAATATTTGAAATTCTAATTGCTGCTTCATTCAATAACCAATTTTGATGCTTTTTTCACATATAGATTTGTTTTAGTGCTATTTGTTGTTGCATAGAAAATATTCTACAAAAATAAACACAGGAGAATACCCTATTGCCGCCATTGTTGAGTTGTGGAGGATCCTCCTCACAGTTGGCAACAAATTCCAATAAAATACTGCGATCACTAATATACTTAAAACCTAAATTTATTTGATGCCTGTCTGCTACATATATTATGCCGTCTATACCTAATTTTTTTTTAATTTATGCATTTGCTTGTAAAAGGTTAGGCAGGTGATAATACGCGAATAATATTGGTGTTTGTCCTCACCTTAGCTCTCTTATGCTTATCCTTGACTAGTTCAGCAAACAGACTGGTGTCACTGATCTTCTCCTTGAAGTCTATCTTGCGCTGCAGCATCGTTGGAGGACTTGGTGATTCATGCTTGATCCTGTTTAGTAAGTAATTAGTTATTAATGTTTTATGAATAAATTGGCGTTGTAGGAAGGGATGTCCAGGTGTGGACTGGGCAGAGTTATTTGATTGGCGAATGGAATGTATGTAATGTAATGTAATGTAATGGACGAGACAGCAGGTCATCTGCTACTAAGTTACCCAGTGGTCGCAACACAGGGTAAATACTTAGGACACCCAGGTAACCTTAGCGAGATAGCAACACCAGGGCGCTGCTGGCCTTCCTTGAGGAGCTGGGGTGGATCGAATGGCAAACCTGTCCCACCTGTACGCAAAATACGCGCCTTTGAGAGTGGTGTTGCGGAAACCAGCTCGACAAACATACATATACAACGCCGTATTTCCATGTGCTTGTTTACCACAGGGTGTAGATTACCATTGGCTTTGACCAGACTGCTTAATTCTTTTGAAATATCCACGATCGCACAACATACCAGCATGAAAACGTAATCCTACGCATTAGCCTTTCGACCTATGATTATACTCTGTGAATGACACTGATGATTTCTGACAATGATAATGCTCCAAAGATTGGAATATAGTAGTACACAAATGTGTAACAGGAACCAATTGACATCAAAACCTTGAAACCTTAACAGGATTGACCAGATCCTTTAAAAACTGTGCATTTGCACAATATTCTGATTGCTATGAGATTTCTTCCAATGTATGACCAAATTTCGAGTGTTGGTTATATCTGAAGAGTTTCTTATAAAAACTAAGTATTTACCTATGCAGAAGCAGATGTCTCCAATGTCTGATTGAAATAGAAAACAGTATTTATTGATTTCAGATGAACATGAAGAATATTTTCATAAAAGAAAGAATTGTGTTTAGGAAGGAAGAAAGTCACCATATCAAGTTCTGTGTATATTTTTGTCCAGGCTTCAGTAAGAAAAGGTTTGAAACTGTTACTTGATCAGGCCACATCACAAGACATTTGATTTGACTCCTCTCACCTGATGGTAAGCAATGATGTGGTCGACGATGGAGCACGCTTGCCTAGAATTAATCTATTGATTCAAAGACCCCTAGGTTGTAGCTATCAGGAAACACATACTCCGGTAGGGAATTCCACTCCTTAGCAGGCAGTACGCACAATGAATGTGTTCCCAAAACGTTTTGTACGTATGGGTGGGATGTCCACCATGTACCGGTGGCGCATCACCGTACGTCTAGTGGTCCGATGGTGAATGACAGTAGTGATGATGTTTACATGGATTCTTTGAGTACATTGTTCCCATGATTAACGCGGAAACCTTATTCCCTTTGGAAAGAAACTGAATCTCTCAAGGTATGATTTTATGTGAATGATAAATTATGTTAATGAAAATGATGGTATTTACCGATAGCGATGATGTCCACGTCTGATTGAAATAAAACAATAATATTTTATTTATTTCAAACATAATTGACATTGACACAGAGATGGCGATATCTTTGAAGGTGTAGTGATGATGTTTACATGGGTTCTTTGAGTACATTGTTCCCATGATTAACGCAGAAACCTTATTACCTTTGGAAAGAAACTGAATCTCTCAAGGTATGATTTTATGTGAATGATAAATTATGTTAATGAAAGTGATGGTATTTACCGATAGCGATGATGTCCACGTCTGATTGAAATAAAACAATAATATTTTATTTATTTCAAACATAATTGACATTGACACAGATGGCGATATCTTTGAAGGTGTATGTGATTTAGATGAATGATTGAAATATTAATGATGAAAAACTCAGTAGTTTGCATCTGGTTTTCATAATATAATGTCATTTTGAATTACAATAAAGTAATTAGATGCTATCTTTAAATATGTTGGCGACAGCTTTCATCTGATAACCAATAACGCTTAAAACTATTTCTGGGAAAATGAAACGTCCGTTTTCCAGCACTGCCAAAATAGGATAACAATAAAAACTGACATGTTGCACCACGAAAAGTGTATCACGACGGTGAGGCGACGCAAAATTCCTCTTCATCATTTCAGCTGACGTCAACTGATGGATATAGGCCTCCCCCGCGTCGCCACACCGGCCGGCCCCGTGCCTCCCGCATCAAGCGATTCTAGCGACCAGAACCACGCATCAAAAATCCTCTCGCCGCCTTCTAACATGAGCAACCCGCCAATGAGTCACTAGCGAGGTTCCGTCAACCGGCAGATGAACGTAAAACCAGTTTCCAATAAATAATACATAGTTGACCGCGATCACCAACCCTGCAGCTAACTTCTCCTTCACAGCCATTCCAGTATTGAAGTTCTGATACTGGATACCTAAACCCCATATCACTCTACAGATTGAAACATGTCGAAGGCCTGTCCGCCTATCACCTGCAGCTACGACTGTCCAGGGCTTGCGTGGAACATTGGCTTTTGATTATGTCTAGCTCGACCCGCCATAAAATTATGTGTGATCTGCCAGAAAGAAGTCTGCCTGTGTGCGATTATTTGACGTATTTTTTTTTTGTTAAGATTCTCCATGTCGTCAAATAGCAGGGCAAAGACCTCTCTTCCTTTAGTTGCCTACTGTGTCAGAGCTCCTGAAAATTAAAATATAAATCAAATCTGCACATACCGATGCCTGTCCCTAGGCGATGGTTCTCGGTGTTTAGTGCGATGTCTCGGTGGAGACTGCGTGGAGCCACGCCGTCGGGTACGAGAACCCGAACGACGACGCTTGAGGGAACTGCGGCTGTGCGACCTGGGTTTACAAGGGATATGTTAATAGTGGGCACAGATGGATGACATTAATAGCGCCAGCATATACAGATAATATCTGATTTTGGACTCAGATGATATCTTACTTACATGCAGAGAGTTTTTAAGACGCAACTGCAGCGTAGTCTGGATGGGCTAAGCTCTTTGCTATCGAAATTTCAGTGTTCTGTCGTGCAATCTCAAAAACTCACTGCATAAGACTCGCCAGCATGTTTTTTTAAGACTCCGTACCTGTGTGGTAATCCTTGCCTCACCTGAGCTTCCGCCGGGGTAGTTTGTAAATGTAAATCAAGCGTCGTCCAGGGTTTGGAATCTCAGGTTCGGTCGAAGCCAGACAAATTCCATGCCGTTTTCCAAGCTTTGAAGCCCGTAATCACGAACCGAACTATGGTACGGAGCCACCATCATCTTTTGGTATGATCATCTCGTACGTTCGTATACTCCACGAATGTACAAGAAGAGATACGGTAAGGGAGGATTGGCGACGGGTTGTGAAGCATGCTACCATCTGTGACCACGACCACTCTGGCAAGAGTGTAACGACAAAGAAGAAGCATAGACGTGATAATAATGTGGTCTTACCGATGAGGTTTGAAGTCCCTGTCACGGTGGCGGTCCCTAGAGCGCGTGCGGCGGCGGTGGTGCGGGCTGCGGCGTCGGTGCGGCCGCCGCGGACTGTACTCGCGGGGGCGGGACACTTCGTGCACCGGCGAGTCTGCGGAATTACTTGTGGGTTACAGTAATAGTCAAAAGTTTAGTTTGCTCTGTTAGGAAAACTAGATGTACAAAATTATTACATTATACAAAGTTTAACACAGGTTCATAACCTAGCTAGGAGAGCAGTTCACCCACACGTTTGTAGAAATAGTACTTATTTTATAAAACTGTGTTTTTAACGTGTACAACAATGCTTTGTTTTGAGTAAATAAATTGTATGATTTACAAAGAACTCAAGCCCTTTCTATCAATAGCTTAGTCAAATAAAAAGGTGGCGGGCTGTAAATCAGCTTAAACTAGTGTTGTGGCTATTCTGCACAGTGCTCACTATTGCTGAGACTCCTTATAACATACACACTGTAAGGAGTCTTTGTTTAGTTATCGATGTTATGATTGTATAGCGTTGATTATAAATGTTTCTCTCTTTCTTATCAAAATCAAAAGTCATTTATTCAAACTAGGCTGAGAGCCAGCACTTTTTGAACGTCAAAGTTCTACATAAAGGCAGTCTCCCAAAAACGCTCGCCCGTCACCCTTCCTAGTGTTTTAGCTGTGAAGAAGAAGTGGCCAACAAACTCCCCAGCAACACATCTGTCTGTTAAGTTTGAAGAACTTGAATCTATACAATTATATGCAACACTCTTAACATATATCAGCGTCGCCTAGTAGAAGCTACATTTGCTAATTTCTAAAATACACTAGCTACCCACCCCAGCTTCCCACGTGCACAAATTATACACCTTAATTATATACCTTCCTCATAAATCATTCTGTCTATTGGTGAAAATCGCATATAAAACCGTTCAGTCGTTTTTGAGTTTATCGCGAATTGACGGACAGACAAAGACGCGGCAAAGGAATTTGTTTTATAATATGTAGTGATAATACAATAGTTTGAATAGATTCTGGGTGAGCTAACGAGGGCTTGCATGCATACATCAATCAAGAAAAGGTCTCGTTCATCAATTACCAAGGTTCAGTACAACTATTTTCCTAATTACACTCGGCAATCATCGGCTTTCCGAATACAAACGAATGCTTATTTCCGTGTCCATCAATTATTACATTTGCCTTGTATAATAATTTGAATTCAGAACGAAGTACCTTGTAAAAAGGCAGCTTAATCCTTGTTGGTTTTCTGAGCTCAATTCCAAATTACGTTCTTTCGTACTTAGTTTTTAAATTCAAATACTACTTGCCTTCTCTGTCTAGCCTCTGTTTTTATTTTAAAAATCAGTTCAAATTCAGCTGCCGAGCTAGACTAAGCTCCTCTCTATCATTGTCATTTTCCTACTCTTCAATAACTGACAGTCAGTTTCCAAGAGTTGTGCAGTAATACAATTTAAATATGTACCTATTCACAGTGTATGGTGTTCGTACGATTAATAAGTGCTTCATATATTCAAGTCTACTGTAAAGAACAAAATATACGTCTTAACTCGTCGTTTGTTTCATATTCAGTCCTACATCTAAGTCATCTTCGGTCGTCCTCTACGTACCACCACATGACCACACCTACTCCGACCTCCGCAATGTGACAACCTACTTAGTTCACACGAAAAAAAAAACGATAAAGTTCTGAATTCAAATTACTATACACGATATATTATTTAATAATTGGCATTCGTTTGTATTCGGAAATCCGATGATTGCCGAAGGACATTAAGAAAATACTAGTACTGTACATGCGTGACCTTAGAGGTTAGACTTTGACATTTGATTCTATTCCAATTAATAACAATCGTCAAGTATTTTACATCATCAACAGCGTAAATAGGTCAGAACTATCCACGCTTACGACAAGGTAATTTTCAATTTATAATAGCTGCGGACTTTAGACAGAGAGAATAAGGTATGGTAGACATTCAGGGAGCCGTTTATCCAGCAGTGAGACAGTCTGTCAGATATCATTATGATAGCTTCTTGGGCGCCGACAGAACTATTTTCAGACTTAGAAGCAGAGCTTGAGAACTAAAGAAGAAGGATGCAAGAGCGAGAGTATTGAGCTCGAAAAGTTGTGTATCTCGCCTCAGATAATACGCTATGAATAATATATTTAAAAATGTTTTGTAAATTAACCTTTATAGTCCCGATGACAACCCGGGCTGTCACCGGGCTTCTTCGACAACCCAAGGTTAACGTTTGCTTGGAAAAAAAATTAACCTCTTAGGATCCGAAACTCAACTGAGTTTGAAAACAAAAAAAAAACCAGCCTCCTGCCTCTTAAGATCCGCGGACAAACCCGGGTTGTCGAAGAAGCCCGAAGACAACCCGGGTTGTCATCGGGACTATAAGGGTTATACAGGGTGTAAAAAGACACATCACAAAGCCGTTAACTACGCATACTGTACGTCTAGCAAAGTAGCTTTGCGCAAAAATTATTGCTGGGAAACGGCTTTTATTTTTTGGTATGAAAATAAAAACTATTTATTATTGCGCGCAATGTAACGCGATCCCAGGCAAGTGGAGTTAAACTCCGCCCCTTCGCTCTAAGCCACGTAGGTACTTGTCGGATACGTTTGATATTCATTGCGTTTTTGTAACTGCAAATGCGTAAATTCGAAATTTCGAAAAAAAAAATCTAAAAAGTTTAGTAATAACATTTTCGTAAAAAAGTAAAAAAAAAATTGCGACTTTGACCTTCAATATCTCCAGAACCAGTGGATTCCCAGGTATGGTCTGGTGGAAAAAAAATATCCAAATAATGGGTAGAATATGTGGCTTTCGGCTTCGGAGTCTATTTTTTTACACCCGTTATTAAAAGCCAGGGAGATATAATTCCGGTTAGGATGACCACTCGTCACAATAGTTATTTCGTCGCTATCTCTATTAGGTCACATTCACTAACACGTCACCTTGTGCATCTGGTTAGTTTTTTTAACTCGTTTCATGCTCTATTTTATCTCATTCCCAACTGGCCCGATGCATATGTACAATGTACAGTCAGCGTCAAAGATATCGGAACGAAAATACTGTTTACAAAGATCTCAACATCCTACAAAAAATAAACTTTACCTTAATTGAATACTGTTTTATTTTTCATTTTTTTTCACATTTATAATATTAGTAGGATTTATTTAAACTTCATGTACAATAATGGTACGTAGGCTGACTTAATGCAACAATGCATTCTCTACCAGTGTGGTGGGGCCACACACACAACACACACACAGTACCTAATTTATAATAAAATTTTGTAATACCGAAAATATTTGTTGTGTGCATAATTGTACATAATGCATCGGACGAGTTAGGAATGAGACGAAATAGAGCATGAAACGAGTCAAGAAAACTGACCAGATGCACAAGGTGACGTGTTACTAAATGTGACCTAAAGCAACGAAATAGCTAAGGTGACGAGTGGTCATCTTAACCCGTTTGCAAGGTGTTAACTTCGTTTGAAGAAATGGCAAAAGGCATCAGTAATTTTATACAGTTACATAGGTTTTTTTATGGTGTCAAATGTTGTATCTCTATACAGGTGTAAAGGAAATTCAAGGTCATATTTTAAATAGAAAGAAAAAAAGAAAGTTGTTCTAAGTCTGAATAAAAAAATCCTCAATTCCTTACTAATTTTGATCAGTCGACGATAACTGTAACCTTTTTCTTTTCATTATGACTTCCTTGAAGAAACTTTTCCATTTCCATGTCCGTTACACCCTGTATATAGAAAAATGTAGAGCGCATATTACCGGACACCATGATGGGCGACTGCACGCGATGCTGCTCGTGCCAGTATTCGCGTCTCCCTCGCTCATAGTCGTGCTCCGTGTCGGAGTCTATCGTCACCGTATCATGGTACGGTGGCGCGGACGGTGTGTGCGGCGTGGTGGATTTCTGTCTTCTCCTGTGGAGTTACAAAACATTTTGACAAACTTTTTCCAGTAAAACAGATTCTCCGATTTGATCAAACAAAAGGAAAATCATTCGCATAGCAGATAACACGAAGCGTAACACATCAATCAGCTAAACTACCATGCTTGGAGGTATCATGTCGCCATCGCAGAAAGACGGCCTTGCAATTCAAACCTTTTAAAGTGTTCTAGTAAAATCTTATCCATAAACTATCCTTAGTTTGCGGAAGCCTTACCAAGACTGGTATCAGTTTAATACTATCAAACCTCGCATCAAATAATGTGATTGGTCAAGCTTTCAAATCGGCTACCAGACCAAATTCGGTCACAATTTCTGAGAAACTAACTCAATTGTACCCCATAATCCGACTTTACATATCCCATAACCCGATTTTAACCGATACCGTAAGTGACAAAACTCAAAAAAACCGGCGTTTCCAACTTCGCACATTATGGTTCCGTACCATATTAGGGAAATCAATACTTTAGTATTTGTTAGTAAAATATATAAGTACGTAAAACATTGTCACCACATTTCAAGATCATAGGTCAATAGGGTGTCAAAAAATTCTTCGGCACAACATTTTGTGACAGACGATTGACACAGACAGACGGACACGTTAGTGACAGCAATAGGGCTCCGTTTGGACCATGCGGGTACTCAACCCTAAAAAAAACTCGACTAGTCTAGACTAACCGTACATGGCCTTGTAAACACAACTGGTCAATTAACTATGAATCTTGGAGCCAGCGAGCATAACGCTCTGTAGGTACAAGTGAAGAAAATCACTTGTTACAAACTCATTTTCCTATTTTTACTTTTTCACTGGCCAAGGCTCAAAAGCTCCTTCCTATACTCCAAAAAGTAAATGATATCCTTATTACATTCTAATCGCTGGGCAGGTTATGAAATGTTACGACTAGATGCGAGTGCTTATCTCACGCGAATCTGAAGCCAATTAACGAACATAGATCATTATGGTTTAAGCACGATGGTCAGAATCAAAAACTACATGAATTGTTTAAAAATAAAACGAGGATTCTTAAAAATGGAGACATTTATTGAAAGTAAGCTCTAACTAATATCATAAATGCGAAAGTAACTCTGTTTGTCTGTTACGTTTTCACACCTAAACTACTGAACCAATATTGATGTATTTTCCTATGATAGATTGAACCTTGCAGATGGAGTACCTATGTTACTTCAGACTTAAACGCAGCCGGCAGAAGCTAGAAAACCGGCCATGTGCGAGTCCGTCTTCGCACATTTAAGGTTCCGTACGAAATGTATTTTTGACTATTTGTATGGCTTTGGGTCAACAAGATGCCTAGACTGAAAATTTGAACTGTAGCTCTAACCGTTTGGCTATAAAACCGGTGTGTACGGAACCCTAAAAATGGAATAGTCCTTTCAAAAGTCGGGTCTCCAATTTGGGACTCGTAAAAATGGCGTAGTTCGTAATATAATTAGGAAAGTTAACAGAGGTCATTTATTAACTCCTTTATTATCCTTATGGGGATAACATTGACAATTTTATTACACTTTATCACAAAAAGTTACTAACATTTAAAACGAGGATAACTCACAATAGAACTAATCTTCCAGCAAAAGCGTTCCTATCTTCGTGTTCTTCCACCGTCCGAAAACCGGACCACTTTTCAGACTTCCAATATGACGTGAAAATGTATAGTAAAAGTAATTTTATGAATGTGGATTACCAAGTTAATTAACTACGTACCTATACAAATAAATCCATTAAACTAATACATACTACTATTGAATACACAATAATAAATTAACATTAAATATGAAGCCTAAGACACAATATTATTTTTAAAGTAATTCATTATTAATGAAATATTATAATTAGGAGATGACCATTAGTCTGTAAACTTTTAGAATATTGGTACTCCACGTACTTAAATATATTTATATGGAAGATTTAAAAGATTGTATGTTTATTTATCTATCACGGCTTACGACTAAAAGGATATATACCAGGATAAGAACAAGACACTTTATCCCAAAAGTACGTTCTCGTCAGATAACGTTCGAAGATCGTCTGACGGGAACGTCGCTAATAAAAGTTAGTCGATTAAAAGCAGAACCCTATGGTGATTGAGCATGTGACGACGCATACTAGCGCAGGTGAAAGCAATCGCAGGCATCTTAAAATATTATTTATGCTAATTAACGAGATGCGAACTACATTTATACGATGATACGGTGACAAGAAATAATAATTAGGCAATGTTTTAACGCGTCACACGTCTAGTTAGCAGACACAATAGATTTTTAATTGTTTACAACCCATGCGCTGGGCTGGTAGACGCGGGTGGGATTAAGTGTAACTTATGTAGATTAACGATAGCCCTGGTCAATCATCTTCGAAACATTTTCTCAAGGTGATCGGTTTTCAGTCGAACTGGATGCAACGGATTACCAATATTTTACATGGATGGACTGCCTATCAGACTTCCACAGACAGCCCAGTTACTGGGTAACACGATATCTACCCACTTTTTTTTTTTTTTTTTGGGTCGGATATCATCCAATGACATCTCCCGCTCAGGGTGGAGCGAGAGGGCGTGTCACTCTTACTGACTAAAACCCACCCCTGTTGCTTCCCTGCCCTGAGTGGGGCACGGTAACTCTGTTTCGAATTTATCTACAACCCCTGGGCAGGCATCGGCCATGACGGGCCCCGTCATGACTGCTAACAACTCTTTGAGGCGCGCGTGGAACACTACGCGCCGTCGACTCTCGGGCCTGGTGCTGATCGGACGGCGAGCTATTATATTCATTGTGCGTACAGCTAGGGAGTGGAATTCCCTACCGGAGTCTGTGTTTCCTGATAGCTACAACCTGGGAGTCTTTAAGTCAAGAGTGAATAGGTTACTTCTAGGCAAGCGTGCTCCATCTTCGACCACATCATCGCTAACCATCAGGTGAGATAGTGGTCAAACGCGTGCCTATCAACAATAAAAAAAGCTACCCATTACTCGCCGTCCGCAGGCCCGAGACACCTACTCCCTTTGTAAGGACTAATAGCTAGACTTTCGGGCTAGCCCCATTTCTTGCTTGGACTCGACTGAACTAACCTCAATACTATGTGTTTAATTGCCGAGAAATACGCAGTTTTGTCAAGTTAGGTGAAAAATTGCACGTCGCGATTTTAATTGATTAATAATTAATGTTCAATTATCTACAAGTTCACATAGTAAATGACTTTATATAATGTTTCTAAGTACCAGAAACTTTAAGAGAAGAAACTTGATGAGCTTTTTCACAGTTTCAACTTCAAATGTCTGACAAAAAAAAATGTGCCAGTTTTTGAATATTTTTTAATCCTTTTTATCAACTGACTATTCCAGATACCGATTCTAGTCTTAACTCCACCCCACTACTGGACCGTTTTGCTTGGACCCCGCATTATACTCGCAGATCAAACAAAACATCGGCCAAGTGCGTGTCGGAATTATATCGAATTGGCATTTATTAGTAAAATATACGTAATAATAAACATAATCACCAAATTTCAAGTCCATTGGTCAATTTAAAGTTACAAAACTCTTCGGAACAAAATACCATACCCAAAGGGTAATTTTTTTTTATATATTTTACCCTTTGGGTACGGAATCCTAACAAAAATCGTGTACGAACTCTTGAAGCCCATTGCCATAATAAGATCAACGACTTCAGTTTAGCTAGGGCAGCTCTAGTGCATTGTTATTGAAGTGAAGTCTAAGCCGATTAATCTCCGAGTTCCGTAACTCTATTGTGAGCGAGGCAGTTTATACTGGCGACTAGTTACTGACTACTATAAGGGCTTATGTCCAGCAGTTTGCTAATACGAAAATTAAATGCGTGCAAAAGCAACGTTGGTTAGTTTATATTGTTTTCAAACAAACCAAGATTACGGTGATATGATAAGATAAATACTAAAGTATTTCCTTGATTATTTGATGAATCATTTAAAAAATATGCACGTTTAAATAGAATGCAATTATTACCAATAACATGCTAAATGATTATTTCCCTTATCCTATACATTACATCCAAAGGATGGACCCTAAATTTATTGCAATCTAGCCTTGTACAAGGTGGCGCAAAATTAATCATCCAATTTTGTTTTTAACTTTTTTACTAAATCTGCCGCCAGTCTTAACACACATTTTGTTCTCGTTTTATCGCATTTTCCATGGCTTTCCACAAGATTTCCGGTGATAACTGTTTGCATTACTGTCGAATATTCTTCATAAAGGCTGCGATTGTCTGAGGCTTGTTTGCATACACCCGCGACTTAAAGTAGCCCCAAAGAAAGAAGTCTGGGATTTAAAAAAAAAACAAAAAGTTCACGCCCAACACCACCAGTCGATTATTGGTCAAAAAATCGACACAATTATGCTCTTGCGGAGTATAGCGCTCCATTGCTTGTCTCTTTGTATTCTGCAGCTGTCTAGTTTACAAATGTCAAATATAATTGACGTATGACGCCATTTGCAAAAATTATAGCATGATCTACCGATAGGGTGATTAATTTTGCGCCACCAGACTTCCAAGTAATTTATTACAGTCTTTACTAAGAATGTGTTCAATAGCACTTTTCTTATTGTATCTTTTTTTTTTAATCTTTATTATTAAGGGGTTTTTATCCACACGGATACGTCCACCCCATTGTACCTTATAATCTATTTACACACAAATAAACATATCTAACTATACGTATATGATAGTAAAATAGAAGAGAGAATCATTGCCTAGACTTCTGAATTAAGCCACAATTTATGCGTTTAGTTGAGGTGAGATAGTGGTCAAACGCGAGCCTATCAAATATTAAAAAAAAAGTTCTTTCTGATTTAGGGTACTATGCCAAAATGCTTTGGATAAGTCCAACATATTATTGTATCTATTATGGCAAATACACTTTGTTCTTGAGTTAATTAACACTTGCGCTACATTACACTATTTTACACTCTTGTTTCTTATTAATATAAACTGGAGAATATTCGTGTTTTTTTTAACCATTAATAGGCTCGTATTTGACGACTATCTCACCTGATGGTAAGAGATGATGTGGTCGAAGATGGAGTACGTTTGTCTAGAATTAGCATATTCACTCTCGACTTATCGACTCCCAGGTTGTAGCTATCAGGAAACACAAGTTTGACAGGGAATTCCACTCCTTAGCCGTACGCACTATGAATGTTTTCCCAAAACGATTTGTGCGTGTGGGTGAGATGTCCAACATGTACCACATGTTTAATTGAAATAAATAAAATTGGAGAACCATTTTTTAATCCAGACAGACTAAATTGCCAGCCAATGTGGATTTAAAAACCAAAAGTTTTATAAAGATTGTAAAAGGCGAAGGTGCTCGTGGCTAAAGTAATAACAGTCGCACGGGTTGATCCATCCGGTTAAGCTACGCTTGCCGGGGTTGGTCCATGGATGGGTCTTGGAAAGCTCGTTAAGCCTTTGATCCCGACTGTCAACCGTGGATCTTTGACAGTCGTTATGGGTTGACAGGAGCCCGAAAGTCTGACAACCAGTCTTACCAAGGGGTATCGTATTACACAGTTACTGGGTTGTGGGGTCAGAAACGCAGTCGCTCCAAGTAAAATACAGGTATTCAGCTGCATCTGGTTAGACTGGAAGCCGACCCAAAGATAGTTGGGTAAAGGCTTTTTTCACTGATTGCCAAGTGTCAGGGTTTTTATCCGGAAAAGGACACGAGAACAAAGCCGCAGAAAAAGCTAGTTTGTTAAATACAAACCGACCAAATGCGTGTAGGACATTTAGGGTTCCGTACCAAATGAGGTAATTATCAAACATAAATCTGATTTATCAATATATTAGTATTTTTAGTAACATATACGTAATAATAAACAATATCACCGAATTTCAAGTTCAATCAATCAATCAATCAGTCAATGGGAAGTTAAAAAATTCTTCGGAACAAAATTTTGTGACAGACGACGGACACGTAAGTGACAGCAATAGGGCTCCCTTTGAACCCTTCGGATACGGAACCCTAAAAACTGACTTCAAACCGATCGATAATCGTCACTTTATCACATATCAGCCAAACAAAACAATAATATTATTCTAGTAGGAAAATAACTTTGAAATTGCACGCAATGTACCTAAGTCCAACGTATGTACAGGAAAGGCCATAAGTAGCATTCATTTTTATTTTAAAATCATCTGATTAGATACCATCGTCTACATTAAAAAGCTAACGTATACATAATACTACATGTTAAATCAATAATGTGGGCTGAATTTATTATGAAAATGACGATAAATAAAGATGTTAGAGAGTAGCTAGAAGATATTAAACTGCCAAGACATAAATTAAATGGAGGTCGGATGTGAAGTGGTCCCACTTATGTGACAGGTTGTGACGATGTAATTACTACGGGACCCTAAAACCAACGATGATTTAATGTATTGACGCATGATTACTTTAAAAGCTATTCAATAATTGATAAGAACGTGTTTCGCTCAGGGTGCCATTACATGGAACTTCAAACATAACTAGTGAAATGTGGATGTAAAAGTCCACTTCTGCTGAACCCTGCATTTGCAGCCGCCATGATATGTTGACCGTCATGGCGTCATCATATATAATATAATTGCAAGAATAAAATAAGGTAGGTAGCACACTAGTAAATTAGGGTGTCCTGGACCAAACCTGTGGCAAATAAGCCAAGTACATGATGCATTAATTTGATTATCGTCCGAACCTTTGCTGTACGACGTGTATATCGCTAATTTTAACGAACCAATTCGCTTTATAGGTCGTAAAAACGCATCTGTATGTCACAACATCATGCCAACATACAAGTAGAAACATGTTAGTAGTCTATGAGCCTCAATTGGGTATATCCGGATGATTCATAGAAAATACGCAACGTGATAAGAAATTGATAAATAGTGTTTACTTTCACTCAGATGAATAACTGCGATAGTTGTGTTTTATTGACACAAGTGATGGCTTTCGTGCGTGCATTTAGGGCGAAATGGGCATTTCATGAATTAGTGAATTGTCCAACATTTCAGGGCAAAAATGCAGCAATAAAAAAAAAGTGTGTGTGTGTGTACTCATGTACGCACGTAAGAAGTTATACCTCTTTGGCGTAACAAGATAAAAAACCAAACTGTCAACCAAACAAAGTTTACAAAAGGAAAACAATAAGTAATTCTTGAACCACATGAACCACAGACCATAGCTAACTTCAGGGTGGATCGGTTCTAGCTAACTTCAACCTCTGAATTTTGTGTGACAGTGATGCGCGCGCATCTTAAAATTTCACTCTCATCATTTTTCATAACGCGCCTAAAGAAGTATAACTTCAAAATATAAAAGGTTGTTTTAACTTACGCAATATGATAAAAACTAATAAGTATAATAATTAGATACGGAACTACTTTCACACGAATACAGTAAAAATGCAACAATAAAAAGAAACACTCAGAAGGTTTTAAATAGTAGGATAGACAGGGTTACCATGCATTACAAACAAATAATAGGATTATGTTATCAAAATGTATGATTGGATGTAGAGGCTTGGCATGCAGTGATAAATCAATACTAAGTGCATAGGGATTTAAATGTTGATAGAATATTAGCTAAGAGTTTGTTTATCATTGCCTCACACACAAGGATTTTATTCTATAGCATACTAAGAGAAATCACACATGGATAAATTCCCATATTCAGTATGTTCTAGGGATTTCCACAAAATGGTTGAAGTTATTATTTATTTTATTTATGCGGCGTGTGATTGGATATGGCTATGTCTAGCAGTGGAATGCTAGCCAATGGAATTCCACATAATCAATTAGCATAATGATTATGATAATGAAGGTCTTTTGCTAACTTCCCAATATCGATTAGTTTTGTTGATTCAATCAGACAATGAGCTAGCACAAATTTGATCAATCTATCAGAATTTAGAACCTAAAACTTTGAGGAATAGACTTTACACAATCTCAGCAAGTCTGAAAAAAGGCAAAGTGTAAAAAAGTCACAAGCCAGTCGTAAAACTTCGCGTTCATAAACTGTCCTGCATAGTTTCGTACGGCATTTCAAAATTACTTAATTACATTCGTCATTATCATTAATAATTAAGAAAAGCTAATATCTCTACCTATTAAACACACATTTAATCTACCACAACAAATAATTTCATGCTCTATAAAATGTCACTCACAAATCACAATTGTTCTGTAAAGGAGGATATGATCCTATGTGATGTACCGGCAACCAGGAGGGGCTAGAAACCATAGCAACCATACCCTTGGTTAATATTAGAATATGTAAATCACAACAAAGTGATACAATATTGTCAATACTGAATTTTTAGTATGCTTACATTGTAACAACCATGGATTAGTTAGAAAATGGAGTGTTAAAACAATTGTTAAGAATTGGGCGATTCCTGGATAAAACAATAATATTAAAATTCTAGTCGGTCATTTAGATTAACTAAAATATTAGAGAAAAAAAGAAGGACAATAAATTTTACTAATCAAATCAATTAAAATTGACAAAGGTTAAACACACATCACATTCAGGAGCGCGGGCGTGTGACGTCACTTCTAGGTAAAAGTGTACAAAGGCGTGACGTCACGCGAAATTTCAACTTGTCCTGTATTTTTTGGTAATCTGACAGACCAAATATTTGTTCAGGAATCTACTCTATTCTAGAATACAATAATCCCATCATTGCTTAAATGAAACATAAAATGTGTCTAAAACGATGATATCCAAAGTGTTCTATAACCGACCCCCAGGGGTCGATGACGACCTGCAAGGGGTTCATGTGAGTGTAACCAAGAATTAGGGGTCTGTGGGATGTAAACGGGGCTTCACGATAGTTGCATCTCATTAAAGTAGGTCGCGATTTATTCCGCATTATGGAACATCGCGGTTTTTAATTGCTTTTCGCTTTTTCTAATAAAAAAGTTTAAAAGGTAAAAAAAACATTTTTTAAGGTTGAGCATTTTGAGCATTGAAGTTCCTTTATCTGGAGCTAATCCTGAATGTCGATTCAGGTCATGCTTATCATAAAAATGCATTGTCACCAGAACTAAAGGTGTGTATGCAAAATTTCAGCTCAATCGGATACCAACAAATAGTCGAATTATTGACATAGGTTCTTAATTTTATTTTGGTTTGTTTTTATATTATCATTAAATATATAAAAATTAATGTTTTTTTTTTTCTTCTACATCTCACTACAGTTGACATCAGTCTCAACACATTTCAAGTTGATAAATTTTCAAAAATGCAATATTAACTAAGCCCCTAAGCCCCTGGTCTACCCAAAACCAGAAAACATGTTAAGTGGTTCTAAAAGGTCAAATTAAAATAAACAGCGAAACTCCACAGACGTGATAGGCATCGATATCTAATAACCACGCGGTCAACGGCCACCGGGAGGCGGGAGTGTAGTTACTTGAAATTAAAAAGTAATTTGTCGTCCTACTAAAATACCCATCACATCTGCGAAGTTTCGCAGTGATTGTTACATAAGTGAGTTAGTGAAAGATCAGGTAGGCTGAACCTACTATGGGATTAAAAGTCAGGGGGAGAACAAAAAAGCGCCCCAAAGGTTTGTTCATCAACTTGAGATTAGCAAGTCGCGCAGACGAATTTGTAACTCCATTCGCTCACTACTCTGTGGTTATACAAAATGACAAGTACAGTCAAGGGTAATAATATGTGTGAAATTCGATAACAATTTCCTCTGAGAGTAACACAGAAATTTGAGTTTAGGATTATGACACCTTTGCACACAAGAGTGATTTATTGTGAGATACTTGCTTTTGAATTTTGATAACTATTCATATTACTTTTGCCTTGACTGTACACACTAGACTGGCAGGCTGTGGCAGCTGCAATGATATAATTTTAGACATTATGGAAAAATGGACTTGGCATATTTTATACTCCTAGCAGCCTAGTAGATCATAAAATGTTAGTAAAAAAGAAAGTAGGTAATAGCTTCTCACCTAATTGGAGGAGATCTGTCGCGATGCGGTGAGTAAGGCATGGCCATGGTGTGGTGCAACGGTGCCTCCCGCACAAACACCGGTCGGTGGCGCGGCGACTCATGACGCATCACAGGTGTCGTCGACGGCGAGACGGGCGAACATGACCCGCCATTCCTCAGGGGAGACGAGCCCTTCTCCCACTCGCTTACAGGCACCTGCTGGTATCTCTGAGGACTTGCAGGCCTCATCGGAGGCTCCTCAGGCATGTTATCGTCTGGAGACACACTCTCCAAACTCGCTGATCTTGACCTATTCTTTGACTTCTTCTTCTTCTTTTTCTTATCTTTTTTCCGCTTGTCTTTCTTCTTCTTAAAACTACCATGGTCTTCAAATTCTGGGTCCCGTTCATCATACTCTGTGCGTCTCTTCCTCGGCACAGATGAATCCCTCAATGCATACTCTTCTGCAGCTCGACGACTCGTTGTTGTCACTGAGATTGTCTTGTTATCTACAAATGTACGGATGGAATGGGACTTCCTAGTCCGATCAAGGTCATCAGCGATATGCCTGCTGATTGAACTTGTTTCACTGTCAATCTCACCAGCCTCTGGGGCTGATAATGCCTCCGAACTGACATCGGAATACTCCACAAGAGGTTTGAGAGAATTGACTGTAGCATAAGATGGTTCATGGGAACTACCTGAATATGACTTGTGTTTCTTGTGAGTTCGCTTCTTATGCTTCTCCTTGTGGTGCTTATTGTGCCTCTTATCGTAGCCTCGGTCCATGGCCGACCGGGGCGGTGCCCCCGCCCTGTGTCGACTCTTCACATCACTTCAACTGAAACATTATGAAACACATTTTTTTTATACAAGTCTTAATTTGTTTGCACTCAATTAAGCATAATTATTATTTAGAAATGATAAGCAATAAGCTGTACAAAGTTCATCATATCGCACAAATAACGCAAAAAATAAATAAAAAGAAATGGTTAGTACATACCTACAAAACTTCACAAAGTTGATGTAAATAAAAGTACATGATCGGTGATTGTCAAGCAGTACTAATTATGGTTGACTGTACCCGCAAAATCTAAGCACGTAGACAAAAATTATGAAGGTACACAAACAAAAACTCAGATCATAAATCAAAATAGACACCACTTAATTCACTACACAACAATAATGGTTACTGAGAAAATTAATTACAAAATAGCAAAATCTAAAAATAAAACAGTCGTAAGCACTCGCGATTTTTGATAATTCCAAAAAATTATAAACAAATCTCGGCACTGCACAAGCACATGCAACAAGAATGTAGAATAAAGGACTTACCTGAGTAGTAAACGGACGTGCGTCCGTCACACGCACGATAAATACTTTTGCAATATAATACGAATTGTGTAAGCTAAGGTATTAGTTTCTCGTTTATTTTTTACAGTTTCTACAGGCTTTCTGCCCGGAATATATAGTAATCTTAGTTCTTTACTCTTTATAGAATCTTATTTCGCTAATCATAGCCATGAAGAGCGCATTATTCATGTAATTACATCGGATTTATATTAGTACCAAGAACGTCGATTTTAGTCAGCCATTTGCTTTTTTTCATTCATTTTCTTTCATCATCGTTTAGTGTTGTGCTCACATGAACATTGTGTTGTGGTTATGTTGGCAGCAACCGGCTCTCGGTGAAATTGATTGCATAGGTCAATGAATAACTTTTGAAATCGATTCAAAAATATTCAATCGTAGGTACTTAGCACGTTTTTCACATTATAAGTTATCTATCGTTTTGTCCTTTGCGCACATTACAGCATGACAGCACTTACACTTTGCAATTATTTAACAATCTTTTTAACGTTCTTATCGTTCTAAAGGCACAACTTGCATTGGCTGCTTTCATGGTTTGGAGATCGTAAATTGAATTGTATTCCTTTGGTAACACTTTTTTTGAAGTGGTATTATAGCATGGCTAGGTAGTGCTAGTAAATTGTATTTCACGAGTAAAATAAGATTATTAATTAAAAAATGAGAAGTATTATATTGTGTGTCAAGCAGAGCTGATGTCGATTAATCTGCCAATGTTTGTACTAAAGTAAATTGGAAACGTAAGAGTGCGCATAACTAATTTAACATTTGATTAAATCCGTGATAGTTTTGTTCCCAAAAATATAAATCGATTTTGAAGTTGTAACGATTTCATCACCAATCATGTTTAGGGTTGCGCATCACTATACAATTTTCCTAGTGTTGGCGGAAAATTCAAAATCCACTAATTTTTGTAATAAAATTTGTCTATCATTTGTTTTAAGTAATTTTTGCAATACTAATAAATATTTTAATTGATTTCTGTAAATTTAGATCAAATTGGAAACGTACATTTTACATTTAAACAATAATGTAAGTCAAATGGTAAGTTAACAGTTTTATTCATGTGCATCCGCCGGATATTTTACTTCCCGTTTCTCATGAAATCGTTGATAACAAATTTAACAAAATTTTCAATATTTGTATTACAATAAATTTAATTTCTTTCTGAATTTAGCAATATCATTTAAATATTAAAATAGACTGAATAAACAAAGTTTTAATAAATTATAAACAAATCACCAATTTTTTGCGATGATAGTGCTGCGTGAAACGAAGCAGTGAAGTGCTTACCAATGAAAAAATAATCCCATTTTGGTAGAAACAAATTAAGCTGAGACTATATTTTTGCATTTAAACGTGATTTGGAATTGATTTTTATCTATATCAAATTATAATCTTTACTACATCAAACTGCAGAGAATATAATATGTCGACTGATTTCTGTACAAGTTTATGTCGTTTATGTGAGGTTTTTTATTTATTTATTTGGCAACACTGTACAGTTCGCGTACGATTTGCGTCCTAGTGCTGTAGCATTTATTTTGCTGATTATTTTAAAGAATACACGAGTAATATTAAAAAAACTAAACTAATTTATGATTAATACAATGTGTAGTGATTTAATAAGGTATCATATAAGATAGTATTGTCACGAAATTAGTCACAATGACCCCTGAGTTCACGGCTGCTATTGCTAGTACATTGTGATATTACCCAATATGGGAAAGAAATTACAAACAATTTAGCAATTAGTGTTGTTTATTTAATTAATTTAGTTTTTGTGCAACGTCTCCGAATCTTTGGTAGTTAGATATACATCAGAATATTAAATTATGGTTACAAATGGTCATTTTCAAGTCATTGAACCTATGCGCGGCGTGGTGACACTGTGCAGTGACTTGTGAATCGGAAATATGTAAATAAACATGAACGATATAAGCTTGAAAATAGTGGAATCTCCGAAGAGCCACGGTGATGTTGATGTGTCTCCGTCGGGGGATGCAAGTGCCGAGAATGAAGTTGATCCGCTGGCTTTAGACGAGGCCGAGGTTGACGGAGCTAAGGAGCCGGTGTCGCTGGAAGCGGCGCTTGAGAAAGTTGACGAAGAAAAGGCGGGAAACTGTGATGATAATGCCAAAGAAAAAGTGATAAGTGAGAGCCAGAATGGAAGTAGTGATAGTTTCGTAAATGTCCAGTCTGAGAATGCGAAAGGTAATGCAGTTTTGTGCCAAAATATTCATGCACTACTTGCAACAGCAAGAATATACTATCATTCATATATTGTACAGTTTTAGGCAGCTTTTATTCTATTCAGAGGCACTTTTAACCTTGTAAAAAAAAACCAATAAAAGCATCTGAAGAATGTCATTGATTGCATGCTCAGTACATCTATTGTGATAATTTGTTCCATTTGAGCTGTTTCACTTTTTGTCATCAAATTACTTGTACTACTACTTAAATACTGCAATAAAAGATACTGCACTTGACTATCATGAAAAAGTTATACAATTCTAGGCAGGGCAGGGGTCAAATAGACTCAATTGCAGGTATTTATATTTAGAAGGATGTCTACTGTTTTTAGTTTTCATTTGTTGCATTGTTTTACTATAAAATCCAATAGTAATCCAATATACTCAATCTGCCTAGCCTTCTCCCAACTATCTTGGGGTCGGCTTCCAGTCTAACCGGATGCAGCTTAATACCAGTATTTTACATGGAGCGACTGCCTATCTGACCTCCACAACCCAGTTACTGGGTAATATAATAACCCTTGGTAAGACTGGTTGTCAGACTTTCGTACTTTTGACGACCCGTAACGGCTGTCCAATATACTATAAAATAGTACTTCAATGCTCAAGCAAGCTATTGTAATTACAAACTGTTTTAACGCGTCAAGTCCCTCATTAGCAGACACAATTAAAAACCTATTGTTATGTCGACGCGAGGGGCCTGACGCGTTAATCAAAATAGCCAGAGGCGGGAAAGTTAAACAACTAGCATAAGTAAGGGTGACTGTGTTCCCCAGTTACTGGGTTGTGGTTCTGGAGGTGAGATTGGTGTTCACTCTATGTATGTACTGGTATTCAGAGCAGAATCAGGTTAGGTTAGAACTGGACTCCAACATAGGTAACTGGCAGAAAGGCTGATGATCTGATCTTAGCAGTCTACTAAGGCTATGGCTGGAATCTAAACTGCTATTAAAACTAAATAACATTAGAATTTATCTTCCTAATTTTGTCATTATCAGTCTTCTTTTTACATACCTCTGAACTCTGAATATAATAAATTGGGGAATAATACTTTATTGTACACCAAAACAGTCACACAATTGTTTTACACGCACACACGCACATATTTCAGAGGAATCATAATACAGAAAAAGTAATTTTCCCTCATGTTCATGTGTATGTGTGTGTGTGTTTGAAGTCATGAAACTTGCCAAAATTACTATTGAAATACTAGAGACATTGCATGTAGACTGAAAAGTAATAGAAGGCACCAATATTGTTTCACTAAAACCCTTCAAATCTTTCAGAGGAATTGATCAAAGAAGAAAATAGTCCCGCAGTGGTTGCGGAAACCCTTTCCCCTGAACCGACAAACCTAACAAACAATGAACCTGCAACCATTACTGAACCAATCCCACTACCAGAAGTAGTTGAGAAACCTGTTGCTTCAGAGAATGTGGTTTTAGAAACAGTGGTCCCAAAAAAGGAACCAAGTCCTGTGAAAGAGGATCTTATGGTTGTTGAGGAACCAAAGAAGTTGGAACCAGAAGCTGATGCGGACATAACCAAAGTGGTTACGGTTGAAGAGAAGGTGGAACTAAAAGCAGAGAAACCTAAACCAAAGCCAATGAATGGGGATGTTATTAAGGTGAGTTATGCATTAGTTATTAAAGTTCATGCCCTGTCGCCTGTACATATGAGGACCTTAAGGCTGTGTTAGCAAATACTGTTGCCGTAGCTGAATACTGGACCAAACATATTTAATAACTAAATTTGCCATTGATACGCTAAGAAAATGACTGTGAAGTTCATGAATTTAAAGAATTACACAGTACAAGTTATTGTTGACTTTAGGTTTTCAGTTGTATATAGTTACCGAGTGATAAACAAATGGAGTGTCATCCTACAAAATCAAGTAAAAAAACTTGAATCTTCCTGCCCTTGTTCTATGTTATTTAGAGTTGGTGCAATATGTTTTCTGCTACAATTCTCAACTGTTGACTGTCACAAAATCATTTACTTACTCTTCTTTCTTAGTGCTCATCACACAATCCATCCTGTTTTTTTTGGAGAAAAAGTTCACCCTTCTATAACACTATTCCATCTTTATTTTTAATTGCATAATTTGATTCCGCCAAGCCCCCGTTCCATCATCGGACCACAAGACGTACGGCGATGTGTCACCGGTACATGGTGAACATCCCATCCACATGCACAAAACGTTTTGAGAACACATTCATTGTGCGTACAGCTAGGGAGTGGAATTCCCTGCCCGAGTCATGTGTTTCCTGATAGCTACAACCTGGGAGTCTTAAATCAAGAGTGAATAGGTTACTTCTAGGCAAGCGTACTCTATCTTCGACCACGTCATCGCTTACCATCAGGTGAGATAGTGGTCAAACGCATGCCTATCAACAGTAAAAAAAAAAGCCTACATTGTGTCTCACTGCCGGGCAAAGGCCTTCCCTTCTTTCAAACCTTGTATTTGTGTGTTGTCTTGGGCGACTTCTGGCCAAGTTTGCCCTGCAAACATGATCAGATCGTCACACCACCTTCGCCACACTATGTCATCTTACTTCGTTTTAAGATGACAGCTTCAAGGTAGCCCGTGAAATTCAAATTTTCTTACGTTTTTTGCAATTTGCAGATCAGTGTCAGGTTGTATCTTGGTCAAAATTTGATTCGCGGCCGTAGCAAGTATGTATTTATAGATTTATAATCATTAAAATCATCAATCATCAACTCTTTCAGTTAGAATTGATGCCAAATGTCATAATTTCATGAAATACTTACATTTGGCATCAATTCGAAATGAGAGTTGTATTGATGATTATAATTCTATAAATACATATTAGCTACGGCCGCGAATCAAATTTTGACCAAGATACAACCTGACACTGACCTGCAAATTGCAACAAACCTAAATAAAATTGAATTTCGCGGGCTACCCTGGCACTTCCACCTTAACCATCATCAGTATCAGATTGTTAAGATTGCAATGAAAATGGAAGAATAGGTCCAAAACTCACCATCATTCAATCGCACAGTATGTTTTTTTGCCATTGCTCACCACAACTTGACATGATTCGTGTTTTATATTTTTATGTTTTAGTTTAAATTTAGGTTATATACAAAAGCATGCTGTGGTCTCCTGTAATTGAGGAGTGAACTTATTTAAATTAAAACTCCTTTTGTTTTTGGTTTTCTATCACTCCATGGAATTGTCTGCTTATTTACAGTGTTTCTCTTACCTTGACACACCTTATTCTTTTTTTGGATTTTTTCTAGTTTCGAGCATAGCATTCCATTTGTTAGATACTCTGTGGCATTAGAAGAATTTGAAGCATGCATAATACTCGCAATATTATGGGTCATTTAGTTGTAAACACAACTTTAAGTATTTGTAAACATAGATTTAAAATAGTCCCCTTGTGAGCTAGTTTTGCATTATAATCAAATTATGTGAGTAAAGTACGTACGGCAGTAGAGGCTTGCACAAGCTGTGGATGTGATAAGACATCAAATACAAAATGGTGACACTCTTCGAATATGATATGAATCTCAAATCTGTCCATAAAATTATATTATTAGTATGGGCCTATCAAATGAGCAGAATACCAGCGAGACCGAAGTATGTTCTTGCCTCTGTTTTTGGGATACCCAACAGCAGAATGTAGGCATTCTTCAAATCTCTCTGGTGACACGGTTGAAGCAGTGTCTGAGCGATTGGCTGCTGCGCTGCTTGTCGCGGGTTCGTATCCCGCACTGAACAAATATTTGTATGACCTACAGATAGTTATTCCGGGTCAGCACGCGTAGCATGACCACCGTAGAAACGGGTTTTGTCGACGGAAGAATAGACAAAATTACAGATTGTAGAAAGATTTCTACCGTCCTAAGCATGGCGATGTTAAAACTGACGAGAAGAAATGTTTCTATTCTTCAGTCGACAAAAGTCTACAATGCAAAGTATGACCACCAATTTTTCTCTACTTTTAACACTTTTTTTTTAAGTGTTAGAATCATTTCTTCTCAACAAGTGTCAAATAGTCTACATCACATTGGACCTAGATAAGATATATAATGATTTTAAAAACTCAATTCTGTGACTTATTCAATATATCAAAATTGTGGTGAATCTTCCACAAAAGCCTAATATTAATCAAGAGTTGAAGTCACATAGCATCATAGGTGTTCCATTTCTAAAAAAAAATTTATTTGTTATGCAAGGTTGTAAAGTTGTGTTTTGGTGCGAGTACTTGTATGAAGCCTGAGCAAGTAAAGGATTCTAGGATTGAACCGATGACCGAAGCGAGTGGTTCAAATGTAGAATCCTGAGTGTAGCGAGGGTTTCAAAGGTACGAGACGCAGACTTTCAACTTTGACGGACAGACCGACAGATGAACAGACGGACAGATGGACAGACAGACAGATGGACAGACGTACAGATATACAGATGGACATACTGACAGACGGATAGACAGACAGACAGATGGACAGACGGACGACCGACATACAGACAGACGGGCAGACGGACAGACGCACAGAAAACAGAAAAACATACAGACACACGGACAAATGGACAGACGGACAGACTTACAGACGTACCTACAGACGGACATACCGACAGACGGACAGATGGACAGACGGACAGACGTACAGATATTCAGACGGACATACTGACAGACGAATAGACAGACAGACGGACGACAGACATACAGACAGACGGGCAGACGGACAGACGCACAGACAAATGGACGACGGACAGACGCACAAACGGATAGACAGATACGTAAGTGACAGCAATTGGGCTCCGATTAGCCGCACAAAATTTTGTGACAGACGATGGACAGACGAAATTGAAAGAATGAATATGTCTTTGTCTTCATAGAAACGCGAGTTTACGGGTCGCCCCGTGCTCGGGCAGAAGAAAACTCGAACTCGACATAGTTGGATAGAAAGAACTTGTATCCAACTATCTAGTCTATCCTTACGACAAAGAGGATAAGGTATTTTTACGTTGTTAAAACAGGACTCAAAATGTTTCGTATCCAAAGTAGTAGGCAAGTGTCAAAAACGGCCGTTTTTGGTACTTTTGCCTACTACTTTGTATACCAAACATTTTGAGTTCTGTTTTAACAACGTAAAAATACCTTATCCTCTTTATAACAAACGCAACATAGGATTCTTTAATCTTTATTTTCTATGCTAAGATATGATTTTTTATTCAATGAGGGCGACACTTATGCGGAGGTAGGCCCTTGATGTCCAGTGACGTTGCGTCTATAATCTTTCATAGTCTGACCTATGAACTTGAAATTTGGTGATAATGTTTATTATTACTTTTACGTATATTTTACTAAAAAATACCAAAATATTGATTTCTCTCGTATAGTTCGGAACCCTAAATATGCGAAGTCCGATATGCACTTGGTCGGTTTTTTCAGGCACTTAAAGGACATAAGTGGCCAATGTGGAATCCGGCCAACTACCAAATTGTGTCTAATGTAACAAATAGGTTACCTTAAAAGGTTGACAGCTGACTAAACAGTGTGTCTATCCATGAATTCCACGGATTGGTACCTATTCATTTTTCGCCGGAATTCAGAAAGCCCCGTCATTATCATTCTCCTGCCCTTATCCCAATTTATTTGGGGTCGGCGCAACATGTTTTTTTAACCGACTTTCGAAAAAGGAGGAGGTTCTATGTTCGACTGTATGTATGTTTTTTTTAATTTTTTTATGTATGTCCGCGCATTTCTCCGTTAGTTGTGGACCGATTTTCAAAATTCTTTTTTTATTCGAAAGAATATACTCCCGAGGTGGTCCCATATAAATTTTATCGAAATCGCTTTAGCGCTTTTTGAGAAACTGAACAAAAACGAAAAATACGCATATCTTGATGACGTTTTTGTGTCCTCCAAATGTTTAAATTCCACGTTCCATGTTGTTGGGGTTTTTAGTTCTGGGGTTACAACTAAAAAGCGAAAAATAAAAAACTTTTTTACAAAAAAAACAACCGACTTCCAAAAAAAAAATACACTAAAAATTTAAAAATAACTTTAATTTCGGAAGTCGGTGTCAAATATCGAAGAAATAAAATACAAACACCGACTTCCGAAATTAAAGTTATTTTTTAGTGTATTTTTTTTGGAAGTCGGTTGTTCTTCCATACTCTTCCATAGTCGTCATCCCTGTAGCACCCCCTTTTAATTCAGAAAGCCCCGTGATAAGGAAAAATATTATGTCAAAGTTAATAAAGTATGTAGGGTTTCGTTCTTTAGAAATCGTCTCATTTGTTAAATACCGGCTGCTGGCGACTGTTTCTGGGTCTAAATTTCGGCACGTTGTCGAATCTCTCGCTTCAGGGGGAAAACCCGATATATTTCCTACTCCATAAATTTTTTTGATCAATGAACCGAGCAAGGGGATGCAGAATATCTACCTAATATAAAAATGCCTGTGTGCAATGCAAAAGTTGAAAGTTGACACACAGGAACATACCATCATTCTCCTGCCCTTATCCCAATTTATTTGGAGTCGGCGCAACATGTCTTTATCTTTCATACTCCTCTATTAGTCGTCATCTCTGTAGTCACCCCCTTTTTACCCATATCTTCTTTCACACAGTCCAACAATCGTTTCTTTGATCTTCCCATACTCTTATAGTCATCCACATTCATATACAAGACTTTATCTCTAGACATACATTTTCTTCATTCCTCCGCATCACATGCCCATACCACGACAACCGACTTCCACACAACTTTTCAGTCAGCGGTGCCACTTTCAGACTTCCTCTTATATACTCATTCCTAATTCTATCCATGCGCGTAAGATCACACGGGAACATACAACTACGTAAAAAGTATCTTATGTCCTAATCCATGGTCTGCTAAGGTAACTTCCAAATCTGTTTTGCCGTCGAGACGTGATTGATTTGAGTGAAACTCACGCTTTCTTCCCATGGGGGTAGGCAGAAAAATGAGAATGCCATCTGCTATGTGCGATCCTAACACACTCCTTTTGATTTGTTTACGTAAGGCTTTCACCTCTATAGTATTAGTAAATTCTGCCAGCTGCACCCGCGTGGAATTGAGAGTTCTATCTGTATAAATAAAATTCAAAGTCCTGACTCCTGCCTGACTGACAGATATATCAACGCACAGCCTAAACCGCTGGTCCTAGAGACATGAAATTTGGAGGGTGTGTTCTTTGTGAAGAGTAGGTATCCACTATCATCATCTGCCTAGCCTTTTCCCAACTATCTTGGGTTCGGCTTCCAGTCTAACCGAATGCAGCTGAATACCAGTATTTTACAAGGAGCTACTGCCTATCTGACCTCCGCAACCCAGTTACTGAGTAATACGATACCCCTTGGTAAGACTGGTTGTCAGGCTTTCGGGCTTCCGACGACCCGTAACGACTGTCAAAGATCCACGATTGACAGCCGGGACAAACGGCTTAACGTGCTTTCCGAGGCATGGAGGAGTCTCGGTATGTAAAGATGGTCATCCATCCATGGACCAACCCCGGCAAGCGTAGCTTAACCTGATGGATCGACCCGTGCGGCTGTTATCACTAGAGCCACGAGCTCCTAGTAGGTAGTAGGAGTAGGTATCCACTAAGAAGGGGTTTTTCGAAATTCTTTTTATTTTTTTTTGTAGGGGTGAAAAAGGGGTTGAAAGTACTAATTCCACGCGGGTGAAGCCGCTGGCAGAAGCTAGTCCATTATAAATTGTAAGCCTGTATGTTATTCTAATGTATCACTATCACTACATAGTATAAAACAAAGTCGCTTTCTCTGTCCCTATATCCCTATGTATGCTTAAATCTTTAAAATTACGCAACGGATTTTGATGCGGTTTTTTTTTTAATAGATAGTGATTGAAGAGGAAGGTTTAAATGTATAATTTGTACCCGAGCGAAGCTGGAGCGGGTCGCTAGTAAACTATATTACTGTAAATTTTCATCAAAAAAAAAACAAACAAATAAAAAGAGTAACAAACGTCCATCCTCACAAACTTTCACATTTATAATATTAGTTGGATATATTTGTCATTGGTGCCGATTCTCTTATTCAATAACTTAACTAAAATTACAGAATTCCTATCTTTTACTAAAAGACAGTGCGAGAAAAGGACGGCTATAGCTATGAACTAAGTTAGAGATGTCAAACTAGTTTACGCCTTGCGGTTTACCGTGTTTTTAGTCGACATGTTTTTACGTGTACCCTTAATTTGTATGGAAATATTAGTTCAAATAATCCTGACAGCTCTAATTTACGTCCGTCTCTTTCTAATTAAGTTTAGTTTGTGCACAACAGGATCGGCACCAGTATGTACTTAATGTTATCGATAAAACTAAACTTTAACTCTGTATATTTGACCCAAGCGCAAGCGCATAAAAACTCGTTGCAAAACGACCTTCCGTGACACTTGATCTCAACCAAGGTCATGTTACCAAGCTGTTGGCAAAATTGAACAACATGGCGTTATTGTGCTCCGTCTGTAGCAGCTTCGGAATAATACAATGTTATAATTTATTCGGAACTGTCTGCAGATCAATGGTGATTACGATTTGGTGTGATTTAAAGATCGATAGAAAAATATCTATTTGTACCTCACACAAGAACTAAACAAACAAGAAAATCTTTCACTGCTTTTTGACGAATACTTCCTCCTTGTATTAAAAAATCTTATTCATAAAAATCTATGAACTTTGTAAAAATACCGGCCAAGTGCGACTCGGATTCGCACACAAAGGGTTCCGTACCACAAACCGAAAAATTCAAGTTTCTTGTAATTATTTTTCATTATTAGTTGTTATAGCGGCAATCGAAACACTCACTGTAAAATTCCAACTAGACAGCTGTGTGTGTGTGTTTTTTTTTATTCGCAAAATAATAATAAAGCAACCTTGCACAATTCTGTTACACTTCAAACTTCATATAAGTATACTTAACTTGAGAGGGTTGCCTGCACGTACCTTATTCACTCCTTGTTCCCGTACTAATATCAACTGTATTACGGTGGAAAAGTTTTCCCCAAAACTCGCACAGGTCTATCAGTATTACACTTGTGACAATATAATTATTTAGCACAAATAATAATACTACGTTCTTTACAAAACAAAGCACAGCAGAAGCATACTTAAAGTAGGTAAAATATAAAATAGTACAATTCATTTTCTGTCTTTGTAGGTAGTTCTAAAAATTGATATAGTATATTTAAATATTTCAATGCTTATTTTGCTTACGATGGTTGGTTGAACTTTATACATAATTTGCAATTAAAAAGTAATGTTAAAGTAAAAGGCTCAATTTAGGAAACAGGAAGGTGTAATAGCAGTTAGAGCGGTTAGTGTCCGATTTAGTGAGATTGGGACGACCCGATTTGACTTCCTAAATTGTGTACGATTTAGGATAGTGTAATCGCGTCATAACGCTTAAACTGAAATTGTGTGTGTGTGTGATTGTGTTGGTGTGTGATGGTGTGTGTATGTGATTGTATTTGTGTGTGATGGTGTGTGTGAATTTACTTAAAATAAGTGAAGTGCTTACATTTTACGTCTTTTTTAGTTCATGAGTTACAGCCCGCTGACGGATGGACCGACAGCGGAGGTTTAGGGTGTTATTACACCAATCGATACATCGTCGATCGATACTTTCTACTAGGTACACCAATCAATCGACCGTCGATCGATGGTAGAATGGATTAGTCGTAGTCGACCGGCCGATTATTTATCGACCGGTATCCGTCGAGCAACCAAAGCTATTACACCAATCAGTCAATGTTGAATGCATTAGTCGACGTCGATCGATGGTTATTATTACACCAATCGATCGACCGTCGATCGACGATAGAATGAATTAGTCGACGTCGATCGATACTTTCTACTAGGTACACCAATCAATCTAACGTCGATTGATGGTAGAATAATTTGTCGACGTCGATCGATATTTTCTACTAGGTACACCAATCAATCGACCGTCGCTCGATGGTAGAATGAATTAGTCGACGTCGATCGATACTTTCTACTAGGTACACCAATCACTCGATCGTCGATCGATGGTAGTAGAATGAATTAGTCGACGTCGATCGATACTTTCTATTGGGTACACCAATCACTCGACCGTCGATCGATGGTAGAATGAATTAGTCGACGTCGATCGATACTTTCTACTAGGTACACCAATCAATCGACCGTCGATCGATGGTAGTAGAATAAATTAGTCGACGTCGATCGATACTTTCTACTAGGTACACCAATCAATCGACCGTCGATCGATGGTAGAATGAATTAGTCTACGTCGATCGATGGTAGTAGAATGAATTAGTCGACGTCGATCGATACTTTCTACTAGGTATACCAATCAATCGACCGTCGATCGATGGCTACAATCGACGATCGATCGATTTGTGTGATAACACCCTTAGTGATAGTGCGTGCGTGCGAACTCCAGCGCTAAGTGCGTGATTTGCCAGTGAATGTTCTTGCGTCGAGACCGGCTAGCGCATCTGATGCTCCCATATAATATATGGGAGCATCAGATGCGCAAGCGCAAAAATAAATAAGTAAAAGTAGACATATTATGTCTACTTTTACTTATTTATTTTTGCGCGTTGAAGTAGTTTGTTCAATATGCTCATGAGTTGGAAATGTTGGAATGGGCAGGGTCAAGCAAGGTCAATTAAGGTCTTCATAATTGTGTAGCCAATTGGAATTTATAAAATCTAAAAAATGTTGTTTATATCATACTGGCTTCTGCTAGCGGCTTCGCCCGCGTGGAGTTAGTACTTCCCCCGTTATAAACTTTCAACCCCTTCTTTTCACCCCCTTTTTTTGAGGGGATGGGAAATCATCCAATGACTTCTCCCGCTCTGGGTGGAGCGGGAGGGCGTGTCAGACTTTTACTGACTAAAACCCACCCCTGTTCCTTCCCTGCCTGAGTGCCCAGGGGAAGGACAGGAAAGACCTCCTTAAGGGTTGAATTTCGATAAACCCTTTCTTAGTGGATACTTAGTGAAGAACAAAGAAACATCCTCCAAATTTCATGTCTCTAGGACCAGCGGGTTAGGCTGTGCATTGATACATCAGTCAGTCGAGATTTTGAATTTTACCAAACAGACAGGTTTAGAAACCGCTTATTAGTATTTAAATTAATCATCTGGTTAACGAGTTTTATAAACAAGGGTGTTTGTGTCTAGTCCACGGCGAAGGTAGTATGACGATCTGATCACGTTCGCGGGACAAACAGGCCAGAGATCGCGCAAGACAAAGGTTTTGCGTGATCTTTGGCCTAGCTTCTAGCGAAACCTCTGTTTGGAAGGAGAAAAGGGAGGTCTTTTCCCAGCAGTGAGATACAAATTAGGCTAGTAAAAAAATGTCTAGAACAGGGTGTCACGTTGCGGAGCCGGCGGTGTGGTGTGACACGTAGAGGAGAGACGTAGAGTAGGAGGACCGTAGATGAGGAGTTGGATGAAGATAAACACACGAGTTCAGATGTATATTTTAATACTAGCTGTGCCTGCGGTTTCACCCGCAGTTATGGTTACTGTGTCGTAGCGTGATTATACATATATAGTCTATAAACCTGCCTTAATAAATAGGCTATACAGTGCAAAATGTTATCTCGCTCTCCACATCCCTCATAATCGCCCGCCTTGCATATCATGAATGTGTACGTGGTATTTGATTAACACTATGATATCTCCTAAGATATTCGTTGAAATCAAATGATGTCAAGGGCAATTTTGTTCAAAATTAAATACTTATGATTAATAACGTATTTATTTGGATAAGGATTAATGTCATGTTTATAAAAACACCTTCGCAAATAATGCATTATTTTAGAACGAATTTGATTACCATAAAAAAGATTATAGTGAGTTAACCTTAAAAGATGGACATATGCTGTCGCTGACTTTTCTTTAGAAATTTTAAAGGGGAACAATTACGTCATACATAACTTTTGCGTAACTGTAACCGTTTACGTAGCGCACGCAACGGAAGCTCTCAAAAGGAATATTTTTATTCCCCGTTTTTACCACATTTTTCATTGATGCTCCGCACCTATTGGTCACAGCGTGATGTTATATAGCCTATAGCCTTCCTCGATAAATAGACTATTCAACACAAATTATTAATATAATTTAGTTAATAATAGTTTTTCAATTCGATCCAGTAGTTCCTGAGATTAGCGCGTTCAAACAAACAAACTCTTCAGCTTTATAATATTAGTATAGATTTACAGCAGGCTTGAATATATGGAGCACTTATTAATTGTACGTACACCATACACTGACATTAGGTACATATTTAAATTGTATTATTGTCAGGACCATGCTTGGAAACTTGAAGAACTGGTAACTGTCAGTTATTGAATAGTAGGAAAATGACAATGGCAGGAGCTTAGTCTAGCTCGGTAGCAGAATTTGAACTGATTTTTAATAATATAGAAATAATATAGAAATACCTTATAAATGAATATAGAAATACCTTATAAATGAATATAGAAATACCTTTTTCAAAAAATACAACCGACTTCTAAAAATTGCAAAATAATTTTAATTTCGGTTGTCGGTGTATATATATTTTTTGTTTCTTCGTTATTTTGCAATTTTTAGAAGTCGGTTGTATTTTTTGAAAAAGTTTTTATTTTTCAATTTTTAGTTTTTGTTTTTATTGTTGTTGTACACCAGAAGTAAAACTAAATATTAAAGTTATACCCGAATAGATAACAGCAATAACATGGAATTTGAACATTTGGAGAAAACCAATACGTCATCTGTGTATACATATTTTTTGTTTATGTTTATTTTTTCAAAAAGTGCTTAATCAATTTAGATAAATTGAATATATAGAATATAGAAAAAATTTATATGGGACCACCTCTGAAGTAGGACCTATCATACAAAAAAAGAATTATCAAAATCTATTCACAAATGGCGGAGATATCGCGTAACAAACATACAAAAAAAAAACAACATACAGACGAATTTAGAACCTCCTCTTTTTTGAAGTTGGTTAAAAACAGAGACTATTGACAGAGAAAACAAGTAATATTGAATTTTAAATTTAAAAAGGTAGGAAAGAACGTAATTTGGAATAGAGGTCATAAAATAAACAAGGTTTTGCACAACAACAAGGCTTTAACATTGCCTTGTTACAAGGGTTTCCCAACCTGGAGTCCTCGTACCCCTGGTGGCCTGCGAGCATGTCCGAAAGGGTCCGCGGGAGAACAGTATTACAAATTTAAAAAAAATTTGGCTTGCAACAAGTCTTGTTCTTTCTATAAAAAAACCGGCCAAGTGCGAGTCGAACTCGCGCACGAAAGGTTCCGTACCATTATCTATAAAAAAGGCAAAAAAATCACGTTTGTTGTATGGGCGCCCCTTAAATATTTATTTTATTCTGTTTTTTAGTATTTTTTTATTTATTTATTTATTTGAGACAAAAAACAGTTCTTTATACATTGCAGCATTTACAAAAGGTAGTTTTAATACAGTCGAAAAAAACGTATAACCCACACTATTGACACTTTAAACCGATGAATCGAAGGAAGCGGATGACAAGAGCCTCCGTCCTAAGAATAACTTGCAAGAAATTGTGAAACCATTCTTTTAAATTTAGATTGCGACAGCGCGAAAATATCAAAGTCAATGAATTGTTAGTTATAGGTTTCTAAAAGTCGGCGGAGAGGGGCACGCACCCCAGCCTTCGTTCTACATAGCGCAGTGAAGAAAAGTCGAGGTGCGCGCACTCCTCGCCGAAAAACAGTTCTAGGTACTACGTAACACAATCTATTCGATAGCTCAGTACAATTAAATTAGTTATTGCATATACCGTACAGCATCACGACCATGATCAGCAAACGTCTAGAATCCAAGCTCAATGTGTATGTTCCTTTTATTAAATAATTATTTTATTCTGTTTTTTAGTATTTGTTGTTATAGCGGCAACAGAAATATATCATCTGTGAAAATTTCAATTGTCGTAACTATCACGGTTCATGAGATACAACCTCGTGACAGACGGACGGACAGCGGAGTCTTAGTAATAGGGTTCTGTTTTACTCTTTGGGTGCAGAACCTTAAAAATCATTAATATTTCTGGGTTTTATTTTCAAGAGGTCCGTGACGATGCTCGTTAAAGGTCCGTTGTTAAAAAAGGTTGGGAAATGCTTGTCTAGAAGCTAAATAGTCGATGAATATCAGACATCTGTCACTAATGTCACCACCAGACATCGGAAAAACCTTCCACTCAACTAACTATCAAAGACAACAATGAATAAAATTGAGATGTGTTTGAAACATCTGTACAATGCAAAGTCCATTTCAAATGAAAGTATTACGTAACGCAAATTACAGCTGTATCAAGAATTTAATGACTGATTATGATATTGTGTGTATTAACTGTTACTGTTGTCCGGAACTTCGTCGTATAAATAATAAAAATATTCTTGTTTAAACTTCAACCCTCTCTGTGAGATCCTTATCAGAACCGAATTCTTAAAAATTCTTTTGTATCCATAACTCTATATCTTATCTTACTCTCTATCTGCGACTTCCTCATTCCCCTTAAACTTAAGGCGGAGTTATACGACTTTTAATGGTTTTTAATTGAACATCACGTCTAAACGACTTGTCTTATTTCTTTGAAAAAAAAATATGTTACTCTATTATAGACAATTTCCGTCGTAATTTGATCTGAGAATATTTGAAATTATATTTTTATGACATAGTGTAATTAATTTATAAAGTTATGTCTAACGCGGATAAAAATTGAGAATCACGCAAAAACTATAAAGCGTATTTTTATGAAACCTTCACCATTTTAAAGATCATTTAATTATTTATAATTTAGTCTCAGTGTTTTAATACTTGTTGTTTTATGTGTAATAGGCGGTTATCACACTGCCACGCATCACGCTGCATGTTGCGTGTCAACGCACCTACGCGCGTACTTTCGGGAGTGTTTTCTATACAAACGGAGATTCTTACAATCAGTTAGAGTACGTATTGACGCGCTACGCTGCGTGGTGCGTGGCAGTGTGTTAATCGCCATAAATTAATAATGCGTCTAATTTCGGACAGCGCTACTTAATGGGCGAGTCATATTACTGGGTGGACATACGACGCGTTACGTGAGCTCAGCGCAGAACACGCAAGCTAACCACTCAATATCGTTGGCAGCTAATAACGCCTTAAAGGGAAGATTTATAAAACAATAGTCAGACCTGCTGTCTTGTATGGTTCAGAATGTTGGGTCACAAAAGGTATGAATGAAAAGCAATTGCATGCGGCTGAGATGAGAATGCTAAGAGCGATGTGTGGTGTTACGCACATGGTTAGAATAAGGATGACGACAGGGTAAACAAATATGAATTATATTTAGTCCGTAAGCTAGATTATCAAAAAATGTTAGACACGTATTTTTTGCTTGATCAAATTAATGAAAAATTACAAAGATGAGAAAGTTCAGGTGGGATCCTGAACCTCCTCATCTTTGTAATTTTTCTTGTTACGTCACTGTTAAGTAGAAAATGGTACAATTTTAACTTAAGTGAGACGTCATCCGAAATTTCAACCCACTGTATCGTCTTCATTTTTAACCGACTTCGAAAAAGGAGGAGGTTCTATTGACTGTGTTTTTTTTTTTTTTTTTTATATATGTCCGCCATATTCTCCGTCAGTTGTGGACCGATTTTCAAAATTCTTTTTTTATCGGAAAGAATATACCTACCTCCGAATTGGTCCCATATAAATTTTATCGAAATTACTTCAGCGCTTTTTAAAAAACTGAACAAAAACGAAAAATACGTATGCCTAGATGACGTATTAGTGTTCTCCAATTACGACTATGTTAACACATTCACTGCCATGGGGGACACATGGTGACCCCCAAACAATAGATTTTTAATTGTGTCTGTTGGTCTGGCAGTCAATGAGTCCACGTTCCATGTTATTGGAGTTTTCAGTTCTGAGGTATAACAACTAAAAAGTGAAAAATAAAAAAACTTTTTTTACGAAAAAAACAACAGACTTCCAAAAAAAAAATACACTAAAAATTAATAAAAACTTTTTACAAAAAAAATACAACCGACTTCCATAAATAAAACTAAAAAATGCAAAATAATTTTAATTTCGGAAGTCGGTGTTTCTAGTTTGGTTTCTTCGTTATTTGACACCGACTTCCGAAATTAAAGTTATTTTGCATTTTTTAGTTTTATTTATGGAAGTCGGTTGTATTTTTTTTGTAAAAAGTTTTTTATTTTTCATTTTTTAGTTGTTGTACCCCATTCTAAAACTAAATTAGGTAATAGTAAAGTTATGCCCGAATTGATAGCCCCAAAAATAGGGAATTTGAACATAGTTAGTGAAATTAGGGTGTATCAGAGTGAACTGTACAAATCTGTATACCCCTTCAGAGCGTATCAGCGTGATGTAATGTTGTGAAGTGGTGAAAACAATATACAGACATGCGATTGCAGCAATTCTGGAAGGTTTGCTATCATTTATTGAAGAGTTCCATTGTGTATCTCCGAAGTTCTTCATCAGACCTTCACCAAATTAAAATGGGACCACATGTGAAGCAACAGCTTTCAAATAAAAAAAAATCTTTAAAATCGGTTCACGTAGTAAAAAGTTATGAGGTAACACACATAAAAAAAAAAAAAAAAAAAAAAATACAGTCGAATTGAGAACCTCCTCCTTTTTTTGAAGTCGGTTAAAAAATAACTTAAAATTCGGATTCTGTGTGTCTTGCTTGACAAACACCGACTTCCGAATTTAAAGTTATTTTTCTCCTCATACACAACAAAGTAAACAAGTTATTTTTTAATTTTGTGTATTTTATTTGGAAGTCTGTTGTTTTGTTTGTAAAAAAGTTTTTTTGTTAAAGTGACATAATAAAATTCACGTTTCCAATATTTTTTAGTAATCTAACTGACGGAGTAAGTACATTTTATTAGTCGTCATCCCTATTACGAATGAGTATATGAGAGGCAGTCTGAAAGTGGCACCGCTGACGGAAAAGTTGTGCGGAAATCGGTTGTCGTGGTATGGGGCATGTTATGCGGAGGAATGAAGAAAATGTCGTGAGGAAAGTCTTGTGTATGCATGTGGATGGTTATAAGAGTAAAGGCCAATGAAACGATGGTAGGACTGTGGGAAAGAGGATATGGGTAAAAAGGGGGTGACGACAGAGATGACTACTAATAGAGCAGTATGGAAGAAAAAGACATGTTGCGCCGACCCCAAATAAATTGGCATAAGGACAGGAGAATGATGAACTTTATATCTTATTTGGAAGGTACGAAGTATTTTTTATGTCCTTCATTGCTATAGGACTTTTGGGCCTATGCGCCGTGCATTCTTTGTCAATCGCAGAATTGTTTTGATCATATCAGGATCAATAATTTCAAAATGGTGAAGGAACACATCGTGAGGAAACAAAAAAAAACTGGCCAAGTGCGTGTCGGATTTCGCTCATTAAGGGTTCCGTACCAATTATTGGTATTTTTTAGTAAAGTATACGTAATACTAATAATAAACACTATCACCAAATTTCAAGTTCATAGGTCAATCAATCTGCCTAGCCTTGTCCCAACTATCTTGGGGTCGGCTGCCAGTCTTACCGGATGCAGCTGAATACCAGTATTTTACATGGAGCGACTGCCTATCTGACCTCCATAACCCAGTAACTAGGTAATACGATAGCCCTTGGTAAGACTGGTTGTCAGACTTTCGGGCTTCTGACGACCCGTAACGACTGTCAAAGATCCACGATTGACAGCCGGGACCAATGGCTTAACGTGCTTTCCGAGGCACGGAGGAGTCTCGGTATGTAAAGATGGTCACCCATCCATGGATCAACCCCAGCAAGCGTAGCTTAACCTGATGGATCAACCCGTGCGGCTGTTATTACTTTAGCCACGAGCTCCTCCTTAAAGTTCATAGTTCAATGGGAAGTTAAAATATTCTTCGTAACAAAATTTTGTGACAGACTACGGACGGACAGACGGACACGTGAGTGACAACAATAGGGCTCTGTTTGACTCTTCGGGTACGGAACCCTAAAAAACAAGACTTTTTACAGTCGCACGTGTACGCACTGGGCTCGCGTGGCGTATTTTTCCCTCTCACTCTCAGAGGCCTATGTCCTAGCAATAGGAGTATTATAGGTTAATTATGATTAAGATGCATCTACGTTATCCATCTTATTTCTTCATCCTGTTGTGACATCTTTACTAATATGTTTCCAGGCTCTCAGATTTCGATCCAACGTTTTCTGCCCGTCAATCAGTCACAGTTTTGTATGCATTATGATTTATCACAACTTGCTAACCAACTTTTCTCTTTCTAGGAGGAACAAGGTACAAAAAGACGGTCAAGCGAAGACGTTGACACAGAGTCCCCTCTAAAGAGACTCTGTATCGAAGTAGAGAAGACGTTTCCCCAACACGACAACATGATCAGCGACTACATACAGACAGCCACGAAAAACAACGTAGATGAAATACAGAGACATACGGAACAGTTACTATCAGAGATACAAACGTTACGAGAACTCGCGCAAAAGAAAGAACATGAATGGAATAATATACTGCATCTGAAAAAAGTCAAAGAGGAGATCCTTCTGCGGCTTTTAAGACGAAAACAGGTGTTATCCTTCGAAAAGTCAGCGGAAATCAACGGCGCAGAACGAGATCGAGATCCTTTCGACTATCTCAATCAAGCCAAGAATTTGGCTATAGATAAAAGCGACGAGATCTCAGGGCTGGCACTCAAACAACCAGGCTCAAACATCGGTCCGATGATGCAGACTCCAATCATGCCAGTTACGTCGCACTTCAACCCCATGGTAGGGTTGCCACCCCCTTACGACAAAGCACACATGTCGATGCCGAAACCAGTATTCCCTCAGCAAATGATGATGCCTGGCCACTTGACTGGGTTCCCTAGAGACATGAATGGCCAGCTACCTTCAAGTTTCGGCCTTCCCATGGGTCGTCAAGGCCCTACGAAGGACGTAAAGTCGATAATAGCTGATTATAGGCAACGGAACCCAGAAGTGACGCCAAGAAGAGGTCGCCGAATGAAGTCTATACTGAACCCTAATATGATGAACGTGCCGCGACCTATAGCACCGAAAGTGGATGGTATGAACAATTTGAACAATCTAAATATGCTGTTTAATAATTTAGATATGGTAAGTGTTTTACTGCATTATATATTTAATTTTAAATGCCGTGCAGTGTTTTTGAAGCAATTTTTATGATATCAATAGGGGAAATGAGTCATTCGCAAATTAAGATAGGATAATGATTTATCAGAGCAGTGGTGGCTCAGTGGTATTGGCCGCGACTTACAAGCCAGCACCCAAAACCTACCCATCCAGGCAGGCGCTTTACATTGTGGAAATTATTTCATCACCACTGCTCTCAAAACGGTGAAGGAAAACATCGTGAGGAAACCGGCATGTCCTAGAACCAAAAATTCGAAGATATGTGACATCCACCAATCCGTATTGGGCCCGTGGTGGATTACGTCCCACTCTCTCAGAGAGGAAGTCTGTGCCCCAGCAGTGGGCATATTAAAAGGCTGATGATGATGATGATGAGTGATTTATCAACATGAACTAAAAATGTCTATGTTAAAATTCATGATTGCACTAAAATCTTTTGTTTCCAAATATTCGACTCGAAAAAGTAGTAGGCTAAAGTACCAAAAACGGCCGTTTCTGACACTTTTGCCTACAACTTTGGATACGAAACATTTTGAGACCTGTTTTAACAACGTAAAAATTCTTTATCCTCTTTGTAACAAACGTGAAGTTGGATTTTTTAATATTTATTTTCTGTGCTATGCTATTGTTTTTTTATTTAATGAGGGCGCCACTGGACTGTGAGTAGGGCCTTAACAAGTGAGCGACCCGCTCCGGCATCCCATGGATGTAATTTATATACACAAACCTTACTCGTTTATCACTCTTTCTGTTAGTGAAATCTATATCAAAATCAGTTGCATGGTTTAGAAAATAAGCAGAGAAACAGACTGAGGCAGACAGCGTCTTGTTTTATACTATTTAGAGATCAATCTGCCCGCGCCTTTTCCCCAACTATCTTGGGGTCGGCTTCCAGTCTAACTGGATGCAGCTGAATACCAGTATTTTACATGAAGCGACTGCCTATCTGACCTCCACAACCCAGTTACTGGGTAATACGATACCCCTTGGTAAGACTGGTTGTCAGACTTTCGGGCGTCTGACGACAACGTAACGACTAACGACTGTCAAAAATCCACGATTAACAGCCGGGACCAACGGCTTAACGTGCTTTCCGAGGCACGGAGGAATCTCAGTATGTAAAGACCCATCCATGGACCAACCCCGGCAAGCGTAGCTTAACCTGATGGATCGATGGCCCTGTTATTATTTAGCCACGAGCTCCTCCTATTATACTATTTAGAGATACTAAAGGAAAATCGTAAAAAAAACGTTTTTACAAAGAAACACTAAAAATTGCAAAATAACTTTAATTTTGGAAGTCAAAAGTGTTTCTAGTTTTATTTCTTTGTTATTTGACACCGACTTCCGAAATTAAAGCTATTTTACAATTTTTAGGGCCTTTTTCTGTCATGCGGTTAGCCGACCGCGTGCGGATCTGATCCGCTTGCGGGCTGCCGGCATCCTATCATTAAATACATGTTTTTCCTATCACGCGGGAACCACGCGCGTGGTATGCGGGTTGACTGCGGGCGCACACGCACTCCCGTGCCACCCGCATGCGGGCGCGAGTTCTTCTTCCGCCCGTGTAGTTTTTACTGTCGTGCAAGTCCCACGCATGGTCACAGTACAGTACGCATAGTGCAACACGCACGACACTGCAGCGGCGAACGAAACTTTTGTCCTGCGTGTGGCCAGGACCGTGCTATCACCCGCATGCGGACCGGATCCGTGTGCGGGCGAAAATACGCTTGACAGGAAAAGGGCCTATAGTGTTTTTTTTATGGAAGTAACTAAAACTAAATAGTAAAGCTATGCCCGAATTGATAGTCTCAATAAATAAAATGAGAACATCGTCATTGTAGTCGAATTCAATTAATTACGCATTATTAAGGATAACTCAAAAACTTGTGGTCTGATCTTGATCAAATTTAAATGGGACTACATGAGAAGCACCAACTTTCAAATAAAAAAAAACAACATACACTTAAATTGATAACCTCCTTTTTTTGTAAGTTGGTTAAAAATAACAAGAATCTTAATTGCATAACAAAATTTTCCAACCCTCAACCTTTGTTTTATACCATAAAGAGAAGACGTACAAACACATTAAAACAATTTCACCACCGTGAACTTTGACTTTTCCATAAAACGTGAAAGAAATCGTACAAAAATTCTTCCCCTCGTTCTCTTTCGCAACACCTCACGTTTTCTAACAAAACGTTTTTGTTTTGTAAATCGTGAAATGAAAATAAGGGTGCTATACACAATATTGGCTAAAGGATTGTAATGCTTCATCAATTAACCCTTATAAGCCCGATGACAACCCGGGTTGTCATCGGGCTTCTTCGACAACCCAAGGTTAACGTTTGCTTGGAAAAAAAATTTAACCTCTTAGGATCCGAAACTCAGCCGAGTTTGAAAACAAAAAAAAACCAGCCTCCTACCTCTTAAGATCCGCGGACAAACCCGTTGTCATCGGGCTTCTTCGACAACCCGGGCTTATAAGGGTGAAATAATTTATTTGTTGGTCTTATAAGATGTTACAAATCGTTACTACCTTTTTCCATAAGGCCTAATTACCCGACTGCGCGACGCAAAGGAAGGGTAACGCGTTAGGCCCCTCGCGTCGCCATAACAATAGGTTTTTAATTGTGCCTGCTAATGAGGGACTTGACGCGGTAATGTGTTTAGCAGCCTATACAGAGAGTAACGGAAAGGTGTGGACATATTTCAAGAACCGCATCTGCCCATCGACAACAACTTTCTTCAAGAAAACGTTAAGAAATTCTCAAAAAAAATTTTTACGTCCCATACAAATATTGATCAGCTGATGATAACTTTGTATGGAAAGTTTATTTCTTTTTTTGGGAATTTTCTATTTTGTCTTAGAGAAAGTTTTTCATTTCCATGGGCAGAACCGGTTCTTAACATATGACCACACCTTTCAGTTACACCCTATAATGTTTGTTCCTTTGTGGCGCTCTAGAGACCAAACGCGTAAAATTCTTACGTCAATTGATTCGTTTTAATCTTTCGAGTGTCACTAAAGACATGACAGTAATCAAAATTCAATATGGCGATAACCAGACGCCATATTGTGAAAAAAATATGAAAGGAGACGAACTATATTAAGTAGGGTATCAAAGTAAAGGGTACGGGCGCTTCCAAACACATAATTCACTAAAATGTAGAAAATAAAAAAAATGAGTATTCTCAAAAAACCCGACTGTAAAAACAACTAAAAAGTTCCAAACAAGTAACTTTTCAAGCAGTCTGATGCAGTTGGTGGCAATTGTTTTAGTTCAATTAATTAATGATTTCATGCCACCAACACTGCATCAGACTGTTTACAGTATACAGTATATAGTTGTTTTTACAGTCGGGTTTTTGAAAATGTTTTTTTTTATTTTCAATGTTATTACATTCCAAGTTCGACCTTATGGAAAAAGCTAGTTACGCGGTATTGCAGTATCACCGAGTGACGATTTTACATAATTATTTTAATAAATAAAATTTAAATTGAGTAAAGTAACATAAAAATTGTCAGATGAATTTTATTATATTATTTAGATCTTGTAAAATTGCTTTTAAAACTAGTCACTGCAGTATGAGGCTCGTTATCTCTAATAATGGCTTGTAAATGCTAGATACGTAGTTAGGTATGTGCGCCTAGGATAATAGCAACCAGAAATAAAATTGGGTGCAGTGGTGGCCCAGTGGTAACGGCCGTGAATTACATGTTGTAGGTCGTGTGTTCGAACCCAGATAGGCGCTTTACTTTGTGTAAATTATTTCATCACTACTGCTCTCAAAACGGTGAAGGAAAACATCGTGAGGAAACTGGCCTAGAACTTAACAAATTAAAGAACCAAAACGGGTATAGTAGACGTACGCAAGATGGCTGCCAGGCTCAAATGGGAACCAAAAACTTCGAAGACAAGTTTAATCCACCAATTATTGGGACGTATTGGTACCGCGTGCTGGATTACAATCCACACCCTCTCACAGAGGAGGCCTGTGTCCCAGCATTATAGGCTGATTGATTTAGCGTTTAGCTAGCAGAGCGTTTATATTTTCTTTACAGTCAAACGTTCAGTGACAGTAGGTACACTTCTTCTTTTTTTAGGGTGAAGTACCTGAAGGGTTCAAACGGATCCCTATTGTTGTCACTCACATGTCCGTCTGTCTATCCGTCCGTCGTCTGTCACAAAATTTTGTTACGAAGAATTTTTTAACTTCCCATTGACCTATGAACTTGAAATTTGGTGATAATGTTTATTATTCCATATACTTTACTAACAAATACCAATATTTGGTGCGGAACCCTTAATGTGCAAAATCCAACAAGCACTTAGCCTGTTTTTTTTAATATTAGTAGGATTTTGATTCAGTTCATTTGTCAATGTATCAATGCAAATCTGCTCGAGCAAGCGTGGACCCCACGTTACATAAAATCGTGACATTTTGTACCGAAACCTGCTTGAATTATTTTTATAACCATGTCTACTTAACAACATCGCTGCTCGACCCTAGCATAGTCTATCGCTAGAACTTACAGGCGAGTCAATAATCTAATTTGTAATTTTCTTCCTTGACCTCAATCGTCAATGACTGTCTGTGGCGTTGAACAGTACTGGCCCACATCTTATGGCGCATAGACGTCTTTGTGGGTAGGTGGGGGATGATGGCATATGTTCACGGGTTTTATGGGGTAGGCAGGAGTGTCAGCTATGGGTATAATAATAATAATAAAACTCTTTGTTTTTAGGCTATTTTGGCCCATAGATATATTATATACCTTACAGAATAACATTTATATTATAATACACTTTGTGTTAATATATAGAAACTTAAGCCCATGTTAGTAAACACTTCACTTAGCACTACGTTATTGTGCGTTCTGGTGGCACTTGCCCGCGGAAGCGACGGAACACCACGTCCTGCGGCCAAAAGTCCTCTTCCATGACGAGATGCAGAAAACATGTTGGTAGACGCACAACAAACGCCTTGAAGTTGACGTTGCGTTGCAATAGTACTATTATAATACAGTTTATTAAAAAAATCTATTTTCCGTTAAATTACCAAAAAATATTGGACTCGTATTTCTTACGTCTCGTAGACACAAAATAAAAAAAAAACCGGCCATGTGCGAGTCGGACTCACGCACGAAGGGTTCCGTACCATTATCTATAAAAACGGCAAAAAAATAATGTCTGTTGTATGGAAGCCCCCTTAAATATTTATTTTGTTCTGTTTTTTAGTATTTGTTATTATAGCGGCAACAGAAATACATCATCTGTGAAAATTTCAACTGTCTAACTATCACGGTTCATGAGATACAGCCTGGTGACAGACGGACGGACAGCTGGATCTTAGTAATAGGGTCCCGTTTTACCCTTTGGGTACGGAACCCTAAAAAAGATAGTGTGTTGAAGTTTTGCGTGACGTCTTGAGTAGCTTTTATGTTGCTGTGTTTCGTGCCAGTCAATGAGATTTCCATAAATACACCACCGTACTATTAATTGCTTCGTTGGTCTCGAGGTCGCAAGTGGGACTGCTGAGCGTGAGGTTCTGTGTTCGATTCTCGGGTCACGCAAAAAGTGCTATTGGGTTTTTCCATTAGGAATCAGTTTGTAGCAGCTTGTAGTTTCTGCCCGGGGGTTGAGGATAAATTCGAAAGAGTTACCTCGCCCCCGGGCGCGTAGGGCAGGGAGGAACAGGGGTGGGTTTTAGTCAGTGAGAGTCTGACACGCCCTTCCGCTCCACCCTAGAGCGGAAGAAGTCATGAGATGATTTCCCACCCCCCAAAAAAAGAAAAAAAAAAAAAAAAAAAAAGCAGCTTGTAGTATGGAAATTGCTGGTGTGACACACCTGTACCTCGGAAAGCACGTAAAATCGTTGGTTCTTAGCCTGATCTCTCACCGGTCATGTCGGATTGCCTTCTCATTGGACTATAAGAGTAAAAGAACAGAATGTACAACTGTGTTTGCGGAAACTGATCCTTGCTAGTATATCTTTGAAGCTTTTTGACACTCTGAAGGTGGCGACCGGATCCGGGCCTGCGGACAGCGAGTAGTGGGTAACTCGCCGCCCGATCAGCACCAGGCCCGAGAGTCGACGGCGCGTAGTGTTCCACGTGCGCCTCAAAGAGTTGTCAGCAAAGGACGGGGCCTGCCACGGCCATTGCCTGCCCGGGAGTTGAGGATAAATTCGAAAGAGTTACCTCGCTCCTGGGCATGTAGGGCAGGGAGGAACAGGGGTGGGTTTTAGTCAGTAAGAGTCTGACACGCCCTTCCGCTCCACCCTAGAGCGGAAGAAGTCATAAGACGATTTCCCACCACCCAAAAAAAAAAAAAAAAAAGGTGGCGACCGGCGAGGCGAGGCGTGGATGGGATTGGCGAGAATTGAAATATGTAAGGCAAAATTTCTCTCCACGCCCTGCCCATCTTTCGTGTTTAAGGTCTAGATGCGCGAAGATGTGCGAGGCAAGAATTGAAATATTTGTTAGTACAATATTGAACCATAAAACTCTAAGACTCTATTCTTACTTTGTAAAACGGATATACAAATCTCGCACCGGTCATCGAGAACCCGCACGGGCTCCGCTGGCCATCGCGAGACACCTTTCGTTGTAAAAGTGAAGCGTGATTTCAATTCTCGCCCATTCCATCAACGCCTCGCCGCGCCGTTTTATAACCACCTTGATGGTCATAATCATCAGACTTTATCAGTCCGCTGCTGGACATAGGAACCCACCCCCCTCCCTGCCCCCCTCCCTGGTGCGTAGAGTACGTGGCAGCGCCAACAGCATCCTTAGCATGATCGCTAGTCGGCTGGACTGTGACTACATCGGTCATTGCTGCGCCATTTGTCATGGAATGGCGCAGTAGTGATAGATGGGTTTACTGTATTTTTATGTGTTTGGTTGTGGGTAATTTAAGTATTATTAATACTAGTCTATAAGAACATTATTACTAACAAAATGGACATTCATCTCTGGTCTAAAATAAAAGTATATTATTATTATAGGCCTTTCAAATCGCACTCCTTTTGACTCTATCCTCGGCCACTCTCATCCAACTACTACCATGCATTGATAGTCAATCTATCTATCTAAATAAAAATTAATAACTAAATGTGTTGCTAAGCGCAAAACTCGAGAACGGCAGGACCAATTTGGATAAACTTTTTTTAAACTAGAAGTCTCAGGAATGAAGAGAAAATTTGGAAAAATTGCACGAAAGACCCGTAAAAACACATTTTTCTTTATTACATTCAAACTGTTTCTAGCTGTACATATTAGGGTTAGCTGTCAAACTTTTGACGGAACGACGGCGACGTCTGTCGGGTCACCTAGTCGTAAATAAAAAGCACTGTACACGATGATCCGCGCTCGAAGGACCAAATTGTACACGATGCTTCTCACGATAGGCGCGAGGGTTGAGGATTTGTGTGTGACTGGCGTATTGTTGTCTCGCGACACTCACGTGTGATGAAATGAGCAAGTGGGTCAATCAATTGATACACAGATGAAAATATAAAATGGTATATTGGCACATAAAATAAAAGGTAAATGGTAAAAAGTTAGATGAAGCACAGGTTTACACAGAATTACAGTTTGAAAACACAATATGAATTACTGCCCAATAGTGGACAGTAACTAATGTCTGTACAAGGAGTGGTACAAGACACTTTAAACCGCCGTACAAGGTGTGGTACTAGGCGATAGGAGCGAAGCCAGAGGCCTACGAGCTCACTTGAGTCACTAACGCTGAGAGACTAATTTTGACTGCCAGGGGCGCCTATATTTATCACCCAAATTCTATGGGGTACGTAGTGAAGATAATGCCGACCCGGACAGCCAATACATTTAGTTAATTTTACAAATTAACTTGAACATTAACTATCGACCAATCACAGGTGTTCTGACATTTTGACGACAACCAATCAGAGAAGACTTTTCTTATCTCTTATGTAATGAACACCTGCATATTTACTTTACATATTTACTTGTTTTTCTAACGACAAAACTAACATTTATACATAATGCAAAGTATGTATTCGATGGACAAACTGAATCTACGTTATACTTTACTATTAGATTCTAAATTCACATTCTCACAAATCTACAAACTACAATAAAAACAAAGGAACTTTACATATGTATTTCAATATGTACATAAAACAACATGGTGGACTCCGAAAACTTTCCACTGTCTGTAGCCAATCATGAGAAGCATGATTATGATCAACCAATCGCTGACTAGCCGAAATTTCTTACTACTGACTTTATCACAATTGGTCAATTTTAGCGCCTTAGCATGCACTACTTGCGCTATACAAAAAAGTTACCTCATAAACCTTGACATTGAACATGTTTTTTACCTTTAATCTTATGATACTTAAAACATAATGATACGTAATTAAAACATAAGAAAACATACTTAAGACATAACAAGGCATACTTTAGACATAATAAGGTATACTTAGGACATGAAAAGACATACTTATGACATAATAAAGCATACTTTAGGACATAACAAAAACAAACTATGCTAGCTGTAATTTGCTATGGTCAGAGTGATGGCGCCATTTTCAACACCGGGGTGATGGTGGATCCTCTACATACCACCCCCCGTGAGAGGCTTCAACCGATCACGCTACCGTCGGTAGGAAGCACAATCACCCTGACCGCAGGTCTTCGTAAGACCCCCGAAGTCGTCTCCACGTCGACTACTCTAACAACAGAGTCCATCCCGGGACTTACATTCTTAACTATTCCCTTTACCCACTGGTTACGTGGCCTATTCTCGTCGGTCACCAGCACGACGTCGCCGACCTTGACGTTGGGCACGTCGCTCGTCCACTTCTGTCGCCGCTGCAGAGCCGGAAGAAACTCACGCAGCCACCGGCGCCAGAAGAGGTCTGCCAACGCGTTGACACGACGCCACATGCGTCGCGAGTCGATGTCGCCCGGATCAGGGCGCACGTACGGAGCATCCCCCGCGGCTGAGCCCAGCAGGAGATGATTGGGTGTCAAAACGACGGGATGGCTCACGTCGTCAGAGACATAACATAACGGCCGGCTGTTGACGACCAGCTCGGCCTCGGTGAGGAGGGTGTAAAGGACCTCCTCACGTGGGGCGCGCTCTCGCAGCGTCGCCTTGAGGGCGCTCTTAATTGAGCGCACTAGACGCTCCCAGCAGCCACCCATGTGTGGGGCCGCGGGAGGGTTGAAGTGCCAGGCGATACCCCGGCTGACGGCTTCTTCTTGGACCCGGGTGTGGTCCAGGTCCCGCAGCGCAGCACGAAGCTCGGTGTTGGCCCCGACAAAATTTGTACCCTTGTCGGAGTACATGTGGGCGGGCCGGCCCCGGCGCGCCACTAGGCGCCGCAGGGCGAGGATGGCTGAGTCGGCGCTCAGCGAGGCCGCCAACTCCACGTGGACAGCGCGTGTGGTGAGGCACGTAAACAGCGCCCCCCACCTCTTCTCCCGGCGCCTCCCGATGGTGACCTCCATTGGGCCGAAATAATCGACCCCGCAGTGCATGAACGCTCGACGCGTCACCTCCAGCCTCGCGGCCGGCAGGTTACCCATCTTGGGTGCCGCTGTCTTAGCTCGAGACAGCCGGCACACTTGACATTGAGATATTACGGCCTTTACTGTGGACCGTATGTTAGTGACCCAAAACCTTTCCCTTATTAGGTTCACTATTGCCTCTTGATTGGCATGTAAGGCAGACACATGATATTGCAGAACTAATTTACGGGTTAGCGGATGGCGCCCGTCTAAAATAATAGGATGGCGCTCGTCAAAAGAGAGCGCTTCACAAGCCCCCAGCCTACCCCTCACTCTAATGAGACTTTCATAATACATAGGGTCAAGAGCTTTTAACCTGCTTGTCTGTGGCAGCTGCTTTCCATCGGAGAGTGCTGTCACCTCGGCTGGGTAACTTTCCTTCTGCATCTGGCGCAGGAGACGTATCTCGGCGTCGTGCAGGTCTTCTATGGAGAGTGTGGCAGTTGGTCTCTGCTTGCGGCATCTACTGATAAATGCCAGCACGCGTGCTAGTACTCGCTGTGTGCGTCTCCATGTTGACGCTCTGGTGTGATCAACCACTGGCTCCTCCACTACCACCAGGTTGTAGGTGCGCTGGATCCTCTCGGCGTCAGTACCTTCCGACCTCAAGTCGGAACACACCGGCCACCGCTCCTGTGAACTCAGAAGAAAAGCGGGACCCGACAGCCACGCACCACTGTTTATCGGCCACGACAACCTGGTCGCTACGTCAGCTGGGTTCTCCGCCGATGGAACCCAGCGCCAGTCACATCTCTCAGAACGCGAGTCTATTTCACCTAATCTATGAGACACAAACTTTTGAAAATCTTTGGCATCAGAGTTAATCCAATTCAAAACTGTTTTGCTGTCGGTCCACAAGTACTTACGTGTAATATCTATACCTACTTCCTTGACGACTGTGTCTGCCACTCGACATGCAAGCACAGCCGCCTGTAACTCTAGTCGCGGTATCGATACAACCTTTTGGGGTGCCACTCTTGCCTTGCCTAGTACCATGGCAACATGTCTCTTGCCATCCTCGGTGGTACCTACTAGGTAAGCGACTGCTGCATACGCTAACTCGCTAGCGTCACCAAAAACATGCAGCTCTACTTTACCTAAACTTAGCCCATACCACCTAGGTATTTCTAGGTTACCTAGGCACTGCAAATTATTGAGCCATGTGAACCATGCGTCCACCTCATTTGCAGGCAGCGGCTCGTCCCAGTCTATCCCAGACTTCCACACACGTTGCATCAATATCCGCGACTGAATCACACACGGATACAACAGGCCTAACGGGTCGAAAATCGACATGATAAAACGTAAGAATTCCCTCTTTGTAGGGATAGACTTACCCGATTTTATCTCGTCAGGCAATCGCTTAAATGACAGATCGAACGCGAGATGATCGTTGCTAGGCGACCATATCATACCTAGCGTTCTCTCTGTCGCGGACTCACCCTTGTCCAGCGATACTCTTTCGGGCATTTCCAGCTGTAGGCGCTCCCGTAACTCCGATGAATTTGTAATCCACCCCCGTATCATGAAGCCCCCCTGAGCATGTATGTGGGTGACTTGCTCGACAAGCTGACTAGCTTGTTCCACAGACCATACACTATCTAGATAGTCGTCCATGTAATGGCGACTATGTATGGCCTCCACAGCCTGGGGGTACTCTCCTGAAAACCTATCTGCATTCTTGTTAAGAATGAAGATCGCGGTTGCCGGGGAGGACACTGCACCAAATATCATCGAGTTCATGACATATGTTTGTGGTTCATTAACCTTGTCTTGGCCTCTCCACAAAAACAGCTGGGCACCCTGATCCTCCTTCCTGATACGGATCCTCATGAACATATCAGCTATGTCCCCGCTGAAGGCTACTGGTCCCAGTCTAAACCTAATTAAAATACCTAGTAGTGAATTTAACATATCTGGACCAGTTAACAAGTTGTCGTTAAGTGACGTGCCCCCATATGCAGCAGCAGCATCATAAACCAGTCTCAACTTACCTGGTTTATTGGGATTGACCACCCCAAAGTGAGGCAGGTACCAGATAGGGTGACTACTTATGCCACCCTGGACCCTGGAGGCATACCCCTCCTCTAGCAACCTGTCCACTTGATTACAGTATGCTGCTGCATACTCGACATTACGGTGTAGCTTACGCTCCACGCCACCTAACCTTTGCAACGCTTGCCTTCTGTTATCAGGAAGTTGCACATTGTCATGCTTCCATAGCAGACCTACTTCCCATTGCTTGCCATCTGCCGTCATCTTACTGGTAGATTCTAAGATGGCAGTGGCTCGCTCATCTTCCCAATGTTTGCGTGGGGCATCCCTAACACCGATGGCCTCCAGGTCAAACTGTTGCTTGACCATGTCATGCAACATGGGTAGACTAGACATACAATTTACTTTACATGACCTGTCAGCGGAAAACAATCTTCTAATAGGCCCGTGAACTACCCACCCTAGCTTAGTGAGAGAGGCAACTGGCTTACCAGACTTTCCATGGCGTGTCTCCTCACTGGCGAGCAGCTCCCAGTTGTCCTGCCCGATCAGCAGCAGCGGCTTGGCTCCCAACATTTCTTCACAGCCCAAGTCACGGAGGTGGCGATGCTCCTCCATGATGCCAGCAGGCACCGACTGCGCCGGCAGGTCCAGGTCCTGTAACGTGCGACACATAATTTTGAAAGTTTTGTTTGTAGCTCCGCGTACTGACAGTTTTATTTCCTTCGAACTGGAATCATGTAGTTCTATGCCACGTGCACTTTGGATTCTTATTGGTTTCTGGACGCCTTTTACATTTCCAATAAGACTACTATCTACCAAAGATACAGTAGCACCGTCGTCCAATAGGGCGTAACAACTTTTAATCTTATTACCAACTTTAATTGTTACTGGCATAATTTTTAGAAGAGCACTGCCTACATTTACTCTCATGTTAGTTACAGACTCATGCTTTTTCTTATCTTGATGTAACATCACATGATGTGCCGCGTTGCATTTTGTGCATCTTTTGCCCCGACAGTGGATACGCGGGTGATCTTTAATTAAACATCTGAAACAAACTCGCGTCTTTCTTACATGTCCCCACCTTTCTTCACTATTTAACTTCGCGAATTTCTCGCATTGCAGTAATGTGTGCGTTTTCTCACATAAGGAACATTTATACTCAATTTTGACATCAGCTGTTTGTTTGTCAGCATCAGCTGTTTTTCCAGTGTCAGCTTCAGCTTGTACGAACAACTTTTGTTTATTATAATTTTGCTGACCCTTATTAGGTACAACCGATCTTGATTTTAAATTAACAGCTGGGCCAGGGCTAGGCAAGTCTAATTGTACATAATATGAAGTAGCCCTGGCTAGGTGCACTAGAAATTCTGACAATAATTCTAAACTAGGTGACACTCTGACATCAATGCCCTGTGACGATGCCACCCCCATCGCAAAATCCCCGTACTGAGCACGTTGAATAGGTGTGAGTTTAGATAATAATTCACTTACCAGCTGTGGGTTGTTGAGATATCCATTTGCGTTTATGTTCCTTAATAACGACACACAATTACGTACCGTGGTGGAGAACGTACGCAACTCACGTCCACTGTCGGTGACCTTTGGTAATGCACGCACTTTCTTGATGGCACATTCTAACAGCAGGTTCGGATGGCCGAACTCCTCGTCGAGCGCCCTCATTATGTCGGCTGGATTGATGCACGTGCGCAGCAGGTCTTCCACTGCCCGCCGTGCGTCGCCTTGCAATGATGTTCGCAGCCGAGCTAGGTTCTCGTACGATTTAAAATTATATTGGGCCGTCGTCTCCCAAAACATATTCTTGTAGGCGAGCCAGTCTGCCGGGTTGCCACCAAACATGGGCAGCTCGTAAGCCTGCCTTGGCACCGGGCGTGGCCGAGCTATGCTTGCAATAGCGTCGGCCAACTGGTCAAACCGGTTGTCCCTCGGTTTGCGCTCCGTGTCCTCGTGCTCGTGCCCCCAGTTCACTCCCCCCCTTGCTGATGTCTGCGGACCAGCAACCTCACGAGTTGGCGCCGCCAACACTGGATCCGCAAACTGCACTGACATATTGGGTGGTCGTCTGTCCTCACTGGGTTCACGCGCGAACCTTAGCACTGGCGCTTTCGGAGCGCAGGAACTAACAGTCGCCATCGCGGCACTTGGCGTCGCGTCGCGTGTAACATACGTCGCGGGCGCACCGGTGTATGAATCGGGCGCGGTCGCGGGCGCTCCGCTGTACGAAGCGGGCGCTGACACGGTCGCGGGCGCTCCGCTGTACGAAGCGGGCGCCGACGCGGTCACTTGCACATGCGCGACACTAGGTGTAGGTACGGCGAGTGTGGACGGTACACGGCACTCCGATGACTCTTGACGTTCATCTATTCGTGGAGTCGTGTCCATCCACTGTTCGACACGTCGGGTTGTAGTCCCCTCCTCGTCCGTACCCGATGAGTTCTCAGCGTCAATTTCTGCTAAGTCGACCTCCAGCTTCTTCCTCACCAGCCCCTCTCTGAGGCTCACCAACTCCCGTTGTGCCTCGTACTCCGCCTTCTTCCTTAGGTACGTGGAGTGGCTCTGCCCGCTCCTGGATGAGGCGGCGACACTGGGCTCTTTCGACTCTCCCCTTCCACGGCCTCTTCGTGGCGTTACCTCTGGTGCTTGCACATTACGGTGATCTATAACTCGACCACCCACCAGAGGTATTGCCGGCGTGGGGAAAGACGACGTCGTTGGTGCCATCGATGGTGAGGCGGGCGCCCTTTCACTGGGCACGCCCGAGTCCGACTCTAGGTGTCTTGCACTGGCCATTCTTCTTGTCTTGCTTCTTGTCGTGACCGCACTATGCTCACTCATAATACCCAGTCACAACACACAATCCGGCGAACGAAGGACCAAATTGTACACGATGCTTCTCACGATAGGCGCGAGGGTTGAGGATTTGTGTGTGACTGGCGTATTGTTGTCTCGCGACACTCACGTGTGATGAAATGAGCAAGTGGGTCAATCAATTGATACACAGATGAAAATATAAAATGGTATATTGGCACATAAAATAAAAGGTAAATGGTAAAAAGTTAGATGAAGCACAGGTTTACACAGAATTACAGTTTGAAAACACAATATGAATTACTGCCCAATAGTGGACAGTAACTAATGTCTGTACAAGGAGTGGTACAAGACACTTTAAACCGCCGTACAAGGTGTGGTACTAGGCGATAGGAGCGAAGCCAGAGGCCTACGAGCTCACTTGAGTCACTAACGCTGAGAGACTAATTTTGACTGCCAGGGGCGCCTATATTTATCACCCAAATTCTATGGGGTACGTAGTGAAGATAATGCCGACCCGGACAGCCAATACATTTAGTTAATTTTACAAATTAACTTGAACATTAACTATCGACCAATCACAGGTGTTCTGACATTTTGACGACAACCAATCAGAGAAGACTTTTCTTATCTCTTATGTAATGAACACCTGCATATTTACTTTACATATTTACTTGTTTTTCTAACGACAAAACTAACATTTATACATAATGCAAAGTATGTATTCGATGGACAAACTGAATCTACGTTATACTTTACTATTAGATTCTAAATTCACATTCTCACAAATCTACAAACTACAATAAAAACAAAGGAACTTTACATATGTATTTCAATATGTACATAAAACAACATGGTGGACTCCGAAAACTTTCCACTGTCTGTAGCCAATCATGAGAAGCATGATTATGATCAACCAATCGCTGACTAGCCGAAATTTCTTACTACTGACTTTATCACAATTGGTCAATTTTAGCGCCTTAGCATGCACTACTTGCGCTATACAAAAAAGTTACCTCATAAACCTTGACATTGAACATGTTTTTTACCTTTAATCTTATGATACTTAAAACATAATGATACGTAATTAAAACATAAGAAAACATACTTAAGACATAACAAGGCATACTTTAGACATAATAAGGTATACTTAGGACATGAAAAGACATACTTATGACATAATAAAGCATACTTTAGGACATAACAAAAACAAACTATGCTAGCTGTAATTTGCTATGGTCAGAGTGATGGCGCCATTTTCAACACCGGGGTGATGGTGGATCCTCTACAAGCACTTAGACCTAATACCATAGACATTATAAATTAAAACTCTTTTCCGCAAATGCGCGCATCGTATCTATAGAGTGTATAGAAGAGGGCCGGCACGGGTCATTGTCCTGCATGGAGTCTTGAGGCTATATTAATAATGAAACAGTTGACGACCTATGCCTGTCCAAGCGTGCAATTTTACAAGGAAATGAGGACGTAGTTTTTCTTTGGTCGAGCAATTTGTGGTATTCTTGTATTATTGTACCTTTTACGTGTCTCGTCAATACGTATTTGGGACTACCTCCGTATATGTGATTTACTACGAATCTAGGGATTCGACTTCATACTAAGGTATGCGGAGGAGCCTAAAATTCAGAACAAAGTTTGTATTGTATTAAAAAATATATTAATCCACGTGAACACAGCATTAAGGCGCAGTTATACGACTTTTAATGGTTTTTTATTGAAAATCACGTCTAAACGACCAGTCTTATTTCTTTGAAAAAAATATATGTTACTCTAGACAATTTCCGTCGTAATTTGATATGTGAATATTTGAAATTATATTTTTATAACAAATGTAATTAATTTGTAAAGTTATATCTAACGCGGATAAAAAATTGAGAAACACGCAAAAACTATAAAGCGTATTTTTATGAAACCTTCACCATTTTAAAGATCATTTAATTATTTATATTTTAGTATACGTGTTTTAGTATAATAGTTGTTTTATGTATAATAAATTAATAATGCGTCTTATTTGGGACAGCGCTCCTTGATGAGCCAGTCCTATTACTGGGTGGACGTACGACGCGTTACGTGAGCTCAGCACAGAACACGCAAGCGAACCACTCAAGGTCATTAGCAATTAATAGCGCCTTAATCACAAAGTTCAAAAAACTCAACTGACAAAAACCAACTAAAAAGATCCAAACAAGTCACTTTTCAAGCAGTCTCGATGCAGTTGGTGGAATTTATTTTACTTCAATCAAAGATTTGATGCCACCGATTTGAGCATCAGACTGCTCTAAAAGGGACTTATTAGGAACTTTTTGACTGCATCTGCCTAGCCTTTTCCCAACTATCTTGGGGTCGGCCTTCCAGACTAACCGGATGCAGTTGAATACCAGTATTTTACATGGAGCGGCTGTCTATCTGACCTCCACAACCCAGTTACTGGGTAATACGATACCCCTTGGTAAGACTGGTTGTCAGATTGGAACTTTTTGACTAAGGCATAAAAAAATACGACTACACTTACCTAATTATTGGTGGTTACCATTTCGATTTTATTAAATACCTCATTTGTTAAAATCCATCTAGTCGTTTAGGCTACAGGGTGTGCCATAGGAATGGACATGGGACATACATACACTCGAAAATCATTACTCTCTTTCTGGGATAGTCGGCTAAAAAAAAAGATTTCGCGCAGATCGTGCGTATTCCGAAAGTGTTTCCAACTCATCATTTGCTCTGCATTATGCGCCCAGTACTGGATTCGAATCAGTTTTTAGGGTTCCGTACCCGAAGGGTCCACACTGAGCCCTATTGTTGTCACTCACGTGTCCGTCTATCTGTCTGTCCGTCGTCTGTCACAAAATTTTGTTACGAAGAATTTTTAACTTCTTATTGACCTATGGACTTGAAATTTGGTGATAATGGTTATTATTACGTATTACTTTACTAACAAATGCCAATAATTGGTACGGAACCCTTAATGTGCGAAATCCGACACGCACTTAGCCAGTTTTTGTTGCCATCCGAATTTCTTTTAAAGAGAGAAGACATTAAATAACTAACCTTAAGGTAAAATAGCGTTTGTTTACCAAGTATGGCATGTAAAGAGAAATAAACTTTACTCCGCCAACACCAAGTACTTTTCCTACCGACATAAAAAAGCTGAGATATCTATTAACCTTTACGACACGAATGTCTATAGGTGAGTGACAGAGCATCACCTTGACCCAATATCTGACGCTAGGATTCTAACGGCCTTCGGTCTATCAACTAGTCGCTGGCTGTTAATTTAAAAATTGTTCATTGGACTTATTTTAATGGTGTAATAAGTTAGAAAGTACTTAGGTGCTACTTTGATGGCCGGTTTCAGAATTGAGTATTTGCAGTTTAGGCCGTGCCAAACCATACTTTATTGTCAAAGTATAAGAGGTTTTTTTTTACTTTGATAGGCTGGCTTTGACCACTATCTCATCTGATGGTGTGGTCGACGATGGAGCACGCTTGAAGCTTAGAAGTAACCTATTCACTCTTGTGTTTAAGACCCCCTAAGTTTTAGCTTCAGAAAACACTGAATGCCGCAGCAAATTCAACTCCTTATATAGCTGTACGCACAACGAAAGGGTTTCAAGTTGACCTAGAATTTGAAGATTATTCAGAAATCGGAAGTGAGAGTACTAAGATTCGTCTGTCAAGTATTCTGAAACTTGAGAGTTCAAACCAAGAACATTCTAACACTAAATCTTCTGTGAACTAATAAGTGTCGGTAGGAAATAGGGAACATGCAAGTAATTCAAAACTTTTTAATTTTTTTTTAATTTACATTGTATTGGAGCTTATAAACAATGTGGTGCACTTGTTTGATTTTTTAATTAATCATATATTTTACAATTAATTATTTTATGTTGCACGTTTAAGTAACACTTACTGCGTAAAACTCTGTTTCACTAAAATTTTATTATAATATTCATCATCATCATTCTCCTGCCCTTATCCCAATTTATTTGGGGTCGGCGCAACATGTCTTTTTCTTCCATACTCCTCTATTAGTCGTCATCTCTGTAGACACTCCCTTTTTACCCATATCCTCTTTCACACAGTCCAACCATCGTTTCTTTGGTCTTCCCCTACTCTTATAGCCATCCACATCCATACACAAGACTTTCCTCACGACATTTTCTTCATTCCTCCGCATCACATGCCCATAGCCCATGCCCACGACAACCGATTTCCACACAACTTTTCAGTCAGCGGCAGCGGTGCCACTTTCAGAGACTCTCTTTAAATTTTTTATTATAATATTAATGTAATTACAATTTCTGCTTGACTAACGCACATACAATTAGTAAAATTGGCGTATCGAGGTAAGTGACGTCACAGTACAGCTTTGACAGTCACGAATGTTTGAAGTTTAGTAGAAAATTGTCTGAGTTAAATAATTTTTTTGAGCGACAATTACTTCACGACGAAAATTATTTAAAAATAAATTCAAGTACTGCATGTACTTGAATTTATTTTGAAATAATTTTCTTGAGTTTATAGTACTGTATTTTATTGCTTTAACTGAAAAAAAAATTACATCCACACTATCCCTAATAGGGAATCCTTTTGGGGATAGTATGTTTTAAAGTTTATGGTCTTATATTCGAAGGACTTATCTTGGTATGGTCATGTGAAAAGGAGGGATGAAACACATGTAACTAAAAGAGTAATGAATATAAATGTGTATGGATGGAGTGGGAGAGACCAAAGATTAGATGGATGGATTGTGTGAGGAGTGATATGAAAGAAAAGGGAGCTAGTGATAGCGTGACGGCTGACAGGACAAAATGGAAGAAACAACGTGTTGCACCGACCCCAAGCAACATGGCAAGGACAGGAAGATGATGATTCGAAGGGCCATACAATTTCGCTACAACTGTCAAGTTACTGAATAATTCACTATCACTACATATTATAAAACAAAGTCCCCCGCCGCGCCGTGTCTGTTCGTGATAAACTCAAAAACAGCTGAATGGATTTTCATGCTATTTTCACCAATAGACAGAGTGATTCATGAGGAAGGTGTAGGTGCATGATTTGTACCTGTGCAAAGCTGGAGCGGGTCGCTCTCGCTGGTATAATTTAAAGTAGAACCTAAGATTTTACATAAGAAACAATGGTTGGTGTGAGAATCTGAAGTACGGTTTTCGTTGCGAAGGGAACGAGTAACCGAGTGGAACTAAGTTTAATACAGTTTCGATGTTACGGCGGCCAAGCGGTCCTTCCTCATTTCCAACTCTTAATTAAATTGACGTCCGTATGCAGGATGCTATTAAAAGTTTACCTATGCTGATGCAGTGTTATAAGAGTTCTTGTGCTGTTTTAATAGGGTATTTTACTAAAACAATCTAATTCGTCTGTCAGTTAAATAACCAAAAAATATTGGACATGTATTTTTTGCTTTACCAAACCAATAAAAAATTACAAAAATAAAACGCATCAAAGTTCAGGAGTGGGATCTCATTACGTCACTTTGGTGGTAAAAAGTGTCCCGCAGTGTGACGTCAAGCACATCGCGCGCGCGCGTCGGCTCTCATTTTTTGTTTCCGTGACAAAATAAAAAATACGAGTACGTGTCCAAAATTTTTTGGTTATTTAACTGACGGTCTAATAAGAATTTATTTTCAACAGACTATAACTACAATACATATTATACTAAAATAATAAATAAAATATGTATAAGAGGCATAAAAGATCCGGTAGGAGTAAAGCTCATTGAGCATCAAAAAATTCGTCCACATCGCTGTCAATGGGAAAAGTGCCCAGAACGCTGGCAGCATTGCCACGTTGAATGGCAATGCTGATTCGTTGGCCGAAAAAAAGGCCAGCCCTCTGGTCACGTGAAGAGTCGACTAAATGTTTGCTGATATCACGGAAAACTCGATGAGCACTCGGACCCCATGGTCCTAGTGTTTCAACCCCAAACGGTTCAAACATATAACTCCCAGTAAGGTTGTTATATTTGCGCCGTTTGAGGTTTTCTGCGTTTGCGGTCTAATTAGATTTTTTTAGTAAAATACCCTATTATTGACACATTTAAAACAAGTTTCGTTGGACATCAGTTATTTACAGTACCTGAGCCTATGCTTATCGTGCAAAAATAGATTTTCATTAGGTTCTGACTCTAAATCTCTCAATGGAGTGACAAAAACTTTTATATTTTTTTTTAACTTGGAAAATAGGGTATTTGACTCAATTTTTGTATCACAAAGTACCTAACTCAATCCTAACTCGAAAATAGATTTGTCAGATCCGTTCAAAGTTAAAACCTCATCTGTCACGTAGGCCATATGTGACCACGAACAATAGATTTTCTTTTGTGTCTGTTGTCTGACAGATCAGCCATTAAGCAAGGGGAAACTGTCAAGTAACAGAAAAAGGATGCACACACTGACGTCAACGCCATTAGGTTACGCGCGAACAAAAGAGATAGCGAGATGTCCCCACCACGCCCCCACTCTTCCGTAAACCAATACTAGCTGACCCAGCAAACGTTGTTCTACGATTAAAAAATGGAGGATGGGGAAGGAGACTGAAATACTTTATGACCTATTCTCATACCTACCAAATATACAAAAAAAAAACATTAAAACACAGAGACAGCCGAGATTTTTATATATTCGATTTGAAATTCTGCTTCATTTAATAACGAATTTGATGCTGTTTTTAGAAAAAGATTTATTTTTAGTGTTATTTGTTGTTTAATGTAAATATTGTATAAAAATAAACAGAATACCCGATTGCACGGTTTCTGTTAGATAGAGCACGGAAGCCAACACGCGGGCAAAACCTACCAACATATAACTCGCAACTGAATTGATTCATATTCCGTGTACCCTATGACTACTAGAAGGTGGTTCACATCACGATGTTAACCTTACACATTTAGACGTATTGGTTATTAGACGATGTAGCATTAGATTGTAAGACACATAAGTGCAGTCTTGTGTTTCTAAATTAATTATGACATTTGACCTTTACGGTGCGCATGCGCAGCTATTGTTCTTAGTTCGACCACTCTTGAAGTGATGAGTAATTTCGAGATTTTTGAGACTATTTATCATTAATAGGCTCGCGTTTCACCACTATCTCACCTGATGGTAAGCGATGATGTGGTCGACGATGGTGCACGCTTGCCTAGAAGTAACCTATTCACTCTTGACTTAAAGACTTCCAGGTTGTAGCTATCAGGAAACACAGGCTTCGGCAGGGAATTGCACTCCTTAGCTGTACGCACAATTAATGTGTTTCCAAAACGTTTTGTGCGTGTGGGTTTTTCGAGAATAAGCACATTTTTTAACTCTAGCTCACATATTGAAGCCAAATAAAGATACAACACATTTACATACTTAAGGAGGAGCTCGTGGCTAAAGTAATAACAGCTGCACGGGTCGATCCATCAGGTTAAGCTACGCTTGACGGGGTTGGTCCTTGGATAGGTGACCATCTTTACATACCGAGACACCCCCGGGCCTCGGAAACCACGTTAAGCCGTTGGTCCCGGCAGTCAATCGTGGATCTTTGACAGTCGTTACGGGTTGTCAGAAGCCCGATATTCTGACAACCAGTTTTACCAAGGGGTATCATATTACCCAATAACTGGGTTGAGGAAGTCAGCTAGGTAGTCGCTCCATTTAAATACTGGTATTCACCTGCATCAGGTTAGACTGGAAGCCGACCCCAAGATAGTTGGGGAAAGGTTAGGCAGATTGATTTGATATTTAGATACTTAATAAGCTCTACTGTATCTTCCGAAAACGTGACGCAGTAATGTTATCTTTTGTATGTGCCTGACTGTTATTTGCGAATTTAGAAACTTGTTTTAATACTTTTAATATTAATTTCAGAATCAAAAAGCGATGCTAGAACGCCTTCAACAAATCCAAGCTGGTAGTCTACCGAACGGTCTATCATTCAAAGACGTACTGGTCCAATTCGCCAACATGCAGCAAGCCAACACAGGCCTAATACCAAACCGACCACCAGAAACCATCACCAATAGACCTGAACACCATATAAGACCTGAGGGGAGAAGGAGACAAGAGAGGAATCATGAGGAAGCCCATGTATCTGTGAAGCAAGCGGAAAGATTGGCCTCCCCAAGCCCTAGGTTGCCACCACCTCCGCCATATCCCGAAATATCCTTACTACCCGTTACCACAAGTCAAGAATCAACACAACAGAACTCCTTACTCCATGGCATCCTCACAAAGGTATCTATAGTTTCCAAACATATCATTTTTATGGCTTGTAGAAATACTCATATCCCAGCTTCCATTAATATTTTCTTTTTTTTTTGTATATGGCAATAATGCTTGCAAACTAGCTTGAAATGAGTGTTGCCAACCTTCCAGCAGGCGTTACCTGCGTCTCAGAGTTACTCCCCGACGTTGGCTAAACTCCTCATGTCGCCGGAACGGAAACAGAGTGCGCCAACGTTACCAACTTTCGGTCAGGCCAAGGTACCACTAATGTACGACATTATAACAATTGGTGTGCTGATTGGCCTTGATCATTCCAAATTCAAAATTTAGTTTTTAAGTTATGTTATGGTTTTTAAATAGTTGGAGCTGTGGTTTTTAGGGTTCTGGCACATTGGTTTTTGATCTCGAATTCCCGTTATGTATGGTAACTTAAATTCGATAAGTCTAGTTCAATAAGTCAGTTAAAAATAGTATTTGATAATTGGACGCTTTTGCGAACATTATGTGCCAAAATCCTAATTACTACCATTTAAATTGTTAAGGGCATGTCATACTATAAAATGAGTATCTCTAAATCGTTGAGAATGGAACTAAAAGTTTCTTTAAATTTTATTTTACTTCTGAAATTGCTCTTAATATTTTACAAATAAAGCTCCAACTGTTTAATATTAAAATTATTTGATCTGATTTTTGAGAATCTGGCAATGCTCATTGAATAAATGCCACCTCATAATCATGAACCATAATATCAAATAAAACATCGATATAATTGAGCAATATAATAAGTATTATATCAAAAAAATCTTATATTCCTGTAGGCAGATATATATATTTTGGACCCTTATCTATTTAGAGACATAGATAAAATATAATCATGTTTGTCATTTGTCACCTATTATAATTGAAATTATATACTTAAATATTTGAGAAAATATTTATTTACATTGTAGGCTTTTTGAACTAGCTTTTTGGCATAAAAAAACAAATGATGAAAAAATATATTACACAAAAACCTACCCTCAAAAAATATTTTAATTTTTTAATTGTATTGGGCAATTGGTTTTGTTAGCGAAACCAATGTAAACTGCATTGGCGATTATTCTCATTTGAGCAGAGAGGCATATAATATAACATTTTATAAAATAACCGTTAGGTGTGAAAACCCTGAACCATTTTCAACCTTAAACCCCTTGCATAAGATTATTTTTACAAGTCGCCTTTCTGCGCAAATGTGTCTAGTCCCTAACGCTCTCGGGTAGCGGCCGTCTGATTGGCTAACACGACTGGCTGCGCCCAAAACTGCCCAATACGTAGTGTGTATTGGCAAAAAAATATAATATGATTGGCTTAGGGTGCACAGTTATATTAGGTCTTTACCTATGAAGTTTCCGTTTTATAAAACGGGCCACTTTGAGCTGTGATTTCATAAAAAAATTATTATAAATACAGCGAAATTACAGAAAATACAAAACACAAAGAAACAAATATGTAGCTAATTCTGAAAAACTGGCCAATTGCGTGTCGGACTTCGCATATTTAAGGTTCCGTACCAAATGTATTTTTGACAATATGTATGGCTTTGGGTCAACAAGATGCTAACACTGAAAATTTGAAGACTGTAGCTCCAACCGTTTGGCTGTAAAACCTGTGTGACGGACAGACAGACAGACACGTGAGTGACAGCAATATAAAAAGGAATAAATGCCTTAGTTTTTCGAACTTAGAATTCTAAGTAAATCAGAAGTTATCATAGTTCAAAGTGTGCAGTTTCATAAAACGGTAATTTCATAGGTAAAGACTTAACAATTGTATGTATTTCTTCAGGTTGCTTTTGAATCCATTAGCAATTTTCAGGGGTTAAAGTTAGCGTGAATTTGGACAACTTTTATTATAAGACCAACGCAGAAATCGCAATAGGGATGATTTTTGGGTACAAAAATAAAAATTCTATTTAGTAGATACGTAAGTTACGTACTAAAATATTAGACACGTTTTTTAACTTTACCAAACCAATAAATAAATGACAAAGATAAAACGCGTCAAAGTTCATGAATGGAGGCTAGTTACGTCACTTCTAGGAAAATGTGGTACATTTTTGACGTGGGTGTGACGTTACGGGAAATTTCAAAACACTGTAGCGTCCTCATTTTTAACCGACTTTCGAAAAAGAAGGAGGTTCTATGTTCGACTGTATGTATGTTTTTTTTTCTCCCGAGGTGGTCCCATATAAATTATATCGAAATTGCTTCAGCGCTTTTTGAGAAACTGAACAAAAACGAAAAATACGTATACCTCGATGACGTTTTGGTGTTCTCCAAATGTTTAAAGTCCACGTTATTGGGGTCTTTAGTTCTGGGGTATAACGACTAAAAAGTGAAAAATAAAAAACTTTTTTACAAAAAAAAAAAAAAAACAACCGACTTCCAAAAAAAAAAAATCCCCGTAAAATTAAAAAATAACTTTAAAATTTAATTAACTTTAAAATACTTGTCCAATATTTTTTGGTTATCTAACTGACTGACCAATTAGATTTTTTTAATCTTCTACCTTAGTGTATCAAAACTGTTTTGCGTCTTCGGGGTTGGTCCCGTACTAAATGAGTTCTTTGCACCCCTGTAAGTTTGCGAATGAATTAAAAGTCAGCCTATGGGGTATATATTCTACTAACAAGGAATAAAAAAAAGTCTTACATTACACTGTCGTTATGATTATATATTGGGTTTAGGTTATTTTATTGTACTGTCCAGTGTCCAGTTATATGTGCTCGTAATAAAGCATGCTGTGGGTGCATCATCAAATAATTTCAACTGGGGACAAATTGCATGATGAAATTGCTATATACATTTGGGTTCTTACAAGAGGTCATTTTTCTCGCTCTTAGTTAGGCCACTTGTACCACGAATGCAATTTAACGCTAAATGAATTTAAATCGTCGTTCTATTTCTGTCTATGGTTTTTGTTCACAGAGGCAGAATGACGGTTTAAATATGTTTCAACTAGTGTGCCTAAGGCCTTATTTATAAAAAAAAAAATGTTTATGATTAGTTTAAACAGTGATTAGCAGGTTCTTAATTAAAATTTTATATGTAGTCCAGTCAAATTAGCGATCAACCTCTTAATGGGACATAATAAGCTGAATTTAGCGCTCAGCCACACACGTACATACAAAAAAAAGCCGTGAATTTCGGTAAATAATATCTTGTGTAAAGTTATTAAATCTTTAAAATATCATTAACAATTAATAATTTGTATTGGCTCAGCTTTACATACTGGCTGAGCGCTGCGCGCTCTCCGTCCTCTATCTCAAAAACGGTTGTGCGCATGACAAAATGCTTGGAACGAAATCTGTCGCCAATTTGTTAAAAGATGTTAACATCATTGGAGCTATAGAAACTTAGATAATGGCGAAAAACCGATTTTTGTGACGTTTAACCTTGAATAACTTGTCGTAAGTTACGCAGACACGAGGTTTTATGATACTTTTAAGACAACTTTTAGACCGCCAAAATGAAGGTATATACGAAAATTCAGTTTAATAGCTCTCATTCCGAGGTTGACCCCCTTTTTATGCTAATTTGACGGGACTAATGGAGAATTTGAATTTAAAATTCGCTAAACAGTATTTAAACTAATCTTATGGGGTCTTATTTATATAAAAAATAGACATGTGATTAATTTAAAAAAAGATTAGCACGTTCGTACTTCAATTTTATTTTATGGAGAATTTGAATTTAGAATCTGCTAATCAGTATTTAAGCTAAGCATATGGTTTGCGAGTTTTATAAATACGGGTGGTGGTGAGCAAAATTTATAAATAAAGCTGTTCGTGATTTGTGGTACAAGCGGGCCTTTATTGTCGAGTTTATTTTCTCAAATAGGCATTGCAGTAATAAAGCATTAGTAATACCCAAAGTTTCTGTTTTATCGGATCAGAAAAACTATGTGCCCCTAAGCTTCTACATACAAAATAAACCATTTGGTAACTGATTGGCAAAATTTTTAAATATTATATTATATTTAAATATTAGTATACAACTATTCACTGTGCCCTAACAATGTAACTAACTTATACCCCGGCTATCGTTGTAGAACTGCGGCGAGATCACGATAACCCCGGTTCAACCGACCCCACCTCCTGAGCCTCAGCCTGAGAAACCTGAAGAAGTGGTGCAGCTGGTGAGTTACCTTGAACATGTCTCTGACTCTCTTAAACAGACTAACGAAAAGGGTAATTATAATAAATTATAATTATAATAATTATAATTAATTATAATTTAAAAACCGGCCAATTGCGAGTCGGACTCGCGCACGACGGGTTCCGTACCATTATCTATAAAAAAGGCAAAAGAATCACGTTTGTTGTATAGGAGCCCCCTTAAATATTTATTTTATTCTGTTTTTTAATATTTGTTGTTATAGCGGCAACAGAATACATTATCTGTGAAAATTTCAACTGTCTAACTATCACGATTCATGAAATACAGCCTAGTGACAGACTGACATACAGACAGACAGACGGACGGACAGCGGAGTCTTAGTAATAGGGTCCCGTTTTACTCTTTGGGTACGGAACCCTAAAAACTGCTGCTACTTCCTTAGGGAAAGTTGTTCATTTCCATGGGGGATATGAACAACTTTCTCAAACTCAAAGCATTTCTTTCAAATAAACCCTTTACAAGCACTTTTGAATTGTCAAGTCGGTCAGCCAGAAAGATGAAGCTAATTGCACATTCCATAGCGTAGATCTCTATGGAGAAGAACGTGCAAGAAACTCCATGGACACTCTTTTAAACCATGTTATGTACAGAATTTCTATTTACATACAGGGTGTAAGGAGAACGCTTCCGAAGCCAGAACGTAGATTATATACAACCTAAATGCAAATAGATACCAATGATCTTTCGCTCTATTTCGGCGTCGCATGGACGTGGGGTCGTTGGCCGCACGGCTGTCGGCGAGAGCGCGCGCACTTTGAAGGGAATGTGCGGGCGTCAGCTGATATTTTACGAATATTATTACATTGCATGATAAAGTTGTAAAGAAAAAAAGTGTCTAACTGCAAATAACGGTTTCATTTAACTGTTCTCACAGCATAGTGTACGCAAAAGGCCAAAAAAAATAAGTTTTTAATTTTTATTATTCAGATTTTTGATGGTATCGTATCAAGAATCACTAGCCTTACCACCTGTCTCCGTTTTCGGGAGCGTTTACCTTACACCCTGTATTTCTTGTTGCTTCTTTCTCTATGGCAGTCATAAAATAAATAAATAGATAGAAAATTCCCAAAAAAATTGAACTGTCCATACAAAGTTATCATCAGCTGATCAAAATGAGTGTGGGAGGTTCTTTTTAGTGAATTTGCCATGACTTCCTTGAAGGAAGTTATTTATTATTAAGGGTAGAAGCAGTCTTTAAAATATGACCACACCTTTCTGTTACACCCTAAGCTAATACTTAATAAAGTTGCAAGTTTAGTATTTTTAAGTTCAAATAAATATCAATAGATGGCGTCATAAGTATTTATTTCATAATGAAGTTGATTTAATATTTTTTTATATCGTAAACAACTTGATTGATGAAATGAATACCTACATATCACAAGATTCAGAAAAAAATGCTGAATAAAACTTGGTTTTTATTAAAAAAAAAAAACTCTTTTGTTTGAGGGGGGTGGGGAGGGGGGGGGGCACCATCCAATGATAAATCTCCCGCTCTGGATGGAGCGGGAGGGCGTGTCAGACTCTTACTGACTAAAACCCACCCCTGTTCCTTCCTTGCCTGAGTGCCCAGGGGAACGGTAAATCTGTTACGAATTTATCCGCTACCCCAAGGCATAATAAAAAGCATAAAATTGTGGAATAATTTATTTATTTATTATCTTGAATTCACAGTTAAAAACCACACAAACAAGTTATTAGTTATAATTCAATTCAAAATATTTAGTTAGGACAAGGTACATCCATATTTGGTTTGTTACAGTAGCTATAGTACTTACAAAACTATGTTAGTAATTTTGACAACTAGTTACTATTTCATTTATTTATGTTTTCAGACCGAGTCCTTTCCAATTAACAATTTAACGCTTATAAAATAATAAATTTAATATATAATTCACACATAAAATAAATACTCAACATTCAAATCAATTCAAATTACAATACATGTCATTCAAATCAAATGAAACATAAAATACATACACATGTCGTTCCAATTAAATAAAATACAAACACATGTCAATTTAATCAAATAGATTATAAAATACATACACATTCAATAAGAAAATAATAATAATACAGAAATGTTAAGATGAAATAAAAATAACAATAATACATAATATGAGGGGAAGCACTACGATGAAGCTGCATCCACCTCTGCAACAAGGGCAGATCCCACCGCTCGGACAATACCTTCAGGACGCTGCTCGAACTGCTCAGTAGGCGACTCAGTAGCGATGCGCTCTGTTTCCTTATGATCGCGAAAAAATCATCGGTCCGCGCCTGAGCAAACATAGTTGAGGGACTACAATACCGCGGAAACCCTAACAACATCCTGAAAGCATTGTTGTGAGCTCCTAATTCAAATTTAGAAGTTTATTGGAACGAATCCTTTAACATCTCTATTTTTTTTTCCAATTAAATTGCACTATTTGAAGTTTTAGTTTTTTCATTCACGTCGTTAAGATTAGTATATTAACACATTTTGATACAGTGAAACTGTTATGAAGTGCATACAAAAAGAATTCCTCAATGTGTGATAAAAAAATCAACTTGTAAGCCGTCGTTGTTAACACTATCCATCCGTCTGCCAGCAGGCTGTATCTCATACACCGTAATAGGTAGACAGTTGAATTGTTCACCAAGTACCTTCATAATCTAGCGAGGTGTCCGGGACGAGCACGGAAGCGGAAAAAATTTGCCTGCTGCCTGCCAAAAATTCCTAATTACGACGGTCACTTCCTTTGTATGAGATGAGGCATCTGTACGCTAGTATTATATTATTATCTGTGGTATCGCTGAGTGTCATAGGGTACTTTAAATAAGCATTGATAACTACGCTTGTCTTGTCTTATCTAGGGCTGTACTATGATGTGTCAATGACATCATAATTTGATTTTATGAAAGGGATGGTGCTATTCATCTTGTATAACTCCATCTCCCTCTCGCACTGAAGCCATGATAGCTTTAAAATATCATAGAACGGTCCCTTTACTATGTATTGTTATAAATGCAAAAATGTATCCAAACGCTTAGTGTGAGAAATTTAAAGAGGTTGTGCAGCTGGTGCCTTGAGAAAACCTTGACGAATGTATAGTTAGGTTTAAATTACTTGGGCGACGTAAATCGATGGAACTGAAGGGGAAATACTTCGGTGCTATGTAAATTATAAATGCGGCCAGAAACTTCATCTTGCTCTGTGTCAGAGTGTTTTATTTTCACTTTTTTTTTCATCATCATCAGCTGCGTAGCCTTTTCCCAACTATCTTGGGGTCAGCTTCCAGTCTAACCGGATGCAGCTGAACACCAGTATTTTACATGGAGCGACTGCCTATCTGACCTCCACAACCCAGTTACTGGGTAATACGATATCCCTTGGTAAGACGAAGGATGTCAGACTTTCGGGCTTTTACTGTCATCATCAATATTAAAAAAGAGAAAAAATATTTTTGATGATTGTGTACAGAAATATCTTGAAACACTGATAAAAGATACGCGTATTATTTTTAAATCAACTCCCTATGCGAAATTTTGGGATTTTAAAGTTTGTATGGGACATTCCATAGTTTAGAAAACAGATAAAATCGCGGGCAAAAAGCGCTTTATAAAACCACTACCTTTTAACAGCGACTTCGCTCGCATAAAAATCATCCCAAAAGGAAATCTCCTGGGATAAAAAGTATCCTATGTGCTATTTCAGACTATAATCTATCCCTGTGCCAAATTTTTTTAATGACATCCATCCATTCATCCAAGCTTTTGCATTTATAATATTAGGAGGGTATCAGGAAGTGGGACGTTCCATTATCAACAGTCCACTCTAACATAATCCCCACTTTTACAGGACGATGAAGAAAGTCCTGCCTCCGAGGGTGAAGCCTCGGGCTCACCCATGGGCTCCGGCTCCGGCTCGGGACGGCTCGTGATCGACGAGGGCGGTACCGAAGCCCCGGCAGAGGGCGCCACCGAGCAGGCCGACAACAACGACGACGCGCCCCTGTGCCAGGGCTGCCGGCGGAGAGACGCGCAGTTCGTGTGTGCTGGCTGCGCCAACCAGTGGTACTGCAGCCGCGACTGTCAGGTGAGTGGCGACGTACAGACGAGCAGCAACGTGGTGCTGTGTTAGAAGAAATTTGTAACGACATCTAGGACGCCACAGACGAACTAAAAAAAACAAATCCTGCATCGCGCAAGCAGAGTTCTCCCGCATTCCTCTGTCGACAAGAGATGATAGAAACTCTGAATAAAAATCTTGTAACCACAACAAAATGCCACTGAGCTCTTTTATAGCTCGTTTATGTCACCGGATCATTGCAAAAACTAAATTTTAATAAGTCTTACGAGAGTGTGAAGTCTCGATATATTATATATAGCTCAATTTAAATACAATCAATCTCACCCAAAGATAATAATTTACAAAGTATCCGAGTCTCCTTGAAAATAAAGAGTTTACCATTTTACGTGAGTTTTCATAAACTAACCAGTGTCTTATCCCATTGACATGTGCCTAGTGGCAGCGGATAAATTCTGAAAATGAGTTACCGCACCCCTGGGCACTCAGGCAGGGAAGGAAAAGGGGTGGCTTTTAGTCAGTAAGAGTCTGACACGCCCTCCCGCTCCACCCAGAGCGGGAGAAGTCATTGGATGATTTCCCACCGCACAGAAAAAAAAAATGCCCGTCTAACGCCTATGGCGGCGACTCGGTCGAAGCGTTGTTAACTGCGGGGCAACTCTCTCGCTTGACCGATGCAAGCATCCGTGTGTCATGCCGAACTAGGTCGATTTCGGCTGCGAACTGAGTCGTCAGACTACTAGGTGTTTACATTGGATCGACCGAGTGTAAGCCTTTACGCAACCCAATAATTAAATTTGACGGCTGCGCTGCGTGTCGCGGGTTCGATTTCCGCACGCAACAAATATTTGTATAGCCTACAGATAGTTGTACCAGGTTTTATACGTGAGTTTACAGCACCCACGATAAAAGAGTAATTCCTAATGTGGGGAAAAGTTAAAAAAAAAACTAATTCAGTGACTGTCCACCAACAACTAACATAATATTCTTATCATTTCAGGTGGCAGCGTGGGACGAGCACTCAGAGATGTGTTCGGGCTAACTACGATAAGTATAGTTGTAATTATGAACAGTATATAACGCACGCCGACTATACCGTATATCATGTCACAGAAATTCATTTTTTACTAAAATTACGAAATTAGTGACATAAAATTAATTTTATGACATTAATTTCACGTACTCAGTTATATTTTTGTGATGATGAAATAAGGTTTCGACCATATCTGTCATATTGACAAATACTGCCGCCATAAAAGGGCGTATCTGGCCAAAACACAAAACGGAGAAAAAAGGATATAAAATGTTGAACTTTAATTTTGGTTGCCAAAATTTGACAAAAAATTACTATACTTGACTTTAGAATTCGAGGTAATTTAAATCCATCGCTATAGTTTTATTCAAAGTTAATGACGTGTGTGAAGTTCGCTCGGGGCGACCCGCAGTTTTTCGACCCGCCATAAGCTTGTAATTCTACCTGTACCAAATCGAGTATCGACTTTACGCTGTGTATTTTAAGTTGATTTTCAAATGACCATTTGCTTTAAAACGGCCCTAAAAAGGTATAGGTTGCAATGGAATATGAACATAGAGTTTGTCGTTACAAAATTTGAAAATGGTCTCTATTTCTGAATTCAAGTATAAGCACTTTGTTTTCCTGATTCCGTATATTTTAACATATTTTGCTAAAAAGGGCAGATGCGCCTTTTTTCCTCGTACAGCAGAATACATCTTATCGTTTTAAGACGTGCAAGTAATATTCTACCTTAAGGTTATGGTGATAAACAATGAATTTCCCTGACTATGTTAGTATAGTTGTATGTACAGTGTAACGCGGCGCTTGCGAGTCTCAAACTTAAATAGACATTGCCTTAAATCGAATAGTGCATATGTAATGTGAATCTCTGTTTCAAAAGTCGATAAGTGTGGTGCGATCGTTTTAGTGAAGCAATTTTATGAATAATATTAATTTTGTATGTAAACAGCCTTGTTTATAAAACACGCTAATCACATGCTTATTTTTTTAATAAATAGACCCAAAGTATTGTTTCTGCATAAAAAATTACGCACTTGGACGAAAAACCGTCTTAAGATGAGTAGCGAGAGTTTAGTTTAGATTAGGGAGCGTTTCTTTTTAAAACTTTGTTATTATTAGAATGTAACAGATGACAACATCTTTTCTTTTTCAGTACAACAAAGTTTCGTCTTTTGTTAACTATGAAATCGGTTTTTAGTACCAGAATTGGTATTTGATTTTATTCTATCAAATTCAGATGATACAATATTTTGAATCGTCATAATAACATATATAGAGGTTTGTTTTCAAACAAAATCATGTAAAATAATAATGTGTAAATGTTAGCAAGACGATCGCACCTAAATTGTAAAGTTCCCGACATTTATTTCGTTTATTGATGTTCAAGTCGTGTTTAGATCGCGAGGCATCTAATGTAAAAATAAATTAATCCTTCTCGACTTTAAATATTGGAATAAAGCTATTGAGTCATGTTTAATTTAGTTTTTAAAGCACGAAAATTCAAACAGTTTGGGTTGCCCAGTGTTTACTAAAATAACTGCAAAATTACAGTAATTACAATAATTGGAAATGGCAAAATAAAAAGGATAAAATTATGTATTTAATTTAACACAAATATAGTTTTGTTTTAATGGTTTTCGTCTACAATAATAATTCTAATAAAGAAAATATCGAACTACTTAATTTTAGAAATTAATCGTTGAACAAAATGAACAAAGCATTTCATTAAGTTCGTTACCTAAGCCCAGTTTCTGGAACAAAAATTATCACAAAGCTAATGTGACAAATCGTCTACTGTGATTAGGTGAATTAATTTTTGGCAGCTACTATAAAAACTAAATTAAACATTACCTAAATAAATGTATAGTGTCCTAAAAAGATATTCCTAGTAGAAAGGTCGTATTAGCTGTGTCATATGCCTAATATTTGTTTGATATCTAGTTAGCATAGGATATACTAATATTTATGATTTCAATCATTACGGTCTATAAATTATTCCTTCTTTTGGGGAGTGCTGAATGGCTGCGATAATGACTCAAATAGCAATGACAGTGACAGTTGTCAGTGATGACATTTGATAGCGCCGCCATCTTTGATTTGTGTTACCGACCTCTTTAGAGTCGTATAGCATGTGTCAGTGCGGTTACGAACACTTCGTTTACTTGCCTGATGGGTCGCTTGACTCTCTAGGCGCTAAGCAAGCCGTTTTCGGACTTAAAGCTGTTGATCTAGAAGACTTAAAAATATTTTTCTGTCTTATGACGTCACCTTCCTGTCAGTCGTGCTGCTATTTGTGTTTCTAAAATATATAGTGGTAAAATGGCCACTATTATTCATAAAATAAAGTGCACCTTTGTCTATGTATTTTGTTCCTAGGAAAATGTGAAAAACAATGAATGTTCGACTTTATTTATAGTAAATATCCAATCATTTTGACCAATTGAGAAAAAAGCATAATAAATTGACTGATTATTCAAATCTAAAGAAAAGCGTTACTTATTCTAGCTGTGGAGCTAAACTTTTTTTTATTATTATTATTATTTATGGGTGGTAAGAACATAGGACTTTGGTGATTAAAAATCGACCACGAACTTTTTCGTCACATGTAAAAGGTTAGACACAAACGGAGAATTATTTCGCATCGCACAGTCGTTAACAAAAGCACGTAGATTTAATTGCCCAGTTTTGGCTTTTGTAAGTGTCTCAAATTATTTTAATATTATAGGGCTTGTATTTAACTGTAAATCAAAAAATCTTCCTTTTTTATATATAAAAAAAATCCTAATCCTTATCAAAAATACTTATTGCACAGCAAAATAGTTACCTCAAAATATTATTTTAGCAACAATTTGAGTTCGTGATGCATCGCCATTAATTAAAAAGGAGTGTTGCTGATACTGGAGATAGTAGAAATATTATAATATTTACCCGAAACTTTTCCTAGGCATTCTATACAATGCCGAATATTCAGCCGGAAATGTGCTAACAACCCACTTTACTTACGACAGTCGTAAGTAAGGTGGGTTGACGGAGCCTCCTATTTCTGTCTGCAAGGTTTAAAGGAACCTAACCTAACCTGTCCGTGTCGGGGTGCCCTAAGATAACGAGATCGCTTCGCTCGCTCTTGGACAACGTACGTCGTAATGGTGAACTTTCTGGTTAATTTGATGTGCAATCGGTTCATTTGATTTACAATAACTTATTATGATGTAAAAAAAATATAATTGATGTAAATAAATTGACGGGTGATAAGTTTTTTGATGTGCATTTAAAAATAAGGCATAGCATGTTAAGTTTTATCAGAATGCGAAGCAATTCTCAAAGATGTGTCTGATAATTAGTATTATTGTCTATCTTCTTCGATTTAATGCGGCAATTCGTTAGACAGATTTGCCCGCGGGGATGCTTACTATCCATGCCTCCGTACCTCGCTACGATATAATATGTCTGTAATAAAGTCACACACTTAAACAAACCTATAGTAGCTAGGTTGGATTAAAGTTCGATCCAGGCTGTCCCTTGCTGTCCTCCGCCCAGGGACGCCGAGGTCTGTACCCCACGAGGGATACTATTAGCGTGCAGTCGCTTAGTTTTCAGTTTTTTGTAGCCATGAATGGAGGCATTAATTTTTATTATGGCCACCACGAGCAAGTCCGGTTGTGCAGACGACAATCTCATAGATAAAAAAAGCACGGACACCTTAAAATATTTTAAATAGAAGTTTTCAGCCAATCACGTACACCCACAACCCTAAAAATTAGGCCATTCCTTAAAACGCTATGTATAAATAAAAATACAGTGTTAGATATATTCATTATTTATGAGTGAATTGTGAATATGTATGAGCGTTCTGAATTATGCCAAAAGTTCTGCTGACATAGTTTTCAAATCAGCCTAAAGTTAACTAGAAATAATCGATGTTTACAAGTGAATTTAATGTGTAAAATAAAATGTGATTTCTGTGTACCTCATTGTACATAAGTCTAATTCGTTGTCTTCGGGCGTTTCCGCTTGCCGAACGATTGACCAATCAGCGTTGTGAATTCAATTTTTTGTAACGGTCACTTACATTTTCTTTGCATAATTTCTGTTTGAACTGTATAATTCAGAACAAAGCGTGCCTGAAGTGTGTATTATATAAAATATAAAGCGATATAATATAAGTTAGCTAATAGATCGTAAGATTAATGTGTAATTATGTGAAAAAAAAAATCTTTTCGTCTTATTTAAATCAGAAACAGAAAACAAATTATTTTTTAATAAGCTGGTATTAGGATGTGTGAAATGTCTGTGTGCTCTTTGTTATTATTCGAGATGGCTGTCACCTAAAAACAGTTTGGTTGCATGTGGCAGCTTTTTTATGTGTTTCGGGGGTGCGCGTGAGTTTAATTGTATCCCGGGCCCGGACTCATAGAAGCGGCCTACCGCTACTGAGTCGGGAGCGAGTTATGTCAGATTCCTACCAACTAAAACAAAGCAGTTTTAGTCCAACATAACTCTCCGTTCTCCCCAGAGGAAGAGAATCCTTGAGGATTGCCCAATGTGCAGTTAGGGAAAACGTTTGCTTAGCAAATTGCCCGTCAACTGTCGAATATCACGGCAAATTGACGTAGTGTTAATTTGCTTAACAATCTAGATGCCTGACTGTACAAATACACAATCGATGTATCCAGTACATTTTTGACCATTGACATCAACCAAACTTTTTTTCAAAAATATCGTCTGTCTCAACTGCATAATAACCTAAGAACACTTTCACACAGTCCAGTACCAAAACAATCGAAAAATAAATAATAAAGGTTTATTTTCTACAATAATGAACATTAATCGAGTATTATAATGTAATATAAAGAAGCGTTCTAATTTTCTACACTATGTGCAGTGCCAAAATATATCCCTTGGGTAAAGTTGAAAATGCATTTGTTGACAATAGGGAATATGCATGAGGTTTTTTAGTATGCTTAATTGAGTACTTAGTGAACAAATATGAAGGAATTCTCAAAATATCTTCATCAGCGAGGAAGATATAAAGCTTTAAAGTTGACCATTAGAAAGAGAAGTCCGACGTGCCGACGTGACGTCAAATAACGCGACGCCCATACAACTGCCACAGAAAGCAGCGTTTTTGAGAGAGGGACAGATATAGTTGTTTAAAATTGTTATATCTCGTTTGATTATCGATCAATTTTGATTATGCTTTCACTGTTCGTATTCTATTTTTGTACATTCATCGACAAACCGGTTAGACTTTTTTTTTCCTGCATGTTCCCTATTACCGGGCAATGTTAGCACTTGTGTAGGTGTCTCGATTATAGCTGTAAGGGACACATAGGCTTGTTTTTCGTGCCTTGCTGTACATTTTACGTCGATAAGGGATTGGAAGAGAAGTGAGAGTTGGTAGTGCTCAAATGCATTTTGATATATATTTGTTTGCAGATAACAAGTCAAGCTCGTGTTTCTGTTTTGCCCGGCCGGTGTTGACAGCACGTTATCAACTTTACCCATTTATAACTATTTTATTTTCAATCAAACCTGAGTTTTACATTTATTTACAGTTTATTTACCTTTAGGTCTCAAAATGAAATAGTTGAAAAATATATCCCATGAATGGAATTATGTTTTGTTTATTATTTTAGTTTACAAGATTGTCAGTTAATATGGGGCATCTAGTGTTCAAATGGTTTCTTAAACTGTGGCGTTAAGAAAATCTTCAATATTTAACTCAGATCCTCGCATTTGCATTTTGTCATGGGTACTACCCACCCCATAATAAAAATAAGTACCTAAGTTGTATTTCATCATCGCAAATTGAACTTATAATACCAGAAAAAATGTGTTCTTCTCGATGATAAAAAAATAAAGTTAAAAAAAAACCGTTGGAAGATGAACGGAGCCCAATGAATGGGCCTGACCTTTGAATCACGAACGGTTTATCATTTACGACTCGAATCACTAACACTGAGAAACACCTAAATTAACGCCTGAATATTCCACTCTTCGATTTTCAACTTTAGGCGCTGAGCTAAGTGTTGAAAATTCAACAGAGCTCATTTGTGTTTCCTCGTCTTAGTGAAAACGGTCATAAGTTAGTTAATTAGGTCGTAATAGTAGGCTTCATTCGCTTGCACTAAATGCTTCGTAGTTCGAGCATTGGACCACTTACACATTCATAAATGTCGCCCCATCTGTGTGTTATGTATGTATGTTTTGGCTCCGAGCAATCACGACTAGAATTATTATGTGTATCAGTTCTCAAAGCCCGTAGCACAGAAGCTCACTCGAGAATCGAACAGTACATATGTAGCGACATCTATGTCGCCACATACGAACTAAAACAAATCAATCATCGGGCAGTTGCCCTGACCAGACACAACACCCGTCTGGTCTGAGGATCCTACCTTTTCAATAGAGGTTTGCGGGACTTGACACCCTGTTCCGCATACCATTACTTACAAACATGTAACTTGTTTAAAACAGATTGGTTAATCTTTTGAGTCTTGAGTGGGCTTCTGTAATACGGACTGAAGGCTACCATACATGATCAGTTTAACATTTAATATTTCTTTATAGCCTGACTAGTTACATAGTATAAGACAAGGCGGACTGCGCGTTCAAATGACGCCACTTACATGGTTCTAAAATGTCTCCCATAGACCGAAGGGTACTATAGACACGCGATCAACTGTCGCGGCGGTCGGTCCGATTCAAAGTTAATGACGTGTGTGAAGTTCGCGTTTTGTTGCGCAGTACGTGGACCCTCTTCAACCCGCTGTCACATGAATTTACTACTGCGCAGCGACCCGCGGAGTATTCCAATCCGCCATAACCTTTAATTCTACCTGTACGCTTCGTCGTAAAATCAAACGTACGGACGATCATATCTTTACCGAAATCTATGTTAAAGCCTCTTCATGTATAGTAGACTTAGGTTTAAACTGTTCAGTAAAGCAAAATTCGCCTGCTCAATGGCTTTGTAATGTTTAGTTGAAACGCCACAGTGTCCCACAATGTCCTTCACATCGACTCGTACGCTCGTGTCTGTAACGCTAGTCACGTTTTTGTTACCTTATATGACTGTTTATGTATTTTGTAACTTATACTAATGTGTTATATAAGAATAAATCACTACTGTATTTGAAATTGGTGTTTTTCATTTCAACTTTTCTTGCAACCCTCGATCATCAGCTGACCAGCCTTATCTCAACTATGTTGGCATCGAATTACGGTCCGCTGCATCCGGTTAATTCCGGTACGAACCAGATTGACCGAAGGCAGCTGAATACCAGATTTCTGTCAATGTTTTACATGGAACATAACGCACCCCCGGTGCAACACTGACACTTGCCAAAATGCCTTTTTTCAGGAGTATTAAACTTGATAATTAATTGTTGTTGTATAAAATAATGACCCTTCTCGATTAAAACAAGATAGTAGAATAGTTTATACGATTATAGGGAACGTGCACGACGACGACTCAGTCTGGTGGCGCAAATCCTAATCATATATGAAAATAATCAAAATAAAGAAGTGAAAAATAACAGTAGGTAAGTGAAAATGTATTGTTACATTTCGGGATGCTTGAAAGAAAAAAAAAAAAAAAATTTTATTGCATTTATCCACTTTAATCGTTTATCACATAACCATGGAAAGTGTGTTTTTTAAAGTGGAGTTTCAAATACATCTAGAAATTAGTTACTAATAATGTTGTTTGTAAAAATAGCTAAGTTTTGTATGTAGTGGTACTATTCAATACAAATAAATCTATAAGTAAACATAACCTTCTACTTCTAAGACATGCCCGGATTCGAACACTTTTTGGCCTTTTGACATATTCTGACCTCGTGGACGACCATTATTAATCGGCCGGTATTTTATCATTTTAATCATAATACAAACGATATAATATAATGTAAACAAATAGACAGCAACACGATAACAGCTCTGAATAGTTAATTTTCTTACCACACTGTGGCGCTCGTGTCGAATATTATTTTATTAATACTAATTTATTTTTCTAACTCAATTTTCATTGCTTGTGAGAGTGTTGCACCGGAGGTGCGATATCTGACCTCCACAATCCATTTTATTAACACGATACAACAAAATAGTGAAGAGGTATAGCTACAATATCTAACTGATTACAAATGTTACGACGATAATTGGGTGAATGCACGTAGAAACCTGGTGCCGGTTTGCCAGCCCAGACAGTTATCATACCCGGGCCTGCAGACGGCGAGTAGTGGGCAGCTCGCCGTCCGATCAGCACCAGGCCCGTGAGTCGACGGCGCGTAGTGTTCCACGCGCGCCTCTAAGAGTTGTCAACAAACCATGACGGGGCACGTCATGGCCGATGCCTGCCCAGGGGTTGTGTATAAATTCGATACAGAGTTACCGCGCCGCTTAGGGCAGGGAAGGAACAGGGGGGGTGGGTTTTAGTCAGTAAGAGTCTGACGCCCTCCCGCTCCACCCAGAGCGGGAGATGTCATTGGATGATTTCCCATCCCACCAAAAAAAAAAGACAGATATGCTTTTTACCCGACTACCCTAAGAAGGAGGGTAACGTTAAAGGCTTGATGGATTTTAACAAATGAGGTATTATTACATTGGTCTTAACCGCCGAAGTGACATAGCCTATATGAATTTTGAAAAAAAAAAAAAAGAAATGGTGACCGCCATTAGGTAAGTGTAGGCATTTATTGTGACCTAATCATGTGGGGTATCAAAATAAAGAGCTCGAGAAGACGATTCCAAAATATAACTCATTAAAATGTAGGAAATAAAGAAACTTTTTAGTTTTTTTCTATCAGTCGGGTTTTTTGAAAATTTTCATTGAGTTGTACGAACTAGCGCTGACAAGCACGGATCTGGCAAGCCGGCGCCAACTACCAGCTTTCTACGTGAATGTACGAGTTTAATATGATGGCGCAGAGCGGTATAGGGGGCCAACCAAGAGCCTACTGTCCACGGAGGCATCTTAGAACGTACACATACTTCTATCATAGGCGCATAGTCCTCAACCATCGCTGTTCATGAGGCAGGTTGTCATCATGGCCAAGAGCAGACCCATTCCAAAGTAAAAACAGAAGTGATTTCACTATGGAATATACATGATATTTTTAGTGAACAAATATGAAGGAATTTTCAAAATATCATCATCAGCGACGAGGATATAAAAGCTTTAAAAATGATAATTAGAAAGTGAAGTCCGACATGTTCTTTGACGACAACGAACTTTTTTTTTTTTGGGGTTAGGAAATCATCCAATGACTTCTCCCGCTCTGGGTGGAGCGGAAGGGAGTGGCAGACTCTTACTGACTAAAACCCACCCCTGTTCCTTCCCTGCCTGAGTGCCCAGGGGTGCGGTAACTCGACGTCAAAGGACATGATGCCCATACAACTGCCATAAAAAACAGCGTTTTCGAGAGAGGGACAGATATATTTGTTTAAAATTGTTATTAACTCGTTTAATTTTCAATCAATTTTGATTCTGCTTTCACTGTTCGTACTCTATTTTAGTACATTCATCGATAAACCGGTTAGATAACAAATATTTTTTTCATGCATATTCCCTATTGTAATAAGGCTTGTTTATTTTATGACCTCTATTCCAAATTACGTTCTTTCCTACATTTTTGAATTTCAAATTCAAATATTACTTGCCTTCTCTGTTTAACCTCTGTTTTTATTTTAAAAATCAGTTCAGATTGAGCAGCCGAGATAGTAGAAGCTCCTTCCATTGTAATTTTCAATCTCTTCAGCAAATGACAGTTACCAATTTTGTAAGAGTTACTAGAAAAATGTGCAGCTTTTATAACCAGGCAGTTCCTGACAATAATACAATTTATACCTTTACCTAGTCACAGCATGGTGTACGTACGATTAATATGTGCTCCATATAATCAAGCCTATTGTAAACATTAAAATATACGTCTGAACTCGTCGTGTGTTTATCTTCGTCCAACTCCTCATCTACGGTCCTCCTACTCTACGTCTCTCCTCTACGTGTCACCACACCGCCGGCTCCGCAACGTGACACAATAAATGATCATAATGAGTGGTCCGCGCTACTACTGAGCATCCTGGGTTGATCCTCTCGGGCCTGGAGTCTCGATTTGCGCGCGGTGGATGACAAAAGTGTCTGCATATAACCATTTCCATATAACCGACGAAATATGGCCTATGTCTGCAGACACTAGTACTATAGGTACATTTTTTTTGTGGCTTGGGAAATCATCCAATGACTTCTATCGCTCTAGGTGGAGCGAGAGGGCGTGTCAGACTTTTACTGACTAAAACCCACCACTGTTCCTTCAGTTTTCTGAGTGCCCAGGGGGGCGCGGTAACTTGGTTTCGAATTTATGCACGACCCCTGGGCAGTACTATTGGTACCTATACCTCTATTAGGCGTCGTCCTAATAGAACGCGATCATCGCGAGAATACGCGATTTTTGCAGTAATTTGTACGGAGAAACCGGCAAGCGACCTCTGCCGACGCGACAACGCGATCAGGTTTTCCATACAAATAAGTACGATGATCGAGTATTCGCGCGATGGTCGCTTTATATTAGGACGACGCCTTAGAATAAAAAAATAAAAAAAATCTATGAACTGAGTCGTTTGGGGTGATAGGCAGGAACAACAAGTAAATCAGTATCATGACATTTGTCATTCCGAGCTGCGGTTGATAGATTTTCCACAGGAGCTGAGTGAATGTTGTGATGGTTTTTGTACTAACAAGGAACATCACTCGGTTCTTGATAAATTATATGTGCAAATTACCGCTACGTTATCGCGAGCAGCCATTCAAACACATAGAAAAAAGTGTCGCAGGAAGGGAGGTTATGTCATTGGGTGGAATAAACACGTAGCGGGCCCTCATCGGGAGGCGCGGCTTAAGTTTCAGTTGTGGGTTTTAGCTTAGCGACCAGCTAATGGTCGAATCTTTGATGAGATGTCGGGAGCGAGAAAACTTTTTAAGTCAAAACTGAAATGGTGTCAGGATAGGCAAGAGCAGTTTAAAATGGACATCCTTGCTTCCGACCACTCCTCTAAGGATTTTAAAAGTTTTTGGAAACGTACTAACAAACTGAACGTTAGGCCTAGCGTCCCGATATGTCTCAATGGTTCTGCTGACCACAATGATATTGCCGAGGCGTTTAGAGAGCACTTTACTGTGCGGTCACCCTTAGGTCCCTCGTCTGGTGAGATGAGCGGTGGTGGGCCCGTTGTGACGGGGCAGAATGTAAAGATACCTGCGAAGAGTGTGGCTAAAATTATTAGAAAAATGCAGCGGGGAAAATCTCCTGGTCACGATGGGCTCAGTATCGAGCATTATAAGTATGCTGGGGTTCATTTGCCACGAGTACTGTCTATGCTTTTCAGTCTGTGCATGGGTCACTCGTATCTACCGGAGCCGTTAATGCGGACCATAGTCGTTCCTATAGTTAAAAATAAAACGGGTGACACGTCTGATCTTGGTAACTATCGGCCCATCTCACTCGCTACAACAGGAGCCAAGATACTTGACAGTCTGCTGAATAGTCGCCTCACAGCACAGGTTGAGTTGCACGATGCCCAGTTCGGGTTCAAAGCAGGAGTCTCAAAAGAGAGCGCTATTCTGAGTCTGAAGCGAACTGTCATGTACTACACAGCAAGGAGGACGCCGGTGCATGCGTGTTTCCTCGACTTGTCAAAAGCATTCGATCTGGTTGTGTATGACCTACTGTGGGACAAGTTGGGGGACGCGGGTGTGTCGGCGGAATACACCTCCCTTCTCAAATATTGGTACTCTAACCAAAAGAACCGGGTGAGGTGGGTTGGTACTCTATCGGACGAGTACAGGCTGGAATGCGGAGTTAGACAAGGGGGGTTAAGCTCGCCTCTGCTATTTAACCTCTATATCAACCGGCTTATCGAGGGGCTGAGCGGTGCACATATTGGCTGCCACATTGACGGAACGTGTGTCAACAATATTAGCTATGCAGACGATATGGTACTTCTCAGTCCGTCGATGGGTGGGTTGAAGAGGTTGCTATCGACCTGCGAGGCCTATGCGGGGGAGCATGGCTTAATATACAACACGAAGAAGAGTGAGCTTCTTACATTTAAAGCGGCTATGCAGCAGCCGCGCAGTGTTCCCCCTATATGTCTCAACGGTGTAGCACTAAAGGTTGTCGATAGTTTTAGGTACCTTGGCCACATTGTCACGAGCGACCTAAGGGATGACGCAGATGTAGAGAGGGAACGCAGGGCGTTGTCTGTGAGGAGCAATATGCTTGCCCGCAGGTTCGCTCGCTGTACGGCGGATGTCAAGATAACCCTTTTTAGGGCATTCTGTCAGTCGTTTTACACGAGTGGCCTGTGGGTGTCATACACGCGCCGAGCATACAGCGTCCTGCGTGTTCAATTTAATAATGCTTTTAGGATGTTGTTGGGACTGCCATGGCGCTGTAGCGCTTCGGGAATGTTCGCGGAGGCTCGCACAGATGGTTTCCACGCCATCATGCGAAAAAAAGCAGCTTCCTTACTGCAGCGCCTGCATGGTAGTGACAACAGCATTCTAAAAATGATCGCTGGCAGAGCGGATTGTCCCTTTCAGACACACTGGGTGGGGACAGTCTTAGCTCTGCATCAATAAATAATAATGAAAATTGTGAAAACTAATAGTACCTACTAACATATTTGATAAGCACTATTGTTACTAACACCAAAATACTAACCAAATTATGGACATTCGTCTGCAATAAAGTTTTATTTAATTTAATTTTAGAGTAAGATCCCAAAGCTGCCAGATTACTTATTTTCTGATAACAAAATGTGTGAGATAGACTAGAGTTAGTACTTATGTACTTTAAAGGTACCTGCTAGCTTTTTTTTTTGGGGTGGGAAATCATCCTTCATCCAGACTTCTCCCGCTCTGGGTGGAGCGGGAGGGCGTGTCACTCTTACTCAATAAAACCCACCACTGTTCTTTTCCTGTCCTGTTTGCCCTGCTGCGCGGTAAGTCTGTTTCGAATTTATCCACGACCCCTGGCCAGGCGTCGGCCATGACGGGCCCTGTCATGTATTGCTGACAACTCTTTGAGGCGCGCGTGGAACACAACGCGCCGTCGACTCTCGGGCCTGATCCTGATCGGACGGCGAGGTACCCACAAGTCGTCATCCACAGGCCCGCGTCTACGGTGGCCGGAGATCGTCTTGCGACGTCCTACGCCCAGGGTGTCTCCTGCGGCGGCTCTCTGTTGAGCCTCCCTCGCCCGTCCCGCCTCCTCCTTCGCGAGCATTACTGCTTCGCAGAAAGAGGCGACTGATTGCCATTCCTTCTCGCTCCGGACCATGGCCTGGACCAGAGCCGGGCGCGAGAGGTCGCTGCCGCCGATTGCCTACTCGATACATCAATACCTGCTATCTTGGGCCGACGGCCAATTTACCAGTATCAGGTGCTAAAGTTACGTTATAAACAGCTGTTTAAAACTATATATATATAACTATAGCTGTTTTAAAGAATATTGCTAAATCATGAATAATTAAATGATTCCACTGACTGTGTAATCTTCTACTGTCTGTTTCTTACCAATATGAACCCTAATACGTTACCAATAAATATCAAATGCGTGTGAAACGCGTATTTCAAGCGTTTCATATGAAAATGAAACTTATTGTAACATTCGCTTACACAAAAGTGAACGTTGGTTGCTTGGTTCAAATTCGCATGAAACGCTATTTTAGCAAAAACATCAAAGTACAATGAACCTTGCCCTGATTATGGGAAGAGGGACTGCACCTGTGCCCATCAGATATCAATTGAAAATAAAATCAGATGTATAAAAATAATCAATTTTATTGAGTCGTTTTACATTTGTAGATAACATAAAAATTAACATGTATGTACTTACTTACACATGTATCCAAAACGCTAAATATAACATAATCATTAATAAATGGAAGTTTAAAATCAACATAATGCAGGTATTCATAACATACATTGTCAAACAATCAAAAATATGTAGCGACATCTATGACGCCACATACGAACTAAACACAAATCCTGCATCGCGCAAGTGCAAGCAGAGTTCTCCGCGCGATTTGAAATTAATAAAACTGCCCGATGGTTGATTTCGGACTTGTATATGTTCAAATCTTTAGACGCTACATTCTCACTCCCCTCCTGATACAAAATGATACCTTTATTGGTGTAGAAACATTATCGACGCATCATAAATTAAACTAGTCTAGTGATGCTATTGGCTATTGAAACTTGATTCAACCAATCACAGCCACTAACGCTTGTTTGACAATTTGTCACATCAATAGGGTTGGTTCCTGGATACAAAAATAGCAATTCTATGCATCCCCTAACAGATTAACAAAAAATATTGGACACTGCTTTACAAATAAATAAAAATAACAGATATAACGCATTGAGTTCAGGAGTGGGGGCTTGTTACGACATTTGTAGGTTAAAAGTGATACATTTTTTCGTCCTCATTTTTTGTGTATGTGACAAAAGAAAAAATACGTGTATAGGGAACGTACACGGCGTAGTCTGTGCCATCTAGTGGAGTAAACTCGAAACTTTTACACTTTAAAAACTTGTCATTGACATTTCCGTGCCATATAAACACACACACACGCATCATACACACATGCAGCGCGCATAACATAGACTGCCATCTAGTGAGTGAAATCCACAACTTGTACTGTAGAAATACTTGGCATTGACATTTATGTGGCGCCATCTATAGTTCCTGCACGCTCCCTTCAAACACATTTTTTTTGTCATCTACCCTATTTTGCGATAATTTTCGATCCACTACCTAAGCCTTATTTTAAGCGATGTTTGACAGTGCAAGAACAGTACAATTTACAAATATATTTCTTCACCACTTATATGAAACATGAACTTAAAGTAAACATAACGACAACAGCGCGTGGTGATAAAATCTTAAAAATAACAATTAATATCCAATTATAACTAGTTATCTATTATGCATTGATTACAACGTCATTTCAAATATACAAGAAATAAGGCACAAAAGAATCCTGACTAGTTTTGGCGTGTTCAGAAGACAGACTATTAAGGGACGGGGCACATGTATCTCCATCCCAGAAGTAGCTTTTTAACCTACCTACTAAAAAGGAGGTTTTAAATTGAGTGCAGATGCAAGGTCAAATTAAATTAATCAGCGGAACTCCAGCGACGTTATTGGCATGGATTTTTAGATTCTGTTTTTGAACAACTTTCTTCAAGGACGTGCCAAGCTGATCAAAATTATATATTTTTTTTCGTTCCTTTTGGAACAGGCTAAGATCAGAGACCATGATGCCTAGTCATCAGTAGTGTATTTTTATTTATTTTTCTCCATTAGAATGCAGATGTAACACTTTAATGTTTTTTGCAGTATTTGGCAACAATTGTGTCGAGTTAGCCTTCCCGGCAAACTTCGCTGAGGTAGTCAATACTACAATAAAATTCTCAGCTCCATTTTTACCGAGATCGCGCCTGTTTCAATAATTCCACATATTGTCCAGTTTCATAGACACTTGAGACACAAAACTACACCAATTTTACATCACATTTTTTTAGAATTCGTAATTCAGAGTAACTATACTACCGTAATCAGACGTACAGCTTGGCAAAAAAAAAGTGGAATAAATGAGGTCGCCAGTATCGCACCTGTGGCAACCCGGAATACTACGACTCAACTATTTTCGATACTTGTTATTTTTGGGGATATGATCCCAATCCCAAGTGGGTGGTTCAGTCCTTTGGACGCTACACAAACACCATGGAAGGCTTCAATGTCCAGTATTTTTTTTTGTTTCAGCTGTCACCGCGTCAGACTCTTTTTTGCCAAGCTGTAGTTACTTTAAATTAAGAGTTACAAACAATTCCCATCACGTCTGCTGAGCTTCCCTAAGTCGTTTAATTTAATCATGTATCCTGTAATAACGCTTTAGAGTTGCCATCACATAAGATTCAATGTTACCAGTAATCACGAAGTAGACTGCATATTTACACACCCAAAAGCATAGCTATACAGTACCTACTCAATTATATGAGTTAAAATTCTGAACACACCTTAATTAACAAAAAAAAGCAAGCTGACAAGAAAATATTTGGATAATAATAAAAGTAACCGGAAAATACTGACTATAGCCGGCCAAAGTCTATACATTAAAACATACATCCAACAAATATACAAGACTATTTTACAAAACACGACTAGTCACCACTAGATGTTACATACCTATTAGGGATGTTTCTTGGGTACGGAAATAATAATTCTATTTAGTCCGGAAACTAAGTAATTGGACACGTATTTTTGCTTTACGAAACCAATATAAGATGTCAAAGATAAAACGCATCAAAGTTCTGCAGGTCTATTCGCTAACTCAGTTGACATCAATTTGATAGGCACTATGCAGTACATTGCTGCTTTGACGTATAGGAAAACAAAAATGTGCTACGTAGTGCCTATTATAATCGATTTCCACCAAGCAAAGTAGCAATGCATAGTGCCTCTCAAATTGATGTCAACCTGGAGGAGTGGGGCTTGTTACGTCACTTTGTGGTAAAAAGTGTACCACGTCGTGACGTCACGCAATATTTCAACGCACTGTATCGTTTTTATTTTTTGTTTTAAATGTGTGTTCAATGTTTTTTGGTTAGATAACTAGCGGACTAAATAGATTTTTTAAGAAAACTACCCTTTTCATAAAATACATTGTTATATAAAATCCTTAAATAGTGTGCTCTGTACTCGGATGTCTTAGTGATATTTTAGTAAGTAAATCAAACACAATCGGTGGGCTCCTAATGTTAAATTATATATACAGGATGTTACGAGAATGGGTGGTCATATTTTAGATAGGTACTGTGTCTGCCCATGGAAATGATAAACTTTCCTCAAGGGAGCCTTAAAACAATTCTCAAAAAGAAAAATTAGACTTACCGTACAAAGTTAATCAGCTGATCAAAATTAGTATGGGACAGTGGGATACCAAATATTTTTTAGGGTTCCGTACCCGAAGGGTCCAAACGGTCTGACCGTTTGTCCGTCGTCTATCACACAGGTTTTACAGTCAAACGGTTGGACACACAGGCTTCGAATTTCAAAGCCATACAAATTGTCAAAAATACTTTTGGTACGGAACTCTAAAATATGTGAAGTCGAACTTGGCTTTTTCAAAATTTACTGTTACTTTCTTGGAGGAAGTTTATTTCTATGGACAGAAGTGGTATTTAATATATGACCACGAATTTCTTTTACACCCCGTACATGCTGCTCTTTTAGTTTAAATTGATTGTAAAAAAACCGGTATGTAGGTACGATATAATAGGAATCGGTTTTTTTTTCAAAGATTATAAACTTCTTTTTAATGTTTTTGTTTTTTTTTTGTCTCATGGCATACATTTTGAAAAGGTAAATTAACTAAAACAACATACAATATTACGTCAAAAATCTGCGTACTTACATGTGGATTTTTTTTATAAATGAATTAAAATTATTATTATTATTTGCATCTTTTTTATTATTATAATTCCCTTTCAAATTTTTTTTTTCAACTGCAAAACAAAGATGTTTTTTTCTTTGGTTTTCTTCTTTAACGACAGAATTACACTCTTGCATCCATGTTATCCATTAGAATAAAAATAGTTAGCACCTTTACGGATATAACGGTCATTATGTACATCTAATAAAATATAAAAAAAAAACATTTATAAAAATATGTTAAAACTAAGAAGATTGAGCAGTAATAATGTAAAACTAATGTATGGCGCACGCCGTAAAATAGGTAGGTATAGAAAAATGGTCGTATTGAAAACAACCTGAATTTTTATCACCATTTTGTTATCAAAATTTTTCCTAAATTTTGGTATCATTAAAAGACACAATTTATTACAAACTAAATTCAAGTAAGTTTTTATTTGCATAACTCGACAAATTGAACAGTTGATTTCTTGAGAGTTCATTATTACTGGAAAAAAATTGATAATAAGCAAATCTTCAAGTTTAATATATTCAATATAAAGGTTACATTGTAGTCTAAAAATAGAAAATCTAGCTTCCTAAATAGGTAGGGTATTATTTTTATGGCATATGAAAGAATACAAGTCCCTTACAATAAAGATTAAAATTGCATATTTTTACAGAAATATATCTCTTTTACATGCGCAGGATCATTTTTTTAAATTCAACCTACAGCTCTAGTAAGAAGAGAGTCGATATTATATATATTTACAATTATATATTTACAAAAATACAACATTATATTATAAAAATGTAGGTAGGTAATCCTTACAGCAATGTACTTACTTGTAATTTTAGATTATAAATTGACATTTATTTGCTTTATACAGGGTGTAACGGAAATCGGTGGTAATATTATTATTAAATACATAATATATTATATATTATGATGTAAGAATTATCAAATTTTATGTACTAACACTATTTTTAAGATTTGTAATTTACTTTAATTTATTGACAGTTTTAATTTAATTTATGGACATTTTTAATTTAAATTCTTGACATTTTAAAATATTTTTTTTGACATTTTTAATTTAGTTTATTGACATTTTTAATTTAATTTGTTGGCATCTGTTATTTATTTTTATTGACGAATGTAATTTAAAGTTTTGAATGTATGTATGTATTTGAATTTTATGGGCTTATAGCCTGAAAAAAATGAAATTATTATTATTGTTAGTATACATCTGAATTAAATAAGTAAAAAAAATAAAATATAAATACCGCTTTTATTCATAGAAATGAACAACTTTCTTCCAGAAAGTTATAGACAATACAGAAAAAAAAATTGGACCTCCCATACTAATTTTGATCATCATTATCATCATCATCTTTATAATGTCCCCACTGCTGGGGCACAGGCCTCCTCTCTGTGAGAGGGGGTGGGCCGTAATCCACCACGCTGGCCCAATACGGATTGGCGGATGTCACATGTCTTCGATTTTTTGATCCAGGTAGGCGCTTAAATTTGTGTAAATTATTTCATAACCATGGCCGAAAGTTGTGCTGTATCGGGGTTTTCGCGGCCAACTACGCGACACCTCGCAGCGTAACACGACGCCGTCACTTCGTATGCAGTAGTTTTTATGTTTATGTTTTTCAATATGTATTAGTTTATTATTTTTTTTAAATATATTTTGTATTTAATTATGGGCCTCAGGTGCCTGATAATAAAGAATTATTATTAGAATAATTATTTCGTTTATTTATTTTTCTTACATATCTTTCTTACATTTTTATTTGTTTCTTAAAACAGAATATATATATAAAAAAAACATTAAAAAATATATAAAATAACAGGTAACATAAAAGTAGCCCGCCGGTATCGGGAACAGGGAATAATTATTATTATTAGTATTAAAACGGTGAATTTTGATCAGTCTGTATGCACTATGCAAAGTCCATATTTTTTTGGATTTTTACTAGAAAGTTGTTAATTTCAATGGGCAGTATTTAAAATATGACCACGCTTTTCTGTAACACCCTGTATAGGCCATTTATAATGAAGATATACCCTTATAAACACAACTTCGTTGTTTTCTTAGTCCATTTACAGTAGTGTATAAACATCTTTTAAATCTAAGCATCATTCGCTCTTAAATTTACTTATTTTTAACAGTTTTTCTGTACCAGATTCTAAAAGCCAAACTTATGAGATCATATCATTGCATCTACAACCTGGGTGTCTTTGAGTCAAGAGTGAATAGGTTACTTCTAGGCAAGCGTGCTCCGTCTTCGACCACATCATCGCTTACCATCAGGTGAGATAGTGGTTAAATGCTCGCTTAGCTGAGTTAAGAAAAGCTATCATAAGATTTGACTTCCAGAAACCGCTATTTAGATCAGAGTTAGACCTTATACAAGGCCAAATGCAAGATTCACGGACACCTTTCTGACTTTACTGAGTTGAGTAAGCTGATTCATAGGAATATGAGTCTTATATTTTTATTGATAATGTTCATATTCGTTAATGTGAATGTTTCCTAGCTTTTTAAATGAATATGAACATAAGCTTATTGCTTATTGCTTTTTGCTTATTGCTTATTGATTAGTAGGGGAAGGCCAAGGAAAAGATGGTTGGACTGTGTGAAAGAGGATATGGGTAAAAAGGGGGTGACTACAGAGATGACGACTAATAGAGGAGTATGGAAGAAAAAGACATGTTGCGCCGACCCCAAATAAATTGGGATAAGGGCAGGAGTATGATGATGAACATAAGCTTATTGCATATAAAGTTTACAATTGTCTGCGACGCAATCTTGATACAGCATAGTCAAATACATACATGACGATATCTGTGAATCATGCCATTTCGCATTAGGGTCAGTGCATACTAAGGTGCAAAAAGTAAAAAATATAAGAGATCATGTTAGAAAATCCATGGTCCAGGTTCATCTTATGCATGCTATTTTGAACTCTAATTTAGTTTAAATTGAATATATTATCAAATCACAATGAAAAGCTGTTCGAGCATTTTGCAACTGTATACGCTGACCCTTATATTAAGCATACGCCTATAATAGGTCGTCCAATCTTGATAAAAATAGAATTACCAAAGTCATCCCCTTTTAGACGAATATTGGATGAGTATCAGCTCAAGGGCTGAAGAGAAGCAAATACGATATTTTAATTATAATTTCATTTTGGCACCTTACAGTCAAGCTATTGTAATAATAGATGCATTAAAATTGTATGTTTCGTACTATTTGTGCAATGTTTTTGGATACTAAAAACTCTGTCACATGTATAGATAATATATGAAAATTCATTACGACTATAAATCCCATATAAAAGGAAATGAAGATGTCTCTCATTCGGAGCAGTCAAAAATTGTAGCAAAGTAACCTTAACCACCCGCTTCTTTCCACAAAACTGCCATTGGCTACTTCGAAAGACCCTCTTCAAAAAAGTTTGTGAACCAGATGCTGCATCTCGCTCATTTGACGATGAACACGACGTTGCTGTCTCTCTCCAACTGCTCTTCTATCTGCAAGGCCGACAGCCCGCTCTGACAGCACAGCTCGTCGAGACAAACTAAGCCGTTGTACGTCCTCACCAGGGGCTGGCTGTGGTCGCTCAGAATCGAGGCTGTGTCGTCGTTGTGTAGGGTTATTGGGAACTGGGAAGAAAATAATGAAAACTCAGGTTTATTTAGCACAGAGTAAAAGACTCACAAGATAATAGAGTATTCTTCTGTTTTTTTTTTATTATTATTTTTTATTTATATAATGTAAATAATAAAGAGTATTCTAATCTATTCTATACTTAAATCTTTTTCTGAAAACACCAAAATTAGTTATTAAATGAAGTAGCAATTGGAATTGCAAATATTGGTTTAAGGGAGAGCGGGAGCGTGTTCCCCACCACACCCCCACTCTTCGTTAAACCAATATTTGCGATATCCCCACATATTAACTTTTGTACGCACATAAATCTAATGGCGATGACGTCATAAGTCAGTGCGTGCATCCTTTTCCTTCCTTCCTGTCACATGATGTGACAGTTGTCAAGTAACTAAACTAATTTAAGTTTAGTTTTATTTTTGCTTGGATACTAGGCTTTTGTAAATTAATGTGCATTTGTAATCTATGCAAAATAAATAATTTTTCTTTCTTTCTTTTCTTTTCTTTCTAAAATAATTAATTTGGAATGGATTTGAACAATTCTTATGCGAAAAAAAGACAACTGCCCGATTCATTTATGTTTGCCTCGACAAAATGTACCTACTGAACAGCTGATTATTTTTTAGTTATTTCAGAGGTAGTCCCAGAATATAAGTTGTTCATAATGATAAAGTTGCCAGTGCTTTTATTTGCTCCACCTCTTATGTATATTTCAGCTTAGGAGGCCGTACTCGAAATTTTGGCCGATTTTACTAATTTACGTTATTTTACAGTTAAAATAATGCATTTCTATAAGTTTTAATGCACAACATGAAAGATCATTTCAATTACGATCTAATTAATGAGTTAGATTTGAAGCTTGCGTTGCGTATTATAAGTCGAGAATAGGGTTGTTTTAAAAGATTTTTTATTGCCAATTTTTTTTAATTTTTACATTTTTTTTCACAAGAAATGGATTGACGGTGAACTAAAGTTTAGTTTTTGCTGTTTTAATTTTATAAACGAGAGTTCTAAATAGCCAAAATAAAAAGCAATTCTTTACCCATTTTCTCTAAAATTTGACTAAGTTAAATATTTTTTTACTAATTTTTTTATATGAAAGTGGTAAAAAGTGATTCATACATTATGTAGAAGAGTTTTGCAACAACACATTATAATTTTTTCATATCGTTTACACGTCAAAACGATTCGTAATTATGTGATATTCTAAACCCCTTACAGCAAAATTCACAAAACCATCGTCGGTTTGTGGTCGATTAATCGTAATTATAATAAAAAATAAAAAAACTAGCTCATACATTAGATCATAATTGAAATGATCTTTCATCTTGTGTGTTAAAACTTTTAGAAATACATTGTTTTAACTGTAAAATCACGTAAATCAGCGAAACCGGCAAAATTTTGGGCACGGCCTCTTAGTTCTCCGACAGCTCAAGCCCAAGAGATCTCATTGCTCACCTTATAAACCCTTCTAATAAGCCCTTCCAGTACTCCAAACAGCACGAGTTTCCTCTCGTTGATGGCCAGCTCCTGAGGCTTCATCCTTCTGCAGAGATCCCTGATGGTGCTGCCGTAGGACATGCCTGCGTACATGCGGAATATGTCGCTGACCTTTGGCAGTTGACGGGCTGGAAAAAGAGGTAACATATTGAGGATCGTCATTTTTTGGAGTACGAAACATAGTGGATATCCAACCCATACGCATGTTTGGGAATACTTTCATTGTGCGTAGAACTAAGGAGTGGAATTATCTGCCGGAGTCTGTGTTTCCTGAAACTCATATACTAGGAGTCTTTAAGAGGGAACCAGGCCTGCGAGGAATTTACAAAATAGGTATTTGAAGAAACTATTGCCATCGTGCTCCCTCAAACCTGCCCCCGTAGAGTGCGACAGGGATAGCTGCAACTCAGACTGATTTTATCACAAAATATTTGACGTTTCGTATTCCCCTTTTTTCTCCTCGAAAACTGAGCCGATTCAATTATTTTTGGCACCAAATTTTTAAAAAAGAGTATGTCTAGGTCCCTACTAAACATTTTATTTTAAAACTTTTCTAACTTGTCTGGTAGTCTTTTAAGAACGGTGGTAAAAATAGGGCCTTTTTTTTGTCATTTTTGGAGGGTCACATTTTCTTTACTTAGTTGCTGAAAAAAGGAAATGACAGGGACGTGTCAATAGCAGACCTTGACTTTATGAAAAAAAATGATTGCTTTAGAGGCATTATTCAGGAAGAAAAAAGGGGAATACATTTGTATGGAGAATCGCAGCCCCTGTTCCCTCTTAGGGCCCTTCTCGCGGTCCAGTGGCGCCCTCATTGAATAAAAAATCGTAGCATAGCACAGAAAATAAATATTAAAAAATCCAAATTCACGTTTGTTACAAAGAGGATAAAGAATTTTTACGTTGTTAAAACAGATCTCAAAATGTTTCGTATCCAAAGTAGTAGGCAAAAGTGCCAAAAACGGCCGTTTCTGAGTAACAAACACTGTGTAACAAACGTGAAGTTGGATTTTTTAATATTTATTTTCTGTGCTATGCTACGATTTTTTATTCAATGAGGGCGCCACTGGACCGCGAGAAGGGCCTTAAGTCAAGAGCGAATAGGTTACTTCTAGGCAAGCTTGTTCCATATTCAATGATATCATCGCTTACCACCAGGTGAGATAGTTGTTAAACGCGAGCATAATTATCAATAAAATACATTTAAGAAAGTGGGAATTGATGTTTTGGATGATTCAAAAATAGAACTCAGTTAATGGATCTAGTTTTCAATTTTGGTGGTGGTCAAGGCTAAAAATCCAAGTATCCCAATAGCCATCGGAGAAGAATCAAGGACGGTCCTGCAACGAGCTGAAGAGTCCCATCAATGTATCCTCTGCTGACTAGGTTTTGGAAGCCATTCCAATGATAGTTCTTCTTGCATGAGGCTCCTATAAATTAATCATTGTTGGGAGAACAATACTTTTGAAATCTATTTCTAAGGTAACGTTGTTTTTTTTAAAATACCTTAAAATGCCTAGCCTCGAAAACTAAATAAGACTGGCCAAGTGCGTGTCGGACTTCGCACAATTAGGGTTCCGCATCAAATTTATTTTTAACTATTTGTATGGCTTTGGGTCAATATGATGACTGTGAAAATTTGAAGACTGTAGCTCCAACCCTTTGGCTGTAAAACCTGTGTGACAGACGACGGACACGTGAGTTACAAGAATAGGCCTCCGTTTGGACCCTTCAGGGTACTGAACCCTAAAAAAACATAGATGATAGATGCCTGAAAATCCAACAAGATTTTTTTTTATTTGAAGCCTCTGCAGATAAATAAACCTTATTTTAAGGTATATAGGAATGCAAATGCAATACTCACGAGATCTAGCGCAAAAGTCCACACATTGCCGTTGCAGGCCGGCGCATCGCGTCAGCTGTCTTAGCTTTGGGGTAGCACTGTACACCTGGAAATTACCAAGAAATAATTAATATTGTTTAGCAAAATATAATAGGGTAGATGACAAACGAATTACTTGGTCCGGCAGTTAGATTACCAAAAAATACTGGACTGGACCTATGTTTTCTTTTGATACGTCAACAAAAAAAAAAAAACAATACAGGGCGTTAAAATTTTGCGTGACGTCACGCCTAGGTACACTTTTACCACGAAGTTTTATCTTTGTCTTTTTTAATGATTTTATAAAGCAATAAAAACTTTTTTACAAAAAAATAGAACCGACTTCCAAAAAAAACAAAAAGTGCGAAATAACTTTAATTTCGGAAGTCGGTGTTTCTGGTTTTGTTTCTTCGTTTTTTGACACCGACTTCCGAAATTAAAGTTATTTTGCACTTTTTGTTTTTTTTTTGGAAGTCGGTTTTATTTTTTTGTAATTTTTCACTTTTTAGTTGTGTTTCTCCATTAAGTTGTGTTATCAATGGATATCTAGGCGATAGCAGCAATCGCGGTTGATTTGCTGTCATTTTTTGAAGAGTTCCGTTGTCTGTCTCCAAAACGCATCATCAGATCTATATGAAATGTAAATGGGACCATTTTGGAATAAACTCCTTTCGAACAAAAAAAGAATTTTGGTAATCCGTTCATAAATGACGGAGTTATGCCCGAACATACATAAAAAAAAAAAAACCGAATTGATAACCTCCGCCTTTTGAAAGTCGTATTTTTTGATAATCTACCTTACGGACTAAATAGAATTGTTATTTTTGTTCCCAGAAATCATTCCTATTCTATCGGTCATAACCCTGGCTTCTAGCTTTTAAGCTGGTCTCCTCTATCAAGTCTTCCTCAGGGATATAGAACAGGCTTTGTACAAGAGTCAGCTCTAATTAGTTTTCATAAGACCCGCAGGTTTTAATAAAGTAATAATACCACGCATTCCGATCCTTTCCCAAAAGGTCAGGAGTTCAGGAGCCATTTGAAAGTTTACCCGTTCTCCCTTTTTTGTTTATTTATGTTAGGATTTTTAAAAATGTCTGTATGTGTATGTAATTAGGTTCCAAATTGAATCTTTGTAGCAAACAAAATATGTGATAATCGTCTCGACCGAATTTCAGCGGTGGCCAATCTCAACTCAACGGATTTTAGCTAAGTAGGTACATATATATTGACGCCAGACATATTATTCAAACTCAAACATTTAATTAAACCATTAAGGTACTTTTGAGATGTCCGAGCTTCTTGACTGTTCGACATTGCTCGCTCAAAAAGATGTACCTATCTATTTGCACGTTCCAAACAGTCGTTCTCTATGGAGAACGTGCAGAAACTCCACGGGCTAAATATTATATGTATAGTGCACAAGAGAGTTCCCAAACTCTGCTCTGTTATTATACAATATGTAACAAAAACCCTTATTGTTCCTTTTAGCATGTGTACATTTACCTACAAGCACAACATAGATGAAATTATATTAAAAAATTTAAGTATTGGCTAGGCAGGAGGTCAAAAACAAATAACTATTAAAATCGAAACATTCAAAAATTTTTTTAGTTTATCTGATTTTACAAGTACATCTTTATTTCGCTAAATAAGCCTACGGGTTTCGCAATCGCTTCATGCAGAATTGCAGAGGTAAGAAATCAGTTAGACATTACAAATATTAATAATTAAATATTTATTTTAATTATTTTTGAACAGTTTTTTATAAATGACTTGCTTTATTACGTTTGTTACATCGACTCTAATACACTGGAACATTCGAGAATGTGGTCGAAGTTTCCAGAAGTTTCTACTACGTTCGAGAACATTCCATTACTGTGTAGAAGTTCATAGATGTTTCTAGAATATTCCACTATAGGATAGTTCGACAATGTTCTGGAAACTTCCATGACTGTATACATAGGCCGGACGGCGGGCGAGTGAGTCAGTCTGTTTTCGACTACGGATGCGAACAGTTGCGATTACAAGCGACTACGAAGAGAATAGTGATTATTTGCGAATTAGTCTTTGTGTATATAAGTTGTTGAGTTAATATAGGATATTTGGTTAATTAATTGGTGTAAAACAATTTATCCCATAGGTACCCAGCTAGCAACACGTTTATATGTATACTAATTCTTAAAACGTGGGTAGAACGAAAAACAGGGTTTTTGTTACATACTGTATATCTATAGAAATATGTAGATAGTACTTACAGCACAGTACTGGAAAATGGGCACGAGTGTGACCACTCCGTAGTAGACTAGATTCTGAACACACGCGCGGACCAAGCTGATCTCCACGTCCGTTAGGGCTGCGATCTTCGACACGTGGTTGAACCCGTCTATGTAGGGCAGGATCTGGAACAATGTAAGGATACCATGTTAAACAGTATCTACACGTACCTAAATACAAAATGGGTCACGTCTACCGCATGTCGAACGAATCATGGGCTAATATAAATGGTCCCGGAATATGGTCGGCAATAACGCGGCGGACCCAGAAGATGGCGGGACTATCTCGACTCTTACATACAAGATTGGTCCACAATTGTCCAAAATTGGAAGGAAAAGAATGAAAAAAGTGAGGTTTTTGCTCTACAGTGAAATAACGCGGCTAAAAATAATAGGTTTCAACGAAATTAAGCTGTCTATAAAAATTCAAGATGGAAGTCGGACAAAATTTTTTATCTGATGGAAATTATCAAAATGTGAAAAAACAGGCCATGACTGAAATAAGACGCAACGGCCTTATTAACCGACTTCAAAAAAGGAGGAGGTTCTCAATTTGACTAAGTATATGTTTTTTTTTTATGTGTGTTACCTCAGAACTTTTGAACTGGTGAATCGTTTTTGATGATTATTTTTATATTTGAAAGCTGGTGCTTCCCGTGTGGTCCCATTTAAATTTGGTGAAGATCTGATGAAAATCTTCAGAGAATAGAATGGAACTCTTCAATAAATGATAGCAAATCTTCCGGAATTGCTGCAATCTTATTTTTTTCACCACTTCATAACAGAATATCAAGCTGATACGCTCTGAAGAGGTAACAGATTTGTACGGTTCACCCTGATACACCCTAATTTCACCAATTATGTTCTAATTCCATGTTTTTTGGGGCTATCAATTTGAACATAACTTTACTATTTATTATAGTTACGGGGCAGAACAGAAATCCTAATCACAACTTGGTCTGTTTGTAACTGTGTCTTTTATAAATTAATAAATAAACAACTAAAAAGTGAAAAATAAAAAAAAACTTAATGCCTACAAAAACATACAATCGACTCCCCTTAAAAAAAAACACACAAAAAAATGAAAATTAACTTTTAATTTCGGAAGTCGGTGTCAAATAACGAAGAAACAAAACAAGAAACACCGAACAAACAAACAAGTTTTTTGAATCGGTTCATGAAATACCTACCACAGTTTTTTCTGAAGTACACAATTCAGCACTTACTATCTCTACAAATATTTATAATGGAACTTCAAAGAACCTTTTACGATCGGTAAAATAATTTTGCCAAACAACTGAAATCATGAAATTAGGTACTAACGGCAAGCCTAAATCAAATTTTGCTAATGAAATTAACAAAATTGAACAATATCTGCCCGGGGGTAGAGGATAAATTCGAAAGAGGCAGGTACCTCGCCCCTGGGCATTCAGGGCAGGGAGAAACAGGGGTGGGTTTTAGTCAGTAAGAGTCTGACACGCCCTTCCCCTCCACCCTAGAGCGGGAGATGTCATTGGATGATTTCCCACCCCCTCCAAATATGGATAGCTCGTCGTCCGATCAGCACCAGACCCGAGAGTCGACGGCGTGTAGTGTTCCACGCGCGCCTCAAAGAGAGGTCAGCAATACATAACGGGGCTCGTCATGGCCGATTCCTGCTCAGGGGTTGTGAATAAATTAGAAACAGAGTTACCGCGCCCCTGGGCACTCAGGGCAGGGAAGGAACAGGGGTGGGTTTTAGTCAGTAAGACTCTGACACGTCCTCTCGCTCCACCCAGAGCGAGAGAAGTCATAGGATGATTTCCTAATCTCAAAAAAAAAAACCTCAATATCAAAGCTTTTGTCAATAGTCTTGAGATAAAGTCTTGACCTTAGAAATAGGCAATTTCCTAAAGTAGTCTTCGACGTAGTAGTAGGAAACATATTGCAAGTTTCAAGACAGTCTTATAGCTTCCATCGCTGAAAATAGCGGCCCCCTCTTGTTCAACACTGGAAGCTTCGTGTAGTCGCTGTTTCCGCATAAATATAACGAGTAACGAGGAAGAGATACTGTATCCCAATTAAACTGGCTGTCAAAATAAATCATGGAATATTCCGCCACTATTTTTGTAAATAAACTTTGAACTTGGCCTTGAGAGTTTATTCTGATTAAATGTGACATACATTTATTTGTACAATCGAATGATAAATGCGTCAAAATTAGTAACTCGTACCACATAATAGTTAAATACAGAAGGTTCGGAAAATGTCGACATGATAAGAGCACTGACTATGAGCGCGAATGCTGCTTTACGCCGGGGCAACACTGTGCGGCATTGCCGCATGCTATGTAAATTGTGGTGTGCATTTCATCTTTATTATTCACTTTCATATCATGCAACATAGCTAAGATCAAGCTAGCAAATAACACATAATAATAATAATACATAGGTATATTGTACCTCGGTGTTGTAAATACTAAATATTATGCTTGGGAGTGTTTTAGCCTTGTGGCATGCGGCAATGCCGCACAGTGTTGCCCCGGCGTAAAGCAGGAATTTATCCGCGACCATAAAGTCAGCTACCAGCCAGTAAAATCTTATAACAACAAACAGACAGACAGACAGACACACAAACATTTAAAAAAACAACAGATTTTTACGCATAGGTATCGTGCAAATAACTGTATGAGCTTTTAAAAAACTATTATTTACAAACATACACTTCAATTTTATTCATTTGTGTTGATTTGTATATACTTACAATCGGATGCTACACAGTGTTCCAAGGGTTTGCAAGAACCCTGTAGGTTCAGAATTTCATAACGATCTTTTCTGGTCTGAACGTAACGCGAATTGCCTGGGGCTACTCTCCCAAAGGGAGTATGGGACTGTTATGAGACCGAATGGCTAACAGAACGCCATCGTTGGTAATTGTAGTCATCTGAAAGAAACAGAAGGAGGTTTTTCATAGAAGGGAAATACGTTGGACGCTTAATCGTGAGGTTTTAATTGTTCACTGATTGTTTTAGGGAAATCGGATCGAAAAGATTTGCAAGGAACGGAACTTCTGTGCTACTTCTATCCATAATCTTACAATGTATTAACCAAATCTTTAGACGAGTTATTCCTTACATTTGGCGATGGTCCAGCCAGCTTTTATAACAAATAGTTCTGTTTATATAACCCGCTTTGGATCGCGAGATGTAAAAATACAATCAACTGTTTAGTACAATGAGTGGTAGAAAATTGGAGCATGTTGTGATGAAACGTGCACCCGTTGTGCAATGAGAGATGGAATATGCTTTGCAGAAGGTAACCTTAGTGTTCTAATCTGATTGCGAAAATTCTGTTTACTGATAGAATGCTGAATGTAATTTGACGTGATACAGCCATGAAAATGAAAATCAGTAGAATGCTGTAGGTATTGAGTGTAAAAAGGCAGTTTCCGAAGCCGAAAGCCACATATTCTACCCATTATTTGGATCATTTTTTTCCACTAGACCATACCTGGGAATCCACTGGTTCTGGAGATATTAAAGGTCAATTTTTTTTTTTAACTTTTTTACGGAAATGAATTCTAAGTTATTACTAAACTTTTTTCCAAACGAACATTAACTGAATTTTCGATTTTTCTTAACAAATTACGCATTTCAAGTTACAAAAACGCAATGAATATCAAATGTATCCGACAAGTACCTACGCAACTTAGAGCGAAAGGGCGAGGCTTTACTCCGCTTGCCTGGGTTCGTATTACATATTACATTGCGTGCAATTTAAAATAGCTTTTGAAAAAATATTTTTTTTTCCATGACGTTCTTCATGACAACCACAGACTGTAGCTAACTTCAGAACCGATTTTTTTTTTACCGACACCCTGAAGTGCTAGCTATAGTCTGTGGTTGTGCCATGAAGAATGATTGTTTTCTTTTTGTAAACTTTGTGACAGTTAGTCAGAAAATAAGTAGGTATCTAATGTCTGGCGGCTCTTGAATCTCACTCTATGAATTGTGTCATTTAATGACGAGTTACTTATTAAAGTAACGACTAATAAGTCATAAATTAGCCATCTCTCATAAATTCATGGTCGAGTTGAAACAGTAACCGCTACACAGTCACGCACGCCAGTGCCCCTGTCTATGTAAATCACGTCTCTGCGCTCGCGCACTTAGCAACTGCGTAATAACCTAATAACCGCATAGTAATGAGACTAATAGTGCATCTGATTAGCAGCCGGCCCAGTTCGAGCGTAGCAAACTAGCAACAGTGTGCTGGTAGGGTTGGCAGGCGTGGCTCGCCGTCCGATAAGGACCAGTAAGTGTATTCGCTAACTCAGTTGACATCAACTTGATAGGCACTTTGCAGAACATTGCTGCTTTGCTCGGTGGACATCGATTATAATAGGTTGTAAAGTATGAGATTATACTAATATGACTCCGTTACGTCACCGATCAAGACTGTCGCGTGCCATGCTAGGAGCGTATTAGACCTGCCTCCTTAGCCAAAATACATTTCTGTAAACGTTAACGCTAACGCTTCGTGCAAAATGTATGGCAACGACGTTTTGCACGAAGCGTTAGACAGAGAACTGTCACGTGACTCACGCAAAGTAATGTCTTTGCCATACATTTTGCACGAAGCGTTAGCGTTAACGTTTACAGAAATGTATATTGGCTAAGGGGGCAGGGTCGATAATTTTTAAAACCAAAAAAAATAATAGTAGGATAAAACCTATTAGAAAAGGAGGAGAATATTATAAAAATGAAAGGAAAAATAATTTACGGGCGATCTGAGGTCGGGAAGGGGAAGGGGGTGAGTTTTAAAGGGTAAAAACGGTTTATCTCGATTTCCGGCAAAACTAAAAGTTTCGTTTTTTCTACCCTGGTCTATATCGGCATCGGCAAAATATGTATGCATGCCAAACCAGTGTAGTACGCGCAGGTGGCTAACAGGTGAGCATATGGGTTATAACAGTGTATGATGACCGTTATGCACGGGTATGATACGCTGTTGATACGTTCTAGTGGGCATAGCAGTCCGTGTCGTGTTTCTTTCCGTGCTTGATACGTTCTTTTTCGTTTTTACCCAAAACCTAACTGGCTTTTCGGTTTTAAGCTGGTAACCCTAAGTTCGTGTATAGGAAAGGAACAGTGCGCATCTGAGTAGTGAAGCGGCGCACGCGCAGTTAAGGTGAAGACTGATTGAAATACAGTTGGGAATGGGATATGTTTTAACATCTGGTTAATTTACAATGCTAATAATTTCTAGAGTCGAGATTGTTTCGTCAATAACGAAGTAGAGTTCTCGTAGCTTCTCTTTTTCGTGTCACTGTCAGCACAGGCTATAGGAAAAAATTGCTTTAACTTTGGTTTCGTGCCTGTGGTTCAGATTTTCAGAAGCAGAGGATCCTTGGTTGTATCATTAAGAAATCCTAACTAATTTTATAAATGCGAAAGTAAGTTTGTCTGTTTGTTACCTTTCAGCGCCTAAACTACTAAACCGATCATCACGAAATTTTGCATATATGTAGGTACGTTGTCAGCTATTTACTTTATTTGATAAGTTGGTTGTTCATGTGTACAGACAAGTACTTTATACATAGTTTAATTACTCGTATATATCACGGTTTTTCACCGCTCGTGATCATGAGGATCATCGCTTAGCTTTTTCCAATCATGTTGGAAGTGTAACTGGATGCAGCGCTTGTGATTGCTAATATTTTTCAATGCTTTAATAGCTTTTTACTGTGGAAAAAAGATATATGTACTTAGTATTTTTTTTTTGGGTGGGAAATAACTTCTGGTGCTTTGGGTGGCGGGGGTGTCAGACTCTTCACTACATATTATAAAACGAGAGTCCCCCGCCGCGTCTGTCTGTCTGTCTGTTCGCGATAAACTCTAAAACTACTGAACGGATTTGCATGCGGTTTTTTCACTAATAGACATAGTGATTTATGAGAAAGGTTTAGTTTTATAATAGGGCATATATATGCATGAAAAAAATATTTTTATCTAGTCGGTTTATCGATGAATATACTAAAATAGAGTACGAACAGTGAAAGCAGAATCAAAATTGATCGAAAATTAAACAAGATATAACAATTTTAAACAAATGTGTCTGTCGCTCTCTGGAAAACGCGTCATGTCCTTTGACGTCAAAGAACATGTCGGACTTCTCTTTCTAATTATCAACTTTAAAGCTTTATAACTTCGTCGCTGATGATGATATTTTGAAAATTCCTTCATATTTGTTCACTAGTAGTAGTACTTTTCAATTGAACAAATAAATAAACATCATGCATATTCCCGTGCGATGTCGCTAGTAGGGTTTAATTTATAATGGGGGAAGAAATACCACACGGGCGAAGCCGCTGACACAAACTAGTACTGACTAAAACCCACTCGTGTTCCTTCAGTTACTTGTGCCAGGGCGACAGGCTAATAAGACGTCATGGGCAGCCAGGCATCCTACAATATACCGAGCTACTACTGCTCAAGAGTCGAAACAACAGTAGCAAAACAAATTAATCACATCAAGCAGTTTCCACCGGTATTAATCTAATGTATGGCCAGTTAATCATAATAATTTGAAACATGCACCGAACATGCGCATCACGTTGGTTTCACAGAACGCATAGGTGGGTACCACAGAGCATAGAAACGTCTTGGCGGCCACTGGTAAAAACGTCTAAATCTATGATTGAACTAAAATAACTGCCACCAACTGCACTAGACTGCTTGAAATGTGACTTCTTTGGAAATTTTTAGTTGTTTTTTTTTAATATTAAGATCTAAGACTGAAAGGTTATAGACGGAACATCATTGGACATTAAATGAAGAAGGATCGTTAAAATGTGTGAGTGACCTTGACGAATCGTTACGGATGACGTATCGGTTTCTCATTTTGTTTAGGTGAGCTTATTTCGCGTGTACAGATACAAGCCGGCTTCTCATTCTGATACTTCAGATTGCTGGATTTTGACACTCCGTCTATAACCTTTCATAGTCTAAGATTAAGATCTTTTAATTTCTAAGTGTTTTATTTTTGGAAATAAAACACTATAATAATAAAATAATAAAAGGTATTTTGATAGCAAAATCCATATAACCTACGTAATTTTGACAGTCAATGATACCTCATTTGTAGAAATCGATCCAGCCGTTTAGGCTACAGAGCCTGCCAAAAATCAGACATACAAAAATACATAAAAATTCTCGAAAAACATTACCCTCTTTCTGGGGCAGTCGGCTAAAACCTTGTCGACTGGTGACAATTCTGACGATGGCTATGACGACCGGAACTTGTGCTCAGCACGTTAGAAGTTCAGCACACATTGTGCGAGCATCAATATAATTACTCCAGCCAGCTTAGAGAGGTGATTCCTTGTTCTGTGGCCGGTGCAGTTGCAAGCGATACATTTCCATTACATACATGCCTTTCAGTTTAGGGTTTCAGTAGCAGTATGATCACGTTTTGTGGATAAACAGTAGGTACTACTGATACGCAAATCATGTAGGTATGTACTGAAATTGAGGTAAGTACCTACCATATTTCTACAGATATTAGAAAAGCTTCACAAAAATTAGTTAGGATCAATATGACCCAACAAAAAAAAAGAAAATTTTGTAACATTAAGATTTTAGCCACACTTATCATGATTATCGAAGAATCTAATTGTCTTCCACCCTTATATTCTACAATATTATGAAGGGGAAAGTTTGTGAGGATTGATGTATGGATGTTTGCATGAAAGAGTAACAAAAACTACCAGTAATGTAGCTTACTAGCTGAGAGGGCAATGCTCGGAGTTTCCTTGTGTGATAGAATCAGAAATGATGATATCCGCAAGAGAACTAAGGTTATTGACATAGCCCAAAGATTCGCCAAACTGAAGTGGCAGTGGGCAGGGCACATTGCTCGCAGAACACATGGTCGATAGGGCCGAAAAGTTCTGGAATGGCGACCGCGTACTGGAAGACGCAGCGTTGGAAGGCCTCCCACAAGATGGACCGATGACCTGGTAGCCGGTAGGCGGGTAGCCGGTGGATGCGAGACGCACAGGATAGGACCGATCATTGTGGCGACACTTGGGGGAGGCTATGTCCAGCAGTGGACGTCTTTCGGCTGAAATGATGATGAGCAGTCCCCAGCGGTTTTACCCGCGTGTTTGGTTACTGTTCTGCTTCCGTGGGTCGCAGCGTAATGGTAGATAGCCATCATATACAAAAATAATTTTTCAACTCCGAGTAATCCGACTGGTAGTTCCAGAGATTAGGGCGTTCAAACAAACAAACTCTTCAGCTTTATTATATTAGTTTATACAGTATGTAACAAAAACCCTGTTGTGCCTTCTACCCACTTTTTAAGAATCGGTATACAAACGTAATAAAGCATTAAGCAAGTCATTTATAAAAAAACTGTTAAAAATAATTAAAATAAATTTTTAATTATTTATATTTCTAATGTCTAACTGATTTCTTACCTCTGCAATTCTGCATGAAGCGATTGCGAAACCAATGCTTATTTTTTTAAAATTATAATGTCATCTATGTTGTGCTTGTAGGTAAATGTACACATCCTTAAAAGGAACAACAGGGTTTTTGTTACATATTGTATACATATATCAGAATAACCTACAGGCTATAATTTATAATGAGAGGAAGTGCTAAATCCACGCGTGCGAAGCCACTGGCAAAAACCAGGTTCGTCTATCGAAAGAAAAGAAATAAAATAGGTACGACGTAGGTACTTTCATAATATAAAAGCGACCTGGGACGTCTTTTCAATATACCTACATATATATCAGTCTTTGTGTTACTGGTCACTAAGTCCCAAGACAGATCGAGACAGGTCTCGAAGGGCAAATGTTAAGTGAAACTAAGTGATTGAAAGGAGACAATCGCCTAAGAGCTATCAAATCAAATTTGGTGCCGCCCCTAAATCACATAGATACTCTTAGCATAAACAATATTGTACATTAGCATCTACCAGGGGCTGCAGTCTCGACATTGATAGCGATCGCTACGTCCTAACGATCGGTCGCTACGTCGGAAAAATAATAGTAAATTTAGTAAATTTTAACTTGCAAACACTATTTTTCAAGAAAACTGATTAACTGATCTGCTGGTCTCTGTACATATTTCAAGAAAATCAATTATTTTTCCGACGTAGCGACCGATCGTTAGGACGTAGCGATCGCTATCAATGCCGAGACTGCAGGGCAAGCCGGCCTTGCCGTTCCCCAGAAATTCCGAAAAAAAATTGAACTGAAACTGGATTGAAATTGGACTGAAATTGGATTGGATTGCTCTCTTGGTTATTTAGATTTTCGATGATATCTTTGTACGGTAGGTAAGTCCAATTTGTTTTTTGGGAAATATGACTACCTTAAAAAAAAGTTGCAGAAGCAGTATTTAAAATAAGTATTTCGACCCATTTCCGTTATACACCCTTTTTTTTTTTTGGGTGGTGGGAAATCATCCAATGACTTCTCCCACTCTGGGTGGAGCAGGAGGGCGTGTCAGACTCTTACTGACTAAAACCCACCCCTGTTCCTTCCCTGCCTGAGTGCCCAGGGGAGCGGTAACTCATTTTCAGAATTTATCCGCTACCCCTAGGCATTCCGTTATACACCCTGTACATACCAAAAAAATCATCAAAATTGGTTGAGGCGTGAAATGTAACAAACAATTAAAAAAAAAAAATTCAAAAGACCAGACTGTAAAAAACAACTAAAAAGTTCCAAACAAGAAGTTGGTAGCAGTTATTTTCAATTATTGATTTCATGCCACCAAGGCAGAGTGAGGCCTACTTAGACTAGAGGCATCCATACTAATATTATGTATATAATAGTTTCTGGTTTCATGAGGCCCATAATTTGCTTACCCACTTTACTTATACAGTAAGTCCATGTTTTGGCAAAGGTCACTATCGTTTGCCTACACAGTTTCAGTAAGTAGGTAAGTGTTGACTGAAGGTTTGGTTTGTTTGAAGTAGAAATGATCTACCGATTTTTTCCGAAAGGCTTATATGTAGAAATTGGGCCACTGTGGCCCTGTGGAGCAGATTGTGGAATCTATTGATTCTAAACTTATTTAAAAACCGGCGGCGGACTTCGCAGGTTAGGATTCCGTAATGTATTTTGACTATTTCTATGGCTTTGGGTCTACAAGATGTTGAAAATTTGAAGACTGTAGCTCCAACCGTTTGGCTGTAAAACCTGTGTGACAGACGACGGACACGTGAGTGACAGCAATAGGGCTCCGTTTGAACCCTAGTGTGAGTAGTGTCCGACCAAAGCTTCGGTTTCAGCCAGTTTCGACCAAAAAACTGGTTTCACATGGAATCTAGGTTTAGAGCAAAAAGTGTTTGAATATTCGGCTCGATCTAAAATAGCGTCTTTGCGCAGAAACCTGCAAACTGACTGTCTCAATCTTTTTTATTTTATTTATTTATTTAACACTTTACGCACATACAAGTACAGAGGCGCACTTAATGCCTCAGGCATTTTCTACCAGTCAACCTTACATCTGTGTGTAATCAATAAACATCGTTCTATGAATTTATTTAGTATTTTATGAGAGTGAGGACTGCTTTTTCAATGGACTAATAACTTATTCAAGAATTTATTTTTTATTTTTGCCAGTTTTTCTGTTTCCTTTTTGAGTTGCAGTGTTGATTTCAGCTCGAAAACAGAAGGGAAGCCGACAATTCGGTAACGGGGAAAAATGGTGTTTCCCTCGGACACTACTAAGAAGAAGAAAGAAAGAAAGAAAGAAAAAGTATTTATTTGCCACAAATTAACGACATACACAACAATATGATTTTGCTAACTTAAGTCTTAACCCTTATCGATAGTGTTAGTAGATCTTATATTTCTATGTTAGTAACAAGTTTACAAAAAAAGGAAAGAAAAAAAAAAGTTAAATAGGTAGGTAGAAATAAATAAAAAATAGATGCATGTCGTGGCTGTGGCAAGAAGGCTTCCACTCAGCATAATGCTATACCGTGGGGGGCCCACAGCACGGCGCTGATTTTCAGTGGTTGCCTATGACGTGACGTACGGAAACCAAAACCTTTAAATACTTAAGTCAGGATATTTTTTTTAAAAAAAGGAGAAAAAACTGAGGTAAAACAAATACAGTGAGATAATAATAAACTACTTAAAATATGATGTTATAAGAAGCTATTATAAGATATCAAACAAAGAAGTACACAACTACTTAAGGTTGCTTGCACCCAAAAATGTATGAAACACCAAAGACAGTCGGCGGCTAAAGACAACGACACGTTCAAAAATCAGATCAGAAAATTGTAACTGTATATGGTAACAGCATCTTTTGGACTTGTCCAGGACTAAAGGACTAATCTATACACCACTTGAGAATGGCTCGCCCGATTCGGCTGATTTTTTAACCGACTTCGAAAAGGAGGAGGTTATCAATTCGGATGTTTATATAGATAATATATATATACAGGGTGTAACGGAAAGGTGTGGTCATATTTTAGGAACCGCTTCTGCCCATGGAAATGAACAACTTTCTCTAAGAGAAAACAGAATATTCCCAAAAAAAAAAAATTGGACGTTCCATACAAAGTTATCATCAGCTGATCAATATCAGGTTTTCTTGAAGAAAGGTGTTCATGTCGATGGGCAGATGCAGTTTTTAAAATATGACCACACCTTTCCGTTACAACCTTTATATTTTATGTATGATCGGGGGCATAACTCCGTCACATATAGACGGACTGGGAAATTATTTTTTTGTTCGAAAGAGCTTTATTCCGAAATGGTCCCATTTAAATTTCTTATACCTACATCTGATGATGAGTTTCGGAGACAGACAACGGAACTCTTCAAAAAATGACAGCAAATAAACTGCGATTGCTGCGATCGTATGTCTATGTAGTGTTAACACTATTTAATGGGGAACCACGACTAAAAAGCGAAAAATAAAAAACTATTTTACAAAAAAAAATAGAACCGACTTCCAAAAAAGTGCAAAATAACTTTAATTTCGGAAGTCGGTGTCAAAACGCGAAGACAAAACCAGTAACACCGACTTCCAAAGTTAAAGTAATTTTGCACATTTTTTGGAAGTTGGTTCTATTTTTTTTGGAAGATCAGGTAAGTACATAAGAACAACAATTTTTACCTATAAGTACCTATGATGAAAAGCCGTGAAAAAAGGACCCGTGCGAGTGTGGTCACTAGTCAGTATCGACAATAATTGAAGTAGTAATTTGCCCCAGAATGAATCAGTGTGAAAACCGCACAGATATACTTAATACTCGTACCTATGTGGAAAATATGATAGCTGCGCTACGTGTTTCTAAGCATGTAGTAAAATAAAATAAAAGCTTGCTATTTCCTGTGTAGTATTAGACAGAGAAATAGCAAGCTTTTTTGATTTCATTGAAGTTGTCATAACTTTTTAGATTTGGGAAGATATCCAAATTTTCTCTCTAATATAAATACAGTTTCCATGTAGCAATGTGATAGGTAAAGAAAAATGTTCCATTTGTGTATTTCTTTCGAGAAAGTAATCCATTTATTTTCCTTATTTGGTTATTTTCACGAACACGTGTAGGTTATCAGAAAAACATGAAAATTCTATCCGTGGTTATGTTGTGTCTCGAGGGACGTGCGTCGTGCCATTTTACACTCTGTTGGCAAGCCTGGGTATCGGGTTGAACATCAGCTCCTCCACAGGAAAGCCTTATCTTCATCATCATTCTCCTGCCCTTATCCCAATTTTGGGGTCGGCGCAACATGTCTTTTTTCCCATATGGGTAAAAAGGGGGTGACTGACTACAGAGATGACGACTGACGGTGAAGATTAGTCGTCATCTCTGTAGTCAGTCGCCCCCTTTTTACCCATATCCTCTTTCACACAGTCCATCCATCGTTTCTTTGGCCTCCCTTACTCTTAGGGTCAACTCACACCAAAAGAGCGTCGAAGCGCAGCGCAGTTTCAGTGTCATATGAATTTTAGCTCGACTAACGACTAACTCGAGTCGCGGCGCGGATTCCCGCGGCGCCGCGGGCATCCGCGCGACTCGAGTTTCTCATGCGATAATAAATATTGTAGTAATGAAAATAAAGCTAAAATTCATATGACACTGAAACTGCGCTGCGCTTCGACGCTCTTTTGGTGTGAGTTGACACTTATAGCCATCCACATCCATACACAAGACTTTCCTCACGATATTTTCTTCATTCCTCCGCATCACATGCCCATACCACGACAACCGATTTCCACACAACTTTTCAGTCAGCGGTGCCACTTTTAGACTTCCTCTTCTACATTGTATATTCATTATTAATTCTATCTATGCGCGTAACACCACACATCGCTATTAGCATTCTCATCTCATCTTCTATCCTGCTTATTATGTACAACCACCTGCACCTTCCAGGATCTGAACGTAGCAAATGATAGACCTGCCCAGATAGACACATACTGGTCCAGTAGCGTATTCAAAGATTTCCCGCCCCGGGCCAAATATTTATACTGCCCCATAGTTGTCAAAAAAGGAAATATTCTTTTTTGCTATTGCTTATTTAGAATTTGAGCTAAACGATTCGGATAGGTAAGATTTCCTTGAGATAGACAAGAAGTTAAGGGGTGGCAAGAAAAGTAGAAATAGTAGTGCTTATCCAACTTGAAAAAACGGCAGCGGGTAGCATTCGCCACCCCTGGCAGTCTGCCGCCCCGGGCCATGGCCCTCTTGGCCTAAGGGTAAATACGCCACTGTACTGGTCGGACAAAAGAGTTGGTAGTGAATCGACATAAAAAGAAGAATTCTGGGTTTTTAGCCTTCACCTCTATCTGAGTTGAAGTCTGGATCTGAATCTCCGATAGTTCGTTTTAGTCACTTCCGGGGACTTGTGTTGTATGTGGTATCTGTCTGTCAGCATTACAATGTCTGTAGCTATTGTGAGTGATCTATTCTTGAGCCTCATCTACTTAGCCTATTCCCAACTATGTCAGGGTCGCCATTCAGTCTAGCCGAATTCAGCTAAATATTAGGTCCCCACTTATGAAATCAGCGTTGTGTATGGAGAATTTTAAAGAAATTGCATGAAAAATGCAATTTAATTATCTTTATTTTTTTTTTTTTTATTATTTTTTTAATGATAGTATGAAAAATACTAACATTTTCTTAATTAACAACTACGAACACTAATGTTTTAAAACTTTTATGCAATAATATTTAAAAACTAAGATAACGTACGCCACTTAGATTAAGCAAAAAAAATAAGTTTTGGCTAAGTTATAACAAATAGTGGTTTCATTTCTGCTAACAAACAAAAAAACAACCGACTTCCAAAAAAAAAAATACACTAAAAAAAAAATAACTTTAATTTCGGCAGTCGGTGTATGTATTTTATTTCTTCGATATTTGACACCGACTTCCGAAATTAAAGTTATTTTTAAATTTTTAGTGTATTTTTTTTTTTGGAAGTCGGTTGTTTATTTTGTAAAAAAGTTTTTTATTTTTCGCTTTTTAGTTGTTATACCCCAGAACTAAAATCCCCAATAACATGGAACGTGGAATTTAAACATTTGGAGAACACAAAAACGTCATCAAGATATGCCTATTTTTCGTTTTTGTTCAGTTTCTCAAAAAGCGCTAAAGCAATTTCGATAAAATTTATATGGGACCACCTCGGGAGTATATTCATTCGGATAAAAAAAGAATGCTGAAAATCGGTCCACAACGGACGGAGAAATGCGCGACATAAATAAAAAAAAAAAAAAAAACATACATACCGTCGAACATAGAACCTCCTCCTTTTTCGAAAGTCGGTTAAAAAGAGGACTCATTTTTAAGGTATTTTTTTTGTTTATAGAACTATAAGTAGTACGTTTTAATTCATAGAAGTGACGAAGGTCTCTATTTGTGAGAAAAAAACGCCAATTTCATAGGTGGGAACCCAATACTTACCTGTTATTTGTTTCTTTCCGGAATTTGTTATTCCGAAATATTCCTCAATACATGCTTATTATTGTAAGTAATAATGTTATCTGATAGTGATAGCACATTACATAACAAAATACAACATTTTCCTTATTTGCCAAAACAATACGGTACGAAATTTATGATGTTTACCTATATTCTGTAAGAAGACCTTGACTCCGATGACCTATGGTTCCAATATTAGACTGCGAGTAGGTAGTACACACAATAGGCGATCTACGCGACCTATACGAATGAGAACTGAATACAGCCATTCATTTCGTCAAATAGGTTCATTGTGAAGGACCCAGTGAGGCAGTGACCAATAGGTACTCTGACGATTGTAGACACAGCCTAATCTCAGCGGGTCTGTACCGGCCTTCAGCTGGCTTAATATGCTGGATAATTGGAGAGTCGTTTGAATATGGAATGTGTAGGCATCACATTTGTTTTAGGGATCAGTTCTGCTTGCCTGGCCGAAGTGGGCACTTATATCTTGCCCTGATTATCAATATAGTTATTTTGAGTGCCCTATCCCTCTTTCTTTTATAACACTGCACATATTAACAAGTCACTCTCATAGACCACACTCTCGCGTTGCCAGCGAGTGAGACCTATACCCTGAACTTACTAGAACGTCCCAGGATCCCTGCAGGCCGTACTGGTGCCTTGGGGTCCTACAGTACCTACCTACCTATAGGGTTCCGTACCTAAAGGGACCCTATTACTAAGACTCCGCTGTCCGTTCATTAGCGGGCTGTATGTCATGACCTGTAATAGGTAGACAGTTGAAATTTTCACAGGATGTGACACTAAAAAAAAAATATTAAAAATTAAAGGGAGCAGATCATGAGATACAACCCAAAAAAGAAATGTGTTTTTTTTTTCAGTTTATGGTACGGAACCCTTTGTGTGCGAGTCCGACTCGCACTTGACCGGTTTTTCTTGAGTGTGGGAAATCTTCAAATGACTTCTCCCGCTCTGAGTGAAGCGGGAGGGCGTGTCATACTCTTACTGACTAAAACCCACGTGTTCCAAGGCCGCGGTGACTTTTGCGAAAAATACCACGACCCTGCTAGGCACCGGCCTTGGCAGGCCTCGTCACTGCTTGCTGACATCTTTGTGAGGCGCGCGTGGTACCCTTAATAGCATTTAGTGTTGGCATTTGGTTGGCCCAACAATAAATGGTATTAGGGACACAACGCGCCGTCGTCGACCTTGGCCTGCATGGTCCGTATCGGTCGACGAGCTTCCCATGTCTCGCCATCCGCAAGGCAGGTTGACTTTACTTCTTTCTACGCTTTGAACTCATCAATGATGTGCCTATTAGTAGGTTATTTATTACCCAAGTTATAATAATAATCCTCCCGACAGAATTTCAACCACGGCGGCCAATGACAACGGAGATTACCCAAGCACGCAGGAGATTCTAAAATGCACTAGGACTCCGCCCGCGACTTCATCCGCGAGAATTTAATTTTTTTTTATAATCTATGACACTCACAAATAACGTGGCTTTCCATTGGTAAAGGATTTTCAAAATCGGTTCAGTAGATACAGAGATAACCTCACAAACTTTACCTCTTTATAATATTAGTATAGACAAGCGTGTGCGCAAACACACGTGCACTTTCTGTTCCTTTACTCTTATAGTCTGATGAGACGGCAATCCGACACGACCAGAGACAGAGCCTTTAGACAAAATACTTTTCTGTAAACGTTAACGCTAACGCTTCGTGCAAAATGTATGGCAAAGACATTACTGGGCGTGAGTCACGTGACAGTTCTCTGTCTAACGCTTCGTGCAAAACGTTGTTGCCATACATTTTGCACGAAGCGTTAGCGTTAACGTTTACAGAAATGTATTTTGGCTAAGGGGGCAGATCAGGCGCAGGATCAACAGCTTCACACGCTTGCCGAGGCACGAGCGTGTCACACCAACAACTTCCAAGCTTCGGTCTGCTTACAGAGTATAATTCCTAGTAGAAAAAACCCAAAGCACTTTTTGATAGAATCCCCGCTACCAAAAAAAAATCACAAGTTAGTAGTTCTAAAATTACTCAAGAAACTTCAATATCTTTCACAGTAGGGATTACCTTCTAATCTTATCTTAAAATTCGGCTTGAAGTGGCAAGTTATAGTGAACTGCTCCATCATTTCTGAGAACACTTGACTAAACAGAAGCCTGAAGTAGTGAGTTGTTTGTTTTGCGATAAACATGAGCACTGAGCAGTGGCACCAAACAGGGTGACCTCATCAAAATATGAGACAGATAACGAATTCCCACGCCATATCGATTACGTGTGGTCCAAGTGATAATCGCTGGCGAGCCTCGAAAGAACTAGCAAGACGAACGTAACGCGTACCACGAGGGCTGGTTTTAGATTTGGTGTTAAAAGAGTGTCTAGAAAGGCTTAACCCAAAAGAGCAGCAGTGGGACAGGGTAGGCTAAACTAAGAAGATAAAGAGGTACCTTAAGGAAGAAAACGAATTCTCCGACTGAACGTGCTGGCTGTCTGACGTTGCAATGTTCATGAGCTTGATATTCATATTTCGACCAATCAAAAGGTCATCTTACAGTAGCTCGGTCTCTTCAAAAAAAGTTTTTTGTAGGTAGATGAAACTTAAAACCAGTTCTTTAATAAGTCAGAAATTTATATTTACATCACTAACTGCTTAGTAATAGTATCTATAAAATAAAGTCGCACTCACTATTTTTGTCTATCTGTATTATGAGTTATTCTTTCTGCGCCCCTCTACCGATTTGCACTACCATTTGAATATTTTTTTCGCAAGGAAAAAATCTACTTATTAATACTCTCAAGATTAATGTTCTCAGAAAAGTTGCTACCTCGTTTCACGATCCGCTGTCGCTTACACCTTACACCACACTCCCTACACGTGGAGCGGTCAGCTTGCCATAACAATGTATGCGCGTGCGCCGAATCTAATTACCGGCTTTATTTGTTTATCGTTTTATTATCATTTATAACCTCGGCTATATTAGTCATTAGAAACTTGTGAGTAGTGGCAAGAAAATTGGTCAGTTGATGAAAAAAGATGTGTTCTGAGGAATGCTTCTTTAGTAAATATTTTAGATTGAATTAAAAACTCAAACAAACTATGTTTGGTCTTACTTAATTTTATGTAATTAACGGTGAAGATTTTTTTCCTAGGTAAATAAGTTCTAAGCCCGTATACGACATTGATATTGCGTTTTGGATGCATTGTTCCCACGTTAGAATTTTAAAGACTAGAGTTTTAAAAAATTTCATACAAAAATGTTTATAAAAACCCAAAGAAACAAATCAATAACTTATTTTGAAAAAGGGTTTCAATCATGAATTTATTTTGAATATAAAGTTTATTTTAACTTAGGATTCCAAGTCAATCCAAAGTTATCACAGTTCAAAGGGTGCTGTTTCATAAAACCGCAATTTCATAGATAAAGAGGCAAAATGTATATAATATCTATAAAATTATCCAACATGTAACTATTATTACAGGGTAACCTAATACCTTTTGGGGGAGGGAAATCATCCAATGACTTCTCCTGCTCTGGGTGGAGCGGGAGGGCGTGTCAGACTCTTACTGACCAAAACCCACCCCTGTTCCTTCCCTGCCTGAGTGCCCAGGGGTGCGGTAACTCATTTTCAGAATTTATCCGCTACCCCTAGGCATGCGGGCACCGGCCACGATGGGCCCCGTCAGTGGTGGCTGACAACATCTCTTTGAGGCGCGCGTGGAACACTACGCGCCGTCGACTCACGGGCCTGGTGCTGATCGGACGGCGAGCTACCCACTGCTCGCCGTCCGCAGGCCCGGGTAACCTAATACCTTATGGTACAATTATTATTTGAATACAATAAACTCACTACAGTACTAATTCGCACACCCATAAGTCCCGGCACCATCCACCTGGGTCTACCCCACCGTCTCGTACATGGATGGTACTCGTACCTTATTAAATTAGGACATTCTAAAATGCTATAATTTGATTTTTTTTCTATACAACCCAGTTATCCGAACATTCCAATTCCTAATCGGGGTCTCTTGGTTTTATACTGCCGGATTAGTGAGAATATACTGTTTAAAAACTTTTTTACAAAAAAAACAACCGACTTCCAAAAAAAAAATACACTAAATATTTAAAAAATAACTTTAATTTCGGCAGTCGGTGTTTGTATTTTATTTCTTCGATATTTGACACCGACTTCCGAAATTAAAGTTATTTTTAAATTTTTAGTGTATTTTTTTTTGGAAGTCAGTTGTTTTTTTTGTAAAAAAGTTTTTTATTTTTCGCCTTTTAGTTGTTATATCCCAGAACTAAAAACCCCAATAACATGGAACGTGGAATTTAAACATTTGGAGAACACCAAAACGTCATCGAGATATGCGTAGATTTCGTTTTTGTTGTTTCTCAAAAAGCGCTAAAGCAATTTCGATAAAATTTATATGGGACCACCTCGGGAGTATATTCTTTCAGATAAAAAAAGAATTTTGAAAATCGGTCCACAACTGACGGAGAAATGCGCGGACATACATAAAAAAAAAAAACATACATACAGTCGAACATTTCTATGTTCGTCTGTATGTATGTTTTTTTTTTTTTTTTTGTTTTCCTCCTCCTTTTTCGAAAGTCGGTTAAAAAGACATTTTTTTTTGGGTTAGGTTGGGTTTTAACCCTTGGTACCTGGGGTCGGCGCAACACGTTTTCGCCGTCCATTATCCTCTATCCCGCTATCATCCCTTATCTTTCATGGAAACTACCAATTGAATAAAGAAACCCTTCTTAGCTAGAGACAAGCACACTATAAATACTATAATGCACACGAAATCCTTGTTTACTAAACGTAAAATCAAAACAGGCCACCTGAAAACTGAAACGGAACAGCTGTTGATCACACCACACCTACTCGGAAGGGAAACCGATACCAAATTCCACTCCTGCACATAGCATGGCCAACACTGGCCATTGGCTATATTACGGCATCCATTGACAGTTCTATTCATGGCCATCGAACAAAAACCTCTTTGATATTTTTTTTTTATTCTTCTTTCAGTTTTTAAATTTGTGCAACTTTTTTAAATGAGTATTTTGTTTTGTCTAATATGTCAACTAAAATATTTTTTTGGACTCACAGAATCCTAGTGCGGGGTCTATAATAACATATCCCGGTCTGGGTGGAGCGGGAGGTCGTGTCAGACTCTTATTGACTAAAACTCCCGTGTTCTTTCAGTTGCCTGTACCAGGTCCGGGCTGACTCTTTCGAACACTCATGCGACCCAGGCAGTAGTGTGGGGTTTGTAATTAATTGCATATGTATTGGTTTATTTAAAACTAGCTGCGCCCCGCGGTTTCACCCGCGCACACCGGAATAAAAGGTAGCTTATATGTTAATCCAGGCTATAAGCTATCCACATACCAAATTTCATCCAAATCGGTCCAGCCGTTTGAGCGTGAAGAAGTAACAAACAAACACACTCACAAACTTTCACATTTATAATATTAGTGGGATAGTAGGATTATGGTATTGCATAGTCTAATTCCGACAAGCCCGTTCCATCATCGGCCCACTAGACGTACGACGATCCACCACCGGTACATGGTGGACATCCCACCCACACACACAAAATGTTTTTGGGAACACATTCATTGTGCGTACAGCTAAGGAGTGGAATTCCCTGCCGGAGTCTGTGTTTCCTGATAGCTTACAACCTGCGAGTCGACAGTGCAGAATAGGTTACTTCTAGGTAAGCGCGCTCAATCGTCGACCACATCATCGCTTACCATCAGGTGAGATAGTGGTCAAACGCGAGCCAATAAATGATTTAAAACAAAAATATTATTTATTTATTTATATTTTCTTGGGACAATAAAGATTATTTAAAAAAGGCAATGGATACCGCAGTGTTGCCAACATAATCTTTGTTGGTGAAAAACAAGAACCATATTATATTTCACTGACCTTGTGCATGCAGATACGAGACACGTGTAAACTAAGATCCAGTGCATCTACATATTTATGCAGTCAACACAGTGTAGTGATTATTTACTGGTATAAATGAATCCATGTTGGTTTTATAGTCAATTAGATTTGCATTCAGATTAGTTTGTGGCTTGAATAAGAATAAATCTAAGTTGTTAAGACGTCGACGGAAGACTACATGAAGTTTAAATAAATAAATAAGACTATGGACTCATGCTATGTCATGACAAGATGCCTTTAAAGTTTGCCGTAGTTGTAGGTACTGTGGTGCGTGTGCACTCAGCACACACACGGCACTTAAGGCGCGGTTATACGACTTTAAGAGGTTTTTAATTGAACATCACGTCTAAACGACTTGTCTTATTTCTTTGAAAAAAATATATGTTACTCTAGACTATTTTCATCGTAATTTGATCTGAGAATATTTAAAATAATATTTTTATAAAATAGTGTAATTAATTTGTGAAGTTATGTCTAACGTGGATTAAAAATTGAGAATCACGCAAAAACTATAAAGCGTATTTTTATAAAACCTTCACCATTTTAAAGATCATTTAATTATGTATAATTTAGTCTCAGCGTTTCAGTTTACAAATTGTTGATTTATGTGTAATAAATTAATAATGCGTCTAATTTGGGACAGCGCTCCTTGATGGCCGAGTCCTATTACTGGGTGGACATTCGACGCGTTACGTGAGCTCGGTGCAGAACACGCAAGCTAACCACTCAAGGTCGTTGGCAGCTAATAGCGCCTTAAGGAGCGGGCGCTGTTGGCTGGTTTGTGTGTTCGTTATTTGATGAGTTGTTCGAATGATTCATTTAGAATAGGAATATCATTTTTGTTTTAAGGCGCGGACTGACTACGATTTGATATAGCTTCAAATAAGGTTGGGAATTGAACATAATAGTTGTGTTGACGATGCGAATACACATTTATTTTACGGGATTTCTTTAGATTATCCAGAATATACACAATAAATTAAATAATTGTCAGGTCAAAGTTTTAATAAAATGCTAATTCTATTCAATTCTTAAAAAAAAATTGTTGTTATCGCTGAAAATACAGAGATGTTCGACGCCAAAGTTTAATTTTGTGGAGCAATTTCCATATTTTTTATTGGGAACATCAAACAGTTTTTTACTATTCTGTTCGGTTAAATTTTTTCTTTAAACCCTTCTCTGTCCATTGTATTTTTCGCAAAGGATATTTTCATTGCATTACGTCATAGTCGAAAATCCAGGAAACCAATTTTTTTGACTATTGAGGTAATACCGCGCCTTAATTAGTTCAGAGCCGCTCGTGCAAGAGGGACATGTATTATTTTAAATAACAATATAATTCAAAGTGCTGAACCCTCTTTCTCTCCTTACACTCAACAGTTAGCAGTATAACACTTGACTTGCCTACACGACACTCTCGCAGCCAGCGTTTAAGACAGCTCCCCAAGCTACAGAAGCACCCCAGCACGCATAGCATGACCACTATAGAAACAGATTTTATCAACGGAAGAATAGACAAAATAATAGATTGTAGAAAGGTTTCTACCGTTCTAAGCAAGGTGATGTTAAAACTGAAGAGCAGAAAAGTTTCTATTCTTCAGTCGACAAAATTCTACAATGTAAAGCATGATGCTCGGGCAGAAAATATGTCAAGTTTCATAAAAAGAACTTTGTCTATTCTTGGTAGAATAGAGATAGAATTGGTCATGCCACACGTGCTGGAGCCCTGGAGGTTCTACAGTACTATAGTTTTTGCGTTTTAGCATGGTAATCTATTATATCACTATATACTTATTATAAAACAAAGTCGCCGCGTATGTACGCATTACACTCAAAAACACTGAATGGATTTTCATAGCAATAGACAGCGTGATTCATGAGGAAGGTTTTGGTGTATAATTTGTACCCGTGCGAAGGTGGGGTGGGTCGCCCGACCGAATTTCGATCACGGTGGGCATGCTAAGTACCCGGGCCTGCGGACGACGAGTAGTGGGTAGCTCGCCGTCCGATCAGCACCAGGCCCGAGAGTCGACGGCGCGTAGTGTTTCACGCGCGCCTCAAATAGATGTCAGCAATCATGACGGGGTCCGTCATGGCCGATGCCTGCCCAGGGGTTGTGGATAAATTCGAAACAGAGTTAATTACCGCGCCCCTGGGCACGGAAGGAACAGGGGTGGATTTTAGTCAGTAAGAGTCTGACACGCCCTCCCGTTCCACCCAGAGCGGGAGATGTCATTGCCAAAAAAAAAATTACGCAAGAGATATTATTGTGCACAAGCATCATAGAAAGAAAGAAGAAAGAAAGAAAAATTATTTATTTTGCACAGATTACAAAACGCACATTAATTTTCAAAAGCCCAGTATCCATAGCCCGATGGGAAGGCAATCCGACAAAACCGGGGTATGTTGTTGTTGAATTTATTTATTTTTGTTGAATTTATTTATTTTTTGTTTAATTTAATTATAATTTAATTGCAATTTAAGTTAGTTTAATTTCAATTCAATTTGATTTCAATTTAATTTAATTTGATTTAATTTCAATTTAATTTATACTCAATTTAATTTATAATCAATTTAATTTCTACTTTTACTTTAATTTAATTAATGTTTGTTTGGTTATGTTTAAAACTATTATTCTGATTTTTAATTTTTATTTTATTATTTTATTTGTAATGGTTATCTTTATTTTATTTCTCTTGTACTTGACATGATGGATTATTATACGTTGGTACCTACTCGTGCCCTATCTAGGTGTAACGTAAGAGCCATATTACTGCACACAAATTTTATATGTTCACTGGCTTCTAAGATACAGGTGCATAAACCTAGTTTAGAAGTCAGGGGTTTTAATTATTGTATATCTTTAAGCCTTTTATTGTCGTGTACAAAATCTGTTTGATGTTAAATATTGAGAAATAAATTATTATTATTATTATTAGTTCAGGCGCAGGACCAACGCCTTTACGTGCGTTTATGTCGCAGCCATTTGGTTGAATTAGCCAGTCAATTGGACGCCTAGGCCGAGCGCCGAATCGAATTTATCCTCAACCCCTGGGCAGGCATCGGCCATGACGGGCCCCGTCCTAATTGCTGACAACTCTTTGAGGCGCGCGTGGAACACTACGCGCCGTCGACTCTCGGGCCTGGTGCTGATCGGACGGCGAGCAACCCACTACTCGCCGTCCGCAGGCCCGGGTCTACGGTGGCCGGAGATCGTCTCGCGGCGCCAGAAGTCCCAGGCGTCTCCTGAGGTGGCTGCTGCTGAGAGCGTGAGGGCGTCTCCGTTGTTGAGTCTCCCTCACGCGTCCCGCCTCCGCCTTCGCGAGCATTACTGCTTCGCAGAAGGAGGAGACGGCTTCCCATTCCCTCTTGCTCCGTACCATGGCCTGAACCAGGACAGGGAAAGCGCCTGCCTGGGTTTGAACTCACGATCTACAACTTGTAATTCGCAGTCGTTACCACTGGGCCACCATTGCTCTCTCAGCTCTGATGAGAAGTATGCGATCTTGTATTTAGATCCCCCAAAAAAGTAGTTAAAGAAAGCAGGTTAGCGAGATTTATAAATAAGACTTTTTATCCCGGGCTTTAAACACAGTGTATTCTTGATCGAAGATCCCGGGAGTACCTATGTTCCCTTAGGATAATCTCCGGCTTACACGAGGGCGAAGCCGGTGGCAAAAACTAGTATTCGATAAATCAATCATGTTGTGAGCTCTTCAAACGAAGTGCTCTTCAATATATTGAAAATATGAGCCAGACTACTCTAAAATATTATTATCTACTTTGGGATTCTATTACGATAAAGCAAGTGGATGCTTATTCCATTACGTATAGTATACGTAGATATAGTCAGCCTTCAAACGTTCCCACTGCTGGGACACAGGCCTTCTCTCTGTGAGAGGGAATGGGTCTTAATTCACCACGCTGGCCCAGTGCAGGGCCTGGGCCTGCAGTCTCGACATTGATAGCGATCGCTACGTCCTAGCGATTGGTCGCTACTTCGGAAAAATAATTGATTTTCTTGGAATTTGTACAGAGACGGCGTAATTTTTAACTTGCAAGCATTATTTTTCATGAAAACGGATATTTTTTTTAAATTTTAATTATTATTTAAACCGCTTGTAACAATTAATGATCACGTTACGACCGATTGTTAGGACGTAGCGATCGCTATCAATGTCGAGACTGCAGAGCCTGCAGTCTCGACTTTGATAGCGATCGCTACGTCCTAACGATTGGTCACTACGTCGGAAAAATAATTGATTTTCTAGATATAGGCAACAAAGACGGCGTAAATTTTAACTTGCAAGCACTATTTACAACACTTGCAGGTTAAAATTTACGCCCTCTCTGTACATATCTCAAGAAAATCAATTATTTTTCCGACGTAGCGACCAATCGTTAGGACGTAGCGATCGATATAGGCCCAGGCCCTGGGCCTGCAGTCCCGACATTGATAGCGAAACATACGTTAGCTACCGATCGCTAACTTACTAGCCGTTAAAAAGCTCCCCATTGTGAAGGTAAAATATAGATCATAAATAACCTGATAAAATAATTGATTTTTTTGAAGCACGTACAGAGACGGCGTAAATTTTAACTTGCCAAGTTAAAATTCACGCCGTCTCTTTTTTCAGATTATGATCTAAATTTTTTTCTCACGAATTTGAAATGAGGGAGTTTTTTAATGGCTAGTAATTTAATCAAGGTCGAGACTGCAGACCCTTGAGGGCCTTGATAGCGAAACTTACATTAGCTACCGATCGCTAAATTACTACCCGTTAAAAAACTCCCTCATTTGCGAGGAAAACTTTTAGATCTTAACCTGAAAAATAATTGATATTCTTGAAATAAGTACAGAGACGGCGTAAATTTAACTTGGAAGCACTATTTTTTATGAAAACTTATAATTTTTTTAAATTTTAATGACTATCTTTTACCGCTTGTAACAATTAATTAAATTAACTTTTTAAAATATTAAAGGACTTAAAAGTTTGCCTCCTTGCAACATTAATTTCTTAGCGAACGAATTCGGTCGTTACGCGATCGTTAACTATGTCGAGACTGCAGGCCCAGATTGATGAATGTCACATCTTCGAATTGAAATTGTCATGTCGTTCCAATTTTTGGTTAGTACGTGCCAGTTTCCATACGATGTTGCCCACCACCGCTTTGAGATCAGTAATGATGAAATAATTTGCACACGGAAATTGCCTGCCTAGGTTTGAACCCACGATCTACTACACGTAAGTCGGAACCATTACCACTGGGCCACCACTGCTCCCTATTTTGTAGGTACATGAAGTATTTTGTGAACTCCACGATGGGAAATTTACTAATTTGAGTACAGCAACAAAGGATTGAGTGGGATAACAAAAACACCCTTGAAAGATTATGCGCCTTAATTTTCTAATTCCGTATGTAGGATAACGCTTCGATAAATCGCGATAATCGTCATAAGATATGCGAGAGGCCGGAGTGCCATTGAAGGCGTATGAAAGTACTCAGAAATTGGTTTCCACAAGGGTTTACAAAGGAGGCTCACTGTCACTGAAACCCTCTGTTAAAGTTTCAGCCGTAAAATCTACCTTTTTTTTTTGCGATTTTAGGGTTGTTCACAATCACAGTACTTTCGCCGTCCGTAAGATTGCCTACGAATTAAAAGTCAATTCAAGTTATACTCCTTTTTTCATCAGCATCAAATATCCAAGTATCCATGGCCTGTTACAACACCATCCTGAATACCTGATCAGAGATCATTGAAGTTCCGGATTCCTGGTCACGTAACCGCTCGTTGAGTCGGCACGAACAACTTCCTGCCGTCACCGACTCATCACACCATGACCCTGACAATAACCGTCCGCCACGTGGGAGATACTATTACAGCAGTGGTTCCCAACCTTTATCTAACCTGTCCCCCTAGCCATATTACAAAATGTATGGCAATGACACTACCTGCGTAGAGAAGTGTCACGTGACTTATCGCAGGTAAATGTCATCGCCATACATTTTGTACTAAGCGTTAGCGTAAAGGATAATAGAAAAGTAATATGGCTAGGGGGCCCGGGACATTCTCGGCTAAAAATACATTCCACAAGTCCCTAGGTAATGTCCATAAAATATATAACAAAGTACCTGAATTTTATTAATAAAAAATAAGATAAAATTAATATATGTACGAGTATTTACAAAAAAAAACTAAAACAATTCTTATAAGAAGTTGCTATTAAAGTATAAAGGAATATTTGAACGACAAAATATAAGTGCCAACATATCCAATAAGACAAGTATACTCGTACTTCACTATAAATGTAGTAAAAAAACCGTAAAATAATAATACTTAGATTTAGTTCAGAAGACTGATAAGCTAAGTTTTTTCAAAAGCTTCCTCTCTTCTACTGTTTTGCTGTGCCCGACAAGGTCCATAACAATGACTATTCTCTTTGGTTCATAATGTTCATAATTATAAACATAGGATAGCATTTTGGAAACTATAGCGGCAGATGGGATAGCCCCATACTGGGACATTGGATACGCCGCCTACATGCTACTGTGGCGTAATTTAGGATAGTAATAAATTATTTTAAAAAAAACTGGTAGTTACAAGTACTAACACTAGATTTAAGTGTATATTTACAAATTATGGACTTAAACCTTATAACCTACCACCTTTTTTTGTGGAATGCAAATAAACAATTGAGTATTGACAACCTTGGCTTCTTTGTTTATAGCAGGGACAAGAACTCCAGAAGAAAATTTAACTATGTAAAATCTTAAAAAAAAATCATAAATCATAAATTCAAAACTTGTAGCAACCACTTCTATAAAATCAATAGTAACGAGCATTGTCATTAAAAACAACATTTCTGATTGAAATCAGTTCGCATCAATATTCCTTTTTAGTTGGTAAGATTTAAATAATTATTAAATCTTTCGCTGATCATATTTTAGCTCCTGCGGAGCACCAGTGGTCCGCGGACCAAAGGTTGGGAGCCACTGCTAAATAGGAACCGATACAACTTGTGAATTGGTGGGCGTATTTGTACTTGTAGTGAAGCTGAAATTATATCTGATAATTGGGGATTTGATATGTGGGTGTAATTTGCTGGCTTTGAATGATAACAGGTGTCATATTTGGGAGCCTAGTGGAAAGAGGCATGTGGTACAGGAAGGAAGACCTCTATAAATTGAGACAGAAATGGAAATAATAGGGGAACTTTTCTTATACCACTGTGTGATCGTGTAAGCGGGTACACTATTTATGTTTTTTTTTGTGGGGTGGGAAATCATCCAATGACATCTCCCGCTCTGGGTTGAGCGGGAGGGCGAGTCCGACTCTTACTGACTAAAACCCACCCCTGTTCCTGCCCTGCCTGAGAGCCCAGGGGTGCGGTAACTCATGTTGAGAATGAGAATTTATCCGCTACCCCTAGGCATACACCATTCATGCTTGGAGGCTTTTTGAAGTAAAACTTCTTTACGCACTCTTGACTTGGGGAGTAAGCTGGTGAATGTGTGACGAGAGCGTTATGAAAAGTGTGACCGGGCGAGGCGAACGCAAGTTGAGAGGGAAATATAAGTTAGTGAAGATAGAAAGAGAGAGAGAGAGAGAGAGAGAGAGAGAGAGAGAGAGTTACGGTTCGTATATTACTGTAGAGGCAAGAGAGAGAGGTGTGAGCACACGTACATATATAAAAATATACCTACATGCATACATACATATAGATGGAGCTAAAGAAGTTTTACTTCAGTCGTGTGGTCTAAAGCTCACTCGTTTTTGTTTTGGGTGGGAAATCATCAAATAACATCTCTCGCTCTGGGTGGAGCGTCCCGGGCGTGTCAGACTATTACTAACTAAAACCCATACGTGTTTTTTTTTAGTTTCCTATGCCAGGGGCGATGACTCTTTCAAATACACCGGCGGCAACCCTAGCAGACACCATGAGGCTGTTTAAATTGGTTTACTTTTTATGCTGGAGTTTATCTGTTTTTGATGGCATAATGGAATATGCTAGGTAAAACGTGGCGGATAATTTAATTTTGGACGATACTCGTGTATTATTTTTCCATGTTATGTTACTTAAATGTAAAGTTATTACTTGCCAACCTATTGTATAAATTTAAGTTCTTTAAACTTAACAGACAGATGTATTGCTGGGAAGTTTGTTGCACCACTTCGTCTTCCCAGATAAAACACTAGGGTGACGCTCGGGCGTTTTTTGGGGACTGTCTTTACGTAGAACTTTGACGTTCAAAAGTGCTGGCTCTCAGCCTAGTTTGAATAAATGACATTTGATTTGATTATCAAAAAGTGGAAAAAATGTGTTGAAGACTTGAAGCAGACCACGAGGGTAAGAATGCGAGTAATATCTATCGTAATAAGGAAAGCAGTCACCAGGGAAAAACATCTCAAGCGTCTCTGTACAAAGGACGCGGGTAAATACCAGAAACTTGAAAAACAACTTAAGGCGCTATAACTGCCAATGACCTTGAGTGGTTAGCTTGCGTGTTCTGTCACGTTCTGTGCTGAGCTCACGTAACGCGTCGTACATCCACCCAGTAATAGGACTCGCCCATCAAGGAGCGCTGTCCGAAATTAGACCCATTATTAATTTATTACAACACAACAGGTATTGAACTAAAACACTTAGACTAAATTATAAATAATTAATGATCTTTTAAATGGTGAAGGCTTCATAAAAATACGCTTTATAGTGTTTGCGTGATTCTCAATTTTTTATCCGCGTTAGACATAACTTTACAAATTAATTACACTTTGTTATAAAAATATAATTTCAAATATTCACATATCAAATTACGAAGGAAATTGTCTACAGTAACATATATTTTTTTCAAAGAAATAAGACTAGTCGTTTAGACGTGATGTTCAATTAAAAATAATTAGAAGTCGTATCATCATTAACCTTTTATTGTCCCCGCTGCTGAGGCACAGGCCACTACACAGGCCTCCTCTCTGTGAGAGGGTGTGGGCCGTAATCCAGCACGCGGGCTCAGTGCGGGTTGGTGGATGTCACATGTCTTCGAATTTTTGATTCTAGGACATGCCGGTTTCCTCACGATCAGAAGTCGCATAATTGCGCCTTAATAAACAAAAGCTAGTTAAAACTTTTGTACTTAAAAGTTACTTCGATAAATGACGAAGATACGTAATGAAGCAGAAAAGGGTATAGAGTATCCAAGGAGATCTACTGTACAATAATTTAAGGGTATATAATATCCCTAAAGATCTACGTTTTAATTATTTCCGTTGCGCTTGTAAATGATTTGTTATTTTTAGCAGTTTTAATATAATAATTAGTTATTTATTTAGTCCACATTATTAACTAAATTCGTTTTTGACCTAATCTCGCCGAAACCGAAACTTCGATTCGTCATTAAAATAAATAAGATCCAACTTTCTGACAAGGTTTAGTTGAAATAAAATAATTTGAACGTGAGTATAAGGAAACTGGTATTGGTAAAGACGAATGAAATGACATTTGGAAAGCCGTAGGTAGGCCACAGAGAGCCTGCATTACCTGATCAACCGGTTAAAATGTAAACAAGGAATCGAAGAGCTCGCCTCCTTACCGTCACCGAATCAGACGAGGTAAAGCTTGGGATAATGTGTGAGCGGGTAGCGGGCTAATTTCTGTCGAAATGTCGGTAATAACGCGATTTTAATGGAAATAAGAAAGGCAAAAGAAAATAGAGAAATACTCTGATATACAATATGTCCAGGTTTGCAGTAATAAAACTTTAATTTTATCGGTAAAAACGTACCCCTAAAGATAAAACAATTTTAGTATCTTTCTTATTTCGATATCCACATAGTCTCACAACTATAACTTTGGGCCTTCTGTTTCTGGGGTGGGAAATCATCCAATGACTTCGCCCGCTCTGGGTGGAGCGGAAGGGCGTGTCAGACTCTTACTGACTAAAACCCACCCCTGTTCCTTCCCTGCCTGAGTGCTCAGGGGTGCGGTAATTCAGGTTAAGAATTTATCCGCTATCCCTAGGCATACAGGCACCGGCCACGATGGGCCCCGTCAGTGGTGGCTGTCAATCGTCTCTTTGAGGCGCGCGTGGAACACTATGCGCCGTCGACTCACGCGCCTGGTACTGATCGGACGGCGAGCTACTCACTGCTCGCCGTCCGCAGGCCCGGGTCTACGGTGGCCGGAGATCGTCTCGCGACATCAGTCATACGCCCAGTGCCTCTCCTGCGGTGATAGCGGCCGGGGCCGTGAGGGCCACTCCGTTTCCCGCGTCCCGCCTCCGCCTTCGCGATAATTTCACAAGGGCGTACATTTAATCATTCGGGCGGGCAAATCCGCTGATAGAAGCCAGTAATTAATATAATAATGTACGTACAATCTTAAACAAAAACATTTTTAGGGTTCCGTACATCAAAAGGAAAAAAACGGAACCCTTATAGGATCACTTTGTTGTCCGTCTGTCCGTCTGTCAAAACCCTTTATCTCGCGAACGCGTGGAGGTATCGAGTTGTAATTAAAACCATATACTCAGGTCTACAGTCCCTTGAAGCTGTGAAAAAATCAAACTTCTAAGTTAACGTAAAAACGTATATTTCGACATTTTGAAGGGAATCAAAATTTATAGGGTAAGTACTTCCCGCTGTCCTACAATCATGAAATTTAGCAAGAAGCAAGGTCTTATAACACAAGTTATGGGAAAAGTCTGACTACCGTTAATTTTTAATTAAATCACAAAAAATAGGGTACCCATACAAGGAATTCGGGTCCAAATTTTAAAGTGAGGCGACCGAATCATGTCCCCACATGATTCCATCGTATGAATGGACCTCATTCGCACAAGCTCAAACAGATTTTATATTATTTTAACCACATCTAATTACGGAAAAATTAAAAAAAAAAACCAAATTCAATTCCCGAACTTTTTACTTACCCGCAAGCTTGTACGGAACCCTCGGTGTGTGAGACCGAGTCGCACTTGGCCGGTTATTTTATTTAGCCAATACTTCCCAAATCCTTCGGGGCTTTAACCAGCAGTGTGACGTACTGTGCTAATTTAAGAATCTTTAGTTAAGCTTTGCATGTAACTGTTTTTTGTCCCTAACAAATAAAATAAAATTAACCGACGAAAAAGAACTAAAAAGCAAAAAATAAATAAACCTTTTAAGTCTTGAGTAATGAGCTTATTTACCTACATAAAATATCAAATTTTATATAAACTAATTTTGAGTCGGCGCCAAACAACAATCTGATTATTAAATATCTAAATTTTATAAGTACTTACAAATGAAGAGGGCTGTAAGTAGGTAATTAATCATTTAAGAAAAAAAAAAACAAAAAATTAAAAGTTTTTTATTTCATGATTTTTTGTGGCTCGCATCATCTTTTAACACTCTGAGGCTAATTTCTAATTCTTCATCATTCCTCTTGCCACTGAGCTGATGATATAACAATCCTTCCATGAAGTTCCCAGGATATTGACCAGTTGAGGTTACCTCCAATATTGTAAAGACGTCTTTTCGTCAAAGCATATTAAGCGGTATTTGTCACTAAAACCAGTTTTTATATCTGACTTCTATTGTTTAGGGAAGGTATGGTTTCCATCATCAGCTCAGTTTCATGATGTGATGGTTCCTAAATGCAAATACCTGATTCAGTTATGAAAAGTAAACAGAAACAATATTCGTGCCAAATTTTCGAGGTAAATCCTGATTTCCTTGACATGGGACAATCCTTGAGGTATACCCTATCTAAGAAAAAAAGAATCATCAAAATCGGTTCATAAATAACGGAGTGAGGGCCGAACATACATACAGAAACGCTAAACGTGCCCACAATTTTCGAGGTTTTCTCTCAATTTTGTCAGGATTCCATTGTCAGATCCTGATTTCCTTGACATGGGACCACCCTTGAGGTATACCCTATCTAAAAAAAAAGAATAATCAAAATCGGTTCATAAATGACGGAGTGAGGGCGGAACACACATACAGAAACGCTAAACGTGCCCACAATTTTCGAGGTTTTCTCTCAATTTTATCAGGATTCCACTGTCAGATCTTGACTTCCTTGACATGGGACCACTCTTGAGGTGTACCCTATCTAACAAAAAAAGAATAATCAAAATCGGTTCATAAATGACGGAGTGAGGGCTGAACATACACAAAAAAAAAAAAAAAAAACATATACGGTCGAATTGAGAACCTCCTCCTTTTTTTTCGTCGGTTAAAAATAAAAACATTTTCACCTTGAAAGATATAACATTTTTTTCAAATCATTCGCTGTACAAAAATGTTGATAAATAAAGAACAATCCCCGCTATCAATACCTTCGTACCTTCGAACACGTTTTCAATAAAAACACCAAACCAAAATTAAAAGACACGTGTATCTTAACACAAATATTTTCGACACATGTCAAGATACACTAGTTTTCGATAATAGTACAAATGACTCACACGTGCTTTTGTACAGTATTTTGTTTACACCTATTGGTTATTTTTTATTATTTCTAAAGAATTTTTGTTATTGTATCTTTGAGTTTTTATGTTCTGTTTTTATAGTGAGAAATGTTTCAGTGCTAGATTTTAATCACGTCTATTGGAAAGGAGTGCTTAACATTTTTCATTATTTTTGGGTATTCTTATTTTGTTTTTAGTCTAGATGTCCTTTAATTTATAAAACTAATGAAATATAACACCTTGTACCTAACAAAGTGGTTTTGTTTTTCAATAAAGTTTGTGTCAGATTCTGGAAATTGTCTTCACTCTTATGGCGTGACTCCTTTGCCCACTATTCCCTATTCTGTCGCTTATATACAGTTTTCACATTTTTCTTTTTTTTCAGTTTGGGAGATCATCAAATATTCCTCCTGCTCTGGGTGGAGTGGGAGGGCATGTCAGACTAACTAAAACTCAGCCATGTTCCTTAATTTTTCCCTTTTGTGTTCCAGGACCGCGCTGAAGTCCCATTGGGTATCCCATACGGGTTCAAAAGTCCATTGTAGTCTCCATTAAGGTAAACACATTTACATTTTACTTACCATTTTTACCAAATCGAGAATTTAACGAAACAAAAAGGACTGAAAGGGATCACATATCCCTAATGGTATTTTCATGTTCTTTCTTTGAATCGTTCGTCAATATTAAACTGAGCTTTTAACGAAAACATGACATTAAATTGTTCGCAAAACTGCTATTATATAACACAGTAGCTTCTGTCAACGGCTTTGCCTGCGTGGAATTATTACTTCCCTCATCATAAATTATTATAGCCTATGTGCTATTCTAGACTATAATCTATCTCTGTGTCTTTCATCCAAATAGGTCCAGCTGTTCTGGCGTGATTGGCCTTACCCAATTGTTATTACACCGAACGATCGATCCTCGATCGATACCATTGATCGAAATTAATTGATTGATGTAATAGCTTTGACCGATCGACAGATACCGGTCGATAAACAATCGACCGGTCGACTAATCCATTCTACCATCGATCGACGCTAGATCGATTGGTGTACCTAGTAGAACTACTATAATACTATAGATCGACGTCGACAAATCCATTCTACCATCGATCGACGCTAGATCGATTGGTGAACCTAGTAGAATCTATAGATCGACGTCGACTAATTCATTCTACCATCGATCGACGCTAGATCGATTGGTGTACCTAGTAGAAACTATCGATCGACGTCGATTAATTCATTCTACCATCGATCGACGCTAGATCGATTGGTGTACCTGGTAGAAACTATAGATCGACGTCGACTAATCCATTCTACCATCGATCGACGCTACATCGATTGGTGTACCTAGTAGAAACTATCGATCGACGTCGACTAATTCATTCTACCATCGATCGACGCTAGATCGATTGGTGTACCTGGTAGAAACTATAGATTGACGTTGACTAATCCATTCTACCATCGATCGACGCTAGATCGATTGGTGGACCTAGTAGAAACTATCGATCGACGTCGACTAATTCATTCTACCATCGATCGACGCTAGATCGATTGATGTACCTAGTAGAAAATATAAATCGACGACGACTAATTCATTTTACCACCGATCGACGCTAGATCGATTGGTGTACCTAGTGGAAACTATAGATCGACGTCGACTAATTCATTTTACCATCGATTGACGCTATATCGATTGGTGTACCTAGTAAAAACTATAGATCGACGTCGACTAATTCATTCTACCATCGACCGACAGTCGATCAATTGATGTAATATAATAACACACTAACAAACATTCATCCATTCTTTTCGCATTTAAATTATTAGTACCTATGATTGATATTTTCAGATCAAAAACATTTTTTTTTGTTTCATAATTAGTTTTCATCGGTGTGAAGTGATGACGCAGAAATACGTCCCCGAAACGAAAATACCTGTCATATTTAACAACGAAGTATTTTTGTGTTATTTTAAAATAGGGTTTAAGGTTGAATCCCGATGTTTACTTCCCACTCTTGTGACGCTTGTACGCAATGTAGCGAAGAAGGGCAACTTTATAGGTTACAATAAGTTTAAAAATAAACTTCAATCTTTAAGTTCAACCAAACGCCTTTACAAAGCTCAAAAAACAAAAAAACGATCCAAAACCCAGTCGGTGTAGGCAAAACTGGCTGGATCGATTGTATTTTTAACCTTTCATTATAAAAAAAGAAACTTAAATCATAATCGCCGTTTGGGAGCTACGATGCCATAGATAATTATACACAGATATTCACGGAAACGGCAACTTATAGCACTCCTCTGTTTTGTAGGAAGTAAAAAAAAAACTACGTCAGAACCGCATCCAAACCACCAAGTTCAATGGAAATCCCACAAGTTGGCAACACTGCTCTGTCTTTAGGCGCGAACTTAGCATTTTTTTCCCTCGTAAAAACTTAATAGTGCTTGTCGGAACTAAAATACCGTTGTGAAGGTCAGTTGAGCGTGAAATTGACCTTGTGAGGTTTATAATAGTAGCTGGTTAAGTAAGTTACATCGTGAGCTTACTTCCTATTTTGTAATGTTGTAAAGTGACCGCGCTTTGAAGAGGTGTGAACTTGAAATGCAGTAAAAGGTTCATTCAGGTTTTTTGTAAATAGATGCCTAATGGTACCAGAATGAATTTGAAGATGAGTATTTGTCAAAAGCGCGCTAAAGCTCGTGGCTAAAGTAATAACAGCCGCATGGGTTGATCTATCAGGTTAAGCTACGCTTGCCGGGATCTGTCCGTGGATGGGTGACCATCTTTACATACTGAGACTCCTCCGTGCCTCGGAAAGCACGTTAAGCCGTTGGTCCCGGCTGTCAAACGCGGATCTTTGACAGTCGTTACGGGTCGTCAGAACCCCGAAAGTCTGACATCCAGTCTTACCAAGGGGTATCATATTACCCAGTAACTGGGTTATGGAGGTAGGCAGATAACTTCTATTTGTCAAATTCAACTCTTAATCAGAAAACCGGTCTTTTGGCATTCAAATAGCGCTGATACGTTCTAAAATCTAAATTCTCAATTGGAACCGGCCATATTTATAGTGAAATCAAAACAATAGGGAATATGCATGAAAAAAATATTTATTATCTAACCGGTTTATCGATGAATGTACTAAAATAGAGTACGAACAGTGAAAGCAGAATCAAAATTGTTCGAAAATTAGACGAGATATAACAACTTTAAACAAATATATCTGTCCCTCTCTCGAAAACGCTGTTTTCTATGGCAGTTGTATGGGCGTCATGTCCTTTGACGTCAAAGAACACGTCGGACTTCTCTTTCTAATTGACAACTTTAAAGCTTTATAACTTCGTCGCTGATGATGATATTTTGAAAATTCCTTCATATTTGTTCACTATAGTTAATAATTCTTCAAAAAAAACGAAAGAAAATTTAAATTACGCGGATTAGCCTGGCGCTTTCATCTTAAAGAGTCCCAGGTTGTAGCTATTAGCAAACCGCATGAAAATACGTTTAGTACTTTTAAAGTTTATCGCGAACAAACAGACGGACGCGATGGGGGACTTTGTTTTATAATATGTTTAGAATAGATTGAATCGAATGCCGTAGCGATACGGCAATACCAATATAACAGTGAGTCCTAGAGACGAGATGGCCTTCACTCCGCTAATATAATAATATGCATAATCATTGTTTAGTGGTTCCACGACAGAGTAGGGGTACGCAACATTTATGTTAAATCTGGATATACTTTTTACAAGACTTTTTGTTATGATTGAGGCACGCGTTTGACCACTATCTCACCTGATGGTAAGCGATGATGTGGTCGAAGATGGAGCAAGCTTGCCTAAAAGTAACTTATTCACTCTTGACCTAAGGCCTTAAGGCCCTACTACCGGCCAAGTGCTGCCCTCATTGAATAAAAAATCGGAGCATAGCATAGAAAATAAATATTAAAGAATCCAACGTCACGTTTGTTACAATGAAGATAAAGTATTTTTACGTTGTTTAAACAGGTCTCAAAATGTTTCGTATCCAAAGTAGTAGGCAAAAGTGTCAAAAATGGTCGTTTTTGGTACGTTTGCCTACTACTCTAACAAACGTGACGTTGGATTCTTTAATATTTATTTTCTACGCTATGCTACGATTTTTTATTCAATGAGGGCGCCACTTGGCGGGTAGTAGACCCTTTAAATACCTTCAGTTTATAGTAACAAACTATTTAAGTTCCGTATATCGAGATTCGTTAGTAACGGTAGTAAAGTATTTTGTTGATATTATATTCCGTACTGGAGAAAACTAATGATGATGAATGGTTGATGGGGCTGAAAAGTCCTGGAGTGGCGACCGCGTACCTGATGGCGCAGCGTTGGAAGGCCTCCCACAAGGTGGACCGATGACCTGGTGAGGGTCGCGGGTAGCCGATGGATGCGAGACGCATAAGGCCGGTCGTTGTATCGACACTTGGGGAGGTCTATGTCCAGCAGTGGACGTCTATCAGCTGAAATGGTGATGATGATGAATTCAGAGAAAATCAATCTGCCTAGCCTTTTCCCAACTATCTTGGGGTCGGCTTCCAGTCTAACCGGACAACTGCCTATCTGACCTCCACAACCCAGTAACTGGGTAATACGATACCCCTTGGAAGACTGGTTGTCAGACTTTCGGGCTTCTGACGTAACGTCTGTCAAAGATCCACGATTGACAGCCAGGACCAACGGCTTAACGTGCTTTCCGAGGCACGGAGGAGTCTCGGTATGTAAAGATGGTCACCCATCCATGGACCAAGCCCGGCAATCGTAGCTTAACCTGATGGATCGACCCGTGCGGCTGTTATTACATTAGCCACGAGCTCCTCATGATGAATTCAGAAAAATATATTATAAAGGCCTACGCACACCGGGACGGAATGGCAGAGGATTTAATCTTTTTACCAAAGGACATTCAAACTTTTCTAGTACGAATACGACATAAATGCCAATGTTTTAAAATTGATTCCGTGGCATCGAAAGGGATTTCTTGACACGGCATTGGAGGCTAAGGGATCCCGTGTAGGCGGGAGAACAAACACACACACCACATTTGCGCCCGCGCCGCTACCCATTTCACCCGTATTTATTTTGAGGCATACTTCGGCGTGACGCGGCATGCCGCGGCACGTCACAGGATTTCTTGGTAGGCCACCAGAATGCTACAGTATCTAAGCGGCTAGTGCGCGATGACCGGTGGCAAAACCCTCTGCCATTCCGTCCTGGTGTGCGTAGGCCTTAAATCTTCTTAAAAACAACCTGTCTGGGAATTCAGAGTGTTTGTCAAAAATGAGATTTGACTACTCGTGTTTATAAATAATTATCAACGCATAAGAAGCCTCTTACTCAATAAAAAAAGTGTGTGTGTACCTACTTATGTACGTACGTAAAAAGTTACTTATACTTCTTTGGCGTAACAAGATAAAAAAAACCAAATTGTCACAAAGTTTATAAAAGGAAAACAATCATTCTTCATGAACCACAGACCTAGCTAACTTAAGGGTGTCGGTTCTAGCTAACTTCAGGCTGTAGGTATTTTGTGACGGTGTGCGCGCGCATCGTAAAAATTTACTCTCATCATTTTTCCCTAACGCGCCAAAAGAAGTATAACTTCAAACTAAAAATAAACATTTCCTCACCCTTTTCCAAAGATTATTTTAACGTTTAATGAAAGCATATACACAAATAGATACCTAGGTAAATTCTATTCAATATTTAAAGCGGGTGATTTTACCTTTGACGACAAATCTAATTTGAATTTATGAACGTTTATATTTGAAATGTTCAGTCAACAAAAAGGATTATAAACCCAAGTCACGCCCGGTTGGGCCCGGCGGGTATTTTTTTAATGAGGTGGTGTTGCCAAGCGTGGAGACTATAATCATGACGAACTGTGGGTTGGGTATAGGCAGGATGTAAAAGTGGGAACTGGACAATGGCCTCCTTTTTTTAAAAAATATTTAGACTTAAGTAATAAGGTCTTATTTTGTAATGATAAAAGAATCTCTCGAGGTAAATATTTTTTTTACGAGGAAGTAGGCAGCTTGGCAAAAAAGAGTCTGACACGGTGACAGCTGAAACTGAAAATGAAACTGGACATTGAAGCCTTCCACGGTGTTTGCATAGCGTCCGAGAGTCTGAACCACCCACTTTGGATTGGGATCATATCCCCAAAAATAACAAAAATCAAAAACTGTTGAGTCGTAGTAGTCCGGGTTGCCACAGGTGCGATACTGGCGACCTCATTTATTCCACACTCTTTTTTGCCAATCTGTAGGTACCTACTTACTGAGCAGCAGTTTTGTAGTTCATTCATTTTGTTTCGCACCATGGAAATATAAACAACAGCTTTGCACAGTGTCAAAATTGTTTTAAATAAAAAGGACCATTTCACATACATAAATACAATGATATGTAGTAACGCTTTTTACAACATTTTTCTTTTGTCTCTCAATAATAAATGAACCTCGATATTTTATGAGACAAATGGAGTCCCAATCCCAACAAAATAATTATGTGAACCAGACACCTTTGTTGTGTGCTTAGGGCCTTAGTTCAACCACACATAAAGAATAAATAAAATGAAAGCAAATAGAGGTCGCTACAAAAGAGCTTGAACAATACCCATCCAGTTGGTAACATCAAATAGAATATAAAATAATTCAAGAAACAAAACTAAAACAAAGCTTAATTATTGGTATTATTGGTAGTTTCCGACTGAAACACGATTTTTAGCCCAAACCGTAAACGAATGTTCGGCTCCCCTTCCAGTTTCGGCCTAAACCGAAAATCACGTGGAAACAGAAAAAAAAAGTTGGTCGTCACGGGACGCCCGGCTGATGTGAAACATCTATTTTATTATTAGAATTCAAAATTGTTGTTGTGTTGTTGTTGCTATTGTTGTTAGTGGTGTTGTGTTGTTGTTTATTGTTGTTGGTTGTTGTTGTGTGATGAGTTACTTTTTTTCGCATAGATATTTCTAGGGAGAAGGGAGTCGACAGCGGCGGCCATTTACCGTCACGGCATTCGAGTCAATTTTACTGCCAAGCCGCGCCAATTGATGTTTCACATCAAAAACTGACAAAAAAATGTCTTGAAAAAGTTATCAGACCATTGAAAAGTAGCCCTAACTTTCATATAATACAAAATAAATTATCAAAACGATGATTACACGCATAGACGAATGAGAAAGTCAGTTTATAAGTCAATCATAACCTCTAGTTTCGGTCGAGCCGGATATTCGGCCCTTTTAGGCCGAAACCGAAACTCCAGCCAACCAGTTCAGTAACCGAACCTTCAGACGGACACTAATATTGGTGACATGATGAGTAAATAGTCTCTCTTACACATGACTTAGGTTTAGTACCTAGTAAATGAGGTCATAGATTTCAAAGACAAAAACTGAACATAGCCTCTGAAGATCAAGAAGTCTGTTTCGCTACTCTTTTATCATCATTTCAAGCGAAAGACGTCCACTCCTGGACATAGGATTCCCCCAATAGGTACTATGGGCAGTAAACTTTGGGTCCAGAAGTTGGCCACATTAATTACAGCGTCAGGTAGCGTTCATCAGGTCCTCTACGGTGAAGGTGTATGGGGCTATGGGCACTTGGGGCATTCCAGTATGTGAGTCATATTCTGATTGGGGGCACCGTAAATTGTGTACAAAGGGCTATGAATGATTTAAAGGGGCGAAGAAAGAAATGCGTAGTCTACGCTAACCGATTTGATCCAGCTCTTATGAATATTTCATTCTCTCATTGATTCCCGTAAGGAATTACGTAAGTAGGTACGCCTGTTATTTCATTGTTTTTCTTCTTCTATTTCAAAGTTTCTGTTGAATTATGGAAGTTATAATTAAGTTTTACAGCAAATAAAAACAACTTCAAAAAGACGTTCGTTGACATTGAAATAACGACTTGATAAGAAGTTACAGTGAAAAGGTTACTTCTAGGCAAGCGTGGTCCATCGTTGCATCATCGCTTACCAACAGCTCCCCTAGCCATATTACTTTTCTATTATCGTTTACGCTAACGCTTAGTACAAAATGTATGACAATGGTGCGGATTCTGTTTTGTACGAACTAAACTTAATTTAAGCTATTCCTATATTTTCCTCTCTAATAAAACAAGAAAGAGACGGACGTAAATTAGAGCTGTCAAATTTAGTTGAACTAATATTTCCATACAAATTAAGTGTACACGTAAAACATGTCGATTAAAAGCACGGTGATGCGCAAGGCGTAAACTAGTTTGACATCTCTAACTTAGTTCATAGCTATAGCCGTCCTTTCACTGCCTTTTAGTAAAAGACAGCGATTCTCTAATTTTAGTTTAGTTATTATTAAGAGAATCGGCACCAATGACATTACCTGCGATAAGTCAGGTGACACTTATCTACGCCGGTAATGTCATTGCCATACATTTGTACTAAGCGTTAGCGTAAAATATAATAGAAAAGAAATACGGCTAGGGGGGCAGGTGAGATAGTGGTCAAGCTCGAGCTTATAAATAATAATAAAAAAAACAAAAGTAATGCATGACGAAAATTTAAATTAGATTTTTATCAGATAAAAAACCATAATCTAATAAAAATATGATATGTAATTTATACACGTGTGCACATACATAACACATAGCAATATACTAGGTACTCAATACCATTCATAAAACATAAGTATATTATGTTTTTATGAAGCTATACAATGTAAATAATTGTCTAGGTCAGTATCAACAGACTATGCGCATTTTTTTCCTTTGCTCGCAAAAAATATGAATATCGCTTCAAATGGCTTGCTATAAAAACTATCCATGTAACAGGAAGTATCGAAATTTATTGGTTTATGGAATAAAACTATAAAGAACACGTGTTAGCTTAGACAAGGTTATAAGTATGTATTTCACAATATTTACTTATAATTGGTACGTGCGTTGATATTTGATCACTAATTAGGTCTAATTAATGGAAACTTTTGTAATTGTTTCATACAGTTTATCTACATATCTAATGGTTACTTAGGTCAAGGTTTCTAGATAACAATCTGTATTCCTTTTATATTTTCACCTATGCAACTGCAAACTTTGAACTGTGATAGGTACTGATAACTTCGGATTGACTTAGAATTCTAAGTTCAAATAAACTTTTTATTTAGTAATTTTATTCCTTTTTCGAAATGAGTTAATCATTTGTTTCTTTTGACGCTTGACTTGGGGAGTAAGCTGGTGAATGCGTGACGTGAGCGTTACGAAAAGTGTGATCGGGGGAGGCGAACGAAAGAGAAGGAACTAAAGAAGTTTTACTTCAGTTGTGTGGTCTAAAGCACACTCGATTATTATCCTACTAATATTATAAATGTGTAAGTTTGTGAGTGTGTATGTTTGTTATTTCTTCACGCTCAAACGGCTGGACCGATTTGGATGAAATTTGGTATGTAGATAGCTTATAGCCTGGATTAACATAATATATAGGCTACCTTTTATTCCGGTCTAGGCGGGCAAAACCGCGGGGCGCAGCTAGTTGTTTATAATTCCAAGTCAATCCGAAAGGAAACCACGATAGGGAAACTTTCTTATGCAATTATTTTCAATGACTTTTCCAGTCGACCACAAACATTGTCTGTAACCATTTTCATACAACGGACTTTTCCGTAACCTTGTATTTGATTGTGCCCACGAATAAGTAAAAACAAAACAATACAACACCTACGAAAATATTGACGACCGGAAGATCTCGATAAAACAGGTGACAAACACGGAACAAATAACCATGATGTAATCACCGCCGTACCTTACAGGCTTTTTTTTATCAAATGTGGGAAATCTATATATGTATATAAAAATGAATCCCTATTTCCTTGGTCACGTTATCACGCGTGAACGATTGGACAGATTTCGCTAATTCTTTTTTTGTTGTGTTTGTTATTGTCAGAAGAAGGTTCTTATGAAAGAAAAAATTGAAAAAGTTGCGCGGAAAATAAGAAAATTTCAGAAAACTTAACGACTAAACATCGCGCGTTTGACAGTTCATAGCCAAGACAGGACAACGTCTGTCGGGTCAGCTGCTCTTACTGACTAAAACCCACCCATAATCCTTCAGTTGCCTGTGCCAGGGGCCGTGGTGACTCTTTCAATCACTCCCGCGACCCTGGCACCTTTCAGGCTTTCATACAAAGATCTTTGATAGTCGTTACGGGTCGGTAGATCTATTCTTCTTTCGAATCGATAGTTTCCTAACTTTTTGAATACTTTGGGCCCAGAAGTTGGCCACATTAATTACAGCGTCAGTAGCGTTCATCAGGTCTTCCATAGTGCAGTATGGGCACTTGGGGTATTCCAGTATGTGAGTCATATTCTGGACACGACGTTCCAGAGCGTCGGGGCCACCGTAGGCGCGGGCTTGCGGACGGAAATAAGGACCAGGCCTGAGTCGACGACCACGCGTGCCTCAAAGAGATGTCAGCAAAAACAGACGGGGTCCTCTAGGACCAATGCCTGTCAGGGTCGCGCGGATAAATTCGAGTTACCGCGGCTCTAGCACAAGCAAATGAAGGAACAAGGGTGGGTTTTAGTCAGTAAAAGTCTGACACGCCAGCTCCACACAGAGTGGGAGAAGTCGTTGGATGATTTTCCACCCAAAAATTTAGTGATCGGTTGATACGCGAAAGTCTAAACACATGTCTTGCTTAGAGGTATCGTAGTAGGCGTTTTTTTTTTTTTTTTTTTTTTTTTTTTGTGGGAAATCATCTAATGACTCTTTCCGCTCTGGGGTGGAGCGGAAGGGCGTGTCAGACTCTTACTGACTAAAACCCACCCCTGTTCCTCCCTGCCCTACGCGCCCGGGGGCGAGGTAACTCTTTCGAATTTATCCTCCACCCCCGGGCAGTTATCCTCCACCCCCGGGCAGTTATCCTCCACCCCCGGGCAGTTATCCTCCACCCCCGGGCAGATCATAGTAGGCGTAGTAATCATTTATTTGGTTGTGGCGGTCAGATAGGCAATCACATGTAAAATATTGGTATTCAGTTGCATCTGATAAGACTGGAAGCAGACCTCAACATAGTTGTGAAACGGCTATGCAGATTGATTTCTTATAATGTCCGACTTAAGGTTCAGTTACGGCCAAAAAATAATTTCGTCTTGAGTTTTGGTTTCGGTCAAAAAGAGGCCGAATATTCGGTTCTACCGACACTAGCGTCTTTGCACTGAAGGTTGTGATAGATACTTAAAAACTGATTAACTCGTTCGTCTATGTGTGTAACCATCCTTTCAATAATTTAATTAGCTAATGTTATAAGAAAATTAATTTTAGGCCGTTTTTCTCCCACCGAGTGAAGTTTCGGTTTCGGCGGAAACTGTAACGGGAACCGAACATACGGTTAAGGTTTCGATTAAAATCGTGTTTCGGTCGAACACTAATTTTTGAAGTAAAACTTCTTTACGCACGCTTGCCTTAGGGAGTAAGCTGGTGAATGCGTGACGAGAGCGTTACGAAAAGTGTGATCGGGCGAGGCGAACGGAAGAGATGGAGCTAAAGAAGTTTTACTTCAGTCGTGTTGTCTAAAGCACAATCGTTTTTTATCACCTGAGGTTGAGCGCTTCTAACACGGCATCCACGCCTCTCGACGACTGTCGTCAGGCAAAGTTTACACGATTCTATAAATAGAGGGGGCGATCTCACCACTGTGTTATATATTTAGCGCTACTCCTCTATTTAGCTGGGTTATACCAAACAGTTGGTAACAGACTTGTTTTGATAGTGGCTATCTACCGGCAGTCGTAGACTTTGGCCAGATTTTTCAAGTAGGTATGTTTGTAATACGGTATACATTTGACCCAAATATTCTGCTTAGAAACAAAGTGTTTGATCCTACTAATATTATAAATATGAATGGATGGATGTTTGTTACCCAATCACGCCAGAACGGCTGAACGAACCTGGATGAAATTTAGCACAAAGATAGATTATAGTCTGGAATAGCACATAGGCTATAATTTATAATGGGGGAAGTAGGTACTAATTACACGCGAGCGAGGCCGCTGGCCGAAGCTAGTGGGAAATAAAATTAAAGTTGAAGCGATTTTGTGAATAGAAGTCAGCTTAATATGACTAACTCTAGTATTGTAATTTATAATACAGAGTGAAAATAAATTAATCAGTGAAACTTCACAGAGGTGAGGTGTCGATATTTAAACCAGACAATACAAAAAAACACATATACCTATTTCATCACAAAAAAATTGTCTCTGTATTGACACTGTTACCCTATTCTACCATCTCAATGTCACCGTATAAGGCACCGGTACTTTATGAAAAATGACATAAAATTATAAACTTTATATTTTCAAATATATCTACTCCAATACATTATCGAATTTTGATGAGATTTATTGTATTTGAATGATCTACTTATGTCGAGAGTTGTTTACACTCTCGCAAGATGTATACCTATTTACAACCTGCGTTTACCAACGGTGTTTGCAATTGTCTGGTGCCATCAATATTCCAATACAGTACAACTATTTTCTTAATGTCCCTCGGCAATCACCAATCATCGCATTTCTGAATACAAACGAATGCTAATTTCCATGTCCCTCAATTATGTATTAGATTTATCGTTCATAATAATTTTAATTCAGAACTAAGTACCTACTTAGTTCACACAAAAAAAAAAAACAAAAACAAAGTAAGTACTTAGTTCTGAATTTAAATTAATAAACACGATTGTGACACGCTTAATCTAATAATTGATGGACATGGAAATTAGCATTCGTTTGTATTGGAAATGCGATGATTGCCGAGGGACATTAAGAAAATAGTTGTACTGTACTAAAAACAGACGACGATCAAACATTTTTTGTACTTCAACCATGATTTATGACAAGACTATATTCGTATTGTCTTGTAGCGGTCTATAAAGCATGGGGACAGTTGGTACGGGGGCCTCAAGCAATTCTACCAAGGGGCCTTATAAATCTACGTAAAATGATAACGAATTAGGCCAACTCTAAAATAAGAGTATTGTACTCTGTTTCAAGTTGGTGTAATTTATAATCTGTATGTAATACTAAAAGAGTACGCTAAAATACTCTTTTTTACACAATGTTTACTTTATACTAATACCTAATAAATTGTTATAACCTTAAAAAATAACGGCTTACTGTTAATATTTTCATTGAAGTTAATAAAAAGTAAGCTCTTGAGCTACTTAACTTAAATTTAGAATGTTTGGAGTCATACAATTCTTTTAAAAAGGATGAAAAATTGTTACGTGCAGCAAAAGGCACAAAAAACACCTATTTAAAAATTGTAAATGTTCTCTTTTTTATAAGACGGTACTCTTTATTTACCCTCTCTATAATCAGATATACCCTATTTATTTATAAAAAGTTGGCAACCCTATAACGAATTAAAATTTCTTTGACATTTTTCTCACAGGCCGCGGGGCCTTATGTAGCGATCGATGGGTCTGCAGTTGCCTACATTGTCTTTATGAATAATCAACAATTGCATAGATTTCATATGGTATTGGTAAGCCCTATAAATCCAAATGCGCGGGGCCCGTAGCTTATGCTACTCTTGGTACGTGGCTTATCCGGCACTGGTACGGGGCATCATGATAGACATAAAAGGTTATTAAAAAATAATTGCAAACCCCAGTTTAGCTCAGTAGGCCATGCCCATTGTGATGTTCTACTCGTACCAAAATCGGCGAATAGTGGGCGTACCATGAACACATCGTTCTATCAAATGTTTTTCAACGACATCTTGTTTTTTTTTTTTGTGGTTTGGGATGGCATGCAATAACTTCTCCCGCTCTGGGTGGAGCGGGAGGTCGTGTCAGACTTATACTGACTAAAACCCACCCCTGTTTCTTCCTTGCCTGAGTGCCCAGGGGCGCGGTAACTCTGTTACGAATTTATCCGCGAGTTCCGCGACCCCTTGGCATGCATGTTCAGTTATGTACCATATTTTAGTTTAAATAATCGTTCGTCTATGTGTGTAACCATCGTTTCAATAATTCACTTAGCTAATGTTTTAAGAAAATTAATTTTGGGCCGTTTTTCTCTCACCGAGTGAAGTTTCGATTTCAGCCGAAACTGTAACGGGAACCGAATATATGGTTAAGGTTTCGTTTAAAAATCGTGTTTCGGTCCAACACTAATTTTTGAAGTAAAACTTCTTTACGCACGCTTTTTTTTACTTGGGGAGTAAGCTGGTGAATGCGTGACGAGAGAGTTACGAAAAGTGTGATCGGGCGAGGCGAACGGAAGAGATTCAGTCGTGTGGTCTTAAGGGCCTTCTCGCGGTCCAGTGGCGCCCTCATTGAATAAAAAATCGTAGCATAGCACAGAAAATAAATGTTAAAAAATCCAACTTCACGTTTGTTACAAAGAGGATAAAGAATTTTTACGTTGTTAAAACAGGTCTCAAAATGTTTCGTATCCAAAGTAGTAGGCAAAAGTGCCAAAAACGGCCGTTTCTCGGACCACTCGTTTTTTTGAGGCACGGGGGTGTCACACAACCAAATTCCAAACTCCGGGCGACTACAGAGTAATTCCTAATGGAAAACCCCAATAACACATTTTTCCCTCAACCCTTGAGTCGATACTAGGACCATTCCACTCAGCAGTTTGCAATACCTACTAGATATCCAGAAGCATCAAAGAATGTCATTTATTTCAGACACAAAACTCTCAAGCTTAAACTACAGGGACATCCATGCTGCTAAATAAAATTGGTTTTAAAAAATCTATATACTCGTAAGTATCATGAATGGAAAAATCCACCTAGACAGTTTGGCGATACCACAGCACAATAAAAGACTATTTGATCACCGATATGGTTATTGATATTGATAAATTGTATGCAATTCGGAAAAATCTATCTACCTTGTATCTAATCTAAGTAGAAGGCTGCCACGATAAAGATTTGGTGCTAAATAAATATTCATTATCTGGGTAGATACCGAATTTCTGAGAGGGTTAGTGACCCTTTGACATGTAACGGCTTTGTGGTAGTGGATGGAAGATAGTTGCTATGCTGCTCTTATTTTATATAATTATTTTTTATTGGTAGGAATAACGGTAAGGCTGACAACACTATTTTACTTATTTCTTAGTTGCATGGAATTAGTATATCCTATAGTCCTTTCGAGTATTAATGGTTGATTGATAAGTTTCAAAAAACCACAGTAAATCAATAAAATAGGTGCATTCCCATTGGGTGGCAATGCAATTTCAAAAAATGTTTGGTTATTTTGACAGGACAGGCGTCATTGATAATGTTTTTTATTGTCTAGCCATTACTGTCTCAGTGTCCTTCCAGACAAAGATAATGACAAATGTAGTTTTTAAATATTCAGCCTAATTAATGATTTAATGAACCTACATTATTGTATATTCCTTCCTGTATCTATCTGAGGATATGTAAAGCTTTGATAAGATGTAAAATTTCTAAAAAAAAAGCATATTTTAATGTATAGAAATTGACAGAAATACAGATGTGACGAGGCTTTTAGCATTCTTGTATGTTTATGTTATTTAATCCATTTTTCTGTAATGTGCGTTATATCTGTGCAGAATATTTTTTTTTCTTTCTTTCTTCTTTATGTGTATCAAAAATATGATACAAATAACATTGCACACTTTGATCCAGAGCTATTTTGTATAAAATTTATTTGATTCGCATGTTTACCACTCCGTTTTGCCAACATCAACAAGCCCAGCGCAAGACATCACACAACATTATTTCAACAGTATAAAACCAGCAATAGTGTAAGTACATAAATATATTGAGTTTCATGCGTCATACATAAAAACTAAATATTTGCTTCCTACAAAAAATTCAATGCCGACATTCAGCTAACTGGGCCCTATTTGTGGGCGTCCAAGCAAAAAGGGTCCAGTTCAGATTTATGCAGTTTTGTAGAGTTGGGTGAAAAAATTGATTATTATATTAATATAAAGGTAAATTAATTATCTACAAGTTTATAAATATAGTAAGTACTTACTTAAATAATAATAATATAACAAATTCGTTTAATTTTTCCCTTAAAACATATGAACAATTAGAATTAGTACAAAATTGGAAGAGAGTCTAGACACGTGCAATACTCATCACTTCATCATTATGAACCATTTTTACAGTGGGACCAACGCTTAAATCGCAAAAAAAGCTGCCCCATACATTTTATCGTCTCGACATAACTATCACGACACTGACATATTTGTCAAAAGTTGTCATAATTTATCACATTTTCGCGACAGGTGCATATACGAAATGGATGGATCGTCACCTGTTGTCTGTCAGTTATAATAATTAAATAGACCGCTGGTCTTAAATTCTAAACTTACACAATATCATAATTATACAATATATAGGGTGTAACGGAAAGGTGTCGTCATATTTTAAGAATCGGTTCTGGCCATGGAAATGAACAAATTTCTTTAAGAAAAATAGAAAATTCTCAAAAAAAAAATTGGACTTTCCATACAAAGTTTTCATCAGCTGATCAATATTTGTATGGAAGGTAAAAAACATTTTTGAGAATTTGCTCAGGTTTTCTTGAAGAAAGTTGTTCATATCGATGGGCAGATGCAGTTTTAAAAATATGACCACACCAATAAAGGGTGACACACCCTGTATAATTATGATATGTATTAGTTTTATACATTATCAAAACTATATAACCAGGTACAATTGTTTTTTTGTTTGTTTATAAAAGGTAATACCTTTTTTTTGTGGTGTCGGGAAATCACCCTATGACTTCTCCCACTCCTTCTGGGTGGAGCGGGAGGGAGTGTCAGACTTTTACTGACTAAGCCCCACCCCTGTTTCTTCCCTGCCTGAGTGCCCAGGGGCGCGGTAACTCTGTTTCTTTATCCACGACCCCTGGGCAGAAAAGGTTATCCCTGGACCTACTTTTTCGATCCCGAATAATCTTTCATTTCTTCTTAGCGTGTCGTTGGCAAAAGTTTTTAAATATTATGTTAGGCCCAGTATTCAGCCACGATTACAGCATGCGCTGACGAAGCCATAATGTCCTCACATGAACAGGCGAAAGGGCATGCGCAAGAGAGGTGGGCCATGGTCAGCACGAGAATAAGTCATTGGCGGAGAACACGTAAAAACATCGAAGATTGGAGCCCTCGGAGAACTCCCACCTGTGGAGGTTATCTCTACTACGGCCGACCTGAGTACAGAGTCTATTTAGGCTTTCAATTGGTCACGTCAACGCGTGCCTAGGTGGACCGCTCTCCGATGGCTCTACGAAAAACTTGATGATTCATCACTTATTGATGGAATCAGTGTGAGAATTTTTTTAATCGATCGAATCGACACAGTCTCTAAGTCTCATGGGCTCCCTGTTAACCCGGAAAAAGGCATGGTTCCTGTAGTAAAGGTCAGGGGAGCGAAGCCGGGAATTAAGCTCGTAAAACGAGTTAGACGCGTCACATGCAACAGCCAAGTATCAGCTACTCAGAAGACACGCGCTTCTGTTCCTAAAAACGCACCAATATTCCCCCAGGCGGGAGGAAACGCCCGGATGTCACCACTGTGTGAATCGCCCAGAGGACACGGTGGAGCATATGGTGGAGTTCTGACCCGCTTGGGAGGAGCACCGCCGTGTCCTCGTGGAGGCGATCGGCGGCGACCTCTCTCGGTCCAGGCCATGGTACGGAGCGAGAGGGAATGGGAAACAGTGACCTCCTTCTGCGAAGCAGTAATGCTCGTGAAGGAGGAGGTGGAACGCGTGAGAGCGCCTCAACAGAGACGCCCTCACGCCCCCAGTAGCCACCGCAGGAGATGTCCTGGGCATCGGGGGTTGCAAGCCGACCTCCAGCCGCCGTAGGCGCGGGCTTGCGGACGGTGAGTTTATGGGTAGCTCGCCGTCCGATGGACCATGCCCGAAAGTCGACAGCACGTAGTGTTCCACGCGCGCCTCAAAGAGATGTCAACAATACCTGACGGGCCCGTTAGGGCCGATGCCTGCCTGGGGTCGCGGATAAATAGAAATAAGAGTTAACTGCATACAGGCAACTGTATGAACAAGGGTGGGTTTCAGTCAGTAAAAGTCTGACACGCACTCCCTTTCCACCCAGAGCAGGAGAAGTCATTGGATGACAACTCATCCTCAAAAAAAAAAAAAAAAGGCACACAGCACACCAATTAAACAAACTAGCGCGTCACAATAACCAAGTATCAGCTATTCTGCTTCCTATGTCGTAATAAACAGTTGAATGTCGACCTTCAGCTAACTGGTGTAGGGCCTCACGCCTCAACATCATTGGTTATACTCGTACTCTGGCCTGTCGACGACCTTGGAAAGGGACTGGCAATCGAATAGTTGAATCACTCGAAGGGAACGCATCTATCTATGTGAGATATTTTGATGGTACAAAGTTAATTTTGTTGAGTTTGATTTTGGCGCTTTCAAAATACCTATAATGGTGCCGATTATTTTGTAACTAAACTAAAATGAGGGAATCGCTATCTTTTACTAAAAGGCAGTGCGAGAAAAGGACGGCTATAGCTATGAACTAAGTTAGAGATGTCAAACTAGTTTACGCTTTACAATGTTTTTAGACGACATGTTTTTACGTGTACCCTTCATTTGTATGGAAATAGTAGTTCAACTAAAGACAGCTCTAATTTACGTCCGTCTCTTTCTTGTTTTATTAGAGAGAAAAAGATAGCAATAACCTAAATTAAGTTTACTTTAGCACAACAGAATCGGCACCAATAAGGTACATACAGGATGTAACAAAAATGCGTGGCCATATTTTAAATATTTTTTTTGCCCTTAGATAACCGAAGTAAATAAATAAAATAATGTTTCTGCCCTTAGATAACCGAAGTAAATAAATAGTAGGTATATAGAAATTTGTTAAACAAATATCGGCTGTAATAAGACAACTTCCGAAGCTGAAAGCCACATATTATTCTACCCATTATTTGGATCATTTTTTACCTGGGAATCCATTGGATCTGGAGATATTGAAGGTCAAAGTCGCAACATTTTTTTTACTTTTATACGAAAATGAATTCTAATTGTTATTACTAAACTTTTTTCCAAACAAACATTAGGTACCTACCTGGATTTTCGTTTTTTTTTTTTAACAAATTACGTATTTGAAGTTACAAAAACGCAATGAATATCAAACGTATCCGGCAAGTACCTACGCGGCTTAGAGCGAAGGGGCGGAATTGTGCGCAATGAAAAATGCTTTTTTTTTTCATACCTAAAAATAAAAGTCGTTTCCTAGCAATAATTTCGCGCAAAGCTACTTTGTTAGATGTGCAGTATGCGTAGTTGACGGCTTTGTAATATTTATTTTTACACCCTATATATCCTATTGAGTTGAACTAAACTAACTACATACGAAATGGGTATAGTAATTTTGTTTAATCGTCATTACATATGAAATCCTACGACACGTAAGTCGGAGCCGAGACCACTGGGCCACCACTGCTCTCCACCCAGCCCCCTTAGCCAAAACACATTTCTGTTAACGTTAACGCTAACGCTTCGTGCAAAATGTATGGCTACGACATTTTGCACGAAGCGTTAGACAGAGAACTGTCACGTGACTCACGCCCAGTAATGTCTTTGCCATACATTATGCACGAAGCTTTAGCGTTAACGTTAACAGAAATGTATTTTGTCTAAAGGCTCTGGCCCTGTAGACAAAGTAACATCGCTTCGTAGCGAAACGATATCTAAATTCGTCATCGTCTCTGAGATATCGATAAACATTTCCTAGCGTTAGCGTTCCTTCGTTATCTTTTTTGGCGATCACGATCGAGGCGAAGGCGAACTCTGAAAGCGCTGCTTGTCTACGCATTTGTATGGGATAAACACGATAGCAATTCGTTTCTTTATGGTTTCGTTACGAATTATAACATTGTCTACCAACTTGCGATAACGATGTCGACAGTCGACTGACCACGTGACTTAGCGCGGTTTATGTCAATCTCATACATTTTAGTCTTTTCTAACTTCGTTATCGTTTTTAAATTGTTACTTTGTCTAAGCCCCCTGGTTCGAAACCAGGCAGGCGCTTTACTTTGTGTAGGTAAATAAATGTCATCACCACTGCCACATACGCCACTGCTCCCAAAACGTTGAAGGAAAACATCGTAAGGAAACCGGCATGTCCTAGAATAAAAAAAACGGCCAAGAGCGAGTCGGACTCGCGCGCAAAGGGTGCCGAACAAATCATATTTTTATCAGGTTTTTTTTTAAACTGCCTCCACCTTATAAGTTTTCCTGTAAAGAACTACTTTCAGTATTTTTTTTTTAATTTTAGGCCCAGTGGTTTCGGAGATAAGAGGGGGAATGATAGTTTTTCATCTATTTTCTTAAATAACTTCAAAATTATATATTTTAAAATTATGAAAAAAATATATTCGTGACCCTCACAATGTGCCCTTTCATTTAATATGTCGCACGATACAGTTTGAAAAACTTTGATTTTTAATTTTCCGATTTTCACCCCAAAAGTGACCCCCATATTCCAAATTAATTTATTTAGGGTACACGTCCGTGGGTCACAGATATTCATGTGTGTACCAAATTTCAACTCTATCGGTCCAGCAGATACGGAGCAAATTGGCAGTGACAGACGGACAGACAGACAGACACGCGATGAGTGATCCGTGATCGTGATATAAGGGTTCCGTTTTTCATTCGGACTTTCGGAACCCTAAAAAATCGAAGACAGTGACATCCACCACCAACCCCCACTGGGCCTGCGTGGTGGAGGCCCATTCCCTCTCACAGAAAGAAGGCCTATTTCCTAGCTGTGGAAACGTTAAACGGCTGACTATGCTACTTATATCATATACATTATGCTACAGATATGAAATCCATCACTACTGTAAAGTTTTTCGTTCAAGATAAAAACAAAAGAATTTGCTATAGGTACCTAAGATCTATCCGTGATCCAATACCTATTTGTATTTTTACTATTGTAAACAAGTATTTTTTTAGATTGACTTTCAAATTGTAGCACATTAAAAAGCATCCGCCAATGATCCGCCATCTTTGATTTTTACGAGCCCATAAAATTTTCACGCCGCGATGAACATGGCCACTGAATGGAGTCATAAAAAAAATGTAAAAATTTTAAATCGAGTAAAAATAACATTTCCGGGTTAAAAATTCTTTGAAATTTTTGAAGTAAAACTTCTTGACTGGGGAGTAAGCTGGCTGGTGAATGCGTGACGAGAGCGTTACGAAAAGTGTGATCGGGCGAGGCGAACGGAAGAGATGGAGTTAAAGAAGTTTTACTTCAGTCGTGTGGTCAAGTTAAAATCACGCTTTAAATATTGAATAGAATTTATCTACCTATTTATGTATATGCTTTCATTAAACGTTAAAATAATCTTTGGAAAAGGGTGAGGAAATATTTATTTTTATTTTTATTTTTGAAGTTATACTTCTTTTGGCGCGTTAGGGAAAAATGATGAGAGTAAATTTTTACGATGCGCGCGCACACCGTCACAAAAACCTACAGGCTGAAGTTAGCTAGAACCGATACCCTGAAGTTAGCTATGGTCTGTGGTTCATGAAGAATGATTGTTTTCCTTTTGTAAACTTTGTGACAGTTTGGATTTTTTTTTATTTGAATTTGTCTATCAACTTACATTTCAGATTTTATTTATGTTTAAGTATTAAAATAAATCAAATCAGGCGCGAAAGTTAAGACTAAATTTCTAAGTTCGAAAAGAAAATCTGCTGTTCAGTACATTTTGTAAAAAAATGAAAAAAAAATTCACCTTAAGTTTGCATATCTCGATATGCAAACTTAAGGTAAGAGATGAGTATTGCCAGTGTGTCCACCTTGTATAGGCGTAGATACGTATACTTTCATCAGTTTAGAGTGTAAGTAGGAACAGTCCGCCTAAATGTGCAATAGGAGGCCTGGTAAAAAAGCTATTAAATTAAATTGGGGAATCTAGGTCGTTCAGTATATTGTTATAATTAACTGCCAACTTTAATATGATTTAAGACTTCCTCTTGAAACAACTTGTTATTAAAGTTTCATTTTGGCAAATAACCTGCGTATTTTTTTCGATAACATCAAGAGCAAAAGTCAGAATTAAACTATTTATAACATACGAGTATAACGTTAATTTTGTTTAATTAATAATATATACATAATTATAAATTTATTCTTAAATGAACGTCTACCATTTTAAATCAATTTTAAGTTAGACTAAAGTCGCCCAAATTTCAAAACCCGTTCAAAATAATCCTGTTATGTTTGCTAATGCCATGCCTAGACCAGCATCCAAACTTGGCTGGACCCAAGTGGACCGAACAATAAAAAAAATACTACTTGATTACATTCGAATTTCAAGCAACGCTAGTGATGCGGCTGCAACATTTACATAATCGACTAAATTACTCGCTACCGTTTATTAGTCAATTATATCAAACAATTAATAACAATGAACCGTAATTACGGGTTGTATGATAATTAATCATTCTTTTATAGATTTCCTTTTGATTGAAAATACCGACACAGGTTTATTAAGGCGTGTAATTTGTTGAAGGTCTTCCAATTCGTCAGGGTTGTGGAATTCTTTCTGTTATTTGGAGAGCCCTAATAGGAACTAACAACCGGCGTCTCCTAAAGACATTACGTTGATAACACTACAGTTAAATAATTTCTAGAAGAGCAATTTTGAACGTAGGAAGTGTTTCCATGAGCAAGTGCCTAATAGCAAGCTCTAGAATCTAGATAAATAGAACAAAAACATTTCAAACGACATTTACGACCGGCGTGGAAAAGCACAAGTATGAGAATTTATTTTACGTTCACCAGACAGTTTTACAGTTTTTTTTATAACACATTTGTATCATCATATCGGTTTTAGACGTTATTTTTAACCAGTTCCTGCAATTAAAGTATGTTGGTATTTTTCGCGGGCGATGATCTCATAAACACATTGTTTCGAGTGAAACGTTTATTTACTATGAATGTATTTACTTTTACAAGTGTTATTATATCAGTATTCAGTATCATGTATGTAGGTATACCCATTTTTAGAGTATGGCAGCCTTGAAACTGTATGAATAAGTATTATTAGCTGAAACTTGTTCGTTTAATTCGTAAACACGTTGTAAAGTTTTTCAATTAAATTGTTATTCGTGTTATCTGCTAGGTTTATCTATAATAACGATTAAAACGTGTCTATTAAGAATACAAAGCGTGTCTGAGATTGAACGCATCTACATATTAATAAGAAAAAAACAATTAAAAAACTGTTAGAGTAACGCTGAGCGTTTAAACGAAGCTTAGAATTTTTAATTACTTACTTGTTATTTGCTATTCATTCTTACCAAGCCTTTATAACTAGAAGTATAGACAAAGCTGCATAATTGAATAAAGCATTAATAAAACAACACTAAAGTAGCGTATTCCTTTAGGATTTATTATTTGGTTGGTGTCGAGACGGCTTAGCCGGAATTTCACAATCTTAACGACTAGATGTGGAAGGTGTAGAATTTTAAAATACTTAATTCTGTGAGCACGCCAGTTGCCTGCTGATTTCGTCGATTTTAATGATCTCCGATCGCCGTAAATTAATTTTATCGATTCTTTTGTCAGAAATAACTATTGACCATCGCTATAAGGGGACTCTAGAGAACCAAGGCCTTTTTTAGGGTTGTTCCTACCTGCCCTGCTGACAAGATAATAAACGACTGTTCGACTGCATCCTAGACTTTATTACTGTAATACATATTGTGCATCCCAAGCATTTCTTTATGTGCAAACAATAGCCAGTCATCCACATAAAACACTAGATGCGTAGGTGGCAAATAAAACTAGAACAAGTTAAGAACAGTCTGGCACAAGCCATTACTTTACATACATATTCAAATCAGACTATCAACGCAAACTAGCTCCTAATAAACACGTATCATGATGTCACTTTACAGACGAGAATATACTCGTAGCTTCCTAAATGGTCAACTCGATGTATACGGGCAACAGTTGCCCCGCAATCAGACTCAACAACATCGCTTCGGCTTCTCATTAAAGAAACTCTACTCAAGGCTTGCAAAAGCGCAAAGATAGTAAGGGGAAACCAAGGGGAACTGTACTCTACAATGATTATATTTATGAATATCCCAGATAGATACGTGCAGTTATTTAAGTCATATTCCATATTATTAACATGTTTTCAGATAACGACATGTAAAATATTGATACAGCTCATATTGATAAGATAGTAGATAAAAATATACCTAGTCAGTCTAGACTGCACAATGTGGATATTATACGAAGGTCATGCCAATGTTTGTTCTGTGTATGAGGGTTCAGTAAAAACATTAACTGTGTGGTTCCAGATATGGAAGGCACTTGTTATTTTATTAAATGCAATTAATGAATATCATAATGTAGACCGTCATATTAGGATTTTAACCTATTTAATATTGAGTCTCTACAAGCGCACACTTCAGAAACTTTTTTCTTGCTACTGTAGAAATTGCAGCTTAAAAGTTGCCCGTCTGTGTTCAAGTAATTCCATATTTAGGTTAAGCACGAGCAACGGCTCATTACAACACATAGCAACAGCCATATTTATCTTGCGCGACACGCTCGACGTACAAATTATCTTTTTATATCTCCCATTATAAACCGGCTGTGTTTAGAACATTATTTTGTATCGTTGCAACGTTTTGCTTTGCCATGTGTTTTGTTTTTATTTTGTTAACAGGTGCATTTTGAGCTGTTAGTGCTGGTTTTATAGGTTCTTGCGCAACTTTTAAGACATAAAAGTCTCGCGTTAAACAAAATAATAATGTAAATTTTAGACAACCTAAAAGTGAAACTCATAAAAAAGTGCCTCTCTCCAGCTAGATTCCATTTATGAAACTAATCTTGATCTCAAATGGGCAATCAAATTCAAATCTGGACAGAACGACGCCACATAAACAAAAAAAAAATACAAAAACATTATGTTAAAAATCAAGTTGTTTTGTTTTTTATCCATATTTATCTCTATGTGGGTGATAAAAATAAGCTCAGCCGTCATCGACAATCTCGTCCCAAATATTGGATTGTCAACATCTTGACATAACATGAAAAGAGTGTTCAAGATATTTGTGTATGAAAATCGAAGGGCATAAAAAGAAACAATGAACTCTAAAAATTTCCTTAACATGTCAGTGAATTATACAAAGCTTCAGCTAAATCTTCATCGACGCAAAATCTACTTGACACATTCCTAAATAGTTATAGTGATGTGGAACTACCCAGAATTAGTCGATTCCTAATTCCAGTAACAAAACATCAACTAAGTAGAAGTTTCCATATAAAAAGAACCACTCCAAACAGTAGTTCGTGTATATTATGCGCCGGCGCCTATTGACCTCGATGTGGTACAGGGCCATTAATTTGACGAGATATGGCCCCGGGCCATGAACTGGTAACCACAGTTTATCGGGTGTCCACTTCATTTAGTATTCGAATTATAAACAATGGCTCATGATAAATGTGGTGTGCAGATTAATGGATTTGTTAGCGTTATTTATTGAGGAGTTAAAAATGATTAATAACGGTGATGATTTTTGGGATAAATGTTTTGAGAAACGCACAGAAGCGACTTGAAATTGCGTACTTGAAACCATTTCTCTTGTTGATTGAGAGTGACAACCTCTGAGATTGCATTTCACAGCAAATGGAACGGTGAAATTAATTCAACTTATGTTTAGTGGCAATAATGTATTAGTTACTTACACAAATTGGGTTACCGAAAACTTGTTTCTCTACATTTGCAGACGAATTATTTGATAACCTGTTCCCACTCATCAATATTCGAAACTAAACCTCAAAGCAAACACATCAAATTAATATCTAATACAAATGATAATTTAGATAGTCGTGTTCAGTGTTTTGTTTTCATAACACTTCGTTAAAAGTTATTCCTTTCATCTCCTATCGTAAAAAAAAACCACCGACTTCCAAAAACAGAAACATTTACACTAAAAATTTAAAAATAACTTTAATTTCGGTCGGTGTTTGTATTTTATTTCTTCGTTATTTGACATCGACTTCCGAAATTAAAGTTTTTTTTTTAAGTGTTTTCTTTTTTGGAAGTCGGGTGTTTTTTTTTTTTGTAAAAAAGTTTTTATTTTTCACTTTTTAGTTGTTATACCCCAGAACTCAAAACCCCAATAACATGGAACGTGGAATTTAATAATAATAATAATATTCCACAACTATCACACAACGCCATCTAGTCCAAAGCTAAGCAGAGCTTGTGTTATGGGTACTAGACAACTGATAAACATACTTATATATTTCTAAATACATAAATATTATAGATAAATTACACCCAGACACAGAACAAATGATCGTGCTCGTTACACAAACATTTGTCCTGGGTGGGAATCGAACCCACGACCTCCGGCATAGCAGTCAGGGTCACTAACCACTAGACCAACAGGCCTGACAATTTAGACATACCTACTCGTAATTGGAGAATACCAAAACGACATCTATGTATACGTATTTTTCGTTTTTGTACAGTTTTTCAAAAAGTGCTGAAGAAATTTCGATAAAATTTATATGAGACCACCTCCCTCGGGAGTATATTCTTTCGGATAAAAAAAGAATTTTGAAAATCGGTTCACAAATGACAGAGAAATGGGTGGACATACTACATAAAAAAAACATACATACAGTCGAACATAGAACATCCTCCTTTTTCGAAGTCGGTTAAAAATTAACAAAGTACTTCCGTTAAGGGAATCATGATATTATTCTTCTTCCTGTCTTACTTCAGAATGTCACACACGACAAAATAGTAGTTGTGTTATTAGGTCTTTTAAACCGGTTTGAGATAAGGTAGTAATTAAATTAGATTTTCAGCTGCGTAACCAATTTGTTAAACTTGTTTTGGAGCTTAACTACCACTCCAAAAAAAAAATTGTTTGCAAGATGTCAAGTCTGTAAACTATTTTGTCTGGATAAAGGCAGTCTATCTATCTTGCTTCCAATCCAATAAAACAACAAGATACAAAGTAAATTAAAAAAAAACTCCCAACGCTTAAAAGAAAAGCGAACATTCAAAAATATGGCTAAGAACCATGGCTAGAAAACCTGCTTTCAAATAAAATAAAAACCGCATTCAAATCGGTTCACCCGGTGCCACCGACAGACAGACAGACACACACACATAGCGGTCAAACTTATAACAGCCCTCTTTTTGCGTCGGGGGTTAAAAAGACAAGTGATTTCATCGAACATACCACTTTTCCCGTTTTAGAGTAGCTGGCAACATTCAGTACCTATAAAACAAAGCAGAAATATCGATGAAATCACCACTAGATCAACACACTAGTGTTATCTTAACAAAAATCGTCTATCCATAGCCATCGCCACCGACATTATTCGATTACATAAAACTTTATAAATCAACAGCTGTGTCGTGGATTCCGTTAAAACCAGTTGGATTTCGAAACGCACTGAAAATAAAATGCATAGATTGACAACCCGTTGGGTTTGTTTTCTAAATATGGTGTAGGGCTACTGGCAATGCCGATGTCATTGTCTTTTTAACCGACTTTTGAAAAAGGAGGAGGTTCTATGTTCGACTGTATTATGTTTTTTTTTATGTATGTCCGCCGATTTCCCGTCAGTTGTAGACCGATTTTCAAAATTCTTTTTTTATCCGAAAGCATAATATACTCCCGAGGTGGTCCCATATAAATTTTATTGAAATTGCTTCAGCGCTTTTTGAGAAACTGAACAAAAACGAAAAACACGTATACTTACCTGTAATTTCGGAAGTCGGTGTCAAATAACGAAGCAATAAAATACAAACACCGACTTCCGAAATTAAAGTTATTTTTTAATTTTTAGTGTATTTTTTTTTGGAAGTTGGCTGTTTTTTGTAAAAATGTTTTTTTGTCTATTGATAGAGCTTTGAGTGTTTTGGTTTTAGTTTTAAAGCAGGAGCCTAACTGCGAGATCGTGAGTCTTGAGAATGTCACCGGTGACATTAAACAATAGATTTTCTATTGTGTCTGTTGTTTGGCAGTCCACGTTCAAAAAAATTAAAAAACACACTTGTTTTTTTCGTGGTCTTCTCAGCAGATCCTTGCATTTGATACCCCTATCAAAAAATAACTAGTCCGCCATCTTTGGGAGCCATATTGGATTTAGAATGACGTCACTTAGCTGACCATGCATTGTCATCGAAACTAAACCATAGTCATGTACGCAAACCGGAAAGTGGATCAAATTTACCTTCTAAGATTTGTTTACATAGTTATTTACAAGTGAAACTAATTATATATATAGCTGAAAAGCTAAAGCTGCTAAAGCTAAAGTTGTAGACGACTACGTCTACCTGGGGCAAACGGTCCAGTTAGATAGGGCTAACTTCGAGAAAGAGGTCAACCGTCAAATCCGACTCGGCTGGGCGGCGTTCGGTAAGTTGCGTGGTATCTTCTTGTCTCACATACCACAGTGTCTCAAGACGAAAGTCTATGACCAGTGCGTGATGACTTATGGAACCAAAACGTGGTCGCACACAATGGGCCTCATCAGAAGGCTTAAAGTCACCCAAAGGGCAATGGAGAGGGCAATGCTCGGAGTTTCCTTGCGTGATAGAATCAGGAATGATGATATCCGCAAGAGAACTAAGGTTACCGACATAGTCCGAAGAATCGCCAAACTGAAGTGGCAGTGGGCAGCACATTGTTCGCTGAACAGATGGTCGAAGGGCCGAAAAGTTCTGGAATGGTGACCGCGTACCGGAAGATGCAGCGTTGGAAGGCCTCCCACAAGGTGGACCGATGACCTGGTGAGGGTCGCGGGTAGCCGATGGATGCGAGACGCACAGGACCGGTCATTGTGGCGACACTTGGGGGATGCCTATGTCCAGCAGTGGACGTCTTTCGGCTGAAATGATGATGATGATATAAATGTGTTAAATAGAACCAAACTATCAAAAAGATAACTATGCAATTTCCTGGAGACTTGCTAATAAAAAGCAAGGTGTTGGCCGATCAATAGATAGGTACCTAACCTTCAAAGTATCATGGAATGGGTGAGACCAGCCCTCTGAAAAAGACTCGCAACGACCAAGGAATCATGGAATAAAACGGAGGAAGCGAATAGCAGCAGTCTCAGGTAGAACAAAGCCACCAATAATTATGATGACGTCTCGAAAAAATTCTGGGTAAACAAAACAGTTCTCGATATAATTGATTCAAAGACTGCTAAACATAGCTCCTCCGTTTCGCAGTCGATTAATCGTACGTCACATTAGCACCTACACGTGCTAGTCTAGTGTTTTCATAGCTATGTTTTCCTGTAAACACACAGTTTGGCATCCCTGGCGGTCGCACGCGTCCCAAAATATTCTGTGTACAATATCAGCGGGTTCGACGCACTCTTTATCTGCACGCTATGTTTATAACACTAATACTACGTTTATAGTTCATGTAGGTATTATTGTTATATTTCAATCTAAATTAATAATTGTTTGTTGCTTTATTAGGAAATAATCTGGGGACCCGCGGTTTCGTATCCAAAGTAGAAGGCAAAAGTACCAAAAACGGCCGTTTCTGACACTTTTTCCTAGATACTACTTTGGATACGAAACATTCTGAGACCTGTTATAGAAACGTAATAAAAACTTTTTTACAAAAAAATGTAAAAAAGAAAAGTCGGTGTCGGTGTAAAATAAAAAAAGGCGGTGTTTCAGGTTTTTTAGTGTATTTTTTTTTTTTTTGGAAGTCGGTTTTTTTTTTGTAAAAAAGTTTTTTATTTTTAACCGACTTCCAAAAAGAGGAGGTTCTCAATTCGTCTGTATGTTTTTTTTTTTTTTTTTTTTTCTTGTATGTATGTTACCCGATTTCTCCGTCAGTTGTGAACTAATTTTCAAAATTCTTTTTTCATCTGAAAGAATATACTCCCGAGGTGGTCCCATATAAATTTTATCGAAATTGCTTCAGCGCTTTTTGAGAAACTGAACAAAAACGGAAAATACGTGTACCTCGATGACGTTTTGGTGTTCTCCAAATGTTTAAATTCCACGTTCCATGTTATTGGGGTTTTTAGTTCTAGGGTATAACAACTAAAAAGTAAAGAAGTCGGTGTCAAATAACGAAGAAGTAAAAATACAAACACCGACTTCCGAAATTAAAGTTATTTATAGATTTTTTTTTGGAAGTCGATTGTTTTTTTTGTAAAAAAGTTTTTTATTTACTTTTTAGTTGTTTATACCCTAGAACTAAAAACCCCAATAACATGGAACGTGGAATTTAAACATTTGGAGAACACCAAATGTCATCGAGGTATACGTATTTTTCGTTTTTGTGCAGTTTCTCAAAAAACGCTGAAGCAATTTCGATAAAATTTATATGGGACCACCTCGGGAGTATATTCTTTCGGATAAAAAAAGAATTTTGAAAATCGGTCCACAACTCACGGAGAAATCGGCGGACATACATAAAAAAAAAAAAAAAAAAAACATACATACAGCCGAACATAGAACCTCCTCCTTTTTCGAAAGTCGGTTAAAAAGCAGGATTTCTAGCGATATTTCTTAGACATGTTTTATCAAAATCGGTTAAGCCGTTCCAAGGTCATCAGCTCTTTTGTGTTTTAAATGTTTGCTTTTCTTTTTTATAAAATTTATTTAATTTTCATTTTTATTTTCTTCTGCATTCTTATGGTCTATAAATCGGTGGCTTTATTATTTTGATACATGAGGCAGAGAGAGCGCCAATGCTAATAATAATGCAGTTTTTAGTGAAATAGCACTGACACTGTTCCGTTTTCTAGACATGTTTACTAGAGAAATTGTGGCAAGGAAATAATGTCCAACACGTACATATTTTACGGCTTCTAATTTATAATGCGTGCGTTCAGGGAACAGAAACATGCAAGTGGCGCAAAATGGCAATTAAATGTTTCGATTTTGCGCTACCTACTTGGAACAATGACAGACTAACTTCCAATTTCAAAACTAGGAGGGAACAGGGCCTGCAAGGAATTTACAAAATAGGTATTTGAAGAAACTATTGCCGTCGTGCTGCCTCAAACCTGGCGCCGTGAAGTGCGATAGGTACAGCTGTAGCTCAGGCTGATTTTATAACAAAATTTTTGACGAAATCGACGTTTCGTAATCCCCTTTTATCTCCTCGAAAACTGAGCCGATTCAATTATTTTTGGCATCAAAATTTTAAGAAAGAGTATGTTTAGGTCCCTATTAACTGTTGTATACTAAGTATAACTTTTCGAACTTGTCTGGTAGTCCTCTAATAACGATGGTAAAAATAGGGCTATTTTTTCGTCATATTTTCTTTACTTATTATTTGCTGAAAAAGGTAACGACAGGGACGTGTCTACAGCAGACCTTGACTTAATAAAAAAAAAATGATTGCTCTAGAGGCGTTATTCAGGAAGAAAAAAGGGGAATACATTCGTATGGAGAATCGCAGCCCCTGTTCCCTCTTAAGAATTTCAAGTTAAGTAGGTTAAACTTTTTTTTATACGTTATCTCGTACGTATCGTGTGTGCGTTTATAAACATGTAAATTCACATACACAAGACACCCAGACCCAGAAAAACTATCTGTAGGCTATATAAATATTTGTTCCGTGCGGGAACGCTCAACCACTGCGCCAACCGTTTCGTTAATGTCAAACCACAAACTACTTTAGCCTGAAAATCCGACAAATTTTGTCATTAATGTAGGGTTGACACTACTCAATTCAGAAACCGGCCCTAAGCCTCATATTTTGGCCTAACAAGAAGTAACCATAATATGAGTTAGGTACTTAGGTATGCTACAACCTCAATCATAATTATTTGCAAGTATTACAAAAATAATATGTCATAAAGTAACGGTTATTGAACCGAACACATTGTTCGTTCAACTGATAACCACATACCGAACTATAGATTTACATGCAAAATTATTAAAATATTATGGTAAGTTAACCACTGTACTGTGAAGTGTCAATGAACATTAAATATTAATTTTATGAGACACTGTTTCGATAATCGACAGGATAATGTTGTGCATGTCTCTATCTAATTCCAGACGAAAACTGTAAAAATGTAGCAAAAATAAAGACATTAGAGGCAAGAAAACTGGAACGCAAAAGGCTACTGAAGGAACGCGGGTGGGTTTTAGTCAGTAAGAGTCTGACACTCTCACCCAGAGCGGGAGAAGAAATCTGCAGATTTCCCACCCTCAAAAAAAAGAGGCAAGAGAACTATCTTGAAACTAATTCGATTAATATTAAAATCGATAATCGACTAAATGTATTATTTATAACGGAATCACAACCTTAATCGATAAAATTATTGCCATCGTCAAAAAAGAAATTTAATTTAAACCGGTTTTTTCAAGATGTCACACGCCAACGAACGGAAAATGTTTATGTATTATGCATCCAATTTATGACCATAGGTACTTTTTTCGATTCACGGAAGATAAAGGGCATCCAAGCCTACTAACGCGGACCTGTTCTTATTTAAAAAAAAAACCTTCCGTCAGGTGGCTATTCAAAATATTTATTCTTATGTATTTTTTTTTTTGGAAAATATAAAAATCGCATAAAACGGACGAGAGGCTCTATTTTTGGAACGAAAAGTATTGCAAAATGTATGTGATAAATTTTCAAACGCACGTTAGCCGTTTTGATTAATTAGATGAAAGAATGTTCAACAACTATATTTATTTTAAGAATTTAATTTTTGCCTTAGCGATAATTTCTTTCCAGAACGCTTAAACTTTGGGATCTTTGGGGGACCGCCATATTAAATTAGAATGACGTCACTTACCTAACCATCCATTGTCATTCAAACTAAACATGTATGGACAATATCAGCTCAATTTGGAAACCGGGAAGTGGGTCAATTTAACTTTAAGATATTTTACATGGTTAGTTACAGGTAAAGTTAGTAAAAGAATGTTAAAATAAATTGAAAATTATTTGAGTTTTTCTTTCGGTTCTTCCGACGAGACACCGGTTGAAGCTGGCGACCTTGGCGACATTATTTAACCCAAGCTTGCTGCGAGACCGAGAGAAATACTTAGTCATCGTGCGAGACTAATAGGTAGGTATTAATAGTATTCGTAAATAGTAACTACATTATTTTCCTGATCAAATTAGTCGATACACAGCGAGTGCAATGACCTCCCGCGCAACATATTGGCACAAGTGTCGCCCATAGACTGATAGAACACTTTATTCAACATAACGCATTGTTCCACGACACTAAAATGAAATGTTACTGCGATACGGCGCGGGTAACTGGCGCGAATGATAATTATAATTATTAATTGTTTTTGTTAAATGGGACACATCTGTTTTAACTCTGGACAATTTGAAATGATTGCATTGGAATTAAAAACTGGGATCCTTTGATAATACATATTGTTAAATAAACAAGCATTCTGTGTTTAGAATAGTAATTGTTTTATTTATTAAAATAAGTATTAATAATCATAGATCTCGTTGTAAGTCGTTTATGCAAGGTCTATTTTAGTGATGAGACGATTAAAATTGACTAACATTTATTATCTCGGTTATATTTCATGTGGTCAAGCATTCTTGTAAAAGAAGTATGTTTGTTTGTATGTTCAAAATTTAGAATATATAAAATTACTCGTATAAATCATGTTCAAAGTTTGTAGGTAACTACTAAAACTTAGAATTTCAAGATACTTTCGCAAATCTTGACATGCAAACGATTATTTAGGTAAGCAGCATACGCAAACCAAAACCAAACTAGCAGTTCGATCAAATAACAAATACTTTAGTGCTTTTGTTAAAAAAAAAAAAAAAAATCAAAACGTTGCCAATTCAGGAGTTTTTGGCAGGATTTTCTCGAGTGAAGTTCAGTGGCTGTTTTAATTATTCGCTTATTGATTCCTAGTGGATATTGTGATGTAAAATTGGTGTAGTTTTGTGTATCAAGTGTCTACGCAACTGGAAAATATGTGGAATCATTGAAACAGTCGCGATCTCGGTAAAATGGAGCTGAGAATTTTATTGTAGTAAAGACTATCTCAGTGAAGTTTGCCGAGAAGGCTGACTCGACATATTTGTTGCCAAATACTGCAAAATACATTAGAATGTGTTACATCTGCATTCTAATGGGCAAAAAGAAAAACTGTCGACGTAAGACTAGGCAATATGGTCAAAAGACTATAGCCTTCCCTTCGCGGTAATAAAAAAAAAATATATATGTTGCCAATTCAGAGTGCGTCAATAAATAAGTGGCGCAACTATTTACTACTGTAAAGAATTCCAATAGTACGCAAATGTAGAAGTGGACAGGCCTGCTGCGATATCCAAAACAACTCGTTTTGCCTTAATCGACTAAAACTTGCGCAAGATTGTAAGTACTTAGTGAATGTTTGGGCTATAATCGACTTAACAGTTTACGTACGGGTTTTCCGACTACCCTGTAGATAAATACAGTAAAGTTTTCATATTAGGATTGAATAGGGTACATAAAAAAAAATTGCGTTAAAAACTGCCCCTGAAAACGGACAGTGACCGCTTGGAAAAATCCCCACACAATGGATGACTGAAGATGGACGGTGCCCACGGATATCCATCGGATATGATCTATGACGGTGCCGCTGAGGCCTGTCCAAAAAGAGGTGGCAAAACGACTTGGACACGTACCATGAGGGCTGGTTCGAGGAGAAGTGGCAACAGATAAAAAAAAAAGTTTCCTCGCACCAGAAATTACTACTGTATCGTGGGTTCGTGGGTGCGTTCACAAACATGTAAACTCACATACACAAAACAACGAGACCCAGAACAACTATCTAAAGGCCATTCAAATATTTGTTCCGTACGGGAATCGCACCCGCGACACACAACGCAGCAGGCAAACTCTCAACCACTGCGCCAAACGTGCCCAAAATTACTGAAGGGTCAGATGAGGTCTTTATCCAGCAGAGCTAAACATAAAAAAAATGTGCGGCATTGATTTCTAAGCTTCGTTTCACAACAAATTAATGAGTGAATACTTATACTTAAGTCGGTGTTTGTATTTTATTTATTCGATATTTGACACCGACTTCCGAAATTAAAGTTATTTTTAAATTTTTAGTGTACTTACTTTTTTTTTTTTGGAAGTCAGTTGTTTTTTTTGTAAAAAAGTTTTTTATTTTTTGCTTTTTAGTTGTCCCCAGAACTAAAAACCCCAATAACATGGAACGTGGAATTTAAACATTTGGAGAACACCAAAACGTCATCGAGATATGCGTATTTTTCGTTTTTATTCAGTTTCTCAAAAAGCACTAAAGCAATTTCGATAAAATTTATATGGGACCACCTCGGGAGTATATTCTTTCAGATAAAAAAGAATTTTGAAAATCGGTCCACAACTGACGGAGTAATGCGCGGACATACATAAAAAAAAAAAACATACATACAGTCGAACATAGAACCTCCTCCTTTTTTTGAAAGTCGGTTAAAAACTATTGGACACGATTTTTTTCATTTGTCCCGTAAACCAAAAATGAGGACGATACAGTGCGTTGAAATTTATCTTTGTCCATTTTTTATGGTTCCGTACCCGAAGGTTCCAAACGGAGCCCTATTGTTGTCACTCACGTGTCCTGTCTTTTTGTCCGTCCATAGTCTGTCACAAAATTTTGTTACGAAGAATTTTTTAACTTCCCATTTGACTATGAACTTGAAATTTGGTGATAATGTTTATTATTTATTACGTCATCATCTGCTCGCGCTTTTTCCCAACTATCTTGGGGTCGGCTTCTAGTCTAACCAGAAACAGCTGAATACCAGTATTTTAAATGGAGCGACTGCCTATCTAACCTCCACAACCCAGTTACTGGGTAATACGATACCCCTTGGTAAGACTGGTTGTCAGACTTTCGGGCTTCTGACGACCCGTAACGACTGTCAAAGATCCACGATTGTCAGCCGGGACCAACGGTTTAACGTGCTTTCCGAGGCACGGAGGAGTCTCGGTATGTAAATCCATGGACCAACCCCGGCAAGCGTAGCTTAACCTGATAGATCGACCCGTGCGGCTGTTATTACTTTAGCCACGAGCTCCTCCTTATTATTTATTACGTATACTTTACTAATAAATACCAATATTTGGTACGGAACCCTTAATGTGCGAAATCCGACACGCACTTGGCCAGTTTTATTGATTTTTACGGATTAAATAATAATTATTATTTTTGTACCTAGGAATCATCAGTAGGCAATGTTACGCCGTTATGTAGGTATTTTTTATTAAACGACACTAACCTACATCAATTACTGACCTACAGAGTTTAATGATGTCATACCTAGTTCAATCAGTTACGGATAATCAAGATGATTTATTTGTTAACTAGCAAAAACCGCAACGTGGACCGCACACTGATTTTGTGTATTGATAATTTTCCTATCCCCGGTAGCTTTGTTTGATCTCTAAACAGACCAAAACTCGTTTAAAAAAAGTATCAAGTAACTCAAAGCGTTAGCTTGATCGAGCAACCCTCAAAACTGTAACAAAGGCAAAATTCTTCTAACAAACGTCCTTTGACTACCTCGGCCCCTTCAAATGTTACGTAGGTAGATAACCCTCATCACTTTTTAGGCCTAACGGATAGTCCCCTGTGCAGAGCATGCATTGAGACGGACGAAACCACGACGAAACGGTCGCACACGTGTTCCTTAAGGCTCAATTACACCATCCTATTTCAAGGGACCCAATTTAGGAACAAACTAACTAGGAAGCAGGAAGCGAGCGATTACACTATCCTAAATTGAACTCCTAAGTCGGCAGTGTTGCCAACTCTTACAAATTCAAGTCCCTAAACAGAATATCAAAAGTCGCTCTAAAGTCTCTTAAAAACTGATTCTACCAGGAAAGAGCGGACTCAGATTTTTTTTCTGGGAAAGAGACTTTGTGAAATTTAATTTAATTCTAAACACAAACAAAAATACTACTAGCCCATTTGTAGCGACAAAGTCTCTAAATTGGCAACACTTAGCTCTAAATCGGGGTGATGCGATTACACTATCCTAAATCGTACACAATTTAGGAAGTCTTATCGGCACCTTTCAATCTCACTAAATCGGACACTAACTGCTCTAACTGCTATTACACCTTCCTGTTTCCTAAATTGGGTCCCTTGAAATCGGAAGGTGTAATTGAGCCATTAGTGCACGGCCGTCATCGAATTCGATATACGGATACGAACTTTAGAAGCACCGAATTCTCTCATAGACGCCCTGAATAAACTGGGAGGCCTGCAGCACTACCATGAAGTCTTAAAACCACCATTTTTTCGGTGAGAGAAAGGGATAGTGCTATTCGTCCTGTATAACGACGTCTCTCTCTCTCACCGAAAAGATGATGTTTTAAGACGTCATGGTAAGGATACTGATCTGCTTCTGGGGAGAAGTGGGCTGGTTGAGGTAAACCGCCAAGCAACTACGGCCCAACTACCAGGGATTCAGAAACCTAAGTAGATAAATAGACCTTCATAACTTTAGACTTAAATTTTTTTTACAAAAAAAAACAACCGACTTCCAAAAAAATATACACTAAAAATTTAAAAATAACTTTAATTTCGGAAGTCGGTGTTTGTATTTTATTTCTTCGATATTTGACACCGACTTCCCAAATTAAAATTATTTTTAAATTTTTAGTGTATTTTTTTTTGGAAGTCGGTTGTTTTTTTTTTGTTAAAAAGTTTTTTATTTTTCGCTTTTTAGTTGTTTTACCCCAGAACTAAAAACCCCAATAACATGGAACGATTAATTTAAACATTTGGAGAAAACAAAAACGTCATCAAGATATGCGTATTTTTCGTTTCTGTTCAGTTTCTCAAAAAGCGCTAAAGCAATTTTGATAAAATTTGTATGGGACCACCACGGGAGTATATTATGTCGGATAAAAAAAGAATTTTGAAAATCGGTCCACAACTGACGGAGAAATGCACGGACATACAAAAAAAAAAACATACATACAGTCGAACATAGAACCTCCTCCTTTTTCGAAAGTCGGTTAAAAACGCAAGTTAATAGAATAAAATCAGTCAGACGTCTTTCCAAAGAGAGTCATCAGATGCCAGTCCTTCAATATAGTATAATGTCGTTTAAATAAAAATTAAAGAAACTTTTGCCTCAACAATTAGTAAATAAAATCAATCAGACATCAGCGTCGTCGATCAAATCAAATCTGCGGTGAATTCCTACTAGTCTATCTTACCTGATTTGTAGTCAGGTCCCACTGGTCAGCAACAAAGGAGTGTCTGCTGTACAGGAACACAGGAACCTGGTGGTCTTTGACGGGGGTAGGGTCACTGTTCACCCTGACCACTGTCAGATGAGTGGTTGTGGTACCTACTGTGGACAAGAGACAGGTTTGAAAATAAATACGAGTAACTTGGTTTTGGAAAGAGAATTGCTTTGCTTTTTCTTAGAAATCTCAGAGCCTGGTAAGAGTTACTCGAGTACTACACTTGCATAAGTTTTTTAAATTATTTTTTTAATAAAAATTTAAACTATTTCCATGGTGGAAATAGTTTTAAGATATTTTTGACAATTTGTATGGCTTTGCGACAACACGATGCATAAGTATGTATACTGTGAAAATTTGAAGACTGTAACTCCAACCGTTTGGCTGTAAAACCTGTGTGACAGACGACGGACAGACAGACGGAAACGTGAGTGACAGCAATAGTGCTCCGTTTGGACCCTTCAGGTACGGAACCCTAAAAATTAGCAATTTAAATCTTACGCAAACGGATCCCTGAATCGAAAAATGGTTTTCACAGACCCTTAATATTTTTGAATGGCCTATCCAACGATACCCTACACTATGGGATAGACGAGAAAAAAAAAACACTACGTGTGCAGGAGGTACTACCCTAACAATCCTAAAAAACCACTCAAAAATGAGGTACATGAAGATTGAACCATAAATCATATACTTTATGATTCAATATTCAAATACCTTAGTATTGAGTTATTTCTCTTTAGGATTTAATTTCTTTTAAGGTCTACAATTTATGACAATATTTACGACTCCTGCCTCTTCTCAATTCTATGACTAAACACACGAAGGTTTGAATAAGAAACATCTAAAAATTAAAAAATCATTGTGATTGTTTGAAAAGTAAAATCTCACAAATTAAATCTAAAATGCATTTTTTACATAGATATGTAAAAAAAGAAACTTTTTTACAAAAAAAACAACCGACTTCCAAAACTTTTTTTTTGTAAAAAAGTTTTTTATTTTTCACTTTTTAGCAGTTATACCCCAGAACTAAAAACCCCAATAACATGGAACGTGGAATTTAAACATACTCTTAATTGGAGAAAATCAAAACGTCATCTATCTATACGTATTTTTCGTTCTTGTTCAGTTTTTCAAAAAGCACTGAAGCAATTTCGATAAAATTTATATGGGACCACCTCGGGAGTATATTCTTTCGGATAAAAAAAGAATTTTGAAAATCGGTCCACAACTGACAGAGAAATCGGTGGACATACACAAAAAAAAACATCCTCCTTTTTCGAAGTCGGTTAAAAATGCAAGCGCAAGCGTGCGTGAAGTGCGGAACAATGGTGGGACAAGAACATAACGTTGTAGAAAAAAATGTTGCCATAAAATAGTCGTTACTAAGTACAGTCTCGGTAGTGAGGCGAACGATTTTACGAATCGATAAAAGTTTTAGTCGATTAAGACCCATGTTAATTTTTAAAACTTTTGTGATAAGCTACTTGATGAGAACATTTTTTTTCTAAATAAACTGCCTACTAAGGTTTCAATTAAATTGTTTTAAAATCTTTATTCAACAGACGTTGCTGTCCAGTTTTAAATAATTTTTAAATTAATAATGTGCACACTTTCTTTTCCAATTTACTTTTCGACATGGGCAGAATAATCAACATCAGCTCTGCTTACCATTAATTAAAAACTTTTTTATAAAAAAAACAACCGACTTCCAAAAAATCAGTCATCGGTGTTTGTATTTTACTTCTTCGTTATTTGACACCGACTTCCGAAATTAAAGTTATTTTTTAATTTTTAGTGTATTTTTTTTTTGGAAGTCGGTTGTTTTTTTTGTAAAAAAGTTTTTTATTTTTCACTTTTTAGTTGTAATACCCCAGAACTAAAATCCCCAATAAGATGGAACGTGGAATTTAAACATTTGGAGAACACCAAAACGTCATCGAGGTACGCGTATTTTTCGTTTTTTTTCAGTTTCTTAAAAAGCGCTGAAGCAATTTCGATAAAATTTATATGGGACCTCAGGAGTATATTCTTTCGGATAAAAAAATAATTTTGAAAATCGGTTTACAACTGACGGAGAAACAGGCGGACATACATAAAAAAAAACGAACATAGAACCTCCTCCTTTTTCGAAAGTCGGTTAAAAATAGAATAGAATAGAACAGTCATAATATGGAAGAACATAAATTTGCAATACACCATTTGTCTAAGTGCACTTAGCCACTAATTGTAAAGTGCACTTAAAGAACGCGTTGCTAATGTGCTATTTCACTGTCTAATAAAATAAAAAGATGATCACTCTGTTTTAAAAATATTTGCTGAGCAAACAAAACAGAAACTTAATAAAAACACTTTTCTTTCATTTAAAATGATTGCGTGCGAATGCAACTGAGCACAATGAGGAGGCAAAAATACAAATCGCGCGTTGCTAACTGCGCTCTCAATAGTGAAGCGAATGGGCGCGCAATCGATAAAAAATATCGTTAAATTACAGTGAAGATATGGCTGACTTGTTTTAAATTTAGAAAAAAATATTTTTTTTGCGAACGATAGAAGATTGACGTAGTCTATTCTGTAAAAATCTCACCGTCAAAAATATGGTAGTTAAAGTGAACTTTGACAACTACTTTTACATGGACTTTACTAAGTTTTCGCGGTAAAATGTTTACAGAGTTTAACTACGACATACCTACATAGTGCAGCAGTCCTTTTTAACCGACTTTCGAAAAAGGAGAAGGTTCTATGTTTGACTGTATGTATGTTTTTTTTTTTTATGTATGTCCGCGCATTTCTCCGTCAGTTGTGGACCGATTTTCAAAATTCTTTTTTTATCCGAAAGAATATAATCCCGAGGTGGTCCCATATAAATTTTATCGAAATTGCTTTAGCGCTTTGTGAGAAACTGAACAAAAACGAAAAATACGCATATCTTGATGACGTTTTTGTGTTCTCCAAATGTTTAAATTCCACGTTCCATGTTATTGGGGTTTTTAGTTATGGGGTATAACAACTAAAAATTAAAAAATAACTTTAATTTCGGAAGTCGGTGTCAAATATCGAAGAAATAAAATACAAACACCGACTTCCGAAATTAAAGTTATTTTTAAATTTTTAGTGTATTTTTTTTGGAAGTCGGTTGTTTTTTTTGTAAAAAAGTTTTTTGTTACGTCGTATTTCTATAAATATTTTCATTTGTGATCACAGGTGCAGTCCAGTAAGAACAAATAATTTGTTGTGCTGGATAATATTGCATCTGTATAAATTTTAATCATTTTATTTATTATTTTTAGACTAAAATATTTATTACGCTCCGTACTTTGCACTACTGCAGGGCAACTGTGCCATTTAATGGAGACGACGATACAACGACATATAAATGAAAACACTGGCAGTACTTATCCTTATGAACAAGTTTAACCATGGGACCAACACTGAAATCACGAAAAAAATATCACCCAACCCATTCATTTATTAGGGTTCCGTACCCGAAGGGTAACCAACAGGACCCTATTACTAAGCCTCCGCTGTCCGTCCGTCCGTCCGGTCCGTCCGTCCGTCCGGTCCGTCCGTCCGTCCATCCATCTGTCTGTCACCGGGAAAAAAAGAAAGAAAGAAAGAAAACTAATTTATTTGGCACACACAGATACACACAATGTAGGTACAATAAAATTTAAAAATAAAACAATTTATAACAATAATAATTAGGAGTATACATCGTGTGCCCCGCGGCTGCGCCAAACAGGTCCAGTTTAGCAAAATTTCTGACAACTAGTAGTATTGCCGGGCAGTATCTCATGATCCGTAATAAGTAGGTAGACAGTTGAAATATTCACAGGATGTGTATTTCTGTTGCCGCTATAACAACAAATAATTAAAATAAATTAAAAATTAAATAAATTTCCTACTAGAAACTTGTTTTTTTGGCTTTTTTTTGCTCGATCTTAATAATGACAACAAGTAGACGCGTATAATAATAATAATAATCTTTTATTTGTTATTGGTACGGAACCCTTCATGCGCGAGTCCGACTCGCACTTGGCCAGTTTTGTTTGCATAACTCGACAAAATGAACTGAATAGCAGATTTTTTTTTGCGATTTTTGGGTTATCCAGAGAAGAAAAGGCACGTCAAAGTTGTAGTCGATTATTTTTTCTTAAATTAATGATTAACGGATAAAGAACCTAACCTAGCAAGAGCCATAAAATTCTTAGCAGTAAAATGAAGGTTATCGCGATAACTATGCAGTTGCTAACTGCATGCTGAGTATGACCAATGCGATTTCTTTGTTTAAGAAAATATTATAAGTAGGTATAGAAAATATCCACGCTGAAAAGATTTATAACACTTAGTTAAGTAAGTATTTAAATCTTAACCAATATTCTAAAAAAGTGAAATATAAACTTAATTATAAATGCAAAAGTATCTGTCTGTCTGTTTCTTCTTCCTTTTACCGTAATCGCTGAATTAATTTAGATGAAACTTGGCACATGGGTAGACCATGTCGGAATAGGACAAAGAAAACTTTTTATCTGGGGAGTATGTTCCCGTGGCATAATTTTCAAGTTACACGTGCGGTCGCAGCCGCTCGCAAAAGCTATCTATAATAAAGAGATAAATTGGTTTGTTTGTAGAAGCAAATCTCTGGCAGTAGATAGATCTAATTGCGACAAAACAAATGTTTCACAGAAATACAAAAAAAAAAAAAAAAAGAAAACAGTTTATTTGTGACTCACACAGGAAAAACACTAAATAAAATATTAAATAGCCTTATCAACTAAATAATAATAATAACATTACAGAAAAGACCTGTACGAGGCCAAAAAAGCTCTAATGGCTCAATTACACCTTCCGATTTCAAGGGACCCAATTTAGGAAACAGGAAGGTGTAATAGCAGTTAGAGCAGTTAGTGTCCGATTTAGTGAGATTGAAAGGTCCCGATTTGACTTCCTAAATTGTGTACGATTTAGGATAGTGTAATCGCATCACCCCGATTTAGAGCTAAGTGTTGCCAATTTAGAGACTTTGTCGCTACAAATGGGGTAGTAGTATTTTGGTTTGTGTTTAAAATTAAATTAAATTTCACAAAGTCCCTTTCCCAGAAAAAAAATCTGAGTACGCTCTTTTTATTTTTAAGTCCGCTCCTGATAGAATCAGTTTTTAAGAGACTTTAGAGCGACTTTTGATATTCTGTTTAGGGACTCGAATTTGTAAGAGTTGGCAACACTGCCGACTTAGGAGTTCAATTTAGGATAGTGTAATCGCTCGCTTCCTGCTTCCTAGTTAGTTTGTTCCTAAATTGGGTCCCTTAAAATCGGAAGGTGTAATTGAGCCTTAAGCATAAGCTGCGATTTTTTTTTTAAAAATAACGTAGTGATGGTGTTCAGGCTCTGTGTGACTTAGGCTACTTTAAAAATCCCGGAAGAATACTCAGCTCCTGTGGTAAAGACCATGTAGCGAAGGCAGCAGGAATGACGCAGGAAAAATTAAACTTGCATTTTACCAAAAGAATCTAATTAGTCCGTCAGTTAAGGCGCAGTTATACGACTTTTAATGATTTTTAATTGAACATCACGTCTAAACGACTAGTCTTATTTCTTCGAAAAAAATATATGTTAGTTATTCTCTAGACAATTTCCGTCGTAATTTGATCTGAGAATATTTGAAATTATATTTTTATAACATAGTGTAATTAATTTTTAAAGTTACGTCTAACGCGGATAAAAAATTGAGAATCACGCAAAAACTATAAAGCGTATTTTTATGAAACCTTCTTCATTTTGAAGATCATTTAATTATTTATAATTTAGTCTCAGTGTTTTATTTTAATACCTGTTCTTATTATTATTATTATTCTTTATTGTACACATAAAACATATACAGAAAAACACAATGTGTTAAATTAATAATGCGTATAATAATGCATCTAATAGTCCTATTAATGGGACGTACGACACGTTACGTAAGCTCAGCACAGAACACGCAAGCTAACCACTCAAGGTCATTGGCAGCTAATAGCGCCTTAATTAAGCAAAAAACATTGGACACGTATTTTTTGCTTTACCCAACTAATAAAAACTAACAAAGATAAAACGCATCAAAGTTCAGGAGTGTGGGCTCGATAAGTCACTTCGGTGGTAAAAAGTGTCGCGCCGCATGACGTCACGCGACATTTCAACGCACTGTATCGTCCTCATTTTTTGTTTAGGTACGTGACAAAAGAAAAAATACGTGTCCTATATTTTTTGGTTATTTCTTTCACTGACGCGGACGGACTAAATAGTTTTTTTTAGTAAAATACCCTATTGCGACCGTCACATCACTAACTCCAGCCTATGGACCACCACAGGAGAGGTACTGAGCGTACTGGGCGTAGGACGTCTCGCGACGATCTCCGGCCACCGGTCTACGGTACCGGGCCTGCGGAGTTGCGGACGGCGAGCAGTGGGTAGCTTGCCGTCCGATCAGCACCAGGCCCGACAGTCGACGGCGCGTAGTGTTCCACGCGCGCCTCTAAGAGATTAGTGTCAGCCACCACTGACGGGACCCATCGTGGCCGGTGCGGTGCCTGCATGCCTAGGGGTAGCGGATAAATTCTGAAAATGAGTTACCGCAACCCTGGGCACTCAGGCAGGGAAGGAACAGGGGTGGGTTTTAGTCAGTAAGAATCTGACACCCTCCCGCTCCACCCAGAGCGGGAAAAGTCATTGGATGGTTTCCCACCCCTCCAAAAAAAAAAGCCTATGGACTATCGATAAAAAAAAACAGTTGGTAACAGCACAAGTGTGTTGAGAAACTTCTTTCTCGCTGACAATTACAACAATGCGTCTAGACGGTATTGCTCGCTTTTCTCACAGAAAATAGATCGGCCATTGTTTGAGTAGTGCATTTCTATTTATAGACGAAGAAGAAGACTTGTGATGTGATGCCCTGCGGTTGGGATTGCCACTGCTTTTTTTGTTTTACACTTATAATATTCAATACCTTTTTATCAGTCTGCAAGGAAAGGGTTATGTTTTTTTAGATTTATTTTTTCTAGCCAACGGGTGAATCAGGAAAGAGTGTAACAGTTGCGAAGTTAATTACCGCGATGCGTTACCGCGGAAGTTTACCATCACGACATTTGTTGTTGCGAAAGTTCTTTATAGCGAAAGACGCGACGCGACAGTGCGACAACAACGATAAGTTCTTCCGGCAATCGTTACGCACTTAGGATCATGATCGGTTGAAACTTAAAAAAAAACATGACTTGCCATCTACGAATATAACAAAAAGGTGCAAAATAAAGGATAAAAATTTTCGCAAAAAAAAAAAACTGATTTCGGACAAAAATGGCCGAATATTCGGCTTGACCGAAACAAGCGTCTTTGGGCTGAAGGTTGTGATACAGACCTAAAAACTGACTGTCTCGTTCGTCTATGTGTATAGTCCTCGTTTTATAAACTTAATTAGTATTTTATGAAAGTTAACTTTTTGAAGTCAATATTTTGTTATGTTTTCGGTTAGGGTTTCGGCTAAAAATCGTGTTTAGGCCGCACTATTTTTCATAATATGTGAAAACTTTTGAATAGAGCTCTAATTAATTTGAAAGATAAATAACTATATTAAAAGCCTACCTCCCCATAAGTGGCGCCCTCATTAAATAAAAATTCGTATCTTAGCCTAGAAAATAAAGATTAAAGAATCCTATGTTGCGTTTGTTACAAATAGGATAAGGTATTTTTACGTTGTTAAAACAGGACTTAAAGTGTTTCGTATCCAAAGTAGTACTGGTACTACTACTGGTAGTGGTACTTTAGATACGAAACTTTTTGAGCCCTGTTTCAGCAACGTAAAAATACCTTAAACTCTTTGTAACAAACGCAACATAGGATTTTTTAATCTTTATCTTCTACGCTTTGCTACGATTTTTTATTCAATGAGGGCGCCACTTGGCGGCTATATGCGCCTTAAAGAGTTTCATGTTCCTAGGAGATGTACATGTTGCTGTTATTTACGATGGTAAATAACAGCAACGTACATAAATGACAGACAATGATACATAGCGGATAATGAGACTGTAGTACTTACGAGTACATATAAGTGGAAAGTGGACTACTTAGCTATAAAACACAGCGTGCCTATAAATCACTTTTTAAGCCTATTGAATTGTCATTAGAAGCCGAGAGAGAATAGAAATTGTGAGTTTCAATTTTACGCGCTCACTCAACGAAAAGTTGAGTAAAACGATGCTATATATTTATTTTTTATAATTGAACACAAACGGAGCTTTTCTTTCTTATACAGGGTGTAACAGAAAGGTGAGGTCATATTTTAAGAACTGCATCTGCCCATCGATATGAACAATATTCTTCAAGAAAATCCAAGGAAACTGTAAAAAAAAAATTACCTCCTGCTTTATACGGAAAGTCCTGTATTCAATTTTTCTTACGTTTTATGCAATTTGCAGATCAGTATCAGGTTGTATGTTGGTCAAAATATGATTCGTGGCCGTAGCAAGTACGTATTTACAGAACTGTAATCATTAAAATCATCAATACAACTCTCTTAGTTAGAATTGATGCCAAATGTCATGATTTCATAAAATACTTACATTTGACATCAATTCTAATTGAAAGAGTTGTATTGATGATTTTAATGATTATAATTCTATAAATACATACTTGCTACGGCTGCGAATCAAATTTTGACCAAGATACAACCTGACACTGACCTGCAAATTGCAAAAAACGTAAGAAAATTTGAATTTCGTGGGCTGCCCTGGCACTTCCACCTTAAATGTTTTTCGAGAGTAAGTATGTATGTTTTTATGTCTATTTCTTCCCTTTATTTTGGTATCACACATGACTATGTCACAATCTAGTGATACCTCATTTCAAATTTGTCAAAATCCATCCAGCCGTTTAAGCTTAAGATTTTTTACCCTCCTTCTGTGATAGTCGGGAACGTTAATCTTAGTGTTGCCCAAAATCAGTCTTGGTCTTGCAGTCTTGGTCTTGTTCTTGCATTTTCGCAAGACCAAGACCAAGACCGCCTTATTGTAGCAAGACCAAGACCAAGACTGAACCCTGCAAGACTTGAGCAAGACAAGACTTGAGCCTGCAAGACTCTTGCGTCTTGCAGTTAAGACAAACTGTGATTTGGGCGTTATTAAGTGGGTATTTGGTTTCAATCCCGATTTTGAGAGACGTTCCCCAGGATCAAAACCGTAGGTATCGTCATAACACTAAACTAAGGGCTGCAGTTGTATCTGCAGTTGGCAACGTGCCGCTCGTCTGAAAGAACCCTAAAAGGTATTGTATTGATTAGGTAGGTAAGTACTTATTATATTTCAACTATTTATTAAGTAGGTAGCGTGTTAATACTCACAAATCTGTTCTCATCATCCCATGTGATAAAATGTAGGTACCTAGAATAACTTTCTAGCAAAGTTCATACCTTGTAGGTATCTACCTATAATAATATATTATGCTTGTTTATGTCTAAGTGCCGATCTAACGTTAGTACTCGTAGGTTGGTATGTGCTTAAAATTATAGCCAACAAAATTATATAAACATTATGTAGGTACATAAACCTACTTATTTTTCAAAGTTTATATTATTCTTCTATTCAGCAAAATTTAAAACTAACAGCGAGTCGAGACGACAAATTGCCTAAAAAATGTACCTACGCACACTGTAATGAAATCTGCTAATCTCAACACACACGCACTTCCTTATTTTGGCCGCATAGGTAGGCTTTGCCTGTAGTCTTCTTTTATTGGTTGATTAACATTGTACATTGGTGAATGCTCCAGGATAGCCCGCGAAATTCAAATTTTCTTATTTTTTTTGCAATTTGCAGGCCAGTGCTCGATTGTTTGTTGATTAAAATATTATTCGCGCTGTAAGACGTATGTAGTTACAGAATCATAATCATCAAAATCATCAATACAACCCTCCAAGTTCAAAGGTCGAGGAATGAGTTTGACCTTGAAAAAGTCATTTTTTTTAATAATTCCTCGACCTATATGAACTTGGAGGATTGTATTGATGATTTTGATGATTATAATTCTGTAACTACATACGTCTTACAGCGCGAATCATAATCTAAAATCTAAACTAACGTGTTCAATAAATAGCAATAGGCTAATAGGTATTTGCAAGACTTGCAAGACTTGCGAGACTCTTGCTGCAAGACCAAGACCAAGACCAAGACTGAGAGCGCAATACCAAGACCAAGACCAAGACCAGGTGTATTGACGCAAGACCAAGACCAAGACTGGCCTAAGTCTCGTCTTGGTCTTGCATTTGGGCAACACTAGTTAATCTAGAAGAGCAAGAACATAATCTACTTAAAATGAAGATAAAGCTGCCGACTTTACGTTTTTTATCAGCGAATATTAGCACATTTTACTAGGTAGACTTAATTTAAATATTATCTCTTAGGTATAGCCACAGACCACAGCGACAGCTAGAGACGTTATTGTCAAAACTTTCCAATACAAGTATACCATTGAGTGTAATCGTTTAGTTATATAAATCGATGGTTCGTGACAATTCTGACTGAAACTGTGACAGCAGGAACTTGTGATAAAAAAAAGTTTTTTCGACTGTCCTGTCTATTTGCCATCAGGGAGTTTCAGTCCCAACATCCCGGCGCCATCATCAGATCAGCGCGATGGTATTATAATATTGCATTGTCACCGGACTTACAACGGGTGTAAAAAGAGAGTTTCCCAAGCCGAAAGCCACATATTCTACCCGTTATTTGGATCATTTATTTCCACTAGACCATACCTGGGAATCCACGGGTTCTGGAGATATTGAAGGTTAACGTCGCAATTTTTTTTTTTACTTTTTCAGGAAAATGAATTCCAAGTGTTATTACTAAACTTTTTTCCAAAAAAACATTACTTACCTGAATTTTCGATATTTTTTTTCGAAATTACGCATTTGCAGTTATAAAAACACAATGAATATCAAACGAGTCGACAAGTACCTACGTGGCTTAAAGCGAAGGGGCGGGGCTTAACTCCGCTTGCCTGGGTTCGCGTTACATTGCGCGCAATAAAAAAAAATTTTTTTTTTTCATACTTAAAAATAAAAGTCGTTTTCCAGCAATAATTTTTGCGCAAAGCTACTTTGTTAGACGTACAGTATGCGTAGGTGACGGCTATGTGATGTATCTTTTTACACCCTGTATAAGTATGATCGAAAACCAACAAGAGGTCGAAAAATGGTTAGCTTTTGAAGTGGACAACTTCCATAATTATGAACACTGCAAGTTCAATAAGAGCTTGTACATGTAATAATAATAAGCTGTGTGCCCCACGGTTTCATAATCAAATCATGGGTTGAACATCGGAATTAAAGATAAGAAGCTAACTTATAGAAACCTTTATTTTGACATTTTAAATGTTACATCAAAAGTCGCAATAAATATTGTGTGCGCGTCTACCTGTGAGGCACCGGGCGCAAAAAAAGTCAACTAGTCAAAACCCGTCAGGCACCACGGGCGGTCCGGGCATTTGACATTTTTACGTATTAAAACTTTTTTTTAAAATACCCTCAATGCATATTTTTGGTAAAAATCTATGGTAACTACATCATGCCCCGAGTGATTGAACTTTGCCACAGTATAAAAAACCTTGCGTTATAATGATAAAACAACGCGTGAGTCGACATGTACAATTTTGTACATGCGGTGCATGAGGGTAGCGGAATCGACTTGTAAAATTTTGTACATGCGGTGCCTGAGGGTAGCGGAGTCGACATGTACAATTTTTTACATGTCGGTGCCCAAAAAAATCAGTATTTCGTAAATATCTGGCTTCTTCGTTTTCGCTTAGTGTTCTTTCTGACTTTTTTTATTTTTGCTCAGCTCGTAGGGGTCATAACGTGTTGTGAAAGGCTTGAGTGACTTTCCTGCAAATTTGACAGGTATTTGTAGAGATTAGCGCGTTCAAACGATACACAAAGCTTCCTCGTTTATCGCTCTTTCTATTAGTGAAATCCGTAACAAAATCTATTACGTGGTTTAGAAGAAGTAAGCGGAGAAACAGACTGACACAGACAGCAACTTTGTTTTATACTATTTAGATTAGATAGATAGAATAGTGTCCAACCGAAGAATCCGAAGATTCGGTTTGGGCCAAAAAGTGACCGAATATTCGGCTTGACCAAAACCAGCGCCTTTGAGCTGAAGGTTGTGATAGAAACATAAGAACTTACTGTCTCGTTCTATCATGTGTGTTTCATCGTCCATTCGTTTTATTAACTTATTGAGTAAGTATTTTATGAAGGTAAGGGCTGAATTTTCAATGATCTAATAACTTTATTAAGTCAATTTTTTTTTATTACCACGTGAGTTTCGGTTTTGGTTTGGAAACTGGAAGGAGAGCTGGAAAATCGATTACGGTTTCGATTTCGGTTTTTTATTTAGGCTAAAAATCGTGTTTCGATATTTATAAATGGCGCCTCTAGTCGCTGCGTCACGAGACGATTCTTTGCTCTGTGAGTAACGTACGTATAGTACCTACTGGAGTAATGCGGGCAGATTAATTCCGACATAGCACTTAGCGACCGAGCTACTGATATTACTAGTTTAACTCGAGTACTATCAATCTGGCCTGAATATTTAGATAAGTAAGTAGACAGATATGGGTTGACGTTAACCTGCATTTGTGAAATGATTTTATTGAAGTTATACTTCTTTTGGCGCGTTAGGGAAAAATGATGAGAGTAAATTTTTACGATGCGCGCGCACACCGTCACAAAAAACCGCCACCCTGAAGTTAGCTATTTATTTATAAAAGGTAGCTTCACAGTTGTCAATAAGTAAACATAAATAGGATAATAATTCTAAACAATACGCCAATTACGAAGTACACAGATAAAACAATAGGCATAGAAGAGAGTGACAAGAAGTATCTATAGTGTGTGCGTGTGTGTATTCGTGTCTGTGGATGTGTGTGCTATAGTCTGTGGTTCATGAAGAATGATTGTTTTCCTTTTGTAAACTTTGTGACATTTTTGATTTTTTATCTTGTTACGCCAAAGTAGTATAACATGCGTACACACACTTTTTTTTAATTTAGTTTTAAAAGACCGGTTAACGAGTAGGTGTGCTAAAGTGTCCCCACACTTGTATGAACAATAAGTACGTAGAAATACAGTAAAACCAGAAAAGGTCGCTAATAAAAAAAAAAACAAAATTTTCTTTAGCCAACTGTTGCAAATATTTATAGGTAGGTTTACCATTAGGTTAAGGCATAAGCAGTATATTTAATATATTACCGCCGTTACACAAGAAAGATATCCTATCTTTCTAATACCAGAATTAATGCTTTCACGTCGTTGTAAATTAGATGGTGTGTGTGGAAACTTAAGTGGTCGGCTATCTAACTGGAGTATTGGTAACCGCTGCACCAGGAAGCGAATGTTTTTACGATAATTATAGCTATTGATTATGATAACGTAATCACTATAATTTTCCACGTGCAACTACTGGTTGCAGCGGTAGATAAGTATAAGCCGGTCGGTACATATGAATTACCGTCAAACGCGGTGAATAGAAACAAAACTTTGAAGGGGTTTTTTACGTTAATTAGAAATTGTTTGTAGCATTTAAATACGCCGATTTATTCATGAGTTGTTTAAAAACTAAATCAATTCTCTACTAGACACCAATATTAGGGTATCAAAGTGAAAATCCTTATCAATATTTGGTACGGAACCCATAATGTGCGAAATCCAACACGCTCTTGGCCAGTTTATTATGTAAAATTTTGCTAACTAATAAATAAATCCAAATATACTTTGTTAAAAGAATCAATGAAAATGTATTCTTTTGATGAGATATTGGCAATCCAACTACTCAGGGTTCTTAAGTAATTTAATTAGAAAATGAACCGTGGGATTAGGTTACCCCCTGTCAAGTACCGTTATACCGTAGTAATGCGATCAGCGGTCACAAATCCAAATTAATTGACCGACTTACATGGCATAGGTTTGATATAGGAGAAACATAGAGTAAAATACCTTATTTGACCCTGTAGATATCCTACAGGGTCAAATACGGTATTTTACTCTATATGGGAAAAAAAAAGTATGTAATTAAGATAGCTTAGGCAAAAAGCAGTCGGAAAATGTTTTAGTTTATAAAATATCAAAATAAATTTTAAAATTCAATTCAAAGTTTTCAATCTTTTTAATCTGTTGATCTGTTGTTGTTGTTGTGTTTGTTGTCTGTTGTTTTGTTGTTGTTTGTGTCTGTTGTTTGATATGGTGTACATAATAAAGAGTATTCTATTCTATTCTATCTGTTTTTTAACAATAAGAAATAGTAGCCGCCATGTTATACGTCATACGGCTATGTAAACTATAAAATGTCAACTGTCAACTGATCAGCGTGTATGCTTTGTACTTTTATTTACATAGCCAACTGACGTCAACGTCGTCATAGAGTAATATGGCGTCCACTGCGTCCAGCGTTTTCGTCAAATTATGCGCGAAATTTGAAATTGTAAAATTTAAATAACTTTTTTATGAGACATAGTGATTGAATAAAAATTTTGTTTTTTTTATTGGTTTATTAGCACTCTAAAATCTAATTGAAACACTTTCAATAACAGACGAAATCTAAGGTCTAACACTAGGTAATTTACAGCTCAGTTCGGTCGAATCACTGTCTCCTAAGATACAGGCCATGCCTAGTTTAGGAGACAGGATTTAATATTTTGTTAATATAGACTATAATTTTTCTCCCCTAGTGCCCATTGTTAGTTGATTAAGTCTTAGCATGTCACTAGTTTATAACCTGTGTCTATGTTTATCTTTGGATCAATAAACTTATTTATTTTTATTTTATTTTTTTAATTGGGTGTAATACCCTATTAAATTAAGTGTTGAAACTCCACTTAGCGATGCGAAATCCAAATAAAAAAAGGTTTTATTTTTTTCTATTTTAGGCTTACACTATGAAAGATTATAGACGGAACGTCATTGGACATTCAATGAAGCAGGATGAGGGAAAATGTGTGAGTGACCTTGACGAACGTAACGATGACGTATCGGCTTCTCATTTTGTCTATGTGAGCTTATTTCGCGTGTACAGATACAAGCCGGCTTCTCATATTGGTACTTCAGATTGCTGGTTTTTAACACTCCGTCAATAACCTTAAGATTGTATTTTAAAATTATAAGTTTAGACAGTGATAGACATATTTTTTTTAAGTACCTATATGTAATTTTTGAAACATTTTATTACAAATACAAATAGTTTGTGCGTCGAGATCCTGCGGCCTTTTCATCTCTAGCAGCTGTAGTAAGAATATAATAATAATAATCAGTCTTAATAATGTTCCCAATGCTGGGACTCAGGCCTCCTCTGTAGGAGAGGGCCGTAATCCACCACGCGGGCCCAGCTCGGGTTGGTGGATGTTGATGACGCTTCGAATATTTGGTTCTAGGACTGCTTGGAGCAGTCTGTACCGACAGCTTCAAGCGGTCGCTGTTGGGAGATCTGCAGTTTCAATACATTGACGATCGCGATACACGGACCTCTCAAGCAATTAATTTGTTTTCGCAGCTAAGAATGCACTGATTACTGCAAGCTATCCGTCTATGGAGGCCCCGACCGCAACACGACTGCTCTCTTGCAGTTGGTCTCGACTGCGCCAAGCAGTCCGTCTATGGAGGCCCCAACCTCGACACGACTGCTGTCGTGCATTTAGTCTCGACAGCTCTAAGCAGTCCGTCTATGGAGGCCCCAACCGCAACACGACTGCTCTCTTGCAGTTGGTCTCGACTGCTCCAAGCAGTCCGTCTATGGATGCCCCAACCTCGAAACGACTGCTGTCGTGCAGTTAGTCTCGACTGCTCTAAGCAGTCCGTCTATGGAGGCCCCAACCGCAACACGACTGCTCTCTTGCAGTTGGTCTCGACTGCTCCAAGCAGTCCGTCTATGGAGGCCCCGACCGCAACACGACTGCTCTCTGCCAGTTAGTCTCGACTGCTCTCTGGCAGTTAGTCTCGACTGCTCCAAGCAGTCCGTCTATGAAGGCCCCAACCGCAACACGGCTGCTCTCGTGCAGTTGGCTTCGACTGCTCTAAGCAGTCCGTCTATGGAGGCCCCGACCGCAACACGACTGCTTTCATGCAGTTGGTCTCGACTGCTCTAAGCAGTCCGTCTATGGACGCCTAAATGAATTACTGTGAAGTAGAATTTAGTATTCATTGAACTTCATTCTCAATTTACATGTCTAACGTGATATTTTTATATATCTCTCTCTCTCTCTCTCAAGTCATAATGAATTGTTATCACAGTATTGTTTACACATAAGAGCAGTTAATAGTAATTTCATAACGACATAATTATGTAAATAAATGGCTCCCGAGTTATCTCGAGTAGGTACATAAATAAGGTGAGTATTTATTTACTTTGAGCCTTATTTATAGAACTTGCTAACCATATGCTTAGATTAAAAACTGATTAGCAGATTCTAAATTCACCACAAAATAACCACAGCGTTTTTAGGGTTCCGTACCCGAAGGAAAGTAACCAAAGAGACCCTATTACTAAGCCTCCGCTGTCCGTCCGTCCGTCTGCCTGTCAGCGGGTTGTATCTCATGATCCGTAATAGGTAGACAGTTGTGTATTTCTGTTACCGCTATAACAAAAAAAAAAAAAAAATGAAAGGGGAACTAGCCCTACTAGAACCGTGTTTTTTTTCTCGATCTTAATAATGACAACAAGTGCCTAGACGCGTATAATCTTATATGATGGTACGGAGCCCTTCATGTGCGAGTCCGTCTCGCACTTGGCCGGTTTTTAATGGCTCGTGCACACGACCGCTCTCGACGCGTAACATTTTGAGAATTTCCTCAGATTTTCTTGAAGAAAGTTGTTCATATCGATGGGCAGATGCAGTCCTTAAAATATGACCACACCTTTCCGTTACACCCTGTATGTATAACAGATTTAGAAGGAAAAGTATGACGGCTAAGATAGCCTTAGTTTAACGCGTCAGGCCCCTGGCGTTACCATAAACTTTATGGTAACGCTATTTTTGCGTTACTTTATGGCATAAAGTAACGCAAAAATAGGTTTTTAATTGTTTCTGCTAATGAGGGGCTTGACGCGTTAAGAGTAATTGTCGCACAACTTATAAAAAGTACCAACTTGAAAAAAAAATCTTAGATGAAGTAGTTACTTGTTTAAAATGGGTAGTAAACGTGTTAAATCGTGGAAAAATAAAAACTTAACACGCATACATAACGTCACCACCCAATCGGGGTAGTTAGAAAAGCCCCAAATATTAGCGCTTGGGTGCAAACATTGAAAGCTACAATGTTATGAAGTCGGATTTTATAACTCCTTCATCAGTTTTGACGACACGGTTGGCGCAGTGGTTGAGCGTTCGGCTGCTGCGCGGCGTGTCGCGGGTTCGATCCCCGCACGGAACAAATATTTGTATGAATTACAGATAGTTGTTTCGGGTCTGGGTGTCTTGTGTATGTGAGTATACATGTTTGTGAACGCACCCACGATACAGGAGTAAATCCTAGTGTGGGGCAACGTTTTTTAGAACTAAAAAAGTTACCATCGTTCTATGTGGACTTGTTTTTAAAATTTATTGGCAGTTAAACCGTGAAACTCTATTAATATGTTCTCTGAACTCAATTATTATGTTCATAGAAATAAACATAGAGCCCCCGTGTAGAGGATCCACCATCACCCCGGTGTTGAAAATGGCGCCATCACTCTGACCATAGCTAAATATAGCTAGCATAGTTCGTTTTTATTATGTCCTAAGTATGCCTTATTATGTCCTAAGTATGCCTTATTATGTCCTAAGTATGTCTTATTATGTTTTAACTACGTAATATTATGTTTTAAATATCCTAAGAATAAAGGTAAAAATATGTTCCATGTCAAGGTTTATGAGGTAACTTTTTGTATAGCGCAAGTAGTGCATGCCACAGCGCTATAAATTGACCAATTGTGTTAAAGTCCGTCGTAAGTAATTTCGGCTAGTCAGCGATTGGTTGATCATATTCATGCTTCTCATGATTGGCTACAGACAGTGGAAAGTTTTCGGAGTCCACCATGTTGTTTTATGTACATATTGAAATACATATGTAAAGTTCCTTTGTTTTTATTGTAGTTTGTAGATTTGTGAGAATGTGAATTTAGAATCTAATAGTAAAGTATAACGTAGATTCAGTTTGTCCTTAGAATACATACTTTGTATTATGTAAAAATGTCAGTTTTGTTGTTAGTAAGACCAGTAAATATGTAAAAGTAAATATGCAGGTGTTCATTACATAAGAGATAAGTAAGACTTCTCTGATTGGTTATCGTTAGAATGTCGGAATGCCTGTGATTGGTCGAAAGCTAATGTTCAAGTTAATTTGTAAAATTAACACAATGTATTGGCTGTCCGGGTCTGCATTTGCTGCACTACGTGCCCCATAGTATTTGGGTAATATATATAGGCACCCCTGGCAGTCAAAATTAGTCTCTCAGCGTTAGTGACTCAAGTGAGCTCGTAGGCCTCTGGCTTCGCTCCTATCGCCTAGTACCACACCTTGTACGGCGGTTTAAAGTGTCTTGTACCACTCCTTGTACAGACATTAGTTACTGTCCACTATTGGGGCAGTAATTCATATTGTGTTTCAACTGTAATTCTGTGTAAACCTGTGCTTCATTTGACTCTTACCATTTTACCTTTTATTTTATGTAACAATATACCATTTTTATTTCATCTGTGTATCAATTGAATGACCCACTTGCTCAATTCATCACACGTGAGTGTCGCGAGACAACAATACGCCAGTCACACACAAATCCTCAACCCTCGCGCCTATCGCGAAAAGCATCGTCAACACCCCGTCTAAGTCCACAAACGGGCAGCTACGAAATCCTACACTGCGCGTGACCCGATTATTTTAGATGTAGACTACAATCTGCAATGTTACTTCATATCTATTATTTAATATTTACTATCTAAAACTTTTATATTACTTTTGTCAAGGTTAGGAGATAGTGTGGTGTTATTTCAAAATGTTTGTATAAAAGTATAACAATAATATTGCTCTGTCAATAAATGTCATATCAAACGAACTAACATTTATCTATGAGTATAAAAGAATTTGAAGAGCTGACCAACTTAACATTTAAACTAAATCTCGTGCAAAGCTAAAAATACTTATTCTTCAAGGTCTTCATGATAAGATTAGGTTTAGGTTTCGTGATAATTTATTAATTTAAAATTATTTCTAAGTGTGAGAGTGTGTGAGTGTGTTGTGTGTGTGTGTTGTGTGTTGTGTGTTGTGTGTGTGTGTGTGTGTGTGTGAGTGTTCGAGATAAATTTTAATCCAACGCCACCAAGTATCGACTTTAGCTTTGTGTATTTGAAGTTGTTTTTTTACTTACCATTTTCATCAATAACAAAATAAGTTAAAAAAAAAACCAAACTACAAAAAAAAATCGCGCTCTGAAAAAATTAAACAACAAAATATTCTTAGTCATAGTGATGTTTAGAGGATAGCCGTGGTCGCATTCCACCTTGTCGTAAAGGTTTCTTACTACTGTTGTAAAATGAATGAATAGTAATTATAATTAGTTAGCTGTTGTTGTGTTGTTTGTTGTTGTTAGTTAGTTATTATTATTAGCTATTATTGTCGTGTGAACAACCCGCTGGTGTGGCATACTAAACTTATTTTCTATTTAATTTTTTTTGGGGTTATATTATACACAAAAAGAAAGTGTTTTTTGAAACGTGCCGTGTCGGGTATCAAAAGAAAGTGCTCATTATTTTGATACCCAACACGGAACCTTTCCAAAAAACTGGTTTTTATTCATGAATTGTTTTTATCCTCCAGTAGGTACTGGGTAGTGTGACGTCACGTAGCCTATAACCAGCGGACGATCAAGACGCTTCCAACGGTAGTAATACTATTTTTGTCAAATTATGATAAGGAGTTAAAAGTTATAAGGGATCCGATGACCATACCTAAATACTGGTCAAAATCATAACCCTCCTTTTGAATAAAACTTTCCTCTTCATAATATATTATTTTAAATTGATATTTAGCGTCTGTGAAAAATTTAAGTTATAAACAATAATTGAGCATAATAGGTATTGAATGAATCGCAGCATTTTAACGCTTCCGTGCCGGTATCAGTAAATGATGCAACTGGGCTTAACTATTATGAAGATATTAAATACTATCAGTATCTGTCTGATGTAACTTATAACATTACTTAGCCCAGCGAAGGTAGGTACGGAAGGAAGGTACCTACCATTAAAGTAACAACATTTTGAACAGATCAAATAAAACAAAGGTAAGTTATAGCGCTCTAGGAAATACGAGTAAATAAGACTTCTTTGAAAGACGGCGTAGGTACGATAAATTAAATGTCCCTTGAAATAGTCATCCCTGCTGCCTTTGAAAACGATAATTCAGTTTCTATAACGTCAAAGAAAATTCTATATCGAATTAAAAGCCATAGAAATAAGCACCTTTCAAATGTACTTATATACCTTAAACTAATTAAAAACCACTTTCATGAGTTCCGTGTTTGTGTTTAATCTTTAATGAGTTTCTAATTTTGGAATAGGTTCTCTTAGATTTAAGTAATAAAGTCAGTGAAAGATACCTATTAAGTTACAGCCCAGGAAGAAAAACCGGCCAAGTGCGTGTCGAACTTCGCACGTTTAGGGTTTCGTACCATATGAGGGAAATCAATATTTTGGTATTTATTAGTAAAATATACGTAATTATAAATATTATCAGCAAATTTCAAGTTCGCAGGTCAATGGAAAGTTAAAAAATCTTCGAGACGAAATTTTGTGACAGACGTCGGACAAACAGACGGACACATGAGTGACAGCAATAAGGCTCCGTTCGGACCCTTTTGGTACGGTACCCTAATAAAGGAAGAGTCTGCGAAAAATATTGAGTAAATATACCATATCAGACCCGATGCAAGGCCACAACCAAAAATATTAGCCAGCTGTCGCCCAAAAGTTTGTAGTTTGATCCATGTTTGCAGATCCATCGAAATAGTCTGTACCTACGTCGATAACAGATAACAGGCAGACGAGTGATTACACTGTGTAATCGCGAAATAAAAAGCCATAGAACATGTAAGTACTTCAGAAAGTGATAAGAAGTTTATGAACGCAGCATTAGTCACATAACGAATAAAAAAAAACTAAGTATGATACACCTAAATTGTAACACAATAGGGGTGTTTCCTGGGGATAAAAATAATAATTCTAATTAGTACGTAAGTTAGAATATCAAAAAATATTGGACACATAATTTTTGCTTTACAAAACCAATAAAAAATGACAAAGATAAACGCATCAAAGTTCTGGAGTGGAGCTTGTTACGTCACTAAACGGTACAAAATGTATCGAGGTGTGACGTCACGTGAAAATTCAACGCACTGTATCGTTCTCATTTTTGGTTGACGTGACAAAAGAAAAAATACGTGTCCAATATTTTTTGGTAATCTAACGACAGACTAATTCGATTTTTATGGAAACTGGCCATTATTTTACAATATTTCTAAATCTGGACACAATGGCGATCTTATCGCCGACATCGATATCAACATGATCTACTGGACAACTTTTGGATGGATTGGATTAAAGACTACTTGGGTGGACTGTATTAAATAATACGTTGCTACAGAAAAGCAGTATACTGAGCACAATTTAAATCAATCTGACATAAACGTTGGGCGCCATGAGTTCCACGCTGGGCGTCATGGATCCCACACTAGGCGGCATGGGTCCCACGCTGGGCGCCATGGGTCCCACGCTGGGCGCCATGGGCCCCACGCTGGGCGCCATGGGTCCCACGCTGGGCGCCATGGGCCCCACACTGGGCGCCATTGGTACCAAGCTGGGCACAATTTATTTTACTTTTTAACTAAAACTATAAGCAAGCAATAAAGCAGTTTTAGAATCTCCACTGTCGGAAGATGAGCTCTCTGGGCCAGCTTGGTAACAGTAAAAAAATGGATCTTAAGAACTGCTTTAACACTTGTAATATCATCATTATTACATTTAACCTCAAACCAAAAATGTTTTTTTTTTAGGGTGAGAAATCAATAGATGACTTCTCCTGCTCTGGGTGGAGCTGGAGGGCGTGTCAGACTATTACTGACTAAAACCCACGCGTGTTCCTTCGGTTACCCTTTGAATTCAAGGGCCGCTGTGACACTTTCGAACAATCTCGCGACCCTGGCGCCTCATCGGCCCTAGCGAGCCCCGTCAATTACTGCTGACATCTCTTTGAAGCGCGCGTGAAACACAAACAAACCAAAAACGCTTGTGTCAATCATTTTAATAGGATAGGTAAGTCTTGTTTTCTGCGGGTTTATCTATTAGTAGCTATGGCTTAATTCTTTGATTAAAACATGTAGCCGTAATACTTAATTTAATTTCGGCATTGCTTGTAGTCTAAATATACATGTAGGTAAACCTTTCATGTTTATCAAGCTTTGTGACAGGTATGTACTGCATCTATCTATATGTTTTGTGATTACAATATCATTATACAACATAATAAAAAAAACGTGTTATCTCGTGCCAGATTACAGGTTATCGCTACACTGATTACGATGTTTCATTAGTAATTAACTCTGACAGATTTTTTCTGTTATCTTCAACGAGTTTGGTAAAGAGTTTCTAACTTACTTCCTGTGTTGAATGAGATTTAATTGAATTTTCTTTTAATTACTTGCTTCCAAAAGGAGGAGGTTCTCAATTCGTCTGTATGTTTTTTTTTTTTTGTATGTATGTTACGCGGTTTCTCCGTCAGTTGTGAACCAATTTTCAAAATTCTTTTTTTATCTGAAAGAATATACTCCCGAGGTGGTCCCATATAAATTTTATCGAAATTGCTTCAGCGCTTTTTGAGAAACTGAACAAAAACGGAAAATACGTGTACCTCGATGACGTTTTGGTGTTCTCCAAATGTTTAAATTCCACGTTCCATTATATTGGGGTTTTTAGTTCTGGGGTAAAACAACTAAAAAGTGAAAAATAAAAAACTTTTTTACCAAAAAAAACAACCGACTTCCAAAAAAAAAATACACTAAAAAAAAAATTGGTTGCCTGTAAAGTCGGTATACGGGCGAAAGTTTTACGTGACAACGACTTTGAGTGGTAAAATAATTTTAATGTTGCCCGAGTGGAAGGGACGCGTGCCTCTCACTCGCTCTCATTGTGAGCGCATAACGTGAGCGGAGCGTAACGCAGTTTCTTGAAGTGTCACCCGGCAAACCAATTTATAAGACGTTGTCACGTCAAAATTAATAAATAACTTTAATTTCGGAAGTCGGTGTCAAATAACGAAGAAGTAAAATACAAACACCGACTTCCGAAATTAAAGTTATTTATTAATTTTTAGTGTATTTTTTTTTGGAAGTCGGTTGTTTTTTTTGTAAAAAAATTTTTTAAGCAAATTCTCATGAGTCTATAACTTTTAATCCTAAGCTGCGTCGCAGGATCGCATAGATATGCCTGTTATAGAGTTATCGCGGCCCTTGGTACTCAGGCAACTGCAGGAACAGGGGTGGGTTTTAGTCAGTAAAAGTCTGGCACGCCCTCCCGTTCCACCCGGAGCGGGAGAAGTCATTGGATGATTTGGGAACCCCCACAAAAAAAAAGAAGGATCGCATAGATGACTATGAACTAGTCATTTAATCTAGAAATGCGGGTATTTTGTCCTCTTCTCTTTATCCCTCGAGGGAACACAACTCAGGCGTGTTATTATCTTGTTAAGTGCACATGTCTTCTTAGTAAATATGACAAGTATTCCTCCTTGAAGAGGCTTTACATAACAAGCAAAGACGCTTGCATATATACAATATATCGTTTGTATTAATGTACGTAAATGTAGATGCTTCAAGGGTCTATGAATTAATTTACATGCGCGTTTATACCTACATATTACACATAATACGTTTTCATTGTTCGAACAAATGACTTGCTCTCTACTCAATATGTGTGAAATATATTTAAACTAAAGGTTTAATTAAAAACCATTTAGTGATGGGCCAAGACCAATTCCCTGGGTGACACCAATTACTGCGACGGGTAATTACTCCCAATGTTGGTAGAAAATGAAGATGGCGGTTTAATGAGTGCCTTAATTTTGCTTAATGTACGACACTATAACTTCTAAATGTTAAACAAATTGCTTAATCAACTCGACGACATATCAAAAGCTTTTCATAAGTCTAAATAAAAATCATCAGCCGAACATTACACACATTGTACTATTGTTTGTCAGTGTTGATAGTGTTCATGATTTATTTGTGCTTGTGTCTCGTAACCAAAGTCTAGACTTATATTAATTAATGATCATCGTCTGCATGATAGCATAAATTTTAATATCATGATTAATAACATGCAAATGTAAGGTAACTCGTTTTAAAAACGAATATGATTCCTAAATATGGAAGTAACTAATTAATATGTAAGGTACGTAAGTTATTTATTTATTAGTATGGCGTTTTGCAGTGCCTGTCATATACAATACAATACATGAATGTAATCATAACGGCTATATTATTATTAGGTATATTATCAAATTGTCGGACCACAATTTGTAATATACCTACTTAAAGTCAGCACAATAATAAATAGGCGCAAATAAGGATAAAGATAAAAATTAAACGGTACGGGTCGGTACGGTTTTTTTTATGCATGTTCGGGCATAACTTCGTCAATATATGTATATAGACGGATTTGCAAAATTATTTTTGTTCGAAAGGAGTTTATTCCGAAATGGTCCCATTTAAATTTCATATAGATCTGATGATGAGTTTCGGGGACAGACCACGGAACTCTTCAAAAAATGACAGCAAATCAACAGCGATTAGTGCTATAGCATAAATATGCATGCTGCATTGTTAACACAATTTAATGGGAAACCACTAATAAAAAGTGAAAAATAAAAACTTTTTCACAAAAAATTAAACCACTTCCAAAAAAAAAAAAGTGTTAAATAAATTTAATTTCGGAAGTCGGTGTCAAAAAACGAAGAAACAAAACCAGAAACACCGACTTCTGAAACATCAGAACTGATAATCTCCTCCTTTTTGAAGTCGGTTAAAAATAAATGCGTGGTATGGAGGTAATACGGTTACGGTTAACCCACACCCGGAACATTTATCAATAAACTTAGTTTCGCATTTGTATGCAAATTAAATTAATACGAGGATGAGCAATTGTGTGCCGGTTGCTTTTTATTATCACTTATGATTACAACACACATAGCGCATGTGCTGTTAGGCTGCTAGCATCGCGGAGCATTAAGATAATGTATTGTGTCTATTTGTTTGTTTCGTTCGTTCATCTTCTCACTTCGAATCTTCTAAACGCTTCTGTGTATAGGAATGAGCTATTTGATGCAAGAATTATACAATTCTTTCTTCAGATAATTGCAAGTTCATATCTCAGTCTTAGTCATAGTTTTCTTGAAGCAGGTGCGTTATTAGCCGTAACTACCTTGGGTTATGCACCTGCTTCATTGAGGTCCGCAGATGGCGGACGCCGAAAAGTCACACACGCACTCGCAACCCCCTATGCAAGGGTCCGAGGGAACGCCGGTGTGGTTTTAGTCAGTACGAGTCTGACAGACCCCCCGCCGGGAAACCAAATCATAAAGGCATCTGCCTAATGAGCATTATTAAATACAATAAAGCTTAATTAAAACTATTAGAGAATTAGATAAAATAACTGGAGTAGATACGCCACAAGAGATTGCTTACAATAAAACAGATAAGCCTATTTTTACCATAATATGTTGATAGGTTCTATTTTGGTGTACATTAAAGTTTATTCTATTCTACTCTACTCAATCCCACACAGCAGTAGTTTTTTCAATAATTTCAAGTTTTCCTTGAGAGTTCTACATGTATACCTACTGTGTAGGTATTGCTAGCATCCGTAAACAAGCAAGTGCTAATGATGCTAATAAAACGTTCAAATCTATAAAACGCGAGTTCGACCTTTATGTCAGCGCCAACATCGAAATGTTACCACTTTTGTGTATTTACGTAAGCTTTACTGTGAGTACCCCGGGAGGCAAGCAATCTTTTTTTATTTATTTATTTATTTATGTACAAGTATAAAAAGTATATAAACAACATTACAGATTTATAATCCAAAGCGATGCACAGACAAGGAAAAAAAAAGTGAAATATAACATAAACAATAAAACATTTAGTAATAAAAAATTATATAATATACAAAAAAAAAACAAAATAATAAAATAATTTACAAATTACCTATCATCCATCTTCTCACACAACACACATCAATCCATCTCCCAGCAAACAAGTCACACTCCGGTGTTGAAGTCAGAAGAGAATTGAGCATGGAAAGGGCACGAACGAGTGGCAGTTAGCTCATGACACTGTACGTGATGAAAGAACATCTAACAATCTGTATGTTCGCAGCCTAAGTTGTTGTTTAGGCACGAGAGGAACAAAGTCTCACCAGCTGAGCTACCAATTCAGGGCAATCAGATTCACACCGAAGAACTCGACAAGCGAACTGGAGCAAAAAGTGATTACGCCTTACTTCGAAAGAGTTCAATTTCAGAATTCCAAGTAAAAATTTTGTGAGATATAAAAATGGATGGTACCCGAACTGTTTCTTAAACATAAACCTATGAATGTTTTTTGGACTTTCTCAAGAAGCAAGGCGAGTAAGTACTCTCATAGGGGTTCCAAAAAATTAAAGCTGACTCTAGCTTTATTACTGCAGTACAATGAAGAAGTTCGTTTGTTTCTGGGACAAGCCCGCCACACTATTCCTAACAAAACAAGAACCTAAAAGAACAAAAATAACTGCAACTCCTGAAAGCTGGAATCAAAAGAAACAAAAAATAATAGAAATATAAATAAATTAAAAATGAAAGGGGGCTCCCTTAAGGTGGAAGCTCCAGGGTAGCCCGCGAAATTCAAATTTTCTTACGTTTTTTGTAATTTGCAGATCAGTGTCAGGTTGTATCTTGGTCAAAATTTGATTCGCGGTCGTAAGAAGTATGTAGGTATTTATAGAATTATAATCACTCTCTCAGTTAGAATTGATTCCAAATGTAAGTATTTCATGAAATCATAACATTTGGCATCAATTCTAACTGAGAGATATGTAATAATGATTTTAATGATTGTAATTCTGTAAATACATACTTGCTACGGCCGCGAATCAAATTTTGACAAAGATACAACCTGACACTGATCTGCAAATTACAAAAAACGTACTTAATAGAAACGTGTTTTTTTTTTGCTTTTTTTGCTCGATCTTAGTTATGGCAACAAGTAGACGCGTATAGTGTTGCCCAAATGCAAGACCAAGACGAGACTTAGGCCAGTCTTGGTCTTGGTCTTGCGTCAATACACCTGGTCTTGGTCTTGGTCTTGGTATTGCGCTCTCAGTCTTGGTCTTGGTCTTGCAGCAAGAGTCTCGCAAGTCTTGCAAGTCTTGCAAATACCTATTAGCCTATTGCTATTTATTGAACACGTTAGTTTAGATTTTAGATTATGATTCGCGCTGTAAGACGTATGTAGTTACAGAATTGTAATCATCAAAATCATCAATACAACCCTCTAAGTTCATAAAGGTCAAGGAATATTTTAAAAAAAATGACTTTTTCAAGGACAAACTCATTCCTCGAATACCTTTGAATATCAATTTTCAATCTTGCCGCTCACATTTTAGTACCTAGGTATATCACTCACTATCTATCATTTACCGATATTAACAATGATTATTTCGAAATCAAAATATTCGCAATTCAATAGATGCAATACCTACTTAGTTACTAATTATCATCTCGCCCGACAGCTTTAAACGCTGTAGTGTTCGAATTCAAGCCAGTGTGTGAATGTATTTATACAAGAAACTCAGAGCATTCAATTTATACCTACTTACTGCTGAGACATCTTCAAGGTCATTTAATTTTATCCTCCTGTACCAACCCTACCAAAATAGGTAACAATTTTGAGTGCCTCTGTCCGTACTCTTTGTCGGCGAATGCGGCGCTCAAACAGTGTAAAATGCTGTGATACACTTGTTGCAAACCGCGGCGTTTTTGTCGGTAAATTATCAAATAGGTAGGTATATAATACACCGACCGACCAACAGTTTATTCGCAGAACGTCACATTTTTCCAATCAACCTTGAACCTTAATTCTTTAGGGATAAAGTTGAAAATCTGTTAAAGAAATTTGACAGATTGTAGTAGCTTGATGTGCTGGCGTCTGTACCATAACATTGGCTGCCGTAGAAACTGTTACTAGACCTACTCGACTCGCTGTTTGTTTTAAATTTTGCTGAATAGAAGAATAATATAAACTTTGAAACATAAGTAGGTACCTACATAATGTTTATATAATTTTGTTGGCTATAATTTTAAGCACATACCAACCTACGAGTACTAACGTTAGATCTGCACATTAGACATAAACAAGCATAATATATTATTATAGGTAGATACCTACAAGGTATGAACTTTGCTAGAAAGTTATTCTAGGTACATTTTATCACGTGGGATGATGGGAACAGATTTGTGAGTATTAACACGCTACCTACTTAATAAATAGTTGAAACATAATAAGTACTTACCTACCTAATCAATACAACCTTTTAGGGTTCTTTCAGACGAGCGGCACGTTGCCAACTGCAGATACAACTGCAGCCCTTAGTTTTGTGTTATGACGATACCTACGGTTTTGATACTGGGGAACGTCTCTCAAAATCGGGATTGAAACCAAATATCTACTTAATAACGCCCAAATCTCAGTTTGTCTTAACTGCAAGACGCAAGAGTCTTGCAGGCTTAAGTCTTGTCTTGCTCAAGTCTTGCAGGGGTCAGTCTTGGTCTTGGTCTTGCTACAATAAGGCGGTCTTGGTCTTGGTCTTGGTCTTGCGAAAATGCAAGAACAAGACCAAGACTGCAAGACCAAGACCGATTTTGGGCAACACTAGACGCGTATAATCTTGTACGATGGTACGGAACCCTTCATGCGCTAGTCCGACTCACACTTGGCCGTCTTTCCCATATCTTAACCGACAAAGGGTCGAGAACTCGATAAATATTTTACTTTCAAGAACATTGCTGAGTTTCGAGGAGAACCTCAAGCACCGTCATTGAAACAAACAAATAAGTACCTATCTTAATAGTAAAATTCCATGTTGTTAGAATAACACTGCATTTGATGGGCACAATTCTGTTGGATTAGACTCTTATAATAAACGTTATCTACTTATGACTAGTTATGACAGAGATCACAGAGACACAAGTTCTAGAAAAGGTTAATTAATGTGATTACTTTTACGATCCGAGCCGACAATTCTTGCTGATAGGAACTCGAACTTAGTGTTTCCAGCATCCTATTCTATTTACTTAAATAATACGATAAAACTATATTTATCTTGTTTACATCATTTCAAGTAAGGTACTTACCTATTTAATTAAAACATCAAATAATTTAATAATTTCTCATTTACTCGCGAAATTCAAATTTTCTTACGTTTTTTGCAATTTGGCTAGTGTCAGGTTGAGTTTTTTTTTTGTGGTGTGGGAAATCATCCAATGACTTCTCCCGCTCTGGGTGGAGCGGGAGGGCGTGTCAGACTCTTACTGACTAAAACCCACCCCTGTTCCTTCCCTGCCTGAGTGCCCAGGGGAGCGGTAACTCTGTTGCAATTTATCCGCTATCCCTAGGCATGCAGGCACCGGCCACGATGGGTCCCGTCAGTGGTGGCTGACACTAATCTCTTTGAGGCGCGCGTGGAACACTACGCGCCGTCGACTCACGGGCCTGGGTGCTGATCGGACGGCGAGCTACCCACTGCTCGCCGTCCGCAATGTTGGTTCAAATATGATTCGCAGCCGTAGCAAGTAATGTATTTATAGAATTATAAATTCGCGGGCGGCATACTGAGTTTGGAGTCCAGGAGACTGCTCTGGGTGCAATGACACTATACAAGGTGAAATTGTTTTCGACTTTTACTTAAGAAAAATAGATAAAAAATTAAAAATTTTTGTTAGGCTGACAGCTGACAATGCAGTTGGCGTGAAAAAGTTACCCACTTTGTGGTGTTTTGTAAAACATTGTGGTGTTACATCAGAATGACTAAAAAACAATAGCACATCTTTGCTCACTTGATTAAAATAGGTATGTAGCAGCTGACATTTATGACATCCCATTGTTATTTGTCCAATTTATTTGAAGCTTTCGCATGATTTTTATCTTAATACAAATACGGCCGAGTTTTCAATACCTCAGCAGATTTTAAACTGGGCTCTGGCTAATACATGGCATCAGCTCTAAGATTCACGCATATTTCTTGTTTGGATACCTATGTTATACATATATTCAATAGTATGGACGAAAATTTCTATTTTGAGATACCAGTTTGATGTGTAGGTAGTAATTAATTGAAAATGTATATTTATATCGTCTTCTGCTTGTAAACCTGTGGCGAGCGACGATAAATTAAAATTTATTAATAAGCGAACTCGAATGGGTTTTAAAATGAAAAGGAAAAAAATGGCAAATAAGTCGTAAATATAGACGTTTAGTTGCACTAATACGGGGTAATTTTTTAAATGGCAACATCGAAATAGTAGGCCAGAAAAAAATCTATTCATAAAGAATGTTGTTGCTGAAATAATTATATTACATTGTATAAAGATAATGACACCGACTGCCGAAAATAAAGTTATTTTGTATTTTTTAGAAGTCGGTTGTATTTTTTGTAAAAAAGTTTTTTATTTTTCACTTTTTAGTTGTTGTACCCCAGAAGTAAAACTAAATATTAAAGTTATGCCCGAATGGATAACCCCAATAAACTGGAATTAGAACATTTGGAGAAAACCAAAACGTCATCTGTGTATACATATTTTTTGTTTATGTTGATTTTTTCAAAAAGTGCTGAATCGATATGACATAGGTAGGATTTTATGTTTTGTAGGAAGTTTTCCAAGTAGGTACATTTTATAAATTGGGCAACTATTACTCTTAAACTACTCGAACAAAAAATTTCACTTTAAAATTAAATATTTTGCAAACGAATCACTGAATTGAAAAATATGTAAAGATTATTTTTCAATTCAGTGATTCGTTTGCAAAATAACCCCGCAATGATTTTGAAAGACCTATCCAAAAATACCTCACATTATAGGATAGGCAAGAAAAAAAGACATCCTTTTTTTACATGTTCGGGAGCTACTATTAAAAAAAAACCTTTTTCACAATTTTATTGTTTCGCTTTCTTGGCGTGATTAATTTATATACCCATGCAAAACGAAACACACACACACAGCTTACTAGTACTAACAGTCTCTAAGCAATGCTTCGGACCGACAGGCGGATTGACCGACCGAAACTGTATATCCTCCCTTGTCCTTGTTAACATTACGGAACCCTAAAAACGATATAAATATGAAATATATTATCTTATGAATATGTAAATAATATTGATAAACAAGTATTGACTTCTCTACAGAAGAAAATACCTGCTGTTTGCGTATCAGAGGGAAGTTTGCAGGTAAATACTTACCTACTCAGATTGTTGACTGTATTTTTAATTAGAACAGGTCCTTTAATATATACAACATATTTTAAGTCTTTGACTTAAAGCTAAAGCACTGTTACGAGTTTTTATGATAAAGTAAATAACAAAGAAACATAAATACTCTTATAACTTAAAGGTCAATTTATTCATTAGTAAGTTTAAGGCTCAAGTTAAACAGTTTCATTATTATTAAATTCAATAAATATTGGTATCGAAAGGTTTCACAAAAATAACAAAACCGAACTCTTTGATCTTCTACTTCTTTGATTCCTTGGCTTTGTAGCAATTTCCATAGAAACTGTTATGGCTGCTTGCTGCGTAGTAATAATAAAAAATTGAATATTTTCAAAAAACCTGACTGTAAACAACAACCAAAAGTGCCAAACAAGTCTCTTTTCAAGCAGTCTAATGGCAGTTTTTTCTTTTTCATCATATGGCGTCTGGTTGTCGCCATAGTGTATTTTGATTACTGTCATGTCTTTAGTAGCACTCGCAAGATTAATACGAATTAATTGACGTAAAAATGATCAAAATCGGCCCACGAGTTTGGTTTCTATAGTGCCACAAAGGAACAAACATACATACACACAGGCTGATAAACACATTACCCTCCCTTGCGTCGCGCAGTCGGGCGCGCGCGACGCAAGGGAGGGTAATGTGTAAAACAATGTCTATTTTTATGAATCGAATGCTAATTTAGTTCAAGCACGGTTTTGCCAAGTCCACTAATAGCATCTGTCAACAAGATCTCCGGAAATTTGTACTTAATTCAGCAACGTTTTTGGTCTCGGAAAAGCGTAGAAAGCAAGAGTGAAGTGGCAAGTGACGTGGGCAGCACCGGATGATGATACCATGATTACATTCTGGCACAATGTTTGGTCGATGCCCCTCAGTCTGCTAATATGATTATACGATCTCAAACATGTGTCAGGCCATTTAAGCACATCTCTTGAATATCAAATCATTCAATCGATTTATTTTAGATGTGTGTACTCATCTGCCTAGCCTTTTCCAAATTCATTGGTGTCGCCTTGCAGTCTACGACAGATGACAGCCGGGACCATCAGTTTAACGTGCTTTCCGAGACACCGTGGGGTGGTCCACGGACCAACCTCAGCAATCGATCGACCCGTGCTGATAACATTTAGCCACGAGTCCAGGGGCCCAATTCTGTAAAATAACTAACTTGTCAATAGTGTGTCAGTGGTGTCTCAATAGCATAGTCATTGACATTTGGTATTCTATAAATTATATATGGTCATTGACTTGCCACTGTAGTGCCATTGAAACGCCATAATAAGACTATTGCAATAATTGGTAGCCTGGTCTACTATAATATCATTTTGAAGTTTTTGCACAATACCGCAACAGTGGCAAAATAGTTGTGTGTCGATAGAGTGTCGATGGCGTGTTGCTTAACTCAAAGTACAGAATTGGGCCCCAGGTGTGTGTTTAAGTAAAGTATTAATATTTACCAGTAAGTGTGCACATCCTCCGGCTGTTGATGTCCTGCATCACTTGTCGCATCACTCCGCTAAGTGCCTTAGCTTCGCCAGAGATGGACTGCTTCGACAGCCATTCTGTTTCTAGCTCCATCGATAACTGTACAAAAAACGATTATAGCATTAATTCCATAAAAATTAAGTAACTTTTTGTTTGGCTTTGCAGGTTTAGAGATTGGAAGCGGAACTTCTATGTAAACTTCGTTAGAGTGCAAACGGAAACTTCTGAACCTTATATCAAAAGCTGATCTTTGTTTGTGGCTTTTCAATTTATTCAAAATTCTAATTTTCCTCCATTATATGGTAAAGAAGATGGCGTTAGAGAACAGATGAATAATAGATGTATCTATATATTCATATTGTTTTAGAACGGTAGGTACCGGCATCGTGGCGCCATATCACAGATTAGAAAGCTCGCCACATGCATTAAGGTTAAGGACCATGTCCTTTAGGATACTATTACCCTTATTAATAACTGTTATTTTTACTTTCTCAGCCCTTACTCTACTAAGACTAGGTAACTTTATATCGTTCCTCGTCTTGCTATTTTTTTTTGTGGGGTGGGAAATCATCCAATGACTTCTCCCGCTCGGGGTGGAGCGGGAGGGCGTGTCAGACTCTTACTGGCTAAAACATACCCCTGTTCCTTCCCTGCCTGAGTGCCAGAGGTGTGGTAACTCATGTTGAGAATTTATCCGCTACCCCTAGGCATGCCGGCACCGGCCGTCTTGCTGACTTGATTTGGTAAACTCTATTTATAATCTTTTCAGCCGAAAGACGTCCACTAGACACAGGCCTCCCCTAAGTGTCCATCATCGACTGGTGGTTATTTTACATTACTAAAACCTATTATTTGTATGTGGTTACACTGGTAACATATACATTAAGGGTGATACCAAACAGAAAACGTTAGCTTGGTAGATGAGACACCCCTTTTTTTTGGGGTGGGGAGCGCGGGGGAGGGGGGAATCATCTTATCACTTCTCTCGCTCTGGGTGGAGCGGGCGGGCGTGTCAGACTCTTACCGACTAAAACCCACCCCTGTGCACTCTGGCAAGGAAGGATCCTTGCCTGAGTGCCCAGGGGCGCGGTAACTCTGTTTCGAACCTAAGATGGTGATTATACTGTGCTTCTTATGGAACACAGCCAGTAAGCTTAGGTAGCTCCTTAGCTTGGTAATTAGGACCAACGAATATGCTTGTAAATATGTTTTTCTACTAACTAGGTATTCTGTCAGCTTCTTGACGAGCGGCTCGAGATGCACCGTCCTGGCCCAGGCATCGCATACGAAGCAGAGGTTGAAGTAGTAAGCGTTGCGAGCATACTTCTTGTTGTCTATGCGCACAGGGAAGCCCAGGATCTTCGACCCGAGGAGGGTTCTGAGGAAAGAATAATAGTCAGACGTTTTTAGATTACGATAGTATACAAAGCTAGCTAAAATGATAAAACCTATAGTTCGACTTTTAATTGTATTCAGTAACTTAACAGTTGAAGGGACCAGATTTTGACAAAAGAAAAACAGATAGTGAGTTGGTATAAGGGTGTTAGTACACCAAACGATCGATCGTCCATCGATCGATTGTTTGTCGACCGGTATCCGTGCAATAGTTAATTTTCGACCACATCATCGCTTACCATCAGGTGAGATAGTGGTCAAACGCGAGCCTATCAAACATAAAAAAAAAAAAAAAAGTTTTGGCTGATCGATGGATACCGGTCAACAAACAATCGATCGATCGATTGGTGTAATAACACCCTAAGAATGAACGAAATTGAATGAACTTCAATAATGTACTAATAGCCAAACATTTTTAAATTGTCTTACCATGAAAACACGTAACATTATTTTTCTTTGAACTGTCATAACTTCATAAGTTACTGAATACAATTAAAAGTCGAACTATAGAGTTGAAAGTTTAGAATTGCCACAACAAAAAGAGAACAGTGATCAAAATCAGGACGAGGATTAGAAGGTGCCTTGATTTTGGTAAATAAATTAACAGAAGTATTGAATTGTCTAGGTACCATACACATACAGTACACCATACAGAGGTACATCGTATTATTTAAAATGTCAATGTCGATTCCATTGATATAAAATCTCATTCTATTTTCCTTTTTGTTCAGTTCACGAAATTCGAATGATTTTGAATTTGTGATTGTGAAATTTCTTTCTAAGTTCTGCAAGCAGGTGCACGGAAACCAGTGGACCTGAACGGAACGGTAACCATGATTACCACGTGTATTAATACCGTTCCTAGACTGTCCGATGGCAGATCAAGGTTAAAGACTTCCATTGTGCATACAACACGACTTTGACTTGGAAAATAGGCACGTTCAATATTTTTTCGCGAATAATTAATAAAGCAAATACTACTCAGGCCATTTGTTAGCAAATTAATTATGGACGTTATGAAAGAGTTAGAGATTATTTTATTTTTGTTTTGAAAGGATGTTAATACAAAGAAAATAATATTTACTGATAATAAAAAAAACTTATAAATTGTTAAAAATAGACCTATTTCAAGGTTAATTGTTTTGTTGTTAAGTTTATGCTAAAGTGTGCAAGGTGTTTATTAAATAAAAATGCAAATAAGCGACGACACGTTAATATGTACATATGGAAAATCAGTGCGCATGAAAACAATTGAATACGTTCTTTCTTTAGGCATACACGTCTAGTGGAATTCCAAGCTGTGTCAACGCTAGGTGCAGTATGCACGAGAAAATAAGCAGCTAAATATCAGTGTTATTTTCATTACCACTTAAACTTATAAGTGAAATCAAAAGTTTTCAACAAGTTCTAATGATCTAATTACAAAACATTGCCTTTTTATGTCATAATTTTGTAACTACCCACAACAATACTTACACTGTCAAAGTGCATCTCTGGAGTTGTACTTTCGGTATGATATAATGACTGACTGTATCAAAAATATCTTTTGATATATAATTTTCTGGCACTTGGCATGTTATCTTCGGCCCAGCAGTCGGATGGAATTCACACAAAAATATACAGCGGATTGGCCCTTCCTGTCCACAACCTTCGTAATACTTCACTTTGCCATCCATCGTAAACAAATAAATTTCAATCAACACATCACTCACATATTTCTATTTACACTATAACAATTCACAAATAAACACTCATACGTTAAAACTTTTAACAAGTAAAGTTACACACTGCCATTATTTTCATTAACGTAAATATAAACTGTTTTCACGAACTAATTAATACACCCACTCCTTCCGCGTATAATAATCGACTGACGTAATTTTATTGTGGTTTTTTGTTGATAATAAAATGACGTTTCAGTTCAGTGCTGCCAGTTACATAACTTTTAATTACCCTTCTTTTTTGTTAAATTAGCTGATGGATTATTGAAACTGAGCAATAGGTACATATTTTATTGACTTATAGACATGAATTAAGAAATGATTCCACAAATTAATAATTATTCTAAAACATGATAACAGATGCTGTGAAAACGAAGCAAGAAGTTTTTGTTACATTTTATTTTATTTCTGAACGGAATATTCAAGTGTCACTGTCTGTCTCTGTCACTTGAACTTGAATCATGACTGTCATTAAATTCATTAATTACTCTTTGGTTCCTCTGTAATGTCTGTAAATAAATATCTAAATTTTTAGAATTAAGTTAAAATGGATAAACGATCTTGCAAACTGTTGATTGCAGCGACAGGTAGCGTAGCTGCCTTAAAAATTCCGAGTCTAATTAAATCCTTATTAGAAATACCCGAGGACGAACTGACTTATGTTTTTGAGGTTATGTTTACATATTGTATTTAGCGTTTTGAAGAAAATTACAAAAATGTTGTTTAAAATTACCGTTATTCATTCGTAGGTGCACCTTTTAGTCACGGAGCATGCGAAACATTTCTTCAAAATGTCGGACCTGCCGTCAGATGTGAAGATTTACGATGATAGCCTGGAGTGGCAAGCCTGGAAGCAGAGAGGTGACCCTGTACTGCATATAGAGCTTGGGAAGATGGCTGACATCATGGTGATAGCTCCTCTGGACGCCAACACACTGGCGAAAATGGCACAGGTGAATGGCGCACATAACATATCTTCTTGAAATGGTGTTGAAAACAATTAATTACACAAAATCAATATCTTCAACAAAACACAAAACTTTCATTGGTATTGAGAACAGTCCATTATGGTACTGCGTAGAAGTTCAAAGATGTTTCTAGAGCATTCCTCTATAGGCTAGTTTGACAATGTTCTGGAAACTTCTACGATTGTGTAAATAAGCCGGGCGGACGGTGAATAATGAAATAAGTAATCAATCGGTGTAAAATAATTTATCCTATATCCAGCTCATAACAATACTATGTAGGTACTCTTTAAATACTAAACGCCTTCAATTTTTAATTTATTTTTATTATTTGTTGTTATATCGGAAACAGAAATACACATTCTGTGAAAATTTAAATTGCTTACTTATTACGAATCATGAGATACAACCCGCTGACAGATTGGACGGACAGCCGAGGCTTAGTAATAGGATCCCATTGGTTACCCTTTGGGTACGAAGCCCTAAAAAGACAGAGCTAATGCAAACAATGAAATCAAATGAATATTTATTCTTTACTCTTCTGTGTAGCTAAAACGAACTGCTCAATCATACCAGTTCCTAAACCAGTGATGTACTAGTATTGTGTAACAGTTAATTTACACCGCAAAGTTTTCTCTTTGCATAACGCCTAATGATGTATTGACTGTGAAGACTAAACTGTACTTTTCGTTGTGACAACCAGTGTGACTACCAGTTGTGACAGCTGGTGTACAGGGTTGCCAAGCTATTGAGGAATGAAGCAAGAATGGGGAGATTTTGATAGACAATAGGGATGCTTCCAGATTCCAGAGAACAGATTTTAGTAAAAGCAGAACTACAAGTTGACCTATTTTATTTATCTAATGTTTTCATCAGCCCATCCATAATCCTTTACTTACATAAAACAAATTACTATGTAAAATTTCAGGGTTTATGCGATAACCTGCTAACCTGCACAACACGAGCATGGGACATCTCAAAACCGCTCATCTTCTGCCCAGCAATGAACACAAGGATGTGGGAACATCCCATCACATCTCAGCATGTAGCCACGCTCAAAAGCTGGGGCCATGAGGAAATACCACCAATCAGTAAAATACTAATGTGTGGTGAGAGCGGTATTGGAGCAATGGCTGAAGTCGAAACCATAGTGGAGAAAATCAAAAGTATTGCCAACGAAAAATTCAATGTCACTTTTGATTGATATTTGTTCTGTTTTTAAAATGTAGTGCTTGTGATTTTGTGGTGGTTTTTAAAATACTTGTTGATTATTTTGACTGCCACATTTGAAATGCTTTTAGGGCTGCCTAGGTCAGAGCTAGTTTTTTGGGTAGTTTGAGGATGACTCTATTAAATAAATCGCATTCATCAATATTTATAACATGGTTTGCAATACAAGCATGCATTGAAGACAAACAAAAATGTGACATGATTGTACTATATTAGAATATTTTAAATACTTTTTTGTACCGCTTTTTAGGGTTCCGTACCTGAGGGTAACAAATGGAACCTTATTACTAAGCCTCCACTGTCCGTCCGTCTGTCTGTCAGTGAACTGTATCCATGAAATACACCGTAATAGTTAAACAGTAGAAATTTTCAGTGTGTGTATTTCTATTGCCACTATAAATATAAAAAATAAATTAAAGTGATAAACAAGAATCATGATGTTCTCGGTTTATGGTACAGAATCCTTTGTGTGAGAGTCCGACTCGCACTTGACCGGTTTTTATTGCATCATTGATTGCTCATAATTAATTTAAGTTTTAATACCACTAACATTTTAACTTGTAACTTGTGATTTCATCTTATTATTGTTTCAATAACTATTGACATTATGCTACATGCCTCCTATACTAAGCAGGCGGCTTTTCTGTGAGTCTTTTCTTATTATTTAGATTGAGCTATGACTTATTATAACATTAATTGCTATGTGGGAGTGGTCAAAAGGCTAATATTCCAATTTAGCATATTTAACAGCTTTCTACAGCTGTTCAAAATTTAGGACCAAAGAGAGCTAAGATCAAAATGTTTTAGTTTTATTTTTGGATAAGATATTTATAGACCAATAACTTTTATACAGGGTGTAACGAACAAACAAACAAATGAAAAACTTTCTTCAAAAGAGTAATAGTTAATTCTGAAAAAAAATTGTGGTCCTCTTCATAGACTATGAAAGGTTATAGACGGAACGTCATTGGAGTTTGAGATCGTTAAAATGTGTGAGTGACCTTGACGAACGTAAAGGCACGATGACGTATCGGCTTCTCATTTCCTATGTGCGCTTATTTCGCCTGTACAGATACAAGCCGGCTTCTCATTCTGGTACTTCAGATTGCTGGATTTTGACTCTTCGTCTATAACCTTTCATAGTCTAAGGTCCTCTAATTTTGTATGGTAAATCGATTTTTTTGTTGGGAGTTTTCTATCTATGTATTCCTTAATGAAAGTTGTTCATTTCCATGGGTAGAAAAGTGGTATCTAAAATATGACCACGCCCTTTTTATTTTGGAGGGTGGGTAATCAATAACTTCTCCCACTCCACTGACTAAACCCACCCTCTTCAGTTGCCCGTGCCAAAGGCCGCGGTAACTCTCCTTCGTTTTATGATAAATTTACTTATGGTCAACTTTTTGGTAATGCATAGAAGAAAGTAGTAATATTATAATGTGTTATGCTTATTTAGTTTGTAGTCTTGACTTATCACATCTACTGTTATGTACAACGAAGGGAAAGGTAGATCTTTATATTAATATAGGCTTTGCATACCTTTGTCTTATTAAGACACATATGGTGTGTATCTGGAGGAGTTAGGGTGTTATTACACCAATCGATCGACGGATACCGGTCGACAAACAATCGATCGATGGTCGATCGACGATCAATCGATTGGTGTATTAATACCCTTACATAGTTATGACACCATATTAGTATGACACTGTTATATTATGTTGTTAAAGTTAAAGTAATATATTGTTGCACCTTATCTTTATTTTAAGCTTTGCTCCTTTTTAAATTATTTGCGAAAGAATAGAGTTATAATTGGTCCGTCAGATAGATTACAAAAAAATATAAGACATGTATTTTTTTCTTTTGTCGTGTAAACAAAAAATGGGGACATTTTTTTTTAGTGCGTTACCTCGCACCTAGGTAAAAAATGTACCACATGTTACCTAGAAGACGTAACAAGCCCCGACTTCCTAAACTTTGATGCGTATTATCTGTCATTTTTAAGGAGAGCAGACGGACCCCTCCCTAATAGCATTTATTGTTGGACCAAACAAATAGGCGTGGGCAAAGTGTATCATTTTTGCGATTAATAATATATAATATAATATAATAATATTCCACAACAATCACACAACGCCATCTAGTCCCAAGCTAAGCAGAGCTTGTGTTATGGGTACTAGACAACTGATAAACATACTTATATATTTCTAAATACATAAATATTATAGATAAATTACACCCAGACACAGAACAAATGATCGTGCTCATTACACAAACATTTGTCCTGGGTGGGAATCGAACCCACGACCTCCGGCATGGCAGTCAGGGTCACTAACCACTAGACCAACAGGCCAGTCAACTTTATTGAAACGAGATTGGAACATTTGCATCTGGATCACTGAAATGATCCGAATCACTGATATGTTTCATTTGGATCATCGGCTCAAATGATATAAAATACAGAACGAAACAAATGATATGAAATACAGAGCGTTTACTACTGAGTCAGAATTATATGTAAACAATGCCGAATGTTGCATTGTATTTTTTTTAAGTGTACAAAATGTACTACTGTAAGAATTAAAGTTTAAAGATTATAAATAAAATCGATCTTCCTTCATACTTTATCCAGGCTTAGGACTGGCGGCTATTCGATAATTTATGGCCAGCTGGCTAAAACGCTTGTTAGTGCAAACATTAAAAATAAACAAATAACAATTATACAGTATTTGATACGTAAGCGCCTTAATGGTTATTTTTACATGCATGGATAACGAAAACGAAAAACTGTGAAAGTATGAGTGATACACATGTCATTTGGCATCTCTTTCTGACTTGTATAGATTGTATTCTGTCACCCGCTCACTCGCGAGTCGCGGTCCAGTAGTAAAGTAAATCAGTGTGTCTCAGTCTCCCTCTCTCGCTCACTTTTCAACGCTGCGTCGCGCGGAAAGAGCGCGAAGCCAAGTAATGATAAGAATTCAGATCCAAATGATGCGCTTGAAACGTAGTTACTGAACCAATCTTTTGAATCACTTCAAAGATCAGTGAGTCGGTTCCGTAAAGAATTACACACCTCTACAAACAAATGCCAACACTAAATGCTATTAGGGCTATTGCTGTCACTCACATGTTCGTCTGTCTGTCCGTCCGTCGGCTATCACAAAAATTTGTTCCGAAGAATTTTTTAACTTCCCATTGACCTATGAACAACTACTATATTTTACTAACAAATACCAATATATTGATGGGTCAGATTTTTTCTTTAAAATTTTGTCCGGAACACCCACACGACACGATTGGCCAGTTTTTATTGATTGTTAAAGCAAGACGTACACGTCCAATATTTTTAACTTTCAGACTAAACAGAATTTTTATTTTTCTACACACATACGTATTGCTAATGTTCCGATTTCAACTTCATTGCGAAGTTATCTTTTCACTCTCACACAACACGTCAATTATTTTCCTGAAAAATTAAGGCAAGACACCACTGCACTCAGGTTCTTGATATCATAAATCCGCAAAGGTATCAGTATCACATAGTTCAAGCTATTTCCAATCTTCTTAGCGTGTTGATGGCGTAAATAATGTATCTTAAGATCCCAACAAGGGCTGCGACTCTTCATACAAATGTATTCCCCTTTTTTCTTCCTGAATAAAGCCTCTAGAGCAATCATTTTTTTCTCATCAAGGTCTGCTGTTGACACGTCCCTGTCATTTCTTTTTTTTTTCAGCAACTAATAAGTAAAGAAAATATGACCCTCCAAAAATTACAAAAATTGGCCCATTTTTACCGCCGTGATGGATGGACTACCAGACAAATTCGAAGAGTTTTATAACTTAAAACATTTAATAGGAACCTAGACATACTTTTTCTTCAAATTTTGTGCCATAAATAATTGAATCGGTACAGTTTTCGTAGAGAAAAAAGTGGAATACGAAACGTCGATCTCCTCATAAATTTTGTGTTAAAATCGGTCTGAGCTGCAGCTGTCCCTATCGCACTCTAATGGGACAGGTTCGCCCCCGGGCACTCGAGGCAGGGAGGAACAGGGGTGGGTTTTAGTCAGTAAGAGTCTGACACACCCTTCCGCTCCACCCTAGAGCGGAAGAAGTCATAGGATGATTTCCCACCCCCCAAAAAAAAAAAAAAAAATGGGACAGGCTTGAGGCAGCACGACGGCAATAGTTTCTTCAAATACCTATTTTTCAAATTCCTCGCAGGCCCTGTTCCCTCTTCATTAAATCCCTTGCCTGGCCCAGTATACGACCAATGCCGTCCGCTGACGCTGTCATTAGATCCTTACGTGAGTAGGGCATAACAGGGCATGAGGCACAAGATGGAAGGTGGGACATGGTCTGCAGAGAGACGCCACACAAACACTGAAGATCGGAACTGTCCGAGAACGGGGCACCTATGAAGGTTGTCTTTAACAGGCGACTTGCAGAGTCTGTTTAGAGATCTCCAGGTTGACCATGACAACGCGTTTTCCCATCAATAAGATAGATTTAAGGTGCTACTAAAATAACACAAATCTTTTTTATATTTTCAAAGTTAAATAAAATTACTGTTAATTGAATGTATGTTTTATTTATTGCATCCGAATACTGTTACTAATGCTAGCGTACATGCGATACTAACAAAATTCAGAAATCGAATACAAACATACAATAACTATACACAAAACGTTTCTATAAATTTCTACTAAAACTTAAATAATTCCCGAATACACATGAAAGTGTAAATTACACATAAGATATTGAAGACTTGAGAAAATTGTACGGAACAAATATGCAGGGATTTCAAGACTTATTATAAGTAAACATATGACTCAAAGTTGTGGGATTAAAATAGTATTCATTGCTTGGAATATTAATAAAAAGTTATGATAAAAGGCATTTTAGTTGAAATAACATTATTACTTATATAAGAATGAAATAGTATAAAACTGCATATTCAAGGGGCATTCGTTTTATCTCGAATAGGCACATACTGTTTATATTACACTAAATTACTCGGAAATACTATGGATAAATACAGCTTAATATAGGTTATAAAGTGTAAAATACAAAGATATCACCTAAAACGCTAAATCATTGCCAAGAAATAATAATTACATACAAACAAAACGCCAACTAAAATAAATTAATATTAAATTCATATCCTAAAAAGGGATAAAAAAAAAACTCATCAATAACTTTTCTACATCGTAGAGTTTATTTCCTGGCAACACCGAAGCGATCTATGGTTTATTTTACCTCTATGGTGGGGTAAAATGGTGGGCAAAGTTACCTATTTCAAAACACTGTCATCTGTATTCGGGAAGTGATAATATTCAAAATGTATAACTTGAGAAACCGTATCGACAATAATACACAACATATTAATAATAAGATTCAATATAAAGGCTGCAGCACACTAGCACGGTCATCCTGCAAAATTAGAATATTTTTTGTGCGTTTTTCGCGTTGCTGTGGAGCATTTGTTTGAGAGTAAATAAAAAAGTGTAATGACGAATCATCTTTATATACAGACAAATCATGTATAATTTAGTTATGTAATATTACGAACATAGCATCAAAATGACGATGATCGTCAATCTAGTGTCTTTCTATCCGACATATCGTAGATATACGTGGATTCAAGACCTTACATTCCTTCTTATTTTACTCCTAAACCAGTTTTTTTTCTACAAGATGACCGCAACAATGTACTGCAGACACATTTGTGCAATTATACTTGTTATCAAACATAACCCTGTTTATACAATTCAATCGAATTTCAATCATTCTGTCATGACTTAGCGAAACGAATTAAAAGCTAACGTGCGGATAAGCACCTCTATTTTATAACGTAAGCCCGAGTGCGTAGCTATTTAAATTATTTCAAATCATATTATACAGGCTATAAAGAAAATGCATGGCCATATTTTAAATATTGGTCCTGCACATAGAAATGTACAACTTTCTTCAAGAAAGTATAATCAATACCGAAAAAAAAATGGCTCTCCCATACTAACTTTGATCAGCTGATGATAACTTTTTACGGAGTTTTTTCTTAGGGTTCCGTACGCGAAGGATCCAAACGGAGCCCTATTGCTGTCACTTACTTTTCCGTCTGTCGGTCACAAAATTTTGTTCCGAAGATTTTTTTAACTTCCCATTGACCTATGAACTTGAAAGGTGATAATGTTTATTATTGCTTATATTTTACTAACAAATACCAAAATATTGATGTCCCTCATATGGTACCTACGGAACCCTAAATGTGCGAAGTCCAACACGCACTTGACCGGTTTTTTTTTAAAGTTTTCTATCACTTCCTTGAAGAAAGTTGTTCATATATATCCATTGGGCATAAATATTATTTAAAATATGACCACCTATTTTCGTTACACCCTGTACTTAAGGGTAAACAAAGATCATGTTTTTAGATCATTCATTTAAAAAAAAAGTAAATTATAATCATGTACGTAATTTAAGTATACGTTGTATAATTTTAATTGTTACGCGCTAAGGTAAGTGCTCAAGCATCAATATATTAAATATTCACTGAATCAATTAAATTATTAAACTTATTTATTCAAAATTACAATGTAAAAGTACCGATTTCAGGCTTAATATTAAATATATAGGTATCCTAAAAATTATATTGCCTGCTTACACTCTCAAGTAACTTGAGTAAATACATAATATTATAAAAAATACAATATTTACATTACTATTTTATGCGAATACAGTTCTGAAATTGGAACTTTCACAGGTAGAAAAACAAAAATATTTACATTAATTAAAATAACTTATTCGAAAAATCAATCAGATTATTACCAGATCAGAAAATTAATAGTTATTTTATTGGGGAAAAGAGTTTGTATACAAAACTTAAACTACATGGAATAAAATCGTATAAATAATTACAGCTATAGTGTCATGTTAGGACTAATATCAGGATACATAATAGAGACCTTTTGTGGTGATAATAATACAAATAGTATAAACTGATACGACATCTAGCGGCTTTTATGCAAGTGAAACCAAACTGCCTCATGCAGGACTTTGAACTCTATTTCAACATGACACAGTTCAATTTCCATTTAGGTATGTAATACAAATGGCAATATACTGTGAAGGGGTTTTATAAAATGTAATAATAATAAAACTAGTTAGCCGATAAAAGTCGTACCGTGCAGTAAAAAAATTTGAACTATCAAGTAGGTAAAAATGCTATATTTTAAATGCGTATGTTCCATACTATAATATTAATATTACTAAAAATCGTTTATTGGTTCGTAATCATGTATATGTGTGTACATATATAAGGACACTGTTATTAATACCTAGTCTATATTAAAATCGAAAAAATCGCGGTACAAAACCTGTGCGTCTATTTTGAAGACCAATTTTGATCTAGCGGGACTAAATGCCCATAGCTTTTTGAACTATGTATATTCATAGTGAATTTCTAGTGTTTTTTGGTCCTATCCTTCGATTGTTAGAGCTTGAGATTCACGACTCATATCTATAAAGGTTTTTTTTTAAAGGGCTCAGCTATGGGCATGTAAACGATACTAAAAGCTAAGCTTCCGTATAGAAAATAAAAAAACTCGTGTAAATGGTATCGTAGCAAAATACTGGTTATCGCTGTCGCGTGAGGAATGGAATGAATCATAGGCGTATCAAAGTTAGTATACTCTTACATACATTGCACCCAGTACTCGGGGTTTTTATTCATAAATGGCAACACTTTTTAACGGCTTCAAAATTCGAATGTCTGTTTTCATTGGACGTTTATAACTCCGCACCTTTTAGGCCAATTACACTACAAGCCAATAACATTGAATATATTTAAAAAAAAGTTTTTAATGAGTGCAATATACGCGCAATACAAAATAGGCACATCGTTCATACGACGGTTTCGTTTTGTTTGTCGAACATGGCTCGGGTGTACTTCGAGATAACCTCGTAAGTAGACTTGATGAGCTCGCAGCGTTCCTCGACCTCGCAGTCCGTCGGCGCAGGCGCCACTCTGTACGTAGACTTCTTCCTGTTGCTTTCAGGGAACTCCGTCACGTTGTCTTCGATATTGTAGATGGCTATCGTCTGTTTGTGGACCATGTCTAGGTCCTTGCGGTGTTTGCATCTGGCGTTGATAGAGTTGACGGCGTTTTGCACGGGGGATTCCAGTTCGTGACTGGAGTCGAGCTCGTATCATACGTCCAGTTCCTCGAGCCCCTTGGAGAGGCGGTGCGAGTTGATGCGGCGGCGGTGCGAGCGACGCACGGCGTCAGCGCGGCGGTAGGGCTCGCTCCGCAAGCCATGCAAGATGTCCTCCAGAGCCCCGTTGTATACCTCGTCTTGGTGAAGCAGCTTCTTTTCGCCGACGGCCTGAGATTTCGTTTTTAATTCGTTGATTACAGCCTCCTGTTGAGAGAGACACTATTAACATATTGGCAATTTTGTTTTTAGAAGTATGGATGGAAAAGTGATTCTAAAGACGTTACTACAGTAAAATTGGCTGGTAATAAAACATGCTTAGAACAACTGTTAATTTGGAGTAAATAAAACCTACCTACTCTACGAACAATCAAGCCAATGGAAAAAGGGTTGTAAATCAATTGCGTTTAGGGTGTTTTTTCGGAGCTGATAGGTTTTCTATCTACTTTAACAGCGTTTTAACCAGAAACTAAGTTTTTTTAGGTAAGTAACAAGAAAATGCAGTTTAACTATTCAAGGAGCGAATAATTTTGTAGCACTAAATAGTAACTGTAATTATAAAAAGGAGGCTTTCAAATCTACATTATAATAATTATAAAAAATAATTAATTAGCTTAGTAAGTAAACACATTCCCTGTTAAGTCCATGCAAGTGCAGCGTTAAAACAGAACACATATTTCACTTAATTTCTTTTGAAAGGTCATCGAACTCGCAAGAGTTGCCAGACGAAATAAAGTTTTCCAATCTTTTTGATATATTAAGTACGTGTCAAACAAAAAGGTATTGGCAGAAGGAAAGCCCAATCTTCATTTCTAACATGCAAGAAGAAGAAGAATATAAAACCCGATATACATTGCATTATCATAGCTTGATAGGTCAATGCCTTTTGTCTGACACGTATTTATGCAATATACGAAGTATGATTGTGCATGACAACTTAATAAATTAAAAAAAAAAAAACTTAAAGGGCCTTACTTATAAAAAAAAAAAGCATGCGATTAGCTTGAACACTGATCAGTGGGTTCTTAAGGTGGATGCTCCTAGGTAGCCCGCGAAATTCAAATTTTCTTACGATTTTTGCAATTTGCAGGTCGGTGTCAGGTTGTATCTTGGTCAAAATTTAATTTGCGGCCGTAGCAAGTATGTACTTATAGAATCATTAAAATCATCAATACAACTCTTTCAGTTAGTATTAGTAACAAATGTCATGATTTCATGAAATACTACATTTAGCACTAATACTAACTGAGAGAGTTATATTGATGATTATAATTGTAGAAGTACATACTTGCTACGGCCGTGAATCAAATTTTGACCAAGATACAACCTGAACACTGACCTGCAAATTGCAAAAAACGTAAGAAAATTTGAATTTCGCGGGCTAGGGTGGAGCTTTGACCTTAATTCAAATTTTCTATGGAGAATCTGAATTTAGAATCCGCTTATCAGGATTTAAACTAAGCATATATTTAGCTAGTTTTATAAACAAGGCTGTAAAAAAAAAACAAATAGATACTCTTCCATCTTCAAATTGCTATGAGTTGAATATTTTATCGTACCTTGTATGTGACCCATATTTTGCATGGTTCCGTTGCAAAAGACAGAAAGTCACAGTCAAATCATTTATTTCAATTAGGGCCGGTTTTTGCCAACCGTTAGACTTTGATATGAAGACTAAACCCTAATAGCATTTATTGTTGGGCCAACCATAAAATTATAGCATTTATTGTTGGCCCAACCAAATGCCAACACTAAATGCTATTAGGGAATATGGCGGTTTGTCATTTTTATACAAAAGCTGTCCAAACGTCATATTTACAGTAGAGTCTCACTTCTCCGACACTTTAGTACTTTTCATTAGACCGGCAGCCTCCGGCAAGGCCTACCCCACTGCTGCCTACATCATCCCTTTTTAGGATTCCGTACCCGAAGGGTTCAAATGAAGCCCTATTGCTGTCACTCACGTCTGTCTGTCCGTCGTCTGTCACACAGGTTTTATAGTCAAACGGTTAGAGCTACAGTCTTCAATTTTTCACAGTATAAGCATCTTGTTAACTCAAAGCCATAAAGCCATACAAATTGTCAAACATTGGTACAGAACCCTCAATGTACAAAATCCGACACGCACTTGACCGTTTTTCTAGAGTTCCGTACCCCAAGGGTCCAAACGGAGCCGTAAAAATGACTGTCTGTCGTCTGTCACAAAATTTTGTTCCGAAGAATGTTTTAACTTCTCATTGACCTATGATCTTGAAATTTGGTGATAACATTTATTATTACTTATATTTTACTAACAAATACCAATATATTGATAAATCAGATGTTTTCTTTGATAATTCTCTCGTTTGGTACGGAACCCTAAAGTTCTACATGCACTTGACCGGTTTTTTTTTTTTAATTAACATTTTAAAATGCTTTATTTTAATTATCTTGTATTTATATAAACAATCCAGTAATCCGAACATTCTAATAATCCAGCACCCCCTGGTTTTTAATACTGCGGGGTTAGTGAGACTCGACTGTACTCCTCAAATAAAAGTTAAGTAGCGTTGGAAAAATCAGGACTTATATATTTTAGACTATTAAGAGGGAACAGGGCCTGTGAGGAATTTACAAAATAGGTATTTGAAGAAACTAATGCCATCGTGCTCCCTGAAGCCTGCCCCTGTAGAGTGCAATAGGGACAGCTGCAACTCAGACCGATTTTATCACAATTTTTTTGACGAGATCGACGTTTCGTATTCCCCTTTTTTCTCCTCGAAAACTGAGCCGATTCAATTATTTTTGGCACCAATTTTTTAAGAAAGAGTATGTCTAGGTCCCTATCAAATGTTCTTTGTTAAAACTTTTCTAATTTATCTGGTAGTCTTCTAAGAACACCGGTAAAAATAGGGTCACTTTTGTCATTTTTGGAGGGTCATATTTTCTTTACTTATTAGTTGCTGAAAAAAAGGAAATGACAGGGACGTGTCAACAGCAGACCTCGACTTTATGAAAAAAAATGATTGCTCTAGAAACATTATTTAGGAAGAAAAAAGGGGAATACATTTGTACGGAGAATCGCAGCGCCTGTCCCCTCTTAAAAGCCACTTTTGTGGGTCAAAATCGTTGCGAATTAGCTTTAGGACATCCCATATGAAGGAATGCACTCAGTTACAATCCCTATTTTCTCCAACAATAAGAATAATATAATATCTAAGTATAGTGGCTATCCTAAAATAAAAATTACGCCCAAGACATGCACCATACCACAAACCACATAATCGATTACCTATAAAATTACGAATATACTTCTTTGGTGGGTGTTCTCAATAAAGAGATAACAAAATGGGTGCATGCACTGAGATGACGATACCTGTTAGGAGTGTATTGTGCAATGTGTTAATACCTGGCTACCCTTCAAACAAACATATTTTAATGATATATCAACTTCCAACTTCAATATCACACTTCTATTTTAGGGTTTACTCTTGTTCTTGTTTAATATGTCGGAGTCAAACGAAGCTCAATCAATTTAAGATGCATTAAAAAAAGTAGTTAAGACGATTAACCAAAATAATACAGAATTTTAACATTATGTAAATTTTCATAATTTTTCGATGCCCAATGAGTTCCACGCCTGGATTTTTATGTCGCTTGTACATATTTTATCTATTTTATAAATACTTTGTAATTTAATAGTTTGTCAGTAAATATATTAGGTCCCCACCTAAGAAATCAACGTTTTGTATGGAGAATTTTAAAAGAAGTTGCATTTTTCATACTAACATTTTCTTAATTCATTTAACAACTATGAACACTAACGTTTTAAAACTTCCATGCAATAATGTTTAAAAACTAAGATAACGTATGCCACTTAGATTAAGCAACAAAAATAAGTTTTGGCTAAGTTAAAACAAATAGTGGTTTCATTTCTGCCAACGAAAAGAGGAGTCATTTTTTTTTGTATAAAACTATACTAAGTAATAAGGTTTTTTTACTATTAGCAGTTGTCTATGACGGTCATTATTCGATAGAATATCAAGCAATTGATGAATATTTTAATTCATCGACGTGACAAGGTTCTCTATTTGTGAGAAAAAAACGCCAACTTCATATGTGGGAACCCAATATTTGTATGAATATTTTATTTATGTAAATTGAATCTCGACTGACATAATGAATATAATATGTCGCAAATAAATATTGTTATTCTTATTCAGCCAACTCAGCCTGATCAGCCATTCAGTTAACAGTCTAGCATTTTTACTAAATGGCGCCATCAACTAGCGGCCTGAATGAAATTATGTTTATAAACATAATTTTAAACACCGACTAAAGGACTGGACCCAGCAACTTTTATTATTTTTAACAGTGTATTTATTTATCTCCTTTTAACGCTTTTTCACAACCACACATCTTTCAGGGTTAATCTTGTAACAACGCATGTTATTTTCGTTTAACTCCAACATTTTTTATAACCCAACCAAACAAGAGTATCCCATTACCCGTGCATAAGCACACCTCTACCCCAAAATAAATAAAACTCTAAGACCTAACCGTATCCGGGTGAGGGTTACTATGGTCGTGTGCATGCTAGGCGCGTGGGTTATCAACCAGTCCAGACCTGCCCCAAAACATGCTGAATCTTTCTCATGGTCATTAGTCACTCTTTGGCCCAATATTGGTGTGTAATAGCAGTAGAGGCAGTTCATCGGCGTCAATGAAATGGGACTTATAGGAAATCTCGATACTTTGATTTTTGCATCATACAACCATCATTCGTGACCAATGATCGGAGTAGATAGAGGTATTATTTGTACTTGCGATATGTTGTCTTAATGTGGACACGCCCGGAATTCCAGGATTCGAAAAATATATTATTAAATAAGTTAGCAATTACTTTGTAAAATGCTATTCACATCATAAGGAATTATGAACGAACACATATCCCTCCACTCCTGCGACGGGTAAGTATAAAGGATGATTCACGTTACACCGTGCGCCGGCCGGGCCAGTGATTCATGCTACACCGGGCTGTCACCGTGTCGCGACCGGGCCGAAACCCGGCCGGAGCACGGCCAAGCATGAATCACTTTATACAAAAAGTATACTATAGATGTGACCGTGGCCCAGCCGGAGCACGGTCCGGTCGCGACACGGTGTAACGTGAATCATCCTTTAAACGGACACGTTTTAGGTTAATGAAATTAAAAACTTTATTTTTAACGCGTCAGGTATGAACTAAACCGATCGGATAAGCAAACAATTGATTTTCGATTGTGTCTGATTTTCCGGTAACTGACGCGTATATGTTTTTTAATTTTTCTGTAACAATTTTGTATAGACAAGTATCAATAGCCGTTACAAACTTATTCTAATAAATAATAATAATATTATTTATTAGAATAAGTTTATCGGGCTCTTATCGGCTTTTATCGGGCTCTTCATGGGCCTGATGTAGATTTCTTGGCGTCCGTGGCCTGGCTACGTTTCAGTGACCTCTTCGGGGAAACTGAAGGCTTTGTCTGTGCGATTATGGACGAAGTTATCTTGACGAATAACTACCGGAGGCATATCATGAAGGACGGGACGGTTGACGTGTGTCGGGCATGCCACCGTCCGGGTGAGTCCATCAGACATATTATCTCTGGTTGTTCTCGTCTTGCTAACAGCGAGTATTTGCACAGGCATAACCAAGTAGCCAGGATTATTCACCAGCAACTTGCTTTAAAATACAAACTTGTGGATTCTGAGGTACCGTATTACAAGTATGCGCCCGACCCAGTTCTCGAAAATGACCATGTCACGTTGTACTGGGATCGGTCTATCATCACTGACAGGACTATTGTTGCCAATAAGCCTGATATAGTGGTGATAGACCGATTAGCGCGCCGCACAATGATAATCGATGTCACCATTCCACATGACGAGAACCTCGTGAAAGCTGAGAAAGACAAACAAATCAAATATCTTGACTTAGCACACGAGGTTGTCGATATGTGGAATGTGGACTCGGCTGTCATTGTGCCGATAGTCGTTACCGCCAACGGCCTGATGGCCAAAAGCCTCGACGACCACCTGTCGAAGCTGTCGTTGCGCGGTTGGATCAAGGGCCTGATACAGAAGGCAGTACTCCTCGATACGGCTCGCATTGTGAGGAGGTTCCTGTCTCTGGAGCCCTAACCACCGGTAGCTTGGACCCTGCTCCCAATACCGGCGGACTACTATTTTTTATATTTTTAAATGTTTTTTTTTTTATGTTTTCTTTTAAAAATATTTAAAAATGTAAATTATATGTAAAAAAATAAATAAACGAAATAATAATAATAAATTAATTAATTTTTTCGAATCCCGGAGTTTCAGTTACAATCCCGAGGAATGTCCATATTAACATCAACGTTTGCGGTCATTGAACCAAAATCGCTCTATTTACTCCGATCACTGGTCATGATATTTGCAATTGAATGACGCTTGCATGAGCAGGTAATGGACGCCTAACCGACCATACAATCTGTCCGAGCAATACTTAGAGCTGTCTCAATATCTAAAAACATTTTCAAGGAATCTCAACGTTTCAAAATCAAAATAAAAATTCATTTATTCAAACTAGACTGAGAGTCAGCACTTTTTGAACGTCAGAGTTCTACATAAAGACAGACCCCCAAAAACGTCCGCCCGTCACCACTTCCTAGTGTTTCAGCTGTGAAGAAGAAGTGGCCAACAAACTCTCCAGCAACACATCTGCCTGTTAAGTTTGAAGAACTAGAATCTATATAATTATATGCAATAATCTTACAAACATATTTTTAGTGTAACATGTTTGTAGTGAGAAGTGGTCCACTGTGTAGGTACCCGGCTCACATTAACAATACTTATATTTAAAAGGATTTTCTACAGTTTTTACTGTCTGTCGGTTAGTCAAGAATAAATATTCCTGTTTTTCTAATAAAATGAAATAAAAAAAGTTTTTCTAATACACAAGTGTAAATTCTGATTCTTTTATCGTTTAGTTTATTTTTTTTAATAAAATACCTAAAAGGACCAATACTCAAAGCCATCTACATCCATTACACACCAACGAACCCCACCCACTGTGGTTAGTACACACGCACACTCAAGTGTTCCCCGTCAGTGTGAACTGGACTTACTCCTATAGTTAGGCCTTTAGCCTGGGCCCCGGAAGGCCTATACGGGCTCAAGACTGTGCCTCAACTGTGACAAGTGTTGCTGCAATAGGCCTGCGCTGACGGTCGCGTAGTTAAACCTCTGTGAGAAAGTTTACGGTGTTACCATCACCTACTACGATTTTTTTGGTAGTTTTTATGTTGGTTTATGTGGCAACACTGGCAGAGTGTAAGTAAATTAAAATTAGAATAGTTGCTATGCTTGGCTCTTAAATTTAGTAGGCTATTCAATCTTTTTGACATACGTTAATTATGCATTTGACCAATGTTTTGCTAAAATCAGATAATACTAGTATGACCTCTACTCAAATATTCTGCTAGTAGAATTTTATGATTTCTACCAGTGTTGCCACACGAACCGTTAAATGTAATGCACCACCACCACTAAATATCATGTTACATCATGTGTTTCAATGTATAATGTTGTCTACCTGTCACCTCAAATAACATATTAATGCACATACTCACTCACATCTTTAAGTAACAGATTGTAAGAGAAATCAAAACAAACTGGCTTTCTTAATCACCTTTTAAGCAAGATTAGTCAACAAAAAAAAAAAAAATTACCCTCTTTTTGGGTTCTATCACAGTCAGGTAACAAAAATTGTGCAGAAAATCTGCTAAAAATATTATTGAAAAGAAAAAAAAACTGGACTCGTTAAAATGGATTATTAATAATAACACTATTTCTAATAGTTATTTATGTTCATTAACACAAAAAGCGTAATAAGGTGATTAAGAAAGCACAAAAAGTAAAAATAAAAAACAAAATTAGTGGAAAATATGAGTACATTATGTAGAAACAGTCGATTCACGGCTACTGGAGACAGAATGCATTAATATAAGCCGCAGACACTTTGATTAAGCAACTTTTAATGCTTCGCTTCGTTTAAAACTGAACCACTTTCAAATAGATTTTGAACAATCTTTCTTTCTGCTATTTATTTTAATCAAGGCACGGGGTCTCGTCACGAACAGAGAAAATTTAGTTCAAACAAACAAACAATAGATGGCGTAATATGCATCGATTTCCTATTGAAGTTTAAAGAACATTAATATTTTGTAAAAAATATGATAAAAATGTATTTTCTTATAAACTACCCTGAGCATAAAATTGTAGAATAATTGGCTCCTAATTCAAATTTAGATATTTAATGGAACGAATCCTTAGGCATCTATATTTCTTGTACCAATAGATGGCGCTGTTTGAAGCTTTAGATTTTATTCATTTGCTTCTTTAAAATTTGTATAGTGAAACATTTTGAAACAGTAAAACTGTTATGAAGTGCCAAAAATACTACATAGTAATTCCTCAATGCATGAGAAAATATTAAGACTTTATGTAAATTCATTCAAATTGCAAGCCGTCGCTGCTAACACCATCTAGCGAGGTGTAGAGGACCGGCCCGAACGAAGAACAAAAGTTGCTTGTGCAAGTCGAAAACCCGTAATTACGGCGGTACCGTTTCTTTGTATGGGATGAGGCATATGTACGCTAGTATTATATTATCTGTGATCAAGGTACATATTATACTTCTTTTCTTAACCATTTGTTATAAATAACTTAAAGTATTTACAAATTATAAGCTTTTTGGTTTAATGCGCATTTGAGCAATGTGTGTTTGAGCAATGCGCATTTGAGCAAGCCGTATTTGGCCAATGCTCATTTGACCAATGCTCTTTTGACCAATGCTTTTTTGACCAATGCTCTTTTGACCAATGCTCTTTTGAGCAATGCTCGTTTGATTAGCAATCATTTAAAAGTGATTGAATTGAATCAAAACGCGATACAAACCCGTTATACACATAAAACACAAATACCACCATATCTGACCTTACACGTCACAAATTTCTAATTAGTTTCCCCAATTTGATTGAAGTACTTAATATGAAGTCTAACTTGCTGTAATCAAAGTGTATATGACTTGGAACTCTACGACAATTTACTGTCCATTCACCTTGGAAGCGTTATGTAGAGCCATCGAAGCGAATCTAAGAATTAATGCAACATCGAGGTTTATAGGGTTAAACGCTGTTTGTTACAGTTTAAAAGTTAAAACTGCTACGAAGTTATATTTAAAATAGAAAAGGCGTATTTACAAACGCAAATAGTCTGGAGCCTACACTCTTGAGTACACAACTCACAATGGTTTTTATTTCGAAAGCTGGGTAAACAAGATTCAAGAAAAATGATTTTGAATATTTTTTTTTTGTCTGCTTGATAACGCAAGTTATCGTATATTGATCACTAGTGTGTTAAAAAATTAGATTGGTGGTTAATTTCATAAGAATATTAAGTTTAATCGTCAATGTTGTATCAAAAACACCAAAATTCCAGTCTCTTTGAATGACCAGTTATAATTACTACCCCTCTATGTTATTGAAAAGTTACTCCCTCCCCTAATACAAATATCAGATCTGGAAATGTTACTCCCAAGAATATTTTCCCCAGTATTTCCTAAACAGCGTTTAACCCCCTCTACGCGTCCCATCCTCCCCACAGCCGCCCACCGTCCACACACTCGCACACACTGGCCCCACACTGCGTACCTGTTGTTTCTTCTGCATGATCTTGGCCTTGTTGGGGTCGACGTGCTCCGCCTGCTGCGCCGCTTGCTCCAGCCTGCGACGTTGCTCGTTTTCGCCGTCCGCTTGCTGGAAGGGTGGGTAGGTTGGTTTACTACTGAACAAGTTAGAAGCTACAAGTTCAAGTATAGTTCAAAAGACATTTTGTTTGGTTTTAAATCTGATCGTCTGTTTGATATCCTTGAAGGATGTATTAGGAAGCTAGGTCATAGGTAAAATATTTTGAAGGTGAAGATCCCAGAATTTTAAAGGTAAAATAAAAGAAAACTGAAAGAGCCTACGGTGCTTGTACAAAGTACTACAAGTAACTTGAATAAATAAAGATGCAGCCTTATGGGTAATTAATAAGTTACCATCATCATCATCAGCATTATGTCCTCACTGCTGGGGCACAGGCCTCCTCTCTGTGAGAGGGTGTGGGCCGTAATCCACCACGCGGGCCCAATGCGAATTGGTGTATGTCACATGACTTCGAATTTTTGGTTCCAGGACATGCCGGTTTCCCCACGATGTTTTCCATCACCGTTATGAGAGCAGTGGTGATGAAATAATTTACACAAAGTAAAGCGCCGGTTTAAACTCACGACCAACAACTTGTAAGTCGCGGCCGATACCGCTGGGCCACCACGGCTCCAATTCCAATTAATAAATAGGAATTGATAATTAACAAGCCCCATGTAACCTGCGCTTGCGCATATTATTTGAGTAAATCTTTGCAGGACGAACATTCATCGTAAATCTTTAACACTTTGATCAGCACTCAGGATAATTTTCTTAGTTAGTTCAAGTACTAAGTTCTACTGACGTTCGGTAAACCTTGCAAGCAATGGTCACATATCTCCAGTAATAAATGATAAGTGATCATCCCCTAGCCCTAGATCAGGGTTGAGCGAGATTGCTTTTCGGTGCCGCCCTTTAATTAAGTAGCGCCTCTCAAAAAGCGCCATCGAAATCAAACTTCGCGCTGTAATTTTTTTTTCGCATTTCGCTTTTTGGCGCCCCTTGCCATCTGGCGCCTAGAGTGACCGTTCCACTTGCTCTACACCAAAGCCAGCGCTGTTGATAATTAAGAATCAATCAACCTGCCCGCGTCTTTTCCCAACTAACTTGGGGTCGGCTTCCAGTCTAACCGGATGCAGCTGAATACCAGTATTTTACATGGAGCGACTGCCTATCTGACCTCCACAACCTGGTTACTGAGTAATACGATACCCCTTGGTAAGACTCGTTGTCAGACTTTCGGGTTTCTGACGACCCGTAACAACTGTCAAAGATTCACGATTGACAGCCAGGACTAAAAGCCTCCCGGGCCTGCGGACGGCGAGCTGTGGGTAGCTCACCGTCCGATCAGCACCAAGCCCGTGAGTCGACGGCGCGTAGTGTTCCACGCGCGACGAATAAGAGATGTAGTCAGCCACCACTGACGGGGCCCATCATGGCCGGTGCCTACATGCCTAGAGGTAGCGGATAAATTCTGAAAATGAGTTACCGCACCCCTGGGCACTCAGGCAGGGAAGGAACAGGGGTGGGTTTCTGACACGCTCTCCCGCTCCACCCAGAGCGGGAGAAGTCATTGGATGATTTCCCAACCGACCAAAAAAAAAAACAAAGCCTAACGAGCTTTCCGAGGCACGGAGGAGTCTCGGTATGTGAAGATGGTCACCCATCCACACGAGTTTATTACGAATATGATTATAATAATGTGTTACCTTGAACGCCCTCGTGAACCTGACGAGCAGCGAGAAGAAAGCGTTGGCGTCGCAGCCGCGCGGAGCCTCGCCGAAGTACTCCACGCATGACGCGAACGAGTCCTGTGGGCACACCGATGTTTCAATGAACATATTTATTTAAAATATATTGTTTCGATAATAAAATTTAATAATAAATTAATTTATTTAATAAAGAACAGTATACAGCATGTAACAAAAACCCTGTCCGATCCTGAAGGGTATTAGTTGGTATCTTACTGCGTACAATTATACGTAATTATTTAATTATTTTCATTGGGGAAAAATAATTATCTCGCATCCAGATAATTATTTTTCCCCAATGAAAATAATTATTAAAAAAAAAGAAAAACTTATCAAAGGCAACACTGGGCGCTCGGCAAAGTTCACCTACTGTTTCGTTTGAAACATGCCGCATCTGAGCGAGACAGAGTGCCTATAGTGCGGCTAGTGCAGGGCGGTATACTTTAAAATAAAAAGATTTCGCCGGCCGGTGGAGTGTTGTCAACTTACGCCCTAGTTTGTGTTACATTTCTCATATTTTATAAAAATAAAAATCTATAACTTTTGGTTTTTATGAGTTATATTTTTTCTAGTACGTATGTTTAACCAGGGATACGCCATTATTGGATCGGTTTTGTTACATGCTGTATATCTGCCTAGCCTTTTCCCAACTATCTTGGGGTCGGCTTCCAGTCCAACCGGATGCAGCTGAATACCAGTATTTTACATGGAGCAACTGGATAAAGAAAAAATAAAGAACAGTATTACATATATTTTTACATTGGCCCCAAACTAGGCAAGCCTGTATCTTGGGTACCAAACAAGCACACAAGTATTTTGCAGCAGGTATGTTGTAGCAAACAAGTTGCTAGCAACACGGAATGTTGCAGTGTTGCTGACAACATGTAAAACCTCTTCCATGATAAATTAAATCTATGTTATAGTAACCGCTTCAGATGTAAAGGATATCACTGCAAGACAAAAGAATCAAGCACAGAGGGCATGACAGGAGGTGAGACAATGTTTGGGAGGTAGCTCCGCAATCGCATTGTGGCTCATTGGAGTAACCCCATCCGACTCAGGGCCTGTAGACAAAGTAACATCGCTTCGTAGCGAAACGATGTCTAAATTCGTCATCGTCTCTGAGATATCGATAAACATTTCCTAGCGTTAGCGTTCTTTTGTTTTCTTTTTTGGCGATTACGATCGAGGCGAAGGCGAACTCCGAAAGCGCTGCTTGTCTACGCATTTGTATGGGATAAACACGATAGCAATTCGTTTCTTTATGGTTTCGTTACGAATTATAACATTGTCTACCAACTTGCGATAACGATGTCGACTGACCACGTGACTTACCGCGGTTTATGTCAATCTCATACATTTTAGTCTTTTCTAACTTCGTTATCGTTTTTAAATTGTTACTTTGTCTAAGCCCCCAGGGTCGATTTCACCAATTATTATTCTAAACGCTCAGTTAATCGCGTTTAAGCTCGCTTAAACGCGTTTAGCCGCTGTCATAAAGCTGAAGAGTTTGTTTGTTTGTTTTCCGGAATCTCAGGAACTACTGGATCGAATTGAAAAATTATTTTTGAGTTGAATAGTCCATTTATCGAGGAAGGCTATAGGCTATATAACATCCTGCTGCGACCAACAGGAGCAGAGCATCAGGGAAAAATGTGGCAAAAACGGGGAAAAAAAATTCTTGGGAGCTTCAGTTGCGTGCGCTGCGTTAACGGTTAAAATTACGCAAAAATTATGTATAACGGAATTGTTCTCTTTTTAAAATTCTAAAAAAAGTCCGCGACAGCATATGTCTATCTGTTAAGATTAACTCACTATAATCTTTTTATGGTTTTTATTTTTTACGCTAAGCTTACTTCAGTAAAACTTAGTTTATAGAGCGAATGGTGAAATCGGCCTTAAGTTGTGCCTGCAGCGGCCCACCTGGCTTCGTAGTTAGTTAAGAGATTCCAGGTGGGCCACGGCAGTTGGTGGCCAGCAAGGAGCTTTTCTGCAGGCTCAACGTAGTCGGTTGGAGAGGGATGTCTTAGGAACCACAATGTTTTCTTTGCTTCGCTAGCCCTGTTGTCATTAAAATTTATTGGTTTTGTCGACGTCAAAAAGCTGTTGCGACTCTTCTTATGATCCATTATTATTGGATTTCTAAAAAATATACGATCCTAAACGTATTAAATACCTGTGCATGTTTGGTCTCTGCCCTCAGCCTCCTCAATTTATCAGCGGCGTTCGCTAAAAAGTCTCTCAGAACATGTGGAGATGCTCGGAGTCCGTCTCTGGCTTCAGCCTCTTTCCTCACAGCCTCCATGCCTCGCTCTAGCTCGCATACGTCTCCAGCTACATTCTCTAGGGATACTGGAAGAAGGAATAAAAGTGGTTTAGTTTTCAAGCTTTTGTTTTAAACATCATTGTTTGGTTTAATTTGTCTGTTAGACCACGGATAATATAATACTATATTATGCGTACAGATGCCTCTTCCCATACAAAGAAACGGTACCGCCGCCGTTACTACGGGTTTTCGACTGGCACAAACAACTTTTGTTCTTCGTTCGGGCCCGTCCTTTACACCTCGCTAGATGGTGTTAGCAGCGACGGCTTGCAAGTTGAATGAATTTACATAAAGTCTTACCAATAATTTCTCACACATTGAGGAATTATTTTATAGAATTTTTGGCACTTCATAACAGTTTTACTGTATCAAAATGTGTCACTACACAAATTTTAAAGAGGCAAATGGATAAACTCTAAAAACTTCAAACAGCGCCATCTATTAGTACAAGAAATATAGATATCTAAGGATTCGTTCCAATTATCATATAAATTTGAATTAGGAGCGAATTATTCCACAATTTTAGGTTTAGAGCAGTTTATTAAATAAAAAATACAGTTTTTACCAATTTTTTTTTCAAAATATAAATATTAAGTACTTAGACTTCAATAAGAAATCGATGTATATTACGCCATCTATTGCAATTTATTTGAACTAAATTTTCTTTGTTCGAGATGAGACCCCGTGGTTAGACGAAAGGGACACATTATTTAGTGCCATAGTGTGAATCACGAAATATTTATCTCCATAGTATAAATCAAACTCACTTTCCGTGTCTGTCTGTTTCTCCGCTAACTCCTCCTAAACCACTCAACGGATTTTGATGCGGTTTTCACTAATATAAAGAGTGATAAACAAGGAAGGCTTGTAAGTGTAATTTGTACCCGTGCGGAGCTGGGGCGGGTCGCTAGTCTATACTAATATTATAAGTTATAGTATAAAGTTTGTGAGGTTGGTGGGGGTAATCTCTAGACCTACTGAACCGATTTTGAAAATTCTTTTACCAATAGAAAGCCGAGTTATTTGTGAGTGTCAGAGTATTTTGAAATCCACGCGGACGAAGTCGCGGGCAATTTGTAAGTAGATAGCTAGAAAACTGAGGCTGTTTTTCTAATGAAAGTTGTCCTAAACTGATACTATAACAAGATTCAAAAACTCACCTTGAGCAGCCTTATCAATATACAGCAACTCCGTATCAAAATTCATCAGCTCAGGGAAGTTCTGTCTGATCGTAGCCACAATATAATGCAGCAGTGATATCCTCTTATCCGTCGACTTGGTATCCATCAGAGTGTCCAAACTCTGCAACTTGAACCCATACGCGGGCCCCCTCTTACTACTATTCAAGTAGTTCCCGAACGCAAGAATAATTTCCAATACATTGCGTAGTTTCGTTGAAGATTTGACAGAGGAAGAGCCAGAAATAATGGCATGTATTTGAGGAGTGATGAGGTGAATATTGTCGAAGAAATTGCCCATGTAACTCATTATGGAGAGCTTCGCTGAAATTCGTTCTACTTTGGCAAGTTGCATTAAGAATTTGTCTTCTTCTGTGAGTTGGTTTATTGGTTTCTTCTCTGAGACGTATTCTTTGTAAGCCTTCTGTTCGGTTTCTGTGGGCACCATTCTCTGAAGGATCTCGACACTTTCTAAGGGTAATTGTTTGAGGTCTAAGTTATTGACTGCTGCGATCACTTTTTCAACTGGCGTGTCGAGTTTTCTTCTTGATATTGCTGTAAGAAAGAATACTTTATTAGTGCTGTTTGAAGTCAGAAATTTTAAACTTGGATTTTTGTTGCTTTACAAAGTATTTACGTAGTAGGCAGGCACACCAAAAATAGTATGCGCTTCCGTTTCCGTGTTTCCGATTCAGCACCATTGTCCCGGTTTTAGTACTCCAAAGTTATGAATAGTTTTTTTTGGGAATTGCATCGATTAGGTTTTCGCGATGTTAACCTATCATTTTTAATGGTGGTACTTTAAATTGGATTTTACTATGACGCGTTCGTATTTCCGAGGATTGACGATGATTCCCGAAGCGATTTAAAACGAGTTCAGCTACCAATGTACATATGCTGTGTTTCAACAGCGATACAGCATAGTGTCCATCTGTGTGTGCGGTTTGTTCCTTAATCGCGTGCGTTCCAGCAGCGACACAGTGTCGGGTTTGCGCAAGCGCTTGCTGGGGAAGGAGGCGAGCTTGTCGGTGTCTGTGTTCATCTGTGTAGCTTACCTATGTTCCTTAACCGCGTGCGTTCCAGCAGCGAAACTGTGTCGGGTTTGCGCAAGCGCTTGCTGGGGAAGGAGGCGAGCTTGTCGGTGTCTGTGTTCATCTGTGTAGCTTACCTATGTTCCTTAACCGCGTGCGTTCCAGCAGCGAAACTGTGTCGGGTTTGCGGAAACGCTTGCTGGGGAAGGAGGTGAGTGTGTCGAAGTCTTTGTCCATCTGTGTGTAGCCTACCTATGTTCCTTAACCGCGTGCGTTCCAGCAGCGAAACTGTCGGGTTTGCGGAAACGCTTGCTGGGGAAGGAGGTGAGCGTGTCGAAGTCTTTGTCCATCTGTGTGTAGCCTACCTATGTTCCTTAACCGCGTGCGTTCCAGCAGCGAAACTGTCGGGTTTGCGGAAACGCTTGCTGGGGAAGGAGGTGAGCGTGTCGAAGTCTTTGTCCATCTGTGTGTAGCCTACCTATGTTCCTTAACCGCGTGCGTTCCAGCAGCGAAACTGTCGGGTTTGCGGAAACGCTTGCTGGGGAAGGAGGCGAGCGTGTCGAAGTCTGTGTCTATCTGTGTGTAGCTTACCTATGTTCCTTAACCGCGTGCGTTCCAGCAGCGACACAGTGTCGGGTTTGCGGCAGCGCTTGCTGGGGAAGGAGGCGAGCGTGTCGGTGTCTGTGTCCATCTGTGTGTAGCTTACCTATGTTCCTGAGCCGCGTGTGTTCCAGCAGCGACACAGTGTCGGGTTTGCGGAAGCGCTTGCTGGGGAAGGAGGAGAGCGTGTCGGTGTCTGTGTCCAACTGGGGACACGCGCCTCCGATGCGGAACTTCTCTTCGAACTCTGTGAAGTTTATCCTTCTTCGGGGTCGTTCTTCGTCGAGCTCGTTGAAGATTGTTCCTCGGACCTGCGAGCGGAGAACTTACTTAGCGATATTTTTCATTTTGTGCGTAGCGGTGGTCAGTTTGTATGAAAAATGTGTCAATTTCTTGGGTATTTTATCGCAATCAGATTAGACAGAAGCTAAAAAAGGTTATTTTTAAGCACAATTTGTAACAAAAGTACAGTAAACATGTTACAGTTACGATAGACGCCGAATTTATTATAATCTAGTAGTAATAGTTTATACAGCAGCTGTTACACTTAATTATAATTATTTTAACTATTTATCTTATGAAATTATGTGGCTTTCATTTAGTTATATAATTTCATTCCAATTTATTAACATGTCAATGCTAAAAGCCTAAAAGAAGCAGGAGTGAACATACCCGGAACGTTTTTCGATTCACTATAATTCTACCAATTTTCAAATGTAACCTAATCCCTTCATAAGTTGTGACAGCCGGTTTTACCAATTTTACTGGTTTATGTCGTCTGTTAAATTGACGTAAATAATGTTCTGTGATTGTCATTAAATGTGAATACTTGTGAATGCGACGCCTTGTTAATTGTTATTGCCGAAATTTCGTGATTTACTTGTTATTCGTTACTGTTTTAATGAAGAATTATTAAAATTGTGTTAACTTTTAACTTTGACGTAAAATGTTTTGCATCCGTACTTCTACGTTTTTTTTTCTAATGCTTTTGTGAATGGAGTATAGACGTGTAGTGTGTGAAAAGGCAAATCATATTTTGCTACAGCTCGCAAAGTAGGTAAACAATTTAGACATACTTAAACAGACTCAAAATCAGTATTTATAAGCCTATGAGTGAAAGTAGCACAATAGGGTATTTCTTTATTTTTTATTATTTCTATCAAGAATTTTCTTTATCCAATATAGAAAATCGAAAGAATTTTTCAAATCAGTTCAAAATTAAGCAAGATAGAAATCTTTAAAATCTTGTGGAAGGGGAAACTGTCAAGTAACAGAAAAAGGATGCACACACTGATGAATGACGTCACCCCCCCCCCCTTTTTTGGGGTTGTAAATCAGCCAACGACATCTCCCGCTCTAGGTGTCTCATACTGGCTAAAACCCACCCCTGTTCCTTCCCTGCCTGAGTGCCCAGGGGTGCGGTAACTCATGTTGAGAATTTATCCGCTACCCCTAGGCAACGTCATCCCCATTAGGTTACGCGCGTACAAAATAGATATCGAGAGCGCTCTCACTCTTCCTTATAGTCCAGTATTTGAAATTCTAATTGCGACTTCATTTAATAACCAATTTTGATGCTGTTTTCAGAGAAAGATGTATTTTTAATGTTATTTGCTGTTTCATATAAAATATTGAACAAAAATAAACACAGGAAAATAGGGTTATTGCAGATTCTAAACATCCTTGAGTCAGTATGTGGTTAATATACTGACGACACGGTTGGCGCAGTGGTTGAGCGTTCGGCTGCTGCGCTGCGTGTCGCTGGTTCGATTCCCGCACGGAACAAATATTTTTATGATCTACAGATAGTTGTTCCGGGTCTGGGTGTCTTGTGTATGTGAGTATACATGTTTGTGAACGCTCTCACGATACAGGAGTAATTCCTAGTGTAGGGCAACGATTTGTAAAAATATATATATATATATATTAGCCCACTTTTTACTAGATCACTGCAATGAATACATCATACAGCAAAATAGGCACTTATCTGACGAAACTTACCTGATTAGGTTTGAGCGCGATCCAATTGAGCGTGGGCAGCTTATACTTAGTATCCACCTTCCTCTTGATAGTCATGGCGTCCGTGTGCATCGGGGGGGGCATCAGACCTGGCGCAGGGGGCGCGGGGGGCGGCGGCGCGGGGGCAAGCTGTGGAGGGGGCGGCGGAGGGGGCGGGCACGGCGCGGGGGGAGGTGGAGCGGCCGCAGGGGGCGCGGGAGGCGGTGGAGGCGGCGGAGACTTGAAGGTAGGGGTGTCGCCGTTTGGCAAGGGGGGTGGAGGGAGGTGGCCGTTTGTTGTGCCGTTGCAGAGCGCGTGTGTGGAGATAGCACCCACTGGGAAGATAAATAGTAATAGTAAATTAACTGTGTCATAAAGATGGCTCGCATTATCGTTTCGACCATAACTGACAAAATCACGGGCGTCAACTGCGTTCGTGAGTTTCCAAACGTGTAAACTTTCTTTTGGAATAACCTCTTTAAAGTCACAAGGCAATAAGTTTAGTCAATCAATTTGCCCGCGCCTTTTCCCAACTATCTTGGGGTCGGCTTCCATTCTAACCGGATGCAGCTGAATACCAGTATTATACATGGAGCGACTGCCTATCTGACCTCCACAACCCAGTTACCGGGTAATACGATACCCCTTGGTAAGACTGGCTGTCAGACTTTCGGGCTTCTGACAACCCGTAACGACTGTCAAAGATCCACGATTGACAGCCGGGACCAACGGCTTAACGTGCTTTCCGAGGCACGGAGGAGTCTCGGTATGTAAAAATGGTCACCCATCCATGGACCAACCCCGGCAAGCGAGCTTAACCTAATGGATCGACCCGGAGGCTGTTATTACTTTAGCCACGAGCTCCTCATAAGGCAATAAGTTTAGTATGCGAGCATTATAATATGACTTCTTAACAGTGCTTGTACAACGTTAGTCTATGTATACACTTTCACACAAACGTACAGACTGTTGTCAACATTACCTGACCCACCCTAAAATCAAACGACTTTGGACCCTCTGCATGTAACATTAAGGTTTATTTAATTTATATGAGCTTATCAGACAACTGCTCGAGGATTTGATGAACAAATACAATAATAATATAGACACGCAAATTTGATCTTTAAAACGTTAGCATTAGGTTATATTTTATAACTATTTGTTATAATATGATAAGTGTAATAGCTTATTTTAATGATTGAGTTAAAGTAATTCTGGTCTCGTGGTCTGTGTGTAAGACTGAGGAAAACAAGGTTCGAGATCAAATCCTGCGACAAAGATATTGTTTTGCTTTCAATATAGATTTTATATTCCAAAACTATTTCTTGTATTATTGTAAAGAACTACAGACTATATATAAACTTTTTAAAATGGTAATATTTTCACATAACTTGTAATAAGTGGGTAGTTGAAAAATAAATATTCGTTATAAAGAACTGTGAACTTAAAGTTTTTTAAATTACCCACCCGTTTACAAGATAAGTTATTAGGCGAAAATCATATTGGTCGTTCTTTAATATTGCAAGCAATATTGTAGAAATGAAAACAAATTAAAAAAGAAACTGATGTATAGGTGGACTGTGTTTTCGAACCCACATACTGTTCGTCGTCAATCCAGCATCAAACCGCTAAGCCACAAGAACTTGTTAGGAATACGCGAAATTAAAGATTGGGTTGTAATTATGTAGTGTGACTTAAAAGCTTTTCAACTTTAATGTTAACGAGATAATGATTAAAATAGCTTAACAAAAACATATATAATGCCGGTGGCTCTGACTATGTTGGGAGGGTTTACCTTAACGTTACGTGTTAAAGATCAAATTTGAGTGTCTGTGTTATTATTGTATTTTTGTTCATCGAGTCCTCGTGCACTTGTGTGATAAGCTCATATAAATTAAATAAACCTTAATGTTACAGGCAGAGGGTCCAAAGTCGTTTGATTTTAGGGTGGGTCAGGTAATGTTGACAACAGTCTGTACGATGGTTCTGTACACTTGTGATGATGGAAACCCGAGGATGAAGAATTAAACCGCCAGTGTTGAGTGGTAAAATCAATGTTTTATTTTACTTAGCCAGTTCACTAAATGATCGCGCGTATGCAAACGCTGATGTAGGTGAAAGCTCCAGGGTAGCCCGCGAAATTCAAATTTTCTTACATTTTTTGGAATTTGCAGGTCAGTGTCAGGTTGTATCTAAGTCAAAATTTGAATCGCGGCCGTAGCAAGTATGTATTTATAGAATTACGAGTATAATCATTAAAATCAACAATACAACTCTCTCAGTTAAAATTGATTACGAATGTAAGTATTTCATGAAATCATGTTTAGATACAACCTGACACTGACCTGCAAATTCCAAAAAACGTAAGAAAATTTGAATTTCGCGGGCTACCCTGGAGCTTTCACCTTAATGTTACGAAATGAACGGGTTTCACCGTACAGCGCTTGTCATTCTAAAATCAAGCTTTTCTTAATTGCATAAGGTTGATATTTGTATAAAAGGAAATAACACCGATTGACAAGAGAGATTTCAAGAGACTGGCAAATAATATCGAAAAAACTTTAACTGTATAGTTTAATTTTGCCAAGCAATTATTTCACTAAACTATAACTCACAAGGTTCAATATTGCGTGGCAGAGAAATTCATTGTGCATACAGATAAGTAGTAGAATTCCCTGCCGGTGTCTGTGTTTCCTGATAGCTACAACCTGGGAGTCTTTAAGTCAGGAGTGAAGCGTGCTCCATCTTCGACCACATCATCGCTTACCATCAGGTAAGATAGTGGTCAAACGCGAGCCTATCAAGGATAAATAGGTACTCACTGGAAGCTCCTCGAGGCAGAGACTTGGTGAGAGACTCCAGCTCCTGCACCTTGGACTCCAGCATCGACTGGCGGTTGCGCGAGTCCTGCTGCGCGCGACGTAGTGTCGATACCTGGGGGAACGACAAACATTTGAAATACATCCTTCCTAATTAAGAGACAAGGTTTAATATCTAATAACGAATGGTAATCATGATTTTGATGTCGGTCATTAAAGTCGAAATAGGGAACGTGCACGACGAAGACTCTGCCACCTGGTGGCGCAAATCCGAATCATCTAAGGAAACAAATTAGAAAACAATCACATTATAGAAGTGAAAAATAACATTTAACTTTGTGAAAATGTATTGCATTTCGGGATGCAAAGAAAAATAAAAATAAGTCAAATGGTGCAAAATTCTATTACTTTCCTACGAATAGTACTCACTTTCCATGGTTATGTGATATACAACAAAAGTGGACAAATGCAATAAAATGTAAGTATGAGCACAGATAATATAATACTAGCGTACAGATACCTCATCTCATACAAAGAAACGGTACCGCCGTAACTACGGGTTTTCGACTGGCACAAGTAACTTTCGTTCTTCGTTCGGGTCCGTCCTCTACACCTCGCTAGATGGTGCAGCGACGGCTTGCAAGCTAAATTAATTTACTTAAAGTCTTACCAATATTTTCTCTCACATTGAGGAATTACTTTGTAGTATATTTGGCACTTCACAACAGTTTTACTGTTTCAAAATGTGTCACTACACAAATTTTAAAGAGGCGAATGGATAAACAATAAAACTTCAAACAGCGCCATCTATTGGTAAAAGAAATATAAATGGCTAAGGATTCATTCCAATAAACATCTAAATTTGTATTAGGAGCCAATTATTTCACAATTTTATGCTTAGATTAGTTTATTAAATAAGAAAATACAGTTTTTACCACATTTTTTGCATGATGCATATTACGCCATCTATTGAAATTTATTAGAACTAAATTTTCTTTGTTCGAGATGAGACCCCGTGGTTTGGTAAAGCAAAAAAATACAAGTCCAAATTTTTTTGATAATCTAACAGACGGACTAGATAGAATTATTATTGTTGTACCTAAAAATCATCCCTATTCTGACTAAAACTGTGACAAGCAGGAACTTGTTGAACAAGCCCCCACTCCTGAACTTTGATGCAAAGCAAAAAATATGCTCCAATATTTTTTGATAACCTACGCGACGGACTATTTTTTACCGACTTCAAAAAGAAGGAGGTTATCAATTCGGATGTTTGTATTTTTTTTTTATTATTTATGTTCGGGCATCTTCGTCATTTATAGACGGATTTCCGAAATTCTTTTTTTTTCGGGGATTAGTTCCGAAATGGTCCCATTTAAATTTCATATAGATCTGATGTTGAGTTTCGGCGACAGACAATGAAACTCTTCAAATAATGACAGCAAATCAACCGCGATTGCTGCTAACGCATAAATATACATCATTAACACAATTTAATGTGTAATCACCACTACAAAGTGAAAAATAACCGACTTCCAAAAAAAAAACAAAAAGTGCAAAATAAATTTAATTTCGGAAGTCGGTGTCAAAAAACGAAGAAACAAAACAAAACCAGACACACCGACTTGACATTAAGGTTATTTTGCACTTTTGTTTTTGTTTTTTTTTTGGAAGTCGGTTCTATTTTATTGTAAAAAAACTTTTTATTATTATATTATATCGCGACGACTCGTCCTGTTGCATTTAGAAAAGTTTGTAGCCCAGGCTGGCGCTAAGCAAGCCGTCAGTCAGTGTGTTTTCGGTCTTACAAAGAGTACGTAAAATCTTACTTCTTCAACAACTTGTCTCCTGGCCTCAGCGAGCTGGTCGCGCTCGGCTCTGACGGCGGCCAGCTCCGACTCCAGGGTCGCCAGCTTCGCTATCGCTTCTCTTTCTAACGCCGCCATTCGTTCGTGTGCCTGGAACGAAGAAAACAAAGGAAATTATGTCATGTTCGATTGCTTTTAGAAAACCGTGACATGGCAAAATAAGTAATATTTCAATGGAATATTGCTTGTAGCGTTTTTAACGTCGGCATCGTATCACGTATCGCATTGGAGCGTACAATATACACCGCGTAAGGCACATAACACATACGTGTACCAATGATTCAGTACATGATTCTGGACCCCCTAAAATTGGAATTTTTGTCGGCGTTTTCCTCAATATTTAATTTTACTGTTCAAAATCGTTATTCCTATCCAACCCAATGAGAGTTTTAATAAAAAATTTATTAAATCGCTAATTACACTGAAAACAACAATGTAAATAAATTACGTACAGCTGTTTCGCTAGAGTTCATTCACGTTCCGGCCTAATACCTACGGCGCGCGACGCGCTCGGCCAGCGCGAGTGTAGGTAAATAGTAGTGTGGAGCGTTGATATCGCATTGTTTACAACACATTGCGCGCTCAAAACTGACAATTTCTGTAACCGATCATTACCGAGATTATTGACTATCATAATTTTGTTAGTGGCATTAGGTGTAACCTTTTCGCTAAGTTTGCGGTATCTTGTTCCTGACAGCCTGTATACAGGGTGTAACGGAAAGGTGTAGTCATATTTTAAGAACTGCATCTGCTCATATATATGAACAACTTTCTTCTAGAAAATCTGAGAAAATTCTCAAAATTTTTTTTTGCCTCCCATACAAATATTGATAACTTTGTATGACAAGTCCATTTTTTTTTCTTTCCTAGAGAATGTTGTTCATTGTCATGGGCAGAACCGGTTCTTAAAATATGACCACACCTTTCCGTTACACCCTGTATACAGGCTGTAAGGAACAAGATACCGCATAGAGACATACCCGCAGTTTCTCTGTCATGCAAATCATTGTTACTTTTTTTTCTATTACAGGTGTACAGTCAGCTTCTTCAAGTTATGGTGACTCGCCTCTTGACGTGACTTTTCTTGTGTTTAAAACAACATACTGCCATCCCACAACTCCTTCATTGTAACAGTCTACATGTCAAGTAGACTTGTGATATATGTGCTCACTGCTAGACAGGGTCGAGGCAGACCGAGAAAAAGAAGGCGAGACGCCATGTTTTTTTTTTTTTTGGGCTGGGAAATCATCCAATGACATCTCCCGCTCTAGGGTGGAGCTCGAGGGCGTGTCAGACTTTTACTGACTAAAACCCACCCCTGTTCCTTCCCTGCCCTGAGTGCCCAGGGGCGAGGTAACTCTGTTTCGAATTAATCCACAACCCCTGGGATCTTTGACATACTTGATTGACTTGGGCCTTGGATGGCTTTTTAGCGAATTGGCGTGAAGAAGCACAGCTCAGAGAAAAGTGGAAAGAATGGGGGACTGGTACAGTTCAGGCTGAATAAATAAATAAAAGTAGACTTACATGTCCTAACTCATCCTCGAGCTCGTTGACCTTCTCGAGGGCGGCGGTTTTGGTCTCGCTGTCCTCCATCAAGGCGGCCACGTCGAACACGTTATCCAAGTACGCTGAGATTTGAACCTGCAATCAATTGACAAGATTTTAATAAAAATAAATAGATAATTAAGTTTTCTGCGCTTTCTTAATAGGCTGTATGAGTTTGGACATAAATTAAGCAAGATGTTTTCACTAAAGTTAGTACTGGACAGGATAAAGGTTCACTTCACATCAAAGTTGGTTGTTTATAGGCCGTTCATAGATAAATTACATTACAGTGATCTTTATTCCGTAGCCATAAGGCTGCGTTGGTCTTTTTTTTATTATTGATAGGCACGCATTTGACCACTATCTCACCTGATGGTAAGCGATGATATGGTCGAAGATGGAGCACGCTTGTCTAGAAGTAACCTATTCACTCTTGACTTAAAGACTCCCAGGTTGTAGCTATCAGGAAACACAGACTCCGGTAGGGAATTCCACTTTCTAGCTGTACGCACAATGAATGTTTTCTCAAAGCGCTTTGTGCGTATGGATGGGATGTCCACCATGAACCGGTGGCACTTCGCCGTACGTCTTGTGGTCCGTTGATGAAACGGGCTTGGCGGAATCAAATTATGCAATTCCGTCGCACACTCCCCAAAAAGTAACCGATAGAAAACCGACAGGCTAGCAACTCGGCGTCTATGTTCTAGACTTTGGAGTTTCGACTCAATGAGCCTATCATTGGTCTGAGGTAAAATAACTGTGAACGGACTGTAGCTGGCGGAAGAGGAATGCCTCCATTTAATTAATGATGTAAAATTACTACTCAGTTTCTGCTTTTGTCTTGGACCAAATCGGTTAAGGTTAGCGAATTATTTTAGTGTCTGAAAAGGACGAAACTGTACAGAACGAATATTGAATTTGTTCGCACGAATCGATAATGATATCGGATGTAAAAATACAGTTTCCGAAGCCGAAAGCCACATATTCTACCAATTATTTGGATATTTTTTTTCCACTAGACTAAAATATTGAGTCAAAGTCTCAATTTTTTTTTTTCTTTTTCGAAAATGAATTCCAAGTGTTATTATTAAACTTTTTTCCAAACAAACATTATCTAAATTTTCGAAATTACGCAATTGCAGTTACAAAAACGCAATGAATATCAAACGTATCCGACAAGTACCTACGTGGCTTAGAGCGAAGAGGCGTGGTTTAACTCCACTTACCTGGGTTCGCATTACATTGCGCGCAATATTTTTTTTTTTTTTTTCATACTTAAAAATAAAAGTCTCCCAGCAATAATTTTTGCGGAAAGCTACTTTGTTAGACGTATAGTATGCGTAGTTAACGGCTATGTGATGTGTCTTTTTACACCCTCTATACACAGCAACTTAGACGATTGGGGGTAAGCCAATGAGCCACAATGCGATTGCGGAGCTCTCTGTGTGAACTCTCTGTGCAACAACATCTTCACTTTGAAAGACCTTTACGAGGTAAATCCTAACGCTGTCGCCGTGGCTGAACTTTTGTCAAAAGATATTTAGTTTTTGGAATCATCGATACGACGAAGAAGAAGCAGTTACCTGTAAGTCATCACTCTCGCACAACCGCAGCCTCTCGAGATAGTCGTCCAACTTGAGCGCCGTGAACTCGTACTGCAGATGTACCCTGAAGTTCATGTCCTCCACCGAGTGGACGATGATGTTCACGAACTGCATGCACGCCACCTGGTGGATAAAATTAACATTAATGAGACTGTAGTAGCACTCTTATTTGAATAGTTTTTAACTTGAGAGAGAATAAATTAAAACGAATGCTATTAAATAAAAGGGGTAAGTTTTGCGCACACGCAGCGCTAATTTGCGAAGTTTCAATGCAACTTAACGCAAGATTTTGATCTCGTATTTCATTTTTCGTTTTCAATCTTTTATTTAGTTTTTATGTGACAAAGCAAAACGGGGAACGCCTTTACATATAGTCAACCAACAACAAACTTGAACCACGGGGTCTTATCTCGAAGAAAATAAATTTAGTTGAAATAAATTTCAATAGATGGCGTGACGTGTATCGACTTTAATTGAAGTTGATGTACGGTAATTTTGGAGGTGTGCGGAACAGGGTGGAAAGTCCCGCAACCTCCATTGTAAAGGGAGGATCCTCCGACCAGACGGGTGTTATGTCTGGTACGGGCAACTGCCCTGGTGTTTGATTTCAGGCTGTTGTATATGTTCAAATCGCGCGGAGAACTCTGCTCGAGCGATGCAGGATCTTGTGTTTAGTTCGTAAGATGTCGCTACATAATACACAAATAATAAATTCAGCATATCGCCTCGTTAAGGTCGCTACACCTTTGTCACTTTCAAGTCTTAATACGACAAGGATCTGCCTATTCGACAGTTTCAATTTAAATATGTTTATTCCCATTTCCCACTAAGAAAATCAAATTTATCACTTATATAAGAACATAATTATATAATAATTCAAATAATTGGTAATGGAGTAGACTCTTTTATTTCTTTCTTTCTTAGGTGAACTTTAAATTTACTGGGAATCCTTTTTAGACAAAAAATCCCAGTAAAATGAAACTTCATTCCACAGTGGTAAACTATTGATTTCCCTGATTGGTCAAGTAATTTTTAACACATAAAAGCTTTCAAATACTCACCATAAACTCAATATGAAAATTATCATAGTTCATAAAGTACTCCATGAGCGTGTGAAACCTCCTAGGTTCGCCCACCACTTCCTTAAAGTTGTCAAAGGCGCCGAGAATGATTTGATGGCCACCCTTCACCAGGCAGATGGCCGCCAGGAGTTCCAGGACCAGAGCCTTGGTGCGGAGGGAATGGTGGACCAGCGATAGAGCTATGCTGTTGATCGCTTCACGGTGCTGGATTACCATGTTGAAGCCATACTGGAATGGAGGAAAATTGTTAATGTTATTTTGGAGTTATTGCTTTTGCGTAGTTTATTTCAAATATGAACCATACTTAGCGTACAACGAATAAGGTTAAAATAATTCATATTCGTATGAAACAGATACTGTATTCAGCTAAATAAGTACGAGTAAGTCTTAATCTTAAAGACCTCGGTCAAGTTATATTCAATTCTTTCATGCTTCATTTGCTGAGTTTTCAAATATTTTTGCAGAATATCCATTTCCAGAGTTAATTGGTTCTTTGAGAGGTTAGTATCGAGGCACAAAAGGCCAACATTATGCCAACAACATTTTAATACGCTAGTATTACTTATATTATCTGTGACCGTATGTAAATAGGTTAAAATTAAACTTTTGTATACACTTGGGGGTTCTATCCCCAGCAGTGGACATCTTTGATTAAAATTATGTTCCACGTCATCTTTTTAATATCATATATAATCTTAGTAATTACGTGAGGTGATTTTGGCGACTTTTTGTGAGATGTCGTGAGATTTGGCACGACCCCCTAATCTCACGTGAGATTGTTAAAAATGCATATCTAAAAAAAAACATAATTTATTTTAATTTATTTTTAAGACCAAGTTTTACTCAATGTTAACCCAGTTTTCTCGGATTTTACACTGTTTCATAATATGGATAAGAAATATTACGCGATACTTGCCGAGACCCTCCCCTATCCGCCAAGTGAGATTGGGTGAGATACGGCTCGAGTCCCCTCCCTAAACGCCTGAAATAATTAATGGACGCACTGTTATACTAAAGACTCTCATACCTTATTGTTCATGATAGCCCGCATACACATGATGCACACGTGTATGTCGTCGGTGGAAGCGCCCATGTTCAGGCGGGCCGCGTGCCGGGTGCGCCGGCGGGCCACGGCGGGACTGGCCGCCCCCTCGCACTCGGCCTCCGCGGAGCGCGCTCGTCTCCGCCAGGACGCTGACATGGTGGAACCAGTTTCTGTAGGCCCGCTGCATTCTGATGTTGTGGTGTTTACTGGAAGTGGAGAGGAGAGAAAGAATGAGATAAAGAAGGGATTTTTGCTGAGAGTAATGTTAATGTACAAATTTTTATGCTGTCGATTAAAACTAGATAAACAAAGACAAACATACTCCTGGACAACTTATACCTGGTCACGGGGTCTCATCTCGAAGAAAGAAAATTTAGTTCAAATAAATTTCAATAGATGGCGTAATATGCGTCGATTTCTTATTGAAGTTTAAGTAAAATTAATATTTGAAAAAAAAATATGGTAAAGACTGTATTTTCTTATTTAATAATATAAAATTTTGGATTATTTGGCTAATTAATAATTCAAATTTAGATGATTATTGGAACGAATCCTTAGACATCTATATTTCTTGTACCAATAGATGGCGCTGTTTGAAGTATTAGAGTTTATCCATTCGTCTTTTTAAACTTTGTCTAATGACACATTTTGATACAGTAAAACTGTTATGAAGTGCCAAAAACACTACAAAATAATTCCTAAATGTGTCAGAAAATATAGGTAAGACTTAAAGTAAATTCATTCAACTTGCAAGCCGTCGCTTATAACACCATCTAGCGAGGTGTAGAGGACGGGCCCGAACGAAGTACAAAAGTTGCTTGTGCCAGTCGATGAGGCATCTAGACGCTTGTATTTTATTATCCGTGACCTAGTATAATTTGGCTTTTTATTTTTTTACGCAATGCCAGCGGCTTCGCCCGTGTGGAGTTAGTACTTCCAGACTATAATCTATTTCTGTGCCAAATTTCATCCAGATCCGTCCAGCTGTTCTGGCGTGTTAGAGTAACAAACATACATCCATCCAAACATTTCTCATTTTTAGCATAACTTCTTCAGCAGGATATAGTAATATAATAAGTAACCAAGTACAATTGTTACGTTTTAGCTCTGCAGTAGCTGTCCTGGACCCATACTTAAGTCTGGAGCTCAGGTAGTCGATCACCACGTCCAGGCTCAGGTTCTGTTAAGGAGCTACTGACCTTGGTTGATGCCATCGCTGGACTTGCTTCTGGCAAGCGCGATTCTCTGCTCGTGCCGCATAATACTGAGCCTGAAGCTCAGGTAGTCGATTAGTACGTCCAGGCCTTGGTTCTGTTCAGGAACTACTGACCTTGGTTGATGCCATCGCTGGACTGGCTCCTGGCAAGCGCGATCCTCTGCTCGTGCCGCATCATACTGAGCCTGAAGCTCAGGTAGTCGATCAGCACATCCAGACCCTGGTTCTGTTCATTCAGGAATTCGCGTACCCATCTGAAACATTCATTTTATCTTTTAGACAGGTGCAGTCTTGCTTGACACCTCCACCAGTTCTTCCCATCGGTTCGCGAACGGCTGGATAGGACATGGCTGGAGGTGGATCACTGTGTTGCCCAATTTCTCACTGGTCATGGCAACTTTAAGAGTAAATTATTTTCCATCAGATTAATTTCGTTGCGGGACCCCAGACAGTTTAATCGTTTCTCTGGGACTCGTCGAGCGTCTTTGCCTAGCTTTTTTTTTCTGGTGGTCGCCACTGTTGATTCTGGCTTACAGAAGTTACAGTGGTTTGGGAATAGTGTGGCGGGCTTGAATACCATTTTACTATATAAATACCCAGCTGGACAAAGGCATTACTGTACGTAAACTCACCCACACCCACGTTCTGTCTAGCCTTTTCCCAACTATCTCAGGTTTGGCTTCTAGTCTAACCGGATGCAGCTGAATACCAGTATTTTACATGGAGTATTCCACAAAGTGTGAATCCTAATGAGGGGTACCGGGGAACGAAAAAAAAATTGGTATTTAATAATGCGGTTTTCACCACAATTTTGGGAATTTCTCTAGGAACGTGGAAACTACGTGTAGTAGGTACCCACATTCATTTATTCATCCGTGTAAAACTAGTAGGGCGGAGCTAGTTTAATACGAGTACAATACAAACGAATTTATTCAGCCCCAGTTCTCCCTGTCAGGAAGAAATATGCGAGCCTATCCTTAAACGGTACATAATTTCCTGGCTCCCGTCCAGACAGATATGGGAATGCACTATATTCCGTGCCAGGACTCGTTGGCCTGTAAGTTATACGCGTGCCCGCTTGTAGCGGTTACTATACCATTTTTAACCGACTTCGAAAAAGGAGGAGGTTCTATGTTCGACTGTATGTATGTATGTATGTCCACCGATTTCTCTGTCAGTTGTGGACCGATTATCAAAAATCTTTTTTTATCCGAAAGAATATACTCCCGAGGTGGTCCCATATAAATTTTATAAAACTTGCTTCAGCGGTTTTTGAAAAACTGAACAAAAACGAAAAATATGTACCTATACCTAGATGACGTTTTGGTTTTCTCCAATTACGACTATGTTTAAATTCCACGTTCCATGTTATTGGGGTTTTGAGTTCTGGGGTATAACGACTAAAAAGTGAAAAATAAAAAACCTTTTTACAAAAAAAAAAACAACCGACTTTCAAAAAAGAAAATATACTAAAAAATTAAAAATAACTTTAATTTCGGAAGTCGGTCTCAAATAACGAAGAAATAAAATACAAACACCGACTTCCCAAATTAAACTTATTTTTAAATTTTTAGTGTATTTTCTTTTCAGTAAGTCGGTTGTTTTTTTTTAACCGACTTCAAAAAAAGGAGGAAGTTCTCAATTCGACTGTATTTTTTACCTCATAACTTCTTACTACGTGAACCGATTTTGAAGATTTTTTTTTTTTGTTTGAAAGCTGTTGCTTCACATGTGGTCCCATTTTAATTTGGTAAAGATCTGATGAAGATCTTCGGAGATACACAATGGAACTCTTCAATAAATGACAGCAAACCTTCCAGAATTGCTGCAATCGCATGTCTGTATATTGTTTTCACGACTTCACAACATTACATCACGCTGATACGCTCTGAAGGGGTACACAGATTTGTACAGTTCACCCTGATATGGTACCCTGATTTTTTGGGGCTATCAATTCGGGCATAACTTTACTATTAATTTAGTTTTAGAATGGGGTACAACAACTAAAAAGTGAAAAATAAAAAACTTTTTACAAAAAAAATACAACCGACTTCCATAAATAATACTAAAAAATGCAAAATAACTTTAATTTCGGCAGTCGGTGTCAAATAACGAAGAAACCAAACTAGAAACACTGACTTCCGAAATTAAAGTTATTTTGAATTTTTTAGTATTATTTATGGAAGTCGGTTGTTTTTTTTTTGTAAAAAGTTTTTTTTTATGTTTTGTAGTTCGTAAACGAGACGTGTCCAAAAGTTGAGATAGTGGCCAAACGCGAACCTAACAATGATAAAAAAAATAGTTTCTTCGCATCATAAATGCAGCTGCGTTCACAAGTTTCTGTCGTGTATGTCAGATTTGTAGTCAATTAGCTTATCTTTTATAATTATCTTTCTTAAATAAAAAACTTTTTTACAAAAACTATAACAGACTTCCAAAAAGAGCGTATTTTCTACGCTAAAAATTCAAAAATAACTTAAATTTCGGAAGTTGGAGTTTTTATATTTTTCTTCGCTATTTGACAACAACTGCCGAAATTAAAGTTATTTTTTAATTTTTAGCGTATTTTATTTTTTTGGAGTCGGTTGTAGTACCTATATGTAAAAAAGTTTTTTATTTTTCCATTTTTTGTTGTTTTATCCCCAGAACTAAAACTAAATATAAAGTCACGCCCGAATTGATATGATAACCAAATAACATGGAACCTGGAATTTAAATTCCATGTTCACATGTACAGGTAGTACTCTTACTACACTTAACTCGTAATTGGAGGAAACGAAAACGTCATCTATGTATACATATTTTTTGTTTTTGTCGATTTTTTTATTTCAAAAAGTGCTGAAGCAATTTCGATGAAATTTATATGAGACCACCTCTGAAGTTATACTCTTTCGGATAATAAAAGATTTTTGAAAATCGGTCCACAACTGACCGAGAAATCAGTGGACATATAAAAAAAAACATACCTACGTACAGTCGAACATAGAACCTCCTCCTTTTTTTGAAGTCGGTTAAAAATAATAGCTAAGTAACAAGAAGTACTCACTCTATGTGATTTGTTCGTAAGGAAATCTCCAAGTCCCTGAGGACTTGCGTCGAAGTTGAGTCGCCGACCATCTTTCTTTTCTGGAAAATAAAACAAAATATTTCGTTAATTTAAATTGCTCCAATCTAGTTACTCGTATTAACCGACTTCTTTTGCTTATAATATCTTCGAAGACTGGCTCTTCAAGCCGGCTAAGATTCTCAACCGCCACAACCGATGTCGGTTGTGGCGGTACCAATCACTACATACATACTCGTATTATAAAACAAAGTCCCTCACCGCGTCTGTCTGTTTGTTCGCGATAAACTCAAAAAATACTAAACCAATTCACCAATAGACAGAGTGATTCGTCACGTCACGTGCGAAGCTGGGGCGGGTCGCTAGTGTTTTGATAAACGCCAAATCAAATCCCTATCGTAATATCCTTATTCCCGATCAAGAGTCGTCTAAACCAATACTCCCACAAATACACAGATACATTTAATAAACAAAGCTCGCACAGATAACAACGCCGCCAGCTAATCACAAAGTTTACAAGCTAAACATCCGGAGAAAGTCGCCGATTATGCTCCTCCCCGTGCACCCTGAGACCTGGCTGTCGACTGAGATATGTTTGTATGTGTAGATCACGACTGCACGAGCTACGGCCAACATCATGTGGAAAGGTCAGATATGCACAGGAGACAGTGTGGCATTTTGTTTGGGATGGCCAAAGCTTCAAAAATATGTGAATGTCAAATGATAGCCTCGGTAATATTCAAGTGTCATACATTTCTTAGAGATCAGTAAAAACTTTTTTCTAAAAAAATACAACCGACTTCCATAAATAATACTACACTACTACTACTACTTACTACCACCACACCACCACCACCACTACTATTACTTTTTTTTTTTTTTAGTACTAAAAAACGCAAAATAACTTTCGAAAGTCGGTGTTTCTAGTTTGGTTTCTTCGTTATTTGACACCGACTTCCGAAATTAAAGTTATTTTGCATTTTTTAGTATTATTTATGGAAGTCGGTTGTATTTTTTTTTGTAAAAAGTTTTTTATATTTCACTTTTTAGTTGTTGTACCCCATTCTAAAACTAAATTAATAGTAAAGTTATGCCCGAATTGATAGCCCCAAAAATAGGGAATTTGTACATAGTTGGTGAAATTAGGGTGTATCAGGGTGAACTGTACAAATCTGTATACCCCTTCAGAGCGCATCAGCGTGATGTTATGTTGTGAAGTGGTGAAAACAATATACAGACATGCGATAGCAGCAATTCTGGAAGGTTTGCTATCATTTATTGAAGAGTTCCATTGTGTATCTCCGAAGTTCTTCATCAGATCTTCATCAAATTAAAATGGGACCACATGTGAAGCAACAGCTTTCAAATAAAAAAAAAATCTTTAAAATCGGTTCACGTAGTAAAAAGTTACGAGGAAACACACATAAAAAAAAAATACAGTCGAATTGAGAACCTCCTCCTTTTTTTGAAGTCGGTTAAAAATAGGCTCCAACTTCCAAGTTGGCGATTGATTCGGTACACCCAGGTTATAAAATAAAAAAAAAACAAACCACCAACCACCACCACCGATCCGACCGACCGACCGATCTTTGACAAACATTTTCTTTTTTTTTTTGTGAGGTGGGAAATCGTCCAATGACATCTCCCGCTCTGGGTGGAGCGAGAGGGCGTGTCAGACTCTTGCTGACTAAAACCCACCCCTGTTCCTTCCGTGCCCAGGGGCGCGGTAACTCTGTTTCTAGTTTATCCACAACCCCTGGGCAGATCTTTGGCATACTTGACGGGCTAATATTTATCTACGAATATGAGGTACCTACTCGTATTCATAAAATGTTCTTATAGGAAGGATCGAAGAATACTTGGCTGTATTGTAAAGACAGTTCTTAGTGTTGGCTGGCTTAGATGAAAAGATATTCCAATTTCACTATAAGTCGACTTAAATTAAGAATCTCCCGATACATTAAACGTTACCCTAAATTACTATATTCCCGATATTCAGTACCCCTGCGAATCGTAGCACAATTGCTCCATATCTGGCGAAAGTTCAGGTATATCACGAACAGATAAGACAATCTACGTCCTTATACGTTGCGCCAGCATTCATCTCGACAGTACGAGTATCTGCATTCTGTACGGCTTCACGGTGTGGCACAAGAGATGAGATACAGCGTTTATTTTTTAACACACTTTTATTAGCTTGGTATGTATCTATGTTACGGAATCTTTGAACGTCATTGACACCCACTTCAAAACGTCGGATTGAATTGAAACTTCGCACACTTATTACAGCTCATACATACAAACATCAAATCATCATCATTTTGGATCAAATCTTGCAAGCTTTTTTTTAATTATTATTGATAGGCTCACGATTGACCACTATCTCACCTGATGGTAAGCGATAATGTGGTGGAAGATGAAGCTGAATTAGAACCACTTCTCTTATCTTACGGAGTTGAATTTTTCGCCAATCCTAAAAAGTTTGGCACTACGCTGCCCGTGTCCACATCAAGCTAGTTCTTGCCACCTTCACAAAACGGCCTAACCATCTTGTTGGGGCTTACCAAAGTAGTTATACTCTTGAAGCCTTTTTTTTTTGGATAATCATCAAATAACTGCGGAGCTGGCGAATCAGACTCTTGCTGACTAAAACCCACGCGGGTTCCTTTAATTGCCTGTGTCAGGGCAAGGCGGCAGTAACTCTTTCATGCACTTCCACGACCCTGGCGGATAGTGTCAATAGCCGTTTTTGGTACTTACTTTTTACTACTTTGGACACAAAACATTTTGAATCCTGTTTCAACAACGTAAAAATATTTTATCCTCTTTGTGACAAACGTGACGTAGGATTCTTTAATATTTATGTTCTATGCTACGATTTTTTATTCAATGAGGGCGCCACTTGGCGGGTAGTAGACCCTTAATAAATCAAGAGGCTTTTTCTCATCGTTTCGACCACACGGCATCAGAAGCACGACACTACAACATGTGAGTCAGACATGATCACAGTCTGAGACGCGACCTTTTTGGTAATGCGACGCAATGCCGTGAGACCTCAATAATTGAAATAAAGGAACAGGTCAGAGATTATCACCTCGCTCCAGTGATCCCAACGGTTGGTATCAGTAGGTATAAGTATTTTGAAAAATTAATCTGTTTAACGTTTGTCATGGTCCCTGGAAATGACCTCTTTTTAACCGACTTCGAAAAAGGAGGAGGTTCGACTGTATGTATTTTTTTTATGTATGTCCACCGATTTCTCTGTCAGTTGTGGACAGATTTTCAAAATTCTTTTTTTATCCGATAGAATATACTCTCGAGGTGGTCCCATATAGATTTTATCGAAATTGCTTCAGCGCTTTATGAAAAACTGAACAAAAACGAAAAATTTGTATACATAGATGACGTTTTGGTTTCCTCTAATTACGAGTATGTTTAAATTCCACGTTCCATGTTAGTGGAGTTTTTAGTTCTGGGGTATAACAACTAAAAAGTGAAAAATAAAAAAAACTTTTTACAAAAAAAAAAAACAACGGACTTCCAAAAAAGAAAATACACTAAAAATTAAAAAAATAACTTTAATTTCGGAAGTCTCTTGGTTGAATTTTCTGGTTGATTGATCTCTTAAAGTATGATTAGATTTGTTAGTCATCAAAAAGGTTGGCAGCAAAATGTGTACACATCCAACATCTTATTAGGACCATTATGATTAAAATGATCTACAGATGTGCTTTCACGGTTTATTTTACAGTGTCAAAATCTCAGTCTGTTCAGAAGCAACTTGGAAGAAGCTGTGCACAGACTCCTGTCCTGACGCGGTCGTCCTTTAAACTAGTTGGAAAAAATACAACAACCAAAATCATTATTTTTTCATAAAGCTCATTCAAAACATGGCCTTCATCATCTGAAGCTTCCACATCTCTCCACATAATAACTTTTCACGTGGCTCGTGATCTTAGAGCCACGAGCCCCCGAGGTCAAGTGACACGGTTGTGTGCGGCCTCGCCTATCTGTTGTTGTATCTCATCGGGGTTTACTGTTAGGCACACGCTGGCTTAATTGCCGGTTAGGGTATATCGAGATATTAGTGACTCTTTCTGATGGAAAATGCGTCTATAGGCTGTCCCTTAAAAAATTCCTTCGAAATTCTGCTGAAAAAGTTTTTATTATGTTAAAAAAACTTTTATACAAAAAAAACAACCGACTTCCAAAAAAAAAATTCACTAAAAATTAAAAAATAACTTTCATTTCGGATGTCGGTGTCAAATAACGAAGAAGTAAAATACAAACACCGACTTCCGAAAGGAATAATTTTTTTTTTAAATTTTAGTGAAATTTTTTTTGAAAGTCGGTTGTTTTTTTTGTAAAAAAGTTTTTTATTTTTCACTTTTTAGTTGTTATACCCCAGAACTCAAAACCCCAATGACATGGAACGTGGAATTTAAACATTTGGAGAACACCAAAACGTCATCGAGGTATACGTATTTTTCGTTTTTGTTCAGTTTCTCAAAAAGCGCTGAAGCAATTTCGATAAAATTTATATGGGACCACCTCGGAAGTATATTCTTTCGGATAAAAAAAAAGAATTTTGAAAATCGGTCCACAACTGACAGAGAAATCGGCGGACATACATAAAAAAAAAACATACATACAGTCGAACATAAAACCTCCTCCTTTTTCGAAAGTCGGTTAAAAATACTAGCTACCCGTCCCGGCTTCACGCGGGTGCAAATTATATACAAAAACCTTCTTCGTTTATACCTCTCTATATCAGTAATAAAAAAAAATATATTTTCAAAAAACCTGACTGTAAAAAAACAACTAAAAAGTTCCAAACAAGTCTCTTTTCAACTAGTCTGATGCAGTTGGTGGCAGTTATTTTAATTCAGTTATTGATTTCATGCAACCAACTGCATCAGACTGCTTGAAAAGTGACTTGTTTGGAACTTTGTAGTTGTTTTTTACAGTCGGGTTTTTTGAAAACATTTTTTTTTCTTCTACATTTTAATGAGTTATATTTTTGGAATTACCTCCTCGAACCCTTTATTTAAAAAAAAAAAAAAATAGTAGCACTCGCAAGATTAAGACGAATCAATTGATGTAAGAATTATCAAAATCGGCTCACGCGTTTGGTAAATTCTTCTAAACCGCATTAAAATCCGTTGCGCGGTTTAGAAGGAAATAGCGGAGAAACAGACAGACGTGGAAAGCGACTTTGTTTTACACAGAGACTAGCTGACCCGGCAAACGTTGTTCTGCTGCAAAATACTTTACGACCTTTTCGCATATCTACCAAATATACAAAAAAAAAAACATTAAAATCGGTAGAGCCGATTCGGGGGAGACCACAAACACCTTTTTTATATTATTTTTTTTATGGGTTGGGAAATCATCCAATGACATCTTCCGCTCTGGGTGGAGCGGGAGGGCGTGTCAGACTCTTACTGACTAAAACCAACCCCTGTTCCTTCCCTGCGTTGAGTGCCCAAAGGAGCGGTAACTCTGTTACTAATTTATCCGCTACCCCTAGGCATAACCACAAACACCTTGACACGAGATTTTTATATATTAGAAGATAGAGAAGAGATTCTGATTTCGTTTAAGAGGGTCTAAGCAGCGACATTTTCTGTAGCAATCTATGGAATAAATAAGTTGACATTTTGGGGTATGACATAAAACCTGTTACAATAGTTAAGTTTTAGTAGGTACTACGAAATCTATGGGATTTTCATAGTTTCATCGCTTTTATAATAGGCGCTTCAGATTCAACTTCGTAGTACAGCTCTTCCGATAACCTGATACATCTGACGTCACACTCCTTCAAGTTCACTCTGGTTCACTTACTCAAGTGTATACCTTATACCTGCACAGCTGATTCTCGCGAGTGTGTTGAAACATCACACGGGCTATCTCGTTACAATGTAGACATTTATGTACTAAAGCGATGTCGTTTCTCACGTAGTCATCGATAACTTGAACTGTGTGAGTCTGAAGTGTTTAGCGACAGTTTTATTTCATTATATTGAATGTCACTTGATTCTGGTCCTTGGAACGACAGGTAGGAAAATAAGTATATTTTCGGCCTCGTAAAAGTTGAAAATTTCTGCACTGGAACGAACTTTTACCACTGGAGTAAAAGTATCCCTGGTATGTTTGTCACATTGGATACTTTCTGGGCCATGGTGTACCCTTGATTTAACTAATTATATCAGCCGCAGCAGCCAACCGGTGGGGGTGTAATTAATTAATAAACTTCTAAACATACACATTTTCAAATTTATAATAATAGTAGGGAGTAGACCGGGAGGGGGTAGAGAGTAATAGGGGAGGTGGGGGGATGGACCTGACATCCAGAGCAGATTGGAGAAATGGCAACAGAAGCTGGAGAAAGTTGGCTTGAAAATCAGCAGAACCAAAACTGAATACATGTTCTGCGATTTCGGCGGTCTCTCCAGTTCTGAAGCTGTAGTGCTAGATGGCGCGCTTCTCCCAGTCTGCTCCGATTTTCGGTATCTCGGTTCACTCGTGCAAAGCGATGGCGAAATAGATCGGACTGTTAAGCACAGAATTAACACTGGATGGATAAAATGGCGGCAGGTCACCGGGACTATCTGTGACTCCCGCATTCCCCTAAAACTTAAGGGGAAGATTTATAAAATAATGGTCAGACCTGCTGTCTTGTATGGTTCAGAATTTTAGGCCACAAAAGGGATGAATGAAAAGCAATTGCATGTAGCTGAGATGAGAATGCTAAGAGCGATGTGTGGTGTTACGCGTATGGATAGAATTAGGAATGAGTATATAAGAGGGCGTCTGAAAGTGGCACCGCTGACTGAAAAGTTGTGTGGAAATCGGTTGTCGTGGTTTGGGCATGTGATGCGGAGGAATGAAGAAAATGTCGTGAGGAAAGTCTTGTGTATGGATGTGGATGGCTATAAGAGTAGGGGAAGGCCAAAGAAGCGATGGTTGGATCTGTGTGAAAGAGGATGTGGGTAAAAACGGGGTGACTACAGAGATGACGACTAATAGAGGAGTATGGAAGAAAAAGACATGTTGCGCCGACCCCAAATAAATTGGGATAAGGGCAGGAGAATGATGATGAGTAGGGAGTAGGACGGTATCCCCGCAAAGTTGCCTATGAGGTCTTAAGGACCAAAACTTTTAAAAAGCTGTCCATAATAAGACATAGGTTAGGACCGTTACTCTCATTAACATAAAAATCTGTAACTCATCTGTGAATCTTAGCGCCGATTTCACCATTCGGTCTATAAACTAAGTTTTACTGAACTAAGCTTAGCGTAAAAAATAAAAACCATAAAAAGGTTATAGTGAGTTAACCTTAAAGGATAGATATACGAGTATACTATATATACTCGTATGCTGTCGCGGACTTTTTTTTAGAACTTTAAAAGGAGAACAATTCCGTCATACATAATTTTTGCGTAACTTAAACCGTTCATGCAGCGCACGCAACTGATGCTCTCGGAAGGAATTTTTTTACCCGTTTTTGCCACATTTTTCATTGATACTTCGCTCCTGTTGGTCGCAGCGTGATGTTATATCGCCTATAGCCTTCCTCTATAAATAGACTATTCAACACAAAAATATTTTTTCAATTTGATCCAGGATTAGCGCGTTCAACCAAAAAAAGAAACAGTCAGCTTTATGACAGCGGCCAAACGCGTTTAAGCGAGCTTAAACGTCGACAACTGGGCGTTTAGAATTGGTGAAATCGGCTCTTAAGGCCCTACTACCGGCCAAATGGCGACCTCATTGTTTCGTACCCAAAGTAGTAAGCAAAAGTGTCTGCCTACTACTTTTGACACTGGATATTTTGAGTCCTGTTTTAACAACGTAAAAATACTTTATCCTGTTTGTAACAAACGTGACGTTGGATTCTTTAATATTTATTTTCTATGCTGTGCTACGATTTTTTAGTCAAGACCCTTAATTACACTAATAAAGTAAGGACTAAAATAGAATACTATCTTTGCTCCGAAAACAGAAACTACGTTTCTCATTTACCAATTTGAGACGTGACTTGCGAAGTGTGAGAAATGTGGGTACCTTTTTTATCATTGACAGGCTCGCGTTTGACCTCTCATCATCTCACCTGATGGTAAGCAATGATTAGGTCGAAGATGGAGTACGCTTGCCTAGAAGTAATCTATTCATTTTTGACTTAAATACTCTCAAGAAACACAGACTCTAACAGGGAATTCCACTCCTTAGCTGTATACACAATAAAAGCACCTAAATAGAGATCGACACTGACGTCTGTTGCTCGGGTTCTCGTCCCCATTACCACAAGTATGGGAGCGATTTAGTTCCTAAATATGTAAACAACTTTAGTGTGTAGATAGTATTATGTGAGTAACTCAATTATTCACATAATTATGTTCAGTTTGAGATGCAAACTTCTATTTGTTTTTATAACTTTTTCACTATTACATTCTAAAATCAACTTGACCATAAAGCATAATCAGCTTTTATAATGTTGCCACAGCTGGGACTGCAGTCTCGACGTTGATAGCGAAACTTACGTTAGCTACCGATCGCTAAATTACTAGACCTTAAAAAACTCCCTCATTTGTGAGGAAAAATTTTAGATCATAACCTGAAAAAATAATTGATTTTCTTGAAATATGCACAGAGACGGCGTGCAAAGAGGAGCTCGTGGCTAAAGTAATAACAGCCGCACGGGTCGATCTATCAGGTTAAGCTACGCTTGCCGGGGTTGGTCCATGGATGGGTGACCATCTTTACATACCGAGACTCCTCCGTGCCTCGGAAAGCACGTTAAGCCGTTGGTCCCGGCTGTCAATCCTGGATCTTTGACAGTCGTTACGGGTCGTCAGAAGCCCGAAAGTCTGACATTCAGTCTTACCAAGGGGTATCGTATTTCCCAGTTACTGGGTTGCGGAGGTCAGATAGGCAGTCGCTCCATGTAAAATACTGGTATTCAGCTGCATCCGGTTAGACTGGAAGCCGACCCCAAGATAGTTGGGAAAAGGCTAGGCGGATGATGATGATCTTTTAGCGCTTGTAACAATTAAATTATCTTGTCAAAATATTAAAGGAGATAAAAGTTTGTCTCCTTGCAACATTAATTTCTTAGCGAACGAATTCGGTCGTTACGCGATCGTTAACTATGTCGAGAGTTCGAGACTGCTGGCCCTGGGAATCAGGCGCACTCTAGGAGAGGGGCCGTAATCCACCACGCGGGCCCAATGCGAGTTGGTGGGTGTCACATGTCTTCGATTTTTTGGTTCTAGGACTAGGTTTCCAAAATCAAATTAATTTTAATAAAATAACATTTAAATAGGTATTGGAAACAAGGACTTGAATAGACTTTAGGGAGGAACATCAGACATTTAAACCTGCAGAGTAAGATAAATGTCGTTGCCGAACCGAGTTGACTCAAAGATACAATTCTCATACATGATACAATTCTTTTCAGCCTGATTAGACCGGAACCTCCGGAAACAATTAACTAAAGTCCTCATTACTTGATTGAGTTCTATTTCCAGGCCACCACAACAAAGCGAACCAAACTTAATTGGTAATCCATAAAGACCAAAATCGTTTAACTCATGCAAATACCACACGTTTTTTATAGCTGTATCTCTATGTACTTAATTCAAGTGCTTGTAAAACATGGATCAATCAAGTCTATGTATATGTTAAAATACCGTTGTTTGCAACGGTATCTCTCTAAAAGGAAACCATTATTGCTTTCATTTTGATAGAACCATTTTTTTTGTCAACCCTACGTTGTGGTTTAATTGGAAAGCATTATGAAAGGTGTCTGGTTCACAAGTTTATTTATAACGAGCTTGAGATAATAGTACTTACTTTATATTTTAACAAGCTGCTCGCTTCTTAATTAATTTGGTCCTTAGGTACAAAAGTGGTGCTTATGGAAAGTTAAGTTTTTTTGTGTGTTGGCGTTTATGTCCGAACTCTATGCTCTGGTAGAAGGTAACGGTTCATTTTTTTCTTGATGATCTGGCTCAAATCATCATTCTCCTGCCCTTATCCCAATTTATTTGGGGTCGGCGCAACATGTCCTTTTCTTCCATACTCCTCTATTAGTCGTCATCTCTGTAGTCACCCCCTTTTTACTCATATCCTCTTTCATACAGTCCAACCATCGTTTCTTTGGCCTTCCCCTACTCTTATAGCCATCCACATTCAACACATGATCTGGGTCAAATGTGGTCATTAAAGAAACTCGGCGTCAGCCAGCGAGCAATGGAACGAAATATTCTCGGAGTCTGGAGCACAGATCGTATTAGAAACAGTATGTTTCGTTACAAAACACAAATCTCAGATATTGGCAACAACACGCTAAATTTAAATGGAACTCGGAAGTTCACAGGATAGAAGGAGAGGGTCAATGTGGGACTAAATACTATTATAACCGACTTCAAAAAGAAGGAGGTTATCAATTCGGATGTTTGTATTTTTTTTTTATGTTCTGGCATAACTCCGTCATATATTGACGGATTTGCAAAATTCTTTTTTTTTTTCGAAAGGGGCTTGTTCCGAAATGGTCCCTTTTAAATTTCAGATCAATATCTGATGATGGGTTTCGGAGACAGACAACGGAACTCTTCAAAAATTGACAGCAAATCAACCGCGATTGCTGCGATCGTATGTCTATGAATTGTTAACACAGTTTAATGTGGAACCACAACTAAAAAGTGAAAAATATATTCTATTTTTTTATCTCTCTCTATTATTTATCTATTTTTTTGTAAAAAAGTTTTTTATTCACTTTCAATTTTCCATTTTTGAAGTGACATTAACTCAACCACACGTAACTGTTCCTAAATTACCCTAACCTGATAAAATTTTCGTTTTTCCTCAATTATCCTAGATTTAGTGTTAAGGTCGGTTTCCTCCGAAGGGGACAAGGTCGCACCCCTCCCCCTACGATTCTTGTAGCACTCGACTTTCCTTACTTGGACGTGTTTCCACCGATTGACATGAATTTCCATGAAGTATATCACCTCGTCCTCCTATCTAAAAATGAACTACAGTTTCGTGCATTTCACAAGCCACAATGCGAATACTTTTTTGTACTTTTTCCAATAACAACTCGTAGTTCGTATCGAACCCCTACAGTATCGTATGACGTATCTACACACGGCCGCTGCAAGCACCTGCGTTTCCACATTTACGTAAAAGCTGCCAAACCACAGCACAGGTGTTTGTAAACCTTGCACACTGTTCGCGGATTTACTAAAATATCGTTCTCGGTAGCCGTTCAATATCATTTTTAACCGACTTCAAAAAAAGGAGGAGGTTCTCAATTCGACTGTATTTTTTTTTTTTTTTTTTTTTTTTTTTTTTTTTTTTTTTTTTTTTTTTTTTTTATGTGTGTTACCTCATAACTTCTAACTACGTGAACCGATTTTGAAGATTTTTTTTTTATTTGAAAGCTGTTGCTTTACATTTGGTCCCATTTTAATTTGGTGAAGATCTGATGAAGGACTTCGGAGATACACAACGGAACTCTTCAATAAATGATAGCAAACCTTCCAGAATTGCTGCAATCGCATGTCTGTATATTGTTTTCACCACTCCACTACATTACATCACGCTGATGCGCTCTGAAGGGGTATACAGATTTGTACAGTTCACCCTGATACACCCTAATTTCACCAACTACGTTCAAATTCCCTATTTTTGGGGCTATCAATTCGGGCATAACTTTACTATTCATTTAGTTTTAGAATGGGGTAAAACAACTAAAAAGTGAAAAATAAAAAACTTTTTACAAAAAAAATACAACCGACTTCCATAAAATAATACTAAAAAATGCAAAATAACTTTAATTTCGGAAGTCGGTGTCAAATAACGAAGAAACCAAACTAGAAACACCGACTTCCGAAATTAAAGTTATTTTGCATTTTTTAGTATTATTTTATGGAAGTCGGTTGTATTTTTTTTGTAAAAAGTTTTTTGACCAACTACAAACATGTTGTAACGAAAATGCGTGGCCATATATTAATTTAAATACTGCTTCGACCCATGGAAACGAACAACTTTCTTCAAGAAAGTCAACTACGAAAAAATATTTTTCACACCACCTGCTCGAGAATTTCCAATTACACATCATGCAATCTCAACGTAAAGTAAAGAATTACTACCCAAAGGAAGTAAAGGTGTATGAAACACCCTAGGGAGTAAAGTGATTTGAATTTGGAACGTCAAAAACTCTAAGTAAAATAATGCCTATAAGGCATTGTAAAGAGGTTTTTTCGAAAATCGAATAAGCAGACCTCAAAAAAAAAAAAGAAAAAGGGCGCCATTTCAAATAATGTGAAACAATAGACGGTGTTTGGTGCTGTGATTTTTAGTGAGGCCTAACACGGTGCCCAATGTGGAATACCTCCTAGCTTTTTATTGTCTCTCAGAAGGTGTTAGAAAGTAGAGTATGCTCCTCTGGGATAAAGCCTGCCTTCGTCTTGGGTAGCTTGAACCGCTCGCTTTACTCAGGACTCTGTATAATCCCCTCGCTTTGTTTGGGAGTTAATTGAATCCCTCAGTCCCAGGGTTCCAATATGCCGCCCGTGACCCGTTCAATTTTTTTCTAGGAGTTGACTATGAGAAAGTTGTTCATTTTTGTTGGATTTCGTATTCTATCATAATTTTTCATTGCAGGGTAGAAGTAGAAATGACTTGCAAAATGCGTAACCATCCTATCATGTCCCATCCTTTTCCCACATGCACACCTGGACTATTGCTGTTCTTGTCACCGCCTACGGTGACGGTGTCAAGACCCTCGGTCACAATATCGAGAGTAGCGTTAATAAGAACATGTCCCCTTGTTAATTTATTAATAATTTACGGTTGCGAACTGCCGCAAGTGCATTTACGAACTATTGTCTAAAACACTACGAAAAGTGCGTGTTTATGTGCTGAAAGACGTTTGAGCACGCCCCCCTCGTGCGCTGCCCTGAATCCAGCAAGGACGTGAACCCTCTGCCGGCCGACGCGGATATTGAAGACGGCGAATCTACAGGTCAGTGGTGCTGCATGTTTTCCTGCAAAATTCCTTTATCCATATTCACAGGTTCGTCGTCCTAATTCGTGTCGCATTTGCAAGGTTACCTACCTACGTACTTTTTTCAACCCTCGCATAATACAGTCCACTATTCTATCAAACCAGCTCCCCGCGTCTGGGATAAACGCAAACAATTATTTTTCCGCCCACTTATTGGTGTTAGGCGCCACCAATTTTTATGTACAGCAGCAGTAAGTATCTAAATATGACCACAAATTTAGGTTAGACCCTATATAGGGACGACATTCGCGAGTTGAAGTAAAAAGGAAATTAAAACCGCGACGGTTTTCGGGCAGTCGCGTTCTATTTTCTAAAGCAGACACTTCTGGTCCCGTAATCAGTAGAAGTCCGACATATCCTTCCGTTCCGCCTTCCTCAGACACGGAAGGTATTATGACGTTAGGGTATTCAACTGGCTTTCCAATGTGCGAATATGACATTCAGATTTTTCAGTTCGATTCTCGAATCGAGTCTTTCAGATCTCCCATCAGTACATATTAATAAATTTTAAAATGTAAAAAACCCCCAACGCTTAAAAAAAGCAAACATTAAACAAACACAAAAGAGCTGATGAAATTGCTGATCCGATTTTGAAAAAACATGTCTAAGAGCCATCACTAGAAAAGCTTTCAAATAAAAAAAACAGCATTTAAATCGGTGCCACAGACAGATAGACCACATAGCGGTCAAACTTATAACACTCCTCCTCTTTTTGCGTCGGGGATTAAACAGCGTCTATGCCCAGGGGTAGCGGATAAATTCTGAAAATGAGTTACCGCACTCCTGGGCACTCAGGCAGGGAAGGAACAGGGGTGGGGTTTAGTCAGTAAGAGTCTGACACGCCCTCCCGCTCCACCCAGAGCGGCAGAAGTCATTGGATGATTCCCACCCCACCAAAAAAAAAAAGCAGCGTCTGTCTGTCTGTTCGCGATAAACTTAAAAACTACTGAACGGATTTTAATGCGGTTTTCACCAATAGACAGAGTGATTCATGAGGAAGGTTTTGGTGTATAATTTGTACCCGTGCGAAGCTAGGGCGGGTCGCTAGTTAAATATTGGGTCCTTGCATATGAAATTCGCGTTTTTTTTTTTCACAAATAAATAACCTCGTTCTATGAATTAAAATATTCATCAATTGCTTGATATTATATCGAATAATGACCGTCATAGACAATTACTGCCAATAGTAAAAAAAACCTTATTACTTATAGTTTTATAAACAAAAAAAAAAAAACATTAAAATTGACTCCACTTTTTGTCAGCAGAAATGACCACTATATTTGTTTTAACTTGGCCAAAACTTATTTTTGTTGCTTAATCTAAGTGGCATACGTTATCTTAGTTTTAAAACATTATTGCATAAAAGTTTTACAACTGTAAGTGTTCATAGTTGTTAAATAAATTAAGAAAATGTTAGTATGAAAAATGCAACTTCTTTAAAATTCTCCATACAAAACGCTGATTTCATAGGTGGAGGCCTAATATATTCCAGCCTACGTTTTGCGAATATCTACCGGTTCCTCATAATATTCGTTTGCGGTAGTCAGTACTGTGATTACACGATTAGGAGTCAATTGAGCATTTGATTTTTCCGCGAGATTATGCGAGTTGATGGTAGGAACAGAGTCATTACCGTGCCCATACAGCTAGCTTATCATTATTTGCACTATTGCTTCTGCAAGCCATGAGCTAAATTTTTACACCATAATTTTAGGATTGCAATAAACAGATGGATGTTTCTCTAAAAACAAAAAAAAAACTGGCCAAGTGCGTGTCGGATTTCGCACATCAAGGGTTCCGTACTATTTATTGGGATTTGTTAGTAAAGTATACGTAATAATAAAAAAAATCACCTTTCAAGTTCATATGTCAATGGGAAGTTAAAAAATTCTTCGTTACAAAATTTTGTGACAGACGACGGACGGACTCCGTTTGGACGGGCTCCGTTTGGACCTTTCCGGTACGGAACCCTAAGGCTGGACTCACATATTCTGAATTCCTCTCTGAATCGGTAGTCGGAATTCATATTATTATTTAAGAAAGCCCGGAATAGCATACAATTTCATTATGCCTAAGAATGTGTGGGACATTCTGATTTTTTCAGATAATGATTTTCTCGAAATTGTATGCTATTCCGGGCTTTCTTAATTAACAATATGAATTCCAACTCTGATTTTAGAGAGGAATTCAGAATGTGTGGGTCCAGCCTAAAAATCACGAAACAGACAGACACAAAAATTAAAAAAAAATCTGGATGATATTTCTGTGGCCACAAAGAAAGACTCCTCAGTCTTTTCATGTGTTGACGGCGACTGCCATGCCAGGGTGGTTTTAATAAAGTAAAAATCCCATACTCCTTGGTTTTATCCCCAAAAGCCCAGGCGCCCGAAAAAATAAATGATCCACAGCATTTGAATGCCGCATGAAGATACAACACTAACTCCAAGAGACAAACAAAGAGATAAACTGATGAGATGAAGAGATGCACATTTATATCTTCAATATCCAATCACTTACATCAGAACAAGACAAACAAAATCTTCAGAGATATTCTCCCAGTTCTAAGCAAACAATAATCCGCTATTCACAAACAAAACTCTAAACATGGTAATGGAACGTGTCCATAAAATCTACTACCTACAGTATTATGCTTAGCGAATGTTGCCAGGCATCCGGATAAAGCTGGACACGGTCAGACTCTTTGGTTGAGTGTGCGGCCTAATTAGACGATCTCCGGCCTGTCTGGCATTTTTCAGGCTTTTTAAATTTTACCATTTTTATTGTTGTTTTATTAGAATTTAAGAAGATAATAAAACAGTCTTGTTTAATAAAAAAAAAAAAAAAACAATTTGTCGTGTTATACTTAGACTCAAAAAACCGGCCAAGTGCGAGTCGGACTCACGCATGAAGAGAAACTAACGAAAAACGGCAAAAAAGTCATGTCTATTGTATGGGAGCCCCCTTAAATATTTATTTTATTGTTTTTTAATATTTGTTGTTATAGCGGCAACAGAAAGCTGTGAAAATTTCAACTGGCTAACTATCACGGTTCATGAGATACAGCCTGGTGACAGACGGACGGACAGCGGAGTCGTTTTACCCTTTGGGTACGGAACCCTAAAAATTAAGGGTGTCTGGCTGTTTACTCAAATGCCCGTCTTAACTGACTGGAATGTCCGACTTTTCGGTTTTAAGACCTGGCAACCCTATGCTTAGATTTGTTGTTACTAGTAGCTATAGCAACGGGAGCCTGTTTATTTGTTTGTCCCGAATCTCGAGGTCATATCAATAACCTGGTAATAGTGGTAATGGTTCAAGTTTACTCTGTCTAAAAGTGGGTCAAATATGACGTAGGTTATTATGACTTTTAACTATGTGATGGTTTTTAATCAGCCATTTGTAGGGTCTCGAAAATTTTGAACAGTGCGCATTTTAGATAAAATACTTGAAAACTGAGTATACCACTGACTCGCGTTGTCTAGTAGATATCGCTGTCAACGATAATACCGCCATTGTCATCACAGATTTACGTTCGTATAAGTTGTGTAACTTTTTTGGTGTACAAAAAAGGTTATTCTATTCTTATTATTCGGAGGAGCTCGTGGCTAAAGTAATAAGAGCCGCACGGGTCGATCCATCAGGTTAAGCTACGCTTGCCGGGGTTGGTCCATGGATGGGTGACCATCTTTACATATCGAGACTCCTCCGTGCCTCGAAAAACACGTTAAGCCGTCGGTCCCGGCTGTCAATCGTTGATCTTTGACAGTCGTTACAGGTCGTCAGAAGCCCGACAGTCTGACATCCAGTCTTACCAGTAGGTATCGTATTATCCAGTAACTGGGTTGTGGAGGTCAGATAGGCAGTCGCTCCATGTAAAATACTGGTATTCAGCTGCATCCGGTTAAACTGGAAGCCGAGCCCAAGATAGTTGGAAAAAGGCTAGGCAGATTTTATTCTATTCTTCTCACAAAAAATACAGCCTTAGAGTAGGTACTACTGCAAACCAGACAGCAGAAAAAAAAGGAAAACATCACATCAAATCACCCCAACCGCCCTTTCCAATTTCATTTTTGATGCTCACAGCAGATAGGGCAGACACTGATAACAGTGATAACTGAATCGAACGACTAAATGACGTCTGGCTTTCGTATCTATTTATAGCTAAAGTTCACTAACTTGCAATTGAAAAGCCAATAAAGATGTGAGCAGAATTCCTAATAGAAAGCATTCCATTAAAGTAACCTTAAAGGGCTTTAACCCATTAGTTGTAACGCTCACTTGAACAGAAGCTTGGGATTGCCCACAAATTGAAGCTGGCCAGCGATCCCTATCGATAAAACCTGATGTATCGCTCATTGTTTGCGACATGTAACGGGACTGGGAGCTTGAGGGGTTTTCTATGTTTATTGTGTAAGGAACATGGTGTTTTGACGTTCGAAGTTACACGACCTCACTTGTTCAACTCCTACTTCACACACTGAATTAAAACGTTAGCATAAAGTTGAACGATATCCTAATATGGTGGAAAAACAGAGCAAAAAAGTTGACTGGGACTGGCTAGACGAGAAAGGCGGAGAGCCGGGTTTTGTAACTCAACTTAGAACTTATTACTTTTACTTATTAGATGTAAATGGCGGACAATCGGATGCCGAGTCTCAATTTGGGATAGGTCAGCAGAAAACTAAGATAGACATAATTGATTGTCAACAGAAACTTTGTAAACAGAAGAAATTAAGTTTAACAAAGATGATACGATAGCTAGAAAGGAAGTGACCATTTTTATGACGGTATATATTATAGAATTAAGGAAGAAGGCCTAAGATATTGGAATAAGGACAGAAGAACGAAATTAAGTTAAAGACATTGCATCCCTATAGTCTAGACTATGAAAGGTTATAGACGCAACGTTATTGGACATTAAATGAAGCAGGATCGTTAAAATGTGTGAGTGACCTCGACGAACATAACGATGACATTTCGGCTTCTCATTTTGTCTGTGTGAGCTTATTTCACGTGTACAGATACAAGCCGGCTTCTCATTTTGGTACTTCAGATTGCTGGCTTTTGACACTCTGTCTATAACCTTTCATAGTTTAAGATTGCACCGTAGCGCAAAAAACAAGACGTTTAATATCATATCAAGAAAACCCAGTCCTTTCTAGTCAGTTTCAGTGCACAATAGTGTCGTAGCCACAAATTGCCGGCGGCCACCGATCTCTATCACTCACTAAGTCGCTCATTGTTTACCAAGTGTAACGGTATCGCCGAATACGGCGAGCTTGGCAACTTTGTTCCAACATTTCTATAGGATCCTTTGACGGTGGAGCGAACAATGTCGTGGTCTTGTAAGTTGTGACGATATCGTCGATATCATCTATGTACATAGCGAATATAGCGATATAAAAAGTCTAGAATGTTATAACATATAAAACTGATAAAAACCGACTTATAAAGAGGAGTGTTTGGAAGTCGCAAAAGATAAATAGAACTCCAATTGGTTCTGGTTTTTTTTCAATATTTCAAAATTCGAATCAAACAGCTAAACTTCGCTGCCATAGAGCATAAGCTACGCATCTACACCCCATATTAATGAACGGGGACAAGTTATGCCAGCACTGATCCTCAAAAATTATATGGTTAATATGAAGGTTATAGAGGCTGTAACTTCATTCCGCGTTTTAACGGGTTAAGCGTGCAGCAGCTGATTCGCTTTAGCAGGACCTGTTACGCCCTTGAATCTTCAACAACTGATCCATGAACATTCCTTACGTTAAAGACAGTTTGTGCAGTAAATGTCTGTTTGTTTGAACATACCCTGTGACTCCTGGACGCCTTAGGATCGAGGTACGTTCTGAGCTTGTTGAGGTAGTGCGCCGGCGAGTCCTTGGCCTGCACCATATCCTGGTCGCAGATGATTTCCCATTTCTTCTCCAGGTCATAGTTGCGCAAGAGTTTCGCTTTGTCCGGGGGGAGGTCCATAGACGCCTGGAACAAGAAGATAAAGTTTTGTTAAAATCAGGTTTTTACAAAGTTGTTAAACCTTTTTGGTACCCTAAAAATTATAGGTAACATAAAATCAATCTACTATTTAATGATTATTCCCTTGTGTGAAGAAAGTTTGACTTGTGAATGACAAGGACAAACAAAATTCACCTAGAGGTCCTCCATGATACTGTTTAACTTATTTTCCAGATTGGACCTCAAATCAAAATACAAGCGGCGCGCAGTTGTTCAATACGCACCTTTATGAGAATATGTTCGGGATACCAGTCGGGGTGCACGTGAATTTAATTGTATCCCGTTTTGTTTTTTTTTTTTTTTTTGGGGTGGGAAATCATCCTATGACTTCTTCCGCTGTAGGGTGAAGCGGAAGGGCGTGTCAGACTCTTACTGACTAAAACCCACCCCTGTTCCTCCCTGCCCTGAATGCCCAGGGGCGCGGTAACTCTTTCGAATTTATCCTCCACCCGCCTTTGTTTTTTTGAGTATGGGATATCATCAAATGACTTCTCCCGCTCTGGATGGAGCGGGGCCGGCGTGTCAGACTCTCTTTCGTAGGTAGAGACGACTTGTAAAACAATCAATGTATGGAAAGTGGGCATGATTCTTTCGTGTCCGTACTGTTGAGCATTGAAGTTCTTTTATCTGGAGCTAATCCTGAATGTCGATACAGATCATGCTTCATAAAAAAGCATTGTCACCAGAACTGAAGGTTCATGCAAAATTTCAGCTCAATCGGATACCAACAAATAGTCGAAAAACGGTTTGCAAATTTTGACGGACCACTTACAAACAAACGAACAGTACAAGTAAAAAAGGGTTACATCATTACCGAGCAAAGCATTAAAACTAAATCGTCAACCCATACCTTATCAAGAGTTACCTATTCTATTTTCCTCTATATCCATTTCCAGCATAATAAATTCTTATAAAAATCCCATCCACGTACACATAAAGTTACATCTATGATATAACAGCACATTGTATACAATCGTGATGGATTTAGTATCCCAACAAGGATCGGCTAGCATTGAACCAGTTTCCAAGATATTGGCTTCTTATACGTCGCGGTAACGGTATACCAGACTTACAGGGCTGATACTTGACTTGTCAAATTATTATATTTTATGATTAAAAATTTAGTCCTGAAGCTGAAGAAGGAAGAGTCACTGTCGTAAACAGTTCTTCATCTGATACAGACCAAAAATGATGGTGATTAATTTGGTCCTTGACTTCCTTTATCAGACCCACTGATAATGGGTTACATAAGTTTTATAGTACAGCTACAGCTAAAGGAAAAAAAAAAATTATTGGCCATGACGTGCCGCAAAAAAAATCTTGGCTTTGTGTTTTTTTTTTTTAAATATGATTTCGGCCAAAACCTTTCACTCTCTATTAAAGACAAATTTCAGCAAATCGGTCTACTGTCAAGTTACAGGTGAATGTTCCCGGTAAACCTGTAATCGCTCAGTCGCATCTAATCTGATAAAGCCGTTCCAAAGCTTCAAAGTGAATTCAAGACGTGTCGAGGACTACAATCAAGTGAACTTTACTGAAGAGGTAGAAGTATACTTAGGTAGCTAGAGGACCTCTTGACTTTTTGAGGGGCGCCGTTCCAAAGCTTCAAAGTGAATTCAAGACGTGTCGAGGACTACAATCAAGTGAACTTTACTGAAGAGGTAGAAGTATACTTAGGTAGCTAGAGGACCTCTTGACTTTTTGAGGGGCTGTTAATTTCGGAATCTGAGAGTAGCAAAGGTAATATTACAGGTAGAATTAAAGATTATGGCGGATCGGAACACTCCGCGTGTCGTTGCGCAGTAGCATATTCATGTGACAGCGGGGTTGAGGGCCCCCGTACTGCGCAGCGAAACGCGAACTTCACACACGTCATTAACTTTGAATCGTCCTATATTATTTTCGAAGCCTCTAGCATTATTTTTTTTTTGTTTTGGGGAATCAGTAATAACAGGAATAGTACTCAGAGACTTCTTGATGTTTTTCTGTTCAATGATTTTTTCCGACCTCTTGTCTAAGTCCAAATGATCCATTTCTCAACCCTGGCCATACAATTTTCTCTTCATACAAGCACGTTAGAATACCTGACATTTACAACAAGATTATTTATTGGCAATGTTTCTAACCGATCGGTTCGCAAACTTACGATCGACGTTGCGTAGACATAAATCGGTGGTTATATTGCGCTACCGTCAATATGGCTTTTTACTAGATACAAAAAGGAGTTCTTTATCATTACTTAGTTTTATGAAGACGGGGTTTAGAAGGCAACCTTGTAAAACAGGGAGTTTATGCGGCATCACTTAGCCTTGTAGGATACGTAACTTAGCAGAAACTTTACAGGTTGACAACCCAATAATGCACAGATATAATATGCAAACCCTAATAGTGACTTCAGGACAGAATATGTAACTCTGTCAATGCTTTGAGCGAAACATGGATGGATGTTTGGTACTCGAACACGCCAGAAAAGTTGAACGGATCTACATTAAATTTAGCACAAAGATAGACTATAGCCTGGTATAACACAAACACTCACCCCACACATACATACACTTAATACATTTACACTTGATTTCCCCACACACTTTTGTAAAATGTTTGCCTTATTGTTTAATTTTCGTTATTATTTTGTTTTTAATTTTAATTACTAATGCTAATTTTATAAAATTAAACAAAGTTTTAATTACTTTTTCTTACAATGATAATCTTATTTATATTATTACTTTGAATTTTTTGTTTTTAAATATTTTTGTTCATTATGGATTGAAAGAGACTAGACCCTACGACACAAGGAATCCTAGTGTGGGGTCTAGGGTTCATATTAAATGCAATGTATTAATAATAATAATAGTTTATTTACCAGAAAAAGATCGATTACATTTCCTTATATAAAAAATATACCTTAAATATAAATAAAACATAATACAATAACATTACCCGTGAAAATAGATTTTCTATAAAAAGAAACAATTTATAATATTTTAACTTGTGGACTCCACACTAGGTCGATCCTGTCTCGTGGAGTCCTTGAGAGGTTTTAACAGTTTGATTGTTGATACTCTAAAGTTAGTTGTTTATCCATGTTGTGCAAAATTTAATACAACGTAAAATCAAAACATCTAAAAATAATAGCAGATACAATAAATAGTTAACAAAGATACAGTAAAGCAAGAACAGTAAACAGTATAAGGTTATTAGAAGTACAAGGGTAATTAAATTAAAGATTAAAGGTTATTAAAGATTATTATATAACATATAGACTATAATAATATATAATTTATAGTGGGGAAGGTACTAAGACCACGCGGGCGAAGCCGCAGGCAGAAGCTAGTGTTCTAAAATTGACCAGGGAAAAGCTCATGATACTTCTGCACTTTAAAAACTTTACAGGACCAACTCCTGTAGACTTTTAACATAAACAAGAGCAGACCACTGCAATAAACAAGGGAATATTGGTGGACAACTCGAGGTAACCCTATCGGTCTCGGTCGCAGCAAAACTAGTCTACGCGTAGTACATAGGCTAAGGACAAACTGTTTAAGTGCACTATGTACACTAATTGGTAATAGCCAAACTAAACTGGACTAAATTGGACAGTTTGGGTTTTGCGACGTTCGGCCTACTCTACTGATAGTGGCCAGATGTTTAGAAAGTTAGGTCGTTTAGGAGCTGAGAGCTGCCGAAATTGTAATTGTTTTGGGAGCTAAGTTTCCTTTATCTCTGTTTAACTTTGTTTAGGTCAAACTAAAGGCATTTAGTTTTTCTAGAGATCAGAATTCATAAAACTCCAAAAGCGAAAATAACATTGATTAAATTAATAAAATAGTACAAATATTTAGATGGCCTTATAGATAGTTGTTCCGGTAGTGGGTGTCTTGTGTATGTGAGTTTGAAAGTTAGTAAACGCACCCACGAAAGCAGTTTAAAAAAAAAGCAGAAATAAATCAAAAGTAAAGCTGAAGCTAATCAAAATACCAACATCAGATCACTTTCGCAAGATCTGAGTTACTCAGTCAATTCACAAACGTACATCTCAATCGTAAGCCACAGCACGTGCCAAGTGGACTTGACCCAAACATGTCCGGAAAGTTTAAGCATCATCGTAATCTTAGTAAACATCTAGCACTTGAAGGAGGTGACGGAATACAAAAGCACCTGATGACTCTTTGAGGGGATATGATTAGGTCCTAAGTGTGTGGTCCTTCGGTCGGAATTGACATGAGGTTACTACTTCTAAACTTTGTTAAACTTTGTTTAAGTCAAAGTAATAGCATTAATATATGGTTTTTTTTTGGGGACAGAAGTTACCGAAAAATTCAGATAAAAATCAAAAGTTCCAAACCAAACATGAAGCTTATCAAAATGCCAACATCAAATCACTTTCGCAAGATCTGAGTTACTCAGTCAATTCACAAGATGTCCATCTCAGTCGTAAGCAACGGCTCGTGCCAAGTGGACTTGACCTAAACCTGTCCGGAAAGCTTAAGCATCATCGTAATCTTAGTCAACATCTAACACTTGAAGGAGGTGACTTCAGGTGACGGAATACAGAAGCAACTGAGGATTCTTTTATGGGGATATGATTAGGTTCGATGGTTTGGTCTTTCAGTCAGAACTGAACACTACTCTACATATAATAATACTAAATTCTTTATTGATATAAGACTGGACCGGTCGTTGCGACACTAGGGAGAGGCCTATGCCCAGAAGTCTTTCGGCTGAAATGAAGATGATGACGACAAGACTGGGTTACAAAAAAAAAAAACTTTTTCTCACGAGTTCGGTTAGAGAACCTGTTGAAGACCCAGTGCACTTCTTTCGTTCAGATTATAATTTTGCAAGTTTTATCCAACAAAATTAAAGAATTTATATGACTAATAAAATATGACAATGGTTTAGAATTCCGAAACTGTTACCACCCACTTCCCGTAGGTGTAAAAAGACAGGTTCAGGATGATGAACATAAATGAGCTTATAACCGCAGCAATTTGTGTCGTCTGGATCGCAAAGATTAAGCTCTTGCGTGTGGTCGTTCAGCAAATCCACTTCGTTACTAAACCCATATTTCGTTAAACCCCAATAATTATCAACGACTACATTAATTGGCTTGATAACATTTATGGAACATCCACGCCCATGCATATCGCAAGCAGCCTCTATTACCCGTTTCATTACTGCAACATTGCCTATCGCGGCGAATGAGACTCATCTCCCATGATTCACTACTTCAACTCCTGCAATTTTACCACGTCTTCTATCTCACGCCTTATTGAGAAGACATAAAGGTTAGTTTGAAGTTACTGGAGTGATTAAACAAGTTTGCGTTTTGATGCTCGTATTAGCATAGACGGTGTGTTCTCAATTATGATGCTATGGGCGTGATCCCACGCATTGATGTCTTAGGTGTGGTCCTAAACTTAATTTTGTAGGTAGCGAATACCGCTGTTGAAATTGCGCATTCTTTAATTACGTTTTCAATTAGCACTTGGCTGTAATAGTTCGTTGATGACTATAGTTCTTGGTCTGTTATAAATAAATTTGCCTTTAAGGTGAAAGCTCCAGGGTGCCCGCGAAATTCAAATTTTATTACGTTTTTTGCAATTTGCAGGTCAGTATCTTGGTCAAAATTTGATTCGCGGGCGTAGCAAGTATGTATTTATAGGATTGTAATCAATAAAATCATCAATACAACTGTCTCAGTTAGAATTGATGCCAAATGTAAGAATTTCATGAAATCATGACATTTGGTGAAATTTTGACCAAGAAACTACCTGACACTGACCTGAAAATTGCAAAAAACGTAAGAAAATTTTAATTTCGCGGGCTACCCTGGCGCTTCCACCTTAATATACTAAAATCAAGGAATTAAATAAAATTGATTTTTTTTAAAAACCTGACAGCAAAAAACAACTGAAAAGTTCCAAACAAATCACTTTTCAAGCACTCTGATGTAGTTAGTGGCAGTTATTTTAGTTCAATCATAGAATTCATGCCACCAACTGCCGTCTTTCTGAAGCAGTAGGATAAAAAGAGTATGGCTTTTGTATTATCTGTTACCCCCATGGGAAAAAGGGCGTCAGTTTATGAATGTATGTACATACATTTATTAAAATCAGGTTTCAAAGCACTTTTCGATGCACTCGAAGATAAGGACCATATAAAAGAGGTATGACGTTTGAAACAGGAAAATTAAGCGACGAAAGGTATGTGACGGAAGCTCAAGTACGGCGAGTAATTATACAGACACAAGTTGATGACCTTTCCTTTGTAGCAGTTCCACAAAATTACAACCTATACTGACTATAAATTATAACCTATGTGCTATTTTAGACTAGACCTATGTGCAACATCTATCTCAATCTGCAATCTGCCTAGCCTTTTCCCAACTATCTTGGGGTCGGCTTCCAGTCTAACCGGATGCAGCTGAATACCGGTATTTTACATGGAGCGACTGCTCTGTCTGACCTCCACAACCCAGTTATTGGGGAAAACGATACCCCTTGGTAAGACTGGTTGTCAGACTTTCGGGCTTCTGACGACCCGTAACGACTGTCAAAGATACACGATTGACAGCCGGGAGCAACGGCTTAACGTGCTTTCCGAGGCACGGAGGAGTCTCGGTATGTAAAGATGGTCACCCACCCATGGGCCAACCCCGGCAATCGTAGCTTAAGGGTCACCTACTTCAAGAATAGGGAAAAATTGATCTAACCAGTTTATCGTTAAATATACAAAGATGGAATACTAACAGTAAAAACCAAATCAAAATTGATCGAAAAACAAACGACATATAACCATTTTAAACAAATATATCTGTCCCTCTCTCGAAAACGGCGTTTTCTATGGCAGCTGTATGGGCGTCATGTCCTTTGACGTAACATGTTACGTCGGACTTCTCTTTCTATTTATGATCTTTAAAGCTTCATAACTTCGATTCTGATGTAGATTTAAAACAAAATCATGCATAGTTATAAGTATTACATTTTGTAAATAAAAAAATGACATGCATATTCCCTATTGGCAAATTCGTAAAATCTCGCCACATTGAGATAAAAATCCCACCTAACCCAAAAAATTTTGATGGAAATACCGATAAATTAACTTCCGATAACATCACAGTATCTAATTTCTTAATCAACGAGCACATTCACTTAACGTAATTACTATGCAACAAAAAAGTTGCTGATCATGCAGGTGAGTGGCCTTTGTAAGTGTTTGCTTCGTAAATATTGGACATCACCTGACCGGTAAATTAATAGCTATGTTAAAGGCGTTGAATAAATTAAAAACTTGAGATTGACGAACGGGATCGACGTCGAGGTAGGCCTAGAAAAAGCTGGAGACGACTTAGAGGCGTTTACAATGGATTGATCGGAGAAGGTAACACAAAATGAAGAATGGATGGCTGTGGGGGCTATTATACCAGCAGTCTGATTATAGGTAGGTTAAAAAAGCTAGAGATTCTCCAGTGACGACTAAGAACGAAGTGTAAAAGTGCGACCCCAAATAAATTGGGATAAGACCAGGAGAATGATGATCATCTAGAGATTCTAAAGTGAGTGACGAAAGTTGACGGAGACGGGGAAAACCTGGATACGGAATGCGGAGATCCTGTGTGGGAGAGCAACTTTGAATGAACATTAAGATAATACGTCTCGAAATAGACCTTACGCAGCCTTCGAGTCTGCTTGAAGCAAATCGTTCGTAAAAGCAGTAGAATCCATAATTAATGCGAAAGTAACTCTGTTTATAATATCCTAAACAGCTTAACCAATATTGGATTTTTGAAGTGAAAACTTCTTCAGGCGTGTTGGGCATTTTTTGAGGCGGGGAAAAAACTATTGAACTCGTAGCGCATTGAAGTGAAAACTTCTTTAGGCGCGTTGGGCATTTTTAAGATGGGAAAAAGAAATTGAACACGCCAACGACACCGACACCGCTATGCGGTCCGCTACGTTCTATTCTCCTTGCGGATCGCGTAGCCGATTGAAGTGAAAACTTCTTTGGGCGCGTTGGGCATTTTTTGAGATGGGGAAATACTATTGAACTCGTAGCGCATCGCGTAGCGGATTGAAGTGAAAACTTCTTTAGGTGCGTTGGAAATTTTTGTTCAAGTTTTCACTTCAGTCGGCACTCGGGGTGCCACTCTTTTTTATGTATAGTGACAAATTGAACATTGGAGAAGCACATAGGATACTTTTTTATTCCGGGAGTACAATCCCATGGGATAATTTTCGACTTTCACACGAGCAAAACCGCTCGCAGAAGTTAATTATTTATGTAAAATCAATCTCCCATACCTTTTATTAAATTAACCTTATCACATTATAACTCCACGTTTTAGCATAAGCTAACACAACAGCTATGCAAGTCGAGCACACCATTGACAAGTCTCAAGATTTTTCCGAAACTTTAAGTATTCAAGAACTAAGTCAACATTTGCTCTTGAGTCAGCAGAATCTAAAGTACCATTAGTCACGGTAGGTTTAGTAGCTATCGAGTTCAAACGGGTCTAGTGTAGTTTGGGTTGATGTTCATGGGTTATTAATAACCGTTTGTTATACAGCATGTAACAAAAACCCTGTCCGATCCTGAAGGGTATTATTTGGTATCGTACTGCGTACACATATACGTAATCATTTAATGGATACGAGATTATTATTTTTCCCCAATGAAACTATATAATTAAAAAAAAAAAAAGAAAAACTTATCAGAAGCAACACTGAGCGCTCGACAAAGTTCACCTACAGTTTTATGTCTAAGTGCCTACAGCGCAGCTAGTGCAGGGCGGTATCGTTTGAAATAAAAATAGATAAAAATGAAAAGTTTTCGACGGCCGGTGGAGTGTTGTCAACTTATGAAAATTTGCCATAATTAGTGTTAAATTTCGCATATTTCATACATAACTTTTGGTTTTTATGTGCTACATTTTTTTGACTATTTTTTCTACTACGTATGTTAAACCAAGAATACGCCTTTATTTGATCGGACAGGGGTTTTGTTACATGCTGTAGAGTTTGATAGTATGAGAATAACAGATGGGTGTATGGAGGAGCCCGTGGCTAAAGTAATAACAGCCGCACGAGTCGATCCATCAGGTTAAACTACGCTTGCCGGGGTTGGTCCGTGGATGGGTGACCATCTTTATATACCGAGACTCGTCCGTGCCTCGGAAAGCACGTTAAGCCGTTGGTCCCGGCTGTCAATCGTGGATCTTTGACAGTCGTTACAGGTCATCAGAAGCCCGAAAGTCTGACAACCAGTCTTACGAAGGGGTATCGTATTACCCAGTAACTGGGTTGTGGAGGTGAGATAGGCGGTCGCTCCATGTAAAATACTGGTATTAAGCTGCTTCGGGTTAGACTGGAAGCCGACCTCAAGATAGTTGGGAAAAGGCGAGGGCAGATTGTTTCAGAGTTTGATAGTATGCGAATAATAGATGGGTGAATGGATGGTGGTGAGTGGTGGACACTTGGGAAAGGCCTATGTCCAGCAGTGGACGTCTTTCGGCTGAAATGATGATGTGATGATAAATGGGTGAGTCACGGAGGAAGCTAAGTCTGATAGTATTAGATGCTTAAAATTTATAAGAACTTCCTTCTACATATATGAGAATGAGACATTTGACATCCACCAACCCGCATTGGGCCCACGTGGTGAATTACGGCCCACACCCTCTCACATAGAGCAGGCCTGAGTCCCAGCAGTGGGAATTATGTTTAAGGCGCAGTTATACGACTTTTAATGGTTTTTAATTGAACATCACGTCTAAACGACTTTCTTTGAAAAAATATATGTTACTCTAGACAATTTACGTCGTAATTTGATCTCAATATTTGAAATTATATTTTTATAACATAGTGTAATTAATTTGTAAAGTTATATCTAACTCGAATAAAAAATTGAGAATCACGCAAAAACGATTTAAAGTTTAAAGATCATTTAATTATTTATAATTTAGTCTGTGTTTTAGTTAACTTGTTGTTTTATGTGTAATAAATTAATAATGCGTCTAATTTCGGACAGCGCTTCTTGATGGGCGAGTCCTATTACTGGGTGAACATACGACGCGTTACGTGAGCTCAGCGCAGAACGTGCGAGCTAACCACTCAAGGTCGTTAGCAGCTAATAGCGCCTTAAGGTGCTATATGTTAACGATTTGTGCATCCAACATGTTTTAAGGTTAGTAGCTTAGGGTTTAAGGTTAGTAATAGCGTGTAGATTTTAATGGGCGATTAAAAAAAATGTGGATTGTTCTGTACGAGAAGACCAAAGAACCGATACACGAACTGTGTGAAAGACGAAATGTCTAGGAAGATGGTGACTACTGAGATGTCGAATAATTGAGAAATATGGAAGAACTGTTGTGACGACCCCAAATATATTGAGATCTGCCTACCTACCTAGCCTTTTCCTAACTATCTTGGGGTCGGCTTCCAGTCTAACCGGATGCAGCTGAAAAATATTGAAATGAAGGCAAGAAAATTAATAGTGACTCGAGAGGCCTTTTTTTTTGTGGGGTGGGAAATCATCCAATGACTTCTCCCGCTCTGGGTGGAGCGGGAGGGCGTGTCAGACTCTTACTGACGAAAACCCACCCCTGTTCCTTCCCTGCCTGAGTGCCCAGGGGTGCGGTAACTCATTTTCAGAATTTATCCGCTACCCCTAGGCATGCAGGCACCGGCCACGATGGGCCCCGTCAGTGGTGGCTGACTACATCTCTTTGAGGCGCGCGTGGAACACTACGCGCCGTCGACTCACGGGCCTGGTGCTGATCAGACGGCGAGCTACCCACTGCTCGCCGTCCACGGTCTACGGTGGCCGGAAATCGTCTCGCGACGTCCTACACCTAGTACGCCCAGTACCTCTCCTGCGGTGGTAGCGACCGGGGCCGCGAGGGCCACTCCGTTGAGCTTCCCTCACGCGTCCCGCCTCCGCCTTCACGAGCATTACTGCTTCGCAGAAGGCGGAGACTGCCTCCCATTCCCTCTCGCTCCGTACCATGGCCTGAACCAGGGCCGGGCGCGAGAGGTCGCCGCCACCTATCGCATCCACGAGGACACGGCGGTGTTCCGCCCAAGCGGGGCAGACCTCCACCAAATGCTCCACCGTGTCCTCTGGGCGATCCGCGCAGTGGTAAAACCCGGGCGGTTCCTCCCGCCCGATCTGATGCAGGAACCTCCCGAAACAACCGTGTCCGGTGAGAACCTGCGTCAGGCGGGACTCGAGAGGCCTGTTTTGTAAGTCAAGACTTCCGACATTAGAGATCAACACAACAAGCTATGGGCTAACCATGGTGAGTATAGACAGGCCAAGGAGGGACTTCTCTTCGTAGATGGGCGCTTCACGAAGCAGGCCCTTATCTAAACCAAACTTCAGCCGCTACAACTGACCACGGGTCTTTTAATAAGCACCTCTGTGTCACAGGACTTACAGACAGCCCACTCTGCAGAGCCTGCATGGAGAAGGATGAGACAGCAGCTCATCTGCTACCAAGCTACCCCAGTGGTCGCTAGATAAAGGGGAAAAATACTTCGGCAACACCAGGGCACTGAGCTGGCCTTCCTTGAGGAGTTGGGAGTGGATCGAATAACAAATTTGTACATAAAATACGCGCTTTCGACGTAGAGTTGCGGACACCAGGCTGACATTCAACACAATACATGTCAAGACTTCAAGCTCCAAGATAAATTATCTGCCACGAGTTAACCAACCTATTTCCGCGCCTTCACAATATTAAGACAGACAAATCATTAAATCCTGCATTATAACTGCTTTCTAAGTTATTAATGGCTCCTCTTATAAACTGTACTCCTGGTACATTTGTCATTGTAACTGTCACCGGGGCTATTGTACCTGTTACAGCTAGTCCAGAAATACTCGTAAAGCCTTATTGTGCTTTATTAGTAAAACAGTGATTTTTGACGTAATTTATATTCTGTTAATTTGTTAAGTCTCCGTCTCTTTTGGTGTTATGGCATTATAAAAGGTGCCATTAGTTTGAGCCGTGATAAATGTGTTTTTTAATGGCTTGGCTATTAATTTTGATATTGCTTTGAGAACAAAAACGTTTGCTTCCATTAAAACGATCATTTGATTGTTGGAATAAAACAAAGAAATAGAGTCCGACATGGCTCTTTGTAAACGTGGCGAAAAAGAGTATAGACATCCTACTTCCTACTATCCTATCCTACATAATATAATTTTCTATAATTTATTTGATTTAGAATGACGTCACTTAGTCGTAGCTTACCATGCATTGTCATACCCGGGCCTGCGGACGGCGAGTAGTGGGTAACTCGCCGTCCGATCAGCACCAGGCCCGAGAGTCGACGGCGCGTAGTGTTCCACGCGCGCCTCAAAGAGTTGTCAGCAAGAGACGGGGCCCGTCATGGCCGATGCCTGCCCGGGGGTTGAGGATAAATTCGAAACAGAGTTACCTCGCCCCTGGGCACTCAAAGGCAGGAAGGAACAGGGGTGGGTTTTAGTCAGTAAGAGTCTGACACGCCCTCCCGCTCCGCCCAGAGCGGGAGAAGTCATAGGATGATTTCCCACCCCACAAATAAAAAATAAAAAAAATGCATTGTCATCGGTCCTTGATAAGTGTGCGAAGTTTCAATTCAATCCGACGTTTTCAAGTGGATGAAAATCTCAAACATTCCGTTACATAGATACATACAAAGCTAATAAAAGCGTGTTAATAAATGCTTTAGCAGTTTGGATTGATGGATTGATGTTTCTTACTCAATCACGCCAGCCAGATGTGGATAAAATTTGGCACAGAGTTAGATTAAAGTTTGGAATAGCACAAAGGCTATAATTTATAGTGGTAGAAGTACTAATTTCACACGGGCGAAGCCGCTGGGAGAACCTAGTGAGAATGTATGGAAGATATTAAAACCAAATCCTTTTCATTATAATTATGTCCTCTTTTCGCCATATTGATAGAGAGCCACTTCATAAGTCAGTATTTGTTCACCTGCGTTTGAGCACACACTTATGCACTATAATATCTCCCGTGCCGATGGCAAGTCTCCACAGAAATTGGCCGTCACTGCCGAAATTCGATCAGGAGTACTGTCATTTGTTTTGCGTGTCATTCCTAACGACAGTCTCTGCACTGAGAGTTATGTCATCAATCAATCTGCCTAGCCTTTTCAAAACTATCTTGGGGTCGGCTTCCAGTCTAACCGGATGCAGCTGAAATACCAGTATTTTACATAGAGTGACTGCCTATCTGACCTCCACAACCCAGTTACTGGGTAATACCATACCCCTTGGTAAGACTGGTTGTCAGAATTTCGGGCTTCTGACGACCCGTAAAGACTGTCAAAGATCCACAATTGACAGCCGGGCCCAACAGCTTAACGTACTTTCCGAGGCACGGAGGAGTCTTGGTATGTAAAGGTGGTCACCCATCCATGGACCAGCCCCGGCAAGTGCAGCTTAACCTGATGGATCGACCCGTGCGGCTGTTATTATACTTTAGCCACGAGCTCCTCCGGCGTAATTACTGCTGTTATTACTTTAGCCACGAGCTCCTCCGGCGTAATTACTGCTGTTATTACTTTAGCCACGAGCTCCTCCGGCGTAATTACTGCTGTTATTACTTTAGCCACGAGCTCCTCCGGCGTAATTACTGCTGTTATTACTTTAGCCACGAGCTCCTCCGGCGTAATTACTGCTGTTATTACTTTAGCCACGATTTTTACAACTCTTGTCTATATAAAAAACCTTTCAAGTGCGAGTTTGACTTGCATACGAAGGGTTCTGTACGATGTTTTTTGTATGTAGCGGCAATATCAATACGCACTCTGTGAAAATGTTGACTGTGCACCTATCGGTTCATGAGATACAGCCGTAATATGTAAAGATTGTCACCCATCCATGGACCAACCCCTGCAAGCGTGGCTTAACCTGATAGATCGACCCGTACGGCTGTTATTACTATGTCATCAATATTACACTAATATGGTCTGATAGTAATGCCCATTGATAACACACTACACAATATGCCGCGATACCGTCACGCATGTGTTTTCGAATCGATTCAGTGGAGCGAACCGAATGCGATGCTAATGTGTGACGATCACGACCGGTGACTTAGTGATGGATGGAGTCTAAATCGTGAATGTATCGAAGCTGGCATAATGCTTTATCGATAACAGCAAGAATTTGCTAGTCATCATCATCATCATTATCATTTCAGCCGAAAGACGTTCACTGCTGGACATAGGCCTCCCCAAAGTGTCGCCACAGCGATCGGTCCTGTACGTCTCGCATTCCTGCGACCCTCACCAGGTCATCGGTCCACCCTGGAGGCCTTACAACGCTGCGTCTTCCGTCACGCGGTCGTCACTCCGGAACGTTTCGGCCCCATCGACCGTCTGTTCTGCGAGCAATGCGACCTGCGCACTGCCACTTGCGTTACGTTTGACGATTGTTCGGGCTATATCGGTAACCTTGGGTGGCCAGTTTAGTATCACAAACTCCGAACATAGCCCTCTCCATTGCTCTTTGGGTGACTTCTAGCTAGGACATGGCTGGAGATGGATCACTGTGTTGCCCATTTTCTCATAGGTCATGGCAATTTTAAGGGTAAATTATTTTTCTTCAAGCTTGTTGCTTTACCTTTATGTCAATGTTCTACAACCTGATTGCGAACACCTGATTGCGAATACGAACAACCCGCACCTCCTATAGAAGTGTACTCTTTGGCAAACTGAACGCAATATTATGTTGGATAGTATTCAGCCTACGTCTGGAGTTGTCTATTACACGGACCTTGTGGAAACCAGATCGAATTTCCGTGCATTCAAGCGTTTTTGCCATACCTATTATTGGAAACAATGTAACAGCTCACAATTTTAGGACCCATTGATATTAGTGTTTTTTAATCAGTGGTGCTTGGCAACTGAGCTTACCCAAGTAGTAAATACCCCCTGGAAGACATTGACACTGTCAGATGATCTTTGCTGGGTGGTTGATAGCAGCTGGATGAGACTACTGAAGATTGACACCTACGTCCAGCAGTGGCCTTCACAAGGCTGATGATGACACTAACATATTCGCAAGCACGTATGGCAAGGGCAGCTGAATAACAGTCCCGAAGATTGAGTAAGTATGCCATTGAAGAGATCTATGTCTGAGTTTCCTGATAGCTACAACCTGGGGGTCTTTAAGTCAAGAGTGAATAGGTTACTTCTAGACAAGCGTGCTCCATCGTCGACCTCATCATCGCTTACAATTAGGTAAGATAGTGGTCAAAGGCAAGCCTAACAATAAAAAAAAAATTGGCACTCCGGGAGTACTGACAGAAGTGAAAACTTGAACAAAATCCGCTACGCGATCCGCTACAAGTGCTACGCCGCTACGAAGTGTCGGTGTCTGTTTTCACTTCAAATGGAAACAATCCGCTACGAGTGCTACGACGGCGCGTTGGGCATCTGAAAATAGCACAACGCGCCTAAAGAATTTACACTTCAATAAAAAAAGCAGAGGCGTCCTACGGGCTGATGATAATGGCAGAGCTTGGAAGCAAAACTAGCTATGGTTTTCTTTTTTTTGTGGGATGAGAAATCATCCAATGACTTCTCCCGCTCTGGGTGGAGCGGCAGACTCTTACTGACTAAAACCCATCCCTGTTCCTCCCTGCCCTGAATGCAGGCGGGCGAGGTAACTCTTTCGAATTTATCTTCAGCCCCCGGGCAGGCATCGGCCATGACGGGCACCGTCTTGTTTGCTGACAACTCATTGAGGCGCGCGTGGACCACTACGCGCCGTCGACTCTCGGGCCTGGTGCTGATCGGACGGCGAGCAACCCATTACTCGCCGTCCGCAGGCCCGGGTAAAACTAGCTATGCTGAATTCCTTCGTGATTGGAATAGCACGAGTTGTAATTACGTCATTATTTCATTAGGTACTTTTACGACGACTTAATTTTAAACACTGTCTTTACTTACTTGAAATTCCTCACCGATTTCATCTGACCCCGGGCCAATGTCTGCAAGATATGCGCTACGGTCAGGGTCCGGCGAAATAATTAGATTTTCTACTTTCTAATTAGGCACTGGCTGGCGCCGGCGCTTCCCGCCTCATTAGACGCACATGCTTCTAATCAGACCATGAAAGTGCACGGACTTCAACCTTTTAATGGTTTGTTTTTCCATTTAAATCTTCGTCTATATTATATGGTGTCGTACATGCCTGAAGGGATAATACGATGGGTACGTTTTAGCATGCCAAAGAGGTCATTGTATAAAACTAAAGCAAAAAAAAAACTTGAGAGGTGTCAAGGGACACCCGGATGGAACGAAGTTCCTTTCGATTAATTAGTGAAGGAATTGTATTATAATTTTATTTTTTTTAATTTATAATATTTTTTTTTATTATTAACTACGCACACACGCACGCACGTAAGAAGTTATACTTCATCATCTCATCTCATCTCATCGCAGCTCAGCTCAGATCTGCTAATCTCAGCTCAGCTCAGCTCAGCTCAGCTTAGCTCAGCTCAGCTCAACTCAACTCAACTCAACTCTTTAGCAATAACAACAACTATAACGAAAGTAATTGTAATAAAATTTTATTTTTTTTACTATAGCGTAAGAATTTTTTCCGTCTAGCCCCCTTTCACAACGCGTGATAAGGAACTTCGTTCCAAAAGTTGGCCGTCACCGGACGCCCGGTGTGAAACTTCTATTTTAATATTAGAGTTAAAAATTGTTGTTAGTTGTTGGTTGTTGTTGTGTTACTTTTTTTCGCATAGATGTTTCTAGGGAGAAGGGAGTCAAGAGCGGCGGCGTAGTGGGCATAGACGCACGACAGCGTCATGCCATTCGCCGTCACAGCACTCGAGTCGATTTTAGCCGTGCCAATAGATGTTTCACATCAAAAATAAGGTGAGAGTTACCTCGCCCCTGGGCATTCAGGACAGGGAAGGAACAGGGGTGGGTTTTAGTCAGTAAGAGTCAGACACGCCCTCCCGCTCCATCCTAGAGCGGCAGATGTCATTGGAAGATTTCCCACCCCACAAAAAAAAAGGTGGGACACACACACACATAAATACAATGCGGAATCATTTACCCAGAATGTTATGACAAATAAGAGCAGTGGTGGCCCAGTGGTAACGACCGTGACTTACAAGTTGTAGGTCGTGAGTTCAAACCCAGGCAGGCGCTTTACTTTGTGAAAAATATTTCATCACCACTGCTCTCAAAACGGTGAAGGAAAACATCGTGAGGAAACCGGCATGTCCTACAACCAAAAATTCGAAGACATGTGACATCTACCAACCCGCATTGGGCCGGCGTGGTGGATTACGACCCACACCCTCTCACAGAGAGGAGGCCTGTGCCCCAGCAGTGGGGATATTAAAAGGCTGATGATGAATACGCTGTTATGATATGATCCATTGGAAGATCTATAATTTACCTACCAATAAGCTTTTACTGAAAAGTAAAATAAGTTAGTTAGTTGAGAACGTAAAGTATGATTAGGCGAAAGCAGCGGTTTTAGTGAGTGGAAAGGAAAAAGCTGGCAAATTATCAAGTGCATAATAATGTTGTAAACTTTTACTACTAAAGCATTAAATGCCAGTCGTTTTAAGGTGCGCTTCTTACTTAGAGTAGTTTGTTGCAGGGGCGCCGAATCCGTCGGTGCTCGCGCCATGTTATTTCAGAAAACCCTCATTCGCTCGTTAAGGCGCTATTAACTGCCAAAAACCTTGAGTTTGCGTGCTTGCGTGTTCTGTGCTTAGCTCACGTAACGCGTCGTATTTCCACCCAGTATTAAGACTCGCCCATCAAGGAGTGCTGTCCCAAATTAGACGCATTATTAATTTTTTACACATAAACAACAAGTATTAAACTAAAATTATAAATAATCAAATGATCTTTAAAATTGTGAAGGTCTCATAAAAATACGCTTTATAGTTTTTGCGTGACTCTCATTTTTTTTTTACAAATTAATTACACTATGTTATAAAAATATAATATCAAATATTCTCAGATCAAATTACGACGGAAATTGTCTAGAGTAACATATATTTTTTTCAAAGAAATAAGACTAGTCGTTTAGACGTGATGTTCAATTAAAAACCATTAAAAGTCGTATAACTGCGCCTTAAGTTCTTCCTGCACAATCCGCATGAAATACGGAAGCAATTCAGTATGTTCCTTCATAACGAAATCGTCATAAAAGTTCCTTTTATTGTTTTTCTCATTTTAATACTCCATCTGCGGACTGTGTTCCAATCGTCCGGAATGCCTCGTAAAGTCTTCAGAAGGTCGTAAAGGTAGTTGTGAGAAGGCTGTATTGTGTGGTGTCTGTGGCCCGGAGTCAATGTACCAATTGCGATTTTCCTGATAGCCATAGACGGAATGTCTGATTCTTCAATTCCAAAAATTATGACGTGTAGCTGCGGGTTATTTAATTAATAGATTGGACTGGACTGTCAGATGAATGCCTTAATTCATACTTAATTATAATTTACGAAGGTATGAAATTATCACCTTCCTACTCCTCCCGACCGAATTTCGATCACAGTGGCCAATCTTAACGGAGATTAGCGAAATCATCATCTTCCTGCCCTTATCCCATGTTACTTGGGGTCGGCGCAACACGTTGTTTTATTCCATTCAGTTCTGTCAGCCGTCACGCTATCGTTAACTCCCTTTTCTTTCATATCACTGCTCACACAATCCATCCATCTTTTCTTTGACACTATCCACATTCATAACTCTTTTAATTACATGTGTTTCATCCCTCGTCTTCACATGACCATACCAAGATAAGCGGTTCCCTTTCAACTTTTCTGTCACTGGCGCCACTTTTAAACTGGTGCACTGTCTGTTCCTTCATTCTCTTAGTCTGATGGAAGGGGGGGGGGGGGGGGGGGCAATCTAACAGGACCAACGGTTTTACGTGATTTCCGAATTCAGGGGGTGTTACACCACCAACTTCCAAACTCTAAGCTGCTACGATACGTAATAGATCTACTTTTGTCTATGGAGTGTAGTGGCGCACCACACCCTAGCATGTATTGTCTATGGTTCTCAGGTGTGACCATAAAAAAATGAGATCTTAGTTTAATTTTTTTACGGTTTGAATACAAGGCTTTTGCAAATTTCATTATGTGCGTTTGTGGTCTTAGCAAAATATATATTTTTTCTTTCTTTCTTTCGTTTCTACAGAGATAAACCCTCATATCTGAATAGCAGTGGGTATTGCAAAATTCATGCCTAAAACACCATAAGTACAAGTACATATTAACCAATCATTCAAATTGAAGTTAATAAATGCACGGGCGTACCAAAACGTACTGCGCAGTCTAAACAATGCTGCAAACAACTACTAAATGATAGAACAATACCAATTTAAACTAATGTTTCCTATTTCCACCCAGTCACGGTCAATTCTTTATTCTCGGCCACATGTTTAGTGAATGAAACGATTGTGTTAAACTTAAAAAATACTATATTTAGTATACTAGTGACGTGAAAGAGTAAAACCTGTTATTTATCGATAGTATGTTTAATTTTGTATCTATAAATTAATCGAGATTTATCGACGTCGATAGAGCTTGTTATTGGGGAAATAAATCGTGAATTTATAGTTATTATCGGATTGTAAAACGATAATTCAATTTTACTCGGGTGCTGTTTATGGAGATATTGAGATAGTTTATAAGATCATTATTCTTGAGAAATGTAATATAAATAACCAATGAAAGAGTTACCCAACTAACATAATTATTAAAGCTGAAAGGACAGTTCTTAGCAATAATAACTGTGCATCAAAGAAACATCTTCATTACGAAATAATAGGAAACTATTGCCATTAAAATTTCAATCAATCTTCTCACGATGGCTGTAAACATTCGTTATGTTTACAGCCATTGCGAGAAGATTCATTGAAACCAATGATTCAATATTCTATAAATACAATGATTAACAGAGTATATTTATACATTTTTAAAGAGTGACATTGTAATGAATCACTGTAAAGACAATGAGGAAACTCGTGGCTTGAATAAAAACAAGCGTCGACCACGATAGTCTGACGTAACTGTGTTAGAAATCAGATGTAGATATGGTCATTTAAATATATATAAATAAGACCACCGTGCTTCTCAAATAGCTGTCATAAAAGGCGATTACGAGTTAGGAATATCGAATATTATAGCAATGAAACCAACCATCGGTATAATAATTGCGACTTATTCGATATTATGACCGTTAATCATCTTGACATTCACGGTGATTGCAGAATTTTCTTGCCAATCATGGCTGAACTTGGACATGTCGTCAACATAAATATGACCATTTAAGTATAGAGTATTCTTTGGGTAAATGTAGGTATAGGTATTCACACTAGGTGATCTTTTACAACGTTATAGCAGTATTTATAAAAAAAGTGGACATTCAATATTAAAAGTCTTTTTCTGAGAATAAGTTCATAGATCTTTGATTCATTCATGTCTCGCTATCTAGTATTTACACTAGGATGCGATAAAACATTCCACAAATGACTGGAGGCTATAACAACAAAAGGAAACAACATAATTACATTAGAAAGGAAGTAATTAAACGTTTCAAGTAATCGCATCGATACATTCGCGTCTTCCCGATAATTTATCGATAACGATGGCGCAGCACTGGCCGTTGAATCACACGAAGAAAAAATAAACTTGGTACGAATATAGTCCGCGACCTTCGGGTGAGTCAATCACTAAATACATGACGAAAGGGAGACTGAAATGAAACGGCTCCAAATTATATCCCTGACATAAAAAGTTTAAACTCGTTTTTAATAAAGTTGACCGAAACTTGTGGTTTGGAGCGGGCGGTACCTGAATACCTGATGTACCTGTACGCCAAGTTTTAGTGCAAAATAAGGCGCAGTTATACGACTTCTAATGATTTTTAATTGAACATCACGTCTAAACGACCAGTCTAATTTCTTTGGAAAAAAAATTATGATATGTGAATATTTGAAATTATATTTTTATAACTTAGTAGGGGAAGGCCAAAGAAACGATGGTTGGACTGTGTGAAAGAGGATATGGGTAAAAAAGGGGTGACTACAGAGATGACGACTAATAGAGGAGTATGGAAGGAAAAGACATGTTGCGCCGACCCCAAATAAATTGGGATAAGGGCAGGAGAATGATGATGATTTTTATAACTTATAATTAATTTGTAAAGTTATGTCAAACTCGGATAAATAATTGAGAGTCATGCAAAAACTATGTATAAAGCGTATTTTTATGAAACCTTCACCATTTTAAAGATTATTTAATTATTTCTATTTTAGTATCCGTGTTTTAGTACCTGTTGTTTTATATATAATAAATTAATAATGCGTCTAATTTCGGATAGCGTTCCTAGACGGGCGAGTCCTATTACTGGGTGGACGTACGACGCGTTACGTGAGCTCAGCACAGAACACGCAAGCTAACCACTCAAAGTCATTGGTAGCGACTTGAAACAAGTGAAGGATGGAGTAAGTCTATTTCTAAACGAATGATGGTTGTAATGTAACCATAACACCAATCTGCCCAGGTGTTGAGTATAAATTCGAAACAGAGTTACCTCGCCCCTGGGCACTCAGGGCAGGGAAGGAACAGGGGCGGGTTTTAGTCAGTAAGAGATTGACACGCCCTCCCGCTCCACCCTAGAGCGGGAGATGTCATTGGATAAAAACCCCACAAAAAAAAGAAAACCATAACACCAATGAATCATCAACCAAATACAAATACTTTTATTGTCTTAAAACATAAGCAACAATTTTTTGAAGCCTCTGACTCCCAAACTAGGTGAGCCTGTATGTCAGGAGTCAGCGCCTTCCCCATTTTATTTTGGCTAAATAATTTAGATAAACATAGGATTTAAGAGAAAAGAAAAAAGAAACGATATTACCACTAAAATAAGTATCAATAATATCGGATATTAACAATAATAAAAAAAAAAATAATCAAAATCAAAATACTTACTACTAAATTTAATTAAAATCAATCGATAAATTGTAAAATTAATAAAAGCGCAAACTAAAATAATATAAAATCAAAATCAAATCAAAATCCCAATAACTAAATAAAATAAATTTAGAACCGCAAATGCGTACTTAATGAACAAGCGAACGACGCACACACAAATAAATAATTAAATGACGTAAATAATATGATTAAGGCCTAAAAATATGACTCACATTATCTCTACATATTACGAGTATATGTACTCGTAAATCAAAGTCGCTTTCCCCGTCTGTCTGTTTCTCCGCTAACTCCTCCTAAACCACGCTACGGATTTTAATGTGCTTTTCACTAATAGAAAGAGCGATAACCCAACAAATAGATACAAATCTGCGAAGTCGTTACGGAGATAATCGCAAGACAAACAGACTTTCCAACAATATTGCACACAAATGGTCTATTTGGACCACATAATAGTACACTGCAGTAAGCACTCGACAATCGAGAGTTGCTTATTGACACTTCCTGATAATAATGACGCACTTCCGGTATGAAGTAAAGTATATTGCTATGCAAATTGGTGTATTTACTTCTCTATGGAGAAATTCGGAGCTACTGAAGTATATAGAGCCATAAAATTAAGTTCAAGATCAAATATTATAAATGCGAAAGTTTGTATGGATGGATGGATGTTTTTACACAATCACGCCAGAACGGCTGAACAGATATGGATAAAATTTGACACTAAGACAGATTGTAGTCTGGAATAGCACATAGAATACTTTTTATCCCAGGAGCATGTTTCCTTGGGATGATTTTCCATTTTCACGCGGACGAAGCCGCTGGCTATAGTAATAACAGCCGCACGAGTCGATCCATCAGGTTAAGTTACGCTTGCCGGGGTTGGTCTATGGATGGGTGACCATCTTTAAATACCGAGGCTCCTCCGTGCAAACACGTTAAGCCTTTAGTCCTAGCTGTCAATCGTGGATCTTTGACAGTTACGGGTCGTCAGAAGCCCGAAAGTTTTGCCAAGGGGTATCGTATTACTCAGTAACTGGGTTGTGGAGGTCAGATGGTGGATGGATGGATGGAAAGGTGATAGACGGAGTGTCAAAATCCAGCAATCTGAAGTACCAGAATGTGAAGCCGGCTTGTCTCTGTAAACGCGAAATAAGCTCACATAGACAAAATGAGAAGCCGATACGTCATCGTTACGTTCGTCAACATCACTCACACAATTTAACGATCCTGCTTCATGTATCCTTTCATAGACTAAGATTCAGACCATATTAAATTCGTGTCGACAAGTGCACAAATCGATACATCGCGTGCAGCTACGCGAGTCATGTCGATCGCACGACGCGCGTCGTTCGCGTGACAGCCGTTCTGAGAGATCATCCGATTCAAGGTGGCTACCGTCTCGGGAGCTGTAATTTTGATCGATGAGCTACATTTTCGCTTTCTTTAATTTTGCGTGGATGTAGTGAAATTTGTTTGTTTTTGAAAGTGACTGAGCGTGATTGTAGTGACACAACAGTTGGTAAATTTGATAGAGACGTATAAGTTATGTAATTATGTATAATTATATAGTTAACATGAATATTATGTGTTGCAGTAAGTTAAACAGAGAGGTTTGGAGCGAGGAAGGGGAGACCTATGCCAGCAGTGGGACATGTAGTATATTAAAAAAAACTAAAACTTGCTAATATCACCTAATATTCTGTGAGGGTTCATCGGCGAACTGAATAATTCTGCCATGATGATATACATAAACGTCATTAGGTATGTGAATGCAACTACAGAACATCTTCCTTAAATAGTACAATTTCCAGAAATAAATTAACCCAGACACAATAACATTTGCATAAAGTTCCTACAAGCATTTCAATGCAAACTTTAAATTACGAAGAAAATATAGTATCAACCGCAATTAGTAAAATGAGACGGTTAACAGCTCAAATTAAACAATAGCACTGTACTCTAGTATTCATCCAAAACGAAAATAAATAACGAAGATTCCTTTAATTAAAATCCAAAGAATGTGAAGAAAAAGAAACGAGTAGAGTTTCACACGACGATGTAACGAATGAGGAATACACATGAGTCACTGCTGATCCGAAAATAGCCACCAAAACGGTTTTAGCCCTAACCCTAATCTTTCAATTGTACGCTCATTCGACAAATGTAGTTTTCAAGTAACTATAAATCTATAATCGGATTGTTAGTTTGTTTCTTATTATTCAAACGGAAGACGATGTAAATATAGCCCTGATTCATCCATGAGTGATGGATAGGGGGAAATATGTTTATAAAACGGTTGTTAATTTTATTCCGAAACTCTTTAGTCACATAATATGAATGACTAAAGACTGGCCAACAATTCCACTAAGTATGCATTTACAGCGAAATAACTATGAACTTGAAAATAAGGAAAAGTAAGTTGTTTTGAAAATACCAGTCGTAAACAAAGATACCTATGTGTATTGAACTGTAAACAATATTACAATTATTACAACAATAATTTTAGTGGTTTACCACGTATGCGTAAGTGATTGTTTTATAACCCTCAACACTAATCAACTGAAGTTTATTTACTAAACGTAAAACCCCAATAGTTACTAACACAAATTAAGCCCCATATAACCTCAATGTAAATCGACTGAAGTTCATTCAATAAACGTAAAACAACAATAGCTACTAACACAAATTAAGCCCCATATAACCTCAACGCTAATCAACTAAAGTTAATTCAAGAAAAGTAAAATCCCAATAGTTACTAACACAAATTAAGCCCCATAAGACCTTAATGTAAATCCATTGAATTTCATTCAATAAACGTAAAACCGCAATAGTTACTAACACAAATTAAGCCCCATAAGACCTCAATGTAAATCCACTGAAATTCATTCAATAAACGTAAAACCTCAAAAGTTACTAACAAATTAAGCCTCAAGCTAATATCGACATCGTGAATCGTGCAACTGAACCTACCGAACGAAAGAACAGACAGATCGACGTCCTAATCCTAATCCTTTCTAATATATACGGGCATTAGCAACAGGGTCAGAGCATGGTTTAGCTTGCTGCATACCATTGTCGCATGGCACTACGGGTGGGCATAGTGCAGCCCTAGGGAATCGTTCAAGGTGGAATCATTGACATTTTCTGTAGAAATTTTACGAGTAGGTACTCATGTCCCCTAAAATTCCTTGGAAAAGACGTAAAATTCAGAAAGGTTAAGTTTATCGTGGTTTTTGTGGTGTCTCTTGGCTGGTCCAAAGATTTTCCATATTTGGAAATAATTGGTAGACGAGAATTAGAGCGAGAGTTACGAATATCAATGTGGATGGATGGAGAGGGAGAAGGAGGCTAAAGAAAAGATGGATGAATTGTGTGAGGAGTGATATGAAAGAAAATGGAGTCAGTGATAACGTGACGGCTGACAGGACAGAATGGGAGGAAAAACGTGTTGCGCCAACCCCAAGTAACATGGGATAAGGGCAGGAAGAAGGTGATGGAAATAGTTGGTAGACATACCTGAATGGCATCCGTGTTCATTGTATATTCCAGTATGATAATGTCAAACAATAATGGCAAGTGTAAATGATTGTTAATCGACTTGTTTACAGACAATTGCTACTTTGCAGTAATGGATATTTAGTTGTCTATAATCTGTATTTAGAAACAGCATTAACCCTTAAAAGGCAAAGACCAGAAGAAGATTCTCATCCAGTGCGTTTAATATTCAAAATAGAAATGTTAAGCCGAACGTCCACCGCCAGCTAAAATAAGTTAGTTTAGTTTAGCTCGCATAGTTGAGCCAGTTTTTCATACATGTGCGTCCACCGCAAACTATGGCACATGTATGAAAAACTGGCTCAACTATGCGAGCTAAACTAAACTAACTTATTTTAGCTGGCGGTGGACGTTCGGCTTTAACGTAAAGCAAACAGACGGAGACGTAAACGACGAGATCCCTATGCTTACTAAAACTAGAATAATAAAGTGAACTAAAGGTGTCCAAAGAAGTAGTTTCACAAGAACCAAAACATTATATATGTTCCAAGTCTTTTGTAGTCTCCGTTGTAAACAAAACCTTATATTCTCGTGACATTAGTTCAGAGGTCAAATTCCCTTTGCAATACCATCTTCAAACTTATGGAGACGCTGGCCCGAATCGATTAAAGAACGTTCTACCAGAGACAGTTAAAGAACTGCAAACACGATATTCACAAATAGACCAATAGTAAGAACATCACAACTCCCTAATACAGACAGTCCAAATTGAACAACAATTGCTCCCAAATAAAGCGAAATTTCCCATAGTGCTATGAGAAAGCAAGCTTGTGCATTCAGTTCAGTAAACCCATAAACGTATTTTAGGTGTCTAGGCTTGTCCAACTTTATGTGTGTCCAATTCTCCCTACCTTTGTAAACGATACCTTTCCTAGCATTTCAGGTTCAGAAGTAGCATTCCTGGTTCTATGCTGTCTTTAAAGTTATTGTGTATTCCTGAACAGACCAGCACGGCGACATCGGTATCAAAAAAGTGGAAAATAAAAAACTTTTTTACAAAAAAAAAAACAACCGACTTCCAAAAAAGAAAATACACTAAAAATTAAAAAATAACTTTAATTTCGGAAGTCGGTGTTTGTATTTTATTTCTTCGTTATTTGACACCGACTTCCGAAATTAAAGTTATTTTTAATTTTTAGTGTATTTTCTTTTTTGGAAGTCAGTTCTTTTTTTTGTAAAAAAAAATATATATTTTTCACTTTTTAGTTGTTCTACCCCCAGAACTGAAAAAAAACTGAAAACCCCAATAACATGGAACGTGGAATTTAAACATACTCGTAATTGGAGAAAACTAAAACGTCATCTATGTATACGTATTTTTCGTTTTTGTTCAGTTTTTCAAAAAGCGCTAAAGCAATTTCTATAAAAATTATATGGGACCACCTCGGGAGTATATTCTTTCGGATAAAAAAAGAATTTTGAAAATCGGTCTGGTGGACATACATACAGTCGAACATAGAACCTCCTCCCTTTTCGAAGTTGGTTAAAAACCTATTATGGCGGCAGTTCACGCTCGTCGAGTCACCACGAGACAGGCCGAGACGAGTATGTAGATGGTGCCTTCGTCGCGTCGCGTCGCGTCTCTCGGTGGCTCCCGTGTCGAGCCTCTACGCGACGAGATCCACATGACACGAACGAGACGAGCGTGTACAGCTTTATTTAAACATAATATGAAGCAGTGTTCCGTGTCTCGAGTATCGAAACTATATTTTCTTAGGGCCATCTTTATTGGTTTGTGGTACTAAAGGACGCATTCCAACACATTACAAATGCGCTCTTTTCTCAGGATAACACCAGCATTTTTTTGGGGTGGGAAATCATCGAATAACTTCTCCCGCTCTGGGTACTCGTAGAGCGGGATGGCGTGTCAGACTCTTACTGACTTAAACCCATCCCTGTTCCTTCAGTTGCCTGTGTCAGGGCAAGGTGACTCTTTCAAACACACCAGCGACCCTGGAAGGAGGATAACACTCATACACACTAATGGACTACTGAAAAATCTAGATAGCTTCGATTCTTCGACGTAACATACCCATAATTGATTCACAACCTGTCTTAATGAGTCAGCAACTTGGATACAACTAACCAATATCCATATTTCAAGTGACTAATCGCCCCGGGTCTGCGGACGGCGAGTAATGGGTAGCTCGCCGTCCGATCAGCACCAGGCCCGAGAGTCGACGGCGCGTAGTTTCCCACACACGCCTCAAAGAGTTGTCAGCAATAATGACGGGGCCCGTCATGGCCGATACCTGCCCAGGAGTTGTGGATAAATTCGAAAACAGAGTTACCGCGCCGCTGGGCACTCAGGGCAGGAAAGGAACAGGGGTGGGTTTTAGCCAGTAAGAGTCTGACACGCCCTCCCGCTCCACCCTAGAGCGGGAAATGTCATTGGATGATTTCCCAATCCACAAAAAAAAGTGACTAATCGCACATTATGAGTGCCCTCTCCATTCTAAACCATACCTTAGCCTTAGCATCCCGAGTCTGCGGCCAGAGGTGACATTCTTATGCTCGTTCTATATTTCGCCTTATTTGTGTAGGTACATGAACAATGGCGTTGGCATGAAATATGTGAGGGATCCTTCGATCATAATTAATTTTACGAGAGGAATGATGGATGGACAAGAGCTGAATGTTTCAGTGATATACTTATGTGTATGGACCACCTTGGGATTTTACGTGAATGGTGTAGATAATTGATCAGTGTGGAGATGTGTTATTTGATGGATACCTATGCGTCCAAATTTTATGGTCACATAGTGATAAGAATACAAGAATGCGTCCAACCAAGGAAGTCAGTGCAATTGATCTTGTCAGATTCATTCATATATCAAAACAGAACGAATTACATTAACGTGATTTAAAAATAAAAAACCGGTTAAGAAGAGTTCCGTGCGATTTTTATTATTTGTTGTTATAGCAGCAACAGAAATACACATTCTGTGAAAATTTCAACTGTCTTCCTATTACGGATCATGATATACAGCCCGCTGACAGACGTACGGACAGCGGAGACTTAGTAATAGGGTCCCGATGGTTACCCTTCGAGTACGGAATCATAAAAAAAATTAAACATAGCAGTACCTATCTATTTCGCTCTGCCTTTGAAGGGAACATTGATAAAGACACAGTTCTCGATATAACGAAGCTTGGTACAGGAACATTAGTCAAGTCAGACATGAACCATGGCGCCCCGTGAGTCGAACTGATTGGAGACCATTCGCTTGCATTACTCATTATCGATTTGGTTTATTTGCTTAATTCAACAGACTGTGATTTTACTATACGTAGTCACGAAGATATGGAAACTAGTCTGGTAAACTCGTGCATTTAATAAATTGCATGACAGAAAAGGGTGACGGGTGTTTAATATATTATTATGATGATGTGGCATAGAAAGTAAACCATTATACTAGTTATCTGCATTATCCTAAAGTTCCAATTGTGCAACCAAAAGTAAATACTTTACTGACAGACTTTATCCACAGTCAAAAGCTCCAGGGTAGCCCGCAAAATTCGAATTTTCTTACGTTTTTTCAATTTGCTGGTCAGTATCAGGTTGTATGTTGGTCAAAAAATGATTCGCGGCCGTAGCAAGGACGTATTTACAGAACTGTAATCATTAAAATCATCAATATACTCTCTGTTAGTCAATTTTTTTTTTAAGACACCTCGAACAAAATTATGCTATAAAATAACTACTACTTGACGTAAAAGGGGGCCGACTACAGAAATGTAGTGATAGATAGCGCACTTCTCGCAGTCTGCTCCGATTTTCGGTATCTCGGTTCACTCGTGCAAAGCGATGGCGAAATAGATCGGACTGTTAAGCACAGAATTAACACTGGATGGATGAAATGGCGGCAGGTCACCGGGACTATCTGTGACTCCCGCATTCCCCATAAACTTAAGGGGAAGATTTATAAAACAATGGTCAGACCTGCTGTCTTGTATGGTTCAGAATGTTGGGCCTCAAAAGGGATGAATGAAAAGCAATTGCATGCGGCTGAGACGAGAATGCTAAGAGCGATGTGTGGTGTTACGCGCATGGATAGAATTAGGAATGAGTATACATATAAGAGGAAGTCTGAAAGTGGCACCGCTGGCTGACTGAAAAGTTGTGTGGAAGTCGGTTGTCGTGGTATGGGCATGTGATGCGGAGAAATGAAGAAAATGTCGTGAGGAAAGTCTTGTGTATGGATGTGGATGGCTATAAGAGTAGGGGAAGGCCAAAGAAACGATGGTTGGACTGTGTGAAAGAGGATATGGGTAAAAAGGGGGTGACTACAGAAATGACGACTAATAGAGGAGTATGGAAGAAAAAGACATGTTGCGCCGACCGAAAATAAATTGGGATAAGTAAGGGCAGGAGAATGATGATGATGAATTTGTAGTTTACGATATGAGAATAAATAAACTACTTAAAGATCAACAACGAAGTAAAATAAATTTCAACTCAACAACAGAAATGAATTGAACTAATTTATAAATGTAACTGTCCCAACTTGTAAACTGCCTCCACCATTTTGGGTATCACAAAATTACCCAACCGTCAAATGAGCTAACCTTATTTAGACCCATTCGTTGGGAACACGAAGAATTTACATGAACATCAACCCACTGTTTATCGCAGAGATTATCAAACCAATGAATATAAATAAGACATTTTTATTGATACACCGATTAGGTATTTAGTTTAATTTGGCTTCAAAAGAAGCAGCTTAAATTTTCCTAATTTAAGCAGGGAATTATTATGGTGTTAGCTTGAGCGGCAAACTGTATGTACCCTAAAAAATATCCCAAGGGAATATACTCCTGGGATAAAAAGTAGCCTAAGTGCTATTCCAGACTATAATCTATGTCTGTGCCAAATTTCATCCAGACCCTTTCAGCCTTTCTACCGTGATTGAATACCTAAAAAACATCCATCCATCCAAATTTTCGCATTTATATTATTAGTAGGCGAGTAAGTTTGACCGCTATCATCTCTGTTAGTGCCGTCCATACAGACTGCTTAGAGCAGTCGAGACCAACTGCACGAGACCAGTCGTGTTGCGGTTGGGACCTTCATAGACGGACTGCTTAGAGCAGTCGAGACCAACTGCACGAGAGCAGTCGTGTTGCGGTTGGGGCTTTCATAGACGGACTGCTTAGAGCAGTCGAGACCAACTGCACGAGAGCAGTCGTGTTGCGGTTGGTGCCTTCATAGACGGACTGCTTAGAGCAGTCGAGACCAACTGCACGAGAGCAGTCGTGTTGCGGTTGGGGCGTTCATAGACGGACTGCTTAGAGCAGTCGAGACCAACTGCACGAGAGCAGTCGTGTTGCGGTTGGGGCTTTCATAGACGGACTGCTTAGAGCAGTCGAGACCAACTGCACGAGAGCAGTCATGTTGCGGTTGGGGCCTTCATAGACGGACTGCTTAGAGCAGTCGAGACTAACTGCACGAGAGCAGTCGTGTTGCGGTTGGGGCCTTCATAGACGGACTGCTTAGAGCAATCGAGACCAAATGCACGAGAGCAGTCGTGTTGCGGTTGGGGCCTTCATAGACGGACTGCTTGGAGCAGTCAATACATTTATATCTAGCTACGAAAACAAATGAACTGCTGGAGCGGTCCGTGAATGGCGATCGTCAATTTATTATTGAAACTGCTAGTCAGTAAGAGTCTGACACGCCCTCCCGCTCCACCCAGAGCGGGAGGGCGAGGAAAAAAAAAAAAAGATCGCGTCGGCACTAGGGTTGCCAACTTTTTTAAACCTTAAAAAAAAGAGTAATACTTCAAACAGTAACTGGGTTGTGGAGGTCAGAAAGGCAGTCGCTCCATGTAAAATACTGGTATTCAGTTGCATCCGATTAGACTGGACGCCGACCCAAAGATAGTTGGGAAAAGGCTAGGCAGGCAGATTTTGTATGACTCCAAACATAAAATATATAATTATAATTTTTAAGCTTATTTTTTATTAATTTCAATGAACATTTAACAGTAGATAAACGTTAAAATTTTTGGTTATGTCAATGGGTATACATGACTGATATTAGTATAGCAAACATTGTGAAAATAGAGTATTATAGCGTACTCTATTAGTATTACAGATTATAGAGTACACCTACATGAAATAGAGTACAATACTCTATTTTAGAGTACGGTTGGCAGCCCTAGTCGGCACTGACTGCTCCAAGCAGTCCGTCTATACGGCCTTACTGCTTGACCAACGAGCGAAACGAATAGACAGCTGTCCACATCACAGCACCTACCATTTCATAACAAACCATTTACTTGATCTATTATTATGAAATTCAGACTCACTGCTTTGTTCACATAACCTCCTCGAAGAAAACTCATTATCCACAAGAATCGGCAAATAAAGAAAAATAATATACTGTTTCAGTTGTTCGTTCTCTCGTGAAACTCGTAATACGAGTAACTCCAAGAAAAGTTTGTTCGGAGTTTTTATATTTTGTTGTTTGTAATTGCTGTGTCAGATACAATCGCAGTCACATTTTTTTTTAATATACACCTATATGTATAAGGCTTGTGGCTAAAGTTATAACAGCCGCAAGGGTCGATCCAACAGGTTAAGCTACGCTTGCCGGAGTTGCTCCTTGGGTGAGTGATCACCTTTACATACTGAGACTCCTCCGTGTCTCGGAAAGCACGTTAAGTCGTTAGTCCCGACTGTCAATCGTGGATTTTTGACAGTCGTTACGGGTCGTCAGAAGCCCGAAAGTCTGACATCCAGTCTTACCAAGGGGTATCGTATTACCCAATAACTGGGTTGTGGAGGTCAGATAGGCAGTCGCTCCATGTAAAATACTGGTATTCAGCTGCATCCGGTTAGACTGGAAGCCGACCTCAAGATAGTTGGGAAAAGGCTAGGCAGATTTTGATGTATCATCATTCTCCTGCCCTTTTCCCAATTTATTTGGGGTCGGCGCAACATGTCTTTTTCTTCCATACTCCTCTATTAGTCGTCATCTCTGTAGTCACCCCCTTTTTACCCATATCCTCTTTCACACAGTCCAACCATAGTTTCTTTGGCCTTCCCCTTCTCTTATAGCCATCCACATCCATACGCAAGACTTTCCTCACGACATTGTCTTCATTCCTCCGCATCACATGCCCATACCACGACAACCGATTTCCACACAACTTTTCAGTCAGGCGGTGCCACTTTCAGACTTCCTCTTATATACTCATTCCTAATTCTATCCATGCGCGTAACACCACACATCGCTCTTAGCATTCTCATCTCAGCTGCATGTAATTGCTTTTCATTCATCTTTTGCTCATCTCAGCAGATTTTGATGTATAAGGAGTGGAATTCCTTCCGGATTCTGTGTTTCCTGATAGCTACAACCTGGGAGTCTTGAAGACAAGAGTTAATAGGTTACTTCTAGGCAAGCGTGCTCAATCATTGACCATATCTTACCATGGTGAGAGAGTGGCCAATTGCGTGCATCAAGCGCGAGCATCGAGCATTAAGAACGAGCCTATCAATGTTAAAAAAAAACTTTCTATATTTCAACTCCAGTTTTATCAAGAGTAAATTAAAAAGCAACAAGAAATTGCTGTCTTTTTCGCAAACAGCCAGTCGAACATTTTGCCCTTGGCGAATCTGAATACATATCTATTCAAAAAAGGAAATGCTTTTTTCCTCAGAAGGAGCCACTGGAAGCAAATTGCAGCAAAATAACCGCCATCAATCACTGGCAACAGACAACAATGGGCTTTTTTGAAGGCTCGAGTTCTGACGTCACACTGCGGTATTTTGGTCACTGTGTTATGTTTTGCAAGGCATGACCACGCAGTTTTGGCAGTTCGAAATAGTCATCTAAACATTGATTTTCTAGTTGAATGGATCTGGGTCTATTGGTAAGCACGTCTGCCGGAAGAGTGTGTAAACCAGTGTAAACCCTGATTAGTATTTTACTATTGATAATCCTACTACCTACTATAATCCTACTAATATTATAAAGAGAGTTGCAAACTTTTTTTTAAAAGAAAAAGTGTACTTATACATATATGAATTCAGACAGGGTTAATAGAGTACCTTAAAAAAAAAGAGTACATTTTTTAAAAAAAATTTAAAGATATTTTTTGTGCCTTTTGCGGCACATAAAAATTTTTCCTCATTTTTAAAAGAATTGTATGACTCCAAACATTCAATCTATTTTTTTAGCTTATTTTTTATTAATTTCAATGGACATATTAGTAAACGTTACATTTTTGGGTTATGACAATGGGTATACATGACTGGTATTAGTATAGTAAACATTGTGAAAAAAGAACGTACTCTATTAGTATCACAAATTGTAGAGTACACCGCAATAGAGTACAATACTCAATTTTAGAGTACAGTTGGCAACCCTAATTATAAATGTGAAAGTTTGTGAGGATGTGTGGATGTTTTTTACTCTTTCCCGCAAAAACTGCTGAAAGGATTTTGATGAAACTTTACAGTAATATAGCTTACACATCAGAATAACATATAGGATAGATATTTTTATAATAGGAGAAACGACTAATACCACGCGGGCGAAGCCGCTGGCAGAGACTAGTAATATTATAAATGAGAAAGTTTGTATGGATGGATGTTTGTAACTCAATCACGTCAGAACGGCTGAACGGATCAGAATGAAATTTGGCACAGAGATAGATCATAGTCTGGAATAGCACTGGCTATAATTTATAGTGGGGAAAGAAGTAACTTTCGCAAGCATTTCATAAATGGTAATGGACCTGATGTCGATCATAACGTGGTGTTTGAGGATGAAGAACATCGTACAGTTAGAACAGGAGGAAGTGTACCATAGAACGTCTCTGTCTATCTGTTTATGCCTGACAAGCGTGATATTTGAGTTGTAGCGGCAGAAAAAAGTGACGCAAAATTAACTGTAGCAGGATTAACATTGCATTTCATAAATGGTAATGGACTTGATGTCGATCATAACATGGTATTCGAAGAAGAAGAACAACATACAATTAGAACAGAAACAATGGTACCGTAGAACGTCTTTGTCAATCTGTTTATGCCTGACAAGCGTGATATTTGAGTTGTAACGGCAGAAAAAAAATGACGCAAAATTAACTGTAGCAGGATTAACATTGCATTTCATAAACGGTAATGGACTTGATGACGATTACGTGGTATTCGAAGAAGAAGAACAACATACAATTAGAACAGAAACAAGTGTACCGTAGAACGTCTTTGTCAATCTGTTTATGCCTGACAAGCGTGATATTTGAGTTGAAACGGCAAAAAAAAGTGACGCAAAAGCTGGCAGCCCGTTAGCACATATTTGCAGTTCTCTATTGACAGTGTCGAGGCCTAAAAATGCAAATAGGCACGATTCCGGTGCAGAGCCAACGAACCGAGCTGTTAAACCATTCAATAGAGTCTCATATTACTACTGTCAACGACTATTGAAACCGGGCGAAAGGCTAACTGAACTAGGTGTGTATTGTTTTAGTATTACGTTTCCAACTGTTTGATAGATGTAAGAACTTGATCAAAATATTAGGCTTGCCTAAGTATACATATATAGTATAAATCATAGTCGCTTTCTACGTCTATTTCTCCGCTAACTGCTAAACCACGCAATGGACTTTAATGCGGTTTTCACTAATAGAAAGGGCGATAGACGAGGAAGGTTTGTGTGTATAATTTTACGTGCGGAGCCGGGCGGGTCGGTAGTTAAAAAATAAACGTTTCAAGATGCATGTTAGCTTTCTGCCTTGAGATGTTCGTCTTTATCCTTTTTTATCGATATTTGGCTTACTCATGGGAATTTCCCATCGAATTTGTATCTAATGGTAAATCAATGTCTACGGCTTTTTGACCTACTTATATCCCATGGCGTAAGTGGTGATTGAAATTGTCAACTGACGTCCCCATATGTATATCCGGCTCGAAGGACCAAAAATCGGACAAAGAGGATTTACCTGGTCCTTTGCACTCAAGATGCCTGGGTGATTCAAAGCTCTAGTGAAAGTTTTGCCTGCCCTATTCGATTAGCAGTAAAATTTTACTTTAGGTTCATATCCACAACGCCGGAAGCAAGGGAGACATGGGGGCTCGGTCGAGTTCGATGCCCGCCCACAAAAACTTAATGCTTCGATTGTTTGTGTATGATGCAGATGTGACTAATCATCTCATTGTCAAAGGTGTGATTATGTGACGCTATGTGACTGACAGACAGTGGTAGAATGATAAGTTTTTGCTGTGGAGGTGTTACAATGGTATGCAGACTGTTTCTTGCGATGTCTGTATGGCCACGGCAGCAAAAACCCTTTGAATGTCGTACTCTCAGATTATTACGCTTGTAAAGAAACAGTGATTCGTATTCAAACATGTTTTTTCTATTCTTGGCTTATCTGCCGTTGACCTTAGACATTTTAAGTGTTTTATCTTACCTCATCTACTTGGCTTCTTGCATAAATAACTTTGTTAAGTAATTTACTACTGCTATTTTAATACAACGAAACTTTATTGTAGTGACTGTACTTTAGTAGTTACCAGATTCTTATGTATTAGGAGTATTTTGTCCTTAATGCCACCCAATATCTTTTAGTCCCTGACAAAAAATGATGCCTCTGTAAATCTGTATATCGTCCATGCTTATCAGGAATGGAATTGAACTTAGCTTATTCATCTTCATTCCCCTACCAGTCTCCAACATAGAAAGTTACTATTCCTGATCTCATTAGGGTGTGCAGTGTGGCCTACACCCGCAGCCGATATGCAGCAGTAATGACAAGCATGTGGGTGCGGGTTCGTCGTACCGGGTACGGACATAATGGAGCGATTGTCGTCGCCCGTTAGACGCCCACCTCGGGGCCTCGGACATCGTTAATATATTATTAACTTGGTTCTAGGTAAGCGATTGATCTCACACTTTTGGAACTGGTTGAAAAATATGGTGTGAGGTATTGAACTCGACACCTAACAAGGTGTTCTTGATAATTTCTTCTTCCACATTTTTCGGAAAAGTTATCAAGCAGCGGCATCAATCAGCCATTTGTCTGTCAAGCTTAGTTTTTTATCTATTATTTTCCAAATTGAAGTCTAGCAAAATGGGTAATTTTCAGTTTCTTCTTAGGCGTCGATGGGAAATTTAGTTTTTCAATATAATGTTTTGTCTAGTATTCAACCCACGGCCACAGCACTCGCTGACGCAGCCATAAGGTCATTCATAATCATGATGACTTCAAATTGATTCTTCTTTGATTTAATGAAAACAGTAGCCAGCCTAACGATTCTTTTTAAAAAAAAATCGGTAAAGGTAGAAAAAACAGAGGCTACCCCATAATCAGCCAGCTAAAGGTCGAAATATATCGACCGGCCCAAATCTGGGTTACCCAGTAAATTCCTAAGGCCGATGCGGACCAAACAATGCTTCTTTTTAAGCTTTTATTTATTAACTTGCTTTTGTCCGCGAGCTCATCCGCGTGGTGTAAGAACTGAAGTGCCCTTGATTGAGATGAAATGTAACTTCTGTATGGATTGGTTTAAAACAGTGTCTATTAAGTTTCTTCCACGATCTTCTGCAAAAATATTCAACCACGGCAACAGCAATCGCTGACGCAGCCATAAGGTCATTCATAATCATGATGACTTCAAATTGATTCTTCTTTGAATTAATAAAAACAGTAGCCAGCCTAACGATTCTTTTTAAAAAAAGTCGGTAAAGATAGAAAAAACGGAGACTACCCCATAATCAGTCAGCTAAAGGTCGAAATATATCGACCGGCCCAAATCTGGGTTACCCAGTAAATTCCTAAGGCCGATGTGGACCAAACAATCCTTCTTTTTAAGCTTTTATTTATTAACTTGCTTTTGTCCGCGAGCTCATCCGCGTGGTGTAGGAACTGTAGTGCCCTTGATTGAGATGAAATGTAACTTCTGTATGGATTGGTTTAAAACAGTGTCTATTAAGTTTCTTCCACGATCTTCTGCATGGATATACGTTTTGGAACGAGGAATAGCTTCATCTTTCTAACTTACTAACTCCGACAGTTCAAAAGCGCTTGCAAATGGTTTCATTGAAATAAATGCTTTGAGTTGAGTGCGACACTGCGGGGTCAACTGAACACCAGCGCTGGGTATCCGATGGCCAGCCAATGCTGAGATGGTAACCCTTGCCGTGTGGGCACGCTCAAAGCAATTTTATTGTATCCTTGTGAACTACTCTTTTGTTTTACCTTTCGTTTGTTGTTGTGTTGTGTTTGTGTCAAATAAATCTATCCTATTCTATGTAAGTTGTTTCACGTAGTTAACATACCTACTATACCTGTGTATCCAAATTAGACGTTGGTTTTTGATGATCCTTAGAGATTCTTTTGCTAAGATCATAAGTATCTCTAAGTTTGTTGATGTCGGGTCAGGGCACGGCCTACCTTTTAACGATTCGACCTTTTTGGGCAAAAAAAATCAAGACTTTTGAATTCATATTAGTTTGGATTCGCCGAAACTGTATAGTGAAGGCAAATCTCAAGATAATTCGGAATGCCCCTTCGTGGTTGATTTGATTCGGCCTTACCTGTAACAAACAAGAATTTGGAATTAATTTTACAGTTCTATGTGACCATTCTCACGGTTGACGGTATTATATGGAAGAGTATTTTAAATCTGATTGGAAAAAAGATAGTTCGAAGTGTGAACAAGTGAAATTATTATTTTAGTTTCAACTTCCACTCGCTTGCCCTTTTCCCATTTCGGCACGGCACCGTTAGCGCAGTGGTGCACGATTGGTTGCTGCGCTGCTTGTCGCGGGTTCGATTCGCGCACTGAAAGAAATATTTGTATGGCCTACAGATAGATGTTCCAGGTCTGGGTGTCTTGTGTATGTGAGTTTACATGTTTGTGAACACACCCACGATACAGGAGTACAAGTAGCGGCACGAAACTTTAGCGCTGACCGTTATTGCGCAGAAGTAAAAATTAAGGTACCTGAGGGGGCTAGCGAGATGAAGGGCGAGCGTGCGTAGCGCCGATTGGCTCTCCAGTCGCATTCTGTTCCCCGCGCGTCACCCGCGCCACCCACCCATGCGCAGCAATTATCGTTCAGCGCTAGACTTACGTGCCGCTACTTGTAATTCGTATTGCGGAGAAACGTTCGTAAAAAAAAATTCAGGGCAGTGCAACATGGGGCGCCCGCCCTCTTCTATACTTCTCTATTTCAGCTCATCTAACTACATTTGATTCATCTTCCAGTGAGGTCTCGAAATTAAGAGATGTTATTTTTCGGGGATATAAAATTATATCACGTGGGCTACGCTAGTTCAAAGAACTTAACCTCTACCTACTTATCTGAGAATTAAGAGTGTAAAAGCTAATGTATTTTTGTACTTTTTTCCCTATCATATCTAGATATAGAGAATGATTATTATTACGTGGTTATTTTTCGGCACTCTAGATTCTAGCAAAAAGGCAGTAAATTCATCATCATTAGTTAGCCTTGAAAGAGAGCATGGATATCGGATATCTATGGAGGACGCCTAAGAACTTGACCTCTACCTACTTAGTAAGTGTAAAAACTAATGTATTTTTGTACTTTTTTCTCAATCATCTAGATAGAGAGAATTATTATCACGTGGCTATTTTTCAGCACTCTAGATTAAAGACAGTAAATTCATCATCTTTAACAGCCTTGGAAGAGACCATAGATATCGGATATCTATGGAGGACGCCCATAATTGGCTCACGGCTGAGTATACGTCTCCTCCCTTATGACATGTTGCCCTAGTCTGTACGAGTCTCAACCATGTGACTAAGTAGTAAGGGCCTTATTTATAAAAACAATAACTATGTGCTTAGTTTAAACACTAATTAGCAGGCTCTTATTTCAACATCTTCTACACGGAAGAAGGATAGATGTGGGTGGTAAAGTGCTGACTAATGATCGATTACCTATAAAAAACTTTTTTACAAAAAATACAACAGACTTCCACAAAAACACACATAAAAAATGCAAAATAACTTTATTTTCTAGTTTTGTTTCTTCGTTATTTGAAACCGACTTCCGAAATAACTTTAATTTCGGAGGTCGGTGTTTGCATTTTTTTTGTGTTTTTTTATGGAGGTCGGTTGCATTTTTTTTTTCACTTTTTAGTTGTTATACAGTTGAATTGAGAACCTCCTCTTTTTTTAAAGTCGATTAAAAAGAAGGTTTTGTTCTATGTATGTATATACAGCTGAATTGGATGGATGAGCCGTATGTTATCTTGAATTTAAAATCCACTAATCAGTAGCATATGGTTAGCGATTTTCATAATAAATAAGTCTATAAATTACTAAAAATATTACCTAAATAACTAGATGAAAAAAGATGGGAAGTATTCCAGTCTAGTTACAAGTTCTCGTGTCACGTTAATTGCTTGAATTCGTCACATTTGGGTCGCCAATTAGCAAAATAGGACGTAACAATTAAATCAAAGGGAAACGTGATATGTATGTAGCAAGTAAAGCCCAAGTTCGTCTAATCAAGCTCATTTGTGTCATGACGTGTCGTCTGGTATTCATAATATATTGGTGACTAGCTGACCCTACAGACTTTGTCCTGTCTTAGCTATGAACTATCATAACGCACGAAGTTTAAATAGTCGTCAAATTTTCTAATTTTCCGCGCAACTTTCTCATTTTTTTTTCTTTCATAAGAACAGAGACTCCTCCGTGCCTCGGAAAGCACGTTAAGCCGTTGGTCCCGGCTGTCAATCGTGGATCTCTGACAGTCGTTACGGATCGTCAGAAGTCCGAAAGTCTGACATCCAGTCTTACCAAAGGGTATCGTATTACCCAGTACCTGGAATGACAGATCCAGATCTGGGTCAGATAGGCAGTCGCTCCATGTAAATACTAGTATTCAGCTGCATCCGGTTAGACTGAAAGCCAGGCAGTTTGATTTGACTTAGGTACGAGTTTTTGTTTTAAATCATATTTAGTTAAGGCGCTATTAACTGCCAACGACCTTAAGTTGCTTGCGTGTTCTGTGCTTAGCTCACGTAACGCGTCGTACGTCCATCCAGTAATAGGATTCGCCCATCAAGGAGCGCTGTCCGAAATTAGACGTATCATTAATTTATTATACATAAAACAACAGGTATTATACTAAAACACGTATACTAAAATATAAATAATAAAATGATTTATAAAATGGTAAAGGTTTCATAAATATACGCTTTATAGTTTTTGCGTGATTTTCAATTTATTATCCGCGTTAGACATAACTTTACAAATTAATTGCACTATGACATAAAAATATTATTTCAAATGTTCAAATTACGAAGAAAATTTCCTAGAGTAACATATATTTTTTTCATAGAAAAAAGACTAGCCGATTAGACGTGATCTTCGATTAAAAATCATTAAAATTCGTATAACTGCGTTTTAAGTATGTGGCAGTGGGCAGGGCACATTGCGCGCAGAACAGACGGTCGATGGGGCCGAAAAGTTCTGGAGTGGCGACCGCGTACCGGAAGACCAATGACCTGGTGAGGGTCGCGGTAGCCGATGGATGCTAGACGCACAGGACCGGTCATTGTGGGGACACTTGGGGGAGACCTATGTCTAGCAGTGGACGTCTTTCGGCTAAAATGATGATGATGAAATATGTAACCAGAGCAAGATTACAAGAACTTATTGCGCCAAAATTCTTAGTAGCCCCAGACACTGGAAATGATGACATAAGTCACTGACTACTTACAGCACCTAATTCAAAGTATCCATATGAGCATGGGCAACACATGGACAGACGGACCCATATTACGTGACCTATCATTGTTATGAATATCAAACTGTTAGTGTTACTAATGGCGTGTCTACGTGACTAATATTTTGTTTTAAAGTATGTGATAGAGTAATGTTTGTCATTCCAGGAGCTATTGATGGTGTGGGAAGGTTTATAGGAGAGGAGTAAAGAATGCTTGGCTGAATTGTTATGTTCAGAAAGATGATGTAGATGAATATTTTGTTCCAAGTTTTTATTTAAATTGCAATGTTTGTTTGTTCGACTTCGACGAGCTCGTGGCTTAATTAATAACAGTCGCACGGGTCGATCCATCAGGTTAAGCTACGCTTGCCGGGGTTGGTCCATGGATGGGTGACCATCTTTACTTGGCGAGACTCCTCCGTGCCTCAGAAAGCACGTTAAGCCGTTGGTCCCGACTGTCAATCCTGGATCTTTGACAGTCGTTACGGGTATCAGGAGCCCGAAAGTCTGACAACCAGTCTTACCAAGGGGTATCGTATTACCCAGTAACTGGGTTGTGGAGGTCAGATAGGCAGTCGCTTCATATAAAATACTAGTATTTAGCTTCATCCGGTTAGACTGGAAGCCGACCCCAAGAGAGTTTCGGCCGTCGATCGATTGGTGCAATAGCTTTGGCTGACGGATACCGGTCGACAAACAATCGATCGATGGTCGATCGATGATTGGTGTAATAAGAGTAATAACACCCATAGATTACCAAAAAATCGCGTACGGTAATACCACGTATTTTAATACCAAACCAATAGAAAGTTTCAAAGATAAATTGCATCAAAGTTTAGGAGTTGGAGCTTGTTACATCACGTCGTGGTAAAAAGTGTAGCACGGCGTCACGGCGTGACGTCACGCGAAATTTCAACGCGCTGTATCGTCCTCATTTCTATTAACGTGACAAAGGAAAAATACGTGTCAAATACTTTTTCGTTATTTAACTGACGGATCAATTATATTTTTGTAGGAAACTACCCTATTGTATTGTCTGAAGGAGAGATAACACAATGTTCATACAATGCACAAGCTTCCGTATCTCAATCTGTTGGGAGTCAGTTCTGACACGTGTTTGTAAATGTTTGAGTGAAATGCGCGTTGATGTGTTGAAGGATTGATCGATCATCTTTACTTCATCTCAGATTAGATTGATGCGAGCCGGACTCTTAAGTTTAACAATATTGAGCCGTATAGAGCTATCTCGAAGAAATTTTCAAAACATAGAAAGCAAAGAACGTAATCAAATAATCTGGTCATATTATAAAGTGGAAAAATTTGTTTGTAAGTTTGTATGTAATCTTCAGAACTAATGAACAAAATTTTTTTTTCATTGATAGAGCTACATCATGTATGGGTGATATAGGCTATTATTAAAATCAAAGACGTTGTGACCAATATACGTATTTATTATTATAGTCTTTTACACTTTCTCATTCACTTAATACAGAATATACTATACTAGGATCCACAATATAAGTCAATATATCGAAGGCAGTCGCAGGCTATTATATACATCATAATTATTTTCGAAATCCACGCAGAAAAAGTAGCAGGCGAGGTGCTAGTTATTCATGATAATATCACGCAATCTCGCCAGTATTTCATGAACGTATAAGGCACAGTTTACCTGTAGTAGACACACACATTTCGCCAATTATGTTTCAGATTTTAATCGTACTGTCAAAATTAAATCTACCACCTGAACACGAAAACTTGTTAACCCATCAATGCTTAACACGGAATCTCAGGCCCTAAGTAGCACCACATCAGGGGAAAAACGACACCTAAACTAAAATGGACACATACACAAAACCCTCCATTCAAACAACAATAAAATGAGTAAAGCAGTGCGTTCACACACCACTATATTCAGCTGTATTCGGGAAATTAAGTGCGAGGTGAGGCATTCACTGAGTTTTAATCTATGACTCCGAAGGGAGACTAATTTAAATACCGCCCATATAAAAGCCTATCCGTACCCAAGGACCACACATCATATTAGTACGGAAGGTATAATTATACCCATTTCCCGTGCACAAACAACCCCAGTTATCATCAGCGACAGTGAGTCGATGTAAACAAACCCTACAAGGGTGCGGCTACCAACAGCCCTTAAAATATGCGCATAATATTACCGCAAATTCACATTAATAATAGGAGGACTAGGAGACAAGGCAGTGTTGACTTGGTAAATGAGATTTTTGGAATATTTAAAATATTTGTAAGAAAGTTAAGATAAGCCCAAACAGTATGAAAAGGGTAGAACATTTATCATCAGGAAAACATTTGTTTTTGTGTTGTTACTGTTTTGGGCTTCCACGTGTTTGTATTTTACTTCTTCGTTATTTGACACCGACTTCCGAAATTAAAGTTATTTATTCATTTTTAGTGTATTTTTTTTTTGGAAGTCGGTTGTTTTTTTTGTAAAAAAGTTTTTACTAATTAGAATAGTTTTTTATTAAAACAGTTTTTTTATTTTTCACTTTTTAGTTGTTATATCCCAGAACTAAAAACCCCAATATAATGGAACGTGGAATTTAAACATTTGGAGAACACCAAAACGTCATCGAGGTACACGTATTTTCCGTTTTTGTTCAGTTTCTCAAAAAGCGCTGAAGCAATTTCGATAAAATTTATATGGGACCACCTCGGGAGTATATTGTTTCAGATGAAAAAAGAATTTTGAAAATTGGTTCACAACTGACGGAGAAATCGGGTAACATAGTAACAAAAAAAAAAACATACAGACGAATTGAGAACCTCCTCTTTTTGGAAGTCGGTTAAAAAGTGTAGCACGGCATCACGGCGTGACGTCACGCGAAATTTCAACGCGCTGTATCGTCCTCATTTTTATTAACGTGACAAAGGAAAAATACGTGTCAAATACTTTTTCGTTATTTAACTGACGGATCAATTATATTTTTGTAGGAAACTACCCTATTGTATTGTCTGAAGGAGAGATAACACAATGTTCATACAATGCACAAGCTTCCGTATCTCAATCTGTTGGGAGTCAGTTCTGACACGTGTTTGTAAATGTTTGAGTGAAATGCACGTTGATGTGTTGGGATTGATCGATCATCTTTACTTCATCTCAGATTAGATTGATGCCAGCCGGACTCTTAAGTTTAACAATATTGAGCCGTATGGAGCTATCTCGAAGAAATTTTCAAAACATAGAAAGTAAAGAACGTAATCAAATAATCTGATCATATTATTAAGTGGTAAAATTTGTTTGTAAGTTTGTATGTAATCTTCAAAACTAATGAACCAAAATTTTTCTTCATTGGTGGAGCTACATCATGTATGGGTGATATAGGCTATTACGAGTATTAAAATAAAAGACGTTGTGACCAATATACGTATTTATTATAGTCTTTTACACATTCTCATTCACTTAATACAGAATATACTATACTAGGCTCCACAATATTAAGTCAATATATCGAAGGCAGTCGCAGGCTATTATATACATCATAATTATTTTCGAAATCCACGCGGAAAAAGTCGCGGGCGAGGTGCTAGTTATTCATAATATCACGCAATCTCGCCAGTATTTCATGAACGTATAAGGCACAGTTTACCTGTAGTAGACACACACATTTCGCCAATTAATATAATTATGTTTCAGATTTTAATCGTACTGTCGAAATTAAATCTACCACCTGAACACGAAAACTTGTTAACCCATCAATGCTTAACACGGAATCTCAGGCCTTAAGTAGCACCACATCAGGGGAAAAACGACACCTAAACTAAAATGGACACATACACAAAACCCTCCATTCAAACAACAATAAAATGAGTAAAGCAGTGCGTTCACACACCACTGGCTGCACTTAAGGGGCCATTGAAAAGGGCCACCCACTACCTAAATGCCCACACTATGGGGAGTACCGCTGAAACAATTGATTCGTCAAGTTCGTCCGTCTGTGGCGCCAGCCACGGGATAAGGTATACGCTGAAAGCGTGTTATTTTATTCGAGATTGACTTATTAATAAATCTTAATAAACCTAACCAAAACCACCTAAACCTAATTAATAGACCTTATAAGATCCATAAGAAAGAACACATGTTAAAAAAAATATTATTGTTTTATGGGAAAAAATATTGTATCTGGCAACATTCCTATCGCTGTCAATGTCAGTGACACATTGTCCCGACCCTGCATCAAATAATGTTCCGATAAGCTTTGCCTAAAATAATTTAGTTTAAGGTGGAAATTTATTAGAGTTTACCGGTCTTCACTGTTACTAGATTTTTTGGATACAAGAAACGAAAGAAGGGACAGACTCATTGTCTGTCCTTCTTTCAGTAAATATACCGTCGGTAGTGGGGGTTAAATGACCAAGACGACTTAAGGTGTGCTCAAGGATCCTCACCCGTGAAGATTTCTTCAATTCACTATGAAAATGCTATTATTCAAAACACGAAATTCACACCATCGACGCCTCGACATCTGAGCCAAAATCTTCATACATAGCTACAATCAAACCTATCAGTTTTATATCTTTCTGCAAAGAAGTCTACGTCTGAAACCATCGTACTCTATCATTAAACAAAGCACAGCTGGAACCTGGGCCCTTCGTGACAAAACACATCACAACCTTTTTGCTCGGCCTTTTTATTAATAGCTCGCCATTTCCTCTAACATGCACCATGGCACGAAGTCAACCCTTCAGGTCGTCGCCCTGTGTAGTGGGCACGGCTGAAACCTTCAGCGTGACACGGCTACGTTACTCAAACGTGTCTGTTTGTAGCTTTCTATTACGAGACTTGCTTCTGTACAAATGGAAATACCGTTCAGGAATTTATAGAAGACTATAAAGACGTCAGAATAGGAATTTATAAACAATTCTTTGAGTTAGATTATGCTTAGTTGTTATAAAATTATTTGATTGCTTCTCTTGATAGATTTAAAAAATACTAAAAGCAGAGTAAATACGATGGTCCTTCGAGCCGGATAATCGGAAAACCAACATTTTTCCTCACTTTAATCACTGAAAGCTTACTCAAAAACAGATTCGCATACACACGACATATCTATTAAAAATGCATGAAACAATTTTGCCCCTGTCATCTCTCCTCTGAATGTGATAGAATATGGCATCCTATTTGTAATGTCACTTGACGTGTAGCTGGCTTAATGTTAGCACTCCGGCTTCCGAGGGTAGCCCTCAAGTGTGGAGAGGATGCTGAAGCGAATTGATTTATATGCTACGATGGGAGGAGATTCTGGGAAAATTGTTTCAGGAAACAATTTTTGAATTGCAGGAGTCAGTTGACAAATAAGGAACGGAAGATCTGTGAATTGGGGTAGGCGTTAGAAGATTTGAGGAAGATGACCAAAAATTAGAATCTGAGGAAGATGATGATAAGAATAACTTGTTAAATCATTTGAAAGAAGGATTGCACAATCAGTTATTGTAAAAATCCAAAAATATATTCAGCTGTATTCGGGAAATTAAGTGCGAGGTGAGGCATTCACTGAGTTTTAATCTATGACTCCGAAGGGAGACTAATTTAAATACCGCCCATATAAAAGCCTATCCGTACCCAAGGACCACACATCATATTAGTACGGAAGGTATAATTATACCCATTTCCCGTGCACAAACAACCCCAGTTATCATCAGCGACAGTGAGTCGATGTAAACAAACCCTACAAGGGTGCGGCTACCAACAGCCCTTAAAATATGCGCATAATATTACCGCAAATTCACATTAATAATAGGAGGACTAGGAGACAAGGCAGTGTTGACTTGGTAAATGAGATTTTTGGAATATTTAAAATATTTGTAAGAAAGTTAAGATAAGCCCAAACAGTATGAAAAGGGTAGAACATTTATCATCAGGAAAACATTTGTTTTTGTGTTGTTACTGTTTTGGGCTTAAGGATCTAATAAAAACCATCGATTGGCCTTCTTTTGAGCCTAAAATAGTAGTATTTTAGCTGTTCTAAACATTCACCCTTTCTTTTTTTGGGGGGTGGGAAATCGTTTAATGACATCTCCCGCTCTGGGTGGAGCGGGAGGGCGTGTCAGACTCTTACTGACTAAAACCCACCCCTGTTCTTTCCCTGCCCTGAGTGCCCAGGGGCGCGGTAACTCTGTTTCGAATTTATCCACAACCCCTGGGTAGAAACATTCACCCTAAGTCGTTAACCCAGATATTTCTTAAATCTGTGTTTAAAACATCCATCCATCCATACAAACTTTCGCATTATAATATTACTAGAATTCAAGACTACATACCTCTCTAGTCTCCCCAGATATGTTTAAAATCTGAGCTCTACACGAAACATCTGCCGTCCGACTTTTGCAAGCTTACACGTAGTACCGTAGGACCAAATGGTCCTATGTCTTAGTCAAACATTTCTGAACGTAACTCCTTCTTGAATTAAACTTGTATGACCAACTAGTTTGTTGTGACTTTGCAAACATCGTAAACTAAAATTCATAGACATCGGCTGCCGCAATGCTTTAGGAAATATGCAACTAAACACCACATTCCAGGTTCTTCATGTGTCGGAGAAAGAAATAAAAGCAAAATTGTATCAACAACATTATATTTTCTAAGATCATAACCTGGGCATTCTAAATGCGACAGTAAACGGTACCAAACTTCTTAATAAAAATCTTACAATTCACTGACATAAAACGCACAGCTTTAAACCCCTAAGTACAGTTACAGAAAACTGACATTTTGAACAAGAGTTCCATGGTTAACTTTACAAGAGCAAAAGTTTTGTGTGGAAGCTCGACATTTTTGCCGATAGGACATCCCATATGACACGGCTCGTTTTACATAAACACCCTGACCTTAGCAGTCAAAGACGACAAGAATGACTGGTAAAGAAAACAAATGGACCCAAGTTCATTTCGCAATGACTTCGGCGCTTCTTCTTGGAATATAACTTAATAAGTTGTGTAGCAACTACAGTACCAGGACTCGCAGGCAAACCAGATTGTCACGTCGTAAACTATAAGAATTCATAGACACGGCCGGTGCGAGCGCGAAACTCTATGATACGGCACGTACATGTTTTGCAAGCTATCTCTAAGTTGCCACATTTCCCTGACCCATATCATTACGAAGTTTATTGTGGCGTTTGTAAATACAAGGCAAGTATGCTTTTACTAGTACATTTTGTTTTGGTCATTTTTCTCTTACCCGATCTGTGATTTCAGAGGGAACAGGGGCTGCGATTTTCCATACAAATGTATTCCCCTTTTTTCTTCCTCAATAATGCCTCTAGAGCAATCATTCTTTTTTCATAAAATCAAGGTCTGCTGTTGACACGTCCCTGTCATTTCCTTTTTTTTCAGCAACTAATAAGTAAAGAAAATATGACCCTCCAAAAATGACAAAAAATGGCCCTATTTTTACCACCGTTCTTAGAAGACTACCAGACAAATTAGAAAAGTTTTAACATAAAACATTTGATAGGGATCTAGACATACTCTTTCTTAAAAAATTGGTGAAAAAATAATTGAATCGGCTCAGTTTTCGAGGAGAAAAAAGGGGAATACGAAACGTCGATATCGTCAAAAATTTTGTGATTAAATCGGTCTGAGTTGCAGCTGTCCCTATCGCACTCTACAGGGGCAGGCTTGAGGGAGCACGATAGCAATAGTTTCTTCAAATACCTATTATGTAAATTCCTCGCAGGACCTGTTCTCTCTTAACAAAGAATTTTTAAGTTTTCGCATGCTGTCATAATTTGAGCTTGTTACTGTTCCACTACAGGGTAAAGCCTATTCCTATAAAGAGAAGATATATACATAGATAGAATAAACTTTATTGTACACCAAAATAGTTTTTTTTTTATTGTTGATAGGCACGCGTTTGACTACCATCTCACCTGATGGTAAGCGATGATGTGGTCGAAGATGGAGCACGCTTGCCTAGAAGCAACCTATTCACTCTTGAATTAAAGACTCCCAGGTTGTAGCTATCAGGAAACATAGACTACGGCAGGGAATTCCACTCCCTAGCTATACGCACAATGAATGTGTTCTCAAAACGTTTTGTGCGTGTGGATGGGATGGAGTTATTCAACGAACTAAAATCTATGGGGACAATGGCGGTCTTATCGCTCTAAACTACTATACTAAACTAAATCTGACCTCGATCTAACAATTCTCAGCCCTTTTACGAGAGCTAACCGTGACATTCTTTGACGATGAAATAAGCCCAAGCTCAAGGGCATAAAATAAATTCTACGCTCGGCTGAATGCAGAGGTCTGGGCATAAACTTTACAATGACAAACACCGCCCATAAAAGCACAATTAGCTCAGAATTTAATAATAACATTTTACGCTTCTCAAAAGACCTTTGGACCTCATTAAGAAGGCTCTTAATTTCGCAACACGCCCTCTCAAAACCGTATACGTTTTACAACTCACAATATGCATAATAAATCAATGTTGACCCAGAAAGCTGTAAGCTTTCGAGAGCTTCAAGAAGTATCAAAAATGCAGCAAGTTACCAACAAAGATAACAAGCTTTTAGAATATACATGTAATGACATATAAACCTTCCGGAAGAAATTATCGAATGATTGTGAAAACCGTATCTAATAGGATAGAATAATACCGACACAACACAACAGTAACAAATAAAAGGGAAAAGAAAAGAGTAGTACACAGACATAATAACATTGCGCTGAGCGTGGCCACATCGAAAGTGCTACCATCTCAGCATTTGCATCGGACACCCAGCGCTGGTTTTCATCGGTCGAGTGGTCCAAGAGGAAATAAGAGCACATATTGCCCGCATAAAAAGAAAAAAAAAACTAAAAATGAGTTATTTGAAGATTGAACCATAAAAAAAAACTTTTTTACAAAAAATACAACCGACATTCAAAAAAGAAAATATACTTAAAACTGAAAAATAACTTTTAGCTTTTTTTTTTTTTGAGTCGGTCGCGGTGTGTGTATTTTATTTCTTCGTTAATTGACACCGACTTCCGAAATTAAAGTTATTTTTAAATTTTAAGTGTATTTTCTTTTTTGGAAGTCTGTGGTATTTTTTGAAAAAAAGTTTTTTTATTATTATTTTTTTAGTTATTATACCCTAGAACTAAAACTAAATATTAAAGTTACATCCGAATTGATAACCCCAATAACATGGAATTTGAACATACCTACTCGTAATAGGAAAAGACATAAACGTCATCTATGTATACCTACACATTTTTTGTTTTTGTCGATTTTTTCAAAAATTACTAAAGCAATTTCGATAAAATTGGTATGGGACCACCTCTGGACTCTTTCGGATAAAAAAGAATTTTGAAAATCGGTTCACAACTGACAGAGAAACCGGTGGACTTACCTACTTAAAAAAAAAACACTATGTACGAGTATATCTAATACATAAAAAAACAGGCGTTTTTGGGAAGTCAGTTAATAATTTTTGAGTTATCCCGCTCTGCAATTAAGCGTGCGAATGTACACTACAGACAGACAAGGACCAGAGACTTTATTTTATACTTTTTATAATTATAAAGGTTTATGAGCACTGTAATAAAGTTTAGGGCGCCAATTACATTAATGCAGTGTTTTGTACATATAGACACCACGCGAAGAGGTCGTTTTTTTTCGCTTATGATTTGTTTGCTTTCGTGATATGATAGTGAGGGCACGGTTATAGTTCCGGGTGTGACAAGGGGAGGCGGAACAGTGCTTTATTATAGCTCATTAATTTTGTAAAGCTATTATCTTGAGCTGTAATAATATTTTTTCGTTAAACCTAGTTTGGTAGTTCGTTAACAGTGTCACCTGCACATAATCAGTTGTCCGAACCAGAGCCCAAGAAAGGCGTGACTGGATGCATGTTTATACAATCGTCGACATATGAGATTGCATTTGGGCAGATACCAAAATGATGTTGACACCAGATGGGAACGCAGCTTTTCTCAGTTTGGAGAGCTAGATGGTACAGCTTATACACTATATGTAGAACAGTTGGAGTAAGATTTTGAAGAGAAACCGGAGAGACTCAAAACAAAAGTCATTTATTCAAACTAGGTTGAGACTTTTGAACGTCAAAGTTCTACATAAAAACAGTCTCCCAAAAACGCCGCCCGTCACCACTTCCTAATGTTTTATTTAGCTTTTCATATTTTTAGCGTTTTGAGAAAACATTCATTGCACGTACAGCTAGAGAGTGGAATTCTCTACCGGAGTCTGTGTTTCCTGTAAGATACAACCTGGGAGTCTTTAAGTCAAGAGTGAATAGGTTACTTCTAGGCAAGCGTGCTCCATCTTCGACCACATCATCGCTTACCATCAGGTGAGATAGTGGTCAAACGCGAGCCTATCAAACATAAAAAAAAAAAAAAAGCTGGGAAGAAGATACAAAGAAGCCACTATGGAGACAAACACTTGGCAACTTGGGTGGGCACCCTCAGCTGATGATGATGGTCCAGCTGCTTTCACATTTCCACAAATCCGTTTTGCAACCATAACTTAAACTTAACGTATTTAAGTACTAACTTGAACGTTTCATATAGAAAGTTCATTTGGCAGAGTTCTAAATTCAATCGATTGAAAATGAATTCCGCCCGACTAAGTCAGCTGAAAAAACGCTAAGGACACGATTTTCCTCCTCATTCCTTTTTAAGTCCTTACACGAACATACTCTGAGAGCCAAGGCGTGCTCAAGTAAGGCATAGGAAATACAAAATGCGAACAAGAAACGGGTTGATATTCACGATATACTTACACATTTCTTGGTTAAGGGCCTACCTCCGCATAAGTGGCGCCCTCATAAAATAAAAAATCGTATCTTAAGGTGGATACGCCAGGGTAGCCCGCGAAATTCAAATTTTCTTACGTTTTTTTGCGATTTGCAGGTCAGTGTCAGGTTGTATCTTCGTCAAAATTTAATTCGCGGCCGTAGCAAGTACATATTTACAGAACTGTAATCATTAAAATCATCAATACCTACAACTCTTTCAGTTAGAATTGATGCCAAATGTCATGATTTCATGAAATTCTTACATTTGGTATCAATTCTAACTGAGGAAGTTGTATTGATGATGTTAATGATTATAAATCTATAAATACATATTTGCTACGGCCGCGAATCAAATTTTGACCAAGATACCATAACATAGAAAATAAAGATTAAAGAATCCTATGTTGTGTTTGTTACAAATAGGATAGGGTATTTTTACGTTGTTAAAACAGGACTCGTGTTTCGTATCCAAAGTAGTAAGCAAAAGTACCAAAAACTGGCTGGCTGTTTATAAATAATTACCTATTTATTAACCGACTTTCGAAAAAGGAGGAGGTTCTATGTTTGACTGTATGTATGTTTTATTTTTTTATTATAAGGTCCATACAAGTTATGTCAAATACCTATAGAATCTCTAGTAGACCAAATCTACTGGCAGATACGGTTCGGCCATTAATCAGGTTGGCGTGCACTACGAATTTAAATCGTTGAGGATAATAAATCGTCAATCTGTGAACAATATTTAGAACTAGAGTCTGCGCACTGTGAAACAATTTTGCGATTTCTTAATTTCGTATTTTAAATAAAATATTATACTTTGAAAAAACTAAAGAACACGCATTTTTCTTTTGATACCCATACCATGGAGTGCATAAAAAATAACTAGTCCGCCATGTTGGATTTAGAATGACGTCACTTAGCTAACCGTGCATTGTCATCCAAATTAAAGATATATGCAAAATTTCAGCTCAATCGGAAACCGGGAAGTGGGTCAAATTTTACTTCTAAGATTTGTTTACATAGTTGGATAGTCGATTTCACCAATTCTAAACACCCAGTTTTCGACGTTTAAGCTCGCTTAAACGCAATTAGACGCTGTCATAAACCTGAAAAGTTTATTTGTTTGGTTGAACGCGCTAATCTCAGGAACTACTGGATCGATTTGAAAAATTTTGTGTTAAATAGTCCATTTATCGAGCAAGGCTATAGGCTACATAACATCACGCTGCAAGAAAGAGGAGCGGAGCATCAATGAAAAATGTGGCAAAAACGGGCATAAAATCCTTTTGAGAGCTTCAGTTGCGTGCGCTGTGTAAACGGTTAAAGTTACGCAAAAAATATGTATGATTGACTCCTTTTAAAGTTCTAAAAAAAGTCCACGACAGCATATGTCTATCTTTTAAGGTTAATCTTTTTTGTGGTAATTATATGGTAAAATAAGATTACGCTAAGCTTAGTTCAGTAAATCTTAGTTTTCATAGCGAATGGTGAAATCGGCCCTTAATTTCATAGTGCGCGTAAACTCCCCAAGGATTTCCGCAAAAAAACCCGTTAAGCTTAGTGTCCAACTTAACGATGTCTAATTAAATTATCTGATTCCAATCTGTTCAAAGTATGGCCGGAAAGCCAGATACTTGCAATTTTCCGCAAGTTGCGCTTACTGAGGAAACTGTTACTGCATACAAATGGCCGCAAGCCTACAAGTGACATTATTTATGCACCCACTATCGATTTTCTTAGACCAACACGCAAGTAATTTGCTAGCTCGGTTTATCACACTACCTAATATTATAAAGGCAAAAGTTTGTGAGTGTGTGTTTGTATGTTTGTTACTTCTTTACGCTCAAACGGCAGGATATTGACAACGATTTGGATAAAATTTAATACGTAGATAGCTTATAGCCTGGATTGACACATAGGTTAATTTTTAACCCGGTTTACGCGGGTCAAGACAAGACAAGAAATTTATAGAAAGATCATTCACAAAGTTAAAATCATTATTGAATTGTCACACAAACTGTAAAATGAATTAAACAATAAATAATAAATTTGAATTAAATTGTCCTATATTCTAATTATAATATAATATATATAATATATTATATATAATCAAATTATAAATTATCACAATTATAAAATATCACAAAATATTTGTTAAATTAATAATATTTATTACACTTTGTCATTTAAAACTTCTAAAATACTGTAGTATGCTTTCCCAACTAGATAGAATTTCAGTCGTTTTTTTAGTATGTATGCGCTTAGTTTCCTCCATTCCTTTGGAAGTTATTATTTAAATAAACGTAGCCCCACACTAGGAATTATTCCTGTAGCGTGGGTTTGTTCACAAACATGTAAACTCACATACACAAGACACCCGGACCCGGAACAACTATCTGTAGGCCATACAAATATTTGTTCCGTGCGGGTATCTAACCCGCGCACACGCAGCGCAGCAGCCGAACGCTCAACCACTGCGCCAACCGCGCCATGCAAAATACACTTTTCCGTATTAATGCTGTATTGGAAATTTGGAATCATGTGAGCAAAGCACGCATGTTTATTATCACGTATTTTGCTAACAAACACCAATATATTGATAAATCTGATTTTTTCTTTGAAATCCCCTCACTTGGTACGGAACCCTAAATTTGCGAAGTCCGACACGCACTTGGCCGGTTTTTAAAGTATAGCACAGCTTTCTATCACTAATATAATTTTCGCAAGCAAGTCAGAACTTAGCTCCTACCAACAAACAGATTTTCTCCTTCACGATGTTAGTTTAGATAACATTCTAACAAGTCAGTATATTTAATTTTAAAATTCCTCATTAAACTCAAAGACCAGACCTGAGTCAATAACAGAAAAGATAAAAAAAAATCTATCAATAACAAACATTGAACAGCAAAGGAATCTTGTGCAAACAAAGGAGTTTCTACACACATAAAATGTGCCATAAGTAGCGGTTGGCAATAATGAATAAATAAAACTCCTATTAAACAAACATCCTCTATGGTAGCTACTCGTTTATGGCATGTGTTTACAAAAATGGAGAAGCTCTCGTGTGGAAAATGATTATTGCGAAACGTAAGTTCCGTTTTCTTTTTCAAAGTTCTTCTTTTAGCAAAGTGAAGAGAAAACAAAATAGCAAAAAGAATTGGCCAAGTGCATGTCGGATTACGCACATTAGGGCACATATTACTTAAGGGTTCTGGACCCTATATATTGGTATTTGTTGGTAAAGTATGCGTAATAATAAACATTATCACCAAATTTCAAGGGGTCGTGGGGCTTTTGGGACCGGGACCGCGGTCCCAGATTCCACCTATATAATATTTGAGTGGTACTTTGGGACCACAAGAAAAAAGAAGTTAAAGTACAGTTAACGAAACCGCTGATATAATATTTTGATCAAAGGTAGAAAATAAAAGGTAATATTATTTTCAGCACACTTGCTTGTAATGTGTTGAAAAACGTCGTGTGAAACTCGTGAGCTCTGCTCATTACACACTCGGCTGAATTACGCCCTCGCCTGCGGCTGCAAACCACAGCCTCGTGTGTAATAAACAACTTAGTTCACTTGTATCATAATAATTATACTATTAGTTGCACTTAGAAAAGAATAGTTGTTTGTAACATGTAAAGTAAAAATATTGTTACTATTCTGGAAGCTAAGTTTATATTATAACATATGTGTACACATTATGTAGATAGGTTTATCTAATACCATTGCTTGAAGGAATGCCCACTTAGAAACGTAAAGGTTTTAAGTATTTGCGATGCATCTTGAAGAGAAAGCGTGAGAATGACAGTGACAGTGTTTTACATAAAAAGGTAAGAATAATTATTTTCTTTTTACTTTACTTCAATTCTTTTTCTGTATCAGGTTAAATTAAAATATGCTTTATAATAAAATCGATCATACATTTTATAGTTACCAAGCATAAAAATGTTTCTTTTTAAACTTTCGCGATTTGTATACATCGTACAGAAATTGCACCAGTGGTGGCCCAGTGGTAACGGCCGCGACTTACAAGTAGGTCGTGAGTTCAAACCCAGTTAGGTGTTTTACTTTGTGTAAATTATTTCATCACCACTGCTCTTAAAACAGTGAAGGAACACATCGTGAGGAAACCGGCATGTCCTAGAACCAAAAATTCGAAAACATATTGTAGGACTCGTATTTCATTCTACGTTTTAATATTTTCTGTATTAAGGCGTAAACAGCCGCCAAGTAGCACCCTCATTGAATAAAAATTCGTAGCAAAGCGTAGAAAATAAAGATAAAAGAATCCTATGTTGCGTTTGTTACAAAGGGGATAAGGTATTTTTACGTTGAGGAAGCATAAAAAAAGAGTACCAAGAACGGTCGTTTTTGACACTATTGCTTACTACTTTGGATACGATCTTTTGTGTAACAAACGCAACTTATGATTCTTTAATCTTTATTTTCTACGCTTTGCTAGGATTTTTTATTCAATGAGGGTGCCACTTGGCGGATATATACGCCTTAAAAGGGCTGCTGATGATGATAATAATGAATGGTATTCAATAATTGCAATAATTATGACCGCTGCCTTATACTTGTTAAGAAAGTTAAGTTTTTTTAAGTTTATTGTTGACGTTTCACATGAAGAGGTGACTTTTATGTGCAATTGTGTAGATTTAAGGGAATAAAAGCAGAAATGTTTTCAATTTAACTGTTTTCATTTAATTTTTAAATACTCAAGATTAAAGTTATTATGTTCGTAATGAGTATTTTTTATTTTATTTTTTTGGGTTTAATTTTAATACAAGGCTGTGGTTGCGCCAGAAAACGAACTTCTAGTTTAACAATATTTTTTTGGTTGGCAAACAGAATTAATTGTTGGATAAGTTGGTGGTATTGAAACCTCTCCTATCCTTTTCCTGGACAAAAACCTTTGCTTGTGTGTGAGCGAGACGTCTACAACTATCGTTACCCTCGCTCGATCACATGACATGACATGAGCTATTGACAGCTCGTGTAGCATCGTATTTAGGTAGTTCATCGAATTATCGTTGGAGTGACTTCTCGATGAAGTCCCTCCGTTCCAGTTCGAAGGAGCGCATTTTGGAACAATCTTCATGTCACCACCAGGATCCTACCAGAAATCGTAAGGTATGTACTCCTGACCTATGTATTTCCTTTTCCTATAACCTATATCCTATCCTATCCATATCCCATAACTTCATCGGTCATCTTCCATTAATTTTCGCCTTTTATTCGTGTAACTTCTGAATTTGGGTGACTGTACTTTCCCAATACAAACTTCGTTTGTTTTATTTGTGGTCCCAAAATACCACTCAAAAATAAATACAGGTGGAATCCGGGACCGCGGTCCCGGTCCCGAAATCCCCTCGACCCGTTCATAGGTCAATGGGAAGTTAAAAAATTCTTCGTAACAAAATTTTGTGACAAACGGCGAACGGACAGGCAGACGGACACATGAGTGACAACAATACGGCTCCGTTTGGACCTTTTGGATACGGAACCCTAAAAAACTGGTCAAGTGCGTGTCAGACTTCGCAGGGAAGGAACAGGGGTGGGTTTTAGTCTGTAAGAGTCTGACACGTCCTCCCGCTCTTTAGAGCGGGAAATGTCATTGGATGATTTCCCACCCCATAAAAAAATGGTCTATCCATCAGGTTAAGCTACGCTTGCCGGGGTTGGTCCATGGATGGGTTACCATCCTTACGTACCGAGACTCCTCCGTGCCTCGGAAAGCACGTTAAGCCGTTGGTCCCGGCTGTCAATCGTGGATCTTTGCAGTCGTTACGGGTCGTCAGAAGCTCGAAAGTCTAACAACCAGTCTTACCATGGGGTTATCGTATTACCCAGTTACTGGGTTGTGGAGGTCAGATAGGCAGTCGCTCCATGTAAAATACTAGTATTCAGCTGCATCTGGTTAGACTGGAAGCCGACCTCAAAATAGTTGGGAAAAAGCTAGGCAGATTGTAGAGAAGGGATAGATATCTATAGAATAGCCTACAGCCAAAAGGTAAACCTGTATGTGCAAAACCCAAGACAGCATCCCTGCAGTTTCTTATTAAATACTTTAAACCAACCAACCCCGCGAAAAAGAAAATATGTGTTACATGAATATGATCATCGTGTAAGTACCTATGCATAGAAAATCGAAGTGTATGCTTCGAAAATAATAGGCGCAGGCGCCGATGACGTCATCGCTTTAGAACTAAGTGATAAGAGGCAGCGGGCTAGGGAAACACGCTCAATAGTCTATTTACAATTATATTGAGTCAGGAAATTGGTTATATTTTAACGGTTTTAATTCGGTCATGATATCATTTAACAATGATCTCATATTTATAATAATTACGCAATTCTTATAGGAAGTAGGTAGGCTATACAAAAATTTTATCAAAACGACCAAAAAAAATACAGTATTATTTTATTTTTATCGACTAGTACCTACCTATTTCATATCAGAATGTTATTTTCAAGCCTTGTGTCTGATGGATTTACCAACGACAATAATGGCGAACTATCATGCCCTATTTAAACTCTGCAGGGGAAAACTTTTCAAAAATCCTTCCTGAATTATTTGAGGACCCGTTGTGCAAAATTTCATGCGTCCAAACCCAGCGGTTTGCTAGCTGCACGGCCTGCACGTCTCACGTTGTGTGTCAGAGAATAAACAAGTTTAAGAATTTTATTAAGGCCCGATTTCACCAATGAAATCGCGATTAGTTAAACTAAACTCAGTTTATGCGTTAAATCGAGATTAGAGCTTCATTTTGCGTTTCACCACTACAAACTAAACTAGTTTAAGCTTAACTTAGTTTAAATTCTAAACGCCTAGTTTTCAGTGATACGCAAAATGAAGATCTAATCTCGATTAAACGCATGAACTGAGTTTAGTTTACCTAATCGCGATTAGTTTCATTGGTGAAATCGACTTTAAATGAATAAAATTCAGTTTCCACATTTACAGTAATAACATGCACATAATCAACAAAACAAACAAGCCGATATCAAGCATCTGCCGCTTCCACAGCGCGCTACCGGAGTGGCGGCTGCATTCAACTTGCATTGCGCACGCGCATCACGCAGCACACTTCCTTCCCGTCTTCTGGGAACTGCGCCTGCGCAGGCCTGAAGTTGTCAGGAGAAACTTATTGGAAATTATTGTTTGGCCATTGGGAATTGGGGAAACCTAGCTTAGGGAATTGTTGAAGATACTATCGTGGTGGTTAAAGCAGAAAAAGTTTGACCCAGGGGAAGGAGAACTTATTGTTTTGCAATTTTGCAACTAGCATACGGTTGTTATTAAGAATTAAGAGGGAACAGGGCTTACAAGGAATTTACAAAATAGGTATTTGAAGAAACTATTGCCGTCGTGCTGCCTCAAACCTGCCCCCGTAGAGTGCGATAAGGACAGCTGCAGCTCGGATTTTTGACGAAATCGACGTTTCATATTCCCCAATTTTCTCCTCGAAAACTGAGCCGATTCAATTATCTTTGGCACGAAAATTTTAAGAAATAGTTTGTCTAGGTCCCTATTAAATGTTTTATATTAAAACTTTTCGAATTGGTCTGGCAGTCCTCTAATAACGATGGTAAAGATAGAGTAATTTTTTGTCATTTTTGGAGGGTCATATTTACTTATTGTTTGCTGAAAAAAGGAAATGACAGGGACGTGTCTACAGTAGAGCTTAACTTCCATGAAAAAAAAAAATGATTGCTCTAGAGGCATTATTCAGGAAGAAAAAATGGGAATACATTTTTATGGAGAATTGCAGCCCCTGTTCCCTCTTAAGTTCTTGACTGAGGACAAAAATTGTATTTTTTCCTTCTAATACACAACTACCTTACTTTACCCAGTTTCTCACAGTTGTACTTGCATTTGCTGCTGGATGGACATACAAACCATAAGTTATGATTTGTATGTCCATTCATAATGTTGCTATTTACATCAATTGTCATAAAGCTGAAATAAAACTTAACTATTGCAGTTTTGTCTTCTACGATTGTATGAGTAACAATTTTACCCGCGATCGATAAGAACCCCCCAAATCCTTGGTCAGGAAGTTTTTATGATCAATGAAAACATCCCCCATCTTAGGGGAACATTGACGACGTATCCTCTGCTAACATCAAAGATCGAGTCACAGCAAATACGATAAAAGTAACTAGTCGGCCGTCTTTGGAAGTCCGCCATATTGGTTTTATAATGACGTCATGCATTGTCATCCAAACTAAACATGTTCGCAAAATTTCAGCTTAATCAGAAATCGGGAAGTAGGTCAAATTTAACTTCTAAGATTTCTTTACATAGTTAGTTACAAGTGAAGTTACGTGGGGCATACTGAAAGTTTCTGGATCAGGCCACTTACAATAAAAAAAAAAAATTAAAAAAAAATCATGGATTTCGAAAATGTAACTCTTTTGGGAACATGTTACTTTTTAATTAGCGAGACTCATTTGTTTATTTTATTCTTGCGTCCTTACGAAAATTTTCTCGGGAGAACATTTACGACGTATCCTCTTCTAACATCAAAAGACGAGTCACAGCAAGCAAAATACGATAAAAACTTCAAATATTGCAAGACAGACAGTCTTCACTACGTAAAGGTAATACAAATGTTTCGCAACAGCTGAGTCATGTATTTGTGCAGAGTGTTGTGTTGCAGATAGTGTCCGACCGAATGTTCGGTTTCGGTTTCGGCTAGAAAGTGGCCAATATTCGGCTTGACAAAAACTACTTTCAGCTGAATATTGTGATACAGACCTAAAAACTAAGTTTAATCATGTCTGTAATATAAATCATCGTTTTATAACTTAGTACTAGCGACCCGCCCCGGATTTGCACGGGAGCAAAATGATTTGAAAGGCACGTAGCGCCATCTAGCGTCCTTAACCACAATCAAATATACCCTATGTCACTCAGAAATAATGAAGGTTTCTACTGGTGATTTTTTTTTCAAAATCAGTTCAGTAGTTCCAGAGATTACTTCCTGGAAACAAACTTACAAACTTTACCTCTTTATGATATGTATTAACTTAGTTATAGATTGTATAATAATTAGGGAAGTCAACATTTAAAATTTTTGTTAATTATTCTGTTACCACGTGAGTTTCGGTTTCGGCCGAAACTGGAAGCGGTGCCGAACATTCGGTTACGGTTTCGGTTAAAAATCGTGTTTCGGTCGAACACTAGTTGCAAACAAAAGGTGTTTCAACTCACACCGTGCCTATAACGCGAACCCGATATTAAAGGGCATTAGACTTCAGATGTGAGATACTGTATTGTCAAGCTTGGGTATCTTTGTGTAAAGGTTGACAGTCTAATGATAACTCAAGGATGGATGGATTGTTTGCAGTTGCAACACTATTCCACTGATCATTATTACTTTATCTCTATTCCTTTGATCACTATTTATTTATAAAGCACGTGAAGCGTCATTACATTACCCAGGACGCTTCACGTGCTGGATAAATGGAATAGTGATCAATGGTTATAGACAGGAGGCTGACGGGTTTGAGGAAAGGACAATGTCAACACAGTATGAATCAAAGTCACTTTCCGCGTCTGTTTGTTTCTTCGCTAACACCTTCTAAACCAAACAACTTATTTTAATGCGGTTTTCACTAATAGAAGGAGCGATAAACGCGAAACGCGAGAAACCGCCCTGAAAATAAGTGTGCTAGTGATACTTATGTACTTAGTTAGATGAAATAAGTAAAGTTGCAGGTTTGTTACAGGTTGGTTAGTAAATAATAATTGCTATAAATTTAAGTAGGTATCAAATACATTGTTGACTGTTTTATATGAACATCAAAAGTGACGTCAACGTATGACATCAATAAGTTTTTGAATTAAAAGGACATATGCAGCTGGAATATAAAGTGGTTTAAGTTACGAACAATAATGCACCCAAAAAACGTACCTACATAAGAAGCACAATATGAATACTGTCTAATATACTCGTACTTGAGTTTACAGTATTTTATCGACCGGTTCCCTACAATTTGGAGCGCCGGTGACCTTTTTTGGTGTAAATGGGTCTTCCTTTTTGAAGTCGGTTAAAAACCATTTTTGATGCCAATTATTACACAACTACATATGTATAAGAAAACCACTACTCGATTCACTCCATAATCGTGAACTATGACACTAGCTGCCTATAAAAAGGGTCGAGCATCAATGAGTTATTCATCGGTTGGCCATATGTTTCTTACGTCACAACTGACCGATTCCTATAAATCGATAGCAGGAATCGGAACTGTCGTAAAAACACAATTCCTTTTATGGAGTCACGATATGATTTTATTATGATTGAATGGTCCTTCAGTCCGTGACACTGTTTTGCGTAATTGAGTTGCGCAAGAGTGCACTTAAAGTGACATAAAGGAAATAGGTTCGAACATCGGATTCTGGAATGACCTCATTCTCTGCATCAGCATGCGTAGAGATGTAACAGAATCTCATTCAGATGTGTTTCTTGAAACTAGGACATCTCGGCACAAGATGGTTATTTTATTGAGAAACAAGACAAATGCCAATTTGTAATTCACTCACGCATTTAGACGTATCAAATAGATTTAGAATAAGTTGAATCACGACTACATGACATTGCGACAATTGTACCGGAAGACCAAAAACTATTTTGGTCTGCTTACAATTTGTCACATTACTTTTCTGTTAGGTACTAAGCGTTGGTGTAAACGCTAACAGAAAAGTAATTTACTCAAGCAACAGTTCATTTTTGGATAAAATGTTTTTTTATTATTATTGATAGGCTCGTGTTTAACCACTATCTCACCTGATGGTGAGCGATGATGTGGTCGACGATGGAGCACGCTTGCCTTGAAGTAACTCTTGACTTAAAAGAAGACCCCAGGTTGTAGCTATCAGGAAACGCAAACTCCGGCAGGGAATTCCACTTCTTAGCTATATGCACAATGACACATTCATTCCATGTGTGTTAAAAAAAATGCTCCCTTTTCAGTACAGATAACACCAGCTAACAGGATAACCATTTACAAATCGACTAAGGACATGGCATGTTTATTTGGGACGTCCATCCTACTTCTTACTATTATAAATAAAAACAGTCGAATTCAGAACCTCCTCCTTTTTTTGAAGTCGGTTAAAAAGCGAAAGTTTGGATAAATGGATGTTTGTTACTTAACCACGCCAGAACGGCTGAACGGATCTAGATGAAATTTGGCACAGAGATAGATTATAATCTGGAAAAGAACATGGCAGGCTATAATTTATAGTGGGGGAAGTACAAATTCCATTAGGGCGAAGCCACTGGCAGTGGCTAGTATTCCATAAGGCCATGATATAATTTCAATAGCCCACGACAAATGCCCATATCAATTTACCTATTGGGTAACAATCACGTACCTACTTAAAAACAACGCCTCAACAACTACAAGGTAAGCATTTGGCAATACAAGTACGATGTATGTATTTGTGATTCACATGTTTTCTGACCTTACTAAGGTATTATAAAAGTAAAGTTTCGTCATCGAGAGTGGCAAGCACCGTTTATGCCCTTAAAGGTATTGGTGAACCTTGTTTTGAAAATAATAGTCAATAAAACAGTTTAAATAAGTTGTGGAGGTCAGACAGGCAACTCACTCCATGCAAAACTACTAGAGCAGTGGTGGCCCAGTGGTAACTGCCGCGACTTACTAGTTGTAGGTCGTGAGTTCAAACCCAGGCAGGTGCTTTACTTGTTGTGTTATTTCTTCACCACTGCTCTCAAAACGGTTAAGGAAAACATCGTGAGGAAACCGGCATGTCCTAGAACCAGAATTCGAAGACAATTAACATCCACCAATCCGTATAGGGCCCGCGTGGTGGAGTACCGGCCCACACCCTCACACAGAGAGGATGCCTGTGCCCCAGCAGTGGGGACATTAAAAGGCTGATGACGAAGTGATGATGATGGTTAGACTTCTGCTTTTCGTGTCGATTTTGACGCTGTCCGGGCTGTATGTATAACCACTTGGGTGGCTTTGTTATTGGCTCCATTAAAATCATTCAAGGTGCAGGTGGCTTTGCATGCTGGGCAGGCAAGGAGGTGACACATGTCCTGTGAAGGGGCTCAATATTGGCAACGAGTTTGTGAAGTGTCACAAGGATACCCCATCTGGTTAGATTATTTCTACAGCGATCAGCCTTGGTCCACAATCGGTTTTTTTTTATTTGGGACAAGCCTGCCATACTATTCCCAAACCACTGTAACTTCTGTAAGCCAGAATCAACAGTGGCGACCACCAGAAAAAATGCAAGAGATAATGAAGCTCGAAGAGTCCCAGAGAAACGCTTAAACTGTCTTGGGTCCCGCAACGATATTAATCAGAAAAGACAGCGGAGGAGTAAGAAAAAAATAATTTCCACAATCGGTTAAGAGATTTCCAGATTGGTCACTGTAGTACAGGCGACAATGTTCAACTGGAGTGATGAAGTGTAGAGGGGTCGGAAATCTGTTCCTCCACAGTCCGCATCTCACGCAGACTTCCCAACTATGTTGAGAAACGGCTAGGCAGATAATTGTGGAAGCCATTTTCTTGAGAAAGTAGTTCTTAAAAAATACTAAGATTCAATAAGACATGCACCAAAAGTTTTGGAATGAAGATCACGTACCCAATATATTCCATGATCACCTTTATCCTTTAGAGTGTCTGTCTTCGCAACAAAGTAAGCAAAAATCAAAACATTGGCATGACCGCAGCTCAGTAATATCCGAGAGCTATCAGAATAAGGAAGTCCACTGCAACCTATTTCGATCTCTTCACCACGACAGGGTTCTAGCTCGAGACGTTGGCATATAAGTTGGGACTTTATCAAAGTAAGTGTACAACGACATCCTGCTTAGACCAATCACTCGTTGGGACTGCAAACGTTCGCGTTTGTGATTTTGTAATGAAACTGGGCCGGTTTGTGTGGTTTTGTATGCTGATCTTGTTTGGAGAGTTTAATTTTATCGTCTTGGCTCTTCCTTGGCACGGCAATGGAGGAACTGATATAGTCTTTTAAAAGTACTAAGTCTTTTATTTATTTTCATCATCACAACGGGCCCTAGCAGAATACCAGCGCTGCGTTAATTAATGTTTTAAAAAATCGCAGCATGAGCAGCAGAGTTAGGAACTTTTTTGGCTTCCTACAGTATTTTTTTTTTCTTCATAATATGTATTGTTAGTTTTAATAAGTTTTTTTGTGAGGCACAAATAATACTTTTTTTTTTTTTAAATTGCAGCATAATTATGCTGAGTTAGGAGCTTTTTTGGCTTCGCACACAATTTTTTTTTTTCATAATACCTATTGTTGTAAGGCACAAATAAATATATTTTCTTTCTTTCTTGTTTATTTCTAAAGGTTAAATAAATGAGACTCTTTCTCATGGAAGGTCTTATCATGTCAATAGACTATGTTTATGAGTCAATCCTCCAGCTGTCCAGGTAATTTATACTAATTACTAATATGTGTAATAAAGCTGAAGAGTTTGTTTGAACGCGCGAACTACCAGTCGGATTTGAAAAATTATTTCTGTATATGATAGCCACATTCATGAGGAAGGCTATCTAGCATTACGCTGCGACCTATGGGAGCAGAACAATCACCAAACACGCTGTTAAAACTGTGGCGGACCGCTAGTTAATCAATAAAACGAGCCTGTTTCTGTCCCACTGCAGAGGAAGGGTGTCTCTCTTCTCATACAGAGAAGGCAGGTTTATTATTAATCACCTCTGCTCAAAGCACAAAGCACCGAAGGTTCAGTTTCGGCCAAAAAGTGGTCGAATATTCGGCTAGATCTAAACTAGCGTCTTTGAGCTGAAGGTTGTGATAGAGACCTGAAATCTGTGTGTGTCACGTTCGTCTATGTGTGTAATCATCGTTTAATTATGATAAATGATAAATGATAAATGATGTTTATTCAGTAAATAGGTTACAAGGAACACTTTTACACGTCAATGTTTTTTTGTCAGTTTAAGCTAGATGAGGCCGGTGTTTCCTAGCTGACTACCCTGAGAAGAAACACCGAAACAAACTCAGAGGTCAAAGTCTCTTTTAGTGTTCAAATCCATACAATGTGGACTGGTTAGATCCTATGAGAACCATGTACGTTTATGTCTGGGATGAGCTTTATGAAGAAAGCAACACACGAATTCGAGTGGACCTGTCCAGACAGTGCAAGCATTTGTCAGTCATCGCGAAGCTCAACTCAGAACTCTGAGGTGCTCAACGAACCGACGAACAATACCAAAGTAAGGACATTTGAGTAGGCCGCAAAAAATACTCAAACTGCCAGACAATCATAAAATCTACATGAATATAACGACATACATAGTTCTCGCATTCACATTATTCTATATGAGGACCATGCAGCTTAGTGTCTGTAGTGGTCTTTTGAAGAAAGAACCAAACATATTTGAGTGGACCTGTCCAGTCAGTGCAAGCATTTGTCAATAGTCGAATAGCTCAACTTAAAAACCACTAAGGAGCTCAATGACATGACGAACAATACCAAAGAAAAGACATTTGGGTAGGCCGCAAAAGTACTCAAACTGTCAGACAACGTTGAAAATTACTGTAAAAAGGAGGAGAAAATAATAATAATAACCCACATAGTCCTCACATTTACAATAATTAAGTAATAAAAAAAAATAATAAAAATATAATACTTTACAAAGTAAATATTTGTGTCAAACAAAATAGTAATCATAATATGTCAATCAAAAAATAAAAATAAATATAATACTTAACAAAGTATTCAAGTCAAAAAAAAAAAAAATAATAATAAATATAAAATGTCAATAAAAAAATAAAATAAAAAATATAATACAATACTATACAAGTATTCATGTCAAAAACGAATATTAAAAAAAAAAAATATATATAAAAAATTTTTCATCAGTAAGTAGTACATATGAAAACAATGGCTCATGTATATCATTGAAGCAGCTCAATCCCACGCCTTTTTGTCCTCAAGAAAGTCATTAATTGTGTAAAAAGCTTTCTGGCATAGCTTACGTTTAATAAATGATTTAAATTTATTTATGCTTAGTTCTTGAATTTGGCTAGGAAGTTTATTATAGAAACGTATACATTGACATCTAAACGAACCACCTATTTTTTTCTTGAGCCTGGTTTTTGGTACAATAAATTTGTGTTTGTTCCTAGTATTTATGCTATGGATATCACTGTATCTTTTAAACAGATTAATATTTTTATGTGCATACATGAGATTCTCATAAATATATTGAGAGGGAACAGTCATAATATTAATCTCTTTAAATTTGTCTCTGAGGGAGTGTCTGGGACTTAATTTATAAATTGCACGAATAGCCCTTTTCTGTAAAACAAAAATTGTCTGAATATCGGCGGCATTTCCCCACAACAGAATGCCGTACGACATCACACTATGAAAATAACTAAAGTATACTAAACGAGCTGTCTCTAAATCAGTTAAACCACGAATTTTCCTTACGGCGTATGCTGCGGAGCTAAGTTTTTTGGACAGTTTATCTATATGGGGGCTCCACTGAAGCTGCGCATCCAAAGTTAAACCTAAGAACACTGTGGAATCCTCGGGTTTCAACTCTTCACCCTTTATTGACACACTAGTGTTCACTTGTATTACATTGGGTAATGTGAACTTTATGCATTTTGTTTTTTTCTCGTTAAGGAGAAGATTATTGACATTAAACCAGTTAACTACAGTTGAAAGAGCATTATTTACATTATCAACAACCACCTGCTGACGTTTGAGTTTAAATAAAAGTGAAGTGTCATCTGCAAACAGCACTATATCATGTTTATCCTTTATGAGGTAAGGCAAGTCGTTGATATAGATTAGAAACAAAAAAGGACCCAGAATTGAGCCTTGAGGAACCCCCATTCTGACTACAGACCCGGAAGACCTTTTGCCGTTCACATCAACTCTCTGAATCCTATTACTCAAGTATGAAGTAAGAAGATCCAGAGAGGCGCCCCGGACTCCGTAGTAGTGCAGCTTCCTGATCAATGTATCATGGAGAACGCAATCGAAAGCCTTAGACAAATCGCAAAAAATGCCCAACGCATCGCATTTATCTTCCCATGCATTATAAATGTGTCCCAAAAGTTCAACACCAGCATCAGTTGTTGAACGACCCTTTGTGAAACCAAACTGTTTGTTGTGTAATAATTTGTGTTTATTAAAATATCTTTGAATTTGATCTAAAATAATTTTCTCAAAAATTTTACTAAAAGTAGGTAGCACTGATATAGGTCTATAATTAGTAGGGTCTGATGTACTACCCGATTTAAACAATGGTATAATTTTACTATATTTCATTAGATCAGGAAACTCACCACAATCTATACAATTATTAAAGATTACTGCTAAAGTAGGTGCTACAATGTCTATAATAGACCTAGCAACGTCAACAGAATTACCCCATAGATCTGCAGTCTTTTTAACATTTAAAGTATTAAAAGTTTTGATTACATCATTACAAGTGACATATTGGAAATAAAATTGGGATTCACAAACTGGAACGTTTTCTTTAAGTAAAATTTCTGCAGCAGTTGGTGATGAATTTAGAGATTTTGTAGTCGATACGGGAATCTCTGCAAAGAAATTTTCAAATGCCGCGGCGACTTGCGAATCTGATTTAATGATACTGTCGTCAATAGCAAGGCTGTAATCACTACTTCGGTTGCAAGACCTTCCCGTTTCGCTATTAATAATATCCCAAGTCATTTTAATTACATTACTACTATTTTTAATTTTTGAACTTAAGTAGCGAGATTTCGCCAAATAACATACTTTTTTAAATAATTTAGAATAATTCTTAACATATAAATTAAATTCTACAGTGTTAATATAAGTCCGTTCTTCATACAGCTCATACAGCCGTTTTCTACTTTTATTAATACCAATGGTGGCCCAGTCACTGAAGGAAGTATTGCTATTTACCGAAATCGTCTTAGGAATAAAAGTAGTATCAAATTGCGTGCAATACATTTTGAAAAAATCATTATAATGTTGATTAGGGTCATCATTAGTTGACAAAAGTGGGATTTTATTTGAGAGTTTAGTTTTAAATGTTTCCAAGCGACCTTTAGATTTTGGGTTAACAGTGATATCTTTTTTTCGTTTATATTTGTTTATATTTGGTATAGTGATCAATAGTCCACTATGATCAGAGTCTAATAAATTAATAATTTTTTTGTGGGTAGGTAAAATATCTGCATAAATATTATCTAGGCAAGATGCAGTAGTGGGGGTTATTCTAGTAGGCTCCATAAATAGATTTACAAGATTGTATGACTGAAACAAACTTATAATTTTAGTGCTTAGGCTAGAAGTTTCTAACAAATTAACGTTGAAGTCGCCACAAACGATGACAGACTTACTAGAGTTACAAATTTTTTGCAACACTTCATCCATTACTTTTTCAAAACAATCATACAATCCTTTAGGTGGTCTGTACACACTTAATATAACAAACTGCTCCAATTCAATACAGGCAATTTCAACTGTCTGTTCAACAGAGAGGCTCACAATATCCTTGCGGTCTTTAAACTTAAGTATATTATTTATGAAAATTAATGAGCCACCATGTATAGCGTTTACTCTGCTGAACGAACTACCAACCTGGTGATTACTATAATTAAACATAATCTGATGGCTTCTAAGCCAATGTTCAGTTATACAAAGAATATCTACATTGTTAAATTTAAGGAATAATTCTATTTCTAAATCCTTGCCCATACAACCATAAATATTTTGGTGCACCAGGTTGATACTATTTGTTGATTTTAAAACATTGTTTTCACCATTCTTTAAATAATTGCTAGAGATTGTCTCTGTTGTCTTAATTTCTAATTTAAATTATTACTAATGTCAAAATTTGATGCCAAGACATTGGCAGAATTATGAAAAATGTCATTGCATTGCTCAATAGAAGCAATTTGTTTAGCCAAATTCTTGGCTGTTATACAAAATAAATATGATAGCGACACAGCTATCTGTCTCCTACAATAATTTGAAAGATAGTATCTATCTATATGATTCCTATCTTTTGTCAAATAAAAACGATTACCAATATAATTGTTAAGGTCAATTAGATGGAATAAGTTATTATTAAATAACAAATTGTGCAATTTTATATTCAAATGATATCTAATTTGATTTTCTTCCTGTGGCAAACTTTGGCTATAAGGGAAAGTGAACATCACAATTTTTCTTAAATCAAGGTCAGACAAGGTTCTATAATATTGGAGCAATTCTCCTTTGTTCACGGTACCCCTATCACCAACTAAAATTATGAGTATAGTATCCTGGTTAAAATTACATTTTATAATCTCTTTCATTATTTCCAACAAAGTACAACCAGGCATGCAGTTATTCATTATAGAGTGTCCCGGATATTCATTTATCAAAAAGTGGCCTAAATCCTTTCCAATCTCATCACAATAGATAACTATTTCTTTATTTACACTTTGTTGTGATAAACAATTAGTCATTTCTACTGGCAAACTGGCACAAGACTGCGGTAAGGTGGTATTATATATTGGCAATGAATGGTCCGGAGTAGATGCCATTGATGGTGATTGGCAATGTTCACAGTTTGATTTTTGTAAGCTAACCAGCTCATTCATTGCCAACACATATTCCTTCATTTGTTTCTCTGAGGCTCTATATTTAGTGGCCATTGAGCTTAGTTGCTGTTGTAACCGGTCAAGTTCACACTGCAAGTCTTCCGTGTCAGTTTGGTATTTCCTAGTACTTTTCTCTAAGTTCAAAGCATACATATCTAATTGTTTTAATAAATTTAACCTTTCCCTATTAAGTTTTACATTTTTAATGAAGAACTTTTGTTTTTTAACCATTTTTTTAGTTTTAACAATGTATTTGTTTATTTTAATATATTTTTTAAGTTTATTTTTATATAATTGTCATATTTAGTATTTTATGAAAGTAAGGACTGAATTTTCAATGTTCTGACAACTTTCAGACCATTAAAAACTCGGTTTCGGCGAAAAGTCATGTTCCGGTCGGCTAATTAATTTGGTACCTACTCTAAGATTGTATGTCAAAGCTAGGTTTAAAAGGAGGTTGCTAGAAAATTATTGTGCGGATTTTGGCATTTTCGCTGCATCAACTGTGGGACTCCCGAACGAACAAAATTACAAACTACACAGCCGTGCATAGTAATCGGAATACCAGTAGCGTGACAAATAGATTACAGTCATACACAACGTTGCAAAATAATCCACCCATCCGATGTTCTGTCACATGATGAGCCGTATTCGTCACGCCTCGCTATTGTTTACAACAAAATTGCTATTTGGAAAGCGAAAACATTGCGCAAGTCAGAAAGAGGAAACCAGGAAATAATTCATTACTTATACATATAAAGGAAAATGGGCAAATAAATATGGAATATGTGTAATAAATTGTGGTGACGGGTTTCTCTAAGGTGGATACTGACCGGTGTTACGGGCCGTAATATACCATTCGTAGCAAGCATGTTACGTTATGCCGTGTCCTAAAATTCATGACATGCTCGTTTTAAACTCTTTGCTCACCCGTGATCTAGATTCGCCAGATACTCTCAGTCAAGATGGCTTTAATTTATTATGTTTCAGATGAACCGGGTTCCATAAAACTGGTTCTTCTCTATATTATTATTTTTAAAATATAGACTTTAATTTTCCATGTTTTAGTAGCCAAAATACGACGCGTGTGGCACGTGCGCTCGCGACTTGTCTTGGCTGGCGTACTGACTGAACCGCGTAACACTCAAAGGGATTCGCCAAAAAACTGACAGCGGGTGAAGCACTCGAAACGAGCAATGAGCGGTTCGTTGCTCTCGTGTTCGTGCTCGTTTCTGACAGCACGAATGCTCGCTTTGTAACATGTTACATTACGTCCCGTAACACCGGTCAGTAACCACCCTATGAGAAAGAATACTGTACGCAAATAATATGAACGGATTTCTGAACTGTAGTCACTTTGACTTCTGCCCAGGGGTTGAGGATAAATTCGAAACAGAGTTACCGCGCCCCCACTATGTGATGTCATGACATACCTAATAAACAGCACGTTAATTTCGAAAATATTTCACGATTAAAATACATATTTTGTAGCAATGATAGACACTTGAACACATGTGTATGTGTCTAACATTGCTAAAAACTCATTTAATGCATTTAGTACGATTCTGTCCTTTGTCAACTGCAAACTGTTTAAAGAAAAAGGGTCAAATTAGTTTAGCGTTAAATGTATTTAGTGAATTATGGTGCTAGTAGGCATTCATATTTTACATATACTGTAGCAATGTTAGACACTTGAACACATGTCAGTGTATGTGTCTAACATTGCTAAAAACTCATTTAATGCATTTAGTACGATTCTGTCCTTTGTCAACTGCAAACTGTTTAAAGAAAAAGGGTCAAATTAGTTTAGCGTTAAATGTATTTAGTGAATTATGGTGCTAGTAGGCATTCATATTTTACATATACAGGGTGTAACGGAAATGGGTAGTCATATTTTATATACTACTTCTGCCCATGGGAATAAACAAATTTCTTCACAGTAAATTCCCAAAAAAATAAAATGCACTAGATTATGATCACCTGATCAAAATAAGTATGAGACATCGATCGATTTTTTTTTTCCAGAAAAACTACCTATATACTCGTACCTATATTTCTCTAAGTGAGTTGCTTATGTCCTATGGGCACACCTTATAGAAGTAAAAGATTCGTACTTTTACGAAGAAAAAGAAAATCTGAAGAACTTAACAAGCCCATCAAACCGCCATTTTCAAGTCAAACAGCCGATCATTTATAAGTGGTCTTAAAATAGCTAGATCAATGACGTCATCAACTCCAGGATATTGCGCGGGAAGGACAACACAATGGCTTTTAGGAAGATTGCTCAGTTAATACGACTTTATTGTTGAGTCGTCGCTAAGAATAGCAGGGAAATGGCGCAGGCGGGCGCCTGCTTGATGTTGTTGGGAGTATGACGGATTTTGTGGTAATTATGTTGAGGGAGTATGCGGAGTGCCGCGTTTGTCTTGAGGCCGCAAACACGACTGCTGAGCGTGACGTACTTTTTTTTTTTTTTGGTGGCGTGGGAAATCATCATTCGCGAGCTATTACTGCTTCGCAGAAGGAGGAGCCTGCTTCCCATTCCCTTTCGCTCCGTACCATGGCCTGAACCAGGGCCGGGCGCGAGAGGTCGCCGCCACCTATCGCATCCACGAGGACACAGCGGTGCTCCTCCCAAGAGCGTGAGGTTTTGGGTTCGATTCCCGGGTCGGGAAAAAAATGCTAATGGATTTTTTCATTAGGAATTACTCTGTAGCAGCCCCGAGTCGAGATTATGGTGGTGTGACACCCCCGTGCTTCGGAAAACACGTTAAGCCGTACAAAGTTATCATCAGCTGATCAAAATTAGTATGGGAGGTCCAATTTTTTTGTCTGTTTTTCTTTAAGAAAGTTGTTTGTCATTTACGTGGAAACTCATTATTAGCGCTTTTCCCAACCTATGTAGAATATGTCTAGCTTTCTGTAAGAATAATTAAATAAAAATGGATTATCAATTAGAATCTTAATAAAGATGCTCTAAGCTCGCTCCTCAGATTGCTGTCACATTGATAAGTCCCGAAAGTATGTAAGTAACTTCTGTAAAATCTAAGATCAAAATTCCAGACATTTTCCAATCAAAGCAAAGCCTCTGGACCGTTAAATCTGAAAACGGAAAAGAAAATGTATTCCTTGACGTTTTACCAAACGAAGTGAAGAATGACTACAAATGGACGTTTTTTCTATTAGAGCACAAATCGTTACAAGTCCCTAAAAACGAGTGAAAAGAAATACGGGTTCAGCCGACCGACAGGCCCGTCTGGTACAGACGTTCAATCTTGTTGAGTGTATTATGAGAGCACGTCACTATGTGAGTATAATCATACCAATATTATAAATGTGATTGTAAGTTTGTTTGTTACGCTTTCACGCGAAAACTACTTAAGGCTCAATTACACCTTCCGATTTCAAGGGACCCAATTTAGGAACAAACTAACTAGGAAGCAGGAAGCGGAAATTGAACTCCTAAGTCGGCAGTGTTGCCAACTCTTACAAATTCGAGTCCCTAAACAGAATATCAAAAGTCGCTCTAAAGTCTCTTAAAAACTGAATCTACCAGGAGCGGAATTAAAAATAAAAAGAGCGGACTCAGATTTTTTTTCTGGGAAAGGGACTTTGTGAAATTTAATTTAATTTTAAACACAAACAAAAATACTACTAGCCCATTTATAGCGACAAAGTCTCTAAATTGGCAACACTTAGCTCTAAATCGGGGTGATGCGATTACACTATCCTAAATCGTACACAATTTAGGAAGTCAAATCGGGACCTTTCAATCTCACTAAATCGGACACTAACTGCCCTAACTGCTACTACACCTTCCTGTTTCCTAAATTGGGTCCCTTGAAATCGGAAGGTGTAATTGAGCCATTAACTGATCATCATGAAACTTTGTACACATTTCTTGGAGGTGTTAGATTTTTACGAAAGATACATAAACGCGGGTGAAACCGTGGGCACAGCTAGTACTTAATAAAAATATATAATACTAGCTGACCCAGCAAACTTCATTTGCGATTTAAAAATACGACCTATTCTCAAAATTAAAAAAAAATATCATTAAAATCGATCGAGTCGAGTCCACAAACATGGGATTTTTTATATTATTAGAAGATATTCAAGATCGCTTTCGTTGGAGATCAGATGATTTCTGTTTTGATTGGTGTTTGTATTTTATTTCTTAATTTTTAGATACCGTCTTCCGAAATTAAAGTCACTTTTTAATTTTTAGTGTAGGTATTTTCTCTTTTGGAAGTCGGTTGTTTTTTTTTTGTAAAAAAGTTTTTTATTTTTCACTTTTTATTTGTTATACCCCAGAACTAAAAACCCTAATAAAATGGAACGTGGAATTTAAACATACTCGTAATTGGAGAAAACCAAAACGTCATCTATACGTATTTTTCGTTTTTGTTCAGTTTTTCAAAAAGCGCTGAAGCATATTCGATAAAATTTATATGGGACCACCTCGGGAGTAGGTTATACGGGAGTTGTTATATTCTTTCGGATAAAAAAAGAATTTTGAAAATCGGTCCACAACTGACAGAGAAATCGGTGGACATACATTAAAAAAAAACACACAGTCGAACATAGAACCTCCTCCTTTTTCGAAGTCGGTAATAAAACTATGTAGGATTTTGTATTTTTTTTTTGGATACTTTTTATTTATTTGACAGTTATGCAATAAATATATCTTTATCTTTAAAGAAAACTCACTGGTTAATAATTTTTGCACTTCACTCCATCTAAAGCACTCCAATATTCAACTGCATTTTTGGAGCTCATATTAGGTATTAAATTATTCTTATTCTAGAAAAAGTTTATGGTCTTTTTAAAATGCATCAAGCATAGGCCATAACAAACAGGTCATAAACGACTACCATCACTTAAGAACATTTCGTTCAGACTCCTAATTGATGCTAATACCATATTACCAATGTAAATTGTGTAGCAAGCCGTTTTACGACCGTCATTACTTGATGACGATGATGTCAGCAAGATGCTAGTGAATCTAAATACAGGGGGGAATAGGTGATCGTGGGAATCTTATCTAATTTGGGGATTTCAAAGATATTTTTGGTTGGCTATGTTGGCAACACAACATTTGGTTTGATTATCTGTATTCGTCATTACTGTCAATGTCACTCTTATGTCAACACTGTACAAGAGAACAATAAATGAAGCACACGTTTTTACACCGATCTGCATTTTCCATTGAAAAACTCAAATAACCCAACAGGCTAATGTACCTGTACCTGTGGTACCCTGGTACTGCAGATGTTCATAAAGGCGGCGGTAACTACCACCAAACGGGTCGTCTACTAGTTTGCCACTTTGTGGCATAATCCTACTAATAAAGTGGGAATGCCTGTACATATTGGGATATACGATAAACTAGGTTCTGCCAGCGGCTTCGCCCGCGTGTAATTAATACTTCCCCCATTATACATTATAGCCTATGTACTATTTTAGTCTATAATCTATCCCTATGCCAAATTTCATCCAGATTCGTTAAGCCGTTCCGGTATGATTGAGTAACAAACAAACATCCATTTATGCAAACTTTCGTATTTATAATATTTATTAGGAAATAGCATAAATCACGCCTCAACGGCTTTAACGGGTTTGTATATTATCGTTAGCAAAACTCGGGCAGACCATATCCTAGAGACTATGAACCCTCGGGATAAGCCCCAACGATCACGCGGGCAAGTCGTTAGCAGAAGCTCAGCTGCTTGAAAAAATAAGGACCTGAAGAAACACAGCGCGCAAAATACTCGTATTATCCATTATGACCTATGACTTTTAACTCCCCGATGGGCTTAAAGAAAAGGTCACAGACAAACAATACTATTTATTGAACTGCTACGCATATCAAAGACTTGGCATGTGGGACGTCGGATGCCAAGCATTCGCTACAGTGCAATGACTGATGCTGCTATCTCAACATCGATATATACGCAAGATAAATAATTGCTCTCTGTAACAAGTTAGCCAAAAGTTCTGGGCTTAGAGTTTGTTGCAATCATAAGTAAGACCAATGCTTTCATCAATTCTGAATCCAAACACATTTCGATAAACATGGACATAGGCCCTTTTTTGAGGTTTGTGAGATTTGGAATCATAAAATAACTTCTCCCGCTCTGGATGAAGCGGGAGGGCGTGTTCTCTTACTGACTGTGAGCTCTAGGGCCGAGTTGACTCTTTTAAACAGTCCAGCTACAGGAATAATACGGCCTGGTACACCAAAATCTCAATTTAGATGGATCAATGAAACGAAAAAAGCTGGTTAAATTGAAGATGATGTAGAAAATCCTGTGCAACCGAAGAATATGTCTTAGAGTGACTAAATCACCCTGGTATTTGAGGTAAGGATAGTTTATTGAGTCGAGTCCAACGTCCATAGCGATAAAATAACTCAATATTCCCTTGCACGGACTCCAAATAAAGGTCCACGAAAAAATAAACCACCAAACGGCCAGCAACAAAGAGAGGCAGGAAACAAAACGAAAAGGTCGCGGGCTGGGTGCCACATGTGATGACGTCACGCAATGGCCGCCGTACCAGTCAGCTGGCGAGTGCAGCGTTTGATGTTCCGATGCGCTAACTTCGAATTGAGCTCATCATTTAGTGCTATGCGGGTTTAGATCGTAATCTCGTAAGATTTGTAGCTTAAGTTAGATTGTAGATAAGACTGGGATTAGTTGTTAAGTAGGTGCTTCGTAAGCGGTTTTTTATTGGTTTCGCGGTTTTTTATTTGTGTGAATTACTGTGATCGGCATGTAAGAAAATAAAATTCTGGTTTATGCAAATGTTCATGGGTATTGAACGCGGTCATTAAAACTGTTGGTCTTCTTCTTCGTCGTCACACTCTTGGCAGAGTGGTCTTAGTTGTCAAATCAGGGGTTTTTTTTTGGGGTTGGTAAGTCATCCAATGACTTCTCCCGCTCTGGGTGGAGCGGAAGGGCGTGTCAGACTCTTACTGACTAAAACCCACCCCTGTTCCTTCCCTGCCTGAGTGCCCAGGGGTGCGGTAACTCATTTTCAGAATTTATCCGCTACGCCTAGGCATGCAGGCACCGGCCACGATGGGCCCCGGCAGTGGTGGCTGACACTCATCTCTTTGAGGCGCGCGTGGAACACTACGCGCCGTCGACTCACGGGCCTGGTGCTGATCGGACGGCGAGCTACCCACTGCTCGCCGTACAGCAGGGGGTGGTGGCAAGCTTCACAACCCGTCGCCATTCCTCCCTTACTGTAGCTCTTCTCGTACATTAGTGGAGAGGTCCATTGAGTGCAGTTTTGATTTGGTCGGTCCAACGCATTGGTGAACCGCCGCGCGCTCTTGTGGGTGAATCTCCTGGCGTTTTTCAGAAAATAATGACGGAGTGCTGCCGACAGTGACAAATCGTGGGGAATTCAACTTTAATTCGCTAATATTAAAGTACACTATTACTACTAGGCAATAAATACTTCTACGCCAGGATATTCACCATTGTTCCTTCAAGTTCGCCCTGCACTACAAATCGCTCCACAGATGGGTCTTCTCGACGTGTGGTATGTCCAAAGAAAGGTAGAATACACAATTGGACGATGGGAAACTGCTGGTCTACAACTTGGTAAATGAAACTTAAAGAGAAAAACCGCGTAAGCCAAAGTTGGAAAGGGAAAAGATTTACATGGAGTGCCTTATTTCGGTAGCCCTATAGGCGGCCACATGTATACTGACATTTCCCTAACATACAGAAAATGTCGTTGGTTGCTACCTAATTTTTTATGGGATTTTTTGAATGTACGTCCCCGCTTGACATTTGGATTGCGAAAGTGTTCATTTTTCCATAAAAAATACGACACAACATTATGGCAACGAAATAGGTTAATGGTAATCGCTCAAGCTTGTTATCCCTTAATGGATAAGCAGAACTTTTGTTCTACTGTAAACTTTTATCGAAAATATCTGACCAAAATTGTGTGGGCCGATTTTTGTGGTAGATTTTGTAATTTTTGACTATGTATCAGTTTTCTTACAGGTAATTTGACTTTGATGAGTTTAATTCATTCTTGAGGAGCTCGTGGCTAAAGTAATAACAGCCGCACGGGTCGATCAATCAGGTTAAGCGACGCTTGCTGGAGTTGGTCCATGGCTGGGTGACCATCTTTACATACCGAGACTCCTCCGTGCCTCGGAAAGCACGTTAAGTCGTTGGTCCCGGCTGTCAATCAATAGTGGATCTTTGACAGTCGTTACGGGTCGTCAGAAGCCCGAAAGTCTGACAACCAGTCTTACCAAGGGGTATCGTATTACCCAGTTAGGTTGTGGAGGTCAGATAGGCAGTCGCTCCATGTAAGATACTGGTATTCAGCTGCATTCGGTTAGACTGGAAGCCGACCCCAAGATAGTTGGGAAAAGGCGCGGGCAGATTGATTTATTGATTAAGTTTAGTTAATTCTTAGTCTAATGAGAGTCCTTGAAGTAGGTGGCACGTCCGTTGGTCTTGTCATCACGAAGGTCATAGGAACAACAATGCAGATAAGAGTTAGCATACAATGCCCTAGACACAATCTACCTACTACAAACAAATGTGGGTATTAGTCATTTCAACTTTTAAAAACAATGTTTTCGATATGAATCGACCAGTTTGTACGTCACAGCCTTATCTCGAAAATTAATGCATGGATTTCAATACAGTTTTCACGACGTAAAATCACGACTGTATTGCCCAAAGTATTAGATAGAGATGTACCTACAGTCACGAGCAAAAATATTTACATAAGCAAACTTTACTTGTAAGCTCGAGTATCTTAAATGGACGGTTTTAAGATACTCAAGCTTAAAAGTTAAGTTTGCTTGTGTACATATTTTTGCTTGTGACTGTACCCCAACATGAATGGGGGTGTATACTACACTCCCATTTAGTCGGTTATGTTTGAGTTCCATGTAAAAAGAGGTGGCCTTTCTATGGGTAAGCCCAGGCACAAATCGGACTGGTACTGAAAAACCGGCCAAGTGCGAGTTGGATATGCACACGAAGGGATTCGTACTATTGTAATTCTGTATTTTATTTTCAAGATAACAAACTTAACTTTGTAGATGAAAAAATGTTCTCCCTTATATCGAAACACGTCGCGGTTAATTCTCCAACTGCAAATGTAAGTTTGTAAACGCAAAAAAATATAAATGTGATTTAACTACAAATGATCGATTTCCGAACCTTTTTGCTACGTTGTATGATTCTCTAGGTTAACGGGAAGTATCCTATAGGTATTAATTCTCCTTTTCTTTTGTTTTTTTTTTCGAGGGTAATATGCGGCATAAACAGCCATTTTGAAAGCGTTGACTTTAGATGTTTGTTTTTTTTTTCACAGGTCCAAGGGATTCCAGACCTGAGTATTTGATATTAATTTCAACTTGATACCTCCACGCGTTCCTGAGAAAAAGGGTCTTAACAGACGGACAACGAAGTGATCATAATTAAGGGTTCGTTTAATCTAATAGAAAAACAAACCTTTTTACTACTTGCAATGCAATTAAATTCTACGTATGTATGCGAAGCCGTAAAGCGACTGAGGGTCGCTAGTTTATTGTAGTCAGAACTGCACCAAGACGTCCATGTAAGTTAAATTGGCGAGTACAAAGTTTTTTTAATTAAACTTGAACACATACGACGACATCGGGATCACACAGAGATTGCTTGATAAAGGTTTCTGTATAGACTGCGTAGAAAACTAGATACCTAGATATAATCAGGCACTTTAATTGAAAAGCATGTCGCACGGGGATCTCAACTCGAATCGTGGGAAATTCAACATTAGTACACTAGTATTAAAGTACATTATTAGTATACATAGATTCGTCATTGTCGGCAACACTCCGTCATTATTTTCTGCAAAACGCCAGGAGATTCACCCACGGGTGCTTATCGCCACACTAGCTTCTGCCAGCGGCTTCGCCAGCGCGGAATTAGTACCTACTACATAAAAACTTTCAACCCTCACTTTAATCCCTTAGGGGCTGAATTTCCAAAAAGCCTTTCTTAGTGCTCCCCTACATTATAAAAGGAAGCCGTGTGCAAAATTTCACGTTTCTAGTCCCAGTAGTTTCGGCTGTGCGTTGATGTCAGTCTGTCAGTCAGTCATTCAAGGCAGATTTCACCAATGAAACTAATCGCGATTAGTTTAAACTAAACTCAGTTCATGCGTTTAATCGAGATTAGAGCTTCATTTTGCGTTTCACCGAAAACTGGGCGTTTAGAGTTTAAACTAAGTTAAGCTTAAACTAGTTTAGTTTGTAGTGGTGAAACGCAAAATGAAGCTCTAATCTCGATTAAACGCACAAACTCAGTTTAGTTTAACTAATCGTGATTAGTTTCATTGGTGAAATTCGGCCCTCAGTCAGTCAGTTTCTCCTTTTATATATATGTATACATAGTATAAATCAAAGTCACTTTCCGAGTCTGTCTGTTTCTCCGCTAACTCCTTCTAAACTACCTAACGGATTTTAATGCGATTTTCACTAAAAGAAAGGACGATAAACGAGGAAGTTTTTTATGTACAATTTGTACCCAGGTCCGCACCTGCGGCGGGTCGCTAGTCTTATACACAAGACATACTTAAGGGTGCCCCTAGTCGGTCATTCTTCCATACAAACGTAGTACGGCGATTATTTTACTATTTGATGGTGTAATAACAAAACAAAAAAATATGTCAATTTATTTCGCCATTATCTAGCCCTATAATTATGGAGACAAAAAAAAACAAAAAATCTATTTTTTTTTTTGTTTGTTATGACTCCATCTAATAGTAAAAGTAAACGCCATACTACGTTTGTATGGAATGGAAGAATGACCGACTAGGGCACCCTTAAGGATACTTATTGATTTGTTAGTTGGTCCTGTTGTCCGGGGTGTCTATGTATTTAGTGATTTGGGACTCAATGACTGAACTAAAAAGTGTTCAGGAACTGTCGCTCCTAAGTTAACAGTTTTATTTATTCAGTAAAATTTCACATGGTGTTGGGCGAATCTCCTGGCGTTTCGTAGAAAATAATGACGGAGTGTTGCCGACTACTAGGCAATTAATACTACTAGAGTACTTTAATTCTAGTATAATATTAAAGTTGAATTTCCCACGATTCGTCAATCTCGGCAACACTCCGTCACTATTTTCTGCAAAACGCCAGGAGATTCACCCTGTTCCACTATATTTTTTCATGAAACATAATGGCATGTGATTACAAGCATATATCTCCATACATTTGACATGTCTTTATGTCAGACGAACTATGAGGTAAAAGGACCACTTATTAAGTCTCATTAAATGCCAGGCGCCACCGTTGCAGACCAAGGCGAGCATGGAGATAAACTGAAAAGACCGGCCTACTCGCAGAGGACAAAGAGAGAGAAACAAAGAGGCCTTTGTCCAGTAGTGGGAGATACGGATTACATGTGGAACCCTGGAGAAGAGGTGGCCTGATGCTGCGAAACGCAAGTGTCCGTGACCCACCGCCATACGATCCATACAAGGTTCCCCACTCCGCCGCGCACAGAATTTTGGAAACGTTGAAAAGCAGATGGTTCTGACTAATTAATTTGTGCTCCAATAGTGTAATTGCTGCAAGGCGATACGACGATAAACATCATCATCTCCCAACTATCTTGGGGTTGGCTCCAGTCTAATCGAATGCAGCTAAATACCAGTATTTTACATGGAGCGACTGCCTATCTGACCTCCACAACCCAGTTACTGGGTAATACGAGTACGATACCCCTTGGTAAGACTGGTTGTCAGACTTTCGGGCTTCTGACGACCCGTAACGACTGTCAAAGATCCACGATTGACAGCCGGGACCAAGGGCTTAACGTGCTTTCCGAGGCACGGAGGAGTAGTATGTAAAGATGGTAACCCATCCATGGACCAACCCCGGCAAGCGTAGCGTATAAATAATTGGCAAATAAGATTCAAATTCTTTATTGATAAATCGAATACAACCCATGCTGATCTATGATTCATCTAACCACAAATATTTCTTAAGAAAATATTATAGTAGATATTCAAGCCAATAATGACAAATCCTTGTTACTCAACACATCATAGCCAAATACTCGTACCACATGTAGCCCTCAATCAAAAGATGCGTAGTATCGACTGAGTTTTTGTTAATGACCGGCCCGGTCAGTAACCCGAGCACAGTTCAGCCCGACCGCTATCTGAGAGTTATCTCAGACGCGTGACGTCATCGTCATAACGTTTGGGATGATAGGGAATTACTGTTAGATATTTTCATTAATTATTGTCTGTTAATTTGGTATTTCGGGTTTTTTGGTACTACTTTGTGGGATGAGTGGGGCTTTGTGTTCACTGTTGGATGATGCACGAACTGCATCATTGATAGTTATTGTAAAGGGAACAATATAAGACAAGACGATTATAAGGTACTAGCACTTCGCCGCGACTTCGTCCGCGTGGATTTCGACAATATTTTTAGCCTATGACACTCACAAATAACGTGGCTTTATATTGGTAAAAGAATTTTCAAAATCGGTTCAGTAGATCCAGAGATTACCCCCTACAACCTCACAAACTCATAAACTTTACCTCTTTATAATATTATAATATATTAATATTTCGCACTCAACCTACCCGTGTAATGTTTGTAGTATTAAATTATACCACAAAATTAAAAAAAAAAACATAAAAACACGTTTCTAGTAGGGGTGCTTCCTTTAATTTTTTTTTAATGTTATAGCGGCAACAGGAATACACATTCTGAGAGAACTTCAAGTGTCTATCTATTACGGATCATGAGATACAGCCCGCTGACAGACAGACGGACGGACGGACCGCGGAGGTTTAGTATAGGGCCCCGTTACGTACGGAACCCTAAAAATGAGTAAAGAAACAAGACAACAATATTTGAAAAACCTACTACAAAGCAAAACTTCCCTAATATCCCTGGAGTGTCCAAATCCCTGTCTTCTAAACAACTATATGTTCTTTTTTACTCTTGATAGCCTCGCGTTTAACCACTATCTCACCTGATGGTAAGCGATGATGTAGTCGACGTTGAAGCACGCTTGCCTAGAAGTATATATATAGGTATACTGCTATAGGTTACTTCTAGGCAAGCGTGCTTCTTGTTCTTCTCTCATCTTGACTTAAAGACGCACAAGTTGGAGCTATCAATAAACGCAGACCCCGGCAGGGAATTTCACACCTTAGCTGTACGCACAATGAATGTGTTCCCACACAACACAACAACACAATGGATGTGTTGTTATGTGTGTGTGTGATTTCTGTCAAAACTAACATAACGTCAACTAAACTCAAGTGGTTCAAATCCCTTCAAATCTCCGGGAGGCCTTACGCCCAAATGCACAAGAGACGCTAACAGCGACAGACACGCGATATGTCGTGAGTCCGAGGTAGGATTACGCCCTTCAATCCACTAAAGACCAACGGGTTTACCATTTTGCAGCACTTTTTAGAATGCCGAGGCTTTGGAAATTAAGGAATGATGCTATCTTTCTTTGTGATCAACTTGTTGGATATAAGTGCTTTATGATTATTGTTCTCACAAAATCTCAGGCGACCATTACAGTAATATTCCCAGGTAAGGTTGAGCAGAAAATTGAACCGACTTGCTCCTTCAGTAAAGGGTGCTAGAGCGTCATGATCGTGATACTTTTACGAGTTTAGGACTTGCAAATGAAAAAGATATGAACTGTTAAAAAAAAGACAGAGAAAAAAAGAAAACTAGTTTATTTAGTTTATTTTGCACACATAAAGATACACACAATGTAGGTACAAATAAAAATAAAAATCAACTTAAATTTAAAACAATTATACATATTGTGTGCCCCTGTGTCCGTATGCTCATGTAAAGAGGGATGAAAAACATGTATCTAAAAGAGTTATGAATATAAATGTGGATGGATGGAGAGGGAGAGGTTGGCCAAAGAAAGGATGGATGGATTGTGTGAGGAGTGATATGAAAGAAAAGGGAGTTAGTGATAGCGTGACGGCTGACAGAACAGAATGGAGAAAAAAACGTGTTGCGCCGACCTCAAGTAACATGGGATAAGGGCAGGAACATGATGACATATCGTGTGCCCCCCGGCTGCGCCAAATAGGTCCAGTTCAGCAAAAGACCACTAGTAGTTGCCTGACGCTGGTTTTCAACTGAATCTTACGTTGAAGTGTACGGATGTGAGTCAGTTTTTTAAGGTGTTAAATATACAGTTAAATAGATAAATGTTAACGTATAGTAAACGATATAAACATATAATAATTTGGCGTGTCAACATTCAACTACATCAATTTTGATTTGTATAAAGAAGCTGAGCAGTGGTGGTCAAGTGGGAACGGCTCCAACTTACGAGTTCTAGGTCGTAGGTTCAAAACCAGACAGGCGCTTTACTTTTATCACCACTGCTCTCAAAACGGTGACGGAAAACATCTGAGGAAACCGGCATGTCATAGAACAAAAAATTCGAAGACGTGTGATTTCCACCAACGCGCACTGGGCCCGCGTGGTGGATTACGGCCAATTCCCTCTCCTATAGAGAGGATGCCTGTGTCCCAGCAGTGGGAACATTATAGACATATGTTTCTGTAATGTTATAAAGAAGCTGGTCTTTGGAACCGCACCCGATTTCATGGTATGGTTGTTGCGCCAAAGCCATTCAAAGTCATAATTCTTATCTTTATTGCATTTCCTTGCAACGCTACGATGACATAACTAGAAAATATTCCTATTTGTCATGAATGATTCTAAAGTTTATAAGAAATCGATGAATATTTAATGACAGTTTGAGGTAGTCATGATTTTTATGACGAATAAAATGATATATAATGATGAAATATTTTGCTTCATTACGGTTTTTACTAAAAAGTAAAAACCGTAATGAAGCAAAATAGCAAAATAACAAAACCCATTTTGCTTCTTTCGGGGCTTTTTAGCGCACACACTACAACACAACTACAATCCAAAAAGTTCAATTCTGCCATTTTATTTGGTATCAGTCCAGCAGGTATATTCGTTAACTCAGTTGACATCAATTTGATAAGCACTTTGCAGTACATTGCTACTTTGTTTGGTGGACAGGATTATAATAGGCACTACGTAGTACATATTTGTTTTCCTATACGTCAAAGTAGCAATGTACTGCAAAGTGCTTATCAAATTGATGTCAACTGAGTTAGCGAATATGGCCGGCAGGATGTCCTCTGATACCATACAACTACTACTATTTACCGTCATCTCAATAGCTCTCACACAATCAATCTATCGCTTCTTTAGTCTGCCTCTACCCTTAAAACCATCTCAGTGCAGCTCTTGAACCAATTTTTGTATAAGACATTTAAAGGGATATTTATAGCCCTAGCATTCACTCAATTCGACAGCCATTTTAAACCATGCGGATCTTGAAAGGGCTTGTACTTAACAAGCCCTTCGTCACCAGCAAAAGGACATTCAGTCTGTTGAACATCTGCCAGGTAGTGATCGAAAGAGACACCGCGGCCCTGAAGGCACCTGAAAGAACACAGGTAGGTTTTAATCAGTAAGAGTCTGACACATTATATTATGAGCTATTACTAATTTTGTTGCCAAACAGAAAACAGTTGTATTGCAATGGATCCCTTCTCACATTGGATTAGAAGATAGTTGATCGCTTGGCAAATGAAGCCGGCTCGGATGGGGAAATTTATCCGTGTTCGCCTTGGCACACCGAGCTCCTACCATTAGTTAGAGACAGATGTATTCAATCTTGGTCAGAATATTTTGATAAAAGGTCTTTAACAAAAGGCATTTGGTATAGGAAGATTCAGCCAACTCTTCCACGGATGCCTTGGTTCAGCGAGGGAGGGATGAAATGACAGGAGGTTATGACGGCTCTAAGCTCACATACTACTCAATAGTTTCGGATTCATGATGCGCAAAGTTAATTCTCCCAATTGTGTTGTCTGTGGAGTTATAGAAGACGTGCATCATATCCTGTCGGAGTGTGTTCGTATTCCCCAAAGGCGACAAGCTTTTGTTAATAGTTTTAATGTAGGCTTCTATAACAGCTTTCTATCATCACCATTATCTGATGAGGCTAGAGCGTTTTATCGTATCATTACAATAGGTTTAAGGTTGCGGGTAGACTGATATATATGTACTTGTAAATAATTTGTATTAAATCATCGGGGTGACATTTTCTGTATGGAAAAAACTTTGTAAATAAATTGAGATTTAAAAAAAGACTCCCTCCCGCTCCACTCAAAGCGGGAAAAGTTACCCCATAAAAATCAGTTGACCATTTCAAAATCCATCGGAATTTATCTTAACACGAAAAACCACAAAGTAGGTTCCCTTTACTGCGCCCATGGAAGGGATTACATCACACGAACAAGGTTTCTTTCGTAATGTTTTTACTACGATCCGTCGACTCTAACTGGCCGTAGTATTTCGTGGACCCTCGTAATTTCACGGTGGATGATCACAATGGCTATAGACACGTAATATTTTGTGCAGTTCGTATATTTCTGTTTACTAGAGCGGTCCATTGTTAACACCTGACAATGAAGGTGAAATGCGAGGTAGTCAATGTAATCATGTGTCATCTCAGGATGTTTAAGTCTTTCAGAGAGACTTGTAGAATTCTGAGTAAGTTTGTGGGTCTTGTATGAATGGTTGACTCTTTCTAGTAACTGTTTGGTCTTTGTCTCCAAGGACCAAATGTTTCGGAACTTCAGAATGACCCTTGGTCACTTTCAAGTATTCGTTCATCAAATTTTTGACACATATCTGTTTTTACTTGGTGCAGCTAATTCAATTTTATAGTCAACTAGCAACCCGCTCCAGCTTCGCACGGGTACAAATTATACACCTAAACCTTCCTCATAAATCACTTTATCTATTGGTGAAAACTGCATGAAAATCCGTTCAGTAGTTTTTGAGTTAATCGCGAACAGACAGGCAGACAGACATACAGGGGGGACTTTGTTTTATAGTAAGTAGTGATGATATTTATTACCTTTCTCTATTTTCTATTCTACTCTTAAACAGAGACTAGAAATGACTCTCGCTTTCCTAATTCTTTCTTTCTTTAATAATTCTCATAATTAAAAACTTAACCGTAATTATATTACGTCGGTGTGTGCGACGACCTTCGACGGGTCTAGGCCGTGACGGCGCTTGCGCACGTCAAGTATAACTGTCCACACTCGATGCACTGTGGGAATTTTATCTAAGTCATTATACGCGATAGCTATGTACGTATAGTACAGTATATGCGGTATGCGAACATCTGTGATGCGCCCTGCATCCGTCCGTCCGTCGACAAGTATGCAATGTTCAAGAACAAAGTATTATTTATTTAACACTATATGCACACACATGTACAGAGGCGGCATACCTAAGCATTTTCTACCACGATTATTTACGATGTCTTTTCATCCCGAACTTTTAGCCATCAGTCAGTTTGTTTTCAATCCTTTCAATACAGCTTCTCTTGAATTGTTTTTGTGTATCTCTGTCATTCTCTGAATAGCAAATTTCCATCAGACTACTGCCTTGATCGTTGCTATTTCTGCTCCTCGCAGATACTGTGACGATTGTAGTCACAGTCAACAGATTGTTGGAGAGTTATTGGAGAGCCGTTTGAATTCAGAAAAGGTAGGCATCACATTTATTTTAGAGATGGGTTCGGCTTGCCTGGCCGAAGTGGGCACACATGTTATTCTTATACCTAATTAATATAGTCATTTAAAGTGCCCGCAGCTCTTTTCTTTATCCGCCCGTAGCGAGTTTCCCTGTTGTACAGCACTCTCGCAATAAGCCAGCGAGTCGCCAAGCTACGTGACATCCCCCGGGACTTCGAAGAACGTCCCAGGATCCCTGCAGGCCGTACTGGTGCCTTGGGGTCCTACAATACACCTAATCCCATGTTCCATTAATACATAATTTGCGGCCTTTGTTTCCCCACTACAAGGTCAAAGGCCTCCCTTAGTTCTATTCATTATTCCCAGTTTCAGGCAAATGTGGACCTACCCATGCCAGTGCGAAGAATTAGAAGTAAAAACTATTTGACACAATATCACAAGAAACTTGTTCTACTAAGAATTGTAATGATTTCATTCAATCACAATCATAAAGTACTAGCCGTTATTAACATGAATATTTATGGAATCTCAACGGGTTATTATAATTAGCATTGAATAGAAACCACAACAATAAGATATTTTAATAATTCCAGTGTTCCACGATTCACTAACATTGAAAAGGAATCTATTCTATTACGTCAAGTATGCTTGGGTAGAAGTAAAGTAACTCGACAGGAGGATCGTGGACTGAAGGACCAACTTGATCAAAATTGGTTGAACATCTATAGCAGCAGGAGATTTAATAAGTCAATACTTACACGTATACGTACACCTAAAAGTGAAGTAAATAAAAGCTCTTTTCCAATGGCTTTTTGGCAACGTAGCTGATATTGCCAAACCTACTTCTTTGGGGATCCGAAAAGCTGTAACTCAAGCCTCGCAATATGAGGCTACTTCAACGGAACGGCATGGATCGCGGATAAATTCGAAACAGAGTTACCGCACCTCTGGGTACTCAGGCAAGGAAGGAACAGGGGTGGGTTTTAGTAAAAAAAAAATAGCAGGGTGCGAACGCGGAGAGCCGTGTTGTGAGCTATAAGTCCACCTCCTAACCTGCCCTCTGTGCCCGAAAACCTTTTTTTTTTGCTGTCTGGGGGAAACCTTCAAAAGGCGCCTGGCCTTTTGGGGAAAAATACCAGGGAGTATGGTATTTTTACCTCACTATAACCACCTTTTTTTTTTGGGCGTGGGAAGTCTTCCAATGACTTCTCCCGCTCTAGGTGGAGCGGGAGGGCGTGTCAGACTATTACTGACTAAAACCCACCCCTGTTCCTTCAGTTGCCTGTGCCAAGCGGCGTGGTCTTTCGAATTTATCCACGACCCCTAGGCAGGTATCGGCCTCGGTGGGCCCCGTCAGTTGTTGCTGACATCTCTTTGAGGCGCACGTGGAACAGTACGCGCCGTACCAAACCAGCCTGGTGATCACTATCAGCACACATGGAAGGGGTTCAGTGACCCAGGCCCGAAAACCTACAGTCAAAGCGACTAGTGCACTGGCTCCAACGACGTCATGGAAGTGACGAAGTTTTAGGCCAACACGGTTTACTGTCGTACCAGCAGAATGAAGGAGATGACATAATCAAACAATGCCACGAGTTTCATATAAATAGTTTTATGTCACGTTTTATGAAATATATTTTAATATGAATCAACGTCAACATCCAGTACTTACATTGCATACCGTACATTAGTATTCGCATGTTTTCCGTCCCGCTGACTCAGACAATTATATTTGACCTTGCTTAGACCTCGCCGCAATTAATAACCCATAGTTTTTGCCCTCAAAGTGGAACAGATTACATAAGTTAGCTATCTGTGGACTGTGTAGTTTGTGTCTCTCATTTTTTTTTAATCTGTGGACTGTGTGGCTTTTGCCGAGTAAATTTTTTTTTTCTGTCCAAATTGGGAATGTCACATCTGTCAGTTTTAAGTGGCCAGGTGGTTTGAAATTTTTAGAATGTTTTTCCAGTATTTAACTTCGGATTGGGAAGGCAATTTTAGTGTCACTTTTGTTTTGTTTGCCTTTCTAATTGCCGAATAAATGGTTAGAAAAGGTTAGGCTTATTAAAGCTGAGTATACTTCCTGCACTTTTGCATTCGAAATTTAAATTTTGACATTAGTTTTTTTTTTCGTTTCGCATTGCTGTTTCCAAGGACAAGTCAGGTGCATCTAATGACAGCAAAGAGTATTCAAGCAAAAACTTGTACCTCCGCTCAATTAACGAGGTGTTTAATCACCATCATCTCACAATTAGTCACGTCACGACACAGTTGGCCACACGCCATCATTGTTGGTGTTCACTTACCTTGCAACATGAACATGATACATGGTGTTGTGTTGACAGTTATCGGATCCAATGACGGACAGGCCTGTATATCGGACCATGGTCGTGTAACTGCGCAGTATCGAGCTAACTGAATGATAGAGCAAATATTAGTTAATAATTATGGAAAAATAAAAACTAATTAACATAACTTGTGTAATTGCTATGTAGGGCAAACTTTTTGTGATATCCTGTGCAGCTGTTGCATTGATGGACAAATAAATGATGAGGGATTGTGGAGATCTTTTTTAGAGGATGTCCTTACTTTAATTTCAAACTGTTCAGTTTGAAATATTGTTCAAGTTCGGTCTTATTAGTCTTAAGGTCCCAGAGCCGCCAGCCGCCGCCCAAAATAAGTAAAGTCTCCGGGTTTCGGATCTGTCTATAACTGTTGTCAAATAAACTTCGAGATGCTGCTGTCATTTTCGTTTTGGCCACTTTTACAGACGGCATTTTAGGAGCAGTTTTTAGGGTTCCGTACCCAAAGGGTAAAACGGGACCCTATTACTAAGACTCCGCTGTCCGTCCGTCTGTCACCAGGCTGTATCTCATGAACCGTAATAGTAAAACAGCTGAAATTTTCACAGATGATTTATTTCTGTTGCCGCTATAACAACAAATACTAAAAAACAGAAAAAAAAATTAAGTGGGGCTCCCATACAACAGACATGATTTTTTTGCCGTTTTTATAGATAATGGTACAGAACCCTTCGTGCGCGAGTCCCGACTCGCACTTGGCCGATTTTTTTTATTAATACGGTACCTTACAAACAAAAATTCTTCATTTAATTATTCAGAAATCTCGAGCAACAGCTATTGGAATCCTACTAAACTAAACAACTAACCCTTTACAGGACAGTTTATTCAATACGGTTCCTCCAAACGACAGAACCATGATTATAAATAGCTAATTACGCATAATATCGCCATTACGCCTCCATATATAGTACCAACTGTACATTAGCAGACGCATTGATGTTGTTACATTATGTGACCTCATTAGAACATTAAATGGCTATCGTTAGTTCCGACTGCGCAAGCGCATCCTTCCGATGCAACGGCCGTTTGAGAGCGGAAGCTCCTAACAAAGGAGTTATTTTATTACAACATTATTTTAAAGCATACACTGTATACTGTATGGTTATTAATTAGATTTATATGTAGGTACTTACTGATTATATTTTTAAGGAAAATCGACGTTTGATGATGGCGTACTTTCCGGTTATTTAACTGTGGTTGAGTTTTATTATTGATTGTTGACTGTTGCCCGTGATTTCAGTAATTTCTTACGTCCTAAGAAAAAAGTATTCTATGTGTATATCAAGTATACTATAAAGTAATATAATATATCATCTTCATGTTTGCCTTTTATCCAGCGTGATCGAGGAGGAAAAAATCCTTTTTAGGGTTCCGAAAGTCCGAATGGAAAACGGAACTCTTATAGGATCACTCGTGGTCGTGTGTGTGTCGGTCCGTCTGTCACAGCCAATTTGTTCCGAATCTGCTGGACTGATAGAGTTGAAATTTGGTACACACATGAATAGCTGTAACCCAAACACGGACGTCTACCCTAAATAAATTAATTTGGAATATGGAAGTCACTTTTGGGGTGAAAATCGGAAACATATAAAAATTTATGTTTTTCAAACTGTGTCGTGTGGCTCATCAAATGAAAGGGCACAATGTGAGGGTCTCGAATATTTTTTTTACATAATTTTAAAATATATAATTTTGAAGTTATTTAAGAAAATAGATGAAGAATGACCATTCCCCTCCCCCCCCCCCCTTATCTTCGAAACCACTGAGCCTAAAATATTGAAAAAAATACAGAAAGTAGTTCTTTACTTATAGATTACAGGAAAACCTATAAGGTGGAAGGTGGAGGCAGTTTAATAAAAACCTGAAAAAAATATGATTTGTTCGGAACTCTTTGCGCGCGAGTCCGACTCGCTCATGGCCAGTTTTTTTTTTAGGGTGAGAAATCTGGGTGGAGCGAGAGGGCATCTCAGACTCTTACTGACTAAAACCTACCCGTATTCCTTCAGTTGCCTGTGCCGGAGCCGCGCTAACCCTTTTGAACACATTCCTAGTTCCACATTTATAATATTAGTAGGAAGCGAAGATACAGTACGGAACCCCGAAAACGAGAACTGCTTGCTACTTAAAAATTAAATAAGATTACCCTTTCGTAATAACGTCTGACAGGGCTTTTAACGTGGTAGCGTTTCTCCCTTCACATTTTGCGAATTTGCAAACTCATTCACTCTGATGAGGTTGTCGGCTTTCTTTTCCTTTATTTGTTTACATTTTGTACTTTGGTGCTGTGGAGATTATTGCTCCTATAGTCCCATTTGTTTATACTCCTGAGGGTTAAGGGAAATTATAGTGAACATTTTACGATCCCGGAAAATGGTTGGACTCTCCACTGCTGCGCCACTTTACGACGACGACATAAACCAGTAAAATTGGAAAAAACCAGCTGTCTCAACTTATGAAGAGATTAGGTAACATTTTAAATTTGGTAAAATTATAAAAAAAAAACGAAATACGTTCCGGGTGTGTTCTCTTGTCTTGTTTTTTTTTTAGGTTTTTAGCCAATACTAAAAACCTGCTAATTTCATTCCAATTTAAAATTACCGTGTCAATACACTAATTAGATAAGGTAATTTTAAATTAGAATCGAATTATATAACTAAATGAAAGCCACAAAATTTCGATAAATACTCGTAGTTATAATAAAATTAAGTGTGTTATAATTAAGAGGAGGTCGTGGCTAAAGTAATAACAGCCGCACGGGTCGATCCATCAGGTTAAGCTACGCTTGCCGGGACTGCTCCATGGATGGGTGACACCTTTACATACTGAGACTCCTCCGTGCTTCGGAAAGCACGTTAAGCCGTTGGTCCCGGCTGTCATTCGTGGATCTTTGACAGTCGTTGCGGGTCGTCAGAAGCCCGCAAGTCTGACAACCAGTCTTATCATGGGGTATCGTATTACCCTGTAACTGAGTTGTGGAGGTCAGATAGGCAGTCGCTCCATGTAAAATACTGGTATTCAGCTGCATCCGGTTAGATTGGAAGCCGAGAGCACTGGACTGTTCCCTCTTGCCAAACTAAATGCGTGTTGTTTTTTGTTACGTTTTTTTCTCTGATTGTGATAATGATAATGATAATGTGTTATAAAATGTCTTTCGTTGTTGTATTGTTGTTTTTACACGACTGCCCAAAAAAAGGGATTGTAATGTTTTCAGGGTTCATATATATTTGTGAGTGCCTTTCGTCCACCATAACTTCTAAACGGCTTAACCGATACCAATATTATACATGTGGTATCGTTAGAAGCGTGAAAATTTAAAAAAAAATAATGAGGGAGCCATGATTCATGAAAAAAAAAACGGAATTATATTTTTTTTTATAAAAACTTGACTACTAGTATTATCATCGTCTAGAGCTTGCTTAGTACATAACAAAGACATATAACAGTAGTATTATTAGTATTAATATACATTCATTCAATAATAACATAACAAAATAGTTTCGCGTTATTATTTGCGTATTATTTTTCAGTATGTTTTTTTATTTAATTCGCTTTTTGATAAAACAGGCGTGTTTTTTTTTTTAAATTATATAGCTTGTTGTAATTTTTGTAACCAAACTTTGTAATATAAGGACAGTAGTCTGAATTAAACGTTAAATCAATTTAAATATTATGGGTCCTACTCAAAGCTGTCTCGATCAATGAGACTAATCTGTATCAATTAAAGCCGTAAGTATCACGAATATTGGATTGGTTAATCCACCAATCTCATCACGTTTGTAATGAGTTCCTAAGTCGTTATTGCCTTTAGCAGTTCTTGGTTGAGTGACGAAGTATTGTGACGCAATTTGGGAGACGCTTACGGTTTCTTGAACTGGGGTTAATTCCGTTGGTTCTACCTAGTTTCAAATCGAAATTACCTTACAAAACGTAACACAAAAATCCCCTAGCAAATGCACCGGAAAATACGTAACGTTAGGAAAAATTAACCCAGTCATTACTTCTGTGGCATTTGAAACGATGACATATATTCCATGAATTATTAGTATGTTAAATACGGCTATTATCTACAAGGAGAACCAGACGGTTTATTGCGGCACACCCGAACATATTAACACTATAAATCTTGAATTTATTATATCAAGATACTGGTGCCGATTCTCTTGTTCAATAACTAAACTAAAATTAGAGAATCGCTATCTTTTACTAAAAGGCAGTGAGAGGACGGCTAAAGCTATGAACTAAGTTAGATGTCAAACGAGTTTACGCCTTGCGCTAAACCGTGTTTTTAGTCGACATGTTTTTACGTGTACACTTAATTTGTATGGAAATATTAGTTCAACTAAATTTGACAGCTCTAATTTACGTCCGTCTCTTTCTTGTTTTATTAGAGAGAAAAAGATAGCAATAGCCTAAATTAAGTTTAGTTTGTGCACAACAGAATCGCCACTATTATACGTTTAGTTTAGTACGGGAAGCAGATGTGTGTGGGCATGATAGGAAGCTCAATTGCACCAGTCTGCCTCAAGCCCTCAAACTTCTTGGTAATGGAGGTTTTTCTCAAGCATTGGCTCGCAAAAAGCAGTTACGTAGTGCAAGTACCATACAATTACCGACCAATTTGCCTGTCAATGTCTTGTAAAACAGTTAAAAAGTCGTAACATCGAATTGGACGAGTGCTACTAAATCATAACAACTGCTTCAGGAAGATTTATTGAAACATTAATCGTGGATATGGACAGCTATAAACGGACGATTATAAAAAGCAGTTAAAACACGTTCTCGATGTTTTGCCGCATCGATTTGTCGCTGCGAATGTTCTGATTAGTTGTGACAATCGCTCGCAGTTATTTCTGTGTAATCTAATTTGATGCCACCAATTGTATCAAATCAATCTGCCTAGCCTTATTCCAACTATCGTGAGGTCGACTTCCAGTCTAACCGGATGCAGCTGAATTCGCAGTATTTTACATGGAGCGACTGACTATTTGACCTCCACAACCCAGTTACTGGGTTATACGATACTCCTTGGTAAGACTGGTTGTCAGACTTTCGGGCTTCTGACGACCCGTAACGATTGTCAAAGATCCGCGATTGACAGTCGAGACCAATGGCTTAACGTGCTTTCCGAGGAATGGAGGAGTCTCGCAATGTAAAGATGGTCACCCTTCCATGGACCAACCCCGGCAAGCGTAACTTAACCTGATGGATCGAGTCGTGCGGCTATTATTACTTATGCCACGAGCTCCACCAATTATATCAGTCTGCTTAAAAAGTGTTTTTAAACATTTGGAATGGGACTCATTTTTACAACAGTCTCTTCAAGCCCTTTATTTTGATACCCCACATGACCAAGATACTGATTAATGGCGGCCGCCATCTTGCTTTCATTTTTCAAAATTCATGGAGCCTTAATCACTCGAGGTATCAAGATGAATCTAATGAAGCACACACACACACATTCTAATGTTTTTTTTGCAGTATTTGACAACAAATGTGTCGAGTTAGCCTTCTCTTACTACTACTACCTCACTACACTTGAGACACAAAACTACACCAATTTTACATCACAATATCTACTAGGAATTAATCAGCGAATAATTAAAACAGGCACTTGAACTTCACTCGAGAAAATCCCGCCAAAAAAACTCTGACAGCCAAACTGTCCACAGGACTACTTGCACCATAGTTTTAAGATTATATTATTGTAGTCTTTGGTTTTAAGCACCATAGAGCTAATCACCCTAGACATAAGCAGATTATTACTAATTTAGTTTCACTATTTTTTAATATTTATCAATGTACTTTCATGTTTATATAACTGCACGTATTTTTTCTTAATTTATAATTTGTGTTTAGTCTTATTTTATTTGTTCTCTGTTAAAGATTAGTTTCACCTCGTCCCGTGAATGTATCCGTGGCATCACAGGGCCCTAACAGAATACCAGCGCTGCGTTATTTATTTTTTAAATCTCGCAGCGTATGCTGAGTTAGGCGCCTTTTTGGCCTCTCACAGTCTATTCCTATATTTTTTTATTTTGTTTTGTTAGTATTAAGTACTTGTGTGAAAGGTACAAATAAATGTTTTTTCTTTCTTTCTTTCTTACTTCAAAATCTATAAAACAGTTTAGGCTACAGGGCATGTTAGAGAACGAGACACACATACATACACTCGAAAACATAACCCACTACCTTGAGCAGTCGGGTAATAAGTAATAGAAAACAAATCATGTTCTCTCCGTCGCGTCGCAGCGAATGCTCCGATCATTTCTGCCAGGGATCGCTCGATGCGTGTCGCATTCGATTGTAATGTCTTTGATATCATTACGGCGCCCGCATACCGTACTTTGTCGCTGTTACTTTTTATAGCGACTGCGATTTGCATGTTTGAGTCAGCTGGCAGTACTTTGGAAGTGTCGTCGTCAGGTGTTTTTGACGCTGTAGGTACTTACATGGGCCCTGTCGGGGAGGTAACCACCTCGTTGCCTAAAATGCCGAAACCCCGCCTACTCTATTTGAGGCAGGCGGGACTTTAGGGTCCCGGGCGTTCAGAGTGGGGACTCCGTTCGCCCACGAGTGATTCCAGGAAAGACGGTGGCACAGTGAACTCGTGCTGCCGTGCACAGCGAGGCTCGTGGCGATCCCTTCACAGTCTCCCCAGGGATGTGCCCTAACAGGCGTTGCACAGAGTGGGTTCCGGAGTGGTCTTTTAAGAGATAACGGGACCCCTTCCATGTGCTGATGGTGATCACCGAGGTTGTTTAGTGAGGTAACAATCCCACACTCCCTGGTCTTTTCTACAAAAGTTCAGGCGCCTATTGAAGGTTTCCCCCCGAAAACAAAAAAAAAGGTACATGGGCCCTGCTATGACGTGCCAATGTCCTCATGATTCCATCTTCAGTCTGCTTAGCCTTTATCCAACCATGTTGGAGTCGGCTTTCAGTCTAACTGGAAGCAGCGGAGTACCAGTACTTAACACGGAGCGACCATATCTCCCTTCTCCAGTAGACCTCCACTGACATACCATCCAATACCATCATGGTTCTGTAAGGGTGATAGTACACCAATCGATCGACCATCGATCGATTGTTTGTCGACCGGTATCCGTCGATCAGCAAAAGCTATTACACGGATACCGGTCGATCGACCATCGATCGGCATGACACCGCAGTCCGCAGGGCCGCAGTAATACGAGTACTTTCAGACACTCCAGTGACAATAGTTCGGCCATTTTTAAAAAAAAAAAATTCTACTTTGAAACTTGAACAATCATCATCAGTTAGGTGACTTTTGACTACGAATAAAGGTAAGGACTTAAATGTTCACCGTCATAGGATTTTTCCTTCGACGCAGTTCGAAGCGTGTCATGACTTCGTCACCAGGAACTGTAAAATTACCCTAAGTATGACCAGTGACCAAACGTCATGATCCTTTGGTTGACGAACACAATTTCCCAGGTCTGATACAGTCATGATGTGGTGTATCATGTCATTCATTCCATTTTATTTCCCCCTAGGCTTTCAGAATAGGTATTTTTGAAATATCTACTTTTTCTTCTTATTCGTATCGCTGGCACGACAATGTTTTGGGACGCAGAGGGCACGACAGCAAGTGCAGCATAGTTTGCAACTCGGCTCCACATCCACACCCTGCTGCCGTTTCATCAAGGTAGCCCCACTTTACCAGGTTAGAGACAAACTTGCCTACTTGTGTTCTAAAGCAGTTCTTGAATGTGTTGGGGGCAACACACCAGAAAGAGTGGAAGGGAAGTCTATGTAGGAGATCTTTACCCAGCAGTGGGATTAGGCGGCTGCGACCTCTCGCGCCCGGCCCTGGTTCAGGCCATGGTACGGAGCGAGAGGGAATGGGCACAGTCTCCTCCTTCTGCGAAGTGAAGTGCTCGCGAAGAAGCAGGCGGCATGGGTGAGGGAGACTCAACAACAGAGTCGCCCTCACGCCCTCAGCAGCAGCCGCTGCAGGAGACGCCAGGGGCTTCTGGAGCCGCGAGACGATCTCCGGTCACCGTAGACCCGGGCCTGCGGACGGCGAGTAATGGGTAGCTCAGCGTCCGATCAGCACCAGGCCCGAGAGTCGACGGCGCGTAGTGTTCCACGCGCGCCTCAAAGAGTTGTCAGCAATAATGACGGGGCCCGTCATGGCCGATGCCTGCCCAGGGGTTGAGGATAAATTCGAAACCTCGCCCCTGGGCACTCAGGGCAGACAAGGAACAGGGGTGGGTTTTAGTCAGTAAGAGTCTGAGACGCCCACCCGCTCCACCCAGAGCGGGAGATATCATTGGATGATTTCCCACCCTAAAAAAAAAAACCAGCAGTGGGTCAACATAGTTTTGTTAAAAAAGCTGATCCTGAATTGCGGATAACTTATCACCAAACATTCAACCAGAAACAAAACTCGTAATGCATAAGGAAACGGTTAAAAACATAGTATTATTAACTTATTCATTGTAAAAGGAAGTTAATAATGAAATCCTGAATTATATCACGCCCAATGTTACGGCAAGACCTTGGCAATGCTTTATTTTTAGCTAATGTGTATACCTGAGCTCATTTAATATTTCTGCGCGTGCGCAACACTGTATCAAACATTACGATGTTACATTAAATAGTGAGATTGCTGAGAATAGCTTCCAGTAGTAAATATTGATGTTATTAGAAAAGTTTTCCTGTTTGTCTATATTTTACAGCTTTTGGACGTCATCTTACGTTTTAGGTGAACATTTATCCCTACCTAGTGTAGCAAATACTTAAAACCACAGCTCAGACCAATCGCTCTATTGTGCTTGTTCATCATCATTCACCTGCCCTTATCCCAACGAAAGGCTTACATTTTGAACAAATATTACAAAGATATGTCGCTTTCATTCAATAATCAACATTCAGGAGTAATGGGCAGTAGATTGAACCTTCATATACAAACCGTGAGAGTATTAAAAGACCATGTCAATGGCATCAAACACAAGTATTATCTAATATCTGCTATTTGTCCCAAGCCTGTACATGGTGGAGGCGACGAGGCACCCCATAGTCGTAGGAATGCAGCCAACTCATGCGACGCACAAGTGATTAATAGAAAACCTGTATGACAAGACGCAAGACGGGATACGCAACTTACCACGCCTTTAGAAATACGCCGCTTATCGTACAGCTGACGTAATTGCATTGGTGGAGGAACTTATAATCAGTAATAGGTTTGGTAAGACAGCAGAGAAGTATAGCTTTTCGGTATCAATAATATTATTAAACAGCGAGATACCAATATCATTGTAGGGCTCTCAGAAGCATGTCACAAGCATAGTGTTGCACGTGAACATACCATTCACCATCTGTGAATGTGAAGGCAGACAACAGAACAGTTGTGTGAAAGATGATATTATGGTTAGCAAGAAAGTAAACACAGATATAACGGCTGATAGAATAAGAAGTGGAATGCCGATTTTAAAAAACATTGGGATAAGAGGATGAGGTTGGATTCCTCTAGAAACCAATAAAGTGAAGGCTATATAAAAAAAGACTTAAACGAAACAACCTGAGAAAATTCTATCTAACTGAGAATTTCATGCCATATTAAAGAGGGCAGCTAAGGTTTAATCTGAGAAAGCGTTTCATAGAACTTCACATCTTTCAATGGTTTCAAAGTATAATATCGATGTAGATTTCCTAACCAGATTACACAAAAACGCAGATTCTTCGGCGTCACTGATCACCTTCTAGGCAAATATGGCAGCTTCCGCTTACAACATATGCCTCTTAGCTAACGAGATGTGTATTTAATTAAGGATAGCCGGCATACATTGAATGAATAATAAGATCGTTTATAAACCGATCCAACGTTGCTTGTCTACACAAACACATATAACAAAGATGGCTAACTACGAAACAATGTTATGTGAAGAGATGTGACAGTAGCGATCTGTTTTGTTTATAGTAACACTGCGATCGCAAATGAAAGCATTGCGGGTACGGTGAGATAGTGCTTCTTATTTTATGAGCTATAAACTGGTGAAGGGCAATGAACACCACAAGCTTGTAAAGTAACAATACTTTTTTACAAAAAAAAACAACCGACTTCCAAAACAGAAAATACACTAAAAAATAAAAAATAACTTTAATGTCGGGTGTCGGTTTTTGTATTTTATTTCTTTGTTATTATTTGACACCGACTTTCGACATTAGAGTTACTTTTTAATTTTTAGTGTATTTTCTTTTTTGGAAGTCGGTTGTTTTTTTGTGTTTGGTTTTAGTTGTGAAAAACCCAGAACTAAAAACCCCAAAAACATGGAACGTGGAATTTTAACATATTCGTAATTGGAGAAAACCAAAACATCATCTATGTATACGTATTTTTCGTTTAATATTGTTCAGTTTTTCAAAAAGCGCAGCAGCAATTTCCATAAAATTTATATGGGACCACCTCGGGGGTATATTCTTTCGGATAAAAGAATTTTGAAAATCGGTCCACAACTGACAGAGAAATCGTTGGACATAAAAAAAAACATCAGATATTTTAAATGCGAAAGTTTGGCTGGATGTTTGTTACTCAATCACAACAGAACTACTGAACGGATCTGCATGAAATTTGAAGATAGATTATAGTCTGGAATAGCACATAGGCTACTTTATGGGGGGGGGAAGTACTAATTCCAGGCGGGCGAATCCGCAGGCAGAAGCTGCTATGCAATAAGGAGAACTCCCTCTCCTTTCTTTGAAGGATCTTATGCAACATAGTTTAACCAATTTTTATACCTCTCAAAATAAGAAAGGATAGATTCAATGTATGAGAGACCCGCTGCAGGTCTTAAGGTGCTATTAGCTGCCAACGACCTTGAGTGGTTAGCTTGCGTGGTCTGCGCTGAGCTCACGTAACGCGTCGTATGTCCACCCAGTAATAGGACTCGCCCATCAAGGAGCGCTGTCAGAAATTAGACGCGTTATTAATTTATTACACATAAAACAACAAGTATTAAACTTCTTCTTTTCGTGTCGTGGTACATTTAAAATTTAGCTACACTGTATGGACCCAGTAAGTGGCCACGTTTATAGCGGCATCGGAGGCCCTGTTCAGATCATCGAGGGTGCAGGTGAAAGCACATTTGGGACACTCCAGTAGATGGGACATAGTTTGAACAGAAGCACCGCACTCGCACTGTGTATTAGATGGATCGATGATCCCCCACTTCGCCAGATTGTACTTGCAGCGGCCCACTTGGGTACGCAACCTATTCAGGGCCCTCCATATAGGCCACTGCAGTTCTCGACCGAGAGGCAACCGTTCCTAGTATTAAACTAAAACACTGAGACTAAATTATAAATAATTAAATGATCTTTAAAATGGTGAAGGTTTCATAAAAATACTCTTTATAGTTTTTGCGTGATTCTCAATTTTTTAACCGCGTTAGAGATAACTTTATAAATTAATTACACTATGTTATAAAAATATTATTTCAAATATTCTCACATCAAATTACAACGGAAATAGTCTAGAGTAACATATATTTTTTTCAAAGAAATAAGACTAGTCGTTTAGACGTGATGTTCAATTAAAAACCTTTGAAAGTCGTATAACTGCGCCTTAATATTTTTAAAGCATGGCAAATATTATTATGAATTGTAGGACAGGTTTACCATATTGACAGAAACGGGCTAGGGCTACCAAATGAAGTTGCTAACTTTCTTAAACACTTTTCTCTCTTTGTACCTCTTTTTATACCCAATCCAGTACGCCTATTTAATTAAACTGTGTTTGTGAGCGCTAATAAAAATCCGATTCAATCAACTCAGGCGCACTTTACGATGTCGGTTACATGGAGAAAGTAAGTACTGGATAAGATCTAGGAAATAATGTGTGTGTTATACGTACTGTGTAATATGATGTGCGTGGTACGTGGTTTTGGATTTAATCAAATACTTATCAACATATTTTGTGGTGTGATGGTTGTTGGCTGATAGATACTTATAAATTGTTGCTTTGTTTTACCCAAAGTGTTCTTGTTAAAGTTTTAGATTAACCAATTTGACATACTTTTCGTTTGGTGTCTAGAGACATTGACCCAAAATCGAGCTTGTCTACATAGATGATTTCTTGTATCAATCCTTGAAACTACTTATGAATTCAGCCTATCAAAACGGGAACAGCCTATCAGACTAAAATATTCCAAATAACATCGACGCCAATCATCTCCACGGTCTGCCACGCATCACCCTGACGAGTTAATGACTCGTTGATTGCTGCTCCCAAGGCCTCGTAGTGACCCTATTTCAACACGACCAGTCCCAATGACTCACGGACGTCATTCGCTGGTTAAAAAGTCGACCGAATGACCTTGCCATAATGAAGAGTTCCTGTTTTTGTAGCAGTAGGAATCGCCAACCTTTGTTTACTTTTGTTAATTTGAGTTAAACATGTTCAAAGTCGGATTGATAAACGAAATTGGGTTTGGGCTTCGTCAGGGGTCAATTTCAACTGGAATATTTACGTATTTAAGTAGTGTGTGGGTGATTTTTTTTAACTTTTGTAATGTCAAATAAATACTTTATCATAAGGAATCCTAGATATTCTAAGCTTTTTAACAGCACATATCTGCCAAAAGAATAACTGAGTATTAAACCTGTGTGCAAACCTCTGGTGGTGCCTCGGTCAGAGTTATACAGATGATACAATATTTATGATTCAACAATTCTTCGTACTGAGGATCACTAATTTATTCATTATCAACCACTTAAACAATTGGTATCCTAGAACAAGATCATGTACCTATTATTTTCATGATTCATATTGTTTGTTAGATGAAGACGTTTATTCTGACGACCAAGCTCGCGAGATTGATGAGACAGGACTGGTCGTAAGGAGATGCAGGGGAGAGACCTAAGCCCAACAGTGGAAGACTTTGGCCGTTAGACAATCGTAGTAAGACCAAAATGATTGTAGTTTAATCTTGACTAATCACCTAATATTGCTTACGATTCATTGCTTTGTTTAACAGTGGGTGTTCATTCACACAATGATGCCGGAAAGAACGGTGTTAGTGACACGTATTTTTACTCTCTTCCATCCATGACAGTTAAATTTAGGAGTCTAAAAATACCGATAACAATATCCTACAGCAAAGTAGCCATGAAGTTACGCGCGGTGGCAGGAGTGTGGGCACAATCTCGTGCCGCTGATAGTACAGAAATAGCCGGCCATCAATGGGGGCTCTGTGCGCGATAAGGAAGGCGCAGCCCTCGACTCGTAGCCGCGTCGGCCGTACACTCGCACGCACATTTATTTGTAAGGAAGTTGATTTGTTGTGTGATACGAAGATGTTTTTGACTAGCTTTGTAACGTGGCTTCGCTCTTGTGGCCGATCTAGAAGAGAAGTACATTTTTCCGGGATAAAAAGTAGCTTATATGTTACTCAGAGATAGTGTTTTTTTACAATGGTGCCGATTCTGTTATGCACAAACTAAACTTAATTTAGGCTATATTGCTATCTTTTTCTCTCTAATAAAACAAGAAAGAGACGGACGTAAATTAGAACTGTCAAATTTAGTTGACCTAATATTTCCATACAAATTAAGTATACACACATGTCGACTAAAAACACGGTAAAGCGCAAGGCTTAAACTAGTTTGACATCTCTAACTTAGATCATATCTATAACCGTCCTTTTCTAGTACTGCCTTTTAGTAAAAGATAGCGATTCTCTAATTTTAGTTTAGCTATTGAATAAGAGAATCGGCACCAATGTTAGTTTAGAAAATGCTATCGATATCCGTGGCTATACGAGTATTATTACGAAAATAATCCCAAGTATTCTCAAATAGGACAAAAAGCACAGGTTTGTGTGACTATGATATACTTGGAGGACGCCTATGTCCGATAGTGGACGATTTTATGCTCAAATGAAGTTGATAGGTAATCTTTATGAGTTTTCGAATACTACGGTCCGTTTAGTACTAGTGCATTTTTTGCAAATTGGCCAGAATGAAGTCAGAAGAACTCATCTTGGGAAAATGGCGCATAGTGTTATACTAGGATCCTGTCTTCTACTGAGTTGATAACATTTTTTAACGATGTGTCAATAAAAGTTTTGTATAATTTTTGTTAGGTTTTCATAATTATACCTAAAAAAAATTCAGATAGTCATATCTGAATTTTTTTTTTATCTGTTTTGCAAAGGAAGTTGGGTTTGGAAGGTCATGACATAGGACCAAATTAATAACCTATGTTTTGCCATTATCACATTTAAATACCTATTTATTCAATTTTATTTAAAAATAGTGATAAGAAATCTTTCCTAGTTATGTGTGGTTAGTTAAAAATAATTGCATATTACATGTTTGCATTTTAATTAATTCTGAGAGCCAAAAAAAGACTTGCATGCTGATTTATACTTATAAATTAATTTTCTCAGATTATTAAATAATGGAGTAGGTATTAAAATTATTTTTTAATATAAATAAACACTTTTCCTAAATTATTATTTTTTTATTTAAATAACTTATTTGATTAATTTTACTCTTGTTACCTTGGCATAGAAGCCTATAAGCAAGACAATTTAATTATTCATTTTAATTAGTTTAATTTATTAGTGCAAGGTTTGAGGAATCACAGCAGAAGAGTTCCTGGAAGGCCTTTGCCCAGCAGTGGGAGAGTGTAGGCTAGAGAAAAAAAATACAAAGTAAAAATAAAATGTGAACCAATAAATTGTGTAATATTTATTTATGGAAATTTTAGTAGCATGGTACTTAACTATTTTGATTTCACACCAAGGTATTTAACAATCTATATTATTAACCTTTCCACCTAATTAGCAGACATAATAGATTTTAATTGTGTCTCGCCTATGTCCTCTAGACGTGGGAAAGTTAACAAAAATATTTTAACTGATAATATTTGGATGATAACAATCCTTAGCTCATTGATCAAGTACCAGGAACTAACACACAAACAATAACAAACAAAACCTAGAAACATGACAAATACATAGATAAAACAGGAAATGAAACATTTTGTCTGTCTTATCACAGTGATACTTGCGTCAGGAACTTACTGCCACAGATAACGACAGGGTGATATGTTTTGAAATAGGAAAGTTGATAATGCACCCATAGAATACAGTTGTATGGTTGGAACTTTTTGAATGTGAACTTTTGTTATTACCATTGTTTTGTTAGATTGAAGAGTATAACAGGCATATGCTAATGTTAACAGGAAATTTAACATTTTGTTTGTTTTATCACAGTGACACTTGCGTCAGGAACTTACTGTAACAGATAACGGCAGGATGATATGTTTTGATATAGAAAAGTTGATAATGCATCCATAGACAATGCAGTTGTATAGTTGGAACTGTTTTGAATAGGAACTCTGTTATTATGATTGTTTTTGGAATATAGTTTTTTTAGATAGAAGGGTATAATGTTAACAGGCCAGAAATTCTATGATATGAAAATCCTATAACACTAATATTATAAATGTGAAAGTTTGTAAGGATAAATGTATGAATGTGTTGCCCTTTCACATAAAACCTATACAACAGATTTTGATGAAACTTTACTAATAATATATAGGCTATAAATTATCATGGCGGGAAGTAGTAGTTCCATGGGAGCCAAACCACTGGTAGAAGCTAGTTTTAGCTTCTACCAGCATGCATGCATGTTTGGCTGGGTAATTAACAGTTTATGCTATGAAAAAACTATATCAGGCAGTTGCAACATGGTAGGACCAAGTACTAAATTTAGTCATAGATTTGAGTATACCAGTTATTAAGTATTAGTAAATTCCAGTGCAATATAGTCTTCAAGGTACTTTCAAGAATGTCTTGCAAATACATCTGGGGCTTGGCTAAAAATGTTTGATGTTATTGAAACTATCTGTATATAATATTATGTTGTGTATCTCTCATGATCTCTATGGCAGATGTGCATGTGGATAGAAGTTAGAAGTGTGTAACTCTGTCAATCATTATACAAACAAGGCATTTCTTCAATATCCTACTAATATTATTCAGCCTTATTTATAAAACCCGCTAACCATATGCTTAGTTTAAAAAAAAATACTGATTAACAGATTCTAAATTCAAATTATCCATGGACAATTTTATATGGTTAACTTTTTTAGAAATAAGACCCACAAAATATGTATGTGAATCAATTAGGCGTCAATGACATGATAAGACTATGACCTGAATTAGGAAGTAGTATTTATAATTCCTGTATTTCATTAGTTACTATTAGAGCTTTTTCAACTTTCACATGGGAAAAGTCACAGGCAAAAGCTAGTTTGCAATATTTCATTAATAATTTGTTCCATGACCAATGAATAACACAAATACATTTTTATATTTATTCATTATTTAGAAACTTTACTTCTATTCTACAATAATTTTGTCATAGGACAATAGCACAGTAGTTTGATCTATCCAACCGCTAAATATAGATAGGACAGGCTGACTCCATTGGACACTATTATTAATACTGCAGGAAAACATAACAAAGACAGGAAACTGTGCTAGCTACAGTCAACACTGTCAGTCTGTGCTCAGTTTTACGATAAATAACTTTAACAGCTACCAGGAATCACAGGAAAATGGTCTTGATGCTCCCTTCAGTCACGAAAACACATTTCGAAAACAAAAACAAATAAGAATCTCGTAAATTTGCCGCAGCGGAAACAAGACCCACCCCTGCGACACATGGACCAATTAGCGTACATATAAATGCGGTATTTCGGCTAAATTATAACTTCGATAGATATTGTTTTGATGACTATTATTTATTAGCCACGCATTGTTTACTCATTATCGTTTAAACATTGTCGCGAGCGCCGCAGTCGCGTAATAAAAGTAACGTCTGCCGTTCACACGGTAAACAATGTTATGTTTGTAAACATAATGCCGGCAAAATTCGGTGCAAACACTCACCAAAACTTTGACGAAACGGTTCTCCAACTCATCCCGGTCCGGCATCGGGGGCTTAGTCCGGTTCCTCGTCGACGGCTGCCGTACATGGTGACTCTTGGCCGACGCCACCGGTCCGTCCAACATTGTCTGCTCCCTTGAAGTTATCAAACCCATTTTACACTTAGCACAAAAACACTCAACGCGCACCACTCATTACATTTTTAAACAGCATCATGTCATTTTTATCACAGACAAAAGCACAAAAACACGATGAGTAATAAATCAACAGGTCACATCACACGCTCGCGGCGAGGCGCAAAACTAGTTCGTCGGCAACTGCGAGCAACAACAAAGCAAATTCGAGCGAAGGGCGAAGGCCGAAACAAACGTATGAACTGTCAGAGTTGTGAAGTTAGCAGGAAGCTACTGATAAACACGCGTCCAATCAGAATCATAGTGCGTTCAGAAACAAAGCAGCCTTGTACGACGATCGTTTTATCGTTCTAGAGATAAAAAGCATTTTTATAAAAAAATTACAACATTTGCTTGTTTTGATGTGCGTTAAAAAAGAAAATAAATGAATATCTTTTATAGTATCCGTCTAGCCGTCAATGACTGGCAATAATGGCAAAATTAATTTTAGTTACAGTTGCAACTTTTTTGCTTTCCTGTGGTTAGAAACGCTTCTGTCAAAATTGACAACCAGTTTTTTACTCATAAACTCTACAGTTCTAAACACATAAGATTTGGCCAAAAATTGTTTACGTTAAAAATGAATAATATTTTCTGATTTTAACTATGTTTTAATAATCAGTAAAATAAATCAGTCGCTCTGCACAAATGATAAGAACAAGAACAATGTCCTCAGCCGCACATCACATGCGCCATCTATCGGTACAATAAAATTAACACTACACTACTACTCTACTAGCTCTACTCATACTCTATGCAGGAGTTTTTGGTGCAGACACTATGTATGTGTTTTTTTTTACTTTTCTACGAAAATGAATTCCAAAAAAATTGGTTGCCTGTAAAGTCGGTATACGGGCGAAAGTTTTACGTGACAACGACTTTGAGTGGTAAAATAATTTTAATGTGAATATTCATTCATTCGTATACTCTCACTCTCTCTCTCTCGCTCTGTCTCTCTCGCTCTTAGGCGGGCTAACTGTGCTCGAGTGGAAGGGACGCGTGCCTTTCACTTTTTATGTCTGTCTCTCTCGCTCTTAGGCGGGCTAACCATGCCCGAGTGGAAGGGACGCGTGCCTCTCACTCGCTCTCATTGTGAGCGCATAACGTGAGCGGAGCGTAACGCAGTTTCTTGAAGTGTCACCCGGCAAACCAATTTATAAGACGTTGTCACGTCAAAAAAAATTGCTTTTTTCTTTTACCTGAATTTTTGTTTATTTTTTCGGAATTTTCGAAATTACGCATTTGCAGTAACAAAAACGCAATGAGTATCAAACGAAACTTATCCAACAGGTACCTGCGCAGTATCTAATCTGTGACCTGCGCGACTCCATATATTATAATGTACTCTGTGGCGACTCCACTTGCCTGGGTGCAGGGGGGGGACAGTTAGAACAAGCGCAACTTCGGTAAAGATAGAGTCGCAATCTTCTTTTCTGTACCAAGAAACTACGAGTCTATGACATCGAATAGTTACCATACTCTACAATAGATGTCTCTGTAATCACAATTTTAATGCAAATATGAATCTAAAATAATTTAAATATCAAATTTAATTTACAGTATTTTTCTAAAGAATAATTATATTATTTGTCAATGTAATTATAATAATTTTCAAATTAATTTAATAATTTTCCCGTAAAGCATTATCGATTATGGCAACCTTTTACATAACGTAATGATAGCCACAAAATTTAAAAAAAAAATTAAAAAAAATGGTCGCCGCAATATTCGTCCGCGTTTGTTTGTGTTTCGTGTGTCCAATTGGTTTTTCAGTGGTTTATCTACATCATACGTCGATGTGAGTTTCTCCTCCGTCCTGATATTGGATTACTACCCGGAAACCAATTATTTTAGTCGTTACTCTGTAGCAATTTCACAAACATTGTGAAGTACTGACATATCTAATGAATAATATTCTTCAATCTTGCGAAAAGACGCTTTTTGTGCTGTGTGTGTCTTTCATTACAGATACAATGCCTTTCCGTTGTGCTTTTGGATGTAAGGACACTGGTAAGTTTTTTCAAAAAAGAAGTGTTATTATGTGGATGCGCCAGGGGTGTACGTTACTCCAGCAAGAAAGTATCTCCTAGAGATATATGAGTAGAACGTATAGTTGGTGCCTTATCTGCTGTAAATGTGCCCCCACATAAAAAAAGTGTGCCCCCTGTCGTTTTGAAAAAAAAACGGAAAAACGATTCTTGCTGGGGTAATGTTTTTAGCTAGGCTAGCAGGAAAATTCTAAACGAGTGATCGGAGAGAGAAAAATTGTGCATGGCCAGAGAGCTTATATGTGTGCCACAATGTCCCCCAAAAATAAAATCTGTGCCCCTTCAGATTTTCGAGATATTGCGTTTCCTGCTGGAGTAACGTTTTGATGAATCGTATATCTCTAAAACCATTGCATGTGCCCCTGTAGAATAAACATACACGAGTAGCTCTTAATGTGTGCCCCTATGTGCCCCAATTAGATTTAGAAAAATATTTATAGTTTTCAAGTTATCGCGGTTTTATGAAAACCTGAAAAAACATCGCAGCGCCTAAATGAAACAAGGCATAAGTTCGCTGAAAACTGTATTCGGTCCTTCTTGACGCTAATAATAACCATACAAAGTTTCAAAACGCTTCATGCATGCGTTTTTGAATAATCTTGCTAAAAGTCAAAACGATCGTGTCATAACTTTGACGGCAAAATACAAGGAACTGGCTAAATCTCAGATGTGTAGGTGTAAACCAAAATCATGTGCCTTTAGTCAAAAATATATGGTGAAAATATTGAGCTTGGAATGTTTCGCATTAAGTAAACATAAACAAAAAAACCAAATTAAGTAAACTACGGCTGGTTATCCGACCAAATTTGAATGACTACTAAAAAGCGACGGATTCATACATATCGATGACCTTCTTTATTGGACGTATTATACCTAAGCTGTTGTCCGTACAGTTGCGTTCAAAAGTTTTGGGGGCTAATTAAAAAACATATTAAATGCACCTTGTGACTATATTAATGAAACAGCTTGTTGATGTGGAAATTATTATTTTTCTTCCCTTAATTTTAATTCTTAAAGTAATTATTGCATCAAATCACAGATCAAATTTCCTACGTATAAATATTAGAAATAATTTGCACGTTGTGTAGTCATTATTATTTAAATCGCAGATCAGTTTTTCATCTAGGTCTAAGTAAATTCGCATCACAAAAAATCACAGATCAGTATTAAGAATAAAAAAGGGAATCTTCTATTAACGGGAATGCTCCAACCAGCCCGCGAAATTCAAAATTTCTTGCGTTTTTCGCAATTTGCAGGCCAGTGCTAGGTTGTATGTTGATTAAAATATTATTCGCGGCTGTAAGACGTATGTAGTTACATAATAATAATCATCAAAATCACCAATACAACCCTCCAAGTTTATAAAGGTGTAGGAACAAAAAAAAAACAGAAAAAGTCATTCGTGCAGCTTTTTTTCTTCAGTGTACTCAGGCACAACACGTGTGAACCGGTTAGTAAGTAAAGTAAAGAAGGTCATCGATATGTATAAATCCGTCGCTTTTTAGTAGTCATTCAAATTTGGTCGGATAACCAGCCGTTGTTTACTTAATTTGGTTTTTTGTTTATATTTACTTAATGCGAAACATTCCAAGCTCAATATTTTCACCATATATTTTTGACTAAAGGCACATGATTTTGGTTTACACCTACACATCTAAGATTTAGCCAGTTCCTTGTATTTTGTCGTCAAAGTTATGACACCATCGTTTTGACTTTTAGCAAGATTATTCAAAAACGCATGCATGAAGCGTTTTGAAACTTTGTATGGTTATTATTAGCATCAAGAAGGACCGAATACAGTTTTCAGCGAACTTATGCCTTGTCTCATTTAGGCGCTGCGATGTTTTTTCGGGTTTTCATAAAACCGCGATAATTTGAAAACTATAAATATTTTCTGAAATCTAATTGGGGCACATAGGGCCACACATTAAGAACTACTCGTGTATGTTTATTCTACGGGGGCACATGCAATGGTTTTAGAGATATACGATTCATCAAAACGTTACTCCAGCAGGAAACGCAATATCTCGAAAATCTGAAGGGGCATAGATTTTATTTTTGGGGGCACATTGTGGCACACATATAAGCTCTCTGGCCATGCACAATTTTTCTCTCTCCGATCACTCGTTTAGAATTTTCCTGCTAGAAAAACGTTAGCAAGAATCGTTTTTCCGTTTTTTTTTTCAAAACGACAGGGGGCACAATTTTTTTATGTGGGTACATTTACAGCAGATAAGGCACCAACTATACGTTCTACTCATATATCTCTAGGAGATACTTTCTTGCTGGAGTAACGTACACGCGCCATAGTAGCCCGCGAAATTCAAGTTTTCTTACGTTTTTTGCAATTTGTAGGTCATAATCAGATTGTATGTTGGTCAAAATACGATTCGCGGCCTACCCTGGAGCTTTTACCTTAGTGTTATATTTATTCTTTCTTTCTTTCTTTGGCCCGCTAAAACAGAACTCTTCTGTTAACCATGTTTGGGAATCCTTCATTCTCATTATTACTATCATACTCTCAATATAGGAAATATTATAAATATGTTTTTGGAATAAATTATTTTAAATAATTAGTACTTACAATGAATAGCAATTCAGCACATTCAGCAATCCCATATGGGTAAGCTTTTATGGACAAAAAGACAAAAAATAAAATATTATTTCCTTTGGTTTCAGGCAATGTCATGCATTCATTGCCCAATCCTAGCAAATTTCCTGAGCGTTTCAAAGCTTGGGTTGATCTTGTTGAATGCAATTGGGAAGCATATACATTTATAAGAAGAAGAGAATATGTGATATTCACTTCACTGATGAACACCGTAATCGCTTTAAGCGCCTTAGTGCATTGGCAATACCAACTCTTTATTTGCCTGGTAAGTTGAATTAAATTACTTCATACAAAGCAAACACAATACAATAAGATGTGCTTGTGCCAGATTTTACTAATTACCAGACAAGAGTAGGAATACACACAACAGAATAGGTTACTTCTAGGCAAGTGTGGTCCATCGTCGACCACATCATTGCTTACCATCAGGTGTGATAGAGGTCAAGCGCGAGCCTATCAATAATAAAAACAATGTGTGACGTTTCTGTTCTATATCAATAAACTGAGTGACATGAATATATTTAACAAAATAATAATTAAAGGTTGTCTTGAAAAGATCGCTTTTAGCGATAAGGCCGCCCATTGTGTCACCCTATGTAGTGTTTTCCTCATATTTTTATGTAATTTATATGGTGTACATAATAAAGAGTATTCTATTCTATTCTAATTACATTTAATTTACTAATTCTTTCAGGTGAAAGTCATGCCATCACTGCTACAGCTGGGCAATCCGAGGCTAGCCTAAGTTTCAGTCACCCTACCACTAGCACTTCTCTTCCTCTTACTTCCACTCCTGGTATGTTTTATCAAATACTAGCTGACTTGGCAAACTTTGTACCGCCTCAGAATCAATAAATTAATTGGTTCTCGAGATATAATAAAAAAGCAATTCCATAAAAAATAATATTATTTCAAGTGATAGTTGTGGCATCGCTGCTACGACTCAGCATCCAGCTCAGCAGTTTGAGACTATCATTGTTAGTCATCCATCCACTAGTACCTCTCTTCTTGCTTCTTCAGCTTCAGGTATTATAATTTATTAGTTTATACAAGAGATGCCACGAATAGTCAAATACCGATTAATAGCCATTATTACCTATTGCGAATAGTAAAATAACTCGCCATTACTATTCAACATAATAAAAGGAATATAAAAAATGCTTAGGGCGCAGAGTTTCATTATTTTTGTCTTTTTATTTTTAAAAGTTTATTTTATACAACTATTCACCAAACGTCAATAGCGACCATTCGTGGCATCTCTACTTTAAACTCCATCAACATGGTGCATTCTCTTGCATATTTTATTCATGTATTATATACTGTTTTCAGATAAAAGTCACTGCACTGCTGCTGCAAAATCTGTGATGATGGAACATAATTATAGTGTGATATGCAGACTCAAACAAAAACGATTACTCAAAGGTAGTTTATCTTCAGCATTTTTATTATAGCATATTACTGTGCCACTGTGCCTGCACAAATATTTATTATTTGAAATTCCACATGAGTGATGTTGTAAACTTGCAAATAGAGCTAGTTTTAAGTAATCACCTAACTAAATAATTGATTTGTGCAGAAACATTTAAAAAGTGAATGATACAAAATTTATTTAATAATAATAAATCTTTATTGAAATAAACTTCATTTACAAAAAAACCTATGAAGCCTCTGAAACCCAAGCTAGGTAAAAACCTGTATGTCAGATTTCAGCGCCTTCTCCCTATATATTACATTACATTTTTATACCAACGAAGATTTTTAATTATAATTTCAAGCATGGAGAAATTAAAATAGAGATGTAGAATGTAGTGTGAAAGTTGTGTGTGAATGTGGAGCATGTGTGTGTGTGTGTGAGGGTGTGTGTTTACTTTACCCTATAAAATATTTTTCTGTTTCTTCGTAGTTAAGAGTAAGAAGCCTGTTCTTTACCTTGGACTTGCATTCATGAAAAGAGAGTATAATTATTATATTTTTCAGATGCTCGTGAAAGTATTGGGGTGCGGTTCAATTGCATACAAATGAGACCACTCAAGACAAAAATGAAGTATCTTCAAAATAAAATATGTCGTTTGCGCAAAAAAGGACAGTCATTCAAATCGCGATTGGCTAATGCAGAAATTTTAATAGAGAACACAATATGTATTGAAAATAATACGTTCATCAAAGCTAAAGAATATGAAAACAAAAAATGGCTTTGTTGCCCCAGCAGAGAAAATAAAAATTATTTCAATGAAATTCAAAATATTGCAACATCGTGTCTCAGGAGAAACGTCCACAAAAAACGTGTGAAACACGCAATTATATCTTTTACGGATGTGTTTATAGATTGTCCAAATAATTGTCCAGCCCATAATGATACATTTAAGAAATGCTTTTTGGATAAGACATTAAATGTTATCATTTACAGTTGGTGTCGATCAGTCAATCGAATTTTGGTCGGAAAATTAATTTATGATGGTGAAGATGAAATGAAAACTGCAGCCCAAAAGTATTGTAATAAGAATAAAAATTATAAGAATAAAAATAAATGTAGTACTGACAAAAAAATATGTCGGAGAGTGGTTGGCATTATAAATGTGGGTAGTTAATACAATTTGTTATGGGAGTTGCCTGTCACTACAATTGTGGGTAGTCAACAGAATCTGATATGATTTGTTTTTCTTATTATTAATTTATGTGATTTTACTAACTATCACTGTCTGATAAATCGGAGCATAATTTATGGAGTACTCTGTGAACGCACTAATTGATTTTTGGCAACTTATTACGATAGTTGTAACCGATGGTTTTGTTCAAAACAATCAATGACATGTTACTTTGATTATTTATTTGATTTACTTTATTTAATCACCTTTGTTTATTTATGACAATTAATCTTGTATTATTTGATTACTTTTTAATGTAAGTCTTAATAGATTTAGCACATTTTAGTGTTTTGTATCTTGTAAACGCGTGACGTACTTTTGTGCGCCATCGGACAGAGTTGTTGTGGAGGGATGTTCGTACCTGGTACAGCACTGCTGTATATTCACATAGCTGTATAGGCTTGCTGCTAGCGAGCGATACACTTTGTATTTGGGTGGCTTACTCCGCTATACGAACTGTGAACCGTAAGGTTTGGTTGTACCTGGTACAGCACTGCTGTATATTCACATAGCTGTATAGGCTTGCTGATAGGTTACACTTTGTATTTGGGTGGCTCACGCCGCTATACGAACTGTGAACATTAAGGGTTTGTTCACCGTATTGTTACTATATCTTTACACCTACTTTATCTTGTTTCTAATTACCGTTTGTATTGTGTGTGTGTTTTTAATGTAGTGTAACTAGTACTGTAATAAAAACCTTGTAATTGTTTATACAGTCTTGTTTATCCCAATAAAATGGGAACTCCAAATCCTGACGATATACCTCTCAGCTCTGCTGATCCTACATATAATATTTTTTTTTTGTTTTGTTTAATTTCTTAATGTGCTATTTTTATTATTATGGTATTTATGCGTACCTAATATGGGTACGCATCTGCCTAACCCTTCGGGGAAAAAAAGCGTGACAATGTGTTTATTGTAATTTGTTAAAATAGTTTTCTGAACAAAATTGTAAATTTTCTGAGAAACTATCTATACGACCTATAGATAGAGCCTCTTTGGATAGAGAGTATATGTCAGGAGTATATGTATTCTGTGGGATAGAGCCTTAGTTCCAGTTAAGAAATTCAGAGGCGCTTCGAATCTATATGCTTCGAAATAGCACGAGAAGGCTCTCTTGTCCCGTATTATTATTATACTCTTTGCCTGGGTGGGTTCGCGTTACATTAGAAGTAGTAAAAATGGTTTTTTCGTTTTTCTTATGTACATAAAAATAAAAGCCGTTTCCCAGCAGTATATTTTGCGCAAAAGCTGTGTAAATGTTAGATGTACACTATGCGTAGTTGACAGCTATGTGATGTGTCTTTTACATCCTGTCTATCGGTATCCGTATCCAGATCCAGGGTAGCCCGCGAAATTCAAATTTTCTTACGTTTTTTGCAATTTGCTTAGGTCAGTGTCAGGTTGTATCTTCGTCAAAATTTGAGTCGCGGCCGCAGCAAGTGGGTATTTATAGAATTATTATCATTAAAATCATCAATACAACTCTTTCAGTTAGAATTGATGTTAAATGTAAGTATTTCATGATTTTTATGGCTTTAGTCAAGTAGAAATTGCAATTTCAAGTTTTCAGTTTACGTTTAGTTTCATGAAAAACATGCAACATAAAATAACCCTTTATAAGGCTCTGGCCATATATTGGACATCATACATTGGACGAAATAGTGTACGTACGCGCAGCGGAATGTTGTTGAATTTAAAGATTTTAATTATGCAGATATTTAGTGTATGACGTCGTATAATTGTGTATGGTAAAAAAAAATTTGTGCACGCAACCATTGTGGAGAAATTCACCAAAAACTGATTCCGCTGGGCGAACGTTGTCCTGGCGGAACTTTTTTTAATCCATAGACTTTAGAAGAAAAGAGATGTGTCCAAAAATTAGTGTGTATTTGTGTGTAATTGTGTATGTATGAATAAAACTAGTGCATGCATAAACTTCGGAGAAATTCAAGTTTCCGCTACGCGAACGTTTGGCCATTAGCTAGTTTTCATATAAAGCGCTTACATAGAGAACTGTAGATTTTTACATACGTTGTTTTGAATTTGTTTATATTTGTTTAAAAAACAGATTTAGAAAAAATCGTAGGGCTTAAAAGATAAAAATATAAACGTAAAATACGCTTATTAGGTCTTAGTTCTTAAAGTATGCACTTTGGGGTCTAGATTTTCACGTTAATACAAACCTTGTAAGTGTCTGCAACATGTTGCCAAGTATCAATGATGTTCCGTTAGTAACTAAAGAGTTATAGGACAAATTTACCATGAACAGATCACTGTTTACAAAGCAGTCAAATATCACGACGTTCTGAAGGAATTGCATGGTAATATGTATGTCAATAATTAGTGTATTCATTCAACTATTCTTATGCAAAATTTCATGTCATTAAATTCAGTAATTAAAGAAAAACAATTATAATACTGACGAAGCATCGAAAACCTACATAACCCGACCAAGTTCGGATGGCTACCAAAAAGCGGCCGTGCCATATATCTAAGAAACGTTCTTAACCTTCCAATATAGTATTTATTAATATGGTACAGTTGCGTACACAAGCGTTAGGAAAAAGTAAAACAATTGCATTTCTTGAATGAAAAATATTTTTTTAATAATAACCATAAGACATTATTATATCGACGCCATGCGTCAAGTTAATGTGACCGAGTTGTACTAACACACACAAAATTTCAATTCAAAAACCGATTAGGTACACAAATTAAACTATATCAATAGACCTAAGGTCTAATTTACAACAAAATTGCAACTAAATAAGCAAGTTCCTGTTACTCGGTTTATCCTTACCCAGGAAGGTGGTGATCTTGTTCTGGAAGTTGTTCCAGGTTGCCGAGGAGTTGACGATCTGTGAGAGGCCCACATACGTATATCATTACATGTAGGTAATAAACATAAGGTGATTATTTAATAACAATATTTCTTTTCAACATTTCGTTATAATCTGGTCGGTCGTTTAGTAGTTTAGATCTATTCAGTAGTTTGTCTTTAACCAGGAAAAACATCTACTTTGTTACGATTATATTATAATATATGTCTTGTATAATTTATTATTATAAATTTAAGTAAATAGATATAGAATAAGATCAATCAGTAGATATTAACTTGGGTTTATGGTGTCTGTCCAATGTTAACATAACACAATTATTATAATTTATCTGCCTAATAAATTACCTACGTAAATGAATAAGTCTATAGCTATTAATTTATTATAAAATCTTACCCTATATCTGTTATCAGCTTCTCACTATCATTCACTCAATATTCCTACTACATAATTATGTTATGCTTCACTGTTACACTATAACATTAATAACACACTTTGTCAATATTATTATTACAGAGAATTGGCGATGCATAGCAAAACAACAGCGCATACGCACATTGTCCTTGACTGCACATTTATTTGTTTGTGACTGGGGATGAAACAAAATCAGGTTCAAGTTCGACAGCAAACGAATACGCGCGAAAACATATTGCCCTCTCTTTTCTTCAAGGATGACAGTACCGTTTCAAGCGGGAAGCCGCCTATCGCTCGTTGCGCGCAGCGCGTTGTCTATTTTTTCACACAAGAATATTTTTGATCAATTCATAACTACAATACTTAGACTATTTAACTAAAGGATTAAGCGTACCGAACTTCGAACAAAATAATTCTGCATATTTTGGTGGGGTGCGGGGGAACACGCTCACATACATAAGAAAAAAAAAACGATTCAAGAAGTAGTTTTTTTTAAGTTATTAGATTGTTTGATCCACTAAAGTTGCAAAGGGGAACGCTCGTTCATGCCTAGTCTATTGGTTAAATAGTGTAATAAGCTACAATATGATAAATATTTACCTAAACAGTAGTACATACTTACATGTGGTAAATATTTAATTTCCCTAAGGGGTCTATAGTTAGAATCCTGATCCGTGAAATCTTCAATAGAAATTAGCTGTATGAATTTATTTATTTATTTATTTAACACTTCACGCACATACAAGTACAGAGGCGGACTTAATGCCTCAGGAATGAATTTAAGGATGAATTTTATTTGTCTTAAATAATATATTTAGATTATATCTCAAGCGCATACTTAAATAAAGTACCTACGTAAATAGTACCTACTTTCTGTCATAGTCAAATACATTTAAAAAAGTAGGTGTACAAAAATAAATGACCTATAAATTATATCGAAACAACAATTGTGTTATCACCTATACCAATTAAATACCGGTATTATACTGTAAATTTTGGGATGTTACCTAAATATATTGCACGGCCGCTTTTTTGTAGCCATCCGAACTTGGTCGGGTTATGTAGGTTTTCGATGCTTCGTCAGTATTATAATTGTTTTTCTTTAATTACTGAATTTAATGACATGAAATTTTGCATAAGAATAGTTGAATGAATACACTAATTATTGACATACATATTACCATGCAATTCCTTCAGAACGTCGTGATATTTGACTGCTTTGTAAACAGTGATCTGTTCATGGTAAATTTGTCCTATAACTCTTTAGTTACTAACGGAACATCATTGATACTTGGCAACATGTTGCAGACACTTACAAGGTTTGTATTAACGTGAAAATCTAGACCCCAAAGTGCATACTTTAAGAACTAAGACCTAATAAGCGTATTTTACGTTTATATTTTTATCTTTTAAGCCCTACGATTTTTTCTAAATCTGTTTTTTAAACAAATATAAACAAATTCAAAACAACGTATATAAAAATCTACAGTTATCTATGTAAGCGCTTTATATGAAAACTAGCTAATGGCCAAACGTTCGCGTAGCGGAAACTTGAATTTCTCCGAAGTTTATGCATGCACTAGTTTTATTCATACATACACAATTACACACAAATACACACTAATTTTTGGACACATCTCTTTTCTTCTAAAGTCTATGGATTAAAAAAAGTTCCGCCAGGACAACGTTCGCCCAGCGGAATCAGTTTTTGGTGAATTTCTCCACAATGGTTGCGTGCACAAATTTTTTTTTACCATACACAATTATACGACGTCATACACTAAATATCTGCATAATTAAAATCTTTAAATTCAACAACATTCCGCTGCGCGTACGTACACGACGAAATATCTTAAAAAATACTTTGGCAACACAGTTTGTCGTTAGCAGTGATTTATTCTTGAATGTTTTGAGAAACGGAACGTAGAAAAAAGAATATGGCGCCAACAAACAGATGTTTGATGTCATCTGTCAAAATTGTGTCGGTTTTATTATTGCTACGTAAATCTACAAAAATCTTCAAAAAAAAATGAGTGGACGGGTAAGATTTAAATTAAAATTTGTTAGATATATTCTAAATTTGATGTATTACAGTATATTTTTGCGGATACGAATCTTTTTGATACTAATTTGGAGTTTTGTTATGACGTCCATATATTGCCCAGAGCCCGTCTGAATCAAACATTTTTTTCTCATTTTTTTGGTTACAGAGAAAAGCGATTCCTTTAGACAAAATTGAGGAAACTTTAGAGAGTCTTTTTGCGTTATCGGATGGCGAGGAGTCTGAAGATGGTCACAAAAGTGATGAAAGGGAAAGTGAGGCCATATTCTTGCCACCAAATTCATTGGACCTTGAGGATATTTTAGCTTCTCCGTCATCTTCAAATAAAGGGAATGCCGCCAATTTTGAACCAGAGGATTCCGTAGTCCCTTCAGTAAGCGGAATTTCTATAGGACGAAATCAATCGGACACAGCTGATGGTCCAAACATCAATGTGCCGATAAACAATAGTCCTGTGTCGTTATCCATTTCTGATTCTGAAGATGATTCTTCTGAAGATGAAGATTGGAAGAAAGTACTTTTCCCTCACGATATACCAAGAAACAAGTTTGATGATATTCCTCTAAAGTCTCACCAGAATATTCCCAACAAAAGTGGACCTCATGTTTATTTTCGTTTTTTTTTCACTGACGAAGTTTTATCTCTAATTGCAGAACAGACAAATTTATTATGCTGCCCAAAATAAACAAAAAAAACTGGGTAGATGTCTCAAATGAGGAAATACAAGCTTTTTTAGGAATGTTGGTTTTGATGGGGGTACACCCTCTACCCAATATTGACTTGTATTGGTCAACAGATCCATTTTTTTGTGTGAGAGAAATAGCAGACGTAATGACTGTAAAAAAATTTAAAATGATAATGAAGAATCTACATCTAAATGACAACACGAAAATGCCTCAAAGAGGAGATCCTGAATATGATAAACTCTATAAGATTCGGCCCCTTATAACCTCAATGAACACTGCTTTTCAAAATGGAGCTAGGAATTCGTCATCCCAAAGTATTGACGAATGTATGGTAAAGTTCAAAGGGCGCAGTACATTGAGGCAATATTTACCAAACAAGCCGATAAAAAGAGGCTTCAAGATATGGGCGAGATGTGACAGTAGCACGGGTTATTTATTTGAATTTGAGGTGTATACGGGAAAAAAAGATAATGATACTGAATTCGGTTTAGGAGCAGCTGTGGTAAATAGTCTTTGCAAAGTACTTATTGAAAAAAGGATAGAAAACGCACATGTAACATTTGATAATTTCTTTGCTTCCACCCAACTAATGCAAAGCTTATATGAGAATAATATATATTCTACAGCAACAGTTAGATCCAATAGAACTAACTTACCCCGGACACTAAAAAATCTGATGGCCAAGAAAGGTAAACCTAAACTTTCTAGGGGTCAATATAAGTGGCGGGTTAACCGAAATGTAGCATGCTTTACATGGATGGATACAAAATTAGTCAGCATTCTTAGTACCGCCTTTCATCCTAAGGAAAAAGTAACATGCATGAGAACGCAAAAAGACGGAAGGAAACAAGAAGTGCCTTGCCCTCTGGGTGTTGTGGAGTATACCAAAAGGATGGGGGGTGTCGATCGCTTTGATCAAAAGCGAGGCACTTATCCTGTAGCTAGGAGGAGCAGGAGGTGGTGGATGAGACTATTTTATTTTATGGTGGATGCAGCAATTACGAATGCATACATTTTGTATGCTCAAAAAGTGCGTTACCCAATGTCTACTTTACAGTTTCGTACACTTCTCGGAAGGAACTTGATTGGCACTTTTACGAGCAGAAGGAAGAGGGTATCGAACTTGCCATCTTTTGTATGCAAAAGACCAAAAGTTGATAGTCGGCAGAAGGCAAAGTATGGTCTTCCAGATGATCTACGGCTTTCAGATGTTGGATCCCACCTCCCCGGTCCACTAGACTCTTACAGACGATGCAGGGCTTGCAGCAGCAATGCTAACAGCAAAAAATCGAAGATACAATGCATACGATGCCAGGTAGCCCTATGTATTGTTCCATGTTTTGCCAACTTCCACAAGCCGTAGTACGGCTCTGTCCAAATAATGGACACCATGTACCGTTTTATATACATATACTTTTTTTCCCGAAATTTCAATAAAGTGCTCTTAATTGATGTATACCACTAAGTTTCATTTCTGTACCTTCAGCCGTTTCTTCTGCCTTATAAAGGGATAATTAATTTTAAAATATGTGATGAATTAAAAAATCAAACAAGTGGACCGACCTTACGAGCTGGGTATGGGAAAAAAATATTTTACACCTATTAACTAACCCAATATCCTTTATTAACTCGACAACTTATTTACACAAACACTAATTCGCTAATAATCACTATTCTCTTCATAATGGCTTGTATTCGCATGCGTTAGCATCCGTAGTCGAAAACAAAACAGACTGACTCACTCGCCGCTCGCCCGGCCTATTTATACAGTCATAGAAGTTTCCACAACATAGTCGAACTATCCTATAGTGGAATATTCTAGAAACATCTATGAACTTCTACACAGTGCTACAATGAAATGTTCTCGAACGTAGTAGAAACTTCTAGAAACTTTGACCACATTCTCGAACCTTCCATACGGTCAACCGACGTAACACTGCCCTACATGGACAATCTTAGGCGCACCTCGTGGACCCTTCTGTATTCGGTAAGTAACATCGTTGATCCTGGTCACGATTCGGTATGGTGCATCCCATTATGCTTGCAATTTAGGAAACTTCCCTTTGCTGCGCACTGGGTTATGCAACCACACCAGTGAACCCTCGTCAAAGCCTCTATTATTTGCCTTCCGATCGTATCAGGTCTTCATCTTATCAGACGTTTGTTGGCCAGATTATCTGATATGGTCATATACATCATTCAACTTGTTATGAAAGTCATTCGCGTAATCAGTTACACTGCGCCCAATCCCAACCCAATCCCTTTGCCTGCTTTCCACAACTTTTGCCAGATATCTCTCCAATGTTTGGTTGAAGCGTTCTACCATTCCATCAGATTGTGGATGGTTAAAAGTGGTTCTGATCTTGTCAGTACCCATCATTCGACAAGTCTCCTGGATACTTGCGTTTCAAAATTCCTCCCTTGGTCGAGGTGAATTTCTAAGGGTACTCCAAAACGACAGAAGACTTCCTGAACCAATTTATCTGCGACTGTTGTAGCTTCTTGGTTAGGAATGGCAAGACTTCTGGCCACTTTGTGAAGTAATCCATGACAACCATGAAGTACTTGTTTCCGTTTTCACTTTCCGGAAATGGTCCTGCAACGTCTAGTGCTATCCATTCCCAGGGGGCTCCCATGTTGTATACTTTTAAAGCACCTCTGCTGCGTGTCTGGGGTCCTTTCACAGCCGCACAACTGGTACATTTGCGACACCAAGTCCTCAACATCCTCTCGACAGTGAATCCAGTAAAATCACTCTCGTATCTTCAGTAGAGTCCTTTTTACCCCCATATGTTCTGCTGAACATCCATCATGGTAGAGCCGTAAAACATCCGGTACTTTGTGTTTGGGCACAACAATTTGTAGATGACAGTTGTCCCCTCGAGCGTTTTCCCATTTACGGCACAAGACTTCATCCTGGATAACCAAGCTGTTCAATGGAACAGCTTGGTTATCCAGGATGAAGTCTTGTGCCGTCTTGTGTCGTGTTGCGGCGTTGAGTTCCATCACGAAGAGTTATTGGGCACAATGGTGCCCAATAACTCTTCGTGATGGAACTCAACGCCGCAACATCACTCCACTTGGGTTTAGGAGCACCTGCTTTAATCCACTCGAAGATCGGTTTGAGGTCCGTGTCATTTTGCTGAGCAAGCTGTAGGGTTTCCTTCCATTCATTAAGATCTATTCTTAGTATCCTCACGGGCACTACTTCCTTAGTCTCTTGCTTGGTACAGTGCTTACAGTCTTCAAGGCAAAGTCTTCTAGACAGTGCATCTGCGTTACCGTGAGTTCTCCCACTGCGATGTTCAGTTACGGAGTCAAACTCTTGTAGTAGTTCAATCCCTTTCGCAACTTGTCCCTCGGGAATCTTGAACTGCAATAGCCACTTTAATGCAGCATGGTCAGTTCGTAACAAAACAAAAAAAAATCCCTCCTAGCAAATATTCACTGCAGTGTTGCAATGCCCTTACTACGGCGAGTAGTTCCCGTCTCGTAACGCAGTAATTTCTTTCCGGTTTGGATAAATATTTGTCGCAGTAAGCTATAACAACTTCCTGGTTTCCTTTCCGTTGACACAACACGCCTCCAATTCCAGTATTACTTGCGTCTGTGTCAACTATGAAGTCATTTTCAGTGTCAGGATATCCCAGAATAGGTGTATTGCAGACGTTGTTTTAATTCCCGAAATGCGATGTCACAGTACTCGTCCCAACATAATTGTTGCTTCTCCTCAGTGAGTTTGTGTAGAGGTTTTGCAATGTCAACAAAATTCTTAAAAACATACGAGTATATACGGTCGAATTGAGAACCTCCTCCTTTTTTTTCGTCGGTTAACAAACCGTCGATAGTATGAGCACAAACCCAGAAATGTTCTGACCTGCGTCTTATCTTTCGGAACTGGCCAATCCTTGACGGCGACGATTTTCTCCGGATCGGTCTGACCGCCTTCCTCCGAAATAATGAGTCCTAAAAAGTTCACTTGTCGTCTGAAAAATGAGCACTTTTTCGGACTTAACTTAGGATTTTCCCTCCGGATTTTCGACAGCACTCGATTGAGGTTTTTAAGATGGTCTTCAAATTTACGGCCCACGATAATGATGTCGTCTAAATAGAGAAGACATGCGTCTCCGTTCAAGCTAGCAAGTACATGCTCCATTAGCCTTTCAAATGTCGCAGGAGCATTGCACAATCCGAATGGCATAACTTTAAACTGTCATAACCCCTTTTCTGTTGAGAATGCAGTTTTCGCCTTGTCCTTAAGGTATATTTCCACTTGCTAGTAGCCACTTTTCAGGTCTAGCGTGGTAAACCACCTCATTCCAGTCAGCGTATCCAATGTGTCGTCGATCCTACCTAGGCAGTGGGTAGCTGTCCTTTTTTGTGACGTCGTTCAATCGTCGATAGTCCACACAAAAGCGCGTGTTGCCATCCTTTTTCTTCACCAGAACCACAGGAGAATGCCATGGACTGGATGAAGGCTCTATAACACCGTCCTTCAACATGACCTCAATCATCGTTTCCACTTCCTTTTCACGTGCAACCGGCAGTCTTCTTGGTCTTTGATGGATTGGTAACTCGTTGCCAGTATTAATTTTGTGTTGAACCACTCCTGTTCTTCCTATGTCAGCATCATTTGTAGAGAAAATGTCGGCGTAATGAAGTAACATCTTCTTAGCCTTATCCATTTCTACTTCAGTTAAGTCGCAGTTTTCCAAAAGTGTTGACACGTCAAATTTCAAGCGGAATACTTTTCCTGATGGTGCACCTTCCATGAAGATTTCCTCTGTACCACACTTCAATACTCCTTGATCAACGTCGATCTCACAACGATGTTTCCGCATGAAGTATAATCCCAGGATGCAATCGTCCACTATGTTGGCCACGATGACATTATGCCGATAAATTTTGTTACCTAATTTTAATTCCACCTGCTTTCTGCCTCGGAAGATTATGTGCTGACCGGTAGCTGTCAGTAATTGTATGCGGTCGTGGTTATCGAAGAAGTCCGTAAGGAACCGACTTGTTAAAAGCTCCAGTATCTAACATCAATTTGCATGGTTTTCCGTTGGCTTCACCTTTGATGATCAGGCTGTTTCCGTCATGGGCCTGTGAGATCGAGATCCTCGGGGCTCTTTCAATACCAGCCAGCACCCGCCGCCTAGTCCTGGCGTTTACTCGTTTCCCTGCTGTTGCTGGGCAGTGATATCAGTCGCCCTTTCTAGCTGGGATTGATCTTCTCTCAGTGTGCCTCGCTTTGGACAGCTTAACCGAAGATGACCCCTTTCACCACAAGTGTAGCACCTAGGGCTATATCCTTGCGGACGATCGCGTAAAGATGATGCCACAATCTCTCTGATACGGTGTGTTCGAAGGTCTTGCCTCACTGCCTCTACTTCCAAGGCATGGCCCAAGGCGTACTTCAGTGTCTCATGATGCCCAAGTCTTACTGCGGCTCTAACTTCCAAGTCACGAATTCTGTCGACAAACGCCTGTACCAGATTGCCATTGATGAGTGCAGGGGCGGACTGGTATGCTTTCCGAACCAACTTTTTAACTTCCAAGGCCCACCGCTGTAGGTTCTCGGCACTACGTTGAACACGATCTCTTAACTGGAGGGTGGACATCCCATCCATACGCACAAAGCGTTTTGAGAAAACATTCATTGTGCGTACAGCAAGGGAGTGGAATTCCCTACCGGAGTCTGTGTTTCCTGATAGCTACAACCTGGGAGTCTTTAAGTCAAGAGTGAATAGGTTACTTCTAGGCAAGCGTGCTCCATCTTCGACCACATCATCGCTTACCATCAGGTGAGATGGTGGTCAAACGCGTGCCTATCAATAATAATAATAAAAAATAAAAATAAAGTTAGCGCGAAATACGTGTTCCAAGTGCGCGTCACCATATCTAGACTCTAAGGCTTCCAGCAGCTGCTCATAGATCACATCAACCATAAAGTATGGTTAGGGCCTGGTCTCGGAGGCGGTGAGCGCGGTCATAGCTTGTTCTTTGGTCCACCCATTCGCCTTCATAACGGCCTCAAATTGAATTTTGTTGGCCGACTATGAAGATGTTCCGTCGAATGGCGGCACCTTAAATCCACGTGCCGAAGGTGCAGTAACCACTGAAGGCACAACCCCGTCTCCAGCCCTAAGTTCACCTAAAGCCTTCTTCACCCCAGCAATCTGAACTTCAAGCTCCTTGCCAAGTGTTGAGTGAAGGTCTTTTATGAGGAGCATCTGCTCATCTTGGCGGCGAGCCTGTTCTTCTTTATCTTATTGAAGCTTCTCTTGCAACTGACGGGCCTGCTCTTCTTGGCGGCGGGCCTGTTCCTAAAACAGCACCATTAGCGCAGACAAGTCTGGCACCGCTGATGCTGAAGAAACTCCACATGGGCTGACATGGGCCAGCGACTGGCTCCGTCGCAGGCTGAGCACCACCCGGAATCTCCAAACCGCCTCTGATACATTTCTTGCTGCCGTTGACTCCTTGTACGAATACCGTCCGTGTCGTCCTTTGGACTGACACCAATTTGTTACGAGCTGGGTATGGGATAAATTATTTTATATACTATTCTCTTCGTAATCGCTTGTATTCGCATCCGTAGTCGAAGACAGACTGACTACCCTATATATTATTGTAGTCTTTGAGACTGACTCACTCGCCGCTCGCCCGGCCTATTTATACAGTCATAGAAGTTTCCAGAACATTGTCGAACTATCCTATAGTGGAATATTCTTTGATGACGTCATCAGAGTTACTGCCAACAATCAATCTGCCTAGCCTTTTCCCAACTATCTTGGGGTCAGCTTCCAATCTAACCGGATGCAGCTGAATACCAGTATTTTACATGGAGCGACTGCTTATGACCTCCACAACCCAGTGATTGAGTAATACAGTAAGTACAGCAGAGTTACTGCTAACGCCAGCTCTAATTATTGATAGTGTCGGCGCTATAGTTTGATAATGTCAGATAGTCATATACTCCAAACCTCTAATTCATGTTCGTGACTACCGGACCACCAACGACAATCACTTCCTTATTTGGCAAATAATTAGTACTCGAACAACAGAATTGGTAGGTACCTTAGTAGTTTTCGAGAAAATCGACTTTGAAGGTGGTCAAGCTCCGTTCAGCAGGACCACCATGAGCGCCGAAAAAGGGGGCATGCTTCTATGTATACAAATAATTAGTACCCTTATATGTGATGCATTTCGTAAAAAACACCAGAACTGAAACATTTGTATTTACCGAGAAATCAACGATGATTACTTACGCGCGCTCGTTCAGCAAAACCACGAAGTCGATTTTCTAGAAACTACTAAGGTAAGTACTAATACAGTTGTTCGAGTACTAATTAGTACCAGTCGAGTACTAATTATTTTTCAAATATGCAAGCGATTGGCGTTGGTGGTCCGGCGGTAGTTACGGACATGCTGTCCCACTTATCCGCTATAATTTTTTCAGGATATTTTTGAGGCTGATCAGACATTAGGTCAACTTTAGTGATTGATAACTTCAGCTCCAGTGATTTGGGCACTTTTCCACCACCAACGATGAGCGAATAGAAAACCAAAAATGAATTGGCGAGCAGCGAGTAGCGAATATGTTTTTCCGATAGTTTTGTCGCTGGGCTTTAGGCAAGTGTTCGAGTGCGACGGGCGATTACTCGCACCACTCGCTCGGGTTGGTCCCTCAGCGTGAGTTCTGACCGCCAAGCGAACATTGCTGAGCAAGCTTTGATAGATCTTGTCGCTCAGCGACAAACTTGTGGAGCGAGTCCTCGCGGGCAGTATGAACAGTCACTGATCAACTATTAATATATCGCATCTCTTTTGTTTACACGGAATATATTATTATAATATAATTATCTATTGTACGTTTCTTGAGCGTCAAAATAGCCGATAGATAGTCGCTTCTTCGCCGGCCGGTGGAACAACTACCTGATACCGTCAGCTCTTGGCTAGAAAGTCAGCTCAAGAACTTCAGTTCTTACCCGGGCCTGCGGACGGCGAGTAAAGCCTCGTATTCATGATAAATATTTGTTTAGCAACAGTTGATCAACGGTTGTTGATGAACGGCGAGAATGCTGCTGGAAACTTTGTTTAAATCAATATGGGTTGTCTACACACGCCAGTCTGCATTAAAATGTTGCCCGAGGAAGTAGTGTTGTTGTGTTCTCTGTATCTGATGTGATGACGCGACTGCCATGTTTATAATCAGGTGCAAACACGTCCACACATGTCAACATTTGTTGATAAACTCATGTTTTCGCTCGCCGGGCGTCAACTCTGCAACATGGCGTGATCAACTCCGAAACACAAGTGTTGCCCGCAATATGTTGACAGCAACTCGGCAACATGTTTATGCAACCATGTTGCTTAACAAATGTTTACCATGAATACGAGGCTTAGGGTAGGTTCAGATGACAAGCGCTCAGCGCGCGTTGAACGCGCGTTGAATTTTTGTATAGTGTTCACATGGTGCGCGCTTGTCAGGCGTTAAACGCGCGTTGTTGCGGCCAGTTTGAGTTCTACATTTGTCGAAGATGGACGTAGAAACAGTTTTATCGGTGATTTTATACAGACGGCAGAAACGACACAACAGAAGACGGAGATATTGGGTTCACACAATTTTGTCAACCAGGCTGACTGAAAGTCAGTACATTATTTTATATCCTAAGTTAAGGCAATTTGAGCCCAAATTCTTTAACTACTTCAGAATGTCCATCAAGTCATTTGATGACTTACTGACTCTCATAAACGATGAACTCGTAGCAGATAAAAACGCTGTGCGATATAGCATTTCACCGGAAGAAAAACTCATAATTACATTGAGGTAAGTTTTTTAATAATCAACATAATCTATAAATCAAATAAATCAAATCAACTTGTTTAGGAACAATTTTTTTAAAGAAAAAATAACATTTTGTTACTCGCAGAATAACTCTAACTCTGATTCATTGCTGACATTAGTTGGTGCTGGCGATGGAGTAGGTGTTACTGGCGATGGAGACCCCATTGCTGTAGTATAACCATAATGTGCAAAATTATTTGACACACTAGACTGCTGTGATCTATAATCATGATAACGAAAGCCTTCAACAGAAGCTGATGACTGATGACGCTGCTCTTGTGATGAATAATTTCTTCGTTGTGATACCGGGTAATTTTGATTTCCATATGTCTGTTGTTGTGGTCCTTGAAATTCATTTTGGTTTTGCAAAATTAAATTATAAATGGCAATTTTAGTTTGAAGTCGCCTATATTCCGGAATTTTTTTAATCTCTTTAACGAGTGACAAACAAAACAGCTTGTCTTCATCGTCATCTTCTTTTGGATGAGACACATTTTTCTGTGCTAAACTCTGCTCTAATATGTTTGCAAATCTTTCATCAGCAGGATTTAATTTTTGTTTTTTTCTTGAAGTAGATTTAGGACTCTTAAAGCCAGAACTTATTTCTACTTCAGCAACCTCTGACGAAGTTGATGCATTATCTGCATCGAAACTACTTTCTGTATCTTTGTTGGCAATTGATGCCTGTAGAAATCGTAGTCTATTATAATGAATATATGTCGAAGTTTTGGAAGCTCCTGATCCAGATTTGACAGTCTTTATTTTCTTCACCTCTCTCATATAATTATCCCGTAAACTCTTCCACTTTTTTTGCAGGGATGACGCTGAAAAAAAAAACAGTATTTAGTAATAGTTTATGTTTGTTTCCAGATATTTGGCCATTGGATGTTCATTTGGGACATTAAGCTACGACTATAGAATTTGCAAATCTACTGTGGCTACTATAATACCACATGTATGTGAAACTATTTGGAAAAAATTAAGGCCCGTTGTTATGAGTGAACCAACGAAAGAAAAGTGGTGTGAAATATCCACGATATTTGAAAAGAACTCAAAGTTTCCCAATTGTTTGGGAGCCTTGGACGGGAAACATATACGGTTAATCCAGCCTGAACACACGGGTTCTATGTATTATAACTATAAAAATTATTTTTCGCTAGTTTTATTGGCGCTAGCGGATGCAAACTATTGTTTTGTGTGGGTTGACATAGGTGCCTACGGTAAAAACAGTGACTCAGGTATATTCAAGAATTCTTCATTGTACAAAAAGCTGACAGAAAGGTCATTAGATCTACCTGAGCCAAAGGCATTGTTAATACAAAATAGACCGACAACGTTGCCATATGTGATAGTGGCTGATGAAGCTTTTGGCATGATGGAGAATTTAATGCGTCCATATGGGGGAAGGTCACTAACTTATGCTAAAAAAATATTTAATTACCGTTTGACATTAGCACGCCGGTATGTTGAATGTACTTTTGGCATAATGTGCAATAAATGGCGCATTTTACACAGGCCGTTAGATGTTAACATCGGTTTTGCAGAAAAGATCGTAAAAGCGATATGTACACTAAATAATTATGTCAGAATCAGGGATGGCTACAATTTTGAAGACACACTTTATACGCCACCCCTGGAAAATCTAGCCTCACATTATACCGGACGTGCTGTGCGACAGGCGGATAATGTTCGAGTACATTTAACAAACTATTTCATTAATGAAGGAAAAGTAGATTGGCTGGATCGTTATATTTAACTTGTAACACAAACCGATTGTAAATGTAAATAAATATATATACTCACATAATATTTTCTTCTTTTCTTCATTGTCATGTCCTTCACAAAATATAAGGACGAGTTCTTCCCAAGCCCGTCTTCTCAAATTCTTATCTGAATAATCGCTACTTGTCATGTCCCATAGGACGTTTCTCGTATTTCATCAATTAATAATTCCGTATTAAAAGCTTCGGTTTCCATTTCGGACGATTTTCGGACGAACTTGACGAACCCTAAAATACGTCTATCCGCGTCGAAAGCGCGCGCTCAACTGAACGGAAACATAGAAAACCAATGATCTCAAAGCGGCGTTGACAACAGTCGAGCGCTAGCGCAGCGTTGAACGCGCGCGTTAGCATGTGTACGGCCTGAATAAAATGTATGTAGTTGTAAACGCGCGTTATCAAAACGCGCGTTGAGCGCTTGTCATCTGAACCTACCCTTAATGGGTAGCTCGCCGTCCGATCAGCACCAGGCCCGAGAGTCGACGGCGCGTAGTGTTCCACGCGCGCCTCAGAGTTGTCAGCAAAAGAGACGGGGCCCGTCATGGCCGATGCCTGCCCGGGGGTTGAGGATAAATTCGAAACATTTACCTCGCCCCTGGGCACCCAGGGCAGGAAGGAACAGGGGTGGGTTTTAGTCAGTAAGAGTCTGACACCCCCTCCCGCTCCACCCAGAGCGGGAGAAGTCATTGATTTCCCACCCCACAAAAAAAAAAGAACCAGCTCTCTCTCTATCCAGAATTATTCTGATAGTGATTGATTTGATTCCAGTTTCGTTTGTGTGTAGTGTGGAATATAATATATCTCAGGGGTTTGCTGCAGACTTCATAGAGTTAAGGATGAAGTAATAAATAAAAACAACATTGTATTTATATAATTTATTGGTTATATATCATTTTTATGTTTTTATTCGTACAAAATTATAGCGGTAACGAGAACATTGTTATTGCCCGTGTTCTAATAAAATAATATACAATACACCAATATTTTTGTTAGCACCATTTTTTTTATATTTTTCAACTTTTCTACAAACATACCATTACCTTATATTGCTACGAATGCATAGTAATAACGAAAAGTTTATGGTCTTTTTTTTAACTTTTTCCATAAAATGTAATTAACTAATATTTAAAAAATTATTAGTTAGATAATGGTGATCCGAGATAGGTCTACAACTAAATGAACTTATAATAGTCACTGAAGTGCTGTGTCGCGTGCGGCGGTTACAGAGCCACGCGCGACACACGAAGATAATTTGGTCCAGCTTCAACAACTTGAGTTTACACTTTTGTTAATTATTATAATGAATCTCCACATCGTCAGTACAGTCTTTGGTTAGGACAGAAGAGATTATCAGAGACTACATAACTTAAATTTATAATATCACAAGCATAATAAATTGAAACACTTCATACTTAGGAAGTTCAGTCATACGTTCATATGATCTTTGTGTAGGAAAGCTGATAACGATTTCACCTATAATTTAATAGAATGACAATTTGCATAATCGGGATGTTTTAAACTAATAGAAAATAAACTAACACCAGAGTGCATACGTATAGTGCGGGCTCGACCCGGGAAGCAAGTCTAGTCAAACGAGAACTACAAGCGGTAAGATAGAGATGGCGACACTATAGTTAGACACGACCGACAAAGGGTACAATGCACCAAATACTATGCGAAGAACGTACAGTAATGTACATCGTCATTTTGTCCTACTACTTATGTTACACGTACTTTTTAATACTTTCAAGGCATATCTTGCGTTTACTAAATCCACCTTAAGCTAAAACTACACCTTACATTTTAATTGTTACGTTCTGTCGCTCCCGATTGCGTCTTACGTCCGATAAATATTACAAAATACTTCTTATTATGTCTCGAGAGCGGCGAGAACGTGTCTATAACTACTAAAATCTTTAAAGGCACAATAAATGAGCTTATGGCAGCATCATGCCTACGATACGTATAAGGGACAACAATTAGAGACCTCCTGTACAACTAACGCAACGCTATGAAGGTCAAACTGAAACAAATCAAACAATACAAGAAATGCTTGTAACCTTTGTATACTAATCTAACATACTCCCTATAGAATAACAACGTACCCCTCCGAAGTGGTCCTCACGGTACGACCGAAGGACCAAATTGGCTTAACTTATAGTAAATATTATGAGGGCGATAACTCCTGAAAGGTTTGTTGTCGCCGTATAAAAACCAATACACCATGCAATTTACGGGGCAAAGAAGTCTAAAGACTGAAGAAGAACCACCACCAGCAACAGTCGCCAAGAACTAAATCTCATTATGCGGTACTTGCTAACTTAAGATACAATACGGTGTAACTCTACGGTACATCAGGGCACTTGCCACCTTATGAAGATACAATGTGGTAGTTCCCAAAGTACACTAAGATTAACCATGCACGGTACCCTTCGTACATAAGGACCAACGTTCCCGCTAAAGCTTTACAAACTAAGGCTTAGTGCACTCTGAACAGAGCGTCACGCTGCAACGAGCTTTGACTGGGCATCGCATCAGGAATCGTATCGCGTAAATAATTTCTTCGCAACACGATTGAGAAGCAACGCATGAAACATAAGGCTTCTATTCGTAACGTAACGCAATGGCCAGCTGGGACACTGAGCTAACAAAAGTGTATAAAGCAGGTGTTGATACATAGGCTTTGCAAGTTATAAATGTTAGTTCCCAAAGTTCAATAGAAAACACTGGGAATTTGGTTACAGTACTAATAGTACTAAATTTACACGCATGCTTTAAAGTTATATGTGCTACAATACAGTCGTTTCTCCGTACAAGAGGACCAAATTTTTCACCAAAGCATAATCATCTGGTGATAGAGATACTGTGATCATGCAATTTCTTCATCACATGTTATCATTGCTTTGTCTACTAGTTAAGCATCATATTCTGAGAGTCACCATTGGCTCTAACAACATGCTGTTCAGCTAAGCCCACAGAGTACAGATGCCTGGGTGGCGGCTGCTAAAAACGACACTTTCCATACAGAACCAAGCGTGTCAGTGGGCATCATCGTCAACCGCACATGCTCATAGATGGCAGCACGTGACAGTCCTTTAATTCACCGGCTGAAACTTGCGCGGGCACGAATATGATTAGTATTAGCGTCTCTAGTCGCTGCGTTGCCGTGCAATGACAACACACTGTAGGTCTTCGAAGAAGTTGCATGTTACAGAAATTACGACTGGCCATGAAACTCATTTAGAAGTGTCACTGTATTGTCATTTCTCTGTCTCCGTGGCGACAACACCGGTACTCAGTGCGTCGTGTTCCGGGTGCGTGTTACTTGGAGGAGGGGTAGTAGTAGAGCACGGCGCAGCCCGGCAGCTGCCAGCGGCTGGCGTGGAGCTCGATGAGCTGCAGCAGCGTGCGGCGGATGGAGGGCGCGGCGGCGCTGTTGAGGAAGGCGTCGCGCACGGCCGTCAGCAGGCGCTCCAGCTCGCCCGGCAGCTGCGACTCCAGGTCGCGCCCGATGTACGTCAGCACGAAGAACAGGTTCTCCGTCTGCAACCACAAACATAGATCAACTACTACACACACCACAATAATCTTATCTATTTGTTTCTCATTTAGTCACGTAGCCACCATAGTCATTTAGCCACCTTATTCAATAAGCCCCTTAGTCACTTAGCCCCCTTAGTCACTCAGCTCTTTAGTCAACCAGCCCTTTAGTCACCTTAGTCACTTAGCCAGCTTAGTCACTTAGCCCCCTTAGTCAAGTCAACCAGCCCTTTAGTCACTTAGCCCTTTAGTCACCTTAGACACTTAACCGACATTTAACCACCTTAAGACACTTAACCATCTTAGACACTTAACCACTTTAGACACTTAGCCACCTTAGTCATTAGCCCTTTAGTCACCTTAGTCACTTAGTCAACTTAGTCACTTAGCCAGCTTAGTCACTTAGCCACCTTAGTAACTTAGTCACTTAGCCAACTTAGTAACTTAGTCACTTAGCCACCTTAGTAACTTAGTCACTTAGCCACCTTAGTAATTTAGTCACTTAGCCACCTTAGTAACTTAGTCACTTAGCCACCTTAGTAACTTAGTCACTTAGCCACCTTAGTAACTTAGTCACTTAGCCAACTTAGTAACTTAGTCACTTAGCCACCTTAGTAACTTAGTCACTTAGCCACCTTAGTAACTTAGTCACTTAGCCACCTTAGTAACTTAGTCACTTAGCCACCTTAGTAACTTAGTCACCTAGCCATCTTATTGAAATAATAAGAAACAGATAGAACCCTTAAAATTATGTCGAAAAAAAATACTATTCTTTGTCATAATATTCCTAAGTTGCTACAGAAATTGAAGTCTTTATTTTGTGTAGCAAGAACAACTTTATCAGTAACAATGTATCTCGACTCACATCGCTGGCAGAGGGCACGGGCTGCCGGATGCAGTCCTCGCAGCACTTGCAGATGAGCGTGAGCAGCACCTGGCCGGGATGCGCGGAGGCGCCGCGACGCTGGATGGCCCGGCGCCGCAGCTGGCAGTACATCTCCAGCAGGAACGACAGGAACGCCATCAGACGAGGCCGCCCGCCGCCCACCGTGGAACCCAACAACTGTAATACCACAATTAATTACGATTTCATTCAGGTAAATGTAATGTCTTTAACTAAATGAGTTGGACCAAGTAAGTAGCCCCACTTCGATAGCTCAAAGACAGCATAGCTACTAACATGAAAAACGTTACGCTATTACTTTAGAATCACCGATCAGATCATTACATTTCAAAAAATTGCAGAAATATCTGATCATGAAAGTACGCGCACCTAGCAATGTGATCTGCCTAGGCAGGTAGGGGAGACTTTACTTTCGAAAACCACAAAAATGCCCCAGGACCGACATAGTTTGATAGGTACTGAATCTGGTTTGACCAACTACAAGATAGGTCCACTATTTCATCAACCTGAGCACTGAAGGACCATCTACTTAATGAAAAAGGCGTTGGGAGCAGTAGCTTGAATTTAATGTAGTTTCAAGGCTTTCATTTTCCCGCCACTGACAGACTGCTTGAAAAGTGACTTGTTTGGAACTTTTTAGTTGTTAATTACAGTTGGGTTTTTGAAAATATTCAATTTTTTTATTTTCTACATTTTTGTGAGTTGTATTTTTGGAATCGCCTCCTCGAACCCGTTATTTTAATACCCCACTTAATATAGTTCGTCGACTTAATTTTTTTCCATTTTTACAATTTGCCGTCTGGTTGTCGACATATTGTATTTTGATTACTGTCATGTCTTTAGTAGCACTCGCAAGGTTAAGACGAATCAATTGACGTAAGAATTATCAAAATCGGCCTACGCGTTTGATCTATACAGGGTGTAACGGAAAGGTGTGGTCATATTTTAGGAACCGGTTCTGCCCATGGATATGAACAACTTTCCCTAAGAAAAAACTGAAAATTTCCAAAAAAAAAATGTATTTTCCATACAAAGTTATCATCAGCTGATCAATATTTGTATGGGAGGTAAAAAAAAATTTGAGAATTTCCTCAGGTTTTCTTGAAGAAAGTTGTTCATATCAATGGGCAGATGCAGTTATTAAAATATGACCACACCTTTCCGTTACAGCCTGTATAGTGCATCAAAGGAACAAACATAGATACATACATAGGCTGATAAGCACATTACCCTTCCTTGTGTCGCGCAGTCGGGTTAGTTGTATTGATATGAAGACGTACCTTGTCTCTGTCGTGGTACCACTGCTGGCACGTGTTGAGCAGCGACTCGAGGAAGGTCTCGGTGTTCTCGCGCTCCACCACGGCGATGCAGCGTCTTGCGGCCGGCAGCGCGTACCGCGGCGACTCCACGGCGCGCGACACGAGGTGCCCCACCGCGTCCATCAGTGTGCGGGCACACACTGCGTTCGGATCTGACAAAATTAACGTAGTTGTAGCCTAAGTTTCTGACGATGCCTCTACTGCATTTTGAGTATTTTTGAACCAAATGTGAGATAATAATAATATAATAATAATGTTTATTCATCAATCATAAGGTAAATAATAAATACAATTTTGGCTTAAATTTAAGTAAAGTTCACACATGTTATGTGCCTGAACTAGGTAATCCTGTGTTTCAGATGAGAATGTTGAGATGGATGTGTGGAGTAACGAGAATGGATAAAGTGAGAAATGAGTACATTAGAGGTAGTTTAAAAGTGGCGCCAGTCACAGAAAAGTTGAAAGGGAACCCCGCTTATCTTGGTATGGTTATGTAAAGAGGAGGGATGAAATACATGTAACTAAAAGAGTTATGAATATAAATGTGGATGGATGGAAAAGGAGAGGGAGGCCAAAGAAAGGATGGATGGACTGTGTGAGGAGTGATATGAAAGAAAAGGGAGTTAGTGATAGCGTGACGGCTGACAGGACAGAATGGAAGAAAAAAACGTGTTGCGCCGACCCCAAGTAACATGGGATAAGGGCAGGAAGATGATGAAAACTTCATAGAAATTCCTTGGCTTCCGATAAGGAACGTGTCCAGCGTAGTCTGTGCCATCTAGTGGAGTAAATCCCAAACTTTTACACTTTAAAAACTTGTCATTGACATTTCCGTGCCTTATATACACACACGCACCATGCACACATACAGCACGCATAACGTAGATTGGCATCTAGTGAATGAAATTCGCAACCCTCTGAATAAATACTTGACATTGACATTTATGTTCCTGCACGCTCCCTATCCTAAAATAAAATAAAAATAGGCGAAACAATACAAAATACTGGCCACACAGAAGCGAGTCCGAACGAGTCTCCATCCTATTATCTTTGGCCTTTTGTAGTGCATTGGAGATCTTAGTCTTTCTATTTTTCCTTGAGTCCTGGAGTAAACTCACCTTCGAGAGCCTTGTCGATACACTCCTGTATCTCGGGCGGGAAGTTGCCCAGGTCTCCTGCATCAGCCGCGAGCCCGAGCGCCGCCATGCCGCTGGCCAGCGCGTCGGCCGACGTCAGCGACTTGGAGCGCTTGAGCCCCGGCGTGAACGACTGCGGCCGGATGCTCTTGCCGTTGCCGTTCGTCAGAGACGACGGGGGAGACTTCTTCTTCTCCGGAATGATCGCCTGCTGAGGCTGGAGTTTGAAGTGGACGCGGGGTCCCGCCTGTAAAGTTATTGAGTCTTTTATAGACTTGGAAGGTATCATTTTAATGGAATTAATCATTATTAAGCATGACAAACGCGTTGTTATCATATGAGAAGATAGATAGTCGTTTAGAATAACATGCTGCAGAGAAAACTCTTGGTGAGACTCTTCAAGGTTTTTTGGAGATACGAGTTTATCGAACAAATTGTTAACAGAGGACAACTTTTATCAAGTTATGATCAAAGGTCGGAATTAGGTAGTTATTAATGTACTTGCATCGAAATGTTGATATTAATATGGATCTTCCCGGGATTTCTTATGGACAATCCCGTGTGGCCAACAGTATTACAAATAAATAATAATCTATTGTTTTCTTTTGTTCTCACAAGCTATGTTGTGTGAACTACAAATGTGGCAACATCGCGCGTGTGCGCATTGGAATTTTGCAACTTCGGACATCCGATGTCGTTGATTTAAATTAGGCAACGTCGCGCGTGCAGTGGTTTAAATTGTGTAAAAGTAAATAGCTTTTTTATTGAATAAATCACGGGATTTTTCTGCTCTTTAAAATTAATCTCGGGATTTCAGGCATATCCACTTTATTCTTTCGCTGTATGAAATCACTGTAAGTACATAAATAACTACCTAGTTCCGACCTATGGTTATGATATAATCGCCTATAAGCAAGAAACTCTCACCATGTAAACGATGCTTTATTGTCATTACTGATAGCTAATTGAATTTAAATGTTTTATTGCGGTATTGTCAATAGTGGTTCGGTTCCCATAGTTAACTAGTGTTTAGTAATCCGCAAGTAACGTTGGGTAATCTGACACATGACGCCAAGTGGATGAGGCTGTCAACAATGAAAACTATGGGAACAAACTGTCACACAACAAGATTATCTCCCTTTAATCTTTATAATAGGAAGCATCTTGTGAAACCATGCTAGGCCTCAGATCGCTGACCTGTCGATTATTACAGCAGAATGGGATCAAGTAGTGTAACATTTAACTTTTAAGCATAATCAGTGTTCACTTTGCTGGAGCACAAGTCGTCCCTCTGTGAACGGGAGCCGTAATCCACCACGCAGGCCTAGTGCGAATTGTTGGATGTCACTTTGTGTCTCCGAATTTTTGTTCCAGCGGGATAATCATGTCCATTCGTTATTGTGATGACGATTCTCTTCGTTTTCAGAGCAGTGATGAAGATCAGTCTGTCGTCCTCGTCTCTTCGCGATAAATTCAAAAAACTACTGAACGGATTCTCATGCCACTGTACCTATTGGTGAACACACCAATAGGTACAGTGATTGATGAGGAAGGTTTAGGTGTACAAATTGTTAAAAAGGTGTTGGGGGGGGGATAGTTCCTCCTCTGGAAACTAACTAAAGAACTCTCGTAGGACAGTCAAAGCTAAATCTTCATTTCTGATTTCTTCCTCATAGAAAGGGCCAGCGCAAGTAGTTATATACCTTCTTCTTACATACAAAATTGAGCGAATATGGCTTGTAAAGCATAGCCTAAGGCTTGTAAGGCAAAGTTGGATAGCAGTAGGTAGAAGCACAGTAGGAGAGCAGTGGTGAACCGGTATTAACAGCCCCGACTCTAATGCTGGCCGTACTTCTGCGCTGCGGTAAGCTGTATTACGACGTTTCATGCACCTCTACGCAGCGGTGAGCTGTTCTCCGTCGTTAGTGCCTCTTCGCTCGTGCACCTATGACATGTTACGTACCTGTGCATGCGGCACACTCCCGCTGGAGGCGCTGTTGAGCAGCGCGTGCGGCGGCATGACGGGCCGGTAGTGCGGCGGCACCTGCGCGTGCAGCACGGCCGAGCGCGAGTGCTGCAGCCCCACGCTGGCGTAGCCGATGCCGGGCCTGCAACATGGTAAAATACTGCTTAGTAAAAGTTGTGAGGAACCGGGAAGAAGGTGCGATCGATCTGAATACTGACGACACACGCTGAAACAATCCAAAAGTGCCGTTTCCATTCGCAAGTGAAATAGAAAGAATAAACGAAATTAGTGTACTTTCAAACGACCAACTGATCTCGTAAATTATAAAGATATTGAAAGAACCAGAAAATTGAATCCGGCTCGAAGGACCAAAATTACAAAAAAAGTCCATGGATCCCGATGAGATTGTAAAGCTTGAAGCAGTTTAATGACAGAGCCTGTGTAACATTTTATTTTTTTCTTTTTATCACGACTGTAGGTATACAGGGTGTAAAAGACACATCACAGAGCTTTTAAGTACGCATACTGTACGTCTAACAAAGTAGTTTTGCGCAAAAATTATTGCTGGGAAACGACTTTTATTTTTACGTATGAAAAAAAATAATACTATTTTTTTTGCGCGCAATGTAACGCAAACTCAGGCAAGTGGAGTTAAACCTTGCCCCTTCGCTCTAAGCCACGTAGGTACTTGTCAGATGCGCTTGATATTCATTGCGTTTTTGTAACTACAAAAACGTAATTTCGAAAATTCAGGTAATGTTTGTTAGGAAAAAGTTTAGTAATAACACTTGGAATTCATTTTCGTAAAAAGTAAAAAAAAACTGCGACTTTGACCTTCAACATCTCCAGAACCAGTGGATTCCCAGGTCTGGTCTAGTGGAAAAAAATGATCCAAATAAAGGGTAAAATATGTGGCTTTCTGCTTCGGAAAGGGAAACTGTCTTTTTACACGTTATTATAGTTTATTTGCTTGTTACGAGTATTTAAACAAGAACATTAATTTTCAAAATTCCAAAATTATAATGTATTGTTAGACGAGAACAACTGCCGATAAACTTATGCTGGTAAACTACTTACAGTTTTGCAATCTTAGTCAAAGTCTACTAAAGCACAGAACAGAGCTGGTCATCACAAAAATACGATAAAGAATTCGATAAGATAGAAAATAATAATGTTGAGCTAGGTATGTATAGTAGGGTAGGTATTAGGTATGTGTGTAGTCTCTGTAATTAATTTCTGTATGTCTGAGCACTGACGTGTACGTTTTATGTAATTTATGTAAGAGATATGTGCGTACATAAATATATGTCATGTACATAATGTGACAACGCGACAAGACCGTTTATCTATGTACAAATTACAATGCCAGCCTCGCAGCCACGTTCATAGTTATCTTGGTATTACACAGATTAGCAGCATCACGGAGAATCAACATTGTTATTGAAATCTATTACAACAATGTAGGACGATCACCTACTACGAACTCGGGTGAAATCGGTGCTGTTATTATTGTAGTGTAAGTAAATACAGACACGCGAATTAGGTACTTAGTATAATCTTTATTTATTTGACGCGAATATCGATCACTAATGACGCGAAATAAAAATAATTGAACGGTATTTCCTATCTACAAAGTTTTATTATAGTCTGCGAGTGATGGACTTAGGTTATAGACTTTTTATGTTCTTTTTTTTATCACCAAATCTCTCCGCAACGAGTGGTGGACCCGGAACTCAAGATTGAGTCTGAAGAGACCCTGAAACCGTAAGACGACGCCGCGGCAGACCACGAAGGAGATGGCGGGATGACTTAGATGTCTTCGTTGAGAATTGGAAAGAGGTTACACAGAACCGAGAGCAGTGGAAGGTATGGAGAGAGGCCTTTTCCCAGCACTGGGACAGTACAGGCTAGATATAATAATAATAATATAATATCTCTCTAATAGTAATATTACACTCAAAACATGGAATAAACATCCTGTGCAGAGACCTGACTCAACAATTCAGCGGAAGTCGTCTGCAGCAAACGTTTCCGATAAAAAAATAGCAAGGTGTCGGGTGCCTATATTCTTGAGACACCGACTCAATTGTTGAATCAGCTGTTTGCGGGCTATACACACAAAGAAATACTGTGGGATATAAATATGTCGCTTAGATGATGGAAGCCACCTACTTCTGTGTACTAAGATGGTCTGCAGGCGTATTCGCTAACTCAGTTGACATCAATTTGATAGGCACTTTGCCGTACATTGCTGCTTTGACGTATAGGAATAGGAAAACCGTAGTGCCTATTATTATCGATGTCCACCGAGCAATGTACCGTATAGTGCCTATCGATGTCAACTGAGTTAGCGAATACACCTGCTGGTCTAGTAGACAAACGCCATTCTAGCAGCGAGATCGATTGTCAAAAATCCAAATTAATAGCATCGACATTGTAAAAACCGGCCAATTGCGTGTTGGATATCGCACATTTAAGGTTCCGTACCGAATGAGAGAATTTCAAAGAAAAAATCATATCAATCAATCTGCCTAACCTATCCTCCTATCTGCATAACTATCTTCGGGTCGCTTCCAGTCTAACTGGAAGCAGCTGAATATACCAGTAGTTTACATGGAGCGACTGCTTATCTGACCTCCACAACCCAGTTACTGGGTAATACGGTATACCCCTTGGTAAGACTGGTTGTCAGACTTTTGGGCTTCTGGCGAGCCGTAACGACTGTCAAAGATCCACAACTGGCAGCCGAGACCAACGGCTTAACGTGCTTTCCGAGGCACGGAGGAGTCTCGGTATGTAAAGATGGTCACCCATTCATGGACCAACCCCGGCAAGGGTAGCTTAACCTGATGGATCGACCCGTGCGGCTGTTATTACTTTAGCCACGAGCTCCTCTGGTTGATATATTGGTAAGTATTTGTTATTATTACAATATACGTAACAATTATCATCATTGTCACATTTGTCACCCAAGTTCATAGGTCAATAGGCAGTTAAAAAATTCTTCGGAACAAAATTTTGTGACAGACGACGGACATGTGAGTGACAACAATAGGGCTCCGTTTGGAACCTTCCGGTACGGAACCCTAAAAAGGAGGAGGCGTGGGCGTTTTTCGCCAATAGCACACTCGCAAAAAAAGTTTCGGTTACCGACTAAGTATTTTTAAATGCATTTATGTTAGATATACTCGTATCATTTATGTTAGATATACTCGTATCATTTATGTTAGATATACTCGTATCATTTATGTTAGATATACTCGTATCATTCTTGATTCAATAGGAGTTTACGTGATTAATAAAATAATAATGTAGACTCAAAGCAATTTTTGCCCAAGTGAATTGCTTCTTTAATGTGGTAAATCCTTTAAATTTTGGCATTAATACAAACAAAAACCTAATGAGTGTCACTTTCAAGTTAGAAAAATTAGAAGGTTTTTGAAGTCTATAAAATAAAGTCGGGTTAGTACCATTTATAACTCAAGAACGGATGGATCGATTTTTAGCCGAACGAAAAAATACACAAAAAAAATATATATAAAAAAAACCTTCTCTCTTATATTTTGTGTGGAAAGGCTTTTCTGATGATATCTTGAGAACGATTTATTTATTGATTCGGATTATTTCGGATGCGGTACGAAGTTATGTTACCCCAAATAAATTGGGATAAATAAGGGCAGGAGAATGATGATGATGATGCGGTACGAAATCTAGCATATTTAATAAAACTTCATGTACAGTACAATAGTGGTACATAAAGGCAAAACAAGGCATTTACCAGTCAACCTGTACCCGGGCCTGCGGACGGTGAGTAATGGGTAGCTCGCCGTCCGATCAGCACCAGGCCCGAGAGTCGACGGCGCGTAGTGTTTCACGCGCGCCTCAAAGAGTTGTCAGCATTAAGGACGGGGCCCGTCATGGCCGATGCCTGCCCGGGGGTTGAGGATAAATTCAAAACAGAGTTACCTCGCCCCTGGGCACTCAGGGCAGGAAGGAACAGGGGTGGGTTTTAGTCAGTAAGAGTCTGACACGCCCTCCCGCTCCACCCAGAGCGGAAGAAGTCATTGGATGATTTCCCACCCCAAAAAAAAAAAAAAAACAGTCAACCTTTAAAAGGACTACCTACACTGTGGTAGATGCACAAAATAGGTTGTTAGATACCTACTTTGTGCATCTACCACAACACGGTATGAATCCACAACCGAGCACAATTTCGGCGAAACACTCTCTGATTCATCGCAATCGGAATAGAATAGATTTACCTCCTTCAGTATAAAGGTTGTAATTTAGGTTCTGTCCGCACCGCGATATTTCACTGCGCGATTTTTTTCTCACAATTCTGTAACACATTGAATCATATATAGGACTTAGGAGAAGCCCCGCACTGGCGGTTAAAAATTCGCACGGAAAAAAATCTGTGATTTGATGCAAATTGACACAATGCGGTGCGATTCCAGATTCAATTTCAGTTTAAGATTCAATGTAGAATTGCGAGGAAAAAACCGCGCAGTGAAATATCGCGGTGCGGACAGGGCCTTATGAGCAAAATGTAAGTAAGCATAGTAAGGGATAATATCCCGTTAGAATAAATATACCTTTGGCACTAAGTTCAAAGCGTCACCGTGAAAGAGTTCAGATTGATTCGAATGACAGTCGGTCCTTGACTAGAATTGGATATTAAACAGAGCACTATCATCATTCTCCTGTCCTTATCCCAATTTATTTGGGGTCGGCGCAACATGTCTTTTTCTTCCATACTCCTCTATTAGTCGTCATCTCTGTAGTCACCCCCTTTTTACCCATATCCTCTTTCACACAGTCCAACCATCGTTTCTTTGGCCTTCCCCTACTCTTATAGCCCTCCACATCCATACACAAGACTTTCCTCACGACATTTTCTTCATTCCTCCGCATCACATGCCCATACCACGACAACCGACTTCCACACAACTTTTCAGTCAGCGGTGCCACTTTCAGACTTCCTCTTATATACTCATTCCTAATTCTATCCATGCGCGTAACACCACACATCGCTCTTAGCATTCTCATCTCAGCCGCATGCATTTGTTTTTCATTCATCCCTTTTGTGGCCCAACATTCTGAACCATACAAGACAGCAGGTCTGACCATTGTTTTATAAATCTTCCCCTTAAGTTTATGGGGAATGCGGGAGTCACAGATAGTCCCGGTGACCTGCCGCCATTTCATCCATCCAGTGTTAATTATATTATTATTATAAACAGAGCACTATAACCTATTATAATTATGATGTTATTTTGCAACCGTTTCCCCTGTCAAATACTTATTAATAGGATGTATGTGATTGTGTAATAAGTTGCAGCACCAACTGCATATTGATGAGTAGTTCTACCAGCAGAATTATTACTTTACCCACTATAAGTAGCTTCTGTGCTATTCCAGACTATAATCTATCTTTGTGCCAAATTTTATCCAGATTCGTTCAGCCGTTCTATCGTGATTCAGTAACAAACTTCCATCCATCCAGATTAGTAGGAAGTAGACCAAAGAGGTGATGTCAACCTTCGTGTATTTAGTTCTTTCATATTCAAATCAGCCAATCATTACTTTTTGAAATACTATTGTTTCAAGAATTTTCCTGACGAAGGCACAACGTGTAAAGAGCACGATGAGGAAAAATTTAAAAACAACACTACCTTATGAAGAGGGGACATGATGAAACGCCTAGTTAAATAAGTAATATTTCAATTATAACAGTGCCAAACGCAGTTGCCATTACGATTGTTATTCATGGTGGACAATGGAGCCCAGTGGCGCGTGTCCCATAGCCGTGGCCCGTGAGCGTAAACCTCATAAATAATAAGTGATCATTGTCGCGATGCCGCGCACAGCCAGCCCGTTATGGCGGTCCACTCCTGCGCAATGCCACGCAAATTGTTTCATTATGGGAGGAAATGGCGGCGAGGATTAATGATGGACTCATTGTGGATATAAATACGTAACTATAGCTTGGACAAATCGATACCTTGAATAGTTAAGTGGTTAAAAATTTTGGTTGCATCCGGACTGCGTTTGGGAGTCCTATATAATGTGTAAACGATCAAGGTTTGATAAGTTAGTTTTATTAGTTATTGTAACCTTCATTCAAAGAAACTGATTCAGAACTGAAAAATATTGTGATGACATCTTTAAATGTAGAGCCATCAACAGAGATGTATAACAAAACCTTATAGAGCAGCAATAAGTGGCAATAGCTAAGGGCTATTGTGAGAATGCAAAAACCATTTTCTGCTCTTGCACGGCTTCATTCAATACAAACAGCCTCAGCACATATTATTTGCATTTATAGCAATTCAACATCACAACGACCTCCTCGTGTCGGCCTGATACCACCTACTTCTAAAATGTCAATGAACTTGAAAATGTTAGCTCTTACTAGAAATATCCGACACCTATATCTGGGCATTTTGATACAGAATTTGGTCTGGCCATCAATAACGTAGATGTCAGAGAAATGGACCAAGATATCAGCTACTGAACGACGAGAACCTGAGTTATTTGCTTTTGAATTTTGGTCTCACCAGATTCACAAAAACTTAAATTCTGATATTTTAAAAACTTGACTCCCTTCCCTTGAGGCAGTCGAGTAAAACCCCAAAAAACACAAAGTCCTTCCCACAAGGTGGAGGATGAACGAGAAGCACAGGTCTGACAATGTGGAGACGCATAGAGAAGGCCTGTATCCAGTAGTCCGGATGTCTTTAGCCGAAATGATGATGAAAGACTAAAACGAAAAGGACAAGCTAGATGCTTGTATTTCTAATGTTGCCATTTATAATCAAAAGAAAACTACCTCAACCACGTGTGTAATATTTAGCCTTTTTTGGGACAAGCACGCCACACACCATTCCCAACAACTGTAACTCCTGAGAGCCAGAATCAGTTGTGGTGACCTCGAGAAAAGCTCAGAGACAATGAAACGATTCCCGGCGATGCGATTAAACTGTCTTGGATCCCGAAACGAAATTGATCAGGAAAGAACAGGGGAGATGTAAGGCCAACGAATCCACTGTAATAGTAAGCCTATGGTCCCCTCGTAACACCTCTTCCGTTGCCCTATTTCCCATCGACAGACGGTGTCTCGAGACCTAGAGCATTTCGTAACCGGTGCTCCGCCAGTGATGACGCCTCTGACGTGTCACGAAATGGGCACAAGTGGCGTGTCCTGTCTGTGCTGCACTCTATTGTCGGTTGACAACCCAGTGTTTATCTACTTTAGACCACAAACTCGCGTGATGTGTTTATATGAGTTGAATGGCCGATTTGTTCACGAGTTCAGGCTGGTTTTATAATTTACATGATAAAGGACTGTTTTACAGGTGTATAGCACCGTATGGCACAAGAAATGGATGGGTTTAAACTTAAAAACAAGGCTGTTGATAACTTGCAAACAAGTGAGATTTCTGTAAGGGAAACTTGAATAAAGTACGGGCGTACCATTGGAACTTTCTAAATACACTGTGCAATAAACTAAGTTTCCTCTATTAACTTTCACATCACGTACAATACTATACTAAATTATAAATATAGTTCGGCTCTTGTATTTCTGTTCGAATTTATTAAATAACTTATCAAGCACTTGAACGATTCAACGCTGTCTGCTGGTGAATCAAGTCTTTGCAAGATTTATGTGAACAGGTTAAATTATATCTATGAATGAGAAAGTTACGTTTTGTTCTAGATAGTAATTAATAAGAGTGATATATGTAAACTTTTAAACAGCGTGTTGGTGACTGATAGTGATAAATCTCTCTGAACCTAAGCTGACATTTACTCAACCACGAAACGACATTAAAGCTGAAAACGACGCTGCAATTATTTTATAACACCTCTCTGGAACATTTAATATCAATTTTCTAGGAAGTCCTCGGTTTACGTTTACTCTCAGGAGCCAGAGAAAATACAAATGCTTTCAATTTTATAGCTGTTTCGACATCTTTAATTCACTCTATCTGAAGCTAAAATTAAAATACTCGAGTGGCGACTGTGGCGAGTGGCCCAATACGAAAGTAAACGTTCATGAAAAAAATGCAAATAATGTGTGCAAGGCTGTCGAAGATAAGACTCACAATTAGAGACAATTTATTCCTTCAGTCACACGAAACTTGAATACGATAATGTCAATGTGACATACCAAATGAGGTAGAGTTAAGGAATTATAGTGGAAAATACATTTAATTTAGGATATCTACGTGAAAAAGTAGAAATGAAACGAACAAGAAACTTTTACACAAGGAACTGTTTATGTAGTGCATATAATAATAAGTTTATATTGAAAAAAAAAAACATTTGTATAAATAAGCTTTTATACCGGCCATCTCAATGCAATGTGTACCTATACAAAATTTCGTGTCCGTGCTTTTGAGCATTGAAGAGTTCCTTTATCTGGAGCTAAACCTGAATGTCGATTCAGGTCTAGCTTATCATAAAAGGCATTTTCACCAGAACTAAATGTGTAGGTATGCAAAATTTCAACTCAATCGACAAATGGTCGAAAAAACGGTTTGAAAATTTTGACGCACAACTTACAAACATACGAACACTGCATGTTAAATAACAGCTTGTAAAAACAGCAGCATTTTGAAACCCGAACTAGTTTATAAACGTGAAAAAGAGTAAGCGGAATGAAACCTAGGAGGCACGTATAATGTATGACATCTGTTGGAGGCATCGTCAAAGCCATCGATCAAATATTACATAAAGGGTCATAACAGACAGTTGACACTGATATGTGCGGTCGGTGTGGGACACAAACTGAGGCAATTACGTATAAACAAGACACCCAACACCAACGCTCGCGTTGCATCGCAGCCAGCATTCCGTGACTCACGCTCAATTGCACGGCAGCGTAATTTTTTTTACGTACCTACATCACGTCGATGTCTTCACAAATTTTATCGTTATTAATGTTCCAATTTGTTTAGGAAAGTTACAATACAGTTGGAATTTACAAGAAAAGGATATTAAGACACAATTTCGAATAAGGTGAGGGAACTGACAACATGGCAAGTAAAACACCTGTGTTGACAGAATTTTCATAACACTCTACGAATACCAACAGTCATTTAGAGCAGGCAGGAGGCAAAATGCGAGCAATTAGTGAAAATGGTAAAACTTAAGCGAATGAAGTCATATTTATAAACAGAGAATAACTGTGTGGCACTTCGACCTTGAAATCGAATAATGACAAGTCGACAAAACATTGGAATGATCTCTAAAGTTAGATGAGAATGACGCACAGTCCGTTCTATTGAATGGATTCTGTTTAGTCTCAGAAGTAAGTCGTAGTGTTTGAGAGAAACAGTTTAAAAGAGCCAATACGAGAGCCAAATCTAAGAGCAATCACACAAATTGTGGAAGATCTGAGTGTTGTGGTGAACTGGTGAGTAACGAAAATTAATCGCAGAAGTCACCGAAGTGTTTGGGAAGTGGCCACCTACGCGATTTTATATTACTTACACGTATCTCCGATGCCAAAAAATATATTCGCGTGCTTCCCCTACTAAACGCAAGTAAAAGTTTTTGCTTTAATAATTGGAGAAAACCAAAACGTCATCTATGTATACGTATTTTTCGTTTTTGCTCAGATTTTCAAAAAGTGCTGAAGAAATTTCGATAAAATTTATATGGGACCACTTCGAGAGTAGTCGGAATTTTGAAAATCGGTCCACAACTGACAGACAAATCGGTGGACATATAAATTCAAATTCAAAGCATTTATTTCAAATAAACCATTTACAGGCACTTTTGAATTGTCAATAAGTCAGTCAGTCAGAAAGATGAAGCTAATTACACATTCCAAGGCGTAGATCTCTATGGAGAAGAACGTGCAAGAAACTCCATGGACACTCTTTTAAACCATGTTATGTATTACAAAATCCTGGTTACATCTATGTCTTGTTGCTTCTATTATATGAGAACAATGTTAAATAAACAATTCATAAAAAAGAAAGATTAAAATAAGCCAGTAATACAAAAAGAAAACATACATACAACCTCCTCCTTTTTCGAAGTCGGTTAAAAATATACGTGTTTTGTATTTCAATATTGCTTGACTAGTTAAATAAATCTTGAGAAATGACTGTGGACTCTCATCTTCAAGGAGCAACTGACAGCAAAACATGGAAAATGAAAAATGTGTTTACCCATGTGATATAAGGAAGAAGAAAATGGAATTGCCGCTAAAAAGTTTTCCATTCATCACCGTCGACGCTTTCAAGACTGAATTATTTATATGTTTAACAAGAAACGAGTGATCTGTTAACTGCTGAAATGGGATGAGGATGAAGTCTGTCCTCAAGAAAATCATGATCAGGAAGGAATTTATAAAGCAAAAAGAGAGCTAAGAAAGAACAAACATTGGCTAAATGAAAAACAACTACCTCTAAACGAATGTATTCAATAACATGTTTACGTAGACATTAATAACGATGCACCAACAATTTTAAGTCCAAAAGTAAGTGTAAATTAAACGTAACGAGCCCAATGTAGAGTTGTTGATAGAGTTGTGATAAGCACCACGCTTCACTGTTATTTACTTACGACTCAAGAGCCGACTTAGTTTGTTTTCAACCTTCTGATACAGCTTGGCAAAAAAGAGTGGAATAAATGAGGTCGCCAGTATCGCACCTGTGGCGACCCGGAATATTACGACTCGACAGTTTTTGATACTTGTTATTTTTGGGGATATGATCCCAATCCCAAGTGGGTGGTTCAGTCCCTCGGACGCTACGCAAACACCATGGAAGGCTTCAATGTCCAGTATTTTATTTAGTTTCAACTGTCACCGCGTCAGACTCTTTTTTGCCAAGCTGTACATTGTAATCAGAGCATGTTATTTTATTTTCATACTTATTTATTCTAGACCAGATAACAGCAGAAAAGCCGTATGACAACAGCTGAAAATAAATGTACCGCTATGGGTTATCGTTTCATTTAAAGTAAATGGCGTATTCATCAGGATCAACAAAGGACTATAATCTGTCATGTAGCAAGACAAAGTCCTCTTTATGCCAGTCATGTCAAAGTCAATTACAGTGTTGAGCTTAAGTGGCTAGAACAATTCCGGGAATTAAACGACATGGTCTGATTAAGAGTGCTATGTTTCAGAAAAGTGTATGTACTTACAAGTCCGATGTAGAATATCTTCCGCGAACCATTTTCACAACAAATCTCCGTTCAATCAGACTAGATATTATCACAAGACCATTCCACTACATCACGCTCGACATCGCACTGTTTGTTTAAAATCTTGATGTTTACGCGAGCTACAATAAAATTTATCACTATCTTCAAATGCAAATCTCAATGCAAACTTGGCAATACTGCCGACAAATTACGTCTCATTTCCCTCTTGGCATCAGAACTTTATTAATAGAATCCAGTATCCGCGCACATTCTATCCCGAGCTTACACTTTCCAGCGCGCGGTGCATAAACTCCTCGTCAAGTGGGCGATTTGTCGGCGGATCACTCACACGGCACTGTTGAGATTTGTACTCAAAAATACGGAGTGTACGAGTCAAGTTCGTTCGTCGTTGGCGTTCGCGTTATAATTCGTGGTTGTTTGGTCGCGTGGTGTCGGGAACTCCGCGCGTCTCCCGGCGCGTGCGCGGACTGCGCGGGCGGCACGCTGTTCGGCCCGTTTTGGCGCGCGCGGGCGTGTTCGCGTCACCGTAGCCAAGAACAAAGTGATAACAAAAACTCTACAATTGATACTACGAGTACGTACCTACGCGACGCGATCGAGCATCAGTTTCGCACATTGTTTCACAGATTTTTGTTGTGTCTCTTTTGGAGCCGAGCCAACAGCGACCATCGCTTCCAGTCACGTTACTACAGTTGATGAGAAACAAACTATTCAACACCTACCAGAGCAAGGTCAAAAACCGTGTGGACGACGGAAATTTATCTAAAATCTTATTGAGGCAAACGCGGAGACTTGAATTGGTAATTAATTCAAGTCTCACCAAAAAAGTGTGGTAGGTAGGTAGTGAACCGAAACAGCTACACTCACCGGCAATAAATGCGGCCCTAAATGCAAACTTGTGAACAAACTAAAGCTTTTCGTCTATGCATTCTTTTGATAAAAAGAGTTTAGTTTTTAAATTGACCAACGTAGCAAATTCAGGCCAGAGCTGTTTAAAATGATCAACTCAATCCATTTCCATCCTTATCCATCCATTCCTCCCATTATTTCTATTTTCATCCCTGGCAGGTCTTAACAGCCTAATGAGAAATACGAGCTAAAGAGTTCGCGTTTAGGGCTTGGGCCACATTTATTGCCGCCAAGTGTATTTAGCACAATTTACACAATGGAAAACTTTATCATTTGCAAAGTCAAGGTTGTAATTGTAACTTGTTACTTTGCACCATATGCATGGCAATTAGACTGCTATGAATGACAGAGTTGAGTTTTTAATCACACGAGTGGGTGCAGAAATTACGTGTTTGGTACCCGAGCAGTACGGCAGCAGTTTGTTGGAGAAATGTACACTATAATTAGCGCCCAAGAAACATCAAAAACTTGGACATTCTTATAAGGCAACAGAGAAATCACAATGATAAGTTCACACAATTTCACACGAAGAACCAGACGTTACTTGAAGCAGTAGCAATAATGGCAGCAGATAAATAAGTGTCCCAATTGCGTTTTGATCGTCAAGCCAAAACATATAGGTAACAAAAAGATATCTTGAATGTCTTTTGCAGTCTCACAATTTGATTATTATAAACGAATTCTAAACATCTATAAATCTGGATATACTTAACTCACCTATTGTGAAGGTCGGCAGGCTTGGCCATGGTAAACTCTTTAGCGTGCACATTGAGCTTGTTGGAGCCGGCAGAGGAGCCCCCCGCCGCTGAGGTGGTGGTCGTCGCGCCCGAAGTCGCAGCCGTGGTCGCCACGCCGTCTGTGCGGACACCTGGTGGTCAACGGTGGTCGTCAAGAGAAGAGGGAGATAGGACAGATGTTGTGTACTAGGTTATTGATGGAAGACAGTCATAGATGTACATAAAGCACCTACATTTTGTGCAGCATTTGTGCGTCTTCGGTAGCTGTGCCATCAGGATGTGATAGGAAGGTGATAGTGAAGTCTAATGACTTAATTGGAAGAGATGAAAGAAGAGCAATAAATAGGAATGGCGCCTCATCCGTCCTATCCGGAAGGGACATGGCAAACAAGTACGTATGAATGAACAGATGGAACTTGGCCAAAACACCGTGACACACTGACAAAATATAGATCAACTGGAAGTTTAAGCGTAGACTCAGACTGGATAGATTTCGTGTAAAGAAGTTAAATGAAAAACATAGTGAAATAACATTAAAAGGTTCATAAAATGACGTCGCTGAAGATCGCCATGGTCGACATTATAAACAGTTTATTTTTTTCATGGCCATTCGTGTTTCTAACGCTCACAACTCTTGGGATGTTTAAAATGTAGAGCTAGTCTATAAAAATTCGCTAAGTCTAAACTTACATTTCATTGTTTGAGTGTTTCATTCTCTTCCGCTATTTCTTTCTTGCAAAAACTCTTACACTTTACATGAAGTCAACAATGACTAAAACCCGAGGCCAGAATGATTTCAAACACAATGCTAACTCTGTTTCAACCACTTATCACAGACAAAAACTTTAGTCACTGACAGCAAATTTTTAGAAAACAGACGCTAAAAAGCATTCAGACTACTAACTGCGCCTTTAGTGCAAAATATTTGATGGAGAAATATGTATATGAGAGAGAGATAGCCTATATGGAACAGCAAGAATACAACAATGGTGGACAAAGGAGCCGATACCTACCTATGGAGCAGAAAATCAAAACCACGTGTAAAACATTGATATAAAACAAGAATTTGGTGGAAAGTGGAAACGCCGATTTTACAGCAGACGTCATATCCTCATAAATTTTGATACTAATCGGCACGATTGTTGAAATCTTTTAAAGTTCTTTTGACCTCATGACTCAGTATTTTGAATTCATCTTTTGGCTGTCTTGAGTCATATTCAGTCATAAACCATTTTACAGAGAAACTGCGTCACAATGTTTAGTAGAGTTATTATAACGTTTATTTTTGGATATAGACACACAGAAAATACGCTCTAGGTTGTGTTATATCATCGCTATAGTTTCTACCATCATTAGCCGCTTGAGCCAGTTCATTGCCACAAGTCCTACTTAAGGCCCTACTAAAGGCCAAGTGGCGCCCTCATTGAATAAAAAATCGTTGCATAGCATAGAAAATAAATATTTTAAGGAATCCAACGTCACGTTTGGATAAAGAGGATAAAGTATTTTTACGTTGTTAAAACAGGACTCAAAATGTTTCGTATCCAAGGTAGTAAGCAAAAGTACCATAAAAAATACTTTATCCTCTTTATAACAAACGTGACGTCGGAATTCTTTAATATTTATTTTCTATGCTATGCTACGATTTTTTATTCAATGAGGGCGCAACTTGGCGGGTAGTAGAACCTTAATATTATAAATGCGAAAGTTAAGATGGATTTTTTTTAATCAAACGGCTGAACGAATCAGAATGAAATTTGGCACAGACATACATAGATTATTGTCTGGAATAGCACATAGGCTATCATTTATAGTGAGGGAAATACTTATTTAGTAGAAGCTCGTCAAGTATAACTTTAAAAACAAGATCTATAATGTACCAGTCAATACCATCGGCTGCAACACCTCTGCATGTATAGACGAAGTACAGTTACAATGATTGTCCGGTGTATCGCTAGATGGTATGTGGATTGTGGCCGTTGTGGGCCTTCCATTGGAAACGTCTATTACTTTACTTATGGTTGAATTGGAGCAGATTTTATATGCTAAGCGAAAAGTTGTTTTTAAAAGACAAATGAACGCAACAACATAGAAATTTGAGGTATTTACTGAAAAGGGGTAAAGATAGAAAAGTTACAAAGTTAAAAATTCAATTATGAGGGGCCAGGAAAGTATAAGGAGATATACTGCGCACCCGAAGATCACAACGCACAAAGAAATTGTAACAGACCTGATGTTGCTGTAAGTTCTGTTAATTTGTAACAGAACAAGACAATTACAGCCGGGCAAAACGGCAATTTAATTTAAATCAAAAATGAAAAATAATAGCATTATAGCAACAATATATAAAATCATCACGAATGTAGCAAGCGTGTGCGTCTAATTGGGTAACCTAGATCATCGCGCGCCGCACGCAAGCCGTGCCGCTCAAATGCACAAAAGCGAAACTTTCATCCAAGATTTACAAGAATTACTAGAAATATGTACAGTTTGGACTGAACAACTGAACACTGTATTACTTGACAGGGGTAAGTGGATTTGAAATGATTTCATTTAGCGGTGGTGGTTTTTTTTCTTACGGATGGTTTTTTATAGAGATAAACTTCTCTTTCTACAGACGAAGCGGCCCGCCGTTCGTATTAATTGGGAAAATGTTGCGCAGCTTTGTTTCAGCAACATGTTTTTGTGTTGCTGTAAACATGTTGCTGGTAACATGCAAATTCATCCGTAAAATTACGCAATTTTATGCAAGAGTTCAGAAGGTCGTCTTACTCCTAGGGACGCGACAAACAACAAACAGAGGATTTCTATTATAATTCTATCAGAAAAATTGAAAATGGGGAGACTACAGTCTACACACGAACGATGGCCGACATCTTAAATACAGAACCATTAAAAATGAGGTTAAATGACAAACTGACAGACAATTCAAAGACAAGAGTAAAGCTGGAGCTGCCAGTTCCACAATCTATGCTCAACTTATTAAAATTATCAAGTCTGAAGCAAGCTGCCAAGAATAATACAGGCATTTTTTTATTTACATACAATCATTTCATTGTACATCGTCGCCAAAACACGCGTGTTTTGTGATGGAAATAACATATCCACCGCCAAGATTCAATGTTGACATTACGGGCCGCTTTCAAACAATCTTCCGACCGGCATACGATCTGAACAGCTCAATGCGAAAAATTTAGCGATAACAATATCTACAGCTGTTGCTGCTGAATGCATAAACAAACCTGATACATCAGAAACTGGTTGTGCAGCAGTCACGGTCACAGACACCGATACCGGAGTCACGGATACCGGCGACACCTGAGACACGGGGGCTACTGGCGCAACCGCCACCGGCTGAGACAACGACTGTTTCACGATACACCGAGACATAATAATATCTCACTTATAACATAACTCATAAAACTACACACAAACATTCGTCTGACAAACGCGTCCCGTCGCAACAAACATTCGACTGTCGACCTGTTCCAAATATGAAATTTGTTTATTTTTAATTTTGGCGCCAAATTTACGTAGAGACGCTTGCTAGCCAAGTATTTACATTCAGCCTGTGACGAACCGAGAATCGGTATGATACCATATTAATTAAATCGATTACAGTTCGATTACATAAAATAATTTGGATGATGAATTAGTGTTGGAGAGTAGAGATCAAGTGACGATAAGAATCGGAAAAACAGTTGTTAATAAAATTTTACAAATAAATAATGGTACATAGTGCTGTGTCTACACGAAGCAAAGTATAGATTCTAATATTACAGGTTATAGATACTTAAAATGCAAATCTACAAAAAAAAAAAATACAAACAATATTACAGCCGAGGTTACTTCTCATGGTATGCAACTCAACAAGAAGGAAGCCACAAGTTCGCGACCTCAGCATGACAGTAGGATGCAATAGCCCAATCCCCAAACAAATTGTTCAAACCACAATCACCAGGACGTACAATCGTACATGTTGTATAGGCCTTGTCTTATTAAAGTTTAATTTTCTTCACTTACCGGGAGGCCTATAGATTTCCAGGGTAGGCTTCCCTTTAGCGTTGGTTAGGATCATGCTCCGTCTTTTCGCATTGTTGAACTGAAACAATAAAATAATGTTAATGCTTTCAGTGATGTATGATTTCCTTTTTTATGTTTTCAGGGGAAACCTTCAAAAGACGCCTGGACTTCTGAGGAAAAGACCCGGGAGGGTGAGATTTCACTAAAACCACCCCGGTAATCATCATCAGCACATAGAAGGAACCCCGTTACCTTATAAAAGTCCACTCCGGACACCCCTCTGTGCAACGCCTATTAGGGCACATCCCTGAGGAGACTGTTAAGGGGTCTCCCCTGAGCCTCGTTGTGTACGGCAGCACGTGACCACAGGTGGCAGCGACCTCTCGCGCCCGGCCCTGGTTCAGGCCATGGTACATAGCGAGAGGGAATGGGAAGCAGTCTCCACCTTCTGCGAAGCAGTAATGCTCGCGAAGGCGGAGGCGGGACGCGTGAGGGAAGATCAACGGAGTGCCCCTCACGGCCCCGGCCGCTACCACCGCAGGAGAGGTACTGGGCGTACTGGGCGTAGGTCCGTAGGACGTCGCGAGACGATCTCCGGCCACCACCCAGGCCTGCGGACGGCGAGCAGTAGGTAGCTCACCGTGCGATCAGCACCAGGCCCGTGAGTCGACGGCGCGTAGTGTTCCACGCGTGCCTCAAAGAGATTAGAGTCAGCCATCACTGACGGGGCCCATCGTGGCCGGTGCCTGCATGCCTAGGGGTAGCGGATAAATTCTGAAAATGAGTTACCGCACCCTTGGGCACTCAGGCAGGGAAGGAACAGGGGTGGGTTTTAGTCGGTAAGAGTGACACGCCCTCCCGCTCCACCCTAGAGCGGGAGAAGTCATTGGATGATTTCCCACCCCAGCAAAAAAAAAAAAAAGCACGTGATCACAGCGCCGCCGTATTCCCTGGAATCACTTGATAGACAATCAGAGTCCCCAATCTGAGCGCCTGAGATTACAAAGTCCCGCCTGCTTTTAGTGGTAGTAGCCTGCCTATTAGATGATCTTTCCTTTTCAAAGAAGAAAGAACCCAAAATATCAAGATGGTGGTTGAACAGTCACAAAAATATTTCCAGTCTTACACCTCACTGCCTCAAGATGATGAAACTATGTATTCATCGACTAATATAACATCTTTTAATCCGTTTGTTTGTTTAGTAACATCATGTTTACTTGTGTCCTATATTATTCATGCACTTAACTTTATATTTTGGCTGTCAGAGAAGTGCAAAAAGCTTCATTAAAAAAAACGCTACCTCACACTAGGAATTACTCCTGTATCGTGGGTGCGTTCACAAATATGTAAACTCACATACACAAGACACCCAGACCCGGAACAACTATCTGAAGGCCATACAAATATTTTTTCCGTGAGGGGATCGAACCCGCGACACGAAGCACAGCAGCCCAACGCTCAACCACTGCGCCAACCGTGCCGTCGAAAAAGCTGGGACTCATATAAAGTAATGCAGCTAGAGCTAGTTGCAAATAATTCAACAGTGATCTATTAATTAACTGGTGGAATTATTACTAGTGAGCATTAGAGATAAACCTGATAAAAAAAATCAAGAATAATAAGTCCTATTGTAAGTATTATTTTTTTAGGAAACGGATTAGAATAGAATACTCTTTATTATGTACACCATATAAATTACAATAAAAATATGAAGAAAACATTACATAGGGTGACACAATGGGCGGCCTTATCGCTAAAAGCGATCTTTTCAAGACAACCTTTGGATGGATATTAAAGAGAAAAGGAATTACAGTACTGTAGGTAGTCTTAGGTGTACTATTTATAATAATATATACAATAAACACATTATAGATAAATATATACATTAATAATTAAGAAACAAAAAGCATAGAACCCTAGTAAAAACGATTAAAGAGAGAGGTAGTGATTTTTGACCATTGTTTTGAAAGTGGACAAGGATTGAGCACGCCTTACCGACACGGGCAAGGCATTCCATAACCACACCGCCTGAACCGTAAAAGATTTGTCGTAAAAGCTGGTGGAATGCATCGGCATCTCTAGTCTCAAGTTTTCCGATGACCTCAGATATCTATTATGTGTGTCATGAAGGAACTTGAAACGTTCTTTAAGATAAGAGGGGGTTGTAGGATTGAACAGAATACTGTAGAGCAGAAATAAAATATGAGAATCCCGGCGAAGACGTATGGGAAGCCACTTGAGCTTTGTGCGAAGTTCACAAATGTGATCATATTTGCGCAGGCCAAATATAAATCTTATGCAAAGGTTTTGAAGACGCTCAAGTTTATCTAGTTGTGCCTGGGTGAGATCGAGATAGCTGACATCAGCATAGTCAAGGATGGGAAGCAGAAGGGACTGTGCAAGCGCAGTTTTAGTGGCAGTGGGAAGAAAGTTCCTCAATCGTCTAAGGGACCTGGCAGATGCAAAAATTTTGCAGCTTACGTCCTGTAGCTGCGGACTCCAAGACAGATATTTGTCAATCCAAACCCCAAGGTTCTTTACTTTCTCAAATATTGGAATAGTAGTTCCGTTAAATTGTACCTGGGAAAGCTGTGACCAATTTACTTGTCGAATCATCCTAGAGCTGCCAACAATAATGACCTGAGTCGTTCGACTGATTTACCTGAAGCCTATTTGTCTCACTCCACTCACAGACCGTAGCCAAATCCTTGTTTATTGCAATAATTGCATCAGCCAGATCTACAAGGGCAGCTTGTTTGTAGATTTTTGTAAATCGTCTGCATAAAGGTGGTAGGAAGATAGAAGTTTTTTGGTAATAGCGTTTAGCCTAAGTAGCATCAGTGTTGTTACTATAAAAATATTTATCTATGGCAACTACACATGAATAAGAACTAGGAAAATCGTGTATCTTGGAAAACAGTTTTCTTTAGACAGATAACACACAGCGCGCAAAGCTAAGAAGTGTAACCCCTGCCAGAGTCTCTATTTCCTGATAGCTACAACCTGGGACAGAGTAATATGTTACTTCTAGGCAAGCGTGCTCTATCGTCGACCACAGCATCGCTTACCATCAGGTGAGATAGTGGTCAATCACGAGCCTTGAATGGTAAAAATAAGGAAAAAAAAAACCTGGCACTTCTAACGGTACTCCCGTTAGAAGTGAAAACAAAAAAACTTAAACTAAAATGCCCAAGGCGCCTCGCGATCCACTACAAGTACGCCGCGTAGCGTCGTAGCACTCTCGTAGGGAATCTCGTAGCGGTGTCGGTGGCGCGCGAGTTCAATTGTTTTTCCCCATTTCAAAACTTCCCAACGCGCCTAAAGAAGTTTTCACTTCAAAAACACATTGTGAATGAGATCTACCCTAACCAGTAATAGTAAGACCTGGGGGCTTAGACAAAGTAACAATTTAAAAACGATAACGAAGTTAGAAAAGACTAAAATGTATGAGATTGACATAAACCGCGCTAAGTCACGTGGTCAGTCGACTGTCGACATCGTTATCGCAAGTTGGTAGACAATGTTATAATTCGTAACGAAACCATAAAGAAACGAATTGCTATCGTGTTTATCCCATACAAATGCGTAGACAAGCAGCGCTTTCAGAGTTCGCCTTCGCCTCGATTGTGATCGCCAAAAAAGATAACGAAGGAACGCTAACGCTAGGAAATGTTTATCGATATCTCAAAGACGATGACGAATTTAGATATCGTTTCGCTACGAAGCGATGTAACTTTGTCTACAGGGCCTGTTCCGTTTAAAACTTAAGAAGTCATCGAATGCGATGTGTCAATGTTAACCAATTATTACAAAATAAAGGCAAAGGCTATCGAGTTATGCAGACGGGACGTAGGCGTCGGAATAGAGCGTGTCACGATGCTACCTACGCGTAACTGCAATACTTCTAGAAATCCTTAGCACATACCAAGGTCTTGCTAACTTAATCAAACAATTCCACACTAGGCTGTTGCAACTCTGTAAAATATAGCTGCCATTTTTAGCTAGACACGCTGGGCTATTTTTGTTCAACAATGAGGCCCTTTGGGACAAGGTCTCTCCTATTAGAGTACTGTGTACAGGAGATGACGACCCATTTTAGACTCGGCCATAAACAGCATCGGATATCACGCTTAAAAATAGAAAGGAAAGTAGTCACAAAAAAATTAACATACCTGATTGTGATGCATATTGTGATGGGATTGAGGGCGCATGAAGCTCCTCTCCCGCATGATGACGCCAGGCGATGCAAAGTCCTGCATCCTGTAGCTCCTCTGCAGCTCGTTACCAACACCGATTTGAGTCTGCATCTTGCCAATTGTGCAAATCGATTCCACGGAGTCAAGCACTATGTTTAGATTATCTGTGGTACTGCCCACGTCTTTCCGCCTTTTTTGACAGCGCGCCTTTTACTTTTTAAAAAGTTCACTGCTTTTTTTCTTTGGTTAACGATGCACTTAGGCATTCAGTTTAGTATTTTTTAAATATTTTAAATACGTAGTCAGAAATCTCTAATATAGTTAGTTTATCCTCTATCGATTACAAAATTGAATAATATCAAAATAAATACACTAGATCAATGACTAGTATTATAGTTACTATACGCAATGTCACACTTATTATGATTAAGTATATTTTTGCTATTTACAAATTTAAAATAAACAACTAACAATACAACGGGCAATACGCGTTAAAAATGCGATTTGAAAACAGCAAAGCGATTAAAATAATGTAATAATTAGTTAAATAATCACAATTTTGGTATTGTGACGTCACGTTAGAGATCACTATTTTTCTCTTTTTTTATATATGCATATATAAATGTACATAAATTAAAACCCTCTGTCGTGGCCACTGATAGAGGGCGTTCTGTCGAGATTTTTTTCGTTTTTTTTTTAGTACGGCTTTATACAAGAAATAGTGCAGGTATATTGTAGTGCCTGACAGTCACCGAGCGATTTTTTACAATTTTTCGAGGGGCCGAGAAGTAACTTCTTCAGCTCCAAACTCGAATCGTTTCGTCGAAGGGGTTCTGTGAACCCTAATCTGAAACAAAAAAAAAAAAAAGCTTAAGTACCTAGTCAATGAGGGTTTTCTGTAATGACTTACACCAGATGGCAGCACTGGGGCGTTAGGACCACCTGTCAAAACGCTTCAGATAATGTCAAATACCCTAAATAAGGTGGCAAATGACATAGGGTATATCAAGCTGAGCAAGCTCTAAATATCTATATTCAGCGTATCAATCTCTTCATAGACTTGAATCTCTTCAATCAATGGGTATCCTAGAGCCGAAAGGTATTCAGACAGAAAAAAATCTCTTTCACAGTATGAAAACGGTGCTAGCTACAATGCTAAAAAAGCCCGTAAAACACGTTTTAGTGAAATCGTTTCAATATCAAGTTTTTCAAATTTTGTCTCTGTGAAATGATTCACAAGTATAAGGCCAGTTTCCCAAAATGGCGGCAACCCAACGCAGTTATAGAGAGATATTAAAATAGACGGATTTATAATGAGTCAGTGGACCTACATTGACACTCCTTTATTGTTTATTTATTCATGTACTTATTTGCGACGTATGTCCTAATCCTAACTTTGTAATATTATAAATGCTTTGTTTTCAGGGTCCCGTACCAGAACGGTCCAAACGAAGCCCTATTGCTGTCGCTCACGTGTCCGTCTTTTACGTCGTATGTCACACAGGTTTTACGGCCAAACAGTTGGAGCTACAGTCTTCAAATTTTCACAGCAGCATCTTGTTGACCCAAAGCCATACAAATAGTCAAAAATAGATTTTTTACGGAACCCTAAATATGCGAAGTCCGACACGCACTTGGCCGGTTATTTAACCGACTTCGCAAAAAGGAGGTGGTTCAGCCGGTCGGTTCTGTTAACTGCTCACCGTGAAAACTTAGGTGGAGTGAGCGTGAAGTGAACTGTCATTCCACCTTGATTGTATGGATTGACAGCCCACTTCACGTTCACTTCACCTAAGTTTTCACGTATATAATGTTCCACCGATTTCTCTGACAGTTGTAGACCGATTTGAAAATTCCTTTTGAAGTTAAAACTTCTTTAGGCGCGTTGGGCATTTTTGAGATGGGAAAAAACAATTGAAGTCGCCACCGACACTGACACCGCTATTTTGATATAAGTGAAAACTTCTGGGCATTTTTATTCAAGTTTTCACTTCTGTCGCTTTTATTTATCAGAATTTATCAGAAAGAGAAGAGGTGGTCCCATTTAAATTTTATCGAAATTGCTTTAGTGCTTTTTGAAATAATCAACAAAAACAAAAACTAAGTATACATTGATGACGTTTTGGTTTCCTCCAATTACGAGTATGTTCAAATTCTTAAATATTTTAATATACTTATAGTTTTACTTGGGTAGAACAACTAAAACGAGAAAAATAAAAACTTATTTACAAAAAAAAACAACCGACTTCCAAAAAAAAAAAAAATACACTAAAAAATAACTTTAATTTCGGAAGTCGGTGTTTGTATTTTACTTCTTCGTTATTTGACACCGACTTCCGAAATTAAAGTAATTTTTTATTTTTTAGTGTATTTTTTTTTTGGAAGTCGGTTGTTTTTTTTGTAAAAAAGTTTTTTATTTTTCACTAGCATTTTGTGTTGTTGTACCCCAGAACTAAAACCCCCAATAACGTGGAACGTGGAATTTAACCATTTGGAGAACACCAAAACGTCATCGAGGTAAAAGTATTTTTCGTTTTTGTTCAGTTTCTCAAAAAGCGCTGAAGCAATTTCGATAAAATTTATAAACCTCGGGTGTATATATATGTTTGAAAATCGGTCCACAACTGACGGAGAAAAAAAAAATGAGGCTCAAAATAAGTTTTATAATTAATTATTATAACTACATATTTAAAACAAAGTACCGTGCTGCGTCTGTCTGTTCGCGATTAACTCAAAAATTACGGAACGGATTTTCAAGCGGTTTTCACTAAAATAATGAGAGTGATTCATGAGGAAGGTTTTGGTGTATAATTTTTACCCGTGCGAAGCTGGGGAGGGTTAGTACTACTTACGCTAGTAAGTACTTATATAAAGCTAATGTAATACCTACACTGCGTTATGTACATAATCAACATCATCATCAGACTTTAAATGTACTCACTGCTGGGGTACAGGCCTCCTCTCTATGAGAAGGTGTGGGCCTTAATCCACCACGCGTGCCCAATGCAGGTTGATGGATGTCACATGTCTTCGAATTTTTGGTTTTAGGACATGCCGGTTTCCTCACGATGTTTTCCTTCACCGTTTTGAGAGCAGTGGTGGGTGATGAAAATAATTTACGCAGAGTAAAGCGCCTGCCCGGGTTTGAACTCACGACCTACAACAGTCGCGGCCGTTACCACTGGGCCACCACTGCTCTTCATTCGTTCATTTGTTTTTCAGGCGTTGTAAATGAAACCACGTCCGCGTTACATCATTTCCTGATAATTCAGTTGTTCACTTGAACACTTTTAACACTATCTTTTCAGTTCACTAACCGGTTTGCAAAACTACACATCATTACAGCCAGTTGAAAATAAAGGAAGCTGCCAATTACGTGGAACTATTACGTTAGCGTTTGTGTTAGCTTGATGCTATGTTATAGGCGTTTTAACAATAGTTCGGTGTGAGGAAATTACTACGCAAATGAGGTACAACAGATGGCAGCACTGAGGCGACAGGCCCAATTTTTTAACCGACTTCGGAAAAGGAGGAGGTTCTATGTTCGACTGTATTGCTTTTTTTTTTACGTATGCCCACCGATGTCTCTGTCAGTTGTATAAAAAAGAATTTTGAAAATCGGTCCACGATTTGATGATGAACGATGACGTCATTATGTTTCTTTTTTATTCGTAAGAATATACTCCCGAGGTGGTCCCATATAAATTTTTTCGAAATTCCATATAAATAGATGACGTTTTGGTTTTCCCCCATTACAAGTATGTTTAAATTCCACGTTCCATTTTACTGGGGTTTTTAGTTCTGGGGTATAACCACTAAAAAGCGGAAAATAAAAAACTATTTTACAAAAAAAACAAGCGACTTCCAAAAATGAAATTACTTACACAAAAAATAACTTTAATTTCGGAAGTCGCTGTCAAAAAATGAGGAAATAAATAAAATACAAACACTGACTTCCGAAATTAAAGTTATTTTTTAGTTTTTAGTGTATTTTATTTTTTGGAAGTCGCTTGTTTTTTTTTGAAAAAAAGTTTTTTAAAGTAAAACTTCTTTACGCACGCTTGACTTGGGGAGTAAGCTGGTGAATGGGTGACAAGAGCGTTACGAGAAGTGTGATCCGGCGAGGCGAACGTGACGAGAGCCTTACGAAAAGTGTGATCGGGCGAGGCGAACGGAAGAGATGGAGCTAAAGAAGTTTTACTTCAGTCGTGTGGTCAAGCACACTCGTCTTTTTTTATATTGTGAAATCACTGTCAGGCTCTTACTGACTACCGTGTTCCTTCAATTGCCTTTGCGTTCAGGGAGGCGGTGACTCTTTCGCGACACTTCTGCGACTCTGGGGCGTCAGGTCCAGACACATGTCAAAACGCTTCAGATGACGTCAAAAACTGACATTAATTAAATTGACGTAAAAGTCATTGGTGTGGCGAGTTGCCGCCACTCTGCAAGTTGGGTGGGGTTGGTATCACGTCGCGTGTGTGGCTCGCTTTAATTTGTCAGACAGACGTGAGTGGCCGGCTTTACGACGAGCTATAGACAATTTAAAATGCAACAATCGACGTCACGTCAGTTTGACGTCAGTGTGTGTGTGTGTCTAACGCCGCGAGGCACAGCGCGCATCTCACCGCAGACTAAATTAATGTCTTAAAATAATATCGTCCCCGCAAATACGCTAAAATCCCGAGTAAATCCCGTAAACGTTGGGGATCCACCGGGAATAATAAATAACCCATATTTACCGCGTCCGTTAACTACTGAACAAGCATAATCAGGAGTGTTGGTGTGAAGAGAACGAGTGGCCACTCGACAATTCGACGTGCAACCATCGAGAACAGCCCGGAAAGTAAGGTACCACTTGTTTTACAAATTGTGAGTAGAGCCACATTCGCCGACTGCTGCCGACCACTCCTAACTTGAAGTTATACAGACAAATATAGGCAATTTTGGGCCAGCATTCCCTCCAAGTGCTTGGTCGTATTTACTGTTCTACATCCGCAGAGACCCACGGCTATTTACACGCTTGGGCAACTCCATTAGATGGTCCTTTCGAGCCTGGATAGGCATCAGTAAAATTCAGTACAAATTAAGTACAAGTCATTACGGTAGGCACATAACTTTATTAGTGCCCCAAAATGGCGTCCCGCAAGCAAGAAGCTAAATTGGCTCAGCTTACCGCTAAAAGACAAATGATTTTCGAGCGAGTTAATCGCATATATAATGATTCCAGAAACATCTCGAACTATGATTCACGTTCAAATGAGACATTCTTAGCGCAGTCAGAAACAATTACTGAGCAATATAACAAATTTGAGGAAATAGTAGAACAAATGAATGAATTGCAATTCGAGATTGACCAAACCGCACCAGACTATTCGAGTCTATATTCTATTGAAGACTTATATTCTAATATTAAATATAAACGTAATCTCATACTTTCGAAAAACGAAACATCGGAACACAAAGTGGGTACTCGGATAAAATTACCGCCCATAGATTTGCCAACGTTTGATGGTAAAGCGGAAAATTGGCCCATATTTTATGAAATGTTTCGTAGCAATGTTCATTTAAATACCGATCTGGTTGACTCGCAGCGTGTCCAGTACTTGATCAGTAAATTGACTCATGATGCCTTGAAGCTGACCGCGGGCATTGTTCCTACAGGTGATACATACAACGTTATGTGGAACAGTCTCGTTAAAAGGTATCAAGATAAGCGTAGTTTAGGGATTCATTATCTCAATAATATACTGGATATTAAACAATGCGCCGGAAATGCCGCGAGCCTCAATACTTTTGTGGAACGATATTCAGCGTCCGTCGCAGCCTTGAAGCAGTTAGACATTCCAGACTTACTGGATTTTGTTTTATTACACTGTGGTTTAAGAAAGGTTGACGCGCAAACTGTCTTACAGTTTGAATCACGTGTGAGTGAAAAAGAATTACCTTCCTATGCGGAGTTTATAACATTCATGCAAGAATATGTTAAGGTACTACAACGCTCATACGGTAATAATTTACAGACGGAACCGCGCGCTAAGTCTAGTTCAGCGAATCATCAAACAAAAAATAATACCGCTAAGTCATTCGTATCGCGTAATGAACCGGTTTCGAATGGCAAATGTACGCTTTGCGATAAGGATGACGTACAACATCAGCTGTTCGATTGCCCGCAGTTTAAAAATATTAGTACACCGCTTGCACGTTTTGAATTTATAAAAGCAAAACGTGGCTGTATAAACTGTTTAAGTCTATCCCATTCTTTGGTTAAATGTAAGTCACGTAACGTTTGTAAAATTTGTAAGAAGAACCACCATTCTCTCTTACATTTCCGAGAAAAACATGAGTCATTATCGCCCGAGCCGCAAGCGCCTACTAAGGATACATCTGTTTCGCTCACTACAGCTGTTAAAACTGGGTCAACCATTTTGCTAGCGACCGCGCAGTTATATGCATACTATAGCGACATCAGAGATAAGGAGGTGGTTCGGTGCCTACTAGATAACGGATCGCAAAAGAATTTAATTACTGTGGACTGTTGTAAACGTTTGAACTTACCCATAATTAAATTACGCAATTCATTTTTACAAGGTGTTGGAATGTCATCGAAACCAATACACGGTTTTATTCATCTCAACATAGAATCTCGGTTTGACCCTCATACGAAGTTTTCGATACAAGCGTTAGTTGTTGATTGTATTACAGATAGACTTCCCGCGAAATTAATTAGATTACATAACAATGATAACATGTCATACTTAAATAGCTTACCGCTCGCCGACTCGCTCTGGAATGTTCCGAGCGGAATAGATCTTGTGCTTGGAGCACAATTGTTCCCCTTTATTTACCTGGGAGACAGGGTCGAAACAGGTACCCGCGCACCCCCTGCTGTACTGACTAGCTTCGGTTATGTACTTATGGGTGATATTGATTGTTGTAGTAGTGATGTGACACACATTGCATCTTCGTTTACCGCGCAGGCCGACATTGAAGTCGAGTCAAATTTACATAAGTTTTTTGAGCTAGAGGAAATTCCATCTCAACGTTTTATTAGTCCGGACGAATTAGAGTGTGAAAATAATTTTAATTCTTCAGTCTTATTTGAAGACGGCAGATATTTTGTCGATCTACCTTTTGCGCGCTCACCCAGCGAGCTAGGTAGCTCGCGCGGTTACGCCCATCGGCGCTTACTTGCTCTCGAGCGTAAGTTCACGTTAATGCCGACCCTACGCGAGAATTATAATAAAACTATCGCGGATTATATAACTCAGGGGTATTTAGCGGAAGTGCCCGACTCTGAATTGACAGAGGAGGGTTATTATATACCGCATCATGCCGTCATTAGACCGGACAAGGACAGCATTCGAGTGGTTTTGGACGCTAGCGCCAAAACTCACTCAGGGTTGTCGCTCAATGACATTTTGCATGTCGGACCTAATTTGCAAGCAGACTTGTTTTTGTTATTGCTTGATTTTCGTACATTCCCTGTCGCGATGACAGCGGATATAAAACAAATGTTCTTGCGTATCGGTGTAAGAGAGCACCACCGCAAATATTTACGAATCTTGTATCGTTTTAGCAAAGGTGAGCCTATTCGCACCTTTCATTTTAACCGCGTTCCCTTCGGACTAAAACCTAGTCCTTATTTAGCGATGCGCACATTGCGTAACTTGGCGTGTGAGCAAAGCGACCGCTTTCCTGAGGCTTCTAAATTGGTAGAAACTCAACTCTGTTTCGGACGAACAGACAGCTATGCGTCTATCCCGCGATTTAATTGATTTAATGAAGGTAGGTTCCTTTGACTTAGTCAAATGGGCTACCAATTCACCCGCTTTATTAGAGATTCTCCCAGAGTCTCACCGCTTACCAGTTAATTTTTCTGGCATGGATAATGATGTCCATAATTTCAAAATCCTTGGATTAACCTGGGAACCCGCTGATGATTATTTTTCTTTGACAACAATCGCCGTGGATGATAAATGCACGAAGCGCGCGTTTCTATCGCTAGTTGCCCGCTTGTTCGACGTACTGGGCCTTGTAGGACCCGTTGTGCTGTACGCGAAGGTATGAATCAAGGAACTTTGGTTAGCTAAAGTAGGATGGGATGAGGTTCCACCGGAATCTATCACAAATCGGTTTGCCGCTTTTACGCGCGATTTTCCTTCACTCTCTTCTCTAAAGGTTCCTCGCCACATTGGCGTCTTTAGAGAAGCTGTAGTGAACATCGTAGCCTTTTGCGACGCCAGCTTTACTGGTTATGGCTGTTGTATTTATTTACACATTACCAACCCTACTGGTGATATCACTGTCCGACTCTTATGTGCAAAGTCCAAAGTCTCCCCCGCTAAAATAACAACGCTAGTGCGATTAGAACTTGTCGCCGCTTTACTTCTATCTAAACTTGTTCGCGTAGTCAAGGAAAAACTTTCCGCTCGTGTACCTATTACAGGTGTCCACGCTTTCTCGGACTCCACCATAGCTCTCTCGTGGATCCACTCATCTCCCCATAGATGGTCTATTTTTGTCAGCAACCGCATTGCTCAAATACAGGAAAACTTACCTGCCGCTTGTTTCCGTCACGTGTCCGGGAAAGAGAATCCTAGCGATTGTCTGTCTCGCGGCATGCTGCCGTCGGATTTAATAAGACACTCGTTGTGGTGGAACGGCCCCACATGGCTCCATCAGCCCATGAGCGAGTGGCCTTTAAAGTTCTCTCCTGCTCAATGTGAAACATTGCCGGAGTTTAAATCAAAGGTTTTTCTTGTAGAAACTTCGAATACTGAACCGCGTATTTTAGATACTATAGCTGACCGTGTTTGCTCATGGAATAAATTGTTACGTGTATTTATGTACATTCTTAAATTTACAAACAGACTACATAGTCATAGTTCTGTTGAAAACATTCAAACCGCCGAAAATTTCATTGTTCGAATAGTTCAAAGTTTACATTTTGCGAGCGATTTAAATTTAATTAAAGCAGGTGAACTTCCAGCTAAGAAGTTGCGCTGTTTATCTGTCTTCATTGATAGCTTCGGAATCTTACGTATTGGGGGCAGATTGTCTAAATCTGACTTACCGTATGAAGCCAAGCATCCCGCGCTTTTACCTAAACGCGACCGCGTAGTCGATCTAATTATCGATCACTATCACAATACGTACTGCCATACGGGCCCAGGGTTATTGATGTCCATTATAAGGCAGCGGTTTTGGATATTGGATGGCCGAACGGTTATACGTTCTCGTTGTCGGAAATGTAATACTTGTTTCCGTCTAAATCCTAAGCATCCAGTACCCAAAATGGCTGAACTTCCTGGATACCGCGTCCGTGATGCTAAAGCCTTTGTACACACCGGTGTAGATTTCGCCGGGCCGCTTGCTTATATACCTATTCGACGTAGAGGTCAACGTTCGCAGAAACTTTACTTATGTTTGTTCGTATGCATGGTGACTAAAGCCATACATATCGAGCTTGTTTCGGATCTCACATCTGAGGCTTTCCTATCCGCATTTAAGAGATTCATTTCTCGCCGCGGTCCAGTGTCTGTTATGTACTCAGACAATGGTACCAATTTTGTTGGCGCTAAGGCGCAATTGGATGATATTTATTCTTTTTTATTAAATTCAACTGTTCAAACGGATATTAAAAATGAGCTTCTTAAATCACGCATCGAGTGGACAAGAATACCGCCGCGAGCTCCACACTTCGGAGGTATTTGGGAGTCGAATATTAAGAGTGTTAAAACTCACTTGTTTAGAGTCGTAGGTAAACAACTTCTCACTTACGAGGAACTCTCGACCGTATTGGTGCAAATTGAGTGCCTTTTGAACTCTCGACCACTTAGTGTCATTTCGTCAGACCCACATCCGGAGGTACTCACGCCCGCGCATTTTTTAATGTCCAGTCCACTCACGTATTTGCCTTCTTCTGAATTGGCAGAAGAAAGCATAAACCTAAACAACCGCAAAAGGCTCTTGGATCAACTTGTGTTATCCTACTGGAATAAATGGCGAATTGAGTACTTGCACACGCTGCAAGTTCGCCAGAAGTGGTGCACTCCCGATCGCCCTATAGAGATAGGTACTGTCGTTCTCTTGGGTCAAGATAACGTACCTCCATTGACTTGGCCATTAGGTATCATAGAGGAAGTTTTTCCGGGATCGGATGGTGTAATTCGAGTCGCTTCAATAAAAACCGCGTCAGGCACGTATAAACGTCCTGTCACTAAGTTGTATCCTTTGCCAACTCAATAGATTATTATTACTACGTAATTTAGTTTAATTTAGTTTAGGGTTCATATTATACGTTCCAATGGTACGCCATTACATAGTTGTAATTTAGTTTATTCGACTTACCATAGTCAAGTCGAACCGCAATTCATTCTTAGGACACTGATAATTATTTTTCCCGAGCATTATATCAATGCGATGGTGTTTCGGACTGCTGCTTGGATTTCCCTCAAAGCTCTTCAACAAGTTAATGCTTACATATCATCACCGCTTCTTGAACCTCACTCGCTCCGCATAGATTAGCAGCTTTTGAAAGCTCCTGGACCTTTCAAGGCGGGGAGCATGGTGTGGCGAGTTGCCGCCACTCTGCAAGTTGGGTGGGGTTGGTATCACGTCGCGTGTGTGGCTCGCTTTAATTTGTCAGACAGACGTGAGTGGCCGGCTTTACGACGAGCTATAGACAATTTAAAATGCAACAATCGACGTCACGTCAGTTTGACGTCAGTGTGTGTGTGTGTCTAACGCCGCGAGGCACAGCGCGCATCTCACCGCAGACTAAATTAATGTCTTAAAATAATATCGTCCCCGCAAATACGCTAAAATCCCGAGTAAATCCCGTAAACGTTGGGGATCCACCGGGAATAATAAATAACCCATATTTACCGCGTCCGTTAACTACTGAACAAGCATAATCAGGAGTGTTGGTGTGAAGAGAACGAGTGGCCACTCGACAATTCGACGTGCAACCATCGAGAACAGCCCGGAAAGTAAGGTACCACTTGTTTTACAAATTGTGAGTAGGGCCACATTCGCCGACTGCTGCCGACCACTCCTAACTTGAAGTTATACAGACAAATATAGGCAATTTTGGGCCAGCATTCCCTCCAAGTGCTTGGTCGTATTTACTGTTCTACATCCGCAGAGACCCACGGCTATTTACACGCTTGGGCAACTCCAGTCATCTTTACGTCATTATGTTTCGTTTTCAAAGTAAAAGACCTGACGTCTAAGTAGCGCCAACTGGTGGCGTGATTTTTCCTGAAAACCCTCATTGATCGATCCTCGATCGATGACATTGATCGACGCTCGATCGATTAGTGTGGTAGCTTTTGGTATTGTGGGAATTGTCGATCGACTCTACCAGGATCGATTGGTTGTCATTATATTTCTCAACCAGACTTGTCTACTAAGGGTCCAATGAGCTTTGTACCGGGAAACATCAGGGCTGTGGGTACTAGACAGACATAGCCTCTTCAGATACCACTACTTGGTCACAAAATACATTATTGATAGAGCAGAACTTGCTGCTGTATGCTGTACCTATAAGAGCAATAAATGAAGTAGGTATGTCGTATCTACTGAGCAGTAGGTACTTAGTATCAATTTATTCTATTTTCCACGTGGCTTCTCAAATGAAATGCAGAGATTATCGCTCGCTCAACTCATTAAATATCTTCAGTATGATGCAAAGCTAATCGAAATTTCGTAACATCCACAGAGAAAAATATAGTTCATCCGGCTCCCAACCTCTCGTTCACAGCCCAACGAGAGCGTTGCTAAAGTATAAATAAACAAACTTTTTTAATATGTTTGTACCATTTTATAAGTTGCGTAAAACTAAGGAATGGAAGTACCTACTATTTTAATAGCTAGGTTAAAACTACCATACTTTTTTGTGCAGACTGTTTTTAGGGTTTCAAAAGTTCGAATGAAAAAAGGAACCCTTAAAGGATCACTCGTGTGTCTGTCCGTCTGTCACAGTCAATTTTCTTCGAATCTACTGGAGCGATTGAGTTGAAAGGTAACACATGAATATCTGTGACGCAAATACGGAGGGTGTAACGAAAATAAATGAATTTGGAATATCGGGGTCACGTTTGGGGTGTAAATCGGAAAATTAAAAACAAGTTTTCCAAACCGTACCGTGTGCTACATAAAAAATGAAAGGGCTTACTATTAGGGTCCCAAATGTTTTTTTTTTAATATATATTTTAAAAGTTATTTAAGAAAATATTATAGAAACATTACCAATAGACACATTAACTCCGAAACGACTGGGCCTAAAATATGGAAAAAAAATACAGGAGGTAGTTCTTTATTTATAGATTACAGGAAAACAGGAGTGTAAGAAGTTTAATAGTTTTAAAAAAATACGTAAAAAAAGAATATGATTTGTTCGGAACCTGCGTGCAAGTCCGACACGCTCTTTGCCGGACTGCTCATAAAAAAAAGGTAGGCTTCTCATGATATGTCTCTCTTATCTTTGCCTTAGTACCTACTTCATCATCATCATAATTTCAGTCGAAAGACGTCTACTGGGCCTCCCCCATCGATCAGTGATCGATGGCCTCCCCCAAGTATAAGACTTAATTTGGCTTAATTGCACAACTGAATCCTACTTCCTTATCCTTATCCTTACATAGTATAAAACAAAGTCGCTTTCTCTGTCCCTATATCCCTATGTATGCATAAATCTTTAAAACTAGGCAACGGATTTTGATGCGGTTTTTTTTAATAGATAGAGTGATTGAAGAGGAAGGTTTATATGTATAATTTGTACCCAAGCGAAGCTGGGGCAGGTCGCTAGTATACTATAAATGCAAAAGTTTGGATGGATATTTGTTACTCAATCAAGCCAGAACGGCTGAACGGATCTGCATGAAATTTGATACAGATATAGATTATACTCTGAAATAGCACGTAGGCTATAATTTGTAATGGAAGAAGTACTTATTCGGCGAGCCCCTGGCAGAAGCTAGGCAAAAATAAAACTGCAGAATTCTGTAGTTTTCCTATACCATTAAGATTTATTATTTTCTTCGTCGACGCGAGTATGACTTTGAAGTGGAAAACAACGGTTCTATCTCTGAAACTGACGTATCAATTATGTGATGTCAGGCAGGTGACAGAAATATCAATGTAAGCTGCAACGCGCTGAAACTGCAGAGTGCGTTGAACTGTGCGTTCGCGCAAGCGGCACGACAGAGAAATAACTATGTTTTCACCTGCAATCATTTCACGAGCTCGTGGCTAAAGTAATAACAGCCGCACGGGTCGATCCATCAGGTTAAGCTACGCTTGCCGGGGTTGGTCCATGATTGGGTGACCATCTTTACGTACCGAGACTCCTCCGTGCCTCGGAAAGCCGTTGCTCGCGGCTGTCAATCGTGGATCTTTGACAGTCATTACGGGTCGTTAGAAACCCGCAAGTCTGACAACCAGTCTTACCAAGGGGTATCGTATTACCCGGTAACTGGGTTGTGAAGGTCAGATAGGCAGTCGCTCCATGTAAAATACTGGTATTCAGCTGCATGCGGTTAGATTGGAAGCCGACCCCAAGATAGTTGGAAAAAGGCTAGGCAGATGCGAAAATACATAAATATAGTATGATAATGCAGGACTAAGAGCAGTGGTGGCCCAGTGAGCCCCAGTGGTAACGACCCTGACTTAAGAATTGTAAGTCGTGGGTTCAAACCCATTCAGGTGCCTTACTTTGAGTAATTTATTTCATCACCATTGGCGCCACTCTCAAAACGGTGTAGGAAAACATCGTGAGGAAGTCGGCTGCCTTAGAACCAAAAATTCGAAGACATGACATCTACCAGCCCGCATTGGGCCCGCGTGGTGACTTACGGTCCATTGCCCATCACAGAGGGCGGAGGGAGGGGTGAGGTTGATCCATGGGGAGGCCTGTCCCAGCAGTGGGAACTTTAAAAGGCTGATTATGCTATAAGAGAAGCGAGAGGTCAAAGAAACGATGGATGAACTTAGTGAAAGAGGATATTGCTAGAAATGTGGTGACTACTGAGATGCCGAATTAAAGAGAAATATGGAAGATGGCATTTTACACAGACCCCTAAATTAATGAAGGTTTTCTAAAATGACGTACACCAGACATTACTGACATTACTGAAGCGTCAGGTACAGACCTGTCAAAATGCTTCAGATAATGTCAAAATCTGACATGTGTCAAAATCTGACATGTGTCAAAATCTGACATGTGTCAAAATCTGACATGTGTCAAGTTGACGTCAACGTCATGTTGACGTCTTTGTAAAAGACCTGACGCCTATGTGGCGCCAACTTGTGGCGTACATTTTCCTGAAAACATTTTTGGAGTGTTAAATGGGCCTTCAGCCTGTTCAGACCCATAGCATACAATACAATATGATCAACTTTTTCCTGATAGAGTTACAACCTGGGGGTCTTTAAGGGTGCGTTTCCACTGAAGCGGAGTTGGGCGGAGCTTAGCAGAGACGTGGAAGAATCAACCAATCACAAAGGTTGAAATCCCAATCGCGTCACTCGTCTCGTCTGTGTTTGGACGATTCCTGCACGTCTCTCATCCTAAGACAAGAGTGAATAAGTTACTTCTAGGTAAGCGTGCTCCATTGCCGACCACATCATCATCGCTTACCATCTGGGGTCTGAAACAAAATACTTTTCTGTTAGCGTTCACGCTAACGATTAGTACAAAATGCATGGCAATGACATTAACTGCGGAGACAATTGTCACGTGACTCACGTCCAGGTAATGTCATTGCCATACATTTTGTACTAAGCGTTAGCGTGAACGCTAACAGAAAAGTATTTTGTCTAAGGCCGCAGGTGAGATAGTGGTCAAGCTTATCATAGCTAAAAAAACTCGTTTTAAGTCTTCTGAAATGTTTTACCACTTCGTTAAATATTAATAGAAATCTAATAAATATTTATAAACGTAAATTATGAAGTGCAGTTTAAAATGCGCTAAACAAGTTGTCGGTAAGATTTCTAATAAAAAATGCGAAACAAAAATTTTCTTGTTTGCTTTACAATAATAATTAAGTGATGTTTTGTAGTTAATTGCAGAGGCAATTAATATTTGAAGAAACGTGGTATTATCAAAGAATTAATAATTTGTAAAAGTCTGAAATTCAAACTTAATTAACAGTGATTATCTCTTACTTCATTATTTATAACTTTACCACATTATGTTTTCAGACTTTCAGCATTACGACTTGGGAAATCTCTTGTAACAACCTCTCACCCTCCTCTTTCCTCTTGAGTGGGTAGCCCTATCGATCGGTGGATCGAGAACCTGGTCAAGTCCACCACAATTTGGTTGGCTGCGTTCAGCCAGGATCGGTTGTTTTGGCAATCCTTCGGGAAGAATTCTTTCTCTATTGAGTAACTGTTAACGGAGGGTGAGTTCTGCGGTGCCTCCTTTCCCAAATAGTTGACGGGAGGAAAACCACAGAGTGTTTCCACTCATCCGAAACGGTTTTCTAAGAGCCCATCCCCGGACTAACGTGCCACAGACACGAAGAAGTGTTTTTCTGCATTACCCGAACTTTTTTGGAAGGCGGAACCACAAAAGAACATCAGCATTGGAAGTGGAACATTGGCATTCCAAACAATTAAAATTGTGAACATTACAAAATAATATTAGCAGAAATCAGATAAAGGTGGTACGGACATGTAATGAGATGAGAAGGACAGAACAGCACATCTTGATGACGGTTTGGAGTCTTCCAGAAGGCAAAAGAGGCCGAGGATAGTGGACCAGTATAAGAAGCTCTTAAGAAGGAGAAAATAGCCGACCGACATTAACCCTTAACAGACGACTTCTTGGCCGTGAGATAAGGAGAGCCGATTCCACGTAAACTGGGAAAGAGCTTGGCAGATTGATGTTGTGGTAGGCTAGACAATACAGAGAGCGCGTGGGACGCCCTCCCCTCCTTCTGCAAGGAAGTGATGGTCGCGAAGGAGACGGCGGTAAGGGAGAAGGAGAATACAACCTCCCTCCCTATCCGTAGTAGTCGTACCAGTCACCGGAGTGCGCGGAACGACCTTTCACCGCCGTAGGATGTAGCCTGCAGGAAACAGATTTGGGGAGTCTGTTACTAGGACAGACAAAGGCCCGAGACGGCGCGGCGGCACTCTGTGTTCCGCGCACGCCTCAAGAGGAATTGCGACCGTGTCAAATAGACCTGCCCCCTTAGCCAAGAAACTTTTATAATAGCGCTAACGCTTCGTGCAAAATGTATGGCAAGGACATTACCTGCGGAGAGAATGTCACGTGACTCACGCCCTATAATGTCGTTGCCACACATTTTGCACGAAGCGCTAGTGTTAACGTTAACAGAAAAGTATTTTGTCTAACCCCCGACAGACCCCTGCGCCCGCCCCAGACGAAGAAGATCAATGAGGATTTCCACACGATAAAAAAAGGTACACAGTGCAATGACTCACCGCTCTCTCGTAGCAGTCTGTCGTTTCGTCCTCTGCACTAGAGCCTCGTTCACGTACTCGATTTAATTCTCTGCAACAATGAGAAAGTTTGTGTTAGTTAATTATTTATGTATCTTTGATGCAAGCATTTCAGTTATACTCGTAGTGATGGTGCTGGCTTCGATAATATAAATTATATGTGGCAGTAGATAGAAATGGCATGTAAAATCGATTAGCCTGTAGTGTTCGACTACACTCACCACTAAAGAATTTGATTAACTGGCTTTTTTCCGCAGTTTTCTCCCCATGGTCTCCACAAGTACCATGCTACATATTTAACAGGATCTCTACTCTCAATCCTTGGCCGTAATTACGAATTTGGAATTTGAAAATAAGTTTCTTCTTAAAAGTGTTGTGTTTTTATAAAGAGCCATGTAATATTTAAAAACCTTTTTAATCTTGTCACAGCGTTCCATGATTGATTATTTATTAGTTTCATTAAAAAGAAATATATGTACTTACTTACATCATTTATTTGCCAATAATGTAGGTAAGTATACTTCTAAAGGAATGTACAACGTAAGAGGTTTTTTGCATTATTTGCAAAAACTTGTTAACAAGTGCTACTGAAAAAGTCACGATTCTAGGACATTCTAAATGCACCTAACAGAGAGGTCAGACGAGACTTGATAGCACAAAAACTGAAAGAATGCACAAAGAACTGAAAGTTCTGAAAGTTGTCTATCTATATCAAGAGTTCTGAAAAAAAAATTAGGGTACTTCCTGCCTGTACACGTAAAGTGGGGATGTATTTTTTTCTCGTCTATCCCATGGTGTGGGGTATCGTTGGATAGGGCATTCAAAAATATTCTGTGAAAACCATTTTTCGATTCAGGGATCCGTTTGCGTAAAATTAAGCTTTAAATTTCTAATTTTGGTTAGAGTCAAGTGTCCCGCCCCCAGCCAGCTAAATGGTTGCTTTTGGATATGTGAAAAAAATCACGGCAGTAGTATAAATATAGTCACGGCTAAGTTAGCTCTGTTAGTTTTAGAGTAATAGTCGCCCAACTTATAAAATGTTTCAACTTGTTAAATTACGAACATAATAAAAAAAAAATACTTAGGTGAAGTACGGTCTACGGAACCCTACCTAATCTACCTTGCGCGTGTTCCTACACGCACTTGGCCGATTTTTAGCCAATTGCATCACTATCACTCTCTTGTCGTTTTCGCAATTTATTTAAACTCAGCAAAACATGTTTTCTTCTGCTATACTTTTATACTTCCTTTCCAGGCAAATTCCGCCCATAAGCCTTGGTCTATTTCTTGTAAAGTAAAAATACTTTTTTACAAAAAAATTGAACCGACTTCCAAAAAAAGTGCAAAATAACTTTAATTTTGGAAGTCGGTGTTCCTGGTTTTGTGTCTTTGTTTTATAAAAAGGTTTTTTATTTTTCACTTTTTAGTTGTGGTTCCCCATTAAACTGTGTTAACAATTCATAGACATACGAAAGCAGCAATCGCGGTTGATTTGCTGTCAATTTTTGAAGAGTTCCGTTGTCTGTCTCCGAAACCCATCATTAGATCTATATGAAATTTAAATGTGACCATTTCGGAACAAACCTCTTTCGAACAAAAAAATAATTTTGCAAATCCGTCAATTAATGACGGAGTTATACCCGAATATACATAAAAAAATAATACAAACATCCGAATTGATAACCTCCTTCTTTTGGAAGTCGGTTAAAAATATAATTATGATGACAAAAACAAATTGATACTATGATATTACGAAAGAGTTTTGGATAGATACCAAGATGTAGGAATGTATACAGATAGCCAGCAGGAATTATAGAAACTCACTATGCGTAAAACGATCATTGTAATTTTTTTTTTTTACGATTTGATTTATTGTTTATTTATCAGACTATAACTACAATACATATTATACTAAACTAATAAATAACTTAATAAATAAAATATGTACAAGAGGCATAAAAAATCCGGTAATGGTAAAGCTCATTGGGCATCAAAAAATTCGTCCACCTCGCTGTCAATGGGAAAAGTGCCCAGAACGCTGGCAGCATTGCCACGTTGAATGGCAATGCAAATTGTAATTGAAATGGAAACGACGAAAAACTACCAATTTTACACTGTTTTTGCTGAAAATACCAATTTTACAAACGCTACTCACCATTTGGCGGACATATAGTGCTAGTTTTTAGCCTTATTGCATATTCATAGCAGATAATAGAGATGACGCAGTTTACTCAGCCTGACAGGGAATATTTTAGAAGTGACACATACAAACTGTGTGCAAGAAATGCTAATTGCACACTCGATAGGTTAGGTTACCGCATGCTTTTTTTATTTGAACGCTTGAGTGGTGGAAGTGTTGAAGCGAGTGGGTATCTTTCAGTAAACAAGTTTTCAATGTGAATATTTTGAGAACAATGTATATTGAAGAACACAAGAGTGAATAGGTTACTTCTAGGCAAACGTGCTCCATCGTCGAACACATCATCGCCACAGTATAAATATGGACAGTATGGAATCTAAGCCTATTCGTTGAGATAATTACCTACGCTCCATTAGAGAGCTAGGGTTGTCACTGTTAATGTTTGTAAAAAAATTCTATGGAAGATGCTTCAAAGTTGCCGCGCAATTTGAAAAACATTAAGATATCCCACAAAGGCTCGTACCCGTAGATGCGCGCGTCTTTGTGAGTGTGCCGTTTCGAACGTTTGTACGTAGTTTCCCTACTGTCCATATTTATACTGAGTCATCGCTTACCATTTAGGTGAGATAGTGGTCAAGCGTGAGTCTATAAATGAAACATAAAATAAAAAAATTAGAGACGGGGTATGTTGTATCTGCATCCGGACCAATAATCAGGTTAAGGGCCTACCTCCGCATAAGTGGCGCCCTCATTGAATAAAAAATCGTATCTTTGCAAGGAAATTAAAGAATCCTATGTTGCGTTTCTTACAAAGAAGATAAGGTTTTTTTACGTTGTTAAAACAGGACTCAAAATGTAGGAAGGAAGGAAAGGAAAGCTTTTGCTTACTGCTTTGGATACGAATCCAAAGCAGTAAGCGAAAGCTTAATACCTTATCCTATTTATAACAAACGTAACATAGGATTCTTTAATCTTTATTTTCTACGCTTTGCTACGATTATTTATTCAATGAGGGCGCCACTTGGCGGCTATATACGCGTTAAGAAAAATATTTTAAACTTACTATTACTTTAGCACACGCGAACTGCATGTACGATGTTTATATTGATTTTATTTTCAAACGCATACTCTTAAAGTCTGAGGATTTTTATAGATGTATGTGAGACAGGGTGGAAAGTCCCGCAAACCTCCATTGAAAAGAGAGAATCCTCCGACCACACGGGAGTTATGTCTGGTCCGGGCAACTGCCCAATAGTAGTTGTCGGGTTGTATATGTTCAAATTGCGCGGAGAATTTTGCTTGCGCAATGCAGGATTTGTGTTACTTATTTAGTTCGTATGTGGTGGTATCGCTATAATGTGTTTGCTGAAAATCTGTTATTCATTCATTCACTGCAGAGAACGCAATGTGTAAACTGCTAGATCTAGAAGCATTTTGCACAAAAGTTTCTTGTATTACAAAAGCGACCATACTAAGACGATCCCGGCACTTAATAGGGGGCGAAAGTTTGTAAGCACGTGGGACGTTAACCATTTTTGCCGATGGAAAATCCCATGGGACCCACGACTTGTCTACGAATGAATGCCATCTACAGTGGACTGTTTCTCAGTCAATCTTAGCTGTAGTCAACACACCTCAGGCAAGCGTAGCAGTAATGTAGATTTAAATTCTAACTTTACTACATATTATAGCAGTCTTTTTTTTTCTTTTTCTCTAACTTTTAAATTGTACAAAATTCTGCGGCTGTCAATCGTGGACCTTTGACAGTCGTTACGGGTCGTCAGAAGCCCGAAAGTCTGACAACCAGACTTACCAAAGGGGTATCGTATTACCCAGTAACTGGGTTGTGGAGGTCAGATAGGCAGTCGCTCCATGTAAAATACTGGTATTCAGCTGCATCCGGTTAGACTGGAAGCCGACCCCAAGATAGTTGGGAAAAGGCTAGGCAGATTAATTTTTTATTGTTTTCAGGGGTACAGAAAAGGACGGTCACATTTGCTTTAGGCCACTAGATGGCGCTACATGTCTTTCAAATCATTTTGCTCCCGTGCGAATCCGGATCGCTAGTATGAGAATAAATCAACAATGAGTTTTTCCTCAGGCTAAGTTGAAGACTTGATGCACTTTGTCTCTCCGTTTAAGCTGACATCATCGACGCACAACTCATACGCTCATTAACCAATAATAGGCGTTGTACAAGGTCGTTTAGTCCTTCCTAAAAAAAAAAATGTCTTTGGTTCCAAATCTTGAATGTTGCATTGACATATTCTTTGCAAAAAAATGCACAGATGCAGTCGATATGACCTTCACTGCGCTCAGTTTGCGTTCTCGCGTAACAATGCATCTTCAGTCGGTGAGAATAATTTGAGAATTCCAACTTTACAAGAATGACGGCACGGTTGGCGCAATGGTAGAGCGATTGGCTGCTGCGCTGCGTGTCGAGGTTTCGTTTCCCGCAGGGAACAAAAATTATTACATATATGGCCTACATATAGTTGTACTTTTTTTTCGGGGGGTGGGAAATCGTCCAATGATTTCTTCCGCTCTGGGTGGAGTGGGAGGGCGTGTCAGACTCTTACTGACTAAAACCCACCCCTGTTCCTTCCCTGCCTGAGTGCCCAGGGGTGAGGTAACTAATTTTCAGAATTTATCCGCTACCCCTAGGCATACATAAATAGTTGTACTGGGTCTGGTTGTCTTGTGTATGTGAGTTTATTATATGTTTGTGAACGCACGCACGATACAGGAGTAAATCCTAGTGTGGGGGTAACGTTTATTAAAAAAAAACTTTCGATGCGAATGATTTGAGAATCCGAACTTTACAAAAATGCGAAAAACATGAAGCGTATCAAAATTCTTCGTTATAAAAAACTGTACAGAATCAATGTAGGCGGAGCATAATGACATCACCGTGTTTACTCATGTACAGACACACACATGCTTTAGCAACGAATACCAGAAGATCTTATCTCTTGAACCTGCCATCGTAATTCCAACTCTAAACTCACGAACTGAGGTTGGTATTACTTTGAGCAAGTTATGCAAGGATGCTCAGGACATCAGTGTAGACGTTACGAAGTCTGCAAAGGTTCTGGGTCAGTAGACACGATCTGCTTTTGTTTTGTCGCGGTATCGATTCATTGATCGGTGGAGTTAATCGAGTCTGAATACAATGAGCGCGTTTGTTCTGTGTCCTTGCCAAAGCTAAAATGTTGTTGATTTGTGGTTTGACTAGGAACGGTGTTTGATTCACGTTTATTTTCAGACTAGCTCTTCGCACTGGTAGAAATTATACACACAAACCTTCCTCGCCCTTTCTATATGTGAAAAAAAACAACCGACTTTCAAAAAAGAAAATACACTAAAAATTTTAAAATGACTTTAATTTCGGAAGTCGGTGTTTGTATTTTATTTATTTGTTATTTGACGACTTCCAAAATTAAAGTTATTTTTAAATTTTTAGTGTATTTTCTTTTTTGAAAGTCGGATGTTTTTTTTTAATTTTTGTATAAAAGTTTTTTATTTTTCGCTTTTTAATTGTAAATACCCCAAAACTCAAAACCCCAATAACATGGAACGTGGAATTTAAACATACTCGTAATTGGAGAAAACCATAACGTCATCTATATATGTATATTTCATTTTTGTTCAGTTTTTCAAAAAGTGCTGAAGCAATTTCGGTAAAAATTATATGGGACCACCTCGGGAGTATATTCTTTCGAATAAAAAAACAATTTTGGAAATCGGCCCACAACTGACAGAAATCGGTGAACATACACAAAAAAAAAACATTCAGTCGAACATAGAATCTCCTCCTTCTTCGAAGTCGGTTGAAAATCCACCCATGCTCCTCATCCTTCACTCGCCTTTTGAGTTCCAGGGCCGCGGTGACTCTTTCAAACACTCCCGCGGCCCTGCATGGGTTGAGCTCTGCTGTTCTTGGCTTAAATTATAGTCCATTAGAAAGATTCTTAAATTATAGTCATTTAGAAAGGTTCTTAAATTATAGTTATTTAGAAAGATTCTTAAATTATAGTCATTTAGAAAGGTTCTTAAATTTATAGTCATTTAGAAAGATTCTTAAATTATAGTCATTTAGAAAGGTTCTTAAATTATAGTCATTTAGAAAGGTTCTTAAATTTATAGTCATTTAGAAAGATTCTTAAATTATAGTCATTTAGAAAGGTTCTTAAATTATAGTTATTTAGAAAGATTCTTAAATTATAGTCATTTAGAAAGATTCTTAAATTATAGTCATTTAGAAAGGTTCTTAAATTATAGTCATTTAGAAAGGTTCTTAAATTTATAGTCATTTAGAAAGATTCTTAAATTATAGTCATTTAGAAAGGTTCTTAAATTATAGTTATTTAGAAAGGTTCTTAAATTATAGTTATTTAGAAAGGTTCTTAAATTATAGTTATTTAGAAAGGTTCTTAAATTTTAGTCATTTAGAAGGTTATTAAATTTTAGTCATTTAGAAAGGTTCTTAAATTTTAGTTATTTAGACGGTTTTTAAATTTTAGTCATTTAGAAAGGTTCTTAAATTTTAGTCATTTAGAAAGGTTCTTAAATTTTATTGATTTTTGTCCCCACTCGGTTAAACTGACGAAGTTTAAATAGTCGTTGAGAGTTTGAGTAGTACTATCTATTTATATATGTATTTTATGTATGAGTTACAAACAGAAGATCGAAAAAAAAACAAGTTTTTATTCAAATTATACTACCAACACACCTCAAATGGTAAACTTATGACCTATGACTACTGTGATTATATTTACTGATCAAGTTAAAATTGCGAAAAATAAACAGATTGAGATTGCTGACATTTTGAAATGTGGGAGCGTCTGAGCAAAGCTCGATTGTGTGCATAATACCAAAAAAATCGTTTAGCACTTTATGCAATACTCGACAATCGACGCGACCTCAATTCTTCAAACATGAAAAATATTACCCAGATTCCTTTTAGATCAATTTGTTTGCGAACAGTCTAGCAAGATCTCATCGTCTCTGGAATGGTATTGTTACTGACTGATGGTGTTGTGACTGGGCCCGCGTGGTGGATTACGGCCCACACCCTCTCACCGAGAGGAAGTCTGTGTCCCAGCAGTGGGAACATCATAGGCTGACGAAGTGTGATCGTGTTTACTTATAAACAAGACACGGTTGTTTTATTTCTCAGAAAGTATCCAACTGAACAAGTTCGTGGTTTTTTTTACTTGGGGTACTTTTTAGGTACAATTTTTTGGTGTAATTATATTTTATGAATAGTGGTTAAATAATAAAATATTATAGAACACCCGCCATTTTGATGTCAATATGGCGGGTGTACGAGTACCTTAATTTTGAAATAATTTCGTTCTGAAGGAGGTACAATTTTTTTAAACCTACGTACTAAATAGTACATTTCAGGTACATTTTTTTGGTAAATAGGAGGATTTGATTAGTTAAGGTACACCCGCCATTTTGACTCACCAGGGGAGCGGTAACTCTGTTACGAATTTATCCGCTATCCCTAGGCATGCAGCTACCGTAGGTTTCAACACGGTTCAAAATGCTCTAACAACCTAAATTCATATTTTATAGAGGTAACATTATTATATGGGAAGTCATCTCTGGAAGTACCTACTGATCCATCATCATCATCATCCTGGCCTTATCCCAATTTATTTGGGATCGGCGCAGAGATATTCGTCTGATTCGATTAGCACAGCATATGCATAATGCAGTCTCTTAACAGTCCCACTGCTGGGCCTTAATCTGCCAAGCACCGAGAGCGGATTGGAGAATGTCACATGTCTCCGAATTTTTGGTTTTAGGGCATGCCAGTTTCCTCACGAAATTCTCCTTCACCGTTTTGACTGATTCCATTAAGGTGGAAGCGCCAGGGTAACCCGCGAAATTCAAATTTTCTTACGTTTTTTGCAATTACTACGTGCGTACGTATTTATAGAACTTACGTTGGCTACCCTGTACATTTCATTCTTTCACTGATATACACTACACTGTCATTTCATCCCGGAAAACTTTGCGGTTCCTGAGGGATGAGCCACGAGAGCAAAGGTGTAAGAAAAGCTAACAGTAATAATTGGCCGTGAATGTGTGAGAGTACACAATAAGAAGAGATATAATCGGGCATTGTTTACCATCAGATCGTGAGTCACCCGGCTGTCGGAAACCGGTTCTGTTAGCTTTTATTTATTGTCCATTACACAGGTATGTAAGAACATAGTTGTGTTATTTAATGGTGGAAGTGAATATTATTGGGTTATTTTAATTAGTTTTTGGAATGTGATGTGATGTTTCGGCAGTAGGCATTACCAAGTGTTAGGCAGGACTCCTATTGATTAAAACCTAAAACCCACAGCACAGTCCTTGGGAAGCTTCTAGAACTAGGCTGGCTATGGTTATGGCAGCACTGTGTCCAGCGAGGCTCAGGGGAGACCTTTACAGTCTCTTAAGGGATGTGCCCTAACAGATGTTGCACAGTCGGTTCTTTTAAGAGGTGACGAGGTTCCATGTGCTGTAGGTGATCACCAGGGTGGTTTCAATGAGGTAAGAATCCCATATTCCCTGGTCTTTTCCCTAAAAACGTCCTAATAAAAAGGTTGTCTATGCTAGGCAGCACTACCTCGCACGATAATCGAGTAGAAGTACATATATGTACACAGTCACAGCACAAAATAAGTCCACGGGTTTGACGGCACGGTTGGCGTAGTGGTTGAGCGTTCGACTGCTGCGCTGCGGGTCGCGGGTTCGATCCCCGCACGGAACAAATATTTGTATGGCCTACAGATAATTGTTCCGGGTCTGGGTGTCTTGTGTATGTGAGTTTAAATGTTTGTGAACGCACCCACGATACAGGAGTTATTCCTAGTGTGGGACAACGTTTATTATAAAAAAAAACATTAGGTATAAAAAACTAAAACAGAATTTAAACACCTAAATGGTCCTGTCAGAATTCAATCAATCTGCCTAGCCTTTTCCCAACTACCTTGGGGTCGGCTTCCAGAATCCCACAGGAGGGAGGGAGGGTTTCATCGTTCAGGTCCTGTCAGAATTGCTCTGCATAATCTCTAGATAAATAACATCGCTTGTGCATTATTATTGGAGTTTATGTTAACAATATAAGTTACGACGACGCTATGGTGCTGCTGAGCCCATCGATCAGTGCCCTCAGGTGCTTAATAAAGGTATGTGAGTGCTATGCGGGGGCCCATGGGATCAGGTATAACACGATTAAGAGTGAGATGATGGTGTTCAAGTCCGGTACGAAGAGCTATGACACCGTACCTCAGGTCACATTGGACGGCAGAGCTCTCAAAAGAGTGGCGCAGTTTAAGTACCTGGGCCACTGGGTCACCGAGGCCCTCACAGACGATGTGGATATGGAAAGGGTACGCAGGGCATTGTCAGTCAGAGCTAATATGCTGTTCCGTAGGTTTGCACGCTGTACTGCACAGGTAAAAATAGCTTTATAAGGCGTACTGTCAGTCTATTTATACGTGCAGCCTATGGGTAAAGCATACGCAAAAATCTTACAGTGACCTGCGTGTTCAGTACAATAACGCGTTTAGGATGTTGATGGGCCTGCCACGCTATTGTAGCGCATCAGAGCCTTTAGACAAAATACTTTTCTGTAAACGTGCAAAATGTATGGCAAAGACATTACTGAGCGTGAGTCACGTGACAGTTCTCTGTCTAACGCTTCGTGCAAAACGTCGTTGCCATACATTTTGCACGAAGCGTTAGCGTTAACGTTTACAGAAATGTATTTTGGCTAAGGTATGTCTGCAGACGCTCAAGTGGATAGCTTTCAAGCGGTACATCGCAAAAGAATAGCGTCTCTGATGGGCCGCATACGGGGCAGCCCCAACAGCTTCTTGCAGCTGATTGTAGGGAGAATGGATGTGGATTGCTCCTTCATGGAGCATTGGACAAAACTACATGACTGTACAAATAGTGCGGTCCTGATTATTAAATCAGATTATTAAAAAAACTACAAAAAATAGACACACACCAATGGGAGTATTAACTCTCATTGGTGTGTGTCTATTTTTTGTAGTTTTTTCTTATTAATTGTTATACTATTTGAAAACATGTTTTCATGGTATGATGATGGATGACGGTAATACTGCTACATTAATTTGTAATTTATCTGAAATAAATGAATTAAATTAAATATTCATGAACAACATGCAAAATTTCAATGCAAAACTTAATCAGTCTTCCGCGTGACCATAATTGCAATATTGTACCTAAGGAAATATACTGAAATATCACTGTGGGAGTTGCAACCTACGCCACTTACTGCAATTTAAACTTGATACAGTTATTTATTGACTTCATACGTATGTTGTACGAAGATTGGTAACAAGACAGAATTAACTATAGGGACTGTTTGATACTTACGGGTTCTTTTCAATCCCTGCCAAGCAATGTACTTATTCCTGAAAATTCCCGCGCCTGCCAGAATTCTCCTACCACTTAACTCGGCACCCTATTGCTTGTTGATAGGAACAGGGACCTCAGTCTGCCTCTTCGTGTGGATTTATCGCGCATTGTATTTTGTCAAGTTTGTGGATCATAGCATATTGTTCTTAAAATCGCCTTAGGTTTACAACTCACTGGGGTCGCGCATAACTTCGAAAGAGAGTTACCGCGGCCCTTGGGACAGGCAACTGAAGGAACAAGTTTGACGCCCCACCCAGAGCGGGAGAAGTCATTGGATGATTTATCAACCTCCAAAAGAAAAGGTTTACAACTCAGCATAGTTGGCGCTACAAATGGTTGTAAGAATACTCCTTGAAAAAAAAAAACAAAAAAAAAATAATTAAAAACGACGATATCCGTTTTTAATTTTTTTTTTTTGTTTTTTTTTTATTGTTGATAGGCACGCGTTTGACCACCATCCCACCCGATGGCAAGCGATGATGGAGCATGCTTGCCTAGAAGCAACCTATTCACTCTTGACTTAAATATCGGCAACTCTACTGTAAGAAACTGTGGAGTATTTCGGAAACAAGAGGTATCTAGCCATAGTTAAACCCTACGCCATAAGTCTTCAAAAGGGCCTCAGCTCACTCTAAAATCATACAGCGTAAACATAACCCGAGTGGTATCTATTTATAAAGTAATAAACTAATAAGTTTGCTGGCAACGATGTGTCGGAAGCCGTATGAGTCATCCGCGGCAACATTGGCACAAAAACCTCTCGCCGAGCCTTTGACTAGTCGCGATGGCGGCAAAAACTAGCGGAGTTGTTTCTTACCACTAATGGTAGCGACTTGTGGTTAAATGAGAGTTTTTACTGAGGCACAAGTACTTTCAGTAAGACTTAACGTTACAGACATAACTTTGGTATTTAAAACGCCGAATGAGGAGAGGAATGTCTGTGTCTGATTCCGGAGATCAATATTGTTTGTTGGAGATTTGTTTGTTATTCTTCTAAGCGTGTCGATGCCAAAATTAGTTTTTAAATATATTGTTTAGCCCAGTATTCAGCGACGCCGGCGGCAACAGCATTCTCTGTTGTTATTAAGCGGAGCATTCAAATTGGTGAAAAATTGCAAAAGGTACTTTCAGCAAGACCTTATTATAATTTTACTAACATAACTTTGCAATTTCAAAGATGAATGGAGAGAAAAAATGTCTGACGCATTTCTAAGATGAATTATGTTTCGTTAGAGAGTTTGTTATTTAGCGGTGCATTTAAATTACTGACAAAAGGCAATCGGTTTAATGACAAAAAATACTATTTTGTCATTAAAATTTCATCTTCCACTATGATGCAGTTATAATTGTCCAAGCACGGCAGTTTGCACATCGATAAAAGCTGATAACAAAATATTCGCGGATGGGAGACGAGGACAGTGCCTTTTCTCTTTGGCAAACCAACGTATACTGTAAGTCTGTAACGTATATTCTACTTAGCACAATTTACCTTTTCTTTTTTTCCTCCTTCAAAGGCGCCTGCACTTTTGGAAAAAAGACGAGAGAGAAAAAAAAGACAGGGCACGTGGGATTCTTACCTCATCACAACTATCCCAGAGTTGACCACCAGCACATGAAAGGGGGCCCGTTACCTCTTGAAACGTTACCACTTCGGAACCCCCTCTGTACAAAACCTGTACAGAGCACATCCCTGAAGATAGCACAATTTACTTATTCGAAAACTGCATTTTACAACATTAAGGTAGATGTCGAACAGAAGATTTTTTCAAAAGAACCAGAATCAGTTCGTTTGACTCCTGAAAATCACATCTCATGTTAGAAGTTGTTTACTTTCTTCAGTCGTAATCCAAAATTGGTTAGATTTGATATGGTATAATTTTTTCTTGTTTTTATAATGCGCATCGCATTTTCTACTCTTGCTACGTGGCTAATCCGTCACTGGTAAGACCTGCCGCATACGATTTCATATCCTCATTCTTCTACCTAGGCAAACCATCCTGTGCAAGCCTCACACCTGGCTCCTGAAGTTCTCGAACACGTACCGCATACATTGGACCGCTCTGGCTAAGTGTATGTTAATAGCGCAACAGGTGCTGTCCAATGCCGCGTCGCCTACATACCTGCCTACGCCTGCGCCGGCGCATACCAACTGTATGCAACTCATTGAGTGTGTCAGTTTGACGTTGATTGAAAACCATGATTGTGTTTAACTGTAGCTTGATTGGTTCCGCAACTGAAAATGTGGCTTTTTTGGCTGTAGAGACCTCTATACCAACATTCCCGTTTTTTTTTCCTGGTGGAATCCTTCAAAAGGCACCTAGACTTTTGAGGAAAAACCAGGGAGTGTGCGATTCTTGCCTCACTAAAACTCTCCATCAGCACATGGAGCCCCCGTTACCTCTTAAAAAGACCACTCCGAAACTCTCCACTCCTCTGTGCAACGCTTGTTAAGGCATATCCCGAGGTTATGGCACTTCTCTGAGAACGTCATTCCCACCTTACGATAGGGGTACCTTAATCATCTCTGCTTTATCCATCAAACGACACCTGAACTTTGTCCAGGAAGAAACGACCAAAATCTGGCCATCTCATTCATAGGATTCTTGAGGTTTGGCTTACGAGAAATGTAAGAATTGCAAACAAAACGGTTTCTAAATATCTACCCAGTTGCTAACATTGCATCAGGGTTGGCGATATCCGTAGCTATGTCTCATTGATTTGTTATAAGAATTTTATTTATGGTCTAGAATGTTCTAGAATCAGCTAACTGAAATGTGACTGAAGTGGACATTGTTCTTAATTTATTGTCTATTAGCACTTTGGCCGCGACATTGCCCGCGTGGTTTTTAAAAATAAATATAATGTATAGCTTTCAGGAATAATGTAGCTTTCTACTGATGATAGAATTTTCGAAATCGGTTCGGTAGTTTCAGAGCTTAATTCCTACAAATAAACTTACAAACTTTACCTATTTATAATATTGGTAATTAGTATAGATTATTATAATGTTTTAAAATGATTTTCGTGATGAGCCAGCACTTGGCCTTGATCTCACCGGAACCTGATGGAATCAAAGGATGACTGATGATTAAGGACTGCGTTTAAAAGCTCACGCCCAGAAAATGCCTGAGCCTTTAGACAAAATACTTTTCTGTTAATGTTAACGCTAACGCTTCGTTCAAAATGTATGGCAACGTCATTACTGGGCGTGAGTCACATGGCAGTTCTCTCCGCAGGTAATGTCCTTGCCATACATTTTGCACGAAGCGTTAGCGTTAGCGCTATTATAAAAGTTATTTGGCTAAGGGGGCTGTTCACTCATGTTTTAGCTCTAAAAGTTCTTGAAATATTGGGGACTAGCGACCCGCTCCGGCTTTGCACGGGTGCAAATTACATACACAAACCCTTAGACTATGAAAGGTTATAGACGGAGTGTCAAAATTTGTGTCCGACCGAAAGTTCGGTTTCGGTTTCGGCCGAGTTTCGGCCAAAAATCAAGTTTCGCGCCAAAAACGGCCGTTTCTGACACTTTTGCCTACTACTTTGGATACGAAACATTTTGAGACCTGTTTTAACAACGTAAAATTTCTATATCCTCTTTGTAACAAACGTGAAGTTGGATTTTTTAATATTTATTTTCTGTGCTATGCTACGATTTTTTATTCAATGAGGGCGCCACTGGACCGTGAGTAGGGCCATAAGCCTTGGATTTATGTAGGCGCGCATACGCAGCCTACCTATGTATAACTGGTTATGAGTTTCAAACCATCTCTTTCATAGTAGGTATGCGGTGCATAAAACATTCAACAAAGATGACGGCGTAACGTAGTTAGCAGTAAACCTGCTAATTGAATGTCTAGGCAAACTGAGGCGAACGGTTCATGGCTGTGTTAGCATTGCCACGCATGCGCGTTACACTCCATTTACATTTTGTGCAAATTTTATAGTGCACGGACGGAGAGATGATGACCAAGTTTCTTGAAGGAAAATTATTGCAAATAATATTGTGAAAAATTGACAAACGCTGATGTGATTAGTTCATACAATCGCCTAGCCTTTTCCCAACTATCTTGGGGTCGGCTTCCAGTCTAACCAGATGCAGCTGAATACCAGTACTTTACATGAAGCGACTGCCTATCTGACCTCCACAACCCAGTTACTGGGTAACGATACCCCTTGGTAAGACTGGGTGTCAGACTTTCGGGCTTCTGACGACCCGTAACGACTGTCAAAGATCCACGATTGACAGCCGAGACCAACGCAACGGCTTAACGAGCTTTCCGAGGCACGGAGGAGTCTCGGTATGTAAAGATGGTCACTCATCCATGGTCCAACCCCGGCAAGCGTAGCTTAATCTGATGGATCGACCCGTGCGGCTGATTACTTTAGCCACGATAGTTGACGAACATCATCATCATCTTGACTGGCTTCAATTCTGAAGCGCGTCATTTGATAACGACGTTACTTTCCAAAAACCGGGGTTTGTATTCCAAATTAGGTTGACAAGTGTTAATTTTTCTTGGTAATGGTTGAAGAGTAGATGCACAAGGAAAGCTCGAATTAGATGAAATAGAAAAGGGGGAGGAAGTAGCGGACAGCCGATGTCTCTTTTTAGGGTTCCGTACCCGAAGGGTAAAACGTATTATTAACTTATTACTAAGACTTCGCTGTCTGTCTGTCACCAGGCGGTATCTCATGATCCGTGATAGGTAGACAAACCCGCCACACTATTCCCAAACCACTGTAACTTCTGTAAGCCAGAATCAACAGTGGCGACCACCAATGAAATAAGTGATAGGAATGAAAAAATCCCGAGGCAATGAAGCTCGACGAGTCCCAGAGAAACGATTAAACTGTCTTGGGTCCCGCAACGAAGTTAATCAGAAAAGACAGCGGAGGAGTAAGAAATAAGTGATAGGTAGACAGTTGAAATTTTCACAGAATGTATATTTCTGTTGCCGCTATAACAACAAATAATAAAAATAAAATAAATCAAAATTAAAGGGGAGCCCCCCTTGAGTCCCTACTGGAAACGTGTTTTTTTTTGTTTATTTAGGTCGATCTTAACAATGGCAACAAGTAGCCGCGTATAATCTTGAACGGAACCCTTCATGCGCAAGTCCGACTCGCACTTGGCCGTTTTTTTTTTTTTTAAATTGAACAACTATTTATTGAAAAACGTATTCTATTACTGTTATTTCCTGCAGATAGTGTTGCACATCGATATAACTGTAGATCCACCCTCAAGGCCGTTACTAATTTGCCGCCGTTGCGCGGCGGCACTCAGCAGGATATAGAATTTACGCAAACATCTCACGTTTCATCGTCTTCTATCCTTGCATGGTCTGCAGGGCTTCGTATGAATATTAGTTGCATTCGATTTAATTAATTGGCACTTAAAATTACTATGGATGGTCAGATAGGTAGTTTTTTTAGGATAGGAAATCATCAAACTGCTCCCGTTCTGGGTGGAGCGGGAGGGCGTGTCAGACTCTTACTGACTAAAACCCTTAAACCACGCGTGTTCCTTCAGTTGCCTGTACCAAGGCCGCGGTGATTCTTTGAAACATTCCCGCGAGCTTTTTCTTTTTTTGGGGAGGGAAGTCATCAAATGACTTCTCCGGCTCTGGGTGGAGCGGGAGGACGTATCAGACTCTTACTGACTAAAACCCAGTCGTATTCCTTCAGTTGCCTGTGCCAGAACCTCGGTGACTCTCTTTCAAATACATCTGCGACCCTGGCAGGATGGTCAGACAGTAATAATGGTTAAAATGCACTAAAACATATTATATTTAATATCATACTATTATTATAAATGTGAATCTAAGTTTGTTACGCTTTCACGCGAAAACTACTAAACCGATCATCATAAAACTTTGTACACATATTCTTGGAGGTATTAGTAACATAGGATATTTTTTATGAAAAAAAAAATGTACGAAAGATACATAAACGCGGGTGAAACTGCGGGCACAGCTAGTATTATAATAAATATATTATAGTATTTGGTATAGGTACGTGATGATCCCTGCCTAAATGCGTAACACACTTTCTATTAGAATCCGAAGGATTTTGAAGGAAGACGAAGTTCGTGATCTAGTTCGTCTTGCTGACATCATAATGAAAACTATGAAGGTTTTCTAAAATGATGTACACCAGATGGCAGCACTGAGGCGTCAGGTCCAAACACCTATTTTTTTTTTTGTGGGGTCTTAAATCATCCAATGACTTCTCCCGCTCTGGGTGGAGCTCAGGGCGCATCAGACTTTTACTGACTAAAACCCACCCTTGTTCCGGCCTGTGCCAAGGGCCGCTGTAACTCTACCCCTGCCTTTCCTTTTGACAGTTCAACAACATTAAAGAAAGGCTGGTTTTGCGTTACGCTAACGCCAAGTGACAGTTGATCCCAAGCTACACATCGCACATATTTTGTTAATCAGAAAATAAGTAATGTCTGAGGGCTCTGGGATCTTTCTCTAAGTGAAATGGGTTTGTACAATCACGAGCAAAAATATGAAGCAAACTTGTAAGCTCGTTTTAAGATACTCGAGCTTACAAGTAAAGTTTGTCGGTGTACATATTTTGCTCGTGAGGATGTGAGGTGACTGTTCAAGCAACAGCTTGAATGTTTATTTCTAGACAAATGTCACTGTTTTTAGGGATCCGTACCCGAAGTGTCCAAACGAAGCCCTATTGCTGTCACATAATTTTGTTCCGAAGATTTTTTTAACTTCCCATTGACCTATGAACTTGAAAGGGGAATGCCCAAAAATACCTGAAACGGACAGGAACTAGTAATAGTCCCTAATTCTATTTAGAATAAAATAGGTATAATGAAATAATTCTTAAGTTTGTTTAACTAGGGTAAAAATATAACGATCACTAAATATATTTCACTTGATATCCGCTTTATTTATATGGAGGTCGTGTTTATTTGACATGAGCAGTAATGTCAAACTGGCACTAAAGCAAAGGACATGTGGTTCGTACAGCCTAGATACGTTTTCTATTTAAAAAATTAATTTTAATTAATATTGACAAGCATATATTATTTTAATTAGACTTACGTCACATATAGATCGTATAAATAATATAGATCGTTAAAATAATGATAACTGTGCACTAAATGTATAAAATAGTTCCATATGGATTATTTGATGATTCCTCTTTAGCTGAATGTCACTTACTCATGTCAAATAAACACGACTTCCGTAAAAATATAAGCGGATATCAAGTTAAATATATTTAGTGATCGTTATATTTTTACCCTAGTTAAACAAAGTCAAGAATAATTTCACTACTTATACGTGTTTTATTCTAAATAGAATTAAGGACTATTAATAGTTTCTGTGCATTCCAGGCATTTTTTTATATGGCAGATGGGCATTCCCCTTTGGTGACAATGTTTGTTACTTATTATTACGTATATTTTACTTACAAATATACAGATACCGGCACGGTTCTTGAGCGCTCGGCGAAAGAGTGGGGATCGCTTTGCGCATCGTACACTTAAGACAAAGAAAACGCACACCCGTTTATTATTTATTTTTTCTAAGTTACCTACGTAATTTCTTACTGGTTCTATGGTTGAAAGAAACAGATGTGTTCGTAGCCTCCGCTGTTCTTTTTAGAACTTGTTTTAAATTTCTGACTCCTTCTTCAATCTCCTTTTTCATAAAACAGTTTACATGGTAAATCAGTTTTCTGGCTTGTCTATTTAAAACAGTGTTTTACCTTGGCATCTTATACCTAAAAAGAATACTATGTCACATAGGACCAAGGCAGCTTTCAACTGGTGAAAGAATTTTTGAAATCGGTCCAGTATATTTGGAGCCTATTGAATACAAACAAACAAACAATCAAATCTTTCCTCTGTATAATATTAGTGTAGATAAAAACTTTATTTATAGTACATTTTGATACAAGTACAAGTACAAATAAAATAATTGAACCAAAAATAGTTTTGCTATAATTACAAACTGACATTAATTATTTTTTTCCCCGCTTTGCTTTCGATAAATATCACCTTTTATTATAATTACAAAGGTCTAATTAATAAAAAAATCACCATCACACACACAAATATTTGAGTTCTATCTTACCAGATAAATTAAAATGATGCAGTTTAAAAATTGGTGTCAATTAAATTAAATTGGCCGGAATTGTACTCGTCGTCGTGAGGTACGTGCAACAAGAGTATAGAACAAATCCCGAGTGACGGCTATGACGCGATGCGCTACGGGCCAATCACGGCCTTGCGCCGCCCCCGCGCCTCACTTCATACCACCAAAGGGACCCAATAACTCACTTTTGCGCAGGTGAAGGTCAGCGCTCAAGAATCGTGCCGATGATGATACTAATGTATTGATAAATCTGATTTTTTCTTTGATTATTCTCTCATTTGGTACGGAACCCTAAATGTACGAAGTCCGACACGCACTTGGCCGGTTTTCATTATTTACCTCAGTTTTTCAAAGCCAACTTTTACTACAAACGACTAAATAATTACATATTGCGATGCTGTTTTAAATATACCACCAAATCAACACAAGATGTAGTCTGAAACAGTGCTGAGAGAAACTAGGTTTTGAAGATTGTTATCTTATCGAGCAGTTTGTTTGACTAGCATACATTGTATCCTATGCAGATTTTTCTTTGGTCATTCAACTTGTATTTCTAACAGACTTCTGAAAAGGAGGTTCTGTGTTCTACTGTATGTATGTTTTTTGTTATGTATGTTCACCAATTTCTCTGTTAGTTGTGGACCGATTTTCAAAATTCTTTTTCTTTCCGAAAGAATATACTCCCGAGGACCACCCATATAAATTATATGCAGTGGGCAGGGCACATTGCTATGGAATGGCGACCGCGTACTGGAAGACGCAGCGTTGGAAAGCCCCCACAAGGTGGACCGATGACCTGGTGAGGGTCGCGGGTAGCCGATGGATGGGAGACGCACAGGACCGACCATTGTGCCGACACTTGGGGGAGGCCTATGTCCAGCAGTGGACGTCTTTCGGCTGAAATGATGATGATGAATGATGAGTTAAACTTTAACAAAAATAAATGATCTATGAAAGATAGACATCAAACAATTTTAGCGAACTTTCAAAAAGTGTGATTTCAAGCGTAGGAAACACTACAAAGAGAAAGTTTCTAGGTAAACCCTAGATGGATGCCAGCATTCTCACAAAAGTCAATACGAATAATGTATACTACGTAAGTTGTTTCCTGAAGTGGGTTTGTTTAAGGTGGAAGCGCCAGGGTAGCCCGCGAAATTCAAATGTTCTTACGTTTTTTGCAATTTGCGGGTCAGTATCAGGTTGTATGTTGGTCAAAATATGATTCGCGGCCGTAGTAAGTATGTATTTCTAGAATTAAAATCATCAAAACAACTCTTTCAATTAGAATTGATGTTAAATGTAGTATTTCAAGAAATCATGACATTTGGCATCAATTCTAACTAAGAGCAACTCTCTTAGTTAGAATTGATGCCAAATGTCTACTATTATAAATATACTAAACTATTGATGATTTTAATGATTACAGTTCTGTAAATACGTACTTGCTACGGCCGCGAATCATATTTTGACCAACATACAACCTGATACTGACCAGCAAATTGCAAAAAACATAAGAACATTTGAATTTCGCGGGCTATGCTTAGGTAGAGTAGGCACTGGTAATTTAGGCTATTGCTATCTTTTTCTCTCTAATAAAACCAGAAAGAGACGGGAAGCACATCAATCACATCATCATCAATGCTTTTAACACGACTACCATATTATTACATAAAAACCGGCAAGTGCGTGTCGGCCTTCGCTCATTTAGGTTTACGTACCAAATGAGGGAATTATCAAAGAAAAACACTGATTTATCTGGATTTATCGATATATAATGGTATTTTTTAGTAAATTATACGTACTAATAATAAACGTTATCACCAAATTTCAAGTTCATAGGTCAATGGGAAGATAAAAAATTCTTCGGCACAAAATTCTTCGGCACAAAATTCTTCGGCACAAAATTCTTCGGCACAAAATTCTTCGGCACAAAATTTTTTGACAGACGACGGACAGACAGACGGAGACGTGAGTCACAGCAAACGGAGCCCCCGTGTGGACCTTTCAGGTACGGAACCCTAAAAATATTCTACGCATTAACAGAGTGCAACGGGAATTGGTGGTCATTTTCAAATACTGCTTCTCCCCATATAAATGAACAACTTTCATAAAAAAGTCCTAGTCAATTAAAGTTCAATTCCAAAAAAAAAAATTTGGAAGTCCTTTAATAATTTTGATGATAATTTTGTCCTTCCAATTAACTTTGGGAATTTATTTTGAGTTCCTTGAAAAAGTTCATTTCCATGGGCAGAAGCATTACCTAGTTAAAATTTTGAAAATAGTCACCACATCAGTGTCTCATTGTCGCGTCGCTCCTGTCTGCGGAAGCCTTTATATGGAGTCGCCGCAGCACATGGGAATCTATCACTGTGTAGTATCGGAAGTCAGACTTCACTTTCCACCCAGCCATAACGTGAAACATCTGTCAACAATCCATGTTTCGCTATATTCAACGACAGCTTTCTACAAACAATTTGTTGAAATTGTTGAAAATATTTCGCTTTTCAAGATAAACTATTGTGCGTTTAACATTCTTTGAGGAGTGGCTGGAGAGGAGTCGCAGCGTCCTCACCTTCCGCCTGACGCAGGTTCTCACCGGACATGGTTGTTTCGGAGGGTTCCTGGTTCGGATAAGGCGGGAGGAAACGCCCGGGTGTTATCACTGAGCAGATCGCCCAGAGGACACGGTGGAGCATACGGTGGAGGTCTGCCCCGCTTGGGCGGAGCACCGCCGTGTCCTCGTGGATGCGATAGGTGGCGGCGACCTCTCGCGCCCGGCCCTGGTTCAGGCCATGGTACGGAGCGAGAGGGAATGGGAAGCAGTGTCCGCTTTCTGCGAAACAGTAATGCTCGCGAAGGCGGAAGCGGGACGCGTGAGGGAAGCTCAACGGAGTGGCCCTCACGGTCACGGCCGAGAGGCACTGGGCGTAGGATGTCGCGAGACGATCTCCAGCCACCGTAGACCCGGGCCTGCGGACGGCGAGCAGTGGGTAGCTCGCCGTCCGATCAGTACCAGGCCCGTGAGTCGACGGCCCGTAGTGTTCTACGCGCGCCTCAAAGAGATGTTGTAAGCCAACACTGACGGGGCCCATCGTGGCCGGTGCCTACATGCCTAGGAGTAGCAGATAAATTCTCAACATGAGTCATTACACCCCTGGGCTCTCAGGCAGGGAAGGAACAATGGGATTTAGTCAGTAAGAGTCTGACACGCCCTCCTGCTCCACCCAGAGCAGGAGAAGTCATTGGATGATATCCCACACGGCAAATAAAAAAGCGTTTAACATTAGTCATGGATATGGAACTGTGTGGAAGTCGCTAAACTGCGGGAAATGCGTTATAATGGTGCCAGTAGGCGGTAATTATATTCTCTTTGTAGGCCCATCCTGCAGTAACCAGGGTCAGTCTCTTGCACACTGCACAATTATTTATTCACGTTCATCGTCCTAAACCTAGAACAATAATGTACTTAGGTAGTGACTTTGATCTAGGCTTGGGTAAAAAATATCGATATAAATAGAAGATATTTTTATTCGAAATGATCAATCTTCAATATTTATTATAGGGTATTTTTTAAAATAAATGTTCTCTCAAAAATTGACAGCAAATCAACCACGATTGCTGCAATCGTATGTTTTTGAATTGTTAACACAGTTTAATGGGGAACCACAAGTAAAAAGTGAAAAATAAAAAACTTTTTTTCAAAAAAATAGAACCGACTTCCAAAAAAAGTGGTAAATAACTTATTTCGGAAGTCGGTGTTTCTGGTTTTGTATCTTCGTTTTTTGACACCGACTTTTTTTTGGAAGTCGGTTCCATTTTTTTGTAAAAAATTTTTTTTTGACAATGCTCATAATGCCCAAAAATGTTACCCAATGCCCAGGCTTTGGGCAAATATATCGATATTTTTTTTAGTATACATTATCGATATGATATTTTAAATCGATTTATTTTTCACTTGCCCATCCCTACTTTGATCTACTACAAAAAACAGTGGTGCTATTCTGTAAAAAGTAACCGGGAAAACTAAGCTGAATCTTGCTAGAACATTCAACCGTGGACGAAGATCATAATAAAATTAGATCACAAGATTACAAAACAGACATCTGTATCTGCGATTCAGTCTTGGCAAGAACCGATAAGTCTCTTTTAGGCTACCTATGTGGTGTATTTCGCACTAGTCCAGAAAAGTGCGATGGCCAGCCTTACAATTTATTATAACATTTATTGTATTAGGCTGGACGCCCGCCAGCCCCCACTGATCGCGCGGCAGCCCCCACAGTAATACTCGTATTTGTCACTAAATAAATTGTACTTATTCCTTTCGAGTGTCTTGTCTTCGGCTCGGGCACATTGGGGCTGCAATGCGGCCGTTGTTTAAGGCGTATAATATATCCGCGAAGTGGCGCCCTCATTGAATAAAAAATCGTAACAAAGCGTAGAAAATAAATATTATAGAATCCTATGTTGCTTTTGTTACAAAGAGAATAAGGTATTTTTACGTGGTTAAAACAATACTCAAAATGTTTCGTATCCAAAGTAGTAGGCAAAAGTACCAAAAACGGCCATTTTTGACACTTTTGCTTACTACTTGGGACACGAAACAGTTTCGAGTCCTGTTTTAACAATGTAAAAATACCTTATCCTATTTGTAACAAACGCAACATAGGATTCTTTAATCTCTATTCTATGCTTTTTTTTGTGGGGTGGGAAATCATCCAATGACTTCTCCCGCTCTGGGTGGAGCGGGAGGGCGTGTCAGACTCTTACTGACTATTACCCACCCCTGTTCCTTCCTGCCTCGAGTGCCCAGGGGCGAGGTAACTCTGTTTCGAATTTATCCTCAACCCCCGAGCAGGCATCGGCCATGACGGGCCCCGTCTCTTGCTGACAACTCTTTGAGGCGCGCGTGGAACACTACGCGCCGTCGACTCTATTCAGTAATCTGTGCTCTCGGGCCTGTTGCTGATCGGACGGCGAGCTACCCATTACTCGCCGTCCGCAGGCCCTGGATACGAATTTTTATTCAATGAGGGCGCCACTTATAGGGAGGTAAATGTCCCTTGTAAAAGGCCCTTAATGTTTTAAAATTCTGCATTGTTCTTACTTTCTTTGTGGTCACTGTAGTTGGCTTTCCAAACATATTTTAAAAGAAAATAATTGAATACCTAACTTGCTGACTGTGATAACACCTTACGTTTACTGTCAGCTTATTTCCTTCGTTAAGAGCTGCATTAATTAGACAGCCGTCTCTCTTGATACATTTACTAATTACGTGATATTTCATTTTTGATTAGCGTTGCCGACTTTCTGTTGTAGAGGCTGGTTTTGTTTTCACTTTAGTCGTGGTTTTATCGAGTCTGAATAATGTTAAAACGCAATATAACTACATAAAAGCGAACGATTACTGTAACTCCGTCGGCTGGTCTCAGTTTCAGGGGTAAACGACCCGAATCAATCGTCTGAGTCCATTCGCTATATTTTTTGTTGCCTAACGCGTTCTCGAGCGCTGGCGCACCACTAAAGTCGATTTTTAGCTGTTAATTAACTGTAACTACGAATTTGAAATATTACATTATTATTTTACTAGAATTATGAACGTTACGTTTAAGCCTATATTGTAGCCATTGTAGGTATTATCGTTGTTTGGATCGCGTGACGATAGCGCGTTATGGAGAAGGCTCTTGCGAATTCCTTTGCCTTCAGACTTTTCCAATTACTTATAAGAAAAACTCACAGACATTTGGATGATTGATGTTTTCATAAACCATAAGGCACTTGTCTCAACGCCGGCGATGAGTGAGTAGCGAGTAGAGCTTCAAAATAAAAACGAGTTGGCGAGCGGCGAATAGCGAGTGGTAGGATAGTTTTGTCGCTGGGCTGCGACGGGCGAAAGGCGACTACTCGCACCACTCGCTCGGGTTGGTTGGTCTCTCCCTTGGCGCTTCTGACCGCCGAGCGAGAATCGCTGAGCGAGTATCGCAGAGAGAGTAAGCTTAGATATAGTCTTGTCGCTAAGCGACAAACTTGTGGACCGGGTCCTCGCCGGTGGCTCAGTATAAATATGGACAATAGGGAAACTACGTACAAACGTTTGAAACGGCACACTCATACAGACGCGCGCATCTACGCTACCCCTAAAGGCGCAATTACACCTTCCGATTTTAAGGGACCCAATTTAGGAAACAGGAAGGTGTAATAGCAGTTAGAGCAGTTAGTGTCCGATTTAGTGAGATTGAAAGGTCCCGATTTGACTTCCTAAATTGTGTACGATTTAGGATAGTGTAATCGCATCACTCCGATTTAGAGCTAAGTGTTGCCAATTTAGCGACTTTGTCACTTTGTTTCGCTACAAATGGGCGATTAGTATTTTTGTATGTGTTTAAAATAAAATAAAATTTCCCAAAGTCCCTTTCCCAGAAAAAAATCTGAGTCCGCTGTTTTTATTTTTTAGTTCGCTCCTGGTAGAATAGCGACTTTTAATATTATGTCTAGGGACTCGAATTTGTAAGAGTTGGCAACACTGCAGACTTAGGAGCCCGACTTAGGAGTTCAATTTAGGATAGTGTAATCGCTCGCTTCCTACTTCCTAGTTAGTTTATTCCTAAATTGGGTCCCTTGAAATCGGAAGGTGTAATTGAGCTTTAAGCGATAGTCGCGGTGCGCGCAGTTGCGGTTGCCGTGTCGAGACGAGTGGTCGTGTAATCTCTTGAGCCACGGACCGTTTTAAAATGCCACGAGCGTATTACGCAGTGTACTGTTGTATGAACTCGGCTTCTTCAAATCCGGGGCTTTCGTTTTTTAAACTCCCTGCTGATCTTGAAAGGTATCTAATAATGCTTTAATTATGAAAAATTAAGACGTATTTTAAAATGTTAATGGTTTTTCATTTACATCACACGCATTTTCAGGTTGAAACGCGGTAAGGTGCGCTGCCGCAGGGTTAACTAGCTATCGGCCGAGCGCCGCGCATTTTGACTTCACTTTAACACCCTCGAAAACCATGAAAATTTTTACGTGACGTGAAAAAAAAGGGTACGGGCCTTTGTGGGATATCTTAATGTTTTTCAAATTGCGCGGCAACTTTGAAGCATCTTCCATAGATTTTTTTTCCAAACATTAACAGTGACAACCCTAGCTCTCTAATGGAGCGTAGGTAATTATCTCAACAAATAGGCTTAGTTTCCATACTGTCCATATTTATACTGTGCCGGTGGTGTGAAAAGTAAGCGATCTACTATTAATCTAAGCATGTCTTTTGTTTACACGGAATGTATAACTATTGTACGTTTCTTGAGCGCCAAAATAGCCGAGAGTTAAGATGGTTTTACACCGGCGAGGCGTGGATGGGATGGGCGAGAATTGAAATCACGCTTAGAGCGGTTGCGCACTACGTCCGATATAAGTATCGGATAAATAAGTTTATCCGATACTTATCCGTCAAAATACAGATCTATTGAAAACTCGGACCGAACTCGGATCGGTAGTGCGTAACCTACCATACAAATTATTCTACGACCACGCCAGACCGTATTTTCACGGATAAGTATCGGACGTAGTGTGCAACCGCTCTTACCCTTTTACACCGAAATGTCTCGCGATGGCCAGCGCGTCCTCGCGCCCGCGCTTTCACGCGCCGTCCGGCCAGCCGTGTCTCGCGCGCCTACTACGTTTTGTGGAGAAAGAGCCAGTATTGTGCGATCAACGTTCGGCGGTTTGTCTTGTGCCATGTTTCGTCATTACTTATTAAATATGTTAATGGTGGAAGAAGAAAACATGTAAATAGCACTGGGAGCTCAAGAGTATATTATGCAGCGATGTCTCGCAATAGCAGGAGTGAGCCGGCGCGTGCGGGCGCATGCTAGCGCGTGATAGCGCTTGAGAGACCGAGAATCCTCTTGGGGTCCTCGACGACCGTTACGAGACTTGTATATCTGTTTTACAAATAAATAAATACTCTATTCTTAGAGCAATATTATAATATCCTCGCGCATCTAGATCTTTTACATCAAAGATGGGCAGAGCGTGGATAGAAATTTTGCCATACATATTTCAATTCTCACCCATCCCATCCACGCTTCGCCTCGCCGCCTGTGTAAAACCACCTTTAGTCGCTACCTCGCCGGCGGGCGGTGGGACAACTGCCTAAAGATTAGACATTCAATAAAATTCGATTCATTAGGGCAAGTGCTAAGTTAGATAAATAGCTAACTACTAAAGCAATGTCTATTTTTTGCTTTCTGACAAACCTCAATGACGCCTCCGCTCTTAGTCATCCATGAATGTGTACCTATGCAGATTTATCTTGCTTGTCAAGTTGAAGTGTCCGAAAAACCAACTTAATGTTAATAATACAATGCTGTACTAAGTATGTATTATTATGTTGATGTTGTTTATCCAAAAAGACGCCCGCAGGTAGGTAAAGTGATCCACTCATTGCCGCCTCCAAGCTAGGAGGGAGACATTGATCTTTAGTAGGTGTGTGCCGGACGGAATGTAGGCCAGAGCGCAGTCTGCGGCCTATTGAGAACACAAGCACAGACAAGAATACCTATCTATTTTTTATCGCGCTCCAAACTAATTAGCCGACTTCAAACGATGTTTTCGCTTCAGCCGCTCCTGAACCATGTGCAACCGTCACTTTCATTTCACATATCCGATTAATTTCAGTCGACGGAGTTGACTATTCGTTTTTGGTACCGCACCACTCTGACGCACGGGTTAACGCGGGTCAATTGTTGTATACTATGTTCATAAAGGTTAATTTTCACGCGGGAAACACACACAGACGGAGGAAACCGCGTAAAAGCGCAGCGTGAAACTCCCTCGTCAATGCAGCGTCCCAAAATAAGGCGCAACTAAATATAGAGGCGTAGGAAATGCCTTTGTAACTAGATTAGTTTCGGTTTGTCACTGTGTATTGTAGGCGGGGTAGGATGTGGAAGTAGGTACTCACCAGAATCTTGCGCTCGCATGTTACAGCGTTTGGCGGATACGTGTTTATTTCACTGATATTATTTTGGTTCGCGTCGCCGCTCGTCGCTCGCGCAGATCCCGGTCGTGTGGCGCCCGCCCGGGCGGTGTGCCGACTGGCGCGCCGCGAGTGCGCTCGCGTTACCTCACTGTGTGCGTGTGTGTCGCGACACGGAGTGCGCACTGTGTCGCGTTTGTCATCAGCGAATCGCCGCACGCGCTGCGTCACAGCCCTTTTTGACCATCATTGTCGTGTTCGTAGGGAAGCCACACTACTGCACCATCCGACCGACACTCTCTCGTACACTATTTTGGTACAAGTTTGCATCTGTGTTGTTATTTACAAAGTGAGAATGTGCCACAAACCACAAACTCGCAAGCGTGTGCTGTTGGAATACGCGCTGCGCACGATTCACGAACTATTCAACCATTGAAATACTGAATCGATGTTTGGCTGCTCCACATCGGCTGTTGCTTTGGTAACTGCTTTGTATTTGCCGGTAATATAATATAAATAACATGTAAAGATCTATTCTGCAACACTGTCACACACAGCCTTAAAATATAAATGGATTTGTTTGAGATTTTATGTAATTTACGTAGGTAGCTAAAGACACGACCGCGACGTTGGTGCGTGAGCAATAAGAGCTTACCTACAGTACAGGGTGAGTTTCAAAAATAGGGTTTTTGATGAGGTTTTTAAATTCAGGATTCCATGAGGAATCATCGTCGCCAGATATTCAAAATATTTCAATTTACCTATCGAGACCTTCATTACTTGAAGCACCAGATAAAGGTACTAGTTTCCCTTTCCATTCGGTATCAGCAACTCTATTGTAGGTAGAGGTACCCGGTCTTTTTTTTTTAGGGTGGGAAATCATCAAATAACTTCTCCCGCTCTGTCTGGGTGGAGCGGGAGAGCGTCTCAGACTTAACAGACTAAATCCCACCAGTGTCCCTTCAGTTACCTGTGCCTCTTTTCGAATACTCCTACGACCAAACTCTACCCGGTCTGAAAGTAATAAAGCAAGAGGTGCATAACATAAGCTCACGATGCAGTGTGACGTACTTGTGCACGATCGTCAGCTTACTTCGGCACTACCCACAGTTCATCGACAATGACGCGGAGTGAAAGGCTCCCGTCTGCTGTTGAAAGAATCGCGATTCGCGCGGCCGTATAAAAATGTTGTGGGTGTAGACGTACGTACTTGACTACTTGGAAACTTTATTTCCAGAATAGGACAAGAAGAGAAGAGTTATTCAAACGTATTGACGGTTTTAAAGGCCCCGCTGTCAGTTAGGGTGGCTGACGGATACCGGTCGACAAATAATCGATCGATGGTCGATGGATTGGAATAATAACATCTATTTACGAATTTTGCTACGCAGTGAATCACCTCATGTTCCAAGCCGCAACTGCACGCACCTACATTGTGCAATTTTCTATGGTCTAGTCTGTAGTGTGATGAAGGCAGATAGGTAACTACATAGATTCGTGTAGGTAAAGTTACCATTCGTACAATAATAAACAGGATGGAAACTTTCAGCGGGAGTCGGGACAGTAAGGGGAACTACCTTAACCGTTGCAGCTACACGAAAAGGGCCTTGAGTGACTATCCATACCGTAGACCCGGGCCTGCGGACGGCGAGTAATGGTTAGCTCGCCGTCCGATCAGCACCAGGCCCGTGAGTCGACGGCGCGTAGTGTTCCACGCGCGCCTCAAAGAGAATTTGTCAGCCACCACTGACGGTGCCCATCGTTGCCGGTGCCTGCATGCCTAGGGGTAGCGGATAAATACGTAACAGAGTTAACGCTCCCTTGGGCACTCAGGCAGGGAAGGAACAGGGCTGGGTTTTAGTCAGTAAGAGTCTGACACGCCCTCCCGCTCCATCTAGAGCGGGAGATGTCATTGGATGATTTCCCACCCCAAAAAAAGGAGACTGTACATAATTTTTCGTGAAATTTTGATACGTATACAGATTTTCAAAAAAATGTACAGTTGGCAAGAAAATGGCCATTGTACACAATATTTTTTTTGATGCCTAACGATCCTGTTTCTAGTACCACAGATAATATAATACTAGCGTACTAATACTGACCAGAAACTTTTAAGGGGCCAACCCAGGTTGGAATACTAAAAAAGTCAGAAATTGCAAAAAACTTTTCCCAAACTATTGTATGAAAATTTTACACAAAAATTATTTTGATGTCAATCGATCCTGTTTGATTGGTAATAATTTATTATTGAAAGAAAGTAGAAAATATATCAGTTGTCGCTTATTTGAAAATAAACCACAGATAAATGATCATAGTCGTTTATTGTCTACTCTTTTTAAGTATGTATTACCTTCTCCGTTTAATGAGCACACGAAATAGTTTAATGAGCAAATTACGCTACCAGCCGCTAGATGTCACTATACATATTAAATACATTCAATTTAAAGCTGTATTGTGTTAACGATAAGATCGATATTTCCGTAACGAGGTCATTAGTACTGTAGTAGACTTTGACATGTGCCTAGTAGGAATATTCGCGAATAATATGTTTGAGTTTAAAAGAAAGTAGACCTTAACTAGTAAACCATAAAGTCTACTTTTACTTGTCTTGTTTAATAAAATATTGTTTTTCAAATTTTAATCGAAATAAAATAAATTAGGACTAATCGACGGTATGATATTCCACCATTTGATAAATTTGTGGTTTTGCTATCGTGTTTACATTCTAATACAGCACAACAGGGCATTTTGTATTTTTTTTTTCAAGTGTTCGTAACTATGACGGTTGTAACAAGACCATAACAAGACTGATGCGCGTGGCGTGTGCGCGAAGCAGACATATATGCGTAACTCCGCAAAACTCGGGGTACGCGGGCCCCGCCTACTTGCGACTTCTACTGTTTTTTCTGTTCTGTGGAGTCCTTAGATGTCAGAAATCACAAAAAAATGTCAGAAATTATCCTATGTGATAGAACTTTATAAAGATTACCGGAAAAATAAAACTATGTTTCGAAATAGCACACTTTCTCAGAAATCATCAACCAAAATTTTAGTTCCACTATCGGTCAAGAGATGGTGCTGACCTAAAACTGCAACTGTACATAAAGTAACACAATATCCAAAATATTTATATATGATGGTACGGAACCCTCGGTGCGCGAGTATGACTCGTTCTTGACCGGTTTTTTTATGTCAATCGATCCTGTTTCTAATACTGAACAAAAACTTCTGTTGGACCAACCATCGTAGGAGTATTTTATAAGTTAAAAAAACTATTCTCATACATTTTGTAGGAAATCATTGCAGGTCAGAAAGAATTTGTGAAACTAAAATATAAAAAAAAAATCAATAAAATACAAATGATCACATATTATGGTAAAACTGTACACTGTACCCTAAATAAAAAAAAAAACTAGGAATCCTACGAGTATTAATTTTTTTTTTTTTTTGTATAGGTATCTGACATTTTAGGACTCCAACGATGGTTGGTGCCATAGAAGTTTTTGATCAGAATTAGAAAGAGGATCGATTGGCATCAAAAACTTTGTCGTGTAAAATGGCATTTTCTTGATAACTGTATTTTTTTTTTAAATCTGTGAATGAGGACCAAAATTCCACCAAAATTATGGTATCCTTAGACCTTTTTCGTGTAGTCTTACTGCGCCGCTGAAAGTTTCCAACCTGTATAACTATTACTAATATATACCTACTAATATTCATCATCTTCCTGCCCTTAACCCATGTTACTTGGGGTCGGCGCAACACGTTTTTTTCTTCCATTCTGTCCTGTCAGCCGTCACGCTATCTATAGCTACTAATATTTATAAAGAGGTAACGTTTGTGAGGTTGTAGGGGGTAATCTCTGGATGACTGGATTTATTGAACCGATTTTGAAAATTCTTTTACCAATAGAAAGCCACGTTTTTGTGAGTGTCATAGGCTATAAATATTTTTGAAATTCACGCGGACGAAGTCCCGAACGAAGTGTTAGTACTAGTAGTATAAGATATAAAGCGGGTATCACAAAGAGGGCAGAGCAGAAAACAGCTAACTTTTATGGAATCACTTATGAGTTCATCATGTAATCGAATAAAATGTGGGTTGAGTGCAGACATAATTAAGCTAATAGTCTCGAGACTTCACGATTTCGCCGAGTATCCTTAAGACACCTAAACCTCTTCCCAGAATCCCAGCTAAAACACTAGGAAGTGGTGACGGTGACGGGCGGGAGTTTTTGGGAGACTGTTTTTGAAGTAAAACTTCTTTACGCACGCTTGACTTGGGGAGTAAGCTGGTGAATGCGTGACGAGAGCGTTACGAAAAGTGTGATCGGGCGAGGCGAACGGAAGAGATGGAGCTAAAGAAGTTTTACTTCAGTCGTGTGTTCTAAAGCACGTTCGTTTTTATGTAGAACTTTGACGTTCAAAAGGTGGACGCTCTCAGCCTTGTTTGACTAAATGACTTTTGATTTTGAGTTTTGACCACCATTTTAATCTCAATGCTTAGTTGGACACGTTAACAGGAACTATTATCGTGTAATTTAAACGATTCTTAACAGTTAAAATAAAACGCCAGTTTCTCACATAACATGTGTTATATCTCATTTACCATAAGAAAATAAATATATGGGATACATTAGCAACCTGAGTTGTTCACCTCATTGGATATCTGACAATTCACAATGAATTCTATACAAACTACTAGAATCATTTACATTTATGAATATTATACCTTTTTAAATATTATACGTTTTTTACTGACTGTACAATTTTGAAGTAGTTTTTCAAGAGTGAGATTTCCGTTCATATAATTCAGTAACATAGGTGGAATGAGTGAACTATCACCAGTATACCACGTTACTAGGGTTTAATTTCTTTCCACAAATCGGAAGATAATCATGTACCTATGGTAAAACTAAGGGTAAAATACTGGAAAGGTTGAACGTTAGGCCCATACCTCACTCATACTCAACTCTATGGAGGATACCTCACCTGGTCTTCGTTTGATCGCATAAAATTGTATACATTTTATTGGTGACAAGACCGACCCCACCGCCACTATCATCCTAGTGAGGGACAGGCCTTAAGGTGCCATGCGCCAGGGTAGCCCGGGAATTTCTAATTTTCTTACGTTTTTTGCAATTTGCAGGTCAGTGTCAGATTGTATCTTGGTCAAAATTTGATTCGCGGCCGTAGCAAGTATGTATTTATAGAATTATAATCATTAAAATCATCAATACAACTCTTTCAGTTAGAATTGATGCCAAATGTCGGGCAGATGCAGCTCTTAAAATATGACCACACCTTTCCGCTACATCCTGTATAGATGACCACCCATTTCTGTTAGTTATGTGAAGACTTACTTAAATTTGACTTAAAAAGTAAAGCTTACTAAACTTTACAAAATTATGAAAGGAGATAAGATTATTGTAAGCCAACACTACATAATTACAAGTAAAATCATGACTAAGATAAAGTGGACCAAGTCCTAAAGAAGAAAATTATATCTACAGGTAATGTGTAAATTATGTTTGAAAACTAACAGCTAAATAAATTACGTTAAGTTTTTAAAAATAATATTTACAACTAGCAAGAGTTTGATGTGCCCAAAAACATGACCCTGTCTTTACTGTCGCGGAGTGTCGCGTAGTCGGATGAAAAGTTATTTACACACATTTCGCCAATAATGATTGCGTCCCATGTATAGTTCGCTTCAAAGTTAATGACGCGTGTGAAGTTGGCGTTTCGCTGCGCTACTTCACCCCTCAACACCGCTGTCACATGAATTTGCTACTGCGCAGCGACCCGCGGAGTGTTCTGCGGCTTGAGAAAAAATACTTGTCTGTTAGCGTTCACGCTAACGCTTAGTACAAAATGTATGGGAACGACATTACCTGGACGTGAGCCACGTGACAATTCTCTCCGCATGTAATGTCATTGCCTTCAGTCATTTTTTTTTTAATTTGAATACGCTACATAAGACTACAAACATGAAATTGGCGTCAATTTTACTAGTGTCAAAAATATTATAGTTTTGACAGAGCCTGGACCTGACGCCTCAGTGCTGAACTACCACCTGGTGAACGTCATTTTAGAAAACCCTCATTGTTTATAATATAAAATAATTGTGGGTTCTGGCTCATTATTTAACAATGATCGACAGCGTAGCCAGAAAATTTTGAAAGCTAAAAGCTCTTTAAGTCCGACCATGTTTCAGAAGTTGAAGCGAAAATTGGTTCAGCCAAATTATTGCCTAGACCAAAATCCTTGTTTTGTTTCCAATATTTTCTAAATGCTTTTGAAACTCTTAAGTACTTACACACGTTTTTTTACTGCGGTGATTAACCATGTCATGCGAATACTATTAATGGAAAAACGATAGAATTCTACGCCATTTTATATTTTTCTTTGACGTTTTGGAGTACATAACCATATAAGCAACAATAGGTACTTTAATGAAATTAATATTATTTTTCACTAATTTTAAGTTTATTATTAATTGCTCTACCAGGCAGAGCCTTCGTCGTGCACGTTCCCTACAGCCATATTCCGGGCACAAATTCAGACAATATATATAATACTATTATTGTATAGAAGGATAGGAAATAGGGAGTAGTTCATAATATATGCAAAAAACATGCGAAAGGTCATGAAATAAAAAAATAGAACTAAAATCAACTAATATAATATTTAAGGAATGTGCTACACTAAAATTAAACTAAAAACTTACTACTTAACCCGAAAAATTGATCTAAAAAAACTAAATAAATTACTAATTAATACAAAACTAACTCATAAGATCGCAATTTTGAATAGTATTTAACTTTTTTGTCAGTTTTGAACATTTCGACTTATTACAAAAGCAATAAGACTGCATTTTAAACGCAAAGTTTTAATAGGGTTTTTATTTAAAAAAAAATTAAACATTACTCAGGTTATTACTTTTAAACCAAATGAGTACAAGTATACTTTGGCCCTAGAAACTCAAGTATTGGCTGAAAGTCAGACATGCTGCATTTAATTAAAAATATAAAAACAGAAGTATCAAAATCATTGCAAAAAGATTATTGTGATCAGTATTTCTTCCCTAGATGTTGTAGTGGGGCTGACAAACCGTATAAAGCCGATCAGCCCCCTTAGCCAAAATACATTTCTGTTAACGTTAACGCTGACGCTTCGTGCAAAATTCTTTCGCTTCGGGCAAGGACGTTTTGCACGAAGCGTTAGACAGAGAACTGTCACGTGACTCACGCCCAGTAATGTCGTTGCCATACATTTTGCCCGAAGCGTTAGCGTTAACGTTAACAGAAATGTATTTTGTTAAAGCCTCAGAGGTGCCTCAATTTGAACAAAACATAACTACAATCTGCTGGATTATGGAAAATAGCAATAAATTTTCACTTCTTTGTGCGCTTTTTATTATTAGAACAAATAAAGCCACAGGCAAGAGCTAGTCTATAAACTTTTGGAATATACAGGGTGTATCGATTGCTCAGATTGTACTTCACTTGCCGTCCACAAGTTACAATGCCGTTATCTGACAAAATTACAGTTTGAGTTACGCACACAAAAGCAGCGTTGAATTACATAGAAATCAAGGGATCTTAACGGTGGTTTTATTTATCTCGGAAGCTATTGATAGAAGAAATTAGAGACATAACAGAGGTAACAGGAATTGGAATCGGAGGTGGAGCCGGAGGCAGAACAGATTTGATGCGCGAACGCACAAAATTCGAAACCAACCAAGTGAAATAGTAATCGGGATTCCCTGCGCGACAAGCATAAACATGATCGTACGCGCTGGCCGCGACGTCCTAGAGCTTCGACTTCCGATTTAAAAGTGTCTGAACCGAAGTCGAAATCGGAAGATGCACCTTATCGAAATCGAATCTCCGTAACATCTCTAGTAGAAATACTGCATAGACAGATCGATAGATTTTTTGGTTGATTGCCGTGGCATCAAAAACGAAAACCCTTCAAATGTCAGATAACGGCACTTTAGTTTAAGGTGAAAGCTCCAAGGTAGCCCGCGAAATTCAAATGTTTTTTACGTATTTTGGAATTTGCAGGTCAGTGTCAGGTTGTATCTAAGTCAAAATTTGATTCGCGGCCGTAGCAAGTATGTATTTATAGAATTATAATCATTAAAATTATCAATACAACTTTCTCTATTAAGTATTTCATGAAATCATGACATTTGTTGGCATCAATTCTAACTGAGAGAGATGTATTGATGATTTTTTGAATGATTATAATTCTATAAATACATACATGCTACGGCCGCGAATCAAATGTTGACCAAGATACAACCTGACACTGACCTGCAAATTGCAAAAAAACGTAAGAAAATTTGAATTTCGCGGACGGTGCATATCTTGTGGTCGCTCGATGATTAGAAGGGACCATTCCCGTAGAAAAAACGTTCGCATTCTAACCTTATTACATATTTTGACATCGATTGCCATCGAAATGAGATTACAACTTCATTTTGAACGTTTTTCAAGTACGGGAATTTACCTTCTTTTGTAAACGCGTGTCTAAAGCCCTTAGCCTAAAAAATATTATAAGGTCTAAAGAATTCAAGAAGTACAAAAGTTGTCACACTGCAAGTTCGTTTAAATAAGTGCTAAGCTTACCAAATATAATCATTTTCTTTATCTTACAAAGTTCTTAATAATTACGAGACAGAACACTAATCAATTAGATATAAATTTATTAATCTAATAGGTACATTAATAATTCGCGTATACTTTATTACAAGTTTTTGTTTGGTTCCAATGTTTGTGTAGGAGAGTCATGTTGGCGACAAACCCAGAAATACGATATTTTATAAAAATAAATATTGGAAATATTTTTAAGCTGAAAAACAAAAATAGGTAGTCGTCGGGACTGCCGACAGAAGTAAAAACTTGAAACTTCGGAAGGTTTTTTTAGGGTTCCGTACCCGAAGAGTAACTAACGGGACCCTTTTACTATGCCTCCGCTGTCCGTCCGTCTGTCAGCGAGCTGTGTCTCACGATCCGTAATAGCTACACAGTTGAAATTTTCACACAATGTGTATTTCTGTTGCCGCTATAATTTTTAATTTATTTTTATTATTTGTTGTTATAGCGGCTATAGAAATACACGCTGTGTGAAAATTTTAACTGTCTACCTATTACGCATCATGAGATACAGCCCAAAAAAAAAAAAAAAACATGTTTCTAGAAACGTGATTTTTTTTCAGTTTATGGTAGGGAACCCCTTCGTGTACGAGTCCGACTCGCACTTGGCCGTTTTTTTTTTTAAATTTACATTCTGGCACTGAATAGAGTTATGCAGCAAAATAATTAATTGTACAATATTTTTTTTCCAAAAATCCCAAAAAACAATGTTACACAAACACTGAAACCAGCTTTATAATTCATATTTTGATTACGCTGTTTTATTCTATTCCTTACACTACATATCCAAAATATCTCAGCAGTACAAAGCAGTAAGTCACATTGTATTCAGTAAGTTCTATTTATATGCTAATCTGTGGGCGCTTCAATATTATTTCATGACCATTTATATTGATATACTGACAACTTACATCCTGATTTCTGATAGCCTCATAGTCATCACGGGTCTCCAGAAACCCGAATCCCATTCACAGGTGTTCTTATCAAGGGAAACTTTATTTAATCAGTTTTAAGGAACCCACCCAAATGGTGTCTTTTTGGGCCTCATTTATAAAATAAAAACCGGTTAAGTGCAAACAGAAATACATATTCTGTGAAAATTTCAACTGTCTACCTATTATCGATCAAGAGCTACAGCCCACTGACAGACGGACAGCGGAGTTTTAGTAATAGGGTCCCGTTGGTTACCCTTTGGGTACGGAACCCTAAAAATATAAATGTGATCATTAAACACTGATTACCAGGTTCTTAATTCAAAATTTTCTGGATTGGAGAATTGGGTTGATGGTTAAAAAAATCTAATTTAGCCTTTCAGTTAGATTACCAAAAAAATACTAGCCACGTATTTTTTCTTCTGTCACATAAACAAAAAATGAAGAGTGCGATGAAATTTCGCATAACGTCACACCTGAGTTAAAATTGTACCACTTTTTATTCCAAAATCACGTAACAAGCCACTCCAGCATGTGTATGCGCTAACTCAGTGGACTGCTTTGTCGTATATGAAAACAAAAATGTACTACGTAGTGCCATTATAATCGATGTCCACCGAGCAATATACTGCAAAGTGCCTATCAAATTGATGTCCACTGAGTTAGCGAATACACCTGCTGAAATGCGTTTTATCTTCGTCATTTTTCATTGATTTGATAAAGCAAAAAAATTTGTGTCTAATTTTTTTTGATACTTAATCTAACTTACGGATTATAAAGTTTTTTTTTTTTACCCTGGTATCCTTCTATCCCTATTTGAAATAAGAATCCCGCTAGTGAGTATTTTAACTAAGCATTATGGTAAACAAGTATTATAAATAAGACTGTTTGAGTCTGTCTGTGGCTACTAGTAATACAGCTATAATTTAAGTAATGGTGCATAGGGCAATTCAAAATCTTATGAATCTTAATAAGAAGAGCAACAAGTCACACGCATTGACTTGATACCTATCATGATTCAGGTCCATGGTTATATTTTTCGTATACAATACAGGTTGTAACAGAAATAGGCAGTCATTTTTAAAATATACAACTGCCATCAAGAAAAATTTCGAAAAACAAATTGGTCCTCCCAGTATGGAAGTCCAATATTTTTTTTGAGAATTTTTCTGACTTCATTGAAGATGGTGTTTCATGGACAGAAACACTATCAAAAATACATAATTTTCCCTTTGTTTTTTGTTTTATGCTGCTGGGCTTTGGTCTTAAAATGTATTTTCCTATTTTTCTATAAAGGAGGTTCTTACTCGAAAGGTTTATTTTCTGCTTGTCCATCATCAGAGAGTTTAATCATAGTAACAGAAGATAGTAAGATGACTTTTTGGGGCATGATCTTGTCAAATAATGAGTCCTAATTTAGTCATTGTGTCAGCATTTCAATATAAACATTCTGAGGCTTATTTATAAATACTGCAATAATACACGGTAGGCGATATCGTACAAATAAATAATACGTTTAACTTAGAGTCACAAATACAGTTTATTTCGCTCTTCACATAAGGACATACAAGTAAACATTTAGTGTGTTTCTTTCATTGCCAAAATTACGATATATTACATACATTTCCACCACACAAATTTTCACAAAGCAATCTCAGAGTAATTTTTGTGTTACTTTCAAATGAGTAACTATATATAATGTATATGTAGGTACGTATATATATATTTTTACAAAGATAACTGATATAAATAAAATATACTAAAGTGTGTGCATAGAAAAGCAATTGGGGTTATTGTCTCGTGAGTGTTGCTATGTCGCTTCTACAGAACGAGACTTCCCGAGCTTCAAATGTGTCAATAAATAAAATGAATCTCTTTGACGCGCACATATGTTGTAAAAGACAAAAAATTATAATAATTGATATGATAAAGTCCAGCTATTATCAATAATCTAATAATATGATCAATAATATATTTTTTAAAGTACGTAAGTATATGTTAATTTCTGACCCTATACTCAGTGCTAATGAAGACGACTTTTTGAGTATCGGCAAAATACCGGCTTCCAGTGGCTAAAATCGCGTGTCCCATGCCTCACACCAGTTCTGTCAGCTGTCATAATTGTGAATTAACTACTATGCCATGACTCACCTTATGTTCCGAGCCGCCATTAAGTTTGAATCATACAATGTAAGCGATACTAGCCACTGGGGTAGCGAAAATGCTAACTATGAAAGTTCAACTTCGGAAACCATGAGCATAGGTTCATTTAGCTGAATCTACAGCTAGCGTCTATAGTTACATCGTTTTAATATTACATTGAGGTTTATTGACATATTTATAAGGCAGTGGGTGGCAATACAATAACAAAATCACACTGGTACATTTTTAATTTCTCCAAATACTCAAATACCACTTCACTTTAAGACATTTTTAAAAGTACATATATTGTTTCTCCAATTGTCTTATGAACGCATGAAATTCATAGGAGAACTGAAGTCATATTAGACAGAATTTAATTATAATGGGGTCCAGGGCCTGCAGTCTCGACATTGATAGCGAAACTTTCGTTAGCTACCGATCGCTATATTACTAGCCGTTAAAAACTCCCTGATTTGTGAGGAAAAATTTTAAGATCATGACCTGAAAAAATAATTGAATAATTTGAACTTGCAAGCACTATTTTTCAGGAAAACTTATAGTTTATTAAAATTTTAATGTTACTTTTACCGCTTGTAACAATTAAATTAACTTGGCAAAATATTCGAGGACATAAAAGTTTGCCTCCTTGCAACATTAATTTCTTAGCAAACGAATTCGGTTGTTACGCGATCGTTAACTATGTCGAGACTGCAGGCCGTGGGGGAGATTAGAAGTGATTAGATGCCTTGGAGCCCTCCCCGACGATGTCTTGCAGTCGCATAATATTAGTAAAAAAAAAATTACCCATATTTTTCCAAAAATGTACCAGACACTGCAGAGTTTAAAATAACCGAGAATTATCAGTGTCTTAAACAAGCAGCATTTGAATATCTAGTCATTAGCAAACAAGAAAAAAATATAATCCATGTATCCAAAATTTGTTTATAACTTCCATAGCTTGAAAAAATCACTTATAAATTCACCAATAATCACTTGTTTCACAATATTCACTACAGGACATATTCACAGCACGCACTTCCACACACTTCAGGAACATTGGTAGCCAATGTTGGTGGTATCACTATTGTTTGCCCTGATTGGTCAGTGTCTGGTCCAGGACTATGGAGTCTTTGGTTGATGATCATTTGCCCGGCGACGTGAGGCCGAGGGCGGCAGATAATAACCGCACCACATTCTTTTGTTCTGTTTTGTCGTTTTCTGTAAGATAAAATGCAGATTAATTATTTAAAAATGCTAGTTATTATACAGTTTTAAGTGCAACAGTGCAGCAGCCTTCTATCTAATACAAAGTTATAGATCGAATCTGCTTTTACAAACAGGTTGCCCATGAAAACAAATGGTGTTCTTATTGGGGAGCCCAGTATAGTGAAGGGGCTAAGTTGTTTGCTCTTATCTCATTTGCTCTGTGGTGAGTGATTCTGATTATGGAGCCCAATATTGACTGTGTTTAGCAAAAGAAAAGTGAATGGCTGAAGAATTGGATTGGAAGAACCATTCTTGTGCCAATATCAAGCAGGTTCTACCCGCGATTGTATAGTTCGATTCAAAGTTAATGACGTGTGTGAAGTTCGCGTTTTATTGCGCAGTACCCCACCCCTAGCCCTCGCTGTTACATAAATTTGTTACTGCGCAGCGACCCGCGGAGTGTTCCGATTCGTCGTAAGCTTTAATTAATTTTCATTAATGTCGGATACATACCATCGACTCCAGTGACATGTTTCTCTAGATTGAGCTTCTCCTGTGCGACTTGATAGATGCCCTCCTCGATGGTACCTATGCTGAGTAACCGGTATATTGTCACCGGCCGCGTCTGGCCCATTCTATGACATCTGAAATTAAAAATAGAACACATTCAGGGATGGGTTTTAATGAACATAGGGATGGCAAGTATTTTTGCGTTTTAACTGAAGCAGAGCGTAGGGAAGATTTTTTTGAAATCCACATTGCCTCTCTTATCTTATAACAAAGATTAGTGTTAAACCAACCCAATAGCTTTTATGTAATGCTTATGTAAATGAGTATATAAGAGGAAGTCTGAAAGAGGCACCGCTGACTTAAAAGTTGTGTGGAAATCGGCTGTCGTGTCATGGGCATGTGATGCGGAGGAATGAAGAAAATGTTGTGAGGAAAGTCCTGTGTATGTATGTGGATGGCTAAAGAAACGATGGATGGACTGTGTGAAAGAGGATATGGCTAAAAAGGGGGTGACTACAGAGATGACAGCTAATAGAGAACTATGGAAGAAAAAGACATGTTGCGCTGACCGCAAATAAATTGGGATATAAAAAACTTTTTTACAAAAAAATAGAACCGACTTCCAAAAAAAGTGCAAAATAACTTTAATTTCGGAAGTCGGTGTTCCTGTTTTGTGTCTTCGTTTTTTGACACCGACTTCCGAAATTAAAGTTATTTTGCACTTTTTTTGGAAGTCGGTTCTATTTTTTTGTAAAAAAGTTTTTTATTTTTCACTTTTTAGTTGTGGCTCCCCATTAAACTGTGTTAACAATTCATAGACATACGATAGCAGCAATCGCGGATGATTTGCTGTCAATTTTTGAAGAGTTCCGTTGTCTGTCTCCGAAACCCATCATCAGATCTTTTTGAAATTTTAATGGGACCATTTCGGAATAAACCCCTTTCGAACAAAAAAAAAATTTTGCAAATCCGTCAATATATGACAGAGTTATGCCCGAACATACATAAAAAAAAAAAAAAAAAAAAAAAATACAAACATCCTTATTGATAACCTCCTCCTTTTTCGAAGTCGGTTAAAAAGCTGGAGAATGATGATAATGCTTATTTAGATCCAGAGTAGAGCAGTCAGGATTTTTGTATTCGGAAATTGTCTAACGACATTCCAAAGCGCTGGTTGTGGCAATAGGGTTGTCTCCTACTGGCATAAGACTTACATATCTCTTAACTTGCGTTCTGTGGGTATATCATACATTTTTTATATTTCTGCCCACCCCTTAACATAAATCAGCCTTGTAATGTTCTCACTGTTGGGACACAGGCCTTCTCTATGGGAGGGAATGGACTAATCAACCACGCGGGCTCAGTTCGGATTCTAGGACATGCCGATTTCCTCACGATGTTTTCCTTCACCGTTTTGGGAGCAGTAGTGATGAAAAAATTCACACAAAGTAAAGTGCCTGCCAAGGTTCAAACCCACGACCTTTTTTTACTGTCGGAGCCGTTACCACTGGGCCACAATTGCTCCGGCGCAGTTATATGCCAACGACCTTGAGTGATTAGCTTGCGTGTTCTGTGTTGAGCTCACGCAACGCGTCGGTACGTCCACACAGTAATAGGACTCGCCCATCAAGGAGCGCTGTCGCAAATTAGACGCGTTATTCATAAAACAACAGGGGCCCAATTCTGTAAAATAACCAACTTGTCAATAGTGTGTCGGTAGTGTGCCAGTGGTGTATCAATAGAATAGTCATAGAATAGTCAATAGAGTAGTACATTTGGTATTCTACAAATTATTTATGGTCATTGACTTGCCACTGTAGTGCCATTGAAACGCCTTAATGATCAATATATGTCAATAGCATTTGGAAGTTTTTGCAGAAAATCAAATTACGTACGCAAAATACGCGCCTTGGGCGTGGAGTTGCGGAAACCAGCCCGACATACATACATACAAATCAAATTTGCAACAGTTGCAAAATAATGTCTGTTGTGTGTCGATAGAAGTGTTGGTTAACTCAAAGTTACAGAATCGGGCCCCAGGTATTATACTAAAACACGTATAGTAAAAGATAAATAATTAAATTATCTTTAAAATGGTGAAGGATTCATAAAAATACGTTTAATAGTTTTTGCGTGATTCTAAATTATTTAACCGCGTTAGACATAACTTTACAAATGAATTACAGTATGTTATAAAAATATTTTTTTAAATAATCACATATTAGATTACGAAGAAAATAGTCTAGAGTAACCTATATTTGTTTCAAAGAAATAAGACTAGTGGTTTAGACGTGATGTTCAATTTAAAATCATTAGAAGTCGTATAATACGTAATATGCATGATATTTTTTATTTGTTCAATTGAAGACTTATTAACTATAGTGAACAAATATGAAGGTATTTTCAAAATATCATCATCAGCGACGAAGTTATAAAGCTTTAAAGTCGATAATTAGAAAGAGAAGTCCGACGTGTTCTTTGACGTCAAAGGACATGACGCCCATACAACTGCCCTAAAAAACAGTGTTTTCAAGAGAGGGACAGATATATTTGTTTAAAATTGTTATATCTCGTTTAATTTTCGATCAATTGTGATTCTGCTTTTACTGTTCGTACTCTATTTTAGTATATTCATCGACAAACCGGTTAGATAACAAATATTTTTTTCATGCATATTCCATTATAGAGGCAATATGTGATGTCTCACCTGTCCTCAGCCTGCTTGTCGTTGTAGGGATTAAAGTCGATATCGTGTATGATCACGGTGTCGGCGGCCGTCAGGTTGATGCCGAGCCCGCCCGCCTTCGTCGACAGTAGGAACACGAAGATATCCGAATTGTTGTACTGGTCTATCAAGTCTTGTCTGGAAAGATTATCAAGGTTTGTTTATTTGTATGGTCAAGAAAAGGCAATATATTTAGAAAAAGTACTCTGACATTAGCATAATAAAATAATAATAAATTATCAACCATTTTTATGTTGGATTGTCACATGTCTTAAAATATTTTAAATTTTGCTCTGAAATTACGGGTGTTTGCCTGAGTGTACACCCGGTTTTTTTAAAGATTTTGATCAGATTATTTCCTGTGAAGTCTCATGACAACTGTTGTACAAATTGATCAAAATAGTGACAATCATCCATAATACGGCATGAAATTAGAGAGGCTTTAAGAAATACAACAGTAAAGTGCCCTGTAAACGATCAAATTGTTTGTCAAACTATACGTGTTTGTCAAATTATTTGATAGTGTGTAGCTTTGTTTGATGCGTTTGCCAAACAATCTACGATGAAAACGTGAACTTTGACCAAAATATTTGTCAAACAAATTTGATCATTTACAAGGCATTTTTAGAAGGTAACCGCTGTCGATAGGAAAAAAAAAAAAAAAAAAAAAAAAACCGCTGTCGATAGGCAGTTTGGGCTTTGGCATTCTTAGCTCTTATACAGGTTGTTGAAAAAAGAAAAGAAAAAGAAACATGCTATGTTAAAAAAAAACAACCGATTTCGTGTTTGTATTTTATTTCTTCGTTATTTGACACCGAATTCCGAAATTAAAGATATTTTTTAATTTTTAGTGTACTATAAGTACCTTTTTTGGAAGTCGGTTGTTTTTTTTGTAAAAAGTTTTTTATTTTTCACTTTTTAGTTGTTATACCCCAGAACTAAAAACCCTATAACATGGAACGTGGAATTTAAACATACTCGTAATTGGAGAAAACAAAAACGTCATCGAGGTATACGTATTTTTCGTTTTTATTCAGTTTCTCAAAAAGCACTGAATCAATTTCGATAAAATTTATATGGGAACACCTCGGGAGTATATTCTTTCGGATAAAAAAAGAGTTTTGAAAATCGGTCTACAACTGACGGAGAAATCGGCAGACATACATAAAAGAAATAAAAAAAAAATATACATGCATACAGTCGAGCATAGAACCTCCTCCTTTTCCGAGTCAGTTCAAAAATCTACAGCAGTTACAACTTACAACACAAACTATTTAAATGATATACATGCATCAGAAATGGCAAAATAAATATAGGTCGACAGCGCTAAAGACGAGAGGACGAACTTAATCTCACAGCAGGTCCAAACTGGAGAAAAGTTGCAAGAGACAGGAAGCAGTGGAAATCGTTGGAGGAGGCTTCTGCCAAAAGGCACACTGAACTACAAGACATAATATTATAGCTATAATAACTTCATCTTCTATCACAAATGTAAAGGTACAGTGTCATACCTGTCCGTAACATTTGTGCTGCCGTCCAGCCTGATGTACTGGTAGCCGCGGATGGTGAGGTAGGGCTCCAGGATGTCCAGCATCATGGTGAACTGGCTGAAGATAAGCACACGGTGCCCATCCACCTTCAGCCGTGGGAGCATCTCATCTAGTTTCTGAAACTTGCCGGAGTCCAGGATCAGGTGCTCGGGGAGACGATAAGAGCGGATACTCTGGAACAAAGAAATGAGACGTTATAAACAAGGTGACAAATCCTGAAGAATCGCCAAACTTAAGTGGCAGTGGGTAGAACAAATTGCTTGCAGAACAGATGGTCGATGGGGCCGAAAGGTTCTGGAGTACCGACCGCGTGCCGGAAGATACAGCGTTGAAAAGCCTCCCACAAGGTGGACCGATAACCTGGTGAGGGTCACAGGAATCCGATGGATGCGAGACGCACAGGACTGGTTGCTGTGGCTGGTCTTTCAGTTTAAATGATGATGAATGACATATTTCGGAGTAATGGACCAATCGAATACGATCAATCCACACATCATATCACATTATATTGGATAGTATTCAGCCTATGTCTGGAGTTGTCTATTACACGGACCTTATGGAAACTGGAGCGAGTCTCCGTGTTCAAGCGTTTATGTAACAGCTCACAATTTTAGGACCCATTAATATTAGTGTTTTTAACCAGTGGTGCTTGGCATGTGGGCTTACCCCAGTTGTAAATTGTGCCTAATGACCGGGCTTTGTTCAGTCTCCCGCTTTATTAGGAGGGAAGTGGAATTTGTGTCTTTCTTACTCCTCCGCTGCCTTTTCTGATTAATTTCGTTGCGACCCAAGACAGTTTAATTGTTTCTCTGGTACTCGTCAAGCTTCATTGCCTCGGTATTTCTTCTGGTGGTCGCCACTGTTGATTCTGGCTTAGAGAAGTATCAAAACAAAACCACTATGGTTTGGGAATAGTGTAACGGGTTTGTCCCAAAAAGAAAAACTAATGGACAAAGATCAGGTTACAGGTTTTGTGGTATGATAATTTTCTTTTGGAGGTTAAGGAACTTATTGGTATAAAGGCATCGCAAATATTAAAGACAAAACACTATTTCGAATTTTAATGGGCCGCAATGACATAACAATTCTTATCAGGCAGCCGACAGCCGGTAAGCGCTTTATGCGCAGTCGGGTAAAAAGGACGCACACACTGATGTATGACGTCACCGCTACTAAGTAACGCGCGCGCAAAAGAGATAGCAAGATGTCCCCACCACGCCTCCATTCTTCTAATATTTGAACTGCTAATTGCTGCTTCATTTAATAGTCATTTTGATGCTGTTTTCATATAAAATATTGAACAAAAATAAACACAGGAGGATACACTTTTTTTTCCCCCAATCCAATGACATCTCCCGCTCTGAGTGGAGCGGGAGGGCGTGTCAGACTCTTACTGACTAAAACCCACCCCTGTTCCTTTCCTACCTGAGTGCCCAGGGGTACGGGCACTCTGTTAAGAATTTATCCGCTAACCCTAGGCGTAAGAGGATACTCCGTAGTGTAAAGTGACTTCATATTAATAGGAATAAATCCTATACAGCAAATATAAGCAAGCAAAAGCTCGCTCCATCGCCGACTTTGTCTCTGTCACCTCTGACCTAGACTAGAGTCAAGAGCAAACCCATCTAAAATTTAAAAAACGTATTTTTTCAGTTAAAATACTCACAGCATGTGTCAAAGTAAGCTGATGTATCTGGAAATCGGAGAGACACATGAGATCCTCCCAGGCGTACTGCTCGTTGTTCTCCTTGTAGCCGGGGTCCCTCGCTAGCCGCGCGGCTATGTTGCGGACCTGGAATACCATATTATTTATTGTTAGACTATCTTCAGTAGGCGGCTTCACCCGAAAATTATCCCAAGAGAAAATACTCCCGGGATAAAAATGGTCCAAAATTCATCAAAATTTGTTTAGTGGTTTTTTTCATGAAAACATTGTAAACAAATATACAGACAGTTACTTTAGCATTTATAATATTAGTATGGAAAATAAATAAATCAGTCGGCCGAATCTTTTCTCAACTATGTCGGGGTTGGCTTTAAGTCTAATCGAAATGTTCTATTTTAGATGGAGCAACTGCCTATCTGAGCTACAGAACCCAGTATCTGGGTAACACAATACCCCTTGGCAAGACTGGCGTCAGATTTTCTGACCTGCGGGTCTAGACAAATAACTTTTCTGTTAGCATTCACGCCAAACGCTTAGTACAAAATGTATAGCAGTGAAATTGCCTGCCGAGAAGTCACGTGACAATTCTCTCCGCCGGTAATGTCATTGCCATACATTTTATAAGTTATTTGTCTAGACCCGCTGTAACGACTGTCAAAGATCTACAAATGTTAGCCGGGACCATAAGCTTAACGCGCTTTCCGAAAGACGTGGGAATTTCAGTTTGCAATGAATGGTATCCACAGACCAACTACGGAGAACTTAAACCTTGAAGATGGGCGTACGGCTGTTACTATAGCCACGAGGTTCTCGTACAAGAACATATTCTAAGTAACACAAGTTAGAAGTCGGTACCTGCTGGTCTTGGTAGTGGTAACGCAGGAGACAGGGATGGTTGGAGAGCTTGCGCATGTCCATCATCATCGCCATGCCGCTCTGTTCCGTTGTCGCGTGGATCTGGAATAAGAATTATGGAATGAGATTTTTTTTATTTTTTTTTTTAATATTATATACTAAAATCTCCCCTAGTGCAGGTAGAATTAAAGCTTATGGCGGATCGGAACATGCCGCGGGTCGCTGCGCAGGAGCAAATTTATGTGACAGCGGCTCAGTCCTGCTGGGTGGGGGTACTGCGCAGCGAAACTCAACCTCTTAGGATCCGCGGACAACCAACCCGGGTTGTCAGCCGATTCACGCTTTTTTATTTCACTGATTCACGTTTTATTTTTTTCAAACTCACAGGTGAGTTTCGGATCCTGAAGTAAACTTCACACACGTCATTAACTTTGGATCGAGCTATATAATATTAATCAGCGTATAATGTTCCCACGGCTTGGACATAAACAAGTTTCCTCTCTGAGAGGGAGCGAGCCGCTACACACCACGCGAGCCGGATGTTTATCTTCGCCGATTTGCGAGCGGTGGTGAAGTACACACTCAAAAAATCAATTAGATTGAAATCAGTGCTTTTTGAACATAAAAACTTAGAAGGGCAGCTCCCAAAAACTCCGCATAGCAGAAGAAACTGGACAAACGCACTTCTCCGATTCTCTGGTCGAATTAAATTTACATTAAAGCATACTTAGATTTGGACTCGCTAGTCGGGTACTGGGCATGGACACAAATCAACTATAGCTACGTATAACAATGGCGGCGAGTTGTGGGCACACGAACGAATTATTGTACGACACTTATGCTAGGTGCTTGGCACCGACACCACAATTAAGACACCTTAAATGTCTATGTCAATAACATACAAAGTACAAAGCCATGTTACTAACCGAACCATCCTTAGCCGAAAAGCTGGCAATGAGGTTCTTATACAACAACCCCTGTCTCTCTGACATAGGACACAGCTCTCTATGGTTGGTCTTCTTGGGCAGGTCCTGGAGCACATCCCGCTTGAGCCTCCGAAGTACGAACGGCTTCATGATACGCTTAGCTTGCACTATTTGACTCTGTTCGAACGGGGGCTCATCATCTTCTTTGTTATTACACTCCGCTGTCTTTGTGGTTTTTGATTTCTGGAAAGTTAAAATTGTGTGATGAATATTATTTTTAGGTAATGTATTTATTTGGGACAGAGATACCTATAATTTTTTTTTTTAATTGACGTGTAAAAGTTTTCCTTGTAACCTATTTACTGAATAAACTTCATTTATCATTTATGATACAGAGCTAACTCTGGATTTTCGATACCGGTTGATGTTGCTGTGTTATTGTGTGTGTGTGTGTGCAAAGTTGGTGTTGATGTGTGTGTGTGTGTTGGTGTGTTGCTGTTGTGTGTAGACTGATAAAATGACTGTTTTTTTTGGGTTTGTTTCTGTGTTAATCCCATTGTACTGTATCAGCAAAATGTCATTTTCTATATTGTAAAATTGTATTTAAATTTTATGTGCTTTCATAGCCTGAAATAAATGAATTTATTATTATTATATGCGTTATGTTGTAGACTGACTTGTTGGTTGGTCTGCTTGTCACAAGTGTGGGATCTTGGATTCGATAAGTAGGTCGAGAAGTGTTATTGAGTTCTCCATCAGGATTTTCTTTGTATTACGAGTACCTCAGAGTCTGGATTAATGTCTAGTGAATATCAATAGGTTTCACCACCAATTACATAAATTGAGCTACACTCTATCTAGCAATATTTCGGTTTTACTATATGTGGAAATACTTCATATTATGGAATATATGAAGCGTCCGATCGAAAGATTCTAGAGTATCAACCGCGTGCCGGAAGACGCCTTTGAAAGCCTTCCACAAGGTGGACCGATGACCTGGTGAGGGTAGCTGGAACCGGTCGTTGTGGCGACATTTGGGGGAGGCCTATGTCCAGCAGTGGACCTCATTCGGCTGGAATGATGATGATATGAAACGTGATGTTATATTATATACTTACGGAATTCTTCTGGAACAAGCTCTTGAGGTCTTCTGTCTTGCCGGAGAACATGTGCGGCATCACGAAGCACAGCAGCGACATCAGTTCTAGTAGATTGTTCTGAAGAGGTGTGCCCGTTAGCAGCAGTCGGTGTTTAGACTGTAATGGAAAGATAAGTTTATAGACCAAGTTTTAAAGAAGATTTTACTGGAGCCATACTCACCAATAACTGCTTTTCAAAACGATTGCTCGGGCGAATGAGAATAACTGCAAGAATAGAATTGGTGACGAGTACATGAGCTATTCGTGTAAGTTATTCAATAATTAACTGCTTGAGTGTGTGATTTTGTCTTTAGTTGGACCAAAAATTTGAATCGGCAGAGCTGTGTATTTCCCATTGCTCTCATGACCATGAGAGCAATGGGAAATACACAGCTCTGCTGCTCTGCTCGGAGGGATAAGACGGATTGTGTAGGATGTTAAATAGGAGACATAAGAACCTAGTGATCCTGCAAAGACGGATTGGAAGCCACTCGAGTTCCTTGCGAAGGTGAGAGACATGGTCATACTTACGCAGACCAAAAATAAACCGGATACATAAGTTTTGCAAGCACTCAAGCTTGCTTAGTAGCTCCTCAGTAGCATCCAGGTAGCAGGCGTCGGCATAATCTATCATCGGCTGAATAAGAGTTTGGGCCAGAGAGATTTTTGTTTTCAACGGCAAGAGACTCTGGAGGCATTTAAGCAAGTGCTGACTGCTAAGCGCAGTTCCAAGTCAATGGCAGCCTGGAGTTTGGAAGTTAGAGGCGAGACAATCCCGTACCTCGGTGCACTTTAAGTTGTTTGTCTTGCGCCTAATCTCTCCGTACGTGTCGCATTGCCTTCACATCGGACTATTGGCGACACATCGGACTATTGCCGCCACATCGGACTATTACCGACACATCGGACTATTGCCTACACATCGGACTATTGCCTACATATCGGACTATTGCCGACACATCGGACTATTACAGACACATCGGACTATTGCCGACACATCGGACTATTGCCGACACATCGGACTATTACAGACACATCGGACTATTGCCGACACATCGGACTATTGCAGACACATCGGACTATTACAGACACATCGGACTATTGCCGACACATCGGACTATTGCCGACACATCGGACTATTGCCGACACATCGGACTATTACAGACACATCGGACTATTGCCGACACATCGGACTTTTGCAGACACATCGGACTATTGCCTACACATCGGACTATTGCCGATACATCGGACTATTGCCGATACATCGGACTATTGCCGACACATCGGACTATTGCCGACATCGGACTATTGCAGACACATCGGACTATTACAGACACATCGGACTATTGCCGACACATCGGACTATTGCAGACACATCGGACTATTGCCTACACATCGGACTATTACAGACGCATCGGACTATTGCCGACACATCGGACTATTGCCGACACATCGGACTATTGCCGATACATCGGACTATTGCCGACACATCGGACTATTACCGACACATCGGACTATTACCGACACATCGGACTATTGCCGACACATCGGACTATTGCAGACACATCGGACTATTGCCGACACATCGGATTATATAGTCTCCGCTTAGATTGGCTACCATAACCGAAATACTGTCTAAAGGACTTTCATTAAGTACATTTCAATTCGTTTAACCAGCAACAGCTGATTTACGAAAGATACGTTATAGTTACCTTAATTTTAAGCAGGTTGTCGTATCTCTGCGTGGACATGTTCTTGAGCATGTGAGCCTCGTCGTAGATAACGTAGTGCATCGGCGTGATGCGGAACATCTTCCGCTCCTCCGGGCAACTGTTCACCATAGTGTAGCTGGAAATATAGTGAACACAATGAGCATACTACGCAGATTTTTTAAAGTAAAAGAACAATATTATTTTAAAATGTTGACAGATATGATATGTTGAGGATATGGGTAAAAAGGGGGTGACTACAGAGATGACGACTAATAGAGGAGTATGGAAGAAAAAGACATGTTGCGCCGACCCCAAATAAATTGGGATAAGGGCAGGAGAATGATGATGATGAGACTTCTGTGTTTGAAAAACACAATGATCCTAGATCCCATTTTTGAAGTAAAACTTCTTTACGAACGCTTGACTTGGAGAGTAAGCTGGTGAATGCGTGACGAGAGCGCGAACGAAAAGTATGATCGGGCGAGGCGAACGGAAGAGATGGAGCTAAAGAAGTTTTACTTCAGTCGTGTGGTCTAAACCACACTCGTTTTTTTTTTTATAGGTGCGAGTATATAATGTTTTGCAGTAACGCAGTAATTATGTGTATTTTACATGGAGCTACCGTCAACTGGCCTCCACAACGTAGTAAGTAGGTTACATGGTGCATTCTGACTGCCAACTGAGTGATTCCGAGAAAGACGGTGGTACAGTGATCATGTGCTACCGTGCACAGAGAGGTTCAGAGGAAACCATCTTACAGTCTCCCTAGGGATGTGCCCGAATAGGCGTTGCTGAGAGGGGTTCCAGGGGGGCCTTAAAGAGGCCATGGAGCCCCTCTATGTACAGATGGGAATCACCGAGGTGGTTTTAGTGAGTTAAGAATCTCGCACTCCCAGGTCCTTTCCCCAAAAGTCCAGGCGCTTTTTGAAACATACTCCAAAAAAAAAAAGGTTACATTAGATTTTCTGGCCTCTGATAATAGGGAATATGCATGGTATTTTTTTTATTTGTTCAATGGAAGTCTTATTAACTATAGTGAACAAATATGAAGGAATTTCCAAAATATCATCATCCACAAGTTATAAAGCTTTAAAGTTGACAATTAGAAAGAGAAGTCCGTCGTGTTCTTTGACGTCAAAGGACATGACGCCCATACAACTGCCATAGAAAACAGCATTTTCAAGAGAGGGACAGATATATTTGTTTAAAATTGTTATATCTCGTTTAATTTTCGATGAATTTTGATTCTGCTTTCACTGTTCGTACTCTATTTAGTATATTCATCGATAAACCGGTTAGTTAACAAATATCTTTTTCATGCATATTCATTATTATAGTTTAGGTTTATTTTAGTACTCACGTGGTAAGTACGACGTCGATATCGTTCAATCCCCTCGCGTACTGTATGCGCAGCTGCCGACGATCTTCAGGGTGTCCGTAGTACTTGCTGACGTTCAGCGCCGGACACCAGCGTGCTAGCTCACTGCTCCAGTTATCTGAAACCACATAATAATGTTATGTATACTTTAACCACGGAGTCTCATCTCGAACAAAAAAGAATTAGTTCAGATAAATCTCAATAGATGGCGTAATATGCATCGATTTCTTAATGAAGAAATGAAGTTCAAGTAATATCAATATTTTAAAATAAACATGGTAAAAACTGTATTTTCTTATTTAATAAACTGCCCTAAGCATACAATTGTGGAATAATTGGTTTGTAATTCAAATTTAGACGATTATTGGAATGAACCCTTAGACATCTATATTTCCTGTACCAATAGATTGCACTGTTTGAAGTTTTAGAGTTTGTCCATTCGCCTCTTTAAAATTTGCAAAGTGACACACTTTCATACAGTAAAACTGCTATAAAGTGCCAAAAATACTATAAAATAATAACTCAATGTGTGAGAAAATATTGAGCTTGTAAGCCGTCGCTGCTAACAGCATCTGGCGAGGTGTAGAGGACGGGCCCGAACGAAGAACAAAAGTTACTTGTGCCAGACGAAAACCCATAGTTACGGCGGTACCGTTTCTTTGTATGGAATGAGGCATCTGTACGCTAGTATTATATTATCTGTGCTTTAACACACATAAAATGATTTCATGCGTGACGAAAGGTCTGGCACTAACAGTTGTTTCTGCAATTTTTTGACATTTATGGCAAACAAGTCAGCACAGGTTTCCACAATAAATTCATTTTTGACGAAAAGCTTATTTGTTGTTAATACAAAACTAAGACTTATAACAACTGCCGAGGGTTGTTATTATTTTACATTTTTCCGCATAAATGTGACACGCGCCGGATAGCTGCGTGAGCACTTCCACTTGTTTTTTCTATTCCGTTGGGGAGACCTTTGCCCAGCAGTGGGACAGTACAGATAAGTTTTATTATTTATTTTCCTTTATTTTTCTTGCAATCAGTCATGTAAACTATATGAGCATGAGCAGGTGGGGTGTACTCGGAAGGGTTTGTAGGGTTCTGCTCCCTGCGAAGCCTACCTTTTCATAAGTGTAGTCACCCTAATGGGTGGCTAATCTGATATAAAAAAAAAATGTGTGCTATTCACACGTGGTAGAAGATAAAAAAAAAATTGGCTAAAACAAAACACTGTATAATGCTTCCTATCTCATTTTAAAAAACAAAACACTGTATAATGCTTCCTATCTCATTTTAAAAAACAAAACACTGTATAATGCTTCCTATCTCATTTTAAAAAACAAAACACTGTATAATGCTTCCTATCTCATTTTAAAAAACAAAACACTGTATAATGCTTCCTATCTCATTTTAAAAAACAAAACACTGTATAATGCTTCCTATCTCATTATAAAAAACAAAACACTGTATAATGCTTCCTATCTCATTTTAAAAAACAAAACACTGTATAATGCTTCCTATCTCATTTTCTCCCACGTTAAATCTTATGAATTTATGTGTCTGTCTCTTTTTCGTTTCATCGACTTTCAAATCACAACGATGCTAAAGAAGTTTTCACTTCAAAAGAATAAAAATAGATTTATTTCGTTCAGCTATTATCTTGAAATACTAAAGTACTCACCAAGTGTAGACGCAGGCACCACCACCAAATGCGTGCCCCTAGCCTGCCCAGTCTCCTTCAAATGAGCCAGGAATGCGATAACCTGCACCGTCTTGCCGAGACCCATCTCATCCGCGAGGATACCGGAGACCCCTTGCTTGTGAAGGACGGCTAGCCAGTTGAGGCCTACCAGTTGGTATGGGGCTAGTATTAGGCTGGAAAGAGATTTGGAGTGTGTTTAGTCTGATACTAGATGTAAAATTTTCTAAATTACAAATGGGAGCTCTTGTTTGACAAAATAATAAGAAGAAATAGTGTAGTTATTTAAGCCTGCTGGATCAATGAGACAAAAAGAGGTATGCGGAACAGCGTTAAGTCCCGCCGACCTCCACTAAAACGGGAGGATCCTCCGACCAGACGGGTGTTGTCTGGTCCGTTCAACTGCCTAATGGTAGTTGTCGGGCAGCTGTATAATGTTCAAATCGCGCGGAGAACTCTGCTTGCGCGATGCAGGATTTGTGTTTGGTTCGTATGTGGCGTCATAGATGTCGCTACACTGGCATGCTTTTAAATACAATATGTTACTGTTTTTCTTAGGATATCTTTAAAGGCTGAGTTGCGAGTATATTTAATTCATAATATTCTGTTTTAATATTTACTGTGTTCCAGTTTTTGCCAGACCCATGAATAAAATTGCAATGATCAATTTTCGTTAAGTATACATAATTATTCAATGCTGAAAAGACTCTTCAGATTCAGAGTAAACATACTATACAGCACGTTATTTTTTACCGATCATCCAACAAGATGGGTTGTTTCACCCTGCCAGCGCCCGCAGCCACGGCAGACTTCAACAGTGTGCAGCTAACCTAATACACTTATTCATCAGTTGCTGGATATTGTTCCTTAACAACTGTATACACTTACCTTTCATGCAAGATGGCGGGTTGTTTCAGCCTGCCAGCGCCCGCAGCCACGGCAGACTTCAACTGTGCAGCTAACCCAATACACTTCTTAATCAGTTGCTGGATATTGTTCCTCAACTACTGTATACACGTACCTTTCATGCAAGATGGCGGGTTGTTTCAGCCTGCCCGCGCCCGCAGCCACGGCGGACTCCAACTGCGTCGCCAGGCCGATACACTTCTTCATCAGCCGCTGGATATTGTTCCTGGTCGTCAGTAATTCCTGCGTCGCGTTCAGGAGCTCTGTACTTAGCATCTTGTTGCTATTGAATTTTTCTACCTGTGGAAAGATAGATTGATTTTTTATGGTGATTTTGGTCAGCCTATGCTTGCTGGAGACTAGGTCTTAAATGGGTGAATTTTAATGTTCAGGAGACCACTTCACTAACTACTACTAATCTTCATTCTATCAATGGTGAATTAGACTAGTAACTGAAATTATTATGAATATCTTTTGTGTTGACATCATGATAGCTGTTTCTTAACAAGGTGAGTTTACAGCCTGACCCAAATTCCCCAAATGTTTACTGGTTCATCCCACAGATGGGCATGGACCTCCACAATGACTTGCAGCTGCTTCGCTACAGAGCGGTCATTATAGATGCTCTAGTCCAGTGCCAGTGTGGACTGTTGACTATTAATCCTTATCCATTATATCTGCCTCTGCCTGTCTGACTGTTAATATGAAAGCGCCAGGGTAGCCCGCGAAAATTAACATCATCAATACAACTCTCTCAGTTAGAATTGATTCCAAATGTAAGTATTTCATGAAATCATGACATTTGGCATCAATTCTAACTGAGAGAGATGTATTGATGATTTGAATAATTATAATTCTATAAATACACACTTGCTACGGCAGTTCACGCGTGAAAACGTAACAAACAGAGTTACTTTCACTTTTTTTTTTAAATATCAGTCTGGGTTTTGGCAATTAATTGCAGAAAGATTTCGTCTTTAATTACTTACCATATCAAGCCAGCCCTTGAAAGGCCTCAGCGACATGATAGCATCGGCCTTCTTCTGTGAGCATCCACTCAGCAGTGACAGCTCGTTCATATTACTATTATTGAGGAACTCAAAGACTTTTTTCTTGTCGCCTATCAGGTCATCTGTGGTCTCGTTGTCCGAATCCTCACTGAAGAATAAGAGATACAAAATATCATTGAGTTACATTTCAAAATGAGACCCCGTGACCCAGGTAACCTAAGCGAGATATTCAGTAACACCAGGGCGCTGCTGGCTTCCCTTGAGGAGCTGGGGTGGATCGAATGACAAACCTAGCCCACCTGTATGCAAAATACGCATCTTGAGCGCGGAGTTGCAGAAACCAGCCCGACATACATATATAATACAGACACTAATAGAAAGAGCGATAAACGAGGCAGGCCCTGCAGTCTCGACATTGATAGCGATCGCTACGTCCTAACGATCTGTCACTACGTCGGAAAAATAATTGATTTTCTTGAAATATGTACAGAGACGGCGTAATTTTTAACTTGCAAGCACTATTTTTCATGAAAACTGATCAACTGATCTGCTGGTCTCTGCACATATTTCAAGAAAATCAGTTATTTTTCCGACGTAGCGACCAATCGTTAGGACGTAGCGATCGCTATCAATGTCGAGATTGCAGGGCCTGCAGTCTCGACATTGATAGCGATCGCTACGTCCTAACGATCTGTCACTACGTCGGAAAAATAATTGATTTTCTTGAAATATGTACAGAGACGGTATCATTTTTAACTTGCAAGAACTATTTTTCATGAAAACTGATCAACTGATCTGCTGGTCTCTGTACATATTTCAAGAAAATCAATTACTTTGCCGACGTAGCGACCACTCGTTAGGACGTAGCGATCGCTATCAATGTCGAGATTGCAGGGCTTGCAGGCTTGCAAGTTAAAAATTACGCCGTCTCTGTACATATTTCAAGAAAATCAATTATTTTTCCGACGTAGTGACAGATCGTTAGGACGTAGCGATCGCTATCAATGTCGAGACTGCAGGCCCAGGCCCAGGCCCAGGTTGTTGTATATAATTCGCTAGCAAAAAGACAAAGAATCAAAATCTTTCTATAATGAGATTTAAGGGAAAGCTATTTTCATGCTAAAACGAAACATCTATAGATTTACCGTGCGGATAGAGAGGCGAGGAAAGAATGCGAGTGTTGGGAATTACGCTTGCTTTTCGCAATTCTTCTCCGCCATTAGTGGCGCGACGAACTCGAATGTTTACTAGCCGCTCCAGCTTCGCACGGGTACAAATTATACATCTAAACCTTCCTCATGAATCACTCTGCCTATTGGTGAAAACTGCATGAAAATCCGTTCAGGAGTTTTTGAGTTTATCGCGAGCAAACAGAAAGACTTTGTTTTATAATTTATGTTTATACATATAAAGTGATAATGATTTCCACCGGTGTACAACATGTTCGTAATGAACAGAAAGGTTTGGTTTCCATACTTAGTACTCCAAGTGAACCGTTGTACGTGTGTCACGGCGGTAGTCATTCCAACAAGCCTATCTTTACTTTGGCAGAATGTTTTATTTGTGACATATTATGAGACGCCATCTACAGGAGACAAACGTACACACACAATTCACGTGCATTACACGTGAGGTACGGGGTAGCGACCCCCCCAGTCTCGTGCACATCAAAAATATAGGTACTGCGCAGGCTGTATGGCACGTGCAATTTCACGTGAAATTTGAAATGTTCGTTTCGCAACCCTCACTGTTTTCTTAAACCGGGTCGGTAAAGTTATTATGAGCAGAGGACTCTCCCCCAAAGTTTTTGTAAACTGTCCTACATAAATTCACGCCTTTACGTTCAAATATCTGATCAAACACGCAAGCCTGTTGTGAGTACGTTCTCTGTTATTCTGTTCTAAGAACAGAATAACAGATATTTTTTTACTTTAAGAGATTTTATGGTTGACAAACGTTAGAATACATACCTGTCATAAACTCTATCATCTTTCCCCTTTTTAACACCATAGTCGTCATCACTACCACTACTGCCTCTTCTCGTCCTCCCACCCTTAGACTCCAGGGGTTTCCGCACCACAACAGTGGTCTTAGGTCCACTGGTCACCCTGACAATACCCATGTTGGGGTAGGGGCGTTGTATGCTCTGAGATCCTGATCCACCGGCCTTGGCGCCGAGGAATGTGGAGGTGGAACCTTTGTCGTTGGTCTCTGGATCGTTCATCAGCAACTCGTCTCGAGAACGCTCCTCGTTCCAGCCATGCTTTACTAGTATGTTTTTAACAAACTGTAGACAATAGACCAGAAATAAATTATTATTAAAATTTGGTGAGACACACTAACAGTTATTAATGCGTGTGTTTCAAATAGCTTGGATATGTTTTGGCTGGAAAATGTTGGTGATATGACTTTTAGCAAATACTTTAAGCATCTTGATGTTAGAATCACTGCCTGAGCGCTTTTAGAGCAATCAACAAAGGAATTCAAAGGAACTTCATATGGACATATATTTCATACTAGCTGCACCCCGCGATTTTACCCGCCTAGACCAGAATTAAAGGTAGCCTATATGTTAATTCAGGCTATAAGCTCTCTACATACTAAATTTCATCCAAATCGGTCTAGCCGTTTGAGCGTGAAGAAGTAACAAACATACACACTCACAAACATTCACATTTATAATATTAGTAGGATTAAACAAATTATTAAACCATCTGAGAATACATACCATGGGAGATATATCAGGGAACATTTGTAACATATTTCTAAATCTCCTCTCTCTGATGGCGGTGGTGAGTTCAACGGTAGGGGTAGGCGTAGGCGTAGGCTTTTTAGCGGGAGTCGCTGCATCATCAGAATCTGAGCTTTGTACCCGTATACGTTTGTAGACTCCGGGTGCATTCGTCTTATTTACTACTAATGTGTTTGGCGCCGCCATCCTAATTTTGTTATTCTGAGACTGATTGTTCTCTAGAAAAAAATAGTTAATGCAGTCAGAAATATTGAAAGCATGCAAGTTTTTTTTTGCTGTTTAGTTATAATACTCTTCATGCTGAATGTGATAATTTAGCACGGAACGTATCATTGTCTTATCTTGCGCAAGCTGCAACTACATTTGTAAACAAGGAATTAGCTAGATGTCCGAGTTCCTTTCAATCATGCTGAAGATTAGAGGTAAAACAACATGTTCCATTGCTTACAGTTCGCCATTGCAAATTCTTAATCAGTTTTTACAAGAAAAAAGGAGTTTAGCATTTCTGTGAGGGGCAGCAAGTACGATGAAAGCTACAAAATGATTGGTTGAACAGCAAATACATAATAAGAATCTCACAAGAATGTAAATCTCATATTTTATTGTATAACTATTCTACACTTACGGCTAACTGTGGTTGTATATGGTGGTAATGCAATTAGTTTTATTGTTGTTACTACTGCTTAGCCTGTAATGGAAATTAGCATAAAGATAAGGTTAGGCAAAAAAGACCACACCACGAGGATTTCTTAGTGTTATATTTTCCAAAAGTAAACTTTCAGTACATAATAAGCTCCTAATCTAAGTCTATCCTTAAACCGATTTGATCATAAATGGTATCCAGCTATGGGGCTCTACGTGCAACTCCAACATAGCCATGATACAAAGAGCTGAAGTGAGATAGTGGTCAAACACGAACCTATTAATACCTCATCTATCACGTAGGTCACCGGTGACCATGAACAATAGATTTTCTTTTGTGTCTGTTGTCTGACAGTCAATTTGTTAATGTAAAAAAAAGAGCTGAAGACTACCCTGAAACAGATGGCTAATACTCCTTAGTTTAGGAATTCAGAGATCCTTGAAATATCTGCAGATTAACACAGTGAAGGACGAAATACAAGCCTTCGCTAAAAAGTACAAAAAAAGGCTCCTGCATCATGCAAACCCACTAGCAGTACAGCTTACTATACCCGATTCACTGAACTTACAAGACGCAAAATCCTAGATCTGGATTGCTCGCAATGAGCTAACTTATACCCAATGAGTGATTTCCGATGGGGAACTAACTCCACATGTTACCGACTTATGCAAAACATAGAAAGAAAAGAAAGAAAAATTATTTATTTTGCACAGATTACAAACATCTGCTCATAGTCACTGGACTGATTGCATGATGAGAATAAAACTAAAAATAAAGTGTTCAAATGATTGTCTTAACTCAAGAAACACTTTTAGGCTTATTTATAAAACTCGCTAACTATATCCTCAATTTAACTACTGATTACTTGATTCTAAATTCAAGATAACATGTCTCATCTATCACATTCAGCTGCCTATTGGAAAAAACCTCCTTTAATTGTTAAGTCAATGCTTTACTACCTTTACTCAATTCAATATTAGAAGAAGGATAGATGTAGGTACATCTATCCTTCTTCTAATATTGAATTGAGAACCTGCTAATCAGTGTTTAACCCGTCAGGCACCAGAATAGCAGACACAATTAAAACCCCATTGTGGCATCTCTGATTGGAGACATGACCTGACGGATTAAACTAATAACATGGTTATCTTATTTATTAACAAGTACCTTATTTGTTTTATTCATAGTTAGGATTTCTTTTGTATTAGTGTATGGAAGCCAAGTGGTGCTAAGTTTATTACCAGGAAAACCCAGAACTCATTCAAAATTATGGAATCATACTCTATAAACTACCCATAAAACATAATTAGGTATTTGTTTTTAACTGACCTAAAAAAGGAGGTTATCAATTCCGAACATACATGAAAAAAAACATCAGAATTATTCTGATGTTTTCATAACTTCGTCAAATATAGACTGATTTGCAAAATTCTTCTTTTGTTCGAAAGGGGTTTATTCCTAAATGGTCCCATTTAAATTTCATATAGATCTGATGATGAGTTTCGGAGACAGACAATGGAACTCTTCAAAAAACGACAGAAAATCAACCGCAATTGCTGCTATTGCATAAATATGCATTGTTAACACAATTTAATGGGGAATCAATACTAAAAAGTGAAAAATAAAAGCTTTTTTTACAAAAAATAGAACTGACTTCCAAAAAAAGTGCAAAATAACTTTAATTTAGGAAGTTGGTGTCAAAAAACCAAAACAAAACCAGAAACACAGACTTCCGAAATTTAAGTTATTTTGCACTTGTTTTGCAAGTTGGTTCTGGTTTTTGTAAAAAAGTCTTTCATTTATTGATTACTTGACCACAGAATGCATCATTATGATATAAAAAAAATTAAAATACTTTTGTGATTGGTTTTAACCTAACCTAATTCAAACTTGACAATCAAATAACATTATGAACACTGATAAAGATAAAGTAATTGCAAAGAAATCTATCCTTTCTTCATTGCATAACTATTAAAAGTGCTACACATAAAAAATGCAAGAACAGCACATCAATGAAGTGTCTCTCCTCCAAGATTAATGATTACTAAGCAAAGAAATATTTAATAAATATTTTCTAACATGAAACTTAATGTCCCTGCAATAGGGTCAAACTTCAATCAATACATTCAAGGTATTAATCTATTGATTTAATATTCAGCTAATGAAAACTTTTGAATTATAGTACCTATTGGACTCCTCCAAACCAGCCTGCTGCATGGTAATTACAATTATGGTTATTTGAATAAAGAACTTCCAAAGGGAATGAAAAGGTCCTATGTTGACCTTTTTTTTTTAGATTAGGCTAACCAATAAGGAAAATTGCTTGTCAGCATAAACATAATTTCTTAAAAGATATTTTTTACAAAAGTCAATAAAATGGCTTTAAGTTATTTTTTGCCCACAAAATGCCAGTACAATTATTGGTTTTAATTTAACAGCTTTAAAGTCCCTGGCATGCCATATTCAGCCCAAAAATTCTAGTTGAACAGAGAGACAGGTGTAAATCAATGTTGTGAAAATGTTAATTCATAACAATGCTAACAGACTTGGTAAATAAATAAAGGCCAGTCTGGTTCCCTATGGTATTGGCGAGATGATATAATGCAACTAAAACAGCTTGCTAGTACATTAATAACAGTCCAGAAAAATAGTTAGCAGATCCAGGTATAGAAAAATATAAGCTAGATGTGCAATTATGAGGAGCACCTAAACACAAGTATAAACTCACTAGTTCATGGTCAAAGTAGGATTACTATTTAGCCAAATAACCGGTACTTACAGATATTAAAATTTAGAAACACGGGTCACTGTACGTGGTAACTCCTCGTGGTATTAAAACAAGTTACAAGCACGTGCTATATTCGTAATGACCTTGTCCTACGAGTAGAACCTTTTTACTCACGAGAACCTGAAGGAGCCGAAGTCACAGTTACTGGACTGCTGGGTCCAGCAGGATCGTTCGGTTTCCTCTGGAACCTGTACTGTCTCAGAAAACTTATCACACTTGGACTTGTACCATTAGACATTGTCACACTTAATCGATCAGTTAGCCAACACTTTTGTGAAAAAAAAATTTATATGTTCTTTGATAAAAAATCTAGAAAAAGATTTACGACAAAATATCACACCACAGAAGCACGTCAAGACAACACTACGGCCATTTTTATCCGCGAGTCTGCAAAGTGCAAATGGAACTTAAGGAATAGTTTGGCCAATCACATTCAATGTCATCAACTGTCATTACATTTGTTGACCAATTACCGTAAAGTAAAAATAATTTTAACAAATGACAACTATTTTTCTATTTAAAGACGGTATGGAACAATAAAATTAAAAGAAAAAATGTGGCTATACCAAAAAAATCAATTTCGAATAATAAAATCGATTTTCAGAAGCAATATTTTTTTTTTTATGTGTACTTGTTCAATATTCTATTGTGAAATGTTGTAAACGTCATAATAACATTAAGGTGAATGCTCCAGGGTAGCCCGTGAAATTCAAATTTTCGTTTATTGCAATTTGCAAGTCAGTGTCTGGTTGTATCTTGGTCAAAATTTGATTAGCGGTCATAGCAAGTATGTATTTATAGAGAAAATTATTAAAATCATCAATACATCTCTCTCAGTTAGAATTTGTTCCAAATGTAAGAATTTCATGAAATCATGACATTTGACATCAATTCTAACTGAAAGAGTTGTATTGATGATTTTAATTATTACAGTTCTGTAAATACATACTTGCTACGGCCGCGAATCAAATTTTGACCAAGACACAACCTGACACTGACCTGCAAATTGCAAAAAACATGAAAATTTGTATTTCGCGCGCTACCCTGGCGCATCCACCTTAATAAAGGCACTGCGCCTAGCCAAACGCCACTAGCACGGTAAGTAAATTAATCGGTGATAATTCTAGTAACTAACAATCGTTTTCAATCTTCGTAAAGGCTCAATTACACCATCCGATTACAAGGGAGCCAATTTAGGAACAATCTAACTAGGAAGTCGGAAGCTAGCGATCACATTACACTAAATTAGTGTGTAAACCTTCCTAAATCGGAATCCTAAATCGGCAGTGTTGCTAACTCCTACAAATTCGAGCTGCTAGAAAGAATATCAAAAGTCGCCAGAAAGTCTCTAAAACTGTATCTACCAGGAGCGGACCAAAAAAAAAAAGAGAGTACTCAGATTTTTTTTCTAGGAAAGGGACCTTGGGGAATTCAATTATAATTAAACACATAAAAATCGATCCATCCAGGTCGGGGTGTTGAACCGGGCCTGCGGACGGCGAGTAGTGGGTAACTCACCGTCCGATCAGCACCAGGCCCGAGAGCCGACGGCGCATAGTGTTCCACGCACGCCTCAAAGAGTTGTCAGCAAACATGACGGGGCCCGTCATGGCCCATGCCTATCCAGTGGTAGAGAATAAATTCGAAAGAGTTACCTCGCCCCTGGGCATTCAGGGCAGGGAAGGAACAGGGGTGGGTTTTAGTCAGAGTCTGACACGCCCTTCCGCTCGACCCTAGAGCGGAACATGTCATTAGAGGATTACCCACCCCACAAAAAAAAATGCTTGTTCTGCAGGCGTTTTCACTAACTCAGTTGACCAGTCCAGTACTAACCCGCCAAGTTCAACTGTATCAATCGAAGATTTTTATCGTATTCCTGTTCATTTTTTTTTTTTTAGTCTAATGCACACTTGCTTTTCCAATTTACTTTTGACATTGGCAGAATAGTCGACAACGGCTCTGCTTGCCATTAATAAAAATAGAATAGAATAGAAACTCAGTTGACATCAATTTGATAGGCACTTTGCCGTACATTTTTCTGCTTTGACTAATGGCTCAATTACACGTTCCGATTTCAAGGGACCCAATTTAGGAAACAGGAAGGTGTAATAGCAGTTAGAGCAGTTAGTGTACGATTTAGTGAGATTGGGACGTCCCGATTTGACTTCCTAAATTGTGTACGATTTAGGATAGTGTAATCGCATCACCCCGATTTAGAGCTAAGTGTTGCCAATTTAGAGACTTTGTCGCTACAAATGGGGTAGTAGTATTTTGGTTTGTGTTTAAAATTAAATTAAATTTCACAAAGTCCCTTTCCCAGAAAAAAAATCTGTGTCCGCTCTTTTTATTTTTAAGTCTGCTCCTGGTAGAATCAGTTTTTAAGAGACTTTAGAGCGACTTTTGATATTCTGTTTAGGGACTCGAATTTGTAAGAGTTGGCAACACTGCCGACTTAGGAGTTCAATCTAAGATAGTGTAATTGCTCGCTTCCTGCTTCCTAGTTAGTTAGTTCCTAAATTGGGTCCCTTGAAATCGGAAGGTGTAATTGAGCCTTAATAGGAAAACCGTAGTGCCTATTATAATCGATGTCCACCGAACAATGTACTGCATAGTGCCTATCAAATTGATGTCCACTAAGTTAGCAAATACACTTGCTGAACGGATATGGTTGAAGCACAGAGATAGAATGTAGTCTGCCTGTGTGATAGACATTTAATTTTAGAGTATCCTACTAATATTATAAATGTGAAAGTTTGTGAGTGTGTATGTTTGTTACTTCTTCACGCTCAAACGGCTGGACCGATTTGAATGAAATTTGGTATGTAGATGGCTTATAGCCTGAATTAACATATAGGCTACTTTTATTCCGGTCTAGGTGGGTAAAACCGCGGGGTGCAGCTAGTAATTTATAAAGGGGGATGTGCTAAAACCACGCGGGCGAAGCCGCTGGCAGAAGCTAGTCTGTATTATCATAGGTTTTCATGGAAACGCAATTTGACGGCAAAGCTTCTTCTTGAAATTATAATAATTTAAAAAGAAAAGTAATAAAACCGACATTCTTTGTGACATGAATTCTAATATCGGTTTTAAATTAACATTAAAGACGTCCCTAAAATTCACTGTTGCCACACTGTTTCTGTCAGATTAATAGGTGCGGCCATGTTGATCTGTAGTGAATAAAACCGAGTTAATTTTCTTTTAGGGAAATAAAATTGACACAATATGCCCAAATGCGACCTCAAAACGAGATACATCCCCGCGACGTTCGCCTGGACTCTCTTGTTGGGCACAACATCCCTGTTTTTTTATTTCCCGTAAGTATACAATGTCGTCGATCGTCTGTAAATTCTCATTTTCGGTTTGACAACTTTCACATGAGATTGTTGAATTGTTTCTATTAATATCTTGGGGCTGTGAAATTGCCCTGTGTGACTGTGTATGGATTATACCCCTGCTACGCCTGTGGCGGTAACGGTAAGAGTATTTTTAACAGATTCTTAAAATGATGGTGTAGGAGCCATGTTTCAAGTAATTATTTATCTTATTAGCATTAACTTAGTATCCATATCGTAATTAGTGTTTCTCGAAGTGAGTAACCAGTGGTGTGTTGTCGTGTCAATGGCCAGGTACTTCCTGTGTGGTTTCCAAATCTGTATAAACAAAAGATGTCTCATGGTGTGATAGATATGAGTCAGTCAACCTTACATTTGTTTCCCTGTGCCTGTATTGGTTTCTCGTTTACTTTTTTAGTCGATTTTCCTGTTGTTTACAAGATATGTAAATTATTACAGGAGTCAGGTTGTAACAAGACTTACATGTTTCATTGATGTTATCTCTTTGTAAATATTACAACATGATGATTACATTTACATCCATTATTTATAATGCACTGTGAAGAATCAACATTATATTTCTATGTAGTTTTGGTTAACACATATGGCATGTATTTTATCAGTGAATTGTATCTTTGATAGTAGACATCTGTTTGTTATGAGTGCAGGCTGTATGACCTCAAAAGCCAATAGGTTACTTTAATGACACATAAGGTAAAGTTTTAATACATATTATGTAAGATCCAAAATTATCTCTATGATCTTGTCAGTTCTTATTGGAAAAAAGTTTACACTATGTTTCCAAACTGTTATGTTACTTTGTACTTAAAGGCTTGTTTACCTTTAAAGCCCAATAAAACATGCACCTTGTACTAATTTTAATGCAGGACTTTAAAATTCTTTCTTGTATGTGGTGTATATTGTATCTAAAAATACGGGTGACAAAATAGAATTGATAAAAAAAATAAGTAGTAGTTTAAAATATACTTAATTGCATGAATATTTTTATTCAGGAAATAATGGTCTCATAAGTATGATTTGTTTGTGGTGTTATTTGATTCTAGTCTTCTAAACTTTATTTATTTTAACATTATCTTGTGTGTTACTGACACAATTTGGAGTAAACCAATCTCTAAACGTACCTGTGGTGTGTTGGCACAGTTTAGAACCAGATACCTACTTGCTAAGGCTAATTATAGCTATTACACTATAATTACTAAAGAAAGCATAAGAAAAAATTATACTTATTAATATTGAACTGAGTCTTTGAAACTTGAGTTTTGAGATGTAATTTTTTTAGCCAGACATAAGATTTCTATTTTCAATTATATATTATTATATTATATTTTTTTGATGAACTGAAATTAATATTTGATGTTGTTTTGTTAACAAAGGGTATGGTTTGGTAGTTCACCATTTCCATTTCATTTACCAGGTCAGTGTATTCACTGACATTACTAGTGTTGATCTTCAGAAAGGTTAGATGCATAGTACTCACATCAGGCATATACAGGGTGGAAACTTTCAGTGGGGTAGTAAGGGGAATTACCTTAACCATTGCAGCTACACAAAAAGGGATCTAATGAGATAGTCTTCATCCATAATTTTTCATGAAATTTTGATCTCCATTCACAGGTTTTCAAAAAAATGCATTTGATTCCAATCAATCCTGTTTCTAATACTGATCAAAAACTTCCATGGAGCCAAGGTTGGTGTACTAAAAAAGTCAGAAATAAAAAACTATTCTCATATGTTTCGTAAGAAATCATTGCAAGTCCTAAGAAAGAAGTGTAAACGGTAAGTATGTAATTTTACACTGTAGGTATATCAAAAATATCTTTTTTTTTGTGATTTCAAAAACTTTCATGGGGCCACCATGGAAGTTTTAGATCAGTAAGTTTTAGAAACAGGGTCGTTTGGAATCAAATAAAAATTTTGTGTAAAATTGCCATTTTCTTGCTAACTGTACATTTTTTGAAAATCTGTGAATGTTAAAAATTTCACGAAAAATTATGGATAGTCTCCTAAGACCCTTTTCGTGTAGCTGCAACGGTTAAGATAGTTCCCCTTTCTGCCCCACTGAAAGTTTTCATCCTGTATGTAAGACCAAATGTATGAACATAAACAATGCAAAGGAAAGTATATAATTAATAGTTTCCTCCTGCGGCTTCACCCGCATGGAATTAGTACCTCCATTATAAATTTTAGCCTATGTGCTATTCCAATACATCTCTGTGCCAAATTTCACCCATTTATGTTCAGCCGTTCTGGCATGATGGAGTAACAAACATCCAGCCAAAGTTTCGCATTTATAATATTATAGTAGGATGAGTCAAAACTGTTAATTACTTAAAACTACTTTTAATGCAAGAATTGGTCAGAATTATTTTTTTCTGTGACAGTTAACACAGCTTTAAAATGACTAATATCAACCTACTGAAAACCTGTTAGGTTGGTAGGTTTCTTTGTGACTATATTAATATATATTTTTTTTATTGATTCTAGATACCCATAACTAAAATCTCGTATTTTTTTTAATAATAAAACAAACGCATTTTCACTTACTAAAGATTTTGAATAATTATTAGCAGTATTTACTGTAACATAATGAGGATCATAGAAGGTGGCTCTGTATCCGGGCCTGCGGATGGCGAGTAATGGGTAGCTCGCAGTCTGATCAGCACCAGGCCCGAGAGCCGACGGCGCGTAGTGTTCCACGCACGCCTCAAACAGTTGTCAGCATTCATGACGGGGCCCGTCATGGCCGATGCCTGCCCAGGGGTTGAGGATAAATTCGAAAGAGTTACCTCGCCCCTGGGCATTCAGGGCAGGGAAGGAACAGGGGTGGGTTTTAGTCAGTAAGAGTCTGACACGCCCTCCCGCTCCACTGGATGATTTCCCACCCCACAAAAAAAAAAGGTGGCTCTGTAGTTTCGCCCAATCCCCATGGAATAAAAGACGAGTATATGTATGTATGTACCGACTGGCGGTACATAGAAGTGTTGAGATGTCTGTACGACGCTGCCACAATGACTGTCCAGATCCAAGATCAGAAAACCAACCATATCCAACTGCTCAGAGGGGTGAGACAGGGGGATGTGATATCCCCGAAGCTGTTCACCAACGCGCTGGAGGACGTCTTCAAGACGCTGGATTGGACTGGACAGGGTATCAACGTGAATGGCGAGTACATCTCACACCTTCGCTTGGCCGATGACATCGTCATAATGGCAGAGACGGCGGAACAGTTAAGCCTGATGCTGCACAGCCTAAATGGAGCCTCGCGGCGGGTTGGCCTCGGGATGAATTTGGACAAGACGAAAGTCATGTACAATTCACGTGTCGTACCGAGTCCAATCCGCATCGAAGGGTCGCTTCTCGAAGTTGTGAGGGAGTATGTTTACCTAGGGCAAGTCATCCAGCTCGGTAGACACAACTTTGAGAAAGAAGTTGACAGAAGGATCCGGCTGGGTTGGGCAGCGTTTGAAAAACTTCGTCAGGTTTTCTCGTCCCGTATCCCACAATGTTTGAAGACTAAGGTTTTCAACCAGTGCGTCCTGTCCGTTATGACATACGGTGCCGAAACGTGGACACTAACGGTCGGGCTGGTCCACAAATTCAAGGTCGCTCAGCGCGCTATGGAGCGGGCTATGTTAGGAGTTTCTTTGAAGGATAAAATCAGGAATGAAGTTGTCCGGAAAAGAACCGGAGTAACCGACGTAGCTTGCAGAATAAGCAAACTGAAGTAGCAGTGGGCTGGTCATGCTTGTCGAAGGACCGATGGCCGATGGAGCAGACGAGTCCTGGAGTGGAGACCGCGTATCGGCAAGCGTTGTGTGGGACGCCCCCCAGCTAGATGGACCGACGACCTTAAGAAGGTGGCTGGGATAGACTGGATGCGAAAGGCGGAGGACAGGGTGTTGTGGTGCAGCCTGGGAGAGGCCTATGTCCAGCAGTGGACTGCGATAGGCTGAGTTGATTGATATGTATGTATGTATGTATTATATTCTTAATATTGGGAATATCAAATTATAGAATCTATAATACTTATTTAAGAACTACAGCCCACCCCAGCTTCATGACTGGATTTTATCAAAATTTTCTTTAAAAAAAATTTATCTAGACAATTACGAACATAACAAAAAAACACCCAAATCTATTGAGCCACACTCGTCATGGTGCTCCGTCATACATGTGAAAATTGATTTTTATTTGTATAGATTTCATGATTACTCATTATGTTGTAAGCCCTGACCTATGTAGAAAATTTCTATAATCTGTAGAAATACCAGTACTAATTTCAACTGTCCATGAATTTATTTTTTAACCGACTTCAAAAAAGAAGGAGGTTATCAATTCAGATGATTGTATTTTTTATTTTATGTATGTTCGGCCATAACTCTTAACTGATTTTCAAAATTGTTTGTTCCGAAATCTCATCATCATCAGCCTTTTATTGTCCCCACTGCTGGGGCACAGACCTCCTCTCTGTGAGAGGGTGTGGGCCATAATCCACCACTCGGGCCCAATGCGGGTTGGTGGATGTCACATGTCTTCGAATTTTTGGTTCTAGGACATGCCGGTTTCCTCACGATGTTTTCCTTCACCGTTTTGAGAGCAGTGGTGATGAAATAATTTACACAAGTAAAGCGCCTGCCTGGGTTTGAACTCACGACTTACAACTTGTAAGTCGCGGCCAATACCACTTGGCCACCACTGTTCCGAAATGGTCCCATTTAAATTTCATATAAATCTGATGATGGGTTTCGGAGACAGACAACGGAACTCTTAAAAAATTTACAGCAAATCAACCGAGTTTGCTGCTATCGTATGTCTATGAATTGTTACACAGTTTAATGGCGAACCACAACTAAAAAGTGAAAAATAAAAAACTTTTTTACAAAAAAATAGAACCGACTTCCAAAAAAGTGCAAAATAAGTTTAATTACGGAAGTCGGTGTCAAAAAGCGAAGACACAAAACCAGGAACACCGACTTCCGAAATTAAAGTTATTTTGCACTTTTTTTGGAAGCCTGTTCTATTTTTTTGTAAAAATTTTTTTTATTACATCATGTTGGTACAATAAAACTAAGTTAAAGGCTGAATTATACTATCCAATTTCAAGGGAGCCAATTTAGGAAATCAGAAGGTGTAATAGCAGTTAGGAGTCCCATTTAGTGTAGTGTGATCGCTAGCTTCCAACTTTCTAGTTAGATTGTTCCTAAATTGGCTCCCTTGAAATTGGATAGTGTAATTGAGCCTTAAGTTTACACCAAAACAGTAGCTGATGAGAGTAATTATTACTTATTTAGTAAATAGTTAAATTATCTAAACCTGTTTGGTCTCACTTGACTGAACTTAACATCAAAGTTTAATTATGATGTTATTATCACTACATATTATAAAACAAAGTCGCGCCGCGTCTGTCAGTCTGTTTGTGGTAAACTCAAAAACTGCTGAACGGATTTTCATGCCGTTTTCACTAATAGACTAGAGTGATTCATGGCCTGCGGACGGCGAGCAGTGGGTAGCTCGCCGTCCGATCAGCACCAGGCCCGTGAGTCGACGGCGTGTAGTGTTCCACGCGCGCCTCAAAGAGATGTAGTCAGCCACCACTGACGGGGCCCATCGTGGCCAGTGCCTGCATGCCTAGGGGTAGCGGATAAATTCTGAAAATGAGTTACCGCACCCCTGGGCACTCAGGCAGGGAAGGAACAGGGGTGGGTTTTAGTCAGTAAGAGTCTGAAACGCCCTCCCGCTCCACCCAGAGTGGGAGAAGTCATTGGATGATTTCCCACCCCCCCAAAAAAAAAAAAAAGAGTGATTCATGAGGAAGGTTTAGCCCACCTGGGGCGGGTCGCTCATTCTTAAACAAAAAGGAGATTTTAAAGATAAGAAAGATATAAATTAGCCCAACAACAATTAAAAATAAATAAATTTACAAGTTCATATTCATGATTGTAATGTCCTAATTTGCTTTATCATAATTCTAAAATCAATATTTGAAGTAACATTCATATTACTCTCTTGCTTCATATTACTAAGAGCCTTTTTGCAACCACAAATAACTAACCATGGCAATACCAAACTCATATATTTGCAGTTGGCCTTCTCAAATGAGGCGGCAATTTCAAATGTATGTTAAGACTAGTATGTGTGAAATCAGTTAACACAAACATGTTGATTACTGATTTATTTTAGTACTCTGTTTACCCTAGTTTGGTTCAAGTATTTCCGGTGGATAAACATAATGCTATGTTATTTGGTAAACTAATGTGTTTGCATTATTTAAGCTTCTTAGTTATAGTGTGAGAATGTTTATAATCTGTCTGGCTCTTCATGGCATACATTTAAATAAGTTTCTTTTTCTGTTTTTGCATCGAGTTGCTGAACTTGTTTTTAGTTAAAATTCCTTTCAATATTAAATATTATTCATTCATAAAACTGGAGCTGTACTATAATGTGTTAAGAGGGAACAGGGGCTGCGATTCTCCATACAAATGTATTCCCCTTTTTTCTTCCTGAATAATGCCTCTAGAGCAATCATTTTTTTTTTTCATAAAGTCAAGGTCTGCTGTTGACATGTTCCTGTCATTTCCTTTTTTTCAGCTACTAATAAGTAAAGAAAATATGACCCTCCAAAAATGACAAAAAATGGACCTATTTTTACCGCCGTTCTTAGAAGACTACCAGACTAATTAGAAAAGTTTTAACATAAAACATTCTTTCTTAAAAATTTGGTGCCAAAAATAATTGAATTGGCTCAGTTTTCGAGGAGAAAAAAGGGGAATACGAAATGTCGATCTCGTCAAAAATTTTGTGATAAAATTGCAAAAGAGTTGCAGCTGTACCTATCATACTCTACGGGGTCAGGTTTGAGGGAGCACGATGGCAATAGTTTCTTCAAATACCTATTTTGTAGATTCCTCGCAGGCCTTGTTCCCTCTTAAGACCTACGCACACCGGGACGGAATGGCAGAGGATTTTGCCACCGTTCAACGCACACTAGCCGCTTAGATACTGTAGCATTCCGGCGGCCTCCCAAGACGTCCCGCGACGTGCTGCGGCATGCCGCGTTACGCCGAAGTATGCCTCAAAATAAAGACGTATGATGTGGGTAGCTGGCACTGCCTCACCCCGCGGCATGTCACGGCGTCCTTCGGCGTGCTGTTGCATGCCGCAGTGCGCTGCGGGATCCCTTAACGCGCTCTCCAATGCCGTGTCAAGAAATCCAATAAATTAATGCCGTGGCATGATGGCATCGAAAGTGCCACGGTATTAATTTAAAACATTGGCATTTATATTCCTACTAGATAAGGTTGAATGTCCTTTGGCAAAAAATTAAATCCTCTGCCATTCCGTCCCGGTGTGCGTAGGCATTTAATGTCATCATGATTCCGTTGGGAAAAAGGGATAGTGCAATTCATCTTGTGTAGCTTTGTCCCACTCCCACACTTCAATGATGGCTTTAACAAATTACATAGGGGGCAACAGTCATTTGGTGGCATGGTACATTCAAGTCTATTTTGTATGATATGATATGAGATTTCTCAATTGATTCTGGTTTATGAGTTAAAGATCATTAACTATTTGACTGAAACAGATCTAAGTAAAAATATACAGTGTTTCAAAATATGATAGACAGACGGACAGACAGACAAGGCTTAGTAATATAATCCCGTTGTTTATGGTAAATGGTCAGAGTTGTTGATACACTCTGTATTCAATTACTTGGAAATCTGTGTGAATATGTATTAATATGTTTTGACAAATGTATGTACGATTCATTATATTCATTAACATCTCAAATTTACATTATTGTGAATTCTTTCCTTATGGGAATCCCGTTTATTAGACATTTGAAACTGTGAGAAAAAAACTAGTCACATAAAAATGATATTTGATAATTTTAAGTGGATAAATCTTCAATCTTTATCCCCCTTAAGTAGAAAATCTTTTATCTCAACAAAATCTAGGTAAGGTTTAACTGTTTATTTAGAATTTTCATTATCACTAGTGTGTAAAATAGAAGATTATGCTCCGTTTACTAACGTCTTTTCGTCTTTATTATATAACTTCTAAGAGTACCTATCAATATCTTGTGTTAAGGCGCCTCAAAATAAGTGATATCTAGTCGTAACATGCGCTTATAGTGGTTGGCGCTATTAGCTGCCAACGACCTCGAGTGGTTAGCTTGCGTGTTCTGCGCGGAGCTCACAAAACGCGTCGTGTGTCCACCTAGTAATAGGACTCGCCTAAATTATAAATAATTAAATGATCTTTAAAATGGTGAAGGTTTCATAAAAATCACGCAAAAACTATATTTTTGCGTGATTCTCAATTTTTTATCCGAGTTAGACATAACTTTACAAATTAATTTTAACACTATGTTATAAAAATATAATTTCAAATATTCTGAGATCAAATTACGACGGAAATTGTCTAGAGTAACATATATTTTTTTTAAAGAAAAGTCGTTTAGACGTGATTTTTAATTAAAATCCATTAAAAGTCGTATAAGTGCGCCTTAACTGTCCAATTCTTGGCATTTGTGGATAAATGTGTCATCTAACATCAAGACAATGACGTGTGTGAAGTTCGCGTGTCGCTGCGCAGTACCCCAAACCTCAACCCCGCTACCACATGAATTTGCTACTGCGCAGCGACCCGCGGAGTGTTCAGCCCCCTTAGCCAAAATACATTTCTGTTAACGTTAACGCTAACGCTTCGTGCAAAATGTATGGCAACGACATTTACTGGGGGTACCGCGCGTCTAAAGGCTCAGCCCCCTTAGCCAAAATACATTTCTGTAAACGTTAACGCTAACACTTCGTGCAAAATGTATGGCAAAGACATTACCGGGCGTGAGTCACGTGACAGTTCTCTGTCTAACGCTTCGTGCAAAACGTCATTGCCATACATTTTGCACGAAGCGTTAGCGTTAACGTTTACAGAAATGTATTTTGGCTAAGGGGGCTGATCCGCCCTTAAGCTTTAATTCTATCTCTACCAAAATCGTATAAAAATTGCCAGGTGCAGTAGTATTTTTTAGGGTTCCGTACCCGAAGGGTCCAAACGGAGCCCTATTGCTGTCACACACGTGCCTGTCTGTCCATCTGTCCGTCGTCTGTCACAAAGGTTTTACAGCCAAACGGTTGGAGCTATCAGTCTTCAAATTCTCACAGTATAAGGATCTTGTTGACCCAAAGCTATACAAATAGTCAAAAAACATTTGGTACGGAACCCTAAATGTGTGAAGTCCGACACGCACTTGGCCAGTTTTTTTTGATGTAGCACGTTTTCCTCTATGCGTTCCGCTAGTGTTTCTCGACAATCACGGCTGTATGACCTGTCCTCGCAAAAAATATTCACCTAGTTACCCACTGTTTTTTCTGTCATTAATTCGCATACCTTCAATGAATCATAGTTTTTCCTCAATAAGCTAATATGAATCCGGATACTTTTAGTCAACTAACATTTTATAAGGTTTAGTTTAGGTACGTTTTGAGTGCAGTTTCAGTGCGAAACATCGCTCCAGGATATTGCTATCTTTTTCATATATCCAATAAAATCGTATCACTAAGTAAGATTAATAATTAGATTGCCACCTGGGCGTTGATCTGTAGATAATATGACCACTTCAGAAATTCCAAATTCATTCACCAATCTCAAATATGTATTGTCCCTTGTAATGTTTTTACAAGCAATATATGTATGTATGTATGTAACTAACTCTGTTTGTTGGGGTGGAATCTTCCAACTCAAATTAGACCTACTTCCCGACGTCCGATTGGACTCAAATTTGGTGTATATATGTATCTTCGGTGAAGAAAATGTCGTGAGGAAAGTCTTGTGTATGAATGTGGATGGCTATAAGAGTAGGGGAAGGCCAAAGAAACGATGGTTGCACTGTGTGAAAGAGGATATGGATAAAAAGGGGGTGACTACAGAGATGACGAATAATAGAGGAGTATGGAAGAAAAAGTCATGTTGCGCCGACTCCAAATAAATTGGGATAAGGGCAGGAGAATGATGATGATGTATCTTCGATGACAATACAATAATATGGTACCATGAAGCTGGTCTGTTGATGGAGACGGAAGATGGCCATAGGAACTTCTGAACTAAATAAGATAAACCCATCGAGTCTGGGCTCGATTGATTTGTCTTGAGAAGCATTTTACGCCTAGACAATATCCAGGGTCTGATGATGAAGCTGGAAGGTGGCCACTGCATCTCTGTGATAAAAAAACATAACCCCACCGAGTTTGGGCTCGATTGATTCGTCTTGGGCAGCATTTTACACCTAGAAAAAAAAAAAAAGTTCTGATGACGAAGCTGGAAGGTGGCCACGGCATCTCTGTGATAAAACAACATAACCCCACAGAGCACATTTAAGATAGCCGGTATAAAAGCTTGTTTAAAAAAATGTTTTTTTAACTATAAACTTTTATAAGGGCCAATTATTTCATCATCACTGCTCTCAAAACGGTGAAAGAAAACATCGTAAGGAAACCGGCATGTCCTAGAACCTAACATTCGACGTGACTTCAACCAAACCGGACTGGGTCCGCGTGGTGGATTACAGCCCACTCCATCTCGCAGAGAGGAGGCCTGTGTCCCAGCAGTGGGAACAAAATCCAAAGCAGTAAACAAGTGTCATAAACGGCCGTTTTTGGTACTTTTGCTTACTGAATACGAAACATTTTGAGTCCTGTTTTAACCACGTAAAATACCTTATCCTCTCAGTAACAAATGCAACATAGGATTCTTTAAGACTGCGCCGAGCGAACAAGGCGCGCGGAAAATAGGTATTTACTGCGCCGCGCTAGTCGTGTGCGTCGTCACGCACACAATGACAAGTTCGCTCGAGGCTCGCTTGCAGCTGCACGACAAAAGTTGATAACTTAGGATTTTTTAAATTTGAGTCGTTGTGTTGAGTGTCTTGAAAAGACGAATATTGATGATTTAGATGGTTTTATTTGGTATTATTTTTTAATTGTAATAATTTATACCTATTATATAAAAATCAACGTTTGTTTGTATTATAATAATAGTACGCTAGTGTTATATTATCTGTGGTAATAGGTACATTATCTGATCCCTTAGTATTCATCCGATTGCGATGAAATTTTAGCGTTGTGGATTGCACGCCCGGGAATTTTACTGGATAAGTAGGTAGGCTAGGTGAGGAGATAGGTAGGATAGATGGGTAGGTAGGTATTGTAATAATAAAACCAGTCTGTTATAAAAAAATCTATAATTACCTAATGCGCCTTGATTATTTTACCATTTTACAAAATATACAAAGAGCATAGGAAAATGTGGTATATTTATTATACAGGGTGTAACGAAACGGTGTGGTCATATTTTAGAAATTGCTTCTGCCCATGTAAATGAACAACTTTCTCCAGGGAAGTCAAAGGCATTTCTAACTGAAGGTTTTTCACCAACGTATTGCCAAGGGTTTTCATTGGTTAGCGTTTCCTTAAAACGTAGGTAATATTTTAATAAAATTATTAAATTAACATAATCATGAGACGTAATATCGACCTAACTTTTAAAATACTGTAAACAGACTAAAAGGAATATAGTTTACTGAATACATAAATATTTGCTCACGTGAATGACTTAAGCCAGCAAACACTGGTAACAAAATAAGTAAAATAAATTTAAAAATGAATGTCAGAATAATAATCGGCGCCCCCAATAACCTATTACACAATACCCATATCGAATGTTTGAGAAAAATTTGCATGCACCATCTTTGATTTTAAAAACAGAATGTCTGTTTTACAATTGGGACCCCCAAAAACCTATTACACGACACCCATATTGAATGTTTGAGATAAAATGGCATCCGCCATCTTTCATTTCAAAATGAATGTCAGATTTGCTATCGGCGCCCCTAAAAACCTATTATACGATACCCATATCGAATGTTTGAGAAAAAGTTGCATCCGTCATCTTTGATTTTAAAATGAATGTCTGATTTACAATCGGCACCCCCAAAAACCTGTTACACGATACCCATATTGAATGTTTGAGATAAAGTGGCATCCGCCGTCTTTGTTTTTAATATGAATGTCAAATTTGCAATCGGCTCCCTCAAAAACCTGTTACACGATACCCATATTGAATGTTGGAGAAAAAGTTGCATCCGCCATCTTTGATTTCAAAATGAGTGTCAAATTTGCAATCAGCACCGCCAAAAATCTTTTACACGATACCCATAACAAATGTTTGAGTAAAAGTGGCATCCGCCATCTTTTATTTTAAAATGACTGTCAGATTTGCAATCGGCACCCCCAAAAATCTTTTACACGATACCCACAACAAATGTTTTAGAAAAAACAAATATTAAAACTAAAACAAATATTTAAGAAAATGTTACAGAAATATATATAGAACAGTAAAAAAATAAAAAGTAAATGTTGGGTATGCATAATTAGTCATACTCAAAAAACAAAAAGTAAGACTTACCTTATTCAACTATTGGCGGCAAGGTAATACGTACACAATAGATTGCGAATTGTCGTTGTCCGCGCGTCGCTCCACGATGAGACGTGATCACTCTCCGAGCTCCGGTGGACGACTGAATTTTCGAACGGTTTGCGTTGCGTATGATACAAAACAGCAGCGCGGCAATTTAAAAAAAAAAATTAAAAAAAACGAAGTGACATTTCGAAAATGTGAAAACGATAAATTGTAGTATTGTCATTAGAGATTAATATGAATCTAAGTTTGTGAAAAAATTCAACAGTTTACTATCAAAATTCAGCTAAATACGAGCATGCTATTTTAAGGTTTTTGTTCAACTTGTATTTTTGTTAATTAAACTATACAATATTTTTTATTTTTGTCAACGATAATCGTTAACACATTCATTGTAGTGTTCATTAAATATTTTTTTATGGTAATAATGGTAATAGTATTGATTATATCCCTTTAACTGTAACGACTGTTTTGAATTATTTTGCTCGGTGCAGTCTTAATCTTTATTTTCTATGCTAAGATACGATTTTTTATTCAATGAGGGCGCCACTTGGCGGATATATACGCCTTAAATGAAGCAAGGTCGTTAAAATGTGTGTGACCTTGACGAACGTAACGATGACGTATAAATGAAGCAAGGTCGTTAAAATGTGTGTGACCTTGACGAACGTAACGATGACGTATCGGCTTCTCATTTTGTCTATGTGAGCTTATTTCGCGTGTACTAGATACAAGCCGGCTTCTCATTCTGGTACTTCAGATTGCTGGATTTTGACACTCCGTCTATAACCTTTCATAGTCTAAGAACCCAAGTTCGAATGTATTCATAAGATTTTGTATGTGTATTTCAGGTGTCAATACTACCTTCACAAGCACCCATGGGTTCCCGCGTACCAAGGCTTCATAACGTTTTTTGTTTTGGCCAATTTTACCCTGGCCACTTTCATGGACCCGGGAGTTATACCAAAAGGTAAGCTTGTTCTTTTAAACTTACATCACAAATAAGGTTATAAATATGTAAAATTGTGTTTGTTTGTTCGTAGAAGGTAAGTTGTAGGAGTACTGATAATAATACGACGATTATATCACTTTTTTTTCTTCATTATTTCATATTTTGTATATGAAAAAGATATTTGGCTATTTGTAAAAATGGTGAAAGAAAATTTTGTGAGGAAACTCAGGTCTCCAAGAAGACCTGTGATGTACACTCCACCATCCCGCACTGAGCCCATTAGGTGTATTCGCTAACTCAGTGGACATCAATTTGATAGGCACTTTGCAGTACATTGCTCGGTGGACATCGATTATAATAGCAATACGTAGTACATTTTCGTTTTCTTATACGTCAAAGCAGCAATGTACTGCATAAATAATGCCTATCAAATTGATGTCAACTGAGTTAGCGAATACAACTGCAGGTGATGGATTGCGACCGCCTCCTTCCGCAAACGTATGTTCCAGCTGTGGCACCTGTTTGTTGGAAATGCTACAATCCTGTCTGTTGTCAATGCTACAATGTCTAGATGACAAGAGTAACTGAAATAGGTGGTCATATTTTAGAAACTGCATTTGTCCCATAGAAACGAACAACTCTCTTCAGGGCCGTCACTGTCAACTCCCATCCGTCGTCATACTAATTTTGATCAGCTGATTATAACTTTGTACGGAAAGCCCAATTTTTAGGGTTCCGTACCTCAAAAGGAAAAAAACGGAATACTTATGGGCACTTTGCTGTCCGTCTGTTTTGAGAGGCGGCCGTAACATATGTATGACGATGACGATGGATGCATCTTATGCAACGACCTCATAATCACAAACTTAAACAGATTTTAAATTATTTTAACCACGTTTAATTTTCGATTGCAACCGAAAAATTAAAAAAAAACTTTTTTACAAAAAAAACAACCGACTTCCAAAAAAAAATACACTAAAAATTTAAAAATAACTTTAATTTCGGAAGTCGGTGTTTGTATTTTATTTCTTCGATATTTGACACCGACTTCCGAAATTAAAGTTATTTTTAAATTTTTAGTGTATTTTTTTTTGGAAGTCGGTTGTTTTTATTGTAAAAAAGTTTTTTATTTTTCGCTTTTTAGTTGTTATACTCCAGAACTACAAACCCCAATAACATGGAACGTGGAATTTAAACATTTGGAGAACACAAAAACGTCATCAAGATATGCGTATTTTTCATTTTTGTTCAGTTTCTCAAAAAGCGCTAAAGCGATTTCGATAAAATTTATATGGGACCACCTCGGGAGTATATTCTTTCGGATAAAAAAAGAATTTTGAAAATCGGTCCACAACTGACGGAGAAATGCGCGGACATACATAAAAAAAAAAAAAAAACACATACAGTCGAACATAGAACCTCCTCCTTTTTCGAGTCGGTTAAAAAAAAAAGTTCTTTTGATTGATTTTCGTGCAAAAATTTTCGAAACTCAATTCTCGAACTATTTACATAGGTACCCGTTTTTTTTTTGTGGGTTGGGAAATCATCCAATGACATCTCCCGCTCTAGGGTGGAGCGGGAGGGCGTGTCAGACTCTTGCTGACTAAAACCCACCCCTATTCCTTCCCTGCCCTGAGTGTCCAGGGGCGCGGTAACTCTGTTTCGAATTTATCCACAACCCCTGGGCTGGCATCGGCCAAGACAGGCCCAGGCTTTACATACGCGTAAGCTTGTACGGAACCCTCGGTGCGCGAGTCCGACTCTCGACTCTCACTTGACCGGTTTTTTTTCTGGAATGGACTATAACTTCTTTATTGTAGAAAGTGGTTCATTTCCATGGGCAGGCAATATCTAAAATATGACCACCTAATTTCCGTTACACCCTGTATACTAGATACTTTTGTTATTTCCACATTTTCCTACTAAGATACGGCGCGGGGCCTGGCCAGGCCCCACCCGTCCCCGATCGGAGACGTGACAATCTTAATCTGCCTAGCCTTTTCCCAACTATCTTGGGGACGGCTTCCAGTCTAACCGGATGCAACTGAATACCAGTATTTTACACGGAGCGGCTGCCTATCTGACCTCCACAACCCAGTTACTGGGTAATACGATGCCCCTTGGTAAAACTGGTGGTCAGACTTTCGGGCTTCTGACGACCCGTAACGACTGTCAAAGATCCACGATTGACAGCCGGAACCAACGGCTTAACGTGCTTTTCGAGGCACGGAAAACGGAAACGGAATGGAATAAAACGGGGTAGCTTAACCTGATGGATCAACTCATGCGGTTGTTATAACTAGCCACGAGCTCCTCGTCCTCCATCGGAGACGCGACAATAAGTTTTTAATTGTGTCTGTTATTCCGGGCCTGACGGATTAAAACATGAATGTACTTGCTATCTCTTTTCCTTCAGTAACACTATCTACATATATTTTGTAACTCATTAGTTAGCAGTAATTTCAGTTTATCTTCTGATAATGGTCCAGTGCAGTGACTAATTTGATAAAAGTGACAAGCCCTAATTTTTAATTGTTTTACGTTATTATGAAGTGCCTTTCCTATCTGTATGATAAGTTATATAATATAACTTGTGGTAGGAAATGATTTCGAATTAGATTAAATTGTAAGGTCAAGGTCTTTTATAGGACAAAATAATCCCTACTTAATAAAATATATACTAGCGAACCACCCTAGCTTTGCACGGGTACAAATTATACACTTTAACTTTCCTCATGAATCAATCAATCTGTCTACTAGTGAAAACCGCGTCAAAATTCGTTCAGTAGTTTTTGAGTTTATTGCGAACAGATGCGGCGTTTTCTGTTTTAGGGGGCCGAGTCACCCGCGTCCGTAGGAGTATACCCATTGAGTCCCTACACGTGGTCCCCGGGTGGTGCTAATCAGGTGACAAACTGGTGGTAGGTTTCGACCGATGGCTTGCGACCACCCACTGGGCAAAGACGTACCGCCAAGCGGCCTGGCCGTGTTCCGGTACGATACTCAGTGTAGCCAATCCAGAGGAGTTGGGTCGAAATAGTTGTTCCATTGCAGGCAGACCAACCGGGCTCGCGCTGATATGAATGTATCGGGAGACTAGTCGCGGAGGGTAGCGGGATCCGAGGCACGGTGCGCCGCTGGCCGACCGCAGTTAGTTGGGGGCCCAAGTAGTGTACTAGCCACACACGAAAGGCTGCCCCGCCAACTGACGAAAAATCCCGGAATGCACCATCGTGCTGGTTGGCGACCAGACGAGAGGGCCCGATGGACATTCCCGGGGGGGCTCGGGCGTCCCCGCAGTCTCCAGACTAGTCCCCCAATGATACCGTCCTGTCAGTGCGTGCCTGAAGGTAGCCAGCATGGAACCTCATTTCACTTCCTTCTCCTCTCCTTCCTTCACTCTTTTATTCATGAAAAAAGGAACTAAAAAGAAAAAAGCTGTACAGCGGCAGCACTCCCTCTCACACAAAGTGCACCTATCTAACATTCGAGGTCTGCACTCAAATCTCGCCGCAGTCCACCACCACCTAGAGACTGAGAAACCAGCTCTCTTATTCCTTTCGGAGACGCGGATCGGGTGTCCGTCTGACGTGGCGTACCTATCTTACCCAGGGTTTACCCTGGAGCACAATTTTAAGCCACGCGCTGGTATATGCATGTACGCCCGGGACGACATCTGTTATCGGCGTCTCCGTAACCTTGAGGACTCCAGGTTCTCAACTCTTTGGGTCCTAGTGGACACAGGCCTAGATAAAATTGTCTACGCCTGTGTCTACCGTTCGCACAGCGGTGATCTAGAGACAACTGGGCTCACACAACACCTGAGTAAAGCGGCGGATGTGGCTCAGCAACGGTACCCTTCTGCCCAATTGGTGTTACTGGGGGACTTCAACGCCCACCATCAGGAGTGGCTCTTCCCATACCAGTACACAGACCATGCTGGTCAAGAGACGTATAAGCTAGCGCTGGCGTTAAATCTTACCCAGCTGGTCCAGGGGGCAACGAGGGTGCCGGATGTTGATTCGCACACAGCCAATTGCTTGGACCTTCTGCTGACAACAGATCCAGACCGTTACTCAGTGTCGATTTCTTCACCATTAGGTACTTCCGACCACTGTCTGGTGAAATCTGTATCCGTCTACTCCCCGCCCGATCCTAGCCCTAGAGGCACCAGGCGGGTTTGGCGATACAGGTCAGCAGATTGGGATGGCATGCGATCTTTCTTCGCATGTTATCCTTGGGGGCCCACTAGCTTTTCTTCGACTGATATTTCGTCGTGCGCGGACGCCGTGACGGATGTGTTGCGGCGGGGAATGGAGTACTACATTCCATTCTCTGACGTAACAATGTCTGGCGGGGCTCGACCATGGTTTGGTGCCGAGTGCAATCGCGCTGATGCGCTTAAACACGCGGCCTACCTAGCATGGGTCAACGCTCGGACGCGTAAAGCGAGTGACGTGAGTCAGAAGAAGAGAGCCTTCAACAGGGCTGCCAAGTTCTGCAAGAAGGTGTTGCGGAGGGCTCGGTTTGACCACATTGGCCGAATTGGGAACAAACTTGCTTCTTACTCAGCTGGTAGTAAGGCGTTTTGGTCCCTGGCTAAGTCGGTTGAATCGAACTTCTGCCGCCCCTCACTACCTCCACTGCTGAAACCCGACGGGTCGCTGGCCCACTCCGCTGAGGAGAAAGCAAGCTTGTTTGCCTCTCTGTTTGCGGAATCTTCGCGTCTAGATCCTGGCGGCGCGAGGCCCCCTGGTACTCTTGGTGGATGCGAGTCGATTATGTCAGACATTCGCATTCATCAGAAGGATGTCCGGAGGGTGCTGCGTAACCTGGACGTGAACAAGGCTAGTGGTCCCGACGGGATACCGGCAATTGTACTGAGAATTTGTGCGCCTGAGTTGTCTCCGATCTTGACACGCCTATATCGCCTTTCGTTTGAGACTGGAAAAGTGCCGATGGCTTGGAAGCAAGCTAACGTGCAACCCGTACCCAAGAAGGGTAGTCGAGCTGACCCAGCAAATTATAGGCCCATCTCGGTAACTTCCGTTCTCTGTAAGAGTATGGAACGTATACTGAATGGTAAGCTCCTGGCATACCTAGAAGCTAACGATATCCTAAGTGACCGACAATACGGCTTCCGCCGAAATCGGTCAACAGGAGATCTTCTAGCGTATGCCATTCACATCTGGAGTGAGGCCATCGACAAACAAGGGGAAGCCCTTGCGGTCTCCCTTGATATCTCGAAGGCCTTCGACCGGGTCTGGCACGACAGCTCAATTGGCAAGCTTCCTTCCTTCGGTCTGCCCGCTGGATTGTGTGATTGGATAGCAGATTTCCTGAGGGATCGGTCTATCCGAGTAGTCATAGATGGCTGCTCGTCCGGACTGCTGGCTATTAATGCCGGTGTTCCTCAGGGGTCGGTGCTCTCGGCAACATTGTTTTTGCTGCATATTAACGATCTGCTAAAACCCGGTACCTTTGGGTATGCAGACGACAGCACTGTTGCCGAGAGATACGTGCCAGACGCACGAGTTAGTGGGTCTCAGGTCCGGTCTCTCCGAGAGGCTATGGTTGGGCGCTTGAACTTGTCCTTGCAGGCTGTCTCAGAATGGGGCGATGCCAATCTGGTTAAGTTCAATGCTGCTAAGACCCAGGCGTGTCTTTTTTCTGCTAAAAGGAGCCAATTTCACCCGGCTCCATCTTTCCGAGGTGTAACTGTGCCGATAACCGACCGACTTGATCTTCTTGGTGTTACTTTAACATCTACCCTCAATTTTTTGGTCCCTTCATAGAGGCTAAGGCTCAAGTGGCTGCCAAAAAGTTGGGGGTCCTCGCAAAGGTGAGACGATACTTCACGCCGGAACAGCTGCTCCAACTATATCAAGCGCAAGTCCGATCGTGTATGGAGTACTGCTCTCATCTTTGGGACGGATCTGCAAGATACCAGCTTGATGCCCTTGAGTCAATTGAGAAACGAGCCAAGAGGATCATCGGCAATGATAGACTCGTTGAGTCAAAACTCCAAAGTCTTGAACATAGACGCCGAGTTGCTAGCCTGTCGGTTTTCTATCGATTACATTTTGGGGAGTGTGCGACGGAATTGCATAATTTGATTCCGCCAAGCCCGTTTCATCTAAGGACCACAAGACGTACGGCGAAGTGCCACCGGTTCATGGTGGACATCCCATCCATACGCACAAAGCGTTTTGAGAAAACATTCATTGCACGTACAGCTAGAGAGTGGAATTCTCTACCGGAGTCTGTGTTTCCCGTAAGATACAACCTGGGAGTCTTTAAGTCAAGAGTGAATAGGTTACTTCTAGGCAAGCGTGCTCCATCTTCGACCGCATCATCGCTTAACATCAGGTGAGATAGTGGTCAAACGCGAGCCTATCAAACATAAAAAAAAAAAAAAAAAAAAAAAATGCCTAAACTGTTGAATCGATTTTGATGAAATTTGGTACACAAATAGGCTACCTTTTGTCGCGAAAATAAGCCTTGAAGGGGTGTAATAGCGGAGGAAGGTTTGTTGGGAGTCCGTCATTAACTATTACCACGCGAACGAAGTCGCGGGCGAAAACTAGTATCGTCTCGCAGAACTCTCGCTAAGAGGCGTATGATACGCCTAATGTCGCTTCTATTCGAAGTATTAGTTTCCACTTACCCTCCACAAGACAAAAGCGTCTATACAAACTAAACAAACTTCATAGGCAAATATTATTCTAACTAGGAACTTGTTTACGCGAAACAAGCGAATCGGGGCTTAGTAGACCAAATGAGGTTTTTATAGCACATGTGTTTGTCTGTGCTGATTTGTTCGTGGCTTGAAACACTATCTTATCTGTGCCTATGGAGTGAATGCTTTTGTTACGTAATTTTATATCTTTGCGGTTTAAAGGGAATTTGTTGCAGATTCAGTTAAAAGGCATGATTCAAAAAAAAAAACTATTTAGTCCGAAAGAACCTCTAAAACCCGAAGACCCGTCACGTTTCAGCATCTGTCAGTCCCCGTTGACAGGCGGCCATCGTGTAACTACAGACTTTGTCAGGTTCCGGGTGTATGAACCTTGTCACAGGTCTAAAGACCTTGGCTAATAGTGATAATAGCGGTTTAAAACGCGTGAATCGGGTTTTTGGCAATTTTTTTGGCAAGGCAAACTAGCGGAAAACTAGCGGCACACATGAGAGCCGCTCGGGGTTTAAAGGTATCAAAAAACATTGGACACGTATTTTAGGCTTTATCAAATCAATAAAAAATTACAAAAATCAAACGCATCAAAGTTCAGGAGTGAGGGCTTGTTACGTTACTTTTGAGTAAAAATTGGCATAATTTTAACTCAAGTGTGTCGTCATGCGAAATCTCAACGCACTGTATCGTCTTCATTTTTAGGGTTCCGTACCCAAAGGGTAAAACGGGACCCTATTACTAAGACTCCGCTGTCCTTCTGTCTGTCCATCTGTCACCAGGCTGTATCTCATCAACTGTGATAGTAAAACAGTTGAAATGTCCACAGGTGATGTATTTCTGTTGCCGCTATAACAAGAATGTGCGTACAGCTAGGGAGTGGAATTCCCTACCGGAGTCTGTGTTTCCTGATAGCTACAACCTAGTCTAGAGTCTTTAAGTCAAGAGTCAATAGGTTACTTCTAGGCAAGCGTGCTCCATCTTCGACCACATCATCGCTTACCATCAAGTGAGATAGTGGTCAAACGCGTGCCTATCAACAATAAAAAAAAAATAAAAAAAACAAATACTAAAAAACTTTTTACAAAAAAAATACAACCGACTTCCATAAATAATACTAATAAAAAATGCAAAATAACTTTAATTTCGGAAGTCGGTGTTTCTAGTTTGGTTTCTTCGTTATTTGACACCGACTTCCGAAATTAAAGTTATTTTGCATTTTTTATTAGTATTATTTATGGAAGTCGGTTGTATTTTTTTTGTAAAAAGTTTTTTATTTTTTACTTTTTAGTTGTTTTACCCCATTCTAAAACTAAATTAATAGTAAAGTTATGCCCGAATTGATAGCCCCAAAAATAGGGAATTTGAACGTAGTTGGTGAAATTAGGGTGTATCAGGGTGAACTGTACAAATCTGTATACCCCTTCAGAGCGCATCAGCCTGATGTAATGTTGTGAAGTGGTGAAAACAATATACAGACATGCGATTGCAGCAATTCTGGAAGGTTGGCTATCATTTATTGAAGAGTTCCATTGTATATCTCCGAAGTTCTTCATCAGATCCTCACCAAATTAAAATGGGACCACATGTGAAGCAACAGCTTTCAAATAAAAAAAAAATCTTCAAAATCGGTTCACGTAGTAAGAAGTTATGAGGTAACACAAAAAAAAAAAAAAATACAGTCGAATTGAGAACCTCCTCCCTTTTTGAATTCGGTTAAAAACAGAATAAAATAAATATTTAAGGGGGCGGCTCCCATACAACAAATGAGATTTTTTTGCCGTGTTCATAGATAATGGTACGGAACCCTTCGTGCGCGAGTTTGACTAGCACTTGGCTGGTATTTTTGTTTCTGTGTCAAATGTTTTTTGGTTAATCTAACTGCCGAACTAATTAGATTTTTTTAGTCGTCAACCCAATTACGAAGTTGCGAAAATCAATCGGCAAAATGGCAAGTAGTATGGTAGACACGAGATTAACGAAAATGGGTGGTCTATTTTAAATACTGCTTCCCTACATGGAAATGCGAACTTTTAATTCTTAATTCTTTATTGTACTGGTACACCAAAAATGTCACATTTTACTTAGTGGTTACACAATTCATGTATAAGTAAATGCGTTTTCTCCCAGCAAACCTTTGAGTGATAAAGAGAGAGCACATTTGAGGGTGGGACCAGTGTACTGTAATACTTAGAAATCTACATAAATAATTACAAATAAGTATTGTAATACTTAGAAATCTACATAAATAATTACAAATATATATATTATAGCTACATACTAATAAATACCAAAATATACTAATATTAGGTCAATTTGAAAGGAAGTGCTCTTTTATTTTCTTCTTGAAGACACCTAGAGAAGAACTGTCGCGTCGGGAGTGTGGGAGAGAGTTCCAGAGACGCACTGCAGTAACAGAAAAGGAGCCATTATAGCGGCTTTCTTCAAGGAAAATCCCAAAAAAAATAAAAGATGAACTTTCCGTAAAAAGTTATCATTGAGCTGATCAAAATTAGTATTCAGGTCCAATTTTTGGTTTTCGGAATGCTATGACTTTTTAGGGTTCCGAAAGTCCGAACCCTCATGGATCACTCGTGTATCTATCTGTCTTTCCGTCTGTCACAGCCAATTTGCTCCGAGTCTACTTGACCGATTAAGTTGAAATTTGGTAAACACATGAATATCTGTGAACCAAACACGGTAATGCAACATAAATAAATGAATTTGGAATGTGGCCACTTTTGGGGTGCATTAGAAAATGAAAAACAAAAAAAGTTTACCAAACTGTACTGTGTTGTGCTGGGCTATTGTAAGGATTTCAAATATATTTTTTCGTAATTCAAAAATATAGTTTTTAAGTTATTTAAGAAAATAGATGAAGAATATACTCCCGAGGTGGTCCCATATAAATTTTATCGAAATTGCTTCAGCGCTTTTTGAAAAACTGAACAAAAACGAAATATACGTATACATAGATGACGTTTTGGTTTTCTCCAATTACGAGTATGTTTAAATTTCACGTTCCATTTTATTGGGGTTTATAGTTCTGGGGTATAACAACTAAAAAGTGAAAAATAAAAAACTTCTTTACAAAAAAGAACAAGAAAATACACTAAAAATTAAAAAATAACTTTAATTTCGGAAGTCGGTGTCAAAAAACGAAGAAATAAAATACAAACACCAAAATTAAAGTTATTTTTTAATTTTAAGTGTATTTTATTTTTTGGAAGTCTGTTGTTTTTTATATATAAAATACGACCACACATTTCGTTACACCCTGTATAAGGTAAGTTGCATTTAACGAATAAATTCAGTATTAAGTACACAGTAAAATAATGTGGCAACATGAAACTCTAAAATTATCTATATGTAGGTATTATATGAAAAATACTTCCATTTATAAATGGGTATTGGCATAAACAAGATTTACAGTCGTGACTCAAGTCCCAGTAATGGTTTAATAATGACCTTTTAATATTTTTAGTCATTTATTTTAAAACATATTCGCTTGATACTATCTTTAACAAGAAAATATGACCTAACTCATTTAAATTCAAACTGAATTTTATACAGAAAAGTTGAATTAGAAGTCAGATTTTTGGATTTTGAATAGAATATGATTCGAATTTATGACGTATCAATTATTATGATACTTATTGCTTCGATTTTGTCATGCAATGACTTCTCTCGCTCTGGGTGGAGCGGGAGGGTGTGTCAGACTCTTGCTGACTAAAACCCACCCCTGTTCCTTCCCTGCCCTGAGTGCCCTGGGGTGTGGTAACTCTGTTTCGAATTTATCCACAACCCCTTTTTTTTTGGGGGCGGGGGTGGGAAATCATCCAATGACTTCTCCCGCTCTGGGTGGAGCGGGAGGACGTGTCAGACTCTTACTGACTAAAACCCACCCCTGTTCCTTCCCTGCCTCATGCCCAAGGGTGCGGTAACTCATTTTCCGGCCACGTTGGGACCCGTCAGTGGTGGCTGACACTAATCTCTTTGAGGCGCGCGTGGAACACTACGCACCGTCGACTCACGGGCCTGGTGCTGATCGGACGGCGAGTTACCCACTGCTCGCCATCCGCAGGCCCGGGTATGGATGGATGTATGTTTGTTACTCAATCACGCCAGAACAGCTGAACGAATCTAGATGAAATTTAACACAGAGATAGATTATAGTCTGAAATAGCACATAGGCTATAATTTATTCTCTGGGTTGGGGACCTGGTGATTTGTAATATAGGCATTTTATGCCTAACTTAGACACCAGCTTTTTTTTTATTATTGTTTATAATGGGGGAAGTACTTATTACACGCGGGCGAAGCCGCTGGCAGAATCTAGTCAAAAAATAAATATATTAAGCGTTAATTAATAGGCAAATACGTCAGAAGAGACCCTCTTTCTTAAAAATAGCCCTCATAAAAATCAGTGGACTGGAAACTATACTTACCTTTCTTCGTCTACCGAAAATTATCAAATTATCCAATGATCCTAAAAATTGGGAAAATTGCCGTCCTTACTCTTCTATTTAAAGGAATATTCTAAAACAATTAGGAACCCTATCTTTTGCTTGTAATCGTTTTTTGCACTAAATACTTCAACTATTATTTAGTACCTTAGCTTTACGCACTGACATTCGTGCCCTCACGCCCCTAGCCACCTCAGGAGACGCCCTGGGCGTCAGGAATTGAAAGCCGGTTCCCGGCCACGTAGACACGGGCTTGTAGAGCAGTGAGTAGCTCGCCATCCGTAAGGACCAGGCCCGCGTCGACGGCGCGTTGTGTTCCACGCGCAGCTCAAAGAGATGTCAGCAGCAGTAATAATAATAATAATAATCCACATAATCTCTGGATGTTCTCGTCTAGCTAACGGTGAGTACTTGCATAGGCACAACCTTGTAGCCAGGATTATCCATCAGCAACTTGCTCTGAAGTACTCTCTTGTGGAATCGGAAGTGCCGTACTACAGATATGCGCCCGACCCAGTTCTCGATAATGGTCATATCTCATTGTACTGGGATCGGTCCATCATCACTGACAGGACTATTGTAGCCAATAAGCCTGATATAGTGGTGGTGGACCGAATCGAGAGGCGTGCAATGATTGTTGACATTACCGTCCCACATGACGAGAACCTCGTGAAAGCCGAGAAAGATAAACAAATCAAGTATATTGACTTGGCTCGCGAGGTTGTCGACATGTGGGATGTGGACTCGGCGATCATTGTACCGATAGTCGTGTCAGCCAATGGCTTAATAGCCACGAGCCTCGACCAAAACCTCAGGAGGCTCTCGTTAGGCGGCCTGGATCAAGGGCTTGATTCAGAAAGCAGTACTTCTGGACGGCTCGCATTGTCAGGCGGTTTCTCTCTCTGGAGCCCTGACCGCCGGTAGCTTGGACCCTGTTCCCGATACCGGTGGGATACTATTTTTTATATTTTTAAATGTTTTTTTTTATCCTTTTTAAGTATTTAAAAATGTAAATAATATGTATAGAAAAATAAATAAACGGAATAATAATAAATTTATTTCATCAAGAAGGAGATTGTAGTACATAGGGCATACACAATGTTATACATATAAGTTTGTACCTACCATGTCAATCACAATCTGGTGGGTGAAGTTCTGCTTTCCTAGCTAGGTTATGGAATAAGCTGTATTAAGGAATAAGAGTCCCTGTCCCTTACATAGAGTTACAATAGAGTAGTACAATTTTTAACCGACTTCGAAAAAGGAGGAGGTTATCAATTCGGATGTTTGTATTTTTTTTTTTTTTTTATGTATGTTCGGGCATAACTCCGTCATATAATGACGGATTTGCAAAATTATTTTTTTGTTCGAAAGGGGTTTATTCCGGAATGGTCCCATTTAAATTTCAAAAAGATCTAATGATGGGCTTCGGAGACAGACATCGGAACTCTTCAAAAATTGACAGCAAATCAACCACGATTGCTGCTATCGTATGTCTATGAATTGTTAACACAGTTTAATGGGGAACCACAACTAAAAAGTGAAAAATAAAAAACGTTTTTACAAAAAAATAGAACCGACTTCCAAAAAAAGTGCAAAATAATTTTAATGTCGGAAGTCGGTGTCGGTCGGTGAAGACACAAAACAGGAACACCGACTTCCGAAATTAAAATTATTTTGCACTTTTTTTGGAAGTCGGTTCTATTTTTTTGTAAAAAAGTTTTTATTACCTAAAATTGTTTTTGTCATGCATGGCAGCAGTGATTGACGGGATCCACTAGCGCCGATGATTGCCAGGGTCGCGGTTCTGTTTGAAAGAGGCTCTGGCACAGGCAACTGAAGAAACATGGGTGGGTTTTAGTCAGTAAGAGTCTGACACGCTCTCCCGCTCCACCCAAAGCGGGAGAAATTATTTGATGATTTCCCGTCCTATAGAAAAAAGCTTTACGCACTGGGTAGTACGATATAATAAGATATTTTTACAGTGACAAGAGATTTTTAGTGTCATTCATAAATACAAGCAACACTCTTCATGGTGCCTCATTTCATAAAAAGCGTACAAAGGGGTCTCTGCGAGTTGGTTTCGGCTCCTCGTACGCCTTCCAAAGGTCCGGGAACACAGGGTCCGAGAAATTTGAATAATAATTCATTTATTTCTGGTTGCTTATACCTTTAGATGAATACCAGAAATAATTCTGATGATTTGTAGGATAATTTATGGCCAGGTAACGTTAATAGGGTTACTATAACACGGAATTAAATCAATGGTAAGCGACTGTAGGTGTACACGCAAGATTAAATTATTATTATTCCATTTATTTTATAGTTTAAACATACAATTTACATTTTTAAATATTAAAATATCAAAATATAAAAACATTTAAAAATATAAAAAATAGTATCCCACCGGTATCGGTATAGGGTCCAAGCTACCGGTGGTCAGGGCTCCTGAGAGAGGAACCTCCTAACTATGCGCGCCGTGTCCAGGAGTACTGCCTTCTGGATCAAGCCCTTGATCCAGCTGCCCAACGAGAGCCTCCTTAGGTGTTCGTCGAGGCTCTTGGCTATTAAGCCATTGGCCGTCACGACTATCGGCACAATGACTGCTGTATCCACCTCCCACATGTCGACAACCTCGCGAGCCAGATCAAGATACTTTGTTTTTTTATCTTTCTCAGCCTTCACGAGGTTCTCGTCATGAGGGACAGCTATATCCACAATCATTGTGCGACGCTCTTGTCGATCTATCACCACTATGTCAGGCTTATTGGCAACAATAGTCCTATCAGTGATGATAGATCGATCCCAATACAACGTGATATTGCCATTTTCGAGAACTGGGTCGGGCTCATACCTATAGTACGGTACTTCAGATTCCACAAGATTGTATTTAAGAGCAAGTTGCTGATGGATAATCCTGGCTACAAGGTTGTGTCTATGCAAATAGTCTCCGTTAGCTAGACGAGAACAACCAGAAATAATGTGTCGGATTGATTCCCCGGGTCGGTGGCATGCCCGACAGATGTCAACCGTACCGTCCTTCACAATATATTTCCGGTAGTTATTCGTCATCATAACTTCGTCCATAATCGCACAGACAAAACCTTCGGTTTCCCCGAATAGGTCACCAAAGCGCAGCCAGGATACGGACGCTAAGAAGTCTACATCAGGTCCATGTAGGACCCGGTAAAAGCGTCCGTGAAGCTCCTTGCTCTGCCATACTTCCCTGCGGTCATTAGTATCCAATACTTTAAGTTTGCGCCAGTTCTCGTTTGCCAAGGAGAGCGGGGTGAGGCCCTTGTCCACAGCGACCACATCTCGATGCATACCCACGTCGGTTTCTAGGAAATATTCCCTAAGGCTGCATACCTCGCGGTTGTGTAGGGTCTTAGCATTTAAGAAGCCACGACCCCCACATTTCCGCGGGATATACAGCCTCATCACCGATGATCGTGGGTGATGCATCCGATTTACGGTCAGCAGTGTGCGGACCCTCCTATCCAGGGCGTCAAGTTCCGTCTGAGTCCATTTGAGTATGCCGAAAGAGTACATCAACACCGGCATGACCCAACCGTTGAAGGCGCGCACCTTGTTCCCGCCTGATAAAAGACTATTTAGTACTTTATTCAGGCGGCCAAAGAAGCGCTCCTTCAGCGACTGTTTCACGTCAGCAGTATTGATGCCTAACGCTTCCGACATACCCAAATACTTGTAGGTTTCGGTTGAGCAGAGGGATCTAAGGTGTATGGAATCCGAGAGTTGAGTTCCCACGGATTCCATAATCTCCCCTCGCTTTACATGCATGACTGCACATTTGTCCACACCAAATTCCATCCTGATGGCGCTACTGAAGGTTTCTGTTACCTTCAGTAGCTTCATCAGTTGCAAGTTGTTGGGGGCAAAGAGTTTCAGATCATCCATGTAAAGGAGGTGTGATATGACCTGACCACCTCTTCTCTTCTTATTATTATTCCATTTATTCAATTTTATATACATACAATTTTAAATTTTTAAATATTTAGGTACTTAGAAAAACATAAATAAATACAAAAACATTTAAAAATATAAAAAGTAGTTGCCCACCGGTATCGGGAATAGGGTCCAAGCTACCGGTGGTCAGGGCTCCTGAGAAAGGAATCTCCTAACAATACGCGCCGTGTCCAGGAGTACTGCTTTCTGGATCAAGCCCTTGATCCAACTGCCCAACGAGAGCCTCCTGAGATGTTGGTCGAGGCTCTTGGCTATTAAGCCATTGGCCGTCACGACTATCGGCACAATGACTGCTGTATCCACCTCCCACATGTCGACAACCTCGCGAGCCAGATCAAGATACTTTGTTTTTTTATCTTTCTCAGCCTTCACGAGGTTCTCGTCATGAGGAACAGCTATATCAACAATCATTGTGCGACGCTCTTGTCGATCTATCACCACTATGTCAGGCTTATTGGCAACAATAGTCCTATCAGTGATGATAGATCGATCCCAATACAACGTGATATTGCTATTTTCGAGAACTGGGTCGGGCTCATACCTATAGTACGGTACTTCAGATTCCACAAGATTGTATTTAAGAGCAAGTTGCTGGTGGATAATCCTGGCTACAAGGTTGTGTCTGTGCAAATAGTCTCCGTTAGCTAGACGAGAACAACCAGAAATAATGTGTCGGATTGATTCCCCGGGCCGGTGGCATGCCCGACAGATGTCAACCGTACCGTCCTTCACAATATATTTCCGGTAGTTATTCGTCATCATAACTTCGTCCATAATCGCACAGACAAAACCTTCGGTTTCCCCGAATAGGTCACCAAAGCGCAGCCAGGATACGGACGCTAAGAAATCTACATCGGGTCCATGTAGGACCCGGTAAAAGCGTCCGTGAAGCTCCTTGCTCTGCCATACTTCCCTGCGGTCATTAGTATCCAGTTATATTATTATATCGTTTATTAATTTTTTAAACATATTAAATACATTTTTAAATATTTCTTAAAAAAGAATATATAAAAAACATTTAAAAATATAAAAAATAGTAGCCCACCGGTATCGGGAACAGGGTCCAAGCTACCGGCGGTCAGGGCTCCAGAGAGAGGAACCGCCTGACAATGCGAGCCGTGTCCAGAAGTACTGCTTTCTGAATCAAGCCCTTGATCCAGCCGCCTAACGAGAGCCTCCTGAGGTGTTGATCGAGGCTCGTGGCTATTAAGCCATTGGCTGACACGACTATCGGTACAATGATCGCTGAGTCCACATCCCACATGTCGACAACCTCGCGAGCCAAGTCAATATACTTGATTTGTTTATCTTTCTCGGCTTTCACGAGGTTCTCGTCATGTGGGACGGTAATGTCAACAATCATTGCACGCCTCTCGATTCGGTCCACCACCACTATATCAGGCTTATTGGCTACAATAGTCCTGTCAGTGATGATGGACCGATCCCAGTACAATGAGATATGACCATTATCGAGAACTGGGTCGGGCGCATATCTGTAGTACGGCACTTCCGATTCCACAAGAGAGTACTTCAGAGCAAGTTGCTGATGGATAATCCTGGCTACAAGGTTGTGCCTATGCAAGTATTCACCGTTAGCTAGACGAGAACAACCAGAGATTATGTGGCGGATTGATTCTCCCGGACGATGACATGCCCGACATATGTCAACCGTGCCGTCCTTCACAATAAATCTGCGGTAGTTTTTCGTCATGATAACTTCGTCCATAATTGCACAGACAAAACCTTCGGTTTCCCCAAAGAGGTCACCGACACGCAGCCAGGCTACGGACGCTAGTTGGTCTACATCGGGCCCATGTAGGGCCCGGAAAAAGCGTCCGTGAAGTTCCTTACTCTGCCATACTTCTCTGCGATCGTTAGTGTCAAGCACTAGAGGTTTGCGCCAGTTCTCGTTAGCCAAGGAGAGTGGAGTAAGGCCCTTGTCTACTACCACTACATCTCGATGCATACCCACGTCAGCAGCTAGGAAATATTCCCTTAGACTGCATACCTCGCGGTTGTGGAGGGTCTTAGCATTTAAAAAGCCTCGGCCTCCACACTTCCGCGGGATATACAGTCTCATCACCGACGAACGTGGGTGATGCATTCGAAATGTAGTCAGCAGTGTACGAACACGCCTATCCAGGGCGTCAAGTTCTGTTTGAGTCCATTTGAGTACGCCGAAAGAGTACATCAATACCGGCATGACCTAACCGTTGAAGGCGCGCACCTTGTTTCCGCCTGATAGAAGGCTATTAAATACCTTCTTCAGGCGGCCAAAGAAGCGCTCCTTCAACGATTGCTTCATGTCAGCAACATTGATACCTAACGCTTCCGACATACCCAAATACTTATAGGTTTCGGTTGGAGAGAGGGATCTCAGGTTTATGAAATCCGAGAGTTGAGTTCCCACGGATTCCACAATCTCCCCTCGCTTTACATGCATGACCGCACATTTGTCTACACCAAACTCCATCCTGATGGCACTACTGAAGGTTTCAGTTACCTTCAGTAGCTCCATCAGTTGCAGATTGTTGGGGGCAAAGAGTTTCAAGTCATCCATGTAAAGGAGGTGAGATATAACCTGACCACCTCTCTTCAACCGATAGCCTAGCCCTGAATTCTCCAGCAGTGTGCTTAGAGGATTCAAAGCTAGGCAAAACCAAAGCGGACTCAAACTATCACCCTGGAATATACCCCGCTCGATCCTAATCGGTTCACTATTCCTCTGGATTTGTCGACATCCTGGATAGCGAAGGACCGTCCTCCATTGCCCCATACATGACATCAGGAAGGTGCGTATCGTTGCATCAACTTTATACAATTCTAGCACCCTCATGAGCCATGTATGAGGAACTGAGTCATAGGCCTTCTTATAGTCTATCCAACATGTCGACAGATCCTTTCGGAAGCGCCGAACCTGTTGGCTAATGGTCATATCTATGAGGAGAAGCTCCTTAGTACCGCGGGACCCATTCCTACATCCATTTTGAGAGGCAGACATGATACAGTTACTATTTATATGTGTATTAATCTTAGCTCTCAAAATGGATGTAAGAACCTTATAGACCGTCGGTAAGCACGTGATCGGTCTATAATTTTTAGGTTCCGCAGTACTACCTGATTTATGGAGCAGGTGGGTTATTCCTGTAGTTAGAAATTGGGGTAGCGACCCTGACTCTAAGGCAGACTGGATCTGAGATGCCAAGCGGGTATGCGACCTTGTTAACCATTTTATCCAGAAGTTGTGCAGCCCGTCCGGCCCTGGAGATTTCCAGTTAGCTAACGGACGGACTGCACGAGCTACATCTTGGGGGCTGATGATAATTGCCCCCATTTCTGGTATTGAATCGCACGCGCGCTCAACATCCCGAATCCAATCGCCCTCGGTATGACAGACAGGCACCGACCAGATGCTGCGCCAGAACGAGTATATGGCGTCATCATCCGGCAGGTGCGTATTAGTCACACCTTGGTCCGGTCGCTCCCAATCCCTATACACCCACCTTTCATTACTTCGGAATGTGCGATTCTGGGTGTATCGTTCCACTCGCCGCTTATACCTGCGAATACGGTTTGCCCATGCATATACTTTCTGCTTCAGGAAGTCGATGCGCTCTGTGACACGGGACATATAGTCTCGGGAGCTGACATCAGTCCCCGAAAACGCCCGTCTCACAAAGCGCATCACTCTTGGGCGAGTGTTGCCCTCCCTGAAACAGATTAGTTTGCCTATGAGTGCTCTGGCCCCACCAATACGACTATATTATTATGATGTTTTTAAACTTCGTTTTTCTCAGGTTAAAACCTGGTATTTGCTAGAATCTCACGGGTGTGAACCAAGGTGAGATCCTAGTTATTTCTTTCAGATGGTAAATTGCTTTGTACTGCAGTGACATTGTTATCTAAATCTAGTTGTAAAAATTTTCTAACTATTCGGCAAGTGTTTAATATGGCAGCTTTTTGTAGTGTTAGGTATGTGTATTTGGATAGATTGAGTGCATTAAAACTATTAAATATTTGTTTCGGAATAACACCAGTTGTTGATACTACTATTGGAACTATTGTGACTCTATTCATTTTCCAAACTCTCGTGATTTCCTCTTGTAACTCTGTGTACTTCCTAATTTTTTCTGTGATGGTTTTTTGTACATTGTTAGTGTTTGGGACTGCTATATCTATTATGTACGTGTGTTTGTTTTCTTTATCCACAAATGTAATATCGGGTCTATTGTTATAAATAGTGTGATCTGTAATTATAGTGCGATCATAATATATTTTGTAAGATTCATTTTCTAAAACTGCTTTTGGTGAATATTTATAATATGGTGTGTATGGATCCTGCGTGAGTTTAAATTTAGTGGCGAGTTTTTGGTGTATGATGTTAGCAAGTTGATTATGTCGATGAGTATAGTCGTTCTGTGTTAGTGTCATACAAGCTCCTGTGATATGCTGTATTGTTTCAGGTTTGCTGTGACATTTTCTGCATAAATCACTTCTTACTGTACTATCTTTTATTATAAACTTTCTATAATTTTTTGTGTTAATGACTTGGTCTTGAATGGCTAGCATAAATCCTTCTGTTTCTGGGAACAGTCCACTTAATTCAAGCCATTTGTTGGAAGCTTCTTTATCTATGTGTGTTTGGTATAAATCATTAGGATGTCTGCCGTGTAGTTCTTTCTGTCTCCATTTTCTATTTATCTCTTCTATATGTCTTGCTTTATCTATTGTTTCAATATTATCTTCGCTAAGGTCTAGCGGTGTATATTTTTATCTATATCTACGATTGTTTTGTGTAATTTACTGGTTTTTTTCTTCCTAATAAAAAATTGTTTTAGGTTTATGATTTGTCTTTTGTGTAAATGTGATATTTCAATTAATCCTCTGCCCCCTTCTTTTCTGGACAAAATTATTCTTTCGATTGCTGACTTAGGGTGGTGATATCTATGTTGTGTAAGAATTGTCCTAGTTTTAGTTTCGAGTGCATGTAATTCTGTTTTGGACCATTTTATGACGCCGAAAGAGTAAGTTAGTATAGGTATAGCATACGTATTTATAGCTTTAAACAAATTTTTACTGGCTAGGTACATTTTACATAATGAATGAATTCTTTTATAATATTCTTGTTTTAGTTTATCTTTAATAGTTTTGTGTTCTAATAGTCGCGCTTGGTTGTACCCTAAGTATTTATAGAGTTCTTCATTTCTCATTGCTTCTATTACTTCTTCCGAATCTGTAGAGTAATTTCCTTCCACAATCTTTCCCTTTTCTATATTAAGTTTCCGGCATTTGTCTAGTCCAAAATCCATTCTAATATCTTTCGAAAATGCTGTTGTTATGTCCAATAAACCATGTAAATCTTTATTTCTGTTAGCGTATAACTTTAAATCATCCATATAAAGTAAATGTGTTATTTGATGTAATAGAGATCTATTGTTCTTGATGTCAAAACCTAGTCTAGATTCAGTTAATGCGCGAGAGAGTGGATTTAGGGCCAGACAAAACCATAGAGGGCTTAGCGAGTCCCCTTGAAATATACCCTTTTTAATTTCTATTCCGTCTATGGTTAAGTTTGTGGTTGGTGTTTGTAGTTTAAGTGTAGTTTTCCAAGATCCCATGGTGTTTTTAAGAAAATTTATTAGTAATGGGTTGATTTTATAAATATTTAGCACTTCAATTAACCATGAATGGGGTACACTGTCAAAAGCTTTTTTGGAGTCGATGTATGCTATGTATAAGTTTTTTCTTGCTTTCTGAACGTGTTTTAAAAGGGTTGAATCAATAATTAATTGTTCCTTGCAACCCATATGCCCTCGTCTACAACCTTTCTGTTCTTCAGTTAAAATGTTGTACTTTTCAGTGTGTTTAATAATTTTATTAGTAATGCAAGATGTGATGATTTTGTACATAGTTGGGAGACAAGTTATTGGTCTATATTGTGAGGGATCCTGGGTTCTGCTAGATTTTGGGATCATGTATGTGATTCCTTTAGTGAGAAATTCTGGCAGATTTTGATTACCTTTTAAAATGTCATTGATTTGTTCCGCTAATGTTCTATGTAGTGCATGTAGTCTTTTTATCCAGAAATTATGTATACCATCTATTCCTGCGGCTTTCCAGTTATGCGTTCTATTTATAATTGTATTTATTTCAAGTGTATCTATATCTTCAAATGGCATTTCTTCAATTGTCTCTGATCTATCTATTTCTTCTTTTATCCATCCAGCTTCTTTATTATGTTCAGCGCTGTCTGACCAGATTTTTTCCCAGAAATCTTTTAGGGTATCTGGTGATGGAGGATTTATGACTGTGGTATCGTTACCTTTAAGCTTTCTATAGAATTGTTTCTCGCTTATTGTAAAAAGTCTATTGTTATTCTTTCTTTCTTTGGCTTTCTTGTATCTTGCTAACCTATGACTTTTAACTAGAAGTTTTTGTTTTAATGTGTCTAGGTGATCTTCTATTCTTTTATTAAAATTTTCATGTGAGCTGTGGTGTTTAGTTCTTGCAATAATTTGTTTTACTTTATTTTCAAGTTTTGTTGACGTGTTACCATTTTTAAATTGTGTTAATCTAATGTCTTTTCTTAGTAGATCTATGTCCATTTCTAATCTTTCTTGCCACGGTGGCTTGTTCGTTAATTTAGTTTTACAAGTAGACCTATCCATATTAATTTTTAATTTAAAGTATTTAGAGACTGAAAGAGCTATGCAATAGATTAGTGAATGTGTATCGGATAAGTTTTCCAGAGATGAAAGCTTTAACGGGATAATTTTTTGGTTAAATATGCTAATGATATCCGATAATTTACGAGTTGATCGCATTTTTGGCAATAAAGGTCTACACGTGGGATCTATTCCATTGTATTTTAGCATATTTGTTTCTAGTTCATAATTTAATGTCTCTACTAACGGGTCGCCTATAGTTTGTGTTTGTATTAATGCGGCATTATGTGTGGTTGACTGACTACTGTATGGTGTGTTGGCGGTTAATATATCATCAATATATTCAGTCTCTGGACTGGTCTCGTATTGTAAGGTAGGATTACAAGGTGTGAGTGATTGGGTGATTTGCAAGGTATTGATTTGTTGTGCAAAATTCAAACTCTCTTCTTCTTCTTTTAGAAGTTTTTCTGTTATTTCAGATTTAATTTTGTTTAATGTGTCATCTGATAATAGCTTGTTTCTAATAATAACACGTCTTTGATCTGCTATTCTCTGTTCTGTAACTTTCATTTCTGGGTATTGTAATGTAAATTTATCAAATAATTGTGTGCAGTACATTGTTTTGTCCTCTTCAAGTCTCGTAATATAGAAGTATGTGCGCATGATGAATATATTCATATCTTTAGTCCATTTCATTCGCACTCTGGGTTTTCCCGCCTTGGTGGTCGCAGGCTGAGTAGCTGATGCCGCCTGCGAAACATCCTCGGCAGATGTAACTGCTCTACTATCATCCCTATTGTCTAGTCTGTCTGTCGGTTCGGCTGTAGTATTTTTGTCGGGGAGAACCCGCCTGCTCAGTCCCCCACCGCCGATGGGTCGTATGCTGTGACACCCAGCATCGGCCCCAGGTGCGCCCCGACGATTGCCCTCGGGTAGCGGTCCTATACGTAATTTCTTAGATCTAGTCTCCATTTTTAATGGGTTTCCAGAGCCACGTTAGCCACGCCAGTAATTTCGCATTCGTGTGTCCGCCCCCTACGTGATTAGATGGTCAATCAGGACGTGTGGTTGTTTAGGGGGCATATTATTATTATTATTTTAAAAAAACGTTGCCCCACCCTAGGAATTACTGCTGTATCGTGGGTGCGTTTACAAACATATAAACTCACATACACAAGACACCCAGACCCGGAACAACTATCTGTAGGCCATACAAATATTTGTTCCGTGCGGGGATCGAACCCGCGACACGCAGCGCAGCAGCCGAAACGCTCAACCACTGCGCCAACCGTGCTGTCCTCAAAAATTAAAAAAAAAAAAATTGAAAAAAAAAAAAAAAATTGTTTTGATGTGTATGATTATTTAATAATTTGATCAAACTACACTGCAAAATGGTTGTGTGTATGTTTGTATGATCATGTTCCTACAAATAAATGTCTTGTCTTATCTCAAACTACCCGATGGTTGATTTCGGACTGTTGTATAATTATGCTCAAATCGCGCGGCGAACTCTGCTTGCTCGATGAGAGATTTGTGTGTTTAGTTCGTATGTGGCGTCATAGATGTCGCTACAATATTATATCTAAACTAGCCGTGAACCGTTGGCCTTCTTCACCTTCGAAATTTTGGGCAGCTTTGGGTGATTGCTACTGCAATTTTGACCCTTCTTTACTTATATATATATGTGACGGGCGGGCGTTTTTTAGGGTACTGTCTTTATGTATAACTTTAACGTTCAAAAAGTGCTGGTTCTCAGCCTAGTTTGAATAAATGACTTTTGATTTTGATATCACGTTTCTTATATTATTTTTTTTGTGCTCCTCAGCTCCACCTGACGAGGACCGCGAGGATGACTTTCGAGCGCCTCTGTATCGCAGCGTGGAGATAAACGGTATCACGGTGCGCATGAAATGGTGCGTCACGTGCAAGTTCTACCGACCGCCGCGGTGTTCACACTGCTCGGTTTGCAATCATTGCATAGAAGTGAGTATGTTTGGGACTATTTTTTTATAACCTCATTCATCATTCTCCTGTCCTTATCTCAATTTATTTGGGGTCGGCGCAACTTTCTTTTTCTTCCATACTCCTCTGTTAGTCGTCATCTCCGTAGTCCGCCCTTTTTACCCATATCCTCTTTCACACAGTCCAACCATCGTTTCTTTGGCTTTTCTCTTATAGCAAAGTTGCATAAAACCCCAAATACAGATGCCTGTTACTCATGCGATAGCTGCCGTAACAGTTCTGATTGGTAGATATCACTATGGCCGCAGTTTCCACCTGCAAGCAAATTGTATACAAATTTAATTACATTGCGGGGTAAGAACGACCGATTGATCACATTATACTTCGATAGCCCGCAATGTAATGCAACTTGCATACATTTGAGTGAAAGTAACAGGCATCATGTGAATTGTGGCGTTAAGAGACTGTCCCCAAAAACGCCGTCACACTTCCTAGTGTTTTAGCTGGGGAGAAGAAGTGGCGCTACAAACTCCTCAGCAATGCAGATGCATTATCTAAACTTTGTATGGAAAGCCCAATTTTTTTTTTTTTGGGATTTGTCTATGACTTCTTTGAAGAAAGTTGTTAATTTCCATGGGCAGAAGGAGTAAAGCCGAACCGACTTCGAAAAAGGAGGAGGTTCTATGTTCGGCTGTATGCGTTTTATTTTTTCCTTTTTATGTATGTCCGCCCATTTCTCTGTCAATTGAGGACCGATTTTCAAAATTCTTTTTTTATCCGATAGAATATACTCCCGAGGTGGTCCCATAGTTAGTTCTGAGGTATAACAACTAAAAAGTGAAAAATGAAAAAAGCTTTTTACATAAAAAACAACAGACTTCCAAAAAAAAAAAAAATACACTGAAAATTAAAAAATAACTTTAAATTCGGAAGTCGGTGTCAAATACCGAAGAAATAAAATACAAACACCGACTACCATTTTTTAATTTTCAGTGTATTTTTTTTTTTGGAAGTCGGTTGTTTTTTTTTGGCTTTCGCTTCTAAGAAGGTTTTTGAGGGGTAGCTAAAGTCTTTCAAATAAAGAGACTTATTTCTCCCTGTATACTTTACTTTTTTGTTTATTTGTTCCAGACATTTGACCACCACTGTCCGTGGGTGAACAACTGCATCGGGCGGCGGAACTACAGATTCTTCTTTTTCTTCTTAATATCATTGTCTATACACATGCTGAGCATATTCGGCCTCAGTTTATATTATATCATGAACAATAACAAAACTTTGACGCAGGTCGAGCCTATTGTGTCGTATCCTTTGCGTATAGTCTGCTTATAACCATTTACCTAAAATAACATCAGGCCTGTATTTCTTGGAAGGGCAAAGGTATACATAGTCAAGTAATGTATGTACAAGTAGCGGCACGAAACTTTAGCGCTGACCGTTATTGCGCAGAAGTAAAAATTAAGGTACCTGAGGGGGCTAGCGGGATGAAGGGCGAGCGTGCGTAGCGCCGATTGGCTCTCCAGTCGCATTCTGTTCCCCGCGCGCCACCCACCCATGCGCAGCAATTATCGTTCAGCGCTAGACTTACGTGCCGCTACTTGTCTTTATGCAATTATAGTTTTTGCCCGGATTACACGAGGCTAGTTTTTGTAAGCCTAGTATATACCGATGGCGCAGTGGTTGAGTGATTGGCTGCTGTGCTGCATGTCGCGGGTTCGATTCCCGTACGGAACAAATATTTGTATGGCTTTCAGATATGGTGCCGGGGTTGGGTTTCTTGTGTATGTGAGTTTACATGTTTGTTAACGCACCCTCTATACAGGAGTAATTCTTTTTTTAACTTAAGAAGAGAACTATCCTCATTTTTGTATGTGCCAATCTAAGAAATCTGAAAAACTAGCCTCGTGTTGTCTGAGCATTGGTCTTCTCGTAGATCGAGAGGAGTGCTGAGCTAATGATCTGTTAAAGATATTGTAAAATGAACCTTATTATTAGTGTCTTAAATGCTTTCTTGCGTCTTACTATTAAGGCGATTTTGACGACGATTTACGTGCGAACTGATATAAATATTTTTTCTCAATTTTACTGTTAAACATAGTTCAGTACAAAAATACTTACAACAATCTACCAATCCTTAACTAAATTATCTCAGAATGGTAATAATGGGAATAATCGCGCTACTAGCGATACCAATATTCGGTCTGACGGGGTTTCACATGGTGCTTGTGTCCCGAGGCCGCACGACGAACGAACAGGTGACGGGGAAGTTCACCGGCGGGTACAACCCCTTCTCGAAGGGATGCTGGTACAACTGCTGTTATACACAGTTTGGACCGCAGTATCCTAGGTAAGTGGCCATCTTGTATTAAGCTTAAGAGGGAACAGGGCCTGCGAGGAATTTACAAAATAGGTATTTGAAGAAACTATTCCCATCGTGCTCCCTCAAGCATCCCCTGTAGAGTGCGATAGGGACAGCTGCGGCTCATACTGATTTTATCACAAATTTTTTGACGAGATCGACGTTTTTCTCCTCGAAAACTCGATTCAACTATTTTTGGCACCAAATTTTTAAGAAAGAGTATTTCTAGGTCCCTATTAAATGTTTTATGTTAAAACTTTTCTAATTTGTCTGGTAGTCGAACGTCGGTAAAAATGGGGCCATTTTTTGTCATTTTTGGAGGGTCAAATTTTCTTTACTTATTAGTTGCTGAAAAAAAGGAAATGACAGGGACTTCTCAACAGCAGACCTTGACTTTATGAATGTTTGCTCTAGAGACGTTATTCAGGAAGAAAAAGGGAAATACATTTGTATGGAGAATCGTAGCCCCTGTTCCCTCTTAATCTGTACCCTAATTGCGTAACTCACTTTCTAACTCGATCCGAAGGGCTTTGGTATTCCTAAATTTTCATGTTTGGAAACTTCGTCTGCTCAACAACGTAAGCAATGAAAGTTGAAGGAAGGACAAAACGTCGGCGGAAAGTCGAGGGCAAAATTCCGCTCCAAGTTAAATTATGGCGAAAAATAAAGTAGCTTTATAACAAACTAGACTACTGGCTTATCGGTATACACGACATAAAATTGTAGTAACTGTATTGCATAATAAGCAGAGGTCGTAATTAGGTAGAGTTATTTATGTACTTGCATCGAAATGATGATATTAATATGGATCTTCCCGGGATTTCTAATGGACAATCCCGTGTGGCCAACAATATTACAAATAAATAATAATAAAAACCTCTATTGTTTTCTTTTGCTCTCACAAGCTATGTTGTGTGAACTACAAATGTGGCAACATCGCGCGTGTGCGCATTGGAATTTTGCAACTTCGGACATCCGATGTCGTTGATGTAAATTTGGCAACGTCGCGCGTGCCGTGGTTTAAATTGTGTAAAACTAAATAGCTTTTTTATTCAATAAATCATTTTATTTATTCATACCGGGATTTGAGGCATATCCACTTTATTCTTTCGCTGTATGAAATCAGTGTAAATACATAAATAAACTCTACCTAATTCCGACCTCTGATAATAAGCCTATTACGTCCCAACCCACTGCATCTCTGTAAAAGAGAATAGGCCTAAAGCTACACGTCGCGCAGCCGGTATCCAGTGCTGGTTTGTACGCGGGCCTAGTTCGAGTTGGTACTGCCCACCAAGGAGGTTCAATACACGGGTTCTTGCCATCCACCATGAAGGTCAAGTGCGGGTTGGAACTGTATGACACCCCCATATGTCTCCATTCAAATAATTGAGTGAAGAAAAACCAGTTGTTTTCGGTAATTTTGTGTACCCCTCAAGAGATCAGATGGTGTGTCAGTCAATCCACTATCACTAGTCAAACAATTGCTATAGCTTTAAAAGCGAATTATAAGCTTTTCTTCTCAGGCACCATCTTGTAAAGGAAATGTCTCAAGTCAAAGACGCTTCTGAGAAAAAAGAACCACTCAATTGACTGTCGCGCCTTCTGAGGTTTGCTTTCTAAATTTCATATTGGATTGTAGATAAGTGTTACGTTGAACTTTAGGTTCTGATCGACTTGAGATAGTTAGAAAACGTATATAGTCACATCAACTCATGTAGATTCCAACGAGTCGATTAATTTTGTAAAATTATTCCATCATATTATAGTAATTAGGAGTCATTCAGCTCTACTGATACCTGTTTTCAGATTCAAAATACCAAAAGAATCAAATAATAACGACAATATAAACACTGCGATTTGCACCTATCAACAGAATAAGAAGATGCAAATCCTGCTTTGTTGTAACGTTTAGGTGGGAATCAATCATTTTGGTAGCTTTGTATAATACATATAAGAGTTGTGTATTAAACTACTTTAGCAAGGTCGAAAACACACTGACAGGCAGGTTGCTAAGTGCCTTACATCTCTCAGGCCGGTCGGTTAATATTTTAGAACGTTAGTTTCACTTAGCTACTTGCCAGACGACTCCCCGGGGTCTAGGTGCTAACCAAGCCGCCTGCCAGTGCTTTTCGCACGACAATAAATGAAGCAAAAATTCTGGTATAGTAGATGTTTGAGAATAGGGAATGTGCATTCCATTTTTCTTATTTACTTAATATAATATATGAGCATAGTAAATATTTATGCAAGATTTTTTTTTAATATCTACATCAGAACCGAAGTTATGAAGCTTAAAATATGATAAATATAAGAAAGAGAAGTCCGACGTAACATTTAACGTCAAAGGACATGACGCCCATACAGCTGCCATAGAAAACGGCGTTTTCGCGAGAGGGATAGATATATTTCTTTAAAATTGTTATATCTCGTTTGTTTTTCGATCAATTTTGATTCTGTTTTTACTGTTAGTGGGTATTCCAGCTTTGTATATTTATTAGATATGAAAAAAAAACATGCATATTCCCTATTACACTCGTTATGACGATAAAGCCCAAACTGAAAAAACGCGTTCTCTTCTTTTACGCTTGAGCCAGTTTAAGTGTCTAAAACGCCATACCATTTACAGTCTAGTCCGACCGTCAAAATACATCTACAAAGGTGGTAAGAAGCGGCGGGAAGCGATGCCGGGTGGCACGCACTCCGCGTCGGCGATATCGACCATAGCGACCGACACGCAGCACCAGGTAAAGACGTACACGGCGGACAACGGCACCGCGCACCGGCCCGCGGGACCGCACGCACACTATAACAAGGTGAGAGCCAGACGCTTTGCTGTCATTGCTAAGCTAAGCTAAGCTATGAACTGACTGGTGGGCGAGAACTTTATGAGGAATGGTGGAGTCATATTTGTGTCAATTCAAAATCATTTAATAAAGTGTAAAGTTTCATTAAAACCCAAATTCACATGCCGCCTGTAACTAGCGCAAAAGCATGCAAGTATCTTGCATGCCATTGTGCCGTAACATGTTCTGATTGTTGGATGTTACTATGGCATGCAATCCAATTCAATTTCGTCAATAAATTTGCTAACCTTTCTTCAACTTTGATGAGGTCGGCTTCCAGTCTAACCCGATGCAGCGGGATACCAGTATTTTACATGGAGTGACTGCCTATCTGACCTCCACAACCCAGTAACTGGGAAACACGATACCTCTCGGAAAATGTAAATATGGGGCATGAAATGATACAAATGTGGACCTACCTTGACCAGGGAATGGAGTGGGTTCAATCAAATTCATTATCTTTTTCAAAATGTATGTTATGGGTCTCTGCCTAAATTCCGGGCCCTCGGTGTTCCGGAGATTGAGTTTGGTGTCCAAAACTACATCTGGAAAAAACTGTAGAGAGACTCAAAATCAATGAAAATATTAAGACTTATTCGAAGGGGTATACAGTAGATACTAAACATAAATGCTGTTATGCATGTCTCTGTGATGAATAAATATTTTTTATTTATTTCTGTTACTAAAGATTGGGTGTCTTAATTACTTGATTTGTATGTGATTATACTATAATATTTATTGTATGTGTCATCACTTCATCTCATAATAGTAAAAGAGGGTAGGAAACAACATTTTTTTTTTCTTTTTATATAATTAAAATTAGACTAACTAAATCTGTAGATTTCCATTACATTTTCATTAACACACAATCTAAATATTTTTCATTTCTTACCATTGTGCATTGTAACTAAAGCGTCTAGCTTTAGTCCCTCAAATAAACATACCAGTACCTGGCACAAAAGTATGCAAGTAACTTGCATGCCATTTAGTCATAAAAATTTCTGGTGGATGTCTCTATGGCATGCAAGCTACATACTTTTATGCAAGTTACTGGCATGTTTATTACGGCCTTTATATCACCACACGCTTCACTAGACCACAAGACAGCTTGTTTCATCAGTAAAGCAGTAGCACCATCTAGTTATCATGCTTGTAGAGCGAATTACATACCTTCAATTCACAGACATAAGGTCGAAATTAGCACTTGCACATTTTTTGTTAAAAACTTGTTTACGTGAATTGAAGACATGATATGTCTGGCTCTCTACTAATGTTTCTCAAACTTTCAAGGTAATGTCATGGTGATGGTACTGTACTGAAAATCTACGGTTTAACAAGTTACTAATGCCGTGGATTTCCCTCATGTTAACTGGTCTCACTTTTATAATGCACAATGTCAATCGTTTTTGTAGATTTCCGTTTTTTTCTCTGCACTTTAATTTCACTAAAATTATAATCTGCTTTTTTAAGTATAGTTGTATTTCTCGAACGCGCGTCACTCATTCCAATTTAAACCTTATGTCAATGAAATTTGGATATAAGTCACCTGAAGCGCGCTCGTGATTTGCAACGACAATATATTTTTTTTTATAAACAGTATCCTGTTATTTGTGCACTGTGAAAGTAAACCATATTGGTTAAAGTCGGAATAAACTATAGTTTAGAAATAATCAAAAATAGAACTGAGTTTTACTAAAATTAACTGCAAATTAGCCATGTTTAGACATTTTAGAGTAATCTTACTTTTAGAATAAAATTAGTTCCGACTTTGCCAACAATTCGAACACTAATCGCATAAATACTTACTTCTAAGTTTAATATAATTATATATATGTATTTTATAACGCCACATATTTCTTTATGTCTTTAATATCTCACTGATAAATGTTTTACGTGTGTCATGAAGTCAATGTCTCACATTCACACGCTTATTGATACTTAATGCATAATGCAATGGCGCTGTTTAACTAAAAACTAATAATAATGTTGTTTTGTTGAATGTTAAATGTGGTGGTGTCCTTTTTGTATTCATATATTTTATTATAAATCTTTTTCTATATCATTCTGTACTAAATCTTACTCTCAGGTACCTATATATAGATAAGTTGACTAAAGGAGTTTTGCAATGAATGGAAGAGAAATATCCAAAATACTTTTGATTTTGGTTATATCCCAAAACCTTTTAAGCTTATCCCAATCTACCATTCATTAATTTTGCAAGGTCTTAAACTAAAAAAAAATGATTAATTGTTTTTGATGATGATCTGTCCAACCCTTTCTCAAACTGAGTGGTAGTACCCCCATAAACCCTCTCACGGAGAGTGAGTAAGAGCTAGAGTGTAAAGTTGGTGTGGGCGGCGCCCTCGCAGCTGTCTCCGGGGCGAGAGGATGCGGAGGGCGAGCTGGACGGGCCGGGCGCGTCGCAGTCCGCCGACTGCGAGCCCACGCCCCCCTCCATGCAGCGCCGGGGCTCCGCCGCGAACTTGTTCCCGCCTGAGCAGCACCATCATCTGCCGCCCAGGCCGCACCATTATCCACGACTCAGTCCGCTCTCGAGAAATACCAGGTGAGCAGAAAAATCGTGGTTACTGTGAATCTGTGAAAGTAAGGTCATCAATCATTGTGTTATGTATGACTTCTCATCGGTATAAATAGCGGGTCAGCGCCAAATATACGTTGAATAAATCTTTATTGTTCATCATTATTGTCAATTTAAGCAAATCTAGAATCAATATGCCTTCGCTAGACGATCTCCGGCCACCCTAGACCCGGGCCTGCGGTCGGCGAGTAGTGGGTAACTCGCCGTCAGATCAGCACCAGGCCCGAGAGTCGACGGCGCGTAGTGTTCCACGCGCGCCTCAAAGAGTTGTCAGCAAACATGACGGGGCCCGTCATGGCCGATGCCTGCCCAGGGGTTGAGGATAAATTCGAAAGAGTTACCTCGCCCCTGGGCATTCAGGGCAGGGAAGGAACAGGGTTGGGTTTTAGTCAGTAAGAGTCTCACACGCCTTCCTGCTCCACACTGGAGTGGGAGATGTCATCGGATGATATCCCACCCTGAAAAAAAAAAAAAAAACAATTTGCCTTCTTTTGTTTTTGTTTACCATGCAAGCGAGTACCTATACGGGTTTACTGCTTGATTTCGAATGTCATATGCCCGATGGCTAATTCCCTGAAGTCATCAGATCGAACGTCCGAATTGCCGAAATTCCAAAGCATCTATGTGCCAGAATTTCGAATAGCCATTAGATCGAGCGTCCGTTTCGCCGAAAAGCCATTGCAACGACAGTCCTATCTATCGAATGTCTATTGGTTCGACGTGCCAGTCGGTCAAAAGCTATTCTAAATAAAATATTCAGGAAGAGTAAAAGAAGGAATGTAAAATGGGATAAAAAAACCAGCAGGGTTTGTTGACATTCGAAATCAAGCAGTAAACTCTACCGATACGGCTGCTCCCGGGGGTTGCGAAGCACTGTATGATGAATGTTCTTGTTCATGAAACATTCCCAAACTATTTATCTCAATGTTTTAGCCACGGTGGCACCACGACATCAGGCTACCGGGTGGTAATGGAGCCAGTTAGATACGACACGGGCTCCAACGGAGGCGCTAGGCCTTCGCCCACCATGCAGCAGCGAATCAAGGCGTTAGGAGTGCCCACGCCGCTCGCAGTCAGCAGTCCGGTTAGAAGGTATGTAACATAAAGTATAGCCGGCGCAGCGGAGACTGAAGGATAAATGGTGAAAACATGAATTTGGAGTATTTTTGAAGTGATAACTTAACTGGCGCTTTTTGAATGAGGTTACAGTTGACATAGTAAGCCTGAGGCATGAAAAGAGCAATGAGGAACGGTGGCCAAACGGATGCTGGCGACAGACTGATATTTTACTGTTACCCTCGCCTCGCTTGGCCACCGCCCTTCACCGCTGGTTCATGCACGCAGGTTTAGATCGTTTTTTTTGTCAAAAGTGTCACGTGCGTAAGCAAATCCGCATAACACTAAAAATTTCAAAATAAGACAAAGAAGATGATTTTTGATGGAAAAATATTGCAAGCTATTTAAAGATCATCCGAAATTGAGAATGTCCTTTCAGTTTCCGCAATTTAATTATCAAAAAATCTACAACTACCCTCGAATACAAGGTCGACAAATTGAATTTTTCACTGTAATACTTTACTTAAATGTTACTAGATCAAAATTTCGATAAAGGATTACCTAATTGGCTGATTTTAAGGAGAGAAAATGTTCCCATAATGATTAAATAGGTATTTATATTATTTCCCATTGTATCATGGCCTGTTCCCATCATTAACAGAAATGGTTTTGATCCCCTTCTACCTAAAACCGGGAATGCATCGCTTAAAACCACGGTACGGCTCAAAACAGAAGTATAACTTTGATACAGACAACACAATTTAACTAAAACTGGTAAAAACCGTAAAACCGGTATTCTATCGTTAAAGATTGTGTCGATCAAGGTTCTACTTCTGAAAGTAGTCTGTATTGTGCTTATACGTTTTTGATTTGATTCAGTGTTTATTTGCATGTAAAATGTTTTGCATTCACGTATTAGAGGTAACTGAGTTTGGGAACACTATTAACTGTCGATATTTATTGTCATTGGTGTATATTTAGCTTTGTAAGATGTGAGGGTTGCTTACTAATATTTAAAATGTGGACAAGTTGTGGGTAGTCTGAGAATTTTCTGTTCTTTCTCTTTTATTGAAAGAGGTTTTAAGTATATTTTTATTTCACTAAAGTCTATTCCGTCATTGTCACACACGTCACATTTTTTCTGCAAACTTATTAGTTCATATAGTTTTCGCACATATTCGGCATAAATTGCTCTGAAAAAGAGGACAGATAACACAGAAGAATAACATAAAACATGAATAAATTGAAAATCCACTAAAATTCATCTCAGTCTACCCTCCTATTGTGCCACAAAAATATAATTTAATACTTATTTTTGTCCATAGTTGAATATGTATTACGTATTTTAACTGGGATTGTAAACATTGGTAATTAAAAAAAAATGCAGTGAGACCACAAACTAAAAAAAAAAAGGGTTCAAGTGGGTTCATTTTATTTATGTGTGCCCTCAATCATTGACTGTTAGCCATGTTTTAATTCCCCCTACATAGTATTATTTCGTCTACCTTTCATCGTCAGATGGACACACACCATTATGTTCTTTTAACCAACACTGTCCCAATACTGGAAGAAAATCTTCACCATAGTTTTATTATACCTGTCTATCCTACTGTATAGTATTTATATAATGGGTATCATTTATTTAAAAAGAAAATATTATGATTATTTTAAACAGTGATTAGCAAGTTCTTAATTCAAAATGTTCCATGGAGTATTTGAATTTAGAATCCTCTAATCAGTATTGAAACTAAGCAAATGGTTAGCGAGTTTTTTAAATAAGACTGTTTTTATCTGGACTGGAAGACTCGTCCTCTGGGAGAAAGATATGTTGAATATAGAATTTATTGCGAAACTTGGTATCAAGTTTTCATAATGATCCTGACAAAACGCAATCCTTTTACTTACGAATTGAAATAAACAACATCTACTATTATTTAAAAATATTTGTGGTCTCATAGCTTGTTCGACACGAAATATAAACTTTGTGATTTACCGCTTACCGCGGCAGGTGGACCTAACGCATAGAGCCGACGTGTCAACGGTAATTCGTTAGCTGTCGTTGTTTGCTCCCATGTGTGTTTGTGTGTTTATGCCATTTTTCTTTACAACGAATTTGTGGATATTTTTAAAAGGCTTTTCTCTCACTTTTAGCTGCATTTTTCTCTTAGTAATTAAACCTCAACCGATCCATTTGATTTCACAATTCATTTTAATTTTGTCACATAGTTTCGACTTTCTTTATCTACCTTCCCTAGAAATTCTTCTTAAAAAAAACACATCACGTAGAATCAAGCATTCTTTCTAACTATTTCTTCTTCTAGATTCCAGATTCCCAAAAGTAAGTTTTGTTAACTCTTTGATTTAGAGCTACAATAAAAATATCCACTAATTCATAAACTTACTTTTGTATATAATTCTTTGACATGGCTCTGCACTATTCGGTTTGTTTTTGCTAAAAATATTTAAAATACCTAATCGATAGGTTTTTTGGGTTTGCCCCTATTTGGAGTTGTTTTTTTTTTTTTACTAATAATGTATTTTTAGTGCGTACTTTCGGACTTTTAATGCGTGGCAATAACATTGTAAATAATGTGCGCATAAAATATCTGGAAGTACTGAAAACGTTGTTCTCGCTTTGTATAATATTGTATTTTTGAGCACAAAGCAGTTTTACCTTGGCATGGTTTTCTGTATAACATTTTTTTTTTTTTTAGTTTAATTCAATAATCAGTTACACCGTATTTTAAATAATTTGCATGTCCTACCTTTTTATTACTTAATTTTATTATATATTTTTGTACTATTAGGAGCAACATGTGGAGTATGGTAAAATTATTTCCAAAATTTTATTATTTCTATGGGGAGGGGGACCAAATGAACTAAGTGGTATTTTTTTGCTGCACATGTAATTTTAGCTATTGGAATAAAACTTAAAAGATGGTGTAACTAGGTTATAATGGGAATTCTGTCTGGCATATCTAAAAATATATCGTAAAAGTAACTTACATCTGTTTCCATTCTATCTTGTCCTGAATAAGTTCAAAACTATAATTGTGTGTCACTTGAATAACAGTAGGACAGAATTCGCCCAAAAATTATGTAAACCACAAAAATACTATACTGTATTACTTTTTTATTTGCAAGCTGTTGTGACACGGGACGCAGGCGTAGCTCGACACACTATACAATGGCTGATAACGGCTACCAACGCCTGTCTATGGTCGACTTATGATCATAGACACGTTATGACCCATGGTAAACGAACGATTGCTAGTCGAACTCATTTTAAAATTACTTTTTTATATTTTTACGCCGCTCTTTAAGTCATAAGCTAGCATTTTTCTTAATATCTCAGTACTATTTTTGCTATTTATATTTATTTTATCCCAATTATTAGTATTTTTGTATGAAATTTATTATGAGTACTTCGTTTTCAGATAGTCGGTTATATAAGCACCAAAGCTTGAATTTTACTAATCATTTCAAGATGTAAATGATCTATGTTCATAATGTACAAAGCCATTGTATGTCGTGTCGTTGCTTGCCGGTGTTCTTTTGTTTTATCCTGTTGAAATGAGCACATTACTTTTTTACTGCACTCTACTTTTTATTTTAATTTATTTAAACGGATTGGAATTTGGATTAATTTCTTATTTTTTTACTTCTTATAAAGAAAGATTTTCATAATTTACATAATTATAGAAGATACTAAATTCGCTATAAACTCTTATTTCACCAGGATAAGCATGCAGTAGTTATTGTAGTAGTAGTAGTGTGTATGATATGATAGTGTAACATAGTTGTGGCATGTGGCGTTGGCATGCTCCCCGCAACCGTAGCAGGCGGGGTCGCCGCCTCCGGACCTAAAGTTCTACACGTTCAGAACCCGGTCATCTCCTCTAACGATGACTGTACTCTGATCCCAAACACGTGTTATATGCTCATGGTTATACGTAGATTAGTTTTTATATATAATTGTGACATTCGGAACGTAGTCGGGATTGAGGTACGGTCTTGTGATAATTGATGTAAATAACCGACCGATAAGTTGAAGCGCACGCCCGCGGTGAATCGTCCGCCTCTCGGTCGTAGAGACTCAGAGTGCGGCGACCAACGCCGGCGCTGGCGCCACGTTCTGAGCGTGCGCGGTCCTCGGGCGGCGGCGTCGTCGCGCGACCGCACGTGCAAGCGCTTCGCCCCGCAGCTCCCTTCTCCTTCTGTCCGTAGGCCGTACGATAACGATAGCGAGGGCTCGGACGAGCTCGCGCGATTAAACCCCTGACGTGAGCGCCGCGCCTGACAGGTCCAACCCGGGCACGCCGACTGCGCCGCGACGTCCCGACTTCATCGGCGTGGGCGGCCGCGCCAGTCCGCAGCGCCGCTTCCTGTCCGAGGGCGAGCTGCTGCGGCCCGAGCCGCCCGCGCCCCACCGGCCCACGGCCGACGACATCCGCGAGCTGGCGGCCTCGCCGCAGCGCGGCAACTACCTGTGGGCCGAGCGGCCGCCACACGCGCTCGGCCACCCGCCGCACCTCGGGCTGGCGCCCCGCGGCGGCGTGGCGGTGTTCCCGCCGGGCGCCGCGTCGCCGCTGGCCCGGCGGCGCGCCGGCGGCCCCCCGGCGCGGCCGCTGTCGTTCGTTCGCGCGCTGGAGGTGCAGGACCAGCTGGAGGCGCGGGCGCCGCCGCCCGACCCGCCCGACCGCGCCTCCGTCTACGACTGCAACTACGAGATCTCCGTGTGAGACCGCCGCGAGTATTGTGACTAGACTTTTATATCTATGTATATTTGTGAGTAATCTGTAACGTTGACCTATATTTAATTGTGAATTTGTTGAGAGTGTACATAGTCCCCCCAGTGTTGTGATTCCGAGATGACATAATAATTATATAGAAGTATATGGAAGAGTAAATGTATCAGCACCCGAGTGTCTCAATTATTGTGTAAAAAATATATTTATAAAAATTGTTTTTCAAGGAGCTGTTGTATGTTTTTCCTTTAGGTTAAAGTCGACGTGTCAGGTAGTCGGAGGTTACGGAATTGACTGATTCGTTAATCTGCCTCAATTTTTTTAGTTGAACTTTCTGCGGGCGCAGCGAGGTTTACAAAATGTCGCAGCGTGCGTTTTTTACTTGACGTTTTATAGAAAAAGTATTATTGTGAACTCAGTACATTTGGACGCAGATGTGTATCTTACGAATTAATTCGAAGCGAAGCGATTTGACAAAAAATAAACAATGACGATTTTTTCAAAGTAAAAAATGCACGACGCGTGAGATAATAATGTGCCAAATATTCTGTAGTCACAGGTAGCTTAGAGCACGCGTCTCGTTCATTGATTTCTTGATTTTGATCTTCGATGTGGGAAACAAAACTTCCTGAATTTTGTTGTGATACGACCACGTTTCCGGTAAACAATTTACTGTCTTACTATCCTTCTTCCGCTATTTTGACTTTCTTGAAAACGTCAAGTCTATTCTTGTAATCTAGTGATAATAATACTTTCCTATTTTATGATTAGTGACAAATTATTAGAATATGAAGTGGAACGTTATGCTATTGAACACGAGGTGACGTGGCTTTGTGCCTATTTGCGGAAAGCAACATGGTGATAAATTCTTATGTCTTAACTTACCAGCGTGTCTAATTTTTAAAAAATGTTCACGTTTATATCATATCTGCGTGTTTGAGAATGTGGATTGATTGTTTTCTAATTACACCGCACTAAAATTACTTATGATTAAATATAAAATAACGTAAAACGTCGTAATCTCAAGCAACTGCAGATGACAGAATGATAGTATTATCATGGCAGCTGAATTATAATTTATGAACAATGAAATTTGACTGTAATATTTGACTTGTTCTAAATTGACTCACCAGACGGCAGGTCGGTTGCTTGAGTTTGCGAATTATAAATTATTTGATCGTATGGCCATCGCCGCAGATCCAGTGTGATTGATTGAAGCACACGAAATCTTATTTTTATAGTTACGGTTCTTACAGGAGTTATTCTATACTTTAGGCAAATTCTATGTATTAATTATGTAAATCCTTCTTACCATTTGTTTTTTGGCCTGGCCTGTTTCACGACCTCCTGATAAGTACCGGTTACGTCTTCTCTCTGGTAACAGTCGGGCAGAAAACTCGTGATCCAGTCCGATTTTTGTCGTAGCTTCAGATACTAGTATAGAACTCGATTGACATGCGCGAACGCAGAACAATTTAGTCGGTCGCTTTTTATCGGTGACCGATTTTCCTAGATCGGTACCGGTCAACGATAAAAATTGGCCGTATCTAGCAGATCCAAATTTATACGAACTATCCACAGATTTAAATCGCAAAGATAGGGCCGTCCGACCGTTTGCTTACCATACCGGAAACATGGCATTATTACGAGCACGACGGCTCCAGAAGGTTGTGGGCCAATTTTAGGCGTCAGAAAAACGCATGGTCCACTCTGTCCTTACTCTACCTATGTCAATGGAACTGGCATACAGAGTTTCTGTTTCGATTTTGAATAAATCTGTTAGATAATGCTTTTCCGGGTGTTGTGCCAGACCCAATATTTTTTTTTTTTTTTTTGTTTTGGAAATCATCCAATGACACCTCCCGGTCTAGGTGATGCGGGAGGGCGTGTCAGACTCTTACTTACTAAAACCCACCCCTGTTCCTTCCCTGCCCTGAGTGCCCAGGGGCGAGGTAACTCTGTTTCGAATTTATGCTCAACCCCTGGGCAGACAGACCCTACCCTACATCGCCTTTGCCTGTAGTATAGCTGGTAACTATAATTCATTACACGGCTATTATCAAACAGCGAAATTAAATTATATTTCGCCGTTTTGTTTTCAATGTAAAAACGGATCTCAACTTTCCGAATTCCTATTCTTCCCTGGATAAACTTGTACTTACACTATTTGTAATGTAAAAAAAGAATATATTATTCTAAATTACACGAGATGTACTGAACACGATAAAATAGAAGTGAGTCAGTTGAGATTACAATGTACATAGATAAATATATATTATAATATAGTTAATATCAAAATATATAAAGCGTATCACTAGTTTTTGATACATGAGTTTGTTTTGCGAACGCTGTTTACCAAGACGTTTGCAAGTGATACGTTTTAACATGTATAGAAAAAATACAATAACTGTCTTCTATTTATTAAGGGTTAAGTATGTAAATATTCATGAGAAATATGTAAAAGAAATATCTAAGGACAATTTTGTATAGAACTTGTGTAATAGTATTTGTTGTAAATGTTACAGTTGTGTATGTAATAACACGGTTTAGTTTCGGTGCCAGTAAATACAATATTTTTTTAAACTACATATAAACATATCAGCAGCGTATTTTTTTTTTAATACGTAGCAAAGGTTTTGTTGAACGGCCTACTAGTGAACGTTTTAGTTCTTTTTCATTCATTCGTTTGCCTCTCATCACTGCACATTCCGTCTCTCATATTTATTTTAATTTAGTTATCGTTCACATTAGTTTGATTGTGCGTACTTAAATTTTCACAATTAGTGCTATATTATCACTGTTGAAATGATAATGCACATGATCATATTAATGTTGTTGATTGAAACCTGAGTTGATTAAAGTCCAGATATTATGTCCATAAATATCTTAAAAAGACTATTTCTAGTTAGAAGTAATTTTTGAATTAAATTTGTATGGTATTTAGGTGTAAAAGCAAGTTGTTTTAAAGTAAAGAAATGTACCCATAGCACGAATAATTTTGACGTTAGTACATTTTGGGTGTAATCGAAACATGCTTACTTTGCTACAGACGAAGAAAATAAGGTAGGTGTACAATAATTGTATAAATTATTTATAAAATGTTATTACGTTATCTAATGTCGAAAATTATTCGTGCTACAAGTTCTTTGTAATTAATATGAAGCTAATTTCGATAGACTTTATTTTGTTAATACAAGTGAAGATGCTTTTAGACCAAAATACCATATGATGTAAGTGTACAAAATGTACAAAAGATTATTGTTTTTTTTTGGTCGACATTTCCCTACATCCGAAAATGTGAATTTTGAGGATATTATAGGTTTGAAATAAAGCTGCGCTGCAACATACCTAAGACTAATGTGTAATTATAATAGTACCTCCTCAAACGTTATTACCTATATGTATGTGACAGTGTTTTATTTTTGTATTTTGATAAAATTTGTGTAAATAATTTTCTTATTTTATTGATATTAAACTCAATTAATCAACTTAGTTGTTTTACTTTTTCTTGAGGAGCTCGTGGCTAAAGTAATAACAGCCGCACGGGTCGATCCATCAGGTTAAGCTACGCTAGCTATCTTTACATATTGAAACTCCTCCGTGCCTCAGAAAGCACGTTGTCCCGGCGGTCAATCGTGGATTTTTGACAGTCGTTACGGGTCCTCAGAAGCCCGAAAGTCTGACAACCAGTCTTACCAAGGGATATCGTATTACCCAGTAACTGGGTTGTGGAGGCCAGATTCAGCTGCATCCGGTTAGACTTGAAGCCGACCCCAAGATAGTTGGGAAAAGGTCATATTTTACTTTTTCCTCCTTACACATTTCTTGTAAGGACCTCCTGCCCTCTTTTGTAGCGAATAGCGCTCACTATTCATAAATACAAATAATGTAACATACTGTCAAGTTGATGTTCGATGTTCAGCCATAGCGTAAGTTAGTTAAGAATGAATGCTCCAGCTTTTACTTTTGGCTTCGCAGTTTGTGCATTTAGCCAGTGTCAAGTTTATGTTAATGCCTTTTCGGCAAGCTTCTTTGAGATAGTAAAATACGATAAAATTCTAAAGTATATTTTACCGAGATCGCGTCTGTTTCAACGATTTCACATATTATTGTCCAGTTGCTATAACATAAAACTACACCAATTTTACATCACAATATCCACTAGAATATATTTTTGCGAATAATTAGAACAGCCTCTTTAGCCAACTTTACTCGAAAATATCCCGCTATAAACTCCATGCTCCAGCTAACTAGGCATTAGGCAAACAAAAGTTTGAAATTAGCGCTATTATTATAAAATGGAGTCCAAAAACCGGTACTTTTACTATTGTAAGAAACCGTAATTTAATCGACTAATTACATAAATCACGAGTATGTTCATTCCATTGGCGAATACATTAGTTTATATTAGCTGTATTATTTCGACTTAGTTTAATAGAAGTGATAAAACGTCACTGACTTATAAATCCTATCTATCTAATCTGTGATCCTATGGACTGGGCATACCTACAAGAAAAACGTGCCATACCTACACTTCACTGAGAGGATAAAATGGCGGATAATAGGGTAGCCCATATCGATATCTCTTTAATAAAAACATCGATAAAAGATTGTGAGAATGTTTTCATATTGTTACGGTACAATATCAACAGGTATTTTTACCAGTGCCATTGAGGTAATATGTTACTACGTAATAGAGAGGCTATCATAAAAGCAAAGGAAATGCTACATTTTGACAAGAGTAACTAATGTTCGCGCTGAAACAATAATTAGTCGTCTTAACAAAACAGTATAGACACGCAGCGCTAGAACGCTTTTAAGGTGTAGTTTTCTCGCGACCAGAAGGTCAGAAGCGCCGTGATCTTCCAGAACCCCGCACGTGAACGGAACACAGTAGTGATGTGTGGCGACTTCTTTAATACGTAGTTTCCTTTTTACTCGACAGCGCGACGCAAGGGAGGGTAATGTGTTTATCAGCATATGTATGTATTTATGATTAAATGTATGTATATTTGTTCCTTTGAGGTGTTTTAGAGACCGAAAGCGTGGGCCAATTTTGATCATTCTTACGTGAATTGATTTACTTTAATCTTGCGAGCGCTACTGTGTAGTAATGACATGACAGTAATCAAAATAAAATATGGCGACCACCAGACGCCATAAATTGTGAAAAAGAAAAAGAAAAGTCGACTAACTATGTTAATTGGGGTATCAAAATAAAGGGTTCGAGGAGGCGATTCCAAAAACCTTACTCACTGAAGTGTATAAAATAAAAATAAAAAACATTTTCAAAAACCTGACTTAAAAAATGAAATGAAAAGTTCCAAACAAGTCACTTTTCAAGCAGTCTGATGTAGTTCGTTGCATGAAATCAATAATTGAACTAAAATAACTCCCTTCAACTTGTTTTTCAGCCAGGTTTTTTGAAATTTTTTATTTTTTATTTGAAGTCAGTATTTTTAGTGTCTTGGAATTACTGCTTTTAACTATTACAAGAAACGAAATGCAGTAAGTAGGTACATCGAATATTTTGTGTCAATTAAAATGAAATGTAAAAGTAACAGTGTTAGTGGTATTCTAGAGCCTTGCGTTAAGTAGACTTTCGAGACGAAGGCAATAAGTTCAAAGAAAACAAATGACGCTGAATCCGCAGTAGGCTCCCGGCACGGACATCTCCAACACATATCTTTTCTAACATTCAGATGATTTTTGGGTTTTAATTAAAAGTCAACAATAATTATAATAAAGTCTTTATATCAAACAACTCAATCTCATTCATTTCTGAACAATACAATTTTGTTCGGGTAATTTCTGTGTGATATTGTTTCAATATAGTAGTAGTAGTTCTTCCCACAATATTTGTATCTGAAATTCATGTATGCCTCTATTACATTTTTAACTAATATACAAAGCTTGGGGTTTTGAATTTAATAAATTTCTTTCCCTTTTAAATCTATTAAAGATTTAAAAGGGAAAGAAATTATTACTGAAGAGATTTTTTCGTTTGTTTTCTAATTTTCTCACTACGTCTCTTTTTGGACTTTTCTTCTTGGACTGTTTTTGACATTTGTCCTTTAATTTCTTAATAATTTTAAATGTGTACCTGAAATCAAATAAAATAAAAGTAAGCTTTAATAGATATTGAAGACAAGCGAGAGATATCTCCCACACAGTCTTAATTCAGTCGATGACATATTATCATTGAAATGAAATTCGTAAATAATGATGACAAGAAAAACTGAAGCTAGTCATACTGATAAATCTGGCGCAGCAGAGGTGCTAGCGGTTAAACCTGGTGCAGTGGAGGTGCTAACAGCCAAATCTGGTGCATCGGAGACGTTAGCGGCTAAACCTGGCGCAGTGGACGTTCTGGTGACTAAATACCATATTCAGAGCACCATATCCAGATGTTGAGAGTTCGTCTGATTTTGATCACTTTCAATTAAAATGCCAGACATATTTGATGGAATTGCAGGCTGTAAACAAGCAATTCAATTATTAATATTTTTGATGTTTCTAAATTTTATTATGATTGTTACTTATTATTTTAAATGGCCTCATTTAATTTGCAATTTGTAGGTTGTGAAGAGTTCTCGTTCGGTCGTTGAGTGCACTTCTCACTCACTCGCTCAATAGCTCACTAGTTCAGTAACTCTCGAGTGGATAATGAGCTAAATAATCATACATAAGCTCACGTAATGTTCACCTCACCCAAGTTTTCACAGGGAGATTTTTACAGAGTAACACTGCTAATATACTTAAAAGTCCTCATAATATAATTTAAAAGTCCATTGACACAAAAAGCAGACTACTGGTGACATTAATAAACTCCTTTAAAAGGAGTATGTACGTATGTACTTAGTGCAACCAAATAAACAAGTTTGTCTTATTTTGGCAATTAATCTTAGGACTACACTCAATTACATTCTTTGCATCACTCTTTGTGCCCGTTAGGCAAGTGTTGCACTTGAAGTCATCACCATCATTTATCACCAACTACGCAATCATGTTGGACAATTTTATAACAAACAATGTTACTTACCATTATGGTTCATGAACGAAAAGCATCGTTACGCAGTGTTACTTTATTCAGTGTTCGGTTGAAACATGATTCTCTTCAAAGTGAAGGGAACAGAATATGAATTGTTTTTGTTGACATCTTTTTTACAACACTGATTGTTTCCAGCAAAATTTTCTTTTTTCGTTTATTAGCAGGCAGCCTTGAAAGTAAAACGTAAAACCAATAAAGAACCATAATAAAATAGCATTATCGATAAACAAAAATGTCATGTATGCACTACTCTATCCCTACAAAAACAAGAAAATGATTTCATGAAATACAACTGTTAAAAAAGAAAGGCAAACGGGAAATTATGAATGCTTTTTACATAAACTCTTCAACGAATACAGAATCTATTGTTTAATAATTATTTATAAAGATATTTCAGCTAAAATTAGGTACTGGTGCAAAGTTATGTTCGGGTGATTTCCGCTTCTTTTGATGCCAAATCCTATTACATTGCAATTGACTTCCACTATAGAACCGAGTTCAAACGCAATAACACAGCAAAATTACTCCAAAATTAACAAAATATATCCATTGTTTATGAGCATTTGACAATTGACGTACCCCACTTTAGTACCAAACAACGAGAAGATAAAATGGCGAACCGGCAGCAAATAGGTATTTCAATGATGCTAGGAATGAAGGGTTGCCATTATAGTAACCGTCAAAAACACTGTTACCCTTTTTCACTTACGCAAAATTAAGAAAGTTAAAAAGAGATGGCAGTATTTTTATGATTTTGACGTCGATATGACACACATTTATTTTGTATAACTGTTTTTTATATAGTCAAACATTTCAAGTCCATATAATTTTTATGTCAATGTAAAACGTTAACAGGTTGACTTGACTCTTTTTAATTAATTCAGGGGGAAAACGTGATGATTTATCTTGTAGAGGTATTCAAGCTGAGCCTTTTACGCAGACTACGCTAGTATAATAATATCTGTGGTCATACTAGGAACATAGGAAATAGGAAGTCGTAATGATAATAATAATGTTCGACAATGAAATGAACGCGTCCTCAAAATTCTCAAACGTCACTGTCAAATCTTCATCTTTTTTTACTATTGCAACACAGTTTCTTTTTCAGTCGACGGGTAAAGGGAATGTGAGTTTTGGAAACTTTTATAAAATTATCCATAAAAATCTGTGAAATGAGGGAAGAAATTGAACGAAATACTTGATGTAAATCAAAATAGTGATCCCCACGACAGAATAGTGTCCTTATTTTTTGATATTACTGATAGTTTATCGTAGAAATAGAAAACTTAAGTTCGTGTTAAACACAGAGTTTGTGGTGGTTATCATGTTATTTGTGCCTATTCTTTAGTGAATACTCACATTGCCTCTTCGTTTTGAGTGATAATAGCAATATACGCTACTGTTGATAGGGGTTATCGCTGTGAATAGTGGAAAAATAGACAAAAACACAGGTTTTGAAGGTTAGTTTTGTTGTTTCCAGATCCACCCAAAATGGGTAAGATTATGAAACCAGGGAAAGTGGTGCTGGTCCTCAGTGGCCGGTACGCGGGCCGCAAGGCGATAGTAGTGAAGAACTACGACGAAGGCACCTCAGACAAGCCCTACGGACATGCTTTCGTCGCCGGCATCGACAGGTATCCCCGTAAAGTGCACAAGAGGATGGGCAAAAATAAAATCCACAAGCGCTCCAAAGTAAAGCCTTTCGTGAAGGTGAGTTGTACTTTTAAATTAACTATAACCTCGTTTTTGTTGTTGTTTTAGTAATTTCTTCACATATTTCATTCATCACCAGTTGAATCAAATATTGTATAGTGCATTCTAACCTAACCCCAAAGGAATAAAGGTCATATGTTTTTGGAGTTGAAAAATAAAGAAATACAAATAGTTGTAGCATCACATGTGGTCATTTGTATTGTTTGTATATTTTGTGAGGTACCTCATACTGGAAGTACACAGAACTTACTACATAGTGTACAGTTAAACAGCTGATGCATTTAAGTTATTGAGAAGTACCTATGTTATAGACTTAGGTCTGAAAAGTACATTCTATCTAGTTGTTTATTAGATTGATTGTTATTTTGAGATATTCCTTGATTGGACTACAACTCGGTATATAAAAATGGTGTAAGCATTGTGTTGGAATGATTAAAGTTAGTAAGATCAAAAAGATAACCCTCTGACCCAAACTTTGCATACCTAAGTCGTTATAAAGTATTCTTGTGCGGTTGCATAAGGATGTTTGCAACATCTGACCTCTAGAATTCATCCAGATTTACTTTGTTTTTCAATAATAGTGCATTATTTGCATTTTAATTAAACCTCCAAGGAATTGTAGCGACATCTATACCTGTTAGGTCAGAGGACCCTCTCTTTAAGATATACTTACAAGTTCTATTCTCCTCTTTCCAGGTCGTCAACTACAATCACTTGATGCCCACTCGCTACTCTGTTGACTTCAGCTTCGAGAAGTTCAGCGCAAAGGACCTGAAAGACCCCGCGAAGCGCAAGAAGCTCCGTTTCAACACAAGAGTGCGCTTCGAGGAAAGATACAAGAGCGGAAAGAACAAGTGGTTCTTCCAAAAGCTTAGGTTCTAAGTAATTTAAAAAAAAATAAAACATTACACCCGTAATGCATTATGTTGTTTTATTTTGTATAAAGTATGTAGTACTAAGCAGACTAACTGGCTAATGAGAATGGAAAACGATTCAGCGGGCTGGTTTCATTGCCATTACAATAAAGGCGCGAGTTGGGGTAGGCCATGTCCGGGTAATTTTATATCATGTTGTGATACAGCAATATTTCCTCACAACTGTTTCACAGCTCATCACGTATGTGATTACCACCAGACCGTCTTCACCAATCGCTCGAAAATTTGGTAAATAATTGTGTCCTTCGCCACACAATCCTCGCCTTTGAAAACTTAATGAAAATCAATTTTGAGTATGCAGAAAAATAGATGTACGTGACTACCGCAGGACCAACGCCAATCGCTTCCATATTTGGTAAATAATTAGTACTCGAACAACAGAATTGGTACCTTAGTAGTTTTCGAGAAAATCGACTTTGAAGGTGGTCCCGGCGGTAGTCACGCTCCGTTCAGCAGGACCACTATGAGCGCCGAAAAAGGGGGCATGCTACCTACAGCTATTCTAAGTATACAAATAATTAGTACCCAATTATGTGATTCATATCGTAAAAAAATCAGAACTGAAACATTTGTATTTACCTTTAACTATGATTACTTACGCGCGCACGTTCAGCAGGAAATTTTTGAAAATGCAAAAAAAAAAGTGTTAACGAGATATATCTCATAAACTACTGGAGTACTACTTTTATCTTGCAGGGTACTAATTTTCTATGTAGGTTTGAGGAAAGTGACAAGCTCCTCAAACTTTTAATCAACATTGAAAGTCGTGGTCCAAGGTAGCTACAAGCGTTTGGCTATAAAACCTGTATGACAGACAGACAGACGGACGCGTGAGTGACAGCAACAGGGCTCCGTTTGGTCACTGAAAGTAACCCCTGTGAAGTAAAGAGTTAACACTGTTTCGAGGGTTTTTGTACGTTGAGAAGCCACGGCCTTACATTCCAAGATGATTCCTCGGCGTCAAAGCAGCCTCAGCAAAGTGGTATGTCCATGGCGACTATGTTGAAGAGATGTGTGACTGCCTCAGTCGCCAAGCGATCATGTGTTCAAGACTGTTGAAACTCTTAAATAGAGAAGAGAGGCTGTAAATAAATAATTCTCAACCTGTGTTGGTTAAATATTGAATGAAACAATAGCTAGCTACATAATCGATTTATTTAAATAAATTATATTCTCTTAAGCAGTCTATTCTTATAGATAACGTACGATACAAGAGTTAGTTATTATGACGAATGTTCAATATTGGGAATAAAAATATTTGTAGACAAAAATATAAATGCGGAAGTTTTGCTTTTTTACAACTGCAAAATTTTTATGAGATTAATTTAATTAATTGAATTTCTCTCCTCAGATATTAATAGGGTAGTTTCCTGTTAGATTACCAAAAAATATTGTACACATATTTTGTGCTTTGCCAAACCAATAAAACATTACAAAGATAAAACGATTAAAAGTTCAGAGCCTTTAGACAAAATACTTTTCTGTTAACGTTAACGCTTCGTGCAAAATGTATGGCAACGACGTTTTGCATGAAGCGTTAGACAGAGAACTAACGCGTGACTCACGCCCAGTAGTGACTTTCCATACATTTTGCACGAAGCGTTAGCGTTAACGTTAACAGAAAAGTATTTTGTCTAACCCGCCACAGCCTTTAGAAATGTATTTTGTCTAAAGGCTGTGGGGGGTTAGACAAAAAACTTTTCTGTTAACGTTAACGCTTCGTGCAAAACGTATGGCAAAGACATTTTGTACGAAGCGTTAGACAGAGACCTGTCACGTGACTCACGCCCAGTAATGTCTTTGCCATACATTTTGCACGAAGCGTTAACATTAACAGAAAAGTATTTTGTCTAAAGGCTCAGGAGTGGCTCGTTACGTCACTTTGTAGTAAAAAGTGTCGCACACCGTGACGTCACGTAAAATTTCAACGCACTGTATCTTCCTCATTTTATGTTTACGTAACAAAAGAAAAATACGTGTCCAATGTTAATTAGATTTCTTTAGGAAACTACCTTATTTGACTACAATATAATTTATAGTTCTGTAGGTTTTGCACGCTGCAAATAATAATGATAATTAAATTAGAAAGTGATCATAATTCATAATACCATAAGAATCTCACATCCAGAACTTGGATCTTAGGCACAATAGGTACACTACGGTGTTGTAGTTTTCATATTAATGTATTATACAGGTTGTGGCGGAATTGCGTGGTCATTTTGGACCTTCCATACAAATTTTAAGCTGATGTTAACTTTGTATGGGAAATCCAAATTTTTCTTTTGACGTGACAACGTCTAATAAATCGATGAACGCCGGCTGTATGCACGAAAAAGGATGACTCATTGTCCCGTTACGCTCATCGCTTGCGCCGCATCTATCTCTCTTCCACTCGAATTTTATTTATAAAAGTAGGCAATCATTTCATCAATGTTTTGTTATGACGTTGTCACGTTAAATTATCGTCCGTAAACCAACTTTACAGACAACCAATTTTTATTGGAATTAACTATGAATTCTTTGAAGAAAGTTGTTCATTTCCATGAGCAGACGGAGTATTTAAAATATGAACAACTGTGTCCGTAACACCCTGTATAGGGTCAAATGGAATTACATAGCGAAACTATACAGACATGGTGGGTAGATACCGATATCTTAACACAAAAGAACCTCCTTCTTTTTTGAAGTCGGTTAGAAAGAAACAGAGCATGCATGGAGGAGGATGAGACATTAGCTAAGCTGCCCAGTAGTCGCTAAAATACTTCAGGTATCCTAAGCGAAATAGTCAGTAACACCAGGGCGCTGCTGACCTTCCTTGAGGAGTGGGGTGGATCGAATGACAAACCTGTCCCACCTGTACGCAAAATACACGTCTTGTGAGTGGAGTTGCGGAAACCAGACCCGATATACTTATAAGAACCACATTTTTCTTATTCAATTAGCTACGAGTTCATGACGTAGGTAGTGTAGAATCTGAATTTTTATTTTTTTATCATGTTTAGATATTGAAACCCATCAAGTCTGTAAAGTTATAATTTGACCTTGCACATTCGAAAGGGCTTATAATATAAAAAAGTTAACCATGTGATTAGATTAAACACTGATTAGCAGGATCTTAATTCAACATTTTCTACCCGAAAGAGGGAGAGATCATTTGAAAGAGGTCCTTTAAACAGTTGCAAATCTTGAATTTAGAATCCACTAGTCAGTATTTTAACTAAGTATTAAGGCGCAAGCCCACCGCGGCGCACGGAGAGGCCACGCACGTGTGTTAAGGGCCTACCTCCGCATAAGTGGCGCCCTCATTGAATAAAAAATCGTCTCTTAGCATAGAAAATAAAGATTAAAGAATCCTATGTTGCGTTAGTTACAAAGAGGATAAGGTATTTTTACGGCCGTTTTTGACACTCTTGCTTACTACTTTGGATACGAAACATATTGAGTCCTGTTTTAACGACGTAAAAATACTTTATGCTCTGTGTAACAAACGCAACATAGGATTCTTTAATCTTTATTTTCTAGGCTAAGATACGAATTTTTTTTTCAGTGAGGGCGCCACTTATGGGGAGGTAGGCCCTTAATGGTTAGAGAGTTTTATATATAAGACTGAATGTCTGTAACGTTTTAATTTTAATTTCACCAAGTTTCAATCGTAATTAGTTTAGTAACTTGTTACATATAAGGTTGGTATTATCAGAATGAATTTCGTCCAGCAGTGAACAGCGATTGACAAAACAGATCGTAGGTTGTGGTCAATCCGTTCAAATCGCGTAAGTTATTAGTATTAGCGGTAACAGCTTTATAGCACGTTTTAATGAGCAAATAATACGTAACGGTTTTGACTTTAATCTCAAATTATTGCATTTATAACGTTAAAAATTCGAGAGCATTGATGTCAATTATCCAAATACATTTTCTTATCGAGTGTTGTTAGAAAATCGATTGCTTTGTCGATGTTTTGGAATGATTAGAAATATTAGAATAAAAAATATTTTTTTATAAGTTGGATTCAATTAAATACTGAAAATTAATCAACATAAATAAAGGTTGCTTGTTTCGGTAGTTTTCATTTTACCTTACAAAAAGCAAGATAGTGAAAAGTTATATTAACCCTTCCCGCGTCTACCGGCCCAGCGCATGGGCCGTAATCAATTAAAAATATATAGTGTCTGCTAACTAGACGCGGCGTTAAAATCAATTTAGAAATAATAATTTCCAAGCAGCTGAAGAACGAACTAATTAGAATTGATAAACATTGAATTTCCAGATACTAAGCAATCAATTCGTGTATTAGTGAATATTAGAATCGATTCTACAGGCTGTATATGGCGGGTACAGTAAAACGGGGTGAATCGAACTTGCGGGGAATAGAAACAAATATTTGAAGTGGATTTTCACGTTATTTAAATACAGGGTGTAGCGGATAAATTCCGAAAATGAGTTACCGCACCCCTGGCCACTCAGGCAGGGAAGGAACAGGGGTGGGTTTTAGTCAGTAATAGTCTGACACGCCCTCCCGCTCCAACCAGAGCGGGAGAAGTCATTGAATGATTCCCCCTCCCCAAAAAAAGGGTGTAAGGTAAACGCTCCCGAAAACGGAGACAGGTGATAAGCCTAGTGATTCTTGATACGATACCATCAAAAAACCTGAAAAAAAAAGGTTCGTACGTATACTAGGCTGTGAGAAAGTTAAATGATACCATTATTTACAGTTAAAGACATTTTTTTGTCTTTACAACTTTATCATGCAATGTAATATTCGTAAAATATCAGCTGACGTCCGCGCATTCCTCGAGTTCAAAGTGCGCGCGCTCTCACCGACAGCCGTGCGGCTAACGACTCCACGTCCACGCGACGCCGAAATAAAGCGAAAGATCACTGGTATCTGTTTGCATTTAGGTTGTATATAATCTACGTTCTGGCTTCGGAAGCGTTCCCCTTACACCCTGTATTGTTTGCAGCATTTAACGACTCTCATTTTTAATATATTTTAATAAAGCAATCATTGGCCTAATAAGAGGTGGCGAGACGACCTTGACACCAACCGCAAGGGCTGGTTCGACTTGGCTCGTAAAAAGAGAATACCAGCAGGAGTATTCGCTAACTCAGTTGACATCAATTTGATAGGCAGTTTGCAGTACATTGCTGCTTTGCTCGGTGGACATCACTACATAGTATAAAAACAAAGTCGCTTCCCGCTGTCTGTCTGTCCTTAGGTGCATTTAGATCTTTAAAACTATGCTCCGGATTTTGATGCGGTTTTTTTTTAATAGGTAGAGTGATTCAAGAGGAAGGTTTATATTTATAATACATGCATAATATAGTAGAGAAACACTGATCATTTTAGAGGTTTTTAATGTGATGTCGTAAATAGACACATTTTTATAATGTACTACAGTATTGTACACCTTAAAAAGGTCTACAAAGGTCTCTTGATGGTATATGTCTATCTCTTAGGGATAACCCACAATTAACATCTTTTATCCTTTACTTTTTACGAGAAATAATGGCTTATTTACGAAGCAATTTTAAGCAATACAGCATTAATCTTTATCCAATTATGTACCTTAAATACATATAAAAACATTCTGTAGTATATTTAGTATTAGCAAGCATGCGAAGTGTAGTACATTTTTGTTTTCCTTTACATCCAGCAATGTACTGCATAGTGCCTTTCAAATTGATGTCAACTGAGTTAGCGAATACACATGCTGGCAGGATTTGGGGAGAGGAATCGGGAGGCCTATGCCCAACAGTGGGACAGTATGACAAAAAAAAAACTAATCCCTGAATTTCTATTCTTTTACGGTATTGATAAGCCAATTTTCTCGACAAGCCACTCGATGTCCTAAGAACACTGCTCACCCTCTCATCACGCGGCTGCCAGCTTGCCGATCCTCTCGTCTAGTTTCTTGATCTCCTTGTGAACGCTGTCCACGTTGTGTGCGAACACTTCCTGGACGCCCTGCAGTAGTTCCTTGTTGTTTTGGACCCCGCTGGCTATTGAGTTTTGTAGAGTTTCGAGCTCTGTCAGGGATTTGCCGAAGTTGCTTGCTATGTAAAAGTTAAAAAAGTAAAAAGTTTTTATTTTGGAACTTTGTTAAAAAAATCTTCGGAACAAAATTTTGTGGCAGAGGCCGGACAGACAGACTGATGGACACGTGAGTGACAGCAATTATAGGGCTTCGTTTTGACCCTTCGGGTACGGAACCCTAAAAATGGAAAAGATAAAACGCATCAAAGTTCAGAAGTGGAGGGCTTGGCGCACTACGTAAAAAGTGGTAAATATAAAAAACTTTTTTTTAACAAAAATAACTATAATTTCCGAAGTCGGTGTTTGTATTTTAACGACACCGAATTCCGTTAAAGTTATTTTTTACCTTTTAGTGTATTTTCTTTTTTGGAAGTCAGTTGTATTTTTTTGTAAAAAAAAGTTTTTTATTTTTCACTTTTTAGTTGTTATACCCCAGAACTAAAACCCCAATAACATGGAACGTGGAATTTAAACATACTTCGTAATTGGAGAACACCAAAATTTCCTCAATTTCCGTGGCTGAAACAACTCTTAGCCAGCTCATATAGTACTCACCCTGATTGTGCAAGGCCTCTAGAGCCTCCATGCGCTCCAGAATCTCGGAATGTGATATGCCATCTATTTGCTTCAGCAGTTTGTATAGCTCGTTCACCTGAAATTATTATTATACTATATATTTACTTGCAAAAATTACATTTACACCTACTGAATGATATTTGAAATCAAGCCACGGGAAGTGGTGGCAGGCCACCGCGAGCTGTGCTGATCGGCCGCCGTAGTGAGATGGCGGTCGCTAGTTCAAAGTTTTCATACAAAAGTTTATTATTTATAACTTAGCTGACCCGACAGACGTTGTCCTGTCTTAAGGTGGTTTTACACCGGCAAGGTGAGGCGTGGATGGAATGGGCGAGAATTGAAATCACGCTTACCTCGATGGCCGGTGCGAGATTTGTATAAACCAAAAAGAGAGAGACCCGAGTCCGAGCTTGCGTTTTTTTTTTTTTTTTTTTTTTAGTTTATGCGTTTTACAAAGTAAATAAATACTCTATTCTTAGTGCAATGAGGTTCAATATTTTACTAACAAATATTTCAATTCTCGCCTCGCACATCTTCGCGCATACGCTAGACCTTTTACTCCAAAGACGGGCAGGGCGTGGAGAGAAAATTTGCCATACAAACAATTCTCGCCCATCCCATCCACGTCTCGCCTCGCCGGTGTAAAACCACCTTTAGCTATGAACTGTCAGACGCACGAAGTTTAAATAGTCGTTAAGAAATTTTCTATTTTTCCATGCAACTTTCTTAATTTTTTCTATCGTAAGAACCTTCTCTTGAAAATAACAAACAACAAAAAAGAATTTGCAAAATCGGTCCAACCGTTCACGTTTGATGCCGTCAGTTCGTGACCAAGGTAAATAGTGATTCATTTTTACATACACCGTGTAAGGTACATAAACGGACATACGTGTACCAGTGATTCATGATTCCGGACTCCTTTTGTTTCTTTTTTAGCGTTGGAATTTTTCGTCAGCGTTTTCCTCAATTTTAATTTTTTTTTCTGCAGTTTTTTTACTTTAGACTGTTCAAAATCGTTATTCCTATCCAACCCAATGAGAGTTTTAATTAAAAAGTAATGAAATCGCTAATTACACTAAAAAATCAGCAACGTAAATAAAATACGTACAGCTGTTTCGCTAGAGTTCATTCATGTCGCCGGCCTTATACCTAAATACCTACGGCGCGCGGCGCGCTCTGCCGGCGCATGTGTACCGCAACAATAACATGCAACGTGCAATTTAAACATACTCGTAATTGGAGAAAACCAAAACGTCATCTATGTATATGTATTTTTCGTTTTTGTTCAGTTTTCCAGAAAGCGCTGAAGCAATTTCGATAAAATTTATATGGGACCACCTCGGGAGTATATTCTTTCGGATAAAAAAAGAATTTTGAAAATCGGTCCACAACTGACAAGAGAAATCGGTGGACACACAAAAACATACATACAGTCGAACATGGAACCTCCTCCCTTTCTGAAGTCTGTTAAAATAGCTTACATGCACACAGGTGAAATGTGCACATGAAATAGAATATCTATACATGATTTGTTACTAGATAGCGAATTAGCGACTCGCCTCATGCACAGATACGCCATAAAGTTAGCATTCAACTGTACTTGGATGATAATTTTTTTTTTTTGACTTGTTTTTGATATATATATATATATATTATTATTTCAGACTTTATTTTGAATTACTTTTGATTATTTTTGACTATGTTTTGGTTTTTATTATGATTATTATTTTATTTTGTTTTTAATTTTTGATTATGTATTGGATAATTTTTGATTTTCTTTTTGTTTTGGATTTGACCTTGGTTTGAATTTCGATTTATGTAAGTAATTTATTTTTAATCTGTCAAATTTTCGTAGCTTTTAAGATAGAATCCATTTATCATGTTAACTACGTTTGCGGACGTTAATAACTGCGACACAGTATTGCACTTCTGCAGTTGTTAACGTTACAATTGTTTTTGTATACAAATGTGGTTTTTAATAAATAAATAAATTAAATTAAACTTTACGTAAGTTTCATCCACCAACCAGCTTTGGTCCTGCGTGGTGGATGAAGGCACAATCTCCTAGAAAGGAGGCCTATATCCCAGCAGTGGCAACGTTATAAGGCTGAGTATGTTTGTACCTTAGCGTCCAGCTCCGGGTCGGCGGGTTTGACGGCCGTCTTCAACGCCTCCACGTTGCTGAGCAGCGACGTGACGCGCGCCTCGGCCGCCGCCAGCTCGGCCGGCCGCAGCAGCGACGTCTGCGCCGCCAGCGACGCCGCCGCGCCGCACAGTGTCGCCTGGGGACAAATATACTCCAAATAGGGATATTTCTTATGCCTAGGGGCAGCGGATAAATTCTTAACAGAGTTACCGCTCCCCTGGGCACTCAGGCAGGGAAGGAACATGGGTGGGTGTTAGTCAGTATGAGCCAGACACGCCCTCTCGCTCCACCCAGAGCGGGAGATGTCTTTGGATGATTTCCCACCCCAAAAAAAATTAAAAAGGGATATTTCTTGGGTACGAAAATAATCATTCTATTTAGTACCTAAGATAGACTATCAAAAAATATTGGAAAAGTATTTTTCGCTTTGCCAAACCAATAAAAAATGACAAAGATAAATCGCATCAAAGTACAGGAGTGGGGGCTTGTTACGTCACTTTGTGGTAAAAAGTGTACTACGGCGCCACGTCACGCAAAATTTCAACGCTCTGTGTTGTTCTAATTTTTTGTCGAACAAAAGAAAAAATACGTGTCCGATACTTTTTGGTAATCTAACTGGCAGACCGAATAGATTTTTTACGAAACTTCCCATAGTTTCTGGGGAAAAATTTATGTATGATCACCATTATAAAGGCTGTAACGGAAAGGTGTGGTCATATTTTAAGAACTGCATCGGCCCATCGATATGAACAAGTTTCTTCAAGAAAGCCTGAGGAAATTCTCAAAGAATTTTTTTACCTTCTGTAGCGACATCTATGACGCTACATACGAACTAGAACAGCAAATTCCTACATCGCGCAAGCAGAGTTCTCCGCGCGATTTTAACATATACAACAGCCCGAAATCAACTATCGGGCAGTTGCCCGGACCAGACACAACACCGTCTGGTCAGAGGATGAGAGGTTTGCGGGACTTTACACTCTGTTCCGCATACTTCCACACTCCCATACAAATATTGATCAGCTGATGATAACTTTATAATAGAAAGTCCAATTTTTTTTGGGAATTTTTTAATTTTTTCTTGGAGACAGTTGTTCATTACCATAGGGAGAACCGGTTCTTAAAATATGACCACACCTTTCGGTTACACTCTGTATATCACAAAATCCTCCGTAAGGTTTTCAGTAATTCTAAAACGTTGCTGTTTTGTCGTGTAGAGCAGGGATGGATCAAAGAACTAAATTTATCCCACGCAAAATGCTAAAGTAAGCATGTTAGTGAGTGTGTGTGAGTGATTAGGAATGAGTATATAAGAGGAAGTCTGAAAGTGGCACCGCTGACTGAAAAGTTGTGTGGAAATCGGTTGTCGTGGTATGGGCATGTGATGCGGAGGAATGAAGAAAATGTCGTGAGGAAAGTCTTGTGTATGGATGTGGATGGCTATAAGAGTAGGGGAAGGCCAAAGAAACGATGGTTGGACTGTGTGAAAGAGGATATGGGTAAAAAAGGGGTGACTACAGAGATGACGACTAATAGAGGAGTATGGAAGAAAAAGACATGTTGCGCCGACCCCAAATAAATTGGGATAAGGGCAGGAGAATGATGATGTTAGTGAGTGTCACTAACATGCCTGTAGAAAAAAAAATACCTGTCTTGTTGCTGCCAGGATGTGACGATTCCGTGCCCTATTCTATCCAAACAATCATACAATGTCTGTCTGTAGGTCTTTATAATTATAATGGTATGATTTTTATCACTAACCTGTCCTGTAGCCGCCTGCAATCTTCTGAATGCCTCCTCATCCCTTACACCTGCTGCCTGCTCTAGTTTGTGTAACCTGAAACCGCATCATCATGTAAAGTGTTCTTTGAAAGAGCTAATTTTCACATAGAAAAATCATGATAATTACGAAGTTTCTGTATAACAGAAGTAGTTTAATTAAAATGTATTAAAAAGTAGTATAACAGAATAATATAATTAGAAGAACCACCATTTAATGGTGGTTTCAATGGTTACCAAATACAGTAGAGTCTCATGATTTAAGTGACTTGTTATATTACGGTCAATCACTTATTTCGATATTCGTGGTTTTTTTTGCTTTTGCGACCAAACAATCATCATGCGAAGCCGATGGCACCGTGCGGTAAGAGTCAGGTAAGATACCTACCTAGCCGGTGGGCCACCGACCGCAACAAGCTGAAACTGGTAAGTCTTTTTTTTGAAGTTATATTTCTTTAGGCGCGTTATGAAAAAATGATTGAGAGTGAAATTTTAAGATGCGCGCGCATCACTGTCACACAAAATTCACAGGTTGAACTTAGCTAGAACCGACACCCTGAAGTTAGCTATGGTCTGTGGTACATGAAGAATTATTGTTTTCCTTTTGTAAACTTTGTGACAGTTTAGTTTTTTATCTTGTTACGCCAAAGAAGTACTTCTTACGTGCGTACTTAAGTACACACACTTTTTTTTTTCCCCTGCCTAACCTGTCAGAAATCTCTGTGCACGCCATTGAGTCTCACTAATCTGGCACCCTCTGCCCAGGCCTACCCCACCGCATCCTATGTGGTACTTTATTAAATTAATACACTTTTAAATGATTTATTTTAATTATCTTGATTTTTTCTATACAATCCGGTAATCTGAACATTCCAATTATCCAACACCAACCCTTTTTTTTTGGGTGGAAATAATCAAATAACTTCTCCCGCTCTGGGTGGAGCAGGAGACTGTGCCAGACTTTTACTGACTAAAACCCACCCTTGTTCCTTCAGTTGCCTGTGCGAGGGCCGTGGTGACTCTTTCAAATTTATCGGCGATTCAGTGTCGGTGTACCAGAAACATTATGGTAATTTTTTTAAATATTGCAGGATTAGTGAGACTACTGTATCAGGATTATTCCAAACTTGAAAGGAATAAATAAAAGGAATGGTTAAGTTGCTTTCTTTAGTTTATATGTAAAAAAAACTTTTTTTACAAAAAAATAGAACCGACTTCCAAAAAAAGTGCAAAATAACTTTAATTTCGGAAGTCGGTGTTCCTGTTTTGTGTCTTTGTTTTTTGACACCGACTTCCGAAATTAAAGTTGTTTTGCACTTTTTTTGGAAGTCGGTTCTATTTTTTTGTAAAAAAGTTTTTTATTTTTCACTTTTTAGTGTAGGTTCCCCATTAAACTGTGTAAACAATTCATAGACATACGATAGCAGCAATCGCGGTTGATTTGCTGTCAATTTTTGAAGAGTTCCGTTGTCTGTCTCCGAAACCCATCATCAGATCTTTTTGAAATTTAAGTGGGACCATTTCGGAATAAACCCCTTTCGAACAAAAAAATAATTTTGCAAATCCGTCAATATATGACGGAGTTATGCCCAAACATACATAAAAAAAAAAAAAAAAAAACAAACATCCGAATAGATAACCTCCCCCATTTTCGAAGTTGGATAAAAATAAACATATACCTGTGCTCAAGTTGTGCTATCCTAGTGGTGTATGCCAGGTTGACTTCAGGTTTCAGCTTCAGATGAGCCGTCATCACCTCCCCTTGCTTCTTCTTATTGGTACTTGTTAAGTATTCCCTGACAAAGGAAATTAGTATGTTAGTTGTATGCAACTGAAATGAATTTTTTATTTATGACTGTCACCCCGCATCTACTTTGCACAGTTTTTATGGCTTTATGTCTTTCAAGTATATGTGTAAAGTGCAATAACATATTACGTAGTTTAGAAGAATGAAGTGGTCACATTGACAATTTTATAATAGTACAAATAAGACGTAAGTTTCTTTCTAATATAATAAGTGAAAGTTTCTGAAGATTTTTGCAATACAATGAAAATTCAGCACACAGACCGACCTAATACGGAGAAGCTCATTTATCCATATTTGTCTGCATTTTTACTTTGTGCAGATTGACACAAGTGATCGGAAACATAAGGGTTCCTTTTTTTAATTCAGTCGTTCGGAACCCTTATAAGAACACTTGTGTGTCTGTCTGTCACAATCACAACATTCACAACCAATTTGCTCTGAATTTATTAGACTGAGAGTTGAAATTTGGTATACACAATAATAAATGAATTGGGAATATGGGGTCACTTTTGGGGTGCTTTTGGGATACAGAAAGGAAATTACAAACTTAAAAATTTTGAAATAAAATACAGAATAGTTCTTTACTATAACAAGTCTATGGTTTAAAAAAATATATAATTCATACGGAATCTTTTGTACATGAGTCGGACTAACACCTGGCCGATTTTATCTGGACAGTATAACTTGAAAAAGTTCTTACTTTAGTTTCTCAGCCTTAGGATCAATTTGTTCCCCCTCCTCCAGTTTCAATTCTTCCAGTAATTTCTTAGTTGAGTTGATTTGAACTGCTAGTTTGGTGTACTCATCCTAAAATCAAAAATTTCAATCATAATTCTCTCTTGAAGTCAGCTTTCAGGCTACTGGATGTCTAATACTCTAATCCTGTCATTCACAAGATTAAAAAGAAGGGGGGTGCCCTTTTAAATCAAGAGCTACTTTTAAAAAAAAGCTAGCATTAATGAGCTATTGCTATTGTCTTAGGACAGATTACATCAAGAAGGAGGGAAAAAAAAGTGTACAGGATGCAGCTGAATCCTAGTAAAAGGTTCAGTATATACTTTCAAATCCACTTTGTATTTATCAATGAGTCATATTGAGTGAGTGAGCTATTGTACTACAATCCCTGTTTATAAATAAATTGTTGTGTCTGATAGAATGATGAAATTATGATTGTTTGTAACAAATACGCTGTTTTGAAGAGATTAACATAAGAGCCACTTTCCTCAAGTAAAGTATGAGTAATATAGATCCAAAATCTACAATGATGCAATTATTCTTTTAGTTGGTCTTTAAAATTATAAATATCACCATATCTTCCTGCCTTTCATCATCATCATCATCAGCCTTTTAATGTCCCCACTGCTGGGACACAGGCCTCCTCTCTGTGAGAGGCTGTGGGGTCAAAATCCACCACGCGGGCTCAATGCGTTCAGTGGTTGTCACATATCTTCAAATTTTTGGTTCTAGGATATACCGGTTTTCTCAAGATGTTTTCCTTCACCCTTTTGAGAGGAGTGGTGATGAAATAATTTACGCAAAGTAAAGTTCATGCCTGGGTTTGAACTCACGACCAACAACTTTTAAGTCGCAACCGTTACCACTAGGGCACCACTGCTCTCGCCTGCCTTTATCACATTTTATTTGAAAGTTAGGGTCAGTAATTACATTTTTACCTTTTCACTCTCAGTTGCTTTATTCTGCTGTTCTGCAACTTGTTCAAGTAGCTCTGAGAACTCGCAGCGGAGCCTGTTGTAGCGCTCCAAGGGAGTCTCCGGTTCACCTTCAGCTGCTAGTTCCCACTCACCAGCCCTAGTTTACATAAAACTGTTAGTAAAAACGATTTGTGACTTATTTGATAAAGGCTGTATGAGTTTGTGCTGCATCTTTGTTTGGAAATTAAAAAAAAATCAAGATAGGGATTTGGTTTATCAACAATATAATACAGGATTTACTGAATACCTGTACCCAATTCTAGATTTTCTGCTAAGTCTATCAGAAAAGTCAACTGCGCCAGTTAGGAATCTTCCTTTGAACTTGTTGAAAGAATCTTTCACAGATAAGTGTAATTGTTCAATGCATTCGTTTTCTTCTTCCTCTGTGGGATCGGGTTGGTCGGCCTCTGGTAAATCGCCGGTTTCGTACACATCAGGTTGATCGTACGCCTGAGAAAAATAAAAATTAAGCACCACAACGTCCACAAAGCAAAATCAATAATTTTCCAAGTCTGGACATGTTACACTCACTATGCCCGGAAGATTTTCGTATTTAGGATCAGCCATGGTTATAGTGATCTATTATATATTGTTATTTAATTTTTGCTACGATAGTTTGATTGAATATTTAATTTTTACATAAAATAAAATGACGTCACTCGACAACGAGACGTGCAGTCATTTCTGACAGAAGCGTTTCGTTTTAATTGCAGAACAGAATGTCCATCCGTTATGAATAAACAAAGAAAAAAATGTCTATTCAATACTTTTAAATATTTTTGTATATTGAATAACTTTAGTATTACCGGTGTTATCAATAAATATTAACTCAAAGCTTAAAATATTTGACCCATTCCATTAAGCGAAACACAGCGAAAAATAGTAAATGGAACGTTAAATAGTTTCGTAATGAAATAAACGCAATTATTCTGGAGCAAAACACTCGTTTCGTTCGGGAACTAATCAGCTGTAATTCAACTAAAGCGAGCCATTCACCATTTGATTCAGTATTGCCCGATTCAAGTTTGTTTCTTGAAGTTGCTGGAATGATTTACGCAATGTAAGCCGTCATGCTAATTAAAAAAGTGATTAGTTATGTTTCTGGAAAAATAAATCAAGGAACAGTAGGTGCTATATCGCTCACACATAACTAATTTCAATTTTGTCGTAGAGTGTGTGGCACGTTTTAGTTCGTCTAGACTTCAGAGAGACACGTCATTACTTTTCTGTATTCACATACGTCATTGTCATTTTACACTTTTTGTTAGTCACCGAGTGGTCACCGATTATTTTTAACATAAAAACCACATCAAGAATTGATTTAGCTGATTCTTTACTGTGTTGTGCTGCTGTTAGTATAACAGCTGTTAATTGTCTTTTGTAAGAGTAAAGTTTGTAAAGTGCCACAATGAGTTTACAGTGGACAATCATCGCGACGTTCTTATACGCCGAAATAGCCATCGTGCTTCTCTTGACATTGCCGATCGCAAGTCCATCAAAATGGCAGAGGTTTTTCAAGTCAAAATTCCTTGCTTACATAAGTGGTCAAGCTTCGTATTACTTCATAATTCTGATCGGCGTACTGGTACTATGTCTCCTCGATGCCATCCGCGAGATGCAAAAGTACTCAAACATCGAGACTACGGATCACCAGCATTTGGATGCGGAGATGCAAGGTAACATGAGATTGTTCCGTGCCCAAAGGAACTTCTACATCTCTGGTTTCGCGCTATTTTTGCTGGTCGTTATTCGCCGGTTGGTGCAGATGATTTCGCAGTTGGCGACTCTGTTGGCGCAGTCTGAGGCTAACTTCCGTCAAGCGCAGAGTGCGACAGTGACCGCCAGGACGCTGCTCGACCAGGCCGGCGCCGGCGATGAGAAGTCCAAGAAGGAACTTGAGGAGCTCAAGAATAAAATCGAGACACTAGAGAAAGACTTAACCAGAGAGAAGAAAGACAAGGAGGCTGTGAAGTCCCAGGCTGAGAGCCTCACTAAGGAGTATGACAGGCTTGCTGAGGAGCACAGCAAACTGCAGAAGAAGCTGACAGTAGCCAGTGGTGGAGACTCTAAGAAGGATGAATAGATTTGTTGAAGTTTTAAAACTTATGGTCAAACAAAAAGTCAGTGATGTATAAAAGTCCATTAATCTTGTGTCAAGTCTTCACATCACTATTAAATGCTTATTGAACAAGTTATAAACATCTTTGCTATCTTTCTATCAAATGTATGCAATGATGCAACTGTGATTCCAGTAATTTCTAGATCTATCTATGAATAATTTCTAAAATTATCATCCGAGAATGTTGTTTACATCTAATATTTATCATAAATAATCAATTTGGAATTCTAGTGTCCACTTAATGTTTTGGTGTACAATAAAGTTTAATTCTATTCTATTCTAATTAGGTACTAATAAGGCATTATTAAGAGCAATATTTTGCATTTATTTTTGTGGTAACTACATACCTAATTATAATAATGGTGAAATGAAAGTAGCTTCATGTTATCTGTTTCATAAGAAGTGATGTTTCTTGTTAATGAAATTTTCCATTAAAAATAAATAATGTATGCAAAAAGATGATTGATATATAATATATATATATAATTGTTAAGTGTGTAGCAGGATCACAATTATATATTTTTTACTGCTTTTCTGAAGCACATTTTGTGCACACTTCCTGAAAAGTATTTTTGTATGAACATAAAATTATGTAAGTACCTACTAAGTTGATTTGTGTAACAGAAAGTCTGAAGTTTTGTTAATTTATTTGTTTTTATTTTTTTTTGTTTAAAAAGACAAGCAATGCATATATAACATTTTGCAGGTGGTTCTCAGAAGAAATTATAAAATACTTGTTTTTTTTTCATGAATTACCCTCTTCGATTTGAACTCAGTTTTGATGTATATCTTGGCTAATATTGATTTGTTGGACAAAAACTGTTTGTGATCAAAGTTCAAAGTACACCTTGTATTTGCAATGCCTGTTGATTTTACTAATATAAATTATGAGTCATCTTGTGTTCTGCACGTAATGTGAATAACAACATATTTACGTTATGTTACATCATTTAGCTGCCAGAAAACTTGGCATAGTTTCTAAAAAGAAAAGGTTCAGATTGGTTGCCATCTACTGAATATGTTTTGAGACTTCTACTTATTCACAATAATATTGTACAAGACTTGTCATTTAATATAAATATTTGAGCCAGTACTACGTGTATTTTTTGTATCCATGTTTCATTTGGATTGTTTGTTTTGAAGCTTATTGTGGTTTACCACAAACACGGAGTAGTAAGTAGCCATAATAAATTACGCGGGCGAATCTTGCGAAAGGCGTGCCAAACGAATAATCATTATTATTCGATTTGCATGCATTATTTATTACCTGTGTACGATAGTTCAATGAACTTTTGACAGGAGTCAACTTGTCATTCTACCCACATTTTGTGTAGTGTGTAGTTGTAGTTCGTTTTTACTCCGTGTTTCTGGTATACATAGCGTGTTTTCCTTAGTTAATGTATGGTTTTGATATTATGGATGGGTTGCTATGGGTAGTTTAGTAACCAAATGGGTTTAATTTGTGATTTCTATGTACTCTAATAAAACTATTTTCAGTGTTGCTTCGAAATAAATTTGTATTTTCAATCCTGTTTTATTTTTAACTCAAACCCTCACTAGTTCTACTTCCACATCCGTGGGATATGGGATAACCCATCCCAATCATCGTACATGCCTACCCTTTATGCGAAAACTATAGGTACAGCTATTCTCTACATGGTAAAGGTTTTCAAAAACTGCCTGCCTATTTTCATAAGGTTAAGAGGGAACAGGGCCTGCAAGGAATTTACAAAATAGGTATTTGAAGAAACTATTGCCGTCGTGCTGCTTCAAACCTGCTCCCGTAGAGTGCGATAGGGACAGCTGTAGCTCATACCGATTTTATCACAAAATTTTTGACGAAATCGACGTTTCGTATTCCCCTTTTTTGATTGCTCTAGAGGCTGATGCCTCTAGAGCAATCATTTTTTTCAGGAAGAAAAAAGGGGAATGCATATTTATGGAGAATCGCAGCCCCTGTTCCCTCTTATCTTCTATTCAAATGAAAGCACAGTTGCCACAGCGTTGCATGATAATCTTGTTTTTGTTAGTCACCTAATTAACCAATGCGTCTGGCCGGCTGGTCTGATTCGCCCGTCTGCCAAAGCGTCAGTGACGAATCTATTTTTAGAAAGAACTTCATGTGATTCATACGATAATCATAACTGTTTTTAGATAAAAAGAGGCATGAGGACACATTTTTGATGTATTGTGAAATCGAAGGGACATACGTGGTCTTTAGTTTAGATATTCGCCGGAACAGCTGCTCAAACTTAATAAAGCGCAAGTTCGATCGTGTAGGTATGGAGTAGGTAGGTACTGCTCTCATCTTTGGGACGGATAATAATAATAATATTAATAATGTCACCATCCCACATGACGAGAACCTCGCGAAAGCTGAGAAAGAGAAACAAATTAAATATCTTGACTTAGCACACGAGGTTGTCGATATGTGGAATGTGGACTCGGCTGTCATTGTGCCGATAGTCGTTACCGCCAATGGCCTGATGGCCAAAAGCCTCGACGACCACCTGTCGAAGCTGTCGTTGCGCGGTTGGATCAAGGGCCTGATTCAGAAGGCAGTACTCCTTGATACGGCTCGCATTGTAAGGAGGTTCCTGTCTGTGGAGCCCTAACCACCGGTAGCTTGGACCCTGCTCCCGATACCGGTGGACTACTATTTTTTATATTTTTAAATGTTTTTTTTATACGTTTTCTTTTAAAAATATTTAAAAATGTAAATAATATGTGTAAAAATAAATATACGAAATAATAATATTCCACAACTATCACACAACGCCATCTAGTCCCAAGCTAAGCAGAGCTTGTGTTATGGGTACTAGACAACTGATAAACATACTTATATATTTGGATATGCCTGATACCAGCTTGATTAAAGAAAAAAAAAGAAGAAAAAACGTTTATTGACGGTAAACAATAACATGACGCAAAAGACAGAGAAACACAACAAAAAAAGAAAAGCTGGGGGGAAATATGCGTCACATCCATGCAAAACGGCCATCGCTCAGCTTAGTGCTGTGACCCTATGCGAGACAACACCCCAGCGCTGGTTTTCAGCGACAGCCGGCGCTGACGGCATGACGTCGACCTGTGCAGCAAACAATGAGTAAAACTAAATGTTAGACAGCGTAATAAATGTGCGTTTTGATGCGCTTGAGTGCAATTCATAAACGAGCCAAGAGGATCAATAGCAATGATAAGCTCGTCGAGTCGAAGCTCCAAATTCTTGAGCATCGACGCTGAATTGCTAGCCTGTCGGTTTTCTATCGATTATATTTTAGCGAGTGTGCGTCGGAATTGCATAATTTAATTCCGCCAAGCCCGTTCCATCATCGGACCACTAGACGTACGACGATGCGCCACCGGTACATGGTGGACATCCCACCCACACACACAAAACCTTTTGGGAACACATTCATTGTGCGTACAGCTAAGGAGTGGAATTCCCTGCCGGAGTCTGTGTTTCCTGATAGCTACAATCTGGGAGTCTTTAAGACGAGAGTGAATAGGTTACTTCTAGGCAAGCGTGCTCCATCTTCGAGCACACCATCGCTTACCATCGGGTGAGATAGTGGTCAACAAACGCGAGCCTACTAATGATAAAAAAATCCTCTACTTCTGCTATTTTGGGTGTCTAGCTATTTAGAAGCCATAGTTACCTTAAGTATAAAATTCTGGCAATGGGCGGCAGCGACCTCTCGCGCCCGGCCCTGGTGCAGGCCATGGTACGGAGCGAGAGGGAATGGGAAGCAGTCTCCTCCTTCTGCGAAGCAGTAATGCTCGCGAAGGAGGAGGCGGAAGGAGTGAGGGAGGCTCAACAACAGAGTCGCCCTCACGCCCTCAGCAGCAGCCGCCGCAGGAGACGCCCTGGGCGGAAGACATCGCGAGACGATCACCGGCCACCGTAGACCCGGGCCTGCGGACGGCGAGTAGTGGGAAGCTCGCCGATCAGCACCAGGCCCGAGAGTCGACGGCGCGTGGTGTGCCACGCGCGCCTCAAAGAGTTGTCAACAAACCATGACGAGGCCCGTCATGGCCGATGCCTACATAGGGGTTGTGGATAAATTTGAAACAGAGTTACTGCGCCCCTGGGCATTGAAAGGCAGGGAAGGATCAGGGGTGGGTTTTAGTCAGTAAGAGCCTAACACGCCCTCCCGCTCCACCCAGAGCGGGAGATGTCATTGGATGATTTCCAACTGCCAAAAAATAAAATAAACAAAAGTATAAAATTCTGAGCTAGTGTTTAAAATATTTTATATGCTTAGTCCTGCTCTCCTACCTTACCTATAAACCTTTGTGTCTAGGGCACCTTATCTCCTACCAGGGTCGCGAGAGTGTTTGAACGAGTCACCTGAAGGAGCAAGGGGGGGTTTTAGTCAGTAAGAGTCTGACACGCCCACCCACTCCAACCAGATCTTGAGAAGTTATTTGATGATATCCAACCTCAAAAATAAACTTTTGTACAAAAAACACAACAGACTTCCAAAAAGAAAATACACTTTAAAATTGAAAAATAACTTTAATTTCGGTAGTCGGTGTTTGTATTTTATTTCTTCGCACAATATTATTGTGTATTTTCTTTTTTGGAAGTTGGTTGTATTTTATTTTTATAAAAGTTTTTTGTTTTTCACTTTTTGGTTGTTACATCCCAGAACTAAAACTAAAAAAATAATTTTGAAAATCGGTCTACAACTGACAAAGAAATCGGTGGGTACACATAAAAAAAAACATCCAATCTAACATAGAACCTCCTCCTTTTTGCAAAGTCGGTTAAAAAAGGGCACCTTATTGTAGTGTCCGTAGATAATTAGTAGACATAAGAACACAATAAAGTCGTTGGCTACAAGAGTACGTTGTTTTTACTGGATCTGATTGATAAAGTCGTTGGCTACAAGAGTAGGTGGTTTTTACTGGATCTGATTAATAAAGTCGTTGGCTACAAGAGTAGGTTGTTTTTACTGGATCTGATTGATTCCTGGAGCATCTCTACGGGTAACATTCCTGGCAGAACCAAAACACAATACTTAACTACCTCGAGTTCTTCTAGGTGAAAAAGTTGTCAGCACATCACTTCGAAGTAACAAGTTTACTAAGGCATCGATGACGCCTAATTTACCAAATTATGTCAATTTAATTATGTGTTCCAATCTTTGTCTTTACCTACTAATGTGTGTCTACAGTTGAGCGTCGCCACACACCTACCGTTTCTTTTCTTTTCTACCTAGAACAGATCAGAAAAGAATTGAAAACGGGCGCATCGCCACACACGTACTGGTTACCGGGCTTTCTTGATTTGCGCCACAGATTTGCGCTCAGTCGTGATCTAGCGCTTGCCGAGAGACGGCAATTTTTGAACCAGTAAATTATGACCACCAACTTCAAAAAAAGAAAATATATTTTCAAGAATCCCGACTGTAAAAACAACTAGAAAATGCCAAAAAAGTCACTTTACAAGTAGTCTGATGCAGTTGGTGGCAGTTATTTTAGTTAAATTATTTAATTTATGCCACCAACTGCATCAGACTGCTTGAAAAGTGACTTGTATGGAACTTTTTAGTTGTTTCTATAGTCGGGTTTTTTGAAAATATATTTTTTTATTTCCTATATTTTAGTGAGTTATATTTTTGGAATCCTCAAGCTCTTTATTTTTATACCCCACATGACTAGGTCAAAAACAATACGACTATACGTATAAGTTTAAACACACATAAATAAAGGTTTATTTTGTACACGAAGTTACAGTAGAACACTGACTCCTGAGTCACAGGGGAGACCCTAGTTTAGAAGGCAGGGTTTTTCAATATTTGTGCAGCCTTTTCCCGAAATCCAATGTACAACCCATGTGAAATGTATTGATATTGTATTCAAAGGTATTTTGTGGCAATAAATTTATTTATTATTATTATACTAACCTAATTGCGACCGCCATTTTCTTTTTTTTTCAAAATTGATATAGCCTATGTTACTTCGGCAGTCAAGCAAGACCAATCTAATAATATCTCATTTGTTAAAATCCATCAAGCCGTTTAGGCTACAGCGCGTGCCAAAGAAATAGACACACAAACATACACACATATACACATACATACTCTCGAAAAACATTACCCTCCTTCTAGGGCAGTCGGGTAACAATAATCAGGAGATGTTCTCAGGCGCACAGCTGGAGGCGTACTGAGGCAAAATCACCGGCACCAGGTTGAAAACGGTAAGTGTGTGACGATATATGGAGCTACAACGTTATGGCTCAATTACACCTTCCGATTTCAAGGGACCCAATTTAGGAACGATCTAACTAGGAAGTATGAAGCGAGCAATTCTAACTGCTATTACACCTTCCTGTTTCCTAAATTGGGTCCCTTGAAATCGGAAGGTGTAATTGAGCCTTTAACCACGCCTCTTTCTTACCGGCCAGAACGTTCTGATCGGCGACGTCGGCCGGTTGCATTCTTACCGGGCGTTCTTGCCGGTGCGCGACGGTAGGTGTGTGACGATCGGTACATTTTGTTATGGGTTTTCAATTCTTTTCTGATCTGTTCTAGGTAGAAAAGCAAAGAAAAGAAAAGAAACGGTAGGTGTGTGGCGACGCTAAGGCCTACGCAGACTGGGATGGAATGGCAAAGGATTTAAATTTTTGCCAAAGGACATTCAAACTTATACAGTCTGTAGGAAAACGACATAAATTCCAATTTTTTAAATTGATGCCGCGGCATCGAAAGGGATTTCTCGATGCCACGGAATCATTTTAAAACATTGGAATTTCTGTGGTATTCCTACTAGAAAAGTTTGAATGTCCTTTGGCAAAAAATTAAATCCTTTCTACAAGGTAAAAATACTTTATCCTCTTTGGAACAAACGTGACGTTGGATTCTTTAATATTTATTTTCTATGCTATGCTAGAAAGAAGAAAGAAGAAAGAAAGAAAAAATATTTGTTTGCCACAGTTAAAGGCACACACAACAATAAATAAAAACGATTTTTTATTCTGAGGCCGCCACTTGGCTGTTAGTAGGGTCTTAAACGTTGAACGTCGACCTACGAAGTTCCAAATTACAAAGACAAAATGTTGTGCAGTGGTTGAGCGATTGTCTACTGCGCTTTTTGTCGTGGATTCGATTGCCGCACGGTACAAATATTTTGTATGGCCTAAGAGCGGTTGCGCACTACGTCCGATACTTATCCGTCAAAATACAGATCTATAGAAAACGTATACGTAACGTAAAGTATCGGATAAGTATCGGACGCAGTGCGCAACCGCTCTAATGGCTCAATTACACCTTCCGATTTCAAGGGACCCAATTTAGGAAACAGGAAGGTGTAATAGCTAGATTGAACGGTCCCGATTTGATGTTCTGTCTAGGGACTCGACTTTGTAAGAGTTGGCAACACTGCCGACTTAAGAGCCCGATTTAGGAGTTCAATTTAGGATGGTGTAATCGCTCGCTTCCTACTTCCTAGTTAGTTTGTTCCTAAATTGGGTGCCTTGAAATCGGAAGGTGTAATTGAGCTTTAAAGATAGTTGTTCCGGGTTTGGGTGTCTAGTGTAGGTATGTGAGTTTACATGTTTTTGAACGGACCCATTCCTAGTGTGGACCAACGTTTTTTTTAAAAGGCAAAAAAACTTGTCTTGTCCGGATAATAATTTTTGTTGCTCAACTCACACATAATCATTTCCTAGTGACTCAAGACTCAAGGTAACGCGGTTGTATAATTAGGCACATTGAATTATGTAAAGAGATTACCTTTACATAGTAGCAAACTAATATTCTTAGGGCCTTATTTATGAAAAAAATAAGAATCATGCGGTAAGTTTATAACTTTATAGGCGCAGACTGTGCACAAGCACGTGGCACATTTTAGCTGCGTGAATTCATTTGTTTGACAACGCGGGTCTACGTTTCCACTGCAGTACCTACACACTACACACCCACAACTATTAATATTGGTAAGTTTACCTGCTAATCAGTGTTCAGACTTTTCAATGGAGAATTTAAGTGCCTTATTTATTATACTTACTAAGCACAAAATATGCTTAGTTTAAAAATGATTAGCGAATTCTAATCTCAAGATATCATAACTCTCATCCATCAAATTCAACTGTAGGTACATGTTTAATAGTAAGTCACATCTACCCTTTTTCCGGGTAGAAAATTTTAATCCGTCAGGCCCCTCGCATCTCCTTAAGGGTCTACTACCGGCCAAGTGGCGCCCTCATTGAATAAATAAAGAGACGCGACAATAGGTTTTTAATTGTGTCTGCTAATGAGGGGCTTAACGGGATAATTAAAATAAGAACCTGCTAATTAGTGTTCAAACGAATGATATGGTTATTTTTGTGACCGACTGCGCGACGCAGGGGAGGGTAATGTGTTTATCAGCCTATGTGTGTCTGTTTGTTCTTTTGTGGCGCTTTAGAGACCAAACGCGTAATTTTTACTTCAATGAATGTTGCGAGTGAAAGACGTGACAGTAATCAAAATACAATATTATTATGGCGGCCACCAGACGCCGTATTGAGAAAAAGAAAAAAAATAAAGTCGATGAACTTTATGCCGCATATCAAAATAAAGGGTTTGAGGAGGCAAAAAGAGGAAAAAAGGGGGAAAAATTGAATATTTTCAAAAAATCCGACTGTAACAACTAATATAAACAAGTCACTTTTCAAGCAGTCTGATGCAGTTGGTGGCATGAAATCAATAATTGAGCAAAAATAACTGCCACCTAACATACTGCATCAGACTCCTGAAAAGTGACTTGATTGGAAATTATTAGTTGTTTTTGTACAGTCGGATTTTTGAATTTTTTCATTACATTATAAAAATCAGTATCTATTTAAACTAAGCATTAAGCGTAAGCGAGTTTTCTAAATAAGGCTATTAGTGTACATGTACTGTAGATAAGAGCTAAGCCTAAGAACTATAGTTAGTCCAGAGGTCAACCACGGTCTGTTCCGAGTTATTTATTCAGTTATAACTCAGCCACAGACCAAAACTACCTAGTCATGATGACGTAGAATAAACCTTTGTACTGTATGACTAAGTTCCTATATCCACTAGAACATAGGTTTATCAATTAATATTCATAACTAGTTTGCGGCTGATAATTTATTACGCTCTGATAAAACGACGTAGACTATGAGATGACCACGTTTTTTGAGAGTGAGACCCAATTATCGAACACACAAATATTTGTCTCGGATAGGAATCGAACCCACAGACACCCGGCGCAAGACCACTGTAATATTTTTTTGTAATATTAATAATATAACATAGTACATAATATAATTTATTTAAATTATATTTTAATCATCAATTATAATTATTATATTTATAATTAAAACAAATGAATAAAATTCTGCCGCGTTCGTCGTTGCCGTGACTTCCTCCTGTAATCCGTTCACTTGAGCGAGCGTCATGTGCAAAATCATATTTTGATAACTACTAAAATTGTTTGCTTTATCGCGGGCCGCACAAATAACGACCGCGGGCCGCAGTTTGTTGACCACTGGTCTAGTACGCTGACTGATGGTTGAATGACTTGAATGAAGAAATTTTTGCATCATTCAACCATCAGTCAGGACTTTTGGAATTGACTGACGCTTGCGTGAGCGTGGAATGGACGCCTTAAGGGTCTACTACCCGCCAAGTGGCGCCCTCATTCACACGGCCATTTTTGGTACTTCTGCTTACTACTTTGGATACGAAACATTTTGAGTTAAAACTCAAAATGTTTCGTACATTTTGAGTCCTGTTTTAACAACGTAAAAATACTTTATCCTGTTTGTAACAAACGCAACGCAGGATTCTTTAATCTTTATTTTCGATGAGGGCGCCACTTGGCGGGTAGTAGAGCCTTAATTAAGGCCTACGCACACCGGGACGGAATGATAGAGGATTTAAATTTTTACCAAAGGACATTCAAACTCTCTCTATAGCAGTAATACGACATAAATGCCAATGTTTAAAATTGATTCTTTGGCATCGAAAGGGATTTCATGTCACGGCATTGGAGAGCGCGCTCTAAGGGATCCCGCGGCGGGATGCCGCAGCGTACTGCGGTATGCAACGGCACGCCGAACCGAAGTATGCCGTGACATGCCGCGGGTTGTGGCAGTGCAAGTAGGAGTACTACACACGTATTTATTTTGAGGCATACTTTCGGCGTGACGCGGCATGCCGCGGGACGTCAACGTCGCGGCATGTCTTGAATCTTGATAGGCCGCCAGAATGCTACAGTATCTAAGCAGCTAGTGTGCGTTGACCGGTGGTAAAATCATCTGCCATTCCGTCCCGGTGTGCGTAGGCCTTTACTGGTGACGAATAACGTCAAATGCAATAGGCGGGGCCTGGTACATTGTACAACTATTTACTGTGCACAACATATAGTTCCATCTACCCACTATCTAATGATATTTATAGTAAGACGAATTACGTAACTTGGTTACCTAATATCGAACCCACATCACATCAAATTCCAATGGCTTCGGAATTCCGATATCATGTTCGACAGTTCAATAATTACATTTTGGATTTAATAAATTTGAACTTTTGTTACAAGGGTTCGATGTTGTCCAACGATGCTGGTAGATAGGGATACCAAGAAATCTATAACCCCTTTTCAATCCTACTAATATTATAGTAACGAAAGTCTGAATGGACGCAGATGGATGCTTTTTACTAAATTTAACAGAGATAGATGTAGCGATAGACGTAGAGACAGACGTAGAGATAGAGGAGCTCGTGGCTAAAGGTAATAACAGCCCCACGGGTCGACCTATTAGGTTTTTTTTTTTTGTGGGGTCGGAAATCATCTAATGACTTCTCCCGCTCTGGGTGGAGCGGGAAGGCGTGTCAGACTCTTACTGACTAAAACCCACCCCCGTTCATTCTCTGCCTGAGTGCCCAGGGGTGCGGTAACTCATTTTCAGAATTGATCCGCTACGCCTAGGCATGCAGGCAAAGGCCACGATGGGCCCCGTCAGTGGTGGCTGACACTTATCTCTTTGAGGCGCGCGTGGAACACTACGCGCCGTCGACTCACGGGCCTGGTGCTGATCGGACGGCGAGCTACCCACTGCTCGCCGTCCGCAGGCCCGGGTCTACGGTGGCCGGAGATCGTCTCGCGACGTCCTACGCCCAGTACCTCTCCTGCGGTGGTAGCGGCCGGGGCCGTGGGGTCCACTCCGTTGAGCTTCCCTCACGCGTTCCGCCTCCGCCTTCGCGAGTATTACTGCTTCGCAGAGTGGAGACTGCTTCTCATTCCCTCTCGCTCTGTACCATGGCCTGAACCAGGGCCGGGCGCGAGGGTTCGCAGCCACATATCGATCTATTAGGTTAAGCTACGCTTGCAGGGGTTAGTTCATGCATGGGTGACCATCTTTACATACCGAGACTCCTCCGTGTCTCAGAAAGCACGTTAAGCCGTTGGTCCCGGCTGTCAATCGTGGATCTTTGACAGTCGTTATGGGTCGTCAGAAGCCCGAAAGTCTGACAACCAGTCTTACCAAGGGGTATCGTATTACCCAGTGACTGGGTTGTGCAAGTCAGATTGCCAGTCGCTCCTTGTAAAATACTTGTATTCAGCTGCATCCGGTTAGACTGGAAGCCGACCCCAAGATAGTTGGGAAAAGGCTAGGCAGATTGAGATAGACGTAGCACATAGGTCTAGTCTAAAATAGCACTTAGGTTATAATTTATAGTGAGGGAAGTACTAATTCCATGCGGGCGAAACCACTGGCATGCCAGGTGTAGTTCATAAAAGCCAATTTTCGAAATGCATTAAAAATAGCTCTGTAGAGCTATTCTGTAAAATGTCACCGTGAAAACTTAGGTGAAGTGACCGTGAAGTGGGCTGTCAATCCATACAATTAAGGTGGAATGACAGTTCACTTCACGCTCACTACACCTAAGTTTTCACGGTGAGCTGTGAACAGAATCGACCGGCAGATTCTGCGATAAAAACTGTTCGTCCAATGTCGTGTCGACAGATCTTATCGAACATTTCGGAAGGCAGCGTGGCATTCCCTGTCGCGATTCCCGCGTAAATATTATATTTATGGCAACTGTGCCGGCAGAATCGATGTTTACCTTGGCCCAATATTACGTAAATATAAAAATATTGACCAAGCGGGGCGTCTCAATTAGCAAAATCAGCCTTTTGAAAGAAAATATTTTAATTGAGTTTATTAATTATACGGGTTCGGTAACAAAGTTAGATTTATTTATAAATGTTGAATTAAATCATTTCGAAGGGAAAAAAGAAGTAGGTAACATTCATTTTATTAGGTGTTGTATTGACTACGAAAATTAAAAAAAGAAACAATAGAACAAGTAATTAAGTCTTTATTTTTTAGTTTGTTCTCACGCGCAAAGAGAATGTAACATAATAATTGTAAATAAAAAAAATCTATGTCATAAAATATTTGAAAAAGAAAAGAGAATCCATTTTAAAGTTCGTCCCTCAGATAGGAACGGTAGTTCTCATTCTCGTTAAAACCTAGGCTGTCCCAAAAGGCTTTCTGTCCAAAATCGTTGGATGACTGCATTTCCATCTTAGTTGGGGAAAGGATTTCCAAGTAGTTCAGTTCGGGAGCTCCTGGCTTCACTGGATCCCACGCGGGGCCATTGTTGTTCAGTTTGGGGATTCTGAAATCAATAAATAGGTGTTAAACATAGCGCATCATTGTATTTTTCCAAAGGGGTAGGTAAGGGTCTAGTAACTCTAGATTGTGCGTGCTATAGGTAATGTAATCGGGAAATGAAAAGAAAAAAGTAAAGGATGATTCACGTTACACCGTGTCGCTAGTGTCGCTACCGGGCCATGCCCCGGCCGGGTCACAGTCAAAGATTAAGTATAGTATACATTTTGTATGAAGTGATTCATGCTAGACCGTGCCCCGGCCGTCACGCCCCGGTGGCGACACGGTGTAACGTGAATCATCCTTTAAAACGAACCTATAAAACTTTACTCGACTCGATAATTACAAGAACATAGAACCACACCCCCATTAGCCAAAATACATTTCTGTAAACGTTAACGCTAACGCTTCGTGCAAAATGTATCGCAACGACGTTTTGCACGAAGCGTTAGACCGAGAACTGTCACGTGACTCACGCCCAGTAATGTCTTTGCCAAACATTTTGCACGAAGCGTTAGCGTTAACGTTTACAGAAAAGTATTTTGTCTAAAGGCGAAAGAGAAAAATCACAGATCTGTGAGAAATTTAAAACTCAGAAACTGTCAAACTTGAACCTTTTTTTTATGTTGACAACACAATAGGGTATTTGACTATTTTTTTTAAATTGTTTGTATCATAAAGTAGCTTTATCGCAAAAATAGAAAATCGAAAGAATTTTTCAAATTCGTTAACCTTTATAGTCCCGATGACAACCCGGGCTGTCACCGGGCTTCTTCGACAACCCAAGGTTAACGTTTGCTTGGAAAAAAAATTAACCTCATAAGATCCGAAACTCAACTGAGTTTGAAAACAAAAAAAAACCAGCCTCCTACCTCTTAAGATCCGGGGACAAACCCGGGTTGTCGAAGAAGCCCGATGACAACCCGGGTTGTCATCGGGACTAGAAGGGAAGATTAAGTTATATGAAACCTTTCAAATCTGGTAGAAGGGGGAAACTGTCAAGTAACAAAAATACCGGCTAAGAGCGAGTCGGACTCGCACGCAAAGATGAAGAAAAGAATGAATAGAATGAATGGATGGATAAGATGAAGATGATTTAATTGTTCTTCTCTCTTCGTACATCTTTATTTTCAGATTTATTTAAAACTATAATTTATACTTCTAGTTTTTCCTGTGATCTTTATGTAAAGAACTATCTTCTGTAATTTTTTTAAAGTAGTCTCGGAGGTAAGGCGGTCCGTGCTCATTTTTAATCTATCTAACCGACTTTCGAAAAAGGAGCAGGTTCTATGTTTGACTGTATTTTTTTAAATTTTTTATTATTTTTTTTTTTTTTATGTATGTCCGCGCATTTCTCCGTCAGTTGTGGACCGATTTTCAAAATTCTTTTTTTATCCGAAAGAATATACTCCCGAGGTGGTCCCATATAAATTTGATCGAAATTGTTTTAGCGCTTTTTGAGAAACTAAACAAAAACGAAAAATACGCATATCTTGATGATGTTTTTGTGTTCTCCAAATGTTTAAATTCCACGTTCCATGTTATTGGGGTTTTTAGTTCTGGGGTATAACAACTGAAAAGCGAAAAATAAAAAAAACTTTTTGACAAAAAAAAACAACCGACTTCCAAAAAAAAATACACTAAAAATTTAAAAAATAACTAATTTCGGAAGTCGATGTCAAATCACGATCACGAAGAAGTAAAATACAAACACCGACTTCCGAAATTAAAGTTATTTTTTAAATTTTTAGTGTAAGTATTTTTTTTGGAAGTCGGTTAATTGTTTTTTTTGTAAAATTTTTTTTTCTTATATAAATTAAAAACACATATATTATAAAATTATGAAAAAAATATATTTGAGACCTTTACAGTCTGCCCAGGGGTTGAGGATGAATTCGAAAGAGTTACCTCGCCCCTGGGCATTCAGGGCAGGGAAGGAACAGAAGTGGGTTTTAGTCATTAAGAGTCTGACACGCCCTCCCGCTCCACCCTAGAGCGGTAGATGTCATTGGATGATTTCCCACCCCAAAAAGACCCTTACAGTAAGCCCTTTCATTTGATGTGTTTTTTTTTTTTGGGGGTTGGGAAATCATCGTATGACTTCTTCCGCTCTAGGGTGGAGCGGAAGAGCGTGTCAGACTCTAACTGACTAAAACCCACCCCTGTTTCTCCCTGCCCTACGCGCCCAGGGGCGAGGTAACTCTTTCGAATTTATCCTCAACCCCCGCGCAGGCATTGGCCGTGGCAGGCCCCGTCCTTTGCTGACAACTCTTTGAGGCGCGCGTGGAACACTACGCGCCGTCGACTCTCGGGCCTGGTGCTGATCGGACGGCGAGTTACCCACTACTCGCCGTCCGCAGGCCCGGGTTTCATTTGATGTGTAGCACGGTATAGTTTTGAATACTTTATGTTCTAATTTGCCGATTTACACACTAAAAGTGACCCCATATTCCAAATTCATTTATTTACGTTACACCAGCATGTTTGGGTCACAGATATACATGTGTGTAAGTACCAAATTTCAGCTAAATCAGTTTAGTAGATTCGGAACAAAGCAAATGGACTGTGCAGACGGATAGACAGACAGATACACGAGTGATTCTATAAGGGTTCCGTTTTGCATTCGGACTAACGGAACCCTAAAAAGGATGCCTACACTGACGTATGACGTCACCGCCATTAGGTTAACCTTGTACAAAAGAGATAGGTACCTAGTGAAATGTCCCCGCCATGCCCGTACTCTTCCTTATATCATCAATATTTGAAATGATAATTTCTGCTTCATTTAATATTTTTGTGTTTATTTCTATCTAATTATGATGCTGTTTTCAGAAAAAAGATTATTTTTTAGTGTTGTTTGTTGTTTCATATAAAATATTGTACAAAAAAGGTACATAAAGTACACTAAAAATTAAAAAAATAACTTTAATTTGACAAGTCGGTGTTTGTATTTTATTTCTTTGTTATTTGACGCCGACTTCCGAAATTAAAGTCATTTTTTTTATTTTTTGTGTACTTCATATACTTTTTTTGGAAGTCGGTTGTTTTTTTTTTGTAAAAAGTTTTTTATTTTTTACTTTTTAGTTGTTATACCCCAGAGCTCAAAACCCCAATAACATGGAACGTGGAATTTAAACATACTCGTAATTGGAGAAAACGAAAACGTCATCGAGGTATACGTATTATTCATTTTTTTCAGTTTCTCAAAAAGCGCTGAAGCAATTTCGAAAACATACATACAGTCGAACATAGAACCTCCTCCTTTTTCGAAAGTCGGTTAAAATAAACACAGGAGAATACCCTATGCCCTTTACACAAAGTAAACGACCGAGTATATTGTAAATGTATTGTGTGCAAAAAAATAAAATTCTTTGTGTATTGCGTTGTCAGCTTCTATTTGCACAAAATATAGATATATTTAGGTGACCTTTATCCTTTGATCGTCTATTAATATCCCACATTATCATCACAAATACAAAAATCATAATTCTTACTCGCATTCAAAGAAATAACGATATTATTTTATCTAATCGAAACGTGTCTACTTCTTATATAAAATACCTCGTATAATCTAATCATAGAAATAAATACAATATAAATAAGTAAGCTCAATTTTATCTTAGAATCAATGTTTGATTTGCTGTATTAAAGTAGGTAGGTACCTATTATCTAGATCCTAGTTGTTACGTGTACCTAAAGCACTTAAATATATCTAACTAGATTCTGGAATTAGTACTTCCCCTGTTATAAACTTTCAATCCCTTTTTCACCCCCTTAAGGGTTGAATTTCGAAAAACCCTTTCTTAGTGGATACTTACTCTTCACAAAGAACACACCCTCCAAGTTTAATGTCTCTAGGACCAGCGGTTTAGGTTGTGCGTTGATATATCAGTCAGTCAGGACTTTGAATTTTATATACAGGGTGTAAGGGGAACGCTTCTGAAGCCAGAACGTAGATTATATACAACATAAATGCAAACAGATACCAGTGATCTTTCGCTTTATTTCGGCGTCGCGTGGACGTGGGGTCGTTGGCCGCGCGGCTGCCAGCGAGCGCGCACGCACTTCTAACTCAAGGAATGCGCGAGCGTCAGCTGATATTTTACGAATATTACATTGCATACTAAAATTGTACAGAAAAAGAGTGTCTTTAACTACAAATAAAGGTTTCATTTAAGTGTTCACACAGCACAGTGTACGCAAAATGCTAAATAAATTAGGTATTTTTTTTTCCAGCTTTTTTGATGGTATCGTATCAAGATTCACTAGTCTTATCACCTGTCTCCGTTTTCGGAAGCGTTTTCTTTACACCCTGTATATACAGAAGAGTTAGATTTTGCTAGCACTTTCTCTCGCGTGAAAGCCGAAAATCTTCTGCTTACGCTAAGCAGAAGACTAAACGGCGACAAAATAAAACTTTATTCCGTTTTTTTTTTGTCGCGTAGTGTTTTATATGTTAGTAGTATTTTTCCACTGTCCGACCGAAGGTTCGGCTTCGGCCAGTTTTGGTCAAACCGAATATTCGGGCACTTGGCCGAAACCATATCCCCAGACGAACCTAGTTTTTTGGCCGAAACTGACCAAAACCGAAACAACTTTGAGCTGACGGTTGTGTTAGAGACCTAAAATCTGACTGCCTCAATCGTCTATGTGTTATGTTAGGTGGTTAGGTCATTTGTGTGTAATCTAATCATCGTTTTACTGACTTATCTATTTAGTACCTGCTAGCTTATGCCAGCGGCTTCGCTCGCGTGGAATTACTACCTACTTCCCCCGTTATAAACTCTCAACCCCTTATTCACTACCTTAAGAGTTGAGTTTCGTAAAACCCTTTCTTAGGATACCTGCTCCTCACAAAGAACACACCCTTCAAATTTCATGTAATATCAGTCAGTCAGTCAGGACTTTGAATTTTATATATGTCACTGAATGTCCGAAAAGTAGTGTATGTAAAGATACTCTGGTGGCTGTTAACATCCACCAAGATAGCTGGTGAATGACCGTTATTTATCCTTTTCATGACGATTTCGGTCATTCACCAGTGACTTATCATAGAACACGACGACTTGATTAATGTTCATTAGAAGCTAAATTATGCGTGCTGCACTTATATGGTATAGTTTCTGTCATGTCTACCGCAGCTTCGGTTTGCCGTAAATTACACTCTAGGGGTAGGGCTGACAAGACTACGTGGAGTCAGTTTTGTAGCGGTTCTGCGGCTGTGGTCAGCGAGTGAGGCGGCGTGCATTACAGAGAGACATTATGACTTTCTCGCTTTTCGAACAATCACTGGCTTTTGTTAACATTCACACAAATTGTATCACTGTGTACAATTGTACCTCTGTGTACGTTTCAAGTATAAGTAAGTAAATTAAGAACAATTTTTGAGTTACACCACCGAAATTGGTGATTGTTGACATACACCGGTGCATCTTAATATTGACTAATATTGGACATTCAGTAACAACAGATTTTATAAAAGTCAGCATTTTGAAATCCAAATTTTTATTTATAATATTTTTATCTATTTTTATGTTACCATGTGCGTTTCGGTTTTGGTTTCGGAACTGGAAGGGGAGTCGAAAATGGTTGTGTTTCGGTCGGACACATTTTTTTTTTAAATTTAATCCTTTGCATAGCATTCGGCCACTTCAATGTGGTCCGCTGACGCTGTCATAAGACGTGTCGTCGTGAGCTGTCAAGTGAACAAGAAACAGGGCTTGTGGTGCAAGATGGGGTAGCACATGGTCTGATCTTTCCACGGGAAAATACAACTCTGTTGTAAAGAATCCTATTAGGCCATAGGATTCTTTACTTTAGATCCAGCCACGGTATATCTTTGATAAATGATAAATGATGTTTATTCAGTAAATAGGTTACAAGGAACACTTTTACACGTCAATGTTTTTTTGTCAGTTTAAGCTAGATGAGGCCGGTGTTTCCTAGCTGACTACCCTGAGAAGAAACACCGAAACAAACTCAGAGGTCAAAGTCTCTTTTAGTGTTCAAATCCATACAATGTGGACTGGTTAGATCCTATGAGAACCATGTACGTTTATGTCTGGGATGAGCTTTATGAAGAAAGCAACACACGAATTCGAGTGGACCTGTCCAGACAGTGCAAGCATTTGTCAGTCATCGCGAAGCTCAACTCAGAACTCTGAGGTGCTCAACGAACCGACGAACAATACCAAAGTAAGGACATTTGAGTAGGCCGCAAAAAATACTCAAACTGCCAGACAATCATAAAATCTACATGAATATAACGACATACATAGTTCTCGCATTCACATTATTCTATATGAGGACCATGCAGCTTAGTGTCTGTAGTGGTCTTTTGAAGAAAGAACCAAACATATTTGAGTGGACCTGTCCAGTCAGTGCAAGCATTTGTCAATAGTCGAATAGCTCAACTTAAAAACCACTAAGGAGCTCAATGACATGACGAACAATACCAAAGAAAAGACATTTGGGTAGGCCGCAAAAGTACTCAAACTGTCAGACAACGTTGAAAATTACTGTAAAAAGGAGGAGAAAATAATAATAATAACCCACATAGTCCTCACATTTACAATAATTAAGTAATAAAAAAAAAATAAAAATATAATACTTTACAAAGTAAATATTTGTGTCAAACAAAATAGTAATCATAATATGTCAATCAAAAAATAAAAATAAATATAATACTTAACAAAGTATTCAAGTCAAAAAAAATAATAATAATAATAAAATGTCAATAAAAAAATAAAATAAAAAATATAATGCAATACTATACAAGTATTCATGTCAAAAACGAATATTAAAAAAAAAAAAATATATATAAAAAAATTTTCATCAGTAAGTAGTACATATGAAAACAATGGCTCATGTATATCATTGAAACAGCTCAATCCCACGCCTTTTTGTCCTCAAGAAAGTCATTAATTGTGTAAAAAGCTTTCTGGCATAGCTTACGTTTAATAAATGATTTAAATTTATTTATGCTTAGTTCTTGAATTTGGCTAGGAAGTTTATTATAGAAACGTATACATTGACATCTAAACGAACCACCTATTTTTTTCTTGAGCCTGGTTTTTGGTACAATAAATTAAATTTGTGCATTTCATCCAAATCCGTTCAGCTATTTAGGCGTGATTGGTTCAAAAACATTTGAACATACAGACTAACTCATACTCACAGTTATAATATTAGTAAAATACCTAATTATTTAGTCGTATTTCGAGTGTCTGGAAGCTGAAAACAATTTTGGAAAATTTCCAGATTGGTAACAAAAATGAAATACGAAATATGTCATATTACATGATTAAATCTGAACGTGAGGTACGAGTACTTAGAACGTTCGTCACAACTTTAAAGTTCATCGTTTGATAGACAACTTTCAAACGCGAGACTGAAGTTTTATTGAACTTGGAGTTTTAAAGTCCCAGAGTGCTTAAATTACTCGCGTTCAGAGCATAAGGCAATTGTCCCACCGCCGGCGATGAGCGAGTAGCGAGTAGAGCTTCAAACTAAAAACGAGGTGGCTAGCGGCGAGTAGCGAGTGGTAGTTCCGATAGTTTGGTCGCTGGGCTTTAGGCAGTTGTCCCACCGCCGGCGATGAGCGAGTAGAGCTTCAAACTAAAAACGAGTTGGCGAGCAGCGAGTAGCGAGTGGTAGTTCCGATAGTTTGGTCGCTGGGCTTTAGGCAGTTGTCCCACCGCCGGCGATGAGCGAGTAGAGCTTCAAACTAAAAACGAGTTGGCGAGCAGCGAGTAGCGAGTGGTAGTTCCGATAGTTTGGTCGCTGGGCTTTAGGCAGTTGTCCCACCGCCGGCGATGAGCGAGTAGAGCTTCAAACTAAAAACGAGTTGACGAGCAGCGAGTAGCGAGTAGGTAGTTCCGATAGTTTTGTCGCTGGGCTTTAAGGGTCTACTAACGGTCCAGTGGCGCCCTCATTGAATAAAAAATCGTAGCATAGCACAGAAAATAAATATTAGTCAAAAGTACCAAAAACGGCCGTTTCTGACACCTTTGCCTACTACTTTGGATACGAAACATTCTGAGACCTGCTTTAACAACGTAAAAATGCTTTATCCTCTTTGTAACAAACGTGAAGTTGGATTTTTTATTTATTTATTTATTTATTAAAACTTCATGCAACACAAATGTACAAAGGCGGACTTAATGCCTAAATATTAATATATATATATATATATATATATTAATATTATTATTTTATATATATATATTAATATTATTTTCTGTGCTATGCTACGATTTTTTATTCAATGAGTGCGCCACTGGACCGTTAGTAGGGCCTTAAGCGAGTGTTAGAGTGCGACGGGCGATTACTCGCACCACTCGCTTGGGTTGGTCTCTCGGCGTGAGTTAGTAGGTAAGCTCTGATAGCTCTTGTAGCTCAGCTATAAACTTGTGGAGCGAGTCCTCGCCGGCGGTATGAACAGTCAGCAATCAACTTTTGTTTACACGGCATGTATAGCTATTGTACGTTTCTTGAGCGTCAAAATAGCCGATCGTTAGTCGCTTCCTCGCCGGCGGTGGGAAAACTCCCTAACTTGGCTATTAAAAACTCACTATAGGTACCGCTATTAGTAGGTACGTAAATGTAAAAGCTATAGCTAAACGGATTTTGATCAAAAGTCAAATATGTAGACTATAACTTGGATACTTTATACAGAGTGTAACTGAAAGGTGTGGTCATATTTTAAGAACTGCATCTGCCCATCAATATGAACAAATTTCTTCAAGAAAATTCAAGGAAAGTCTAAAAAAAAATTTTACCTCCCATACAAATATTGATCAGTTGATGATAACTTTATAAGGAAAGTCCAATTTTTTTTTGTTGAGAATTTTCAATTTTTTTTAAAGAAAGCTGTTCATTTCCATGGGCTTCTAACCGGCTCTTAAAATATGACCACACCTTTCCGTTACACCCTGTATATCTCATAAGGCATGATGAAACTGCCAATACTCTATTAAAATAATAAAAGTCAGTATGTTCAGATGTTTAGATATTGTTAATTAATCACGCCTCAATAAATAAAGAAATTTAGAAAAAACTTGGTAGGTCCAGTATTCGTCAAACTTAATGGCGTGTAGGAATACCACCAACTACCAAACTAACAAATAAGTAGGTACGTACCCCTAAAAATTATTCACACAGCTTCCACACAGTTATAAAAACCATTAAATGGCCTAAATTATTGTCGACTTGACTGTACCTGCGCGCAGTTGCAGTCGCAGCTAACTTCGCACACATCATTAAGGTAGACCATGACCTAACTAGAATACAGAATACTTTCAATCAACACACAACAACAAACACAACAATCTCTGAGAATGATTTCCGTTTTTCACGCTGATCAGAGCCGCTGGCAATAGCTAAACAAAACTAAACTAAACGAAACAAGACGAAACTAAACGAAACTAAACGAAAATATACTAAACCAAACCTAACCAAACTAAACCAAACTAAACTAATCCAAACCAAACTAAACCAAACTAAACTAAACTAAACCATGTATAAAGAAAAAATAGAACCGACTTGGCTTGACTTGTTTTTTATTTTTCACTTTTTAGTTGTGGTTCCCCATTAAATTCTGTTAAAAATACATAAACAAACGATCTCAGTAATCGCGAGACATTTGCTGTTAGTTATTGAAGAGTTCCACTGTATATCTCCGAAGATCTTCTTTAGATCCTAATGCCATATACTAAAACCTTCCTTGAAAAATATGCATTTCAATAACGGAAACTCCATCCAAATCGGATCAGTAGTTTTCGAGAAAATCGCAGACAAACAAACATACATACATACATACATACATACATACATACATGCATGCATACATACGGGTCGAAGACAGAACCTCCTTTTTTTGAAATCGGTTAAAAATAGAGAATTTGTAACCCTTACCCGGTAGTAGAGAATGTGTACACCATGTTGATGAGTGCGTCCACCATTGCCGCGTCCTGAGGGTTGCTGGCAGCCAGGCCGGGGAATTTGAAGATACGCAGCACGTCGTCAGCGTGGCTCACACCTGGAAACATTGTTACTGTAGTAAAAGCAAGGAATTGAATGAACCGTCAAAACCACCCATGGCTTACTAAGACTGATTAAAGTGGTAAATATTAGGAAAGACTTTTTTTTTTTGTTTTTAGGTACGCGCTTGACCTCTACCTCACCTGATGGTAAGCGATGATGTGGTCAAAGACGGAGCACGCTTGCCTAGAAGTAACCTATTCACTCTTGAATTAAAGACTCCCAGGTTGCAGCTATCAGGAAACACAGACTCCGGTAGGGAATTCCACTCCCTAGCTGTACGCACAATGAATGTGTTCTCAAAACGCTTTGTGCGTATGGATAGGATGTCCACCATGAACCGGTGGCGCTTCGCCGTACGTCTTTTGGTCCGTTGATGAAACGGGCTTGGCGGAATCAAATTATGCAATTCCGTCGCACACTCCCCAAAATGTAACCGATAGAAAACCGACAGGCTAGCAACTCGGCGTCTATGCTCAAGACTTTGGAGCTTCGACTCAACGAGCCTATCATTGCCGATGATCCTCTTGGCTCGTTTCTCATTTGACTCAAGGGCATCAAACTGGTATCTGGCAGATCCGTCCCAAAGATGAGAGCAGTACTCCATACACGATCGAACTTGCGCTTGATAGAGTTGGAGCAGCTGTTCCGGCGTGAAGTACCGTCTCACCTCTCTCTATGCCTGAGCTCAATATGCATGTAGCCATGAGCAAAGAAGAATATCACTGCACCATTTGTTAAGAACGAATTTAATAAGCCTGATAAAAAAATCAGAATCTGTGAAATACTTCGGAAACCCAGGTAACCTCCGTGACATACCACTGCTGGTCTTCCTTGAGGAGTTGGAGTGGATCGAATAATAACAAACCTGTCCCACCCGTGGACAAAATACGTGCTTTGGACGTGGAGTTGCGGACACCAAGCCCGACATACAATACAGCAGTTTGTGGCTCGAACACTCACCATAGTTGACGTCATTACGCGCCAACAAGTTGGAGAGGCTGGTGGCTCCGCGGAAGGCGTACCGGTACATATAGGTAGGCTGGCCGGACTTGGCGGCGTGAAGCTGCGCCATCTTGCCCACGTCGACTGCGAACAGTCGGTCGCCTAGAGCCTGTGGGAGGGATGGTACTTGTTAGAATAATAATAGCAAAAAAATTTCATATTTTCAAAAAAACCGACACTAAAAAAAAAACAAGTAAAAAGTTCCAAACAAGTCACTTTCTAAGCAGTCTAATGTAGTTGGTGGCAGTTATTTTACTTCAATTATTGATTTCATGCCATCAACTGCATCAAACTGCTTGAAAAGTGACTTGTTTGGAACTTTTTAGTTGTTTTTTACAGTCGGGTTTTTTGAAAATGTTAAGTTTTCTACATTTTAGTGAGTTACATTTATTGAATCGCCTCCTCGAACCCTTTATTTTGATACCCTACTTAATATAGTTCGTCGGCTTAATTTTTTTTTCTTTTTCACAATATTGCGTGTGGTTGTCGTCATATTGTATTTTGATTACAGTCAAGTATTTAGTAGCACTCACAAGATTAAGATGAATCAATTGACGTAAGAATTATCAAAATCGGCCCACGCGTGTGGTCTCTATAGTGCCACAAAGGAACATGCATACATACTCGTACATAATTATGCTGACAAACACATTACCCTCCCTTGCGTCGCGCAGTCGCGTAAAAAGGGCTCGGTAAGGGTCTTGGGAGCATTGCTGGACTCAGTGAGCAGTGAGTTGTGGGTTCACATTACTTTGTATAAATTATTCTTCAACATTGCTCTTAAAACGGTGAAGGAAAACATTGTGAAGAAAGCGGCATATCCTAGAACCAAAACTTCGAATACATGTGACATCTACCAACCTACATTGGGCCCGCGTGGTGGACTACGACCCACACCCTCTCACAGATAGGAGGCCTGTGTTCCAGCAGTAGGAACATAATAGGTTGCTCCACTTAACAGAAGTTCCACTTAACAGAAGGAGATCGAAGGCGAAACGTTTTGAAGTATGAATCTTTTCTATCACAAGCAAAATTGGTTTAGTTGGAACTGTTGAGAGTATACCTACTACGATTCCTGCGTTGACTGTCTCGTTGGTGTAATGGTCACGAGCGGCTGAGCATGTGGCATTCTCGGGTTGGGCAAAGTGTTACTAGGTTTTGCATCTAGAATTTTTCTGAAGCACTATAAGATATGTACCATATTAATGGCTATAGGTTCGCCCCTTCTTGATACATGACACCTAAAATAAACTGGTCAAATGTGGATACTAGGTAAATCCACATTCAGTACGCCTCTGCGTAACCCTTCGGGAAATACAGATGTCATGCTATGTTATTATTATATACAGGGTGTAAGGGGAACGCTTCCGAAGCCAGAACGTAGATTATATACAAACAGACACCAGTGATCTTTCGCTTTATTTCGGCGTCGCGTGGACGTGGGTTCGTTGGCCGCACGGCTGTCGGCGAGAGCGCACGCACTTTGAACTCGAGCAATGCGCGGGCGTCAGCTGATATTTTACGAATATTACATTGCATGATAAAGTTGTAAAGAAAAAAAGTGTCTTTAACTGCAAATAATGGTTTCATTTAACTGTTCTCACAGCATAGTGTACGCAAAATGTTAAAAAAAATATTTCTTTTTTTTTCATATTTTTTGATGGTATCGTATCAAGAACCACTAGCCTTATCACCTGTCTCCGTTTTCGGGAACGTTTACCTTACACCCTGTATAATTCTGAATTTTATGTTGGCCCACTGAGAGCTTCAAAGATGGGTAAAACCCGGGTTCCCCTTTCCACAGACTTATATAAAAAAATAGAAATAAAGCAAAAGGAGGTTAGGCACAAAGAGGCCCGGCCAGGGTCGCGGGCGTATGAAAGAGTCACCTCTGGCACAGGCAACTGAAGGAACAGGGGTGGGAGTCAGGAAGAGTCTGACTCGCCCTTCCGCTCCACCTAGAGCGGGAGAAGTTACAACCCAAAATAAGGCACAAAGAGGTTAGGTAAGTTGTCATAAATACTACCTAACTAGAGGTAGGCAAGTAGTTATTTTTGTAGATGAGATTGTCAAAGAACTTATTACTGTTACCGCCTACGGGCGTTTTGTAAGCTCTCATCAACAGCGCAAATATCTTCACACAAATTGTGTCTCTAAAAGTATAATAGCGTAACGTATATCGAAATAATTTTGGTATTTTTTACGTCAAAGACGTTATTTTAGGAGATAATAAGGGGCACCTTGACAAAATCGAAAAACAACATTAAATAGAGAAGGCAGAAATAAAATCATATTCCTATTTCTCGCTGTGGTAAAAAAAATAAACTAGCCAAGTGTGTGTCGGACTCCGCACGTTTATGGTTCCGTACCAAATGTATTTTTGACTATTTGTATGGCTTTGGGTCAAGAAGATGCTTATACTGTGAAAATATGAAGACTATAGCTCCAGCCGTTTGGCTGTAAAACCTGTAGGACAGACAACGGAATATATTATATAAACGTACGTAACGTTTTTTTATTATTATTATTGGTATATATTTTATTTGTAGTTTACATATGTATTTATGTACCTTTGCATTTAAATTAAGATGCCCTGTTTTTTTGTTTTCTTTTTTCCTAATGGCACCTACCACTATTTGTCTCTACATCACCCTAAGGTTGACTGGTAGAAAATGCCTGAGGCATTAAGTCCGCCTCTGTACTTGTATGTGCATAAAGTGTTTAATAAATAAATAAATAAATAAACGGACAGATAAACCGACAGACGGACACGTGAGTGATAACAATAGGGCTCCGTTTAGACTCTACGGGTACGCAACCCTAAAAACACGTCACTACTTAATATTCATTGTTACCAAAATGTTATTTTTCTGCGTCAAGCAGAGTCACCATAAAGCCCAAAGATAATATCAAATTATTGTAGTGTCAAAATGAACCAGTAAAAAAGTTATTTTTGTATTTTCACGAAATCGAAAACGAATATACAGGGAGTAACGGAAATAGGGGGTTATATTTTTAATACTGCTTTTGCCAATAGAACTGAATAACTTTTTTCAAGAGAGTCATATGAAATTCGGGAAAAAAAAAACTGTCCGTCTGTTCTTCCGAGGCATAGCTTAGAGACTGTTAGAGCGGTTGTGCACTACGTCCGATACATGATATTTATCACGCCAAGAAAACGAAACTATGAAATCTTGAAACAGATACTTTTTTTTTGTGGGGTGGGAAATCATCCAATGAGTTCTTCCGCTCTGGGTGGAGTGGGAGGGCGTGTCAGACTCTTACTAACTAAAACCCACCCCTGTTCCTTCCCTGCCTGAGTGCCCAGGGCTGCGGTAACTCATTTTCAGAATTTCCGCTACCCCTAGGCATGCAGGCACCGGCCACGATGGGCCTCGTCAGTGGTGGCTGACACTCATCTCTTTGAGGCGCACGTGGAACACTACGCGCCGTCGACTCATGGATGTGAACTTCGACACACGTCGACTGATGCATTAATTTAAACAGGATTATCAAGTGAGCCCATGTGAGTCGTCTGTTCGGAGCGGGAATACATATAGAAACTATTAATCAGCCTAGGCAGTTGTCCCACCGCCGCGCGCCGGCGAGAAAGCCACTAACTCTCGGCATACATTCCGTGTAAACAAAAGAAACGCAAATATTAATACACTGGACAGCAAATAAACCGAGCCACCCGCTCTAATTCGATTTTCTCAAAAACTAAAAAACCTACAATTGTCAATCGAAAAATTAGCAAAAACACACGCGTCTGAGCAAACGATGGACAAAAACTAAAGAAATGATAAGAAATATCCGACTACCCTCATTGTAGAGAAAAAGAACGCTAATTTCAAACTCTGGTGAAAACAGAGCAAATCGTTAGCATTGTGTTTGATGCTTGATTACAATGTGAGTTGATGGTACTTTCGAATTATTTTGTAGTCATTTTAATCACCCCTGTTTCTTCCTTCCTTATCGCAGGCCAGCGGACGGCAATTAGTGGGTATAGCTCGCCGTTCGATCAGGATCAGCCCCTTAGCCAAATAAATTTTATAATAGCGCTAACGCTAACTCTTCGTGCAAAGTGTATGGGCAAGGACATTACCTGCGGCGAGAACTGACACGTGACTCGCATCCAGTAACGTCGTTGCCATACATTTTGCACGAAGCGTTAGCGTTAACGTTAACAGAAAAGTATTTTGGCCCGAGAGTCGATGATCCGTAGTGTTCCACGCGCGCCTTAAAGAGTTGTCAACAATAAATGACGGGGCCCGTCATGGCCGATGCCTGCCCAGGGGTTGTGCATCAATTCGAAACAGAGTTACCGCTCCCCTGGGCACACAGGCAGGGAAGGAACAGGGGTGGGTTTTAGTCAGTAAGAGTCTGACACGACCTCCTACTCCACCCAGAGCGGGAGAAGTCAAAGGACGATTTCCTACACCCCAAAAAAAAACCCTCTAATTTGTCTCTAATTCATCCGAGCTCTTTCAAACCCAATTAATATTAATCAAATTATGCTTGCATCCTAATGAAACTAAACATTTGCCTGTATCTTGAGGGTCAGAGTTCCGTAATAAGGTACTCGTAGTACCTTATACCTACCTTACTAAAAAAATGTAATTAGTACGGTATTTAACTAAAAAATACTGGACTCATATTTTTTCTTTTGTTACATGAACAAAAAATAAGGGCGATACAGTGTGTTGAAATTTTGCGTGATGTCACGCTAGGCGACACTTTTACCACCAAACTGACGTAACTCGAGCCACCACTTCTGAACTTTGTCATTTTTTATTGGTTAGGTAAAGCAAAAACCGACCAAGTTCTATTCGGACTCGCGCACGATGTGTTCCGTACCATTATCTATAAAAACGGCAAAAAAATCATGTCTGTTGTGTGGGAGCCCCACTTAAATATTTTTTTATTCTGTTTTTTAGTATTTGTTGTTAGCGACAACAGAAATACATCATCTGTGAAAATTTCAACTGTCTAACTATCACGGTTCATGAGATACGGCTTGGTGACAGACGGACAGACAGACAGACGGCAGCGGAGTCTTAGTAATAGGGTCCCGTTTTACCCTTTTTAACCTTCTAGGCAAGCGTGCTCCATCTTCGACCACATCATCGCTTACCATCAGGTGAGATAGTGGTCAAACGCGAGCCTATCAAACATAAAAAAAAAAAACGGAACCCTAAAAATACGTGTCCAATATTTTTTGAAAATCTAATTTTTGGACTAAATAGAATAAAATTTCGTACCCAGGAAACTACCCTATTTCTGCTTTTATTGGGGTACTGAAAACCCCCAGCTGAAGAAATTATAAGAATAGGTGTATACCTGAACAAGTTGCGGATAAGTATCCTGGCTGACCGGCTTGCCTCCCAGGTAGTGCTGCTTGATCTTCATCGCGACTTCATTGCGCTGGTTGAGAGGAAGAGTATCGTTGTACTCGAAGATATTGGCAGCCAGCTGGTTCCAGTTGGCTTCCAGATCTGACAGCAGGTCGGGCGTTTCCTGGTAGGCTGGAAAAGAGTACAAGGTTTGTTTGGAAGGATCAAGACAAAAAGAAAAAACGCGATTTACTTCAGTGTAAAATGTCCTGTTGTCATTAGATGAGAGTTTCTGTCACTTTGCTATAGCACAACTACATTAACCACAGTTTAGCTCGAAACAAGCAAAACAAGCTGCAATCACCAACATTGTCATTAAAAGTGGTGTTAGCGTTACTCTTGAATTTAGGAGTTTAAGGTGAAAGCGCCAGGGTAGCCCCCGAAATTCAAATTTTCCGTTTTTTGTAATTTGCAGGTCAGTATCAGGTTGTATGTTGGTCAAAATATGATTCGCGGCCGTAGCAATTAAGTAAGTATTTATAAAACTGTAATCGTTAAAATCATCAATACAACTCTTTCAGTTAGAATTGATGTCAAATGTAGTATTTCATGAAATCATGACATTTGGCATCAATTCTGAGAGAGTTTTTATTTATGTTCAATTAAAAACCATTAAGTGAAGCGCCGATACGCCGCGAGAGAGAGTTGCAAATCTTGGAGGCAATTACTAACTTTTCCTTTTTGAACTATTGTTTCGGGCGATAACGTTTTCATAACCTAAACCTTTACGAATGAGACAATTTTGGACTCATTAAATTCAGTAAAGTATACCTTAATCTACGTCTTTTTCTTTTTTAGCAATTCAGTTTAGTTTAATTAAAAAAAACATAATAACGCTCGCGAAAGTTTTTAAGTTAAAAATATTTGAATATTCAGATGCTAATAACTTATATCGTACGCAATATTTCTTTAAAATAAAAATTTACGAACCTAGTTTTTCATTATACCTACTTATCTACAACATTCCCAATAAATTATGGAAATAACTAACGTTTTGCCCCAAGTAAACATAGTCCAATGTTTACTTGGGGAAAAACGTTAGATATGGCTTTTTGTATAAAAATTTACAGCTTCACAATCCTTGTAAGACGTTGCCAAAATCTTGTAGAGATACTACATACAGACAGCATGGGACTAGGATTTTTATTTTTGAAATGACAGACCAATTTAAAACAGCATCACTTACCAGCAGCAGGGTACAGTCCTTCGTGAGACGTGACAGAGGTTATGAGGGGCAGGTTCATCATGCTACCAGACCTGGTGGCGTGGTACGGGTACTCCTTCAGGAACGGCTCCCGTACTCCTGGTGCCTCCACCACAGGCGTGAACGGCGTGAACATGTGCACTTTCCATTCCTGCAGAAAAAGGAGGGAAAATTTAGGTATGTAGAAGCAAAGGTGATTGGAGGATGTACTGGTTAAGTTGTGGACGCTTCAGACCATAGAATCTTGTAAAAAAATTGTGAACGGCAAAAAATGATTTTGGAGAGCGTGGAGCATCATACCATAGGATTTATGGAGATGGTAATGCACTGACATCAAAGAAAAACTCAAGAAGTTCCAAATTGTAAATTGTGGGGTAATGGTGGGAAATATATCTTACCGTGAATGAAGCCAGAATGCTAGCGCAAAAGCAGGTATTTCACAGAAACAGAAAAAGTATTATGCCGGCTGTACACGCTCGTCTCGTTCGCGTCGCGTAGAAGCTCGACACAAGAGCCACCCAGAGGCGCGACGCGATGCGACGAGGGCACCATCTACACACTCGTACTCGGCCTGTCTCGTGGTGTCTCGACGAGCGTGTACAACCGGCATTAGGTATCGGATTTCAAGATGTACGTAATTTGTGCGATCGATCATCTTTTGTAACAGGCGTTTCTATTCATGCATCAAAGCTTTTATTAAATCCTTTTGATATCCAACATGTTATAAATATTACGCTTAACTGGTTCTGATAGCTCACAATTGAGTTGTAAAGTACCAGAGAACAGCATGCTGGCTGAACGCCAATATTCCAAACATACTGCGGCTGATTGAGGCATAAATTGATGCTGCCATATTTTCTCAGCGAGTTGAGTGCTTGCAAACTATATGTGAATTGGAATTCATTCTTGCCAAGTAGTTGTTAAATTCAAAGTATTTATCCAATTATCTAGTAGTGATCCAAAATCCGCAATGAATTTACTCGGAATGGAATCAGGAGTGAGATAGGAAAGCCAGTCGTTGCGTGTCGGCAAAGGTACCATGGGTCACAACACATGGTTCATGAATTGATGACATAGAAACAAGACTACGAGGTTGCCTTGTGGCATAGTAACTACGCTAATCTTGTGATCCCACAACTGACTCTTTTCTAATTATATGTATACAATAAAAAACTTTTTTACAAAAAAATTGAACCGACTTCCAAAAAAAGTGCAAAATAACTTTAATTTCGGAAGTCGGTGTTCCTGTTTTGTGTCTTCGTTTTTTGACACCGACTTCCGAAATTAAAGTTATTTTGGACTTTTTTTGGAAGTCGGTTCTATTTTTTTGTAAAAAAGTTTTTTATTTTTCACTTTTTAGTTGTGGCTCCCCATTAAACTGTGTTAATAATTCATAGACATACGATAGCAGCAATCGCGGTTGATTTGCTGTCAATTTTTGAAGAGTTCCGTTGTCTGTCTCCGAAACCCATCATTAGATCTTTTTGAAATTTAAATGGGACCATTTCGGAATAAACCCCTTTCGATTAAAAAAAGAATTTTGCAAATCGGTCAATATATGACGGAGTTATGCCCGAAAAAAAAAAAAATACAAACATCCGAATTGATAACCTCCTCCTTTTTCGAAGTCGGTTAAAAAGCGGCCAAGTGTGAGAGAAATACACATTCTGTGAAAATTTTAACTGCCCTTACGGATCGTGAGATACAGCCTGCTGACAGACGTACGGACAGCGGAGGCATAGTAATAAGGTCCCGTCGTTTACCCTTCGGGTACGTAACCCTAAAAAGGAGCTAAGATCGCAGGAGAGCAAAGGTTACTGATATAGCCCGAAGAATTGCTTAAGTAGCATTGGTTAGGCCATATACCTAGCAGAAATGAAGACCGAAGAGTGCCAGACTGGCTACCGCGTTACGGTTATGGCACCGTTATAAGGCAAGGCAAGGTGGACTGATGCCCAGAGAAATAGAATGTGGGAATCCGCTGGCTGCGTGAAGCACAGGACTGGTCGATGTGGCGTCGCTTCTGGAAGGTCTCTGTCCAGAAGTATTTGAATTTTGGGTAAAATGACGATGGTGACAAAAAGGCGGATTTTAGGATTCCATAGGTACCTGAAGGGTCCAAATTAAGCCCTGTTGCTTGTCACTCACGTATCCGTGTGTCTGTCTGTCAAACGGTTGGGGCTACAGTCTTAAAATTTTCACAGTATAAGCATCTTGTTGACTCAAAGCTATAAATAGTCAAAAATTAGTACGGAACCTTAAATGTGCGAATCCGACACGCACGTGGCCGGGTTTTTTCATTATACTTACAAACATTTCAATCTGCGCATTGACGATGACTTCAGCGGGCCTATACTTGAGGCATTCTACCATTTCCTTGTTGGTGATGGTGGGGCAGCCCACGATGCTGGCCAGGGCTTTCGCCTTCTCTGCCGGCTTGATGGAGTGCGTCCACTCGGCGAGGGCGGTGCCGCTGTAGGCTATGCCTCGGGAGAATGTGCCTGGAAAGAGAGTTGGGGAGTTAGACTGACAAATGCTAAACTTTTCACTGTTAACGGACTAATAATAAGCACGAGCATGTAATCCTTTTTTTATATGGTGGGAAATCATCAAATAACTTCTCTCGCTCTGGGTGGAGCGGGAGGGCGTGTCAGACTCTTACTGACTAAAACCCACCCGTGATCCTTCAGTTGCCTGTGGTAGGGTCGCGGTGACTCTTTGCAACCCTGGCAGGAGCATGCAATCTTGGGTGTGATATTTAGGTTAGGCTAACTGTTATTGTTTTATTGTTGGGGAGTTTGTTGTACAACTTTTTCTTTCAAGCTAAAACAGGCGCAGGCGTTTTGTTTGGAGGACTGTGTTTTCTAATGTTTATGTTCAAAAAGCTGATTCTCAGCCTGAGGAATGTGGGTGTACAGCACACTATAGGTGGGCACAGTTAATCCAAAAGTTAACTTCGTTAATCGTTAACTCGTTAATAAAAACGTTAACTTCGTTACTCGTTAAAGCGTTAAAGTTTCGAAAATTTTACGCAAGTAAAGTTAACCATCCAAAACGTATACTGCTTTAGGCGCCTTTTGGGATGGGCTACAAAGGTAAATAGAACAAAAACAACTACCTTGATAGAATTATTAATTTGATTATTACAAGCGACAGGTTCGACCCGCCGCTAACGCTTAGTACAAAATGTATGGCAATGACATTACCTGGGATAAGTCACGTGACATTTCTCTCCGCAGGTAATGTCATTGCCATACATTTTGTACTAAGCGTTAGCGTTAACGATAACAGAAAATTTATTTGGCTAGGGGGGCTGGTTTTGCACGGGTATATACGCACCTAAACTCAACTCGACTAGTAGTCACGCCGTTGTGCTTGCGTGGCGCGTAATTAAAACAAATAATGACAAGATGACAAAAAACAACCAATGTAACGGACTAAAGTAAACGGAAGTTCAATTTGACAGAAGTTAACAAGAGCGTTAACATTTTTATGAGTTAACCTAAAAGTTAATCCGTTAAACATTTTTTTAACTTCGTTAATTAACGATAAACGGATTAACGAGTTCATGCCCACCTATGCAACACACCTAATACTTCAGTGAATATAGACGACGTACCTTTGTTATTTTATTCTGAACATTGAACAATTTGAGGTTTTTTGCGTCATTTACAGTGTGTGAAGAAGTACTTTAAGTCAAGAGTGAATAGGTTACTTCTAGGCAAGCGTGCTCCATCTTCGACCACATCATCGCTTACCATCAGGTGAGATAGTGGTCAAACGCGAGCCTATCAAACATGAAAAAAAAAAAACTTATAAAGTAAGTACTTATCTACACACTTAAATAGTGATAAGGTTGATCCACGACGGACCCTAAATTAGAAACGCAATAAATATTAAAATACCTAGTCTAGTTATTAGATTGGACATTAGTCCCGAGCCTTGATTACATAATTACTTAAGAATCCTGCCTGTTGAAGAAAGTCTCTGGATCTCTTAATACAGAGAAGGTAATTACTTACGTAGAAAGTATGATCATTTATTCGTAACGAATATTTTATAACTAGAAAAGACCAACATGATTTTTTGCCAAAACCGAAACTCACGTTGAAACAGAATAAGAACAAGGCTAAGTTCGAGTCGGACTTCGCACATTTAGGGTTCCGTACCAATTTTGACAATTTGTATGGCTTTGGGTCAACAAGATAGGTACTTATACTGTAAAAATTTGTAGACTGTATTTCCAACCGTTTGGCTGTGAAACCTGTGTGACAGACGACGGACAGACGGACACGTGAGTGACAGCAATAGGACTCCGTTTGGATCCTTCGGGTACGGAACCCTAAAATATGGCCAAATTAAAAAAAAAGACGTGTGGCACTCGGAGACTGCCGCGGTAAAGCTATTGCATAGCATTTTTTATCAACTTATGCAATTATAATTATTTATTTATTTTATTTATGCAGTATTTTTTTTCCTTTGTTTTTTTTTTCTTTGATATTAATTCAAGCTTTTTACACGCACGTAAGAAGTTACACTTCTTTGGCGTAACAAGATAAATATCATCATCATCATCATCGTCATCGTCATCGTCACCGTCACCGTCATCATCATCATCATCATCATCATCATCATCATCATGATCACCATCATCGGAGTGGGGGGTGTTAGGTTATTTTTCGTTACGGAATTTCTGGATTCGGTCTACACGCTCAAGGCCCGCGATAGAAGCTATGCAATAGCTTAAAAAATATCTTGAAAAAGTTGACAGACTGTTGAAAAAAAAACGAGAACCCTAACTTTCATGAAATACTAAATAAATTAATAAAATGATGACACACAAACGAACGAGACCGACAGTTTTTAGGTCCATCACAGCCTTCAGCTCAAAGATGCTAGTTTCGATCGAGCCGAATATTCGGTAACTAACACAAGCATAACACAAGCTCTGCTTAGCTTGGGACTAGATGGCGTTGTGTGATAGTTGTGGAATATTATTATTATTATTATAACTTTTTGGCCAAAACCGAAACTCCAGCCGAAACCAGTTTTTCGGGCCGAACTGACCTTTGGTCATCAACAGCCTTTTAATGTTCCCACTGCTGGGGTACAGAGGAGCTCGTGGCGAAAGTAATAACAATCACATGGGTCGATCTATCAGGTTAAGCTACGCTTGCTGTGGTTAATCCATGGATGGGTCACCATCTTTACATACCGAGACTCCTCCGTGCCTCTGAAAGCATGTTAAGCCGTTGGTCCCGGCTGTCAATCGTGGAACTTTGACAGTCGATACGGGTCGTCAGAAGCCCGAAAGTCTGACAACCAGTCTTACCAAGGGGTACCGTAATTACCCAGTAACTGGGTTGTGGAGGTCAGATAGGCAGTCGCTCCATGTAACATGTGTATTCAGCTGCATCCGGTTAGAAGCCAACCCCAAGATAGTTGGGAAAATTCTAAGCAGATTTTTTTTAATAGATCGTCTTCACAGAAAACGCCCACACTCCTCTCCGTTATCTCCGTATACAGATTTAGCTGGAAAAGGTATCACAGCCAACTATTCATGAATAAAACCATAAGTTATTCGTTTTCTTCTTTACTTAGTGATGCTTTAGGTTGGAAAAGACATTAATCATTAATTATTTGATGTGAATACTAGTAAAATAAACATTATTTTAAACAAGGATGAAGAATTTCCTCTGGATCTAATCCTGAATGAATCGATTCAGGTCTGCCTACCATAAAAATATATTGTACTAAACCAACATGTAAAAAATTATGATCTATAATTTAAAAAAAACTACAAACTCTCTTTATTTTTTATTTTACTTATTCTTCTCTACAAACCCATTTGATACCCATATAATGGAAATGCTTAAAAAGAACTAGTCCGCCATATTTGATGTAGAATGACGTCACTTAGCCAACCATGCATTGTCATCGGTCCTTGATAAGTGTGCGAAGTTTCAATTCAATCCGACGTTTTGAAGTGGGTGACAATCACATTCAAAGATTGCGTTACATAGATACATACTTTGTAAAGGCTGTCTCAGAATGTTTTTCGTTTTTAGTTGTTAAATAAAAAACAACAATATCAATTAAAACTCGTTTTATTTATTGTTAAATTAAAGTGCAGTTCTTGAAGTTTATTTATGAAAAACAACCGTTTGCAAATGCGCACCATTCACAATATCGATCATATTTAACGGTCTGAGTTTGACCTAGGTCATCCTCAAGAAAATATCTAAGGACCGATAATTCCTTGACTTTTATGGCAGCCCAAACAACAACTTTTGGCGAGTGCAAGGGCTTCTGATAACCCAGCGCTGGGCACGCCACCATCACGGCGGTAGTGCCCCTCTTTGAGGAGTGGCTGGAGAGGCATCACGGCGCCCTCACCTTCCGCCTGACGCAGGTCCTCACCGGACATGGCTGTTTCGGTAGGTACCTGTGTCGGATCAAGGCGGAGGTGACCCCCGGGTGTTTCCACTGCGAGGATCGCCCAGAGGACACGGTGGAGCATACGGTGGAGGTTTGCCCCGCTTGGGCAGAGCACCGCCGTGTCCTCGTGGATGCGATAGGCGGCAGCGACCTCTCGCGCCGTGCCCTGGTTCAGACCATGGTACGGAGCGAGAGGGAATGGGAAGCCGTCTCCTCCTTCTGGGAAGCAGTAATGCTCGCGAACAGGGAGGCGGCATACGTTAGGGAGACTCAACAACAGCCAAGTCGCCCTAACGCCCTCAGCCGCAGCCGTCGCAGGAGACACCAGTGGCCGCGAGACGATCTCCGGCCACCGTAGACCCGGGCCTGCGGACGGCGAGTAGTGGGTACCTAACTCGCCGCCCGATCACCACCAGGCCCGAGAGTCGACGGCGCGTAGTGTTCCACGCGCGCCTCAAAGAGTTGTCAGCAAAGGACGGGGCCTGCCACGGCCAATGCCTGCCCGGGGGTTGAGGATAAATTCGAAAGAGTTACCTCGCCCCTGGGCAGTAAGAGTCTGACACGCCTTTCCGCTCCACCCTAGAGCGGAAGAAGTCATAAGATGATTTCCCACCCCCCAAAAAAAAAAAACAAAAAAAAAAAAAGGGCTTCTGATGCAGTTCTAGACAGAGTGGATTCTCGGAAGCCCAGTATCTGCAATTTTGTTTATTCACGTGACCGTTGATGTGAAAATTCGAGAATGAAGAATGAATGAATGTAGAGACGACGAATTAGGAATCGTTTTTATAAAACGCTCACACGCGAAACGCGCTGCGGTCCCGTGAAACGATTAATTGCTACTAAACTAAAACTTAACAAGCCAGCCAAGCATTTCAGACCACTCCCCTCCCCTTGCTACCTGCGGTTGGCGCGTATTAGTCAATTCAAAGACGAAAAACATTCTGAGACACCTCTTACTTTGAAAAACAATAAATGTATCGTATGTCTTATCAGAATCCAGAAACTTTCTGTATGCCTTAGTACCAAATATTTATCTAACATATATACATAACATAGTAACAAATATTTATCTAAAAGAAAATAAACAGATATTGGTGCAGATTCTGTTTTGCACGAACTAAACTTAATTTAGGCTATTCCTATCTTTTTCTCTCTAATAAAACAAGAAAGAGACGGACGTAAATTAGAACTGTCAAATTTAGTTGAACTAATATTTCCAGACAAATTAAGGGTACACGTAAAAACATGTCTAAAAACACGGCGAAGCGCAAGGCGTAAACTAGTTTGAAATCTCTAACTTAGTGCATAGCTATAGCCGTCCTTTTCTCGCACTGCCTTTTAGTAAAAGACAGCGATTCTCTAATTTTAGTTTAGTTATTAAATAAGAGAATCGGCACCAATGTCAGCAAGCGATATGCTTGACTGCTAATTTAAAAGTTAAATAATAATATGGTAACGACCTGCAGACCTTCCAATAACGCTTTCATCTGGTCTGACATTTTTTTAACGAACATGTTGATATTGCAGTGCAATCTACATTTATGTAAAACAAAGTCAGGTTAGTTACACCATTTATAACGTCTGGACCAATGATTATGATTTTTAACCGACTTTAGAAAAAAGGAGGAGGTTCTATGTTCGACTGTATGTTTTTTTAAATTTCTTTTTTTAATGTATGTCCGCCTATTTCTCCGTCAGTTGTGGACCGATTTTCAAAATTCTTTTTTTATCCGATAGAATATACTCCCGAGGTGGTCCCACATAAAATTTATCGAAATTGCTTCAGCGCTTTTTGAGAAACTGAACAAAAACGAAAAATACGTATACCTCGATGACGTTTTTGTTTTCTTCAATTACGGGTATGTTTAAATTCCACGTTCCATGTTATTGTTATATGGATCAATGGTCTGAATTAAATAAATTATTATTATATTATTATTGGGGTTTTTAGTTCTGGGGTTCTACAACTAAAAAGTGAAAAATAAAAAGCTTTTTACAAAAAAAACAACCGACTTTCAAAAAAGGTAAGTACTTACTATTTTTGCACTAAAAATTAAAAAATAACTTTAATTTCGGAAGTTGGTGTCAAATAAAGAATAAATAAAAATACAAACACCGACTTCCTAAATTTAAATTATTTTTAAATTTATTGTGTAATAGTACCTTTTTTGGAAGTCGGTTGTTTTTTTTTGTAAAAAGTTTTTTTAGATTTATTGGATTTGTCTTCGCCCCGAATAGCAGAATAACTATCTATTAGAACATCGGAAAATATCACGAAAAAAAATACGAAGAAAATAATTTTCTCATATTTTCGATTGGCTTTCGAGAACGGATTCATTTATTGATATTGAGGCAGTACGAAGTTTGCCGGGTCAGCAGGTTCTTAATTCAAAATTTTCAATGGGGAATTTGAATTTAGAATCGGCTAATCATCATTTAAACTACGGATAAGGTTAGCGAGCTTTATATATACTGGGTGGCGCAAAAGTAAAGACCCTATTTGGTTCAGCTATAACATTTTTTCTAAATTAGAAAACTAGATTTAGATTTTTTTAAATGTATATTTGTGCCATTAAATTTCGTACCATTAGGATTTAAAGATGATGTCTTTTAAATGGTGACCTCCAGAGTTGATACACATTTGAGCCCTATTTATGACATTTTGCATAACTTGCCGTAACACTTCCTGCGATATGTTCGTTATTTCTTGACGAATGTTTTCTTTTAGAGCTGCGAGAGTCTGTGGCTTGTTCACATACACCCGAGATTTCAAAAAACCCCAAAGAAAGAAGTCTGGACTGGTCAGATCGGGTGATCTTGCAGGCCAAGGCAAATCGCCAAAACGAGAGATAACTCGGCCTGGAAAAGCGTCCCTCACTAAAGTAAAACGAGTAAAACGGTAAAACGGACGGAGTAAAACGGTCCATGTTTATTTTCAGTGTATTTTACATTTGTTCACTACACAATTTTCAACAACAGAATGACAGAAAATGTCATATAAAAAAAAAAAAGGTATTTTCTTTAGTGCCACTACTTTTGCGCCACCCGTTATAAGCGTGTAGATGTAGGTACTTGGAAATCTATTTATCGTTTCCTTTTATTACTGGTAAAGTCCAATATTGAGTCTTTTGGCGGGATTTCTTCGAGTGATGTTCAGTAATTGCTGTTTTTATTTTTCGCAGGATATTGTGATGTAAAATTGGTGTTGTTTTGTGTCTCAAGTGTCTCCGCAACTGGATAATATGTGGAATCATTGAAACAGGCGCGATCTCGGTAAACTGAAACTAAGAATTTTATTGTGGTATTGACTACCTCACTGAAGCTTGCCGAGAACGCTGACCAACTATTTGAATTTGCTGCCAAATACTGCAAAAACATTAGAATGTGTGTTACATCTGCATTATAAAGGCAAACAAAGTGACAGTATTCTGTATCTAAAAACAAAATACTTTCTAAACTTGACACTGGCTAATGCACAAACCGTGTGAAGTAAAATTAAAAAAAGTGTTTTTTTTTTTACACTGACATTCAGTAACACATGTGAGAGTTTTAATAAAAACCTTATTGCAGTGGTCTCGGTGCTAAAATTAAAAATAAACAAGGGTTTATTTTTCTGTAAAAGTACATTCAAATGCTGGCATCCGCCAGATGTGGCCAGTTACGAGTACATGGGAACGAGAAACAAGCGAATAAAGTAGGTACGTTCCGTATTTCCAAACGAGATTCTGTCAGAATAGTATGTTTAACTTGAAAAACAAATTAGTTGCATTTATCTTTATATATGGAATATGCATGTAATTATTTTTTTTTCACTTAAAGCCATAAAATACAGTACTATGAACTCAAGAAAAAATATTTAAAAATAAATTCAAGTACTGCATGTCGCTCAAAAAAATTATTTAATGTCTACAATTTTCTACTACATTTCAAAAGTTCGTGACTGTCAAAGCTGTACTGTGACGTCACTTACCTCGATACGCCTTGTTTACATCTTATTTTTTGTCCATAAATGAATAATTTTACTACTTAAGGTGGATGCGCCAGGGTGGCCCGCGAAATTAAAATTTTCTCACATTGTTTGCAATTTGCAGATCAGTGTCAGTCAGGTTGTATCTTGGTCAAAATTTGATTCGCGGCCGTAGCAAGTATGTATTTATAGAATTATAGTCATTAAAATCATCAATACAACTCTCCTAGAATTGCTACATTTGGTATCGTAAGTAAGTATTTCATGAAATCATGACATACTTGACACTGATCTGCAAATTGCAAAAAACGTAATAAAATTTGAATTTCACGGGCTACCCTGGAACATCCACCTTAATTGTATGTGCTTTAGTCAAGTAGAAATTGCTATTTCAATATTATAATACATTTTTAGTGAAATTTATAGTAAGTAATTTTTAGTAAATTTTCCCCGCGGGCGCGTACTTTACTTACAATTTCAACTACTAGTATAGTTGAAAAAAAAAAAAAAAAGTACACGTCTGCGGGGAAAATAATCCCAAGGAAACATGCTCCTGGGATAAATAGTAGGGAAAAGCTCCTACGTGCTATTCCAGACTATAATCTATATCTGTGCCAAGACGTTCTGGCGTGACTGAGTATCAAACATCTAACTATACATCCAAACTTTCGCATTTCTGATAGCAGGAAATAGCATAGTAGGATTTTACTTCGGCTCGCTCCATAATTTAAAGATTGGAACGATCTGAAGCACTTCAAACATAGAAAATACAATTTCAAGCCGGATACCAGCAAATCGTCTGCGAAACTAGACTGTATTTTACTGTAATCGTTTTTGTCTGTATCCATCCAAAGCGGAAACATTTTAATGGTAAATAAAAAATCCTTATTTTCCTTGTTCCTTATTTTTTCCCCTTTTTATTTTCGATTTTTTAGTCAATAGTAATAGGGATGTTTCTTGGGTATAATAATACAATTTAGTCTGTAAGTAAGATTATAATAAAAAAAATATTATACACGTATTTTTTTTTTTACCAAAACACTAAAAATTTACAAAAGTTAAAACGCATCAAAGTTCAGGAGTGAGGGCTTGTGACGTCACTTCGTGATAAAAAGCTAGCTTTCCCAAGCTTTCTTTAAAAATCAATAAATACATTTAAAAGTGGAGAAGAACTATTGTACTTTTGAACTCAAACGCTAGCTATGTGTGACCAGCAAACATGTCAAAAATCCGAAAAACAATTGACGTTCGACTCTTCAAATCCTTCCAATAAAAAAAAAAAATAAATTCAAAATTCTTTCGTTCGAATTTGTCGTGTCGTTCCCAAAAAGCCGTGTGTAGTTGTTCGCTCGAAAACAGGACACTTTGGTAATCGCCTTTGTGTCTGTGTCGGCCCTGCTACAGGTTTTCAATTTAGAAAACGTTGGACATAGAATGTGCCAATTAGTCCAATTACAGATGTATGGTTGGAAAGGCTGAGTTAGATTCGTAAATATGTAATTTCGTAGGTGAAAAGCGATGTTTTAGTGATTTTTAAAACACGTAACTTCGCCATTTTGTAGATTATGTAGATCATGGTTCACTTCTTCCTTACGCATTTGTCGAAAAGGGGCACTTTGGTAATTGGCCTTTGTGTCTGTGTCGGTCCTGCCACAGGTTTTCATTATACGTACGTATTATACGTTGGACATATAAAGTGGTGGGCCAATTAGTCCAATTATACCGCAGACCACCTCCCTTTTTATTTTAAGTTATTTAGTCCATCCAAAGGTTGTTAAAGAAGTTAAAGGAATAAATAATCTAATAAATAATCTATTATATGAATAATTACACCAGCACATATAAATAATAAAGCTTTAGCATGAGTTAATAAATGAAAAAAAGCTAAATCAGGTAACCCTATTCCTAAAATTCTTATTATTAAACCCAATTGTCTTAAAGTTGATAAAGCAATAATTTTTTTTAAATCAAATTCATAACTAGCAGAGATACCAGCTATAAATATTGTTAATCCCGATAATAACAATAATATTTAAAAAAAAAATATATCAAGTAATATATACTTCTGTCTGGTAGATATTTTATTTGGATGTTAGCGATAAGACCGCCTTTGCGCATAGATTTAAGTTAATGTATAAGAGTTGTGTAACTGTTTTGGTGTACAATAAATGTATTTTATTATCAATCTATCTCTCTTACAGGTGTGTGGTTCAAAAACCTGAGTTTGACTCGTAAATATGTAAAGTCGGAGATAAAAGGTGATGTTTTAGTGATTTTTACAACTCTTAACATTCGCCTTTTTATATATTAAGTACTTAGATCATGGTTTGCTTCTTCTTTACGCATTCATCTTCATTTCTTTGACGGCTAAAAAAGTGTTGGCATCAGCCTAGTGTGAATAAATTAATGACTTTATTTTGATTTCTCTTTGTAAAGCAGATTTCAGAGGTAAACTTTCTAGGCAAACTAATCTATTCTACCTGCTTTATAAAAAAATCTTTTGTTGAAGATGTATAACTAACCTAACCTAACACGAAAGAGGTTTTTTTTTTGGGGTGGTAAATCGTCCAGCGACTTCTCTTGCTCTGTGTGGAGCAGGAGTGTCAGATTTTTACTGACTAAAACCCACCCCTGTTCCTTCAGTTGCTTGTGAATATTCTTTATTATGTACACCATAAAAATTACAATAAAAATATGAAGAAAACATTACATAGGGTGACACAATGGGCGGCCTTATCGCTAAAAGCGATCTTTATCCTAGACTAAGTAAGATCTAGGTACCAACTTTTGCATTTGTTCCTATTTCCCTCAGGACACCCTCCTCACATAATTTTGATAAAGATTATAGTAATATAAAACTTTCTTTCTATTTAGAATTAGTTTTAGATGTGTAGGTATATTTATGTCTTAGGATTCTAGCATTTCTACACATTATAGCGAAAGCATGGAACGACTTTCTCACTCATGTAATCTTGATATCCTTTCTACATATTATTTGATTCTTTCTAGCGACCTGCACCAGTTTCGCACGGGTGCAAATTTTACACCTAAACCTTCCTCATGAATCACTCTGTGTATTGGTGAAAAACACATGAAAATCCGTTCAGTAGTTTTTGAGTTTATCGCAAACAGACTGCTTCTGTTTCTAGACGCGGTGGGGAATTTTTTGAGTTTATCGCAAACATACTGCTTCTGTTTCTAGACGCGGTGCGGAATTTTTTGAGTTTATCGCAAACATACTGCTTCTGTTTCTAGACGCGGTGGGGAATTTTTTGAGTTTATCGCAAACATACTGCTTCTGTTTCTAGACGCAGTGGGGAATTTTTAACAGATTTCGAAAAAAGGGCAGGTTCTATGTTCGACTGTATAATTTTTTGTTTTTTGTTTATTTGTGTATATAATCGAAAGGAACTTCGTTCCATCCAGGTGTCACTTGACACCTCTCAAGTTTTTTTTTATATACGTCCACCGATTTCTCTGTCACTGGACCGATTTTCAAAATTCTTTTTTTATTCGAAGAAAATACTCCCGACGAGGTGGTCCCATATAAATGTTATCGAAATTGCTTCAGTGCTTTTTGAAAAACTGAACAAAAACGAAAAATACATAAAGATGATGACGTATTGGTTTTCTCCAATTATGAGTAATGTTTAAATTCCACTTTCCATGGTACTAAGATTTTTAGTTCTGGGGTATAACAACTAAAAAGTGAAAAATAAAAACATTTTCTACAATAAAAACAACCGACTTCCAAAAAATAAAATAGGTACCTACACTAAAAATTAAAAAATAACTTTAATTTCGGAACTCGGTTGTTTTTTTTGTAAAAAGTTTTGTTTTTATGTAGTGATAGCGACCCGCCCCATTAAAATCCGTTGCTTGGTTTAGGAGGAGTTAACGGAGAAACAGACACGCGGAATGTGACTTTGATTTTTATTGTGTAGAGATTTTGATGTATCTCTACAGGTTGTAACAGAAAGGTGTGGTCATATTTTAAGAACTGCATCTGCCCATCGATATGAACAACTTTCTTCAAGAAAACCTAAGGAAATACTCAATAAAATATATATTTTTTTAATTTTCTATTTTTTCTTAGAGAAAGTTGATCATTTCCATGGGCAGTGCCGGTTCTTAAAATATGACCACACCTTTCCGTTACACTCTATATAATTATATGTATATATATATATATTGATTATATATTTATAAAGCTGAAGAGTTTGTTTGTTTGAACGCGCTAATCTCTGGAACAACCAGTCGGATTTGAAAAAATCTTTTTGTATATGATAGTCACATTCATGAGGAAGGCTATCTAGGCCTACCTAGATAGCCTACCTAGGCTATTTAGCATTACGCTGCGACCCACGGGAGCAGGCGGGTTAGACAAAATACTTTTCTGTTGACGTTAACGCTGACGCTTCGTGCAAAATGTATGGCTACGACATTTTGCACGAAGCGTTAGACAGAGAACTGTCACGTGACTCACGCCCAGTAACCAAACACGCGGGTAAAACTACGGAGGACAGCCTGCTAGTAATATTATAAAGAGGTATATGTTTGTATGTAGGGGGTAATCTCCAGAACTAATGATCCAATTCTAATTTTTTTTTCACTGGATGAAAGTTACATTATTTGTGGGTGCTTTAGGCTATAAATTTTATTTTTTACTAATTTCTGCCAGTGGCTTCGGCAGCATGAAATTAGTACTTCCCCCAATTTTATATAGCCTTTTTTTTTGTTTGGGGATGAGAAATCATCCTATTACTTCTGCCGAGGGCGTATCAGGCTCTTACTGACTAAAACCCACCCCTGTTCCTTCCTTGCCTGAGTGTCCAGGGGAGCGGTAACTCTGTTACGAATTTATCCGCTACCCCTTGGCATGCAGGCACTAGTCATGATGGGCCCGTCAGTGGTGGCTGACACATTCTCTTTGAGGCGATTTATTACAGCCTATGTGCTATTCCAGACTATAGTATCTTTGTGCCAAATTTCATCCAGTTCCGTTAGGACGCAGTTATACGCCAACGACCTTGAGTGGTTAGCTTGCGTGTTTAGTGCTGAGCTTACGCAACGCGTCGTACGTCCACCGAGTAATAGGACTCGCCTATCAAGGAGTGCTGTCCCAAATAAGACGCATTATTATTTTTTATACATAAAACATTAGGTAGGTATTATACAAAAACACGTATACTAAAAGATAAATAATTAAATTATCTTTAAAATGGTGAAGGTTAAAAAAAAATACGCTTAATAGTTTTTGCGTGATTCTCAATTTTTTATCCGCGTTAGACGTAACTGTGCAAATTAATTACATTATGTTATAAAAATATAATTTCAAATATTCACATATTAAATTACGAAGAAAATTGTCTAGAGTAACATACAGGGTGTAACGGAAAGGTGTGGTCATATTTTAAGAACTGCATCTGCCCATCGATATGAACAAGTTTCTTCAAGAATACCAGCGGAAATTCTAAAAAAAAATTTTTTGTGCATATGCATAGGCCGAACCGGTTCTTAAAATATGACCACACCATTCCGTTACACCCTGTATATTTTTTCAAAGAAATAAGACTAGTCGTTTAGACGTGATGTTGAATTTAATATCATTAGAAGTCGTATATCTGCATTCTGGCCATTGGATGATTTCCCACACCCCAAAAAAAAAAAGAAAAAAAAAAGAAAAGCCATTCTGGCGTGACCCAATCACGCCAGAATGGCTTTTCTTTTTCTTCTTTTTTTAACATAGATCCAACCACACATTCATACAAACTTTCGCATTTTTATTAGTATAGTATGACGGATTGTATTTTCGAAATCCGCGCGGACGAAGTCGCGGATGAAGTGCTAGTCATATCATAACAACGAAGCGCCACTATTGACTCCACAAACAAGCCTTGTCTATTGCTCTGTAATTATAATCACAAAGACGCTGCTTGGAAGTTTACGTTACAATATTGAAACTACAGTTCCACTTCACGTTTTCCCTTAATAGCGTGTAATATTTGCTAAGATAACGATGTGGTCCGAGTGAATGAACTTAGCAAGAACAAAGGCATCTCTTTGTTCGGTAAAAAGCTCACATTTACACTACATTAGGTCGTTAGTTCTATTCTCGGTAATTGTTTTCAGAGGAAGTTTTAACTAAAAATTCTACCGCATTTCAGTGCTGTTTAAAATTGCGAGATGCGGTTTGGAACGGCGAAAGTTGGTTTCTAGTTATAAAATTACCATTTTAGAGCTAGTTTTAGGTTTTTGAGAATATTATATCTGTTGGCGGTTTAATGCTACCGCAATTATTTTTAAATGCGAGTTTTTTAGGTTCCATACCCATGGGGTCCGAGCGGGGCATATTGCTGTCACTCATGTGTCCGTCTGTCCGTCGTCTGTCACTCAGGTTTTACAGCCAAACGGTTGGAGCTACAGTCTTCAAATTTTCACAGTATTTAAAGCATCTTGTTGACCCATCATCATCATCATTATCAGCCTTTTAATGTCCCCACTGCTGGGGCACAGGCCTCCTCTCTGTGAGTCATAATCCACCACGTGGGCCCAATGCGGATACTAAAAGATAAATAATGAATCTTGTTGACCCAAAGCCATATAAATAGACAAAAATACATTTGGCACTGAACCCAAAATGTGCAAAGTCCGACACGCACTTGGCCGATTTTTAATACCGTACTTTATTCGGGTGAAATATTCATTACTAGCTTCGGCTAGCGGCTTTACCCGCGTGGAATTAATACTTCCCCATCATAAATTATAATTTAGCCATGCTATTCGAGACTGTATCTGCCGCTGTGCCAAATTTCATACAAATCTATTCAGCCGTTCTGGCGTGATTGAGTAACAAACACGCTAGAACGGCAACTCTGCGGGGAGCAAAGAGTAACTGAAATCCATTGATAAGGCACGAACTCATCAGTTAAATATTAAAGGATAAACGGCAAACTGCCTTATTAATATGAAAAGAACCCGGTCGCCTATTATATCCAGGTACCCGCTAAGTGCCAATGAAATTTTATAGGGTCACGAACGTGTCAATATGCCTTTTTGGTTTTATTTTGATCTTGCAACGAGTATCGCGTTCTCCAGTAACTGTATTAATGATAATAGCCTTTATTCAGACATCATAATAAATTTAATTATTATAATAATAATTTAATTTATTATGTTATTTATTTATTTATTATTACAATACAATCATACTCCCAAATTAATAACTTTATTCTTATTTATTTTATTTTACAGTAACTGTATTAGGTAATCAGCCTTTTAATGTTCTCACTACTGGGACACAGGCTAATAGAGGGTGTGGGCTGTAGCTCAATGCGGGTTGGTGGATGTCACGTGTCTTCGAAGTTTTTGGTTCTAGGACATGCTAGTTTCCTCACGATGTTTTACTTCACCAAACGTATACTGAATGGGAAGCTCTTGGCTTACCTAGAAGTTAACGATAACCTCAGTGACCGACTGTACGGCTTCCGCCGAAATCGGTCAACGGGGGATCTTCTAGCGTATGCTATTCACATCTGGAGTGAGGCCATCGAGAAACAAAGGGAAGCCCTTGCGGTCTCCCTTGACATCTCGAAGGGCTTCGACAGGGTTTGGCACGATAGCCTAATTGGCAAGCTTCCTTCCTTCGGTCTGCCCGCCGGTTTGTGTGATTTTATTGCAGATTTTCTGAGGGATCGGTCTATCCGAGTGGTCATAGATGGCTGCTCGTCCGGACTGCTGGCTATTAATGCCGGTGTTCCTCAGGGGTCGGTGCTCTCGTCAACATTGTTTTTGCTGCATATTAACAATCTGCTAAAACCCGTAAACCTTTGGGTATGCAGACGACAGCACTGTTGCGGAAAGATACGTGCCCGACGCACGAGCTAGTGGGTCTCAGGTCCGGTCTCTCCGAGAGGCTATGGTTGGGCGCTTGAACTCGTCCTTACAGGCTGTCGCTTGATCTTCTTGGTGTTACTTTAATATCATCATCGGCAGTGATAGGCTCGTCGAGTCGAAACTTCAAAGTCTTGAACATAGACGCCGAGTTGCTAGCCTGTCGGTTTTCTATCGGTTACATTTTGGGGAGTGTGCGACGGAATTGCATAATTTGATTCCGCCAAGCCCGTTTCATCAACGGACCACAAGACGTACGGCGAAGTGCCACCGGTTCATGGTGGACATCCTATCCATACGCACAAAGCGTTTTGAAAGAAAAAGAAAGAAAAAGTATTTATTTGCCACAAATTAACGACATACACATTACACAACAACATGATTTTGCTAACTTCTTTTCTTTTTCTTTTTTGACTTGCTTTTTGCTTAGCTGCTTTTGTTTTTGAGAAATCATTCATTGTGCGTACAGCTAGGGAGTGGAATTCCCTACTGGAGTCTGTGTTTCCTGATAGCTACAACCTGGGAGTCTTTAAGTCAAGAGTGAATAGGTTTCTTCTAGGCAAGCGTGCTCCATCTTCGACCACATCATCGCTTACCATCAGGTGAGATAGTGGTCAAACGCGTGCCTATCAACAATAAAAAAGAAAGCCGCCGCTACCGCTTCCGCCGCTGGTACCCCCACAGCTGTCGCCGCGGTGGTTGGAGGAGGCTGTAATGGAATGCCACGGCTCAGTGAAAATCTACAACTTGTAAGTCGTTGCCGTTACCTCTTGGCCCCAACGACATCTTATTTTTTTTTTTTTAAGTTGTGAAATATTAACGACAACACACATAGTTGGGGAATGGTTTGGCAGATGATGACGTGCCTTATGATAAAAGGCAAGGAAAAACATGTCTTTTAACCCGTCGCGCGTCTAGTTAGCAGACACTCTGACACAATAGATTTTTAATAGTATTAGGAATTTGAGCAGGAGCTATTCTAGATATATTTATCTTAGAATAAAGATAATCTTTAATAACAAATTTATACATATATTTATAAAATACTTAACTTTTTTTTTTTTTTTTTTTGTGGGGTGGGAAATCATCCCATGACTTCTCCCGCTCTGGGCGGAGCGGGAGGGCGTGTCAGACTCTTACTGACTAAAACCCACCCCTGTTCCTTCCTGCCTTTGAGTGCCCAGGGGCGAGGTAACTCTGTTTCGAATTTATCCTCAACCCCCGGGCAGTTTCGAATTTATCCTCAACCCCCCCCGGGCAGAACTATATCTACACTAGGGGTCGAGGGGATTTCGGGACCGGGACCGCGGTCCCGGATTCCACCTGTATTTATTTTTGAGTGGTATTTTGGGACCACAAATAAAACAAACGAAGTTTGTATTGGGAAAGTACAGTCACCCAAATTCAGAAGTTACACGAATAAAAGGCGAAAATTAATGGAAGATGACCGATGAAGTTATGGGATATGGATAGGATAGGATATAGGTTATAGGAAAAAGGAAATACATAGGTCAGGAGTACATACCTTACGATTTCTGGTAGGATCGGTCATAATTATTGCATTTATTGAATATCATTCATTATTATCATCATCAGCAGCCCTTTTAAGGCGTATATATCCGCCAAGTGGCACCCTCATTGAATAAAAAATCCTAGCAAAGCGTAGAAAATAAAGATTAAAGAATCATAAGTTGCGTTTGTTACACAAAAGATAAGGTACTTTTACGTTGTTAAAACAGGACTCGAAAGTGTTTCGTATCCAAAGTAGTAAGCAAAAGTGTCAAAAACGACCGTTCTTGGTACTTTTTTTTTATGCTTCCTCAACGTAAAAATACCTTATCCCCTTTGTAACAAACGCAACATAGGATTCTTTTATCTTTATTTTCTACGCTTTGCTACGAATTTTTATTCAATGAGGGTGCCACTTGGCGGCTGTTTACGCCTTAATACAGAAAATATTAAAACGTAGTATGAAATACTACAATATGTTTTCGAATTTTTGGTTCTAGGACATGCCGGTTTCCTCACGATGTGTTCCGTCACTGTTTTAAGAGCAGTGGTGATGAAATAATTTACACAAAGTAAAACACCTACCTGGGTTAGAACTCACGACCTACTTGTAAGTCGCGGCCGTTACCACTGGGCCACCACTGGTGCAATTTCTGTACGATGTATACAAATCGCGAAAGTTTAAAAAGAAACATTTTTATGCTTGGTAACTATAAAATGTATGATCGAATTTATTATACTTAAAGCATATTTTAATTTAACCTGATACAGAAAAATAATTGAAGTAAAGTAAAAAGAAAATAATTATTCTTACCTTTTTATGTAAAACACTGTCACTGTCATTCTCACGCTTTCTCTTCAAGATGCATCGCAAATACTTAAAACCTTTACGTTACTAAGTGGGCATTCCTTCAAGCAATGGTATTAGATAAACCTATCAACATAATGTGTACACATATGTTACAATATAAACTTAGCTTTCAGAATAGTAACAATGGGAGGGCGTAATTCAGCCGAGTGTGTAATGAGCAGAGCTCACGAGTTTCACACGACGTTTTTCAACACATTACAAGCAAGTGTGTTGAAAATAATATTACCTTTTATTTTCTACCGGTGATCAAAATATTATATCAGCGGTTTCGTTAACTGTACTTTAACTTCTTTTTTCTTGTGGTCCCAAAGTACCACTCAAATATTATATAGGTGGAATCTAGGACCGCGGTCCCGGTCCCAAAAGCCCCACGACCCCTAGAACCAAAAATCTTAACCTAACTACGTATCCTACATGTAGGTACCTATACAAAAACAAAATACGTTCGTTCAGGCGTTGAAGTACTCCTCCACATCGCTGTCATCTGGAAACGTGCCCAGAAGACTGGCAGCATTGCCACGTTGAATGGCAATGCTAATTCTTTGGGCAAAGATCGTTCTTTCACTATATACTCGTAGTATAGTGCCGATCAGTCAGCGAAAAATATACTTAAGGCGCAGTTATACGACTTCTAATGATTTTAATTGAACATCACGTCTAAACGACTAGTTTTACTTCTTTGAAAAAGATATATGTTACTTTAGAAAAATTTTTTCGTAATTTGATATGTGAATATTTGAAATTGTATTTTTATAACATAGTGTAATTAATTTGTAAAGTTATGTCTAACGCTGATAAAAAATTGAGAATCACGCAAAAACTATAAAGCGCATTTTTATGAAACTTTCACCATTTTAAAGATAATTTAACTACTAATCTTTTAATATACGTGTTTTAGTATAATATCCGTTGTTTTATGTATAATAAATGAGTGTATTTGCGCCGCTTGAGGGCCTCAGCAGCTGCAGCGGCAGCGCCGGCAGATACAATAGATTTTAATTGTTTACGGCCCGCATGCGCTGTATCTTAATTAAAGCTATGTTCGACATAATAAACAAAAGAAAAAGAACATAAATGCACGTAACACGATGTTTTGTGAACAATAAAACAACCTACTGCCTCGGGGAAAGGTTAGATGTAATAAAAAAGATATGACAAGAAGAATGGCGCACTATGCTCTCTCCGTTTTCGAGAGAATTTGGCAAAAGTTTGACATAAAGAACGTCCATTTTTCGGCGTGTTCATACTGAACAAAAGACGCCAATTACTTTAGCAACTTCGTTTGAATTTGGAATTGTTTTTCCATGTGTTTTTAACGACCTCTGCAGCCATTTTCGTTTTATGCTTTTTAGAGTTTCTCTACTGCACCAATCTTTCGTTGCCTGCTTGGTTTTCGAGCCATCACAGACAATTACACATGAATTTGTCCTGAGTTAGTTGATGTAAATAAAAATTGTCGAAAAGTCAATGTGTAGAGAACACCACGTAATATTTCGATAGCGTAGCGAACATGACGGATCTTTGTTATTTACGAGTATGAACAACCTACCATGCATTCCTTATAATGTGTACTCATCTTTTTACAAATAAATGTCTTGTCTTGTCCATAAAATGTTATTTTTTACTTTTAGCTTCGCATGGTTCGTGCATTTAGCCGATTTACCAGTGTCAAGTTTAGAAGGTATTCAGTTTTTTAATACAGAATACAGTTACTTTGTTTTCCATTAGAATGCGGATGTAACACATTCTAATGTTTTTGCAGTATTTGGTGGCAAATGTATCGAGTCAGCCTGCTCGGCAAGCTTCTCTGAGGTCAATACTACAGTAAAATACTCAGCTTCAATAAACCGAGATCGCGCCTGTTTCAATGATTCCACATATTGTCCAGTTGCGTAGACACTTGAGACAAAACTACACCAATTTTCCATCGCAATGTACAATAGGAATCAATTTGCGAATAATTAAGACAGCCACTGAACTTCACGCGAAAACATCTAAAACTCCGTTCCATAAACTGGACTTTACATTTAGACTATTTGACAGGTTGCCAACTTTTTTTTAAAAGAAATAGAGTACTTATATCTGATTTCAGACAGGGTAAATAAAGACCTTAAAAAAAGAGTACAATTTTTAAAATTTTTGAAAAGTTACATATCTTTTCAAAAATTTTGTGCATTTTGTGGCACATAACCGTGTGTTAAATGTTATTGTACCTACTGTTATTTTCTTTACCTTTTGTTTGTTGCTGTTGTGTTTTGTCTGTGTCGAATAAATGTTTATTCTATTCTATTCGATTCTATTCTAACCATTTTTCATTTTTAAAAAAGTATGTGTCTCCAAACATTCTTGATATTTTTTTTTAGCTTATTTTTTATTAATTTCAATGAACATATTAACAGTAAACGTAACATTTTTGGGTTAAGACAATGGGTGTACATGACTGGTACTAGTATAGTAAACATTGTGAAAAAAAATAGTATTTTAGCGTACTCTATTAGTATTATAGATTATAGAGTACACCTACATGAAATAGAGTACAATACTCTATTTTAGAGTACGGTTGGCAACCCTAATCGCACCGCTGCTGTTGATAGAACGGCACTTTAGAACAAGGGCCATAAGGAAAGAAAAGACAAGAATCTTTGATGATAGAAAACAACATTAGGAAACATACGAAGTTCAGAAACGTCGTGAGCCATAAACTGTTTTATTTCCTAACTTACTCGTACGTTCGGTGGCTTCATTCACAATTCCACAGCAGTCTTCGATTTCCCTGATCATAACTATCTAGATATCTCTATAAATATATTAGTTGGTATTGGTAGTGCTTTATCTACGTGAGCGAAATCTGGTAGCGATTAGTTTTGTATGTACAAATCGACGACTCGGGAGATCGGAGTTAGTAATCTGTAAGGTTTATCGAGTTTCAAAGTTGGGGCTCACTTGGGTTCGTTCAACTGATGTTTTGCAGACTGGGTACTATTTTCTGCATTTTATCACTCGGGAGTTGTGGGTAGGTAATTTTCATTTTATGTTATAGAATATTTAGAGAAAACGTGGGCTGTGATGTCCTATAGGAAGTGCCAAATTGGTTCGTTGTAATGCTCGTGAAGGAGGAGGCGGAACGGGTGAGGTCTCCCTCACGTGTACGTTACTCCAACAAGAAAGTATCTCCTAGAGATATATGAGTAGAACGTATAGTTGGTGCCTTATCTGCTGTAAATGTGCCCCCACATAAAAAATGTGTGCCCCCTGTCGTTTTGAAAAAAAAACGGAAAAACGATTCTTGCTGGGGTAACGTTTTTCTAGCAGGAAAATTCTAAACGAGTGATCGCAGAGAGAAAAATTGTGCATGGCCAGAGAGCTTATATGTGTGCCACAATGTGCCCCCAAAAATAAAATCTGTGCCCCTTCAGATTTTCGAGATATTGCGTTTCCTGCTGGAGTAACGTTTTGATTAATCGTATATCTCTAAAACCATTGCATGTGCCCCTGTAGAATAAACATACACGAGTAGCTCTTAATGTGTGCCCCTATGTACCCCAATTAGATTTAAGAAAATATTTATAGTTTTCAAGTTATCGCGGTTTTATGAAAACCCGAAAAAACATCGCAGCGCCTAAATGAGACAAGGCATAAGTTCGCTGAAAACTGTATTCGGTCCTTTATGACGCTAATAATAACCATACAAAGTTTCAAAACGCTTCATGCATGCGTTTTTGAATAATCTTGCTAAAAGTCAAAACGATGGTGTCATAACTTTGACGGCAAAATACAAGGAACTGGCTAAATCTTAGATGTGTAGGTGTAAACCAAAATCATGTGCCTTTAGACAAAAATACATGGTGAAAATATTGAGCTTGGAATGTTTCGCATTAAGTAAATATAAACAAAAAACCAAATTAAGTAAACAACGGCTGGTTATCCGACCAAATTTGAATGACTACTAAAAAGCGACGGATCCATACATATCGATGACCTTCTTTATTGGACGTATTATACCTAAGCTGTTGTCCGTACAGATGCGTTCAAAAGTTTTGGGGGCCAATTAAAAAATATATTAAATGCACCTTGTGACTATATTAATGAAACAGCTTGTTGATGTGGAAATTATTATTTTTCTTCCCTTAATTTTAATTCTTAAAGTAATTATTGCATCAAATCACAGATCAAATTTCCTACATATATTAGAAATAATTTGCACGTTGTGTAGTCATTATTATTTAAATCACAGATCAGTTTTTCATCTAAGTCTAACTTATAATTAGTAAATTCGTATCACAAAAAATCACAGATCAGTATTAAGAATAAAAAAAAGGGAATCTTCTATTAACGGGAATGCTCCAACCAGCCCGCGAAATTCTAAATTTCTTGCAATTTGCAGGCCAGTTAAGTGCTAGGTTGTATATTGATTAAAATATTATTCGCGGCTGTTAGACGTATGTAGTTACATAATTATAATCATCAAAATCACCAATACCTCCAAATTCATAAAGGTGTGGGAACAAAAAAAAACCAGAAAAAGTCATTCCTGCAGCTTTATGAACTTGGAGGGTTGTATTGGTGATTTTGATGATTATAATTCTGTAACTACATACGTCTTAAAGCCGCGAATAATATTTTAATCAACATACAACCTAGCACTGGCCTGAAAATTGCAAAAAACGCAAGAAATTTTGAATTTCGCGGGCTGGTTGGAGCATTCCCCTTAATGATGAAAAACTTACTGTTAATTTATCTAACCTACGGCTTATCAATAAATATATATATATAAAGACAAATACGGGCTTTTTATTTACATACAAAAAGAGCCACCTCTTTTTAGTAGTAGTAGGTATTCATCATACATTTCATGAACTATATTTTTTTTAAACATCGGGACCAATCAAATTTTTGGTCAAAGACCTAGCAAATTAATGGCAAATATCTGGATGTATTTCTTTCGTTCACACATATATTACTGGATGTATTTTAATGAAATTTAGAATGGAGAAGATATCTTACCTTGGAATAGCAATTAGTCTACTATTCATAATGTACTTAATCATGTGTAAGGTCATAGAAACAGCTAGTAGAACATAATCCAATAACAATTTTATTTTACTTACTTCAGTGTACTCAGGCACAACACGTGTGAACCGGTTAGTGAGTACAGTAAAGAAGGTCATCGATATGTATGAATCCGTCGCTTTTTAGTAGTCATTCAAATTTGGTCGGATAACCAGCCGTTGTTTACTTAATTTGGTTTTTTGTTTATATTTACTTAATGCGAAACATTCCAAGCTCAATATTTTCACCATGTATTTTTGACTAAAGGCACATGATTTTGGTTTACACCTACACATCTGAGATTTAGCCAGTTCCTTGTATTTTGCCGTCAAAGTTATGACACCATCGTTTTGACTTTTAGCAAGATTATTCAAAAACACATGCATGAAGCGTTTTGAAACTTTGTATGGTTATTATTAGCGTCATAAAGGACCGAATACAGTTTTCAGCGAACTTATGCCTTGTCTCATTTAGGCGCTGCGATGTTTTTTCGGGTTTTCATAAAACCGCGATAACTTGAAAACTATAAATATTTTCTTAAATCTAATTGGGGTACATAGGGGCACACATTAAGAGCTACTCGTGTATGTTTATTCTACAGGGGCACATGCAATGGTTTTAGAGATATACGATTAATCAAAACGTTACTCCAGCAGGAAACGCAATATCTCGAAAATCTGAAGGGGCACAGATTTTATTTTTGGGGGCACATTGTGGCACACATATAAGCTCTCTGGCCATGCAAAATTTTTCTCTCTTCGATCACTCGTTTAGAATTTTTCTGCTAGGAAAACGTTACCCCAGCAAGAATCGTTTTTCCGTTTTTTTTTCAAAACGACAGGGGGCACACATTTTTTATGTGGGGGCACATTTACAGCAGATAAGGCACTAACTATACGTTCTACTCATATATCTCTAGGAGATACTTTCTTGTTGGAGTAACGTACACTCCCTCACCCGTTGAGTCTCCTCAACGGAGTCGTCCTCACGCCCGCAGCCGCCGCAGGAGACGCCCTGGGCGTCAGGGGTCGCGAGACGATCACTGACCACCGTAGACGCGGGCCTGCGGACGGCGAGTAATGGGTAGCTCACCGTCCGATCAGCACCAGGCCTTAGACTCGACGGCGCGTAGTGTTCCACGCGCGCCTCAAAGCGATGTCAGCCACCACTGACGGGGCCCGTCATGGCCTATGCATGCATGCCAAGGGGTCGCGGATAAATTCATAACAGAGTTACCGCGCCCCTGGGCACTGAGGCAAGGAAGGAACAGGGGTGGGTTTTAGTCAGTAAAAGTCTGACACGCCCTCTCGCTCCACCCAGAGCGATGATGGAGGATGATTTCCCAAACCACAAAAAAAAAGTATGAACATATTTTACCTATTGTAATGACTTTGTAGCGACCCGTTAATATGATATTAGCTAAATTGAATGTTTGTTATCTTAACAGAGCACGAGGGTTGGCTGACCAGTCGTTTACACACGCCGCCCGGCACATCATATCCCACTGTATTAATTAACCGAATTACTGTGGGACAAGATTAAACGCACAACGACCTTAAAGGAAACTTTTTTTCATACTTAGCTTATGTTGTTGGAGAAGACAAGACAGGAGTTAAAGAGTACTGGAAAAAATTAGGGAAGATTATGGCGAAGTCTTTTTCCGACATAGGCTTCAGAAGACTTATTCAGTAAATAATTAAGAGGATTGTGAAGCTGTGAATTTTCATACAAAAAGCGATAACGTTTTTCCCCCAGTAATCATAGTTCAATTTTCATAATTTTTGTAAATGTTGTAGATACTCGTATAATGAAAAACTAAGTTCGTAGGTTTTTATTTTAAAGAAATATTGCGTACGATATAAGTTACTCGTATTAGCATTTATAAATCTTTTGACTTAAAAACTTCCTCGAGCGTTTTTATTGTTTGTAATTAAACTAAACTGAATTACTAAAAACGAAACACGTACAGACCTAGATTATGGTATACTGAATCTAATGAGACCAAAATTGTCTCATTTTGTTTAGAGTGGTTTTGGTTCAGAGGGCCGAAAACGCTATCGCCCGAAACAATATTTCAAAAAGGAAATGTAGGTAATTGCCTCGAAGACTTGCAACTCTCTTTCGCCATATCAGCGCTTCACAATCCTCTTAATGGATGGATGGTTTTAATCATAGATACCAAAGTTTTATTCCCTAGACTAGAAAATAGAAAAATACTTAGGTAATCTATGTTTAGGAATTATAGCTTTTACTTACACGCGTTAGGTTGCAACGTGTTGTGTTAAGGTTCTTCTTAAGGGTAGGCCTTAACTGGACCAGACTTTCTTAGTTTTCGGGTTTCAGCTATTAGGTGAGGATAATAGAAATACTCACAATGGGCCTCATCAGAATGCGGGTAATGGAAAGGGCTATGCTAGTAGTTTAATTGCATGATCGAATCAGGAATGATGATATCCACAAGAGAACCAAGGTTACCGACATAGCCCGAAGAATCGCCAAACTGAAATGTCAGTGGGCTGGGCACATTGCCCGCAGAACGGACGGTCGATGGGGCCGAAAGTTTCTGGAGTGGAGACTGCGTACCGGAAGACGCAGCGTTGGAAGGCCTCCAGAAAGGTGGACCGATGACCTGGTGAGGGTCAAGGGTAACCAATAGATGCGAGACGCGCAGCACCAGTCATTGTGGCGATACTTGGAGAAGGCGGCTTGGGTCCAGCAGTTGACGTCTTTCGGCTGAAATGATGAATTAATGAAAATACTAATCTCCTTACCTCTAGACAGCGGCGACAGGAAATGGTAATGCACGCTGGCGCCCCCGGCAGAGCACCCGGTCAGCGTGATGCTGTCAGGGTTGCCGCCGAACATCAGGATGTTGTTCTTGATCCAGTGGAGGGCGAAGGCCTGGTCCTTGAGCCCGTTGTTGCCGGGGGCTATCTCGTCGCCTGTGCTGAGGAAACCTGAGGAAAATGAAAAAACGTTCAGTAAATATTTAACCTAAAAGTTCTACAATTATTTTGAATTCTTTATTAGTTTGAGTTGAAAATTCTGCTTTTAACAAGAAATCTAAGTTTTTAATTAAACATTTTTTGCGAGAGGTCTACATAGATTTCTCATGGACATACATAATTATGTCCAGTATTGGCCAGCACTTGACTGCTTATTGTGAGGAGGCACTTTTGTGTAACATAAAATGCCTTGATGTTGGTCTCAGCAATATTTCACAGTCCGTCGAGTCACATTATTTTTTTATAACTAGTGTCCGACTGAAACATGATTTATAGACAAAACCGAAACTATAACCAAATGTTCGGCTCTTCCTGTTTCGTTCAAAACCGAAACTCACGAGGTAACAGAGAAATTGGTAAAAATTATAAATTTTGGCTAGAAAAAGCAGCACTGAGTTTAATGAAATACTAAATAAGTTAATAAAACCGTGATTACAGTCAGTTTTTAGGTCTGTATCAGCTCAAAGACGCTAGTTGCGGTTAAACCGAATATTCGGCCACTACTTGGCCGAAGTAGAAACTCCAGCTGAAACTAGATTTTTTTAGCCGAAACTGTAACCGAAACAGAACCGGTCGGACGCTATCTCTAACAAAAAAAAAAAAAACAATCTGCCTAGCCTTTTCGCACTCCCACTATCTTGGGGTCGACTTCCAGACAAACCGGATGCAGCTGAATACCAGTATTTTACATGGAGCGACTGCCTATTTGACCTCCACAACCCAGTTACTGGGTAATACGATACCCCTTAATAAGACTGGTTGTCAGACTTTCGGGCTCCTGACGACCCGTAAAGACTGTCAAAGATCCACGATTGACAGACGGGACCAACGGCTTAACGTGCTTTCCGAGGTACAGGGGAGTCTCGGTATGTAAAGATGGTCACCCATCCATGGGCTAACCCCGGCAACCGTAGCTTAACCTGATGGATCGACCCGTGCGGCTGTTATTACTTTAGCCACGAGCTCCTCTAATATTTTCCTTTATTTCATATTCCAACTGTCTCCCAGTAGATCGGAATGTTAAGCACCGAATTAACACCGGATGGATGAAATGGCGGCAGGTCACCGGGACTATCTGCAACTCCCGCATTCCCCGTAAACTTAAGGGGAATATTTATAAAACAATGGTCAGACCTGCTGTCTTGTATGGTTCAGAATGTTGGGCCACAAAAGGGATGAATGAAAAGCAATTGCATGCGGCTAAAATGAGAATGCTAAGAGCGATATGTGTGGTGTTACGAGCATAGATAGAATTAGGAATGAGTATATAAGAGGAAGTCTGAAAGTGACACCGCTGACTGAAAAGTTGTGTGGAAATCGGTTCGGTTGTCGTGGTATGGGCATGGTGATGCGGAAGAATGAAGAAAATGTCGTGAGGAAAGTCTTGTGTATGGATGTGGATGCCTATAAGAGTAGAGGAACGCCAAAGAAACGATGATTGCTCGACTGTGTGAAAGATGATATGTGTAAAAAGGGGGTGACTACAGAGATGACGACTAATAGAGGAGTATGGAAGAAAAAGACATGTTGCGCCGACCCCAAATAAATTGGCATAAGGGCAGGAGAATGATGAACTGTCCAAGTAATGAGCAACGACCCAAAATTGCGAAATAGCCTTTTTATAAATCCATCTCTAGGTAAATAACCGAAGGGAAATATATCTGTAAGTAAATACGTTTGGCAAATGGATTACCGTTCACCATTATCTTTTAACTAAATACAGAAAAAGAGAAAAGAAAACCAATATTACGATTAAAAGTACAATAGGAAAGACAAACAGTTTCTTTTATTGTCCGTTGTTATTCCGAGCATTATGTAAAATGATTGGGGTTGCTCCGTGAATTATATTCTCCGGCCTTGGGCCAACGAGATAAGGGACGGTTGCGTTCATAGAACATGGAATCTCATCAAAAGAAGTATATTATAAGTTATAATGTAAGCCTTTATTCAGGCATTAAAAACTTTTAGCTCTATAATTATCTATATATATAAAAATGAATACCTATTTCTCCTGATTACGCTATAACTTGAGAACGTCTGGACCGATTTCGCTAATATTTTTTTTTTTGTTGGAGAAGGTTCTTATGAAATAAAAAATTGAAAAGTTGCGCAGAAAATTATAAAATTTCAAAAAACTTAACGATCTTCGCGAGTTTGACAGTTCGCGCGTCACGACAACGTCTGTCAGGTCAGCTAGTAATTTATAAAATAATGTTGACTCTAGTGAGTCCAATGATATCAACATCTTCGTCTGTTTGCCCAAATTTATCAAAGGCCTCGTCTTTTCCTTCCATTCAGTTTTGTTTAGCGCTGTTCTTGTCCATATAGGAAAGACTTCCTACCACTGCCCGGGGGTTAGAGCGGAAGAAGTCATTGGATGATTTCCCACCCCCCCAAAAAAAAAAAAAAAAAACCACTGCCCGGGGGTGGAGGATAAATTCGAAAGAGTTACCTCGCCCCGGGCACTCGAGGCAGGGAGGAACAGGGGTGGGTTTTAGTCAGTAAGAGTCTGACACACCCTTCCGCTCCACCCTAGAGCGGAAGAAGTCATAGGATGATTTCCCACCCCCAAAAAAAAAAAAAAAAACCATTGCCATTTATTTCATCCTCCCACCTTCGGAACTCCCTACCACGTTTCCTTTTGTTGTTTCTTGAATGTCAGGATATTATAACTTTGTTCCATTTGTCAGTTACCTCTTATTATTCAGGTGAGATAGTGGTCAAACGCGTGCCTATCAACTGTCCATTAACATTTAAGTTTCCTTATTTTTGTGGTTACGTCTTGTATTTTCATGTGCTTTCTGATTATTCTGTTTTTTATTCTGTCCACTTTTTTATACTTAACATGCTGCTTTACATTGCTGTTTGAAAGGGATGTATGGTGTCACGCAATGGATAAAATAAGAAATAAGAATGTAGGAGGAAGACTGAAAGTGGTACCGGTGACCGAAAAGTTGTGTGGAAATCGGTTGTCATGGTACGGGCGTATGATGCGGAGGAATGAGGAACATGTCATGTGGAAAGTTTAGAGTATGAATGACTTCTTCGTACGGCACAGCAGCGTTTTATTTATTTTTGGCCCAATACTTTGCTACTCCAGGGCGTAGCGCAGAGGTCACTTGTGCTGCATGTTTTGGAGCACAGAGGGTAGGACAGCAAGTGCAGCATAGTTTGTAACTCGGCTCCACATCCACACCCTGCTGCCGTTCCATCAAGGTAGCCCCACTTTAAAGAGAACGGTAAGGGAATACTCTTATACATTTCTACTGTGTATATTACGCTTATGACCAAAGAAACATGAAGGTGACACTCATTGACACGCTTGGTTTATATAAGTAGTATATATTGACAATTCCGTCTGCAGCAGTGTCCACTCCTGTCTGGGTCGCGGATAAATTCGAAAGAGAGATACCGCAGCCCTGGGACAAGCAACTGAAGGGACAGAGGTGGGTTTTACTCTGTAAAAGTCTGACACGAAGAGCGGGATAAGTCATAGGATAATAAAAAGGCCCCAACAAAAAAAACTGGCCAAGTGCGTGTCGGACTTCGCACATTTAGGGTTCCGTACCAAATGAGGGAATTTCCAAGAAAAAAACTGATTTATCAATATATTGTTATTTGTTAGTACGTAATAATAAACGTTATTAACAAATTTCAAGTTTATAGGTCAATGGGAAGTTAAAAAATTCTTCGTAACCAAATTTTGTTAAAAAAGCTGACTTTGGTGGCGTCTAATTCCTTTGTCTTCCAATATTTTTTAAAACCAAAAATATAGTATTTTTTTGCTCAACGAGCCCTAAACAACGATATCCTATTTGATAAGATAGGTATTTTTTTTTTTTCGCGCCCCCTTATATCTGTATGGGAGATCCACTAAACAACATAAAAAAAATGTCAATTTGTATGGCTTTAGGTCAACAAGATGCTTATACTGTGAGAATTTGGAGACTGTAGCACCAACCGTCTGGTTGTGAAACCTGTGTGACAGACGACGGACGGACAGGCAGACGGACACGTGAGAGACAGCAATAGGGCTCCGTTTCCCCGGGCCTGCGGACGACGAGTAATGGGTAGCTCGCCGTCCGATCAGCACCAAGCCCGAGAGTAGACGGCACGTAGTTTTCAGCGCGCACCTCAAAGAGTTGTCAGCAATCATGACGGGGCCCGTCATGGCCGATGCCTGCCCAGGGGTTGTGGATAAATTCGAAACAGAGTTACCTCGCCCCTGGGCACTCAGGGCAGGGAAAGAACAGGGGTGGGTTTCAGCCAGTAAGAGTCTGACACGACCTCCCGCTCCACCCAGAGCGGGAGATGTCTTTGGATGATTTCCCACCCCCATAAAAAAGGGCTCCGTTTGGACACTTTGGGTACGGAATCCTAAAAAAGCAGTGTCCACTGAAACGACTCAGTGCTCTGTGGTTGCCTCGCCTTCGATTTAATATAAATGAGTTTTGTCGTGAATGAACTTTACTTATTTTTTCTTGTTTCTAACCACCGGTAAACTGTTCGGGTTTACGAACTTGCTACGTTCGAAAGAAATTAGAGTTAATTTTGTAATGTTGGGTATTTATTTTGTCTTTTTTTGTTGCTTGATTAAGACACTGAAGAGATAGGTACCTACCTAGTTAGTTGTCTGGGTACGAGATAGAACTGTAGTTAGGTACGAGATAATGGGTTGTGTGTTATATATAACAAACTACGCAAATATACTCTGTAATCAACAACGAGTAATCTATAGTTGTTTCGTTTTAGCATAGTTATAGCGATCATTAACCCTTTCTCTAATATCTCTTCGAAGGAACCTGAACAATAAACTATGACTTATAGTTTTTCTTTTGTAAGAAATATTGAGAATCTCTATAGATGTCGATTCAGGATAGCTTTATTTCCGTTTCAAAGGAAAATTGAACCCTTGATACTTATTCGGGAATTTGCATAATTCACCAAAACTAAATATTGTTTCTAACAGGTTTCTCTTATATTAAAAAATAAAATAAAAAATCGTGCAAAATAAAAAAATAATAATGGAGGGAAACAGAGTTAGATATGTATGTATAATTTTTCTATTTCACGCTATGTATATTAAACACATTCACTTATTTATTACTTGGGCTATTTATCCATACATACACACACAGAAACACACATATAAAACTGATTTACGTCCGTGACATGTCACAATCCTCAGGTCCAGTTGAAAACCAGCGCCAGGCACTAGCTGTCTGGCTTATATATGCTGAACTGGACCTATTTGGCGCAGCCGTTGGGCGCACACTTCTTTTTTTGTTTCCTACTTTTGTTTTTCTTTTTTTATAAATTGTTGAGTGTGCCTTTCGCTGTGGCAAATAAATGTTTTTTCTTTCTTTCTTTCTTTTCAAAAAGTTTCCTTTGCAGTGCGAAATGCAATTCACTAGAATGCCTGTGCAAAGAGCTCGATCGACGATTGAGAAAAGAACCCATGACGCATCGCTAGTCTTATTTCCATGTCAAAATAGCTACATTATTTAATGTTCTTTTTATAGCTCGATGCACAGCCCAAAAACTGCACTGTTTCACGTCTCCTTACAGTAAATTAATGCCAAATGCCAACATTTATATTGCAATTCTCTTTATGGATTGTATACTTTGGAATGGACACACCTTCATAGATATAAATAGGAATAGATGACCAGGTGGGATGGCAATTCAACTTGATGCTCCGTGACTGTTTCGCATGCTATGTCGGGCTTCTTCTTCTGTTTTAGAATCGATGGTTACCTAACTGGTTTTAAACTTCGGACCCAGAAGCTGGCCACATTAATCGTAGCGTCAATAGCGTTCATCAGCAGGTCTATTCGGTAACTCGTTGACATCAATTTGATAGGCACTATGCAGTACATTGCTGCTTTGCTCAGTGGACATCGATTATAATGCGCAATACGTAGTACATTTTTGTTTTAAAGCAGCAATGAACTGCATAGTGCCACAGATAATATAATACTAGCGTACAGATGCCTCATCCCATACTAAGAAACGGTACCGCCGTAACTACGGGTTTTCGACTTGCACAAGCAACTTTAGTTCTTCGTTCGGGCACGTCCTCTACACCTCACTAGATGGTGCTAGCAGCGACGGCTTGCAAATTGAATGAATTCACATAAAGTCTTACCAATATTTTCTCACTCATTGTGGATTTACTTTATAGTATTTTTGGCACTTCCTACCAGTTTTACTGTTTCAAAATGTGTCACTATACAAATTTTAAAGAGGCGAATGGATAAACTATGAAACTTGAAACAGCGCCATCTATTGGTACAAAAAATTAAGTGCCTATGGATTCGGTCCAATAAACATCTAATTTTGAATTAGGAGCCAATTATTCCACAATTTTATACTTAGGGTAGTTTATTAAATAAGAAAATACAGTTTTAATCAAATTGATATCAACTGAGTTAGCGAATACACCTGCTGGTCTTCCATGGTGTTTCCAGGTGTATGGCCACTAAGGGACATTATACGAGTAGTACGTGAGTCATGTTCTGGACAGAGGCACCGGATTGACATTGAGTATCAGATGAGTCTATAAAACCCGATTTTGCCAAGTTGTATTGGCAATATCGGGCTACGAATAGTAGATACTACGTCCACCAGTCAATGGTGATTGACACCTGTCAAAATGAATAATATTTAAAGACTCTACGTATAAGGCGTGTAAATATGTAGAGTCCTAAACGTATAAGACGTGTAAATATGAAGAGTCTTTGTAAATATTGATTCATTTATTTACAACATGTCTTTTTATAATGTCATCGTAACTCCGGCCCCCAAGATACAGGCGCTGCCTAGTTTGGGGACCAATGTATCTCTTATTTTGTAAACAAAACAATGGTTTTCATAAAATTTTATTCTTCTTTATTCTTTAAATGTTGCTATGACAATACAATAGAGAATAGACTATCAAATAAAATATTACTGTAACTTAAATCAATATGAAGTACTTAGTTCTTGTTTTTATTGTAAGCGAGTTTTAATCACAGTTGTCCTTAGTTGGTTGTATAGAAGAAAGAAAGAAAGAAAAAGTATTTATTTGCCACAAATTAACGACATACACAACAATATGATAGGGTGGGCAAATCCGTGTACAAGTTTTTTTGCCACCACTTCGAGTTGAAGCCATTTTTTAATTAAAGAATTGAAATTTTATTTTGTTTTTAAGACCATAACCACTGTATTAACTTCAGTAATTGTATTCTAAAGTTACAACGTGAATAATAATTGAAAAACGACCGAATTTTGATCAGCAATTTTTTATAGGTAACAAATCAATTGTTCGAGATTCGACAGATCCTGAATTCTTCGGTGGGATTTTCTAAAGGGACGTGTCGAGGTCAATCTAGAACACTAAAAGCAGAATATTTGTTGATTTGATAGTGTAATAAAATATCTAACAATTTGATGAAACACATGAAAAAAGTTAACGCATTTTAAGCCCGCCTACAGGTTAAGATTTAGTAGATGTTGTTATCCGTGTGAAACTGCGAAGCCTGAATGGTACAATTATGAAAAAAAAGATACTTTTCGTTGGTAAAAAAAATATCTTCATTTTAAGTTGTGCGAGTTGGCCACCTTTATATTAGCATACAAAAACAGTATATTCTAATGACATAATCTCGCTATTTATAGAGTTTTACGACAGCCACACGGTTTGGAAGATAAAAATTTTTAACGAGAACGCATTTCCCCAAGTGAAATCTCATGCCAATCAAGTTGTATTAAAGACAAATGACGTCTGTATTCTGCTGTGGGGTTAGACAGAGCTGGTGCTCCTCTAATGCACTCACATTTTGCCAGTTATGTTTAAAGTACCAAGTAACCTTCATATAAAAGACCATAAACAAACAAACAACACAAATAAACAGTATAAACAGACAAACAAACAAAAAAAAACAAACAAATAATCAGTTAAACTGCAACAAACAATAAACAAACAAACAGAATAAACAGTTTTTTTTTCTGAATACCGAAACTTTTTTAGGTTTTCCTGTAATCTATAAGTACCTTTAGGTATAGAGCTTTATTATAGTGTAGTATTGTATTCTGTTTTTTTTTTTAATTTTCTATTTACATCTGTTTCAATTTATGAAAAAATACGTTCGCAACACTCAAAATGTCCCTTTCATTTAATGTATCGCCCGGTACAGTTTGAAAAACTATAATATTTAATTTCCCGATTTGGACCCCATAATTCATTTACGTTACGCGTTCGGCGGGCGGTCCGTGTTTTATTCATATCAGTTCCAAATTTCAACTAAAGACTTTTAATGGTTTTTAATTGAACATCACATTTAAACCACTAGTCTTATTTCTTTGAAAAAAAAAAATATGTTACTCTAGACAATTTTCGTCGTAATTTGATCTCAAAATATTTGAAATTCTATTTTTATAACATAGTGTAATTAATTTTTAAAGTTATGTCTAACGCGGATAAAAAATTGAGAATCACGCAAAATCTATAAAGCGTATTTTTATGAAACCTTCACCATTTTAAAGATCATTTAATTATTTATAATTTAGTCTCAGTGTTTTAGTTTAATACTTGTTGTATTATATCTAATAAATTAATAATGCGTCTAATTTCGGACAGCGCTCCTTGATGGGCGAGTCCTATTACTGGGACCTACGACGCGTTACGTGAGCTCAGCGTAGAACACGCAAGCTAACCACTCAAGGTCATTGGCAGCTAATAGCGCCTTAATCGGGCCAGTATATTCGGAGCAAATTAGCTATGACACACGGACAGACAGACACACGAGTGATCCCATGTGTTCCGTATTCGTACGTTAGGAACGCAAAAAAAAAAAAATTATTCATTAAATATATTTTCGAGCTCAACTTACCTAGAGGTCCAAGCCTGTAGTTCAGAGTGACCACCACCATATCCCAGTCCATCAGGTTGGTGGCTTGATAGGGTGATCCATCTCCATACATGAAGGCTCCTCCGTGGATGAAGACCATGACCGGTAGGTTGGCGCCAGGGCTCATTTTAGGAGTGTACACGTTCACGTACAGGCAGTTCTCGCTACCTATAGAATAGAAGAAGAGATGGTAGTTAGTTGGTAAGTATCTATCTATCTATTGTACTTTTTTTCGGATGTTTTGAAAGGACACTAGTGAATGGTTTAAAAAAAGGAAACTCAAAGGACTGATCACACCATGAGAACGAATAAAGAAAAAAAAACTTTATAACAAAAAATACAACCGACTTCCAAAAAATAAAATACGCTAAAAATTGTAAAATAACTTTTATTTCGGAAGTCGGTGTCAAATAACGAAGAAACAAAATACAAACACCGACTACCGAAATTAAAGTTATTTTATAATTTTTAGTGTATTAAATTTTTTCGAAGTCTGCTAAATTTTTTGTAAGAAAAGTTTTTTATTTTTCACTTTTTAGTTGTTGTACCCTATAACTAAAACTAAACATTAAAGTTATCCCTGAATTGACAACTCCAATAACATGAAATTTGAACATAATTGGAGGAAAGCAAAAGTCAGCTGTGTACACATATTTTTTTGCTTTTGTAAATCGTTCCACAATTGACAGAGAAATCGGTGACAACAAAAAAAATACAACAGTCGAACATAGAACCTCTTCCTTTTTTTGAAGTCGGTTAAAAATGGACGTCAAATCAAAAAATGGGAAGATGACCTTCCAATAGGATGGAAAAAACTAGCTAGTGACAGAGTTGAGTGGAAGAAACTGAGGGAGGCCTATGTTGAAGGACAACCTGATTGTCACGTATGTGTATTCGGATACACATACGTGACAATCAGGTCAAAAAAACTAGTTGCTAAAAATTACAATTACGTACGTCAAACTATACTCTATATTGGTCAGCGAATAAAGGTTTTTTATTATATTATTTTGGACAGCAATGGTGGCCCAGTGGTATTGGCCGCGACTTACAAGTTGTAGGTCGTGAGTTCAAACCCAGGCAGGCGCTTTACTTTGTGTAAATTATTTCATCACCACTGCTCTCAAAAGGGTGAAGGAAAACATCGTGAGGAAACCGGCATGTTATAGAACCAAAAATTCGAAGACATGGGACATCCACCAATCCGCATTGGGCCCACATGGGGGATTACGGCCCACACCCTCTCACAGAGAGGAGGCCTGTGCCCCAGCAGTGGGGACATTAAAAGGCTGATGATGACTATATTATTTATAAGGATCTTAGTACTCCAGAAGATGGAATGAACGAAGGTCCCGCGAAAATACGAAGGTTTATGTTGAGGTAAATATGTTTGTGTTTGAGATTGAAAATCAAAAACAACTGTTACCTAATCCGGTTTCCTTGGTATTATAATCCTAACTTAGTTTTACTTTCTACTAATATTATAATATAATTGCGAAAGGTCGGATGGATGGATGTGTAATGTGTATCTAGTCAGCCACATAGTGTGAAAAGAAACGTAGTACAGACAGTATGAAATGACACGACACTTTGTCACTAGACTTTTTTTTTTTTCTTTAATTTTGGCTTCGCACGGTTTGTGCATTTAGCCAGTGTCAAGTTAAGAAAGTATTTAGTTTTAGATACAGAATACTAGTGTTGCCCAAATGCAAGACCAAGACGAGACTTAGGCCAGTCTTGGTCTTGGTCTTGCGTCAATACACCTGGTCTTGGTCTTGGTATTGCGCTCTCAGTCTTGGTCTTGGTCTTGGTCTTGCAGCAAGAGTCTCGCAAGTCTTGCAAATACCTATTAGCCTATTGCTATTTATTGAACACGTTAGTTTAGATTTTAGATTATGATTCGCGCTGTAAGACGTATGTAGTTACAGAATTATAATCATCAATACAACCCTCCAAGTTCATAAAGGTCGAGGAATTATTTAAAAAAAAATGACTTTTTCAAGGTCAAACTCATTCCTCGACCTTCGAATATCAATTTTCAATCTTGCTGCTCACATTTTAGTACCTAGGTATATCATTCACTATCTATCATTTACCGATATTAACAATGATTATTTCGAAATCAAAATATTCGCAATTCAATAGATGCAATACCTACTTAGTTATTAATTATCATCTCGCCCGACAGCTTTAAACGCTGTAATGTTCGAATTCGAGCCAGTGTGTGAATGTATTTATACAAGAAACTCAGAGAATTCAATTTATACCTACTTACTGCTGAGACATCTTCAAGGTCATTTAATTTTATCCTCCTGTACCAACCCTACCAAAATAGGTAACAATTTTGTGTGCCTCTGTCCGTACTCTTTGTCGGCGAATGCGGCGCTCAAACAGTGTCAAATGCTGTGATACACTTGTTGCAAACCGCGGCGTCTTTGTCGGTAAATTATCAAATAAGTAGGTATATAATACACCGACCGACCAACAGTTTATTCGCAGAACGTCACATTTTCCCAATCAACCTTGAACCTTAATTCTTTAGCGATAAAGTTGAAAATCTGTTAAAGAAATTTGACAGATTGTAGTAGCTTGATGTGCTGGCGTCTGTGCCATAACATTGGCTGCCGTAGAAACTTACTAGACCTACTCGACTCGCTGTTAGTTTTAAATTTTGCTGAAAAGAAGAATAATATAAACTTTGAAACAAGTAGGTACCTACATAATGTTTATATAATTTTGTTGGCTATAATTTTAAGCACATACCAACCTACGAGTACTAACGTTAGATCTGCACATTAGACATAAACAAGCATAATATATTATTATAGATACCTACAAGGTATGAACTTTGCTAGAATGTTATTCTAGGTACATTTTATTACATGGGATGATGGGAACAGATTTGTGAGTATTAACACGCTACCTACTTAATAAATAGTTGAAACATAATAAGTACTTACCTACCTAATCAATTCAACCTTTTAGGGTTCCTTCAGACGAGCGGCACGTTGCCAACTGCGGATACAACTGCAGCCCTTAGTTTAGTGTTATGACGATACCTACGGTTTTGATACTGGGGAACGTCTCTCAAAATCGGGATTGAAACCAAATACCTACTTAATAACGCCCAAATCTCAGTTTGTCTTAACTGCAAGACGCAAGAGTCTTGCAGGCTTAAGTCTTGTCTTGCTCAAGTCTTGCAGGGTTCAGTCTTGGTCTTGGTCTTGCTACAATAAGGCGGTCTTGGTCTTGGTCTTGGTCTTGCGAAAATGCAAGAACAAGACCAAGACTGCAAGACCAAGACCGATTTTGGGCAACACTACAGAATACTGTCACTTTTGCCCATTATGATGCAAATGTAGCACATTCTAATGTTTTTGCTGTATTTGGCAGCAAATGAGTCAAGTCAATCTTCTCGGCAAACTTCGCTGAGTTAGTCAATACTACGACCAAAATTCTCAGCTTTATTTTACCGAGATCGTGCCTGTTTTAATGATTCCACATATTGTACAGTTGAGTACCTAAACACTTGAGAAACAAAACTACACCAATTTAATATCACAATATCCACTAGGAATCAATTTGCGAATAATTAAAACAGCCATTGAACTTCACTCGAAAATATCCCGCCAAAAACCTCATCACTAGACTTGCTTGACAGATAAACATAACCTAAAAACTAAGAAGTGTCACATGCGGCTAGGTACAGACGTTTATAAGTGGTTTAGTAAAACATTGCAAGTTTCTGATAGAAGGCTAAGCATTGTGGACGCCATTGCTCTCTGTACTTAAGATTAATAATAAAAACCTCCAGTGTTTCAGTCTGAGTTTTATTAAGAAAATCCTGTTTTCAAGCAACAATACAGGATGGATGGCCGGATGGACGGATGGATGTTTGTTACTTAATCAGGCCACAACAACTGAACGATTCTGAATAATAATAATAATAATATTCCACAACTATCACACAACGCCATCTAGTCCCAAGCTAAGCAGAGCTTGTGTTATGGGTACTAGACAACTGATAAACATACTTATATATTTCTAAATACATACATATTATAGATAAATTACACCCAGACACAGAACAAATGATCGTGCTCATTACACAAACATTTGTCCTGGGTGGGAATCGAACCCACGACCTCCGGCATAGCAGTCAGGGTCACTAACCACTAGACCAACAGGCCAGTCAATGTTTGGCACTGAGATAGATTATAGTCTGGAACAGCACATAGGCAATAATATATAGCAGGGGAAGTCACTGGCAGAAGCTAGTATTATAAATGCGATAGTAAGTTGGTTTATTTGTTACCTTTTCAAAAAAAAAAAAAAAAAACGCTGAACCGATCATCATGAAATTTTGTCATTACGTTGTCATTCAGAAAGGTACCCTTTGTCCGTTCGTCTGAGGGTGGTATTACTCTATGTCCAAAATCTATGTCCTTTATTTGATCAAATTTCATTGACGGATGCCCATTACACTTGTCCAAGATTTTACGTAGTCTGAGAAAATGGAGGAACGTGGAGCAACTTTATGTGCTGCTATTATTATAGATTATTATTAAAAAAGAAAAAAGAAAACAAGAAAAAGCTTTGGGTGCAGCCATGGATCGAAAGGCGATTACAAGTCGAGGACAAACATTCCTAGAAGCGTTTTTTTACGTATAAATGACTCAACATTCAATTACATTGTTATGAAAGTATCTCACACACACACACACAAGAAACGGTACCGCCGTAACTACGGGTTTTCGTCTGGCACAAGTAACTTTTGTTATTAGTTCGGGCCCGTCCTCTACACCTCGCTAGATGGTGTTAGCAGCGACGGCTTGCAAGCTGATTGAATTTACTTAAAGTCTTATCAATATTTTCACACACATTGAGGAATTATTTTATAGTATTTTTTGCACTTCATAGCAGTTTTACTTTATCAAAATATGTCACTATTCAAATTTTAAAGAGGCGAATGGATAAACTCTAAAATTTCAAACAGCGCCATCTATTGGTATACGAAATATAGATCCTTTTTTTTTTGTTTTTTTTTTGGGTATAAGAAATATAGATGTCTAAGGATTCGTTCCAATAATCATCTAAATTTTAATTACATGCCAATTATTTCACAATTTTATGCTTAGGGCAGTTTATTAAATAAGAAAATACAGTTTTCAACATATTTATTTTCAAAATATTAATATTTCACTTCACTATGAAATTGATATGGCGCCATCTATTGAGATTTATTTGAACTAAATTTTCTTTGTTCGAGACGAGACTCCGTGGTACCTATTTACTTCTTTGATAAAACTCACATTGGATAAAGATATAGGATAAATTTAATACCATCAAGAACAATAACTTTGGACGGTGACAATTGCATTAGGACGCTAGATGGCGCTCCGTGACGAATCATTTTGCTTCCTTGCGAAGCCGGCGGGAGTCGCTATCAACAACAAACACAAACAACAACCATTACAACCAACATTATATCTATAATGTTTACGCGGACAAAGATTTATTACTTAAATTAGTGCCACATATTCCCTTTATTGTAACTTTTATTTACCAAGATCAAGAGAAGAGAACAATTTCGTTCCACAAATACGGTGTTATTATTCAATTCCATTGTCTAGACATGTTTACCATAAAACTTTAGTTTCTTTGTAACAAAGACCCGCCGCCAACGACTGCATCTCGCGTTAATAAATCAAAGAGAATGTCACAATTTGCCGAATCAGCTTTTATTGTTACTGGGCTGTAAGTGCGCTTTATACATTTTGCAGTGCTCTTTCAGCTTCTAATAGGTAAAGTTCTCTTTTATGTTACAGTTATTGAACAGTAACATAAAAGAGATTGGAAACTGAACTTGGAATTAGTTTCAAGTACAGATACATTTTGTTCTTAGATGGAGATAGCAAAAAGAACCGAAAATATCTTATTTTATGAACGCTGATAGAATTCGTTTTTAGTTAGAAAATAATAGTAAAATAAAGACGTTTGTGTTCTGTTAACGATCAACTCGAAATAAAAGCTCTCTTTAAAAGTACACAGTGCAGTAACAGCCATACACACAGCCAGACTACACTCGATAATTACGATAAGTGGGAACTGGGCATGCAGTCTCGACATTGATAGCGAAACTGACGCTAGCTACCGATAGCTAAATTACTAGCCCTTAAAAAACTCCCTAAATATGACGAAAAATTTGAGTACCTACAAACTTAAAAAAAATATTTGATTTTCTTGAAATATGTAGTGTGCAGAGACGGCCCTGCAAGCACTATTTTTCATTAAAACTTATAATTAATTAAAATTTTAATGAATAACTTTTGCCGCTTGTTACAATTAAATTAACTTGTCAAAATGTTAAAGGACATAAAAAGTTATTTTTCATGTAAAATAGTGCTTGCAAGTTATAATTTACGCCGTCTCTGTACATATTTCATGAAAATCCATTATTTTTTTTCGGCTAAGATCTAAAATTTTTCCTCACGAATGAGGGAGCTTTTTAACGGCTGGTAATGTAGCAATCGGTAACTAACGTAGCGATCGCTATCAAGTGGCTATAGATGTCAAGACTGCAGGCCCTAGTCCTGCAGTGGCGACATTGATAGCGATCGCTACATAACGATCGCTACGTTAGTTACCGATTGCTAAATTACCAGCCGTTAAAAAGCTCCCTCATTCGTGAGGAAAAATTTTAGATCTTAGCCGGAAAAAAATAATGGATTTTCTTGAAATATGTACAGAGACGGCGCTACATAGCGATCGCTACATAGCGATCGCTATGTAGCGATGGAGGGGTGTGTGGAGGGGTGTAGGGATCGGTTGCTATGTCGGAAAAATAATTAATTTTCTTGAAATATGTACAGAGACCAGCAGATCAGTTGATCAGTTTTCATGAAAAATAGTGCTTGCAAGTTAAAAATTACGCCGTGTCTGTACATATTTCAAGAAAATCAATTATTTCTCTGACGCGACGTAGCGATCAAACGTTAGGACGTAGAGATTGCTATCAATGTCGAGACTGCAGGCCCTGCGTCCGACGCGCGATGCGCGGATGCGTCCTACGTCCAAACGATCGGTCGCTTCGTCGGTTTTATGTAACAAAATGTATGTGCGTCGCTTTCACGTGAATAAACGGTTTTTCTTTCTTTCTTTCAAGTGGTGTAAACAATAAACAGACATGCGATTGCAGCAATTCAACAAGGTTTGCTTATTGAAGAGCTCCATTGTCTATCGCCGAAGTTTTTCATCACATCTTCACCAAATTAGAAAAAAAGAATAATATTTACATGGCTACAGTAAGGTTCACGCAAATTAACTAAACCTAAAACAAGTGGCAATCATAAAAAAGTGACATTCTTGTAAAAGTAAAAAATAGAAGAGCATGTGCCTTACGGCTGCGCCAAAAAGGTTCACTTCAGCAATGTTGCCAGACAGATAATGTCTGGCGCTGGTCTGCCAGTGAACCTTGAGCGACGAGTGACGGAGCAAATGGTTTCATTAAAATATACAATAAACAGATATAAATATGTACTTAATTCAAATGGGACCACCTGAGAAACAAAAAAACCCTTACAAACAAAAAAAAACATTTTCCAAATCGATTCAGGCGTCTTCGAGTTATCCCGGAACATACTCGTACATAAAAAATAAAAAAAGGCTTCCGACGAATTGAGAACCTCCTTTCTTGAAGTCATTTAAAAAGAAAAGCCCTTGGAGGAAGTTGGTTGGTAGTCGTAATAACCGTTTACCTGTGATGCTCTTTATGAATGGATCGTACTGGAGACAGGCAGGGAGAGTCCTGGTGGCGTCCCACACTCCCAGCCATGGCTTCATCTGCTGCGGTTCCTGTCAACAAAAAGAAATTTATCGTGAGAAAGAAGAACGATCAAATAGTTTTTATCCTTGCAAATCAGACTCATCATCATCATCATTTCAGATGAAAGACGTCCACTGCTGGACGTAAGCCTCCTCCAATTGTCACCGCAACGACCAGTCCTAAGCGTCTCGCATCCATCGGCTACCCACGAGGTCATCGGTCCAGCTCGTTGGAGGCCTTCCAACGCTGCGTTTGCCGAGACGCGGTCACCACTCCAGAACTTTTCGGCCCCATCAACCGTCTGTTCTGCGAGCAATGCAGTCAAACTCGCTACTAACTAAACTAACTAGCTTGGTACTCAGACGAGACTCTGAGGTCGCGGGCTCTCGGAGTGGGGACTCTGACCATCCGCTGAGTGACCCTAGGAGAGACTGTGGCTCAGTGATCACGTGCTGCCTTGCACAACTAGGCTCAGGGGCCAAGCAAGGGCGAGGGGCATGGCTCCATTACAATCTTCTTAAGAATGTGTGAATGTGTTTTTTGTGATTGGGAAATCATCCTATGATGTGTTGGGAAATCATCCTAGGACGTGTGACTCTTACTGACTAAAACCCACCCCAGTTCCTTCTTTGCCCTGACTGCCCAGGGGTGCGGTAACTCTGTTTCGAATTTATCCATGACCCCTGCGCAGAAGGATGTGCCCTAACAGGCGTTGAACAGAAGGGTTCCAGGGTGATCTTTTAAGAGTTCACGGAGCCCCTAATGCCTTTTGAAGGATTCGCCCTGATAAAAAAAAACCGGCCAAGTGCGAGTCGGACTCGCACATAAAGGGTTTCGTACCATCGTACAAGATTATACGCGTCTACTTGTTGCCATTATTAAGATCAAGCAAAAAAAGCCAAAATAAAACACATTTCTACTAGGCCTTTAATTTTTAATTTATTTTTTGTTATAGCGGCAACAGAAATACACACTCTGTGAAAATTTCAACTGTCTACCTATTACGGGTCATGAGATAGAACCCGCTGACAGACAGACGCATGGACGTACTCGTACAGTGGAGGCTTAGTAATAGGGTCCCGCTGGTTACCCTTCGGGTACGGAACTCTAAAATGGCAAAACAATATCAAGCTGTATTCCTGGTATGGTTTGGTACACCATGTATTACAGTCCGCTGCCTCTCGTATAGAGGAGTCTTATGTCCCAGCAGTGGGAACTTTAGAGGCTCATAATGTTCTATACAATCTCGTGTTAGATCACTTGCACTCTGATATATTGATAGGGAGCAATGTATTCACCTAATTGACATGACATTGAGGTATATTGCTTGTCACCGTGCGTATAGCATCATGCTGTTGTTGCTCCTCTAAATAATATTAAACTATCATTCTACAAGTGATAAAAATGCAAATCACAAACTCAACCACACACACTCAACCACACACACTCATACACACACATTCACCCATACCCACATGCACTCACCCAAACTAACTCACCCACACACACTCACCCACTCACCCACACAAACTCACCCACACTCACTCACCCACACACACATACACGCCCACAAACTCACCCACACTCACTCACCCACTCACTCACCCACACACACTCACTCACTCACCCACACAAACTCACACAAAGTCACTCACACTCACCCACACTCACTCGTCCACACTCACTCAACCACACACACTCAAACTCAATCACCAACACACCCACACAGACTCACACAAACTCACTCACCCACACACCTCACCCAAACTCACCCACACACACTCACCCACACACACTCACCCACACACACTCACCCACACACTAACCCAAACTAACTCACACACACAGTCACCCACACAAACTAACCCACATTCACTCTCACTCACCCACACACACTCACTCACCCACACTCACCCACACAAACTCACCCACACAAACACCCACACAAACACACCCACACACACTCACTCACCCACACAAACTCACCCACACAAACTCACCCACACTCACTCACTCACCCACACAAACTCACCAACATACACACACACACACACCCACACACACTCACCCACACAAACTCACACACACAAACTCACCCACACAAACTCACCCACACAAACTCACCCACACAAACTCACCCACCCACACACACTCACCCACACACTCACCCACCCACACAAACTCACCCACACAAACTCACCCACACAAACTCACCCACACAAACTCACCCACACACTCACCCACACAAACTCACCCACACAATCTCACCCACACTCACTCACTCACCCACACAAACTCACCCACACACACTCACCCACAATCACCCACTCACCCACACAAACTCACCCACACAAACACACTCACCCACACACACTCACCCACACAAACTCACACACACAAACTCACCCACACAAACTCACCCACCCACACCCACCCACACAAACTCACCCACACAAACTCACCTACACAAACTCACCCACACAAACTCACCCACACACACTCACTCACCCACACAAACTCACCCACACAAACTCACCCACATACACACACACTGACCCACACACACTCACCCACACAAACTCACCCACACAAACTCACCCACACAAACTCACCCACACAAACTCACCCACACTCACTCACTCACCCACACAAACTCACCCACATACACACACACTCACCCACACACACTCACCCACACAAACTCACCCACACTCACCCACTCACCCACACAAACTCACACACACACTCACCCACACACACTCACCCACACAAACTCACCCACACTTACTCACTCACCCATACAAACTCACCCACATACACACACACTCACCCACACAAACTCACCCACACAAACTTACCCACATACACACACTTACCCACACACACTCACCCACACACACTCACTCACCCACACTCACCCACACTCACCCACACTCACCCACACAAACTTACCAACACAAACTCACCCACACACACACTCACCCACACACACTCACCCACACTAACTCACCCACACTTACTCACTCACCCACACAAACTCACCCACATACACACACACTCACCCACACACACTCACCCACACAAACTCACCCACACTCACTCACACACACAAACTCACCCACATAAACACACACAAACTCACCCACACAAACTCACCCACACAAACTCACCCACACAAACTCAGCCACACAAACTCACCCACACAAACTCACCCACACACTCACCCACACACTCTCCCACACTCACTCGCCCACATTCACTCACCCACACAAACTCACCCACACTCACTCACTCACCCACACAAACTCACCCACATACACACACACTCACCCACACACACTCACCCACACACTCACTCACCCACACAAACTGACCCACACTCACTCACTCACACACACAAACTCACCCACACACTCACCCACACACACTCACCCACACAAACTCACCCACCCAAACTCACCCACACAAACTCACCCACACACTCACCCACACACTCTCCCACACTCACTCGCCCACATTCACTCACCCACACAAACTCACCCACACTCACTTACCCACACTCACTCACCCACACAAACTCACTCACACAAACTCACCCACACAAACTCACCCACACACTCACCCACACAAACTCACCCACACAAACTCACCCGCATACACACACTCACCCACACACACTCACTCACCCACACACACACACACAAACACCCAAACAAACTCACCCACCCAAACTCACCCACACATAGTCACCCAAACAAACTCACCCACACACTCACCCACACACACTCCCACACTCACTCGCCCACACAAACTCACTCACCCACACACACTCACCCACACAAACTCACCCACACAAACTCACCCACACAAACTCACCCACACAAACTCACCCACACAAGCTCACCCACACAAACTCACCCACACAAACTCACCCACACACTCACTCACCCACACAAACTCACCCACACAAACTCACCCACACAAACTCACCCATTCAAACTCACCCACACACTCACCCACACTCACTCACTCACCCACACAAACTCACCCACATACACACACTCACCCACACACACTCACCCACACACTCACTCACCCACACAAACTGACCCACACTCACTCACTCACACACACAAACTCACCCACACACTCACCCACACAAACTCACCCACACAAACTCACCCACACAAACTCACCCACCCAAACTCACCCACACAAACTCACCCACACACTCACCCACACACTCTCCCACACTCACTCGCCCACATTCACTCACCCACACAAACTCACCCACACTCACTTACCCACACTCACTCACCCACACAAACTCACTCACACAAACTCACCCACACAAACTCACCCACATACACACACACTCACCCACACAAACTCACCCACACACTCACCCACACACACTCACCCACACAAACTCACCCACACTCACTCACACACACAAAGTCACCCACATAAACACACACAAACTCACCCACACAAACTCACCCACGCAAACTCACCCACACAAACTCACCCACACAAACTCACCCACACACTCACTCACCCACACTCACTCACCCACACAAACTCACCCACACACTCACCCACACACACTCACCCACACTCACTCACCCACACAAACTCACCCACCCAAACTCACCCACACATAGTCACCCACACAAACTCACCCACACTCACCCACACACACTCTCCCACACTCACTCACCCACACACACTCACCCACACAAACTCACCCACACAAACTCACCCACACAAACTCACCCACACAAACTCACCCACAGAAACTCACCCACACAAACTCACCCACACAAACTCACCCACACAAACTCACCCACACAAACTCACCCACACAAACTCACCCACACAAACTCACCCACACAAACTCACCCACACAAACTCACCCACACAAACTCACCCACACAAACTCACCCACACAAACTCACCCACACAAACTCACCCACACAAACTCACCCACACACTCACTCACCCACACAAACTCACCCACACAAACTCACCCACACACTCACCCACACTCACTCACTCACCCACACAAACTCACCCACATACACACACACTCACCCACACACTCACTCACCCACACAAACTGACCCACACTCACTCACCCACACACACTCACCCACACACACTCACCCACACAAACTCACCCACACAAACTCACCCACCCAAACTCACCCACCCAAACTCACCCACACAAACTCACCCACACACTCACCCACACACTCTCCCACACTCACTCGCCCACATTCACTCACCCACACAAACTCACCCACACTCACTTACCCACACTCACTCACCCACACAAACTCACTCACACAAACTCACCCACACAAACTCACCCACATACACACACACTCACCCACACAAACTCACCCACACACTCACCCACACAAACTCACCCACACTCACTCACACACACAAACTCACCCACATAAACACACACAAACTCACCCACACAAACTCACCCACACAAACTCACCCACACACTCACTCACCCACACAAACTCACCCACACAAACTCACCCACACACTCACACTCACCCACACACACTCACCCACACTCACTCACTCACCCACACAAACTCACCCACATACACACACTCACCCACACACACTCACCCACACACTCACTCACCCACACAAACTGACCCACACTCACTCACTCACACACACAAACTCACCCACACACACTCACCCACACACACTCACCCACACAAACTCACCCACACAAACTCACCCACACAAACTCACCCACACACACTCGCCCACACACACTCGCCCACACACACTCGCCCACACACACTCGCCCACACACACTCGCCCACACACACTCGCCCACACACACTCGCCCACACACACTCACCCACACACACTCACTCACCCACACACACTCACCCACACAAACACCCACACTCACTCACTCACCCACACAAACACACCCACAATCACTCATCCACACACACTTACACGCCCATAAACTCACCCACACTCACACACTCACTCACCAACACACACTCATCACACAAACTCACCCACACAATCTCACCCACACAAACTCACCCATACAATCTCACTCACACAATATCACCCACACAAACTCATCCACACAAACTTACACACACAAACTCACCCACACCCACCCTTCCACACTCACTCACCCAAACAATCTCACCCACACAAACTCACCCAGACTCACCCACACTCATCCACTCACCCCTCAAAGTTGGAGCTGGACTTCCTTATTTATTCCCTACTGTAGACCTTTTTAAAGAGTGGGATGTGCTTACTGTCAGAAAGTACTTCGTATTGCGTACAGTGCTGAAAGAACACTCCTTGTTGCAATACGACCTGAATTTCCAAAAGGATAAGCGCCAAAGGGGCAAGGTGTGCCAAACACAAGCTTGCAACTATTCTCACTCCCATAATTTTTTCATATTTCTCGGTTCCTTTATAATAAACCGAACAACATTCTCAATATACACACGTCAACACCGTCTAGGGATATTTTGTATAAAGTTCTTAAACTCAAAAATACTGGCCACTTTTAAATTCTTTTGAAGAAAGTTTATTTTGTAAGCCTTTTTGAACGATTCTAAATTTAAATTTGAAAAAATACATTAAAAACAAAAGATTTACGCGGCATAATGGTAGCGAAGTCCGAAGGTTTCATTTACCTACAGTAGTTTGTGGCTATTTTTTTGTGTACAATTTAAGTTTTATAACAAGTTATCGGTTAATTCCGAATTAATGTTATTGTGTGCATCATGCAGCGGCGCCATTTAACTAGAGAAGAAATGTTAAGGGCAGTAGGCATGCTCCAAGCTGGGGCTACTCAACGGAGTATTGCTGAGGAGTTTGGACAAGACAAAACGTGATATCAAGGTTATGGTCACGTTATCGTGCTACTGGTGAAGTGGCTGAAAGACACCCAGGCGGGAAGCGCATAACCACTCAACGACAAGACCGATTTTTGCAAGTTGCCGCGAGAAGATAACCAAATGTTACGGCCATGCAGTTGGTTCAGAGGCTCCAGTCAGAGCACCAGTTGCTTATGAGTGACCAAACTGTGAGGAGAAGGCTGCATGAAGCTAACCTTCATGCTCGCAGACCGCTTCGTACTCCAGCACTACGCCGAGGAAATCGTGGACGACGACTAGAGTGGCTCGTGAACATTTGCTCTGGGAAGAAAACCAGTGCTCTGTAGTGCTGTTTACCGATGAGTCCCGGTTCGGTTTCCATCCCGATACGCGTAGAGTGCGTGTTTGGCGAGTTCCTGGTCGTGAGAGCCGTCTGCAACATCCTCAGGAAGTCCATTCATACCACGGCGGGACAATTATGGTTTGGGCGGGAATTCCTGTTGGTGGTCTTCCACACACACACACACACACAGACACACAGACACACACACACACACACACACACAGACCTCGTTTGGATCAGCAACACTATGACGGCTGAAAAATACCGTAACGAGGTGCTAGTACCAATAATCTACCCCCATCGACTACAAATGGGCCAAGAATTCACGCTCATGCACGATAACGCCCGTCCGCACACAGCGAGAGTGGTGACGAGCTGGTTGCAGGAGCACGACGTATCGGTCTTAGGCTGGCCCGCTCAATCGCCTGACCTAAACCCCATAGAACACGCGTGCGACATGCTCCAAAGAAGGGCTTTGAGGAATTTCCCTGCAAACGTTGCGACGGAAGAGCAACTCTTTTTGGCATCTTAGCCGGACCTGGGACAATATACCGCAGCAAGACTCGGATAACTTAATCCAAAGCATGAAAAACCGTTGCAGGACCGTTATTAACGTCATGAGTGGTTTTACTGACTACTGATTTTTCACAGAACTGTTAAAAACAAATTATTTTTTCCTTATTTGTAAATTTTTCTTGAGAAATACATTCGTTGTTAGTTTTACCATTATTTCATGTTTTTTCTTTATTTGAATAAAAATTTGTTTACGCAAAAAAACATTGTTTTCTTTTATTCTGGAGTGTAGTCTGATAAATGGGCTTTATAAAAATATATACATGTTGTATGCTATTTTTAATACATTTTGAGTAAATTGAGTAAATCCAAAATATTCCTAGACAATGTTGATGTGTATATATCCTCTAACGAAAGTTAAATGTAAAACCTCGGTCACTAAATATTTGAAAACTCTAGACTACCAGGAAACAGAAAAATTATTAATCCCTCTCAGATAGGGGATCTCTACTTTCTGACTATCCTCTCTGCTGCTTTTGAAAACTATTGTACTTGAACCGCAGTCTTCCTTCAATCATGCTCGCACCGAATAAACTCACTATAAATCATCTTTGCACCACAGTCACTCAAGCAATTTCCTACGCATATACACCTAACCACATTTTGTCCATACACACTCTCCAGCTACTCACACGCGTTCTGATATTTCCACAATAATTTTATTTTTTTAATTTTTTGTTATTTCATTTTACTGTGTTTTAACTTGATTTCCTGCATTTCTTCTTACTATGCAAATGCTATTAGAACAAAAGTAGGATATAGCAGGCGAATAGCTGCGGGAGGGCCCTGGTCACTTGTAATACAGGTATCTATAGAGACCTACTTCAAGCACCAGTCTCTCACAAAGTTAATTACATATTCGTGCTCCACTGTTACCCTAGCATTAAGTAACTTGTGTATAGAAAATAAATGATATATATTATTATTATTACTCACTCACCCACACTCACCCACATAACCTAACCCACACAAACTCACCCACACTCACACACACACACATACACGCCCACAAACTCACCCACACTCACTCACCCACTCACTCATCCACACTTACTCACCCAGTCACTCACCCACACACACTCACCCACTCACCCACATAAACTCACCCACACTCACTTACCCACACTCACTCACCCACACAAACTCACCCACACTCACTCACACACTGACACGCCCACAAACTCACCCACACTCACTCACCCACACAAACTCACCCACACAAACTCACCCACACTGACTCACACACACTTACACGCCCCCAAACTCACCCACACTCACCCACAAAAACTTACCCACACAAACTCACCCACACAAACTCACCCATACACACTCACCCAAACTCACTCTCCCACACACACTCATCCACACAAACTCACCCACACTCACTCACTCACTCACACACACTCATCCACTCACCCACACATACTCACCCACACTCACTCACCCACACACACTCACCCAAACTCACTCACCCACACACAATCACCCACTCACCCACACAAACTCACCCACATTCACTCATCAACACACACACACTTACACGCCCACAAATTCACCGACACTCACTCACACACTCACTTTCCCACACACACTCACCCACTTAAACTCACCCACACTCACCCACACACTTGACAACACACACAACCACACACTCACCCACATACACACACACTTACACTTAACCACACATACTCACCCACACACACACACTCACCCACACACTCACCCTCACACTCACCCATACACACACACCGACTCTCACACTCACCCATACACACACACCGACACACCCACACACACACACATTCACCCACACATTCACCCACACACCCACACTCACTCACTCACCCACACACGAAGAAACAGATTGGTCTAACATCACTGCCGAATCAGACGTTAATGTTGACACAGATCATTTCGTCAACTTAATGATAAATGATGTTTATTCAGTAAATAGGTTACAAGGAACACTTTTTCACGTCAATGTTTTTTGTCAGTTAGATGAGGCCGGTGTTTCCTAGCTGACTACCCTGAGAAGAAACACCGAAACAAACTCAGAGGTCAAAGTCTCTTTTAAAGTGTTTAAATCCATACAATATGTACTGGTTAAATCATATGAGAACCATGTACGTTTATGTCTGGGATGAGCTTTTTGAAGAAAGCAACACACAAATTCGAGTGGACCTGTCTAGACAGTGCAAGCATTTGTCAGTCATCGTGTAGCTCAACTCAGAACTTTGAGGAACTCAACGAACCGACGAACAATACCAAACTAGGGACATTTGAGTAGGCCGCAAAAATACTCAAACTGCCAGACAACGTTAAAAATTACTGTAAAAATGAGGAGAAAATAATAATAATAACCCACATACTCCTCACATTTACAATAATTAAGTAATAAAAAAAAATATAATACTTTACAAAGTAAATATTTATGTCAAACAAAATAGTAATAATAAAATGTCAATCAAAAAAATAAAAATAAATATAATACTTAACAAAGTATTCAAGTAAAAAAAAAAAAAATGTCAAAAAAAAATTTAAATATAATAATGCAAGGTACAAGTATTCATGTCAAAAACGAATAAAAAAAAAATCATCAGTGTTTATATATAAGCAGTAAGAATGAAAAAAAAAATTAAAAAAAAACTTAATGACACAAAAAATTAAAGACTTTAGCTCAAAAGCCAAAGTACGTAGTTCTGAAGCCATACGTAAGCCCTGGATGACGAAAGGTCTGCTTAGATGCATTCGAAAGAGAGACCTCCTGCACTACAACTCCAGGAAAAATCAAGACGATGTTACAATCCAAAGACAATATAAAACTTATAGAAATTAATGTAATGACATTATTAAAAAGCTAATGAGGAATACAACCGCAAATTGCTGACTGAAAATAAAGACAACACCAAGAAACTTTGGCAAAGTATTAAGGAAATCTGCTATATGAAAAAAAGTATCAGTACAAACGCAGACATCACTAAAAAGAACGGTAAATTCTACCAATGAGTTTTTTAGTACAGTTGGTAAAAAATTAGCTGATAGCATCCTGTCTGAGCTAAAAGTTACTGAAAAACAACTGGCGGATAATACAAGACTGGACTGGTCACTATTGGGAACTCCTTCTTCTTTACTCCAACTGACCCATAAGAAATTATAAAAATCATTGAAAACCTGAAATCCTACTCTGCCCCTGGAAATGATTTGATCAGCAATTCGATTTTAATACAAAATAAAACATATCTTGCCCCTGTTCTCTCCCACATATTTAACCTTAGCTTGTCTGCAGGTGTCTTTCCGGACTGTCTCAAGGTAGCAAATGTCTGTCCCATCTTCTAATCTGGCGACCCGCTTCAAGTTACTAACTACAGACCTATTTCTTTATTATCTTCAGTGTCTAAAATATTAGAGAAACTTGCCAATAGTCGGTTACAAAAATTCCTTGAAAAAGAAAAACTATTATCTAGTAATCAATTTGGCTTTCGTCGAAAAATGTCAACAGAGGATGCAGTAGTAACACTTGTTGACCACGTCACTGAAAGGGTAGATTCTGTAGACAAATGTATTGGCGTGTTCATAGATATGGCTAAGGCATTCGACACTGTGTCTCGGCCGATACTCTTGCAGAAGCTATCGTTAATGGGAATACGGGGTCTAGCTCTGAACTGGTTTTACTCCTACCTATCAAACCGTCAGCAAAGAGTAAAATCTATAGGCGAAACGATAAACGAGTATTCTGATATCTCCTTTGGCGTTCCTCAGGGAAGCGTGCTCGGGCCAACTCTCTTCTTGGCCTATATCAATGATCTCTGCAACCTTCGAATAGAGAATGCAAAGATTCTCACGTTTGCGGATGACACGGCTATCGTACTCCATAGCAATAACTGGGATGGGGTCGTTGATGCTACTCAGAGAGGCCGAGCTAAGGTGATGAAATGACTGCAGCAAAACCTTCTTACGTTGAATGCCAGTAAGACAAAATACATGACATTTAAAATATCGAAGCGCCTACAGCCCGAAAACCCACTCCGAATCAAGCTCCACTCTTGCAAGCACTTTAGCAGTAATTCTTGTCAATGTGTCGAGATTGTACAAGTTGACCATATAAAATACCTTGGTGTCTTGATCGACAATCAGTTATCCTGGATCAAGCAAATAGATGCTGTCACTGCTAGAGTTCATATTTAAAAAACTTCGGAACATAGCTGATTACAATACCCTAAGATGTGTGTACTTCGCTTTATGCCAATCTATTTTTAATTATTGTATAGTGGGATGGGATGCAGCAGCTAAGACTCATTTAATAAAACTGGAATGAGCGCAAAGAGTTCCAAGCTTAAAGGTTGCTCATGGAAGGCCCTATCGTTATCCCACTGACAGGCTGTACCAAGAATGTAACGTTCTTAGGATAAGACAGCTTTTCATTCTGTCTGTCTTATTACGCTTCCACCGACAGGCGCCCCAAACTCAAACCAAATCTATGCATCACGGTCATGCAGACAGAAAAAACGGAAAACACCCACTACTCGCACTAAACACGCTCAAAGACCTCCTAGATACACGGGTCATGAATGGACCCGTGTATCTAGGAGATCTTTGAAAAACTAAATAAAATTCTTGACATAGTAGGTTGTTCAAAGCACACTTGTAAAATGAAAATTATAAAGTGGCTATCTGACTCACTTACTTTAAATTCTTTGGCAATACTCACCCAAGCATATGACATATCACATCCCTTTAACACACATAATATATACACATACATAAACATAACTACAAACACATACAAACTACATTACATTACACTCTACACAAACCTAGTATTGTAATTTTGCATGTTTCCTCTAGATATGTAAGTTAAGTTTAAATGTTGTTTAGACTAAGCAACCAAATGATTACTGAATTACCCACTAGTGAACTTGTAACATGTCATTAACTTGAAAATAACTAGATCCCATGACACAGGGTATCCTAGTGTGGGATCTAGGGTTACTTTATTGCACTTATCTTCTTATTTCTTTATTTTATTATCTTATATTTGTTGTGCTTAAGATGTCAAGAAACGTGCTCTTAACAAATTTACTTTACTTTACTATTTTTATTTTACTTTACTTTACTATTTTTAATTTACTTTACTTTACTTTACTTTACTTTACTTTACTTTACTTTACTTTACTTTACTTTACTTTACTTTACTTTACTTTACTTTACTTTACTTTACTTTACTTTACTTTACTTTACTTTACTTTACTTTACTTTACTTTACTTTACTTTACTTTACTTTACTTTACTTTACTTTACTTTACTTTACTTTACTTTACTTTACTTTACTTTACTTTACTTTACTTTACTTTACTTTACTTTATTTTACTTTACTTTACTTTACATTATCGTTTTGCATCTTGCAACATCGTCCTGAAAAACCCGACTGTAAAATCAACTAAAAAGTTCCAAACAAGTTACTTTTCAAGCAGTCTGATGCAGCTTGTGGCAGTTATTTTAGTTAAATGATTCATTTCATGCCACAAACTTCATCAGACTACTTGCTTTTTACAGTTGTGTTTTTTGAAAATATTCAATTTTTTTATTTACTCGCAAGACAAATCAATATGACTTAAGAATTATCAAAATCGACCCACGTATTTGGTCTCTAACTAAAGTGCCACAAAGGGACAAATACACATACATAGGCTGATAAACACATTACCCTCCTTTGCGTCGCGCAGTCGGGTAAGAAGGTATTGTCTTCTTTGTGATTCGCTTTTTGAGATGTCGATTTGTAGTAGTTGAGGTTCTATGTTAATAAGTAGGTAGAATGGTAGAGCAATCTACTTTAATCAACCTAATTATTGCAAACTACTCGTAGCATAACAGTAACGCTGCGTATCCCCAAATAAGTTCCAGGAAATTTGAATGTATTATACACTAGATTTGTACTGAAACCGTCCAATTATTTCTGCACAGGGCTGCAACGCGCCGCGGTACACGGTCGGCAGACAGACAAAGCTATCAATTACAGAGCGCTGCACAATTGAGGTATCTTTATGAACTGTAACGTCATAATTACGATGTATTTGCATACTTGGCTTTAACAGCGGCTTTGTTTTGTGATGTCGTAAATTAAGTAGTAGTGTCAAAAATAATAATAATAATAATAATAACTTGTAGTAGTCGCTTGGACCCTATTCCCGATACCGGTGGGCTCCTACTTTTTATATTTTTAAATGTTTTTGTATTTATTTATGTTTTTATATGTAAGTACCTAAATATTTGAAAATGTAAAGTGTATGTATATAAGATTAAATAAATAAAGTAAAGTAAAGTAAAGTAAATAGTTTATTTTCTCGCCACAATACAATTATTTTTACATATTTTACATCAATGCAATTACTAAGCATATTGTGAGAGACTGGTGCCTAAGCTAGGCTTATTGCCTGTGTTTCAGGACACCAGGCCTCCTCCTTAGTGGGTTACAGTTTGTGCACAGGATTTCACATAAGGTTGTGGTAAAAAATTTAAGTAAACAGACAAAGAAAGAAAAATCATAATCAATGACATAGAAAATATGAAAAAATTGACAATTTATTTATTTATTTATTTATTTATTTATTTATAGAAGGTAGCTTCACAGCTGACAATAAGTAAACATAAATTGGATAATTCAAAACAATACGCCAATTACGAAGTACACAGATAAAACAATAAGCATAGAAGAGAGTGACATGAAGTATGTATAGTGTGTGCGTGTGTGTATTTGTACGGTGTGGGTTTCTGTGGATGTGTGTGATGATGTGTGTATGTATGACTAACTGGCACTACAGGCGTAACTGGGCCTCTCGTGTTTGGTCTAACATAAGGGTGATCTCTTTTTTAAGACGGTTCCGAGTGATATTGAAGAGGTCCAGTGTTGGAAACTTGTCATTATATAATGCTGGTAGTCGCAAGAAAGGTGACATCTTCATATAATTAGTGGCAGCCGAAGGAACAGCTAACAGATTTGTATGTCTAGTACGTTTAAGTGGGACGTTAAAGTTAACTTTGCAGAGCAATTGTGGGCAGTCAAATTTATTATTAAGTACGTCGTATATTAACATCATGTCATTTAGACAATATGATAAGATTTTGTGTGTGATTGTGAGTGTGCGTGATTGTAAGTGTGTGTGATTGTAAGTGTGCGTGAAAATGTGTGTAAGTGTTTGAGAGGGATACGGAGGCTTACACTATTACAGCAAATAGTCCTTCAGTGTCGTCGTAGCTTAACTCCTGTAGCCAGGAGGTTAGTTTCGCCTTGCATTCGGTCTTATGAAGTTTGTATATAGCCAAGATTTTGTTAATTTTATTATATAGATATGGACCGAGGTGGCAGAAGTAGTGTCTGGAGTGCATGGTGGTAAGTTTTAATTGGCTTCTGACTACAGGATTGTGGCGCCTTTTGCCACAAGACAAAGAGGGATTGTAGCTCAGAAGGCCATGCTGCATCAGGATGGTCTGCCGCCGCACAAATATCTGGCGTACCGTCAGAACTTTTGCCTTTTTGTACAAAAGATTGGTGGGATATCTGAACGGCAGGAAAAAGGACACCTTTAATATTGCTCTTTGCGCTCTCTCTAACTCGATAAGTGTGGTCCTCGGAGCACCACCCCAGGACGTGATGCAGTAGTTAAGTAGGGACTGAGCTAGGGCAAAGTACACGGATCTCCTCAACCCATCATCAGCCACATGTCTCAGGGTCTTAAAGACGTATATCAACTTGCGCATCCTACCACTAAGTGTAGATATGTGCTCATGGAAACGCAGGCCAGTGTCCACTATTACGCCAAGGTATTTTACCGAGTTGGCTTTCTGGAGATGTATGCAGGAGCAGGTGCTGTTGTGTGGCTTGGGACAGGAGTGGGCTACAATCGAATGCGGTAGTGTCGAGCTTGGTTCTGTCCTGTGGGTGATTGTAAAAGTGAGGTAGTGTGTTTTTCCCGCATTTAACGTGAGTATATTACCTTGCAACCAGTCCGAGACAATATTAAATCCCGATTGTGCGTATTTAAAGACATCACTCCAGGTATTCGCATTAAACAGAAGGACAGTGTCATCTGCGAAGGTAATTATTTTACCGTTCGGAAGAGTGAGCAAACCCAGGTCGTTTATGTAGATGAGAAACAGTGTCGGGCCTATCACGCTGCCTTGCGGCACACCGTAGGTGACTATCCGCTCATCACTGATGTATTCATCCACTCTAACGCACTGGGTTCGCTCACTCAAATAGTCCACAAAAAGCTTGAGCTGATTCCCTCTAACTCCAAGGCGATCGAATTTCTCAATCAGAATGGGAACAGAAACCGTGTCAAAGGCCTTGGCAAGATCCAGGAAAATTCCGATAACCTTTTGACCTCTATCCAGGTTGGTAATAATATAGTTAGTTAGGTCATGAACAGCATCAGAAGTTGATCTGCCAGCTCTGAAACCGTACTGAGACGGAGAGATTATGTTGTACTTGGTCAAGTAGTTTACAAGTCTGCTGTTCATGATCCTTTCTAGTACCTTAGATAACGTAGGCAATACAGCTATGGGTCTGTAGTTACTGACACAGTTTCTGTCTCCACTCTTGAAGATAGGGTGAATAATGGCTTCTTTAAACGCCTTGGGGAATAAAAAATGGAATAATAATAATAGTATTTTTTATAATTTTAAATGTTTTTTTTCTTTTCTTTTTTATATGACTTGTAAGAAATATTTAAAATTATAATTTATATATGTATAGAAAATTAATAAACGACATAATAATAATAATATTCCACAACTATCACACAACGCCATCTAGTCACAAGCTAAGCAGAGCTTGTGTTATGGGTACTAGACAACTGATAAACATACTTATATATTTCTAAATACGAGTAAATACACATTATAGATAAATTACACCCAGACACAGAACAAATGATCGTGCTCATACACAAACATTTGTCCTGGGTGGGAATCGAACCCACGACCTCCGGCATAGCAGTCAGGGTCACTAACCACTAGACCAACAGGCCAGTCAAAGAAAAAAAAAAAAACCGGTCAAGAGCGAGTCGGACTCGCGCGCAAAGGTTTCCGAACAAATTATATTTTTGTCAGGTTTTTTTTTTAAACTGCCTTCACCTTATAGATTTTCCTGTAATTATATGTAAATAACTACTTTTTGTATTTTTTTTCAAAATGTTAGGCCCAGTGGTTTCGGAGATAAGGCAGCGGGGTATGGTCAGTTTTCATCTATTTTCTTCAATAACTTCAAAATTATATATTTTAAAATTATGTAAAAAATATATTCGAGATTCTCATAATGTGCCCTTTCATTTGATATGTCGCATGATACAGTTTAAAAACCTTACATAATGTTCAGATTGTTGCATAAAATTATATAGATTCAAGTTCTTAAAACTTAACAGACAGATGTGTTGCTGGAGAGTTTGTTGGCCACTTCTTCTTCACAGCTAAAACACTAGGAAGTGGTGACGGGCGGGCGTTTTTTGGGGGACTGTCTTTATGTAGAACTTTGACGTTCAAAAAGTGCTGGTTCTCAGCCTAGTTTGAATAAATGACTTTTGATTTTGATTTATTTTGATTTTGTAACACACGTACTTAGAGTTAATTACTAACACAGCCTGTCAAGTAGTATATCCTTAGGGGTTGTCTCCACGAGCGAGAGAATCGCGGCGATATTATCGTCGTGCCACATATTTCTATACAATCTCTCGCCGCGATAACATCGCCGTGTGTAGACACGTTCTAAGAGAGTGTATAGAAATACGTGTCACGACGATAATATCGCCGCGATTATCTCGCTCGTGGAGACGGCCCCTTAGATCATCTATGTCATAATAGCGACTGGCGGGAGCCGGACGCTACGAGATGGCGCTGTACAAATACGTCACGAATCTGGATTGCGGTGTTCAGATTTTCCGTGAATTAGTGACCCTCGATAGATTAATTATGGCCCCTCGACGCTAGATGGATTTGTACAAATACGTCACAGTCCTGAATCGCGGTGTTATGACTCTCCGTAACCATGACCCCCTAAGGGAATTGTAAGTCAAATCAAGCTATTTCTCCTGCTATCAGCGAGGCGCATCCGCGGATCTCGTCCTAATTGGAAAGGTCACGCAGAACACCCATGATAGTTTGGTGGAGTAGCCGAGACTGTATACTTTTTTTTGGTTAGAGGACTACCTCCCCAGCCCTCGTTCGAGCGGACTCGGCTGTGTGGAACTGCGCGCCTATATTTTTTATAAAGTTTTAAAGTCAAGTATTGTTTAAGCAAACACTGTACTGGGTGGCGCAAAAGTAAAGACCCTATTTGGTTCAGCTATAACATTTTTTCTAAATTAGAAAACTAGATTTAGATTTTTTTAAATGTATATTTGTGCCATTAAATTTCGTACCATTAGGATTTAAAGATGATGTCTTTTAAATGGTGACCTCCAGAGTTGATACACATTTGAGCCCTATTTATGACATTTTGCATAACTTGCCGTAACACTTCCTGCGATATGTTCGTTATTTCTTGACGAATGTTTTCTTTTAGAGCTGCGAGAGTCTGTGGCTTGTTCACATACACCCGAGATTTCAAAAAACCCCAAAGAAAGAAGTCTGGACTGGTCAGATCGGGTGATCTTGCAGGCCAAGGCAAATCGCCAAAACGAGAGATAACTCGGCCTGGAAAAGCGTCCCTCACTAAAGTAAAACGAGTAAAACGGTAAAACGGACGGAGTAAAACGGTCCATGTTTATTTTCAGTGTATTTTACATTTGTTCACTACACAATTTTCAACAACAGAATGACAGAAAATGTCATATAAAAAAAAAAAAGGTATTTTCTTTAGTGCCACTACTTTTGCGCCACCCGTTATAATCCTGCTGCAAAATATACGTCTCAAGCTATCTTCGAGTTTTCTTCACTTCTGTGACGACATCGACCAGCCCAAGCAGCAGTTTTCCGATTTTCAGCCCAAAAGTGACCCCCTTATTCCTAATTAATTTATTTAGGGTACACATCCATGTTTGGGTCACTAATATTCATGTGTACCAGATTTCAACTCTATCGGTCCAGTAGATTCGGAGCAAATTGGCTGTGACAGACGGACAGACAGACAGGAGGAGGAGGGCGGGGGGGAGGTCTTGGGGAGTGATTGGTGGAGTGCTTCTATAATCTAAATGGTGTACATAATAAAGAGTATTCTGTTCTATTCCATAAGGTTTCCGTTTTTTCATTCGGACTTTAAGAACCCTAAAAATTGTAAAATTGTCAAAGAATCCGACTATCTGGTATTAGTTTTAGTTCGATCTGTTAGAATGGAAAAGTCCCGAACCTTTTTAAAAAGATTTATTTAACTTCCTAAAATAAAGGTCAATACATAATTTAATTATTTTGGGGAAAACTCGGTATTCGTTCCAACTCAATGAATGCCAAATCCGAACTGCCTGGGAAGCGATGGGGAGTCATGTTCTAGAAGGACTAAAGCTGACTAATGGCTCAATTACACCTTCCGATTTCAAGGGACCCAATTTAGGAAACAGGAAGGTGTAATAGCAGTTAGAGCAGTTAGTGTACGATTTAGTGAGATTGGGACGTCCCGATTTGACTTCCTAAATTGTGTACGATTTAGGATAGTGTAATCGCATCACCCCGATTTAGAGCTAAGTGTTGCCAATTTAGAGACTTTGTCGCTACAAATGGGGTAGTAGTCTTTTGGTTTGTGTTTAAAATTAAATTAAATTTCACAAAGTCCCTTTCCCAGAAAAAAAATCTGAGTCCGCTCTTTTTATTTTTAAGTCTGCTCCTGGTAGAATCAGTTTTTAAGAGACTTTAGAGCGACTTTTGATATTCTGTTTAGGGACTCGAATTTGTAAGAGTTGGCAACACTGCCGACTTAGGAGTTCAATTTAGGATAGTGTAATTGCTCGCTTCCTGCTTCCTAGTTAGTTAGTTCCTAAATTGGGTCCCTTGAAATCGGAAGGTGTAATTGAGCCTTAAGCATCAGTGTCAGCATTTATCTATACAAAGTAGGGATGTTTGGGGTTGTTTTCTATTAGTCGAGGTTTTTTTTTATTAATTTTTTATTTTTATTTGCGTCATTTTATAAGTTATATTTTTGGAATCGTCTCCTCAACCCCTTTATTTTGATACCCCATGGAACCAGGTCACAAAATACGACTACAAGTCGTTAAAATCCATCCAGCCGTTCCGACTACAGAGTATGTCAAAGAGATAGATATATGTAGGTACATACATAGTCATGAAAACGAGTAATCATCGTTTCACTAATTTACTTCGTATTTTATTAAAATTAGGGCTAATTTTTGATGGTCTGATAAATTTCTGGGACCTTTTTTAAATTTTGGGTCTTTTTAGGGTTCCGTACCCGAAGGGTCCAAACGGAGCCCTATTGCTGTTACTCACGTGTCCATCTGTCTGTCTGTCCGTCGTTTGTCACACAGGTTTCTACAGCTAAACGGTTGCAACTGCAGTCTTCTTTCACAGTATAAGCATAGGGGCGCTCCCCACAGCTAAAAGGAGGCGCGAAAAATAAATTGACCAATCCCATCAAGTAGGTCAATCATTGTTTAGAGCTCGTTGAGTAGATAAATATTGTATTACTTGTTTAAAAAAAAATGGGAACACAAAAATGAGAAGCCACCAAAGTCAGCTTTATTTTTTTTTTCCCGAGTAATTTTTTAACTTCCCATTGACCTATGAACTTGAAATTTTGTGATAATGTTTATTATTACGTATATTTTACTAACAAACACCAATATCTTGATAAATCAGATTTTTTCTTTAAACTTCCCTAATTTATCCTATTACCCTTATAATATACTACATTTGGTACGGAACCCTAAATGAGCGAAGTCCGACACGCACTTCGATGGATTTTCTGTTAACACGTGAGTTTCGGTTTTGGCCGAAACTGGAAGGGGAGCCGAACATTCGGTTGTTTCTGTTTTGGCTAAAAATCGTGTTTCGGTCGGACACAAGAGACTTCCTTCAACTATTTAAGACTAGCTTCTGCCAGCTGTTTCGCCCGCGTGGAGTTAGTACTTCCCTCCATTATAAATTATAGCCTATATGTTATTCTGATGTATAAGCTATATTATTGTAAAGTTTCATCCAAATGCGTTCTGTAGTTTTTGCGTGAAAGAGTAACAAACATACATCCTCACAAACTTTCATTTATATTATTAGTGGGACTAATAGTTTGTACATGAAGACAAAGCAATCAGTTACAGTGCACAATTGGAGTATCATGAACTATGATAATTCGCATATGTAGACCGTTCCATTAGTCGTCCACAGAATTGTAGGTTTCGAAGCTTTACTAACGGAATTGGAAACGGTTGTATGGTAGTCTACACCATGATTGCAGTTAACAATACGCCCATTCTATTAATTTGAGATCTCTTTTAAGGAAAACAGGATCTGACAGTGAATCCTGATAATATTGAGAGAAAACCTCGAAAATTGTGGGCACGTTTAGCGTTTCTGTATGTATATGTTCGGCCCTCACTCCGTTATTTATGAACCGATTTTGATGATTATTTTTTTCTTAGATAGGGTATACCTCAAGGGTGGTCCCATGTCAAGGAAATCAGGATCTGATCATGGGATCCTGCAAAAATTTAGAGAGAACCTCGAAAATTGAGCACGAATATTGTTTCTGTTTACTTTTCATAACTTAATCTAGATGATTCCTAAAAAGCATTTAATCATAATCATAAATCATTTATTTGCCAATAACGTAGGTAATCAGATAAGATGGTAATTTTAAGGATAGTCCCGATACATTTTGCCTTACGGCATGCAAAAATTATTTAACACAATACATCCACCAAGATTTATCATTAGTCAGGATTTGCATACAGATTATATTACCCTTATTATTATTGTGACTGTACTATTAAACAAAAAAAAAAAAGATATATATATATTCAGAATTACGCACTTTAAACCACTATAACACAAAACTGGAATTAAGATAATCAATAAGTTAAATTAAAAATGTCAATAGATTACATTAAATTAAAATTAAAAGTGTCAATAGTAATACTTAAATTAAATTAAAAATGTCGCTATAACAATTTACAAATGTCAATATATTAAATTCAAAATGTCAGTATGTTCATTTACAAATGTCAATAATTTGAGTAAAATATAAAATGTCAATTTAGAATCACAATTAAATATAAATTAAATCATAAAGCAGCGGCATAAATAATTTATTACATAATCATTCAAAACAAAAAAGCCTTATCATCAACAAAATCTGTAATTGCATAGTAACACTTGTCCAACAACAGTTTTGTTAACTTTTTAAAAAAAACTCTAATTGGCAATTCCTTGAAATTTGTCGGCAGTTTATTATATATTATAGGACCCATGGCTAAGATTTTTTTTTTTTTTAGTAAAGCCGTGTTGTAACCTCCTGTATATAGGAATCATCACATTATTATTTAGGAATCATCACATCATGAAACTGAGCTGATGATGAAAACCATACCTTTCCTAAACAATAGAAGTTAGATATAAAAACTGGTTTTAGTGACAAATACAATTTTATCAAGATTCCATTATCAGATCCTGATTTCCTTGACATGGGACGACCCTTGAAGTATAGCCTATCTAACAAAAATATAATACTTATGATCGGTTCATAAATGACGGAGTGAGGGCTGAACATACACAAAAAAAAAGGAAAAAATTTGCGCATAGGGTGTTTTGACTTGTATTTGGGGTACAGGGGGCAGGAAAATAGTTACGACATATTTAAATTTTTTTTGATAAGCACGCGTTTGAACACTATCTCACCTGATGGTAAGCGATGATGTGGTCGAAGATGAAGCACGCTTAAAAGTAACCTACTCACTCTTGACTTAAAGACTCCCAGGTTGTAGGTATCAGGCAACACAGACTCCGGTAGGGAATTCCACCCTCTAGCTGTACGCACAATGAATGTGTTCTCAAAACGTTTTGTGCGTGTTGATGGGATGTTCACCATGTACCTGTGGCGCATCGCCGTACGTCTTGTGGTCCGATGTTGGAACGGGCTTGGCGGAATCAAATTATGCAATTCCGTCGCACACTCCCCAAAATGTAACCGATAGAAAACCGACAGGCTAGCAACTCGGCGTCGATGCTCATGACTCTGGAGCTTCGACTCGACGAGCCTATCATTGCCGATGATCCTCTTGGCTCGTTTCTTAATTGCAATTACATAGTCTGCAATGCAGTTCCACATCGGTACCTTCCAGCCATTTCGCACTTGGGTTCACAATCGGTTCAGATACTTTCAGATGCAGATTCATCTGCTAGGGTCACGGGTGTGTTTAAAAGAGTCACGGCGGTCCTCGCACAGACAACTGAAGGAACAAGGGTAGGTTTTAGTCAGTAAGAGTCTGACACGCCCTCCCGCTCCACCCAGAGCGGGAGAAGTTATTTGATGATTTTCCACCCCTAAAGAAAATGGTACAGGTTCATCAGCCGTAGCGAAATAAAGAAGGTAGCACAATTATTATTATTATTCCTAGTAATCCCATTACCATTGAAACATATTCGCCCTGATTTGAGTGGCACGTGCGTGTATCTCATGCTCTCATTACTTGCTCATCAATCACAAAGGAAAGCCTAACCGACATTTGATTTATTAATGTGATATAGACTGTATAATGTACTGTAGTTCTGGTTTAGCGAGGACATGACGTGACGCAATAGTCTGTGTTGTGGTGGACATACGTTTGAATATGTGGTTAGCTTATCTGGTAGCAAATTAATAATTTATTCAAATTCAAATTACGTAGATACATACAATATCAAACTATTTTTTTTATGAGCTTAATAAGCTAACAAAACATTCCACAAGACGTCTGTGTCTGAACTAGATAACTTAACACTTTCAAGGACACTGAACGAGACACAATAGAAGTTTTATTGTTATGACGCCTATTAATAGCCATTTACTGTCCACCATAGTGTTAATATCTGTATCTCAGACAACAGCGCTCTTTCTTAAAATATACATTTGAAAGGTTGCTAGTTCAAACCCGTTTTAAACATACATTATATTAATTTATACATATTTTGGAGCAAATAAAATAAATCTAAAGTACAATAAGGTTAAGTGGTGATCTCCTTTTGTGTAGAATGTAGATGAGTGAGTGAATGTAGGAGGGTGAGTATGTGGCCTAAAGGCGCGGTTATATGACTTTTAATGATTTTTATTTGAAAATCACTTCTTAACGACTAGCCTTATATCTTTGTAAAAAATATATGTTACTATAAACAATATTTTTCGTAATTTAATATGTGAATATTTGCAATTATATTTTTATAACATAGTGTAATTAATTTGTAAAGTTATGTCTAATGCGGATAAAAAAATTGAGAATCACGCAAAAACTATAAAGTGTATTTTTATGAAACCTTTACCATTTTAAAAATCATTTATTAATTATATTTTAGTATACGTGTTTTAGTATAATACTTATTGTTTTATGTGTAATAAATTAATAATGCGTCTGATTTCGGACAGCGCTCCTTGATGGGCGAGTCCTATTACTGGGTGGACGTAAGACGCATTACTTGAGCTCAGCACAGAATACGCAAGCTAACCACTCAAGGTCATTAGCAGTTAATAGCGCCTAATGTCGAACAATTAGTAGGTTTTCTCTTTCGTCATAGGTCAGTTTATGAATGTACTCAAACACTTTATTCTACGAGTAACAACTTCTGTTATTTAAAGCAATTATGTCGATAACTTTATCAATCCTGCTATAAAGGTACGCACCTGAGAAAATTGAAGGTTATGAAAGCAAAGGGTTTTGACTTTTGAAAAGTAGGTATCTCAAAACTAGAAAATTAATATTTCAAACCGTTGTGAATCGGAATAATATTATTTTGTTTATAATGGCTAATCGAAATAGTTGACATAAATATCCAAGACTGGTTAACTCTTCTTACCATCAGTTGAGATTGCAATCATACGCGAGCCTATGTACCTATAGTAATATTATAAAGTGGTATTTGTTTGTATGTTTGTATGTAGGGGATAATCTCTGGAACAACTGAACCATTCTAAACATTTTGTCACTGGTACTAGCTACATACAGTGGTAAAAGCATTTGTGGGAATTATATTTATTATGGGCTGTTTTTTGGCAATCCATGTACACGAAGTCGCGGCCGAAGTGCTAGTCCATAGTAGCATTTATTTTAGTTCAATTATTAATTTCATGCCACCAACTGCATCAGACTGCTTGAAATATGATTTTTTTGAAACATTTTAGTTCTTTTTTACAGGTGGGTTTTTTTCTTCTTCTACCTTTTAGTGAGTTATATTATTGGAATCATCTTCTCGAACCCTTTGTTTTGATATCCCACTTAATATAGTTCGTCAACTTTATTTATTTTCTTTTTCACAATATGGCGTCTGGTTGTCGCCATATTATATTTTGATTACTGTCATATCTTTTGTAGCACTCCCAAGATTAAGACGAATCAATTGACTTATCAAAATCGGCCCACGCGTTTGGTCTTTAAAGCACCATAAAGGAACAAACATACATACATAGGCTGATAAACATATTACCCTCCCTTGCGTTATATGTGCCCTTGCGTCGCGCAGTCAGTAAAAAGAAGATGAAGGAGTATGCCTTCTAGCCCTCTTCAATGAAACAAGTTAACCGTTTTGTGCTGCATCAGCGACCAAATCATCGTTTATCACCAGGTGAGATAGTGGTCAACGGGAGCCTATCAATAAAAAAAACCGGCCACAGGGTTCCGTACAAGTTTGTGGGTATCTAAATAGTTCGGGAATTAAGTTTCGAAAATTTGAAAACTTTTTTTTTTTTTTTAATTTTTCGGTAATTAGACGTGGTTGAGATAATTTAAAAATCTAAAAATCTGTTTGAGCTTGTGCTACTGAGGTTCTTTCATACGATGGCATGATACGGTCGCCTAACTTTAAAATTTGGCCGTGAATTCCTTGTATGGGGACCCTATTTTTTGTGATGTAATTAAAAATTTACGGTAGTCAGACTTTTTCCTTAACTTGTGATATATGTATATATTTAAGACCTTGCTTCTTACCAAATTTCATGATTGTAGGACAGCGGGAAGTATAAATTTTGATTCCCTTGAGAGTGTCGAAATATACGTTTTTTGCGGCATAAACAGCCGTATCTTTTTTTTTACGTTAACTTAGAAGTTTGATTTTTTTACAGCTTCAAGGGACTGTAGATTTGAGTATATGGTTTTAATTTCAATTCGATACCTCCACGCGTTCCCGAGATAAAGGGTCTTGACAGACGGGTTCGTTTTTTTCCTTTTCAGGTACGGAACCCTAAAAATACCAAAGGAACGAAAAAACGAAGGCTGAATAAAAAGCAGTTTCTTTTTTAAATTATTGCAAACTCGTCAAAAGTCTTTAAAGGAAATCTAAAAAGTAATTTTAGCGAGGTGATAGAAAAACTGAAAAGTAATTAATTTCTGGGCGTGCTCGCCTTCCTTTGACAGATGTCAAAAACTAAGGAAGTAGATAATGTAAGAAACTGGAAAGATTTGCAAATATTTCGTTTTCAAAGTCACGTTCGTTCATGGCGAGTAATTAGAATTTAGACATAGTATGTGCCACTTATGAAAAACTGGCCAAGTGCGTGTCGGGCCACGCGCAGTGTAGGGTTCCGTAGTCACCCGTTAGAACACGCGGACTTAGAAGGGGCTTTATGTTTATTATTATGAACATATTATTTGCGTTCACGGTTTTACAGACAATAACATTGAAATAAAAAAGATTTTTGTTTTCCAAAATTTTTCATATTTATTAGGTATCCGTTTTAAATATTTAATAAGTAACAACTTCAACCTAAGTATTTTTTTTTAAGGATTTTTGGTTTTGTACGAAATTTTGTAACGGAGCTAAAAAATAAAACAAATCACTGAATCGAAAAGCCTATACAGGGTGTAACGGAAAGGTGTGGTCATACTTTAGGAACTGCATCTGCCCATCGATATGAACAACTTTCTTCAAGAAAACCTGAGGAAATTCACAAAAAAATTGTTTACCTCCCATACAAATATTGATCAGCTGATGATAACTTTGTATGGAAAGTCCATTTTTTTTGGGAATATTCTATTTTTTCTTAGAGAAAGTTGTTCATAGCCATGGGCAGGACCGGTTTCTAAAATGTGACCACACCTTTCCGTTACACGCTCGCAGCCATCTGGTTGAATTCGCCATTCTATTGGACGCCTAGGCCGTTCATTAAACATTCCATTAAATGGCTAGGCTGATAGTTAATTCAACTAGAATCACTCAACGTTTAACGACTTGGCGTGTTGAAAGTCAACCCTTTGGAGATGACTAACCAAGACTCAGCCAAGTGATTCAAATCTTCAAGTTAAATGAAAAATTATGAAAGATAGGGGTAATTAAGGGAGAGAGAGGGGTTTTAAGATTTAAAATCATAAATATCTCGAAAACGGTAAGTCCAATCGCAATAATAACCAAAATTTGGGCTCCAGTTATAAAACTGCGTAGAAAGATCCATAACATCTAAATTCACAAAAAAAAAATCAATTCGCTACGAGTGCTACGACGGTCGCGCGAGTTCAATAGTTTTTACTCATCTCAAAAATGTCCAACGCGCCTAAAGAAGTTTTCACTCAAAACATTCAATCTCGCGCGCACAGACCTAAGGCACGGTGCAGCGGTATCAGTCAAACAATAACACGATACCTCTTGTTAAGGGTCTACTAACGGTCCAAAGGCGCCCTCATTGAATAAAAAATCGTAGCATAGCACAGAAAATAAATATTAAAAAATCCAACTTCACGTTTGTTACAAAGAGGATAAAGCATTTTTACGTTATTAAAACAGGTCTCAAAATGTTTCGTATCCAAAGTAGTAGGCAAAAGTGTCAGAAACGGCCATTTTTGGTACTTTTGCCTACTAATTTGTAATCTTAATCTGTGCTATGCTACGATTTTTTATTCAATGAGGGCGCCACTAGACCGTTAGTAGGGCCTTAAGACAGGTGTCAGATTTTCTGACTTCTGACTACCGTAACAACTGTCAAAGATCTACAAATGACAGCCGGGGCTGACGGCTTAGCGTGCTTTCCGAGGCATGGAGAAGTCTCGGTATGTAAAGGACCCATCCACGGACCGACCATCGCAAGCGTTGCTTAACCTTGGAGCTCGACCCATGTGGCTTATTACGAAGCCCCGAGCTTCTCGAAAAAAAAGGAATAAAAGAAATAAATTCCTACTTATTCCAATTGGCGACAGATTTCATTAGGTACCAATCTAATTATCTTGTCATTTTTTCCTGCTTTTAGAAGCTTATTATATTTAATATCACAAACACGTGTAACGAAATGTCGTAAAAAATATGTTATTTTGTGAATAATTTTCTTATTATAACTATGTACAAATTATTCTAATCTGTAAGAAAAATTGTAGTGGAAAACTGACCTTAAGGGCCTACCTCATGCCTAGGGTAGCGGATAAATTCTGAAAATGAGTTACCGCACCCCTGGGCACTCAGCCAGGGAAGGAACAGGGGTGGGTTTAAGTCAATAAGAGTCTGACACGCCCGCTCCACCCAGAGCGGGAGAAGTCATTGGGTGATTTCCCAACCAACGGGGTCACGGGTTCCGAGTGCGCGTCTTCTTTTCAAGGATATTTCTCGCTGACTGACCAACACTTTGTCTGATGGTCTTTGGCTGGCTCTTAATTTGCCCAAAGAAGAATGCTAATCTTCTGGGCACGTTTCCGGTTCACAGCGATGTGGAGGAGTACTCAAGTCAGTGTATTTAGTTACTAGTTAGTTCGTATTTAACTTTCTTATGTACATTCACGACCAAAAATATATACACAAGCAAAATTTACTTGTAAGCTCGAGTATCTTAAATGAACGGTTTTAAGATACTCGAGTTTACAAGTAAAGTAAGTCTTAAGTCCTCTCTCCGTCTTTACTTATGATAAGAATCTTAATAACAATGATCTAGAGGTGATTACTTATACCAAATTAGTAGAATTAATTTTTATGTATAGGTAGACGCCCAGACTGGTTGTTCAAATTCCATGAAACACGAAGTTTAAATTGTGTTATATGGTTTCACATACATACTTAGTTATAGTATTCAATAGATCTCAGAGCTACCGACCACTAAGTTAATTGCTTTTAGGGATCGATATTAGGTATGCGTCCCCTTCTAACATAGAGGGCTTGTCTGCCTTAATCCCAGCAGTTGGGCAATTATAAGCTGACTAGCAACGTGCCTTGGCTCCACACGGGTGCAATTAATGTAGGTAATGATTTAAGGCACAGTTATACGACTTTTAATGGTTTTTAATTGAACATCACGTCTAAACGACTAGTCTTATTTCTATGAAAAAAATATATGTTACTCTTGACAATTTCCGTCGTAATTTGATATGTGAATATTTAAAAAAAAAAAAAAATAATAATAATTATATTTTTAAAAACACAGTGAAATTAATTTGTTAAGTTTTGTTTGACTCGGATAAAAAATTGAGAATCACGCAAAAACTATAGAGCGTATTTTATGAAACTTTCACTATTTTAAAGATCATTAATTAATTATTTATAAATTAGTATACGTCTTTTAGTTGAATACCTGTTATTTTATGTATAATAAATTAATAATGCGTCTAATTTCAGACAGCGTTCCTTGATGGGCGAGACCTATTACTGGGTGGACGTACGACGCGTTACGTGAGCTCAGCGCAGACCACGCAAGCTAACCACTCAAGGTCGTTGGCAGTTAATAGCGCTTTAAATCCTACTAATATTATAGTAGAACGCGAAAGTTTCTATGAATGGATGTATGTTTGTTACTCAATCACGCCAGCACTGCTGAACGGATCTGGATGAAATTTGGCACAAAAGATAAATTATAGTCTGGAGTAGACATCCTATTAATATTATAAATGTGAAAGTTTGTGAGGATTTGTTACTCTTTCACACAAAAAATACTGAACGGATTTGGACGAAATTTTACAGTAATATAGCTTAAACATCAGAATGACATACAGGCTATAATTTATAATAGGGGCAGTACTAATTCTTCGCGAGCGAAGCCGCTGGTGGAAGCTAGTTACGTATATTTTACTAACAAATACCATATTGATAAATCAGATTTTTTCTTAGAAATTACCTCATTTGGTACGGAACCCTAAGTCGATCCATCAGGTTAAGCTACGCTTGCCGCGGTTGGTCCGTGGATGGGTGACCATCTTTACATACCGAGACTCCTCCGGGCCTCGGAAAGCACGTTAAGCCGTTGGTTCCGGCTGTCAATCGTGGATCTTTGACAGTCGTTACGGGTCGTCAGAAGCCCGAAAGTCTGACAACCAGTCTTACCAAGGTGTATCGTATTACCCGGTTACTGGGTTGTGGAGGTTAGATAGGCAGTCGCTCCATGTAAAATACTGGTATCCAGCTGCTTCCGGTAAGACTGACAGCCGACACCAAGATAGTTGGGAAAAGGCTAAGCAGATTGATTGGTACGGAACCCTAAGGCGATTCGCACACTACACCGCATTACGCAGCTTAGCGCGGCAGTGCGTGTTCTTACGTTGCTTGAAAGTATATATAGTTTTTTTTTTTATTGTTCATAGGCACGCGTTTGACCACTGTCTCACCTGATGGTAAGCGATGATGTGGTCGAAGATGGAGCACGCTTGCCTAGAAGTCATTCACTCTTGACTTAAAGACTCCCAGATTGTAGCTATCAGGAAACACAGACTCCGGTAGGGAATTCCACTCCCTAGCTGTACGCACAATTAATGTTTTCTCAAGACGCTTTGTGCGTATGGATGGGATATCCACCATGAACCGGTGGCACTTCGCCGTACGTCTTGTGGTCCGTTGATGAAACGGGTTTGGCGGAATCAAATTATGCAATTCCGTCGCACACTCCCTAAAATGTAACCGATAGAAAACCGACAGGCTAACAACTCGGCGTCTATGTTCAAGAATTGAAACGTGCCTATCTCTTTACCTTGAAAACACGCGTAGTGCATCACACAGAAAACGCATTCACGCGCAGTGTTATTATTCGTCGCCACGCACCCCGCTGCGTAAAGCGGTGCGGTTGTGTGAAATCCGACACGCACATGACCGGTTTTTTGGAATAGGTCTATTTCAAGGAATACGAATACGTCTATTTTAAGCATAAGTACAAAAAATAATAAACAGTCACAATCGTATAAAATACAAAATGGTACGAGAGCAACTGCTCTATTATTAACTAAGCTAATTTACATAGGCTAACGTTGTCACGATTTAATATGAACCACTTCATCTAAATGAAAATGTCCAGCTTTAGCCGTGGATTTGCGCTATCCTAAAACAATAACGTAACACACCCGTGGAGTGTGTGTAGAGGTGTTACACCCACATGTCGACACACATACAGGATGTAACGTAAATGCTTGGTCATGTTTTAAATAATAAAAAACATTTATTTGATACAGACACAACACAACAGCAACGAACAAAAGGTAAAGAAAAAAACCCGGATGTAAAAAACAACTAAAAAGTTCCAAACAAGTCGGTTTTCAAGCAGTCTGCAGCTTTGTGCTGTCAGTTGGTGGCAGTTAGTTTATTCAGCTTTAATTTGTTTTTTGAAGACCTTGATTCTAGATTTAAGTGGTCACCTATAGCTGAGATATCGGACTTTAAATGGAAAAGGATCGTTTTGTCTTTGATCATCGATATCTCAGCAACCAATGATTACACAGAAAATTGAAGGTGAGTTTTGAGAATAAATTTTCTACAAGGATGGGTCGTAGGTTTTTCGATTTTTTTTCTTTAAATTAATTTGAAAAAGTAAGAAAAAAAGGGCTTTTAGTGTTTTTTTGAAAAACCAAACAAACATATCGAAAAAACCACTAATGTTATCTGTGCCTTTTACAGTTCAAAATACCCACAAAACCCTGCAGAGTTTCAATTTAATCTAGCCGGTCGCTTTTTTTGTGCTATTCGATTGAATTATTGAAAAAATTAAAGGATCACGTTTTTTGCCATTACAAAAATGAAAAAAAAAATCTCAGCTATTTTCACTTTTTTTTTGCAAACAGCGTTTTCTTACGAAAATAAATAAAATTGTGTTATAGTTTGCGAAAGGTACTGTAACTGTGGTAAGTACCAGAAAATCAATCTCTGAAAAGCATGTGAATCAAGGTAGAAATTCAGTTGCATCAACTTTTCTTTTCCATTTAATTTTTTATTATTTTGTTTTCAATATTTAATGCTCAACGAGCTGTTTTCATACGGGTTTGTACATATGTCCGTACATGCGTCCAAGCAAAAAGGGCATTTAGTTGCCGAGATAGGATACCATTCAGCGCTTTGTTACTTATATGTTTAATATGTTCATCAAACTTTAATTTATCGTCAATAATGACGCCTAGGTACACAGTTTTGTAAAGTTAGAAAAACTGAAAACCTGCATTACGCGATTTTAATTGATTATTAATTAATGCTCAATATCTACAAGTTCATGTAAAGTAAATGACTTTATATGAAGTTTCTAAGTACCAGAAATTTATTTTTTGCTTATTTATTTATTCGTTTATGTTTTTTCTTAAATCAAGCTTTTCGGAGTTTCATTCAACTTTAAATGTCTGATAAAAAAAGTACCAGTTTTTGAATATTTTTGTAATCCTTATTATCGATTGACTACCTATTCTAGATACCGAATCTAGTCAATGGCGCGGATTCTGTTGTGCACAAAATAATCTTTTTCCCTCTAATAAAACAAGAAAGAGACGGAAGTAAATTAGAGATATAAAAAAAATCAGGGAACTAATATTTCCATACAAATTAAGAGTAGGTACACGTAAAAACATGTCGACCAAAAACACGGTGAAGCGCAAGTAGTAAACTAGTTTGACATCTCTAACTTAGTTCATAGGTATAATCTTTCTTTTCTCGCACTGCCTTTTAATAAAAGATAGCGATTCTCTAATTTTAGTTTAGTTATTGAATAAGAGAATCGGCACCAATTGCCCGAATAAGAGAATCGGCACCAATTGCCCACTACTGGACCCTTTTTGCTTGAACGCCCACATGTTATTATTAGCAGTTTGTAGGTATATATAGGGTGACTGGTAATTAGTGACCGATACTTAAACACGTGATTGTACTCATGAGTACAAACAACTTTCCCAAACAAACTGTTTTTTTATACGTATTCAATTTTTTCACAATAACAACACCTGTGTGTGACCGCCCTGATCAGCTGTTAGCACTGAGGCAAAGGGAGCGGTGCGGGCGGCGGGGGAGCGTGAGACGCTACTAATAGTACATTTGCCATTTCCCGAGGTCAGACTATCAGCTGATAGATCGTGTCTACTTTTAATGTTACGTCGCGCGCGTTCTTAGATATTTTGTAGTTATGCGGACATACGTTGCATCTTAACAGTATTAGTCAAACACGCTGTCTTCAAAAATATTTTTTTTATTTAGCAACAACCGAAACATGTAGGTACCTACACTGCTTAGGTACACCGAAAACGGCACGTGGTGCCCGGCGGGCTTGCGATCCGTGCTCTGTCCGATACGAGACCGCGTCTAACAGCTGATTGCAGCGGTCACTGCCCTCGCGCGCGCGTATTTCAAACTGTTGTTATTGTGATAAAAGTGAATAAGTATAAAAAAAAAGTTTCTTTGGGAAAGTTGTTTACAATCATGAGTACAATCACGTGTTTAAGTATCGGTCACTAATTACCAGTACCACCCTATATATCTAACTAATGAGTTATATATTAGTTAGTTGTTATTTGCACTTTGAATTATTAAAAATGCCATGAAACATAAATTATATAATTACTACCTGATGTTCAAGATGTATCAAGGTTGCCATCTAAAAAGGAAAGCAAGACATCGAACATCAGTATGTTGTGTGTTGTCTTAATACCCTTCTGAAAAGTAATTTCCTTACGTCGTCGGCAGAACAATTTAACATCAGGAATGCGGGCAGTAAAATAAATTCACTAAATCATTCCACCTACCCCTGTATACATTTCTGAGTTCACTTCGCTCTCTAGAGAACTGTTTTACTCCGCACGAACCATAGAATAACACGCTTATGTTAGCTTCAATTGTAAGTAACTAGGTAAGCAAATCTAAGAAGTTAAATTTGACCTACTTCCAGATTTCCGATTAAGCTGAAATTTTGCGTATCTATTGCGTTTGGATTTTTTTTTTTCTAATGAAAGGGTTTGCTGAAGAGATTTTTTTTTTTTTGGGTGGGAAATCATCCAATGACTTCTCCCGGTCTGGGTGGAGCGGGAAGGCGTGTCAGACTCTTACTAACTAAAACCCACCCCTGTTCCTTCCCTGCCTGAGTGTCCAGGGGTGCGGTAACTCATTTTCAGAATTTATCCGCTACCCCTAGGCACAGATGTGTTTTTTACTTTTTTAAATTACATAAAATTATTTTATTTGTTTATGTAATAAAGAAAACCAACAGCTTCTGCGTACAGCACATCTTATGTATAGGTAACAATTAGGCCCTACCCTTACACAGTCGCTAATTACAGGTACCTTTACGACAAGCTAAAAAAAAACTCTTTTTGCTGGATGTCAAATGAACGCGTCCATTTGACATCTAGCTAAAGAAAACAGTTTTTAGCTTTCGTAAACTCAAATAATTACGTAAATTTTTAGGTTTCGTTCTGACTGTCAGCTGACAGTCAGTACCTACATATATCTATACTAATATTATTAATAGGTAAAGTTTGTGAGTTTATGAGGTTGTAGGGGGTAATCTCTGAATCTACTAAATCAATTTTGAAAATTCTTTTCTTTCACAGACGAGTGATGCGATGAGGATTTCAAGCATTTTTTTTTTTTTGGGGGAAATCATCCTATGACTTATTCCGCTCTAGGGTGGAGCGGAAGGGCATGTCAGACTCTTACTGACTAAAACCCACCCCTGTTCCTCCCTGCCCTGAATGCCCAGGGGCGAGGTAACTCTTTCGAATTTATCCTCCACCCCCGGGCAAGGGTTTCAACCATTGTTTTTGGTCGATTTCTGCACGTCTCCACTTAGCTCCGCCTAGCTCCGCTTCAGTGGAAACGCACCCTAATATTGGCACTGCTCCGTTCCGCTCCTCTTCTCTCCGCTCATGTGGACAGTCAGCCTTAAACATGCCAAGATGGCTTGGGTCGTCCAGGAAAGCACGTAAATCCAAATACCCATGACACTCGTCAAAACGGCAATAAACCCGAAATGTCTCCCTTAAATTGCCTGTTCCTAATAATTAGGTTAACGAGGTCAAACAGTGGTCCCGGTATGCAAACTGAAAACTACTACCACATGTTTTTGGATGCTATCCGTAGAACAAAAGGCTTGGATCATAAATGAGTACAGTCAGCGACAGAAGTAATTTTGCAGTTTGTTTTTTTGACACCGACTTCTAAAATTATAGTTATTTTGCATTTGGAACGAAGTTCCTTATCGATATCCAGATTAAGAGTTGAGTTGAGCTGAGCTGAGCTGAGCTGAGCTGAGCTGAGCTGCGATGAGATGAGATGATGAAGTATAACTTCTTACGTGCGTGCGTGTGTGCGTAGTTAATAATAAAAAAATATTATAAATTAAAAAAAATAAAATTATATTACAATTCCTTCACTAATTAATCGAAAGGAACTTCGTTCCATCCGGGTGTCCCTTGACACCTCTCAAGTTTTTTTTTTTTGTAAGTAGGTTCTATTTTTAGTCACAAAGTTTTTATTTTCCACTTTTTAGTTGTGGTTCCCCATTAAATTGTGTTAACACTACATATACTCGTACATACGATTTCAGCAATCGCAGTTGATTTTCTGTTATCTTTGAAGAGTTCCGTTGTCTGTCTCCGAAACTCATCATCAGATCTACATGAAATTAAAATGGGACCATTTCGGAATAAACCCCTTTCGAACAAAAATAGAATTTTGCAAATCCGTCTATACATGACGGAGTTATGCCCGATTGTACATAAAAAAAAAATGCAAACATCCGAATTGATAACCTCCTCCTTTTTAAAGTCGGTTAAAAACACATAGCGCCATCTAGCGTCCTAAACCAATTGTGACCATCGAAAGTTATTGTTCTTTCCCTCGGTAACAGTTATTTTTTCTTCTGTCCTTTTCTGTACCCCAACAACGTATAAATGCAAAATTTCATGATGATTTGTTTAGTAGTTTAGGCGAGAAAAGGTAAGAAACAAACCAAATTAATTTCGCATTTTTAATATTGGTTAGGATTAGAATAATATAAGTTTTTTTCAAAATATTTTAATTTGAAAGAAGATAATTAATAGTACTTATATACCCAACATGCTGGCTAAGGCTGGGCAGATAATTGGATTTCGTAGCACGATGGTAAATTTTCTCACTTTTGTTTGACGTTTAAAATGACTTTCGTCGCTGACTGCACCTACGAACGTAACAAAGCCAAAATTATTGTCAAATGTGTTCCGGACAGTTTCCAATGATACCAATACATGCGGTTGATATTATTAATCTGCTCACATTGTAAACTGTGCCGCAGCGTTTTATTTCTACATCTGGGGGCTTACTATGAACTCTTATAGCAGGTCAATTTTAGACGAAAAATAAACTGTCGTGCTAGTTCGTACCATGAGCGCGCTAATTAGCAGGCGAGCCAGCGATCACGTGGCCTAAGCCGGTGAGTGACTACGTCACAGCATTTCAGCACTGACCTGCGACTTATCCTACCATCAAGTATTTTTTGACATTTAAACATCCAACAATTGAACTGCCCTGCTGTCATAATTTGCAGCCTTGGGGCCTACTATGAACTCTTAAAGCAGGTCAATTTTAGACGAAAAATAAACTGTCGTGCTAGTTCGTACCATGAGCGCACCAATTAGCAGGCGAGCCAGTGATCACGTGACCTAAGCCGGTGAGTGATTACGTCACAGCATTTCAGCAGACAGACCTGCGACTTATCCTACCATTAAGTATTTTTGACATTTAAACATCCAACAATTGAACTGCCCCGCCGTCATAATTTGCAGCCTTGTGGAACTAACTTAAATTGACCTGTTTCAATTAAAAAATACAACAAAAACGTAAGTAATTGTAAAAATGTGCATAAAATATATTTCGGACGTTATTTCAAAGTATTGTTAAACATAGAAAATCCTCTATAAGCAGCTGTGTTATCCTTTATTTTAGATGTGTGATGAAGATGAAATTTTTGAGTTTCTCGAGGCAGATAATTGTTTCAATATTGTTAAACAAAACTCTAAAATTCAAAGAAATCTTATAGGAAAATCGATAAAACCATTTGCATGTCCTTTTGTTAAACGATATAGGCTCACTAAAGAGCTTGCACTTGAGCTCTGTAACGAGCTACGAGCTTTCATGCCACGCCCTACGAAATCAACAGATTTGTCGATTGAAGTCAAGGTTGGTACATACTAATTTATTCTATTTATCCGGCTAATCATCGTAATCATATGTACCTAATTGATTCTGTTGCTATGTTTCAGGTTTTATTAGCATTATCTTTTTACGCGAATGGTTCGTATCAAAGACCAACAGGTGATATCGCTGCACATTCTGTTGCACAGCAAACAGTATCAACTGCAATCGCACAAATAACAGAATGCCTGAATCTACCACATTTTCGCCGAAAATATATAAAATTCCCAGCTAGTCCTAGTGAACGGCGAGTAAATGTGGGTAAATCCTGTAAAATTCTTTTGATTTTATAACTTTGTTTTACTTATTTCAGATTTTTAAACAAGTTTGGTATGCCTGGAGTTTAAGGTTGCATTGATGGATGTAGCAATAAAACAGCCAACACACCATGAAGAACGTTTTTACTGTAGAAAACAATATCATTCTCTAAATGTGCATGTGGTAGGTATCTTTATTAAGTAAATAAAATAATGTACATTGCAATCATTTTTTAATGTAACACACAGAGTAGACCAAAAACAAAATAGATTAAAAAAGCATGACAATATATTACAGCCAATTTACACAACAATGATTTATATTTTATACTTTAAAGGTCTACTAACGGTACAGTGGCGCCCTCATTGAATAAAAAATCGTAGCATAACACAGAAAATAAATATTAAAGAATCCAACGTCACGTTTGTTACAAATAGGATAAGTATTTTTACGTTGTTAAAACAGGTCTCAGAATGATTCGTATCCAAAGTAGTAGGCAAAAGTGCCAGAAACGGCTGTTTTTGGTCACTGGATCGTTAGCAGGGCCTTAACACTAAATACTTGATTCTCAACAAAACCAGTTCAAAATGATTGTCTTGAATTTCTATTTAAAATTGTATAAACATATTATTATATGTCAATATAAAAACAATCATCCTATTTGACTATAAGACTACTACTAAGTAATAATAATATACATATTATAATTGTAGGTACACAAATGAAATGATATCAAACAGTTTTTCTTGTTTGATATAAATATATAAGATAGATTATTATAAGATAAAGTTATTATCCTAGTTAGTGATATTGTGTAAATTAAAAAAATGACTACAATTCTAGATTTGCAACTCAGACATGGAAATTATTAGCGTAGATGCCAGCAATGGAGGAGCAACCCGATCATTCATATGGACCATCCATCCATTAAAAGTACATATGGAGGAGTTTATGTGGCTTTTAGGTATGTAAAAACAAAAAAATACAAAGATTGTCTGAAAACATCTGAGTCTATAATAAAATAAAGTAATGTTTAGATCACCAATTTGTTTATTTTTTCTAGGTGATTCTGGATATCCGTTAAGGAAGACCATGATGACTCCTATTATAGATGCTTCTCTAGTTTCACCTGAGGCTTACTACACTGGATTGCATGTGAGAACTCGTAATGTGATAGAACGAACAATTGGACTTCTTAAAGCACGCTTTAGATGCCTACTAGTACATAGGGTTCTACATTATGAACCTCAAGTAGCGGCATCTATTGTAAATGCATGTGTTGTACTGCACAACATTTGCAATAGGGCCAATGTTCCTGTGCAGGAGATCGATTCTGAAGAAGTTTTAGAAGAAGCGCAATTGCAACCTTCTACTCAAAATATGACAAACAGCACTTCAGAGACGTTCAGACATTCTTCCAGGAGGGCCCAAAATCTTGAACTGCAATATGGCCTCTACTAGAAGAGAGCTTATTGCACATTTGTGGGAGTGCCGACATGTAACCTAGAATGTTAAAATAATTTAAGTACATACATAGCTAACACCTGTAAACAAGCAATTCTTGTACACATATAATGTGAATCTCAGACAAGGCTCGAACGATTTAATGAAATTTAGTATGCTAAAGTTTCGATCTAGCTAGGTTTCATTTTTATAAAACGTCGTCGTCGTCATGTAAAAACCGAGCAAAGCTCGGTCATGCAGGTACTATATTTTTAAATCAGTTGTATAATTATTATTAGGAGATTACTAAGTTAATATAATATTTGTCGTCATTAGTAAATTTATGTTTTAAAGTGTATTGTAAGTCAGGAACTAATTACCTATTGTTTATGCTGTCTAATGTAGCTGCTATATGAGAAAGTACATTGCAAATATTTCTTAGGCCTGTGCTTATTTTTTGTGTTGCCTCTTCTCGCACTTGGCTTGATTGGACGAGAGCTCTTTTTGCCATCTCTTGAGACATAGGTGCTGACCGACACCGCCGTCTCCGGGACTGAGTAGACGTCATAGCTTCTGCTGGCTGAGTGAGTTGGGTTGACGTGTTGCCTTGTTGATGCACAAGATCTTCTTGAGAAGACTGTTGGACGTGTGGTTCTTGGAAGGACGGTCCAACAGAAATGTTTTCCCCCACAACTTCATCAGGCATTAACAAAATAGATGGGGAGGGTACATTTTGAGAAGCACTTAATGTTGATGCCTGAAATTAATTAATACAAAACTTAGTGACTCTATTATATAACAAGACTAAGAAGTTAGTACCTATGTCATTCTAAATAATAGATAATTAAGTTGATAGACTGAAAATGAAGTCTCAAAAAATTCACTCTTTACCTTTAGGTTTTGCAAATAAATATTTGATTTGATAAAGAGTGAATTTTAATTATATTTAGTATGCTTTTAACTCTATGTCTAATAAGGATATTATAGTTAATTCTCTTACATATTGAGTGTCAAAACAAAAGTTCATGGCTACAAATTTTGAGTACTTTTAATTCTAATTTCTTCAACAAATTGGAGTACCTAATTACACCATTGCTATTTTAATAAAGTTGGAAATGTAAATCTATTTTTATTTACAAAAATTCTACTTACATGAGTGCTTTCTGTGTGAAATGGGTCCACTTGGATTCCTGGAAGACCCGCACCATAATCCTCACCAAGAATTGACAGATATTTTTTTTCTATATCTGTAAAAGCTGCCGGTTGATTCTGTTATCAGCTCACCGTGAAAACTTAGGTGGAGTGAGCGTTAAGTGAACTGTCATTCCACCTTGATTGTATGGACTGACAGCCCACTTCACATTTACTTTACCTAAGTTTGCACGGTGAGATTTTACAGAATAGCACTGCAGGTATATAACATGGTCCTTCACCAGTGTGTAATTGGGACGTTCGGATAGTGGCACATTTTCTTTTTAATTTTCCCTTGTAATCTATCCAATACTGCAAAAACAAAATAGTACATGTAAAACCTATCTATTTAAGTAGTAAGTCAAAGGTTGATTAATAATTAACATAATATTATTCATGTAATTAATAATTTAAATAATTGTAAAACTTACAGCCCAAGTTTTCCAATCCTTGTTAGCACCACCAACAACCGAATTTAGCTTTTCTGCCACCTCAGTCCACATTCTTCGGGACATTTCCCGAGCTTGAGCACATTTATTGTAGCCCATAGCGATCAATAGCGATGTCTTTGTGAGCATTCAAAAAATCCCACAAAGTTTCTAATTGTTCGTAAGAAACTCTTCTTGAAGGCATGATCACAAACACTTGCCTGCCACTTACAGACACGGCCGCAAAACTAATTTCTATTCTACTTTCAGTTAATAATCTAAAGTTAAACTTGAAACAACAAAAACTAACTTACACCTAAATGCTCGTAATTTTTTTTTTATTTACCCTGAAGGGAAGGCTCAAGTCTTATGATCATATTGCCTAGTCTTACGTAGTGTATTTTTACTTTTTTTCCATGATAATGCAGATGTAACACATTCTAATGTTTTTTGCAGTCTTTGGCAACAAATGTGTTGAGTCAGCCTTCTCGGCAAACTTCGCTGAGGTAGTCGATACTACAATAAAATTCTCAGCTCCAATTTACCGACATCGCGCCTGTTTCAATGATTCCACATATTGTTCGATTGCGTATACACTTGAGACACAAAACTACACCAATTCGCTCTCACAAATAATGTCAAATTCCTTTTTTTGCCACGAAACAATGTTTCCTTCATCACTCTTTTTAACTGTTATCTTAGACACCTAATTAATTTGTATTAAAACCGTAAAACCGCTTATGTATTTTAGAACGTTTAATTTTTATTAATCTTACTTAATCTGTGCTGCCAGCTTACTGAGCCGTATGTAGCAGGCCAACAGTTGACCTGCTGCAGGTCAAATATTGGCCTGCTGCAGGTCAGTGGGAAATGCTCATGGTACAAACACAAAACCTGTCAGGTTAACATGCTGTGTTGAACTGCCCTGCACTTGGCAAATATTTTTAAAGTTTATGGTAGGCCCCCTGTATCACGTTGGAGAGTGGTGGCATGTTTGTCTAAGTATCCATAAAAAAAATCTGTTGCACAAAGTTTGTGAAAAGGATAATGTAGGTTTTATTTTTCGGTTAGACATTTTAAAAATGTGATTTCCACACGACCTTTTTGCCTCTGAAGATGTAAAAATCTTTTCCTACTTATACAGGCTGTAAAAAGACACATCACATAGCCGTTAACTACGCATACTGTACGTCTAACAAAGTAGCTTTGCCCAAAATTATTTTTAGGTATAATAAAATAAACTATTTTTATTGCGCGCAATGTAACGCGAACCCAGGAAAGTGGAGTTAAACCTCGGCCCTTCGCTCTAAGCCACGTGGGTACTTGTCGGACATGTTTGAAATTCATTGCGTTTTTTTTATTGCAAAGAATAATTCCGAAATTTCGAAAAAAAAAATTGAAAACTCAGGTAATGTTTATTTGGAAAAAAGTTTAGTGCACATGGAATTAACTTTAGTAAAATAAAAAAAAAAAATTGCGACTTGACCTTCAATATCACCAGAGGCAGTGGATTCCCAGGTATGGTCTAGTGGAAAAAAATGATCCAAATAATGGGTAGAATATGTGGCTTTCGGCTTCGGAAACTGTCTTTTTATACCCGATGTATGGATGTTTGTTACTCAATCACGCCAGAACGGCTATACGGATCTGGATGCACAGATATAGTTTATAGTCTGGAATAGCTTTTTAAACCGAGAGTATGTTCCCTTAAGACATTTTTATACCGAGAGTATGTTTCCTTAAACATTTTTATACCGAGACTATGTTCCCTTAAGATATTTTTATATCGAGAGTATGTTCCCTTAAGATATTTTTATACCGAGAGTATGTTCCCTTAAGATATTTTTGGACATACACGCGGGCGAAGCCAATGGCAGAAGCTAGTTATTCATATAAACAGTGGAGTCATACAAGATGTACCAATTATATTACGTGAAAGCGGTTCTTACATAAATAGTTAGAGAATTCATTACAAGTCTATTGTTATCCTTATTAATTTCAGCACTGAGTCAATGGTGTTGATTCTGTTATGCACAAACTAAACTTAATTTAGGCTATTGCTATCTTTTTCTCTCTAATAAAACAAGAAAGAGACGGACGTAAACTAGAGCTGTCAAATTTAGTTTGAACTAATATTTCCATACAAATTAAGGGTACACGTAAAAACATGTCGTCTAAAAACACGGCGAAGCGCAAGGCGTAAACTAGTTTGACATCTCTAACTTAGTGCATAGCTATAGCCGTCCTTTTCTCGCACTGCATTTTAGTAAAAGATAGCAATTCTCTCATTTTAGTTTAGATATTGAACAAGAGAATCCGTGCCATTATTTCATTGACTAATGTCCTTTGGTAAGGATTATACTGCCATTTTCCAGGGGCTTCGCGCACTTGAAAGTCGAAAACTATCTCACGGGAACGTACTAATACCGGCACAAAATATCCTATGTCCGGTGTGTTTGAACACCGTGGCCTTGGCTGATGCAACTCAAGGAACACTGATGGGTTTTAGTCAGTAAGAGTCTGACATGCCAGCTCCACCCAGAGCGGGAGAAGTTATTTAGTGATTTCCCACCCCATAAAAAAAAAACCGGCCAAGAGCGAGTTGGACTCGCTCGCATAGGGGTCCGAACAAATCACATTTTTTTTAGATATTTTTTAACTACCTTTATACTTTATAACGGTTTTCCTGTAATCTATAAGTGAAGAACTAGCTTCCGTATTTATAAAAAAATTAGGTGCGGTGGTTTCGGAGATAAGGGGGGCGGATGGTCGGACAGACGGACTGGACAGACACTCGAGTGATACTATAAGGGTTCCGTTTTTCATTCGGATTTTCGGAACCCTAAAAAAGGCTTTGGTCTACATGTGTTCCGACATACAGCCATTTATGGATGCAGAACGATCACATAAATAAAAATCTTACAGTGAAAAAGTCCACTGTTGATTAGTTTACACACAACTTAAACATTAGTGTTAGTACTTACTAGCATTTCACCCGCGGCTTCACCCGCGTGGATTTCGAAAACACAGCCCGTTATAAATATAATTTATAGCCCATGGCACTCACAAATAACGTGGCTTTCTATTGGTAAAAGAACTTTCAAAATCGGTTCAGTAGATCCAGAGATTACCCCCTACAACCTCACAAAGTCACAAACTTTACCTTCTTTAATATTAGTATATATAACTATCAGAAAAAATACATTATTGTCTATTTTTGTCACAGTGGATGTAGGCGTATCATCATCTCAGCCTTTTAATGTCCCCACTGCTGGAGCACAGGCCTCTTCTCTGTGAGAGGGTGTGGGCCGTAATCCACCACGCGGCCCGCGGGCCCTATGCGGATTGGTGGATGTCACATGTCTTCGAATTTTTGGTTCTAGGACATGCCGGTTTCCTCACGATGTTTTCCTTCACCGTTTTCAGAGCAGTGGTGGTGAAATAATTTACACAAAGTAAATCGCCTGCCTGGGTTTGAACTCACGACCAACAACTTGTAAGTCACGGCCAATACCACTGGGCCACCACTGCTCTTAATGGATGTAGGCGTATACAATGTCTATACTGGGACAGGCTGTCCCACCTGCCCGCTAGTTTTCAGGATGCTGTTGGAGCTGACGCGTACTCTGCGCATGATGGAGACCTAGGTACAGACTGTAGCATTTATCTGTATACAGAGTATAACATAAAGGTATGATCATATTTTAAGAACCGGTTCTGCCCATGGAAACGAACAACTTTCTCTAAGAAAAATAAAACATTCCAAAAATAAATTGGACTTTTCACACAACGTTGTCATCAGCTGATCAATATTTGTATGGGAGGTAATTTTTTTTTTATTGTTTCCTCAGGTTTTCTTGAAGAAAGTTGTTCATATCGATGGGCAGATGTAGTTCTTAAAATATGAGCACACCTTTCCGTTACACCCTGTATATAAAATTCAAAGTCTTGACTGACTGACTGACTGACTGACTGATATATCAACGCACGACCTAAACCACTGGTGCAAGAGACATGAAATTTGGAGGTTGTGTTCTTTGTGAAGAGTAGGTATTGTAGGACCCCAAGGCACCAGTACGGCCTGCAGGGATCCTGGGACGTTCTTCAAAGCTCGGAGACTCGCTTGCTTACTGCGAGAGTACTGTATGAAGGGATACTCGCTACGGGCGGATAAGGAAAAGAGCTGAGGGCGTTTTAAATAATATATTGACTTAGGCAAAAGAATAACATCTGTGCCCACTTGCAAGGGCTAAACTTCCATCTGACATAAAACAAAATTCACACCTACTCTACTAAAATAATCCATCGACTCTCCAACAATCTTAACTGCCAGTTAAAGGCCGGTAGAGACCCGCTGAGATTAGGCTGAGATTAGTATCCATTTAGAAAGGTTTTTTCGAAATTACACCCTTGAGAGTGAAATGGGGGTTGAAAGTTTATAACGGAGGAAGTACTAATTCCACGCGGGCGAAGCCGCCGGCATAAGCTAGTCTAATACCTACCTTTAAGGGCCTTCTCGCGGTCCAGTGGCGCCCTCATTGAATAAAAAATCGTAGCATCGCACAGAAAATAAATATTAAAAAATCCAACTTCACGTTTGTTACAAAGAGGATAAAGAATTTTTACGTTGTTAAAACAGGTCTCAATATGTTTCGTATCCAAAGTAGTAGGCAAAAGTGCCAAAAACGGCCGTTTCTGTCTCTTTATCCTCTTTGTAACAAACGTGAAGTTGGATTTTTTAATATTTATTTTCTGTGCTATGCTACGATTTTTTATTCAATGAGGGCGCCACTGGACAGCGAGAAGGGCCTTAAACGAGCAATTCTTGTATATATCATCATCTTCCTGCCCTTATCCCATGTTACTTGGGGTTGGCGCAACACGTTTTTTTCTTCCATTCTGTCCCGTCAGCCGTCACGCTATCACTAACTCCCTTTTCTTTCATATCACTCCTCACACAGTCCATCCATCCTTTCTTTGGCCTCCCTCTCCCTCTCCATCCATACACATTTATATTCATAACTCTTTTAGTTACATGTGTTTCATCCCTCCTCTAACTAACTTTAACAATACAATTCTTGTATATATGTATATACTAGCTGCGCCCGCGGTTTCACCCGCGTTTATGTATCTTTCGATTTTTTTTTTTCATAAAAGGTATCCTATGTTACTCCTAATACCTCCAAAAATATGTGTACAAAGTTTCATGATGATCGGTTAAGTGGTTTTCGCGTGAAAGCGTAACAAACAAACTTACATTCAATATTAGTGTGATATAATCTGAATCTCGAAAACGGCTCCAACGATTTTCATGAAATTTAGTATGCAGGGGGTTTCGGGGGCATAAATCGATCTAGCTAGATTTCATTTTTAGAAAACGTAAAACCGAGCAAAGCTCGGTCATCCAGGTACTAATATTAATAAGGGAAGTAGGTTCATCTCGTATTAAAAAAAAAAATCATACATAATATAAATGCGAAAGTTTGGATGGATGGATGTTTGTTACTATCTGCATCTTGATCTGATTTAAATTTTTATAAAAATGATTAAATATTAATTTTATTACTTAAGTTATAAACAGCATGTAACAAAAACCTTGTCCGATCCAATAAAGGCGTATTTGTGGTTTAACATACGTACTAGAAAAAATAGTAAAAAAATGTAACTCAAAAACTGTAAAAATCAAAAGTTATTGATTGTTTATTTTTATAAAAAATGCGAAATTTAACACTAAATATGGCAAATTTTCATAAGTTGACAACACTCCACCGGCGGGCAAATCTTTTAATTTTTACTTATTTTTATTTCAAACGATACCGCCCTGCACTAGCCGCGCTGTAGGCTGTACTCTGTCTCACTCAGGCGGCATCTTTGAAACGAAGCAGTAGGTGAACTTTGTCTGTGACTTTGTTGAGGGCTCAGTGTTGCCTTTAATAAGTTTTTCTTTTTTTTAAATTAATTATTTTCATTGGGGAAAAATAATTATCTCGTATCATTAAATTATTACTTATATGTGTACGCAGTATAATACCCTTCAGGATCGGACAGGGTTCTTGTTACATGCTGTATAATATTTTTTTAACAACGATATACAAAATTATAAATTTAGTAAATTTATTCTTGGAATATCAAGCTTTTAAATTGTTATTTTAAATTTAATATTTAAATTATTACTTTTTTTCAAAAATATAATATTAAAAATTCAATCACGCCAGAACAGTTGAACGGATCTGGATGAAATTTGGCACAAAGATAGATTATAGTCTGGTATAGCTCATAGGATGATGTTATCCCGGGGTATGTTCCCTTGGGATAATTATCGACATTCACGCGGGAAAAGCCGCTGGTAGTATTTAGTATTCGATAAAACACAATAAGGTGACTGACATCCATAAAACAACCACAAATATAGTAAAGTATGCAAGATACTTTCATCTCAGGGACGTCTTCCGACCTCATAGCTCACCACTGCACATCTGCATGCTAGGTCAATCACACTGCTCATTGCTATTCCTGATATATTCAGTCCTCGATGGATTGAAACAATAGTAATGAATGTGCATGACTACCATCTGGATGTGGTCACAGATGTATGGGGTCAAGAGACGTTGAGAGCAGTGGTGGAACTTAACAGACAGATGTGTTGCTAGTGAGTTTGTGGTGCCACTACCTTTTCCCAGCTAAAACACTAGGAAGTGATGATGGGCAGGCGTTTTGGGGGACTGTCTTTATGTAGAACTTTGACGTTCAAAAAGTGATGGCTCTCAGGTTAGTTTTAATAAATGAGTTTCGGTTTTTCCGTTTCGTATTAAAAAAAAAAATTTTTTTTTTCAAAAAATAGAACTGACTTCCAAAACAAAAAAAAAGCAAAATCACTTTAATTTCGGAAGTCGGTGTTTCTGAATTTGTGTCTTTATTTTTAACACCGACTTCCGAAATTAAAGTTATTTTGCAATTTTTTAGTTTTTTTTTTGGAAGTCGCTTCTATGTTTTGTAATTTTTTTTTTTATTTTTCTCTTTTTAGTTGTGGTGCCCCATTAAATTGTGTTGACAATACGTAGACAAACGATCGCAGTAATCACGAGTCATTTGCTGTTAGTTATTAAAGAGTTCCAATGTCTATCTCCGAAGATCTTCATCACATCCGAACCTTCCTTGAAAAATATGCATTTGAATAACGAAACCTATCCAAATCGGATCAGTAGTTTTACAGGTAATCGCGGACAGACAAGTATACCTACATACATACATACGGGCCGAATACAGAACCTCCTTTCTTGAAGTCGGTTATTTTTTTCACGGACCTTCTCAATGTGAGCTGAGGGCAGTGGTGGCCCAGTGGCAAAGACTATATAATGGTAACGGGTGCGACTTACAAGTTGTAGTTCGTGGGTTTGAATTGAACCCAGCCAGGCGGTTCTTCTTCCTTTAATTTCGGAGGTACATTGATTATTATACAATCATACTGTTTGTGCCCAGTATGTGGCCACGTTTATTGCTTCGCTGGAAGCTTTACTCAGGCCTTCCAGCGTACAGGTGAATGGACATTTTGGGCACTTTGAGTATTCTATTCTATTCTATTCAGTAAATGAGTCATAGTCTGACAGGATCACGGCTATATTTGAGGGATTACTTATCCCCCATTTAGCCAAATTACGGGCTACTTGGGTATGCAATCGATTCAGCGCTTTCCAAATAGGCCACTGCAAATCACGACCGGGAGGCAGGTGCTCCTTGGGCCCAAGAAAGTCACGTGGTGGCGGGCACCGCTCTGGCGGTTTACTTTATGTAAATTATTTCATCATCACTGCTCTCAAAACGGTGAAGGAAAACATGAAGAAACCGGCTTGTCCCCGAACCAAAACTTCGAAGACATGTGACATCCACCATCCCGCAAAGGTGCGGGCCCACACCCTCTCACAGAGAGGAGGCCTGTGTCCCAGCAGTGGGAACATTATGGGGTGTATGCTATTACCTATGCGACCAAGAAATGGAGAATGGAATGCTTTCCTGCAAAAAAAAAAACTTCAAAGCAAAAATAAACCAATTAATTTGCTTGATAGCTACTTCAATGTTACTTGTAAAAATTCGAAATTAGTTAAGGCCCATATAGCCACCAAGTGGCGCCTTCATTGAATAAAAAATCGTAGCAAAGCGTACAAAATAAAGATTAAAGAATCCTATGTTGCGTTTATTACAAATAGGATAAGGTATTTTTACGTTGTTAAAACAGGACTCAAAATGTTTCGTGTCCAAAGTAGTAAGCAAAAGTACCTAAAACGGCCGTTTTTGTCACTTTAAATACCTTATCTTCTTAGTAACAAACACAACATAGAATTCTTTAATCTTTATTTTCCCTGCAAAGATACGATTTTTTATTCAATGAGGGCGCCACTTATGCGGAGGTAGGCCCCTAAGGTACTCGTAGATAACCGCACCTGTACGTGGTAAATATTTATGGGGTCAATCTGTTGTTTTGTGTCTGCGTCTGGGCGTCAAATAATATACAACCCTATTTTTACTTTATAGTAAACCTCTCTAATTAAAAAGTCAGCTGTTCAGTACATTTATGTGCGAGTAACTCAACAAAATATACTGAACAGCTGATTTTTCGTGATTTGGGAATTAGTCCAATAGTAAACGTTGTCTGTAATGATGAGTACAATGACCCCTAGAGGGGTTTAATATAAGGTAAAAATAGGCCTGTATAACGTTTTCAGGTTTCTGTACCCGAAGGGTCTAAACGGAGCCCTATTGCTGTCACTCACATGTCCGTCTGTGTGTCTGCCCGTCGCCGTCGTCTGTCACAAAATTTTGTTCCGAATCATTTTTAACCTTCCATTGACCTATGAATTTGAAATTTGGTAATAATGTTTATAATTACGTATATTTTACTAACAAATACCAATTTATTGATAAATCAGATTTTTTCTTTGAAATTCCCTCATTTGGTACGGAACCTAAATGTGCAAAGTTCGACACGCACTTGGCCAGTTATTGTGAGATTTGTTCCTGTATACAAACGACCTCACTAATACAGAGAATATCTCGCATCTGGGAATCCTACTATCCTACAAATATAATAAATGCGAAAGTTTGAGATTATGGATGTTTGTTACTAAATCATGTCAGAACGGCTAAACGGATCGGGATGAAATTTGGCACAGATATTGATTATAGTCTGGAATGACACATAAGCTATTAGTTATAACGGGGGCGTGCGAAGCCGTTGGCAGAAGCTAGTTTTCCCGCTGTCCGTCCGTCCGTCTATCTATCAGCAGGCTGTATCTCATGATACGTAATAGCTAGATAGTTTAAATTTTCACAGAATGTGTATTTCTGTTGCCGTTTTATCAACAAATAATAAACATAATTAAAAAATTAAAGGGGGCTCCCTACTAGAAACTGCTGTCACTCACATGTCCGTCTGTGTGTCTGCCCGTCGCCGTCGTCTGTCACAAAATTTTGTTCCGAATCATTTTTAACCTTCCATTGACCTATGAATTTGAAATTTGGTAATAATGTTTATAATTACGTATATTTTACTAACAAATACCAATTTATTGATAAATCAGATTTTTTCTTTGAAATTCCCTCATTTGGTACGGAACCTAAATGTGCAAAGTTCGACACGCACTTGGCCAGTTATTGTGAGATTTGTTCCTGTATACAAACGACCTCACTAATACAGAGAATATCTCGCATCTGGGAATCCTACTATCCTACAAATATAATAAATGCGAAAGTTTGAGATTATGGATGTTTGTTACTAAATCATGTCAGAACGGCTAAACGGATCGGGATGAAATTTGGCACAGATATTGATTATAGTCTGGAATGACACATAAGCTATTAGTTATAACGGGGGCGTGCGAAGCCGTTGGCAGAAGCTAGTTTTCCCGCTGTCCGTCCGTCCGTCTATCTATCAGCAGGCTGTATCTCATGATACGTAATAGCTAGATAGTTTAAATTTTCACAGAATGTGTATTTCTGTTGCCGTTTTATCAACAAATAATAAACATAATTAAAAAATTAAAGGGGGCTCCCTACTAGAAACGTGTTTTTGAAGTGAAAACTTCTTTAGGTGCGTTGGGCAGTTTTGAGATGGAAAAAACAATTGAACTCGCGCGCCACCGACACGCGATTCGCTGTGAGAGCTACGACGCGTAGCGTAGCGTCGTAGCACTCGTAGCGGATTTGCGAGACGCGTTGGACATTTTTGTTAAATTTTCACTTCTGCCGGCACTCCCAGATTGCCATTGATTTTGTTTTGGCTTTTTTTGCTTGATCTTAATAATGGCTACAAGTAGACGCGTATAATCTTGTGCGATGGTATGGAACTCTTCATGCGCGAGTCCGACTTGAGCGGTTTTTTTATAATAAGTTAAATATTTCTTGTACAATCATCGTATCGTAACTTCGTAAACGCTGTCGCTCTGACTGCCTTCTTGATACTGAGAGTAAGTTTAGACAACTTCAAATGGGTTTCCCGAGAAGCGAGGCCAGACTGGGGAATTATGCTGAAGTGGTAACGGCAGTCGAACATTCCGCTATTGCAATCTGCTGTTCCTAGGAATCGTAGCGGTTTAGATTTAGCTTGTTACGGAACTGCGTAGTTCTAGCAATTTGTATTTGATGAGATTTCACATTTAGGTGACTTTAGCAGCGTGACAGACGTGCGGCCGTCACGCCAAGTCATCATTTCATAATATACAGGGTGTAACGGAAAGGTGTGGTCATATTTTGCCCATCGATATGAACAACTTTCTTCAAGAAAATCTGAGGAAATTCTCAAAAAAATTTTTTACCTCCCGTACAAATATTGATCAGCTGATGATCACTTTGTATGGAAAGTACAATGTTTTTTTTTGGGAATTTTATATTTTTTCTTAGAGAAAGATGTTCATTTCCATGGGCAGAACCGGTTCTTAAAATATGACCACACCTTTCCGTTACACCCTGTATAGGGAGCGTGCAGGAACTATAGATGGCGACATATAAATGCCAATTTCAATTATTTATACACTAAAAGTTGCGGATTTAATTCACTAGATGGAAGTCTACGTTATGCGTGCTGCATCGGCGCGTGTATACCACGCGCGCCTCAAAGAGATGTTGTCAGCCACCACTGACGGGGCCTATCGTGGACGGTGCAGATAAATTCTCAACATGAGTTACCGCCCCCCTGGGCACTCAGGCAGGGAAGGAACAGGGGTGGGATTTAGTCAGTAAGAGTCTGACACGCCCTCCCGCTCCACCCAGAGCGGGAGAAGTCATATATTACCAACCCACAAAAAAAAAATGCGTGCTGCATGTGTGCATGATACGTGTGTATACATTATATGGCACGGAATTGTCACTGACAAGTTTTTAAAGGGTAAAAGTTTCGTATTTACTCCACTAGATGGCACAGACTACCCCGTGCACGTTCCCTATCCTTCCATACTAATATTATAAAGAGGTATAGTTTGTGAGGTTGTTGGGTGTAATCTCTGGATCAACTGAGCCGATATTGAAAATTCTTTTACCAATAGAAAGCCACGTTATTTGTGAGTGTCACAGGCTATAAATTTGAAATCCACGCGGACGAAGTCGTGGGCGAATTGCTAGTAATATTAAAAACAGAAGCAAGTGCTTCTGCCGCGCTACTGTCGCGTTGCTAACGTTCTAATGTGAAAGCGGCCTTAGAGGAAAGCAACGTATATTTTGTATGTATATCGTAGTTTATATGTACATCTTTGTATTTGAATAAATATTAATCGTGTTTAGTTTTTTAGATTAAACCTACTACTATTTGTCTCTGCATCACCCAAAGATCGACAGATAGAAAATGCCAGAGCTATTGAGTCCGCCTCTGTACTTGTGTGCGCATAAAATAAATAAATAAGTAAAGCATAATTTTATGCGTCTTACAATGTAGTAAGTATATATAATAATAATAAATAATAATAATAATAATAATGAAGTGTTGACGGTTATTTCAGAGATAGTAAAATCAGTCAACGTAAATCTACAGTTCGATGGCAGCAAAGTAGAAACGGACATCTACATTTTTTCGAAAACGCTTTTTTTTTAAATGAGCTCATTTCAACCCTATCTACAAGTCTGTATTAAAATTATTTCAAATTTCAAAATAGTGAAGAAAATCTGGCACGTAAATAAGGACATCTACACTCGATTTTAAAAAGAGATCGCAGTAGAAACGGACATTTGAATTTAGTGCCTTTACTTCGGAGCTTTGACAGATGATTGAAACGTAAAAAAAGTCATCTGTCAACTGTCAATCGTGAATTTTTATTTTCTCCTAATAATAATCCTTTTATTGTTTTAAAATATGTATTTCGCGTGGTTTGAGAACTAAATAAATGATTTAACTGACATAAATAGCTGAAGTTTGGTGGTAGACATCTACAAAATTTGGTTAAAAAAAAGCGAAATATTGATTACATGTTGCTTAGATTTTCTTTAAATATCCAGATATGTATTACTGGAGATTACTATCTTAGCACATGTCTTCTTCTACGTAGAAGACTTTTTAAAGTAAAAAAAGTACATTTACATTATTTCAGTAAAACAACGATATTATAGTGATTAATTCTCTTATAAAATCAATAATGAAGGTTATTTTAATGCAATAGAGAAAATTTCATGTTAATCAGTCCACAACTCTCAAAATAGTCACAATTTTTTACTAAATAAAATAAAATTGCGATTTTGTAGATGTCTACTTTGCTGCCATCGAGCTCAAACTAAGACATTAGGCTCTAGACAAAGTGTCATTCGATCAGCGTTAGCGATTGTCGAAATACCACACACATGACATACATACATACATGCATGTGAGGAGTTTTTTTTATACTTTTGGCTTCGGCGGTTTGTGCATTTAGCCAGTGTCATGTTAAGAAAGTACTTATTTAATTTATTTTTAAATACAAATACAGTCACTTCATTTTCGTTGTCCCACACTAGTAATTAGTCCTATATCGCAAGTGCATTCACAAACATGTATAATTCACATACACAAGACACCCCGACCCGGAACAACTATCTTTAGGCCATACAAATATTTGTTCCGTGCGGGAATCGAACCCGCGACACGCAGCGCAGCAGCCAAACGCTCAACCACTGCGCCAACCGTGCTGTCAAATTATTTAATTTAACCGTGTCGCCAAACGTCCATTGGAATGCGGATCTAACACATTCTAATGTTTTCGTAGTATCTGGCAGCAAATGTGTCGAGTCAGCCTTCTCGGCAAGTTTTGCTGAGGTAGTAAAAAATAAACAAATTTAAGCTCAATTATTTACCGAATAATAAAAACAGCCACTGAACTTCACTCGAAAAATCCTATCATGTGTTTTATATTTGAAATGTAGCTTCAATAGGGAATATGCATGCCATTTTTTTATTTACTAAATATAATACAGTATAGTGAACAACTATGCAAGATTTTTTTAAATATCTACATCGGAACTGAAGTTATGAAGCTTTAAAGATGACAAATAGAAAAAGAAGTCCGATATATCATCTGACGTCAAAGGACATGACGCCCATACAGCTGCCATGATAAATAGAAAGAGAAGTCCGACGTAACATCCGACGTCAAAGGACATGACGCCTATTCAGCTGCAATAGACGGCGCTTTCGAGAGACGGACAGATATATTTGTTTAAAATTGTAATATCTCGTTTGTTTTTCGATCAATTTTCATTCTGTTTTTACTGTTAGTATTCCATCTTTGTATATTTATCGATAAATCGGTTAGATATGAAAAAAAAATCATTCTCATTTCCCTATTGAGCCAGTAATTTTCCGAGCATTCATATCCGATGATATGAATGCTGGGCAAATTACTCCACTTTGTAAATCCAATGCTAAGTAGGCAGTCAGTCTCCGGCAGTATAATAAGTTTGATTGTGATTCTAACTTTCCTGGATAAACAGTAAATAACTGTTATTACAGTAGAACGACCTCCAAGATTAATTGTGCCCGAATATCAATATCATAATACTCAATTTTCCGCCTGTCCGCATTGCCCAAGTTCTGTATTAGTTATAATATCTTTAACATAATATTGAAGACTGAAACTTAACTTCTTTAAGTTCAAACTGTTGTTTCATCAAACTCAATGGTCTTAACAGAAGTTTAATGAGAAAGGGGCAACTGGATTAATTTGCAGTCAAAACTTGGAATTAGTTAAACGGATAATGGAGATGAACCTCTTTGGTACCTTGTTGACATCCGTTTGTTATGTTTCGTGTTTGTGATTTGATTGGTTATTGCAACTGTGAGTTTGTCATGAATACTCAGAACCGACAGACATTTTTTTTTTTGATTAACAAAATTTGCGGAATTTACCGGTATCAGGCGCTAGAGTTACGTAACGTACATTATTCACTTTGACTGGCTTGTTGGTCTAGTGGTTAGTGACCCTGACTGCTATACCGGAGGTCGTGGGTTCGATTCCCACCCAGGACAAATGTTTGTGTAATGAGCACTGTAGTATCCACGCAATGTGTATAATAATAGTATTGTACTTGGCTTGCCAATGCACCACCGCACTGGCCGACAGTCCGACCTCAACTGCCGTCCCCACCATTCGGAACGTTATTTATAACCACCGACGGCGACGTATGCGCTCATGACAAGTCATAAGTATATCTACATACACTACATCCCTTCCTTATTTTAATTTATTTTATTTATATCTAAATACTACCTGTATTAAGTTTTATAGATTTAGGTATACATAATATGTGGACCTATGTATTTTTGAAAGTATTCATTTACTTACAAATATTCTGCATGTTACTATTTTACTCATAAATTGATCGAAATTTTTTCAATCACTTAGTTATGGTATATTTATTTAACTGGTCAGCAAATGTTGTGGACTGTATTATATATTGTAGGTTGTCGCTCTTGGTTATAAAGGCGACGCTTGTTCGTAGGTTATGATGTAATGGTTTGTCGCTTGTGACAATGAAACAACTGTAGTTCTCAGGTGTCTTGATAATATTTCCCTGTTAATCCTGGAGATGTTGCTTTTTCGGGTCTAAATCAGATTATATTACATAATCATATATTTATATTTTTCCAATAATCAAAGTTGGAATTATTGTTTTGATTTAACTTCTTTATATTCAATGTAATATGCTTTGATATTATTCTATTCTCTCTATCTTCTATTATTCTATTTATTATTATTATTTTAGAGCTCGTGGCTAAAGTAATAACAGCCGCACGGGTCGATCCATAAGGTTAAGCTGCGCTTGCCGGGGTTGGTCCATGGATGGGTGACCATCTTTACATACCGAGACTCCTCCGTGCCTCGGAAAGCACGTTAAGCCGTTGGTCCCGGCTGTCAATTGTGGATCTTTGACATTCGTTACGGGTCGTCAGAAGCCCGAAAGTCTGACATCCAGTCTTACCAAAGGGTATCGTATTACCCAGTAACTGGGTTGTGGAGGTCAGATAGGCAGTCGCTCCATGTAAAGTACTGGTATTCAGCTGCATCCGGTTAGACTGGAAGCCGACCCCAAGATAGTTGGGAAAAGGCTAGGCAGATGATGATGATGCTTTGATATTATTACTATCTGAATCTTTCTTCTCCTTTCATTTTTTTTTTTTTTTTTTTTTATTGAGTCAAAATTTATTATTCTTATTTATTACTTGAAGTCGACATAGAAGTACATTTTGGTGATCTGGTCTATCAAATGATCATCCTTCCAATCAAATTTATATTTGTCTGCCTGTTTTCTAAGCATCAACAATAACATGTACTTACTCAGTTGGTTTCAGTTTAATGGTAGTAGCTCAACCAAGTAAATATTAGAACCAACTATAAACAAATATTTCCCAATTGAATGAAGGTGATTTGCATTGCAACATAGTCTCAATTTGATGAGAAAACCACCACAAAATGTCTAATTTAATGTAGGCGTTTTGTCACTTACGACAATTAGCGATCCAATTTTTAAATTTAGTGGAGGTTGATACAACCAAATTTTCCAGTTTAATGGCGGTTAATTTTTTTTTTTGAATGATTTAATGGAGGTTACGTCAAACCATAGAGTTTTCTCAATTGAATGGAGGTTACTTCCAATCAAGAAGTTTTTCGAGAACCAATGATCGTTGAGGTAGACGTGTTCTTGAGTGAAGACCGCGAATCGTCAAACGCAAGGCAGGACGCCCTCAGGGTGGATGAAGCGACGATCCCTCCAGGATGGCCGCCAGTAGCCGGATGAGAGCCGCCGAGAACCGAGCCGAACGGCGCGCAACCGGACAGGCCGACGTCCAGCAGCAGACCACCACAGGCTGATGATGATGATGATGAAGTCTGCCCAATTTAACAGATGTGCCTTTTTACCAACATGTTTCCAATTCCACTCCGAAAATATCCACTCCATCTTCTGGTGATACATTTGCATCTTGTATCATCATCATCATTCTCCTGCCCTTATCCCAATTTATTTGGGGTCGGCGCAACATGTCTTTTTCTTCCATACTCCTCTATTAGTCGTCATCTCTGTAGTCACCCCTTTTTTACCCATATCCTCTTTCACACAGTCCAACCATCGTTTCTTTGGCCTTCCCCTACTCTTATAGCCATCCACATCCATACACAAGACTTTCCTCACGACATTTTCTTCATTCCTCCGCATCACATGCCCATACCACGACAACCGATTTCCACACAACTACACAACATACACACAACAACAACACACCACAACAACACACACACACAACACAACAACACAACAACAACATTACACAACAACACACAACAACACACACAACAACATCAACACAACAACACAACATTACAACAACATTCATCACAACACAACAACATACAACACGTACACGACGTTACGACACACACACACACACACGCATACGTTTTCATTACAACATTTGCATCTTGTATATTATACAATATTTCCTGTAATTCTAGTCCACCAAAATGTATCAGCAAAGCAAGTTTCTTCTCACTACTCTATATGCCAGTAGCTTCCAGGTAGATCACAAGTGCCCGCCTCCAGCACTCCCATTTCGTTCCTACTGATGAAAGTCTTCACAATCAAAATTTTCACTATTTTTCCTTAGTCAATATATTCCACTGCTATTACTTGTCAATTTAATGACCAGTACATATGTTCTACTGCTGTTACCCGTCAATTTAATGACCAGTAGCTATATTCTACTGCAATTACTTGTCAATTTAATGACCAGTAGCTATATTCTACTACAATTACTTGTCAATTTAATGACCAGTAGCTATATTCTACTGTATTTACTTGTCAATTTAATGACCAGTAGCTATATTCTACTGCAATTACTTGTCAATTTAATGACCACTAGGTATTTTCTATTCTCTATCTCACCCTACCCCTTTGGAGAACGTAGGCGTGATGTTATGTTTATTGTTTTCACTGCTTTACTTTACGAGACTACTTTACTGTAGACTCTACTTTACTGGAGACTCTCTTTTACTTTTAACTTGACTAAACTCCACCTTACAGTTAACTTGACTCAACTTCACAGTTAACTTGACTCAACTTCACAGTTAACTTGACTCAACTTCACAGTTAACTTGATTCAACTTCACAGTTAACTTGATTTAACTTGACTTAACTTGACAGTTAACTTGACTTACCTTGACAGTTTACTTGACTTAACTTCATAGTTTACTTGACTAATTTTCACAGTTCTCTTGACTTATTTTCACAGTTTGCTTGACTTAACTTCAGTCAACTTGAAAATAATCGTTATTGTATGCTACATGTTCAATATTTGATTATATAATAAACATACTTCGCAATACTAATATCTTATTCCTGACCTGGCTAAGCTCGTGACCTGGCATACTGCAGTGTATTAACACCCACGGCTAGTAATACATGACTCTGGACTTCAACCCGTTCGTTAAGTTTTCTTTACTGTATGGCCAAAATGCGTTGAACCCAACCTATGGCTTGGCGTGTTACATTACTAGTAAGAACTGGCACTTGTAATGCAATAGTCCGATCCTGCAAGCATCAACAGCGTTACACTTTTCTTTACAGATGTTGTAATATTCAGACCCTCCGGGTAAATATTTAAAGACTGTTTCTATTTTTTTCTAGCGCTGCCCTAATGAGGTACTATCACCTTCTAAATCCAGTTTTTCTAATGCCGGTAAATTTGTGGGACATCATGATGAGTCAATCGGGGAGGCCTTTTAATAATTAAATTACCTTTGCTATTTTGTTTAATATGATATTCCAATTCAATGGTAGTACCTTTGGATCAAATATTTCTCATGTGATGGAGGCACCACAGTACCATTATTTTATTTGTATATGTATCCGCAATTTATCATACTGTGAAGGTAGTATGCACTGGATATATATTATTTGTACAAATTCCCACACGATAATTCACAAACAAAACAATGAAGGGTAGTCAATGTATCCCACTCAATTACCAAGTGTATTTATTTTATTGTTTGATTCGTTTTGATGTTGATCTCTTATTTAAAATGATGCTTCTATAAGTATTTTAACAATAATTTTATTGTAAAACAGAAATAGTGCTCGACACATCCTCTTCTGTTTTTTTTTTATTTTTTATTATTATTATTTCCGACTTGGTTTAGTTACATTTGCGCTTCTAAATATGGATAGTAGTTTAATGGCAATAGTTCAATATCAATTTAATGATCAGAAAATTCTTCTTTCTTTTATATTGCGTCAATTTAATGACCAATAATGCTGTTGCGGATTTATAATTATCCTCTGAACATTGTCAATCGGTGGTTATTTATGACCAGCAATGCTGCTTCTGCATCATAATAATGTTGATGTCAATTTAAATAATGCTGCGATTTTATAGAAAAAGGAGCCTTTTTGGCCTCAAGTCTTTTTTTTTTGTTATTGTTTTTTTTATTTTTTATTATTAGTTAATTGTCAATCAGTACCTATTTTTGTATCATAATACTGCTATGCTAAACTTCAAAATAACTTCGTTATTCCTTTTGTGACAATTAAATGACCAGGCACTACGCCAGCTTACATAAAAAATAGGTAGGTTACTTGGGATCTATCCATTTATTTAAGTAACGCCGATTGTTAGACTTTGAGTCACTGGATGACTGGACGGTGGTTTGAAACATTTCCATCAATAAATACCACTCCACTCAAACAATACTGCTGTCTATCCTTTCGATAAGTACAAGCATGATATTTTGGGTTCAAAATAACAATCACAAAAATACTCCACGTCTCTGACCACGTCTTAGAGATGTGGTGATGACCATTTTCATAATCATTGAAAAGAAAGTCTGTTAAATTGAGATAGTGTGATATTATGATAGTATTTTACCTCTTTTACTGACACTATGTTTTAAAGAATACTTTTGTTAAATTGTTTTCTTTGAATTTTATAGGTATTGACCTCTGTAACTGATCTAACCTATATAAACAGGGTCCTCTGTAAATGAGATAGACCTACTTATACCTGGATATCTGAGACCCTGAGTAAGTAGAATACCTCTTTAAGTGAGACGAATTTTCAGGTCCCCCAACATCCCAGTTGTCCATGTTTCACTAGGTTGCGTGTTTCCCCACTTCAAGTGACATGGGATAAGGCCAGGAAAATAATGATGACAACTTACGTAGGTTGTTAACAAAACGGCACAGTTTGATATTTGCACCCAAATGACACACACATCACTCACATCCTAGTGTTGTTGTCATAAGTTAAGCAATAATCACCACCGTTAAATTTAACGTTTTATACTTTTGAATTATAATACCCATTTGTTAATTAAAATAAAATAATGGTTCAAATTATAATGATTCAACTCTAATAACTTATTTTGTATTTATTTATTACATGTTACCTAAGTAGTATAAATTAACTATCTCGTCACTTCACCGACCACATTTCCTTTTTTTTTTCACTTTATTTAATATTTTATTTTTATCCTCGTCGCCAAATGTAGTATCCACGCAATGTGTATAATAATAGTATTGTACTTGGCTTGCCAATGCACCACCGCACTGGCCGACAGTCCGACCTCAACTGCCGTCCCCACCATTCGGAACGTTATTTATAACCACCGAAGGCGACGTATGCGCTCATGACAAGTCATAAGTATATCTACATACACTACAAGCACGATCATTTGTTCTGTGTCTGGGTGTAATTTATCTATAATATGTATGTATTTAGAAATATATAAGTATGTTTATCAGTTGTCTAGTACCCATAACACAAGCTCTGCTTAGCTTGGGACTAGATGGCGTTGTGTGATAGTTGTGGAATATTATTATTATTCCATTTATTTAATCTTATATACATACACTTTACATTTTCAAATATTTAGGTACTTACATATAAAAACATAAATAAATACAAAAACATTTAAAAATATAAAAAGTAGTAGCCCACCGGCATCGGGAATAGGGTCCAAGCTACCGGTGGTCAGGGCTCCTGAGAAAGGAATCTCCTAACAATACGAGCCGTGTCCAGGAGTACTGCTTTCTGGATCAAGCCCTTGATCCAACTGCCTAACGAGAGCCTCCTGAGATGTTGGTCGAGGCTCTTGGCAATTAAGCCATTGGTCGTCACGACTATCGGCACAATGACTGCTGTATCCACCTCCCACATGTCGACAACCTCGCGAGCCAGATCAAGATACTTTGTCTTTTTATCTCTCTCAGCCTTCACGAGGTTCTCGTCATGAGGGACAGCTATATCAACAATCATTGTGCGACGCTCTTGTCGATCTATCACCACTATGTCAGGCTTATTGCCAACAATAGTCCTGTCAGTGATGATAGATCGATCCCAATATAACGTGATATTGCCATTTTCGAGAACTGGGTCGGGCTCATACCTATAGTACGGTACTTCAGATTCCACAAGATTGTATTTAAGAGCAAGTTGCTGGTGGATAATCCTGGCTACAAGGTTGTGTCTATGCAAATAGTCTCCGTTAGCTAGACGAGAACAACCAGAAATAATGTGTCGTATTGATTCTCCGGGCCGGTGGCATGCCCGACAGATGTCAACCGTACCGTCCTTCACAATATATTTCCGGTAGTTATTCGTCATAATAACTTCGTCCATAATCGCACAGACAAAACCTTCGGTTTCCCCGAAGAGGTCACCAAAGCGCAGCCAGGATACGGACGCTAAGAGATCTACATCGGGCCCATGTAGGACCCGGTAAAAGCGCCCGTGAAGCTCCTTGCTCTGCCATACTTCCCTGCGGTCATTAGTATCCAGTACTGTAGGTTTGCGCCAGTTCTCTTTTGCCAAGGAGAGCGGGGTGAGGCCCTTGTCCACAGCGACCACATCTCGATGCATACCCACGTCAGCTTTGAGGAAGTACTCCCTAAGGCTGCATACCTCGCGGTTGTGTAGGGTCTTAGCATTTAAGAACCCACGACCCCCACACTTCCGCGGGATATACAGCCTCATCACCGATGATCGTGGGTGATGCATCCGATTTGCGGTCAGCAGTGTGCGGACCCTCCTATCCAGGGCGTCAAGTTCCGTCTGAGTCCATTTGAGTATGCCGAAAGAGTACATCAATACCGGCATGACCCAACCGTTGAAGGCGCGCACCTTGTTCCCGCCTGATAAAAGACTATTCAGTACTTTATTCAGGCGGCCAAAGAAGCGCTCCCTCAACGACTGTTTCACTTCAGCAGTACTGATGCCTAACGCTTCCGACATACCCAAATACTTGTAGGTTTCGGTTGAGCAGAGGGATCTAAGGTGTACGGAATCCGAGAGTTGAGTTCCCACGGATTCCATAATCTCCCCTCGCTTTACATGCATGACTGCACATTTGTCCACACCAAATTCCATCCTGATGGCGCTACTGAAGGTTTCTGTTACCTTCAGTAGCTTCATCAGTTGCAAGTTGTTGGGGGCAAAGAGTTTCAGATCATCCATGTAAAGGAGGTGTGATATGACCTGACCACCTCTTCTCAACCGGTAGCCTTGGCCCGAACCCTCCAGTAGAGTACTGAGAGGGTTTAGGGCCAGACAAAACCACAGTGGACTCAGACTGTCGCCCTGAAATATGCCACGCTCGATCCTTATCGGTTCGCTGTTCTCCCGGATTTGTCGACATCCTGGATAGTGAAGAACCGTCCTCCACTGCCCCATACACGACATCAGGAAGGTGCGCAAAGTTGCATCCACTTTGTACAGCTCCAGCACCCTCATGAGCCATGTATGTGGCACCGAGTCATAGGCCTTCTTATAATCTATCCAACATGTCGACAGATCTTTTCGAGAACGACGAACCTGTTGGCTAATGGCAACATCAATGAGGAGCAGCTCCTTAGTACCACGGGACCCGTTCCTACATCCATTCTGAGAGGCAGACATGATAAAATTTGTGTCAATATGATTGTTAATTTTGGCTCTCAGGATGGATGTAAAAACTTTATAGACCGTCGGTAAACACGTGATTGGCCTATAATTTTTGGGTTCCGCAGTACTACCTGATTTATGGAGCAGGTGGGTTACTCCTGTCGTAAGGAACTGTGGCAGCGACCCTGACTCTAGGGCAGACTGGAACTGAGCTGCCAAGCGAGCGTGCGATCTTTGAAACCATTTTATCCAAAAATTGTGCAGACCGTCCGGCCCTGGAGATTTCCAGTTAGGCAACGGACGGACTGCACGAGCTACATCTTGGGGGCTGATGGTAATAGCCCCCATTTCTGGTATAAGATCGCACGCGCGCTCGACCTCTCGAGTCCAATCACCCTCGGTGTGCCTGACCGGCACCGACCAGATGCCGCGCCAGAATGAGCTCATGGCGTCGTCATCAGGTAGGTGCGTATCGGACACACCTTGGTCCGGTCGCTCCCAAGCCCTATAAACCCACCTTTCGTTGCTTTCGAATATGCGATTCTGAGTGTACCGCTCCACTCGCCGCTTGTACCGACGAATACGGTTTGCCCATGCATAGATCTTCTGCTTCAGGAAGTCGACACGCTCTGTGACGCGGGTCAGATAATCTCGGGAACTTATATCAGTCCCCGAGAATGCCCGCCTCACAAAGCGCATCACCCTAGGGCGAGTTTTGCCCTCCCTGAAGCAGATAAGCTTGCCAATGAGTGCTCTAGCCTCACCGATACGACGCTCGATCCTGCACTGCCAAGCTGGTACAGCTGGTCGTGTAGCTCTGTCACTGTTGGGGAACTTGACGTGAGCTACACGACATGCCGCTGCAGCCGCGCAGTACAAGATTGAGTGGGTATCAGCAAGGTCTTTGCTGCTATCAAAAAAATTTGATAGCTGCGAATCTAGAGCACACACCAGCGCCTTATTTTTCTTATGCATGGGCAAACGAGGTAGACGAGGTCTAAGCCCAGGCGGTGTGGAGCGGTGCTCCCGGAATGCATCCTCCAAAGCGCTCCTCAATCGTTCGTTACACTGGGTACTCACGGATATAGCCACGTCATCATCATCTTCACCAACGTGGTCAGGTCGCGGTGGTGCATTAGGTTGCAGTTGCACCGCGGCCGGTGGCGAAGCAGGTGAGACACGGCTACTCCGTGATTCGAGGCGTAGTCTATCAAGTGTGGTATCATCCAGCATACGGTTACGCTGGATGACCCGCACCTGATCCGACAGTCGTTGGGCCGATACGTTGACAGCTGGCTCAAGCACCTGAAACAGAGAGAGCATCCGACCACGGTACGCAGTCAGGTTAATTCCCCCCTCTGTAGCCCCATAGTATGAGCGCATGACGTTTTCGTTAATGGATTGTGTCCATCGCATGCGCTGCACACTTCCACCGGCAGCGGGAACCCTATCAGAGGCCGGTGGGCCTCGAGGTTCTAAACTGGCTGGTGGTCGGCCTCTTCCCCGTCGACGCGCAGGTGGTGGTGTCGTCGGCGGAGTGGTGTATTCGTCGCTCGAGCTCGACGCAACTGCAGCGGCCGGAATCACTCGACTCACGGCTGGTGCAGGTCCCGGCGGCTGCGAGGCGGAGCTGAGCGACGAACCCGAAGATGTTGGGTGTGTGGTCAGCAATTTGGCCCGGTTCCTAGTTAGCATTTTCACGTTGTCATAAGTTCCGTTTTATTTTTGTAGTTCTCATCTCACTGTTGTTCACTATGATTTGCACTTGGTAATATTTTTTTTTTCTCTCGTTTTTGGTCTTATTTTCACTATTGTAAGCATGATAATAAATATAAATAGTTTAGGAAAAATATATGGAAAAAATTATGACAGTCGGCTTGACAGGCGGGCCACAGATTTTATTTTGACATATGTTTTATGTTCTCGGCTAGCCGGGAAGGGCTGATAATACGGGCCTAAGCCAAGTGATTATCAGTTGGAATCTGGGATAGATGAAGTGCGGTCACGCGCAGAAGATTATATGGAAGATGGTAGCGTATTTGAGTTTTAATTATGGTTTTCTGATTCACATTGCAGAAACTTTCTCACGAGTCTGCATGTGTTTAAGATCACTGCCTTTTGCAGTAGATGGTATGTATTTGGGGGTAAGCTAAGAGAGTTAAGGGATTGGTGAAGATGTTTTGGTACTACTCCTGTTGTCGACAAAACTATTGGTACTATTGTAACTTTTTGCAGATGCCAAATTCGGGTAATTTCATCTTTTAGTTCGATGTATTTGGTTAGCTTTCAGATGCCAAATTCGGGTAATTTCATCTTTTAGTTCGATGTATTTGGTTAGCATTATTATTATTATTACTTTTCATCAAGTTTGAGTGTTGATTTTCATGTCTTTTTTGCAGAATATTGTTTTTCATAATTAAATAATATTTTAACGCCTCATTGTAATTATAATCGTCTATGCCACCTGGTGTGAGGTTCTATTCACAAGCCCGAAATTTGGGCATAGTTTACTTGCTCGGATAGATGCGGATCAATAATTTCGTGTAAGTCTTCATCATCTTCCTTGCTTAAGTGTCAAACTAATTTATTGTAAAACATCGATACCGAACTACTTTATGGATGTGTCCTGTCCCTAATTGAGTAGCGTCGAAGTTACTAGAATTTATATTATGATTTTCCAGCTGGCAACCCAGCAGATTTAGACTTTGCAGTGATAATTATAAGGTTGTTTTTAGTTTGCATTGAAGTAATAAAATATGGTATTTTCATTCAATTCAAATATATTGAAAATAATATTTACCGGTATTATGATACACCTCCATCATCATTGTATCATGATACATTTTTTTATGCTAACGTTTTTGCATGTCAAAACCGCACTACAAGACATAATTCCTAATATTTGACGTATTTCAGAGACGACATATCGCGGTAAGCGTCTGACAGCGAATGAACTAATATTGAACATCTCCGCTTATTCGTGACACGTGCGCGATACCCGAAAAGCACTTCCACTGTTTTTTCTTTTTCTATTCCGTGTGTTAAACATTAGTTCATTCTTTGATTCGCTGATTGGAGGTATAGGAGTAAATTTGGGAGGGTACTTAACGCCTCGTTCGGTTTTTGTAGCATAAAAACGTACAAAAAAAAAAAACAAAAAAAAAATAATTGGCCGCCACGGGACGCCCGCCCGGAAAATGTGAAACATCCACTTTGAGGCGCTATTAGCTGCCAATGACCTTGGGTGGTTAGCTTGCGTGTTCTGTGCTGAGCTCACGTATCGCGTCGTACGTCCACCCAGTAATAGGACTCGCCCATCAAGGAGCGTTGTCCGAAATTAGACGCATTATTAATTTATTACTTATAAAAGAACAGGTATTAAAATCAAACACTGAAACTAAATTATAAATAATTAAATGATCTTTAAAATAGTGAAAGTTTCATAAAAATACGCTTTATAGTTTTTGCGTGAATCTAATTTTTTATCTGCGTTAGACGTAACTTTACAAATTAATTACACTATGTTAAAATATATAGCTTCAAATATTCTCAGATCAAATTACGACGGAAATTGTTTAGAGTAACATATATTTTTTTCAAAGAAATGAGACTAGTCGTTTCGACGTGATGTTCAATTAAAAACCATTAAAAGACGTACAACTGCGCCTTGATACTTCAAAATTGTTGTTAGTTGTTGTTGGTTGTTGTTGTTGGTTCTTGGTGTTGTGTTACTGTTTTTCGCATATATGTTTCTAGGGCGAAGGGAGTCGAGAGCGGCGGCGTAGTGGCACGACGCTTGCCGTCTCCGTCATTACATTCGAGTCGATTTTACTGTCAAACCACACCAATAGATGTTTGACATGAAAAAGCTAGTGCCTATGTATGCGTACGTTCTACTACCACTACCTACTCAATCTCACACATTTTGTTAGTCAGAAAATAAATAAAGTCTTGCGTCTCTGGGATTTTGGCCTAGACTATAATAAATATTGGCAGTAATGTGTTTTGTTTTATTGTTGCATAACAAAAATTAAAAAAAAAGTAATACCCGACAAAAAAAAAATATTGCTAAGCACCATCTCGATCATGTCAGCTTTCAAACAACAAAACCGGCCAAGTGCATGTTGGACTTCGCACATTTTGGGTTCCGTACCAAATGTATATTACTTATATATATAACGGTAATTTACGATAATTATTATACTCTTGCATACGCTCGCACACACACTCACACTCATACTCGCACTCACAGTCACACACTCTTTCACAACTTAATACACACCATCAGACATCTACACACACATACAAACACATTAGAGACATACACGTATACGTTGTTGTAATTGTAGTTTGTTCTTATATTCTGTTTTATATTTCTTTCATTATTTTATTTTTTATTTCTCTTGGTCTTGTCCAAATAGATTTTTGTGTATAATGTGTGTCCTATTTTCTATTTGCACTGTCCTATTTTTTATATGCACATCACTTTGAAGGGACACTGACTTCTAAGATACAGGTACATAAACCTAGTTTAGAAGTCAGGGATTTTCACTCTGGAACAAAAACTAGCTTAAGACATTCTTCGATCAAAAAATGTAAACGAATTTTTTGGAGAAATAAAAGATTATTATACTATTATTATTATATTTGACTATTTGTATGGATTTGGGTGAACAAGATGCTTATACTGAGAAAAGAAGGTCGGTCACTGCCCATACATCGTGCGACCTGACTATAAAATATCGCGGACATGAATATTGTATGGATTAATTCGTTCCTCATTAATCCTAAATTGAAAATATATTTTTTTAAAGCCGAGGATCTTAAATCTTAACATAAATTATTTCGTAACTTTTGAGGTTATGATGTAAATACCGAAGTCTGCAGCCATGACTTTATCCTTAGTTCCAATCCACGAAATGAATACCTAAGAAATCGCACAGTACGCAACAGCGCAAGAGCAATGAACGAAGGACTGCGCGGTAGCCGGTAAACGTTTTGACAGCTCTCATGTCATAATACGTTCCGTTTTATGCATTCTATATAACTGTAAACCTATCATTTGCAACTCATTTCGGAATACTTAATCCATAACCCCATCTAAAAATGATGTTATTGATATACACTATAAAAATAAATAAAAATTCTTCAATAAAATCTAGTATTTAAAAAAAGTAAATGTAAAGTTTAGTGCCAAGACGAAACGTGTACCACAGATAATAACGGGACGGGTTTTGATGCGTTCAAAACCTATAAAAAGTAGTAAGTAAATGAGATTTTTTATGACAAAGCTAAATTATTTTATCGGGTCCAATAAAATAAGTTGAGCCCCATAATTTAATATACACTTATGTCACTATTTTTTGACGTATCACTCATTGGTGTCCGTTTCATATTTCGGTCAGGTCGTATTTAGCCGATGTTCTTTGAAGACTCCAACCGTTTGGCTGTAAAACCTGTGTGACAGACGACGGACAGACAGGCGGACAGACGAACACGTAAGTTAAAAATTGTGTTTTGTTCTTGTTACTGACGATCGTTCTTTGCATTTTGCATTTCTACAGGATGAAAGAGCTGCCCAATATTACATCAAAACTACAAAAAAAAATAAAAAAAAATAAGGTAGGATGTGATTTCAATAACGTTATAAAATCAGCGTTGAATAATTTCGTCTCGGATAAAAAGCACGTTTTTCAAACAAATTGTATTGCTCAGGTTTATCACCGGAAGTTACGATTCTAATGATACAAAGTTGGAAGATAAACGGCAGTTGGTAACTGCGGTTATCGACTCAACATGAGTCTGTTTGTTTTATTTTATCGTCAATAAAACTCCGCAAACATGAATCCCCCTAACATAGGTTTACGATAGCTTTTGTATTTCTTAGTAACTGATCTCAAGACGTTTTTAACCGACTTCAAAAAGAAGGAGGTTATCAATTCGGATATTTGTATTTTTTTTTATTTTTTATTTATGTTCGTCATATATTGACGGATTTGAAAAATTCTTTTTTTGTTGGAAAGAGGTTTGTTCCGAAATGGTCCCATTTAAATTTCATATAGATCTGATGATGGGTTTCGGAGACAGACAACGGAACTCTTCAAAAATTGACAACAAATCAACCGCGATTGCTGCGATCGTATGTTTATGAATTGTTAACACAATTTAGGTAATGTGGAACCACAACTATAAAGTGAAAAATAAAAAACTTTTTTACAAAAAAAATAGAACCGACTTCCAAAAAAAGTGCAAAATAACTTTTATTTCAGCAGTCGGTATCAAAAAACGAAGATAAAACCAGAAACACCGACTTCCGGAATTAAAGTTATTTTGCACTTGTTTTGGAAGTCGGTTCTATTTTTTGTAAAAAAGTTTTTCTTGTCTAAATTTATAAGTGCATACAAAAAATCCATAGGAAAAAGCGATGTCAGTTTATACAAAAAAAAATGCTCAAAATTGGTCTAGCCGTTTTGTCAGAGGTGCGTTTATCAACAAACCAGTTTTTATTATTTAATTCTGCCAGCGACTTCCCCCACTATAAATCATAGCCTTTGTACTATTATATCTATCTCTGTGCTAAATTTCACTCAATTTCGTACAGCCGTTCTTGCGTGATTGAGTGCCAAACGTCCACTCATCTAAACTATCGCATTTATAATATTAGTAGGAAGCAATATAGGACGGATATTCTATTTCACGAAGGCGGCTTGGTCTTAGATGTGTGTGAAGATTCACGTGCACATTGTTTCTGTTTGCGTAAGCTTTTTTTTAAGGCACCGAGCGCTCCGAGCTTACGCACACCGAAAAAAAGTGTACGTGAATCTACACACATCCAAGAACAGCTTGCCTTAGTGAGATAGAACCACTATTCATGTTTTATGAAAGGGGAAAACATGTCTTTAAATTCATTTACTGTTTGTCACAGGTGGAAAAGCAGTTCTTATCGTAATTACATAAAGTTCGCTGTAACATACGCATAGGGCGTACAATATTAAATAGGTACCTAGTCATTTAAAATCTATTTTATCATTAATATTATTACTCATGTCAAAATACATTATCAATTTATCATTATTTAATTTATTTATTTATTAAAACTTCATGCAACACAAATGTACAAAGGCGGACTTAATGCCTTAGGCCTCATTCATAATTAAATCAAAATATATCAAAAATTTAAGGGCCTACCTCAGCATAAGTGGCGCCCTCATTGAATAAAAAATCGTATCTTAGCATAGAAAATAAAGATAATAAAAACTATGGTATTTTTACGGCCGTTTTTGACACTTTTGCTTACTACTTTGGATACGAAATATTTTCAGTCCTGTTTTAGCGACGTAAAAATACCTTATCCTCTTTGTAACAAACGCAACATAGGATTCTTTAATCTTTATTTTCTACTCTTTGCTACGATTTTTTATTCAATGAGGCCAGCACTTGGCGGATATATACGCCTTAAGTCAAAAATATACTATCATACTTCCTCTGTTTCCAAAGATTCCTTATTGTACGATGTGCAATATGTAAATGTTGAGCTGGGTTGGTTTTTATCATTCATTAATATTATTACGTAAGTCAAATACATTATTAGTCATTCATTAATTTGTTAAAAATATTTAAAAAACTCTTGTTAAGCATAACAGGTAAAGAAAAAGGGAAAAAATGGCAATTGTCTCTGAAACAATCCAGAAGTGAGATGATTCACAACATTTTGCCACATTTCCCAAAGCCAGTTATTTTTTGATTAAATGGCCCGAAGCAAGTTGACCTTTCGGCAATAAGGGCAACCAAAATGCCCTTATTGCCGGAACGGGATTGCAGATGATAGATTGTTTTCAGACAAAATGTTATCAAAGACAACCTTCACTGAAGACAATGAAATGAAAATACAGTCCAGAGACAACGGGCTTTAGGTATTTATAAGATAGTAAACGAAAACTCAAATTTGATTGCTAAGCTCTGAACTGACAGGGACTGCGGAGTTTTTGGCGGGATTTTTTAGAGTGAAATTCAGTGGCTATTTTAATTATTCCCAAATTGATTCCTAGTGGATATTGTGATGTAAAATTGGTATAGTTTTGTGTTAATGACAATATGTGGAATCATTGAAAGTATTGGAACAGACGCGATCTCGGTAAAATGAAGCTGAGAATTTTATTGTTGTATTGATTACCTCAGCGACGCTTGCGTGAAGGCTGACTCGATACATTTGCTGCCAAATACTGCAAAAGACTAGCATGTGTTAGATCTGCTTCCTAATGTTAAACATGATAATGGCAAGTGTTGCTGGAGCGTTGAGCGTTGTGTTTTTCTGTACGAGGCACGAAATAAACTTTTTTTTCTTTCTTAAACATAAAAAGTGTCAGTATTTTGTATCTAAAAACTGAATACCTACTTTCTAAACTTGAAACGGGCTAAATGCACAAACCAAGCCAAAATTAAAAAAAAAATAAACCGGTCAAGTGCGTTTCGGGCCACGCGCAAGGTAGGGTTCCGTAGAACGTACTTCACCTAAGTATTTTTTTTATCAAAGATTTTGTATTTGGTACGAAATTTAACAAGTTGAAACATTTTCTATGTTGGGTTGGGCAACTATTACTCTAAAACTAACAGAGCTAATTTAGCCGTTTTAGTTTTCCTTTAAAGTTCATTACAAAAGTACGGCCACCACGAAATTTTTTGACGTGATAACGTCTAATAAATCGATGAACGCCGGCTGCATGCACGAAAAAGTGTCCCGTTGCGCTCATTGTACGCATTTATATTTCAGCAATGTTTTCTTATGATGTTGTCACATTAAACTATCGTCCGTAAACCAACTTTACAGACAACCAAGATTTTTAAAACGTTTAATGGTGAGTCAAATTATTGTTAAAATATATAATTATTTAAATAGAACTAAGTTCAAATAAAAATTACTTAAATATTATCGAATAACTAACTACATATTTATAACCTAACTACGAAAAATTGGTGGTTTTGTGTCTCCAAGTGTCTGCGCAACTGGACAAATTTTTTTTCCCCGATTTTTTATTTTTCAAGCCAATACATTAGCTTTTAAGGAGGAGGGGGAGGGGAGGGGGGTGATAAGCTCGACTCGAACAAAAAAAAAATCACTTTACAGTCCCGTCAAGCCCCTAATTAGCAGACACAATGAAAAACCTATTGTCGCGACTCCTTAAGGAGACGCGACGGATTAATATTTCACAAACGAATCACTGAATCGAAAAATATTCTTTCTAACCCTGCAATGATACAGTAGGATAGGTGAGAAAAAAAAAACCGGCCCAGTGAAAGTAGAATTTATTTTATTTATTTTTTATTTTTTAAGAAAACGTTGCCCCACACTAGGAATTACTCCTGTATCGTGGGTGCGTTCACAAACATTTAAACTCACATACACAAGACACCCAGACCCGGAACAACTATCTGTAGGCCATACAAATATTTGTTCCGTGCGGGGATCGAACCCGCGTCACGCAGCGCAGCAGTGGAACGCTCAACCACTACGCCAACCGTGCCGTCAAGAATAAAAATAAAAATATTTTTACTGTATAGCTATTTACCTACGGATCGTGGGCTACAGCCCACTGACAGACGGACGGACAGCGGAGGCATAGTCATAGGTTCCCGTTGGTTACCCTTCGGGTACGGAACCCTAAAAAGTCATTCCCACTTTACATGTATACCGTAAAAAAATCTTTTTCAAGGTTGTATTATTTCGGTACCTTGGCGTGGTCAACATATGTATAGTTACACATATCATCATTTTCCTGCCCTTATCCCATGTTACTTGGGGTCGGCGTAACACGTTTTTTTCTTCCATTCTGTCCTGTCAGCCGTCACGCTATCACTAACTCCCTTTTCTTTCATATCACTCCTCACACAATCCATCCATTTTTTCTTTGGCCTCCCTCTCCCTCTACATCCATCCACATTTATATTCATAACTCTTTTGGTTACATGTGTTTCATCCCTCCTCTTCACATGACCATACCATGATAAGCGGTTCCCTTTCAACTTTTCTGTGACTGGCGCCACTTTTAAACTACCTCTAATGTACTCATTTCACACTTTATCCATTCTCGTTACTCCACACATCCATCTCAACATTCTCGTCTCCGCCACATGCAATCTTTTTTTATCCGTTTTTTCACAGCCCAACATTCTGATCCATACAGTACGACAGGTACACATATATTCATGCAAAATTGCAGATTCCTAGTACTAACATTCTCTTAGCTATGTCTCGGACGGACAGACGGCCACACCGAAACTATAAAGGTTTCTTGCCCTTATTAGGACTACGAAACCCTATATAGAGAGGGACTGCGTCTAAGAAATTTCGTTTTATTAAAAGTTAGCTGTTGAATACAATTACAAAGACCTGAGTTTTAATACCAGGGTGAAAAGGCTTTGTCTTGTTAGAATTTAATTTTCTAAGGCGTGTAAAATAAATAATTCACAATGCGTGGGATTGGAAAGCGTGAATTCGAGAGAACTTTGCTATTGAAGTGAACATATTTCTTTTACAGACATTTTAAAGGTCAACATTGAAATACTGGCAATCACACCCACATTGCTAGTAGTACCAACCAAGGTATGGGTATGCATAGGGTATGGTATAGGTAAAACGTTTATTTGTGACTCGCATAGGAAAACAAAGAATGCCGATCTGCCATACAAAAAAATGCCTGGAATGGAAAGAAACTACGTACTAATAGTTCTTAATTCTATATAGAATTAAATATGTATACTGAAATTATTCTTGATTTTGTTTAACTATGGCAAAAATGGAACGATCACTAAATATATATATATTTAACTTGATATCCGCTTATAATATACACTATTAAACGCAGGCAGGATGGAAATAGGCCTTGATTCATGATTTTAATAGTAATCATTAAAATCATCAATACAACTCTCTCAGTTAGAATTGATGCCAAATGTAAGAATTTCATGAAATCATGACATTTGGCATCAATTCTAACTGAACGAATTGATGATTTTAATGATTATAATTCTTTAAATACAACTTGTTACGATACAACTTGTTGTTGTTGTTAAAATTGCAAAAAACGTAAGAAAATTTGAATTTCGCGGGCTACCCTGGCGCTTCCACCTTAAATAAACACGACCTCCATATAAATATAAGCGGATATCAAGTTAAATATAATTTACTGATCGTTATATTTTTACCCTAGTTAAAGAAACTTAAAAATTATTTTATTAAATCTATTCTATTCTAAATAGAATTAAGCACTATAAGTAGTTTCTGTCCATTTCAGGCATTTTCGGGCATTTATTATGTGTTTATAATACGTGAAATAAATGGTAAAAAGTGTAGAAAAAAAAAAAGAATATTTTCAATAAACCCGACTGTAAAAAACAACTAAAAAGTTCCAAACAAGTCATTTAAACTCGCAGTCTGATGCAGCTGGTGTCAGTTATTTTAGTTCAATTATTGAATTCATGCCACCAACACTGCATCAGACTGCTTAAAAATTGATTTGTTTGAAACTTTTTAGTTGTTTTTTTTTACAGTCGGGTTTTATAAAAATATTTTTAATTTTTATTTTCTACATTTTAGTGACTTATAATTTTCCCGCCTCCTCGAACCCTATATTTTGATACACCACTTTTAGTTCGTCGACTTTTTTTTTTCTTTTTCGCAATAACTATGGCGTCTGGTTGTCGCCATATTGTATTTGGATTACTGTCATTTCTCGAGTAGCACTCGCAAGATTAAGACGAATCAATTGACGTAAGAATTATCAAAATCGACCCACGCGTTTGGTCTCTAAAGCGCCACAAAGGAACAAACATACATAATATACGTACATACATATAGGCTGATAATCCCATTACCCGCCCTGGTGTCGCGCAGTCAGGTAAAAATTAAGGCGCAGTTATACGACTTTTAATGGTTTTTAATTGAACATCACGTCTAAACGACTCGCTCATGAAGCGTAGTAGTTACGACAGTTGAAATTTTCACAGATGATGTATTTCTGTTGCCGTTAAAACAAAAAAAGGTATGATTTTTTTTGCCGTTTTTATAGATAATGGTACGGAACCCTTAGTGCGCGAGTCCGACTCGCACTTGGCCGGTTTTTATTAATAACAGAACCCTAAAAGATAGAATAACACTCCGTAATATTTTCTCAAGCTTTTTTCTGACATTAAATCTTTCCCAAGAGCCCAGTGAATAAAGAAATCTACGTAATTTTAGACCGAACACTTTAGTTTCAAGTTTTTATAACGTTTCTGTAAGAACAGTGCAACTAATTTGTATTCTGAGCTGCAAACGATATTGATATAAATTGTTAGCTACAACTAGCAGTAACCAGCGCACGATGATGAACGGTCTCTTTGTTTTAAAACTATTTTTAATACCTACATACTTAGACTATGAAATGTTATAGACGGAACGTCATTGGACATTAAATGAAGCAGGGTCGTTAAAATGTGTGAGTGACCTTGACGAACGTAACGATGACGTAACGGCTTCTCATTTTGTCTATGTGAGCTTATTTCGCGTGTACAGATACAAGCCGGCTTCTCATTCTGGTACTTCAGATTGCTGGATTTTGACTGAGACTGGAGAGATAGACGGAGCTACAACCTTTCATAGGTCTAAGCCTGCATATTATAAAACAAAGTCGCCGCGTCTGTCGGTCTGTCTGTTCGCGATAAACTCAAAAACTACTGAACGGATTTTCATGCAGTTTCCACCAATAGACTGAAAGATTCATGGGGAAGGTTTAGCTGTATAATTTGTACCAGTGCAAAGCTGGGGCAGTGGACACTTTATTTCCCCCGTTATTACCACATTTTTCATTGATGCTCCGCTCCTATTGGTCACAGCGTGATATTTTATAGCCTTAATTTTTCAATTCGATGCTGTAGTTCCTGAGATTAGCGCGTTCAAACAAACAAACTCTTCAGCTTTATACTCGTATTAGTATAGATACGTTACTGGGGACAACTAATTGTCGATAGAAAAGAAGAACGACCCTAATGTCTTTAACAATTTAGCAAATAAGAAGAGAGTACCTGGATGATCGAGCTTTGCTCGGTTTTTACACGGATAAAACGACGTTTTCTAAAAATGAAACCTAGCTAGATTGATTTGTCGTCCCCGAAACCCCTGCATACTAAATTTCATGAAAATCGTTGGAGCCTTTTCCGCGATTCAGATTATAATATATATACATAATATATACAAGAATTGCTCGTTTAAAGGTATTACGAGTATATTATTATAGAATAGATTACATTCAATTTGTTGCACATTATATTTTTATTTACGAAGGGTTCCGTACCATTATCTATAAAAACGGTAAAAAACATGCCTATTGTATGGTAGCCCCACTTAAATATTTTTTTTATTCTGTTTTTTAGTATTTGTTGTTATAGCGGCAACAGAAATACATCATTTGTGAAAATTTCAACTGTCTATTGTGTGTTATGTCGCAATTGGCTGGTGTTCAACCACATACTGCCGTTCTTATTAGCTTTGCCATATGTGTGTCAAAGAGTTTGGTTAGATACAATCAAAACCACCAAATGACGTGCGGTATATCCAATGAAATTATTTTTTTGCCTACCCGCAATGAAATTAGTTTATGCGACTATAAGAGTAATCAAAGCTTTTAGCAAACTAGTAGGCATTAGGCAATCACAATATAAACAGTACCTATTGGTATTTGTTGGCAATAATATTTATCTTGTAATCTTTTTAGATTTTCCTCGCTTTTGATGTGACAATATCTCACTCCACAGGCCAAGATATTCTAAACATGTCAAATTTTTTCTACACTTCCCTCGCAAGTCGTGTCTCATCATAGGTTTATTGTTGTTATTCTTGAATAATAATATATCATTATGAGGTTAAAGACCTTTGCTAGGTGTAAATAACATAAATAAATCTGCCTAACCCAACTATCTTGGGCTCGGCTTCCAGTCTAAAAAGAGCTGAATACCAGTATTTTACATGGAGCGACTGCCTATCTGACCTCCACAACTCAGTAACTGGGTAATAGGATACCCCTTGGTCAGACTGGTTGTCAGACTTTAGGGCTTCTGACGACCCGTAACGACTGTCTAAGATCCACGATTAGCAGCCGGAACCAACGGTTTAACGTACTTTTCGAGGCACGGAGGAGTCTCGGCATGTAACATAAATTGTAAAGGTAATCTTTGGAAGTACTGAACGGATTTCGAAAATTCTTTCATTGATTAAAAGCTATAATTCAACACACTTTCGCACTAGAGCGGAAAACTGCGGTGGCCAGCCCCCATCACAATTAATTATATTTACCTATTGTATCAGGCGTATAACGACGACGAAATGGACATTGGCAATAACAGCTTAGAAAGGACCAGAAGGAACTAGACGCAGAGGTCGACCATGCATCAGGTGGCAAGACGAAATAAAGGCAATCGCAGGGAGAAATTGGACAGAGATAGCAAAAGACAGAGAAATTTGGCACTCTTTGGAGGAGGCTTTTACCCGAGAGGGGTCCATACATTAAAACTAAAATTAATTATTTTTATAAAAGACATTTAAATTAAATTTATTATCTGAATAATTTTTTATTTGAACTTAATTAAATATTTATATAATTTACATCGACAATTGAAATGTATGAAAAATTAAATTCTATTATTATTTTTACTGTCAACGATTTTTCTCAATTGATTTATTTAATACCTACATAAACCTAAAATTTGTAAGTATGTAAAATTAAACTTTCTTTTTAATATTATTTGTTATTGTGAAATGTTTTTACCAATAGAATAATTTAATTTCTTATTTTCAATGATTATGCATGTATGGAATGGAATAAAGCTATTATTATTATTGTATCAGGCTGGTCGGGCGGCAGCCCTACCAAGGCACGTGAAAAATAATCCGAGAGCCATTTCTTAAAACATTTTGTTACTAAATATTATCTTTATGAAGTTTCACCTCTTATTTTCGAGTAAACGTGTTGAAAAACGTCGTTTGATATACGTGGACAATTGTCATTGCAATATCTCGGCTCCAAAACTACTTACACTTTTTTTTTTTTTTGGGAGTGTGGGAAATCATCCAATGACTTCTCCCGCTCTGGGTGGAGCGGGAGGGCGTGCCAGACCCTTACTGACTAAAACCTACCCCTGTTCCTTCCCTGCCTGAGTGCCCAGGGGTGCGGTAACTCATTTTCAGAATTTATTCGCTACTCCTAGGCATGCAGGCACCGGCCACGATGGCCCCATTAGTGGTGGCTGGCACTCATCTCTTTGTGGCGCGCGTGGAACACTACGCGCTGTCGACTCACGGGCCTGGTGCTGATCGGACGGCGAGCTACCCACTGCTCGCCGTCCGCAGGTTCCGGTCTACGGTGGCCGGAGATCGTCTCGCGACGTCCTACGTCCAGTATGCCCAGTACCTCTCCTGCGGTGGTAGCAGAAAGCTACTTACACTTGGTTCGTGTATCATTGGCGGTTTGTTTTTATTATTCTGGAATAATAATATATCATTATGAAGTTAAATATCTTTGTTACATGCTAATAACTATAATTATAGTATATTTAAATATATTTATTCGTTATTAACATTATCAAGAATATAAAAAAAAAAATATCCTACTGATATTATAAATGTGAAAGTTTGTGAGGATGTATGTTTGTTACTCTTTCACGCAAAAACTACTGAACGGATTTTGATGAAACTTTACAGTAATATTGCTTGTACATCAGAATAACATATAGGCTATAATATACAGGGTGTAACGGAAAGGTGTGGTCACATTTTAAGAACTGCCTATCGATATGAACAACTTTCTTCGAAAAAATCTGAGGAAATTCTAAAAAAATATTTCCTCCCATACAAATATTGATCAGCTGATAATAACTTTGTATGGAAAGCCCAATTTTTTTTTTGAGAATTTTTTATTTTTTCTTAGAAAAAGTTGATCACATCCATGGGCAGAACCGGTTCTTAAAATATGACTTCACCTTTTCGTTACAGCCTGTATAAACCACGCGGACGAAATCGCTGGCAGAATCTAGTCATTTTATAAATGCAATAGTCTCGATAGATGGAAGTTTGTTGCTCAATCACGCCAGAACAGCTGAATGAATCTGAATGAAATTTGGCACAGAGATAGATTATAGTCTGGAATAGAATAGAATAGAAATCATTTATTCGACACAGACAACACAACAGCAACAAACAAAAGGAAAAGAGAAGTACACAAAGAAACAATAAAATTGTGCTGAGCGTGCATTTGCTAGGCGTCAGACACCCAGCGCTGGTTTTCAGTTGGCACCCCGCAGTGACGCACGGACGAGGGTTAACAAAATATATACATAATTAAATATCGATGTTTATGTACCTACTTAGGTAATATTATAATTAAAATACGTAACTAATTAGTGTAAAATAATGATAAAATATTATATAATATGTGCCACGTTTGTATAGAAGTTATTAATTTTTACCATACCCACAATACTAAAATAATAAAATAAAATAACGCGCGAACAATGCACATCAGTCGACTCGAAGTACGACGCGATGACTCATAATCGATGCTGATACCGGCTCGGCAAGTAGCCGTCACCTAGGACTAGGACAAATAAAGAAATTTTTGAAGCCAGTACAGAAAAGAAAACGTTGCCCTCAAGAAAATGTTTCCTAGTGCCAAACTACCTAAGTTTCTGCAGTTATTGCTTAAAATCGAACTAAATTTTTGATTGGATTTAGAAAGGAGACGGACGAAAACAAAAGAAAAGTGAAAGTGAACTATGTGGTTCCTGGCGACACAGACGCAACGGGCTCACCACATCTAGCTTTCTTTTACCCTTTACCCCTTAGTATCTAGAATTAGGTACATACCCTAATGGTAAGTTAAAAAAAAGTTATTTAAATATGTGATTAAAATAAATGATTAAAATTCAAATTCAAATACCTAAATTTGTGATTGAATAGGTTGATGATTATATTTCTAGAAATTAAATAATAATTATGTATCCATTAATGAATTAAATAAACGATTTATCCTCGTTCACATCATCAAGTTCGATTTTTGAACTCAAAATGAATTTCTTGAGTCTAGCCTTAAAAGTACTAATATTTTTCAGGTCCCTAATGGGTGGGGGAATATTATTCCAACATTTGGAGGCCGCGTACCGAAAACTTCCTCGGAAGGCTGCAGTATGATGACTGTGGGTAGCCAGCTGCTGAGCACAACGCCTAGCCTTGCGCTGCCGGTGACTATTTATCCACGAAAGCTTCGAGTACAGGTATGACGGACATTTATTTTTGATGACGCCAAATAGAAGACAGGCTAAGTGTAACTTCCGTCGTAACTTCATTTTTAAAATGTTATGCTTATTTAAAAATGGTGTAATGTGGCTCCTTAATCGCGCGCAAGCATTTTGAACTCTTTGAATAAGTCTTACGGTACGTGACAATAGTCGAGGTCCCACAACGGTGTCGGCATAATTTAACTTCGATAGAACCAGACTTTCAACTAACTGTACACGCAGGTCTTCGCTTAGATACGGGCATGATAATTATCGGCATGTTATACAAAACTTTTAGACGGTAGAAAAAGTTTCGTACACAGTTTGCAATATGAGCCTCAAAACGTAGTTCTTGGTCCATGATCAAACCCAGATTTCTCGCCTCGTAAACACGATCAATAAATTGTCCCATTACGACCACGTTTGGACGACAAGAGTTTATTTTCTCCAGTTGAATTTTATGATAATAGGGAGTTTTGTTTCGACCAGTCGACGATTCTGTCCAGATCTTCATTCAACAATTTTACTGCGGTATCATATTCTTCAGGTTTAAATGAAATATATAATTGAATGTCATCTGCATAAATATGAAATTTCGAATTTTTCAGAACATTGACAATATCTGCACAGTACAAGATAAATAAAGGGGGACCCAGTATAGATCTCTGTGGAACACCCTTTACCACTGGAGTCATATTAGATAGAACAGTAGATCCATTGGCATCTTGAATTTCAACCAACTGCTTACGATTGCTTAGGTAACTTCTGAAATAGCACATAGGATACTTTATTTTTATCACAGGAGCATGTTCCCTTAGAATGATTTTCCTATACCTAATCTAAAATTCAGAGGTATAATTATTGTTTATTTTTTTGTAAAACTTAATCTTAGGAAGTATTGAACCGATTACGATAATGCTTTCATAACTATAAACTATAGTATGGATAAATCTTTTCGCGAATATACACCACTAGATACTAGTAAACCGACAATTGCGGGTTTTGGATGAAAGTAATGGAAATGAAAAGGCAGTCGGTGTTATTATGTTTTCACTTCGGGTTAGTAATGGACTTAGAGCTGATTAATTGATAAACAATAGTACCTAGAACTAAAATCATTGTTTCCATAAAATTCCATGACAGTTCTTAATGTGCGGCAATCATTTGAAATTAAAATGATAACGAGAACCAATTATAATGGCATTAAGATTTCATAACAAGTTCTGGTACGTATTTGATGCACATCAATAATTTATAATAATGTATGGTTTATATATATCAATAATATATAATAATAATTTATATAAATGTTACTAATACTAGTAACATTGGTCGCGCGGTTCTGTACAATTTTCAAATGTTTCTCTTCATAAGAACCTTCCTGAAACTTCAGTTAATAGTTTAAATTTTTTTATACAAATTGGTCCCGCAGTTCTTGAGTTTTGGGATTAGCAACACATTTAGCCATTCATTAGCTGCGCTCCATAACTCAAGTAGCAGATGTTAGGGAAAAAACAGCTATAGGCTGAAGTGGGAGAGGGCTCCCGCCGCTTTCGCCGTCGAAGTCGACCGCGGCGAAAATGGTCGACGGCTACCCATTGCTCACCGTCCGGAAGCCCGCAGCTGCGATGGCCTACGACTCCCAATGCCCAGGGCGTCTCCTACGGCGGCTAGGGGCTTGAGGGCGCGAGGATTGCCTCTCTCTCACACGTCCCCCCTCCTCCTATGCGAGCATTACTGCATCGCAGAAGGAGGTGACAGCTTCCCATACCCTCTCAGTCCGTCCATGGTCCAAAGCCTGGTTCGCCACCGCCAATTGCCTCCTAGAGGTCATAGCGGTGCTCCACCCAAGCGAGGCAGAGCTCCACCGTGTCCTCCGGGCGATCCACACAGTGGTGACACCTTGCGCATCCTCCCGTCGAATCCAGGAACCTCCTGATTACTCTCGAAGCAGTGGCGATTCTCTATGACCGTAACAATACGGTGAGCGGGGGGCGCACTGCGCTCTTGTGATGTATTTTTAACCACTTCTAATAAAGAGGAGGTTCTATGTTCGACTGTATGTATATTTTTTTTTATGTGTGTGTCCACCGATTTCTCTGTCAGTTGTTTACCGATTTTCAAAATTCTTTTTTTATCCGAAAGAATATACTTCCGAGGTGGTCCCATAATTTTTTTATCGAAATTGCTTTCTTGGACGACTTCCAAGTTGTAGGTCGTGAGTTCAAACCTAGGCAGGTGCTTTTCTTTGTGTAAATTATTTCATCACCACTGCTCTCAAAACGGTGAAGGAAAACATCGTGAGGAAACCGGCATGTCCTAGAATCAAAAGTTCGAAGACATGTGACATCCACCAACCCGCACTGGGCCCGCGTGGTGGATTACGGCCCACACCCTCTCACAGAGAGGAGGCCTGTGCCCCAGCAGTGGGGACAATAAAAGGCTGATGATGATGATGATGCTTTCTTGGAAGTCGGTTGTTTTTTTTGTAAAAAAGTTTATGGATATACGTCTTGCCTTCTTGTTGAAATGATTATAATTTATTCTAGTGTAGGAATGGCAACCCACGCTTTTTACGTTTACCTGACTTGCGACCGTGTCCCCCAAAACAAGACTTCGGGAACCCCTTGTGGGTCGTGAGTAGCGACCCGCAGTTTCAAAATCACATTTTAAAAAAAAAAAAAACGTTGGTCCACACTAGGAATTACTCCTGTTCCTCACAAATTGACACCCAGACCCGGAACAACTATCTGTAGGTCATACAAATATTTGTTGCGTGCGGGAATCGAACCCGCGACACGCAGCGCAGCAGCCGAACGCTCAACCACTGCGCCAACCGTGTCGTCAAACACTGAATATACAGAAATATAGCTTATACGATAGAATAACACTGCTATAATTTATAATGGTAAAAGATTTAATTCGACGTGGACGAAGCCGTTGGCAGAATCTACTTATTTATATAGTTAAGAAAAGGCTAGGCAGATAGATTATAACACTTCTCAGAGTAGCAAATCACGACTCGCATTTAATATTCATTGAAGAGACGCGACTCTAAATATTTAACGTCGTGAGATGTTACGTTTTCCGCCTATGGCTGTTTATTTATGTTATTGCTTCGACAGTAAATAACGTACGAGAATATGTAATTTAATTGAACATTAGTTAGGGTTCCGTACCCGAAGGGCAACCAATGGGACCTTATTACTAAGCCTCCACTGTCCGTCCGTTTGTCTGTCTGTATGTCAGCGGGCTGTATCTCATGATCCGTAATAGATAGACAGTTGTCACAGAATGTGTATTTCTTGCCGCTATCACAACAAATAATAAAAATCGTACCTACGGAACCCTACAAGTGCGAGTTAAGGCGTAGTTATACGACTTTTAATGGTTTTTAATTGAACATCACATCTAAACGACTAGCCATATTTCTTTGAAAAAAATATACTCGTATGTTACTCTAAACTATTTCCGTCGTAATTTGATCTCAGAATATTTCAAATTATATTTTTACAACATATTGTAATTAATTTGTAAAGTTATGTCTAACGTGGATAAACAATTGAGAATCACGCAAAAACTACAAAGCGTATTTTTATAAAACCTTTACCATTTTAAAGATCATTTAATTATTTATAATTTTGTCTCAGTGCTTTAGTTTAATACTTGTTGTTTTATGTGTAAAAAACTAATAATGGGTCTAATTTCGGACAGCGTCCTTGATGGGCGAGTCCTATTACTGGGTGGACGTACGATGCGTTACGTGAGCTCAGCGCAGTACACGCAAGCTAACCACTCAAGGTCGTCGGCAGCTAATAGTGCCTTAAACTCGCACTTAACCCGTTTTTTTTCTTTGCGGTTTGGCTCCCAAGGCCTATACCTACTATTTATTGTGCGAAAAGCTAAAGAATGGAATTCCCTACCGGAGTCAGTGTCTCCTGAGAGCTACAACGTGGGGTGTTTATGTCAAGAGTGAATAGGTTACTTCTAGGCAAGCGTGCTCCATCGTTGACTACATCATCGCTTACCATCAGGTGAGATAGTGGTCAAACGCGAGCCTATCAATGATAAAAAACCCGTGCATTTTTTCGAGATAAAAAGTTGCTTACGACATTCAGGGATAGTGTAGCTTGCAATCTGTTTTTAGGGTTCTTACCAGAAGGGTCCAAACGGAGCTTTAGTGCTGTCACTCACGTGTCCGTCTGTCTGTTCGTCGTCTGTCACACAGGTTTTACAGCCAAACGGTTGGAGCTACAGTCTTAAAATTTTTAAATTATTTGTAAGCATCTTGTTGACCCAAAGCTTATACAAATAGTCAAAAATTGGTACGGAACCCTAAATGTGCTACACGCACTTGGCCGGTTATTTTTTCGTCATTAGACGCGATATTCTGGCAAAAGGCTGCGAGGCACAAACTGGGGAAGGCCTTTACCCAGTTTAAACTCCCAATGTAATTTATTAGGAATAAACAGGATTTTTTGTTCATTGTTAAGGCGTATATAGCAGCCAAGTGGCGCCCTCATTGAATAAAAAATCGTAGCAAAGCGTAGAAAATAAAGATTAAAGAATCCTATGTTCCGTTTGTTACAAAGAGGATAAGGTATTTTTACGTGGTTAAAGCAATACTCAAAATGTTTCGTATCCAAAGTAGTACGCAAAAGTACAAAAAATGGCTGTTTTTGACACTTTTGCTTACTACTTTGGATACGAAATACTTTGAGTCCTGTTTTAACAAGGTAAAAATACCTTATCCTATTTGTGACAAACGCAACATAGGATTCTTTAATTTTTATTTTCTATGCTAAGATACGAATTTTTATTCAATGAGGGCGCCACTCACGGGGAGGTAGGCCCTTAAGATGGGATAGGTAACCTACTTCCAGAGAGAATCCTTTTTTTTTCTTGGGGAAACCTTCAAAAGGTGCCTGGACTTTTGGGGAAAAGCCAGCCAGGGAGGGTGGGATTCTTCGGGCACATGGAAGGCGCCCGGTTACCTCTCAAGGCGCAATTATACGACTTTCAATGATTTTAAATTGAACATCACGTCTAAACGACTAGTTTTATTTCTTTGAAAAAAAAATGTATTACTTTAGACAGTTTTCTTCGTAATTTGATATGTGAATATTTGAAATTATTTATTAATAACATAGTGTAATTAATTGGTAAAATTATATCTAACGCTGATAAAAAATTGAGAATCACGCAAAATCTATTGAGCGTATTTTTTTGAAACCTTCACTATTTTAGATATTTTAATTATTTTTATCTTTTATCATACGTGTTTTAGTAGAATACCTGTTGTTTTATGTATAATAAATTAATAATGCGTCTAATTTCGGACAGCGCTCCTTGATGGGCGAGTTCTATTACTGGGTGGCCGTACGACGCGTTGTGTGGGCTCAGCACATAACACCTTAAGGCCCTACTACCGGCCAAGTAGCGCCTCATTGAATAAAAAACCGTAGCGTAGCATAGAAAATAAATATTAAAGAATCCAACGTCACGTTTGATGCAAAGAGGATAAAGTATTTTTACGTTGTTAACACAGGTCTCAGAATGTTTCGTATCCAAAGTAGAAGGCAAAAGTGTCAGAAACGACCGTTTTTGTTGGATTCTTTAATATTTATTTTATATGCTATGCTACGATTTTTTATTCAATGAGGGCGCCACTTGGCCGGTAGTAGACCCTTAAATGAAGCAGCTACATACATACAAACATATAATTTATCCTTCTAAAATGTAGTTCAGATTTTAATAGAACTTTCAAGGATAATACAATAAACAATACTAATTAGTTCCGACGATAACGCTTTAGTTTTCATGTTCAACCATACAAATACAAAGTTCGTTGTTAGTTTATACTCGTAATAACTGTTAATAGAAACTAACAAAGTGACAAAGTGATAAAGTTACTGTATTGTTTTGTTTACGTAGTTGGAAAGTTCCAATCACATTTCCTGTATCTACCTAACTATATTATAGGAAGGACTTTTATATAAGGGTATATACATATAGGGTGACTGGTAATTAGTGGCCGATACTTTAACACGTGATTGTACTCATGATAACAAAACGCTTTTACTATAGGACCAAACCTGAAATTGCGAAAAAAATCTGCTGTTCAGTACGTTTATGTTTGCCTACTGACTGGTCAAAATGTACTGTACTGCCTATTTTTTTCGCGATTTCAGGTTTGGTCCCATAGTAAAAGTTGTTTGTTATCATGAGTACAATCACGTGTTTAAGTATCGGTTACTAATTACCAGTCATCCTAGAGCAATGGTGGCCCAGTGGTATTGGCCGCGACTTACAAGTTGTAGGTCGTGAGTTCAAACCCAGACAGGCGCTTTACTTTGCGTAAATTATTTCATCACCACTGCTCTCAAAACGGAGAAGGAAAACATCGTGAGGAAACCGGCATGTCCCAGAACCAAAAATTCGGAGATATGCGACATCCACCAATCTGTATTGGTTCCGCGTGGTGGTTTACAGCCCCTCTCTCAAAGAGGAGGCCTGTGCCCCAGCAGTGTGGACATATTAAAAGGCTGATGATGATGATGACGACATATAATTTGAGGGACGGTTGGATAGACCCGGGGTCCCGTGAAGGGTGAAGAGGATATGTATAGTTTTCTTTCATGTTTTTTTTTAAATCTTGTTTTTCAAACTTTTTTCCAAAAAAATAACAAAACATAACCTCATGTTTTGTTATTATTTTGTGATAAAAATGGCTTCTGCGACGTCTCCGGCGCAGAAGCCATTCCAAAAGAGTTACCTCGCCCCTGGGCACTCAAGGCAGGGAGGAACAGGGGTGGGTTTTAGTCAGTAAGAGTCTGACACGCCCTTCCGCTCCACCCTAGAGCGGAAGAAGTCATAGGATGATTTCCCACCCCACACAAAAAAAAAAAAAAAAAAAAGTGACCTACACATGAAGTGACACAAAAGTTAGGGAGCTAGGGAGTGGAATTCCCTGCCGGAGTCTGTGTTTCCTGATAGCTACAACCTGGGAGTCTTTAAGTCAAGAGTGAATAGGTTACTTCTAGGCAAGCGTGCTCCATCTTCGACCACATCATCGCTTACCATCAGGTGAGATAGTGGTCAAACGCGTGCTTATCAAGAATTTAAAAAAAAACACAAAATTGTTGCGAAAAAAATTGCGCTGCGTTTCAACTTTAGAAGAATAAAAAAAAAAATAACTTAAAGAAGGTCGGTCACTGCCCATACATCGTGCGACCTGACTATAAAATATCGCGGCCATGAATAGTGTATGGATTAATTCGTCCCTTTAAGCACAATCATTAATCCTAAATTGAAAATATATTTTTTAAAAGCCGAGGATCTTAAATATTAACATAAATTATTTCGTAACTTTTGAGGTTATGATGTAATACCGAAGTCCACAGCCATGACTTTATACTTAGTTTCAATCCACAAAATGAATACCTAAGAAATCGCACAGTACACAACAACGCAAGAGCAACGAACGAAGGACTGCGCCAAAGAGTAATATAATTTAGAGGGAACTGCGCGTAGCCGGTAAACGCTTTGACAGCTCTCATGTCATAATACGTTTCGTTTTATGCATTCTATATTACTGTAAACCTATCATTTGCAACTCATTTCGGAATACTTAATCCATATCCCCATCTAAAAATGATGTTATTGATATGCGCTATAAAAATAAATAAAAATTCTTCAATAAAAGCTAGTATTTAAAAAAAGTAAATGTAAAGTCTAATGCCAAGACGAAACGTGTACTACAGATAATAACGGGACGGGTTTCGATGCGTTCAAAACCTATAAAAAATAGTAAGGAAATGAGATTTTTTATGACAAAGCTAAATTATCTTACCGGCTCCAATAAAATAAGTTGAGCCCCGTAATTTAATATACACTTAAGTCACTATTTTTTGACGTATCACTCATTGGTGTCCGTTTCATATTTCGGTCAGGTCGTATTTGGCCGATGTTCTTTTCGTAGAACCACCCAAAAAACACAAATCACTGCAAAATTATTAACCCAAATAAAAAAACTAAAAATAATGCGAGTTTTGAAGAAAAAAAGAATTGCGCGTCAACTTATTATTTGCAAAATCAAAACGCAACTCTCTAAAGTAGCAACACCTGCCGTCAAAATTACGTCAATCAAAAGTAATAATGCAAAAATTGAGGTTATTTTACCAAAGTTTGATATTTTTTATTTCCGAAACTTGAAACTTCGTGAGATTTCTCAAGATAATAAGTACTTTGCACAAAACAAAATCGAAAAGTCTACTCCACATGGATGTCATCCCGTATACAAAAGACGAGCCGTAAAAGAAAAAAAAAATATTTGGCGACAGGCACCAGGTTCACGCAAATAACTAAAAAAATATTTAAAAATAACGTAACATAGCGTGTGCTAGATACTCAGACAGTATTTAGCTCAGTCTGGTCTTCCAATGAACCTTTAGTGACAAGAAAATGTACATTTTCTCTAGGATAAACCATGAGAGAAAACTAGTTATTTATCCTATATTTTACCCACGGTCTAACGTCTGGAGCGAACTTTAATGCCCATAAACCCATGTTTTTCATTACCGCCTGAGGCGAATAAATAAGATTTTTTATGAAAACTGAGACATTTCCCATCCTTTCCAACCTCTATAAATTATAGTAAACTCGATTACCATAAAAACTTGAAGGGTAGGGTCTGAACTAAACGCCTTCTTGTCTGGGAAAGGTCGGTAGAACTTCTGACTGAAGCACCAGCATTCCTACTCTGTAAACACCTCACCGCGGTTTTTGTGACCTTGAAGTAAACTTCACCTAAGTTTTCACGGTTATTTTGCTATAAAATAGACCGGCAGGTAGACAACAATATTCATGTACATCAAAAAATGATTTAAAATCAGTTAAAAAATAAAATAACTTCGCTATAGTCATAAGCACACATTATCAATAACACAAGCTTAATTTACAACATACCCTAAATCGGTACTTTCCGATCGGCGGTCGCGCATAAGGAATTCCTTCGAAGCTGGCGAAGGACCTTCCCTTCGTTGATACCTTCCATGCACCTTGGAGAACCCCATGGGCCACTCTTATGGTAGGATTCGGGGCTTGAGCGGCCACTAAGCCGGTGAAGGCCAAAAATAAGAATAACCTCCAAAACATTTTTAAAAACGAAAGACAAATTCAAGATAGCGTCGTTAACAGCCGTGCGTCGGCGCAGCGGGCTGGCGCGGTACTGGCTGGATAGAGTACCTACTGTTTATAAAACATTCATGTGATACGGTCGGTGCAAGTGCAGAGAAGATTATGTTTGACCGATTAGGGTTATGCTGATTACAGTTTTCAGTTCGACAGACTGGTAGGTACCTATATCATTATTCGTTTATTAGTTTCATTATACATAATTGTATACATTAAATATGTTTTTAAATATTTAGCTACGCTTGCCGGGGTTGGTGCGTTAATGGGTGACCATCTTTACATACCGAGACTCCTCCGTGCCTCGGAAAGCACGTTAAGCCGTTGGTCCCAGCTGTCATTCGCGGATCTTTGACAGTCGTTAAGGTTCGTCAGAAGCCCGAAAGTCTAACATCCAGTCTTACCAAGGTACGGTTTACGGTTTAAGAAAATTTATTTCGCTCAAAAAGAATACAATTATTCACTCCTATGAGGAAAAACACAATGATTAAGTTAAGCGACGTTTTCGCTTAGTACTTAAAACTAAAATTATTTTTAACCGACTTCAAAAAAAGGAGGAGGTTCTCAATTCGACTGTATTTTTTTTTTTTTTTTATGTGTGTTACCTCATAACTTCTTACTACGTAAACCGATTTAGAAGATTTCTTTTTTATTTGAAAGCTGTTGCTTCACATTTGGTCCCATTTTAATTTGGTGAAGATCTGATAAAGAACTTCGGAGATACACAATGGAACTCTTCAATAAATGATAGCAAACCTTCCAGAATTGCTGCAATCGCATGTCTGTATATTGTTTTCACCACTTCACAACATTACATCACGCTGATGCGCTCTGAAGGGGTATACAAATTTGTACAGTTCACCCTGATACACTCTAATTTCACCAACTACGTTCAAATTCCCTATTTTTGGGGCTATCAATTCGGGCATAACTTTACTATTAATTTAGTTTTAGAATGGGGTAAAACAACTAAAAAGTGAAAAACAAAAAACTTGTTACAAAAAAAATACAACCGATGTCAAATAACGAAGAAACCAAACTAGAAACAACGACTTCCGAAATTAAAGTTATATTGCATATTTTAGTATTATTTATGGAAGTCGGTTGTATTTTTTTTGTAAAAAGTTTTTTTTTTAATATTAAAAAAATGGTAAAAACTTACATTTCATACATTAATTAATCATGTGGTACTTTACTAGCCTTTTAAAAGTTGGAAGTGATTTCGATTCCTTTATTACTTTAGGTAAAGAGTTAGAGTTCAGCCCCCTCATATACGACAGTCTTTCTACCGTAATTTGTCCCCGGTGCTCTTAGAATTACATGGTTAGCCTGCCTCGTCATGCTTTTTTGAATTTGCATTCTTTTTGTAAATGTTATTTGTGTATGTATATCTCTATTAATTATTTTGCGTATAAGTATGCAGGTGTTATATTAATAAATTTGGTCAATATTCATTAATTTTGTTTCTTTTAAAACTTTTTAAGTAGATGTTAAATAATCATAATTAAATATGACTTTAATGACTTTATTTTGAGGTACCCCTTGTATTACCCAGTAACTGGGTTGTGGAGGTCAGATAGGTCACCCTTTCGGTATGGGCACGCTCAGCACAATTTTATTGTATCTTTGTGTACCTACTGTTATTTTCTTTACCTTTTGTTTGTTGCTGTTGTGTTGTGTCTGTGTCGAATAAATATTTATTCTTTTCTATTCTATTCTTCTATAGGCAGTCGCTCCATGTAAAATACTGGTATTCAGCTGCATCCGGTTAGACTGGAAGCCGACCCCAAGATAGTTGGGAAAAAGCTAGGCAGATGAAATATTTTTATAACTATTTCAACATAAAAAAAAACATTTAAAAATATAAATAACCCGCCGGTGTCAGGAACAGGGTCTAAGTTACCAGCGGTCAGTCCTCTATAGAGAAGAACCGCCTAACATTGCGAGCCGTGTCCAGAAGTACCGGTTTCTGAATCAAACCCTTGATCCAGCCGCCTAAAGAGAGCCTCCTGAGGTGTTGGTCGAGGCTCGTATAGCTATTAAGCCATTGGCTGACACGACTATAAGTACAATGATCGCTAAGTCCACATCCCACATGTCGACAACCTCGCGAGCCAAGTTATTGTTACTTCTATGATGTGTTATCAACAAGGCTGTACAGCGTTTGTTTGGAATGAGGTAGGTATTAGAATTTGTGTCTTCTGGTAAAACCGGTTACATCTCCAACATAATATTTAATGCAAAGTGTGAGTGTTTATTTTACGATCTGGTTGTTATAAAAAATTATGATTACTTTGGTACAGACCATTTTTACCTATTTGTGTAACAAACTTGTTAATATTAAACGAACTCATTCGATTACATTTGAGTTTCATCGTTAATGTTCAATTCATATTTAAACCGTCGGCCATTAGGATTTGACAGGCTAATCCGTAAGTGTTATAAATATCTAATAGCCTTTAATGTCACATGTATTATTAACATCAACATATTTTTTTCTCTCCTTTATGTACTACTTTTCTTTCTTTACAACTTCTCTAACTCTATAAAATAAATTTATTTTTAGGGTTCCGTACCCGAACGGTCCAAACGGAGCCCTATTGCTGTCACTCACGTGGCCGTCTTTTTTTTTTTTTGAGGTGTGAGTAATCATCCAATGACTTCTCCCGCTCTAGGGTGGAGCGGAAGGGCGTGTCAGACTCTTACTGACTAAAACCCACCCCTGTTCCTCCTTGCCCTGAATGCCCAAGGGCGAGGTAACTCTTTCGAATTTATCTTCAACCCTTAGGCAGGCATCGGCCATGACGGGCCTCGTCACGTATGCTGACAACTCTTTGAGGCGCTCGTGGAACACTACGCGCCGTCGACTCTCGGGCCTGGTGCTGATCGGACGGCGAGTTACCCATTACTCGCCGTCCGCAGGCCCGGGTCTACGGTGGCCGGAGATCGTCTCGCGGCGCCGGAAGCCCCTGGCGTCACCTGCGGCGGCTGCTGCTGAGGGCGTGAGGGCGAGGCTGTCGTTGCAGCCTCTCCCTCACCCGATCCGCCTCCTCCTTCGCGAGTTGCTTCGCAGAAGGAGGAAGTCACGTGTCCGTCTGTCACATAATTTTGTTACGAAGAATTTTTTAACTTCCCGTTGACCTATGAACCAGAAATTTGGTGATAATGTTTATTAAAAAAATACCAAAATATTGATTTTCCTCATATGTTACGGAACCTTAAATGTGCAAAGTCCGACATGCACTTGGGCGGCTTTTATTTAACCGTTTTTGGAATTATTTATATCCATTTGCGCGTCCAAATTAGCAGACACAATAGATTTTAATTTTATTTTGTCTCGATCACATGGTGAGTGCCGGACTGCTGAACTAATACTTATGTCCATGCTAAATTACAGCTTTCTAGTACTAAAAGTCTTTAAGCTAAGCCGCAGACGAACAGACGGACAGAGCGAAACTATAAGGATTTCTTGTTAGTACAACGGAATCGTAATAAAAAAGAAGTTTTAAAAGAGTACTTGAGTCATTGTTCGCTTCGACGAAAACTAGAGACTTCGCTAGGGAGATCCGTCGTCCGGTTTTTGAAGAGACTGACTATAAGTAGTGCGGGCCACTTCAACAAGAATAGCAGTAGTCAGGGCCACTTCAACAAGAATAGCAGTATCCAGTGGCTTTTTGATTCTTATGTTTAGTTGGCTGCTCGCGGTCGCGACCACTTGAATTATGTGATTTAGGTATCAAAGTTTCAGTTGGCTTATTTTGTTTTGAAAATAGGGAACGACGTAAGTAAACCACGTTGCTGAGAGTTTCATGTCTTTTATTTGAAGATGAATTGAAAAGCAGACGATATCATAATGTCAAATCTTGGCTGTGGCAATCCACAGTTAACCTGAAGCTTGGCAATAGCAATTAAGATAAACAAATACAAGCAACTGAGTACTGCAATCTGGTAAGGACACGCACCAGAGATCAACACAACAAGTTAAAGGCTGACCATAGCGAGTGTAGGCAGTCCAAGGAGGCACTTCTCTCCATAAATTACCGCTTCACAAAGCAAGCTCTACGACTGACCAAACTTCAGTTGCGAAAAGTCACGCCGTTACAACTGGCCACGGGTCTTTTAATAAGCATCTCTCTGTCATAGGAGTAACAGACAGTCCACTCTGCAGGCAGACGAGACAGCAGCTCATCTGCTGCTAAGCTGCCCAGTAGTCGCTGCATACAGGGCAAAAGACTGGACATCCAGGTAACCTAAGCGAGATAGTCAGTAACACCAAGGCGCTGCTGGCCTTCTTCGAGGAGCTATGGTGGATCGCATGACAATGCTGTCCCACCTGTACACAAAATACGGGCCTTGAGCATGGAGTTGCGGAAACCAGCCCGATATACATACATACATACAACAGCAACTGAGGAAGAAAACGTTTCACTCGCACAAAACGTTTTGGGAACACATTCATTGTGCGTACCTACAGCTAAGAAGTGGAATTCCTTAACGGAGTCTGTGTTTCCTGATAGCTATAACGTGGGGATCAAGAGTCAAGAGTAAATAGGTTACTTCTAGGCAAGCGTGCACCATCGTAGACCACATCATCGCTTACCATTAGGTTAGATAGTGGTTAAGCGTGAGCCTATCTAAGAAAAAAAATGTGAAGAGAGACCGGCTTCTGTGAGACATTGTAAACTTATAGTGTAGTGTTGATTTGTGGACAATCAATCATTAAATCGGCCGATTATTCAAGAATAATTCAGAGAGGCCCGGAGCAACCCTTCAAATCTGCCTGGGGATGAGATATGTTCTCAGGAAGACACAAGGTACGTGGGTTTTTCTTTATTGATGTAGATGTTCAGGGGATTCATCAATAGATATTTAATTTTCATATTTTTGTACCGCGACATTTGACCAGAACTTAAAATCGGTCCCAGATCAGGTGTGGGCTGTTTACAAGCTCCACCAACAGTTTTAAAAGAAAATTCGCTTCCATAACCGCAAGAAAAGCTGTCATTTCGTCAATTGTTCTTCAGATTGAAAACTTGGCAGCAAGATGTCGAAGAGTTCTCATATGCCGTCATATGGCGTCATAACAAACTTATAACCCATCCATAGGTATAGGAGACACTGGGTTGCCACCCGTACTATAATTATATATGGTGTTAAAAAATTAACTCTCGAAACTTTAAGGAGTGCTTTAGAACATTGAACTGGATAACTTTTTACTATGGGACCAACTTTGAAATCGCGAAAAAAAAATCTGCTGTCGTTCAAATCTGCTGAAAATCTGCTGTTCATAAAACAAATCTGTTGTACATTTTGATGAGTTATGCGAACATAAATGTGGGCAACAGCAACAGTCGCTCCATGTAAAATACTGATATTCAGCTGGATCCGGTTAGACTGGAAGCCGACCCCAAGATAGTTGGGGACAGGCCACGCACATTTTTGGTCTAAAGCACTTCTTCAAGTTTCGAGAGTTAATTTTTTAACAACTTATACATATAGTAACGTACTATATTTTCGTATTTTGTACTATATTTAATTAAAAATATAGTACGCAAAATACTATATTTTCATTGTTTATTCAAATTTTGAGAAGTCTTTTAATAATCCTAAAAGCGTTAGTTTAACGCAGTTTGAAGGGAAGTCATAATTTTCGGGTTCGCTCTGCTCGCTCTAGCATCCTACACGTATGTATGGTTTTTTAAGGTAGGTCCACCGATTTCTCTGTCAGTTGTGGACCGATTTTTAAAATTCTTTTTTTATCCGAAAGAATATACTCTCGCGGTGGCCCCATATAAATTTTATCAAAACGGCTTCAGCGCTATTTGAAAAAAAAAAACGAAAAAAAAAATACGTATACATAGATGACGTTTTGGTTTTCTCCAATTACGAGTATGTTTTAATTCCACATTCCATGTTATTGGGATTTTTAGTTCTGGGGTATAACAACTAAAAAGTGAAAAATAGAAAAAAATTACAAAATTAAACAACCGACTTCCAAAAAAGAAAATACCTACACTCATCATCATCTTCCTGCCCTTATCCCATGTTACTTGGGGTTGGCGCAACACGTTTTTTTCTTCCATTCTGTTCTGTCAGCCGTCACGCTATCACTAGCTCCGTTTTCTTTCATATCACTCCTCACACAATCCATCCATCCTTTCTTTGGCCTCCCTCTCCCTCTCCATCCATCCACATTTATATTCATAACTCTTTTAGTTACATGTGTTTCATCCCTCCTCTTTATATGGCCATACCAAGATAAGCGGTTCCCTTTCAACTTTTCTGTGACTGGCGCCACTTTTAAACTACCTCTAATGTACTTATCCATTTTCGATACTCCACACATTCATCTCAACATTCTCATCTCCGCCACATGCAGTCTTTTTTCATCCGTCTTTTTCACAGCCCAACATTCTGACCCATTCAGTACGACAGGTCTAATCACGGACTTATAGATTTGCCCCTTTAACTTAAGGAGCATCCGTCGGTCGCAAGTTGTTCCAGTGACCTGTCGCCATTTCATCCATCCTGAGTTGATCCTGTGCGTTACGAGTACGTCTCGATCTATATCGCCATCCCCCTGAACAAGCGACCCGAGGTACCGAAAGTTGGAGCACAGGCGTTCCGTTGAGAGCTACAGGCATAGGACTGGAGAGACCGCCGAAATCGCAGAACAGATATTCCGTTTTGGTTCTGCTCAGTTTCAGGCCCACACTCTCCAGTCTTTGCCACCACGTCTCCAATCTGCTCTGGACCCTCTGAGCCGCTTTCGGCAACCAGCACAATGTCATCAGCAAACAGCATACACCAGGGAGCCTCTTTCTGGATGTCCAACGTCGGAGCGTCCATTATCATCAGGAAGAGGTAAGGGCTGAGAGCCGACCCCTGGTGCAAACCGACCGCTACACTTAAACTGTCAGTAGTGCCCACTGCAGACCGGACTTGGGTACTGCATCGACTGTACATCGCTCGGATCAACTGCACATATTTCCCAGGCACACCTTTCTCCTCAAGGGCCCACCACAAAACCTCTCGAGGCACTCGGTCATATGCCTTTTCGAGGTCAATGAATACCATGTGCAAGTTTTTATGCACAGCTCTGTATTTTTCGCACAGCTGGCGGATAGCGAAAATGGCATCCGTTGTACCCCGACCAGGCATAAAACCGAACTGGTTTTGTGAGATTTCACTCTCTTCTCTCAGCCGCTTTTCAATAACTTTTTCCCACGCTTTCATACTTTGTGACATTAGCTTTATGCCTCTATAGTTGTTGCACTCCAGCACATCACCTTATGCCTAGGGGTAGCGGATAAATTATGAAAATGAGTTACCGCACCCCTGGGCACTCAGGCAGGGAAGGAACAGGGGTGGGTTTTAGTCAGTAAGAGTCTGACACGCCCTCCCGCTCTACCCAGAGCGGGAGAAGTCCTTGGATGATTTCCCAACCCTCAAAAAAAAAGCACATCACCTTTGTTCTTGAAGATGGGCACCAACGAACTGTTGAACCATTCATCAGGTATAGCAAGTAGCCAGCAACAACTTATTGAAGAACAAAGTTAACCACGTCCATCCATCTACCCGTAATGACTTCCACACTTAAATTGGTATTCCGTCTGGACCAATTGCCTTACCATTTTTCATTTCATTCGCTGCTATTCTCACTTCATCCACACGGACCATTCTCACTAACCCCTCATTCATTGGTTTATTCTCTACAACACCACTCCAGATATTTTCCTCATTCATCAATTTTTCAAAATAGCCCTTCCATCTATCCTTAATCATTTCATCCTCTGAAAGAAGCATTCCAGCTTCATCCCTTACACATCTTATCCGACTAACATCCTTCGCCTTCCTCTCTCTGGCTCTAGCAAGCCGGTACAGATTTTTTTGGCCAGCTGGACTGTACAGTGCATCGTACAATTTGTCCTGAGCTTTTGCTCTCGCTATTGCCACGGCTTTCTTAGCTTTTTTGTTTAACGCATCATACTCGCTCTTTTTTTCAGCTTTCAAACTAACGCTTTCCAGTTCTACACTCTGCTATTCCTTGAATTTCTTCTTTTTTTCCTTTTTAGCACTTTGCAGTCTTTGACGTGCCTAATATGGTTGCGCCTAACTAGAAAATAGTCAATTTGGGTCTTGTGGTTACCACTTTTGTATGTGACTAGGTGTTCATCTGTCTTCTGGAACCAAGTGTTGGCTACTGCCAGATCAAATGCGGTAGCAGATTGCAACAGCGTCTCCCCCTCGTTATTGGGACTTCCAAAACCCCATCCTCCGTGTACTCTTTCATAACAATTTCTCGTTTTTCCTGCATGCACGGGGATGGTCATTACCGTTGTATCAAAATCCTCCCAAAACTTCTCTTTCACCCTTTCGTCACATCCTACCTGCGGGGCATACACACTAACTATATTCAGCATAACATTGTCCATCATAACTTTCACAACTATCAATCTATCATTAATCCTTTTAACCTCCATCACGCTTTCTTTTAATTTATTATCTAATACTATTCTCACGCCATTTCTTTTACCGTCACATCCAAAATAGAAAAACTTGTATCCTTCACCAATTTCCCTCGCCTTTGTTCCCTTACACTTAGTTTCCTGCAAACACGCCATATTTATTCGTCTGCTTTTTAATACGTCCGCTAACTCTCTGGCCCTTCCAGTCATAGTCCCAACATTCCAACTTGCATACCTCAATCTCACTTCCCGAGCTAGCTTCTTACTTTGCCCCCGCCCGGGGTGGTGCAACAACCCTATTCTATTTTCTACAGCGGCCGGGTGTTGCCCCGCGTCGTCGGTGGGGTACGCCCTAGCCCTATCGCACATTCCATTTATACCTAACATATTGCTAATGATTTGGCAAATGTTTTACGGTTGGCCGCCTGCCTGACACCAACCCTCCTTGGAAATGCGGTTGCTGATGGTTTACCCCCCACCATGCGGGTGACCTAAGGTGTCGAAATAATGCACGGTCTAAAACTTTCCCTTAATCGCCTCCTACAACACCCATGGGATGAAATGGGGTGGCAGCATTCTTAAGCCGGGGGCCACACGGACTCGAAAGAAAATACATACACTAAAAATTAAAAAAATAACTTTAATTGCGGCAGTCGGTGTCAAATAGCGAAGAAATAAAATACAATCACCGACTTCCGAAATTAAAGTTATTTTTTTAGTTTTTAGTGTATTTTCTTTTTTGGAACACGGTTGTTTTTGTTGTAAAAAAGTTTTTTTCTTGAATTTTTCAAAAAAACTACTTTTTTTTGCGATGATTTATAAACAATAGTCCTCCGTTTGAACCCTTTGGGTACGGAACCCTAACAAACTGGCCAAGTGCGTGTTGGATTTCGCACATTGGTTCCGTACCAAATATTGGTATTTGTTAGTAAAGTAAACGTAATAATAAACATTATAACCAAATTTCAAGTTCATAGGTCAATGAGAAGTAAAAAGTTCTTCTTAACAAAATTTTGTGACAGACAACGGACTACAAAAATATTGCTCCGTTTGGACCCTTCGGGTACGGAACCCTAAAAATACCATATTACACCCAAAAAAGTTGCCAACCCTAGGAGACAGTACAGAAAACATACTTACCTACCTACCAATATGCGTCTATGCAAAATGTATGCAAATTCTAATGTAAATCGGCTGAACGCCTTTACATTACGAGAAGGCTGTTCAGGCGTGAATATGGAATAAGTACGTAAAGTACTTTAGGGTGTATAACTCAAGGTTGCTTCAATGTAGGTCAAACGCATGTATTTCATCATCATCTGCCTAGCCTTTTCCCAACTATCTTGGGGTCGGCTTCCAGTCTAACCGGATGCAGCTGAATACCAGTATTTTACATGGAGCGACTGCCTATCTGACCTCCACAACCCAGTTACGGGGTAATATGATACCCCTTGGTAAGACTGGTTGTCAGACTTTCGGGCTTCTGACGACCCGTAACGACTGTCAAAGATCCACAATTGACATCCGGGACCAACGGCTTAACGTGCTTTCCGAGGCACGGAGGGGTCTCGGTATGTAAAGACGGTCACCCATCCATGGACCAACCCTGGCAAGCGTAGCTTAACCTGTGGATCGACCCATGCGGCTGTTATTACTTTAGCCAAACGCATGTATTTATCTAATACTTTACAGGAGATATTACTGTTAAATGTACCTATATTTTTCCAAATATTTGTATGCCACTTATGTAACAAATTCGGAGGTAACTACGTTTATAGATACCTACTCGTACATCTACATAAATATCAAGTTTGGAAGTCAAGATGTTTACTATGCAGGTAGTATTAGTTTACTATACAGTTGTATGAAAGTTCCCATGATATGTTGTTAAGGAAAGGGTTTATTAAGAAAAGCACGGAAAGGCATGACTTGGTATTTATTTCCAATAGGCTTGCTATTTTCCTGTTCGCAATACTAGGTCTTCATGGAGAAGAACGAGGCAAGAAACTCCATGGTAGCTCTCTTATAGTATTATATCGTGTTTACAAGTTTCTGATTTTATAATTCAATATCTGTCTTGATTTAAAAATAACTTTATCATACTGTTTTACAATCGTACAGAACACATCCAGATCTTGTCAAAGTGATAACCAACCGGGTTCGTAGCTAAAGGCTGACTACCTGCCTTTTGGTTATGCCTCCTAAAAGTCACGTCAACACCCCACCAAGCACTCAAAAATGGGTAATAACGACATTTCGTCACAAAGACCGGAAGCCAGCATTGAGCCACTCACAATGAAAAATAACAACATAACAAACTAAATATTTAGACTCATTTAGAATTAAATTCAACAATAATTAATATTTTATTTAGATACAAACTGCCTTAATAATCTACAAGTTTTAGTAAAATTCGTAACTTATTTTTATTAAATGTAGCAACATTCCTTAAAAAATACGCAATATTTATTTATATTTAAAACAAATATTTTTAACAAGCTAACACTTACTGTGGCTAAACACAAACAGAGAAACTTAAGGCGCAGTTATACGACTTCTAATTTTTAATTGAACATCACGTCTAAACGACTAGTCTTGACCTAAGAACTTGAAATTTGGTGATAATGTTTATTATTACGTATACTTCACTAACTAATACCAATATATGGTACGGAACCCTTAATGTGCGAAATACGACAGGCACTTGGCCAGTTTTTTTCCTTATGAGATACGCAACCCTAAAAAGGACCCACAGCGCATGTGGCTGTTATAACTTAGCCACGAGCCACGTCTCTGTAATTGAAAACTGAAATGTTGGTGACTCTACTCATTTATTGACAAGAAAAAGAAAATAACATTCTAGTTGTCTGTGCAGCGCAGTATTATTCATTTTTAACCGACTTTCGAAAAATTTTTTTATGTATGTCCGCCGAATTCTCCGTCAGTTGTGGACCGATTTTTAAAATTCTTTTTTTATCCGAAAGAATATACTCCCGAGGTGGTCCCATATATTTTTTTTCGAAATTGCTTCAGCGCTTTTTGAGAAACTGAACAGAAACGAAAAATACGCATACCTCGATGACGTTTTGGTGGTCTCCAAATGTTTAAATTCCACGTTCCATGTTATTGAGGTTTTTAGTTCTGGGGTATAACAACTAAAAAGTGAAAAATAAAAAACTTTTTTACAAAAAAAACAACCGACTTCCAAAAAAAAATACAGTAAAAATTAAAAAATAACTTTAATTTCGGAAGTCGGTGTCAAATAACGAAGAAGTCAAATACAAAACACCGACTGCCGAAATTAATTAAAGTTATTTTTTAATTTTTAGTGTTTTTTTTTGGAAGTCGGTTGTTTTTTTTGTAAAAAAGTTTTTATGTTACAAGTATGATGTCTTCTTTTTGTCCTAGTTTATGGCTTGTCTCCCTTGCCAGTATTGGGGATGAAGATTGAGGCTAGTTCAGTTGGAAGATATAAATGGGGTACTTTACTAAAAACATCTAATTTATCCGTTAGTTAAATAACCAAAAAATATTGTATACGTATTTTTTGCTTTACAAAACCAATAAATAATAACAAAGATAAAACGCGTCAAAGTTCAGGAGTGTGGGCCCGCAACGTGACACACTTTTTACCACCAAAGTGACGTAACGAGCCCACACTCCTGAACTTTTATATCTTCCAACTGAACTAGCCTCAATCTTCATCCCCAATACTGGCAAGGGAGACAAGCCATAAACTAGGACAAAAAGAAGACATCATACTTGTAACATAAAAACTTTTTTACAAAAAAAACAACCGACTTCCAAAAAAAACACTAAAAATTAAAAAATAACTTTAATTAATTTCGGAAGTCGGTGTTTGTATTTGACTTCTTCGTTATTTGACACCGACTTCCGAAATTAAAGTTATAAACACGACGAGTTCAGACGTATATTTTATTATATACAGTAAGCTTGATTATATGGAGCACTTATTAATCGTACATACACCATACACTGTGATTAGGTACATATTTAAATTGTATTATTGTCAGGACCATGCCTGAAAACTCTAGAAAACGTAACTGTCAGTTATTGAATAGTAGGAAAATGACAATAATGGACAGGAGCTTAGTCAAGCTCGGCAGCAGAATTAGAACAATTTTTAAAATAAAAACAGAGACTATTGACAGAGAAAACAAGTAATATTTGAAACTTAAATTAAAAAAAATAAACATGGCTTTAAGGATTTGTCACACTGCTGGCTGCGTTCTGCGGCCTGCGGTCAGGTCAAAGTGAACGCAGCCCGCATCATATTGTATGAACAACGCTGTAGGTCGGGACAATCGGTCTACGGTCAGGGCAGAGCAATCCGTCAGCGATCCGGGCAGGGCAACCGGTCAGCGGTCCGGGCGATAATGGGGATCTTCCAAGTCGTACAAATACGGATAACGTCGTACGACATCTATATAAACTCCTCTGTTTGTTTTGTTCGTTAGACATTTTTTTTATGAACTTGTGTGCACTCCGCTGACGAACATCAACAAACTGGTCGTTGCCCGCCGCCCGCAGCCCGCAGCCCGCGTGCCCGCAGCCAACCGGTCCGTACGCGTCCATCCCTCCCCACCGCCCCGTCGGGCCAACATGCGTTCTTTGGTTGTGCTCGCACGGTCAGATCGCATTCTATATAAAATATATTGATACCGACAATGTTGTTCATACTTGATGTGGGCTGCGTTCGCTTTGACCTGACCGCAGGCCGCAGAACGCATTCAGTGTGACAAATCCTTTAACACTGCCTTGTTACAAGTGTCGCGCCGCGTTACGTCACGTGACATTTCAACGCACTGTATCGCCCTCATTTTTTATTTAGGCTGGTTTTATAATCACGCCGCTAGACGCGCCGTTGGGCAGCGCGCTGTTGAACAGCGCGCGTTTGAACAGCGATGCACTATAAAACGACATTAGTAAGGCGCGTTTCGCTGCTGTGAGACAGTCGTGTACAAACATACTAAATGAACGGCAATGCGGTTAGAGTACTGGCTATTTACTTTTTATGGAAAAAAAGGCAAAAACAACGTCGAAGAACAGTAACTGTTGATCCTTATAACGCTGTAAGGTTACTGAGAGGCGAACACGTAACAACTTTCTCTGATTTACGAGAAAATAGTTATAAATTTTATAAATATTTTCGCCTATCAACCAGCAGTTTCGACGAATTACTGTGCAAGTTAGAGTTTTCTTTACGAAGATCCAGCTTACGTCACATCCCCATAGCTCCAGTGGAAAAATTGGCGATTACTCTAAGGTAAGTGAAATAAAAGAGTAGGTTTTGTAATAAATTATAATATTTGTTTGGTTTGTTAATTTCTTCCCAGGCTTTATTTTTTGCGTCCTTATTCTTATAAAATTCATCGACCGGGTCCCATAAACATCTTCTAAATCGCACTTCCTCAATTACTCGTCCTGTATCGATGTGATTCATTTTGTACACAACAGTACCTAACGGCGCGTCTCAACGGCGTCACACTAAAACGCACAATGGCCGTAGAAGCGCATGAGCGGCGCGCGCTTCGACAGCGCCGCGCGAATAGGACGCGTTCACCGAACGGCGCTGCTCAAGCGCGCGAATTTGAAACGCTACTACTACCCCAATACATATCCGAGCGCGCGCGCTCCGACGGCGCTGCTGAAACGCGTGACTATAAAATCAGCCTTACGTGTCAAAAGAATAAATAAATATGTGTTTTTTTTTGGTTATTTCACAGACTAATTTTTTTTTTTTAGTAAAATACCCTACTGGACAGTTATACATTTTGAACGGGGCTTTCAAAACAATAAGAAGCAGATTACCGTGAGTTTCCTTTGATATACAATATCACATTTTCTCGACCTAGATCTTCTTTCAAGTTGGCACGGGTTGTGCGAGAGTATATTTTGCTCGTGTTGTTTTATAAATATTAGCCTGGGAGCGGGTTGCTAGCTAACTGTTCTGGGTACGCTGGAGTAACGGTTTGTACCATCACTGTTATTGCATTGCAAGTATTGTTAGAAGCATAGCATAATAAATTAGCCTAACTGCAAGCAACTGCTCATTTCACTAAACGAACGCCGTCTGCAATTACCTTGATTGGTTAGCTTGCGTCTTCTGTGCTGCGCTCACGTAACGCGTTGTACATCCACCCAGTAATAGGATGCTTTTTTTTTTGTTTGGTGGGAAATCATACAGTGACTTCTCCCGCTCTACGTGTCAGACTCTTACTGACTAAAACCCACCCCTGTTCCTTCCTGCCCTTAGTGCCCGGGGCGAGGTAACTCTGTTTCGAATTTATCCGCAACCCCCGGGGCAGGCATCGGCCATGACGGACCCCGTTGTGTTTGCTGACAACTCTTTGAGGCGCGCGTGGAACACTACGCGCCGTCGACTCTCGGGCCTGGTGCTGATCGGACGGCGAGTTACCCACTACTCGCCGTACGCATGCCCGGGTAAAAAAAAAATAATTAAACGCATTATTAATTTTTTATACATAGAACAACAGGTATTATACTAAACACGTATACTAAAATATAAATAAGTAAACGAGCTTCAAAATTGTGCAAATTTCATAAAAATACACTTTATAATTTTTGCGTGTTTCTCAATTTTTATCCGCGTTAGACATAACTTTACAAATTAATTATACTATGTTATAAAAATGTGATTTCAAATATTCACTTAGCAAATTACGACGGAAAAACGAAAAACTACGAAAACACTTTTCTGTAGCTTTCAATGGCTTTTCAAAAGTTGAACAGAACTAACGATTCGATTTAAAAGATTTAGAAGTAAGAAGTAACACTGAAGTAAGTAAGCTTTTAAGCAAATTCAATTGGATTTTTTGCTTTGAAGTTTTGTTGCGGAAAAGTATTCCTTTCTCCTTTTCTATTCGTCGGCACTAACGTCCCTTAAAGCATAATCAGCCTATAATCCTCCAACTGCTGAGACACAGGCCTCCTCTCTGTGAGAGGGTGTGGGCCGTAATCCACCACGCGGGCCTAATGCGGCTTGGTGGATGTCACATGTCTTCGAAAATTTGGTTCTAATATATGCCGGTTTCCTCACGATGTTTTGCTTCATTGTCTCGAGAGCAGTGGTAATGAAATAATTGACTCAAAGTAAAGCGCCTGTTCCGGTTCGTACCCACGACCTTAAACTTGTAAGTCGCAGCCGTTACCACTGGGCCACCACTGCCCATTGTTGTGTGGCTTATTTTAATTCGATCAAATGTTGTTCCTAGAATATACAAAAAACTTTTTTACAAAAAAATAAAACCGACTTCCAAAAAAAGTGCGAAATAACTTTAATTTCGGCAATCGGTGTTTCTGGTTTTGTGTCTTCGTTTTTTTGAAACCGACTTCCGAAATTAAAGTTATTTCGCACTTTTTTTGGAAGTTGTTTTTTTTTGTTTAAAGTTTTTTATTTTTATTTTTTAGAAGCAGTTCCCCATTTATTTGTGTTAACAATACATAGACATTAGATCGCAGCCATCGCGGTTTATTTGCTGTAAATTTTTGAAGAGTTCCGTTGTCTAATGAAATTTAAATGGGGCCCTTTCGAAACAAACCCCTTTCGAACAAAAAAAGAATTTTGCAAATCCGTCTGTAAATGACGGAGTTATGCCCGAACGTACATAAAAAAAAAGACAAACAAACATGCGAATTAATAACCTACTTCTTTTTGAAGTCGGTTAAAAAGGAGATACGAGTAAATGATAATGATAGGTATAATTTATTAACTAGTAAATTGTACGGCTGCTGTTATATAAGATCAATGAGATTATATGTACTTGATGTTACTCGTTGTAATTTATTTATACAGGGTGTATGTAGCCCGCGAAATTTAAATTTTCTCACGTTATTTGCAATTTGCAGGTCTATGTCAGGTTGTACTCTCTAAGTTAGAATTGTCGTCGAATGTCCTGATTTCGTGAAATACTCATTCCATACTGTAGTATGAACTTCAATGGTTGTATTGATGATTTTAATTATTTCAGTTCTGTAAATTACGAGTACTTGCTACAGCCGCGAATCATATTTTGATCCAACATACAACCTGATACTGACCTGCTAATTGCAAAAAACTCTTTCGCGGGTTACCCTAGCGCTTTCCCCTTAAATTAACAAATTTCTTCAAGGAAGTAATAGTCAATTCCCAAAATTGGATTTTCCGTAATAAATTATCATCAGCTGATCAAAATTAGTATTTTGTTTCAATTTTATTTTCGGAATGTTGTATGACTTTCCTGAAGACTTGTTCATTTCTGTGGGCAAAAGCCGCACCACCCATTTCCGGTACAATCTGTAGAATAGAATAAACTTTATTCTACACCAAAATAAGGCAGTTTCCTAACAAAATCTAATTAGTTCGTCTATAGATTACCAAAAAAAATTGGACACATATTTTTTCTTTTTTCACGTAAATAAAGAATGAGGACGATAAAAAGCGTTGAAATATCGCGACACTGTTTACCAGAAAGTGACATAACGAGCCCCCCACTCTGAACTTTGATGCGTTTTATCTTTGTAATTTATGAAGTTATACTTCTTATGCGACTTGCAACAAAAAAGCGTTAAACGTTTAACGCTCCTGGGGAGGGGTAATAGAAAGAGACAGAGCGAGAGTGAATGCGAAAAAAAAGAATATAATAATATTATAATAATGATAATTACGATTACAATTACGATATATGAGATGAGATGAGATGATGAAGTATAACTTCTTACGTGCGTACATAAGTACACACACACTTTTTTTATTGGTTTGGTAAAGCAAATAAATACGTGTCTACTAAATATAATTATTATTTTCATGCCCATGAAACTAATTGTAATTTCTTTTTATAAGAAGTTAAATCTGTAGGTACAAAGGCGCTTCAGCCTTAGTTTTTAGGAAGTTCAAGAGCAACAAATTGTATGGTTTAAACCATGTGTTATACTCGTATTTGTTCGTTCAAGATTTGTAAGTAGGAATTTACACTTTTTTTTTTTTTTGGGGGGGTGGGAAATCACATTATGACTTCTTCCCCTCTAGGGTGAAGCGGAAGGGCGTGTCAGACTCTTATTGACTAAAACCCACCCCTGTTCCTCCCTGCCCTACGCGCCCAGGGGCGAGGTAACTCTTTCGAATTTATCCTCCACCTCCGGGCAGAGGAATTTACACGTGCGACACATCATACTACAAGAACTCAACTAACTAGTCCCGATCTTTGGTCTCGTTGGAGTTGCCTTAAAGTAAAGGTGCGTTTCCACTGAAGAGGAGAAATCCTCATCGCGTCACTCGTCTCGTGTCCGCTCCGCTCCACCCAGCTCCACTTCAGTGTAAACACACCCTTAGGTCCAAGGAGGAGACAAAGCTCTCATTATGGGGTCAGAAGATGGACATAACCAAGAACTAAGTTGTTCTTGGTTACTGGCAAGATTGATGATGGTTATTGGCAAGCGTCTGAGGGGTCGCAGTCCACTCAGATGGTTGGACCAAGTTAGCTCATCCCTGGACACAAAATTACACGAAGCGCTTCATAATTCCACAAAAAGCTCGTGGCTAAAGTAATAACAGCCGCACGGGTCGATCCATCAGGTTAAGCTCCGCTAACTGGGGTTGATCCATGGATGGGTGAGCATCTTTACATACCGAGACTCCTCCGTGCCTCGGAAAACACGTTAAGCCGTTGGTCCCGGCTGTCAATCGTGGATCTTTGACAGTCGTTACAGGTCGTCAGAAGCCCGAAAGTCTGACATCCAGTCTTACCAAGGGGTATCATATTACCCAGTAACTGGGTTGTGGAGGTCAGACATGCAATCGCTCCTTGTAAATGGAGCGACTGCATATCTGACCTTCACAAATGTACTGGCATTCAGCTGCATCCGGTTAGACTGGAAGCCGACCCCAAGATAATTCTGAAAAGGCTAGGCACCAGGCTTCACAATTCATTATATTATCTGTGACAGTGCCAAAGTTAGGCACAGGTGGCAAAGCATCGTAAAAAGAACGCGTTCACGTCGGTGGAATCACGACCCTCAGTAATGCGGAACGCGACGCGAGGAGGCAAGGGCGGATTTAGGGGCGGGGGGATCACAGTGGCCCGTGCCCCCCCCCCCCTCCTCCCGCCAAACGGTTGTGTAGTTTCCATAACAAAACATAGGTACCTATCGGCAAATCAAATTATCAGAGTTGTTGAAATATATATATGAATAAAATAACAGAAAGAGAGTGAAACTGGTCCGTTTCTAGCTGCAATAGCGGCGCGGTGAGAGAGCGCGGGTCAGGGCGCGGGCGGAAGGAAACATAACAGAATTTCATTAATCTTTAATTGATCCTTATTAAACATGTAATTTTTCTATTGTTTTTATACTTTAAATAAAACTTTACACAAATACTACAAGTTCATTTTTAACAGTTATTGTTGATCATTTTTGCCCGTCTGCCCCTTGTGCCTCTCCCAGAAAAAAAGCCTGGATCCGCCCCTGCGAGGAGGCTTCTCGTAACAGCTGAAGCCCCCGAGCACTCAAAAGTCAGCGCCCGTGGCTGTAAAGCGATCGAATATATTTTGGTAACTAGCTTCTGCCAGGAGGAGCTCGTGGCTATAGTAATAACAGCCGCACTGATTGATTCACCAGGTTAAGCTACGCTTGCCGGGGTTGGTCCATGGATGGGTGACCATCTTTACTTACCGAGACTCCTCCGTGCCTCGGAAAGCACGTTAAGCCGTTAGTCCCGGCGGTCAATCGTGGATCTTTGACAGTCATCACGGGTCATCAGAAGCCCGAAAGTCTGACAACCAGTCTTACCAAGGGGTGTCGTATTACCCAGTAACTGGGTTGTGGAGGTCAGATAGGCAGTCGCTCCATATAAAATATTGGTATTCAGCTGCATCCGGTTAGACTGGAAGCCGACCCCAAGATAGTTGGGAAAAGCGGTTTCGACCGCGTGAAGTTAGTACGTTTTTTAAATCATAGTCTATACATTGGAATAATATTATTATTCCAATGTTATTTGCTATATTACTGTAAAGGTTCATAAAAGTCCGTTCAGTAGTTTTTTGCATGGAAGAGTAACAAATTTCTGTCCTCCTCATCCTCACGAACTTTCGCTTTTATAATATTAGTAGGATTATTGGCTTTTATTTGTCCCGTACTTTCAGCTAATCTGTCTGGAAACTTTTATTAATTCCTATATTATGTATATATAAAGTGGAAATGAGTAGATTAGCAGCAGGACTGCCCCTTTTAGGATAATCCCTTTGCCACCCTTCTCGAGATTCGTTAATTAGAAAGCCGGATGGCTAAATAAAGGCTGTTCTTTTCCGAGAATCACAACATCAAACGCTTCGAGTGGCTACCTTCATAATTAACGTTAGCAGAACGTACAAGTTACGGTTGGAAATAATTGAATGAACCCGATGAAAGAATAGGTAATGAAATTCTGTGACTGCCCCATTTCAGGGCCGTGTCCACCCCAGAATGGTCTAGTGTCTACCCCAGGATGTTGGTTTTTTTTTTTTTGATGGTGGGAAATCATCCAATAACTGAGCGGGAGGGCGAGTCAGACTTTTACTGACTAAAAGTATCCTTGTTCCTTCAGTTGCCTCTGTGCCAAGGGCCGCGGTAACTCTTTTCGAATTTATTCGCAACCCCAGGCAGGCATCGGCCCTGATCAGCCCCGTCAGAGGACGTTGGCTTAACGGTTCGAAATTCTAGGCAGGACACTTAATGTGAAACGAAAGTAGAAGAGTTTTTTTTCTTGTAAACAATTTTTTTTTTATACGATTTTACTCTATGTTTGACCTTTCTTCCAATAGCGCACTCTTTAACTCGTGTAAGTTAGCTGGAAGTGGAGAGCAAGGTCTAACGCATCTCCCGTGCTCGTCCCATGCGTGTTGTATGGGACTTAAGTCTGGGCTGCGAGCTGGCCCTCCATGCACACCGACGCGGCGACGTCTTGAATTTACGCATTCACCAAATGAGCACTATGTAGCCACACATTATCGTGTATAAAAATGAATTTTGCGGCCATACTCACTAGAAAAGGACCAGCATGCTCATTTAAAATCTCCTCTACGTATCTGAGAGCAGTTAGAGAACCATTTTCTATCTCCACTAACTCCGTACGACTCTCTGAAGATATCCCAGCCATACCATTATTGATCCTCCACCGAATGGCACCTTTTCTTCAAAACACGCTTGATGATACCGTTCTGCTGGTCGCCTAAATACTCTTTTGGCCTTCCGATGTTCATGCCGGTCTCATGAAATTGGGTTAACCGTTCTTGAGTTATAGGTATATAAAGATACTCGTATATAATATGTCCTAGAACCAAAAATTCGAAGACATGTGACAACCACCAATACGCATTGTTCCGCACGGGTCTCATAGAGAGGAGGCCTGTGCCCCAGCAGTGGGGACATTAAAAAGGCTGATGATTTTGGTGATGATGATGATATATAATGATGATCTTTGATTTGTTGAATTTGTCTCGAATAGCAGAATAACTATTAAACTATCGAAAACATTCATGAAAAACAAAATTATGAAGAAAATTCATTTTCTCGTACATTCTATATGGAACGGCTTTTTTGACTTTGAGAGTGCGTTTACACTGAAGCAGAGCTGGGCAGAGAGGAGCGGAGATGTGCAAGAATCGATCAATCACAATGGTTGAAATCCTCATGGCGTCAATCGTCTGGTCTGTGATTGGACAATTTGTGCACGTGTCCGCTCCGATCCGCCCAGCTCCGCTTCAGTGTAAACGAACTCTGAGGCGGTACGAAGTTCGCCGGGTCAACCAGTTTTAAATAAATACTCAATGTATTGTGTACTTGGGATCTGCAGACTACACTTGCCCCGTTAATAACCACATCTTGGCAGTCTTTTCTAAAGTAAATTGCATTTTAAAGTGCCTCTAGTACCATGGCCTTCGTACAGATCTCTTATTGTATACCCAAGTCACGTTGAGACCAGCACAAGTTAAGGACAACCCATTCAATTATGACACAACCTTGTATGTTACTGTACCGTAATGTTGTTAGTCCATTACCGCTTGACAAGGCAATGTTTGCTGACGAGGTTGGCTTAAAATGTAAAATGGATAAGTAACATTAGAGAAATATCGTAGGTTTTGAGGGAGGGCCTTTCAAGAAATACAGAAACCGTATTAAAGTCTGGAATTAATTGCTGCGCATTGTTACGCCAAAGTAGATTCAAATTTAATAATAAAATGCTGACGGAATATTGTAAGTTTATTAAGCGGGTGTAGGGTTACGAGTATCGTTGATTTTATTTTAAATTTCGATGTTTTTTGCTATACGCGTGCCTAAATAATCGCACAGGCACGCCTATGCGATTATTTACGCAGTGCACGGCATCTTCACGCCGGCAGCGTCTAGGGACGGCAGTTCAGTCAATTCGTGGCGCTAAAATTGCGTTGAGCGCACAACATCAGTCGCGGACTGCCTTCAAAGCTGCAACTTTATGATCGTCATAAATTATCGACACAAATGACGCTTATAAAGTGACAGACGAGTAGTGATAATAACACGCTTGATTTGTATAAAAGTGTTAATATTGCTGCCTCTAGTATTAGAGGCCGCCGCAAGGCATCTCTGTGCTCTGTGGTTTGTTTAGGACTAGCTGCGCCCCACGGTTCCACCTGCGTAGACCGGGACAAAAAATGCGCAGGGGTAAAAGCCTATGTGTTAATCCAGAGTATAAGCTATCTACGTACCAAATTTCATTCAAATCGGTCCAGCGGTTTGCGCCTGAAGAAGTAACAAACATACTGTCTCGTATTGAACATAAATGAAACCGCCGGATAGTTTTATGCTTGTATTTCGACACAGAATAGGTTTTTTACAATAATTTAGCGGAGCGATCAACGTTGTGCCAAAAATTAAAAAAATATAAAAAGTTATGTGGGGTACCTTGTAGATACTAAGAAAAAAAGTACCCTCGTTAAATTATTTACTACGTATCATATGAATGAAGCTTGTGCTATGAATGTAGCACTAGGCGCCAACACATACAAATACACACACTCGCTTCGCCTTTTATAATATTAGTGTGACTAGCGACCCGCCCCAGCTTTGCATGGGTACAAAATATAAACCCAAGCCTTCCTCATGAATCACTCTGTCTATTGGTGAAAACCGCATAAAAATACGTTCAGTAGTTTTTGACTTTATCGCGTACAAACATGGCAGGGGACTTAGTGATGTAGTGATTAGAAATAGGGTTGACTTCTCACCTAGTTGTTTTGTTCGAGCTGTCAAACTTTATTCAGTTTGAACAAGGTAAATCACACACAAAACCTTTGTCTTTTTGGGATTTTTTTTATTATTGTTTCACCCCCTTAAGGGTTGAATTTAGAAAACCCTTTCTTAGTGGATACCTACCCTTCACAAAGAATACACCCTCCTAATTTCATGTCTTTAAGACCAGCGGTTTAGGCTGTGCTGGCTGTGCGTTGATATATCAGTCAGTCAGGACTTTGAATTTTATATAAACAGATTAATTAGGCTGCCGTATTTAGAGTGCGCCCGCAGGAGTATTTTAAAAGCCAATATTATAAATTAATCTGGCCGCAAGTATCTGGACTCGTAACCGCGAACTGGACGACGCACGCAGCATTGGAAAGCCACATAAGGTTCACCAAAGACACGACGAGGGCCGCGGGAGTCCGATGGACGCGAGACACATAGATCCGGTTGGTGTAACGACATTCGGGGGAAGCTTATGTAAACCAGTGGACGTGTTTTGGGGTAAAGACATTTGGGGGAAGCTAATGTAAACCGGTGATTATTCCGCCAATAATGAATTGATTCCGATGATATTTTTTTTGTTTGGTAGGTTTTCATAATTCAGAGGTGGTCCTATATAAATTTTATCGAAATTCATTCTGCGCTTTTTGAAAAATATTAACACAGAGGTCGTTTTGGTTTACGTTCAAATTCCATGTTGTTAGGGTTATTAATTCGGGCATAAGTTCACTATTTCGTTTTTTTATGATGATGTTGATGATGAAATCAATCAATGCTAGACTGTGTCTCTAAACCAGCATTTACTAAATTCTGTAAATGTCACGTGTTACTGTCAATTCGAATAATAAGCTCCAAAAGTTTACCAGCGAAGTTCAAGTTCTTTCAAAGCTGACGGTTTCAATTGAGTTAGCAGTCCGAAAACAATTTGAATCTTGTGAATAAATGAATAAAAGTTTTCTTTTTCTGCCACTTTGATAACAGGCACATGAATTGTAAGTAGCTCACGTTTCAAACTTCAAAGATCGTCGGGCCTTAGGAGATTAGGAAAAAAAAACATATTTCTTTTATACTATGGAGAAGTTCTGAAGTTTTATTGTCGATTCTGGTATTATATATACAGCATAACATTCAAAATAAATTATAACATTTATTGTGAAAGTTAATGCTTTGAACTCTTATGAAAGAGATGACATTGGTACGGATTCAGTTGTGTACAAACTCAACTTAATTTAGGCTAATCCTATCTTTAACCGACGAAAAAAAGGAGGAGGTTCTCAATTCGACCGTATATATGTTTTTTTCTCTCTAATAAAACAAGAAAGAGACGGACGTAAATTAGAGCTGTCAAATTTAGTTGAACTAATATTTCCATACAAATTAAGGGTACACGTAAAAACATGTCGATTAAAAACAAGGTCAAGCGCAAGGCGTAAACTAGTTTGATATCTCTAACTTAGTTCATAGCTATAGCCGGCCTTTTCTCGCACTGCCTTTTAGAAAAAGATAGCGATTCTCTAATTTAAGTTATTGAACAAGATAATCTACACCATTGTCAATAAGTAACCGATCTTCTTTTTCTTTCGAATCTATCGATGGTTTCCTTACTTTTTAAATAATTTTATTACTGAAGCTGGCCACATTGATTGCAGTGTCAGTAACATTCATTAGGTCCTCCATAGGGGATCTAGGGCACGCCACAATTGCGACGGTAAGGCTCCTCTTTGAGGAGTGGATGAAAAGGCGCCACGGTGTTCTTACCTTCCGCCTGACTTAGGGCCTCACCGAATACGGATGTTTTGGGAGGTTCCTGTTCAGGATTAGGCGGCAGGAAACTCCCGGGTGTCACCACTGTGTGGATCACCCAGAGGACACGGTGGAGCAGGGTGGAGGTCTGATCCGCTTGGGCGGAGCACCGCCGTGTCCTCGGCTCTGGTCCAGACCATGGTACGGAGCGAGAAGGAATGGCAAGCTGTGTGTGTTCTAAGGGTGTATTTCCCAAGGCCGCTGTAGATTCTTCTGTCGGGAGTATGGTTATACCGCCATTGCTCGGACGCCAGGGCCTCGTTCGTTCGTCGCCACCGAGCGCTGGGCACGCCACAATTGAGGCGATAAGCCTCCCCTTTAAGGAGTGGCTGGAGAGGCACCACGGCGTCCTCACCTTCCGCCTGACGCATTTGTATCAGTGTCCTCGTGGAGGCAATCGGTGGTAGCGACCTGCCACATCCGGCCCCGGTCCAGGCCATGGTACGGAGAGAGAGGGAATAGGAAGCTGTCACCTCCTGCTGCGAAGCAGTAATGCTTGCGAAGGAGGAGGTGGAACGCGTGAGGGAGACGTAATGGAGACGACCTCACGCCCCTAGCAGCTGCCGCAGGAGAAGCGCTGGGCGTCGGAAGCCGATTCCCGGCCACCGTAGGCTCGGGCTTGTGGACGGCGATTAATGCGCCGTCCGATAAGGACCAGGCCCTGTAGACAAAGTAACATCGCTTCGTAGCGAAACGATATCTAAATTCGTCATCGTCTCTGAGATATCGATAAACATTTCCTAGCGTTAGCGTTCCTTCGTTATCTTTTTTGGCGATCACGATCGAGGCGAAGGCGAACTCTGAAAGCGCTGCTTTCTACGCATTTTATGGGATAAACACGATAGCAATTCGTTTCTTTATGGTTTCGTTACGAATTATAACATTGTCTACCAACTTGCGATAACGATGTCGACAGTCGACTGACCACGTGACTTAGCGCGGTTTATGTCAATCTCATACATTTTAGTCTTTTCTAACTTCGTTATCGTTTTTAAATTGTTACTTTGTCTAAGCCCCCAGGCCTGAGTCGACGCCCGACGGCGCGTAGTGTTCCACGCGCGCCTCAAAGAGATGTCAGCAAAAACTGACAGCGTCCGCCAGGACCGATGCTTGTCTGGGTCGCGGATAAATTCGAAAGAGAGTTACCGCGGCCCTCGCAAAAGTATCTGAAGGAACAGGGGTGGGTTTTAGTCAGTAAAAGTCTAACATGCCCCTTGGATGATTTCCCATACCAAAAAAAAACGAAAGATACCAGAAGGACCATCGCCACTAGCTATTCATATGAAATTTGGCTCAGCTAGGTGATATTGCTATTCTCCCCATACCCCTTACAATTAGAAATAGAACCTATTAAAATAAATCAAATAAAATTAGTGCTATTAAGGACTTTACAGCGAATAAAAAACAACGTTTAAAAAAATTACAGACGTGATGACAAAAAAATGGCAAGCAGGTCTAGATAGAGAAATTTTTTTTTATTGGCGGAATAATCGTGTAATAAACACAAAAAAAGCAGTCGAAATAACCTTTTTAAAGTCAGTTAAAATTGTAATTTTTTCAGTTCACAGCAGTGAAACCACGGGTTAAAACAAGTTGAATTATTATTTGAGGATGTTGTTAGTGACATCCCTAGATTGAATCCGTATGAGTGGCGAGCCTAAACTCAAAGCTAACATTGATTTTAATTTCACGTGACTAGGTTGCCTTTCATCGCGCTCAGCTTATTAAGTTGCCTACATATCGCACTTAACTTTGTCGCTAACATTAACAACATAAACTTTGATTTTAATACAGATTGAACATAGTTTTGACAGATTTGGTGCTATTATAACACGCTTTTATTTGCTTGGTATGTATGATCTGTGTAATGGAATCTTTGAACGTGATTTTCACCCACTTCAAAACGTCGGATTGGATTGAAACTTCGCACACTTACCAAGGACCGATGACAAAAAATGGCGGATTGATGATACCCTTATGCATTTCCATAATAAGGGTATCAAATGAAAGAGTTTGCTGAGAAGTATACGAAAAATATAAAGTAAAGTGTGTTTTTAATTTTTTTTTTTTAATAAGTAGAGAAAATTATTTTATTTAGTGCTTGGTTATTAACTCGCTTGAAACAAAACTGGATTATAAATTTCCATTAGTGAATTCTTAATTCTACGTTTGGATTAACCTGTGAGGCACCTAGCGCAAAAAACGTCAATTCGTCAAAACCCGTCAAGCACTACGGGCGGTCCCATTTGACATGTTTACGTATTAAAACTTTTTTAAATAAAAAATACTTTCAATGTATATTTTTGGTAGAAAATCTATAGTCATGCCCCCTTGTTCCGTATGGTGTCGGACGTTAAGAATAGTACCATCCCATCAATTCCCGTGGGTGTCGTAAGAGGCGACTAAGGGACTCACCAGAGAATGGGCAGCAGCATTCTCTATGCATTGAAACAGCCATACTGCTATCGCCAACCCGCCTGCCAAGCGTGGCGATTATGGCCCCCCATATGAAAAGCACAACGAAAAAATTGCCCCTAGTGCCCGGCAGCCTGTCTACCCTTGACTCCGGTAGCGGTCAAGGCAACGGCGAGGCAAGGATTGCTAAGAATCTCCGGAGTGGATCCGGCTACCCCAACAAACGACGACTGGACTTGGCAACACTGAACACAAGAGCACTGCGGTCTGACGAGAAGATCACCGAACTTGAGGAGGAATTGAGTAGGTTGCGATGGAGTATTATGGGATTACCTGAAGTCCGAAGAGAGGGGGAGGATAAGATAATTCTCAAATCCGGTAACCTGCTCTATTGCCGGGAGGGTGACCAGAAGTCTCAGGGTGGTGTCGGGCTTATCGTCCACAAGTCCCTTGTAAACAATGTGGTAAGGATCGAGAGTATGTCGACCAGGGTGGCGTACCTTATACTCAGAATATCGTCAAGATATTCGTTGAAGGTCGTACAGGTTTACGCCCCGACTGCGACACACCCCGACGACGAAGTTGAGACCATGTATGAGGAAATATCCAGAGCCATGCATGGTCATAAAACTCACTTCACCGTGGTCATGGGGGACTTCAATGCGAAACTGGGCAATCGAGACGGTGACTGCGAGTGGGGCAATTTGGATTTGGATGTCGGGACCACCGGGGACATCTGCTGGCCAGTTTTATGGAGAAGAAGGGCCTCTATATGATGAACTCGTTCTTCAGAAAGCGTGAGCACAGGAAGTGGACCTGGCAGAGCCCCGACGGTGCCACTAAAAATGAGATTGACTTCATTATGTCGACGAAGAAACAGATATTAAATGATGTATCTGTGATCAACGCGGTGAAAACCGGAAGTGATCACTGCATAGTAAGAGGCACATTGAATCTAAATATAAAGCTGGAAAGGTCTCGACTGATGAAGTCTACGCTCCGCCCAGCACAGATCCATATCCAAAACTCCAAGAGCTTTCAGCTCGAACTTCAAAATCATTTCGAGTGCCTAGGGAGCTCCGTGGACGAATACAACGATGGGTTCGTGGAAAATGTCCATACGGTCGGGTCTAATTTCTACAAGACTCGCCCTATAGATAAGAACAAGAGGCTCTATGATCCTACTCTCAAGCTCATGATGGAGAGGCGGGAGATGATTCTGCAGTCTTCAGGCGATGCGTGCAAATACTCAAGACGGCTCAATAGACGGATCTCAATGCCTTTGAAAAGCGACCTTGGCCGCTTTAATACCAAGCTTATTGAAGACGCGATAGAGCATAATAAGGGCTCCAAGGTTTTTGCAAGAGATCTGTCTATTGGACAGAGCCAGCTCTCGAAGCTGAAGACCGGCGATGGCAGAACAATATCTCCCAAACCGGAGCTTCTGAGGGAGATCGAGGCATTCTATGGACAGTTATACACGTCAATGACTAAACCCGCGATTTGTCAGCCTGTATGAGATTAGGATGGCTCTGAAACAACTTAAAAACAACAAGGCGTCAGGTGAGGACGGAATCACGGCCGAACTCCTGAAGGCGACTGGAAGACCGGTCTTTAAGGCCTTTCAGAGGTTATTTGATTCCGTCATACTCGAGGGAAAAACGCCACAGGCATCGAGCAGAGGTGTAGTGGTACTTTTCTTTAAAAAGGGCGCCCTGCTTAAGAATTACAGTCCCATTTGACTCCTGAGCCATGTCTACAAGCTGTTTTCCAGAGTCATCACGAACCGTCTCGCGCGCAGATTTGGCGACTTCCAGCCTCCCGAGCAAGCCGGATTTCGAAAAGGCTTCAGCACCGTAGATCATATACATACGCTGCGGCAGGTTACACAGAAGATAGCCTTTGTTTAGCGTTTGTGGACTACGAGAAAGCCTTCGATTCGATCGAGACTTGGGCTGTACTGCAGTCTCTCCAACGGTGCCAGATCGACTATCGGTACATCGAGGTGTTGAAGTGTTTGTACGAGAACGCTACCATGTCAGTTCGACTTCAGGACCAGACCTCGAAACCTGCCGTCCTGCAGCGGGGTGTGAGGCAGGGCGACGTTATTTCTCCGAAATTGTTCACGGCCGCATTGGAGGATGTCTTCAAGGTTTTGGACTGGAGAGGGCTAGGTATTAACATCAATGGCGAGTACATCACTCACCTTCGATTTGCGGACGATATAGTGGTCATGGCTGAGACTATGGAGGACCTCAGTACAATGCTCGATGACCTCAGTAGAGTTTTCGAAAGAGTGGGTCTTAAAATGAACATGGACAAAACCAAGATCGTGGTAAATACCCATGTAGCACCAACTTCTATCAAGATCGGAGACTGTGCACTCGAAGTTGTATACGGTCTACTCGTATCTTCAAGTCCAGGAATTTTTCAGCGAATTATGTGCAATTTGTTGAAGCGGATTAGTAACGTTGAAATATTCCTTGAGCTTGACGACGTGATAATAGGAGCGAAAAACAAAAAAGAACATTTAGAAGCACTAGAACAGGTTTTTAGTAAATTAAACAGTTCCGGTTTAAAGTTGAAAAGTAGCAAATGTGTGTTCTTAGTAAAAGAAGTGCAATTTTTGGGATATGTTATTAGTAACGAGGGAATTAAAACAGACCCGGCCAAGGTGGAGGCCATAAATAAAATCCCTCGTCCGACAAACATAACGGAGTTAAGGTCGTTTTTAGGAATCATAAACTTTTATGGAAAATTTGTTAGGAATATGAGTAGTACGAGTATGTTAGTACCTCTTTATGAACTATTAAAAAAAGGTAAACAATGGCATAGGTCAAGTGAGTGCGAGAAATCCTTTGTGGAAATTAAAAAAATTCTAGCGGGCGCGGATGTATTGGCTCATTACGATCCAAAGAAACCACTATTATTGACATGTGACGCGCGTGGGGTAGGAGGGGTCCTCTCTCAGCCAGGCGAACGGGGCGAGCGACCGATATATAGCCTACGCGTCGCGCACACTTACAAAAGCGGAAAAAAATTACTCGCAAATACATCTTGAAGCACTTGCGATTATATTTTGTATTAATAAATTTCACCAGTATTTATATATATGGACGTAATTTAACCCTACGTACGGATCATAAGCCGTTAGTGTCAATATTTGGTCCAAATACAGGAATACCGACTATGGTGGCGAGCCGAATGCAAAGATGGGCTATTATTTTATCAGCTTACTCATTTAATATTGAGTACGTGCGCACCGATCAAAATGGAGCGGACGGGTTCTCAAGGTTACCACTAGCTCCGAGTAAACAAAAAACTACGGCCGCACAGCCGGAGCAAACTCATTTGCATTTTGTGCAACAGTCATTGTTATTAGATTATAATGAGATTAAACATCAAACAATGCGAGATGCGGAACTGTCAAAAATATTGAGCTATCTGAGAGATGGTTGGCCTAATGAATGTGACTTCTCTAAAGATTATAGTCCGCTGTTATTACAGTCAACGAGTACCTACATGAAAATTGTGTGTTAGTAAGTTTAGATCGAATCGGAAATTAAGATATCTGCACTCTGGAGGAGAACCAAGGTTACCAACATAGCACGAAAAATCGGCAAATTTAAGTGGCAGTGGCCAGGGCACCTTGCTCGAAGAATCGTCAAACTTAAGTGGCAGTGGGCAGGGGCCCACCTTGCTCGAAGAATCGTCAAACTTAAGTGGCAGTAGCCAGGGCACCTTGCTCGAAGAATCATCATACTAAAGTGCCAGTGGCCAGGGCACCTTGCTCGAAGAATCGTCAAACTTAAGTGGCAGTGCCCAGGGCACCTTGCTCAAAGAGTCATCAAACTTAAGTGGCAGTGGACAGGGCACCTTGCTCGAAGAATCGTCAAACAAAGTGGAAGCGGGCAGGGCACGTTGCTCGCAGAACAGATCGTCGACGGGGCCGAAAAGTTCTGGAAAGAAGACGTATCGTTGGAAGACCTCCCATAAGGTGGACCGATGACTTGGCGAGGGTCATAGGAATACGATGCATGCGAGACGCACAGGACCGGTCGTTGTAGCGACACTTGGGGGGAAACCTATGTCTAGTAGTGGACGTCTTTCGGCTGTAATGACGAAGATGATAAGTAAGTTTATTGAACAACGTTCTGATCTTTATGCAATCCAATCTTGGTATAGACTTACTGTATTCTGTGGCAGATTAATCTCGGAGATGTTGCATTCTGTGCAGCGTTGTGGACGAGCTCTACAATAACATGGGGAGTATTGCCAATAAAGAATAATTTATGCCAGACTGTGCTGGGTCTCAGCATTGCTACAGATTCATAATGTATTTACATATTTTAGCTTGTACGGCTTCGTCTGAGAGCAACGCAAATTAGCTTTTGTAAATCGTTTTTTATGTAAATCTCTAGATAATTTGATTTTATTTTGGCAGCGATTAGTATTTTGGTTCAAAGTCAAATATAAAAAAAAAACCGGCCAAGTGCGAGTCGGACTCACGCGTAAAGGGTTCCGAACGAACCGGGTTTCAGGTATTTTTTAACAATGATTAGTTTATTTTTAAAAAACATAGACTTCTTATAAGTTTTCCTGTACGCTGTAAGTATAGAACTTATTTCTCCATTTTATCAAAATTTTAAGGTCGAAGGTTTCGTAGAAAAGGAGGAAGAACTTTTTACTTTAAAAATCATGAAAACATACATTTAAGACCGTTACAGCAAGCCCATTTTATGTGTAGCGCGGTACAATTTAAACAAACTTTTCATTTAAAATTTTCTGGTTTAGCCCCCGAAACTGACCCCATATTGAACATTTATGTATTTCCTCTACACGTCCGTATTTGACAGAAGTTCATATGTGTACCAAATTTTAATTGAATTGGTTCAATATCTTTGGAGCAAATGGGCTGTGACAGGCAGACAGACGCACGAATGATGATGGTTCCATTTTTACATTCAGATACTTACAAAAATGTTGATTTTTAGTTGTTTTAATGTAAGTTCGAAAGTTTTTCTTTTAAATAGACATAGACGCCGAGTTGCTAGCCTGTCGGTTTTCTATCGATTACATTTTGGGGAGCGTGCGACGGAATTGCATAATTTGATTCCGCCAAGCCCGTTTCATCAACGGACCACAAGACGTACGGCGAAGTGCCACCGGTTCATGGTGGACATCCCATCCATACGCACAAAGCGTTTTGAGAAAACATTCATTGTGCGTACAGGCTAGGGAGTGGAATTCCCTACCGGAGTCTGTGTTTCCTGATAGCTACAACCTGGGAGTCTTTAAGTCAAGAGTGAATAGGGTTCTTCTAGGCAAGCATGCTCCATCTTCGACCACATCATCGCTTAGGTACCATCAGGTGAGATAGTGGTCAAGCGCGTGCCTAAAAACAAACAAAAAAAAAATATCATTAGCCAAAAATGCTGACACAGACCTCTTCTCTGGGAGAGGGTGTGGGCATAAATCCAGATTTTATATATTATCAATAAGTTGGTATCCACAAACTTATTGATAATAAAATTATTGTGTATGTAAAAACAGCAACACGATGCGCGAGCATCATCATCTTCCTGCCCTTATCCCATGTTACTTGGGGTCGGCGCAGCACGTTTTTTTTCTTCCATTCAGTCCTGTCAGCCGTCACGCTATCAATAACTCCCTTTTATTTCATATCACTCCTCACACAATCCACCATCTTTTCTCCCACTCCATGCATCCGCATTTATATTTATTTTTATTTTAGTTACATGTGTTTCATCCCTTCTCTTCACATGACCATACCAAGATAAGCGGCTCCTTTCAAACTACCTCTAATTTACCTACTCATTTCTCACTTTATCCATTCTCGTTACTCCACACATCCATCTCAACATTCTCATCTCCGCCACAGCCTAACATTCTGATCCATACAGTGCGAAAGGTCTAATCACGGAATTATAGATTTTCCCCTTTAATTTGAGGGGCATCCGTGGGTCGCAAGTTGTTCCAGTGACCTATTGCCATTTCATCTATCCTGAGTTGATCCTGTGTGTTACGCCTCGGTCTATATCGGCATCCCCCTGGACAAGTGACCTGAGTTACCGAAAGTCGGAGCAGATCGGTATAGGCGTTCCGGTGAGAGCTATGTCTAGGACTGGAGAGACAGCATATTAAAAAAAAAAATACTTTTCTGAATTTATGAAAGAAAATACACATTACTTTCGATCCCGGGCCTACGGACGGCAAGCAGTGGGTAGCTCGCCGTCCGATCAGCACCAGGTCCGTGAGGCGACGGCGCGTAGTGTTCCACGCGCGCATCAAAGAGATGAGTGTCAGCCACCACTGACAGGGCCCATCGTGGCCGGTGCCTGCATGCCTAGGGATAGCGGATAAATTCTGAAAATAAGTTACCGCACCCCTGGGCACTCAGGCAGGGAAGGAACAGGGGTGGGTTTTAGACAGTAAGAGTCTGACACGCCCTCCCGCTCCACCCAGAGCGGGAGAAGTCATTGGATGATTTCCCAGCCCACAAAAAAAAAAGATTACCTTCGATGTTAAAATCCTGAAAAAAGAAAGACAGATTTTATAAACGCAGTTACGGGATACCGTATCAAATTAATTATGCAGACGAAGTTTTCATCACTTTACGACCAATATTATAGTTATATGACAAGAACCCATATAAAGTGATATTAACTAAAAACTGCACACGATTATGAACACTATTCCAACGAAATAAAGTAGAATATGGGACTCAATGATGTCAACTACGAGTTTTCCAGATTTATGGGACAGATAGTTTTCAGTAAGTAAAGTTATTACGTGCTTCCATTGACATGCTCACTTTCGTAGCTATTGATTATTCGTCTGACCGTACTTTTGAGGTCGTCTTTGTTCACAAATTATGTGTGGCTGTGGGTATCCAAGTAAAGAGTCCAGTTCTCGGCATTTCATTTCCGAGATAAACGCAGTTTTGTAAAATTAGGTGAAATATTTTTGGGGGCTGAGTCACCCGCGTCCGTAGGAGTATACCCACTGAGTCCCTACACGTGGTCCCTGGGTGGTGCTAAACAGGTGACACTAACTGGTGGTAGGTATCGACCGATGGCTTGCGACCACCCACTGGGCAAAGACGTACCGCCAAGCGGACTAGCCGTGTTTCGGTACGAGCTGGGTACGTACGAGTTGGGTGGGTGGAGCACCGCCGTGTCCTCGTGGATGCGATAGGTGGCGGTGACCTCTCGCGCCCGGCCCTGGTTCAGGCCATGGTACGGAGCGAAAGGGAATGGGAAGCAGGCTCCTCCTTCTGCGAAGCAGTAATATTCGCGAAGGCGGAGGCGGGACGCGTGAGGGAAGCTCAACCGAGTGGCCTTCACGGCCCCGGCCGCTACCACCGCAGGAGAGGCACTGGGCGTAGGACGTCGCGAGATGATCTCCGGACACCGTAGACCCGGGCCTGCGGACGGCGAGCAGTGGGTAGCTCGCCGTCCGATTAGCACCAGGCCCATGAGTCGAAGGCGCGTAGTGTTCGACGCGCGCCTCAAAGAGATGATTGTCAGCCACCACTGACGGGGCCCATCGGGGCCGGTACCTGCATACCTAGGGGTAGCGGATAAATTCTCAACATGAGTTACCGCAGCCCTGGGCACTCAGGCAGGGAAGGAACAGGGGTGGGTTTTAGTCAGTAAGAGTCTGACGCACCCTGCGACTCCACCCAGAGCGGGAGATGTCATTAGATGATTTCCCACCCCACAAAAAAAAAGAGGAGTTGGGTCGAAATAGTTGTTCCAATGCAAGCAGACCAACCAGGTTCGCGCTGATTTAGACGTATCGGTAGACTAGTCACAGAGGGTAGCGCAGGTAGTTGGGGGCCCAAGTAGTGTGCTAGCCACACATGAAAGGCTGTCCCGCTAACTGTCGAAAAAATCCGGAATGCACCATCGTGCTGGTTGGCGATCAGACGAGAGGGCCCGATGGACATTCCCAGAGGGGCTCGAGCGTCCCCGCAGTCTACAGTTTTGTCCCCCAATGATGCCGTCCTGTCTGTGCGTGCCTGAAGGTAGACTGGGCTCACACAACACCTCAGTGAGGCGGCGGATGCGGCTCAGCAACTGTAACCTTCTACCCAATTGGTGTTCAATTGGTGATGGACTTCAACTCCCACCATCATGAGTGGCTCTTCCCATACCAGTACACAGAGCATGCAGGACGAGAGACGCATAAGCTAAGGCTAGCGTTAAATCTCACTCAGCTGATCCAGGGGGCAAAGAGGGTGCCGGATGTTGATTCGCACACAGCCTATTGCTTGGACCTTCTGCTGACAACAGATCCCGACCGTTACTCGGTGCCGATTTATTCACCATTAGGTACTTCCGACCACTGTCTGGAGAAGTCTAGAGTTAGAGTTAGCTAGAGGCACCAGACGGGTGTGGCGATACAGGTCAGCAGATTGGGATCGCATGCGATCTTTCTTCGCATGTTATCCTTGGCCGCCTACTTGCTTTTCTTCGACTGATGTTTCGTCGTGCGCGGACGCCGTGACGGATGTGTTGCGGCAGGGAATGGAGTACTACATTCCATTCTCTGACGTAACAATGTCAGGTGACAAACACTCCGCTGAGGAGAAAGCAAACTTGCGTGCCTCTCTGTTTGCGGAATATTTACGTCTAGATCCTGATGGCGCGAGGCCCCCTGGTTCTATCCCTGCTCGTCCGGACTGATGGCTATTAATGCCGGTGTTCCTCAGCGATCGGTGCTCTCGGCAACATTGTTTCTGCTGCATATTAACGATCTGCTAAAACCTGGTCTTTGTGTATGCAGACACTGTTGCCGAGAGATACGTGTCTGATGCACGAGCTGGTGGGTCTCGGGTCTGCCACCTTAGCCAAAATACATTTCAGTAAACGTTAACGCTAACGCTTCGTGCAAAATGTATGGCAACGACGTTTTGCATGAAGCGTTAGACAGAGAACTGTCACGTGACTCACGCCCAGTAACGTCTTTGCCATACATTTTGCACGACGCGTTAGCGTTAACGTTTACAGAAAAGTATTTTGTCTAAAGGGTCTGGTCTCTATAGGAGGCTATGATTGAGCGCTTGAAATTGTCCTCACAGGCTGTCTCAGAATGGGGTGATGCCAATCTGGTCAGGTTCAATGCTGCTAAGACCCAGGCGTGTCTTTTTTCCGCTAAAAGGAGCCAATTTCACCTGGCTCCATCTTTCCGAAGTGTAACCGTGCCAATAACCGACCAATTGGATCTTCTTGGTGTTACGTTGACATCTGCCCTCAATTTTGGTCCCTTCATAGAGGCAAAGGCTCAAGTGGCTGTTAAAAAGTTGGGGATCCTCGCAAAGGTGAGACGGTACTTCACGCCGGAACAGCTGCTCAAACTTTACTAAGCACAAGTTCGATCGTGTATGGAGTACTGCTCACATCTTTATGGAAGGGGTCCCGTTACTCAAGTAGTACCTGCACACCACAGAGTTACACGCTCCCTGTCCCAACAGTACCGTCAGCAATTTCAGTCGCTGAACTATAAAATAAGCAGTTTTATTGTTTAAATTCGTCTGACGAGCCTTTACCCAACTATATTGTGACCGGTTTTCGTCAGTTATAGGATAATATGATACCAGGCCCGGGTCGGCAGCGCGTTGTGTTACACGCGTGCCTCAAAGAGATGTCACCAGTAACTGACAGGATCCCTTTTTTTTGTGGGATGGGAATCATCCAATGACATCTCCCGCTCTGAGTGAAGCGCGAGGGCGTATCCGACTCTTACTGACTAAAACCCACCCCTGTTCCTTCCCTGCCCTGCCAAGGGGAGAGGTAACTCTGTTTCGAATTTATCCTCAACCCCTGGGCAGGCATCGGCCATGACGGGCCCCGTCATTATTGCTGACAACTCTTTGAGGCGTGCGTGGAACACTTCGCGCCGTCGACTCTCGGGTCTGGTGTTGATCGGACGGCGAGCTAACTGATCGGACGGCGAGCTAGACTGACGGGGTCCCTAGGGGCGATGTTTGCTAGGGCCGCGGGTGTGTTTGAAAGAGATGTCAGCAGTAACTGACGGGGTCCCTAGGGGCGATGCCTAAAAGGGTGGCGGGTGTGTTTGAAAGAGATGTCTGCAGTAACTGACGGGGTCACTAGGGGCGATGCCTTACAGGGTCGCGGGTGTGTTTGAAAGAGATGTCTGCAGTAATTGACGGCGTCACTGGGGGCGATGCCTGATAGGGTCACGGGTGTGTTTGAAAGAGATGTCAGCAGTAACTGACGGGATCACTAGGGGCGATACCTGTCAGAGCCGCAGGTGTGTTTGAAAGAGATGTCAGCAGTAACTGACGGGGTCACTAGGGGCGATGCCTGCCAGGGTCGCGGGTATGTTTGAAAGATATGTCAGCAGTAACTGACGGGGTCACTAGGGGCGATGCCTGCCAGGGTCGCGGGTGTGATTGAAAGATATGTCAGCAGTAACTGACGGGATCACTAGGGGCGATGCCTGTCAGAGCCGCAGGTGTGTTTGAAAGAGATGTCAGCAGTAACTGACGGGATCACTAGGGGCGATGCCTGTCAGAGCCGCAGGTGTGTTTGAAAGAGATGTCAGCAGTAACTGACGGGGTCACTAGGGGCGATGCCTGCCAGGGTCGCGGGTGTGTTTGAAAGAGATGTCAGCAGTAACTGACGGGGTCACTGGGGGCGATGCCTGCCAGGGTCGCGGGTGTGATTGAAAGATATGTCAGCAGTAACTGACGGGATCCCTAGGGGCGATGCCTGCCAGGGTAGCGGGTGTGATTGAAAGATATGTCAGCAGTAACTGACGGGGTCACTAAGGGCGATGCCTGCCAGGGTGACGGGTGTGTTTGAAAGAGATGTCAGCAGTAACTGACGGGGTCACTGGCGGCATTGCCTGCCAGACCCGCGGGTGTGTTTGAAAGATATGTCAGCAGTAACTGACGGGGTCACTGGGGGCATTGCCTGCCAGACCCGCGGGTGTGTTTGAAAGATATGTCAGCAGTAACTGACGGGGTCACTAGGGGCATTGCCTGCCAGACCCGCGGGTGTGTTTGAAAGAGATTTCAGCAGTAACTGACGGGGTCACTGGGGGCATTGCCTGCCAGACCCGCGGGTGTGTTTGAAAGATATGTCAGCAGTAACTGACGGGGTCACTAGGGGCGATGCCTGCCACGGTCGCGGGTGTGATTGAAAGAATCACCGCGGCCTCTGGCACAGGCAACTGAAGGAACACGAGTGGGTTTTAGTCAGTAAGAGTCTGACACGCTCTCCCGCTCCACCCAGAGCAGGAGAAGTTATTTGATGATTTCAAACCCAAAAAGAAGACTTTAATGGCTCGTGATTACTAGTAATGACTATCAAAGAATTACGAATGACAGCCAGGATCTTCTGCTTCTATGATGGAAATTAAAGGTTATCTATCGAGTGTAAAAAGACAGTTCTGAAGCAGAAAGCCACATATTCTACCGATTATTTGTTTTTTTTTTTTCACTACCATACCTAGGAATCCACTGGTTCTGGAGATATTACGAAAATGAATTCCAAGTGTTATTGCAAAACTTTTTCCAACCAAACATTACCTGAATTTTCGATTTTTCTTAACAAAACGCAACGAATATCAAACGTATCCGACAAGTACCTACGCGGCTTAGAGCGAAGGGGCGGGGTTTTACTGCGCATACGGCGGGGTTCGCGTTACATTGCGCGCAATAACAAATAGCTTTTTTCATACCTAAAAATAAATGTCGTTTTCCAGCAATAATTTTTGCGCAAACTTACTTTGTTAGACGTACAGTATATGCGTAGTTAACGGCTTTGTGATGTGTCTTTTTACACCCTATATACCCAAAACAGTAAAAGCAAATGACGTTCTAAAAAAAACTTCCGCCCTATATCCCTCCTCTGCAGAACGTCTACTGTTAGCTCGTCTCACAGACCTTGTCAACCCGAAACTTATACCTGGGATAGAGATGCGACCTTTGGCTAGAGAAGCTCAACCCATCTGACTTTTTATCGAGCCATCGGAGAGCCTTCCAGCTGGGCACGCGTTGCTGTGGTCAAACGGGAAAACTCTAACTCCTTACTCAGGCTGGCCGTAGTACCTTCTCAGGTTCTCGGATGGTTCCGATCGTCGGCGTTTGTGCGGCGTCCCTCCACAGGCCATGGCTTACCTTTAGTCTTGCACCGTGTGCCCTTTTTTTTTTGGCGGTGGGATACCATCCTATGACTTCTCCCGCTCTGAGTGGTGCGGAAGGGCGTCTCAGACTCTTACTGACTAAAACCCACCCCTGTTCCTTCCTTGCCCTGAGTGCCCAGGGGCGAGGTAACTCTGTTTCGAATTTATCCTCAATCCCTGGGCAGGCATCGGCCATGACGGGCCGTGTCTTTATTGCTGACAACTCTTTAAGGCGCGCGTGGAACACTACGCGCCGTTAACTCTCGGGTCTGGTGCTGATCGGACGGCGAGATACCCATTACTCGCCGTCCGCAGGCCCGGGTAAGAAGAACGGCTTAACGTGCTTTTCAAGGCACTGAGGGGTATCGGTGTGTTTAACCATTCAAGGATCCACCTAGGCCAGCGTTGCTTCATCCCGAAGATCGACCCATTAGATTTTTTATTTCTTAGTCTTTATATTATATCTTTTACGACACACTGGCCCGAGGGTTGGCCTTTTCGTTACGACCACTTTAAACTTCAGTCTGTTTAATTACCTAGTTGTTGTATGCGACCCCCAATATACCGAAAGTAATTAAATCGCAGTTTCTGGTAAAATTAATATTGTTTTATCATGTAATTTAGTTAGTAAACTAGACGTTATTAGTTGTAAAACGGCTTTAAAATAACAATTAACCTAATTGCCTAGTCTACCGTTATGCAATAATGAACCTGTATTGTCAAAATGTTGGAAACGACTTATGATGTAATATTAATTTATGGTTTCAATTCTAATTAGCTTGCCGCTTGGTTTATATATTGTTCCTAGAAATTCGCGCGGTATTATTAACTAATAACTATTAGGCTTCAAATTAAACGTAACGTGTTGGCAACTGGCTGTCAGACTTGGTACGGAGAAATGATTACTTTTTTTACTGGAAGGCTGGTTAACGTACACTCGTAAAGATGGCGTCGCTTTTGTGTTTTTTGACAGAGAAATAAACATACTCAGGGGTTTCTTGGCGGGATTTTTTTGAGTGAAGTTCATTGGCGGTTTCAATTATTCACAAATTGATTCCTATAGGATATTATGATATAAAATTAGTGTAGTTTTGTGTCTCAAGTGGTTCATTATGTGGAATCATTGAAACAGGCGCGATCTCGGTAAAATGAAGCTGAGAATTTTATTGTAGTATAATTAACTACCTCTGCGAAGCCTGCCGAGAAGGCTGCTTCGATACATTTGTTGTCATATACCTACTGCAAAAAAATTAGAATGTGTTATTTATTATTTACTAGCGACCCGCCCCAGCTTCGCTCGGGTACAAATTATACTTATAAACCTTCCTCTTCAATCACTCTATCTATTAAAAAAACCGCATCAAAATCCGTTGCGTAGTTTTAAAGATTTAAGCATACATAGGGATATAGGGACAGAGAAAGCGACTTTGTTTTATACTATGTAGTGATTTATTTACACTTCATGCAACAAAACACAAAGGCGGACTTAATGCCTTAGGCATTCTCTACCAGTCAACCAAGGGTGGTGGAGAGATAATATGGCAGGTGCATAAAAAAAAAAACAAACAAAGCAATAACAAGTAGAAATAATAAAAAAAAAAACGTGCATGCGTGCGTGTACGTGCGTGGTGTGTGTGTACACTTGCATTCTAATGGAGAAAAGTGACAGTATTCTATATCTAAAAACTAAACACTTTCTTAACTTGACACTGGCTAAATACACAAAGCGTACGAAGCACATCCAGAAGTAACGCATGTTTGACATATGGGTCAAAATGATCTAAATAGAAAACAAAAAACTTCTGTGCCAGCCAATTTTGAGCATAGTACAAATTAACAACAGAACACAACAGATCCTACGAGTATGTGTCTCGCATGCAGCGGATTCCGGCGGCCTTTACCAGGTCATTGGTCACCTTGTGTGAGGTCTTCTGATACAAAGAATGAATAAGCCTTAAGTCCCAGCTTTAGACAAATACGATCTGTAAATCCACATGAATAATGGAAACTCTAAAACTCCAAACTATTCGATCTAGGATTAAAACTTGTGAATGGATGTATTTATGCATTTCACGAATACTATTGAGCACTCGAGCTGTGAACGTGTCACGGACAAACAAACTTTTGCATTTATAATATTAGTGAGTATTGATCCCGAGGGAGTTCGCCGGCACGTTACACGGTACAGCGTAAGGCTGGGAACACAGGACGACCCATATCGTACAATCTTTACCGCGTAACGTAATACGAATTCATTTAATATGTGTGTCTCGTAGCGGAGCCAGAGTAGGTGGTGACACGTAGAGGAGGTCGTAGAAGTGATACGCAGAGGAGGATGTAGAGTAGGAAGACCGTAGATGAGAGTTAGGTGAAGATAAACACGACGAGTTCAGACGTATATTTTATTATATACAGTAGGCTTGATTATATGGAGCACTTATTAATCGTAAGTACATCATACACTGTGACTAGGTAAAGGTATAAATTGTATTATTGCTAGGAACTGCCTGGTTATAAAAGCTGCACTTCACCGTTCTAGTAACTCTTACAAACTGGTAACTGTCATTTATTGAATAGAAGGAAAATTACAATGATGGATAGGAGCTTAGTTTAGCTCGGCTGCAGAATTAGAACTGATTTTTAATATAAAAACAGAGACTATTGACAGAGAAAACCAGTAATATTAGAATTTTAAATTAAAAAAGGTAGGAAAGTAGGTAATTTTGAAATAGAGGTCATAAAATAAACAAGGCTTTACCACTGCCTTGTTACATCTGGGTCTGTAGAATGGTTTTCTTTCACGACTTTAGACTGTTGTACTGAAAAGGGTATTTTCCTGTGTTTATGTTTGTCCAATGTTTTAAACAAAACTACAAGTAAAACATTTTGACATCGTGACGCAACTGGCATGTCCTAGAACCAAAAGTTCGATGACATGTGATATCTACCAATCCGCATTGGGCCCGCGTGGTGGGATACGGCCCACACCTTCTCATAGAGAGGAGGCCTGTGCCCCAGCAGTGGGGACATTAAAAGGCTGAGGATGATGATTATGTTCCCACTGCTAGAACACAATCAAAGACATTATAGAAAAAAAAAAATAATATGATTAGATAAAATATGTCTTATTAAGTGAAATTTGTAGTAATTTTTTTTTGAGTAAGTAAAGATTCTATAACCATAACATTATGGGATAATATTAATAAAGAATAAAGCATAATTATTATGAAATAACATTTTTGCTATGTTGGATTCAATGAACGATTAATTTAAATGATAATAAAAGGATAAAAATGTAATATTTTTAACCGACTTCGAAAAAGGAGGAGGTTATCAATTCGGATGTTTGTATTTTTTTTTTTTTTTTTTTTTTTATGTATGTTCGGGCATAACTCCGTCATATATTGACGGATTTGCAAAATTCTTTTTTTGTTCGAAAGGGGTTTATTCCGAAATGGTCCCATTTAAATTTCAAAAAGATCTGATGATGGGTTTCGGAGACAGACAACGGAACTCTTCAAAAATTGACAGCAAATGAACCGCAATTGCTGCTATCGTATGTCTATGAATAAAATTGTTAACACAGTTTAATGGGGAGCCACAACTAAAAAGTGAAAAATAAAAAACTTTTTTACAAAAAAATAGAACCGACTTCCAAAAAAAGTGCAAAATAACTTTAATTTCGGAAGTCGGTGTTCCTGTTTTGTGTCTTCGTTTTTTGACACCGACTTCCGAAATTAAAGTTATTTTGCACTTTTTTTGGAAGTCGGTTCTATTTTTTTGTAAAAAAGTTTTTTTTTTCCACAATTTAGTCCAGCCTAAACCTAGCCTTATAGTATTATTGTCTCGGTTAAAGACGAGAAATTGAAATATTTTATTCAGATTAGCTAGAAATATCAGGTTTTAAAGCGTATTGTGGCTTTGAAAAAGCTTGTAAAATTGTACTGGGAAACTCGGATCGTGTCTTGTTTTTATTTGGAAGACAATGCGGGTACGGTTGTAAAAGATTTATGTCATACATTCACTGCCGGCACGGCACGGCACGGCATGGCATGGCAAAGGATTTTATTACTGATCAAGTTATTTTGAATCTTATTTCAATGAGTTTAGAGTTCATGTTACTTTATTTCGATAACACGAGGCCGCGACGTGCCGCGGGATGCTGTGGCATGACGCGACGCGCCCCGGCATGCCGCGGGATGCTGCGGCATGACGAGTCATGCCGTTTCATTTCACGGGTTGCCACGGCACGCCATTGCATCTCGCGAGACGTATGGGTCACTTTGTGTCGAGGAATTATGATTGCTGAGCTAGTTGAAATAAGGTTGTAACTTGTGCAGCGGTAATTTCGGTTAATGGGGTGGGAATTTTCGTATGTCGTATCTCAAATCATTAAACAACTTGCTGAATTCAACATTTGTAATTATGCACCCAGAAATGTCTTTTCGTCAAATTAGCCGTTCTCATTTGTCTCTCTTCATTTTCAGCTAGAACTGCTATTAATACTAAATAACAGTCAACCATAACGACACAACCAACTTCGAATCCGCGCGGAGCAAAACTGATTGATGCCAGAGTGGCATGGGCTTTCAGCAAAATGCCACGGCATGCTACGTGATACCACGGGATGCCACGGCATGCCACGGCACGCCGCGGCATGTCGAAGCACAACCTGCCATGCCACGGCATGCCACGGCATGCCACGGAACGCCGCGGGATGCCGCAGCACAATCTGCCGTGCCATGCCGGCAGTGAGCGCCGGCCCTTAAACTTGCGTCCTTTATAACTGAATATAAGAACAAACAAGTTTTCTCTTTACCAAAATTGGAGTTATTAAATTTAAAAGCACTGTTCCCAGTGCCATAGACATGGAGAATGAACTGAGTGGTCTCTATATGATAAATGATGTTTATTCAGTAAATAGGTTACAAGGAACACTTTTACACGTCAACGTTTTTTGTCAGTTTAAGCTAGATGAGGCCGGTGTTTCCTAGCTGACTACCCTGAGAAGAAACACCGAAACAAACTCAGAGTTCAAAGTCTCTTTTGAAGTGTTCAAATCCATACAATGTGTACTGGTTAAATCATATAAGAACCATGTACGTTTATGTCTGGGATGAGCTTTTTGAAGAAAGCAACACACAAATTCGAGTGGACCTGTCCAGACAGTGCAAGCATTTGTCAATCATCGTGAAGCTCAACTCAGAACTTTGAGGAGCTCAACGAACCGACGAACAATACCAAAGTAGGGGCATTTGAGTAGGCCGCAAAATACTCAAACTGCCAGACAATCATAAAATCTACATGAATATAACGACATACATAGTTTTTTTTTTTTATATAAAACGTTGCCCCACACTAGGAATTATTCCTGTATCGTGGGTGCGTTCACAAACATGTAAACTCACATACACAAGACACCCAGACCCGGAACAACTATCTGTAGGCCATATATATTGTTCCGTGCGGGGATCGAACCCGCGACACGCAGCGCAGCAGCCGAACGCTCAACCACTGCGCCAACCGTGCCGTCAGTTCTCGCATTCACTTATTCTATATGAGGACCATGCAGCTTAGTGTCTGTAGTGGTCTTTTGAAGAAAGAACCACACATATTTAAAGCGTTATGAGGTATTGAGCTTGGATTCTAGACGTTTGCTGATCATGGTCATGATGCTGTACGGTATATGCAATAACAAATTTAATTGTACTGAGCTATCGAATAGATTGTGTTACGTAGTACCTAGAACTGTTTTTCGGCGGAGGGTGCGCGCACCTCAACTTTTCTACACTGCGCGATGTAGAACGAATGCTGGGGAGCGTGCCCCTCTCCGCCGACTTTTAGAAACCTATAACTCACAATTCAATGACTTTGATATTTTCGCGCTGTCGCAATCTAAATTTAAAAGATTGGTTTCACAATTTCTTGCAAGTTGCTCTTAGGACGGAGGCTCTTGTCATCCGCTTCCTTCGATTCATCAGTCAAAAATATATTGATTTTAACTCATTGAACATGCGTTCGTTATCATACTCCGATGTCACTTCGTGGACAATAGTGTGGGTTATACGTTTTTTTTTTTCTCTACTTTATTAAAACTACTTTTTGTAAATGCTGCAATGTATAACTGTTTTTTGTCCCAAATGAATAAAATAAAAAAATAAAATATTTGAGTGGACCTGTCCAGTCAGTGCAAGCATTTGTCAATAGTCGAATAGCTCAACTTAAAAACCACTAGGGAGCTCAATGACTTGACAAACAATACCAAAGAAAAGACATTTGGGTAGGCCGCAAAAGTACTCGAACTGTCAGAAAACGTTAAAAAATACTTTAAAAAGGAGGAAATAATAATAACCCACATAGTCCTCACATTTACAATAATTAAGTAATAAAAAATAAAAAATATTATACTTTACAAAGTAAATATTCATGTCAAACAAAATAGTAATAATAATATGTCAATCAAAAAATAAATATTATACTTAACAAAGAATTCAAGTCAAAAAAAAAAAAAAAATAAAATGTCAAAAAAAAAATTAAAAATATAATATAATACTATACAAGTATTCATGTCAAAAACGAATATTAAAAAAAAAATGTTAAAAAATTTCATCAGTGTTTATATATAAGTAGTACATATGAAAACAATGGCTCATGTATATCATTGAAGCAGCTCAATCCCACGCCTTTTTGTCCTCAAGAAAGTCATTAATTGTGTAAAAAGCTTTCTGACATAGCTTACGTTTAATATATATTATTATACAGGCTGTAACAGAAGTGCGTGGTCATATTTTAAATACTGCTTCTGCTCAAAGAAATAAACAACTTTCTTCAAAAAAGTAATTGTCAATTCCGAAAAGCAAATTGACTTTCCATACTAATTTAGAGCAGTGGTGGTCCAATACAGCAGTGGTGGCCCAGTAGAGCAGTGGTGGCTGGTAACTGCCGCGACTTACAACGTCGTCGTGAGTTCAAACCGCTTTACTTTGTGTAATTTATTTCATCACCACTGCTCTCAAAACGGTGAAGGAAAACATCGTGAGAAAACCGGGCAGGATAGAGTTAAGCCCCTCTAGCAAACACAATTAAAAACCTATAAGGGGCCTGACGGATTAAGCAATCATGAGGCCGAAATTGACTTTTTCTAGAATTCTGATTAGGCCACGTCACAGGTTTGCAGTGACACATTTGTCACTATTACCAACTTACAGAGGTTGCTCCGTCTATTTTCTATGTTTATTAAACGTAAGTCAGAAACACATTTGTTACACCACGCTCACCTCGAGTTCTGTCGAAGAGAACAAACAGCCAACCGTGTCACGTATAATATGATTCGTCCCGAGCGCACGTCACTCAAACCGAGTCGCGTGTCGTGGTAAGGTTACCAGAGACAGGTGCGATGCGACAATAAGACAACGATCGTCGATCTCGCCTTTGTACATGAGCTCTCTTATCAGTTTCCTATGTCAATCAATCTAGCTAGCCTTCAATGTTACCAGCTTCTAAAAATATTTACCCTTATAGCTAAAGTCGAAAACCCTTAAAATCACCACATTTACTCGGAAACCCCCCTAAAAAAAATAATAATTAGGTTTTGTGAAATTATTTATATAAAAGGTTATCAAAATTTCACATATTATTACGTCTTTAAAATCATACATTTGTGTAACAAATAAACCTAACTTTTTAATGGATGGATTACCTACATGTTATGCAAGTAAGCCAATCTGCTTAGCCTTTTCCCAACTATCTTTGGGCCGGCTTCCAGTCTAACCGGATGCAGCTAAATACCAGTATTTTACATGGAGCGACTGCCTAGCTGACCTCCATATTCCAGTTGCTGGGTAATACGATACCCCTTGGTAAGACTGGTTGTCAGGCTTAACGTACTTTCCGAGGCACAGAGGAGTTTCGGTATGAAAAGATGGTCACCCATCCATGGACCAACCTCACAAACTAAGTCTGATAGATCGACCCGTGCAGCTGTTAGTACTTTAGCCGCGAGCTCCTCGTTATGCAAGTAAGTATTCTTGGCGGTGTTGATAAGTCACTAGGTCAAAAATTTAAAATTGTAGTGATCTAGGACCTGTACTTGTAAATAAACGAAGCCCCTAAAAATACCCCTAACAATATTTAATAAGGCCCCTAAATAATCCCTACTTTTTTACCCACTAATTTTAGGGGGAAAATGTCTAATTTGGGAACCTTGCTAGCCTTTTCCCAACATGCAATGTTGGGCTTGGTTAACTTTAACCGTGATGCAGCTAAGTATCAGCACGGTATCAGTATTGTATGTACATGGATTGACTGACAACCCAGTAACTGGTTAGTACGATATATCCCTTGTAACACTTAAAAATATAATAAGTTAGATTCGTGTAATGGAGCGTTTTTTTTGCAAGATGACAGATTTTTTTTTTTTTTTTTTTTTTATGTTTGATAGGCTCGCGTTTGACCACTATCTCACCTGATGGTAAGCGATGATGTGGTCGAAGATGGAGCACGCTTGCCTAGAAGTAACCTATTCACTCTTGACTTAAAGACTCCCAGGTTGTATCTTACAGGAAACACAGACTCCGGTAGAGAATTCCACTCTCTAGCTGTACGTGCAATGAATGTTTTCTCAAAACGCTTTGTGCGTATGGATGGGATGTCCACCATGAACCGGTGGCACTTCGCCGTACGTCTTGTGGTCCTTAGATGAAACGGGCTTGGCGGAATCAGATCATGCAATTCCGTCGCACACTCCCCAAAATGTAATCGATAGAAAACCGACAGGCCAGCAACTCGGCGTCTATGTTCAAGACTTTGGAGTTTTGACTCAACGAGTCTATCATTGCCGATGATCCCCTTAGCTCGTTTCTCAATTGACTCAAGGGCATCAAGCTGGTATCTTGCAGATCCGTCCCAAAGATGAGAGCAGTACTCCATACACGATCGCACTTGCGCTTGATAGAGTTGGAGCAGCTGTTCCGGCGTGAAGTATCGTCTCACCTTTGCGAGGACCCCCAACTTTTTGGCAGCCACTTGAGCCTTAGCCTCTATGAAGGGACCAAAATTGAGGGTAGATGTTAAAGTAACACCAAGAAGATCAAGTCGGTCGGTTATCGGCACGGTTACACCTCGGAAACATGGAGCCGGGTGAAATTGGCTCCTTTTAGCAGAAAAAAGACACGCCTGGGTCTTAGCAGCATTGAACTTAACCAGATTGGCATCGCCCCATTCTGAGACAGCCTGCAAGGACATGTTCAAGCGCCCAACCATAGCCTCTCGGAGAGACCGGACCTGAGACCCACTAACTCGTGCGTCCGGCACGTATCTCTCGGCAACAGTGCTGTCGTCTGCATACCCAAAGGTACCGGGCTTTAGCAGATCGTTAATATGCAGCAAAAACAATGTTGCCGAGAGCACCGACCCCTGAGGAACACCGGCATTAATAGCCAGCAGTCCGGACGAGCAGCCATCTATGACCACTCGGATAGACCGATCCCTCAGGAAATCCGCTATCCAATCACACAATCCAGCGGGCAGACCGAAGGAAAGAAGCTTGCCAATTAAGCTGTCGTGCCAGACCCGGTCGAAGGCCTTCGAGATATCAAGGGAGACCGCAAGGGCTTCCCCTTGTTTGTCGATGGCCTCACTCCAGATGTGAATGGCATACGCTAGAAGATCTCCCGTTGACCGATTTCGGCGGAAGCCGTATTGTCGGTCACTTAGGATATCGTTAGCTTCTAGGTATGCTAGGAGCTTACCATTCAGTATACGTTCCATACTCTTACAGAGAACGGAAGTTACCGAGATGGGCCTATAATTTGTTGGGTCAGCTCGACTACCCTTCTTGGGTACGGGTTGCACGTTAGCTTGCTTCCAAGCCATTGGCACTTTTCCAGTCTCAAACGAAAGGCGATATAGGCGTGTCAAGATCGGAGACAACTCAGGCGCACACGTCCTCAGTACAATTGCCGGTATCCCGTCGGGACCACTAGCCTTGTTCACGTCCAGGTTACGCAGTACCCTCCGGACATCCTTCTGATGAATGCGAATGTCTGACATAATTGACTCGCATCCACCAAGAGTACCAGGGGGTCTCGCGCCACCAGGATCTAGACGCGAAGATTCCGCAAACAGAGAGGCAAACAGGCTTGCTTTCTCCTCAGCGGAGTGGGCCAGCGACCCGTCGGGTTTCAGCAGTGGAGGTAGTGAGGAGCGGCAGAAGTTCGATTCAACCGACTTAGCCAGGGACCAAAACGCCTTACTACCAGCTGGGTAAGAAGCAAGTTTGTTCCCAATTCGGCCAATGTGGTCAAACCGAGCCCCCCGCAACACCTTCTTGCAGAACTTGGCAGCCCTGTTGAAGGCTCTCTTCTTCTGACTCACGTCACTCGCTTTACGCGTCCGAGCGTCGACCCATGCCAGGTAGGCCGCGTGTTTAAGCGCATCAGCGCGATTGCACTCGGCACCAAACCATGGTCGAGCCCTACCAGACATTGTCACGTCAGAGAATGGAATGTAGTACTCCATTCCCCGCCGCAACACATCCGTCACGGCGTCCGCGCACGACGAAACATCAGTCGAAGAAAAGCAAGTGGGCCGCCAAGGATAACATGCGAAGAAAGATCGCATGCCATCCCAATCTGCTGACCTGTATCGCCAAACCCGCCTGGTGCCTCTAGGGCTAGGATCGGGCGGGGAGTAGACGGATACAGATTTCACCAGACAATGGTCGGAAGTACCCAATGGTGAAGAAATCGACACTGAGTAACGGTCTGGATCTGTTGTCAGCAGAAGGTCCAAGCAATTGGCTGTGTGCGAATCAACATCCGGCACCCTCGTTGCCCCCTGGACCAGCTGGGTAAGATTTAACGCCAGCGCTAGCTTATACGTCTCTTGTCCAGCATGGTCTGTGTACTGGTATGGGAAGAGCCACTCCTGATGGTGGGCGTTGAAGTCCCCCAGTAACACCAATTGGGCTGATGGGTACCGTTGCTGAGCCACATCCGCCGCTTTACTCAGGTGTTGTGTGAGCCCAGTTGTCTCCAGATCACCGCTGTGCGAACGGTAGACACAGGCGTAGACAATTTTATCTAGGCCTGTGTCCACTAGGACCCAAAGAGTTGAAAACCTGGAGTCCTCAAGGTTATGGAGACGCCGATAGCAGATGTCGTCCCGGGCGTACATGCATATACCAGCGCGTGGCTTAAAATTGTGCTCCAGGGTAAACCCTGGGTAAGATAGGTACGCCACGTCAGACGGACATCCGATCTGCGTCTCCGAAAGGAATAAGAGAGCTGGTCTCTCAGTCTCTAGGTGGTGGTGGACTGCGGCGAGATTTGAGTGCAGACCTCGAATGTTGGATAGGTGCACTTTGTGTGAGAGAGAGTGCTGCCGCTGTACAGCTTTTTTCTTTTTAATGCCTTTCATTGTTGTGAAGAGTGAAGGAAGGAGAGGAGAAGGAAGTGAAATGAGGTTCCATGCTGGCTACCTTCAGGTACGCACTGACAGGACGGTATCATTGGGGGACTAGTCTGGAGACCGCGGGGACGCCCGAGCCCCCCCGGGAATGTCCATCGGGCCCTCTCGTCTGGTCGCCAACCAGCACGATGGTGCATTCCGGGATTTTTCGTCAGTTGGCGGGGCAGCCTTTCGTGTGTGGCTAGTACACTACTTGGGCCCCCTACTAACTGCGGTCGGCCAGCGGCGCACCGTGCCTCGGATCCCGCTACCCTCCGCGACTAGTCTCCCGATACATCCATATCAGCGCGAGCCCAGTTGGTCTGCCTGCAATGGAACAACTATTTCGACCCAACTCCTCTGGATTGGCTACACTGAGCATCGTACCGGAACACGGCCAGGCCGCTTGGCGGTGCGTCTTTGCCCAGTGGGTGGTCGCAAGCCATCGGTCGAAACCTACCACCAGTTTGTGTCACCTGATTAGCACCACCCGGGGACCACGTGTAGGGACTCAATGGGTATACTCCTACGGACGCGGGTGACTCGGCCCCCAAAAAATAGTAGCCTTTGACATGTCTTTTTCCTATTCGATCTGGAGCGAGTCTGACAACTTAATTTATTGAAAAAAAAAAAACTTTACTAAAGCACTTAATCATGTCTCGAGGAGTTAAAGGGACCAGAGTCAGGTTCAAATGCTTTAAGCATTGGACTGATCACGCTGTAAGTACTACTTTGGGATTTCTTCTAAAGCGATGCTAACTTTAGACGTGGCATTTGTGAACCTCACCAAGCTTTCTTATTGTCGACAGGGTTCCTAGGTTTTACTTAAGATTAAACTAACTAGAAAATGGTCGGATCTTATCCACAATTTTCTTGGAATAATGATTGGAAGAACAATGCGGTCTTAGCAAAGGGTTTTGAACACAGACGTCCACGTGTCCAAGGATAATCAGGATTGTATGGCCTAAATTGTATGGAATAAGCTGCGATATTGCTTGTGGAATCTCTACTCTGGACCTTGATCTTTGATCTTCAGATGATGGGTAATAATTGTTCATCATCAATTGTAAGTGCTACATACAATTTTCTCTAGGACTCATGAAACTTAATCTAATGTGACACAGTGTTGTTAATAAATGTGAGAAGTGAAGACCTACTTGATGCACTATTCTTTTATATCCACCATTTTTGGAATTTGGGAAGCCGGGTCAGGAAAACTGGATCTGGTAATCCGGATCTAGGACCCTGGGAACAATGTCCAGCGTGTCAGAGGTGGAAGATAAGCTTCTCCGCTGATTTTGACACCTTGGCATGAGCAAAGCGGCTGTACGTGCGCTAACAAGTGTGGTTGTCAAAATCAGACGGAGTTTACAAAGGTGCGGAGGAAAAGCATGATGACATACACATTCAAGAGCAGCAGCAGCCACGCGCAAGTCAGCATGTACATAGCTAAGGCTCCGTAAAGCTAGCCACGCGGAAGGCGTGACTACAATGTGCGACAGATCTTTTGTAGGTTATGAGCCTTGATTATACAATGCTAAGAAAAGAAATTAGGAAAGACATGTTCTGGAAAGAATTACACAAGATTAGGAACACAGAATGCACAAAGCTACCTGTATGCTGTTCAAACACTCACCCAATTACAGGGGTTGAAGAACACGTAATTAAATTGGCAAATATTTGCCAATGCAAACGTGCAACTGCTAGGATTTGGCGATCGCTTCACGGCTCAAGGGTGTTCGACAGAGCAAGAGTGTGAGTCTCACGCCCGCAGCTGGATTAAGATTCAAAAAGGCCTCCACGTTGTACTCGAAGGGTTTTTATATCTACGCCGTCATTGACAGATGTCATAGAAACCAAAGACAATAGTGTTGTCAGTCAACTAAAATTGTCTATGCTTGCTTTGTGGCTTTTGGTCTCTGGATTTATTCCGTATGTTTATGTTTTATTAGAATTGTAACGCCACTACGTTACAACATGTAGAAATTTAACTCTGACGCTAGCCGGTGAGAAAAAAAAATTACTTTACACCCTATATAAGACAAGTGTCAGATTTCCTGACCTGACTACCCGTAATGACAATTTCATGTGTTGTGTACAATCAAATAAAGAATTTGAAAAGTGTTTTATGTTCTGCTTTACCTACAATAAAGAATCGGATAGATTATTTTAGTCATCTGACTAAAATAATCTATTTTGATCGTTAGTTGGATTATCTAAAAATAGTGGACACGTATTTTTTCTTTTGTCACGTAAACGAAAAATGAGGACGATACAGTGCGTTGAAATTTCGCGTAACGTCACATCTACGTCAAAAAACCACTTGTTACCTACAAGTGATGTAACGCCCCCACTGCTGAACTTTGAGGCGGTTTGTCTTTGTCATTTTTTATTGATTTAAATACGTGTCTAAAATTTGTAATAATAGAATTATTATTTTTGTAACGAATTCCTCGTTACGCGAAACCGATGTTTCATAGTAATCGATCTATGAAAACGTATTGTACCATTTTCGCGTCGCGGCTGTCTGTGGGAGCCTTTATAGTTCTCTTCCTAGCTATACTTACAAATTTAATCAGCGCATGTACGATCTTGTTCTTCGCCTAGTCGAGTTAAGTGTAATTTTTCAAATCGGTCTTTCTGCTGTCCGTATCGAACTGGGTGAGATGTGAAAGCGATTGGTCTAACATACGGTAACAGTAATATATCTATAGGTACCCTCATATGTTATTAATTGAAGATGAGAAAGTTTATATGTTAGAAAATATGTAATAAATTGAAAATGGGTTGCCTAGCTAAATCTAGGGCCTCTATTTATATAATTACAGGAATAAGGCAGATTAAATATTAACAATGATATATTTTTTTCATTTGCGTTGAAAGAAAGTTAGGCAACCTATATTGGTTCAATTATCTGTGTATAATTTTCTCGACTCATGTTTGATTTTCATGAATAAAAATTAAGGGAAATTAAAATACAAAAAAAAAAAACTAATTAAAGTAAAAATTATTTAACAATAAAGGCCTCGGACTTAGCTAAGCAACTCATTTGCAATTTATTAATATATCCATATTCGCTACAACATACATTTTGTCATTTTCAAATAACAGATGAGGGTATATTATATTTCTATTACCGTATCTCCTACTAGATTGAAAGTGATAGTAATGTGAAGTCGATGGTTCTGATGATGGATTGATGACGATGTTTGGTAGCCATTTGGGAGACGCCAATTTTCAACAGTGAAATGAAAAAGCTTCGGTTTACCTAGGTACCTACCTATTTAATTTTTTTTTATTTGTCAGTTATCTTTTTATTTTTGGTTTCTGAGGGAAAACCTTCAAAAGGCCTGGATGTTTTGGAAAAAGACCTCCCGGGTCTATTTGGTGTGGGATATTTCATTTACCTCACTAAACTTATTTATCCTGAAGACCGCTTCGGCTGCACCGGTCGACGTCATCACGTCAGCGCCGGCTGTCGCTGGAAACCAGCGCTGGGAATCTGTCTCGCATAGGGTCGCAGCATTATGCTGAGCGATGGTCTTTTTGCGTGGAGGTGACGTACGTTTTCCCCCAGTTTTTTCTTGTTTTGTTGTTTGGTCTTTCTTTGCGTCATGTTTACAGTAAATAACGTATTTTCTTTCTTTCTTTCTATTTCAAAAATTTAGTTAAAGACCACATTCTTTCCCTCTGCCACACAGGTTTTAGAGTCTAACGGTTAGAGCTACAGTGTTCAAATGTTTACAGTATCTTGTTGACCCAAAGCCGTACAAATATTCAAAAATTCATTAGGTACGTGAAGTGGTCTTTCATGCAGGCAAATGCAACGAGAATAGAGATGCACAAAGGATTTCTTCTTGGTGAATGAAAACATTTGTGTGTATATTAAAACTAACATTGCGGTGTCATCAACATCATCATCATACGAGTAATCAGCGTTTTAATGTCCCCACTGCTGGGGCACAGGCCTCCTCTCTGTGAGAGGGTGTCGGCCGTAATCCACCACGCGGACCTAATGCGGATTGGTGGATGTCACATTTCTTCGAATTTTTGGTCATGGAAATGCCGGTTTTCTCACGATGTTTGCCTTCACGGTTTTGAGAGCAGTGGTCATGAAATAATTTACACAAAGTAAAGCGCCTGCCTGGGTTTGAACTCACAACCTGCAACTTGTAAGTCGCGGCTTATACCACTAGGCCACCACTGCTCATAACACACAGAGTGCGGTGTGTTGACCCTGATTACAAAATGGCTCGCACACATCTCACCACGTGTGTCTTAATTCTAAGACATCGCCCCTCCTCAAATAAATTAAAATTCTTAGTGTTACCCCGTAAGCATTGGGGATTTACCGGGAATTAACAATAATCCCATATTACCGCGTCTGTGTAATTTGTGCTCAAGAACAGAAAGAGGTGGTGCCACCTGTGAAGATTTTCGAGACTAGATAAGGAAGAACTAGGTACCGATTTTCCTTGCTTGCTAAAGTTGACCACCATACGCCGTCTGCCGCCGACACTCTCAACAAGAAAAATTATACAGACAAATATAGGCAGTTTAAATCAGCACGCAATCCGGGTGTTTGATTGTAACTAGCCCGAAAACCGCAGAGATATACGCTGTATATACGCCTGTCCCTCCGCTACCTTTACTTCGCGATACCATAGTACAGGGTGGGGCAAAAGATATACATCGGTTTTGAAGGGTTACAGAAAAAAAAAAGATTTGTATATAAATGCTGTTTATCCTATTTAAGTCAACATGGAATGCCATTTGTTACATTACGTTTTGAAAACTATATCAGCAAGATGGCGGCGATGCACTGATGAATGCGATGAAGGCCATTTCTGAAATTGTCAACAATTTTCCGATACCTGAAGTTTAATCATTTGTAGTTAGAAATAAATTCAGATGAACTTTACAATGATCTACAATCTTTACTTAAACACCGATTTCCATGACAGATGGCGCTCTCTGCTTTTAAACAATTTTTAAAATTTTAGGTATTGTTTTGAAAAAGAAAATCAACGTAATTGGTTATCGCCGTAAGATCGTCCGAAGTCGTTCGCAGTACAGTTTTTAACCGACTTTCGAAAAAGGAGGAGGTTCTATGTTCGACTGTATGTATGTTTTTTTTTATGTATGTCCGCGCATTTCTCCGTCAGTTTACTTAGCTGCGAAGTATTTATATAAAATGGGTATACCGCCATTAATCGGTTGTCAGAGCCTCGTTTGTTGTTCAGCAGGGTGCACCACGAGCAGGTGAGGTTGACTTGGGGCACTGAGATGGTAAATGTGCCCCCATACACCTCTGCCCCATACACCCCAACAGCAAATCAACAGCTTGAAACCAATTATTAATGCAACCACATTTATACTGTTCTGTTTTTTTTAATTAAATTACTACGAAAATAATTGATTAATTGTGAATTAAATTTCTAACGTTAATTTTTCTATTACTACGTATTTACTAAATAAATGTTATTATATAACACAAAAAAAAACAAAACACACCAGCTTATTTAATATTGTAACGGTGTTTAAAATATTAAATCAACATATTTTTTTAACTTTCTATTGAACTAAACGTAAGTATATTTGTTTGCTACTTTTTGACAGTTATAGTTAGCGATTTAAAACTCTTAAAACAAATTAACGATGGATGGGGCGAAAGGGTGTCGACACATGTTGCATCCCACACTCTAGGCCTACCCAACTTCCACGGCATAATGGTCATCCCGTCTAACCTCTTCTCATCGTCACGTGACAATCTATTGGGTTCTTAAACAGCTGGCACTCTGGCGGTGACAAGAGCACGTCGATGATGTCATTAGTGCTGTCGTGCCGTGCTATCTGACCAGCGTGCAGCGCTCCTACCGCAGGATAGGCCAATTTTATTGTAATTGAAATCGTAGAATCGTTTCAATCATAAGTTTGACGTGGACGAAGTCGCGGGTAGAAGCTACTTCATTAATAAAGATTCAGAGTAAAATAAACACAAATCGCGTCTTAAGAATTACTCTGACTTTATCATTGTATATAGTAAGATTTCAGCAAACTACGCTTCGCTTAATCTCTTTCAAAACCCAGTCGCTTTTCTAAGTGTTTGACTAAATCCTTCAACTGTTATTACAAATATCTAAATAGTTAAGAATAATGTTGACAAGATGATGCCTAAAATCACTATTGTTAGGGTTACTATTATCTTATGTTAACTCAAGTTAACTGGTTCTGAATAAACTATGTACGAGTATATCATGAATATAAGAATTAAAATCATACAGACGGGTGTAGCTAAAGTTTTGGTATATAAAAAACTTTTTTACAAAAAAAACAACCGACTTCCAAAAAAAAAATACACAAAAAATTTAAAAATAACTTTAATTTCGGAAGTCGGTGTTAGTATTTTATTTCTTCGATATTTGACACCGACTTCCGAAATTAAAGTTATTTTTAAATTTTTAGTGTATTTTTTTTTTGGAAGTCAGTTGTTTTTTTTGTAAAAAAGTTTTTTATTTTTCGCTTTTTAGTTGTTATACCCCAGAACTAAAAACCCCAATAACATGGAACGTGGAATTTAAACATTTGGAGAACACAAAAAAATAGAACCGACTTCCACAAAAAGTGCAAAATAACTTTAATTTCGGAAGTCGGTGTTCCTGTTTTGTGTCTTCGTTTTTTGACACCGACTTCCGAAATTAAAGTTATTTTGCACTTTTTTTGGAAGTCGGTTCTATTTTTTTGTAAAAAAGTTTTTTATTTTTCACTTTTTAGTTGTGGTTCCCCATTAAACTGTGTTAACAATTCATAGACATACGATAGCAGCAATCGCGGTTGATTTGCTGTCAATTTTTGAAGAGTTCCGTTGTCTGTCTCCGAAACCCATCATCAGATCGTTTTGAAATTTAAATGGGACCATTTCGGAATAAACCCCTTTCGAACAAAAGAAGAATTTTGCAAATCCGTCAATATATGACGGAGTTATGCCCGAACATACATAAAAAAAAAAAAAAATACAAACATCCGAATTGATAACCTCCTCCTTTTTCGAAGTCGGTTAAAAACGTCATCAAGATATGCGTATTTTTCGTTTTTGTTCAGTTTCTCAAAAAGTGCTAAAGCAATTTCGATAAAATTTATATGGGACCACCTCGGGAGTATATTCTTTCGGATAAAAAAAGAATTTTGGAAATCGGTCCATAACTGACGGAGAAATGCGCGGACATACATAAAAAAAAAAACATACATACAGTCGAACATAGAACCTCCTCCTTTTTCGAAAGTCGGTTAAAAAGCAGAAATGAGTTTTGCTAGGCATATTAATATTTAGCTAATGCTTCGTATAAAATGGGTATAACTCCAGCTTCCTCATATGTGATAGAATAATCTTACCTATGTATATATTTAAGTCAATAATAAATATTAATAACAACAATTTAATATAGCAACAATCAAAGTTCCCAGTGTTAATAATTAGTTCCCAGTTGTAGTAATTTAGCAGCCACAAAAACTTCGTTGATATGAGTCGTTTAGTAGTGTGTGTCAGCTGGAGTGACGTCACCCCAGCTTCCTCATTCAATACAGACAAACCAGTGAGGTTAGGGTTTTGGACTAAAGTCAAAATATTATTTTGACTTTAGTCTAAAACCCTATAATTTTTTTCCAAACTTTTCTTTATCGTCGTCATCTCAATATTCAGACCTTTCCAGTCATATTATCTTGTACACAGTTCATCTTTGGAGGTACGCATCCACATCCATCATTACTGTGGTCTTCCCCTCCTCTGATAGCCATCCACACTCATACTGAAAACTTAACTCACAAAAGAGTTACAATGTAGGTATACATGAGAAAATAGCATTAAAAATTTGGTTATGAGCGTAGTACAGAGGTACAAAGAAACATATTACAATCTTACAAACATTCAACAACAAATCCAAACTTTTGCAAAGTTAGGTAGGTAGTTGCTAATAGGTACAACCGAATTAGTGGATACTTGTCAAGAAGTAGGTACCATGTTCGTATGCTGAGCGTACATAATCTTTTTGCTATAATTTACTGTTTTAGTTGAATTATGTGACGTTTTAGATTTAAAAAAAAATGTTATTAGTAGTGATATTTACCGTCTAAAAGAAGTAAAATCTGTCTCTCAGTACATATGTCTTCTGTGTGATATCAGAAATATAACGATTGCGGCGATAAGTCCTCTCTTTGAGGAATGGCTTGAGAGGCGCCACGGCGTCCTTACGACGCAGGTCCTCACCGGACACGGCTACTTCGGGAGGAAACGCCCGGGTGTCACCATTGTGTGGATCGCCCGGAGGACACGGTGGAGCATACGGTGGAGGTCTTCCCTGCTTGTGCGGAGCACCGCCGTGTCCTCGAGGAGGCCATCAGTGGTAGCGCTCTCTCGCGTCCGGCCTTGGTCCAAGCCACAGTACGGAGCGAGAAGGAATGGAAAGCTGTCACCTCCTTCTGCAAAGCAGTAATGCTCGAGAAAGAGGAGGCGGAACGCGTGGAGAGACTCAATGGAGCCGCCCTCACGCCCCCAGCCGCTGCAGGAGACGCTCTGGGCGTCGGGAGTTGCATGCCGATTCCCGGCTGCCATAGGCGCGGGCTTGCAGACAGAGAGTAATGAGTAGCTCGCCGTCCGAGAAGGACCAGGCCAGAGTTGACGGCGCGTAGTGTTCTACACGCGCCTCAAAGTGATGTCAGCAAAAACTAACGGGGTCCCCTAGGACCGATGCCTGTCTGGGTCGCGGATAAATTCGAAAGAGAGTTACCGCGAACCTGGCACAAGCAACTGAAGGAACAGGGGCGAGTTTTAGTCAGTAAAAGTCTGACACGCCCTCTCGCTCCACCTAGAGCGGGAGAAATCATCGGGGATTGCACAACCCAAAAAAAAAATGGTTCTTCGGTATTTTATAAGCAACTCAGGCTGACTAAAACTTTACGTGTTAGAACATAGGCCGGCAAATTCTTTCTCAGACAGAGGAGGCCTGAGTCCCAGCAGTTATGTTTATGCTACGACACTATAAAAGCATAAACCAAACAGTGTAACATTTCGCGGATTTTAGTATAACCCTAGCCTCGCTTTCTGTGTACCAAAACCTTTAATAATATAGTTGTAATTTACTTAGGCTGTGTAACTCTTACCTTGCTCGACATAAATCTAAAATCAACTAACCCTTTCCGGATCCGAAAATATTCCAAACCCACTTTTGGTAGTCTAAAATAAATATAAACACGCCTTATATTTCATAGAGCGGTATAATCCTGGTAATATTATTTTTTATTTAGATTTTCTGAAGTTTGCTTTTCATCTAGTTTCAAAGGATAACCATGAAATTGTTTTTTTAAGTTGTAACAAGAACTTATAATAATTCAAAGAATATTTTGGAAGTTTTAAATCAATACATAATACATAGAGTATTTTTTTGCAACACTAGATTGTATACATTTTTTTTTGTGGGGTGGGAAATCATCCAATGACTTCTCCCGCTCTGGGTGGAGCGGAAGGGCGTGTCAGACTCTTACTGGCTAAAACCCACCCCTGTTCCTTCCTGCGAGGTAACTCGGTTTCGAATTTATCCTCAACCCCTGGGCAGGCATCGGCCATGACGGGCCCCGTCTTTATTACTGACAACTCTTTGAGGCGCGCGTGGAACACTACGCGCCGTCGACTCTCGGGCCTGGTGCTGATCGGACGGCGAGCTACCCATTACTCGCCGTCCGTAGGCCCGGGTAGATTGTATACGTAGGTTGTTGAATCTTCTCTCTTCTATATAAATAAAAATCAATTACCACGTACATGTCGGAACATCACTTGAGACGACCAATTTGGCTATTTCTTTTTTGTTATTGTAATTATCAGGGCAAGGTTTGTATGAAATACATTTTTGAAAAATCCACTGGCAATTAAATTGCACTCATGCAAAACCACAGCGAGTCGTTACTATTTAAATAAATAGGTATAATGCCTAGCCTAATGTATATGTTATAAATATAATTGTGGGCGTCAAAGTAAAAAGGGTAGGTATCTAGAATAGTCAATTTATAATGAGGATTAAAAAAAAAATAAAAAATAAAAACCTTTTCAAAAAATTCGACTGTAAAAAGTCACTACAAGTTCCAAACAAGTCACTTTTCATGCTGTTGCAGTTGGTGGCAGTTATTTTAGTTCAATTATTGATTTCATGCTACCAACTGCATCAGACTGACTTTTTAGTGATTTTTTACAGTCGGGTTTTTTGAAAATATATTTTATTTTTATTTTCTACATCTAAGTGTGTTACATTTTTGGAATCCCCTCCACGAACTCTTTAGTTTCATACCCCACTTAATATAGTTCGTCGAATTTAATTTATTTCTGGTTTGTCTTTTTTTCTTGGTTAGGTGTATAATTTGTAACCGAGCGAAACTGAGGGGTGTCGCTAGTAAGTTTATATTGGGGAAAACCAAAAATACTATGGATTGACTCCGTAATTTACGATAAGTCTTGAAAGGGACTGACTTACTGGATCATAAATTGATGACTAAAGAAGTACGAAAGAAGAGGGGCAAGATAATATTCACAATTTAGGTACCTGTATTATTTTCTTTGAACTTGAAAAGGAAATATTTGCAAATGAAATATAGTTATTTATTAATGGTAGTGCGTAATAACAAAGTAGTTTTAGTATCGTACACGAACTGACTAACAGGAAAAATAAAATGAATGAAATTCCGACCGTCAATTTCTATATAAGTATTTTATTAATCTCATTGTGGTTTTTACCTGAGTCTGAAATGGTATAAATGAGACTTGGAAATCCGAGCCATTCTTCTGACAACAGTGGTAAGCACTTGTCAACATGAAGCTCTTCATCCTGTTCCTGATGGTCGCGTTACTCGCTGCGCTGTGTGCGGCGCAACCGGTTGACAGCTCAGCACCCGAGCAACCAGACTCTTCAGCACGCCAGCAACCAGACGCTTCAAGAGTTCTACGGTTAAAGAGAGCTTTCGATGTTCCTAATGGTTTTTGTCTGCCAGGTTACATCAGAATGGGCTATTACTGTGTTATTTTGTAAGTAGAAAAATTCATTCATATTTTACTACGTTTTGAATTCGTAAAATCGTTGCGTATTTGTAATAATAATATAATAGGTAATAATAAATTCATTTATTTGCAAACAAGTGTCACTGTTATATAAAAGCTCTGCCTCCTGAACTAGGTAGTTAACCTGTATCTCAGGAGACAGTACCTTATTTATGTTTATGTATGTATGAAATATTATTTATTCTATTTTTTGCCTAGGCAATTGTATAAAAATACAATGCCGTATGTTAAGAAGACGGCAATGTGGCGCGGGCAAGAGCTGGTGTATAATATAAGATAAAGTTCAGTTACGGTGTTTGTATTTTTTTGTTTCTTCGTTATTTGACACCGACTTCCGAAATTAAAGTTATTTTGCAATTTTTAGAAGTCGGTTGTATTTTTTGTAAAAAAGTTTTTTTTATTTTTCACTTTTTAGTTGTTATACCCCAGAAGTAAAACTAAGTATTAAAGTTATGCCCGAATGGATAACCCTAATAACATGGAATTTGAACATTTGGAGACAACCGAAACGTCATCTGTGTATACATATTTTTTTGATTATGTTGATTTTTTCAAAAAGTGCTGACTTAATTTCGATAAAATTTATATGGGACCACCTCTGAAGTACGTGTACGTACCTACCAAAAAAAAGAATCATCAAAATTTATTCACAAATGGCGGAATATCTCCGCCGTAACAAACATACAAAACAAAAAAAACCATACACTCGAATTGAGAACCTTCTCTTTTTTGAAGTCTGTTAAAAATAAGCATGTTCTTTAAGATTTTTTACTTATTTCTTTTTAGGGACTCCGATTAGGTTCAACTAAGTTGTCAAAGAAAAGCCAGGATGAGAAGGAATGGGATTGAAGATATTCGCTGCAGACGTCATATTAAGCTTTAAAATAAAACTTATTACTATGTGAAATTCTTTTTTTTTTATTCTCGTTATCCTTATTAAAAATGTAAATGTAACACTCACGCTTTTTTTTGTAATTTTTTGTCGGTATTAAACCGCCCTCCCCGCCCTCCCCGCGTCCCCCATTATTAGGGCGCCGACGAATGTTAGCACGTCACGTGTTTACTCGGCTGCCGTTATTGCTACTCCTGCAAAAAAACAGCGGCAACCAATGCAAGCGAGAGGTGCTCAGGGGCCCTCCGATCACGCTCGAAGCTCGTTACCTGTGGTAACAAGTCAAGGACAGGCCGATGAAGAAGGCTTCATTCGAGTGGTGAAGAAGAAGAAGAAGAAGAAGCCTGCTTCTCGCAATCAGTGCGGTACCGCATTGACAGGCCCGAACTTTATACTGCGTCCTGCTATTCCATCGAAGCAGCTGTACGTGTCACGTCTGCATCACTCCACGAAGGTAGAGGAGGTCGTGGAGTATAATATCAAGATGAAGACCAAGTTCACCCTGAGAGTCGAAAGGTTGGAGTCGCGCCACAAGATTAACTTCAAATCTTTTGTGGTGCGGGTACCGACTCACCATCTAGAGACTTTCTTGATGGAGGAATTTTGGCCGACGGGTGTCGTGTTTCGGCGTTTTCGCGGACGGCTACATGACACCACGACTCAGCGCAATACGTCGCCGACCTAACGTAGTTGTATAGATTAGATTTTATGTTTTTATCAATATTATGTATTAGTTTATTATTTTTAAGGGTTACTTATGTTGTGTATTTTATCTATGGGCCTTAGATGCCTGAAAATAAAGAATTATTATTATTATTTCGTTTATTCATTTGTAAATACATATAAATTATATTTTTAAATATTTCAATGAAAAAATAAAAAAAAAACATTTAAAAATATAAAAAATAGTATCCCACCGGTATCGGGAACAGGGTCCAAGCTACCGGCGGTCAGGGCTCCAGAGAGAGGAACCGCCTGACAATGCGAGCCGTGTCCAGAAGTACTGCTTTCTGAATCAAGCCCTTGATCCAGCCGCCTAACGAGAGCCTCCTGAGGTGTTGGTCGAGGCTCGTGGCTATTAAGCCATTGGCTGACACGACTATCGGTACAATGATCGCTGAGTCCACATCCCACATGTCGACAACCTCGCGAGCCAAGTCAATATACTTGATTTGTTTATCTTTCTCGGCTTTCACGAGGTTCTCGTCATGTGGGACGGTAATGTCAACAATCATTGCACGCCTCTCGATTCGGTCCACCACCACTATATCAGGCTTATTGGCTATAATAGTCCTGTCAGTGATGATGGACCGATCCCAGTACAATGAGATATGACCATTATCGAGAACTGGGTCGGGCGCATATCTGTAGTACGGCACTTCCGATTCCACAAGAGAGTATTTCAGAGCAAGTTGCTGATGGATAATCCTGGCTACGAGGTTGTGCCTATGCAAGTACTCACCGTTAGCTAGACGAGAACAACCAGAGATTATGTGGCGGATTGTTTCTCCCGGACGATGACATGCCCGACATATGTCAACCGTGCCGTCCTTCACAATAAATCTCCGGTAATTTTTCGTCATGATAACTTCGTCCATAATTGCACAGACAAAACCTTCGGTTTCCCCAAAGAGGTCACCGACACGTAGCCAGGCTACGGACGCTAGTTGGTCTACATCGGGCCCATGTAGGGCCCGGAAAAAGCGTCCGTGAAGTTCCTTACTCTGCCATACTTCTCTGCGATCGTTAGTGTCAAGCACTAGAGGTTTGCGCCAGTTCTCGTTAGCCAAGGAGAGTGGAGTAAGGCCCTTGTCCACTGCCACTACATCTCGATGCATACCCACGTCAGCAGCTAGGAAATATTCCCATAGACTGCATACCTCGCGGTTGTGTAGGGTCTTAGCATTTAAAAAGCCTCGGCCTCCACACTTCCGCGGGATATACAGTCTCATCACCGACGAACGTGGGTGATGCATTCGAAATGCAGTCAGCAGCGTACGGACTCGCCTATCCAGGGCGTCAAGTTCTGTTTGAGTCCATTTGAGTACGCCGAAAGAGTACATCAATACCGGCATGACCCAACCGTTGAAGGCGCGCACCTTGTTTCCGCCCGAAAGAAAGCTATTAAATACCTTCTTCAGGCGGCCAAAGAAGCGCTCCTTCAACGATTGCTTCATGTCAGCAACATTGATACCTAACGCTTCCGACATACCCAAATACTTATAGGTTTCGGTTGGAGAGAGGGATCTCAGGTTTATGGAATCCGAGAGTTGTGTTCCCACGGATTCCACAATCTCCCCTCGCTTTACATGCATGACCGCACATTTATCCACACCAAACTCCATCCTGATGGCACTACTGAAGGTTTCAGTTACCTTCAGTAGCTCCATCAGTTGCAGATTGTTGGGGGCAAAAAGTTTCAAGTCATCCATGTAAAGGAGGTGAGATATAACCTTAATGGAATTTATTGTTATTATTATTATAAAGTGTGATAGTTTCTTAAATACATAAGATTAATTCGTGAATCTGTAGTGTATTGTAGATGACTGATTAATACATAAATAACCGGCCAAGTGTGTGTCGGACTTCGCACATTTAAGGTTCTGTTCCGATTTTTGTCAATTTTTATGGATTTGGGTCTACAAGATGCTTATTCTGTGAGAAGACTATAGCTCCAACCGTTTGGCTGTAAAACCTGTGTGACAGTGGACGGACAGACGGACATGTGAGTGACCTCAATAGGGCTCCATTTAGACCCTTCCAGTACGGAACCCTATAAATACATTAGACGTGTGCAGTATTTAATTTTAAATAAATAGAATTGAGTGTTTTTTTTAGTAATTAATAAATACAAAAAAAACACTTCAAACTTGTGACAACTAAAATACACATCGAAGTTAATCTTAAAAAAGAAAACTTTGTACATTTTTCCCCACGAGCCCATATTACTCAACAAGAGGATGTGGCGTGCTGTAAACCAATATTTTGATACGATTTTGGTCTAGACCATTCATCTACTAACGCACTCTTTAACTCGTGTAAGGTTGCTGGAGCTGGAGAGCGTTGTCTAACGCATCTGCCAAGCTTGTCACATACATGTTCTATGAGATTTAATTCGCTATTAACTGCCAATGACCTTGAGTGGTTAGCTTGCGTGTTCTGTGCTGAGCTCACGTAATGCGTCGTACGTCCACCCAGTAATAGGACTCGCCCATCAAGAAGCGTTTTCCCAAATTAGAAGGATTATTCATGAATTATACATAAAAAAAATATGATACTAAAAGACGTATACTAAAAGATAAATATTTAAATTATCTTTAAAATGGTGAAAGTTTCATAAAAATACGCTAAACAGATATTGCGTGATTCTCAATTTTTTATCCACGTTAGACATAACTTTAAAAATTAATTACACTATGTTATATATTAAGAATTTCAAATATTTACATATCAAATTAGGAAAAAATTTGTTTAGAATAATATATATTTTTTCCAAAGAAATGAGATAAATAAAATAGAATTCTCGCCGAAAATATCCTCTTCGTATCTGAGAGCAGCAAAAGTACCGTTTTCTAGCTCAACTAAGCCCGTATAACTCTCTGAATATATCCCAGCCCATACCATTAATGGTCCTCCACCGAGTGGCACCTTTTCTTAAAAACTCGCTTGATGATACTGGTCGTCTAAATACTCTTTGTATCCCATCGTGTGTCATCATCTACCTGCCCTTATCCCATGTCACTTGAGGTCGGTGCCACACGTATTTTTCTTCCATTCTGTCCTGTCAGCCGTCACGTTAACACTAACTCCCTTTTCTTTCATATCACTCCACACACAATCCATCCATCTTTTCTTTGGCCTCCCTCGCCCTCTTCATCCATCCACATTTATAGTCATAACTCTTTTCATCCCTCCTCTTCACATGAACTTATCAGGAGACTTTGACCTCTGAGTTTGTTTCGGTGTTTCTTCTCAGGGTAGTCAGCTAGGAAACACCGGCCTCAAAACTGACAAAAAACATTGACGTGTAAAAGTGTTCCCTGTAACCTATTTACTGAATAAACATCATTTATCATTTATCATAAGATAAGCGGTTCCCTTTCAACTTTTCTGTCACTGGCGCTACTTTTAATCTTAGAAGTAGATTGTACCTACTCATTTCTCACTTTATCCATTCTCGTCACACATCCATCTCAACATTCTCCCATCGTTTCCCAACGCGTGTAAACAAACAAAATTTGGACTCAACGGAAAACATATCCCTGAAATGATCTTGATGTGTCCATAGGACGTCTTCTCGAGCAAATCGTAACCTGGCACTCGATATTCTCCGATTAACTTCACACAATCGTCGCAGGACCGTATTAGAGCCTGGACCTGAACTGCCATGAGATTTCGAAGCTTCGCAATTTAAGGTTATTTCAAAAATCAATAGACTTGATAAAAAGTTATTAGGATTACTCCAGCATCTACTCGTAGGGTTTTTTGTAAGGAAATATGTACGCTACATAACACCCTGTACATACACATATTGTTTTATTTAGATGCCAGGTTTTTGACACTAGGCTATTAGTAATAAACAGGAAAAATAAAATTACTTTAAATCCGCTGGGCTATTACCACTTGGATTACTAATATCAATATGGTTTTTACCCTGAGACATAGAATTGGTATAAATAAGACTTGGAAATACCATGGATTATATTCTTCTCACAACGGTAGAGTAGTAAGCTGGTGTTAACATGAAGCTCTTCACAATGTTCGTGATGGCCGCGTTACTTGTTACGCTGTGTGCGGCGCAACCGGTTGACAGCTCAGCACCCGAGCTACTAGACACTTCAACACGCCAGAAACCAAAAACTTCAATACACCAGCAACCAGACACTTCAGCACCCCAGCAACCAGACACTTCAAAAGGTCTGCGTATCAAAAGAACTGGCTTCTTGGCTGGCTGTCCACCTGGTCACATCAAAACGGGCAACACGTGCATTCAAGAGTAAGTAGAAATTGAATAGTTATTTTTAAACGAACTTGTATACTCCCTCAAGTATTTTGAAATGAAACGTTTTTAGTCCAAACAAAAGTTACGGGGTACTACATTCGAAAGTTGGAGCGTAACGAAATCGTTCCGTTTTAATAATACCCTCTATATAAACCTTTACTTGCCTCGAAAAGTCAGGAGCCAGAAAATCTGACACCAGTCAAGGGCTACCGTGTATCATGTGTGGAAAAGACAACGTTCAGTAGCTTCTTTGAAGCTTGTTTTATGTACCTACTTGAAAATAAGCATGTTTCTATGAGGCCGAATACGAAATAGTGCCGATTTCGCTGATTTACGTGATTTTACAAACGTGATTTTATAGTTAAAATAATATATTTCTAGAAGTTTTAAAGCATAACATGAAAGATCATTTCAATTGTGATTTAATGTATGAGCTAATTTATTTTAATTTTAATTACGATTAATCGACCAATCTATCTAAACAATATGAAAAAATTAGAATGTGTTGCTGTGAAAGTCGTCTATACAATGTATGCATCATTTTTTACCACTTTTGTATAAAAAATTGAGTAAAAAAATATTTAACTTAGTCAAGTTTTAGAAAAAATGGGCAAAGAATTGTTTTTGATTTTGGCTATTTAAAAGTCTCGTTCATAAAATTAAAACAGCAAAAAATAAACTTCAGTTCAAAATCAATCCATTTCTTGAGAAAAAAAATGTAATAAAAGTTAAATAACTTTGGCAATAAAAAATCTTTAAAAAAAACTTAGATCGAGTCCAGCTCATTCATTAGATTATAATTGAAATGATCTTTTATAATGTGTATTTAAAACTTATAGGAACACATTATTTTAACTGTAAAATCACGTCTGTGAAATCACGTAAATCAGTGAAATCGGCAATATTTCGTATACGGCCTCTTAAGAGGGAACAGGGGCTGCGATTCTCCATACAAATGTATTCCCTTTTTTTCTTCCTGAATAATGCCTCTAGAGCAATATTTTTTTTTTCAGAAAGTCAAGGTCTGCTGGGTCAAAAAATGGCCCTATTTTTAACGCCTTTCTTAGAAGACTACCAGACAAATTAGAAAAGTTTTATCATAAAATATTTAATAGGGGCCTAGATATACTCTTTCTTAAAAAAATTGGTGTCAAAAATAATTGAATCGGCTCAGTTTTCGAGGAGAAAAAAGGGGAATAAAAAACGTCGACCTCGTCAAAAATTTTGTGATAAGATCGGTCTGAGTTGCAGCTGTCCCTATCCTAGCTGTCTCTACGGGGGCAGGCTTGAGGGAGTACGATGGCAATAGTTTCTTCAAATAACTATTTTGTAAATTCCTCGCAGGCCCTGATCCCTCTTAAGATTGTACATTTCTTTTTTAGCGATGACTACTACGACGATGAGGAGTATGACCAGGATGTATTGAAGAAAAGGATTGAAGATATCTACTGCAGACATTTGAATTTGTGCGTGATACCAATTTAATGTTTAATTCGGTACCTATCGCACACCGCGGTACAATACAATAAAACTCATTGTTATTAATCTCTATTTTTTATAACGTTATTTTTAATGAAAACTGACAGCAGTAACAGTTTGTTTAATTAATACAATAAATAAATTAAAGTACTTGACATGTGAAATTGTGTATTATATCAAAGATAATATAAACTTCAGGGTTAGAAAGGGTACATCATCCAGCCTTTTAATGTCCGCACTGCTGGGGCACAGGCCTCCTCTCCGTGAGAGGGTGTGGGCCGTAATCCACCACGCGGGCTCAATGCGGGTACGTAAAAAGGGTACATGACATTATAAAACACCTACCTACAAGAGGTACACATGGCATATTATTTTATTTTGATGCAGGGATTGACAAAATCAGATGGCGTATGATAGAAAATGAGGAGTGTGCAAGTATGTTTAAGAGTCAAGTGGTAGATAAAATGATAGAAATGAAGGATATGGAAGGAAAATCTGTGGATGAATGTTGGAAAGAGATGGCGGGTTGTATAAGGCGAGTAGCAAAAGATGTGTTTGGAGAATCGCAAGGTAAAGGCATGATAGAAAAGGATACATGGTGGTGGAATGAAGATGTGCAAAAGATGCTAAAAGAAAAGAAAATTTCGTTTAAAGTATGGCAGAATGTAGAAACCGGAAATGATAATTTGAAAGAAGAGAAAAAGAAAATTTATAAAGAATGGAAGAGGAAGGCAAAAAAGGCGGTTGCAGTTTCCAGGGCTAAGGCGCAGGAAAAATTATATGATTTACTGGACAGCCCTAGAGGCCAGAAGGAGCTCTACCGGATTACAAAATTAAGAGAAAGGAGAACGAGGGATATAATGCATATAAAATGTATGAAGGATGAACTCGGTAAAGTCTTGTCGAAAGATGACGAAATAAAAGAGCGATGGAAGGTTTATTTTGAAAAGTTGATGAACGAAGAGAATGAATGGAGTGGTGTGCTCAAAGAGGTACAAGTAAATATGGGTTTGGTGAGAGAAATTAGCATGGATGTAGTAAGAAAGGCAGTTCAATGTATGAAAAATGGAAAGGCCATGGGCCCTGATGATATACCAGTGGAAGTATGGAAGTGTTTAAAAGAGGATGGATGTATGTGGCTGACTTTATTCTTCAATAAGTTGTTGTATGAAGAAGTGATCCCACAAGAATGGTGCAATAGTTCTGAGGGGAATGTGTCGTGAGGAAAGTCTTGTGTATGGATGTGGATGGCTATAAGAGTAGGGGAAGGCCAAAGAAACGATGGTTGGACTGTGTGAAAGAGGATATGGGTAAAAAAGGGGTGACTACAGAGATGACGACTAATAGAGGAGTATGGAAGAAAAAGACATGTTGCGCCGACCCCAAATAAATAGGGATAAGGGCAGGAGAATGATGATTTAATGCAGGGATTGGATATTAGTAAACAGAAAAAAATATTGAAATTTTGAGTGTCACTTGCTAGGTTGCCAACCTACAGATTTATAACAGACTGTACCTTAAGATACTGAAATGATGTAAATGTTGCTCAGGAATCTTATACAAAGCATTCCTCTCACAACAGTCGAGTAGTATAGTAAGCTGTAGTCAAAATGAAGCTCTTCATCATGTTCGTTATGGTCACGTTACTCGCCGCGCTGTGTTCGGCGCAACCCGGGCATCTAGACACTTCGCTGGGTTTTGGGCGCATTGGACGTTCGTCAAACGCCACAAGTTGTCAAAATTTTTCTTGTAACTTTTAGACTGTGTTTCTTGAGTTTATTACTGATGCAGAGGATACGACAAAGAAAAGTAGTAATAAAAAAAAAGTATTTTCAATAAAACCGATTAAAAACAACTTAAAAAAAGAGTAAAGTAAAGTAGTTGCGCAATACGTCCGAACCGAATCCGAGCTGAGAGGGGCAGGGGGGGTATATGGCCGGGGAGTGACGTGACTCGGAGCACACCCTGTGCGTCCCAACTTAGGGGTTTTCCTCCCGAATCTAGGGGGTAAATAAATGGGAAGTGTTTTTTTAGGGGAAATCTGCATTTAAATATACTTAGTGTTTCCGTTCGTGCTTGTCCGTCATGTTATACCAGAAGGGGTGGTTTCTGCTTGCCTAATGAGCAAGTAGAAATATTAATTCATGATATTTTACAACTTTAGGACGAGTTTATTATCATTGCATTATATTGTTTTCAAATGAATCGGGGGAGTTTTCACAGTTAGATGCGTTTCATTAGTTTGGTGACTTCTTTCGTAGCTAATTATCATTTAGTCACTTTACTAAATAATGACAGCTGCAGCAGCAGTGTGTTTGACATGTACCTGTACATGTCAGACACACTACATTCAAGAATTTTGAACTCACATATAACATAAGAACACATATACCTAATGTTTTCGTATACATAGCATGTAACAAAAACCCTGTCCGATCTTGTTTGGTATCGTACTGCGTATACATATCCGTAATCATTTGTAACAAGGCAGTGTTAAAGCCTTGTTTATTTTTTGACCTCTATTCCAAAATTACGTTCTTTGCTACCTTTTTTTTAATTTCAAATTCAAAAATTACTTAGTTTTCTCTGTCAAGTCTCTGTTTTGATATTAAAAATGAGTTCTAATTCTGCAGCCGAGCTAGTAGAAGCTCTTCATTATCATTTTTGACTCTTCAACTGTCAGTTACCAGTTTCCAAGAGTTACAATTTAATTACGTATCAAGTCACAGTGTATGTGTTTGTACTTTAATGAGTGCTTCTTATATTTAAGCCTACTTTTGTAAATAATAAAATATACGTGTTAACTTGCCGTGTGTGATTCCTTCGTCCAATTCATCATCTACGGTCCTCCTACTCCTACGCCCTCCTCTGCGTGTCACTCCTACGTCCTCCTCTGCGTGTCACTCCTACGACCTCCTCTACGAGTCACTAATACTCCGGCTGCAACGAGACACCACCTCCGTACCGTGACACATTTAATGGATACGAGATTATTATTTTTTCTCAATGAAAATAATTAATTTAAAAAAAAGTAAAACTTATCAAAGGCAACACTGAGCGCTAGACGAAGTTCACCTACAGTTTTGTGTCAAAGAAGCTGCCTGAGCGAGACGGTCTTTTTGATCCTTTCAGTGCTGCTAGTGCAATAGGTAAAAATGAAACGGTTTCACCGGCTGGTGGAGTATTGTCAACTTATGTAAATTTGCTATATTTAGTGTTAAATTTCGCATATTTTATAAAAATAGAAAATCTATAACTTTTGGTTTTTATGAGCTACATTTTTTTTATAAATTTTTCTAGTACCTACGTATGTTAAACCTAAAGCAATAATTTAGGCGCAAAGCTACTTTGTTAGATGTACAGTATGCGTAGTTGGCGTCTATGCGATGTGTCTTTTTACACCCAGTATGTATATACGAAAACATTAGGTCTGTATGTTCGGAAAAAATCTGCGTCTCTTTACTAAGATAAGAGACAGGCATAATTTTAATACGAGTAATTTTCTATCTTTGTTAGGAACTGTACTTAAGAGGGAACAGAACCTGCAAGGAATTTACGAAATAGGTATTTGAGGAAACTGTTGGCATCGTGCTCCCTCAAGCTTGTCCCCATAGAGTGCGATAGGGACAGCTGCAACTCAGATCAATTACATCACAAAAATTTTGACAAAATCGACGTTTCGTATTCCCCTGTTTTCTCCTTGAAAACTGAGCCGATTAAATTATTTTTGGCACCAAAATTTTAAGAAAGAGTATGTCTAGGTCCCTATTAAAGGATTTATGTTAAAACGTGAAAATGTTTTCTAATTTGTCTGGTAGTCGCCTAAGAACGGCGGTAAAAATAGGGCCATTTTTTTGGCCTGAAAAAAAGAAAATGACAGGGACGTGTCAACAGCAGACCTTGACTTTATCAAAAAAAAAAAAAATTCTCTAGAGGCATTATTCAGGAAGAAAAAAGGGGAATACATTTGCATGGAGAATCGCAGCCCCTGTTCCCTCTTAACTTAACTTTTTTTTTTGTTATTTTTACTTTTTATTCTTGATGTTTAAAAGTTAAAAACTAATAGTATCTAGGGGTATTTATGTGGAAGCCTGTAATTAGCAATTTATTTTGTATATGTATATTATTTAATTATGTAATTAGTCTGTAAGCTTTCTGAAAAATAAATAAATAAATTAGATCAACCTTGATTCAGATTGGCTAAAGTTCAAAATTCTTGTATGGAGTACTGTGTAATATGTTATAATAAAATTCCACTTGATATTGTCCAAACTAATGAGACAAAATGAAAAAAATGCATAAAAAGCACACTAGACAAGCATATTATAAATTTCAAAATTATTTCCTTGATAAAAATGCTTGGCTAAATGTTGGTAAGAGTATTCTATTCTATTTTATTCTATATAATTATTTGGAAGAGATGCTCAACCTTTTATTTTACCTTTTTTATCTTTTTTATTTTATTTTTAGAGTTATTGATTTTTATTACTTTTTTAACCGACTTCAAAAAAAGGAGGAGGTTCTCAATTCGACTGTATTTTTTTTTTTTTTTTTTTTTTTTTTTTTTATGTGTGTTACCTCATAACTTCTAACGACGTGAACCGATTTTGAAGATTTTTTTTTATTTGAAAGCTGTTGCTTCACATTTGGTCCCATTTTAATTTGGTGAAGATCTGATGAAGGACTTCGGAGATACACAATGGAACTCTTCAATAAATGATAGCAAACCTTCCAGAATTGCTGCAATCGCATGTCTGTATATTGTTTTCACCACCCCACAACATTACATCACGCTGATGCGCTCTGAAGGGGTATACAGATTTGTACAGTTCACCCTGATACACCCTAATTTCACCAACTACGTTCAAATTCCCTATTTTTGGGGCTATCAATTCGGGCATAACTTTACTCTATTAATTTAGTTTTAGAATGGGGTAAAACAACTAAAAAGTGAAAAATAAAAAACTTTTTACAAAAAAAATACAACCGACTTCCATAAATAATACTAAAAAATGTAAAATAACTTTAATTTCGGAAGTCGGTGTCAAATAACGAAGAAACCAAACTAGAAACACCGACTTCCGAAATTAAAGTTATTTTACATTTTTTAGTATTATTTATGGAAGTCGGTTGTATTTTTTTTGTAAAAAGTTTTTTATTTAATTTAAAAAGTTATAGTTTTGTATAATTTCGAAGCAATTTCTAATTTTGTAAATGTGAGTACCATGAGGCGTTATTATGTTATAACGCAATGAAATTATAAAGGAAAGATACGCTACGTTCATACAAAGCGGCGTTCAGATATCTTTGAGTGGATATTACAAATGTACTTACATATCAGTGTATAGTAATTATGGTAATTAATTCCTTTACTCTTATTTATCTTGCTTGAAACTATAGTCAAAACTTACTTAGCATTATACACATATGTATTACACACACACACACACATTGTCACGCCACGGACACGCTTTTCTTCGCTCGCTGCTGGTAGCCGACTAAATCAAATTGCAACAATTGTCTGAATTTGTCTCCAACAATTTGCGCGCGCTAGTGGGTTTTTTATATATCAATGGCGCTAGTGCGATATCTACCTCTTTTTTAACCGACTTCAAAAAAGGAGGTTCTGTATTCGACCCGTAGGTATGTATGTATAGTAGCTGGAGAGGCGCCACGGCGTCCTCACCTTCCGTCTAATGCAGGTCCTCACCGGACACGGAAGTATCGGGAGGTTCCTGTGTAGGGAAACGCCTGAGTGTCCCCACTGTGAGGATCGCCCAGAGGACACAGTGGAGCATACGGTGGAGATCTGCCCCGCTTGGGTGAAGCCCCGCCGTGTCCTCGTGGAGGTGATCAATGGCAACGACTTCTTGCGGCTGGCCCTGGTCCAGGCCATGTTATGGAGCGAGAGGGAATGGGAAGCAGTCTCCTCCTTTTGAGAAGCAGTAATGCTCGCGAAGGAGGAGGTGGAACGGGTGAGGGAGGCTCAACAACAGAGTCGCCCTCACGCCCTCAGCAGCAGCCGTCGCAGGAGACGCCTGGGGCTACCGGCGCTGCGAGACGATCTCCGGCCACCGTAGACCCGGGTCTGCGTAGTAGCGTAGTATTCCACACGCGTCTCAAAGAGAATTTGTCAGCCACCACTGACGGGGCACATAATGGCCGGTGCCTGCATATAGAATAGAATAGAATATTTTTAGAATAGAATATTTATTGAATTAAGGTTTACAAAAAGTTTACATTTAGTCTACAGTAGTAACATTTCCTATACAATTAAAGTGCCTAAAAATAAACTAAAACTAAAATATGGTACATTACTGGTGCAAAATAAGATGATGGTTAGGAATTACAATGTTAGATAGCGACCCGCCCGAACTAGGCTCATTCAAATCTGTGTTTCAGGTCAGACATGCCTAGGGGTAGCGGATAAATTCGTAACAGAGTTACCGCTCCCCTGGTCACTAAGGCAGGGAAGGAACAGGGGTGGGTTTTAGTCAGTAAGAGTCTGACACGCCCTCCCGCTCCACCCAGAGCGGGAGATGTCATTGGATGATTTCCCACCTCAAAAAAGAAAAGGCATGTTGTAAGTTTGTTTGTTCGCGATTTTCTCGAAAACTACTGATCCGATTTGGATGGGGTTTTCGTTATTCAAATGCATATTTTTGAAGGAAAGTTTTAACATATTAGGATCTGATGAAGATCTTTGGAGTTCAACAGTGGAACTCTTCAATAGCTAACAGCAAATATCTCGCGATTACTGCGATCGTTTGTCTATACATTATTAACACAATTTAATAGAAAACCACCACTAAAAAGTGAAAAATAAAACAACTTAAAAAAAAAACCAACTTCCAAAAGAATACAAACAAAAAAAGTGCAAAATAACTTTAATTTCGGCAGTCGGTCTTAAAAAACGAAGAAACAAAACCAGAAACACCGAATGCCGAAATTAAAGTTATTTTGCATTTTTTTTTTGTTTTCTTTTGGAAGTCAGTTCTTTTTTGTAAAAAAGTTTTTTTTTTTAAATTATATCATTGTTGTTATGTAGGTAACGGTTTTTTTGACATGAACGAGCATGGCACTTGAGAGTTTGTCATGCTCACTCAAATGTCTCGCTGATGGTGGCGTGTGTGTTGGGTCATTCAGTTCTCTTCAAAATGGTGGAGCTGCGTGGTGCTTTTTTTATTTTATTTATTTTTTTATTTAACAATTAATGTACACACACATACAAAAAAAAAACAGACCAGAAGAAGGAAACAGAGAAATATGTACAAAGGTTATGCTTATTTCTATAGAAATCTCTTACAGCAAACCTGCGAAAGGAGAGATGGAAAAAAAAGAGAAGTAGACACGGTATGTAACAGTGCTAGGACACATACAATGTAAAGATATAAAACTAACTAAATAATATTATATATATATATATATGTATATATAGATAGGTACTAATACATATAAACTAAATAATAATACATACCTATATGCAACTATCATGAAATGGAAAGATAGTGTTCCTTTACTCTCCTTTTAAAAACTGCAAGAGTTTGGCAGTCCCTAATGTCAGGCGGCAGAGAGTTCCACAACCGTACTGCGTGCACAGTGAAGGAGTAGGAGTAGAAGTCGGTTGTGTGGGGAGGGGATTTTAGGAGATTCCTAAGATGCGACCTGCAAGGCGCATCAGAAGGGCGGGAGTACGAAAAGCGATCCCGCAGGTAGGCGGGCGTTTTAGGGTTGTGAAGGATATTAAAGAGCAGACATAAAATACGAGAGTTCCTGCGAAGACGGATAGGGAGCCACTTGAGTACCTTGCGAAAGTTGGAGACATGATCATACTTTTTTTTTTTTTTGATGCACGCATCATGTTCGTGAATGGGCGCTGTCAGCTGAGACTGGTCATCTCTTAACTGCCACTGGCCCCTTTTTATCTTTATTTTTTTATCAACATCATATAATAGAAGACACATGATAAATATGTAACCAGGACTTGTTTGTTTTAACATCGTTTAACAGAGTATCCATGGAGTTTCTTGCACGTTCTTCTCCATAGAATCTACGCTTTGGAATGTGCAATTAACTTCATCTTTCTGACTGACCGACTTGACATTTTAAAAGTGTCTGTAACTGGTTCAAGACGAAAGTCTATGACCTGACCAGTACGTGTTGCCAGTGATGACATATGGAACCGAAACATGGTCGCTCACGATGGGCCTCATCAAAAGGCTTAAAGTCACCCAAAGGGCAAATGGAGAGGGCTATGCCCCGAGTTTTCTTGCGTGATCGAATCAGGAATGGTGAAATCCGCAAGAGAATCAAGGTTACCGACATAGCCCGAAGAATCGCCAAACTGAAGTGTCAGTGGATAGGGCAAGGTCAAGTTCTGGAGTGGCGACCGCGTACCGGAAGACGCAGAGTTGGAAGGCCTCCAGCAAGGTGGACCGATGACTGATGATGCGAGACGCACAGGACCGGTCATTGTGTCGAGTCTTGGGGGAGGCCTATGTCAAATGTCGAAATAAATGCTTAGAATTTGAATTTGTCCATGGAGTTTCTTGCACGTTTTCTCCATTTCTGACTGATCGACATAATGACAATTAAAAAGTGCCTGTAAATGGTTTATTTGAAATAAATGATGTGAGTTTGTGTTTGATAAACGTATGTCTGGAAGACTCAGTATTGGAAGGCTTCCCACAAGGTGGACTTAGTGAAGGTCACGGGATTCTGCTGGATGCGAGACGCACAGGACCGGTTCATGTGGCGACACTTGGGGAGGCTTTCGTCCAGCAGTGGATGTCTTTCGGCTGAAATAGTAATGATGATGAAGAAGGTATGTCCGATGATTCCTAGGTAGTCAGGCCCGCTACCAAGTCTGCTAACAATATTTTTTTTTAAAGAGAACTTTAACCCCACGCTAGGAATTCTCCACTAGAACTCCTGTATCGTGGGTGCATTCACAAACATTTAAACTCACTTACACAAGACACCCGACCCGGAACTATCTATTGGGCACTCAGGCATGGAAGGAATAGGGGTGGGTTTTAGTCAGTAAGAGTCTGCCACGCCCTCCCAGTCCACCCAGAGCGGGAGAAGTCATTGGATAATTTCCCACCCATCCCAAAAAAAAAAGAAGCCCTACAAATATTTGTTCCGTGCGGGGATCGAACCCGCGACACACAGCGCAGCAGCTGAGAACTGGTTTTTAAACGACTAGTGCAACCAAACTGTGTGCCCGCCGGGCGGACGTTTTTGTGGGACTCTTTTTTTTTGTGGTGTGGGAAATCATCCAATGACATCGCCCGCTCTTTGGTGGAGCGGAAGGGCGTGTCAGACTCTTACTGACTAAAACCCACCAATGTTCCTCTCTGCCCTGAATGCCAAGGGGCGAGGTAACTATTTCGAATATATCCTCAACCCCCGGGCAGGCATCGCCCATGACGGGCCCCGTCCTGTTTGCTGACAACTCTTTGAGGCGCGCGCAGTCGACTCTCAGGTCTGGTGCTGATCAGACGGTGAGTTACCCACTACTCGCCGTCCGCAGGCTCGGGTGGCCGGTGATAGTCTTGCGACGTCCTCCGCCCAGGGCGTCTCCTACGGTGGCTGCAGCTGAGGGCGTGAGGGCGAGCCTGTTGTTGTAGCCTCTCCCTCACCCGTTCTGCCTCCTCTTTCGCGAGCATTACTGCTTCGCAGAAGGAGGAGACTGCTTCCCATTCCCGCTCGCTTCGTACCATGGCCTGAACCAGGGCCGTGCATTGTGGAACTTTGGTCCGGTCTTTATGTAGAACTTTGACGTTCTCTCAGCCTAATATGAATAAATTACTTTGGATTTTGATTTTGAAAATGATCTTAGGAAAATTTTAGTTGCTTTGCAGTCGGGGTTTTTTTATTGCTTTTTCTCGTATCGAGAAGAAGTAGCTTGATAGTGCAAGTTTAGTAGGTATCCCTTTCATAAATAACTGAAAAAAAGCAAAAATAACATAAATTGTGCCTCTCAATTGTGTTTGAAGTTTTATTTGTAACGAAGATAAGTCATAAAAACAAGGCCCTTGAAACTGACTCACTGCGTAATTTTATTGAGTATCTAACATTTCAGCTAAAGTAATTTAAGAAGGTAGTTATAACAGACTACGGATTCGTCCGCAAGATAAAAAGTAGCCTATGTTTTAATCCAGGTTATGATCTGTCTGTGTGCAAAATTTCATTCAAATCCCTGTATCGGTTTTTACGTGATTGAAACACAACACTTACAAACATGTAAACTTTGTCATTTATAATATTAGTAGGCTTTCTAACTGAGCTTTTAAAGCTTATAAAAACTAATTACCATAACCTCAGTTCAAATCCCTTGTTCTTACGCAAACCATCGCGTTTCATCAAATGATAGCACTTACTTGCGGCTGAGCAAGTCCGGAACATTCGTGAGGGTTCGGTCGTAAGGGTCGCTTCAATTTTCCACTTGTTTTATAATTAATTTTTGTCGATTTTAAAACTGCTAAATAAAATAAATTTTGTTTATTTGATGGCCCACTGACGAAACAGATACGTTTTATCAGATTTTGTGTAGCAATCATCGTCATCATTACACATAAAGCGGGACAAGAGCTATGCTGCAATATTCAAAATACTATTATGCTTCAATTTTAGAGGATCTATTAAAAAATTGATTTTGAAAAAAAAAACCAACTAAAAAACAACTAAAACGTTCTTAACAAGTCACTATTTAAGCCGTCTGATGCAGTTGGTGGCAGTTATTTTGGTTCAATTATTAATTTCATGCCACCAACTGCATCAGACTGCTTGAAAAGTGACTTGTTTGGAACGTTTTACTTGTTTTTTACAGTCGGTTTTTTTTAATTTATAATATTATTTTTTAGTTTATACTTTTCAATGAGTCATATTTTTGGAATCGCCTCCTCGAACCCTTTATTTTGATACCCCACTTAATACAGTTGGTCGACTTACATTTTTTTCTTTATTACAATATGGCGTCTGGTTGTCGCCATATTGTATTTTGATTACTGCCCTATCTTTAGTAATTAATAATAATCTGTGGCTCGACTGTCAACCGAAGTGACATAAAATTTTCTTTTACGTGATTTTTTAACCAAATTAAATATTTAAATCGTTAGAAATGAATGCAAACCAAGAAGAAAATACAAATAGACAATAACAATAAACCAAACCATAATGAAAACAGTAAATAATCTAGTGAATATACGACATAACAATAATATGGCAATAACTGAGATAAAAAGTTGACGTCGAAGGAAACGATGTTGACGAGAGTCGCAGCTCGCAGAGCACGCCCAACACCTCCGGCCTAGTCGCTCAGCTCCGCCTCGCCGCCGCCGGAACCCAGCCTCACCGTGAGTGCTGTGACACCGGCCGTGGCAGTTGCGTCGAGCTCCAGCGACGAGTTCTTCTCGCCGCCGACGACACCACCACCTGCGCGTTGACGGGGAGGACACCGGACGCCGAGCGGCTTAGGACCTCGAGGCCCACCGGCCTTTGATAGGGTCTCAGCTCCCGGCGGAAGTGTGCAGCGCATGAGATGGACTCAATCTATCAATGAGAATGTCATGCAGGTAACAACCTGACCGCGTACCGTGTTCGGATGATCTCTTTGTTTCAGGTGCTTGAGCCAGCCGTCAACGTTTCGGCCCAACGACTGTCAGATCAGGTGCGGGTCATCCAGCGTAATCATTTGTTGGATGATACTGTACTTGATCGCCTCCGAATTGAAATGGGTAGCCATGTCATTGCCCCTCGGTCGCAGGCTGTGGTACAGACTGTTGTCAACATTACCTGACCCACCCTAAAATCAAACGACTTTGGACTCTCTGCCTGTAACATTAAGGTTTATTTAATTTATATGAGCTTATCACACAAGTGCACGAGGACTCGATGAACAAAAATACAATAATAACACAGACACTCAAATTTGATCTTTAACACGTAACGTTAAGGTAAACCCACCCAACATAGTCGGAGCCACCGGTATTATATATGTTTTTGTTAAGCTATTTTAATCATTATCTCGTTAACATTAAAGCTGAAAAGCTTTTAAGTCACACTACATAATTACAACCCAATCTTTAATTTCGCGTATCCCCAACAAGTTCTTGTGGCTTAGCGGTTTGATGCTGGATTGACGACGAACAGCATGTGGGTTCGAAAACACAGTCCACCTATGCATCAGTTTCTTTTTTAATTTGTGTTCATTTCTACAATATTGCTTGCAATATTAAAGAACGACCAATATGATTTCCGCCTAATAACTTATCTTGTAAACGGGTGGGTAATTTAAAAAACTTTAAGTTCACAGTTCTTTATAATGAATACGAATATTTATTTTTCAACTACCCACTTATTACAAGTTATGTGAAAATATTACCATTTTAAAAAGTTTATGTATAGTCTGTAGTTTTTTACAATAATACAAGAAATAGTTTTGGAATATAAATTCTATATTGAAAGCAAAACAATATCTTTGTCGCAGGATTTGACCTCGAACCTTGTTTTTCTCAGTCTTACACACAGACCACGAGACCAGAATTACTTGAACTCAATCATTAAAATAAGCTATTATTATTTTATAATAAATAGTTATAAAATATAACCTAATGCTAACGTTTTAAAGATCAAATTTGCGTGTCTATATTATTATTGTATTTGTTCATCAAATCCTCGAGCAGTTGTCTGATAAGCTCATATAAATTAAATAAACCTTAATGTTACATACAGAGGGTCCAAAGTCGTTTGATTTTAGGGTGGGTCAGGTAATGTTGACAACAGTCTGTACCAGTGGTGGTACCATCGTCTAACCATGCTCCCAGTCACGCTGACGAGGAGTGTAGTGACAAGGTTACAAACGTAAGTACCCAGTGCAATGACGAATTGAGGAGTGCTTTGGAGTGTGCTGTTCGGGAATATCGCTACATGCCACCCGAACTTAGGCCACGCTTGCCTCGTTTGCCCATGCATAATAGGAATAAGGCGCTGGTGGCTGCTCTGGATTCGCAGTTGTCAAATTATTTTGATAACTGCGAAGACCTCACCGACACACACTCGATAATGTACTGCGCTTGTAGAGGCATGTCGTGTAGCTCACGTCAAGTTCCCTAATGACAGAGCTACACGATCGAAACCAGCCGTGCCAGCTTGGCAGCGCAGGATCGAGTGTCGTATTGGTGGGGCCAGAGCACTCATCGGCAAATTAATCTGCTTCAGGGAGGGCAACACTCGTCCAAAAGTGATGCGCTTTGTGAGATGGGCGTTTTCAGGAACTGATGTCAGCTTCCGAGACTATATGTCCCGTGTCACAGAGTGCATCGACTTCCTGAAGCAGAAGGTGTATGCATGGGCAAACCGCATCCGTAGGTATAAGCGGCGGGTGGAGCGATACACCCAGAATCGCATATTCCAGAGTAATGAAAGGTGGGTATATAGGACTTGGGAGCGACCGGAACAAGGTGTGACTGACACGCGTCTGCCGGATGATGACGCCATGAGTTCATTTTGGCGCAACATCTGGTCGGTGCCTGTTAGTCACACCGAAGGTGGCTGGACTCGGGAGATCGAGCGAGAGTGCGATCCAATAACAGAAATGGGGCAATCACTATCAGCCCCCAAGATGTAGCCCGTGCAGTCTGTCCGTTGCCTAATTGGAAATCTCCAGAGCCGGACAGGCTGCACAATTTTTGGATAAAGTGGCTACAAAGGTCGCACGCTCGCTTGGCTCAATACCAGGCAGCCTTGGAATCTGGTTCGCTACCCGACTTTCTTACAACAGGAATAACCCACCTGCTCCATAAAACAGGTAGAACTGTGGAACCTAAAAATTATAGACCGATCACGTGCTTACCGACGGCCTATAAGGTTCTTACATCCATTTTGAGAGTTAAGATTAAGACACATGTAGATAGTAACTGTATCATGTCTGCCTCTCAAAATGGATGTAGGAATGGGTCCCGCGGTACTAAGGAGCTGCTCTTCATCGATATGACCATTAGCCAACATGTTCGGCGTTCCCGAAAGGATCTGTCGACATGTTGGATAGACTATAAGAAAGCATATGACTCAGTTCCTCATACATGGCTCATGAGGGTGCTAGAATTGTATAAAGTTGATGCAACGCTACGCACCTTCTTGATGTCGTGTATGGGGCAATGGAGGACGGTCCTTCGCTATCCAGGATGTCGAAATATCCAGAGGAATAGCGAACCGGTAAGGATCGAGCGGGCTATATTCCTGGGTGACAGTTTGAGTCCGCTTTGGTTTTGCCTAGCCTTGAATCCTTTAAGCACACTGCTGGAGAATTCAGGACTAGGCTATCGGTTGAAGAGAGATGGTCAGGTTATATCTCACCTCCTTTACATGGATGACTTGAAACTTTTTGCCCCCAACAATCTGCAACTGATGGAGCTACTGAAGGTAACTGAAACCTTTAGTAGTGCCATCAGGATGGAGTTTGGTGTGGACAATTGTGCAGTCATGCATGTAAAGCGAGGGGAGATTGTGGAATCCGTGGGAACTCAACTCTCGGATTCCATAAACCTGAGATCCCTCTCTCCAACCGATACCTTTAAGTATTTGGGCATGTCGGAAGCGTTAGGTATCAATGTTACTGACATGAAGCAATCGTTGAGGGAGCGCTTAACTGCCGCCTGAAGAAAGTATTTAATAGCCTTCTATTGGGCGGAAACAAGGTGCGCGCCTGCAACGGTTGGGTCATGCCGGTATTGATGTACTCTTTCGGCGTACTCAAATGGACTTAAACAGAACTTGACGCCCTGGATAGGCGGGTCCGTACACTACTAACTGCATATCGAATGCATCACCCACGCTCGTCGGTGATGAGACTGTATATCCCGCGGAAGTGTGGAGGCCGAGGCTTTTTAAATGCTAAGACCCTCTACAACCGCCAGGTATGCAGTCTGAGGGAATATTTCCTAGCTGCTGACGTTGGTATGCATCGAGATGTAGGGCCTTACCCCACTTTCCTTGGCTAACGAGAACTGGCGCAAACCTCTAGTGCTTGACACTAACGGTCGCAGGGAAGTATGGCAGAGTAAGGAACTTCACGGACGCTTTTTCCGGGCCCTCCATGGGCCCGATGTAGACCAATTAGCGTCCGTAGCCTGTCTGCGTGTCGGTGACCTCTTTGGGGAAACCGAATGTTTTGTCTGTGCAATTATGGACGAAGTTATCATGACGAAAACTACCGGAGAGTTATTGTGAAGGACGGCACGGTTGACATCTGTTGGGCATGTCATCGTCCGGGAGAATCAATCCGCCACATAATCTCTGGTTGTTCTCGTCTAGCTAACGGTGAGTACTTGCATATTCATAACCTTGTAGCCAGGATTATACATCAGCAACTTGCTCTGAAATACTCTCTTGTAGAATCGGAAGTGCCCTACTACAGGTACGTGCCCGACCCAGTTCCCGATAATGGTCATAACTCATTGTACTGGGATCGGTCCATCATCACTGACAGGACTATTGTAGCCAATAAGCCTGATATAGTGGTGGTGGACCGAATCGAGAGGCGTGCAATGATTGTTGACATAACCGTCCCGCATGACGAGAACCTCGTGAAAGCTGAGAAAGATAAACAAATCAATTATCTTGACTTGGCTCGCGAGGTTGCCGACATGTGGGATGTGGACTCGGCGATCATTGTACCGATAGTCGTGTCAGCCAATGGCCTTTTAGCTACGAGCCTCGACCAACACCTCAGAAGGCTCTCGTTAGGCGGCTGGATCAAGGGCTTGATTCAGAAATCTGTACTTCTGGACACGGCTCGCATTGTGAGGCGGTTCCTCTCTCTGGAGCCCTGACCGCCGGTAGCTTGGACCCTGTTCCCGATACCGGTGGGCTACTATTTTTATATTTTTAAATGTTTTTTATCTTTTTTATTTAAATATTTAAAAATGTAAACAATATGTATATACAAATAAATAAATGGAATAATAATAATAATAATTTATTTTTCTCACCACAATACACATTAAATACATTGTTTCTAGGCTACAAGTGGATACAGTAAGTATATTGTGGGAGACTGGTGCCTAAACTAGGCTTGGGGCCTGTGTTTCAGGACACCAGGTCTCCACCCTTTAGGTTATTAGTAGCAGTCGCAAGATTATGACGAATCAATGGACGTAAGAATTATCAAAATTGGCCCGCGCGTTTGGTGTATAAAGCGCCACAAAGGAACAAATATACATACATAGGCTGATAAACACATTACCCCTCCTTGCGTCGCACAGTGGGGTAAAAAGTTTCTTACAAAATACCTTAGGACTAGTTTTCCATATGTAGGTGATTAACTACTTTTGGATGCAATGATGCTGCATGGTTTCTGCCACAATAGATTTGACGTCCTCGTGGATGCGATAGGTGCCGGCGACCTCTCGCACCCTGCCCTGGTTCAGGCCATGGTACGGGGCGAGAGGGAATGGCTTCCTTTCATATACAGTCCATCCTTCTGTGGAATGCGCTTCCCCTCAATATCAGGATGGCCACCAGTCAGTATGCATTTAAGCGTAAGTTGCGGGATTACCTTCTTAACAAGTAAAGGAGTCGTCTCAAAATCCTTACCTCTAACTTTATATATTATTATTATATATGTAGGTATATTATATTAAATATATATGTATGTTTATTTTAACTATATTTATATATACTTTTGTAATTATTTTCGTCTTAGAATTATTTTATTTTTTCAGTTTATGCACCTGCCATGTTATCTCTCCACCACCCTTGGTTGACTGGTAGAGAATGCCTAAGGCATTAAGTCCGCCTTTGTACATTTGTGTTGCATGAAGTTTTAATAAATAAATAAATAAATAAATGGGAAGCCGTCTCCTCCTTCTGTGAAGCAGTAATGCTCGCGAGGCGGAGGCGGGACGCGTGAGGGAGCATCAACAACGGAGTCGCCCTCACGCTCTCAGCAGCAGCCGCCTCAGGAGACGCCTGGGACTTCCGGCGCCGCGAAACGATCTCTGGCCACCGTAGACCCGGGCCTGCGGACGGCGAGTAATGGGTAGCTCGCCGTCCGATCAGCACCAGGCCCGAGAGTCGACGGCGCGTAGTGTTCCACGCGCGCCTCAAAGAGATGAGTGTCAGCCACCACTGACAGCGCCCATCGTGGCCGGTGCCTGCATGCCTAGGGGTAGCGGATAAATTCTGAAAATAAGTTACCCCTGGGCACTCAGGCAGGGAAGGAACAGGGGTGGGTTTTAGACAGTAAGAGTCTGACTCGCCCTCCCGCTCCACCCAGAGCGGGCGAAGTCATTGGATGATTTCCAAGAAAAAAAAAAGAGCGATAATATTATACATTTGACGGATTTGACGGACCTTACATTATCAGACTTTCTTTGAGAAATATTGTTTGATTTAGATAAGCAACGTCACATTAAAAGAACCTATACCGATCAATTAGTCTTAAAAATATTTTTAAATATCTAGACGTTTAAGAGGAGTAGGCAAAATAGCGAATAGAGTAGCGAGTTTTTAAATATTTTTTTAAGGTAAAACTATTAGTCACATTGAAAAACCATACTTCACAAATAAAGTACATGAATCAATAATAAATATTAAAAAAAAAAAACAATCAATACGAGCTTCAGCGAAACGATATAAATTTTTCCATTCTAACCTTGCACTTTTTTTTTATTTATTAAAGGGATAATAAAAAACTACAACATATAGGGTTAACAAATCTGTTGCAGTCAACTGCATTCTATGCAGATAATACATATTTAAAGATCAGTGGTTGCCACTAGACGAGCATTACGACAGATAACAAATCTTTACATATTATAAAACAAAGTATATACCGTAATCGTAATTAAACTCAAAATCAGTAACGTAACCTAATTTTTTATTTTTATTTACTGACCACTAAACCCACGTTACACCATTACGCGCCAGGGGGCTTAGACAAAGTAACAATTTAAAAACGATAACGAAGTTAGAAAAGACTAAAATGTATGAGATTGGCATAAACCGCGCTAAGTCACGTGGACAGTCGACATCGTTTTCGCAAGTTGGTAGACAATGTTATAATTCGTAACGAAACCATAAAGAAACGAATTGCTATCGTGTTTATCCCATACAAATGCGTAGACAAGCAGCGCTTTCAGAGTTCGCCTTCGCCTCGATCGTGATCGCCAAAAAAGATAACGAAGGAACGCTAACGCTAGGAAATGTTTATCGATATCTCAGAGACGATGACGAATTTAGATATCGTTTCGCTACGAAGCGATGTTACTTTGTCTACAGGACTTGCTTCGGCAGTACATATACTAAAATTGGAACGATACAGAGAAGATTAGCATGGCCCCTGCGCAAGGATGACACGCAAAATCGTGAAGCGTTCCACATTTTTTGTCACCGTGGGATCTGGAGGCAAAAATCCTCGCGCACCTGTACGAGTGGCGCGAGGAGGCTAAACGCCGGGGCGAAACTCCGCTGCCGCGACAACTCGCGGCTCGGCGGACAGAGCTCCGGCAGGATCTCATGGTGACATGGAGAGAGCGACTGTCGCAACCCAGCGCTGGGCACGCCACCATCGAGGCGGTAGTGCCCCTCTTTGAGGAGTGGCTGGAGAGGCGCCATGGCGCCCTCACCTTCCGCCTGACGCAAGTGCTCACCGGACATGGCTGTTTCGGGAGGTACCTGTGTCGGATCAAGGCGGAGGTGACCCCTGCGTGTTTCCACTGCGAGGATCGCCCCGTGGACACGGTGGAGCATACGGTGGAGGTTTGCCCCGCCTGGGCAGAACACCGCCGTGTCCTCGTGGATGCGATAGGCGGCAGCGACCTCTCGCGCCGTGCCCTGGTTCAGGCCATGGTACGGAGTGAGAGGGAATGGGGGGCCGTCTCAAACTTCTGCGAAGCAGTAATGCTCGCGAAGAGGGAGGCGGCACACGTTAGGGAGACTCAACGGAGACCGAGTCGCCCTAGCGCCCCCAGCAGCAGCCGTCGCAGGAGACGCCAGGGGCTGCGAGACGATCTCCGGCCACCGTAGACCCGGGCCTGCGGACGGCGAGTAGCGGGTAACTCGCCGTCCGATCAGCACCAGGCCCGAGAGTCGACGGCGCGTAGTGTTCCACGCGCGCCTCAAAGAGTTGTCAGCAAAGGACGGGGCCTGCCACGGCCAGTGCCTGCCCGGGGGTGGAGGATAAATTCGAAAGAGTTACCTCGCCCCCCGGGCGCGTAGGGCAGGGAGGAACAGGGGTGGGTTTTAGTCAGTAAGAGTCTGACTCGCCCTTCCGCTCCACCCCAGAGCGGAAAGAGTCATTAGATGATTTCCCACCCCCCAAAAAAAAAAAAAAAAAAAAAAAACAGGCCCAGGTTTCGGATGTCGTATTATGCATTGTTTTGACTTGAATAACGTTTCACGTCAAAAACATTGCTCAGCGGGCTTACAAATTCGTACGAAAATAAGATTTCTACTTACACTTTAATGCACAAATTGCCCGTTCTGATGTAACTAGGTGGACACACCTACTAATGAAAACAGCACTCCTTTTGTAATTCAGAGCTCTTCAAGCGTCTGGTTACTCGGGTGCTGAAGTGTCTGGTTGCTCGGGTGCTGAGCTGTCAACCGGTTGCGCCGCACACAGCGCGGCGAGTAACGCGACCATCACGAACATGGTGAAGAGCTTCATGCTGACACTAATTTACCACTCGAGTAGATGTTGGAGTAATTTCTAAACTTGTTTTACCAAGTCTATTAAATTTCGAGAATATTCTATATTATTAAACTGTAGAAACCTTGAGTTTAAAAAACGAATTTTACATATTAATAAGTTTTATTTTAAAAAAGCTTGGTCGTCGAAACGTCTGCAACGAGTATCGTCAGTTTCCTTCTGCTATCCTGGTCTTTTCTCTTAGATTACTTCTTATTATTACTTAATCCAAGTCCCTAAAAAGAAAAAAAAGGAAAACCTCTTTAAAAAATTTTTTTTTCACCATAAAGTAAATTTTTCAACATATTTTAAACGTTTTCCAACTAAACTGATAATGGCTTATAAAAACTGACAATAATAATATGTGCAAACGCTTAAGAAAACAACTCATTGATGGGCATCAAAAAATTCATTCACATAATATCCGCTTTTAATAGGAAAAGTGCCCAGAACGCTGGCAGCATTGCCATTATGAATAGATGCTGATTCGTTGGCCAAAGAAAAGCAGCCCTCTGGTCACGTGCACAATGTAATAATCAATTATGTTTTTAATTAAATAAAAAGTAACAAATCTTTGCACAGTTTATACATTTCTTTAGATAGTATAAATCGTAATACAATATAAGTCTTCTGGATTATTTATTAGACATGTGAGTATGTTATTCCGCCTAGGAACGAAATTGTATCCATTTCATTTTTCAGTAACAAATGTTATAGCAGCCTTTCGTTCTGCTTTAATTATTTTTTTTCTTTTTGGTTTCTCAATTTGAGCCAAAATTTTCTGTATTTAATTCTGTGTGCTTTTTACATCTTTTTTCACTTCACTGTGTTGTCGAAGTATGTTCTGTCAGACTAATGCTAGTCGAATATGTGTTCTGTCGAAGCAATGAGTAGTCGAACTATTGTTATTCGAAATTGGGAAGTGTTCAAATAATTAACTGTCGAAACTCAGGATGACACTCCGACTTTACAGACAACCATTTTATTTTTTCAAAATGTTAGTGTTTCGTTTTCTTGACGTGATTATATATGTGTATACCCATCCAAAACAAGGACAAGGAACCCGTCCTTGTTCGGACTACAGAATCCTAAAATGGGAAGGGAGTTTTTAAACGCGAAGAAGGAGACCTTTTCGGTAACCTCCAACCCTTGAATGTGGTACCACGTACGAGTATGCAATGTTCTGGTTTTAAAGACGTTACACGTAAAAAAATACGTGGTTATACAAAATCTAAATTAATTTTTCTACGTACCTAGGAACGCATACACGGCCCACTCTGATGTAACCTGGCGGACAATAAGACTTAAAAATAACTGAAGATCTCTTGAACCGTTTAACTCCTGTAGTGTCTGGTTGCTCGGGTGCTGAGCTGTCAACCAGTTGCGCCGCACACAGCGCCAGAAACGCGAGTATCAGAAACATGATGAGGAGCTTCATGTTGACACGTTGGCTCTACTCGACTGTTAGGAGTGTATCGCAGTGGGATGGAATTCCTGATCCAGCCCTATTTATGCCATTATAGTACCTTAAGGTAAAAACCTCATACCTCATTTAGTGATAATAATTGACGCTCGGAATGTCATTGATTTTATTTTTCCTGTTTGTCCATCGTGTAATCCAAGTATCAAAATAAAATTACTTGCCTTATTACGCACAAGCATTCATTAATATAATTACTGTTGCAAATATTTCCTTTTGAGCTTTGGAGACAAACCACAAGCGTTTGGCCGCTTGTGGTTTTTCGCTAACCGCTATAACTGCCGCGATAACTGCTTTGACGTCACACATTACTACGTGACGTCAAAGCAACACTCATACACACGCCCACTCACACACACACCCACTCATACACACACACATACACACAAAATATACATTCACACACTCATAAACACACATTTATAAAAAACACACTCTAGTTTTCACACACTGCCATAAACACGATTTTCATTTTTCTTTTTATTGGTTTTATAAAAAAATGTGTGACTTATACCTAACAACGAAACAATTGTTAATTATTCGAGGAAGAGGGAGGTTTATCTCATCACAAGTATCTTCGGATTACTTTCTGGGAAGCCCCGGCAACTTAATTGATTTAAGATAATAAACACATTCAACTCTTCACGTGACCAGAGGGCTGGCCTTTTTTTCGGCCAACGAATCAGCATTGCCATTCAACGTGGCAATGCTGCCAGCGTTCTGGGCACTTTTCCCATTGACAGCGAGGTGGACGAATTTTTTGATGCCCAATGAGCTTTACTACTACCGGATTTTTTATGCCTCTTGTACATATTTTATTTATTAAGTTATTTATTAGTTTAGTATAATATGTATTGTACTTATAGTCTGATAAATAAAAAAGAAATGTATCTGTAAAAAAAAAAAAAAACACATTTGTTTTTTTTTTTATCAACATCTCTATAGGGCATTATACCTTTTTTAATCGACTTCAAAAAGGAAGAGGCTCTCAATTCGATTATATGTTTTTTTTAAAATTATATTTAGTACGACCTTGATACATACACTCAAAAACCATTTACAGGCAATTTTGAATTGTCAAGAAGTCGGTCAATCAGAAAGATGAAGCTTATTCCAAAAAAAAATAAAAGCGTAGATCTCTATGGAGAAAACGTGCAAGAGACTCCATGGAGACTTTTTTTATTAACCATGTCATGTGTTACAAAAGTTATGGTAACAATCATATATTTTTTTTGCTTCTATTTTGCGAGAACAATGTAAAACCAAATAAAAAAAATAACACACAAAACAAAAAAAAATCAGGAAAATAAAGGTTGAAACAAGCCAGAGGCAGCGAAGAGATGACCAGTCTCAACAGACGGCACTCGATCACGAACACGACATTCACCACCTAGGTACTCGTAGTTTATATAGCTAAGCAGTGGAATAAGTGGAATTCCCAGCCAGAGTCTTTCCTGATACTTACCACTTGGGAGTATTTAAGACAAGAGTGAATCTACATTACTTACTTCTAGGCAAGCATGCTACATCATCGCTTACCATCAAGTGAGATAGTTGTTAAGCGTTGTTGGCTGTCAATGTTAAAAAAAAATGTTGTAAGAATATATTTGATATACACTTCCAAAAAATTATGAATTGAAAAATGAATTTTAATAATAATATTATTATTAAAATCCATTATTATTACTAAAATTCATGGAATTATTGAACGCTCGTGTAACGACTTAAGGGCCTACCTCCCCGTAAGTGGCGCCCTCATTGAATAAAAATTCGTATCTTAGCATAGAAAATAAAGATTACAGAATTATAGGTTGCGTTTTTTACAAATAGGATAAGGTATTTTTACGTTGTTAAAACAGGAGTCAAAGTGTTTCGTATCCAAAGTAGTAAGCAAAGGTACCAAACACGGCCGTTTTTGACACTTTTGCTTGACTACTTTGGATACGAAACACTTTGAGTCCTGTTTCAACAACGTAAAAATACCTTAAGCTCTTTGTAACAAACGCAACATAGGATTTTTTAATAATTATTTTATACACTTTGCTACGATTTTTTATTCATTTAATACAAACGTAGAAAATAAAGTTGCGTATGTTGCGTAAAAATACCTTATCCTATATATGATTTTCTATTCAATGAGGGCGCCACTTATGCGGAGGTAGGCCCTTAACAATTCAATTCCGCGCTTAGGTATTCCGTATTCGTTGAAGCAAAAGCAAACTTCCGAATTTTTAGATAAGAATAATATTAGCGGGATTATACCGCTCCTTAAAATATAAAGCTTGTTTATATTTATTTTAGACTGCCAAAAAGTTAGTTTACGAGCTTAAATATTTTCAGAAGTTGGAAAGGGTTTGTTGATTTTAAAATTATGGCGAGCAAGGTAGAGTTGTACAGTAAGGGCCATAAATCCAGTAGCAGTTTCACAAATCTATCCATCAAAACAAGTCATACTTACGAACTTTTTCTATAACAAACATTTTGCACACGTATGTGTACGATCTCGTATATCGCATTCTTTCATCATTATAGTCAGATAGAGTGCGATATAATGATCCTTTGCCTTAGTGACAAGCCTGCCATGTCGCGACGGTGTATTAAGATAGTGGTGTTTAATTTCAATCCATCAAAATAATATTGTGTCTATCTGCCTCAACGGTTAATGCTGTATTTATGATGATTCACACGTTGTAGCCTGCGTTCGAACCCCAATGAATACAATTTTTGTGTGTTAATTATGAATTATTTATGACTACGATAAGTTAGACCCGATGAAATGTGTTTCCTTAGGTATTACTTGAATGTATTATTTAGAAAAAGAAAAAAGATGAGGGTGAATGTGAAACGAAATAAACTACTGGATTGAATAAGATAGTTAAGAAAGATGTTGTTGGTTGGTGAACTTTGTTACGAGCGTTTGTGTTATTATTGCGATTAGCGTGTTGTTTGTATTGATGCCAGGAAAAATATTGTCCTGCCCAGGGGTCGTGGATAAATTTAAAACAGAATTACCGCGCCCCTGGGCACTCAGGCAACTGAAGGAACTGAGAAGAACACTTTTACTGACTAAAACCCACCCCGGGTTTTAGTCAGTAAAAGTGTGACACGCCCGCCCGCTCCACCCAGAGCGGGAGAAGTCATTGGATGATTTCTCACCCCCAAAAAAAAATGAAATAAAAGTGCAAATATTGTCGTTTTTCGTAAAAATGGGCTTAATATTTCAACTGAAACCGGCTTATGTGATGTGTAAGTTATTTTTAAAGATTGTAATTATGATGGTAGTAGTGGTGTATGATTTCTTATAAATAAATCGCTAATTGCAAGGTGTATAATAATATTTTCGTTTTTTAAAAAAATACTGTGAGCCGTTTGATTAAGAGGTTTGAGGAAGAAGGCAGTCTGAAGAGTCGTATAAGAAGTGGAAGGCCGACGCGTTTGCTGATCAATTTGATATATCATTGCAAACTGTTTGCCGTGCACTCCATACCTACTGAACGTTTACATTACAGGAAACCAACTAATAAATATTTTTGACACAAAAACAAAAGGAGGAACGATTATCCTTTTGCTCGGGAATATTTAGATTTTAACTGGGACACGACTATAATTATTTTCTTATGGGAAGACTTTCAAATCTTGCCAAAAAGGAAGATTTCATTTATGGCGAAAAGCAATAGGTACTCGCTGGTCTGAGAAAAACATTACTCCGAATACAGAATCAGGTAGTAAGTGTGAATATGTGGGGGTGGATTAGTGGTCAAGGGCCGGGTGACTCGGAATTCATACCTACGCGTGCCAACAGCTTAATGATACTATGCTACCTACTGAGCGTAATGTTTACCCCTCGGAAGATTTTCGTAAACTAAATTTTGTGCCACTGTTGTAAAAGAGTGGTTTAGCCAGCATGCTGGTATTAAAGTTATTCCGTGGCCAGCACGATCCCCTAATCTATACCAAATTGCAAATATATGGGGTTTAATAGTTCAAAGATGGGCAGCACGAGATTAGAGATGTTCAGAGCAGCTTAAATCCCATTGCTCTCATTAGGGTACTTTATAGGCGAAAAAAACTAAAAATATACTATTGAGATAGTTTAGGCAAAAAGCAGTCGGAAAATGTTAATTTTAGTTCATAAAATAACAAAATAAATTTTAAAATTCAATTCAAAGTTTTCAGTTTTTTTAAATCTGTTTTTTAGGAAGAGCCTAAATGGGCGTACTAATAGTAGTAACTTAATTTAGCTACTACGCTAATAATGTACAAATAATTCGGAGGTACGAGTAAGCTATGAATAACGTTACTCACATGTTTTACAAATAGTTATTTAAGATAGGTCATAGTGTGGTAAGTTGGTTTTTACAAACGAGTGAATGTTAGCCCGAGGACTTACCATAGTCACGAGTTTGTAAATACCAACTTCCGCACGTGTGTCATACAAAGTTTTTCAACACATTTACGAGAACACAGTACAATAGATATTAATGAAACAAAGAAGAAGGGCAGAAATTTGTCTGGATATATTTTAGCGACCGTAAATATCACAAAAACGAAACAAATTTAATTATTTTTTTATGATTTTTCAATTATTCACTTTATTTCTTAAAAGCCGGAGTTAATTTATATTAATAAAAGTATATCAACTGCTTCGGAACGAGATACGCGAATTGTTTTCATATTATAGTGGTGTTACACATATAATCATTATGAATGTTATTATCTGTACCGATTTAAATGAACGATCGATTCAATTGATCATTCTAGGATTGGTTGAATTATTAAAATAATTATTGAAATGCAGTTATTCTATCTCTAATCAACCTGATTTGATCTTTATGTAATATTACTTTTAAATCTAAAAAAGGAGCATAGGATCGATTCAACATTGTATCGATTTTACATTAAATCGATTTTAATTGTACAGCTCTACTTTTGTCTTTGACAGTGACCGATTGACAGTTGGATGCTACAGAATTCCTCTGCGTATTCCGTTTCGTTCGTGTTTTGTGTGTTTATTCGGTTTACGCCATCCCCACACAGCTAGATTTCTTCAATAAATGGGCTACAACATGCAAAAATAAGTTTTAAAATCAGACTGGAAAATCCAGAGATAAGTGCGTCCAAACATACTTCATAATAGTAATAAATCAATTACTTTTACTCCATTTGTCCGTAATATTAGTTTTTGTTTGGTATCATTTTATCATACCTATTAAGTTATAAATCCTATAATAGTCGTGTTCACATCATTCATAACCTAAAAATTCAAACTTCGATATCTTTGTTTTCCGGCTTTTCCGAATCAAAATAGACTCGCTTGTAGATTTTGCTACTGACGCCGAATCTTTAGACATATTTTTACTACGGGATGCTTCAATTTAATTCCAGACAATTTAAAGTAAGGAGATTTGCCATTGTTCTTTTTGTTTTTAGATATCAGTCGGAAAGTCGCAACGCAATGGCGATATGTGTGCGTGGTGAAAACTAGAACTACACTGTTCGTCTCATTTTGTCTTTAATAGTAAAGTGAGACAAACATCATCATCATTCTCCTGCCCTTATCCCAATTTATTTGGGGTCGGCGCAACATGTCTTTTTCTTCCATACTCCTCTATTAGTCGTCATCTCTGTAGTCACCCCTTTTTTACCCATATCCTCTTTCACACAGTCCAACCATCGTTTCTTTGGCCTTCCCCTACTCTTATAGCCATCCACATCCATACACAAGACTTTCCTCACGACATTTTCTTCATTCCGCCGCATCACATGCCCATACCACGACAACCGATTTCCACACAACTTTTCAGTCAGCGGTGCCACTTTCAGACTTCCTCTTATATACTCATTCCTAATTCTATCCATGCGCGTAACACCACACATCGCTCTTAGCATTCTCATCTCAGCTACATGCAATTGCTTTTCATTCATCCCTTTTGTGGCCCAACATTCTGAACCATACAAGACAGCAGGTCTGACCATTGTTTTATAAATCTTCCCCTTAAGTTTTAGGGGAATGCGGGAATCACAGATAGTCCCGGTGACCTGCCGCCATTTCATCCATCCAGTGTTAATTCTGTGCTTAACAGTCCGATCTATTTCGCCATCGCTTTGCACGAGTGAACCGAGATACCGAAAATCGGAGCAGACTGGGAGAAGCGCGCCATCTAGCACTACAGCTTCAGAACTGGAGAGACCGCCGAAATCGCAGAACATGTATTCAGTTTTGGTTCTGCTGATTTTCAAGCCAACTTTCTCCAGCTTCTGTTGCCATTTCTCCAATCTGCTCTGGATCTCAGGTCCATCTTCACCGACCAGAACAATGTCGTCGGCAAACAGCATGCACCAGGGTGCCTCCTCCTGTATTTCCGACGTAAGAGCGTCCATAATCAACAGGAAGAGGTAAGGACTTAAAGCCGACCCTTGATGCAAGCCTACAGCCACACTGAACTTATCGGTGTTGCCAGCAGCCGACCGGACGTAGGTACTAGATTGTCTGTACATAGCACGAATCAACTCAACATACTTCCCAGGCAAACCTTTCTCTTTCAAGGCCCACCACAACACATCCCGAGGTACCCTATCATACGCTTTCTCAAGATCAATGAACACCATGTGCAAGTTCTTGTGCACACGTCTGTACTTCTCGCACAATTGACGGAGAGCGAAGGTGGCGTCCATTGTCCCTCGACCTGGCATAAACCCAAACTGGTTCGGGGTAATCTCACTCTCCTCTCGCAATCTTTTCTCTATCACTTTCTCCCATACTTTCATAGTATGTGACATGAGCTTTATCCCTCGATAGTTGTTGCAGTCCTGTACATCCCCTTTATTCTTGAAGATGGGCACTAGCGAACTATTGCACCATTCTTGTGGGATCACTTCTTCATACAACAACTTATTGAAGAATAAAGTCAGCCACATACATCCATCCTCTTTTAAACACTTCCATACTTCCACTGGTATGTCATCAGGGCCCATGGCCTTTCCATTTTTCATACATTGAACTGCTTTTCTTACTTCATCCATGCTAATTTCTCTCACCAAACCCATATTTACTTGTACCTCTTTGAGCACACCACTCCATTCATTCTCTTCGTTCATCAACTTTTCAAAATAAACCTTCCATCGCTCTTTTATTTCGTCATCTTTCGACAAGACTTTACCGAGTTCATCTTTCATACATTTTATATGCATTATATCCCTCGTTCTCCTTTCTCTTAATTTTGTAATCCGGTAGAGCTCCTTCTGGCCTCTAGGGCTGTCCAGTAAATGATATAACTTTTCCTGCGCCTTAGCCCTGGAAACTGCAACCGCCTTTTTTGCCTTCCTCTTCCATTCTTTATAAATTTTCTTTTTCTCTTCTTTCAAATTATCATTTCCGGTTTCTACATTCTGCCATACTTTAAACGAAATTTTCTTTTCTTTTAGCATCTTTTGCACATCTTCATTCCACCACCATGTATCCTTTTCTATCATGCCTTTACCTTGCGATTCTCCAAACACATCTTTTGCTACTCGCCTTATACAATCCGCCATCTCTTTCCAACATTCATCCACAGATTTTCCTTCCATATCCTTCATTTCTATCATTTTATCTATCACTTGACTCTTAAACATACTTGCACACTCCTCATTTTCTATCATACGCCATCTGATTTTGGGTGGGGGCCGTTCTTTGTTCCTACTGGACGAGACACTGACTGTTACGTCCATCAATATGAGCCTGTGTTGAGAGACTAAGCCTTCACCTGGCAACACTTTACAGTTTTTGACTGTTTTGAGACTGTTTCGTCTCACCAAGAAAAAGTCAATTTGGGTCGCGTGCTGGCCACTTTTGTAAGTGATCAGGTGTTCGTCTTTCTTTTTGAACCAGGTGTTAGTTATTGCCAGGTCAAAAGCCGAAGCAGCTTGCAGCAATGTCTCGCCATCAGTATTACGGTCTCCGTACCCCCAACCACCATGCACTCTCTCATAACCGTACTTCAGACTTCCTACATGCCCATTAAAATCACCCCCCACAAACACCTCTTCACTCTCCTGTACATTCATCATCACACAATCAAAGTCCTTCCAAAACTTTTCTTTTACACTATCCTCACATCCTGATTGGGGTGCATACGCACTAATAACATTTACTATCATACTCTCCACAACCACTTTAATAGCTATCACTCTATCACTTACTCTTTTAACATCCACCACACATTCTTTTAACTCACTATCCAAAACTATGCCCACACCATTCCGTTTGCCATCACTTCCACAGTAATAAAACTTATATCCTTCTCCTAATTCTCTTGCTTTTGCACCCTTCCATTTCGTTTCTTGCAAACACGCTATATTTATCCGTCGCCTTTTTAAAACATCTGCTAACTCTCTTCCTTTTCCAGTCATAGTACCTAAATTCCAGCTCGCACACCTCAATCTTAATTCTCTCACTCTCCGAGCTTGCGTCTTACGTCGCACCCGCCCGTCCTGGTGCGACAACCCTTGTCCATTTCCCACAGGAGCCGGGTGCTGCCCCTGCGCGTCGCCTGTGGGGTACGCCCTAGCCCTATCGCACATCATATTTTTCCAGACCATGATGCAAAAAGGTTTTGGCAAAAGTTTTATAGCCGGCCGCCTGCCTGACGCCAACCCTCCTTGGGAATGCTGTTGTTGGTGGTTTACCCGCCACCGCGCGGGTGGCCCAAGGTGCTTTAGTAGTATGCACTAGGGCTCAAGCTCCCTTAGTCGCCTCTTACGACACCCACGGGAAGTGATGGGATGGTACTATTCTTTTACGTCCGACACCATACGGAACAAACATATTGAGCAAAAGCGCTTCCAAAGAGGTTCAATCATTCAGCATATTTTATTCTCGTAATGTGAAACGAAACTCCTTGGTGGAATTCATATATATATATTTTAAGGAAAAAAAAAACCGTAAAGGATACGCAAGGCGCTATACAACGGAGTAATGAAGTAAAATCTACGAATAAGTCATAAGTCAGAAACTCTAATTTAGAATAAATTCCACAATCCACAAGGGCCACTATTTGGCCCTACTTCAAACCAAAAACGACGTATGATTCAAAATACGAATAACTTACGAGGTTACAAAAAGACATGCTTGGTGATTGGTTTAAATTCAGAACGAAAGGCGGGATTGGTTCGCGCGCGTACTTCAATGTCTGCTATGACAGCTGAGCCATAGCGATGTGGACGATGTTATGCAATAAGTGGACCGTACCAAGTCAATCATAAAACAATATTATTGTACAATGTTTTTTCTAATATCTATTTTTTTTTGTGTTACTTTTTACAGTTAAATATTAACTCTACGTCCCGCGAAATATGATTAATTTATAAGTTTTTGTCTAGAAAAATTAATTTAAAGAGAATCTTTCTTCGCAATGTAGTAAAGACAGATTCTGAGAAATTCAACGATTATACATTTTATCAAAAAAATGTAATTGGTCGTTATTTGTCTGGTGACTGGTTTTTAGTGGGCGCAGAATATCTTCACTATCAATTATTTTAGAAAAACACTGTGTTGATATTACTGTTATATTACTCGCTCGAGTAGTATCAGACGACGGTATATTTATCGGCGTAACATATGCCCCTTTTTCTTCAAAACTTCGGACTTCGGTTGAAACAAGACTATTTTTAAATTTTGTTTTACTTGGAGAGATACGATAAGCGACAAAATGATATGCTGAATGTGAATACTCATACCTACTTACTCGTACTCTGACGAGATAAGTTCGTAAAAGTTCATAAGTAGGTATTAACTGTTATGAACTCAGCGCTGAATTGATTTTTTCTCTATATCGATAGAGATAGGTATTATTATTAATAATAATAATGATTTATTTTTCTCTATTAAATTAAATTAAGTGATGAAGTTAAGATGGCACGTGTGGCGCCCCGTTGAACCCTGAGCCCCGGGTGGTCGCCTGGGCCGCCCCCCCGAGAAGCCAGTGCTGATTGAAGGTCATACCAAATATTAAATTGTTTTTTTATAGGGGATGTGCTTGACGTAATATAGTAATACGTAAATTAGTTTATGATTGTAAGATTGGGGTTTTACTACAATCTTCTTTGCTTGTGGAGAAAATAAAAATTAAACTATAATCTATAAATTTAAAAGCATAAGACAGTCACCCATCGTACGCGGAATAAAAATTAAACTATAATCTATAAATTTAAAAGCATAAGACAGTCACCCATCGTACGCGGAGGGTAGTGGACGAATTTGCGATGCCGCTGCAAAAGGTGCGGTGACTAATCGATAATAATGTCGTCTCATACTGTGAAGTGTGCAAATTGCAATGTCGTCATCAACGAACTGTTAGCATTTCTACGAAATGTACTGGATGTCATGGATGAAGAGAGTGTGCATCAAGTGTGTTGTTCGTCTTTCTCTGCGGAGGAAATTGTACGGGCAAAATCTCTACTGTTTGAGTCTATCCCCAGTGGAAAAAAGATGCCAGTTCGAAGAAAGGAGGGAAAGAAGAAAATGTCACGGGATCTGGACGATATGATCTGTCTCATGAAGGGTACTAGTACTGAATTATTCCCGATATTTGTGGCGAAGGAGCTTAATAAACTCCCTCCGGTCACTTTTGATCATGTGGATGTAACGTGTCTCCTAAAAGATATTTTAAAACTGAAAAATCGGATCAGCGTTTTAGAAGACAATACCGTGTCTAAGGAGCAGTTTTTATCGCTTCAACTAGAGGTGACTAGTCTTAAACAGGCATCTTTAATACATGATACGCCTACTGTCAAGAATGGTCATATAAATGCGAGAAGGGGAGCATGTTTACAAAACAGCTTTACACTAGACAGTGGTCCTATAGGTTTACAATATTTACCTATCAAATACCCAGCTGATTGCAAGGTAAACGACCTCTCGGCTGAAGGTGCGTCATCAACACTAGTCAGCGGCTGTAATAATTACTTCTCTGTCTTACAAGGACATAATACTGAGACAACGCATCGCGGGAATGTGGAGGCCCAAACAGCTACCGTGGTTCCGAGGGAAAGGAGCGAGATCGATTGCATGACGTGCAAATTAGATGAGAGCGACTTGTGCGGGAGTGAGACGGTGCGAGAATTGGAGCGCGTGGAGGCCACAACGAGCACCGCGGTTTCGAACAAATCGGTTAACTTATCGGGCCTAGCTGCCGGTGCGACTGCGCACACGCCCGTGAATTCTCCCACCTCTGGTGTGCGGGGGATCATTGCCAGTGCGTCCGCCGCTACGGCTGCGAAGGCATCGAGTGATCTCCAGCAAACAACAGTGCAATGTGAGGGTATGCCGTCGATACATAATTATAATAAGGTTGTCTCTAAAATAATGGTGAGTGATTCGAGTAATAATGAGTGGAAAATAGTGCAAAATAAACGTTCGCGTTCGAAACCCTATAAATTCGCGAGCCAACAAGGTCGTGCTTCTATTGTACCGGACAGTAAATTCCGTGCGGCTGATATTAAAGTCCCGTTATTAATATCGAACGTTAATACGGAGACCTCTGAAAGTGACATTATTAGCTACATTAAAAGTAAGACTAACGAAAGTGTGTCTTTAAAAAAGCTTAACATCAAGTCGTATAAAAAGTATAACGCTTATAAACTGTATGTATCTAAACACAAGATGGATATGTTTTTAAATGATCAGTTATGGCCTGATGGTATTAATTTTAGACGGTTTATACATTTTATGTACCGAACAAATAGAGAGGCTCCTGAGGCTCGTAAAGTTAGTTAGAATATAATTCAGTATGGATTGTGTAAATAATTATCAAGTAAAATTAACTAGTTTTAATTGTAAATCTGCGAAAAGATCGGTTGATAATATAAGAAAAATATGTGAATGGTCCGATTTGATCTGCCTACAGGAGACTTGGCTGTTACCTCATGATATCTCAATGTTAGGAACGATAAGTCCAGAATTTGAATTCACTGGTAGGTCTGCTGTGGATACTTCAGAGGGGCTTCTACGGGGACGGCCGTACGGAGGAGTGGCCATTCTCTGGAGAAAGGGTATTTTTGAGTCTGTCTCGGTAATAACCTGTAATAGCTCTGGGTTAGTGGCCATTAAAGCTATCTCTGGTAGTCGCACTATTGTTGTATTTTCCGTATATATGCCTACAAACTCACTAGAGAACCTGCCTTTATTTACCGAGATATTAAGTGAGGTAAGTGCAATAATTGCGACCTATGATGTTGAAAACATATATGTAATGGGTGATTTTAATGCACATCCGCAAGAATTATTTTATGACGAGCTATTAACTTTTTGTAACGACCAATCCTGGGTATGTGCTGATACAAAGATGTTAGGACGTAATTCAAACTACTACACCTTCATTAGCGAGGCTCACGGCTGTAGGAGGTGGTTAGACCATTGTGTGGTCTCTTCGTCAGCCTGGCAGACAATTGTTAGTGTAGGTATTGATGAAGATGTTTATGTGTCTGATCACTTACCTATATATATTACAGTTAACTTAGATGTAGTTAGGCCAAAGTTGTTGACCTGGGCTGCACCTCGCAATGCTGTTGTTTGGGGCGTCAGAAATAAAACAGAAATAGAGAGTTATCATGAGATGTGTTCTGATAAACTGCGGGACATAGACTTTCCACAGGAGTTTGTGATGTGCAGTCACAGCTCATGCAACTTGGATGATCACAAACTTGTCCTTGATAAGTTGTACAAGAATATTGTGGATGTCCTTTGTGTGGCAGCGAGGGAATCTAATGAAGTACAAAAGAGACCTAAGCGGGGTAGTCCGTTATGTGGGTGGAACAAACATGTTCGAGACGCTCACCGGGAGGCCAGGCTTAGATTCCGACTTTGGGTTTTGGCTGATAGACCAACCTCTGGGACTGCTTATGATCGAATGTACGAGACGCGTAAAATTTTCAAAAGCCGACTAAAGTACTGTCAAATTAGGCAAGATCAATTTAAAATGGACATATTAGCAGAACAACGAGCTACAAAGGATTTCTGTGCATTTTGGAAGTCCACAGCTAAGTTGGAGACTGGGCCTGGTCTGGCGGCGGAGGTAGGGGGGCTCACTGAGCATGGGGACATTGCTAACTTATTTAGAGACTTTTTCAAAGTAAGGTCTCCACTCGGTCCCTCAGTATCGAAAATTGGAGTTGTGTCACATGTTCGGGGGCAGCAGCCGCTACTACGCTTCACCTCGAAGCAAGTAAAATCGGTGATAAATAGTATGAGTAGGGGCAAATCACCTGGGCATGATGGGCTTAGTATAGAACATTTAAAATATGCAGGCTTGCATATCCCGAGGGTCCTGGCCTTGTTCTATACGATGTGTCTCAGCCATTCGTATCTACCGGCAGATTTAATCAAGACCATTGTAGTACCCATCGTGAAGGATAGGACCGGAGACATCTCGGACATTAGCAACTACCGCCCAATCTCTCTTGCAACGGTTATGGCTAAGGTGTTGGACAGTATGCTTGACTCGTGTTTGGCAAATTATGTTAAGTTGCACGATGCACAGTTTGGGTTTTGTCCTGGACTATCAACAGAAAGTGCTATCCTAAGTGTCAAGCATACTGTCAAATACTACACTGACCGTAAGACGCCGGTGTACGCCTGCTTCCTTGACCTCTCCAAGGCTTTCGATCTTGTTTCTTACGACGTGCTTTGGAGCAAGTTGAGGAGTAGTGGTATACCGGAGGAACTGCTCAGTGTGCTGCAGTATTGGTATTGTAGCCAGACAAACTGTGTTAAATGGTCTAATGCGCTCTCGGAATCATATGGGTTGGAGTGCGGGGTGAGGCAGGGTGGTTTGTCGTCTCCCCGACTCTTCAATCTATATGTTAATGACCTCATTGCCGAGCTCAGCAGCATGCGTGTCGGATGCCGGGTTGATGGTGTTAGTTGCAACAATATCAGCTATGCGGATGACATGGTGCTGCTGGGCCCGTCACGTGGAGCGATTGTGGAGTTGCTTAGGGTATGTGAGACCTTCGCTGCTGCACATGGACTCGTTTATAACGCCAAAAAGTGTGAATATATGGTCTTTGGGGTCGCTGGTAGGTGCCGGGAAAATACACTCGAGCTTGCCATAAACGGTACGTCAATACGTAGAGTGAGAAAATTTAAATATCTTGGGCATTTTCTTACCGACGACCTCAGTGACCATGTTGACATTGAACGGGAGCGTAGGGCTCTGGCGGTCAGGGGTAATATGTTGGCACGAAGATTTGCTCGGTGTACTGATCAAGTAAAGATAACGCTTTTTCAAGCTTATTGTCAGAGTTTTTACACCGGTAATCTTTGGGTCAACTACTCGAAAAGATCGCTGGATGCTCTGCGCGTACAATATAATAATGTTTTTAGGATGCTGTTGCGATTGCCTCGTTTTTGCAGTGCCTCGGAAATGTTTGCGGTAACCCATACCGATGGGTTTCATGCCATCATCCGCAAGAAAACGGCCTCGCTCTTGAGCAGAATAAGGGGCAGTCGCAATAGCATCCTGAAGGCCGTGGCGGCCGATACTTCCTCCACAATAATAAGGCAATTTGTGAGAAGACTTATACCCTAGTAGTTCGTTTAGTTGATGGGTGGTCTTCTCATTAATTCGTCTTTAGTTAAGTTACTAACAATAGTGTTTAAGTGCAAACCTGTTACTAACAATTTATGGATCTCTTAGTTGTCCGAAATAAAATGATTTATTATATTATTATTATTATAAGAACAGTTTTATTTTCATATCGTCAAACTTGACACAAATTTAAGTTTTATAATTTATTTAAAAATAATGTAACTAAGTGTTTCTTCAAATTACCTATTATTTTATTTCAACATATAATATTATTCCTTTGTAATTGATTCCTTTTCGTAATTTTCGCTTTAAAAGGTAATTGTATCAATATTACTGAACCTTATAAAGTAAGTACATATGAATATAATAACCCAATTATCTTAGGGTCGGCTTCCAGTTTAACCGAATGTAGCTGAGTACCAGTATTTTACATGGAGCGACTGCCTATCTGACCTCCACAACTCAGTTACTGGGTAATACGATACCCCTTGGTAAGACTGGTTGTCAGACTTTCGGGCTCCTGACGATCCGTAACGACTGTCAAAGATCCACATTTGACAGCCGGGACCAACGGGCATAACGTGCTTTCTGAGGCACAGAGGAGTCTCGGTATATAAAGATGGTCACCAATTTATGGACCAACCCCAGCAAGCGTAGTTTAACCTGATGGATCGACCCGTGCAGCTGTTATTATTTTAGCCACGAGCCTAGTTTTAATAAAAATGTATACAATAAACATACATATATATAATATCCTTTTATTTCCTTAATATTCATGCATATTTGCATTTCATTTTCTTAACATTGCAGTAATAATTGTTTAATTAATTAATTGTGGTTCATGGTGGACATCCCATCCATACGCAAAAAGCATTTTGAGAAAACATTCATTGCACGTACAGCTAGAGAGTGGAATTCTCTACCGGAGTCTGTGTTTCCTGTAAGATACAACCTGGGAGTCTTTAAGTCAAGAGTGAATAGGTTACTTCTAGGCAAGCGTGCTCCATCTTCGACCACATCATCGCTTACCATCAGGTGAGATAGTGGTCAAGCGCGAGCCTATCAAACATAAAAAAAAAAAAACAATTTCAACAATAAGTAAACAATCGCATTACAATTCAATTTTACAACATAAAATAGTAATAACAGATACATGTAATAATTATTCATTATTATTTAAATTTATATTTAACATGTCATTGCAATTCATTCAAATAAATAATTAAAATGACTAAAATTTACAATAAAACATACATTAAATTTATTTACCATAATTATACAATTAATTAATTGATCAAATATCATTCTTTATTTATTCTTATTAATAATTATTAAGGACCTCCTAACGAGTAAAGGCCTCCTCAATTTTTTCCAACTATCTGTGTTTTTAGCCTTTGTTATCCAGTTTTTTCCAGCTACTTCATTTATCTCGTCTATCCATCTCTTTTTTGGCCTTCCCTTCTTTCGTTTACTGGGTGGTCCTGACCAAGTAGTTATCCTTTGAGCCCACCTATCTTTGTTCATACCAGCAATATGACCAGCCCACTTCCATTTCAATTTCATGCAATGTTCTAAAGCGTCTAAAACTTTCGTTGTTTTCCTTATATCTTTATTTCTTATTTTATCATTTCTTTTAAGGTGTAATACTACGTTCCATTGGTCTTTGACATACTTGTAGTTTGTTTCTTGTGTGCTTATTAAAAATCCAAGTTTGACAGGCATATGTAAGATACGGTAGTATACAGGAATCTTGTACTTTTCTCTTCTGTTTTAAAGGAAGGTTCGATCTAAGTACGAGTACTTCCTTGTTGCTTCAAAATTTGTTCCACGTCGCATTTATTCGTCTGTGTAGTTCATCATTGTGTCTGGTTGTAGCAAACGATATCTGTTTATCCAAGTAAATATAATCCTGTACGTACTTTAGAGAGCTATTGTTGACTTTTATGGGTATTTTTTGGTGGATGGTCATGACCTTTGTTTTTGTGGTATTTAGTTCTAAACTAATTTTTCTGCTCGCAGTATTATAGGGACCTGGAGCACCTTCTCGTAGTGCAGGGTCCCTGGAGGTTCTTTGTTCACGTCTAGGGGCTGTCGTACTCGCTGGCAGCGCGAGAGTGTGGTGTATGAGAGTGACTGCTTATTGTGTGTAGTGTTATAAAAGAAAGAGGAATAGCACACTTATACGATTTTATTGAATTATAAGATTACATGTGTGCCCTCTTCAGCCGGGCTAACTGTACTAAACTCAAAAACAAAAGTCTTCCTTATTCTTCTAAATTCAATCGGCGTTCCAAGAGTTTCTAGAATGTTCCAAACTTCCAACGTGCCAGTCTCCACCATAAGGTCGCCAACATAAGATCGTCACATGAGCTACGCCCCCTCGAATAGAAGCGCAGACGCTAGTAAGTCTTCTATTCAATTAAATATTTGAAAAGCCGATTGAGGCCTACCTAATCCTACTGCGAAAGCCCTACCTCTGTGAGGAATTTGTAGCAGCAGAAGTCCATCTATGGATAGCCAAAAATGAACCCCGAGTAGTGTGGTCTTCTTTCTTATTATTAGTTTAAGCCATTCGGCGCACCACATATCCCGGCAATGCACATGGCTTCAGTGAGGCAAAACCTCACTAAAAGCCACACTGCTCTGCTAAATTTTCTGACCTAAGATGCCCTAGTTAGTATCTACCCAGAAAGGTACTCGTAGATCGTCAGGGCCCGGAAGGCGACGGCTGGCAGGTGATAGTGCCGGCTCGAAGACGGCCTGCTGAGGCCACGCGGGTAACTGGATACCCGGCGTGGAGCGAGCCGCCGTGGTGAGTGGCCTAGTGGCCGCGCCACGATGCACTGCGGCAGGATGGCCGCGATGGAGGACGATGTAGGTGCGTGCTCAGAGCGTAGGGCTCCAAGTCCTCCCCCTCCATATTCCGAATTGCGGGAATCCGGGTCTGGAAATCTGGATCTGGGAATCCGGAGCTGGGAATCCGGATCTGGGACCCTGGAAACAATGTCCAGCGTGTCAAAGATGGATGATAAGCTTCTCCGCTGATTTGGACACCTAGGCATGAGCAAAGCGGCTGTACGTGCGCTAACAAGTGTGGTTGTCAAAATCAGACGGATGTTACAAAGGTGAGGTGGAAAAGCATGAAAACATGCACATTCGAGCGCAGCAGCAGTCACGCGCAAGTCAGTATGTGCATAGCTAAGGCCTCGTAAAGCTAACCACGCGGAAGGCGTGATTACAATGTGCGACATATCTTTTGTAGGTTATAAGCCTTGATTTTACAATGCTAAGAAAAGAAATAAGAAAGACATGTTCTGGAAAGAATTTATACACAAAATTAGGAACACAGAATGCACAAAGCTACCTGTATGCTGTTCAAACACTCACCCAATTACAGGGGTCGAAATCGCGTAATTAAGTTGGCAAATATTTGCCAATGCAAACGTGCAACTGCTAGGATTTGGCGATCGGTTCACAGCTCAAGGGTGTTAAACAGAACAAGGTGAGTGCGAGTCCACCGCCAGCAGTTGGATTAAAATTGAAAAAGGACTCCACGTTGTCCTGGTAGGCTTTTTATATCTACGCCGTCATTGACAGATGTCAACGAATCCAAAGACAATAGTGTTGTCAGCAAACTAATATTCTTTATGCTTACCAAAACTGTTATAGTGGCTTTTGGTCTCTGGATTTTTTCCGTATGTTTATATTTTAATTAAGATTGTAACGCCACTACGTTACACTGTAACTTATAAAGTAAGTACATATGAATATAATAACCCAATTATACTGATAATGACTGGTTGTCAGACTTTCGGGCTCCTGACGACCCGTAACGACTGTCAAAGATCCACATTTGACAGCCGGGGCCAACGGGCTTAACGTGCTTTCCGAGGCACAGAGGAGTCTCGGTATATAAAGATGGTCACCCATTCATGGACCAACCCCAGCAAGCGTAGTTTAACCGATGGATCGACGCGGGGATCGTGCGGTCCATGGCCCTCTACGGGGCACCGGTGTGGGCGCGTTCATTGAGGCAGCGATCAGCTCGCCAGATGAACGCGTCCCAGAGGGTCATGGCGATCCGCATCATCCGAGGATACCACACGATCTCCCGTGAGGCGGCGAGCCTTCTTGCCGGACTGTCACCGTGGGATCTGGAGGCAAAAATCCTCGCGCACCTGTATGAGTGGCGCGAGTAGGCCAAACGCCGGGGCGAAACTCCGCTGCCGCGACAACTCGCGGCTCGGCGGACCGAGCTCCGGCAGGATCTCATGGTGACATGGAGAGAGCGACTGTCGCAACCCAGCGCTGGGCACGCCACCATCGAGGCGGTAGTGCCCCTCTTTGAGGAGTGGCTGGAGAGGCGTCACGGCGCCCTCACCTTTCGCCTGACGCAGGTGCTCACCGGACACGGCTGTTTCGGTAAGTACCTGTGTCGGATCAAGGCGGAGGTGACCCCCGGGTGTTTCCACTGCGAGGATCGCCCAGAGGACACGGTGGAGCATACGGTGGAGGTTTGCCCCGCTTGGGCAGAGCACCGCCGTGTCCTCGTGGATGCGATAGGCGCAGCGACCTCTCGCGCCATGCCCTGGTTCAGGCCATGGTACGGAGCGAGAGGGAATGGGAAGCCGTCTCCTCCTTCTGCGAAGCAGTAATGCTCGCGAAGAGGGAGGCGGCATACGTTAGGGAGACTCGACAACAGCCGAGTCGCCCTAGCGCCCCCAGCCGCAGCCGCCGCATCAGACGCCAGGGGGTTCGGGCGCCGCGAGACGATTTCCGGCCACCGTAGACCCGGACCTGCGGACGGCGAGTAGGGGGTAACTCGCCGTCCGATCAGCACCAGGCCCGAGAGTCGACGGCGCGTAGTGTTCCACGTGCGCCTCAAAGAGTTGTCAGCAAAGGGACGGGGCCTGCCACGGCCGATGCCTGCCCGGGGGTGGAGGATAAATTCGAAAGAGTTACCTCACCCCTGGGCACTCGAGGCAGGGAGGAACAGGGGTGGGTTTTAGTCAGTAAGAGTCTGACACGCCCTTCCGCTCCACCCTAGAGCGGAAGACGTCATAGGATGATTTACCACCCCCCAAAAAAAAAAAAAACCGATGGATCGACCCGTGCAGCTATTATTATTTTAGCCACGAGCCTAGTTTTAATAAAAATGTATACAATAAACATACATATAAACTGTATATATTATTTATTGTTATAATTATTTACGAAATTCGTTTAAATATAAAAGAAAAAAAAATGTTGTTATAATAAAAAGGTAAAGAATAATAACAAAATCGATCTAGCCAACTGGGTATGTTTCGAAACGACAGGCACTCATATCCAAGACATACATTGCTGCACTTAACCACATGAACTGTTGATAATTTGTTTAAATTTTGTCTTTAGTTTCGGAATGCCTCTGTGTGAACACTAATATGAAGAAAACAAAACTAACTTCTCATAGTTATACTGTAACTGTACTGGGTTTTTTTTTTGTTTTTTTGTAGGGTGGGAAATCATCCAGACTTCTATTATTATGGGAGGGCATGTCAGACTCTTACTGACTAAAACCCACCCCTGTTCATTCCTGCCCTTAGTGCCCAGGGGCGAGGTAACTCTGTTTCGAATTTATCCTCAACCCCTGAAATGTTTGCGTGGAAATCACTCACACAAGTACATATACCTAGGCTCTGTACCGTGCAGGCGAATACTAACGTTGACTTGCTACTGCATTTATGGCCCCCGAATGTACAGCCTTAGTAAATTATAGCTATGTTATAAGGGTTTATTATACATGAAGCAGGACATGTGCTATGCTGAAATCTGCGAAATGCTGTCAGTCTTCGATTAAGCATGGTGTAACCAAGTTTTAAATGTCTTACATTTAAAACTTGGTTACAAAATACCTTTTTTTTTTTGGTAGGATGGGAAATCATCCAATGACTTCTCCCGCTCTGGGTGGAGCGGGAGGGCGTGTCAGACTCTTACTGACTAAAACCCACCCTTGTTCCTTCGCTGCCTGAGTGGTGGCTGACACTAACCTCTTTGAGGCCGTCGACTCACGGGCCTGGTGCTGATCGGATGGCGAGCTACCCACTGCTCGCCGTCCGCATGCCCGGGTCTACGGTGGCCGGAGATCGTCTCGCGACGTCCTATGCCCAGTACGCCCAGTACCTCTCCTGCGGTGGTAGCAGCCGAGGCCGTGAGGGGCACTCCGTTGAGTTTCCCTCACGCGTTCCGCCTCCGCCTTCGCGAGCATTACTGCTTCGCAGAAGGCGGAGACTGCTTCCCATTCCCTCTCGCTCCGTACCATGGCCTGAACCAGGGCCGGGCGCGAGAGGTCGCCGGCACCTATCGCATCCACGAGGACACGGCGGTGCTCCGCCCAAGCGGGGCAGACCTCCACCGTATGCTCCAGCATATCCACCGTCCTCTGGGCGATCCGCACATTGGTAACACCCGGGCGTTCCCTCCCACCTGATTTATGCAGGAACCTCCCGAAACAACCGTGTCCGGTGAGGACCTGCGTCAGGCGGAAGGTGAGGACGCCGTGACGCTTCTCCAGCCACTCCTCAAAGAAGGGCACTACCGCCGCAATGGTGGCGTGCCCAGCGCTGGGTTGCATTAGTCGCTGTCTCCATGTCGCCATGAGATCCTGCCGGAGCTCCGTCCGCCGAGTCGCGAGGTGTCCCGGCAGTCACAAAATACCTAAGGACTAGTTTTCCATCCGTTTTTCTCTATGTTTGATGCAATCTGTCCATTCCTTGATACAGCTAAGGAGTGGAATTCTCTGCTAGAGTCTGTATTTACCAACAGGTGAGATAGTGGTCAAACGAATGGCTATCAACAATTAAAAAAAATACAAAAACCAGCATCTGTTGTGCCTAAATCAGCAATGATAGGCTCGTTGAGTCGAAGCTACAAAATCTTGAGCATGATCGCCGAGTTAGAAAGAAAGAAAGCACGACGGAATTGCATAATTTGATTCCGCCAAGCCCGTCGTCATCAACGGGCCACAAGATGTACGGCAAATGCCACCGGTTCATGGTGGACATCCTATCCATACGCAAAAAGCGTTTTGAGAATACATTAATTGTGCGTACAGCTTAGGGAGTGGAATTCCCTACCGGGGTCTGTGTTTCCTGATAGCTACAACCTGGGAATCTTTAAGTCAAGAGTGAATAGGTTACTTCTAGGCAAGCGTGCTCCATCTTCAACCACATCATCGCTTACCATCAGGTGAGATAGTGGTCAAACGCGTGCCTATCAACAAAAAAAAAAAATATATATATGGAATTTTATCATGCTTGGTCTGCGGCCACTGGTACATTCACATTATTCCACCTTATGATATGTCAGCTATAAGAAAAAAACGTGTTGCACCGACTCCAAGTAACATGGGATAAGGGCAGGAAAATGATGATGATGATATGTCAGCTGGCACAGTATCAAGTCTTGGTGGCTAAGTCTCTTAAGCCTCCTGAATGTCTTGATATTCATCAAGTTTGATGCTAGTTTAGTAGGATGGGTCGTAATTTTGTTCTTTTAGGCAGTGACTGCATCCGTGATTTCTTTTTTTAACTTATGTTTTTTTAAGTCCCGATGCAAGCTATAGTTAGTGATGTACCATGGTGCATTAGTTATAAAGCTCAACATTTTTTTGGAACCTTTGGAGTATGTCTATGTTTGAATTGGCTGCCATGCCCCACAGTTATATTCCGTATGTACAAGTAGGCATTCATCATCATCAGCCTTTTAATGTCCCCACTGCTGGGGCACAGACCTCCTCTCTGCGAGAGGGTGTGGGCCGTAATCCACCACGCGGGCCCAATGCGGATTGTTGGCTGTCACATGTGATCGAGTTTTTGGTTCTAGGACATGCCGGTTTCCTTCACTGTTTTGAGAGCAGTGGTGATGAAATAATTTACACAAAGTAAAGCGCCTGCCTGGGTTTGAACTCTCTTTTTTTTTAAATTAAGGTTAAAATTGGTGGTTTGCATATATGTTTTTAATAAAGAACAATATTTTACATTACGATTCTATACAAGGGTAATTGTTATTACCTACACATATGTCCAAATACATCTGCAGTTTATATGTTTAATCCTTTCCTGTTATTCTGGGCGTCTGTCATCTTTTACTGCTTAGTAATCTAATGCTACACAGAACAAGCGACTTCACTGAATGTTGTCTACCTCCTACTAAAATGATTTATGACAGTGGGATTGAATGAATGAATAATGGTACACCTTGATAAGAATAATTGTCAGATTCACGAGCTTCTGGCTGTGTAAAGATTGTCAAAAATCACACTAATATTATAAAGGCGAAAGTTTGTGAGTGTGTATGTTGGTTACTTCTTCACGCTCAAATGGCTGGACTCATTTGGATGAATTTTGGTATGTGGTTAGCTTATACCTTGGAATAACACATAGGCTTCTTTTTAGCCTGGTCTACGCGGGTGAAACCGCGAGGCGCAGCTACTCTGAAATAAAAGTCAGTACCAACAGTTTCAACCTGTTTTAGAGGCACAAAGAAGGCTCGATATTTTAGGCATAGTCACCCATCCTCGCGTAGACCTCGGCAAGCGTTGCTTAACCTAAGAACTGATGTAACGTATGTACTGCTAATACTTCTTCTAGTCATTTGAAATAAATATACATACTCAATGATCGTAAACTCGTTCTAAAGTGGTAAAATATTATGAATAATGAATATTCGTACTTACAATTCAGGAAGGCAGAAACCCTGCCTTTTGATGTAACCTGGCGGACAATCACCACCGAATAAACCAGATCTCTTGAACCGCAGAACTCCTGTAGTGTCTGGTTGCCCGGGTGCTGAGCTGTCAACCGGTTGCGCTGCACACAGCGCGGCGAGTAACGCGACCATCACGGATATGATGAAGAGCTTCATGTTGACACCAGCTTACTATACTGCACGACTGTTGCTAGAGGAATGCATTGTCTAAGATTCTTGATCCCCATTTATACCATTTCAGTATCTTAAGCTAAAGTTATAAATAGGTTGGCAACCTAAGGCGCTTGTCCCACCGCCGGCGATGAGCGAGTAGCGAGTAGAACTTCAAACTAAAAACGAGTTGGTGAGCAGCGAATAGCAAGTCGTAGTTCCGATAGTTTTGCCGCTGGGCTTTAAGTGAGTGTTCGAGTACGACGGGCAATTACTCGCACCACTCGCTCGGGTTGGTCTGTCGGCGTAAGTCCTGACCGCCGAGCGAGCATCGCTGAGCGAGTATCGCTGAGCAAGTAAGCTCAGCTTTGATAGCTCATATCGCTCAGCAACAAACCTGTGGAGTGAGTCCACGGCGTTGTGAATAGTCAGCGATCAGCTATTAATATATTGATGTCTTTTATTTACACGGAATATATATCTATTGTATGTTTCTTAAGCGTCAAAATAGCCGAGAGTTAGTCGTTTTCTCGCCGGCAGTGGGACAACTGCCTAAGTGACGCATGGAAATACAGTAAATTTTTCCTGTTTACTAATGTCAGGCCCCTGCATCAAAATAAAACAAAACATGTAGTTACAGGGCGTTTCTTACTGTCTTATTTACCCATTATTATCAAGAGTTTTTCTTAATAGAATAGAATAGAATAGAATAAACATTTATTCGACACAGACACAACACAACAGCAACAAACAAAAGGTAAAGCAAATAACAGTAGGTACACAAAGATACAATAAAATTGTGCTGAGCGTGCCCATACCGAAAGGGTTACCATCTCAGCATTTGCTGGGCGTTGGACACCCAGCGCTGGTTTTCAGTTGGCACCCCGCAGTGACGCACGGACGAGGGTAAATAAAATAATAATAACTGAATTAAATATCAATGTTTATGTAATATTGTAATTAAAATACGTAAATAAATAGTGTAAAGTAATAAGAAAATATTAAATAATATATATGTGCCACGCTGGTTACAAATTATAATTTTCTACTCTATCCACAATAATAAAATAAAATAACGCGAAAACATTGCTCATCAGTCAACGCGACGTTCGACGTAATTGACGCATAATCGCGTCAGATACCGGCTTTGCAATCAGCCATCAGCCGTCATTAGAAGAAATAAGTAAACACAACAATACAGAATAAAGCCAGTGCATAAAAAGAAAAAGCTGCCTTCCAGAAAATATTTCCAAGTGCCACACTATCTAAATTCCCACAGTTATTGTATTTATTGTAAATTGGCATTATTTATTGTTAATTAACTCTTAATTATCGGTCAACACAATAGTGCGTGTCTATGTGTAGATACTGTAGGACCCTAAGGCACCACTACGGCCTGCAGGGATCCTGGGACGTTCTTCGAAGCTCGGGGGAGATGCGAGGGTATTGTATATAAAAGATAACTCACTACGGCGGCTAAGGAAAAGTGCTGAGGGCGTTTTAAATAATATTATATTGGGTTTTATCACTTCGGCCGGGCCAGCCGAACTCTAGTCTGACATAAAACAAAATTCACACCTACTCTTCTAAAATAATCCATCGACTCTCCAACATTCTTAACTGACAGCTAAAGGCCGGTGCAGACCCACTAAACTTAGGCTGTGTCTACAATCGTCACAATACTGATATGATAACTAATGAAGGTTTAATAAAGATAACGTCGTTGTAGAAATACTTTTACCTTAAAATAAGGTTTCTTTGAAAGCTTGATTCGGTATCACATAGGGTAAAACCGGGCAAGTTGCCACACTTTTTGGCGTCACTCTAAATCTCTCACTACAAGCACTACTTTACTAGTAAAAAGCCTATGCTTTGATTTTTAGGGTTCGTAGTTCTAACAAGGACAATAAATCCTTATATGTAGTTTCGGTCTGTCCGTCTGTCCGTCCGAGGCATAGCTTAGAAGCTGTAAGTACTAGAAAGCTGTAATTTTGAACGGACATGTATTAATAACGACAAAAAACGAAACAATAAATATTTTTAAAAGATTTTTTTTTTAGTGGTACCTCCCAAAATTTTCCTTTCTTTGGAATTCGACGATTATTTCTTTTCTCTTTTTTTAAAATACTTTACCCCACACTAGGAATGATTCCTTTATGGTGGCACCCACGTTTACAAACATGTAAACTCACATACACAAGACACCCAGACCCAGAACAACTATCTACAGGCCATACAAATATTTGATCCGTGCGAGGATCGAACCCGCGACACGCAGTGCAGCAGCCGAACGCTCAACTACTGCACCAACCGTGCCGTCATTAAAAAAATGTCTTTTTTTTGTGGGGGTGGGAAATCATCCAATGACATCTCCCGCTCTGGGTGGAGCGGAAAGGGGGTGTCAGAGGGGTGGGTTTTAGTCAGTAAGAGACTGACTAAAACCCATCCCTGTTCCTTCCCTGCCTGAGTGCCCAGGGGTGCGGTAACTCATGTTGAGAATTTATCCGCTACCCCTAGGCATGCAGGCACCGGCCACGATGGGCCCTGTCAGTGGCGGCTGACAATCATATTTTTGAGGCGCGCGTGGAACACTACGCGCCGTCGACACACGAGCCTGGTGCTGATCGGACGGCGAGCTACCCAGTACTCGCCGTCCGCAGGCCCGGGTCTACGGTGGCCGGAGACCGTCTCGCGACGTCCTACGCCCAGTGCCTCTCCTGCTGTGGTAGCGGCCGGGGCCGTGAGGGCCGCTCCGTTGAGCTTCCCTCACGCGTCCCGCCTCCGCCTTCGCGAGCATTACTGCTTCGCAGAAGGAGGAGACTGCTTCCCATACCCTCTCGCTCCGTACCATGCCCCGTACTAGCTCGTTTAGTATACTTTAGTTATTTTCGTAGTGTGATCTCGTACGGCATTCTGTTGTGGGGAAATGCCGCCGATATTCAGACAATTTCTGTTTTACAGAAAAGGGCTATTCGTGCAATTTATAAATTAAGTCCCAGACAGTCAGAGACAAATTTAAAGAGATTAATATTATGACTGTTCCCTCTCAATATATTTATGAGAATCTCATGTATGCACATAAAAATATTAATCTGTTTAAAAGATACAGTGATATCCATAGCATAAATACTAGGAACAAACACAAATTTATTGTACCTAAAACCAGGCTCAAGAAAAAAATAGGTGGTTCATTTAGATGCCAACGTATACGTTTCTATAATAAACTTCCTAGCCAAATTCAAGAACTAAGCATAAATAAATTTAAATCATTTATTAAACGTAAGCTATGCCAGAAAGCTTTTTACACAATTTATGACTTTCTTGAGGACAAAAAGGCGTGGGATTGAGCTGCTTCAATGATATACATGAGCCATTGTTTTCATATGTACTACTTACTGATACATTTTTTTTATATGTTTTTTTTAATATTCGTTTTTGACATGAATACCTACTTGTATAGTATTATATTATATTTTTAATATTTTTTTTTATTAACATTTTATTTTTTTTGACTTGAATACTTTGTTAAGTATTTTTTTTTTTTTTGATTGACATATTATTATTGCTATTTTGTTTGACACGAATATTTACTTTGTAAAGTATTATATTTTTATTTTTTTTATTACTTAATTATTGTAAATGTGAGGAATATGTGGGTTATTATTATTATTTTCTCCTCCTTTTTACAGTAATTTTTAACGTTGTCTGGCAGTTTGAGTACTTTTGCGGCCTACCCAAATGTCTTTTCTTTGGTATTGTTCGTCATGTCATTGAGCTCCTTAGTGGTTTTTAAGTTGAGCTATTCGACTATTGACAAATGCTTGCACTGACTGGACAGGTCCACTCAAATATGTTTGGTTCTTTCTTCAAAAGACCACTACAGACACTAAGCTGCATGGTCCTCATATAGAATAATGTGAATGCGAGAACTATGTATGTCGTTATATTCATGTAGATTTTATGATTGTCTGGCAGTTTGAGTATTTTTGCGGCCTACTCAAATGTCCTTACTTTGGTATTGTTCGTCGGTTCGTTGAGCTCCTCAAAGTTCTGAGTTGAGCTTCGCGATGACTAACAAATGCTTGCACTGTCTGGACAGGTCTACTCGAATTCGTGTGTTGCTTTCTTCAAAAAGCTCATCCCAGACATAAGCGTACATGGTTCTCATATGATTTAACCATTACACATTGTATGGATTTGAACACTTTAAAAGAGACTTTGACCTCTGAGTTTGTTTCGGTGTTTCTTCTCAGGGTAGTCAGCTAGGAAACACCGGCCTCATCTAGCTTAAACTGACAAAAAACATTGACGTGTAAAAGTGTTTCTTGTAACCTATTTACTGAATAAACATCATTTATCATTTATTTATCATTTATCATGGCCTGAACCAGAGCCGAGCGCGAGAGGTCGCCGGCACCTATCACATCAACGAGGACACGGCGGTACTCTGCCCAAGCGGGGCAGACCTCCACCGTATGCTCCTCTGTGTCCTCTGGGCGATCCGCGGGGCGTTTCTTGCCGCCTGATCTGAAGCAGGAACCTCCCGAAACAACCATGTCCGGTGAGGACCTGCGTCAGGCGGAAGGTGAGGACGCCGTGACGCCTCTCCAGCCACTCCACAAAGAGGGGCACTACAGCCGCAATGGTGGCGTGCCCAGCGCTGGGTTGCGACAGTCACTGTCTCCATGTAGCCATGAGATCCTGCCGGAGCTTCATCCACCGAGCTGCAAGGTATCGCGGCAACAGTTTCGCCCCGACGTTTGGTCTCCTCGCGCCTCTTCCAGAGCAGCGCAAAGACCTTGGCCTCGAAATCCTACGGCAACAGTCCGGCAAGAAGGCTCGCCGCCTCACAGGACACCGTGCGGTATCCTCGGATCAGCCGAATGGCCATGACCCTTTGGGACGCGTTCAACCGGCGTAAAGAATATGGTTAGCATGTGAATAATACATGAATCAGACACTGAAGCAGTTACCGCTGACATAGATGTGTTGACTGGTGTCACGTAACTACTGAATGACATAAGCAACCTTTCAACTCACTAACAGTGTCTCTTTTACAATACAGATTTTACGCAATGATTCATTACTGGTCGGCAAGTGAGCATCAAGCCAGTAGGTTTAGTATGATAGGGGCTTCATCTTTGTCAATGTTTTATTTTTTATTTAAATCAACCCCAGAACTGCGACCCTGTTCGACGTAAAAACGTACAATCGATACAGAATCTTTTGTTTCAAACTACTCTTGAAAATTAATTGTTGAATTACTTTATTAAAAATTTTTTACTGTAAGGAAGTTCTAGAGAGAGTTCGGAGAGTAGATGAGGTTGGTTGGTATAAGTTTCCTGACTACTCTGAGAAAAAACCTCGAAACTAACTCAGAGGCCACAATGTATTGAGTCCTAACTTTCAGACTTCATCTTGGTCAGACCGATCACAAGTATCTGATATGTACTTTCAAGTTTATTTATGGGAATTACAAAAGAGTAAGATGACATTGTAAACTTTACAAGTAGCGTTCGACCGGCATGCGTCGTAGCAGCCCCGTAGGCGATTCGTAGCCGCTATTCAGGCGCCCGCGCGGGCCCCCCCGCGTCGGCAGGAGCGCCCGAACATTCGCGCCGCGCGAGCGCCCGGCTCGTTGCTAAATTAAAGCTTAATATCTCAGAAACTACTGGAGCTATATGCAAACAAAAAATACGTGTGTATTGCTGATAATATAGAGAATCGACATACGTGAAAACTAAAGAATGATAAAGTGTTTAAAGTACTTCAAATGAAATGTAAACGTAAAAAAACGTTAGAAAAAAACGTTAATATTTGTTAACTTATGCCCTTACCAATAATTTTGTAGTTTGTACCTTTAAAACCTATTTATTATTAAACTAGACTATATAACCAATTTTTTGATACCTAGAAGTCACTAGGCGATATATTATAGGTACCACAGAAAACCAAAACAAAACACCCCTTTCTCTCATTTTTTTCCCGCCAAAATCGAGTCAAGTTACGGGAAGATGGAATGTTGACCTACTTTATCGTTGTATTTTACTGTTTTATGTGTTTGTAAATACTAATTATTAACTACTTTCGACATTACGAGCGATGTTTTAAGAGATTATGAAGTAATTACTACTAAAAAAAAAATAAACATAATTTATATAATTACGTAAACATTCCACCGTTTCCATGTTCCGTTTCTCAATTTTAGTATTTTCAACACAGACGGGACCTCTGAGAAGTTTATGTATTCGTAATCCTTGAAATTTTGCCGATTTTATGGATAGATAACATAGGTAGGTTGGATTTTACGAAAATTCCAATTAAATCACAAAGCTGACATAAGTTGACTGTTGACATTGACTGTTGACGGACGACATTTCAAAAATTTAAAAAAAAAATCTCTATGTCATAGTGCGGGGTGCCCAAGAACAAAAAGACGCGGAATTTAGTCGAGTACCATAAACAATAAAGTAAGAACACACTAGCATCGCCCCCACAGCAAAAAAAAGGTTTAAAGCAAAAAAACGGGGTGGATCGCTCTGGTCATCGTGGCGTTCCTGCGGACTTTTTTTTGGATGACCATGGCATTCCGGACGTGTGAGTGGGTAGTCAATGCTTAGCACCGTAGCCAACCGCGTAGCAATCACTGAAGTGGAACTTTTTGGGGAAATCATAATAAGGAAAAGGAACACCTTTTCCTTATTATGATTTCTCCAAAACAGGAAGACGGAAGCGTACGTCGGCATTACTGACTAAAAACCAAACAGTAGCCTTTCTCCGAAATATGTTTTGTAGTGTAAAAGGTCTTAGTACATCCAAGCGCGTGTACAAGTTTTTAAAAAACATATAAGACGAAACCTCAGTTCGCTTATAATACCCTTGTACGAAGCCTTAACAATCTGTCGAGTCCTAAAGCCCACTTCGAAACAAGGTTCAATGTAGTTATTGTTTATCAAATTAAATTCTGTACCTAAACGTAATAATAACGAAGTTGTTTTCAGAAATTAATGGAACAACTCGAATCTATAACAATTGTGAATAAACAAATCTTCTCAGAACTCAACTGTGATGTTATTGTGTACACAAAGTGATGAATCATATCTAATATTGTAAAGAAATCTAATATTTGTTTGGTTGTGAGCCCACTTCGAAACAAGGTTCAATGTAGTTATTGTTTATTAAATTAAATTCTGTACCTAAACGTAATAATAACGAAGTTGTTTTCAGAAATTAATGGAACAACTCGAATCTATAACAATTGTGAATAAACAAACCTTCTCAGAACTCAACTGTGATGTTATTGTGTCCACAAAGTGATGAATCATATCTAATATTGTAAAGAAATCTAATATTTGTTTGGTTGTGTATATGTTTGTAAGGGGTATGTCTGGAAGTACTGCTCTGATTACACTAGTTTATAAAATGATTTAGATTGTTATCTGAATTTGATAAATTAATTAATTATGAAAAAATATGCACTACCTCCAAAGAAAACAAAACAGAAACAACTTGCAAACTTCTTTATGCTAGAACCTACACTCGAACGCTGGTAAACGATTGAACCGCGGAGCTATGTGACAAACCTGTCCGTGCACATCCTACAGTGGAAGGATGACTCTATCACGATCAAATGTGGCGATGGCTCAAAAAATTAATGTGAACATAAATATTTCAAAATTATTAAAAAAAAAACAAAACGTAATTTATTATTTTTATATTAAAAAACTTGCTTCTACCAAAATGAAAATCATCCCAAGGGAACATTCTCCTGGGATAAAAAGTATCATATATGCTATTTCATTCTAAAGCCTATCTCTGTGCCAAATTTCATCCAGATTCGTTAAGCCGTTCTGGCGTGATTGCGTAACAAACATCCATCCATCTATCCAAACTTCGTATAATATTATTAGGTGACCCAGCAAACGCTATTCTGCGATAAAAATGGGGAATGGGAGTAGGAGGGTGCAAAAAAACATTACGACCTATTCTGAAAATTACTAAAAAAAAAAATTAAAATCAGTCGAGCCGTTTCGGAGGAGTGCAACCACAAACACCGTCACACGAGATTTTAAATATTAGAAGGATTGCTTGCTACGAGTATAGTAACAGTTTGCACCAAAGCGTACCTATATCAAGTAAATAGCCGGTTTAGCTAGTTTAAAAAAAAATTAAGTATGAATTATTGTATTTTAATTATTATATTATTTCGTTTATTTATTTTTTTACATATAATTTACATTTTTAAATATTTTTAAAAGAAAACATAAAAAAAAAAACATTTAAAAATATAAAAAATAGTAGTCCGCCGGTATTGGGAGCAGGGTCCAAGCTACCGGTGGTTAGGGCTCCAGAGACAGGAACCTCCTCACAATGCGAGCCGTATCGAGGAGTACTGCCTTCTGTATCAGGCCCTTGATCCAACCGCGCAACGACAGCTTCGACAGGTGGTCGTCGAGGCTTTTGGCCATCAGGCCGTTGGCGGTAACGACTATCGGCACAATGACAGCCGAGTCCACATTCCACATATCGACAACCTCGTGTGCTAAGTCAAGATATTTGATTTGTTTGTCTTTCTCAGCTTTCACGAGGTTCTCGTCATGTGGAATGGTGACATCGATTATCATTGTGCGGCGCGCTAATCGGTCTATCACCACTATATCAGGCTTATTGGCAACAATAGTCCTGTCAGTGATGATAGACCGATCCCAGTACAACGTGACATGGTCATTTTCGAGAACTGGGTCGGGCGCATACTTGTAATACGGTACCTCAGAATCCACAAGTTTGTATTTTAAAGCAAGTTGCTGGTGAATAATCCTGGCTACTTGGTTATGCCTGTGCAAATACTCGCTGTTAGCAAGACGAGAACAACCAGAGATAATATGTCTGATGGACTCACCCGGACGGTGGCATGCCCGACACACGTCAACCGTCCCGTCCTTCATGATATGCCTCCGGTAGTTATTCGTCAAGATAACTTCGTCCATAATCGCACAGACAAAGCCTTCAGTTTCCCCGAAGAGGTCACTGAAACGTAGCCAGGCCACGGACGCCAAGAAATCTACATCAGGCCCATGAAGAGCCCGATAAAAGCGCCCGTGAAGCTCCTTGCCTTTCCATACCTCCTTGCGGTCATCAGTAGTGAGTATTACAGGTTTGCGCCAGTTCTCTTTAGCCATGGACAACGGGGTGAGTCCCTTGTCCACTGCGACCACATCGCGGTGCATACCCACGTCGGTTTCAAGAAAATATTCTCTGAGGCTGCACACCTCGCGGTTGTGGAGAGTTTTCGCATTTAAAAAACCTCGACCTCCACATTTCCGCGGGATGTACAGTCTCATCACCGATGATCGTGGGTGATGCATCCGGTTTGCGGTCAGCAGCGTACGGACCTTCCTATCCAGGGCGTCGAGTTCGGTCTGAGTCCATTTGAGTATGCCGAAAGAGTACATCAAAACCGGCATGACCCAACCGTTGAAGGCGCGCACCTTATTCCCGCCCGACAAAAGGCTGTTCAATACTTTTTTCAGGCGGCCAAAGAAGCGCTCCTTCAGCGATTGTTTCATGTCAGTAACGTTAATGCCTAACGCTTCCGACATACCCAAATATTTGTATGTTTCGGTCGAGGAGAGGGATCTAAGGTGTATGGAATCCGAGAGTTGAATGCCTTCGGATTCCATAATCCCCCCTCGCTTTACATGCATGACTGCACATTTGTCCACACCAAATTCCATCCTGATCGCGTTACTGAAAGTTTCAGTTACCTTCAGTAACTCCATCAGTCGCAAATTGTTGGGGGCAAAGAGTTTCAGGTCATCCATGTAAAGAAGGTGAGATATGGCCTGACCACCTCTTCTCAACCGATAGCCCAGCCCCGAATCCTCCAGCAATGTGCTTAGAGGATTCAGAGCTAAGCAGAACCAAAGAGGACTCAAACTGTCGCCCTGAAATATTCCCCGTTTAATCCATATAGGCTCATCGTTCCCCTGGATTGGTCGACATCCTGGATAGCGAAGGACCGTCTTCCATTGCCCCATACATGACCCAAGGAAGGTGCGCAGAGTTGCATCTATTTTGTACAACTCCAACACCCTCATGAGCCATGTATGTGGAACAGAGTCGTAGGCCTTCTTATAATCTATCCAGCATGTCGACAAATCCTTGTGGGATCGACGAACCTGCTGGCTTATGGCCATGTCTATGAGGAGTAGCTCCTTAGTACCGCGGGACCCGTTCCTACATCCATTCTGAGAGGCAGACATAATTAAATTACTCTCAATGTGATGATTAATTTTCGCTCTCAGGATGGATGTAAGAAGTTTATAGACCGTCGACAAACACGTTATCGGTCTATAATTCTTAGGTTCCGCGGTACCACCTGTTTTATGGAGCAGGTGGGTAACACCAGTTGTTAGGAACTCAGGCAGCAACCCAGACTCTAAGGATGACTGAAATTGAGATGCTAGAAGCGCGTGTGAGCTGCTATACCACTTTAGCCAGAAGTTTTGCAGTCCGTTCGGTCCTGGAGACTTCCAATTCGGTAACGGACGGACTGCTCTGGCTATGTCTGTTGGGCTGATATTAACTTTCTCCATTTCTGGTATAGCTTCGCACACGCGCTCAACATCACGCATCCAGCCACCCTCAGTGTGACAGACGGGCACCGACCAAATGCTGCGCCAGAATGTACTCGTGGCGACATCATCCGGGCGGCAGCCGTCCGTCACATTTTGTTCAGGTCGCTCCCAAGCTCTATATACCCACCTCTCATCGCACTGGAACATGCGATTCTGCGAGTACCGGTCAACTCGCCGCTTATACCGCCGAATACGGTTTGCCCATGCACAAACTTTCTGCTTCAGGAAGTCGATGCGCTCCGTGACATGGGACATGTATTCTCGAGGGCTGATTTCAGTCCCCGAGAACGCCCGCCTCACAAAGCGCATCACACGTGGGCGTGTATTGCCCTTCCTGAAGCAGATTAGTTTGCCGATGAGTACCCTGGCCCCATCGATACGCCTCTCGATTCTGCATTGCCAGGCTGGTACAGCAGGCTTTGGTCGAATAGCTACGTCACTATTTGGGAACTTTACGTTAGCTAAACGACATGCCGCAACAGCCCCGCAATACAAGATTGAGTGCGTATCAACGAGGTTCTCGCTGCTATTAAAGATATTCTCAAGCAGCGAGTCCAAAGCACACACCAACGCCCTATTTTTTTTGTGCATGGGTAACCGTGGTAAACGGGGTCTAAGTTCGGTCGGAGTGGATCTATACTCGCGAAGCGCATCCTCCAGTGCGCTCCTCAGTCGATTGTTGCACTGGCTACTTACCGTGACAACCCTATCATCTGCCTCATCACTTATATTATTGAGCCGCGGTGGCATTGCATCAATAGCAGGCGCTTGTTCCACGGTCTGTATCGGAGTAGAGATGATAGGGTTGCTCAGTACCTCTGAGCGCAGCCTATCAAGTGCAGCATCGTCCAACCTGTGATTACGTTGGATGACTCGCACCTGATCCGACAATCGTTGTGCCGAGACGTCTACGGTTGGTTCTAGTTCCTTTATTATATTAATTAATAAGGAAAAATTGATTTAAATTTTGAATAGAATTCTCTGAAAGATTGATTCTTATTACACTAAATTTCAAATATGTCTTCAGTTAACATTTGATATCCTCTGAGCATCCTCTGGACGTTTCACATCTGTTTCTTCTGAATATTCATCGCTGTGAAAGAGAAAAATGTGATCTCAAAACGTGTTTATTTAAGCTTGCTTATACTGTTATATGTCCTCGAAAATTTCAGCATGTAGAACAGGTTATTGAACTTTTATTTTTTAATAAACATACTAAAATAAATTATGACGATGGGATCAAATTAATGAGTTATGGGAATGAGTCAATCAACGGCCGGCCTCATCTAGTTTAAGATAAATGGGAAACAATACAAAAATTCGGCCTAGCCTTTTCTCAACCATCTTGGGGTCGGCTTCTAGTCTAACCGGATGCAGCCGAATACCAGTATTATACATAAAGCGAGTGCCTATCTGACCTCCATAACCCAGTAACTGAGTAATACAATAACCCTTGGTAAGACGCTTCACTTTTAGAAGGAGAGAGAAGAGTTCGCTTTTAGCGATAAGGCCGCCCATTGTGTCAATTGTCAATTTTTTTTTCATAACTTTTTGTAATTTATCTAGGAAGTGTACATAATATAGAGTATTCTATTGTATTCTAAGACTGGATGTCAGACTTTCGGGCTTCTGACGACCCGTAACGACTCCACGATTGGCAGCCTGGACAAACGGCTTAACGTGCTTTTCGTAAAGCTGGTCATCCATCCATGGACCAACCCCGGCAAGCGTAGCTTTACCTGATGGATCGACCCGTGCGGCTGTTATTACTTTAGCCACGAGCTCCTCATGGGAAACAATACTAAAACCCTTCAAAAGTGGTAAAATATGAATAAACATTTCCACTTACTCTTCACGATAGCAAAAATTGCCAATCTGGACGTAGCCTAACGGACAGCTGTACCTATGGACGAGACTGTCTCTGTCGAACCGCAGAACCCCTGTGGTGTCTGGTTGTCTGGGTGCTGAGCTGTCAACCGGTTGCGACGCACACAGCGCGGCGAGTAACGCGACCATCACAAACATTATGAAGAGCTTCATGTTGACAAGTGCTTACGACTCGACTTTTGTGAGGGGAATGCATTGTAAGGGATTCCTGGGCTCCATTTATACCATTTCAGTATCTCAAGGAAAAGTTATAAATAGGTTGGCAGTCTGGTAAATGTCGCTTGGAGTTTAAATTATTTTTCCTATTAACTACTGTGTATTTTACAGTAATTAATTAATGACAGTTAATTTTATTTTGATGATAATTATTAAAATAAAATCACATGTGAATATGTGTGTCATATGTGTGTTTTTTTAAGGAGTATCGTATTACCCAGTAACTGGGTTGTGGAGGTCAGATAGGCAGTCGCTCCATGTAAAATTCTGGTATTCAGCTGCATCCGGTTAGACTGGAAGCTGACCCCAAGATAGTTGGGAAAAGACTAGGCAGATGATGATGTGTGTTTTTTTAATGTTGATGGTAATTATTTAATTATTATCAAAAAAAAAATCATGTGAACCTTGAGTTTACCATACAGGGAACCATAAGGTCATGTGTCTCCTATTTATAAGCCTGGAGTTTTTTCATAATAAACTATTAATTTCTTTACAAGTTTGCTTGTTAAGAACTTTTGTTTTATTCTATGGCAAAGCTTATGAAGGTATTTCATAAATACAGAGAAGCTAGTGTGTTAAGTATAAGTTTTTAATAAGGATAATATCACGATAAAAATACTTTTACACTAAAATAAGATTTCTTGAAGAGCTTGATTCTGTACCACATATAACTTCAAATATACCTGCATCAAATATCTCCAATCCTCTGTGCATCCCATACATTCAAACTATCCATGACAATGGTGCATCCTCTCCTCTTCCAATGCTGATCTCATTGGTACGTGATTGCAACAATTATCGCACGATAGCTCTAATATCGCATGCTAGCAAAATTCTCTTGCACATTATCAACGCAAGGTTAAAATCATACCTTGACTGGCAGATACCGCGAGAACAAGCGGATTTTTTTTTAAAGGGAAAGGCTCGTGAGCAAATCCTAATTCGGCTAGCATTTTTGAAAAGTTCTATGAATTTAACACCCCAGTGTATAAGTGCTCTGTCGACTATCAGAAAGCTTTTGACTGCATCAGGTGGCATAAAATCTGGAAAATATTATCTGAGTTTGGAGTTCCAACAACCCTTAAAGCATTTATACGAGGTCTTTACAAGTCAGGATATGGACTTGTGACGGTGGGAGATGTCACATCCAAGAATTTTAAATTCCGGAAGGGTGTGTGACAGGGATGCATCATCTCGCCCACACTTTTCAATATATTTTAAAATAGGAGGAGTATTAATATCGAACCTTCGCAACGCAGTTGACACCATTGGTAAGATCATAAAATGGGACTAGACACGCAGACGAATCGGCTTGGCCAACACAGTGATGACCCAACTTGGAGAAATATGGAAGGATAGAAACAACTCGAACCGGACTAAGATACATCTCGTTCACGCCCTTGTCTTCTCCATATTTCTTTATGGGCCCGAGACCTAGACACTCAAAGCCACCAACAGGCAGAGGGTCAACAATTTCGAAATGTGGTGCTGGCGCCGCTTGCTGAGGATTCCTCGGACAATCCACCGCACAGACATCTCCGTCCTTAGGGAACTGAAAATAGGAAATGCCCAGCGTCCTGATCATTTGGAGGCAGACAGTTGATGGTCGAAACGAGAGTCACGATCTTCAGTAATGGGGGAACGATTAAGAAGAGACCCAATTCTAGTTTCTCAACTACATATGTAGGAGTTAGCTTCCACTCTAACTGTATGCAACTGAATACCAGTTGTTTACGTACAAGATTGGACTTTCTTTAGGAAAACTCATAGAAAACTTGAAATTTGTATAATTTGAATTTTCTTTAGCGGAACCGACATGATGAGTGCAAAATTTTCTAGCCAACCGACTACAACCACAACAGTAAATATAAAAAAAAAAATTGCTGTAGACGTAAAGCACACATGACGTGATGATTTGCTCTCAAAACACCAGAATATTACATGGAGTAACTGCTTATCTGATCTCCAGAACACGATACTCTTTGGCAAAACTGACAGATTCTCTGACTCCTGACTGCCATAGCGGCTGTCTGAGACCTACAAATGACTTAGGCACTTAAAGATTAATAAAGAGTATTATTAACACGGAACGATGTAAACCATTCCATTACACACTTACTTTCAGGTGTGGTACCTCGTGGGCACTGACTTTAAAAACGTTTCACGTCAAAAACATTGCCTGGCGAGTTTACAAGTTCGTACGAAAATAACAATTAAATTTTTACTTACTCTTTAATGCAAAAATTACCCTTTCTGATTTTGACCAGGTGGACACATACTAATGAATACAGTACTTCTTGTGAACCTCAGAGCTCTTGAAGTGTCTGGTTGCTCAAGTGTTGAGTTGTCTGGTTGCCCGGGTGCTGAGCTGTCAACCGGTTGCTCCGCACACAGCGTGCAACCATGCAATGCGACCATCATGAATATGATGAAGAGCTTCATGTTGACACCAGCTTGTTGTGAGCATGGGCATGGGGGAAGCATGGGATTTCCAAGTCCCATTTATACCATTTCAATGTCTCACAGTAAAAACCACAATGAAGTGAAGATGGTGGTAATTGCCACTCTAAATTTAGTTCATTTTAGTGTTCTTGTTTGTTCCTTAATATTAATAAATGTAATTGTTGCTGCAAATTTTTCTTGGGAATTCAAAGAAATTATGAATAAATATGTGAATCAGACACCAAAGCAGTTACCACTGATATAAATCATGTTGACTGGTGTCACGTAACTACCGAATGACATAAGCAGCCATTCGAGTCATTAATACTGTCTCTTCTACAGTACCTACAGATTTTACGCAATGAGTCATTATTGGTCGGCAAATGGAATGCATCGATTCAGGTGTAATATAATGGGGATAGCATTTTCGACACTGTTTCTTTTATTTCAAATCAGCTTTAAGCCCGCGACCCTGTTCGGCATACAAGTGAGTACTGATACAGCATCTATTTTTTCAAAAATGAGTACTTGATACAGCATCTTTTTTTTAAAAAAATGAGTACTTGATACAGCATCTTTTTTTTCAAACTACTTTTTACTGTTTCTGTCCTGTAAACAAAAAAAAAACTTCGAGGAGTAGATGAGATCGGTATAAGTTTCCCTGACTACTCTGAAAAAAAAACCTCTAAACTGAGTCCTAAGTTCTACAACTCAGAACTGTATCTAATATATTCTTTTGAGTTTATCTATGGGAAATACAAAAGTGTAAACTGTCACATCGTAAACTTTGCAAGTGGCGTACGACCGGCATGCGTCGTAGCAGCCGTAGGCGAATTGTAGCCGCGTAGCGCAGCGTAGCAGCGTAGGCAACCGCGTAGCAACCACTGTATGAAAGTTTATTCTCGTTTGATAGATACTCGTATTACTTTTACTTGTTAGGACTTTCCCTAAAACAGAAAGACGAAAGCGTACGTTAGCAATAACGACTAAAAACCACACAGTAGCCTTTCTCCGAAATATGTTTTGTAGTGTAAAAGGTCTTAGTACATCCCAAGCGCGTGTACAAGTTTTTACAAAACATATCATACGAAACCTCAGTTCACTTATAATAAATACCCTTGTACGAAACCTTAGCTATAGTTATTGTTCATCAAATTTAATTCTGTGCCTAAAAGTGATAACAACGAAATTGTTTTCATAAATTAATGGAACAACTCGGATCTACAACAATTGTGAATAAACAAACCTTCTCAGGACTCAACTGTGATGTTATTGTGTCCACAAAGTGATGAATCATATCTAATAATGTAAAGATATTAAATATTTGTTTGGTTGTGTATATGTTTGTAAAGGGAATAATAATATCTGGAAGAACTGCTCTGATAACAAAAATTCTTATACTGTCAGTCAGCTACACTACTGCTCAATATCATTGGCTACTTCTTATCTCGCAAAATGTATGGCTCCTGTAATAAGGGCCACGGGCAAAGCCGCGGGGAGAAGCTAGTTGTTTTAACAGAATGATAAATACTTCACACAAAAACAGACAATGGTGCCGATTCTCTTAATGATAACTAAACTAAAATTAGAGAATCGCTGTCTTTTACTAAAAGGCAGTGCGAGAAAAGGACGGCTATAGCTATGAGCTAAGTTGAGATGTCAAACTAGTTTACGCCTTGGGCATCACCGTGTTTTTAATTGACACGTTTTTACGTGTACACTTAATTTGTACGGAAATATTAGTTCAACTAAATTTGACAGCTCTAATTTACGTCCGTCTCTTTCTTGTTTTATTAGAGAGAAAAAGATAGGAATAGCTTAAATTATGTTTAGTTCGTACAAATCAGAATCCGCACCAATAAACCTCGTTTTTGAAGAATTAGGTAAAGAGTATAATGGCCTTCAGATTCAGCAAAAAAATTTAAATTAATATTCAGCCTCTAATCGTTCTCTATTAGCTGCACTTGACTATTCCAATTTATTGAGAAAACCATACCCATGTTATTATTTGTTACTATAAATTGATTAATAATGTATTAGTAATAACAGTACGTCCTATCTTGTAATTAGTACTTAGAAGAATGATGATAGGTATCTTTCTGAATTACGGAATTGTAACAGTTTATTATCTCCTAATTATCTGTCTTACGCCTTACTTAGTCATATAAATAGGGTGATTATAATTAGTTATATGACAGATAACTTAATTTTCATATATAACTAGCTGAGCCAAAGTTTCAAGAGATCTGGTGTTACCATTGGTCATTGCCCACCAGGTTTCTCCAAAAGGGGCGGTTTCTGCCTTCCTGATGAGTAAGTAGGAATATTAATTCATGATATTTTACCACTTTAGTACCAGTTTACGATCATTGCGCATTTTTTTTAATAACTAGGAGAAGTATTAGCATGTACCTACTTTGTACCAGATATAAGGTTAAGAAATGCTTGCCGAGGTCTGCCGGAGGATGGTTGACTATGCTTTAAATATCGATCCTTATCTATGCCTCAGAAACATTTTTAAACTGTTGGTCCCGACTATAATTTTTAAATCTTTGACAGTCGTTACGGGTGGTCGGCAGTCCAAGAATCTGACAATATTCTAACCAAGGTGAACCATTATTCACTGATTCGATTCTGTTGTCATAATTACTTTTAGTTTCTACTAAAACATTCATTGCACACAACATGCATTGCATGTTGCATGTTGTTGCATGTTTGCATTGTTTACATTGTTTTCATTGCATTACCCTTCTGGGTAATGCAATGAAAAATCAAAAACAAGGTTCGGTAGTATTTTCTGTGTGCTCTTTTGAGGACGTATTTATTATAAGCATGCTTCTAAGATTGTATTCGTTTTTCACAGCTATTAGAAGTAAGAGATGAGATACGCCCAGGATAACAAGAGAGGATGCTCAGAGGATTGAACATATTACCAGCAGACGTTTTTGGACTTCTGTGTAATAAGAACTAACCTAAGAGTTAAAAAATAAAACGTTTTTCTTTAAACAATTTTTTTTTTTTCAAAGAAAGTCCCAATAGAACTTACTCCCGGGATAATCCTATGTCCTTGTCAAAGTTATGGTCTATCATCTAGATGCTCAAGGAAAAATCTTTTTTTTTTATTTATTTTAAATTTCGAGAGTTAAAAGCTACGAGTATATTGCGCCAATACCTATGTAACCATACAACGCCTGTGTTCCCGAAGGGTTAGGCAGCAGGGTATTTTGTACCAATACTACATCGCTAGTTTACATGTAATAGGGGGCGAGCTGGGAGGGGGGATATTGCCGTTGTAGCGACATCTATGATACCACAAACGAACTAAAAACAAAAAATGCTACATCGCGCAAGAAGTTCTCCGCGCGATTTCAACATATATGTCGGATTGCTAGGATGTATCGAGCTACAATCAGGCATCGGGTGGGTCTGTCTACACAGTTCACCTGACCTGTAGCGGTAAAGCAATCAATCAGTTTAATAAATTTTAAACTTTTAAACTTGGTACTTTAAAATACTAGTAGGAACAAAACGTAGGACAGTGCCGATGAGGGGTTCACATCGGCAACGAGGGGACGATGAAGTACCTGGGACTCGTCCTCGACAGCCGGTGGAACTTCGTCGAGCACTTTCGACGTTTGGCTTCCAGACTGGAGTGGGCCAGTGCTGCTTTGAAGCGGCTCCTGCCCAATCTGTGGGGTCCAAACGCCTCCTGCCGGAGGCTCTACACGGGGATACCGCACGGTCTCCTGTGAGGCGGCGAGCCTCCTTGCCGGACTGTCGCCATGGGATCTGGAGGCCAAAGTCCTTGCGCTGCTCTGGGAGTTTCGCGAGGAGGCCAAACGCCGGGGCGAAACTCCACTGCCGCGACACCTCGTGGCTCGGCGGACGGAGCTTCAGCAGGATCTCATGGCGACATGGAGACAGCGACTGTCACAACCCAGCGCTGGGCACGCCACCATCGCGTCGGTAGTGCCTCTCTTTGAGGAATGGCTGGAGAGGAGTCACGGCGTCCTCACCTTCCGCCTGACGCAGGTTCTCACAGGAAACGGTTGTTTCAGGGGGTTCCTGTTTGGGATAAGGCGGGAGGAAACACCCGGGTGTTACCACTGCGCGGATCGCCCAGAGGACTCGGTGGAGCATACGGTGGAGGTCTGCCCCATGTGGATGCGATACGTGGCGGTGACCTCTCACGCCCGGCCCTGGTTCAGGCCATGGTACGGAGCGAGAGGGAATGGGAAGCAGTCTCCTGCTTCTGCGAAGCAGTAATGCTCGCGAAGGCGGAGGCGGGACGCGTGAGGGAATTTCCTTTCCCGCAAAAAAAAAGGACAGTTCCGATGCGTCTTCACAAGACTGCCCGACTAGGGTTCTCTCCCACCTCGAACTCAAAGCCCGCCAACTGTAGTGTTTGTAGCGACATCTATGACGCCGCACACGAACTAAAAATAGCAAGAATTCTACATCGCGCAAGCAGAGTTCTCCGCGCGATTTGAACATATACAACAGTCCGAAATCAACCATTGGGCAGTTGCCCGGACCAGACACAACACCCGTCTGGTCGGAGGATCCTCCCTTTTCAATGGAGGTTGTGGAACTTTACACCCTGTTCCACGTACCTCCAAATGTTTATAGTTACTGCCAGGTGGCGTGCTTTGTTTCGTTGCCAATTTGACTACCGGATACGACTTAGACAACAGTTCGAAATTAACCATAGGGCAGTTACCCGGACCAGACCACACCCGTCTGGTCGGTCGGGAAATTCTCCCTTTTCCACGGAGGTTTACGGGACTTTACACCCTGTTCCCCATGCCTCCAAACTGGTGACCCGACGTGATCGGCAAATAATCCAGACTGCGGGCTACTACTGCAAAATTCCAGATAGAAAAATGCTATAACACTTCGCTCGACACCGGAGTCTAAGCCAGGACTTCGCACTCACCAGGTCGCGCATGCATCCACTGAAACGAGGCAGATTAACGTCTACACGCAGTAAAATCTGTACATTATTATGACTAGGTTAGATCAGCAGGTGTATTCGCTATCTCAGTTGACATCAACTTGATAGGCACTATGCAGTACATTGCTCGGTAGACATCGATTATAACAGGCACTACGGTTTTCCTATACGTCAAAGCAGCAATATACGGGAAAGTGCCTATCAAATTAATGTCAACTGAGTTAGCGAATACGCCTGCAGATACTTATGGAAAACTGGTCCTTTAGGTATTTTGTAAGAAACTTTTAATGTAAATCGTCTTACGTTACTCTAAAATTGAAGCGTGATGACATTTTGTAGATTTCAGCCTGTGTATCTCTTGTCCCGCTTTACGTGCAATGATAACGGTGACTGCTACTCAAGATCTGATAAAAACATAGCTGTTTCATCAGTGGACCATCAAATAAACAGAACTCATTTGGTTTAGCACAAATAGCCCATATTTAACGATAAAATGTCGTTGATTGTGTACCCGCTTTGTCTTCACAAACCGACGAGCATTTACTATAGAACAAGTAGAGGATTGAAACGACCCTTGAAACCGTAACCGTCGTGAATGTCCCCGAGTTGTTCAGCCGCATGTAAGTGGGTATCATTTGGTGAAACACGATGGTTTGCTCTAAAGTGAGGTTATGCTAATTCATTTTGGTTTAGCTTCAAAAACTCCGTTACAAAACTGCTATAACAATTTAGTATACATACCTACTTAAATTATTTGAGTTAAAATGTTAGGTACTCAATAAAGTTACGCAGTGAGTCAGTTTCAGGGGCCTTGTTTTTATGACTTATTTTCCTTACGAGTAAAACTTGTATCACAATTATTGAAAGGCACAATTTACGGCTTTTAGCTTTTTCCAGCTATGAGGAAAGGGGTCCTAAGCCTGAACTATCAAGTTACTTCTTCTCGGTACGAGGAACAAGCCAAAAAAAAACCCGTCTTTAAAAATTACTTAAAATGTTCTAAATAAGTTCATTGAGAGCAGTGGTGGCCCAGTGGTATTGGCCGCGACTTACAAGTTGTAGGTCATGAGTTCAAAACCAGGCAGGCGCTTTACTTTGTGTAAATTAATTCATCATCACTGCTCTCAAAACTGTGAAGGAAAACATCATGAGGAAACCGGCATGTCCTAGAACCAAAAATTCGAAGACATGTGACATTCACCACTCCGCATTGGGCCCGCGTGGTGGATTACGGCCCACACCCTCTCACGAAGAGGAGGCCTGTGCCCCAGCAGTGGGACATTAAAAGGCTGAGACGACTGAAGATCATTTAGCAAGCTGTTTGGTACATAATAAAAATCTGCCTAGCCTTTTCTCAACTATCTTGGGGTCAACTTCCGGTCTAACCGAGGACTGGAGCGACTGCCTATCTAACCTCCACAACCCAGTTACTCGGTAATACGATACCCCTTAGTAAGACTGGTTGTCAGACTTTCGGGCTTCTGACGACCTGTAACGACTGTTAGAGATCCACGATTGACAGCCGGGACCAACGGCTTAACGTGCTTTCCGACGAACGGAGGAGTCTCCGTATGTAAAAATGGTCACCCATCCATGGACCAACCCCGGCAAGCGTAGCGTCGGTTAAAAATCAGTTAGCAGACTCGGTAGCGGGCCTGACTGCTCAGGAAGGAATTTTTTTTTTGTGGTGTGGGAATTAATCCAATGACATCTCCCGCTCTGGGTGGAGCGGGAGGTTGTGTCAGACTCTTACTGACTAAAACCCACCCCTGTTCCTTCCCTGCCTGAGTGCCCAGGGATGCGGTGACTCATGTTCAGAAAGTATCGGCGACCCCAGAAAAAATGAAGGCTCTGTTAACAAAAACTACTGGATAAACTCCAATTTACCAAGAATATGACAGTTTACAGGAATTTCGGCTATCATGACAACCAGCCTCCTTTGAAATCTATATAGCTATCCAGTTTACCGGTACATCTGATTGCAGACGTGAACCAATACACTGAATTCCTATCTCGCCGCCAACCTTGACCTGCTGTGTTAGATCGTATTGACGTTTGGCGGGCTACCTCTGTCGCGGGTCGGGCCGAGTAATGTGAACCGCGCCTCGAGCCTCCAATCTGTGCTTAGAAATCGTGTTTGTTTCATGAGGATAGCGGATAAATTAGAAACAGAGTTACCGCCTGCCTGGGCACTTAGGCAACTGAAGGAACAGGGGTGGGTTTTAGTCAGTAAAAGTCTGACACGCCCTCACGCTCCACTCAAAGCGGGAGAAGTCATTGGATGATTTCCCACCACCATAAAAAAGATCGTTTTATAATTAACCTGTGAACGGCCGAGCCTCTTATCGCAGTTTGACATATTTACGACCGGGCTCATAAAAAACAACTTGCTGAGGTTTCTATTGGAGCGAGGCACTTAAAGTAAACTTTTTTGGGTTGTTGAATAAACAGACCTTAGAATAACATGTAAACAATACTTGTAATTCGAGAGTTGAATTTTAATCAAATTCTGTTATCAACGATTTGTCGGGAATAGTGTGTGTGTGTGTGTGGGTAGTTGTTAAAACCACTGTATCAATTTACATGAAATTTTGCATGTTGCACTATGAATAGACAAGTAATCTAAGAACAGTGTTTTTAATGTAGAGTCCGATATCATATTTTCCTATTATTCACACTCAAACTTCAAATTACGAAATCAAAACAAAATAACGGCTTTTTAAAATTGAGTTTCTGCGTTTGCGTTGCGTTTTGTGTTGCGTCTTTTTTCTAACACTATGTAATAACTACCTAAGAATGCATGTGAACCATGCCACAGGATATAAGATCTTTAGTTATTTAATAAACCCCTGAACGCCCGTCGGCATGCGGGCATGCCGTCGGGCGTTAAGGGGAGTTTTTACGTTTTATTATCAAGAAGTTTTCTTGATAAACTCTTGATTTTTTCAATACACTAATTACCAATTATAACAAATACTAACATGGATAGCCATGTTATTAAACTATTACAAATGAATGAGGAAAGCATAGGCTTTCCTTAATTTGTAATAGTTTAGTCCAAGTAGTAGATTAGTAGATTATACGATTAGAGGCTGAATATATTAATCTTGAAGAACTTTGCCGAAACTGAAGGTCAATGACAAAAGGTAGGTACTCCTCAAGGGTATTACTATACTCTTTACCTAAGTCTTCAAAAACGAGGTTTGTTTTGTGTGTTTTTGTGTGAGATATTTATCATTCTATTGAAACAACGGCTTTGCCCGTGGCCTTTATTACAGGAGCCGTAGATTTTGCGAGATGAGAAGTAGCAAATGATACTAAGCAGTAGTATAGCTGACTCACAGTATAAGAATTCTTGTTATCGAAACAGTACTTCCAGACTCTTTACAGACATATACACAACCAAACAAATATTTAATTTGCTTACATTATTAGATACTAGCGACCCGCTCCAGCTTCGCTCGGGTACAAATTATACATATAAACCATCCTCTTCAATCACTCTATCTATTAAAATAAACCGCATCAAAATCCGTTGCTTAGTTTTAAAGATTTAAGCATACATAGGGATATAGGGACAGAGAATGCGACTTTGTTATATACTATGTAGTGATAGTGATGATTCATCACCTAGTGAACACAATAACATCACAGTTGAGTTCTGAGATGGTTTTGAATTTATTTACAATTGTAATTTTGTAAATAAATACTTTTTGGTCCTTCGCCATGAAAGTTATTTTTGTAGACCCAAGTTGTTCCATTATTTTCTGAAAACTATTTCGTAATTGCTACGTTTAGGTACAGAATTTAATTTGATAAACAATAACTATGTTGAACCTAGTTTTGAACTGGGCTTCAGAACTTGATAGATATTTAATGCTTCGTGCAAAGGTATTACAAGCGAACCGAGGTTTCATCTGATACGCTTTGTAAAAGTTTGTACACGCGCTTGGGATGTAATAAGACCTTTTACACTACAAACCATATTTCGGAGAAAAGCTATTGTGTGGTTTTAATTTCCGTGTTTCTGTTTTTAGGGAAAGTCCTAACCCCCCTAGGGAAAAGGAATATAGTATCAAACGAGAATAAAGTTCCCATACAGTGGTTGCTACGCGGTTGCCTACGCTGCTACGCTTTGCTACGCGGCTACGAATCACCTGCGGCTGCTACGACGCATCCCGGTCGAACGACACTTGCAAAGTTTACGATGTGTGAGTTTATTCTTTTGTATTTCTTATAGATAAACTCGAAACTGAGGGAGATCGAGGCGTTTTAAGGACAGTTATACACGTCAATGACTAAACCCGCTGCGAATCTAGCTAAGGACCCAAGAGAGCTAGAGCTAGATTGGCTCGAACCGAAGACATCCCGGACGTCAGCCTGTATGAGATTAGGATGGTTCTGAAACAGCTTAAAAACAACAAGGCGTCGGGTGAGGACGGAATCACGGGCGAACTCCTGAAGGCTTGTGGAAGAACACCGACCGGTCCTTAAGGCCCTTCAGAGGTTGTTTGATTCCGTCATACTCGAGGGAAAAACCACAGGCAAGAGGCAGAGGTGTGGTGGTACTTTTTAAAAGGGCGACAATGCCCTGCTTAAGAATTACAGGCCCATTTTACTTCTGAGCCATTTATAAAAGCTGTTTTCCAGAGTCATCCTGAACCGTCTCGCGCGCAGGTTTGAAGACTTCCAGCCTCCCGAGCAAGCCGGATTCCGAAAAGGCGTCAGCACCGTAGACCACATACATACGCTGCGGAAGGTTATACAGAAGACCGAAGAGTATAACCTGCCTCTTTGCTTGGCGTTTGTGGACTACGAGAAAACCTTCGATTCGATCGAGACATGGGCTGTACTGTAGTATCTCCAACGGTGCCAGATCGACTATCGGTACATCGGGGTGCTGAATTGTTTGTACGAGAACGCCACCATGTCAGTCCGACTTCAGGACCAGACCTCGAAACCTATCCTCCTGCACTAAGGTGTGAGACAGTGAGACGTTATTTCTCCGAAACTGTTCACAGCCGCAACGGAGGATGTCTTTAAGGTTCTGCAGGTGTATTTGCTAACTCAGTTGACACCACTTTGATAGGCACTATGCAGTACAAACCCAAGATCATGGTAAATACTCATGTAGCACCCAGTCTACCAAGATCGGAGACAATGCACTCGAAGTTGTAGACTAGTATGTTTACCTGGGACAAACGGTCCAGTTAGATAAGACTAACTTCCAGAAAGAGGTCAATCGTGGAATCCGACTAGGCTGGGCGGCATTCGGGAGGCTGCGCGGTATCTTCTCGTCCCACATACTACAGTGTCTCAAGACGAACGTCTATGACCAGTGCGTGTTGCCAGTGACACATGGAACTAAAACGTGGTCGCTCACAATGGGCCTCATCAGAAAGCTTAAAGTCACTCAAAGGGCAATGGAGATGCCTATGTTCGGAGTTTCCTTGCGTGATCGACTCAAGAATGGTGATATCCGCAAGAGAACTAAGGTTACCTACATAGCCCGAAGAATTGCCAAACTGAAGTGGCAGTGGGCTGGGCACATTGCCCGCAGAACGGACGCTCGATGGGACCGAAAGGTTCAGGAGTGGCGACCGCGTACCGGAAGATGCAGCGTTGGAAGGCCTCCAACAAGGTGGACCGTTGACCTGGTGAGGGTCGCGAGTAGTCGATGGATGTGAGATGCACAGAACCGGTCATTGTGGCGACACTTGGGGTAGGCCTATGTCCAGCAGTGGACGTCTTTCGGCTGAAATGATGATGATGATGATGATGAAATTCAAAAGACTATTTTAGATACTTGTGATCGGTCTGATCAAGATGAAGTCTAGAACTCAGGACTCAATTGATTGTGGCCTCTGAGTAGTTTAGGGGTTTTTTCTCAGAGTAGTTAGGGAAACTTATACCGATCTCATCTACTCCCCGAAGTTTTTTTTTGTTTGAAGGACAGATACAGTAAAAAGTAGTTTAAAAAAAAAGATGCTGTATCAAGTGCTCATTTTTATGCCGAACAGGGTCGCTGGTTTGGAGCTGATTTGAACTTATTCGTGATTTGTGGGATCTCTGTATACAAATCGGCCGATTAGTACTTTTTAGCGTGAGCTGCGATTTCTAAACAGCTGTCCTCTAGATATTGGTTCTTATCTCTTTCTGCATAGATTTTAAATAACTTTGGTCAAATGTTCGTATTCTTCATCAAAGTAGGCTTTGGGCCACTTTTTAGTTCCTTCCTCCTTTCTATGTTTGTTTACACTTCCTCAGACCTTCAATCCTTTCTCGTGTTGGATTTTAGATGCAGCCATTGTTCGTCTGGGTCTTTCATTTTCTAATTTAGGATCGTATTGTTTCTGAAAATAATCATATTCAGGTGCAGATATTTGGTTTGAGCTTCAACCGCAGATGTGCAACTAATAGTTGGTGGTCGCTGACACAGTCTGTGTCCGGGGGAAGGTTCTCGCGTTCGTCACAGATGACTTCCATCGGCCGGTTACTATGATGTAGTCAATCTGGTTACGATAGCGGTCTCCGTTTGATATCCACGTAAAGAGTCTGCCGGCGCTCAACTCAACAAACTTACGCAGAAATCAACGAATCTCTCGCCTTACTCATTTTGGATTCACAGTCCATATCTCCCGAGTATTTGACGGATGTGGTCGTCATTCAAAGTATTTCTCACCTTGGCATTCCAGTCACCTTGGACGGTTAAAACTTCACCCGTTGAGATGTTCACTATTGTTGTTTCGTGCGTGCTATAAAAGTTGTCGATATCATCCTGTGTTGAAAATTGGGTAACTGAGAATGAAACGCAACTATTTTTATTTAGATTGAAAGATGAATATTGGAGGAAGCACTTGGAATCATGTTTTCATAATGCAAGATATCGTTGATTTCTAAAAATAAATGATTATGTTAAATCTCCACCTCTTAAGATCCGAAACTCACCTGTAAGTTTAAAAAAAAAAAAGCGTGAATCAGTGAAAAAAAAAGCGTGAATCGGCTGACACCTCGGGTTGTCGTCGGGCTTTCAATTCGTCAACCCGGGTTGTCCGCGGATCTTAAAAGGTTAAATTTATTTTGAATTGTTGCATTTTGCTATTGTTTAAAAGCTTTATTAATTTCTTTATAGTTACTAAATAAACTACAGACTACTAAAATAACCACAGTTTACTAAAACGCTTGTTGTATCTGCCAATCTGTGCTTTATTGAGTCGGTTTTTTTTTTTTTTGGGGGGTGGGAAATCATCTTATGACTTCTTCCGCTCTAGGGTGGAGCGAAAGGGCGTGTCAGACTCTTACTGACTAAAACCCACCCCTGTTCCTTCCTGCCTACGCGCCCGGGGGCGAGGTAACTCTTTCGAATTTATCCTCAACCCCCGGGCAGGCATTGGCCGTGGCAGGCCCCGTCCTTTGCTGACAACTCTTTGAGGCGCGCGTGGAACACTACGCGCCGTCGACTCTCGGGCCTGGTGCTGATCGGACGGCGAGTTACCCACTACTCGCCGTCCGCAGGCCCGGGTTTATTGAGTCGGTGATCACTTATACGAGTACTCAACTGGTGAGGAATCGACATTGTATGTATTAGGAAAGAGAGGATGCACCATTGTCATAGATAGTTTAAATGTATAGGATGCACAGAGGTTTGGAGATATTTGATGCAGACGTATTTGAAGTTATATGTGGTACTGTGGTAGAATCAAGCTCTCCAAGAAAATTTATTTTAGTGTAAAAGTATTTTTATCGTGACATTACCCTTATTAAAAACTTATTTAATACACTAGCTTCTCTGTTTTTATGAAATACCTACATAAGCTTTGCCATAGAATAAAACAAAAGTTCTTAACAAGCAAACTTTTTAAGAAATTAATAGTTTATTATGAAAAAACTCCAGGCTTATAAATAGGAGACACATTACCTCATGGTTCTCTGTATGGTATGTGTATGGTAACCTCAAGGTTCACATGCAATTTTTTTTGATGATAATTATTTAATTATCATCAAAAAAAAAAAGGATAAATAATTTTATTTTTGTAAGTAGGTTTTAACGACACTTTTACACGTCAACATTTTTTTTAAATCTAGATGAGGCCGGTGTTTCCTAGCTGACTACCCTGAGAAGTAACACCGAAACAAACTCAGAGGTCAAAGTCTCTTTTAAAGTGTTCAAATCCATACAATATGTACTGGTCAAATCATATGAGAACCATGTACGTTTATGTCTGGGATGAGCTTTTGAGGAAAGCAACAAACAAATTCGAGTGGACCTGTCCAGACAGTGCAAACATTTGTCAGTTATCGTGAAGCTCAACTCAGAACTTTGAGGAGCTGAACGAAGCGACAAACACTACCAAAGTAAGGACATTTGGGTAGGCCGCAAAAATACTCAAACTGCCAGAAAATCATAAAATCTACATGAATATTACAACATACATAGTTCTCGCATGCACATTATACTATATGAGCACCATGCAGCTTAGTGTCTGTAATGGTCTTTTGAAGAAAGAACCACACATATTTGTGTGGACCTGTCCAGTCAGTGCAAGCATTTGTCAATAGTCGAATAGCTCAACTTAAAAACCACTAAGGAGCTCAATGACTTGACGAACAATACCAAAGAAAGAACATTTGGGTAGGCGACAAAAGTACTCAAACTGTCAGACAACGTTAAAAAATTCTGTAAAAAGGAGGAGAAAATAATAATAATAACCCAAATAGTCCTCACATTTACAATAATTAAGTAATAAAAAAAATATATGATACTTTACAAAGTAAATATTCATGTCAAACAAAATAGTAATAATAAAATGTCAATCAAAAAAAATTTAAAAATATAATATAACACTATACAAGTATTCATATCAAAAACGAATATTAAAAAATAAAATATTTCATCAGTGTTAATATAAAGTACTTACCTATGAAAACAATGGCTCATGTTTATTATTGAAGCAGCTCAATCCCACGCCTTTTTGTCCTCAATGTAGTCATTAATTGTGTAAAAAGCTTTCTGGCATAGCTTACCTTTAATAAACGATTTAAATTTATTTATGCTTAGTTCTTGAATTTGGCTAGGAAGTTTATTATAGAAACGTATACATTGGCATCTAAACAAACCACCTATTTTCTTCTTGAGCCTGGTTTTAGGTAAAATTAATTGGTGTTTGTTCCTAGTATTTATGCTATGGATATCACTGTATCTTTTAAAGAGCTTAATATTTTTATGTGCACACATGAGATTTTCATATATATTGAGAGGGAACAGTCATAACTTTAATTTCGGAAGTCAGTGTATACAAACACCAACTGCCGAAATTATAGTTTTTTTTTAATTTTTAGTGTAAGTACTAATGAAAACAGAAGTGCATGGAGAGTTCCAAACCAAAATCGTTTGTACAGGGTTTCATCGCCTTAATAATACGTCTTGAACGACATAGATGGCGCTAGTATAGTAGTTGGATTGGAAAATATACATCTCTCGTTAAAGAACATTATCTTGTTTTTTGCTAGTTACAATATTACTTAATTTTAACACAAATTCTCCTACGACATTACAAACCTTATAAAGCAAAGCTCGTAATAACTAGGATTCGAACTCGGTGGCATAAAATTTACCGATACCATAGCCACTGGACTATTGCGTCATTACGCAATGAGTTAAAATTATCCTACTCTTTATTATATCGAAGTTGTTTAGCGACTTTAACCTGTATCATAAATCTCAAAAGAATTGAGGGTAGTTTAATATTGACTGTATAAAAATTAAATCTTTTTGTTCAGTCATAACGTTCTTTACTATCTTTGAGTGAGATCAGTTACGATTGCATTTAACAATTTTTTAATATTTATCTTTACAATGAGTTCGCGTTCTAATATTGATATGGCTACGAGGGCCCAAATAATAGCATTTTATAATCAAGGCCTAAATTATTCTGAAATTTCGAGAGAAACTGGCTTAAACGTAAGTAATGTTTTAAAATCACTGTTCGTTATTTATTTTATTATCCATGGTTATCGATACACGAAAATAATAAATAATATATTTCCCTTATAGGTAAAGACTGTCACTTTATGGATAAAGCGGTTTCAAGAAGAGGGTTCGTTGGAACACCGCAGTAGATCTGGCAGAAGACGCCATATTGACTCAGACCAGCGTCAACTTATGGTGCAAGGTTATGAGGAAAATGGCTTTACACCAACAAGATATTACGCAGAGTTGTTTGATACATCTTTGCGGACGGTGTATCGTGCTCTTCATAGTGAAGGTCTGCATTATCGTCGACATGCTATTAAGCCATTGCTAACCAAAGCTAATAAAAGAGCACGATTGGAGTTCGCTTTGAAATACAGACATTTCGACTGGAGCAACGTTATCTTCAGTGATGAAAAGACTTTCAAGTCTAGCCAGCACGGGCGAGTTAGGTTGTGGCGTAGGAATAATACGCGTTATGATAGTGATCACGTTGTGCCTAACTCTGAATCCGGTCGTATAAAAGTGAACATTTGGGGATGGATGACAGCTGCAGGACCAGGAGAACTTACTGTAATTCCCAGTCGTGCAAACAGTGTTAACTACTTAGATGTGCTGAATGACGTCATGTTGCCCACTGTGCGGAATGTTTTTCCTGTAGAAGACATGCCAGTAATAACGTTCGTGCAGGACAATTGTCCTACACACCGTTCCATAATTGTGCAAGAGTGGTTTAGCCAGCAATCGGACATACGAATTATTCCTTGGCCTGCGAGATCGCCAGATTTAAACCCCATTGAAAATTTATGGGGCGTTATGGTTCAAAAGTGGGACAATAGGAACGAAAGGACTAAGGAAGCACTGAGTACTCACTGCATGGAGGTATGGGATTCTATACGGGGTCACAATTTATGTGAAAAATTAATAGACTCCATGGGTTCGCGGTTGCAAGCTGTAATCGATCAAAATGGCGGATACACGAAATATTAAAGAATATAAAGTGTTGACTATTGAATTGAGTAATAATGATTGAGTAAAAATGAAAAGACCGGGGTAGCTATAATTTATATGATAAATTACAGTAATCAAACTTGGTGTAAGTTGGATAAATTTATACATTACTTTATACCAAAAAAATGTTATTACACTAATGATTTTGATTTCTTATATAATATAAGAAATTAAAATAAAAACAATATAAATATAGATTCCTTTCCAACATAATAAATTATTTATTTATTATTATAAACAACTCGGTCCCAAAATGACAGCTATAACCCGGTCTTACAATTGTTATTGATTTTAGGTTTAGCTTCAATTTCTTCCTCCTTCTGGAACGAATACTTAAGCTATGAACCTTAGTCATAACATAATGCACAAATCAATCATTATAGTCAATACCACTAAACATAATTATGCAAAACGTAAAATTTTTATAATTTATGAGTAGGTAAAATATTTACTGAACTAAGGTTGCATATATAGTGAAAGTTATTATAACATAATGTAAATAAAACTAAATAATAGAAGAATAGCACAACACAGTTTTGATTTAGAATACTTATAATATCTATTATACAGTTTTACTTTGTTAAGGTCTTTTATTTTGTAATAGAGTTATTCAGTTATAAATTTTACTTGTATTTCTCCTTAATAAGTGAATTAAATCATTGTTAATTGGATGTAAAACTGCTAGGTTAGGTTATACATTCTATAAGAAAGAAAGACATAAATTGTATTCTTCTTTGAGAATTAAATGTCTTAAACTGTAATCAATAAAATAGTTTCATTTCTTATCCTTTACGAGAATTAAACTTAGTAAATCTTAAGCTGTAAGAAAAATATATCTAAATCTTCTTACATAAATGTTTTTTACTAATAATACTAATACTTACCACCAATTATGAAAGTAATTTATATAATATATATTTATATAATGTTATATATAGTAGTATATGTATACTTGTATATTATCCCTATATTCATTTATACATCTTATACCTCATATTTTTTATATTATTTATAACAAAAAATAAAATAAAAACGTTTAAAAATACAAAAAATAGAATATAAATTATATATTATAATAATTTAATTTAAAAAAAGTCGACAGAGAGCTGGGTTGCGAACCGGTGCCCTGTTGAACGATCTATGTTATTCTGCCATGCTTATCCACCTGAGCTACTGATTATTTATTCTGGAACGTGAAAATAAGAGCTACTTTGTGAATGTAGGGATTTTTATTATTTATGATCGACGCCATCTGTAGTCGAATTAACCGATATACCAATTGGCTTATTTAGTTTGGTTTAGATGGCGCTGTATTAAGTACTCGGAAATAAGAAAAAATAGTAATTTTTGTTTATTTGAATATAAATATATTATTATTACTTAGTAATTATTTTAGGTATTAAAAACCTTATTATCTGCCTCTGCATAATAAGGTTTATAAGCTTTGCAGTGTTATTTTCATGATTGAACAGCGCCATCTAGTCGTCTCATGAAAGTCATGATACGTAATGCGAAACCTCACAGTCAAAAGTCGACCTTAGGCTCTCCATGCACTTTTGTCTTCAATAGTACCTACTTATATTTTTTTTTGGAAGTCGGTTGTCTTTTTTGTAAAAAAGTTCTTTATTTTTCACTTTTTAGTTGTTATACCCCAGAACTAAAAACCCCAATAACATGGAACGTGGAATTTAGACATAGTTGTAATTGGAGAATACCAAAACGTCATCTAGGTATACGTCTTTTCCGTTTTTGTTCAGTTTTTCAAAAAGCGATAAAAGATAAAATTTATATCCGACGACCTTGGGAGTATACTCTATCGGATAAAAAAAGAATTTTGAAAATCGGTCCTCAATTGACAGAGAAATCGGCGGAAATACATGAAAAAAAACAGTCGAACATAGAACCTCCTTCTATTTAGAAGTCGGTTAAAATAAACACACACATGACACATTGTTCATATTGTAATGTCAAATTTCCTGTTATACTTAACAGGAAAAATAATTGTCATCAAAATAAAATTAACTGTTATTATTTAATTACTGTGAAATAGACAGTAGTTAACAGGAAAAAAAAATCCAAGCGATACTGAAATGGTATAAATGGAGCCCAGGAATCCCATAAAATGCATTCCCCTCACAAAAGTCGAGTAGTAAGCACTTGTCAACATGAAGCTCTTCATCATGCTCCTGATGGTCGCGTTACTCGCCGCGCTGTGTGCGGCGCAACCGGTTGACAGCTCAGCCCCCGAGCAACCAGACACTACAGGAGTTCTGCGGTTCAAGAGAGACAGTTTCATCATTGGCAGTTGTCCGCCGGGTTCCATCAAATGGGGCGGTTGGTGCCTTCCCGATAAGTAAGTAGTAATATTATTTCATATTTTACCACTTCTGAACGGGTTTAGTATTGTTTCCCATTATAGGAGCTCGTGGCTAAAGTAATAACAGACGCACGGGTCGAACCATCAGGTTCAGCTACGCTTGCCGGGGTTGGTCCATGGATGGATGGATCTTTACGAAAACACGTTAAGCCGTTGGTCTAGGCTGTAAATCGTGGAGTCATTACGGGTCGTCAGAAGCCCGAAAGTCTGACATCCAGTCTTACCAAGGCGCATCGTATACTGTATATAATTATATCGTATACCCAGTAACTGGTTTGTGGAGGTCAGATAGGCAGTCGCTCGATGTAAAATACTGGTATTCAGCTGCATCCGGTTAGACTGGAAGCCGACCCCAAGATAGTTGGGAAAAGGCTAGGCAGATTTTTAGTACTGTTTGCCATTTAAAAAAAAAACTAGATGAGGCTGGTCGTTGATTGACTTATTGCCATAACTCATTCTTCTGATCCTATTGTCCTAATTTATTTTAGTATGTTTAATAAAAAATAAAAGTTTAGTAACCTGGTCTACATGCTGAAATTTCCGAGGACATATAACAGTATCATCATTCTCCTGCCCTTATCCCAATTTATTTGGGGTCGGCGCAACATGTCTTTTTCTTCCATACTCCTCTATTAGTCGTCATCTCTGTAGTCACCCCTTTTTTACCCATATCCTCTTTCATACAGTCCAACCATCGTTTCTTTGGCCTTCCCCTACTCTTATAGCCATCCACATCCATACACAAGACTTTCCTCACGACATTTTCTTCATTCCTCCGCATCACATGCCCATACTACGACAACCGATTTCCACACAACTTTTCAGTCAGCGGTGCCACTTTCAGACTTCCTCTTATATACTCATTCCTAATTCTATCCATGCGCGTAACACCACACACCGCTCTTAGCATTCTCATCTCAGCTACATGCAATTGCTTTTCATTCATCCCTTTAACAGTATAAGCATGCTTAAATAAGCACGTTTTTAAGACCACATTTTTCTCTTTCACAGCGATGATTATTCAGAAGAAACAGATGTGAAACGTCCAGAGGATGCTCAGAGGATTTCAAATGTTAACTGAAGACGTATTTGAACTTTAGTGTAATAAGAATCAATCTTTAAGAGAATTATATTCATAATGTAAATCAATTCTATTAACTTGATGTAGGTACGCTTTGGTGCAAACTGTTAGTATATTCATAGCAAGTAATCCTTGTAATATATATAAAAATCTCGTGTCACGGTGTTTGTTGTTGCACTCCTCCGAAACGGCTTGACCGATTTAAATGTCTTTTGTTTTGTATCAGATAGTATTTTGCACCCTCCTACCCCCGCCCCTCATTATTTTATCGCAGAATACCGTTTGTTGGGTCAGCTAGTAATATTATAAATACGAAAGTTTGGATATATGGATGGATGTTCGTTACGCAATCATCGTCGGATCTGGATCAAATTTGTATCAGAGATAGGTTTTAGAATGAAATAGCATATATGATACTATTTTTATCTCAGGAGAATGTATCCTTGGGATGATTTTCGTTTTGGTAGAAGCAAGTTTTTTTAATAAATAACAATAAATTATGTTTTGTTTATTTTGCGTATTTGTAAGTACGTATTCACAATAAATATTTTGAGCCATCGACACATTTGATCGTGGCGCGGTCGGCATAAAGCCTTCCAACCACTGTAGGATGTGCACGGATAGGTTTGTCACGTATCGTTAGCTCCGCGGTTCAATTGTTTACCAGCGTTCGAGTGTAGGTTCTAGCATAAAGAAGTTTGCAAACTTTTGTTTTGTTTCTTTTGGAGGTAGTGCAATCTTCTATATAATTCATCATCATCAGCCTTTTTTTAATGTCTCCACTGCTGGGGCACAGGCCTCCTCTCTGTGAGAGGGTGTGGGCCGTAATCCACCACGCGGGCCCAATGCGGATTGGTGGATGTCACATGTCTTCGAATTTTTTGTTCTAGGACATACCGGTTTCCTCACGATGTTTTCCTTCACCGTTTTGAGAGCAGTGGTGATGAAATAATTTACATAAAGTAAAGCGACTGCCTGGGTTTGAACTCACGACCTACAACTTGTAAGTCGCGGCTAATACCACTGGGCCACCACTGCTCTATATTTAATTAGTTTAATTTATCAAATTCAATCAGCAATCAAATCCATTTTGTTAGTAAAATATCTTATAACTAGTGTTAGTAGTAAACAAACAAGTACACTGAAAAAAATAATTTCTTACTACAGCACATTAAAGCGATTTCATTAACATTCACTGACTTTATACAGTAAAGCGAAATGTGTGTAACACATTAAAAGGCAAAACAGTAACGTTTAATGATTGAACAGTTAATTTAACGGATAGCACTGTAAAACACACTGATCTTGATGCCCGAAAAAGTAACCGTGTTGTAGCAGTAAATTTTAAAGGTTTGAACGATATCTCCAAATGACTAAAACAGTTAATTTAACAGACAGCACGATAAAACTAACTGATCATGATTCCCGAAAGAGTACCCGTGTTGTAGCAGTAAATTGTAATGGTTTGAACGATATCATCAAATGACTAAAACAATTAATTTAACAGATAGCACAGTAAAACTAACTGATGATTATTCTCCAAAAAGTACCCATGCTGTAGCAGTACGTTATAATGATAGAAACGATATCACTAAATGATTAAAACAGTTAATTTGACAGATAGCACGGTAAAACTAACTGATCATGATTCCGGAAAAAATACCTGTGCTGTAGCAGTAAATTTTAATGGTTTGAACGATATCATCAAATGACTAAAACAATTAATTCAACAGATAGCACAGTAAAACTAACTGATGATTATTCCTCGAAAAGTACCCGTGCTGTAGCAGTACATTGTAATGGTTTGAACGATATCATCGAATGACTAAAACAGTTAATTTGACAGATAGCACGGTAAAACTAACTGATCATGATTCCGGAAAAAGTACCCGTGCTGTAGCAGTAAATTGTAATGGTTTGAACGATATCATCGAATGACTAAAACAGTTAATTTAATAGATAGCACAGTAAAACTAACTGATCATGATTCCCGTAAAAGTACCCGTGTTGTAGCAGTAAATTGTAATGGTTTAAACGATATCACCAAATGACTAAAACAGTTAATTTAATAGATAGCACAGTAAAACTAACTGATCATGATTCCCGTAAAAGTACCCGTGTTGTAGCAGTAAATTGTAATGGTTTGAACGATATCATCGAATGACTAAAACAGTTAATTTAATAGATAGCACAGTAAAACTAACTGATCATGATTCCCGTAAAAGTACCCGTGTTGTAGCAGTAAATTGTAATGGTTTAAACGATATCACCAAATGACTAAAACAGTTAATTTAATAGATAGCACAGTAAAACTAACTGATCATGATTCCCGTAAAAGTACCCGTGTTGTAGCAGTAAATTGTAATGGTTTGAACGATATCATCAAATGACTAAAACAATTAATTTAACAGATAGCACAGTAAAACTAACTGATGATTATTCCACAAAAAGTACCCGTGCTGTAGCAGTACATTGTAATGGTTTGAACGATATCACCAAATGACTAAAACAGTTAATTTAATTGATAGCACAGTAAAACTAACTGATCATGATTCCCGTAAAAGTACCCGTGTTGTAGCAGTAAATTGTAATGGTTTGAACGATATCATCAAATGACTAAAACAATTAATTTAACAGATAGCACAGTAAAACTAACTGATGATTATTCCACAAAAAGTACTCGTGCTGTAGCAGTACATTGTAATGGTTTGAACGATATCACCAAATGACTAAAACAGTTAATTTAATAGATAGCACAGTAAAAGACACTGATCATGATGCCCGAAAAAGTAACCGTGTTGTAGCAGTAAATTTTATAGGTTTGAACGATATCTCCAAATGAATAAAACAGTTAATTAACAGACAGCACGATAAAACTAACTTACCGTGATTCCTGAAAAAGTACCCGTGCTATAGCAGTAAATTCTAATGGTTTGAACGATATCATCAAATGACTAAAACAATTAATTTAACAGATAGCACAGTAAAACTAACTGATGATTATTCCACAAAAAGTACCCGTGCTGTAGCAGTACATTGTAATGGTTTGAACGATATCACTAAATGATTAAAACAGTTAATTTGACATATAGCATGGTAAAACTAACTGATCATGATTCCGGTAAAAGTACCTGTGCTGTAGCAGTAAATTGTAATGGTTTGAACGATATCATCAAATGAATAAAACAGTTAATTTAACAGATAGCACGGTAAAAGTAACTGATCATAAATCTCGAAAAAATACTGTTGCTGTAGCAATAATTTGTAATGGTTTGAACGATATCACCAAATGAATAAAACGGTTAATTTAGGGTGTGTGTTCATGAAAATGGATAATAAACAACCTTTATGGGACAAAAGAAATAATTTCCTATCATACTGATGGTGACTAGTAGTCTTTCTTCGGGTGAAATGGGTTGAACATGCCAGTTACACCATCTCTTACCGATTTTCTATTTTTATTAAATACTAACTGCACCCCGCGGTTTCACTCACGTAGACCAGGATAAAAAGTAGCATATGTGTTAATCCAGGGTATAAGCTATCTACATACCAAAATTAATCCAAATCCGTCCAGCCATTTGAGCGTGACGAAGTAACAAACATACACACTCACAAACTTTCGCCTTTATAATATTAGTGTGATGTAGTTACTTATATGTTTCTTGTGTCATCCAGGTATAATCATAAAACTTTTGTTCATCAAACTTTGTCTTTTATAAATAAACTAGCTGCGCCCCGCGGTTTTACCCGCCTAGAAATATAAGGTAGCCTTTATGTTAATCCAGGCTATAAGCTATCTACATACCAAATTTCATCCAAATCGGTCCAGCCGTTTGAGCGTGAAGAAGTAACAAACATACACACTCACAAACTTTCACATTTATAATATTAGTAGGACTAGCTGCGGCTCGCGGTTTCACCCGCGTAGACCAGGATAAAAAGTAGCCTATGTGTTAATCCAGGGTACAAGCTATCTACAAACCAAAATTCGTCAAAATCAGTTTAGCCATTTGAGCGTGAAGGAGTAACAAACATACACACTCACAAACTTTCGCCTTTATAATATTAGTGTGATGATAATATGACCCATACCTACTTTTTTCTTTTCCTGTTATAGACACAAACTGTTCTTTTCTTTCTAAATTTATAATAACACTTTCCCAGAGTTAAAAATTTGTCGTCGAACGAACTCGAGGCCGTGGTTGTCAATAAGGGCAGATTTACTTGTTTCTTTATGTAGACCAACAGCTGATCGCGGCGGTCACTGCCCTCACGCGCGTGCGAATTTCAAACTGTTGTTATTGTGAAAAAGTGAATACGTGTAAAAAAAAAGTTTCTTTGGGAAAGTTGTTTGTAATCATGAGTACAATCACGTGTTTAATTAAGTATCGGTCAATAATTACCAGTCACCCTATATATGTATATATTTGATACATTTTATTCAAATTTTAATTACCTCGATTAAAACTACGACATTGTACAAAATTTCAAATAAACTACTTTCGTCTTATGTATTTCAAAAACATACATTTTCTCATATTTAACGGTTGCATCTGGGGAGTGTGCGGACGGAATTGAAACCCGTTTCATCATCGGACCATAAGACGTACGGCGATGCGCCACCGGTAGATGGTGGACATCCCACCTACACGCACAAAACGTTTTAAGAACACATTCATTGTGCGCACAGCTAGGGAGTGGAATTCCCTACCAGAGTCTGTGTTTTCTCATAGCTACAACCTGGGAGCCTTTAAGTAAAGAGTGATTAGCTATGTCCACACTATGCCCTTTAGGCAAGCGTAATCCATCGTCGACCACCATACAGAATAAATTACCTATTAATTACCTGTGCAGAATAAATTATTTTTCTTTCTTTTTTTTTTTTTATTTCAACAACTTATGGCTTATTCAAAAGCACGTTTTTCCTGGCACAAGTGTATTGCTTTGTACTTAATTTTTTGTTTTACTATTATGCGTTAAAAAGAGGTAGGTAAATACCTGTCAATTGCCAGAAGACATAATGGTTAAATAGTACGTACACCGTTTAGAATCTTCATTAGGTACATCATATTGAATAATAATCAAAAATTTAGGTACAGAAAACAAATAAAATCTAGATTGTGTTCTTTGTTTCAACTTTTTCGCTTAGATTTTTCGGGGCCCTGAGGTCCCGGATCTTTGGAAAGCATACCTAGCTACGAGGGGCCGAAACCAACTCGCAGAGGCCCATTTAGACGCTTTTTATGAAATGAGGCACACGATTATTTTTATTTTTAAACTAGGTACTTACCTATTCTTAAGCAAGTTTATTGTTTACGAATAATGAAAAAAAATTACAAATTTACAAAATTTACACCCTATTTTAACTGAGAATAATCTTGTAAAAAAGTGCTTTCTACAACGAATCTTAAGCTGCAACTAATGATCTCATTTTGATTTAAAAATTTAAGCTGCTGACCCATTGTCCTTGACAAAACTCTTTATAGTAATACTAGTGACCCATCCCAGCTTCGCACGGCTACAAATTACACCTAAACCTTTTTCATGAATCATTCGGTGTATTGGTGAAAACCGCATGAAAATCTGTTCAGTAGTTTTTGAGTTTATCGCGTAGGACGCGGCGGAGGACTTTGTAGATCAAAAAATATTTTTAAAAACAAGCTCATAGCTGGGACAAAAAACTAAAAAGGTAAAAATAAATTCTAGTAAGTAGGTATCTGGCTTGTAGATACTTACCTATATTCTTAAAAGCTTGAGGCACTACCCGTTACAGGTTAGAGGTTAGGTACCTACTTACTATACTTCTGTGCCTCAAGCTTTTAAGAATATAGGTGAGTACCTACCTAACTAGCTACAAGCCAAATACTTAGGTACTAGAACTTATTGATATTCCTGGAGGAACATTGGCTCATACACGGAATAGAAAAAATATCTATTCCGTGGGCTCATATAACACAGGCTTTTTGCCTAGTTTAGGAGGCTGCAATTCGAGTTTTGATTGTCACCATGTAGGTACAACATTATGTTTTGTAACTGTGTTCTAAATATTCAAGTGTAAATGTACAAATGAAAGATTAGTAGGTATTATTATTTTTAACTTTTTAGTTCATAGTCCCAGAGCTCGAGGCTAAAATAATAACAGCCGCACGGGTCGATCCCTCAGGTACGCTTGTCGGGGTTGGTCCATGGATGGGTGACCATCTTCACATATCGAGACTCCTCCGTGCCTCGGAAAGCACCTTATGCCGTTGGTCCCGGCTGTCAATCGTGGATCTTTGACAATCGTTACGGGTCGTCAGAAGCCCGAAAGTCTGACATCCAGTATTACAAGGGGGTATCGCACGTACCCAGTAACTGGGTTGTGGAGGTCAGATAGGCAGTCGCTCCATGTAAAATACTGGTATTTAGCTGCATCCGGTTAGAATGGAAGCCGACCCCAAGATAGTTGGGAAAAGGGTAGGCAGATTTGAGTCCCAGATAAGCTTGTTTTTTTAAATTATTTTTTACTTTTAACTTATTTTTTACTTTATAGTAAGTAGGGTATTTTAGAGTAGGCGTAATGCTTTAAAATATTCTACGGATATTATGATGTGATGTAAAGTGCTCCTCAAGACGAACGATCGAGTGCAAACTCGGTGAGGTTATGTTATTTTATCACAGAGATGCTGTGGCCACCTTCTAGCTTCATCATCAGACCTTGGATATTGTCTAGGTGTAAAGTGCTCCTCAAGACGAATAAATCGAGCCCAAACTCGTTGGTGTCACGTTGTTTTACCACAGAGATGCTGTGGCCACCTTCCAGCTTCATCATCAGACCCTGGATATAATTTGGGCGTAAAATGCTCCTGCAAATCGAAAAGACCTACTTTGTTGTTTGTTTTCTTTATACAACGTTGATGTGACAGAGGGGCGTTAAATTAAACTACGTATACTATACGTGTTTAGTATTAATTCGATACGGTATAAAAATAAAAATAATAATAAATGAGGTTTTTTTTTTTTCAAACAAACTAAATAGCTTACAATTCAGAGTAAAACGCAACCACCCTTTATACCATACTTTATACCCATTATCCTTGTTTGCATTGCCATCTTATAGCGAAAATGTACTTGTGACTTGCGTGAGAACGGCAACAACGCGTCGTATCGTAGGTTATACTCAGATTTATCGTTTTAAGGTGCATGACCTGTGCGTATAGACATAATCAGCTGTTAGGAAAGATACATCGTGTTCAAACGAGGCCAAAACTTAAAAAATCGTTTGTGACTAAACTACTGCTCCGATTTAATTGATTTTTGGTACAGAGCTTGAAAATAGTACCTAGTATAGGCAGTTTAAAGGAAAGCCCCTCTGTCGTATCAACTTTGTATATAAAGAAAACAAACAACAAAGTAGGTCTTTATGCTAAAACCTACACTTAGTCTCTAGATAAAATCATAGAGGTAGAGGTGCCCCTTCCCAGAACATGACTCACACACTAGAACGCACCAAGTGCCCATACACCTGTATTATGGAAGACCCAACGTATTTAATAAGATCAAAACCATCGACTCGAAAGAAGAAGAAATGGTAAAGGATTGACTAAAAGACATTTAGATAAAAAAAAAATGGTAGCGCTTGTTTTAAACCTGTTACATTTTGGATTTTATGGCAATTCTTTACGCTGATGGAATTGCACTTTGTCTCTGGGAACGCAACCGCAGTGGACAAGCCCGTCTACATTTTGATGTGAAACATCTATAGCCGCACGTAAAACCGATTTCTGGCGTGGCGACGCATGCCGTGGCGACGCGTCGCCACGCTATACGATGTTTTTTTGTTTTGTTATTACACCATCAAATAGTAAGATTTTTTGTTTTGTTATTACACCATCAAATAGTAAAGTTATCGCCATACTACGTTTGTATGGAAGAATGACCGACTAGGACACCCTTAAACTAAGCTTGTTTAAAAATCGTAATATTTTATTTTATCATTATGACATATTTAGTTCCTATCACAATATGTTCTTTTCTGCATATTACTTTTACAAAATAATGTCGATGTTTCACATCTGCCAGGTGTCCCGTGACGGCTCACATTTTTTTCAAACAAAGCGAAGCTTTTTTTTTTTGGGACTAGCCCGCCAAGCTATTCCCAAACCACTGTAACTTCTGTAAGCCAGAATCAACAGTGGCGACCACCAGAAAAAACGCCGAGGCAATGAAGCTCGACGAGTCCCAGAGAAACGGTTAAACTGTCTTGGGTCCCGCAACGAAATTAATCAGAAAAGTCAGCGGAGGAGTAAGAAAAACATAATTTCCACTTCTCTCCTAATCAAGCGGGAGACAGAACAAAACTAGGCCATTAGGCACAAAGGGGGTTTTTAAAACTGGGGTAAGCCCAGTTGCCAAGCACCACTGGTTAAAAACACTAATATTAATGGGTCCTAAAATTATGAGCTGTTACACTTGATTCCAATACATGGCAAAAACGCTTGAACGCACGGAAATACGTTCTAGTTTCCAGTAGGTCCGTGTAATAGACAACTCCAGACGTAGGCTGAATACTATCCAACATAATATTGCGCTCAGTTTGCCAAACAGTACACTCCCATAGGATATGATGTGCGGATTGTTCGATTCGCAATCAGGTGTAGAACATTGACATAAAGGTGAGGCAACAAGCTTGAAGGAAAATAGTTTTCTCTTAAAGTTGCCATGACCTGTGAGAAATTGGGCAACACAGTGATTCACCTCCAGCCATGTCCTATCCAGCCGTTCGCGAACCAATGGGAAGAACCGGTGGAGGTGTCTGCCTTTGATGGAACTTTCCCACCTACATTGCCATTCGGATAAAAGGTCCTCCCAAACGTCAGTTTGAGGTTTAAGTAATCTAGAAATCTTGTCACGATCACGTTCAGGTAAAAAGTCTGGGTCCGTAGTCTTTCGTGCGGAATAGTACATTGCAGCGAAGCTTCATAAACTTGCGTAGCTTAGCCGGGGGATGCAGTGGAGCGGGGCTTTTAGATAGTTAAGGGCTTTTTTTTTTTTTTTTTTTTTTTGGGGGGTGGGAAATCATCCTATGACTTCTTCCGCTCTAGGGTGGAGCGGAAGGGTGTGTCAGACTCTTACTGACTAAAACCCACCCCTGTTCCTCCCTGCCTCGAGTGCCCGGGGGCGAGGTAACTCTTTCGAATTTATCCTCCACCCCCGGGCAAGATAGTTAAGGGCTAGACACAGTTTTAATATCCTGACCGGCTGTTAATGATCGATATGGGTGGCTCGAAATTCTATGAGAACATGAATGTTTCGCATACAAAGTGCAGCACAGTTTTAGGTAAAAAGTCTTTTTTTGTTTTTAATGAAGAGCATAAGTGATAAGTAAATATATCAAATTGGGTCTACACTAGCTTGTTACTAATATAGTTATCTATCTGTGGTCTACACAGAGAAAAAAATAATTTTGAAATATTAGGTGTCGATGATAGGGCTTCATATAAGGAAGCTCTCACGTCACTGTCAGTGAAAACGAAAGACAGTTCTCGTAATCGAGCAATCAGAGTAAGATCCCAGAGCAATCAGACATAACTTATTTTCACAAGGATGAAACCTGAAGTTTTCAGTAGCGTCTCGTGTGCCTTGAATACCTACGCGCTTTGTGGAACTTGCCGAGTGACACCTGGGCAGGTGAGAAAGGTAACTAAAAATAAGAATTATTTAACTTAAATTCACATGGCTGATTTTTATATATGTCACGTAGAATATTATTTTAAAGTAATATCATAAGTGTCAGACACTTTTGATGGACAAGAGCTTTTTTCAGACGCTTTTAAGCTTCCCAAAAAATAAATGAACTTTACTTATTTTTACATGTCTGATTTTTTAATAATTATGTTATTGAAGTATTTATTTAAAAGTTATATTCAATCAGTCAGACAAATTAGAGTGACCAAACATCCCCTAAGACAAAAATTATTCAGCCAGAAGTATGAGGGCGAGAGCACTATGCATGCGCTTCAGAGTGAGTGAGACGTCCATAATAACTCGGTTCCCCTTCTTAAACTCACCATCTGTTTCAATCTACTGTGTGTGTGCTGTTTGTGTGTAGTTCGAGCCTGCGAGAGCACATGTTTTTGTTGTTTACATCAGGTTATTTGTGAGTGTTTTATTAAGTTGTTTGTAATAGTGATAATCATGGAAGAAGAGAAATTGAAATGTACGAGTACATTTTGTAAAAAATCTCATGATAAACTTATATTATTCTCCGAAGAAATATTGAAAAAGTGCAAAAACATTTTAAAACAGCGAATAATCCATAACTCAACTGATTCTAAGTCAACACTTGACTTCACATTTTGGTTTTTTTGTTATTTTGGCTTATTTGCTTTTTGCCTATTTGCTTTTTTGCTTTTTGGCTTATTTGCTTTTTGGCTTTTTGGCATTTTGGCTTTTTTGCTTTTTGGCTTTTTTGCTTATTGGCTTTTTTGCTTTTTGCTTTTTGCTATTTGCTATTTGCTTTTTGCTACTTGCTTTTTGCTTTTTGCTTTTTGCTTTTTGCTTTTCGCTTTTCGCTTTTTGCTTTTTGCTTTTTGCTTTTTGCTTTTTGCTTCTTGCTTTTTGCTTTTTGCTTTGTGCTTTTTGCTTTTTGCTTTTTGCTTTTCGCTTTTCGCTTTTTGCTTTTTGCTTTTTGCTTCTTGCTTCTTGCTTTTTGCTTTTGCTTTTTGCTTTTTGCTTTTTGCTTTTTGCTTTTTGCTTTTTGCTTTTTGCTTTTTGCTTTTTGCTTTTTGCTTTTTGCTTTTTGCTTTTTGCTTTTTGCTTTTTGCTTTTTGCTTTTTGCTTTGAAGAACGACGCAAGAACCACCAAAAAAAACCATCCCAAAAAAAACAATAGAACCATGAAGACTAGTTCCAAAAACAAAAGCGAAAAAAGCAAAAATCAAAAAGCGAAAAGCGAAAAGCAAAAATCAAAAAGCAAAAGCAGTGTTCAGAAGAACAACTACTCTGTGGTCTATGGTATGGTAACTCTATGGTCTCGCTCTTTTATAAATACACTATAAAAGCTTTCTGACAGAAATCTGAAGACAATAGCGCATTTTACTCTCGAATTACTTTTGCCGGCACCAGTGAAGAGCAGACTCATTATAAGTTTCTGAGAATGTTAATAGGCAAAATTGTGTACATCTTGATTATCAACAGCCCTGGGAAACGGTTATTAAGATTAAAATCATGTTTTACTCCAGCATCCATTCTCAAAGCGGTTGCAGAGTAAGATCTAATCTAAGATAGTTAGGGTGTTATTACACCAATCGATCGATCGTCGGTCGATGCCATCGATTGAAGTAAATGGAAACTATCGATCGATGTCGACAAATCCATTCTACTTGGAAGGAGATATAAAGTAAGTTTTTTTTTTTATATTTGGTCTGTCTAGTCACAGAAAAAAGAAGTGCAAACTGACTTTTTTTTTTGGTTGTAGTATTATCAAATAACTACCAACCCGTTGGAACAGTCCGGCAAGGAGGCTCGCCGCCTCAGCGGAGACCGTGCGGTATTCTTGGACTAGCTGGGACGCGTTTAACCGGCGAACTGGTCGCCGCCTCAAGCAACACGCCCACACTGGTGCCCCGTAAAGGGCTTTGGATTGCACGACCACCGAGTAGAGCATCAGGCAGGAGGCGTTTTGACGCCCCACAGATTGGGCACGAAAAGCTTCAAGGCAGCCCCGGCCTGCTCCAGTCTGGGAGCCAAACATCGGAAGTGTTCCACGGTACTATATGTATACCCCTAAACTCTTATTATTTGTTGTTTTATCGGCAACAGAAATACACATTCAATGACAATTTCAACGGTCTACCTATTACGAATCATGAGATAGGCTGTATCTCATGATTCGTAATAGCTGACAGACAGACGGACAGACAGCGGAGGATTAGTAATAGGGTCCCGTTGGTTCCGTTCGGGGTCGGACCCTAAAAAAGAATCACCAAAGACGGTTCATCTAGAAAAACGTTCTGAGGTAATAAGTTAATAACACACATACAAAAAAACGGTCGTATTATGAACCTCATTTTATTGAAGACTCTTAAAAAAAACCCTCAGCTAGTGACGTCACAACGCTATCCTTTCCTACCCTGCTTCATTACCGGGAAGGCAGGAATAGTCTGGCACAGTCACGAGCACTGAGTATTCAGTGCTCGTGACATTAACGTTAGATGTTATCACGTTTACCCGGATGCCCCAGCGTGACCTGTTGCTACCAAATCAATACCCGGGCACAGAACGACATGAGATAAAGGATTCACCGATGTTAGGTCACAGAAAATTGTTCACCACTTGTAAATTGAAACTTTAACAAGGTTTAACCTATTAAATGTCACAAAGACAAATAGATTTGGTTATTTTATATTACTACTTTATGGGTCATTCTTTTTTCTAGCGACAATGGGCAAGACTTACAAATCAATATTTTACATTTACGTACCATATTAGTATGTTACCAATGATTTGAAATATGTCCTAAATGTTGGATGAGGTATAATACCATTTTACAGATGGATTATCGTCGCCTCAGTGCTTGTGTGTACTATAGACTAAATTTAACGAAAATGAACTTTAAATGCAGTATTTCTATGACTTAAATTTCAACCCTGTTGGTTAAGGAAGATTCAAAACTTTTATCTGTTATAAAATTAAAAAAGTCATAAAACTTTCATTTGAGACGTGACACTGTAATGAGAATTTTATGCTCAATTATTCTATGTCCAATGTTTGTTTTATATCCTACATCGTAGGTAACGTTGAGTGCTTGAGTGTTCCATGTCCACTCAATCGAACAATCACAGCCCACGACGCCATATTCATTTGGAACATAGTACAAATAAGCACGCAAAAATGAAACAGTCACTTAACTTACTTACTTTGTCCTATCTGCAATGAGGTTATGTTCTAAGTCCACGTTCGTAATTTTATTTGTGCATGTTTGTTCTATGTCCACATTAAAACTGTAAAATAAGGTATAATTAATTTTAAAAAAATTATGAAAATTATAGCAATCAATGCATAGATAACTCATGTATTATGATAGACCTTCATACCTAGAAATTCAAGCTTAAAAAAAAATAGGACAAAAAACTCTTCTACAGTAAAATGTACCCAATAGTAGATAGGACAAATAAGCACTAGGGCGACGTTATCGTACTATGTAAAATTTAATTTATAAGCAAAACTTTTTGATCAAAATGTACACCTCCATTACGGTCCCCCAAAATAGTATTACTGACATCTCCGTCACGCTTTGTAACTTTTTGAATGAAGTCCTACGAGATGAGAATACAATAAATATATGGTATATTAGGAATATTTTGATAGTTACATTAAGTACTTATATTGTTGTTATCCTACTAATAAGTGTGAAAGTTTGTGAGAATTATTGTATGTTTGTTACTCTTTCACGCAAAAACTACTGAACGGATTTTGATGAAACTTTGCAGTAATATTGAATAACACATAGTAATAATAATAATTTATAATGGGAGAAGTACTAATACCACGCGGGCAAAGCTGCTGTCAGAAGCTAGTTTAATTGGGGACAACTACTTGTCGATAGAAAAGAAGGAAGACCCATCTACATTCTATTTTAAGGGGTAGGATCATTGGCTGGAGAGGCCACACGGCGTCCTCACCTTCTGCCTGACGCAGGTCCTCACTGGACACGGTTGTTTCGGGAGGTTCCTGCATCAGACCGGGCGGGAGGAAACGCCCGGGTGTTACCACTGCGCGTCTCGCCCAGAGGACACGGTGGAGCATACGGTGGAGGCCTGCCCCGCTTGGGCGGAGCACCGCCTTGTCCTCGTGGACGTGATAGGTGGCGGCAACCTCTCGCGCCCGGCGAGAGGGAATGAGAGGCAGTCTCCGCCTTCTACTGAGTCATTAATTCCGTTTTTCAAATTAAAAATAAATGTAGGTGGGTCAATGACCGTTATTGCACGTTTATTTGGAACAACCTTTAGGCCCGTGAGTCGACGGCGCGTTCCACGCGCGCCTCAAAGAGATGATTGTCAGCCACCACTGACGGGGCCCATCGTGGCCGGTGCCTGCCTAGGGGTAGCGGAAAAATTCTGAAAATGAGTTACCGCACTCCTGGGCACTCAGGCAGGGAAGGAACAGGGGTGGGTTTTAGTCAGTAAGTGTCTGACACGCCCTCCCGCTCATTCAGTGGCTGATTTCCTACCCCCCAAAAAAAAGGGTAGGATCATTCATTTCTCTGACTGTACCCAGTCAAACTAAAACTAGTGTCCGATTGAAACACGAATTTAAGCCGAAACCGACACCATAACCGAATGTCCGAGTCCCCTTACAATTTCGGCCAAACCGAAACGCACGTGGTAACTGAAAAACATTAAAAATAAAAACTGGCTAAGTGCGCGTCGAATTTCGCACAGTAAGGGTTCCGTACCAAATATTGGTATTAGTTTTGAAAGTATACGTAATAATAAACGTTATCACCTCAAGTTCATATTGTCAATGGAAAGTTAAAAAATTCTTCGTAACAAAATTTTGTAAGAGACGACGGACGGACAGACATACAGACGGACATGTGACTGACAACAGGGCTCCGTTTGGACCCTTCGGGTACGGAACCCTAATTAAAAATTTGGACTTGAAAAAGTTTTTCGACGATTGAATACACAGCCCTTTCATTCACTTTTATAAATTACTAAATAAGTTACTAAAACGATGATTACACACATAGACGAACGAGACAGTCAGTTTTAGGTCTCTATCACAACCTTCAGCTCAAAGACGCTAGTTTTTTTTGGCCGAAACTGGCCGAATCCAGATTTTTTGGCCAAAACCAGTTTTTTTGGCCGGAACTGGCCGAAACCGAACCTTCAGTCGGACACTAAATCATCTCGATCGAAATTCTAAGCGTTCTGACTGTCCAATTGTGTTGGGTTTTTTTTTTAAAACTGTTCATTTCGATTCTAAGCTACGTGTAAGTGACTGTAAAACGATTTATGGGTTAGGTACAAATGGGTTAATAAAATAAAACCATTAGGATTATCAAATATGGTTTTATTAATATTATTAACCCATTTATTGTATAACATTATTGGCTGTGCTGCACCTATGGGTTTTCGTTTGAGTTTTTGTTTTCCTTAAAATGTTAGTCTATACTAATATTATAAATAGTTAAAGTTCATGAGTTTGTTTGTAGGAAGTAATCTCTGGAACTACTGAACCGATTTTAAAGATTCATTCACCTGTAGAAAGCTATATTATTCCTGAGTGATAGGCTATACATATTATTTATTTTCGAAATTCAGGCGGACGAATTCGCGGGAGAAGTGCTAGTTAGAAGTAAAATTGCCCTACATCATGTGTCAGACGTCAACACGTTTTTGTCTGGTTGTTGCAAAGTACGACTGCTGATCGTGAGGGTTCAAATCCGGTCGGGCAAAATGATATTGGGTTTTTCGAATACGAATTTCTCAGCAGCAGCCCGAAGATTGAAAGTCGGAGGTGTGACATCAGCGTACCTCAGGTAGTACGTAAAGCCGATAGTCCTGCGTCTGATCTCATCTCGGTCATGTCAGATTGTAGTCCCAACGGTCTATGAGAGTAAATGAACATAGAGTGCACCTTTGTTTGCGCACACGCTTCTTGTCTATAATATCTTCTGCGTGCTTAGATAATCTCTGTTGTCCGAAATTCGGCCGAGAGATTGACAGTTTTTATCGAAGTTCGAATATGTAACCTTTATATTGCGTCGTACTTAACCAACTGACAGCCGAACAGTTAGCTTGTTTGCTTACTATGACGTCACTCATCTTAGTACCAACTCAACTCTATTGACTTATACATTTGGGAGTCTGGCGCCGTGAGTTCAAATTGTAGGTCGGAAAGTTTTTAACAATGAAAAACTTATAAAATGAAAACAACCCTTGTCGTTGGTGGTTGGTTGTTGTTGGGCTTGTTGGATGAGATGACAAGAGAGAAAACGTACTTTTGAGTTGGCCTAGTTCTGTTCTGTTTTCTGTTTGAGGGAAGTAGAAATTGTGTTTTTAGGGTTCTGTTTCAAAATGGTAAAAAAACACCCAAAGGTGTCGACAGGCGAAGTTGCAGATATTTTAAATTATTTCTCCTGCAACCGTAGAGTTTCATTGCCTTGGCGCTTTTCTGTATGATCCCCACTGATTCTGGCTTTCAGGAGATACGGTGGCTGGGCTAAGCGAGGTGGGCTGGGCTCAAAAAAAGAAAAAGAATGTCCATACATTATAGTTGGTATACAGAACAGTATGATACCTTATTTAATGAACCGTTCATTTTCAATTTAAATAAAGCAACCAATGGTGTATAAATATAAATGTAAGTATATTTATTGTACACCTATCAATGAATCCTTCAATGTCATCAACACATCATACAAGAAAATAAAATTGAAGTGTCTGTTTGCAATGTCAATATAATTGTTTTTTTAAAGCTCATACAGTTATTTGCACAATACCTATGCCAAAAATTTTTTTAGTAATTTTTGTCTTCGGTCTGTTTGTTCAGGCTCATCTTCGAAACGATTCTGATAAGATTTCACCGTAGACCCGGGCCTGCGGACGGCGAGTAATGGGTAGCTCGCCATCCGATCAGCACCAGGCCCGAGAGTCGACGGGGCGTAGTGTTCCACGCGCGCCTCAAACAGTTGTCAGCAAACATGATGGGGCCCGTCATGGCCGATGCCTGCCCAGGGGTTGAGGATAAATTCGAAAGAGTTACCTCGCCTCTGGGCACTCAGGGCAGGGAAGGAACAGGGGCGGGTTTTAGTCAGTAAGAGTCTGACACGCCCTTCCGCTCCATCCTAGAGCGGGAGATGTCATTGGATGATTTTCCACCCCACAAAAAAAAATGAGTAACTTGGGGTAATAAAATTCCACGCGGGGAAAGCCACTGGCATGAAGCTAGTCACAAATAAAAGGATTGGATAACATTGATGGATGGATCACCTTCTTATGTCATACATTCCTTTTATGTCTGCTCATTTCAGACAAAGTAAATCTGCATTGTGGTTGAAACTAAATATTGAAAAACTAGTGACGTAAACGTTAGTAGGTACCTATCGGTTATTCATCACAAGTATTAAAGCTTAATTGGAAGGAAAACAGGCACAAATAATGTGTGAAAGACGTTATAAAAGCAATAGAGAATGAAATTTTAGTGAGTAGTGAATAGGTACTCAGGAAAAAATAATTTAGAAGGAGTCACCACCAACTGTATAATATGTAATAGCGAAATAAAACAATTTTGATTTCAAATTTTTTGTTTGTTAGTACGAGGTAATCTCTGAAAGTACTAATCCAATTACAACAATTATTTTATCGATGGAAAGTTACTCTACCGCTGAATGTGATAGGCTAAAACACGCATTTATTAACTTCACCTGACCAACTATATAAAAATATCTTAGAATTTAAATTTGACTTACTCTCCAGTTTTCGATTGAGTTGAAATGTTGAATGCATGTTTAGTTTGGATGACAATGAATGGTTAGTTAAGTGACGTCACCCTTAATCTCTTCAAAGTTCAGAGTGAACAGGCTTCTTCTGGGTAAGCTCACTCCATCGTCGACTGTGTCTCTTTCACCTCTGTCCTAGACATAGCCAAGAGCAAACCCATAAATAATTTTAAAAAAAAACCGACCAAGAGCGAGTTGGACTCGCACGCAAAGTGTTCTGAATTAATCATATTTTTTTCAGGTTTTTTTTAACCCCTGAACGCCCGACGGCATACCCGCATGCCGACCAGATTACGCGGCTTTATTAAATAACTAAAGATCTTATATTCTGTGGCATGGTTCACATGCATTCTTAGGTAGTTATTACATAGTGTTAGAAAAAAACGCAACACAAAACGCAACGCAAACGCAGAAACGCAATTTTAAAAAGCCGTTATCTTGTTTTGATTTCGTAATTTGAAGTTTGAGTGTGAATAATAGGAAAATATGATATCGGACTCTACAATAAAAACACTGTTCTTAGATTACTTGTCTATTCATAGTGCAACATGCAAAATTTCATGTAAATTGATACAGTGGTTTTAACAACTACCCCCCCACACACACACACACACACACACTATTCCCGACAAATCGTTGATAACAGAATTTGATTAAAATTCAACTCTCGAATTACAAGTATTGTTTACATGTTATTCTAAGGTCTGTTTATTCAACAACCCAAAAAAGTTTACTTTAAGTGCCTCGTTGCAATAGAAACCTCAGCAAGTTGTTTTTTATGAGCCCGGTCGTAAATATGTCAAACTGCGATAAGAGGCTCGGCCGTTGAGTGGTACCCGTCAAGCCCCTCATTAGCAAACACAATCAAAAATCTGTTTTCGTGATGGATTAAACTACTTCCACCCTAAAGGTTTTCCTATAATGTATAAGCAAAGAACTACTTTCTGTATTTTAAAAAATATAGGCCCAGTGGTTTCAGAGATAAGGGTAATTGTTCATCTATTTTCTTAAATAACTTCAAAATTATATATTTTAAAATTATGACAAAAAAAAATTCAAGACTCAACAATGTGCCCTTTTTTTTTTTTTTTTTTTTTTTTTAGGGTGGTGGGAAATCATCCTATGATTTCTTCCGCTCTAGGGTGGAGCGGAAGGGTGTGTCAGACTCTTACTGACTAAAACCCACCCCTGTTCCTCCCTGCCTCGAGTGCCCGGGGGCGAGGTAACTCTTTCGATTTTATCCTCCACCCCCGGGCAGAACAATGTGCCCTTTCATTTGACATATGTCGCACGACACAGTTTGAAATTTTTTAATTTTCCGATTTGCACCCCAAAAGTGACCCCCATATTATAAATTAATTTATTTAGGGTACACGTCCGTGTTTGGGCCACAGATATTCACGTGTGTACCAAATTTAAACTCTATCGGTATAGCAGCTCCGAAGCAAATTGTCTGTGTCACACGAGTGATACTGTAAGGGTTCCGTTTTTTATTCGGACTTTACTTATCTTACCATTGACCTATGAACTTCAAATTTGGTAATAATGTTTATTATTACGTATACTTCTATTCCGAAAATAAATGCACGTTCCTGTAGAATACGAGTATATGCCTCTGTAGCGAAGCAACGGGAAAAAGTTACTCAAAACGTGACAACATTCAAACTCATTAGATAAAATTAAAAGGGATGTTCGTCGTGGACAGTTCCATTAACATAAGTCCTTTTAAAATAAGTTTCTGATTTCATCATCAGGGAGTTGGGTAGGCGGTTGTACTCCTCTATCTTTTGAGTCTATTATTATATTTAGTTGAGAGGAGGCTTAACGGCTTATCCGTTTTCAGGCTTAACCCTATAAAAAATATTCATTGTTATTCCTTTGTCTTTTTCAGTAAGTTTTGATATCAGAATTCACACGATGTTTTTAACTGACCTCAAAAAAGGAGGTTCTATATACGACCCTTGTGTATGTTTGTCCGAGATTTTCTCGAAAACTACTGATCCGATTGGGATAGGGTTTTCGTTATTCATATGCATATTTTTTAAGGAAGGTTTCTGTATATAATACATTAGGATCTGTTGAAGGTCTTCAAAGATAGACAGTGGAACACTTCAATAACTAACAGCAATTGACTTGCGATTACTGTGATCGTTTGTCTATGTTTTGTTTACACAGCTTAAGGGGGAACAACACAAAAAAGTGATAAATTAAAAAAAAATCAATAAATGTGGAAAATAACTTTAATTTAGGAAGTCAGTGTCAAAAAACGAAGAAACAAATCCAGATACACCGACTTCCGAAAAAAAAGTTATTTTGCACATTTTTTATTTTGTTTTTGGAAGTACATGTTCTATTTTTTGTAAAAAAACGTTTTTCTCAATTTATTTTCGAGCATGTTTGTTATTTGGAGTAAATCCACGAGATATGTAAAAATGTGGGTACTTGTAAAACTTTTGGCTGGTGTACGTTTTTATTGAGCAGCGTCTGATTTTATTGGGTTTACGTGTTTGCACAGTTTAGTTTGCACGTGTTTGATACGTGAAGGTACAATAAAACGAAGCAAAACCAGTGTAAGCTGGCCTCGTTTTCTATTGAAACTCCGTACTACGTTGGGTCAGTCTAAGGTCAAAGAAGTATGCGATCGAAAGGAAGTACTCGTACTTCACTATCTACAAAAGTTTAAGATACCTACTAATTTTAAAGGCTTGCTCTAATTTTAAATAGGAAATTGTTAAGAATCTGGCAAATTGCCTTACTCGGAGGAAGCAAGCGATTAACCTGGCAGGGGTCCCACTTGATGTCAGGACTTCAGGAGATATACTCTCACCCGGGCCTGCGGACGGCGAGTAGTGGGTAGCTCGCCGTCCGATCAGCACCAGGCCCGAGACTCGACGGCGCGTAGTGTTCCACGTGCGCCTCAAAGAGTTGTCAGCAAAACATGACGGGGCCCGTCATGGCCGATGCCTGCCCAGGGGTTGTGGATAAATTCGAAACAGAGTTACCGCGCCCCTGGGCACTCAAGACAGGGAAGGAACAGGGGTTTTATTCCGTAAGAGTCTGACACGCCCTCCCGCTCCACCCAGAGCGGGTGATGGCATTGGATGATATCACACCCCCCCCCAAAAAAAAAAAAAAAGGAAGTAGTCAGCAGACCATTGAGCTATCCATCCATATCCATGTCCATTGCAGCTGTTATACTAAGAGGATAGCCTCTTAGTATAACAGCTGCAATGGACTGCTGTGACCTACTATCATACCAACACGTTGGACTTGGCATCCGTTGCAGAAACAATTTACTCAAGAGCCTTTAATTTCGTCGACCGTGATACAAATCACGGTAGGCACGTGGTGGATTACGTATTTACGTCTCACTACTTCTTACAGAGGAGATCTGTGTCCGCAGTCCCAGCATTGAAGAAAAAAAAGAAAATACGTTAATTTTACACAAAGGTACACAAAAAAAAAAAAAAATTGCTGCAAAAAACTGAACAATTTGGCATTTTTGTAGGATGTTAATTCAGCCACGCTACTTGATTTAGTCTAGTGAACAGTCCGGCTGCAACTAGTTTTTAACCGACTTCGAAAAAGGAGGAGGTTATCAATTCGGATGTTTGTATTTTTTTTTTTATGTATGTTCGGGCATAACTCCGTCACATATTGACGAATTTGCAAAATTCTTTTTTTGTTCGAAAGGGGTTTATTCCGAAATGGTCCCATATAAATTTCAAAAAGATCTGATGATGGATTCCGGAGACAGACAACGGAACTCTTCAAAAATTGACAGCAAATCAACCGCGACTGCTGCTATCGTATGTCTATGAATTGTAAACACAGTTTAATGGGGAACCACAACTAAAAAGTGAAAAATAAAAAACTTTTTTACAAAAAAATAGAACCGACTTCCAAAAAATGTGCAAATAACTTTAATTTCGGAAGTCGGTGTCAAAAAACGAAGACACAAAACAGTAACACCGACTTCCGAAATTAAAGTTATTTGCACATTTTTTGGAAGTCGGTTCTATTTTTTTGTAAAAAAGTTTTTTATTGTATGCATAGGACAACAGTTACCCACTACTCGCCGTTCGCAGGCCCGGGTCTACGGTGGCCGGAGATCGTCTCGCGGCGCCGAAAGCCCCAGGCAAAAAAAAAGGCTAATAGTGCCTGACGCTAGTTTACAACTGGATCTGAGATTGTGAGGTGACGGATGTAGGTAATTCAGCTTTGTAGTATAATACTCGTACGTACATTGGGTTGGCTTTCAGTGCAACTGTATTCGTGATTTCCAGTATTTAAGGCACAGTTAAACGACTTCTAATGGTTTTTAACTTTATTACGTCTAATCGACTAATTTGATTTCCTTGAAAAAAAAATATGTTACTTAAGACAATTTTCGTCATAATTTGATGTGTGAATATTTGAATTTTCTTATTATAACATAGTTTAATTAATTTGTAAAGTTATGGCTAACGCGGATAAAAAATTGAGAATCACGCAAAAACTATAAAGCGTATTTTTATAAAACTTTCACCATTTCAAATATAATTTTATTATTTATATTTTAGTATACCTGTTTTAGTATAATACTTGTTGTTTTATGTATAATAAATTAATAATGCATCTAATTTCGGACAGCGCTTCTTGATGGGCGAGTCCAATTACTGGGTGGACGTACGACGCGTGACGTCAACTCAGGACAGAACAGGCAAACTAACCACTCAAGGTCATTGGCAGTTAATAGCGCCTTAACATGAAACGAACGCCTATCTAAGGACAACATCGTGAAGTACAACATATCCTGGAACAAAAAATTCGAAGACATGTGACATCCACCAATCCGCATTGGGCCCGCGTGGTGGATTACGGCCCACACCCTCTCACAGAGAGGAGGTCTGTGCCCCAGTAGTCGGGACATTAAAAGGCTGATGATAGCCTATCAGCAGGTGTATTCGCTAACTCAGTTGACATCAATTTGATAGGCACTATGCAGTACATTGCTGTTTTGACGTATAGGAAAACAAAAATGTACTACGAAGTGCCTAATATTATCGATATCCACCGAGCAAAGCAGCAATGTACTGAAAAGTGCCTATCAAATTGATGTCACTTGAGTTAGCGAATACACCTGCTGACCTCCACAGCCCAGTAACTGGGTTTACCTACGAGTATGTAAAACTGGTTAAACGATTTATCGGGATTGTGGCTGTAAAAGTCAGCCGGGACAAAGGTGCTCTCCGAGGCATGGAGGGGGGTTTGCTATGTAATAAATGGTTACCCATCCACGAACCGACCTCGTCAAACGTAGTTAGAGTGCCATTAGGAACGTTATTGGTTGATTGTGATGTAATGATTCTCAATCAAACCTTAAATTTCATAGAAACCCGAATGGTATATGGATGTCAATAGGAATAGGTCAATACGTTTCCAACCGGAAAACATGTTGTTTGGTGGCATAAATATTCATTGTGATGTCCCCGTTTCTCGGATGAAATCTTTTACAAGGAGCTCAACAAAACAACTAGGAATTCAATTGGTTTCTTTATTTTATTTCTTAAACAAGATTAGGAGGAGCTCGTTAAGCGGGTTAAGCTACGCTTGCCGTGGTTGTACCATTCTTACATACCGAGACTCCTCCGTGCCTCGGAAAGCACGTTAATCCGTTGATCCCGGCTGTCAATTGTGGATCTTTGACAGTCGTTACGGGTCGTCAGAAGCCCGAAAGTCTAACAACCAGTCTTACCAACGGGTATCGTATCACCCAGTAACTAGGCTGTGGCGCATATATCCGTCTAGGATATATTATGTATTAATTGTTTATGTAACAACATGTAGGTGCGTCACTTTCACGTGAATAAACAGTTTTTCTTTCTTTCTTTCTTTCAGTCGCTCCATTTAAAATACTGGTATTCAGCTGCATCCGGTTAGACTGGAAGCCGACCCCAAGATAGTTGGGCAAAGGCTAGGAAAAAGAAAGAGAAGAAACAAGATTAGGGCAACCTTCAGTAGCGAACACATTCTAAGCAGATCTCGGTGACAATTCGCCACGTGTGGAAGATGAACTTGACCTGATGACCTGGTGTGAGTCACAGGAGTCCGCTGGACACCTGTCGATTTAGCGACGCTTGGGGGAGGACTACGTCCAGCTGATGATGTAGATATTGGACTTGTGGAGTTATTTTTTTGCAGACATGTTTTCTGGCAAGTTGCCAAGTATTCGCCCACGCGAAAGCATAAGATGCTATAAAAGAACCCTTTTAATGGATAATATCATATAATGATGACGTAAATAGAACAAGGGCAAGTAAATAGACACAAAATCTTCTATGATTGTAATAACTTGTCGTACGTAGTTCACAAAAGTTTTGGTTTTATTGAGTCCCCTCCATCGAGGTAGGGTTGCCACACGTCTGAATAAAGCCCCACAGAGATCCGAATCCAAATTTGAGTGACCTGTTCTATCCGAATTACAAATGTTCTGAATTTGAGTGACCTGTTTTATCCGAATTACAAATGTTCTGAATTTGAGTGACCTGTTCTATCCGAATTACAAATGTTCTGAATTTGAGTGACCTGTTCTATCCGAATTACAAATGTTCTGAATTATTTCTTTTTAGAATTCGCATCGGACGAATTCGGAGTTTAGGAAGTATATTGTCCAGCTAAATTAAACAGTGTCCAGTTGTTCAGTTATTGTTAGGCTTTTACTTATTACCAGTCTCATCGATTTTTAACCGACTTCAAAAAGAAGGAGGTTATCAATTCCGATGTTTGTATTTTTTTTATGTATGTTCGGGCATTATGTATGATGGAGATAAGCCCGAACATACCATAAAAAAACTACTATTGACGGATTCGCAAAATTCTTTTTTTGTTCAAAAGGGGTTTGTTCCGAAATGGTCCCATTTATTTTTCATAGAGATCTTTTTTTTTTTTTTTTGCGATCGTACGTCTATGAATTGATAACATTGTTTAATGGGGAACCACAACTAAAAAGTGAAAAATAAAAAACTTTTTTACAAAAAAATAGAACCGACTTCCAAAAAAGACAAAATAACTTCAATTTCGGAAGTCGGTGTCAAATAACGAAGACACAGAACCAGGAACACCGACTTCCAAATTGAAGTTATTTTGACTTTTTTGGAAGTCGGTTCTATTTTTTGTAAAAAAAAATTTACTGAGATCTTCAAAATATTTTGTTGTGATTTCAATATCTAGAGATCAGAGCGATGTCATGATAGGATGCCTGCATAACCAAAAACATCTTATAGGTAACAAGCGACCAGTCCCAGCTTTGTACGGGTACAAAGCATCGGTATTATTCTATATGGAAATCGCACAGATGCATACCATATTTACCTTAAAAAAAAGCTCATTAGAATATATAAAGCAAACAGACAGCTGTAAACCACTGTATCAAGAAAAAAAATACTCACGGTATCTTTCTTTTACTTTGTAGAAATATTCAAGTTTGTCAAGCTGTTGTTCAATTTTTTTTTTTTTTTTGGTGTTATTGATTGTCAATTTTTGTTTTATTTTTTTTTTGTGTGCCCGGTGACTGTCGTCAAATAAATGTCTTTCTTTCTTTCTTTTCTTTTATCCAGAATACTCATAAAGAGGCACAAAAATAGGTTGAGTTTACTAACATCCCAATTAAAAAACTTACATACATCTGGCCTTTTTGCTATGTCTATAAAAAATTACAATAAACTTTCGACCCGCCCCAGCTTCGCACAGGTACACCTAAACATTCATTATGATTCACTCTGTCTATTGGTGAAGACCGCATGAAATTCCGTGCAGAAGTTTTAGAGTTTATCGCAAACAGATAGACAGACGCAGGAGGGGGGACTTTTTATAAGATGTAGTGATGTTAAGGTGAAAGCGCCAAGGTTGCCCGCGAAATTCAATTTTTCTTACGTTTTTTTGTAATTTGCAGGTCAGTATCAGGTTGTATGTTGGTCAAAATATGGTTCGCGGCCAAAGCAAGTACGTATTTACAGAACTCATCATTCTCCTTGCCTTATCCCAATTTATTTGGGGTCGGCGCAACATGTCTTTTTCTTCCATACTCGTCTATTAGTCGTTATCTCTGTAGTCACCCCCTTTTTTACCCATATCCTCTTTCACACAGTCTAACCATCGTTTCTTTGGCCTTCCTTTACTCTTATAGCCCACCTAATCCATACTCAAGACTTTCCTCAAAACATTTTCTTCATTCCTCCGCATCACATGCCTATACCACGACAACCGATTTCCACACAAATTTTCAGTCAGCGGGCCACTTTCAAACTTCCTCTTATATACTCATTTCTAATTCTATCCATGCGCGTAACACCACACATCGCTCTTAGCATTCTCATCTCAGCTGCATGCAATTGCTTTTCATTCATCCCTTTGTGGCATTTTGTGGCAGAACTGTAATCATTAAAATCATCAATACAACTCTCTCAGTTAGTATTAGTGCCAAATATCATGATTTCATGAAATACTACATTTATAATAATATTATTTTTATCTGGCCTTAACATGTTAATGTGATACTTTGAAAAAACGTAGAAGATATAGAATTTCTTTCGTATATGAGACACTTTTAGACGCTGAAATTTTAGTCAGCTAAGATTTCGCCATATGTAGCTAATTGACGTCAATCTACTCGTAAATCTAATATGGTGGAGGTTCAAAGATTGCGGACTAGTTATTTTTATGCATTCCCATGATATATATATGAAAGGGTTTGCTAAGAAGAATACCAAAACTTGTGTTTTTTTATAAGTACAACGTTATTTATAGAATCGTCCGGCTAGCAACCCTACGTCGTCAGGGGATCGACCTTCGTTGTGTCATGTGAATATAAGGTTTCCCTCGCATACGTGTGGATTGTAGGCGGAATGAACGAGAAAGACGGATCTTACGAGTTATTAAACCAGAGTATTCAGAATACCAAGTGTGTTTCGTTTATTCGTGCGAGTAATGACAAATTGTGAACGTGGTACAAACAAAAGGAGTAAGGCTAAAAGACGTGAATTTGTGAATGTGCTCTTAATATTACGAGACAGTATGGAGTAATTTTAACGGGTGTAAAAAGACTGTTTCCGAAAGCCACATTCTTGCCATTATTTTGATATTTTTTTTCGACCAGACCATACCTGGGAATCCACTGGTTCTGGAGATACTGAAGGTTAAAGTCGCAATTTTTTTTTGTTTTTACGAAAATGAACTCCAAGTGTTATTACTAAACTTTTTGCCTAACAAACATTACCTGAATTTTCGAATTGTTTTTACGAAATTTCGAAATTACGCATTTTCAAGTACCTACAAAAACGCAATGAATATCAAATGTATCTGACAAGTACCTACGTGGCTCAGAGCGAAGGGGCAGGGTTTAACTGCACTTGCCTGGGTTTGCGTTACATTGCGCGCAATAAAAAATAGTATTATTTTTCATACCTAAAAATAGAAGTCGTTTCCCAGCAATAATTTTTGCGCAAAACTATTTTGTTAGACGTACAGTTTGCGTAGTTAACGGCTCTGTGATGTTACTCTTAACACCACAGCTGTAGGTATAATTTTAATTGTTTTTCTAATTTTATTTTTATTTATATTTTTTAATTGTATGAAATCATTAATTTGGTCCATGGATGGGTGCCCATCTTTACATACCGAGACTCCTCCGTGCCTCGGAAAGCACGTTAAGCCGTTGGTCCCGGCTGTCAACCGTGGATCTTTGACAGTCGTTACGGGTCGTCAGAAGCCCGAAAGTCTGACAACCAGTCTTACCAAGGGGTATCGTAAAATATTTAACAAAGACTTTCATATTTATTATATTAGTGGGAATAGGCAATATGGTCAGGTATTTTTTTAAATCACTTGTAATCATTTCGGTATCTATGTCCGTCACAGACAATTCTCCTCATTTTTCCTTGACAGGGATTGACGTAGGTAGCTAGGATTTGGAGCCATTATAAAATTATCATCATCTGCCTAGCCTTTTCCCAACTATCTTAGGGTCGGCTTCCAGTCTAACCGGATGCAGCTGAATACCAGTATTTTACATGGAGCGACTGCCTATCTGACCTCCACAACCCAGTTACTGGGTAATAACCCAGTAACTGGGTTGTGAAGGTCAGATAGGCAGTCGCTCTATGTAAAATACATGGACTGGAAACCGATCCCAAGATAGTTGGGAAAAGGCTAGGCAGACGATGATGAATAAAGCTAATAATATTTTACTTTTAAATATAAAAAAAAAAACTACTAACACCATTTTACTGCGTCTTTAATTAAGTGTGTGTTTGTAAACACACACACTTAATTAACACCTACTAACATTTTTGTGTTTGTTTTTGTATTTATTCTAAGTTCTTTTTCTAGTGGACCTGTATCTGACAATAAAGATTTATTATTATTAAATTAGTGTTGAACCACACTTAAACGGCTGAACGGCTTTGGATGTGAAACACGATCCTTCCCAGAGTCATTGGAAATCATCCAATGACTCTGGGAGGGCGTGTCAGACTTTTACTGATTGAAACCCACCCCTGTTCCTTCCCTGCCTGAGTGCCCAGGGGCGCGGCAACTCTGTTTCGAATTTATCCGCTACCCCTTGGCATGCAGGCATCGACCATGACGGGCCCCATCAGTGGTGGCTGACAATCATCTCTTTGAGGCGCGCGTGGAACACTACACGCCATCGTCTCACGGGCGTGGTGCTGATCGGACGGCGAGCTACCCACTGCTCGCCGTCCGCAGGCCCGGGTCTACGGTGGCCGGAGATCGTCTCGCGACGTCCTACGCTTAGGGCGTCTCCTGCGGCGGCTGCAACTGGGGGCGTGAGGGCTACTCCGTTGAGCCTCCCTCACCCGTTCCGCCTCCTCCTTCGCGAGCATTACTACTTCGCAGAAGGAGGAGACTGCTTCCTATTCTCTCTCGCTCCGTACCATGGCCTGAACCAGGGAAACACAATTAGCCTGAGGCCTAAATTAGGAAATACGTTCTCTTTGATAATTTTTGACAAACACCCGGTTGAGCTACAACCGAGAGTTTGTTGACACTCGATTTTCTATTTGTTTTACCCAACTGCCCCAGAAGGAGGGTAATGTTACCCGAAGGGTCCAAACGGAGCCCTATTGTTGTCACTCACTTGTCCATCTTCGTACGTATGTTCGTCCGTCGTCTGTCACAAAGTTTTGTTACGAAGAATTTTTTAACTTCCCATTGACCTATATACTTGAAATTTGGTGATATTATTTATTATTACGTATACTTTACTAACAAATACCAAAATTTGGTACGGAAGTCTTAATGTGTGGAATCCGACACGCACTTGGCCAGTATTTTCGTCAGGAAGAGTCTGGTTAGTTTTAGTCAGGAAGAGTCTGACACGCCCTCAGAGAAGTTATTTGATGATTTGGGACCCTAAAAAATATAATAAAAACCGGCAAAGTGCGTGTCGGACTTCGCACATTTAGGGTTCCGTACCAAATGAGGGAATTATCAAAGAAAAAGTCTAATTTATCAATATATTGGTATTTGTTAGTAAAAATACGTGATAATAAATATTATCACCAAAATTTCAAGTTCGTAGGCCAATGGGAAGTTAAAAAATTCTTCGGAACAACATTTTGTGACAGACGACGGACAGACGGACAGCCGGACAGACGGACAGATGGACCGACGAGTAGACAGACACGCGAGTGACGGCAATAAAGCTCCGTTTGGATGACTATTTAATTCTCTTTGGACCCATCGCGTACGGAACCCTAAAAATGGTACAGCTACACTAAAGGTTCGTTAATTGTATTCAAGCTGTAACTGTAATATTCACCATTTCCCACTTTAAACACTAACTAGTATTTACCCTCGATTTTCCTCGCCCCACAGGGACACAAACAGCCTAGTCTGTCTTCGTATATCACCAATTATCTGTGAGCCCATTTTCACGAAGATCGATTGAGGTGTCGAGGCGTGAAACGGGACAAATAAACCAAACAAACACGGTTTCCCATTTTTATAATACGCGGGAAGGCTCAGTGTTACCTATGTATTTATACTGTCGAAGCCAACAGTTGCAAATGTTCCCACGTGCAATTATCTAAACTGAATGTGACGCAAAATATTGAATTAGACGGAATATCGATCAATATGCATTACACTGTGCTTTTAATACCTAGGATTACGTTCTGTAAGGAATGTTTTATTCATGAAAATGTTAACACGAGGTAGGTTCCCGGTGCCTACACTTAAGTAATGACATGTTATGCTTAAATGTTACCGCCTTTACCTCTCAACATTAAATAAAAAGATAAAACGAAAGTAATTCGTGTTCTTTTTATATTTTTATTACATCAACGTTACGTCTTAGTGGATCCCGATCATAAGTTAGCTAGGAGAGCGCCTGTGTGGATTTTGCAATTCAACGTTAGTGTGTGTTCATTCAGTCTTGCTCGGGCATTTGTGGCAGGCGCTCGCGTCCTGAGCTATGCCTCCCCTTTTATTTATCTACGAAGTTATGTTTTGAATGAACTTCTAACATATTTATGTTTAATTATGCATCGGCTTGTGTATTGTGGTAGACTCTGTGGATTGTGAGAATGTTCAGTTATTTCAGTGGACCCGTGGTTTGTTCAAGTTGTTCGGGAGTGATTCGTTCTGCAGTTGGGTCTGTAAAATGAAAGTCAGTGTTATTAAAAAGTTATTAATGGGAAAACTTAGAGGCGAGCGAAGACTTATTTAAATGGATAAAGGTTTATACAGGTAAGTTGTATTGCTGTCTGCTTGTTTGTGAAAGTAGTGGTTTATCTAAATCAGTTCGTGGATCATTTACGAATAATATTTGACCTATATTCCTACTAAATACCTAAGTGTTAATGAAATAACCCTAACCTTGCTGTAACATCAACTCATCAATCTATCTCATACAAATGCTCGAAACTGGCACAAAGGAAACTTTACCCGGCGAATTTGCACCAAATTCTAAAAGTTACGATCGTCCCCGAGGAAAATATAATAAAAGAAACACTTTCAACCCGGGCTTTTCATAGTAGCCCATGGCGTGAATGAAGCAACGACCGGTGTCTAAGTATTTTTGTGAGCTCCTAAAAGCGGGCTGAGGTAGTGTTGTAAAACAAACGAATGAGATACATGAAACACTTTCTTTTAGATGTATTTTTCGCGTGATATTTGCAGCTTTTTCTTGCGTCTTTTGTCCTTCAAAACGTCTTTATTTCGGGGCATCCTCATTCACACTGAAACACAGACACACACAGCCACTGCGACAGTTTGCTATCGCACCCCTCCTCCGTTCACTTACGTCAATGCTTACTACTTTTGCCATAGAGGACTGGCAACAGGTCGCCAGTTAGGCAGTGAATAACCATACTATAGCTACTAATAATATAATTTATACTAGCCTGAAATAATCTCTCTTTTACGTACGGTTATGGGCACTACGCCTGCTCACAGCTGCAGACTTCCAACGGTCCCAAACCTATTTTCCACTACATTTATTTAATAGGTCACGCAAAAGGTTTATGAATAAAAATATTCCATGCCCCACGCTCTTTCATTCATAAAATTATTCATAAACTTCCAAAAGAGGTAACCTCAAGAAGCTTTCTACCGACATAAATCGTCACAATGAGATAGGAACACGTTAAGTAGGGATGTGTGGCCTCTAGGGATGTTCGCAAACAGGCTTTGAATACAGTCCCGGGAATCCCGGGGAATCTTCGGGACCGTAGCAAACGGCGGGCAGTGGGTAGCCTCGCCGTCCGATCAGCACCAGGCCCTGGCGCGTAGTGTTCCACGTGCGCCTCAAAGAGATGAGTGTCAGTCACCACTGATGGGGCCCATCATGGCCGGTGCCTGCTTGCCTTGGGGTAGCGGATAAATTCTGAAAATGAGTTACCGCACCCCTGGGCACTCAGGCAGGGAAGGAACAGGGGTGAGTTTTGGTCAATAAGAGTCTGACGCCCTCCTGCTCCACCCTGAGTGGGAGAAGTCATTAGATGATTTCCCAGACCCGCAAAAAAAAAAGGCTTAGCTCTAAAGGTTCTCATTAGCATGCGGAAACACGACGTGAACGTTGCGCCATCATATCGCCTACGTTCAGTTCTGTCGTGTTTTTATGCAGCCATTAAGTGTGGGTGTGAGTTCCTGCTATGTTAGGTTATTTGATAACCTAATAGAATCATAAAATCTAGATCAATATAGAATCTAGAAAGAGCTTCCTATATCTTTTCAACTCCTTTCATTGTTGCTGAGCTCTATGTGTGCTACAAACAACATAAAAATAAGATCAACAAAACCTTCGTCTGAAATATTTTCTGAGAAAAAATGTGAAATATACTTACTCTTAAAAGTAATCAATATCATGAATTAACTGTATTATTGGGGCTGTTTCCAATTACTTAATAGCATTAAGATAAATTTCAATGAAAGAGGATATTACCAGTGCTTTTGGAGATTGAATAACTCAAGTGCGCTTCAATTTTAGAAATTATTTTATTAAAAATATCTTCTTCATTAATTAGCTTTTCAAACTCTAAGGTTCCATTTCTGGATTAGATAGGTAGTATCGTCAAAATAATGTTACTATCGCGCGTTAGTCTGCTGTGATTCTTTGAGTGAATTTACTACAGCCAGGCATCATTTTGAATTTTGCATAATTTGTGATACGCCGATAATTTGCTGTCAATCGTGGATCTTTGACAGTCGTTACGGGTCGTCAGAAGCAAGAGTCTGACATCCAGTCTTACCAAGGGGTTATCGTATTACCTAGTAACTGGGTTGTGGAGGTCAGATAGGCAGTCGCTCCATGTAGAATAGAATAGAATAAAACTTTATTGTATTTTTTGTGTTTCTTTATTGATTCAGCTGCATCCGGTTAGACTGGAAGCCGACCCCAAGATAGTTGGGAAATGGCTAGGCAGATTGATTGTGATACGCCGATAATTTCTTTCCAGAAGCCGGGGGTTATTTTATCTTTTACTAGCTGACCCGGAAAACTTCGTAACACCTCAGAATCAATGCAAAAAAGTCGTTCCATATAAAATGTATGAGATAATTTTGCCGCTATTTGGTGCAGAGACATCGTCCTTCGCCTGCCCTTATCCCAATTTATTTGGGGTCGGCGCAACATGTTTTTTCTATTAGTCTTCATCTCTGTAGTCACTCTCTTTTTACCCATATCCTCTTTCACACAGTCCATACATCGTCTCTTTGGCCTTCCTCTACTCGTAAAGCCATTCACATTCATACACAAGACTTTGGTGCAGAGAGAAGTCCAACAAATCAAAGATCATTAATTTCAGTCCAGCCGTTCATGATGTAAATGATGTAACTACCCGACTTTATTTTACAATTCCTATAATAAAATTGAAGATATGCACACTTCTGAGGTAAATAAACATTTTTAATTTAATTCTTTCTACCTAAACTAAGTGATATCAACTACATCCTACTCGGTCTACTTACACTTTATCTATCGTGAGACTATAGACTACTCTTAGCTATTAATTACTAATACATGCTAAGCAAATGATATATGCCCTCGTCACCTTCCCAACCCTCCCCTAAAGAGGGTCACCTATTTTTAGCACGCGACTGCCGAAACTTACTCCTATCTCCACATAACATTTTGAGATAGGGTATATTATACCCTCGCTTCTGAAAGCTTCGTCATCATTGGTCAACTGAAAGGTCAACAGAAAAAAATACTAGTCAAGTACTTCAGAAAAAGGGTCGGCTTCGTATTTACGCATACACTGTTGATTATTTCGAGTGTTTAAATAAATTCTAATTTCATAGTATTTCGTTCAAGTATCTTTAAAAACAACATTGCAGTTCTATATTTAGAAGCTCATATTTCACTGAAAATATACTTAAAGGAGAATGCACATCAGCCATACAAGAAAATGCATGAAATGAACAGAAACTACTAATAGTCCTTAATTATAGTTAGAATATAAAAAACTTTTTAACACCGACTTCCGAAATTTTTTTAATTATTAGAGTATTTTTTTTTAAAGTCGGTTGTTTTTTTTGTAAAAAAGATTTTTATTTTTCACTTTTTAGTTGTTATACCCCACAACTAAAACCCCAATAACATGGAACGTGGAATTTAAACATTTGGAGTACACCAAAACGTCATCGAGGTAAACGTATTTTTCGTTTTTGTTCAGTTTCTCAAAAAGCGCTTAAGCAATTTCTATAAAATTGATATGGGACCACATCGGGAGTATACTCTTTCGGATAAAAAAAGAATTTTGAAAATCGGTCCACAACTGACGGAGAAATCGGCGGACATACGAGTACATAAAACATACATACAGTCGAACATAGAACCTCCTCCTTTTTCGAAAGTCGGTTAAAAATAAGCATAATGAGATAACTCAGAAGTTTATTTAACTAGGGTACAAATATAACCATCACTAAAATATTTAACTTGATATCTGCCTTATATTTTTATTGCAGCACGTGTTTATTTGACATGAGCAAGTGACATTCAGCCAAAGAGGAATCGTCAAATAATCCTTATCGAAATATTTTATAGAATTTATGCACAGTTATCATTAATTTAGTATAATAATTCGATCTATATTTACCGTAAATCTAATTAAAATAATATTTGCATGCCAATATTAATTCAAATAAATGAGGTGAGTTATCAAACGCGAGCATAAAAATGTATTTTTTTTTTTTAATATAAAAGGTATGTATCATTCACATGTCCTTTGCCTTACTGACAGTTTGGCATTACTGTATTTCTTGTTAGGGTTCCGTAACCAAAGGGTAAAACGGGACCCTATTACTAAGACTCCGCTGTCCGTCCGTCTGTCCGTCTGTCACCAGACTGTATCTCATGAACCGTGATAGTTAGACAGTTGAAATTTTCACAGATGATATATTTCTGTTGCCACTGTAAAAAAAATACTGAAAAACAGAATAAAAGAATATTTAAGTGGGGCTCCCATACAACAGACATGATTTATTTGCCGATTTTATAGATAATGGTACGGAACCCATCGTGCGCGAGTCCGTTTCGCACTTGTCCAGTTTTTTTTATAGTTTCTTGAGTCATTGCGCGTTTGCGACTTGAGTTACAGATTGCTTTTAATTATGATATTTAATGACGACTGTGGCCATTTTTAAGGATTTTGATTTTACTTAAGAATTATTTCATTGTACATATTTTATTCTAAATAGAACTAAGAACTATTAATAGTTTTTTTGTGCATTCCCCTTTAGGAGACCTATTTTTTTAATTATACGATCCAATGTTACCACACGCGGTTAAGTAAATAGAGTTTTCATTATCTCTTCAATAAATGTATGAGGACTTGCAGAATACCACCCCCAATTGATTTCACTATTACAATATTGTTTACCAGAGCAGAATATGCCTGCCTCCCAAATTTCAGCGCTAAAGATAGTTCCAATATAAAGTCACCGACCAAAATTGCTGCGAAACATTCGAACAAAGGGACTGGACGAAATTATAAAGGTGGGTACTGACCGGTGTTACGGATCGTAATGTAACAAAGCGATCATTCGTGCGGATCTATGGCCTATAGAGGCCACAGATCCCACTACGCGAGCTGGCAAAGGGTTCTATTTTAACTATTCGCTAACGGAACCCTATTTTTTTTTTTTTGGGGGGTGCCGAATCATCCAATCTCTTCTCCCGCTCTGGGTGGAGCGGGAAGGCGTGTCAGACTCTTACTGACTAAAACCCACCCCTGTTCCTTCCCTGTCTGAGTGCCCAGGGGTGCGGTAACTCATTTTCAGAATTTATCCGCTAGCCCTAGACATGCAGGCACCGGCCACGATGGGCTCGAACCCTAAAACTGCTAATCAAATAACTTGACGTGAGATTTGACAACGGATTAAAATGAATGAACTTTCAGAGTCTCAAAAGCCCGGGGGTTAGTAAACAGGGTGCTACAAAAACAATTATCCCAAAATAACCTCAACAAACACTTTCCTTAGCGGAGGATATTAAAAATGTATCTGTAAGTATCCTGCCCGCGTTTTGACGAGAATACGAATTACTTAGAAAGCCGTAGGCACAGGTTCTCGACTTTGTAAAAAAGGAATAGGTAGGTTACCTTTAAAAATTACATAACTTTGCTTTGCGACTATGAACCCTGCTTCATTTGTGCTAAGTTTAGTTTCAAGTCTTATTCAATTGTTTTTGTGACTGTTTTAAAAGTTTCTGTCACCATGAAACTAACTTTGTTCCGCTTCGCGATATTCATTGCTCTGAAGTTTCACGTTGGTGTCTTGAGATTTGAAAAAAACGTAACGATACGACTGAGAATAAAAGTTGGCATAGCTAGTATTCAAGTGTAGATGTACGTAATTGTTTTTACGTATACATTATTATAAACATCAATTTGTATTCTCCAAAGGGTTAGGCAGATGTGTATCCTGTTCCTAGTAGGGTAGGATAGTACAAGATTGCGCGGAAGATAAGATTGCGCAAACGTCATTCACCGGTATGCAACACGCTGCTAACTTCAGTCGTGTTTTGATTACTTTGCTTGGTAGTATGCACTTACCAAAAAATATTGAGATGCGACGGAAACTGATGAGTCCAGGTAATTTTAAAGTTTTTATAGCACTTTGAGTATATTATTTGATATTTTGCAAGTTAAACCGTTAAAATACTGGTTGGAATTAGAATGTTTTGCTGGTCGTTTATGTTTTGTCGTTTATATTCAATATTTTGACTCATGACAATGTATTTCAATATTTTTTTAAAAGACTGCTATACAGGGTGTAACGGAAAGGTGTGGTCATATTTTAAGAACCGGTTTTGCCAAAAGAAATGGACCACTTTCTCTAAGAAAAAATCTAAAATTCCCAAAAAAAAAAAATTGTACTTTCCATACTAAGTTATAATCAGCTGATCAATATTTGTATGGGAGACTAAAATTTTTTTGAGAATTACCTCATATTTTCTTGAAGCCAGTTGTTCACATCGATAGGCAGATGCACTCCTTAAAATATGACCACACCTTTCCGTTACAGCCTGTAGAATCAAGCTGACAGCGTTGAAGGCAAAATGTATAAGTTTGCGCACTTACTGATGTTGTGAAAGCGACGAAGTATTGTGCCAACAAAATTAATCGAATCGAAGAAAAATAATCTTTGGTAGATACTTTTCCGTATTGGCAATTCCTTACCTGTAGGTATGGCTGCTGGAAACCTCAATACTTTTTTTATATATACTTTATTGTAAACCAACAGCGGACAACAATGACAATGACAATGGCAGTGACAATGGTCAGACCTGCTGTCTTGTATGGTTCAGAATGTTGGGCCACAAAAGGGATGAATGAAAAGCAATTGCATGTAGCTGAGATGAGAATGCTAAGAGCGATGTATGGTGTGACGCGCATGGATAGAATTAGGAATGAGTATATAAGAGGAAGTCTGAAAGTGGCACCGCTGACTGAAAAATTGTGTGGAAATCGGTTGTCGTGGTATGGGCATGTGATGCGGAGGAATGAAGAAAATGTCGTGAGGAAAGTCTTGCGTATGAATGTGGATGGCTATAAGAGTAGGGGAAGGCCAAAGAAACGATGGTTGGACTGTGTGAAAGAGGATATGGGTAAAAAGGGGGTGACTACAGAGATGACAACTAATAGAGGAGTATGGAAGAAAAAGACATGTTGCGCCGACCCCAAATAAATTGGGATAAGGGCAGGAGAATGATGACTTTATTGTAAACCGAGATAAATAAAATACTTAAAGAAAACCATACAAATATAAACCGTCCAAGTTCGTGTCGGACTTCACACATTTAGGGTTCCGTAACTAATTGGGGAATTTCAAAGAAAAAATCTAATTTATCAATACATTGGTTTTTGTTAGTAAAATATACGTAAAAATAAATATTATCACCAAATTTCAAGTTCATAGGTCAATGGGAAGTTAAGAAATTCTTCGGAACAAAATTTTGTAACAAACGACGGACAGACAGATAAACATAGACAGACGGACACGTGAGTGACAGCAATATGGCTCCGTTTGGACCCTTCGGGTACGGAACCCTAAAACATACTATTTAGCCCATACTGTCCCACTACTGGGTAAAAGCCTCCCTTAAATCCTTTAAGGTATTCTCTTCACGAGCCACATCGAACCAGCCCTTGCGGTATGCGTCTAGGTCGTCTCGCCATCTCCTCTTAGGCCGGCCTCGGCGGCGCCGTCCAACTTTAGGCCCCTACATTGTGGAGACTATTGCCCAGTGGTCACTGTGCATACAGCTCACGTGACCCGCCCAACCCCTTTTTACCTCAATACATGAAGAATATAAATTTAACAATCCGATGAATCATTGTAGACTATTAAAAATAAACTGGCTAAGTGAGTGTCGGATTTCGCACATTAAGGGTTCCGTACAAAATATTGGTATTTGTTATTTTATAAATATTCTCACCAAATTCCAAGTTCTTAATTCAATGGCAAGTTAAAAAAAATCTTCGTAACAAAATTTTGTGACAGACGACGGACAGACAGACATACGAACACGTAAGTGACAACAATAGTGCTCCTTATGGACCCTTCGAGTACGGAACTCTAAAAATGGATTTTCAAAAAAATTATCCACTTCCTCTGATGAAGAACCGGTAGAGTTATCCTACCGGTTCTTCAACTGAGGAACTGAACTATCACTGACTCTCAAAAATATTGTAGATGAGATCATAGTTCCCGTGCTTCCACATTCCACCCACGGTATCCTTATTCATTTATATTCCGTATGACTTTCCAGAACGTAAATATCTTAGGTCCGTACTCCGAGCTGTCATTTCGTCTTTCATTTAAGTTTTTGAAATTGCCGCCTTAAGGCGCAGTTCAATTATTCAGTACGACTTCTAATGATTTTTAATTGAACATCACGTCTTAACGACCAGTTTCATTTCTTTGAAAAAAATTTATGTTACTTTAGATAATTTCCTACGTAATTTGTTGTGTGAATATTTGAAATTATATTTTTATAACATAGTTTACACTATGTTATAAATAATTTGTGAAGTTATGTCTAACGCCGATAAAAAATTGAGAATCACGCAAAAACTTTAAAGCGTATTTTTTAGAAACCATCACCATTTTAGAGATCATTTAATTATTTATATTTTAGAATACGTGTTTTAGTATAATACCTGTTGTTTTATGTATTATAAATTAATAATGCGTCTAATTTCGGACAGCGCTCCTTGATGGGCGAGTCCTATGACTGGGTGGACGTACGACGCGTTACGTGAGCTCAGCATAGAACACGCAAGCTGACCACTCAAGGTCGTTGGCAGTTTATGGCGCTTTAAATTATTTCTCATTATTAACTTACTGGCGACCTGCTCCGGCTTCGCTCGATTTTGCTCTCATGCAAAATGATGAACGACACGTAGTGCAATTGAGACCGTCGAAAGTTATGGTTCTTTCACTCAGGAACACGCTTTTTTCTAGATGTTCAAAGGTAAATTTTAATTTTTAATTCGTTATTTTATTTTAATAATGTGGTTAGAGTAGAACATTATAATTTGTAAGCAGCGTGGCACATATATATTAGTTAATATTTTCTAATTACTTTACACTATTTATTTACGTATTTTAATTACAATATTACCTAATACATAAACATTGATATTTAATTCAGTTATTATTTTATTTACCCTCGACCGTGCGTCACTGCGGGATGCTAACTGAAAACCAGCGCTGGGTGTCCAACGCCCAGCAAATGCTGAGATGGTAACCCTTTCGGTATGGGCACGCTCAGCACAATTTTATTGTATCTTTATGTACCTACTGTTATTTTCTTTACCTTTTGTTTGTTGCTGTTGTGTTGTGTCTGTGTCGAATAAATGTTTATTCTATTCTATTCTATTCTACCAGTAAGTATAGGTACGCAAAATCTCATGATGATCTGTTAAGTGGTTTAGGCGTCAAAATATAATAAAGGGGAATACCATGCCATACAAAAAAAAATTGGAATGGACAGAAACTACTAATAGTCCTTAATTCTACTTAGAATAAAATACGTATAGTGAAATTATTCTTGAGTTTGTTTAACTAGGGTAAAAATATAACGATCACTAAATATATTTAACTTGATATCCGCTTATATTTTTACGGAGGTCGTGTTTATTTTACATGAACAAGTGACATTCAGCCAAAGAGGTATCATCAAATAATCCATATGGAACTATTTTATACATTTAGTGCACAGTTATCATTAATTTAGTATTATATGACCTATATGTAGCGTAAGTCTAATTAAAATAATATATGCTTGTCAATATTAATTCAAATCAATTATTTTTTAATTAGAAATCGTATCTAGGCTGTATGAATCACATGTCCTTTGCTTTAATGACAGTTTGACATTACTGCATTTCTTGTTTTTTATTGTTTATGGTTATGCGTTTGCGACTTGAGTTACAAAATAATATATGTAATATTATTTTAATTAGATTTATGGTACCTAAACACGACCTCCAAATAAATATAAGCGGATAATCAAGTTAAATATATTTAGTGATCGCTATATTACCCTTGTTAAAAAAACTTAAGAATTATTTCATAATACCTATTTTATTATAAATAAAATTAAGGACTACTAGTAGTTTCTGTCCATTTCAGGCATTTTTTGTGCATTCCCCTTTACTTTCGCATTTACAATACTAGTTAGGATTTTTGTTGTCTTCCCTTAAACTAGATTTGACCGATGACCTGGTGTGCCGATGGATGCGAGACGCACAGGACCGGTCATTGTGGCGACACTTGGGGGAGGCCTATGTCCAGCAGTAGACGTCTTTCAGCTGAAATGATGATGATGATGAAACTAGATTTATTTATCCATCACACTGAAATATGTAGGTAGAACATTAGATAGGAAAAGCCTTAAATTCATAATTGATATACCGCAGGATTTCGAATTATGCAGGGTAAAAGACGACGGGATCTCAAATTCATGGAATGGACGTATTGTTAACCGCAATCATAGATCCATCTAACCCTTTGCGCTTCAAAATTCCGTCAATTTATAGCTACGAAACCGACAATTCTATAGACAACTAATTAAAGGCACTGCGTATAGATCATGTTTATGACATCATAGTTCATGATACTCTAATTGTGCACTGTAACTGATTGCTTTGTCTTCATGTACAAACTACTAATTATGAGGGGTGATTGATAAGCACCCGTGTTTGAAGACAAATGACGGCACTGACGTAAAATCTGTACGTCATTGTTTAATCTCATCTTTCAAACAAGGACTGTCGAAATTTCAGTTAAATTCTTTGGTTAATTTTGCTGTTGCTGTTGGAAGTGAGCAAGTGTAAGTTTTTCTAATTAGGTATAGAAGATTGTGGAGTACCAATCGGTGATTAGATTTTTGTTTTTGAATGACGTGTAAGAGTATTAAAGAAAAGTTGGACACCTTTCTCCTTAGCATGTTAAATGATTTTTATTTTGTAAATAGGTTTATAAATAACACTTTAACAATAACGTTTAAGCTAGATAAGGCCGGTTTTTCGGATTCACGCCCACTCGTTCCCTTCTAGCTGACTACCTTGAGAAATAACACCGAAACAAACTCACAAGTCAAAGTCTCTTTTAAAGTCCATACAATCTCTATCTGTACTAGTCAAAACATATGAGCACCATGTACGTTAATGTCTGAGATGAGCTTTTGAGGAAAGAACCACACAGATTTGAGTGGACCTGTCCAAACAGTGCAAGCATTTTTCAGTTATCGTGTAGCTCCACTCAGAACTTTAAGAAGCTCAACGAACCGACGAACAATACCAAAGTTGGCAACAGTAGGTACTCAAACTGTCATCGTTAAGAAATACTGAAAAAAGGAAAAAAGAATAACCCACATAGTCCTCACATTTACAATAAAATAAAAATAAAATATAATACTTTACAAAGTAAATATTCATGTCAAAAAACATTCCGATATATTTGATGATAAAAATCTGATATTAGTTCAATGAATTCAAGCGTGGTCGTACCGCTGACATAGATAAAGAGCGTCCAGGTCACCCAATTGAAGTGATCACGAATGAAATGGTGGTGAAGAAAGATAAGAGAGAGAGAGACAGTTATTGCGTAAACTTTTGGGTATAATAAAGCAGGCAACATTTGTGCCGCGTTTGCTCACCTCCGACAACAAGCGGATTCGAAGGACCACTTCACAGCAGAATTTGGACCTGCTTAAGCACAATCCGAAGGAGTTTCTGGACCGCTATAATATGACTGTTGATGAGACTTGGATCCATCACTATACACCTGAAATGAAAGAACAGTCAAAACAGTGGACTGCACACGGAGAATATGCACCAGAGAAAGCGAAAATAGTTCGATCGGCCGGAAAGGTCATGGTCAACGTTTTTTTGGATTCTCAGGGCATAATCTACATAGATTATTTACAAAAGGGAACAATAATTACAGGACAATCCAAAAAAAAAACGACGGAAAATTTAAGGACGCTTTGAAGAGAAAACGGTCCCACTTGAAAAGAAAAAACTTCAATTCCATCACGACCATGCACCGCTTCACTCGTGTCACGTCGTCTTGGCAAAATTGGTGGAATTAGGCTACGAATTACTGCCGCATGGCCTCATGCGATTTCATTTGCTCGGTGGAAAAGAGAATCACAATAAACGAGCAGGTCGTTGCCGAAACTCAGCTAAGTGTGTCGATGTAAAAGCAGACTTTTCGAATAATAAAATAAAATTGTCCAAAAAAAAAAATTCTTGCCTAGTACTTGTCAATCACCCCTCGTACATATGAATCAATCAATATGCCTAGCCTTTTCCCAAATATTTTGGTACATACGAATGACATCCACAAAACCAAAAAACAAAAAACGCTGAGCCCACGTGGTGGATTACGGCCCAGACGAATTGGTACTGAGAAATTCTAGATGAAAAACCAACGAAACGTAAATTTTTCAACTGTATTTACTCTAACCTTGCTCTTTTCTGCTACGGCATTCGAGTATTGCTATCGACTTGTGCCTCAAAAGGGTCACAAAACTGTCTCAGATGTAGGACACAGACACACAGAAACCGAAATTCGGACAACTGAAGTTAATTAAGGGATATTGTATTGCGGATCTGAGAAGCAGAGGTCAGATAGTATTTGATCCTAGAATCGAACCTACCATTCAGATTAGTGAAATCGGCCAAAATTTCGTGTACGGCCTACACGAAATTTTGGCCGATTTCACTAATTTACGTGATTTTACAGATGTGATTTTACAGTTAAAATAATGCATTTCTATAAGTTTTAATGCACAACATGAAAGATCATTTCAATTATGATCTAATGAATGAGCTAGATTCGAAGCTTGCGTTGCGTTTTATAAGTCGAGATTTGGGTTGTTTTAAAAGATTTTTATTGCCAGATTTTTGTAATTTTTACATTTTTTTGTCAAGTAATGGATTGATGGTGAACTGAAGTTTATTTTTTGCTTTTTTAATTTTATGAACGAGAGTTCTAAATAGTCAAAATCAAAAGCAATTCTTTGCCAATTTTCTCTAAAATGTTACTAACTTCATTTTTTTTTACTCAAAATTTTTATAAAAAAGTGGTAAAAAGTAATTCATACATTATATTATTATAGACGATTTTTGTAACAATACATTCAAATTTTTTCATACCGTTTAGACGTCAATACGAATGATCTTTCATGTTGCGCATTAAAACTTTTAGAAATACATTATAATATCTATAAAATCACGTCTGTATTATCACGTAAATCAGCGAAATCGGCAAAATTTCGTGTAGGGCCTCTTAATTTGGCCAATCTTTTACATTGGCTTCTCTTTGGACTGGACGTTGGTCAGAACCTCATCATCATTCTCCTGCCCTTATCCCAATTTATTTGGGGTCGGCGCAACCTAAACCTAAAATAACAAATATTATTTGTTTTTGAAGGCAATAGGTGCGACGAGATCAAGCGACAACGACTTAAAAAAATCAATACGGTCCGTCAGTTAGATTAATAAAAAAAAATGTACACATATTTTTTCTTTTGTCACGTAAACAAAACACCGGCCAAGTGTGAGTCGGACTTGCGCATAAAGGGTTCCATAACATCGTACAAGACTTAATACTATGCAAGTACTTTTTATACACTTAACCGCTTTAATTTTTTTTTATTATCTATTTTTATTTACATGTTTATTTATTAATACATACCTACATAATTTATATATTTTTAAATATTGATTCTTGAACCAGATAAAAAAATACATTTAAAAATATAAAAAATAGTATCCCACCGGTATCGGGAACAGGATCCAAGCTACCGGCGGTCAGGGCTCCAGAGAGAGGAACCGCCTGACAATGCGAGCCGTGTCCAGAAGTACTGCTTTCTAAATCAAGTCCTTGATCCAGCCAGCTGGTCGAGGCTCGTGGCTATTAAGCCATTGGCTGACACGACTATCGGTACAATGATCGCTGAGTCCACATCCCGCATGTCGACAACCTCGCGAGCCAAGTCAATATACTTGATTTGTTTATCTTTCTCGGCTTTCACGAGGTTCTCGTCATGTGGGACGGTAATGTCACCAATCATTGCACGCCTCTCGATTAGGTCCACCACCACTATATCAGGCTTATTGGCTACAATAGTCCTGTCAGTCATGATGGACCGATCCCAGTACAATGAGTTTTTTTTTTTTCGATCGAGAACTGGGTTTTGCGCATATCTGTAGTACGGCACTTCCGATTCCACAAGAGAGTACTTCAGAGCAAGTTGCTGATGGATAATCCTGGCTACAAGGTTGTGCCTATGCAAGTATTCACCGTTAGCTAGACGAGAACAACCAGAGATTATGTGGCGGATTGATTCTCCCGGACGATGACATGCTCGACTTATGTCAACCGTGCCATCCTTCACAATAAATTTCCGGTACTTTTTCGTCATGATATTAGTTATATTATTACTATTATTTGTACGGTAACAGAAATACAACATTCTGTGAAAATTTCAACTGTCTACCTATTACGGATCATGAGATACAGCCCGCTGACAGACAGACGGACGGACAGCTGAGGCTTAGTAATAGGGTTCCGTTGGTTACCCTTCGGGTACGAAACGATACATAGCGTTGAAAATTCGCGTAACGTCACACCTTCGTCAATACTGTACCATTTTTTACCTAGAAGTGACTTAACAAGTCTACTCCTGAACTTGGATGCGTTTTATCTTCGTAATTTTTAATTGGTTTGGTAAAGAAAACTATAGGTGCATGTCCAATATTTTTTAATAATGAAACTTACGGAATAAATTATTATTTTTGTCCCAAGAATCATCAATATTGCTCTAAATTTAGTCTTCACATCGAATATTTTTATGAAAACACATTGTTGAATCGTATCTAAAATAAAATACTTGGAATAATTCGCACTATAACTGTTCAATCGTCACGTCGCTTTTTTTCGGGAGCGTTTAAGGGCTCTTGAAGCTTCTCAGAAGCTTGAATAAATAATTGGAGCTCTTTTTTATTATTTTAATGTACATAAAAACATTTATTCCTTAAACGCATTACATCTGTTTTGTCTTCCTGTTCTCGTTGTAACATTGTTTTCTTGCACAAAACTCTGAAGAATTATTTCATTAGGCCGTCCTACATATTCACTCGTAAAGACGTTCAAATATTCTCCAGGGCCAAATAATATAGGAGGAGCGACGATTATGATAATCTCAAGAGCCCATTTCATCTTCTGCGAAGTCTATGATCAATCTACTCAAAATCATGGGGTTGGGTAAACAGACGGACTAAACAACAAGCTTTTACTGTGTTATTTGTTGAGGAAATAGGACATAAATAAGTTTAGCTTAGGATCAATTCTTCTCACGTAGACTTTGTTGTTTAGGAGTCGTATTTTTGTACGATTTCCAGTTTATGTACGCTTTTAAGAGTAAAATTGTGTAAGATATTTTTTTATTCTTTTTTAGGAATGTAAATCGCATATTATCTGAAATATAGGTAATAAAGGTGTCGTAGCCTGGTCATTGAATAGGCACTTTCATGAAGTGGCCGGCCATTTCACGAAATATTACATTGATAGTTGCCCATTATGTGAAATGGCAAGTGCCTTTGTGGAATGGCCAATTCTACTACTCGTATCTGGCTACGATATATAGGCAGGTTCCTATTTCTTTTCTAAAAGCGCCTGGATTTTTGGGGAAATGTCCAGGGATTGTTGGATTCTTACCTCACTAAACCCCGTTATCACCTTCAGCACATGGAACCCCGTTACCTCTCAAAACAATACTCCGGAACCCTTATGTGTAACACCGGTTAAGGCACATCCCTGAGGAGACTGTAAAGAGGTCTGCTCTGAGCCTCGCTGTGCACGGCAGCACCTGATCATAGTGCCGCTGTATTCCCTAATCACTTGGTGGGCAATCTGAGTCCCCAATCTGAGCGCCCGAGATTCCAAAGGCCCGCCTGTATTAAATGATGCTGATGGGGTTTTGTTGCCTCCTCCAGGCCTTCTTCTCCGAGTGGGATCGACCCTCTCAAGATCCCGCTCGGTGGCCTCCTTCTTGACCATCACAGAAGGAGGCAACTTCCCTCCAGTTTTCTGTCTCCACCAGCATGCTCTCACTACTGCTGGCAGAAACAGGTCTCGCCCGATCCTTTCTATCAGGATCCGCCAGTCGGCGGCCCCGGCAGACTCCTCGAGCCTATGCTGTGCAGAATCCAGGTCGCCTTCGCAATGATGATAATTTGCTGTGGCCCTTCGGCCAGGACGTACCTACCATCAGCTTTCAAAGTGGTGAAAAAGAGAAACGTATCAAAATAATTACGGAGTGGTACCCAAAGGATGGAAAAGGAGCTAAGGACGACAAACGAAACATTTGAAAGACGACGTACAAAGAGTAGATAGCAGACAGAGAAATGTGGAAATCATTAGAGGAGGCCTTTGTGGAAAGACAAACGGTATAGTATAAAAATATATCGAAAATATTCTTCAAAACTTCAAAACTTTGCAAAACCAGCAATTAATACTAATTTTATTTATTTAACTTAGCCAATGAAAATTCCAATTATCAACCACAAACATTGAGAAACCTGGTGTCTAATTAAGCGCTGACGCAGAGACGTGGCGATAAATAATATTCACTGACGATGTGTTTTCTGTTGGATAGAAAAACAGTTGTAACAAATGTGTTTTGGTAAAACACTTTGTTTTTCTGCCTTTATTCTTTCGTGGCAATTGTGAGAGTAGGATGGCATTTGCGAATGAGTAGGACAGGTATATCCCCGGTAGATTGACTTGAGACTGATATTTATTAGTTATTGACCTGTTTATCTGGGTAGAGAAAAAATATAGGGTAGCAGACATCAGCTATATGACGCCTGTTAATGTCCATTGGTGATCAAAGGGGTTGTTTATTCATAGATCTTATAAAAATAGGGTACAGAATTCGGGTTGAGTTCAAATAGGGTTAACTGTGTAATGTGTACATGTTTCTGAATGGAATATTGAGAGCCTAATATGAAGCTTATTTCATCGATATAGCTGTCAATATTCCTGGAAACAACTGTTTTTGTATGGGCCTGAAAAAATTGAGTTTTTTTTTTATTTATTGGCTACTTTGGGGAGGGGTTGAAAATACTTGTGAAGGTTTTAAGACCTTACTATGGCTTCAGCCCTGAAATATAAAACACAAAAATTAGCATTTCAATACCAATTATTTTCGCATAACTCAACAAAAGTCGGTAGCAGCTGATTCCCAAGAAGACAACTATTCAAAAAATCTCTTCCCTTCAATCGTATAATGAAATACTGAAAACAAAGTATCGTGAAATAATCCTATTACAAAGTTCCAGGTATTCTTTTAGTTCGCAAAAATTGCTGAAGAATTCTATTAAAACTTCGTACTCAAATATTTTTCGTAAGTACAAAAAGCACATTGTGTTCTCTGTAATAGGATTGGATAAATAAACTTAACTTTGTATGGATTTTCTTCTGTTGATATCGATCTGCATAGCCATTTCAGAACTATATTAGAGTCGGGCTAACAAAAGGATAACGAGGAGCTCGTGACTAAAGTAATAACAGCCGCAGGGGTCTAACAGGTTAAGCTACGTTTGCCGGGGTTGGTCCGTTGATGGGTGACATCTTTACATACCGAGACTACTCCGTGCCTCGGAAAGCACGTTAAGCCGTTGGTCCCGGCTGTCAATCGTGGATCTTTGACAGTCGTTACGGGTCGTCAAACGCCCGAAAGTCTGACAACCAGTCTTACCAAGGGGTATCCTATTACCCAGTGACTGGATTGTGGAAGTCTGATAAGCAGTCGCTCCATGTAAAATACTGGTATTCAGCTGCATCCGTTTAGACTGGAAGCCGACCCCAAGATAGTTGGGAAAAGGCTAGGCAGATTGATTAGAGTCGGGATAACATGTGGTGCTCAATGCATAGGTGCTCAAACTCGAATATTTCTATCGCACACCCGGTGCCACACTGACAGTTTTGCAAAAATGACATATTTCAGGAGTATTATATGAAATATTAGATGTATAAAATTATGACTCTTCTTGATTAAGACAAGATAAATAGGTTTTACACAACAGAAGCTGCCTGCTGTGAAGTACCTATTTATACAGGGTGTAACGGAAAGGTGTGGTCATATTTTAAGAACTGCATGTGCCCATCGATATGAACAACTTTCTTCAAGAAAATCCAAGGAAATTAAAAAAAAAAATTTACATACATATTGATCAGCTGATGATGACTTTGTATGGAAAGTCCAATTTTTTTTTTGGGAATTTTCTATTTTTTCTTAGAAAAAGTTGTTCATGTCCATGGGCAGAATTAGCTCTTAAAATATGACCACACCTTTCGGTTACATCCTGTATTGACAAGATCAATCAATCTGCCTAGCCTTTTCCCAACTATCTTGGGGTCGGCTTCCAGTCTAGCCGGATGCAGCTGAATACCAGTATTTTACATGGAGCGACTGCTTATCTGACCTCTACAACACAGTTACTGGGTAATACGATACCCCTTGGTAAGACTGGTTGTCAGACTTTCGGGCTTCTGATGACCCGTAACGACTGTCAAAGATCCACGATTGACAGCCGGGACCAACGGCTTAACGTGCTTTCCGAGGCACGGAGGAGTCTCGGTATGTAAAGATTGTCACCCGTCCATGGACCAACCCGGCAAGTGTAGCTTAACCTGATGGATCGACCCGTGCGGCTGTTATTACTTTAGCTAATAAGCAAAGCAAGATTATAGGCAAAAAAAATATCCCAGAAATTTATTATAAAAATACCAATTTAAGTATTGTTTATTTCATTGTATTAGTTTTAGGAAAACTTACAGCTAATATTTATGTTTCAATATGAGGTAAAAGCATCCACTAATGACTAATGTGAATAATATTAACAAATACGCGAAACCAGCGTAGGAATTATTACGATAGTTATCCTAAGATTATTGTAAGTCTACTGCAGCGAGATTCAAACCAATATATTCGTATTTTATTATGTGATACTTCCCTCGGCTGAACACTGTTTCCCATAATACAAGTTCAAGCTTAGCTTGGGAATCAGTAGCAGTACCTTTAGTGCAAAACATTATTACGATGCATATGTTAGAGTTAGAGTTACTCTGAGATAAGATAATGTATTAATTGGTTACAATAAAGATTTTTTATTATTTATTTAATTACGCTAATAAATTATTGTTCTAACTCATTTTACAAAATTTTGCATACGTGACAGTCTTGCACCGGAGGTATAGGATAGTCTAGCAGTTGCCGTTGAGGACGAGAATTTTAAATAGACTAATTGCCTAGCTGACCTCCAAAACAAAGTTTTACTGGGTAACACGTTTTTTTTTTTTTTTTTTGATTGATTGGGAATTCATCCAATGACATCTCCCGCTCTGGTGGAGCGGGAGGATGTGTCAGACTCTTACTGACTAAAACCCAGCCCTGTTCCTTCCCTGCCTGAGCGCCCAGGCGTGCGGTAACTCTTTTAAGAATTTATCCGCTACCCGTAGGCATTGGGTAACACGATACGATAAGTTTAGTTAATAATTTAGTTTAGTTTTATTTTATTTTTGCTTGGATACTAGGCTTTTAAAAATTAATGTGCGTTTTGTAATCTGTGCAAAATAAATAATTTTTCTTTCTTTATTTTTTATAAGCACTGAATAAGTCGCTAAAATGGACGTTAGATGGCGTTGTCAATATGTTTATACCAACTACGCAAGTTTGATTTTGTCAGGGTCTCCATCTTACCTCGCTACCCCATCTTTCCCCACCTTCCCTTAGAACCAAAACTTATTACAAATGCGATAGCCGATTTCCGGATGGCGAATATTTGTATTTCTACTCATTAGTGCCGTGCCGAACCGCAGCCGTCCGCTTCGATTGCATTCCTGTCGTCCGGCACTCCGGCCGTACGTAGTAAACATTATATATACCTACCTACCCCGCCCGCGGTCAAAACCACTCCGGAATTCCTGATCGTCCCAGAGCTAATTTCCAATGAATATGCAGGGGGATATTAATATTCTACTTATTTCTTTACAAATGGGAATTCGTACAACAATATTTGTATGTAAATTGAAAGTAGGACTGAAAGCACTGATGGTTGACGTTTCTTCTGAGTTTAGATGCCATCGCTACGGATTAAAAGCCTTTTTCAAAATCAAAATACACAGTAATAAATCTAACTTGAACCTACACTTTGTGTCAATCATTGGTCTACTATACACTGTTTTTTTTTTGGTGGGGTGGGAAATCATCCAATGACTTCTCCCGCTCTGGGTGGAGCGGGAGGGCGTGTTAGACTTTTACTGACTAAAACCCACCCCTGTTCCTCCCTGCCCTGAATGCCCAGGGGCGAGGTAACTCTTTCGAATTTATCCTCAACCCCCGGACAGGCATCGGCCATGACGGGCCCCGTCCTGTTTGCTGAAAACTCTTTGAAGCGCGCGTGGAACACTACGCGCCGTCGATTCTCGGGCCTGGTGCTGATCGGACGGTGAGCTACCCATTACTCGCCGTCCGCAGGATACTGTACGTCTAACAAAGTAGCTTTGCTCAAAGACTTTTATTTTTAGGTATGAAAAAAAAAACTATTTTTATGGCGCGCAATGTAAGGCAAGTGGAGTTAAAACCCGCCCCTTCGCTTTAAGCCACGTAGGTACTTGTCGGATACGTTTGATATTCGTTGCGTTTTTATAACTGCAAGTGCGAAATTTCGAAAAAATAAATCGAAAATTGAGGCAATGTTTGATTGGAAAAAAGTTTAGTAATAACACTTGTAATTCGTAAAAAGAAAAAAAAATGTTGGCCTTTACTATCTCCAGAACAAGTAGATTTCCAGGTATGGTCTAGTGGAAAAAAAAATATCCAAATAATGGGTAGAATATATTGTGGCTTTCGGTTTGGGAAACTGTCTTTTTACACCCGATATAATTTTATATTGGCTCCAAATCCTAGCTACCTATGTCAATCCATGTCAAGGAAAAATGAGGAGAATTGTCTGTGACGGACATGGATACCGAAATGATTACAAGTGATTTAAAAAAATACCTGACCATATTGCCTATTCCCACTAATATAATAAATGTGAAAGTCTTTGTTAAATATGTTTAGTCTGAGAGATGCCGATATTACTTATTTTCTGATTAGATGTTCGAACGTTTCTTATTCACACCTGTCTCAACTATGAACGGATTTAGGCCGAGACATCACCTAAATCATTATCATCAAGTATTTTATCGATTTACTTAAGATTTACTAAAAAAATTATAAAAAATAATCCATCACTGGATGCGTATTTGAAATTCTATGGTATATTTTTTATTATGATTATAATTGTTAATGAAGGGATAAACTACTTTTAAAGATGAAGGAGCTCGTAGCTAAAGTAATGCAGCCGCATGGGTCGATCCATTAGGTTAAGTTATGCTTGCCGTGGTTGGTCCATGGATGGGTGACCATCTTTACATATTGAGACTCCTCCGTGCCTCGGAAAGCACGTTAAGCCGCTTTGACAGTCCTTACGGGTCGTCAGAAGCCCGAAAGTTTGACATCCAGTCTTACGAAGGGGTATCGTATTACCCAGTAACTGGGTTGTCGAGGTCTGATAGGCAGTCGCTCCATGTAAAATACTGGTATTCAGCCGCATTCGGTTAGACTGGAAGCCGATCAGATTAAGCTACGCTTGCCGTGGTTGGTCCATGGATGGGCGGCAAAACGTCGCTGCCATAAATTTAGCTCGAAACGTTAGCATTGACGTTAACAGAAATGTATTTTGGATATGGGGACCGATCGGTTATATCCAATGCATATAATTATGTATAAATCTATGCACTGGAACGCGCCGCACCCGCGCCGCCGCCGCCGCCGCCGCTGCCCTGCTGGCTGCTGAGTTCGTGCCCCCCTAAGGGCGTGGATAAGAGCTGCACAACCTACACATTCCCTCTACGTCGATTCCACTATACAATAGATTAGACTACTCTTTGTTATGTACACCATACAAATTACAAAAAAAAATGTGAAGAAAACATTACATAGGGTGACACAATGGGCGGCCTTATCGCTAAAAGCGATCTTTTCAAGACAACCTTTGGATGGATTTTAAAGAGAAAAGGAAATACAGTACTATAGGTCGACTTAGGTGTATTTTTTATAATAATATATACAATAAATCCATTATAGATAAATATATATATTAATAATTATGAAACAAAAGGTATAGATCCCTAGAAAAAAAATTAAAGAGAGAGGTAGTGATTTTTGACCATTGTTTTAAAAGTGGACAAGGATTGAGCACGCCTTACCGACACAGGCAAGACATTCCATAACCGCACCGCTTGAACCGTAAAAGATTTGTCGTAAAAGCTGGTGGAATGCATCGGCATCTCTAGTCTTGCAGTCTAGTCTAGTATGCAGGTTCTTAGGTACTGTTTATATCATCATCACCATTTTAATGTCCCCATTGCTGGGGCACGGGCCTTCTCTCTGTGAGAGGGTGTGGGCCGTAATACACCACGCGGGCCCAATGCGGATTGGTGGATGTCACATATCTTCGAATTTTTGGTTCTTAGACATGGTGTCCTCACGATGTTTTCCTTCACCGTTTTGAGAGCAGTGGTGATGAAATAATTTACACAAAGTGAAGCGCCTGCTTGGGTTAGAACTCATGACCTACAGCCTGTAAGTTGCGGCCAATACCACCCACTGGGCCACCGCTGCTCTAATACCACTGGGTCACCACTGCTCTAACCGACTAAAACCCCACAATTCCTGCCGCTACCATCAGTCGTGGGTCACCATCGAAAGGGTTCAAATTACCCTAAGACTATCTCTACTAAAGTAGAGTAGACCGTAGTTATAATATCCGATCGACGTTATTATTATCTTGGCTTTTATTTTCTTACCTTACCTGTTACTAACTAACTATAGGACGGCACGGTTATTGTAGTTGCCCGGGGGTTGAGGATAAATTCGAAAGAGTTACCTCGCCCCTAGGCATTCAGGGCAGGGAGGAACAGGGGTGGGTTTTAGTCAATAAGAGTCTGACACGCCCTGCCGCTCCACCCTACAGCGGAAGAAGTCATTGGATGATTTCCCACCCCCCAAAAAAAAAAAAAAAGGTTATTGCAGTGGTTGAGCGAATGGCTCAACTTTGAGAGCAGTGGTGGCACAGTGGTAGCGGCCGCCACTTTCAGGTTGTAGGTCGTGAGTTCAAACCCAGGCAGGTGTTTTAGTTTGTGTAAATTATTTCATCACTACTGCTCTCAAAACGGTGAAAGGAAACATCGTGAGGAAACCGACATGTCCTAGAATAAAAAAAAATCTAAGACATGTAACATCCACCAACCGGCATTAGGCCCGCGTGATGGATTATGGCCCACACCCTCTCACAGAGAGGAGGCCTCTGCCCCACCAGTGGGGACATTAAAAGACCGATGATGAGTGATAGGCTGCTGCGCTGCGTGTTGCAGGTTCGATTCCCGCACGGAACAAAAATTTGTGTGGCCTATATATATTGTTCCGGTGTTCCGGGTCTGGGTGTCTATAGTGTATGTGAATTTAAATGTTTGTGAATGCACCCACGATACAGTAGTAATTCCTAGTGTGGAGCACCGTTAAATAAATAATAATTATGCATTAAAATCTCAGAAGTTAAATTTGACCCACTTCCTGGTTCCCGATTGAGATGAAATTTCGCATACTTGTTTAGTTTGGATGCATGGTAAGCTAAGTGACGTCATTCTAAATCTAATATGGCGGGCGCCCAAAGATGGCCGACTAGTTATTTTTTTATGCATTCCTAAGATATGGGTAGTAAATGAAAGGAAACCCTTTCATTTACTACCCATGTTTTCTTAAGTACTGCTTACTAGGAAAAGAAAACATTGGCTCATGTACCTATATCATTGAAGCAGCTCAATCCCACGCCTTTTTGTCCTCAAGAAAGTCATTAGTGGTGTAAAAGCTTTCTGGCATAGCTTACGTTTAATACTACTACTACTTAAGTACTACTTACTACCCGGGCCTGCGGACGGCGAGTAATGGGTAGCTCGCCGTCCGATCAGCACCAGGCCCGAGAGTCGACGGCGCGTAGTGTTCCACGCGTGCCTCAAAGAGTTGTCAGCAAGAGACGGGGCCCGTCATGGCCGATGCCTGCCCGGGGGTTGAGGATAAATTCGAAACAGAGTTACCTCGCCCCTGGGCACTCAAAGGCAGGAAGGAACAGGGGTGGGTTTTAGTCAGTAAGAGTCTGACACGCCCTCCCGCTCCGCCCAGAGCGGGTGAAGTCATAGGATGATTTCCCACCCCACAAAAAAAAAAAAAGTACTACTTACTGATGAAATTTTTTTATATATTTTTTATTAATATTCGTTTTTGACATGAATATAGACATGACATGAATATAGTATTATATTATATATTTTTTTTTTTAATGACATTTTATTATTATTATTTTTTTTTGACTTGAATACTTTGTGTATTATATTTATTTGTTGATTGACACGAATATTTACTTTGTAAAGTATTATATTTTTTTTGATTACTTAATTATTGTAAATGTGACTATGTGGGTTATTATTATTATTTTCTCTTCCTTTTTACAGTAATGTTTAACGTTGTCTGACAGTTTGAGTACTTTTGCGGCCTACCCAAATGTCTTTTCTTTGGTATTGTTCGTCAAGTCCTTGAGCTCCTTAGTGATTTTTACGTTGAGCTATTCGACTATTGACAAATGCTTGTACTGACTGGAGAGGTCCACTCAAATATGATTGGTTCTTTCTTCAAAAGACCACTACAGACACTAAGCTGCATGGTCCTCATATAGAATAATGTGAATGCGAGAACTATGTATGTCGTTATATTCATGTAGATTTTATGATGGTCTGGCAGTTTGAGTATTTTTGCGGCCTACTCAAATGTCCTTACTTTGGTATTGTTCGTCGGTTCGTTGAGCTCCTCAAAGTTCTGAGTTGAGTTTCGCGATGACTGACAAATGCTTGCACTGTCTGGACAGGTCCACTCGAATTTGTATGTTGCTTTCTTCAAAAAGCTTATCCCAGACATAAACGTACGGCTCTCATATGATTTAACCAGTACACATTGTATGTATTTGAACACTTTAAAAGAGACTTTGACCTCTGAGTTTGTTTCGGTGTTTCTTCTCAGGGTAGTCAGCTTGGAAACACCGGCCTCATCTAGCTTAAACTGACAAAAACATTGACGTGTAAAAATGTTCCTTGTAACCTATTTACTGAATAAACATCACTTATCATAATAATATATATATATACTATAATAATATAAACTAATATATATATTTATACAGGGTGTTACGGAAAGGTGTGGTCATATTTTAAGAACTGCATCAGCCCATCGATATGAACAACTTTATTCAAGAAAAAGTGAGGAAATTCTCAAAAAAAGTTTTTACCCCCCATACAAACATTGATCAGCTGATGATTACTTTGTATGCACAGTCCAATTTTTTTTTTTGGGAATTTTCTATTTTTTCTTAGAGAAAGTTGTTCATTTCCATGGGCAGAACCGGTTCTTAAAATATGACCACACCTTTCCGTTATACCCTGTATATATATATATATATATATATATATATATATACTATAATAATATAAACTAAAATATATATTAAACTATAATATTATTTCATTGGATATTTTACATGGAACCACGCGTTGGTCGCATGTTAGTTTTCATGATACGTTGCTTTGGAATTTTACAAACCACAATGTTCTTCTATTTAGATATTAATTACCTAAGTAGTGACTATGAGTCGCGACATATTTTTCATCTTTATATACTTACGAGTATCTTCTATTTTCCTTGTTATTCCAAAAGCTGTGGCGGTAGTACCTCCATGCGGTTTGAGTTTTATTTTATTTTATTTATTAGGGAAAACAAACAGTGACACATTGCAAATTACAGAAAACAACACAATAAAGAGTTGACGTAATGATGATGAATTATTAATAAATTCTTAGATGGTTATAATACCTACAAGCCTATTAAACCTAATTTAACTGAGCAGTGGTCATAAAATAAATGCTATAAAATAAGGCGTTACCACTCCTGGCAGTCGAGTAGTAAGCATGACAGCACCTGTAACTGTCATCATGAAGTCCTTTGTTATGTCTGTCGTGATGCTCACGTTACTCGCCGCGCTGTGTTCGGCGCAACCGGTTGACAGCTCGGCACCCGGGCAACTAGACACTCCAGTTAATGTACGGGTTGAAAGACAAGCCATAATATATTGGGGTGAGAGTGCTTGCCCCTGCCCACTAGGTTTCGTTAAACTAATGTCAAGATGCATTACCTGTGAAAAGTAAGTACAATTTATTCATCATTTCAGTGGAAAGACATCCACTGCTGGACATAGGCCTCCCCCAAGTGTCGCCACAATGACCGGTCCTGTGCGTGTCGCATCCATCGGCTACCCGCGACCCTCACCAAGTTATCGGTCCACGTTGTTGGAGGCCTTCCAACGCTTCGTCTTGCGGTACGCGGTCACCACCTGCGAGCAATGTGTCCTGCCTACTGCCACTTCAGTTTGGCGATTCTTCGGCCAATGTCGGTAACCTTGGTTCTCTTGCAGATGTCATCATTCCTGATTCGATAACGCAAGGAAATGCCGAGCATTGCCCTCTCCATTGCCATTTGGGTGACTTTAAGCCTTCTGATGAGGCCCATAGTGAGCGACCACGTTTCTGTTCCATATGTCATCACTGGGAAGACCACGGAATAGAATAAACGAGTGGAAGTGCTAACGCAGCTATCCGGCGCGTGTCACAATTATGCGGAAAAAATGTAAAATAATAACAACCTTCGTCAACGATAGCTGCGTGGGCACTTCCACTTGTTTTTTCTATTCCGTGGGCAAGAGACACCTGGTCATACAAACAAATCATTGCATACATAGATAATGTTTATGTTGAAGAATTTGCTAATTGACAAAACCAGCCTTGTTTCAAAAATAGAACCATAATATATGATTACTGCAAGCGCTGATTACCAGATTTTTAATTCATCCATAGACAATTTGAATGATTTAAACAAGGCTGAATATGACTAACATGATGTTTACTTCATTTTTCAATTATTCGCCTATTTGAACATATTATACATAGTATGTAATATTCTTTATTACGTCATATCTTCCAAACCGCTGGATGGATTGATAATATATATTTACATACAAGATACGCGCGATAAACTTTTTTTTTTCATTTGTTTAATTACCTTTCCTTGCAGAAGCGTAATGAAACAAAAAAAAAGTAGTTTTTGTAAATGATGGGGCGTTTTTTACTTTGAAATTAAAAGATAAGTACTAATTGTGTCACCAAATCTCTATCAATCAAGCCTAGCCTTTTCCCAACTATCTCAGGTTCGGCTTCTAGTCTAACCGGATGCAGCTGAATACCAATATTTTACATGGAGCGATTGTCTATCTGACCTCCACAACCCAGTTACTGCGTAATACGATACCCCTTGGCAAGACTGGTTGTCAGACTTTGGTTATCACCAAACCTATTTAACATTTTTTTTCTTATTTTAGGTATCAAGCACTTACGGGAATCGAAGAATGTCCACGTTGTTTTAATGACTCTAGCAGGTGATTAAAAACCTGAAACGAAGAACATTTTCTTTGAATGATTTTGTATTTTTACTAATTGCTTGTGCTAATATTTGATAAATAAAACAATGTAATTACATTAGTAGTTTATTATTTTCTTAGCTAACTAATAACGGGCAATTCGAAAATGACTTAAAAATGTGTACCTATGCCTAGGCATTAGGTACTTGTATATAGTATGCCTCGAGGGGATCAGGCAAAGTATAAAATGAAGGTCAAATGAAACATTTTTTGTTAAAAATATTGGAAGTTTGTGAACGCACCCACGATACATGAGTAAATCCTAGTGAGAGACAACGTTTAAAAATTAAAAAAAAAAATGTACAGAACAGCTGAAAAACCCTGCAGATATCACATCTCGCATAGACCAGACCCTGTATATCTTCTCATCAATATAAATCAAACTAAACAAAGGCTCTTCAAACAATAATAAGTTATTTTCTTTTTATTATAAGCCTTCGTAGAAATGAGATACTTTAACGCTTTATTGGAGGGTACCTATAATACTACTTTAAGTGTGTTTTTAGCGGCGAACCAATAACGTTACGGGCACGTTCGTGATTCTTGAATGTTGAAAAAACCAACCAAGTGAGAGTCAAACTCACGCATGAAGGGTTCCGTACCATCGTACAAGATTATACGCGTCTACTTTTTGCCATTATTATGATCGAGCAAAAAAAGTAAAAAAAAAACACGTTTCTAATTGGGGAGCCCTTTCATTTTTAATTTATTTTTGTTGTTTGTTGATAAAGCGGCAACAGAAATACACATCCTGTGAAAATTTCTACAGCTGTCTACCTATTACGGATCATGAGATACAATCCGCTAACAGACAGACGGACGGAAAGACGGACGGACAGCGGAGGCTTAGTAATAGGGTCCCGTTGGTTATCCTTCGGGTACCTAGGTATATTATTATCCTTAATTCTTTATTGTACACTACATTTAACATAGATTCTCATTAAATAATTTATTACAAAGGTGAGCTTAACAGACTTATCATCGAGTTTTCTTCCAGCAAACCTTTGAGTGATCGAGAGAGATCACATTCGAGGGTAGGATCGTGCATGGACAATTGTAATTGTAGTATTATGTTTTGTGTGTGTGTGTTCTCATAACACACATCTGACCAGCCTTATCCCAACTATGTTGAAATCGACTTCAAGGTTAACCAGATGCATAGAGCGGCCTATCTGACCTCAACAACCCAGTAGTTAACTGGGTAATACGATCGAAATTCTGATAACAATAGAAACAAAACCGATGAAAGGGAAGGGACTAAAAACCACACGGGAAACAAATATAAGTATGCTCCTAATCTTGTGCCGGCTGTACACGCTCGTCTCTTCGCCTGGGATTTCTATTTTTCTTTTTTGTGGGTTTGGGTAATCATCCTATGACTTCTCCCACTCTGGCTGAAGCGGGAGGGCGTGTCAGACTCTTACTGACTAAAACCCACCCCTGTTCTTTCCTTGCCTGAGTGCCCAGGGGAGTGGTAACTCTGTTACGAATTTATCCGCTACCCCTTGGCATGCAGGCATCGGCCACGATGGGCCCCGTCAGTGGTGGCTGACATATTCTCTTTGAGGCGCGCGTGGAACATTACGCGCCGTCGACTCTCGGGCCTGGTGCTGATCGGACGGCGAGCTATACCCATTACCCGCCGTCTACAGGCCCGCGCCTACGGTGGCCGGCGATCGGCTTGCGAACCCCGACGCCCAGGGCATCTCCTGCGGCGGCTGCTGCTGGGGGCGTGACTCTGTTGAGTCTCCCTCACCCGTTCCGCCTCCTCCATCGCGAGCATTACTGCTTCGCAGAAGGAGACGACTGATCCCCATTCCCTCTCGCTCCGTACCATGGCCTGGACCAGAGCCGGGCGCGAATAGTCACTGCCACCGATCGCCTCCACGAGGACACGGCGGTGCTCCGCCCAAGCGGAGCAGAACTCCACCGTATGCTCCACCGTGTCCTCTTCGATCCGCACAGTGGTGACACCCGGGCGTTTCCTTCCGCCTTATCTGACACAGGAACCTCCTGAAACAACCGTGTCCGGTGAGGACCTACATCAGGCGGAAGGTGAAGACGCCGTGGCGCCTCTCCAGTCACTCCTTAAAGAGCTAGGTGCCTTTGGGTTTCGCTCTCCCATGCGCGAGTATTTTTGCCTCCAGATCCCATAGCATCGCCTGGCGTGTCTCTTGTTGAGTCTCGTCGCGTTCGAGGCTCAACACGAGAGCACACCATGTGTAGACTCGTTGTGTCAATTGATTTTCATCGCGAGACTCCGAGACCCTTTGACTCGAACGCAAAAACCGGCCCCAGAACGCTTGCGAGAGCGAACGAGCGCCGCGAGACACGACGCGAAGCAACGAGGGCATCATCTACACACTCGTACTCGGCTTGTCTCATGGTGTCTCGACGAGTGTGTACAGCCTGCATTACGTACCAATACAAGAAATATGATGATGCTACTCGTATCTAGCATTCCTTTTTGCTTAACCAAAACCAAAAGTCTCCCCAAGTCATCGAGGAACACTTTCGACTACCGGCTGGGCCTCACAGTAGCGTATCAAACTTCAAGAATCCCTTATGTAGGTTACCAAAGATACCATAGTAGTTTCAAGTTTACTAAAGAAAGAAAGACGTACACACAGAAACTTTACCCTCCGACTGGGGCTGTCGGAAAAAAAGGGTCTAATTCCTAGAACAGATGAACGGTCACGAGAGGTCGTGTCTCCAAGCATACAAACACCATTGTTTCTACGTAGCTTCACTGAGGCGCAGACCCAACGCGGCTTCCACGGCGCATGCTGTGCACGGGCACGCAGCGCATTTTTAGTTGCGTGGATTAATTTGTTTGACAACGTGGCTCTACGTTTCCACAGGTACACACTACACACCCACAACCATGTACAGCTGTAGCGTGGCTACGCACGTGTTGATACAGTTGTACATAGCCGTGGGTTTTCGTGTATAGTGTGTACCGCAACCACAGCGTGCGTAGCGTTGACAGCGTTGAGCTATAATGAGCGCCATATTCAAGCAAGCCACGCATGTACCAATGACGTCAATTGATGCGTAGCATGTCTGTGGGTTGCAGTTGTCACAATCACATACATTTTCTTCCAAAGCGAATCTTAACACACGTGCGTGGCCTCTCCGTGCGCGGCGGTGGGTCTGCGCCTTAACATAGCAAATACATACTGTTTGGTATCTTACCAAGCAGTTTCATAGTGGTAGCCAGGTGGCCAGTAACTGAGATGTGCAAGTCAGATAAGCAGCTGGTCTATGTCAACGCATCTGGATTCCGGTTAGACTGCCAGTTGAAAAGGCTGAGCAGGTGAAGTTATATAATAATAAATATGTGAAAACTATACACAACTATTTACGTAAAACCCTTGTGCCCAGTACTTTTTACGGAGAGCCTCCCGTAGAACCGGCTCTATCGTCCCTCGGCTTTGTAAACTGCTAAACAGCTACAGCGATTCGGTTGTCGTGCATTCTGACGCATTTGGCAAGTTCCACAGAGTAACCGTTAGCAATGTGTAGAACTATTTTGTGTATTTTTAATATTATTTTTTCATTCGTTTGTAGTATGTTTTAGATTGAATTTTGTTTATTTTATGTACATATTTTGATTTTAATTCATTTTTATAGCAAAGTCCAAGTTTGTTTCATAGTTCTGTTCTTACTTTTATGGGGCATGCGGTGCTAACCTTAGTTAATAGAAGAACATTACTTATAATTGTATAAGTACGAGTACCTATATACAGTTATTGGTTAGCCATTATAATAAATAAAACAGTTACTTACTCAAGGCAAAGTATAAACCACTTACCCCCACCTGCGGAGGTCATAAAGCAGGATAATAACAAGCGTATAGAATGGCAGCGACATCCTGTCTGCTTATTGTAATAAATTGCGATCACCAACCGTCTGCCGAGCGAGGCAAAAAATAATATATGCCAATTTCCTGTAGGGGTCGACGGCAGGTCAATGTAATAAGTTTATGAAGTTACCCACAGAAAACTGGCCAAGTTCGTGTCGGATTAATAGTAGAAAGTAGTAGGCAAAAGTATCAAAAACGGCCGACACTTTTGCCTACTACTTTGGATACGAAACATTCTGAGACCTGTTTTAACAACGTAAAAATACTTTATCCTCTTTGTAACAAACGTGACGTTGGATTCTTTAATACTTATTTTCTATGTTATGCTACGATTTTTTATTCAATGAGGGCGCCACTTGGCCGGTATTTAGACCCTTAAACTCGAGTAATGCGCGAGCGTCAGCTGATATTTTACGAATATTACATTGCATACTAAAATTGTAAAGAAAAAGAGTGTCAATTTGAACACAGATAGATTATAACCTGGATTTATTTACTGGCTATATTTTACTATACGGGCAAAGCCACTGGCAGAAGTTATTTTTATATAAAAATTGAAATTAATGACAAAAAAAAAATGACAAAATGAATGCATAATTTTAGGTGTCGCCTAGTATTAAATAATTAATACTATCGATTTAGATAAATAAAAATCAATTGCCGAATGCAATTTTTTAAATGTTATTTTTTAAATATGTTAAGTGTTGCCAATTATTATGATTGCATGTTTTCAAATTACTTTTTGTAAAAAATAAAACGCTTTTTTATTTAATTATTTTTAACACTTTCGAAAAAGGAGGAGGTTCTATGGTCGACTGTATGTATGTTTTTTTTTTATGTAAGTATGTCCGCCAATTTCTCCGTCAGTTGTGAACTGATTTTCAAAATTCTTTTTTTATCCGAAAGAATATTCTCCCGAGGTGGTCCCATATCAATTTTATCGAAATTGCTTCGCGCGGTTTTTGAGAAACTGAACAAAAACGAAAAATACGTATACCTCGATGACGTTTTGTTGTTCTCCAAATGTTTAAATTCCACGTTCCATGTTATTGGGGTTTCTAGTTCTGGGGTATAACAACTAAAAAGTGAAAAATAAAACACTTATTTTCATTTCAGAGAAAACAGGCATTAATGTGTAGTAAATAAAGGTTGACTCAGGAAGTCAGACTGGACCAGGGCCAGTCAGACCTGGGTCAGTCAGGACTTAAGGATTTGCTGAAAGTACAGTTTAGATTTGCTTCATGTAGTCTATTTCAAAATCCCCCACGAACATCAAAAATCCGCTCACAAATCTCATTACAGCTGTTTTAATTGGTTGTGCAAAACAACCTATCATAGAAAAGATCTGACAACAGTAATAATTTAACAGGCTTTCGGCAAGCCGGGGAAAGATAATCTGTATAACGTTGCTGGCTGAGTTGCGAAGGTCAGAAACAGTTTATCCTCTTAAAATTATCTTAAAGGTTGATAAGGCCTGTTTGAAGTTATATAAAATTGAGCAACCCGCCTCAGCTTCGCACGGATACAAAATAATACACATAAACCTTCCTCATGAATTACTCTGTCTATTGGTAAAAACCGTATGAAAATTCGTTCAGTAGTTTTTGAGAGAGAAAAAAAACATGTTTATTTTGCACACTCAAGTTCAGTATTCGTCAACTTAATGGCGTGTGGGAATAATACCAACTTCCAAACTAACAAATAAGTGAGTACCATACACCCCTAAAATTATTCACACTGCTTCCATACAGTTATAAAAATGGCCTAAATTATTGTCAACACTACTCGTTAATTTTGCTATTTTTCTTTATTCCAGTTTCACAAAAAACACCGTAAAACCTCCACTTTTTCGTCGCACAGTTAGCCGTATTGCTACATAAAACAAGCCCAAAAAATATTACATATATACATATAAATACAGCGTATAGTCAAGTGTATAAAAAAAGATATTTTAGAGAAATGATCTAAAATGAAAATCTCTGAAAATTAAAACCGCAAAAAAGAACACGAAGAATCTTTTTCGTCTCGAAATACTCAATATTTTGAGTAACAACTATTCAAATTTTTGTAACTATATAATATGAAATTTTACCAACTAAAGAAATATGTAAAAATGTTTTAACTTATTGGAGTATTTAAAAAAAAAAAAATTAAAACTGTAACATAACTTTCATATTGGCGAACACGAGATTCAACGTAAATCAAACGCATCGCCATTTTCAACCTTATTTATCTACAGCGATGCACTACTGTCGCGAGCTTAGCAGTATCACGCCTAGTCTGCAGCAAGCTCTTGCAGAGATACGTTACGTCGCTCGTGCGCTCCACTATTAAGTGAATTCGTTTATTATCAAAATAAGTAATTTTGTGAAAATTTACACTTTATAACCGACAAAACAAAAGGAGGAGGTTCTATTATTAAGTTTTTTTTTGTGTGTGACATTTTGACCCATAATTTTTATGTAAAAACTAGGATTTAAGAATTAAAATACTGATTAGAATACATTGTTTTAATTACCATCTAAACGTGATAACATTTCTTAAGCACAATTATTAAAATTTAGTAAAAAATATATTTTTTAAGCTACTTATTTTCTTTAAAAAAAATGTATTTTTACTAAATTTTAATAATTGTGCTTAAGAAATGTAATCATGTTTAGATCAAGACTTCAAATAAAATCAACAGTTTCCATTTATATCAAAACATGCTGGGCCTGGGCATACGTCGTCTCCCGTAAGATCCATGTACCTGAAATATTAAAAACCACAATCAGAAAAAGGTTCGGTGACAGTAACAAAACAAGTAACTATAAAAGTATTTCATCATCATCATCATTTCAGTCGAAACACGACGACAGCTGATTATAGGCCTCCCCCAAGTGTCGCCACAACGACCGGCCCTGTGCATTAAATCACGACGACAGCTGAAAGTGTCGCCACAACGACCGGCCCTGTGCATTAAATCACGACGACAGCTGAAAGTGTCGCCACAACGATCGGCCTTGTGCATTAAATCACGACGACAGCTGAACATAGACCTCCCCTAAGTGTCGCCACAACGACCGGCCCTGTGCATTAAATCACGACGACAGCTGAACATAGACCTCCCCCAAGTGTCGCCACAACGACCGGCACTGTGCATTTAATCACGACGACTGCTGAACATAGGCCTTCCCCAAGTGTCGCCACAACGATCGGCCTTGTCCATTAAATCACGACAACAGCTGAACATAGACCTCCCCTAAGTGTCGCCACAACGACCGGCCCTGTGCATTCAATCACGACGACAGCTGAACATAGACCTCCCCCAAGTGTCGCCACCACGACCGGCCCTGTGCTTTGAATCACGACGACAGCTGAACATAGGCCTTCCCCAAGTGTCGCCATAACGACCGGCCCTCTGCGTTAAATCACAACGACAGCTGAACATAGGCATCCCCCAAGTGTCGCCACAACGACCGGCCCTGTGCATTAAATCACGACGACTGCTGAACATAGGCCTTCCCCAAGTGTCGCCACAACGATCGGCCTTGTCCATTAAATCACGACAACAGCTGAACATAGACCTCCCCTAAGTGTCGCCACAACGACCGGCCCTGTGCATTAAATCACGACGACAGCTGAACATAGACCTCCCCCAAGTGTCGCCACAACGACCGGCCCTGTGCATTGAATCACGACGACAGCTGAACATAGGCCTTCCCCAAGTGTCGCCACAACGACCGGCCCTCTGCGTTAAATCACGACGACAGCTGAACATAGGCATCCCCCAAGTGTCGCCACAACGACCGGCCCTGTGCATTAAATCACGACGACTGCTGAACATAGACCTCCCCCAAGTGTCGCCACAACGACCGGCCCTGTGCATTAAATCACGACGACTGCTGAACATAGGCCTTCCCCAAGTGTCGCCACAACGACCGGCCCTCTGCGTTAAATCACGACGACAGCTGAACATAGGCATCCCCCAAGTGTCGCCACAACGACTGGCCCTGTGCATTAAATCACGACGACTGCTGAACATAGACCTCCCCCAAGTGTCGCCACAACGACCGGCCCTGTGCATTAAATCACGACGACAGCTGAACATAGGCCTTCCCCAAGTATCGCTACAACGACCGGCCCTCTGCGTTAAATCACGACGACAGCTGAACATAGGCATCCCCCAAGTGTCGCCACAACGACCGGCCCTGTGCATTAAATCACGACGACTGCTGAACATAGGCCTTCCCCAAGTGTCGCCACAACGACCGGCCCTGTGCGTTAAATCTAACTGACATGACATAAAACGGAATAGCGGGTTTTCAAAACGAATGTGCTTTTGTACGGTTTTTCCGATCCGATGGCATTATAGCTGTGAAATATAATTTCGGGCAAAAAACCGCCGCGGCTTTGTTATTAGTCGCCCATCCTTTTTTTTTTGGGGTGGTAAGTCATCCTTTAACTGACTAAAACCCACCCCTGTTCCTTCCTTGCATGAGTGCCCAGGGGCGCGGTAACTCTGTTATGAATTTATCCACGACAAGCAGGCATCGGCCATGATAAGCCCCGTCAGTGGTGACTGGACCTGGCGTGCGTGGAATACTACGCGCCGTCGACCCTCGGGACTGGTGCTGATCGGACGGCGAGCTAAGTGTAACAATTTTGATGACATCTGCTAATGAGAAATTCCAGATGGAAAAACTCAATTACACCTTGCGCGACCCGGAAATTGAACTAGGTGAACTGATTTTGATGTTTTTTTTTTTATATGAAAGCTGGTGCTTTTCATGTTGTGGTCCTATTTAAATTTAATTAAGATCAGAACAGTCGTTTTTGAGTTTTTTTTTTTTTTTAATGTTTGATAGGCTCGCGTTTGACCACTATCTCACCTGATGGTAAGCGATGATGTGGTCGAAGATGGAGCACGCTTGCCTAGAAGTAACCTATTCACTCTTGACTTAAAGACTCCCAGGTTGTATCTTACAGGAAACACAGACTCCGGTAGAGAATTCCACTCTCTAGCTGTACGTGCAATGAATGTTTTCTCAATAATAATGCGTATTTAATTGACTTCGATTAGATTGATAATGTTCTCATTTTATTTATTGAAACTATCAATTCGTAAATAACAACTAAAGGATAACAAAAATAGTTTTTTTTACAAAAAAATACAACTAACTTCCATAAAATGCACTAAAAATAGCAAAATTACTGTTACTTTAATTTCGACTGCCGAAATTTTAGTTATGTTGCAATTTTTTAGTTTTTTATTTATATGATAAAATAATGAATAGTCAATAGTTAACGCCAAATTAGAGGTCCAGAGCAAATTTAACCAAAACAGAATACCTGTTCTGCGATTTCGGCGGTTTCGGGTCCTATGCCTATAGCTCTCACCGGAACGCCTATACCGATCTGCGCCTTTAGACAAAATACTTTTCTGTTAACGTTAACGCTAACGCTTCGTGCAAAATGTATGGCAAAGACATTACTGGGCGTGAGTCACGTGACAGTTCTCTTCGTAGGTAATGTCCTTGCCATACATTTTGCACGAAGCGTTAGCGCTATTGTAAAAGATAATTGGCTAAAGGGGCTGCTCCAACTTTCGTTAGGTAGGTACCTCGGGTCACTTGGCTAGGGCAATGGCGATATAGATTGGGATAAAACGCACAGGGTCAACTCAGGATGGATGAAATGGCGACAGGTCACTGGAACAACTTGCGACCCACGGATTAAAAGTTATAAAAAAAAAGTTATTAAACATATGAAAATCTATAAATCCATGATTAGGACCTGTCGTACCTACTGTATGGATCAAAAAGTTGGGCTATGAAAAAGACGGATGAAAATAGATTGCTTGTGGCAGAGATGAGAATGTTGAGATGGATGTGTGGAGTAAAGAAAATGGATGAAGTGTAAAAATGGTGGCGCCAGTCACAGAAAAGCTGAAAGGGAATTCTTACTTTCTTTTTTTAAAAAAACGGTGCCCCACATACACAAGACACCCAAACCCGGATCAACTATCTGTAGGCCATACAAATATTTGTTCCGTGTGGGGATCGAACCCGGGACACGCAGCGCAGCAGCCGAACGTTCAACCACTACGCCAACCGTGCCGTCAAAATTTTATAATTGCTTATCTAGGTATGGTCATGTTAAGAGGAGGGATGAAACACATGTACCTAAGAGAGTTATGAATATGAATGTGGATGGATGGAGAGGCCAAAGAAAAGATGGATGGATTGTGTGAGGAGTGATAAGAAAGAAAAGGGAGTTAGTGATAACGTGACGGCTGACAGGACAGAATCGAAGAAAAAACGTGTTGCGCCAACTCCAAGTACTCAATACTCAATACTTTATTGCATTCCATATGTGTTAAATAGGTGGTATAACATAATAAAATATCAATATGGACCCTGTCGGGCACAGCAAAGTAGAAGAGAGGAGAGGGCTAAGTAGTTATTCAATTAAGCAATATAAATTATTAGTTGTGGTTTATTGGGTGTATGTATAATATTATGTATATATATAAGGTTAGCGTATATAGATATATTAAAATGCTATTAATTGTAAGTAATTATTATGAAGTTCTTATATTATTATTAAATTATTCTTCTTATTAATAGATTATTTTTATTTATTTTTTTAATTTAATTTTTTTTATGTATTTATGTTTATATTGGGTTTTCTATTTTTCTACAAAATGTTTGGTGTAAAAGAAGTAATATGGGATAAGGGCAGGAAGATGAAGAGTTAACACCAAATTAGAAATTGTAATAGTCTAAAAGCTGGTCGTAACCACGAGTGATTCATAGTTAATTAAAATAGATATGTAGCAATTATAAAATATTTCACGGACTGTACAATTGCACATAGCCGCAGCCGTCATAAAAATATGTGTAAATATGTGTGTGTGTATATGTATGTATATGATAATTAATTGTACTTACTCTTCGCAGGTTATGCATTTAGATATCAATAAAACTCGATCGGGTGGGCACCTGCACTTTTCAATGACTTCCTGACTTCTTATTGAAGTTTGACGCCTAACCCGTAAAAAAGTGTCCGGTTTAACGGGTGTTGAAATGTCTGGTTGCACAGGTGTTGAAGTGTCTGGTTGCCCGGGTGCTGAAGTGTCCGGTTGTCCAGGTGTTGAAGTGTCTGGTTGACAGGAGGCTGAAGTATCTTGTTGCCCAGGTGCTGAAGTGTCTGGTTGCCCGGGTGCCGAAGTATCTTTTTGCCCGGGTGCTGAAGTGTCTGGTTACCAGGGTGTTGAAGTGTCTAGTTGCACGAGTGCTGAGCCGTCAACTGGTTGCGCCGAACAAAGCGCGGCAAGTATCGCGAACATCACGACAGACATAACAACGAAATTCATGGTGACAGTGATAGATGCTGCTGTACTTAATACTCGACTACTGTGTTCGGAATATGATGGATTGCAGCTAACACTTTATTTTATAGTAATTTTTCATGACATCTACGCAGGTTAGATGGAATAAAAAGGATTATTAAGCAATTCATATTCAAGGAAATTAATTACTAATTTTTGACATGACGTCAACTTGTTCAGCCCAAGATGACGTTATGAAAAATTAACAATTAACTTGGGCTGACTGCATCTACTTATTAATAAAGATTATAAATCAAGCGCCCGCGCTGCGCGAGCGCCCGGCTCGTTGCTAAATTAAAGCTTAATATCTCAGAAACTACTGGAGCTATATGCAAAAAAAAATACGTGTGTATTGCTGATAATATAGAGAATCGACATACGTGAAAACTAAAGAATGATAAAGTGTTTAAAGTACTTCAAATGAAATGTAAACGTAAAAAAACGTTAATATTTGTTAACTTATGCCCTTACCAATAATTTTGTAGTTTGTACCTTTAAAACCTATTTATTATTAAACTAGACTATATAACCAATTTTTTGATACCTAGAAGTCACTAGGCGATATATTATAGGTACCACAGAAAACCAAAACAAAACACCCCTTTCTCTCATTTTTTTCCCGCCAAAATCGAGTCAAGTTACGGGAAGATGGAATGTTGACCTACTTTATCGTTGTATTTTACTGTTTTATGTGTTTGTAAATACTAATTATTAACTACTTTCGACATTACGAGCGATGTTTTAAGAGATTATGAAGTAAATAATACTAAAAAAAAAATAAACATAATTTATATAATTACGTAAACATTCCACCGTTTCCATGTTCCGTTTCTCAATTTTAGTATTTTCAACACAGACGGGACCTCTGAGAAGTTTATGTATTCGTAATCCTTGAAATTTTGCCGATTTTATGGATAGATAACATAGGTAGGTTGGATTTTACGAAAATTCCAATTAAATCACAAAGTTGACATAAGTTGACTGTTGACACTGACTGTTGACGGACGACATTTCAAACATTTAAAAAAAAAATCTCTATGTCATAGTGCGGGGTGCCCAAGAACAAAAAGACGCGGAATTTAGTCGAGTACCATAAACAATAAAGTAAGAATACACTAGCATCGCCCCCACAGCAAAAAAAAGGTTTAAAGCAAAAAAACGGGGTGGATCGCTCTGGTCATCGTGGCGTTCCTGCGGACTTTTTTTTGGATGACCATGGCATTCCGGACGTGTGAGTGGACTCCTAGTCACGACCTAGTTCTTAGTATCCATTTTAATATTATATTTGCGAGAGTGTTTGTCAGCCTGTTAAAATTTCACGTCTAAACCGCTAAACAGATTGTAATGAAACTTTTCACGCGGCTAGACTTTGAACTGGATCAGGAGATAGTATACTCTTCATCCTGGAAGGAAGTTTCCACGGTATATTAAAAAAAAACACGACGATGAGGCAACCGGCATAAACTAGTGTGAATATAAATATCATCAGCGTCGGTGAAGTGGATCAAATATACCTTTTGATGAAACCAATTTAGACAACGTGGCTCTACAATGGTGACATTAATTTAACACACGGGTAGGGCTAGTGCCCATTAATCATATAAATTATGATAGGTTAAAATAATTCGAAAATTAAAAAAATTCAAACAAACTAAATAGTTGGTTTTTACAAAAAAATAGTACTGATTTACAAAAAACGTGCAAAATAACTGTAATTTTGGAAGACGGTGTTTCTGGTTTAGTTTCTTCATTTTTTGTAATTTTTTTCGTAAAAAAGTTTTTATTAAAAAATGTTAAATAATATTTTTTTTTTCTTAGAAACTATTTAGTTTGTTTGAAAAAAAAATTGTATTGTTATAACCTATAAGAAAAAAAAGAACTAACTAGTGGACCGAAGTGGCTGTGACTGTGGAGCAGGACCGGCACTAAGCCAAGCATTTTTATCATGGATATATTCCTCCAATTTATACTCGTAATATGCTTGTCTACATAGTGTGCGATTTATGCATGTTTTAAATTTTGTCTCATTTAGTTGGAGAATGTGTAGTGGTATTTTGTTACAAAACTTTTACACAGAACCCCATAAAATAATTGCGTACTTTAGCCATCTGAATCGAGATTGATCTAGTTGGTTCCTATTTCTTGTATTAAAATTATTCCTGTCACTTATCTTAGGAAAGAGATGCAGATTTTTCTGAACATGTATAATGTTTTCATATATGTATTGATAAGGTACCGTCATGATCTTTATATCCTTTAAACAGCTCCCTAAGACAATCGTTCAGCATGGCGCTAGGCCTGCCGCGCACCCGCACCATTTTCGACGCACATCGCTTACGATAACCGCGTGGAAGCCGTCCACGTGCACCTCCACGATCATGCTAATCGCGCTAAAGTGCCGCGGCAGCCCCATCATCACACTGAACGTATTATTAAGGCCCTACTCACGGTCCAGTGGCGCCCTCATTGAATAAAAAATCGTAGCATAGCACAGAAAATAAATATTAAAAAATCCAACTTCACGTTTGTTACAAAGAGGATAAAGAATCTTTACGTCGCTAAAACAGGTCTCAAAATGTTTCGTATTCAAAGTAGTAGGCAAAAGTGTCAGAAACGGCCGTTTTTGCACACGCAGGATGTAAAAAAAAAGAAATGGCCCTGTGCGTATCGGACTTCGCACATCTAAAATTCTGTACCAAAGAGGGAATTATCAAAGAATATAAATCAGATTTATTCTTTGATAATTCCCTCATTTGTTACAAAATTTTAGATGTGCAATTGGTATCTGTTAGTAAAATATACGTAATCATAAACATCACCCAAGTTCATAGATCAATGGGAAGTTAAAAAATTCTTCGGCACAAAATTTTGTGAGAGACGACGGACAAACAGACGGAAAGACGGACACGTGGGTGACAGCGATAGCTTGGACCCTTCGGGTACGGAATCCTAAAAACCTACATCAGCAACAAGCCTGATTCAGAGTGTTTATCCAGATACCTATTTTCTATCATTGAAAGGCTCGCGTTTCGGAACAAAATTTTGTGACAGACGACAGACAGCCAGACTTACAGATAGTCGGACAGACGGATACGTGAGTGACAGAAACAAGGCTTCATTTGGACCCTTTGGATACGGAACCCTAAAAAGATTATTCTAATTTTGCATCACCTTTAAGTATATTTACTCAAGCAGCTTGTGTCAATAAGTATTGGACCTCATGCAACCTTCTTGGACGTCACAGTATCGTGTCACCCAGTGGCTGGATTGTAAAGGTCTCATAGGCAGTTGCTCCATGTCACATAGTGATATTCAACTGCATCAGGTTAGACTGCAAGCCAACCCTCATATAGTTGGGAAAACGATAGGCAGATTGACACAGTGTTGCCAACTCCTAAAAACATTTACCCCTAAAGAAAACGCCTAAAATCATCACATTTACATGTAAACTAATTAATACAATAATTTTTTACGTCAATTGATTGGTCTTAATCTTGCGAATGTTACTAAAGACCTGACAGTAATCAAAGTATAATATGGTGACACCAGCCGCCATATTGTAAAACAGAAAAAAGATCGACGAACTTTAATAAGTGGGGTATCAAAATGAGGGGTTCGAGGAGGCGATTCCAAAAATATAGCTCACTAAAATGTGGAAACTCAAAAATCAATACTTGACATCCACCAATCCGCATTGGGCCCGCGTGGTGGATTACGGCCCACACCCTCTCACAGAGAGGAGGCCTGTGGCCCAGCAGTGGGGACATTAAAAGGCTGATGATGATTAATTGAACTAGAATAACTGCCATCAAATGCATCAGACTCCTTGAAAAGTGAGTTATTTGGAACTTTTTAGTTGTTTTTTAGTCGGGTTTTTTGTCTTTTTAAAATCATAAATTTGGGTTACAGACATTACAGATAATGGATTACCTTTGGAAGCAAGTATTCTTACTAACAAGGCATTGCAATAAATGTTGTTGTTAGGTCAACGATTAAATATGTATTGTATTATCCCAGTGTCTCTATTTATAAAAAAGTCCCTAAAAATACCCAAAGAAAACCCCTAGTTTGGAACCCTGAAAGTAACATTGGCATGATTTGAATTCATTGCGTGTCAGACTCTTACTGACTAAAACCCACCCCTGTTCCTTCCCAGCTCTGAGTGCCCAGGGGCGAGGTAACTCTGTTTCGAATTTGTCCTCAACCCCTGGGCAGGCATCGGCCATGACACTTTGAGGCGCGCGTGGAACACTATGCGTCGTCGACTCCCGGGTCTGGTGCTGATCGGATGGCGAGATACCGACTACTCGCCGTCCGCAGGCCCGGGTATTGCTAGTGGGTAACGCTGCAAATAAAATTTGACGAAGTGGGGGATCATCGATCCATCAAATACACAGTGCGAGAGCGGTGTTCCTGAAAAAACTTTGTCTCATCTGCTGGAGTGTCCCAAATGTGCTTTCACCTACACCCTCGATGATCTGAACAAGGCTTTCGACGCCACTATAAACGTGGCAACTTGTTGGGCCCAAACAGCAAAAATATAAATGTATAGATAGTGCCATCCACGAAGACGTGTTCTTTATTGCATTGCAACACTGCAAATACCTAATGGTAGGGCGAGTCTTCGTGGATGGCCCTACCTATACTGCTTTAGATAGTGCCATCCACGAAGACGCGCTCCACGCCTTTTTATTGTTTTGTAACTTTGCAATAACCTAGTGGTGGGCCGCGTCTTCGTGGATGGCACTACCTAGGTATACTGCACAAAAAGAAAATGAAGTAAAAGTGGGTTTTCAAGCATTTATTTGTTTCTTGACTCACTTACCATTTCAAAAGAGTTATCCTTTATAACTAAATAACTTGTTTAAACATTTTATTAAGTATAGTCGGATACAAAACTTGATAGCCACTGATAGTACACGACACAAAGTGATTCGTTAAATCCTTTTCAGAATTTCAAGTAAAATCTAAGACTTAAAGAATTTAAAAAACGAATTTGAATATACATAATTATTGCTTTAATTACTATTTAAACAAATTGATTACATTTCTGGAGCATATGTAATTAGTAAAAATGCAAAATTATTTATAAAAGAAATATTATTACTTCAAAATCAGGAGTTTCTCTTCTTTGTTTCAGGTTCTTTATAAAGCTTTCTGACTAGAAGACACGTGTATCATCACATACTGGACAGTTCTCTTCTCCCATGAGATCCTTGTACCTAAAATGTAAGAAGAAATAACAGTCAGAAATAATAATCGTAACAAAATTAGTGTTATAATAGTTTTTATCCAACTGCCCCAGAAGGAGGGTAATGTTTTAAAATAAACAACAATACTTCGAAGTCAAACGCAGATACAAATACAGGTAGCTCATAGAAAAGAGACGTTCGGCGTGGTAGCCATTAGAGCTTAGGTGAAATCTGCAAAATTTAATATTCAGCGTCTTCGTCCGCATACATGTCGGAAATACTATGTTCTTCATGATTCTAGCCATCAATAACTTTTAATCATTCACGAATGTTTCATTTCCGGAGTCTACGCAGACGAAGTCGAGGGTGAAGTCACGAGCAGAAGAGAAGTGGTAACGGGTGGGATTTTTTGGGGACTTTAAATTTAGAAATTTAAAGGTTTTCGTATTTAGATTTTAAGAGTGTTTTTTTACGTAGTACTCTTTGGAAATACCACTCCAATTTATAAAAATACACTTTTCACGAGTGTGAAGTCGCGGGCGGGAGTTAGTTTATAATGTTTTATTTATTATATAATTTCCTTTTCTATCAAAGTCCAATTAATTATTTCAGTTAGACCATGAAACGACAGTTTTGAATGATATTTACAGTGTAGTTGCCTCTTCCAAAAGGTTTCTTTCTCTATGAAACTCGTGGGGATTTAGCGCAAGGTATATTTGGTCTATGCAACAATTAGTTTCAATAAACCTAAGTGAAGTTTCAATTTACTGGAAACAGGGACGATTCCTGTGTAAAAAATTTTTTTTTTCTTTTTAGTCGGTGTTTCTGGTTTTGTGTCTTTGTTGTTTTTTAACACCGACTACCGAAATTAAAGTTATTTTGCACTTTTTTTGGAAGTCGGTTTTATTTTTTGTAATTTTTTTTTCACTTTTTAGTTGTGGTTTCCCATTCAATTGTGTTAACACTACATAGACTTACGATCGCAGCAATCGCAGTGGATTGGCTGTCAATTTTTGAAGAATTCCGTTGTCTGTCTTCGGAGACAGACAACGCATCATCAGATCTGTATGAAAATTAAATAGGACCAAAAAGAATTTTGCAAATCCGTCTATATATGACGGAGTGCGAACACACACAAAAAAAAACCAACATCCGTATTGATAACCTCCTTCTCTTTGAAGTCGGTTAAAAAAGAATGATTCTTCTTAGTCCGTAAGTTTGATTATCAAAAAATATTTGGACATATTTACATAACTATACATACGTATTTTTTGCTTTAAGATATTAATAAAAATTTACAAAGGTAAAACGCATCAAAGTTCTGCAGCCGTACCATGACGTCTTAAAACCATCACCTTTTCACAGGACGAATAGCACTATCCCTTTCTCTTACCGAAAATATAATGGTTTTAAGACGTCATGGTAGGGCTGCGAGTGGGGGTTTGTTACATCACTTGTACACTGAATCATCTTCATTTTACTTTACGTGACTAGAGGAAAAATACGTATCCAAAAGTTCTTAATATCTAACTGATGGTAAACAAGTTGACCCTTCTGTCTATACGCACCTTTGTAAAATAACATGAGAACTACGCTAACAGTTAATGTATTTAGTCTACTTCCAAACTCTTCAACAATGTACTCATACTTATATAATATAAATAAATAAAAAGTGAGTTTATGGGTATATTCATTGGTAGCCACTTACCGTTCGCAGGTGACGCACCTAGACTTCAGTGGAACTTGACCTGGTGGGCACCTGCACCTCGGATATCTTATAAAACCTTGTCGCCTAACCCGTAAAGAGTTGTCTGGTTTTCCGGGTGCTGAGCCATCAACCGGTTGAGCCGAACACAGCGCGGCCAGTAACGCGAGCATCACGATAGACATAACAAAGAACTTCATGGTGACAGTGACAGGTACTGTCGTGCGTACTACTCGACTACTGGGAGCGGAATGTAATATATTACAACTGACCCCTTATTTATAGTTACTTTTTCACGGTACCTACACAGGCTAAATAGCCCAATGAGGATAAATAAGCAGAAACTTATTCCTATTTAGGGATTTGTAAGTCATTCTTCATGATGTCAACCAGACCGCAATCCTGATACCTTTATTTTTTGAATAACAATGTAAATAGGTACTTGAATTATAAATGCAATAACAAAATATTCGAGACGTATTTTCACTACTAGGTAGGTACCTATCTAACATGTACCTAAGTATCTTTACAGAAGAAGTTGTCATTTTATAAAACGGGTCACTTTGAGGTGCGCTGTGTTTATAATCCGATATCATGTGAATGGAAAGTAATTGTTTCGAAGCTTCACATAGAGGTAGGTATTTGAGCCAATAAAAAACTTTTTTTTACAAAAAATAGAACTGGCTTCCGAAATAAAACAAAAAAAAGTAATAATAATAATATTCCACAACTATCACACAACGCCATCTAGTCCCAAGCTAAGCAGAGCTTGTGTTATGGGTACTAGACAACTGATAAACATACTTATATATTTCTAAATACATAAATATTATAGATAAATTACACCCAGACACAGAACAAATGATCGTGCTCATTACACAAACATTTGTCCTGGGTGGGAATCGAACCCACGACCTCCGGCATAGCAGTCAGGGTCACTAACCACTAGACCAACAGGCCAGTCAAAATAACTTTAATTTTGGAAGTCGGTGTTTCTGATTTTGTTTATTCGTTATTTGACACCGACTGTTTTGCACGATTTTATAAGTTTTTTTTGGAAGTCGGTTCTGATATGTAAAAAAAATAAGCTTTTAGTTTTTAGTTGTGGTTCCCCATTCATTGGTGTTAGCAATACATATACAAAACGATCGCAGGTAATCACGAGTCATTTTCTGGTAACTAACAGAATGTTATAGTGACAGAAAAGTTGAAAGGGAGCCGCTTATCTTGGTATGGTCATGTGAAGAGGAGGGATAAAACACATCATCATCATCGACCTAGAAAAAGCCTTCGATCGAGTCCCACGAAAGCTAGTATGGCAAGCCCTCCGTGCCCAAAATGTCTCAGAGTATATTGAGCTTGTGTAGGATATGTACTACAATGCCAGCACGAGAGTCCAAAGCCTAGCCGGTGAGAGGCTTTTGAGGTCAAAGTAGGTGTTCATCAGGGATCTGCTCTTAGTATCCTACTATATAATCTAGTGACGGATTGCCTCACAAAGAATATATATAATAATAGTAATAATAATTTTTATTTGGAACAAAAACACATTTACAAAATGATAGCGTACGGTAATAGCTACATTAGTTGGCAACTGTGTCGCAGCCATTAACGCCCACCTCCAGGAGGGAGACGACAGTGTTCCAAATCAGTAAAGAATAATCAAAATAAAATTAAACATTAGGAATCAATCAAAGATCAAACATAAAAAATAAAAATTAAAAATCAAACATTAAAAATTAACAAATTAAAAATAAGAAATTAACATTAAAATTAAAAATTAGAGATCGAAACAATAAAAAATTACAAAACAGGCATTTTAAAATAAAAGTCAAAAGCTAAAAATAAATTACATATAACCAGTTATTAAAATTTTTAGTATCGCTAGTGGGATTTTGTTGTATAGTGTGTTGTGTGTGTGTTTTGTGCGTGTAGTGCATGTATGCAAGGTGTAAGTGTAGAGTGGACCTGCGTGGTGCCTCCACACAAATCCACTCCACGCTACGCGTATGTGTTGTGCATGTTTACAGAAGGACTTTTTTGCGTTATGGTCTAACTAAATACTCTAGTTCCTCATATGAGAGAGTACGGAGCTATTCATCCATAAGTCTTTTGCATTCCCGGGTAGGACACGGATAAATGTTAAGCACCTTATTGATTCTATTATACAACACCGGGCCACAGAAAACGAACTGCCGACGGGCCACCTCCAATCTGACCACACTTGTTGGGCAGACTCTATCTGTTTTACGCTTTTGTTTACTTAAGTCAGGGTCATACATCAGGCTAGAGTGTTTCCGCAACACTGTACTTACTACAAAGGAGTGCCTCACTGTGGGTAGTTTCCATAGCTTATACAATTCGCTGGTAGAGAAACGAATGGGTTTGTACGCCATGACTTTTAGGTCAGCCCTCTGCGCCCTCTCCAAGCGAAGCAGTAGACATTTGCCTGCACCACCCCTGGCCGAGATACAGTACGTTAAAACGGAATGAGCCAGAGCAAGATAAACAGTTTTTAGAGTGGTGTAGTTGGCGGAGGTCCGTAGATTTTTAAAAACAAAAATTAACTTTCTAACTCTAGAGTTACTCGCTCGTATCTAGATACGAGCGAGTTAATTTGCTCACTCCATGTCAACACGCTATCAACCCAGACTCCAAGATATTTAATCGAATCCGTGCGCATAACTTCGGTACAACCACAATTGGTACCCCTCATTGTAAGGCATGCATGAGCTGTCAGACCGAAAGGTGGAGCCGGCTGTGATGCTTTCCTTGGACCGAATGTCATAAATCAAGTTCAATCCAGGTTAAGGGTGAGCAAATTCTGGGTGAGCCATCTCATAGTAGCCTGTAGGGCTGACTCTGCATACAGGCGAGCTTCGTTCCAGTCACTACCATTAACCAAGATAACTGTGTCATCAGCGTAAGCAATGACTTTAGAGTTCGCAAGATCGAGTTTACAAAGCTCGTTTATGTAAACGAGGAAAAGGGTAGGTCCAAGGACACTACCCTGGGGAACTCCGTAGGTGAGGAATGCTTCCTTACTTTTATGGTTGTCCACTTTGATGATTTGAGAACGACCACTAAGGTAACTCCTAAAAATACTAAGTGGTAGGCCTCTTATACCAATACTCTCCAGCTTTCTGAGGAGAAGCGGGACAGAGAGAGAGAGAATATACCTGCCCCATTGCCATGGACTATGTTATACGCGGACGACATTGTCACATTGTGACATCTAGCTGCTGATACCGTAATCTATCTGTAGGAAACCTTAATTAAGTGGGCGCATGCTCTTGCAAAGTACGGCCTGAGGGTTAGTAGGAGTAAAACCGAATATCTGAAATGCCCTTTCAGCGGAAACGTAGTAACTGATACCATCTGTATTGGGACAACACCTATTCCCACAGTAGATGAGCTTTCTTGGCGAGCTCAAGTGAACGAGGTTAGTCGTAAAGTGCACTTTACCTTCCACTCTTTAAAATCCCTGCAAAGTTTCTTGCCCTTTAAAACTAAAATTACTTCAGCTCAAACCTTAATTCAGCCGATCATTGATTACGCTGATGCCTGCTATCTGGATGCCACTGAGGAGCTCTTAAACAAGCTTGAGCGCTTGCAAAACCTGTGCATTCGTTTTGTTTTTGGTCTAAGGAAATTCGACCATATTTTTCAGTTTCGCAAGGATCTCAAGTGGCTCACTATCCGTCTTCGCAGGAACACTTGGATATTATGTCTCCTTTACAACATCGTTTGTAATCCTAATTATCCTGGCTACCTGCGTGATCGTTTTTCGTTCACTCGCCCTGCCGACGCCCCGTGTAGATCATGCCTTAAGCATCATCTCAATTTCCCATCCCATAAAACCCATTTCTATTCCCACTCCTTCTCTGTTCATGCGGTACGATTGTGGAACTCACTTCCACCTAATATCCGTGATTCTAAAACTGTCTACCAATTCAAGAAACTAGTCAAAGAGCATTACCTCTTCACCATTCCGTGATTATATTTATTATTGATATTTATTTTATATTTAATTATGTACTTTGGTTTATTGTAAAGTTAGGTATATTTTATGTATGAATTATTTATGTATTCTAGTCTATTCTATGTTTCTATATCTATTTATACACACTGTGTCTACATTTCTCAACCAACTTTCCAGAAAAAAATTATAAATTTCTTTAGAAATAAGCAGCCCCTTTGTGCTCTTCTATCTGTATTTGTTCATTTTTCTCTTGTAATTGTTTTTGTGTGTACATAAATAAATAAATAAATTCAAGTACTTGGGGTCTATGCTCACAACAGATAGCAACGTGGACACAGACGTGGTCCATAAAATGAGTGACGTGTGGCTGAAATGGCGATCAGTTACTCCTGAGTTATGTGATCCACGTATTCCCATAAAAACTAAGGGCAACGTCTATAAAACTGCAGTATGCCCCGCGTTATTGTATGGCTCCGAATGTAGGACAAAAAAGAAGACACGCATGAGCAAGAGGTCCACACCAACGAAATGAAGATGCTAAGTTGGGCGGGAGGTGTGACCCGGCTTAACAAAGTCCGTAATGAACATATACGTGGCAGCTTCAAAGTCGCACCTAACACAGACAAAATGACAATTCAAAACCGCCTAAGATGGTATGGATACATTAAAAGACGTAGTGAGGATTATGTGGTTCAAATAGCTCTAAATTTCCGGAAAAAAAGAGGAAAGTGAGGAGACCCTACCCCAAATAACGGGACCAGGGATGGAAGAAGAAGAAGGACAAACTGTAAACTTACGTAATTTTTTTTCAAGAGTTGTGGTGGGTTTTTTATTATAATGAAGCTGAGAGTGTTTTCGGAGGGCGGCATCCAAAATGAATAGCTGACGAACCGCTTATACGCCAGTGAGTAAATAAAGGTGGATGTGGACGGCAAAAAGTTACTAACTTTCAAGACTGCCCGCTGCGCATGCTCGAGTCTCAGCATACATGTTTTATTTCCACCATCCCAGAAGGATAATTATGCAATATAAAATCACTAAATGACACAAAGCAAGGTATACCATCTTGATAAAATGGATGTTAGGAACTAGGTAGGTAGTGACTATGAGTTACGTCTTATTTACAATCTTTATAAAGATGCAGTCAGCCCAAGTTAGGTAATTATTGTTATTTTTTCATGACGTAATCTTGGGCTGAACAAGTTGTCATCATTTCAAAAATTACTAATTAATTTCCTTGAATATACAGCATATAACAAAAACTCAGTCCGATCCTAAAGGCTATTATTTGGAATCGTACTGCGTACACATTATATGTAACCATTTCATGGATCTGAGATTATTATTTTTCCCAATGAAAATAATTAATTAAAAAAATAAGAAAAACTTATTTTATGCTACACTGATCGCTCGACAAAGTTCACCTACAGTTTAGTGTAAAAAAAGTCGCTTGAGTGAGACGGTACAGAATGGAAATAGGTAAAAATAAAATGATTTCGCCGGCCGGTGGAGTTGTTGTTTCCATAAATAAAAAAAATAATAACATTTGGTTTTTAAGAGTTAGATTTTTTTCTAGTGCGTATGATAAACCAGGAATACCTTATTGGATCGGACAGGGTTTTTGTTACATGCTGTATTCTACTTAATAATTATTTTTATTTCATCTAACCAGCGTAGATGTCATAAAAATGAGTAATGACATTTCGTTGCATTTATTTGAGATTAGCACAGATTTGTTGCCACCAATGCATCTTCTGAATTCCAACTGCACCTGCATCGATCTTTTTAGTTTTTTCTTGCAGGTTTTTTTATTTTCAATTGTACTATAACAAACTGTGTCCCATCTACAGGATGGATCCAAATGTGCCTTCACCTGCGCCCTCGATGATATGACCAAGGCCTCCGTCGCTGGAGGGAAACGCTCGTGTGTCCCCACTGTGAGGATCGCCCAGAGGACACGGTGGAGCATACGGTGGAGATCTGCCCCGCTTAGGCGGAGCCCCGCCATGTCCTCGTGGAGGCGATCGGCGGCAGCAACCTCTCGCGCCCGACCCTGGTCCAGGCCATGGTACGGAGTGAGTGGGAATGGGAAGCAGTCTTCTCCTTCTGCGAAGCAGTAATGCTCGCGAAGGAGGAGGCGGAACGGGTGAAAGAGGTTCAACAACGGAGTCGTCCTCACGTCATCAGCAGCAGCCACCGCAGGACACGCCTGGGGCTTCCGGCACCGCGAGACTTTCTCCGGCCACCGTAGACCCGGGTCTGCGGACGGCGAGTTATGGGTAGCTCGCCGTCGACTCACGGGCCTGGGCCGTGGCTGGCGTGAGTCGACGGCGCGTAGTGTTCCACGCGTGCCTCAAAGATATGATTGTCAGCCACCACTGACGGGGCCCGTCGTGGCCGGTGCCTGTATGCCTAAGGGTAGTGGATAAATTCGTAACAGAGTTACCGCACCCCTGGGCACTCAGGCAGGGAAGAAACAGGGGTGGGTTTTAGTGAGTAAGAGTCTGACATGCCCTTCCGCTCCACTCAGAGCGAGAGATGTCATTGGATGATTTCAAGCCCACAAAAAAAAAGACCTCGGTCGTAGATATAAACGTGGCCACTTATTGGGCCCAAACAGTATAACCATATAAATGTACAGATAGTGCCATCCACGAAGACGCGCCCCACTCCTCTTTATTGGTTTGTAACCCTGCAATAACCTACTGGTGGGGCGCGTCTTTGTAGATATCAGTACCGATACTGATAAAGGTAGTGCCATCCAAGAAGACGCGCCCCACTCCTCTTTATTGCTTTATAACCCTGCAATAACCTAGTGGTAGGGCGCGTCTTCGAGGATGGCACTACCTATACTGCTATAGATAGTGCCATCAACGAAAACGCGCTACATGCCTCTTTATTGGTTTGTAACCCTGCAATAACCTACTGGTGGGGCGCGTCTTGGTAGATAGCAGTACCGATACTGATAAAGGTAGTGCCATACACGAAGACGCGCCCTACTCCTCTTTATTGCTCTGTAACCCTGCAATAACCTAGTGGTGGGGCACGTCTTCGAGGATGGCACTACCTATACTGCTATAGATAGTGCCATCAACGAAGACGCGCTGCATGCCTCTTTATTGCTTTGTAACCCTGCAATAACCTGGTGGTGGGGCGCATGGCACTACCTAGGTATACTACGACACAAAAAGAAAAAGAAGTAAAAGTGGATTTTCAAGCATGTATTTGTTTCTTGACTCAATTACCATTTCAAAACAGTTGACCTTTATAACTAAATAACTTTAAAAAGAATTATTGTGTATAGTCGGCAACAAAAGTCGATAGGCACTGATAAATATCCACGACGCAAAATGATACGATAAATTCATTTTCAGCATTTCAAGTAAAACTTAAATACTAATTTGAATATACATAACTATTGCTTTAATTACTATTTAAACAAATTGATTACATTTCTTGAGCAAACGTAAATAGTAAAAATGCAACGTTATTTAAAAAAAAAATATTACGACTTCAAAATCAGGAGTTTCTCTTCTTAGTTTCAGGTTATTTACAAAGCTTTCTGACTAGTAGACAGGTCATCATGGACCATGTACATTACATACTGGACAGTTGTCTTCTCCCGTGAGATCCTTGTACCTAAAATGTAAGAAGAAATAACAGTCAGAAATAATAATTGCAACAAAAGTAGTGTTATTATTGTTTTTACCCAAATGCCCCAAGAAGAGGAAAAACACATAAGTGTTTTAACACAAAACTTCGATGTTAAACGCATATACAAGTACAGGTAGCTCATAGAAAAGAGATGTTCGGCGTGGTAAACATTATTGCTTAGGTGAAATCTGCAAAATTTAATCGTCAGCGATTTTGCCCTCACGCATGTCGGATTAAGTATCTAGTTCTTTATGATTCTAGACATCAATAAATTTTAATCATACACAAATGTTTCATTTCTCTCTGGACCCAATCCAGAATCTAAGTAGATGAAGTCGAGGGTAAAGTCACGGGCTGAAGCTAAGAAGTGGTGACGGGTGGGATTTTTGGGAATTTTTTTATTTAGAACTTTAAAGTTCAAAATAATCTGGCTCTCAGCCTAATTAGAATAAATGACTCCGGATTTTGATTTTTAGTTTTTTTTTCGCGGCGTCGTTCGCGTGAAAAGTGTATTGTAATAAATTGGATTGGTATTTCCAGAGAGTACAACGTAAAAAGATTTTTTTTTTCTTTTTTTTCTCAAACAATGAAAGAGGAAAAAAAAGAGTGTTTTTTTCTGGTAATACCAATCCAAATTATAAAATACACTTTTCACGCGGGCGAAGCCGCGGGGAGTTAGTTTATAGTATTTCACTTAAAATTTATTTCCTTTTCTATCAGAGTCCAATAAATTATTTCTGTTAGACCATGAAACGACACTTTTGAATAACATTTACAGTGTAGTTGCCTCTTCCAAAAGGTTTCTTTCTCTATGAAACTCGTGGGTATTTTGCGATTGGTATATTTTGTCTATGCAACAATTAGTTTCAATAAACCTTAGTGATCTCAGTTTACTGGGAATTGGGTCGACTCCTGGGTACAAAAATAATTACTTGTCCGTAAGTTCTATAAGATTATCAAAAAATATTAGACGTACGTATCTTTTGCTTTATGATTTAAATAAAAAAATACAAAGATAAATCGCATCAAAGTTCAGGAATCACTGGAACATCACTAGTAGATAAAATGTGGTACCTTTTTTAAGCATGTGTGACGTCACATAAGTATCGTCCGCATTTTTTGACAAAATTAAAAAAATACTTGTCCAATTGTTTTTGGTAATCTGGTTAGATTACCAAAAACTATTAGAACAAAAAAAAAGAGACCTAAAACGAGACGACGGACCAAAATACAGTTTTTTAGTCAATACCCTATTGTTACCAGCTGTGGTAAACAAGTTTACCCGTCTTAGGACTGTGCTAACAGTTAATGTATTTAGTCTACTTGCTAACTTTTTAACAATATAAATAACATATATAAATATAACTAAATTGAGTTGCACTTACAGCTTGCAGCTGATGCATTTATTCATCAGTAGAACTCGACCTTGCGTGCACCTGCACTCCATATTTCTTTTTATAAAACCTCTCTTAACCCGTATATTTACAGAAGTGTCTGGTTGCGCGGGTGCTGAGCTGACAACCGGTTGCGCCGAACACAGTGCGGCCAGTAACGCGAGCATCACGATAGACATAACAAAGAACTTCATGGTGACAGTGACAGGTGCATTCGTGCGTAATACTCGACTGCTGGGAGCGAAATGTAATATATTACAACTGACCCCTTATTTATAGTTACTTTTTCACGGTACCTACACAGGCTAAATAGCCCAATGAGGATAAATAAGCAGAAACTTATTCCTATTTAGGGATTTGTAAGTCATTCTTCATGATGTCAACCAGACCGCAATCCTGATACCTTTATTTTTTGAAAAACAATGTAAATAGGTACTTCAATTAAAAATACAATAACAAAATATTCAAGACGCATATTCACTCCTAGGTACTGTAGAACCCGCAAGGCTCCAGGGGCGCTGTTATAGCTTTGGGAGCTGTCTCACTCGCTGGCTGCACGAGAGTGGGGTGTGCAAGAGTGACTGGCTATTTGTTGAGTGTGATAAGTAAAAACATGAGGGCACGCACTCTTAACTCTTTTATTACTGATTTAATCAATACATAATGTGCGTCCACTTCTACGGGCCTGCTAGAACTAATCAGAAACAATAGCAATCACTTATTCGAATATTCTAATAGGAATATTCGAACTACTCTTCAACATTACCGACTGCCAGCTGAAGTCCAGTGCTCACACGCTGACTATAGGCTGTGCATACAATCGCCACAGTACCTACCTAACTTGTACATACATATCTTTACCTAAGAAGTTTCCATTTTATAAAACGGGTCATTTTGAGCTGTGATAACTGTGTATAAAATCCGATATAATTTGAATGGAAACTAATTGTTTTGCCGCTCCTCATAGAGGTAGGTATTTAAGTCAATAAAAATCTTTTTTACAAAAAATAGGCTTTCGAAATAAAACAAAAAAGTACAAAATAACTTTAATTTCGGAAGTTGGTGTTTCTGGTTTTTTTATTAGTTTTTTGACACCAAAATCAATAATCATTTATTCAAACAAGACTGAGAGCCAACACTTTTTGAACGTCAAAGTTCTACATAAAGACAGTTCCCCAAAACGCCCGCCCGTCACCACTTCCCTAGTGTTTTAGCAGTGAAGAAGAAGTGGCCAACAAACTCCCCAGCAACATATCTGTCTGTTTAGTTTGAAGAACTTGAATCTATATAATTACATGCAACAATCTTAACATATTTGTATGTAACGTATGTAAAGCAGAAATATAAAGATATATCTTCTAAAATATAATCATAAAATTAAAATATCCGCCACTTGTTAGCTAGCACACTCAATTTTGTCATTAAAACGAACACACTAAACCAAATTAAATAAGTCTCCATACATAACTGGTGTGCCTGCTTACACGTGCAACGGTAGAATCTATCAAAGGGCTGTGATTAAAAGCCACAAGCTATAAACTAGGGCTATCACAGTAAAATTAGTAAACAATTATTAATTTATGAACTCATATAATCATAACATAAGCTAATTATGGAGAAAGAACATCAAGTATAATATTGTCTTGCGTTCAACATAGCGACCAACTAGTCTTATATTCTAAATAGTCGTTGATGGAATAGTATGCCTTCGAACAGAGACTGAATTTAACTTTAGTTTTAAATGCATTAAAACGCAGTTCAAGAAAAGGGTAGTTTATGGTAAAAGTGGATACCCAGACCGTGAAACAAACTATGAACCTTACGAAGAGGGTGGGAAAGAACTTGAAGTTTTTGCTTATTTCTGGTGTTGAAATGGTGGATATCACTGGTCTTGGTGTTTAAATGTAAATTTTGTCTAATGTATAATATGTTTGCAAAAATTAATTGAGATGTGAGAATACTAATCTCTTTGAAAATTTCTCTTAAGGAAACGTTTGACCCTAGCCTGTATATTGCTCGTACAGCACGTTTTTGTAAAACAAATATATATTGTATAGCCGCAGCTTTACCCCACAAAAGAATACCGTAGGACATATAAAGACGCGCCCCACTCCTCTTTCTTACTTTGTAACCCTGCAATAACCTAGTGGTGGGGCGCGTCTTCAAGGATGGAACTACCTATACCTAGACACTAAAAGAAGAAGAAGTAACCACGGAATAGAAAAAAACAAGTGAAAGTGCCCACACAGCTATCGGGCGTGTCACAATAAATTCAATTTTGACGAAAAGCATAAATTTGTTGTTCATACAAAATTAAGACTTATTACTACAGAAATGAAGGTTGCCAATATTTTACATTATTTCCGCATAATTGTGACACGCGCCGGATAGCTGCGTGGGCTCAATTCCACTTGTTTTTTCTATGCCGAGGAAGTAACAGTGGGTTTTCAAGCATTTATTTGTTTCTTGAATCAATTACCATTTCAAAAGAGTTAGGTATCCTTTATAACTGAATAACTTTTTAAAACATTTTATTATGTACAGTTGGCAGTAAAAGTCGATTATAGGCACTAATAAATATACACAACATAAAATGATTGGATAAATTCCTTTTCAGCATTACAAGTAAAACCTAAGAGTTAATGAATTAAGATACATATTTGAATATACATATTGCTTTAATTATTACACAAGAAATTGATTACATTTCTTGAGCATAAGCTTTTAGTAAAAATGCTAAGTAATTAAAAAAAAAATTAGGACTACAAAATCAACAGTTACTCTTCTTCGTTTCAGGTTCTCTTAGTTTTCCGACTACCTGTCTGTGTCTAAAGACAGGTCTGTAACTACGAGTATGTACATCACATACTGGACAGTCGTAATCGCCCGTGAGATCCATGTACCTAAAATGTAAGAAGAAATAACAGTCAGAAATAATAATCGTAACAAAATTAGTGTTATAATAGTTTTTACTCTTATGTCCTAGAAAGAGGGTAATGGTTTTACATAAACAACAAAACTTTGACGTCGAACGCAGATACAAATGCAGGTAGCTCAAACAAAAGAGATACTCGGCGTGGTAAACATTAGTGCTTAGGTGTAATCTGCAAAATTTAATCGTAAGCGACTTCGCCCGCAGGCGTGTCGGAAATACTAGTTCTTCATGATTCTAGCCATTAATAATTTTTAATCATTCACAAATGTTTCTTTTCTCTCTGGATCCAATCCGGAGTTTATGCAGACGAAGTCGAGTGTGAAGTCACGGGCAGAAGCTAAGAAGTGGTGACGGGTTTTTTTTTTTTTGGGGGGTGGGAAATCATCCTATGACTTCTTCTTCCGCTCTAGGGTGGAGCGGAAGGGCGTTTCAGACTCTTACTGACTAAAACCCACCCCTGTTCCTTCCTGCCCTGAATGCCCAGGGGCGAGGTAACTCTTTCGAATTTATTCTCCACCCCCGGGGGTGGGATTTTTGGGGGACTTTTTATTTAGAATTTATTATTATTATTTTATTATTATTCTTTATTGTACACATATAACATATAAATAAAACACAAATTAACAGTTAGTTACAAAGGCGAGCTTAATCCAGCATTTGGGTTTTCTTACAGCAAACCTCTGGGTGAAAAATACATTTGCATAAGTGGGGAGGTACATCTTAATTGCTCAACAAAAACTTAAAATAGAATCTGTTACCTAAATAAACTACACAAATATGTGATACATAAACATACTACATACTGTGGGTATGGCTTACAAAGAAATCCTTTTACAAACATATTACGGGTCATGCCGACAGGAAGTGTTCCCTAATTCCTCTCCTGAACACCTCCAACGAAGGTCTAGTCCTAAGAGTGTGTGGAAGAGAGTTCCAAAGGCGTACAGCACGAACAGTAAAGGATCCACCGTAACAACTAGAGGAGTGGGGAGGGAACCGAAGGAGAAGAGAAGAAGATGAGCGGCAAGGTTTTCCTCTTACACTTTTCACGCGGGCGAAGCCGCGAGGAGTTAGTTTATAGTATTTCACTTAAAATTTATTTCCTTTTCTATCAGAGGCCAATAAATTATTTCTGTTAGACCATGAAACGACACTTTTGAATAACATTTACAGTGTAGTTGCCTCTTCCAAAAGATTTCTTTCTCCATGAAACTCGTGGGTATTTTGCGATTGGTATATTTTGTCTATGCAACAATTAGTTTCAATAAACCTTAGTGATCTCAGTTTACTGGGAATTGGGTTGACTCCTGGGTACAAAAATAATTACTTGTCCGTAAGTTCTATAAGATTATCAAAAAATATTAGATGTACGTATCTTTTGCTTCATGATTTAAATAAAAAAATACAAAGATAAATCGCATCAAAGTTCAGGAATCACTGGAACATCACTAGTAGATAAAATGTGGTACTTTTTTTAAGCATGTGTGACGTCACATAAGTATCGTCCGCATTTTTTGACAAAATTAAAAAAATACTTGTCCAATTGTTTTTGGTAACCTGGTGAGATTACCAAAAACTATTAGAACAAAAAAAAAGAGACCTAAAACGAGACGACGGACCAAAATACAGTTTTTTAGTCAATACCCTATTGTTACCAGCTGTGTTAACAAGTTTACCCGTCTTAGGACTATGCTAACAGTTAATGTATTTAGTCTACTTGCTAACTTTTTAACAATATAAATAACATAAATAAATATAAGTAAATTGAGTTGAACTTACATCTCGCAGCTGATGCATTTACGCCCCAGTGGAACTCGACCTTGTGTGCACCTGCACGCCATATTAATTGGTATAATATCTCTCTTAACCCGTATATTAACAGAAGTGTCTGGTTGCGCGGGTGCTGAGCTGACAACCGGTTGCGCCGAACACAGCGCGGCCAGTAACGCGAGCATCACGATAGACATAACAAAGAACTTCATGGTGACAGTGACAGGTGCATTCGTGCGTAATACTCGACTGCTGGGAGCGGAATGTAATATATTACAACTGACCCCTTATTTATAGTTACTTTTTCACGGTACCTACACAGGCTAAATAGCCCAATGAGGATAAATAAGCAGAAACTTATTCCTATTTAGGGATTTGTAAGTCATTCTTCATGATGTCAACCAGACCGCAATCCTGATACCTTTATTTTTTGAATAACAATGTAAATAGGTACTTGAATTATAAATACAATAACAAAATATTCAAGACGCATATTCACTCCTAGGTACTGTAGAACCCGCAAGGCTCCAGGGGCGCTGTTATAGCTTTGGGAGCTGTCTCACTCGCTGGCTGCACGAGAGTGGGGTGTGCAAGAGTGACTGGCTATTTGTTGAGTGTGATAAGTAAAAACATGAGGGCGCGCACTCTTAACTCTTTTATTACTGATTTAATCAATACATAATGTGCGTTCACTTCTACGGGCCTGCTAGAACTAATCAGAAACAATAGCAATCACTTATTCGAATATTCTAATAGGAATATTCGAACTACTCTTTAACATTACCGACTGCCAGCTGAAGTCCAGTGCTCACACGCTGACTATAGGCTGTGCATACAATCGCCACAGTACATACATATCTTTACCTAAGAAGTTGCACTTTTATAAAACGGGTCATTTTGAGCTGTGATAACTGTGTATAAAATTCGATATAATGTAAATGGAAACTTATTGTTTTGCCGCTCCTCATAGAGGTAGGTATTTAAGTCAATAAAAAACTTTTTTACATAAAATAGGCTTTCGAAGTAAAAAAAAAAGTACAAAATAACTTTAATTTCGGAAGTCGGTGTTTCTGGTATTTTTTATTAGTTTTTTGACACCAAAATCAATAATCATTTATTCAAACAAGGCTGAGAGCCAGCACTTTTTGAACGTCAAAGTTCTACATAAAGACAGTTCCCCAAAACGCCCGCCCGTCACCACTTCCCTAGTGTTTTGGCAGTGAAGAAAAAGTGGCCAACAAACTCCCCAGCAACATATCTGTCTGTTAAGTTTGAAGAACTTGAATCTATATAATTACATGCAACAATCTTAACATATTTGTATGTAACGTATGTAAAACAGAAAAATAAAGATATATCTTCTAAAATATAATCATAAAATTAAATTATCCGCCACTTGTTGGCTAGCACACTCAATTTTGTCATTAAAACGAACACACTAAACCAAATTAAATAAGCCTCCGTACATAACTGGTGTGCCTGCTTACACGTGCAACGATAGAATCTATCAAAGGGCTGTGATTCAAAGCCACAAGCTATAAACTAGGGCCATCACAGTAAAATTAGTAAACAATTATTATATTATGAACTCATATAATCATAACATAAGCTAATTATGGAGAAAGAACATCAAATATAATATTGTCTTGCGTTCAACATACCGACCAACTAGTCTTATATTCTAAATAGTCGTTGATGGAATAGTATGCCTTCGAACAGAGACTAAATTTAACTATAGTTTGAAATGCATTAAAACGCAGTTTAAGAAAAGAAAAGGGTAGTTTATTGTAAAAGTGGATACCCAGACCGTGAAACAAACCATGAACCTTACGAAGACGGTGGGAAAGAACTTGAAGTTTTTGCTTATTTCTGGTATTGAAATGGTGGATATCACTGGTCTTGGTGTTTAAATGTAAATTTTGTCTAATGTAAAATATGTTTGCAAAAATTAATTGAGATGTGAGAATACTAATCTCTTTGAAAATTTCTCTTAAGGAAACGTTTGACCCTAGCCTGTATATTGCTCGTACAGCACGTTTTTGTAAAACAAATATACTCGTATATTGTATAGCCGCAGCTGTACCCCACAAAAGAATACCGTAGGACGTACAAAGACGCGCCCCACTCCTCTTTATTACTTTGTAACCCTGCAATAACCTAGTGGTGGGGCGCGTCTTCAAGGATGGAACTACCTATACCTAGACACTAAAAGAAGAAGAAGTAACCACGGAATAGAAAAAAACAAGTGAAAGTGCCCACACAGCTATCGGGCGTGTCACAATAAATTCAATTTCGACGAAAAGCATAAATTTGTTGTTCATACAAAATTAAGACTTATTACTACAGAAATGAAGGTTGCCAATATTTTACATTATTTCCGCATAATTGTGACACGCGCCGGATAGCTGCATGGGCTCAATACCACTTGTTTTTTCTATGCCGAGGAAGTAACAGTGGGTTTTCAAGCATTTATTTGTTTCTTGAATCACTTACCATTTCAAAAGAGTTAAGTATCCTTTATAACTGAATAAATTTTTAAAATATTTTATTATGTACAGTTGGCAGTAAAAGTCGATTATAGGCACTAATAAATATACACAACATAAAATGATTGGATAAATTCCTTTTCAGCATTACAAGTAAAACCTAAGAGTTAATGAATTAAGATACTTATTTGAATATACATATTGCTTTAATTATTACACTAGAAATTGATTACATTTCTTGAGCACAAGCTATTAGTAAAAAAGCTAAGTAATTAAAAAAAAAATTAGGACTACAAAATCAACAGTTACTCTTCTTCGTTTCAGGTTCTCTTAGTTTTCTGACTACCTGTTTGTGTCTATAGACAGGTCTGTAACTACGAGTATGTACATCACATACTGGACAGTCGTAATCGCCCGTGAGATCCATGTACCTAAAATGTAAGAAGAAATAACGGTCAGAAATAATAATTGTAACAAAATTAGTGTTATAATAGTTTCTACTCTAATGTCCTAGAAAGAGGGTAATGGTTTTACATAAACAACAAAACTTTGACGTCGAACGCAGATACAAATGCAGGTAGCTCAAACAAAAGAGATGCTCGGCGTGGTAAACATTAGTGCTTAGGTGTAATCTGCAAAATTTAATCGTAAGCGACTTCGCCCGCAGGCGTGTCGGAAATACTAGTTCTTCATGATTCTAGCCATTAATAATTTTTAATCATTCACAAATGTTTCTTTTCTCTCTGGATCCAATCCGGAGTTTATGCAGACGAAGTCGAGTGTGAAGTCACGGGCAGAAGCTAAGAAGTGGTGACGGGTTTTTTTTTTTTTTTTTTGGGGTGTGGGATATCATCCTATGACTTCTTCCGCTCTAGGGTGGAGCGGAAGGGCGTGTCAGACTCTTACTGACTAAAACCCACCCCTGTTCCTTCCTGCCCTGAATGCCCAGGGGCGAGGTAACTATTTCGAATTTATTCTCCACCCCCGGGGGTGGGATTTTTGGGGGACTTTTTATTTAGAATTTAAAAATTCGAAAACATCTGGCTCTCAGCTTAATTAGAATAAATGACTTCGGATTTTGATTTCTAATGTTTTATTTTACGTAGTACTCTCTGGAAATACCAATACAATTTTTTAATCGTCGTATTAATGGGTAAAGCGACTAAGTATCGATTTTGCAAAACTGAGATAACAATACAGTCTTTCTTAGAAAAACGAGAGCTGAGCTAGGAATGGTAAAACCCACTTTATAATATAAAGAATAGTTAAAAATATAGTGAATGGGAATAACCACTAAAATAGTACTTTTCATAAAAACTGGGACTCAGAAGCAGTAATTACAACATCATCATCTTCCTGCTCTTATCCCATGTTACTTGGGGTCGGCGCAACACGTTTTTTTCTTCCATTCTGTCCTGTCAGCCGTCACGCTATCACTAACTCCCTTTTCTTTCATATTATCACTCCTCACACAATCCATCCAGCCTTTCTTTGGCCTCGCTCTCCCTCTTCATCTCGTCCAATTAGTACAACATAATTCTCGAATTTAATTAGAACAACCGACTTCTAAAAATTAAATTAAATTCGGAAGTCGGTGTTTATATTTTGTTTCTTCGTTATTTGACACCGACTTCCGAAAATAAAGTTATTTTGTAATTTTTAGAAGTCGGTTGTATTTTTTGTAAAAAAAGTTTTTATTTTTCACTTTTTAGTTGTTGTACCCCAGAAGTAAAACTAAATATTAAAGCTATGCCCGAATATGGAATTTGAACATTTGGTTAAAACCAAAACGTCATGGTTTATGTTGAGTTTTTCAAAAAGTGCTAAATCGATTTCAATAAAACTTCTATGGGACCACCTCTAATGTATGACCTACCAAACAAAAAAAGAATCATCAAAATCTATTCACAAGTGGCAGTGAAATCGCATAACATACATTAAAAAAACCGGTCTCGTGCGTGTCAGACTTCGCACCGGATTCTGTACCAAATGTGGGAATTTGAAAGAAAAATCAGATTTATCAATATAATATTATTATTTGTTAGTGTTATATATATTACGTCATAATAAAAATGATCACCAGATTATGAGGAACTCGTAGCTAAAGTAAAACAGCCGCTCGGGTCGATCCTTCAGGTTAAGCTACGCTAGCCGGGGTTGGTCCATGGATGGGTGACCATCTTTACATACCGAGACTCCTCTGTGCCTCGGAAAGCACTTTAAGCCGTTGGTCCCAGCTGTCAATCGTAGATCTTTGACAGTCGTTACGGGTCGTCAGAAGCTCGATAGTCTGACAACCAGTCTTACCAAAGGGTATCGTAAAGCCGTTGATCCCGGCTGTCAATCGTGGATCTTTGACAGTCGTTATGGGTCGTCAGAAGCCCGAAAGTCTGATAACCAGTCTTACCGGTTATCGTATTACCCAGTAGGTAACTGGGTTGTGGAGGTCAGACAGGCAGTCGCTCCATGTAGAATACTGGTATTCAGCTGCATCCGGTAAGACTGGACGCCGACCCCAAGATAGTTGAGAAAAGGCTAGGCAGATGATTGAATAAAAATTATCACCAAATTTCAACTTCTTGTCAATGGCAAGCTTAAAAATTTTACGTAACAAAATTTTGCGACAGACAACGGACAGACAGACAGACGGATAGACGGACACTTGAGTGACAGCAATAGGGCTCCGTTTGGACCCTTCAGCTACGGATCCTTAAAAAGAAAAGATAAGGAAAGAGCTAACAAGGATAATTAATTAATTTCAGCTATATTTTATCTACAGTCCATTTTACAAATACCTTGTGGCGAAGTGGGTCTTTTATACTATTCCAGAAAACTAACAATTTATAATGTTATACTAATATCAACGAAAATGGTTTCCATGGACCGAGCTAAATAGAAAGAAGGGTAGTTCGGCAAGCGGTTCGATTTTGTTAACCGACTTCGAAAAAGGAGGTTTTATGTTCGATTGTATGTATGTTTATTTTTATTTTATGTATATCCACCGACTTCTTTGTCAGTTGTTGACCGATTTTTAAAATTATTTTTTTAGCCGAAAGAATACACTTCCGAAGTGTTCCCATATACATTTTATCGAAATAGTTTCAGCGATTTTTGAAAAACTGAACAAAAACGAAAGATACATAGATGATGTTTTGGTTTTCTCCAATTACGAGTATGTTTAAATTCCACGTTTCATTTTATTGGGGTTTTTAGTTCTGGGGTATAACAAATAAAAAGTGAAAAATAAAAAAAAAAGTTTTTTACAAAAAAACAACCGACTTCCAAAAAAGAAAATACACTGAAAATTAAAAAAATAACTTGAATTTCGGAAGTCGGTGTCAAAAAAACGAAGAAATAAAATACAAACACCGATATCAGAAATTATAGTATTTTTTTAAATTTTTAGTGTATTTTCTTTTTTGATATTTATTATTATTCTTTATTGTACGCATATAACATATAAATAAAACACAAATTAACAGTTAGTTACAAAGGCGAGCTTAATCTAGCATTTGGGTTTTCTTACAGCAAACCTCAGGGTGAAAAATACATTTGCATAAGTAGGGAGGTACATCTTAATTGCTCAACAAAAACTTAAAATATAATCTGTTACTTAAATAAACTACACAAATATGTGATACATAAACATACTACATACTGTGGGTATGGCTTACAAAGAAATCCTTTTACAAACATATTACGGGTCATGCCGACAGGAAGTGTTCCCTAATTCCTCTCCTGAACACCTCCAACGAAGGGGCTAGTCCTAAGAGTGTGTGGAAGAGAGTTCCAAAGGCGTACAGCACGAACAGTAAAGGATCCACCGTAACAACTAAAGGAGTGGGGAGGAAACCGAAGGAGAAGAGAAGAAGATGAGCGGCAAGGTTTTCCTCTTCGAAAAAGATACTCAAAGCGTTCCCGAAGATACAAGGGGGAGTTGGAATTGTGAAGAACTGAAAAGAGTAAAGAAAGAGTGTGAGTATCCCGACGCAGCCGAATAGGTAGCCACCTCAACCACTTCCGAAATTCCGACACATGGTCATACTTCCGGAGGCCAAAGATGAAGCGTATGCACAAATTCTGCAGACGTTCGAGTTTATCAAGGAGTTCCTCAGTCGCATCAAGGAAACAGACATCAGCATAGTCTAAAAGAGGTAGAAGGAGAGACTGAGCAAGAGTAATTTTGGTCGGAAAAGGCAGGAACTTCTGGAGACGTTTCAGCTACTGAAACGAACAAAACATCCTCCTGCTTACTTCTGCAATGTGACCATTCCAAGATAGGTTGCAGTCCAGGAAAACGCCCAAGCTTTTGACCTTTTGGGAATAGGCTATAGCGACGGCATCGTACGAAACAGGAGGAAGAGACTGGCCACTCAACAGATTCACGAAATGTCTGCCACCAATAATGAGAGCTTGTGATTTTGTTGGATTAACTAAAAGTCCAAAACTTTTAGCCCACTGACTGATATTTTTGAGATCTTTATTGATGGCATCTATCCAGTAAGCTCTTCAGGTTTAAAGTGGCGATATAGCTGCAAGTCGTCTGCATAGAGATGGTAATGTGAAGATAGGACCTTAGTGATAGCGTTAATAAATGTAGAGAAAAGTAGAGGAGAAAGGACGCCACCCTGAGGAACACCCGCACCGAGGTTGCACCAGTCAGAGGAAGCCTCCTCTGAGCGAACCGACTGCGAGCGACCCCGAAGATAAGAATTAAACCACCCAACCACAGGAGGATATATGTTAAGAAATGATGGGATACCTAAGAGGATGTCAAAATCAACTGAATTAAAAGCAGTGCTAAAGTCCAGTAAAATCAACACTGTAAGAAGCCTGTTTTCCATGGCCAGTCGGATGTCGTCAGTTATTTTAACTAGTGCCGATACTGTGCTATGGCCAGGGCGGAAAACAGATTGATATGGACTTAGCAGGCTATTAGACGAAAGAAAAGAGACAATTGATTATTAACAACACTCTCAAGAAATTTGGATAGGATTGGAAGTATGGAAATGGGACGATACTGGGAAACTGACAAGGGATTGGGGACTTTGGGTAGAGGCAGAACATGTGCTTTCTTCCTCTCAGAAGGAAAACAGCCAGTAAAGAGAGAGTAGTTGATAGTGTATTTATGTCAGAACGTTGATGTTTGTTTTAGTATTTTTCTTTTTTAGGGTTCCGTACCCGAAGGGTCTAAACGGAACCCTATTGCTGTCACTCAAGTGTCCGTCTGTCTGTCCATCCTCTGTCACAAGATTTTGTGCCGAAGAATTTTTGTAATTTCCCACTGACCTATGAACTTGAAATTTAGTGATAATGTTTATTGTTACGTATATCTTCCTTAAAATACCAATATATTGATAAATAATAATAGTCTATACGCATCTTTGTAAAATAAAATGAGAACTATGCAGTAATGTATATAATCTACTTGCAAACTCTTCAACAATATACTCGTACATACATAAGATAAATAAATATAAAATGAGTGAGACTTACCGTTCGCAGCTGACGCATCTATTCATCAGTGGAACTCGACCTTGTGTGCACCTGCACTTCAGTTTTGTGCTTAAATACTCGTAACATCTCTTAACCCGTATATTAACAGAAGTGTCTGGTTGCCCGGGTGCTGAGCTGTCAACCGGTTGCGCCGGACACAGCGCGGTAAGTGACGCGAGCATCACGATAGACATAACAAAAAACTTCATGGTGACAGTGACAGGTGCGGTCGTGCTTACTACTCGACTGCTGGGAGCAGAATGTATTATTCTACAACTGATCCCTTATTTATACTCACTTTTTCCTGGTAGGAGGGAGTGGGGTAAACACGGACAGCGGGTAATTACGGACAATAATGTTTTAGGGTTTATATAACAACATTATTTTAAAAAATCGTGTGATTGTAATTAGTTTAATGTAAAACAATAACGTCATGTATTTTTACCCGACTGCGTGACGCAAAGGAGGGTTATGTGGTTTTTAGCCTTTGTATGTATGTATGTTTATTCTTTTGTGGCACTATAGAGACAAAACGCGTGGGCCAATTTTGATAATTCTTATGTCAAGTGTTTTGTCTTTACCTTGCGAGTGCTACTAAAGACATGACAGTAATCAAAATACAATACGGCGACAACCAGACGCCATATTGTGAAAAAGAAAAAAATTAAAGAAAAATTAAGTGGGGTATCAAAATAAAGGGTTCGAGGAGGCGATTATAAAAATATAACTTACTAAAATGTAGAAAAAAAAAATGAATATTTTCAAAAAACCCAACTGTAAAAATAACTAAAAAGTTCCAAACAAGTCACTTTTTAAGCACTCTGATGCAGTTGGTGGCATGAAATCAATAATTGAACAAAAGCAACAGCCACCAACTACTCGTATATCAGACTTATTGAAATGTGACTTGATTTGAACTTTTTAGTTATAGGTGCCTATAAGGTGGGGATACTGGAGAAGAATTAGATGCAATTAAAAAGGAGATCAAGAGGATGCTTGATGAAATGATTAGTGGCCAAAATTTACGGCTTGATAAATTAGAGAACCGTTTAATTGAGATAAAGAATTGCTACACGGAGATTAAGGCAACCAATAATGAACTCGAGAAAATAATGATTTATATTTCAGATCAGTTGCAGTCTGTCTAGGTTAAAATAACGAGTCTTGAAAAAGAACGTAGCTCTATGGCGATCAAACTATCTATGCTAGAGGAAAAGATAGAATCTTTAGATCGTAACCTCGTTAAATCTTCCATAGAAATACGCAATTTAATGTTACCAAAAAAAATCATGAGACAAGGACAATGTTGTTTGAGACTATGATCATCATCATCATCATCATCAGCCTTTTAATGTCCCCACAGCTGGGGCACAGGCCTCCTCTCTGTGAGAGGGTGTAAGCCGTAATCCACCACGCGGGCCCAGTGCGGGTTGGTGAACTGACTGAGACTATGATGCACTTGACTTAACACTTAGAAGCTATCATGGAGCTAACAAGTATTCGTGATATAACCAGACAACCGTCTAAAAAGGAAGCTCATACATCAAATATATCAGTTGAGTTTTCAAATACACTCGCGAAAACTAAGTTCCTTCCTGCTGTCAAAAACCGTAACAAAACGAATGATAGTAATAAAGTAAACTCCGCCCATCTTACCTTCAACGCCGGTCAAAAAAAACCTATCTACATTGCCGAGCAGCTGGTCTCACTCTCTAAACGGCTGTTTTACTGAACTAGATTATAAGCCCAGTCACATCAATACAACTATTGCTGGACATCGAACGGACGTGTGTTTCTTAAGAAGAATTCGGATAGCCAATACATAGTGGTTAGAAATGAGAAACGACTGAAGCAGCTACCCTCAATCAACAATGCATGACTACGTAATTGTAGGATCATTTAGTTTTGTGTTTGTTTAGTCTCACTATTTTAAATTCCATTTTTCTACCTTTGTTCTTTTTAATTACTAATTACTATCGCATGTTTAACTTATACTCTACTAAAACATAACACACGAACACACCACTGCATCATCTTCACAACTCATTCACAATACATTTCACACCTTACATTCATACTACCACTTTATCATTTCAATAATTGGTTTGAACAACCACTCTGTGGCCATACATAGTATTTGTTCACTTATTTGGCTTACCAAAATCATCATCATCATCAGCCTTTTATTGTCCTCACTGCTGGGGCACAGGCCTCCTCTCTGTGACAGGCCATAATCCACCACGCGGGCCCAATGCGGGCTGGTCCCAATGCGGGTTGGTACTTACCGAAATAATATACAGAATTATACTTTAAAGCAGTCACAATTAAACTTATTACTTTTTGGAACACTTATTACCCTCGCTATCAGCAGTGTTTTGCCCATAAACAAAACATCTCAATGGCTGGTCACATTAACCAAGTAATGGACAATATTGACCAGTTCTCTGTGTAAAAACTCACACATTACACCTGAAGATACTTATTCGATACTATTGCATCTTCACAAGTACATAAAAATTTTGTAGCAAAATATTCGATCTATTACTCGTAACTTTTTAAGTCTTCAAACGCTATTACACCGCAATTCTTTTGACTGCTATTTGATCGTATTGACCGAATGCTGGCTACCTTGTGCTAATTAGTATAATATTCCAATCATGCAAAACTATAAAATATTTAAGACTTCTAAACATAAAAACCAAAGTGATGGTGTTGTGGTTTATTTCAAGTCAAACTTGTTAGCTACCTGTGAAAAACTTGCCCTTTACCATTCAGCCTCTGGTCTTATTATAAAGATGGGTTCTGAGGTAGCAATAGTGTGCATATATCGCTCACCATCTGCTGACTGTATACATAGTTTTATAGATGCCCTCAATAATGTTCTCTCTTTGCTTCACGCATTCAAATCTGTAATAATAACTGGTGGTTTAAATTTAGACATAAAATCAAACATGTCTGGCATGCGTTCTTATGAAGCTTTTCATGGTCATCTTCCTGTTCATGTCCTTCCAACCAGAGGTGATAACTGTCTCTCCTATGACGAAAGTACGAGTGGGACCATAACTGTGTCCCACTCATACTTTTGTCTATAGTTCCACAATTACCGATCATTTTTCCACTTTATTATGCATCCAAAACCAAGACTTGACTATAGCAGCTTGCTCAACAACACAATGACGAAGATAGACTAGGGTGAGGGGCTTGATGAAAGTATAAGGCAATTGGATTATAAGCCTCTTTACGGGGAAAGAGACGCTAATACTATTACTGATAAATTCATAAAACTTATTAGTTCCGCCATTTCGGATAATACGATTACCAGAACAGTTCCTTCTAAAAAATGGATTTTAAAGCCTTGTATTACACCTGGCTTATTGCGGTGCGTTAGGAATAGGGATGCGCTCCACTAAAAGGGGAAAAAAAATCTCCAGAGAATGAAATAATTAAAATTACTTATAGGAGATACAGAAATTTTTGTATTAGTATTTTTAAGAAAGCAAAAAGTCTGTAAGATACTCAAGAATTAGCTAAGGCAGGTAACTACCCAAAAACTTTATGGGATACCATAAAACGTAACCAATACTACTAAAACTAAAACCACGACTACACAACTACTTGCATTGTCTCTCTCACCTACACAATCATGTAATAGCGTTAAATCTTATTTTGTTAATATCGGTGAAAAAATTGCCAATGACATTATAAGAGATAGGGGCAATCAAACATTAGCTCCGCCACAAGATATACACAATGTATCATCGGCTTCTTCTTTTGTTCTAGACCGTGTAGATCCCGAAGAAATTATTACTGTCATTAAATCGTTACGGTCTAAAGCTGCTTCTGGTTTGAATGGCATCACGCCTTATTTTCTAAAAAAATACACAAATACCCTGGCACGTATCCTAAGCCACATCTTCAATCTGTGCTTCGATACTGGTATCTTTCCTACATTCCTTGAAAAGACAATAATTCAGCCAGTTTTTAAAGGAGGAGACGGCAAGGAGCCCAGTAATTATCGCTAAAGGTTCTCGAACGCCTCATCAATAAAAGACTGTTTAATTACCTTGAACATACTCGTATTCCATAACCTAGCTAGGAAAGCAGAACTTCACCTACCACATTGTGATTGACATGGTACAAACTTATATGTATAACTTTGTGCATGCTAAGGCATACATACATAAGTGTATTACAATCTTCTTTTTTATGAAATGAAATTTATTATTATTTCGTATATTTATTTTTACACATATTATTTACATTTTTAAATATTTTAAAAGAAAACATATAAAAAACATTTAAAAATATAAAAAATAGTAGTCCACCGGTATCGGGAGCAGGGTCCAAGCTACCGGTGGTTAGGGCTCCAGAGACAGGAACCTCCTCACAATGCGAGCCGTATCAAGGAGTACTGCCTTCTGAATCAGGCCCTTGATCCAACCGCGCAACGACAGCTTCGACAGGTGGTCGTCGAGGCTTTTGGCCATCAGGCCATTGGCGGTAACGACTATCGGCACAATGACAGCCGAGTCCACATTCCACATATCGACAACCTCGTGTGCCAAGTCAAGATATTTAATTTGTTTCTCTTTCTCAGCTTTCACGAGGTTCTCGTCATGTGGGATGGTGACATCGATTATCATTGTGCGGCGCGCTAATCGGTCTATCACCACTATATCCGGCTTATTGGCAACAATAGTCCTGTCAGTGATGATAGACCGATCCCAGTACAACGTGACATGGTCATTTTCGAGAACTGGGTCGGGCACATATTTATAATACGGTACCTCAGAATCCACAAGTTTGTATTTCAAAGCAAGTTGCTGGTGGATAATCCTGGCCACTTGGTTATGTCTGTGCAAATACTCGCCGTTAGCCAGACGAGAACATCCAGAGATAATATGTCTGATGGACTCACCCGGACGGTGGCATGCCCGACACACGTCAACCGTCCCATCCTTCATAATATGCTTCCGGTAGTTGTTCGTCAAGATAACTTCGTCCATAATCGCACAGACAAAACCTTCAGTTTCCCCGAAGAGGTCACCAAACCGTAGCCAGGCCACGGACGCCAGGCTATCTACATCAGGCCCATGAAGAGCCTGATAATAGCGCCCGTGAAGCTCCTTGCCTTTCCATACCTCCTTGCGGTCATCAGTAGTAAGTACTACAAGTTTGCGCCAGTTCTCTTTAGCCATGGACAACGGGGTGAGGCCCTTGTCCACTGCGACCACCTCTCGGTGCATCCCCACGTCGGATTCTAAAAAGTATTCTCTGAGGCTGCACACCTCGCGGTTGTGGAGAGTCTTAGCATTTAAAAAACCTCGACCTCCACACTTCCGCGGGATGTACAGTCTCATCACCGACGAACGTGGGTGATGCATCCGGTTTGCGGTTAGCAGCGTACGGACCCTCCTGTCCAGGGCGTCGAGCTCAGTCTGAGTCCATTTGAGTATACCGAAAGAGTACATCAAAACCGGCATGACCCAACCGTTGAAGGCGCGCACCTTATTTCCGCCCGACAAAAGGCTACTCAATACCTTTTTAAGGCGGCTAAAGAAGCGCTCCTTCAGCGATTGCTTCATGTCAGTAACGTTAATGCCTAACGCTTCCGACATACCCAAATATTTGTATGTTTCGGTTGAGGAGAGAGATCTGAGGTGTATGGAATCCGAGAGTTGAATCCCTTCAGATTCCATAATCCCCCCTCGCTTTACATGCATGACTGCACATTTGTCCACACCAAATTCCATCCTGATAGCGCTACTGAAAGTTTCTGTTACCTTCAGTAACTCCATCAGTTGCAAGTTGTTGGGGGCAAAGAGTTTCAGATCATCCATGTAAAGAAGGTGAGATATGGCCTGACCATCTCTTCTCAACCGATAGCCCAGGCCTGAATCCTCCAGCAACGTGCTTAGAGGATTCAGGGCTAAGCAGAACCAAAGTGGACTCAAACTGTCGCCCTGAAATATTCCCCGTAAATTAAATTAAAAATTTATTATTATTATTATTAAAAGAACTGTCCTTTATAACTGAATAACTTATTTAAAAATTGTATTAGGTACAGTCAGCAACAAATGTCGATAGCTGCTGCTAAACTTACTTGATACAAAATGATTCGATAAATTCCTTTTCAGCATTAATTCAAGTATAAAATAAGAGTTAAAGAATTATAATACTAATTTGAATATACATATTGCTTTAATTATTATACAACAAATTGATTACATTTCTTGAGGATATGTTATTAGTAAAAATGCAAAGATAATTTATAAAAAAATATTATGACTTCAAAATCAGGAGTTTCTCTTCATCGTTTCAAGTTCTTTATAAAGCTTTCTGACTAGTAGACAGGTCTATCATCAAGTACATCACATACTGGATAGTTTTCTTCTTGCGTGAGATCCATGTACCTAAAATGTAAGAAGAAATAACGGTCAGAAATAATAATTGTAACAAAATTTGTGTTATAATAGTTTCTACCCAACTGCCCAGAAGGGGGGTAATGTTTCAACATAAACAACAAAACTTCGATGTTAATGTAAAACGCAGAAACAAGTACAGGTAGCTCATAGAAAAGAGATGTTCGGCGTATTATTGCTTAGGTGAAATTTGCTGCAAAAATTTTATCGTCAGCGAATTCGCCCGCATGCATGTCGGAAATACTAGTTCTTTATGCAGACGAAGTCGAGGGTGAAGTCACGGGCAGAAGCTAAGAAGTGGTGACGGGTGGGATTTTTGGGGGCCTTTTTATTTAGAACTTAAAAGTTCAAAAAATCTAGCTCTCAGCCCAATTAGATTAGGTGACTTTGGATTTCTTTCTTCGTGAGTTAGTTTATAGTATTCCACTTATAATATTATTTCCATTTCTATCAAAGTCCAATAAATTATTTATGTTAGACCATGAAACGACAATTTTGAATGACATTTTTTTTTTCTTATTGATAGGCACGCGTTTGACCACCATCTTACCTGATGGTAAGCGATGTTGTGGTCGAAGATGGAGCACGCTTGCCTAGAAGTAACCTATTCACTCTTGACTTAAAGACTCCCAGGTTGTAGCTATCAGGAAACACAGACTCCGATAGGGAATTCTACTCCCTAGCTGTATGCACAATGAATATTTTATCAAAACGCCGTACGTCTTGTGGTCCGTTGATGAAATGGGCTTGGCGGTATCAAATTGTGCAATTCCGTCGCACAATCCCCAAAATGTAACCGATAGAAAACCGACAGGCTAGCAACTCGGCGTCTATGTTCTAGACTTTGGAGTTTCGACTCAACGATTATTATTATTATTAATTATTTACAGTGTAGTTGCCTATTCCAAAAAATTTCTTTCTCCATGAAACTCGTGGGGATTTAGCTCAAGGTTTCTTTTGTCTATGCAATCATTAGTTTCAATAAAACTTAGAGAAGTTCCAATTTACTGGGAATAGAGACGATTCCTGGGCACAAAAATAACTACTCCCTTTGTCCGTAAGGTCTATTAGATTATCAAAAAATATTGGTCGTGTTTATACGTACGTATTTTTTGCTGTAAGATTTAAATAAAAAATACAAAGGTAAATCGCATCAAAGTTCAGGAATGGGGGCTTCTAACATCAGTTGTAGGTAAAAGGTACCACATCTTTTTTACGTAGATGCGACGTCACGCAAAATTTCAACGCAAGTATCGTCCGCATTTTTTGACAAAATAAAAAAAAATACTTGTCCAATAGTTTTTGGTAATCTGTCTGAAGGACCAAAATACAGTTTTTAGTCATCTAACCTATTGTAGGCAGCTGTGGTAAATAAGTTTACCCATCTTAGGACTATGCTAAAAGTTAATGTTTTAGTCTACTTGCAAACTCTTTAACAATATATTAATAACATAAACAAATATAAGTAAATTGAGTTGCACTTACCGATCGCAGCTGATGCATTTATTCTTTAGATAAACGTAACCTGGTGGACACGGGCACTTCTCCTGACTTCTCAGAAAATATTGCCTCTTAACCCGTAAAGACTTGTCTGGTTGCTCGGATGCTGAGCTGTCAATAGCGTAATGTAATATACTACATCTAACCCCTTATTTATAGTCACTTTTTGTAGTACCTACGCAAGCTAGATAGCCCAATAAGGATTAAATTGCAGAAACTTATCCCGGGCCTGCGGACAGCGAGTAGTGGGTAGCTCGCGGTCCGATCAGCACCAGGCCCGAGAGTCGACGGCGCGTAGTGTACTACGCGCGCCTCAACGAGTTGTCAGCAAACCATGACGAGGCCCGTCATGGCCGATGCCTGCCCTGGGGTTGAGGATAAATTCGAAACAGAGTTACCTCGCCCCTGGGCACTCAGGGCGGTGGGTTTTAGTCAGTAAGAGTCTGACACGCCCTCCCGCTCCACCCTAGAGGGGGAGATGTCATTGGATGATTTCCCACCTCACAAAAAAAAAGCAGAAACTTATACCTATTTAGGGATTAATAAGTCATTTTTCTTGACGTCAACCAGACCGCCAATCCAGATACCGATACTCTTTGAATAACAAGGTAAATTTGTGGTTAGGTACTTGAATTTTAAATACAATAACAAAATATTTGAGACGCATATTCACTACCTAACATGTACATAAATATAATACTTATAAACTTGCCATTTTATAAAACGAGTCAAGCTGTGCTAACTGTGTATAAAATCTGATGGAAAGTAATTCCACATAAAAAATAGAAAAAAGAAGAAACAAAACCAGAAATATCGACTGCCGAAATTAAAGTTATATTGGACATTTTTTTTTTGAAAGTAGGTTCTGTTGTTTGTAAAAAAATATTTTGTTTTTCACTTTTTAGTTGCAGTTCTCCATCAAATTGTGTTAACAATACTTAGACAAACGATTGCAGTAATTGCGAGTCATTTGCTGTTAGTTATTGAAGAGTTCCACTGTCTATCTACAAAGATCTTCATCAGATCTAAATTTATTATATACTAAAACCTTCCTTAAAAATTGCATTTGAATAACGAAAACCCCATCCAAATTGGATCAGTATTTTTCATACATACATAACGGGTCGAATACAGAACCTCCTTTTTTTAAGTCGGTTATAAAGTTACCATTTGGAAGTCCTGCAGACGCTTTATGTGACTGAGTAGTCTTAATACTTTGTGGGTAATGAATGACATTATATCCGTATTACATTAATTGTATAATTCTAGTATGTATATTAATTGACGTCGTATACAGTGAATGAATTCTATAGGGAGAAACAGACCCTAAATCTAGGACTAATCGACGATAATATCAGCCAAGGGTAGTTTAGGAATAGTCACTTTAAATAACTACATGTTACTTTTCCTAAATTACTCTAGGCTGATAAAATTTTCGTTTTAATTAAAGTCTCCCAGATTTTGTGTTACAAGTTGTGTTTCCCTGATGACTTTAGAACGGAATACCAATATTTGACCTCAAAAAATCTTACCCATGTCAAAATTTTAATATTTTTATTTAATTTGATATTTTTTATTGACATCCTAAATTGATTTATTTATATATTTAATTATGTACTTTAATACTGACATGGTTTCATTTGCATTTAAATTCCAATTGATTTGACTTTTTTAAAAACTGTATTCCATTTATTATGTAAAGTTAACTAAATAATTTCATAATTTAATACTAGCTTTCGCTTTTTGCTTTTTTTGTCCGCGTAGAAGTCGAAAATGGTTCTAATAGGATTTTCATTTGGTTTTTTACGTTTTTAATTTAGTTATAATACATAAATTATTATGTTCAAATGTTTGAATAGGTACCTAAACAATATAACAATCTTTATTATAGTGTAGGGATTTGAAAGTTAAAAATACATGAAAATAAAGTATGAATTAAAAAAATAGATTTAAAAACAGGAGGCGCTTCCGCAACTTTTTCTATATGGCGAGGGGCTCACACTTTTCCCACTCTCCTTTCCTCCCTTTAAATCAAGAAATAAATTACGTAAACATAACCTCAAAGTACGATTTTAAAAATTCATTCGAAAGGAGGAGGGGTTTCCTCGCTTTTTCGTTCATAGGGGGCGGGGAGGGGTGGGGAACTTCACCCCCTCCCACTCCCACCCCCCAAATTTCATCCCTTCATTGCACGGCAGATTAAGTAAAGTCGTACCTACTCTTCTTTTGTCCCATGATTGTTGCTCATGGCAACAATAACGGTCATGAGACATAACAGCAAAATCATCTTAATTGTTCGTCACATGACACTCAATTTCTTTACAAAAATCCATTGAGTGTTCTTGTGTGCCGTACAAAAAATAAGAAAGAGTACGGAAAAGGTATGCGCCATCCCCCACTATTGATACAATAGTAAAGTTTATTAATTTCCCATTGGTGTTAACCAACTCTGCTCCCATTTTTAAAAATAGACACAGACAAATTTATAAATGTAAAAACATGCTAAAAGCTATACACATTAGATTTAACCTTTTTTGAATAAAATCGGATTAAGTTTTCAAACATGTGTGAAAATAAAATGTAATTTAAATCAAAAGCACTGAGGAGTACTGATATCAACTTCGAAGCAAATCACCACCAAAATTACTTTCTACCCTTTTTTAACCCCGTTAGGGGAATCAATTCCAATAAAATACGAAACACGTCTTCCATCAATTCTGTTAAAAAAGGTTTATGCAAAATTTGAAGTAGATTGGACCTAGGAATCACGTTGTCTCATACAAACTTTGCCCCCCATTTTCACCCCCTTAAGGGTAGATTTTCGGTAAATCCTTTCTTAGCGGATGCCTATATTATACAAAGAATACACGCTACAAGTTTCAGGTCTCTGCGGTCAGTCATTCAGGACAAAGCATTTTATATGTATAGATAGATTGCTGTGCCCGACAACTCATGTGAACTTGTACAACTATTTTTAAGGCCTTGTAAAATACATGAGATTGCAATAAAAATTAAATAAATTTAAGTTACTAGGTTACTTCTAGACAAGCGTGCTACATCATCGCTTACCATCAGGTGAGATAGTGTTCAAGAGCGAAACTATAAAAACAAACCTTATAATTTTGCAATAATTTAGAGTTTTCGTAAAACAGTTTTATAACAGGTTTTCATCTTCTTAGCACGGCGGGCTGTGCTGCTACAGGTGCAGAAAACCTCAAACGGCGCAAATATAACAACCTTATTGGGAGTTATATGTTTGAGCCGTTTGGGTTTGAAACACTAGGGCCATGGGGTCCGAGTGCTCATCGAGTTTTCCGTGACATCAGCAAACTTTTAGTCGACTCTTCACATGACCAGAGGGCGGGCCTTTTTTTCGGCTAACGAATCAGCATTGCCATTCAACGTGGCAATGCTGCCAGCGTTCTGGGCACTTTTCCCATTGACAGCGAGGTGGACGAATTTTTTGATGCCCAATGAGCTTTACTCCTACCGGATTTTTTATGCCTCTTATACATATTTTATTTATTAAGTTATTTATTATTTTAGTATAATATGTATTGTAGTTATAGTCTATTAAAATCTATGTATATTTATAGATACGCTTGTTTTATAATAATGTTTACTGATAAAGTGTTAGTGTAGTTAGTATTTTAATTTTATATAGTGTTTTAGTTTTTTTTATTTAGTTTGTTTAAGTTTTTGTTTAGTTTATTTTCTTAATTTTTAATTGATAGGACCCCTAGATTGGATAAAGGCCTCCTCCAATCATGCCCATTTGTATCGCGTACTTTACTATTTGACTTGTGACGATAAGGTTCTGACATTTTAAATTTTAATCTGTAAGTAATTGGTGTTTTTTTTTTAATTATTATTTTTGTCCCTCTCAGCTGTGACATTTTATGTTCTTATCTGTAATTGTTTTTTTGTTCTTCTCAGCTGTGGTCAACCTTTGGAGGGTTTTGGTCGTACTCTTCCACGGTGACCAGCCGGGTTGGAAGATGTATGTTTCTTGCTTTTATTTGTTTGTTTGTGTAGGAGGAGGGGCTTGGTTGCTATGGTTGTTTGTTATGGTTATTTGAATTTTTATTGACAAGGAAACCTACTAAACCCGGTTTTTATGACTCCCTCTGATAGTGAATCAGATAGTCCAGTCAGAGTTTGACCTTTTGACCGGTGTATCAGCTTTATCAGATTTTTGTATTTTGATCTTTTTGTTTGGTTGTGTATTTCGCTCTGTAGTTGGGCAATGACATTTTCAGGTGACGTAGATTGTTTTGGCTTAGTGATGTTTCTAGATATTATCAGTTTGTCATATTTAATTACGGCTGTGTTACCCTTCTCTCTCTCCAGTTGTAGCTGTTCTTTTAGTTCCTTCCTCTTCTTGAGTACTTGTTTTGGATAATCTTCCTTAAAATAGTAGTGTCTATCTATTAGCGCTCCTTTTTGTTTCATTATTTTGATTTTTGTGCCTAGGGTCAAGAAAGTTGCCACTATAGGGCGTGGTCTATCTGCCTTCTTTCCTATTCTTTTAACTTCTGGTATGTCGTTGAAGGTTAGCTTGATAGAGAAATATTGTTGCACCCATAATGTTTTCTTCTAGAGTATCATAAGAGGTTTCATTTTTTTCAATACCGAAAAATACCAAATTTCTTTTCCTTTCCTGTTTTTACAGATAGTAGATCCTTTTTTCCTGATTTTCCACTATTTCTTTTAGTTTTTCATGTTTGTGTTCCCACGCCAAGAACTTTTCTTCCAACATACTACTAATGTTCTGTGTGACATGTTCTGTAATATTTTTGCCCGCTATCCCTGATTTCCAGTCTTTGTTCGTCAAGTTCTTTTTTTATAGTTCTAAGAGCGTTCAAAACTTCTTCCATGATTTGTTAATCAAGTTTATTTTGGCATAAGTGACGCCCTCTAGTAGAGCGTTTTTGTTTCTTGAAGTGGTATGGATTATGGATCGTTCGCAGGATGTCGGTGATGTTGTAGTGTGTCTTTATTATAACAGATGGCGCTGAGTGGTTTATACAGGGTGTAAGGTACATGAACGCACATACGTGTACTAGTGATTCAGTACATGATTCTGGACCCCCTAGCGTTGAAATTTTTCGTCGGCTTTTTCCTAATTTTTGAAAAAAGAAAATTATTTTTCACTTTAAACTGTATAAAATCGTTATACCTATCTACCCCAAAGACATTTTAAATGAAAAAATAATTAATAATTTTTTTTCATTTAAAATGACTTTGGGGTAAAAAAAAAAATAAAGTGAAAAAAAAAATTAATAAACATTATTTTTTTACCTATTAAATTTAAGCTATTATCTATTTGATCTTTGTATGCTATTTAGTTGCTCGTTATTTTCTGCAGCTTTAGTATTGGCATATAAGGACATAAGTTTTAAAGTTGTTTCGTGTAAATAGGATACGTTATACACGCAGGCCAAACTAAACGTATCGAATTGCTTCAAAATTTGACCTTGTTTTAATAAAAGGATGCCATTGACGTTATCTACGGGGCTAAGAGTCAGGTTGGCGGTTGCGTAGAGCAAGAAGGTTCCTGTGACGTGGGTCCTGGAACAAGATGTTGTCTTCGTAAAAGTTTGAAATGAACTCTGATGGATTTTGAGTTGGGGTGGCTTCCTATGATTTCGGCAACATTATTAGGATGAAAGTGAATGATCTTATACGGACCTTTAAATACCTACTGGCTTCGTTTTGTCACTCCTCGTAGTCTTTGCAATTTGCGTACCTACATACAGTTTCACCTACCTTAAACGTAATCGCCTCAGCAGTCTGATTCCGTTTTTCTATCACCTGCTCTTTATTTTTAGATACGTGAGCTGCTATGCACTCCTGTACTGCTTTTGCGTTTTTTGCGATGATTGAGGACATAGTCCTGATAGAACTCTTTAGGATAGTATAGTTCTAGTGGATTTCTAGATGCTGTGTGACCAAATAAAACCTCACGCGGTGTATAGCCTGTTGTAGAATGAATGGCATTATTGTTGGCAATAATGGTGTACTTCATCAGTGATTGTATAGGGTCATCTTTATTTGTCATTCTCTGAATTCTTATTATTTCAGCGATGGTAAGTGAAAGCGTTCAATTGGTGAGTTTGAATTCGGTTTATAAGGAGTCGTGAAGTGTATGTTAATGTCGTGGGATTTTTTTTTTTTTTTTTTGAGGGACTTCTCGCAGGTCAGCCTCCGAGGCTGTCGTCTGCTCAACCGGGCTTGCCTGTGTAGGCTTTAATATATTAAAGCCTCCAGCCAGGACATGTCGTGGGACGCGCATATTTCCTTTATGACGTCGTTGTCGAATTTCGTGTCTGAGTCTGTGGTAATTTTCAGAGGTAATCCTAGTAGGGAAAATACTTGTAATAAAGCTTCTTAGATATAAACGCTGCTTGCAGGATTTAGCGGTACAGCCTGGGCAAATTTAAAAAAAAATATCTATAATTGTCAGGAACGTCGCACCTCCAGTGGAATATAGGTCCATAAACAGATGTTGAAACGGTTTCGTAGGTGTCTCTGTTAACGTCAGTGGGGGTTTCAAAGGGTTTCTTTCGTATTTAGCTCTTAAACACATGTCGCATTGATTTATGTATCTTTGAGTTGACAATAGCATATTGGGCCAGTGATAATTTCTGTGGAGTTGTTTATACGTTTCCTGAATACCTCTTTGCCTTTACAGACTAGAGATGCCATCACTACCTCTCTCTAATCGTTTTTACTGGGGTTCAATACTTTTTGTTTCATAATTATTGATGTATATTTATTTATCTATAATGTAATTATTGTATATATTATTATAAATAGCATACCTAAGACTACCTACAGTACTGTATTTCCTTTTCTCTTTAAAATCCATCAAAAGGTTGTAACGGTTAAAAAAATAAATAAACTGATATCTATTGATTCGAGATTTGTGGTGCCATCTCGCCAAGAACGGGTGTAGTACTGCAAATGTTGAATCGATAGATACTACAAATACACTAGATGGCGTTAGACACATTCACTTCAAATATTAACAATGGGAATTGTGTAATTAAAATGTAATAAAATGAACACAATGGTTCTTAGTATATAATAGATCTAATTCAAAAATAAATAATACCTGATTAAAATTTATATGTCACACTGTGTGAAACGAGACGTATGATTAGGCGTAACGAAACGTGATTTTATGAAGATGGCGTTTTTCTTTTTTTTGGCCTTGATACGTCGATGATTCAAAATCTCTGTATGAAGGAAAAAACTAAAGAAAACATTTAACTGATGTCTCGAAGGGCAGCAGGAACCAGAGTTAAGTTCAAATATGTTAAGCATTGGGATGTAGGAAGCTGTAAGAACTCTTTTTGGGATTTTTCTGTAATGACGCTAAATCTTAAGCGTGACATTTAAGAGTCTCACCGAATTCCTTTCTTGTTGGCAGGGTTCCTAGGTTCTATGTTCTAGGTTATTTTTGGAAGAACAATGCAGTCTTAGCAAAAGGTTCGGAACACAGGCGTCCACGTGTCCAAGGATGATCAGGATTGTATGACCACAGCGGTGATATTGCTTGTGGAATCTCCTCTCTGGACCTTAATCTTCGATCTTCGAACGATTGGGTAATAGTTGTTCATCATCAATTGTAAGTGCTACATACAATTTTCTGTAGACTCATGAAACTAAGTCTAGTGTGATGCAGTGTTAATAATAAATGTGAGAAGTGAAGACCAAATTTATGGACTATTATTTTACAGCAAACATTCCTCATGTAATGAACCTGAAGATAGGTAAATAGAGTCATGTGCGGAGATCTATCTTAGATGCTAGCCGGTGAGAAGAATAATTTCTTTACAAGGTTGTCTTGAAAAGATCGCTTTCAGCGATAAGGCCGCCAATTGTGTCACCCTATGTAATGTTTTCTTCATATTTTTTTGTAAAATATGGTGTACATAATAAAGAGTATTCTATTCTATTCGGTGGACACACATAAAAAAAACATACATACAGTCGAATATAGAACCTCCTCCTTTTTCGAAGTCTGTTAAAAAGGAACTCGAAGGACATCTCAACTCAAAAGAAATGATATATCTCGAGAAAGTTACAGAATAAAAACTTCTCAAAGAGACATCTAATTGCCTGTTCGCAAAACTAGGTCTTCGTGGAGAAGAACGGCAAGAAACTCCACGGTAGCTCTCTTTTATTATTGTATCGACACATCATAAATAATCGTTTATCACAATAAATCTAATTATAGGATCTATCACATAAGCCATATTTACAACGATAAATATCTTGTGGTATATAACAACCACTATCGTAGTAGTGTATATAACACAACGTTACATAACAATATACCAACCATAATTAATAAACATGTTATTATGACCTGTGTTTTAAATACACCAATCATCATAATAACATTACATTACATGGCTCATAAATATTATATAAATATACCTCATCATCAACAATAAATCAACAATAGTCAGAATAATATCATACCTTAGATGTTAACGCCTTGAAAGCCGAACAGCCACTGAGCTAAGGCCCCGCTCTTTTATACCCGTTAACAAACAAGTATGATTCATAAGTGATAGTTGAGTCATATCAGTCTTTGACTTCTAGGAAAATAAGTTTGTTACAAAAATCATTTACTAAATTCATTAATTAATCTTAACGATTCAGTATAAACAGATAATAATTACATATATATTACGCGCATATAACGTTAAAATAAAACTCATCTTGACACTTTGACAACAAAGACAATTTGTAAAAAGTTTCAAACATTATCAGTTTTTAGGGTGCCGTGTCGGCAAGTTACAAACGGAGTCCTATTGCTGTCACTCACCTGTCCGTCTGTCTGTCTGTCCGTCGCTTGTCACAAAATTTTGTTCCGAAGAATTTTTTAACTTCCCATCGACCTATGATCTTGAAATTTAGTGATAAGGTTTATTATTACGTATATTTTACTAACCAATACCAAAATATTGATTTCCCTCATATGGTACGGAACCTTAAATGTGCGAAGTCCGATACGCACTTGAACGGTTTCGGTTTTAAACAGAATGATGCATTTGCTGGCATCAAATCATCAGACTGCTTGGGAAACTTTCTAGTCGGATTTTTGCTGATATTAAAGCCAGTTTTTTTTAATTTTTATTTTTTTTTCTTGTTTATAAATAGGAACATTAAAAAATAAAAGGTACTACTAACGTTATTGAAAGTAGCAAGAAGGTACATACAAAATTGTTACTTACAGAAGTATTCGAAAAACCGGCCAAGTGTGAGTCGGCCTTGCACACGAAGGGTTCCGTACCATAAACTGAAAAAAAACACGTTTATAGAGACGGGTTTTTTTTGGGCTGTATCTCACAATACGTAATAGGTAGACAGTTAACATTTTCACACAGCGTGTATAATTCGCGCGTGTAAAATTAAAGGCGGCTATGTATTTTTATTATTTGCTGTTATAGCGGCAACAGAAATACACATTCTGTGAAAATTTCAACTGTGTAGCTATTACGGATCGTGAGATACAGCCCGCTGACAGCCGGACAGACAGCGGAGTCATAGTACTAGGCTCCGTTGGTTACCCTTCGAGTACGGAACCCTAAAAATGAAAAGAAAGATAAGGATAGGTTAGATTCGGTGAAAGCTGTTAAGACCACTTTCTATACTGATACAAAGTGATTTAGAGCAGGGTTGTTGTTGCAAATATCAGCAACGTATCAGCATCCGCGGATTATCAGCATTGTTTTTACTATCAGCATCAGCAATGATTTTTAATGCTGACATTCAAGATGTTGATTTTTAATGCTAACATTCTAAAATATTTAAACTTCTTAATATTTATTGAATACAAAAACATGTACCTAACATATATGTAGACTTTATTATCATAAGTGATATGTGGTAAAACTTGTATGACCTTTTCTGCTGTCAATGGAAAAAGTGCCCAGAACACTAGCAGCATTGCCACGTTGAATAGCAATGCTGATTCGTTGGCCAAAGAAAAGCCCAGCCCTCTGGTCACGGGAAGAGTCGACTAACAACTTGCTGATATGCCGAAAAACTCGATGAGCACTCGGACCCCATGGGCCTAGTGTTTCAACCCCAAACGGCTCAAACATGTAACTCCCATTATGGTTGTTATATATGCGCTGTTTGAGGTTTTCTGCACCTGCAGCACAGCCCGACATGCTAAGACGATGGGATGGCACAAGGGTGTCGACATTATTATTATGTAGGTACTATAGAGGTATACCTAAGTCGCTCGCGCGTGACGATCGAGAATCGCATACGCTGAGATCGCAAACTGTCATTTGAATCTACCCTACATTATAATTAACAATGGTGAAATGCGCAAAATGTTTAAAATTGATAACGAAAAAGTCTCCTGGACTGCAGTGTGGTAAATGTAGTAAATGGCTTCATGGATCCTGTGCGTCGATAACACCTGACCAACTGAGTGTTTTACACGATACTGATTCAGTGGACTGGAAATGCAAGTCATGTACTGGAGGCGGTAAGCCTAAAAGACTATCGTGTATCATTCCGGATCTCGATGGAGATGAAAATGAAAATACAGATACAGAGTCAGCCACCACACATTCTGGAATCCAGACTGGAAACAACATGACTCAGCAATTACTGCGAGACCTGCGCAGGGAAGTAAAACAAGTTATCAAAGAAGAATTACAACGCACCCTGCAGTTCTACTCCGATAAAATTGACGAGTACGAGGTCAAGATTCAAAAATACGAAAAGTCAATGAAAGATCTGGAAAACCGTTGCACCGATTTACAAAATCACGTCAAGACACAAATATAAAATATGAGGTATTGGAAAATAAAGTTAATCAAATGGAGCAAGCACAACTATGCAACCATCTGGAAAGTGGTATCAGCCCATCGGATAGCGACTATAGTTGCAAAACTTCTGAAATATTCTGAATAATTCCGGAATACTTCTGGGAAAGTTTCTTTGAATCCGAATTATTCAAAATGAATTTAACTAAGATTTATTTTTTTTGCTGAAAAATCGTATTTTGCATCGATCGTCGATCGCCGCCGCCACTGCTCCTCTGTGCGCCGGCCGCTGCCGCCACGCCGCGCGCGCCCGACTGCCACGAGTCGTGCGTGCAGGCGATGGCGGTGCGAGGTGCGGTAAGAGCGGAGATGCTCCCCGGAGAAGTTTTCACCCGCGCGAGAAAGATTCGTACCCCGCAATCGAATGTTTCCGCGGAATATTTCGCCCGAATAATTCAATGGGAATTATATGTTGATATTTTTATAGGTAGATCTATGTTAGCCTGCGATTTATTCTTTTGTTTTTAGGTAGGTACCTACTTATTTCGAAATCGAATGCTATTTTTATAAATGTCAGTTGTGGAATAAAAAACCAGGCCTAGCATATTTGATTTGTTTTTTGAAAAAGGGTTCCTAATTTTTTTGGTTAGTTTGTATGTAGCTCTGTACGCATCGCGAGTATTCGCGAGTGGCATAGGTAGGTATTAATCATTACCTACCTACTTAACGCGTATAATAGCCCAGTCAATAAAAACAAACAAAGGCAAACCTTGCAAGCAAACACGTTTTGATGCGGTTTTCAGAAAAGTGTTATACTTAGGAGCAGGTTTTGGTATTTTAACCGATTTAAAAAAAGGAGGTTATGAGTTTGAACCGTATTTATGTATGTTTGTCCGCGATCATCTCGCGTTTGGCTGAACCGATTTTGATGCAGTTTTCAGAACAGTATTATTAGTCACTATTATGTATACGTGACATAAAAAAATGTTGAAAAATTGGTAGTAAGGTCGATTTTCCTGGTTTTTTTTGACAGTTGAAATATTCCCAAAGTTTCGGAATATTTCGGAATACTTCCGAAGTATTCGACGGGAATGATTCGGAATTTTTCCCGCCAGCATCTATAATAGCGACAATCCTAAAGAAATCGCTGAGAAAGTTGCTGTAGTATTATCACAAAACCCGGATGACATCGCGGCATCGTGAATGCTTATACAAAAATAAAAAAGCCCTCAAATATGACCAAAAAGAAAGACCAAACCCCTATTATTGTGATACTGCGCGAGGGAAACAGAGACCTATGGATAAATGCCGCCAAAAACTCGCCCCTATCTGCTGCTAGCATGGGATTAGACGGGTCGGATAAAGTGTACCTTCGAGAGTGTCTAACACCTTCCACGGCTTACCTGTTATGGAAAACTAAAGAAGAACTCAAAGACATTTTCAATTTTATATGGTGTAAACACGGAAATATATTAGTGCGTAAAAGTGTCCAGGAAAAAAAAAAAATCACTATCCGCTCGGTTATCGATGTGGAGAAGGTGAAGTCATCGCATGTTGGGCAATAGGTGAGTTCTCTTATAATTTGATGATGGTCCTATTATCTGTACAAATTTTATACATTCACACTGGATACAACAGAACACAACATAGTTGAAGTCAACTGTCAAACATGGGATGATTTTGCTTCTTACACACCGGAACCCAAAAAATGCTTGTATTTTCTTCATGTGAACATTCGATCCACTAAGAAAAACTTTGCTCAAATTGAGTACATTGTATCAAGCAGTAAACATACAATCCACGTTCTATTGTTAACTGAAGTAAACATTAAAAATGATTTGGTACACATGTTTGAACTGCCCGACTACCACTTATTTTCAGAACTAAGAACTAATAAAGGAGGTGGAGGAGTGCTTTTGTATATTCATAAGTCTGCATCCTTTATGAGACATAGTCAATCATGTACACAGAAGTTCGAATATGTAACTGGCGAACTAAGCATTAATAGTCTTAAATTCGGATTATGTGCCGTGTACAGACCGCCCAACACATCAAAAATCCGTTTCATAAAAGAATTGTCGTCCCTAATATCTAAGTATCCTGGGAAACTGGATTATATAGTCATGGGAGATATGAATATAGATCTAAAATTATGTAACTCAGTGGTAAATCAATATTTGTCTTCACTGTGTACGCTGGGGTTTATATTTTTTTTTAGAAAAATACGGTGACAGAATAACGAAGTCATGCACAGACCATGTGTTTATTCGAAATGCTAGTTCATTCAACATATACACAGCTGTTGTTAACACCGCGCCGGCCGACCACTGTATAACCGGTTGTGCGATAACGAGCGCGCTAAACAACAATGACTCACACTCAAGTCAATTAGTAACAAAAATAGATAATCGCAGAGTGCACAGTGAACTAAATAACATCGACTGGAGCATACCTCTCCAGTATAGGTGTCCTAACCAAATAGTTAAGTTCATACATTCTAACTTTAGTAACATATACGATAAATTTAAATTCACAATTAATAAAAACAACTCCAGCAAACGTAAAATATGCCCGTGGGCCAATAGAAAACTGGAAAAAAGATTTACTATTTAATATTTGGCTCAAAGATGGAAATAACCCACAAAAAAGATTATTGTACAATAAGTATAGAAATAAGGTAAACAAATATACACAATACATAAAAAATAAGCATAATATGCTTATTTTTTATGTATTGTGTGTATTTGTTATATTTGTTGTAAAATTTTGTGAAACTTTTGTCATTATATTATAATGACAAAAGTTTCACAAAATTTTAAAAACAGCAAAAAGATATGGAGCATTGTGAATAGTTTAACTGGCAAGATTATGCAATGTATTGATCACATATTACTGGCAACTTTCCGAACTAATCCGTTAACATTAGCTAACACATTCATGACAGAGTTTAACTCAAATATAAAGAATTTAAGCAACCCTTGCCTTATACCTCTTTTACAAAAATCAAGGTACGAAATAATTCCCGACAAGTCGATAAGAGTGAAACCTGCAAGAGAAGAGACTGTTGAACGACTCATCCAACAATTGAATGATAGGAAAAGCCCTGGTTATGACGCAATACGTGCTATGGATGTTAAGTATACTTCTGCTAACCTAGTCCCAGCTATTACACATCTAATCAATTGCTGCCTGCAGACCGGCACGTATCCCGACCTACTAAAAATAGGGGTGATACGTCCCATACACAAAAAAGGTGCTCGTGATGACGTCAACTATCGTCCTATAACGATATTGTCATGTATAGATAAATAAATTTTTACAAACACACAGAATAATTAATAATAAACAATATGGATTCCAAAAAAATAAAAATACTACACAACTATTGAGAGAGTTTACCGATGAAGTTAATAGACACCTAAACGATAAAAAACATATTTTAGCACTCTTTATAGATTTTAGCAAAGCATTTGATATGCTTCGTTTTGACATACTTTTCGACAAGTTATCACGAAATGGAATACAAGGGCCACTATTAGAACTATTAAAAAACTATCACTTAAACAGATATAATAGGGTTAACCCGTCAGCGCCCGTCGCGCGCGAAACGCGAAACTCGCACATCTGGCATACCCGCGCTATTTTCCCGCCATTGACATGTTTATGACTTTGTTTACATAAAACGGTTCGCTGACGCTTCTATTGGTGCTAGGCACTTGAAGTTTTTTTTATTGGGTTGTTGAATAAACAGACCTTATCATAAAATGTAAACAATACTTGTGTTACGAGAATTGAATTCTAATCAAATGCTGTTATCAACGATTTGGCGGGAATAGTATTTGTTCACGTATTAGGTTCATTTCTGATAAAACCACTGTATCAATTTACACGAAATTTTGCATGTTATACTATGAATATACAAGTAGTTTAATAACAATGTTTTTTTTGTAGAGTCCGATACAATATTTTCCTATCATTCATTCTCAAACTTCATATCACGAAAACCAAACCAAGTAACGGCTTTTTCAAATTACGTTACTGCGTTTGCGTTGCGTTTTGTGATGCGTTTTTTTTCTAATACTATGTAATAACTACCTAACAATAAATAAATACCTTCACACTGTGTTCAAACACACATAAAGTCACATCATTCACCCTCACAATAACAATGTAAACAAAACCGTTTGACCTTGACAAGAAATGTCATAACGTAATCATTTTTCAAAATATTTATCTAAAACGATGTTATAATGACGTAATAACAACATAGTAATGAATATATAAACACAACATATCACATAAACAAACACGAAACTAATTAAAACACACAATATCAACAAATTGTCGTCCGCCGTTGACAAACATAAACATGCAAATAAAAACATTTTTTAAAAGTTTTCAAAACAGTATTTCTCTATGGAAATGTTTGTAAAAGTACGATACTATCACGCTCCGAGTGTGTAAAAATTTCCACAGCAATATGACGTTTCGTTATGTAATCATAGAGGTTGAAAGAACGCGTGCCACCCGCGGTCCGAAAGGGCCTTACGGGTAGTGGTCCGTATTCTGGGTTCGCGGTCCGAAAGGGCCTTACGGGCGCTGACGGGCAAAATGAGTATAGCTAACAAGTTCCATCCATGCAAGGCACGGCCCAGGGCTTAATTATTGGCCCGACAGAATACTTACTGTATTTCAATGATATGATGAATACTATTAATTCAGGATCAGTATATCAATTTGTTGATGACACATGTACTCGTATATTGGTCGCCAATAACTCCGTATATGATGCCCAAGAATCTCTACAGCATAGGTAACTTTGATCAAATGTGTAAATGGGCCGATGACGTAGGATTGGTAATAAACGCATCAAAAACAAAGATTGTAAACATACACTCATCACACAATAAATGCTCCACTAAACCTACAATTATAGCACACCAACATTCATGCCTCCACAGCTCGCCAACAACTTGCAAATGCCCGTCATTGGAGATAGTAGATAAACACACCTACGTCGGCCTAATAGTTGATGGCCGATTTAACTGGGGTCCGCATATAGATCAAGTGTGCAACAAACTAAGGTCTATTCTAGGAAAACTTAGCTTGTTAAAATATAAATTGCCCTTTAAAACTCTCAGAATGCTATACATGGCCCTAGAGGACTCAGTCATCGGCTACGGCCTCAGTAGTTACGGAAGAACTTACCATACATATTTGACAGAAATATATAAGTTACAATTAAGAATATTAAAAGTAATTGCTCCTAAACATATAAAAAAGAAATTTAAAAACAACGATGACGATCTCTTCAAGTATTGTAAGGTTGTGAATGTGTTTAATAAGGTGGAATTTTCCACCCTAATGGAAATAAATAGGCCTGAGCTGCTTACAGAGACAACAAGACCTGATTTCTTGAGAACTATGGCATATAAAGAGAAATACATTCTGCCTAAATTTAACAATGTGTATGGGACGAGCGTTGCTGCATATTTAGTACCTTACCTCCGTAACAAGCTTCCAGATGATTTGCAAAATTTATATAAAACAGGTTCAAAAAGTTGCAAGTTCAAATTCAAGCGTTTTTATAGTCATAAGGTGTTTTAGTTTTTGTCGAACAATATTCATTGAAAGTAACTCAACTAAAGTAGTATGTATTTGAGGATATAGGACTGACTCGCCAGCACACGGATAAGCCCTGAGAGGTTTTCGTGTATGGCAATACCATTGTAAATTAGAATTAAGTGTTTTGGAAATAAAAAAAATAAAAAAAACCTCTATATTAATTATTTTTTATTAATATACAGTATAATTTTTTAATAAAAAAAACCAATAATTACACTAACACTAATTAGCTTCTGCCAGAGGCTGTGCCCTCGTGCTATTAGTAATTTCTCCATTATAAATTATAACCTATGTGTTACTGTGATGTATAAGCAATATTACTGTGAAGTTTCATTAAAATCCGTTCAGCAGTTTTTGCGTGAAAGAGGAACAAACATCCTCACAAACTTTCACATTTATTTAGGATAACTTGTCTTTTATTCAAAATAATAATATATCACATTCACTAATAAGGTATCGGCCGCAACTTAAAAGTTGTGGCTCGTGGGTACGAACCTAGGCAGGTATTTTACTTTGTGTAAATTATTTCATCACCACTGCTCTCAAAACGGTGAAGGAAAACATCGTGAGCAAACCGGCGTGCCCTAGAACCAAGAACTTCGAAGACATGTGACATCGTGAAAAGAAGAAATGTGGATAACCGCCCACACCCTTTCACAGAGAGAAGGCCTGTATCCCAGCAGTGGGAACATTAAAAGGCTGATTACGCTTTGCCAATAATTTTGTAATCTATATATGTATGTTTTATTTAAGTAATTTATTAATATCAGCATCAGCATCCGTTGATACAGTAAAAAACCGGCCAATTACGTGCCGGACTTCGCACATGTAGGGTTCCGTACAAAATGAGGGAATCATCAAAGAAAAACATCGATTTATCAGAATATTAGCATTTGTTAGTAAAATATACGTAAGAGGCCTCTTACAGTCCACTAGCGCCGCCAATCGAAAAAATGTCATAACTCGTAAATAGAATCAAAAATACAAAATATGTTCTATTATTAGTGTGGAAAAGGCAATAACGTAATTGTATAACACCTTATCAACACTTGAAATATAGCTGTTTAGCTAAATCGTGCATTCAAAACATAAACGGCCGTTTTTTGTTACAAATGCACGATTTAGCTAAACAGCTATATTTCAAGTGTTGACAATGTGTTATAAAATTACGTTATTGCCTTTTCTACAGTAATAATAGACCACATTTTGTATTTTTGATTCTATTTACGAGTTATGACATTTTTTCGATTGGCGGCGCTAGTGGACTGTAAAAGGCCCCTTAATAATAAAAATTATCACCAAACAAGTTCATAGGTCAATGATAAGTTAAAAAAATCTTCGGAACAAAATTTTGTGGCAGACGACGGACAGACAGAGGGACAGACGGACACGTGAGTGACAGCAATAGGGCTCCGTTCGAACCTTTCAGGTACGGAACCCTAAAAATCTGCATAAGTAATCAGAAAGTATAGTTTATCCAGATGCCTGTTTTATATCACTCAGAGGCTCGCGTTTGACCACTATCTCACCTGATGGTAACCGATGACGTGGTTGATGATGGGGCACGTTTGCCTAGAAGTATCCTATTACCTCTATACAAGGTGTAACGGAAAGGTGTGGTCATATTTTAAGAACTGCATCTGCCCATCGCAACAAATTTTGTTACCTCCCATACAAATATTGATCAGCTGATGATAACTTTGTATTGAAAGTTAGATTCTATTTTTCTTAGAGAAAGTTGTTCATTTGCATGGGCATAACTGGTTCTTAAAATATGACTACACCGTTGCGTTACACCCTGTATAGACTCACAGGTTGTTGCTATCAGGAAACACAGACTCCGGCAGGGAAGTTATTTTCTAATAAATATTGTAGTTAAAAAAAAAACACAAATTTGATTTTCTTTTTTTAATTTACCGTACCACATCATGTCTTGAGCACAAGCAATAAAAAGGTATCACAAAACGTATTCTTCAATTTCCTGAAGTCAAAAGTCATCGGGTTTTATAAACCGCCTTGTTGTAACTATTTAGAATTAGGACATAAATTATAAACGCTACGTAGGTCTAGGCACCTCTTTTTATTTATTTTTTCGTTGGGTGGGTAATCACCAAATGACTTCTCCCGCTCTGAGTGGTGCGGGTCAGACTTTTACTGACTAAAACCCACCCTTGTTCCTTCAGTTGCCTGTGCCAAGGGTCGCAGTGAATCTCTTCAAACGATCCGTTATAGAAAACTAATCAGTTGGTAGGGCTTCTTCTTGTATGAAACCGTTTTCTTGGATCATTCATGTAATTTAACAAACTGGACATTCGTCGGCTCCTGTGAGATCCAGATACCTAAAATAAAAATAAAATGTAAATAAAAAATTGAAAAGAGTTTGATGACTTTGAATAAACTCTCTGCGCCATCAGAAGACAGACCGATGGAATACTTGTTAGGCATCATAGGTGGTATGACGAGCATTGTATATAGATCCGCAGCCCTACCATGACGTCCAAAAACCGTGATCTTTTCGATGAGAGAAAAGGATAGTGCTATTCGTCCTGTATAACGACGTCTCTCTCTCTCACCGAAAAGATGATGGTTTTAAGACGTCATGGTAGGACAGCAGCGCTTTTCAGTAGCCTTGTACGAATATAAGGCAACAAGACACATGCCTGCACTTTGCATGCCACAGCGACATCCACCAATCAAAACTTGTTTTGGCACACTGGTATGTAAGCACTACATTATAAAACAAAGTCTGTCTGTCTGTCTGTCAGCGGTAACCTAAAAATCTGCTGCGTTCTCATGTGGTTTTCACCAGTAGACAGAGTGATTCATGAGGAAGGTTTAGTGTATAATTTGCACCCGTGCAAAATTGGGGCGGGCTCGCTAGTAACAATAATAAATCCCGCGTCAGGCCCCTCGCGTATCCATAAGGAGACGCAACAATAGGTTTTTAATTGTGTCTGCTAATGAGGGGCTTGACGGGCTACTCTCAACATTTTATGTCAGCTACAAGCATGTGTATCGCCGCCTATATTGTAATGTGACAGTTAACCCCTCCCGCGTCTACAGGTTCAGCGCATGGGCCGTAAACAATTAAGGCGCAGATAAATGCCATAGATCTTGAGTGGTTAGCTTGCGTAGGATATATAAGGACATAGGACTCGCCCATCAAGGAGCGCTGTCCCAAATTAGACGCCTTATTAATTTATTATACCTAGAACAACAGGTATTATACTAAAACTCGTACACTAAAAGATAAATAATTAAATTATCTTTAAAATAGTTAAGGATTCATAAAAATACGCTTAATGGTTTTTGCGTGATTTTTTATCCGCAATATAACTTTACAAATTAATTAGACTATGTTTTAAATATTCACATATCAAATTACGAAGAAAATTGTCTAGAGTAATAATATATATTTTTTTCAAAGAAAGAAGACTAATCGTTTAGACATGATGTTCAATTTAAAATGATTAAAAGTTGTTTATCTATCTGATCTGCGCCTTAAAAATCTATTGTGTCTGCAAACTAGATGCGTGGCGGGTTAAAGAGCAGTGGACGATCGATGACGGCCCCAACGGATTCAAACCTAACCAGTCGCATTACTTTGCGTGATTTGTTTCATTACCACTGCTCTCAAAATAGTGAAGGAAAACATCGAGAGGAAACTGACAGCAAAATCAATCTGCTCAGTATTTTTCCTAATTAGGTATGTTGGGATGTTGAGCACCAGTATTTAACAACCATAATTGTCCATATTTTCCTCAAAACCTACACTATTAATATTGTTTAATGTACCATATCATAATGTCAAATGATTTAATGGAGCCGCACCTTTTAGTAGCTCAACGAATTTTTAAATCTACTCATTTTATAGTTGCATAAGTGACATAAAAATGATAATTATCAGATGTGTAAAAGTGTAGGTACTTACCGTTCGCAGTCAATGCAACGTCCTCTCAGATAAACTTGATTTTCTAGGCATTCACAACCAGGTTTCACGGGCGCAACCAAAAATCTCTTCTGCCTTATATTAATTGAAGTGTCTGGTTGCTCAAGTGCTGAAGTATCCAGTTGCCTGGGTGCTACGCTGTCAACCGGTTGCGCCGAACACAGCACGGCGAGAAACGCGAGTATCACGACAAATAAAACAAGGAATTTCATGCTGGCAGTGAAAATTGCTGCGTGCTTACTACTCGACTGTTTTGAGTGCAATGTAATGACCGGTTTGTAAATCCCATTTTATAGACGACATCGTGACGATATCTACGCAAATACGCTGACGTAGTCAGGGATTTCTCAACATAGGTGTACAATTTGAGTTTTGCGGAAACTGACGAATTTATGGACATAATAAGAGTTCGTCATCACTACGTAATCACTACGTGAGTAACTATTTACTAAAATTAAAATAAGCTACGAGTAAACTACGTAACTAAAATAATTGCGCGGCTGCAAAGACAGCGTTTCCTTTCTAAATTCTGGTAATGGTGAGGTCATCCTCAAGGTTGACGTTAAAAACGCCTTCAATTCAGTTAACAGGGACACTTTGTTGGCTGAAGGAAAAAAAGAGTTACCAGAAATTTTCGGCGTTTTGTGGCAATGCATCCATCAAAATTATTACATAAAGACAATGTTTTGGAATCTGCAGTTGGATGCCAACAAGGTTACCGTCTCGGGCCAGTAATTTTCAGCTTGGCTATTCACCCAATAATTCAACAACTAAATTCAAAATTTAACCTGTGGCATTTAGATGACCTGTGGCATTAAGACACCGTTTTAGAAGATTTCAAATTCCTAAAGAACCATTTTCAGTCCATTGGCCTTGACCTCAACTACTCCAAATGTGAAATATTTCTTTGTGATAATACCGACAGACAATCGATTATACAGAAATTCAATGCAATAGCTCTAGAGATCAAAATTTTAGAGAAAAGTTCATTACACCTCCTAGGTTCTTCAATATTGGAAGACAGTTTTTCTTCATTCATCAACGATAAAATTAAACATTTTAACGATATTTCGGATAGACTTTCCAAAATTAATTTACATTCGGCGTTCATCCTCATCAGGTACTGCTCTTTTGGACCAAATTTCATATATTTTCTTCGCTCCCTCCCTTTTATGGAAGCAGACACATCTCTTGGACAAAACTGATCAAATGATTAGTTCTACTCTTACGTCCATTTTAAATGTGGCCCTGGATGACCGAGCATGGCTGCAAGCTACGCTGCCCATTCACTTTGGTGGGCTCGGCATCCGCAAAATTTCTAGTGCAAGCCTACCGCCGTTCCTGTCTTCGTTCCGCAGCACTCAACAGTTAACCACATAAATTTTAACCCCATCGCTGGTTAATTGTGAGGTGCCGTGCTTGACCGATGCTGTGAACGCCTGGAAAGTGGCGTGCTCGAACACGGCGTTGCCCGAGAACCCATCTTCCCAGAGACAGTGGGATGAGCCGCTCTGCAGGTTGGTACGGAATAATCTCATTAACACGTCCACCAATACTGTTTAGCGTGCCCACCTGGCTGTGGGTGAATGGGAGTCGGGCCTTTGGCTACAGGCACTACCATCACCCAACATTGGTACCATGCTGAGAGACGCCACTTTCCGGAACGCTACATGTTTGCGTCTGGGTGCTCCGAGTGGAGCTCCACATCGTTGTCAATGCGGTGAAGCAGTCGACCGCCTCGGACACCATGGCCTATCCTGCGGTAGAAGCACTGGTCGGATAGCACGGCATGCCAGCATTAATGACATCGTCCTTAGGGCTCTTGTCACCTGGGTGCCAGCTGTTTTAGAACCCAATGATTTGGCACGTGACGATGGGAAGAGGCCAGACGGAATGACTATAATGCCTTGGAAGTTGGGTAGGCCCTTGGTGTGGGATGCAACATGTGTCGACACCCTTGCGCCATCCCATCTTCTTAGCACGGCGGGCTGTGCTGGGGCGGCTGCTGCAGGTGCAGAAAACCTCAAATGGCGCAAATATAACAATCTTATTGGGAGTTACATGTTTGAGCCGTTTGAGGTTGAAACACTAGGGCCATGGGGTCCGAGTGCTCATCGAGTTTTTCGGCATATCAGCAAGCTGTTAGTCGACTCTTCACGTGACTAGAAGGCTGGGCTTTTCTTTGGCCAACGAATCAGCATTCCTATTCAACGTGACAATGCTGCTAACGTTCTGAGCACTTTTTCCATTGACAGCGATGTGGATGAATTTTTTGATGCCCAATGAGTTGTTTTCATATGCATTTGTACATGTTAAGTATTATTATTAGTCTGTATATATCTCTTTTAAGTTATTTCTCACACCATACATTTTAGAGGGTAACATACGTAGTAGTAAAAGATAAAATAAAAACCCACTGCAGAAAAATCAGCCTAGTGCAAGTTGGACTCGCCGTAAAGGTTCCGAACAAATCATACTTCATCAGACAGACCGACAGACGCACGAGTGATAATATAGGGTTCCGTTTTTACATTCGGAAGGTTGGAACCATAAAAATAAAATTACAAGTTAGTAGAATTTTTTTTACAAAAAAATACTACCAACTTCCAAAACTACTTTTTTGGGTGTAGTGTTTTTTTAATTTCGGAAGCCAGTTTTTATAATTTTGTTCCTCCGTTATTTGACACAGGACCCGTTTAAATTTGGTGACTATCAGATGAAGAATTTCAGAGATAGACAATTGAACTCTTCAATAAATTAAAGCAAACTTTCCGGAATTGCTGCAATCGCATGTCTGTTTATTGTTTACACCACTTCATAACATAAAATCACGCTGATACGCTGTGAAGTCTCTGAAGGGGTACACAGTTTTGTACAGTTCACCCTGATACAAATAGTAATCTGTGCAAAATAAATAATTTTTCTTTCTATTTTTTGTTTCTATACACCTTAATTTTATCAATTATGTTCAAATTCCATGTTTTTGGTGCTATCAATTCGGGCTTATCTTTACTATTTAGTTTTAGTTATGGGGTACCACAACTAAAAAACTGGCTAAGTGCGTGTCGGACTTCGGACATTTAGGGTTCCGTACTAAATGAGGGAATTTCCATGTAAAAGTCTGATTTCTCAATATATTGGTATTTGTTAGTAAAATATACGTAACAATAAACATTATCACTAAATTTCAAGTTCATAGGTCAATGAGAAGTTAAAAAATTCTTCGTAACAAAACTTTGTTAAAAAAGCTGACTTTGGTGGCTTCTAATTCCTTTGTCTTCCAATATTTTTTAAAACCACAAATATAGTATTTGTCTACTCAACGAGCTCTAAACAACGATGCCCCATTTGATGGGATAGGTTAATGTTTTTCTTCGCGCCCCCCTTTATCTGTATGGGAGCTCCCCGAAACAACATTAAAAAAAAAATTGGGTGGCTCTCTGCTCCTTGGCAGTTGATGGAACCATAGCACCTCAGTTTTATGAGGCGCTATCTCCAAATCTAGCGGATGGACGCCACGACTCTTGCTACCCTGAGTTCAGAAAACTGAATGGTTTCGCTGAAAGTGTCCCCGACGGTCAACACCAAAGTGTCGTCTACGTAGCATACGATATTAGCGCCAGCGGCTAGATCGACACGCAGGACCGCATCGTATGCGAGACCCACAAGGGACGACCTAAAACCAATCCCTGTGGAAGCATACACCTAATCTCTCTCCGATGAACGCTACCATCCCGAGTTCCTGACCCACAAAGCGAATGTGCCTGTCGCGTAGGTAAGCCCCGATGATGCACTGCAAGTAAGGGGGCACTCTGTGATGTACTAGTGCCACCCTAATTGCATCCCAAGGCAGGGAGTTAAAAGCGTTGATGATATCCAAAATTACCGCCAACGCCTTCCCACCCCTGGAAACTACCTGCTCGGACAGCGAGCGGACGCGTAGGATCGCAACGACTGTAGAACGCTGCCGTCGGAAGCCATACTGGCAATCGTTGAAGTCGGGAACAACACGCGACAGGTGCTCGACGAGAATTTCGGTAATTATTCATTCAAATAGTTTGGAAACCTCAACGAGCAGGCAAATGGGACGGTATGTAGAGGGAGACTCTGAGTCTCTGCCTGCCTTCTTTAACAAGACCAATCCAGCCTTCTTCTAGTCGGAGGTGAACACGCCCTCACGGAGGCAGCTGTTGAACAGCCATCTCAGGCGGTCCCCCAGAAAAGCTAGAACCCACGCTTGACTAGGAATACCATTCGGGCCTGGCGCTGTTACGAGCTCCCATACACCTTACGGCCCGATCAATTTTCGCTTTCAGTCACCCCAAATTCGTCAGTCTAGTCCGAAGATGGCAGGAGTAACGAGGGGCTATATTTAGCTACTGAGGAGAGGGTGCTTACGACTCTCTCCAGTACAGCCGGATCCATCTGATATCCATCCTATTTCTGTGATGGGGGGAACCGTATATTTTCACAAAACTATTCAAAATCAAAATTTCACGTGTAATTATTAAGTTTTACAAATTTTGTGATGTGCATTTAACGAAAACCCCATCCACATCAAATCAGCAGTTTTTGAGAAAATCGTGGACATACCTACTTTTTTTTAACAAACATATTTAATGTACAATCTCGAAGAAAAACTCCATTAGCGTGCTAAGGATTACATTGCTATGAACTCGAGCACGATACAGCCCGTGCTTGTGCGTTTGTGTGTATGAGTGATGCCTCAACATTCCAAAGATAACACACACTAATGAACTGTCGTGGCACTACGCGAAATAACATATTTCTGTTGCATTTTGAATACGCGTCATAATGTCGACCCGTTAATTGCATTGCTAAAATTCGCATAAATGTAACATATTCCGGTAGCTGTTTGGGCTAAGCAATGGGTCCACGTTCAATGAGGTCCGAGTTCGAATCTTAATTACAAGGAATTGTTTTTGTTTATTTGAAATCATAGTAATATTTTTTAATTATACAAGATCTTGTTAAGTATTTAAGTTTATTTATAATATATAAATAAACTTATTATTTATTTATTTATAAAACGTTAAATATTAGTTATTGTGTTGTTATTTACCTATACATAAGCGATTATGTATTTTATCTTATCGGTGTTGGAAGGTGGAAATAAAAAAAGAATAAAAGCCAGTTCTCCTGGCCCTGCTGCACTCATCCATCCCCACATATTAATCGTAATCCGACCTGAGTCTGTATTAGGGATTACGTTTTTTTCACACCAGCAAGTGTTATCCTTGCGCCACAAATGGCTCCCTTTTGACTAGATTTAAATGTCTTTCATTGATTCATCTGAAAATATGGTAGTATTCCAGTCGAAATCTAAATAATCCCGTGCGAAACGTAATCGGTCTTATGTTTATGTCTTTCTGTTAGGAAAGGCTTTTTTGCTGGTCTTCTGTGATGTAAGCCTTCAGTGTGGAGGGCACGGCGAACAGTTTGTAATGAGGTGTCAAATAACTCCGAAAAGCGTCTCGTAGGTGTGAAACCATTACTTTCATACTCGGCCACCATATGTCGTCGCTGCACCTCGCTAATAAGCGACGGCGTTCCACTTCGCTGTCGACTTTGCAAGGGTACCCTCTTCCTCATATCGTTTGATTCAGAGACTTACAGTATTTCTCTAAAACAAAACCAAAAATGATATCAGGCAGCTATAGGTATAAACAATATGTATTTAATACATAATATTAAAACTCTGCATTTATAAATCCAATAAAAAACAGTATATAATTATTTATCTTGTAGGCCTCATGATGGATTTAAAAAACAATAAAAACTATTTCATTTACCCTTATGTCACCAAATAATGTGTATAGATGTCAAATAAAAATATAAGTTACAATTCATCAATATAATAGGCACACATTCAGTCCGGTTTCATCAGCTATTTGTGTTTTATTAAGACCACTTTTATGCAGCGCAATAATAGTCGCCCTCGCCTAATATTAATAGTTGCTTGCATTTTGAGAATAAAATATCTAATACCACTAACTATTAAACCACACGTCACTAACCAACAACTACAGCCAATCGATAACGTTTAATTTCGATCAAGTTAAATATTCATAAAACTCATGTCTACCTCGCAAAAATTTAAATTATTTATTTGGTCTATGATCTATATTTCTAACTTTACGAAATATGAGAACAAAGCGAACAAAATAAAGAATATTATATTTCTGTCTTATTACTTCCAATCGAGTAAAAACTAACAAAAAGTCTATAATAGTACTGCGTGAGGTTTGAACTCACGGCTCACTGATTCACGCATCTATCTGCGACCGCTTAACCGCTAGGTCATCTTGACTCATATATTAACGTTGAAATTATGAACTACAATCACTTGTTGATTACGATGATGATGCATGTGTCTATTTTCTTGGAAATAGATAATCATAAGTCAAACTAAACGTCAAGCTTTTGCTTTGTGAGATTGCCTATCGACTTTTGGTCGACACTATACGTACACTACGTACAGTACATATAGGTCAAATACAGATCCTTCTTTCTTGAGATTGGTTAAAAATTTCTCTTCTGCAGAAGTTCTTTATACTAATGTCATATGGAAAATGTACGTCTCCTGTGAGATTATGATACCTGATCATACCTGTAATAAAAACGTAATGAGGAATAGATTTTGTGACCGGAACTTAACACTACCAGGGGCGTAGCGGCCTAAAACGGCGCCCCGGAAATGCATCCAAACTGCGCCCCTTTCTCTTTGTAAATTATGTAAAACAGATACCTTCACATTTTTAGGTCTTCTTTTCCATTTTGTAGGCTCCAGAAGACTTGCGTCAAGGGTTCTATGAGTACCCGAATGTCTACTAGGACAACGATATACAACAACCAATCAATAAATCTGCCTAGGCTTTTCCCAACTATCTTGGGGTCGGCTTCCAGTGAATACCAGTATTTTACATGGAGCGACTACTTTTCTGACCTCCACAGCCCAGTTACTGGGTAATACGATACCCCTCGACAACGATATACAAATTTAAATAGAAATAAATAATAATTATACTTGTATTATAGAAAACATCAACATCAACGACAATTGTTTGATAAAATAAGGTTACGAAATTAGTGGCGTAAAGTTTATTTCCACAAAACTAATTAACAAATTTTACAAATTATGTGATGTAAGGAACTACTATACTATTTATAACATCCGCAGTCTGTTCTGGAAGAAATGTACAATAAGAATTAAAATGATCCTCAAAACACTTTTATTTCGCCATGTTTTCTAATTTAGATTGTATTTTTTTTAAATACATAGGTAGATAGTAAATTTAGTTTTTTTTAGGCCCCACCTTGATGGCGCCCGGGGCACGTGCCCTGCTGCCCCACCCTAGTTACGCTCCCGAATGATACATAAGAATATCTTCAATGATATTCGTTAAGACAGGGCAATCAAAGAGTTGACTTAATGTTTTTCTGCCCTACATGGCTAGAGCGGCTTAAACGCATACTTTTTCAGCAAGCGTTACAAAATAAAGATATAAATAAGTATTTATTAAATATTTGACAGCTGCGACCTTGTTTCTCATTTTCCTCAATACTTACAGCAATAATAATTGTGGTTACTGTTCAAACTGTTCTATAAAGTGAACATAGGTACATACAAAATTACATATCAAAACAAGTTATACTTTTGTTACGCAAATGTTATCAAAATGACGACATGGTTGGCGCAGTGGCTGAGCAATCGGCTGCTGCGCTGCGTGTCATGGAATCGATTCCCGCATAGTACAAATATTTATATGAACTACAGATAGTGGGGAAAAACGACCTTAACACTAAATCACAAAGAGGGAGCGAGAGGGAATGGGAGGCAGTCTCCGCCTTCTGCGAAGCAGTAATGCTAGCGAAGGCGGAGGCGGGACGCGTTAGTGAAGCTCAACGGAGTGGCCCTCACGGGCCCGGCCGCTACCACCGCAGGAGAGGTACTGGGCGTCCTGGGCGTAGGACGTCGCGAGACGATCTTCGGCCACCGTAGACCCGGGCCTGCGGATGGCGAGCAGTGGGTAGCTCGCCGTCCGATCAGCACCAGGCCCGTGAGTCGACGGCGCGTAGTGTTCCACGCGCGCCTCGAAGAGATGACTGTCAGCCACCACTGATGGGGCCCATCATGGCCAGTGCCTGCATGCCTAGGGGTAGCGGATAAATTCTGAAAATGAATTACCGCACCCCTGGGCACTCAGGCAGGGACGGAACAGGGGTGTGTTTTAGTCAGTAAGAGTCTGACACGCCCTCCCGCTCCACCCTAGAGCGGGAGATGTCATTGGATGATTTCCCACCCCCCCCCAAAAAAAACATTAATTTACGTAACGCTAAGTACTACTGCAAACGGGCGTAACTAACACAACTCTTTAAAGATTCAAATTAAATCGAGTTAACGCTAACAACATAAGAGCATTTTTGCGCCCTGAAGTGAAACAAACATTCGTTTCACTAGTAAATTGCCACCACGAGAAAAAAAAAACGCATAACGCCCAGAACGCTGATTCGTTGTTTTCGTTATTCTCAGTTACATTGTTAATTTTGTTGTATGTATTTAAGTATGTATTTTTATTGTTTTTTTTTTCGATTATTCTTTCCCTTAAGTTGCACCTGCCACGTTCCGTCTTTGCACCACCCTAAAGTCGACTGGTAGAAAAACCTAAGGCATTAAGTCCGCCTTTGTACAGTATTTTTTACAGGTGCATTAAGCTTAATAAATAAATAAATCTAGGACATTTAGGAAAAACGGAAATTTATCAGTCTCACGAGAAGTCATTGGATTATTTCCGACTGTCCAAAAAAAAAGGGTTCTTTAGGAACATCACATGTGGTGCCTTACAGTGACAGATGCTGCCGTGCTTACTACTCCACTGTTGTGAGGGTATGGTGAAAGTTTTTCAATGAGTGGCTTCTCGAAAGTCAACCTATGAGGGTTTCGTCTGCTCAATCGGACTAGCCTCTGGCGACCTTAATAAAATAAAACCCTCCAGATACCATCGCTTACCATCAGGTGAGATAGTGGTCAAACGCGAGCCTATCAAACATAAAAAAAGGCATATGTTAAAATTTAACTAAAATACTAGCCAAGTGCGTGTCGGATTTCGCACATTAAGTTTTGTGACAGAAGACGGACGGACAGACAGACAGACACGTGAGTAACAACAATAGGGCTCCGTTTGGACCCCTTGGGTACGGAACCCTAAAAACTAAGCGGCTACAAGCTACGGGCACCCTGTGAGGAAGCGTAAATGGAATCTATACTTTCAGCCAACGCTCTATAGTGTTGAGTTCAGGTATAAAATAAAAATATATGCGCCCGTGTCAGCGAGTTCAAAATGTACCCGACCGCAACATTTTTCTGGGGTATACTTTCATGTGGGACACTGAGGAGCTCGTGGCTAAGTAAAAACAGCCGCACGGGTCGATCCATCAGGTTAAGCTACGCTTGCCGGAGTTGGTCCATGGATGGTTGCCCATCTTTACATACCAAGAGTCCTCCGTGCCACGGAAAGCACGTTAAGCCGTTGATCCCGGCTGACAATCGTGGACCTTTGACAGTCGTTACGGGTCGTCAGAAGTCCGAAAGACTGACAACCAGTCTTACGAAGTGGTATCGTATAACCCAGTAACTGGGTTGTAGAGGTCAGATAGGCAGTCGCTCTATGTAAAATACTGGCATTCAGCTGCTTCCGGTTAGACTGGAAGCCTACCCCAAGATAGTTGGGATAAAGGCTAGGCAGGTTGATTTTTGACTTTCATGTAGGACACTCCATTTTGCTATATTGTAATGTATACCCGTTTCACTGTCTCTCCACTTTTAATTACGCTAACGAAAACAGAGATAGACAAAGGGACGTTCAATTTTATATGTTAGGATTCAGATAATTTATACAAGAAGAGGATAAAATAACGTTTATTACAAAGGGAAATAAGTGTTCTTACGATAAAAATTTGGCATGAATTAGTAAAATTAAATAAACTTTTTTACAAAAAAAAAAACAACCGACTTCCAAAACAGAAAATAAAATAAAAATTAAAAAATAACTTTAATTTCGGAAGTCGATGTCAAAAAACCAAGAAATAAAATACAAACACCGACTTCCGAAATCACAGTTATTCGGCACTTTTTTTTGGAAGTCGGTTCTATTTTTTTTGTAAAAAAGTTTTTATTTTTCACTTTTTAGTTGTGGTTCCCCATTAAATTGTGTTAACACTACATAGACATACCATCGCAGCAATCGCAGTTGATTTGCTATCATTTTTTAAAGAGTTACGTTGTCTGAAACAATTTAATTTGGAACATTTCGGAATAAAGCCCTTTCGAACAAAAAAAGAATTTAGCAAATCCGTCTATATATGACCGAGTTATGCTATAAAATACAGAAAAAAAAAATACAGACATCCGAATTGCTGACCTCCTTCTTTTTGAAGTCGGTTAACAAATGTTGTGTCAGCCAGCAGGCGAAAAGGACAGAACGATTGTTTTAAAATACCTACGCGCGAAATCCTAAATCTGAAAGTTTACCCAACGTCAACTCGGCCAGTGACGTCACAAATGTTAGGTAAAGGTAAACTTTAATGAATTGATTTTCGATTTCTGGATTTTAAAACATACCCGACTGCAAACCGGTCTCTGACGTCATGAGCGTTGTGTGAAGGTATAGATTCCATATAGGCTGTGAGGTATGGACAGTACGGGACGTCTGACTACATTGCAGGCTCAGCGGTGCGGGCCGACTCAAATAAGGGACAGGGAGGATTGATGGGGATGTTGGGGCGGTTCTCTGTGAATTTTAGAGATGCGGGAGGGTTCGTATCAGGCGGGATAAAATGAGGGGATTTGGTGCTTTACAGCAGTATCAAACAAACGCTTAGTAAGGCATTTCATGAACTGCTGGATGGAAGACAATTTGAGATGTACGTGAAGATTCTCAATGCAAACGAAGTAGGGGCTCTATTGACATAGTGAAAAAAAACTTCAAGAATGTAATGAACAACCAGTAAATCCCATCGTACATAACTCTCCCCTTTTACGAAGGTGGGCAGGAGTTCAGACACTGATACAAGTAAACTGGTGTACCATTGAACAAACAGGTCAATGATACATTTACTGTTTATTATTATTGTTAATTTAAATTCACTACTAACATTAGGCTTAGTCATAATATTACTAACATAATATGGACATTCTTTATATCTGAAATAAAATATTTTAATTTGAATAAGTAGGTAGCGTTTGAGGTTTTGTCTGCACAGGCTATTTTGGACTTACTTTGATAAATAAGTAGAGGCATACCTTACTATTAACGGATATTTTAGCTATTTATGATGACGTCAGTGCGGGAGACTATAGGTATCCTCTTTGAATAATAAGGTAAAACGAAAAATTTATAAAGATAAATAAATAGGTAGGTCGCGTCATCACATCATAGTCACTTCTTACCTCATAAGTGAAGCGACGTCAACCATTGGTGAAGTCTGAGACTGTACAAAATCTGAGTTCACTCGTCGTGACGTGTTACAGGACGCGTAAAGTGGCAGAAAAGAGCTGATCTGTGCTAAACGCAGTGGCACGTGCGATATATCACTTGAGATACAGAGGATCAACGAAATAATACGTAGAGATTTGAAAAAAATATTTTAATGCCATTAGCTTACTGAAAATTATACTTTGAAAGCACAAGCAGTAAAAAAAAAACAAAAAAAATATTTCCTGAAGTCGATGCCGTCGATATTATTCTATTTCATTTCAAAGAACCCCGAAAGTTAACTTGTAGTCAGTTGTACGATGATGTTATAGCTTTTTTGTACGATGCCATTCAATATAGACGCAATACTTTTAAAATTAATCACTGAAAGTGAAATGTCCAGGGTAGCCCGCGAAATTTCAATTTTCTCAAGTTTTTTACAATTTGCAGGTCAGTGTCGGGTTGTATGTTGGTCAAAATATGATTTGCGGCCGTTACAAGTATGTATTTATAGTATTATAACCATTAGAATCATCAATAAAACTCTCTTAATTAGAATTGATGTCAAATGTCATGATTATATGAAATAGTCATTCCATTCATCAATAAGAACTTAGAAGGTTGTATTGATGATTTTAATGATTATAGTTCTGTAAATACGTATTTGCTACGGCCGCAAATCATATTTTGATCAACATACAATCTGATAATGATCTGAAAATTGGAAAAAACGTAAGAAAATTTGAATTTCGCGGGTTACCTTGGCGCTTTCCCCTTATGTAGGAGTAAAAAATCGAGACTATTGGAAATATGGGTTAAGGCCTCCCGCCTTAACCCATCTGTGGTACAGTACGGCGTAATAATTGAGGTGGGTAGTAACGAAGCTTGCTACATTTTGGACATTCTTCTTCTCCCGTGAGATCCAAATACCTAAAATATTGAAAAAAAAATCAGTTAAAACAGGCTTTAGTGAACCAAGAGCTATAAAGGCTTTTGAGTATTTGACGTTAGAGTTTGAAACTAGAGACGTGCTTATTTTCTTCACAGCTGGGAGAATGTTCCTCTTTTAAATAATTATTACTTTAAATATAATTTCATATCTATATTTTAGATATTCCTAGATATATAATAGCACAATGTAAAAATAAATGATAGAAGCAACTATAACTTACTCAAAGAATCCACGAAAAATAATCAAATATTTATATTTAACTCGCAAGTATCATTAAAGTATAAACAGACCTTTTGCAGGTAATGCAACGATGTAACAGAGGAGCTAAATCTTCTGAGCAGTTGCATGAAGTGTCCGCTATAATATAGTCTCTCTTAACTCGTTTAGTAACTGTTAGTAAAGTTTCTGGTTACTCGATTGCCTACTATAATAATATTGTTTAACGCGTCAAGTCCCTCATTAGCAGACACAATTAAAAACCTATTGTTGGTGGCGACGCAGGGGCCTGACACGTGTACGATATTACAATGTCAAATGATTTAATGGAGCCGCACCTTTCAGTAGCTCAACGAGTTTTTATATTAATTTACTCATTTTATAGTTGCGTAAGTGTCCTAAAAATGATAATTATCAGCCCCCTTAGCCAAAATACATTTCTGTTAACGTTAACGCTAACGCTTCGTGCAAAATGTATGGCAACGACATTTTGCACGAAGCGTTAGACAGAGAACTGTCCCGTGACTCACGCCCAGTAATGTCTTTGCCATACATTTTGCACGAAGCGTTAGCGTTAATGTTTATAGAAAAGTATTTTGTCTAAAGGCTCTGATGTGTTAAAGTTTAGGTACTTACAGTTCGCAGCTAATGCAACGTAGTTTCAAATAAACTTGATTTTCTAGGCACTCACAACCATGTTTCACATGCGCATACAAAAATCTCTTCTGCCTTATATGATCTGAAGTGTCTGTTCCCTCGTGTGCTGAAGTAGCTGAGCTGTCAACCGGTTGCATCGAACACAGCGCGGCGAGTAACATGAGCATCACAAATATAACAAAGAACTTCATGGTGACAGTGACAGGTGCTGCTGTGCGTCCTACTCCACTGCTGTGAGCGGAATGTAATAAAATACAACTAATGACTAACTTGTTGTGTAATTTTGCCGACAATAAGCTAACAGGTCAAATAAGGGAATTGACTTATGTATTAGTAATTTTGTATAAAGTCAACAAACAGGAAAATTTACTTTTTTTAATTGTTTTTTTTTAATTTGCTGCCATTTATGTATCCGAATATCAAAATATTGGCAACTTTATCGAAATCAATGAAATAGGTTTTAATAAAATTGATTAATCAACTGATAAACCCTACCAAACCCATTGTGCACTTGTTTTGCAAAAAAATGGCCTTTGTTTATAACAAAAAAAGAAATTTTGCCCATAGGTACCTGAAGGATACCGCTCCGCCAACTCACTTGGTTTTGGTTGCAAGTGTTTTTCCATGACATCAACGATTTGTGTTAACGTTTTACTTTTAGGTTTAACCGGTGTACACAAATTAACAAGAAGTTCATAACACTCGGCCCCCATCACAGTTATTAATGTAGGCACTTGTAATTCGTTTGGGATCTTGTTAACTAAAAAATATTGTTTTAAACGTTCCACGTATAACCGCCAATCGTCACTGTGGACTTTAAACGCCGCAATTTTCCGATCAACATTTCTGATTAATTGGTGTTTTTGTTCCTATTTAGATGCTATTGCACGAATTATGCGTTTTTTTTTTTTTTTTTTTTGGGGGTGGGAAATCATCTCATGACTTCTTCCGCTCTAGGGTGGAGCGGAAGGGCGTGTCAGACTCTTACTGACTAAAACCCACCCCTGTTCCTCCCTGCCCTACGCGCCCGGGGGCGAGGTAACTCTTTCGAATTTAGAATCGTCTGTTCTCGTCACCTCTGAAGAATATGGGAACTACTGGAGCTATCGGGAGCACAATAAAACATGGACCTCACTAATAGACGTATATTCGGAGACTGGCTCGCGGTTTGTCACGTACAATAACTTAATCCTAAATATCCACAATTACAAATATATCACAGTAGCAACAAATTATTTGGAAACAATGCGCACTGCGAGGTTTTGCTTTACCAGAAAAGTGTAAAAACACGTACCTACCTTAATCAGCCCAGTATTAATATGCCTACTTGCATAAAACAATTCTCCTGTTTTGAAGTTGATTAAAACGCCCAGCATTCAAACTTTTACATTTATAAAGTATCGAATATGGCACCGGATTTTCCATAATTCCCGCCGGAATAAAACCAAATGAGATAATCAACTTTTGACACGAGGGAATTTTCGAGGCGTATAATAATATAATTTTATAAGAGATGAATTGGAATGTGGCTGATAATGTCACATATTCGCACTGATATTACATTATATAACGTGAAAAACTAGGTATGTTTGCTCCACAAAAGTTGTAAAACTATAGATTTGGCTGTTAATTTTTAGATACAACAATAGATCGCAAATCTATCTACTCATTTAATGATTGTTTATTACCTTTTTCCGCGGTTTTTTTTTAACCATGATTGGTTCGCGCTTGACCAGAAACCTATTCACTCTTTTCCTTAACACTCCACGTGTATTTTTTCGGGATAAAAAGCCGTTTCTTGTACTCAGTGGTTGTGTAGCTGCTCTCTTACTTCCAGAAAATAACCTTTTTGTAATATTTAATATTTGTTTAGAGGTAAAAAGGCCATAATGGGTTGTGGGCTGATTTTTGGAAAAAAAACGTTTTCTTGGTAATAAAAGTCGTTTATTATCTTTGAACATTTACAAGCAGGAAACGTCTTTCTTTTTTTATTTGAAATTGGAAACAGAAAAATGGCATAGACAAAACCACAAACAAAAGGACATCTTGTGTGGCAAGCATTCGGAGCAAATGTTGCCAGTGTTAAATTTTCAAATCAATAGGCCCAAATCAAGGTTATTCGATATTGACATACACAGGACTCCTCTCTCTGAGAGGGATGTTTTTTTTTAAAAGCAGTTTTATTTTTATGTAGTAGGTAGTATTTATGTAGAACACTTTTCTTTCGTAAAGTCGAAGATAAACGATTTCGATTTGGGACTTATTTATAAAAACTTTCTAACTCTTTGGTTAGTAGGTTCTTAAGAGGGAAGCGCCAGGGTAACCTGCGAAATTAAAATTTTATTACGTTTTTTGCGATTTGCAGGTAAGTAGCAGGTTGTACGTCGATGAAAATATGATTCGCGGCCGAAACAAATACGTATTTACATAACTGTAATCATTAAAATCATCAATACAACCTTCTAAGTTCATATTGATTTAAGGAATGACTAGTTCCTGAAATCATGAAGTTTGACATCAATTGTAACTGAGAGAGTTGTATTGATGATTCTAATGATTATAACTCTATAAATACATACTTGCTACGGACGCGAATCATATTTTGACCAACATACAACCTGACACTGACCTGTAAATTGTAAAAAAACGTGAGAAAATTTGAATTACGCGGGCTACCCTGTACATTTCACCTTAAGTCAACATTTTCTAAGAATAGAGAGAAGGAGGTTTTGTTCTATAGACACGTGAATGTGATGAATGAGACGTATACTATGTGAAATCTATACATAACGGGTGGCGCAAAAGTAGTGGCACTAAAGAAAATACCTTTTTTTTTTTTATATGACATTTTCTGTCATTCTGTTGTTGAAAATTGTGTAGTGAACAAATGTAAAATACACTGAAAATAAACATGGACCGTTTTACTCCGTCCGTTTTACCGTTTTACTCGTTTTACTTTAGTGAGGGACGCTTTTCCAGGCCGAGTTATCTCTCGTTTTGGCGATTTGCCTTGGCCTGCAAGATCACCCGATCTGACCAGTCCAGACTTCTTTCTTTGGGGTTTTTTGAAATCTCGGGTGTATGTGAACAAGCCACAGACTCTCGCAGCTCTAAAAGAAAACATTCGTCAAGAAATAACGAACATATCGCAGGAAGTGTTACGGCAAGTTATGCAAAATGTCATAAATAGGGCTCAAATGTGTATCAACTCTGGAGGTCACCATTTAAAAGACATCATCTTTAAATCCTAATGGTACGAAATTTAATGGCACAAATATACATTTAAAAAAATCTAAATCTAGTTTTCTAATTTAGAAAAAATGTTATAGCTGAACCAAATAGGGTCTTTACTTTTGCGCCACCCAGTATAATAAATCTGTAGAAAAGTCATTTTTGTACATTGAAGAAATTGAAACAAAAAATAGCCAGCGTGTGAAAAGATAAGTAACAGAACCCATTTCCATCATTTTTGAAATTTTTGTCTGTTTGTCTGTTTGTCTGTTTGTCTGTTTGTTTGTGCGCACATCACGTAAAATCTACGAATTCAATGCTGACAATGTTTGTATACAAAAATTATACGCAACTTGAGGATTAACTTAGTTTTTGTTTCATCGAAATCGGTTCACTCTATCAAAAGATATGATTAATTTAGTGAGTTCAAGAAGTAAAATATTACGTTACGCAATTAAGTATAGTACTTGCAACGACATCTTAAGACTAAAAATAGAACTAATGTTGATAGTTGAAATCTAAATCCGATAGATGGCGTTGTGCAAATGACGTCATTTTCTGAATCGCGGTGTTAAGATTTTCCGCGCGAGGATGACGTCCACCGTGTTTACTAGGCAAATTGGGTTTCGTTAGGTGTCTTAAAAGTTCTTGCGTGTGTCGTAAAAGTTCTTTGGTTGCTTGGTTTATCGATTTTCTAAATTGGTCGAAAAAAAAGTATTTGCTTATCTTATTGGTTTCGTTTGGTCAACTTTGGTCATTGGTTTGAAGTACGAAGTAAAGATTGTATTTGATTTACTTCGTAGTTTGAATCCAATAGTGCCAATCGTTATACAGTAAGTTAGTGTTGCCAATTCGTTGAGTCACGACCACGAACAGACGATACGTTGTCACACTAGACTGTTCGACGCACCGATCTTTTAAGTTTGCAGGCTATTCAGTCATAAGTGTTGTTAGTTTTGTTTATTGCTTTAATTTTCCTTGAAAATGCCTCAAAGAAAAAAAACTAACCTTTCGCTGCGTAGCCGAAATGCGAAAAGGATGAGACTTTGTAGGTCTCAGGAATCGGAAGAAGATCGTGAAGCACGGTTATCTGCTAACCGAGAGCACATCGCTCTTTCACGTGAATCGGAAACGTTCACCGAAAGGGAGTCACGTTTAAGTTCACAAAGAACACGGACCGCGACTTTGCGGTCTCAAGAGAGTATCCAGGAACGCGAAGACCGGCTGTCTGCTGATCGGGAGCGCCACTCTCTCTCACGTGAGTCAGAGACATTCACAGAAAGGGAGTCGCGCTTAAGTTCGCAAAGAACTCGGACCGCGACTTTGCGTTCTCAAGAGAATATCCAGGAACGCGAAGTTCGGCTGTCTGCTGATCGGGAGCGCCAGTCTCTCTCACGCGAGTCAGAGACTTTCACAGAAAGGGAGTCGCGCTTAAGTTCGCAAAGAACTCGGACCGCGACTTTGCGTTCTCAAGAGAATATCCAGGAACGCGAAGTTCGGCTGTCTGCTGATCGGGAGCGCCAGTCTCTCTCACGCGAGTCAGAGACTTTCACAGAAAGGGAGTCGCGCTTAAGTTCGCAAAGAACTCGGACCGCGACTTTGCGTTCTCAAGAGAGTATCGAGGAACGCCAAGCACGTCTGTCATCTGACCGAGAGCGACACGCTCTCTCGCGCGAGTCTGAATCTCTCTCCCAAAGAGAAGAACGATTACAAATAGCTAGACATAACTATGTAGGTGTACAAAGAAACAATCAAAGTTATCTTGCATCTGAAAGGGAAAGAATAGATGAACTAAGACGAGCAGAAACAGCAGAACAACGTCAATCTCGCCTAGAAATAGAACGAGCTCGATACCATATGAATAGAGAAACAAATAGCGGAGCTGATGAGTCCATGGAAAATGACGATGCAAATATTTTATTACCTTGGGACAATAGGGAAAAATCAGGGTTCACATATTCGTCTAGAATTAATTATGCTGGCTTTACTTTCGTGGGTGACATGAGAGAAATTTGTAATTTTTGTCATGCTTTGAAATGGAGGAAAGAGACAGATGGAATGTGCTGCTCAAATGGAAAAATTGTTCTTCCAAATTTCCAAGATCCACCACACTTACTTAAAAGTCTCCTGAATGGCGATCATCCCCAGTCGAACCGTTTTTTGGATAATATTCGTTTATATAACAGTGCTTTCCAAATGACTTCCTTTGGGGCAAAACAAATAACGGAAGGACCGTTCATGCCAACCTTCAAAGTACAAGGTCAAGTTTATCACCTTATTGGATCTTTGCTGCCAGAAAATGAACCCAAATTTCTCCAAATTTATTTTGTATCCGATTACACGCAACAGCTCAATGTTAGAAATCACAATTTTCCCCAGCTCAATGCTGAGCTTTTGGGTCAACTTCAAGAATTGCTGCATCACGTTAACCAGTACGTTCGTGAATTCAAAGCTGCATTGGAGTCAATTCCACAAGGCAGCAATGATATCAAAATTGTTATAAGTGCCGATAGACGTCCTGTGGGTGAACACCGTGGAAGACACAATGCACCCGTCGCAGATGAAGTTGCAGTTGTTTTAGTCGACCAGGAGTGTGAGAGACGTGATATCGTGTTGCGTACACGCGACGATCGCCTTCAACGCATTTTGGAAACCCACCGAGCTTACGACGCCCTGCAATATCCACTAATTTATTGTCATGGTGAAGATGGGTACAATTTTGGGCTGTACCAAGTGAACCCTACTACGAGAGTCACTAATTATCAAAAAAAAATATCTGCTCAACAATACTATTCCTACCTTTTACAAATAAGGCAAAACAGTTTCGTATATTTGCAACGATTTCGTGGTTTGTTCAGCCAATTTATTGTGGACATGTACGCAAAAATAGAAACTGAACGTTTAGTGTATATTCGCACTAACCAGCGACGGTTACGCGCTGAAGAATACGTGCACTTGCGGGACGCCATGCAATCAGATAATAACGTCGAAAACTTGGGTCGATTGGTTATTTTGCCATCCAGTTTCACAGGCGGTCCGCGGTATATGCACGAACGAACGCAAGATGCTTTTTGTTACGTCCGTAAATACGGCCGGCCGGACCTTTTTATAACATTTACAACAAATCCAAAGTGGACGGAGATTTGCCAGGCACTTCTCACAGGACAGGCGTCATACGACAGACATGACATTATTGCTAGGATTTTTCATTTAAAACTCAAAGTCTTGATTAATCTACTTACAAAGGAGAAAGTTTTCGGTTCAACTCTTTGTTTTATGTATAGCGTCGAGTGGCAAAAGCGTGGTTTACCCCACGCGCACATTCTTCTGTGGCTGGAAGAAAAAATTCGTCCCGATGCTATAGACAGTGTCATAAGTGCAGAATTTCCGGACTATAATGCAGATCCGATTTTGCATGACATAGTAAAAACACATATGGTTCACGGGCCATGTGGCCTCTTAAACAGGGAATCACCGTGCATGAAAGATGGTCAATGCTCAAAAAAATACCCCAGAGCACTGAAAGAACTAACTATGGCTGGGGAAAATGGGTATCCGCAATACCGGCGAAGATCACCGTCACAAGGTGGTTTCACAGCTACTGTCAGATTCCGTGGACAAGAAATAATTCTAAATAATAGTTGGGTGGTACCGTATTCTCCAGTTTTGTCAAACGCTTTTCAAGCACACATTAATGTTGAAATTTGTAATAGCGTCGAATCTATAAAATATATATGTAAATATGTTAATAAAGGTAGTGATCAAGCCATGATAGCACTAAGAAATAACAACCAATTTGATGAAGTGACAAGGTATCAATCTGGCCGATACATAAGCTCTTCGGAGGCAGTTTGGCGCATTTTGAGTTTCCCTATTCATGAAAGGTATCCGCCAGTCATCCATCAAGGCGGGCAGCGAGTTTACTTTCAGCCAGAAAATGTGGCAGAAAGAATGAACAACCCAAGACAAACCACCTTGCTCGCATTCTTTCGCCTTTGCGAAAGAGACAATTTCGCTAAGTCTCTGTTGTACAATGAAGTGCCACATTATTATACTTATAACAAGCAGCAAGGTGTTTTTAATCGCAGGAGATGTGGAACTGCTGTAGAAGGCGAGTCCGGCATTTTTAAAGAACACGTGATTGGAAGAGTATACACGGTGCACCCAAATAATGCAGAGTGTTATTATTTACGCCTTCTTCTTCACACAGTGCGAGGACCTACTTCTTTTGCTGAGCTCCGCAAAGTGGACGATATAGAATATCCCACATTTCAAGCTGCTTGCCGCGCACGGCATTTATTAGATGGCGATCAGCATTGGGATGATGCTTTAGCCGAAGCATGCGTCAGTGATAGTCCACATCGTTTGCGCCATTTATTTGCCATTTTGTTGACATTTTGTGGCCTATCGGACGCTGGGCAGTTGTGGCAAAAATATAAAGACGCGTTTGCCGAAGATTTTTTGAGACAGCAAAATATAAATAGTGAAACTTCTGACCAAGTACGTGAAAGCTGCCATAATAGGGCTTTGCTGGCTATACAAGATATAGTTACAAGTATAGGAGGGAACCCCCTCAGTCAATACGGCTTGCCGACACCGACAGTTGGTGGGGAACGAATTAATAGGGAGTATACATCTGAAATAAATTACAACCCCGAAGAGTTAGCAGAAATATTGCGAAATGGCTGTTCAAATTTGACGACAGAACAACGTCAAATCTTTGATAGAGTATGCTGTAGTGTAGAACATTCATTAGGAGAAATGCTGTTTTTAGATGCACCTGGTGGAACAGGTAAAACTTTCCTCACTAAAGTTATCTTGGCTCAAATAAGGAGCCAAAACAAAATTGCCCTTGCCGTCGCTTCCTCAGGAATAGCTGCCACTTTATTACCAGGAGGAAAAACTGCACATACAACATTTAAAATACCAATCGACTTGGACCGCACAGAAAACCCTGTTTGCAACGTGTCTCGCAATAGTGATAAAGCAAGGGTTTTACGCGATTGCGCCCTTATCGTTTGGGACGAGTGTACGATGGCAAATCGTAAAGCTGTGGAAGCTGTAGATAGAACGTTGCGAGATATAAGACAAAATGACCGACCGATGGGAGGCTTAACGGTGCTATTCTGTGGAGACTTCAGGCAGACACTCCCTATAATACCCAGAGGAACGAGGGCCGATGAAATAGGTGCCTGTTTAAAGAGCTCTATTTTATGGCGTAGTGTCATATTAACTAATTTGAGCTTTAATATGCGAGCATATTTGGGAGGTGACGCAAACGCGCAGGTTTTCTCAAATTTACTACTTCAAATTGGTAACGGCACATACCCGACTCAAGAAGGAGGTAAAGTAACTTTAGTCGAAAGCCTGTGTTCTTCTGTTGCCTCACAGCAGGAACTCATTTCCTCTGTATACGGAGATCCATCAGAGATCTCGAACCATGACGCTGCTTGGCTATGCCAACGAGCTATTTTGGCACCTCGCAACGACCAAGCAGCAGCAATAAATTCTCAAATATTGGTACATGTTTCTGGAGAAAGTAGGGAATATTTATCTATTAACACGGTTTTAGAAGAAGGAGATGCCACCCACTATCCAGTAGAGTTTTTAGACTCTCTAAATACACCAGGTCTTCCAGCACACAAAATTTATTTAAAAGTCGGAGTACCAATCATTCTACTCAGAAATTTAAGCCCACCAAAACTATGCAATGGAACTCGGTTGAGAGTAACAAATCTCCAACGAAATGTCATCGAAGCCGAAATCTTAACAGGTTGCGGCTCCGGTGATGTTGTTTTCATTCCCAGGATACCCATTATCCCCAATAATTTTCCGTTTACTTTCAAACGTGTGCAATTTCCTGTAAGCCTCTGTTACGCTATGACTATTAATAAAGCCCAAGGCCAGACGTTATCCGTTGCGGGTGTAGACCTTACTTTTGATTGTTTTTCACACGGCCAACTCTATGTTTCTCTATCACGTGTTAGCAACCCAAACAACCTTTTTGTATATGCTCCGGGTAATTCCACCGCTAACATAGTATATAGAGAAGCATTAACGTAATCAACTATACCAAAGTCAGGACTCTTATCTAAATCATCAAAAAGGTGATATACTCTTATCTAAACGACGTTGTTTTGTTCTCGACAACCACGCGAACGAAGTCGCGGGCACAGCTAGTATAAATATAAATAATAATATAAATTTTTCGTATCCGTACATAAATTCCGTATCTTTAAAACCTGACGTAAATACATTCTACTCTCTACGGAAACTAATACCAAAAGTCTGCAACCTTTTTTAGACGAATAGCAAAAACGCGCTGGGATGTGAGACGTCCAAGCTTGTTTCAATTTTGTTCGACAAAAAGCCTAACCGAATTCGGACAGCCCAACCAGGCTTAGTATGCTGGAGTGAAAATCGGTACGTGCTCTTACTTTAAGTACGAAACTAGAAAAAAAAAAAACTGGTCAAGTGCGTGTAGGCTACGCGCAATTTATAGTTTTTTTTTACATACGGATTTTACTGACTAAAACCCACCCCTGTTCCTTCCCTGCCCTGAGTGCCTAGGGCGCGGTAACTCTGTTTCGAATTTATCCTCAACTCCTGGTAGGGTTGATGATCAGATTTCTATATGAATAGATTCACTATATTTTAATGTTTACCTGAATAGATTCCTTATTCTTTAATGTTTATTGTTTGTCTCGGATAAATATATCTAGCATTAGAATAATCAGTTCTAACGACAAGACAAATATATCAGTACCACTATAAACGATATTTTGTATTGCATCACGAAAATAACTTGAAGAGAGTTGCAAAATCTGCTGCCATGGCTTTGATAGTGACCCTTAGGGGCAATTTAGCCACCTGCGGGGGCAAACGCCATTGTAATATGACACCAGATAAGGGAAAATGTGACATTTTATAAAGTTGTTAGATCGTTTTTGCCGTATCGTATGTTTTTGTAACGTTTGAGATGTCAGCCTGTCGTCCAAGCATACAACATAAGAAAATGAATTTACTTTTTCGTTTTCCTCAAAAAAACATTTATTTTATTATTACTCTAGTCTAGGTCAGAGGTGATAGAGACAAAGTCGACGATGGAGCCAGCTAACCCTGAATAAGCCAGCTGTTCAGTCTAACTTTGAAGAGATTAAGGTTATATGCCTTCGGAAACACAGACGCAGGCAGAAAGTTCAACTCCTTTGCTGTGCGCATTGTGGAAGACGTTTGTGAACGCTCAGTGCGAATTGGTGGAATAGCAACAAGGTAGGGATGGTAACTTGCAGTGCGTCTAGATTTCCGATGGAAGAAGTGGGCCGGTGGGATGAGGTCGTGGAGTTCTTGGGTACACTCACTGAAGTACGTTCTGTAGAAGACCGACAAGCAGGCAACCTTGTGGCGATGAGCCAAGCTGTTAATTTTTTTTGGGTTTTCTTTCAGAAATCAGGCTTTTCAGTAAGAACGTCGTGTAATTCTTGAATGGGAAATAATTGTTTGAAGTACCTACTTTGAAAAAATTAATGAAAATGCTTACGACGACGTTTTAATTTCAATATTGTTTTTAATTTTATTAATGATCAAATAGTACGTTTTTATGCAAGTGAGAAAACTTTGTTATTGCAGCCGAGGCGGAATTGACGTCAGAACTGAAGGCAGGCCCATTTTCGAGGCGAGAGACTGCAATGACTATTGCCCACGAGTATCAAACGACATTTTTCAACACACATAATCGTACATAATGTATTAATTAAAACTTCATAGACATAATAAGAAAGCAGCAAATTATTGTGAAAAATGGCTCGCGGATTTCAATAAATATAAAAAAATGTGGCGGGGGCTGGCCACCGTACCGCACTTGTACGAAAAATACTACATTACGTGCCTTAAAACTGTAGCGAGACGGGTTTTCGAGTTAGTTTGTTGAAAATAATATTGCATCATTTTAACTATGACTACGAAATGAAGCAAGAACCCTTTTTTACCCGACTGTTCCAGAAAAAATGGTTTTAGGGTTCCGTACCAAAATGTTAAAAAGGAACCCTTATGGTGCGACTCAGTCTGTTTGTCTGTCTGTCCGTCTGTCACAGCTGGATATCTCAAGAATCATAAATGCTGTCAACTTGAAATTTGGAATAGTTTTAGATGATATTTTCCCAACTGTTTTGCAAAAAGGAAAGAAATAAAAATATTTATATTTTTTTTTTGCAACGGGATCTGAAAGAGGTCTCAAAATTCGAAGTGGGGCTGTGAAAGAGCCCTGTTTTCACATTCTCAAACATTTTTTTTGACAGGCAGCCTAGTTATCGATTTCTGATGAAAAATTTAGAAAAAATACAGTTCCGGGCCCTTATCTCCGAACTTTGAATTGAAAAAAATCTAAAGTTATTCTATGTGATACAAGTGTATGTAGAGATTACAGGAAAAATAAAACATTGTCTCTAAATAGCACACTTTTTCAGAAATCATCTAGAAAAATTACAGTAATTCCACTATCGGTCAAGTGGTGGCGCCTATCTGCAGAAGCCTTTAACTTTTATCTTAAACAAGTGACTTTAATTTCTGCCCCAGCTTTGCACGGGCACAAATTATATACTTGAACCTTCCTCATGAATCACTCTGTCTATTGGTGAAAACCGCATGAAAATTCATTCGGTAATTTTTGAGTTTCTCACCAACAAACAGACAGATAGACGCGGGGAGGGACTTTGTTTTTTAATAATATGTAGTTTTATTGAAATATATCTTTTATTGTTTGACGTATCATGACTAAAATAGCTCTATCATCAGTTCGTTAAGGTCCTTGAAAAGTACTTCAGACTATCGATTTTAGGTCAAACAATACTGGCTTACTGTTTAAAGATGTATTGAAATATGACTAGCGGTCAAGTTCTGTCCTTGGAGAAAGCCACCATACCAATTAATTTTATTTAGACTGGCCTCCACGTGCTGACGGCTCCGACCTACATGTCTCGAGCCCACACAGGCACTTTACTTTGTGTAAATTATTTTATCACCACTGCTCTCAAAACGGTGAAAGAAATCATAGTGAGGAAACTAACATACCCTAGAACCAAAACCTTGAAGTCATGTGACATCCACCAACCCTACTAAGCCCGCGTGGTGGATAACAGCCCAAAGGCCCATTCCCTCTCATAGAGAGGGGGCCTATGTCCCAACAGTGGGAACGTCAATAGGCTGACTATGCTGTGCTAGTCTGGCCCCACACGCGCCTCAAAGCGATAACTGCAGTCAGCAATAACTGGACGTTGGGGATAAATTCCAAAGTGAGTTACAGAGGCCCTTGGTACAGGCAACTGAAGGAACAAAGGTGAAATTTAGTCAGTAAAAGTCTGACACGCCCTCCCGTTCCACCCAGAGCGGGAGAAGTCATTGGATGATTTCCTACCCTACAACAAAATGTGCTGATGGTAATCACCGGGGAGGTTTTATTGAGGTAAAAATCCCACACTTCCTGGTCTTTTTCCCCAAAAGTCCTGGTTTCCCTCCGATGCATTTCAGTGTCTAGCAGCACACCGGTATGCCAGTGGGGAAATTCCGTTTGCCTTGCCAAAAACCCGATTCACGCGTTTTAAACCGCTATTATTACTATTACCCAAGGTCTTTAGACCTGTGGCAAGGTTTACACACCCGGAACATGACAGAGTCTGTAGTTACACGATGGCTCAAATTTAAACATCTGTCAACGGGGCTTGACAGATGTTTAAATTTGACGCACGCAGGGCCATTTTTTTTTTTTTGAGGGTGTATTAAAAGGTACAAACTTAGATTTTTTCGTAAAAGATGAGATAGGTACAATTACCGGGTTTCTGTAACACCTGGGCTCTGTATAATATAACTGACAACACGCCCTGTAAAACTTATTTTGCGCACGGCCTGCCTCCTGCCTAGTCGCAAACTCTCGTGATTTGCTATTTCTAACTGTGAAATAGTTCAAAAAGTCTGATAAATAACTATTTATTTATGGCACGTCAACACCACCAAAAATGTTTTATGTCAATGTTTGTGTTTACAAACATGGACATATTACATTTTTGAGGTTATATACTCGTGTTTATGTCAATAACAGACGTGCGTGTAAATGACTGTTTACATAAAAATAACAGAATAAACAAGCGACCCGCCGCCTCGTGAATCACTCTGTTTACTGGTGAAAACCGCATGACAATGCGTTTGGTAGTTTTTGAGTTTATCGCGAGCAGACAGACAGACGCATTGGGTGACTTTGTTTTACGAGTATAATAATTATGCAGTGATGATTTTAATTTATGTTCACAATAACAATAAACGCACATTTTAACAGAAAAGCTTACTAATACAGCTAGTGAAGTTATTTGAAAATGCACGACAGTAAATATAAAGGGTACAATTAAATCGCGCGTTCGCAATGCGCCGCGTCAACATCTGTATCAAAATGAGCCAATTTTGTTAAACATATGGGAACAAAGCAACCGCTGAAATGTTGGTAGTGCCTATTATCACTAACGCCTACAATGTATTTGCATGTTGGATTTCATTGACCGACGAAACAGACCTAAAAAGAAAAAAATAAGGTATTGAGCTTATTTACATAAACTATCAAATTTTATATAAACTAATTTTGAGTCAGCGCCAGAGATAGAATAAAAACGTCCAGACTTAATTTTGGCAGCCGCAATTTTGTTTTTCTTTTTGAAATTATAAAAAAAAAAAAACACTCACTTCGACTGTCAAGAACAACCTAATGATACCTACATTTGTCAATCCATCCATCCAGCCGTTTGGGCTACAAGACGCACCAAAAAAATAAACATGAAACATGTATACATACTTACATACATATACAGCATGTAACAAAAACCCTGTCCGATACTGAAGGGTATTACTTGGTATCGTACTGCATACACGTAATCATTTGAAAATAATAAATTTAAAAAAAAGAAAAACTTATTAAAGGCAACACAATGAGCGCTTGAAAAAGTTCACCTACTGTTTCGTGTCAAACATGCCGCCTGAGCGAGACAGAGTGCTTAAAGCGCGGCCAGTGCAGGGCAGTATCGTTTGAAATAAAAATAGGCAAAAATGAAAAGATTTCGCCGGCCAGTGGAGTTTTGTCAACTTATGAAAATTTTCCATATTTAGTGTTAAATTTCGTATATTTTATAAAAATAAAAAATCTATAACTTGTGGTTTTTATGAATTAAATTTTTTTTACAACTTTTTCTAGTATAACGTATGTTATCCAGGAATACGCCTCTATTGGATCGGACAGGGTTTTTGTTACAAGCTGTATAGTCTCGAAAAACATTACCCCATTTCTGGGGCAGGCGGGTAAAAAACGAAGCTCTAATTTAATTTCCATAATTTTTTAAAGTTTTTTACATTGATTGTCATTGAGTAAAGATGGCAACTTGAATTTTCCTCGAAATTCCAGGCACAATAATCGAATCGTGTTTCATTAAATTTAGTATCATATCAAAATCTTCAACGTGCTCGAGGCTTCTAGGGGCTCGTTGCTAAAGTAATAACAGCCGCACGGGTCGATCCATCAGGTTAAGCTACGCTTGCCGGGGTTGGTCCACGGATGGGTGACCATCTTTACATACCGAGACTCCTCCGTGCCTTGGAAAGACGTTAAGCCGTTGGTCCCGGTTGTCAATCGTGGGTCTTTGACAGTCGTTACGGGTCGTCAGAAGCCCGAAAGTCTGATAACCAGTCTTACCAAGGGGTATCGTATTACCCAGCAACTGGGTTGTGGAGGTCAGATAGGCAGTCGCTCCATGTAAAGTACTGGTATTCAGCTGCATTCGGTTAGACTGGAAGCCGATCCCAAGATAGTTGAGAAGAGAGTTTTTTTTTTTTGAAAGGACGACCCCATAGACTGAAAAAGACTGAAAGACGACCCCATAGTTGAGAAAGGCTAGGCAGATTGAGGCAGATTGATCAACATCTTCAACGTGACAAGTATTATTCGAATCAAATCGTATTCGATTCAAAATTCTCAGATATCTTTATATCTCGATTCAGAATGTCTCCGCAGAATGACGGCGCAGGAAATTGCAGATTGCGGATACACTTTACGTTTTATTTTTCAGAGCTCAGTATTTATTTTTCTTTATTTACACAACATTCTTCGAGTGTATTAATACCTACCTATCTCTCTTACGTTTATAATTATCATCAGCCTAGTAGATGTCGGATGTTTTTGAAGTATTTGATATTAAGACATGCCGGTTTCCTCCCCAGATTTTCCTTCACCGTTTTAAGAGCAGTGATGATGAAATAATTTACGCATAGTAAAGTACCTTTTTTTTGTGGGGTGGGAAATTATCCAATGACTTCTTCCGCTCTGGGTGGAGCGGGGGGGCGTGTCAGACTCTTACTGACTAAAACCCACCTCTGTTCCTTCCCTGCCTGAGTGCCCAGGGGTGCGGTAACTCATTTTCAGAATTTATTCGCTACCCCTAGGCATGCAGGCACCGGCCACGATGGGCCCCGTCAGTGGTGGCTGACACTAATCTCTTTGAGGCGCGCGTCGAACACTACGCGCCGTCGACTCACGAGCCTGGTGCTGATCGGACGGCGAGCTACCCAGCTACCCCTGCTCGCCGTCCGCAGGCCCGGGTCCTACGGTGGCCGGTAATCGTCTCGCGACGTCCTACGCCCAGTACGCCCAGTACCTCTCCTGCGGTGGTAGCGGCCGGGGCCGTGAGGGCCACTCCGTTGAGCTTCCCTCACGCGTCCCGCCTACGCTTTCACGAGCATTACTGCTTCGAAAGTAAAGCACCTGGGTTTGAACTTCCGACCTACAACTTGTAAGACTTATAACTTATTGGAAATCTTTCAGTTGATGAAGGTCAAGTATATAAATAACTCTTAGTACCTACGGGATCAACTCTCCAAAATGAAATAAAAAGAAACTGGCCAAGTGCGTGTCGTATTTCGCACATTAAGGGTTCCGTACCAAATATTGCTATGTGTTAGAAAAGTATACGTACTAATAAACATTATCACCAAACTTTAAGTTCGAAGGTCAATGGGAAGTTAAAAAATTCTTCGTGACAAAATTTTGTGACAGACCACGGACGGGCAGACAGACAGACGGACACGTGGGTGACAACAATAAGGCTCCGTTTAGACCCTTCGGGCACGAAACCCTAAAAACAGCTATTCAGTAATTTTTTTTCGCATAACTTGGCTTAATGTAGGGAGCACCACATTTGTTAGGATTTTTAGTTTGGATGCAGAGTGATAATTGTTCAATTGTTCATATTTGCGAGTAGGTACGTCATTCCAAGGAGATGGTCAATTATTTAAAAGTCAACTATAGGTAATACAAGTAGCTAAAAAAGAAGAAAAGTAGATACTTACTCGTATTATAACTCAATCACGTATACCATTAAAGTAAGGCTATATAAGACGAGTAGTTACAGTCATAAATACGCACCTACTAATCAAGGTACGAAGGTTCAAGCTGACATCTTGACTATTTTCCGAAATAATGTAATAACACAAAAATGCGTACCGAATAATAATTACATAAGCTTAGGTACGTGAATCATAGCGGTTTCATTTAAGGAAAACCACTCAATACCATAATATGTACGAGTTTATACGTTTTCGCAGATAGTGTTACTGCAATGACGTCATTAATGTGAACTAATATTATTCAGAGATTAAATTGTGTTTTGGTTTAATATTTGTAATAATTTATGAAAATTAAATAATAAGTTATCTAAAAATCTATATTATTATCATCTTCTATCTTTCTAATATATGTAAATCTCGTGTCACGGTGTTAGTGGTGGCACTACTCCGAAACGGCTCGACCGATTTAATTTATTTTTTAACCGACTTTCGAAAAAGGATTCTATGTTCGACAGTATGTATGTTTTTTTTTTTTTTATGTATGTCCGCGCATTTCTCCGTCAGTTGTGGACCGATTTTCAAAATTCTTTTTTTATCCGAAAGAATATACTCCCGAGGTGGTCCCATATAAATTTTATCGAAATTGCTTTAGCGCTTTTTGAGAAACTGAACAAAAACGAAAAATACGCATATCTTGATGACGTTTTTGTATTCTCAAAATGTTTAAATTCCACGTTCCATGTTATTGGGGTTTTTAGTTCTGGGGTATAACAACTAAAAAGCGAAAAAAAAACTTTTTTACAAAAAATACAACCGACTTCCAAAAAAAATACACTAAAAATTTAAAAATAACTTTAATTTCGGAAGTCGGTGTCAAATATCGAAGAAATAAAATACAAACACCGACTTCCGATATTAAAATTATTTTTAAATTTTTAGTGTATTTTTTTTGGAAGTCGGTTGTTTTTTTTGTAAAAAAGTTTTTTGTATATTTGGTAGGTATGAGAATAGGTCTAAAGTATTTTGCACCCTACTACCCCTACCTTCCATTTTTTAATCACAGAACAACCCTTGCCGGGTCAGTTAGTAATATATTTAAAAAAAAGTCGGGTTTCTCATACATTTTGTGGGGAACGGCTTTTTTAATGTTAACTCGAGATCAGATTCATTTTTATGGTTCCGTACCTCAAAAGGAAAAAACGGAACCCATAGAGGATATTTTTTATGAATTTGAGCTCTTTGTTTTGAATTAATTAATTTAAGTACATAAAATAAAAATATACCTATCTAACTATAACTATTGTCTAAAAAAAAACTTTTACGTAACTAAAACTAAAAATAATCTAAAATATTATGGCGTCGAAAAAACCGTCCACATCGCTGTATTCTGCTAATGTGCCTAAAAGACTGGCGGCATTTCCAACGTTGTATGTTGTGTTTATCCTCTGTCCAAGGAAAAAGCAAGCCCTTGGATCACGCGAAGTGTGAACAAGGCGTTTATCATTATAGGACTACTTTTATTACATTGGGTTTACTTGTAAAAATAGTTGTATGTGTACTAAATGAATAAATAATAATTATGTAAATTTCTTTAAATAATTTTTGAGCACTCGGACCCCACGATCCGAGAGAGAGAGAGAGAGATTTCAACCCCAAACGGCTCGAAAATATCACCCACAAGGTCATTAAATTTCCGCCGCTTGAGGTTCTCAGCAGCCGCAGCGGCAGCGCCAGCACAGCACGACGAGCTCGGAAGATGGGATGGTGATTGTGTATTTGTATTACTAAGTAAATAAATACTCAATTGTTATAGCAATAAAGTTTAACCTGTTAAGCCCTGAGACTCACTGGTGAGTCGGACAAAAAAAAAAAATATTTAAGAGAAAAAAAAAATCTGCTGTCAACCCGGGTTGTCGTCGGGGTTCCATTTGACAACCCGGATTTGGCCGCGGGGGCACAAGGGTATTGTACTAACAAATATTTCAATTCTCGCCTCGCACATCCTCGCGCATCTAAACCTTTTACACTAAAGATTGGCAGGGCGTGTATTGAAGTTTTGCCGAACAAATTTCAATTCTCGCCCATCCCATTCACGCCTCGCATCGCCTGTGTGAAACAAACTTGATTCATGAGGAAGGTTCAGGTGTAAAATTTTAACCCATGTGAAGCTGGGGTGGGTCGCTAGTAAAATATAAAACGACCGTAAAAAATAGACATTTATATTTTTTAGATCTACGTAATAAATAAATATTAGGTACTTAAGGATACACAGTCATACATTAATCTTACTAAATTTCATACATCCTGATAGTATCCCTTTCCATTATTTCGCAAATATACCTGCAAAATCTTTGTTCTTGTCCAGGAGAGCATCAAGCGCAGAGAGTATCCGAAGTACGGCGGACTTGGAGAGTGCAACCGTACGACTTGTAGGAACTGCCAGTGATTCCTGCTACAGCTGTTACTGGCTGGCACATACAAGTTACAGATAAGGTTTTGTAGATCAGGAGTATCCATAATTTCATTGAATATTTTTAATGCCACAGTCATCCTGGCAGCGTGACCGTCTAGCTTCTAAGGAAATCAAACCCAGTACGAATTTTGTATGTGGTTCTCCTGAGGATAACTTCATTAAATATACATAAACTGTTTTTAACCGACTTCAAAAAGAAGGAGGTTATCAATTCGGATGTTTGTATTTTTAACCGACGAAAAAAAAAGGAGGAGGTTCTCAATTCGACCGTATATATGTTTTTTTCTTTTTGGGTATGCCTGTAGCCCTCACTACGTCATTTATGAATCGATCTCGATGATTATTATTTTGTTAGATAGGGTATACTTTAAGGGTGGTTCCATGTCAAGGAAATCAGGATATGATAATGGAATTCTGATAAAATTGAGAGAAAACCTCGAAAATTGAGGGCACGTTTAGCGTTTCTTATACGTATGTTCGGTCCTCACTCCGTTGTTTATGAACCGATTTTGATACTTCTTTTTTTCATAGATAGGGTGTACCTCAAGGGTGGTCCCATGTCAAGGAAATCAGGATCAGATCATGGAATCCTGACAAAATTGAGAGAAAACCTCGAAATTGGGCAATTGGGCACGAATATTGTTTCTGTTTACTTTTCATAACTTAATCAGGTATTTGCATTTAGGAATCATCACATCATGAAACTGAAGTGATGATGGAAACTATACCTTTCCTAAACAATATAATTTAGATATAAAAAACTGGTTTTTGTGACAGATACCACTTAATATGCTTTGAAGAAAAGACGTTTTTAGAATATTGGAGGCAATCTCAACTGGTCAATATCCTGGGAACCTCATGCAAGGATGGTTACATCATCAGCTCAGTGCCAAGAGGAATGATGAAGGATTAGAAATTAGCCTCAAAGTATTAAAAGATGATGCGAGTCACAAAAAATCATAAAATAAAAAACTTTTTAACAAAAAATTCAACCGACGAAAAAGAACTAAAAAGCATAACATAAATAAACCTTTTAAGTCTTGAGTATTGAGCTTATATACCTACATAAAATATCAAATTTTACATAAACTAATTTTGAGTCGGCGCCAAATAATAAAACGATTAATTACCTACATCTAGCCTTCTTCATTTCTACGTACATATAAAATTTAGATATTTAATAATCAGATTGTTGTTTGGCGCCGACTTAAAATCAGTTTATATAAAATTTTATATTTTATGTAGGTAAATATGCTCATTACTCAAGACTTTAAAAGGTTTATTTATTTTTTGCTTTTTAGTTCTTTTTCGTCGGTTATTTTTTTTGTTAAAAAGTTTTTTTAGGATTTCGTAGTCCTAACAAGCACAATAAACTCTTATAGTTTCGGTCTGTCCATCCGTGTGTTGTGTGAAATTCGTGGTGGTAGGAAAACTATCACGTTTCAGTTCAGTTAGCTCTGTTGGTTTTCAGCGGACGGAGCTCCGGCAGGATCTCATGGCGACATGGAGACAGCAACTGTCGCAACGCCACCATTGCGGCGGTACGTCACGGCGTCCTCACCTTCCACCTGACGCAGGTCCTCACCGTACACGGTTGTTTCGGGAGGTTCCTGCATCAGATCGGGCGGGAAGAAACGCCCGGGTGTTACCACTGCGTGGATCGCCCAGAGCACACGGTGGAACATACGGTGGAGGTCTGCCCCGGTTGGGCGGACCACCGACGTGTCCTCGTGGATGCGATAGGTGGCGGTGACCTTTCGCGCCCGGCCCTGGTTCAGGCCATGGTAAGGAGCAAGAGGGAATGGGAGGCAGTCTCCGCCTTCTGCAAAGCAGTAATGCTCGAAAAGACGGAGGCGGGAAGCGTGAGGGAAGCTCAACGGAGTGGCCCTCACGTCCCCGGCCGCTACCACCGCAGGAGAGTTACTGGGCGTACTGGGCGTAGGACGTTGCGAGACGATCTCCGGCCACCATAGACCCGGGCCTGTGGACGGCGAGCAGTGGGTAGCTCGCCGTTCGATCAGCACCATGCCTGTGAGTCGACGGCGCGCAGTATTCCACGCGCGCCTCAAAGAGATGATTGTCAGCCACCACTGACGGGGCCTATCGTGGCCGGTGCCTGCATGCCTAGGGGTAGCGAATAAATTCTGTAAATGAGTTACCGCACCCCTGGGCACTCAGGCAGGGAAATAACGGGGGTGGGTTTTAGTCAGTAAGAGTCTGACACGCCCTCCCGCTCCACCCAGAGCGGGACTTCTGTCATTGGATGATTTCCCACGCCCCAAAAAAAAAAGCTCTGTTGGTTTTAGAGTAACAATCGCCCAACGAATAAAATGTGTGTACTTGTTAAATTTCGTACAACATACAAAATCCTTGAAAAATAATACTTAGGTGAAGTACATAAAAGTAAAAGTGATATGCTAGGCTAATGCTTAGGGACTAAGGGCCAGGGATCGGCAAATAATTCTTAATGGGGTTCCGGATACACTTGAAAAATTTTATCGGGGTCCGTAAAAATACTCACAATTCTTTCTAGTTGATTTTTTCTTATTTAAACAATAATTATAAGTACACGGTAATTATGAGTTAGCGTACCACTGGTCAGTTTCCTTAATCGTCAATTTCACTAAGTCACCAGTTTACTTTAGACAGTGTCGGTACCCGGGCCTTCGGACGGCGAGTAATGGGTAGCTCGCCGTCCGATGAGCACCAGGCCCGAGAGTCGACGGCACATAGTGTTCCACGCGCGCCTCAAAGAGTTGTCAGCAAACAGGACGGGACCCGTCATGGCTGATGCCTGCCCGGGGGTTGAGGATAAATTCGAAAGAGTTACCTCGCCCCTGGTCATTCAGGGCAGGGAGGAACAGGGGTGGGTTTTAGTCAGTAAGAGTCTGACAAGCCCTCCCGCTCCACCCAGAGCGGGAGAAGGCATTGGATGATTTCCCACCCCACAAAAAAAAAGACAATTTCGGTAGGTTGCCAATTTCTCTAATTAGGCATTTTCCTGGTTCTTCAGTTTCCCTAGTTTTGTTAGGATGTCAGTTTCGTGTAATTGCCAGTATTACGAACCGCTACTTTATTTATTTGTCAGCTTCGCTAATCGAACGGTTTACCTATTCGTCAGTTACGCTAGGTAGACAATTTTGCCAGTTTGTTGTTTTTGTAATCCTTCAGTTTCCTCATTCACCAGTTTTGCTAGGCTGTTAGTTTCATTAATTCGCTGATTTCCTTGTGTACTAGTTTACTTTTTAGTCGATAGATAGGTTAGGTTGCCTCTCCTGTTACTCTGGTCAGAGTTAAGCTTGGCGTTAAATGGGTGCGGTGTGGGTAGTGGTGTGGTTAGCACATGTTATGTTTATTAAGTAAATAAAACGTTGAAAATCAAAATTTGTCTGATTTTATTTAAAAAATATATATTTAGTCTTATTGGTGCAGTCAGATTATAAAACACAATAGATAGTGTAGCGTAATTGCAGCAAAGAGGCCCAAAGAATCGCGGCTTTTTTACATGCTGGTGTGTTAAAGAACTGAATTTTTAACCGACTTTCGAAAAAGGAGGAGGCTCTATGTTCGACTGTATGTATGTTTTATGTATGTCCGCCGATTTCTCCGTCAGTTGTGGACCGATTTTCAAAATTGTTTTTTTTTTATCCGAAAGAAAATACTCCCGAGGTGGTCCCATATAAATTTTATCGCAATTGCTTAAGCGCTTTTTGAGAAACTGAACAAAAACGAAAAATACGTTTACCTCGATGATGTTTTGGTGTACTCCAAATGTTTAAATTCCACGTTCCATGTTATTGGGGTTTTTAGTTCTGGGGTATACAACTAAAAAGTGAAAAATAAAAAACTTTTTTACAAAAAAACAACCGACTTTCAAAAAAAAATACACTAAAAATTAAAAAATAACTTTTATTTCGGAAGTCGGTGGCAAATAACGAAGAAATAAATTACAAACACCGACTTTTATGTTTTGTTGGCTTAGCCCATTCATACAATAAGGTGACCAAGTGACGAAAAAAATTAAAGTACCCTGACAGAACTGCAGAGAGAAATAGGAGCCCCACCCGGTAGGGCTCCGTCGGCTTATCTTACTTACGACCGTTGTCAGCACATTGCCAGGTGAACACAAATAAAAAGTAATTTTACGACTTGCAACAGCCTCTCACAAATGTCTGGGCTAGGCAAGTAATTAAATGTTATCGATTCAAGTCATTTGCCTAACTGTTTGATTGAATGATTGAATATCATTCGAGTGGCTAGTTAAATGGCACCATTTAGTAAAAGGCTAGGCTGTTAACTGAAAGGCGAATTAACCAAGCTGACTGCGACATAATTAAATAATATTAGATTACCTCATGCCATGTCCAACCAAAAAATACACTCAGCTGTGACAAGTGTCCCAGAAGAAACGGTGGAGCATACGGTGGAGGTCTGCCCCGCTTGGGCAGAGTCTGCCGTGTCCTCGTGGATGCGATAGGTAGCGGCGACCGCTCGCGCCCGGCATTGGTTCAGGCCATGGTACGAAGCGAGAGGGAATGGGAGGCAATCTCCGCCTTCTGCGAAGCAGTAATGCTCGTGAAGGCGGAGGCGGGACGCGTGAGCGCAGCTCAACGGAGTGGCCATCACGGCCCCGGCCGCTACCACCGCAGGAGAGCAGAAGAGGTACCAGGCGTGTTAGGCGTAGGATGTCGCGAGACGATCTCCGGCCACCGTAGACCCGGGCCTGGGGACGGCGAGCAATGGGTAGCTCGCCGCCCGATCAGCACCAGGCCCGTGAGTCGACGGCTCGTAGTGTTCCACGTGCGGCTCAAAGAGATGTTGTCAGCCACCACTGACGGGGCCTATCGTGGCCGGTGCCTGTATGCCTGGGGGTAGCGGATAAATTCTGAAAATGAGTTACCGCACCCCTGGGCACTCAGGCAGGGAAGGAACAGGGGTGAGTTTTAGTCAGTAAGAGTCTGACACGCCCTCTCGCTCCACCCAGAGCGGGAGAAGTCATTGGATGATTTCCCACCCGCTCCAAAAAAAAAAAGCTGTAACAAGTGTGCTCTAAGCCCTAAACGCGAGCTTGTGAACAAACTAAAGCTTTTACGTAGTTTTTTAGGTACCAAGTAGCCTTTTTGGCTAGAATAATCCGTCAGGTACCGGAATAACAGACACAATTAAAAGCCTATTGTTACGTCCCCGATGTGAGACGCGATGGGAACCGACGGGATCTATAATTTAATGTATTATGTAAGTTTCTTGGAAACACAGCAGAGCAGCATAAATCAGCTCTAGAATAAATTCATGCTCAAGTCAGTTTAAAAAAACTCCTACAGTGAATCCAATCACTAACCGGCAAAAGAAGCTACTTGGCACCTATTCTCATTAAAAAAAACTACGTAGAATACGTCGCTTTATTTTGTTCACAAGTTAGCGTTAATTATTTTTCTAACAGATTTGATTAATTCTTTACCGTTTCGAGAGCAGTAGTGATGAAATAGTTTACACAAAAAAAAAACAACCGACTTAGTTATTATTATTTTTTAAATTTATTTATTTATTCTTTATTTCAGGCAACTATGGCCCATGAAAACAATACATATATAAGTATAAAACAATAACTACTATAAACTAATACATACGAGTATTTTATACAATAAACAAAAACTACTGTACACGAAGTGACGGCGTCGTGTTACGCTGCGAGGTATCGCGTAGCCGGCCGCGGAAACGCCGATACAGCACATCTTTCGGCCAAAACTCTTCCTTGAGGAAGGTCATCAAATGGTGAGTCGGAACGAGCACCACGAACGACTTGAAATTGGTGTTATGGCGCGCCTCCAACTTCTCCACCCTCAAGGTCCAGATGGTCTTCACCCGAATGTACTCTACGATGTCCTCAGTCTTCGTAGAGTGGTGCAAACAGGACAAGTACAGCTGCGTCGTCGGTACTGCAGGACGTAGCAGCATGTTGGATCCTGCCGTCGTTGTCCCACACTGGTTGCGATATGTAGGCTTCCTCTTCTTTCTCTCCACCTTGATGAAACCGTCCTCATCGCATGTGTTCTTCAGTGGACCCTGCTGTTTGTGGTCCATCACAGCGCCTTTAGTCGCGCTCGATGCTGAGCGACTCTGCTTTCCCCCTTTAGGTTTTTCTGCTTGTCGTTTCGTTTGCGACACAGCAGGATTCGTCTTGGCGACAATTGCAGAATAGGCACCTTTGGGGGTCGATGTACCTACGAGTATTACACGCGTCGCTTCCCCGGCAGGTACGACGCGATCAGCGGAACACGATGCAACGCTTGCATTTTTAACAGCCGATGACGTAGATGCACTCGCCGACTGAAAACTGCAGACTGAAACATTTTGTGCCCCGCGACGTGTGTTTACGTTGGAGCCTTCCGGTGACCCACTTGCCGGAATACCGTTGCGCAACAACGCTACTTCGGCTCGCAATTCACCAACGGTGATATCCGATGACTCAAACTTGTACTTCATCTCAGCCAGGCTCACCTTCAGAGACGTGATGTCCTGTAGCAGCCTGGTGACGGCGCCGTGGTCGAAAGTGACGGAAGGCAGTTTGTGCAGCTCCTTCACCACAAAATCTGGCACGTCATCCGGATCGGCCCTCTTCAGCAGGTCAATGATGTCCTGCAGACTTCAGACAGATGTTTATGGGGGCCGAGTCACCAGCGTCCGTAGGAGTATATCCATTGAGTCCCTACACGTGGTCCCCAGTGGTGCTAATCAGGTGACACTAATTGGTGGTAGGTTTCGACCTATGGCTTGCGACCACCCGCTGGGCAAAGACGTACCGCCAAGCGGCCTGGCCGTGTTCCGGTACGATGCTCAGTGTAGCCAATCCAGAGGAGTTGGGTCGAAATAGTTGTTCCATTGCAGGCAGACAGACCGGGCTCGCGCTGATATGGATGTATCGGGAAACTAGTCGCGGAGGGTAGCGGGATCCGAGGCACGGTGCACCGCTGGCCGACCACAGTTAGTTGGGGGCCCAAGTAGTGTACTAGCCACACATAAAAGGCTGCCCCGCCAACTAACGAAAAATCCCGGAATGCACCATCGTGCTGGTTGGCGACCAGACGAGAGGGCCCGATGGACATTCTCGGGGGGGGCTCGGGCGTCCCCGCAGTCTCCAGACTAGTCCCGCAAAGATACCGTCCTGTCAGTGCGTGCCTGAAGGTAGCCAGCATGGAACCTCATTTCACTTCCTTCTCCTCTCCTTCCTTCACTCTTCACATTCATGAAAAAAGGAACTAAAAAGAAAAAAGCTGTACAGCGGCAGCACTCCCTCTCACACAAAGTGCACCTATCTAACATTCGAGGTCTGCACTCAAATCTCGCCGCAGTCCATCACCACCTAGAGACTGAGAAACCCGCTCTCTTATTCCTTTCGGAGACGCAGATCGGATGTCCGTCTGACGTGGCGTACCTATCTTACCCAGGGTTTACCCTGGAGCACAATTTTAAGCCACGCGCTGGTATATGCATGTACGCCCGGGACGACATCTGCTAGGTATCGGCGTCTCCGTAACCTTTAGGACTCCAGGTTCTCAACTCTTTGGGTCCTAGTGGACACAGGCCTAGATAAAATTGTCTACGCCTGTGTCTACCGTTCGCACAGCGGTGATTTGGAGACAACTAGGCTCACACAACACCTGAGTAAAGCGGCGGATGTGGCTCAGCAACGGTACCCTTCTGCCCAATTGGTGTTACTGGGGGACTTCAACGCCCACCATCAGGAGTGGCTCTTCCCACACCAGTGCACATACCATGCTGGACAAGAGACGTATAAGCTAGCGCTAGCGTTAAATCTCACCCAGCTGGTCCAGGGGGCAACGAGGGTGCCGGATGTTGATTCGCACACAGCCAATTGCTTGGACCTTCTGCAGACAACAGATCCAGACCATTACTCAGTGTCGATTTCTTCACCATTAGGTACTTCCGACCACTGTCTGGTGAAGTCTGTATCCGTCTACTCCCCGCCCGATCCTAGCCCTAGAGGCACCAGGCGGGTTTGGCGATACAGGTTAGCAGATTGGGATGGCATGCGATCTTTCTTCGCATGTTATCCTTGGCGGCCCACTTGCTTTTCTTCGACTGATGTTTCGTCGTGCGCGGACGCCGTGACGGATGTGTTGCGGTGGGGAATGGAGTACTACATTCCATTCTCTGACGTAACAATGTCTGGCGAGGCTCGACCATGGTTTGGTGCCGAGTGCAATCGCGCTGATGCGCTTAAACACGCGGCCTACCTGGCATGGGTCGACGCTCGGACGCGTTAAGCAAATGACGTGAGTCAGAAGAAGAGAGCCTTCAACAGGGCTGCCAAGTCCTGCAAGAAGGTGTTGCGGAGGGCTCGGTTTGACCACATTGGCCGAATTGGGAACACACTTGCTTCTTACCCAGCTGGTAGTAAGGCGTTTTGGTCCCTGGCTAAGTCGGTTGAATCGAACTTCTGCCGCCCCTCACTACCTCCACTGCTGAAACCCGACGGGTTGCTGGCCCACTCCGCTGAGGAGAAAGCAAACTTGTTTGCCTCTCTGTTTGCGGAATCTTCGCGTCTAGATCCTGGTGGCGCGAGGCTCCTTGGTACTCTTGGTGGATGCGAGTCGATTATGTCAGACATTTGTATTCATCAGAAGGATGTCCGAAGGGTACTGCGTAACCTGGACGTGAACAAGGCTAGTGGCCCCGACGGTATACCGGCAATTGTACTGAGGACTTGTGCGCCTGAGTTGTCTTCGATCTTGACACGCCTATATCGCCTTTCGTTTGAGACTGGAAAAGTGCCGATGGCTTGGAAGCAAGCTAACGTGCAACCCGTACCCAAGAAGGGTAGACCCATCTCGGTAACTTCCGTACTCTGTAAGAGTATGGAACGAATACTGACTGGTAAGCTCCTGGCATACCTAGAAGCTAACGATATTCTAAGTGACCAACAATACGGCTTCCGCCGAAATCGGTCAACAGGAGATCTTCTAGCGTATGCCATTCACATCTGGAGTGAGGCCATCGACAAACAAGGGGAAGCCCTTGCGGTCTCCCTTGATGTCTCGAAGGCCTTCGACCGGGTCTGGCACGACAACCTAATTGGCAAGCTTCCTTCCTTCGGTCTGCCCGCTGGTTTGTGTGATTGGATTGCTGATTTCCTGAGGGATCGGTCTATCGGAGTAGTCATAGATGGCTGCTCGTCCGGACTGCTGGCTATCAATGCCGGTGTTCCTCAGGGGTCGGTACTCTCGGCAACATTATTTTTGCTGCATATTAACGATCTGCTAAAACCCGGTACCTTTGGGTATGCAGACGACAGCACTGTTGCCGAGAGATACGTGCCTGACGCACGAGTTAGTGGTTCTCAGGTCCGGTCTCTCCGAGAGGCTATGGTTGGGCGCTTGAACTTGTCCTTGCAGGCTGTCTCAGAATGGGGCGATGCCAATCTGGTTAAGTTCAATGCTGCTAAGACCCAGGCGTGTCTATTTTCCGCTAAAAGGAGCCAATTTCACCCGGCTCCATCTTGCCAAGGTGTAACCGTGGCGATTACCGACCAACTTGATCTTCTTGGTGTTACTCTAACATCTACCCTTAATTTTGGTCCCTTTATAGAGGCAAAGGCTCAAGTGGCTGCCAAAAAGTTGGGGATCCTCGCAAAGGTGAGACGATACTTCACGCTCGATATAGACGATACGCACTCTAACAAGCGCAAGTCCGATCGTGTATGGAGTACTGCTCTCATCTTTGGGACGGATCTGCCAGATACCAGCATGATGCCCTTGAGTCAATTGAGAAACGAGCCAAGAGGATCATTGGCAATGATAGGCTCGTTGAGTCGAAACTCCAAAGTCTTGAACATAGACGCCGAGTTGCTAGCCTGTCGGTTTTCTATCGATTACATTTTGGGGAGTGTGCGACGGAATTGCATGATTTGATTCCGCCAAGCCCGTTTCATCAAAGGACCACAAGACGTACGGCGAAGTGCCACCGGTTCATGGTGGACATCCCATCCATACGCACAAAGCGTTTTGAGAAAACATTCATTGCGCGTACAGCTAGAGAGTGGAATTCTCTACCGGAGTCTGTGTTTCCTGTAAGCTACAACCTGGGAGTCTTTAAGTCAAGAGTGAATAGGTTACTTCTAGGCAAGCGTGCTCCATCTTCAACCACATCATCGCTTACCATCAGGTGAGATAGTGGTCAAACGCGAGCCTATCAAACATAAAAAAAGACTCTTCTCGCCACCATCTCTCCGGCGAGATGCCATCTGTCCGACTTGGTCGAGTGATTGAAATACCAGCATCTTAGCACTGCATACCTCTTCCTCTTTGAAGGAGGACTTGTAGATCTGCAAGATGTTGACCTCATCCATGTAGTCAATGGCATGTTGACGAATGCCAAAAGCTCGTTGGCAATGAGCTGTTTTGTAGCCATTACGACAAAATCGGGCAGCGATTACCACTGCGTCAAACGCGAATAAAATATTCGTGCTGTGTAGCGCACACGCGTCCGTTTCCGAGCGTGCATCGCACACGAAAGCCTTTATTTAGTGTGTATTAGGATGAACTGTACAAATCTGTGTGGGGTACACAGATTTGTACAGTTCATCCTTCAGAGCATAATCAGTAAAATTTTATGTTATGAAACGGTGTGAACAATAAACAGATATGCGATTGCAGCAATTCCAGAAGGCTTGCTATCATTTATTGAAGTATTCCATTGTCTATCTCCGAAGTTCTTCATCAGGTCTTCACCAAATTTAAACGGAACAACCACGGAAATATACCCTTTCAAACAAAATAATAATCTTCGAAATCAATCCAGGCGTCTTCGAGTAATCGGTGTAATTTATATATATATATAATATGTATATATACGCGACGAATTGTGTATCCTTCTCCTTTATCGAAGTCGGTTAAAAATAAGCACCAGTCTGGGTCGAAACCTACGGCTACTACACAAGTCGGGACTACCACACTTTTCTTTCAATGTCTGAAGTTTGATAACTCGCTCAGTCAGTTGCGTAGCAGACGGCGGCGTAGCAGTTTTTCGTAGCAGACGGCGTAGCAGTTTTTTGTAGCAGATAGCGTAGCAGTTTTTCGTAGCGATTAGTGTAGTACTTTTTTGTAGCAGTTACCGTAGCTTGTTCGTGTTTCGTTGGAATAGCAAAATGTATGATTGTTCCAGTGTAAGAAAGAGACAGAACTACACAGGACGAATAGCACTATCCCGTTTTCACAATAAAATCATGATAGCACTGATACTTGACTTTGACTGGCCTGTTGGTCTAGTGGTTAGTGACCCTGACTGCTATGCCGGAGGTCGTGGGTTCGATTCCCACCCAGGACAAATGTTTGTGTAATGAGCACGATCATTTGTTCTGTGTCTGGGTGTAATTTATCTATAATATGTATGTATTTAGAAATATATAAGTATGTTTATCAGTTGTCTAGTACCCATAACACAAGCTCTGCTTAGCTTGGGACTAGATGGCGTTGTGTGATAGTTGTGGAATATTATTATTTATTATTATTATTATTATACGTTGTATTATGACCCTGTTAACCCGAAATTTCTTTAATCAAAGTTGTTTGCTATTTATCGAAGCTGTGATGTTAATTACGATTTATGAACTACTTTATATGTTTGTGTAGCAGCCGCGTATTTCTTAGAGGAAGTGTTTTTCTTATTTTCAGTTAGTAAAGAAAAAAAAACATTAAAAGCAAACAGGTAATGAATACGTAGAAATAAGAAAAAAAAAGTAAGTCACCCGCAACTTACTTATCTATTATTTGCTACAGCTAATTCTAGGGAATTATATAAATAAACAGGCCAAGAGCGACTCGCACCAGGCATACGGTGCCGAAGAAGTCAAATTTTTTACTGGTATTATATTTTTAACGATATACTTTTATAGGGTTTTCTGTAAATTTTAAGTATTACTACCGGATTTTTTTTTTAAATTTTAGACCCAGCGATTTCGGAGATAAGAATTATTTATCCTCTATTTCTTAAATAACTTAAAAATATATATTTTCAAAATAGGAACAAAATAGCCCATATAATAATCCCTTTCATGTGATATATAGCCCGGTACAGTTTGGATTTTTTTTAATTTTGCTATTTTCACCCCAAAAGTGTCCCCTATATTCCAAATCCATTTATTTTCGTTACTTTATAGGTTTTTCTGTAAATTTTAAGTACTACTACCTGACTTTTTTCAAAATTTTAGACCCAGTGCTTTCGGAGATAAGAATTATTTATTATCTATTCCCCGCATGCCGACGGGCGTTCAGGGGTTTATTAAATAAATAATGATCTTATATCCTGTGGCATGGTCCACATGCATTCTTAGGTAGTTATTACATAGTGTTAGAAAAAAAAACGCAACACAAAACGCAACGCAAACGCAGAAACTCAATTTTAAAAAGCCTTTTTTTTCTTTTTTAACCGACGAAAAAAAAGGAGGAGGTTCTCAATTCGACCGTATATATGTTTTTTTTTTTTTTTTTTTTTGTGTATGTTCAGCCCTCACTCCGTCATTTATGAACCGATTTTGATTATTCTTTTTTTGTTAGATAGGGTACACCTCAAGGGTGGTCCCATGTCAAGGAAATCAGGATCTGACAATGGAATCCTGACAAAATAGAGAGAAAACCTCGAAAATTGTGGGCACGTTTAGCGTTTCTGTATGTGTGTTCAGCCCTCACTCCGTCATTTATGAACCGATTTTGATTATTCTTTTTTTGTTAGATAGGGTATACCGCAAGGGTGGTCCCATGTCAAGGAAATCAGGATCTGACAATGGAATCCTGACAAAATTGAGAGAAAACCTCGAAAATTGTGGGCACGTTTAGCGTTTCTGTATGTATGTTCGGCCCTCACTCCGTTATTTATGAACCGATTTTGATGATTCTTTTTTTTTAGATAGGGTATACCTCAAGGATTGTCCCATGTCAAGGATATCAGGATTTGCTCATGGGATCCTGAAAAAATTGAGAGAGAACCTCGAAAATTGGGCACGAATATTGTTTCTGTTTACTTTTCATAACTGAATCAGGTATTTGCATTTAGGAACCATCACATCATGAAACTGAGCTGATGATGGAAACCCTATCTTTCCTAAACAATAGAAGTCAGATACAAAAAACTGGTTTTAGTGACAAATACCACTTAATATGCTTTGACGAAAAGACGTCTTTACAATATTGGAGGTAACCTCAACTGGTCAATATCCTGGGAACTTCATGGAAGGATTGTTATATCATCAGCTCAGTGGCAAGAGGAATGATAAAGAATTAGAAATTAGCCTCAGAGTGTTTAAAGATGATGCGAGCCACAAAAAATCATGAAATAAAAAACTTTTTAACAAAAAAATTAACCGACGAAAAAGAACTAAAAAGCAAAAAATAAATAAACCTTTTAAGTCTTGAGTAATGAGCTTATTTACCTACATAAAATATCAAATTTTATATAAACTAATGATTGATTGATTGATTGATTGATTAATTACCTACTTACAGCCTTCTTCATTTGTAAGTACCTACTTATAAAATTTAGATATTTAATAATCAGATTGTTGTTTGGCGCCGACTCAAAATTAGTTTATATAAAATTTGATATTTTATGTAGGTAAATAAGCTCATTACTCAAGACTTAAAAGGTAAAACATACACACCTCCTCCTTTTTTTCGTCGGTTAAAAATCGAGTAGCAACGAACGAAGTGTCAGAAACGGCCGTTTTTGGTACTTTTGCCTACTACTTTGGATACGAAACATTCTGAGGCCTGTTTTAACAATGTAAAAATACTTTATCCTCTTTGTAACAAACGTGACGTTGGATTCTTTAATATTTATTTTCTATGCTTTGCTACGATTTTTATTCAATGAGGGCGCCACTTGGCCGGTAGTAGACCCTCAAGTTGTTTTTTTACAGTCGCGTTTTTTCTAATGCTATTGTGATTTCGTAATTTGAAGTTTGAGTGTGAATAATAGGAAAGTATGTTATCGGACTCTACAATAAAAACACTGTTCTTAGATTACTTGTCTATTCATAGTGCAACATGCAAAATTTCATGTAAATTGATACAGTGGTTTTAACAACTACCCACACACACACACACACTATTTCTGACAAATCGTTGATAACAGAATTTGATTAAAATTCAACTCTCGAATTACAAGTATTGTCTACATGTTATTCTAAGGTCTGTTTATTCAACAACCCATAAAAGTTTACTTTAAGTGCCTCGCTCCAATAGAAACCTCAGCAAGTTGTTTTTTATGAGCCCGGTCGTAAATATGTCAAACTGCGATAAGAGGCTCGGCCGTTCACAGGTTAAAAATATATTTTTTCAAATTAGGAACAAAATAGCCCATATAATAATCCCTTTCATGTGATATATAGCACGGTACAGTTTGGATTTTTTTTTAATTTTGCGATATTCACCAAATTTAAAGTTTATCGGTCCAGTAGATTTGGCGAAACATGAATGTGACAGACGAATAAACAGACAGACACATGAGTGAACCTATAAGCGTTCCGTTTTTCATTCGGGCTTTCGGAACCCTAAAATTGGGTTCTCGAATAAATATTTATCCTGTGTGATGTCTAGACACGTAATTTGGCCACGTGTATCAGATTTCAATGGTACATTATCATCCTATTATATTTCTTTCCATGTCTTCAATTGAGAAGGTGCCTCTATTATTTTCATTGAATTAAATAATTGTATGAGTTAATCGATTTTTATCGTATCCAAATTTTTCACGATTTATTAAATAACTAACCCAATAACTTTAGAATGTCTGTAATTTTGTATTGGTCTTCAATTGTGGTTTGTTCTTTCATTTTATTTTGTGGCTAAACTTTTGAAATTAACAATAAAACAATACTCTAACCTATCCACTTATCAACTATGAGTCATCAGGACATGAAATTTAAATGTATTTATAGTAAACTACATTCAAAAATGTGCATCACCTATGTGTCTCACCAAAAGGCTTAAAGTCTCCCAAAGGGTAATGGAGAGAGTTTTTCTTGCGTGATCGAATCAGGAATGATGATATCCTCAAGAAAGCAAAGGTTACCGACATAGCGCCTTACCCATTGCCACTTCAGTTTGGCAGGAATCGCCAAACTGAAGTGGCAGTGGGTAAGGCACATTCTTCGCATTACATAGCCCTGCAACATACACGTATTTGCCCAATATAGTGTACCTATGGAATTTAAATTGAGTTACTTAATAGTTAAATATAACCCATTATTTAAACTGTTATTTCGTTATTTAATTAATTGAAATTGTTAAGCTTTGCTGAAGCCATTATAAAACTTTTTTTATTTTTAATTAATTGATGTGAGATTTTTGGTTTATAACCTCTGTTAACCTTGTGTTGAAAAAGAACAAAGCTATGTTTAAAAGTCTGCCAAGAATAACGTAGGTAGACCTAAAACGTATTAAGGTTTTTATCAAAAAACATTAATATTATTAACTTTCACTGTTATTCTTAATTACGCGCCTAATTTAACTTCCACTCCTTTGTCGCCAACTTAACTGGTTTGGCCTAAATTTTTGGTAAAAAACAAGTAAAAAAAACATATATCAAAATAATATACAGTCAAGGTAAAAACTGACTCGTTACGGTCTATTCTTGTAACATTTTGAAGCGCAATTAGACAAACTAGTAAGTCGCCCGGTGATCGAAATCCGACCATTAAGGTTTTATTGTCAAAAACCATTAACATGACATGACTGCGTACTATTAAAAAAGAGTATATACGTGTCAAAGACATGAACTGTGTGTAATGTTTTTTTTTATTAATTTATTCTGTTTCTAATGCATATTTTATAAAAATATTAGTTTTTTGCACTCCTCGTATAAACTTCAACTGTGCCAAATTTCATTCTCCTCCGTCCGCGTAATTTTCGTAAACAGGTTTTGAAAGTTTTTGTTCACGTATCAATATTATATAGATACATAATCTGTATGTTTTTATTTGTTCCGTTCCCGATGAAATCCACTTTTTTTTTTACCGACTCAGTATTTTCATACTGACATTATTCATCATCTGCCTAGCCTTTTCCCAACTATCTTGGGGTCGGCTTCCAGTCTAACCGGATGCAGCTGAATACCAGTATTTTACATGGAGCGACTGCCTATCTGACCTCCACAACCCAGTTACTGGGTAATACGATACCCCTTGGTAAGACTGGATGTCAGACTTTCGGGCTTCTGACGACCCGTAACGACTGTCAAAGATTCACGATTGACAGCCGAGACCAACGGCTTAACGTGCTTTCCGAGGCACGGAGGAGTCTCGGTATGTAAAGATGGTCACCCATCCATGGACCAACCCCGGCAAGCGTAGCTTAAACTGATAGATCGACCCGTGCGGCTGTTATTACTTAAGCCACGAGCTCCTCTGATACTGACATTATTGTAAAATGAAATTAACTATCTCACTTGATGGTAAACGATGATGTAGTCAATGATGGTGCACGCTTGCTTAAAAGTAACCTGTTCACTCCTGACTTTAAGACCCTCAGATAAAATAAAGTTCATTTTAAATAGCCTGTTTGATAAAAAAAATATAAATGTTTGCTAACAACTAGACGTTGGTGAAAAGTTACGCTATTTTGGACCTTATTTTCAAGAGATAGTTATCTCGTCTGATATATGTTCAAATGTGTCCCTGTCTTGATAAAAGAAAAAATCATCAAACTGACGAAGGTATAAACGACTTGGCTGTACATAGCGCAAATTAAGTAAGTTAATTACAACCATAATTTTAACCACAAAGTTATTTGGTAAGACGGATCCTTAAACAAAGGATTGCTGGAGGCACATTTATGAAATTGTAATTAACTGAAGTAATGAAGAAATTAAATTAATGTACTCATAACATGTTGAAGAGGCAATTACATGGGATAAACGTGCTTGGGAACTAACAGGCTTTAGACTTAGGTATCAAATAGGATTGTCTATGAGCTCTAAAAATCCCTATGGTTTTATAGGGAAAGTACTGAGTGTGGCGCGGATATAAATAGTTACGAATAGATACTTCATTTTAGACATGAAGGGCTTGTGTATATAAGGAACGTTCGCATTTCGCGTTTCCATCATAGTCGTACTCTGTCGAAAACATTTCTAATTTCCCTAAATTTGGTCAAGTATTTAATGATAAATTGTTTTTATTTGGCAACTAGGCTATAAATAACAAGTTTATTAAGTACGAAAATAGCGTAGTTGACTCATTTTGTATATTTGTATAAAATTTTTTTTTTTATCCATAATCGAAAATAGAAACAATTTTTGAAATCCTTTTAAAGTTGAGTAAATTAGAAATATTTTAAATCTGGTGGAAGGGGAAACAGCCACGTAACAGAAAAAGGATGCAGACACTGACAGAGATTTGAGATGAGCGAGATATCCCCATCATGCGTCCACTCTTCCTTAAACCAATATTTTAAATGTTAACTACTGCTTCCTTTAATTACCGACTTTTATACTGTTCTCAGAATAAAAAACTTTTTAACTAAAAATAAAACCGACTTCTAAAAATTGCAAATTAACTTTAATTTCGGAAGTCGGTGTTTTTATTTTTTTGTTTCTTCGTTATTTGACACCAACTTCCGAAATTAAAGTTATTTTGCAATTTTTAGAAGTCGGTTTTATTTTTAGTTAAAAAGTTTGTTATTTTTCACTTTTTAGTTGTTATAACCCAGAAGTAAAACTAAATATTAAAGTTATGCCCGAATGGATAACCCTAATAACATGGAATTTGAGCATTTGGAGACAACCAAACGTCATCTATGTATACATATTTTTTGTTTATGTTGATTTTTTCAAAAAGTGCTGAATCAATTTCGATAAAATTTATATGGTACCACTTTTGAAGTACGACCCACCAAACAAAAAAAAATCATCAAAACTTGTTCACAAATGGCGGAGATATCGCGTAACATACATACAAAAAAAACATAGAGACGAATTGAGAACTTCCTCTTTTTTGAAGTCGGTTAAAAATGATGCAAAGACTGACGTATGATGTCACAGCCATTAGGTTACGCGCGTACAAAAGAGATGTGAGATGAGCGAGATGTCGCTATCATGCGTCCACTCTTCCTTAAACCAATAATTTAAATGATAATTACTGCTTCATTTAATTACCAACTTTGATATTGTTTTCAGAAAAAGATTCAGTTTTAGTGTTATTTTTTGTATCTCTACATGAATAAAAAAAAATATATATAAAAAGACGAGAGAAAAAGAGAGAGAGAGAAAAAGAGTATTCTATTCTATTCTATCAAAGTGCTATCCGCGTCTGTCTGTTTCTCCGTTAACTCCTCCTAAACCACGCAACGATTTGAATGCTGTTTTCACTAATAGGCAAAGCGATTAACTCGGTTGAGCGTATAATTTGCACCCGTGCGTAGTCGGGCCGGGTCGCTAGTCATGAATAAAATATGGCCTAAAAACAAACACAGGGGGCCCGTTAGGGTCGATATCTGCCTGCGGTCGCGGATAACTTTGAAAGAGAGGTACCATGGCTCTTGGCACAGGCAACTGAAGGAGCAAGGGTGGCTTTTAGTCAGTAAAAGTCTGACACGCCCTCGCGGTCCACCCAGAGCAGAGGAAGTCACTGGATGACTTCCCACCCTCCAAAAAAAAAAGAGAATATCCTATTGACCTCCTAAAGCAACAACGCAAAACACAGACTGTCATCTTAGTTTCGACTGCTGTGATTGAATTGGCCAATCAGATCAACCAATCAGATTTGACGACGGTTTTTTTTATTTTGCCAATGCTTCTTCGTGACTGCAAAAAAACTTTAACAGATTAGTTAAAATCCCTTTCATATGAAGAAACAGAATCTAACTTAGTCAGACTAAACTAGACATAAAAGGTGTACGAGCTTTTATTTAACTTACATACACACTACACACATCACACAGCATCACATACATTTTGCTCGCTCACACCCGATGCTGTTCATTCTTTTATAATTATATTTGACTTTTTTAGTCATTTTCAAAATACAATTTTATTTTGTTGTTTAACTTACCCCACCAACTATTATTATTATTGTCTAATCTAAATTATTAGTGTCGGTTTTAAATTATTATTATTATTGTCAAATTTGAATTAGTATTATCTATTTTAAATTATTGGTGTCAGATTTGATTATTATTGTCTATTTTAAATTTTTATTGTTTGATTTGAATTTTCGTTTATTTATTTGATTTACAAATACATATAAATTATATTTTTAAATATTTCAATGAAAAAATAAAAATAAAAACATTTAAAAATATAAAAAATAGTATCCCACCGGTATCGGGAACAGGGTCCAAGCTACCGGCGGTCAGGGCTCCAGAGAGAGGAACCACCTGACAATGCGAGCCGTGTCCAGAAGTACTGCTTTCTGAATCAAGGCCTTGATCCAGCTGCCTAATGATTTGAATTATTATTATTATAGTCTAATTTAAATTATTACTTTAATTAAAAGGTCTCAACATTAAAAAGATAGATACTATGAAAACTAGCGAGATAGCCCCAACACAAATGTATTCTATTACTTACTTACCTCTTACTCTGATGCAATTTAATGTATGAGAAACAATAAAAACATTTTGATTTTATTTTTTGATTTTGGTTTGACGTTCTGAACATTATCATCATAATTTCTACTGCCGGAAATACGAGCAGGCCTTCCCCACGCGTCACAGAGTACATTATAATATGCCACGCGTCGTCACATAGACTCTCTCAGTCTGTTTACCTATTAGCAAACATTTGAGTGACCGGTAGGTCAGGAAACCCGACAATGATATTTAGGTATTGTGTCACCAAAGCTGACTAGCCTTTTCATTTGTAAAGTATGAGCCACTAATTATTTCAAAGGAAAATACCCTCTGATGTCATTAATAACGTCATTAATAAGGATAAAAAACTATTTTATATTTTGGTATTTAAGTACATTCCGTCTGTTAACTAACGTAGCCCAACCTTTTCCTGGTCATGCATAATGGAGTTTGATTCATAATGATCCGTTCATTTCATAGAAGATGGATGACCTACATCCTTTGGAAGGCGTACGAGGGGCCGAAGCCAACTCGCAGAAGGCCTCTTTAGACGCTTTTTATGAAATGAGGCACAAACCGTCGATTATCCTTGTACGCGCTATACAAGTGCACCCAAGGACAACCCCCGGTAGGTGTAAATGTGTTGCAAGGTAAGGAAAACAAAGATATCGGGCTATGGTTTCAGGAGGCTAAAGTGAACTAGTTACCAAGAACTATGTAAAGACTACGCCTTTGCCTGAACAATGTTACTAAAATACATCGATTATAAAGGCAAGGGGTGACTTGCACACTCAATAAATGGGCCTCTAAAAACGGCCGCTAGCACGTAGTGTGACGTAGCAACAGGGAGACAAAATTATTCTGAGGTGCTTAAGGAGTGGAGAGGTATATCAGGACAATCCCGGAAGAACGGTCAAAATCCCTACCAGCATCTTATTGATTTATACTCGTACATTCTTCTCCTGAGCTCGATTGCTCTGAGAATATCCAGTCAAACAAGCCAATAAAGGCAAGAGAGAGGTGAGAGCTCTGTCCCTTACAAGAATGAAATATAAACTCTATTTGTCATTATAAAAAAAAAGAAAAATGTTTATTCAGAGTAACATTCTTATCCATGTAATTTTTACCTCTGCCAAACTGCAAAGCAGTTTGTTGGCAGTTGTAGCTCCTTTTTTTCTCTTTTTAAGGGTTCCATACCCGAAGGGTAACCAATGGGACCCTATTACTATGCCTCCGCTGTCCATCCGTCTGTCAGCCAGCTGTATCTCATGATCCGTAATAGCTACACAGTTGAAATTTTCACAGAAATGTATTTCTGTTGCCGCTATAACTACAAATTATAAAAATGTGGGATCGAGGGCAAAGTAAACAGCCAATTTGGGTGGTTTGACTGCGTTTTAATTATCAATAAAAAAACAAGTTACACTTTATAAAAATCTTTAGAGCTAAAAAAACACACCGCGCACACTATCGTCCATTCGTCGTTCTCCTACTCCCTCGTCTAGTGTTGTCCTCCGTCATCCAGTGTTACCATTCCATTCACCTTACATTCCCACATTCGGCCATTCTGACTTTCATGACTGTCCCCAGTCATACACTCGTAAAAAAATATTTCACCGATACGGCTAACCTCGTCGAGCACGCGGTCGCGTCGTATACTTGAGTTTTTATTTTAATATTACTCGATCCCGGACGAGCCCCCAATTTGTGGGATCGAGGGCAAAGTAAACAGCCAATTTGGGTGGTTTGACTGCGTTTTAATTATCAATAAAAAAACAAGTTACACTTTATAAAAATCTTTAGAGCTAAAAAAACACACCGCGCACACTATCGTCCATTCGTCGTTCTCCTACTCCCTCGTCTAGTGTTGTCCTCCGTCATCCAGTGTTACCATTCCATTCACCTTACATTCCCACAAAAATATATATATTTTTTTTAATTTATTTTAATTTTATTATTTGTTGTTATAGTAGCTATAGAAATACATGCTGTGTGACAATTTCAACTGTCTACCTATTACGAAACATGAGATACAGTGGAAAAAGAACCCAAAAAAACACGTTTTCGACGTTTTCACGTCTAGAAACGTGTTTTTTTTGTTTTTTTTTTTCAGTTTATGGTGGAAGACGTAGTCCGACTCGCACTTAGCCAGTATTTATTCTTTTAATTTTTTCCTTTTGACCACCACTTAGTCATAAATGTTGTTGGTGTAGACTTTACGGCACTGATTATTCATTGACTAGCTTGAAAATGAGCGTTTTTGTGGTCATTATAATTGACCTTTATTTGTCATTATTACTAATCCCTGTGACTACTATTGTGATGTTGACACGATGTTTATGTTATAACTAGCTGTCCCGGCAAACTTCGTGTCGTCTCAGAACGAATGAACATAATATTCGTTCCATACGAAATGTATGCAAAAATGAATTTTCTCTTTTACTTTTTTTATGTGATTTTTTTATGTTTTAATAGTTATTCTGCTATTCGGAGTGGAGACAAATCCAACAAATCAAAGATCATTGAAATCGATGCAGTCGTTCTTGAGTTACAAATGGTGTAACTAACCCATATACGTCACCCGGGCCTGCGGACGGCGAGTAGTGGGTAACTCGCCGCCCGATCAGCACCAGGCCCGAGAGTCGACGGCGCGTAGTGTTCCACGCGCGCCTCAAAGAGTTGTCAGCAAAGGACGGGGCCTGCCACGGCCAATGCCTGCCCGGGGGTTGAGGATAAATTCGAAAGAGTTACCTCGCCCCCGGGCGCGTAGGGCAGGGAGGAACAGGGGTGGATTTTAGTCAGTAAGAGTCTGACACGCCCTTCCGCTCCACCCCAGAGCGGAAGAAGTCGTAAGATGATTTCACACCCCCCAAAAAAAAAAAAAACCCATATACGTACATAAGTAACTAAAGAATTAACTAATTTTTTTATATGCATTTGTAAATGCTATTCTATTTTATTTAATTTACTATGCGACTCACTTTGAAATCTCGAAAAAAAAAACAGCTGTTCCGTACATTTTGACAATTTATGCGAACATAAAAATGTAAGCAACAGCTGATTTTTATTCGCAATTTCAAAGTACTCCCATAGTAAAAGTTATTCAGTTCGATGGTCTAAATCACTCCTTAAAGTTTCAAAAGTTAAGTTTGTTTGCTCTATCTTAATAATGGCGATAGATGGACGGTTAAAATTTTCACAGAATGTATATTTCTGTTGCCGCTATAACAACATATAATAAAAATAAATTAAAAAATTAACGGGGCTCTCCTCTCTTTTTTTTTTGCTCGATCTTAATAATGGCAACATAGACGCGTTTCCGCGTCCACCAAAAACGGCCGTTTATGACACTTTTGCTTACTACTTTGGATACGAAACATTTTGAGTCATGTTTCAACAACGTAAAAATACCTTATCCTCTGTGTAACAAACGCAACATAGGATACTTTAATCTTTATTTTCTACGCTGTGCTACGGTTTTTTATTAGATGAGGGCGCCACTTGGCGGATATATACGCCTTAAGAGAAGAACGTGCCAGCCTTCTGGCCTTGCAATGTACTCGTATCGATCAGTTGGCGAGAACATCCTTGAAAAGATATGCGCATTCGGACCCCATGACTCAAACAGCCCCGCACGACTCAACACTGTAAATCAATTAGGTTATATGTATCATCGTCATCATCATCAGCCGCAGTCCACTGCTGGACATCCGCCTCTCCAATTGCACGCCATTCAGCTCGGTTCTCGGCAACTCTCATCCAGCTGCTACCAGGTTATCTGTATGTACATCTTTTATTCATATTAAGCTAGATTTACAAAAATACTTTAACCATATCTACATTATAACCAAAAAATCTTATCTAACTACGTACATAAGTACTCGTATACAAAAAAAATACGTTCAGGCGTCGAAGTACTCCTCCACATCGTTGTCATCTGGAAACCTGTCCAGAAGACTGGCAGCATTGCCGTGTTGAATAGTAATGCTAATTCTTTGAGCAAAGAACGAGCCAGCCCTCTGGTCCATAAAGTGTTGATTAGTCAGTAGGTTTATAGTATTTGCGCAGCTTCCGCAGTTGATAAAATTTGCTTTGGTAGCATTTTTCTGCATCGTGCTTCAAGCATTTTCTTTAGTTTCGAGAATCGGTCGTAAAACAATAAATAGAATAAAATGTACCAAATTTTGAATGATTGTGTAGTCTTGTTTTTGGGAGTCGATTGTACTCTTTGAATAGGTAAAAGTTTTTAGTAACGAGTCAATAAAATAGGTAATCTCTAGTTTTTACATTCACGTGTGCTAGATCATCAATAAAATATCTTGAAATATTAATAGAAAACTGCGATTTACTTCGATTCAAACGCAGTTCGCAGTAGAGACGCTACGTTTTGTTATGTAGGTACATGGTAAATTACAATTGAAATTAAATATTTTAAGCCGAAATATAACATCATTGATAGGCTTGTAACGTAACACGGTTTGTTTTTAATATCCGTGATTAATAAATTGGCGTGAGGTACTCGGCCCGATTCCTGGGTTGAATTTCTCAGAAGCAATAGCACCATTACTTTTGTCTGTCTAGAATCATGTTTTCACCAAAGGTTGTTGGTGCAACTTGAAACTAGATTAGATAGACCAACCCGGGCCTGCGGACGGCGAGTAATGGGTAGCTCGCCGTCCGATCAGCACCAGGCCCGAGAGTCGACGGCGCGTAGTGTTCCACGCGCGCCTCAAAGAGTTGTCAGCAAACAGGACGGGGCCAGTCATGGCCGATGCCTGCCCGGGGGTTGAGGATAAATTCGAAAGAGTTACGTCGCCCCTGGGCATTCAGGGCAGGGAGGAACAGGGGTGGGTTTTAGTCAGTAAGAGTCTGACACGCTCTCCCGCTCCACCGCTGGAGAAGTCATTGAATGATTTAGCATCCCACAAAAAAAAAAAAAAAAAAAGATTAGATAGACCAGACTTAATAGTTCGGAAAACCAACCGCTGTAATGCAATAAATATCGTTTTTGTTGAATAAAATACACTACTGGACGAACATCCAATAAAGTGTAGTCAGCAGTTGAATGGATGTATATTTCGTTTTTCATACGAGAACCACAATTGAGATTTTCTGAATACCACATCGATCGAGTTTTGCAAAAAGCCTATCGCAGTCGGAATTATAGTGACGCGCGATTGGCATATAGAGCCGAATTCGGGCTTTTAAATACAATAAAACCATTTTTGCTATTCGACGTTTCACAGCGGTAGGATGTGTCCCGCGTTCGTTACTTTGGGGCATTTTATTTTTGAGGTATATACGATTTTAGCAGGGCTCCCATTTTGGACCACACATTCTGGCATCGGGAGCAGTCATACTAACGTATTGGCTGCTATTGATATACCACATAATGAGCTCATCGTTACCATCACCATCTTCCTGCCCTCGTCTGATTTTTTTTTTATCATTGGCAGGCTCACGCTTGACCACTATCTCACCTGATGGTAAGCGATGATGAGGTCGACGATGGAGCACGCTTGCCTAGAAGTAACCTATTCACTCTTGACTTAAAGACGCTCAGGTTGTAGCAATCAGGAAACAGACTCCGGCAGGGAATTTCACTCCTAACCTACACAAGGAATGTGTTCCCAACACGTTTTATGCGTGGGATGTCCACCATGTACCGATGGCGCAACGCCGTACATCTCAACGTTACTTTGGGTTGACGGAACACATTTTATTTTATCATTCACCCCTATCTATCGTCATACGAACACTCACTCCCTTTTCTTTCATATTATAGAAAGCCTTCCATGACCTATTATTATCATTTGTATTGATTTATTTATTTGGATTACCAACAAAGGAAACACAAAAACAATTCAATACACAATAATACTCGTACAAGGTTATTTTACGTATGCTCCTTCAGTTATAGGAGACCACACAGCATACACATATGTATAACTAGGCGAAAACAAGATAAAATAATAGTGTACCAAATTGGTTTGAAAAAATATAAACAGATTAAATCATTCTGAGACAGATAAAATAATAACATATAAATTAGAATTATTATTAAAATTAATATACTTGAGTAACACGACAAAAAAGAACACAGATTTATATTTTGTTATTTCGTTAATTTGCATCGGTTAGGTTCTTTCTGTATTTTGAGATTGAGAGGGTGATGTCCAGGTAACGGTAACGCTTGGACAAATCATGCCTACAAAGTACTGGGAGACTGGCGAAGTGGCTCAGATTGATTTTAGATTTTATTATTATTATTGATTATTTATGTCTATTATATTACATATAAATATTTTTAAATATTTACTTATAAAAATTTAAAAAATAGTAGCCCACACTATCGGGATAGGGTCCAAGCTACCGGTGGTCAACTTTGACCTCTGAGTTTGTATCAGTGCTTCTTCTCAGGATAGTCTAGTAAACACCGGCCTTGTAGAGGATCCACCATCACCCCGGTGTTGAAAATGGCGCCATCACTCTGACCATAGCTAAATATAGCTAGCATAGTTCGTTTTTGTCATGTTTAAAGTATGCTTTATTATGTCCTAAGTATGCCTTATTATGTCCTAAGTATGCCTTATTATGTCCTAAGTATGTCTTATTATGTTTTAAATACGTATTATTATGTTTTAAATATCCTAAGAATAAAGGTAAAAATATGTTCCATGTCAAGGTTTATGAGGTAACTTTTTTGTATAGCGCAAGTAGTGCATGCCACAGCGCTAAAATTGACCAATTGTGTTAAAGTCCGTAGTAAGAAATTTCGGCTAGTCAGCGATTGGTTGATCATATTCATGCTTCTCATGATTGGCTACAGACAGTGGAAAGTTTTCGGAGTCCACCATGTTGTTTTATGTACATATTGAAATACATATGTAAAGTTCCTTTGTTTTTATTGTAGTTTGTAGATTTGTGAGAATGTAAATTTAGAATCTAATATTAAAGTATAACGTAGATTCAGTTTGTCCTTAGAATACACACTTTGTATTATGTATAAATGTCAGTTTTGTTGTTAGTAAGACCAGTAAATATGTAAAAGTAAATATGCAGGTGTTCATTACATAAGAGATAAGTAAGACTTCTCTGATTGGTTATCGTTAGAATGTCAGAGTGCCTGTGATTGGTCGAAAGTTAATGTTCAAGTTAATTTGTAGAATTAACGAAATGTATTGGCTGTCCGGGTCTGCATTTGCTGCACTACGTGCCCCATAGAATTTGGGTAATATATATAGGCACCCCTGGCAGTCAAAATTACCCCGCCCGATCACCATGTATGGCAAGCCGATCTCCTGGGAGAAGCAAGCCAAATACTTGGGAGTCATATTAGATGAACATCTAACCTTTGCCAAGCACATAAGTAGCGTCCGCGCGCGGGCCTACTTCGCGCAAGGGAGACTCCATAATTTGGTGTCCAGCCGCAGTAAACTGTCACTCAAGTGCAAGCTGCGGCTGTTCACCACAGTGATCCGTCCCATCATGACGTACGCCTGTGCGGTCTTCGCGCACGCAAAGTCACATCTCCTCCACAAGATGCAGACCCTGCAGAACCGCTTCATCCGCAGAGCAGTGGGAGCCCCCTACTTTGTTCGGAATGAGGAGCTGCATGTGGATCTCAGACTCCCCACCGTCCAGCAGTTCATGAAACGCCTCACCAAGCGTTTCTTCGAGAAGGCTGCTAAACATAGAAACCCCCTAATCGTATCGGCCGGCCGATACGTCCCCTCCCAAGTTAGTAAAATTCGCCGGCCACGGCACACTTTAATCACACCCGACGACGCTACGACCCTGCTCCAGGAGAGCCGTAGGGAAACTAGCACGTTGAAAAGACGCAGACCACCGTCCTTCCGTCCTCGCCGCCGAGGACCGTCGCGAGACCCCATGCTGAGCCAAGCAACCAGTCCCTTGACAGAGCCAGCCCGCGCCGCTGTGCCGATAGTTTCAAGTCCGCCCGCATGACATATTCACACGACACCGACTCACACCGCGACGTGGCGTGTCCTAAGTTAATATAGGCACGTCGTGAAGCAACCTGACGTACAGACACCCTCTGTCGTGCGCGGCATGTCCGAACACGGCAGGGGACTTAAGACACAGAAATCCCCCCAGTCCCTTTGCTCAAGCCAGCACGCACCGCTGAGCTGTAGTTTTAAAAAAATTCGTCCCTAAATAATCACATCATGATTCAGCTGTCCCTTGAGGCCCTCCCCCCGCGACGCCCTGAGCCGAGGTCCGTACCCCAAAGGGGGTGCCCTCAGCGTAGTCGCGAGTAGTTTAAGTATAAGTCCTGGCTGGAGGCTTTAATAATAATTAAAACCACCACGGGCACGTCCGCTTAAGCAGTCGACAACCACTATGGTTGAACTGCGAGTTTCAGACACAAAAAAAAAAACAGTCAAAATTAGTCTCTCAGCGTCAGTGACTCAAGTGAGCTCGAAAGCCTCTGGCTTCGCTCCTATCGCCTAGTACCATACCTTGTACGGCGGTTTAAATGTCTTGTACCACTCCTTGTACAGACTGTAAAGTGTCTAGTTCCGCACCTTGAACTGACTGTTGTTACTGTCCACTATTGGGGCAGTAATTCATATTGTTTTCCATAGTAATTCTGTGTTATACCTGTGCTTCATGTGACTTTTACCATTTTACCTTTATTTTATGTACCAATATACCATTTTTATTCAATCTGTGTATCAATTTTATTGACCCACTTGCTCAATTCATCACACGTGAGTGTCGCGAGACAACAATACGCCAGTCACACACAAATCCTTCAACCCTCGCGCCTATCGCGAAAAGCATCGTCAACAGGCCTCATTTAGCTAAAACTGACAAATAAAAATGTTGACGTGTAAAAGTGTTGTTAAAGCCTATTTACTTAAATAACATAATTTATCATTTATCAGGGCTCCTGAGAGAGGAATCTCCTACCAATACGCACCGTGTCCAGGAGTACTTTGCCCAACGAGAACCTCCTTAGGTGTTCGTCGAGGCTCTTGGCTATTAAACCATTGGCCGTCACGACTATCGGCACTATGATTGCTTTATCCACCCCCCCCCCATGCCGACAACTTCGCGAGCCATATAAAGATACTTTTTTTTGTTAATCTTTCTCAGCTTTCACGAGGTTCTCGTCATGAGGGACAGCTATATCAACAATCATCGTGAGACGCTCTAATCGATCTATCACCACTATGTCAGGCTTATTGGCAACAATAGTCTTGTCAGTGAGGATAGATCGATTCCAAAATAAACGTGATATTGCCAATTTCGAGAACTGGGTCGGACACATACATTATTATACGGTAGTTCTGATTCCACACGATTGTATTTAAATTATTATTTATTTATATTATGATTGTTTTAGATGTTATTGTTATTGATCTATTATGGACATATAATAGATTGTAGCTGGTTTTGCGCGGTTGACGGGATGATGCGTTCAAATTTTTTTTTGGGGGCATGGGAAATCATCCAATGATTTCTCCCGCTCTGGGTGGAGCGGGAGTAAAACCACCCCTGTTCCTTCCCTGCCTGAGTGCTCAGGGGTGCGGTGACTCATTTTCAGAATTTATCCGCCACCCCGAAGCATAAATTAAGTTTACCTTAAGTGTACCCTTCGGTGCAGTCCACGACTCCATTAAATTTTTTATGCAGTAGTAAGTTTGACGTTTTCCGTCTGTCAGCAAGTGAGACCAATTAATAGTGTTCTATAATCGATCTTTGTAGCTACCAACTTTTTTAGCTAATTGATTGTTTCATAACTTAATCAATTTCTTTGGTTTCGTAATATTTTCCTGCAAACTCTTGATACTGGCATAATTGTGGCTTACGAGCGCTTAAAATCCTGCCATTATGCCACCTGCAAAAAACACGGACAACCTGAGTCCGCATCACGTTTTTCTATTTTGCTCTGTAAGTCTGATTATACGAGGTTGTTAGCGATTAGTGACGTCAGATAACATGGCCGCTCTAAAGTCGAATCAAAGTTATATACAAAAGTGTGCGGCTTATGAAATTCTGTTCAAGGTCTATAATTGATTTTAGCGTTAAGATGACGGCATCTATTGTGGTAGGTAAGATTGTTTTTATTTGATGACTTTGCCTGTTTCGTGCGCTTTAATGCTGTACAGTAGGCATGACTGTACAAATTACGATACAATCGGTTACAAATATGATCGTTTGCGTCATCGGGACGTACTTTAGTCCATTAGTCAAAAGATGACACAGTTTTCTCATTCCCGATGAGGGAATTTGGTCATAGTTCGACTAACTACTCGTAAGTCCAAACCTGTACAGCAACAACTCATACATTTTTCTATGTAATTATTATTAGGAAATAACAAAACTCACATAAATTACTAAAATATTATCTAAATATGAATTAACTATTTATATTCTAACTACATGCATGTGTATATATAAAGTTCAAAGTCCTGACTGACTGACTGATATATCAACGCACAGCCTAAATCACTGGTCATAGATACATGAAATTTGGAGGGTGTGTTCTTCGTGAAGAGTAGGTCTTCACTAAGAAAGGATTTTTCGAAATTCAACCCTTAAGGGGGTGAAAAAGGGGTTGTAAGTTTATAACGGAGGAAATACTAATTCCACGCCGGTCAACTCATTAATTGTTTGAAATAATTCACACATATATGTAGATACATAAACCTACATTATGGCATAGGCCTTTAAATTCATACATATATACATCACCGTACGGGTTTTTGCATATATGGGTAGGCAGAAACTTCAGAACCCTACGCTTTATTGTGGTATACACCTTTTACTTCGTTTACGTTAAAAAATCTGGTCATACACTCACGTCGGTTGAAGAAAGGCCAGGTGAGTACAACGTACCTGGCCTTTCTAAAAAAGGTCACCAATTTGGTCCGTTTAAGCCCTTCTAGGGCATCTCCTGGCATTTCCACTCACGTCTGACCCGTAAATGACTTGTGTTGTCTATCCTTTTCTTGACCAATTATCGACAAAACGCGCAAGACAATGGCCTGACCTACGTGACCTCTCTCAAACCCTACTCCCGCGCGTTGTTAGCCAACAGGTGGATGATGCTGCCAATTTTCCGGACATAATCCCTTACTCATCACTTACGATCCCGCCGGGAATTGAGGTCGTTTAGCTGGAAGCAAAATAAGTCGCCTGCAATTTACTTATAATGTTAAACGTTATTATGAACTTACCTACCTTTGATCTAGGGATTTGATTCACCAAACAGTCTTAATGATTGGGATCTCGTTTGACCTTAAAATAATAATAAACTTTTCAGGCATCGAAGGCGTTACTAATATAAATTATATAATTGATCCTTCTTCACGTGACTAGAAAGCTGGTTTTTTTTCGGCTAAACGGCACATTGATATTGGGCATTCAACGTGCAGTTCTGGGCACTTTTACCATTGACAGTGATGTGGACGAATTTATCGATGTCCGATGTGTTTTTCCTTCCTGTTTATCCAGTTTGTATTTTTAATTATTTTTATTAGCTTAGTAGTAATTTAATAGTATGTATTTATCTGTAAATAGTAAATTACTTGAAAACTATTTTGAACAGACCTCCAAAAAAAGAGGAGGTTCTATATTCGACTGTATGTATGTTTTTTTCTTTTTTTTATGTATGTTTACCGATTTCTCTGTCAATTTTATTGTAGACCGATTTTCTAAATTCTTTTTTTATTCGAAAAAGTATACTCCTGAAGTGGTCCCATGTAAATTTTTAACCGAATTCTAAAAAGAAGGATGTTATCAATTCGGATGTTTGTATTATTATTATTCTTTTTGGAACGAAGTTCCTTATCGCGCGTTGTGAAAGGGGGCTAGACGGAAAAAATTCTTACGAAAATAGGTCACGACACTTTTTGCTATAGTAAAAAAAAAAAAAATTATTACAATTACTTTTGTTATAGTTGTTGTTATTGCTAAAGAGTTGAGTTGAGTTGAGCTGAGCTGAGCTGAGCTGAGCTGAGCTGAGCGCAGCTGAGCTGAGCAGAGCTGAGCTGAGCTGAGCTGAGCTGAGCTGAGCAGAGCTGAGCTGAGCTGAGCTGAGCTGAGCTTAGCTGATCTGAGCTGAGCTGAGCTGCGATGAGATGAGATGAGATGAGATGAGATGATGAAGTATAACTTCTTACGTGCGTGCGTGTGTGCGTAGTTAATAATAAAAAAAATATTATAAATTAAAAAAATAAAATTATATTACAATTCCTACACTTACCTTAATCGAAAGGAACTTCGTTCCATCCGGATGTCCCTTGACACCTCTCAAGTTTTTTTTTTATCAAAATTGATTAAGCGCTTTTTGAATAAATTAACAAATACAAAAATATGTATATACAGATGACGTTTTCGTTTCCACCAATGGGGAATGTGCATGCCATTTATTACCCGACAGCGCGACGCAAGGGAGGGTAGTGTTTTTGTCAGCCTGTTTGTTCCTTTGTGGCGCTTTAGATAATTTTAATTTAAGAAGTCGGTGTCAAATAACGTAGAAACAAAATATAAGCACCACTTCCGAAATTAAAGTTATTTTACAATTTTTTGTGTATTTTCTTTTTTTTGAAATCGGTTGCATTTTTTTGGTAAAACAGTTTTTTTTCGTAAAAAAATGAGCACATTACAGAAAGAAAACACGCCACAACCATAGGAAGATTTATTGAGCCTCGTGCTTTCAGCTTCATAAACTTATCCACTGCCCCCTCTACAGCTTTATTAACTTTTTCACTGAAACCGTTTATGAAAATTCTGAAAACGGAATTAATAATTCTGGCCGTGAGATGTTGGAAAAAATTAAGTCAATTAATAAACCTAAGTGCTAAAAACCTATAATCCCTTTAATCATAGAGGAATTTACAGTGTCGAATTTGTAAGAAAGGTAATCACCGAGACAAAGAAGCTCCGAGACTTAAGAAAATTATTCAACTGTTTTAGAACCCGCATCGAAATTAATCAGGAAAGAAAAATCGGAGTCTGAAAACCGCTAGGCTGGGGGCGCAATGGGACGTTTTCTTACAGCCGGGATAAACCGAGTCGGCTTATCCCAGAATTACTTTTCGCTAAGCATACTCAGTCCTTAACGTTTCCACCGCTGGGACATAGGCCCCATTTTTTGTGAGATGGAGTGGTCTGTAATCCACCACTCGGACCAACTGCGGATTGGTTGATAACACACATCTTTGAATTTTTAGGCTTAAGCCGTGCTATAGGTTTGCTCACGATGTTTTCACTCACCTCTGTGAGCGCAGTAGTCAAGTGGTCTGTAATCGACCACTCGGACCAATTGCGGATTGGTTGATAACACACGTCTTTTAATTTTTAGGCTAAGGCCGTGCTATTAAGTTTGCTCACGATGTTCTCATTCACCCCTTTGAGCAGTGGTCGACCACATCTCTCCCTTTCGCTCATCTCCACGGATTTAAACTAGATTAATATTAAATGGGTCCTGTTATGATACGATTCGAGAATCTTGTCTAGGTATATGTATTTCAGTAGCTCTTGAATACTTAAGTAGGAGTTGGAGCAGAAAGTTTAACCTCTTGTTCATAACAACGTTAGCCCCGTGCCTCCCTCACCCTTTTCAATTCATGTCATTGAAGTGGGGGCTATTACAGAGGCCATAGCCGCGTAGGCGCTCGACAGTGGTTAATATCGATGTCATGATATAAACACTGTTTCTAGAATGGGAGATGTTTGAAATTAAGTTTTAAGTTCATTCACATGAAACTCTTGGAACTATTCGACGAAGATCGAATATATTTTTAACTAGAGCCTGTGGTTTCACCCCGCCTGAAAGTAGCGAATTGTACCAAGTACCAAGGGAACATGCTTCTGAGATAAACAGTTTCCAATGTCCTAATCCAAGTCACGGTATACCAGTGTGCCAAGTTTCATTCAACCCGTCCAGCCATTGAGGCGAGATTTTTTTGTCATAATCACACAAAGATTACATTTTTAACCGACTTTCAAAAAAGGAGGAGGTTCTGTGTTCGACTGTATGTATGTTTTTTTTTGTTATGTATGTCCTCCGATTTCTCCGTCAGTTGTGGACCGATTTTCAAAATTATTTTTTTATCCGAAAGAATATACTCCTGATATGGTCTCATATAAATTTTATCGAAAGTGCTTCAGCGCTTTTTAAGAAACTGAACAAAAAACGAAAAATACGTACACTTAGATGACGATTTTGTTTTCTCCAATTACGAGTATGTTTAAATTCCACGTTCCATGTTATTGGGGTTTTTAGTTCTGGGATATAACAACTAAAAAGTGAAACATAAAAAACTTTTTTACAACAAAAACAACCGACTTCCAATAAAGAAAATACACTATAAATTAAAAAAATGACTTTAATTTCGGAAGTCGGTGTTTTTGTGGTGTAGATCGAAAAAAGATGAACACATAATATATTTTTCCAAGCGTGCAATGCCACGTATGGAGGCACATACGCATATATGTACCCAACTACGTCGACGCTGACGCCCAATTTCTTAAGCTAAATAAAGATACCAAATCTTGATCCGTAGCATGATTCATTATTTGTTTTGTCTTCGCACTTGTTGACAAAAACAACTTGATTTTAGTACATATTTACTAGTCTCATACCAAATGAGTTGTTGGATTGTTGTTGTTGTCAAATGAGATGTGAAAGAGTCCATGACAAAAACAGGAAAATCTAGCCAGTAATAAAACCGAGACGACTACTTAAAGCTATCTCAATAACAAACTTATAGGAATTTCTTTGTGTAGGTCTCAGCATCAATTTATTTGCTCCCTTTGATCGAATATTAAATTTAAGTCTTCGCAAATTGGTCTGTCTCTAATAATGGCGATTCAATTACAGAAATATCTTCGCGGCAGACAGAATTTAATAGGTTTAACGCTTAAGTATTACTTTAATATTTACGTTGAGGTTATTCTATGGTGCAGCTATAGTTGATTCGTTTTAGTATGGAAATAGCGGTCGCTGTCCTTTTCCTAATATATTATTATCTTTCGTAGGAAACCGAACAAAAAATTATGTATCGTTTTTAATGAGTAAAAATGCATAAATGAGAATTACGATTGATGTCGATTTATGACGATTTTGTTTCTATATTCCCGTTTTATAGGGTTCCGTAGTCCTAACAAGGACAAGGCACCCTTAAGTATAATTTCGGTCCGTCCGAGGCATAGCTAAGGGATTGTTGTGAGGTGTAACGGGCAACTACGGAACCCTATACTGCGCGTGGCCCAACACGTACTTGGCCGATTTTTGAATTAAAACTATCAATAAATGTCGCTGGCTCTTTGCCCTGTTTGCCATGACAAAACACGACAGCTATATCACCAAGTTTTGCGTCGATATTTATGAACTTCTAAATACAGGCAACATAATTTTTTAACTACTTTTAGCTGAAAGTATGTCTTGTAGTTCTAAACGTTGCGTTTATAATGAAAAAATTGACTTTTGAGACCCGTACTTGAAGACTTAATGCAATGATAATGTTCTAATGCAAGAGATAGATGGAAAACGAATAGCACCATATTTTTAAGGCGCTATTAACTGCCAATGACCTTGAGTGGTTAGCTAGTGAGTTCTGTGCTGAGCTCACGTAACGCGACGTACGTCCGGTTGTGGATGAATTCAAAATAGAGTTACCGCGCCCTTGGGCACTCAGGGCAGAGAAAGAACAGGGGTGGATTTTAGTCAGTAAGAGTCTGACACATCCTTCCGCTCCACCCTAGAGCAGGGGATGTCATTGGATGATTTCCCAGCCCACAAAAAAAAAAAACCAGTAATAGGGCTCGCCGAACAAATACAGAAGAACACAAACGTGCTGCTTATTTCAAAGGAATTTCTTTCAGCAGACCTGCGACTGGAAAGTTGGTTGAGAAATGTAGACAGAGTGTGTACAAATAGATATAGAAACATAAAATAGACTAGAATACATAAATAATTCATAAATAAAATAAATATCAATAATGAAAATAATCACGAAATGGTGGAGAGGTAATGCTCTTTGACTTGTTTCTTGAATTGGTTGTTTGAGACAGTTTTAGAATCACGGATATTAGGTGCAAGTGAGTTCCACAATCGTACCGCATGAACAGAGGAGTGGGAATAGAAATGGGTTTTATGGGATGGGAAATTGAGGTGATGCGTATTATGAGGGTTTTGAATGTATTTTTTTTTCATAATTAATAAAATAATTATATAGTTTTAAAAGGTTTTAAGTTGTTAATTTCCGTATGCAGAACCGGTTCTTAAAATATGACTACGCTTTTCCAGTACGTTTTTTTATCAATGATAGGTTCGGGTTTGACCACTATCTCATCGTAAGCGATTATGTGGTCGAATTATCCGATGTTTACCCAAAAAGTGACTCCATATTCCAAGTTTCACATCCGTGTTTGGGTCACAGATATTCATGCAACTCAATCGGTCAAGTAGATTCGGAGAAAATTGGTTGTGACAGATGGACAGAAAGACAGACACACGAGTTAACCTATAAGAGTTCCGTTTATTCATTCGGATGTTCGGTACTGTAAAAAACAATGTGACTTTAACGTTTTATATTTACTTTCTATTCTAAGTTCATCTTGGATATCATGGACTTAGGTAGAGTTCAGTCAATGGTCACTTGACTAAAACCCACCCCTGTTCCTTCCCTGCCTGAGTGCCCAGGGGTGTGGTAACTCATTTTCAGAATTTATCCGCTACCCCTAGACATGCAGGCACCGGCCACGATGGGCCCCGTCAGTGGTGGCTGACACTAATCTCTTTGAGGCGCGCGTGGAACACTACGCGCCGTCGATTCACGGGTCTGGTGCTGATCGGACGACGAGCTACCCACTGCTTGCCGTAAGCAGGCCCGGGTCTACGGTGACCGGCGATCGTCTCGCGACGTCCTACGCCCAGTACGCCCAGTACCTCTACTGCGGTGGTAGCTGCCGGGGCCGTGAGGGGCACTCCGTTGAGCTTCCCTCACGCGTCCCGCCTCCGCCTTCGCGAGCAAGTCAATGGTCACTTAATTTAATGTTTGTTTTACTTCATTGTCATCGAAAAAAAAATTTGATCCAAAAAGAGCCAAGTTTTCTAATGAAAGCTTGTTCTTTGAGTTTGTTTCGGTGTCCCTTATCAGAAGTCTCAAATAACAACAGGCTTATCTTGACAAAACAAAATTTCAGACTAAAGTTACTGCCTACATAAGCAGAATATAATGTTTTCACTGCTGGGACATAGAGCTCCTCGTTCTTAGAGGAAGTAAGCTGTCATTCAGCCTGTGGGGCTGGTGGTTGGTCTCATGGTGGTCTTCGAAGTTTTCTTTCAAAAACATGGCCTCTGTCTGTCTTGGGAGTCGATCGTGTATGGAGTACTGCTCTCATCTTTGGGACGGATCTGCCAGATACCAACTTGATGCCCTTGAGTCAATTAAGAAACGAGCCAAGAGGATCATCGGCAATGATAGACACGTTGCGTCGAAACTCCAAAGTCTTGAACATAGACGCCGAGTTGCTAGCCTGTTGGTTTTCGATCGGTTACATTTTGGGGAGTGTGGGACGGAATTGCATAATTTGATTCCGCCAAGCCCGTTTCATCAACGGATCACAAGACGTACGGCGAAGTGCCACCGGTTCATGGTGGACATCCCTTCACGAAGTGCACGAAGCGTTTTGAGAAAACATTAATAATAATAATAATAAGTATTTGGGTATGTCGGAAGCGTTAGGTATCAATGTTGCTGACATGAAGCAATCGTTGAGGGAGCGCTTCTTTGGCCGCCTGAAGAAGGTATTTAATAGCCTTCTATCGGGCGGAAACAAGGTGCGCGCCTTCAACGGTTGGGTCATGCCAGTATTGATGTACTCTTTCGGCGTACTCAAATGGACTCAAACAGAACTTGACACCCTGGATAGGCGGGTCCGTACACTACTAACTGCATACCGAATGCATCACCCATGTTCGTCAGTGATGAGACTGTATATTCCGCGGAAGTGTGGAGGCCGAGGCTTTTTAAATGCTAAGACCCTACACAACCGCGAGGTATGCAGTCTGAGGGAATATTTCCTAGCTGCTGACGTGGGTATGCATCGAGATGTAGTGGCGGTGGACAAGGGCCTTACCCCACTCTCCTTGGCTAACGAGAACTGGCGCAAACCTCTAGTGCTTGACACTAACGGTCGCAGGGAAGTATGGCAGAGTAAGGAACTTCACGGACGCTTTTTCCGGGCCCTACATGGGTCCGATGTAGACCAACTAGCGTCCGTAACCTGGTTGCGTGTCGGTGACCTCTTTGGGGAAACCGAAGGTTTTGTCTGTGCAATTATGGACGAAGTTATCATGACGAAAAACTACCGGAGATTTATTGTGAAGGACGGCACGGTTTTTTTTTTTTTTTTTTTTTTTTTTTTTTTTTTTTTTTTTTTTTTTTTTTTTGGGGGTGGGAAATCATCCAATGACTCTTTCCGCTCTGGGGTGGAGCGGAAGGGCGTGTCAGACTCTTACTGACTAAAACCCACCCCTGTTCCTCCCTGCCCTACGCGCCCGGGGGCGAGGTAACTCTTTCGAATTTATCCTCCACCCCCGGGCAGTCCTCCACCCCCGGGCAGTCCTCCACCCCCGTTGACATATGTCGGGCATGTCATCGTCCGGGAGAATCAATCCGCCACATAATCTCTGGTTGTTCTCGTCTAGCTAACGGTGAGTACTTGCACAGGCACAACCTTGTAGCCAGGATTATCCATCAGCAACTTGCTCTGAAGTACTCTCTTGTGGAATCGGAAGTGCCGTACTACAGATATGCGCCCGACCCAGTTCTCGATAATGGTCATATCTCATTGTACTGGGATCGGTCCATCATCACTGACAGGACTATTGTAGCCAATAAGCCTGATATAGTGGTGGTGGACCGAATCGAGAGGCGTGCAATGATTGTTGATATTACCGTCCCACATGACGAGAACCTCGTGAAAGCCGAGAAAGATAAACAAATCAAGTATATTGACTTGGCTCGCGAGGTTGTCGACATGTGGGATGTGGACTCAGCGATCATTGTACCGATAGTCGTGTCAGCCAATGGCTTAATAGCCACGAGCCTCGACCAACACCTCAGGAGGCTCTCGTTAGGCGGCTGGATCAAGGGCTTGATTCAGAAAGCAGTACTTCTGGACACGGCTCGCATTGTCAGGCGGTTCCTCTCTCTGGAGCCCTGACCGCCGGTAGCTTGGACCCTATTCCCGATACCGGTGGGATACTATTTTTTATATTTTTAAATGTTTTTTTTTATCCTTTATATTTAAATATTTAAAAATGTAATTAATATGTTTAAAAAATTAATAAACGGAATAATAATAATAATATAATAATATTCCACAACTATCACACAACGCCATCAAGTCCCAAGCTAAGCAGAGCTTGTGTTATGGGTACTAGACAACTGATAAACATACTTATATATTTCTAAATACATACATATTATAGATAAATTACACCCAGACACAGAACAAATGATCGTGCTCATTACACAAACATTTGTTTTTTTTTTTCCACATTCATTGTGGAGTGAATTTCCCTACCGGAGTCTGTGTTTTCCGATAGATACAACCTGGGAGTCTTTAAGTCAAGAGTGAATAGGTTACTTCTAGGCAAGCGTGCTCTATCTTCGACCACATCATCGCTTACCATCAGGTGAGATAGTGGTCAAACGCGTGCCTATCAACAATAATAAAAAATAAGTCTGTGTTTCCTGATAGCTACAACCTGGGAGTATTTAAGACAAGAATGAATAGGTTACTTCTAGACCTCATGCCTATGCTCCATCGTCGACCTCATCATCGCTTACCATCGGTCAAGCGCAAACCTATCATGGAAAAAAACCCGACTGTAAAAAACAACTAACTTCCAAACAAGTCACCTTTCAAGCAGTCTAATGTAGTTATTTTAGTTCAATTATTTATTTCATGCCACCAACTGCATCAGACTGCTTAAAAGCGACTGGTTTGGAACTTATTAGTTGTTTTTACAGTCCATTTCTTTGAAACTATACAATTTTTTTTTTAATTTTCTACATTTTAGTGAGATGTATTTTTAGAATCGAAGCTCACGAGAGGGTGCCCTTTATTTTGATACCCCACATGATCATGTCATAAAAAATGCGACCTCACTAACCTATAGGCGGCTGCCATTTTGTTTCTTTTTTTTCAAAATTCATCTTTTGGTATAGCTGCTATGTGACTTCGGCAGCTTAATCCCTGCAATTTAATAATATCTCATTTGTTGAAATCCATCCAGCCGTTTAGGCGACAGCGCGTGCCAAAGAAATAGACATACATACTCTCGCAAAACATTACCCTCCTTCTGGGACAGTCGGGTAATAAAAAAAAAGAAAATGGCGGTTTGTACTGACAGGCACTCACTCCAAGATACAAGTTCTATTAGCATGATTTTACGAAACTATTTACTTACCCTTTAAACTTGTTAACAAGCAAAAGATAAAGATACATCTCTACCCAGTGATCTAACTATGTAAACAATCAATATTTTCTGTGGTTATAGCCCCAACAAAGTTCGAGGGTAAACAACTAGGAACTGACCGGAATTTATGATAGTATCGTGTTGATTTTTCAGCGCTACGGGGCCGGCGGCAGTTTAACGGGCGCCACACAGTTAGAGATAGTAGATAGATAATTTTATGTAACTGGTTGCAAACAGAACAGTGCTGTGGCCTAATAGTAACGGCCGTGACTTATAAGTTGTAGATCGTGGTTTCAAAACCAGGTATAAGCTTTCATCATCATCATCATCATTTCAGCTGAAAGACGTCCACTGCTGGACATAGGTCTCCCCCAAGACTTGCCACAATGACCGGTCTTGGGTCCTGATGGTATCCACTTTGCTTTATGTAATCACCACTGCTCTCAAAACGCTGAAGGAAAACTACGTGAGGGAACCGGCCTGTCCTAGAACCAAGACTTCGAAGACATGACGCATTGGGCCCGCGTGGTGGTCTACGGCCCACATCCTCTCACTGAGAGGAGGCAGGTGTCCCAGCAGTGGGAACATTATAGGCTGGTATGCTATTATGTTATCATTGTTGCAAAATAGCTTTCCCACCTTATTGAGCCTAGGTGTGGTAATATGGTCGCGGATAAATTTGAAAAAAGTTACCGCGGCCCTTGGCACGGGCAACAGAAGGAACCAGAGTGGGGTTTAGTCAGTAAAAGTTTGACACGCCCTCTCGCACCACCCAGAGCGGGAGAAGTCATTGGATGATTTCCCACCCAAAAAAAAAGAAAAAGGTGTGGTAACATCTGTCATAGGCATAGGTGCATTACATACGCGCTGGCTGGTGTTTTTTTACCCAACTACACCAGAAGGAGGGTAATTTTTTGCGAGAGTATTTAAGTGGGTAGGTAGGTATGTATGTATACAGCATTTAACCAAAACCCTGTCCGATCCAATAAATTCGTATTCCTAGTTTAACATACATACTTGAAAAAATAGTAAAAAAAGTTTTAAATTTTTTATTTTTATAAAATACGCGAAATTTAACACTAAATATGGCAAATTTTCATAAGTAGACAACACTCCACCGGCCGGCTAAATCTTTTCATTTTTCCTATTTTTATTTCAAACGCCCTGGCACTAGCCGCGCTGTAGGCACTCTTTAACAAAGGATCAAAAATACCATCTCGTTCAGGCGGTTTCTTTGACACGAAACTGTAGGTGAACTTATTCGAGCACTCTATGTTGCCTTTGATAAGTTTTTCTTTTTTTTTTATTAATTACTTTCATTGGGAAAAATAATAATCTCGTAACCATTAAATGATTACGACTACGTGTACACAGTACGATACTAAATAGTACCCTTCAGGATCGGACAGGGTTTTTGTTACATGCTGTATATATTTGTATGTCTAATATCTGTCTATTTCTTTGAGACGGCCTGTAGCTTAAATGGTTTGATAGATTTTTACAAATAAGGTATCCATATTTCCTTCTTTAGTTAATATGTTATAGGCTTTATGAATTTTGAAAAAGAAACAACAGGGCGGCTTCCGTTAGGTATGTGAAGTTATATTTTTTCGTGAGATAGTCATGTGGGTATCTTAATAAAGGTGTCGAGGAGAAAATTAAAAAAATATAACTTAAAGAAATGTAGGTAAAGAAAAATTGAGTTACATTTTATCAAAAAACCCGACTGAAAAGTTCGAAACAAGTAATTTTCAAGCTGTCTTATGCAGTTTGTGACATCAAATCTATGATTAAACTAAAATAAAAGCCAACAACTCCCTCTCCATCATCCCTTTCCAATTACTGGGTCGTCAGTCTTTATTTCAGAATTCCTTCCTAATAAAAGGAACTTTTTAACTTCGACCTACTTTCTCATGTTATGTAGAAACCGGAAGAAATTTCTTCTTTTTTTTCTTTTACGAAGTTATCGCAATCAATATTTTTATTGTGAGCTGTACGTGTACCTGTTGATCGTCAAATATTATTGACATCGTGTATATTCGAGTAGAGAATCCAATCAAGAACTGAAATCAATCTGGAACTTGTGAATTCCCAGAACAACATTGGAATTTGTGGTTGTAAAGAAACAATAAATACAATGAAACACTAAAAAGGGCATAAAGAAGAAGGGTAGGTACTAAAAAGGGCTAAGCAAGGAGAGGTATACTTTATTCTTATCCCCAAAAGTCTTGGCACCTTTGAAGGATTCCTTACGAAAACAAAAAAAAACCAGTCAAGTGCGTCTCGGACTTCGCAAACTTAGAGTTCCGTACCAAATGAGGGAATAATCAATGAAAAAATCTGATTTATTAATATATTGGTATTTGTTAGTAAAATATACGTAATAACAAACATTATCACCAAATTTCAAGTTCATACGTAATGGGAAGTTAAAAAATTCTTAGGAACAAAATATTTTGACAGAGGACGGACAGACAGATGGAGAGACGGACAGACGGACACGTGACTGACAGTAATAGGGCTCCGTTGGGACCCTTGGTACGGAACCCTAAAAAGCCTCTGCCTTACCCTTGGTGGAGAGGAGGGGTACAGGCGATATGCAATCATGCAATACTACTAATACTATAATGTAAAAGTCTGTGTGTCTTTAATCAGTTAATAAAATCAGTACAGCATGACTTGGATACGGACAAATAATAGCAATAAATTCTTTATTTGCACAACATAAGTTTACAAATAGTGAGACCCTGACTCTTGAGCTAGGTTAGAAAACCTGTGTTTCATGAGCCAGTGACTTCTTCCGTTTAGGTTAAATCAATTAAGTTGTCCTTCTAAGAATGAAAGTGTATCGATCTACAAAAACAAAATGCAAATTAACATATTCAATACTTACTACTAAGATTTCATGTGAGTGTATAATGAGTAGGTAGCCGAAGTTGCAGTTGAATGAGGTTTGTGTTAGTGCAAGGTGAAGCTCCCGATAGTATACACCCGTCGGATGATTACACACTATCATGCGAATCTGCGGGCAACAGAAATTAACCAAAAAATATGATTGAATATCATGAATCACATAGGACGTATAAAAAAGATGGCGTCACTACGGAATACGGCTTCTTATGAATATGGAAACGACGCGCTGGCGAGCATTACAATTTAATTACTGGCTTATCTATCAGAAACCTTAGACACTACACTTTAATTAAATTCCTTTACTTCTTATAAACTTCATTTTCATTTCATTACGTTAGAATGCGCTTGTATTTCCCCAAGAAGTAGGCAGATGTGTTTAATCTGCCCACAATTCTCCTGAATAGTGGGAGAGTCTATAATGATGTTAAATTGATACTATTCTAGACTGCTTTTGAGATAATCCTGATGGAAAACCCTAATGACTCATTCACACTTTTCTTTTGGGCATCGAATTATCGAATTAAAGGATTCCAACGGGACCCCATAGGAATCTATGATGCATTGTCTGCTGAGCAATCGGGTTTGCAATGGGACGACATGGGAAGTATACCCTTTCAAACAAAAAGAAATCCAAATCGGTCCAGCCATCTTCGAGTAATCGGGGAACATAGATAAAAATAAATTAAAAAAAAAGGTTCCAACCAATTGAGAACCTCCTCTTTTTTGAAATCGGTTAAAAATACATTTAAAAGCTTAAATAACATAATAATAAATTTAATCTCATTGTTCTGGGATCGGTCCATCATCACTGACAGGACTATTGTAGCCAACAAGCCTGATATAGTGGTGGTGGACCGAATCGAGAGACGTGCAATGATTGTTGACATTACCGTCCCACATGACGAGAACCTCGTGAAAGCCGAGAAAGATAAACTAATCAAGTACATTGATTTGGCTCGCGAGGTTGTCGACATGTGGGATGTGGACTCAGCGATCATTGTACCGATAGTCGTGTCAGCCAATGCCTTAATAGCCACGAGGCACGACCAACACCTCAGGAGGCTCTCGTTAGGCGGCTGGATCAAGGGCTTGATTCAGAAAGCAGTACTTCTGGACACGGCTCGCATTGTCAGGCGGTTCCTCTCTCTGGAGCCTGTTCCCGATACCGGTGGGATACTATTTTTTATATTTTTAAATGTTTTTTTTTTTCTTTTTTATTTAAAAATATAATATAATATGTATATCAAATGAATAAACGAAATATAATGATAAATACCAAGTATTACAATATTATAACAAAAGAAAACTCAAAATACAATAATTACGACGAGGTTTTAGGGTGTTTTGATGTCAAGGGGAAGCACGTTCCAGAGTTCTATAGTTGATTACGTTCATGAGTTTTATAGTTGAAACAACGTAAGAGACACAAACCCAGTGCGGTGAGAGGGAATGTGAAGAAGTAAGTTTTTGGATGCTCGATAATTCGGACTGTGAGAATTGCTCAATACTTCAAAATGTTGTTTTAAATAATCAGGAGCACAAGGATCGTTTGTAATAGTGAAGAGCATGCAGACAGTTTAACTAAAGTTTTATAAATTAAGCTACACAACATTGTAATTATTTAACTTTGATCACACGCCTATTATTTCCCACCGCTGATATATATCCTCCCAGTGTGAGCCATGTGTTCGAGCTTTTAGTACCTACTTAGACACGCCGGTTATCTCACGATGTTTTCTTTCGCCGTTTTGAGGGCAGTAGTAGTGAAAAAAATGTATGAAGTAAATTGCTAACCCGGGTACAAACTCACGTTCTTCGATACGCCCTGGGCGAGCTCAGCGGCTCTCAGTACACTTCTCTACATTGCTTTCCTTTGGGCTACAAAATCAAAATCAAAAGTCAATTATTCAAATTAGGCTGAGAGCCAGCACTTTTAGAACGTCAAAACGTACTACCAAATGTAAGCCCCTAAACAAACTATCTGCTTCTGGTACTCACCATCCCTTACCGGATGTGGCTATCCAAAGGTAGTGGCCACAACAAGTTCCCTTAAACAAAGGTACGTACACATAACCCCTGTACTCAACGAAGGATTGGCAGAGATGTACATAAAGTGACGTGTAATTGATAGAAAGTTGCACGCTGGACACTAGAATCATTTTATTTTTCATGAAAGGCTCTCGTTTGTCCACTATCTCATCTGATGTTAAGCGATGATCATGAACTTGTACAAAGTGATTTCATGTGTAAACAAGGAACCTGCAAAATGCTATTGTGTCCTTTATCCGGAATGTAAAAAACGATGCAGTTGTTAGATTTTATTTGGATTTCTACATTCGAGTTTTATGATCAAGTCATTTTTGAAGTGAAAACTTCTTTAGGCACGTTGGGCATTTTTGAGATGGGAAAAAAACAATTGAACTCGCGCGACACGTTACCGTCGTAGCACGTTACTCAATCATGCCAGAACGGCTGAACAGACCTTGATGAAATTTGGCACAGAGGTAGATATTTGTACTCTGGAACACATAGAATACTTTATGAAGTGAAAACTTCTTTAGGCGCGTTGGGCATTTTTGTTCAAGTTTTCACTTCTGTCGGCACTCCCGGAGTGCTACTGTTTCTTTTTATGTTGTCTTTGTCGGTCTACTACAATTTCGGGCCAATCCTTAATCCTGGGCCTACCGTGTTAAAATTTCCTGCTTTCTGGGATAAATTGAGTTCTAGCATGCCAGAGTTAAGGCTTAAATATCTCATTTACGATACTTAAAAATCTAAACCCCGCTCTGCGCTCGAAAAACAATACAAAAGTTTGTCGCACCGCTTTCTATGTGGAAAGTTCTTTGTTAAGTTCTGCGAAAACGGAAGGTCGGCGATTAATGGCAAAATTGACGACTTGACAGCTATTTATAAAACTTTGCGGTTCCACAATGTTTTTGATAAAAACCGTGACATTCTGTGGGGGAGAGTTCAAAGAGCTTCAGACACCATGTTATGCTGTAGGTGGCCTTTGACAAACACTGAAAAAACATTATCAATCAATTCTAATAATTATCTAACGCGGAATAGATATAATATTTTTGCCTCGGAGGCTGTGTGAGGGCTTTTTCGCAAATATAAAACGGATAATATTACTTTTATATGTAAATTTAAACAGTCATAAAATTGGATTCTCCTTCGATTTAAAAAATAAACATTATCACTGTAGGAAAATTGGTGCAAAATTTTCAAAAAACATACAGCAGGTTTAAACGTACCCAATAAAAGATAGAATTCTGTGTTTATTTTTGGACTAAACATATAAAATTAAAAGGCCTGATTGATTCTATATATTGATATATCAACGCACAGTCTAAACCACGGAATAGAAAAAACAAGTAAAGGTGCCCGCTTAGCTATCCGGCGTGTGTCACAATTATGCGGAAAAATATGTAAAATAATAACAACCTTCGTCAGTTGTAATTATCTTACATTTAATTTGAACAATAAATTCAATTAGGACGAAACATGAAATTTGGAGGGTGTGTTCTTTGTGAAGAGTAGGTATCCACTAAGAAAGGGTTTATCTAAATTGTACCCCCTTTTTTTTTTTGTGTGGGAAATCATCCTATGACTTCTCCCGCTCTGGGTGGAGCGGGAGGGCGTGTCAGAGTCTTACTGACTGATACCCACACCTGTTCCTTCCTGCCTTTGAGTGCCCAGGGGCGAGGTAACTCTGTTTCGAATTTATCCTCAACCCCTGGGCAGAAATTCTACCCCTGAGAGGGTGAAATGGGGGTTGAAAGTTTATAACAGGGCTAGTACTAATTCCTCGCGGGCAAAACCGCTGGCAGAAGCTAGTAATATATAAATGAAACAAAAAAAAAGCACTAAAAATAAATCTTTTTCTGAAAACTACATCAAAATTTCTTATTAAATAAAACAGCCATCAGCATTTAAAATCTTTGTTTAAGGAAGCGGTAAAATAAGCGACAGCATATGACATTACCAGCTGTATCTTTTGATTCAGTTAATTTAAAAGTTTTATTTTTTCAAAACTTCAAGGGACTGCAGATTTGAGTATTTCATTTTAATTCCAACTTGATATCTCCACGTGTTCCTGAGAAAATGTCTTCACAGACGGACGAACCGACGGATAACAAAGTGATTCTATGAAGATTCCTATTTTCCTTTTAAGGTACGCAACCTAAGAATGAGTCAACTACCCTAATACAAGCACTTGCCAGATGTACAGGCCGAACTTCTGTCAGCAGTATCTATTTACTGGCTGTGAAATGGACACAATAGCATTGTGCGGGCTTCTTGTTTACCCTTGAAACTGCTTTGAAACACGCCAGTGGCCAGTAGTACGGTATGTAAACTCCTTTACCAATTCACGTATGTACCTTGGTATTGTGATGCGGAGGAATGAAGAAAATGTCGTGAGGAAAGTCTTGTGTATGGATTGGGATGGCTACCCTAATAGCATTTATTGTGGGCATTCAGTTGGGCCACGTGCACTTCGTGGGTTGGCCAACTGTTAGATTTGGCCATCTAATAGAGGTAGGGCCTACATCAAAGGGCCCACAAAAAATGGCCAAAAAGGGGCCAACAACTGGGCCTGGGGGGGGCCAACAACTGGGCCTGGGGGGGGCCAACAACTGGGCCTGGGGGGGGCCATTGTAGATTTTTATTCCATTGGTTGTTTTGCATTGTGCGGCCTTCTTATACAATATTGACAGTTATCCTACAGTTGACAAATGGTTAGGCTGGTTTCACAGCTGTCCGGGAGACCCGTACGGGCCGCCCGTACTGGCACCCGGAACGGAGACATACGTGAGGCGCTAGAACATTGTTTCACAGCGACGCGGAGCGGGTCGCATACGGACCAATCCGCATCGCTGTGAAACGATGTTCTAGCGCCTACGTAAGTCTCCGTTCTGGGATGCCTTACAGGCGGCCCGTACGGGTCTCTCGGATAGCTGTGAAGCTAGCCTTAAGTGTAGTATTTTAGAATTACAGCTGTGGTACAAATATAATTAGAATTAAAAAATCATCATCATCAGCATTTTAATGTCCCCACTGCTAGAACACAGGCTTCCTCTCTGTGAGAGGGTGTGGACCGTAATCCACCACGCGGGCCCAATGCAGATTGATGGATGTCACATGTCTTCAAATTTTTGGTACTAGGGGACTTGCCAGTTTCCTCACGATGTTATCCTTCACCGTTTTGAGAGCAGTAGTGATGAAATAATTTACATAAAGTAAAGCGCCTGCCTGGGTTTGAACTCACAACCTACAACTTGTAAGTCGCGACAGTCACCACTGGGCCACCACTGTTCCAAAAAATATGTTAGGGTAATGCCATATGTGACTAACTCTACATTTGACACGATTTGAGTTTTATTTTGCATTGTTTTACGAATTCCACTATTTTTATAGTACTAATTTCAGTAATTTTGTATAAATATCCTTTAATTAAACCTCCGTGGTAATAAATGTGTACTTTATAACCCCGGTGGCTCTCATGTGTGCCGCTAGTTTTCCGCTAGTTTGCCTTGCCAAAAACCCGATTCACGCGTTTTAAACCGCTATTATCACTATTAGCCAAGGTCTTTAGACCTGTAACAAGGTTCATACACACGGAACCTGACCAAGTCTGTAGTTACACGATGGCCGCCTGTCAACGGGGACTGACATATGCTGAAACGTGACACGTCCCGGGCTTGAGAGGTTAAAAAAGTTAAGGTTTATTTAAACAAATGTAAATGTGACTGACACTTCATGCAAAATGAACTCGTGATGAAGTGTTTTTGAACTACAGATCTTTCTCGATGCATGTTTTATAACTAATTTGTAATAGTAGTCGTAATTTGTGTTTGTATTTGTACATGAAAAAAAATATTGGGATGTGTTGAAATGGAAAACCTTACATTCGTAAAAACTTTTTTATTAGAAAAATAAATTGTGGCTGACACTAATACAGACCAAAACGTGACTGACTAACGTTACTTTGGATTTCAGAATAATCGTATTTTTAAATGAAACATTACGAATTCAATACAATCATAACATAGGAACTTTACAAAAATAAACATATAAATAAAAAAAAATGCTATTTTTGCATTTAATTACAAAATGCAGAAAATTATACATTCATAGAAACTTTTTTATTAGAAAAATAAATTGTGGTTGACACTAATACAGACCAAAACGTGACTGACAAACGTCACTTTGAAATTCAAAATAGTCGTATTTTTTAAATGAAACAGAAACGAATACAGCACAATTATAAGAATGACACTTTACAAAAATAAACTTACTCGTATAAAGAAAAAAATGCTATTTTTGCGTTTAATTACAAAATGCAGAAAATCATACATTCATAGAAACTTTTTTATTAGAAAAATAAATAGTGGCTGACACTAATACAGACCAAAACGTGACTAACGACACTTGTGAACATCAGTATGACTGGCCAAAATGACCGATCAGCTTTAAAATATTACTAAAATCTAATGCCTATTTGCTACTATTTGATACGTTTGTTTAAATAATTGGTACCTAATTAATAACTGAGAAAATGAAATCAAAAATTGGGCAGTCATTCTGATGTCAAGATGACTACCCACATTTAGAATCTCCACGTAAGGGCTCCAAAATTTCAATTCGCCTTTAAAAAATTAGTACCTATTTGACACTTAAACATATATTTTTTCTAGATTTTTAGGGCATCATTTAGTTCTACCTAATTTTGAGGACAATGAGTCATTTGTGTTTGCCATTTGTTAATATGACGCTAAGTCATTAAAACCCGCGGGTGCAGTGTTTAATTTTACCTCCAAATTACCACCTCCTTAATTATAGATCAAACAGGTAAGATCAGTATCCTTAAAATCAGCATTTTCAATTTTACCAGTAGATATATTACGCGTGAAAGTGATTTCCTCGGCATTAAAATCATCAGTATAATTTTCTGATATACAATTATTATGATGTTCATTAATAAATGATGAATTAGTACCTGCATTATTACTAGTAACATTACTTTTATCGTTGATCCTTAATTTACCTCTTAATTCAGTTTTTATTGCATTTTGATGACGCCTCTTTGTTCTTGCAGATAGTCCAGAATATTGTCGTGTAGAGCTGCTGTTATTAGCTTCATCATATTCTTCTGTTATCTCTTCCGCCATCTCGATCTCTAGCAAATCTAAACCAGTTTGTTATGACACCTGTGATTCCAGCATCAGTTGCTGTCTCTGCCAACTTGTTTCTTCACACTGCAACTGTAAATATTACGAAGCAGTACTTTTAGAATTAGCATTTCATTTAGAATAACACAATCGATAAAGTAATAATAAACCACAAATAATATTACTGGGTAATACGATACCCCTTGATAAGACTGGTTGTCACTTTCGGGCTTCTGACGACCCGTAACGACTGTTAAAGATCCACGATTGATAGCCGGGACCAACAGCTTAACGTGCTTTCCGAGGCACGGAGGAGTCTCAGTATGTAAAGATGGTCACCCATCTATGAATCCCGGCAAACGTAGCTTAAACTGATGGATCGGCCCGTGCAGCTGTTATTACTTAAGCCACGAGCTTCTCCATAAATAAATGAATCTAATATGGTTACATAAATATATCTAATATTATCTGTAATTTTCATAGTCATACCTACTTACAATGACTTTTGACAATAATTGTAAATTTTTCAAACTAAACTTATTATTTTATCCAGTCCAGTTGCAGTGAATTGCCAGAGAGTTGCTGAAAACCCGTTCCAGATTTCTTCTGGTAATTGTGGCAGTTCCTTTGCCACCAACATAGGCCAAAACATTTATCGGCTCATAGTCAATAAGCAATCATAAATAAACGTAAAACAATGTATGTATACTCGTTTATCTATTAAATTTCATATAATAGTAGTATTATAACTACATAGTATATCATCAGTACGTCCAGTGGTCTTGCTTGCTTGTAAAGCTTGTATATTTCTATCAGAATATTGTACTTACCAATTGTTCTTTGTGTTCTTCATCTTCAAGCCAATTTTCTATTTATCTAATATCGTCAAGTGATTTTAATGGTATGTCTATATCTACCAGCAAAGTGGCTGCACTAGACACATGTGTTGAAGGAGAGTGATATTCTCAGTAAAATATCATTTTGAGTTTGCTTCAGGTCCTCCATTGCGGTTTGAATGTGTCCAAGACATTGGGCAATGACATCTAAAATAATAATAATAATAAAGTAATACATTTCCTAAATAGAAGATTCCAAAACAATATAAAAAAGTGTGTGTGTACTTATGTACGCACGTAAGAAGTTATACTTCTTTGGCAAAACCAGATAAAAAACCAAACTGTTACAAAGTTTACAAAACGAAAACAATCATTCTTCATGAACCACAGACCATAGAAAACAATGATCCACCATCGTGGATTCTAAAATGAATGTCAGATTTGCAATCGGCACCCCCAAAAACCTATTACACGATACCCATATCGAATCTTTGAGAAAAAGTTGCATCCGCCATCTTGGATTTTAAAATGAATGTCTAATTCGCAATCAGCACCCCCAAAAACCTATTACACGATACCCATATCATATTTTAGAGAGAAAGTTGCATCCGCCATCTTGGATTTTAAAATGAATGTCTAATTTGCAATCAGCAACCCCAAAAACCTATTACACGATACCCATATCGAATTTTTGAGAAAAAGTTGCATCTACCATCTTGGATTTTAAAATGAATGTCTAATTCGCAATCAGCACCCCCAAAAACCTATTACACGATACCCATATCGAATTTTTGAGAAAAAGTGGCAGCCGCCATCTTTGATATAAAAATGAATGTCAGATTTGCAATCGGCAGCCCCAAAAACCTATTACACGATACCCATATCGAATGTTTGAGAAAAAGTTGCATCCGCCATCTTTGATTTAAAAATAAGTGTCAGATTTGTAATCGGCACTCCCAAAAACCTATTAAACGATACCCATATCGAATGTTTGAGTAAAAGTTGCATCCGCCATCTTTGATTTCAAAATAAGTGTCAGATTTGTAATCGGCACTCCCAAAAACCTATTAAACGATACCCATATCGAATGTTTGAGTAAAAGTTGCATCCGCCATCTTTGATTTCAAAATAAGTGTCAGATTTGTAATCGGCACTCCCAAAAACCTATTAAACGATACCCATATCGAATGTTTGAGTAAAAGTTGCATCCGCCATCTTTGATTTCAAAATAAGTGTCAGATTTGTAATCGGCACTCCCAAAAACCTATTAAACGATACCCATATCGAATGTTTGAGAAAAAGTTGCATCCGCCATCTTTGATTTCAAAATAAGTGTCAGATTTGTAATCGGCACTCCCAAAAACCTATTAAACGATACCCATATCGAATGTTTGAGTAAAAGTTGCATCCGCCATCTTTGATTTCAAAATAAGTGTCAGATTTGTAATCGGCACTCCCAAAAACCTATTAAACGATACCCATATCGAATGTTTGAGAAAAAGTGACATCCGCCATCTTTGATTTTAAAATGACTGTCAGATTTGCAATCGGCGCCCCCGAAAACCTACACGATACCCATATCAATATTATATAATACTGGGTGGCGCAAAAGTAAAGACCCTATTTGGTTCAGCTATAACATTTTTTCTAAATTAGAAAACTAGATTTAGATTTTTTTAAATGTATATTTGTGCCATTAAATTTCGTACCATTAGGATTTAAAGATGATGTCTTTTAAATGGTGACCTCCAGAGTTGATACACATTTGAGCCCTATTTATGACATTTTGCATAACTTGCCGTAACACTTCCTGCGATATGTTCGTTATTTCTTGACGAATGTTTTCTTTTAGAGCTGCGAGAGTCTGTGGCTTGTTCACATACACCCGAGATTTCAAAAAACCCCAAAGAAAGAAGTCTGGACTGGTCAGATCGGGTGATCTTGCAGGCCAAGGCAAATCGCCAAAACGAGAGATAACTCGGCCTGGAAAAGCGTCCCTCACTAAGTCCATAGTGTCGCGCGCTGTGTGTGCCGTAGCGCCGTCTTGTTGAAACCAGATGTGCTCCAGCCCCAATTCGTCCAAACTGGGTATCAAAAACTCACGTAACATGGTTCTGTAGCGTTCTCCACACAGCATCGATATTTTCAGCTGAACGGCCTGTTCTTGGTCTCCCAGACTTAGGTCTATCCAATGTTGAGCCAGTTGCTTCAAGGCGTGTGGCAAAGCGTCGAATTGTGCGACCAATCGGTGCCGGACGGTGGGGAAATCGTCGACGAAATTCACGTTGTGTTCTTATCACTGATGAATTATTCCGTAAGAACATTGACACAATTATTCCACGTTCTTGGGGAGTAAAACGGTCCATGTTTATTTTCAGTGTATTTTACATTTGTTCACTACACAATTTTCAACAACAGAATGACAGAAAATGTCATATAAAAAAAAAAAAGGTATTTTCTTTAGTGCCACTACTTTTGCGCCACCCGGTATAATCATATTATTATTATTATTATAACTTCAAAAATAAAAAGGCTGTGACCTACCCGTGTGCAAAATTTCATTCAAATCCCTTCAGCCGTTATTGTGTGATTGACAGGCAAACATACAAACATTCACATTATAATATTAGTAGGATGTAGGATTGTCGTATTTTATATTAGGGGGTGACATAACCTACCAACACAAGCAATTTTTGCTAAAGAATCAACCTCAAAATTGCGGGTAAAAAATGGTCAAGTAATTGTCAGACTCAATCCCGGGCTGATAAGTTTTAAGTTTTTATATTTCTATGTATTGTAATAATTTTGTGAATACTTATTGTTACTGAAATAATAACTTAATTGTCTGATTAAATAAATAAATAATATTAAATATTATATGCATAGATTTTATTTATTTTGAGGTTGGTCCCATAGTAAAAGTTAGCTGACAAATATTTTGAAATCTTATATTTTCTTACAAGTGACAAACTTTGTTACTTACCAACATTAAAATCATGTATAAGATTTGGTGATGAACTAGGTGTAGATATACATACTTGTGGTAAAATTATTTTTGGCAGCAGATGGCCATCACTGTCAATTTGAAAAAGACGAACTTCCTTGTCCATTTTTCGGTTTCTACTCCTATAACGGTTGAAGCCAATTCCGATCTACTTTCAGCCTTTTTACATTTTTGTCTGACTTTAGAGTCGATCTGTTAAATAATCATTTATTATTAAGGTGTGCAGATACCGGGGCTGTTGTTGTCGTTGATGATACCCAGTAGGTGATTCATGGTCTGGACAGGGGCACCGCACTCACATTGGGTATCAGACCAGTCTATGAATTTTACCAAGTATATTTGCAGCGGCCTACCTAAATTTGCAACCCATTGAGTGATTTCCATATAGGCCACTGCAGTTCACGTCCAGGTGGCAGGTGTTCCCTGGGTTCTAAGAAGTCAGGAGCTGGGTGGTATTGGTCTTCCCATGGTTTTCAGGGGTGCATTAAAGGAGCCTTCCCGAGTGGTGTTAACTATATCGTTTTGCCATTCCAAACGCCCTGCACACTCTGGATGGCTAGCAGCTGGTAACGCAGAGTCTAGCTGATCATTCCTTTCACCACAATGGTAAATACAAACAGCTATCTTCAGAGCCATGTACAACAGCCCTTTTTAAGGTCACCTAACAATAACAACAACATCTCTGAGGGCACTCACCACAGTCTCTCCAAGTTGCATATTATGTTCATGTATTCAAATGATTTATACAAGCAGCTACACCGAAAACTTAACTTACTTGATTCTAACAGATATGCACTAAAACACAAAATCACTCAGTGGCTACTTCAACAGGATTACATCACAACAGAAAATCTACTAACTTACATTTCTTAAACACAAACTTAACATCTCACCTACCATCACACCATACTATACACATACACCACACTCTACACCACACACATACGCACCCAAAAATACGCAATCTATTCACACATCCGTACTTTTAAAGTTAGTTTATTTATTATTATCTTTTTATATACTTAATTTTTTTTTTTTTTTTTATTCTCCCTTCATTTTTTATTTTTATTTATGTACGTACTTAGGTGCCACATCGTCTCTGGTTTCACTTGTTGTTGTTATTTAGTGGATATAATTTAGTCCAACACAATGGCTGAACCCTATCTCTTAAGATACAGGCCAGACCTAGTTTAAGGGATAGAGTTTTAAATTATTGTACTCCAATGTTAAAGTGTATTGAATTAATTACAACTGAATGTATGCAGTGCAATGTGATTTTTGTTTATGCAATAAATTTTATTATTATATATATTATTATTTATTTACAATCTGTTTGCAGTAGCCTCAGAATACGAAGGTTTCAAACTCCGGGTTTTAGGAAAGCGGAACAGTTTTTCGTTTTGTTTGGCTGGTGAACAGTCACACTTAAACATTTCCTTCTATTTTTATCCATACCACAAAGGTTCAATTCTCACAAGCTTTTTGAACTCGTGTTACACAAAAAAATGCACTTTATACACACTAAACGGATATTAGTATCTATTAAGTATTTTTATATAGTTGGAACATTATTTCTAGCAAAAACTACCATTCCGAAAGAAAAAAATAACTGTCTCGTCTTGACGTCTGTCACTTTTTTGGCTTTTGTTCCTTGTGGAACAGACTACGGTCAGAGACCATGCTGCCTAGTCATCAGTTAGTTCGTTTTTTTTTTTGTCTTTCTGATTTGTGTATATCTAGTGATTTAGATAATTTTTAGGCATATTTTATTATTATTACATATTTTTCGCTGATATAAATAAGTGTTATTTAAATTAACACTTACAATAATTTGCCGATAAGTGAAACCAAACGTGAAACGACGCCATTTTAAAAGTGTTATCACATCACAGTGTTGCCAACTCAGTGGATTTTCCACTAGATGTGGTGGTTTAGACTCCTTTTTTCTTACTGTTTCCTCCAAACTTTAATTTATTTTCTAAAAAATAAAATAAAATTTGGAGGCCCGTAATTCGGAAACGGTGCGTCGGAGGGCCATGCTTCTCAGACCTTAAATTAAATGGTTTCTATGGACAAGGTTAATAAAGTGCTACAATAAAAATGGCTGAAATCAGATAAAAAAAATTGGTTGCCTGTAAAGTCGGTATACGGGCGAAAGTTTTACGTGACAACGACTTTGAGTGGTAAAATAATTTTAATGTGAATATTCATTCATTCGTATACTCTCACTCTCTCTCTCTCGCTCTGTCTCTCTCGCTCTTAGGCGGGCTAACTGTGCTCGAGTGGAAGGGACGCGTGCTTTTAACTTTTTATGTCTGTCTCTCTCGCTCTAAGGCGGGCTAACCATGCCCGAGTGGAAGGGACGCGTGCCTCTCACTCGCTCTCATTGTGAGCGCATAACGTGAGCGGAGCGTAACGCAGTTTCTTGAAGTGTCACCCGGCAAACCAATTTATAAGACGTTGTCACGTCAAAAAAAACTCCGAAAATTTGTCTAAATCCTTTGAAGAGCACTTGGAAATATTTTTGCAATTTTTTTTTTTTCTTAATTCTTTATTGTACACAAAATTTTTACATATTACATATGGTTACACAATTCATGTACAAAGGCGAGTTTAACTCAATGTTGAGTTTTCTCCCAGCAAACCTTTGAGTGATAGAGAGAGATCACTGTTGAGGGTAGGATCCAGTGTACAATACTTATAAACCTACATAAATAATTCTAAATATATATTATACATATTAATACCAATATAATACTAATATTATGTCAATTTGAAAGGAAGTGCTTTTTTATTTTCTTCTTGAAGACATCTAGAGAAGGACTGTCGCGTAGGGAGTGTGAGAGAGAGTTCCAGAGACGCAATGCAGTAACAGAAAAGGAGCCATTATAGCGGCTGGAAGTGTGACGCAGAATATGAAGGAGAAGAGAATTGGCAGTGCGATAGGGTTTACCCCTCGGAACGAAGTACTCAAACCGTTCACGAAGGTATTGAGAAGAATTAGGATTATGCAGGATAGTATAGAGAAGAGATAGGATAAGGGTATCTCGGCGATGCCTAATTGGCAGCCACCTCAATCTGGTCCGAAACTTCGACACATGGTCGTACTTGCGGAGGCCAAAAATGAAAAGGATGCATAAGTTCTGCAGCCGCTCGAGTTTGTTAAGGAGTACCTCCGTTGCATCTAGAAAACAGACATCCACATAGTCTATTAGCGGTAGGAGAAGAAATTGTGCAAGAGTGACCTTAGTGTGAAATGGAAGAATAATAAGAATTTTTGGAGACGTTTAAGAGACTGAAAAGAGTAGAAAACCCTCTTACTAACGTCAGCATTATGAACCTCCCAAGAGAAGTTAGTGTCTATATGGACGCCTAGGTTTTTAGCGCTTTACGAGTACAATATGGGCACCGAATCATACACTACTGGCGGGCGAGACTGATGATCTAAAAGGCTGAGCATGTAGCTTGCGACTTAGTTGGGTTCAGTAAGAGTCCAAAGGATTTAGCCAACTTGTTGATATTTTCAAGGTCATCATTGATGGCATCCACAGCGCCAGCGAGTTAACCCATTCTAAAGTGACGGTATAACTGCAAGTCGTCTGCATAGAGATGATAGTTAGAAGTAAAGACCTCAGTGATAGCGTTTATAAAAACTGAGAAAAGAAGAGGAGAGAGGACGCCACCCTAAGGTACAACCGCAGCCAAATCACACCATTCAGAGAAATCCTCATTAGACCGAACATACTGCGAGCGGCCTCGAAGATAAGATTTGAAACACTCAATTACTGGCGCAGAGACATTAAGGGAGGAAAGGATTCCTAAGAGAATGTCAAAGTAAACTGAATTAAAGGCACTGCTGAAGTCCAGTAAAACCAACACTGTCAAGCATTTGTTTTCCATAGCCAGTCTTATATCGTCAGTTATTTTGACAAGAGTTGTCACAGTGCTATGGCCAGGTCTGAAACCAGAGGTAAGGACTCAGCATGCCATTAGAGGATAGATAACAAGACAGTTGCTTCTGAACAACGCTCTCGAGAACTTTGGAAAGGATTGGGAGGATGGATATTGGATGGAACTGAGATGGAGAAGAGGGATTTGAAACTTTAGGAAGTGGTAAGACGTGAGCCTTCTTCTAAGCAGAAGGAAACGTGTTAGTGAAAAGAGAAAAAATTACTATGTGAGTTACAACAGGAACTATTTCACTCAAAATAGGTAGGAACATTTGGAACTGAAGACCATAGTCACCTAATGCCTTAATGGAGATGGATTGAAAACATTTCTTAATATCTAGCTCAGTAATTTGGTGGAAAGTGAAAGAAGTATTTGCTGGTAAAGGAAGATTGGAAAGATCACTGAGAGTCGAAGATTTAACATCGATATCGAGTATAATTGGTGATGTAGAAAAGTGCGCATTAAGTGCATTGAGGTCCATTTTATCAGAAGTACTCTTGCTAGAGGCTTTGCCAATACCAATAGTCTTTAAAAATTGCTATACTTGTGTCGGGTTGAAGTTTTCAATTGAGTTGTGAATGTGATGACTTTTGGCATTCCTACACAAACAACTGCAGCGATTTCGCATCTTCTTATAAAGGTCCCAGTTTTCCTCAGTAGCCCGATTCCTGTATAAACGCTTGGCCTTATCACGTTTCGCCATCAGGTTTTTTATAGCTGGGGAAAGCCATGGTGCAGGAAGGTGTTTGACTCTTACCTTTTTAAGGGGTGCATCATACAAATTCAATATAGTACTGCTGAAAACTGACACCATAGAGTCCATATTCTCGCCGGTGAACACAGAAAACCAGTCAATCCCACCCGCATCAGCCCTCAAACGCTCCAAATCAACGTTTTTAAAACTGCGAAGAAAGAGAAATTTGGCCTTGCGTTGAGGAAGTCAAATTTTATAGGAAAGGTAAATGAGGTCATGGTAGCATTCTGTTACTTTCTTAGTCCACTTTCCTGTTGTTGATCTCATCATGTGACCAGTCCATTTCCATTTTAACTAAATACAAATAACAATAAAAATAAATAAATAATTTTAAAAAAATTTAAGTAATTTATCAATAAACAAGAAAAAAATAATTTCAGCACTCAAACCTCGATGCACTCGCCGGCTACATTAGTTTTATAATTAAAAGATAAAAAGCCTGTAGTCCAAACAAAATAAATACACGTTAGTATGTTTCCGAACGAAAACTTTGAGTAACACCGAACGGTCTAAATGTCAAATGACAATAATAACATAAGTAAAAAATCAAATCAAAACAAAAAACTAAAAAAATTGAATGACCGACACATGAACGACATAAAACATAAAAATGATAAGTACCTAGTATATTATATACTCAGAAAAATGGAAGACCCGCAACGAAGACTCATCACTTTACTGTCTAGCAAATTCTCTTATCGGGCACTGGCTTCGAAGTTACGGCTGAGGGCTCAGCAACGGGAAACTGAGCAACAAGTTCTTGATATTCCGATTGATATTCCGAAGCAAACTCAATCTTCCGTCGCGATTTTTCGGAAACCTGGATGACAATCTTCCCCTCAGACGTCCAACACTTATGTATTCCGAAGTACTTCCGAGCATTCATAAAAATATCGTGTCTGAGCTTAGTCAGGAACTCAGAAAGCGTTAAACCAGAGCCTTTTAGCTTGGTTGTTATTTCGCCACACCTCATTCCTTACGATGCGGCTTTCAAATCTAACTAAGAGGGGACGAGGTTTGCTGGTGTTGCTTCCAAGGCGGTGACAGGCTGTTATATATATATGCAAGTGGTACATGTATTGACCACATTTTACTTAAAACCAAAAATTCATGTACGACTCTTGTACCTAAAACAAATCTAACAGATCACCACCCAGTTCTTATACACATGGATCTAAAACAACCACGTCGTTACGCTCCTTCAACTATAAAAAAGATAAATGCAGACAACCTCAATAGAGACATCCTTAGTATTGATCTTGATCCAGTATTTCAAACACAAGACCCAGAAATTGCCTTAAACTACCTTATAACTAACATACAATCAGCGTTACAAAAGAACACGACCTTAATAACTCAACCAAGACGTAAAAAAATTATAAAACCTTGGATCACGGCGGGCTTACTGAGATGCATAAAAAATCGGGATAGGTTACATCAAAAATGCAAAAAGTCGCCGAGTAACGATACCTTAAAAGTTACATATACACGTTACAGAAATTTTTGTAACCAAATCCTAAAAAAACTAAAAAGAGCATACGATAAAACTCAAGTTGAAATGGCTAGAAGTAACCCTAAAAAATTATGGAATGTGATAAAGAGCGTCACTAATACTAAAAGAGATAATAGTTCTCCAACCGAGTTATTGAGAGTCTGTCCCTCTCCTCAGATGACCGTAAATGAAATGAATGATTATTTCATAAGCGTAGGACGATCACTGGCTGAAAATATTATCAATTTACACAGTTGCGACGACGACAAGCGCATAGTTGGTAATCCAGAAAGTAAATCCCCCTTACACTCTTTCTATTTGAGGAAAACTACAGAGGAAGAGGTAGCTAGTCACATAAATAACCTTAGGACTGAATGTTCGGTTGGCTGGGACAACATCTCTAACAAACTATTAAAACAATTCAAGGACTTCATTGTTCCACCACTAACATTTATTTTTAACCTATGTCTTGAGACAGGCACCTTTCCTCAAGCACTTAAGAAATCTGTGGTCCGTCCGATAGACAAAGGTGGTGATAAGAAAAGGTTTAGCAATTACAGACCCATATCGATCCTGCCATCCTTGTCCAAAATTTTAGAAAAGGTTATTAACACGAGACTTGTCAACTACCTCGAGAGGAACAAACTACTCTCAGAAAATCAATTTGGCTTTCGAGCGGGCAATTCAACTGATCAGGCTGTACTTAAACTTACCACACATCTTAGCACAAAATTAGATAAGGGACAGAAGTGTCTATCGGTCTTTTTAGACCTCGCGAAAGCCTTCGACACTATTTCTGTTCCGATTCTCATACAGAAGCTAGAAAACCTTGGTGTACGTGGAACACAGCTTAAGCTTTTTGTAAGTTACCTATCCGAGCGTTACCAGTGTGTACGAGTCGATAACTATCGCAGCAATGAACTCCCTATATCATTTGGAATTCCACAGGGCAGTATTTTAGGACCTACATTGTTTCTCGTATACATCAATGACCTCACAAACTTAAGTATACCAAATTGTGAAGTAATCTCCTACGCTGACGACACCGCTCTACTTTTCTCAGCTACTACTTGGAATGAGGTCTTTGATGTTGCACAAAATGGTTTTGATGTGGTACAAAATTGGCTGCTTGAACATTTTTTGACTTTAAACACTGAGAAAACGAAATATCTAACCTTTTCTATTCGAAACAACCCGGATGTTGACGCTTCACTGCAAATCATTCCTCATACGTGTAACAGTAGAAACAACTGCAGATGTGAACCGCTAGAATGCGTGAAAACTATAAAATATCTCGGTATTACAGTGGACAGTCATCTTAGTTTTAGGCAACATATAACATTGCTATCATCCAGGGTTCGCAAACTCATTTATATATTTAAAAACCTAAGACACATAACAGATGCGAGTCTCTTAAAACAAATTTACTACGCAATGTGTCAATCTATCATCTCTTACTGTATCTCCTCATGGGGGGGCGCCCCAAAAACTACTTTAAAGAGTTTAGAAATCGCACAACGTGCCGTTCTAAAAGTCTCTACTTTTAAGCCTATACTATTTCCAACAAGAGAACTTTATCAGTACTGTCAAGTGACAACCGTAAGACAAATGTTCGTAGAAGCAATTCTCATTAGGCAACACTGCTCACTAGTATACGATCCTAGTAAAATAAACAAGCGTAGGAAACATGAAGTGTGCTCCCGGTCGTACAAACCCAAAACAGCGTTCATTAAAAGATTCTTTACTTTTATTGCCCCCCTCATGTACAATAAAATAAACAAAATTTTAAACATCTATCCACTGAATAAAATGCATTGTAAGAGTAAAATTCATTATTATCTCCTTAGTCTTTCTTATGAGGAAACTGAAGACCTTCTAAAAACTCAAAATTAGTTGACGCTTAACAAGCACTCTTTTTGTTTTTCAGTTACGCGCGCAAATAAACATCACACAGACACACAGATACACACACTCACACATACACAAACACACCCCACCACATTATACATATGCGGTATTTATATCTTTCATTAGGTTATAAGTTAATTCCAATTTTATTTATTTGTATAGATTATATTGTTATTGGTTTTATTGAATGAAATATGAGCTATAATAGAAGTTAACTTCTGAAATAATTATCCAAAATCGATGCAACTTGTATGTCTAGTTTGGCTTAATAATTGTTGTGAAATCTGTTAGGGGATGGCGCTGTTTGCCGAGATACAGGATCCGTTCTAGTTCGGCAACAGAGGATTCCATTTTAAAAACTTGTATAATAAGCCTATCAAGTCATCTAATATGTTATTGTTAAAGTATTTGTGGTGAAATAAATTTTATTATTATTTTGTATATTTATTTTTACACATATTATTTACATTTTTAAATATTTTTAAAAGAAAACATATAAAAAACATTTAAAAATATAAAAATAGTAGTCCACCGGTATCGGGAGCAGGGTCCAAGCTACCGGTGGTTAGGGCTCCAGAGACAGGAACCTCCTCACTATGCGAGCCGTATCAAGGAGTACTGCCTTCTGAATCAGGCCCTTGATCCAACCGCGTAACGACAGCTTCGACAGGTGGTCGTCGAAGCTTTTAGCCATCAGGCCATTGGCGGTAACGACTATCGGCACAATGACAGCCGAGTCCACATTCCACATATCGACAACCTCGTGTGCCAAGTCAAGATATTTAATTTGTTTCTCTTTCTCAGCTTTCACGAGGTTCTCGTCATGTGGGATGGTGACATCGATTATCATTGTGCGGCGCGCCAATCGGTCTATCACCACTATATCCGGCTTATTGGCAACAATAGTCCTGTCAGTGATGATAGACCGATCCCAGTACAACGTGACATGGTCATTTTCGAGAACTGGGTCGGGCACATACTTGTAATACGGCACCTCAGAATCCACAAGTTTGTATTTTAAAGCAAGCTGCTGATGAATAATCCTGGCCACTTGGTTATGCCTGTGCAAATACTCGCTGTTAGCAAGACGAGAACAACCAGAGATAATATGTCTGATGGACTCACCCGGACGGTGGCATGCCCGACACACGTCAACCGTCCCGTCCTTCATGATATGCCTCCGGTAGTTATTCGTCAAGATAACTTCGTCCATAATCGCACAGACAAAGCCTTCAGTTTCCCCGAAGAGGTCACTGAAACGTAGCCAGGCCACGGACGCCAAGAAATCTACATCAGGCCCATGAAGGGCCCGATAAAAGCGCCCATGAAGCTCCTTGCTTTTCCATACCTCCTTGCGGTCATCAGTAGTGAGTATTACAGGTTTGCGCCAGTTCTCTTTAGCCATGGACAACGGGGTGAGTCCCTTGTCCACTGCGACCACATCGCGGTGCATACCCACGTCGGTTTCAAGAAAATATTCTCTGAGGCTGCACACCTCGCGGTTGTGGAGAGTTTTCGCATTTAAAAAACCTCGACCTCCACATTTCCGCGGGATGTACAGTCTCATCACCGATGATCGTGGGTGATGCATCCGGTTTGCGGTCATCAGCGTACGGACCCTCCTATCCAGGGCGTCTAGCTCAGTCTGAGTCCATTTGAGTATGCCGAAAGAGTACATCAAAACCGGCATGACCCAACCGTTGAAGGCGCGCACCTTATTTCCGCCTGACAAAAGGCTATTAAATAGCTTTTTCAGGCGGCCAAAGAAGCGCTCCTTCAGCGATTGCTTCATGTCAGTAACGTTAATGCCTAACGCTTCCGACATACCCAAATATTTGTACGTTTCGGTCGAGGAGAGGGATTTAAGGTTTATGGAATCCGAGAGTTGAATCCCTTCGGATTCCATAATCTCTCCTCGCTTTACATGCATGACTGCACATTTGTCCACACCAAATTCCATCCTGATGGCGCTACTGAAAGTTTCAGTTACCTTCAGTAACTCCATCAGTCGCAAATTGTTGGGGGCAAAGAGTTTCAGATCATCCATGTAAAGAAGGTGAGATATGGCCTGACCACCTCTTCTCAACCGATAGCCCAGGCCTGAATCCTCCAGCAATGTGCTTAGAGGATTCAGGGCTAAGCAGAACCAAAGTGGACTCAAACTGTCGCCCTGAAATATTCCCCGTTTTATCCATATAGGCTCATCGTTCCCCTGATTTGGTCGACATCCTGGATAGCGAAGGACTGTCTTCCATTGCCCCATACATGACCCAAGGAAGGTGCGGAGAGTTGCATCTATTTTGTACAACTCCAACACCCTCATGAGCCATGTATGTGGAACAGAGTCGTAGGCCTTCTTATAATCTATCCAGCATGTCGACAAATCCTTGTGGGATCGACGAACCTGCTGGCTTATGGCCATGTCTATGAGGAGTAGCTCCTTAGTACCGCGAGACCCGTTCCTACATCCATTCTGAGAGGCAGACATAATTGAATTACTGTTAATGTGCAGATTAATTTTCGCTCTCAGAATGGATGTAAGAAGTTTATAAACCGTTGACAAACATGTAATCGGTCTATAATTCTTGGGTTCCGCGGGACTACCTGTCTTATGGAGCAGGTAGGTGACACCGGTTGTTAGAAACTGAGGCAGCGACCCAGACTCTAAGGATGACTGGAATTGAGATGCCAGGAGCGCGTGTGAGCTGCTGTACCATTTCAGCCAAAAGTTGTGCAGTCCGTCCGGTCCCGGAGATTTCCAGTTCGGTAACGGACGAACTGCTTTGGCTACATCTGATGGATTTATGGTGAATTTATCCATTTCTGGTATAGCGTCACACGCGCGCTCGACATCACGCATCCAACCACCCTCAGTGTGACAGACGGGCACCGACCAAATGCTGCGCCAGAATGTACTCGTGGTAACATCATCCGGACGGCACCCGTCAGTCACATTTTGTTCAGGTCGCTCCCAAGCTCTATATACCCACCTCTCATCGCTCTGGAACATGCGATTCTGCGAGTACCGGTCAACTCGCCGCTTATACCGCCGAATACGGTTTGCCCATGCACAAACTTTCTGCTTCAGGAAGTCGATGCGCTCTGTGACACGGGATATGTATTCTCGAGGACTAATTTCAGTCCCCGAAAATGCCCGCCTCACAAAGCGCATCACACGTGGTCGTGTATTGCCCTCCCTGAAGCAGAGTAGTTTGCCGATGAGTACCCTGGCCCCATCGATACGCCTCTCAATCCTGCATTGCCAGGCTGGTGCAGCAGGCTTTGGCCGAATAGCTCCTTCACTATTCGGAAACTTCACGTTGGCCAAACGACATGCTGCAACAGCCCCGCAATACAAGATTGAGTGCGTATCAACGAGGTCCTCGCTGCTTTCAAAGATGTTTTTAAGTAGCGAGTCCAAAGCACACACCAACGCCCTATTTTTTTTGTGCATGGGTAACCGTGGTAAACGGGGTCTAAGTTCGGTCGGAGTGGATCTATACTCGCGAAGCGCATCCTCCAGTGCGCTCCTCAGTCGATCGTTGCACTGGCTACTTACCGTGACAACCCTATCATCCCCCTCATCACTTACGTTAATGGCCCGCGCTGGGATTGCGCCCCTAGCGGGCGCTTGTACCGCGGTCTGTGTCGGGGTCGAGATGATAGGGTTGTTCAGTACCTCTGAGCGCAGCCTATCAAGTGCAGCATCGTCCAACTTGTGGTTACGTTGGATGACCCGCACCTGATCCGACAATCGTTGTGCCGAGACGTCGACGGTTGGTTCTAGGTCCTGGAACAGAGACAGCATCCTGACACGGTACGCAGTGAGGTTAGTTCCCCCCTCTGTAGACCCATAATATGCGCGCATGACGTTCTCGTTCATGGACTGAGTCCATTTCATGCGCTGCACACAACCACCGGCAGCGGGGACCCGGCTCGGGGCCGGTTGGCCCCTAAGTCCCAAGCTGTTCGGTGGCCGGCCTCTCCCCTGCCGACGTACAGGTGTTGGCGACGTCGGCGGGGAGAAATACTCGTCGCTTGAGCTCGACGCGGCTGCAGCCGCCGGTAACACTGGTGATCCAAGGTCCGGCGGCGGCGAGGCGGAGCTGAGCGGCGAGTCCGGGGGTGAAAGGCGTGCGCGACGGGCAGCTGCTCTGGTCAACATTTTATTTATTTCATACCATTTTCATTGTTTTCCTGTAAACATAGTCTGTCGTCGTTGACAGACGTCATTCTGTGATTTCTTGATTTTAGTTTTCTTCTTTTTTGTTTACTTTATTTGTTTGGATGATAATCAATGGTTTTGTTGTAATTTTTCAGTTTGCTTTCTGTACGGTAATATTAAGTCCGATTAAAGGTAAAAAAAGTGGGTTTTTGCGATTATAAATGGATTAGAAAAAATATGACTTGTGTTGCCAGTGGGTTGCCAGGTTTTTTTTTTTTTTTTTTTTTTTTTTTTTTTTTTTTTTATTATTATTATTATTATTAATGATGGTAAAAAAAAAAAAAAAAAAAAAAAAAAAAATATCTTTAGAGGCGACGTTGGCCATTTCCAGACGCTCCGACAAAACCTTCAGGAAACCATTGCTTAGATCTGCTCCCTTGTCCTCACTCAGGCCATGCAACAGAAGAACCTTAGCACGGGTTGTCATTTCGTGCCTATCCAGCCAAACACAAGCAACTCCATCTGGGATTTCAGTGAACTCAATGTTTTCCAAACTAGGGTCTTCAACTCAGTGAAGTCCTTGGATAGGCTGGCAATAGTCTTATGTGAAGCTTCACCACTGGCATTCTTCAAGTCTTCCTCATATTGTGACATTCTTGAAGCAAATGTAGGAGACAGCTCCTCCACAGTGCTTGACGATTTGGAGTACAGGTCCATTTCAGCAAAGAACAGTGCTTGCAGTGTAGAGAAGTGGTGTCAAGGAGATTTGATAAACTGACTGAGTGCACCAGAGGTTAATGTACTACTTTATTATGTTTCTTGCATTTAAAAGTTGTTTTTAATATTTTATTAAATTTATTATATGAGAGCTCAAAATTGTAACTGTATTATTTGGGACTACCCTCCAATTACTCAATTTTTTCTCAATAATTTCTCGAGATTTTTACATCATCTCATGGTTTTCGACTAGAGCAACAATTTCTTCCTTGAAAAGATTTTCATCCGAGCAACTATTTTGAAAATATGGAGCGTTTTGTAAAAAGTAAAATAAAATTTGGAGGCCTATAACTCGGGAACGGTGCGTCGGAGGGCCATGCTTCTCAGAGCCTAAATGGTTTCTACGGACAAGGTTAATAAGGTGCTCCAATAAAACAGGCCGAAATCTGTTAAAAAAAATCTCTGAAAATTTTAATGATCCGGCCCGACACTTAGAAGAATTTTGCAATCATTTTTTTTTTTCAATAATTTCTCGAGTTTTTTACATTATTTCATGGTTTTCGAGTAGAGCAACAATTTATTTCTCAAAAGATTTTCATCCGAGCAACCATTTTGAAAATATGGATCGTTTTGTAAAAAATAAAATAAAATTTGGAGGCCCATAAGTCGGGAACGGTGCGTCGGAGGGCCATGCTTCACAGAGCCTAAATGGTTTCTATGGACAAGGTTAGTAAGGTGCTGCAATAAAAAGGGCAGAAATCTGTTAAAAAAAAAACTGAAAATTTTACTAAGTCCTTTGATGATCGCGCACACTTAGAAAAATTTTACAATAAATTTTTTTTCTTAAATAATTTCTGGAGTTTATACATTATCTCATGGTTTTCGAGTATAGCAACAATTTCTTTCTTAAAAGATTTTCATCCGAGCAACCATTTTGAAAATATGGATCGTTTTGTAAAAAATAAAATAAAATTTGGAGGCCCATAACTCGAGAACGGTGCGTCGGAGGGCCATACTTCTCAGATCCCAAATGGTTTCTATGAACAAGGTTAGTAAGGTGCTGCAATAAAAAGGGCAGAAATCTGTTAAAAAAAAATCTCTGAAAATTTTACTAAGTCCTTTGATGATCGCCGACACTTAGAAAAATTTTGCAGTAAATTTTTTTTCTTAAATAATTTCTCGAGTTTTTACATTATCTCATGGTTTTCGAGTAGAGCAACAATTTCTTTCTTAAAAGATTTTCATCCGAGCAACCATTTTGAAAATATGGATCGTTTTGTAAAAAATAAAATAAAATTTGGAGGCCCATAACTCGGGAACGGTGCGTCGGAGGGCCATGCTTCTCAGAGCCTAAATGGTTTCTATGGACAAGGTTAGTAAGGTGCTGCAATAATAAGGGCAGAAATCTGTTAAAAAAAAATCTCTGAAAATTTTACTAAGTCCTTTGATGATCGCCGACACTTAGAAAAATTTTACAATATTTTTTTTTTTTTTAAATAATTTCTCGAGTTTTTTACATTATCTCATGGTTTTCGAGTGGAGCAACAATTTCTTTCTTGAAAAGATTTTCATCCGAGCAACCATTTTGAAAATATGGATCGTTTTGTAAAATATAAAATAAAATTTGGAGGCCCATAACTCGGGAACGGTGCGTCGGAGGGCCATCCTTCTCAGAGCCTAAATGGTTTCTATGGACAAGGTTAGTAAGGTGCTACAATAAAAAGGGCAGAAATCTATTAAAAAAAAAATCTCTGAAAATTTTACCAAGTCCTTTGATGATCCGGCCCGACACTTGAAGAATTTTGCAATAATTTTTTTTTCTTAATAATTTTTCGAGTTTTTTTCATTATCTCATGGTTTTCGAGTAGAGCAACAATTTCTTTCTTGAAAAGATTTTCATCCGAGCAACCATTTTGAAAATATGGATCGTTTTGTAAAATATAAAATAAAATTTGGAGGCCCATAACTCGGGAACGGTGCGTCGGAGGGCCATCCTTCTCAGAGCCTAAATGGTTTCTATGGACAAGGTTAGTAAGGTGCTACAATAAAAAGGGCAGAAATCTATTAAAAAAAAAATCTCTGAAAATTTTACTAAGTCCTTTGATGATCCGGCCCGACACTTGAAGAATTTTGCAATAATTTTTTTTTCTTAATAATTTTTCGAGTTTTTTTCATTATCTCATGGTTTTCGAGTAGAGCAACAATTTCTTTCTTGAAAAGATTTTCATCCGAGCAACCATTTTGAAAATATGGAGCGTTTTGTAAAAACTTTGGCGTAATGTAATATTTAACTGCATTGGGCAGTCATTGGCCCAATGCAGTTGATATTTGTAGGGCCTACGTTATAAGCACTGCAAAAACGCCAACAGCTTTTAAGTGAAGGTAGGCAGTAGTAGCTTTGGCCCATCGTTGGTAAATGGTTGGTATAATGATAATAATTTACTGCGTTGGGTCATTGTAAGTTTGATGTAGGGAATCTAACTAACTATATCCCAACGGATTCCCCACTGTTGGCCACTTGATGCCAACAGAAAATGCTACTAGGGTATAAGAGTAGGGGAAGGCCAAAGATACGATGGTTGGACAGTGTGAAAGAGAATATGGGTAAAAATTGAATATTTACAAAAAACCCGACTGTAAAAAAAAACTAAAAAGTTCTAAACAAGTCACTTTTCAAGCAGTCTGATGCAGTTGGTGGCAGTTATTTTAGTTAAATTATTGATTTCATGCCACCAACTGCCGCCAAGTGACTTGTTTGGAACTTTTTAGTTAATTTATTCAGTTGGGTTTTCAGAAAATATTTAAAAAAAATCTACATTTTACTGAGTTATATTTTTGGAACCGCCTCCTCGAACCCTTTATTTTGATACCCCACTTAATATAATTCGTCGACTTTAATTTTTTTCTTTTTCACATGGCATCTGGTTGTCGCCATTTATTGTATTTTGATTACTGTCATGTCTTTAGTAGCACTCGCAACGTTAAGACAAAACTATTGACGTAAGAATTATCAAAATCAGCCCACGCGTTTAGTCTCTATTGTGCCACAAAGGAACAAACATACATACAAATATACATACATTCATAGGCTGATAAACACATTACTCTCTTTTGCGTCACGCAGTCGGGTCAGAAGCGGATGACTACAGAGATGACGACTAATAGAGGAGTATGGAAGAAAAACACATTTTGCGCCGACCCCAAATAAATTGGAATAAGGGCAGGAGAATGATACCTTTGTATTGTGTAACCACACGACAGTCAAACCTAAAGTACTATGTGTATTGTTAGTTTATTTACCCATGAAATCAAGATGCTACCGGTCCTGCCAGGGAGTGATTAAAAAGTCACCGCGCCCCTGGCACAGGCCTCTGAAGGAACACGGATAGGTTTTAGTCAGTAACAGTCTGACACGCCCTCACGCTCCACCCAGAGCGGGAGAAGTTATTTTATGATTTCCCAACATATAAAAAACTTGCCCAGTGAGAGTCAGATTTGCGTATGAAGGATTCCGTACCATCGCACAAGATTATACGCGTGTACTTGTAAAAAAAGCCAAAAAAAAACACGTTTCTAGTAGGGAGCCCCCTTAGATTTTTAATTTATTTTTATTATTTGTTGTTATAGCGGCAATAGAAATACATATTCTGTGAGAATTTAAATTGTCTACCTATTACGGATCATGAGCTGTAGCCCGTTCACAGACAGACGGACGGACGGACGGATGGACGGTTGGACGGACGGACGGACAGCAGAGTCTTAGTAATAGGGTATGGAACCCTAAAAAAGATGCTACCATTAAGCGTGCAACTTTCTTCCCAAATTACGTGACTTTGTGTACATACGCCATTGCTTAATCCTTCGGGGAATACAGGGGTTATGTTATGGACCTTTGTTTAAGGGAACTTGTTGTGGCTACTGCCTTTGGATAGCCACATCCGGCACGGGATGGTGAGTACTCTGGTACTCACAGTTTGTTTAGGGGTTCAAGTTTGGAAGCCCTGAGGAAGGCTAATATTTACGAGTATATACTGTTCATATTTTTTTTTGTATTAGTGAGAACAAAATTCTTAATAATTTACGATCTAGCATAAAAGACTAATAAGCAATTTAACTCCAACTTAATATGTTACGTGATAGATTATGTTAAAACACAGTTTTTAACATAATCAATCACTTTGCAATTTTACATAAGTCCGTAACACTTTCCAAGAGTCTGATATAATTTATAAAAACTCCATGTTCACGTGTTATATGTATAGCAAAAGATTATTACTATTATTCATTCCTTTTGTAAACTACACTAATTCAAAAGGTTTCCCTAATAGCGTTTTTTGTTGGCATTTGGTTGGGCCAACAGTAAATGTTTTTAGGGTTAATTCTTTTTAGCACACGCACTAAGTCTAGCAGCTGGATTACCTCAACATTCACGTGTCGATGAAGTCTGTGTTCTTGGGGTTTTTTGGATTTGAATTTATGAATTGGCTTCAGCAGTTTACTTCGTATATTGGCACGGTTTGCGCGATGGTTTAGCGGTTGTCTGCCGCGCTGCGTGTCACGGGTTTGGTGAGAGTATTATGTATGTGAGTTCAGATGTTTGGAACGCACTCACGGTACAGGAGTAATTCCTAGCGTGGAATAAAGTTTTAATTTTAAAAAAAACGGATCAAAACAATATTTATTTCACTTGTAGTGCCCTCAGAACGGTTAAGGGAAACATGGAGAGGTAACCGATATGTTCAAGTATTAAAAGGTCGAAGACTGAGTGCAGTGGGCTAGTAATATATTGTTGTGATCGAAGTTAAATAATTACTATTGGAGTTGCCCAAGCGTGTAAATAGCCGTGGGTCTCTGCGGATGTAGAACAGTAAGTACGACCAAGCACTTGGAGGGAATGCTGGCCCAAAATTGCCTATATTTGTCTGTATAACTTCAAGTTAGGAGTGGTCGGCAGCAGTCGGCGAATGTGGCCCTACTCACAATTTGTAAAACAAGTGGTACCTGACTTTCCGGGCTGTTCTCGATGGTTGCACGTCGACTTGTCGAGTGGCCACTCGTTCTCTTCACACCAACACTCCTGATTATTCTTGTTCAGTAGTTAACGGACGCGGTAAATATGGGTTATTTATTATTCCCGGAGGATCCCCAACGTTTACGGGATTTACTCGGGATTTTAGCGTATTTGCGGGGACGATATTATTTTAAGACATTAATTTAGTCTGCGGTGAGATGCGCGCTGTGCCTCGTGGCGTTAGACACACACACTGACGTCAAACTGACGTGACGTCGATTGTTGCATTTTAAATTGTCTATAGCTCGCTTAAAGCCGGCCACTCACGTCTGTCTGACAAATTAAAGCGAGACACACACGCGACGTGATACCAACCCCACCCAACTTGCAGAGTGGCGGCAACTCGCCACACCATGCTCCCCGCCTTGAAAGGTCCAGGAGCTTTCAAAAGCTGCTAATCTATGCGGAGCGAGTGAGGTTCAAGAAGCGGTGATGATATGTAAGCATTAACTTGTTGAAGAGCTTTGAGGGAAATCCAAGCAGCAGTCCGAAACACCATCGCATTGATATAATGCTCGGGAAAAATAATTATCAGTGTCCTAAGAATGAATTGCGGTTCGACTTGACTATGGTAAGTCGAATAAACTAAATTACAACTATGTAATGGCGTACCATTGGAACGTATAATATGAACCCTAAACTAAATTAAACTAAATTACGTAGTAATAATAATCTATTGAGTTGGCAAAGGATACAACTTAGTGACAGGACGTTTATACGTGCCTGACGCGGTTTTTATTGAAGCGACTCGAATTACACCATCCGATCCCGGAAAAACTTCCTCTATGATACCTAATGGCCAAGTCAATGGAGGTACGTTATCTTGACCCAAGAGAACGACAGTACCTATCTCTATAGGGCGATCGGGAGTGCACCACTTCTGGCGAACTTGCAGCGTGTGCAAGTACTCAATTCGCCATTTATTCCAGTAGGATAACACAAGCTGATCCAAGAGCCTTTTGCGGTTGTTTAGGTTTATGTTTTCTTCTGTCAATTCAAAAGAAGGCAAATACGTGAGTGGACTGGACATTAAAAAATGCGCGGGCGTGAGTACCTCCAGATGTGGGTCTGACGAAATGACACTAAGTGGTCGAGAGTTCAAAAGGCACTCAATTTGCACCAATACGGTCGAGAGTTCCTCGTAAGTGAGAAGTTGTTTACCTACGACTCTAAACAAGTGAGTTTTAACACTCTTAATATTCGACTCCCAAATACCTCCGAAGTGTGGAGCTCGCGGCGGTATTCTTGTCCACTCGATGCGTGATTTAAGAAGCTCATTTTTAATATCCGTTTGAACAGTTGAATTTAATAAAAACGAATAAATATCATCCAATTGCGCCTTAGCGCCAACAAAATTGGTACCATTGTCTGAGTACATAACAGACACTGGACCGCGGCGAGAAATGAATCTCTTAAATGCGGATAGGAAAGCCTCAGATGTGAGATCCGAAACAAGCTCGATATGTATGGCTTTAGTCACCATGCATACGAACAAACATAAGTAAAGTTTCTGCGAACGTTGACCTCTACGTCGAATAGGTATGTAAGCAAGCGGCCCGGCGAAATCTACACCGGTGTGTACAAAGGCTTTAGCATCACGGACGCGGTATCCAGGAAGTTCAGCCATTTTGGGTACTGGATGCTTAGGATTTAGACGGAAACAAGTATTACATTTCCGACAACGAGAACGTATAACCGTTCGGCCATCCAATATCCAAAACCGCTGCCTTATAATGGACATCAATAACCCTGGGCCCGTATGGCAGTACGTATTGTGATAGTGATCGATAATTAGATCGACTACGCGGTCGCGTTTAGGTAAAAGCGCGGGATGCTTGGCTTCATACGGTAAGTCAGATTTAGACAATCTGCCCCCAATACGTAAGATTCCGAAGCTATCAATGAAGACAGATAAACATATAAACTTTGAACTAATCGAACAATGAAATTTTCGGCGGTTTGAATGTTTTCAACAGAACTATGACTATGTAGTCTGTTTGTAAATTTAAGAATGTACATAAATACACGTAACAATTTGTTCCATGAGCAAACACGGTCAGCTATAGTATCTAAAATACGCGGTTCAGTATTCGAAGTTTCTACAAGAAAAACCTTTGATTTAAACTCCGGCAATGTTTCACATTGAGCAGGAGCGAACTTTAAAGGCCACTCGCTCATGGGCTGATGGAGCCATGTGGGGCCGTTCCACCACAACGAGTGTCTTATTAAATCCGACGGCAGCATGCCGCGAGACAGACAATCGCTAGGATTCTCTTTCCCGGACACGTGACGGAAACAAGCGGCAGGTAAGTTTTCCTGTATTTGAGCAACGCGGTTGCTGACAAAAATAGACCATCTATGGGGAGATGAGTGGATCCACGAGAGAGCTATGGTGGAGTCCGAGAAAGCGTGGACACCTGTAATAGGTACACGAGCGGAAAGTTTTTCCTTGACTACGCGAACAAGTTTAGATAGAAGTAAAGCGGCGACAAGTTCTAATCGCGCTAGCGTTGTTATTTTAGCGGGGGAGACTTTGGACTTTGCACATAAGAGTCGGACAGTGATATCACCAGTAGGGTTGGTAATGTGTAAATAAATACAACAGCCATAACCAGTAAAGCTGGCGTCGCAAAAGGCTACGATGTTCACTACAGCTTCTCTAAAGACGCCAATGTGGCGAGGAACCTTTAGAGAAGAGAGTGAAGGAAAATCGCGCGTAAAAGCGGCAAACCGATTTGTGATAGATTCCGGTGGAACCTCATCCCATCCTACTTTAGCTAACCAAAGTTCCTTGATTAATACCTTCGCGTACAGCACAACGGGTCCTACAAGGCCCAGTACGTCGAACAAGCGGGCAACTAGCGATAGAATCGCGCGCTTCGTGCATTTATCATCCACGGCGATTGTTGTCAAAGAAAAATAATCATCAGCGGGTTCCCAGGTTAATCCAAGGATTTTGAAATTATGGACATCATTATCCATGCCAGAAAAATTAACTGGTAAGCGGTGAGACTCTGGGAGAATCTCTAATAAAGCGGGTGAATTGGTAGCCCATTTGACTAAGTCAAAGGAACCTACCTTCATTAAATCAATTAAATCGCGGGATAGACGCATAGCTGTCTGTTCGTCCGAAACAGAGTAGACGTAGTCGTCCATGTAAAACTGAGTTTCTACCAATTTAGAAGCCTCAGGAAAGCGGTCGCTTTGCTCACACGCCAAGTTACGCAATGTGCGCATCGCTAAATAAGGACTAGGTTTTAGTCCGAAGGGAACGCGGTTAAAATGAAAGGTGCGAATAGGCTCACCTTTGCTAAAACGATACAAGATTCGTAAATATTTGCGGTGGTGCTCTCTTACACCGATACGTAAGAACATTTGTTTTATATCCGCTGTCATCGCGACAGGGAATGTACGAAAATCAAGTAATAACAAATACAAGTCTGCTTGCAAATTAGGTCCGACTTGCAAAATGTCATTGAGCGACAACCTCGAGTGAGTCATATAATCCGCGATAGTTTTATTATTATTCTCGCGTAGGGTCACCAACGCAAACTTACGCTCAAGCGCAAGTGAGCGCCCAGGGGCGTAACCGTGCGAGCTACCTAGCCCGCCGGGTGAGCGCGCAAAAGGCAGATCGACAAAGTATCTGCCGTCTTCAAATAAGACTGAAGAATTAAAATTATTTTCACTCTCTAATTCGTGCGGACCAATAACAGAACGCGGCGCGGCGCGGCGCGGCGCGGCGCGGCGGTGGCGGCGGGTGGAATTTCCTCTAGCTCAAACTTATGCAAACTTGACCCGACCTCAATGTCGGCCTGCGCGGTAAACGAAGATGTAATGTGTGTCACATCACTACTACAACAATCAATATCACCCATAAGTACATAACCGAAGCCAGTCAGTACAGCAGGGGGCGCGCGGGTACCTGAATCGACCCTGTCTCCCAGGTAAATAAAGGGGAACAATTGTGCTCCAAGCACAAGATCTATTCCGCTCGGAACATTCCAGAGCGAGTCGGCGAGCGGTAAGCTATTTAAGTATGACATGTTATCATTGTTATGTAATCTAATTAATTTCGCGGGAAGTCTATCTGTAATACAATCAACAACTAACGCTTGTATCGAAAACTTCGTATGAGGATCAAACCGAGATTCTATGTTGAGATGAATAAAACCGTGTATTGGTTTCGATGACATTCCAACACCTTGTAAAAATGAATTGCGTAATTTAATTATGGGTAAGTTCAAACGTTTACAACAGTCCACAGTAATTAAATTACGCAAAATAATTTCCGTTATCTAGTAGGCCCCGAACCACCTCCTTATCTCTGATGTCGCTATAGTATGCATATAACTGCGCGGTCGCTAGCAAAATGGTTGACCCAGTTTTAACAGCTGTAGTGAGCGAAACAGATGTATCTTTAGTAGGCGCTTGCGGCTCGGGCGATAATGACTCATGTTTTTCTCGGAAATGTAAGAGAGAATGGTGGTTCTTCTTACAAATTTTACAAACGTTACGTGACTTACATTTAACCAAAGAATGGGATAGACTTAAACAGTTTATACAGCCACGTTTAGCTTTAATAAATTCAAAACGTGCAAGCGGTGTTCTAATATTTTTAAACTGCGGGCAATAGAACAGCTGATGTCGTACGTCATCCTTATCGCACAACGTACATTTGCCATTCGAAACCGGTTCATTACGCGACACGAATGACTTAGCGGTGTTATTTTTTGTTTGATGATTCACTGAACTAGACTTAGCGCGCGGTTCCGTCTGTAAATTATTACCGTATGAGCGCTGCAGCACTTTAACATATGCTTGCATGAATGTTATAAACTCCGCATAGGAAGGTAATTCTTTTTCACTCACACGTGATTCAAACTGTAAGACAGTTTGCGCGTCAACCTTTCTTAAACCACAGTGTAATAAAACAAAATCCAGTAAGTCTGGAATGTCTAACTGCTTCAAGGCTGCGACGGACGCTGAATATCGTTCCACAAAAGTATTGAGGCTCGCGGCATTTCCGGCGCATTGTTTAATGTCCAGTATATTATTGAGATAATGAATCCCTAAACTACGCTTATCTTGATACCTTTTTACGAGACTGTTCCACATAACGTTGTATGTATCACCTGTAGGAACAATGCCCGCGGTCAGCTTCAAGGCATCATGAGTCAATTTACTGATCAAGTACTGGACACGCTGCGAGTCAACCAGATCGGTATTTAAATGAACATTGCTTCGAAACATTTCATAAAATATGGGCCAGTTTTCCGCTTTACCATCAAACGTTGGCAAATCTATGGGCGGTAATTTTATCCGAGTACCCACTTTGTGTTCCGATGTTTCGTTTTTCGAAAGTATGAGATTACGTTTATATTTAATATTAGAATATAAGTCTTCAATAGAATATAGACTCGAATAGTCTGGTGCGGTTTGGTCAATTTCTAATAGCAATTCATTCATTTGTTCTACTATTTCCTCAAATTTGTTATATTGCTCAGTAATTGTTTCTGACTGCGCTAAGAATGTCTCATTTGAACGTGAATCATAGTTCGAGATGTTTTTGGAATCATTATATATGCGATTAACTCGCTCGAAAATCATTTGCTTTTTAGCGGTAAGCTGAGCCAATTTAGCTTCTTGCTTGCGGGACGCCATTTTGGGGCACTAATAAAGTTATGTGCCTACCGTAATGACTTGTACTTAATTTGTACTGAATTTTACTGATGCCTATCCAGGCTCGAAAGGACCATCAAATGGAGTTGCCCAAGCGTGTAAATAGCCGTGGGTCTCTGCGGATGTAGAACAGTAAGTACGACCAAGCACTTGGAGGGAATGCTGGCCCAAAATTGCCTATATTTGTCTGTATAACTTCAAGTTAGGAGTGGTCGGCAGCAGTCGGCGAATGTGGCCCTACTCACAATTTGTAAAACAAGTGGTACCTGACTTTCCGGGCTGTTCTCGATGGTTGCACGTCGACTTGTCGAGTGGCCACTCGTTCTCTTCACACCAACACTCCTGATTATTCTTGTTCAGTAGTTAACGGACGCGGTAAATATGGGTTATTTATTATTCCCGGAGGATCCCCAACGTTTACGGGATTTACTCGGGATTTTAGCGTATTTGCGGGGACGATATTATTTTAAGACATTAATTTAGTCTGCGGTGAGATGCGCGCTGTGCCTCGCGGCGTTAGACACACACACTGACGTCAAACTGACGTGACGTCGATTGTTGCATTTTAAATTGTCTATAGCTCGCTTAAAGCCGGCCACTCACGTCTGTCTGACAAATTAAAGCGAGACACACACGCGACGTGATACCAACCCCACCCAACTTGCAGAGTGGCGGCAACTCGCCACACCAACTATGTTGAAGAGTAGCAAAAATGAAAATACACTAAAAATTGTAAAATAATTTTAATTTTGGCAGTCAGTGTTTGTATTTTGTTTCTTCGTTATTTAACACCGATTTTCGAAATTAACTTTAATTTCAGAAGTCGGTGTTCGAATTTTCCTTTTTTTTTTGTAAAAAAGGTTTTTTAATTTTTCACTTTTTATTTGTTGAACTCCAGAACTAAAACTAAATATTAAAGTTATGGCCGAATTGATAACCCAATATTTATTATTTTTGTTGATTTTTTCAAAAAGCGCTAAATCAATTTCGATAGAATTTTGAAACTCTGTCCACAATAGACAGAGTTATTAGTGAAAATACATTTTAAAATATATTAAAAACAGTCGGACATAGAACCTCCACTTTTTTTGGAAGTCAGTTGAAAATCAAATTAAACTGCCTCGTTTGACTTGGTCGCAGACCCGATTGCTAAGCATACAATGCATCATAGATTCTAATAGGTTCTCTAATTCAGTCCCCAAAAGAAAAGTGTGAGTGAGTTATTAGGTTTTTCTATCAGGAGTTTCTCATTAGCAGACTAGAATTATATCAATTTGACAGCATTATAGACTCGCCCCCTATTCAGGAGAAATGTGGTAGACTAACCACATCTGCCTACTCCTTGGGGAAATACAAGCGCATTCTAATGTAATGAAATGAAAATGACGTTTATAAGAAGTATAGGGATTAAAATGATTTTATTTATAGAAATAACGTAAAAGATATATATACAAACTAACAATAATACCTAACATGTACAAATGCGTATGAAAAAACAACTCACTGGGCATCAAAAAATTCATCCACATCGCTGTCAATGGAAAAAGTGCCCAGAACGCTAGCAGCATTGCCACGTTGAATAGCAATGCTGATTCGTTGGCCAAAGAAAAGCCCAGCCCTCTGGTCACGTGAAGAGTCGACTAACAGCTTGCTGATATGCCGGAAAACTCGATGAGCACTCGGACCCCATGGCCCTAGTGTTTCAACCCCAAACGGCTCAAACATGTAACTCCCTATAAGGTTGTTATATTTGCGCCGTTTGAGGTTTTCTGCACCTGCAGCAGCCGCCCCAGCACAGCCTGCCGTGCTAAGAAGATGGGATGGCGCAAGGGTGTCGACACATGTTGCATCCCACACCAAAGGCCTACCCAACTTCCAAGGCATTATGGTCATTCCGTCTGGCCTCTTCCCATCGTCACGTGCTAAGCCATTGGGTTCTAAAACAGCTGGCACCCCGGCGGTGACAAGAGCCCGACGGATGATGTCATTAATGCTGGCGTGCCGTGCTATCCGACCAGCACTCCTACCGCAGGATAGGCCGTGGTGTCCGAGGCGGTCGACTGCTCCACCGCATTGACAACGATGTGGAGCTCCACTCGGAGCACCCAGACGCAAACATGTAGCGATCCGGAAAGTAGCGTCACTCAGCATGGTACCAATGTTGGGTGACGGTAGTGCCTGTAGCCAAAGGCCCGACTCCCACTCACCCACAGCCAGTAGGCGGGCACGCTCAGCAGTATTGGTGGACGTATTAATGAGATTATTCCGTACCAACCTGCAGAGCGGCTCATCCCACTGTCTCTGGGAAGATGGGTTCTCGGGCAACGCCGTGTTCGGGCAAGCCGCTTTCCAGGCGTTCACAGCATCGGTCAAGCTCGGCACCTCACAGTTAACCAGCGATGGGGTTAAAATTCGTGTGGTTAACTGTCGAGTGCTGTGGACCGAAGACAGGAACGCCGGTAGGCTTACACTAGAAATTTTGCGGATGCCGAGCCCACCAAAGCGAATGGGTAGCGTGGCTTGCAGCCATGCTCGGTCATCCAGGGCCACATTTAAGATGGACGTAAGAGTGGAACGAATAATTTGATCGATTTTGTCCAAGAGATGTGGCTGCTTCCATAAAAGGGAAGAGCGAAGAAAATATATGAAATTTGGTCCGAAACAGCAATACCTGATGAGGGTGACCGCCGAATGTAAATTAATTTTGGAAAGTCTATCTGAAATGTCGTTAAAACGTTTAATTTTGTCGTCGATGAATGAAGAAAAACTGTCTTTCAATATTGGAGAACCTAGGAGGTGTAATGAACTTTTCTCTAAAATTTTGATTTCTGGAGCTATTGCACTAAATTTCTGTATGGTCGATTGTCTGTCGGTATTGTCACAAAGAAATATTTCACATTTGGAGTAGTTAAGGTCAAGGCCAATGGACTGAAACTGGTTCTTTAGGAATTTTAAATCTTCTAAAACGGTGTCTACGTCACCTCCTAGTGTTCCATCATCTAAATACCACAGGTTAAATTTTGAATTTAGTTGTTGAATTATTGGGTGAATAGCCAAGCTGAAAATGACTGGCCCGAGAGGGTCACCTTGTTGGCATCCAACTGCAGATTCCAAAACGTTGTCTTTATATAATAATTTTGATGGATGCCTATAGCATTGCCACAAAAAGCCGAAAATTTCTGGTAACTCTTTTTTATTTAGGTATAGGGATTTAATTAAATTGTAGTGTCTAAGGTTTCTGATAGATAAGCCAGTAATTAAACTGTAATGCTCGCCGGCTCGCGGCGCGTCGAGTCTATATTCACAAGAAGCCGTATTCTGTAGTGACGCAATCTTTTCTATCCGTGTTATGTGATTCACCAGTGTTGATATTCATTTATATTTTTTGGTTACTTTCTATTGCCAGAAGATTCGCAGGTTGCCAGAAGAGGAGCTCGTGGTTGAGTCCCGCAAGTTTTTCAAACAAAAACTTAAGTTTTGTCAAAATAAGCAGGACCAAATTAAAATGGATATATTGGCTTCAAGACACGAAAAGAAAGACTTTCGCGGGTTTTGGAAACACACCAAAAGATTAAACCCCAGGCCTGGCGTTCCGGTTAGTGTCGATGGTGTAAGCACGCCGGGTACCCGCTGGGTTGATGAGAACGGTGGTCGTACCAATATTGAAAAATAAAACTGGTGACGTCAGTGATAAGGGTAAATATAGACCGATCTCACTCGCGACTATTACGGCTAAGGTCCTGGACGGTGTGTTTGAGAGGCGACTTAGTAACCATTTAAAGATACACGATGCTCAATTCGGTTTTAGGACGCAGTTATCGACTGAATGTGCTATCTTGTCTCTCAAGCATACTGTCAGATACTACACGGAGAGAAGTACGCCGGTATATGCGGCGTTTTTAGACCTTTCCAGGGTGTTTGACCTGGTTAGGTATGACATATTGTGGTGCAAGATGCGCGAAGCAGGAGTGCCCGACGCCATAACAGATATGTTTCAGTATTGGTATGGCCACCAAACCAATCAAGTTAGATGGGCCAATGAGTTATCTGAGGAGTACAGGTTGGAATGCGGGGTGAGACAGGGCGGTTTGACTTCGCCAATTCTTTTCAACCTCTATGTAAACCAGCTGATTGTCGATCTCAGTAGCACACAGGTTGGCTGTTCTATTGACGATCTGTGTGTCAATAGTATAAGTTGCGTCCGTCCGACATGGTGCTGCTGAGTCCGTCAATTAGCGCACTCAGGAAGTTATTGGCGGTCTGCGAGGCTTATGCGAAAGTGCATGGACTTGTTTATAATGTAAATAAGAGTAAAATACTTGTGTTCAGGGTACAGCGTAAAAAGCCAGCACACATCCCACCAGTAATGTTAAAAGGTGTGGCCCTTGAAAGAGTGCTGGAATTTAAGTACCTAGGGCATATAGTTAATGAGGACATGAAAGACGATGCTGATATGGAGAGAGAACGGAGGGCGCTGGCTGTCCGATGCAATACCTATGTTGGCCCGCAGATTTGCACGGTGTACAATAGCAGTAAAAATAACTCTTTTTAAGGCTTTCTGCCAGTCTTTGTACACGTGCACCCTGTGGGTTCGATATACGCAAAAGGCATACAACGCCCTAAGAGTTCAGTATAATAATGCCTTCAGATTTGAACATATACAACAGTCCGAAATCAACCATCGGGCAGTTGCCCGGACCAGACACAACACCCGTCTGGTAACCAATGGGACCCTATTACTAAGCCTCCGCTGGCCGTCCGTCCGTCTGTCTGTTAGCAGGCTGTCATGTCATCTCATGATCCGTAATAGGAAGACAGATGCAATTTTCACAGGATGTGTATTAGATACTCGTATAATCACGAATTTAACGAGATTACACGATCCATTGATCGCCACACGCATAGCTCACAATAAAAAATCGATTGTGATAACTTCGTAAAAGAAAAAAAACAAGAAAGAACATGAAATTTCTCGCGGCTTCTTCATAACATGAGAAAGTAGGTCAAAGTTAAAAAGTTCCACTCATTCCGATTGACGCGAGACAGAATAAATTAGGAAGGAATTCTCAAATAAAAATTGCCGACCCAGTAATTGGAGAGAGATGGGAAGATAACTTCTGACAGATACGCTTTTGAAGTAATGATGTTAAGGAGGTGACGATCATACAACAACAACAAAAAATCATCATCATCATCATCATCTCAGCCTTTTTTTTTAATGTTCCCACTGCTGGGGCACAGGCCTCTTCTTCGTGAGAGAGTGTGGGCCGTAATCCACCATGCGGGCCCAATGCGGATTGGTGAATGTCACATGTCTTCGAATTTTTGGTTCTAGGACATGCCGTTTTTCTCACGATGTTTTCCTTCACCGTTTTGAGAGCAGTGGTGATGAAATAATTTACACAAAGTAAAGCGCCTGCCTGGGTTTGAACTCACGACCTACAACTTGTAAATCGCGGCCAATACCACTGGGCTACCACTGCTCAAACAACTGCAACAACAAAAGATACAACGGATTTACTCATGTATTTGAATAATAATCTTTATTGGCCCAAGAAAACATACGTATTATGCAATTAAATATGAACCGAATTCTACGAAGAACTCCTAGTCTGCAGTCTACCAGGGGTCTAGCCCTATTTCTTGTGTCGTTAGTTCTAGTCTCTTTCATTCCAAGTAAACAATTGACATAATATAAAAAAATAAAAAACAAAATAATAATACAATTAAATTACATGTAACAGTAATTAAATTTTAACCTAATTATATTTAAGAACAGAAGAACAGTAATTTATATTTAATGAAGACAAATCTTAAAATTCATGAATTCACTGACAGACAACGCACAGCCTGAACCACTGTGTCTACAATCACGAAGTTTTGCATAAAAGTGTAAATATTTGATCCTTAAGATGGCGGTGGTTAACATAAACTCAAAACATTATTATTATTATTATTCTAATTATTAAAACATTTATAATCACTTTTAAATTGTCGAGAAGTCGGTTAGACAGAAATCAATCTACCCAGCCTTTTCCCAACCATCTTGGGGTCAGCATACAGTTTAACCGGATGCAGCTGAATACCAGTACTCTACATGGAGCTGTAGCGACATCTATGACGCCGCACACGAACTAAAAATAGCAAGAATTCTACATCGCGCAAGCAGAGTTCTCCGCGCGATTTGAACATATACAACAGTCCGAAACCAACCATTGGGCAGTTGCCCGGACCAGACACAACACCCGTCTGGTCGGAGGATCCTCTCTTTTCAATGGAGGTTGTGGAACTTTACACCCTGTTCCACGTACCTCCAAACTGGTGACCCTCGAGCATGAACGTCAGCGCAGCCTTCGTGCAGCTACTTCAGCATGACGTCATCATCATCGCTTCCTTCAAGCTCTTGAGCAACGAGTCATACAGCCAGCCAGTACCAACGGCTTCTACGGGTATCCTGACCACCAGCATGCAGCGGATGCGCATTCCTGGTCAGCATCCTCAGCCTCTTTCATCACACCTTCGGCCGGTCGAAGAACCTCTCCTGGTCGACGCCAGCAGTCAAGCCACTACGTCGCACAGCACCGCTCCGACCCACTGGAGCCTGCAGCATCATCCCGACTCACTGGGACATCATCACCCCGACTCACTGGGGCATCATCCCGACTCACTGGGACATCATCACCCCGACTCACTGGGGCATCATCCCGACTCACTGGGATAGCAACACCCCGACTCACTGGGGCATCACCGCAGACAGTTTCGACTCACCGTGAACTATGCGGCTCTTCCGGTTCCGACTCACTGGAACCAACCTTCCACTGGCCCGGCAAGCATCACAAGATGTATGGACGACTCATCAAGAACCATCGATCTCCGATCTCCGGAGGGGAGTGATGTAGCGACATCTATGACGCCGCACACGAACTAAAAATAGCAAGAATTCTACATCGCGCAAGCAGAGTTCTCCGCGCGATTTGAACATATACAACAGTCCGAAATCAACCATTGGGCAGTTGCCCGCACCAGACACAACACCCGTCTGGTCGGAGGATCCTCCCTTTTCAACGGAGGTTTGCGGGACTTTACACCCTGTTCCGCATACCTCTAAAGAGCGACTGCCCATCTGACCTCCACAACCCAGTTACTGGGTAATACTGGGTAACACCCCTTGGTAAGACTAGTTGTCAGACTATAGAGCTCCTGACGACCCGTAACGACTGTCAAAGATTCACCCATGCACCCGTTTGACGAGGGAAGATGCACACGTTTGACCCGTGCGGCTGTCATTACTTTAGCCACGAGCTCCTCAAAAGTTAGTCAGAAAGCTGAACCTAATTTTCTCGTTCGAAAGTATAGATCTCTTAATAAATCTAGGGCACGCGGCTAACCGTAATAACCGTGAAAATAAAGTATTGATATCCAGTTACCAAGGCAATAAAGTAATTTTCAATCCACCACGAACATTATAACAATCGATAAGACTATTAAAAATTAATGATTACCTTTTATATTCTAACCTTCGCATTTGCTACGTTGTATAAGTGTCGAACGTAAACGCGTTAATGTGAGTTATCGTTACTCGTAACATTTGGGGAGACAAGTTCATATTATATAATACAAATTGTAAAAAAAAGTTTGGAAAATTCAAAAGAGCACGATTCATAGCATTCATTTCTTTTTGTACTGAAAATAAATTGTATTGTCGAATTAAGTACCGACCTTCAATATCTCCAGAATCAGTGGATTTCCAGGTATGGTCTAGTGGAAAAAAATGATCCAAATATTGGGTAGAATATGTGACTTTCGGCTTCGGAAGCTGTCTTTTTACACCTGATATAAAAAAAATGTTATCAGTCATCACTTAATGAAATATTAAAAAAACGATAGACACTACGATAATTTTTTCGGCAGTTATTCGGACGTCCAAGTAAAATTATTTTCAAACTCTTTTTTCTTTAATTTAGCAGAACAAATGTTTAAAAAAAAAAACATAAAGTAGGTTTAGGTTTAAATTATTTATTCTCATAAAGACAAAATAGCCACTTACATGAGAACATAACATAATGTAATAAACATAGGTATTCTAGGTAACGGTCACTTATACAATACAAATTGTCTTAAAATTATTTTGTTTGTAAATTGCTTGGGTTACACGTTCAACGGTTTTATTCTCAACTGGCTGGTAACATTGTTTGTTTAGTTAGCAGGTTTCAATTATATAATTTGATATTTTAGATTTAAAACCGCTGAAAGAGCTAGCTTAAAGTATGTTTTCTCAAGTCTTTTCTTGATATACGTGTAGGTACTCATATTATCCTATGGATGAAAATATGAACGTAATAGAGTCATTTTCAGACCAGAAAATTGCTTGGCCTTGACGTGTTGAGAGCAGAGCACTACATCAAACGCTTCGCGTTCTGAGGCGTGCAATCTATACATATAATAAATCTGTAGAAAAGTCATTTTTGTACATTGAAGAAATTGAAACAAAAAATAGCCAGCGTGTGAAAAGATAAGTAACAGAACCCATTTCCATCATTTTTGAAATTTTTGTCTGTTTGTCTGTTTGTCTGTTTGTCTGTTTGTTTGTGCGCACATCACGTAAAATCTACGAATTCAATGCTGACAATGTTTATATACAAAAATTATACGCAACTTGAGGATTAACTTAGTTTTTGTTTCATCGAAATCGGTTCACTCTATCAAAAGATATGATTAATTTAGTGAGTTCAAGAAGTAAAATATTACGTTACGCAATTAAGTATAGTACTTGCAACGACATCTTAAGACTAAAAATAGAACTAATGTTGATAGTTGAAATCTAAATCCGATAGATGGCGTTGTGCAAATGACGTCATTTTCTGAATCGCGGTGTTAAGATTTTCCGCGCGAGGATGACGTCCACCGTGTTTACTAGGCAAATATACATATAATAAATCTGTAGAAAAGTCATTTTTGTACATTGAAGAAATTGAAACAAAAAATAGCCAGCGTGTGAAAAGATAAGTAACAGAACCCATTTCCATCATTTTTGAAATTTTTGTCTGTTTGTCTGTTTGTCTGTTTGTTTGTGCGCACATCACGTAAAATCTACGAATTCAATGCTGACAATGTTTATATACAAAAATTATACGCAACTTGAGGATTAACTTAGTTTTTGTTTCATCGAAATCGGTTCACTCTATCAAAAGATATGATTAATTTAGTGAGTTCAAGAAGTAAAATATTACGTTACGCAATTAAGTATAGTACTTGCAACGACATCTTAAGACTAAAAATAGAACTAATGTTGATAGTTGAAATCTAAATCCGATAGATGGCGTTGTGCAAATGACGTCATTTTCTGAATCGCGGTGTTAAGATTTTCCGCGCGAGGATGACGTCCACCGTGTTTACTAGGCAAATTGGGTTTCGTTAGGTGTCTTAAAAGTTCTTGCGTGTGTCGTAAAAGTTCTTTGGTTGCTTGGTTTATCGATTTTCTAAATTGGTCGAAAAAAAAGTATTTGCTTATCTTATTGGTTTCGTTTGGTCAACTTTGGTCATTGGTTTGAAGTACGAAGTAAAGATTGTATTTGATTTACTTCGTAGTTTGAATCCAATAGTGCCAATCGTTATACAGTAAGTTAGTGTTGCCAATTCGTTGAGTCACGACCACGAACAGACGATACGTTGTCACACTAGACTGTTCGACGCACCGATCTTTTAAGTTTGTAGGCTATTCAGTCATAAGTGTTGTTAGTTTTGTTTATTGCTTTAATTTTCCTTGAAAATGCCTCAAAGAAAAAAAACTAACCTTTCGCTGCGTAGCCGAAATGCGAAAAGGATGAGACTTTGTAGGTCTCAGGAATCGGAAGAAGATCGTGAAGCACGGTTATCTGCTAACCGAGAGCACATCGCTCTTTCACGTGAATCGGAAACGTTCACCGAAAGGGAGTCACGTTTAAGTTCACAAAGAACACGGACCGCGACTTTGCGGTCTCAAGAGAGTATCCAGGAACGCGAAGACCGGCTGTCTGCTGATCGGGAGCGCCACTCTCTCTCACGTGAGTCAGAGACATTCACAGAAAGGGAGTCGCGCTTAAGTTCGCAAAGAACTCGGACCGCGACTTTGCGTTCTCAAGAGAATATCCAGGAACGCGAAGTTCGGCTGTCTGCTGATCGGGAGCGCCAGTCTCTCTCACGCGAGTCAGAGACTTTCACAGAAAGGGAGTCGCGCTTAAGTTCGCAAAGAACTCGGACCGCGACTTTGCGTTCTCAAGAGAATATCCAGGAACGCGAAGTTCGGCTGTCTGCTGATCGGGAGCGCCAGTCTCTCTCACGCGAGTCAGAGACTTTCACAGAAAGGGAGTCGCGCTTAAGTTCGCAAAGAACTCGGACCGCGACTTTGCGTTCTCAAGAGAGTATCGAGGAACGCCAAGCACGTCTGTCATCTGACCGAGAGCGACACGCTCTCTCGCGCGAGTCTGAATCTCTCTCCCAAAGAGAAGAACGATTACAAATAGCTAGACATAACTATGTAGGTGTACAAAGAAACAATGAAAGTTATCTTGCATCTGAAAGGGAAAGAATAGATGAACTAAGACGAGCAGAAACAGCAGAACAACGTCAATCTCGCCTAGAAATAGAACGAGCTCGATACCATATGAATAGAGAAACAAATAGCGGAGCTGATGAGTCCATGGAAAATGACGATGCAAATATTTTATTACCTTGGGACAATAGGGAAAAATCAGGGTTCACATATTCGTCTAGAATTAATTATGCTGGCTTTACTTTCGTGGGTGACATGAGAGAAATTTGTAATTTTTGTCATGCTTTGAAATGGAGGAAAGAGACAGATGGAATGTGCTGCTCAAATGGAAAAATTGTTCTTCCAAATTTCCAAGATCCACCACACTTACTTAAAAGTCTCCTGAATGGCGATCATCCCCAGTCCAACCGTTTTTTGGATAATATTCGTTTATATAACAGTGCTTTCCAAATGACTTCCTTTGGGGCAAAACAAATAACGGAAGGACCGTTCATGCCAACCTTCAAAGTACAAGGTCAAGTTTATCACCTTATTGGATCTTTGCTGCCAGAAAATGAACCCAAATTTCTCCAAATTTATTTTGTATCCGATTACACGCAACAGCTCAATGTTAGAAATCACAATTTTCCCCAGCTCAATGCTGAGCTTTTGGGTCAACTTCAAGAATTGCTGCATCACGTTAACCAGTACGTTCGTGAATTCAAAGCTGCATTGGAGTCAATTCCACAAGGCAGCAATGATTTCAAAATTGTTATAAGTGCCGATAGACGTCCTGTGGGTGAACACCGTGGAAGACACAATGCACCCGTCGCAGATGAAGTTGCAGTTGTTTTAGTCGACCAGGAGTGTGAGAGACGTGATATCGTGTTGCGTACACGCGACGATCGCCTTCAACGCATTTTGGAAACCCACCGAGCTTACGACGCCCTGCAATATCCACTAATTTATTGTCATGGTGAAGATGGGTACAATTTTGGGCTGTACCAAGTGAACCCTACTACGAGAGTCACTAATTATCAAAAAAAAATATCTGCTCAACAATACTATTCCTACCTTTTACAAATAAGGCAAAACAGTTTCGTATATTTGCAACGATTTCGTGGTTTGTTCAGCCAATTTATTGTGGACATGTACGCAAAAATAGAAACTGAACGTTTAGTGTATATTCGCACTAACCAGCGACGGTTACGCGCTGAAGAATACGTGCACTTGCGGGACGCCATGCAATCAGATAATAACGTCGAAAACTTGGGTCGATTGGTTATTTTGCCATCCAGTTTCACAGGCGGTCCGCGGTATATGCACGAACGAACGCAAGATGCTTTTTGTTACGTCCGTAAATACGGCCGGCCGGACCTTTTTATAACATTTACAACAAATCCAAAGTGGACGGAGATTTGCCAGGCACTTCTCACAGGACAGGCGTCATACGACAGACATGACATTATTGCTAGGATTTTTCATTTAAAACTCAAAGTCTTGATTAATCTACTTACAAAGGAGAAAGTTTTCGGTTCAACTCTTTGTTTTATGTATAGCGTCGAGTGGCAAAAGCGTGGTTTACCCCACGCGCACATTCTTCTGTGGCTGGAAGAAAAAATTCGTCCCGATGCTATAGACAGTGTCATAAGTGCAGAATTTCCGGACTATAATGCAGATCCGATTTTGCATGACATAGTAAAAACACATATGGTTCACGGGCCATGTGGCCTCTTAAACAGGGAATCACCGTGCATGAAAGATGGTCAATGCTCAAAAAAATACCCCAGAGCACTGAAAGAACTAACTATGGCTGGGGAAAATGGGTATCCGCAATACCGGCGAAGATCACCGTCACAAGGTGGTTTCACAGCTACTGTCAGATTCCGTGGACAAGAAATAATTCTAAATAATAGTTGGGTGGTACCGTATTCTCCAGTTTTGTCAAACGCTTTTCAAGCACACATTAATGTTGAAATTTGTAATAGCGTCGAATCTATAAAATATATATGTAAATATGTTAATAAAGGTAGTGATCAAGCCATGATAGCACTAAGAAATAACAACCAATTTGATGAAGTGACAAGGTATCAATCTGGCCGATACATAAGCTCTTCGGAGGCAGTTTGGCGCATTTTGAGTTTCCCTATTCATGAAAGGTATCCGCCAGTCATCCATCTTGACGTGCACCTGGAAGGCGGGCAGCGAGTTTACTTTCAGCCAGAAAATGTGGCAGAAAGAATGAACAACCCAAGACAAACCACCTTGCTCGCATTCTTTCGCCTTTGCGAAAGAGACAATTTCGCTAAGTCTCTGTTGTACAATGAAGTGCCACATTATTATACTTATAACAAGCAGCAAGGTGTTTTTAATCGCAGGAGACGTGGAACTGCTGTAGAAGGCGAGTCCGGCATTTTTAAAGAACACGTGATTGGAAGAGTATACACGGTGCACCCAAATAATGCAGAGTGTTATTATTTACGCCTTCTTCTTCACACAGTGCGAGGACCTACTTCTTTTGCTGAGCTCCGCAAAGTGGACGATATAGAATATCCCACATTTCAAGCTGCTTGCCGCGCACGGCATTTATTAGATGGCGATCAGCATTGGGATGATGCTTTAGCCGAAGCATGCGTCAGTGATAGTCCACATCGTTTGCGCCATTTATTTGCCATTTTGTTGACATTTTGTGGCCTATCGGACGCTGGGCAGTTGTGGCAAAAATATAAAGACGCGTTTGCCGAAGATTTTTTGAGACAGCAAAATATAAATAGTGAAACTTCTGACCAAGTACGTGAAAGCTGCCATAATAGGGCTTTGCTGGCTATACAAGATATAGTTACAAGTATAGGAGGGAACCCCCTCAGTCAATACGGCTTGCCGACACCGACAGTTGGTGGGGAACGAATTAATAGGGAGTATATATCTGAAATAAATTACAACCCCGAAGAGTTAGCAGAAATATTGCGAAATGGCTGTTCAAATTTGACGACAGAACAACGTCAAATCTTTGATAGACTATGCTGTAGTGTAGAACATTCATTAGGAGAAATGCTGTTTTTAGATGCACCTGGTGGAACAGGTAAAACTTTCCTCACTAAAGTTATCTTGGCTCAAATAAGGAGCCAAAACAAAATTGCCCTTGCCGTCGCTTCCTCAGGAATAGCTGCCACTTTATTACCAGGAGGAAAAACTGCACATACAACATTTAAAATACCAATCGACTTGGACCGCACAGAAAACCCTGTTTGCAACGTGTCTCGCAATAGTGATAAAGCAAGGGTTTTACGTGATTGCGCCCTTATCGTTTGGGACGAGTGTACGATGGCAAATCGTAAAGCTGTGGAAGCTGTAGATAGAACGTTGCGAGATATAAGACAAAATGACCGACCGATGGGAGGCTTAACGGTGCTATTCTGTGGAGACTTCAGGCAGACACTCCCTATAATACCCAGAGGAACGAGGGCCGATGAAATAGGTGCCTGTTTAAAGAGCTCTATTTTATGGCGTAGTGTCATATTAACTAATTTGAGCTTTAATATGCGAGCATATTTGGGAGGTGACGCAAACGCGCAGGTTTTCTCAAATTTACTACTTCAAATTGGTAACGGCACATACCCGACTCAAGAAGGAGGTAAAGTAACTTTAGTCGAAAGCCTGTGTTCTTCTGTTGCCTCACAGCAGGAACTCATTTCCTCTGTATACGGAGATCCATCAGAGATCTCGAACCATGACGCTGCTTGGCTATGCCAACGAGCTATTTTGGCACCTCGCAACGACCAAGCAGCAGCAATAAATTCTCAAATATTGGTACATGTTTCTGGAGAAAGTAGGGAATATTTATCTATTAACACGGTTTTAGAAGAAGGAGATGCCACCCACTATCCAGTAGAGTTTTTAGACTCTCTAAATACACCAGGTCTTCCAGCACACAAAATTTATTTAAAAGTCGGAGTACCAATCATTCTACTCAGAAATTTAAGCCCACCAAAACTATGCAATGGAACTCGGTTGAGAGTAACAAATCTCCAACGAAATGTCATCGAAGCCGAAATCTTAACAGGTTGCGGCTCCGGTGATGTTGTTTTCATTCCCAGGATACCCATTATCCCCAATAATTTTCCGTTTACTTTCAAACGTGTGCAATTTCCTGTAAGCCTCTGTTACGCTATGACTATTAATAAAGCCCAAGGCCAGACGTTATCCGTTGCGGGTGTAGACCTTACTTTTGATTGTTTTTCACACGGCCAACTCTATGTTTCTCTATCACGTGTTAGCAACCCAAACAACCTTTTTGTATATGCTCCGGGTAATTCCACCGCTAACATAGTATATAGAGAAGCATTAACGTAATCAACTATACCAAAGTCAGGACTCTTATCTAAATCATCAAAAAGGTGATATACTCTTATCTAAACGACGTTGTTTTGTTCTCGACAACCACGCGAACGAAGTCGCGGGCACAGCTAGTATAATAATAAAATTGTTTATAGAATAACCAATTTCGATAAAGAAAGTAAGAATGAGTCTTGCACAGTAGGTAGTTTTTATATTTATTTATTTATTTTTAAGTATGCAAGTTTTAGCACTTTGCTCCAAGAGAAGCATCAACTGTGACCGTCTTCTGAATCATATAATCGAAAGGGTAGAGTAACGTTATTTTTTGTTCCGTAATTCTCTTTATTCATTCACATAAAACGCACGTTTTTTTTCTATGGGAGTTGGCAATAATGCCACTCATTAAAATGATTCTAAGGCGTCCATTACACGGTAGGTTTTGCTGTCAGTTTAACCATAGTCAAGATTGTGACTGACGGATAGCCAGTATATACAGTGACTGATGGTGGCATGAAGAAATCTGGGTACTTTTTTTTATTTTGGCGGGGTGTGAAATCATCCAATGATATCTCCCGCTCTAGGGTGGCGCGGATGGGCGTGTCAGACTCTTACTGACTAAAACCCACCCCTCCCTGAATGGCTGGTCCTTCCCTGCCCTGAATGCTCAGGGGCGCGGTAACTCACTTTAGAATTTATCCACAACCCATGTACTTTAATTTTTAACCTACTTCAAAAAGGAGGTTTGTATTCGATCCGTATGTATGTTTGTTGTTCCACGATTTTCTTGAAAACTGCTGATCCGATTTGGATAGAGTTTTCGTTATTCAAATTTGTATTTTTCAAGAAAGGTTTATTTTAAAATAGGATCTGATGAAGATCTTCGGAGATAGACAGTGGAACTTTTCAATAACTAACAGCAAATGACTCGCGATTGCTGCGATCGTTTGTCTTTGCGCTTTTAACACCATTTAATGGACCCACAAGTAATGAGTGAAAAATAAAAAATAAACTTTAAAAAAAATAGATCCGACTTCCACCCAAAAAGAAAACTTTTTCCAAAAAAAAACTTTTTAACAAAAAAATCAACGGACGAAATAGAACTAAAGAGCAAAATATAAAAAAAACCTTTTTAAGTCTTGAGTATTGAGCTTATTTACCTACATAAAATATCAAATTTTATATACACTAATTTTGAGTCGGCGCCAAACAACAATCTGATTATTAAATATCTAATTTTTTTAAGTACTTAGATATATAGAAGGCTAGATGTAGGTAATTAATCATTTTATTATTCATCATCAGCTCAGTTTCATGATGTGATGATTCCTAAATGCAAATACCTGATTAAGTTATGAAAAATAAATAGAAACAATATCCGTGCCCAATTTTCGAGGTTTTCTCTCAATTTTATCAGAAGTCCATGATCAGATCCTGATGTCCTTGACATGAGACCACCCTTGAGATATACCCTATCTAAGGAAAAAAGAATCATCAAAATCGGTTCATAAACAACGGAGTGAGGGCCGAACATACGTACAGAAACGCTAAACGTGCCCACAATTTTCGAGGTTATCTCTCAATTTTATCAGGATTCCATTATCAGATCCTGAGTTCCTTGACATGGGACCACCTTTGAGGTATACCCTATCTAACAATAAAATAATCATCAAGATCGGTTCATAAATGACGGAGTGAGGGCTGAACATACACAAAAAAAAATATATATACATACGGTCGAATTGAGAACCTCCTCCTTTTTTTTTTCTTCGTCGGTTAAAAATACAACCAACTTCTATAAATTGCAAAATAATTTTAATTTCAGAAGTCGGTGTTTGCATTTTGCTTCTTCGTTATTTCACCGACTTCCGAAGTTAAAATTATTTTGGAAGTTTTATGTCGGTTGTATTTTTGTAAAATAATTTAATTTCGGAAGTCGGTGTCAAAACACGAAGTAACAAAACCAGAAACAACGGCTTCCAAAATTAAAGTTATTTTGCACTTTTTACATCATGCAACCAATCATGCATGACTTTTGAAATTGACTGAAGCTTACATGAGCGTGTAATGAACGCCTAACATTTATCTCTTGGCCGAAAACGCACTGACAAGTGGCTTGCTTAGCTTAGCACTAGGCGTTAGACAGGCAGTACGGTTGGTGACGAACATATTGTTAGAATATTGGTTCTACTTCGCTATCCACCAGGCGACTTGCTAGGCTCTAGGCACTCAGCCATCTGCTAGTGTGTTTTCGGCATTAAGGTACACACATATCAACTCGGAAAGGGATCGTCGCCGTATCAACTCGAGCCGTGCAGTATTCTTTGTATGAAACTCCCTACTGCAACGCACACTAATCGGAACTGTAACGTAATCGCCTCGCCTCGGAACAAGCTCAGAAACCGGTGCGGTGCGTGGTTAACTTGCGGTTCTCACGCTTACTGTGTTACTCGTTGTCCCCGCGCTTACGTCTCTCCGTGCCCTCTCAGTCTCAACCCTCCCGCGGGCCTGCTGCACACTACTGTTGTCAAACGTGCTGTCATGTTATTCACAAGGCAACTTCCAGTCGTATTGCGCGCGTGTTTGATTAAATTTGTAGGTTAGATTTCAAACAAACTAACAAAATAGGTTCAAACTGTGTGCCAGCCAGATCATCCAGCGGTCGCCTAGCTGTAACCGAGTCGACGTACCGGAGCTGCTGATCCGTATTGTTTACGTGCTTACGTTAGGTTGACGCCTGTTTGACCCCTTCCCAAGTTAATATTTGTGTGTGACCTTAGTGTTGTGCTTGTTCATTAAAACAACGTATTGAGCTATTCTGTAAAAAAAATCGACCCAGTGCGTGTCGGGCCACGCGCAGTGTATGGTTCCGTAGTCGACCGTTATATACGACTTAGAAGAGGGCTTTATGTTTATTACTATGAACATATTAATTGCGTTCACGGTTCAACGGACAATAACGTTTAAATTATAAAAAACTATTTACAAAAAAAATACAACCGACTTCCATAAAATAATACTAAAAAATGCAAAATAACTTTAATTTCGGAAGTCGGTGTTTCTAGTTTGGTTTCTTCGTTATTTGACACCGACTTCCGAAATTAAAGTTATTTTGCATTTTTTAGTATTATTTTATGGAAGTCGGTTGTATTTTTTTTGTAAATAGTTTTTTATTTTTCACTTTTTAGTTGTTTTACCCCATTCTAAAACTAAATTAATAGTAAAGTTACGAGTATGCCCGAATTAATAGCCCCAAAAATAGGGAATTTGAACGTAGTTGGTGAAATTAGGGTGTATCAGGGTGAACTGTACAAATCTGTATACCCCTTCAGAGCGCATCAGCGTGATGTAATGTTGTGGAGTGGTGAAAACAATATACAGACATGCGATTGCAGCAATTCTGGAAGGTTTGCTATCATTTATTGAAGAGTTCTGTTGTGTATCTCCGAAGTCCTTCATCAGATCTTCACCAAATTAAAATGGGACCAAATGTAAAGCAACAGCTTTCAAATAAAAAAAAATCTTCAAAATCGGTTCACGTAGTTAGAAGTTATGAGGTAACACACATAAAAAAAAAAAAATACAGTCGAATTGAGAACCTCCTCCTTTTTAACCGACTTCAAAAAAAGGAGGAGGTTCTCAATTCGACTGTATTTTTTTTTTTTTTTTTATGTGTGTTACCTCATAACTTTTTACTACGTGAACCGATTTTGAAGATTTTTTTTTTGTTCGAAAGCTGTTGCTTCACATGTGGTCCCATTTTAATTTGGTGAAGATCTGATGAAGAACTTCGGAGATACACAATGGAACTCTTCAATAAATGATAGCAAACCTTCCAGAATTGCTGCAATCGCATGTCTGTATATTGTTTTCACCACTTCACAACATTACATCATGCTGATACGCTCTGAAGGGCTATACAGATTTGTACAGTTCACCCTGATACACACTAATTTCACCAACTATGTTCAAATTCCCTATTTTTGGGGCTATCAATTCGGGCACAACTTTACTATTCATTTAGTTTTAGAATGGGGTACAACAACTAAAAAGTGAAAAATAAAAAACTTTTTACAAAAAAAAACAACCGACTTCCATAAAAAATACTAAAAAACGCAAAATAACTTTAATTTCGGAAGTCGGTGTCAAATAACGAAGAAACCAAACTAGAAACACCGACTTCCGAAATTAAAGTTATTTTGCGTTTTTTAGTATTTTTTATGGAAGTCGGTTGTTTTTTTTTGTAAAAAGTTTTTTATTTTGAAGTCGGTTAAAAAACGAAAAATAACATCAAATTTTCCAAGTATCATTACCATTTCATAAGTTGGGCGACTATTACTCTTAAACTAACAGAATTAACCAAACCGTGATAGTTTTCCTTCAAAGTTCGTTATACATACTACCATCACGTTTTTTTCGTATTTTGTAAGCCAACAGTTTAGCTTTTAGTGGGGATGGGGAGGGACGACACGGGATCTTGCAATGATTTTTAAAGACCTATCCAATGATATCCCACACTATTCAAAGGATCGAGACAAAAAAATATCCCCACTTTATACAGGGTGTAATGGAAAGGTTTGGTCATATTTTAAGAACTGCATCTGCCCATCAATATGAATAACTTTCTTCAAGAAAATCCGAGGAAATTCTAAAAAAATAATTATACCTCCCATACAAATATTGATCAGCTGATGATAACTATGTATCGAAAGTCCAATATTTTTTTTGGAATTATATATTTTTTTTAGAGAAAGTTGTTCATTTCCATGGGCAGAACCGGCTCTTAAAATATGACCACACCTTTCCGTTACAGCCTGTATAGGGGAGGTACCACTTTTCTTTTTTTTTTTTCAAAATTTTTAACTTATCTATGCCTCGGTCGGACAGACGGAGAGACGGAAACTATAGGGGTTCTTGTCCTTATAAACTCACAATGAAAACGTAGATTACGTGACAGACAGACAGCGCGTTAATTTAGAGCAAAAACAAAAAACAACAGTTCAGTTAAACGAGAAGAACAAAATTGAGACGGTCCAACAGATTAACGATGACCTGCCACATAATCTCTTCACCACCCTTAGTTGACTGGTAAATAACGCCTAAGGCATTAAGTTCGCCCTTGTACCTTTGTGCACGAGTCTTAATAAATAAATTGGAATGACAAACTCACTTCAAACACACTTCAAATAAGTTTTCTTGGTAAGATTTTCAGAGAATGACGCGAGATACACGCGCGCCGGTTGTGAGTACTACGCCCTTGTTGTTGAAGGTCAGTGTAATTGCTTCAAGGCCGAGCTTTCCCAGTTGTTGCTCTTCATCACTATCTGTGTATATAGAATTCAAAGTCCTGACTGACTGACTGATATATTAACGCAAATCCTAGAGACATGAACATGGAAGGGTGTGTTCTTTGTGAAGAGTAGGTCCACTAAAAAAGGTTCTTCGAAACTCAACCCTTAAGGGGGTGAAAAAGGGGTTGAAAGTTTATAACGGGAGAAGTACTAATTCCACGTGGGCGAAGCCACTGGCTTAAGCTAGTAATAATATAATGCCACATCAGCTCCAGCGATCCTGGTGAACATGCCTATATTTGTGCTAGGACCTCAACCAAGATTCCGAAAACTCTTTCTACCCAACTGCGCGACGCAAGGGAGGGTAATCTGTTTATCAGCCTATTATTATGTATGTATGTTTGTTTCTTTGTGGCACAATAGAGACCAAACGCGTGGGCCAATTTTGATAATTCTTACGTCAACTGATTCGTCTTAATCTTGCGAGTGCTACTAAACATGACAGTAATCAAATGCATTATGGCGACAACCAGACGCCATTTATGGTGAAAAAGTAAAAAATGAATGTGAACGAACTATATTAAGTGGGGTATCAAAATGATGGGTTCGAGGAGGCGATTCCAAAAATATAACTCACTAAAAAGTTCCATACAAGTCACTTTTCAAGTAGTCTGATGCAGTTCATTGCATGACATCAATAATTGAACTAAAATAACTGCCAGCTACTGCATCAGACTGCTTGAAAAGTGACTTGTTTGGAACTTTTTCGTTGTTGTTTTTCCAGTCGGGTTTTTTGAAAATATCTTTTTTTTATTGTTTAAGAGCAATATCCTAATTCCTAGTATAATACTATAATCAGTGATCGGAGTCGGTAGATTGATTTGGGGTCAATAAACTGGCACGTATATATGGATAATTATGCCCCGGGATGCTGGGATTTTGTAATAATTAAGATTTTTTAGGAATTCCAAATATTGTAATGTGTAAGATTAAAAATATTTTTATTAATAAAGATGTTGATTTTGTTATAAACTGCTTTTTATTTCATTTTTACCTGTTTTCATATTCATAAAAGTTATTGCACTGAATGCGAAATAATATTTAGAAGTATAAAAAGTTATTTTTATTTATTTATTCAAGAATATAATATATAATAATTAGAAGCAGCAGATAATAAAGTTGCAAGAAATAACTACTAAATTAGTCATTTGTAAGTTTCGAATGGACGCACAAAAGTAAGATTCACTTTATTACTTCATCAACAAGAAAAAAACAATTTTAAACGTTTAACTATCGTATTCTATAAATTTCAAATGTAGTAGTTTAAAAATCTTTACATTCACAATATTTGATTCAATCCCGTGAATACCAAAATGAAATCCCGGAAAAAAGGCTTATCCATGTTATGATTTCTATGACTATTCATGATGCAAGTACGTAAAATCAATCTACCTACTCCGATCACTGACTATAATACATGCGAAAGTTTGGATGAATGGATGTTTGCTACTCAACCAGGCTAGAACGGCTGAACGGATCTGGATGAAATTTGGCACAGAGATAGATTATAGTCCGGAATAGCACTTAAGTATATATTTATAATGGGAAAACTACTAATACCACGTGGGCAAAGCCGCTGGTAGAAGCATGTGCCTATGATATCATAGACAATATGTGAAGCTAATTTCTGTAGCTGCGCGTTTTCTGGCTATGGCGCAGTTATACGACTTTTAATGGTTTTTAATTGAACATCACGTCTAAACGACTAGTTTTATTCCTTTAAAAAAAATGTATGTTACTTTAAACAATTTTCGTCGTAATTTGATCGGAAAATATTTGGAATTATATTTTTATAACATAGTGTAATTAATTTGTAAAGTTATGTCTAACGTGGATAAAAAATTGAGAATCACGCAAAAACTATAAAGCTTATTGTTATGAAACCTTCACCGTTTTAAAGATCATCTATTTATTTATAATTTAGTCAAAGTATTCTTATATAATAACATTTGTTTTATGTGTAATAAATTAATAATGCTTCTAATTTCGGACAGCGATCCTCGATGGACGAGTCCTATTACTGGGTGGACGTACGACGCGTTACGTGAGCTCAGCACAGAACACATAAGCTAACCACTCAAGGTCATTGGCAGTTGATAGTGCCTTAAACCAAATGTAAAATCTGTGGAGCTATTTGACCAGTACATATTGTATGGAATTGAACACATAAAAGAGACTTTGACATCTGAGTTTGTTTCGGTTCTTCTTCTCAGGGTAGCTAGGAAACACCGGCCTCATCTAGCTAAAATTGTCAAATAAAATGTTGACGTGTAAAAGTATTGTTAAAACCTATATATACAAATAAAATTATTTATCATTTATCGCGTTATAGATTCTGTACGCAGGCTCTTGATAGGTTTGGCATAAAACGCCTTTAAGGGCTGACACGTGCTCTCATTAGGTAAGAATGTAGTGGATCGAATCTCCACCGAAACATTGGGATTCTAGTGGGATTGTAATCTTCTTTTTATAGAGTTTTGCACGCGACGGGTCCAAACGGAGCCCTATTGCTGTCACTCACTTTTCCGTATTTCCGTTTGTCTGTCCGTCGTCTGTCATACAGGTCTTACAGCCAAACGGTTGGAGCTACAGTCTTCAAATTTTCACAGTATGTGATCTTGTTGACACCAAGCCATAAAAATAGTCAGAAATACATTTGGTACGGAGCCCTAAACGTGCGAAGTCCGACACGCACTTGGCCGATTTTTTTTTTTGGTTGGATTTCCAAACAAAAAAAAAAACGGCCAATTTCAAAAGGCGCCTGGAATTTTTAATTCTGAAAAGACCACTCCGGAACCCCTCTGTGCAACGTGTGTTAGGCTTCATCCCTTTTTTTTTGAGCGTGGGTAATCATCCAATGACATCTCCCGCTCTGGGTGGATCGCGAGTGTGTGTCAGACTCTTACTGACTAAAACCCATCCCTGTTCCTTACTTGACTGAGTGCTCAGGTGAGCGGTAACTTTGTTACGAATTTATCCGCTACCCCTAGGCATGCAGGCACCGAGGGGACTCTAGAGGGGTCTCTCCTGAAGTCATTTTTAGGGTTCCGTACCCGAAGGGTGCAAATGAAACCCTATTGCTGTCACTCACGTGTCCGTCTGTAAGTCAGTCTGTCTGTCCGTGGTCTATCATACAGGTTTTATAGCCAACCGGTTGTAAAACTTGTCTGTGTTTGTCTGTAAAATCTTGTTTACCCAAAGCCATACAAATAATCAAAAATACATTTGGTACGGAACCTTAAATGTGTGAAGTCTGACACGTACTTGGCCAGTTTTTAATACCTACCAACTAAATAATATTAACAAGCAACTGGTAACTTAATAGCTAATCTTCTCTTCTCACTGAGTGAAAGCGTTTTTGTAACGTGTACGCTGAACAAAAGTAGGTAAACTTTGTTTGTGGCAATGGATAGATTAATTATCTAATGTTTTACGTGTCCTCTCACTCAGCGTTTGTCTTTTTAATTACTGCATTTAATTATCCAATATTTTTTGGTTAGGAAAATATTTAGTCTTAAAGAGCACCGCGCTTTCTCATCAGATTTAGCAACTGCATTAAAGATTACATTGCATAAGATTACATTAGAGGTAGTTTAAAAGTGGCGTCAGTAACAGAAAAGTTAAAAGGGAACCTTTTATGCTCATGTGAAGAGGAGGGATGAAACACATGTAACTAAAAGAGTTATGAATATAAATGTGGATGAATGGAGAGGGAAAGGGAGGCCAAAGAAAAGATGGTTGGATTGTGTGAGGAGTGATATGAAAAAAAGGGAGTTAGTGATTGCGTGACGGCTGACAGAGTAGAATAGACGAAAAAAACGTGTTGCGCCGACCCCAAGTAACATGGGATAAGGACAGGAAGATGATGATGATGATCAAAGATTACATTAGAAAGTTACAGTACTTGTCAATTTGTGAAACTACTTAAATGTGTGTATGGTATTTTCCCGGAATGTCATGTCAAAGAGCTATCACGAATGTCGTGATACGTCATGCTGCACGCTGCAGTCGCTTTCCGCCAAATATTCAGGGTACTTAGTAAAAAATTGAAACACTGTGTATTTTTTTCCACCACGTGCTATAATGAGAATTATTTCAGAAAGCTTATAAGAAGTGACTCTTCTAATTTATGTCTTTTTTTTTTTGGGGGGTGGGAAATCGTCCAATGACATCTCCCGTTCTGGGTGGAGCTCAGGGCGTGTCAGACTCTTACTGACTAAAACCCCAAAAAAAAACCCCTGTTCCTTCCCTGCCCTGAATGCCCAGGGGCGCGGTAACTCTGTTTCGAATTTATCCACATTCACTGGGCAGGCATCGGCCATGACGGGCCCCGTCATGGTTTGCTGACAACTCTTTGAGGCGCGCGTGGAACACTAAGCACTGTCGACTCTCGGGCCTAGAGCTGATCGGACGGCGAGCCACTACTCGCCGTCCACAGCTGGGGCACATTTATTTTGATAAAACTGCATCAGTAAACAAGAAATGTTTCAAGAAATTTTAATAGCTTGAACTTTTTATGACACTTTAATTCCAAAGGCATGGACATTTTTTAAATATAAATTGTTATTGGAAAGAAAGAAAGAAAATAAATATATTTGACTCGGCTTAAGGCATACAATATTCACACAAAACACTAACCAGAAATAACCTAAAGATTGCGTCGTTCATGAGCTGTGAGGAAAGTATCACTTTACTATCCACAGTAGAGATTTCTCACAATTAGCAGTTATCGGTCGTAATCAATCACCCTGAAGAAATATAGTGCTCTCAGAACCTGTCACGTCGATTGTCGGTGTGCGTGTTTCTATACCATTTAATTTAAAAAGGTTACTTCGAAATAGACACAGATTGCCAACGAAAAAGAAAATAATAGTTCGTAGAAGCGATATTGGCTATAGTTTTAGAATCAAGAAAACATCCAAGTGCGAGTTGGACTCGCGGGCAACGGGTTCCGAACAAATATTTCTTTTTCAGGTTTAAACTATAAGGTTCTCCTGTGATTCTTTTCTTCAATTGTCAATTCTTAATTCAAATTCAATGGTAATTTTTCATCTAAAACTATTTATTTTAAAATGATGAAAAGAGTAATTATTTGAAATTCTTACAACAAGCTCTCTCATTTGATGCACAGTAAAGTTTGAATAACTTTTTTTTAATTTTCTGATTTGCACCCTTATAGTGACCCCGTACTCCATAATCATATTTTATTTACGTTACATGTCCGTGATTGGGTCACTAATACGAGTATTCATGTGTGTACTATATTTCATCTCAATCGGTGAAGTAGATTCGGAGCAAATTGGCTATGACAGATAGACAGACAGATACAGGATGATCTATTAGAGGTTTCGTTTTTCATTTGGACTTTTGGGAACCCTAAAAAAGAAGTTATTTTGGCTAATAGCACAATTTTTGTAAGAGGCTTTTGCCTAGATAATAACAGCCGGACGGGTCGATCGAAGGTTAAATTACGATTGCGGAGGTCAGCCCGTAGCTGGGTGACAATCCATAACATAATGAAAATCCTACGTACGTGTACAGCACCCGTGCCCTGGTTCAGGCCATGGTACGGAGCGAGAGGGAATGGGAAGCCGTCTCCTCCTTCTGCGAAGCAGTAATGCTCGCAAAGAGGGAGGCGGCATACGTTAGGGAGACTCGACTACAGCCGAGTCGCCCTAGCGCCCCCAGCCGCAGCCGCCGCATCAGACGCCAGGGGGTTCGGGCGCCGCGAGACGATCTCCGGCCACCGTAGACCTGGGCCTGCGGACGGCGAGTAGTGGGTAACTCGCCGTCCGATCAGCATCAGGCCCGAGAGTCGACGGCGCGTAGTGTTCCACGCGCGCCTCAAAGAGTTGTCAGCAAAAGGACGGGGCCTGCCACGGCCGATGCCTGCCCGGGGGTGGAGGATAAATTCGAAAGAGTTACCTCGCCCCTGGGCACTCGAGGCAGGGAGGAACAGGGGTGGGTTTTAGTCAGTAAGAGTCTGACACGCCCTTCCGCTCCACCCTAGAGCGGAAGAAGTCATAGGATGATTTCCCACCCCCCAAAAAAAAAAAAAAAAACGTGTACAGCACGTAAAGCAATAGAGAATATGCATGTAATTTTTTTTCACTTTTTTATTTTTATTTTAGATGGGTTTGCTCTTGACTCTAGTCTAGATAACAGGTGACAGAGACAAAGTCGACGATGGCGCAAGCTTACCCAGCAGAAGTCTGTCACTGTCTGTCTGTCACTTAAACCAATAAAATACAGTAAAATTCAAGAAAATGATTGTGCAGAAAACCTCAAACGGCGCAAATATAACAACCTTATTGGGAGTTATATGTTTGTGACGTTTGGGGTTGAAACACTAGGGCCATGGGGTGCGAGTGTTCATCGAGTTTTCCGTGACATCAGCAAACATTTAGTCGACTCTTCATGTGACCAGAAACTGGCCTTTTTTTCGGCCAACAAATCAGCATTGCCATTCAACGTGGCAATGCTGCCAGCGTTCTGGGCACTTTTCCCATTGACAGCGATGTGGACGATTTTTTCGATGCCCTATGATGCCCTACGATGGCTGTACTCCTACTGGATCTTATAAGCCGCTTGTACATATTATCGTATTTTATTCATTAAGTTATTTATTACTTTAGTATAATACGTATAGTAGTTATAGTCTGTTGAAAATAAATCAGAAAATGATTTAAAAATAAAATCATGTACTGCATGTCGCTCAAAAAATTATTTAACTCCTACAATTTTCTACTACATTTCAAACGTTTGTGACTGTCAAAGCTAAACTGTGACGTCACTTACCTCGATACGCCTTGTTTACATCTTATTTTACTAGTCATTGTATGTGTTACTGCTATTTGAAATTACAATAAAATTTTGGAGAAAAAGTACTTTTTACGAATTAAGTGTTAATTTGACTCGTATATTTCTTCGTCACTTCCGGCATTATTGAGAACGATGTGTTTTGAGTTAACGTTTAGTTTCATCAAAAACAACATAAAATAATGAATTGTAAAATATGTGATGAATTATAAAATCAAACCAGTGCACCACATTGTGTCTATATTCCAATACAATGTATATTAAAAAAAAAAACATACAGACGAATTGAGAACCTCCTCTTTTTGGAAGTCGGTTAAAAAATACAAAAAGTTTTGAATTGCTTGCATATTTCCTATCGGTAGGTACGAGCTATCATCCTATTAATATCTATTATAAATACGAAATTTTGAATGAATCGATGGATGTTTGCTACTCAATCACACCAAAACAGCTAAATGGATCGGGATGAAATTTGGCACATACATACATTATAATCTGAACTAGCACATAAGCTATAATTTTAAGAGGGGGAAGCAATAATTCCACGCGGGCGAAGCCGCTGGCAGAAGCTAGTTTGTAGATGAAATTAACGCCTACATAGAAGCGCACTCCTCTGTCGGTTCGGTGCCGAGAGTTGAAAATCCAACAGTGAAAAATATGTAGGCGTTCATTTAGGTGTTTTCTAGTGTTGACATCGCACAACGGTACGTTGCGACGTCTTGCTGCAATGCGATGTGTCGTGGAAATAAACAACGGGCATTGTAAATAAAAATTTAATATATTCAAAAAACCTGACTGTAAAAAAAACAAGTCACTTTTCAAGCAGTCTGATGCAGTTGGTGGCAGTTATTTTAGTTCATGCCACCAACTGCATCATACTGCTTGAAAAGTGACTTGTTTGGAACTTTTTAGTTGTTTTTTTGCAGTCGGGTTTTTTGAAAATATTTTTTATTTTCTACATTTTAGTAGGTTATAGTTTTGGAATCGCCTCCTCGAACCCTTTACTTTGATACCCCACTACTAAAGAGACCACCTCTGAAGTACGACCTACCAAACAAAAAAAGAATCATCAAAATCTATTCCTAAATGCCCGAGTAATCACGTTAAAAACATACAAACGAATTGAGAACCTCTTCCTTTTTGAAGTCGTCTAAAAACCAACGATGTTTTCTTTTTAACCGACTTCAAAAAAAGGAGGAGTGTTACCTCATAACTTTTTACTACGTGAACCGATTTTAAAGATTTTTTTTAATTTGAAAGCTGTTGCTTCACATGTGGTCCCATTTTAATTTGGTGAAGATCTGATGAAGAACTTCGGAGATACACAACGGAACTCTTCAATAAATGATAGCAAACCTTCCAGAATTGCTGCAATCGCATGTCTGTGTATTGTTTTCACCACTTCACAACATTACATCACGCTGATGCGCTATGAAGGGGTATACAGATTTGTACAGTTCACCTGGGTACACCCTAATTTCACCAACTATGTTCAAATTCCCTATTTTTGGGGCTATCAATTCGGGCATAACTTTACTATTAATTTAGTTTTATAATGGGGTACAACAACTAAAAAGTGAAAAATAAAAAACTTTTTACAAAAAAAAATACAACCGACTTCCATAAATAATACTAAAAAATGTAAAATAACTTTAATTTCGGAAGTCGGTGTCAAATAACGAAGAAACCAAACTAGAAACACCGACTTCCGAAATTAAAGTTATTTTACATTTTTTAGTATTATTTATGGAAGTCGGTTGTATTTTTTTTGTAAAAAGTTTTTTTTATGGACTTCTTGAGACGAAGGAGTTGCAATATTATGAGACGCGAAATACGCCAACAACAAAATACACTGTGATTTTTGGAGTCCAACTTTATTTTGTACAAGAGGGCGATATACATGATACACAGAGGTGGATTATTTACAAGAGATGTTGATAATTGAATGTATTATGTTTGCCTTGCTTAGTTGTTAGTACTGTCTATATGGGCCATTCGACATTGAGCGACGCGTCCCTTAAGTCGGCTTAACTCAACGCTCCCTAAAAGAGAATCTAAGGGTGCGTTTACACTGAAACGGAGCTGGGCGGAGCGGAGCGGAGAAGTGGAGGAATCGACCAATCACAATGGTTGAAATCCTCATCGCGTCACTCGTCTCGTCTGTGATTGGACGTTTCCTCCACGTCTTCACTTCGCTCCGCTCCGCCCAGCCCCCTTAGCCAAAATACATTTCTGTTAACGTTAACGCTAACGCTTCGTGCAAAATGTGTGGCAACGACGTTTTGCACGAAGCGGTAGACAGAGAACTGTCACGTGACTCACGCCCAGTAATGTCTTTGCCATACATTTTGCACGAAGCGTTAACGTTAACGTTAACAGAAAAGTATTTTGTCTTAAGGCTCAGCTCCGCATCAGTGGAAAGGCACCCTTTATCTTTCATCATCTTTAGTGACATCTCGAAAACTACCTGCATTAAGTTGATTGAGTAAACAACAAACATAGGAGGAGCCTTAATTGGGTTTTTGGGAGTCCTTTCATTTGTAATTGATTTCAGCTTCAGCCGAAAAGATTTCCAATCATGTTGACCACAGAAATCTTTAATTATAAGTTTAGACCTCCGTCAATAGGCGTGACTTCGGGCGACTTCACAGAATTCTCTGAAGTTTTTACTCAAGACTTGCTCAACAATTTCTCACAACGACAAGAGCCTCAATTGAGCGAACCTTTTTTAAAGGTTCTGTAAGTCTCGTTAAACATCTCTTGAAAGAAAATAAACCTTGCATTAAAAAAAAAATGTTTAGGACTTGAAACGGTGCTGTATGCGATCATTATGATTTTCCTGTTCGGATCTAGGTCACGATACATAACAGGTCTGGTTCTTTTAACTGTTGCTGGGCTTCATTCAATCTTCAAGGCACCGACCTGCTTTTTTCGCTTTATTTTCCGAGTTTAAAAGCATTTTACGTGAGCGAGATCAACAAAACAAAGTGTATTTAATATACTGTAAACATTTCGCTCGTAAATAAGCCCGTCTTTTTATTTCTTAGCCTTTATTCAGATAAGCATCGAGGTTTTAATGAAAAATCTCATCTAACTTATTAAGTCTGGGCTGTCATTTTATTTTTGCAACGCAATTACTTGGCAATACGGTGCCAATATTGATTGCGCGCGCCCGGCGCATTATTGACTTAGTCCGCAGCTAGTTTTCATTTTGTAAATATAGTGTACTAGCTACCCCCTCCGGCTCCGCACTGGTGCAAATTATATACACAAATTTTTCTCGTTTATTGTTCTTTCCATTAGTGAAAACCGCATTAAAATTCGTTGCGTAGTTTAGGAGAAGTTAGCGGAGAAACAAACAGACACAGAAAGCGACTATGTTGTTCATCATTTTTTGAGAAAACATTCATTGCACGTACAGCTAGAGAGTGGAATTCTCTACCGGAGTCTGTGTTTCCTGTAAGATACAACCTGGGAGTCTTTAAGTCAAGAGTGAATAGGTTACTTCTAGGCAAGCGAGCTCCATCTTCGACCACATCATCGCTTAGCATCAGGTGAGATAGTGGTCAAACGCGAGCCTATCAAACATAAAAAAAAAAAAATCATCATCTTCATCAGCCTTTTAATGTCCCCAGTGCTGGTGCACAGGCCTCCTTTCTGTGAGAGGGTATGGGCCGTAATCCACCACGCGGGCCCAATGCGGATTGGTACTTTGTTGTTGAATGTAGATATTTAAATGTGCTCTCCGTCATTATCACGTTGTGAAAGTTTGTCACGTTGCGGTGGTTGGAGGTGGTGACACGTAGAGGAGGGACGTAGAGTAAGAGGACCGTAGATGAGGAGTTGAATGAAGATAAACACATGACGAGTTAAGTTACGTATATTTTCGAATTCACAGAAGGCTAGATTATGAGTAGTATTCATTAATCGTACGTACCTACACCATACACTGTGACTAGGTACAAAAACTGTTAACTGTCAGTCATTGAAGAGTAGGAAAATGACAATGATAGATAGGAGCTTAGTCTAGCTCGGCATCAGAATTTACACTGATTTTTAATATAAACAGAGGCTAGACAGAGAAGGCAAGTAGTATTTGAACTTGAAATTTAAAAAGGTAGGAAAGGACGTAATTTGGAATAGAGGTCATAAAATAAACAAAACTTTAACACTGCCTTGTTACAAGTTTTTTGTTTCGTTTCCGCCTTTTGGTAAACAATGTTGTTTACCACATGTGGACGAGGTATTTTACCCTTTACCACACCAGCTATTAATTCAAATAATGATAAATAAATGATAAATGATAAATGATGTTTATTCAGTAAATAGGTTACAAGGAACACTTTTACACGTCAATGTTTTTTTGTCAGTTTAAGCTAGATGAGGCCGGTGTTTCCTAGCTGACTACCCTGAGAAGAAACACCGAAACAAACTCAGAGGTCAAAGTCTCTTTTAGTGTTCAAATCCATACAATGTGGACTGGTTAGATCCTATGAGAACCATGTACGTTTATGTCTGGGATGAGCTTTATGAAGAAAGCAACACACGAATTCGAGTGGACCTGTCCAGACAGTGCAAGCATTTGTCAGTCATCGCGAAGCTCAACTCAGAACTCTGAGGTGCTCAACGAACCGACGAACAATACCAAAGTAAGGACATTTGAGTAGGCCGCAAAAAATACTCAAACCGCCAGACAATCATAAAATCTACATGAATATAACGACATACATAGTTCTCGCATTCACATTATTCTATATGAGGACCATGCAGCTTAGTGTCTGTAGTGGTCTTTTGAAGAAAGAACCAAACATATTTGAGTGGACCTGTCCAGTCAGTGCAAGCATTTGTCAATAGTCGAATAGCTCAACTTAAAAACCACTAAGGAGCTCAATGACATGACGAACAATACCAAAGAAAAGACATTTGGGTAGGCCGCAAAAGTACTCAAACTGTCAGACAACGTTGAAAATTACTGTAAAAAGGAGGAGAAAATAATAATAATAACCCACATAGTCCTCACATTTACAATAATTAAGTAATCAAAAAAAAATAAAAATATAATACTTTACAAAGTAAATATTTGTGTCAAACAAAATAGTAATCATAATATGTCAATCAAAAAATAAAAATAAATATAATACTTAACAAAGTATTCAAGTCAAAAAAAAAATAATAATAATAAAATGTCAATAAAAAAATAAAATAAAAAATATAATGCAATACTATACAAGTATTCATGTCAAAAACGAATATTAAAAAAAATATATATATAAAAAATTTTTCATCAGTAAGTAGTACATATGAAAACAATGGCTCATGTATATCATTGAAGCAGCTCAATCCCACGCCTTTTTGTCCTCAAGAAAGTCATTAATTGTGTAAAAAGCTTTCTGGCATAGCTTACGTTTAATAAATGATTTAAATTTATTTATGCTTAGTTCTTGAATTTGGCTAGGAAGTTTATTATAGAAACGTATACATTGACATCTAAACGAACCACCTATTTTTTTCTTGAGCCTGGTTTTTGGTACAATAAATTTGTGTTTGTTCCTAGTATTTATGCTATGGATATCACTGTATCTTTTAAACAGATTAATATTTTTATGTGCATACATGAGATTCTCATAAATATATTGAGAGGGAACAGTCATAATATTAATCTCTTTAAATTTGTCTCTGAGGGAGTGTCTGGGACTTAATTTATAAATTGCACGAATAGCCCTTTTCTGTAAAACAAAAATTGTCTGAATATCGGCGGCATTTCCCCACAACAGAATGCCGTACGACATCACACTATGAAAATAACTAAAGTATACTAAACGAGCTGTCTCTAAATCAGTTAAACCACGAATTTTCCTTACGGCGTATGCTGCAGAGCTAAGTTTTTTGGACAGTTTATCTATATGGGGGCTCCACTGAAGCTGCGCATCCAAAGTTAAACCTAAGAACACTGTGGAATCCTCGGGTTTCAACTCTTCAATGAATTGTCGAGTGATGTTGAAGATAACGTTCACCAACTGTAGGGATAGGTACTTAGTTATAATAAAGTAGTTTTCGTAAGCCCTCTCATTTATAACACTTAAAGTTTCTATTACGAATTTGTCAAAACCGACCCTACAATAGAGACTAAGTTTGCTTGAGTTATTTATTCTCATTTAGAGTTGAACCGGTTGGTATTCAATCAGATACTATTGGTAGATGAAATCAGACGGATTTAAAAAAAAACGGCCTATTTCGTGTCGGACTTCGAACATTTAGGGTTCGGTACCAAATGAGGAAATGATCAAAAAAAAAAACTGTTTTATCAATATATTGGTATTTGCTAGTTAAATCACAGAAAATATAATACTAGCGTAGTTAAATATACGTAATAATAAACATTATCACTCAAGTTCATAGTTCAATGGGAAGTAAAAAATTCGCGGTAAAAATTTTGTGACAGACGACGAATAGACAGACAGACGGACACGTGAGTGGCAGCAATATGTCTCCGTTTGGAGCCTTCCGGTACGGAAACCTAAAAAATCAATGCATGGAACACCGGCAAGTCCAAAATATTGTTAACATTTTTTTTTCCTTCCGTACGTAAATGATAAAACCGGCCAAGTGCGTGTCGCACATTTAAGGTTCCGTATCAAATGTTTTTTAACCGACTTCGAAAAAGGAGGAGGTTATCAATTCGGATGTTTGTATTTTTTATTTTTATTTTTTTTATGTATGTTCGGGCATAACTCAGTCATTTATTGACGGATTTGCAAAATTCTTTTTCTGTTCGAAAGGGGTTTATTCCGAAATGGTCCCATTTAAATTTCAAAAAGATCTGATGATGGGTTTCGGAGACAGACATCGGAACTCTTCAAAAATTGACAGCAAATCAACCGCGATTGCTGCAATCGTATGTCTATGAATTGTTAACACAGTTTAATGGGGAGCCACAACTAAAAAGTGAAAAATAAAAAACTTTTTTACAAAAAAATGGAACCGACTTCCAAAAAAAGTGCAAAATAACTTTAATTTCGGAAGTCGGTGTCAAAAAACGAAGACAGAAAGCAGGAACACCGACTTCCGAAATTAAAGTTATTTTGCACTTTTTTTGGAAGTCGGTTCTATTTTTTTGTAAAAAAGTTTTTTTACTATTTGTATGGCTTTGGGTCAACAAGATACGAATACTGTGAAAATTTGAAGACAGTAGCTCCAACCGTTTGGCCGTAAAACCTGTGCGACAGACGACAGACCGACGGACAGATGGACACGTGAGTGACAGCAATAGGTCTCCGTTTGGACCTACGGGTACGGAATTCTGAAAATATATTAAAATATAGAGATCAAACACAAAAGTTTTTAACCGACTTCAAAAAGGTTATCAATTCGGATGTTTGTATTTTTTTTTGTGTAAGTATGTGTGGGCATAACTTCGTCATTTGTAGACGGATTTCCAAAATTCTTTTTTTTTGTTCGAAAGGGGTTTGTTGCGAAATGGTCCCATTTAAATTTCATATAGATCTGATTATGAGTTTCGGAGACAGACAACGGAACTCTCAAATAATAACAGCAAATCAACCGCGATTGCTGCTATCGCATAGATATGCATTGTTAACACAATTTAATGGGGAATCACCAAAGAATACAAAGTGAACATAGTGCACATATTTTTGACCATATACTATCTGTAACCATACCTATGTTTTACAAAATAAATGATTGATTGATTGAAAAATAAAAACTTTTTTTACAAAAAAATAGAACAGACTTCCAAAAAAAACAAAAAGTGCAAAATAACTTTAATTTTGGAAGTCGGTGTCAAAAAAACGAGGAAACAAAACCAGAATCACCGACTTCCAAAATTACAGTTATTTTGCGCCTCTCCAGCCACTCCTCAAAGGGGAGAACCCTTTAATTTTTATTTTTATTATTTGTTGTTATAGCGCTAACCACACATTTTGTGAAAATTTCAACTGTGTAGCTATTACGGATCCTGAGATGCAGCACGCAAACAAACGGATGGATAGTGGAGGCATAGTAATAGAGTCCCGTTGGTTACCCTTGGGGAACTTAATCTTAAGAAAGAAGCACGTAGAAGCACGGATGCCAAACATTTTATGTCAAAGTTAACATAATTTTATCAAACAACATCACGAAAATTCGGCTAAAACAATAAACAAGGCGTCGCATTCACGAGTATTCACATTGAATGACAATCACAGAACCTTATTTACGTCAACCAATACGACATAAACTCGTAAAATTGGAAAGTATTTACTTTAAATTGTATTTTACTCGTAAATTGGATTTTACTTATGAAGAGATTAGGTAACATTTTAAGGTAGAATTCTTGGTGTGGCGAGTTGCCGCCACTCTGCAAGTTGGATGGGGTGTGGTATCGCGACGTGTGTGTCTTGCTTTAACTTGTGAGGCAAGTGTGTAGCCGGCTTTACGGGAGCCATAGGCAATCTAAAAGGCAGCAATCGACGTCACTTCAGTGTGCCTTCCGCTGCGAAGCCGAGCGCATTCACCGCAGACTAAATTAATGTCTTATTAACATCGTCCCCGCAAACACACTAAAATCCCGAGTAATATCCCGTAAACGTTGGGGATTCTCCGGGAATAATAAATAACCCATATTTACCGCGTCCGTGTAACTATTGAACAAGAATAACCAGGAGTGTTGGTGTGAAGAGAATCGAGTGGCCACTCGGCAAGTCGTCGGGTTCCAGCGTGGCAGCCAAAGAAAGAAAGTCAGGTACCACTTGTTTTTGCTAACTTAGAGTAAGGCCACATGCGCCGTCTACTGCCAACCACTCCTAACTTGAAGTTATACAGACAAATATAGGCGATTTTGGGCCAGCATTCAATCCAAGTGTTTGGCCGTAACATTGTCCTCCATCCGCAGAGACCCACGGCTATTTACACGCTTGGGCAACTCCAATTTTATTGAAACAAAAATCGTTCCGGTTATGTACACTCCATCCTACTTCTTTTAGGGTGTTAGCATTGACACGGCAATTTAAATTAGAATGAAATAATATAAATAAATGAAACCCACATAATTTCATTAGATAATAAATAGTCAAAATAGGTCCAGTTGCTCATTCTCTAGTGGAGACGATACTCGACTAAAATCCGCGTCTTATTTTTGCTGGGCACCCCGCACGTAGGCATAGAGAAAAATTACAATAAATTGTTGAATGGCTTGTGTACTAGGTTCATGTGGCCGGCAAAGCCGATAGGCTAGATCATTAATTTCACATCACGGACGTATTAATACCTAAGTCCCTGCAATGGTACTGGTTTAAAATTATCTGACATCATGTAAACAGTACTAGCATGTTCCAAGACAAGATAGCTAGCTAGGACAGTAAAGTACAGTTATATCTGGCTTGTAATCCTAGCATCGTGTATCCCGGGCATGATGATTGTCTTGTAAACCATCAAATAAAATTATAAATGTCACATAAAACATCATTGATAGCAATGCATTTGTATAGCAAAATAAACTATGTATTACCTATTCAGAATTATATGTAGTCGACTGGTGCTTGGATGCGTAGATCTGCTACATGCGGCATACGTTTCAACGTTACAGTGCCAATAAGCCACACAGCAAATTTTAATGGTTGTCCGCTTTAAGCAATATGGCCGCCCGTTGTTGCATCATACTCGTATATTAACTGTATGGTTCCAAATTTTAATTTGTTATAATCCTATCCTACTAATATTATAAATGTGAAAGTTTGTGAGGATGGACGCCTGGATGGATGTTTGTTAGTCTTTAATGCAATAATTACTGAACGTATTTTGGTGAAACTTACCAGTAATATAGCTTATTACATGAGAATAACATATAAGCTATAGTATTCATAGTGAGGAAAATTACCAATTCTAAACGGGCGAAGCCGCTGCGCGCTGGCAGGAGTTAAAGTACATTATAGATTGTTTTATAATATTCTTATGCTCTATGCCACCGAATGGCAATCCCAAAATGCTTCGCCGTTATTAAGGTATATATTATATAGCCGCCGGTTATCGCTCTCATTGAATAAAAAATCATAGCAAAGCGTAGAAAATAAAGATTAAACAATCCTATGTTGCGTTTGTTACAAAAAGGATAAAGTATTTTTACGTTGTTGAAACAGGATTCAAAGTGTTTTCTATCCAAAGTAGTAAGCAAAAGTACCAAAAACGGCCGATTTCAATACTTTTGCTTACTACTTTGGATACGAAACACTTTGGGTCCTATTTTAAAAACGTAAAATACCTTATCCTATTAGTAAGAAACGCAACATGGGATTCTTTAATATTTATTTTCTATGCTAAGATACAAATTTTTATTCAATGAGGGCGCTACTTATGGGGAGGTAGGTCCTTAAGGGCACCAATAATCCACAATGCGAGGCTTCTCTATACCCACCGTCTCATTTACCGGTTTCACCGAACGAGTTTCCTCTTATCTAATTAATAACATTAGCAAATAAGCCTTACCTACCTTGCCTTTTCCGAGGCACACTTAAATGTGGCAGCGTAAAATTTTATTTCGACCAACGTTTTATTCCTTCACCCTAAATATACATTTTAAAATTTGTGTTTCTTCTTCAAAAACCGTGTTACGGGTGAACGGATTAAAATCATAATTAAAAGTAGAGTATTCTGAATTTAAACAAAGGGTTTTCATACAGGTACATTATTCGTAATTTTAAAATGCTAAGCTGCTTACATGTTGAATTCGTTAATTAGAAAAATCGAAATCTGAATAAAAGCATTACCCACATAAAACATTTTAATGCTTGAATTTCGCAGAGCGAGCTACTTTGGCTATAATCTGTAATTGCGTCATTGTTGGGTCGGGACAAAAATATTTGAAGACTGCTCGGGGGAGGTTAAATAGAAGACATTCAAATCTCCGATTTTATCTTAGGACTTATGCGAACTCACAAATAAAATCCAACGAAGTTTTACGCTGGCAGAAGACGATTTATAAAAGGAATTTACAAGGCAAATGGCAGGGTATCGTCGGGAAGGCCCTCGGAGACATTCCGCAAACCTTAATGGTTCTGGCCTTCTAAAAGGTCAGGTTCGTAGTACTCGCAACTGGCACGCGAGATGTATGGCCGTGGGTGTAGGTATGCTTGGAACGTAGCACGTGTCGTTCCCGTTTACGTTTGGATAGTCATAATGCCTTGCAAAAAATGTGTGGGTTTCTGAAGGTTTCAAATGTTTTCGGTGTAGTAATCTTTTTTGAATAAATCTGTTTGTTACATGGAAACAAGATAAAAACACAATAATTTAAACTGATGCTAGAAGATAAATAAACCAATAACATTAAGTACAAACGGGACCCAACTGATGAGAACTGGTCTTTATACAAAAAACTGCGCAATCGCTGCGGTCGTATGTGTAGGGATGCTAAAAGGCGCCATATCCACAACTCTGTTCAAAACAGGACAAGTATGGCAATTTCTCAAATCTCTTGGTGTTGGCAAAGTTGTGAATGACAGAACGCCGGATATTGACCTTAATGCAATTCATTTACATTTTTCCGAACCACCTGTTGTTCTGGACGATAACGTTAAAGCTTCCACTCTTAACTATCTCACTAAACTGCCGCTGCCAATATGTACCTCATTCTCTTTTCAACCAGTTACAGAAGGGGATATTAAGCGGGCCATCACATCTATATCCACGAAAGTGGTGGGCGTTGATGGTCTTCAACTCCAGATGCTTCTTCAGAGTCTAAATGAACTCGCTCCTGTCATCCTCCACACTATCAACTACTCTCTCTTTACTGGCTGCTTTCCTTCTGCGTGGAAGAAAGCACATGTTTTGCCTCTACTCAAAGTCCCTAATCCCTCGTCAGTTTCCCAGTATCGTCCCATTTCCATACTTCCAATCCTATCCAAAGTCCTTCAGAGTGTTGTTAATAATTAATTGTCTCATTTCCTTTCCTCTAATAGCCTGCTAAGTCCTTATCAATCTGGTTTCCGCCCTTGCCATAGCACAGTATCTGCACTAGTTAAAATAACTGACGACATCCGATTGGTCATGAAAAACAGGCTTCTTACAGTGTTGATTTTGCTGGACTTTTGCAGTGCTTTTAATTCAGTTGATTTTGACATCCTCTTAGGTATCCTATCATCTCTTAATATATCTCCTCCTGTGATTGGGTGGTTTAATTCTTATCTTCGGGGTCGCTCGCAGTCGGTTCACTCGGAGGAGGCTTCCTCTGACTGTGCAATCTCGGTGCGGGTGTTCCTCAGGGTGGCGTCCTTTCTCCTCTTCTTTTCTCTATATTTATTAACGCTATCACTAAGGTCCTATCTTCACATTACCATCTCTATGGAGACGACTTGCAGCTATATCGCCACTTTAAACATGAAGAGCTTACTGGAGCTATCGATGCCATCAATAATGATCTTAAAAATATCAGTCAGTGAGCTAAAAGTTTTGGACTTTTAGTTAATCCAACAAAATCACAAGCTCTCATTATTGGTGGCAGACACTTCGTAAATCTGTTGAGTGGCCAGTCTCTTCCTCCTGTTTTGTACGATGCCGTCGCTATAGCCTATTCCCAGAAGGTCAAAAGCTTAGGCGTTTTCCTGGACTGCAACCTATCTTGGAATGATCACATTGCAGAAGTAATCAGGAGGGTGTTTTGTTCGTTTCAGTAGCTGAAACGTCTTTTCTCTCTTCGTTCCTGCCGTTTCCGACCAAAACTACTCTTGCTCAGTCTCTCCTTCTACCTCTTCTAGACTATGCTGATATCTGCTTCCTTGATGCGACTGAGGAACTCCTTGATAAGCTCGAGCGTCTGCAGAATTTGTGCATACGCTTCATCTTTGGCCTTCGGAAGTACGACCATGTGTCGGAATTTCGGAAGCGGTTGAGGTGGCTGCCTATTCGGCTGAGTTGGGATACTCACACTCTTTCTTTACTCTTTTCAGTTCTTCACAATCCCAACTCCCCCTTGTATCTTCGGGAACGCTTTGAGTATATTTTTCCAAGAGGAAAACCTTGCCGCTCATCATTTTCTCTTCTCCTTCGGTTCCCTCCCCACTCCTCTAGTTGTTACGGTGGATCCTTTACTGCTCATGCTGTACGCCTTTGGAACTCTCTTCCACACACTCTTAGGGCTAGCCCTTCGTTAGAGGTGTTCACGAGAGGAATTAGGGAGCGCTTCTGTCAGCATGACCAGTATATGTTTGTAAAAGGATTTCTTTGTAAGCCATACCATAGTATGTTTATGTATCACATATTTGTTTAGTTTATTTAAGTAACAGATTATATTTTAAGTTTTTTGTTGTGCACTTAAGATGTACCTACCTACTTATGCAAATGTATTTTTCACCCTGAGGTTTGCTGTAAGAAAACCCAAATGCTGGGTTAAGCTCGTCTTTGTAACTAACTGTTTATTTGTGTTTTATTTATATGTTATATGTGTATAATAAAGAATAATAATAATAATGAATCCTTTTTTTTTTCTTGTAATCGGGAATTACTCCTGTATCGTGGGTGTGTGACAAACATGTTGTAAACTTGTGAATTTTTGTGTTTGAGACAAGACACCCAGACCTGCAACAACTATATGTAGGTCATACAAATATTTGTTCCGTGCGGAATCGAACCCGCGTCACACAAAGCAGCACCCAATCGCTCAACCATTGCGCCTATCGTGACGTCATTTTAGCATTTCGACAATCGCTATCGCCGATAGAATGTTACTTTGTCTAAACCCTCTATCTATATATATGGCTCCTCATGGTCATCATCATCAGCATTTTTTTAATGTCCCCACTACTGGGGCACAGGCCTCCTCTCTGTGAGAGGGTGAGGGCCGTAATCCACCACAGGGCCCACTGCGGATTGGTGGGTATCACATGTCTACGAATTTTTGGTTTTAAGACATGCCGGTTTCCTCACGATGTTTTCTTTCACCATTTTTGAGAGCAGTGGTGATTAAATAATTTGCACAAAGTCAAGTGGCTGCCTATTTTACTTTGAACTCACGACCTACAACCTGTAAGTCGCGGCCGTTACCACTGGGCCACCGCTGAAAAACTTTATTTTTTAATTTACCGATTTGCACCCCAAAAGCTACCCCATATTCCAAATTCATTCACTACCGATATTTATGTGTGTACCAAATCTAGGTTCCTATACTCTTTCTAATGTACGATGTAACCACATGCCGGTTGTTTGTTTGCAGCGCGATGACACCGCAGACTCTCCGGGTGGAGAACTGCTCGTCCCACTGCACCACACCCTCAGAGAGGCAGGACAACGTGGTCTCCGTCAAGGTCGGCTTCATTCATATCAACCCGGCTTCCAAGTGAGTACACGAACCTACGTATAAGTTGTATATGAGTAGCGATCGTACCGTAAAATAATCGTCTAAACAAGTTTAAAGAATTTACCGTAGAACTCTAATGGTGGGCATGGTCGCTGACCCATACATATTTACTGACTTTATAACATTAAAAAACTGAAATTAAAAGCCTGAATTGACATGAGAAAAAAAAATATTCTGGGGGTTCCTACGAAGACATTAAGGTGAATGCTCCAGGGTAGCCCGCGAAATTCAAATTTTCGTACGTTTTTTGCAATTTGCAGGTCAGTGTCAGGTTGTATCTTGGTCAAAATTTGATTCGCGGCCGTAGCAAGTATGTATTTATTTATAGAACTGTAATCATTAAACTCATCAGTACTCTCTCAGTTAGAATTGATTCCAAATGTCATGATTTCATGAAATACTTACATTTGGCATCAATTCTAAATGAGAGAGATGTATTGATAGGGTTAATGATTATAATTCTATAAATACAATACTTGTTACGGCCGCGAATCAAATTTTAACCAAGATACAACCTGACACTGACCTGCAAATTGCAAAAAACGTAAGAAAATTTGAATTTCGCGGGTTATCCTGGAGCATCCACCTTAAGGAACCAGCAATGATCACTAATACCCACAATAACGGAAAGGCTATGTCTACCTTTTTATTTTGGGTGGGAAAATATCAAATAACTTCTTCCGCTCGGGGAGCGGGAGGGCGTGTCAGACTCTTGCTAACTAACAAAAAACCCACTGTGCCAGGGGCTGTAGTGATTATTTCAAACACACCCACGAACCTGGCAGGCATCGGCCCTAGCGGACCCCATCAGTTAGTGCCGACATCTCTTAGAGACGCGCGTGGAACACAACGCGCCGTCGGTACACAACGCGCCGTCGGAACACAACGCGCCGTCGGAACACAATGCGCCGTCGGAACACAACGCGCCGTCGGAACACAACGCGCCGTCGGAACACAACGCGCCATCGGTACACAACGCGCCGTCGGAACACAACACGCCGTCGGAACACAACGCGCCGTCGGAACACAACGCGCCGTCGGAACACAACTCGTCGTCGGAACACAACACGCCATTGACCTACGGGCTGTAACGGAAATGCATGGTCATATTTTATATCCTGCTTCTGCCCATGGAAATGAACAACTTTATTCAAGGAAGTTATAAACAATTCCCAAAATAAAATTTTGAGCTTCTGTAGAAAGTTATCATTAGCTGATAAAAAATTGTACAGGAAGTCCATTTAATTTTTTCGGAATTTCTAGTAGTCTAGTAAGCCGTTTTGGGCTAACTGGTTTTAGATAAATTTATTCATTCTTGTACATACAATCAGCCTAAATGCAATTCAGCTGCATCCCGTTAGACTGGCAGCTGAACCCAATATAGTTAGGAAAAGGCTAGGCAGATTGATACAGTACATACAATATTAATTGATATTCATATATTCATCTGCTAAACAGCACGTGAATCGTTGTTAATAAATACAAGCAAATAGCTGTCGACGAATTTCATCTCAATTCTTTTTCAAGTGCTAATGGGTTTTCAGCTTTCCCGCAGTTCTTATTCGGGTTCCAAGAACAGAGTAGTTATCAAATATTTAATTACAAATTGCCGACGCCGCCGATTTTTCATCCGAACTTCGGTTTCAGTAGTATGATGATATTTCTAGTTGCCAGTCGTAAATTAATTATTATTTTAGTTACAGGACATAGTGAACATTGAATCCTACCAACATCCTACACTTATCCTACGTAATACTAGCTTCTGCCAGTGGTTTCGCCCACGTGGATTTAATACTTCCGCCGTTATAAACTTTCAACCCCCAGTTCACCCTCTCAGGGGTGGAAAAAAAAATTGTTGGAATTTCGAAAAACCCTTTCTTGTTGGAAACCTACTCTTCACAAAAAACACGCCCTCCAAATTTCATGTCTCTAGGACCAGCGGTTTAGGTTGGGTGTTGATATATCAGTCAGTCATTCAGTCAGGACTTGAAATTTTATTTATACAGATTATAAATGCGAAAGTTTGGATGGATGGATGGATGGATGGATGTTTGTAAAGTTCTACAGTTCTACATAAAGAAAGTCCGCCAAAAACGTTCGCCTGTCACCACTTCCTGCTGTTTTAGCTGTGAAGAAGAGGTGGCTGGTGGATCTTGTTAAGTTTGAAGAACTTGAATCTATATAATTGTATGCAACAATCTTGACATATTTGTATGTGACATAATGTAACACAGAAAAATAAACATGTATTTCCCAAAATATAATCATAAAATTTTTATTCGCCACTTGTTAGCACACTCCACTATGTCATCAAAAATGGAAAAACTCAACCATAAACATTATACCAAATTAAATAAGCATCCATACATAACTGGTATGGCCCGCTTACACGTGCAACGGTAGAATCTATTTAAAAGGGCTGTGATTCGAAGCCACAAGTGATAAACTAGGGCCGGACATAGTCAGACATAATCGGCGACTAATGACGACCTTATGTTCTGTATAGCCAACTAATTAGCAGAGGGGAATTGAGCACATAAGTAACAATCTCTATCTTGTATAACGTATCTGACCTCCCTAGAGAGTCTACACATGTAGCCATTATATTAATGTTTCAAATTAATAAAGCATCTATGTTTCTTCTAGCTAGGAGATAATGGTCATGCCCTGACCGTTTATAGGTCGTTAGCAAGCCTATTTACAACTGTAAATTATGTGTCTTCTGGAAATCGATGGCAGAAAACCCTTGTTGTGAATATTGAAATGTCTTTTTTTGTAGGTGGGAAATCATCAAATAACTTCTCTCGCTCTGGGTGGAGCGGGAGGGCGTGTCAGACTCTTACTGACTAAAACCCACCCGTGATCTTTCAGTTGCCTGTGCCAGGGCAAGGTGAAGGTCTTTCGAACTGTCCCGCGACCCAGTTAGAATATATAAACATCTAAGACCAGTTCCTATACTAACTGACAGACCAACCAGACGCATTCTGAACCGTTAAGAATAGAAAACAGAAAGAAACTTAGAGGGTGGGTAAGTATAGGGAAAATATGAACGGGTCCAGGCCATGGTACGGAGCGAGAGGGAATGGGAAGCAGTCTCTCCTTCTGCCGAAGCAGTAATTCTCGCAAAGGAGGAGGAGGAACGGGCGTGTGATCACTCTGTAGAGTCTCCCTGACTCTACGGAGTGATCACACGCCCCCAGCCGCAGCCGCCGCAGGAGACGCTCTAGGCGTCGGTGGTCGCAGCCGTCGCAGGACGATCTCCAGCTACCATAGACGTGGGCCTGCGGACGGCGATTATCGGGTAGCTCACCGATCCGATCAGCACCAGGCCCGAGAGTCGACGGCGCGTAGTGTTCCACGCGCAGCTCAAAGAGTTGTCAGCAGAGGACGGGGCCTGCCACGGCCAATGCCTGCCCGGGGTTGAGGATAAATTTGAAAGAGTTACCTCGCCCCTAGGCATGTAGGGTAGGGAGGTACAGGGGTGGGTTTTAGTCAGTAAGAGTCTGACACGCCCTTCCGCTCCACTCTAGAGCGGAAGAAGTCATAAGATGATTTCCCACCACCCAAAAAAAAAAAAAACAGGGTTACCGCTCCCATGGGCACTCAGGCAACGAAGGAACAGAGGTGGGTTTTAGTCAGTAAGAGTCTGACAGGCCCTCTCGATCCACTCAGACCGTGAGAAGTCATAGGATGGATCAATGCCCAAAAAAAAGAAAAGGCTGGTTTTAAATAATAATGGTTTTTTGTTTTCCAACTATTAAAACCAGAATGTTTGTTGAAAATAAATCTCACCACCGAAAAACGTTTTTATCAGTTGTTTTCGCTAAAGTACTGTTTCACATTACTTTGACACTAGGCACGTCTTGAACAAGTGTCTAAGTTTTTGTGGTAAGACCTTAAGTTTGTGACAGCGTATTAAAGTATCTTTAGGTTGGGTTTTACTACACAAAAATAAGCGAAAAATAATTTCGAACTTTGTTTTCAGACTCTAGACTGATTTTTCTACTAACAGAAATCATATTGATCTTGTATAACTCCTTAGCAAATGTGTGAAATGATATAGAAAGTACAGAATACTATGTAGGCACCTTATGTTAGAAAATTACAAAAGGTGCCTACATTTTCTAATTAGCAAAACTTACATACGTGTGTAAGTTTTGCTAATGTTATTTGAAAGTTAATTACGTAGTATTGCTAATGAGAACATGTAGGCGTACTATCTAACATTGAAATATAATTATTAGGGTTCTGATCAAATGAAAAAGCTGTTAGAATATATACTTTTTTGTTTTAAAATTAATGGTTTATATGTTATTAAAGAAAATAGATGAAAAAATACACTAAAAATTAAAAAATAACTTTATTTTCGGAAGACGGAGTTTATATTTTGGTTCTTCGTTATTTGACACCGACTTCCGAAAATAAAGTTATTTTGTAATTTTTAGAAGTCGGTTGTATTTTTTTTAAAAAAGTTTTTTATTTTTCACTTTTTAGTTGTACCCCAGAAGTAAAACTAAATATTAAAGGTATGCCCAAATGGATAACCCCAATAACATGGAATTTGAACATTTGGAGAAAGCCAAAACGTCATCTGTGTTTACATATTTTTTGTTTAAGTTGATTTCTTCAAAAAGTGCTGAATCGATTTCGATAAAATTTATATGGGACCACCTCTGAAGTATGACCTACCAAACAAAAAAGAATCATCTAAATCGATTGATAAATGGCGCAGACATCGTGAAACAAAAAAAAAATACATACGAATGGAGTACCGACTTTTTTTAAGTCGGTTAAAAATAGAAAATTCCCAAAAAAAATTGGACTTATCTACCATACAAAGTTATCATCAGCTGATCAATTTTTGTGTGGGAGGTAAAAAACTTTTTTTACAATTTCCTCAGGTTTTCTTGAAGAAAGTTGTTCATATCGATGGGCAGATGCAGTTCTTAAAATATCGTTGTTCATCGTTTTAATTTTATTTTTCAGGATAGAATGTTAATGTTGCAAAACCAAGGTGAGATGTCAAATGTTACACATTATATGCGACTACTGGCTCCCTCGTTTTTAACCACGACCGACTGTATTTTTTTTTTTTTTTTTATGTGTTACCTCATACCTTTTTACTACGTGAATCGATTTTGAAGATTAATTTTATATTTGAGTCGGTGTACTCGCCGCCAGTACTCGCCGCCAGTACTCGCCGCTAGTACACGCCGACAGTACTCTCCGCCAGTACTCTCCGTCAGTACTCGCCGCCAGTACTCCACGCCAGTACTCGCCACCAGTACTCGCCGCCAGTACTCTCCGCCAGTACTCTCCGCCAGTACTCTGCGCCAGTACTCGCCGCCAGTACTCTGCGCCAGTACTCGCCGCCAGTACTCCGCGCCAGTACTCTCCGCCAGTACTCTCCGCCAGTACTCGCCACCAGTACTCTCCGCCAGTACTCTCCGCCAGTACTCGCCGCCAGTACTCACCGCCAGTACTCTCCGCCAGTACTCGCCGCCAGTACTCGCCGCCAGTACTCGCCGCCAGTACTCTCCGCCAGTACTCGCCGCCAGTATTCGCCGCCAGTATTCGCCGCCAGTACTCTCCGCCAGTATTCGCCGCCAGTATTCGCCGCCAGTACTCTCCGCCAGTACTCCGCGCCAGTACTCCGCGCCAGTACTCTCCGCCAGTACTCTCCGCCAGTACTCGCCACCAGTACTCTCCGCCAGTACTCTCCGCCAGTACTCGCCGCCAGTACTCACCGCCAGTACTCTCCGCCAGTACTCGCCGCCAGTACTCGCCGCCAGTACTCTCCGCCAGTACTCGCCGCCAGTATTCGCCGCCAGTACTCTCCGCCAGTACTCGCCGCCAGTATTCGCCGCCAGTATTCGCCGCCAGTACTCTCCGCCAGTACTCCGCGCCAGTACTCCGCGCCAGTACTCTCCGCCAGTACTCGCCGCCAGTATTTGTTGTGTTGTATCAAAATGTACCTACTAGCGACATCTACGTGATGGTATGTGTAATATACCTTTTGATATATCATGCTTGCTACTATTATAGTTATCTGTGGTATCATGTATTATATTATAGGTGAAGGTAGAATAATAAAAACCAGTCTGCACTGAATTACCGACGCGTTTACTTTAGGTTATGGGCTTATCCCAGATTTTCCAAGTTTTAGCAGTATTTAAGTGAATAAACAGTTCGTTTTTCGATACGGTCGTGTTGTGCAAGATGTCAACAAACTATTTAGCCAGTGTGCCTAAGTTAAAGGGCAGGGAAAACTATGATGAGTGGACTTTTGCAGTTGAAAATTTACTCGTATTGGAAGGCACGTTACATTGTGCGAAGCCAGTGGAGGGAAAAGAAATCAAACCCGAAGATGATGCCAAGACGCGGGCAAAATTATCCCTAACCATCGATCCAGCTTTGTACGTGCACATCAAGAAGACGACGACTTCGAAAGAGTTGTGGGATAGACTCAAATCCCTGTTTGATGACTCAGGTTTTTCGAGGAAGATTTCGTTGCTGCGTCACTTGATTTCAATAAGACGAGAAAATTGTGAAAATATGACCACCTACGTGACTCAAATTGTGGAAACATCCCAGAGATTGAGTGGCACTGGTTTTGAGATAACAGATCAGTGGATCGGGTCATTGATGCTGGCAGGATTACCAGATAGATTTTCGCCAATGATAATGGCCATAGAACATTCGGGAATTCAAATCTCAGCTGACGTCATCAAGACAAAACTGATGGATTCGGAACCGCTAGAGATGACAGCAATGACGTGTAACGAAACGCAGAATTCTGAATCGGCGTTTGCTTCAAAATGGGCGAAACAAAAACCCAGACCTGGCAACACCAATCAAGGCGGGACGTCAATGTCGAATGACAAACTTGTCAAAGTGACAGGAGGAAATAAAAACATAACCTGTTACAAATGTAAAACTCCGGGCCATTATCGAAATCAATGTCCAATGGTGGAAAAATCAAGCAAAAATAAACCCACAAATGCATTTAGTGCAGTTTTCCTGAGTGCTAAATATGGGAAAGACGAGTGGTACGTAGACTCGGGAGCCAGCGCTCACATGACGGCTGTAGAAAGTTGGTTGCAAGAAGTTTCGAGTGCACAGAATTATCCCGAGATAATGGTGGCAAATCAAGAAAAACTTCAAGTTACGTGCAAAGGCAATGTGAGAATATCAACGCAGCAAGGCTATGATGTAAAAATCAAGGATGTTTTATGGGTTCCTAAGCTGACGACAAACTTATTGTCAGTAAGTCAATTAATAAAAAATAACAACAGTGTTTCCTTCTCAGACAGTCAGTGTTCCATATACAATGCGAAGAAAGAACTGGTAGCTGTTGCTAATTTAACAGACGGTGTGTACAAGTTAGAAATATGTACTACACCAGTGACAAAGCCCACCACCACCACCACCAGCCGAGATATTGTAGTGATGGAAAGAGCAGTGCCAGGAGGAAAGTCAGCAGCCAGTGAAGCGACATGGTATGTGGAAGAAGAGTTTCCTGTTCCAGAAGAAGGTTATCGTTCAGTGGGGGATCGTAAAAATGAAGAACGATCTGAATCTGAGACTCAATACAGCTCGGACAGTGAATCATCACAGCAAACATTTTATGAAGCAGGTGCTGATGATACCTATGTTCCAGAAATTTCATCGTCTAGCAGCAGTCTAATCGAGACGTCAGAACCAGACTCAGAAAGCTTCAACAGACCAAGGAGGGAGCGGCGGAAGCCTGAAAGGTACAATCCAGGCTTATTGGCCACTGCAGATCCTGAACAAACGCTGACTGAAGCCTTGAGTGGTCCTGAGAGTGTACAATGGAGGAAGGCGATGGATGATGAGCTTGAGTCATTCCGGAAGAATGAAGTGTATGAGCTCGTAGATGCCCCAGATGGAGCTACAATAGTACAATGTCGGTGGGTACTCAAGAAAAAGTTTAAAAGTGATAGTGAAGTGCAATATCGTGCGCGATTAGTTGCTAAGGGTTTTACCCAAAAACGTGGAATTGACTATGATGAGACTTTTTCACCGGTTGTGCGGCACTCTACACTGAGGTTATTGTTTGCATTAAGTGTAAAAATAGGACTAGACATTACTCAGTTAGATGTTAAAACTGCTTATCTAAATGGTTACTTGAAAGAGGACATTTACATGTGTGTACCTGATGGTTTTGCATCTAAAAAGGATGGGAAAGTTTTTAAGCTCAAAAAGGCAGTGTATGGTTTAAAAGAATCCGCCTTAGCTTGGTATGAGAGAGTCAGAGATGTACTGTGTAAACATAATTTTAAAATCTGTACACAAGAGCCATGTTTATTTGTAAAGATGAGTAAAGATGTAAAAGTCATAATAGCATTGTATGTAGATGATTTCCTAATCTTTTCTAACAATGAGAGTGAAACTGTAAAGTTAAAATGTATTTTAAATTCTGAATTTAAAATTAAAGATTTAGGTGAGGTTAAGCACTATCTAGGAATGAACATTAATATAAACAGAGACTGTAATCACTATGAGATAACTGTTGATCAGCAACAGTATATAGAAGAATTATTGCAGACATTTGAAATGACTGATTGTAAAACAGCTGATACACCTATTGAGAAAAAAATTAATGTAACAAAGGCAGAAAAATGTACATCAGGCATTAGCTATCAAAAACTTATAGGATGTCTTATGTATCTCGCAGTCATGACAAGACCTGATATAGCCTACTCTGTTAGCTATTTAAGCCAATTTAATACTAGCTACAGTGTTGAACATTGGAACTATGCTAAAAGGGTTCTGAAATACTTAAAGAAAACTAAAATGTATTGTTTAAAGTTTAGTAGTCAGGGAGAGGGCTTGCAAGGTTTTGTAGATGCTGATTGGGCCAGTGATAGCTTGGATAGAAAATCTTACACAGGATTTTGTTTTGTTATGTCAGGCTCAGCTATTTCATGGCAGAGCAGAAAGCAGAGAGTTACAGCCCTTTCGAGCACAGAGGCTGAATATGTTGCGCTTTCTGAAGCTTGTAGGGAAGCAATATATTTAAGAGAACTTTTATGTGAGCTAACTGGATCTTTGGTAGCAGTTAACTTGAATTGTGACAATCAAAGTGCATTGAGGATGGCCACAAATCATCAATGCCACAATAGATCAAAGCATATTGATGTTAAACATCATTTTGTACGCGAGACAATAAAAAGTGGAAAGGTAGAGATTAATTATTTACCTACAAATGAAATGCCTGCGGATTTATTGACCAAAGGTCTTGGTATTATTAAACACTACAAGTTTATGAAAAATTTAGGTATTGTTCAAATTTAATATTAGGTAGGTACCTACTTTGTACCTATGTTTATATTTTTGTTATGTGTTATGGTACTTAGTTTATTTTGATAAGTGGAGGTGTTGTGTTGTATCAAAATGTACCTACTAGCGACATCTACGTGATGGTATGTGTAATATACCTTTTGATATATCATGCTTGCTACTATTATAGTTATCTGTGGTATCATGTATTATATTATAGGTGAAGGTAGAATAATAAAAACCAGTCTGCACTGAATTACCGACGCGTTTACTTTAGTATTCGCCGCCAGTATTCGCCGCCAGTACTCGCCGCCAGTATTCGCCGCCAGTATTCGCCGCCAGTACTCGCCGCCACTACTCGCCGCCAGTACTCGCCACCAGTACTCGCCACCAGTACTCTCCGCCAGTACTCGCCGCCAGTACTCACCGCCAGTACTCGCCTCCAGTACTCGCCTCCAGTACTCGCCACCAGTACTCGCCGCCAGTACTCTCCGCCAGTACTCGCCGCCAGTACTCGCCGCCAGTATTCGCCGCCAGTATTCGCCGCCAGTACTCTCCGCCAGTACTCGCCGCCAGTATTCGCCGCCAGTATTCGCCGCCAGTACTCTCCGCCAGTACTCCGCGCCAGTACTCTCCGCCAGTACTCGCCGCCAGTATTCGCCGCCAGTATTCGCCGCCAGTACTCTCCGCCAGTACTCTCCGCCAGTACTCTCCGCCAGTATTCGCCGCCAGTATTCGCCGCCAGTACTCTCCGCCAGTACTCCGCGCCAGTACTCTCCGCCAGTACTCTCCGCCAGTACTCCGCGCCAGTACTCTCCGCCAGTACTCTCCGCCAGTACTCGCCACCAGTACTCTCCGCCAGTACTCTCCGCCAGTACTCGCCGCCAGTACTCACCGCCAGTACTCTCCGCCAGTACTCTCCGCCAGTACTCTCCGCCAGTACTCGCCGCCAGTACTCGCCGCCAGTACTCGCCGCCAGTATTCGCCGCCAGTATTCGCCGCCAGTACTCTCCGCCAGTACTCCGCGCCAGTACTCTCCGCCAGTACTCGCCGCCAGTATTCGCCGCCAGTATTCGCCGCCAGTACTCTCCGCCAGTACTCTCCGCCAGTACTCTCCGCCAGTACTCGCCGCCAGTACTCGCCGCCAGTACTCGCCGCCAGTACTCGCCGCCACTACTCGCCGCCAGTACTCGCCACCAGTACTCTCCGCCAGTACTCGCCGCCAGTACTCACCGCCAGTACTCGCCTCCAGTACTCGCCACCAGTACTCTCCGCCAGTACTCTCCGCCAGTACTCTCCGCCAGTACTCTCCGCCAGTACTCTCCGCCAGTACTCTCCGCCAGTACTCTCCGCCAGTACTCTCCGCCAGTACTCTTCGCCAGTACTCTCCGCCAGTACTCTCCGCCAGTACTCTCCGCCAGTACTCGCCGCCAGTATTCGCCGCCAGTACTCGCCGCCAGTATTCGCCGCCAGTACTCTCCGCCAGTACTCTCCGCCAGTACTCTCCGCCAGTATTCGCCGCCAGTATTCGCCGCCAGTACTCTCCGCCAGTACTCCGCGCCAGTACTCTCCGCCAGTACTCCGCGCCAGTACTCTCCGCCAGTACTCTCCGCCAGTACTCGCCACCAGTACTCTCCGCCAGTACTCTCCGCCAGTACTCGCCGCCAGTACTCACCGCCAGTACTCTCCGCCAGTACTCTCCGCCAGTACTCTCCGCCAGTACTCGCCGCCAGTACTCGCCGCCAGTACTCGCCGCCAGTATTCGCCGCCAGTATTCGCCGCCAGTACTCTCCGCCAGTACTCCGCGCCAGTACTCTCCGCCAGTACTCGCCGCCAGTATTCGCCGCCAGTATTCGCCGCCAGTACTCTCCGCCAGTACTCTCCGCCAGTACTCTCCGCCAGTACTCGCCGCCAGTACTCGCCGCCAGTACTTGCCGCCAGTACTCGCCGCCACTACTCGCCGCCAGTACTCGCCACCAGTACTCTCCGCCAGTACTCGCCGCCAGTACTCACCGCCAGTACTCGCCTCCAGTACTCGCCACCAGTACTCTCCGCCAGTACTCTCCGCCAGTACTCTCCGCCAGTACTCTCCGCCAGTACTCTCCGCCAGTACTCTCCGCCAGTACTCTCCGCCAGTACTCTCCGCCAGTACTCTTCGCCAGTACTCTCCGCCAGTACTCTCCGCCAGTACTCGCCGCCAGTACTCGCCGCCAGTACTCGCCGCCAGTACTCGCCGCCACTACTCGCCGCCAGTACTCGCCACCAGTACTCTCCGCCAGTACTCGCCGCCAGTACTCACCGCCAGTACTCGCCTCCAGTACTCGCCACCAGTACTCTCCGCCAGTACTCTCCGCCAGTACTCTCCGCCAGTACTCTCCGCCAGTACTCTCCGCCAGTACTCTCCGCCAGTACTCTCCGCCAGTACTCTCCGCCAGTACTCTTCGCCAGTACTCTCCGCCAGTACTCTCCGCCAGTACTCTCCGCCAGTACTCGCCGCCAGTATTCGCCGCCAGTACTCTCCGCCAGTACTCCGCGCCAGTACTCTCCGCCAGTACTCTCCGCCAGTACTCGCCGACAGTACTCTCCGCCAGTACTCTCCGCCAGTACTCTCCGCCAGTACGTAGAATGTGTATTTCTGTAGCCGCTATAACAACAAAAAATAAAATAAAATAAAAATTAAAGGAGACTGCCCTACTAGAAACGTGTTCTTTTTTTGGCTTTTTGCTTGATCTTAATAATGGCAACAAGTAGACGCTTATAATCTTGTGCGATGGTACGGAACCCTACATGTGTGAGTCTGATTCACACTTGACCGGTTTTTACATTATCTGAACGTTTTGTTTTGAACGGTTTCGTGTCTGAATCTGACGTCTCAGCAATGCCATCTGGTGTAGCTACGTCATGTCATTCAAGCCCTCAGTTGTGGACTTTTAATCTCTCGTTAGCGGTATATAAGCATATACAATAACATTATAAATCAAGGGTTTCTAGACCAAAACACTAGAACTACTAGAAGCCAAAACTATCATAAAAAACTTTTTACAAAAAAAATACAACCGACTTCCATAAATAATACTAAAAAATGCAAAATCGTATCAGATCCTGATTTCCTTGGCATGGAACCATCCTTGAGGTATACCCTATCTAACTAAAAAAGAATCATCACAATGGGTTCATAAATAACGGAGTGAAGGCCGAACATACATACAGAAACGCTAAACGTGCCCACAATTTTCGAGTTTTTCTCTCAATTTTATCATCATTCTATTATCAGATCCTAATTTCCTTGGCATGGGACCACCCTTGAGATACCCTACCCGCTATACCCTATCTAACTATCTAACAAAAAAAGAATCATCAAAATCGGTTCATAAATGACGGAGTGAGGGCTGAACATACACAAAAAAAAAAGAAAAAATATAAATACATATACGGTCGAATTGAGAACCTCCTCCTTTTTTTTCGTCGGTTAAAAATACGTAAAATTGAAAACTTATTATTTAAAAAAGAATACGATACATTGTAAATTATAGACTCATTATAGGTACTATAAGTCACTCATTATATATTTGAAATAATCTATTCATAACATATTATAGAGAGTTATTCCCGCAAGATTTATCACAATTTTATAAAGTTTGCCTTGGGGTTGAGGATAAATTCGAAAAAGAGTTACCGCGCCCCTGGGCACTCAGGGCAAGAAGGAATAGGGGTTGGTTTTAGTCAGTTAGAGTCTGACACGTCCTCCCGCTCCACCCGGAGAAGTCGTTGGATGATTTCCCACCCCACAAAAAAAAAAACCTAGTGTTAGAAATCTAGAACAAAATGTCATCTTAAGTAAAGAAGTGCTTGAAACTGTGGACTCAGCAGTTTTTTTGGGTATAACTGTTTCAAACTTCAATGGGGCCCACATATTATATCAAGCCAAAGAAAGGATGAATGTATTGTGTGAGGAGTGATATGAAGGAAAAGGGAGTTAGTGAAAGCGTGACGGCTGGCAGGACAGAATGGAAGAATAAAACGTGTTGCGCCGACCCCAAGTAACATGGGATAAGTTCAGGAAGAAGGACACGGGCGAAGCCGCTGGCACAAGCTAGTATTATAAATAAGAAAGTTTGGACGGATGTATGTTTGTTACTCAATCACGCCAGAACGGCTGAACAGATCTGAATGAATTTTGGCACAAAGATAGATTCCAGTCTGGGTTACCACAAAGGCTAATAATTTATAGTGGCGGAAATATCAATTCCACGAGGGCGAAGCCGATGGCAGAAGTTATACTCTATTGTTCTTTATATAAAAGTGTTATACCACCATTTTTTAAATGGAAAATTTTTCCTTCGAGAATTTTTTGAACACTGATTGATTTCATTAAATCGCCCATGAATCCCGAAAAGTGAGGCCAAGAGGCATCGTTAGCAGTTAATATAAGCCATTGTTTTAAAGCAACTTATGTTTTCAAGGAGACTTTGTAAGCAAAGTGTACTTGTATATCGGTGAAGCCTCGCCTGAGGGTATCGAACAAAGCCGATTACAAAATCAATTTATAACAATTGCTTATAACAAAATACCCGAGGTTTAATCCCTAAACACAAGATTACTTTGTAACAATATTTGGTATAGAATTCGTGGATAAGATGTTTAGAACATATTATAATTGTTTTTATTAAATTCCTAGCAAGACTGAACATTTGGTCTTAGAACTATAATACCGAGTTAAGTGAAGTTAGTATAGCAATTTGTTAAACAAAACAGAAGTTTGGCATTATCGTGAAGTTTTGTGAGTTATGACGTATTTAGTTTGAATTAATTTCGGGATTCGTGATAATTTGATAAAACACAGGCCTAATATTTTAATTTATGTACTAAATATTTCTTGACAGAAATAATCGCAATCGCACGCAATTGTACTAACAAATATGGATGTAATATGAGTCCGAAATAAATGATTTATTATTATTATGTCGTTTATTAATTTTCTATACATATATAAATTATATTATTATTATTATTATAACATAAAGGAAATAAATAAATATTTAGTGCTAACACTAAACAAACTTATCATCCACAACAACACAAAAGACTCATTCCAACGTATTAGATAATTTCAATGTGACAAAAACTTTTTTACAAAAAATAGAAAACGAAAATACAAAACCAGAAACATTGACTTCCGAAATTAAAATTATTTTGCACTTTTTTGTCTGGAAGTCGGTTTTATTTTTAACCGACTTCGACACAGGAGGAGGTTCTATGTTCGTCTGTATGTATGTTTTTTTTTTAAAGTATGTCCACCGATTTCTCTGTCAGTTGTTGACCGATTTTCAAAATTCTTTTTTAACCGAAGGAATATACTTCCAAGGTGGTCCCATATAAATTTTATCGAAATTGCTTCAGCGCTTTTTGAAAAACTGAACAAAAACGAAAAATAAAGTATACATAGATGACGTTTTGGTTTTCTCCAATTACGAGTACTATGTTTAAATTCTACATTCCATGTAATTGGGATTTTTAGTTCTGGGGTGTAACAACTTAAAAAAAATTAGAGAAAATGATCCAAGACCTAAACAGGCAAAGCGAGAAAATAGGGCTATCCATGAATAGCACCAAGACCAAGCTTCTGACAAACTCTGATAACCGAGTTATAACAATAAATAACGAACCCCTCGAATACGTGGAAGAGTACATTATATACCTGGGACAGATCATCTCGTTCAAGGATCAGACGGACAAGGAAATCAAAAGGCGAATAGCAAACGGCTGGAAAAAATACTGGTCACTTAAAGAAATCGTGAAGGAACGACCGGTAAAAAGTACAGTCATCGGTACAAAGCGGAAAGTCTACAACACTTGCATTCTTCCTTGCATCACATATGGCTGTGAACCATGGTCTCTTTCAAAACACCACCGAGATAAGCTGCATTGCTGTCAAAGATCGATGGAGAGAAGCATGATAGGTATCAAGAAACAAGACAGGAAACGAAACACCGAAAGACAAGAGTTATGGGTGTACTTACGAGGATAGACCAACTAAAATGGAGATGGACATGCCACATGTTAAGGAGCACTCAGGAAAAGTGGAGTAAAATTGTGACAGACTGGTATCCCAGGGATGGAAAAAGGAAGCGTGGAAGACAATTTAAGAGATGGGAAGATGAGTTGAAGCTTACAACGGGCCCTTACTGGAGAAGGGTTGCCAGAGATAGAACACAGTGGAAAATGTTAGAGGAGGCCTTTGCCAAAAGGCACACTGGACTTAGAGATATCCTCTAAATGAGGAAAACAAACACTTCAAAACAGACAGAAGTTCAGGATAGAGGGCTTATTGATTGATTGGTAACAACTAAAAAGTAAAAATAAAAAAAGGAATCCAAAAAAACAACCGACTTCCAAAAAATAAAATACATTAAAAAATAAATTGAATATCGGAAGTCGGTGTCAAATAACGAAGAAAAATAAAATACAAACACCGGCTTCCGAAATTAAAGTATTTTTTTTTTTAATTTTTAGGGTATTGTAAGAACCCCAGCTCCAGATATGGGCTGCAGGGCTTCTTAGAAGCACTTCGACGTTCTCGGGGGCGTCACGTAGCTCTGCAACTCGTAGCCTCGGTGCGAGAGGACTGTATGTAAGGGATCTGTCTACGGGCGGATAATTTAGATAGCTGAGAGTGACTTCATTTAACTATATTCATAATAATATAACAGGTGTGCCCTCTTCGGTCGGGCTCGCGGAACTCTAACCAACTAAGTGACACAAACGTCAAGCCTAACCTTTCTTCTAATTTAATTTCAAACGGCTTTCCAAGAGTTTCTAGAAACTTCTAACCTACCAGTCGGCAACATAAGGCCGCCAACATAAGGTTGTCACAGTATTTTCTTTTTTGGAGTCGGTTGTTTTTTTTTTTTGTAAAAAGGTTTTTTATTTATAAAAAAGTTTTTTATTTTTGACTTATTAGTTGTGGTTTACCATTAAATTGTGTTAGCAATACATAGACATACTTATTTGCTGTTACTTATTGCCACTGTTCATCTCCGAAGATTTTCATTAGATTCTAATAAAATATACCTACACTAAAAACCTTTCCTGAAAAAATATGCATTTGAATAAAGAAAACCCCATCCAAATCGAATCAGTAGTTTTCGGTAAAATCGCGGACAAACAAGAGACATACTATTGATGACAAAGGTGCATGGAGAGCCTAAGGTCGACTTTTGACTGTGAGGTTTTGCATTACGTATCATGACTTTCATGAGACGACTAGATGGCGCTGTTCAATCATGAAAATAACACTGCAAAGCTTATAAACCTTATTATGCAGAGGCAGATAATAAGGTTTTTAATACCTAAAATATAAAAATTACTAAGTAATAATAATATATTTATATTCAAATAAACAAAAATTACTATATTTTCTTATTTCCGAGTACTTAATACAGCGCCATCTAAACCAAACTAAATAAGCCAATTGGTACTATATCGGTTAATTCGACTACAGATGGCGTCGATCACAAATAATAAAAATCCCTACATTCACAAAGTAGCTCTTATTTTCACGTTCCAGAATAAATAGTCAGTAGCTCAGGTGGATAAGCATGGCAGAATAACATAGATCGTTCAACAGGGCACCGGTTCGCAACCCAGCTCTCTGTCGACTTTTTTTAAATTTAATTATTATAATATATAATTTATATTCTATTTTTTGTATTTTTAAACGTTTTTATTTTATTTTTTGTTATAAATAATATAAAAAATATGAGGTATAAGATGTATAAATGAATATAGGGATAATATACAAGTATACGTAAACTACTATATATAACATTATATAAATATATTGTATATAAATTACTTTCATAATTGGTGGTAAGTATTAGTATTATTAGTAAAAAACATTTATGTAAGAAGATTTAGATATATTTTTCTTACAGCTTAAGATTTACTAAGTTTAATTCTCGTAAAGGATAAGAAATGAAACTATTTTATTGATTATAGGTTAAGACATTTAATTCTCAAAGAAGAATACAATTTATGTCTTTCTTTCTTATAGAATGTATAACCTAACCTAGCAGTTTTACATCCAATTAACAATGATTTAATTCACTTGTTAAGGAGAAATACAAGTAAAATTTATAACTGAATAACTCTATTACAAAATAGAAGACCTTAACAAAGTAAAACTGTATAATAGATATTATAAGTATTCTAAATCAAAACTGTGTTGTGCTATTCTTCTATTATTTAGTTTTATTTACATTATGTTATAATAACGTTCACTATATATGCAACCTTAGTTCTGTAAATATTTTACCTACTCATAAATTTGTTGATTGAGCTTTGAGAAGTAAAAAAAAAATGGCACTGTATTAAATTTCACGTCTTTTTTTCACTGGGCCCGCAAAGATGTATCAAACAACTCTGCGTAATATCTTGTTGGTGTAAAGCCATTTTCCTCATAACCTTGCACCATAAGTTGACGCTGGTCTGAGTCAATATGGCGTCTTCTGCCAGATCTACTGCGGTGTTCCAAGGAACCCTCTTCTTGAAACCGCTTTATCCATAAAGTAACAGTCTTTACCTATAAGGGAAATATATTATTTATTATTTTCGTGTATCGATAACCATGGATAATAAAATAAATAACGAACAGTGATTTTAAAACATTACTTACGTTTAAGCCAGTTTCTCTCGAAATTTCAGAATAATTTAGGCCTTGATTATGCAATGCTATTATTTGGGCCCTCGTAGCCATATCAATATTAGAACGCGAACTCATGGTAAAGATAAATATTAAAAAATTGTTAAATGCAATCGTAACTGAACTCACTCAAAGATAGTAAAGAACGTTATGATTGAACAAAAAGATTTAATTTTTATACAGTCAATATTAAACTACCCTCAATTCTTTTGAGATTTATGATACAGGTTAAAGTCGCTAAACAACTTCGATATAATAAAGAGTAGGATAATTTCAACTCATTGCGTAGTGACGCAATAGTCCAGTGGCTATGGTATCGGTAAATTTTATGCCACCGAGTTCGAATCCTAGTTATTACGAGCTTTGCTTTATAAGGTTTGTAATGTCGTAGGAGAATTTGTGTTAAAATTAAGTAATATTGTAACTAGCAAAAAACAAGATAATGTTCTTTAACGAGAGATGTATATTTTCCAATCCAACTACTATACTAGCGCCATCTATGTCGTTCATGCCGTATTATTAAGGCGATGAAACCCTGTGCAAACGATTTTGGTTTGGAATTCTCCATGCAGTTCTATCTTCATTAGTACATACATACGGGTCGAATATAGAACCTCCTTTTTAGGGTTCTGTACCCGGTGTGTCCAAACGGAACTCTATTCACGTGTCCGTCTGACCGTCTGTCTGTCACAAAATTTTGTTCCGAAGAATTTTTTTAATACCCAGATGATTACGTTTATTATTACGTATATTTTACTAACAAATAAAACCATATTGTTGAACCAGATTTTTACTTTTATAATTCCCTCATTTGCTACGGAACCCTAAATGTGCGAAGTCTGACTTTTTCTGTTTTTTTTTTATTGAAGTCGGTTAAAAGGGAGCGGGCTCAGGAAATGTTGAGCAGTGTACTGAATAGCCACAACGCTGGTCAATGCTGATTTACAGTCCGCCCCCTTTCTCATTACCTACAATACCTACACATAAACTAATTAACATAATAGATATGAATACTCGTGAAAATATCCGTTATAATAGATACAATCTGATTTTCTCCAATGAGAATAACCTCCAGCTTTAAAAATTAAGATTGTTAACACAGCATGTGAGGGCGCAAATACTGGAGTATATAGAATTAATTAAAATTACTGATTCAACATTTTCCTAAACATGTTGCAAGAAGATTTGGCAGAAGTTTTACAGCCGGCCGCCTGCCTGACGCCAACCCTCCTTGGGAATGCTGCTGTTGGTGGTTTACTCGCCACCGCGAGTAAACCACGAACACCTCCGAACCTCGAAGGCCAAAAAATTATGGATGGACTGTGTGAAAGAGATGGTTAAAAAGGGTGTCACTACAGAGATGACGAGTAATAGAGAAGTATGGAAGAAAAGGACAATTTGCGCCGACCTCAAATAAATTGGGATAAGGACATGTTGCACCGAACCAAAATAAATTGGGATAAGGACAGAAGAATGATGATGATGACTTCAACATTTCTAAACAGAAATACCCCAGAAGTCAATTGCGTTACCGCGGCCCCTGCACCAGCAACCGACACCCCTCCCGCTCTAGAGCGAGAGTAGTCATTGGATGATTTCACACCACAAAAAACAAAAAACCGGCCAAGGGGGTTCCGTACCATTATCTATAAAAACGACAAAAAAAATCATGTTTGTTGTATCATCATCACCAACCTTTTATTGTCCCCACTGCTGGGGCACATGCCTTCTTTCTGTGAGAGGGTGTGGGCCGTAATCCACCACGCGGGCCCAATACGGATTGGTGGATGTCACATGTTTTCGATTTTTTGTGTCTAGGACATGCCGGTTTCCTCACGACGTTTTCCTTCACCGTTTGAGAGCAGTGGTGATGAAATAACTTACACAAAGTAAAACGCCTGCCTGGGTTTGAACTCAACGAAGGGTTCCGTACCATTATCTATAAAAACGCCAAAAAAATCATGTTTGTTGTATGGGAGCCCTTAAATATTTATTTTATTCGGCAACAGAAATAAATCATCTGTGAAAATTTCAACTGTCTAACTATCACGGTTCATGAGATACAGCCTGGTGACAGACGACAGACAGACAGACAGACGAACGGACTGCGGAGTCTTAGTAAAAGGGATATAGACTGGATACAGAACCCTAAAAAAGGACGTACGAAGTTGATTTTCTCGAAATAAATCTTTCCCAGCAGACCTGCAAAAATAGAGTTTGAAAATTAAGAAAATAAAAACAAACTACATAAACAATTAAATAAATGAGAAACACAAGCTCTACTAGCTTGTGTTGTAGCATATGTTCTCTTATCCTTCCAATACTTGAAGAGGTTGCAGTAAGTAGTTCACCCCTTGAACTCATTAAGGAGATTGGCAGCGACATCTGCTCCTAATGCAATCACATTTAAGTATAAATTAGATACAAGCAACATGAGTTCAGTCCGTACTACTATGAAACATTTTAGTTGCCTGTTTTAGAGCTCTGGCATTAAAGTATTAATATTGCCGTTGGTAATTCGGTTACTTTGCTCTGCAGCTTTACTAATATTATAAAGAGGAAAGATTTTTTTGTTTGTTTGAACCGAATAAGCTCCGAAAGTACTGGACTAATTTAATTTTTTCACCTGTATATAGTTAAATTATCAGCAAGTAACATAGGCTTTTTATCCCGGGAAAAATAATAGTTCCCGCGGGATAGGTCACGTGACCAAAGCCGCGGGCAAAGTGGTAGTTTATTATAAAGAGAGAAAATTTGTCTGTAAGTTTGTATGTAGAGAGTAATCTCCGGAACTAATGATTAAATTCTAAAAATAATTTCACTGGTAAAAAGCTACAATAATTGTGGGTGGTAAATAGGCTATCAATTATATTTTATAACCAATCTGCCTAGCCTTCTCCCAACTATCTTGGGGTCGGCTTCCAGTCTAACCGGATGCAGCTGAATACCAGTATTTTACATGGAGTGGCTGCCTATCTGACCTCCACAACCCAGTTACCCCTTGGTAAGACAGGTTGTCAGACTTTCGAGCTTCTGACGACCCGTAACGACTGTCAAAGATCCACAATTGACAGCCGACACCAACGACTTAACGTGCTTTCCGAAGCATGGAGGAGTCTCGGTATGTAAAGGTGGTCACCCATCCACCAACCCCGGCAAGCATAGCTTAACCTGATGGATCAACACGTGCGGCTGTTATTACTTTAGCCACGAGCTCCTCCTCCATAAATTATATTTATAATAGGCTATATATTCGATATCGCGGACGAAGTCGTGGGTAAAGTGATAATATTTAATAAATGAATTCCAATATTAATGTGATAAAGTGTGAATCACGCGCAAGCTGTTCTGACTGGTTCATTCCTAACATCCCTTCACTACTCTTCAAAATCATAAACATCCTTCCAATTTGGCATTATAAGAGACCACCCATTATACAGCCTCTTCTATCCCTCGATAAAGCCAAATCGATGTAGCTGCTTTCTTATCTAGTGCCTCGTGGGATGCCTATGCGGCTATACCACCCACTCTGGCCAAGATTTCCACACGTTGGCAAGTCTCAGCATCGCGCGCCACGCATCTCTTAAAGTAACCAGACACACTTAAGATGGAACAGGGCCTCCAAGCAATTTACAAAATAGATATTTTAAACTATTGCCGTCGTGCTGCCTCAAACCTGTCCCCGTAGAGTGCGATAGGGACAGCTGCAGCTCAGACCGGTTTTTCACAAAATTTTTGACGAAATCGACGTTTCGTATTCCCCTTTTTTCTCCTCGAAAACTGAGCCGATTCTATTATTTTTGGCACCAAAACTTAAAAAAAAAAAATGTCTAGGTCCCTATTAAATGTTTTATGTTAAAACTTTTCGAATTTGTCTGGTAGTCCTCTAATAACGGTGGTAAAAATAGGGCCAATTTTTGTCATTTTTGGAGAGTCATATTTTCTTTACTTGTTATTTGCTGAAAAAAAGGAAATGACAGGAACGTGTGTACAGCAGACCTTGACTTTATGAAAAAAATATATTGCTCTAGATGCATTATTCAGGAAGAAAAAAGGGAAATACATTTGTATGGAGAATCGCAGCTCCTGTTCCCTCTTAAGGATCTTGAACTAAGTTAAATAGTTACGACTATTTAAAACAAAAAAAAAATATTTTGTACCCCAGGGTTCAAAGTTTTAACCAGAGTTCTAGGGTTAATGCGACGGCTGAAGCTTCTGCAACTTTTCAGCGGAGTAAACCGGCCTTGGTCAGTCCAATTATGTTCTAATTCCATGTTATTTTGGTTATCCATTCGGGCATAATTTTATTTTTTGTTTTAGTTCTGAGGTACACTAACTAAAAAGTGATAAATAAAAATCTTTGTGACAAAAAATACAACCAAATTCTAAAAATTTCAAAATAACTTTAATTTCGGAAGTCAGTGTCAAATAACGAAGAAACAAATTACAAACACAGACTTCTGAAATTAAAGTTATTTTGAAATTTTTAGAAGTCGGTTGTATTTTTTTTTCTTTAATTTTGCTCTCTGTAAGTAGACTGAAGTAAGCTTAGCACTTAGGTGGATTAGCTGAGTTAGGACAAACTGCGCGGAAGCGCAACGAAAAGCCGTTATCAAAAATTTACTGTAAACATCTAGAAGGCGATTTCAGAATTTAGGTGAGAGATATAGAAAGACCTGGAGATGAGATATTATTTTTTAACTGCAGTGGTTTAGCAAAAAATATATAAAACAAAGCCGGGTTAGTTATACCGTTTATAACTCAAGAATGGCTGGACAGATTTTTTATAATCTATGATTTGTTGGATTTTCTCCGACGCGAATAATAGAATAACTATTAAAACATCGGAAAAATTCACGAAAAAAAAATTATAAAGAGAATTCATTTTCTCGTACATTGTGTACGGTTTTTTAGTTATTGATTCTGAGGCGATACGAAGTTCACCGGGTCAGTTTGTTTATAAAAGTTTAGACCTGAGTACCTGGTCCACTTGCAAACCACGTTTTCTAATGAAGCAATTACTTGAGAAAACTAGTAAAAATGTTTATCCTTGTAATTAATTTAAAGGTGTATTAATTTGCGTATTACTTAAGTGTAGAATCACATTAAATTCATTTATATTAAGAAATGAAATCACTGTTCATCAATAATCATTTAATTTTCATTTTAAAATTAAATATAGACAGCTTTGCGGTTGTATTCAATCAACATGGCAGTTTTTAAACAGTTTCATATTTAAAATTCTATATTTCTATTCTTAAGAATCTACAATTTTAATCTATTATTACACTCTTATATGTCTATAGCTTCATGCATTAAAGTTTCTTCACTAACAGTTTCGTTTAGAGTAGTTTCATTTTGTTGAAGAAGGCGAACTTCTGCCCGGGGGTTGAGGATAAATTCGAAACAGAGTTACCTCGCCCCTGGGCACTCAAAGGCAGGAAGGAACAGGGGTGGGTTTTAGTCAGTAAGAGTCTGACACGCCCTCCCGCTCCGCCCAGAGCGGGAGAAGTCATAGGATGATTTCCCACCCCACAAAAAAAAAAAAAAAAAAAAAAAAAGGCGAACTTTGCATGAGTCACTACGCAGCATAGCGATGTATGCAAGTTAACAGTAACTTAGAGACTTTTGAAAGTGGACTGTGGATCGACATAGCGACTTTTGCAAGAGTATTGTGTTTTCTATTCCATTTTATTTCTAACACGAGTTTTGTTTTGTTTTGTTTTAAAATCATCAACCGATTGCTGTCATGAGAAACTTTTTTTTTTAACTTATCGTGGTTTGCAAGTGGACTACTCACTTAACCCTTACTGGATGCACGAATTAGCGATTTTTAACGATGTAATTTTTGGTTGGTGTTACGTAAACAAAAAAAAATAGCAAATAAAGGAAAAGGAATGCACAATACCTTACTAGATGCGATGGAGGCCTGCAGCGACGCTACGTATGCAATTTTCACGAATATGTTCCTTATCGAATAGGAACAGCTGTTGCGCATACTCGACTTCTTATTCTTTTTTCTCTGGTCATCACCTTTTTCTTTTTTGTGGGTTGGGAAATCATCCAATGACATCTCCCGCTCTGGGTGGAGCGGGAGGGCGTGTCAGACTCTTACTGACTAAAACCCACCCCTGTTCCTCCCTGCCCTGAATGCCCAGGGGCGAGGTAACTATTTCGAATTTATCCTCAACCCCTAGGCAGGCATCAGCCATGACGGGCCCCGTCATGTATGCTGACAACTCTTTGAGGCGCGCGTGGAACACTACACGCCGTCGACTCTCTGGCCTGATGCTGATCGGACGGCGAGCTACCCATTACTCGTCGTCCGCAGGCCCGGGTGTGGTCATCACCTTACGATGAGATTGTGCGAGGTGGCGCTACTTGTCATAACCGTCTTGTTCACATGCAAACGAAAGGGCAATGTGCGGGCATGCGATAGGAGATAGGAGTAGTAATACCAATTTTATTAATTAATTCGTTCGAGAAAGATAACGACAATACCATAACTTTAACCGAAACAGCGCAACCACTTACCATATTGGGTCGGCTTCCAGTACACTCGGATGCACCCGGATATGAGTATTTAACATGGAAAGACTGCCTATCTGACCTCCACAACCCAGTAAATGTTCACGATCCCAAACAAGGAGGAAAAACCAAACAAAAATATTTCTATTGATTTTGTTTAAGTTACACGTGTCAGTTTTACGACAAGATTTGAAAAGGAAAACTTAGTTTAATAATATTTTTATTCAACAACAAATTATAAGTTAAGGTATTTATGGATTCGTAGAGCATCTCGTATTTTTTTCTTATTTTATAGGGTTCCGTACCCGAAGGGTCCAAACGGAACTATTGCTGTCACTCACGTGTCCGTCTGTCACAAAATTTTGTTCCGAAGAATCTTTTAACTTCCTATCGACCTATGAACTTGAAATTTGGTGATAACGTTTATTATTACGTATATTTTACTAACATATACCAATATATTGAGAAATCAGATTTGTCTTTGATAATTCCCTCATTTGGTACGGAACTAGAGTTCTAGAGTAATATTGTGCGAAGTCCGCACGCACTTCGCCGGTTTTTTTCTCTCTGGTTTGAATAAGCCTTAACCCAGTTGAGTTGGGGTCGCTTTTCGATTCAATTGGCATTTCAATGTTATCGGCTAATAAACTTGCAAACACCATAATATTGTAATACACCTTGCGGGAGAGTCCACTCGCGATATAGAATATATAATTTCAAATACCTAACCTAAATTTCATCCTTGGATAAATTATGTTTCGGAGTGTTTTTAACCGAGTTCAAAAAGGAGGAGGTTCTCAATTTAACTTATGTTGTACTATACTGAAGTGTGGACCTACCAAAAAAAAAGAAACATAAAAATCTATTCTTATTTGGCGAAATAATCACACAAAAAATAACAACATAATACAAACGAATTGAGAACCGTCTCCTTTTTGAAGTCGGTTACAAATAAAATAAACCAAAAATTGGATGACAACTTTAATTTCGGAAGTCGTTGTCAAAAAATGCAGAAACAAAACTAGAAAGACCGACTTCCGAAATTAAAGCAATATAATTATATGTATTTTCTTTTTTGGAAGTCGGTTGTATTTTTTTGTAAATAAAAAAATAATTATGTAAATTGTTTTAAATTATTTTTAAATAAAATTGTTAACAATTTTACGTGATTTTTTATAAATAAACAGTGCTTCAAATTCTACGGTAACATCAGTATTCTATTCTATAAAAGTAAAGTTGTTCAAACTGTAACGTGAGACATATTATTATTAAATGATGGCTAATTGTAAGGATTATGTTTTTCATAATTTTAAAACTAATATTTTTAAATTATTAATGAAAATAAATAAAAAAGGACCAAACCTCCTCCTTTATTTCCGAAATTACTAAACCTAAAATCCTACATCCTACTAATAATATTATAAATGCGAAAATTTGGATGAATGGATGGATGGAGATGTTTGTTACTCAATTACGCTATGACAGCTGAGCAGATTGGCACAGAGATAGATGTTGGTATGGAAGGGCACATATGCTATAATTTATGATGGGGAAGTACTAATTCGACGCGTGCGAAGCCACTGGCAGAAGCTAGTTTTGAAATAAACGTAGAAAGTCGATCTTAGCTTATAGATTACAGGAAAACCGAGAAGTATAAGGTTTAATAAAAAAATGAAAAAAAAAATAATTTGATTGGAATCCTTTGTACGCAAGTCCGACTCGCACTTGGCAGGTTTATATTACTACCATTACTTTAGGTTAGCAACCTTCAGATAGGACAATGGTTAGCAGTGGTCTGTAATAATCCCACAATTCTTCAGTAGAAAAAGTCTGAATAAATAATTCACTAGACCGGAGTATATTTTAGAGTCTTTTGCCGACATCGTTACATATTCTTCTATACCTGTAAAGATGTATTCTACCGTAGTATTCGAGATGTCGAGAACCATTCCTTTGTATGTAATATAATTTTGTAGAGGTTTAGGGTCCCGTTACAAACGTGAAATTTTACCCGTGGAGAGGCTTTGTCGGAGTTTCCTGATATTACAGATTGTTCATGTCTTTTCCTGTAGAAATAAATGTGAAACTAGTGTAAGAAGATTTTGTGCAGTCTTATTACATTTAAATATGAATAGCGATATGTATTGCTAAGCTAAAAATTCGAGAACGGCTGTACTAAGGATAAACTTTTTTTAAAACTATTTGTTGAAGTCTCAGGAAGAAAAATCGAAAATTATACGCGAGAGAAACTGCGGGGCTCCACGGGTGTGCTATTGTTGAGTGCTTCTTCTTTGTGTGAACAGAAGCTCCGGACAGAAATATTTGATACTTATATTTTCGAACACTCCTGTTACGTCATAGTTTACTAAAAACTGGTTAACTTAATCAATTATTCAACAAATCTATTATTTTTTAATGAAATTCAAATACTATTCCAAATTTGCACGGCCCTTTAAAATTATCGATCGACCAGCCTACAATCTAAAATGTTCGTTTCCCAAGTGATCTCTTTGGACATCATAATGCCACGCTTTTTTATGGGGGGCGGGGAATCATCCTATGACTTCTCCCGCTTTGGGTGGAGCGGGAGGGCGTGTCAGACTCTTACTAACTAAAACCCATCCCTGTTCCTTCCTTGCCTGAGTGTCTAGGGGAGCGGTAACTATGTTACGGGTTTATCCGCTAACCCTTGAGGCCTGAATAGAATAGAATGGAAAAAAATATTCATTTATTTTCGCAGGTATTCACAATAAGGTGGTTACACTATTATTAAAGAATTTTTGTACATTCTACCATTTTGGCATGCAAACATTGATGCAGTTCATCATCAAGCATACAAACCTACCTACAGTAAATCCAGGTAAACCAAGGTAGACTTAAAAAACCGGCCAAGAGCGAGTCGGACTTATGCGCAAAGGGTTCCTAACAAATTTTAAACTGCCACCATCTTATAGGTTTTCCTGTAGGTAATCTATAAGTAAAGAACTATTTTCTGTATTTTTTTTTAAAACTAGGATCTGTGGTTTCGTTGATAAGGGAGGGAAAAATGGTCATTTTTCGTCTATTTTCTTAGATAACTTCAAAATTATATATTTCAAAATAACGAAAAAAAAAATATATTCGAGACCCTCATAGTGTGCCCTTTCATTTCATATGTCGCACGACACAGTTTGAAAAACATTGATTTTGAATTTGCCGATTTTCACCCCAAAAGTGAACCCCATATTCCAAAATTAATTTATTTGGGGTACACGTTCGTGTTTGGGTCACAGATATACATGTGTGTACCAAATTTTCAACTGTATCGGTCCAGCAGATTCGGAGCAAATTGGCGGTAACAGACGAACAGACGGACTAACAGATAGACACACGAGTGATCATATAAGGGTTCCGTTTTTCATTCAGACTTTCGGAACCCTAAAAACTTAATAACTTTATCATGGATAATGGATGTGGCACCGTATAATTGGAAACACCGTAAGATTATAATAAAACTTGCGAGAGTGTTAACTCTCGATATATTATCTATTAATAGTTAATTTCCAATACAATAGATCTCATCCAAATTTTTGGACATAAAATGTTTAAAATTTAACGTGATTTTTCATAACCTAACGGTGTTTGCAATTGTGCAGTGACAGATGTAATAAATTAGTTCAACAAGTATTATTGTACTAGCTTATGCCAGCAACTTCGCTCGCGTAAAATTAGTATTTCCCCGCCCCTATAAATTATTGCCTAAATCATAATCTGATGTATAATCTGTATTATTGTAAACTTTTATTCAGAGTAACAAACATACATCCTCACAAACTTTCAGTTTTATTATATTTATGTAAGTAGGATTTGTCTAGATTTGACGGCAAAGTGAGGCCTTTTTTTTGTAGGGCTGGGAAATTATCCAATGGCTTTTCCAGCTCTGGGTAGAGCGGTAGGGCGTGTCAGACTCTTACTGACTAAAACCCACCCCTGTTCCTTCCCTGCCCTGAGTGCCCAGGGGCGAGGTAACTCTTTCGAATTTATCCTCAACCCCTGGGCAGGCATCGGCCATGACGGGCCCTGTCGTGTTTACTGACAACTGTTTGAGGCGCACGTGGAACACTACGCGCCGTCGCTCTCGGGCTTGGTGCTGATCGTAGTAGTGATCTCAGTAGTGGGTAACTCGCCGTCCGCAGGCTTAACCACGCTTTAGGCAAAGTATAAGGTATTTCCAGGTTTCTTGGCGGGATTTTTTGGAGTAAAGTTCAGTGGCTGTTTTAATTATTCGCAAATTGATGCCTAGTGGATATTGTGATGTAAAATTGGTGTAGTTTTGTATCTCAAGTGTCTACGCAACTGGACAGTATGTGGAATCATTGAAACAGGCGCGACCTCGGTATTGTAGAACCCCAAGCTCTCTTGTGGCCTGCAGGGTTCCTTGGACGTTCTTCGAAGCCCTGGGGACGTCGCGTAGCTCGGCGACTCGTTGACTTGGCGCGAGAGGACTATGTCGAAGGGATCTGACTACGGGCGGATAAGTTAAAGAGCTGAGGGCGACTTCAATTATCTATATTGAAATAAGGCAAAACGATAACATTGGTGCCCCCTTGCCAGAGCTAACTTCTAACTAACTCTCTAACTGACACATACGTCAAGCCTATCATTTATTCTAATATTCAAACGGCTTTCTAATAAATCTAGAATGTTCTAGTCAACCAGTTAAGGCCGGTGCACACCCGCTAACATTAGGCTGTGTCTACAATCGTCACAGTATGATGCAGCTGAGAATTTTATTGTAGTATTGACTACCTCAGCGAAACTTGCCCAGAAGGTTGACTCGACATATTTGTTGCCCAAATACTGCAAAACCATTAGGAAGTGTAACCTGTTCATTAAGATGGGAAAAAATTGTCAGTATTCTGTATTTAAAAACTAAATATGTTTTAAACTTGACACTGGCTAAATGCTCAAACCGTGCGAACCCAATATAAATAAAAAGTATTTCCATATAACCAAGCAAGGTTCCGCGTGAATATTTTTAAATACAAAAGCAAATTTATTTTTTTATCTTTATACTTCTTCTTTAGATACTTCGATAGGAACGGAACCTTTGGAATGTGTCTAACTCGCACTTGTAAGGTTGTGATTTTCAGGGGCCATACCATGACTTTTTAAAACCATCATAAATCCGGTGTGAGAAAGGGATAGTGCTATACGGCCTGTATCCGTCTCTCTCACACACCGCAATTGTGATGATTCTATGATGTTATAAAAACGTACAGCCAGCACGCCCTTTATTTTATGACTTCTCGGCGTGTCATACTCCTGACTAAAAACCACCCGTGTTTCTTTAGTTAGGTACCTGTACCAGGACCGCGGTGATTTTTTCTATTTACCCCGGCAGATGGTAGGGGCCCTTGGTATTCCAATTATCTACCTCTGTAAGAACATACGAGTACCTACGGCTTTGAGAAGAATTCCTACAATACAAAAATATAATAAAGTCTGAAGAAGAAAAAATAATATGGAAATTATGTCTGGCCAATTTATTTTCACATGTGACATATTTTTTTAATAAATGCGCGTAAATAATTCATACAAAGGCATATTGTGTTATCTTGTACTTGTGTGGGAGACCGTGCGTTGACCTGGTGTATTGTTCGCTTAAGGCGCGGACTGACTACGATTTGAAATACCTTCAAATAAGGTTGAGAATTGAACGTAATAATTATGTTGACGATGCGAATAGGCACTTATTTTACAGGTTTTCTTTAGATTATCCAGAATATACACAATAAATTAAATAAATGTCCGGTAAAAGTTTTACTAAAATGCCAATTCTATTCAATTCTTAAAAAAAATAATGCTGTTATCGCTGAAAATACAGAGATGTTCGACGCCAAAGTTAATTTTTGTAGAGCAATTTCCAAATTTTTTATTGAGAATATCAAACTATTTTTTACTATTCTATTCGGTTAAAATTTTTCTTTATACCCTTCTCTGTCCACCGTTTTTTTTGCAAAGGATATTTTCATTGCATTACGTCGACAATACTCGACTATCCAAAAAACCATTTTTTTGACTATTGGGGTACTACCGCCCCTTAAAAGAATAAACGTAAACTAAGTACAGTCAAACAAAGATATAGGTACCTATATTTACTAGTCAACGTGTTCTTCTTCCTGGAGCGGTAACTTTACTTTACAAAAAACGTTAAATTATAAATTTAACGTTTTTCTATTACTCGAGTGGAGGAAACTACTTCAATAAATAATTGAAGTAGTTTCCTCCACTCGAGTAATAGAAAGAGACAGCTATATTTATTGACATCATTCGAGGGATTTTTTTTGTTAGAAATGTATACTTACTTAATTAGACTTAGACTCAATTTCATTGTCATGGCAATTTAGTCTAGAAAGAGTCCTTTAAAAGGACTTAAGAAGAAACATATTATAAGCCATTCGAAAAATCTATAAATCTACTAAATTTAGTCGCAGTATCTAGAAAATTCTGTTTTAGAAATTGCTGTTTTTCTAAAACAGCATTTTAGTCATTCATTAGTCAGTAAGAGACACACCCTTCCGCTCCACTCTAGAGCGGGCGATGTCATTAGATGATTTTCGACCTCACAAAAAAAAAAAACCGAACTAGCTCAAAACACAAACGCCCAAGTTTCGCCCAAGGAGGTACTACCATCACATCTACCTATTTATAAGCAGCGTTTCTGTGTGCTGGTTTAAAAGGTATAGGTACCGGTGTAAGAGGGATGTTTCCTGGGTACAAGAATGATATTTAGATAATTCCATTTATTCCGTTATTTAGATTATCAAAAACTATTGGACACGTGTTTTTTGATTTACCAAATCAATAAAAAATTACAAATAATAAAACGTTTTACAGTTCAGGAGTGGCGACTTTTTTTTTTTTGGGGGATGGGAAACCATCCAATGACTTCTTCCGCTCTGGGTTGAAGCGGGAGGGGGTTTCAGACTCTTACTGACTAAAACCCACCCCTGTTCCATCCTCGCCTGAGTGCCCAGGGGCGAGGTAACTCTTTCGAATTTATCCTTAAAGTGAGGACTTGTTACGTCACTTGTACATAAAAGTGGTATATTTTTACGTAGGTCTGACGTCACGCAAAATTTCAACGCACTGTATCGTCCTCATTTGTAAAGAGCATTTGCCGCATTTTTTGTTTACGTGATATAAGAAAAACCAAAAAAAAAAAAATACAACAGACACAAAAAAAAAATGCAAAATGACATAAATTTCGGAAGTCGGTGTATCTATTTTTATTTCTTCGTTATTAGTGAGCATCAAGATGATGTGATCAAGTCCCTAATTTAAAATGTATCACGTTAAAGTGTTTGTGCTACATTATGTACTATTTGTACCTTATACAAGACATTTGCACCTTCCGGATGTAAAGGAAGTGTGTCAAGACGTCCCTGGTCCCGCCATTTTGATGTCAAAGTGATAGGACTTTCTGGAAGCGCTACTCAGAGGCAAGTAGTTTACATAAACATTTCAAAGATAACGATGAATGATAGATACGTTTTGAGGTACTTAGGTTATGGATATGAAAATTACACACGTTCATGTACTTAGGACGTGCTAAGTTTCTACATTTGATTTTGCACGAGCTCTAACGACTTTCATGTGAATTCAGCGATAACATGAATCATCAAATTGGCGGGATCAACGTTTTAATCACATAACTTTGATTTAGTCCTTACAACTGTATGGAAAATTGAGTATATACCTGTACATATGTAGTAAATCTTCGGGTTTGAATTAACTGCCCCTGAGTAGCGCTTCCAGAGACGGCTTGACATACTTCCTTTACCTTTAGAGGTACAAATGTCTTGTTTAGGGTACAAATAGTACATATTGTACTATTTCGTACTACTTTTCTTAATTTTCTCGACATTAAATACTTTTTCCTTGCGTTTCTTATGGCAACTAGTTGGTTTTCAGCTAGTTGTTTTCATCTCCTCCCCCTGTTTATTGTTTTTCGGTTCCAAAATTGGGTATTTAATAATGTTAAATTTGAGAGAGAGCTCTGTCAGATTTTTGTTGCAAGATGTGATAATCGAGATTTGTTCAGATAAGAAACATGTTGTGTTGTGTTTCGCAATGATATTTCCTTCTTTTGACAGTATCGCCCACAATCTGATTGCATTTTCTTGTTCGTTAGATTTCTATCAAATGACAGACCCCAGGACAAATTCGAAATAATGGATTTTACCTCAAGAGTTTGGACGGGAATCTTTGGTATATATTATTTTTCCTAATTCTTATATGCGTAGTAGAATTTTGGATGGTACGTAGTATTTTGTCCTTTCTTTTCTGTTTTTAATAGAATAATAAGCCAGAAATCTGCCGAGCCAAATCCGAGTGGTCTCTGACGACCTCCAACGTAAGCCCTGTGTGTATGACCAGCTGACATCATAGTCCCCAGAGGCTATCGCTAGTAACCTACTCTACCGTGTACAGTCCTCAACCACCAACTCCAAGATTCTGACGTCTCTTTTTTCCATAATTTTCGGATTTTCTTTTCTCCAAAAAAAAAAACAGTTTTCAGTTATTTTTCTATCTTATCCGATTGTCGACCTGTAGAGAAAGCCACTGATTTAAAATTTTGCTTTTCAAGTAATTAGCATTCCTACGAAATTGCAATTTCTGTCTTTTTAGGAATTTAAAATCTTCATTTTGCTAAAACACTATATACATTTCGCTCATATACCATTAAGCTGAAATTTTCTTCAGTTGGTACCCATTTTTTTTTTGAACTTGTAACCTCAAAATTATCCGTTATAAATAGACACAAATCTCGGTTAGTACTTTGATTTTTTATTTTTTTATGTTTTTGTACATTTTTCTTTATATAAGTAATTTCGGTAAATAATTTATAAATTATACGTATTTAAGTGTAACAAGGATTTTTATTACTCTTCAATATGTGGTACAAACATTTTAATTTGTTATATTTTAAATTGTCGACTTGATGCCTTCATCTTGATGCTCACTGTTAGAAATCTAATAACGGTGAGCATCAAGACAAAGAAATTTCACTTTTTAGTTGTACTACATTACTAAATAGTCAAGTGATCCCCGAATTGATAGGTAGCCCGCAATAACATGAAATTTGAACATAATTGGAGAAAACCAAAACGTCTCCCATGTATGTACATTTTTTGTTTATGTTGATTTCTTCAAAAAGCTCTGAATCAATTTTGATGAAATTTATATACCTCTGTCGCAAGACCTACCAAACAAAAAAAGAATAATTAAAATCAATTCATTATTGGTGGAATAATCACGTAACAAACATACAAAAAAAAACATACATTCGAATTGAGAACCTCCTCCTTTATGACGTCAGAAAAAAAAATCCCACAGTTATGTTGTTACGCAGTTGGATGTGTATAATTTTACTAGACAGCGAAGCCCTGCAGATAGAATGATAGCTCACCTCACCTAAATTTTCACGGTGCTATTTTCAGTAAATAGGTTGAGTTTCATGGACAAAGAAAAATAAAATTTATTAGTACCTCACACATGAATTTATTAATACTAACAATACAAATAATAAAAATACAAAATAAACTGTGCGAGGCCAAAAATGCGCCCAACTCAGCATTGTGCTACGATATTTAACAATAAATGACACAGCGCTGGTATTCTGTTAGGGCTCGATGTGATGCCACGGACACACTCACGGAACGGAGCATAAACTAATTAAAAGAAAATAAAATGGACTAAATACCAAGAAAGCGTGAATAGGGTATGTTACTAAAAAAATCTTATTAGTCCATCAGTTAAATATAATAAAATAAATTTTGGACACGTGTTTCTTCTTTTGGCACGTAAACAAAAAATGAGGGCGATACAGTGCGTTAAAATTTCGCATGAAGTCACGCTGCGCTACACTTTTTACCAGCAAGTGACGTAATGAGCCCCAACTCTTGAACTTTGATGCGTTTTATTTTTGTCATTTTTTTTTGGGTTTGGTAAAGCAAAAATACTTGTCCAATATTTTTTGGTTATTTAACTGAAGGACTAAATAGATTTGTTTTAGTGAAATACCCTATTTGTGTAAATATGTAGCTTCTTAAATATTTAAAAAAAATAGGAGGCTGTCTTATGGCCGCAAACAACGTAGAAAACAACTGAAGCCTAAAATAATTTTCATATTTTTGGCTTCAGTTTTTTTCTACGTCGAATTTGACGTCTAGACCACAGAGTACATTATAATATATAGAAAGTCTAGACGTAAAGGACGGATCGAATAAGTTCCATCAGTTGAATCAAATAACGAACTATAGAATTACTTATACATTTCCATAAAAGTAACTTAGACACAGGTCATCTCTAGCATTTGAAAGGTAAGTCTAAGTAGAATTTTATTAACAGTTCAGTGAGCTTTCTCTCCGTTTAGGATTAAGTATAGAAAGGATTTCGCCATTCATATAAAAATAAAATAAACTTAAGAGGGTAAAAATCCTATTTCAAAAGTTCTTTTATTTGATTTTATTGTATGTCCTTTTCTTTACGAATTTTGATTTGTAGTTCTCTTTTACTTAATAAAATTATCAAAAAAAAAAACATACAGTCAAAGTTGTTGGTATGTTAACGCATCTGATTTTAAAAGTCTTTCACTGACTGAAAGCTACACTACGTTGAGTCATCTCATCATCATTAGATTTTTAATGTCCCCACTGCTGGGGCACAGTCCTCCTCTCTGTGAGAGGGTGTGGTCCATAATCTACCACGCAGGCCCAATGCGGGTTGGTGGATGTCACATGTATGTGTGGGTACGTGTGTGTGAATTTTTGGTTCTAGGACATGCCGGTTTCCTCACGATTTTTTCTTTCATCGTTTTGAGATCAGCGATAATGAAATAATTTACGAAAGTAAAACGCCTGTCTGGGTTTCAACTGAGAGTCGCGCCCGTTACCACTGGGCTACCACTGCTCCAACTACGTGAGTGTCATAGACTAATTCTTTTCTCGAAAAAGTGCAAATTACCCAAAGGGTGCAAAGGAATCTGTGTGTGTGTTTATTTTGTAAATCATACAGAAAAAACACAAAACAAAATTAGAGATTTAACCATAACAACTAACTAATAATAAAAAATAACAATATAATAACAATAAAGAAAAAACCTGTGCGAGGCCAAAAAGGCTCCTATCTCAGCATAAGCTGCGATATTGAAAAAAAAATGCTACTCGGTTATGAATGGTAAGTAACATACGCCCTAATTTTCCTCCACACTCAAACCTGCGTAATGGCAAGGTGTTCAAATTAATTTCGTGAACATTTGTAATATAAAACGGTAAAGTTTTTATAATGTGGCGTTTGGTCGCTTGCCAACATGGCCGCTACACGCTGACCTTTCGTTCAACTTGTGGAATTCTGAAATATTGTAAAAAGTTCCGCAATATTAATTGACAAGTCAGCCGATATTGGATTCTGTTTGCGTTATATGTGATGGAACAGTTGTAATTTTTATTATCTGTGCCTCTACGGTTTATTTTTGCAAGGAGACAGACAGAATTGGAATTTTATTTTTGTTTGAGATTTCGTTAGGAATTATTGGTTACAGTTTAAACCTATTATGCAGTAGCAGTAATAAATGTACTATTTAAGTAAGCTTTTGCTAGCGGCTTAGCCCACGTGATTGCCGAAAATTACCTAATATGGGATCGTGCTACCTGGATAACGATATCATTATTTTGTCCTAATATTGGCTGATGATATCGGTGATATATGGGTCGTCAGAAGCCCGAAAGTCTGACAACCAGTCTTACCAAGGGGTATCGTATTACCCAGTAACTGGGTTGTGGAGGTCAGATAGGCAGTCGCTCCATGTAAAATACTGGTATTCAGCTGCATCCGGTTAGACTGGCAGCCGACCCCAAGATAGTTGGGAAAAGGCTAGGCAGATGATGATTGGCTGATGATGATGATGAATAGTCATGGTCTTGGGACAGCCGTGGGGCACATAATAATATTTTAGGTTTTGTGTAAATATTGTGTGCCTTAACCTGGGTCAAATAAATTTATTTTCTTTCTTTCTTTCTTTGTGGCATGGCTCATCCAAAGCCGTTCAGCTGCTAACGCGATTATTCATCGCTTTTTAATATGCTACGCCCCGTTACACCGGTCAGTACCCACCTTAAGAAATTTTAAACACCTATCCAGCGATACCTCATATTATAGGATAGGCGAGGAAAAAATTCATCACCCTCTTTACATATAAACCTACAGGTGCTACCATCAAAAAAAAAGTTTTTCACAATTAAATTGTTTCGTTTTCTTGGCGTGATTAATATAATTATATACCCATGCAAGATTGCAGCTTTCTAGTACTAAGAGTCTCTAAGTTATATCTCGGACGGACAGACGGATAGACCAAAGCTATAAGGGTTCCTTATCCTTGTTAGGACTATGGAACCCTAAAACTGTAACAAATATTTAATTAAATAATCTTAGCTATTACGAATTTATTACGGCCTCTTATCAATTACAATTTGAGGTAGTGGATAACATTTTTTTTTATGAGATTTGGGAAATCATCCAATGACTTCTCCCGCTCTGGGTGGAGCGGGAGGGCGTGTCAGACTCTTACTGACTAAAACTCACCCCTGTTCCTTCCCTGCCTGAGTGCCCAGGGGCGAGGTAACTCTTTTGAATTTATCCTCAACCCCTGCCCCTGCGCGAAGAAACTGCGCTTCACTTCTGGAAGAAATAGAGAATATGTAACTTTGCTTTAAATAAGTCCGCAGGCAAATAAACAGATTTATTGTTTGAGCAGTGGTGGGACAGTGCTATTAGTCACGACTTTCGAGTTGTCGTGGGTACGAATCCCGTAAGGCGCTTTACTTTGTGTAAATTATTTCATTATTATTGCTCTCAAAACGGTGAAGGAAAACATCGTGAGGAAACATCGATATGAACCAAGAATTCGAAAAAAAAAGTGACATCTACCAATCCGTACTGGACCAGCGTGGTGGATCCTTATTCCCTCTAGCGGAGAGGAGTCTTGTCCCAACAGTGGAAACATTAAAAGGCTGAAATGCCACTGTCTAGAACACACACTGCATTTTGAATTGTGTAACCATCACAGCCCTCATCGCCCTCTCATGGCGGCATGGAGAGAGCGATTGTCGCAACCCAGCGCTGGGCAAGCCACAATTGCGGTGGTAAGGCCCCTTTTTGAGGAGTGGCTGGAGAGGCGTCACAGCGTCCTCACCTTCCGCCTAACGTAAGTCCTCACCGGACACGGCTGTTTCGAGAGGAAACGCCCGGGTGTCACCGTAGTGCGGATCGCCCAGAGGACACGGTGGAGATCTGCCCCACTTGGGTGGAGCACCACCACCACCACGCGCCCCTGAGCACACAGGCAAGGAAGGAACAGGGGTGGGTTTTAGTCTGACACGCCCTCCCGCTCCACCAGAGCGGGAGAAGTCATTGGATGACTTTTCACCCCACAAAAAAAAATCCTCATCGCCCTGACAGCAACGCAGTGAGGAATAAGATGAATTACCGTTTACTAACGCTATATTTAGCTTCTAGAACCTACTGCGAGTCGACGCCAGCTTAAAGGACGAATTATAATCGTGGATTCGTGGAACAATATCAAACTTCAGGCGTGATAACGCTGAGAAATGTTTGCCTTGTGCGACTGTGCTATAAAGTACAGACAGGTGCGACGCGACACCGATGACACGACTATCCTACTAATATTATAGGAACTATTATAATAAGAAGAAGGAGAACTAATATTTGGATGGATGGATGGATGTTTTTTACTCAATCACGCCAGAACGGATGAACGGATCTGGATGAAAGGCACAGAGACAGATTATAGTCTGGAATAGCACATAGGTATATAATGGGGGTAGTACAAACACCAAGTGGGCGAAGCCGCTTGCAAATGTATTTAATTATTTAAACTTCAAGTACAATAGTGGTACATACAGGAGGAGCTCGTGGCTGAAGTATTAACAGCCGCACGGGTCGATCAATCAGGTGAAGCTACGCTTGCCGGGGTTGGTTCAAGGATGTGTGACCATCTTTATATACCAAGACGCCTCTGTGCCTCGGAAAGCACATTAACCCGTTGGTCCCGGCTGTCAATCGTGGATCTTTGACAGTCGTTACGGGTCGTCAGAAGCCCGAAAGTTTGACATCCAGTCTTACCAAGGGGTACCGTATTACCCAGTAACTGGGTTGTGGAGGTCAGATAGGCAGTCGCTCCATGTAAAATAATGGTATTGCTTCCAGTTTAAATGCATCTGGTTAAACTGGAAGCCGACCCCAAGATAGTTGGGAAAAGGCTAGGCAGATTTATTGTACAATAGTGGTACATAGGCGGACTTAATGCAACAAGGCATTCTCTACCAGTCAACCATCAGATTCTAGTTATCCATAGAACAATATGGGCGTACTGGGCGTAGGAAGTCGCGATCTCCGGCCACCGTAGACCCGGGCCTGCGGACGGCGAGCAGTGGGTAGCTCGCCGTCCGATCAGCACCAGGCCCGTGAGTCGATGGCGCGTAGTGTTCCACGCGCGCCTCAAAGAGATAAGTGTCAGCCACCACCGACGGGGCCCATCGTGGCCGGTGCCTGCATGCCTAGGGTTAGCGGATAAATTCTGAATATGAGTTACCGCACCTATTTTTTTTTTTTTTTGTGGGGTGGGAAATCGTCCAATGACTTCTCCCGCTCTGGGTGGAGCGGGAGAAGTCATTGGATGATTCCCTGCCTGAGTGCCCAGGGGTGCGGTAGCTTATTTTGGGCACTCAGGCAGGGAAGGAACAGGGGTGGGTTTTAGTCAGCAAGAGTCTAACACGCCCTCCCACTCCACCCAGAGCGGGAGAAGTCATTGGATGATTTCCCACCCCCACAAAAAAAAAAGTGTTACTGCAAACGGGCGTAACTAACACAACTCTTTAAAGATTCAAATTAAATCGAGTTAAGGCTAACAATATAAGAGCATTTTTGCGCCCTGAAGTGAAACAAACATTCGTTTCACTAGTAAATTGCCAGTTTCCGTTCCAAAATAAAACATATCCTATTGCAATAACATCATGATATACATACATTCTCGATTTTCCATCCGTGTCGGATCCATTTCATTTGCGAACTATTCGTATATCTTCGGATATTCGACGTCGAAACTTCGAAAAGCTCTCGTCAATAATTCGTCTCGACGTCTCTGTATTGTGATTGATTTTCGAATAGTAAAGAAGACATCTTTTACGGTGATGTTCGCCTGGTACGCGTCACTGTGGAATAGAGCTACATTTAGGTAACATCTATCTTAACCTATTTCCCAAAGCAAATAGACATTTTTTTGTGAGCAAACTTTTCTCTCGTACCTAGGAATTTTGTTTTTTGTTGATCCGTTACCTTAAAGTACAAGAGCTATCGGGAAAGGAACTAATTTCCCTTTTTTAATTTTATTCGCCGAATATACTGATTATTTTAATCTTCAAACATTTTTAAATTAGGAAAGTAAGCGTAAATAGTAGACATAATTGGATCCAAATTCCCAGAAGAGGCTAAACCTATTTTTAAACGACTTTAAAAAAAGGACGATATTCTAAATTCGGTTGGAGTCTCGAAAGTCCGAATAAAAAATGGAACCCATACAGGATCAACCGTGTGTCTGTCTGTCTATCCGTCTGTTACAGCCAACTTGCTCCGAATCTACTTGACCGATTGATTTGTAATTTGGCAAACACATGAATATCTGTGACCCAAACATGGACATGTTAGGAAAACTAATAAATTTGGAATACTCTCCAACACTTTTGGGGTGCAAATCATAAAATAAAATAAAATATAATGTTTTCAAATTGTACTATGCTACATATTAATTGAAAGGACATAATGTAAGGATTTTAAATATATTTGTTTCATAACTTCAAAATATGTAATTAAATAGTTTTTAAAATAATTTAAGAAAATGAAAAAAATACCAGTATGCCTAAAATTTTGAAAAAAATATACGCAGGAGATGTTATAGTGCACAAGCGTCGTCGCAAACACACACTTTCATAGCCCGATGGGACGGCAGTCCGACACGACTGGGAGAGCTCAGGCGTAGGACCATGTTCCTTTAAGTGTTTTCCGAGGCACAGGGTGTCACACCACCAACTTCCAAATTCTGGACTGCTATAGAGTAATTCCTAATGGAACAACCCAGTAGCACATTTTGCCGACCTGGGAATCGAACACAGGACCTCACGCTCAGCAGTTGTGACCACCAGACCAACGGAGCAAACAGCAAAACATAACCGTTGGCACATAGCTGCACCTTAACGTACTTATTTAGGTCTATCACAAATGGTGTTGATTCTGTTATGCACAAACTAAACTTAATTTAGGCTATTGCTATCTTTTTCTCTCTAATAAAACAAGAAAGAGACGGACGTAAATTAGAGCTGTCAAATTTAGTTTGAACTAATATTTCCATACAAATTAAGGGTACACGTAAAAACATGTTGACTAAAAACACGGCGAAGCGCAAGGCGTAAACTAGTTTGACATCTCTAACTTAGTGCATAGCTATAGCCGTCCTTTTCTCGCACTGCCTTTTAGTAAAAGATCACACTTCTCTAATTTTAGTTTAGATATTGAACAAGAGAATCCGTGCCATTATCTTTTGATAATGATCATTGTTATCGTCAACTTTTGTATTAAGTTTTTCTTGTCACTTTCTATATATGTCGAGAAAACGTTTAACATTATAAGAGTCCACTTAGATATATTTATTACAAAAATGAGTACCAGTATACGGTGTTATTATTTTTAGTTGGTCGTAGTTATTAGGTACGTGATAACGATTATTAATAAGTACCCGTTGTTTGTTCATTATATGCAACCTAAAATGACGCGTAATTTATTTAAGAATTTAAGGTAGGTACGCTCCTATTGTACCAATAATGTTATGTATTTTTATGCTTTGCGCAATCTTCTTATGTGTGTGTGCCTTTATATTAAGTAGTTATAATGAGTTAAGCACAGATGTTTCTATATACATTACACTACAATGTAACAGTATACATTTTATATAATGATAGTGGTTTCCTATGCTCATTGAGCAATTAGTGTAAGTTGTTTTGCGACGTATTTATAAATATTTTGTTTGAACAAGATAAGAACTTGTAGTACTGTCATTTAATTAATTAATTAAAACTGTTGTTTTTGGAGGACGGTATGTTTAGTACCTTTAGTACAAATAAAGCGATCAATGTGAAAGGACGTTTGTTTTTCTCTCGCTAATCACCTGCATTCAAAAGTGCACCTTATTCACCAGAACAGTACCTACTTGGATGCTATTGAATTCAATGATTCATACAAATCAAAGATATAAATGAATAATAAAACCGAAAATATCCCAAAACATGGCATTCCGCTCCCAGCAGTCGAGTAGTACGCACGACAGCACATGTCACTGTCACCATGAAGTTCTTTGTTATGTCTGTTGTGATGCTCGCGTTACTCGCTGCGCTGTGTTCGGCGCAACCAGTTGATAGCTCAGCACCCGGGCTGCCAGACAGTTCTGTTAATATACGGGTTAAGAGACAATATTTTACTGAAGGAAAATCAGTTTGCCCGTGCCAGGGCGGACAAGTTAAACTGCGTGAAAGATGCATTACCTGTGAACTGTGAGTATAATTTTATATCGATTAAATTATATGTTTCTAACCTACTCAGTTTTAGGAATTTAAAAATTTCTTTTATTGTCTTTTTTTTATTTATTTTTTTTGATAAAAAAAGAATAATAAAATGAGTCAACTACTCTATTAGACCACTTTAGGCTTAATTTATAGTATCTGTGGCCAAAATAAATACTGAATGAAATTCAAGATTCTGAAGCTAAGACCTAGCAATAAGAGTATTCGAGAAAGTGTGTTGAAAAGCTTCTTATTTATTTATAAAACTCTGAAATATTTCAATTTCAAAAAAAAAATGTAATCGTTTTGATCTGTCTATACAGTCATTAGTTTAAAGATTTTATTGAATAAGACTAAGGTAAGATGTACATTAACACGGATAGGTACTCTTTCCATTTAAAATTCATAAGGGCACAGATAATACTAGCGTACAGATGCCTCATCCCATACAAAGAAACGGTACCGCCGCCGTATACTACAGGTTTTCGTCTGGCACAAGTAACTTTTGTTCTTCGTTCGGACCCGTCCTCTACAACTCGCTAAATTTTTTTTTTTTGTGGGTTGGGAAATCATCCAATGACGTCTTATGCTCTGGGTGGAGCGGGAGGGCGTGTCAGATTCTTACTGACTAAAACCCACCCCTGTTCCTTGCGGCCCTTAGTACCCAGGGGCAAGGTAACTTTGTTCCGAATTTATCCTCCACACCCGGGCAGGCATCGGTCATGACGGGCCACGTCCTTATTACTGACAACTCTTTGAGGCGCGCGTGGAACACTACGCGCCGTCGACTCTCGGGCCTGGTGCTGATCAGACGGCGAGCTACCCATTACTCGCCGTCCGCAGGCCCGGGACACCTCGCTAGTAGCGTTAGCAGCGATGGCTTGCAAGCTGAATGAATTTATTTAAAGTCTTACCAATATTTTCTCAAGCATTGAGGAATTATTTTATAGTATTTTTGGCACTTCATAGCAGTTTTACTGAATCAAAATGTGTCACTATTCAAATTTTAAAGAGGCGAATGGATTAAATAAATAAACTCTAAAACTTCAAACAGCGCCTTCTATTGGGACAAGAAATATAGATGCCTTTTTTTTTTAAGGATTCATTCCAATAATCGTCTAAATTCTAATTACAAGCCCATTATGCCACAATTTTATGCTTAGGGCAGTTTATTAAATAAGAAAATACAGTTTTTACCATATTTATATTCAAAATATTAATATTACTTAAACATCAATATGAAATCGACGCATATTAAGCCATCCATTAACATTTTATTTGAACTAAATTTTCTTTTTTTGAGATGAGACCCCGTGATAAGAGAAAAACCTAACTGTAGGAAAATAAATACGGTTCTATTCATTTATTACAGTTACTCCGCTGAAAAATCAAAACAATTTTTTCGTCTTTGTTTAACGATTTTAGTGAAAACATTTTAGCTCCCATTGCATTTTCAGAATTTTTCATTCTGATTTTTTTTTCAGCATTTGTAAAACAAGGTTAATTAAAACAACGAAGTAATTTGAAAATATCCATTAATTTTAGAAAAGAAGCCAAAGCGTTGCAAAATAAGGAAGTTATTACGTCTCCTATTTATAACACACCGGCTTCGCCCCGCGATTTCACCCGCATAGACCGGTATAAAAAGCCTATGTGTTAATCCAGGGTATAAGCTATCTACATACCAAATTTCATCCAAATCGATCCAGAAGAAGTAACAAACATACAAACACACACTCATAAACTTTCGCCTTATAATGTTAGTGTGATTTTTTCTTGAAGGTCTAAAAAAAAAAATATTTTTTTTCAGTTATTTAGATCTCACTGGAGAAGACGAATGCGAAGTATGTGGTTGAATAAAAAAAATCCTAATTATTGAAGACCTGCCATCTGAAGGATTCTATAGTTAGGAGCGTCTAATAAATCTGTAAAGAATAATTGGAATAAAAAAGCCTTGATTATGCATATTTATGAAACTAGTGGTTTTATTTATATTACAGTTATTTAATTCCCTAAGAAGTTAGGCTGCATTTTTTATAACCGACTTATATAAGAGCCAGTCGGAGTCGAGCACCGACCATCATATATTTTGGTTGTGAAACGTAAAATGTTTTAAAATTTTAAACGGCGAGGCCTCTATTAGTCAGAGAATTTTAACAGTGTGGTGTTGAATATTGCAGGTCAGTGTCTTCTCTTGGCCGATACTGGAACTAATGTAATTTATGTTGATGATTTATGAAAAAGTGTGCTATTTAGAGACATCGTTTTATTTTTCCTGTAATCCACTCCAACCAACCTCCAATGTACTACCATCACATAGAATAATTTCAGATTTTTCTCTATGCACACTTCGAAGATAAAGCGGAGGGAGCGATATTTTTAAGGTTCCGTACCCTATTCCTAAGCCTCTGCTGTCCTTCTGTCTGTCAGCGGGCTGTATCTCATGATCCGTAATAGTTAAAAATTTCACAAAATGTGTATTTCTGTTGCCGCTATACATACATATAATAAAAATCTCCCCTACTAGTATGGGAGCTCCTTACTTTTTCTCTTTAGTTTTTAATTTTATTTATACTATTAATAAACCTATTACGGATCATGCAGCTTCAGCTCAAAAAAAAAAAACAAATAAAATACGTTTTTAGAAAAGTGTTTTTTCAGTTTATGGTACGGAACCCTTCGTGTGCCAATCAAACTCGCACTTGGACAGTTTTTTCTTATATTTTTCATCAAAAGTCAAAAATTATGTGCCCTAAAAAAAATAATAACTGTTTAAGCATGTGAAAACAGCGCATCGGATGACTAAAACATGCAGTGCCTGTTGCAAAAAAAAAAAAAAATGTCTTTCTTATTTGAAAATAGTTGGGCAAACGTCAATTAAAACTATTACAAATTTCAAGTTGATAGCGGTCAGACAGACAGACTGAGTTGCACCATTAAGGTTCCATTTTACCATTTTGGTACGGAACCTTAAAAAGGAGGAGAACCCTAAAAGTACAATCCGTACCCGACAGGTTACCAACGGAACCCTGTTACTAAGCCTTTGCTAACCGTCCGTCTGTCTGTCAGTGGGCTGTATCTCATGAAACCATATTACAGACAGTTGAATTTTTTACAGTGTGTATTTCTATTGTCGCTATAGCAACAAATAATAAAAATCGTATACAATTCTTATGCGAGTCAAACTCTGGTGAGTAACGGAAATAAATAAATTTTCAAATGAAAGGGGTTACTGTAAGAATAGGGGAAGGCCAAAGAAACGATGGTTGGACTGTGTGAAAGAGGATATGGGTAAAAAGGGGGTGACTACAGAGATGACGACTAATAGAGGAGTATGGAAGAAAAAGATATGTTGCGCCGACCCCAAATAAATTGGGATAAGGGCAGGAGAATGATAATGAAAGGGAATACTGTAAGGCTTTTTCAATTATTTAAAAAAATAGTTAGTAAACCGGTCAAGTGCGTGTCAGACTTCGCTCATTCAGAGTTGTAAAAAAAAAAGAAAATGGCGGCCGCAGTTAGTCGAGTCGTTTCAAAATAAAGAGCTTGAGGAGACTGATTCTCAAAATGGAACTCACTAAAATATAGGAAAACACTAAAAAGTTCTAAACAAGTCATTTTTCAAGCAGTCTGATGCAGTTTGTGTCATATATTAAATAATTGAACTAAAATAACTGCCACCAATTGCATCAGACTGCTTGAAAAGTGACTTGTTTCGAACTTTTTTTGTTTTTACTGTCGAGATTTTTGAAAATATTTTTTTTCGGAGTAAAAATGGCGGAATCAAAAGAGTCTTATTTCACTGGTTCAAAAACTCCCGTGTTTGTGGGACATGCAATCACAAGCATACCACAACAGAGATATTAAAAATCTTGCTTGGGAACAAGCAGTAATGCAATGCAAATCAGTACATCATCTTCAAATCATTGATCATCGTTCATTACGATTTATTACGTACTAACACAAAGGTATACTAGTACGTCTATCGGCAAGCACTAGATCACGACTGAGCGGCAATCAAGAAAGCCCGGTGACCGGTGTGTGTGTGACGATGATCCGGTTTCAATTCTGTTCTGATCTGGTATAGGTAAAAAAGAAAAGAAATGGTAGGTGTCCGGGCTTAATCTTGCACGTGCCATTAAAAACATGACAGTGATCAAAATACAATATGGTAATAACCAGACGCCATATTATGAAAAAGATAAAAATGAAAGTAGACGAACTTTATTAAGTGAGGTATCAAAATAAAGGGTGCGAGGAGGCGGTTCCAAAAATATAACTCACTAAAATGTAAAAAATAAAAACATTAATAATTGGTGTGGCGAGTTGCCGCCACTCTGCAAGTTGGGTGGGGTTGGTATCACGTCGCGTGTGTGTCTCGCTTTAATTTGTCAGACAGACGTGAGTGGCCGGCTTTACGCGAGCTATAGACAATTTAAAATGCAACAATCGACGTCACGTCAGTTTGACGTCAGTGTGTGTCTAACGCCGCGAGGCACAGCGCGCATCTCACCGCAGACTAAATTAATGTCTTTACTTAAATTAATATCGTCCCCGCAAATACGCTAAAATCCCGAGTAAATCCCGTAAACGTTGGGGATCCTCCGGGAATAATAAATAACCCATATTTACCGCGTCCGTTAACTACTGAACAAGAATAATCAGGAGTGTTGGTGTGAAGAGAACGAGTGGCCACTCGACAAGTCGACGTGCAACCATCGAGAACAGCCCGGAAAGTCAGAAACCACTTGTTTTGCAAATTGTGAGTAGGGCCACATTCGCCGACTGCTGCCGACCACTCCTAACTTGAAGTTATACAGACAAATATAGGCAATTTTGGGCCAGCATTCCCTCCAAGTGCTTGGCCGTACTTACTGTTCTTCATCCGCAGAGTCCCACGGCTATTTACACGCCTGGGCAACTCCATTTGATGGTCCTTTCGAGCCTGGATAGGCATCAGTAAAATTCAGTACAAATTAAGTACAAGTCATTACGGTAGGCACATAACTTTATTAGTGCCCCAAAATGGCGTCCCGCAAGCAAGAAGCTAAATTGGCTCAGCTTACCGCTAAAAAACAAATGATTTTCGAGCGAGTTAATCGCATATATAATGATTCCAGAAACATCTCGAACTATGATTCACGTTCAAATGAGACATTCTTAGCGCAGTCAGAAACAATTACTGAGCAATATAACAAATTTGAGGAAATAGTAGAACAAATGAATGAATTGCAATTCGAGATTGACCAAACCGCACCAGACTATTCGAGTCTATATTCTATTGAAGACTTATATTCTAATATTAAATATAAACGTAATCTCATACTTTCGAAAAACGAAACATCGGAACACAAAGTGGGTACTCGGATAAAATTACCGCCCATAGATTTGCCAACGTTTGATGGTGAAGCGGAAAATTGGCCCATATTTTATGAAATGTTTCGAAGCAATGTTCATTTAAATACCGATCTGGTTGACTCGCAGCGTGTCCAGTACTTGATCAGTAAATTGACTCATGATGCCTTGAAGCTGACCGCGGGCATTGTTCCTACAGGTGATACATACAACGTTATGTGGAACAGTCTCGTAAAAAGGTATCAAGATAAGCGTAGTTTAGGGATTCATTATCTCAATAATATACTGGACATTAAACAATGCGCCGGAAATGCCGCGAGCCTCAATACTTTTGTGGAACGATATTCAGCGTCCGTCGCAGCCTTGAAGCAGTTAGACATTCCAGACTTACTGGATTTTGTTTTATTACACTGTGGTTTAAGAAAGGTTGACGCGCAAACTGTCTTACAGTTTGAATCACGTGTGAGTGAAAAAGAATTACCTTCCTATGCGGAGTTTATAACATTCATGCAAGCATATGTTAAAGTGCTGCAGCGCTCATACGGTAATAATTTACAGACGGAACCGCGCGCAAAGTCTAGTTCAGTTAATCATCAAACAAAAAATAAAACCGCTAAGTCATTCGTATCGCGTAATGAACCGGTTTCGAATGGCAAATGTACGCTTTGCGATAAGGATGACGTACGACATCAGCTGTTCTATTGCCCGCAGTTTAAAAATATTAGTACACCGCTTGCACGTTTTGAATTTATAAAAGCAAAACGTGGCTGTATAAACTGTTTAAGTCTATCCCATTCTTTGGTTAAATGTAAGTCACGTAACGTTTGTAAAATTTGTAAGAAGAACCACCATTCTCTCTTACATTTCCGAGAAAAACATGAGTCATTATCGCCCGAGCCGCAAGCGCCTACTAAGGATACATCTGTTTCGCTCACTACAGCTGTTAAAACTGGGTCAACCATTTTGCTAGCGACCGCGCAGTTATATGCATACTATAGCGACATCAGAGATAAGGAGGTGGTTCGGTGCCTACTAGATAACGGATCGCAAAATAATTTAATTACTGTGGACTGTTGTAAACGTTTGAACTTACCCATAATTAAATTACGCAATTCATTTTTACAAGGTGTTGGAATGTCATCGAAACCAATACACGGTTTTATTCATCTCAACATAGAATCTCGGTTTGATCCTCATACGAAGTTTTCGATACAAGCGTTAGTTGTTGATTGTATTACAGATAGACTTCCCGCGAAATTAATTAGATTACATAACAATGATAACATGTCATACTTAAATAGCTTACCGCTCGCCGACTCGCTCTGGAATGTTCCGAGCGGAGTAGATCTTGTGCTTGGAGCACAATTGTTCCCCTTTATTTACCTGGGAGACAGGGTCGACCCAGGTACCCGCGCGCCCCCTGCTGTACTGACTAGCTTCGGTTATGTACTTATGGGTGATATTGATTGTTGTAGTAGTGATGTGACACACATTGCATCTTCGTTTACCGCGCAGGCCGACATTGAAGTCAAGTCAAATTTACATAAGTTTTTTGACCTAGAGGAAATTCCATCTCAACGTTTTATTAGTCCGGACGAATTAGAGTGTGAAAATAATTTTAATTCTTCAGTCTTATTTGAAGACGGCAGATATTTTGTCGATCTACCTTTTGCGCGCTCACCCAGCGAGCTAGGTAGCTCGCGCGGTTACGCCCATTGGCGCTTACTTGCTCTCGAGCGTAAGTTCACGTTAATGCCGACCCTACGCGAGAATTATAATAAAACTATCGCGGATTATATAACTCAGGGGTATTTAGCGGAAGTGCCCGACTCTGAATTGACAGAGGAGGGTTATTATATACCGCATCATGCCGTCATTAGACCGGACAAGGACAGCATTCGAGTGGTTTTGGACGCTAGCGCCAAACTCACTCAGGGTTGTCGCTCAATGACATTTTGCATATCGGACCTAATTTGCAAGCAGACTTGTTTTTGTTATTGCTTGATTTTCGTACATTCCCTGTCGCGATGACAGCGGATATAAAACAAATGTTCTTACGTATCGGTGTAAGAGAGCACCACCGCAAATATTTACGAATCTTGTATCGTTTTAGCAAAGGTGAGCCTATTCGCACCTTTCATTTTAACCGCGTTCCCTTCGAACTAAAACCTAGTCCTTATTTAGCGATGCGCACATTGCGTAACTTGGCGTGTGAGCAAAGCGACCGCTTTCCTGAGGCTTCTAAATTGGTAGAAACTCAGTTTTACATGGACGACTACGTCTACTCTGTTTCGGACGAACAGACAGCTATGCGTCTATCCCGCGATTTAATTGATTTAATGAAGGTAGGTTCCTTTGACTTAGTCAAATGGGCTACCAATTCACCCGCTTTATTAGAGATTCTCCCAGAGTCTCACCGCTTACCAGTTAATTTTTCTGGCATGGATAATGATGTCCATAATTTCAAAATCCTTGGATTAACCTGGGAACCCGCTGATGATTATTTTTCTTTGACAACAATCGCCGTGGATGATAAATGCACGAAGCGCGCGATTCTATCGCTAGTTGCCCGCTTGTTCGACGTACTGGGCCTTGTAGGACCCGTTGTGCTGTACGCGAAGGTATTAATCAAGGAACTTTGGTTAGCTAAAGTAGGATGGGATGAGGTTCCACCGGAATCTATCACAAATCGGTTTGCCGCTTTTACGCGCGATTTTCCTTCACTCTCTTCTCTAAAGGTTCCTCGCCACATTGGCGTCTTTAGAGAAGCTGTAGTGAACATCGTAGCCTTTTGCGACGCCAGCTTTACTGGTTATGGCTGTTGTATTTATTTACACATTACCAACCCTACTGGTGATATCACTGTCCGACTCTTATGTGCAAAGTCCAAAGTCTCCCCCGCTAAAATAACAACGCTAGCGCGATTAGAACTTGTCGCCGCTTTACTTCTATCTAAACTTGTTCGCGTAGTCAAGGAAAAACTTTCCGCTCGTGTACCTATTGCAGGTGTCCACGCTTTCTCGGACTCCACCATAGCTCTCTCGTGGATCCACTCATCTCCCCATAGATGGTCTATTTTTGTCAGCAACCGCATTGCTCAAATACAGGAAAACTTACCTGCCGCTTGTTTCCGTCACGTGTCCGGGAAAGAGAATCCTAGCGATTGTCTGTCTCGCGGCATGCTGCCGTTGGATTTAATAAGACACTCGTTGTGGTGGAACGGCCCCACATGGCTCCATCAGCCCATGAGCGAGTGGCCTTTAAAGTTCTCTCCTGCTCAATGTGAAACATTGCCGGAGTTTAAATCAAAGGTTTTTCTTGTAGAAACTTCGAATACTGAACCGCGTATTTTAGATACTATAGCTGACCGTGTTTGCTCATGGAATAAATTGTTACGTGTATTTATGTACATTCTTAAATTTACAAACAGACTACATAGTCATAGTTCTGTTGAAAACATAAACCTAAACAACCGCAAAAGGCTCTTGGATCAACTTGTGTTATCCTACTGGAATAAATGGCGAATTGAGTACTTGCACACGCTGCAAGTTCGCCAGAAGTGGTGCACTCCCGATCGCCCTATAGAGATAGGTACTGTCGTTCTCTTGGGTCAAGATAACGTACCTCCATTGACTTGGCCATTAGGTATCATAGAGGAAGTTTTTCCGGGATCGGATGGTGTAATTCGAGTCGCTTCAATAAAAACCGCGTCAGGCACGTATAAACGTCCTGTCACTAAGTTGTATCCTTTGCCAACTCAATAGATTATTATTACTACGTAATTTAGTTTAATTTAGTTTAGGGTTCATATTATACGTTCCAATGGTACGCCATTACATAGTTGTAATTTAGTTTATTCGACTTACCATAGTCAAGTCGAACCGCAATTTATTCTTAGGACACTGATAATTATTTTTCCCGAGCATTATATCAATGCGATGGTGTTTCGGACTGCTGCTTGGATTTCCCTCAAAGCTCTTCAACAAGTTAATGCTTACATATCATCACCGCTTCTTGAACCTCACTCGCTCCGCATAGATTAGCAGCTTTTGAAAGCTCCTGGACCTTTCAAGGCGGGGAGCATGGTGGCGAGTTGCCGCCACTCTGCAAGTTGGGTGGGGTTGGTATCACGTCGCGTGTGTGTCTCGCTTTAATTTGTCAGACAGACGTGAGTGGCCGGTTTTACGCGAGCTATAGACAATTTAAAATGCAACAATCGACGTCACGTCAGTTTGACGTCAGTGTGTGTCTAACGCCGCGAGGCACAGCGCGCATCTCACCGCAGACTAAATTAATGTCTTTACTTAAATTAATATCGTCCCCGCAAATACGCTAAAATCCCGAGTAAATCCCGTAAACGTTGGGGATCCTCCGGGAATAATAAATAACCCATATTTACCGCGTCCGTTAACTACTGAACAAGAATAATCAGGAGTGTTGGTGTGAAGAGAACGAGTGGCCACTCGACAAGTCGACGTGCAACCATCGAGAACAGCCCGGAAAGTCAGAAACCACTTGTTTTGCAAATTGTGAGTAGGGCCACATTCGCCGACTGCTGCCGACCACTCCTAACTTGAAGTTATACAGACAAATATAGGCAATTTTGGGCCAGCATTCCCTCCAAGTGCTTGGCCGTACTTACTGTTCTTCATCCGCAGAGTCCCACGGCTATTTACACGCCTGGGCAACTCAAATAATAATAATAATAATTATTATTATTATTTTTTCATTGAAATATTTAAAAATATAATTCATATGTATTTACAAATGAATAAACGAAATAATAATAATATATTTTTATTTCACTCTTCACAAAGTTTCACATCGATATGTACACAAGATTTAGATATAAATAAAATAACCAAAATGCATCAAACATGATCCTTTGTGAGAGTTTGGAGTCCATACTAGGATACCCTGTGTGACGGATCACCAAGCTCTCACCCCGAACTTGTGTCGATGACTAATAACTGTCTCTGAATATACATATATATAGGAGATACTAAAAAACCGGACAAAAATGCGTAAATACAAAAAGTGATAAACATAAATAACTTTACTATTTTAGAAACTAAATACAAAAAAAAAAAAAATTTGCTGTCTGAATCAGATGTATTGTCGTGCTTGTGAGTGTGTGCAGATTAAATGTGATGGCGTAAACGAGCGTGTGTACGGTGGCACTCATAGGTATAATGAACCATTTTACGCGGGAACTATTAAAAGCTGCTCCGTGGCATCATAATCTAACTTTTGTAGCCAGGCTGAGATTTTCTTTTTACAAATGTTTTTGGGATGGTTATAAATAGATAAGACTGCGTTAATTTTGTTGTACAGATAGCTTCCGAGGAAACCAAAATGTCGACGAGCAAAAACTGTATGGAACCGAATTGTGGGACAGACTGTATCTTTACGTCGCTTACCTGCGTATAGGTTAGGATTATAGGTAAGAAGAGAGTGCTTGCGCAAGACCGTATTGTAAACAAAGAGTTTACGTACTGTCAACACTTCCACTCGCTCATAAAGTTCTTTAGTGGGAAATAAGAAAGGAAGGTAATTACTGACTTTTAAAACAGCCCTCTGTGCACGTTCGATGCGAATGATGGACGTTTTTGTCGCACCGCCCCATATAGTTATGCAGTAAGAAATTATCGATTGGCAACGCAAAGTACACAGTCTTCAATATTGCAGGGTCCGCAACATGACGAAGGTTTTTAAATACAAATATCAGTTTTCGGATTCTAGTGGCAAGAGAATCTATGTGCGAGTGAAAACTTAGAGTGCTGTCTAGTGTGATGCCTAAGTACTTTATCGATTCTGTATTTTGAAGATGAGGACATGAGCAATGAGTACTAGGAGTCAACAAGCACGAAGACGAATGTGCGGTAATTTTAAAATTATTAAGAGAACTAGTTGGTTTTTTTATGTTAAAGGAAATGTACTTTGTCTTATCAACATTGAGAGCGAGTTTATTGCCAGCTAGCCAAGATAATACTAAGTTCAGCCCATTCTGCGTACAACTGTAAACTTCAGGCCAGGAATCGGCTTCAAACAGCAGCGCTGTGTCATCAGCGAAAGTTATGATCTTGCCGCTGGGCATTTTGAGCTCACAGAGGTCATTTATGAAGGTCAGGAACAAAGGAGGGCCGAGAATACTGCCCTGGGGGACGCCGTGGAAGACGGGACGCTTACTACTGGTCCAATCATCAACTTTGACCCTCTGGAATCGGTTAGTAAGATAGTCCGAAAAAAGCTTTAGTGGCACACCCCTTACACCAATGTTCTCCAATTTTTTCCTCAACAGTGGGACGGAAACCGTGTCAAAGGCTTTGGCGAGGTCCATGAAGATTACTATGACCTTTTTATTTACATAAAGTTTTTCACAAACAAACTTGGTTAAATCGTGAATGGCGTCGCTGGTCGACAAGCCAGAACGGAAACCGTACTGAGAAGTTGATAGAAGAGAATTTTGTTCGAGGTAGTCGACCAGTCGCTTCTTCATGATCCTCTCCAGTATCTTAGACAAAGCAGGCAGAATAGAAATTGGACATTGAATATTAAAAAAAAAAACCGACTGTAAAAAACAACTAAAAAGTTCTAAACAAATCACTTTTGCAAGCAGTATGCTGTTGTTGGTGGCATAAAATTAAAATAATTGAAATAAATTAAATGCCACCAACTGCATCAGACTGCTTGAAAGTGACTTGTTTGGAACTTTTTAGTTGTTTTTTTTAAGTTTATTTCCTGAGAACCCCATCATATATGAACCGATATGGAAAATTCTTTGTTTATTTGAAAGGAAATACTTGCAGGTTGGTTCCATTTTTATCAAAATCCAGTTCCAATGATCTCCGTGAGGAATTGACGGAACTCACAGGCATAATTATAGTGATTTTAGTATTATCATCAACAAGACAAGCATTTGCATCCAAAAAATATAACTTAATGAACAGACGAAAAAGACCACAAATGACCAACGGAACTACACAAACACAGATATCTCGATTAAGATAGTAAAGCGACTATGATAAAACCAATATAAAAATGGTTCTTTTCAAAATGATACTATCGAACTGATCTGATGATGAAGCCGGAAGTTAGGCAACGAAACTACGTGGGTCGCGGATAAATTCGAAACAGAGTTACCGCGCCCATGAGCACTAACACACAGGCAAGGAAGGACCAGGGGTGGGTTTTAGTCAGTAAGAGTTTGACACGCCATCCCGCTCCACCCAGAGCGGAAGAAGTCATTGGATGATTTCCCAACCCACAAAAAAAAGGCACCGTAACTCCGTAATAAAATATTGTACCCTGCCCGTGTTAGGGCTTATTGGAATTATCATGCGATGCACTCCGGGTACACTTTAATGATTTTTATTCTAATATCCTATAGGTTTTTTGATTTTGTTTCTTCATTATTATTAACACTGACTTCCGAAATGAAAGTTATTTTACACTTATAAGACGTATTTTAGGGTTTCCGTAGTCAACAAGGAATCCTTATAATTTTGCCTTGTCCGTCTGTCCGTCCATCTGTAGCTCAACTCAGAAGCTCTTAGTACTAAGAAGTTATAATTTGGCATGAATATACATCATTAATCACGCCGACCAAGTGATAAAATAAAATCAATTTTCTTTTTTTTTGCGTGGTAATGTTTTTTTTTTTGTCTGTCCCATGGTGTGGGATATCGTTGGATAAAAAAAATCAAAAATGACACGGGTCTGAAAAAAAAAATCGAATCAGGGATCCGTTCGCGTAAAATTAAGCTTCAAACTGCTATTTTTTATTATTAACAGCCTTCCAGCTAAATAGTTGTTTTTATGTGAAAAAATTCACGGCAGTAGTATATATAATTAAATTAAAAGGAAAACTACCACGTCTTAGTTCGGTCTGTTAGTTTTAGAGTAATAGTCGCTTAGCTTATAAAATATTTCTACTTATTAAACATACGAAATACTTAGGTGAAGTATGGCCATGCACCTGGCGAATATTTTGGAACGAAGTTCCTAATCGCGCGTTGTGAAACTAGACGGAAAAAATTCTTACGAAAAGTTGTCACGACACTAATGAGGCTGTCCATCCAAAAAGATTGTGTTGGAAAAACAATCTAATAAAAACTTCTTGTATTTTTGGTGGGTAGGTACAAAGTTTGCAAGCAGATCAAGCATTATCTAACCAATTTCGTGTGTTAAATCTAGCGGAGCTTGGAACAATTCTTATTATTATTGTTAAAAAGTTGTCACGACACTTTTTGCTATATTAAAAAAAATAAAATTTTATTACAATTACTTTTGTTATAGTTGTTGTTATTGCTAAAGAGTTGAGCTGAGCTGAGCTGAGCTGAGCTGAGCTGAGCTGAGCTTAGCTGATCTGAGCTGAGCTGAGCTGCGATGAGATGAGATGAGATGATGAAGTATAACTTCTTACGTGCGTGCGTGTGTGCGTAGTTAATAATAAAAAAAATATTATAAATTAAAAAAAATAAAATTATATTACAATTCCTTCACTAATTAATCGAAAGGAACTTCGTTCCATCCGGGTGTCCCTTGACACCTCTCAAGTTTTTTTTTTTTAAGTCTGTTGTATTATTTGTTTTTTACAGGCAACTACGATTTACATGCTTACATTATATGAAAACGTCATGTACTAAAGCTAGGAAACTTTTTGACATATTTTTCAGTTACATGCGGCCTTACTCAAAGTTCAATTTTTAGGGTTCCTTACCCAAAAGGTCCAAACGGAGCCCTATTGCTGTTACTCACCTGTCCGTCCGTCCGTCCGTCTGTCCGTCGTCTATAACAAAATTATGTTCCGAAGAATTTTTTATCTTCCCATTGACCCAAATTTCAAGTTCATACTTAAAGTTTTATGATAATGTTTATTACTACGTATATTTTACTAACAAATACCGAATTGGTACCTCATTTGATACGGAACCCTGAATGTGCGAAGTCCGACACGCACTTTGCCGGTTTTTACCAATCCTTGAGCGAAAACTTTCACCAAACAATCTGTTACAGGAAAAGTTAATTTCAAACAAGTTTATTCCAAAATTTTCAGAACCGGAAGTGTTTTAGAACATACTACTTAATTAATAGTAAGCTTAACAGGAAGGCGGGTAAGATCACTAAGTGCTTTAGTATGGAAGGGAGGAAGGGACGGATATGGGTACTGTCCAGTAATTAGGTTGTAGAGGTCAGATGACGGTAGCTCTTCGTTAAGTAATGCTTAAACCAGCTTTATACGAAAGCTAATCTATTTGGGAAGAGCCTCAATAGCGAAAAGCTTGTAATTCTGATTATTTGCAAAAAAAACTTCAATTTGATGTCATGCTCATTTCTTAAAAAAAACGGCCAAGAGCGAGTCGGACCCGCACGCGTAGGGTTCTGAACAAATCATACTTTTTTTCAGGTTTTTTTTAAACTTCCTCCACCTTGTAGGTTTTCCTGTAATCTGTAGGTAAAGAACTACCTTCTGTATTTTTTTCAAAATTTTAGACCTAGTGGACTTGGAAATAAGGGGTGGTAATTTTTCATCCTTTTTCTTAAATAACTTAAAAAAAATTACAATAAAATTATAAAATAAGTATATTTGGGACCCTTATAATAAGCCCTTTCATTTGATATGTAGCAGGGTACAGTTTGAAAAACTTGTTTTTATGATTTTTCCAATTTGCACCCCAAAGATGACCCCTATATTCCAAATCCATTTATTTTCATTACACCTCCGTATTTTGGTCACAGATATTCATGGGTGTACCAAATTTAAACTTAATTGGTCCTATAGATTTGGTGAAAATTGGCTGTGACAGACGGACCGAAGGACAGACAGATGGTCACACGAATGATTCGGAACCCTAAAAAGATAAAAATAAACCGGCCAAATGCGAGACGAACGCGCGGAAAGGGTTCCAAATTAAAGGTGTTTCTGCAATTTATAAACATTTTAGGCAAAGTTACTTTGTCTAAATCTTTGGGGGAATTATCATTAGGTTTCTTCAAACGGAGCCCTATTGTTGTCACTCACGTGTCCGTCTGTCTGTCAGTCCGTCGTCTGTTACACAAGTTTTACGGCCAAATGGTTGGAGCTACACTCGTCAAATTTTCACAGTCATCTTTTTGACCCAAATCATACAAATTGTCAAAAAATTGATACGGAACCCTTATACGAAGTCTGACACGCACTTGGCCGGTTTTTTAACTATTTTCTTAAATAATTGAAAAACCCTTATAGTAACCGCTTTCATTTGGAAATTTATTTATTTCCGTTACTCACCCGTGAGTAACGGAAATAAATATCTGGGTCATAGATATTTATTTATATACCAAATTACTTTCAACTATAATAATCGGTTCCATAGATTCGGAGCAAATTGGCTGTGACAGACAGACAGACACACAGACGTACGATGTTCGGAACTCTAAGTTTTTAGATGATCACTCGTGCGGCCGGTTTCGGCCAAGTGCGAGTTTGACTCGCATAAAATGGATTGCATACGATTTTTATTATTTGTTCCTATAGAGACAATAGAAATACACACTGTAAAATATTCAACTGTCTACCTATTATGGTTCATGAGATACGGCCCGCTGACAGACTGACAGACAGACGGACGGTTAGCAGAGGCTTCGTAACAGGGTACGGATTGTACGGAACCCTTAAAGTACAACAGAGTAGCCTAGTCCTTTTTAGGGTACCGTACCAAAATGGTAAAAAGGAACCCTAATGATGCGACTCAGTCTGTCTGTCTGACCGTCTGTCATAGCTGGGTATCTCAAGAACTACTAATGCTATCAACTTGAAATTTAGAATAGTTTTAACTGACGTTTGCCCAACTATTTTCAAATAACAAAGAAATAAAAACTTATATTTCTTTTTTGCAACAAGCACTGAAGGTCTTAACTATCCGATGCGCTGTTTGCACATGCTTAAACAGTTTTATTTTTTTTAAGGGCACATAGTTTTCGACTTTTGATGAAAAATATAAGAAAAAACCGCACACGTAGGGTTCCATACTATAAACTGAAAAAAAAAAACACGTTTCTAGAAACGTGTTTCTTTTTCATTTTTTTTTTTGGGCTGTAGCTCATCATCTTTACTAGGTTTATTAATAATATAAATAAAATTAAAAATTAAATGGAAGTCCCCTACTAGTAGGCACCTCTACTTGTAGGGGAGCTCCCTTTAATTTTTTTTTAAATTTTATTTGTTCTTAAAGCGGCAACAGAAGTACACATTCTGTGAAAATTTCAACTGTCTACCTATTACGGATCATGAGATACCTACAGCCCGCTGACAGATAAACGGACAGCGGAGGCTTAATAATAGGGTCCCTTTAGTTACCCTTTTAGTACGGAACCCTAAAAATCTCGTTTCCTCCCCTTTATCTCCGAAGTGTGAATAGAGAAAATCTGAAATTATTCTATGTGATAATAGTACATTGGTGGTTGGTTGGAGTGGATTACAGGAAAAATAAAACGATGTCTATAAATAGCACACTTTTCCAGAAATCATCAACATAAATGACATTAGTTCCATTATCAGTCAAGAGAAGGCGCTGACCTAAGACTGCAATATTCTACACCACACTGTTAAAATTCTCTGACGACTAGAGGCCTCGCCGATTTAAATTTTAAAACATTTTATGTTTCGCAACCAAAATATATGATGGTACGGAACCCTTGGTTTTCGAGTCCAACTCGCTCTTGTTTAAGTCGGTATTAAAATGCAACCTAACTTTTTAAGGAATTGGATAACTGTAATATAAATAAAACCACCAGTTTCAGAAATATGCATATATCAAGCCTTTTTTATTAACATTATTCTTTACAGGTTTATTAGACGCTCGTAACTATAGGATCCTTCAGATGGCAGGTTCTCAATAATTAGGATTTTTTTATTCAACCACATACTTCGCATTCCTCTGCTCCAGTGAGATCTAAATAACTGAAAAGAAAAAGTATTTTTTTTAAACCTTAAAGAAAAAATCACACTAATATTATAAAGGCGAAAGTTTGTGAGTGTGTGTGTTTGTATGTTTGTTACTTCTTCACGCTCAAACGAATGGACCGATTTGGATGAAATTGTAAGTAGATAGCTTATACCCTGGGTTAATACATAGGCTTTTTATACCGGTCTACGCGGGTGAAACCGCGTGGCTAAGCCAGTCTGTAATAAATAAGAGGCGTATTAACTTCTTAATTTCGCAACGTTTTGACTTCTTTTCCAAAATTATTGTTTATTTTTAAATGTGTCTGTTGTTTTATTTAACTTTGTTTTACAAATGCTGAAAAAAAACCCGAATAAAAAATTCTGAAAATGCAATGGGAGTTAAATGTTTTCACTAAGTCGCTAAACAAAAACGTAGAAATTGTTTTGGTTTTTCAGCGGAGTATTTGTAATTATTGGCTAGATCCGTATTTATTTTCCTACAGTTAAGTTTTTACCCTTATGAATGGTTAATGGATAGAGTATCCGTGTTAATGTACATCTTACCATGGTCTTATTCAATAAAATCTTTAAACAATTTACTGTTTAGTAGATGAATCAAGACTTCAGTTTTGTAAATAAATAAGAAGCTTTTCAACACACTTTCTCGAATATGCTCTTATTATTAGCTTCAGAATTTTTTATTTCATTTAGTATTTTATTTTGGCCACAGATTTTAAATTATATTAAAATAAAATGAAATTAAGCCTTAAGTGGTCCAATAGAGTAGTCGACTCATTTTATTATTCTTTTCATTTATCAAAAAGTAACTTTATCCAAAATTGAAAGAGTTTTTCAAATCGAACTGAGAAGGTTAGAAACATATAATTTAATCGATATAAAATTGTACTCACAGTTCACACGTAATGCATCTTTCAAGCAGTTTAACTTTTCCGCCCTGGCACGGGCAAACTTTTGGTCCATGAATAATATCTTGTCTCTTAACCCGTATATTAACAGAACTGTCTGGCAGCTCAGCTGGGCTGTCAACCAGTTGCGCCGAACACAGCGCGGTGAGTAAAACGAGTATCACGACAGACATAACAAAGAACTTCATGCTGACAGTAACAGGTGCTGCCGTGCGTGCTACTCGACTGCGGGGAGCTGAATGCCATATTATTGGGGATATGTTCGGTATTAATTAATTTGTATATTTGTTATATATTTATGAATAATTGAATTCAATAGCATCCGAGTAGGTACCGAATAGTATTAAGTAGTATGTCATCATTATTTATTTGAATAGTGATCAATAATAATATTCCGCTTGGTATTAATTGCATTTCAGGGTTCCGTACCCAAAGGGTAACCAACAAACCCTACTTCTAATTCCTCCGTCCACCACGAACAGTTAAAATTTTCACTGTGTGTTTTGTCCATTTCTATTGCCACCATAAAAAAACAGATAAGCAAAAATGTAAATGAATATAATAACATGTATTAAAGTGAACCAATATAAAAAACCTATATTTTATTTGTTTCGCTTTATCGTAACAAGTGTGAGTCGAACTCGCGCACAAAGTGTTCCAAAAGAATCACATATTTTTAAAAAGTTTATAAAAAAAGTAAAAATCTTTTTAAGAAAAACTTTTACAAGAACTTAAAAATACTAATTAAAACTTAGATACGCGTACAACTATAATTTGGCTTATCCTTAAAACAGTGTAAGAGGCGTTCACGCCTCAAGTTTTAAAGAAAATCTTATAGTTGTAACTATAATATTTTTTAGTTTACGTTTTTATTTGATTGAAGCGAGACCAAACAATAAGGAACTTTCTCCTATGGTAACCTTATGGCTCTATCATCATAACCTAGTCACCCCCTAGTTTAATGACACTTGTCAAAAAGTACATATCCAATGAGTCTAACAGACGGTGCTATGTTATATGGTTAAAGATCCTTTAGTAGACCCTGATCACCTTCTTGTGTAATATAATAACTATAGTCAGTACAAATTTAATAAACCCAAACACGATAGTGATATCTTGTTAAGATGAGGAGTTGTTGATCCGTATTATGGAGACAGTTGAGCGCAACAAAAAAAAAAATAGGGGAATTATAAAAATAAATATATTAAAGGGGGAGCCCCCTTTAATTTATTTTTATTATTTTTTGTTATAGCGGCAACAGAAATACACATTCTGTGAAAATTTCAACTGTCAACCTATTACGGATCATGAGATACAGACCGCTGACAAACAGACGGACAGCGGAGGCTTAATAATAGGGTCCCGTTGGTTATCCTTCGGGTACGGAACCCTAAAAAAATTCCTACCCTCCCCTTGAAGTTTGCATTGAGAAAATCTGAAATTATTCTGCGATGGAAGTTTATGTAAAGATTCCAGGAAAAATAAAACTATGTCTCTAAATAGCACACTTTTTAATAATTACATTAGTTCCACTATCGGTCAAGAGTTGCGCTAACCTAAAACTGCAATATTGTACACGGCTGTTTTAAAATTCTTTGACGGTTAAATACAATGAAAATTGAAATGATTTAAAATCATTTCAGGTTTCCAAAATATTTATATATGATGGTACGGAACCCTCGGTGCTCGAGTCCGACTCGCTCTTGTAAAAAAAATACAGTCTAACTTCTTAAGGAATTTGATAACTTATCTCTAACTTTATATTATGTATATATATTTATTTTTATGTATGTAGGTATTTTATATAAAACATATATGTCGTCAGTGGAAAAGACAAAATGCTAAAGCGCCAAAATGGTACTTTTGGGAAATGAGGTTTAAAGTTTTTTCTTAACTTTTTTATTCAAAAAAAATTTAACATTATAAAAAAGAATTGTTGTACCTACATGTAAAAAGTTTTTATGATATTATTCTTTATTTCGAAATAGTAGTCACTTTATCTCAAGATCCGTACTAAGTAGAAATTTTCACAGAATATGCATTTCTGTTGCCGCTATATATAACAAATAATAAAAATAAATAAAAAATGAAGGGGGGTTCCCCAATTAGAAACGTGTTCGTTTTGGCTGTTTTTGCTCGTTCTTAATGTTGGTGATAGGTAGACAGTTGAAATTTTTACAGAACATACATACTTTACATAATAAAATAATAATAAATTAAAAATTAAAGCGGGCTCCCATACAAGAAACGTGATTTTTCAGCTTAAAGTACGGCACCCATCGTGTGCGAGTCGGACTTAATATCGGTTTGTGGGTTTTTTTTTTTTTGGGGGGTGGGAAATCATCCTATGACTTCTTCCGCTCTAGGGTGGAGCGGAAGGGCGTGTCAGACTCTTACTGACTAAAACCCACCCCTGTTCCTCCCTGCCTTGAGTGCCCAGGGGCGAGGTAACTCTTTCGAATTTATCCTCCACCCCCGGGCAAGCATCGGCCGTGGCAGGCCCCGTCCTTTTGCTGACAACTCTTTGAGGCGCGTGTGGAACACTACGCGCCGTCGACTCTCGGGCCTGGTGCTGATCGGACGGCGAGTTACCCACTACTCGCCGTCCGCAAGCCCGGGTATCGGTTTGTGGGTTAGATAGATCTGACCGTGACCTGCGCTTTCGCCCATAAACTAGCTCTGCCGGTGAGAAACCTGTGACAGAATGAACCGAATTTCTATAATAAAAAGGTACTTTAAAACTTTTAACTTTCGCTCTGCATTATGCAGTATACTTACCTAATTATAAAATATTAATAAAAAACGACCTGGTTAAAAATAGTACTTCAGAATTCTATTTCTATTCTTTCTTCATCATCTTTACGTTTTCATCATCCTAAATCACTAGTTACGTTGCCTACCCTTATTTATAAATCTTCTTCTTTTGGTGTCGATTCTGACTCCAATTTTGTCCGACCAGTATGGAGACACCTGGATAGTTTTGTTATTGTCTTCATTTAGATCATTCAAGGTGCAGGTGGTTGTGGATGCTGGGCAGGCAAGGAGGTGACGCATGTCCTGTAAAAGACTCCACACTAACTACAGCGACCAACCTGGGTTCGCAATCGGTTATGAGATATCCAGATTGGCCACTGCAGTTCCCGTCTAGGCTGCAGATGTTCTGCAGGAGTGATTAAGTGTGGAGGGGTGGGATGTCTGTTCCTCCACAGTTCGCATCTCTCGTTTGGCCCGCTGTCTTCCAAAGAGGTCGTGTGTCTTAGGAAGCTTTTGCAACTTTTTAGGCGTGCAGGTGGGAGTTGATCACTCGTCACCCCCTGTATGGGCTACAGGGGGTGACGGTCGTCTCGTTCCTGTTTTATTTTCTCGTTGCGGCTGGCTGTCTCGCGACGAATGTCTAGAGGAGCTATATTGAATGATTTACATTCTGGAACACAGTGCCGGTATAGTACTAAATTACTACAGTGGTCATCATTTGGAACACAGACTATCGCTAAAATTATTTACACCTTATGAAAAATGCCTTCCTTTTTCTTTCTTTTTCTATTCTATTCTAATTTTATTTTCTCTAACGACATAAAATTAAAAATAAGTACTTAGAAAATAATGCTAAAGCACCAACTATACTTAAATCTTATGCAAACAATTATGCTAAATTGCTAAACAGTTAAAACATCATCTTCCTGCCCTTATCCCATGTTATTTGGGGTCGGCGCAACACGTTTTTTTCTTCCATTCTGTCCTGTCAGCCGTCACGCTATCACTAACTCTCTTTTCTTTCATATCATTCCTCACACAATCCATCCATACTTTCTTTGGCCTCCGTCTCCCTCTCCATCCATCCACTTTTATATTCATAACTATTTTAGTTACATGTGTTTCATCAATCCTCTTCACATGACCATACCAAGATAAGTGGTTCCCTTTAAACTTTTTGATGACTGGCGCCACTTTTAAACGACCTCTAGTGGACTCAATTCTCACTTTATCCATTCTCGTTACTCCACACATCCATCTCAACATTCTCATCTCCGCCACATGCAATCTTTTTTCATCCGTGTTTTTCATAGCCCAACATTCTGACCCATACAGTACGACAGGTCTAATCACGGACTTGTAGATTTTCCCCAAACAGTTAACATCAACAGTAATAAGCAATAGCTAACAGACTGTTGAACAATAAATTCAAAAATTTAAAATTAATAATGTAACAATGTCATAAAATTACAAAAAATGATAAAATGCCGTTGCTGTAGTGAAGAGAATGTTGAAAGGAAAAACGTTCTAAAAAGCCTTTGTCCTAAAAATGTGTTGCAAAAGCGACGTATATAACATTTCAGAAAACCGTTGCTTTAGATCTTGAAATTCGGGGTATCCCTGCATTTTTACAAATGCTAAAGCGCCAAAAATTGGCTGCGATTGGCTTGGATTCTAAATATATCGATGCAAAAAAAAATCTAATCTACGATATATATAACTCATTTTGACCAAAATGGCGCTTTAGCATTTTCTCCTTTCCAGTGACGATGCATGTTTATTTTAACTATATATATAAATATATAGTTCCGTAACCATTTTCTTCTTAGTATTTTTTTATTAGTTTATGCATCTGCCATATTATCTCTCCACCAACCTTGGTTGACTGGTAGAGAATGCCTAAGGCATTAAGTCCGCCTTTACACATTTGTGTTGCGTGAAGTTTTAATAAATAACTAAATAAACTGTAATAGAAATAAAACCACCAGTTTTATAAATATTTGTATTAGGGCTTTTTTAATCCCATTATTCGTTATAGATTTATTAGACGCTAAACCATAGGATCCATCAGATGGAAGGTCTTCAATAATTGGGATTTTTTTGTTTAACCTCATACTTCACACTCCTCTGCTCCCGTGAGAAATATATATCTGAAAAAAAAAGTTACATTTTTATTTAAACCTTTCAAACTAATATTGTAAAGGCGAAAGTTTGTGTGGGTGTGTGTTTGTATGTTAATTCTTCACGCTCAAACGGCTGGACCGATTTCGATGAAATTTGGTATGTATACCCGTATAGCTTATACCCTGAATTAACACATAGGCTTTTCATACCGGTCTACTCGGGTGAAACCGCGGGGCGAAGCTGGTGTGTAATAAATAGAAGGCGTATTAACTTCCTAATTTCGCAACGCTTTGGCTTCCTTTCTAAAATTAATGTTTATTTTCAAATTAGTCTTTTGTTTTATTTAACCTTTTTTTACAAATGCTGAAAATAAAATAACAATGAAAAATTCTGAAAATGCAATGGGAGCTAAATGTTTTCATTAAGTCGCTAAACAAAGACGAAGAAATTGCTTTTATTTTTCAGCGGAGTAACTGTAATGAATAGACCCGTATTTATTTTACTACCTAGGTTTTTACCATGAGGAATGTTAGTTCGAATACTCTTATTGCTCTTATTATTAGCTTCAGAATCTTGTATTTCTGTCATTATTTATTTTGGCAGATACTATAAATTAAGCCTAAAGTGGTAAAATAGAGTAGTTGACTTATTTTATATATTTTTTTTTATCAAAAAGTATCTTAATCCAAATTTGACAATAAAAGGCATTTTTCAAACTCGTTCAAACATGAGTAAGATAAAAACATATAATTTAATCGTTATAAATTTGTACTCACCGTTCACAGGTAATGCATCTTCCACGCAGCATAACTTTTCCGCTCTGGCACAGGAAATCTGATGGTCCATAGATAAAATATTGTCTCTTAACCCGTATATTAACAGAACTGTCTGGCCACCCGGGTGCTGGGTTATCAACCGGTTGCCCCGAACACAGCGCGGCGAGTAACGAAAGCATAACGACAGACATAACAAAGAACTTCATGGTGACAGTGACAGGTGCTGCCGTGCGTACTACTCGACTGCGGTGAGCTGAATGCCATATTATTGGATATGTTCGGTTTCAATTAATTTTTATCTTTGATTTATATGAGTCATTGAATTCAATAGCATCCAAGTAGGTAGCGAATAATATTCAGTAGTATATCATCATTATTTATTTGAATAGTAATCAATAATAATATTACCCTTGGTATTAATTGCATTTAAGGGTTCCGTACCCAAAGGGTAACCAACAAACCCTACTTCTAATTCCTCCGTTCGCCAAGAACAGTTAAAATGTTCACTGAGTGTATTTCTATTGCCACTATAAAAATAGATAATAAAAATATATAGGTACATAATTATCTATTAATGGCAATCAATAAAAAAAGTGTTTTTTATTTATTTCACTTTATCGTAACAGGTGCGAGTCGGACTCGCACACAAAGGGTTCCGAAATAATCACATATTATTTTTAAATCTACATTAATATTATAAAGAGGAAAGATTTGTATTTTTGTATGTAACGAATAAACTTAAAACTACTTGTCCGATTTTAACCATTTTTCAGCAAAAGTAAGCTAAATTATCAGCGAGTAACGTAGGCTACTTTTTATCCCGGGAAAAATAACAGTACCCGCGGGATAGGTCACGGGAACGAAGTCACGAGCAAAGTGTTAACTTATAAAAACGTAAAAATCTTTTTAAGACAAACTTAAATATGAACTTAAAAATACTAATTAAAATTTAGATGTAACTATCATATTTTAGTTATCATCAGCTGATCAATATTTGTATGGGGAGTAAAAAATTGTTTTTTTAATTTCCTCGAATTTTCTTGAAAAAAGTTGTTCCTAACGATGGCCAGATGCAGTTCTTAAAATATGACCACACCTTTTCGTTACACTCTGTATATTATGGTACGGAATCCTCGGTGCTCGAGTCCGACTCGCTCTTGTAAAAAAAATACAGTCTAACTTCTTAAGGAATTTGATAACTTATCTCTAACTTTATATTATGTATATATATTTATTTTTATGTATGTAGGTATTTTATATAAAACATATATGTCGTCAGTGGAAAAGACAAAATGCTAAAGCGCCAAAATGGTACTTTTGGGAAATGAGGTTTAAAGTTTTTTCTTAACTTTTTTATTCAAAAAAAATTTAACATTATAAAAAAAAATTGTTGTACCTACATGTAAAAAGTTTTTATGATATTATTCTTTATTTCGCGAAATAGTAGTCACTTTATCTCAAGAGCCGTACTAAGTAGAAATTTTCACAGAATATGCATTTCTGTTGCCGCTATATATAACAAATAATAAAAATAAATAAAAAATGAAGGGGGGTTCCCCAATTAGAAACGTGTTCGTTTTGGCTGTTTTTGCTCGTTCTTAATGTTGGTGATAGGTAGACAGTTGAAATTTTTACAGAATATGTATTTCTGTTGCCGCTATAACAACAAATAATAAAATAATAATAAATTAAAAATTAAAGGGGGCTCCCATACAAGAAACGTGATTTTTAAGCTTAAAGTACGGCACCCATCGTGTGCGAGTCGGACTTAATATCGGTTTGTGGGTTTTTTTTTTTTTGGGGGGGTGGGAAATCATCCTATGACTTCTTCCGCTCTAGGGTGGAGCGGAAGGGCGTGTCAGACTCTTACTGACTAAAACCCACCCCTGTTCCTCCCTGCCTTGAGTGCCCAGGGGCGAGGTAACTCTTTCGAATTTATCCTCCACCCCCGGGCAAGCATCGGCCGTGGCAGGCCCCGTCCTTTTGCTGAGAACTCTTTGAGGCGCGTGTGGAACAGTACGCGCCGTCGACTCTCGGGCATGGTGCTGATCGGACGGCGAGTTACCCACTACTCGCCGTCCGCAAGCCCGGGTATCGGTTTGTGGGTTAAATAGGTCTAACCGTGACCTGCGCTTTCGCCCATAAACTAGCTCTGCTGGTGAGAAACCTGTGACAGAATGAACCGAATTTCAATAATAAAAAAGGTACTTTAAAACTTTTAACTTTCGCTCTGCATTATGCAGTATACTTACCTAATAATAAAATAATAATAAAAAACGACCGGGTTAAAAATATCACTTCAGAATTCTATTTCTATTCTTTCTTCATCATCTTTACGTTTTAATCATCCTAAATCACAAGTTACGTTGTGTACCCTTATTTATAAATCTTCTTTTGGTGTCGATTCTGACTCCAATTTTGTCCGACCAGTATGGAGACACCTGGATAGCTTTGTTATTGTCTTCGTTTAGATCATTCAAGGTGCAGGTGGTTGTGGATGCTGGACAGGCAAGGAGGTGACGCATGTCCTGTAAAAGACTCCACACTGGCACAGAGTTTGGGTCAAGGCCTCCATTTGGCCAGATTTTAACTACAGCGACCAACCTGGGTCCACAATCGGTTATGAGATATCCAGATTGGCCACTGCAGTTCCCGTCCAAGCTGCAGAGGTTCTGCAGGAGTGATTAAGTGTGGAGGGGTGGGATGTCTGTTCCTCCACAGTTCGTATCTCTCGTTTGGCCCGCTGTCTTCCAAAGAGGTCGTGTGTCTTAGGAAGCTTTTGCAACTTTTTAGGCGTGCAGGTGGGAGTTGATCACTCGTCACCCCCTGTATGGGCTACAGGGGGTGACGGTCGTCTCGTTCCTGTTTTATTTTCTCGTTGCGGCTGGCTGTCTCGCGACGAATGTCTAGAGGAGCTATACCCGCCAGTGGGTACAACATTGTAAGCGATAAATTTTAAGCACCCAGTTACGATGCGACAAGTATCGTTAAGCGCTTTGTCGACTTTTTTAGCATGGGTAGAAAGATGCTACACTGGGCATACAAACTCCCCTGCAGAAAAAAAAGACATGACCAGTAGTACGGAGACCTGCGGGGATGCTCTCCATGTAGTGGACGTAAGGCGGCGAAGAACGTTATTTCTCGTCCCGACTTTTTGTTTCGTTAATAGACAGTGAAACTTATATGTCAGAAATCCATCCAGAGTGATGCCAAGGTTGAAGGCACCCCGGCCTGTGGACGGCGAGCAGTGGGTAGCTCGCCATCCGATCAACACCAGGCCCGTGAGTCAACGGCGCGTTGTGTTCCACGCGCGCCTCAAAGAGATGTTGTCAGCCACCACTGATGGGACCCATCGTGGCCGGTGCCATGCCTAGGGGTAGCGGATAAATTCTGAAAATGAGTTACCGCACCCCAAGGCACTCAGGCAGGGAAGGAACAGGGGTGGGTTTTAGTCAGTAAGAGTCTGGCACGGCCTCCCGCTCCACCCAGAGTGGGAGAAGTCATTAGATGATTTACCACCCCACCCCCAAAAAAAGAAAAAGGTCGAAGGCAGTACTTTATTTCGACGCCTTGTCACGAGATACTGAGGGTCCTATTAGACAGACGGTTGCCGAGATGGAAAACACAGGACTGGGTCTTAGAAGGATTAGGCCGTAGGGCATTCTCATCGTAGTATTTTCCAAGTGCTGTCAGAGCTTCTGTCAGTTTTTCTTCAGCCTCTTCACAACTACCTGTCAGGGAAGCTAATGCAAAGTCGTTGCAGAAAGCGTTTTGTTTGTGGAGAGCAAGGCTGGTCATTTATGTTGATGTTAAATAACTCCAGAGCTAACACGCTACCTTGGGTGAGACCGTTCTTCTGACAGCACCACCTACTTTTGGTGCTATCGAGATGGACTTGGAAGCGACGTTTATTCAGAAGAATAATCTAATTTGGTACTTTTGAGATCAGCATTTTAAAGATAATCTTGAATTCAACGATTTACATTCTGGAACACAGTGCCGGTGTAGTACTAAATTGCTACAGTGGTCATCATTTGGAACACAGACTATCGCTAAAATGATTTATACCTTATGAAAAATGCCTTCCTTTTTCTATTTTTTTCTATTCTATTTTAATTTTATTTTCTCTAACGAAATAAAATTAAAAATAAGTACTTAGAAAATAATACTGAAGCGCCAACTATACTTAAATCTTATGCAAACAATTTTGCTAAACTGCCAAACAGTTAAAATATCATCTTCCTGCCCTTATCCCATGTTATTTGGGGTCGGCGCAACACCTTTTTTTTCTTCCATTCTGTCCTGCCAGCCGTCACGCTATTACTAACTCTCTTTTCTTTCATATCATTGCTCACACAATCCACTCATACTTTCTTTGGCCTCCCTCTCCCTCTCCGGATGGAGAAATGTGGATGGATGTCCACATTTATATTTTTAGCTCTTTTAGTTACATGTGTTTTATCCCTCCTCTTCACATGACCATACCAAGATAAGCGGTTCCCTTTAAACTTTTCGGTGACTGGCGCCACTTTTAAACTACCTCTAATGGACTCATTTCTCACTTTATCCATTCTCGTTACTCATCTCAACATTCTCATCTCCACCACATGCAATCTTTTTTCATCCGTCTTTTTCACAACCCATACGACAGGTCTAATCACGGACTAATAGATTTTCCCAAAACAGTTAAAACTAACAGCAATAAGTAATAGCTAACAGACTGTTGAACAATAAAATTTAAAATTAATTATGTAACCATGTCAATAAATTACAAAAAAGATAAAATGCCGTTGCTGTAGTGAAGAGAATGTTGAAAGGAAAAACGTTCTAAAAGGCCTTTGTCCTAAAAATGTGTTGCAAAAGCGACGTTTAAAACATTTCAGAAAACCGTCGCTTTAGATCTTGAAATTCGGGGTATCCCTGCACTTTTACAAATGCTAAAGCGCCAAAAATTGGCTGCGATTGGCTTGGATTCTAAATATATCGACGCAAAAAAAAAATCTAATCTACGATATATATAACTCATTTTGGCCAAAATGGCGCTTTAGCATTTTCTCCTTTCCAGTGACGATGCATGTTTATTTTAACTATATATATAAATATATAGTTCCGTAACCATTTTCTTCTTAGTATTTTTTTATTAGTTTATGCATCTGCCATATTATCTCTCCACCAACCTTGGTTGACTGGTAGAGAATGCCTAAGGCATTAAGTCCGCCTTTATACATTTGTGTTGCGTGAAGTTTTAATAAATAACTAAATAAACTGTAATAGAAATAAAACCACCAGTTTTATAAATATTTGTATTAGGGCTTTTTTAATCCCATTATTCGTTATAGATTTATTAGACGCTAAACCATAGGATCCATCAGATGGAAGGTCTTCAATAATTGGGATTTTTTTGTTTAACCTCATACTTTACACTCCTCTGCTCCCGTGAGAAATATATATCTGAAAAAAAAAGTTACATTTTTATTTAAACCTTTCAAACTAATATTGTAAAGGCGAAAGTTTGTGTGGGTGTGTGTTTGTATGTTAATTCTTCACGCTCAAACGGCTGGACCGATTTCGATGAAATTTGGTATGTATACCCGTATAGCTTATACCCTGAATTAACACATAGGCTTTTCATACCGGTCTACTCGGGTGAAACCGCGGGGCGAAGCTGGTGTGTAATAAATAGAAGGCGTATTAACTTCCTAATTTCGCAACGCTTTGGCTTCCTTTCTAAAATTAATGTTTATTTTCAAATTAGTCTTTTGTTTTATTTAACCTTTTTTTATAAATGCTGAAAATAAAATAACAATGAAAAATTCTGAAAATGCAATGGGAGCTAAATGTTTTCATTAAGTCGCTAAACAAAGACGAAGAAATTGCTTTTATTTTTCAGCGGAGTAACTGTAATGAATAGACCCGTATTTATTTTACTACCTAGGTTTTTACCATGAGGAATGTTAGTTCGAATACTCTTATTGCTCTTATTATTAGCTTCAGAATCTTGTATTTCTGTCATTATTTATTTTGGCAGATACTATAAATTAAGCCTAAAGTGGTAAAATAGAGTAGTTGACTTATTTTATATATTTTTTTTTATCAAAAAGTATCTTAATCCAAATTTGACAATAAAAGGCATTTTTCAAACTCGTTCAAACATGAGTAAGATAAAAACATATAATTTAATCGTTATAAATTTGTACTCACCGTTCACAGGTAATGCATCTTCCACGCAGCATAACTTTTCCGCTCTGGCACAGGAAATCTGATGGTCCATAGATAAAATATTGTCTCTTAACCCGTATATTAACAGAACTGTCTGGCCACCCGGGTGCTGGGTTATCAACCGGTTGCCCCGAACACAGCGCGGCGAGTAACGAAAGCATAACGACAGACATAACAAAGAACTTCATGGTGACAGTGACAGGTGCTGCCGTGCGTACTACTCGACTGCGGTGAGCTGAATGCCATATTATTGGATATGTTCGGTTTCAATTAATTTTTATCTTTGATTTATATGAGTCATTGAATTCAATAGCATCCAAGTAGGTAGCGAATAATATTCAGTAGTATATCATCATTATTTATTTGAATAGTAATCAATAATAATATTACCCTTGGTATTAATTGCATTTAAGGGTTCCGTACCCAAAGGGTAACCAACAAACCCTACTTCTAATTCCTCCGTTCGCCAAGAACAGTTAAAATGTTCACTGAGTGTATTTCTATTGCCACTATAAAAATAGATAATAAAAATATATAGGTACATAATTATCTATTAATGGCAATCAATAAAAAAAGTGTTTTTTATTTATTTCACTTTATCGTAACAGGTGCGAGTCGGACTCGCGCACAAAGGGTTCCGAAATAATCACATATTATTTTTAAATCTACATTAATATTATAAAGAGGAAAGATTTGTATTTTTGTATGTAACGAATAAACTTAAAACTACTTGTCCGATTTTAACCATTTTTCAGCAAAAGTAAGCTAAATTATCAGCGAGTAACGTAGGCTACTTTTTATCCCGGGAAAAATAACAGTACCCGCGGGATAGGTCACGGGAACGAAGTCACGAGCAAAGTGTTAACTTATAAAAACGTAAAAATCTTTTTAAGACAAACTTAAATATGAACTTAAAAATACTAATTAAAATTTAGATGTAACTATCATATTTTAGTTATCATCAGCTGATCAATATTTGTATGGGGAGTAAAAAATTGTTTTTTTAATTTCCTCGAATTTTCTTGAAAAAAGTTGTTCCTAACGATGGCCAGATGCAGTTCTTAAAATATGACCACACCTTTTCGTTACACTCTGTATATTATGGTACGGAATCCTCGGTGCTCGAGTCCGACTCGCTCTTGTAAAAAAAATACAGTCTAACTTCTTAAGGAATTTGATAACTTATCTCTAACTTTATATTATGTATATATATTTATTTTTATGTATGTAGGTATTTTATATAAAACATATATGTCGTCAGTGGAAAAGACAAAATGCTAAAGCGCCAAAATGGTACTTTTGGGAAATGAGGTTTAAAGTTTTTTCTTAACTTTTTTATTCAAAAAAAATTTAACATTATAAAAAAAAATTGTTGTACCTACATGTAAAAAGTTTTTATGATATTATTCTTTATTTCGCGAAATAGTAGTCACTTTATCTCAAGATCCGTACTAAGTAGAAATTTTCACAGAATATGCATTTCTGTTGCCGCTATATATAACAAATAATAAAAATAAATAAAAAATGAAGGGGGGTTCCCCAATTAGAAACGTGTTCGTTTTGGCTGTTTTTGCTCGTTCTTAATGTTGGTGATAGGTAGACAGTTGAAATTTTTACAGAATATGTATTTCTGTTGCCGCTATAACAACAAATAATAAAATAATAATAAATTAAAAATTAAAGGGGGCTCCCATACAAGAAACGTGATTTTTAAGCTTAAAGTACGGCACCCATCGTGTGCGAGTCGGACTTAATATCGGTTTGTGGGTTTTTTTTTTTTTTGGGGGGGGTGAGAAATCATCCTATGACTTCTTCCGCTCTAGGGTGGAGCGGAAGGGCGTGTCAGACTCTTACTGACTAAAACCCACCCCTGTTCCTCCCTGCCTTGAGTGCCCAGGGGCGAGGTAACTCTTTCGAATTTATCCTCCACCCCCGGGCAAGCATCGGCCGTGGCAGGCCCCGTCCTTTTGCTGAGAACTCTTTGAGGCGCGTGTGGAACAGTACGCGCCGTCGACTCTCGGGCATGGTGCTGATCGGACGGCGAGTTACCCACTACTCGCCGTCCGCAAGCCCGGGTATCGGTTTGTGGGTTAAATAGGTCTAACCGTGACCTGCGCTTTCGCCCATAAACTAGCTCTGCTGGTGAGAAACCTGTGACAGAATGAACCGAATTTCAATAATAAAAAAGGTACTTTAAAACTTTTAACTTTCGCTCTGCATTATGCAGTATACTTACCTAATAATAAAATAATAATAAAAAACGACCGGGTTAAAAATATCACTTCAGAATTCTATTTCTATTCTTTCTTCATCATCTTTACGTTTTAATCATCCTAAATCACAAGTTACGTTGTGTACCCTTATTTATAAATCTTCTTTTGGTGTCGATTCTGACTCCAATTTTGTCCGACCAGTATGGAGACACCTGGATAGCTTTGTTATTGTCTTCGTTTAGATCATTCAAGGTGCAGGTGGTTGTGGATGCTGGACAGGCAAGGAGGTGACGCATGTCCTGTAAAAGACTCCACACTGGCACAGAGTTTGGGTCAAGGCCTCCATTTGGCCAGATTTTAACTACAGCGACCAACCTGGGTCCACAATCGGTTATGAGATATCCAGATTGGCCACTGCAGTTCCCGTCCAAGCTGCAGAGGTTCTGCAGGAGTGATTAAGTGTGGAGGGGTGGGATGTCTGTTCCTCCACAGTTCGTATCTCTCGTTTGGCCCGCTGTCTTCCAAAGAGGTCGTGTGTCTTAGGAAGCTTTTGCAACTTTTTAGGCGTGCAGGTGGGAGTTGATCACTCGTCACCCCCTGTATGGGCTACAGGGGGTGACGGTCGTCTCGTTCCTGTTTTATTTTCTCGTTGCGGCTGGCTGTCTCGCGACGAATGTCTAGAGGAGCTATACCCGCCAGTGGGTACAACATTGTAAGCGATAAATTTTAAGCACCCAGTTACGATGCGACAGGTATCGTTAAGCGCTTTGTCGACTTTTTTAGCATGGGTAGAAAGATGCTACACTGGGCATACAAACTCCCCTGCAGAAAAAAAAGACATGACCAGTAGTACGGAGACCTGCGGGGATGCTCTCCATGTAGTGGACGTAAGGCGGCGAAGAACGTTATTTCTCGTCCCGACTTTTTGTTTCGTTAATAGACAGTGAAACTTATATGTCAGAAATCCATCCAGAGTGATACCAAGGTTGAAGGCACCCGGGCCTGTGGACGGCGAGCAGTGGGTAGCTCGCCATCCGATCAACACCAGGCCCGTGAGTCAACGGCGCGTTGTGTTCCACGCGCGCCTCAAAGAGATGTTGTCAGCCACCACTGATGGGACCCATCGTGGCCGGTGCCATGCCTAGGGGTAGCGGATAAATTCTGAAAATGAGTTACCGCACCCCAAGGCACTCAGGCAGGGAAGGAACAGGGGTGGGTTTTAGTCAGTAAGAGTCTGGCACGGCCTCCCGCTCCACCCAGAGTGGGAGAAGTCATTAGATGATTTACCACCCCACCCCCAAAAAAAGAAAAAGGTCGAAGGCAGTACTTTATTTCGACGCCTTGTCACGAGATACTGAGGGTCCTATTAGACAGACGGTTGCCGAGATGGAAAACACAGGACTGGGTCTTAGAAGGATTAGGCCGTAGGGCATTCTCATCGTAGTATTTTCCAAGTGCTGTCAGAGCTTCTGTCAGTTTTTCTTCAGCCTCTTCACAACTACCTGTCAGGGAAGCTAATGCAAAATCGTTGCAGAAAGCGTTTTGTTTGTGGAGAGCAAGGCTGGTCATTTATGTTGATGTTAAATAACTCCAGAGCTAACACGCTACCTTGGGTGAGACCGTTCTTCTGACAGCACCACCTACTTTTGGTGCTATCGAGATGGACTTGGAAGCGACGTTTATTCAGAAGAATAATCTAATTTGGTACTTTTGAGATCAGCATTTTAAAGATAATCTTGAATTCAACGATTTACATTCTGGAACACAGTGCCGGTGTAGTACTAAATTGCTACAGTGGTCATCATTTGGAACACAGACTATCGCTAAAATGATTTATACCTTATGAAAAATGCCTTCCTTTTTCTTTCTTTTTCTATTCTATTCTAATTTTATTTTCTCTAACGACATAAAATTAAAAATAAGTACTTAGAAAATAATGCTAAAGCACCAACTATACTTAAATCTTATGCAAACAATTATGCTAAATTGCTAAACAGTTAAAACATCATCTTCCTGCCCTTATCCCATGTTATTTGGGGTCGGCGCAACACGTTTTTTTCTTCCATTCTGTCCTGTCAGCCGTCACGCTATCACTAACTCTCTTTTCTTTCATATCATTCCTCACACAATCCATCCATACTTTCTTTGGCCTCCGTCTCCCTCTCCATCCATCCACTTTTATATTCATAACTATTTTAGTTACATGTGTTTCATCAATCCTCTTCACATGACCATACCAAGATCAGAGATTTCAGAATTCCTAGATACCAATACGCGAAAGGAGAGACAATTATTGCGAGAAGAAATGCTGAAAGCTCGAAGAAGCGGGTTATTTGCAACCATCAAAAACAATCAGCTGTTTATTGAAGGACAGAAAATAAACCTAAATGATAAAAAATATAAAACGGAACAGAACAATAACATGACAAGAACAGCCAATAACCACAATATAGACAGGAACTGCAACCTACGCAACACCAACCAAGACGCTGAAAACCACTCCTTTCGAAACCATAGACCTACCTTGTAAAATACTCTTTCAAAATATTCAGAGCATAAACAACAAACAACACATTATAGAAGATTTCTTAACAGAAAACCCAATTTATCAAGCTATATGCATATCTGAGTCGAGGCTATCCGAAGAAAAAATGCCTCTTATTCAATTTAGTGGCTACAAAATTTCATCATCATATTGTAGAAGAACTCGAGAAGGAGGCGGTGTCTGTATACTCTTACAAGATCAAATCGAATATATAGAGAGGAATGATATCTCAAACATGTCTACTGAATATGTACTGGAAGTGTGCGCTACTGAGTTACCTAAACAAAACCTTTTATTAGTTACAATATATTGGAATAGAAAAGAGGAAGATATATTTATTAATAAATTAAATTTAATCTTAAACTATTTAAATATTAAGTATAGTAAATTGAACATTGTTATAGGTGGAGATTTTAATATTGATATTTTAGGCAATAACTTAAAAACTAACCAATTTTTAGATCTCATGCTGGAATATAAATTCACTCAACATGTAGAAAAACCTACGCGTATTACAAAAACTACCGCAACATGTCTTGATTTAATATTTACCAATTTTAGTGACAAAAAAATGCTAGTAACCGTGGAAAAATTCGGATTATCGGATCACAACGGAACAATTATAAGTCTAAGCATACCTTAAACACCAAAACAAATAACCTATTACACAAAAAAAAGATTATATAACTCTGCAAACATAAAAGAATTTAAATCTAAATTAAGTCAACAAAACTGGCACGACATTATACAAATAAATAATAATATAAATGAAAATTATAATGCATTCAGCAACCTCCTAGTAAATAGTTTAAATCAATGTATCCCTATGCGTAAAATTAAACTAAAAACCAACTTTAAAAAATACTGGCTAACTACAGGCATTAGAGTTTCCTGTAAAAACAAAAGATTGCTAAAATTACTTTCGTCTAAAACTAAAAATCAAGTAATTACACAATATTATAAAAAATACGAAAAAATACTGAAAAAATCTGTTACAATGGCAAAAAAAATACAATACATAAACAAAATAAAGAAATCCGACAACAAAGTAAAAACAATGTGGAGCATTATAAATGAGAGAACCAATAAAAAATCAAAAAAGGAAATGTATAACATACAACTACAGCACAACAATATTTTCACATGTGAACCTAAACAAGTAGCTGATATCTTTAACAATTTTTTTGCGTCTATAGGAGAAAACAGCAGCAATCCATCTGGCAGTGAACTGGACGTAACCTCAGTACTAAACCCCACGGAGAATACCATGTTCCTTAGCCCAGTAGATGCTTGGGAAGTAAATAAAATAATTAAAAACCTGAAAAATAAAAAAAGTCACGGTATAGACGACATACCACCTATGTTATTGAGAGAATGCGCGAACGAACTTACCTTGCCATTTTATCTTTTATTAAATCAGTCATTTACAGAAGGCACTTTCCCGGAATTGCTAAAGAAATCTTTAATTAAACCGATTCATAAAAAAAAACACAAAAAGTGATCCTAACAATTACCGCCCAATAGCTCTATTGCCCTCAGCCTCAAAGATCTTCGAAAAAGCTATGTGTGATCGTATTTATACCTTTTGCGAAAAATTTAATATATTCAACGACTGTCAAAATGGTTTCCGGAAAAATCGTTCTACTACATTAGCTGTGTACAAATACATCCAGGCAGCCCTTAATATTATAAACAACAAAGAGTACGCGATAGGAATACTATTAGACATGACCAAAGCCTATGATAAGGTACAATTTAAAATACTGCTTAACAAATTATACGGAATAGGAATTCGCGGGAAAGCCCATGAATGGCTCTCGTCGTACTTACACAATAGAGAACAGGTAGTTGAAATTGAATACTTTAATAAAAATAGTAGAGAAATAGAAAAAATCCGGTCAAGTAGTAAAACTATTAACGCCTCCATCCCCCAAGGAAGTGTCATAGGGTGTTTACTATTTCTCATAAATATTAACGACTTACCGAAAACCATAGAGGGACCGTGTGTTTTGTTCGCGGATGATATATCCCTACTAGTCTCATGTCGCAACAATACAAATGTAGAGGAAATACTTAACTCCACACTCACTAAAACATGTAACTGGATGAACTCGCATAACCTAGAAATTAATTACACTAAAACTAAATTAATGACTTTCCACCCTTACCAAAAAGCACCATTATACTTGAATTTCAAATTTAATGGTTCAAAATTGGAAAGCATTGACGAATGCACATTACTTGGACTTACAATAGATAAACATATTAACTGGAAATCACAAATACAAAAAACCCGTGCAAAACTTTCAAAGTTCTCGTATGCTCTTCGCGAAATAAAAAAGACCACCAACTTACAAACTGCTCTCACCATCTACTATGCGTATGCTAATGCATGGCTAAGTTACGGCGTAACCCTCTGGGGTAATAGCACAGATGCACCTACACTCTTTACCCTACAAAAAAAATTAATTAGAATTTTGGCAAATATTGATCAGAACTGACAGCTGCAAACCTTATTTTAAAAAACACAACATTCTAACCCTCCCCAGTATCTAAATTTTAGAAACATGCAAATTCGTTCGTAAGCATCATGAGTTTTATACAAAACGCGAAGACATCCAATCACGTTACGCACTCAGGCACCGATCTAGACTAAATCTACCAACCTCCAGGTTAAAAATGCATTCTACAGGTCCCTATGTGATGTCTATAAAAATATATAACAAACTGCCCGAATTATTAAAGAAAGAGGAAAAGTTAAATATATTTATAAAAAAGATTAAAGAATTTCTGACAAACAAATGTTATTATTCCATAGATGAATATTTTAATGACAAGTTTAAATAATAAAAATAATAGAATTAAATTGAATGACATTTAAATATTAGTATTACTTATTTGACATTTAAATAATAGAATTAAATTAAAATGACATTTAAATATTAGTATTACATAATTGACATATAAATAATAGAATTAAATTTAATGACTTTTAAATATTAGTATTACATAATTGACATATAAATAATAGAATTAAATTGAATGACATTTGAATATTAGTAGTATTAAATAATTGACATGTAAATAATAGAATTAAGTACATTGAATGACATTTAATTATTAGCATTACATAATTGACATATAAATAAAAGAAAAAATAACAGAAATAATAGAATTAAATTGAAGAAATTAATCTACATATAATCATTACTAAAAATAAAACTTATACCAGCTACGGTTATAAAATTAAATTTAATCATTAATTGATTATTTTTTAAGTTACGATATAGTTCATATAAATCTAATAACTACCTAAAATAGAGCTTCCTCTCTTCTACCTTTTTGCTGTGCCCGACAGGGTCCATAACAATCCCTATTATAAACACATACCACCTAAGCATACCTATATTTTATGGAAAAGCAATAAAGATATTGAGTATTGAGTATTGAAGATAAGTGGTTCCCTTTAAAGTTTTTGATGACTGGCGCCACGTTTAAACGACCTCTAGTGGACTCATTTCTCACTTTATCCATTCTCGTTACTCCACACATCCATCTCAACATTCTCATCTCCGCCACATGCAATCTTTTTTCATCCGTGTTTTTCACAGCCCAACATTCTGACCCATACAGTACGACAGGTCTAATCACGGACTTGTAGATTTTCCCCAAACAGTTAAAACCAACAGTAATAAGTAATAGCTAACAGACTGTTGAACAATAAATTCAAAAATTTAAAATTAATAATGTAACAATGTCATAAAATTACAAAAAATGATAAAATGCCGTTGCTGTAGTGAAGAGAATGTTGAAAGGAAAAACGTTCTAAAAGGCCTTTGTCCTAAAAATGTGTTGCTAAAGCGACGTTTGTTCAAAAAACATTTCAGAAAACCGTCGCTTTAGATCTTGAAATTCGGGGTATCCTTGCATTTTTACAAATGCTAAAGCGCCAAAATTGGCTGCGATTGGCTTGGATTCTAAATATATCGACGCAAAAAAAAAATCTAATCTACGATATATATAACTCATTTTGGCCAAAATGGCGCTTTAGCATTTTCTCCTTTCCAGTGACGATGTTTATTTTAACTATATATATAAACATATAGTTCCGTAACCATTTTCTTCTTAGTAATTTTTTATTAGTTTATGTATCTGCCATATTATCTTTCCATCAACCTTGGTTGACTGGTAGAGAATGCCTAAGGCATTAAGTCCGCCTTTACACATTTGTGTTGCGTGAAGTTTTAATAAATAACTAAATAAACTGTAATATAAATAAAACCACCAGTTTCATAAATATTTGTATTAAGGCTTTTTTAATCCCATTATTCGTTATAGATTTATTAGACGCCAAACTATAGGATCCATCGGATGGCAGGGCTTCAATAATTGGGATTTTTTTGTTTAACTACATACTTCACACTCCTCTTCTCCCGTGAGAAACATGTAACTGAAAAAAAAAGTTACATTTTTATTTAAACCTTTCAAACTAATATTGTAAAGGCGAAAGTTTGTGTGGGTGTGTGTTTGTATGTTAATTCTTCACGCTCAAACGGCTGGGCCGATTTCGATGAAATTTGGTATGTATTTACCTTATACCCTGAATTAACACATAGGCTTTTCATACCGGTCTACTCGGGTGAAACCGCGGGGCGAAGCTGGTGAGTAATAAATAGGAGGCGTATTAACTTCCTAATTTCGCAACGCTTTGGCTTCTTTTCTAAAATTAGTGTTTATTTTTAAATTAGTCTGAAATTTTATTTAACTTTGTTTTACAAATACTGAAAATAAAATCACAATGAAAAATTCTGAAAATGCAATGGGAGCTAAATGTTTTCATTAGCGCTAAACAAAGACGAAGAAATTGCTTTTATTTTTCAGCGGAGTAACTGTAATGAATAGACCCATATTTATTTTTCTACAGCTAGGTTTTTACCATGCTGAATGTTAGTTCGAATACTCTTATTGCTCTTATTATTAGCTTCAGAATATTGTATTTCTGTCATTATTTATTTTGGCCACAGATACTATAAATTAAGTCTAAAGTGGTCCAATAGAGTAGTTGACTCATTTTACATATTTTTTTTTATCAAAAAGTATCTTAGTTCAAATTTGACAATAAAAGGCTAATAAATTTAATCGATATAAAATTGTACTCACCGTTCACAGGTAATGCATGTTCCAAGCAGCTTAACTTTTCCGCCCTGGCACGGGCAAACTGATGGTCCATAGATAAAATATTGTCTCTTAACTCGTATATTAACAGAACTGTCTGGCAGCCCGGGTGCTGGGCTATCAACCGGTTGCCCCGAACACAGCGCGACGAGTAGCGAGAGCATTACGACAGACATAACAAAGAACTTCATGCTGACAGTAACAGGTGCTGCCGTGCGTGCTACTCGACTGCGGGGAGCTAAATGCCATATTATTGGATATGTTCGGTTTTAATTAATTTATATCTTTGTTTTATATGAGTCATTGAATTCAATAGCATCCAAGTAGGTACCGAATAACATAAAGGCGCAGTTATACGACTTTTAATGGTTTTTAATTGAACATCACGTCTAAACGACTAGTTTCATTTCTTTAAAAAAAAATATATGTTACTGTACAAAAAATTCACCGTAATTTGTTCTGAGAATATTTGATTTTATATTATTATAACATTAATTATAGGTACAATTAATTTGTAAACTTATGTCTAACGCGGATAAAAAAATGAAAATCACGCAAAAACTATAAAGCGTACTTTTATGAAACTCTCACCATTTTAAAGATAATTTATAATTTAATGTCAGTGTTATATTTTAATACCTGTTGTTTTATGTGTAATAAATTAATAATGCGTCGAATTGCCTTTATAAAAACAAATAATAAAAAATATACATAATATTATACATAATTATGTATTAATGGGAACCAATGTGAACGTGTTTTTTATTTATTTCGCTTTTTAACCATTTTTTTTTTACAAGTGCGGGTCGGACTCGCGCACGAAGAAAAAACGAAGCCACGAGCAAAGTGCTAGTAACATAATTATAAAAAGTAAAAATCTTTTTAAGACAAACTTTTATATGAACTTAAAATACTAATTAAAATTTAGATACCTAAGCGTACAACTATAATATTTTAGGCTTATCCTTATAACAGTGTAAGAGACGTTCACGTCTCAAGTTTTAAAGAAAATGTAATAGTTACAACTATAAATATTTTTTAGTTTACGTTTTTATTTGATTGAAGCTTGCCTTATAACGATTTTATACTTAATTTTATAGTTTTTAACATTAAAATTTATTGAGAAACTTATCCTGACTCCAGGAGCGTATCAACTCTAAGCCTGAAAGAGCAGTATCAGTATCTTGGGCAGCAGCAATCTACTTCTAGCCAGCTAACCTTTTACATCTTGTCAATCAAAAGAAAATCGAACCTAAACGATTAGTGTGCTATAACTTGTCAAGACCAATTTAAATAGCCTTACCTTATAGGGCTACATTGGTAAGTTGAGGGTTTCCTTCCAGACCTTTCAGATCCAACATCAGACCCTGGACTATACTTGGAACAATAGTTTTAGTCAATACAAAATCGGCGAGACCAAACAATAAGGAACATTCTTGTTTAGTATCTATGGTACCCTTCTGGCTCTATCATCATACCCTAGTCATCGCCTAGTTTAATGATACTAAAATAATAAGGAATTTTAAAAATAACCTAAAGGGGGCTTCCCCTTTAATTTATTTTTTAGAGTTGTTTTGGTCACCCTCCGGTTTTATCATTAGACCCTGGGCACCACCACCTTTAAATGTAATATCGCTTGTCAATACATATCTAATGGATGGAATGAGTCCAAACAAATTGATGCCATCTGGTTTGGTGGTGGTGGCCACCCATCAGCTCCATCATCAGACCAGCTTTATAGTACTTATATTATTTTATTGGTACTTAATTTTATAGGTAATGCAATTCAGCTTAATGACCAGAAAGTGTTTAAAAAATGGGTTACTATTTTGTAACTGGAAACACACAAAACTAAAGCAAGTTAATAAAAAGTATGAAACAATATGTAGGTACTTCTTATAGGTTTACCTGTAATTTGTAAGTAAAGAACTGTGTTCTGATTTAAAAAAAAATTGGACAGTAGTTTCAGAGATAAGGGGAAGAGAATGGTAAATTTTCGTTTATTTTCTCAAAGAACTTTAAAACGATTCATTTTAAAATTAAAAAAAATACATTTTTGAGACCTTCACAATGCGCCCTTCCATTTGACATGTCATAAGGAACAATAAAAAAACTTTATTTTTAAATTTTCAGAATTTCCCCCATATAGTGACCCTTAGCTAAAGGAGGGATAAAACACATGTAACTAAAAGAGTTGTGAATATCAATGTGGATGGATGGAGAGGGAGAGGGAGGCCGAAGAAAAGATGGATGGATTGTGTGCGTGATATGAAAGAAAAGGGAGTTAGTGATAGCGTGACGGCTGACAGGACAGAATGGAAGAAAAAAACATGTTGCGCCGACCCCAAGTAACATGGGATAAGGGCAGGAAGATGATGAGTGACCGTCAAATTATTATTCCAAATTAATTAATTCACGTTACCCGCCCGTGTTTGGGTAATAGAAATACACTTGTGTAGCACCGTGATTTTGAAAATAATTATTACAAAATCAAGTTCTTGGAAAAAAAACAAAAAATAAAGTGTGGGTCTATTCTTTTTTGAAAATCGGTTGTATTTTTGTAAAAAAGCAAAGTTTTTTTTTCTTTTGGCTTTACACGGTTTGCGCATAAAGCCAGTGTCAAGTTTAGAAAGTATCTAGTTTTTAGATAAATATTACCTACAGTAACTACCACTAGAATGCGGATGTGGCAGCAAATGTGCCAATTCAGTCTTTTCGGCAAGCTTCGCTGAGGTAATCAATACTACAATAAAATTCTCAGCTTTGTTTTGCCGTCATGATTGCGCCTATTTCAATGATTCCACATATTGTCCAGTTGCGTAGACACTTGCGACACGAAACCACACCAATTATACATCACACTTTAATATTATGCACTATATAGTAATCAATTTGCTTCTCTCGAAAAAATCCCGCCAAAACCCGCAGGATCAACTTAAAAGTACCTAAAAGTAGGCAAAGGTATTCATTGTCAGCTTATAACAAAAGTTTGTATATCTTCAACATTAGGTTTTTGGCGCATTCAAAATCATAAATGACCGTCGTTTGTGGCCAGTGTGAGTTATTAAGAGGTGATAAATGGCACTACAGCTCAGCCCTAGCCATATTACATTTCTATTGTCGTTTACGCTAACGCTTAGAACAAAATATATGGCAATGAAATTACCTGCGATAAGTCACGTGACACTTATCGACGTAGGTAATGTCATTGCCATACATATTGTTCCAAGCGTTAGCGTAAACGCTAATAGAAATGTAACATGGCTAGGGGGGCAGGTATGTTGTGATTGTGATTGGCTGAGTTGATTGATGATATTGACCTCTGCAGTGAGAGATTTATAACTCTTCTATGTCTGGTGGCCGCAACCGCGACTGCTGAGCGTGAGGTCCTGGGTTCGATTCCCGGGTTGGGTAAAATGTGCTACTAGGTTATTCCATTAAAAAAAAAGGAATTACTCTATGGCAGTACAGAGTTTGGAAGTTGGTGGTGTGACACCCCGTGCCTCGAAAAATACGTAAAGGAACGTGGTCCTGAGCTCTCCCCGATCGAGTCGGATTGCCGTCCTATCGGACTAGGAAAGTGCATCTGTGTTTGCGCTGGGCACGCCACCATTGCGGTGGTAGTGCCTCTCTTTGAGGAGTGGCTGGAGAGGCGCCACGGCATCCTCACCTTCCGCTTGACGCAGGTCCTCACCGGACATGGCTGTTTAGGGAGGTTCCTGTTTCAAATCAAGCGGGAGGTGACCCCCGGGTGTTTCCACTGCGAGGATCGCCCAGAGGACACGGTGGAGCATACGGTGGAGGTTTGCCCTGCTTGGGCAGAGCACCGCCGTGTACTCGTGGATGCGATAGGCGGCAGCGACCTCTCGCGCCCAGCCCTGGTTCAGGCCATGGTACGGAGCGAGAGGGAATGGGAAGCTGTCTCCTCCTTCTGCGAAGCAGTAATGCTCGTGAAGAGGGAGGCGGCATGGGTGAGAGAGACTCAACAACAGAGTCGCCCTTACGCCCTCAGCAGCAGCCACAGCAGGACATGCCAGGGGCTTCCAGCACCGCGAGACGATCTCCGGCCACCGTAGACCCGGACCTGCGGACGGCTAGTAGTGGATAACTCGCCGTCCGATCAGCACCAGACCCGAGAGTCGACGGCGCGTAGTGTTGCACGCGCGCCTCTTAGAGTTGTCAGCAAATAGGACGGGGCCCGTCATGGCCGATGCCTGCCCCCGGTTGTGGATAAATTCGAAAGAGTTACCTCGCCCTTGGGCACTCAGGGCAGGGAGGAACTGGGGTGGGTTTAGTCAGTAAGAGTCTGACACGCCCTTCCGCTCCACCCTAGAGCGGGAGAAGTCATTGGATGATTTCCCGCCCACCAAAAAAAAAAAAATCTGTGTTTGCGCACAGCCACGTGCTTTATAACATCTCCTGCGTACTTGGTTAATCTCCATTAAGATTGGCTACGGTGATCGAAATTCGGTCAAGAAGATTATTATCATTGTGCAATCATTTTAGAGTGAGTGAGTTGGATAATGTAGCTTCATACTACATTGTTAAAGTTTATTATCATAATACCGATCATTTTGAAGTTAACTGTACAGTTTACGACTACTTTTCAAAGTAGTTATTTATTCTAATTTTACTATTGAAACATTTTTGTGATGGAAATTAATCTACAAATTAGTTTGTTAACTCGTACAAACTTTTTAATGATACTTTGTCAAGTTCCCAACTTTAATTTTTGATTTCCAAAAGTGAGTATTAGCATTACATTCCATACCAATATAAGTACCGGATTATTATCTCTTAACTCGTCGCACACCCATTTAGCAGACACGTGATCATCTGCCTCGCCTTTTCCAACTATCTTGGGGTCGGTTTCGAGTCTAACCGGATGCAGCTGAATACCAGTATTTTACATGGAGCGACTGCCTATCTGGCCTCCACAACCCAGTTACCCAGGTACCCAATAAGACTGGTTGTCAAACTTTCGTACTTCTAACGACCCGTAACGACTGTCAAAGATCCACGATTGACAACCGGGCCCTACGGCTTAACGTGCTTTCCCAGGCACGGAAGAGTCTCGGTATGTAAAGATGGTCACTCATCTATGGACCAACCCCGGTAAGCGTAGCTTAAACTGATGGATCGACCCGTGCGGCTGTTATTACTTTAGTCACGAGCTCCAATTAGCAGACACAATCGATTTTAATTGTAATCTGCGTACCTTTTTTTTTTGGTGTAAAGTTTGTGTATGTAAGTTACAATCAAAGATAGGATTATTCCACAGTTCTTTTGCGGAGCTAAGTGAAAAATAAGCTCGATATAAATACTCATTATTTTCACCTCTCCGTGGGAAGTAAAAATGCTCGTGGATAATTGAAGTGACACTGGTGAGTTTAAAAATTCTTTTCAGGATTTCATTTCACAAAGGCATTCATGAATAGTCGCAATTTTTGGAGCACGATAACAATTTTTCGTTTTTGTTTTTTGTTGGGGCATTTTAGACAATAAAGAAAAGCAAGTAACTTCATGGTTACTCTTTTTAGGGTTCCGTACTCAAAGGGTAACCAACGGGACCCTATTACTAAGACTCCGCTGTCCGTCTGTCTGTCAGCGGGCTGTGTCTCACGATCCGTAATAGCTGCACAGTTGAAATTTTCACAGACTGTGTATTTCTGTTGCCGCTCTAACGTACGTGCGTAGCGTGCGTTGTTCGCTGTTGCGCGTTTTAGTTTATTTTTATTATTTGTTGTTATAGCGGCTATAGAAATACACGCTGTGTGAAAATTTCAACTGTCTATCTATTACGGATCATGAGATAGAGCCCAAAAAATAACCCAAAAAGAAACATGTTTTTTTTTTCAGTTTATGGTACGGAACCCTTCCGACTCACACTTGGCCGGGTTTTACTTTTAAGGGATCGTATTCGTTTTTTTTAAATTATAAGTAACCTAAATCCTACTAATATTATAAATGTGAAAGTTTGTGAGTGTGTATGTTTGGTTCTTCTTCACGCCCAAACGGCTGGATTTAGATGAAATTTGGTATTTAGATAGCTTATACCCTTTCTTATCCCGGTCTACGCGGGTGAAACTGCGGAGCGCAGCTAGTAGGTTGTCTAAAGCAACGAGTTGTAATGGATAGGTATAAGAGAATAATATAAACCACATGAATTACCACAAATTTCTTTTAGGTATCGTGTTTATTGACGTATTGTACTTTTAGATATTGTGTTTATATTGACGTATTGTACTTTTGCTATTGTTCTTTGACTAAGACCTGTAAGGAAATCTATTGTACTCGTAAATAAATGCAAGGTTACACAGCTTACCTATATTAGAGGTCAGAAATTCCCAACAAGAATTCTGATCTCATGTTGTTACGTCATATTGTTTGTATTCAGTTTGTAACGGAAATTGGTAGTCATACATTAAATACTGCTTCTACTCGTGAAAATGAACAACTTTCTTCAAAGAAGTTGTAAGTAATATGTTCTCAAAAAAAAACTAGTGAAATTGAATTGAAGATTGAATATACGTTAAACCTTTACAGTATATCTATAATTAGATACGAGTTTCATACTACAAATGAAATCAAAATTATTATGAAAAATAATATGTAAAAAAAAAAAAAAATCTGTAATCCTCTTACAAATCAACTGTAAACGATGAAGCCTTCTATTTATGAAACATTATGATTATGTTGACATCTAAAACACATTTATTTAATGTACCTACTGTGACAGTTTAAACACTAATGAAATGTTATTCTTAAAAATAATAAAAAATGTACGCTGAATCACACTTAGATACCTGGCCAAAAAATAATACTGCTAGCGCAATCTATGTAAGTTTATTCTCTAATATATTACCTTAATTTCACTAAGAACAAGGGTGCCGCCTACAGACACTGCAGTGTAGCATAGGTACTAAGACTTTATGTAACATTAATATACCTTAAACCCATATATGTATATCAACTACCCGAAAGCCACACAAAGTCGGGGGCCGAGTCACCCGCGTCCGTAGGAGTATACCCATTGAGTCCCTACACGTGGTCCCCGGGTGGTGCTAATCAGGTGACACAAACTGGTGGTAGGTTTTGACCGATGGCTTGCGACCACCCACTGGGCAAAGACGTACCGCCAAGCGGCCTGGCCGTGTTCCGGTACGATGCTCAGTGTAGCCAATCCAGAGGAGTTGGGTCTAATATAGGTAATATTAGAGGTCAGAAATTCCCAACAAGAATTCTGATCTCATGTTGTTACGTCATATTGTTTGTATTCAGTTTGTAACGGAAATTGGTAGTCATACATTAAATACTGCTTCTACTCGTGACAATGAACAACTTTCTTCAAAGAAGTTGTAAGTAATATGTTCTCAAAAAAAAACTAGTGAAATTGAATTGAAGATTGAATATACGTTAAACCTTTACAGTATATCTATAATTAGATACGAGTTTCATACTACAAATGAAATCAAAATTATTATGAAAAATAATATAATGTAAAAAAAAAAAAAATCTGTAATCCTCTTACAAATCAACTGTAAACGATGAAGCCTTCTATTTATGAAACATTATGATTATGTTGACATCTAAAACACATTTATTTAATGTACCTACTGTGAAAGTTTAAACACTAATGAAATGTTATTCTTAAAAATAATAAAAAATGTACGCTGAATCACACTTAGATACCTGGCCAAAAAATAATACTGCTAGCGCAATCTATGTAAGTTTATTCTCTAATATATTACCTTAATTTCACTAAGAACAAGGGTGCCGCCTACAGACACTGCAGTGTAGCATAGGTACTAAGACTTTATGTAACATTAATATACCTTAAACCCATATATGTATATCAACTACCCGAAAGCCACACAAAGTCGGGGGCCGAGTCACCCGCGTCCGTAGGAGTATACCCATTGAGTCCCTACACGTGGTCCCCGGGTGGTGCTAATCAGGTGACACAAACTGGTGGTAGGTTTTGACCGATGGCTTGCGACCACCCACTGGGCAAAGACGTACCGCCAAGCGGCCTGGCCGTGTTCCGGTACGATGCTCAGTGTAGCCAATCCAGAGGAGTTGGGTCGAAATAGTTGTTCCATTGCAGGCAGACCAACCGGGCTCGCGCTGATATGGATGTATCGGGAGACTAGTCGCGGAGGGTAGCGGGATCCGAGGCACGGTGCGCCGCTGGCCGACCGCAGTTAGTAGGGGGCCCAAGTAGTGTACTAGCCACACACGAAAGGCTGCCCCGCCAACTGACGAAAAATCTCGGAATGCACTGCACTGCTCTGTGTGGAGCGGGATATCAGAATTTTACTGACTAAAACCCACCCATGTCCCGTGTGGCGAGCGATGTGACGGCGGGCTACCCATTACTCGCCGTTCGCAAGACCGCGCCTACGGTGTCTGGAGATTTACTTGCGACCCCGGACGCCCAGGGCGTCTCCTGCGGCGGCTGCTGGGAGCGTGAGGGCGTCCCCGTGGAGTCTCCCTCACGCGTTCCGCGTCCTTCTTCGCGAGCATTTTTCGTCGCGGGAAAGCCCATGAATGGCTCTCGTCGTACTTACACAATAGAGAACAGGTAGTTGAAATTGAATACTTTAATAAAAATAGTAGAGAAATAGAAAAAATCCGGTCAAGTAGTAAAACTATTAACGCCTCCATCCCCCAAGGAAGTGTCATAGGGTGTTTACTATTTCTCATATATATTAACGACTTACCGAAAACCATAGAGGGACCGTGTGTTTTGTTCGCGGATGATATATCCCTACTAGTCTCATGTCGCAACAATACAAATGTAGAGGAAATACTTAACTCCACACTCACTAAAACATGTAACTGGATGAACTCGCATAACCTAGAAATTAATTACACTAAAACTAAATTAATGACTTTCCACCCTTACCAAAAAGCACCATTATACTTGAATTTCAAATTTAATGGTTCAAAATTGGAAAGCATTGACGAATGCACATTACTTGGACTTACAATAGATAAACATATTAACTGGAAATCACAAATACAAAAAACCCGTGCAAAACTTTCAAAGTTCTCGTATGCTCTTCGCGAAATAAAAAAGACCACCAACTTACAAACTGCTCTCACCATCTACTATGCGTATGCTAATGCATGGCTAAGTTACGGCGTAACCCTCTGGGGTAATAGCACAGATGCACCTACACTCTTTACCCTACAAAAAAAATTAATTAGAATTTTGGCAAATATTGATCAGAACTGACAGCTGCAAACCTTATTTTAAAAAACACAACATTCTAACCCTCCCCAGTATCTACATTTTAGAAACATGCAAATTCGTTCGTAAGCATCATGAGTTTTATACAAAACGCGAAGACATCCAATCACGTTACGCACTCAGGCACCGATCTAGACTAAATCTACCAACCTCCAGGTTAAAAATGCATTCTACAGGTCCCTATGTGATGTCTATAAAAATATATAACAAACTGCCCGAATTATTAAAGAAAGAGGAAAAGTTAAATATATTTATAAAAAAGATTAAAGAATTTCTGACAAACAAATGTTATTATTCCATAGATGAATATTTTAATGACAAGTTTAAATAATAAAAATAATAGAATTAAATTGAATGACATTTAAATATTAGTATTACTTATTTGACATTTAAATAATAGAATTAAATTAAAATGACATTTAAATATTAGTATTACATAATTGACATATAAATAATAGAATTAAATTTAATGACTTTTAAATATTAGTATTACATAATTGACATATAAATAATAGAATTAAATTGAATGACATTTGAATATTAGTAGTATTAAATAATTGACATGTAAATAATAGAATTAAGTACATTGAATGACATTTAATTATTAGCATTACATAATTGACATATAAATAAAAGAAAAAATAACAGAAATAATAGAATTAAATTGAAGAAATTAATCTACATATAATCATTACTAAAAATAAAACTTATACCAGCTACGGTTATAAAATTAAATTTAATAATTAATTGATTATTTTTTAAGTTACGATATAGTTCATATAAATCTAATAACTACCTAAAATAGAGCTTCCTCTCTTCTACCTTTTTGCTGTGCCCGACAGGGTCCATAACAATCCCTATTATAAACACATACCACCTAAGCATACCTATATTTTATGGAAAAGCAATAAAGATATTGAGTATTGAGTATTGAAGATAAGTGGTTCCCTTTAAAGTTTTTGATGACTGGCGCCACGTTTAAACGACCTCTAGTGGACTCATTTCTCACTTTATCCATTCTCGTTACTCCACACATCCATCTCAACATTCTCATCTCCGCCACATGCAATCTTTTTTCATCCGTGTTTTTCATAGCCCAACATTCTGACCCATACAGTACGACAGGTCTAATCACGGACTTGTAGATTTTCCCCAAACAGTTAACATCAACAGTAATAAGCAATAGCTAACAGACTGTTGAACAATAAATTCAAAAATTTAAAATTAATAATGTAACAATGTCATAAAATTACAAAAAATGATAAAATGCCGTTGCTGTAGTGAAGAGAATGTTGAAAGGAAAAACGTTCTAAAAAGAATTTGTCCTAAAAATGTGTTGCTAAAGCGACGTTTGTTCAAAAAACATTTCAGAAAACCGTCGCTTTAGATCTTGAAATTCGGGGTATCCCTGCATTTTTACAAATGCTAAAGCGCCAAAAATTGGCTGCGATTGGCTTGGATTCTAAATATATCGATGCAAAAAAAAATCTAATCTACGATATATATAACTCATTTTGGCCAAAATGGCGCTTTAGCATTTTCTCCTTTCCAGTGACGATGTATGTTAATTTTAACTATATATATAAATATATAGTTCCGTAACCATTTTCTTCTTAGTAATTTTTTATTAGTTTATGTATCTGCCATATTATCTTTCCACCAACCTTGGTTGACTGGTAGAGAATGCCTAAGGCATTAAGTCCGCCTTTACACATTTGTGTTGCGTGAAGTTTTAATAAATAACTAAATAAACTGTAATATAAATAAAACCACCAGTTTCATAAATATTTGTATTAAGGCTTTTTTAATCCCATTATTCGTTATAGATTTATTAGACGCCAAACTATAGGATCCATCAGATGGCAGGGCTTCAATAATTGGGATTTTTTTGTTTAACTACATACTTCACACTCCTCTTCTCCCGTGAGAAACATGTAACTGAAAAAAAAAGTTACATTTTTATTTAAACCTTTCAAACTAATATTGTAAAGGCGAAAGTTTGTGTGGGTGTGTGTTTGTATGTTAATTCTTCACGCTCAAACGGCTGGGCCGATTTCGATGAAATTTGGTATGTATTTACCTTATACCCTGAATTAACACATAGGCTTTTCATACCGGTCTACTCGGGTGAAACCGCGGGGCGAAGCTGGTGAGTAATAAATAGGAGGCGTATTAACTTCCTAATTTCGCAACGCTTTGGCTTCTTTTCTAAAATTAGTGTTTATTTTTAAATTAGTCTGAAATTTTATTTAACTTTGTTTTACAAATACTGAAAATAAAATCACAATGAAAAATTCTGAAAATGCAATGGGAGCTAAATGTTTTCATTAGCGCTAAACAAAGACGAAGAAATTGCTTTTATTTTTCAGCGGAGTAACTGTAATGAATAGACCCATATTTATTTTTCTACAGCTAGGTTTTTACCATGATGAATGTTAGTTCGAATACTCTTATTGCTCTTATTATTAGCTTCAGAATATTGTATTTCTGTCATTATTTATTTTGGCCACAGATACTATAAATTAAGTCTAAAGTGGTCCAATAGAGTAGTTGACTCATTTTACATATTTTTTTTTATCAAAAAGTATCATAGTTCAAAGGACAATGTCCGGAATGGCCCTATGCAACAAAATGTATTGGAATACACGATAATTAACTGTCTATTTTATTATATTAGTTGCAAATACTTTTGTAACACGGACTAGCTGTATGCAAAAATGAACAATAAAAAGTATTTTACGCGACTAATAACATTAATGGCCGACATCTTCACCAAACGTCATGTCGTGTCGATAAAGAATAGGGATGGCCAATTGATTGTAATCGATCGACTGAATATCTAATTTCCTTAAAGTATAATTTAAATCGATTCGAATCGTAAGCCAATATATCGACTTACAAAAAAATCGTGGTCTAAAAGATCGATTTCTAAAAAATTGATTTTATTTTTCAAGTTTACATTTATAATGTAAATATTATCCATTTTATGAAAAACAAGAAAGATAATAAATGATCTTATATCAGTAACATCAGATTTTTTTCGATCAAAAAAATCGATCTATTGGACCGGAAAAATCGATTCTTCGATTAATCGATCTCGGATCGTCATCCCTAGTCACTTGTCACTGTCCTGTCAGTCTACTGATGATTACAATAGCGTCGCTTGCTGTTTGTAATTGTTTGTACCGGTGTGTTTTGGTGACTTGGACTATATTGTATATTACGACTTGGCTATTTTAACGGACTCTGATTGCTTTAAAAAACGACTTACTTGGCTGTGATTTTCGGAACTGTGTACCGCTCAAACGATAACCTGGCACTCTTAAACGGACTTACGCATACGCAATGGAAAGTGGATTTTGTGTAAATTGTGGCTCTGCTGGTGGTTCCATGTTGTTGGAAGATGACCAGATTCGTCACTGTGTACAACAATGGACTGCACCTCTTTTGGTAATTATATTTCTACTTTGTCTGCATACCTATTTTGGGTCCCTTGGTGTATATTATTCTGTTTGCGTTCTTTTCGACTTCTATTAACTGCATACATAAGTTTCTATACTTGACCTTACACATTATGCTTGCAATTATCGTCTTCTCTAAAAAAAAAAGAATGAAAAAAGTATTTGGGGTATTTTCATTTCAAGTAAGATACAAACTGATAGGTAAATACTCTTTAACAAAACAAGTGAACTATGTTTTTTTTTAGGTTCAAGCTCATGATCTCATATGCACAACATGTTGGACAAGTGCTCAAGATATGACTAACACTTCAGTAACAAGTAATATTGGTAGAAACTGTGCACTCTGCAATAGAATGTTACAACCTCGGGCACGTTCACACCAACTGATTTCTCTGAGAACTGACACTCAACATAATGTGAATATCAGAAATATCATCGTGGAAAGACTTATGCCATTGGAGGTATAATATTTTAAGGAAATTATTTTTGGGTCATATTTAACATTGGATTTGCAGTGGTGTCATTGATATTTTTTTTCTTTTAGATTCGTGCATCACATTATATTTGTCATCCTTGTTGGCAAAGATCTGATCGTGCTGCCAGGCATTATTCAGCCCCATCTTCATCAAGGGATACTCCTACAACAAGCAATCAATCAAGATGTGCCAATTGTGGTATTCATTTCAATAGACAGAGACGACACATTCTTCATAATGATGCCATTCTTGTGCAAATACAGCAACGAGTTGCACCACAAATAGTAAGCTTTTATTTCCATTCAAAACTATTTGCATTTATAATAACTCTGTATAGAAGAAAAGGTATAAAATAACAACATGTTTTTTATATTACAGGTGACTGCAAATGATTTCATTTGTGATGCTTGTCACACATTATTTCTCAATAGAGATACCACAACATCACAAGATTTGCAGGATGTACCACTGGTTGGTCATCAACATATTTGTGTTGTATGTGGTTGTTCACTGGCACGAATCCAAAGTCACTCTGTACAAGCAGAAAGTAACAGTCACATTTTAGATGTTGTGCGAAATTGGGTTCAACCGCGAGAGGTGAGAGACTTATGACTTAACTATTGCAATAAATTAAGCTAGCTTAAACTTGAAAGCAATGCCTGATGTACTATTTGGTGTTAGTTAATAGACTTTTTTCTGGTTAGTTTAGTCATGCAACATTTGTAGTGTAAATTGTTTTATTTATTGTACTATACATGCAATGTGTAATTAATTTTTTTTTTTAGATTCAGCCATCAGATTTGCTTTGTAATAGATGCTTTCAAAGAGCAAACATCACAGCTGTCAATGATTTATTACCTGTGTCAGGAGTCAATCCAGTTTCACAACAAATTGAAAGAATAACCTTGCCAAATTACTCTAGAGCATCAGATACACATAACAGATGTATATTTCTGCGATGTAATAGTACTTCACAGCGAGTAGTTCCTTTTGTATTAAGGGTGAGGCTCTTTAAAGATCACAAGTATTATATACCGCCGAGTTGTCGTATATGTGAATTGCATTTGTCAAGGCAGTCATGGTCAGAACTCTTCGAAGTTGAAAATGTTAACCGAAGTTTCACGGCAGCTCACATAGAAGACTTTTGTGAGTTATTGAAAAATGAAAACCACACTTTAGATTTTGAAAATATTGAGCAAATGGATGACCATCTAGTGTGGTATTGGCTGGGACGCACGAAAGAGCAATTCAGAGAACTCGAAGCAGAACTCCCTGATTTTCAAAAACGTGCTACATCACTTGGCGCTTATTTAATGAAGCTCAGAACAGGAGACTCGGACGAAAGAATCTCTTCATTATTAAAAATTGGAAGAAGTACTCTCTCAAGACTTGTTGCTAAAGCACGAGAGATTATGATGGAATGCTTTGTGCCAGCACATTTAGGGTTACAACATATAAGTAGACAAGAAGTGGCAGCAAGAAACCTATATATTCCTGAGTCTTTGTTTGGAAACCCTGGGACTAATATGGAGGATAGAAAGGCAATCACTATAATGGATGGAACATATATTTATGTTCAGAAGAGTAGCAATTATGCATACCAAAAGAAATCATATTCCCTCCATAAATATAGGAACCTTGTCAAACCGTTCATTATAGTATGTTGTGATGGCTATATAATTGATGTACTGGGCCCTTATGCAGCCACAAAATCAGATGCAGACATTTTAAAAGATGAATTTTATGATTCTTCAAAACCTATGCGACAATATTTTAGAGATGGTGATGTAATGATTTTAGACCGAGGCTTTCGTGACAGCATTTCCCTCTTACGAAGTTTGAACTACTCAGTTCATTATCCTCTCTCAATAGAACCGGGTGAATATCAATTGAGTACAACAAATGCAAACGAATCCCGTAAAGTGACCCTATGTCGATGGGTAGTAGAAGTGGTCAATGGACGTTTTAAGCGCGATTTTAAGCTGCTGCGCCAGGAATATTTTAATAAAGCATCTAATCATTTGATGCAAGATTTTAAGGTGGCAGCAGCATTAATAAACAAGTTTCACCCGGTTCTAGAAGACAGAGAGGATGCTAGGGTAATAATCTCCATAATACAGGAAAGAATGTTTACCAATAATTCATTGGCTGATTTTGTAGAACGAAACAATTTAAATAGAAGACGGGCCCAGTTTGAAAGTATTACTGTCAATAATGAAATTCTTCTAGATTTTCCCCAAATGGATTTAAATGACATGATTTTAATCCCATTAGGTGTATATCAAATTAAACAAGCCCGTTCATACTACGGTGAACATGTGAGGCGTGATGGTTCCTATATTATTGAGGTGTGCAGGGAGGTCGATCAGGATTTGATTAATGAATTAGAAGTAATTAATTCTGAAACCATATGGTTATTACGAGGCAAAATTCACAGCCGTCATATCAGTAACAAAACATATTTTGTTTATATTGTAGTAGATGCATCACAAATAGGTCGACAAGCAATCGTGCAATATTGCTGTAATTGCATCGTTGGGCGCAGAACCATCGGTTGCTGCGCCCATGTTATGACAATTATTTGGTATCTGAGCTATGCGAGACATCAAAATAATATTGAACCCCCTGCACAGTTTTTAGACAATATTTTAATTGCCAATTTAGATGATGAACAATAAACATGAAATTAAAATATTGTTTTATTTCTTATTCAAACATAATAAGTTAATGAAGGACTAGGTTTAACAACAACTTACTAGGTACAAAATTGGTAAGGCTGGTTAACAGTCACACGTTTGCGCTGTTCAAGCATGCGCCGTTTCTGTTTTTACTATTTTTTCTCATTCCTAAACGAATTCTAAGAATACAGGTACCTATGTTAATAGATTCTATGCATTTAAACGTTGAACTTACATACACTTAGGCTTTAAAAAAAAACTGCATAGGTACCTACCCAATTATCTAGGGAGGTGCTTAAAATAGCTAAATATATTATGATATTGCTTTTCAGTTTCTTAAAAATCACTAAGCTATGAAAAACTATACCTAATAAGTATTCGTTGTTATGGTTCGATTATAACCTCAAAATCTGATTCTTTTTTTGGAATATATCTATTCTGCAGCTAGTCCGCTATAAAAATAAGATCTTATAGGAGTTTACTAATGATCGACAACACAAAATATAATTTTTCGATGCTCTTGGTTCCAGGGCGAACAATGTATGGGCGCAGAGCAATCTCCTTTGACAATAAAAGGCTAATAAATTTAATCGATATAAAATTGTACTCACCGTTCACAGGTAATGCATGTTCCAAGCAGCTTAACTTTTCCGCCCTGGCACGGGCAAACTGATGGTCCATAGATAAAATATTGTCTCTTAACTCGTATATTAACAGAACTGTCTGGCAGCCCGGGTGCTGGGCTATCAACCGGTTGCCCCGAACACAGCGCGACGAGTAGCGAGAGCATTACGACAGACATAACAAAGAACTTCATGCTGACAGTAACAGGTGCTGCCGTGCGTGCTACTCGACTGCGGGGAGCTAAATGCCATATTATTGGATATGTTCGGTTTTAATTAATTTATATCTTTGTTTTATATGAGTCATTGAATTCAATAGCATCCAAGTAGGTACCGAATAACATAAAGGCGCAGTTATACGACTTTTAATGGTTTTTAATTGAACATCACGTCTAAACGACTAGTTTCATTTCTTTAAAAAAAAATATATGTTACTGTACAAAAAATTCACCGTAATTTATTCTGAGAATATTTGATTTTATATTATTATAACATTAATTATAGGTACAATTAATTTGTAAACTTATGTCTAACGCGGATAAAAAAATGAAAATCACGCAAAAACTATAAAGCGTACTTTTATGAAACTTTCACCATTTTAAAGATAATTTATAATTTAATGTCAGTGTTATATTTTAATACCTGTTGTTTTATGTGTAATAAATTAATAATGCGTCGAATTGCCTTTATAAAAACAAATAATAAAAAATATACATAATATTATACATAGATAATTATGTATTAATGGGAACCAATGTGAACGTGTTTTTTATTTATTTCGCTTTTTAACCATTTTTTTTTTACAAGTGCGGGTCGGACTCGCGCACGAAGAAAAAACGAAGCCACGAGCAAAGTGCTAGTAACATAATTATAAAAAGTAAAAATCTTTTTAAGACAAACTTTTATATGAACTTAAAATACTAATTAAAATTTAGATACCTAAGCGTACAACTATAATATTTTAGGCTTATCCTTATAACAGTGTAAGAGACGTTCACGTCTCAAGTTTTAAAGAAAATGTAATAGTTACAACTATAAATATTTTTTAGTTTACGTTTTTATTTGATTGAAGCTTGCCTTATAACGATTTTATACTTAATTTTATAGTTTTTAACATTAAAATTTATTGAGAAACTTATCCTGACTCCAGGAGCGTATCAACTCTAAGTCTGAAAGAGCAGTATCAGTATCTTGGGCAGCAGCAATCTACTTCTAGCCAGCTAACCTTTTACATCTTGTCAATCAAAAGAAAATCGAACCTAAACGATTAGTGTGCTATAACTTGTCAAGACCAATTTAAATAGCCTTACCTTATAGGGCTACATTGGTAAGTTGAGGGTTTCCTTCCAGACCTTTCAGATCCAACATCAGACCCTGGACTATACTTGGAACAATAGTTTTAGTCAATACAAAATCGGCGAGACCAAACAATAAGGAACATTCTTGTTTAGTATCTATGGTACCCTTCTGGCTCTATCATCATACCCTAGTCATCGCCTAGTTTAATGATACTAAAATAATAAGGAATTTTAAAAATAACCTAAAGGGGGCTTCCCCTTTAATTTATTTTTTAGAGTTGTTTTGGTCACCCTCCGGTTTTATCATTAGACCCTGGGCACCACCACCTTTAAATGTAATATCGCTTGTCAATACATATCTAATGGATGGAATGAGTCCAAACAAATTGATGCCATCTGGTTTGGTGGTGGTGGCCACCCATCAGCTCCATCATCAGACCAGCTTTATAGTACTTATATTATTTTATTGGTACTTAATTTTATAGGTAATGCAAGTTTCAGCTTAATGACCAGAAAGTGTTTGAAAAATGGGTTACTATTTTGTAACTGGAAACACACAAAACCAAAGCAAGTTAATAAAAAGTATGAAACAATATGTAGGTACTTCTTATAGGTTTACCTGTAATTTGTAAGTAAAGAACTGTGGTCTGATTTAAAAAAAAATTGGACAGTAGTTTCAGAGATAAGGGGAAGAGAATGGTAAATTTTCGTTTATTTTCTCAAAGAACTTTAAAACGATTCATTTTAAAATTAAAAAAATACATTTTTGAGACTTTCACAATGCGCCCTTCCATTTGACATGTCATAAGGAACAATTAAAAAAACTTTATTTTTAAATTTTCAGAATTTTCCCCATATAGTGACCCTTAGAGGAGGGATGAAACACATGTAACTAAAAGAGTTGTGAATATCAATGTGGATGGATGGAGAGGGAGAGGGAGGCCGAAGAAAAGATGGATGGATTGTGTGCGTGATATGAAAGAAAAGGGAGTTAGTGATAGCGTGACGGCTGACAGGACTGAATGTAAGAAAAAAACGTGTTGCGCCGACCCCAAGTAACATGGGATAAGGGCAGGAAGATGATGAGTGACCCTCAAATTATTATTCCAAATTCATTAATTTACGTTACCCGCCCGTGTTTGGGTCATAGAAATACACTTGTGTAGCACCGTGATTTTAAAAATAATAATTACAAAATCAAGTTCTTGGAAAAAAAACAAAAGTTCTACACTTTAACTTTTGTTTGTGTATTCTTTTTTTGAAAGTCGGTTGTATTTTTGTAAAAAAGCAAAGTTTTTTTTTCTTTTGGCTTCATACGGTTTGGGCATAAAGCCAGTGTCAAGTTTAGAAAGTATTTAGTTTTTAGATAAATATTACAGTAACTTTGTCTTCCACTAGAATGCGGATGTGGCAGTAAATGAGCCAATTCAGCCTTTTCGGCAAGCTTCGCTGAGGTAGTCAATACTACAATAAAATTGTCAGCTTTGTTTTGCCGTCATGATTGCGCCTATTTCAATGATTCCACATATTGTCCAGTTGCGTAGACACTTGCGACACGAAACCACACCAATTATACATCACACTTTAATATTATGCACTAGTAATCAATTTGCTTCTCTCGAAAAAATCCCGCCAAAACCCGCAGGATAAACTTAAAAGTACCTAAAAGTAGGAAAAGGTATTCATTGTCAACTTATAACAAAAGTTTGTATATCTTCAACATTCGGTTTTTGACGCATTCAAAATCATAAATGACCGTCGTTTGTGGCCAGTGTGAGTTATTAAGAGGTGATAAATGGCACTACAGCTCAGCCCTAGCCATATTACATTTCTATTGTCGTTTACGCTAACGCTTAGAACAAAATATATGGCAATGAAATTACCTGCGATAAGTCACGTGACACTTATCTACGTAGGTAATGTCATTGCCATACATATTGTTCCAAGCGTTAGCGTAAACGCTAATAGAAATGTAACATGGCTAGGGGGGCAGGTATGTTGTGATTGTGATTGGCTGAGTTGATTGATGATATTGACCTCTGCAGTGAGAGATTTATAACTCTTCTATGTCTGGTGGCCGCAACCGCGACTGCTGAGCGTGAGGTCCAGAAAAATGTGCTACTAGGTTATTCCATTAAAAAAAAGGAATTACTCTATAGCAGTCCAGAGTTTGGAAGTTGGTGGTGTGACACCCCGTGCCTCGGAAAACACGTAAAGGAACGTGGTCCTGAGCTCTCCCCGATCGTGTCGGATGGCCGTCCTATCGGACTAGGAAAGTGCATCTGTGTTTGCGCCAACCCAGCGCTGGGCACGCCACCATTGCGGCGGTAGTGCCCCTCTTTGAGGAGTGGCTGGAGAGGCGCCACGGCATCCTCACCTTCCGCTTGACGCAGGTCCTCACTGGACACGGCTGTTTAGGGAGGTTCCTGTTTCGGATCAAGCGGGAGGTGACCCCCGGGTGTTTCCACTGCGAGGATCGCCCAGAGGACACGGTGGAGCATACGGTGGAGGTTTGCCCTGCTTGGGCAGAGCACCGCCGTGTACTCGTGGATGCGATAGGCGGCAGCGACCTCTCGCACCCAGCCCTGGTTCAGGCCATGGTACGGAGCGAGAGGGAATGGGAAGCTGTCTCCTCCTTCTGCGAAGCAGTAATGCTCGTGAAGAGGGAGGCGGCATGGGTGAGAGAGACTCAACAACAGAGGCGCCCTCACGCCCTCAGCAGCAGCCACAGCAGGACTTGCCAGGGGCTTCCAGCGCCGCGAGACGATCTCCGGACACCGTAGACCCGGGCCTGCGGACGGCTAGTAGTGGGTAACTCGCCGTCCGATCAGCACCAGGCCCGAGAGTCGACGGCGCGTAGTGTTGCACGCGCGCCTCAAAGAGTTACGAGGACGGGGCCCGTCATGGCCGATGCCTGCCCCCGGTTGAGGATAAATTCGAAAGAGTTACCTCGCCTTTGGGCACTCAGGGCAGGGAGGAACAGGGGTGGGTTTTAGTCAGTAAGAGTCTGACACGCCCTTCCGCTCCACCCTAGAGCGGGAGAAGTCATTGGATGATTGCCCGCCCCCCCCAAAAAAAAAAAAAATCTGTGTTTGCGCACAGCCACGTGTCGTGCTTTATAACATCTCCTGCGTACTTGGTTAATCTCCATTGAGATTGGCTACGGTGATCGAAATTCGGTCAAGAAGATTATTATCATTGTGCAATCATTTTAGAGTGAGTGAGTTGGATAATGTAGCTTCATACTACATTGTTAAAGTTTATTATCATAATACCGATTATTTTGAAGTTAACTGTACAGTTTACGACTACTTTTCAAAGGAGTTATTTATTCTAATTTTACTATTGAAACATTTTTGTGATGGAAATTAATCTACAAATTAGTTTGTTAACTCGTACAAACTTTTTAATGATACTTTGTCAAGTTCCCAACTCTAATTTTTGATTTCCAAAAGTGAATATTAGGATTATATTCCATACCTGTATAAGTACCGGATTATTATCTCTTAACTCGTCGCACACCCATTTAGCAGACACGTCATCATCTGCCTCGCCTTTTCCCAACTATCTTGGGGTCGGTTTCGAGTCTAACCGGATGCAGCTGAATACCAGTATTTTACATGGAGCGCCTATCTGGCCTACACAACCCAGTTACCAGGTACCCGATAAGACTGGTTGTCAAACTTTCGTACTTCTAACGACCCGTAACGACTGTCAAAGATCCACGATTGACAGCCGGGCCCTACGGCTTAACGTGCTTTCCCAGGCACGGAAGAGTCTCGTTATGTAAAGATGGTCACCCATCCATGGACCAACCCCGGTAAGCGTAGCTTAAACTGATGGATCGACCCGTGCGGCTGTTATTACTTTAGCCACGAGCTCCAATTAGCAGACACAATAGATTTTAATTGTAATCTGCGTACCTTTTTTTTTTGGTGTAAAGTTTGTGTATGTAAGTTACAGTCAAAGATAGGATTATTTCACAGTTCTTTTGCGGAGCTAAGTGAAAAATAAGCTCGATATAAATACTCATTATTTTCACCTCTCCGTGGGAAGTAAAAATGCTCGTGGATAATTGAAGTGACACTGGTGAGTTTAAAAATTCTTTTCAGGATTTCATTTCACAAAGGCATTCATGAAAAGTCGCAATTTTTGGAGCACGATAACAATTTTTCGTTTTTGTTTTTTGTTGGGGCATTTTAGACAATAAAGAAAAGCAAGTAACTTCATGGTTACTCTTTTTAGGGTTCCGTACTCAAAGGGTAACCAACGGGTCCCTATTACTAAGACTCCGCTGTCCGTCTGTCTGTCAGCGGGCTGTGTCTCACGATCCGTAATAGCTGCACAGTTGAAATTTTCACAGACTGTATTTCTGTTGCCGCTTTAGCGTACGTGCGTAGCGTGCGTTGTTCGCTGTTGCGCGTTTTAGTTTATTTTTATTATTTGTTGTTATAGCGGCTATAGAAATACACGCTGTGTGAAAATTTCAACTGTCTATCTATTACGGATCATGAGATAGAGCCCAAAAAATAACCCAAATAGAAACATGTTTTTTTTTCAGTTTATGGTACGGAACCCTTCCGACTCACACTTGGCCGGGTTTTACTTTTAAGGGATCGTATTCGTTTTATTTAAATTATAAGTAACCTAAATCCTACTAATATTATAAATGTGAAAGTTTGTGAGTGTGTATGTTTGGTTCTTCTTCTCGCCCAAACGGCTGGATTTAGATGAAATTTGGTATTTAGATAGCTTAAACCCTTGCTTATCCCGGTCTACGCGGGTGAAACTGCGGAGCGCAGCTAGTAGGTTGTCTAAAGCAACGAGTTGTAATGGATAGGTATAAGAGAATAATATAAACCACATGAATTACCACAAATTTCTTTTAGGTATTGTGTTTATTGACGTATTGTACTTTTGCTATTGTTCTTTGACTAAGACCTGTAAGGAAATCTATTGTACTCGTAAATAAATGCAAGGTTACACAGCTTACCTATATTAGAGGTCAGAAATTCCCAACAAGAATTCTAATCTCATGTTGTTACGTCATATTGTTTGTATTCAGTTTGTAACGGAAATTGGTAGTCATACATTAAATACTGCTTCTACTCGTGGAAATGAACAACTTTCTTCAAAGAAGTTGTAAGTAATATGTTCTCAAAAAAAAACTAGTGAAATTGAATTGAAGATTGAATATACGTTAAACCTTTACAGTATATAATTAGATACGAGTTTCATACTACAAATGAAATCAAAATTATTATGAAAAATAATATAATGTAAAAAAAAAAAAAAAAAAAAACTGTAATCCTCTTACAAATCAACTGTAAACGATGAAGCCTTCTATTTATAAAACATTATGATTATGTTGACATCTAAAACACATTTATTTAATGTACCTACTGTGAAAGTTTAAACACTAATGAAATGTTATTCTTAAAAATAATAAAAAATGTACCCTGAATCACACTTAGATACCTGGCCAAAAAATAATACTGCTAGCGCAATCTATGTAAGTTTATTCTCTAATATATTACCTTAATTTCACTAAGAACAAGGGTGCCGCCTACAGACACTGCAGTGTAGCATAGGTACTAAGACTTTATGTAACATTAATATACCTTAAACCCATATATGTATATCAACTACCCGAAAGCCACACAAAGTCGGGGGCCGAGTCACCCGCGTCCGTAGGAGTATACCCATTGAGTCCCTACACGTGGTCCCCGGGTGGTGCTAATCAGGTGACACAAACTGGTGGTAGGTTTCGACCGATGGCTTGCGACCACCCACTGGGCAAAGACGTACCGCCAAGCGGCCTGGCCGTGTTCCGGTACGATGCTCAGTGTAGCCAATCCAGAGGAGTTGGGTCGAAATAGTTGTCCCCGCAGTCTCCAGACTAGTCCCCCAATGATACCGTCCTGTCAGTGCGTACCTGAAGGTAGCCAGCATGGAACCTCATTTCACTTCCTTCTCCTCTCCTTCCTTCACTCTTCACAATAATGAATGGCAACAAAAAGAAAAAAGCTGTACAGCGGCAGCACTCCCTCTCACACAAAGTGCACCTATCCAACATTCGAGGTCTGCACTCAAATCTCGCCGCAGTCCACCACCACCTAGAGACTGAGAAACCAGCTCTCTTATTCCTTTCGGAGACGCAGATCGGATGTCCGTCTGACGTGGCGTACCTATCTTACCCAGGGTTTACCCTGGAGCACAATTTTAAGCCACGCGCTGGTATATGCATGTACGCCCGGGACGACATCTGCTATCGGCGTCTCCGTAACCTTGAGGACTCCAGGTTTTCAACTCTTTGGGTCCTAGTGGATACAGGCCTAGATAAAATTGTCTACGCCTGTGTCTACCGTTCGCACAGCGGTGATCTGGAGGAAACTGGGCTCACACAACACCTGAGTAAAGCGGCGGATGTGGCTCAGCAACGGTACCCTTCAGCCCAATTGGTGTTACTGGGGGACTTCAACGCCCACCATCAGGAGTGGCTTTTCCCATACCAGTACACAGACCATGCTGGACAAGAGACGTATAAGCTAGCGCTGGCGTTAAATCTTACCCAGCTGGTCCAGGGGGCAACGAGGGTGCCGGATGTTGATTCGCACACAGCCAATTGCTTGGACCTTCTGTTGACAACAGATCCAGACCGTTACTCAGTGTCGATTTCTTCACCATTAGGTACTTCCGACCACTGTCTGGTGAAATCTGTATCCGTCTACTCCCCGCCCGATCCTAGCCCTAGAGGCACCAGGCGGGTTTGGCGATACAGGTCAGCAGATTGGGATGGCATGCGATCTTTCTTCGCATGTTATCCTTGGCGGCCCACTTGCTTTTCTTCGACTGATGTTTCGTCGTGCGCGGACGCCGTGACGGATGTGTTGCGGCGGGGAATGGAGTACTACATTCCATTCTCTGACGTAACAATGTCTGGCAGGGCTCGACCATGGTTTGGTGCCGAGTGCAATCGCGCTGATGCGCTTAAACACGCGGCCTACCTGGCATGGGTCGACGCTCGGACGCGTAAAGCGAGTGACGTGGGTCAGAAGAAGAGAGCCTTCAACAGGGCTGCCAAGTTCTGCAAGAAGGTGTTGCGGAGGGCTCGGTTTGACCACATTGGCCGAATTGGGAACAAACTTGCTTCTTACCCAGCTGGTAGTAAGGCGTTTTGGTCCCTGGCTAAGTCGGTTGAATCGAACTTCTGCCGCCCCTCACTACCTCCACTGCTGAAACCCGACGGGTCGCTGGCCCACTCCGCTGAGGAGAAAGCAAGCTTGTTTGCCTCTCTGTTTGCGGAATCTTCGCGTCTAGATCCTGGTGGCGCGAGGCCCCCTGGTACTCTTGGTGGATGCGAGTCGATTATGTCAGACATTCGCATTCATCAGAAGGATGTCCGGAGGGTACTGCGTAACCTGGACGTGAACAAGGCTAGTGGTCCCGACGGGATACCGGCAATTGTACTGAGGACGTGTGCACCTGAGTTGTCTCCGATCTTGACACGCATATATCGCCTTTCGTTTGAGAATGGAAAAGTGCCGATGGCTTGAAGCAAGCTAACGTGCAACCCGTACCCAAGAAGGGTAGTCGAGCTGACCCAGCAAATTATAGGCCCATCTCGGTAACTTCCGTACTCTGTAAGAGTATGGAACGTATACTGAATGGTAAGGTCCTAGCATACCTAGAAGCTAACGATATCCTAAGTGACCGACAATACGGCTTCCGCCGAAATCGGTCAACGGGAGATCTTCTAGCGTATGCCATTCACATCTGGAGTGAGGCCATCGACAAACAAGGGGAAGCCCTTGCGGTCTCCCTTGATATCTCGAAGGCCTTCGACCGGGTCTGGCACGACAGCTTAATTGGCAAGCTTCCTTCCTTCGGTCTGCCCGCTGGATTGTGTGATTGGATAGCAGATTTCCTGAGGGATCGGTCTATCCGAGTAGTCATAGATGGCTGCTCGTCCGGACTGCTGGCTATTAATGCCGGTGTTCCTCAGGGGTCGGTGCTCTCGGCAACATTGTTTTTGCTGCATATTAACGATCTGCTAAAACCCGGTACCTTTGGGTATGCAGACGACAGCACTGTTGCCGAGAGATACGTGCCAGACGCACGAGTTAGTGGGTCTCAGGTCCGGTCTCTCCGAGAGGCTATGGTTGGGCGCTTGAACTTGTCCTTGCAGGCTGTCTCAGAATGGGGCGATGCCAATCTGGTTAAGTTCAATGCTGCTAAGACCCAGGCGTGTCTTTTTTCTGCTAAAAGGAGCCAATTTCACCCGGCTCCATGTTTCCGAGGTGTAACCGTGCCGATAACCGACCGACTTGATCTTCTTGGTGTTACTTTAACATCTACCCTCAATTTTGGTCCCTTCATAGAGGCTAAGGCTCAAGTGGCTGCCAAAAAGTTGGGGGTCCTCGCAAAGGTGAGACGATACTTCACGCCGGAACAGCTGCTCCAACTCTATCAAGCGCAAGTCCGATCGTGTATGGAGTACTGCTCTCATCTTTGGGACGGATCTGCAAGATACCAGCTTGATGCCCTTGAGTCAATTGAGAAACGAGCCAAGAGGATCATCGGCAATGATAGACTCGTTGAGTCAAAACTCCAAAGTCTTGAACATAGACGCCGAGTTGCTAGCCTGTCGGTTTTCTATCGATTACATTTTGGGGAGTGTGCGACGGAATTGCATGATTTGATTTCGCCAAGCCCGTTTCATTTAAGGACCACAAGACGTACGGCGAAGTGCCACCGTTTCATGGTGGACATTCCACCCATACGCACAAAGCGTTTTGAGAAAACATTCATTGCACGTACAGCTAGAGAGTGGAATTCTCTACCGGAGTCTGTGTTTCCTGTAAGATACAACCTGGGAGTCTTTAAGTCAAGAGTGAATAGGTTACTTCTAGGCAAGCGTGCTCCATCTTCGACCACATCATCGCTTACCATCAGGTGAGATAGTGGTCAAACGCGAGCCTATCAAACATAAAAAAAAAAAAAAAAAAAGTCCCGAAAGTCACACAAAGGGTAATCATACGTCTGTCGGACGTACGCTACATATTACGTCTCTACGTAATTATTGAACTTATAGTGGTAATAAAGCCGTTTTTCGTAAGATCTTCCCAGCAAAGAGAGACAGCGCGCTACGATGCGAAATAAAAAAGAGTCAGTAATGCTTGAGTATGCATCAATTGATACGATCAATCTAGTATTACCCAGAGGGAGAAAATAATAAAATAAGGAAATTAATTGTAATGAAGGGAAAACCACAAGAATTAACGTAAAGGTCAGCTTTAATTATGTTGAAATTCTTATCACCTATGCTTATGCGGTTATTCTTAGTTTCATAAACTTGTGCAATGTTTATTAAAGTTTGCGACTAATTAATTTACCTATCTACTATTAACGGTAACAAATTGGCAGCACATCTTATGCATGGTAGTGACAACAGCATTCTAAAAATGATCGCTGCCAGAGAGGATTGTCCATTTCCGGCACACTGGATGGGAACAGTCGGCATTAATAAAATAATTAATGTAATTTGTGAAAACTTACAGTACTAACATAATTATTTACTAAGCACTATTGTTACTAACACCGAAATACTAACAAAATTATGGACATCGCCTGAAATAAATTTAATTTAATTAATATCTATAATTTCCATGCTTTGTTTGGTCCAATATTAAATTCATTAGGTGCTTTATATGCCTACTTCGTTTAGTTTCGCAAATTGCAGCCAATGGAGCATTGCGGGGATAGTAAATTAACTCTATAGATTACTGTTGTTGGGGTTTTTCTCGTCGTTGACGGACACCCCGGTAGTTGTTGTAGGTAGTTGTTAGTTCACACCAAACCACTGTTAAGTTTAATAGTTTATTTAGGGAAACGGTGAAAAGTTATGTTTGTTTAGTAATCTGAGCCGCACTTACGTTATATTATTATTGAGCCGCACATGAGCGCGGGACGGAGTTTTAGTTACGACTGAATTGAGTAATTATTTAATAAGGTACGAATAAACGTACTTTTGCTGTATGAGCATTATTGGCTCGTACATGCTCCCGAGGGAAAGATATGCATATGTACTCAGATCACCAAACTTGCGTTACAAGTTAAGTAGGTATAAATGTTATAAAACTAATAAAAGCAATCAAAACAATAAGCAAGAAATAATTATTCATAGTTTAAATCTAAATAATTAATCATAGTTTGAATCTTGTTCCAATGGCTGATTGCGGCGGATGGTAGTCCTGTGAATGTCCACCTCGTATTTTAGCGTAGGAAGGAATCTCCTTTAGCTCTATATCTTCTGTCCTCTCTCGAGTCTTATTCGTATTGTTAGAGGTATTGCTCTTCTTACGCGCCTGAAGATATCTTCTTATTTGCCAAACTAGTACAGCGGCGACGATTCCTCCCACCAGCAAAGTGGTCATAGCGTAGTTGCCGATGTCGTGGACACTTAGGTCGTTAGGTAGGCTCTCTCGTCCCTTTTGTGCGGTTATCTGGTCATCTAATAGTCTGTGTTCAATTGATAAGTTTAGTTTCGTTAGCACAATCTTTGTGTTTTTGAACGTATTCCACATATCGTTTGGTGAGTCAATAGTAGGTACCTCCAAATTAATTCCAATATTGGTACTGCTACTAAAAACGTTATGTGAATAAATTGTAGCGTCTCTGTGCTGAAGTATGCAATCCTGACCTAGGGCAAGGAGCCCCGCCTTTGTTAAAATTGTTGTTGTAATTCGATTTTCGCATACAATGCGCGTCGTACACTCGTTGATGCAATTATACAGCCATATGTTTGGTCTCTGTAATTTAATCCATTGATCAGAGCATTGTTGTGGTACCCAATCACATGTAATATTATTTACATTTTGGCTCAGTATTTTAGCTTCGCAAGATGCCGTGGCTCCATGCAAGTTGCTGATAGTTGTAGCTGCGTGGCAGATGTGATTGTCTGCCGTCATTGTTGTACATTGCTGAAGATCAACCTCTTCCATCTGTATGTAGGTATTCTTTATGAAGTTGACTCCAATATATTGTGTTGTTGTCTCTATCACCTGACATTGGTTAGTTGTTTGCTGTCTAGGTATACCTATATTGCGATACAATGTATACTCGTCATCACTTAGTAAAGGGATATGTAATTCAAAGAGTAAGTACTGTTCGGTGAGCCGGGCTTTAACATAAATAATTCTGTAAATATTTTTTACATTAGCTCCATTTCTGTTTTTGATAGGTAACGTTAATCTTTTCGGTATAATAGCGGCAATGTAATTGAGTTGTTCTGATAGCTGCTCCGGTGTGAATAATTTCATATCGAGATTGCCTCTGTAGATATCTGTCAATGCACTTAGGAGCATTTCTTGGTTTCTTCTCAGTACTGAGATAAGTAAACTATAAATAAGCGGGGCTAATTTAGTTATGGGTCTTTTTAGTATCCCATTTTGTGTCTTGAGCGTGACTACTCGTACTAAGTTATCGCTGCCTGGGTGAAGTTCCACTACGCGTCCCATAGCCCATCTGCTTGGGGGTAGATTGCTTTCTCTCACGAGAACTAGTTGCCCCTTCTGTATATTTTCTTTTGTTTGTTGCCATTTGTTTCGGTTTTGTAATGAATGAAGGTATTCTTTCGACCAGCGATCCCAATAGTGTCGACGCATGAGCTCAATGAGTTTCCAGTTGTTTCTGATGTCTATAGTTTTCGTTTCTTCAGTTTCATTGAGTGGTAGTGTTAGTGTTGGACAGCCCGTGAGAAAATGACTAGGGCTGAGGTATTCCAGATCTTCCACATCCTCCGATAATGGACACAACGGTCTGCTGTTCATGCACGCTTCGATTTGTGTTAGGAGCGTTGCAAATTGTTCGTATGTAAGCTTCTGTTGTCCGATAACCCGTTTCAGGTGTGCTTTCATGGAACGTACAGCAGCTTCCCATAAGCCTCCCGCTGATGGCCAGGATGGAGCGTTGAAGTGCCACTCGATTTGAAGGTCGTTGATCTCTTTAAAGAACTCTGGAGATAGCATTGTTTTAAATAGTTGGAACTCTTCTTTTAAAACTCTTGCTGCTCCAACGAAGTTGGTTCCGTTATCAGAGTAGATATGATTTGGGGTGCCTCTTCTGGCGCACATTCGTTTTAGTGCTGCGATAAAGGTTTGCGTTGATAGGTCCGAAACAAGTTCGATATGTACTGCTTTTGTGCACATACTGAATATGGCTATGTAGCCTTTGCAGGTTTTTATCCCGCGGCCCTTGTTAATCTTTACGTCCACATGGCCTGTAAAATCGATGCCGGTGTGTGAAAATGGCCTCGATGGAGTGATCCTTTCTTTAGGAAGGTTTCCCATCAGCTGTTCAGTTCGGGTTGAAGCGTATCGACGGCATCGAATGCATTGTCGCAGTATTTTCTTGACGGTTCGATTGCCGCTGATAATCCAGTAATTGTTTCTAGTGTCAGCAAGCGTTAATCTTGCTCCACCGTGTAAGGTTCGTTGATGCGCCTTTTCAACAATAAGTTGGGTTAGTCTTCCCTCTCCTGGTACCAGTATGGGGTGTTTCGTTTCCACTGGTAAGTTTGAGTGATTTAAACGTCCTCCAACACGTAAAATTCCATAAGAATCCAAAAATGGATTGAGTTTTAAAATGGTACTTCTGTTGAGAAGTTTTTCACCTTTGTTGAGAGAATTTATTTCGTTTTCGAAATAATCCCGCTGCACTGATTTGATAATTAAAAATAGTGCGTTATTTATTTCATTCAAGTTCAGTTCATGGCACTCAGTTGACCTTCTTTTGTTTCGTAATGCATCAGCAAAACGTATCACCAAGGTGAGTATTCTTGTAATCCGATCTAAGTTGCTATGTCGCTCAAGTAATGAATCAATTAATTTGTTTTTAATCGCCGTGGGTTCCGCACTATTATTAGTCGTGTAACAATTTGTTAGGAAGCCCTCGTTTGTGGTAAAAGTTTCTTTTGAGATAAGGACTTGTTTTTCTTGCTCCTTAAGCCATTTAGGGCCTTCCCACCACAGGGTAAAATCTGCCAGTTTTTGCGGTGAGAGACCTCTTGTTGCACAGTCAGCTGGGTTTTCGTTCGTCTTCACGTAACCCCAGTTTATAGCAGGCACGATGTTTAATATGATTGTGGTTCTGTTGGTTACATACTTTTCATATTTAGTTTGACTTCCCTGAAGCCATGCTAGAACGACTTTAGAATCGGTCCAGCAGGTAATCCTTAGATCGTAATCTTCCAGGATCTTAGTTATCCTTTGTAGGAGCTTCGCTAGCAAAACTGCGGCGCATAATTCCAACCTCGGTATGGTAGTTTTCTTACTGATTGGTGCCACCTTAGTTTTTGCCGCGAGTAGAGTACTTTCGTAGGAGCCGGAGGGTGACGTAGTTCGGCTGTAGATAACGCAGGCGTAGGCTTTCTCGCTCGCGTCACAGAAGGCTTGCAATTCGATCGCCTTATTGTTTTCGTTTCGTATCCATCTTGGTAAACGTATGTATTTTATGTTTGGCAGATCGGATTTAATTTGCATCCATTCCTTTTCTATGGAATCCGGTACATTTTCGTCCCAGCCAATGTTTTGACAGTTTTCACTCCATATTTTTTGGAAAAGCAGTTTTGCTTGTATAGTAATTGGAGTCAACCAACCGAGCGGATCGTAGATCTTGCTTATTTCTGACAATAGCCTGCGTTTAGTGTATGGTGCATTTTTGTTGTTGCTAGGCGCTTCGCTAATAAAATGGAATGTGTCGCTTGCGTCATTCCATGCGAGTCCAAGTGTTTTGCTGAACTCTTGTTGCTTGAAGTTAAATTCAGTATTATTATTCTTCTCTATCCTCTGTAGTTCTTTGAGAATAGATGGTTCGTTCGTGGACCATTTCCGTAAAACAAAACCACCTTTCTTCAGTAGTTCGCTTAGCTCCTTTTGGAGTAGCTTTGTTGATTCTATGGTATGGTGGCCCGTGATGGCGTCATCCATATAGAATTCGTTAAGTAGCGCCTTTTGGGCCAGAGGGAACGCGTTGCCTTCATCTTTGGCCAACTGTTGGAGAGTACGCATCGCTAAGAATGGTGCAACTTTGGTCCCGTATGTAAGGGTACACAGCTGCATATCTCTCAGTGGTTCTCTCTTAGAGTCTCTCCAAATAATTTTTTGAAGACATTGTTGATCTTGATGAACAAGGATTTGGCGGTACATTTTCTCAATGTCTGCCGTTAGAACATATTTATAACTCCGCCATTTTATGATGAGGGATAGAATGTCCTTTTGAAGATTAGGCCCTTTTCCCATCAATTCGTTTAGGCTGTACCCAGAGTCTGTTTTCATTGATGCGTTAAAAACAGCTCGTAGTTTGGTTGTTGTTGAGCACTCTCTTGCTACGCCGTGGTGTGGTAAGTAGGCTTGTACTCGACTTTCTGATTCTGTAACTGGTTTCATGTGACCTAATTCGATGTATTCTCGGATGAATTCTTTGTATAGTATAGCGAAGTGTTCTTGTCTTGCCATTTTCTTTTCTAAATGTAGGAATTGTGCTGTAGCTTGAGGTTTCGAGTTACCAAGGTTTTGCTCATAGTTAGCGTTCATGGGCATTTTCACCACATTATGCCCGTTACTCAATCTTTCTGTTGTTTCTGTGTAATATTTTTCACAGAATTCATCTTCCGTTGTAGTTTCGGTTTCTGAAGGGATGTCTTCTATTTCCCAAAATTTTGTTATGTTTTCTAGTTCTGTTAGAGTAACTAGACAGTTAAACTGCTTTGTAGCACCGCACAGTATCCAGCCCAACTTTGTGTTTTGCGCTACTGGCGAGTCATTGTTATGCTTGATTATTCCTCCTAAGATCACCTCAGAGTAAACATCAGCTCCAAGTAGTAGATCGATGGGTCCAGAGATGTTGTAGTCTGGATCAGCCAACTTGATGTTATGAAGGTGCGGCCAGTTGTCTGTGTTGATCGTTGAGTTAGGCAGATTGTTGATGAGTCTATTCATCACTAACGCTTCGGTTTGGAATGTATAGTCAGAATGGAAAGACTTGCATTCTAATTTTATCATTCCTTTACTCTTGCCCATTATAGTGCCAACGCCAGTGACCGCAGCGTTCATTTTGTTTCGGGGTAAGTTCAACCGTTGAGCAGCATTTTCTGTGACCAAAGTTACTTGAGACCCTTGATCCAGTAACCCCCGAAGGACGACGTAATCTCCTTCCTTGTTCTTGACCCTTAGTTGAAGAGTTGTTAAGAGTATCTCTTGTTCACCGTTAATGTGGTTAGAGGTTCGCTCAGCCACCGTTGATGGCTTTGATTGTTGCCGTTTCAGATAATTATCATCATGGAGAAGAGAGTGATGTTTGAAGTTACACGTGCGGCATGTTTTCGTTGAATTGCATTTATTGCCTCCGTGGCTAAACAAACAATTTTTGCACAAGTGCATGTTACTTGTTGTTTGATTTCGCGTTGCGACATCCATGTTCAAAAATGTCGAACACTGTCTCAGCGTGTGTTCGTTTTTGCAGAGTGGACATTTCCTCAGCGTTGCATGGAAGGTTTTTGTCCACTTTTCTGTGTCTTTAAAGTTCGTTGATTTGTTGTTGTTATAACTTTTATGTTGGTTATTCGTTGAATAATTTGTTTTCCCGCCGTTCCTTTTGGTACGGGATGTTTCCAGCGTTATGAACTGTAGTTCTAGAAACTCCATAAACTCCTCTAAGTCTGGAAGCTCTCTTGAATGTTTCATGGTTTTGATGTAGTCACCGTAGGTGACGTCATCCAGTTTGGAGGATAGTAAGTACACGATAAGTGGACCCCAAACTGGAATATTGATGTCAATGTTTTCTAGGCCATTTAAACACTCTTTCGTTATGTCATACAGCTTCTTCATGTTGTTTGAGTTCGGTTTTTCGATAGATGATTGATTGAGCAGTGTGTCCATGTATGAGGTGAAAAGTAATCGCTTGTTGTCGTAGCGGTGCTGAATAATATCAAGGCACGAGTCATAATTCTCAGCACTCACAGGAAGGTGTTTGATTAACTTTTCCGCTTCACCTTTCAATTTAGATTTTAGGAACTGCATTTTCTGTGTTTTGTTCAGCGTTGGATTGTTGTGAATCATCTCAAAGAATAAACCCCTAAAAGAGATCCAATTGTTGAAACTTCCGTTGAACTCTGGTAATTCCATACGTGGTGTTGTTTTTTCGTAGTGGGATGTTTCAAAGATTTTTCTATGTAGCTCGTCCTTTAGGTTGTCGTAGACTTGCTCCCAATGGTCGTATTTTGCTTCATAGTCCTTGTCGTTCCCTTGCAATAAATAGCTTAGTTCCCAGTGAATCTTGTCGATGGATTCCCATTTAGATCGTAGTATGTTAACTTGATCTTGGAGTTGCCACTTCTCTTTCATGCAATTCAGGTTCGTTTTGGAGACCGCTCGCTTCAAGGCGTTGAAGTTACACATTTGATTACGTAACAGCGTTGATAGGTGCTTGTCCGTTTCATCTCCGATTTGTTGGTGTACTCCAGTTGTATCAAATTGCACTTTTCCGGGAGTTTCTAGTATTTTCGGTTCTGATATTCCCGAAAATCCAGGTTCGTTTATCAACTTGTTTCGTAGTTGATTCATTGATTGCATTGTTTCGTCAAACATGCTTCTTGTTATGATGAAAATGTCCTGCTTAAAGTAGTCATGTGCCCTTTGTTTAGACTCATACTTCTTCAAAATTTCATGATTCGATCGAAATTCATCCCATATGGATTGTAAAGCTTCGATGCGCTTGTTAAGGTAGTCTATGTTTTTTCTACTTACAGGATCCTTTTTGTAGTTAGTTTGAAGAGTTTTGATTCTCTCGTAGCTGCTTTGCTGCTTAGTTATAAGTTCTACAAATTCAGGATAGTCTTCTGTCGACATTGTTGATCTGATACCTTATGGCTGCTAGTAGTTGGCGTGTTGGTAGTGTGTACTCACGAAGTTTTCAGAGCTGAAGTAACCGCAGTAGACGTTATCCCCGCTGATTATTTCTTGTTTGTAGCGGTAGACGTGATCTCCGCTGTAGTAACCGCCGTGGACGTTATCCTCGCCGATTGTTTCTTGATGAGTAGTTTGTAGCAGTAGACGTGATCTCTGCAGGTTCGTTAGTGGCAGGCACTCAGTGTAGCTCACCCTCCTTTACGTCATGTGCAATGTCTCAATGCTACTGGTTAGACCCGCTTGTGGGAAGCCAACAGCACCGATTTGCTAACGTAACTGGGATATACCACGCTAAGCACTCTGCTGATGAGGAGACACGACGACTCACAAGATGATTTGCCGTGTCATCCGGCTCGAAGGACCAAAAGATGTTGGGGTTTTTCTCGTCGTTGACGGACACCCCGGTAGTTGTTGTAGGTAGTTGTTAGTTCACACCAAACCACTGTTAAGTTTAATAGTTTATTTAGGGAAACGGTGAAAAGTTATGTTTGTTTAGTAATCTGAGCCGCACTTACGTTATATTATTATTGAGCCGCACATGAGCGCGGGACGGAGTTTTAGTTACGACTGAATTGAGTAATTATTTAATAAGGTACGAATAAACGTACTTTTGCTGTATGAGCATTATTGGCTCGTACAACTGTTAGGGGGGATTTGGGGGAGTTAAAATTGGCTGTAACTTGGAACGGTCATGACAAATTAATAGATAATCGGTAATAAAGCGTTCACAGTGACAGTTAGTTTTAATTTTTTTTTCATCGTAATTAGTAGGATTTATTTAATAGAAATAACTTAAAAGATATATATACAAACTAACAATAATACCTAACATGTACAAATGCGTATGAAAAAACAACTCCCTGGGCATCAAAACATTCATCCACATCGCTGTCAATGGAAAAAGTGCCCAGAACGCTAGCAGCATTGCCACGTTGAATAGCAATGCTGATTCGTTGGCCAAAGAAAAGCCCAGCCCTCTGGTCACGTGAAGAGTCGACTAACAGTTTGCTGATATGCCGGCAAACTCGATGAGCACTCGGTCCCCATGGCCCTAGTCTTTCAACCCCAAACGGCTCAAACATGTAACTCCCAATAAGGTTGTTATATTTGCGCCGTTTGAGGTTTTCTGCACCTGCAGCAGCCGCCCCAGCACAGCCCGCCGTGCTAAGAATCGACACATGTTGCATACCACACCAAAGGCCTACCCAATTTCCAAGGCATTATGGTCATTCCGTCTGACCTCTTCCCATCGTCACGTGTCAAGCCATTGGGTTCTAAAACAGCTGGCACCCCGGCGGTGACAAGAGCCCGACGGATGATGTCATTAATGCTGGCGTGCCGTGCTATCCGACCAGCACTCCTACTGCCGTGTAGGCCATGGTGTCCGAGGTGGTCGACTGCTTCACCGTATTGACAACGATGTGGAGCTCCACTCGGAGCACCCAGACGCTAACATGTAGCGATCCGGAAAGTGGCGTCACTCAGCATGGTACCAATGTCGGGTGACAGTAGTGCCTGTAGCCAAAGGCCCGACTCCCATTCACCCACAGCCAGTAGGCAGGCACGCTCAGCAGTATTGGTGGACGTATTAATGAGATTATTCCGTACCAACCTGCAGAGCGGCTCATCCCACTGTCTCTGGGAAGATGGGTTCTCGGGCAACGCCGTGTTCGAGCAAGCCGCTTTCCAGGCGTTCACAGCATCAGTCAAGCTCGGCACCTCACAGTTAACCAGCGATGGGATTAAAATTCGTGTGGTTAACTGTCGAGTGCTGTGGACCGAAGACAGGAACGCCGGTAGGCTTACACTAGAAATTTTTCGGAAATAGTTAGTTGAACAGTTAGTTTGTTTTTTAATGCTAAGGTTTAAGCTAAGTACGCATTCTCAAAAATATGTGAGATTTGTACCTTGGTTTAAAAGTTAAATCTCAACGACTCCAATGATTGCTTCTACCACGTAAAAATAGAGTTCTGATGTAGACCCCTTTTAACAGAAATTGAAAAGATTCTTTTATGAAATAACCCGACTGTAAAAACAACTAAAAAGTTCCAAACAAGTCACTTTTCAAGCAGTCTGATGCAGTTGGTGGCAGTTATTTTAGTTCGATTATTGATTTCATGCCACCATCTGCATCAGACTGCTTGAAAAGTGACTTATTTGGAACTTTTCAGTTGTTTTTTACAGTAGGGTTTTTCGAAAAAAAAAAACTTTTTTTTTTCTACATTTTAGTGAGTTATATTTTTGGAATCGCATCCTCGAACCCTTTATTTTGATACCCCACTTAATATAGTTTGTCGACTTTAATTTTTTTCTTTTTCACAATGTTAGGTCTGGTACTTGTCGTCATATTGTATTTTGATTACTGTCAAGTCTGTAGTAGCACTTGCAAGATTAAGACGAAACTATTGAGGTAAGAATTATTAAAATCAGCCCACGCGTTTGGTCTCTAAAGCGCCACAAAGGGACAAACATACATACATAGGCTTTTTTTTTTGGTGGTGGGAAATCATCCAATCATCCTTACAAAAATAAAATCATTTACCATTTATCAATCACTTCTCCCGCTCTGTGTGGAGCGGGATATCAGAATTTTACTGACTAAAACCCACCCATGTCCCGTGTGGCGAACGATGTGACGGCGGGCTACCCATTACTCGCCGTCCGCAAGACCGCGCCTACGGTGTCTGGAGATTTACTTGCGACCCCGGATGCCCAGGGCGTCTCCTGCGGCGGCTGCTGGGAGCGTGAGGGCGTCCCCGTGGAGTCTCCCTCACGCGTTCCGCGTCCTTCTTCGCGAGCATTTTTCGTCGCAGAAGGAGGTGACAGCTTCCAATTCCCTCTCGGCCCGTACCATGGCCTGGACCAGAGCTGGGCGCGAGAGGTCACTGCCGCCGATCGCCTCCACGAGGACATGGCGGTGCTCCGCCAAAGCGTGGCAGACCTCCAGTGTATGCTCCACCGTGTCCTCTGGGCGAACCACACTGTGGATAACCGGGCGTTTCCTCCCGCCTAATCCTGAACAAGACCCCCATACATACATAGGCTGATAAACACATTACCCTTCCTTGCAGACTTACGACTATGGTACCCTCGTATTGCAGATGCACATAGGCAGCGGTGGTCACTTACTCTCAGGTGGGTCATCTGCATGTTCATCAGAAAAAAACTCATAACTAGTTTATTATTCAGCTTCGGAGCACTAGACGTACGGCGATATGCCACTAATACGGTGGACATCCCACCCATACGCATCTACGCACAAAACTTTTTGGGAACACATCCATTGTGCGGAAGGTAAGGAATGGAATTTCTTTGTTTCCTGATAGCTACAACTAAAACAACACTCAGGGGGGGTCTATAGTTCAAGAGTTAATAGGTTACTTCTAGGCAGACGTGCTCCATCGTCGATCAAACCATCGCATACCATAGGGAGAGATATTGGCCCAACGTGAGCCGAACACTAGTGTAAAAAAAATCAAGACAGAGTATAGTTGTAAAATCTGGAATTAAAAACTACTTAGATTGGTGATATTATTTCAGCAAGAAATCGGCCCGAAAATGTCAAGCAACGGACGTGAAAAATGCACAAAGTTAAGTGCATTTTTCACGTCCGTTGGCCATAAAATATTTATCACGTAAAAAGAAAAGCTTTTTATTTTGAGGCCCCAAAAATTTAATTTTTAAGAGTATTAAATGTAACAGCTTACTGGTGGTAGAGGACGAAAAAAAATGTGTAAAGCCATTAACTTTTGTTTTTTATTATTTACTTTTCGGAGAAAATGGCGTCCATTACTTATTTTTTATCTGAACAGGCCAGGATTAAAAGTTGAGCGGGAAGTAATATTTTAAAATGATGTATTCGTTGGCTTTTAAGTACTAACCTGTAGGTTTAGTAAAGCTGTGAACGAAATTAAATTCCCACGAGACACCTGACTATTAAAATAAAATATTGTCTTAAAGCAACCATTTTCATGTTAAGAACTGAATTAAAATTAAAGGAGTGCTGGCCACTATTTGTCATCTTTTCGGCAGACAGCCATTAATGTTTAGATTTGCGTTTACGCTTCTTTTTAATCAGCCTTTTTTGTGTTCATTCGAAATTAAATATACGGAACCTTTTTGATAAAAAAATAAAACAAATGAATTAAGCCCGGTGTCTGGACAATTATGATGATGATATTGCTCGCCCTCTTTACTCGGGATTTCAACTTATCTGGTGAAATGTGAATCTAAATCCTCTAGCTAATCGTTAAATTAGAATTATGTTTTGTTATTTTTATCTAAATTCTGTACAAGTCTGTTATTGACATAAAGACCTCAAAAATTTAAATATAGTTTGTGTTTGTGTTATTCATGTGCCATAAAAATGTCAAAAATAAATCCAAATAATATTATTAATGCGAAAGTTTTGATGGATGGATTTTTGGTTCTTTAAATATTGTGTGACAGATGATAAGAAACAACTTTTCCAAAGAACATTTTTTATATACTTTTATCACAAAAGCCATATGAAATTCGCGCGCGCGCCTATGACCTATCAGCTGACGCCGTTTTGTCTCACTATATGTTTCTTTGGGAAAGTTGTTTGTAATCATGAGTATAATCACGTGTTTAAAAATCGGTCACTAATTACCAGACACCTTATATACAACGTGGCGATACAATGATGACATTAATTTAACACATGGGTAGGGCTAGTGCCTATTAATCATAAAAATGATGATAGGTTAAAATAATTCGCTAATAAAAAAAATCAAATAAACTAATAGTAATGCAAACTTTTACAAAAAAATAGTACCGACTTACAAAAAAACGTGCAAAATAACTTTAATTTCGAAAGGCGGTGTTTCTGGTTTTGTTTCTTTGTTTTTTATCATATTTTTGTAAAAAAGTTTTTATTACGTAAGTACTATTTAATTTGTTTAAAAAAAAATTATTCAATTTTTGAACCTATCATTATTTTTTTATGTAGCCCTACCCGAGTGTTAAATTAATGTCACCATTGTAGCGCTCCGTTGTACATATAAAGATGAATCCCTATTTCACGCGTAAATGGCTGGACCGATTTCGCTAATTCCTTTTTGGTAGAGTTTGGTTATTGTCAGGAACAGCTCCTTATGAAAGAAAAAACTGGCAAACTGCGTATCAGATTTCGTACATTATGGGTTTCGTACCAAATATTGGTATTTGTTAGTAAAGTATATGTTATAATAAAAATTTTCACCTTTCAAGTTCATAGATCAATGGGTAGTTAAAAAATTCTTCGTAACAAAATTTTGTGACAGACGACGGACGGACAGACAGAAGGACATATGAGTGACAACAATATTGCTCTGTTTGGACCCTTCGGGTACGGCACTCTAAAAATTAAGAAAGTTGCGTAGAAAATTTCAGAAAACTTAACGAATATTTAATTTTCACGAGTTTGACGGTTCGCGCGTCAGGACATCCCGTTTGTCGGGTCAGCTAGTTGTCAATAAAATGAAGGAAAGGTTAATCAATATTACTACATAGAAGGTCGACAAAACTCATCCTCTGTCGAACAAAGCTCTTTTACAGGACAATGGAACCGTGTAACAATTAAAAAAAATATTAGTTAAAGAATACGATGATTCGGGGTTTGTGGCGCCATCTGGCCGAGAACTTATGTAGTGCTGCGAATGTCGAATCAATAAGTGCCTCGTAGTGACACCAGATGGCTGTTGACCATCTTATTTGAAATCTTAAATATGGAAATTGTGTTACAAAATCTATTAAAATAAACACAATAGTTCCTGCTATATTGATACTATATATTAAATGTAATTCAGAAATAAATTATGCCTAATTAAATTTATATGTTAAACTGTGAAATGGAATGTTTGACATTTGAGTGAGAACGGAACGCCGTCCATGAAAGATGGACGACGGTGAGTTTTTTTGCTTGGATACGTAGATGTGTCATAACCTCTGGGAGTTGGAAAAAAAAACTAAGAAAATATCTAACTGATGTCTCGAAAGGTAGCTGGAACCAGAGTTAAGTTCAAATGCATTAAGCATTCGGATGTAGGACGCTGTGAGTATCTTTTTTGGGTTTTTTTTCTGTGCTGATGCTAAGTCTTAAGCGCGTGGCATTCAGGAGTCTGATCAAATCTTTCTATTTGTTGGCAGGGTTCCTACGTTAGATTTAATTAATTACTAAGGACAAAACTATATAAAATGGTCGGATCATAAAACGGTTTCTGAACATAAGCACCCACGTGTCCAGAATTGCCCAGGATTAGATGACCACGGCGTAGATGCCGTTTGAGGACCTCTGAACTGGACCTATAATCTTCAAAAGATGGGTAAAAGTGTTTCAACATAAATTGTAAGTTGAACATACAATTTTCTGTAGACGGAGTGCTATCTAGTGTGATGCAGTAAGAAAATAAACGTGATATATGTGAAGACCAAATCTAAGGACTCTTATTTACTGCATGCATACCTCATGTACAAAACCCGAAGATAGGTAACAGGGTCTCAGGCCAAAAGTATCTCTGACGCTAGCCGGTGGAAGAAATAATTTCTTTACAATGGCGCCCAACGTGGGGCATGAGGTTTGTTTGTAGTAATATGATTAAGATAGATTAATAATCTTTAGTTAATTCTATCAGGTCAAGTATTTTGACACAATTGTGGTTAAAGGCACATGGTTAGTTAATTTGAAGTTGCCAATATTAAGTTCTAATACTTATTAGTTAACCTTAAATAGTGTTTAATTTAATTGTTAAAGCTATTTACTATTAAACATATTACTTTTATAGTGTTTAAATTGAGGTTAGAAGCACATGGTTTAAATGTTAAGCCGCTTATTGAACCTCAACACTTAGTGTATGTATTCTTAAATTTAATTAATACAACTTGTGGGTAACTTTGTTACACTTAATATTATATAATATTAACTTGTTTATTAACTTGTTTATTAACTTATATAATATTAACTTGATTATTAACTTATATAATATTAACTTGTTTATTAACTTACATAATAGTAACTTGTTAATTTAACTTAAGAATAGAAACTTAAGATAGATTTCTTTTGTTCAAGATGGATAAACCAATATGGTTAGATTACCTTCTTAAGGAGGAACTTATTCATGAATTAAATTACTTTAATGTTTCTGCAGATCCAAAGGCATCCAGGGACGAGGTTCGCAAGCGGTATCGTCGTCTATGTGGTCTCTATCGGAGGGGTAGCATCAAGCAGGAGGACTATCCGGCACCTGCGGTGGCCGATGAGGTACGCTTATGTTCAGAACCGATCGCTGAGTTGTGCCGCTTACATAAAGAATCATCTGCGGATGATAGTAAAGTAGTTAAACGAGTCTTGGCTAGATCTCAGTATTACCTATTGAGAATTTCTCGGGTGATTGATACTTCACCGGAGTTATTAAAACTTAAAGATGACTTGATTAATATAATCACCTCAATACAAGAGGATTCTGATGATGATGAAGAAATGCAATCTACGCATGACTCATCACCAGAGAGAGAAATAGTGGAAAAACCACAAGTAGTTCTTGTAAATGACAGGGCAATTAATTTGTGTACTTTGAATTTAAAATATGACGGTACTACATGTGTTAGGATTTTTACTGAACGTTTGGAAGAGTTGAGGCAGGCTAGGGGAATACCTGAAGAACGTGCATTGATTGCTTTCTCGGATCTGTTAGAGAAATCTGCATTAAGTTGGTATAGAGCAAATAGACATACCTTCACTTCTTATGGGCATTTGCTTGGTTGTTTACGGGAGGATTTTGACATCCCAGATTTAGATTATAGGCTAAAAAAGGAAATACGTTCTCGTACACAGGCTAAGCAGGAATCTATGATGGTATATTTGTCTGACATGAAGGGTATGTTTAATAGACTTGCCACCCCCCTCTCACAGGATGAACAATTAGAGATCTTAATGCATAATATTAGACCTGAATATATAATGGAATTAGCTTTACTTGATATTAAATCTATTGGTGATCTCCAGTTTTATGGTAAGAAGATTGAACTTGCTCGTGCTAGGTCAGATCAGTTTGTTGAACCTAACCTTCCACCAAAATGTAATCAGGTTTCCCGGTCTACAAAGGAAACGGATAAACAAAAATGCAATAGGTCTGGGGTACCAGTGGCTGTACTTGACACTCCATCTACTTCTGGAGCAAAAGTTAAGAAATGCTTTAGGTGTGATAGCACGGAACATTTCACGTCCAAATGTGAAACTTCAAAAGAGGTGGTTTGTTTCAGATGCGGTAAGAAAGGGTTTAAAAGTATAAATTGTCCTAAGTGTTCAAAAAACGAACAAAATTGAGCCACAATGACTTAATTGTAAATTTAACATCGTACTCACCACACAGTAGTGTGGCTCTTTTTCAGGCAAACAAAGGTGATATTAGGCCGCATTTGAGAGTTAACATTTTGGATTTGGAAGTTTATGGTTTGCTGGACACTGGAGCAGTTTGTTCAATATTGGGAAATAATTCACATAAAATATTTATGAAATTTGGTTTTAAAATGATTGAATTACCCAAAGGGCAAAATGTTAAAACTGCAGACGGTTCAAGAGTTAAATGTTTAGGCTTAATGCAATTACCTATAAATTATTTAAATCAAATTAAAATAATAAAGTTTTATGTTGTTCCCAACATAACAACTTCAATCATTTTTGGTATGGATTTTTGTAAGGTATTTTTGATAACACTAGATAGCTCATTGAGTGATAATAAAATTTTTAGTTTGCCTGACAGTTATATTAACTTAATTAATATGGATCAAGGTTTGGAAAGTTATGAGTCATTGACTTCTGAACAACACTTAATTTTACAGAAGATCATTGATAAATTTGATAAAATAAATACTGAAAAAGTAGGTTTGGGTAGGACTAAACTAGTAACTCACAAGATAGAAACTGGTGATAGTTCACCAATCAAACAAAGGTACTATCCATTATCTCCACCCAAACAATTAGCTCTGGAGAAGGAACTTGATAGGATGTTGAGTCTTGGTGTTGTCGTGCCATCTAACTCACCTTGGAATTCTCCCGTGGTAATGGTAACCAAACCTAATGGTGACTTAAGGCTTTGCTTGGACTGTAGGAAGCTTAATGCTGTTTCTAAGGCTGATGCCTATCCTTTGCCGTATATACATCAGATATTGGATAGCTTGAGGGATGCTAAATATTTGACATCAATTGACCTTAGTGCTGCATATTGGCAGATAGAATATGATAGTCAGGAATCTGCTGAGAAAACTGCATTCACAGTTCCTAGAAGGGGTCTATTCCACTATGTGACAATGTCGTTTGGTCTTGTTGGTGCATCTGCCACTATGCAGCGTCTGATGGATAAGTTGTTTGGTCCTGAGTTTGACAATAAAGTGTTTGTTTTTCAAGATGACATAGTATGCATCTCGAATGAATTTAATGAACATGTTAAATTATTAGAAAAAGTTTATCAACGTTTGAAAGAAGCAAACTTAACAATTAATATGAGTAAATCTCAATTTTGTAGAAAGGAGCTTAAATATCTCGGATACATGGTTGATAAACAAGGTCTTCGTACTGATCCTTCTAAGGTGGAAGTGATACTTAATTATCCTACACCAACTTCACCTAAAGAAGTTAAAAGATTCATAGGTATGGCGGGCTGGTATCGTCGATTCATAAAGGATTTTTCTAAGATTAGTAGGCCGCTTAGTAAACTTACCTGTAAGAATCTTGCTTTTGAATGGACAGAGGAAGCTGAGGAAGCTTTCAATACATTGAAATCAAGCTTAGTTTCAGCTCCAATTCTTAAATGTCCAGACTTTAATTTACCTTTTTCAATACAAAGTGATGCTTCTGCCTATGCTATAGGGGCTGTACTGACGCAGTCATATGACAATTTTGATCATCCAGTTGCATTCTGTAGTAGACTACTTAATAAGCACGAGGTTAATTATACTACTACGGAGCGTGAGTTATTGGCTGTTTTGTTTGCTTTGGAACAATTCAGAATGTATGTGGAGGGTCAAAAGTGCAATATTATTACGGATCATGCGTCATTACAATGGTTTCATAAATTAAAAAATCCTTCAGGGAGATTGGCTCGTTGGAGTATTCGTTTAAGTCAATTTGATTTTAATATTATACATAGAAAAGGTAAAGAGTTGGTTTTGCCGGATGTACTCTCAAGAATTAAAGTAGAATCAGTAGAAATTTCAGATAATCCTCAGGATAAATGGTATTTAAAAATGGTAGAAAATTGCGAAAAATATCCTCATAAATTTCCAAATTATACCCTTAAAGGTAATAAATTATTTAGACATTCTAAAAATAAATATAATTTAACTTCACAATTCTCTTGGAAACAAGTGATACCAAGTGAAGACGTGGGACATCTACTAAAACAATTTCACGATGATCCCACTGGCGCCCATCTCGGTATATTTAAAACTCATAAACGATTAGCATTACATTATTTTTGGAGAAACATGTACAAGGATGTTGAGAACTATATCAACAGTTGTCAAACTTGTAAGGAGTACAAACCGGTAAACTCATCTCGTCCTGGTTTAATGGGTAACCCAAAACAGGTTACCAAACCATTTCAAGCAATTTGTTGCGACTTATTGGGACCTTTTCCTGTATCGACTAAAAGAAACACAAGTTTGTTAGTATGTTCTGACTATTTTAGCAAATACGTAATGTTGTTTCCTATACGGAACGCAACAGGTAATGCTATAGTTAAGATACTTGAGGAAAAAGTGTTTCTGGTACATGGGGTTCCTAAATTTGTCTATGTAGACAATGGTCCTCAATTTATCTCAAAACAATTTCGAGATTTAATGTGCAAATATAATGTGCCAAATATTTACTATAATCCAAGATATCATCCACAGGTTAATCAGGCTGAAAGAGCCATCAGAAATATTCTGTATGCGATTGCCTCATATGTGAGATCAAACCACAGACAATGGGACAATCACATACCAGAAATCCAGTGTGCTCTTAATACGTCAGTTAACGAGTCCACTAAATTTTCCCCTTACTTTCTTGTCCATGGGCGAGAGATGTTTGTGGATGGTAAGACACATCAAGACTCAGAAGTACCACAGCCGGTTTCTGATTTAACTGTGGTAGATCCTAGAATCCATGGAGATAACCTAAATGAGCTAAAAACAATTTTTGAGTCAGTTAGTAAAAATTTAAAACTTGTGCACGATAAAAATAAAAAACATTATGACTTGAGGAAGCGACCTTTGGAATATAAGGTTGGTCAAATAGTTTATAAGAGGACATTCACATTGTCGGATGCTAGTAAGCATTTTACGTCGAAATTGGCACCGCGTTTTGTAAGATGTGTTGTCTCGTTTAAACATTCACCTGTTGTGTATAGCTTAAAAGATATGCAAGGTAAAAGTTTAGGTAAATTTCACATAAAGGATATTTTGAAATATGAAGATTCCTGATTTTAAGCATTTTGAGTAAATTTGGGTAGCTATCTAATCTATCTAATTAGAGATATTTGCACAAAAAATTGACTAACTTAAGTAGTTGCTTACCTGCACTCAAACTTTGGTAAACTAAGCTTGAGTGTTGTACGTACTTGCTTGCTATATGCATAATAGTTGTTTAAATTAGTAAGTAATGGATAGTGGAAGCAATCAATGTTCATTTTCGTTAGGTTGAAAAGTCTTTGCCTTATTCTTATTTAGTAGGCGTAATGTTACTTAATTGATAATTTAAATTAAATTAGTACTTATATAGTAGTAATTTAGTTATTGTGTCTGAGGGGAATCTAAATTCATATTTGTTTAGGGTTGCCCCAGTTTCTGTCGAGGGTTTTGGTGAGATTCTGAATGCGCATGGCAATATAGTTTTGATTAAAAAAAAAAAATCTTTCTAATGAAAGTTTTTTTTTTGACCGGGGAGAGGTGTATTGTAACAATTAAAAAAAATATTAGTTAAAGAATACGATGATTCGGGGTTTGTGGCGCCATCTGGCCGAGAACTTATGTAGTGCTGCGAATGTCGAATCAATAAGTGCCTCGTAGTGACACCAGATGGCTGTTGACCATCTTATTTGAAATCTTAAATATGGAAATTGTGTTACAAAATCTATTAAAATAAACACAATAGTTCCTGCTATATTGATACTATATATTAAATGTAATTCAGAAATAAATTATGCCTAATTAAATTTATATGTTAAACTGTGAAATGGAATGTTTGACATTTGAGTGAGAACGGAACGCCGTCCATGAAAGATGGACGACGGTGAGTTTTTTTGCTTGGATACGTAGATGTGTCATAACCTCTGGGAGTTGGAAAAAAAAACTAAGAAAATATCTAACTGATGTCTCGAAAGGTAGCTGGAACCAGAGTTAAGTTCAAATGCATTAAGCATTCGGATGTAGGACGCTGTGAGTATCTTTTTTGGGTTTTTTTTCTGTGCTGATGCTAAGTCTTAAGCGCGTGGCATTCAGGAGTCTGATCAAATCTTTCTATTTGTTGGCAGGGTTCCTACGTTAGATTTAATTAATTACTAAGGACAAAACTATATAAAATGGTCGGATCATAAAACGGTTTCTGAACATAAGCACCCACGTGTCCAGAATTGCCCAGGATTAGATGACCACGGCGTAGATGCCGTTTGAGGACCTCTGAACTGGACCTATAATCTTCAAAAGATGGGTAAAAGTGTTTCAACATAAATTGTAAGTTGAACATACAATTTTCTGTAGACGGAGTGCTATCTAGTGTGATGCAGTAAGAAAATAAACGTGATATATGTGAAGACCAAATCTAAGGACTCTTATTTACTGCATGCATACCTCATGTACAAAACCCGAAGATAGGTAACAGGGTCTCAGGCCAAAAGTATCTCTGACGCTAGCCGGTGGAAGAAATAATTTCTTTACAACCGCTATCAAAGTAGGTTAGTTGAACCCAAATTTAGTGAATTTACGACTTCTGTTGAAGTTGTAACGAGCTGAATTTCAGGACTTTGTAGTAGTTTAAACATGGCTTAAATACCTATTACTTGTGTAGTGAATGTAATATTGTACACTAGCTTATTCTCGGGGCTTTGCCCTTGTGGTTAATAAACCATCAGCTTTATAGCATAATACTGACAAACGTATTTTATATTCAAGATAACATAATAATTTTTTTTATTTTTATTTAATCATTTATTTCGAGTTAAAATGAGACTCATAGGGTTAGTAACAATAAATATATTTATTACTATGTTAGTAAGACATAAGACCATATAACATCAACAGCGACATACACACATAAACAAATTATTAATAAATAATGTCCTTAAAATTATGTCTCTTTTTTTTTTGTTTTTTTTATCCATAAAATTCAACTGTTTATAGGACAAAACCTCGTTTAAATGATTTTAGACCTTCTTCAGCGTAGCAAATGTTGAAATAAGAATCTGCTAATCAGTGTTTAAAGCAAATGATAATGATGTTATTTCTTTTTATAAGTCAAAATTTTCAATCGTCATCAATACATACATTATTATTATGTTTTCGATTTTTTTTTCTCAGGGTTAAACCTGGTAATTGCTAGAATCTCACGGGTGTGAACCAAGGTGAGATCCTAGTTATTTCTTTTAGAAGGTAAATTGGTTTGTACTGCAGTGAAATTGTTATCTAAATCTAATTGAAAACATTTACGAACTATTCGGCAAGTGTTTAATATGGCAGCTTTTTGTAGTGTTAGGTATGTGTATTTGGATAAATTGAGTTAATTAAAACTATTGAATATTTGTTTCGGAATAACACCTCTTGTTGATATGACTATTGTGACTATTGTCACTCTACTCATTTTCCAAACTCTAGTGATTTCCTCTTGTAGTTCTGTGTACTTATACGTATACTTATTATTGAGCCTTTATTGCTGAAGAACAAATCTAATACATCGGGTTTTCCAGTTTAATGATCAGCGTGTCCTGTGACAGATAGCTTCCAGCTGTTTGCACTCATTTTTGTCTCTAGCTTATCTAGATCAGGTAGCGCCTCCAATTTTTCTTATGTCGTCTATCTATATCTTTGCCTGTCTATGTTTACGTGGTTGCCACTCTGTTATAATTTGGTCCATTTTAACTAACTATCTCTCGTCATGTGTCCTGTCCAGCTCCATTTCAACTGTCTTACTTTCTTTATTATATCACCTACTTTGGTTTTGGATCGTATTTCAACTACTCTTAAACGATATTTTTAGTAACACCCATCATGCTTCTTTCCATTCCCTGTTGACATGATCTCAGTTTTAAAAGATGTCTTTGATTTAGGGCCCACGATTGGCTCCGTCAGGCAACGTAAGACGCTCGAATTGAGGACTTTTCTCTTAGCTGCCATGGAAAAGTATTTGCTTTTGTGTATCAGTCTCCTTGAATGACCAATATCTTTTCCATGCACAAGCAACTCTTCTTTCATTTTCCATGTCCGTTTGATCTCTGAATGATATTAACTGTCCCAGGTATGTGTAGCTTTTTACGTATTCAATGGTTTCGTCATCTAATGTTATGGCTATTTCTTTCCTTTTGGGAACTTCTACCGGCTTCTGTAAACTGTTGCAGCATAATTATGTCGCAGTGTACTAGGGCTGTCAGTGATTAACTGTCAAAGACCTTGAGTTGACATATCGCGTCGTACAGCCACTCAGTAATAGGACTCGCCCATCAAGGAGCGCTGTCCGAAATTAGACGCATTATTAATTTATTACACATAAAACAACAAGTATTAAACTAAAACAATTATACTAAAAAAATAAAAAAAAGATCTTTAAAATGGTGAAGGTTTCATAAAAATACGCTGTATAGTTTTTGCGTGATTCTCAAATTTTTATCCGCGTTAAATATAACTTTACAAATTAATTACACTATGTTATAAAAATGTAATTTCAAATATTCTCAGATCAAATTACGACGGAAATTGTTAAGAATAACATTTTTTTTTTTCAGCGAAATAAGACTTGTCGTTTAGACGTGATATTCAATTAAAACCATTAAAAGTCGTATTACTGCAGCTTAATACTAAGTCATCTGCGAACCTTATATGGTTGAGTTCTTTCTCGTTAATATTTATGCCTACATTTTCCCACTCTGTGTTTTTAGAAATACACTTTCTTGGATTGTAGAAAAAAGATTCGAGGACAACGGGTCTCCTTGTCTTACGCTTTTCGCTATAGGGAAGTCGTCGCCAGTTGTTTCCAATTTTATTTGTGCCGTGCTGTTCTTGTATATATTTTTGATTATACGTAGGTAAGTACTTCTTGGGAATTCCCAATACATACATGTGTATGTATTGGGAATTCCCAAGAAATACAGACACTTCAATTTTATTGATTTGTATATATTTGTTATAAACAAATAAATAAAATGGAAATGTATGTTTGCAATGTCAAAATAATAGTTTTTTTTGAAGCTCATACAGTTATTTGCAGGATACCTAAGCTATGCCTATCAGTTTTATAAAGTTTTTGTCTGTCTTTCTGTTTGTTTTGACTAATCTTCGAAACGGCTGGACCGATTCTGATAAGATTTTACTGGCAGGTAGCTGACTATCTATGGAGTAACTAAGGGTAATAAAATCCACTCGGGCGAAGCCGCTGGCAGAAGCTAGTGGAAAATAAGAATTTCGAATACATTAATCAATATATAAACTAAATATGGGGTTAGCAAGTTTTATACAATAAGACTGCAGTTAATTTGAAATTGAAAGTACATATTTCTTAATTTTAAATTAACTTCGTGTGGTTATGACTAGGTTGGTAGAAATAAAATCTTCAGTTTCCCTTATTTCTCTTACAGAGAGTAAGAGAAATAAGGGAAACTGAAGATTTTATTTTGAAGATAATTTCAAGTTCAACCGTTTTTTTTGGAGTATGGGAAACCGTCCAATGACTTTTCCCGTTCTGGGTGGAGCGAGAGGGCGTGTCAGACTTTTTCTGACTTAAACCCCACCCTTGTTCCTTTATCAATTTATCCGCGACCACATTCGCCAGCATGACACCTGTTGAAATATCGAACCGAACAGGGTCGGTTAGGGAATTCGAAAAGGTATAATACTATTTTTAAGCCGATTTTTCAATCGTCACTAATTTTAACTCTAAGAATAAATATGGCACCGCTTAACATGTTACATAGAAAAGCTGTCAAACTGCCATATTAATTCCTTAAAATTTAAGTAGACAATAAAAAACTAGCTGATCCAGCAAGCGTTGTTCTGTGATTAAAAAACGAACGGTAGGGGTAGCAGGGTGAAAAATACTTTACGACCTATTCTCATACCTACCAAATATACAAAAAAAAAACATCAAAATCGGTCGAGCCGTTTCAGAGGAGTGCAAAAATGAACACCGTGACACGAGATTTTTACATTAAAAAAATGTAAAAAACACTGAAATTGTTTTCAGTCCGAAGTAATAATGAATTTTGGTCTGGCTCTAAGAGATAATCGGTTGAAAAGAGCACTGACCCAATCTCGAAAATTCCTTCACTGTTGTAAAGGCAAAAGAAAAAAAAATCTTACTACTGCCTATAAGCACAAACAGTTTTGAGAACCCATTTATTCACACATTCATGCTTACAACTTTCATGCGTACACATTCATGCGCACAACTAAGTCTGTGTTTCCTGATAGCTACAACCTGGGGTCTTGAAGTCAAGAGTGAATAGGTTACTTCTAGGCAAGCGTGCTCCTTCGTGGAACACATCATCGCTTACCATCAGATGAGATGCCTAGTAGTCAAATACAACTTATCTATACTAATACTAATAATATTATAAATAAATGCTAATTGCTAATAAGCCAGTGGCTGAAAGAAATGTTGGTACAATGATCGCTAAGTCCATATCCCACATGCCGACAACCTCCTGAGCCAAGTCAAACTGGAGTTATGACAGTGATATGATGGTTTATACCTTCTGTCGTAAGTCATATTCTTGCAAACAACATACATTATACATGTGTCATTGAAATGACGTAAATTGTGCTAGATACGAGTTCATTAGTTACTTATGAAAATTTTATCAGTATTTTTATTAACAACTGCCCTGTCTTGACTCACGGGTTACCGGTAAAACCATATGAGGTACTTTTATGACTCATACGTCGGCAATATCCACAGAATACCAAAGTTTCATTTATTTACTGTATGAAATTTATTACTTTGTTCTAATACTAGCCTACTAGGTACCAATGACTCGTTTCTCTACCTTGTTGTATCCTCCTGCAAGTCCTTCCAGGAGTTTCTTAAAAATAAATGCTTAACACCTCAAGCCACAAGCAAGGTCTTTAGACCTGTGACAAGGTTCATACACCTGGAACCTGACAAAGTCTGTATTCTATTCTATTTTTTTCTTTGGCAATCGTGCCGATGTCGACAATTCTGCCAATGTGAGATGTGCTATGAGAAAACGTGTGCATGGAGAGGAGAGAAAAAAAGGAATATAAATTAAAAAATGTGATAGAACTCTATTTGCTAAATTACAAATTGGATTTATGTGAAACTTGCTGACGAGTATTAGTAGAAAACTGAAACAAACATATAAAAATATTGTTACTAAAATAATGTACATAAACTTGTCAAAAGCCATACAAAAATCATCACAATTTGATGTCATTGACACGAATAAAAAGCATCAAAGCCTCAAAGAGCTTTGGGGAAGAATGGGTTAGTAGGGAAGGAAAGTTAATGGGGACAGGGATCTTTAATTTTGGGAGATGGCTATACAGATCAAGGGTTGGGTTATTTTTGGAGCAATTAAAGAAGATGTGCTCCAAAGTACCTTCGTCCAACCCACATTCGCAAAGCGATGAATCTCTGACCCGGATTTTGTGAAGGAAAACCGGAGAACAACAATGGCCTATACGGACACGACAAAGAGTAGAAATTACTTTCTTAGATATTTTTTTATAGGGATAAAACCAAGGCTTGGGTGTAACATAAGGCTGGATTGCGTGATGAAAAGCACCTTTCCGTTTACTTGACATTTGCCAGTGCACTTGCCATGAGCTTAGCAAGCTCTTTTTTGGAAGGCTTAGCAAATCGTAGCCCTGACAATGAAAATGCTTAAGGTCTGCGGCTTGGGACGTTACAGCATCCTTAGCAAGAGCATCAACATATTCGTTTCCTCTTATGCCACAATGACTTGGAATCCAAACCAAGTGCACGGTTTTGTGATTCTTGACACAAGAGAAAAGAGACTTTTTGATTTGGAGTAGAATAGGACTGTGCAGTTTACTCTTAAGAGGATTCTGCTCCAAAGCTTGCAAGCAACTAAGTGAGTCTGAAAAGATGACACCGAAACTTATGCTATGAGCTTCTATAAATAAACACGCTTCTAAAATGGCCACGCATTCCCCGTAAACACTGATGATTGTACAGGGCATTTAAATTTTAAAACAATTTTGGAGTTTTGGTAGTAAACCGCAGCACCAGTGCAACTTGAATCTGATAATTTGGAGGCGTCCGTGAAAAATCTTTCGTAATTGTACCAACGCTCACCAACCGCCGCATTGAAAATAGAGTCCGCTGAAGGGGACCTTTTTGATATCCCAATATTGTAGAAAATATCAGGTTTATAGCATATAATTTCATAGTCAAAACTGAAAATAGGAAGTTTCGGAAACTGAACAATGGGGGAATCTAAGTTTTTATTAACACGGAAAGCTTCTATGACCAAAGGGACTTCTTTATGGTTCCAATAATTGGAACTTCGGCATGCAACCTCCGAGTCGTCAATTATTTGAACAAGAGGATGAGAGGATTTGGTAATGACTCTAGCCCAAAATCTCGATGCTAGGTACTGCCTTCTCAGGGCCAACGGTGGTTCTGCGCACTCTACTTGTAAGGCATTAATTGGTGAGGACTTCAAACAGCCTGATACGATCCGTAAACACTTAGCCTGAATTCTATCCAATTTAGCCAAAGCACCTTTGTTGCAGGGAATTAGAAGAAAAGAACCGTAGTCCAGGACGCTCCGGATTAAGGCATTGTTTACCAGTTTCATGGTGTAGGGATGTGAACCCCACCAGACACCAGCGAGCACTTTTAGTACTGGGATAGCTCTCTCACATCTATTAACCAAATACTTTAGGTGATGTAAGCCGCTCAATTTGGAATCTAAAATGACGCCTAAAAATTTTACTTTTGAAGAAACCGGTATACAATGCCCTTGGATGCCCACTGCAATTTGTGGGATCTGCTTCCTGTTGGAAAAGACGACTACAGCACTTTTGGGGGCAGACAAACTCAAACCGTGGACGTTTAGCCATTGGTTTAGAGAGTCCAGGGATACGCAGAGAGATGATGCAGCGTCGCTAATCGAATTGTTTGTGACATATAAAGCCAAGTCGTCAGCATATTGAAGAATCTGACAATCGTCATTGAGGCAAGAACCGATGTCAGCTGTATATAAATTATACAGTAAGGGACTAAGGACAGAGCCTTGTGGTAAGCCCTTCCATGACGTCCTCACGTCAAATTCTTCACCTGGGACTCTCAAAACCAAAGATCTAGACATAAGCAAACTACATATGCATTTTATCATTAACTCCGGGATTCTCAGCTGTTGCAATTTTTGCCTGAGAATGGGAAGAAGGACATTATCATAAGCAGAGGAAATGTCTAAAAAGGCAGCGACTACGGATTCTTTTTTTGAAAATGCAGAACGTATATCTGAGACCAGAATCCCAACGCTATCCATGGTACTAAGTCCCTTTCTAAACCCGAATTGAGACCTAGGTAGTAAGTCTCGGGATTCTACTATGAATTCTAGTCGGTTCTTTATGAGGTGTTCTAAAATTTTTGCTAGGGCTGATGACAATGCGATTGGTTTGAAGCTGTTTGGGTCATCAGCGTGCTTACCAGGTTTTAAAATAGGTATGATGATTTGGGTTTTCCACTGTTCGGGGACCCAGCCATTAGTGTAACAGAAATTTAAAATGTCTAAAAAATATTTTTTTGTTTTTTGCCCTGCATGTGACATAAAGGAATAGACAATACCGTCTATACCGGGGGCAGAGTCATGAACATGTTTTAAGACTGAGTCAAGCTCCTGCATAGTAAATGGTGCATCAAATGGGTCTTCTGAAGAAATGAGAGATGGCTGATTATGTTCTGTTATCGATGGTACATATGGAGGAGCCACTTTATCAAAGAACTGTTCAGCAATCTCTCGGGGGATGGGAGAGGAAATTGAAGGCGAGCAACCAGATCTAAAACGGTTAATCTTCCTCCATACAACTGATAAAGGAGTGGAGGGGGACAGGGAACCGCAAAAGTCAGCCCATCCTGCACGTTTCTTTCTTCGCAGCAATCTTTTAGATTTAGCAAGAGCCCTATTGAATGCTATTAGGTTATCACTGACCACAGCCTCATTGTACACCTTTTCAGCATCATTTCTTTCCCTTATTGCTGTTGTGCATTCCTGATCCCACCAGGGTGGAGGGGGAATCTTCCCACGTGTTGAGTTTTTAACAGGAAAGCATGAGTCCGCACTAGCTGTTATGGCAGAAATGAGGTTATCATAGCAACTTGACACATGTAGTGGACCACCAAGAGAATCAAAATCACAGGAAACTAAATTTGGAAGAGAATCAATTTTGTCCTCCAATATTGAGGAATAATTTAGCCAATCCGGTTTAGACAAATTATACCTCAAGAGAGGAGGGTTCGCTTTTTCCAGATATGTTTTTTCGGCCAAAGATATTATAATTGGATAGTGGTCACTGCCATGTGACAAGCTGGTACATTCCCAATGACATGCCGCTGCGATATCCATTGTGCAAAAGGTGAGATCAACACAGCTCTTATGCTGACCAGGAAGAGATCTACGCGTTGAACAACCGTTGTTTAAAATACACAGATTAAGATCATCTAAGACTTCAACTAAACCTAACCCAAAAGAGTCGCATCGTTCAGAGCCCCACCTAAAGTGATGGCAGTTGAAGTCCCCCATAACAAGAGCGGGGCCTTCTATATTTTTCAATGTATCTTTAATGATCGGAAGAAAGCTTCGATGAGGGTGAGCAATATAAATAGACAGGATGGTTATTCCCTCTACTCTACTAGCCACTATGTTAATCTCATCACCTAGAGGAGGTAACGATACTGCCACAAGTGGGACCCGATTGTTCACGCAGAGAGCCGACCCGCCATAGCCGTCAGATCGGTCGCATCTGAGGGTATTGAAGGAAGGTACACGGAAACTAAGACTCGGATCTAGCCAAGTCTCAGACAGGGAACAAGCTAGAGGTTTGAATTTATTCAGAAGGAATGTGAGCTCGTGCTTCTTAAACCACACGCTCCTCACATTCCATTGAAGGAACACAGTTCTAGCCATTATTATAGGATGAAAGAAAGTTAATAAGTGATGAAGCAACGTTGGACGGTAAATGTGATTTTTCGGTTGAAGACATTAAAGATAACAGGAGTTTGCTAAGAAGTTCAATTATTGAAGACAGACTTACAGGAGATTCTATTAATTGGCTATTGAAAGCACAGCCATTAGGCTGGGAAGATTGAGGGGTGCTAGTGAGCTCCTGTTGAGCAGTTCTATCATAAGAGGGGGACAGGGAAGTATGGGTCTTAGGCTTAAGAAACACGGTTTTGCGATATGACTGAGTCTGTGACTTAGCAATGTCAGCATAGCTACGAGAAGAAATGGGAACAGTTTTACTTGCTTCTGAATAAGAGATTACTTTCTCAGCCATGATAGTTTTTATAGTTTTCTGTCTGCTATACTCCGGGCAGGCCCTGCTATTTGCAAAGTGGCCACCAGAGCACAACACACAGAATGCTTCGCTCTCAGCAATGCTACAACCATCACCGGGGTGGTCATTGCCACACTTGCTGCAACGGGGTTTGGAACGACAGAGAGATTCTACATGGCCAAATCGGCAACACTTGCGGCATTGAATAGTGGGGAAGATATATTGTTCAACGGTTAAAGAGGTATAAAAACAGAAAATTCGTTTTGGTAAAACTTGGCCATCAAATGTGATGACACAAGTCTCTGTGGGCCTGTATTCAGTTAGACCATCTTTATTAACCTTCCTGTTCAACCGCCTAACTTTTATAATTGGACCACAGCCTACAGGAACTTTTAAAAACGTCAAGACTTCCTCTTCTGAAAAATCAGTAGGAATGCCACTTGCAACCCCCATTCGGGTTATATTATAAGATGGAATTATAGCCTCATACAAATTTGACCCTAAATTATTATTTGAGATGAAAGCGTTTGCATCCTGAGGGGATGCAAACTCAACCGATACGCGATTTCTACCAACTCGTTTGACTGCAGTAATATTGGATATGTTCTGATTTGCCAAAAAGCGCCCAAACGTAACTGGGTGTAGGGTGGTTCCAGAATTAGGTTGAGCTTCCTGACGGGAAACATGGACGATAAAAGGGCCTCTATCTGTAGCTGAATACCTAACACGGCCTATATGAGTTCTTGGTTGTTTGGTAGGGCGATTGGATACATCCTCTTCATTGCCGGGTCGTTTACGCATATTAGTTTGAGGAAGGATTTGGGACTCCAGATTACAGTCTACATCTGCAAACTGGCTTAATGAATTGAGAGAGGGAGTTAGGTTAGACGGAGAAAAACCGGATAAGGGGGTAGTAGGGATATCATCAGGAGGGTCTGGAGGCTTATTTCTATCATGTTCATATTGTTTAAGGATAATGGCGGCCAAAGCCGCGAGATAAAAAAGAAAAAAACAAACAACTAACCTGATAGCAGGTAATAACGAGACAACACACAAACAAACACAATGACAAGTCACAATAGACACAACAAACACAATAACAAGTCACAATAAACACAATATCATATATAAAACAGCCAAAATTCGGACACACGTATAACCCAAAAGCACACTGTGGCGAGAATCTAAAACAAAGTCTGTAGTTACACGTTGGCCGCCTGTCAACGGGGACTGACAGGTGCCGAAACGTGACGCGCGCGGGGCCTGATCAATAATAGTAGATTGTATCATAACGGAGCAAAATAATATTTTTACGGAGAGGGCGCTTTTTTTAATCCAGAGCGAAGCGAGGGATTCTAGAGTAGAATCCCGAGCGTAGCGAGGGATTCTTTAGTTGAATCCTGAACGTAGCGAGGGATTCAAAGTACGTCGCCCGAGCCAAAAATATATATATTGCGCCCGAGTGATACACTCTACTTTTCATCACCCACTATGAGAAAATAAAAGGCGCCTCATATTTTATTGTAATATTTTTATTTAAAATAAATTGGGATTAGGGCAGGAGAATGATGATTATTATTTAATAAAACATAGAGTAACAATTATATTGAAATTAAATAGTATCTAATAATAAAACAACTAAAAACTTATATTTGAGACATTTTCGCAATTATGAAAATTTATTGTTACAATTTCATTAGGATTAGAGATTGTTGTAGATTTAATATTCTGCGTGTTTGAAATAATTTCCGAATCTGGCTCATTTTGAGGAAAACGTGAAGGTGAATCTTGTTGTTTGGATATAGATGGGCGCGGCGACAGTGACATGGATGGATTAACTGAAGGTTGCAATTTAATGTTTTCCACGATGCGTTTACATGTTTTCGCCTTGTTCTCAATGGAATCTTCTATATACCCCTCTGCTACAGCACTCGACTTCCATCCTCCATGTCGCTTAAGAACAGTTACGCCCACTCCAGAAACTGCCAAAAAGGTAGCAGAAGTACGACGAAAACAATGTCCTTGATATCTGGTAACTTCAATGAGCTTGATATCTGGTAACTTCAAATAAGTAGCGATTTCTTGTTGCTTGTTAGAAATTTTATTTTTTCCCATAAGTTGTTTGAAGCACTTGCCATTTTGATAACAGATGAAAAACCGATTGGTCTTCATGTCAGCAGGACGCAGGTCCAGGTATTTCTGTACAATAGTTTTTTATCCTCCTCGTATAACGAAGGATCGGTCGATTTTTGTTTTTGTGTCTGTCAGCTTTACTAACAGTAAATCATCCGAGTGATTTTCGACATCATCCACAGTTATTTTTTAAAGTTCATTGCCACGACAAGCTCCATGTACTCCTAAAATTAAAACCATTTTTAACAAAATCGAATGTGAATAAGACAAGTATCTATCGAAGTACAGGTTACAATTCAATAAAATTACCATGGGCTTTCATATATTTCTTCCGGGATTTTGCAGGTAATAGATTATCCATCACATTTCTTGCGTCAGTTCTAATACTTTCAGGAGTTAATTCTGAACTTTCACTGTCACTTGAAGAACTAATTTTTCAAAACAAAACCATGAATTTCTAAAAATCTGTGAAAATGGACGAAAACGCAGGCTGGTTCGCGCGTTTTTAATTTGTTTTTTTTTTTTTATTCAGCCGGCGCGGCGCTGCGACTATGGTTCGTCGTACCAGCCAGTCTTTATTCAAACAATACGAGTATTTGCGTTCGATTTCTTTGGCGCTGAACACTAAGATGTTCCAAACTCAAAAAGTGCGCCGCAAAGATAATTGCGGTGCACTTATAAAGAGGATTAAAAACTCATTACTGCCCGCTAAAAGTTTCTTATAGAAAACACCACGTTTGGGTGCACTTAAAGGCGAACCAAGTCGTCCTTTTCGAAAAGATGGGATGAAAATAAATAAACATGATAATTTTAGCACATCAAGTTAAGGAAAATTAATTGTTTATCACTTATGGCGGTAAGTCCCGGTAAATAGTTCATGGTTGAAACTTTCTAACTGCCACATACCTATTATAGATACGATAATACCTTTTCGTCGTTTTATGAAGTGAAAGTGTCATTCAACCTCAAGGTGATAAACAATCAATTTAATCTAACTAATAATTTCAACATCCACTCAAATATCTCGACATCAAAACCATCTGGTCTGGTGTAAGTTTTTGCAATAATTACTTTTTAACTATATCATATTATGTAGTTTTTCTTGCTCTTTGTTTTCGTCCTATCGATACATTTTATTCTTCCTTATTTAAAAATTCATCCAATCTCAGCTAACGTTGTTTAACCTTGAAGAACGTTGTTTAGACTTGTGGTACTCTAATATTTAGCCACGAACTCCTTCATCATCAACATCATTTCAGCCGAACGACGTCTACTGCTGGACTTAAGCCTTTACAAGATCATCGGTTCTTCTTGCAGTGAGGCCTTCCAACGCTTCGTCTTATGGAATGCGGTCGCCACTCCAAAACCGAGTGGCGAGCAATGTACCCCGTCCACTGCCACTTCAGTTTGGCGATTCTTCCAGTGCTCCTGCAGTGAATAATAGTTATGACGAAACTAAAACAAAGTTAGTTGAACGCAGTAGTTATATGTTCTGTTCCAGACGGGGCCGGAGGGTATTCCTGCTCCAGATGCTGATCGTCTGCTTCGTGCCCCACGTGGCACTGCTCATCCAGAACTGCTCCAACATGGCACAGCTTTCGCAGACGTTAGACTCCTCATTGTATCTGGATACCGAGGTAAGTTGGCATATGAGATCTACAGACCAAAAAAAAGAGTGGTACTCCGGGTGTGCCGACAGAAGTGAAAAGTTGAACAAAAATACCCAACGCGCATAAAGAAGTTTTCACTTCACTCCAAATAGCGATGTCGGTGTCGGTTTCGTTGTCGATGTCGGTGTCACTGTCGATGTCGGTGTCGGTGTCGGTGTCGGTGCCGGTGGCAAGTTCAATTGTTTTTTCCCATCTCAAAAATGCCCAATGCGCTAAAGAAGTTTTCACTTCAAAAATAAATAAAAAAGTATACGGGTTTCCCATACCAACAAATCAATCAAACGGCGGCGATTCGCTATTGACCAAATAAAATTTGCCAAATTTTTTTTTAAGAAAAAAGTTTTATTGGTTCTACTAACACAATTTCATCGTATCTCTATTAGATTCCGATTTCCTTATACTGTATCAGTTAATAAAATTATCTTATTTCCTAAGTATTTGATAATGCAACTTATATAATAAAAGACAACCAAAATTATAAAAGTAGTATTGTCACTAAAGCTGCAAAAAGGTTGCCAATAAACGCATACTTAAAATAAAGTTTAAAAAGAACAAATTTGAGCTAACCCGGTGTTCGATTTTTAAGTATTCAAATTTTGATTTGTAAAAAAAAATAAAAGAAAAATTTGAAATTGTGCTGAATTAGAACGCCATTTTGCCGCGTGGTTAAAGAAAATTAAGTTTGTTATCAAAGCGCGGGAAGATTTTTATTGTGACCAAAATAGTTATTTTGCATTGAATAACTAGGTATTTTCAAAGTGTAAAAGAGGTTCGTAAAACTGTAATAACTCTATTATATACGTTTCCTTGTTAGTCAGCATTATTATGAACTTGTTTACATCGCGTTTGTGTAAATTGCTTAAGTTTTCCTGACTGGTGTCTGAGCATTGCCTGTTGTTCATGCAGTTTTTAACAATAATATTACTATTTATTACGCCAGAACCTACTCATAACGGTTCCTATAATGTTCCTAAATTGGTTTTTCCTGTCATTTATTTTTATATTACTACATAGAATTTAGCTAAGTACCTACCTACTTTAATTGTGAAACCTTACGTTCCCAATTTGATTTCTATTTGTGACTGGTGAGTGTTAAATGCTAACTTTTTGGGAATAATATTTTTAATTTTGATAAGTTCGAACATAGAACACCACAGACATTGGTGTAGGAAATCATTGTGAGGCAATCTGAACGAACTCTTACCTATTTGCTCATATTTTAATTAAAAAGAGCTTTTGCCAATGGAAATTAACAACTTTCTCCATATATGTCAATTCTCAAAAATAAATGGCATGGGAGGTGGAATTTTATTTTGAGGATGACTACACTTTTTTTAGAAAATTGTTCACATGTAGGTATGGTTAAAAGCAGTTCTTAAAATATTTCCACATATAAAGCGGCCCCGAGACGATCAATGGCGATTGTCAATGTGCTACGTTATTGACAATTGCAACTGAAGGTGCCATTGATGCACTTCAGTTGCAATTGTCAAGTGTTTGCATTAGCTCTAGACGATCTCGATATAAAGATGTCCTCAATATTACGTAGGGTATCCACCATGTTTGTTTTCACTGCTGTCAGATGCGCGAATGACGGAAATGATTATCAATGACTCAGTTAAACGATAAATTGGCAGTTTCAATGACTCCTGTGAATGAGCATCAATCAAATTTTTCATCAATTGCTTTCAATCACGTAACTGCGAGTGACAATCACTTCAATAATTGTACTCGTAAACGATCAATGGCAAATTGATAATGACGTAAAAATGATAATCGCAAATTGATCTTATCGGGGCCGTTTTACCATTAAACCCTGTATAAAATTAGGCTGATAAAAACGTAGCTTTTCCTAAATTATCCCAGTTGTATTGGGATCGGTTTTCCCTTAGTTAAAATGGCTGAAGGCTTCTATAATGGGTACGTTTTCACGTCACATATAATATTGTTTTTGTTTCTCCAGGTTAACACAATATTGTCGATGGGTGACCTCATCATCAGTCTTCAAGATGAAAGACATATCATCAGTGATTACCTGCTCAAATCATCACCGATCGACGTGTAAGTTTTTTTAGCATTTTATCTTCACTTTTAACACTAAGAGGTATATTGTTAATTTAATTGCATGAGAAAATCTCTGGAAGTACTGATCCGATTTCGAATATTATTTATCTGATAAGAAAGTTCTTTGATATTTCTCCGAGTGCCATAAGCTACTTATTATCTCGAATAAAACACGGTTCATGGGAGATAGGTCTAAGAGCGATGTCGTGTTAAAAAGATAGTCTAGTCGTTATTAAGCGAACAGATTGCGTTTAAAACACCACAGTGCTCCATAACTTAATCTTGGCTGAAATGGGAGTGGGCTGGCCGGATTGCAAGAATGCATCCAACATAAACAAAGTTTTGGCAAAGATCGTCAATTTATCACTCCTTGGACCCCAGAGGGAGGACCTCGTGCCATCGAGATCGATCGCGGTGAAGGTGCTGTGACGATCTGATTATGTTTTCGCGGCAAACATATCCAGAAATCGCCCAAGGCCTTTGCCTAGCGTCGGAACACAATTAAAAAAACTGGTCAAGTGCGTGTCGGACTTTGCACATTTAGGGTTCCGTACCAAATGATCCCATTATCAAATAAAAAATCTGATTTATCAATGTATTGGTATTTGATACACGTATTAGTAAACATTATTAATAAATTTCAAGTTAAAAAATTCTTCGTAACAAAATTTTGTGACAGACGACGGACGGACAGACAGACGGACACGTGAGTGACAGCAATAGGACTCCGTTTGGACCCTTCGGGTACGTAAGAGTGGATATCCGGCACCATTTAGCAATTAAACTTGAAAGTTTGGTTTGTTTTTCTTCTAACTATACGAGGTTAAAAGGGATTCTTTTAAACTCCAATTCCCAGACTTATTTACTGTTATTTGAGATTACATAAAACCATGTTTTTTCCTACGTCATGTGGTTTGAAAACCCTTTGGATCTTTCGGTAGCAGAAAAATACCTGTTTTTTTTTCCTGTAATTGCCTGATTCAATCAAATTATTATTTTTGTTTTGATATTTGTAATATTTTGCTCGTGTTCTAATAGTTTAGAGAGTAATCTAAAATAAATAAAATTTAATCCGTATTTCCTTGGTCACGGCATCACTCGTCAACGGTTGGACCGATTTCGCTGATTTTTTTGTTGTTGTGTTTTTGTTATTGTCAGGAGAAGGTTCTTTTACAAAAGTTTTTATTTTTCACTTTTTAGTTGTTATACCCCAGAACTAAAACCCCCAATAACATCAACTCAGCCTAACGACTAAACTTCGCGCGTTTCACATAGCTAAGACAGGACAACGTCTGTCGGATCAGCTAGTACAAAACAATAATAACATTCGTACAAAATAATACTGTTTGCACGCTGTTATAGATATCAAACGTTAAATTAATTTCACTTTTTATGAACGTCAGAAATCCGGCATAACATTTATACCTACATAAAATAGTAAATTGTGTACGTATGGATCCACAATTGTATGTGCCACGATTTCCGTATCAACTTTACTGTGTAAAAAAATTAAAAAAAAAACAAAACATATATATTTTTACTGCGTTCAAATAATATTTCACTAGTCCAGACCAATGCCAAGACTAGTTATTTACACATTACTTGAGTATATAGGTACATAAACAAAAAACGGTGGATAAGTAGCAAGAACGTGGTTTTACCTGGTGTTATGTGGTCCGAAAAACCCTTGGATCTTTCAGTGGCAGGAAAATATGTTTTTTTCTCCCATTGAAAGATCACACGTCACCATTGGTTTTTATCTCCGTGTTATATTTGTCAAACGCTGCGTTCTTATTCTGGTTTCTTTGGTTTGGTGTCTGGGAAAGCGTGCAATTCCTATAAAGTTGAACAACACATCCAAACTAAATAATCATAAAACACAAAAAACATTTTACAAAAAAAAATACAACCGACTTAAATAAATAATACTAAAAAATGCAAAATAACTTTAATTCGGAAGTCAGTGTTTCTAGTTTGATTTCTTCGTTATTTGACACCGACTTCCGAAATTAAAGTTATTTTGCATTTTTTAGTATTATTTTTTTTTGTAAAAAGATTTTTATTTTTCACTTTTTAGTTGTTGTACCCCATTCTAAAACTAAATTAATAGTAAAGTTATGCCCGAATTGATAGCCCCAAAAATAGGGAAGTTGAACATAGTTTGTGAAATAAGGGTGTATCAGCGTGAAACATACGAATCTGTATACCCCTTTAGAGCATATCTGCGTGATGTAATGTTGTGAAGTGGTGAAAACAATATTCAGACATGCGATTGCAGCAATTCTGGAAGGTTTGCTATCATTTATTGAAGATTTCCATTGTGTATCTCCGAAGTTCTTCATCAGATCTTCACGAAATTAAAATGGGACTATATGTGAAGCACCATCTTTCAAAAAAAAAAAAACCATCAAAATCGGTTCACCTAGTAAAAAGTTATGAGGTAACACACATAAAAAAATAAATACAGTCGAATTGAGAACCTCCTCCTTTTTTGAAGTCGATTAAAAAGTAACTCAATCCGTTTGTTACGTTTTCACGCATAAATTGCTGAACCAATTTTAATGATATTGATATAGTGGTAGACTTGACCTTAAAGAAGTACATATGATACTTTATATCCCGGCAGTGCTAACTCTCACGTCAGCGAAGCCGCTTTCAAAAAGTTTACTAAACACTGTCAAATCTTCTGTTAAAACACAATCGTGCGTAACCAACCGCCATACGATGCATACAATGTCCACCACTCCACCACGTACAGGATAAGTATTGTAACTAAGTTATCTTTCTAACAAAATCTATACAACAAAATTGGGTTATTTACACCATTTATAACTGAAGGAACGACTGGAGCGATTCTAATGATATTTGATTTGTTATTTATTTATTAAAACTTCATGCAACACAAATGTACAAAGGCGGACTGATTTGTTGCATTTTCACAAGGTAGAGTTACTTTTGTGTTTAGAATTTAGTTCTGTTCAGTTCAGTTCAGTTAGTCTGTGGAATTCATAGTCTGTGTATAAGTTTCCATATTTAGGTACCAAATACAGTTAATATATAATTCAATTGTTCGTTGATTTATGTTGTGACACATATTAATGAAATGCTGTATTACAGGATTCAGTGCATTTTCCTTAATCACAATTTAGTCTTTCGAGTCATCAAGCGGCGCTTTTCATAACCATAATAATCATAATCATTTATTTATTTGTTATCATAGGTGTTTATAAATACAGATCTTAGCTTAGATGAAATAGAGCACATTATTAAACCAGGAGGCGTACAAATACCCCGGGCCTGCGGACGGCGAGTAGTGGGTAACTCGCCGTCCGATCAGCACCAGGCCCGAGAGTCGACGGCGCGTAGTGTTCCACGCGCGCCTCAAAGAGTTGTCAGCAAAGGACGGGGCCTGCCACGGCTGGTGCCTGCCCGGGGGTGGAGGATAAATTCGAAAGAGTTACCTCGCCCCTGGGCACTCAAGGCAGGGAGGAACAGGGGTGGGTTTTAGTCAATAAGAGTCTGACACACCCTTCCGCTCCACCCTAGAGCGGAAGAAGTCATAGGACGATTTCCCACCCCCCAAAAAAAAAAAAAAAAGGCGTACAAATATGGTTTTCTATTTTAGAGTAGAACAAATTAATTAAGAACAGTTTAATAAAACTTTTTTACAAAAAAATAGAACCGACTTCCAGAAAAGTGCAAAATAACTTTGATTTCGGAAGTCGGTGTTCCTGGTTTTGTGTCTTCGTTTTTTGACATCGACTTCCGAAATTAAAATAATTTTGTATTTTTTGGAAATCGGTTCTATTTTTTTAACCAACTTCGAAAAGAAAGAGGTTATCAATTCGGATGTTCGTTTTTTTATATATTTTAGGGCATAACTCCGTCATAATATAGACGGATTTGCATTTGTTCCGAAATGATCCCATTTAAATTTCATATAGTTCTGATGATGGGTTTCGGAGAAAGACAACGGAACTCTTCAAAAATTGAGAGCAAATCAACCGCGATTGCTGGTATCGTATGTCTATGAATTGTTAACACAGTTTAATGGAGGACCACAACTAAAAAGTGAAAAATATTTTTTTTTTTTTTACAAAAAAATAGAACCGATTTCCAAAAAAAGTGCAAAATAACTTTAATTTCGGAAGTCGGTGTCAAACAACGAAGACACAAAACCGGGAACACCGACTTCCGAAATTAAAGTTATTTTGCACTTTTTTTGGAAGCCGGTTCTATTTTTTTGTAAAAAGTTTTTGAAGTAAGAGATGTTATAAGAATCCGTTGCACATTATGATCCGTTGCGGTCAATAAGAATCTCGTTATTCTGACTCAAAGTGAACCAAGGAAACTCGTAGGTTTGTCACTATGACTGAACCTCTACTTGTTTGCTTCTAAACTTGCTCTGTAGATATAACAATTTTTATGAGAACGCGTTGTCATATTGTCGCGTCGCGCCTATCTGCGGGAAGCCTTTAGTTGCCAAAATAGAATACCTACTCTTTATTGTACAACATAACAAATAACAATTAACTACTTAAAAGTTAATGTGGTGTAATTTTAGGGTGATCTTTAGAATAAGCCAGAGGTTGTAGGTATAAGTTTCACTGTGAAGGTGACTAGCCGTAGGTTACTTGTTTAGACGAACTTCCACATAGTTTGCAAACGGCTAGACACTAGGCAGACGAGATAGATGAATGTGTTGGCTTTCCCAGTAACGTAAAATACAATCTGTTGTATACGCAAGTAAACAATACATATTGAATGAAACTAACGAACATGTTATTTTCAGCTTTGTACATGAGTCATTTTGGTATGTAATTACTAATTGTTTACTTCTGTAACAATAGGAACATAGCACGTTATGGATTTTATGAGGAACTGTCTTGTGTGGGTATTTATATTCATATATTATTTCGTTGAAAATAATGATGGCAATTTTATGTAAACAAATATCAGTTTGCCTATTTCTTTTCAAATGTAACCGTAGCAACGTTATTACGTTATTACATCCTTCTTATTTGTGACAATTTCTGCGAATCTATTTTTCAACCTCAGAATTATGCCAATTAGATGTCTCCTCGCTATGTTGAAAGAAACTCAGTGGGTTTCTTCTTAGGAAAAATATTTGATTGATGATGTTTTTCAAGAAAGTAATTTCAATAAAATACCACAGTATTATTATTACCATCTACGAAGATTTTCCGATAACATTACCTTAACTTATTGGACTATTTCCGATTTATAAGATTTTTATTTTATTTTATTATGATTAATAGATACTATTTGTAGCCTCTGTTTTAGAAATTTCCCGGAGTTATAGAGCCCATTTCAGCAAACTTGTATCCGCTAAAAATATGTATTGTTCGAAGTAAGTGAAAGTATTGTCTTCAATCAAAGCTACTCAGTTATTTACTGACATTAGGGACCGTTCTTGAATCACACTTGATATTATAAAGACGAAAGTATGTGAGTGTGTGTGTTTGTATGTTTGTTACATCTTCACACTCAAACGGCTGAACCGATTTGGTAAAATTTCGTATATAGATAGCCTATATCCTGGATTAATACATAGGCTTTTTATCTCAGTATATGCGGGTGAAACCGTGGGGTGCAGCTAGTTGAAATATATTTTCCGTTATCTTAACGATTTCATTGAGAAGTTTCCTCCAAACTGTTTTATAAATGGTTTCATCCCCTTTTTAGAACGTAGTATGCGTGTGGTCGTGGGTACTATTATAGTCGGCTTATTTTTTAGAAAATAAATTATTGTATGTAAGTGTTGTCGTTAGATTACTTAACTCAAAACACACAATCATTCTTAGGTAAATGTCTGATCTGATTAATAAGATTGCATCACGCTATCCTTCGTAATACACGGGTTTCATGAAAAATCTGTACCTACAGTTTCGTCAGTACTTACTAACGAAACTGTGAATAGATACACATTTATATTATTTAAATATAGTACAGCCACATCACCTACATTACAATCTTAAGGCGCTATTAACTGCCAATGACCTTGAGTAGTTAGCTTGCTTAATCTGTGCTGAGCTCACGTAACGCGTCGTACGTCCACCCAGTAATAGGACTCGCCCATCAAGGAGCGCTGTCCGAAATTAGACGCATTATTAATTTATTATACATAAAACAACAAGTATTATACTAAAACACGTATACTAAAATATAAATAATTAAATGATCTTTAAAATGGTGAATGTTTCATAAAAATACACTTTATAGTTTTTGCGTAATTCTCAATTTTTTATTCGCGTTAGACATAAATTTACAAATTAATTACACTATGTTATAAAAATATAATTTTAAATATTCACATATCAAATTACGACGGAAATTGTTTAGGTATAGATTAGAAAGAAATAAAATTATTCGTTTAGATGTGATGTTCAATTAAAAACCATTAAAAGTCGTATAATTGCGCCTTAATGACTAAAGGACTACTGCACATGACAATTGAGGCGTACCTACATAGCGCTCACTACGCTTATTAGTAATTGCTTATTAATATTGCTGCCCAGGAATACTAAATCTACTTACATTTAACATAAGCTTAATATCTTTAATATATACAACGTGGCACTAATTGGTGACATTATTTTCGAATTATTTTAACCTTTCATAATTTATATGATTAATGGAGACTAGACCCGTGTGTTAAATTAATGGCACCATTGTAGCGCCACGTTGTAAAATTCTTCTGTACGTGTGTTTGTCACCTAAATTTGTGTGTATATTTTCCTCGATGGTTCGAAAATACATTTGGACCCAGTAGGTGGCGCTGCTGTCGGTATGTCACTGATCTTCTCCTAAACAGCGGGATATTTATTGTGTAAGTTAGAGTGGGTCCTTGCAAGATTTGAATGCTTTTCCGGGCAGGACGACGTCTGTCAAGTCCGCTATTTGAGCATAAAATTGTATAACTACAAGAAAAGGGGACGTATTTTAATATCGACTGTGAACAAACAATACTGTTGAGACGGTTAGACAAACAAATATATTTGTCTCACTAATATTTTTCTATAGAGTACCGAAACTTTAGATGCTAAAAGCTAATAATAATAAGTAGGTACCTTGTATTTAGCACGTTATTCGTACAGGAAAACTGAACTAAATAAAATACTAATAATGATATATTTACATCAACCGCAAGCCACAACACGATAAAACAAGGATTTAATAATTACGGGATAGATATCTAAAAAGAGAAACGGAAAAACACAGGATGTTATAATGTATAATGAATACCTATTTTGTACTTATACCAAAATCATTGGTTTTTTTTTTACGGTTTAAGTATTGAAAATTTGGAGATAAGATCGTTTCAAATTCTTATTTAAAGTATAGTTTTAGAAATGCCTAACTTCAATTCTCAATTCAGAAACGGGCCGTCTTTCAGCTGATAGGCCACTTAGGGGACTAAGTGTCACCACAACGATCGGTCCTGTGTGTTTTGCATCCATCGGATACCAGCAAACTTCACCAAGACATCGGTCCACGTTGTGTTAGGGACGCGGTAGTTTATTGATTGGTGCTCAAATGGGAATACAATTGGTGCTCAATGCCCGATGCATTGAGCACCTCAAAAAATAGGTGCTCAAACGTGAATACTTAGTCACTCCAGAACCTTTCAGCTCCATTGACCATCTGCGAGCAATATGCCTGCGAGATAACGACTAATAGAGAAGTATGGATGTGAAGCATATTGCGCCAACACCTTATAAATTGGGATAAGGACAAGAGAATGATGATGAATTTGATGACTGGAAATAACTGACGAAAGCGGCACGTGGTGCCCGGCCAAGCGAGCTTGCGAGCCGTGCTCTGTACGATACGAGACCGCGTCTAACAGCTGATTGCAGTGGTCACTGCCCTAGCGCGCGCGTATTTCAAACTGTTGTTATTGTGATAAAAGTGAATAAGTATAAAAAAAAAGTTTCTTTGGGAAAGTTGTTTATAATCATGAGTACAATCACGTGTTTAAGTATCGGTTACTAATTACCAGTTAACCTATATATCACCCTGCATGCATTGTTTTCTTTATAATTGTATGTACACACATCTTTAAGCAAATAAAGTCATCTGAATCCGGATGGCCTGTTCACGTTGTCGTGGTTTAAATAAAGGTTACACTTAAGGCCCTACTAACGGTCCAGTGGCGCCCTCATTGAATAAAAAATCGTAGCATAGCACAGAAAATAAATACACAACTGCACATTTGTTACAAAGAGGATAAAGCATTTTTACGTTGTTAAAACAGGTCTCAAAATGTTTCGTATCCAAAGTAGTAGGCAAAACTGTCAGAAACGGCCGTTTTTGGTACTTTTGCCTACTACTTTGGATACGAAACATTCTGAGACCTGTTTCAACAACGTGCACGTGACAGCGAAACTGGGGCACCAATTTCGCACGGGTACAATCAAGTTTCCAGTGGATTTTCCAAAAAAAATCTTTCATACAAACCTTATTATTATTCCGTTTATTGGGTAAGACACACTAGCAGCTATTAGGTGATGGATTCTTGAAGCGGTTCTATGTGGGAGTTATCACAACACTTTTCGGGAGCCTGTTCGGTGCTGATACGACTCGGTTAGGCAGGAATTGCTGCAAGAAGCTGCTTCCTGGATGAATTTCCCCATAGTTTGAGAGAATGTCCTCGTAGATTTTTGTTGGCAATTCTTGTCCTGAGAATTACGAACACACCAAAAATAAAGCCAAACCTTAGTCAATTTTATTTATAAAGATAATGACAGGAATAATTTCATTTGTTTTCAGAAACGTTCTACAAAGGGCGTTCGTGACTATTGCTGACCAGTTCACCAGTGTTCCTGACATTCAGGATCATCTGATGACATTATAGTAAGTTAAGTATACCTACCTACCTACTTTTTAAACATTCATCAAAAGTAAACAAAAGCTTGAATAAATTTAGTACCAGTCTAGAGGATTGTGAATAACTCGACATATTCACGGCAGGATGTAACCTATTTGAAACATTTAAGCACCCGAGTGAGCCTAGGCGGCAAACCCATGGGTTTCATAGTTCCGAAAAAAATGTTACTATATATGAAATATTTTTTAAGAACTGTGTGATTTGAACCTGTGTCCTAGCAAAAAAATAAAGAAAGAAAAATGTTTATTTATTGACTCGCACAGAAAAACATAAAATAAGGTAAAATATTTACAAGGCCTGAAAACTAAATATTTATAATAAAAAAAAGAGTGGCACTCCGGGAGTGCTGATAGAAGTGAAAATTTGAACAAAAATGCCCAACGACTAAAGAAGTTTTCACTTCTATCCGCGATCCGCTACGAGTTCAATAGTTTTTTTCCTATCTCAAAAATGCCCAACGCGCCTAAAGAAGTTTTCACTTAAAAAAAATAGGTAATAACAATATAAAAAAGACCTGTGCGATGGCCAAAAAGGCTTCAATCTCAGTCCGTCAAATCATGTCCGAAATAACTTCATTTTTTTGTGGGGTGGGAAATCATCCAATGACTTTTCCTGCTCTGGGTGGAGCGGGAGGGCGAGTCCAACTTTTACTGACTAAAACCCACCCCTGTTCCTTCAGTTGCCTCTGTGCCAAGAGCCGCGGTAACTCTATTTAATAATAATAATAATTTATTAGCATAAATACAAGTTTGACACAATATGTTAGAGTACACAAAATTACTAGTAAACAGAAAATTAGACAAGAAAAGTAGTGTGCTCAAGATGGGTAAAGTACTGACCCATCAGGAGACTCCTAAAGTAGGAGGATCCTGTATCTTAGGAGGCAGTGTCTTCGCAAAATAGTGAATAATATTTCGAATTTATCCGTAACCCTTGTCCGAAATAACTACAATAACCTTTTGTCCAACTACATAAAATTTTCCCCGTGACTGATAAAGCTTCGATGATGGTTGTCTATTTGATGTCAGAGGCTAGGCACTAACTTAATATTCATGTACGGTAAAGGTATCGATTGCCTTTGTACCTTCCCAACTAAGTCGACCGAATGGAATCGTTAGATTCCTATTATTTACAGAGCCCTATAAAATACGTGGTGGCATGGATAACATAACTGCATACCTAATAAGGAAGACAGCAGACATTTTGTGTTTAAAATGTAAAAAATAATAGTGTATTAGATTAGAATGCGGTTAATATTCCATAAATAAAATGTTGATAGCCACCATATTATATTCAATTAAGCAGCACTTATAGGGAAAATCTCTCAACGATGTACGAATGTAATCCAGTCGTTAATTTTTGAGAGATTTTCCTCAAAGTGCTACAATTAGTTTGAAAACAAGGTGGCTTATTCGATAATAAATTTATATTATTTCGAAAAACATGCTATTAATAAAAGCAGATACATAGCTAGCACGTTAAAATAAGTAACTACTGCATGCGGATCCCATTAACGGGAATTCCGGAATTAATAACTATTTTCGGCACTGTCATCACTGTGACATGAAAAACAAAGTTATTGGTGTCGAAATTACTTAGTCTCTTTATCCTTACACCTAACTTAGCTTTGGGCATCGAGAGTGGTTAATGTCTAAAGTAATTAGACAAATTGATATGATATTATAGAGTTAATTTTAGTAAAAGAGTCCTCGCGTCGCGCCTTTCTATGAGAACCTTTAAAGTAAATTCTATGAGAGATGATATCTAAAATGCAAGAACCTATATCAAGCACACCAAGGATAGTCAGTTGCTGATAACACATACGAATAAACGTTTTTTTTTTTCACGAATAAAAACTTTATAAATACCTGTTACGTAAAAAAGTCTTTCTATTACAAGTACTAATTTCTGGAAACTACTTTACTGATTGAACGAAGATTATTTGTGTTAGTTTGTGAATTTTAAAGTTTAAGCCTTCCACAGACAGGTGCAACGAGAAATGGTGACAGCAATTGCTCATAGAAATTTTACTAATCCGCAATTTAAAAAACCCGCCGTCTCATAGTCGCGTTGCGTCTCTCTGCGACGAGCCATTAGTAGGCTGACTGTTTATTGGAGCGGAGAGGAGAGGAGCGGAGCGGAGCTGCGCCGATATTAACCAATGGAATTGCATAAATTCTTCGCTCCGCCTCAGTGGAAAGGGATTTGCGAACTTGTTTAAAAATTCATACAAATCTAGGTAGCAGAGCAAACAAGCGGAGCGGCGAAGTGGAGCGAGGAAGCGGAGCGTGGAACCGGTACGGGGAAGCGGAGCGGGGAAGGGAAAAAAAACCTGACGCGGGTATGGCAGCTCGCTCAAATTACTCGTCGCCGGAACTCGGCCTAGTTCCGCACAGTCCGCAACTCCGCTCCGCACTACCTCGCTCCGCATCAATCGACAGACACAGTCCAAGTCCACAACTCCGCTCCACTCCCTCGCTCAGCTCCGCTGCCTCGCTTCGTGTCAATGGACAGGCAGCCTAAAATAGCCATTTTCGAACTATTCGAGGAAAGAGAACCGTACCTGTACTAGTAAATAAAAGTGTCTCCTCTTTACATGCAGCCATTTTAGGGAAGACCTTATGAATATCAAGTGAGTATTATCCCATATTATTAAGTCAATCGTCCTTGTATTATTATGTAAAGTACGTATTTTTCGCTTTTGAAAACAGTTCTTGTTAGGAAAAGCACATTTTCAATGGCGTAAATAGAAATTATACTTTAGAGAGTCGCTAGGTGGGCGGACTGGAAAGGTACTGTCAAACGGGGTAAATAGGAACGCAGGGGTGAATAGAAGCAAAACTTTGAAGGGTTTTTCACGTTATTTAGGAATTTAAGTAAGTACTCCAATTTATTGATGAATTGTAATAAAAATAAATTGGTACTGTAGCAGCATATTTACATATACCCTGCTCGGCCAACCGACCGACCGCGGAGCCCTAGCTTACGCCACCGCGATGGTGGCGCTCCCTGTCGTGAGATTTGTGAACCACAGAACGAATCCGTGTTGTGCTGTGATTGGCTCATTAATTCGCAAAGTGCCCGCTAATATAATTTGTAAAAAATATGTATAAAAGTAGTTAGTTTTATCAAATAAATGCTCATAACTATTTAGCGTCTCCAACTGGTTGTTTCCCTGTATACCCTCAGCTACAGACATAACAGTGGTGACCCCGCGAACAACTTATCGCAACCATCGCAAATCATGGCCAAGCAACCCGAAAGTAGTGAATCTACAGCACTGCACATCCCAGAAGTAGCCGGAATTTCGTTGTCACTACGGATTCCAGCATTCTGGCGTGACCGAGCCCGCTTATGGTTCGTCAGTTTTGAAGCCGCCACGCATGAGTTGAAGAAAGGACAGCGAGAACTAGCACAGATGGTAATCGCGCGATTGGAAAAACAAGATGTCGAACAGATATGCGACCTGCTATACAACCCACCTACAGCACAACAGTACGACTTGTTGAAGGAACGATTGATATCGGTCTACGAAGAGTCAGAAAATCGGCAATTTCAGAAGCTATTGTCTGACATGGAGCTCGGTGACCAGAAACCATCACAGCTGCTGCGTCGCATGCGAAACCTAGCACGTGATAAGGTTCCAGATTCCACGTTGCGACTCATGTGGATGAATCATCTCCCAGCCCAGGTACGATCCGTTCTCGTCGTCACAAAGGAAACCAGCCTAGACGAACTATCGCTACTAGCAGACAAGATGACTGAACAAGCCCAGGAAGTCACAGCTGTCTCATGCGAACAACAAGCACCTCAAGGCCAGCCAAAAAGCGACGCACAATATCTGGTAGAAGAAATCAAGAAACTATCTCTAGAAGTAGCATCACTTAAATCGTCACAACATACAGTATGCCGCTGTCGATACCGGGGCCGTGGACATTCATCGCATACATCGCGTTCACGCGCCCGCTCTCGCGCATTTACGCCGTCACACTCGCGCTCAGGCACGCCGTCGCCGTATTGTTACTACCACAGGAAGTTCGGCAGAGAAGCAAGATGTTGTCGTCAACCATGTTCTTACAACAACAGAGAACATCAAAAGAACACGGAAAACTAGCACACGCGCTAGATGCGGCGGACTCTGGCGTTTATAACGAATCCTACCGCCTATTCATATATGACAAGACATCAAGACTCACATTCCTAGTAGACACAGGGGCGAACATATCTGTACTACCACGGATCAAAGGCCAACGCTCGAAGAAATTACCCTTCACGCTGTACGCCGCTAACAATACCGTCATACCCACCTACGGAGAAAAAACGCTGGAGCTGAATCTCAATCTACGCAGGCCATATAGATGGAAGTTTGTAATCGCCGACGTCAGCAAACCTATCATCGGAGCTGATTTCCTCAATTATCACCAGCTCAACGTCGATCTACGAAATCGAAGGCTGATAGATATGACAACCAAACTGTCTGTCGCGGCGCCAGCACGAATATCAAACCAACCCACAGTACGTAGTGTCGACTTACAGCAATCATACCACGATATACTCGCAGAATACCCAGACACAACTCGAGTGACGTCAATGAAATTGAGTCCCAAGAATAACGTCGAACATTATATCGAAACTACAGGACCGCCACTACATTGTCGAGCACGACCAATACCACCGCACCGCTACGCTAAAGTCAGACACGAGTTCGAAGTCATGATCAACCAAGGCCTATGCAGACCAAGCAAAAGCCCGTGGTCAAGCCCGCTTCATGTAGTAGCCAAGAAGAACGGCGATCTGCGCGTCTGTGGCGACTACCGACGACTGAACACAGTGACTAAACCGGACCGCTACCCCATACCTCGAATCAAAGATTTTACTTACCACCTGGCCGGTAAGAAAGTGCTATCAACTATTGATTTAAATCGCGCATATCAACAAATTGCCGTCCGAGAACAAGATATCGAAAAAACAGCTATCATTACTCCGTTCGGATTGTACGAATTCCCGAGAATGTGTCCAGGACTTAAAAACGCGGGACAGACATTCCAACGCTTCATCCACGATACTCTGAGAGGATTGGATTATGTTTTTCCTTTCGTCGACGATCTATTAGTAGTGTCAACAAACGACAGCGAACATAGAGAAAATCTCCGCACCGTACTCAAGCGGTTAGAAGATAACGGGATAACAGTTAATCCAGCAAAATGCGTCTTTGGCCAGCCAACAGTTAAGTTTTTGGGATACACAGTAACAAGCGAAGGCATCAGACCACCAGAGGAGAAGGTCAAGGTCATCAACGACTATCCCAAACCCAAGACAGTAGAAGCATTACGTAGTTTCCTAGGAATGCTTAACTATTATCGTGATAACATCCCAAACGCCGCAAGCGTGCAAGCGCCGCTCAATGTCTATCTACATAACTCAAAAAAACGCGATAAAACAATAATCCAGTGGACCGATGAATCATCACTCGCATTCGAGAATTGCAAGAGGAGCCTACGCGACGCCGCACTGCTCGCACATCCCTGCCACACCGCCCCGCTCGCAATGATGTGCGACGCATCTAATAGTTGCGCCGGCGCAGTACTCCAACAGCACGTAAACAACATGTGGCAACCACTTGGTTACTTTTCCAAAAAGCTCTCGGATACGCAATTGAAGTACAGTACTTATGACCGGGAACTACTTGCAATGTACATGGCAGTGAAGCACTTCAGGAAAATGCACGAGGGTCGTGAATTGATTGTGTTCACCGACCACAAGCCGCTTACCTACGCGTTAACAAAACTATCATCGGACAGTGAAACCCAACGAAGAACTCGACAGTTGCTATTTATAAGTGAGTTTACAACTGACATTCGTCACATCAGTGGAAAGGAAAACGTAGTGGCTGATGCACTCTCACGCATCGAGACAATTACCTGCCCCACAACCATAGATTATTCAAGTCTAAGTGAAGCACAAAAAAAAGATGACGAATTACCCACATTGAAGAAACAAAGTAATATTCAACTCAAACAAATTACTTTACCCGACACCAACAATAAAATATACTGCGAGATCTCCACCAATAACGTACGACCGTACTTAACAAAGGAATTCCGATTCGCTGCTTTCAACGCGCTGCATGGAATAAGTCATCCTGGTGTAAGAACAACGCGCAGACTTATGCAAGACAAGTACTTCTGGCCAAGCATGAATGTAGATACCGGCACGTGGACCAAGTCATGTGTAGCTTGTCAGCGAGCGAAGGTTCACCGACATACAAGTAGCAAGCTATCAACATTTGCGCCCACCGAGCGTTTCAAGCACATCCACATTGATATCGTCGGCCCGCTACCTACGTCATCAACCGGTCATCGTTATTTACTTACCATAATCGACCGCAAGACGCGGTGGCCTGAAGCAACGCCTATATCGGACATCACTGCAGAAACCATCGCGAGGACAACATATGAGACGTGGATCGCGAGATTTGGATGTCCAGAGACTCTGACTAGTGACCAAGGGCGGCAATTTGAGAGTCAGCTGTTCAATGCCTTAACTAATCTACTGGGTATACATCGTGTACGTACAACGCCATACCATCCACAAAGCAACGGTATAATTGAACGCTGGCACAGATCACTCAAGGCCGCGCTCACCGCACGCCTTACAAAGGGAAGTACGTGGATCGACGAGCTACCGACCGTGCTGCTTGGACTCCGCGCTGTTTGCCGTACTGATACCAGAGTTACTGCTGCGCAGCTCACCTATGGTTGCAACTTACGTCTCCCAGGTGACTTTTTCTCATCAACACCACGTAGTGAAAGCACAGACTCAGAGTACGTCGATAAAATACGCAGAACAATAGACAGTCTCAAGCCATCACTCAACCAACCGCATAGCAACAACCGTGCCATATTCGTGCATTCGGATTTAGACAAATGCCACTCAGTTTTCATCAGAGTTGACGCCGTACGCAAACCACTGCAACCAACGTACGACGGGCCTTACACAGTAATAAAGCGTGAAAACAAAGTGTTTACACTGCAACTACCAGGCCGACAAAGTTCAGTGTCAATAGACCGACTGAAGCCTGCGTACACAATCAACGACGACGATGCAGCTACAGCTTCAACAACAGTGACACCTGGCACTCCCGTGCAGAAGACCTCATCCGGACGAACGGTCCGGCGACCCGTCCGCTTCGCTTGAGAGGGGAGTACTGTAGCAGCATATTTACATATACCCTGCCCGGCCAACCGACCGACCGCGGAGCCCTAGCTTACGCCACCGCGATGGTGGCGCTCCCTGTCGTGAGATTTGTGAACCACAGAACGAATCCGTGTTGTGCTGTGATTGGCTCATTAATTCGCAAAGTGCCCGCTAATATAATTTGTAAAAAATATGTATAAAAGTAGTTAGTTTTATCAAATAAATGCTCATAACTATTTAGCGTCTCCAACTGGTTGTTTCCCTGTATACCCTCAGCTACAGACCTAACAGTACTTTACTAGAAAGTAATATCAAGAAGGTATCAAAGTGAAAATCCTAATCAAAGCTTTGTTCCCATTCACCCCTGCGTTCATATTTACATCGTTCATATTCACCTATTTTACGAGAAGAGTACTAGAATTGGGTAGGTACACTAGACAAGTATAAGTTATTCAAACAGTTTTCAGTACTTATTGCGTACCTAAACTAATCTACACTACTGAGAGGTAAAGTTATTAAGTTTTGATATATATAGAAAGAGAGAAAGAAAGAAAAAATATTCATTTTGCACAGACCACAAACGCACATTAAAAACTAAATTTACAAAAATACAAAAAAAAAAAATAGCTAAACTAAATTGCCTATATTTATTTTATTTATTTATTAAACTTAATGCACAATTAAAAATTACTGTACAATGGCGGACTTAATGCCTTAGGCATTTTCTACCAGTCGACCTTAGGGTGGTGCAGAGACGGAACGTGGCAGGTGCAACTTAAGGGAAAGAACAAACGGAAAATAAAAATATAATAATAAATATATACTTAAATACATACATACAACAAAATTAAAAATGAAATTGAGAAAAACGAAAACAACGAATCAGCGTTGTGACGATTTTTCGAACTCCTTGCGAATGTGTTCACGCGCCTTAAGAGAAACGACTGGTTGCCGTCCTGATGTTCGGAGGGAGCGCATTCCATAGGGAGACCGCTTCGACACGGAAAGAAGAATGAACAAACCCAGAGCGGTGAGAGGGACATCGCAGAAGACGATTAGTGGTTGAACGAAGATTTTTAGCGTGAGTCGAGCACAGAAACTGAAAATGCGAAGTCAGATAAGAAGGAGAAGTGGGTTTATCGAGTAGAGAAAACAAAGTAGTCAAGACCCTTAGCGCTCTACGCTGACGCATGGGTAACCATTTTAAAATTAACCGATGCGCGGATACATGGTCATACTTACGCAGATTGAAGACAAATCGAATGCAGCTATTTAGGAGGCGGTCTAGTTTATTGAGAAGGCCTATAGTGATTTCATTTATGGTAAAACCCATATACAAAAGTAGGTCTATGACGCATCTATGACAGATGACATTAGGAGATCACGCGACAATCACAAACATACTTAGTGGAACGAATAACAAAAATAATAATATTAGTAGTAGTAGTAGTTATTAATATTGTTATTCGATCAATAACAATATTAATTATTAATATTGTTATTCGGTCGACAAAAAATATAACCCAAATGAAACCGTGCGTCGTATCCGTACAAAAATGGTCATTGCTTAGTGAAATGCTGTGGCTTCGAACGGGACCGTAAGTCAACAGTGCTGGTTTTCTGCAAAGACCAAAAAAATGTCTGAGTAGTTAATCCGAAACTCTTTATTCGATTTCTAAGACTCTTTTACTGATAGATCACACACTATAGCTTACCATGGGCTCTATACAAAGTGTAACGGAAAGGTGTGGTCATATATTTATAAATAAATAAAATAAAATTAAAGAAATATTTATATACCTGTACCTGGGTGGTCTGTAAAAATTAGTTATTGTATATTGCATATATAAATATTATTTATTAACGTGTCCTTTTTTCATGTGCAACCATACCATTGTGTATCTTTCCTTAAACACCACATTTTAAACAAATATATATTATATAATTTCATATTTTAGTATCTCTTACATAGATATGTATTTATTTATTATTTAAATATTTACTTAAACAATAAATCTGATTTACTTTCGTCAGATGCCCTCGCAGCATAGGGTCCAGTTGAAAAACAGCGTCAAGCACTAGTTGCCCGGCATTTATGTTGAACTGGGCCTATTTGGCGCAGCCGTGGGGCACATAATATTATTTTAGGTTATTTCTATAAGTGTTTTGTGTGAATATTGTGTGCCTTAACCTGGGTCAAATAAATTAATTTTCTTTCTTTCTTTCAAAAATATATTCACAATGTTAGATCTCACAATGTTTTGTTTTCTCTTGTGTTCAATTAATATAGCCTTATTATTTAAATACTTGTAACTGAGGAGATCTTGAGGATCTCGTGGCTAAAGTAATAACAGCCGCACGGGTCAATCCATCAGGTTAAGCTACGCTTGCCGGGGTTGATCCATGGATGGGTGACCATCTTTAAATACCGAGAATCCTCAGTGCCTCGGCAAGCACGTTAATCCGTTGGTCCCGGCTGTTGGTCGCTCCATGTAAAATACTGGTATTCAGCTACATCCGGTTAGACTTTTTTTTTGGGGGGTGATGGGAAATCATCCAATGATTTCTCCCACTCTGGGTGGAGCGGGAGGGCGTGGCAGACTCTTACTGACAGGCATCGGCCACGATGGGCCCCATCAGTGATGGCTGACAATCATCTCTTTGAGGCGCGCGTGGAACACTACGCACCGTCGACTCACAGGCCTGGTGCTGATCGGACGGCGAGCTGCCCACTGCTCGCCGTCCGCAGGCCTGGGTCTACGGTGGCCGGAGATCGTCACGCGATGTCCTACTCCCAGTACGCCCAGTACCTCTCATGTAGTGGTAGCGGCCGGGGCCGTGAGGGCCACTCCGTTGAGCTTCCTTCACGCGTCCCGCCTCCGCCTTCGCGAGCATTACTGCTTCGCAGAAGGCGGAGACTGCTTCCCATTCCCTCTCGCTCCGTACCATGGCCTGAACCAGGGCCGGGCGCGAGAGGTCGCCGCCACCTATCGCATTCACGAGGACACGGCGGTGCTCAGCTCAAGCGGGGCAGACCTCCACCGTATGCTCCACCGTGTCCTCTGGGCGATCCGCGCATTGGCAAAACCCGGGCGTTTCCTCCCGCCCTATCTTATGCAGGAACCTCCCGAAACAACCGTGTCTGGTGAGGACCTGTGTCAGGCGGAAGGTGAGGACGCCGTGACGCCTCTCCAGCCACTCCTCAAAGAGGGGCACTACCGCCACGATGGTGGTGTGCCCAGCGCTGGGTTGCGACAGTCGCTGTCTCCATGTCGCCATGAAATCCTGCCGGAGCTCCGTCCGCCGAGCCGCGAGGTGTCGCGGCAGCACAGTTTTGTCCCGGCGTTTGGCCTCCTCGCAACACTCCAAGATCAGCGCGAGGACCTTGGCCTCCAGATACCATGGCGACAGTCCAGCAAGGTGGCTCGCCGCCTCACAGGATACCGTGCGGTATCCTCGGATGAGCCGAATGGCCATTATCCTTTGGGACGCGTTCAACCGGCGAGCTGGTCGCCGCCTTATAGAACACGCCAACACCGGTGCCCCGTAAAGGGCCATGGACCGCACGATCCCCGCGTTTCGAATTAGTGTAAAATGTTTAAGCTGTGTTTGTAATATGGTGGTAGTAAATACCAGTACAGTTAGTGGTACCAGTTTCTGGCACAGCTCACATTACCGAAACATTTTTCTTCTTGGCTTGCGATGCCCCTTATTTACACCGAGAATCTAAAGCACCTCAGATACCTAAATTATGTTGAAGAGCTAATATGTTTCCAACTCTTGAAGTGCAGACAGCCCCCCCCCCTCCCCCCCCACACACACACATTATGAGGAAATATCTTATTCAAGTAAGCAAACACTATCAAATAGTTTACATAATTATATCAAGGAATTTAATTTAGCTCCCAAGGAATTATATCAAGGCTGGAAGCACACTGGGTGTGGACTGAAATCACTTATACGCAATGCGGACTAACCCATGTGAGGGGTACGTATTTTACACGAACTTTAGGGATGCGTACTTGAATCCACGTTTTATTACAAGCGTAAATCATCAATGATTTATGTAATAAGTTTGCCTGTCAGCATAGGGCATGGGATGGAAATTGAAGCCTTTAAAACAGTGTAAATCGATTCAAGTCAGCATATATTTTATCCAAGTTTGTAAATGAATAAGTGACGTCATTTTTATTCGAATTCCACTTAAATCACTTTCCATAGAGCCATTCTTGGCAAAAGTGTATTTAGCCAAGTTGCAGGAGTTAACAGAAATCCTAACGCGTAAAAACATTCAAGAAAATAAAAATAACATTAATTTTAGTTGGTGTGGCGAGTTGCCGCCACTCTGCAAGTTGGGTGGGGTTGGTATCACGTCGCGTGTGTGTCTCGCTTTAATTTGTCAGACAGACGTGAGTGGCCGGCTTTACGCGAGCAATAGACAATTTAAAATGCAACAATCGACGTCACGTCAGTTTGACGTGTGTGTGTGTGTCTAACGCCGCGAGGCACAGCGCGCATCTCACCGCAGACTAAATTAATGTCTTAAAATAATATCGTCCCCGCAAATACGCTAAAATCCCGAGTAAATCCCGTAAACGTTGGGGATCCACCGGGAATAATAAATAACCCATATTTACCGCGTCCGTTAACTACTGAACAAGCATAATCAGGAGTGTTGGTGTGAAGAGAACGAGTGGCCACTCGACAATTCGACGTGCAACCATCGAGAACAGCCCGGAAAGTAAGGTACCACTTGTTTTACAAATTGTGAGTAGGGCCACATTCGCCGACTGCTGCCGACCACTCCTAACTTGAAGTTATACAGACAAATATAGGCAATTTTGGGCCAGCATTCCCTCCAAGTGCTTGGTCGTATTTACTGTTCTACATCCGCAGAGACCCACGGCTATTTACACGCTTGGGCAACTCCATTAGTATTTTTCTCTTGAAAATATCTTAAAAATATACTCGGGCACTAGACAGTGACATTAAATCAGCGATAACTATTGTCGAAAGTCCAGAATGAACTGGTATTACCTGTCAGCGGTTTTGCCCTCGTAAAATTAGTTCTTCCCTCATTATAAATTATATGTGCTATTCAAGACTACGAATCTATCTCTGTGCAAAATTTCATCCAGATCCGTTCAGCTGTTCTAGTGTGATCGTAACTAAAATCCATCTATCCATCCAAATTTTCGCGTACCTATATAATATAATATTATTAGTACGATAATTTATTGTTATACGAACTCTAAACTCTAGACAATACTCATGAATTCTAGTGGTACTTCCCAATCCCAAGATGTTACATGGTAGGGCTTTTTTTTTGTGGGGTGGGAAATCATCCAATGACTTCTGCCGCTCTGGGTGGAGTGGGAGGGCGTGTCAGACTCTTACTGACTAAAACCCACCCCTGTTCCTTCCCTGCCTGAGTGCCCAGGGGTGCGGTAACTCATTTTCAGAATTTATCCGCTACCCCTAGGCATGCAGGCACCGGCCACGATGGGCCCCGTCAGTGATGGCTGACTACATCTCTTTGAGGCGCGCGTGTAACACTACGCGCCGTCGATCACGGGCCTGGTGCTGATCGAACGGCGAGATACCCACTGCTCGCCGTCCGCAGGCCCGGGTATCGCATCCAGCGCGCAGCGGTAGGGCTAGAAATCTCCCAATAGCAGCATAATTCACACAGACCACATGAGAGATAGGATGTTCTAACTATCATTAAGGCACACTCACACACATGCATCCACTCACACACACATCATCACACACAAGAAATCATACCAGTATCTTTGCCTTTTCTTTCATTTTGTACTTGTTTGTAAAATAATTACATAAAATAGTTTAGTTGTATAATTGCCTAAAAATATGTAGATTGACACTAGGGAAGAGCAGAACCACCCAATACAAGCATTACTACATGCTTCCTGGGTAGTTCTAGCCATTGAATAGTATTGTAAAAGACATGTTATAGAAATAAACTTTTTTGTTTTAAATATAATTATAAAATCACTAATTTCATTATTCCCCATGATTTAATTTTGGCAGCGCATGTCATTGAAAACATTTTAGACTTTTCGTCAATCATTGCCTGTGATAGAATGTCATTTTGTCTTAGCCCTCATGTCTTGTGATAGGCATAAGGATACTCGTACATAGCACACATGGCATGACAAACGATCAAGCTAAAAAAACCTCACAATGAAACAAGCAAGGCTACTAGCCCCCAACTTCGAAGCATGAGAACACACATTAACATTTTCTTAGTACTAACACGATAACAATGACGAAGAAGAAAGCTTAATAGGATTGCATCGTAAGGATTCACATAGAGCCATCTTATCTTGTAGGTAGATAGGGAAACTTTTCTTGTGACAGAATTTTTTCCAAGTTCAATATAATCATAAGTTCAGCAACCAGATTGTTCTTTTCTCTCTGCTTTTATTTACCTGGCTGTTACGATAAGTTTATCTGAGAGATTTGTAGGAGAATAGAGTAGATCTTGTTACCTATACAGGGTGAAACGAAAAGGTGTGATAATATTTTAGAACTGCATCTGCCCATCGACATGTGCAACTTTATTCAAGAAAACATGACGAAATTTTCAAAAAAAAAATTTGACACCCATACAAATACTGATCAGCTAATTATAGCTTTGTATGGAAAGTTCAATATTTTTTTGGGAATTTTCTATTTTTTGTTAGAGAAAGTTGTTCATTTCCATGGGCAGAACCTGTTCTTAAATAAATTAAATTAAATTAAATTTAATAAATTTAATTTAATTTAACTTTGTATCATTTATTTCAGGAAATTCCCATATTAATTACAACAATATTATTACAAACAATATAAAATAAAAATGTAATCAAAATCATTAAATAAAATTGTTAGCAGGAATATTGACAGCCATATACAAATAAATAATTAGCTTCATATATGGCTCTCAATATGCCATTGTCAGAAACATGTTCACGGCTCATAAACGAGGCCCTCGCCTTACGCAATACAGCAAAGAAATCACCAACCCTGTTCTCCGCAAACATGCCGGACGCACTACACCGCTACGATAGCCCAAATATGCACCTAAATGCATTGTTGTATTGCACACGTAAGGTGTTAATATGTGCGTTGAGTGTGTTCGTACCAGAGGTGGCCAGTGTAAAGCGACCGACGGTACGCATTAAACAGAGTGACTTTAACTTGGCCAGTACATTTAACGAAACGCCGAGCAAGCATGTTACTTTTCGCGGCCAACAATCTCCTCTGTCTCTCTAAGTCGTCATCGTCTCGCAGTTTATTCGTTACGATATGTCCGAGATATTTAACTTTTCACAACTTTAAGTTTGGTGTTACATAACGATATGTCAGGTGTAGGTAAAGGACTGTTATCATATCTAAATACCATTATATATGATAACACAACGTGTAACGGAAAGGTGTGGTCATATACATTATATGACCACACCTTTCCGTTACAACCTGTATATATAACACTATCTATTCTCCTACAAATCTGTCTACATCTTAATAAAATAAAGTCGGGTTAGTTACACCATAAAATAACTCAAGAACGGTTGGACCAATTTATATGATCTTTGATTTGTTAGATAAATGTCTCCGCTCCGAATAGGAGAATAACTATTATCACAGCGGAAAAACAATAGAAAAAAAAATTTTTTTTTTTTGCTCATTGATTCTGAGGCGATAAAGTTTGCCGGGTCAGTTAGTAAACGATAAATCCTATGTTTCCTATTTATAAGTTATTTTTTCATTCGATCTTGACTCAGCCTTTCTCGGTGAAATTGACAGTTTACAATCTGTTATTTTGGACATGAAAGTTCTCAACTTACCAGTTTTTCCGCTGAGTCGAGTGGAGTGGAGCAAGTTTATTTGAGTGAGGTTTTTGTAATACAGACCTTAGAATAGCTATGGGTGTTAAAATCGGTTTTTTCGTATAACTTATCAATATATTTTATGTATAATATTCTTATAGTTGTTCTTGAATATTTCAGGAGTTTGAAGGCGGAAGCGTTCAAGAGAACGAAAGTATACGAAGATATTAACACGTTATTGCTGTTGAATGTCGCGAAGAATGTCAAAACTACCACGTCGTCACTATGGAGGTAAGAGTACGTACTTTTCTTCTTTACTACGACGCTCGTTATTTATCTCTTAGCTACCTAACGGCGGTCACAGTAACCACAACGGGTTGTTATGTAATGTTTATACTATATATCCTTTATATCCTGACCGATCCAATAGAGGCATTTTCCTGGTTTATCACACGTACTAGATTTTTTTTTAAAAATTGTAAGTAATTCATAACAACCAAAGGTTATAGATTTTTTATTTTGATAAAATATGCGAAATTAAACACTAAATATGACAACATTCCACCGGCCGGCGAAATCTTTTCATTTTTACCTACTTTTATTTCAAACGATACCGCCCTGCACTAGCTGCGCTGTAGGCACTCTTTAAAAGGATCAAAAAGACTGTCTCGCTCAGGCGGATTTTTTGACACAAAACTGTAGGTGAACTTGCGCTCAGTGTTGCATTTGATAAGTTTTTCTTTTTTTCTTAAATTAATTTTTTGCCTACCTACCTTCAGAATTGGACAGGGTTTTTGTTACATGCTGTATATCCCATACCTAACTAACGATGATTACAGTAACCCAACGGTTTTTGTTACGTAATTTTTATATATTATATAATTTTTTTTTTAATTTTCGTTGGTTTACATGTAGTGTCTGTAATGGAACGAAATATCGCGGGATGGTTTTAAAAGTCAGTCTCAAGTAAACACACTTTACAAAAGCGGACTTAATGCCTTATGCATTTTCTACCAGTTGACCTTACCTGATTCAGACATGGAATGTAAAAGATGTGTCTGTCACCTCTGACCTAGACTAGAGTCACGAGCAAACCCCTAATAGGTTTTTGGCGGGATTTTGTCGAGTGAAGTTCAGTGGCTGTTTTAATTATTCGTTTATTGATTCCTAGTGGATATTGTGATGTAAAATTGGTGTAGTTTTGTGTCTCAAGTGTCAACGCAAATGGACAATATGTGGAATCATTGAAACAGGCGCGATCTCGGGAAAATGGAGCTGAGAAGTTTATTGTAGTATTGACTACCTCAGCGAAGTTTGCCGAGAAGGCTGACTTGACACATTTGTTGCCAAATACTGCAAAAAACATTAGAATGTGTTACATCTGCATTCTAATGGGAAAAAGTGACAGTATTATGTATCTAAAACTAAATACTTTCTTAACTTGACACTGGCTAAATGCACAAACCGTGCGAAGCCAAAATTAAAGAAAAAAAAAAAAAACCCCTAATAAAAAAATAAAAAGTGGCGATTGCGGCGATTGCGGCGATATCGAAATGTTTCAGTTGATTGTATAATTGAAGGCAAAAATTAAACCCCTTGTAATTTTACCAAGTATATTATGTACCGGAACATAAGTTAATTTTAAGAGGTTAAAAATTGTTGTTCGTCAGATCTAGGATTTTGATATTGCCTATATTTTGTTCTAAAATGTTGAAGTTATCGACCTATGCAACTTATTAACATGAAGAATTGTTTTTTTTTTCTAAGTTTATAGAAGGTGATAAGTTCCAAAAAAAATACTAAGGTTTAGATTCTATCTTTCATTTTGTGAGATTATTTTTTTTAACTCTAAAACCCGTTAGGTGGTTAAGGGTTAAAACAAATTTTAGCTAATAATAGTTTTTGCCATCTCCTAGCGGCTTTTAGGCTCGAAGGTCGAAAATCAACTCTACCAACAGGCAATTGGTCTATGAAAATACTGGTATTCAGCTGCATTCTGCTAGTCTGGAAAGCTAGTCAGATTGATTGGGAACGTAGTTGGTGTCCTTACGTCTTAATCCAGGTGATTGATTTCCGTCATGCCCGATGCCTGCCCAGGGGTTGAGGATAAATTCGATACAGAGTTACCTCGCCCCTGGACACTCAGGACAGGGAAGGAACAGGGGTGGGTTTTAGTCAGTAAGAGTCTGACACGCCCTTGCCGCTCGACCCTAAAGCGGGAGATGTTATTGGATGATTTCCCACACCACAAAAAAATAGGTGATTGATAGTAACACTTTCCTAAAATATTAGTAAGAAGTACGATATGCTTGAACGGACTTTTTTTTATTGGGCCAATCCCGCCACACTATTCCCAAACCACTGTAACTCCTGTAGTCCAGAATCAACCGTCGTGGTACTGGTGGTGGTGACCACCAGAAAAACGCCGAGGCAACGAAGCTTGATGAGTCCTGGAAAAACGATAAAACTGTCTTGGGTCCCGCAACGAAATTAACCAGAAAAGAACAGCGGCTCCTCCGCTGTTCTTTTTTATTAATTTAAGAAAAAAGAAAATATTTTCCAATTCCTTTCTAATCAATCAGGAGACAGAACAAAGCTAGGCCATTAGGCACAAAGGGGTTTAAAATTGAGGTAAACCCCACGTTGCCAAGAACTACGGAAAAAAAACACTAATAAAGGATGATTCACGTTACACCGTGTCGCCACCGGGCCGTGCCCCGTCCGTGGCACGGCCGGGGCACGGTCAAAGATTGTTGCATACATTTTGTATGAAGTGATTCATGCTAGACCGGGCCGCGGCCGTGCCCCGTCCGGGGCACGGCCGAGGCACGGACGGGGCACGGCCAGGGCTCAACCCGGTGGCGACACGGTGTAACATGAACGTGTGCACCGGGCTCGGACGTGCCCCGGCCGGGAAACAATTGCCGGTCAAACAATTGCACGGTCAAATACCTATAGTATACTTTTTGTATGAACTGAACCATGCTTGGCCGTGCCCCGGACGTGCCCCGGCCGGGGCCCGGTGGCGGCACGGTGACAGCCCGGTGTAGCATGAATGACTAGCTCGGTGGACGTGCCCCGGCCGTGCGCCGGCCGGGGCACGGCCGAGGCTCGGTGGCCGCACGGTGTAACGTGAATCATCCTTTAGTGGGGCATACTGAATGTTTCTGGATCTGGCCACTTACAATAAATGAATGAAAAAAAAAAACAAATAAGGAATTCGAAAATGGAACTATTCGGGCACGTATTACTTTTTAATTTGCGAGACTGTCATTTGTTTTTTCATTGTGGCTTCCTTTCGAAAATTGTGTGTCGCTATTAAAATTAATTTAACTCAAGAACATTTTTGTTCCATGTTTTTTTATAATTATGATTTTCAACAAGAGATTTGTCAGAGACTTTAATTGGCATTTTGTGATAAAGCACCATGTCACAGCTCTGTGTATTCGTGGTTTGGAAAATTTAGACGTGGATGTGATCATCTCCATGACGAGGTACGTGAAGGTACAGAATTTAAGAGGCCGTACACGAAATTTTGACCGATTTCACTGATTTACGTGATGTTACAGATGTGATTTTGCAGGTAAAATAACGCATTTCTATAAGTTTTAATGAACAACATGAAAGATCATGTCAATTATGATCTAATGAATGAGGTAAATTCGAAGCTTTTTTTTCTGGTGGGTTGGATGAAATCATGCGTTGCGTACTATAAGTAGAGATTTGGGTTGTTTTAAAAGATATTTATTGCCAGATTTTTGTAATTTTTACATTTTTTTCTCAAGAAATGGATTGATGGTGAACTGCAGTTTATTTTTTGCTGTTTTAATTTTAGAAACGAGAGTTCTAAATAGCCAACATCAAAAGCAATTCTTTACCCATTTTCTCAAAAATTTGACTAAATTAAATATTTATTTATTAACGTACGAAAAAAAAGGAGGAGGTTCTCAATGCGACCGTATATATATATAATTTTTTTTGTGTATGTTCAGCCCTCACTCCGTCATTTATGAACCGATTTTGATGATTCTTCTTTTGTTAGATAGGGTATACCTCAAGGGTGGTTTCATGCCAAGGAAATCAGGATCTCATAATGGAATCATGATAAAATTGAGAGAAAACCTCGAAAATTGTGGGCACGTTTAGCGTTTCTGTATCTATGTTCGGCCCTCACTCCGTTATTTATGAACCGATTTTGATGATTCTTTTTTTTTAGATAGGGACCTCAAGGGTGGTCCCACGTCTAGGACATCAGGATCTGATCATGGCATCCTGATAAAATTGAGAGAGAACCTCGAATATTGGGCACGAATATTGTTTCTGTTTACTTTTCATAACTTAATCAGGTACGAGTATTTGTATTTAGGAATCATCACATCTTGAAACTGAGCTGATGATGGAAACCATACCTTTCCTAAACAATAAAAGATAGATATAAAAACTGGTTTTAGTGACAAATACCACTTAATATGCTTTGAAGAAAAGACGTCTTTACAATATTGGAGGTAACCTCAACTGGTCAATATCCTGGGTGCTTCATGGAAGAATGGTTACATCATCAACTCAGTGGCAAGAGGAATGATGAAGGATTAGAAATTAGCCTCAGAGTGTTAAAAGATGATGTGATCCACAAAAAATCATAAAATAAAAATCTTGTTAACAAAAAATTTAACCGACGACAAAGGACTAAAAAGCTAAAAATAAATAAACCTTTTAAGTCTTGAGTATTGAGCTTATTTACCTACATAAAATATCAAATTTTATATAAACTAATTTTGAGTCGGCGCCAACTAATAAAATGATTAATTACCTACTTACAGCCTTCTTCACTTATAAAATTTAGATTGTTGTTTGGCGCCGACTTAAAATTAGTTTATATAAAATTTAATATTTTATGTAGGTAAATATATATATATTTTAACTGTAAAATCACGTCTGTAAAATCACATAAATCAGTGAAATCGGCCAAAATTTCGTGTACGACCTCTTAATATTGATACCGTACGACAACTAATTGAAACTGACAAAAGAATTACATGTCAGCAAAGTTGTACTTTGTTAGGCATTGGAATGAGCTAAGTAAAAACATTTTACATGTGCATCTGAACGTTCGAAAGCTTTGCACTCGATGGATACCGCATGACTTAACGGAGGACCAGAAACGACTGCATGTCCAGTGGTGCCGTAAAATGTAATAAATATACATATATACGGTCGAATTGAGAACCTCCTTTTTTTTCGTCGGTTAATAAAAAGTTTAACGGAGGACAGTCATTGGCTGTCTATAATATCGTGGCTGGTGATGAAGCCTGGGTATACAGCTTTGAACCCTAAAGAAAAAGCCAGGCGGCAGAGTGGGTCTTTCCTTTTGAAGATTTGCCGACAAAAGTAAAAGAAAAGTAGAAGCATTGAAAGAAAAATGGTTGCTACTTTTTTTGGCAAATCAGGACAGTACACAACAGTATCGCTTGAAGATGAAAGGATAGTGACTGCAGATTCGCACATCAACACTTGCTTGCTCAAAGTCTAAGAAAAAGTTCGCGAAAAGCTTCCTCGAAACAATGTGGAGGACATTGTTTAGAGGAAGTTTTTACAATAACGTATACTCACATTCCGCTAAGGTAACGGAAGAGTATTTGAAGGCTTCAAATGTGGAACTGATGACGCATCTGCCTTACAGCCCGGACCTCGCACCCTTTTTTTTTTATTTTTTTCGCGACTTCTTTTTGTTTCCAAAAATTAAAGACAAACTTAGAGGCACACGTTTTACAAGCCCTGAATCTTATTTATTTATTTTATTTTATTTATTATTAATAACCAACCTATATTTACAGTTTAAAAACCACACATACAAGTTATAGGTCAATACAAGAATAAGATTTATATTAGGTAAAATTATACAAAATTGGATAACATGAAATAGAAATAAAAACAAAATTGAGATTAAAGTTATAACAAAATCAATTAAATAAAATAGACAAAATCGAATAAAAATAAAAAAGGTAATAAAAAAATATGAAAATAAAAAAATATGTGACGGAGATTGTGCTGGGAGTGGCAATAGACTCCAGGTATCGAGTTGCAGTGTTCAGAAATCTCAGTTCAGTGATCGCAAAAATATCTAACGATATCTTCGAGCATAAAATCGATTTGCGGTCTATTGATTTTTGTTGTTTATTGCAAAAATTTTGTAAATTAAAGAGTGTACTAGTGACCCGTCCCGGCTTCCACGGGTGCAATTTTTGTCATTTCCGATGGATTTTCCAAAACATTTCTTTTTGTTCTGACAATTATTACAAATACAACAAAAAAAAAAACAGCTGAATTGGTCGAGCAGTTTTCAAGTGATGCTCCGTCTTACGTTTGCCATTTGATTTTTATATGTACAGGGTGAATTTTTCAATTGGACGTGGATTGCCAAATCCCAAACTATGAGGAATAAAAGAAGATTTTGGCCCAATTTTGATAAAAACTGCATCATTGGGTATTTGAAAAATTGATGTTCGTAGCCAGGAATTAAATAGCCCTCTACATTGCTCCTTGGGTGACTTTAAGCCTTCTGATAAAGCTCATTGTAAGCGACTCAGTACAAGCAACACGACCTTCTTTTTGTGGGTTGGGAAATCATAAGCAACACGACCTGGACATACAATTTCGTCATGAGACGCTGTGGTGTATGAGACGAGAATATACCGTAAAGCTTCTCGAATGCTGCCCAGCCGAGCTCCCGATTGCAATTCGACGGCTGACCTCTTTCTTGAAGTGAGACTTACCTAACTGGACCGTTTGTTCCAGGTAAATATAATCATCTACAACTTCAAGTGTAGAGTCACCGATCTTGATAGGAGTGGGTGCTACATGGGTATTTACCCATGACCTTGGTTTTGTCCATCCGGCAAATCGAAGGTGAGTGATGTACTCGCCATTAAATTTAGTGCCTAGCTCTCTCCAGTTCAGAACCTTGAAGACATCCTCCATTGTGGTTTTGAACTAATTCGTAAAATTAAACACAGGCTGTATTATTACACCATTTAATATCATTAATTAGGATAAAAAATCTCGGAAGTAATGACATAATTATGGCAAACTACCTTTAAAACAACACCTTTATGATATGTATTATAGGCAAAGGCTCCACTGGCTTTCAAAAGTTAGGCAAGTTTCAGCTTAATCGAAGGCCAGAAAGAGTTTAAAAATGGGTTACTGTAAGTAATTAACTACAGATACAGAAGATACAAATAACACCAAAGCAAGTTAATCGAAATCAATAGAAAGCTTCTTGTAACATTAACTTCTCATAGATTTTCCTACCACTGGCGCGTCCAGCGGGCGGCGTTGTACATACCTACAACGTCCTACGAGTACCGCGCTCACAGGCATTTCACCACGCTAGCGCCGGGCGCCGTTCCAAAATTAATGCTTAATAACTAGTAAACTATTGCAGCTAGGCACAAATAAAAAATATGTGTGTATAGCTGAAACTATAGAAAAACGACATATGTGAAAACTTAAGTAAGATAACGTGTTGTAAGTACTTAAAAAAAAATGTAAACGTTAACGTTAGCGGTAAACGTTAATATTTGTTTCACCTATGTTTTTACCAATATTTTTGTAGTTTATGTCTTTAAAACCTACTCATCATTAAACTAGACTCTATAACCTTTTTTATGATATCCCTGAGGCACTACGTTAAATGATCTACGTACCACATTAAACCCAAACAAACACCCCATTCTCTCGTTTTTTTCCGCCAAAATCGAGGCAAGTATGGCAAGATGGAATATTTACCTTTTTTAACGTTGTATTTTACTGTTTTATGTGTTTATAAATACTAAATTATTAACTAATTTCCACATTACGAGCGTTGTCTTAAGAGATTATTTAGTAAAACATACTAAAAAAAAGAAGTTACATTATTTACTTATATAAACATCCCGCGATTTCCATGTTTCGTATTTCAATTTTAACATTTTCAATACACTTGGAACCTCTGAGATGTATATTTATGCGTAGTACTTGGATGTCTTGCCGATTTTTTGCATATTTTACATAATTAGACTGGTTTTTAAGTAAATTCTAATTAATTCACATATTTACGTAAATACAGATTACCTCACCACTTGACACTGACTTTTGACACACAACATTTCAACAATTTATTGTAATTTTAATCTATGATTACGTGCAGGGTGCCCAGGAAAGAAAAGACGCGGATTTGAATACAGTGCCATCTTTTTTAACCGACGAAAAAAAAGGAGGAGGTTCTCAATTCAACCGTACTTATATATATTTTTTTTTACTTCTTAAAGCTCAAACAATGCGACCAAAGCAAAAAAATGGTTTAAAGTGCACAAACTGCGCTGGCAACTGCGTTTGCCATAACGCTCAATAACATCGTAAATGTGGCAAACGCGTACACCGGAACAGGCCAGAGGCTAGGTAAATAACTATTGCCTGCAAAATTTTAAGCTCGGTAGTTTAGGTAGGGGGGGGATGTTCAATTTTCATTTATTTTCCTAAATAGCTTTAAATCTATTACTTATTTTATTATTAAAAAATAAATTTGAGACTCACAATGTGAGTCATTGATATGTCGCGGTACTATTTGAAAATCTTTTCTCTTTCGTTTGTCTCCCTAAAAGTGACCCCCATATTCCAAATTAATTTATTTTCGTTACTCGTCTGTGTTTGGATCATAGAAATTCACCTCTGTAACAAATTTCAACTAAATCGGGCCTGTAGATTCGGAGCAAATTGGTAGTGCCAGACGGACAGACTCTGTATATTCAAACAGACAGACGCACGAGTAATCTGATAAGGGTTCCGTCATTACATTCGGATGTTCGGAACCATAATTAAATTGTAATTGTATTTCGAACAAGGTACGGTCAATGTAAGAATCAAAGACACTAAAATATCTTTTATAAAATTCAAACTCCTGACTGACTGACTGATAATTATATCAACGCACAGCCTAAACCGCTAGTCCTAGAGACATAAAATTGGGAGGGTGTATTCTTTGTGAAGAGGAGGTATCCATTAAGAAAGAGTTTTTCGAAATTCAACTCTTAAGGGCGTAAAAATGGGTTGAAAGTTTATACCGAGGGATGTACTAATTCCACGCGGGCGAAGCTGGCAGAAGCTAGTCATTAATAAAAATTCAACAACTTCTCTAAGTTTTCCATAATTTTATCCTAGCTACACTATCGAATGGTGTAATATCATCATCACCTGCCTAGCCTTTTCCCAACTATATTGGGGTCGGTGTATTATACAGTCTTTTAAAATCCAATAACGCATTTTAGTTTTCATCAAGATCGGGCCTGAGACTCCTTTGAATATTTTCTCTATTTCTCGAGGTTTTTAGTCATATAAAATAATCTAGTATAACAATAAATTTGTCTATTCTAGAATAATCTAGTTTTCTTCGATTTTTCGTTCATGTAGTCTACCCCGCAGAAAACATGATTTTCCGGTCCGATAGTTTTAGAGATTCTTTTCGCAATCATTTTGGTAAAAAAAAAATACCCTGTTTAATATTACACAGTTTGAATGAACGAAAGATGAGTAATTTTTACCAGAAACTATAGTTTTAGAACCACTGTGATCATAACAACAATAACAAAGTACGTCACATTATTTGTTTTTGTTATTATGAATGCAGTTGTAAAACTGACCTTTTACGTTGAGTTTAGAGAATCAAAAATATGAGTAATACGGAGAAGGACGAGGATGAACCATTTTATCATTGTTGTTATTATTGTTGTACGTTTTCCTCTTTAAATCAGTTAGTTTGCAAGTTGGAAGTTTTGCGATTTTCGTTCTGTAATATCTGTTTGGTCACTGGGATGTTGGTACATACTTCCATAAACTTGCCTTGTTTTCATGGAGATTCGCATAAACTACTTAGAGAATATTATCTGCAAAGATCATTTCATACTTCTTTTGCTTCGTTTACGTCCAGTATTCTGGTCTTGCACGCCGGTTATGAGTACAATATCACCAATAAGGTTAGTAATCCTTCTAGGAGGTTACCCGTTTTTACTCGCATCTTTTTAGGGTTTTCGTAACCGAAGGGTTCAAACAGATTCCTCTTACGTGTCCGTCTGTCTGTCTGTCCGTCCATCGTCTGTTACAAAATTTTGTTACGAAGAAATTTTTTAACTTCCCATTGATCTATGAACTTGAAATTTGGTGATAATGTGAATGATTACATATACTACATACTAATTTACATTACGTTTACTATAAAAAAAAATCAATCTGCTTAGCCTTTTCCCAACTATCTTGGGGTCGGCTTCCAGTCTAACCAGATGCAGCTGAATACCAGTATTTTACATGGAGGGACTGCCTATCTGACCTCCACAACCCAGTTACTGGGTAATACGATACCCCTTGGTAAAACTGGTTGTCAGACTTTCGGGCTTCTGATGCGACCCGTAACGAGTATCAAAGAACCACGATTGACAGCCGGGAGCACGTGCTTTCCGAGGCACGGAGGAGTCTCGGTATGTAAAGATTGTCACCCATCCATGGACCAACCCCGGCAAGCGTAGTTTAACCTGATGGATCCACCCGTGCGGCTGTTATTACTTTAGCCACTAGCTTTACTAACAAATACCGATATATGGTACGGAACCCTTAAAGTGCGAAATCCGACACGCACTTGGCCAGACTTTTTTGTTTTTTTTTGCTTTTGGGAAATGATCAATGACTTCTCCCACTCTGGGTGGAGCATGAGGTCACCTCGGAAAATCTATCCGTGTTACTTCAGTTGCCTGTGCATTCTAGAGCCGCGGCGTCTCTTTAAAAAACTCCCACGACTTTTACGCACATGTGACTTGTTAGTCACCTACCTTTTGAAAGAAAAGAAAGAAAGAAAATACGTTTATTTACGGTAAACATCACGCAAAAAACAGAGAAACACAAAAAGAAAAAGAAAAACTGGGGGAAAAAATGCGTCACATCCACGCAAAACGGCCATCGCTCAGCTTAAGTGCTATGACCCTATGCAAGACAAGCCCCAGCGCTGGTTTTCAGCGACAGCCGGCGCCGACGCCATGACGTCGTCGTGCTTCGTTCATTCCAATAGAAAGAATGAAAGTAAGAAAATACGTTTATTTACGGTAAACATGACGCAAAAAACAGAGAAACACAAAAAGAAACAGAAAAAACTGGGGGAAAAAATGCGTCACATCCACGCAAAAAAAACAAACGCAAATTAAAGGTGAACCCCTCAAGGGTGAATCTCCAGGCGTTAGGCTGATGGGTTGCGAATAAATTCGTAACAGAGTTACCACGCCCCTGGCACTCAGGCAAAGAAGGAACAGGAGTGGGTTGTAGTCAGTAAAAGTCTGACACGCCCTCCCGCTTCACACAGAGCGGGAGAAGTCATTGGATGATTTCCCACCCATAAAAAAGGCGTTAGGCTTAGCAAAGGGGCAGATTTATAAAACAATGGTCAGACCTGCTGTATTGTATGGTTCAGAATGTTAGGCCACAAAAGGGATGAATGAAAAGCAATTGCATGCGGCTGAGATGAGAATGCTAAGAGCGATGTGTGGTGTTACGCGCATGAATAGAATTAGGAATGAGTATATAAGAGGAAGTCTGAAAGTGGCACCGCTGACTGAAAAGTTGTGTGGAAATCGGCTGTCGTGGTATGGGCATGTGATGCGGAGGAATAAAGAAAATGTCATGAGGAAAGTCTTGTGTATGGATGTGGATGGCTATAAGAGTAGGGGAAGGCCAAAGAAACGATGGTTGGACTGTGTGAAAGAGGATATGGGTAAAAAGGGGGTGACTACCGAGATGACGACTAATAGAGGAGTATGGAAGAAAAAGACATGTCATGTTGCGCCGACCCCAAATAAATTGGGATAAGGGCAGGAGAATGATGAAAAAAGGCGTTAGGCTGATAATAATGACAGACTGTTGCCGATAATTACAAATCATGGGAAATTCAACTTTAATACAATAGTGTTAAAGTACACTCGTACTACTAGGCAATGAATACTGGTAGTGTACTTTAATACTAGTGTAAAGTTGAATTGCCCACGATTCGTCATTGCCGGCAACAGTCTGTCATTATTGTCATAATATGATCCACCCTCAAAGGTTTTCGCAAGTGGATTGATTTTAACTGAAGGTTGTTCCAAATAAACGTGCAATGACGGTCATTGACCCACCTATATTTATTGACATTTTTAATTTGAAAAACGGAATTAATGACTCAAAGCTGTCCCGAATCAACATCTCTCGTGATCCTTAACATTGTCTAATAATGAAAAACGATTTATATTTAATTGTTCAGGTACCTACGAGGAGTCATTAGGGAAAGGTCAATGTACTTTATTGCAAATTTATCTGAAACATAGTATAGGCTCTGTATTGCTGACTATGGATGACCAAATCACGATAGTTATTATTGCTTCCCTGAATTATGTATACCATTTTATTGAGCTCCCAAGAAAAAGTATAGTAAACAACAAAGCTTATGGTTAGCATCAATTTCCAACAAACGTAATTCATGTTGGTTTACAAATGTTATTGGGTTTTTGTTTACGTTTGTGTTATGTCAGTTATTCGTAGAACTAACGTGTTAGCAGCCCCTCATTACAGTTTATATTGTAGTTAAAAATTATTTGACCTCCCATATTTTGCGGTATTATGATCGGTTTTTATCACGTACGGTGAATACAAAGAATGTACTAATTAGGTACTGTGGAATACGTATGATTGCCCAGTACCTACAAAGGATGGATAGGTAGATCAAAATGCGTAATTGCGTATGACTCAATAAGTTGTTTATCAGAAAGTTTAGTCACTACTGCTGTAGTGGATCTTCTGTTACATTCATAGAAATTACATGAACACAAGCCGTTGTTCAATGATAAACCACTCAGCAGTTGTTCAGTTGGGAGTGCTTACTGCATACGGTCTGCCAAAGCCACAAAGTTTTTTTTAACTTTGGTATACTGTCCCACTATTGGGCAAAGACCTCCCCCGAATCCTTCCAGGTATTGTTTTCACAAGCCACTTCAAACCTGCCCTTGAGGTAGGCGTCTAGTCATTTTGCCACCTCTTCCTAGGCCTTCTAATTTAGCAGATAATAATCGTAGTTCTGTCGAAAAGTCAAAACGTAAGGTATTAACCACGTGACACATCGGTAGCGACATTTTTATGTTTCGACAGTCGATCGCTGACATACTGTCACTTTGACTAAAGCCCGAGGTAAGTGTTTACAATTGGGTAGTTGACTCTACATTTTTAACTGACTTCCGAAAGGAGGAGGTTCTCAATTCGTCTGTGTTTTTTTATGTATGTAAGCTACGCGATTTCTCCGCCATTTGTGAATAGATTTTGACTACCTACACTCGCTATGGTCAACCCATAGCTTGTTGTGTTGATCTCTCAGATTGCGTAAGTATCCAAAGGGGAGACGCACAACAGGTACCATCGCTGCCATGCCCGACCCCCTTCTGGCGAGTTCGTCCGCTGCACCATTGCCACGGGAATCGCTGTGTCCTTTAATCTTATAAAAATATGTATACACAGATGACGTTTTGGTTGTCTCCAAATGTTTAAATTCCATGTTATTGGAGTTATCCATTCGGGCATAACTTTGATATTTAGTTTAACTTGTGGGGTACAACAACTAAAAAGTGAAAAAAAAAACTTTTTTACAAAAAATACATTAAAGTTATTTTGCAATTTTTAGAAGTCGGTTGTATTTTTTGTATAAAAGCTTTTTTTATGATTTGAATCAAAAGTAACTATATCCAAAATCGCGTTATTTAAATATTTTTTCATATCCGATCAATATTAAGTAAGTTAGAAACCTTTCAAATGTGGTGGAGGAGAAACTGTCAAATAACAAAAACAAAACCAGCCACGTGCGTGTCGGACTTAGCACATTTAGTTCCGTACCAAATGAGGGAATTATCAAAAAAAAATCTGATTTATGAATATGCTGGTATTTGTTAGTAAAATATACGTAATAATAAACATTATCACCAAAATTGAGGTTCATAGATCAATGGGAAGTAAAAAATTCTTCGGAACAAAATTTTGTGACAGACAACGGCCAGACAGACGGACACTTCATTTACCTACAGCAATGGGGCTCCATTTGTATGAAACCCTAAAAAGGATGCACAATCTGAAATGTGACGTCACCGCCATTGGGTTACAGGCGTAATAAATGGCGAGATGACGAGATGTTGTCACCACGCCGCCACTCTTTCTTATACCAATATTTGAAATCTAATTGCTCCTTCATTCAACCAATTTTGATCCTGTTTTCAGAAAAATATTTCTCTAAAGAGTTATTTGTTGTTAAGTATAAGATATTGTACAAAATAAACACACGAAAATACCCAAATATTGGACATGTATTTTTTAATTCCATCTAAATTTCAAATCAATGTTTCATACTTTACAATGACCTTTTTGAGTGACCTTTGATGTAACATAACTATTTACCATATTATTTGGAAACTTCAATATTGGATCGTTTACGGACCCATAAACTGTTATCGGAGCGGGGTCACATTGTTAAGTACCCCTAGTGGCCTCGTGCGTGAAAACCACAACATGTTACAGCGAAGTTATATTATGTATTACCTGTTGTACTCATATATATCACTCAAATGCGTCATTGGAACTTGGTAAACTATTGAATTTTCGGGAAATAAAGTCGTAAGTTTTGTGTGTCTCATGTATTTAAAGAATCAAAAATATTTACTTATGCTTGTACATTAATAAGTGTTTTGTATTCAATATTTGTGTCATTATTGAATTAGATATTCAAAGTTTTCCTCGGAAGAGAAATATATACTGTTCATTCAGTAAAAGGTTGACTCATGTTGCAAAAATACTTTTTCTAGTTACTGTTGGCAATGTATAAGACTCTTTCAAAGAATCCAATTAGTATCCAAATTCCAATGATACATTTGACTAAGGAATTTTCGGGAATTAAAGTGATAAAGTTTTGAGTGTCATATGTATTTAAAAAACTGGCGAAGTGCGTGTCAGACTTTGCACATTTAGGGTTCACTACCAAATGAAGGAATTATCAGAGATAAAAAACTTTTTTACAAAAAAATAGAACCGACTTCCAAAAAAAGTGTAAAATAACTTTAATTTCGGAAGTCGGTGTTCCTGTTTTGTGTCTTCGTTTTTTGACACCGACTACCGAAATTAAAGTTATTTTACACTTTTTTTGGAAGTCGGTTCTATTTTTTTGTAAAAAAGTTTTTTATTTTTCACTTTTTAGTTGTGGTTCCCCATTAAATTTTTGAAATTTATATGGGACCATTTCGGAATAAACCCCTTTCGAATTAAAAAAGAATTTTGCAAATCCGTCAATATAATTATGACGGAGTTATGCCCGAACATACATAAAAAAAAAAAAAAAAAAATACAAACATCCGAATTGATAACCTCCTCCTTTTTCGAAGTCGGTTAAAAAAATCTGATTTATCAATATATTGTTATTTGTTAGTAAAATATACGTAATAATAAACATTATCACCAAATTTCAAAATCTTAAGTCAATGAGAAGATAAAAAATTCTTCGCAACAAAATTTTGTGACCCTGAACCCTTTTTTTTTGTGTGGTTAGTAAATCATCCAATGACTTTTCCCGCTCTGCGTGGGGCAGGAGGGCGTGTCAAACCAAAACCATAAAACCCACCCCTGTTCCATCAGTTGCCTGAGTGCCCAAGGGCGCAGTAACTCAATATCTGCCTAGCCTTTTCCCAACGATCTTGGGGTGGGCTTCCAGTCTAACCGGATGCAGCTGAATACCAGTATTTTATATAGAGAGACTGCCTATCTGACCTCCACAACCCAATTACTGGGTAATACGATACCCCTTATTAAGACTGGATGTCAGACTTTCGGGCTTCTGACGACCCGTAACGACTGTCAAAGATCCACGATTGACAGCCGGAACCAATGTCTTAACGTACTCTCCGGGGCATGGAGGAGTCTCGGTATGTAAAGATGGTCACCCATCCATGGACCAAACCCCGGCAAGCGTAGCTTAACCTGATGGATGGACCCGTGTGGCTGTTATTACTCCTCATGGGGCGCAGTAACTCAGTTTTGAATTTATCCACGACCCCTGGTTACGGAATCCTAACAAACAAAAATATTTAATGCTAAACACCTATGCACATACATTAACGTTTTGTATTTAATATTTATGTCGATAAATAAATATTCAAGCCTTTTTCTCGGAAGAGAAACTTTAATGTTGTTTTAGTAATAGGTATAATTACTCATAATTACTGTGAAAATAACTTCTCTAATTGGCAATGTTGTGAGCTCTTATTTTCAAGGAATCCAACCACAGTCGTGACTGGGCGGCGTTACATTATGATAATATCTTTCTTTTTCGATGTACCTAGTACTAACTAATTATGTTATGGTCGCAAACTACATGGTACCTTGTACACCATTTATTTGATATGTAGGGTAAATAGATTAAGTACATTCCTTAGAATTGCGTATGGACTAATCATTGTAACGGGTACGTATTAAAATCCCGAATTTTAGAATACCGATCGACGAAATCCCGATAATTGAAACGCCGAATAGTTTTTTGGTCGAAAGTTTAAAATCCCAAAAGTTCATTTGCCCGAAAGATACAAATCCCGAAGTACAAAATCCCGAAATATCCACCGTTGCCGAGAAAAACGATTTTTTGTAAACCTAACCTCAAAACACTTAAAAGTTGCCTAAAAAGCATAGTGGGAGTCTACTGAAGTACTAGGGCTCTAGGGTTTACAAAAAAATAACTTCAAAATAAATCGGGGTACCCTAAGGTCCCGAGCTCGCTTCACTCGCTGACCCAAAGCCTAAAATCTCTGCCGTCCTCATCGGTATTTCGTCCATTCGGGATTTCGTCGATTCGAGATTTCGTCCTTTCGGGCATTTGAACATCGGTATTTTGTGTTTCGATATAACGACTATCGGCATCTAAAACTTTCGGTATTTTTAATTTCGGTGTTTTGGACGTCGGTATTTCAACCATAGGTATTATGAACTTTCTGGATTTTGATACGGACCCATTGTAACACAGTCATGACGAATGTAGGTAGTTCTGAAATGGCTCAAGGCTGTTGAACCACAACGATTTGATAAATCCAATCGTTAAATTAACCTATTGGTTCATTACCTATAAATGACTAAAATATTGTTCTGCTGAAATATTCGCGTTACCTATAAGTTACCGGATAATTGTAAACACTGTTAATATATGAAAAATCGTGCAAAATTGTACTCTTTTTTGCATTAAGGATCGGATAATTTGTAAGTTATCAAAGTCTATTCATCAATAGCTTACACTTTTGCTATATTTAACTTTTTTGAGCGGCGCTGATCAAAACAGCGAAGGAAAACATTGTCAGGAAACCGGCATATCCTAGAATCAAAAATTCGAAGACATGACATCCACTAATACGCACTGGGCCCGAGTGCCGCGAGTAAATGATAGTCTAATGCAAACATTATATTTACGGGGCACCTGTTTGGGCTGATAGGGCCACGGACGTAAATTGCTACAAAGTCAACGTTTAGCTTTGATTTTCCTATGTAAAGCGTATAGGACGGTTAGCACTGAAGCCTTACCGGTACTTGCAGGTGTACTTCCAGTCGATCTTGAAGTGTAGCGACGTGCTGCAATGTAGTATTCTGCACGAAAGACTACGGACCCTGACTTTTTACCTCAACGTGATCGTGCCAAGATTTCTAGATTACTTAAACCTCAAACTGAAGTTTGGGAGGACATTTTATCAGAATGGCAATGTAGGTGGGCAAGTTCTATCAAAGGCAGACACCTCCACCAGTTCTTCCCATCAGTTCGCGAACGGCTGGATAGGACATGGCTGGAGGTGGATCACTGTGTTGCCCAATTTCTCACAGGTCATGGTCATCAACTTTAAGAGTAAATTATTTTCTATCAAGCTTGTTGCCTCACCTTTATGTCAATGTTCTACTCCTGATTGCGAATACGAACAATCCGCACATCATATCCTGTGGGAGTGTACTCTTTGGCAAACTGAGCGCAATAATATGTTGGATAGTATTCAGCCTACATCTGGAGTCGTCTATTACACGGACCTTGTGGAAACTAGAACGAATTTCCATGCGTTCAAGCGTTTTTGCCATACCTATTATTGGAATCAAGTGTAACAGCTCACAATTTTAGGACCCATTAATATTAGTGTTTTTAACCAGTGGTGTTTGGCAACTGGGCTTACCCCAGTTGTAAAAATCCCCTTTGTGCCTAATGGCCTAGTTTTGTTCTGTCTCCCGCTTGATTAGGAGGGAAGTGGAAATTATGTTTTTCTTACTCCTCCGCTGTCTTTTCTGATTAATTTCGTTGCGGGACCCAAGACAGTTTAATCGTTTCTCTGGGACTCGTCGAGCTTCATTGCCTCGGCGTTTTTTCTGGTGGTCGCCACTGTTGATTCTGGCTTACAGAAGTTGCAGTGGTTTGGGAATAGTGTGGCGGGCTTGTCCCAAATAAAAAATATTTTTTTTTTTAACCCTGTCTTGAGGTTGACCATTATCATAATAACGCAAATCCACAACAAAATACCTTTTTTAAGTTCAAGTAACTTTCTCCTCAAATGTTAGTGTGCTGTTTACGGGAGCACTGTCCGCCTTATTTAGCAAACTGACACAAAACATTGACGTGTAAAAGTGTTCATTGTAACCTATTTACTAAATAAACATCATTTGTCATTTTATCAATAGTAAAAAAGTCAATCACATCGACTATTGTTTTTTTTTTAATGGGAATTTAGATTGAAGGCTTAAGACGTATATAGCCGCTAAGTGGCACCCTCATTGAATAAATAATCGTAGCAAAACGTAGAAAATAAAGTAAGCAAAAGTACCAAAAACGGCCGTTTTTGACACTTTTGCTTACTACTTTGGATTCGAAATACTTTGAGTCCTGTTTCAACAACGTAAAAATTTACCTTTTCCTTTTTGTAACAAACGCAACATACGATTCTTTAATCTTTATTTTCTATGTTAAGATACAATTTTTATTCAATGAGTGCGCCACTTATGCGGAGGTAAGTCCTTAACTTAAAAGTAAAACTTATAATAATTATCAGTAGGATCAGCTAACAAATAACTTGAATAAAAAAAAATTAAAAAATCCGAGAGTTTTTAGAAAAACAACAATTTTACATTTAAACTCTTTTCCTGATGACTTATGACTAAGTGCATTTAATGAGGAACAAAGAGAAATATTTCATCAGGTTATGAAGGACATGGAGAGCAAGTATCCAGAAAGTGGAACTGACTGTTGTTAATTGATGACATGATACAAACCAGACTCACAAGAACTAAAAAAACTGGTAAACAAAAGCTTCAAAAAAAAAAAAAAACGTTTTACAAGCTTTTGTAGTATTTTAAAACCTTGATCTTCGTATAAACAATGAGATAAAAAAAAATACTAACTACTCACCTATTTTTTTACTTATTTTTTATTAAAATTTTATTAAAAAATGTATGTTGTAAAATAGTCAGACGTGACAGAACAAAAAATAATTCAGATTCCTGTTAAGGAGGTCCCAAAAGTCCATAAACCAGCACTGAAGTCAAAAATCAAATTGGATCTGTGCAATTAATATTTGTATGACTACAAAGTAACAAAGCTGATAGTGATAATATTAGTGACAATTTAAACCTACTTACAACGTTCGTAAAACAATGCATAAATAGTTCGTGAGAACACCACTGCAAAGCCAGCCGAAACCTGGCACTGCCAGGGTCGCGGGACTGGTAAAAAGAGTCATGGCGGCTGGCACAGGCTCTGAAGGAACACGTGTGGGTCAGTAAGAGTCTGCCTTTTTTGGCAGGATTCATTCGAGTGAAGTTCAGTGGCTGTTTTAATTATTCGCAAATTGATTCCTAGTTGATATTGTGATGGTAAATTGGTGAAGTTTTGTTTCTCTAGTGTCTACGCAACTGGACAATATGTGGAATCATTGAAAAAGGCGCGATCTCGGTAACATAAAGCTGAGAATTTTGTCGTAGTATTGACTACCTCAGCGAAGCTCGCCGAGAAGGCTGACTCGACACATTTGCTGTCAAATACAGCAAAAACATAAGAATATGTTACATCTGCATTCTAATGGGAAAAAAGTGACAGTATTCTGTATCTAAAACTAGATACTTTCTTAACTTGACACTGGCTAAATGCACAAACCGTGCGATGGCAAAATTAAAAAAAAAAAGAGTGACGCCCTGAGAAATTATTTGAAATCCGAATCCGAAACCTTGCAGCAGTGGTTTACAAACTCTCAATCTAGGCTGCTCGCTACTATAATCAGGACGCTACTGGTGCAAACCCCGAAACCCACGATTATATTTTTTTATTGTTGATAGGCACGCGTTTGACCACTATGTCACCTGATGGTAAGCGATGATGTGATCGAAGATGGAGCACGCTTGCCTCGAAGTAACCTATTCACTCTTGACTTAAAGACTCCCGGGTTGTAGCTATCAGGAAACACAGACTCCGGTAGGGAATTCCACTCCCTAGCTGTACGCACAATGAATGTTTGAATGCAGAGTATTTGTTATGGTAGGTTCCTATGACCAATTAACACTTAGATGATGATTATTTTCAGACAGCTGTCCGCCTGCTCCGATCTCCTGCGGTCAAGAGAAAAGCTGTCACTAGCCCTGACGTCTCACGCATACTACACAAAAGAAGAACAAATGGACACACTAGTCATAAGCAGTGTACAAACACACATAGACTCAGGCAGAGATAGTCTCAAATCTACGATAGAATATTTGGAAACAGAGAAAATTTTCAAAGAAGTAAAAGAATTGAATGAAGTTTTTATATTGTGAGTATTGCTTGATTGTTTGTATTTTATAAATTCGTCAAACCAACTTATGAGATTTCTAGGCACATTTAAAACTTAATTAAATAATTGTATAATTAATAACAACGCCTGCATGTTGGAATCTTCGAGAAATACTAACATTACAGGTTTAGGGGAATACCCTTAATACCAAGTTACAGTAGTAGGTTTACAATGAGGAAAGAGCATGGTAATGATAAGTAAATATTTATGTAGGCAGGTGACATGCATAACGTGGGTTTAAAATTAAATTAAATTAAATATAATTTATTTAGTTCAGTAAAACAAATTATGTATGAAAATAATGATTCCTTGATTGATTCATCAAATAAATGAATAAACAGGCTTGCCTAAACTGGCAAATCTGTGACTCAAATTCCTCTATTCTACTACAATGACTGTAAGCGTGTTAAAAGTATGCTGGTGGAGTAGGCCTAGTACCTGTAACACAGGTTAATTCTCAGCGCGGGTCTGGGGCTCGTTCTCAAATCGGAATCAAATCTATGTAGTAGGATTTGGGATGGTATTATCGTCAGTTGTAATATTAATTAATGAAACCGCCAAAAGGCGACTTTACAGGAGAGGCAAAAAACTAAATTCAATTCACAAAAAGAGTTGTAACGTTTTGTGTACTCATCTTATTAGAGCATATTTCTTAAAATGTTGACACCTATTATCTGAAAAAAACTATAATTATGAAGCCTATATTATAGTTTCGAAGATGACATGCGGTTGTGTTATTTTTTTTTTAAATATTTTGTTACCTTACATTAAAGGTTTTTTGAAAAAAATATATTATCAGCTCTAACGTAACTTACAGAACATACAATCTCGTTTAACGTATATCGCGGAAAAAAAATACTTTTTAACGTTTATCACTCAGGTTTCAAAGCGTGGCGCTGTGTTAGGTTGATTGTAGCATTTACATACTTATTCACTTGTAATAGGGTCCAATTTAGAATAAACTCTACCTTTTTAATTAATTCAAGGAAAACGTTCTTCGTTATTAATAAAACAGTTGCAATGATATAAACATAGTTTAATTGTTAAGACGACAATTAAAAAATTGCTCAAATAAATAAATATAGTAAAATATTAAATAGTAAGATGATAGTACTCGTATTTATCATAAGTGCCGACATACTCGTAAAAGTATAACTAACAAAAAACATAAATTCAAAGTTATTGGATGATCAGTTAACAATCAAAATAAAATTAATCTTCTTATAATAGCGATTAAGGAAAACAACTTAGATTTCGCTGCTTCGCTTTCGCTTCGCTTAGGGCAGATGGCTCCTTTGTTAAGGCAGTGTGGAGGGAGGTTGATGATGATCTGCTAAGAGAGCTGTCAGCTTCAAAAATTTGTTGGCTATGAGGGAAAATTCACTCTCGGCATAGAAGTAGGAAAACAATAATCAATCTGCCTAGCCTTATCCCAACTATCTTGGGGTTGGCTTCCAGTCTAACCGGATGCACCTGAATAGCAGTATTTTACATGGAGCAACTGCCTACCTGATCTTCACAACCCAGTTAATGGGTAATACGATACCCCTTGGTAAGACTGGTTGTCAGACTTTCGGGCTTCTGACGACCCGTAACGACTGTCAAAGATCAAAAGCTTCAACGCACTCTACCGTGTCTTGTTGAAAGTGAACGGTTCTAGTCTAGGTAACGTTGTACTAAACATTAGATTTCATGTATATCTTGTCAGACGAGTGTAAAACTTGTCGAAACTTGAAGAAATATTATCTTTAACATTGACTGTATCGACTTGTGAAATAAAATATATATTTTTTAAAATTTTTAGCTTGTTCGATTACCGTTTTAGGTAATTTTGCCGAGAAATCTGTGAATGCGGTTTTGTTTCTGTTTAAAAATAAAGGAATGTTTCCTTTAAGTAACATAATCTATCTTATGGATTAAAAGTGGTTTCCCATCAGGGCCCATTGATATTTTCCACCCTGTTTATTATTATTAGTTGACAGCTCTCTAAGTGGAAGGCAAGCAATATTGCAATGTTATTGTAATTGTATAGTAGGAAGAGGCGTACAGTAGGTTGTTGTGCGAATGTAATGTCAATAATTATTTGGTACTTGAGTTAGGCTATGGTACTATTTCACCCCCTGCACAATTCCTAGATTCTATTCTATTTATTTATGAACACGAAGAATACTAACGTAAATGATTTAATAAAGGACAATGAATGCATAAAAATATCCTTTTTTTATTTAGGCCAGGTAATTTTTAAATCATTAGCGCACGGCCTGAGTATTTAAAATAATCTATTTCCACATTATAGTTTACCTGGGAATCATAAAACTATCTACCCACTAAAACCTAGGCATCTGACATGGCACATGAGATTATTGGGATGAAATAGATAGAAGTACCAACCATAATAATCATTAGGTAAGTACGTACCTATAAATCTTACAACATTTTTACAGATTCATTTGCTACCAGGTTGAGTCTTATTAAGTTGACACATTGAAAACAAACTTGTAAAAAAACCGGCCAAGTGCGAGTCGGTCTCGCGCGCGAAGGGTTCCGTACCATTATGTATAAAAACTTGAAAAATTCATGTCTGTGGTATGGGAGCCCCCTTAAATATTTATTATATTTTTTTTTTTAGTATTTGCTGTTATATGGGCAACAGAAATACATCATCTGTGAAAATTTCAAATGTCTAACTATCATGGTTCATGAGATACAGCTTGGTTACAGACGGACAGACGGACGTACAGCGGAGTCTTAGTAATAGGGTCACATTTTACCCTTTGGATACGGTACCCTAAAAATAGGTGTTATATTTTTTCTATAGTACATAAGGTACTATAATGCATTATCCGCTGTATATAAATTACTTTGTTAGTTGGTTTATTTTGTACAATGGTAATTTATCTCACGAATTTAATATTAGTTATCAGAACTACTAACTATATTGATTATTGCCAAATATTTTGTTAAATAACACAGTCTCTAATATAATATAACCTAAGCTAAGATTCGACTCCATATATCTTGATTAGGCAATTACCAATTAAACTGAAAGTAATGCAAGCTGATATTTTAATCTATCAAATGAGCCTAATTTGAACCTTGTATAGTTCATGAAAGGTTATCTATTCTGTCACCTAACTTTTTTAACCATAATCTAAAGTGCCTTATTTTTTTTTGTCATAATCATCATTTGTCCGAATGATTACTTGCCGAACTCAATTTCACATAATATCACAAGCCATAAAATTTAAATCCCGAAATACAAAATGACCTAAATCCGTTTGTCATAAATATTACAATCAATAATATACTAAAAAAAAATTAAAACCGTTTTCAATAAAAGTTATAAGTCCTAAATTAAAATTGTATAGTGTTTACATATATTCTAGTAATAATTATTTTTAAAACTTCGTATAACAAAGCTTTTGCTATGAACTTTTCTCAGGCGTTACGTAGATATGCATGAGAGCGGGCAATATTTTTTCTTCTACCGACTGTTTTTGACTATTTCAACTCTCCACTTGTTGTGCAGTTTTGTTTGAAGTAGTAGCAAAAATATTTATTGAAAATGCAGCAATGTGAACTTTTAAGGACAAACGAGTGTGGCATAAAATAAAAAGGTGACGACATTACTTACTACAAAAATCGATTCTACAAGGAAAAATACTATTAGGTGTGTAAAAAGTACAAAGATAAACAATATAAGTGTAATGTACGAGTGATTACTTTAGAGGAAAATGGTGTAGGTCCACACGCTGTTATATAAATGTATGATGGAATGGAACACAATCACGAACCAGACGCATTAAGGAATCCAATTTCTGAGGCAATAAACAAAATTAAAGAGGAGACCAAGCGTACACCATGCATGCAGCAAGCATGCAGGATGCAAGCAAGCATACAAGCAAGCATGTGGCTCCGGCGGTCCCACGCGAGCTTATCGTCGCAGATGGTTTAACGCTCACCACCTGCTCCTAAACTCGCGGGTCCCCTCGCCCCTCCACGCCTGTGCAATTTTAATTTACACTTTAGGGGTAGGGTAGACAAGACTGGGTGGAGTCGGATTTACAGTGATTCGTTTCTGACACTAAAACCTAATTTTTAGCAAATGTTTTACGACCAACAATTATGTTAAAAATGAACATTCGGAATAATATACATTATAATATACAATACTTAGGACATATGACTTTATTTCATGCAAAATTAGGATATTCAATTATTCAATTACTCGATGTTATGACAGAATAGTTTAAAAAGTAAAAATAACTATCATCATTTTCCTGTCCTTATCGCATGTTACTTGGGGTCGGCGCAACGCGTTTTTTTCTTCCATTCAGTCCTGTAAAACAAAATTTTGAATTTTTGAACAATATCTTTACTGAAGTTTATAGCAAACATGCTATGGATAATGATTTACGGACAAACAATTTTAGGAGAAGAAAGGGAGTACCTTCATTAAATTGTGGGCGGCGATTTAAGGGAGATTGGCATTCTCCTTTAAAATATGTCGATGGTAGTTCTTCGAAATTGTAGGCCCAACGATTTAAGGGAGATATGCATTCTCCTTTAAAACATGTCGATGGTAGTCCTTCAAAATTGTGGGCCAATCGATTTAAGGGAGATGTGCATTCTGCCTTAAAACATGTCGATGGTAGCCCTTCGAAATTGTGGGCCCAACGATTTAAGGGAGATGTGCATTCTCCTTTAAAACATGTCGATGGTAGTCCTTCGAAATTGTGGGCCAAACGATTTAAGGGATATGTGCATTCTCCTTTAAAACATGTCGATGGTAGTTCTTCGAAATTGTGGGCCAAACGATTTAAGGGATATGTGCATTCTCCTTTAAAACATGTCGATGGTAGTCCTTCGAAATTGTGGGCCCAACGATTTAAGGCAGATGTGCATTCTCCTTCTAAACATATCGATGGTAGTCCTTCGAAATTGAATGCTACATGATAACACACAGTCGGAGGCATGCATATAGTGACTATAAATATAAAGACACTTTTTAAGCAGTCTGATGCAGTTGGTGGCAGTTATATTGTTTAACCTTGCAACCTTTATAATGAGTTGGTTGGTTGCGGGTCCGGTCCCGTATGTGTTGAGCCAATAGTAACAATATATTTACTCCCGGGATAAAAAAAGTATTCAATTTCCTATTCCAGGACATGGTCTACCGGCACGCCAAGTTTCATTCATATCCGTTCTACCGCTAAGAAAGAAAGAAAGAAAGAAAGAAAAACATTTATTTGACGTAACAAACAGACAGACAAAGTTATAATTAATAGTTTTCTTTTTTTTACTTTTGATAGGCACGGGTTTGACCACTATCTCGCCTGATGGTAAACGATGATGTGGTCGAAGATGGAGCACGCTTGCCTAGAAGTAACCTATTCACTCTTAACTTAAATACTCCCAGGCTATAGCTATCAGGAAACAGTGTTGATTTTAATATGATTTATTTTCAGCTTCGAGGAGCTCAAGCAGACAATAGTGAATCAACCGAGAATCGAACCAACGGCTGCCAATATCAGCCGATATCTATACACAGATGTAGACTGGTTTACCTACCTGGACAGAATGAGGGTAGTTCAGAAAGACCTATGGGTCATAGTTGGGTGAGTACATCGTAACAAATTTTATGCTTTTAAAAACATAGCACTTTTTTATCCACATCTGCTGGGAAAACACACACATTTATGCTGAGTTACCTACAATATATCTACACTTGCCTCTGTGACTACCTAGATAGTCTTGCGGTCACATGTATGACTGCTGAGCGTGTGGTCCTGGGTCGGGCAAACAGTTAAGGGTTATTCCATTAGGAATTTCTCAGTGGCTACTCCGTGCCTGGGAAAGCACGTTGTCTTTGAAAAAATCATCGCCATATGGTGTTAATTTTTGACTCATCATCTATGGTCTGCGGTTTACTGACTAACCTTTAACTATTACTTGCTAGACTAATAGGCAAAACATTATTAGAAAGTTTACGTAGGTAATTGGCACAATGTGGATGTATTTAGGTAGATACTATCCACCCATGTAAGCTATTCACCTCTGTTGATCACAACCGCTAAGAATTACGCTATGAATTTTTGAGTAAGTGAATTATAACATAATAACACTTTGCCCGCGACTTCCTCTGCGTGGATTTTGAAAATACAACCCATAAGTACTAATTTTAAGGCACAAGTGATTTAGCTTTCTACCAGTGAACAAATTTTTAGAATTGTATCACTAGTTTCGGAGATTACCCCTATATACCAACAAATAGGTACGGATTTTAGTTCGGCTGAAACAGTAGAACCGAGCCTCAAGAAAAAGTGGGATTCTATCACCGACAACGTTTGTGGAAAAGTCTATAATGTATGGGATTAACATGTACTATCAAAATGCTATGTGGTCTATCCGAATCCCATCTTTTTTTTTGCATTTGGGCAAGCGCTATCGCAGATAGAATGTTACTTTTTCTCGAGCCCCAGTTTGTCTTTGTGAAATCATTAGAGTTTAAATGAGTATCTGCTTCTACACTGTGTGATCCGATAAACTGAAAACCACTTCAACAGGTTCGTATCATGATCGCAGGGCGGTTTATGCTTGGTAGCGGATAAATTCTTAACAGAGTTACCGCTCCCCTGGGCACTCAGGCAGGGAAGGAACAGGGGTGGGTTTTACTCAGTAAGAGTCTGACACGCCATCCCGCTCCACCCAGAGCGGGAGATGTCATTGGATGATATCCCACCCCACAAAAAAGGGCGGTTTATGCTTAGGGCTACAACAGTTGCACCGCACACAGTTGAACGTATGAAGTTGACCTCACAATAGCCAAGGTCAGACATCCGATTTACCCGGGCCTGCGGACGGCGAGTAATGGGTAGCTCGCCGTCCGATCAGCACCAGGCCCGAGAGTCGACGGCGCGTAGTGTTCCACGCGCGCCTCAATGAGTTGTCAGCAATAATTGATGTCATTGGATGATTTTCCACCCCACAAAAAAAAAATACTTCTCTCTTCTCTTCTACACAGTAAAATTAAATAAGCTAGCGAAACTCCAGAAATCTAATCGATTTTGACGATCTAATGATGATTAAAAATAAAAGTCAAATAGGTATGTAAGTGCAATTGATTACGGGCTGCTGCCGTTACTAGAAATTATGATATAGTTAATTTATTGTTTCATTCTGTTTAGATATCGGTACTCATCGCATCTGTGGAGATTCACTAGCTACTTTAATTTAACCCTGTTTAATAATAGTATGGAAACCAGTTAAGGAGTCATTCCTTATAAAGTACTGGTAATCAGTTGATTCCGGTAAGACTGGAAACTGACTCCAGCATAGTTGGTTAAAGGCTATGCAGAAATGATATACAAGTGTACCTTTTTTACTCGATTGCGTGACGCAATGGAGGATAATGTGTTTATCAGTCTATTTATGTATGTATGTTTGTCTCTTTGTGGCACTTTAATAATCACATTTTGATAATTCTTACGTCAACTGATTCGTCTTAATCTTGCAAGTGCTACTAAAGACATGACAGAAATCAGAATACAATATGGCGACCACCAGATGCCAATTTGTGTAAAAGAAATAAATTAAAAGCCGACGAGCTATATTAAGTGGTGTATCAAAATAAAGAGTTCGAAGAGGCGATTCCAAAAATATAACTCACTGAAATGAAGAAAAATAAAATGGACTATTTCAAAATAACCCTACTGTAAAAAAAAACAACCACAAAGCTCCAAACAAGTGTTTTTTCAAGCAGTCTGATGCAGTTGGTGGCATGAAATCAATAATTAAACTAAATAACTGCCACCAACTGCATCAGACTGCTTGAAAAGTGACTTGTATGGAACTTTTTAATTGTTTTTTTTCATTCGGGTTTCAAATCATCAAATAACTTCTCCCGCCCTGGGTGGAACGGGAGGGCGTGTCATACTCTTACTGACTAAAGCCCACCCATGCCCTTCAGTTGCCTGTGCTGCAATTACTCTTTCGACCACTCCCACAACCCTCCCGTTCCACCCACAATTTAGTTCAATTTAGTTCCAGCTCACATTTTTAGGACCCATTGATTTTAGTGTATTTAACAAGTGGTGCTTGGCAACTGGGCTTAGCCCAGTTGTAAAAACCCACTTTCTGCCTAATGGCCTAGCTTTGTTCTGTCTCCCGCTTGATTAGGAGGGAAGTGGAAATTGTGTTTTTCTTACTCCTCCGCTGTCTTTTCTGATTAATTTCGTTGCGGGACCCCAAGAGAGTTTAATCGTTTTTCTGTTACTCGTCGAGCTTCATTGCCTCGCCGTTTTTTCTGGTGGTTGCCACTGTTGATTCTGGCTTACAGAAGTTACAGTGGTTTGGGAATACTGTGGCGGGCTTATCCCACAACCCTGACAAATGAGTGTACCTATGGTAACACAGTTGTGGTAATTCTCCAGGTCGTCAGGTCGCGCGGTGGTGTGGGTGGCGCGCCGCACGCTGGGCATCGGCGTCGCCATCTTGGCGCTGGTGCTACTCGCCTCGCCCGTCATGCTGCTGCTGCTGCGCCACATCGCCTACACCATACAGGTACGATAGATGTAAGCACGGCCTACGAAAAACGATCTTATTGCTACGACATACTGCTATCGAATAAATAGACTTAACCATAATAGCATTTAGTGTTGGCATTTGGTTGGGCCAACAATAAATGCTATTAGGGAAGCAACACATTGCATACAACATACGCGTAAGATAAAAGTAAGTGTGGACTACGATAAACCGACCTTGTGTTGAGCCCCTTATAACTACGTCTTAGCGCTGCTGTCTAATAACATGGACTAGCGCAAGACATACCATGCAAGTACTCGTAGGTATTTACGATGACCGTAAGCACGGAATACGATAAGTGGCCTTATTGCTATGACGTAACGTGCTGAACAACATGAACGTGTGGTTGACTGATGCCAGTTTTCTGTAGTAGCAGGAAAAAAATATAAACAGTTACCTAAACGTTAAAATCAATTTATGTTAATTGACTTAAAAGGCCAGTTTTTGATCCGTAGTTATCTAAACTAAAATAGTAACTAATTGTTAACTAAAACGCAAATAACGCTGTTTTTGCACTAAACAGTCTCAGTTGAGCCACCGAGGATGAATTTCTTTCCGGCATGGGTAAATACATAATTTTGTGGTTTATGGTTATAAATCTCAGTTTAAATCTCTCTTTGAAAACGTACTAAGAATGGGTAATAAAATGCAAAAACATTTTTACATTTTACTTACCATATTTCAGCAAATATTTACGTTCAACCATTTTCTATTACCTACAGAAGGTAGGTATACGATACGGCACGGTATACGTATACGGCAAACGAATTAATATTATTTTTCTTTTGTGATTATGTTTAACTACTCTGTATGTTCAGGGTGACAGATCGTGTTTTTGACGTAAAGCGTTACGAAAAGTGTGATCGGGCGAAGCGAACTGAAGAGATGGAGATAAAGAAATTTTACTTCAGTCATGTGGTCTAAAGCACACTCGTTTTTTTATTCTTCTTTATTGTGTCCTTTTCGTGTTATTTCTGTATTTGGTAGATTCTGCGCTTTTCGAAAATGATTATTGTGTAAGAATCGCATCATTGCGCAGGGAATTCCAGGTAAGCAGTGTTAATAACCACTTAGTATAAGGATAATAATTGATGTATGGTAAATTAATCAAAAGGCGTCGGCGGTCGTGAGTTCAAACCCAGGCAGGCGCTTTACTTTGTGTAAATTATTTCATTACCACTGCTCTCAAAAACGTTAAGGAAAAAATCGTGAGGAAACCGGCATGTCCTTGATTCAAAAATTCGCAGACATGTGACACCCACCAAACCCGCATTTGGCCTGCGTGGTGGATTACGGCCCACACCCTCTCATAGAGGAGGCCTGTGCCTCAGCAGTGGGGATATTAAAAGGCATGAGATTAATTTAAGTTCATAGAAGAAGCTTGTGTTTGTCAACTAATGAAATGTACTGTTCTAATCTACTCATACACTTAAGTCACCAGTACATATTAAGTACATAGTGTTCTTTTTAACATAACTCACTAAAATCGCGTTTTATTATATTCATGTCAAATTATGTGTACGTAGTATTAATTAAAAAAATATCAATATTCCAAAAAGTAAAATTAATAACACTTCTGTTAAATATCTGGTAAAAAATAATGTTAATAGCTACGATAAATGTAACATTATCCGAGGGGATTGGCGCTGATAACTGAAATACAGGTTTTGCCTAGTTCGGCTACTTATGCTCTCTATTGCACTCAAAACTAGCTTATGTTTAATTTTTAAAAACATGATTAGGTTTTTAAATAATAAATATTATATTATATTATATTTGAATTTACAGTTTAATGACATTTTTTATTTAGGTTTTAGTTATTCCTGAAAAGTGTGACTTTTAGAGTTATGTTTTTTTAGTCTGCCGGCCTCAAAATTGAAAATGTAAAAAATGTTTATGAGCGTCTACGATGGCTACGGGTTGCTACGGCTGCTACGATTTCTCGTAGTACTTTGACAATCTTTTAAAACATTCACCAATTACGGAAGGAACAGGGGTGAGTTTTAGTCAGTAAAATTCTGACAAGCTCTCCCGCTTCGACCAAGAGTGGGAGAAGTCATAGGATGATTTTCCACACCAAATAAAAAAAAAAAAATACTGAACAATCAATTACTGTTTCTTTTCTGTATTAAAATAGGCGTTTGTCTTGAGATCACATGCTGTAGTTATCTTTTGGAGTAATATAAAAAAAAACATTTTATAAGAGTAGTTTTTCTAAAATCTTCCATTGAAGAACACGTTTTTTTGCTACTGCTAATGCTACTTTGCATCTCCATGGCATCTACCATCGAGATGCAAAGTTGCATATTTCTAGGGAAGACCTCGATTTATCGGTCAAGGGCGAGATACACACGATATGAATAATTAATGATGTATGTATCTTAAATATTGTAGACTTCATGACGACTTGCTTAAAAATTAATACTACCCGGGCCCGCGGACGGCGAGCAGTGGGTAGCTCGCCGTCCAATCAGCACCAGGCCCGTGCGTCGACGGCGCGCAGTGTTCCACGCGCGCCTAAAAGAGATTAGTGTCAGCCATCACTGACGGGGCCCATCGTCGCCGGTGCCTGCATGCCTAGGGGTAGCGGATAAATTCTGAAAATAATAATAATATTCCACAACTATCACACAACGCCATCTAGTCCCAAGCTAAGCAGAGCTTGTGTTATGGGTACTAGACAACTGATAAACATACTTATATATTTCTAAATACATACATATTACAGATAAAATTAGATAAATGAGTTACCGCACCCCTGGGCACTCGAGCAGGGAAGGAACAGGGGTGGGTTTTAGTCAGTAAGAGCCTGACACGCCCTCCTGCTCCACCCAGAGTGGGAGAAGTCATTGGATCATTTCCCAACACCCAAAAAAAAAAACAAAACCTACTAGCAACACGCCCTGGCTTCGCACGGGTGCAATACATTTTTTTAATTTCCCATTTTTTTTTTAATACAAACCTTGTCTTGCAAATAGGGTATTTTATTAAAAAAACTAATTAGTCCGTCCGTCAGTGAAATAACCAAAAACTATTGGACACGTATTTTTTCTTTTGTCACGTAAACAAAACATTGAGGGCGATGCAGTGCGTTGAAATGCAGCGTGAAGTAATGCGGCGCGACACTTTTTACCACCAGTGACGTAACGAGCCCACACTCCTGAACTTTGATGCGTTTTATCTTTGTAATTTTTTATTGGTTTGGTAAAGCCAAAAATACGCGTCCAATATTTTTTGGTTATTTAACTGATGGACTAATTAGATTTTTTTTGTAAAATAACCTATTACGAACACAGCAAAACAAATATAACTCAAATATGTGCAGCCGTTATATGGTGATGCGCTTACAAATATTCAGCTATTGATTTTTATTAATAAAGAAATAAATAAAACTGGTATAATTGGCACACATAGATACACACAATGCGGGTACAAATAAAAATAATAAAACAATTACATTGTGTACGCCGCGGCTGCGCCAAATAGGTCCAGTTCAGAAAAATGCCAGACAACTAGTAACTACTAGAGGCAACTGCCTGACGCTGGTTTAGTATGAATTTGTTAGCAAGTCGTCATTAAGTCATCGTTATTATTCATATCGTGTGCAACTCGCCCATGGAAGATCAAGCGAGGTCATCTCGCTGTTTGACACGCTTTATAAAGTAATACACCGGTCATAGCGAAGTTTAATTTGCCTTTTCAAGCGTATCTACAGCTTGGGACAAGCTCGCCACACTATTCCCAAACCACTGTAACTTCTGTAAGCTAGAATTAACAGTGGCGGCCCCCAGAAAAAACGCCGAGGCATTGAAGCTCGACGAGTCCCAGAGAAACGATTAAACTGTCTTACGTCCCGCAATGCAATTAATCAGAAAAGACAGCGGAGGAGTAAGATAACCATAATTTCCACTTCCCTCCTAATCAAGCGGCAGACAGAACAAAGCTACGCCATTAGGCACAAAGTGAGTATTTACAACTGGGGTAAACCCAGTTACCAAGCACCACTGTTTAAAAACACTAATATTAATGGGTCCTAAAAATGTAATCCTAAAAATTTTGTGAGCTCACAAATTTTTCAGGATTATACTTGGTTTCGATAATAGGTATGGCAAAAACGCTTGAACGTACGGAAATTCGTTCTAGTTTCCACAAGGTCCGTGTAATAGACAACTCCAGACGTAGGCTGAATACTATCCAACATAATATTGCGTTCAGTTTGCTAAAGAGTACTCTCAGAGGATATGATGTGCGGATTATTCGTATTCGCAATCAAGTGTAGAACATTGATATAAAGGCGAGGCAACAAGCTTGAAGGAAAATAGTTTACCCTTAAAGTTGCCATGACCTGTGCCAAATTGGGTAACACAGTGATCCATCTCCAGCCATGTCATAACCAGCCGTTCGCGAACCGATGGGAAGAACTGGTGGAGGTGTCTGTGTGTTGCCTTTTATGGAACTTTCCCACCTACATTGCCATTCGGATAAAAGGTCCTCCCAAAGTCAGTTTGGGAGGAACTTTTATCCGGTTTAAGTAATCTAGAAATCTTGGCATGATCGCGTTGAGGTAAAAGTCTGGGTCCGTAGTCTTTCGTGCGGAATAGTACATTGCATCACGTCGCTGCACTTCAAAATTGACTAAAAGTACACCTGCAAGTACCGGTAAGGCTTCAGTCCGAACCGTCCTATACAGCGTATCAACAGCTACTTTTAATCAAAGATACTTCCTGTCTAGAGATCAAAATGTTTCGGATAGAACACGTGACACGTCCCACTGCCCCAGAAAGTGGGTAATGCTTTTCGAGAGTGTATTTATGTATGTCAATATGCCTAGCCTTTTCCCAACTATCTTGGGGTCGGTTTCCAGTCTAACCGGATGCAGCTGAATACCAGTATTTTACATGGAGCGATTGCTTATCTGACCTCCAACACCCAGTTACTGGGTAATACGATACCCCTTGGTAAGACTGTTTGTATTATTTTAGCCACGAGCTAGAGAGTATGTATGTATGTATGTATGTTTGTTTGTATACTTATTTCTTTGGCTCGCCCGTCGGAATTTATAACCTCTTCCTTTTTAATGTCGGTTAAAAAGTAGCTTGTGTGGAACTTATTAGTTGTTTTTGCAGTCGTGTTCTTCAGCAGTAATTTTCGCTGATGGAATTCCACTTTGCTCAGTAGGCATAATCTGATTACTTTTAAAAGCTGATAATTTTATAATATGTAACCCTTTTTGTGATAATAACTAGCAATGTTTGGCAGAATGCTCCCACTATTTTTGTATTTATTTACACAATTTTACATAGATAATTATGAGACAGGAGAGACACAGCTAGTTACATTTTACTACTGTAATTGCAATTTAAACTTGGTGTCAATAATATTCAAATTAAACTAAATTAAGTAACGTGCGCTCTTGAATTGCAATGTTGAGCCATAAGTAAATATTAATCACTTATAATACCACAAGAGCTTCAAAATTATCGGGTATTTCCGTTCGTTGCAAACAAATGAAGGAGTCAAGTTTTTCAACAAAAACTTCAAAACCCTTCACAAACTCAGCTTCAAAAACTTGACGATTTTATTTGTTTGCAGGGAACCTATCGGGAAATACCAGATAATTTTGAAGCTCGTGTGGTATTCGGGGGATTATTTTTCCGTCCCAAATGTCAGCCAATAGAATTGCACCATTCGACGTCACGTGGTACAACCTAGAAAATTTTCAAAAAATTTTCAGTATAATACCATGTAGGTTGTACCACGTGACGTCGAATGGTGCAATTCTATTGGTCGATATTTGGGTCGGAAAAATAATCTTAGTAACATATGAATATTTCAAAATAATACATCATCACATCCTCTTTGTCCGTTTAATGCTGTATAACAACGGTTTAAATCAGGTTCCAAAAGTTCGAGGTGCATTCATTTTCACTGATCACAGTTTCTGAAAAAGACAAAAACATATATATTAGGGATACGATGAGTAATATAAAGATAAATAAAGTACTGGTTTTGGATGGTGTCGTTAAAATTAGGCATCTAGTGCATCATATAATATGGAACATATTATATTGAGTAACATATTAATATGGAACGTGGCATTTAAACATATTCTTCGTTTTTGTTCAGTTTTTATAAAAGCGCTGATGCAATCATTTTTATGGGACCCACCTCGGGAGTATATTCTTTTGGATAAAAAAATAATTTTGAAAATCGACAACTGACAGAGAAATCGGTGGACATACATTAAAAAAAAATAGATACAGTCGAACATAGAACCTCGAAAATTAAAGCATGTTTTTAGTATTTTTTTTTAAACTATACAAAATTATTTTATAACAAAAGTAGTGATTAGCTATTTGAACATACTCCCGGGATAAAAAGTAACCTATTCCAGGACAAGGTTTACCCGTGTGCAAGGCTTCATTCAGATCCGATTAGTCATTCTGGCGTGATTGAGTTACAAACATTTATCTATACATCCAAACTTTCGCATTTATTTTATAAGTAGGATTAATGCTGCCCACTGTCTCGTGAATATTGGTATTCGTTGCTTCTAAACCGTCATAGCTTAAAAATTTGCGATAGTATGTATATATTTTTTAGTGTGGCTTACAGCTATTAAACAAGAATAACAGTAAGATAATTCAGAATAAGACATTTACAAGCCTCCACAGTAAACTAAGTAATAGAGTATTTTTGTACAAGTTGTAAAATCGACTAACCTATTCACAAACACTAAGAATAACATTAAATTAACAATTAAATTAAGTACCTTCGTAGGTAGAAGTGGATGCGCAACCACTATTAAAAACATCAGAAACCATAAATAGTGATTGGATAAAGCAGTATTAATGGTCGCTAAGCTGCTTGCAAACAAATCTAATGAACGGTATTTAACAATTTTGTTGAATGCACAGAATTTTATAGCACAGTGGAAACAATAGATTGACTCCTCCCTGGAAACAGTGCCTCAGGAATGTAGGTAATCGCTATTAACTTTATCAAACCAAGTAAACTTCGAACGATAATAAAGATGTATGAGGTAAGATTTGCGGAGGTCACACATACTGTGCCTAAAGTTTCCTAATCATGTAAAGTTCGCACATGTTTCTGTTATGAAGTCACACCTGCTTAGCCACGTGAATGAATAATAACTTGAATACATTTGACACCACTTTATTTAAATTTAGTTAACTTCACAAGGTTACATGGTTCTGCGACATTCAAATTTTAAACGAAAATCACGGAAATTGATAAAATATTTTTTAAGAGTATTGCGTTTTATTTTCGAGACACTTTGGACAGTGGTAACTCCACTGGCCTAATAACCCATGTGGTTGGGTAATTAGGTAGATTATTTCAACTGACTACATAATTTTGTGTTTTTCTTAATTTTTAATCAAGATACCGTGGGACGTTGATAAATTGAAATAAAAATTAACATTGAAATGAACTCACTCCTTTTGTAAAACATGTATCCCCAACACGAATATGTCCAACAGGGCACTTCTTGGGGGTATTAAACTTCCCAGGGTCGGCAAACCCTAACGTAACAAATGCGGAAAGCACAACAAACAACAAAAGATACCACTTCATATTTACGTGTTCACATATAGCACTTGAATGTCGACAGATGCGCTGAGACAAACCTTTTTATAAACATACTGCAGACGTCTCTGTTCACATACATATTTATAAGCTTCAAACGGGTTTCGGAAAGTATTATGTTGATCCAAGGACGATAACTCGTTTGTTTATGTATTTGCCAAGAAGTTTGAACTTCTAGAATAGCTTTAAACTTATTGTTGTCTCATGTTTTGTACGATTGTACTAACTGTTCCCGCGGATAGCATCGTATCTAACGATAATAATGACACTAGATTTGTGTAATAAAATTGTTATCGTTAGATAACATTTTTTATTACTTATTGTTAGGCTCGTGCTTTACAACTATTTCACCTTATAGTAAGCAATGAGGAGCTTGTGGCTAAAGTAATACAGCCACATGGGTCGATCCATCAGGTTAAGCTACGCTTGCGGGGTTGGTCCATGGATGGGTGACTATCTTTACATACCGAGACTCCTCCGTGCCTCAGAAAGCACGTTAATCCGTTGGTCCCGGCTGTCAATCGATCTTCGACAGTAGTTTCGGGTCGTCAGAAGCCTGAAAATCTGACAACCAGTCTTACCAAGGGGTATCGTATTACCCAGTAACTGGATTGTGGAGGTCAGATAGTCGCTCCATGTAAAATACTGATAGCTCTTTTGTGACAAAGCTCATAACACGTTTATTCTGGTCGTCTGAGTTTTCGTGCAATTTTCTTCCCATGTAACATTTTCCTTTCATCCTCTGATTCGTATTAAATTTTCTGTCTTTCTTTTTTTCTAAAACCTTCTCAAATTCATTATCAGTTTCTCCTCCCGTTTGATCATCCAATCTAAAATTGGAAGAAGATTTATTCTGAATAATCTTCTTGAATTTTGGTTCTAACATTCCAGTTTCTTCATTAAAAAAAAAATTGCTGGTGTAGTTGTTTGTTTCACTTTCAGGTGTGTCTATTATTTCATTAGCCAAAGGGATTTGAGTTATCTCAACAACTACCGTCGATGACACCGTGATCCCATTTACGCTCTCATGTTGAACTGTTCCCATGTAATTATCATTATTAATTATCACATTGAAGCCGGATTGTTCATACTCCATCTCTTCGGGGATAGGTATAGTTGGGCTCATTGATTCAGCCTGAGGTGCACTTGATTGAATATGAGAATACTCAGGACAAGAAGGCATTTCCTCACTATCATTATGTGAGATAAATTCAGGCGGCTCTTGTTCAGAAAGGCCAGTTAAATAAGGAAAACAGGTATTGATCAGTGATGAATCATGATGTGGCGGCAAATCATAATTGGGCGAAGCCAATTTAGAGGTATGTTCATTACAATTATCACTAGAAATATTTCCAGTGCTCAAGTTGACAAGCAGTTTTCCCCGCCAATTATTTCGTGATTCCATGATAACTATAAAGTCAATCTGAAATTAAAACAAAAAAGGAATAGGTACGAATATAATAGCTATGAATATTTAATACAATTTTCTAAAATAAAAATAAATTGAAAAGTTTGGTTATTAAGTTAAGTATCTAAATCAAACAAATCAAGTAGCTAAAGCATAATGTATGCACCCATCTACTTTAGAAACTAATATTATTATCATTCGGATTTGAAATAAGACGCAAGAAGAGTAGAACAACTTTTTTGGTTATTTTTTCTGGAATATTTGAATCAAACAATGTAATACGTAGCATAACGTGTACATGGCCGATTTGTTATAAGATTTACAACAACAGAACTTAATTTTGAATACTTACCCAGGTTTTAAACCTCAATTTTGAATTTTTCTTCCTAAAACTTTGCTAAAAACTGCACTCACAACACAGAATAATTTCTGGTATGTGTAAAACAAAAGACCGATAAAACTGATATGTGTTCGCAAAATTTGAAATTTACCCTAGGTTTTTTTAAATTCACAAATCAGAAATGGCAATCAGATGTTTTGCACGTAACAGCAAATGTAAATCATGAACCAGAGGGTTAAGACACATGAAAGTTTTTGCATTCAATGAAGCGTACAAAACTAAAGCCCAATGGGCTAAAAACGAAAAAACGAAAAAATGCACATATCAGGTTTGGCAAGCGCACCGACGGTATGAGAAATTGAAATTTCTTCTTATTTTTTTCCGCGATTTTTTCCGAGTTTTTAATATTTATTCTGCTATTCAGAGCGAAAACAAATCCAACAAATCAAAGATAATTATAAAAAAAACTTTTTAACAAAAAATTCAACCGACGAAAAGAACTAAAAAGCAAAAAATAAATAAACCTTAAGTCTTGAGTATTGAGCTTATTTACCTACATAAAATATTAAATTTTATATTAAGTAATTTTGAGTCGTTAAGCTACACGAAAAGGGTCCTAAAGGTTGTTCCAAATAAACGTGCAATAACGGTCATTGACCCACCTACATTTATTGACATTTTTAATTTGAAAAACGGAATTAATGACTCAAAGCTCTATCTATATATTATATGTATCTAAAATTAGAGAATCGCTATCTTTTACTAAAAGACAGTGCGAGAAAAGAATGGCTACAACTATGAATTAAGTTAGAGATATCAAACAAGTTTACGTCTTGCGATTCACCGTGTTTTTAATCGACATGTTTTTATACGTGTACCCTTAATTTGTATGAATATTAGTTCAACTAAATTTGACAGCTTTAATTTACGCCCGTCTCTATCTTGTTTTATTAGAGAGAATAAGATAGGAATTGCCTAAATTAAATTTAGTTTGTGCACAACAGAATTCGCACCATTGTCTCTTTAATCTTTTAGGTTTATACTGTTTTTGTTTAAATAGGAGCGACGTTGTTGTTTATGTTGACGTGTAAAAGTGTTGTTAAAACCTACTTACAAAATAAAATCATTTACCACATTCTGTTCAGTGTATTATAGTTCAGTAGTAAGCATATGTTAAAAATTGATTGTTAATTAATTAAAACTACAATGAAGTCCTTTTACACGTAAGTGCGTCTCACCTTACCCGCCACGTTCTGTTTTACGCTGGTTGCTGGCTCCACCGCCGATCAACCACAAGTTTCTGTGGTTATCCGATTCAAGAGACAATCTGTCATAAATGGCCCCCAGTGCCGGTGCCAAGAAAATTATGTTCTGATGCCAGAAGGAATTTGCATTTCCTGTGAAAAGTAAGTGGTCTTCTTTTATTAGAACCATTTACGGATTACTTGGGATATAAAACATGGGATTTTTAATTTAAATATAAAAGCCTACAGATTCCTGCAGACCTTGGAAATGTGACGTCAAAAAACTGCTACCAGTACCTACCGGTAGCAGTTTTTTGATGTCACATTTGGTTGTTTCTGATGGCTGTTTCTGGAACCAGCCATCAGGAAGGGCTAAAATTTGCAGTAATTGAATTAAATATTCAATACTCCTATAGTTTCGTAACACTGTTGTAGACCTATGCACCTATAGACAAACCTACGAGTACTTACAGATAAATACTGTAATGCTCCTTGAATCCATTTTTAGGATTCCGTACCCGTAGGGGTCCAAACGGAGCCCTATTGCTGTCACTAACATGTCCGTCTCTCTGTCTGTCGGTCCGTCGTCTGTCACACAGGTCTTACTGCCAGACGGTTGGAGCTATAGTCTTTAAAATTTCAGAGTATAAGCATCTTGTTGACCCAAAGCCATACAAATAGTAAAAAATACATTTTATACGGAACCCTAAATGTGCGAAGTCCGACACGGTTTTTTTTAATGTTGTTTTTCATATTGCAGGTTCATGGACACAACAGGAAACGATAACTGTCCAGTTTGCTCTTAAAAGAGAACTATAAAAGAATAAAAATGATGAATATTGAATGAGTGTAACACAGGTCTGCGATCAAAAAGTTTGTTTTTGGTTAAATAATACATGACAGCGCGCCACCCAAACTCGCCGTCCGCAGGCCCGGGTAAGTACGTAGTACTTGCGAACGTGTTTAAGCGCACGATGAATTGAATTCATTATTGTTTTAATAATAATGCAACTGTGACTCATTAATGTGTGTGTGAATAATACCTGTATTTTTTTTATTTATAAAAGTAACTAGCTGACATTTACTCGTTTTTCTTGTCTTCGAGACCCGAAAAGTTGTTTATCATAAAATACATGGTCGACCCATGGGAATGCTACGTTTTAGTAAGTTATCTTGGTTATTTTAATACGAACCTCCTCCTTTTTTTCGTCGGTTAAAAATACATGGTCGACCCATGGGAATGCTACGTTTTAGTAAGTTATCTTGGTTATTTTAATACTTATTTTACTGACTGTGATTCCTCCAGTTACGCAGAAGGACCTCGACAAGTCGATCTTAGCGGTTAAGCACCGCTTTTTTTTTTGGGTGGGAAATCATCACGTAATTTCTCCCGCTCTGGGTGGGGCGAGAGGCCGTGTCAGACTCTGACTGACTAAAACTCACCCGTGTTCCTTCAGTTGCCTGTGCCAGGGTCGCGGTGACTCTTTCACATTTATCTGTGACCTAGGCAAAGCAACGCTGCCGAGGTCCGTCCATGGATGGCTGACCATTCATTACATACCGAGCATAAGCATCTTAAGCTGTTGTTCCCAGCTATCATTTGTACACTTTGACAGACGTCAGGTACGGGTAGTCAGAATCCAGATAATCTATAATATATATTGACGTCACGGTTGGCGCAGTGGTTGAGCGTTCGGCTGCTGCGCTGCGTGTCGCCGGTTCAATCCCCGCACGGAACAAATATTTGTATGGCCTACAGATAGTTGTTCCGGGTCTGGATGTCTTGTGTATATGAGTTGACATGTTTGTGAATGCACCCATGATACAAGAATATTTTTTAGCGTGGTCAACGTTTAAAAAAAAAAAAACAAAAACTGACACAAATCTTACCAAGGAGAGGAGTAATTGTATCGCCCAGTTACTGGGTTGTGGAGGTTATTCAGGACCCCTTAGTGGCTATAAATGTGGCCTAAGTCCTGATTGGGAACTTGTGAACAAACTAAAGCTATTCTATGTCTTAGTTATATGTATTGTTTTGATGAGGAAAGGTGCCAAGTAGCTTCTTCAATGCGTCGGGTACCAACGGATAAGGTAACAATAGATTTTCTATTGTGTCTGTTTCTCCGGTAACTGCCGCGTTAATTTTACGTTTGGTTAGTTTTTAGGGTTCCGTATCCAAAGGGTCCAAACGGAGCCCTATTGTTGTCAGTCACGAATCCGTCTGTCCATCTTAATTTTTTTTTAATATTCCACAACTATCACACAACGCCATCTAGTCCCAAGCTAAGCAGAGCTTGTGTTATGGGTACTAAACAACTGATAAACATACTTATATATTTCTAAATACATAAATATTATAGATAAATTACACCCAGACACAGAACAAGTGATCGTGCTCATTACACAAACATTTGTCCTGGGTGGGAATCGAACCCACGACCTCCGGCATAGCAGTCAGGGTCACTAGCCACTAGACCAACAGGCCAGTCAAATCTGTCTGTCTGTCCGTTTGTCCGTCTGTCTGTCACAAAATTTTGTTCCGAATAATTTGCAGTGTGGTGATCTCCTGGCTCCCAGTATCCTGTGAGTACCTGACCTCTTTTAATTTATACCCTTTAGCCTGTTTCTTGGTAGGAAACTTCAAAAAGCGTCTTTGGCTCCACGCGATACACAAACAAATACCATAGTAAACATCAAAATGTTATCATTTTGTTCCCAATATTATAATCGAGTAGTAACTTATCTCAACATGAAGCTCCTCAGTATTTTCCTGGTTGTTGCGTTGCTCGCCGCGCTGTGTACGGCGCAACCGGTTGATAGTTCAGCAGCCGAGCAACCAGAAACTTCAGCTAAAATACGAGCCAAAAGACAGTTTGTCACTGTCCGAAAGATTTGGTGGCTTTAAACAAGAAATGCTTTCCATTGGACACGAGTACCGTTTATATTCTGTGACATAATAAATTATTTTTTATTGTTATAAATTCAATGTGTCGAGAAAACTAGGAACTGGCTCATCGAAAAAACTTAACTTTTTGACAAAGCTATTGACGAGGAAAACTATTATTAGGGTTCCGGATCCGAAGGGTAACCAACGCTACCCGATGACTAAGCCTCCAGTGTCCGTCTGTCTGTCAGCGGGCTTTATCTCATGATCCGTAATAGGTAGACATTTGAAATTATCACAATGTGTATTTCGGTTGCTGCTATAACAACAATTAAAATCGTACGGATGGTATTGAAGTTTGGTTTAAAACTTCCTAATCAATTTAGAAACTTAATCTTATAGCTGATTGTTTTGATATGAGTTTTTTGAGAACTGTTTTTGTTTGAAAAACATTAAAAAAATTCATCGAGTCAGAGACACATCGCATAACTAATATATTTTCCAGGTACTTGGATTTAACAGGAGAGGAAACATGCCCGTTCTGTACAGGATATTAATAAAATTTGAAAATTATAAAAGTATTACTAAATTTAAGTACTATTTATTACCCCAAAAAGACCAACTGTTCAGTTGCCTGTATACAGTGTATTTGTAAGAAACCAAAAACCGTAAGAAATGTGAAAATATCTCTGAATGGATAGTTTAGTGCAAATAAAAGTATTATTACGTTGTAATCATCGATCACTAATGGTTATTGCGTAATAATCCTTTTGTTTAATTAAATAGCAGCTGTGATTCGTAAATTATAGAATTGTCAAAACATGGTCCTCACTGTGAATTTGTTATCATTGTAATTAAATGTGATAAGTAGGTTGTAGACGACAGAGAGTTTTATGAGTAAGGGACCAAAGAGATTTCAGAAAGAGAATAATCTATCAGAAAAAATACAGTGAAAAAAACTTTTTTACAAAAAATAGAACTGAGTTTCAAAAAATCGCAAAATAACTTTAATTTCGGAAGTCGGTGTTTCTGGTTTTGTGTCTTCGTTTTTTGACTTGTGTTGTGTTGTGGTTCTCCATTAAATTATGTTAACACTACATAGCCATACGACCGCAGAAATCGCAGTTAATTTGCTGTAATTTATTCGAAGAGTTCCGCTGTCTGTCTTCGAAACTCATCATCAGATCTATAATTATGAAATTTAAATGAGACCATTTCGGAAGAAATCATTTTCGTTCAGAAAAATAATTATGCAAATCCGTCTGTATATGTATAACGGAGTTATGCCCGAACATACATAAAATAATAATAATCAAACATCCGAATTAATAACCTCCTCCCTTTTGAAGTAGGTTAAAAATTGTGTGCGTGTATTTCACATTAGTATAATATAAAAAAATAACTCTAATTTCGGAAGTGGTCGGTGTAATATAATAATATGTAATAAATAATAATATGAGTTATTAATTAATTGTCAAATGTATGTACTGACACTAGTTACTTAAGTTAGTTTATTTTTATTTAAACATAATCTATGTTCATTTTCTAAATGCTACTTAATAGCTCTACCACTGTTCTCTCATGCCTATCAGTAGTGCTATTCTGTAAAATTTCACCGTGAAAACTTAGGTGAAGTGAACGTGAAGTGGGCTGTCAATCCATACAATCAAGCTGGAATGACAGTTCACTTTACGCTTACTCCACCTAAGTTTTCACGGTGAGTTGTTAACAGAATTGACCTGCTGTAAAAACCATTGCGAAAGCTAATTACTTTTATTTAAAGTTACCATAAAAAAAAAATTGTTGTATCTCAATAAAAGCTGAAGTAAATTGTGTAATTTGTGTTAAATAAAATATTTTTTTGCATTTAGATATGTGTTTTTATGTTAATATTTCTATACAATTATTCTTATTCAGTACCAAATCAGAACCTGAAGGTTAGTTCTCGTACTTTTAAAACGTTCAAATTCAAATTGCAATCTCATCTTGGCGACAAACATTGTCAAAACTTTGTCAAAATGTAGGAAAATTTAAGTGATTTTTGCAAATTGTGGTTGAGATAAGAATGAAAGTGGTCCTCAAAAAAAAGGGGCGATCCTCCTCTTGCTGCTTTCGAAATTAGTGAGTTCCGTCCACTAAGTTACGGATATTAATTTGTCGGGCTTAATTTGTCACTTTTTATTCAAACAAGTAACAGGTTTTAATGCATATTCTGAACTTAAATCTCTGCACTTGCACAATGCACACCTGTGCTATGTGTAAGTAATGTTTGTATTTTGCCATTATATTAAACGAAGTCAAAAAATTATGCGATGAGGAGAAAACATTTTTGATTGTACTAATAATGACCACAAACGTTAAGTTTAAAAGTTTTCAAAAGTCAGACTTTACAGTTGTTTTTCTTGTTGAAACTAAATTATCATGTTTCTTTGAAAATCAGTATACTTTTATATATCATAATCTTCATCATCAGGCCCAATGCGGCTTTTATATACAGGGTGTAAGGTACATGAACGCACATACGTGTACTAGTGATTCAGTACATGATTCTGGACGGTAGCGTTGGAATTTTTCGTCGGCTTTTTCCTAATTTAAAAAAAAAAAATTTTTTTTTCACTTTAAAATCGTAATCTGTATATTCTAAATCTATCTTAGGCAGCATACTGAATGAACTCATACTTGACGCCGTCTCAATCTGAGCCACTAACTTTTCATCCAATGAAGAAGTCTTTATTGTATAATATTAAATATTGTAAAATGTTACCATAATACATCTCACTAAGGTACTATTGAAGACAAAAGTGCATGGAGAGCCTAAGGTCGACTTTTGACTGTGAGGTTTTGCATTACGTATCATGTCTTTCATGAGACGACTAGATGGCGCTGTTCAATCATGAAAATAACACTGCAAAGCTTATAAACCTTATTATGCAGAGGCAGATAATAAGGTTTTTAATACCTAAAATAATTACTAAGTAATAATAATATATTTATATTCAAATAAACAAAAATTACTATATTTTCTTATTTCCGAGTACTTAATACAGCGCCATCTAAACCAAACTAAATAAGCCAATTGGTATATCGGTTAATTCGACTACAGATGGCGTCGATCATAAATAATAAAAATCCCTACATTCACAAAGTAGCTCTTATTTTCACGTTCCAGAATAAATAATCAGTAGCTCAGGTGGATAAGCATGGCAGAATAACATAGATCGTTCAACAGGGCACCGGTTCGCAACCCAGCTCTCTGTCGACTTTTTTTTAAATTTAATTATTATAATATATAATTTATATTCTATTTTTTGTATTTTTAAACGTTTTTATTTTATTTTTTGTTATAAATAATATAAAAAATATGAAGTAAGTATAAGATGTATAAATGAATATAGGGATAATATACAAGTATACATATACTACTATATATAACATTATATAAATATATATTATATAAATTACTTTCATAATTGGTGGTAAGTATTAGTATTATTAGTAAAAAACATTTATGTAAGAAGATTTAGATATATTTTTATTTATTTATTTATTTATGCACACACAAAAACAATTACAAGAGAAAAATGAACAAATACAGATAGAAGAGCACAAAGGTGCTGCTTATTTCAAAAGAAATTTCTTCCAGCAGACCTGCGACTGGAAAGTTGGTTGAGAAATGTAGACACAGTGTGTATAAATAGATATAGAAACATAAAATAGACTAGAATACATAAATATTTCATACATAAAATATACCTAATACATAATTAAATATAAAATAAATATCAATAATAAATTTAATCACGGAATGGTGGAGAGGTAATGCTCTTTGACTAGTTTCTTGAATTGGTAGACAGTTTTAGAATCACGGATATTAGGTGGAAGTGAGTTCCACAATCGTACCGCATGAACAGAGAAGGAGTGGGAATAGAAGTGGGTTTTATGGGATGGGAAATTGAGATGATGCTTAAGGCGGGATCTACAAGGGGCGTCGGCAGGGCGAGTGAACGAAAAACGATCACGCAGGTAGCCAGGATATTTAGGATTACAAAGGATGTTGTACAGGAGACATAATATCCGAGTGTTCCTGCGAATACGGATAGGGAGCCACTTGAGATCCTTGCGAAACTGAGAAACATGGTCGAATTTCCTTAGACCAAAAACAAAACGAATGCACAGGTTTTGCAAGCGCTCAAGCTTGTTTAAGAGCTCCTCAGTGGCATCCAGATAGCAGGCATCAGCGTAATCAATAATCGGCTGAATTAAGGTTTGAGCTAAAGTAATTTTAGTTTTAAAGGGTAAGAAACTTTGCAGGGATTTTATAGAGTGGAAGGTGAAGTGTACTTTACGACTAACCTCGTTCACTTGAGCTCGCCAAGAAAGGTTGTTGTCAACTAAGACACCGAGATTCTTAGCCAAGTCGGTGTATGCAATGATTGAGCTGTTAAGGGATAATGGCGTCAACGTGGAAACGTCAAGCGCAGTGCGGTAATACCGACTGCCTATGATCATAGCCTGGGACTTGGAAGGATTAATCTGTAGCCCGTAAGACTTAGCCCATTGATTAATACGCTCCAGGTCATGATTCATGGCATTAACCGCTGAGTCCGCGTCAGCAAGCAAGAAATGACGATAAAGCTGCAAATCGTCTGCGTAAAGATGAAAATTAGAAGTGATAACCTTAGTGACAGTATTAATGAAAATAGAGAAAAGCAGTGGAGAGAGAACGCCACCCTGAGGAACACCAGCAGTGAGATCACTCCAATCAGAGAAAATCTCGTCAAGGCGAACACACTGAGAGCGACCCCGAAGGTAAGAGTCGAGCCAGGATAAGGCAGAGGAAGAGAAGTTAATAGAACGAAGGACTCTAAGCAGTATGTCAAAATCCACTGAGTTGAACGCACAACTGAAATCAAGTAGAACTAATAAAGTAAGAGATTTATTGTCCATAGCCCAGCGGATGTCGTCAGTGACTTTCAGAAGTGCAGTTACAGTGCTGTGACCAGCACGAAAGCCAGATTGTAAAGGGGAAATAAGAGCATTTGACGTTAGGTATCTAGAAATTTGACCATGAACAATGTGTTCAAGAACTTTAGAAAGAAAAGGTAGGATGGAGATGGGTCTGAAATGAGAGAAGGACGAAGGATTGTCTATTTTGGGAAGAGGTATTATGTGTGCCTGTTTCCAGACTGAAGGAAATGTGCCAGAGAATAAGGAATAATTGAAAATATGAGTGAGAATGGGAAGCAGTTGAGGGAGAACAGGTAATATCATCCTGGAACACAGATTGTCATGGCCCACAGCAGAAGAGGAGATAGCAAGAAGAGATTTTTTAACATCATCTTCAGAGACAGAACTAAGATTAAAAATTGGACAATTCGGTAACGGCAATTTGGAAAGCTCAAGCAAAGTAGAAGTTTTGACACTTAGGTCCAGAGAGACAGGAGGAAGAGAAAAGTGCCTATTAAGAGCACTCAGGTCAACATCTTTACACGTGTTAGTAGGAGATTTGCCAATACCGACTGACTTCAGGAATTTCCAAACCTGGGAGGACTTGCGATCTACAAGAGATTCATGAAAATGTCTTTTTGCATCTCGACACAGACGATTGTAGCTGTTACGCAGAGCTTTGAACTGAACAAGATTTTGTTCCGTGGGTCTACGCCTGTACCTACTCTTCGCCTTGTCCTTACAAGCAATAGCACTTTTTATTGCCGAAGTCATCCACGGAGCAGGATTATGTTTAATTTTTATCCGCCGACGCGGAGCATGTTTCTCATATAGACTCAGCAGTTTGCAATTGAAGTTGTTTACTTTATCATCGACACTGGCGCTTTCGCTAACAGAGGTCCAGTCGATATCACCTGCATCACGCGTCAACGCCTCCAGATCTAAACCATTATAATTACGAAGATAGCAGAAGCGGGGTTTACGTTTGGGAGGTCGGATACGATATGAAAGATAGATAAGGTCATGATAAGAGAAAGTCGCAGTGAGCTGCCCAAACTCAGCAACATTGTGAGGCGAAGATACGATCATTAAGTCCAGAAGAGAAGGTGTACAGTTTGGAAAGTTATGGGTCGCAGAAAGAGGTAAAATATCAAGATTAAAAGAAGATAAGAGAGAACGGAGTTTGTGTGAACGTGAGTCATCAGTCAGCAAACATGTATTAAATTCACCCATTAAAATAACATGCTCGTACGATGGGCAAAGATTATTTAAAGATGATTCTAACGAGTCAAAGTAGTCGATGTGTAGATTAGGGGAGTAGAATACCGCAAGCAAAATTTTGGAGTGATGTACGGTAATCTCCAGGAACAAGGATTCAGCCGACCCAGAGTACTGAGAAGGAGATGCACTAATAATTTTGTGCGGTATATCAGCACGTACGTAAATGGCGACACCACCACCCCCCTTGCCGGTCCTGTCATTTCTGACAAGAACAAATCCAGGCATAGCATAGTGCGTAGAAAGGAGAGAAGGCTTAAGAAAGGTCTCTGATATTAGGAGTGCATCAAGATGAGCACAACTAAAGGATGCCAGAAGATCGGAGTAGTGTCCAGGAACACTCTGAGCATTAATATGAGCTATGTGCAAGTTGTTAGGATAATTAGTAAAAAGAGTGGAAATGTTGTCATGCAAAGAACGAAGCGGAGTCTCACTTACCGCACTAATAAAACTACAATTCGAAGAAGTACAAGAGAAAAAACTGTCATGTAAGTCAACTGGATCATCCATATATATATATACGTAAGTACAATAAATAAAAATAAATAAAATATAAGATTAGCTCTAATAAACAAAAACCAATTAAAAACAAAATTTATAGGCTGATTGCTTCAAAAACACAACCACCCTAGCTCACTGGTGTGTTGGAAGAAATTTACATCAATTTAAACAAACAATGTTATTGTTTGTTTAAATTGATGTAAATTGTAACTGCCATATGTATGTATGCTTGAGAACTGACAATGCAACCGTTTTAATCTGGAACGTAACAATTTACGTCAAGGTCAATGTCAAAATGACAATGACAGTTTAGTCCGATTGACTTGTCACATGTGTCACAAATTCACAATAAAGAAGAGTGATTATTAAAATATTTGTACCAACATCTTATTAAGTAATTCAGAATTACAATGAGGGTGATACAGAGAGAACAAATGTTTAAAGTACCGGCACAAAAACTAGGAAACACGTACACTCATGCAAAATCAAGAACCGACCCGCCGACGGAACAGGTCAACAACATTAATTACGGCGGCGCACCTTTCTTTGACCTCTTGAGGGTGTGGCAGTAACCTCAGGCGGGCTGCCAATCCTTGGGGTAATTTGTTTCACAGACTGCGCAGCGTTACCAGCGTCGCAAGAAGTCCCACGGTACTGCGAAACCAGTACTCGAAGTTCACCTGGAGTTTCAATCTTGTGACGCTTAGAATCGGGGGTGACGATCACAATCCTGCCCTCCACCGACCAGCAACTCGCCACCCCAAAATGTTTGCGAGCGTCCATGAAAGTGCGGTGTCTAGTGTGCGTCAAGAATTCGGAGATGGTGATACCCGTACCTTTCAGTGATTTCTTGCTTTCCCAAATCACGTGACGGTGCTCAGTAGTGTAAAGCCTGACCAGGATAGGCCGAACCCTACCCCGTGTAGAACCCAGTCGATGGCAAACATGGATATTGTTCTTCCCAATCTCGGACAAGCACATTTTGTCGGTTAATATCTTGTGAACCACATCAGGCAACTTTTCACCAGGATGCTCTGCGACCCCATGAAACAAAAGTACCTTTCGCCGCATCAGGGTTTCATGTCTGTCGAATCCAACGGACAGCATCTCTATTTGGCTCCTAATTTTGGAGAGTGCCTGCCATACAAAAGTCTTAAATTCAGCGAACTCACTTGACAGTGCTGCAACATCCAGCCCAGGCTGAGTTTCAGAGGATGCATTCTTAAGTTTGGTCTCATACTGTGTCATTCTTGACATGAACAGCTGCTCCAAATCTTCCAAACTAGATGCAAGTTTAGTATCCATAGTGTGCTTGAAGAAGTAAGTAGTTGAAAGATATCAGAGAGACTTGGTAATAGTATATAGTGAGCAAAGGGTGGTAGAGATCAATAAATTGTATTTAAAACATTAAATATTCAGTTAAAAATAAATTAAAATAAATAAAAACTTGGAGCTATCAAAAATGCGTGTTTACTCTGTGTCTACCCACACAATCTTTTTTCTTACAGCTTAAGATTTACTAAGTTTAATTCTCGTAAAGGATAAGAAATGAAACTATTTTATTGATTATAGTTTAAGACATTTAATTCTCAAAGAAGAATACAATTTATGTCTTTCTTTCTTATATAATGTATAACCTAACCTAGCAGTTTACATCCAATTAACAATGATTTAATTCACTTGTTAAGGAGAAATACAAGTAAAATTTATAACTGAATAACTCTATTACAAAATAGAAGACCTTAACAAAGTAAAACTGTATAATAGATATTATAAGTATTCTAAATCAAAACTGTGTTGTGCTATTCTTCTATTATTTAGTTTTATTTACATTATGTTATAATAACTTTCACTATATATGCAACCTTAGTTCTGTAAATATTTTACCTACTCATAAATTATAAAAATTTTACGTTTTGCATAATTATGTTTAGTGGTATTGACTATAATGATTGATTTGTGTATTATGTTATGACTAAGGTTCATAGCTTAAGTATTCGTTCCAGAAGGAGGAAGAAATTGAAGCTAAACCTAAAATCAATAACAATTGTAAGACCGGGTTATAGCTGTCATTTTGGGACCGAGTTGTTTATAATAATAAATAAATAATTTATTATGTTGGAAAGGAATCTATATTTATATTGTTTTTATTTTATTTTCTTATATTATATAAGAAATCAAAATCATTAGTGTAATAACATTTTGTTGTTATAAAGTAATGTATAAATTTATCCAACTTACACCAAGTTTGATTACTGTAATTTATCATATAAATTATAGCTACCCCGGTCTTTTCATTTTTACTCAATCATTATTACTCAATTCAATAGTCAACACTTTATATTCTTTAATATTTCATGTATCCGCCATTTTGATCGATTACAGCTTGCAACCGCGAACCCATGGAGCCTATTAATTTTTCATATAAATTGTGACCCCGTATAGAATCCCATACCTCCATGCAGTGAGTACTCAGTGCTTCCTTAGTCCTTTCGTTCCTATTGTCCCACTTTTGAACCATAACGCCCCATAAATTTTCAATGGGGTTTAAATCTGGCGATCTCGCAGGCCAAGGAATAATTCGTATGTCCGATTGCTGGCTAAACCAGTCTTGCACAATTATGGAACGGTGTATAGGACAATTGTCCTGCACCAACGTTATTACTGGCATGTCTTCTACAGGAAAAACATTCCGCACAGTGGGCAACATGACGTCATTCAGCACATCTAAGTAGTTAACACTGTTTGCACGACTGGGTATTACAGTAAGTTCTCCTGGTCCTGCAGCTGTCATCCATCCCCAAATGTTCACTGTTATACGACCGGATTCAGAGTTAGGCACAACGTGATCACTATCATAACGCGTATTATTCCTACGCCACAACCTAACTCGCCCGTGCTGGCTAGACTTGAAAGTCTTTTCATCACTGAAGATAACGTTGCTCCAGTCGAAATGTCTGTATTTCAAAGCGAACTCTTTTTCCAATCGTGCTCTTTTATTAGCTTCGGTTAGCAATGGCTTAATAGCATGTCGACGATAATGCAGACCTTCACTATGAAGAGCACGATACACCGTCCGCAAAGATGTATCAAACAACTCTGCGTAATATCTTGTTGGTGTAAAGCCATTTTTAACCGACTTCGAAAAAGGAGGAGGTTATCAATTCGGATGTTTGTATTTTTTTTTTTTTTTTTTTTTTTTTTTATGTATGTTCGGGCATAACTCCGTCATATGTTGACGGATTTGCAAAATTCTTTTTTTGTTCGAAAGGGGTTTATTCCGAAATGGTCCCATTTAAATTTCAAAAAGATCTGATGATGGGTTTCGGTGACAGCAAATCAACCGCGATTGCTGCTATCGTATGTCTATGAATTGTTAACACAGTTTAATGGGGAACCACAACTAAAAAGTGAAAAATAAAAAACTTTTTTACAAAAAAATAGAACCGACTTCCAAAAAAAGTGCAAAATAACTTTAATTTCGGAAGTCGGTGTCACAAAACAAAGACACAAAACAGGAACACCGACTTCCGAAATTAAAGTTATTTTGCACTTTTTTTGGAAGTCGGTTCTATTTTTTTGTAAAAAAGTTTTTTTCCTCATAACCTTGCACCATAAGTTGACGCTGGTCTGAGTCAATATGGCGTCTTCTGCCAGATCTACTGCGGTGTTCCAACGAACCCTCTTCTTGAAACCGCTTTATCCATAAAGTGACAGTCTTTACCTATAAGGGAAATATATTATTTATTATTTTCGTGTATCGATAACCATGGATAATAAAATAAATAACGAACAGTGATTTTAAAACATTACTTACGTTTAAGCCAGTTTCTCTCGAAATTTCAGAATAATTTAGGCCTTGATTATGCAATGCTATTATTTGGGCCCTCGTAGCCATATCAATATTAGAACGCGAACTCATGGTAAAGATAAATATTAAAAAATTGTTAAATGCAATCGTAACTGAACTCACTCAAAGATAGTAAAGAACGTTATGATTGAACAAAAAGATTTAATTTTTATACAGTCAATATTAAACTACCCTCAATTCTTTTGAGATTTATGATACAGGTTAAAGTCGCTAAACAACTTCGATATAATAAAGAGTAGGATAATTTCAACTCATTGCGTAATGACGCAATAGTCCAGTGGCTATGGTATCGGTAAATTTTATGCCACCGAGTTCGAATCCTAGTTATTACGAGCTTTGCTTTATAAGGTTTGTAATGTCGTAGGAGAATTTGTGTTAAAATTAAGTAATATTGTAACTAGCAAAAAACATTCCGCACAGTGGGCAACATGACGTCATTCAGCACATCTAAGTAGTTAACACTGTTTGCACGACTGGGTATTACAGTAAGTTCTCCTGGTCCTGCAGCTGTCATCCATCCCCAAATGTTCACTGTTATACGACCGGATTCAGAGTTAGGCACAACGTGATCACTATCATAACGCGTATTATTCCTACGCCACAACCTAACTCGCCCGTGCTGGCTAGACTTGAAAGTCTTTTCATCACTGAAGATAACGTTGCTCCAGTCGAAATGTCTGTATTTCAAAGCGAACTCTTTTTCCAATCGTGCTCTTTTATTAGCTTCGGTTAGCAATGGCTTAATAGCATGTCGACGATAATGCAGACCTTCACTATGAAGAGCACGATACACCGTCCGCAAAGATGTATCAAACAACTCTGCGTAATATCTTGTTGGTGTAAAGCCATTTTTAACCGACTTCGAAAAAGGAGGAGGTTATCAATTCGGATGTTTGTATTTTTTTTTTTTTTTTTTTTTTTTTTTATGTATGTTCGGGCATAACTCCGTCATATGTTGACGGATTTGCAAAATTCTTTTTTTGTTCGAAAGGGGTTTATTCCGAAATGGTCCCATTTAAATTTCAAAAAGATCTGATGATGGGTTTCGGTGACAGCAAATCAACCGCGATTGCTGCTATCGTATGTCTATGAATTGTTAACACAGTTTAATGGGGAACCACAACTAAAAAGTGAAAAATAAAAAACTTTTTTACAAAAAAATAGAACCGACTTCCAAAAAAAGTGCAAAATAACTTTAATTTCGGAAGTCGGTGTCACAAAACAAAGACACAAAACAGGAACACCGACTTCCGAAATTAAAGTTATTTTGCACTTTTTTTGGAAGTCTGTTCTATTTTTTTGTAAAAAAGTTTTTTTCCTCATAACCTTGCACCATAAGTTGACGCTGGTCTGAGTCAATATGGCGTCTTCTGCCAGATCTACTGCGGTGTTCCAACGAACCCTCTTCTTGAAACCGCTTTATCCATAAAGTGACAGTCTTTACCTATAAGGGAAATATATTATTTATTATTTTCGTGTATCGATAACCATGGATAATAAAATAAATAACGAACAGTGATTTTAAAACATTACTTACGTTTAAGCCAGTTTCTCTCGAAATTTCAGAATAATTTAGGCCTTGATTATGCAATGCTATTATTTGGGCCCTCGTAGCCATATCAATATTAGAACGCGAACTCATGGTAAAGATAAATATTAAAAAATTGTTAAATGCAATCGTAACTGAACTCACTCAAAGATAGTAAAGAACGTTATGATTGAACAAAAAGATTTAATTTTTATACAGTCAATATTAAACTACCCTCAATTCTTTTGAGATTTATGATACAGGTTAAAGTCGCTAAACAACTTCGATATAATAAAGAGTAGGATAATTTCAACTCATTGCGTAATGACGCAATAGTCCAGTGGCTATGGTATCGGTAAATTTTATGCCACCGAGTTCGAATCCTAGTTATTACGAGCTTTGCTTTATAAGGTTTGTAATGTCGTAGGAGAATTTGTGTTAAAATTAAGTAATATTGTAACTAGCAAAAAACAAGATAATGTTCTTTAACGAGAGATGTATATTTTCCAATCCAACTACTATACTAGCGCCATCTATGTCGTTCAAGACGTATTATTAAGGCGATGAGACCCTGTACTAACGATTTTGGTTTGGAACTCTCCATGCACTTCTGTCTTCATTAGTACATCAGACCGGAAAAAAAAAAATTTTCCTGTTATTTTCTAGGATTACATTTCATTAACGTGTGTATAACTCCAGCTTCCTCATATGTGATAGAATAATCCTACCTATGCCAATATTTAAGGCATAATAGCAGCAATCAAAATTCCCGGTATTAATTTAGCTGCCACAAAAATTTCGTTAATATGAGTCGTTTAGTGTGTGTTAGCTGGAGTGACGTCACCCCAGCTTCCTCATTCAATACAAACAAACCAGTGAGGTTAGGGTTTTGGACTAAAGTCAGAAAATTAAGGCACAATAGCTGCACAAGAAGGAAAAGAACTTCAACGATAATACTTAGAAACTGTTGAAACTACGATCAAAAACGTGTTGTCTAAGCTAGAGTGACGGTACCCCAGCAGCTTATGTCATATCTTCCGAACGAAAGAAGACATGATTATGTATTATAGCTCAAAAGTTAAGGCATAATAGCAAGGCAGAAAAATTTTCAAATCTCTGGAGCTTGTAGTTTCCACGTAATAAACAAAAAACAGTTGCCGCGCCAAAAAATCAAATTATTGCTTCGGAGGGTAAGGAGCGGCATTATCAGTTTGAATTAGTTTGAACTAGATTATAGTCTAGAAGAGTCGGCTCCTCAAAAAACCTCAATACTTAGGTACATAGTACGATTAAAGTGTGTAGTCGGACACACTTTAATCGTACTATGTACCTAAGTATTGGGGTTTTTTATAGTAAAGTTGTGTGTATAAACATAGGATGAAAGAAAATTAAACAATCTAAGTATAACAATGTCGTATATTTTTATTATAAATCACATTTTTGGCATAATTTACAGTCTTTGATATCAGATAAAACATGATCACTCCCTCCACCTTCCCATGGCCCTTCCAACTTAGAAGTTATACGGGCCGAATCGTGGGGCGCGTGCGGACGTAGCTCCCTTGGCCATCTTATTTTATCGTCCGCAGGCGCTTCTTGATCCCGTACAAATTAGCCACGTGTGTCCCGTGGAAACACCTCTCCCACAATTGGGTTGACAGCACAAGGTATAGGGCATCTGCTTCGCCGGGCAGTCCCCGTGCTACTGCACCTGTCTTGCGCTCCGGACGGCGTGCCACGCGTGCGCGAACTCCCGCCGATAAAACATGATCAGTATAACTCGACAATAATTCTTTAAATTCAGATGAAATATCTTTTATTAGGTAAGGTAAAGTCGTTTCACGAAAGAATTCCCTTCGCCGTAGTGTGTTCACCATTGTTTTTAATTGAAGAATTACTTGCAAAAACCATTCCTTCAATGAAATGCAATGGTGCCAACATTACGGCGAAAGGAATTCTTTCGTGAATCGCACTTTACCTATGTGAAATTTATAAATGTCTTTTAACAAGCATAATTTATAAAGTACTTAACTAGCTGACCTGACAGACGTTGTCCTGTCCACGCTATGAACCGTCAAACGCGCGTAGTTTAAATAGTTGTTAAGTTTTCTGAATTTTCCGCGAAACTATCTTATTTTTTTCTTTAATAAGAACCTTTTCCTGACAATAACAAACACAACAAAATAAGAATTAGAGAAACCGGTCCAATCGTTCACGCGTGATGCCGTGACCAAGCAAATAAAGATTCATTTTTAGGGTTCCATACCCCGAAGGATCCAAATGGAGCCCTATTGTTGTTACTCACGTGTCCGTTTGTCTGTCTGTCCGTCCGTCGTCGGTCATAAAATTTTGTTACGAAGAATTTTTTAACTGCCCATTATTTATTTATTAAAACTTCATGCAACACAAATGTACAAAGGCGGACTTAATGCCCATTGACCAATGAACTTGGGTGATAATGTTTATTATAACGTATACTTTACTAAAAAATACCAATATGGTACGGAACCCTTAATGTGCGAAATCCGACACGCACTTGGCCAGTTTTTGAAGTAAAACTTCTTTACGCACGCTTGACGTGGAGAGTAAGCTGCTGAATGCGTGACAAGAGCGTTACGAAAAGTGTGATCGGCTGAGGCGAACGGAGGTTGAGAGGGTGCACGCTTGACTTGGGGAGTAAGCTGGTGAATGCATGACGAGAGCGTTACGAAAAGTGTGATCGGGCGAGGTGAACGGAAGTTGAGAGGGAGATATAAGTTAGTGAAGATAGAAAGAGAGAGAGTTACTCGTATATTACTGTAGGGGCAAGAGAGACAGGTGCGAGCACACATACAAATATAGACATATATATATACATACATAAAGATGGAGCTAAAGAATAACTTCAGTCGTGTGGTCTAAAGCATACTCGTTTTTTTTATTTATATATATAGGTAGTTCAATAAAATACAAAGGAATACAGGGTCAAATTAAAGTAGCTAGTGAAACTTCGCAGACGTGATGGTTTAAAACACGTCAATATGAAACAGATTGATGATTTATTTGACCGCTAATTTAATTTGACCCTATATTTTTAATAAGGAATCAACATAATTTTAATTATGACGGAATGCACTTTAATAAAAATTTACGCTAAAAAAAAGTTTTACACAGTGGGCAAAAACAATATTTTGAGTTTTTTTTTTTTAATGTACCAAAACCATGACTCGAGCATGCGAAACACGCACCGGGACATAGATAAGATATGTAAGTGTCTGATAGAATAAAAACCAAAATTTTTTATCTGGTAGATTTTTGAAGAAAAAAGATTGAAATTAAAAAATATCAAAGTGAAGTTTTCGAAAAATAAATATTCGAAATGGTCAGTTTTTATAGTCTCACGCACCTTTTTTATAGTTGTATGACAAAAAACAATAACACAACGAAACTAAACAAATCACAACCAACACTGTGACATGCACATTTCACGATTTCATCAAAAAGACATTCAATACACAAATATTCTAACTTAGAGAGATGTATATATCATCATTCTCCTGCCCTTATCCCAATTTATTTGGGGTCGGCGCAACATGTCTTTTTCTTCCATACTTCTCTATTAGTCGTCATCTCTGTAGTCACCCCCTTTTTACCCATATCCTCTTTCACACAGTCCAACCATCGTTTCTTTGGCCTTCCCCTACTCTTATAGCCATCCACATCCATACACAAGACTTTCCTCACGACATTTTCTTCATTCCTCCGCATCACATGCCCATACCACGACAACCGATTTCCACACAACTTTTCAGTCAGCGGTGCCACTTTCAGACTTCCTCTTATATACTCATTCCTAATTCTATCCATGCGCGTAACACCACACATCGCTCTTAGCATTCTCATCTCAGCTACATGCAATTGCTTTTCATTCATCCCTTTTGTGGCCCAACATTCTGAACCATACAAGACAGCAGGTCTGACCATTGTTTTATAAATCTTCCCCTTAAGTTTTAGGGGAATGCGGGAGTCACAGATAGTCCCGGTGACCTGCCGCCATTTCATCCATCCAGTGTTAATTCTGTGCTTAACAGTCCGATCTATTTCGCCATCGCTTTGCACGAGTGAACCGAGATACCAAAAATCGGAGCAGACTGGGAGAAGCGCGCCATCTAGCACTATAGCTTCAGAACTGGAGAGACCGCCGAAATCGCAGAACATGTATTCAGTTTTGGTTCTGCTGATTTTCAAGCCATCTTTCTCCAGCTTCTGTTACCACTTCTCCAATCTGCTCTGGATCTCAGGTCCATCTTCACTGACCAGAACAATTTCGTCGGCAAACAGCATGCACCAGGGTGCCTCTTCCTGTATTTCCGACGTAAGAGCGTCCATAATCAACAGGAAGAGGTAAGGACTTAACGCCGACCCTTGATGCAAGCCTACAGCCACACTGAACTCATCGGTGTGAGATTGTCTGTACATAGCACGAATCAACTCAACATACTTCCCAGGCAAACCTTTCTCTTTCAAGGCCCACCACAACACATCCCGAGGTACCCTATCATACGCTTTCTCAAGATCAATGAACACCATGTGCAAGTTCTTGTGCACACGTCTGTACTTCTCGCACAATTGACGGAGAGCGAAGGTGGCGTCCATTGTCCCTCGACCTGGCATAAACCCAAACTGGTTCGGGGTAATCTCACTCTCCTCTCGCAATCTTTTCTCTATCACTTTCTCCCATACTTTCATAGTATGTGACATGAACTTTATCCCTCGATAGTTGTTGCAGTCCTGTACATCCCCTTTATTCTTGAAGAAAGGCACTAGCGAACTATTGCACCATTCTTGTGGGATCACTTCTTCATACAACAACTTGTTGATTAATAAAGTCAGCCACATACATCCATCCTCTTTTAAACACTTCCATACTTCTACTGGTATGTCATCAGGGCCCATGGCCTTTCCATTTTTCATACATTGAACTGCCTTTCTTACTTCATCCATGCTAATTTCTCTCACCAAACCCATATTTACTTGTACCTCTTTGAGCACACCATTCCATTCATTCTCTTCGTTCATCAACTTTTCAAAATAAACCTTCCATCGCTCTTTTATTTCGTCATCTTTCGACAAGACTTTACCGAGTTCATCTTTCATACATTTTATGTGTATTATATCCCTCTATCTCCTTTCTCTTAATTTTGTAATCCGGTAGAGCTCCTTCTGGCCTCTAGGGCTGTCCAGTAAATCATAAAACTTTTCCTGCGCCTTAGCCCTGGAAACTGCAACCGCCTTTTTTGCCTTCCTCTTCCATTCTTTATAAATTTTCTTTTTCTCTTCTTTCAAATTATCATTTCCGGTTTCTACATTCTGCCATACTTGAAACGAAATTTTCTTTTCTTTTAGCATCTTTTGCACATCTTCATTCATGGTGGTGACCATGTATCCTTTTCTATCATGCCTTTACCTTGCGATTCTCCAAACACATCTTTTGCTACTCGCCTTATACAATCCGCCATCTCTTTCCAACATTCATCCACAGATTTTCCTTCCATATCCTTCATGTCTATCATTTTATCTACCACTTGACTCTTAAACATACTTGCACACTCCTCATTTTCTATCATACGCCATCTGATTTTGGATAGAGAGATGTATATATAATGATTCTAATTCTGTTTAAACATATTTGTTGGTCGCAAATCATATTTGATCAAGATACAACCTGACCTGTAGATTGCAAAAAATGAAGAAAAATTTAATTTCGCGGGCTGCCTTTGCGCATCCTTACAAAGAACAAGTCACAAAAAAAAAAAACAACAATAGTATTTCTCTCATCGTCTAAAGTTGATAAGAATCTACTTTTTAATATAACATTCATAGTTCCATTAAAGTTCATTCGGCTCTCAGACTATATTTTTAATATACAAAATTAAAAATACTTTGAGCGCAAGTTAAATTGACTTCTAATAGAATGCCGACAAAGTGCAAACTTGGTTGCAATAATGTAGGGCACGAAGCGGCAACTCCGCTCCTTACCCTCCGAAGAAATAATTTAAAGTTTTGGTGTGGAAACTGTTTTTTTGTTTATTACGTGGAAACTACAAGGCCTAGAGATTTATAAATATTGCTGCCTTTGGCTGCTATTATGTCTTAACTTTTGAGCTATATTACATAATCATGTCTTCTTTTGTTCGGAAGATATGATTTGAGCAGCTGGGGTGCCGTCACTCCAGCTTACACATGCTTATCGGTTTAATAACTCATAGAGTATTTTGACCAGAGATTTGAAAATTTTTCTGCCTATGGCAGCTATTACGCCTTCATTTTTGAGCTAAAATACGAAGTCATATCTTCTTGCGTTTGGATGATATGATTGAGCAGCTGGAATGATGTCACTCCAGCTTACACAACACGATCTTGATCGTAGTTTCAACAGTTTTTAAGTATTATCGTTGAAGTTCTTATCTTCCTTTGTGCAGCTATTATGCCTTATTTTTCTGACTTTAGTCCACAATCCTAACCTCACTGGTTTATTTGTATTGAATGAGGAAACTGGGGTGATGTCACTTCAGCTAACACACACTAAACAACTCATATTAACGAAGTTTTTGTGGCAGCTAAATTAATACTGGGAACTTTGAATGCTGCTATTATGCCTTAAATATTGGCATAGGTAGGATTATTCTATCACATATGAGGAAACTGGAGTTATACACATCTCATTAACATTGAATCTTTTGACTTTGTGATATTTTCAGTTATTTTGTTTAGTCTTTATATCCTGAGAAAAACTAGCAATTCCCGTAATAAATGCATAAGGTCATTAGCAGTTGAAGAACATTGTTACTCTACGTTTGCGACCCGACCGAATCCTTATGGATTAGAATAGAATAGAATAGAATACTCTTTATTATGTACACTATATAAATTACCTACCACCTACTACCCCCTAAATTATACTAACCTACCCCATTAATATTTAGTTTGTTTAAAATTTTATTTTTTTAATTTTCGAATTATAGTAACCTATCATATTTTATATGATTAATGAGCACTAGTTCTACCCGTGTGTTAAATTATATATATATATAATATATCATTATGGGAGTACCTTATTATGAAATAGGTCTTTTCTCAACGTTGAAATGGTCATTTCAAGAGAAAATAGCCATTGCATTTCGTAGGTGTAAGGTATATTATAAGTGCCTTCTCGTCACTATACATTTCTCGTTACATATTTTTCCGCATAATTGTGACATGGCTGCGTGGGCACTTCCACTTATTTTTACTACTCCGTGTTTTATACCTATGTGACATTAAGTTTAGATACTGAAAGAGTTAAGATTATTATTTCTTTGAAATTGCCCATGTATAATAAAAATTGACAGGAAATAAAAATACAAGTTCATATCAGTTGTTTAATTTGTTCGTTGGTTTGCTTAGTGTTCCTACTATTCAAGAAAACTCATAAATATAGTAACGTTGTATATTGACATTATATTTGTACTTAGGGTAAGAAGAATAGGTTATAACTCCCAATAACTTAGGTGCCTAAAAGGTAAGGACGGAGTCAGTTCATAAAAATTAATTGGTCTAGTTATGTAATTGCTAATTTTGTGACAAGCTGCGTTTTAATATATGGATGGTTAATACAACCTTAAATATATTATCAGACACAAATCCAAACACATAAATATTTATTTACTCATATTAAAACCCGTGTGCGAAATATTAATTAGCCTACCCGAACCACACGGGAAGATTCTGCAACACATAGTTTTTGTTAATAGTCTAGTTTGATCGTTATTCTCGAAGTACCTATTATGTAGGTATTGCTGCTACTAGAACGTGGCCTTTTGTCACATTTTTAGAGGACAATCTTCTTCTGTGATTTTTTCGTATCTGCAAAAAAAAAAAAAATTTAAAACGCCTTTTTTACCCAATCAATAATGTAGATTTTTGCCCCAATCAGTAACGTTAACATCCCAACCACACACACAAAACGTTATAGGAACACATTCATTGTGCGTACAGCTAGGGAGAGGAATTCCCTGCCGGAGTCTGTGTTTCCTGATAGCTACAACCTGGGAGTCTTTAAGTCAAGAGTGAATAGGTTACTTCTAGGCAAGCGTCCTCCATCTTCGACCACATCATCGCTTACCATCAGGTGAGATAGTGGTCAAACTTTTTTTTATTGTTGATAGGCACGCCTATCAACAATAAAAAAAAATGTAGATATCCGCAGGTCAAGCAAAGAAACCGGTATAGCCCGAAGAGTCACCAATTTCGGAGTAGTGATTGCGATATGTCCACCCTTCAGGGAGGCTTGCACACTCCACTGGGCTTGTTTCGGCTGAAAACTTGATGATGAGGCTTCATTCTCAAGCTTAAACATATTAAAGCACACACACAGCAGATATACATCAATGACAACGTTTGCTAATGAGTATTAAAGAGTTTCAGAGATGATATCAAACTTCAACGTAGCAAATGTTAAAGTTGACTTCTAGTCTAACCAGATGCAGCTGAACGTTCATTTTTCGGAGTCCACCCCTGGACTTTAAAAAAAAACTTTAAAAAAAAACCCCTGGATCTAACTGGCGTTCGTAGCTGAACATAAATGTGGGCGTACAAGCAAAAAGGGTCTAGTAGTGGGGTATTGAGTTAAAACTAGATTCGGTATCTAGAATAGTCAATTGATAACAAGGATTCAAAAAACTGTCACTTTTTTTTGTATGACATTTGAAATTGAAACTGAAAAAGTTTGATTTGAGACAAAACATACAAAAAAAAAATAAGCAGAACTTCATTTAAAATTACTTACTACAGAAGTTGTAGATAATTGAACATTATACTTATTAATAATCAATTAAAATCACGTAATGCAATTTTTCACCCACCTTTACAAAACTGCGAACGGTATGTTTTGGAAAGTAAATGCCGAGAACTTGACCCTTTTTGCTTCGACGCCAACAAATAGTTTGATAAGACGCCGTCGTATTACAAAGCGATCTAAGCATATATAGGTTCATTTGGACGGCGAACAATTTTCTCTATATGCAGGGATCGTTGCACCTATCGTTCTAAAAGAATATTGATAAGTACAAAGTTTTTCCAAAATTATAGATTACCATGAAAAAAAATGAAGCAGCGTAAATATTATTACAACACTTTTCGTACATTGATACCTACCGAGGTATTAAAAAAAAACAAGTATATCTTCATTTTATTTGAAAAGTGCAAACAATTTTATCTTTTGAAAAGTTAAATAGTTTGAAAATATTTGCAAATGCCTTTTTGTATTTAGCTACGTCATAAAAATAAATGCGTAAATGTGAAAACGTTATCTGCTGTCACCAACTATGATTTTTCGAGAGTAATTTCAGTGAAATGCGCAATCATACTGCAGCATGGGACATAACTGCCCAGGGGTTGAGGATAAATTTGAAACAGAGTTATCTCGCCCCTGGGCACTCAGGGCAGAGAAGGAACAGGGGTGGGTTTTAGTCAGTAAGAGTCTGACACGCCCTCCCGTTCCACCCAGAGCGGGAGATATCATTGAATGATTTCCCATCCCACAAAATAAAATAAAAAAAACATGGGACACAAGTTAAAAAACAAATGTGGCCACGGTTACGACTGCAGTCATCAAAGGAGTCACCGAGGCCCTAGCACAGGCAACTGAAGGAACATGGGTGGGTTTCTGACACGCCCTCCCGCTCCACCCAGAGCGGGAGAAATAATTTGATGATTTCCCATAGCAAAAAAAAAAAAACCAGCCAGGGCACGCGCAGTGTAGAGTTCCGTAGTCACCTGTTATGATATGCGAGAAGGAAGCATTGTATTTGTGACATATACATATTAATTGAGTTCATAGTTTTACGTAAAATAATGTTTAGCTATTAATTAAAACGAAAAAAAGTTTAATTTTGTCCAAAATTTGACATGTCTTATACTCGTATCTGTTTTTTTTAAAAAGTAACAACTTCACATCACATGTATTTTTTTCTTAGGCTTTTGTGTTTTGTACTATTTTTTTTAAATACTTACATTTTGTAAGTTGTTGACTTTTAATCTTAAACTAACAAAGCAAACTTAGCCGTGATAGTTTTCCTTCAAAGTTTGTAATATACCTATATATACAGGGTGTAACGGAAAGGTTTGGTCATATTTTAAGAACTGCATCTGCCCATTGATATGAACAACCTTCTTCAAGAAAATCTGAGGATATTTTAAAAAGATTTTTTTACCTCCCATAATATGGATCAGCTGATGATAACTTTGTATGAAAAGTTCTTTTTTTTTTTGGGAATTTTCTATTTTCTCTAAGAGAAAGTTGTTCATTTCCATGGGCAGAACCGGCTCTTAAAATATAACCTCACCTTTCCGTTGCAGCCTGTATAGTATATAATATAGGGTGACTAGTAATAAGTGACCGATACTTAAACACGTGATTGTACTCATGATAATAAACAACTTTCCCAAAGAAACATTTTTTTAAACTCATTCACTTTTATCACAATAACACAACAGCCGTATGAAATTTGCGCGCGCGTGCCTGCGTCCAATCAGCTGCTAGCCGCGTGACCCCGCACCGTTCTGTGTCACTACACACTACCCTAAACGGATTTTTTATTATTATTTTGGATTTGTCTCCGCTAGCCTAGCAGCCCGTTAGCTGAATAACTATTAAAACTTCGGAAAATTTAATGAAAACAAAATTGTGAAGAAAATTATTTTATTCATAGGTGTTGATATCTCGAGAACGGATTCATTTATTGATTCTGAAGCGGTACAAAGTTTCGGCGGACAGAGCTCCGGCAGGATCTCATGGCGACATGGAGAGAGCGACTGTCACAACCCAGCGCTGGGCACGCCACCATTGCGGCGGTAGTGCCCCTCTTTGAGGAGTGGCTGGAGAGGCGCCACGGTGTCCTCACCTTCCGCCTGGCGCCGGTCCTCACCGGACACGAAAGTTTCGGGAGGTTCCTGTGTAGGATAAGGCGGAGGGAAACGCGCGGGTGTCCCCACTGTGAGGATCGCCAGAGGACACGGTGGAGCATACGGTGGAGATCTGGCCCGCTTGGGCGGAGCCCCACCGTGTCCTCGTGTAGGCGATCGGCGGCAGCGACCTCTCGCACCCGGCCCTGGTTCAGGCCATGGTACGGAGCGAGAGGGAATGGGAAGCAGTCTCCTCCTTCTGCGAAGCAGTAATGCTCGCGAAGGAGGAGGCGGAACGGGTGAGGGAGGCTCAATAACAGAGTCGCCCTCATGCCCTCAGCAGGAGCAGCCGCCGCAGGAGACGCCAGGGGCTTCCGGCGCCGCGAGACGATTTCCGGCCACCGTAGACCCGGGCCTGCTGATGGTGAGTAGTGGGTAGCTCGCCGTCCAACCAGCACCAGGCCCGAGAGTCGACGGCGCGTAGTGTTCCACGTGCGCCTCAAAGAGTTGTCAGCAAACCATGACGGGGCCCGTCATAGACGATGCTTGCCCAGGGGTTGAGGATAAATCCGAAACAGAGTTACCTCGCCCCTGGGCACTCAGGGCAGGGAAGAAATAGGGGTGGGTTTTAGTCAGTAAGAGTCTGACACGCCCTCCCGCTCCACCCTAAAGCGAGAGATGTCATCAAACAAAAAAAAAAAGAAGCGTTACAGTTCGCCGGATCAGCTGCTACCCCAATACGTTCAATAATGTTATCAAGTTCATTACATTATATTAAGCGAATAAAAAAAAAATGCCCTATTTTTCCATCATATCCGTAATGATATGATAGAAAAACAGGTCGTAATGCGTTTTGAAAAAAATATCAAAAATTTACATCTAGAACACAAACTCACACTTAGTTTTGACCGGTGTTTTAAATATTATTATTATACGAGTATACTTAAAAAGCAGGATGTTGCTGTTACTAATAAGAAGTCCTCATTTCGTTTAGAGTGAATCAATAACAGCATCCATTGAAATATACTTAGCAATAATTATTATTATGTTTTTCACGTGTTTTAAGTTTATCTTCGCCAAGATAATCAACGTTATTTTTATAGGTGTTGATAACTGTGTATAAATAAAATATTCTGATTAAATAAATATGGCTTAGATTTTGTCCTACATCATGTAAAATACCATTACCTAAAAGCTGTACGGTTATACGGGGAATAAACCCAAAAATGGACGGCTATTGGGTAGGCAGTAAGATGACACGTGGCCGTTTTAGACAGTAAGAGTCTGACAGAACCCTGTACCCACCACGGGGCGGAGGAACTCCATGAGGATTTCCACACGTAAAAAAAGGCAGTAAGATACACGTAACTTTAAAATTGCGGTGTGAGTGCCTGCGTGGTCAGAGGTCATCAGTATAAATACAGAAGAGCATGTGAAATATAATGCTCTAGACTAAATACTATCATATAATAATAGTATATTATATGATAGTATTTAGTCTAAAGCATAATATTAAAGGAGGTAAAATAGGTTTGTAAGTTTGTATGTAGTGGGTTATCTCTGGCACTAATGATCCACTTCTAAAGATTTTTTTACTGGTAGAAAGCTAAATTTTTTCTGAGTGTATTTATAGCTACAAATTATATTTATTATGGCCTGTATTTTCGAAATCCACGAGGACAAAGTCGCGGGTAAAGTGCTAGTTAGAGATATAGTAGCATCGACACGTTCTCTTTAATTGGTGTTTTAGTACAACAATGCTCTCGTATTAAAAAATCCTCTTGACTGAATTCGGTCACGGCAGCCAATCTCAGCAGGGACAAGCCATTGACAAAGAAGATAATTATTGTAGTACAAAAGTTTACAGTGCGCAAACAGACAGATGCACTCTCTCTTCCTTAACGCTTATAATAATCTACACAAATAAGTATTAGACGTACGAACACGGAAGCTTCAGGTGAGTTGCGTGTTTGACCGTAGTCATTGACAGTATCGATCGTAAGATCAGCCGATTTTAAGTTAATTACCGACCATTGGTAAATGTGGTTTTGTGATGTGTATGAATGTGTTAGGGCTAATCATTGGTCAGACAACATTATGAAGTAAAATAAACCCTTGTATACTTGAAGTATGGGTGATATTTGACACAGTTCTCATAAGTTTTCTTATATAATTCAATCAGAAAAGGCGAACTGCAAAAGACCTTTTAAAGAAAAGGGTATGTCATGTCGTTGTTAGAATTTAAAACCCAGTAAACATTCGCAGAAACTCAAGTATCTGCAAGTTTTACCCACAAACACAGACTAAGAAACATTGTAATTTTTTCATTTTAATTATACCATTAGCCATAACTTTTAATCACTTGAACAACAAACATCTAAAAAAAACCGGTGTAGGTAATGTAATATATGCTATACTTTATGTAGACGGCACTAAATACTCGTAAAAACAGAAATGTAGGTTTACGCTACACTGGATAGTCAATTACGTGTTATACCAGACCTTGTCAAAAAATTTGGGAAAATTAATACTTACTGTGAACATGTAAAGCATCTTTCTGATAGTCTTACTTGGCCTTCAGGACAATTACTTGTGTTAATAACACTCCTTCTGTACCTGCTCACACCAAAGCCACCATTTGACCTTATGAATGTGGTACGTGTATATTCAACGATAGCGTTAAATGAACTGATTTTAATGTCCGATTCTTCAATGAAACTGTCGAAGATTCCGCCAGAGGCTGTATCGACAAGGTCGTTAGTAGTATGACTTAACACGTGAGATACGCTCACAGTAGCGCACGCACACAAAACAAGAAGATTTATCAAACGATGCATATTGAGCTAACACGACTTTCTCAGTCTGCGATTCAACAGTGAATGGTTCGGGATCCGCAAATTAATGCCATCTTTATCTGCGCATTTGCCTCTTCTGGATAGTTTTGAAGATAAAAAACAAAATTAAAAAAATTGTGAACTATACAAGTGGATGTAGTGTTAATAACAACCTAATGAACAAGTTTATGCCGCTAAATACATGAAGCTTAATATAAATAATATTTGTGTCATCAATCCAGTGTTTGATCATACTACATCTCTGACATTGTGAAAATTATAATCTTAACTAATATTGATATTATAAATGCGAAAGTCAGTTTTTTTTTTATCTTGGCAGTATGTCTAAGGTGAGTATATAATTATTATGTTAAAAAAGTATAAGATCATTCTAATATCAAGGAATCCAACACTCTCTCTTGTCGGACTCCAAATCAAAGTTATCTTAATTTAATGTTTTCTTTTCTTTTGTTATTATATTTATATATATGTATAATACCTATATATAAAGTCAAATATAGTTTAGTAAACGGAGTGTCATGGATAAACTTGTCGAAAGCCTGAGTCCGTGTGTTTAATTTTTAAACATCGAATTTTTATAGAGTAACCTTTCGGGAAATACAGGCGTGGTGCTATTTTACTTAAATTTATATTGAATAATAATAATACCTACTATATTCAACATACCCTAAAACCACTACTCCCCACCCCCTAACAGCCTACTCCCTCCCCCCCTCTCACCCTCCACACCATTTATACTATATTCAATATTTAAATTAAAGTCAATAAAATCCGTATGATGCATTGTAAGAGTTGGATTTCTAGATATTTATATTTTTTCTTTACATTTCGACAAATAATTATTTTTATTATTAAAAGTACCCGTATTTTCAGTACCAAGTTGAGCTGTTTTATTTATTTTGTTCTGATAAGCAAAAGTTTACACTTATTTTTCAGATTATGTGCATAGTTATGAATACACGATAAATAATAATAATATTATATTATAACATAATATTAAGATATATCTGATATTGGAACTTCCATCCATCTACGTTAACAAAGAAATGTCAAGAAAAGTGACACCGTCAAAGGGACACATAGCATAATAACGATGGTCACCCCAGTCTGCCTAGCCCATTTCCAACTACGAGTATGTTGAGGTTATCTTCCAGTGTAACCAATTCTTAAATTCGGGACCATCAGCTTAACGTGCTTTTCGAATCTCGGTATGAAATGGATGGTCACCCAACCACGGACAAACCCCGGAAAACCTTGTTTAACCTTACAAATCGATCTGACTCAACCTGATCGGACGATTAAATAACCATGAGCTTCACAAGAGAGCAGTGGTGGCCCAGTGGTAACGGCCGCGACTTACAAGTTGTAGGTCGTGAGTTCAAACCCAGGCAGGCGCTTTACTTTGTGTAAATTATTTCATCACCACTGCTCTCAAAACGGTGAAGGAAAACATCGTGAGGAAACCGCCATGTCCTAGAACCAAAAATTCGAAGACATGTGACATTCACCAATCCGCATTTGGCCCGCGTGGTGGATTACGGCCCACACCCTCTCACGAAGAGGAGGCCTGTGCTCCAGCAGTGGGGACATTAAAAGGCTGATATGACGTTGTTAAATCAGGTCTCAGAAAGTTTCATATCCAAAGTAGTAGGCAAAAGTGTCAAAAACGGCCGTTTTTGGTACTTTTGCTCACTACTTTGGATGTGAAATATTCTGAGACCTGTTTTAACAACGTAAAAATACTTTATCCTCTTTGTAACAAACGTGACGTTACATTTTTTAATATTTATTTTCTATGCTATGCTACAATATTTTATTCAATGAGGGCGCCACTTGGCCGGTAGTAGACCCTTAAGAAAATCGCACGTCATTAAACCATTGTTAGTTTACACCGATATGACATGCTCAACAATGTAGTTATTTATCATGATGATATTATTGTGTTTTTATGGAATTTCGTGACTGCTTCTGACATTTTATCTTCTTAGTATCAGTATAATATAGCTATACGTCCAATATCGAACATAGGGCATCTTCACACTCTTCACCGACAGTCGAATGATTCATATTCATACAACATAATAGATGTTGTATTTGTCGTATATATTAATATATCGTACTAGTAGTGAATCATAGCTAAGTAGGTAGATAAACTTATCAAGGTAACAGGTTTTCCAGCTAACGGAAGAACCACTGGGTACATAGGTACTTACAAAAAAAAATATTGTCATATTGTCTTAAACAATGATATCAGGATTTCCTATATATATTTTGAAAAATATGACAGTCATATAAGTGGTTCTGGGAATGAGGACCCAGGAAATACTGAACGTAGATTTAAGTATTGTCGTGAAAAGAGATCTTAATGTCATCTTTTTCTTACATTATTTTTTAGCTGTAAATGCCCTAGTCAAGTAGACACCCCGACTTTTTCTCAAAAGTGGTAATTACTGTAAACATTCCTCAAATTAAATTCACTGTGTAGGTAGATACCTACCTAAGCACTTAGCAAATAATAATTTAGTTATACTTCCTGCTCGATTGTTGTCCATAAAACAAAGAGCAGGTGGTTCTAAATATAAATTACTTAAGTACCTATAAAATAGTATATTTATAAATTATTTTATAGGTAGGTCCATACCTATCTGAAAACTATTCGTAGACTTTAAGGCAATTATGTTCATTTAATGTTTAGATATAGCTGTTGTAATTTTATAATGAAGCTAACCGTGTACTGTTTCTTTCTTTTCAGACATTCACCACCTCAATCGAGCAGAGCACACAGAAGTTGGTAGCTGAAAAACAGAAAAGTGATCTGCTGTTATCCAGAATGCTGCCACTACCTGTGTTGAGGAGGTTACGGGCACAGCGAGCGGTGCCAGCCGAAGCGTTCGACGCCGTCACGATATTCTTCAGCGATATCGTTGGTTTCACCAGCATATCGGCCAGTAGTACTCCCATGGAGGTGATAAACATGCTCAATATGCTGTACAGGTCCGTTGGCTAAACCACGTTCCATCAATCTTGTTAATTATTAAATCAGAGGTGATTGACTGAATCCTACTTCACTTCTTCTTTTCGAGTCTATGATTAGTAGGTCTAATTTTAAAATTACTACGTCTAAGCTATTTAGACCCAATTAATTAGCCCACTTTAATCGCGGAAATAGTAGCGTCCTTCTTTACATAGCTAGTAACGTTTTATTTTATAGTAGCTTCACTATCACTGTAACTACGTATTATAAAACTCAAAAACTACTGAACAGATTTTCATGCGGTTTTTACCAATAGACTGAGTGATTCATGAGATACGTTTAGGTGTAAAAACTGTACCCGAGTGAAGTTGGGGCGGGTCGCTAATATATAATATTCGGATTTAAAGAAGTACTTGCACGGGTTGTGGACTGGTCATTTGGTCCTATAATTGGCTCCCCACATAATGAGAGACTAAAGAAATACGGGTTTTATTACGAGTAAGCATTAGTTAGATTGAAGTTTTTGGATACAAAACTTGGTTAGACTTTATTTAAGTCTCAAAAGTCTTTCTCGTAATCCGAAAATTGCTCACGCACTACGTCTTCACTCCCTGACAGCTGTCATATGACCAGCGCCTACGTCAGTAAAGCCCGCGCAGTACATAACCGGAAACGACAACTAATATATACAGTCAATACTAATATTTTTAACGATAAAATTGTTAATAGAAATAATATTGAAAGCAATAGTTGGATTGAAGTTCTTGGATACAAAACTTGGTTAGAATTTAGTTAAGTCTCAAAAGTCTTTCTCGTAATCCGGAAATTTGCTTCCACTATGGAAGCCGTTTCATAATTCAAGCTTTTTTTTTTGGTTGGGGAATCTTCCTATGACTTCTCCCGCACAGGGTGGAGCGAGAGGGTATGTCAGACTCTTACTGACTAAAACCCACCCCTGTTCCTTCCTTGTCGCGTCCCTTGGCATACAGGCATCGGCAATGATGGGCCCCGTCAGTGGTGGCTGACATCTCTTTGAGGCGCGCGTGGCTACGCGCCGTCGATTCTCGGGCCTGGTGATGATCGGACGGCGGGCTACCCATTACTCGCCATCCGCAGGCCCGCGTCTACGGTGGCCGGTGATCGTCCTGCGACCTCCGACGCCCAAGGCGTCTCCTGCGGCGGCTGCGGCTAGGGTTGTGAGAGCCACTCCGTTGAGTCTCCCTCACCCGTTCCACCTGCTCCTTCGCGAGCATTACTGCTTCGCAAAAGGAGGAGACTGCTTCCTATTCCCTCTCGCTCCATACCATGGCCTGGACCAGGGCCGGGCGTGAGAGGTCGCTGCCACCTATAAGGAAAAAAAATGTAAATCAGTGAACGTTGAGGTCTAGAGCCATTCATATTCTTATTATGATATCATATTGCAGTATGATTCGTTTATCATATACCGTCAAAGGGGGTGAATAGCAAGGGGGGGTGAATAGAAACAAAACTTTGAAGGGGTTTTTAACGTTATCTAGAAATTGTTTGTAGCATTTAAGTACTCAGATTTATTTATGAATTGTTATAAAAACTAAATCGATGCTTTACTAGAAACCAATATTTAGGGTATCATAGTGAAAATCATATTTTAGAATCACATATTTTTTAAATGGCTTATAAAATAAGAAAAACTCATTTTTAGATTTGACATGAACTTAAAATAATAATTAAAACTTAGATAAGCATACAACCATAATATTTTAGGCTTATCCTTTGATATGAGTCTTAGATACTTGAAATAAATTGATTATATATTATATAAAGCAGTTTAAGAGACGTTCACGCCTCAAGTTTTGATGAAAATGATAAAGTTGCGATTATAACATTTTCTAGCTTTTCGTTTTTATTTGATTGAACCTTGCCTTATATCGATATTAAATTATCTTTACTTCATTTTATACTTTTTAATAATAGAATTTATTGGAATACTTATCCTGACAGCAGGGTATCAACTCTAAGGTCTAAAGAGTCAGTACCTGGGTCAGCAGCAATCTAACATTATTCTTCTAGCCAGCTGCCCCGTAACTTCTTGTCAGTCAAAAGAAAATCGAATCTATACGACAAGTGTGCTATAACTTTTCAAGACAAATCTAACTAGCATAATCTAATCTCCTCATCGGGCTACATTTTTAAGTTTAGGATTTCATATGATGACCTTCCAGATCCAACATCAGACCCTGGACTATACCTGGAACTATAGTTTTAGTCAAGACAATATCGACGAGACCAAAACAAACGGCTCTTTCTTCAACCCTTCTGGCTCTGCTGAGGATTGCGACCACATCAACATGTCTCTAAGTTTTGCGGTCCTCTGCATTGTAAACCGCTTGATACATGCTGCCGCCAACAGTCTTCTATATTTTGCCATCGATTATCTTGCCGGTGCTCCGCGGCTATTAGTAATAGGGTATTTTACTAAAAAAAACTCATTAGTCCGTCAGTGAAATAACCAAAAAATATTGGACATCTATTTTTTATTCTGTCACGTAAACAAATAAAAAAATATTTAAATTTATTTACGTGACAAAATTAACGTAACGAGCCCACACTCCTGAACTTTGACGCGTTTTATCTTTGTCAATAATTTTTATTGGTTTGATAAAACAAAAAATACTTGTCCAATATTTTTTAGTTTTAACTGACGTACTAATTAGTTTTTTTTTTAGTAAAACACTCCATTGACAATTAGGAAAGAACAAATTCAAAACCATGTAAAATAAATCCATGAAGCGACTCAGTCTATCCGTTATTGTGTTTAAAACTCGAGAATGATACTAAGTCCGATAAACTTGAAATTTTTCGTTCATACGTCTTCACCAGCACAGTTAAATTATTTTAACTATTTTGTCGATAAGAGAATGTGATTACAAAATCTCATTCAGAAAATTTTGTTTTGATAACTCAGTTTGACTACGTGGTAACAGGAAAATAATAAATAAGATAGATAATTATATCGGGTTTAAAAAGACAGTTTCCGAAGCCGAAAGCCTCATATTCTACCCATTATTTGTATTTTTTTTTCCGCTAAACCATACCTGGGAATTATTTATTTATTTTATTATACATTATAGTGTACACCAAAAAAAAATTAAACACACATTAAGGAAAACTTATACTAAAAACATACAATTGTCGGCCTTATCGCATTCCGCGATCTCTTCCAGGCAACCTGGAATCCACTGGTTCTGGAGATATTGATGATAAAGTCGCAATTTTGTTTTTACTTTTTTACGAAATCGAATTCCAAGTGTTATTAATAAATTTTTTTCCAAACAAACGTTACCTGAATTTTAGATTTTTTTTTTTCGAATTTTCGAAATTACGCATTTGCGGTCACAAAATCGCAATAAATATCAAACTTATCCGACAAGTACCTACACAGCTTAGTGCGAAAGGGCGGGGCTTAACTCCACTTGCAAGAAAAAATAGATTTTTTTTTCATACCTAAAAATAAAAGTCGTTACCCAGCAATAATTTTTGCGCAAAGCTACTTTGTTAGATATACAGTATGCGTAGTTGACGGCTATGTGAGTCGTTTTACACCTGTATAATAAAATACGAAGGACGTAGGTACTGACGTTCGTTGTTGCGGTTAGACAATGTAGTAACTGAGTAAAACCGGCTTTGTTGCAACTCATCCCTATTCCCAACTATGACATACCAGTAGAAGTATGGAAGTGTTTAAAAGAGGATGGATGTATGTGGCTGACTTTATTCTTCAATAAGTTGTTGTATGAAGAAGTGATCCCACAAGAATGGTGCAATAGTTCGCTAGTGCCTTTCTTCAAGAATAAAGGGGATGTATAGGACTGCAATAACTATCGAGGGATAAAGCTCATGTCACATACTATGAAAGTATGGGAGAAAGTGATAGAACCAGTTTGGGTTTATGCCAGGTCGAGGGACAATGGACGCCACCTTCGCTCTCCGTCAATTGTGCGAGAGGTACAGACGTGTGCACAAGAACTTGCACATGGTGTTCATTGGTCTTGAGAGAGCGTATGATAGGGTACCTCGGGATGTGTTGTGGTGGGCCTTGAAAGAGAAAGGTTTGCCTGGGAAGTATGTTGAGTTGATTCATGCTATGTACAGACAATCTAGTACCTACGTCCGGTCGGCTGCTGGCAACACCGATGAGTTCAGTGTGGCTGTTGGCTTACGTCAAGGGTCGGATTTAAGTGCTTACCTCTTTCTGTTGATTATGGACGTTCTTACGTCAGAAATACAGGAGGAGGCACCCTGGTGCATGCTGTTTACCGACGACATAGTTCTGGTCGGTGAAGATGGACCTGAGATCCAGAGCAGATTGGAGAAGTGGCAACAGAATCTGGAGAAAGTTGGCTTGAAAATCAGCAGAACCAAAACTGAATACATGTTCTGCGATTTCGGTGGTCTCTCCAGTTCTGAAGCTGTAGTGCTAGATGGCGTGCTTCTCCCAGTCTGCTCCGATTTTCGGTATCTCGGTTCACTCGTGCAAAGCAATGGCGAAATAAATCAGACTGTTAAGCACAGAATTAACACTGGATTGATGAAATGGTGGCAGGTCACCGGGACTATGTGTGACTCCCGCATTCCCCTAAAACTTAAGGGGAAGATTTATAAAACAATGGTCAGACCTGCTGTCTTGTATGGTTTAGAATGTTGGGCCACAAAAGGGATGAATGAAAAGCAATTGCATGCAACTGAGATGAGAATGCTAAGAGCGATGTGTGGTGTTACGCGCATGGATAGAATTAGGAATGAGTATATAAGAGGAAGTCTGAAAGTGGCACCGCTGACTGAGAAGCAGTGGGGAAATCGGTTGTCGTGGTATGGGCATGTGATGCGGAGAAATGAAGAAAATATCGTGAGGAAAGTCTTGTGTATGGATGTGGATGGCTATAAGAGTAGGCGAAGGCCAAAGAAACGACGGTTGGACTGTGTGAAAGAGGATATGGGTAAAAAGGGGGTGACTACAGAGATGACGACTAATAGAGGAGTATGGAAAAAAAGACATGTTGCGCCGACCTCAAATAAATTGGGATAAGGGCAGGAGAATGATGATGTATAGCTAGAAGTCGCAAAAGTACTGATGGTAAGAAAAGTGCTTGTATGGTTTGTATTTATTTTTATTCAGTCGTCAGAAACACAGTTTTTACAATAATTAAAGCTTTCTGTTAAAAACAAGGCAACCAACAAATTGATAAAGAAAATATTTACCAAGATGTCACCATTCATTATTAGTAAATACGTTATTGTATAGGTAAGTAGAATTATTATAGGTTATTGCCGCTCGAATAGCATGCCTCAAACGTTATGGCTTGTGTGAAGTTATCTGCAAGTGCAACTGCGCGCATGTACAGTCAAGTAAAAAAATTATATATTATTTGTTATTATTATTTTATATTTAAATTAAAAAATTTAAATATTTAAAGTAGGCATCATACAAATAAAACGATACTAAAGTTATGTTTTTATCTGTGTAACTATAAACAAATATTGCATTTAAATCAGACATTCTTTTGACGAAAAATTTATACGTAATGTGCGTTATATCTGTGCAGAATAAATTATTTTTCTTTCTTTCTTTTACTTAGATAATTGTTAAAATGGAGGTGCTTATACGTCAAAGTCACTTCTCATTATTTTTGTTTCACTCTTTTTATTTGGAGAATCATCAACGAAACTACAAAAACCGTTTCCGTCATAAAAATTTGATTAATCTCATACTTGCGTAAAACGTTATATCGTCCGCGAGGCATTTTTAACAAATAATTACCACAACAAAAACAAAACAGTCAGTAACTAAAAAAAACTTAACGAAACAATTTTATTATACCAACAACAAAGTAATATGAGCTCGACTGTACGAAAGCACGTATCTGCGCGCATGTGCAGTATAACTCACACACCGGTGCGGCCCCGCAAGGGGTGAGTCCGGGTGAGTGACAGGGCGCGCGGAGGTGTGCCGCGCCGCCTCGTCTCTGTCAGTTCCGCCGATACCTACAAACTGCGTTCTGCACAATGCAACATACGACGTTCCCACAAGCCATAAAGTTTGAGGATACCTATACGTGTGGAACGAGAAACTGTCAAGTAACAGAAATAGGATGCACACATGTAAGTATGACGTCACCACCATTACGTTACGCGCATGCAAAAGAGATAGCGAGATGTCCCCACCACGCTTCTACTCTTCCTCAAGCCAATATTTGAAATGCTAATTGCGACTACATTTAATAACCAATTTTGATGCTGTTTTCAGAAAAACATTTCGTTTTATTGTGATTTGCTGTTTCATATAAAATATTGTACAAAAATATACACAAGAAATTACCCTATTGGGAATGAATATGTTCCAATGACCCTTCTTCCGTGTAGGAGGCATAGCAGTGGGACTAAAACTTTATTCTTTACTGTACACTAGCGAGCCGCCCTGGCTTCACGTGGTTGTAAGTTAATTACAAAGACCTTTCTCGGGATCGCTCTTTCTATTAATAAAAACCGTAACATCTGTTGCGTAGTAAGAAATAAGCGGAAAACTGACAGAGATAGACAGCGACTTAGATTTATCATTTTCAGACATTTATATTAACATGCATTTCATATTCTTATATAGGTATGTCACAGCCATCTGGTTGAATTAGCCATTTAAATGGATTGTTTTAAACCATTGGGCCCGTAAAACGGGCCACCGACTACGCCTTTTAAATAAATTGAATAACTTTGCTGAGACTCGGTCAGTCATCTTCAAAGAACTAACTTTCAATACGCCAAGTTGTTAAATGTTGAGTGATTACAGTTGAATAACTATCGGCCTAGCAATTTAACTAAATTGTGTTTAATGAATGGCCTAGGCGCCCAATTGACTGGCTGATTCAACCAGATGGCTGCGACATATACATAGGCAAGCTTAAATCAAAGTTTAGTTTCCTTGCAAAAAACAGCGTATTTATTAAAACAGCGTTTTCAGCCAATACTTATTTAATTAAAATAATGTATACTTACAATCATAACAAGGTGCGAAATACAGGGAAATCATGTAAAATATAATAGCTACACTTACAATGTGTTGCAATAATTCCTAATGGTGTAATATCCGTTTTAATGATGATGTCTTTGTGCAGGTTGTTTGACGAGAAGATTACTCATTATGACGTGTACAAGGTGGAGACTATCGGCGACGCTTACATGGTCGTGTCGGGCTTGCCGCAGAGAAACGGTGAGATAGATAGGATGTATTCTTTATTAAAACATAACAAATTGCAGTAGGAGTAATTGTTGCCTCTTGTTGTTGTTAACCTTATTGCTAACTGTATTCACAGATTTAGAAAACAAATATACAGTCATCAAAAAATCAGAAACTTACACAAAACCTTTTTTTGATGCCATTCAGTCCTGTTTCTAATAAGAGTAAAAAAGTCTTAAGCTAGAAAAACCACAAATCCAAAAAAAAAATCAGTTGGAAATTACATCAAAATATAACGTCTGTTTCCTACGAACGTTTTCTTGTAGCCACAACGATAATTATCGCACATGTCCTTATTACCCCGTCTCAAAAATCCATCTTGTATATTGTTTATGCTCATAGTGTTCATCCCCAGGCAACCGGCACGCGTCAGAGATAGCAGACATGTCGCTCTCCTTGCTTCGAAGCCTGGAGGGAGCATGCGTGCCGCACCGACCGGGTGCGCCACTCATGATCCGCGCCGGCGTCAACACGGGCCCGTGCGTGGCCGGCGTCGTGGGCACCACCATGCCGCGCTACTGCCTCTTCGGAGACACCATCAACACGGCCAGCCGCATGGAGAGCACGGGCGAAGGTCAGTGGCGTAGCGTTTCCAAACCGTATCCAAAAATATGGAAAAAATAGGCTATACTATCACAGAACATCATTCTCCAGCCCTTATTCCAATGTATTTGGGGTCGGCGCAATATGTCTCTTTCTTCCATACTCCTCTATTAGTCATCATCTTTGTAGTCATTTGTCCCTTCTTAACCGACGAAAAAAAAGGATGAGGTTCTCAATTCGACCGTATATATATATATATTTTTTTTTTTTGTATGTTCAGCCCTCATTCCGTCATTTATGAACCGATTTTGATTATTCTTTTTTTACCTATATCCTCTTTGACACAGTTCAATCATCGTTTCTTTGGCCTTCCTCTACTCTTATAGCCATCCACATCCATACACAAGACTTTTCTCACGATATTTGCTTCATTCCTCCGCAACACATGCCCATACCATGACAACCGATTCCCAAACAACTTTTCATTAAGCGGTCTCACTTTCAGAGTTCCTCTTATATACTTATTCCTGATTCTATCTATGCGCGTAACACCACACATCTCTCTTAGCATTCTCACCTCAGCTACATGCAATTTGCTTTTCATTCATCCCTTTAGTGGCCCAACATTCTGAACTATACAAGACAGCAGGTCTGACCATTGTTTTATAAATCAATACTAGCACAGAACATTGGAGAAAATTGGAGCATCCTATCAAATCATAATTATTCATTAATTGTGGTAGTGGAATATATTTTACGATTTTGTGCTTCCACAAGTCGGGGCCCCTGAAGCCCTGGTTCCTATAATTGATACGGCTGATACCGCGGTAGCTGAAATGCCACATTATCAATTTTTCGTTCTAACATTCTATTTTGGGCAGCGCAACATGTCTTGTTCTTATAAACATTATATTAGTTGTCATCTCAGTATCCACCCCTGCAGTAACTACCGATCGTAAGTGCAACTGGCGCTGATGTTGATAGCTGGTTTCAGGGACATCGTCCTGAAGGACTATTAATAATCGTCCTTTTTAACCGACGAAAAAAAAGGAGGAGGGTCTCAATTCGACAGTACATATGTATTTTTTTTTTGTGTATGTTCAGCCCTCACTCCGTCATTTATGAACCGATCTTGATGATTTTTTTTTGTTAGATAAAGTATACCTCAAGGGTAGTCCCATGTTAAGGAAATCAGGATCTGATGATGAAATCCTGATAAAATTGAGAGAAAACCTCGAAAATTGTGGGCACGTTTAGCGTTTCTGTAGGTACGAGTATGTTCGGCCCTCACTCCGTTGTTTATGAACTGATTTTGATGATTCTTTTTTTCTTAGATTGGGTATACTTCAAGGGTGGTCTCATGTCAAAACCATCAGGATCTGATCATGGAATCCTGATAAAATTAAGAGAAAACCTCGAAAATTGGGCACGAATATTGTTTCTGTTTACTTTTTATAACTTAATCAGGTATTTGCATTTAGGAATCATCACATCATGAAACTGAGCTAATGATGGAAATCATACCTTTCCTAAACAATAGAAGTTGGATATAAAAACCTGGATTTAGTGATAGATAGATGCAACTTGTAAGTCGCGGCTGATACCACTGGGCCACGGGTGTGTAATATATGCCATAATAACAGATAATATATTATCACTTTCGACGGTCACAATTGTGTACGCTAGATGGCGCTACGTGTCTTTCAAATAATTTTGCTCCCGTGCGAAGCCGGAGCGGGTCGCTAGTAGGGTCATAAATAGTGAGCATTGACCTACTGGTAACTAAAACCTGGTAAGATGGCAAAAAAAAATCAGGAAATAACGTTCACATGATATAATTTTCATATGCTATAAAAACAAATAACCTAATTTCATGTGATCTAATATTACATTTCATATAAACTTCTTTTGCTCTAATAACATTTAGTAATAAAAATAATAATAATTTATTTAATAAAGAACAGTATTACATATATTTTTTTTACATTGGCCCCAAACTAGGCAAGCCTGTATCTTGGGTACCAATATTGAGGGTTTACCATTCAAAAGATTTTTGACAAAAAATGTTCGGTTACATAAAAAAGCAAATCAATTACAAACAAAAATTAAATTATAGGAAAACAAATGCCGAAAGCAGTGAAATAGTTCCCTGATAATAATAACATTTTCATATTTCAACGCTAGGTAATTTGTTACTGTGAGTGTGTGAAAGTTAGAAAAAATGTGAATATGAATATGAGTGTTTGATTGTGAATATGAATGTGGGTGTGAATATGTGTATAAATGTGAGTGTAAATGTGTGTGTGAGTGTAAACGTGAAGATGTTATAAAGAGAGTTGCAAGATAAAATATGTGAGCGGCAGATTCGTTTTAGCTTCATTTTTCCACGGTAATAAATTTTCAGCTTCGTTATATGATAGGCTCAGCAGCCAGGAGGTTAGTTTATTTTTTGACTGTTTCAGAGTTAGATTTTTTATGTTTCACTTTTTAATAACTTCATTGTATACATGAGAACACAGAAAAAGTGGAGGTCTTTGTGCATGAGCGGATTTAGCTGCTGGAGTAGGAATCCTGAACTTGCGTTTTGCCTGTAAAATACTTAGGTCACTCCTCCTTAAAGTTCTGCTGTGGGTCTTTGTAGTTACCTTCAGTATACAGATTTTCCTTACACTCAGTAGGGACATTTCCAAGTATAAGATTTTTGTAGGAAAACGGTAGGGCTTGTGTGACAGGGTTTTGAGAACTGCGCGCTGTGCTCTTTCGAGGGTTATCAGGGGGTCTCAGTATAACGTTCATTTGCGGAGCTCCTATTTCTGGGTGGTTTAAAAAAAAATAAGCACGAAGGCTAAGGCGGGAGCTCCGCTCCCCTTCGCTCCCGCCTTAGCCTTCTAACCTAACCTATCCGAGTTGAGGTACTCTGAGTCGGGGTGTTAACCATAATTACGTTTTTTATATATACTCGTATTAAACGTAATACCTAATGATTATAGAAAATGTTTATTAAACCATATAAAATTAGGTAAACTGAAATTATATCAATAATTCGTTATATCATTTCATCGTGATACTAAAAAAAATTATATTAAATGAAATTAAGTCATGTGATCGTTAGAACTTTTGTTATTATGTCAAATGGTACGCGCACCGGGGCCACCACTGCTCTGCTCACTAACTACCTAACAAATTATTATTCCCTAGATAAGTACCTAGGTAAAGGTATAGGTACCTAGATAAGTACCTACTTATCTAGATACATACCTACATAATAAAAAAAATCATAAAAATAGTGTTTGAAAATTTTATAAAACTGGTTCCAGAAAATACGTGTTTTTGAATAAGCCTTACAAGTCTGTGAAATAAATATTTTTCATTTAGAACATTTAATACGTATGTGCAAGTTTTCTATAAAGATGTTTTCTTTACTTTTACAATTGAGTTATAACGAGTTCATTATGAACGAAAAAAGTTCAGTTAAAACTTGTGCTAAACAGCAGATTTTTGGAGGCTTATCGTGAATTGGTTTTTCCAAATTTTTATTTTTTGCTTTCATAGAAACCTAGTTATAGTGCACAAGATATGTATTAGTTCAAAAAGTTCTAAGATAGATGTGTTACAACGGCATAATCACGTACGAGCGTTTATATGAAAAGTATTATGGGTTTTTTTTTTTTTGGGGGGTGGGAAATCATCCTATGTCTTCTTCCGCTCTAGGGTGGAGCGGAAGGGCGTGCCAAACTCTTACTGACTAAAACCTACCCCTGTTCCTCTCTGCCTTGAGTGCCCAGGGGCGAGGTAACTCTTTCGAATTTATCCTCAACCCCCGGGCAGGCATCGGCCATGATGGGCCCCGTCCCTATTGCTGACAACTCTTTGAGGCGCGCGTGGAACACTACGTGCCGTCGACTCTCGGGCCTGGTGCTGATCGGGCGGCGAGTTACCCACTACTCACCGTCCGCAGGCCCGGGTCTACGGTGGCTGGAGATCGTCTCGCGGCGCCCGAAGCCCCTGGCGTCTCCTGCGGCGGCTGCTGCTGAGGGCGTTAGGGCGACTCGGCTGTTGTTGAGTCTCCCTAACGTATGCCGCCTCCCTCTTCGCGAGCATTACTGCTTCGCAGAAGGAGGAGACGGCTTCCCATTCCTTCTCGCTCCGTACCATGGCCTGAACCAGGGCACGGCGCAAGAGGTCGCTGCCGCCTATCGCATCCAAGTATGATGGGTTGGCCTCTCTTAAAATTATTATGTAAGAAAAATTTTGCCGGCAAACTTGCGGCCTTATGTAATTTAAAAAAAAAGCCTGTGTTTGAACTGACAATCTCTTTCTTTATTCACAGCTATGAAAATCCATATTTCATATACAACGAAACTAGCACTCGACGAGATTGGAAACTATGAGTTCGAGACAAGAGGTCCCGTCAATGTTGCGGTAAGAATTATAACCCCTGTTATAATGCCCTTTTTTTTGTAAAAAACTTAATGTCTACACCTGAAATCGCGGTATTTAACGAGATCTTTGGCGCAGTGGTTGAGCATTCGGTTACTGCGCTGCGTGTCGCGGGTTTCATTCCCGCACGTAACAAATATTTGTGACCTATAGATAGTTGTTCCAGGTCTGGGTGTCTTGTAAATGTGATTTTACTTGTTTGTGAATGCACCCACGACACAGGACAGGAGTAATTCCAAGTGTGGGACATCGAATTTTCTTTAAAAAACAATATAATTTTACATAGCTAATATAAAATTGGAATATCTGTTTTTTTTCGCAGTGTCTGGGTATGAAGGTACATTGTGCAATGTTCTGTGATTCAATGTATTAGTGATTATCGTGACCGAACTCTGAGCCCAAAAAAAAATCTATTATTATACCACACATTTTTATACAGCGTGTAACAAAAACCCTGTCCGATCCTGAAGGGTATTATTTAGTATCGTACCGCGTACACATACATATACGTAATAATTTAATTCCCAATTGTTCTGTGTTCTGCCTAGCCTTTTCCCAACTATATTTGGATGGATGCAGCTGAATACCAATATCTTACATGGAGCGACTGCCTATCTGACCTCCACAACCAAGTAAAATTAAAATGTAAAAAAAAAAACTTATGAAAGGCAACACTGAGTACTCGACAAAGTTCACCTACAGTTTAGTGTCATAGAAGATGCCTGAGCGAGACGGTCTTTTTGATCCTTTGTTAAAGAGTGCCTACATATCTGTCATCATATCATATCTGTAGTGGTGTTGTAGAGAATAAACCAATGAATGAGGGGTAAGTGAGAATTGTCAGTGTGGATGAAGTGTGAATGGAGTGAAGAATGGTAAGGCAATTGGTCTAGACGGAATACCAATTGAAGTGTGGAAGTCGTTACGGGTAGATGGTGATGGATGTGGTTAACTTTGTTCTTTAATAATTTGTTGCTGGAAGAAGCCATACCTGATGAAAGGTGTAACAGTTCGTTGGTGCCCATCTTCAAGAACAAAAGTGATGTGCTGGAGTGCAACAAATATAGAGGAATAAAGCTATTGTCACATAGTATAAAAGCATGGGAAAAAGTTATTGAAAAGCGGCTGAGAGAACCGAGTGAAATCTCACAAAATCAGTTCGGTTTTATGCCTGGTCGGGGTACAAGGGATGCCATTTTCGCTATCCGCCAGCTGTGCCAAAAATACAGAGCTGTGCATAAACACTTGCACATGGTGTTGATTGACCTCGAAAAGGCATATGACCGGGTGCCTCAAGAGGTTTTGTGGTGGGCCCTTAAGGAGTAAGGTGTGCCTGGGAAGTATATGCAGTTGATCCGTGCGAAGTACAGTAGGTGCAGTACCCAAGTCCGGTCTGCAGTGGGCACTACTGACAGTTTCAGTGTAGCCGTCGGTTTGCACCAGGGGTCGGGTCTCAGCCCTAACCTCTTCCAGATGATAATGGATGCTCTGACTTCGGACATCCAGGAAGAGGCTCCCTGGTGTATGTTATTTGCTGATGACAATGTGCTGGTTGCCGAAAGCGGCTTCGAGGTCCAGAGCAGATTGGAGTCGTGGTGGCAAAGACTGAAGAGTGTGGGCCTGAAATTGAGCAGAACCAAAACGGAATATCTGTTCTGCGATTTCGGCGGTCTCTCCAGTCCTATGCCTGTAGCTCTCAACGGAACGCCTCTATCAATCTGCGTCGACTTTTAATACCTCGGGTCGCTTGTTCAGGGGGATGGCGATATAGACCGAGACGTAACGCACAGGATCAACTCAGTATGGATGAAATGGCGACAGGTCACTGGAAAAACTTGCAACCGAGAGATGCCCCTTAAGTTAAAGGGGGAAATCTATAAGTTCGTGATTAGACCTGTCTTACTGTATGGGTCAGAATGTTGCGCTGTGAAAAAGACGGATGAAAAAAGATTGCATGTGGCGGATATGAGAATATTGAGATTGATGTGTGGAGTAACGAGAATGGATAAAGTGAGATATGAGTACATTAGAGGTAGTTTAAAAGTAGCGCCAGTTACAGAAAGGAAACCGCTTATCTTAGTATGGTCATGTGAAGAGGAGGGATGAAACACATGTAACCAAAAGAGTTATGAATATAAATGTGGATGGATGTAGAGGAAGAGGGAGGCCAAAGAAAAGATGGATGGATTGTGTGAGGAGTGATATGAAAGAAAAGGGAGTTAGTGATAGCGTGACGGCTGACAGGACAGAATGGAAGAAAAAAACGTGTTGCGCCGACCCCAAGTAACATGGGATAAGGGCAGGAGGAAGATGTTAAAGAGTGCCTACAGCGCGACTAGTGCAGGGCGGTTTCGTTTGAGATAAAAATAGGTAAAAATTAAAAGATTTCGCCGGCCGGTGGAGTGTTGTCAACTTATGAAAATTTGTCATATTTGATGTTAAATTTCGTATATTTTATAAAAATAAAAATCTATGACTTTTGGTTTTTGTGAGTAACATTTTTTAATATTTTCTCTAGTACGTATCTTAAACCAGGAATACGCCTTTATTGGATCAGATAGGGTTTTTGTTACAAGCTGTATACAGACATCGGTACATAATGTGTTTCTTATGTTTGGTGTACAGGGCAAGGGTTGCATGGAGACGTACTGGCTGGTGGGTAAGGTTGGCGGCTTCCGGAGTGAAAGCCCCCGCGGCCCGCAGCTGCAAGACTACCACAATAACCTTATGGAGTTGCTCATTCGGTCCTAACTTACACTGTGAAACTTGAAATAAAATTTATTTCATGTTCTATTTCGTTTCATTCATCCTTCTCATCTTATACTTAGAAGGCCAGGTAAGGTAGAAAGGATAGGCATGAGAACGAAAACATGGTTCGGCCTCTCCTTAGGATCACCAGACCCACCGAGTCTTAATATTTTTTTTCTTTCTTTCCTAAGTAAGTTACAAATATAGTATTCGTCAAACTTCATGGCGTGTGGGAATACCACCAACTTGCAAACGGACATATTAGTACTCATAGATACTTTAGACCCCTAAAAAAAATTCACACAGCTTCTACACAGTTATAAAAATTATTAAATGGCCTAAACTAACTTCAAAAAGCTAACTTTGCACACGCCATTAAGTTTGACGAATACTATACTTAAGTATTGCAGAATAAGCAAACTGAAGTGGCAGTGGGCTGGTCATGTTTGTTAAAGGACCAATGGCCGATGCAGCAGACGAGTCCTGGAGTGGAGACTGCGTATCGGCAAGCGTAGTGTGGGACGCCCCCCAGCTAGATGGACCGACGACCTTAAGAAAGTGGCTGGGATATACTGGATGCGAAAGGCGGAGGACAGGGTGTTGTGGCACAGCCTGGGAGAGGCCTATGTCCAGTAGTGGACTACGATAGGCTGAGTTGATTGATTGATACTTAAGTATTGACTAAGTAAAGCGGTAGAGATTTTCCCTAATTGGTGGAAATTTCCCTTGATTCATCATATTTCATAAACATAATTACGGAATTAAGTTTATGAAATATGATGAATCTAATACTAATACTAATAGTCATTTTAACGGTAAAAGGACTATTAGTAGAGTACAGTGGCTATTAGTTTAAATATTATTTTATTAATGAGGACCGTGCCAGTTTTTTAGAGAACTACAGCGTATGTATTCAAGACACTGTTTCTTCTTTGCTAATACATTTTAAAAGTTTTGCCTAGCAAGAAAAAGTTTTACATTATAATATAGAGTAAAAAAATCTGTTATAAAGGTTTGCATTTTTTAGGGTTCCAAAGGATTGAATGAGAAAACGAAACCCTTATAACATCACTCGTGTGTCTGTACAGGGTGTAACGGAAAGGTGTGGTCATATTTTAAGAACTGAATCTGGCCATCGATAGGAACAACTTTCTTCAAGAAAATCTGAGAAAATTCACAATTTTTTTTTTACCTTCCATACATATATTGATCAGCTGATGATAACTTTGTATGGAAAGTTCAAATTTTTTTTGGGAATTTTCATATTTTTCTTAGAGAATATTGTTCATATCCATGGGCAGAACCGGTTTCTAAAATATGACCACACCTTTCCGTTACACCCTGTATATGTGATTGTCTGTCCGTCTGTCATAGTCACTGTGCTCCGAAAATACAGGAACAATTGATTTAAAAGGGACACACAACTAAATTATTTTAATTAAATATTAAACACTAATATTTCAAATAGAATTGAGGATATTAACACTAATAAAATTAATTAAAATGATTACATCGTATGGCGTCTCAACGAATTGCTAGATAGACGAGGCGCTATTTGTAAGTTTGATAGGTAATTATTTAATTATATCAAACTATAATGTTACTCCAGTTGCCTAGACTTGCCAATAGATGGCGTCGGTTGTGCATCCACTGTGCACGACACAAGTTTCTGAAATATATTATTATTATGTACATATAAGACTATGACACATCAGCTGATTTTATGGCATGTTACGAATTACGACATGAAATACAAGAATTTACATATAAATTACAACAGTCATATTACGAAAATTATATTTCTGCAGTTATTTCAGACTCGTAGCTAAAGACGTATCATTCGTCGTCTTAGCAATAACTAGAGAAGAATCCGTTTCTCGCGGTCCATATCTAGTCAAAAACAGCAAGTGAACATCTTTTACGGCCTGGACACATCACCAGGGCGCGGCGCCGCCACCGTGTTACGACACGACGTCGTGCTGTGGTGCGGTGCCGTGAAACATCACCATGGCTCGGCGCCGACACCGTGAAGCGGCACGACTTGTTACAGCGGTACGGTGCGCCGCGCCGGCTCATGGCAGCAACCATCGGATAAAACGTGTTCACTTGCAGTTTTTGACTAGATATGGACCGCGAAAGTCGAATTCTTATTTAGTTATTGCTAAGACGACGAATGATATGTCTTTCGTGGTTCATATCTAGTCAAAAACTGCAAAAAATAAATTGTGAAGTTAGTAATTTTGATTTATATTTCTGCTCATTAATAATTCACTAGGACAAAAACTTTATTCCAGCCACTGGTGAAACTCTTACTTTATTAAAGTTACTCTATAATCTGTGTTGTCTTAAATACATTTATACATTATTTTCATTGCAATATGTACTCCTCTCTCCGCCATCTCATTCGACTGTGGATATGAAGGACCAGTATATGTATATTTAAAACCCCATTCCTGTGCAAATTATTTACATTCTCGAGAATCAAATGGTACATGATCTGAAACAATATCTATCTGGCAGGCCCCAACGAGATTTATCAACAGGTGATAGCTTTTATAAAGACATTATTTTGTACCTAAAGAAAATAAATAAGATATATTTTGTACCTCGACAGTTTTTGATGAAATGAGATTTCTATGAAGTGTCTAGCTAGCGAGCCCGTTATGATTATTTTTTTTATTATTATACTTTCAGATCGCCCTATAGTGCTCGGGTTAGAAACTATTATGTATCTTACAAATCCAAAATTTCGACTTTCTGTGAGCTTTACTTTAGAAAATATTCGTTATTTAGACAAAGGTCCAGCCAGCGGGCCCCTTCCTTAAATTCTACTCTTTTATATCATACAATAGCATCAAGAGCTTGATACTATTATGTATCTTACAAATGCAAAATTTAAACTTTCTGTGAGCTGTACTTCAAAAAATATTCGTTATTTAAACAAACGTCAAGCCAGCGGGGCCCTACTTTCAATACTACTCTTTTATATCATACAATACTGTAAGAAGCTTAATACTTTTATGTACCTTACTAATCCAAAATTTCAACCGTCTGTGAGCTGTATGGCTCACAGCAAGTCGAAATTTATATTTAAAAATATCCCGCTGGTTTTTTTTTTTTGGACGTTTGTCTAAATAACGAATATCTTCTAGTACAGCTCACAGATAGTCAAAATTTTAAATACTATAAATAATTGCTTCTCTTAAACTCCATTATGTCAATACCTACCTTTAAAAATGGCAAATTAGGTTCTGAATGTGTGTTCAGAGGTTCTTTTACATTATTATTATGGAAAGTTTGACATTCAGTAATTTTTTCACGAATTCTTCAATGTGTGTGTCTTTGTGTGGTCAATAATATAATATTTGTGCTAATTGTTTCATTTTAGTCATTCCTTGTGTAATAGTTTTATGAAATTCATTCTTAAAGTGTGTGGCACAATTAATCTATCCTTATAAAATACTAAATTGTCCTCAAATGACAGTTCATTCTTTAACATAATATGGTACTTAGCTTCATAAGTAAATAATCTAGAATACTATTACTATTAAGATAACCCTTCTTAATATATTCCTTTAATATACCAAATTAGTATCCTTAGTACTTTCAGATATTATTTGTTATTTTTGTTTCTGTGTACATTCTAAATTCTGAGCCAGACCATGACAATGTTTGACTTTATGTACTTCTTTGACAACTCCGCAGCTCTGCCCCTGTTCACCACCTTGTCAAGGGAGAGGTCATTGACCTCTGCGAGTTTTTATTGAAGATTCTTGTCACTGATGCCCATCACGATCCTTTCACGTGGCATCTGGTCGTCCATGTTTTTATAGGCAAATTTTTTTACTAGTTTCCTGATATTTGTGTAAAAATTTTCAAAGTTTTCTGCTTCTTCTTGTTTTCGAATATTATAGCTGAACGCATTGATCATTTTATTTTGGAGTGAAGTAAGTATTACTTCGCTCATATTTTTGATTTTCTTCTTAAAGATGAGGAAAATCACAAATATGAGCAAGTGATTTAGCACTGACACTATGTATTTCAACATATTAAGAAGACTCAATAATTATGTTGAGATTTATAGTTCCTGTGCTTTTGCTCCAATACAGTTTAATAATATGGGTGTTTTTTTTTGGAAGTTTCCTCGGAAAACCTCTCAAAACCAGCCGCCGTGTGAGAAATTTGAAATTGTTGCTTTAATTAATACTAAAAAATAAAAAAGGCAAAATAAAACAATAAACGATAACGTACAACTTAAAATAAACCATAAATGAATCCAAAGGAAAACTAAAGAGATATATTTAGGTTTAATTTTAGATAACTGAGTTAGAAGCCTCAGAGAGCAAATGTGGCACAGTGGTAACAGTCGCAACTTACAAGTTCAAATCCAGGCAGGCGCTTTAATTTGTGTAAATTATTTCATCACCACTGCTCCCAAAAACGGTGAAGGAAAACATTGTGAGGAAACATGTCCTAGAACCAAAAATTCAAAGACGTGCGTCATCCAGCATTGGGCCCGCGTGGTTGATTACGGCCCACACCCTCTTGCCTCCTCTCTAGGCCTTTACCTCAGCAGTGGGTACACTAAAAGGGTGATGATGAGCCATGCGTTTTCGTTGCTGGTTGGTTATCTGCTGTAATCTTCTTAATCTTTCAGCTTTATTTTTTGTAACTTTTTTCCTGTTTGTTCTTAAACCGACTGCGCCATGTATTGTTCATATTAATAAATTAAATACATATTATGTGTAACGTTACCTATTTTAGTAATCAACTATCCTTTTACAGTATGGTTTTTTTACCAAGTGGGATCTTGCGCTAAGACGTTGTCACAATGACAGCAGTCAGAATCTAGTAACGTTCTTTAGGTTTTATGCGGGATTTTCTCCAGTGAAGTTCAGTGGCTGTTTTAATTAATCGTTTATTGGTTCCTAGTGGATATTATGATGTAAAAATGGTGTAGTTTTGTGTCTCAAGTATCTACGTAAAATGGAGCTGAGAATTTTATTGTAGTATTATATACCTCAGCGAAGTTTGCCGAGAAGGCTGACTCGACTCTGCATTCTATTGTAAAAAAAGTAAAAATACACTACGAAAGTCTAGGCAATATGATCAAAAGACTATAGCCTGCGCTTCGGGGTGAAAAAAAAAATCTAGTAATGTTCCGTTACTATAATATTTTATGTACCTCTATAACTTGAGTATTTATCGCCTTTGGCCAATGAATTGGCTAAAAAGCACGCGGCGATATCTTTTACGGTTAGATAGATATAGAACGTTTTGAAGTTTTCTATTTCGTACACGCCTCGTAGGCGTTGATAGAGTTTTAAGGGTTTTTTTTTTATTTTGGGTGGTAAATCATCAAATAACTTCTCCTCTTTTTGTGTCAGATTCTTAGCAACTAAAACCCACCCTTGTTCCCTGTGCCTGTGCCAGGGCCGCCCACGATCCAGGAAGCTTAGGGCTATGACTGGCACTAGACCGGTTTTTATGTGTTGTTAAACTTTAGTGATAGCACTATGTATATAAAAAGGTTGTATGTACTTAAATATATTTCCGTTTTCACGATAAAATGAAACTAAAGAAATCATGTTTCTTAAATTTGTTATCTACACTATAATTTTAATTTATTTTATTATTTTTTGTAATAGTGGCAATAAAATACACACTGAAATTTTTAACTGTTTACGACGGACGAACAGCGGAGGCTTAGTTAAATATGACTGGGCTGGTTATCTTTTGGCTACGGAGCCCTGAATTGCAATTGATACCAAGAGGAAAATTATTATTCATGACCATTCAAATAAATGAATAACGTTGATATATCTACATAATAGGTACTAGCAAACCTACTTGGATGCTATTGAATTCCATGATTCATTCCCACTCGGGTCGAATACACGGATCGTTCCAGAATCAATGATGAAAATAAAAACCCGCACATACCTAAAAATACGGCATTCCACTCCCAGCAGTCGAGTAGTACGCACGACAGCACCTGTCACTGTCACCATGAAGTTCTGTGCTATGTCTATCGTGATGCTCGCATTACTCGCCGCGCTGTGTTCTGCGCAACCGGTTGACAGCTCAGCACCCGGGCAACCAGACAGTTCTGTTAATATACGGGTTAAGAGACAAAATATTTTGAAGGTACCAAAACCAGCACCAGAATGCCGGTGCAATAAAGATGAAGTTTATCTGAAAAGAAGATGCATTACTTGTTATCGGTGAGTACAATTACATTTTCGACTAGCCTCTGCCAGCGACTTCGAATGCGTGGAATTTTATAGCCTAAGTTACTCCTTATATAGTCTACCTGGCTACCTGCCAGTAAAATCTTATTAGAATCGATCCAGCAGTTTTCTAGATTAGCCGGAACAAACAGACAGACGGACGGACAGACAGACAGAAAAAAAATATTAAAAACTGATTTTTAGGCACAGGTGTCGCGCAAATAACTGTATGAGCTTAAAAAAACAATTATTTTGACAGTAAATAGACACTTCAATTTTATTTATTTGTGTTGATGTGCATTTATTTTGTATCGCCTACTATTCAATATTATTACATTATAGGCCAGGAAAATAAGACATTTTTTCCATAAAAAAACCTTCTGAGGAATTCTTTCCGGGATTATTTCAAGTTAAGCATTAAGAAATACAGTGCGAACAATCCATTGCGATAACATCAGGATCGGAATCTCTGTTTTTACCAATATTTTGCAAAATATTAATTGTTCGATAAAACATACCTATGTTATTACATGTTACTAACTTTATTTTGCACAATATTTTCTTTTGAAAAGTTTTATTCGTGTTCAATAATAATAATAAGAAAAGCTTTATTCAATTCCGTGCAAATTACAGAACAATAATTTAAATATATAGAAAATATGTTATACAAGGTGTGTGTGTAAAATATGTTATGTGTATGTGTGTGTGTATGTTATACTGGGCTGGTCACATCTGCCGCATGTCGGAAGAGCAGTGGGCAAAGATTAGCACACAGTGGATCCCGAACGAAAAGAAACGACAACGCGGCAGGCCCAGAAAGAGATGGCGGGATGAGTTGGATTCCTTCTCAAAGGACTGGCCCAAAATTGCAGAAGACCGGGAAAAGTGGAAGGAGGGAAGGGAGGCCTTTGCCCTGCAGTGGGACAGCACAGGCTCATAATAATAATAATAATAATAAGGTGTTCAAAAAGAGTATCGGGTATTTGTTTGTTCAATAAAAAAAAAACTACTAGTAATGAAGTATTTTTTATTGTTCATTACTAGAATACAAAATGGAAAATTATTTCGAAAAGATATTGCTATCCAAATGGTGACCGTTACGCTGCTGGCACTCTTCTAATCTGGAACGAAGATTGGTGATAACACGCTGACACATAGCCCTCGATAGTGCTGCCATTTGTGACCTGATGTTTTGTTTTATTTGCGTTAGGTTCGTCGGATTATTCTCATAAACCTTACTTTTAAGGTATCCCCATACGAAATAGTCAAGTGGGCTAAGGTCGGGGTTTCTGGGAGGCCAGTTGATGTTACCTCTACGTGAAATGACTTTATTAGGGAATAATTCGTAAACAGCTTCAATTGATTGATTTGATGTATGGCATGTGGCGGTCTTGTTGGAACCACGTTCTTGAATTGAAACGACGACGACAAATACGATTTTTTGATGTTCAATGCTTGGCTTCGCTTTCGGACGGATAAAGACGGATTTTGACGAACTGACGCCTTCACTTCTTCGATTGTTTCTTGGTCGCGGACTAGAGTTTTGAATTTTTACCGTCGCACCAGTATTTTCGAACATCCTGATCCATTTCCTAATGCTATCGTCACTTGGTGCATTGCGTGTACGATTCTCAGCCCGATACAAACGTTGAGCAGCCACTATTGAATCACCGTTACGATAATACGCTCGTACGCAAAATGCGCAATGCGTCCCTGCGTACTGCTCCATTGCAATTAAAATTGCACAAAATGGTGGACTTGACAATCCCCTCGCCGCGCCCCCCCGCCGCTTCGTGTCAACTTCAGCGCTGAAACAATTACCCGATACTCTTTTTGGACAGCTGGTACTTTAAGTTATTTTTAATTATCTTGTAATATTATTATTTACCGTTGGGTTTAGGAGTAGTGACACTTTTGTAGTCTAGAAATGGCTTTATGACCTAAAGATATTTGTGTGCTATGCTCGATTTTGAAGGAAAGGTAAACTGCTATATAAAACTTAACAAAAACAGTATTGTATTTAAGAACACAAATAAATATTAATTAGTTGTCGAAAGTAAGTTATTTGATATAGCATATATTTTAACCAACTTCGAAAAAATAGGAGGTTCAATGTTCGACTGTATGTATGTTTTTTTATGTATTTCCAACGATTTTTCTGTCAGTTGTGGACCGATTCGAAACAGAGTTACCGCGCCCCTGGGCATTCAAGCTACTAAAAGAACAAGGGTGGGTTTTAGTCAATAAAAGTCTGACACGCCCTCCCTCTCCACCCAGAGCGGGAGAAGTCATTGGATGATTACTTAAGCCCACAAAAAAAAAAAAGGTTATTCTCCTGTGTTTATTTTTGTACAATATTTTGTATGAAACAACAAATAACACTAAAATTAAATGTTTTACTGAAAACAGCATCAATATTGATTAATAAATGAAGTAACAATTAACATTTTAAATACTGATTTAGGGAAGAGTAGAAGCGTGGTGGCAATATCTAGCTATCTCTTTTGTACATGCGTAACATAGTGGCGATGACATCATACGGCAGTGTGTGCATGCTTTTTAGGCTTCCGTACCCGAAGGGACTCTATTACTAAGCCTCCGCTGTCCGTCCGTCCGTCTGTCTGTCAGCGGGCTGTATCTCATCATCCTTAATAGGTAGATAGTTGAAATTTCACAGAATGTGTATTTCTGTTGCCACCGTGTCAACAAATAATAAAAATAAAATAATAAAATTACTCTCGATTCTTAACCTAATAATGTGACCTGGCATTGTACCTATTCGAGAAAGTATGTTGCAAAACTTCTTAATTTCCAGGGCGTTTATTTATAAAATCTCTGAAATATTCAGTTTTTTTTTTATTGTAATCAGCTCGATGTGCCAGGTACTAAACAATAAATAGTTGATAATATTATTGAATAAGACTGGTTATACTTTAAAAAAATGCGATTCAATGTGCACAGGTAGGATGTACATTAACGAATACTCTTTAATGTAACCTAACCTAACTGTAGGAAAATAAATACGGGTCTAGTCATTAATTACAAATAATCTCAGTTTAGCGACTTAGTGAAAACATTTAGCTCCCATTGCATTTTCAGAATGTTCCACTCTGAATTTTTATTTGAGTTTTTGTAAAACAAAAATAAATAAAACAACAAACTAATTTGAAAATAAACAATAAAATTTTAGAAAAGAAGCCAAACCATTGTAAAACCAGGTAGTTAATACGCCTCCTATTTATTATAGGTAGGTACATTTTTTCTAGTTTCAAAAATAAATGTAACAATTTTTTTTTTCAGTTATATGGACCTCACGGGAGCAGATGAATGTCCAGTATGTGATCGAAACAAATAAACCTAATCATTAAAGCCCTGCCAACTGACGGATCCTATGGTTATCAGCGTCTAAAAAACCTGTAAAAATAATGCCTTGATGTACGTAATAAAAGCCTTGATTTAAATATTTATGATATTGGTGGTTTTATTTATATCACAATAAACAAATAATTTAATAAGTAGAGCTATGTTTCGCAGTCTTCTAACCCTAAACAAGGCGAAGAAAATACAAAAGCATTCTTGAATTTAATATGAAAGGAAACACAAAAAAATTGTCGGTCAAAAAATTGTAAAACTGAAGATGCAAAGTCCTACACTAGTAAAATAGAACTAGCGATATTACATATTATAAATAACACAAGCTCAAAAAAAGAAAAGAAGGATATAATATAAGCAGAAACAAAGACTTTGATAAAAAGAAGAATTGACCTACAATGTAAAAAACCTAAACCTAAAAGTAAAGAAGAGAAGCATGAACTATCCAACTTATATAAAACTACAAACAAAAGCTTAAACAATTACTACAATGATAATAGAATGAAAGTAATAGAATCAAATTTATTGAAGTCTGGAAGTCAAAAAAGGGCGTTCAAGCAACTTAATACCAGCAAAATATGGATTCAAAAGCTACAATCAAAAATTCCAAACAAACACACGTTAACAAGAATTAATATAGTTAAAACTGCCTCGGATTTCTACAAAGATCTGTATATCTATCAAAACTAGCAAAGAAATCGAAACAAGTTCACACCTCAAGCACTCTACTACCAACTCGTCCAATAAAACCGTTTCAAGAAACGGAAATAATATACACACAGGCTCAAACAAGAAAAAAGTCCCGGATATGATCATATGGGTATATTACAAGTAATAGAAAGCTCTCAAACTAGGAAAATTCATACTGGCTAGTCCCCTCACAAATCTTTTCAACAAAATCTTGCCAGAACAAAAAGTATGATTCTCGACTCTGCCCAATTCAATATACTTCTGTACAAGAAAGGCGACCCATTTCATATGAACAAATCTGGCCTATTAGCCTACTTCCTGCTATATACAAATTATTTGCAGCCTGCCTAAATAAGAGAATAGAGATAGAGATTTAGTCGCATCAACCCATAAAACAGGCAGGCTTTAGAAAGGGCTTTTGCATAATCGATCATATCCATACTTTGGAACAAAGTCGTTGAAAAACACCAGGAACGTCAGCAGCCCCTATATATACGAGTAGCATTTATCGACTACGCAAAACAAAAATTGAGTAACCTAAGGTTCGCTGATGATTTATAGTACTCCTCTCGAGATCATCGAAACAATTAGAAGAAATTATATCAGAACTATGCAAAATAAGCAACAGAATAGGGCTACAATAAATACTAAACACAACAAAAACTAATGTGATGACAAACAATAAGCAAACGTGTTACATATTAGTACAACGCCTAAACCATTGATAGGCATTTACCCAGTTACATGTGTATCGCTGAGCTACGAGCACGAGGCGCCGACGCAGCACAACGTGATGTAGTTCGACACCGGACAACGCGAACCATGTGAAACCGTCACTTTTGACACAGTATCGGTCGATTGTCGTCTTTTCTAGTAAATAAGTACTACTGTAATTCTTTAAAATAAGTTAATAATTCTTTAAAATAATTTTGTATTCTTTTAAATCCTCCGGCGACAGCCTTCGTAATTAACGCCAATAAACATAACGATTTACAGAGCTTAGAATACGTAGAGAGCCACATATACCTAGGGAAATCCATCTCATTTCTTAATTCTAGAAACAAAGATGAGATTGACAGGAAAATGAACATGACATGGAGAAAGTTCTGGAGCCTAAAAGAAATTTTGAAGTCTAATCTACCTGTAAAACTGAAAAAGAAAGTCATGGATGGGTGTTTACTACACTGCTTGTTAGACGGATCTCAAACCTGGATCTACAACAAAAATGCGACACATAGAATACAAAAGACGCAACGTTTTATGGAAAGGAGCATCTCAAATAATAGGCTGAAGGATAAAATAAAACCAGAAAACATAAGGACAAAAACCAATTTGATAGATGACTCTATAACATATGAGAAAGCTCAAGTGGAAGTAGGCAGGCCACGTACTGCCCAGGGGTTGAGGATAAATTTGAAACAGAGTTACCTCGCCCATGGTCACTCCGGGCAGGGAATGAAAAAGAGTGGGTTTTAATCAGTAAGAGTCTAATACGCCCTCCTGCTCCACCCTAGAGCGGGAGATGTCATTGGATAATTTCTCACCCCACAAAAAAAAAAAGGCAGGCCACGACTGTCGCATGTAGCATGACTGTTAGATAAAAGATGGACACATTTAGCTACAATTTGGGCAGGTCCAAGTGGCAAGAGAGCTAGAGGCCATTCTATGGAATGCTGGGTAGACGAGATTAAAAAATACGCTGGAAACGACTGGAACAAGAAAGCAAATACAAGAAAAACCTGTAAACTGGTGGAGGAGGCCTATACCCGCTAGGGGTCTTAACAATATAAATGCTTAGTACCTACATTACTAAGTACAATATTAGTATAATTCAAAATTTAAATTTAGTCTATAACTCTGTAAGTTAAGGAAAATAAAGAGGCTTTATTATTATTAAACAAATAATAAAACGAATAATGCGTGTCACCCAGCGTAATCATAATGTTCGATGATACCTACTGTACTTGATCGCCTTCGATCTGAAATGAGTAGCCAGGTCATTACTCCTCCGCCGCAGACTGTAGTATTAGTGGAGGTATCACCGTCCAAACGTATTGCCAGCCACGATGACTAGCAGCGTAATGACATGGTAACAAACCCAATGCTGTGATGAATTGAGAGTGCTTTTTCTGGAATATCGCAACATGCTGCTCGAACTTATGCCTAGGGGTAACGGATAAATTCTTTACAGAGTTACCGCACCCCTGGGCTCTCAGGCAGGGAAGGAACAGGGTTGGGTTTTAGTCAGTAAGAGAGCGGAAGATGTCATTGGTCGGAAAAAAAAGGCTATGGCTTACCTCTTTTGCCTATGCATAACAAGAATAGGGCGCTGGTGGCTGCTTTGAATTCGCAGTTGTCAAACTATTTTATTGACTAGAAAGACATCACCGATGCACACTCTTGGCAATGTACTGCACGGCGGTGGTCGTGTAGCTCACATTAATGTTTAAATCGAGCGTATTGGTAATCTACGTCAGGAAGGAAAACTCTCGCTCAAGAGTGATGCGTTTTGTGTGACGGGCGTTTTCGACACGGGTGATATCAACCCCCGATACTATTATGTATACCCCGTGTCACAGAGCGCATCGACTTCCTGAATCAGAAAGTAGGACCTACTTTCGCAATACGGAATCAATCCACACTCATGCCAAAATCGAGATAAGGATACAGAAAAATTTAAAAATGCACCTTCAAGCTTCAATGCAAAATGATTTGAACAGAACAAAACATTTGTATGACAAGGTTATCAACCCTCAAAACAGCAGTTGTTCAATAAACTAACAAGATTCATGCGAAAAGTAGCCCGACAGTCTAAGAAATCATTGAAATTATTCTTTTTAATATGACCCATACCACATGGTCCCTTGTAATTTTTTGTTTTTAATCATCTATGTAGAACCACGCGGATCAGGTCTTGTTTGCATCTTAAAAATGGCGTAATCCTGTATGTTTACGAAGACTCACATTACCTGCTTGCTTGTTGATTTAACTCTATTTACAACATCTAAGAAGTCATGGATCCTTTGAATCTGTGTATAATAAAATTCTGCTAAAATTATATAATTTTGGAGGCCAAGTCACCCGCGTCCGTAGGAGTATACCCACTGAATTCCGTGGTCCCTGGGTGGTGCTAATCAGGTGACAATAACTGGTGGTAGGTTTCGACCGATGGTTTGCGACCACCACCCACTGGGCAAAGAAGTACCGCCAAGCGGCCTAGCCGTGGTCCGGTACGATGCTCAGTGTAGCCAACTCAGAGGAGTTGGGTCGAAATAGTTGCTAGCCACACATGAAAGGCTGCCCCGCCAACTGTCGAAAAATCCCGGAATGCACCATCGTGCTGGTTGGCGACCAGACGAGAGGACCCGATGGACATTCCCGGGGGGCTCGGGCGTCCCCGCAGTCTCCAGACTGGTCCCCCAATGATACCGTCCTGTTAGTGCGTCCCTGAAGGTAACCTGCATAGAACCTCATTTGACTTCCTTCTCCTCTTCCTCCCTCACACTAAACTATGACAAAAAGGAAAAAAAAAACAAGAAAATCTGTACAGCGGCAGCACTCCTGTAACACTTAAAAATAGAATAAATTTAGATTCGTGGAATGAAGCGTTGTTTTGCGAGTTGACATATTGACGTTTTTCTTTTCTCCAACTTGATCTGCAACGAGTCTGTCTAAGAAATTTTATTTATTGGAAAAAACTACTTAAAAGCACCTAATGATGGCTCGAGGTGTAAAAGGGACCAGAGTCAAGTTCAAATGCTGTAAGCATAAGAATGTAGGACAATGGTCCTACTATAGGTTTAATTATATAAGGGAAAACTATATAAAATGGTCGGATCATAAACCTCACGATATTTTGGAAGAACAATGCGGTCTTGGCAGGGGGTTCAGAACACAGGCGTCCACGTGTCCAGAGTTGCCCATAATTAGATGACCACGGCATAGATACTGCTTGTGGGTCTCAACTCATTGGACCTATAATCTTCGATCTTCGAACGATAGGGTAAAGAGTGATTCATCATAAATTGTAAGTTTAACATACAATTTTCTGTAAACTGAGTGCTCTCTTGTGTGATGCAGTGTTAGCAATAAATGTGATATATGTGAAGACCAAATCTAAGGACTCTTATTTACTGCATACATAACTCATGAAATAAACCCGAAGATAGGTAACCAGGGTCTCATTCCATAAATATCTCTGACGCTAGCCGGTGGAAGAAAAATTTCTTTACACTCGCTCTTGCATAAAGTGCACCTTTCGAACATACGAGATCTGCACTCAAATCTCGCCGCAGTCCACCACCACGTGGAGACTAAGAAACCAGCGCTTGTGTTCCTTTCGGATACGCAGATCGGGTTACCCTGGAGCATAATTTTCAACCACGCGAGGGTGATAAATGATGTTTATTCAGTAAATAGGTTACAAGGAACACTTTTACACGTCAATGTTTTTTGTCAGTTTAAGCTAGATGAGGCCGGTGTTTGCTAGCTGACTACCCTGAGAAGAAACACCGAAACAAACTCAGAGGTCAAAGTCTCTTTTAAAGTGTTCAAATCCATACAATGTGTACTGGTTAAATCATATGAGAACCATGTACGTTTATGTCTGGGATGAGCTTTTTGAAGAAAGCAACACACGAATTCGAGTGGACCTGTCCAGACAGTGCAAGCATTAAAATTTGTCAGTCATCGCGAAGCTCAACTCAGAACTTTGAGGAGCTCAATGAACCGACGAACAATACCAAAGTATGGACATTTGAGTAGGCCGCAAAAATACTCAAACTGCCAGACAATCATAAAATCTACATGAATATAACGACATACATAGTTCTCGCATTCACATTATTCTATATGAGGACCATGCAGCTTAGTGTCTGTAGTGGTCTTTTGAAGAAAGAATCAAACATATTTGAGTGGACCTGTCCAGTCAGTGCAAGTATTTGTCAATAGTCGAATAGCTAAACTTAAAAACCACTAAGGAGCTCAATGACATGACGAACAATACCAAAGAAACGACATTTGGGTAGGCCGCAAAAGTACTCAAACTGTCAGACATCGTTAAAAATTACTGTAAAAAGGAGGAGAAAATAATAATAATAACCCACATAGTCCTCACATTTACAATAATTAAGTAATCAAAAAAAATAAAAATATAATACTTTACAAAGTAAATATTTATGTCAAACAAAATAGTAATAATAATATGTCAATCAAAAAATAAAAAATAAATATAATACTTAATAAAGTATTCAAGTCAAAAAAAAAATACTTAATAATAACAAAATGTCAATAAAAAAAATAAAAAATATAATATAATACTATACAAGTATTCATGTCAAAAACGAATATTAAAAAAAATATATATAAAAAATTTCATCAGTAAGTAGTACATATGAAAACAATGGCTCATGTATATCATTGAAGCAGCTCAATCCCACGCCTTTTTGTCCTCAAGAAAGTCATTAATTGTGTAAAAAGCTTTCTGGCATAGCTAACGTTTAATAAATGATTTAAATTTATTTATGCTTAGTTCTTGAATTTGGCTAGGAAGTTTATTATAGAAACATATACATTGGCATCTAAACGAACCACCTATTTTTTTCTTGAGCCTGGTTTTAGGTACAATAAATTTGTGTTTGTTCCTAGTATTTATGCTATGGATATCACTGTACCTTTTAAACAGATTGATATTTCGGATTTAGAAAGTTTCAAGGTAAGATCGTTAAATCTTAACCAGTGGCCTATTTTATGCAGTCCCAGCTCAGCACATTGCCGAACTTCGTCCCAGGTCCCTCCATGAAATACTAATGCCGTGTCGTCAGCGTAGGTAAATATCTTACCGCTTGTAAGTGGTAGCTGACACAGGTCATTTATATAGATCAAGAAGAGACTCGGGCCGAGGATACTGCCCTGTGGGATGCCATAGGTAACCCATGCATCAGAACTAACATAATTTTCGATTTTAACTCTTTGCGTCTGGTCGGAAAGGAAATCCTTAAAAATTTTGATAGCAGTACCACGTATACCGATCTTTTCCAACTTGTCCACAAGGAAGGGAATCATGACGGTGTCGAAAGCCTTTGCCACGTCAAGTAAAATGCCAACACATTTCTGTTTTTGGTCTAGCTTAAGTGTGACGTGATCTAGCAGTTGACTTACAGCGTCTTCTGTGCTCTTTCTCGACCTAAAGCCAAACTGGGTAGCAGCCAGGATCTTATTGTGCTGCAAAAAGTTTGTCAGCCTGTTATATAATGCCTTTTCTAATATTTTTGACATGGTCGTGAGAACTGAAATGGGCTTGTAATTTATTTTAGTAAATTACTTTGAAAAAATAGATATTACAATAAAGATAATTTATTATTATAATAATTATAATAATAAATGAAACAAATTTTGATACGGTAATATTGTAATATTTTTTATATAAAAGAAATCCTTTACACTTACTTATGTTATTATTATAGTATTGAATGTTAAAAAACACATTTTAGGTTACATATAGATATTATGAAAATTCTGATATCAGAGGTTATAGCTTAATTATTCATTTTCTCAATGAAAAGAGGATTGAAACAACCTCAATATTACAATAATATAAATACTAATTTATTAAAGTTACGGCCACTATGTTTCTGACACAAAATTACCCTACCTGTTTAAGATTTTTAATATTTCGTGTGACCTCCGTTAGCCTCGATGCAGCTAATGAGACGTCAACGCATAGACGCCACAATATTTGCACAGATATTTGTACAGCGCTAACTATCCCATAACTGCATGCAATGGGATTTTATCAGCTCAGGGCGTCTCTTGTCCCGAGCTTCCCATCTTTGCACCATTAAACCCCATATAATTTCTATGGGGTTTAAGTCAGGGGACCGAGCTGGACAAGGAATAACTAATTTCCGGATGATTGCTAAACCATTCGCGAACAATGCTGGCACGGTGAATAGGACAATTGTCTTGCACAAAACTTATCTCGTTTAAGTCTTCTGCGGGGTAGATATTACGCACCGTAGGCAACATTATATCGTTCAACACTTCTACATAGTTGACACTGTTGGCTCACGTCGATATAAAACTTAATTCACCGGGCCCTTGAGCACTTATCCACCCCCACATATTCACACTGATTCTGCCTGACTTCGTTTTTGGTCTGACATTGCCTTCAGACCAACGCGTGTTATTTTTACGCCAAAAATGCAGCTTTCCTTTTTATCATGATTTAGAAGATTTTTTGTCGGTGAATATTGTCGTCTCCCAATCTAAGTCCAAATATTCCCGTGCAAAACTTAACCTCTCCTCTTTATGCCGTTGCGTTAAAAACGGTTTTTTAGCTGGCGTTTGGTGATGAAAACCTTCGGCGTGGAGTATGCAGCGAACGTTGCGTACTGATGTGCCGAACTCATCGGTAAAACGCCTTGTTGGGATGAAACCATTCGCCTCATATTCAGCTACCATAATTATAACGTCGCTGAGGCTGGCTAATAAGAGGTGGTCTTCCACTCCTCTCACGACTCTTCAGGCTACCTTTTTCCTAAAAATCTCTTTACCAAATGCCTAACAGTCTGTCTCTAAAAAAAAACTGTATTACACACTTGCAACAAGCGATTAATTTACCATTATATTTTGTAGGTATCATCACATAAAATTTAAAAAAAAAGCTTACACATAAGCCGGTTTCATTCGATATTTGACTTAAATTAAGGCCATTCAAATATAGGGCCACAATATTTGCCTCGGCTTCCATACTAATATAAGCCTGCATATTGAATTCAGAAGAATACTAAAATAGCAACAACAAGATAACACAAACGCTCGTAACTATGTTCACCAACCGAGAACAGCGAATAGTGGAATAATTTATGTGAACTAATAAAGTAGTTGAAACATGAGGGTAGACTTGAAACTTATCAGAGTAAACTTATCACTTTGTTTCAAATCTACCCTCATATTTTAATAACGACGCTAAGATTGAATATAATTGTAAAACGAAAGAATATTCGTTTAGTTGTGGAATATTTAACAAATTTATTAACAACTCAGCATTCTTATTTCACTAGTAATACTTAAAAAATATTTTTCATGTTTGATGTGAGACTCGAACCCGAACATTCGCCATGCGAGGCACAGTGCTAACCACTTTGACCACCGTAACGCTTACGAAACTTACTGAAATTTGTAATAACAATCATAAGCGGTGACGAAGGTGACGTCACGGATGTCTGTCAGTAAAAAACTCTCTGTGTACTTCATTTAGGGCCGGTTTTTCAAGTGTCAGATAACTTCTAACTGATGAGTAAAAATGGCCGTTTGACAGATTTTGTATGAAAACTATGTCGAACCGCCATATTTATTCTTCAAATAAAAGTTATCTGACTATTGAAAAACCTGCCCTTAGATAAATAAAAATACAGTTGTTTTTTTTGCATAAATTTATTAGAAAAATACATTTCAAAGTGCAACTTACAAGTGACATTGTTATGAAGTGTTAATGTGCTGTTTAAAGTTACAGTTAATTTGCTACAGGCACTACCGTCACCCAACATAGGTACTATGCTGAATGACACTACCTTCCGGCTCGCTACATGTCTGCGTTTGGCTGCTCCTTGCGGAGCTCCACATCGCTGCCAATGTGGTGAAGCAGTCGACCATCTCGGACACCATGGCCTATCCTGCAGTAGGAACACGGGTCGTATGGCACGGCACGCCAGCATTAACGACATCATCCGTCGGGCTCTTGTCACCGCCGGTGTGTCAGCCGTTTTAGAACCTCATGGCCTGGCACGTGACGATGGAAAGAGGCCCGACGGGATGACTATAATGCCTTGGAAGATGGGTAGGCCTTTGGTGTATGCCTAGGGGTAGCGGATAAATTCTGAAAATGAGTTACCGCACCCCTGGGCACTCAGGCAGGGAAGAAACAGGGGTGGGTTTTAGTCAGTAAGAGTCTGACACGCCCTCCCGCTCCACCCAGAGCGGGAGAAGTCATTGCATGATTTCCCACCCCACAAAAAAAAAAGGCCTTTGGTGTGGGATGCAACATGTGTCGACACCCTTGCGCCATCTCATCTTCTTAGCACGGCGGGCTGTGCTGGGGCGGCTGCTACAGGTGCAGAAAACCTCAAACGGCGCAAATATAACAACCTTATTGGGAGTTATATGTTTGAGCCGTTTGGGGTTGAAACACTAGGCCATGGGGTCCGATTGCTCATCAAGTTTTCCGTGCCATCAGCAAACATTTAGTCGACTCTTCACGTGACCAGAGGGCTGGCCTTTTTTTCGGCCAACGAATCAGCATTGCCATTCAACGTGGCAATGCTGCCAGCGTTCTGGGCACTTTTCCCACTGACAGCGATGTGGACGAATTTTTTTATGCCCAATGAGCTATACTCCTACCGGATCTTTTATGCCACTTGTACATATTTTATTTGTTAAGTTATTCATTAGTTTAGTACATATAATATGTATTGTAGTTATAGTCTGTTGAAAATAAATTCCATGATTATGTGTTGTGTAAATGTTTTAAAAACTCTAAAAATAATTTATCGATATCCTAAGGTTTTAAAATCTACCCCAAACCCAAAGGAAAACAAACAATCGTTTAATTGAGAGGGAATAAACTGTGACCTAGCTTCAGTGTGTGCACACCATTAAATCCGTAACAGCTTTGCAACCCATGGTGTCTTTTTTCTTAACATATGCGCCATAAAACTGCTATAAACGTCTTCCTTTAAGTAGCGCCATCTGTTGCAAAATTCCTGTACTACTTTGGACGGATCGATTGCACCGAAACTTAACAAGACTTCTATTAACAATGGCTAAGTGTGGAGCTTTCGGTAAATTCCTTTCGTCAACAGAGGCCACTAGCTGCAGCAAAATGCAGATGTTTGTACCATCGAGAGTGCTTAGAGATGCCAAAGACCGGCACTATTTCGGCTTCCTGGATCTGCCCGGAGTGCAAAAAAAACCTTGTAAGGGACTACCGGACTGACACACTGGTAAGGGGGCGTGCACCAACGATACACGAGGATAGCACCGTTACCGTGATGAACACCAGCCCTATAAATAGCACAGCCCTCGACGCAACTCGGGAGCTCAACTTTGACATCCTCCGGGCTGAGCTGAATACGTTTAAAGAGGATTTTTTTAATACAGTGCGGAACTAATTTCAGTTGTTACGGGCTGATCTGTCCAAACTGAGATCCTCTATGAATGCCACGAATGACAGGATAAGTAACCTGGAGGAAAGAGTGGCTATAATGGAGACCAAACTGGATCAGCCCCAGGTCACGCGTTCGTCGGAGGTGGACCAGCTGATAACACAGTTAAGAAGCGACATTAATGACAGGGAACAGGAGTTGCTATCTAACGACCTCCAGATCTCAAACATACCCGAGACCAGTGGTGAAAATCCTACCCACACAGCCATGTTGATTGCGGCTAAGATTGGCGTCAACATTGAGGCGCGCGACATAGTCAGCGCCGAACGAGTGGGAGGCAGGCGTATCAACGCGACACAAGCAACGGTGCCGGTGGAGACCCGCCCCCGATTCCTCGTGGTGCGCCTGGCGCGCCGTGACCTGCGTGACGAGCTGCTGGACGGTGCACGAGTGCGACGCGGCATGACTACTGCCGACCTCGGTTTGCCTGGCCCCGCAGTGCGCTTTAATGTCAACGAGCGCCTTACGAAGGTAAACCGGGAGTTATTTCGGAGCGCACGTGAGGCTGGCGGTTACCTCGGCTGGCAATTTGTGTGGACAAAGCGCGGCCGGATTGTTGCACGGTACAAACCTGGAGATGCTACTTACCACATTCGCAGTGAGACTGACTTGCAGCGCACTTTCGGTCCGGCACCGGGCAAGGCACTTTAGAACTATAATTTATTTGTGTCTGTTATTTTTTATTTGTTTATTTAATGTTGTTGTTGTTGTCAGACTTTCAAACACGGTCATGAACTCAATTTTAAAATAGTTTTTGTTGTAAAAAGTCAGTCTTCCAAAGTTTTGTTATGGTATGTTTGCTACTTCTTGCTTTTTATTTTACTGTTAGGTGTGCGTCTCGAGGCGCACCGCAGTAATCAACGCGTAAACCCGTTTTATTACACTTTACATATTTTTCTATACTTATCTATTACCAAACTACTATTTTATATTATAATTTCATTATTCACAAATCTTCTATTTACATTTCATATAAACCGAAGTCTTAAATCTTTATTTAATTTTATTCATTACACTATATAGAAATTTAAAATTGAACTAATACTACTATGCTATAAAATTGTAATTGAAAATATTGAACGTACACGAATAGTATTGGTATTGCTAAATGACGGAATAATTTTATACTATTACAATGATGACTAAAGGTGATAAGTTTCTTAAGGTAGGTATTCTTAACGCTGGGTCATTAGGTACAGGTCATGATAACTTGATTGGCGCTCTTGACAGGCATTGCTTTGACGTTATGGCCATTAATGAAACTTGGCTGCGACCGGGAGAGGAGGGGCGCGCACCCGTAGTTAAGGGATACAGTTTGCGTCACGCGCCGCGGCCGGCGCACGTGTGCCGGGGCCGTCGTGGTGGGGGCGTCGGCTTTTATCTGCGGCGGGGGCTGAGCGCGCGTACTTGTATTACCGCGGTCGATCCCAGGTTTGAATCCGTCGAGCAAATCTCACTGAACGGCAAACAAATTGCTACAGGTACAGCCTACCGACCACCTTGGTTTGACCTTGTTCTGTTCCTTGATGCCATAACGGACTCGATTAGCTCACTCGGAAGTTTAAAATCGCCAAGTACGATGTAGTGGTCGCACTACATACTACTTGGCGATTTTAATGTTAATTTTCTGGACACAGGCGGTATTAAAACTAATAAAATTTATGAATTTCTTAATAGCCTCAGTCTTACACAGTTTTTTTTTTATTTTTTTTTTAATCTAGTTTTGTTTAGAGGCTTTTATCAAAGATATGTCAGCCCCATCGTACCTTTTTACAGCAATTGGCTTACTTAAACAGTATTAATTTATAATAACACTTAACAGTTATTGAATTAGACTTTTTCGTGGAGGACCATAATTAAATGGCACAACTTTTTAATTATCTCCGAAGATGGAACAGATAAGATGGATTGTATTATGCCTACATCAAATTTATTTATTTTAAATTCCTTCACGAATAACTCGCGTTCTACTCCGTTTCGAGCACACTCCATCAGCAAATGCTGCACGTCCTCGATTTGATTGCAAACTGTGCAATTAGGAGAATCAGCCTTTTTCATAAGAAATGCAAACTTTGCCGATGGATAGTGCCCAGAACGGAGTCTTAATATCAATTTAACATAACTTCTATCTAATTTAGTATCCTCAAACCAGGGAACACGAGATGGTTGACCTTGAATGCTTTTGTACCAAATACCTTTATCCAGAGACATGTTCAAAAAATGTTGTTTCCAGGAATTAAAGCATGTAGATTTAAATTTAGTTGTATATTCCCAATAATCAGGTATGTAATTAATTATACAACATTCCACTACTGCTGATTTGGATATACGGTCAGCCTCCTCGTTACCGCTTAGTCCAATATGTGCTGGAACCCATTGCAATCTACATTCTATATTATTGTTTTTAAGTATAATTATTAGTTTTAAAATATCAAACGCTATCGATGTACCTCTGCTGTAGCCAGAGGCGCATCGAGCGATATGCTGGAGTGCGCTTTTGCTATCTGAAAATATTACTACTTTATTTAAATTTTGATTCAAAACATAATTTACTGCTTTGTAAATTGCTATGAGTTCCAGCGACATAATTGATATATCACAATTAATTTTATATCCGAACCTATTCCCTAAACTCTGGTCAAATAACCCTGCTCCTTGTCCCTGAGTACTTTTCGATGCATCAGTGTAAATTTTATGCCACCCGAAATATATTACGTTCAATTCTGCTACAGTATCACTCAGTACCACATTTGGGTTATAATTACGTTTAGCGGTGCTTAAACATTTGAGTTCAGTTTTAATGATATTTTTTTTAATATAGGAGGTCCAGATTTCTAAACTAAACATTTTAAGATATTCTGATGATGTAATTTCTAAGTACCTAACGTCATTGTATACCTTCACTAGTAATGGTATTTTTTTTTTCCAATAAGAAGTACGACAAAGGTCGCTCAACACGGATATAAGGTCAATGGTGACATTATTTGACCACGATCGAATTTTTAGACAATATTTGTATGCTAAATATTCTCTTCTTAGATATAAAGGTGAAATACATAGATCTGATTCCATTACGTGAATAGGGGAGCTTTTAATGTAACCCCCTATTATACGTAGGGCCTGATTTTCCAGCTTGTCTAGTTTCGATAAATGTATTTTAGCACTACAGTCATAGAGAAACGAACCATAATCTAATCGACTTCTAATTAAGGAGATGTACAGTTTACGTATATGTTTAGTATGTATACCCCATGAGCTCCCCGTTAATATCTTTAATATATTCAAAAACTTTAAACTTTTCGCGATTGTTTCATTTATGTGTTTACTCCAACGTAAACTTTGGTCTAGCCACATACCTAAATATTTAGTACATGGTGAAAATGTTAATGACTGTTCATTTATTTTAAGAGAAGGTAGTATTCTGCGTCTGCCCCTACTAAATACACAATATGTAGACTTATTGGAAGATAATTCGAGACCAAGTTCGGCTAAAGACATAACTATATAATCTAATGCATTTTGAATATACATTCCACAATTCATAATGTCTTTATCTTTAACGTATAGAACAAAATCATCTGCATATTGCGACACTACTACTGTATTAAGATGTTGTTGACATACTTTGTATGTAATTAAATTAAATAGTAGCGGGGATAAAGGGTCTCCTTGAGCTAAACCTTTATTAGTCCATCGATCTGTTACTAAATCACTGAATTCTGTTTTAATTTTTAGATGTCTCTTATTCAAAAATGACCATATATAATTACAAAATTTTGAGCCAATTTGAAGTTCATCTAAAACTTTAACTGCTGCATCAACAGATACATTATTATATGCATTTTGTATATCCAGGAAACATGCTACCGTAGGTATATTTTTAGAAAAACCATTTTGTATGTAAGTAACTAGGCGACTCAATGAATCTAAACAGGACAATGATTTTCTAAATCCAATATTGTGTGGTGATAATATTTTTTCCCTTTCAGTGTACCATTCTAGACGTCTTACTAACATTAAATGAAAGATTTTGCATAAACATGAAATTAGAGATATGGGCCTTAATTTAGGATCAGTAGATGTATTATTCGCTTTAGGAATTGGTATTATCTGGATATTACGCCACTGAAGAGGTACAATACCTGAATGAAAGATTTTATTATATATATGCAGTAAATAAGTTCTTGCTAAACTGGGAAGATTATAAATCATCGAATATGAAATACCGTCCTCACCAGGTGCAGAATCCTTTTTTTTTAAACAATTTTCCAATTCCTGGATACTAAAATCACACTCTAAAGTTTCATTTTTAGATACAAATATAGGTGTTTTATTTGTTACATAGTCAGGAGTCAGTGACCTTAATAACTCATTTTGTTTATCGATAGGAGGATAGCTGGTAGACTGTTTATAACCCTTTATCCACCGCATACGTCGCCACATGTCATAAACTGATACTACATGGTCAATGGAATCACAAAATCTTTGCCAACCCAATGATTTTGCTTTTTGACATGCTACATGAAATTCTTTAATTTTTTTTTCCAGTTTGGACAAGTTATCTGGGGTTGGATTACGGCGAAACTTTGCTAGACACAACCTTCGTTGTGCAACAATGTGGGATAATTCGGACGTCCAATAATTTTTTGGTTTAAATTCCTTTGTGGGCTTAGAACAACATTTAATGAACGGAATATATTTATCAGCGGCTAAATTTATTTTGTTAATAAAAAAGTCATACATTTCTTGAACATTTGTGTCACCGCAGCACACAGTAAAACTTTTAGATATAGAATCCCTATATTCTTTCCAGTCTGCTTTTTTGTAATTCCTTTTTCTATTTATAGTGAAATCATCAGGTATTGTGATTGTTATTTTAATTATTAAGTGATCACTACCAAGGTTTTCATTGAGTACCTTCCAGTCAAATTTGATTGCGATATCAGACGTTGCAAATGTTATATCCGGTGAAGTTTTTTGCAAAATCCCATTAACTAGTTTAATTCTTGTTGGCAAACAATTATTAAGGGAAATTAACGAATTTTCAAGGGACGAATCCATTATTTGAGTGCCTCTTGAATCGGTTTTGATAGACCAGTTAGAGTGATGGCCGTTGAAGTCACCGGCTATCAAAGTTTTATTTGAGAAATGAGAAAAAATCTGGTCCCAGTCTGAAGGTTGTGTAACGACTGAAGATGGACAATAAAGTGCAACGACATTTTCTAAATTAATTAATTTAGCACTTACTACTTGTATACCTGGATTTAAAACCTGAAAAGAATTAACATGTGACCGTATGGATTTATGAACGAAAATAGCAACCCCACCATATGAATCATATCTGTCTTTTCGATAAATATTATAGCCACTTACATTTAAGTCCACTTCATTATCTAACCATGTTTCGCTCACGATCGCTATATGAATTTTTTCTTTATTTAACAAATCTGTAAATGAAATCATTTTGGGCCGTAGACTTTGTGAGTTTCATTGAATAATGTTGATTCCTATATTTTTGTCTATATTAGCCATTTATGAACTTAATAATTTTATCTAACCAATTTCCTTTTAGCAGACAACTTAATACAATCTTCTTTAATTCTTCATATATATTTTTGAGCAACAAAAAAATCATTTCTTCAAATGTTCCTTCCGATGTGAATATTCTCTTAAATTTAATTAGCAATTTCTTAAATTCAAATCTATCAAGTAATTGTTCATCTTTTTGGTCGTCCTTTTTTTCGGTTTGTGATGGAAAACTCTCATAATTATCCTTTTCAGTCGATCTGTCTGCCACAAGTTGGCTTTCCTTTCCTTGCTTACGTTTGGATTTCTTTTCCTCAGGTGACTTTTTTGTAGTGTTTTGTTTCCATTGTACGTTATTACCTTCCTTCTCCTGGACAATGTGTGTAGATGTCTCTGGCCCACAATTTTGTAAGGAACTGATAAGCACGTTACTATATGTTTCATTTAGTGAACTTGTAATAAGCGACGTGTTTTGCAGCATATATTGAGAACTAGCGTCTTCTCGTTGTTTTCTAAGGAACAGCTGCAGTGCTTTTCTGTAGGGTACCTGTTCTGTGCTCATGATATTTCTTATATCTTTTTCTTTTAAAAATAGGGGACATTTTTTGTGTAGTACAAAGTGATTTCCTCTACAATTTAAGCACGAGATATTACTTATATCACAATTTTCGTGGTCCCCACCACATTTGGGACATATTTTCTTTTTCGTGGGACAGTATTTTAATACATGTCCGAATTGCCAACATCCAGAGCACTGTGTCACAGGGAACACATAGGGCTCCACCTTTAAACGGCAATCATACGCATATATATGGGATGGCAGGTTATTACTTTTAAAACATACTCTTATAGATTCACAGTCAACCCATTTGTTCTCCGAATTAACGCGTCTCAGCCGCTTGACAGATACTATTTCTGTAGTGCATTCCAAAATATCCATTATATCCTTTTCTTTTAGATCTATATCTACCCCTTTCACCACACCGTAGGATAGGGAAATCTCATTTATTAATTGGCATCTCCAACCCATATCTCTAAATTTTTGGCATTCCATTAAGTTAGTGGCATCTTCTTTTTCTTGAAATTGAATTAGAACTTTGTTAATACTTTTGTATTTTATTCTTGTAACATTCTTAATACTTTCACATCTCAATAATCGTGCAAATGCCATTTGCTTAGGTATGCTCTCTACGGAAGTTACACACACTTCGTGATTTGTTATGTTGTTTAATTCATCATTTCTTTTTTCCAAATCTACCCTCATTTGATTTTGTAACTCCGCAGAGTTACTTCTAATTAATATTTTAGGTTTTCTCCTACTCACAGTAATAAAATCATCATCATCAACAGAATCATCTTCTCTCTCCTTTCTCTTCTCAGGTAATCTCTTTTCACTTTCTTTATGCATTTCAACTCGCGCAATTTTAGGTTCCAAAGATTTGTCACAGTCTTTTTCACAATTAACTAAAATTTCCATATCACTACCATTTTCGTCTTCCCCACTCTCCATTTTAGATTATTTAAGATTAATTCTATAGTAACACTATTCGCGAAACTAATAAACACAGCAGCGAATCTGCAAACTCAACCGTACGCTAAGGTGTCGCGACAGTGAGTCTCTTACACAGTTGATCACTACTCTTACACATTTTACAGCCTCAAGTGAAACCCTCATTGATCTTTTATGTTCAAACCTGAGAGCAAGATACACAACGGTAGAATCATTTGGTTCAATTAACGGCCATTCTATTGTAGTTGGTGTATTTCCAATTAAACGTGACAAGTTTAAACCATACTTGGTAAAATTCCGGCCACTTAAATATGTGTGTACTGATAGTTATAATAATGACTTATCGTTGTTAAACTTTGGAGCTATTTCGACGCTTGTCAATGTTACTGATATGGTGCATGTCTTTAATACCCATATAATGGCCCTGTTTGACGTTCATGCACCGACCAAAACGTATACTATAAGGAAACAGACATATCCATGGATTACTGACACTATCAAACTTATGATGCATTTACGTGATGACGCACTTACTACTTATAGGAAGACAAAGGCTGATTCTAAAAAAATGTATTACAAGGAGCTAAAACACTTGGTAGTTGTACAATGAAAAATTTGCGTATTTCCGACATACTGTAAATAATAAGGTAAAAGACCCAAAATTACTATGGAAAAATCTAAAATCCACTCTGGCACCCTTCAAACCGAAGAAGAAGAAGGACATAAGTACAACTAATATTGCTATGCAATAGTTTTGTGAGATTGCTAGTCGACTTCTAACTGTTATAGTACATCTACGTTGCTGTAATTGTAACCAAACCGGATATTAAAGCAAATATTGTGCAAAACAATACCACATATTGTAATACCAATAAAAACAAATCTGTGACTACCCCCGAATCTACTAAAAAAATCGTTCCTAAAGATGTGTGCAAATTTTGAAAGAAAGTAGGTTACTTACAAAAGAACGTTCTGAAACGCGAAATAAATCTAATATAAATTTATATGGAATTAGCTCGATTGTATTTCAATAAAATGGCCGATTGCTTCTTAATTATTATATTTATTTCCTTACAAAAAAATACACGTCTTTTCTTCTTAAAACTTCAAGTTCTATTCATTCCCTTTACCTTCCTTATTCTACATCTTTAACATTCATTCGTTATCTCTTTCACTCCTTGACTATTTCATACATTCATCTTTGTCACTTGTTTATGCTTCACATCTGTCATTCAACTTCACGTCCCGTTTCACTGTCCGGTCATAACGTTCCATTCCTACAGGTCGGCCATTCTGATTTCTGACTGCCCCCAGTCAGATCTAACTAATATTACGTCTTAAATCCTTATACAAAACAAAGCTATTAACTTAAAGTAAACAATTAATAAACTCCTCTCCAACACATACTTTACATTATTCCAGTAGATAACACCTAAACTTTAAAACAATAGATTGCTAAAACAACCGTTTTATCACACAAGTAAGATGAGTAAACACACTTCAGGTTAACATGACTTGTAGTACCTTAATGCAATATTAGGTCAAGAGCAAACCCCAAAGATATCCCCTAACCTAACAAATAACAAGACCTACTCACATAACTCAACAATATTGCCAAATACTGGCCATGATTTCATATTATCTGCGGAGGAAGAAGTCACTCGAGAACCTTCTGCCCTGTTATCCATTTTCTCAACATCGTATCGATCTTTTCTTTTCACTTTAGTAACTCTGTATGGTCCTAGATACTTCAGCTTGAGCTTTAATCCAGTACCAAACTGTGTACGTTTGATGGCTACAACATCTTCTACTACATATTTTCGACTTTCTTTTCTTCTTCTATTATACGTCTTACAATTTTCATCTTGAACTTTTCTAATTTGTTCTTTTGCCTTCATCTTTAAGTTTTCTCTATTCTGCAAGAAATTACTTCTATGTTCTTGCTGAAGCAGATCAAAAATTTCAATATCTTTTTTAGTTTTCATTTTCGTACCCAACATGAGTTCAAAGGGAGTGGTGTCATTGCTTCTTTGATATGTGCTGTTCAATGCTTTTTGTACACGGCTGACCTGCTTGTACCATTGAGATGGCTCTTCAATGCATAACTTTGCTAAAACTGCTATAATTATTCTGTGAATACGCTCCACTTGACCATTGCCTCTGGGCACACCTGTTGTTATGGTTATATGTTGAATATTCTCCTTCTCACAATACTCCTTAAAGTCATTGCTGGTAAACGCACTACCACGATCTGATATCAAACGTATATGATTTCCAAACGTTTGCTGATGAATCTTTAACTTGTCTGTAGTCTCTCTACTGGTGGTCCCCTTCACTGGAAACAACCACACAAACTTTGTAAATCCATCTACAACAGTTAAAATATAATTATACATCTTTCTCGTCTCTGAAAGAGGTCCAATATGATCACAATGAATAGTGTGCAAAGGAATGCTTTCCTTGTCAATACTGTTTACCTTCTTTTTTGGTCGCTAGCAGACATGGTATGCACGACAGCAAAAACTCTTCAATCTTCTTGTTAATTTTATTGATGTAATATTTTTGTTCTATCAGTTGTATCATTTTTCTTTTCCCAAAATGTCCCTTTTGGTGTATTCTTCTTAAAATCTCAAATTCTAAATTTCTTGCTATTACTAACTTTCTTTCTAGTCCTTTGTACAGTAAACCATCGCGTAGATATAGTCTTCATATGGCTGAAGTCTTACTATCTCTATAATCGCCTTTATACCTTCGTCCAACATCTATACTTGCTTGACTTGATCATGTAGGCTTAACTCAACAGCTCCAACAAATGGATTTCTGCTCAAAGCGTCTGTATGTTGCATTTTTCCTCCTGGTCGATGTTCAACTACATAATCATACTCTTCAAGCAATAATACCCCTCTGGCTACTCTAGTAGTTAGGTCCTTCTTATTCAATGTCTTCTGAAAAGCTTGACAGTCTGTAACAGTTTAAAAGTGCTTTCCATACAAATAAAGCTAAAACTTCTTTACACCTTCAATAATAGCCAAAGCTTCCAACTCGTAGCTACTATTAGTTCTTCTCAGCATCACTGGTCTTCCTACTGTAGTAGTGGACAGGATGTAACTCATTTGCATAGTCTTTCTGAAGCAAGATAGCACTGTATGCTATTGCAGAGGCATCGGTATGCAATTCAGTAAATAACTGAGGATCATAAATCCTTAACACTGGGCTACTAGCTAACGCATTCTTCAACACATTAAATGCACTTCTCTGTACCTCTGCAAAAACAAAGTTAACATCCTTCTTCAATAAATCAGTCAATAGTTTAGCTATCAAAGCAAAATTATATATACATGTAAAATTGCAGCTTTCTAGTACTAACAGACTCTACACTATGCCTCGGACGGACAGACGGACAGACCGAAACTATATGGATTCCTTGTCTTTATTAGGTCTACGGTACCCTGAAATGGTTAGTTAGTTGAGTGTGTCAACGTAACGGATATTAATATTTATTGAAAAGGTAGTTCCACTATCTTTTACTTTTATTTAATAACTAGCTGTGCCCGCGGTTTCACCCGCGGTTATGGTTACCTTCCTCAATAAATAGGCTTTACAGTGCAAAATGGTACCTCGCTCTCCACATCCCTCATAATCGGGCCCGCCTTGCACATTATGAATGTGTGCGTGGTACTTGATTAACACTATGATATCTCCTAAGATATTCGTTGAAATCAAATGATATCAAGGGCAATTTTGTTCAAAAATACTCATGATGAATAACGTATTTATTTGGATAAGGATTAATGTCATGTTTATAGAAACATCTTCGCAAATAATGCATTATTTTAGAACGAATTGGATTACCATAAAAAAGATTATAGTGAGTTAACCTTTAAAGATGGACGTATGCTGTCGGTGACTTTTTTTTAGAACTTTTAAAGAGGAACAATTACGTCATACATAATTTTTGCGTAACTTTAACCGTTTACGTTGCGCACGCAACAGAAGCTCTCAATAGTAATATTTTTTTCTCCCGTTTTTACCACATTTTTTATTGATGCTCCGCTCCTCTTAGTCACAGCGTGATGTTATATAGCCTATAGCCTTCCTCGATAAATGAACTATTCAACACAATAAGAGTTGTTCAATTCGATTCAGCAGTTCCTGAGTTTAGCGCATTCAGACAACCAACTCTTTAGCTTTATAATATTAAGTATAGAAAAGTGAATTGGCCTAAACTAATTAAGACAAATTCTACGTACAATTATGTATGAAAGCTTGCATATATAGCCTACTAGAGGTGGTAGCTACGTACAATTTTAAAGGGATTTGCCATGTTTTTCACCCAAAACAGTAAATTCCAAGATGGTTGCCAGTACAATTTGAGTATTTTTCGCCTTCGGCTAGTGAGTTGGATAAACGGGACACGGCGATATCTTTAACAGTAAAATAAATATTATATATAGAGTTTTAGAGTATTCAATTTTATGTACGCCTTGCAGGCGTAGATAAAGTTGCGGGCCTGCGGATGGCGAGTAATGGGTAGCTCGTCGTCCGATCAGCACCAGGCCCTAGAGTAATGGGTAGTTCGCCGTCCGATCAGTACCAGGCCCGAGAGTTGAATGGCCCTTGGCCCAGGAAACTGAAGGAACAAGGATGGGTTTTAGTCAGTAAAAGTAGCACTCACGCTCCACCCAGAGCGGAAGAAATCATTACATGATTTCCCACGTACGCTTTTTTTGTCAAATGACTTCACCCGCTCTGGGTGGAGCTTGGCGTGTCAGACTTTTACTGATTAAAACCCACCCCTGTTCCTTCAGTTGTCTGAATGCCCAGGAGCGCGGTAACTCTCTTTTGAATGTATCCAAGACCCGAGGCAGGCCCCGTCAGTTATTGCTGACATCGCTTTGAGGGGCGCGTGGAACATTAGGCGCCGTCGACTCGGGCCTAGCCCTTATCAGATTGTGAGTTACCCATTATTTGCCGTCCGCAAGCCCGCGCCTGTGGTGGCCGGGAGTTAGCTTGCGTCTCCCGACGCCCGGAGCGTCTCCTGCACGCGGCTGCTAGGGCGTGAGTCTCCGTTGAGTCTCCCTCACGCATTCCGCCTCCTCCTTCGCGAGCATTGCTGCTTCGTAAAAGGAGGTGACAGCATCCTATATTCCCTCTCGCTCCGGACCATGGCCTGGACCAGGGCCGGGCGCAAGACGTCACTGATGCCAAACCTCCTTCACGAGGACACGGCGTTCCTCCGCCCAAGTGGGGAAGACCTCCACCTTATGCTCCACAGTGTCCTCTGGGCGATACACTCAGTGTTGTCACCAGGGCGTATCCTCCCGCTTTATCCCGAACAGGAACCTCCCGAAACAGCCGTGTCTGGTGAGGACCTGCATCAGGCGGAAGGTGAGGACGCTGTGGCGCCTCTCCAGCCACTCCTCAAAGAGGGGCGTTACCGCCACAATTGAGGCGTGCCTTATAGCTTTTAGGGATTAGACTGGCAGTTGACCGGTTTTTTGTGTTGTTATACTTTAATGTTAGCACTAGGTTATACAAAGTTTATACTTAAATGTATTTCCGCTTTTACGATAGAGCGAAACTAAAAATTTTGTTGTTATTACCCTGAAACGCAATTAACACTAAGAGGAAAATTATAATTCATGACTATTATAGTAAATAATGTTGACATATTTTAATCTAATATTTCGTACTAAGTACCTACCAACTTGGATGCTATCACTGAATTCATGATTCATGATGATTAAAATAATAACCCTCATACACTCATTAATATGGCATTCCACTCCCAGCAGTCGAGTAGTACGCACGGCAGCACGTGTCACTATCACCATGAAGTTCTTTGTTATGTCTGTTGCGATGCTCGCGTTACTCGACGCGCTATGTTCGGCGCAACCGGTCGAAAGCTCAGCACCTGGGCTGCCAGACACTTCTCTTAATATACGGGTTAAGAGACAAGACTTTATAGAATCATCACCAACTTGCCCGTGCTCAGGAGATTTAGTTTATCTGAGAAAAAGATGCATTACCTGTGAACGGTGAGTACAATTTAATTTCCAATGTGTATTTTGTATCGCCTGTTACTAATTTGAGTGAAATGAAAAATATTAAATTTAACCCAGGACAATAATAATTATTTCAAGTTAAACATTAAGAAATACTGTGCGAACAATCCATTGCGATAAAATCTGCGAAATAAAAATTGACTGTCGATAGTTTCGGAAGTCTGCTTATACCACTACTATGCAAAATATTAATTGTCCATACCTACGTTATAAGGGCCGGCGCTTACTGCCGGCATGGCACGGCAGATCGTGCTGCGGCATCCCGCGGCGTTCCGTGGCATGCCGTGGCATGGCAGGTTGTGTTTCGGCATGCCGTGGCATCCCGTGGTATCCTGTAGCATGCCGTGGCATTCTGCTGAAAGCCCAGCCACTCTGGCATCAATCAGTTTTGCTTCGCGTGGATTCTAAGTTTGTTGTGTCGTTATGGTTGACTGGGATTTAGTATTAATAGCAGTTCTAGCTGAAGATGAAGAGAGACAAATGAAAACGGCTAATTTGACGAAAAGACATTTCAGGGTGCATAATTTGTGGAGAACAAGATCTACAAATGGTGAATCGGACTGCGCCCCATTAACCGAAATGACCGCTGCCCAAGTTATAACCTTATTTCAACTAGCTTAGCAATCATAATTCCTCGACACAAAGTGACCCATACGTCTCGCGAGATGCAATGGCGTGCCGCGGCAACCCGTGGAATGAAACGGCATGACGGGTCATGCCACAGCATCCCGCGGCATGTCGCGGCATCGTGGTATCGAAATAAAGTAACACGAACTCTAAACTCATTAAATGATAAATGATAAATGATGTTTATTCAGTAAATAGGTTACAAGGAACACTTTTACACGTCAATGTTTTTTTGTCAGTTTAAGCTAGATGAGGCCGGTGTTTCCTAGCTGACTACCCTGAGAAGAAACACCGAAACAAACTCAGAGGTCAAAGTCTCTTTTAGTGTTCAAATCCATACAATGTGGACTGGTTAGATCCTATGAGAACCATGTACGTTTATGTCTGGGATGAGCTTTATGAAGAAAGCAACACACGAATTCGAGTGGACCTGTCCAGACAGTGCAAGCATTTGTCAGTCATCGCGAAGCTCAACTCAGAACTCTGAGGTGCTCAACGAACCGACGAACAATACCAAAGTAAGGACATTTGAGTAGGCCGCAAAAAATACTCAAACTGCCAGACAATCATAAAATCTACATGAATATAACGACATACATAGTTCTCGCATTCACATTATTCTATATGAGGACCATGCAGCTTAGTGTCTGTAGTGGTCTTTTGAAGAAAGAACCAAACATATTTGAGTGGACCTGTCCAGTCAGTGCAAGCATTTGTCAATAGTCGAATAGCTCAACTTAAAAACCACTAAGGAGCTCAATGACATGACGAACAATACCAAAGAAAAGACATTTGGGTAGGCCGCAAAAGTACTCAAACTGTCAGACAACGTTGAAAATTACTGTAAAAAGGAGGAGAAAATAATAATAATAACCCACATAGTCCTCACATTTACAATAATTAAGTAATCAAAAAAAAATTAAAATATAATACTTTACAAAGTAAATATTTGTGTCAAACAAAATAGTAATCATAATATGTCAATCAAAAAATAAAAATAAATATAATACTTAACAAAGTATTCAAGTCAAAAAAAATAATAATTATAAAATGTCAATAAAAAAATAAAATAAAAAATATAATACAATACTATACAAGTATTCATGTCAAAAACGAATATTAAAAAAAAAAAATATATATAAAAAAAATTTTTCATCAGTAAGTAGTACATATGAAAACAATGGCTCATGTATATCATTGAAGCAGCTCAATCCCACGCCTTTTTGTCCTCAAGAAAGTCATTAATTGTGTAAAAAGCTTTCTGGCATAGCTTACGTTTAATAAATGATTTAAATTTATTTATGCTTAGTTCTTGAATTTGGCTAGGAAGTTTATTATAGAAACGTATACATTGACATCTAAACGAACCACCTATTTTTTTCTTGAGCCTGGTTTTTGGTACAATAAATTTGTGTTTGTTCCTAGTATTTATGCTATGGATATCACTGTATCTTTTAAACAGATTAATATTTTTATGTGCATACATGAGATTCTCATAAATATATTGAGAGGGAACAGTCATAATATTAATCTCTTTAAATTTGTCTCTGAGGGAGTGTCTGGGACTTAATTTATAAATTGCACGAATAGCCCTTTTCTGTAAAACAAAAATTGTCTGAATATCGGCGGCATTTCCCCACAACAGAATGCCGTACGACATCACACTATGAAAATAACTAAGGTATACTAAACGAGCTGTCTCTAAATCAGTTAAACCACGAATTTTCCTTACGGCGTATGCTGCAGAGCTAAGTTTTTTGGACAGTTTATCTATATGGGGGCTCCACTGAAGCTGCGCATCCAAAGTTAAACCTAAGAACACTGTGGAATCCTCGGGTTTCAACTCTTCACCCTTTATTGACACACTAGTGTTCACTTGTATTACATTGGGTAATGTGAACTTTATGCATTTTGTTTTTTTCTCGTTAAGGAGAAGATTATTGACATTAAACCAGTTAACTACAGTTGAAAGAGCATTATTTACATTATCAACAACCACCTGCTGACGTTTGAGTTTAAATAAAAGTGAAGTGTCATCTGCAAACAGCACTATATCATGTTTATCCTTTATGAGGTAAGGCAAGTCGTTGATATAGATTAGAAACAAAAAAGGACCCAGAATTGAGCCTTGAGGAACCCCCATTCTGACTACAGACCCGGAAGACCTTTTTCCGTTCACATCAACTCTCTGAATCCTATTACTCAAGTATGAAGTAAGAAGATCCAGAGAGGCGCCCCGGACTCCGTAGTAGTGCAGCTTCCTGATCAATGTATCATGGAGAACGCAATCGAAAGCCTTAGACAAATCGCAAAAAATGCCCAACGCATCGCATTTATCTTCCCATGCATTATAAATGTGTCCCAAAAGTTCAACACCAGCATCAGTTGTTGAACGACCCTTTGTGAAACCAAACTGTTTGTTGTGTAATAATTTGTGTTTATTAAAATATCTTTGAATTTGATCTAAAATAATTTTCTCAAAATTTTTACTAAAAGTAGGTAGCACTGATATAGGTCTATAATTAGTAGGGTCTGATGTACTACCCGATTTAAACAATGGTATAATTTTACTATATTTCATTAGATCAGGAAACTCACCACAATCTATACAATTATTAAAGATTACTGCTAAAGTAGGTGCTACAATGTCTATAATAGACCTAGCAACGTCAACAGAATTACCCCATAGATCTGCAGTCTTTTTAACATTTAAAGTATTAAAAGTTTTGATTACATCATTACAAGTGACATATTGGAAATAAAATTGGGATTCACAAACTGGAACGTTTTCTTTAAGTAAAATTTCTGCAGCAGTTGGTGATGAATTTAGAGATTTTGTAGTCGATACGGGAATCTCTGCAAAGAAATTTTCAAATGCCGCGGCGACTTGCGAATCTGATTTAATGATACTGTCATCAATAGCAAGGCTGTAATCACTACTTCGGTTGCAAGACCTTCCCGTTTCGCTATTAATAATATCCCAAGTCATTTTAATTACATTACTACTATTTTTAATTTTTGAACTTAAGTAGCGAGATATCGCCAAATAACATACTTTTTTAAATAATTTAGAATAATTCTTAACATATAAATTAAATTCTACAGTGTTAATATAAGTCCGTTCTTCATACAGCTCATACAGCCGTTTTCTACTTTTATTAATACCAATGGTGGCCCAGTCACTGAAGGAAGTATTGCTATTTACCGAAATCGTCTTAGGAATAAAAGTAGTATCAAATTGCGTGCAATACATTTTGAAAAAATCATTATAATGTTGATTAGGGTCATCATTAGTTGACAAAAGTGGGATTTTATTTGAGAGTTTAGTTTTAAATGTTTCCAAGCGACCTTTAGATTTTGGGTTAACAGTGATATCTTTTTTTCGTTTATATTTGTTTATATTTGGTATAGTGATCAATAGTCCACTATGATCAGAGTCTAATAAATTAATAATTTTTTTGTGGGTAGGTAAAATATCTGCATAAATATTATCTAGGCAAGATGCAGTAGTGGGGGTTATTCTAGTAGGCTCCATAAATAGATTTACAAGATTGTATGACTGAAACAAACTTATAATTTTAGTGCTTAGGCTAGAAGTTTCTAACAAATTAACGTTGAAGTCGCCACAAACGATGACAGACTTACTAGAGTTACAAATTTTTTGCAACACTTCATCCATTACTTTTTCAAAACAATCATACAATCCTTTAGGTGGTCTGTACACACTTAATATAACAAACTGCTCCAACTCAATACAGGCAATTTCAACTGTCTGTTCAACAGAGAGGCTCACAATATCCTTGCGGTCTTTAAACTTAAGTATATTATTTATGAAAATTAATGAGCCACCATGTATAGCGTTTACTCTGCTGAACGAACTACCAACCTGGTGATTACTATAATTAAACATAATCTGATGGCTTTTAAGCCAATGTTCAGTTATACAAAGAATATCTACATTGTTAAATTTAAGGAATAATTCTATTTCTAAATCCTTGCCCATACAACCATAAATATTTTGGTGCACCAGGTTGATACTATTTGTTGATTTTAAAACATTGTTTTCACCATTCTTTAAATAATTGCTAGAGATTGTCTCTGTTGTCTTAATTTCTAATTTAAATTATTACTAATGTCAAAATTTGATGCCAAGACATTGGCAGAATTATGAAAAATGTCATTGCATTGCTCAATAGAAGCAATTTGTTTAGCCAAATTCTTGGCTGTTATACAAAATAAATATGATAGCGACACAGCTATCTGTCTCCTACAATAATTTGAAAGATAGTATCTATCTATATGATTCCTATCTTTTGTCAAATAAAAACGATTACCAATATAATTGTTAAGGTCAATTAGATGGAATAAGTTATTATTAAATAACAAATTGTGCAATTTTATATTCATATGATATCTAATTTGATTTTCTTCCTGTGGCAAACTTTGGCTATAAGGGAAAGTGAACATCACAATTTTTCTTAAATTAAGGTCAGACAAGGTAATTGAAATAAGATTCAAAATAACTTGATTAGTAATAAAATCCTTTGCCATGCCATGCCGTGCCGTGCCGGCAGTGAGCGCCGGCCGGCCCTTACATGCTCCTAACTTAATTTCGCTAAGAATTTTCCATTCGCAAGATTTATTTATGATCAATATCTTGTAAGATTTACCGCTTGGTAAAGTTGTGGGTAGTCACTAAAGTTTGGGGAGCTGTTGCAGAGTCTAGATATTTCTGTGAGCTGTATTCGTTTTTAAACGAAATTTAAACTGCCATACAGCCTAACAGAACGTAAAAAAAATAACGTAATGGTACAAAAAACCGGGATAGTTGCCACACTTTTTGAAATCACTCTAAAATACTTTATTCGTAATAAAAACTTTTTCACTTTATAGTTGTGGTTCCCCAATTAACAATATATTTAAAAAGATTGCAGTAATCGAGAGTCATTTGCTGTTAATTATTGAAGTCCCACTGCCTGTCTCCGAAGATTTTCATCAGATCCAAATGTATGTAATTCAATATCCAAATGTATAAATATAATAATTGTTTTTTTTTCAGTTATTTGGATCTCACGGGAGATGACGGATGTCCAACATGTAGTTTAATAAACTACTACGACTAATGTTAAGATATTATTTTGTTCTTATTTTATTTTATTGTACTTACTGACATTTAATCTGATTTTATTTTTAATTCTAATTTATTGACATTTTTAATTTAATTTGTTTCTGTATTAATCCCATTGTACTGTATCAGCAAAATGTCATTCTGATTATTGTAAAATTGTATTTAAATTTTATGGGCTTTCATAGCCTGAAATAAATGAATTTATTATTATTATTATAGCCCTGCCGTCATATCCTATGGTTATGAGCGTCTAAAAAAACTGTAATGAAGAATGAAAATAAAAGCCTTGAAATCAAAGAAACTGCTTGTTTTATTTATCTAACAGTTGTCAAATTAGAGAGCAGTGTTGGCCCAGCAGAGCAGTGGTGGCCCAGCGCAAGGTAACGGCCGCGACTTACAAGTTGAAGGTCGTGAGTTCAAACCTAGGCAGGCGCTTTACTTAGTGTAAATTATTTCGTCACTACTGCTCTCAAAACAAAAAAAAACATTGTGAGAAAACCGGCATATCCTAGAACCAAAAATACGAAGACATGTGATGTGACATCCACCAACCCGCATTGGGCCTGCGTGGTGGATTATGGTCCACATCCTCTCAAAGAGAGGAGGCCTGTGCCTCAGCAGTGGGGACATTAAAATACGAAGACATGTAATGTGACATCCACCAACCCGCATTGGGCCTGCGTGGTGGATTATGGTCCACATCCTCTCAAAGAGAGGAGGCCTGTGCCTCAGCAGTGGGGACATTAAAAAGCTGATGATAATGAGTGTTTTTTTTTCGGCCCCAGAAGGAGGGTTATATTTTTTTATTTCCAAACTATTTTCCTTCCTTTTTTTCTGATCATAATCCACTCTTCCTCCAAACCCTATCCATTTTTTTAACCCCCGCGGCCAAATCCGGGTTGTCAAATTGAACCCCGACGACAACCCGGGTTGACAGCCGATTTTTTTTTTTTTTCTCTTTAATTTTTTTTTTTTTGGTCCGACTCACCAGTGAGTCGCGGGGCTTCACAGGTTGTCCTTCATCGAAAACCGTCCAAAATACAATCTTGCGCTTTCCATCTCCGCAATCATTTTGCAAACAGGAAACTGAACATCACGTGACGAAGGACAAATGGCGAAGAACAGTGCAAGTACCCTAAGTACTGTGGGACCCGCAGGGCTCCAGTAAGGCCTGCAGGGCCACGGGTGCTCTATAGCTTGGGTATCGGTCTCACTCGCTGCTTGCGAGAGTGTGGTGTATGAGAGTGACTGGCTAATTGCAACACTTAAAAATATAATAAATTGAATTCATGGAATGGAGCGTTATTTTTCAAGATGACAGATAGACTTTGACGTTTCTTTTTCCAGCTTGGTCTGGAGCGAGTCTGACTCTTAAACTTTATTTATTGGAAAAGTCTTCTTAACAGCACTTTATCATGTCTCGAGGAGTTAAAGGGACCAGAGTCAAGTCCAAATGTGTTAAGCATAAGTGAACGAGCGTCGACTTGGAGAGGGTTGGAAAATCAAACACTGGACTTGAATACTAAGCGCGTATAATAAACAATCAGTACTTGACTTGCTGCTCAAAGAAAACAAAAAAATAAATTTACCTCTTAGCTAAACGCCGGTAACGAAACCATACCGCGATCTATCTCGACGCCAACGCCATCTATCGAGCTTAGCGGTACTAATCCTTTAAAACTTTAATTTACCAATTGGATAATTCGTGCTATGGTTTCGTTGATTCTATATTTACGTGAACATGCCGCCCACCAAGGACATTATGGCAAATGTCCTTACAAATAGCTTTCAGTGCTTAATAATCAGACAATAAGTTGACTGTTAAAGCTATGATCAGTACAATCTTAGAACAAATAATAAATGGAATATAATCTTACATAACAAATACCTATGTTTAAAAAACTCTTAAAATTAACATGTTTCTATAATTAAACCATTCCTTAAACTAAGTGGTCACAGGTAATACACATAATTTAGATGTGGGTCTCTTTATCATGGACTGTTGTGTTCGTAACGTAACTACACGTGTAATACCGTCAGATCCAGGGTGTTTTGTTTCTATCCTACCTAACAACCACCTGCCCGGGGGCATATTATCCTCTTTTACTAAAACTACCTCACCAATAGCAGGCTCTGGAAGTTTGTTTTGCCATTTATGACGTTGCAAAAATTGGTGTAGATAGTCGTGCGACCATCGTTTCCAAAATTCCTGCATCATTCGTTGTTGCAGTTGCCATCGCTTCAAGCTACTAATAAATTTGAGTCGGGCGGTACAACTAGTGGCTCCCCTACCAGAAAATGACCTGGTGTCAAAATAGTTAGTTTGTCTTGATCCTCAACGTATGATAATGGTCTTGAGTTAAGGCATGCCTCAATTTGAGCCAGTACTGTAGTAATCTCCTCAAAGGTAAGTGTTGAATTACCAATAACTCTTTTAAGGTGATGTTTAGTGGATCTTACTCCGGCTTCCCAGAGACCTCCAAAATTAGGGGACTGAGGGGGAATAAAATGCCACGCTGTCCCATTGTTTCCTAATTCCTCCGCTAATTCAGGATTACATGCTGATTTCTCTTCATTAAATAAATGAAACAACTCGCGCGCGGCCCCTACAAAATTTGTCCCGTTGTCACTGTGTAGTTCCACACATCGACCACGCCTAGCCACAAATCTTTTGAAAGCGGCCAAAAAAGCCTTTGTACTTAAAGCGCTTACGGCTTCCAAATGCAACGCCCGGGTGACCATACATAAAAACACGGCTATATAACCTTTGTACGATTTATTACCGCGGCCTTTTGACACTCTAATATTTATTGGCCCTGCATAATCTACCCCGCTTCGTAGAAAAGGTTTGCCAGGTGATAATCGAGAGGATGGTAACTGTCCCATCAGTTGGGTCCTTACTTTCGCTGTGTATCGTATACATTTTACACAATTCCTTGCATACCCCTTTGCCAATGTCTTAACTCCCATGATCCAATACTTCGACCGTAAGTATGTAATCATTAGTTGCGGACCCCCGTGCATTGTTTTCTCATGTGCATCAGCGATTAAAAGCTTAGTTAGAAAGGATTCCTTTGGTAACAGGATGGGATGTACTCTTCCATAACTTAGCTGAGACATCTCAAGCCTACCTCCTACTCGAATTATTTCCTTAGGATCTAAAAATATATTTAATGAATTTAATTTTGAGTTTTTCTTCACTGACTTATTGTTTTTAATTCTTCCAATTCATTCGCAAATTTCTCTTCTTGGCATCTCTTAATACATATTTCTGTTGCTTCGTCTAGTTCTTGTGTAGTTAACTGTCGTAACCTTGTACCAGCATTAATTGATACCTTTACTCTTAAATTTAAAAATCTGCGACAGTAAGCTATCACTCTAATTAATCTTGATAACGAAGAAAATCGGTTCCAAAATGTAACATCTAAAGTACTCGTGTGTACTTTGATCTCTTCTAATTGTGTAGCAATATGTTTGGGTCTTTTAGACTCAACTATAGTTTCCTTTAAGAAGGTTGGACCTTCCCACCAAAGAGATACACTGGGAAGCTCTGAAGGAGATACCCCGCGTGACGCACAATCTGCTGGGTTTTGTTTCGAAGTTACATGGGCCCAATGATGTGTTTCTAAACTGCTCAAAATATCGGAAACTCGGTTCGCTACGAAAGTCTTCCATCGACTTGGATGACTATTTAACCAAGCTAATACCACTTCACTATCTGTGAACGCATACAAATTTTCTTTTGGTATCATCATAGCTTCGGCTATTTCCAAAATGAGCTTAGTCAAAAGTACTGCACCGCAAAGTTCGAGCCTAGGAATTGAAACTTGCTTTATAGGCGCGACTTTCGTTTTGGAAGACACTAAAGAAATGTGAATATACCCCCTCTCGTCAATCACTCTAAGGTATACCACTGCCGCATATGCTACTTTTGAGGCATCCGCAAACCCGTATAACTCTCGTTTTATTTTATTGCCCATGTACAACCAGCGTGGTATTTTTATGTCAACTAATGAAGCCAAGGATTGACGGTAAGTAAGCCATTCCCTTACTAAGTTGTTTGGAACTTCTTCATCCCATTGTAAGCCTGCTAACCACAGTTTTTGTATCAATATTTTTGCTATGATTATGCTTGGTGCTAGCCACCCCAATGGATCGAATAATCTTGCTATATCAGAGATAATTTTTCTATTGGTTACAGGTTCATCTATGGGCTTCAGTTCCAGAGAGTATTTGAAGCAATCGTCGCGGGAATTCCAGGTGAGTCCTAAAATTTTTGTAATTTCATCTATTTTTATCTGTAACGCTTCATCCTTTCCATCTCTAATTCTATCTAATAATTCCTGGCTATTGCTTTTCCATTTTTGTAACTGAAATCCACCCTTGGCTAGCACTTTAGTTAACTCCATATAAATTTTGAACGCTCCTTCTTTCGTTTCAGCTCCGGACATCAAATCGTCCATATAAAAATCGTTTAAAATTATTTTAGCTGTATCCAGACTCTCCCCACACTCATCAATCGCTAGCTGTTGCAACGCCCGAACAGCTAAGTATGGTGCCGAGGCTGTGCCGAATGTAACTGTTAGCAATTCAAACTCTGTGATTTCTTTTTCAGGACTATCCCGCCATAATATACGATGTAATGGAGTATCTTGTCTATTCACTAAAACCTGCCGATATATTTTTACAATATCCGCCACTATACAAATCTTATGTTCCCTCCATCGCATAATAATATGGCGAAGATCATCTTGCAAAGACGGACCAACCATTAGATCGTCGTTAAGCGACTTCCCGTTGCTTCGCTTACAGGACGCATCGAACACAACACGCACTTTCGTTGTGTCTTTATCCTCACGGATGACCGCGTGATGAGGTAAGTAAACACCGCTTTTATTATTCCTTTCTTGCTCTGTTACTTCTATCATATGATTCAGCTTTAAATATTCTAGCAGAACCTTTGAGTATTCGTCTTTTAATTTATTATTTTTTGCTAACCTTGCTTCTAACCCTTTAAGCCTTTTTTCAGCTATCCCTTTGGATTCACCGCATCCACCAATCAGGTTTGTATCCCGTAGCGGCAATCTTACAATGTATCTACCCTCTTGGTTTCTACGTGTCGCTGTTGTAAACAACTCTTCACATTTAGTTTCCTCCTCCGTTAGCATCCTTTTTGTTCCAGATGGTTCCTCCAACTCCCAGAATTTTCTCAATAATTCATCATCTTGGACGCTAGTATGCATCACGGTAATTTTTGAGGAAGAATTTATACCTTGGTCAACTTCCAAAGCACCCGATAGTATCCAACCTAATGTTGTTTCCTGGGCCAAGAGTGTCCCGCTCACATTTTTTTTAATACCGTGTTGTATGACTTGACTGTATACTTCAGCACCTAATAAAACATCGATTTTATTTGGCCTGAAGTAATCCGGATCAGCCAAATCATAGTCGCTCAAGTCTGCCCATTCTATCCTAGCTACCTTCGAAGACGGAAGAAGGGCTGTTACCGATTTCAGCACATAGGCATTGACCTTTATTTGAAAAGATGGATTTACTCTTGACCGAAGCTTGATCACCACAATGGATGTTGAAGTTGTACCTTTATCTCCACCCACACCTAACACCGTATTTTTTGACGGTATTTTATTTAAACCCAGATACTGGACCATGGATTCTGTGACAAAAGAACCCTGGGAACCCTGATCCAGTAAAGCCCTAACCACTTGGTAAGTTCCATTTTTCGACTCAGCCTTTACTAAGGCTGTGGTTAATAATACAGTTTTCGTACTGTTTCCTGTCGCAAGACATGAAACTAATGGTTTTTCGGACTCCTCCGCTTGATTGGCGGCCTTAATTTCCCCAAAATTTACCGATGGGGTTTCCGCGCGAGCAGCACTTCTACTTTCACCCCCTTCCGACCCCACAACACCCGTAGGGTGTAATAACGAATGGTGGCGGCGTTTGCACACTTGGCACTTGAGAGTGTTCTTACAATGCCTGGCAGTGTGGTTGCTAAGCAAGCAATTAAAACATAAATTATTCTGTTGAACAAAGTTCCGTCGGTTTTCAATACTTTCTTTAATAAATTTTGGACATGAACTTATCCTATGCTCACTTGCACAAAATGCGCAAGATGCCTTTTTATCTTTAATTACGTGTAGTACCTGTGTAGCCCTTGGAGCCCTATCTACCTTAGGTTCTATATTCTCTAAACCCCGATACTGATTTACCAGAAAATCTTTAAGTTGATCAAAAGTAGGAAAGTCATCCTTTGGATCTGATGTTATTTTTAACTCCCAGGCTCTTCTCGTAGCCTTATCTAGTTTTTCAGTCACTATATGGATGGTTAAAAATGATGCAAGATCTATCTTTAGGTTTTTTATTGCCTCCAAACAATCGGTGGTTGTATTAAGAAGTTTTTTAATTTCTGTTGCGGACTCTCCAGTTAAAGGCTTTTGATTCACTAAACGTTTTACTATTACGTTTGCCAAAAATCTTTTATTATTATACATGGACTCTAGTTTTTCCCAACTTGTACTATAATTGTCCGATGTCACATTTACATTTCTTAGTAAGAGTTCCGCGTCCCCGGTTAAATATCCTTTCAGATAATACAATTTCTGTGCATCATCTAACCTACTATTGTTGTGTATCAATCCTACGAACAAGTCTCGAAAGGTTGACCACTCATAATATTTACCCGAAAACATTGGTATTTTAACTTCTGGTAATCGAAAATTACTACCTTCCATGTTGCTAGGTCCCGGGCTAGGGTCAATCGCGTTACTTTTTCTAATAAGTTCTTTAAGAGTACTTTTAAAATGAATATATAGTTCCTCCACCGCATCATACTCCCCATCTTTATAATACTTAGAACTATATAATTCTGGTTTTTTAATTTCGCTTATCATTTTAACATGTGTATTATAGAAAAGTTGCCAAAGTTGCTCTAAACTTTCTAAGCGTGTTTCAAAATATGATACTGTAAGCCGATCTTTAGGGCATTTTTTAAAGTTATGGTCTACTTTTCAATTTTAGTTTTTACGTCTTCTTAAATATCAATAAAAATATCCATTTTGAACACCGATATAAGACACACAAATCACACAGAAAAATGAGATAACACAAGAATTTCTCAAACTACAACACATTATAAGTAACCAACTCAAACAATAAGTGGAAGAATATAATTATGCTAAACTTAATGTCCACTAATTAACAATCTTCTTGCACTTGTTCCAAACATAAAAGTATAAATTTGATTTAAGTCTTTTCAGTTTAATTTTATGAGTAACCCGTTTGAACCACTTTTTCTGAATTAAAAATCCAACACACGAACGACTTTAATTAAATTCTTCCTGTTATAATAATATTGAGAGTACTCACGATTTTTTTTTTCACTTATTTGCACTCACTGACTTGACGACGTCACGTCGCGTTGCACCACAATGGTGGCGCCCTCTGCCTGCCTGTCCACGAACTGCTGCCTTGTTGCACCACCACACAAGCGGCCTGCTTGTCCTCGAACTGCTGTCGTCCCTCCGGATGTTGCCGCCCACCAGTGACGCTGCACCACCAGCTGCTCCCGGCTTCTTCCGGTTCCACCTCCGGGTACCTCTCACCTGGTACCCCAATGAAGGGGATGATCTGGACAGCGATCCACTGCCCAGTAATGACGCGAAGGGTAGTACTCTATACCACCACTGGAGCCTACCACAAACACTCCCGGCCAATCCGACTCCGAAGGACCATGAACGAGGGTCGACTTGGAGAGGATTGGAAAATCAAACACTGGACTTGAATACTAAGCGCGTATAATAAACAATCAGTACTTGACTTGCTGCTCAAAGAAAACAAAAAAATAAATTTACCTCTTAGCTAAACGCCGGTAACGAAACCATACCGCGATCTATCTCGACGCCAACGCCATCTATCGAGCTTAGCGGTACTAATCCTTTAAAACTTTAATTTACCAATTGGATAATTCGTGCTATGGTTTCGTTGATTCTATATTTACGTGAACAATAAGAATGGAGACGCTGTAAGTACTCTTTTTGGGATTTTTCTGTAGTGACGCTAAATCTTAGGCGTGGCATTTATGAGTCTCACCGAATTATTCTCTTGATGGCAGGGTCCCTAGGTTACATTTAAGTCTTTCTATAGAAAAAACCTAATAAAATGGTCGGATCTTAACTTCATTTTATTTTTGGAAGAAAAATGCGGTCTTAGCAAAAGGTTCGGAACACAAACGTCCACGTGTCGAGGGATGACCAGGATTGTATGACCACGGCTACAATATTGCTTGTGGAATCTCCTCTCTGTACCTTTAATCTTCGCTCTTTGTTCGAACGATTGGGTAATAGTGGTTCATCATAAATTGTAAGTTCAACATACAATTTTCTGGATACTCATGTTAGTCTAGTGTGATGCAGTGTTAATAATAAATGTGAGAAGTGAAGACCAAATCTATGGACTCTTATTTACAACTAAACATTTCTCAAGCACAGAACCTGAAGATAGGTAAATAGGGTCTCATGCTGAAAACTATCTTTGACGCTAGCCAATGTAAGAAAATTTTCTTTACAATATATGCAGTGTAAGGAAGGAAAGAGGGATAGGGCACTCTATATAACTATATTGGTAAACTCAGAATATATATACAAGTGCCCACTTCGGCCAGGCAAACAGAACTGATCCCTAAAACAAATGTGATGCCTACCAATTCTATATTCGAACGGCTCTTAGATAATCTCAACAGCCAGCTGAAGGCCGGTACCCTCACGCGGACTTAGGCAGAGTGCACAATCGCCACAGTACATAGGTGTTGCCTTCGATAAAGCCTTGACTTTTAATGTGCACTGCCATAACACGAAGCAAAAGTTGGGTCCCGAAACCATTTATTACGGGGAGCAGCGCCCGATGTTCTTCAAATAACCAGCTTGTCCTTATACCTTTCTGCTGGCGAGTTCGTGTGCCCAGTGTGGCACTGTTCCATACATGCAAAGCAAGTCGACATCGCCCTGAACGAGACTTGTCGTATAATATTGAGATGCCTCAACATAACTCTGTTCAATAAGCTCTACCCATTGGCCGGTATTGCACTTACAGGAATACTTGAGAAAAAAAAAAACAAGAATCGATTCCCGACATTCCTTCTAATTATAATAGCCCCGGGTAGACAACTTACTTTTTTTGCTCCACACATGAGATCCAGGATCAGCCACCTTCAGTGAGATGCAAACTGTGAGAAGAACTTTACCAACCTCCCCCTGACTTTATGATACCTCAGGAGCACTTTTCACCCGAACGGAAACTGCACTGTTGCGTACCCAGGTAGGCCGCTGCAAAAACAACTTGGCAAGTAGGGTTTTAAAGACTCGTCTGAAACCCAATTTATTTATTATTATATACTTTATGGTACACTAAAAAAATACACACACATTAAGGAAAACATAAACTAAAAAACATATAATTGGCGTCCTAACCGAATTCCGCGATCTCTTCCAGGCAACCTGGAATGGACAGAGATTGCCTGGACACAAAATGGGGCTGCACTTGGTGCAAATATAAAGATTACAATACAATACAATACAATTATAGATACATAAATATATAAGCAAGAAAATAAGTGATAACAATTGATAATAACATTTAAAAAAAAACAGCTAGTACAAGAACATGGTCACAGTGACAAGTAATGCTCCCTTACTAGTCTTTTAAATACTGGTAGCATTGCGCACGTTTCAATGACACTGGCAATGCATTCCACAGACGAGCGGCCTGGACTATAAAGGATTATCTTGGAAAGTAGTGGAATCCATTGGCATTTTAAGTCTCAAGTTATCTGATGACCTAAGAACTTTCGTGTGGGAGTCGCAAAGAAACTGGAAACGTTTCTTGAGGTAGAGAAGGGTTAAAGGCGAAAAGAGCACATTGTACAGGAGGGCAATAATACGAGCATTCCGGCTAGGCGTATTGGCAACCACTTGAGTTTCACGCGGAATTAGGAAATATGATCATATTTTCGCAAACCAAATATGAACCATAAGCAAAAATTTTGAAGTCGCTCAAGTTTATCAAGTTGCATTTCAGTGAGGTCGAGATAGCTGGCATCAGCATAATCAAGGACGGGCAGAAGAAGAGATTGTGCAAGCGCAATCTTGGTAGCAGTCGGCAGGAAATTACGCAGTCTTTTCAAAGATGCAGCAGATGCAAATAGCTTACGGCTAACTTCCTGTAGCCCAATGTGAGTGCTGTGCCCCTGTCCAGAACGTGACTCACATACTGGAATGCCCCAAGTGCCCATACACCTGCAATACGGAGGACCTGATGAAAGCTACTGACGATGCAATAAATGTGGCCGGCTTTTGTGCCCAAAGTATTTAATAAATTCGAAACGATCGATTCGAAAGAACTATTTCCAAGAACAAATTTACATTGCGAATATTGATTTATAACAAAATTGCAAAACAGGTCAGTCAGTAGTGTTAACGTAACGGATATTAATATTTATTGACAAAGATGGTGGTGGAAAATGCTTTTTTTTTTTTGGGGGTGGGAAATCATCCTATGACTTCTCCCGCTCTGGGTGGAGCGAGAGCGCGTGTCACTCTTACTGACTAAAACCCACCCCTGTTCCTTCCTGCCTCGAGTGCCCAGGGGCGAGGTAACTCTGTTTCGAATTTATCCTCAACCCCCGGGCAGGCATCGGCCATGACTGGCCCCGTCCTTAATGCTGACCACTCTTTGAGGCGCGCGTGGAACACTACGCGTGGAAAATGCTTGAAATCTTTGAAGAATTTTCCTTGCGATTTCTCTTCTGTCTCTCTTCTCTTAGAACGATAGCTTATTTATTCTGACAGTTTCAAGCTTTTGCACTTTAACGACTGTCCTTTTCAATGCAGGCAGACAATCAGAAACGGGCTGGAGTAGAGAGCAGTCAAGGTCGGGAGCGAAGGCGTGGTGTATTGTGACGATTGTAGTCACAAAAAAAAGCCTAATCTTAGCGAGTCTCTACCGGCCATCAACTGGCTGGTAAGATTATTGGAGAGCCGTTTGAATTTAGAAGGTGTAGGCATCACATTTCTTTTAGAGATCAGTTCTGCTGGCCCGGCCGAAGTGAGCACTTATGTGATTTTCTTATAAAACTCAATATAATATTATTTAAACGCCCTCAGCTCTTTTCCTTATCCGCCCGTAGCGAGTCTTGCTCTTGTACACCGGACTCTCGCGTTGCCAGCGGGTAAGAAGACTACCACGAACTAACGAGGACGTCCAAAGATCCCTGCAGGCCGTACTGGTACCTTGGGGTCCTACAGTATCATCTATGCCCGCGAGAGGGGCACAACGTGGGATTGCCGCCCAGAAAGGGACAAAGACAGCAAAAGGGACGGACGAGAAAACTTGTAAAGGAGTCAAGAAGAGGCTGCGGTGACAGCGCGCCTATCTTTTTAGGCGGGCTATGTCCGCAGTCGTCTCCTTGAGTTTCGGCCCACATGACATGATGTCGGTGGGGCCGTGGGATTGTTCTTTTTAATGGTGTCATTAAAATATAGTATGTTCTTTTTAAGGCTCAACTCACACCAAAAGAGCGTCGAAGTGCAGCGAAGCGGAGCGCAGTTTCAGTGTCATATGAATTTTAGCTTTATTTTCATCACTATAATACTTATTATCGCATGAGAAACTCGAACGAGTCGCGCGGATGTCTGCGGCGCCGCGGGAATTCCGGCGAATTCCATAAACGGAGCCGTGCGACTGCGCATCGCTGCAATTCGCCGCTCTTTCGGTGTGAGTTGACCCTTAGGGTTCCGTACCTCAAAATGAAAAAGTCCGTCCGTCTGTCAAAACCATTTTTCTCGAAAATGAGTGGAGGTATCAAATTGAGCTTGGAGCTGTGAAAAATCAAACTTCTTAGTTAACGTAATCAAAAGAAACAGCTGGTGATGTCACATATTGACGCATATTTTGACATTCCCAAGGGAATAAAACCTATATGGTACTTCCCGTTGACCTACAATCATGAAATTTGGCAAGAAACAATGTCTTACACAAGTTAAGGAAAATCTAAAAATCATTATTCAATTACATCAAAAAAAAATAGGATTATACCTTAGATGATGTTCTCCTTGAAGCGAGGTGACCGTAATATGTGTGGTATCGTATTAAAGAGCTTCAGTAGCACTAGCTAAATCAGATTTAAAATAATTTCTACGACATCTGATTTTCGATTTAAAAGAAAAATTAAAAAAAAAAAAACTAAACCACACGTTTATACAGAGTCCGATTCGCACTTGACCTTTATTTTTTTGTTTTTCATTTAGTTTAACACTCGGTGCAGGCAAGCGACTTCTCTTATCACACTAATATTATAAAGGCGAAAGTTTGTGAGTGTGTATGTTTGTTACTTCTTCACGCTCGCACGGCTGGATCGATTTGGATGAAATTTGGTACGTAGATAGCTTATATCCTAGATTAATACATAGGCTACTTTTTTATCCCGGTCTACCCCGGTGAAACCGCGGGGTGAAGCTAGTAATCAATAATTAGGATATTTTCGTTCCCTAAAAATAATTGTGATTCCAAGATGAATTAATAATAACGTGATCCAATTCGGTAATAAACCTCGAGTTGTTTTCAAGGTTTATTCCCGAATTGGATCATAAACATAGTAAAAACATCCGAAGTCTTTTATATAGAATCGTTTTATTTACTTTGCGAGATCTGCCTTATAAAATAACTTAATGAGGAAAGTACATAATTAATTTATGGAAAGTGTAAATATAGAGCCTAATGCACAGTGCAGTCAAAAGGTTTCATCAATAATACATTGTTCTGCCTCGCCTTTTCCCAACTATCTTAAGGTCGGCTTTCAGTCTAACCGGATACAGCTGAATACCAATATTTGAGCGACTGCCTATCTGACCTCTACAACCCAGTTACTGTGTAATACTATACCCTTTGCACGGGGTCTCATCTCGAACAAAGAAAATTTTGTTCAAATAAGTCTCAATAGATGGCGTAATAAGCATTGATTTCTTATTGAAGATTAAGTAATATTAATATTTTGAAAATAAATATGGTAAAAACTGTACTTTCTTGTTTAATAAACAGCCCTAAGTACAAAATTGTGAAATAATTGGCTTGTAATTCAAATTTAGACGATTATTGGAATGAATTCTTAGACATCTATATTTCTTGTACCAATAGATGGCGCTGTTTAAAGTTTTATAGTTTATCCATTCGCCTCTTTAAAATTTAATAGTGACACATTTTGATACAGTAAAACTGATATGAAGTGCCAAAACTACTATAAAATAATTTCTCAATGTGTGAGAAAATTATAGGTAACACTTTAAGTAAATTCATTCAGCTTACAAGCTGTCGCTGCTAACACCATCTAGCGAGGTGTAAAGGACGGGCCCGAACGAAGATCAAAAGTTATTTGTGCTTGACGAAAACCCGTAGTTACGGCGGTACCGTTTCTTTGTATGGGATGAGGCATCTGTACGCTAGTATTATATTATCTGTGCCCTTTGGTAAGACTACTTGTCAGACTTTCGGGCTTCTGACGACCCGTAACGACTGTCAAAGTTCCACGATGGACAGCCGGGACCAACGGCTTAACGTGCTTTCCGAGGCACGGAGAAGTCTCAATGTGTAAAGATGGTCGCCCATCCATGGACCAACCCGGGCAAGCGTAGCTTAACCTGATGGATTGACCCGTGCGGCTGTTATTACTTTAGCCACGAGTTCCTCATCTATAATAATAATCACCTCTCTAATCTCCTTCATCAATACTACATATTATACTATAATATCTGCCTGGGTCGCGGGAGTAATCAAAGGACCGCGACCCTGGCATAGGCAACTGAAAGGACACTGGTGGGTTTTAGTCAGTTAGAGTCAAATAACATCTAACGCTCCACCCAGAGCGTTAGAAGTTATCTGATGATTTACCACCTTAAAAAAAATACTACAATATACAACGTGGCGCTACAATGGTGACACTAATTTTACACATGGGTTGGACTAGTGCCAATTAATCATTATAAAATAATGATAGGTTCAAATAATTCGAAAATTGAAAAAAAAAATATTTTCAAACGAACTAAATTAGTAATAAAAACTTTTTTACAAAAAAAAATGACAAGAAATGAAGAAACAAAACCAGAAACACTGTCTTCCGAAATTAAAGTTTTTTTTTTTTTTTAATGTATGTCCGCCGATTTCTTCGTCAGTTGTGGACCGATTTTCAAAATTCTTTTTTTATCCAAAAGAATATACTCCCAAGTTGGTCCCATATAAATTTTATCGAAATTGCTTCAGCCTTTTTTGAGAAACTGAACAAAAACGAAAAATTCGCGTACCTCGATGACGTTTTGGTGTTCTCCAAATGTTTAAATTCCACGTTCCATGTTATTGGAGTTTTTAGTTCTGGGGTATAACAACTAAAAAGTGAAAAATAAAAAACTTTTTTACAAAAAAAACAACCGACATCCAAAAAAAAATTACTCTAAAAATTAAAAAATAACTTTAAGTTCGGAAGTCGGTGTCAAATAACGAAGAAGTAAAATACAAACACCGACTTCCGAAATTAAAGTTATTTTTTAATTTTTAGAGTAAGTTTTTTTAATTGTTAAAAAGTTTGCACTAAGTACTATTTAAATAGTTTGAAATTTTTATTTTCGAATTATTTTAACCCTTATAGTCCCGATGACAACCCGGGTTGTCATCGGGCTTCTTCGACAACCCGGGTTTGTCCGCGGATCTTAAGAGGTAGGAGGCTGGTTTTTTTTTTGTTTTCAAACTCAGTTGAGTTTCGGATCCTAAGAGGTTAAATTTTTTTCCAAGCAAACGTTAACCTTGGGTTGTCGAAGAAGCCCGGTGACAGCCCGGGTTGTCATCGGGACTATAAAGGTTAACCCATCATAATTTATATGATTAATGGGTACTAGCCATACCCGTGTGTTAAATTAATGTCTCCATTGTAGCGCCACGTTGTATAGATACAGAGTTACTTATAGATTAATAATCATCATAACAGCCGAAAGACGTCCACTGCTGGACATAAGCCTCCCCGAAGTGTCGCCACAACGACCGGTACTGTACGTCTCGCATCCATCGGCTACCCGCGACCCTCTAGGGCCACCTTGTGGAAGGACTTCCAACGCTGTGTCTTCCGTTACGCGGTATAAAACTACAGAACTTTTCAGCCCCATCGACTATCTGTTCTGCGAGGACTGTGCCTTGCCCACTGCCACTTCAGTTTGGCGATTTTTAATAGAAACTTAAGGGTTGAACCTCATCTGGCAGCACGGAATCGCCTTTTTCCGTCGCCCTTTCTCTTTCTGTCGCTTAGAACTGCCATTTGCTAGACCGAGACAGAAAGCATAATGCGATAGCACGCGGCGGAATCCTCGAGGCGATCGGCATCACAGATAAAATGCAATGGTCGGCAGGGAGACTCCGGAACGCTGAAGCGCGCGATAGCATGCTAACGCATCCTTTCACCGCCGATCACTTGCTATCGCATGCTGTCTCACTCTATCGTACAATGGCGCACGCGGCCGCTCGTCAGCTCAGTGCAGCCTGTTCATTCATGCCGTACGGATGGAAATAACAATGACTGACGAATCTTTTTATTATTTTGATTTTGCATTTCTTGCAAAATACACGCTAGAATCACTGCTCTCTCTTCTGTGGTCCTATCCATCTCGCGCTTGAAACTAAACTGATCATGAAAGAACGCGGCAGTATGCCACCCATGCTGCAGCATGCTGACGCGTGCGATCGCCTTTTTTGTCTGCGGAATGCGACAGCGCGCGTTCGCATGCGGCAGCATACTGCAGCACGTGGTAGCACAGGCGGAACAAATGCGATTCCGTGCTGCCAGATGAGGTCCAACCCTAATATGCGAAAGTAACTCTGTATCTGTCTCTGTCTGTGACCTCTCCAAGTTTCCTCGTCTTAACGGCTGAATAGATTTGGATTAAACGTGGCAAACGGGTAGACAATATGCTGGATATAGGGGTACCTTAAATCCCGAGAGTCAACTTTCACGAGGACGTAGCCGCTGGTAGAAATAAGTGGTATAATTATAATTATATAAAGCATGGTTTTAAGTTAGGTAGCGTCTGTAATAACCGCGGCAATTTAATGTAATTTTTATCTTTGCGCAGGAATTTCCAAGTATATATTTATTTATAGCAAAGTGCTATACTAATAGTAGAAGCTACTGATATAAGTGTACCTTACTATATATAAACACGTTTGGGTGTGTAAATGTATCTCTTTCCTCCTTTTTGCTGTGTGGGAACATAGTATAATTTGAGTGTTGATATGTACTCATATTATCGGTATACACAACACAACGTTAATTAATTATTATATAACAAAACACTTGAATAGAAACATAGAAAACAAAGTGAAATAAAGACAGAATAAAAAAAAATGGCCAAGTGCGTGTTGGACTTCACACATTTAGGATTCCGTACCAAATAAGGGAATTTCAAAGAAATAATCTGATTTATCAATAAATTGGTACATATTTCGTAGTAAACTGTACGTAATAATAAACATTATCACCAAATTTCAAGTACATAGGGCAATGGGAAGTTAAAAACCTTTTTTGGAACAAAATTTTTTGACTGCTGACAGACGACGGTCAGGCGGAGAAACGGACAGACAGATAAGTGAGTGATAGCAATAGGGCTCCGTTTGGACCCTTCGAGTACGGAACACTAAAAATAAAAAAACACAAATATTTAAAATTAAAGTAGATGAGAATAAGTAAACATTAAATTGGTAGATTCCTGCATTCCCGTACCTCCGAAACTAATCTTTTAACTTATTGTACTACGTACTTAGTACAATAAGATGCGTTTTTCCTGGTTATGTACTATGCCTGAATCGAAATTTAATAATACCTATTTCGTGTAATGATATAAGTTATTACACAATGAATATAAATAGTTGTTGTTAACATTTTCTTAAATACCCAAACACATACCCTTTCCCCTTCGTCACATCTCCCCATCTCATCGCCCATTCCCCTCGGTGGAGGGGATGATCAGTGGAATAGAATCACGGAAAGTCATAGAAAATAAATAAAAAATGGCCAAGAGCGAGTCGGACTGGCGTGCACAGGGTTCCAAACAAATCATATTTTTTCAAGTTTTTTTTTTAACTGAAAAGTAAACTACTTTCTGTATTGTTTCAAAATTTTAGGCCCATTGGTTTCAGAGATGAGGGGCGGGAATGGTCCTTTTTCTTCTATTTTTTTTAATAACTTCAAATTTTTTTATTTTTAAATTATGATAAAAATATATTCGACACCCTCACAATGTGTCCTTTCATTTGATATGTCATACGACACAGTTTGATCAAACTCTCAAAAATAAAACTATTTCCGCATGCATTCATACAATTATTACATATATACAAAATAGCGTTCTACCTTTTTGAAGCAAGATTATGTGTAATATCGATTTAACTATTTGTATGTTTTGAGTGTGTGGATGGCAAGAGTAGAGGAAAACTAAAGAAACGATCGATAGATTGTTTAAAAGATGATGAATTTCTAGAGAGGGCAAGCGAATGACGACTAAGAGAGAGGTATGAAAGAAGAAGAGGTGGCGCACATTTAACTTAATTTTAGAAACAGAAGGTATAAGGACACGGTTGAGGGTGATGACGGCCATTTTAGCTGCTAAGACAAAAGTACCAGCGCATGTGCTTCGCGGAGCGTCCTGGGTCCAATCCTCAGGTCAGATAATGTGTGGGGTTTTCCATTATGATTTCATATTGCAGCTTGAGCACCATTTGATTTTAAGTTTTTTTTAAACAAAATTCTGCACCATCTTGCTAGGGCCTGGCCGTTTAGAAGGGCTGCGAGGGGGCGAAGCTAACTTGCAGAGGGCTGTCAGACAATAGAATAGAATAGTTTAGAATACTCTTTATTATAAATTTCAAATGAAATATGAAGAAAACATTACATAGGGTGACACAATGGGCGGCCTTATCGCTAAAAGCGATCTATTCAAGACAACCTTTTTAAACATAGAATAAAATAAATATTCAAAGTAGACAATGGTGTTGATTCTGTTATGCACAAACTAAACTTAATTTAGGCTATTGCTATCTTTTTTCTCTCTAATGAAACAAGAAAGAGACGGACGTAAATTAGAGCTGTCAAATTTAGTTTGAACTAATATTTCCATACAAATTAAGGGTACACGTAAAAACATGTCGTCTAAAAACACGGCGAAGCGCAAGGCGTAAACTAGTTTGACATCTCTAACTTAGTGCATAGCTATAGGCGTCCTTTTCTCGCACTGCCTTTTAGTAAAAGATTGCAATTCTCTAATTTTAGTTTAGATATTGAACAAGAGAATCCGTGCCAATCTATATGTTTAGATAATAAACATCAAATTATATTATTAATATCTACAAGAATTATTAAGTAGTATTTTGTGGCTCGAATCATGAGCAGTAAATGATAAATGATACTTATTTTGTCGATTACGAAGAACACACTTTTAAACGTCAACATTTTGTGTCAGTTTAAGCTAGATGAGGCAAAGATTCACAAACTACCAAGAGCTAACAACTATTAGAACGTACAATTTATTTATTTTAATAATACCCTTTTCTGAAATCCGCAGAGAACGAAGTCGCGAGCAGAAGTTATAGTATATAATCATACCTAGTAAACTATTTTTTTTTCCCAATTTAAAGGCGACTTCATTCCTTCCTTAGGCTTACTGCATTCACTGGCAGATTAATACTTGGCATATTGATGTTTAATGTCATTTTGTACTATTTGAATAAAAAATACATTATAATTATATTGACCAAGGTCACAAGAACACCCACACACAGTGTAAAGACTTGTAAAATACTAATTATAATAAATAATATTTTTTTGCTGCTGAATTACAACGTTTACTGTTAAACAATAATTTAAATTACGAAAATCTGACAGCTCCGATCTGAAAAAAAGTGGCATAGGTCCTGCGTCAATGAGACCCATCTGCCTTACTGACAGATGAGCATGATGCAAATACTTTTAATAGGCAAAAGAAGAGATGGCGATACTAAGATTGCCACTCGTAATAAATAACGTAAGCGCCAAAATAAATTTATGTATTTTATAACATAAAAGTATTATTAAATCACAATCTGTTCAATCAAATGTTTGATAAGTTTATTTTCTATGTTTTAAAGAAAATTTCATAAAATAACTCTGAAGCGTAGTAAAAATATGGATTAAACTTTGCATTTTTTTTTTATTGAGAAAATTTCTATGTATCGTGCTTTCCTTCAATCAAATTGAAGATCTTAAAGTCAAAAAGTATATAACGAAATGTTAAATCCCTTTTCCAAGTACTTGGCAAGATACACTAAAAAGACAAACAGCCTTTTTATCAATGTCCACTTAAGAGTAATTCTTTGAAAAATAATACTTTGGTGAAGTTGTTACTTATTTAATATTTAAAACAAATAGTAGGTATAAATGTTAAATTTTGGAAAAAATGATTTCGTTTTTAAAGGCATATACAGGGTGTAACGGAAAGGTGTGGTCATATTTTTAAGAATTGCATCTGCCCAACGATATGAACAACTTTATTCAAGAAAAAGTGAGGAATTTTTAAAAAAAAAATTTCATTCGCGGCTAGGCGGCTAGAGCTCCGGCAGGATCTCATGGCGACATGGAGAGAGCGACTGTCGCAACCCAGGGTTGGCACGCCACCATTGCAGCGGTAGTGCCCCTCTTTGAAGAGTGGCTAGAGAGGCGCCACGGCGTCTTCACCTTCCGCCTGAGATAGGTCCTCACCGGACACGGAAGTTTCGGAAGGTTCCTGTGTAGGATAAGGCGGAGGGAGTCCTCGGGTGTCCCCACTGTGAGGATCGCCCAGAGGACACGGTAGAGCACACGGTGGAGATCTGCCCCGCTTGGGCGGAGCCCTGCCGTGTCTTCGTGGAGGCGATCGGCGGCAGCGACCTCTCGCGCCCGGCCCTGGTCCAGGCCATGTTACGGAGCGAGAGGGAATGGGAAGCAGTCTCCTCCTTCTGCGAAGCAGTAATGCTCGCGAAGGAGGAGGCGGAACGGGTGAGGGAGAGGCTGCAACAACAGACTCGCCCTCACGCCCTCAGCAGCAGCCACCGCAGGAGACGCCTTGGGCGGAGGACGTCGTGAGACGATCTCCGGCCACCGTAGACCCGGGCCTGCGGACGGCGAGTAGTGGGTAACTCGCCGTCCAATCAGCACCAGGCCCAAGAGTCAACGGCGCGTAGTGTTCCACGCGCGCCTCAAAGAGTTGTCAGCAAACACGACGGGGCCCATCATGGCCGATGCCTGCCCGAGGGTTGAGGATAAATTCGAAAGAGTTACCTCGCCCCTGGGCACTCAAGGCAGGGAGGAACAGGGGTGGGTTTTAGTCAGTAAGAGTCTGACACGCCCTTCCGCTCCACTCTAGAGCGGAAGAAGTCATAGGATGATTTCCCACCCCCCCAAAAAAAAAAAAAAGAGGAGCCGCTTTTTGTCTGTGACCATTTTTAACCGACGTAAAAAAAGGAGGAGGTTCTCAATTCGACCGTATATACTGGGTGGCGCAAAAGTAAAGACCCTATTTGGTTCAGCTATAACATTTTTTCTAAATTAGAAAACTAGATTTAGATTTTTTTAAATGTATATTTGTGCCATTAAATTTCGTACCATTAGGATTTAAAGATGATGTCTTTTAAATGGTGACCTCCAGAGTTGATACACATTTGAGCCCTATTTATGACATTTTGCATAACTTGCCGTAACACTTCCTGCGATATGTTCGTTATTTCTTGACGAATGTTTTCTTTTAGAGCTGCGAGAGTCTGTGGCTTGTTCACATACACCCGAGATTTCAAAAAACCCCAAAGAAAGAAGTCTGGACTGGTCAGATCGGGTGATCTTGCAGGCCAAGGCAAATCGCCAAAACGAGAGATAACTCGGCCTGGAAAAGCGTCCCTCACTAAAGTAAAACGAGTAAAACGGTAAAACGGACGGAGTAAAACGGTCCATGTTTATTTTCAGTGTATTTTACATTTGTTCACTACACAATTTTCAACAACAGAATGACAGAAAATGTCATATAAAAAAAAAAAAGGTATTTTCTTTAGTGCCACTACTTTTGCGCCACCCGTTATATATATGTAATATATGTGTGTAGCGTGTAAGGTTTCGTGTACGGGAAAACACAAGTGAAACGCTCGATAGTCAATTACCAACTGTATTCGTAGTTTCATTTTGTGCTTATGCAGCTGTGTCCCCACATATATATATATATTTTGTTGTGTATGATCAGCCCTCACTCCGATATTTATGAACTGATTTAGATTTTATTTTTTGTTAAATAGGGTATACCTCAAGGGTGGTCCCACGTCCAGGAAGTTAGGATCTGATGATGGAATCCTGATTAAATTGAGAGAAACCCTCGAAAATTTTGGGCACGAAAAGTGTTTCTGCATGTATGTTCAGCCTTCACTCCGTTAGTTATGAACCGATTTTGATAATTCTTTTTTTATTAGATAGGGTATACCTCAAGGATTGTTCCATGTCAAGAAAACAAGGATCTGATGATGGAATCCTGACAAAATTGAGAGAAACCCTCGAAAAATGAGAGCACAAATAGTGATTCTGTTTACTTTCATAACTTAATCAGGTATTTGCGATTAAGAAACATCACATCATGAAGCTGAGCTGATGATGGAAACCATGCATTTGCTAAGCAATTAGATATAGATATGATGACTGTGGTTTTAGTGACAGACACCACTTAATATGCTTTGAAGAAAAGACGTCTTTACAATATTGGAGGTAAGCTCAATTGGTCAATTATCCTGGGAACCTCAAGGAAGGATGGTTCTATCATCAGCTCAGTGGCAAGAGGAATCATCATCATCTGCCTAGCCTTTTCCCAACTATCTTTGGGTCGGCTTTCAGTCTAACCGGATGCAGCTGAATACCAGTATTTTACATGGAGCGACTGCCTATCTCTACCTACGTAGAGCCTATTTCATTTCTACGTACAAATAAAATTTAGATAATTAATCAGATTGTGGTTTGGCGCCGACTCAAAATTATTTAATATTAAATTTGATATTTTAAGTATGAGCTCAATCCTCTAGACTTTATTTCTTGCTTTTTATTTATTTTTCGACGGTTAATGTTTTTGTTAAAAAGTTTTTTTTATGTGTGGTTTTTATACGTCATTCAGATTATTTACATAGGATATGACTAACTAGCTAAATATCTAGAGGCTTCGCTTTTTACCAACCCGATATTTGAATTTTAAAATCGAAACAGTTTTTAAATTTTGTAACAACAAACTCTATGTGCGACCCATGCTTTTTATGCTCTTTTCACTACTCACTTAAAAGACAACTTAAATTACACGTTACTAAAGTCAATACTTGAGATGATGGCGATGAATTAAAATTATCTCGAATATTTTTTTATACCGGACTAAAAGTAGCCAATGACCTGCAGCAATAGTGTAGTTTTTAGGGTTCCGTACCTGAAGTGTCCAAACGGAGCCCTATTGCTATCACTCACGTGTCCGTTTGTCTGTCTGTCTATCTGGCCGTCGTCTGTCGCACAGATTTTACAGCCAAACGGTTGGAGCTAAAGTCTTCAAATTATCACAGTAAACATCTTGTTGACCCAAAGCCACATTTGGTATATTTGGTACGGAACCCTAAATGTGTGAAGTTCAACACACACTTACTGACTAAAACCCACCCCTGTTCCTTCTTTGCCTGAGTGCCCAGGGGTGCGGTAACTCATTTTCAGAATTTATCCGCTACCCCTAGGCATGCAGGCACCGACCACGATGGGCCCCGTCAGTGGTGGCTAACAACAATCTCGCACACACTTGGCTGGTTTTTTATATTCATAAAAAAATCTTTATAGGATCAGTAGTGTACTTTCTGAGATTTCAGGGTGGCTGGTGAGTTTGGAAGAGTGACCGCAGCTCTGTAACAGTGCAATTTAATGAACACTGATGCGTTTTAGTCCGAGTATGACACACCCTGAGCTCCACCCAGAGCGGGCGAAGTCATCAAATTGTTTCCCACCCTCCTTTTTTTTTTGTGGGGTGGGAAATCATCCAATGAATAGAAAGAGTCTGACACGCCCTCCCGCTCCACCCAGAGTGGGAGAAGTACTCTGGGTGGAGCGGGAGGGCGTGTCAGACTCTTACTGACTAAAACCCACCTCTGTACCTTACCTGCGAGATTGTCTTTTACAAACAAACATGTTTACAAGTTCATAATAATATTGATGAAAATAAACAAAATTAAATGGGAAAGTACAATTTTAATATTATTCATGCGTTTCGTTAGCGAAGAAGGGTTAATATTGACCGATGGGCAATGGTGCCGATTCTCTTGTTGAATATCTAAACTAAAATTAGAGAATCGCTATCTTTTACTAAAAGGCAGTGCGAGAAAAGGACGGCTATAGCTATGAACTAAGTTAGAGATGTCAAACTGGTTTACGCCTTGCGCTTCACTGTGTTTTTAGTCGACATGTTTTTAACCTTTTTTTTTGTTTTTTTTGGGGGTTGGGAAATCATCCAATGACTTCTCCCGCTCTAGGGTGGAGCGGAAGGGCGTGTCAGACTCTTACTGACTAAAACCCACCCCTGTTCCTCTCTGCCCTGAATTCCCAGGGGCGAGGTAACTCTTTCGAATTTATCTTCAACCCCCGGGCAGGCATCAGCCATGACGGACCCCGTCCTGTTTGCTTACAACTCTTTGAGGCGCATGTGGAACATTACGCGCCGTCGACTCTCGGGCCTGGTGCTAATCGGACGGCGAGTTACCCACTACTCGCCGTCCCCAGGCCCGGGTCTACGGTGGCCGGAGATCGTCTCGCGGCGCCGGAAGCCCCTGGCGTCTCCTGCGGCGGCTGCTGCTGAGGGCGTGAGGGCGACTCTGTTGTTGAGTCTCCCTCACCCATGCCACCTCCCTCTTCGCGAGCATTACTGCTTCGCAGAAGGAGGAGATGGTTTTCATTCCTTCTCGTTCCGCACCATGGCCTGAACCAGGGCCGGGCGCGAGAGGTCGCTGCCACCTATCGCATCCACGAGGACAAGGCGGTGCTCTGCCTAAGCGGGACAAACCTCCACCGTATGCTCCACCGTTTCCTCTGGGCAATCCTTGCAGTGGAAACACCCGGGGGTCACCTCCCGCTTGATTCTAAACAGGAACCTCCCGAAACAGCCGTGTCCGGTGAGGACCTGCGTCAGGCGAAAGGTGAAGATGCCGTGGGGCCTTTTCAGCCACTCCTCAAAGAGGGGCACTACCGCCGCAATGGTGGCGTGCCCAGCACTGGGTTGCAACAGTCGCTCTCTTCGTGTCGCCATGAGATCCTGCCGGAGCTCTGTCCACCGAGCCGCGAGGTGTAGCGGCAGCGGAGTTTCGTCCCGGCGTTTCGCCTCCTCGCGCCACTCATACAGGTGCGCGAGGATTTTTGCCTCCAGATCCCATGGTGACAGTCCGGCAAGGAGGCTCGCAGCCTCACGGGAGATCGTGCGATGTCCTCGGATCATACGGATCGCCATGACCCTTTGGGACGCGTTTATCTGGCGAGCTATCGCTGCCTCAATGAACGCTCCCACACCGGTGCCCCGTATGGGGCCATGGACCGCACGATCCCCGTGTATGATTTTACCCTTATCCCTAATTTGTATGGTAATACTGGGTAAACTTAATTTGACAGCTCTAATTTACGTCCGTCTCTTTCATGTTTTATTACAGAGAAAAAGATAATAATAGCCTAAATTAAGTTTAGCTTGTGCAAACAGAATCGGCACCAATAACAATATAAATTAGTTAATATTTTAATTAGGCGGCTCATACAAATATCAATAAGACTGTTCTTTTAACAACAGAAACTTAAATTTTTAGAGTTATTAATCGCAGGGGCAGGGGGAAGAGATGTAAATTTTTTGTAGGTATAAACGCATAGGGGAAAGATGGGAAGGTGAAGAGCTAAACCGTGGTGGTATTTTGTGAGTCTTTACTGGGCTCCGTCATCTTGAGGGTGAACCGATAGGCAATGGTACCGATTTTCGTGTTCTATAACTTTATTAAAATCAGAGAATCGGTATGACGGCTATAGCTATGATCTAAATTAGAGCTTTAAAACTTGTTTTTGCCTTGCGCTTTATCGTGTTTTTAGTCGACATGTTTTTAAGTGTACCCTTAATTTGTATGGAAATTATTAGGTCAACTAAATTTGACAGCTCTCATTTACGTCCGTCTCTTTCAGTCATGTTTTATTATAGAGAAAAAAATAGCAATAGCCTAAATTAAGTTTAGTTTGTGCAAAACAGAATCGGCACCAATGACAATATAAATTAGTTAATATTTTAAATAAGCGTCACAAACAAATATCAATGAGACTGTACTTTAAACAAGAGAAACTTGTTGTTTTCATTAAATTCGCCTTATTAAACAATAATTAGTTTGAGTGTGATTATACATACATAGGTATACAGATGTCTCGCCCAGATTTATTACAAAAATCTTATTCTAAGTTTTACATCTGTTAATTTCGTTTTTAGGGTTCCAGAAGTTCGAATGAAAAACGGAAGCCTTATAGGATCACTCGTGTGCTTGTCTGTACGTCTGTCACAGTTAATTTGTTCCGAATGTACTGGACCGATTAAAATGAAATTTGGTACATACATGAGTATCTGTGACCCAAACACGGAGGTCACTTTTTGGGTGCAAATCGGAAAATACAAAACAAAGTTTTCAAAACAGTACCATGCTACATATCAAATGGAGCTTATTGTAAGGGCCTCAAATGTTTTTTTTTTTTCATAATTTTAAAATATACAAGCACAACATTTTTAAGTTATAAGAAAATTTATGAAACATGTCCTCTTATTTCCGACAACAGCTGGCCTAATATTTTGAAAAAATACTGAATGAAGTTCTTTACTTAAATACTACTGGAAAACCCCTAGGAAGTCTAACAGTGTGCAACGAAAAGGTGTGGTCATATTTTAATAAACGGTTCTGCCCATGGAAATGAACAAGTTTTCAAAAATAAAAAGAAAGTTCCCAAAATTAAGTTGTACTTTCTATACAAAGTTATAATCAGCTGATCAATATTTGTATGGGAGGCAAATTTTTTTTTTAAGAAATTCCTCTTTTTGAAGAAAGTTGTTCATATCGATGAGCAGATGCAGTTCTTAAAATATGTCCACACCTTTACGTTACATCTTGTATACATAATTATGTAGTTAAAAAAAAGATAAAATAATATATTTGTTTGGAACTCTTTGTGTGCGAGTGTGACTCGGTCTTAGCCAGTTTTTTGTACTACTAGAACTATGTCATGATAATATCAAAAAACTTGGAAGCTTCAACAATGTATTCAAGTTTATTTTACAAGCAAACAATGCTTACTTTTTATGTACAAACTAAAAGAAGGAACAAAAAATGAGAAATGGAAATGAAAGTGAAAATCATTAATAATTTTTACAGTTTTCTGAAAACTTGTTCAATTTATCATTTTGTAGTCTGAATGTCTGCAGTAAATAATAATAATATCTTGAATCATCCGTGCACGTTCGCTCACGATTTACACGGGCATTCCTCTTCTGTTAGCTCCTCATATCTGAAAAGAAGAAATGTACAATCTTAATACAAACAAGATCTAGACTTTAAAAGAACTCCAAGTGCATATATTGGTATTTTATATGTATAATAAATATTTTATAGCCTTATTTACATAGGTTCATATTTTACACGATACTACTCTCGAAAGTGATCTCTCTCTATCACTCAAAGGTTTGCTAGGAGAAAACTCAACTTTGAGTTAAGCTCGCCTTTGTACATGAACTGTGTAATTACTGTGTTCTGTGTTAAGATGTGGTGTACACTACAGAATTAAGACAAATAAAAGAATATTTATAGTGAAATGTACAGAGTAACCCGCGAAATTCAAATTTCCTTAAGGTCAGTATCAGGTTATTGATGATGAATGGTGATCAAAATATGATCCGCGGCTATAGCAACAACGTATTTATAGAACTGTAATCTTTCAGATCATCATCATGTCAAATGTCATGATTTCATAAAATCTGTAGTACTTGCTATGGCCGTGAATCATATTTTGATCAACTTATAACCTGATACTTTTTTTTTTGAACGTGCAAAATGGAAAAAAACGTAACATAATTTGAATTTCGCGGGTTACCCTGGTGCTTCCCCCTTAATACAAAATAATTTGACTTAGAATATAATAACTTTATAGCTAAATATGTATATACAAACTGAAAATAACTAATATGCACAAACGAGTAAGAACCATTAATTGTGCATCAAAAAAATTTTCCACATCGTTGTCATTTACGAGTATTTGTTTTTTTTTTAATTTATTTTGTCATTTTATTATAGTTTGGAAGAATTTTGTTATTTCTTTTGATAAATACTTATATAACTTAGGTACCTATACAAAACAAAACAACACATTTTTATCAAATTAATGAGTTGACAACTTAGATATATTAATTAAACTCGGACCAAAAGTGGCAATTATTCAAAAAAAGTAGTTATTTATTCCTACTTACTGTTTGCAAGAAATACATAGATGTAATAATTTTACGTGACCAGCTGGACAGTCTGCAAAGTCGACAGACGCTCTCTTGAAACGTAGAACTCCTAAAGTGTCTGGTTGCTCGAGTGCTAAGCTGTCAACCGGTTGCGCCGCACATAGCGCGGCGAGAAAAGCTACCACTACGAACATGATGAAGAACTTCATGATGACACTAGTTTACTTATCGACTGCTGTGAGCAGAATGCGATGCAAGCATTGTCGTGTGACTGGTTTTATAACTAACCCTTAATAACTCACGTGGGGTCAGAAAGACTCCAGCGTTCATTCAATATGGCATACTTATTTCCTATGTTGAATATGTATTAACCTTCTTTTTGTTGGCAATTTTGAACAAAATAAATATTTGGCCGCAGCGCTCGTCTATGGTCGATCAGACACTATGCGAGTAAAATTCGTGTAACTAACAGTGTAAATATTCGTGTAACTTTTTTACGATTTGGTATTTGAAGTGTATAAACCTAAGGGAGATTGTTCTGCATCCAGACATCTTTCGCCCCAGATCAAACAGCGAAAGGAATTAATTAACTTTTCATGTTCTAAATTACGAGTATGCCCATTGCTAGCAGCTTGCCCAGTGCCCATCACATTTATGTCAACTGAGTTAGCAAATACACCTGCTGGTCTATAGCATAGAAACTAGGTAAGGTATCTTACCGTAGTCTTTAAAAACAGTAATAACTTAATATAATGAAAAAATTAAATTAACCATTAAACTCTAAATGTAATTTTTAATGAAGAACTTGTTTACAATTATGTAGTAACTACAATCAAAAAACTAGAGATGAGATCAATAATCACAAACCAAAAATTAAATCAACATAATTATAATAAAAATACATTTTTTTCTTAAAGATAAGATACTATTCAATCAATTAAAAAAATCTGTAGTCACCGATATATATCATTTTACAGAACTGGCAACGGTCAAACTTTGGTTATTTTTATTGGCAGTGAGCATAATTTGTTTGACACACTGCAAGCACACATGTTTTTTACACGATTTACATTGGTCATTAGATTTGCGATTTAACTTAGCAGGACAACTGGCACAGGTTTTCCGTGTTTTTGGCCAGTCTTAATAAAAAAAAAACAAATAGCAAAATTACTTTAAATAGTTACGTAAGTGGTGACATGGGACGCCGGGGCGAAACTCCGCTGCTGCGACAACTCGCGGCTCGGCGGACAGAGCTCTTCGAAGCAGCAATTGTCGCAACCCAGCGCTGGGCACGCCACCATTGCGGCGGTAGTGCCCCTCTTTGAGGAGTGGCTGGAGAGGCCCCACGGCGCCCTCACCTTCCGCCTGACGTAGGTCCTCACCGGACACAGTTGTTTCGGGAGGTTGCTGTGTCGGGTAGGACGGGAGGAAACGCCCGGGTGTTTCCACTGCGCGGATCTGGTCTGCTCCGCTTGGGCAGAGCCTCGCCGTGTCCTCGTGGATGCAATAGGCGGCAGCGACCTCTCAGGCGGCGCGCCTGCCCTGGTTCCGGCCATGGTACGGAGCGAGAGGGAATGGGAAGCAGTAATGCTCACGAAGCCAGAGGCGGGACACGTGAGGGAGACTCAATAACGGAGTCGCCCTCACGCCCTCAGCAGCAGCCGCCTCAGGAGACACCTGGGACTTCCGGCGCCGCGAGACGATCTGCAGCCACCGTAGACCCGGGCCTGCGGACGGCGAGTAATAGGTAGCTCACCGTCCGATCAGCACCAGGCCCAAGAATCGACAGCGCGTAGTGTTCCATGCGCGCCTGAAAGAGTTGTCAGCAATATAGATGGGGCCCGTCATGCCTGCCCGGGGGTTGAGGATAAACAAAACAGAGTTACCTCTCCCCTGGGCACTCAGGGCTGGAAGGAACAGGGGTGGGTTTTAGTCAGTAAGAGTCTGACACGCCCTCCCGCTCCACCCAGAGCGCCACAAAAAAAAAAGTGTTGACATGGGGTCTGAGAGACCGCTGCCGAACTTAACATAAAAGAAAGAAAGAAAGAAAATACGTTTGTTTACGGTAAACATGACGCAAAAAACAGAGAAACACAAAAAAAAAGAAAAACTGGGGGAAAACATGCGTCACATCCACGCACAACGGCCATCGCTCAGATAAGTGCTATGACCCTATGCAAGACAGAGCCCCAGCGCTGGTCAATGTGTCTTACCGATTTGGCACTATACGACGCAACTATCCCTCTTTACGGCGTGGATGCAACTAAAAGACGAAGCTACTCAGGCGTTAAAATAAAGGAATCGTGGGGAAGGGGGTGAAATGATGTTTCACTGACGCTGCTCGGCCTGTGAGACCGCTTGTCACCAGTTGTGTGTGTGTTTTCGAACGATTTTATTGAATTCTTTACGATTATGTTCTTGTCATCTTCACTATTTCTGCTGTGCCTTTTGTACTTTTATAATTATGTTTTGAGCATTTAGTTTGCAAAATAATAGTTATAATACTTACTATATACTTTAAAACTACAAGCTTTTGTCTCAAAAATTCTGTTTCTTCTGCACAACCATTAAAAAAAACCGGCCAAGTGCGAGTCGGACTCGCGTGCAGAGGGGTCCCAATGAATCACATATTTTTTAAATGGCTTAAAAAAAGTAAACATCTTTTTAGGACAAACTTTAATAAGAACTAAAAATACTAATTAAAACTTAGATACTTTGGTATTTATGTTTTAATTAGTATTTGTATTATAAGTACGCCTATGCGTAACTACTACGATAATATTTTAGGCAAGAGACGTTCACGCCTCAAGCTTTAAAGAAATGTTAGAATTACAACTATAACATTTTCAGTTTATGTTTTTATTTGATTGAAGCTTGCCTTAAAAAGATTTTAATTTATCTATACTTTTTCACATTATAATTTCTTGAAATACTTATCCTGACACCAGGAGCGTATCTACTATAAGGCCGAAAGTGTTAGCCACCTCACCTGGGGCAGCAGCAATCTGACATTATTCTTCTAGCCAGCTGCCCCATAACTTCCTGTCAGTCAAAAGAAATCGGAATCTATACGCGCTGTGCTATAATGTTTCAAAACAAATCTAACTAGCCTTATCTCATCGGGCTACATTGTTAAGTTGAGGGTTTCCTATGATGACCGTCCAGATCCAACATCAACCTTTTTTTTTTTTTGTGAACGTCAGACCCTGGACTACACCTATTTTTTTTGTGAGGTGGGAATTGGCAACCTTGTACCAACTTTCCAAGATGCGGGACACTTTTTTGAAAATCGTTGCAGATTCTGTATATCATCAAAATCTAATGACAAGATAATGAATGCGATTTACCTAATGTTATTATATGAATAAGTAAAATACTTTAACCAATGGAGTGTGTTAGAGAAATTATGATTGTTTAGTTAAAATAACTTGTTTGCACTAATAATTAAAATCCATGAAATTCTGATTTCAATTGATTTTAGGGGTCAGATCGACCCCAAGCGCGAGTAACTAGGGGTTAATTGACATTTTATTATACCGGTTTTATAAAATGTGTCTCAATAATATTTTTTAGCCTTCTCAACCTCACACTCGTAAAATAGTCTATTTGAATTAAACTCCCATTTTTTTCTCATAACATAAATGTATGCGTCTTTCTTTCTTTCTAATATTCTTATTATTCCATTTATTGAACTTTATGTACATACTATTATCATTTTTAAATATTCAAATAATAAAAATATAAAAACATTTAAAAATAGTAGCCCACCGGCATCGGGATAGGGTCCAAGCTACCGGTGGTCAAGGCTCCTGAGAAAGAAATCTCCTAACAATACGCGCCGGGTCCAGGGGTACCTACCGCTTTCTGTATCAAGCCCTTGATCCAGCTGCCCAACGAGAGCAGCAGCATTTAATATAATATACCTACATATATAATAATAATATATATAGTTAGAGATAGACAGGAGACGACATGGGATAGACGGGAGTTTGACATGTTTGATGACATTTTTGTTTTAGTTGCGTTTATGTGTAGGCCAATTTTCTTGCTTTCAGAGTTTTGTTCTTTTACCTTTTTTTCCAGGTCACTGGCCGATTCACACACAAAAGGCCCATCCCATCTGCAAACCATGTGTAAATTTTTGCTAAAAATCCATTTTTTTTTTTTTAGTGGGGTGGGAAATCATCCAATGTCATCTCCCACTCTAGGGTGGAGCGGAAGGGCATTTCAGACTCTTACTGACTAAAACCCACCCCTATTTCTTCCCTGCCCTGAATGCCCAGGGGCGCGGTAACTCACTTTCGAAATTATCCACAACCCCTTTTTTTTTTGGGCAGGCTTTGGCCATGACGGGCATTATCATGTTTTGCTGACAACTCTTTGAGGCGCGCGTGGAACACTACGCGCCGTCGACTCTCAGGCCTGGTGCTGATCGGACGGCGAGTTACCCACTACTCGCCGTCCGCAGGGCCGGGTAAATCTATATACCCTGACGGCTGTTTTTCTTACTCCTCCGCTGTTTTTTCTGATTAATTTCGTTGCGGGACTCAAGACAGATTAATCGTTTCTCTGGAACTCGTCGAGCTTCATTGTCTCGGCGTTTTTTCTTGTGGTCACCACTGTTGATTCTGGCTTACAGAAGTTACAGTGGTTTGGGAATAGTGTGGCGGGCTTTTCCCAAAAAAATACCCGTAGGGCTCCAATTGATGTTGTTTTAATCTGACCGCTTGACATTCCGGCATGTCAACTCAAAAACTATTTAGATACTATTGGAATATTCGACAGTTTTTGCCTCTTTCGTATATTATCCGTTCACATTTTATGATCCGATATAGGGTACATAAAATGTGTGTGATGAGTCTTAAATACTTGAAGGATCATGAATGTAAAATAATGTGGTTTTATGCAATCAACCTTTTACAATATATACGACTGATTTTTCAAAAATGTATAGTTGGTATTCTACGGAAATCCTACTTAGTAAAAAAAAACAACCGACTTTCAAAAAAAATACACTAAAAATAAAAAAATAACTTTTATTTCGGCAGTCGGTGTTTGTAATTTACTTCTTCGTTATTTGACACCGACTTCCGAAATAAAAGTTATTTTTTTATTTTTAGTGTATTTTTTTTGAAAGTCGGTTGTTTTTTTTGTAAAAAAGTTTTTATTTTTCACTTTTTAGTTGTTATACCCCACAACTAAAAACCCCAATAATATGGAACGTGGCATTTAAACATTTGGAGTACACCAAAACGTCATCGAGGTAAACATATTTTTCGTTTTTGTTCAGTTTCTCGAAAAGCGCTTAAGCAATTTCGATAAAATTAAAATTGGACCACCTTGGGAATATTTTCTTTCGGAAAAAACAAGAATTTTGAAAATCGGTCCACAACTGACGGCAAAATCGGCGGACATACATAAAAAAAAAAAAAAACTTACATACAGTCGAACATAGAACCTCCTTTTTCGAAAGTCGGTTAAAAAAGTATTAATGTTCAAGATTTTCTTAGGCTAATAGTAAGTAAGTACTGCGTTGTGTAACAAAACCATATCAAGATTCAGGATTTGCGTCTGAACGTACAACTCCATCTATTAAGCACGTCGAAAACCGGGAAGGTTCGTTTATTACTGTCTTAAAATAAAATTAAACACTGCCCTAATCCCTTTAAGGATTTTGTTTTATTTTTTGAACCTACTACACAGTTGTTGACTTTTTATTACCATAGTTTTTTCTCCCAAATTGAAACCTTATGTGATGAAATGTTTCAAATTTACATTCTTTATTGCATCCATAATGTATTTGTGGACCCTGCCAGGCACAGCAAAGTTTAGCTAAGAGAGGGGCAGAGTGTTTTAATAATTAATATTATTTTTATATGAGTACAAAATTGAATATGATTTGTTCGGAACCCTTTGCGCGCGATTCCAACTCGCTCTTGCCCGGTTTTTTTGTCTATTGTTTGTTTGAAAATGTTTAAAAAAAGAATTAAAACATTGTCGCAGGGAGATTTCTGTACTTGTATGACTTTTTTTGTCACAATACCGACGCCCATGGCGTTTCCTGCGGCGGGTAGGGGTGTTAGAACGCGAAGATTGCCTCTCCCTCACGCGTCCCGCCTCGTCCTTTGCGAGCATTACTGTTTCGTAGAAGGGGGTGACAGATTCCCATGCCTCCGCGCTCACTCCGTACCATGGCCGGACGCGAGAGGTTGCCACCGCCGATTGTCCCCACTAGGACACGGCGGTTCTCTGCCCAAGCGGGGCAGACCTCCTAGGTTGGCTCCACTGAGTCCTCCGGGCGATTCACTGAATGGTGACAGCCGGGCGTTTTCGCCCGCTTTATCCGGAACAGCAACCTTCCGAAGTAACCGTGTCCGGTGAGAACCTGGCGGGTTCATCAGGCGGAAGATGAGAACGCAGTGGTGCCTCTCCAGCCACCCCACAGACAGCCTCAAAGAGGGGACTGATAGCCGCCATTGTGGCATGCCCAGCGCTGGGTTGCAACAGTCGGTTTCCATGTCGCCATAAGATCCCGTCGAAGCTCTGTCCGCTTTGCCATGATTTCTCACGGCAGTTGAGTTACGCCGGAAGTTTTGCCTCCTCGCGCCACTCTCATACGTTTGCGAGGTGTTTTGCCTCCAGATCCCATGTCAGTAATCCGGCTAGGAGGCTCGCTTCCTCGCCGGAGACCGTGTGGTATCCTCGGATGGCCATGAACCTTTGGGACGCGTTCAACCGGTGGGCTAGTCACCACCTCAGGGAACGCGCCCACAATGGTGCCCAGTAAAGGGCTATGGACCGCATGAACCCCGCGTAAAGCCACCGGCAAGAGGCGTTGGTATCCCCTAGATTGGGCCGCTTGAGGGCAGCCCCGGCCCGCTTCAGTCTGGAAGTCAAACGTCGGACAGAGTTGTATCTATTGGCACACCCACATTTACAAAATCATCGCAATACTTCTACCCTTCACAGCGTATCATGTTTTCTTCTTCCATCCCTACATTTCCATCCACATTCATAATAAAAACTGTCACGACTATAAACCTCCATAACATATGCATATACAAAAATAACTGATTTCTACACAAGTTCGTATGTTATTATTCTTTATTGTACACATAAAACTTATACATAAAAACGCAATGAGACAGTTAATTACAAAGGCGAGCTAAGCTCTTGCGCTCTTGTGCTTGAGGCTTGCTATGCTGGGTTAAACCCAGCATTTAGGTTTTCTTACAGCGAACCACAACTTCTTCGTTTTTCAATCACTGGTACCAGTTTACGACTCTTTCATACGCATTTCATATTAAATTTCTTCCGCTGGCCACGTAACACGCAATTTCTATCATTTTCATGTCAGCAGCATGCTTTTTTATTTCAACCCCATCATTCTGATGTTCACAGCATCAGAAGATGGGGCTCAAATATAGGGGTCAAACTAAAAGTTCTGAGGTTGTTAGATCTCTTCCACGCCTTTTTAAAACGCAGCCACGACGTCTTCAGGGTTCATATAACGAATTCCTCTAAGTTTATTTTTTATTTTTGAAAATAAATAAAAGTCACAAGGTGCCAGGTCGAGACTGTAAGAAGGATGACTCAATAACTCCTTACCTTCTTGATAAATGATTTTATTTTTGTAAGTAGGTTTTAACAACACTTTTTCACGTCAACATTTCTTTGTGTCCGTTCTAGCTGAATGATGCCGGTGTTTCCTAGCTGACTACCCTAAGAACTTCGGAGATTATTCAAAAGTTGTGCCATTTAATTATGGTCCACCACGAAAAACTCTAATTCAATAACTGTTAAGTGATATTATAAATTAATACTGTCTAAGTAAGCCAATTACTGTAAAAGGGTACGATGGGGCTGACATATTTTTGATAAAAGCCTCTAAACAAAATTAGATTAATAAAATAAAAAAAACCCTGAGAAGAAATACACATACAAATTTAGAGGTCAAAGTCCCTTTTAAAGTGTTCTAATTCATACAATATGTACTTGTCAAATCTTATGAGAACCATGTACATGTCGTACGTGTAATTATGTCTAGGATCAGTTATTGAGGAAAGCAACACGCAAATTTAAGTGGACCTGACCAAACTACTTGTCAGTTATCGTGAAGCTCAACTCTGAACTTTGAGGAGCTCAACGAACCGACGAACAATATCAAAGTAACGACATTTGGGTAGGCCGCAAAAATACTGAAACTGCCAGACAATCATAAAAATCTACATGAATATAACGACACACATTGTTCTCGCATTCACATTATGCTATATGAGGACCATGCAGCTTAGTGTCTGTAATGGTCTTTCGAAGAAAGAACCACACATATTTGAGTGGACCTGTCCAGTCAGTGCAAACATTTGTCAATAGTCGAATAGCTCAACTTAAAACCACTAAGGAGCTCAACGACTTGACGAACGATAGCAAAGAAAGGACATTTGGGTAGGCCGCAAAAGTACTCAAAGTATCAGACAACGTTAAAAATTACTGTAAAAAGGAGGAGAAAGTAATAATAATAACACACATTGCCTTTTTTTTTTGGGGGTGTGGGAAATTATCCAATGTCTTCTCCCGCTCTGGAGCGGGAGGGCGTGTCAGACTCTTATTGACTAAAACCCACCCCTGTTCCTTCCCTGCCTAGGTGCCCAGGGGTGCGGTAACTCATTTTCAGAATTTATTCGCTACCCCTACGCATGCAGGCACCGGTCACAATGGGCCTCGTCAGTGGTGGCTGACAATAATCTCTTTGAGGCGCGCGTGGAATACTACGCGCCGTCGACTCACGGGCTTGGTGTTGATCGGACGGCCAACTACCCACTGCTCGCCGTCCGAAGGCCCGGGTACCCACTTAGTCCTCACATATACAATAATTAAGTAATAAAAAAAAAAATATAATACTTTACAAAGTAAAGATTCATGTCAAACAAAATAGTAATAATAAAATGCAAATAAAAAAAAATATAAAAAAATAATACACAAGTATTCATGTCAAAAACGAAAATAAAAAATTAAATAAAATGTCATCAGTGTTTATAAACTTTATTGTACATATGAAAACAATGGCTCATGTGTACCATTGAAGCAGCTTAATCCGACGCCTTTTTGTCCTCAAGGTAGTCATAAATTGTGTAAAAAGCTTACTGGCATAGCTTACGTTTAATAAATGATTTAAATTTATGTATGCTTAGTTCTTGAATTTGGCTAGGAAGTTAATTATAGAAATGTATACATTGGCATGTAAACGAACGACCTATTTTCTTCTTGAGCCTGGTTTTAGGTACAATAAATTTGTGTTTGTTCCTAGTATTCTGAGTTGTCTCCGATCTTGACACGCCTATATCGCCTTTCGTTTGAGACTGGAAAAGTGCCGATGGCTTGGAAGCAAGCTAACGTGCAACCCGTACCCAAGAAGGGTAGTCGAGCTGACCCAGCAAATTACAGGCCCATCTCGGTAACTTCCGTTCTCTGTAAGAGTATGGAACGTATACTGAATGGTAAGCTCCTAGCATACCTAGAAGCTAACGATATCCTAAGTGACCGACAATACGGCTTCCGCCGAAATCGGTCAACAGGAGATCTTCTAGCGTATGCCATTCACATCTGGAGTGAGGCCATCGACAAACAAGGGGAAGCCCTTGCGGTGTCCCTTGATATCTCGAAGGCCTTCGACCGGGTCTGGCACGACAGCTTAATTGGCAAGCTTCCTTCCTTCGGTCTGCCCGCTGGATTGTGTGATTGGATAGCTGATTTCCTGAGGGATCGGTCTATCCGAGTAGTCATAGATGGCTGCTCGTCCGGACTGCTGGCTATTAATGCCGGTGTTCCTCAGGGGTCGGTGCTCTCGGCAACATTGTTTTTGCTGCATATTAACGATCTGCTAAAACCCGGTACCTTTGGGTATGCAGACGACAGCACTGTTGCCGAGAGATACGTGCCGGACGCACGAGTAAGTGGGTCTCAGGTCCGGTCTCTCCGAGAGGCTATGGTTGGGCGCTTGAACTTGTCCTTGCAGGCTGTCTCAGAATGGGGCGATGCCAATCTGGTTAAGTTCAATGCTACTAAGACCCAGGCGTGTCTTTTTTCTGCTAAAAAGAGCCAATTTCACCCGGCTCCATGTTTCCGAGGTGTAACCGTGCCGATAACCGACCGACTTGATCTTCTTGGTGTTACTTTAATATCTACCCTCAATTTTGGTCCCTTCATAGAGGCTAAGGCTCAAGTGGCTGCCAAAAAGTTGGGGGTCCTCGCAAAGGTGAGACGATACTTCACGCCGGAACAGCTGCTCCAACTCTATCAAGCGCAGGTCCGATCGTGTATGGAGTACTGCTCTCATCTTTGGGACGGATCTGCAAGATACCAGCTTGATGCCCTTGAGTCAATTGAGAAACGAGCCAAGAGGATCATCAGCAATGATAGACTCGTTGAGTCAAAACTCCAAAGTCTTGAACATAGACGCCGAGTTGCTAGCCTGTCGGTTTTCTATCGATTACATTTTGGGGAGTGTGCGACGGAATTGCATGATTTGATTCCGCCAAGCCCGTTTCATCTAAGGACCACAAGACGTACGGCGAAGTGCCACCGGTTCATGGTGGACATCCCATCCATACGCACAAAGCGTTTTGAGAAAACATTCATTTCACGTACAGCTAGAGAGTGGAATTCTCTACCGGAGTCTGTGTTTCCTGTAAGATACAACCTGGGAGTCTTTAAGTCAAGAGTGAATAGGTTACTTCTAGGCAAGCGTGCTCCATCTTCGACCGCATCATCGCTTAACATCAGGTGAGATAGTGGTCAAACGCGAGCCTATCAAACATAAAAAAAAAAAAAAAAATAGTTTTTATGCCATTAATATTGGAGTTGCCCAAGCGTGTAAATAGCCGTGGGTCTCTGCGGATGTAGAACAGTAAATACGACCAAGCACTTGGAGGGAATGCTGGCCCAAAATTGCCTATATTTGTCTGTATAACTTCAAGTTAGGAGTGGTCGGCAGCAGTCGGCGAATGTGGCCCTTCTCACAATTTGTAAAACAAGTGGTACCTTACTTTACGGGCTGTTCTCGATGGTTGCACGTCGAATTGTCGAGTGGCCACTCATTCTCTTCACACCAACACTCCTGATTATTCTTGTTCAGTAGTTAACGGACGCGGTAAATATGGGTTATTTATTATTCCCGGTGGATCCCCAACGTTTACGGGATTTACTCGGGATTTTAGCGTATTTGCGGGGACGATATTATTTTAAGACATTAATTTAGTCTGCGGTGAGATGCGCGCTGTGCCTCGCGGCGTTAGACACACACACACTGACGTCAAACTGACGTAACGTCGATTGTTGCATTTTAAATTGTCTATACCTCGCGTAAAGCCGGCCACTCACGTCTGTCTGAAAAATTAAAGCGAGACACACACGCGACGTGATACCAACCCCACCCAACTTGCAGAGTGGCGGCAACTCGCCACACCATGCTCCCCGCCTTGAAAGGTCCAGGAGCTTTCAAAAGCTGCTAATCTATGCGGAGCGAGTGAGGTTCAAGAAGCGGTGATGATATGTAAGCATTAACTTGTTGAAGAGCTTTGAGGGAAATCCAAGCAGCAGTCCGAAACACCATCGCATTGATATAATGCTCGGGAAAAATAATTATCAGTGTCCTAAGAATGAATTGCGGTTCGACTTGACTATGGTAAGTCGAATAAACTAAATTACAACTATGTAATGGCGTACCATTGGAACGTATAATATGAACCCTAAACTAAATTAAACTAAATTATGTAGTAATAATAATCTATTGAGTTGGCAAAGGATACAACTTAGTGACAGGACGTTTATACGTGCCTGACGCGGTTTTTATTGAAGCGACTCGAATTACACCATCCGATCCCGGAAAAACTTCCTCTATGATACCTAATGGCCAAGTCAATGGAGGTACGTTATCTTGACCCAAGAGAACGACAGTACCTATCTCTATAGGGCGATCGGGAGTGCACCACTTCTGGCGAACTTGCAGCGTGTGCAAGTACTCAATTCGCCATTTATTCCAGTAGGATAACACAAGTTGATCCAAGAGCCTTTTGCGGTTGTTTAGGTTTATGCTTTCTTCTGCCAATTCAGAAGAAGGCAAATACGTGAGTGGACTGGACATTAAAAAATGCGCGGGCGTGAGTACCTCCGGATGTGGGTCTGACGAAATGACACTAAGTGGTCGAGAGTTCAAAAAGCACTCAATTTGCACCAATACGGTCGAGAGTTCCTCGTAAGTGAGAAGTTGTTTACCTACGACTCTAAACAAGTGAGTTTTAACACTCTTAATATTCGACTCCCAAATACCTCCGAAGTGTGGAGCTCGCGGCGGTATTCTTGTCCACTCGATGCGTGATTTAAGAAGCTCATTTTTAATATCCGATTGAACAGTTGAATTTAATAAAAAAGAATAAATATCATCCAATTGCGCCTTAGCGCCAACAAAATTGGTACCATTGTCTGAGTACATAACAGACACTGGACCGCGGCGAGAAATGAATCTCTTAAATGCGGATAGGAAAACCTCAGATGTGAGATCCGAAACAAGCTCGATATGTATGGCTTTAGTCACCATGCATACGAACAAACATAAGTAAAGTTTCTGCGAACGTTGACCTCTACGTCGAATAGGTATATAAGCAAGCGGCCCGGCGAAATCTACACCGGTGTGTACAAAGGCTTTAGCATCACGGACGCGGTATCCAGGAAGTTCAGCCATTTTGGGTACTGGATGCTTAGGATTTAGACGGAAACAAGTATTACATTTCCGACAACGAGAACGTATAACCGTTCGGCCATCCAATATCCAAAACCGCTGCCTTATAATGGACATCAATAACCCTAGGCCCGTATGGCAGTACGTATTGTGATAGTGATCGATAATTAGATCGACTACGCGGTCGCGTTTAGGTAAAAGCGCGGGATGCTTGGCTTCATACGGTAAGTCAGATTTAGACAATCTGCCCCCAATACGTAAGATTCCGAAGCTATCAATGAAGACAGATAAACAGCGCAACTTCTAAGCTGGAAGTTCACCTGTTTTAATTAAATTTAAATCGCTCGCAAAATGTAAACTTTGAACTAATCGAACAATGAAATTTTCGGCGGTTTGAATGTTTTCAACAGAACTATGACTATGTAGTCTGTTTGTAAATTTAAGAATGTACATAAATACACGTAACAATTTATTCCATGAGCAAACACGGTCAGCTATAGTATCTAAAATACGCGGTTCAGTATTCGAAGTTTCTACAAGAAAAACCTTTTATTTAAACTCCGGCAATGTTTCACATTGAGCAGGAGCGAACTTTAAAGGCCACTCGCTCATGGGCTGATGGAGCCATGTGGGGCCGTTCCACCACAACGAGTGTCTTATTAAATCCGACGGCAGCATGCCGCGAGACAGACAATCGCTAGGATTCTCTTTCCCGGACACGTGACGGAAACAAGCGGCAGGTAAGTTTTCCTGTATTTGAGCAATGCGGTTGCTGACAAAAATAGACCATCTATGGGGAGATGAGTGGATCCACGAGAGAGCTATGGTGGAGTCCGAGAAAGCGTGGACACCTGTAATAGGTACACGAGCGGAAAGTTTTTCCTTGACTACGCGAACAAGTTTAGATAGAAGCGGCGACAAGTTCTAATCGAGCTAGCGTTGTTATTTTAGCGGGGGAGACTTTGGACTTTGCACATAAGAGTCGGACAGTGATATCACCAGCAGGGTTGGTAATGTGTAAATAAATACAACAGCCATAACCAGTAAAGCTGGCGTCGCAAAAGGCTACGATGTTCACTACAGCTTCTCTAAAGACGCCAATGTGGCGAGGAACCTTTAGAGAAGAGAGTGAAGGAAAATCGCGCGTAAAAGCGGCAAACCGATTTGTGATAGATTCCGGTGGAACCTCATCCCATCCTACTTTAGCTAACCAAAGTTCCTTGATTAATACCTTCGCGTACAGCACAACGGGTCCTACAAGGCCCAGTACGTCGAACAAGCGGGCAACTAGCGGTAGAATCGCGCGCTTCGTGCATTTATCATCCACGGCGATTGTTGTCAAAGAAAAATAATCATCAGCGGGTTCCCAGGTTAATCCAAGGATTTTGAAATTATGGACATCATTATCCATGCCAGAAAAATTAACTGGTAAGCGGTGAGACTCTGGGAGAATCTCTAATAAAGCGGGTGAATTGGTAGCCCATTTGACTAAGTCAAAGGAACCTACCTTCATTAAATCAATTAAATCGCGGGATAGACGCATAGCTGTCTGTTCGTCCGAAACAGAGTAGACGTAGTCGTCCATGTAAAACTGAGTTTCTACCAATTTAGAAGCCTCAGGAAAGCGGTCGCTTTGCTCACACGCCAAGTTACGCAATGTGCGCATCGCTAAATAAGGACTAGGTTTTAGTCCGAAGGGAACGCGGTTAAAATGAAAGGTGCGAATAGGCTCACCTTTGCTAAAACGATACAAGATTCGTAAATATTTGCGGTGGTGCTCTCTTACACCGATACGTAAGAACATTTGTTTTATATCCGCTGTCATCGCGACAGGGAATGTACGAAAATCAAGCAATAACAAAAACAAGTCTGCTTGCAAATTAGGTCCGACATGAAAAATGTCATTGAGCGACAACCTCGAGTGAGTCATATAATCCGCGATAGTTTTATTATTATTCTCGCGTAGGGTCATTAACTTACGCTCGAGCGCAAGCAAGCGCCTAGGGGCGTAGCCGTGCGAGCTACCTAGCCCGCCGGGTGAGCGCGCAAAAGGCAGATCGACAAAGTATCTGCCGTCTTCAAATAAGACTGAAGAATTAAAATTATTTTCACACTCTAATTCGTGCGGACCAATAACGGAACGCGGCGCGGCGCGGCGCGGCGCGGCGGTGGCGGTGGGTGGAATTTCCTCTAGCTCAAAAAACTTATATAAATTTGACTCGACTTCAATGTCGGCCTGCGCGGTAAACGAAGATGCAATGTGTGTCACATCACTACTACAACAATCAATATCACCCATAAGTACATAACCGAAGCTAGTCAGTACAGCAGGGGGTGCGCGGGTACCTGTTTCGACCCTGTCTCCCAGGTAAATAAAGGGGAACAATTGTGCTCCAAGCACAAGATCTATTCCGCTCGGAACATTCCAGAGCGAGTCGGCGAGCGGTAAGCTATTTAAGTATGACATGTTATCATTGTTATGTAATCTAATTAATTTCGCGGGAAGTCTATCTGTAATACAATCAACAACTAACGCTTGTATCGAAAACTTCGTATGATGATCAAACCGAGATTCTATGTTGAGATGAATAAAACCGTGTATTGGTTTCGATGACATTCCAACACATTGTAAAAATGAATTGCGTAATTTAATTATGGGTAAGTTCAAACGTTTACAACAGTCCACAGTAATTAAATTATTTTGCGATCCGTTATCTAGTAGGCACCGAACCACCTCCTTATCTCTGATGTCGCTATAGTATGCATATAACTGCGCGGTCGCTAGCAAAATGGTTGACCCAGTTTTAACAGCTGTAGTGAGCGAAACAGATGTATCCTTAGTAGGCGCTTGCGGCTCGGGCGATAATGACTCATGTTTTTCTCGGAAATGCAAGAGAGAATGGTGGTTCTTCTTACAAATTTTACAAACGTTACGTGACTTACATTTAACCAAAGAATGGGATAGACTTAAACAGTTTATACAGCCACGTTTTGCTTTTATAAATTCAAAACGTGCAAGCGGTGTTCTAATATTTTTAAACAGCGGGCAATAGAACAGCTGATGTCGTACGTCATCCTTATCGCACAACGTACATTTGCCATTCGAAACCGGTTCATTACGCGATACGAACGACTTAGCGGTGTTATTTTTTGTTTGATGATTAACTGAACTAGACTTAGCGCGCGGTTCTGTCTGTAAATTATTACCGTATGAGCGCTGCAGCACTTTAACATATGCTTGCATGAATGTTATAAACTCCGCATAGGAAGGTAATTCTTTTTCACTCACACGTGATTCAAACTGTAAGACAGTTTGCGCGTCAACCTTTCTTAAACCACAGTGTAATAAAACAAAATCCAGTAAGTCTGGAATGTCTAACTGCTTCAAGGCTGCGACGGACGCTGAATATCGTTCCACAAAAGTATTGAGGCTCGCGGCATTTCCGGCGCATTGTTTAATGTCCAGTATATTATTGAGATAATGAATCCCTAAACTACGCTTATCTTGATACCTTTTTACGAGACTGTTCCACATAACGTTGTATGTATCACCTGTAGGAACAATGCCCGCGGTCAGCTTCAAGGCATCATGAGTCAATTTACTGATCAAGTACTGGACACGCTGCGAGTCAACCAGATCGGTATTTAAATGAACATTGCTTCGAAAAATTTCATAAAATATGGGCCAATTTTCCGCTTCACCATCAAACGTTGGCAAATCTATGGGCGGTAATTTTATCCGAGTACCCACTTTGTGTTCCGATGTTTCGTTTTTCGAAAGTATGAGATTACGTTTATATTTAATATTAGAATATAAGTCTTCAATAGAATATAGACTCGAATAGTCTGGTGCGGTTTGGTCAATTTCGAATTGCAATTCATTCATTTGTTCTACTATTTCCTCAAATTTGTTATATTGCTCAGTAATTGTTTCTGACTGCGCTAAGAATGTCTCATTTGAACGTGAATAATAGTTCGAGATGTTTCTGGAATCATTATATATGCGATTAACTCGTTCGAAAATCATTTGTCTTTTAGCGGTAAGCTGAGCCAATTTAGCTTCTTGCTTGCGGGACGCCATTTTGGGGCACTAATAAAGTTATGTGCCTACCGTAATGACTTGTACTTAATTTGTACTGAATTTTACTGATGCCTATCCAGGCTCGAAAGGACCATCTAATGGAGTTGCCCAAGCGTGTAAATAGCCGTGGGTCTCTGCGGATGTAGAACAGTAAATACGACCAAGCACTTGGAGGGAATGCTGGCCCAAAATTGCCTATATTTGTCTGTATAACTTCAAGTTAGGAGTGGTCGGCAGCAGTCGGCGAATGTGGCCCTACTCACAATTTGTAAAACAAGTGGTACCTTACTTTCCGGGCTGTTCTCGATGGTTGCACGTCGAATTGTCGAGTGGCCACTCGTTCTCTTCACACCAACACTCCTGATTATTCTTGTTCAGTAGTTAACGGACGCGGTAAATATGGGTTATTTATTATTCCCGGTGGATCCCCAACGTTTACGGGATTTACTCGGGATTTTAGCGTATTTGCGGGGACGATATTATTTTAAGACATTAATTTAGTCTGCGGTGAGATGCGCGCTGTGCCTCGCGGCGTTAGACACACACACACTGACGTCAAACTGACGTGACGTCGATTGTTGCATTTTAAATTGTCTATACCTCGCGTAAAGCCGGCCACTCACGTCTGTCTGACAAATTAAAGCGAGACACACACGCGACGTGATACCAACCCCACCCAACTTGCAGAGTGGCGGCAACTCGCCACACCAGATATCACTGTATCTTTAAATAGATAAATATTATTATGTGCATACATGAGATTCTCATAAATATACTGAAAGGAAGCAGTCATAATATTAATCTCTTTAAATTTGTCTCTGAGGGAGTGTCTGGGACTTAATTTATAAATTGCACAAATAGCCCTTTTCTGTAAAACAAAAATTGCCTGAATATCGGCGGCATTTTCTCACAACAGACGACATCACATTATGATTATAACTAAAGTATACTAAACGAGCTGTCTCTAAATCAGTTCTACCGTGAATTTTCCTTACGGTGTATGCTGCAGAGCTAAGTTTTTTGGACAGTTTATCTATATGGGGGCGCCACTGAAGCTGCGCATCCAAAGTTAAACCTAAGAATACTGTGGCACCATCGGGTTTCAACTCTTCACCCTTTATTGACATACTAGTCTTCACTTGTGTTATATTGGGTAATGTGAAATTTATGCATTTTATTTTTAACTCGTTAAGGAGAAGATTATTGATATTAAACTAGTTAACTACAGTTGAAAGAGCATTATTTACATCATCAATAACCACCTGCTGACGTTTGAGTTTAAATAAAAGTGAATTTTCGTCGGCCGACGGCACTATATCATGTTTATCCTTTTGAGGTACGGCAAGTCCTTGATATAGATTAGAAACAAAAAAGGACTCAGGATTGAGCCTTAAGGAACTCCCATTCTGACTACAGATCCGGGAGACCTTTTACCATTCACATCAACCCTCTGAATCCTATTACTTAAGTATGAAGTAAGAAGATCCAGAGAGGCATCCCGGACTCCGTAATAGTGCAGCTTCATGATCAATGCATCATGGAGAACGCAATTGAAAGCCTTAGACAAATCACAAAAAATGCCCAACGCATCGCATTTATCTTAAAAAAATATTTGATAGTCTGTCTGGCGGAGTGAGCTGGAGCATTGTCGTGGTGGAGGAGGATCCTGCTTCATGAGCGCTGCTGTCTAACATTTTCCAAGACAAACATACAACAGCAACACATATTACACACACACACAACACACACACACACCGAAACCGTCCAAAGAATGTGGCAATCACCTTTTTTCATTGAACTCTGCCCTTATTTACTTTTGTCGGCAAAACATCGAATAGAAACATCTATTACGCAAGATTGTCTTTTGGTTTCGGGTTCGTAACAAAATATCCAGTTTTCATCACCTGTGACGAGGTCTCTTATACAGCATTCGAGTCACCTCCGTCATACTTTTCAAGCATTGAGCGGCACCAATTTTTGAATTTGTGCCGCTCAATGCTGACGGCATTTTTCATTTTCAGTCAAATTATGAGGTATCCATCTATTACAAAGCTTTATACCACCCTTCTATCAGCTTCTATCATTAGCCTCATAGCACTCACGTTATCTTGAGTAGTCTCCATAGAAGGACGTCCTTCTCACGAATCATCAGTGAGTTTGCTTCGACCACGTATAAACACGTGATGGAACTTGCTAATGAAATGCTAATCGAAATCTATCGTAACATTGTTTTTCAGTAAGCCGCAAGAAAATTTGTTGTTATAGCGGCAATAGAAATACATCACCTGTGAAAATCTGAGAAAATTTCAACAACTTTCTATCACGGTTCATGAGATACAGCCTGGTGACAGACGGACAGACAGACAGACAGACGATCGGACAGCGGAATCTTAGTGATAGGGTCCCATTTTAATCTTTGGGTACGCTAAAAACAAATGACATAATTGTGAATTAATTACACATCTACAGATTCTCAAAGTTCTTAATTCGAAATTTAAATAAATTTTTAATCAGTTCTGCTTTTCTTACTGGCCGTTCTTAGAACTTTCAGCGACTCACATAGATGACAAAAATAATATGTTCCAGGGTTCCAGGTTGTATTTATACATTTTGACTTAAATTGGTACCTTCCACTAAAGCGGTATTAAATTTATTTACTTACTGATCACAGGGAACGCAACTCGAGGTCAGTTTTATAAGACCTTCTGGGCATGCTCTGTTCTCTGTAATCGTCAGTCTCTTAAGCCGTAGTGGTTGCCCGGGTGCTGAGCTGTTAAATGGCTGTGCCGCTTCCGCACACAGAGCAGCGAGTAACGCGACCATCACGAATATGATGAAGAGCTTCATGCTGACACTAGTTTACTTAAAGACTGTTGTGAACAGAGTGCGATGCAAACAGTCTTGGGAGACCCTCTTTATATTATTTTAGTATTCTTGCTTTGGTATTTATTCTACCGGTTTAACGACTTTTATCTCAAGTTTTGGTCTTGTTTAGTCTAGCTATCTTCTCGGGGTCTATTAGCGGGCAATAGAATGCAGTATCGTGGGAGTTGAACACACACGTAACTCGATAGTGCATTCCTTAAATTAAAATTGCTAATGAAGGGCATACGGTTCCCAAGTTAAAATGCGACTGGGTTTGCTAAATCTTTCACACGTCATAGGAGGAGGAAGGAGCTAAAATGGTTAAATATCCTCATAGTGGATCCAAAACTGCAGCAAACGCCACTGCGGCAGGCTTAGAAAAAGATGGCGCGATGAACTTGTGTCAGCTATAATAGACTCATGTTTATGAAATTGAACTACAGAATCATTAGACTAGGAAAGAAGAACACCTTTGCCCATTTTTTTTTAATGTGAGGATATCCTCAAGAACATTCTCCGTCGGGGAGAACGAAATATTGTGCCAGACTCCAACCGGCTAAAACCCCACAGTTCCTACCACTCCGCTTCCAGACAGTGTTAGTAATCAAAAAAAGAAGAATTTCTCGTTGAGAAGAGGCTGGTTCTATCTCACTACGACAACGCGCGCACCCATTCCTCGTTTATTGTGCGAGTGTTTTTGGTGACATAGCCCCGATATCGCCCCCTGCGACTTTTCTTATTCCTCCAAAAGAAGCTGCACCTCAAGGAAACTCAAAATGACAGGGATGACGGGACTAACTTGGGAGGATAACCAAGGGTGTTTCCAATCGTAGGAGCAACGTCGGAGTCATTTTGTGGACTTATACTGAGACTACTATGAAAGCCTACAGTAAAAGTGCACAAATTCCCGGTACTTAACATAACTAACTTTTTTTTTGTTCACGGGGTGGAAAATCTTCATGGATGTCCTTCGCCTGGGGTGGGCGAAGGTGTCTGTCAGACTCTACTGACTAGAAACCACCCCGGTGTTCCTACCCGCACTTGGACCGGGGATCGTGAGAACTAGTGCGCCTTCCACGACCCCCGGCTAGTGCTGGCCCGCCTATGCGGGCCACCTCAGGTCCACGGAAGGAGTGACGTGTAATACTCCACCCTTAGCATAACTAAATAGAGCCACACCTAGTGTGCAGTAATTTTTTTAAATTCGTTTTTTATATTTAAAATGCCCATCAAACCTTTGCGGTAAAATATTTATCAAAAATGTAAATGAAAATAGTATGTATTATGATTTCGGTTAACCCACGGTTTGCTAAAAAATAAGTATTTACAAGTTTCATATATTTTATATCACAGCTTAACTAATATACTTGTAGCAAACAGCTACTTGAAAATGTAACGCCTTTTTGTTCCTTTGTACTTCAATCTTCCCGGGCAGTTTTGTCCCGTCACTTCCTCGAATCTGTAAAAATAAAAGAAACAATTACAGATACTCGATTTTAAATTAATTCCTTGTGTTAAACACAAAGTTTGCGAAGTGAAAAATTTCAGTATGTAACCGCCTACCTCCCCGTAAGTGGCGCCCTCATTGAATTAAAATTCGTATCTTAGCATAAAAAATAAAGATTAAAGAATCCCATGTTGCGTTTGTTACACATAAGATTAGGTATTTTTACGTTATTAAAACAGGACTCAAAGTGTTTCGTATCCAAAGTAGTAAGCAAAAGTTTCAAAAACCGCTGTTTTTGGTACTTTTGCTTACTACTTAGGATACGAAACACTTTGGGTCATGCTTCCACAACGTAAAAATACCTTATCCTCTTTGTAACAAACGTAACATAGGATTCTTTAATCTTTATGTTCTACGGTCTGCTACGATTTTTTTTTTCAAGGCGGGCGCCACTTGGCGGCTATATAAGCCTTAAGGTTCAAGCCTCTAATCTGTGCGTTGATGCGTCACTACTATTTAAAGAAGTTCTGACAATTCTGTCGGCTACCTGTGTTTGTGCACAACATTTCTGCACTATAATGTCTTTTACGTATTTCGGTAATCTCCGTTGAGATTGGCCACCATGATTTTAATTCGGTCGGGCGGATTATTATTGTTATACTAGAAAAAATATCAACTAAGCATAATTTTAAATTAAAATTTAAGGAAAAAGCGTAATTTTATATGTTCATTCAAGTTATTGTTGTCACTCAAGTGTCCGTCTGTCCGTCTGTGTCCAAGCGCAACAGCGAGTGGTGTTAGTGTTAGTAGCCTATACATAGCTATTCATATGTACCTGTGCATGCATTTACAGTCCACATCACTTTAAATTAGTTAGTGTCAAATAAACCGTCAAACAGTCCACACGAAGTTTTATTCCGAGTAATTGTCACAAGCAATAACTAATCTTATCGCCGTGAATAATCTGTCTGTCACAAAATTTTGTTCCAAAGATTTTTTTAACTTCCCATCGACGTATGAATGTTTATTATTACGTATAATTATTTTAACAACAAATACCAAAATATTGATTTCCCTCATATGGTACGGAACCCTAAATGTGTGAAGTCCGACATGAACTTGGCTGGTTTTTTAATTTTCCTGTTAATTTCTGATCTTTACAATTGACCAATTGACATTTTAATGATGCAATTTGGTAATATGCCAGTTTTAGAAGGAAAAAGGTCACGTATATTATGTGAAATTGTGTGTCATTATTAAAAACAAAGAACTTATGTACCTAAAGGAAAATTCTTCCTCGCACTGAAATATTGTTTATATTATACAGACAAAGATGAATTAATATTATAAAGAAACAGCTAACCTTAACAAAAAGTATCGTGTTACCCATTAATTGTGTTATGGAAATGATATAGGCAGACACTCAATACCCTAATATTAAAGTAGGTAGGTACTAAGTTAAAGTAAAGTAAGTTAAAGTACCGATTTTGTACTCAGCTACATCTGGTCAGGTTAGTAATCGAGCTTAAAAGAGTGAAGTCAGTTAATGATGGCATCAGTAACAAAAACCGAAAGAATCCGAATACCTACTTAATTACTCATCCGCATTGATATACAAAAATCCCGTTCTTATAATTATACCAATGCATCAATATTACTCGAATGTCCACCAAATATGGTGTTTCACCAAAGATGGGTCGACTAAGGACTTTGCCGACAAGAAGACTAGTCGCTGCTCATAAGGCAATTGTCCCACCTCCAACGATGAGCGAGTAGCAAGTACAGCTTCAAACTAAAAACGAGTGGTCGAGCATCGAGTAGCGAGTGTGTAGTTCCAATAATTTTGGAATGCTGGGCTGTAAGCGAGAGTGCGAGTGCTACTATTATTACTTGCACCATTCGCTCGGGCGGCTAGTCCTCTTGGCGTGCCAAGCGAGTATCGCTGAGCGAGTGTCGCTGAGAGAATGTTTTTTTTATAGCTCTTATCGCACAGCGACAAACTTGTGGAGTTCTCGCCGGCATTGGCAGTGTGAATAGTCACCGATTAACTTTTTTGTTAACACAAAATGTGAACCTATTGTACGTTTCTTGAGCGTCAAAATAGCCGATAGTTAGTCGCTTCATCGCCGGCGCCCGGCGGTGGGACAACTTCCTAAGGTGAGTAGTCTCCAGCCGACTATAAATGTGGCCTGACAGTAGACTTTTCCGAGTATTCGGCGGCGGCGACTAGAATTCTGAATGAAAAAAAAAATTTTACAAAAAAAAAACAACCGACTTCCAAAAAAAAAATTTCGGAAGTCGGTGTCGGGTTTCGGAATTCATAAATAACTTTAATTTCGGAAGTCGGTGTTTGTATTTTACTGCTTCGTTATTTGACACCGACTTCCGAAATTAAAGTTATTTATGAATTTTTAGTACCTATACTTATTTTTTTTTTGGAAGTCGGTTGTTTTTTTTGTAAAAAAGTTTTTTATTTTTCACTTTTTAGTTGTTATACCTCAGAACTAAAAACCCCGATATAATGCAACGTGGAATTTAAACAATTGTAGAACACCAAAACGTCATCGAAGTACACGTATTATCCGTTTTTGTTCAGATTCTCAAAAAGCGCTGAAGCAATTTCGATAAAATTTATATGGGACCACCTCGGGAGTATATTCTTTCAGATAAAAAAATAATTTTGAAAATTGGTTCACAACTGACGGAGAAATCGCGTAACATACATACAAAAAAAAAAAAAACAACCATACAGACGAATTGAGAACCTCCTCCTTTTGGAAGTCGGTTAAAAATTTTAAAAACATTTTTTGCATGATTGCTTGCGAGTAATGGTTCAATAAAACAGTCCAGATTACAAAAATGTATGAAAATATATACTCGAAATTGATAGAAGGGGCTAAATAAAGTGGTACCTATTAAGTTTTTATACTTACAGGTTGCAGTCGACGCATTTCTGATTCAGTCTTGCATGATTTTTCGGACATTTGCCAATCACAAGATTTCTTTTGAACCGTAGAACCGTCGACTTGTCTGGATGTTTGGGTAACGAAGTGTCTGGTTGTCCGGGTGCTAAAGTGTCTGGTTGCTCGGATGCTGAAGTGTCTGGTTGCTCGGATGCTGAGCTGTCAACAGGTTGCGCCGCACACAGCGCCGCGGCGAGTAACGTGACCATCACGAACTGGATGAAGAGCTTCATGTTGACATTAGTTTACTACTAGACTATTGTTAGAGGACTAAGATTCAGGGATACTTTGATTTATATTTATAGCATTAATTGTCATAACAAGGTAAACATAATAATTTTGTAGGAATTCCTTCATGCAAAACTAGGTTTTTAGGGCCGATTTCACCATTTGCTCTATAAACTAAGTTTTACTGAACTAAGCTTAGCATAAAAAATAAAAACCATAAAAAAGATTACAGTGAGATAAGACATAGATATAATGATGTCGGAGACTTTTTTTTCGAACTTTAAAAGGAAAGAACAGAAAAGAAAGAAAAAATATTTATTTGCCACAGGTAGAGGCACACACAACAATAAATAAATCTTAATCATTTAAAAAGAAAAAAAAAACACAAATGTAGGTAGCAAAAAAGAAAGAAAACAAAAAAGAATAGAAAAAAAGTGTGCGCCTCACGGCTGCGCCAAATAGGTCCAGTTCAGCATATAAGCCAGACAGCTAGTGCCTGACGCTGGTTTTCAACTGGACCTGAGAGTTGTATGTCACGGACGTAAATCTGTTTTATGTAATAGTGTGTATGTATAGATAAAGGAGAACAATTCCGTCATACATAATTTTTACGTAACTTTAACCGTTTACTCAGCGCACGCAACTGAAGCTCTCAAAAGGATTTCTTCCCGTTTTTGCCACATTTTTCATTGATGCTCTGCTCCTGTTGGTCGCAGCGGGATGTTATATAACATCCCGCTATATAGCCTATAGCCTTCATCGATAAACGGACAATTCAACTTAAAAATATATTTTCAATTCGATCCAGTAGCTCCTGAGATTAGCAAACAAATAAACAAACTCTTCAGCTTTATGACAGCGGCTAAATGCGTTTAAGGTCGCTTAATCGCGTTTAACTGAGCGTTTAGAATTGGTGAAATCAGCCCATAATAATCTCCAAGATATGTTTCCAAAGTACCTTTCCTGTTTGCGCAAACTATGTCAATTTATTAATAGTCCATCTTGGGTTTTACGAGTATACACTCTTCGGCTAAACCGAGACCTAATTATCCCTGTATGTTACTTAAACTACAGGCCACCAACGCTGCTTTCCTTATGAAATAGGTTTTGCCAGCGACAAATCCATGTGAAAGACCAGAATCCGTTTAGCCGTTGTGACTTGACTGTATGGTATGGTACCACTGATGACAAAACCACGTAAGTAAAAATTTCGAACTATTCAAGAGAGCAAATAAACTTTTAAGCAGCACGTAACTCAGATTTTTGAAAGCACCGAGTAACGTAACTCAGTTTTATTGCCACAGCAGTGTTGCTAGGGCAATAAAACTGAGTTACGTTACTCTGTGCTTTCAAAAATCTGAGTTACGTGGTTTGAAAGCACTGAGTTACGTGCTATTGCTATGGCAATAAAACGGAGTTACGTGGTTTTGAAAGCACTGAGTTAAGTGCTGTTGCTATGGCAATAAAACAAAGTTACGTGGTTTTGAAAGCACTGAGTTACGTGCTGTTGCTATGGCAATAAAACAAAGTTACGTGGTTTTGAAAAACTGAGTTACGTGCTATTGCTATGGCAAAAAAACTGAGTTAGTGGTTTTGAAAGCACTAAATTACGTGCTGTTGTTATGGCAATAAAACAAAGTTACGTGGTTTTAAAAGCACTGAGTTACGTGCTAATGCTATGGCAATAAAACAAAGTTACGTGGTTTTGAAAGCACTGAGTTACGTGCTGTTGCTATGGCAATAAAACAAAGTTACGTGGTTTTGAAAGCACTGAGATACGTGCTGTTGCTATGGCAATAAAACAAAGTTACGTGGTTTTAAAGCACTGAGTTACGTGCTGTTTCTATGGCAATAAAACAAAGTTACGTAGTTTTGAAAGCACTGAGTTACGTGCTATTGCTACGGCAATAAAACAAAGTTACGTGGTTTTGAAAGCATTGAGTTACGTGCTGTTGCTATGGCAATAAAACTGAGTTAAGTACGTGGTTTTGCTGTAACTTTTTTGTACGACACTGAAATATGTTTTCGGCGTTTAATTGCACGTCACACATGTCACCAGTGGTTCAAATCCCTACGTTTGATTTGTCAAACGTTGTGTCGTTCGATTCCCTAACGATAACATATGTACCGTATTTTGTCAAAAATAAAAATAATGACACGGTATTAGCACTGTGTGTGTGATAGAATGACGATACCAGCTGGGACACATTGAGGCAAACCGTAATAAAAATAACCACGTAACGAGGGATTCAATCCTTTAGTAAGACCTTTCTAATGATATACAGGTGTAACGAAAAGGTGTGGTCATGTTTAAAGAACTGCATCTGCCCATCGATATGCACAACTTTCTTCAAGAAAACCATACAATTATTGATCAGCTGATGATAACTTTGTATGGGATGTCCAATTTTTTTTTGCGGAATTTTCTATTTATCTTAAAAAAAGTTATTCATGTCCAAGGGCAGAACAGTTTCTTAAAATATTACCACATCCACTCCGTTACACTAGTATACCACAACTTGATACAGCACTGCGTTCAAAACGTTAATTCTCTTTTGGACGTTGGAGGTTATGCCTGGAACTACTCGTCCGATTCAAAACTTCTTTTACTATCACACAAAAAAATACTATCACTGAGTGGTATAGACTATTTATACCGGAGAAATTACCCTAATAGCATTTATTGTTGGCATTTGGTTGGGTAAACAATAAAAGCTATTTTTATTGTTGGCCCAACAATAAATGCCATTAGGGTAACGGCTCCAGTGACCACGGTGGTCACGGGAGCCAAGACTAGGGTAAAAATAAACTTTCTTTGTTATTAAGTTGTTGAGAAGTGGTTGCTCAGTGGTAAAGGCCCCGACTTCCGTCGTGGGTTCAGACCCAATCAGGTTTTTGCTTCTGTGAAATTTATTTTATCATCACTGCTCTCAAAACGGTGAAGGAAATATCGAGGGGAAACCGGCATATCCAGAACTAATACTTCGAAGACATGTGAGATCCATCAACCGTCACTAAGCCCTCGTGACAGATTACGGTCCGTTCCCTCTCCTAGACTTCCTCAGGCCTGAGTCGCCGTGGAAACATTATTATTTATTTATTTCCAAAACACTTATTCAAATTTCACAATGATTTGCCATACACGCAAAGCTCTCAGGGCTTATCTGTGTGATGGCGAGTCTTACATTCTTAAGGCACTATTAGCTGCCAACGACCTTGAATCGGTTGGCTTGCGTGTTCTGCGCTGAGCTCACGTAACGAGTCGTATGTCCACCCAGTAATAGGACTCGCCCATCAAAGAGCGCTGTCCGAAATAAGACGCATTATTAATTTATTACACATAAAACAACAAGTAATAAACTATAACACTGAGACTAAATTATAAATAATTAAATGATCTTTAAAATGGTGAAGGTTTCATAAAAGTACGCTTTACAGTTTTTGCAGGTTTCATAAAATACGCTTTACAAATTAATTACACAATGTTATAAAAATATAATTTGAAATATTCTGAGATCAAATTACGACGGAAATAGTCTAGAGTAACATATATTTTTTTCAAAGAAATAAGTCGTTTAGACGTGATGTTCAATTAAAAACCATTAAAAGTCGTATAGCTGCGCCTTAAATACATACTATGCTTTCTTTTAACACATTTCAATTAATTGTTAGAAAAACTAAAACGCGATATGATTATAGAAACGCTTGAATTTGTACTTGTAACTTTCTCGAACCTGTTTTATATAACTTTTACAAGTCATCTGGAAGTTTGTTATGAAGGTAAGGTACTAAATATGCAGCAACCCTCGTCCCATACACATTGTTTTTTTGATAGAATACCTATATTTATTTTTAAGTGCTATAGTTCTCAAGAAATCAGGTCTTGTTTTTTCTGTTAGCAGCCCGGGCCTATTTATTTCCATTAGTGTAGAAAATTCCACCTTATTGAACAAATTCATTACATTGTAAGCCTGATTATGGTTATGCTAATTAAGTTGTACAAGCGTTCCGAAGTCGCTGCCGTGACCTTCGCTTGCCTTCTTTACTTCTCTCTTATATATCCTAAATTAGATAAAAGTACCTAGTTAAGTAAAGGCCCGTTGAAGTTCACCGAACGAGATCTCAAAATGACGACAAATTCGTTTTATAAAATAATTTATTTAATAAGGAAAAATAAAATAACTAACTAATATCTACGAATTAATAATTTGCTAATGGAAATATTCTGTTAGATACTGTTTTGTGAACCAGGCTACTTTTATAAATCATAGAAACAAAGACATAACACTATGTTTCACTATAATTTTAAACAATAAAAACCGCAAAACTGTCATGTTGTTATCAATTTGAAAACCTTTGTTATTTGAATAATTCAATAGATACAATTCAAGATGAAAACATTAACAATTGTTTTTGTATTTAAATAACTAATGTAATAATAATTAATTTACATACTCGAAAAATAATTAAGCTGCTTTTGATTCGTAAACAGAGCTTTGACACTTTTTGTACCAAAAACGATTTTTAGGGTTCCGTACCCGAAGGGTGCAAGCGAAGCTCTATTGTTGTCACTCACGTGTCTATCTGTCCATCTGTCTGTCCGTCGTCTGTCAGACAGGATTTACAGCCAAACGGTTGGAGCTATTCTTCAAATTTTCAGCAGTATAAGCATCTTGTTGACCCAAAGCCATACAATTAGTAAAAATACATTTGGTACGGAACGTATTTACTTGAGAGTTTTCTTTTCATTTTCAGGAAGGAATTCATAAAGTGCATGCTTTTATATTATTCTCTTGATATTTATTCTTTCAAACTATTGCAAACTGGACAATCTTCTCCTGTTATTTCCATATACCTGTAAAAAAATAAAAACCGTATTTCAGTAAAATCAACATAACATCACGATTACTGTCAAATCAACATAACCCATTTGGGCACGGCACACGTAGACATAACAGTTACATTATATTGTTATACGTCTTATATTATTGGGGGCCCTTATACTGCCATCAAACGGGTACAAATATTTATTTGCAAATACATGTTTACACATAACATGAATAAATCATGCATGCAGGATAACATAGAAAAAAAAAAGTTGTTTGTCACAACTATGGCGTGCAAATATTACGAATGAATAATTAATTACGGCAATGAATTAAAAAAAAAGAGAAATTCCAGATTACGAGTATAAAACCAATAACCCTTTGCCCAACCCAAGATTCAAAACCAGGACCTCAATAGTAGCGCATGCTGCCACTAGACTTACGAGTTGGTCAAATGATCATTTTTATTTATTTTGATCTTGTTTGTCTTAAAATTATAATGCACAATATTTCACCAAAACATCTATAACTGGTTCATAATTAACTAAACTTTAACGATTGTAACTAATCAATCTGCCTAGCCTTTTCCCAACTATCTTGAGTTGGCTTTCAGTCTAACCGGATGCAGCTGAATACCAGTATTTTACATGGAGCGACTGCCTATCTAATCTCCACAACCCCGTTACTGGGTAATACGATACCCCTTGGTAAGACTGGATGTCAGACTTTCGGGCTTCTGACGACCTGTAACGACTGTCAACGATTCACGTTTAATAGCCGGGACCAACGGCTTAACGTGCTTTCCGAGGCACGGAGGAGTCTCGGTATGTAAAGATGGTCATTCATCCATAGACCGACCCCGGCAAGCGTAGCTTAACCTGATGGATCGACCCGTGCGGCGTTTATTACTATAGCCACAAGCTCCTCTTTTACGATTGTAACGTAGACGCAATAAAATCATAAGTCCTTTATTTATAATCGAAGTGAATGATGATACAACTAGGTGAACAAGATCGACAAGGTTATACAGTTGTAAAGGACAAAGGTCACCGAACTGACGGTAAGGCGCCACCAACACGAGCGAATATATCGCGGCGATGTTATCGTCCTGCCACTTTATTTTATAACAACTTTCGGAATGGCGATATTATCGCGGCGATTCGAAGAGTGTTGTTGATGAGCAAAACGTCCACGATATGCTGCGCTCCCGCCGCGGGACACGACTTACCTACAAACGGGTCGAATAGGAACGCAGGAATGGCGTGGGAGTAGCTCGCCGTCCGATCAGCACCAGGCCCGAGAGTCGACGGCGCATTGTGTTCCACGCGCGCTTAAAAGAGTTGTCAGCAATACATAACGGGGCCTGTCATGGCCGATGCCTGCCCAGGGGTTTTGGATAAATTCCAAACAGAGTTACCGCGCCCCTGGGCACTCAGGGCAGAAAAAGAGTTTGACACGTCCTCCCCACTCCTGAGCGGGAGAAGTCACAGGATGATTTCCAACACCCAAAAAAAAAGGGATGGCGTAGGAGTATTTGAACGAGTCACCGCTGCTCAGGATCGCTAAATGTAACTGAAGGAACACGGGACGGTTCACTTTTCACGCTCGACCCAGAGCGGGAAAAGTAAAAATCTAGAAAGGGGGTAAAGAAACAAAAATTTGATTAAGATTTTAATTTTTAGGGTTCCGTACCTGGAGGGTCCAAACGGAGCCCTATTGCTGTCACTCACATATCCGTCTGTCTGTCGATCGTCTGTCACAATGTTTTTTTTTTTTAAATAACTTTTTAATTTAGGAACGGCACGGTTGGCGTAGTGGTTGAGCGTTCGACTGCTGCGCTGCGTGTCGCGGGTTCGATCCCCGCACGGAACAAATATTTGTATGGCCTACAGATAGTTGTTCCGGGTCTGGGTGTCTTGTGTATGTGAGTTTAAATGTTTGTGAACGCACCCACGATACAGGAGTTATTCGTAGTGTGGGGCAACGTTTAATAAAAAATAAAAAATAATAAAATAAAATTTCCCAATGACATAAGAACTTGAAATTTGGTGATGATATTTATTATTACGTAAATTTTTGTAACAAATACCAATATATTGGTAAATCAGATTTTTTCTTATATAATTCCTTCATTTGGTACGAAACCTTAAATGTGCAAAGTCCGACATACACTTTGCCGGTTTTTTATCATCTTAATATTAGTTTCTAGCAAAGCATCGATTTATTTTTTTATTACAATTCATGAAAAAAATGTGAGTACTCAAATGCTGCAAAAAATATCTAAATAACGTAAAAAACCCCTTCAACGTACACTCCTGCGTTTCTTTCCGACAATATTCGCAGCGCGCTCACCACGAGACGCAATCTGCCACAGCGCACTCACCTCAAAACATTTTCGACAAAAAAACTTTTTTACAAAAAAATAGAACCGACTTCCAAAAAAAGTGCAAAATAACTTTAATTTCGGAAGTCGGTGTTTCTGTTTTGTGTCTTCGTTTTTTGACACCGACTTCCGAAATTAAAGTTATTTTGCACTTTTTTTGGAAGTCGGTTCTATTTTTTTGTAAAAAAGTTTTTTATTTTTCACTTTTTAGTTGTGGTTCCCCATTAAACTGTGTTAACAATTCTTATACATACAATAGCAGCAATCGCGGTTGATTTGCTGTCAATTTTTGAAGAGTTCCGTTGTCTGTCTCCGAAACCCATCACCAGATCTTTCTGAAATTTAAATGGGACCATTTCGGAATAAACCCCTTTCGAACAAAAAAGGAATTTTGCAAATCCGTCAATATATGACGGAGTTATGCCCGAACATACATAAAAAAAAAAAAAAAAAAAAAAAAATACAAACATCCGAATTGATAACCTCCTCCTTTTTCGAAGTCGGTTAAAAACAAATAATGTGCAACGATTTTCTTGTGGACATGGAGAAACCCGTCGTTACTGACACACGGCGTCCGTTGCTAGTTGCGACGATATGATGGTAGAAGAATAAATGGTCTCGTAAATATAGCGGGTCGGCTTTTCCGCAGTTCAATGACAGGGTGGACTCGCGGTTATTCAATAGCAGAGTGGATGCGCGGTAATCCAATAGCAGGGTGGACTCGCGGTGATTCAATAGCAGGGCGGAGTCGCGGTGATTCAATAGCAGGTCGGACTCGCAGCGATTCATTAGCAGGGCGCACTCGCTGTGATTCAATAGCAGGGTGAACTAGTGGTGATTCAATAGCAGGGCAGTCTCGCGGTGATTCAATTGCAGGGCGGACTCACGGTAATTCAATAGCAGGTCGTACTCGCTGTGATTCACTCACTCATGAAGGTGGCACCTACATTCCACAAATAAATAATACATCATTCTTTTCCAAGTTACACAAGACTTAGAACATTAGTAAACAAAACTCTATAAATAACTTAGACATGTTGATGTTATATAAAAATCCGGAATTTGACTGTGAGTACAATCTTTCTGACGGAATGGTGTCTGAGAGCGTCCTATGCAACCATGGGAATACAGAAGGAGGAAGTGGACATCATAATAAAACTTATTGGAAAAATGGGGATAATGGCCGTAACACAGGGACGGATATCGTAAAAGGGATTATTTTGTAGATAACTAGAGCGACCCGCTCCAGGTTTCCATGGGTACAAATTATAGACCTAAACTTTTCTAATAATTCACTCTATCGATGACAATATCTATAAAATCCGTTCAGTAGTATTTGAGTTTATCGCGAATAGACAGAAAGACAGACGAAGTTAGGGAGTTTGTTTTATAATAATGCAGTGAAGATGCGGTGATGATTGTGCGAGGAGTGATGTTCGTATGTTAATCTGAAATGAGTTTTTTTTTCTTGTAGGGGTTGGAAATCATCCTATGACTTGTCCCTTTCTGTGTGGAGCGGGAGGGCGTGTCAAACTTTTACTGACCAAAATCCACCCCTGTTCCTTCTCTGCCAGAATGCCCAGGGGCGCGGTAACTCTGTTTCAAAATCCACGACCCCTGGGCAGGCATCAGCCATGACGGGCCCCGTCATTGAATTGCTGACATCTATTTGAGGTGCGCGTGGAACACTACGCGCTGTCAACTTTCGGGCCTGGTCCTGATCGGACGGCGAGCTACCCACTAGTCACCGTCCGCAGGCCTGCGCCTGCGGTGCTTGGAGATCGTGTCGTGACCCCCGACGTCCAAGGCGTCTCCTGCGGCGGCTGCTGCTGGGGGCGTGAGCGGAACTCTGTTGAGTTTCTCTCACCCGTTCCACCCCCTCCTTCGCGAGCATTACTGCTTCGCAGAAGGAGGCGACTGCTTCCCATGCCCGCTTGCTCCGCGCGCCTGTACCAGGACCGGGCGCGAGTGGTCACTGCCGGCAATCGCCTCTCGAGGACACGGCGGGGCTCCACCCAAGCGGGGCACAGCTTCACCGTATGCTCCACGTGTTGTGGTGACACCCGGGCGTTTCCCTCCGCCTTATCGCACACAGAAACCTCCCGAAACAACCGAGTACGGTAAGAACCTGCGTCAGGCGGAAGGTGAGGACGCCGTGGCGCCTCTCCAGCAACTCCTCAAAGGCCCCTCTTTACCACCGCAATTGAGCGTGCCCGGAATTAGGTTCGAAGTGAACACAAAACCAGAACAGCTCTACTTACAGGTGCGTCATCTGATAGTAGTTATAATAACAAATATCAGCTTTAAATATATACAAAACCCAGTAACCAAATGCTTAGTTTAAATACTAATTAGCGGCTTCTAAACACAAAATAACATAAATGTCTCATCTATCAAACTGAACTTTATAACATATGGAAAAAAAATCCTTTAAATGATTATCCAACAGTTGATCACCCACATCTCACCTTCTTCCAGGAAGAACAAAAAATAAAAAAGGTAGATCATGTTAAAATTAGAACCTGCTAATCAGTGTTTAAACTAATCACAAGGCACTTAGTGTATTGATCCACTCACTGAGCACAAGGAATGCACTTTATTTTCACAAGAGTTTGTCCTTCAGGACATTGGCACTTAATCCTTCCTATAATCGCCTGTCTCTTGAATCGTGTAACAAAAGAAGCGTCTGGTTGCTCAGGTGCTGAAGTGTCCCGTTGCCCGGGTGCTGAGCTATCAACCGGTTGCGCTAAACACAGCGCGGCGAGTAACGCGACCATCACGAGTACGTAAAAGAACTTCATATTGAGACATGCGATGTTAACGACTTGTGCGAGACGGATGTGATGTTTTGATCCTCGGTTGGTTTATTTATAGCCTGAATTACCATAATAAGAACTTGTTAACCAGTTGAACTAATACTGTGTTAGGATATTATTGTTTTTTATACCTATTGATTTTATCCTTGTTTACATTTGCAATATGTCATCAGACTACAAAATTAAAATGTCATTCGTGGATGAAAATTATTATTGTGTAAATTATTCTGATTCATTGTGTAGCCTTATTTATCAGAGTTCGAATTTGTTAACCGGTTTAACTAGTATTGAAAGAAGATGACATTGTCATTTGGTTTTGATTTGTCCTTTTTTTTAGTACCTAGTCCTGACAAGAGACCTTTATAGTTTCGCCATGTCTGTCTTTCCGTCCACGAAAAGTGTGCTCCAAACATTGAAAGCTTCAATGCAATGAAGTCGGATATTATACCTTTTTCTTCAGTAGTCCTACACAATGTGGACCCGTTTTTAAATTAAACGATATTGGTCGGTAAACTGTTAACTCAATTAATATTCATAGTAATGAACAAATAGCCCCCTTCTAAGTCCGCATGTTTTAACTAGCGACTATACGGAACCCTACACTTTATTAGACCACAAAAAAACTGTGATATGTATAAGATTCATTGGCGAAATTGTTTTGATCTAAGGATTCATTATTATCATAATAATACGGTTAAACGTCTCCAGACTCTCTTACCATTGAAAACAAAAATCTCTCTGGCCCAAACTCTTATTCAGCCGATCATAGATTATGCCGACGCCTGCTACCTGGATGCTACTGAGGAGCTACTAAGCAAGCTTGAGTGCTTGCAAAACTTATGTATCCGGTTTATTTTTGGTCTGCGTAACTATGACCATGTCTCTCATCTTCGCAAGAAACTCAAGTGGCTCTCAATCCGTCTTCACAGGAACACTAGGGTTTTATGTCTCCTATTTAACATTCTACACAATTCGTCTTATCCCTCCTACCTGCGTGAGCGGTTCACTTACGATCGCCCAAGTGACGCGCCGTGCAGATCTCACCTTAAATCCCTCCTTAAAACCCATCCTCATAAATCCAGCTACTATTCCTACTCTTTCTCTGTCCATGCGGTAAGGTTGTGGAACTCACTTCCGCCTAGCATCCGTGATTTAAAATCTATTTCTATCTTTAAAAAGCGTTTAAAAGAGCACTACCTATCCTCTCTACTGTAATAATTATATATATATGTATGTGTATGTTGTGTATATAAATATTTTATTAGTTATATATTTATGTGAATATATATATATATATATGTATTAATATTATATGTGTATGTTTATTTAATACCTTAGTTTAAGACTTTTCGTACTCTTCTTTCTGTTTTTTACACACTATTGTCTACATTTCTTTTTCACTTCTCCTTTCGCAGATCTGCTGGTAGAATTTTTTTTAGAAATAAGCAGTACCTTTGTACTCATATTTATTATGTTGTTTATTTATAGCTTGCCTCTGTGTGTACATAAATTGTTAAATAAATAAATAAGAATTTGTAAACCCATTGTACTAATATTGGATGAAGATAATATTCTTATTTTTTATTAATTTTTTTCTTCTTTTTATTGCTACTGGTCACCAGACCAAAGGCATTGTAGTGCCATGCCTTTGGTCTGGCTGGTTATGGATATGATTTATTTATTTTAAACTTCATGTTCAAATGCGGAATCAATACAACAAGGCATTCTCTGTCAGTCAACCGTTTGGGGTCTAATGTTCCGTAATCCCAGTAGTATTTATTAAAACTTAGCCATAGTTAAATAAAGTAGGAATTCGAATGAACTAACTTGGAAGCACAGAAAACACCGGGAAAAATTGGTTACTATTTGACGACGAAAGAAATCTTCCACTTTTATTAAAAAGTAAACTCATGGACATTTCTAATAGAGTGCAAACATTGTCTGTCCACACTTGGAGTCTACCAACGAGCCATGGAACGACAAAGTCATCCGAATTTACCTACTCGTAAATTCGAATGACTTTGATTCGAATTTACGAGTAAGTAACTCAATACATTGTTCCCAAACACTAATACACGTGAAGAGGTAACAGTCTGAGTTACTTTCGTGTTATGATATTAGTATGGATTGCACTAAGATGTCCATAATACACACAGTAGTGTGTCAGCCAAGTTGCATAGCAAAAGAGCGACTCACCGCTCATGGGCCTGCCCGGGGGTGGAGGATAAATTCGAAAGAGTTACCTCGCCCCCGGGCACTCGAGGCAGGGAGGAACAGGGGTGGGTTTTAGTCAGTAAGAGTCTGACACACCCTTCCGCTCCACCCTAGAGCGGAAGAAGTCATAGGATGATTACCCACCCCCCAAAAAAAAAAAAAAAAACCGCTCATGGGCAATATAACACAAACCATTTCGGCCCACTTTCGACCCCCAATAATTTAAAATCTATATATTATGATCTACATACCTGCAATTTTGCGTCCAAAAATCGCTATTTATCACTCATTCACTCATGAACAGAAGGCAGGGAAAAATTGGATATAGAAAGTTGAAAATTGGCGTGAAGATTACGACTACGACGAAGACTTACTGACTAAAACCTATCCGCGTCCTTCAGATGCCTGTGCCAGGGCCGCTGTTACTCTTACAAACACTCTCGCAACCCTAGCAGGTTGTGCATGACATTAGCTATGATTTAAGGCACAGTTGTACGACTTCTAATGATTTTTAATTAAACATCACCCATCATCATCATCATCTTCATCTAGTTCTATTTCTCTGAAAAAAATTTATGTTACTTTAGATAATTTCTGTCGTAAGTTGATATGTGAATATTTAAAATTATATTATTTTATTTAAAATTATATTTTATTTTATTAACGCGGATAAAAAAATAAGAATCACACAAAAACTATAAAGCGTATTTTTATAAAACTTACACCATTTTAAAGATTATTTGATTATTTATATTTTAGTATACGTGTTTTAGTTATTAGTTGTTTTATGTATAATATATTAATAATGCTTCTGCATTCGGAAAGCGCTCCTTGATGGGCGAGTCCTATTAATGGGTGGACGTACGACGCATTACGTGACCTCAGCACAGAATACGCAAGCTAACCACTCAAGGTCATTGGCAGTTAATAGCGCCAAGGAACTTCGAAAAACTTGGTATAATATAAAATAATAGATCTTACAATTTTTATTTTAAACGGCCGTTTTTGACACTTTTGCTTACTAGTTTGGATACGAAACATTTTGAGTCCTATTTTAACAACATAAAAATACTTTATGCTCTTTGTAACAAACGTGACGTTGGATTCTTTAATATTTATCTATGCTATGCTACGATTTTTTATTCAATGAGGGCGCCACTTGGCGGGTAGTAGACCATTAAAGAATGTTTTCTATTTACATTTATTTTTTTATGAGGACCAGCGTAAAAATGAATTTTGTTTCTGTTTTGCAAATTGTGTTTACCATTACTTTATAAATAAAAAAAAATGAATTTAAAAGAAAACAATGACCACAACTGTACTAGACATAGCCTTGTGCTTTTACTGACAATATGAGGTAGGGCAAAGGCCCTACCTGATATTGCAGGTCGTATTGAAACCATTTTTAGGGTATCATTGGTTTGCCCATCCCCTGCATTACAGTCTCAAGAATGTAGTTATTTTCTAAAATAGAAGCGAATTTTAATCTGTTCACTACTTACTTAGCACAAGGAACGCATTTGACTGCTAGCAGAAGGAATCCCTCTGGGCACCGACACTTAACTCTTCCTATAACATGTCTGTGTAACCGTTGAACTTCCAAATCATCTAGTTGCTCGGGTGCTGAAGTGTCTGGATTGTTGGGTGCTGACGTATCCGGTTGCTTGGGTGCTGAATTAGCTGATTGGTGGGGTGCTGAAGTGTCTGGTTGGTTGGGTGCTGAAGTATCCGGTTGTTCTGGTGCTGAAGTGTCAGGTTGCTCGAGAGCAGAAGTGCGTGGTAGCTCGGGTCTTAAAGTGTCTGGTCGCTCTTGTGCAGAATCATTTGGTTGCTTGGATGATGAAGGATCTGGTCGCTCGGGTACTGAGCTGTCAACCGGTTCCGCCGAACACAACACGAAGAATAAGGCGACACTCAAAAATATTAAGAAGAGCTTCATCTTGACACTTGCTTACAACTAAACTGATAACAGAAGAATGTAAGGATCTGATTGATAGAAAGCTGATCCGGTTCCAAAAACTCGAAAAATTATAAAAACATTTTTTCTTTCACCTCCGGTTGCTGTTCGAAAACTTGATTCTATTTTAAGTGGTAAAAATATTTGCTGATTTTCTAATCATAAAATTATGCGATAGTTGTGATACGATGAAACTCGTCTGCCAAGGTTTGATTAATAACAAGGAGATATTTGAGTGTCTCGCAGAACAGATGGTCGATGGGGCCGAAAATCTCAGTATCCCGAGTGTGATACGTAAAATACGCGCCTTGGGCGTGGATTTGCGGAAACCAGCCCGACATACATACATACATCCCGAGTGTGAATTTTTTAACGTACACGATAGCGTTAAACGTCAATTTGTACTAAAACTGTACTAGCGCCGCCGCCTGGTGACTATAACGGGTAACTATAATCTGGTGACTATAATCGAACGTAAACGCGTTCGAGTGCGTTAAAAAACTCTGAAGTCAGCGGCAGCGACCTCTCGCGCCCGGCCCTGGTCAAGGCCAGGGTATGGAGCGAGAGGGAATGGGAAGCAGTCTCCTCCATCTGCGAAGCAGTAATGCTTGCGAGGAGGAGGCGGAACTGGTGAGGGAGACTCAACGGAATCTCCCTGAGACGATCTCCGGCCACCGTTAACGCGGGCCTGCGGACGGCGAGTAATGGGTAGCTCGCCGTCCAATCAGCACCAGGCCCGAGAGTCGACGGCACGAAGTGTTCCACGCGCGCCTCAAAGAGATGTGAAGGTGAACCGATGACGTGGAAAAGCTTGATTTGAGAAAAATAATAAATAAAAAAAAAATAAAAAAATTAAGCAAAAAATAAATTGCTGGTACTTAGAAGAATCGTATGAAGTCATTTACTACATAATTATGTACTTGTACATAAATGAGCATTAATTAAAATTAATTACAATCAATTAAAATCGCGAAAAGCAATTTTTACCCAACTTTACAAAACTGCGTATAAGTATCTTGGAAACTTAATGCCAAGAACTGGACCCGTTTTGCTTGGAGCCCTACAAATTTTAGTACACCTAAGACAAAAGGAGTGTGAACTACGTAACGAAACTAAAGTTTTGACAAATTTAATGTAGATAGTAGCACTGAGTCACTGATGAAGTGATGAAAAATCAAGTATAGGTCCCATGATTTAAAATATGGGTCTAGACTTGAATTATATAACCTATTTTCCTGAAAAAAGTAGGTATAGCAATTCTTAAGATGTAATTCAAAAACTGGTAAGAAAAGTAAATGAAATATTTGTTTAGAACTCAATTTCAATTGGCTTTTAGCATTAGACTAGTATTTAAAACATTTTAAAGTTTTAGCAACAAATTAAACAACAGCCATGATAAAAACAACGTAAAATAGTTCTTCAAATGAAAGCTAGATGGCATTGCTTTTATTGCAACAAGTCGCCATCTAACGCCATCTAGTATTAATACTAAGAACTATGTTCGAGGTATAACAGAAGAACTGATCACCCAGCTTACAATTAGTTCGCCCGGTTTCCGCCAGATAGCAATAGACGTTTCAAAAATTAAAATATGTTTTCATAATAAATTCGCATTTTCCTGAAAAACAAACCAATTTTGAAAGTCACACCCGTAACATGGTTCCTGCGGGTCATGAATGTGTTTTTAACCGACTTCCAAAAAGAGGAGGTTCTCAATTCGTCTGTATGTTTTTTTTTTTTTTTTTATGTATGTTACCCGATTTCTCCGTCAGTTGTGAACCAATTTTCATCTGAAAGAATATACTCCCGAGGTGGTCCCATATAAATTTTGTCGAAATTGCTTCAGCGCTTTTTGAGAAACTGAACAAAAACGGAAAATACGTGTACGTCGATGACGTTTTGGTGTTCTCCAAATGTTTAAATTCCACGTTCCATTATATTGGGGTTTTTAGTTCTGGGGTATACCAACTAAAAAGTGAAAAATAAAAAACTTTTTTACAAAAAAAACAACCGACTTCCAAAAAAAAAATACACTAAAAATTTATAAATAACTTTAATTTCGGAAGTCGGTGTCAAATAACGAAGAAGTAAAAATACAAACGCCGACTTCCGAAATTAAAGTTATTTATAAATTATTAGTGTATTTATTTTTTGGAAGTCGGTTGTTTTTTTTGTAAAAAAGTTTTAATCATTATTATTTCTTCATGATATTTCATAATATGTGAGGTGACTACAGAGATGACGACTAATAGAGGAGTATGGAAGAAAAAGACATGTTGCGCCGACCCCAAATAAATTGGGATAAGGGCAGGAGAATGATGATTTCATAATATGTAGAGGGTGGAAAAATCAAATGGTTCCCAGGTCTCCCGGAAAATGGGGAAAGTTCCCCAAATAATTTTGTTACGTCTCTTAACTGGCCCAAGAATCGACCCAACTCTATATTGTAAGGCATCTATCAATACCAGATAGTCCAAGGTCCTTTCTATAGGAATGTTGATTATATTTATGTTTTTTTTTTCAAGGAGTCCGTAACCGTGGTCGTTAATCTACCTAAGGGTCTGCAGTTAAAAAAGGTTAGGAAAGGCTGTCTATATCATAGTCAATCTTTATCTAGGCAGATAAAGATTGACTTATTTATAAACTAGGGTTGTACGGCCTGCGCAAGTTTTAGCGGAGTCGCAACGCACCTCTGTTGCGTTTAACGAAAATCGGCGCCAAATAAACGAAAGAAGTTTTTGGTGGAGATACCTAAAATAATTCGCGGTTTCAAGTTTATGCTCCTACGTAATATTTTAGAAAAGCTAAAAGTTCGCCACTAAAACTGTTTTTTTTTTTGTGAAAATTTAAATCATCCCTTTCAAAAAGATTTTTCTTTGAAAAAATACCGATTAATGTTTTTAGTATCTGCGCAGGTCACGCTCTGCATCTCCATTCGCCACCAGCTACAGATCCAATAATAACCGGCTGAGACTACTGGAACATCAGATGGCTGGCCTGGTTGTTTGACATAAAAAGTCAGCTGTTTAGTATATTTTGTCGAGTTAGTTAAAGAAACATAAATGTTTGGGGCAGTTGATTTTTTAACTGACTTCGAAAAAAGGAGGTTCTATGTTTGACTGAATGATTTTTTTTAATGTATTTCCACCGATTTCTCTGTCAGTTGTAGACCGATTTTCTAATTTTTTATTTGTCCGATACTCTTTCAGTGGTCCCATAAAAATTTTATCGAAATTGCTTCAGCGCTTTTTGAAAAAATCAACAAAACCACAATATGTGTTTCCTCTAATAATTACGAGTATATTTAAATTCCGTGTTCCATATTATTGAGGTTATCAATTCGGACTTGACTATAATATTTAGTTTTAGTTTTGGGGTATAACAACTAAAAAGTTTAAAATAAAATAATAAAAAAACTTTACAAATAGAACATACTTTCAAAAAAAAAATACACTAAAAAAATAAAAAAATAAACTTTGATTTCTGAAGTCGGTGTCAAATAACGAAAAAATAAAATACAAACACCAACTTCCAAAATTAAACTTCTTTTTAGTGTATTTTCGTTTTGGTCTCGCAATTTTATTGTTGTTCATAGTAAACGTCGTTCATAATGATGAGTTTTGCCTTAGTTTTCATTTGTTATATTTGTCGTTATTCTATTGTCGTATCCACCTTGACACATCTATAATTTTCAGACTGCTATTATTTGGTTTATTATAAACTACTTACTAGGTAGATAGGCAACCAGTGTAACTTATTATCTGTCAAAAATTGTCTCGTGGGAAACAACGACGTACCCCTATCTCTAACAAAGTCAATGGGCATAGTTTATATTAATGAAAAATAAATACTACAACGCACACAAGTTGATTGTTGTGTGTGTGAATTATTTACAATATCGATAAGACACGGTTGGACAGCGAAGACTGTGGAGATGAAAAGATTTTAATATTTATGTTTAGCCTTTTATTTTTTATAGGTGCTTGTGTTTCTAGATTTTTTTTTAATAATAGGTAATATAACTGCAGTGAAACCGATTTGTAAGTTTATTGCTTGTCATAACTTTTAATTGTAATAAAAATCTAGCGCACAGGCTTTAAGTAACATGATAAAACATTAATTGGATCCTTGGGTTAGATTGCAGTAGGTTTTATTAATAAAATCTACTGAAATTAGCAGGAGATACTCAATTAATACTTGATTTAATTAAAATTGCTGTTGAATCCTTTTAACCTCTGAGACTCCGCGGACAAACCCGGGTTGTCGAATAGAAGCCCGACGACAACCCGGGTTGCCAGCCGATATGTTTATTCATTTTTTTAACATACTTAATTTAATTTATTTTTTTGTCAAACTCACAGATGAGTTTCGGAGCCTAAGATGTACTTTCTCATTTTTACGAATTAAGTTTAGCTTATTTTATTTGGTTATTTCAGACAATTCAAAAATACATAACTAAACTAATAAATAACATATAAATAAAATAAGTAGAAGCGGCATAAAAAAGGCAGGAGTATAATTCATTGGGCATCGAAAAAAGTGCCCAGAACGCTAGCAGCATTGCCACGTTGAATCAATCCTACTCAATTCATATGATAAATGATGTTTATTCAGTAAATAGGTTACAAGGAACACTTTTACACGTCAATGTTTTTTGTCAGTTTAAGCTAGATGAAGCCGGTGTTTCCTAGCAGACTACCTTGAGAAGAAACACCGAAACAAACTCAGAGGTCAGTCTCTTTTAAATAGATTTTCATAGATTTTAAATCGAATTCATGTTACAGAAAAACCATGTTTCAAATTTTTCAAATACATTACCAGATCAGTTTTCTCCAACTAGTTAAAAAAGTTTCAATTCAATATCTATACCCACTCTTTCATAATATATATCATGTACTCGTATCTATATGAAATCAAACTACCGAATCTTTTAATTTCAAGTCACAACACTACTCGTGGCCACAGACCTCGTATTCCGCTGTTTAATTTGACCCTGTATTCATCAAAATTGCGTTCCCATTAATATCTGTGGGTTTGACACTTCTGTGAAATTTCATTAACTGAAGTGGATAGTGACTGGAGGGCGATAGCAATACTTATCAATTATTTCTGTCGGGTTAGGAATGGCGCCCACGAGCAACTTAGTTGCCCAGCATTTTTTTTGTCTTTGTTGCTGTCTCTTCGCGAAGATTTGGACGATGCGCTCACGGGAGCGACAGCAACGCAACTTTTTAGGGTTAAAGATATGAATATATTCATATTCATATCTTTATTTGCCGGTTCCGTACCCAAAGGGTAAAACGGGACCCTATTACTAAGACTCCACTGTCCGTCTGTCTGTCTGGCCGTCTGTCACCATTATGTATCTCATGAACCGTGATAGTTAGACAGTTGACATTTTCACAGATGATGTAATTCTGTTGCCGCTATAACAACACATACTAACAAACAGAATAAAATAAATATTTAAGGGTGCTCCCATACAACAAACGTGATTTTTTTGCCGTTTTTATAGATAATGATACGGAACCCTTTGTTTGCGAGTTGACTCGCACTTTGCCAGTTCTTTAAAAAGAAATTTGAGAAATTAAAAAAAAAACTTTTTTTGAGCGGCAGCTGGCTGGTCGGCAACTTAAAAGTATCCCGGCTGTCTCGTCGCAACATGCGCGCACTTTCATACAAGCTTGACTGGATGTGGGAGACAAAATAGTTGCAGATGTAAAAGTTGCTCGTGCTAACGTGCTTTTTTTACTTTTTTGTTGTCACTTTTTTGTAATTGTTACTTTTTTTAGTTTTATGTCATTTCCGTGAACCTTACTGTAGCCAAATAAATATTTTTCTATCTTTTCTTTTTTTCTATCACCTATCCCATCATCCTAAATTAGCATTTACTTTCTTTACCGAGGATCTCAGTTATAGAAGAAATATTAGTGTGTATCTTTAAAATTATGATATAATCTACATACAAACATAAAATAATTGTAATTGACATTTGATATTTTATTCTGACATTTACTAGTGTTTTTTTCTTTTAATTGATATTCAATTTTTAGTTGTTAATTAATTTAATTTGAAAAATAAATTTGAGTTAATTGATGACAAATTGTTACTTCATGTTCTTGTTTTTTTGGTATTGAATATGGGTTTAATGGTCTACCTGAAATAAACGATTTTTTTTTATATATATTTTTTTTTATAATCAGCCATATAATGTTCCTGCTGGAACTCGGGCCTCCTCTCTAGGAGTGAGAATGGGCTGTAATCAACCACACATGCCCAGTACAGGTTGGTGGATGTCACATGTCTTGGATTTTTTTGTTCTAGGTCATGCCGTTTTTCTCACTATGTTTTCCTTCGCCGTTTTGAGAGCAGTGGTGACGAAATAAATTAAACAAAGTAAATTTAATGCTCCTTCCTGGGTTTAAGCCCAAGCCCTACAACTCGTAAGTCAGGGCCTTTGGGCCACGACTGTTTTCTGATATAATCTAATAAGTAGGATATTCGTAATTATCATTTAAGAGGCGTCGAGGTTAATTGTCATCAACTGGGCAAAACATACGAATTAGCAAATTGACTCTGTCCGGATGACTTTAGGTAGGTTCTTATACTTATTGAAATATACGATGTAATCTACTTCCAGCCTCGCCAGACATAATTTGATTAAGTCTTCTGATCTTTAACTGTCTCATATTAGTTAAAATAAATCATTATACCTACCACAATTATCCATATCTTTCTGCATAAAAATATACTAAACGATTAGTCTTGGACAAGCATTCAAAACTTATCGAAACTAGTAGTTTAATGATTTCGGCATCACATCACGGCCATATGAAGAAACACAGCAGCAGGTCAGCACACAGAGGGTTAAACTATTGCTGCACATTGCAGATGTTTAAATTGATTATTGTCATTCCGTTCGTAATGCTTTTAAATAATTCTCGAAGTAAGTATGTCACCGGGCAATGAATTGGTCCAAATTGCCCGTGTGAGCACATTTATGCCGTCATTACATTTACGGGCAATAAAACATTGTATGTAAGTAACATCTTAATTTTATTGTAATTCTGAAGGACGACATTACATGATCCTTGAGAATCTGTGATTTCAAGGGTATATTAAGAGGATTAAATGGGGAAGGGGGACACACTGTTGTGTTAGAAGTTAAAATGGTTGCATTTTGTCAATTCAATTTATTTATTAACCCAGCATAAGGCCTACATAACATACATGGTCACTAACTGAGAAATTAACTAAAAAGATAATAGTGTGTCAAAATGGAATAGAAAGAAGTGTAATCGGTGTAAGAAGAAAAGATAAAGTAAGATTAAACAAAATCAAAAATATAACAAAATATAAAGATGTAAATAAAGTATGCAATACACTAAAATGGAGATAAGCAGGACATATAATGAGAGAGAAAAATGTGAAATGGACTAGGAAAATATCGGAGTGGTACCCCAGGGATGGCAAAAGGAGGAAAGGTCGACAAATGAAACGCTGGGAAGCCGACCTCAAAAAACTCGCCGGTCCAGAATGGACCAGAATAGCAAGAGACAGAGATAGGTGGAAGTCTTTGGAGGAGGCCTTTGTCGAAGGACAAGCTGTTGTAGGAATAAGAAACTGATCGTCAGTAATAAATTTACTAAATTGTTATCTGTAAAACAGCAATAAAGGCTTATTTTATTTTGTTTATTTATTTTTTTAGGGCCTACATAAAAAGGGAAATCGAAACAGTAGTATTTGTAAGAACATAATAAGTTCATAGTATAGTAATTTAATGAACTGTTTTAATCGTCATAATTATTTCTAAGTAGGCATAATAATAAATCAAGTCTTTGTATGATGGCAATTTGCCACTCAAAAAAATAGAAACAATAAAATGAACATGCAACAAATAAACGGCCATTTGCCATAATTCACCTCACCGGTTTTATAACAACACCTAAGTACATATTGCACAATTATTTTACTGACACAAATTACTAACACGTTACATTACCCAATACAATTTAAATCTATTGTCGTAAAGGGTCTAATATGAACAGGAATGCATTTTCTACACGCACTGTCAAGGTTCAGTTCAAGGCAGAAAAAAAATTAGCACAGTACACTCCACGCCACTCAATGTCTTGTCCGAATTGCACTTTTTAAATCATTACTAAAAGTAAATCCCGAACAGTGTTGTAAAGACAGTTGCGCCGGAATCATTGTGCCTTTAAAAAAAGTATTTCGTTTTTGAAATGAGAATTCGAGTGTTTGATTCATTTGGCTGCTAGTGTCGTTCTATTTTTTTTTAAATTGAAGTGTTTTTGATTGAAAGAGAAATGGCGCGTTTTTTGACATTCTCGTATCTGTTGTTGGTGACATTAATTTATGTTAATACGCGGAGTATACAGAAACGTAAGTGCAGGTTTATCTGTTTAAGTAAATATTAAAAGTACTTAGTAAATAAGCAATGATCGGTCATTAGCTGTGGGTATGAATCAGGATTTTATAATTAGTTAACTACCTACTTATAAATAGTAACCGCTTAACCTCAAACTCAAATATTTATTATGACATTCTTGTGGTTAGGTAACCTCAAACTTATTTCGGTTTATTGAGTGTTAACTCCCGTTTTGTATTAATGATAAAGTAATAAATTTATTACGTTTCCTCACATTGAAAACGTGACGGGAGTGTCAGACTCTTACTGACTCACCCGTGTTTCTTTAGTTACTCTTGCATTCCAGGGTCGCGGTAACTCTTTCTAACAATCCCGTGACCCTATTCATTCACCCAGAAAGATTGCTAACATACTATAACGCACCTATTAAGATTTCTAATGGAGGAGCTCGTGGGTAAAGTAATAACAGCCGCACGGGTCGAACCATCAGGTTAAGCTACGCTTGCCAGGGTTGGTCCATGGATGGGTGACCATCTTTACATACCGAGACTCATGATGCTGTTGCAGTTGGTGGCAGTTATTTTATTTGAATTATTGATTTTATGCCACCAACTGCATCAGACTGCTTGAAAAGTGACTTGTTTGGGACGTTTTAGTTGTTTTTTAGTAGGGTTTTTTGAAAATATTTAATATATTTTTATTTCTTTATTTTGATACCCCACTTAATATAATTCGTCGACCTTATTTTTTTATCCACAATATTGCGTCTGGTTGTCGCCATATTGTATTTGGATTACTGTCATGTCTTAGCACTTGCAAGGTTAAGACAAATCATTTGACCCAAGAATTATCAAAATTGGCCCACGCGTTTGGTCTTTATAGTGCCACAAAGGAACAAACATACATACATAGGCTGATAAACACATTACCCTCCCTTGCATCGCGCAGTCGTGTAAAAAATATAAAAGGGCATTGCTACCTATAATATGTTAATAATTTTCTTACATCGAGTCTAGACATAATAAAACTGTACCTTTGCCAATGTCAGTCTGTCTTACCAAGGTTGTGAAAAGCGTCATGTTTTGAGCTGGGCAGTAAAAAAACACCGTTTATTTGAACTAACTCAACTAAAAGACTAGATCTGTGGAGATTATTGCGTGAAACAAAACTAAATCTTGTAAACCGGTTTGATTAAGGGCCTTACTTGGGCACGCCCCGATTGCGGCGATAAGGCCCCTCTTTTAGGAGTGGCTGGAGAGGCGCCACGGCGTCCTCACCTTCCGCCTGACGCAGGCCCTCACCGGACACGGAAGTTTCGGGAGGTTCCTGTGTAGGATAAGGCGGAGGGAAACACCCGGGTGTCACCACTGTGAGGATCGCCCAAAGGACACGGTGGAGCATACGGTGGAGATCTGCCCCGCTTGGGCGGAGCCTCGCCTTGTCCTCGTAGAGGTGATCGGCGGCAGCAACCTCTCGCGCCCGGCCCTGGTCTAAGCCATGGTACGGAGCGAGAGGGAATGGGAAGCAGTGACCTCTTTCTGCGAAGCAGTGATGCTCGCGAAGGAGGAGACGGAACGTGTGAGGAAGGCAACAGAGTCGCCCTCACGCCCCCAGCAGCAGGAGACGCCCTGGGCGTAGGACATCGCGAGACGATCTCCGGTCATCGTAGACGCGGGCCTGCGGACGGCGAGCACTGGGCAGTTCGCCGTCCGATCAGGATCAGGCTCGAGAGTCGACGGCGCTGTTCCAAGCGCGCCTAAAAGAGTTGTCAGCAATAAATAACGAGGCCCGTCATGGCCTATGCTTGCCCAGGGGTCGTGGATAAATTAGAAACAGAGTTACCGCGCCTCCGGGCACTCAGGGCAGGGAAGGAACAGGGGTGGGTTTTAGTCAGTAAGAGTCTGACATGCCCACCCACACTACCCAGAGCGGGAGAAGTCATAGGATGATTTCCAATCCCCAAAAAAAAAGCCTTATTTATGAAAGCCGGCCAAGTGCGTGTCGGACTTCACACATATAGGTATATAGAACACTTTAGTATTTGTTAGTAAAATATACGTAACTGGCTTCTGGCCAGCGGCGTCTGTATTATACTATGTTTCAGATAAATTTGCAATAAAGTACATTGACCTTTCCCTAATAACTCTTCGTAGGTACCTGAACAATTAAATATAAATCGTTTTTCATTAGTAGACAATGATAAGGATCACGAGAGATGTTGATTCGGGACAGCTTTGAGTCTTTAATTCCGTTTTTTAAATTAAAAATGTCAATAAATACACACACACATACACACATACACACACACACACACATACACATACATACCACACACACACACACACACATACGTACATATTTCTCTGTTTCCTTCTTCTGGTTGTTTTTTTTTGTATGTGTGTGTACATTAATTGTTAAATAAATAAATAAATAAATAAATAAATAAATGTAGGTGGGTCAATGACCGTTATTGCACGATTATTTGGAACAACCTTTAGTACTTCCCCCGTTATCACCTTTCAACCCCTTTTTCACCCTTTTAAGGGTTGAATTTCGAAAACGCTTTCTGAGTGGTTACTCACTCTTCATAAAGAACACACCCTCCAAATTTCATGTCTGTAGGACCAGCGGTTTAAGCTGTGCGTTGATATATCTGTCGGTCAGTCAGGCCTTTGAATTTTATATACAGATAATAAAAATGATCACTAAATTTGAAGTTCTTAGGTCAATAGGAATTTAAAAATTCTTAGAAACAAAACTTTGTGACAGACGATAGATAAAATCAAAATCAAAATCAAAAAGTCATTTATTCAAACTAGGCTGAGAACCAGCACTTTTTGAACGTCTAAGTTCTACATAAAGACAGTCCCCCAAAAAACGCCCGCCCGTCACCACTTCCTAGTGTTTTAGCTGTGAAGAAGAAGTGGCCAACAAACTCCCCAGCAACACATCTGTCTGTTAAGTTTTAAGAACTTGAATCTATATAATTCTAAGCAACAATCTTAACATTATGTAAAACAGAAAAATAAATATATGTCGTCTAAAATATAATCATAAAATTAAATAATCCGCCACTTGCCAGCTAGCACACTCAATCATGCCATTAAAAACAAACTCAAGCATAAACACAAACCAAATTAAAGAAGCCTCCATACATAACTGGTGTGCCTGCCTACAAGAACAAAGATTGAAACTATCAAAGGGCTGTGATTCGAAGCCACAAGTGATGAACTAGGGCCATCACACTAAATTTGGTAGACAATTATTATATGAACTCATATAATCTGTTATAACCATAAGCTAAATATGGAGAAAGAACATCAAGTGTAACATTGTCTTGCGTTCAACACGGCGACCAACTATTATTATCTTCTAAGTAGTCGTTGATGGAATAGTATGCTTCCGAACAGAGACTAGAGACTAGATTGATAGATGATAGACAGACAGACCGACCGACGGACCGACGGACACGTGAGTGACAGCAATAGGGCTCCATTTGGACCCTTCAGGTACGGAACCCTAGAAAGGCTGCCAACCTGGGAGTCTTTAAGTCAAGAGTGAATACTTTACTTCTAGGCAAGACTAAGTGTGCTCAATCTTCGACCACATCATCGCTTACCATCAAGTGAGATAGTGGTCAAACGCGTGCCTATTAAGAATAAAAAAAATAATGTATATGTCTACGTCAGTAATATGCACAGTTATCGCAGGGCAACCGTCTCCCAAAGCGGGTGCCTGAAGATGGAAGGCGCCGGCGAATCTGACCTAGGGAGAACTGGTGAAAACGACCTAGATACCTTACTGCAAAGGCTGGTACGAGATGGTTGAGGAAATAATTTGGGGGATGACTTGCCCAGCAGTGGGACAGTTTATGCTATACAGGGTGTAACGGGAATGGGTAATTATATTTTACATACTGCTCCTGCTCATAGAAATGAACAAGATTCTTCAAGAAAATCTCCAATAAAGACAACAAATTGGACCTCCCATACTAACTTTGATAAGCAACTTAAATAAATTTGTATGGAAAGTAATTTTTTTTGGGAATTTTCTATGGCTTTCTTTAAAATACTTGTTCATATCCATGGGCAGAACAAATATTTAAAATAGACCACCTGTATAGTAAAAAAAATCTCTAGTTGACGACAACGGAGCATTAGATAAGCAATTTTTGTAGGGAATAATATTTATAATCGACATGTATGAAAGTCATTACATAATGAGTGACATTCTGTGAGCAGCGATGATCCAAAAAAAAATTAGTGGTAATGGCCGCAACTTATACAATTTGCATGTCCTGAGTTCAAACCCAGGCAGGCGCTTTACTTTGTGTAAATTATTTCATCACCGTTGCTCTTAAAAACGGTGAAGGAAAACATCGTGAGGAAACCGGCACGTCCTTTTTTTTTTTGGGGTTACGAAATCATCCCATGACTTCTCCCGCTCTGGCTGGAGCGGGAGGGCGTGTCAAACTCTTATTGACCCACCCCTTTCCTTCCTTGCCTGAGTGCCCAATGGCGCGGTAACTCTGTTACGAATTTATCCACGATGGCTTGGCATGCATGCATCGGCCATGACGGGCCCTGCCAGTTGTGGCTGACATCTTTTGTAGGCGCGCGTGGAACACTACGCGCCTTTAACTCTTGGACCTGGTGCTGATCGGACAGCGAGCTACCCATTACTCGTCTACGGTGGCCGGAGATCGTTTCGCAACCCCCAACGCCCAGGGCGTCTTGTGCGGCGGCTGCGGCTGCGGGCGTGAGGGCGACTCCGTTGAGTTTCTCCATGTCGCCATGAGATCCTTGCCGGAGCTTCGTCCGCCAAGCCGCGAGTGGCGCGCCAGTCTCAGAGATGCGCGAGGATGCGCCTCCAGATCCAATGGCGACAGTCCGGCAAAGAGGCTCACCGCTGTGCATCCTGTGGTATCCTTGGACTAGCCATCCGGCTCCGGCATCGGGCGGGATCATGGCCATCCGGCCATGATCCTTTGGGACGCGCTCATCCGGCATGCTGGTCACCGCCTCAAGGAACGCTGCCACACCAGTGCCCCGTAAAGGGCCATGGATCGCACGACCCAGATTGGGCAGGAGTTGCTTCAAGGTAGCCCCGGCCCGCTCCAGTCTAGGAGTCAAACGTCGGAAGTGCTCGAAGAAGTTCCATCGACTGTCGAGAACGAGTCCCAGGTACTTCGTCGTCCCCTCGACGTAGACGTAGAGCGGCGGTCAAGTCAAAGTCAAAGCACTTTTTTCAAATAAACCATTTACAGGAACTTTTGAATTGTCACGTCGCGGTCGGTCAGTGAAAAATATGCAGCTAATAGCACATTCCAAAGCGTAGATCTTTAAGGAGAAGAACGTGCAAGAAACTCCATGGACACTCTTTTTAACCATGTTATGTGTTACAAAAATGTTGGTTACAATATTCTTGTTGCTTTTATGATGCGAGAACCATGTTAAACAAAAAATAAAAGCATTTCAAGAGAAAAAAAAAGGATTAAAACAAGCCTGTAGCAGTTAAGAGATGACCAGTCTCAACTGACAGCGCCTGTTCACGAACATGACGCGTGGATCAGCACCACTCAGCTCAACCATTTTGAAGGGAACTGAATGACCCAACACACGCGCCACCATCAGCGAGACATTTGAGTGAGCATGACAAACTCTCAACTGCCATGCTCGTTCATGTCAAAAAAGCAGTTAAGTACATTAAATGCATATGCTTATGTTCATATTTTTATTGTAATTTATATGGCGTACATAATAAAGAGTATTCTTTTCTATTCTAAATGCCCCATGGTACTCACATTAACAAAATTAGGAAATGCTTCGGAATTATACAAAATTAGAACTTTCTAAAAGTAAAAAAAAGTAATAATAAACATTAACTCCACAAAAAAATTAAAAAAATCAAAACTGTATAAAACCATGTCTATACAAATAAAAGGGAGAGCATCTCTTCCAAATATCTAGAACGAATTAGTTGACTGAAGACGCTGTGACTGTGGAGCAGGACCGGCATTAATCTAAGCTTTTTTATCAACGATATACATAATCCTCCAATTTATTATATGCTTGTCTACATAGTGTGCGTTTTATGCATGTATTAAATGAAACTCATTTAGTTGGAGAATGTGTAGTGGTATTTTGTTATAAAATCTTACACAGCACCCCATAAAAGAATTGTGTACTTTAGCTAACCTGAACCTAGTTTTATCTAAATAGTTCCTATTTCTAGTATAATAAATATGCCTGTCACTTATCTTAGTAAATAGATGAAAAATTTTCCGAACATACATAATGTTTTCGTATATGTATTGACAAGGTACCGTCATGATGTTTATATGCCATGACTGATGTTAACGTAGCAGCAGATTTTTTCATAGGACTGCTCTCTAATGTCCTAGAAAATAACACTCAAACTATTAAAAGCTTCGTACGCAAATTAATTCTTAAGCCCTGGATAACTAAGAAACTTTTGAAATGTACGCGAAAACGTGACAAACTTTATGTAAAATCAAAGAAAAATCCTGAAAATGAAATTATACAACGCACATATCGAAGATACAGGAATTTTTGTAATAATATTTTAAAGAAAACTAAGCTTGACTATGAAAAGGATCTGATTAGGAAAGCCGGAAATAATAACAAGAAGTTGTGGGAAACCATAGATATTACATAGACCTCAAAGAAAAAGGACAAAGCAACACAATTTATTTGCCCCAACAAACCGTCAGCTTCCGTCAATGACATAAACTCGTTTTTTGCGGGCGTTGGTAAATGTTTGGTTGAAAAAATTACAATTAATAAAACTAATACACCAAATGACGCTAGTTCAAACAGCTAATTCTTTCGTTAATTCAATAGTTCTTTTGCCTACAGATGAATTTGAAATAAAATCGTTAGTTTCTAATCTCAAGAATGACTGTGCAGTGGGGGTTGATAAAGTTTCAGCGATTTTCGTAAAACATTTTACTGACATCATTGTTCCTCCTTTAACTTTTTTATGTAATTTGTCATTTACTACGGGTGTAATCCCGTCTGCATTAAAAAAATCCCAAATAGTCCCGGTTTTCAAGAGTGGGGATAGATCCTTCCAACCCTATCTAAAATATTGGAGTGCCATATGAACATCAGACTTGTTAATTTTCTGGAAGCAAATCAGCTATTGTCTCCATCCCAATTTGGATTCCGCGCAAATAAATCAACATCAGATGCTGTTAATCAACTAACTGAATTAATAATATCGAAGCTAGACAATAAGAAGAAGACCTTAGCCATCTATCTCGATTTAGCCAAAGCATTTGACACAGTGTCTGTCCCTATCTTGATTACCAAGCTAGAACATTTGGGAATGAGAGGTTTGCCACTGGATTTGTTTGCGAGTTACCTCAAGGGTAGAACACAGGTTGTTAGAGTGGATGTTTGAACCAGTGATGAACTGTTGATTGAATATGGCGTCCCACAAGGCAGTATCCTCGGCCCGACCCTGTTTCTAGTTTACATAAACAACCTTTGTGACATAGACTTGACCAATGGGCAAATACTTAATTACTTTCGCCGATGATACTGCATTACTTTTTTATGGTGACACATGGGAAGATGTTTTTAGACACGCTCAAAATGGGTTCAACCATGTATCTAAATGGCTTAATAACAACATCCTTACCTTAAATGTTGAAAAGACTAAGTTCATGACATATACACTCAGAAAGCAAGACATACCAAACCTTCCCATTATCTGGCACAGTTGCAACTTACCATCCAACAATTCAAGTAATTTTCCGCTTTTGTCAAAAACTAGCACCATTAAATACTTGGGTGTTACAATAGATAACCAACTTAATTTCCAACACCACATTGAGACCTTAGTACCTAGAATTAGAAAACTTATTTATATATTTAAATCTCTGCGTCATAATGCTGACACTTCCTTAATTGAAACTGTTTATCTCGCACTGTGCCAATCCTTACTGTCTTATTGTATAACTTCTTGGGATGGAGCACCTAAAACCAACCTTTTGAAACTGGAGAGAGCCCAAAGAGCCATATTAAAAGTAAGTTCTTTCCTACCCATACGATACCCTACTTTTGATCTGTATCAGCGCTGTAAGGTTCTGACCGTTAGGCAGCTCTTTATTCTCCGGACAGTTATTAAGAAGCACTCGGAACTGTCTTACGACCCCAAAACAAACTCAGGTAAGAGGAGAACTACTGATGTCTGTACGACTAATAGATATAATTTCAGTCTGGCACATCATTTTTACAGTTACCTATGTCCATACCTATACAACAAAATTAACAAGCAGCTTTTAATTTATCCTCTTTCTAGAGCACAGTGCAGGAAAAAAGTTTGCCCGTGGCTTCAAGGCATTGATTACAATGCAACAGAAAGTTTAATAACACCCTTAAGGTAACGTTTGCTGGCATGGAACGATCTAAAATTTAACACACAAGCCCATTACACCATCACCCACACACTCACTCTCACACACACTTTCTTTCACTCTCACGCACACACATTCACACAAACATCAGAATTGTCTTAGTTTTCTTTTTGTTTTACTTTATTATTGAATTAATAGTATTTTATTATTTACTACCTGTAGGTTATTTTAATGCAGTCACTAGTCATAAGTGAGTTGTCTGATGGAGGATAAGCCTGGTGATCTGTAACACAGGTTTTACCTACAACAGACACCAGCCTCTAGTGTTTTACAATGACTTTGTACTGTGGTTGTGAATATGAGAAATAAAAGAATATTATTATTTCGTTATTGTCGAAGCAACTCCAGGCCAGGGTGTTGAAGGCATTGGTGATGTCCAGAGACACCGCCAAGACGACCTCACCCCGGGCCACTGCATCCCCCGTCGTGAGGGCTCGCACGCGTATGATGGGATCCACTGTGGAGCGTCCCCTGTGGAAGCCGAACTGGCTCACCGCCAGATTCGGCCCCACCCGCGCCAGCTGCCCGACGAGGCGGTATGCAATTACTCTTTCAAAGAGCTTGCGCACTTCGTCGAGCAGCACGATGGGCCGGTAAGCAGACGGAGAGTCCGCAGGGCGCCCTGGCTTCTTGATGAGGACCAGCTTCCCCGTCTTCCAACGAAGAGGAAGACCCCTCTCCATACATGCGCTTAGGAGCCCTCTTAGTTGCGAGGCCAGCGAGCCTTTTTTTTTTTGTTGTTGTGCTTGAAAATCTTCATGTATATCCTTCGCCTGGGGCAGGCACAGGAGTCTGTCAGACTCTTACTGAGTGATAACCACCCCGGTGTTCGACACTACACTTGGACCGGGGATCGTGAGAACTACTACGACTTCCATGATCCCCAGCTAGTGCCGACCCGCCTATGCAGGCCACCTTAGGCCCGCGAGGAGAGTGAGGTCTCCTCCCCCCACCATGTCCAATAGTGAACACTACGCGCCGCAGCCTCAGGTCCTGCTGGATGGGGGGTGACATTGTATGCTGCGCCGTGTCCTCCCGACAGACGGTGCAGTGATGACACCCGACTCCCTGTTTATGCGACACAGGTACTTCCCGAAGCAGTCATACCTCGAGAGCACCTGCGTTGCCCGAAACAGCAGGGAGCCATGCTTCCTCCCGAGCCATTGGTCGAGGACTGATCGGACGGTAGCGAGGCCGGCGGTAGTGCGCAGAAGCTTGTCCCACCATTCCGCTACCGTGACCTCGCGGAGCTATGTTCGACGCAACTCGATCTCGCGCTGCATCGGTTCACCGCCCCGCGTCCGCACCTCCTCGCGCCACCGGTACAGTGAGGCGAGGACTCTCGCCTCGCAAGTCCCAGGGCGGAGATACGGCCAGTGCACTACCCGCCTCGTAGGAAATAATGCGATATCTCGCGATAACCCTGACGTCCATCGCCCTCTGCGGTCTTCGCAGGTTTGCGATGCTGCCGGCCGTCAGGTCAGAAGCTCACACCGGGGCCCCGTAACGGGCCATGGATCCTCAAGGAGTCTCTTGGTCATGATCCCCAAGTAAAACCGCCTACAGGCGGTGCTCGGGTGCATGTGTGACCCCGGAGGCGGTGCCCATCGGTGGCTGTGAAAGACCATCTGTAAGACCGCAGTCTTTGCCAGCAACGCTGCCTCCCTGTATGAGCTTCCCCGGGCCGTGACCAGCGTGTCATCCGCATAACACGTCAGGTCAACTTCCGGTTGTTGCTCGTCACTGAGCACCCAGTCGTAACCGATGTTCCACAAGAGTGAGCCAAGAACCGAGCCCTGTGGAACACCGCATGACATATCACGACGGCACTCACCGTCTCGTCACCTGTAGGTGACATACCTTGCCGCCAAATAAGCCCCAACAATGTGGCGGAGGTAGCGGGGCACCCAATGGTACCTTAGTGCCTCCCGAATACAGCTCCAGGGCATGGTGTTGAATGCGTTGGAGATGTCCAAGGACACCGCCAGCATCACCCTGCCCCGGGACACTGCTTCCTCCGCCAGGGCTCTAACCCCCCTTATGGCTTCGATAGTGGAGCGCCCATGCCGAAAACCGAATTGACTGTCGCGGTCGTCCAGATCCGGCCCCTCTCTGTACAAGTGGCTGACGAGGCTGGCAGCAATTATCCGCTCAAAATGATTACCCACCTCGTCTATCAGCACTATGGGCTGGTATGCGGATGGCGAGTCCGCTGGGCGCCCCGTCTTCTTGAGTAGGACCAGTCGACCTGACTTCCACCACGGGGTCTCATCTCGAACAAAGAAAATTTTGTTCAAATAAATTTCAATAGATGGCGTAATATGCATCGATTTCTTAATGGTTTAAGGAATATTAACATTTTGAAAATAAATATGGTAAAAGCTGTATTTTCTTATTTAATAAACTACTCTAAGCATAAATTTGTGGAATAATGGGCTTGTCAAATTTAGACGACTAATGGAAAGAATCCTTAGACATCTATATTTCTTGTACCAATAGATGACGCTGTATGAAGTTTTAGAGTTTTTCCATTCGCCTCTATAAAATTGGAATAGTGATACATTTTGATACAGTAAAACTGCTATGAAGTGCCAATAATACTATAAAATAATTCCCCAATATTGGTAAGACTTTAAGTAAATTCATTTAGCTTGCAAGCCGTCGCTGCTAACACCATCTAGCGAGGTGTAGAGGACGGGCCTGAACGAAGAACAAAAGTTACTTGTGCTAAACGAAAACCCGTAGTTACAGCGGTACCGTTTCTTTGTATGGGATGAGGCATCTGTACGCTAGTATTATATTATATGTGCTTCCACTGAGCGGGGAGGCAAGCTGAGTAGAGTGGTATTCAGCCTACGAACGACACTCTCAGCTCTACCTCGGTCACCTCGGGAGCATCGTTGTCGTCGTCTTGGTCCGCGTCGGGCACTGCAGGAGGCGGAGCCATAGGCGAGGGAGTATGTTCCCCACGCGAAGGGAACCGAGCGCTTACCATGCCCTCCACGAGCTGTGGCCAGAGACTCTGCGTCAGCGGGAGAGCCCATGGGCGGAATTTATCCCGCACCATTTTGTAGGAGCATCTCCAGGGATCTCTGCTTAGAGTCCTCAGCTACTCCTCGCGGGCCAATGCCTTGGCCCGCTTGATCTCCACTCGGAAGGCGGTCCTCGCCTCTCTGTACCCCTCGTACAGCTCCACCTCGATGGCTTCCGTATCCGGGGGGCGGTTGCAGAGCCTGCGGTGCTTGGTGTACCGGCGTCGCGCAGTAATACACGCCTGGCGTAGAGCTGTTAGCTCCGGCGACCACTAGTACACCTAGCGCCGAGCATATAGCTGGACCCGGGGCATTGCCACGTCACAGATCTCAGACATGGCCTCCTGGAACCACTCCACCTCGTCATTTATATCGGCAGGCCTGTCCGGTGATGACACCCAGGCCTGCCTTATCGAGGCTTTCAGGAGTAGCTCCCGGTCCAGCTACTTCAGCAACCAACGCGGACCACTCGGGATTTGTCGGATCGGCACGCTCGAGGTCTGGGCGGAGACGTCAAACCGGATATACCGGTAATCGGAATACGTCTCCATCCCCTCTATGACGCGCCAGTCGACGATACGCGGTGACAGAGCGGGGCTCTCGAACGTGATGTCCACCACCGATTCACCCCGCATCTGCACACACTTGGGGACAGAATCCCAGTTTTGGATGACCAGGCCTGTCTCCAGAGCCAAGTCCTCCACAATCCTGCCCCGTGTGTCCGTATACCGGAAACATGAAGTCACGTTCTTGGTATTGAAGTCCCCGAGGACGAGCATAGGGAGGGCACGGTACTCGACGACGACGGTTCTCAGCTCCGGCTTCCTTGTGGAACTCGGCGAGATTTCGGTTCGGGGAGAAATAAACCCACGGCTGTTTCCCCTAACCGTGCCACGCAACCCTGTCTCCTCTTGACGTCCTCGAGGGACGAGGTACCGGCGGCGGCCCACGCATTGAGGGCCATTGAGCCGTTTAGGTCCTTCACCCAGTCATCCCTGGGTGGGACAAAGTATGGCTCAACGACTACGGCCATGTTAATCGACCACTACACCATGCTCTGGAACAACAGGTCCTGAGCAGCGGCGCAGTGGTTGATATTCGCCTGGAGGAGGCGTAATGGGGCCGTTATTGGCGTTCCATTACAGCCCCCTCCCGAGCCCCTTGTGAGGGTCGCCGCCTGCAAACCCGTCCGCCCGCTCCAAATTGGAGTCGCCAGCGGTGTGTCTGGCTCTCCGCCCATCGACCCCGAGAGGATATTCCGGGTAACTCCGGGGTACCGCCACTCCAGGGCGAGCCTAGCGGCTCACCCCAGCTCGCTGGTGGAGATCTTGCGGGCCGGGATAATGGCCTCTCTTCCTCCATGGGAGGACGACTCCCGGCCATCCCCCGATTTGGGGCGCTTCCGGAAGAACTTGGAGCTCTCCCGGGCAGCTCCCTCCTCCTCGCGCTCCAAGCTCACAGAGCCCCTCGCGCCAGATGCGATCCCGCATCGCTCCTCACCTCTTTGCCGTTGCACATTCGTATCTACACATTGCACACTAACTGACTCCTTGTCAGGCAATGTGCGGCTAAAATCGTAGTTCATCATTTTCTCAAATGAGGAAGATGATCGGGAGCCTCCTCGGCTCTTTTTGTCGGTATCGACAAGCGGTAGACAGGCGTTGCCCCCAGAATACGAAGGGCATGACACTCCACTAGGGAGCGTGGCGAATTCTCCAGCTGCTGAGCAGCTAGTACCGCCCTGGGGTAATTTTTCTTTTTCTGTCTTATCCATAGTTGTTTTTTGTTCTTTTTAAGGGTATAGTCCTGCCTCCCACTCTCTTTTCCCTTTACGGGCCACGCCAGTTTCGTCGCCACCCTCACGGTCACATCTGATGAGCAGATGCGTACCAGAGAGCAGCAACGAAAATCCCCTAGGTTCCACGCCGTTAGGAGACTCAAACAACTTGTTCAAGTCTCCCACCGGCGCGACCCTCTTGTGAGGCGCTAACGACTGGACTCTCTCCAGCCATTGATCCCATCGCCACGCGTCAAGCATAGGATTAGGTGGTTGGTCGCATCTACTGTCAATCGACGACCATCGACTGACAATGGATGCGACCCCCGGTGTGTTTCTCTTGTTGTAGTCTTTCCCTTGGACCTTTCCAGCATGAGTGGATATACCGGCAAATCTCCAAGATCACTGAGACACACAAGCCCCACCACGACGGCAACGTGGAAACACTCGGTGGGGAAACCGGCGTGTCCTAAAATTAGAAGACATGTTTTTTTTTTTTTTATGTTTGATAGGCTCGCGTTTGACCACTATCTCACCTGATGGTAAGCGATGATGACATCCACCAACCCGCATACGGCCAACACGATCTCACAGAGTGGAGGCCTGTACCCCAGCAGTGGGGAAATTAAAAGGCTGATGACGACATCCTGACAGTGCGTCGATTAAAGATTTTAAATATTTAAGCAACAACATTTAAAAAATAATATCAATCACTTATATTGTTATGAGAATATACTTTTAAAATGATTGTAAATAATGTGTATGTGTATCTTGCCACAATAAATCACATTCCCAGCATTCAGTCGAACAATCGGAGGAATACAAATGAAAGATACGTGAGATAGGTGATCATCAGATTTTCGTGAACAAATACATTAATTTTGTTTGTTTTAATTTGTTGATATATACGTCAAGTGTGGTGATATCAAATTGAAAATCACAGTTTTTGAGTTGCAACATCGATTTTCGTGCAAACTCAATATTGGGTTCGATCAAACATCTCTTTTTAGAGTTCCGTAGTCTTAACAAGGATTGGGAACCCTTACAGTTTCGGTCTATCCGTCTGCCGTCCGAAGCATAGCTTAGAAACTATTAGTACTAGAGGGCTGCAATCTTTCATGTATAATATTATTCTATTAATCACAACAAGAAATCGAAACAATAAAATTTAAAAATAGTATTTTTGAATGGTAATCTTGTACATGTAAAGTGGGGATGACTTTTTTTCTTCGCGTATCCTATAGTATCGTTGGTTAGTGTTTCAAAATCATTGTGGGGTTGTGAATACTATTTTTCGATTCAGTGATTCGTTTGCGATATATTAAACTTTAAAGTGAAATAAAATCAAAGTAATAAACATAAAGCCTCCTTCTAAATCCGCATTTTATAACAGGTGACACATGTTCGGTTTTTAATTATTTATTAGCTGACCCGGCAAACTCCGTACCGCCTCAGAATAAATAAATTTTATGTTAACTCGAGATATCATCAAAAAGACCGTGCCATACAAAATTAATGAAAAATTAATTTTCTTCGTATTTTTTTGTGATGTTTTGTAGTGTAAATAACTATATACTAGGTTAAGGTTTTTATAGGTCAAAGTTATTATTTCATTTATTTATTGTATATACATACACTTTACATTTTTAAATATTTAGGTACTTACATATAAAAACATAAATAAATACAAAAACATTTAAAAATATAAAAAGTAGAAGCCCACCGGTATCGGGAATAGGGTCCAAGCTACCGGTGGTCAGGGCTCCTGAGAAAGGAATCTCCTAACAATACGAGCCGTGTCCAGGAGTACTGCTTTCTGGTTCAAGCCCTTGATCCAACTGCCCAACGAGAGCCTCCTGAGATGTTGGTCGAGACTCTTGGCTATTAAGCCATTGGCCGTCACGACTATCGGCACAATGACTGCTGTATCCACCTCCCACATGTCGACAACCTCGCGAGCCAGATCAACATACTTTGGGTCAAAGTTATTATTATTATTTACTAATTATAATGCAATTCGGCGTAGACAAATCTAATAAATAAAATCATGAAAAAATATATATAGGTACGGTCGAATTGAGAACCTCCTCCTTTTTTTTCGTCGGTTAAAAATCGGTCCTGCCATTCTTGAAACATAAAAAGTGTTAACCCGACTTTGTTTTATATTTATTATTATGATTTTTTTATCATTAAGGAAAAATACAACTTTTTTACAAAAAAAATAGAACCGACTTTAAATAAAATTTAAAAAAATATCTAAAATAACTTCTAACAATTGGGTTCTATTTGTTTTTTCTCTTTTTAGTTGTGGTTCTCCTTATAATTCTGTTAACAATACAAAGACATACGATCGCAGCAATCGCGAGTTATTTGCTGTAAGTTATTGAAAAGTTATTATTGTCTACCTCCGAAGATCTTCATCAAATCCTAATGAATTTTTTAGGTACTAAAACCTTCGAAAAATATGCACTTAAATAACAAAAACCCCATCAAAAATTGGATCAGTAGTTTTTGAGAAAATTGCGGGCATACGAACACACATCCATACGGGTTGAATACAGACCTTCCTTTTTTGAAGAAGAATAATGGGTAGCTCTCCGTCCGATCAGAACTAGGCCCGTGAGTCGACGGAGCATAGTGTTCCACGCGCGTATCAAGGAGATGTCGGCCACCACTGACGGGGACCATCATGACCGATGCCTACATGCCAAGGGGTCGCGGATAAATTCCTAACAGAGTTACCGCGCCCCTAGGCACTCAGGCAAGGAAGGAACGCGGGTGTGTTTTAGTCAGTAAAAGTCCCGCTCCACCTAGAGCGGGTGAAGTCATGTGTTGATTTCCCCAACATAAAAAAAGGCTCCAGAAAATTAACTTGTAACTTACATTAAGGTTTTTTAAGCTACGCTGATGCAGCTTGGTTCTCTCTTTTTTAAACCTCTATAAGACCCGTGATTCCGAGTCACCAAGTTTACCTTCTACGATTTTCTCATCACCCACCTGGGTGTGTCACCCGTGTTTTAGGAAAATTCCGAAGTGCACCTTTGAACCGCAGACAATACGTCATTTTATGTATTATTTTATAAAAAAATACCTAATATGTGTTGTGCGTTTTATATACGCATTAGGTATTAGGTGTCAAGGGGAAGCACATTGCATTTAGGTCAGCTTGGTAAACGCCACCTGATGACGCTGTGATTGGTGACACATGGTGGGATTACCAACCAATATTAACCTATTATTGGACAAAAGGAACTGTTTGGTTAATTGACTGAATTCTTGATTTTTAGGCCCTACTACCGGCCAAGTGGCGCCCTCATTGAATAAATAATCGTAGCTTATGATTGAAAATAAATATTAAAAAATCCAACGTCACATTTGTTACAAAGAGGATAAAGTATTTTTACGTTGTTAAAACAGGTTTCAGAATGTTTCGTATCCAAAACGGCCGTTTCTGAAACTTTTGCCTACTAAAAGTTTCAGAAACGGCCGTTTTTGCTGACAAATGTGACGTTGGATTCTTTAATATTTATTTTCTATGCTATGCTATGATTTTTTACTCAATGAGGGCGCCACTTGGCCGGTAGTAGACCATTAATGGGGCCTTTGCTCTATCAAATACTGAGGGCGTCAAGTGAAAATCGCTTCCAAAACGTTGTATAGTTCTGCAACGACTTTGAACAGGATTGACTAAGGTTTCGGTAGTTTACTCAAACTTAAAACATTCCAAAGCGTAGATTTTAATGGAGAGGAACATGTAAGACACTCCATGGACACTCTTTTAAACCATGCTAATTACAATCCTGGTTACATTTTTTTTTGCTTCAATGTTACTTCAATTGAATACATTGATTTTTTCGCCACCATTGCTAATTTTCTAGGCTGAAAACCTAGACAAAGTGACTGCCTGTCAGTGATTGAGAAATCCCCAAGATGTATGGACCGCGTAACATTTCTGTAACGCATGCCAATCACGGTTGTGATTGACATTGAAATTACTGTCAAAATCTGTAAATTTGCATGGATTCCAATTTCACAGATTTTGACATTCGCTATTGCCGATACACAATATCACCTTTGTCGAGGCCTTCCTGTTTTATTTTTCATTAACCTTCGAAAAGTGTTAAATGTAGTAGTTCTTGCCCGCCTGTGTATTTCTTCTCCTGTACGGCTCAAACTGTAATGAGATTTTTTTTTTTTTTTGCAAATAATATTAACGCTGCTACTACTAGAAACTATTCAGGTATCGTTGATACGTTCACCAACATGTAAACTCACATACTGACTGGCCTGTTGGTCTAGTGGTTAGTGACCGTGACTGCTATGCTGGAGGTCGTGGGTTCGATTCCCACCCAGGACAAATGCTTGTGTGATGAGCACGATCATTTGTTCTGTGTCTGGGTGTAATTTATCTATAATATGTATGTATTTAGAGATATATAAGTATGTTTATCAGTTGTCTAGTACCCATAACACAAGCTCTGCTTAACTTGGGACTAGATGGCGTTGTGTGGTAGTTGTGGAATATATTATATTATATTATTATATTATACACAAGACACCCAGAACCGGATAACTATCTGTAGGCCATACAAATATATATTTAGTGCGGGAACCGAACCCGCGTCACGCAGCGCAGCAACCATTCGCTCAATCAGTGCACTAACAGTGACGAAAGTTTGAGAGATCTTGTAGCATTATTATCATAATGAACCTGTCTAAAGGATGGCACCTTTTTTTTTTTTTGGTGGTGGGAAATCACCCTCTGACTTCTCCCGCTCTGGGTGGAGCGGGAGGGCTTGTCATATTCTTACTGTTTTAGTCAGTGTGCGTGCCTATCAACAATAAAAAATAAAAAAACCCACCCGTTTTTCTTCCCTGCCCTGAGTGCCTAGGGGCGCGGAAACTCTGTTTCGAATTTATCCACGACCCCTGGGGAGGTATTGGCCATGACGGGCCCCGTCATTATATTGCTGACATGTCCATCGACTCTCGGGCCTGGTCCTGATCGGACGGCGAGCTACCCACTACTCGCCGTCCGCAGACTCACGCAGGCAAAATTTTGCGGGTTTTTGATTGTCCTAGGTTTATCCTTATAATATAAATGCCCTTATGATTTCATAAGTTAAGTAATATTCTCTGTCACAGTTTTACAATCACTAAATGTATCGGAATAGTTACAGCCTCATTCATGCAAAATTTTGACAAAACAAATGGGAATAGCTAACAGGAAACTAGTTACTTTATGTGACGTAAACCAACTCACTTATGGGATAAAGTCCAATGTCAAGCCACAGCATCATTGCTGGGATGACCCGTTCACTGACCCTGTATTGCATCTTCATTTGTTTTATATGTGTGAAGTTGGTTTCTTTACGTTTTCCTGCAATTTCTTTGTCCAACGTTGTAAACTATATGTCGATACCGCCGATACCTTTATCCTCGTATTTACCCAACTAAAGTTGAGGTCCTAATTGTTGATATTAAAATATTGGTTACACTGGAAGATAACCTCAACATAATTGGAAATGGGCTAGGCAGATTGGGGTGACCATCGTTATTATGCTGTGTCCCTTTGACGGTGTCACTTTTCTTGACATTTCTTTGTTAACGTAGATGGATGGAAGTTCCAATAACAGATATATCTTCCAATATCAAATCTTCAGAAAAAAAAAAAACTATCTCTCTTTTTCCTGAAGATTTCTTTGCCCTTTGCTCATCTGTCACTAAAGCTCGTGTATAATTTAACCAGCTTCTGACAACGGCTTTGCGCGCGTGGAATTAGCATTTCTCCCATTATAAATTGCTTATTGTGAGTCTTTACTGCTCATGATTTGTAGTGGTGACACCGGGGCGTTTCTTCCCGCCTTATCCGACACAGGAACCTCCCGAAACAGTCATGTCCGGTGAGGACCTGCGTCAGGCCACTCCTCAAAGAGAGGCATTACTACCGCAATTGTGGCGTGCCCAGCGCTGGGTTGTGACAGTCGCTCTCTTCATATCGCCATGAGTTCCTGCCGGAGCTCATTCCGCCGAGCCGCGAGTCGTCGCAGCAGCGGAGTTCCGCCCCGGCGTTTCGCCTCTTTGTGCCACTCCCAGAAGTGCGCAAGGACCTTGGCCTCCAGATCCCATGGCAACAGTCCGGCAAGGAGGCTCGCCGCCTCATCGGAGGCCGTGCGGTTACACCTGAAGGTGTGCTAGTGGTCGAAGATGGAGCTCGTTTGCCTAGAAGTAACCTATTCACTCTCGACGTACTGGCGTGATTATGGCGCAGCGCACTTTTAATGGCTTCTAATTAAACGACTTATCTTATTTCTTTGAAAAAAATATATGCTACTCTAGACAATATTCGTCGTAATTTGATCTGAGAATATTTACAATTATATTTTTATATCCTAATGTAATTAATTTGTAAACTTATGTCTAACGCGGATAAAAAATTGAGAATCACGCAAAAACTATAAACCGTATTTTTATGAAATATTCACCATTTCAAAGATCATTTAATTATTTATTATTTTAGTCTAATTGTTTTAGTTTAATACCTGTTGTTTTGTGTGTAATAAATTAATAATAAGTCTAATTTCGGACAGCGCTCCTTAATGGGCGAGTCCAATTATATCCTCAGCACAGAACACGCAAGCTAACCTCTCAAGGTCATTGGCAGTTAATAGCGCCTTAAGTTATAAACATCTACACAATGTATGAAAAAAATAGGCAGTCATGGGGACTGCCGATAGAAGTGAAAACTGTGTGCTACGCGTCGAAGCACTTGTAGCGGTGTCGGTGTCGCACGAGTTCAATAGTTTTTCCCCATCTCAAAAATGCCCAACGCGCCTTAAGAAGTTTTCACTTCAAAAATTTAAACTTTCGCATTCACAGTATTAGTATTAAGATATTGATAATTAGGTTTGTTAAACTACTAAGGAGCTCGTGGCTAAAGTTATACTAACCACACGGGTCGATTCATCAGGTTAAGCTATGCTTGCCGGGGTTAGTCTATAGATGGGTGACCATCTTTACTTAGCGAGACTCCTCCGTGCCTCGGAAAGCACGTTAAGCCATTGGTCCCGGATGTCAATCGTGAATCTTTGACAGTCGTTACGGGTCGTCAAAAGCCCGAAAGTCTGACAACCAGTCTTACCAAGGGGTATCGTATTACCGAGTTACTGGGTTGTGGAGGTCAGATAGGCAGTCGGTCTATGTAAAATACTGGTATTCAGCTGCATGCGGTTAGACTGGAAGCCAATCCCAAGATAGTAGGCAGCTAATTCAATAATTAGGATTGTTAAACATTCGCACACGGTTCAATGACTCAATCAGATTGCACTGTATACGCAATGCGGTATTACACTTAGGTAGGCCCTTCGGGTTTTCCACAGTACTATAGGTAGGTCTATCACTTCTCAGTAACCTAGGTATCGGCACTGTATTTGACCAGTTGACCGATTTAACAACGTAAAAGCCCAAGAACGTGTAATGCGTAGATTTTCCTACTGTTACCTATCATTGGTAGGAAGTTTAGTATTGATTTCATAGAATTACGTTTGTTTTGTCAAAGTGAACTACTCATCTAAGGAAATTGAATCTATAAATTGAATCTATTAATATTATAAAGCTGAAGACTTTGTTTGTTTGAACGCGCTAATCTCAGGAACTACTAAATCGAATTGAAAAATTCTTTTTGTGTTGAATAGTCCATTTATTGAGGAAGGCTATAGGCTATATAACATCACGCTGTGACTAATAGGAGCGGAGTACCAATGAAAAATGTGATAAAAACGGGGGAAAAAATATTCCTTTTGAGAGCTTCCATTGCGTGCGCTACTAAAATATGTAAAACGTAATTGTTCCCCTTTAAAAGTTCTAAGAAAAAGTCAGCGACAGCATACGTCCATATTTTAAGGTTAACCCACTATAATCTTTTTTATGGTAATCAAATTCGTTCTAAAATAATGCATTATTTGCGAAGGTGTTTTTATAAACATGACATTAATCCTTATCCAAATAAATACGTTATTCATCATAAGTATTTAATTTTTATAATTTTTTGAACGGAGTCGCGGGCGAAGTGCTAGTATTAGATAGAAATTCACAAAAAAAATGTTTTACCTCCCATCCAAATATTGATCAGCTGATGATAACTTTGTATGGAAAGTCCATTTTTTTTGGGAATATTCTATTTTTTCTTAGAGAAAGTGGTTCATAGCCATGGTCAGGACCGGTTCCTAAAATATGACTACACCTTTCCGTTACACCCTGTAAATATATATAAAAAACATTTTTCTTGTCTCAGAGCGAAACACTGTGACGGTGACAGTAGAAAGAGTTGGACTTAGTTTTAATTCATCGTCATAATATGACAGTTCTTTGGTTTCTTTCAGTTTTTTAGGTGCGATTCTTTCAATAGATACATTTACGACTGTACAATTCCCTGCAGATAGTTGTTCCGAGTCTGGGTGTCTTGTGTATGTGAATTTACATGTTTGTGAACGCACTCACGATACAGGAAGATTCCTAGTGTGGGGCAACGTTTTTTTTTAAAAAAAAAAAAAAAAGAATTGTTTTTTTTTTCGCCATGCATACGCCACTTGCGTCAGAGCTATCACGAGTCAATCTAATAACTTCATTTAAATGTAAGTATAGATTAGGTACACTCCGAAATTCAAAAAAGAAATTCAATGTGGGAATAATGTTCCTGTTGCCTTATTAAGGGTTAAGTCTCTTTAGTCTACGATTAAGAGCCGGTTACACAATGCATTGCTTAAACTCCAATCTCTATTTAGAAGATCACGGTATTGTGAATGCTACGCAACTGACGTGTAAATTATTCCATTATTTGCACATCGGTGCAAACACATTTTTAGACTGTATGCATGCAATTGCTCTGGCAATTTGTAAGACAGGGTGAATTCTTGAAATTTCTGTGGTTTAAACGAAACTGACGTAATTTATTTTTATTCTGTTTCAAAAAGTCTAGAAAGATAATCTTAAAAGTCTATTGATAAAAATTCGATTTTGTAGTCCTTGTTTACGCCTGAACGCAGCCCTTCTTCATATTCCACGAATTTACGAACGCACCTTAAGAAAGTCGCTCGCCGCAGGCTTTATGGCGGAGGAACCGCACTAACGTCACTTCGCACGGCACGGATCGCCATATTTTGTCGAGATCACGAAATTCACTGTAATTTTCTACAATAAATCTTTGTAACTACAACATCAAGGTCGATTTTATTTTATATCGGCACCAGTCCTTGTAAGATTTGAATTCTTATATACATACTTACTTACACAAACATGGGTACATACAGACGCCAGCAAAAGTCGATAAGAATTTTCACAACGTATTAGTTTGAAGTTTAGTTTGACTTACGACCTTCTATTTTCAAGTTTTCGCCAACAAATGATTGAAATTCACAATTTCATCAACTTAGCATAAGTCAAGATGGCCCAGTGGTATAGAGCACACAGATTGAAGCGCAAATCAGTGTGCCGCAAGTTCAAATCCCACGCAATTGTTGACTTTTTGTAAATTATTAAGTTTTAGTAAAATCAGTCGGTGTAACTAAATGTTTAGTAGGCCATTTTATTTTAACATATCCGTGATTATTCCGTATGGTGTCGGACGTAAAAGAATAGTACCATCCCAGCACTTCCCGTGGGTGTCGTAAGAGGCGACTAAGGGAGCTTGAGCCCTAGTGCATACTACTAAAGCACCTTGGGCCACCCGCGCGGTGGCGGGTAAACCACCAACAACAGCATTCCCAAGAAGGGTTGGCGTCAGGCAGGCGGCCGGCTATAAAACTTCTGCCAAAATCTTTTTGCAACATGGTCTTGAAAAATATGATGTGCGATAGGGCTAGGGCGTACCCCACAGACGACGCGCAGGGCCAGCACCCGGCTCCTGTGGGAAATGATAAATGATGTTTATTCAGTAAATAGGTTACAAGGAACACTTTTACACGTCAATGTTTTTTGTCAGTTTAAGCTAGATGAGGCCGGTATTTCCTAGCTGACTACCCTGAGAAGAAACACCGAAACAAACTCAGAGGTCAAAGTCTCTTTTAGTGTTCAAATCCATACAATGTGTACTGGTTAAATCATATGAGAACCATGTACGTTTATGTCTGGGATGAGCTTATTGAAGAAAGCAACACACGAATTCGAGTGGACCTGTCCAGACAGTGCAAGCATTTGTCAGTCATCGCGAAGCTCAACTCAGAACTTTGAGGAGCTCAACGAACCGACGAACAATACCAAAGTAAGGACATTTGAGTAGGCCGCAAAAATACTCAAACTGCCAGACAATCATAAAATCTACATGAATATAACGACATACATAGTTCTCGCATTCACATTATTCTATATGAGGACCATGCAGCTTCGTGTCTGTAGTGGTCTTTTGAAGAAAGAACAAAACATATTTGAGTGGACCTGTCCAGTCAGTGCAAGCATTTGTCAATAGTCGAATAGCTCAACTTAAAAACCACTAAGGAGCTCAATGACATGACGAACAATACCAAAGAAACGAAATTTGGGTAGGCCGCAAAAGTACTCAAACTGTCAGACAACGTTAAAAATTACTGTAAAAAGGAGGAGAAAATAATAATAATAACCCACATAGTCCTCACATATACAATAATTAAGTAATCAAAAAAAATAAAAATATAATACTTTACAAAGTAAATATTTGTGTCAAACAAATGTTTACTTTGTAAATGTCAATCAAAAAATAAAAAATAAATATAATACTTAACAAAGTATTCAAGTAAAAATAAATAAATAATAATAATAATAAAATGTCAATAAAAAAAATTAAAAAATTTAATTTATTACTATACAAGTATTCATGTCGAAAACGAATATTAAAAAAAATATATATATAAAAAATTTCATCATATGAAAACAATGGCTCATGTATATCATTGAAGCAGCTCAATCCCACGCCTTTTTGTCCTCAAGAAAGTCATTAATTGTGTAAAAAGCTTTCTGGCATAGCTTACGTTTAATAAATGATTTAAATTTATTTATGCTTAGTTCTTGAATTTGGCTAGGAAGTTGTGGAATGGACAAGGGTTGTCGCACCAGGACGGGCGGGTGCGACGTAAGACGCAAGCTCAGAGAGTGAGAGAATTAAGATTGAGGTGTGCGAGCTGGAATATAGGTACAGACTGGAAAAGGAAGAGAGTTAGCAGATGTTTTAACCTGTGAACTGCCGAGCCTCTTATCGCAGTTTGACATATTTACGACCGGGCTCATAGAAAACAACTTGCTGAGGTTTCTATTGGAGCGAGGCACTTAAAGTAAACTTTTTTGGGTTGTTGAATAAACAGACCTTAGAATAACATGTAAACAATACTTGTAATTCGAGAGTTGAATTTTAATCAAATTCTATTATCAACGATTTGTCGGGAATAGTGTGTGTGTGTGTGTGTGTGTGTGTGGGTAGTTGTTAAAACCACTGTATCAATTTATATGAAATTTTGCATGTTGCACTATGAATAGACAAGTAATCTAAGAACAGTGTTTTTATTGTAGAGTCCGATATCATATTTTCCTAATATTCACACTCAAACTTCAAATTACGAAATAAAAACAAAATAACGGCTTTTTAAAATTGAGTTTCTGTGTTTGCGTTGCGTTTTGTGTTGCGTTTTTTTTTCTAACACTATGTAATAACTACCTAAGAATGCATGTGAACCATGCCACAGGATATAAGATCTTTAGTTATTTAATAAACCCCTGATCGCCCGTCGGCATGCGGGCATGCCGTCGGGCGTTCAGGGGACTTACCATCATACATAGCTACTCTACTGCAGTACTAATGACCTCGTTACGGAAATATCAATTTTGTTATTAACACAATGCAGTTTTAAATTAAATGTGTTTAATATGTATAGTGACATCCAGCGGCGGGTAGATTAACTTGTTCATTAAACTATTTCGTGTGCTCATTAAACGGAAAAGGTAATAAATACTTAAGGGGAAGATTTATAAAACAATGGTCAGACCTGCTGTCTTGTGTGGTTCAGAACGTTGGGCCACAAAAGGGATGAATGAAAAGTAATTGCATGCAGCTGAGATGAGAATGGTAAGAGCGATGTGTGGTGTTACGCGCATGGATAGAATTAGGAATGAGTATATAAGAGGAAGTCTGAAAGTGGCACCGCTGACTGAAAAGTTGTGTGGAAATCGGTTGTCGTGGTGTGGGCATGTGATGCGGAGGAATGAAGAAAATGTCGTGACTCGTGAGGAAAGTCAAAGGGGAAGGCCAAAGAAACGATGGTTGGACTGTGTGAAAGAGGATATGGGTAAAAAAGGTGTGACTACAGAGATGATGACTAATCGAGGAGTATGGAAGAAAAAGACATGTTGCGCCGACCCCAAATAAATTGGGATAAGGGCAGGAGAATGATGATATCCGTGATTATTCGTTAACAAACACTGTATTATATTAATGTGTTTACTTTCGTTTAAAACAGCTATAGCTATTTTTTTTTACTTGTGCCATCACCTTATCTTAAGAATTCAGTGAACTCGCTATCAATTTTGTTGACAATAATCATGATTCTATTTTGTTTTTTATTCTTCTACCCGCACTGCTCTAACAAAATAGTTCAATTTATTTTTCTCATCTAATTGACGATTATCTTGTGAGAACTAAAGTTCTTTTAACAAAAATTGAGGTTTAGTTTCAATCTTCTTTTCTTTCAAGAAAATGAACAATTAAGCTATGACCTCAATACATTCATTGTGACGTTACATAAAAATAAAATGTTTACAAAGTCTAAATCATATATCACTTTTCAATAAATAACTGGATATAAACACTAATATTTTATTTTATTAAAATTTTAGTATCCTTTCATTGTTACGTTATTCATATTATGAATGGTCTAAGTGGGTATACTTCCAACAAACAATCTTACACGTAACATAGATAACGGTTACAAGATAACTTTTTTGTCTAGGTAACAATTCGACGTCACAATTCTCATTAATGTTTAATTTGTAAATATAAATAATAAACATTTTTATTAAACATGTATTTTTAATTCCACCTTACAACATCGAAAAGATGTAACAAATAATTTCAAATTACGAATGTGATTCTTCTTGTGGTTAACAGATCATATTCGTAATTTGCAAATATTTAGTGCAAAAAATGCAATAGTATTTTTCATAGAAATATAAAAAACAACTATATTAATATAGATTGGGAATTTTCAAAGTAAGAAATAACCGCAACGGACCGACCATGATTTAAACTCGGGCTACGTTATTTGCGAATCCAACACTTAGTTCATACGGCTACCAGTAGGTACATGACATATTTGCGCGAATTTTATCAATGCAATGGTAAGAACAAGTCGCCTCTGTGACTGTGTGATGCGTATTCAATGGCACAGAAAAATAATAATGATGTTTTTAAGCTCAGTGCGACGACAGTTCCTTAGTGTGTGTTATCTATGGAATGTGGATACTCATACACGCGCACACATACGCACGGAAGTATCGTGCTCGCTCGGTTCGTAGCAATGTAATCTTTAGCGTTCTTATGGACTTTTGCGGCCTAACTGTACATAAACCCGCACCTTTTTATCCTTAAAGGTTAAAAAAAATCCTTAAAAGTCAGTTTTTAGCACCTACTAATTCTTTAGTTATTTTTCAAAGATTTTTATTCAAGGTTTTTGACCATCTTCAAAGCACACCCTGTGTAAGAGATTTTGAAATGTTATAAAAGTTTTTACTTTTATTGCGTTATTTCAATTAACCTTTTAGAATTTTGTAAGCTAAATTAAAGATGTACTCTAAGAAGTCTGCTGTAAAAAATGTGCTCATTAGAGTTCAATATTGGGATCTGCTCGTCTATTTGCTAACTCAGTTGACATCAATTTGATAGGCACTATGCCACAGAACAGAAAAAAACAATAGAAGTCGCAAGTAGGTGGGGCCCACGTACCTCGAGTTTCGTGAAATTCCGCAAATGTCTGCTCCGCGCACACACCACGTGCGTGCGAACGTGTGTGATCAGTCTTGTTACAACCGTCGCGGTGACGAAAACTTGAAAAAAAAAATACAAAAATGCCCTATTGTGCTGTTTGAGAATGTAAACACGATAGCAGAACCAAAAATGTATCAAATGGTGGAATATCATTCCGTCGATTAGTCCTAATTTATTTTATTTCGATTAAAATTTGAAAAACAATATTATAATAAACAAGACAAGTAAAAGTTGACTTTATGTTTTACAAATAATTGGTCTACTTTCTTTTAAACTCAAACATTTTCGCGAAGATTCTTACTATGCACATATCAAAATCAGCTACTCTACTGCAGTACTAATGACCTCGTTACGGCAATATCAATTTGTCGTTAACACAATGCAGTTTTAAATTAAATGTGTTTAATATGTATAGTGTCATCCAGCGGCGGGTAGAGTAACTTGTTCATTAAACTATTTCGTGTGCTCATTAAACGGAAAAGGTAATAAATACTTAAAAAGAGTAAACAATAAACGACTCTATGCTCTTACAGCTGTGGTTTATTTTCAAATAAGCGACGACTGACATTATTTCTTAATTTCTTTTAATAATTTATTACCAATCATTCCAAGAATTTCTTAGTATTACGAAATAAAATTAATCTGTATATGTGTGAGTTTGGGTACGCTGGTCCCGATACTAATGAAGCGTTATGCGTTTTCTACTGTTTTTTCTGTTCAGTAAAATAATGCAGTAGGTATATTGCTGCATTGATGTAGAGGAAAACCAAAATATACTACGTAGTGCCTATGTTAAATTATAATACGCACTACGTGGTATATTTTATAATCGTTGTCCACCGAGCAAAGCAGCAATGTATTGCAAAGTGCCTATCAAATTGATGTCAACTGAGTTAGTGAATTCACCTGCTGAACTGTCAATCTCTCGAAGATAACGAAGGACGACTGCTTTTCAATATTTCATAATTATCGTAAACTATCGACCCGCTCCGGTTTCATACGCCCCGTGCATCGCATTTCCGAAATTATTCGAAAAACTCTGCCAAAAAAATTGATGCCAAATATCATGATTTCATGAAATTCTTACATTTGGCATCAATTCTAACTGAGAGAGTTGTATTGATGATTTCAATGAATATAATTCTATAAATACATACTTGCTACGTTCGCGAATCAAATTTTTACCAAGATACAACCTGACACTGGCCTGCAAATTGCGAAAAACGTAAGAAAATTTAAATTTCGCGGGCTACCCTGGAGCCTTAAGGCAGTTTGTTAAATATGAAAATACAGTTTTTACCATATTTTTTTTTAAATATTAATACTACAACTTTAATAAGAAATCGATGCATATAACGTCATCTTTTGAAATTTATTTGAACTAAATTTACTTTGTTTGAGATGAGACCCCTGGCTTATCCTACACGCGTTTGACCACAATAAAATTCCATCTGATGGTTAGCGATTATGTGGTTGAGGATGGAGCACGCTTGTAACCACTTATATAGCTATCAAGAAAAACAGACTCCAACCAGGAATTTAACTGATTCATGCTAATAGGGAGGTCCTACTAAATATTATCCCACTTATGTTTTAAATGCGAAAGTTTAAATCATGGATGGATGGATGGTGGATACTCAATTACACCAGAATGGCGCAAACGATCTGGATGAAATTGGGTGCAGAGATTATATTATGGAGTAGCACATAGTCAATAATTTATAGTAGGGAAGTACTAATTCTCTGGCAGGAGCTAGTAGTATTTGCTAACTCAGTTGACATCAATTTGATAGTCACTTTGCCGTACATTGCTGCTTTGACGTATAGGAAAAGTGTACCTAGTGCATAGTATAATCGATGTACACCGAGAAATGTACTGTATAGTGACTATTAAATTGATGTCCTCTGAGTTAGCGAATACACCTGCTGAAGCATATTATACTGCAGTCACTATAAATAGTATTTTCTTTAAACATCTAAACACACAGGTCATTGCATTATTCGCGAATCTAGATTACTTTTTGCATCAGCCAAACAAGCATGATGTTTTTATACCAGTTTCCATACCCCAGAGCAAGGTCATCAACGATTCTTTATTCAAATCAGGTTTGGTTGCTAAATGGTTATTGTGCAGTTACGTGATGTTATTGGACGAAAGTTGGTTACTGGTTCCGCAACCTTGACCCTGTTGTGGTGTCATTGACTCCGAAACTTGTGTGTGGAGTGATGTAATGTGTCTTTTGCGTCTGAATTAATTGATTCCGGTTTAGAACAAATTTGCATATTTATAAAATACTTAACTTACTATATCTACACTAAAACGAAAAATATCAATCTAACTACGTACTTAAAACAAAAACAAAATACGAGCAGGCTTTGAAGTATTCCTCCACATCGCTGTCATCTGGAAACGTGCCCAGAAGACTGACAGCATTGCCACGATGAATGACAATAGTAAATCTTTGAGCAAAGAACGAGCCAGCCCTCTGGTCAATGCCTAGGGGTAGCCGATAAATTCTCAACTTGATCTACTGCACCCCTGGGCACTCAGGAAGGGAAGGAACAGGGGTGGGTTTTAGTCAGTAAGAGTCTGACACGGCCGTCCGCTCCACCAAGAGCGGGAGATGTCATTAGATTATTTCCCACCCCACAAAAAAAAAGCTCTCTGGTCAAATAAGTGTCGATCAGATTTTTTCTTTGGCTTTTTACTGTGCTTAAGGGGTATACTAATTCTGGTGGCTGTACCAATGCACATGCGGAAATGTTGGCTACTTTGGTGCCGGCAGTTTGCATTGTGTAAACTAGTACCTAAATAAACTTTATTTTCGGTGAATGGTGCATCGTATTTCGTAAACTTGGATATGGGCTAGTTTTGTTTTTTTTATATAATTTATAGGCTCGCGTTTGACCATTACCTGACTGTAGGTAAGCTATGATGTAGTCGACGATGGGACACGCTTGCCTTAAAGTAACCTATTCACTCTTAACTTCAGATTGTAGCTATCATGAAACACAGAATCCAGCAGGGAATTCCACTCCTTAGCTGTAAGAACAATCAAAACGTTTTGTGAGTATGGGTGGGGTGTCCATCATGTACTGGTGGTGCATCGCCATACGTCTAGTGGTCCAATGATGGAACAGGCCCGATGGAATTAAATTCAAACTAACGAACTAATAATAATATTATTATTTAATTCTCATCAAACAATAACGATATCGTTATTATTTAATTCTAGTTAAACAGTTAATTAATTAATTTATTAAATATTATCAATATTTTATTCTAATTAAACAATTTCGACAAATACTCATTGACATATAACTATAAGAAACCGAAAGGCGCCATATGACAGCTTCTTTGTTCATTTAACAAACTTTAATTCTTTCAAAATTACTTGAAGGGATAGGTTCAAGTGTACTTAAAGTACATTTTGCCAGTTATACACGTATTCATATACTAGTGAGCAAACCTACTGTAATCAACCGGGCTCAAATGCATGCTCCATAAAAAAAAGGCTACTACTGAGAAATGCCAGATGGAACAGCCCAATAACACTTTGCCTTAGCCAAGAACCGAACCCAGGACATCATGCTCACCCAGAGGACACGGTGGAGCATACGGTGGAGATCTGCCCCGCTCGGGTGGAGTCCCGACGTGTCCTCGTGGAGGCGATCGGCGGCAGCGATCTTTCGCGCCCGGGCCTGGTCCAGGCCATGGTACGGAGGGAGAGGGAGTGGGAAGCAGTCTCCTCCTTCCAATTCCCTCTCGCTCCTGCGAAGCAGTAATGTTCGCGAAGGAGGAGGCGGAACGGGTGAGGGAGGCTCAACAACAGAGTCGCCCTCATGCCCTCAGCAACAGCCGCCGCAGGAGACGCCTAGGGCTACTGACGTCGCGAGACGAGCTCCGGCCACCGTAGACCCGGGCCTGCGAACAGCGAGTAATGGGCAGCTCGCCATCCGATCAGCACCAGGCCCGTAAGTCGACGGCGCGTAGTGTTCCACGCGAGCCTCAAAGAGAATTTTGGCGTTGGCGTTAAGATTGTTGCATATAATTATATAGATTAAAGTTCTTCAAACTTAACAGACAGATGTGTTGCTGGGGAGTTTGTTGGTCACTTCTTCTTCACAGCTAAAACACTAGGAAGTGGTGACGGGCGGGCGTTTTTGGGGAACTATCTTTATGTAGAACTTTGACGTTCAAAAGTGCTGGCTCTCAGCCTAGTTTGAATAAATGACTTTTGTTTTTTTTTTTTTGTCAGCCATCACTGACGGGGCCCATCATGGCCGGCCATCATGGCCGGTGTGTGCATGCCTAGGGGTAGCGGATAAATTCGTAACAGAGTTAGCGCTCCCCTGCGCACTCAGGCAGGGAAGGAACAGGGGTGGGTTTTAATCAGTAAGAGTCTGACACGCCCTCCCGCTCCACCCAGAGCGGGAGATGTCATCATGCTGAGTTATCGTTGGCTGAAAAACTTCCTAAATTACAGTAAACCTATTTTTTTTTTAAATTTCGTAGAAGTTTAATCTAAGAGTGGTCAATCCAGGAACTGTATAATAAATACAATTTAAAATAACTAGTGTCATTATCATTACGATGTCGTGCTAACTGACATTATGATAATGGTTTCTCCTATCTCAACCTAATCTTAAATGTAAACTTGACCCATTCAATGCGTTGTCGAATGAATAGTCATAATGACTGTTACAGCAAACTCAAATTCGAATTCAAAGTGTTTACTTCAAATAAACCATTTTCACTTTTGAATTGTCAATAAGTTGGAAAGATGAAGCTAGTTGCACATTCCAAGTCGAAGCAGGTTGCAAATTTTACATGTTGAAGCAGGTTTGTACAAGCTGGGTATCAACCTGCAATAAGTGCATTAAGGCGCAGTTATATGACAACGACCTTGAGTGGATAGCTTGCGTGTTCTGTGCTGATCTCACGCAACACGTTGTACATCCACCCAGTAATAAGACTCGCCCATCAAGGAGCGCTGTCCCAAAGTAGACGCATAACTAATTTATCATGCATTAAACAACAGGAATTATACTAAAATACGTATACTAAAATATAAATAACTAAATTATCTTTAAAATGGTGAAGGAATAGGAATAGCTTTTGAGTGATACTCAATTTTTTATCCGCGTTAGATATAACTTTACAAATTAGTTACGCTATGTTCTAAAATTTTAATATTCATATATTAAACAACGAAAAAAATTGTCTACAGTAACGTATATTTTTTTCAATGAAATAAGACAATTCGTTTAAACGTGATGTTAAATTTAAAATCACTAGAAGTCGTACATCTGCGCCTTAAGCGAGCCAAAAGTTGCTAAAATCTCTCAGCTCAACGAATGGCCAATGATTCGTTTGTAGGGTGCCTTAACCGAAGGGTAACCAACAGGACGCTATTACTAAGCCTCCGCTGCCCGTCCGTCTGTCTGTCAGCGGGCTGTATCTCATGATCCGTATTATGTAGACAATTGAAATAACAAATAATAAATTAAAAGGCAGCCCCCTTTAATTTTTAATTAAATACGTGCTACTAGAAACGTGTTTTTTTTGCTTTTTTTTTTCTCAATCTTAATAATGGCAACAAGTAGACGCGTATATCTTGTACGATGGTACGGAACCTTTCATGCACGAGTCCGACTCGCACTTGGCCGGTTATTTTATCATTTACAGGCTCATGCTCGACCACTATTTCACCTGATGGTTAGCGATGATGTGGGTGATGATGGAGCTCGCTTGTCTAGAAGGAACCTATTCCCTCTTTGACTCCTATTTGACTGGCCTGTTGGTCTAGTGGTTAGTGACCCTGACTGCTATGCCGGAGGTCGTGGGTTCGATTCCCACCCAGGACAAATGTTTGTGTAATGAGCACGATCATTTGTTCTGTGTCTGGGTGTAATTTATCTATAATATGTATGTATTTAGAAATATATAAGTATGTTTATCAGTTGTCTAGTACCCATAACACGAGCTCTGCTTAGCTTGGGACTAGATGGCGTTGTGTGATAGTTGTGGAATATTATTATTATTATTCACTATTAACTTAAAGACCCTCAGGTTGCAGCAATCAGGAGAGACAGCCTCCGACAGGGAATTCTACTCCTTAGCTGTACGCACAATAATGTGTTCCTAAATCGTCTGAGTGGGACACTAGATACTACACTACACTACCTACTTCATGTCCAGTGTATCCCTAATTACACCTTTGTCGACAGATGAACCTCATGCAACTGCTCGTTACCCTCTGGTTACCATAAAATTCAATCAAGGGAGGATAGAATAAATTAACACAAAATTCTGCATGTTTTGACAGTTCTGAGGGGGTTTCCCAAGCATAACGAAGCATATGAATGACAATGACTCATGATTAAGGTAGTTACTGTGACTCAATCCGGTCCGGTTAAGTTGATTATAATATACAAGTAGGTAATTGTCACTGATTAAATCTCAATCTGCTGATGTCTTAAGAGGTGATTTATCTGAGGCCAATTGCGCGTCATAGACCAATTGAGAGCGTTCTTTTTTGTGGTAACTAAAAGCGCTCATTTCCTTGAGGTAAAAATCTTAAATTATAAAACTTCTTCTCAATCTACGTTAGCAATTTGTTAATGACGCTTTTAATTCGACTCCTGCGCAAGTGGTCGCGGACCATGACGTCTTAAGACGTCAGTATGTTTAAATTATTTATTTAAATCCACTTCACTGGATCTCCTTCCTACGCACCTGAAGCGACAGTTTTGTGACTGACTCATATGTAATGCGGTAATAATGATCCTTGACGAATTGCTTAATAATCTCCAAAAGTTGGAGGATGTTGCTCTCATTCTTCTAGTATTATAGCTTTATTTTATACCTACAAGGATATGAGTATTAGCTTGAAGTAGATTTTTTGCGATTGGTCTTGTTAGTACCTTTTTTTTAGGGGGTGGAAAATCATCCAATGACTTCTCCCGCTCTGGGTGGAGCAGGAGGGTGTGTCAGACTTTTACTGACCAAATAAAATCCACCATTGTTCCTTCAGTTGCCTGTGCCAAGGGCCGCGGTAACTATCTTTCGAATTTATCTGCGACTCCAGGCAGATCAGCTCTTCTGGTACATTCGTGGAATGAGCCGGTCATACCTTTTTTTTTTGCAGCTTAGCTAATTGTGAATTGAAAATGATCCCTTATCTATTTATCTATATGAAGAGTCTTGACAGACTCACTGGCTAATCAACATTCAGACTAGAGGTTTTTTTTTGTTTGAAGGGTGAGAAATCATCCACTGACTTCTCCAGCTCTGGGTGGAACGGAAGCCAGACTTTTACTAACTAAAACCCACCCTTGTTGCTTCAGTTGCCTATGCCGAGGGCCGCGGTAACTCTGTTTCGATTATCCACGACCCCTCAGCAGGCATCGGCCATGACGGGCCCCGTCATATACTGCTGACAACTCTTTGAGGCGCGCGTGGATCACTTCGCGCCGTCAGCTCTCGAGCCTGATCCTGATCGGACGGCGAGCTATCCACTAATCGCCGTCCGCAGGCCCGCGTCTACGGAGGCCGGATATCGTCTCGCCACACCACACAACGTTGAGCCCCCTTCAGCTATTCCGCCTCCTCCTTCGCGAGCAGTACTGCTTCGCAGAAGGAGGAGACTGCTTTCCGTTCCCTCTCGCTCCGTACTATGGCCTAGACCAGGGCCGGGCGCGAAAGGTCGCTGCCGCCCATCGCATCCATGAGGACACGGCGGTGCTCCACCGTGTCCTCTGGGCGATCCTCACAGTGAGGACACCCGGGCGTTTCTCTCCGCCTTATCCTACACAGGAACCTCCCGAAACTTCTGTGTCCGGTTAGGACCTGCGTCAGGCGGAAGGTGAGGAAGCTGTGGCGCTTCTCCAGCCACTCCTCAAAGAGAACGTTACCGCCGCAATTGCGGCGTGCCCAAACCTGTCATACCTACGGTATACTTAAGTATAGAGAAATAATAAAACAATGCAGTTTGTTAATTATTTGTTACCGTTACGTTATACGACGTATATTTTGTTATAAATTCATCGTAAAACCACATGTAAACAGGAACGCAGGCATTCAATGGTCACTGGCTTTCCTTTCATTGTAATTTTAGTGACGTATCTTTCGTAACAATATGTAACCCACAATAACTGGTTTTTATTATGAAAATAGGTTATTTTGTGGCACAAGTGGGAAAATCCTGAAGTAATTACGTTGAATTTGTTAGGACTAAGTTTAAAATAACATATTCGACCTTATTTATAAAACTTGGAGTGAAATTCCCTGCCAGAGTCTGTGTTTCCTGATAGCTACAATGTTTTTTTTTTGGAGGGATGTAAATCGTCCAATGACTTCTCCCGCTTTAGGTGGAGCGGGAGGGGGTGTCAGACTTTTGCTGACTAAAATCCACCCCTGTTCCTTCAGTTCCCTATGCCAAGGGGCGCGTTAACTCTATTTCAAATTTACCTGCGACCCCAGGCTGATAGCTACAACCCTGAGAGTTTTTAAGTCCAGAGTGATAGGTTACTTCTAGGCAAGCGTGCTCCATCTTCGACCACATCATTGCTTACCACCAGGTGAGATAGTGGTCAAACGTGAGCCTATTTATGATAGTAAAACTGACTCATTGGAGATGCGTTAATCATGATCCTTGACGAATTGCTTAAGAATGTCCAAAAGTTGGAGGATGTTACTCTCATTCTTCTAGCTGTATGGCTTTATTTTATACCTACAAGGCTATGAGTATTCCATAGGCGGCTGCGATCTCTCGCGCCCGGCCCTGGTACGGAGCGAGAGGGAATGGGAAGCAGTCACCTCCTTCTGCGAAGCAGTAATGCTCGCGAAGAGAGAGGTGGCATGGGTGAAGAAGGCTCAACAGTGGTGGTTTTTTTTTTTTGTGTGGTGGGAAATCATCCAATGACATCTCTCGCTCTAGGGTGGAGCGGGAGGGCGTGTCAGACTCTTATTGACTAAAACCCACCCCTATTCCTTCCCTGCCCTGAATGCCCAGGGGCGCGGAAACTCTGTTTCGAATTTATCCACAACCTCGCTTACGAACTTGATAACATTATTGAACGTATTGGGTTAGCAGCTGATCCGGCGAACTGTAACGCTTTTTTTTTTGTTTGGTGGGAAATCATCCAATGACATCTCCCGCTTTAGGGTGGAGCGGGAGCGCGTGTCAGACTCTTACTGACTAAAACCCACCCCTATTCTTTCCCTGCCCTGAATGCCCAGAGGCGCGGAAACTCTGTTTCGAATTTATCCACAACCTCTGGGAAGGCATGGGCCATGACGGGCCCCGTCATGGTATGCTGACAACTCTTTGAGGCGCGCGTGGAACACGACGCGCTGTCGACTCTCGGGCCTGGTGCTGATCGGATGGCGAGCTACCCACTACTCGCCGTCCGCAGGCCTGGTTCTGCGGCGGCTGCTGCTGAGGGCGTGAGGGCGACTTCTCTTTTGTTGAGCCTCCCTCAACAGTGGTGGCTTGCTTCACAAACCGTCGCCATTCCTCCCGTACTGTAGCTCTTCTAGTACATTTGTGGAAAGAACCTGTTTTTTTTTGTTGGGTTGGTAAATCATCCTATGACTTCTACCGCTCTCGGTGGAGACTGACTACTACCCACACCTGTCCCTTCAGTTGCCTGAGTGCCAAGGGCCGCGGGAACTCTATTACGAATTTATCTACGACCCCAGGCAGAACCTGTCATACCTTTTTTTTAAACCTGTCATACCAACGGTATACTTAAGTGTAGGGACATTATAAAACAATGTAGTTTGTTAATTAATTACCTCCGTTACGTTACTTGACGTACAATCAAAATACGTACATATAACTATAAATTCGTCGTAAAACCACATGTAAACAGGAACTTAGGCATATTCAACGGTCTTCGGCTTTCCTTTCGTTGTAACTCAGTGACGTCTCTTTCGTAACAATATGTAACCAATACTAATTATGACTTTTATTATGAAAATTGGTTATTTTGTAGTACTAGTGGGTAAATCCTGAAGTAATTGCGTGCAAATTGTTTTGACTAGGTATAAAATATAATTATTCTTTAGGTTTCTTTGGTTTTGTCCTAGAGACAGCTGAATGTGATGTTATCAATATTGCTGTCTTGAATTTGGAATCTGCATCAATATTTAATTTAGTATTATGGTTAGCGAGACTTATATGCATGTCTGAAGTACTGTGAAAGGGATCTATGAAAGAGTTTCGAGATCCCTATTATTTTTAACCGACTTCGAAAAAAGAAGGAGGTTCTGTGTTCGACTGTATGTATTTTGTTTTTTTTTTATGTATGTCCCACCCATTTCTCTGTAGGTTGTCGACAGATTTTCAAAATTTTTTTTTTATCTGAAATAATATACTCCCGAGGTGGTCCCTCAAGGCCCTGCGTCGACGAGAGGCGACAGTGATCAGCACTGTCGTCGGGCCCCGCCGTTTCCTTATGGCGACGGCGGGGCCGGAATAAAACCGTTCCTTATTAGTAATAATAGTTTTAAAGTGCGCGAAACTGCCGCCGCTTATGGCGACGGCGGGGCCTGACGACGGTGTTGATTGCTGTAGCCTCTCGTCGACGCAGGGCCTTGAGGTGTTAAAAGTTTTATCGAAATTGCTTCAACGCTTTTTTGAAAAACTGAACAAAAATGAAAAATACGTATACATAGATGACGTTTTGGTTTTCTCCAATTACGAGTATGTTTAAATTCCACGTTTCATGTTATTGGGGTTTTTAGTTCTGGGGTAGGTATAACGACTAAAAAGCGAAAAATAAAAAACATTTTTACAAAAAAAACAACCGACTTCCAAATAAAGAAAATACACTAAAATTTAAAAAATAACTTTAATTTTGGAAGTCGGTGTCAAATAACGAAAAAATAAAATACAAACACCGACTTACGAAATTAAAGTTATTTTTTAATTTTTAGTGTATTTTCTTTTTTGGAAGTCGGTTGTTTTATAAATTTGATGTTTTATTAGTTTTCTGTTTTGATTTTTATATTTTATTAAAAAATCTTAATTTTTGGTTACTGTGATTGGTTTTAAACCGTTGTAATTAATTAAATAAATGAATATGACAGTTAATAAAATATCAGACAAATGAATTACACAGTTATTTCACTGAAACTTCATGGACACGTTACTGTGAGTTTAGCCTATAAAAAATCATTAAGAACCATTACACAGCTTCTTTATACTCAGTGTTACCTACTGTAGATAAGGACGGTTTTCTGAAAGGATTTGAATTTTTAATGCATTCAAACATGCAAAGGTAGAATCTACCCTGGATTAGCACATAGAGTGTTTTACGTCCCAAAAAACTAGAATGCGAATCATGAAAACATTGTCACGGGTCATCCTTTTTTTTTTGGGGGGTCATCCAATGACATCTTCCGCGTCACTGGTCAGCCTGCCCTCACTTTTGTAGAATACTAGCTCCTGTCAGCGGCTTCGAACGCCTGAAAAAAACATCCCAAGGGAACAGGCTCCTGGGATAAAAGTATCGTATTTATGCTATTTTAGACTATAATCTATATCTGTGCCAAATTTTATCCAGAGCCGTTCAGCCGTTCTGGCGTGATTGAGCAACAAACATATAGCCATTCATCCGAACTTTCGCATTCATAATATAAGTAGGATGTAGGATAACATCACCAATAATTTTTCAGAGCAGAATCAGTGATGAAAGTTTCATGATAGGTCCAGCATTTTTAGAGGAGCTCGTGGCTAAAGTAATAACAGCTGCACAGGTCAATCCATCAGGTTAAGCTACGCTTGCCAGGGTTGATCCATGGATGGGTGACCATCTTTACATACCGAGACTTGCCTCGGAAAACACGTTAAGCTGTTGGTCCCGGCTGTCAATCATGGATTTTGATTGTCTTTACGGGTCGTCAGAACCCCGAAAGTCTGACAACCAGTCTTACCAAGGCGTATCGTATTACCCAGTAATTGGGTTGTGGTGGTCAGATAGGCAAACGCTCCATGTAAAATACTGGTGTTCAGCTGCATCTGGTTAGACTGGCTAACTTATTTTTGGTTTTTTTCTTTTTTTTTTTATGTTTGATAGGCTCGCGTTTGACCACTATCTCACCTGATGGTGAACTGGTTTTCACTATACCTTGAAGAAAGTGGTTCACTTCCACGGGCTAAAGTATTTAAAATAATTATGACCATATATAATCGTTATACTCTGAATAATTAACAGCTTCTAAAATAAGAACATAAAAGTTATTCACAGCTATCTATTAATAGACCGTGAGGATGTATTTGATAATAATCTCTGGGTTTTTCCAGTTCACATTCCAAAGGTTTTTGCATTTATTTATTTCTATATAACCTGTTTTCTCACCGGTAGCCTTGGTAACGTAGACCTATGTATACGTGTCGCAGCTAAATAGTAAAGTACGCCATATTTCAAAGCGGCTAGCCGTTTTACAAAACGGCGGATCAGTGTAACCGATATGTTCTTCAAACAGCGGTGACTCATGCTGGCCCGTTATTGACAATACTTGCTAGTACATACCTAGTTATTTTTTCACAATTTGTTCATTTATCAAACTATGTATTACTGCACCCCTGGGCACTCAGGCAGGGAAGGAACAGGGGTGGGTTTTAGTCAGTAATAGTCTGACACGCCCTCCCGCTCTATCCAGAGCGGGAGAAGTCATTGGATGAAAAAAAAAACTATGTATGATAAATGATTTTATTTTTGTAAGTAGGTTTTAACAACACTTTTACACGTCAACATTTTTTTTTGGCTATTATTGTCTGGTATTTCCTAGCTGACTACCCTGAGAAGAAACACCGAAACAAACTCAGAAGTCAAAGTTACTTTTAAAGTGTTCAAATCCATACAATATGTACTGGTCAAATCATATGAGCACCATGTACGTGTATTACTGGGATGAGCTTTTGAGGAAAGCAATACACAAATTCGAGTGAACCTCTGTCCTGACAGTGCAAGCATTTATCAGTTATCGTGAAGCTCAACTCAGAACTTTGAGGAGCCAACGAACTGACGAACAATACCAAAGTAAGGAAATTTGGGTAGGCCGCAAAAAATACTCAAACTGCCAGATAATCATAAAATCTACATGAAGATAACGACATACATAGTTCTCGCACTCACTTTATGCTATATGAGGACCATGCAGCTTAGTGTCTGTAATGGTCTTTTGAATTTTTTTTATAAAATAACGTGAAGCTTAACTCAGAACTTTGAGGAGCCAATGAACTGACGAACAATACCAAAGTAAGGACATTTGGGTAGGCCGCAAAAAATACTAAAACTGCCAGATAATCATAAAATTTACATGAATATAACGACATACATAGTTCTCGCATTCACTTTATGCTATATGAGGACCATGCAGCTTAGTGTCTGTAATGGTCTTTTGAATTTTTTTATGTTATTTCATACATACATTGTCACACATATTTGTTGTAGTTTCACCATTATTATTTACATCTTTCACAAACACAATTTCTATTTACGACACCATTATTGTCTTTATGCTCGTCAGATGGTTCACGACACGCTATATTACATTACGGCTAACTATTTAAGTACACGTAGCACCGGGACAAAAACGGGACTTTGTTCCAGCAGTAACACATTACGACTGATCCATCGTAATGCCGTCCAGACCTCTCCGGTAAATCGTAGCGTGTATGGCCGGCATAATACATAACACCGTAATTTTGTATACGGCTACTATGTGATGCGGCGGATTGTATAATTTAGCTGCGACATTATGCATTACGTTTTTTACGTCATAAGTTAATTGTCTTATACTTGAGACGCGTCACTCTTACGTCAAGTTGGGGGTATAACTTGGATAACTTGTTCATAACCAGTTTGTGAGTAAGTGAAGGTCAATTGTAGGTGTTTATTTATAGTTTATAGCAGTTTTGACATAATAATTACAACTTTAGACGGTTTTTCTCATAGACGTTGACGCGTTGAGTTAGCTTTTGACCTGGGTAATGACGGGCTTATTTAGAATGCAAAAATCATTTGTGCATAGCGCCAGTCAAGGTTGATTGTTATTTAAAATAAATGATCTCGTACGATGCGCTAATTCGGCATTCACATTTGTTATAAACTTATAATAAGCTTACAAAAATAGTTAGGCTTCAGCTTAGATACCTACTAAAAGCCGGGATATAACCGTTTACGCAAGCATAAAGATTGCACAACGACATGCAAAAAGGTTGCATACCGTTGCCTTTACGTGTCAATATAAAACGCAAGACCACGTGCTACGACTTCGTATGGCATCCACGTTTGGAGTTGGAAAAACTTAATTGTTACTGAAATTATATGAACTTATTCGATGCGCTAATTCAGCATTCACGTTTGATATATACTTGTAATAAGCTTACAAAAATAGTTAGGCTAGAGCCTAGATACCGACTATAAGCCGGGCTATAACCGTTTACGCAAGCATAAAGATTGCACAACGACATGCAAAAAGGTTGCATACCGTTGCTTTACACGTCAACATAAAACGCATGACCACGTGCTACAATTTCGTATTGCGTCCACGTTTGGAGTTGGATAAACTTTTGCATAAAACAAACAATACGTACTTATTAAAGCCCTCCAAGGTATTTATAGATACAATTTAATATTCATTAGTTGTCTCTGAAGGCTGTGTCTGACATTATTCCGAACTTCGCATGCTTGTCACGTCAATTGATGGCTAGACACGAAACAAAAGCGAAAGTCTCTACTTATTTACATCAGTCAATATACGTGTGACTAGATTGTCTGAAAAGCTGCCTGACAGAGTGATGCGTGCTTTGTTTTGAGGTAGGCCCTCTGTGGTGAAAGAGTTTGGGAAAGGATTGTTTTGTTCTCTTTTAACACTGATAGTCTAGCGCTTCACCACTATTTCACCTGATGGTAAGCGCTAATGTAAACCACAGAGCACACTTGGTTAGAAGTAACCTATTCATTCTTGCCAGAGCCATATATTGTAGCTATCAGAAGGGTATTGGTATTCAACCTCAATATGGTTGGAAAAAAACTAGGCACGTGATGATGGTGCTTAAAAGTTGCAATCCACGAATTCGGGGTTGGTTAAGAGAGGAATAGCTAAAGCCGTAGTAAACGCACAAAGCGTTTTGGGAACACATTAATTGTGCGTACAGCTAAGGAGTGGAATTCCTGATAGCAAAACCTTTTTTTTTTTTCGTGGGTGGGAAATCATCCAATGACATCTCCCGCTCTGGATAAAGCGGGAGGGCGTATCAGACTCTTACTGACTAAAACCCACCCCTGTTCCTTCCCTGCCCTGAACGCCCAGGGGCGCGGTAACTCTGTTTCAAATTTATCCACAACCCCTGGGCAGGTATCGGCCATGACGGGCTCCGTCATGATTGCTGAAAACTCTTTGAGGCGCGCGTGGAACACTACGCGCCGTCGACTCTCGGGCCTGGTGCTGAGCGGACGGCGAGCTACCCACTACTCGCCGGCCCGGGTTGATAGCAACAACCTGGGGTCATAAAGGCAAGATAATATGAAAAACATATGTTTGAAAAGCTTTACGCAAAGCAAATCATCGTCATTCACCACACATCTCTACATCCACCATTAGTTTACTTCTAGGCAAGCGTGCTCCATCGTTGACCACATCATCTCTTTCTATCAGGTGAGATAGTGGTCAAACACGATCCTAACAAGTTAAAAAAAAAAAACAGTCGAACATAGAACCTCCTCCTTTTTCGAAGTCGTTTAAAAATAGGTGCTATTTATCGCGGACCGGGTGTGTGTAGGTAATTAAGCATAGGCACTCCATTAATACGTCATACTTAGCCTAGTTATAAATGTTAGTATATTAATTATATTTCTGTTAGAAATATTTTTCCTTAATGACGTATTTTGTACACGAACAGGCGTCATCGTAATTTCCATATACGCCCATCTCAACTGTTTCGCATCATTATGCGGGCGTGTATGCAAATTAGTATTTGAAAACAAGTTATTTAAATATAAATTCATTAAATTAACTTTCGAAATATGGACGTAACTTTAAAGTTACTAAACTACGTTGAACCACGTGACGCATTTCTGTAGACAGTAGAAAGAGTTTAAACTACGTACGACTTTGTTTTTTACCTTAGTTAGTGGTTTTATTACTAAATATTAATTAGAATAATAATCTTACTAAGTAGAAGGTAAATATATATTTTTAATTATCTTATTGGTGGCCATGTTATTAACCTAAACGACTCCCTCTGTGGGGGTTCATTAAGGGCAAAGTTACAAATGGTAGGTTATGACATCATAAAACAAAACCACTGTTGACAAAGTAACTTAATAAGAAGAGTTTGTTAGTAGATCATAGAATTATTCCAGTTTGGTCATCTCTAGAGTATTCTAAAACAAATAAGGTTTAACGGCTTGGTTTTCTTTCGATGACTTCCCCCATTATAAACTTTGAACCCCTTTTCACACCCTTAAGGGTTGAATCGAAAAACCCTATCTCAGTGGATATCAACTCTTCACAAAGAACACACTCTCCAAATTTCATGTCTCTAGGACCAGCAGTTTGAGCTGTGCGTTGATATATCAGTCAGTCACTCAGGACTTTAAATTTTATAAATACAGATATCTATTACACAGGATTGATTTCATTAATAGGAGCAATACATTATTAGTTTGCGATTATGACTCAAATACATCAATTTCAGAATGAAGGGCTTCCAAATACCGTTATAAAACACCTAGGACCCTTGATGGCCCTTGATATACCCAAGTTTATATATAAACCTCCATTCCATGCATCAGACGAACTACTCGTAATATAATAAATTCATCTGTTTCATACATGTAACGGCTCGTCTTCGACCTATTTGGTGATTGACATCCACATTTTTTTTATTTTTTTATTATTGATAGGCACGCGTTTGACCACCATCTCACCTGATGGTAAGCGATGATGTGGTCGAAGATGGAGCACGCTTGCCTAGAAGTAACCTACTCACTCTTGACTTAAAGACTCCCATGTTGTAGCTATATTGTAGTATTTAGAAAGAAAGAAAGAAAAACTGTTTATTCACGTGAACGTAACTACCTATAATTACGAGTATCTAGCAAGTGTATAACCGCAGACTGTTAGACGTAATGCAATTACTTACGTACTTAGTGTAGCTTAACACCTACATTAGGTACATACTCGTAAGTATTATTCATGCCGCATGCTTAGCATAATCACCATTGTTCACTGGCAGTGGTGGCCCAGTGGTAACGGCCGCGATTTACAAGTTGTAGGTCGTGAGTTCAAATCCAGGCAAGCAGGTACTTCGTGAAATTTTTTTTATCACCACTGCTCTCTAAACGGTGAAAGAAAACATTGTGAGGTCACCGGCATGTCGTAGAACCAAAAATTCGAAGACATGTGACATCCACCAACTCGCATTGGGCCTGCGTGGTGGGGACATTAAAAGGCTGATCAACTAATGTCCTTGACATGGGACCACCCTTGAGGTATACCCTATCTAACAAAAAAAGAATCATCAAAATCGGTTCATAAATAACGGAGTGAGGGCCGAACATACATACAGAAACGCTAAACGTGCCCACAATTTTCGAGGTTTTCTCTCAATTTTATCAGGATTCCATTGTCAGATCCTGGCTTTCATGACATGGGACCACCCTTAAGGTATACCCTATCTAACAAAAAATAAATCAAAATCGGTTCATAAAGGAGTGAGGGCCGAACATACATACAGAAACGCTAAACGTGCCCACAATTTTCGAGGTTTTCTCTCAATTTTATCAGGATTCCATTGTCAGATCCTGGCTTTCATGACATGGGACCACCCTTGAGGTATACCCTATCTAACAAAAAATAAATCAAAATCGGTTCATAAAGGAGTGAGGGCCGAACATACATGTATACAGAAACGCTAAACGTGCCCACAATTTTCGAGGTTTCCTCTCAATTTTAATCAGGATTCCAGAGGAATGAAATTTTGCACACAGATTATTTTGATAGATTATTGATTATTTAGACTTTTAAACCTGGATTAAAACATGGGCTACTTTTTACCATGCGAGCGAAGCCGCTGGCAGAAGCTAGTATTATGTTATACTAGCTTTCGCCCGCGGCTTCGCCGGCGTGAAAAGATTATAAAGAGTGCTATTTCCATAGAGTATCACTTTAAAAAAACACTGTAGAAATCAAAATCCATAGTCAGTTATTCAAATTAGGTTGCGAGCCAGAACGTTTTAAACGTCGTTCTATATAAAGACAGACCCATCACCACTTCTTAGCTTCTTCCCCATGACTCTACATGTGTAGACATCCGGATTGAGTCCAGAGAAAAATCAAACATTTGTGAAAGATTGAAAGTTAGTACGGGCTAGGATCATGATAACTTAGAATTTCCTACATTAGTAGGGCTTACCAAAGTTGGACGGCGATTTTTTACGCTACGCCGAACATCTCTTTTCTAAGGGCTATTTTATTGTTTTTGCGTTTGTATCTACGTTTGACGTAGAAGTTTTGTTATTTATGTTAAATTAACTTTTTCATGACTTTGGCACCCTGATAGTTTACCTACGGCTTCATCTACGTGCAGGTCTGAAATTTCTCTTCTGCATGATTCTGTTTTCCTGGTAGTTTAAGAATCTATACTGCTCAGGATTCCAGCCCCGAAAATACTTATTCAAGATGCTACCTCTTATGATCCCACCCCCTCCCTGGTAGTGCATGAATCTATACCGCTCGGAAATTTTACTTCTTCACAATTCTGTTCTCTTGGTACCTAATTTGTGAATCTTTTTCTACCTCGTACGATTCCTGCCCCAGAATACTTTTTGTGTTTCTGGTCTCCTGGTAGTTTATTAGTCTTTATCGCTCATGATTTTTGTCCTCGAAATGTTTCTAGTCTCCTTGTAATTTGTAAATCTCTACCTCTCCTAATACCAGCTTCGGAATATGTTTTGTGCTTCTGATCTCCTTCTAGGTTATGAATCTATACCGCTCAGGATTCCCGCCCCTTCCCTGGTAGTTTGAGAATCTATACCGCTCATGATTTCAGCCCCGAAACACTCTTTGTGTTTCTGGTCTCCTGGTATTTTGTGAATCCGCTTAAGATGCTAGCCCCAAAAATACTTATTAATGACTCTGGTCTCCTGGTAGTTTTAGAATCTATACCTCCCATGATTCCAAAAAAAAAAAAACCCCGAAATCACTTCTTCATCATTCTGGTCTCCTGGTGTTTTGTGAATCTATACCGCTTAAGATTCTAGCCCCAAAAATACTGATTCATTACTATGGTCTCCTGGTAGTGTTGGAATCTATACCTATCATCATTCCAGTTCCGGAACTACTTTTTCGTGAATCCTGATCTTTTCGTAGATTGTGAGTTTTTATCGCTCATAATTTCAGTCCTTGAAATACTTTTCATGTTTCTGGTCTCCTGGTAATTTGTGAATCTCTACATCTCATAATACCTGCCTCGGAATATACTTTGTGATTCTGATCTCCAGGTAGCTTGTGAATCTATACCGCTTAGGGTTGTAGCCCCGAAAATACCTCTTCATGATTCTGGTCCCCTGGTACTTTGCGAGAATTTACCGCTCATGATTCCAGCCCCGGAAATACTTTTCATGTTTCTGGTCTCCTGGTACTTTGTGAGCGTAAACCGATCGTTCAGCCTGACTTTGGATTTCTACTTCCACCTCAGCCTTCGCTAAGTTTTGTCATTTACCGGGATAAAAAGTAGCCTATGTGCTATGACCTACCTGTGTGCAAAATTTCATTCAAATCCCTTCAGCCGTTTTTGCGTTACCTTCAGCCAAACATACAAACAAACAAACATACAAACTTTCGCATTTATAATATTAGTAGGATTGTATGTATCATCATCATCATCATCATCAGCATATAGCAGTCTATTGCTGGACACAGACCTCTCTAATTACACGCCATTCAGTTCGGTTCTCGGCAACTCTCATCCAGCTGCTACTAGCCACCCTGCATACGGGGGCCTGCGGACGGCGAGTAATGGGTAGCTTGCCGTCCGATCAACACCAGGCCCGAGAGTCGACGGCGCGTAGTGTTCCACGGGGGATCTCAAAGAGTTGTGTCAGCAATAACGACGGGGCCCGTCATGGTCGATGCCTGCGCAGGGGTTGAGGATAAATTCGAAACAGAGTTACCGCGCCCCGCTTGCTTAGAAGTAACCTATTGACTCTTGACTTTAGGGTCTACTACCCGCTAAGTGGCGCTCTCATTGAATAAAAAAATCGTAGCATAGCATAGAAAATAAATATTAAAGAATCCAACATCACGTTTGTTACAAAGAGGATAAAGTATTTTTACGTTGTTAAAACTGGACTCAAATTTTTTCGTATCCAAAATAGTAGGCAAAAGTGCCAAAAACGGCCGTTATTGGTACTTTTGCACTCCTTAGCTGTACGCATAATGAATGTACAGGATGTAACATATAGGTGTGGTCATATTTTAGGAACTGCATCTGCCCATCGAAATTCTCAAAAAAATATTTACCATACAAATAATGATCAGCTGGTGATAACTTTGTCTGAAAGTCAATTTTCTTTTTTTGGAGCAACTCTATTTTTTTTTAGAGAAAGTCTTTCATTTCCATGGGCAGAACCGGTTCTTATAATATGACCACACCTTTCTGTTACATCCTGTAGATCACCGATCTCCGAACACCTTCCAAAACATTCAGATGGGCCGTCATCACTTACCATAACAACAGACATGTTTCTTCCCCTACCTAGCACGTGTATAACCGCAGACCGTCATCAGACGTCATGCAATTATTAACTATTATATAGTTGTTAACCTACACTGGTACATAAGTATTATTAATACCACGTGCTTGATGCAAGCGTGCATGGCGACCGGTGCATGGTACATTCCTTGTTGAGGAAGTTGGTAACGGTATCCGCATGACCGTATGACGTGTGTTCACGTCATCCTATGTTAGTACCTAGTAGACGTCAGATGAAGTGATCAGCCTCAGTACTCGCTAATCGTTATGCTTAGATCACTAGGCATTAGTTAATTACTGTGCGTTTGTAATCTGTGCAAAATAAATAATTTTTCTTATTTATTTATTTATTTAGGGAAAACAAACAATTGTACAATGAGTGTTACAGTGAATATTACAACAAATTAAAAGTGGGCGAATGTACAATCCACGACGTTTCCACAGATTACTTAGGTTAAGGGTACAGTGTAGACACAAAAAATTAAATTACAACAATATGAATACGAAGACAATAATAATAAAACAACGACAGGAAGAGACAAGAAGCCAATTAATGATCGTACATTACTTAAATTATGGCTAATGGTATCTGCTTTATACAAAACAAACACAAGAAGGCAACACAAACATTATGAGTTACACAAATGCAGACTATCCACTAACAGTTTCTTAAATTTTAGGCGGTCAAAAGCAAAAATGTCCATGTTAACAAAATGTTCGTTATAGGTTTTGACCATTCTATGGAGAGGCGCCCGTTCACCCGCATGTGTACGACAAGGTGTCGTAGCAAAGAGCGGGTAGACGCGCGCCTCTCGCCGTATTACTGTTCTGGGTACAACATAAAATAAATTATTGACTATATCGGAACAATCAATTCTATTGTGCAACAGATCATGAAGCATCATGGTACGAAGCAAGAGGCGCCTTGATTCCAACGTGAGAAGATTAAGGGGCCTTTTACAGTCCACTAGTGCCGCCAATCGAAAAAATGTCATAACTCGTAAATAGAATCAAAAATACAAAATGTGGTCTATTATTAGTGTAGAAAAGGCAATAACGCAATTTTATAACACATTGTCAACACTTGAAATATAGCTGTTTAGCTAAATCGTGCATTTGTAACAAAAACGGCCGTTTATGTTATGAATGCACGATTTAGCTAAACAGCTATATTTCAAGTGTTGATAAGGTGTTATACAATTACGTTATTGCCTTTTCCACACTAATAATAGAACATATTTTGTATTTTTGATTCTATTTACGAGTTATGACATTTTTTCGATTGGCGGCGCTAGTGGACTGTAAGAGGCCTCTTAAACCTATTCAGGGACTCAATGTATGAGCTACGTTCCAAATGGCATCTAAACTGCATTGCTCTTAAAAACTTGCGCTGTACTTTTTCTAAGGCGAGATTATATTTATCATAATAAGGGTCCCATATAATACAGGCATACTCAATTTGCTTTTTTTTTCTTTCTTATTTTTTAGTTTAACTACTGATTAGCACATTCTAAATTAAAACTCTCCATAGAAAATTTTGTATTAAGAACCAGCTACTCAGTGTTTTAAGCTAATCACTTAATTATTTTTTGGGTTCCGTACCCGGAGGGTCCAAATGGAGCCCTATTGAGAAATGATGTTAATTCTGTAAAATGGTTACAAGGAACACTTTTACACGTCAATGTTTTTTGTCAGTTTAAGCAAGATGAAGCCGGTGTTTCCTAGCTGACTACCCTGAGAAGAAACACCGAAACAAACTCAGAGGTCAAAGTCTCTTTTAAAGTGTTCTAATTCACTATACCTATTGCTGTTACTCACGTGTTCATCTGGTCGTCTGGCCGTCTGTCTGTTAGAGCTTCAGTCTTCTTTTCACAGTATAAGCATCTTGTTGATCCAAAACCATACAACTAGTCAAAAATACTTTCGGTATGGAACCATAAAAGTGCGAAGTCCTACACGCACTTTGGCGGTTTTTTTAATTAATGAGGCCTATAGTAGTTGGACAACAGGAACACGAGTTAGAGATACTAGTATGTTTATGGAATTAATATGCGAAATATCACGGGTATTCCCAAACATGCTCGCATTTTTATGGTCACTCTAGCATAATTTTGTAGGTATGTCGTATTCTCTAGCTGGAGTTTTTTTTGTATTATAATTTTGATATGGTCACTAAAAGTCATGGGCATTTCACTGAATCGTGAAAGAAAGGCAAACGAAATACTTAACAAACCAGGGTTGTGGCTATGCTGCATGCTGAACTTTTTCTGAGCCCAATTCTTTTGCCACACTGGAGTTCTACACCCAATTTATGTTTTTTTATCCTTTTTAGGGTTCCGTAGGTACCCGAAGGGTCCAAACGGAGCCTTATTGTTGTCACTCACGTGTTCGTCTGTCCGTCGTCTGTCACATAGGTTTTACAGCCAAACGGTTGGAGCTACAATCTTCAAATTTTCACAATATAAGCATATTGTTGACCTAAAGCCATACAAATAGTCCAAAATACATTTGGACTATTTGATTGATTTTTTTATTTTTTTTTTTTTACAACCCTAAGTGTGCGAAGTCCGACACGCACTTGGCCAGTTTTTTACTAGCCTGTCTGGGTAGCTCAGATGTTCAGTGTTCATTGAGATAGAAAAGTGACTTACTGAACTGACTCGCATAACTGTATAGGTTATGACACGTAGCCAGAACCGTTAACCTAGAAACCAAGGGTCTGAGACTTTTTGTCGAAAGGCTTGTCATGAAAGTGTTTGAAAGAGTCACCGCAGCCCTGGAATTCGCAGGCTACTGAAAAAACACGGATGGGTTTCAGTCACTACAGGTGGTTTTACACCGGCACGGCGGCGAACGAGGCGTGGATGGGATGGGCGAAAATTGAAATCACGGTTACCCTTTACACCGAAAGATGTCTCACAATGTCCAGCGTAATCATTTCAATATTTTACTAACAAATATTTCAATTCTCGCCTCGCACATCCTCGTTCGCCTTTTACACCAAAGATTGGCAGGGCGTGGATTGAAATTTTGGTATACAAATTTCAATTCTCGCCCATCCCATCCACGCCTCGCCTCGCCGGTGTAACACCACCTGAGTCTCACCCTCCCGCTCCACCTAGAGCAGGAGAAGACACTGATGATTTCCCACCATTAAATAAAAAAAAAAATCGAAAAAAAAAGAAAAAAAAAACCAAAAAATCAACCGTCGGCGTCGGCGTCGGTGCGTCGTCGGTTGTCGTGGTATGGGCATGTGATGCGGAGGAATGAAGAAAATGTCGTGAGGAAAGTCTTGTGTATGGATGTGGATGGCTATAAGAGTAGGGGAAGGCCAAAGAAACGATGGTTGGACTGTGTGAAAGAGGATATGGGTAAAATGGGGGTGACTACAGAGATGACGACTAATAGAGAAGTATGGAAGGAAAAGACATGTTGCACCGACCCCAAATAAATTGGGATAAGGGCAGGAGAATGATGATGAAATAAAAAAATGTGGTGTATATATCTTGTGTTTTTATTAACACGCGACACTTTTATTTATCAAATATCATACAGTCGTAGTAAGTATAAAATAAGTTCTCACAAATCGTCGGACTTTTAAATTTATAGTTAAACTTAACGTTCACCGTCTATAAACTTTGTAGTAAGTAGTGTCGTGCTTCGTGAAACTTACTTAAAGTAGGTGTTATTATTTATTTAATTATTAGTATCTTAGAGCGTAATAGTTTGTTTATTTTAATAGGTTAAATATTTTTATTGAAATCTGTTTTTCAGACAATTTTGTATTTTCTAATTTGCCTTGTCTTAACGACCATGTATCTATTCTGAATGAATACAAATATTTCAATGACTGCTGATGTTCTGGGAATCAGTAACAGTGTTTATTGATTCTCAGTAACACTGTGCCAGTCAAATATTGGTATTTTATCAGAATACTAGCCTTCTCACTACCATATCCTTGACCGTTATTGGTTTGAAGTGCATTAATTTAACACGTCAGTTAGTGGTATTGTCTCCATTAACACAAACCCCTTTTACATATTCATCAGTACACCTATGATGACTGTACTGACATCTTACAGGTCAGGTTGACGTTTAGGGGATAACCCTTCACCCACTTAGGTGTACTGCGTCATTTTACGCACTGTGTCCTTTCACGTACGTCAGATTCTAGGAAAGCAAGGATGCACTAAAAGTAATAGTATTTTCAGGAAAAAGACAAGCAAGTCAGATGGAGAAACAGTAGTAACTAAACCTAAATATGAGATAAAACTATCGAAAAACCAATTTCTGTAATTATGTATAATGTAAAGCCTGCAGGTTCGGATGTTTGTTATTGAATCATGATCATCGATTATCAAGATGAATCAATCATGAACATTAATAATCAAGATGATTCAATCATGGTCATTGATTATCAAGATGAATCAATCATGAACATTGATAATCAAGATGATTCAATCATGATCATCGAATTTCTGCAGGGTATAAGCTATCTACATACCAAATTCTATCCAAATCGGTCCCACCGTTTGAGCGTGAAGAAGTAACAAAGATACAAACATAAACACTCAAAAATTTTCGACTTTATAATATTAGTGTAATTACATATGGAGCTTCCGTCATAGTAGAATCGCCAAACTGAAATGGCAGTGAGCAGGGCACATTGCTCGTAAACAGATGGTCGATGGGGCTTAAAACTTCAGGAGTGGGGACCGCGTACTGGAAAACGCAGCGTTGGTAGGACTCATGACCTGGTGAGGTTCATGGAAATCCGATGGCCGCAAGACGTACAGGATCAATCCAAATTCCAAAAGGAAAAAATTCCGCCTTGGAATGTGTAAATAGATTTATCTTTCTGACTGACCCACTTATTGACAATTCAAAAGAGCTTGTAATAAATGCTATAAATTTGAATCATTGTGGAGACACTTGAGGGGGGAGGGGGGGGGGTTATGTCCAGCGGAAATGATGATAATGATCATGATAACATAAGGAGGCTGATTACTTCTTCACAAAATAACAACGTACCTACATTGACAAGTTACCTTAGCTACCTTACCTAGCGAGATTTCGGTATTTTCCATATTTGGATAGTTAGATTTCTGACTTTACACATTCTTTCTGAGGTTTTCCTTGCCAATATAAAGTGTACTGTACTTATCGTACTTGGACATTGTATTAGTAATTTATACAAGTTTATATACTGTTACCAAATAAGGTTACCTTCCTGAAACCGCAATTAACTCTTTGCGCGTTAGCGGACACATGTTGGGCGAGACACAATTAAAATCTATTGTGCCTGCTAATTAGACACGCCACGGGTAAACCTCACCTGGTTTAATTTCAATTGATTATAATTGAGTTGGAATTCCCAAATAGTATTTTAAAGATGGCCAAAAACTTACAAGTTGGACTTCCCAGTGCTTATGTAATCAGTTACTTATTTTTTTACAGTTTGCTAGGATAAATGTTCGTTTTCTTATTGCTAGTTAAGACAATCAATCAACAATGTAACCCAACAATTACATTGTAGCCTAACCGGTTTTGAACTTATGAACTGAACATGAGATGGGGTCAAATGCAACTGGCATTATCTTGATGTAGACACATCTTGATCATTTCAATTGAATAATTATTGAACATTATCAATAGCCCTCATTGAAAAAAAAATCGTAGCAAAGCGTAGAAAATAAAGATTAAATAATCCTATGTTGCGTTTGTTACAAAGAGCGGCCGATTTTGACACTTTTGCTTACTAAGTCCTGTTTTAACAACGTAAAAATATCTTATCCTATGTTGAACAAACGCAACATAGGATATTTTAATCTTTACTTTCTATGTTTTTTTTTTTTTTGGGGTGGGAAATCATCCAATGACTTCTCCCGCTCTCGGTGGAGCGGGAGGGCGTGTCAGACTCTTACTGACTAAAACCCATCCCTGTTCCTTCCTGCTCTGAGTGCCCAGGGCCGAGGTAACTCTGTTTTGAATTTATCCTCAACCCCCGGGCAATACTTTCTATGCTAAGATACGAATTTTAATTAAATGAGGGCGCCACTTATGGGGAGGTAGGCCCTTAATGAAATCTTCTGCAGCGACTTCGCCTGCGTATAGTTAGTACTTCCCACCATTATAAATTAAAGCCTATTTTTGTTATCCTGAAGTGTAACAGCTATTACTGTAAAGTTTCATCAAAATCCATTGAGTAGTTTTTGCGTGAAATGTTCCAAATACCCAGACATTAAACTTTCACATTTACATTTAGGTAAGTATATAGCAAAACCGGCAAAGTGCGTGTGGGACTTCAAACAACTAGGGTTCCGTATCAAATGAGGAAAAAAATTCTGATTTATCAATATGTATATTGGTATTTGTTAGTAAAATATACGTAATTAATAATAAACGTTATCACCAAGTTTTAAGTTCATAGCTTAATGGGAAGCAAAAAAATTCTTCACAACATAATTTTGTAACAAACGACGGACAGACGGACAGATGGACAGACGGACAGACGGACAGACATACGGACACGTGAGTGACAGCAATAGGGCTCCGTTTGGACCCTTCGGGTACGGAACCAAAGTGTGGAAAATAACTTAGTTAACTATTCTAACTACGTTGATACTGTAATGAATAGGACGTTGAAAGAACATTAAAAGTACGTCATGAATGTCTCAAATATGGTTTTTAAGTACGTCATGAATAACTTAAAATGTTTTAGTAATAAAAACCAAAAAAACGGAGGCTAATAAATTATTTAAATGCGAAAACGACATTGACATTGATACTCACACAAACTATTTCTCACATCTACATAGCCGACACACAATATCAATCTGAATATAAGCAACCGGTATAAAAAAAAGAAATTGAAATATTTTAACTACATACATTAATTATGTATTTAAAAGATCACGATAGGACGACGTAAATGATTAAAAAGGTTTTAAAAGTGTGTCGTAAATAACAGTAAAAAAACTAATGAAAAAACGACCACGACTTAATAATAATTATGTGCAAAACCAACGTTGACGTAGATACGTAATGACTATGACGTTATAAGACCATGTTGACCCGTCATTAGTGATTAAAAAAACAACGGGTTGCACTCCGGGAGTGCCAGCAGAAGTGAAAACTTGAACATTAACGTTGTGCATTTTTGAATATTTTGGAATCGTCTTACGAATTTTCGATCAGGTCACGTGTCCTTACGCGAGTTTAACATTTTATACCCATCCTTAGAAAAGTCCTCAACGCCGCCAAAGAAGTTTTCACTTCAAAAAAACTTTAATAGTACTTCGTGAATATTATTAGGACTTGTTTGATACCTTTCTTTTGTGGGGTGATATTCCCTCTAACTGACAACTACGCTCCCTCTCTAGATCCATGTCATCTTTTAGGTCATCAGTAGCCAGATGGCCCAGGTATTTAAATTTATTTACTCTGTTTATCGGGTGACCTTTTAATATGAGAGGCGGGATAGTAGTGGGACACCTGGTGTCAGACTTGAACATAATGAATTTGGTCTTAATACAGTTTTAACCTATGAGTCGCAGCGTACGACTCACACATATTATGTAGCTTTCGGAGAGCACCGATCGAGGGAGCCAGCAGCACCATGGCGTCTGCGTAGCTAATGTTGTTAAAACAAACTCCATCCACGTAGAAGCCGACACGTGTGCTGCTGAGTCCCTCAAGCTGTGCATTAACATACAGACCGAAGAGCAAAGGGGAGGGCAGGTCCCGCTGCCTCACCCCACACTCCGGCCGGCCTGGCTCCGACAGCTCTGCTGCCCACTGCACCTGAGTCTCTTGGTTCAGGTACCAGTGCTTGAGGATTAATACGAACTCTGGCGGCAGCGCTGTCTCTTCTAGCTTTTCCCAAAGAAGATCGTATGGGTCAAGGTCAAAGGTCCTGGACAAGTCAAAGAAAACCACATAAACAGGTGTATTTCTATCCGTATAATACATGACAGCGTGCAAACAATAGCAGTCTCCGTTGACAGCCCAGGACGGAATCCATACTAGGCGTCACAGAACCGCACCATGCTTATTTAGATGTGAGTTATGCACGCTGTCAAGGACTTTGACCTTTATATTATGTGTATAAACACGATCATAGACAAAAGTTTTTTTTATTTGTTATCTACTAGTATAATAATAACTAATCAAGTCGATTTTAAACTTTTTTTAAACTTTTTTTAACATAAAATACAGAAAATCCGGGTCATTAATTAATTTAAATGCTAAATCCACATTCGCGATGTTGCTGTAATAGTTATGACTTATAGTTATGACTTATGACGTTAAAAGATCATCATGTTTGCGTGTTATATTATTGCAAAAAACCTAAATGATCGTCATGAATGTCGTAAAACACGTTTTAGGCCCACGTTATTTTAATCTTTAAACAAAAACTGTTTCATATTTTCGTTTTTTTCGTAACTGTAATCTATATTATTATGATAATTTAAGATTATGAGTCTTTTTTTTGGGTGAATTTGAAATTGGGTTCATCAAATAACTTCTACCGTTCTGGGAGGAGCGAGAGGGTGTGTCAGACTCTAACTGACTAAAACCCACCCGTGTTCCTTCAGTTGCCTTTGTCAGGGTCGCGGTGACTTTCAAACACACCCGCGATCCTTTCTTTTTTGGGGGTAAGAAATCATCCTATGACTTCGCCCGCTCTGGGTGGAGCTGAGGGCGTGTTAGACTCTTACTGACTAAAACCCACCCCTGTTCGTTCCCTGCTCTGAGTGCCCAGGGGCGCAGTAACTTCATTTGAATTTATTCACGACCCCTGTGCAGGACACCCGCGACCCTTTTTATTTTGTTGTGGGGTGGGATATCATCCAATGACTTCTCCCGCTCTGGGTGGAGCAGGAGGGCGTGTCAGACTCTTACTGACTAAAAACACCCCTGTTCCTTCCCTGCCTGAGCCCAGGGGAGCGGTAACTCTGTTATAAATTTCTGACAGGATGATTATTAGTCTTGAGTTATATTTATATTTGTATTCATCACTACTCGCACTTAAACATGTAACTTTGGGTTTTTCCCTACTACAGTGTAGTAGTGGGTTTTTCCGTGCAGTTGTGTTTTAGTTTATTTGGCTCGTGGCTCGTGGCAAAATAATTGGAAATTGATGACTATACTTTTGTGGATGACATGTCGTTATTTCTAAGTCGCTCGTGCCTCTAATTGGTTTGCAGAAAATCCTACTAGTGTCTTGGAAAAACCACTTTTTGTGATCGTTTTCCACCTGCTTCTTAGTGGCGTGGGTAACACACTTTCCATCAAACTACGTAGGCCTTTCAAGGACTAATCTAGAGCGATATGTGTTTGAAGAAATTCCTCGATCGCCGTAGTTGCGCAATTTTTTTTTATAATTGTTAGGCTCGTGTTTGACCACTATCTCACCTGATGGTAAGCGATGATGTAGTCAACGATGGAGCACGCTTGCCTAAGAGTAACTTTTTCACTCTTAACTTAAGACCCTCAGATTGTTGCAATGAGGAAACACAGACTCCGGTAGGATATTCCACTCCTCAGCTGAACGCACAAATGCACAATGAAAGTGATGGATTTTAATTGTCAATATTAAAGAATTGCCGTTGACTGTATCTTTAAAAAGCAGTGGTGGCCCAGTGATAATGGCCCGACTAATGAGTTGTAAGTCGTGGATTTAAACCCAGACAGGCACCTTACTTTATTTATCTTATCACCACTGCTCTCGAAATGTTCATCCTAAAAATTCGAAGACAAGTGACATCCACCAATCCGTACTGGACCCGCGTGGTAGATTACGGCCCTTTTCCTCTCCAGAGAGAAGGCCTGAGTCCCAGCAGTTGAAAAATTATCTTTCTTTCTTTACAAAAATAAAGTTACATGGCTGAATATGTTAATGTATGTGTCTTTTAAAATTGATTTTTTCCATGGGATTCTCCAGGAACTTCAGAACGCCACCTGCTATGATCTTTACACACTTGCTTCGTTTACGTTCATACATCTGGTTCTTTTAAAATTTTAAAGGATTTATAAATCCTTTAAAATTTTAAAAGAACCCCACCCAACCCAACACTACTACTACACACACACACACTACACACACACACACACTACCACACTACACACACACACACACACTACACACACACACACACACACACTACACTTTACTTTTATAAAAGTAATCCACAAAGAGTACAACCACAAAAAAAAAATGGGTTAAATAGGAGATTTTCGTTTGAATGGAAGTATTTTTGACTATGGGAATTCTTATCGGGCATCTGGCTTGTAACAATGAAAAGTTTTGAAAAGTTTATCCTTTCAAAGCCTACAAAATCCGTTGAAATTGAAAAGTTTAAGAAGAAAATAATTGAAACGAAGTCGCATACCTCAGCTAACTTCAAAGAGGCTTATCGTTGATGTTGATAACTAGAATAGTTCAAATTATCACGTAAACCACCGACTAGACTAAAGTAGATATGTCACTATTCTGCCTGGGGTCGAACTAAATTCGAAAGAGAGTTACCGCGGCCCTTGCCACAGGTAACTGAAGGAACCAGGGTGGGTTTTTGTCAGTAAAAGTCTGACATGTGGTGGTGATTCCGCTCCACCCAGACCGGGAGAAGTCATAGATGATGTCCCACCCTTAAAAAAAAAAAAGTTATGGCAGGCAGCTGAGTGCGAGCGTCATGTTGCAGTCGGAACGGAATGTTGCTACTCTAAATATTATATATATTAAATTGAGAATTAAGAAATTGTATTTATTTTTCTCATTGTTTGCTGCACCGGTCGACTTCATCACGTCAGCGGGGGCTATCGCTGAAAACCAGCACTCGGGCTCTGTCTCGCGTAGGGTCGCAGCCTCGCATCAGATGCTGAGCGATGGCCGTTTTGCGTGGATGTGACGCACGTTTTCCTCCAGCTTTTTCTTTGTGTGTGTTTGGTCTTTCTTTGCGTCATGTTTACCGCAAAAAATGTATTTTCTTTCTTTCTAAATAAGTTTCTTTATGTATTCAAAAAATTCTTACTCCATTTTTATTTTGTAAACTTTAATGATGCCTGCAAGCTATATTTTTTTTTGTCCATTTTCCACTTTTACTTTATATTGAAATTTAATTTAATTTCATAATAACTTTTCCCGCGACTAGTGGACATTTAGTGGGTGAGACATAATTAAAATCTATTGTGTCTGCTAATAGACAGTAGAGCCTAAAGACCAAGGTCTTTAATCAGTTCGTCTTGCCTGTTATGACTTACGGAGTCGAAACGTGGATAAGTGTCCACGTTTCGTCGGTACGACTGGTCCATAAATTCAAGGTCACTCAGCGAGCTATGGAACGCGCTATGCTTGGAGTCTCATTGGGAGATCGAATACGGAACGAGGTGATCCGGTTGAGAACCAACGTTGTCGACCTAGCTCACAGAATAAGCAAGCTGAAGTGGCAATGGGCCAGCCATATTATCCGTAGAACCGATGATCGTTGGGGTTGATGTGTTCTCGAGTGGAGACCGTGAATCGGCAAACGTAAGGTAGGACGCCCTCAGGCTAGGTGGAGCGATGATCTTCGCAGGGTAGCTGGTAGCAGCTGTATGAGAGTTGCCGAGAACCGAGTTGAATGGCGTGCAATTGGAGAGGCCTATATCCAGCAGTGGACTGCTATATGCTGATATGTGTCTGCTAATTAGACGCGGAAAAGGTTAAAATAAAAAATAGTGAAATATGTCTAGAAAGTCTTTTAAAAAAGATAAAAATGTAGTCAATATATTTGGGTGGGTCATTGATCGGTTCACCAATGCCATGCTTAAACGCAACCACTATAGTAAAAGATCCAGGGAAGCATATAAATGTTTGAGTCGTGAAGGAAATAAAAAAAAAAAAAAAAAAACTACAATTTCAACAAGCAGTGAAGTAGCTGATTTAACTACACATTTATGTAATGTAAATCAGTCACACATTGTAATTCAAAATTATCTATTTAAATGATTGCCATTTAAATTGATAGGTACTTACAACTAATTAGACTAACGACATACACAAAGGAATTTCTGTACTGAACATTGATATTGTTGACATTGTTAAATTGATATTTATTTACTTGATTATTAAAGGAACACAGGAAAGAAGTCATACGGATGATGTAAAATGACGTTATAATTCATACCATCCGGGCATCCGTGTGATTTCCATCATTCAATCTGTCAGGTTACTATCAAAACTTAAACTATTTAAGTTAATTACTATTTAAATTTATCTTAACAAAATTCTCTAACTAGATACAGTTTAAATTTATATTAAAGTTTATATTAAAGTTAGTACCCTTCTACCCCAGCGGTCAAATCCGGGTTGTCAAATTGAACCCCGACGACAACCCGGGTTGACAGCCGATTTGCTTTTTTTTTCACTTAATTTTTTTTTTTTTGTCAAACTCACCGGTGAGTCTCAGGGCCTAACAGGTTTAATAAATATATTTACTGTAGGGGTATTAATTATTTTTAAACAGGAATCAGTACCGTCCGCAATCGCCAACTAACGATACGAGTAGATTAAACAATTTTTTCTAACGAATAACCATACATATACGTACTGCCGTTCGTTCGTATTATTGGTCTTGGTCATTACCAAGAGATTTTAGGGAAAGGACAATGACTGCATTTGCATAAAAAAGGGGTAATTGTTTTAAAATTAAGTTGATTTTTATTTGTACCCACATTGTGTATAGCTGTGTGTGCTAAAGAAACTAGTTTTCTTTCTTTCTTTCCATGTGTAAACCAAATTCATAAAGATTTTTCTCACGGTCACATTGGAATTTCCTTGTATGTTTATACCTAGCGTTAATCACATGACATCAGCAGTTCGTCTACCCAAGTGAGTATACGAACAGAGTTTTAACTTTTTTATGTAAGAACCTAAAACATTCAAAAAGGACAAAAACATATTAATATGTAGAATCAATGCATTACTAATTTAAGAGACGACAACAGGTAAAATGACGCATTCTTTATTACATATAAATAAAGAATGAGTGTGAATAGATAATGGTGCCAATACTCTTGTTCAATAACTAGAATTAGAAAATCGCCACCTTGCGTATATTATGCGTCTGTTTTTCCGAATGCATGCAACCATAATCTCTTCAAAGTAAGAGTGAACAGGCGTTTTCTGGGTAAGCTCGTTCCATCGTTGGCTCTGTCTCTGTCACTTCTGACCTTGACTAGAGTCAAGTAAAAACCCATCTAAAATAAAATAAAATAACTTACGCCTTGCGATTCACCGTGTTTTTAGTCGACATGTTTTTACGTGTAGGTACCCTTAATTTGTATGGAAATATTAGCTTTCTTGTTTCATTAGAGAGAAAATGATAGCAATAGCCTAAATTAAGGTCAGTTTGTGCACAATAGAATCGGCACCATTGTCAGATATTAGCACAAAAATGTATTTCTATTTCATTTTAAATCCAATAGTCACTCAAAAACTATGTGCCTTTTACGTAAATAATTGTTAATAGTCTTCCTGTTAAATAACCCACTACACAAATGTTATAATTGGCCACAAAAAAGAGTGCATTCTTTAAATGTTATGTCACGTTTTAGCCTCAAAAAAGATGAACCTAGGTATTAATATTTCTCTGTTATACAGTGGTCACTCAAGAATTATGTGCCTTGCCTTGTACTTAAATTGATGATTCCGGTTTTCCGGTAAAATACCGCACCATATGAATGTCAGAATCTGCAAAAAAAAAGAGATTAGAATCACAATATACTAGAGACATTATAATTTTGTATGATTAAGTGATTAATTTTTCTGGGATTTCCAGATATATTGACCCAAAATCTGGTGGCTGTTTATACTAAATTTATTTACTGTAATTTTTTTTGTTGGTTTTTTATATAATTATCTAATGGTCTCAGAATTATTGCGTGATATTATAATAATGATTTATTTAAGTGTTGTATTGTAATCGCTGCAAGGAGATCCGAAATATCTTGCCCATTTTTTGATGCATGCTCGCCAGCATGTATGTGTTACAAAATTTTAATTATCAAAAATCGTTTCTTTAGAAAAATATTTGTCAAACTTTGGATTGAAAAGTGCCACTGTAGAAAAAATCTTCTGACCAGAATTACTGACTTTTGTTGGACGAAATATAAAACCTAAATTGTTAGGTGATCACAACGAATGATATTATTACTGTTCTACATTAGCGCCGTCACGCGCACAGCACAGACTATTGATACGTAATTCAGGGATAATCTGTTAGATTTAATGAATTATGTGATATCATTTCATTATATATTTTGATTTTCCAAGAATATTGGTCGTTGCATTTTAAACATTGGTCACATTTATGAACTTTGGAACAAATGTAGACGTACCTACCTAAGTAAATCTTATTGTGTGTACAGATATAAAACGCTTAACTTCTAAAAAGCAGAATTGATGATACTCCTATAAATTATTACGCATTTTTTAATGATCGTTGTATTGTATCTTGGATTTTATATTGCTACTTTAATTTAATAAGTTGTTTGAAACGATTGGGACAATACTGTCAGATAGTGATGATATTCTTCGAATATCAACTAAGCATTAAAGATCCAGTGTTATTAAATTGCTTAATATAATCTTATTATGTTTTAAAACAATTGGACTACACAATAATTGATTATTATCACATCTATTATTAGTTTATTCATGACAATCTGTGATTGGTAGAAAATGGCGGGATATTATATGTGACGTTTAAGAAAAGTGTCTACTCACAACTTACTAACCTGCCCGGGGGTGGAGGATAAATTCGAAAGAGTTACCTCGCCCCTGGGCGCGTAGGGCAGGGAGGAACAGGGGTGGGTTTTAGTCAGTAAGAGTCTGACACGCCTTCCCGCTCCACCCTAGAGCGGAAGGAGTCATAAGATGATTTCCCAACCCCAAAAAAAAAAAAAAAAAACTCACAACTTACTATAAAAGATGTGTTACTAGTTACTCTTATTCATTATTAAGTTGCTGAAAGTGTAATATATGCAACCTCATGGAGAGGAAGCTCTGTTCTAATAACTGCTAATATACTTGATGTGAAAGATTGATTACAAAGGCTCACGTAAGGTATTTGATATTATATCTTGATTGTTGCTAATCATTATGTTGATTCTGTGTATGTGCTATGTTAAGGCCCTTGTTTCTAGTTATATTAAATGGTATTAAGGAATACCTATTCATGTTTATGTTCTTTGCCTTGTCACTGTTATTTTTTCTAAATGGCAAGATATTTCACGTTGTAAATTGGCACAAGCGATAGATCATAGAATTTGATTTATTGTGATAAACTATTATTAATGATGTGTGGGTATAATACCATAAGAGAGCTACCGTGGAGTTTCTTGGTTCGTTCTTCTCCACGAAGACCTAGTTTTGCAAACGGGCCATTAGATTTTCGATTCATGACAAGCCTGTTGGAAATAAATACCTTTTCTTGTCTTTTTGTGATTTAATTAATAAACCCTTTTCCTACACACCACATTAATAGGAACTTGCATACCTATAGTTACACTAAATAACTAGTACATCAAAGCTTAATATGTAGGAAGATATAAATATCTACTCTTAGTTACCTCCATCCTGCTGACACGCACAGCACAGACTATTGATACGTAATTCAGGGATAATCAGGTTCGTATTTTGTGATTCCTTGCGTTTCTTTGTTTGTAGATATCAGATTTTTCAAGCCGATTTCGGCTTCAAGTTCCGGGCTAGATGATAGGAGCTCTTGCAAGGCTGCTGTGCTCGGAAATTAGGGCGTTTTATCGTATGAGCTGGAGGGCAAGCCTATGTGGGTCTGCAAACAACGGCGGTCGGAGTTCTACGGCCTGCGTCCAACTCTGTGGCCTGTAATACCTACTCTTCACATAGACCAGCGTGAAACAGAGGATTGTTTTCATCACTCGTAAAGCGCTGACGATTTAACGCGTACCTATCAAATTTTCCGTTTTTTTTTTCTTCTCTGTGTCAACTTACGTTTAAAATTACGTGTTAGTCTAAATCCTTACAGTTGTAGGATTTTAACTTAGTTCGATTCAGTAAAAAGGGTCTTGTATAAATATGGATCTGAAACCTAAATCTAAAGATTGTAATCGAATAGGTTGTAGGTAGATGTGCAGAACGATACATTTTCAACATACTCGTATATCGAAAGACTTACTCGTATAACTATAAGTTTTTTTCTCTTTACAATTTTATTTAAAAAAATACCAATTTAAATATCAGAAAATTATTTATTTCGACGTTTAGTTTTACACCAAATGTTCTACTTTCTCCAGTGTTTTAAATTCAGACTATTTTACTCGACCGTCACAAAAAAAATATAAAAGTAGACTGCATAATTAATATGCAGTCTACTTTTATATTTTTTTGATGTTTTTTTTTAATTTTAAAATTCTTCATATAATACATATTCTATATATTATAAGTGATGGAGAAGAGTCTTTTATTATTATACGCTACAATACGTAGAATACATTTAAAGTATCTTTTTCTACGTTCCCGTGAAATTATATTCTACCTTCACGGGGGCGAAACCTCTGGTAAAAGCTAGTTAGTGGAAAAGGATGAAGGTCGAATACGTAACAAATCCGATTTTGGGTCATTATTTCTGGGAATCCCAGAAAAACTAAACCACCTAATTACTATTCTATTCTATTTTTATTAATGGCAAGCAGAGCCGTTGTCGACTATTCTGCCAATGTCAAAAGTAAATTGGAAAAGCAAGTGTGTATTAGACTAAAAAAAAATAAATGAACAGGAATACGATAAAAATCTTCGATTGATACAGTTGAACTTGGCGGGTTAGTACTGGACTGAAACAAACAAAAAATAATAATACATAAATATAATAATGGTTAAAACATTAAATATACATATACCACAACTACAAAGACAGATAGATTTCGGCCTATGACTCATACTTTTATGTTGTTGTGACGGATGAAGCTCATCAGCGCCACAAGCAGTTCAGACGAAGAATATGTTAGAAGAGAGGGGAAATTAATTGGAAGAGGAATCTTAAATTTAGGGAGGCGGCTATATAAATCTAAAGGTGGGATGTTGTTTGAACATTCAAAGAATATGTGATCAAGGGTATCCTCTTCTAGACCGCACTCGCATAAGGAGGAATCACGAACACCAATTTTTTCCAGAAAGACGGGAGTACAGCAAAAACCTAAGCGGATTCTGCAAAGGACGGATACAATAGATTTAGAGACTTTTTTATATTTGAAGAACCAAGGTTTTGTTTTTATGGTTGGTTGAACTGCATAGTAGAACCTACCCTTCTTCTTACCAGTAGTATTCCACTGTTCCTGCCATGCACATTGAAGATTTGCTTTTGGCAGGTTCAGCAAGTCATACCCTTGATGAGAGTTGTGGGAGAGGTCAGCAGACGCTGATGAGCATGCATCTTTGGCCAGGGCGTCAGCGCACTCATTGCCCTTAATGCCACAATGACCAGGTATCCAAACTAGTTGAACTTCCCTTTGACTATCAGCACATGATAGCAATGCCTTTTTAATTTTAAAAATTATGGAGCTGTGCAGTTTACTATTTAAGGGGTTTTGAACTAAAGCTTGTAGACAGCTAAGGGAGTCTGTGAAGATTACAGCTTTATCTATGTTGGGGTGTGACTCTATAAAAAGACATGCTTCTAATATAGCCACACACTCGCCTGTGAACACAGAGGATTCCTTAGGACATTTATATTGTAGAACAATCCTGGAGCTTTGGTAATACACCGCAGCTCCAGTGTAGCTGGAATCAGTAAATTTGGAAGCATCAGTGAAAAATTTTTGGAATTCATTCCACCTCTCGCCTACCACCGCATTAAAGGCCGAATTCGCTGAAGGAGACTTTTTGGATATACCAATATTATAGAAGATTTTGGGAGTGAAGCATAAGACTTCATAATCGAAGTTAAAAAGGGGGATTTTGGGATATTGGATGATCGGACTTTCTAAATTTTGGATCATACGAAAATGTTTTAAGATTAATGGGATTTCCTTATTTTTCCAATAATTTGAGCTACTGCATAAGGCATTTAACTCGTTTAATTTTGCAATGAGAGGGTGGGAGGATCTACATACTAGTCTGGACAAAAAACGGGAAGCCAGATACTGCCGCCTTAAAGCTAAGGGAGGTTCACCCCCACCTAATCACACATAAACGTAGTGTCTCAAGTATTTTGTGATTCTAATCTCTTTTTTTGGCAGCTTTTGACATTTAAATGGAGCGGTATTTCACCGGATAACAAGAAACATCAATTTACTTACAAGGCACATAGTTCTTAGGTGACTACTGTATTAAGAAATGTTTCAGAAGAAATATTAATACCTTGAAAAAAGGTTCATCTTCTTTTGAGGCAAAAACGTGACTTAACGTATAAAGAATGCAACCTTTTTTATGGACAATTATGACATTTGTGTAGTTGGTTATTTAACAGGAAAACTATTAATTAATAAAATTATGTACGTGTAAGGCACATACTTTTTGAGTGACTATTGGATTTAAGATGAAAAAGAATTAAAGGTTTAACTTTTTTTGTGCTACACACATCAACACCGTCTAGGGATATTTTGTATAAAGTTCTTAATTTTCCCGGATTTTGACGAGGGAGAAAAGCAATAGTTCATCCAACTTCAAACGTTGGTTCAATGTAATACTTGTGTCGAATGCAGCGGTCTAGATAATTTTAATTACATAGTAACCAATAAATAAAATACCTAGAATAATACCGCATATAATCAGCATTACTGTAGTCTTATTTATCTCGACACCAGGCTAGAGATTATCAAAAATAAGCCACCCTCCAACCTCCAATACCATTACGGCAATGGTGTTTTAAAGTGTTCGCACTGTGCATGCGCCTTCACAGCCAAGATAGGTTTCATTAACCATATTAGAGCACATAACCGCAACCCATAGTCACACAGAAGTTATTCACCGTAGCCGAAACTGGTATGGGATATAATATATCGGGTGTAAAAAGACAGTTTCCGAAGCCGAAAGCCACATTCTACCCATTATTTGGATCTTTTTTTTTCACTAGACCATACCTGGGAATCCACTGGTTCTGGAGATATTGAAGGTCAAAGTCACAGTTTTTTTTTTTTACTATTTTTACGAAAGTGAATTCCAAGTAAAAAAAAAAGTGTTATTACTAAACTTTATTCCAAACAAACATTACCTGAATTTTCGTTTTTTTTTTTGAAATTTAGATATTACGCATTTTTTCTTTTGACGGTTGGAAAATTTGTGGGGTCATCCAATGACTTCTCCCATCCATCCCATCCTCATCCCGCTCTGGGTGGAGCGGGGAGGGGTGCGGTAACTCATGTTGAGACCGCTACCCCTAGGCATGCAGGCACCGGCCCCGTCAGTGGTCAGTTCGAAATTACGCATTTGCAGTTACAAAAACAAAATTAATATCAAACGTATCGGACAAGTACCTACGTGGCTTAGAGCGAAGGGGCGGGGTTTACCTCTACTTCTCTGGGTTCGCGTTACATTCCACGCTATTGAAATAGATTTTTTTAATACTTATTAATAAAAGTCGTTTCCAAGCAATAACTTTTGTGCAAAGCTACTTTGATAGACGTAAAATATGCGTAGTTAATGGCTTTTACACCCTGTATATACATATTCAATAAATCTAGCTAGCCTTTTCCCAACTAAGTTGGGTCGGCTTCCAGTCAAACCTAATGCAGCTGGACACCAGCATTTTACATGGAGCACCTGCCTATCTGACCTCAACAACCCAGTAACTGGGTAACACGATACCTTTAGGCAAGACTGGTGTCAGATTTTCTGGCTTCTGTGTATCCGTAACAACTGCCAAAGATCTATAAATTACAGACGGAATCAACGGCTTAACGTGCTTTCCGAGGAACGGAGGAATCCCTGTATGTTAAGATGGTCACCCATCCATAGTCCGACCTCTGTTAGAGTTGCCCGAGATTAAGCAATGCTTGCTGAGGTTAGTGTGCGTATACCTGTCATCATCATCTTCCTGTCCTTATGTTACTTGAGGTCGGCGCAACACGTTTTTTCTTCCATTCTGTCCTGTTTTTTTTTTTTTTTTGGGGGGTGGGAAATCATCCTATGACTTCTTCCGCTCTAGGGTGGAGCGGAAGGGCGTGTCAGACTCTTACTGACTAAAACCCACCCCTGTTCCTCCCTGCCTTGAGTGCCCAGGGGCGAGGTAACTCTTTCGAATTTATCCTCCACCCCCGGGCAGGCATCGGCCGTGGCAGGCCCCGTCCTTTGCTGACAACTCTTTGAGGCGCGCGTGGAACACTACGCGCCGTCGACTCTCGCGCCTGGTGCTGATCGCACGGCGAGTTACCCACTACTCGCCGTCCGCAGGCCCGGGTTCCATTCTGTCCTGTCAGCCGTCACGCTATCACTAACTCCCTTTTCTTTCATATCACTTCTCACACAATCCATTTATTTTTTCATCGTCCTCCCTCTCCCTCTCCATCTACATTTACATTCATTACTCTTTTAGTTACACGAGTTTCATCCCTCCTCTTCACATGACCATACCAAAATCACAAGGTCACTGGCGCCACTTTTGAACTACCTCTGCATATACCTGTATCAATCCTAATCCTGTACTACTTCCTACGCAATCTATCCTTTAATCTATACTAATATTATAAACAGGTACAGTTTATGAGTTTGTGAGGTTGTAGGGAGTAAATCTCTGGATATACAGAACCGATTTTGAAATTTCTTTTATCAATAGAAAGTCACGTTATTTGTGAGTGTCTTGGCTATAAAATTTTGAGATCCATGTGGACGAAGTCGCGGTCGAAGTGCAACGGAATAAATGTAAAAGTTTGGATGAATATTTGTTACTCAATCACACCAGAACAGCTCCACAGATCTGGATAAAATTTGGTACAAAAAACAACCGACTTCAAAAAAAAAAAACCACTAAAAATTTAAAAATAACTTTAATTTTGAAGTCGGTGTTTGTATTTTATTTCTTCGATATTTGACACCGACTTCCGAAATTAAAGTTATTTTTAAATTTTTAGTGTATTTTTTTTTTGGAAGTCGGTTGTTTTTTTGTAAAAAAGTTTTTTATTTTTCGCTTTTTAGTTGCTATACCCCAGAACTAAAATCCCCAATAACATGGAAGGTGGAATTTAAACATTTGGAGAACACAAAAACGTCATCAAGATATGCCAATTTTTCGTTTTTGTTCTGTTTCTCATAAAGCGCTAAAGCAATTTCGATAAAATTTATATGGGACCACCTCGGAAGTATATTCTTTCGGATAAAAAAATAATTTCGAAAATCGGTCCACAACTGACGGAGAAATGCGCGGACATACATAAAAAAAAAAAAAAAAAAACATACAGTCGAACATAGAACCTCCTCTTTTTTCGAAAGTCGGTTAAAAATAGATTATATTCTGGAATAGCGCATACGCTATAATTTATAATGAGGGAAGTTCTAATATGACGCGGGCGAAGCCGCCGCTGGCAGAAGCCAGTTGATCATAATATTGATGAATGTATTAATTATCATCTTTATGAACGAGCTCTTTGTCTGTACCTCGGTACGTCTCAACCAATCTTCCTAGCGTGCTTAGTTAACTAAAAACGGGTCAATCATATGCAAAGAACCCGTTCAAGTGAGCGAGGATGACCTAAATAGTCGAGTGATTGGTTTTTCAGCTCAGGGGCATAGTTCGATTCCCACATAATAATGTTTTCTATTGTTCGTTTTCGATAGGCAATTGTTTGATAGTGATTGTTCAGGTAAGTTGTCCGTCTACAATCAATATACTCATAAGGTAATTAATTTCGTTTTTGAATTCGTTGATGTTCTGCTTCTGATCCGATTTGGTTGGAGATTTCGTTATTCAAATGCATATTTAAGGATTAAGTGTATAATATATTAGGATCTGATGAAGATTTTCAGAACTAGACAGTGGAACTCTTGAATAACTGACAGAAAATGACTCACGATTGCTGCGATCGTATGGCTGACTATGTATGTATGTTAGACTGTGAAAGGTTACAGACGGAACGTCATTGGACATTAAATGAAGCAGGATCGTTAAAATGTGTGAGTGACCTTGATGAACGTAACGATGACGTGTCGGCTTCTCATTTTATCTATGTGAGCTTATTTCGCGTGTACAGATAAAACCCGGCTTCTCATTGTGGTACTTCAGATTGCTGGATTTTGACACTCCGTCTATAATCTTTCATAGTTTAAGGTCTGTGTATTGTTAACATAATTTAATGGAGTACCACAACTATAAAGTATATTTTTTTGAAGTGAAACTTCTTTAGAATCGTTGTGATTTCAAACCGGATGCAACGGAAAAAACGACAGGTAAGAGTCACAAATAGAACATTGATCCGTAACCTAATAACAATAAGGAGCAGAATGGCGTGTACAAAAAATACTTCCAACAAAACCTTTAAAGAAAAATACTTGCATAGAACATTGATCTGTAACCTAATAAAAATAAGGAGCAGAATGGCGTCTACAAAAAAATACTTCCAACCAAACCTTTAAAGAAAAATACTTGCATAGAACATTGATCTGTAACTTAATATAAATAAAGAGTAAAATTCTTTGAAGTCTCAAGTCTTGTTGAAAGGAAAAATACTTGCATAGAAGTTTCACTTCTATCGTGTGTGAATCGCACACACACCTTTTTTTTTTTACAAAAAATAGAACCAACTTCAAAAAAAAAGTGTTAAAAGTTAATTTGCACGTTTTTGTTATTTTTTTGGAAATCGGTTCTATTTTTTTTTTTAAACGTTTTTATTTCTTTGGAAGTTAGACGTTAGTTAAGTAGACGGTTGTTTTTTTTTTTTTGTAAAAAAAAGTCCCTTTACCACAGCTATAATTTCTAAAATACTAGCTTCTGCCAGTGCCTTCGCCCGCGAGGAGTTAGGATTTCCCCCACTATAAATTATAGCCTGTGTGTTATTCTAGACTATAACCTTGTCTTTGCCAAGATTTATAAAACAATGGTCAGAACTGCTGTCTTGTATGGTTCAGAATGTTGGGCCACAAAAGGGATGAATGAAAAGCAATTGCATGCAGCTGAGATGAGAATGCTAAGAGTGATGTGTGGTGTTACGCGCATGGATAGAATTAGGAATGAGTATATAAGAGGAAGTCTGAAAGTGGGACTACTAACTGAAAGGTTTTGTGGAAATCGGTTGTTGTGGTATGGGCATGTGAGGCGGAGGAATGAAGAAAATGTCGTGAGGAAAGTCTTGCGTATGGATGTGGATGGCTATATGAGTAGAGGAAGGCCAAAGAAACGATGGATGGACTGTGTGAAAAAGGATATGGGAAAAAACCGGGTGACGACGACTAATAGAGGAGTATGAGAGAAAGAGACATGTTGCGCCGACCCCAAATTAATTAAATGGGGATAGGGTTTTGATTATGTGGTTTTTTATGTATTAATATTGTTTTGATGGTATATTGTAAAATAATTGTGTTTTTCTGTGCGAAGCACAAAATAAACTTTTTCTTTCTTTCTTTCTTTTATGATGAATCTTGTCTTTGCCGAATTTCATCCAGATCCGACCAGTCATTCTAGCGTGACTGAGTAACAAACATCTATTGATCCATCCAAACTTTCGCATTTATTTAGGTACTAGCTTTTAGGAGGAGCTCGTTGCTAAAGTAATAACAGCCGCACGGGTCGATCCATCAGGTTACGCAACGCTTGCCGGGGTTGGTCCATGGATGGATGACCCTCTTTATATACCGAGACTCCTCCGTGCCTCGGTAAGCACGTTAAACCGTTGGTCCCGGCTGTCATTCGTGGATCTTTGACAGTCGTTACGGGTCGTCAGGAGCCCGAAAGTCTAACAACTAGTCTTACCCAGGGGTATCGTATTGGGTTGAGGATAAATTTGGTTGAGAATAAATTCGAAAGAGTTACCTCGCCCTGGGCATTAAGGACAGGGAAGGAACAGCGGTGGGTTATAGTCAGTAAGAGTCTGACACGCCTTCCCGCTCCATCCTAGAGCGGGAGATGTCATTGGATGATTTCCCTTCCTTCTCCATATTTAGCTTATGGTTATGACAGATTATATGAGTTCATATAATAATTGTCTACCAAATTTAGTGTGATGGCCCTAGTTCATCACTTGTGGCTTCGAATCACAGCCCTTTGATAGTTTCAATCTTTGTTCTTGTAAGCAGGCACACCAGTTATGTATGGAGGCTTCTTTAATTTTTTTTAGTGTTTATGCTTGAGTTTGTTTTTAATGGCATGATTGAGTGTGCTAGCTGGCAAGTGGCGGATTATTTAATTTCATGATTGTATTTTAGACGACATATATTTATTTTTCTGTTTTACATAATGTTAAGATTGTTGCTTAGAATTATATAGATTCAAGTTCTTAAAACTTAACAGACAGATGTGTTGCTGGGGAGTTTGTTGGCCACTTCTTCTTCACAGCTAAAACACTAGGAAGTGGTGACGGGCGGGCGTTTTTTGGGGGACTGTCTTTATGTAGAACTTTGACGTTCAAAAAGTGCTGGGTCTCAGCCTAGTTTGAATAAATGACTTTTGATTTTGATTTTTTTTGATTTCCCACCCCACAAAAAAAAGGCGGTATCGTATTACCCAGTAACTGGGTTGGGAAGGTCAGATAGGCAGTCGCTCTATGTATATATCTAAACAGTAGGTGAAAAAGCTAAAAAGAACTTCTATGCGTTGACGAGGATTTCCAAGGCTACTTGGAGCCTATCATTCCTAACGTTAAAAACAATCTATGGGGCTACTTACCTGGGTTGTATGTGCTACGGGGCACCTGTTTGGGCTGATAGGGCCACCATTGGGGCGGTACGACGTAAATTGCTACAAAGTCAATGTTTAGTTTGATTTTCCTATGTAAAGCGTATAGGACGGTTAGCACTGAAGCCTTACCGGTACTTGCAGGTGTACTTCCAGTCAATCTTGAGGTGCAGCGACGTGCTGCAATGTACTATTCTGCACGAAAGACTACGGACCCAGACTTTTTACCTCAACGTGATCGTGCCAAGATTTCTAGATTACTTAAATCTCAAACTGAAGTTTGGGAGGACCTTTTATCCGAATGGCAATGTAGGTGGGAAAGTTCCATCAAAGGCAGACACCTCCACCAGTTCTTCCCATCGGTTCGCGAACGGCTGGATAGGACATGGCTGGAGGTGGATCACTATGTTTCCTAATTTCTCACAGGTCATGGCAACTTTAAGAGTAAATTATTTTCCTTCAAGCTTGTTGCCTCACCTTTATGTCAATGTTCTACTCCTGATTGCGAATACGAACAATCCGCACATCATATCCTGTGGGAGTGTACTCTTTGGCAAGCTGAGCGCAATATTATGTTGGATAGTATTCAGCCTACGTCTGGAGTTGTCTATTACACGGACCTTGTGGAAACTGGAACGAATTTCCGTGCGTTCAAGCGTTTTTGCCATACCTATTATTGGAATCAAGTGTAACAGCTCACAATTTTAGGACCCATTAATATTAGTGTTTTTAACCAGTGGTGCTTGGCAACTGTGCTTACCCCAGTTGTAAAAACCCCCTTTGTGCCTAATGGCCTAGTTTTGTTCTGTCTCCCGCTTGATTAGGATAAGTGGAAATTATTTTTTTCTTACTCCTCCGCTGTCTTTTCTGATTAATTTCGTTGCGGGACCCAAGACAGTTTAATCGTTTCTCTGGGACTCGTCGAGCTTCATTGCCTCGGCGTTTTTTCTGGTGGTCGCCACTGTTGATTCTGGCTTACAGAAGTTACAGTGGTTTGGGAATAGTGTGGCGGGCTTGTCCCAAATAAAAAAAAAAAGTCGCTCTATGTAAAATACTGGTATTCAGCTGCAACCCGTTAGACTGGAAGCCGACCCCAAGATAGTTGGGAAAATGCTAGGCAGATTGATAGGTACTAGCTGTAGTGGTATTAGTACTTCTAAAAAGAAAAAGAAAGAAAAAGTATTTAACCCTTATAGTCCCGATGACAACCCGGGTTTTCATCGGATCTTAAGAGGTAGGAGGCTGGTTTTTTTTCTTTTCAAACTCAGTTGAGTTTCGGATCCTAAGAGGTTAGGTAATTTTTTTCCAAGCAAACGTTAACCTTGGGTTGTCGAAGAAGCCCGGTGACAGCCCGGGTTGTCATCGGGACTATAAAGGTTAAGTGTTTTTTTGTGTTGTTTTTTGTGATTCTCCTCATTATAAATATTAGCATATGTGTTATTCTGGTGTGAGCTATTAGTAAACTTTCATCAAAATCGTTAAGTAGTTTTTCTGTGAAAGACTAAGAAACAACCATACATCCTCACAAACTTTCACATTTATAATATTAGTAGGATTACTAAGAAAAAAACTCTGAATAAATCCTAAACTCACTAGCTCTCTGCAGTTTCTCAGAATGAACAAATTGTAATTGGTTTTATTGTCAATAAATCTACATTTATCAATACCAACAACATCTCTGGGGCCCTATTCTGTAACATTGAGTTAAGCAACACTCTATCGACACACAACAGACATTATTTTGCCACTGTTGCAAATTTGGTATTCTGTTAAAACTTCAAAATTATATTGACATAATTATTATAGTAGACCAGACTCATCATCATTCTCTTGCCCTTATCCCAATTTATTTGAGGTCGGCGCAACATGTCTTTTTCTTCCATACTCCTCTATTAGTCGTCATCTCTGTAGTCACCCCCTTTTTACCCATATCCTCTTTCACACAGTCCAACCATCGTTTCTTTGGCCTTCCCCTACTCTTATAGCCATCCACATCCATACACAAGACTTTCCTCACGACATTTTTTTCATTCCTCCGCATCATATGCCCATACCACGACAACCGATTTCCACACAACTTTTCAGTCAGCGGTGCCACTTTCAGACTTCCTCTTATATACTCATTCACAATTCTATCCATGCGCGTAATACCACACATCACTCTTAGCATTCTCATCTCAGCCGCATGCAATTGCTTTTCATTCATTCCTTTTGTGGCCCAACATTCTGAACCATACAAGACAGCAGGTCTGACCATTGTTTTATAAATCTTCTCCCTATGTTTAAGGGGAATGCGGGAGTCGCAGATAGTCCCAGTGACCTGCCGCCATTTCATCCATACAGTGTTAATTCTGTGCTTGACATTCCGATCTATTTCGCCATCGCTTTGCACAAATGAACCGAGATACCGAAAATCGGAGCAAACTGGGAGAAGCGCGCCATCTAACACTAAAGCTTCAGAACTGGAGAGACCGCCAAAATCGCAGAACATGTATTCAGTTTTAGTTCTGCTGATTTTCAAGCCAACTTTCTCCAGCTTCTGTTGCCATTTCTCCAATCTGCTCTGGATCTCAGGTCCATCTTCACCGGCCAGAACAATGTCTTCGGCAAACAACATGCGCCAGTGTGCCTCCTCCTGTATTTCCGTATAGTAGACCAGACTACCAAACACAATAGTCTTATTATGGCGTTTCAATGGCACTACGGTGGCAAGTCAATGATAATAAATAATTTATAGAATAACAAATGTCAATGACTATTCCATTGAGACACCACTGACACACTATTGACAAGTTAGTTATTTTACAGAATTTGGCCCCTGGAGTTTTGCTTGCAAATTTAATTTGACCCTGTTTTGTTATTTATGTTTTTTTTTCCATCCCACAGCTAGTGACACACCAACGTTTGACGAAAGGAATAAGGACCACTGGAATTTGCAAGCGCAATGGATATTAAGAACAAAGGTATATCATCGAATTATCTATTAAGGAGTCTGCCCAGTACATCGTATCATACCATGACCGTTCAGTCTAGGAACGTCCCAAGCACGGAAAGAAACACGACACGGGTACTAAAACGTATCAACAGCGTATATACCCGTGCTTATGCTCACCTTTTCACGACACGTGACGGTGTTTGTCGGTGACGGAACTGTCTAGTAGGGCGTTGTCTCATACTTTCATACAAAGAATATGTTTTTGCTTGTCACGTTCCTAGCACGGTGTTGGTATGGTCATGGTATAGTCGTAGTATGGTCATGGCATGATACGGTGTAATGCGCAAACTCCTTTATTCTTTAGGACAAAATTCGGGAACTGGAATGGGACAATTCTATTCATGATTATGCAAAACTGAATTTAAGTTTTCAAATTGAAGTCGGTTACTTTCCCAAGATTTACCTTTTCTTTTATAATTTAAGAGTAGGGGAGTTACTCCTATTTTATACATTCTCTAATACTGTTTAAATAGGGAGGTAGTTTAAGAAAAGGGACGACAAAGGTTTTTGTATAATCTTCATTCGTTTTTATAAATTTGCAAATGGTATTTACTTTAGCCGATGGAAAATTGGTTTTTATTTGAATCATCCTACACGTGGAGTCACAAAATTGATGCATTGAAATGTTAACAGCAGAGACTAATAAAACATTCTTCAGTGCTTACTAATTAAAGGAAAATCCATGTCCTTTTTTTTAAATACGGTGTTTTTTCTGTAATTTATGCGCAATCTTATCTCAATCGCAGACAGTCATTGACCACGTCATCATCATCATCTGCCAAGCCTTTTCCCAACTATCTTGGGGTCGGCTTCCAGTCTAACCAGATGCAGCTGAATACCAGTATTTCACATGGAGCGACTCCTATCTGACCTCCACAACCCAATAACTGGGAAATACGATACCCCTTGGTAAGACTGAATGTCAGACTTTTGGGCTTCTGACGACCCGTAACGACTTTCAAAGATCCAGTCACTGACCACGTATACCTATTTAAAAATCTTTTTGTGATATGTATTTTAAAGTTTCTCTTTCCAAATTTCAGTTAGCCAGTTCTCTAAACACGAGGGTAGCAAAGAACGTGATCCTGTTTCTTGGAGATGGTATGAGCACCACGACCCTGGCTGCCACCAGGGTGTACCTGGGACAGCAGTATGGTCATCTCGGAGAAGAACTGAAATTGAGCTTCGAAGCCTTCCCCTACACTGGTTTGGCTAAGGTATGTAGGTGTTCATAATTAAAATATATATGTCGTTATCATTTAATCGAAAGTGGTTCTCTACTGGACCAAAGTCTGGCCACAGCTACAGATCCTGTTCTAGATCCTGTTCTGAGCATAGCGCTCGAACATCATTTTTTTTTTAAACTAAAGAATTAAGAAATTGTAATAATAAAAATAAATAATAAAAACTTTATTGTTCAAGAAATTGTGTTAACCTTCAAGTTTTCTGTTTTTACCGGAGGGTTTTTTTTTTTTTTTGGGGGGTGGGAAATCATCTCATGACTTCTTCCGCTCTAGGGTGGAGCGCAAGGGCGTGTCAGACTCTTACTGACTAAAACCCACCCCTGTTCCTCCCTGCCCTACGCGCCCGGGGGCGAGGTAACTCTTTCGAATTTATCCTCCACCCCCGGGTAGTTTACCGGAGGGATAGGCTTATGTGCTTTACCTACACCAAATTTTGTCAGATATATATTGTAGGTCCCATTCTATATATATATCCATCTTTTGTTGGATACAATTCCTAATATTTGGCGGCGATTAAGAATATCCTGTTGGAAAAAATCATGCGAATGAAAGAGCAATGCCCTACGTCCAAACCCAATTATTGAATGAAAAATCTATGTTATGCTCATGAACATTTTTTTATTCATTGTTAGGCTCGCGTTTGACCACCAACTTCCAGTGTTTTACTATATCTTTCACTACTATATTGATTTTCCAATTGAATTTTACAACATCAATCAATCTGCCTAGCTTTTTACCAACTATCTTGGGTTTGGCTTCCAGTCTAACCGGATGCAGCTAAATACCAGTACTTTACATGAAGCGACTGCCTATCTGACCTCCACAACTCAGTTACTGGGTAATACGATACCCCTTGGTAAAACTAGTTGTCAGACTTTTGAATTTTACAACTTATCGAACGATATTATTATTATCGAACGATTTTGTATGTCAATGGAGGACCATTATAACACATCGATAATAAAAATACACTATTTCCAGACATACTGCGTGGACGATAACGTTGCTGACTCCGCTTGCAGCGGCACAGCCTACCTATCCGGAGTAAAGGCTAACAGTGGCACAGTAGGCCTCAGTGCAGCCGTCAAGCGTGGTGACTGCAAGGGACAGAGAGATGGAATCCACTCCGTTACTGGACTCATGGACTGGGCACAGAAGGCTGGGAAAGGGACTGGTGAGAATGCCTGACAGGCTTTCATATTTTTTTTTAATAAACGCAATTGCTTCAAATTTATTGCACCGATTGAGTTTATATTTGGTACACACATGAATATTTGTAATACAAACACGACAGTGTGACAAAAATAAATGCATTTTGACTATTGGGGTCATTTTTGGTGTGTAAATCGGAAAATGAAAAGGAGGTTTCAAACAGTATCGTACGACGTAAACAATCCTACTAATATTATAAATGTGAAAGTTTGTGAGTGTGTATGTTTGTTACTTCTTCACGCTCAAACGGCTGGACCGATTTGAATGAAATTCGGTATGTAGACAGCTTACAGCCTAGATTAACATATAGGCTACCTTTTTTTCCGATCTTGGCGGGTTTAACCGCGGGGCGTAGCTAGTATTTCATAATTAACCGACTTTCGAAAAAGGAGGAGGTTCTATGTTTGACTGTATGTATGTTTTTGTTTTTTTTTTTAATGTATGTCCGCGCATTTCTCCGTCAGTTGTGGACCGATTTTCAAAATTCTTTTTTTATCCGAAAGAATATACTCCCGAGGTGGTTCCAAATAGATTTTATCGAAATTGCTTGAAATCTTTTTGAGAAACTGAACAAAAACGAAAAATACGCATATCTTGATGACGTTTTTGTGTTCTCCAAATGTATAAATTCCACGTTCCATGTTATTGGGGTTTTTAGTTCTGGGGTATAACAACTAAAAAGCGAAAAATAAAAAACTTTTTTACAAAAAAAACAACCGAAATATGTAGTTTTAAAGTAATTTTAGAAAATATCCAGATGATAACCATTTCCTCCTTTGTTTTCGAAATTACTGAGTCAAACATTTTTTAGCAGAAGCCAGATATATAAAAACATAAATTGAAAATTGCTTTATTGGTATAGCTTCTAGGTTTTGCTTTATGATGATTTTCCTATGTGCCAAGTTTAATCCAGATCGGTTCAGCCGTTAAGACGAGAAGTAACAGAGAAATAGACTGAATTACTTTCACATTTTTTAATATTATAATAGTACTAGCACTTTGACCGCGGTTTCGCTGCCGTGACCTATCCCGCGGGACCTGTTATATTTCCCGAGATAAAAGTAGCCTCTGATACTTTTTGATAATTTAGCTTACTATTGGTGAAAAAATGGTTAAAATCCGTCCAGTGTTTCGGAGCTTATTCGTTACATACATGCCCGGGCCTGCAGACGGCGAGTAATGGGTAGCTCGCCGTCCGATCAGCACGAGGCCCGAGAGTCGACGGCGCGTAGTGTTCCACGCTCGCCTCAAAGAGTAGTCAGCAAAAAAGACGGGACCCGTCATGGCCGATGCCTGCCCAGGGGTTGAGGATAAATTCGAAACAGAGTTACCTCGCCCCTGGGTTCTCAGGGCAGGGAAGGAACAGGGGTGGGTTTTAGTCAGTAACGGTCTGACACTGCCCTTCGCTCCACCCTAGAGCGGGAGAAGTCATTGGATGATTTCCCATCCCTCAAAAAAAAAAAAATCGTTGCATACATAAACACAAAAACATAAATCTTTCCTCTTTAAAATGTTAGTATATATGGATTATTATGGATTTCTTAATTAAAACATAAAAGTTTTAAAATGTATTTATAATATGTTTACCGGTTATATTTTTATAAATCAGCATTTCAAGTACTTCTAAGAACTCGCAATTATTAAATATCTGATCTCAGTGTTATAAATTAGTAACATTGATTAGATTTCATAGACATGTGGCAATTTACGAGTATTAGTAGGTAGTCGTAACTGGTCTTGTCCAAATTTTTGGAAATTGACTTTTTCAAATATAAAAATACCTACCGGCCAAGTTGGAGTCGACCTCGCGCACCGAGGGAACCGTACAAGCTTGCGGGTATGTAAACGGCTGGGAAAATGAGTTTAAAAATTTTTTGGCCGAAATCAATCAGAAAAACTTTTTGTTTTTAATTTTTCGGTAGCAATCGAAAATTAGACGTGGTTAAAATAATTTAAAATCTGTTTTAGCTTGCGATAATGAGGTCCTATTATACGTTGCCCCACATAATACAGTCGCCTTACTTTAAAATTTGGACCCGAATTCCTTGCATGTAACCATTGCTTTGTGATTTAAGAGGGAACAGGGGCTGCGATTCTCCATACAAATGTATTCCCTTTTTTTCTTTCTGAAAAATACCTTTAGAACAATCATTATTTTTTCATTAAGTCAAGGTCTGCTGTTGACATGTCCCTGTCATTTCCTTTTTTCAGCAACTAATAAATAAAAAAAATATGAACCTTCAAATATTACAAAAAATGGCCCTATTTTTAGCGCCGTTATTAGAGGACTACCAGGAAAATTCTAAAAGTTTTAACATGAAACATTTAATAGGGACCTAGACATACTCTTTCTTAAAAATTGGTGCCAAAAATAATTGAATCCGCTCAGTTTTCGAGGAGAAAAAAGGGGAATACGAAACGTCGATTTCATCAAAAATTTTGTGATTAAATCGTTCTGAGCTGCAGCTGTCCCTATCGCACTCTACGGGGCTTGGCTTGAGGCAGCATGACGGCAATAGTTTCTTCAAATATCTATTTTGTAAATTCATCGCAGGTCTTGTCCCCTCTTAATAAAAAAAAATAAGGTTTTCAGACTTTATCCACTTGTGCTACAATTGTAGAACAACGGGAAGCACCCTAAATATTTTGATTTCCTTGATAGTGTCAAAATATACCTATGTTTTATTGCGACATAAACGGATGTGAATTGCCAAACTGGAGTGGCAGTGAGCAGGGCACATTGCTCGCAGAACAGACGGTCGATGGGGCAAAAACGTTCTAGAGTGGCGACCGCGTACCGCAAGACGCAGCGTTGGAAGGCCAAGGTGGACCGATGACCTGGTGAGAGAGTAGCCGATGGATGCGAGACGCATGGGACCAATCATTGTGGCGACACTTGGGGGAGGCCTATGTCCAGCAGTGGTTGTCTTTCGGCTGATATGATGAAACTGATGTTTTTTTTTTACGTTAACTTAGAAGTTTGATTTTTTCGGTCGGGACCCTAAAACTACTACGAAGGAAGAAATAAATATTTTTAATAATTATGTACGTTTCATGGAACAGTCTCAATATTATTAGTAGTCGGGCTTTGTAGTTGTTGGAAATTATCTGTTTTTTTTTTCAAATGTAAAAAAAAATTGCGAAGATTTGTCGGCTCCGGACAGGTTTAAATTTTTTAGAAACGATATTAATCATGAATAATAATTATGTTTTCATTTTTTCATAGAACCGACAGGTTTCCTATCAGCGCAGTTAGTTTTTGTTACAACACGATCTGGTTATAATTGTTGGAAATTAATAGGCATTATTTATTTTAAACTTTTCATAGAACTGTTTTTTTAGAGCACTGTTGGCCCAGTGGTATCGACCGCGACTTACAAGTTGTAGGTCGTGAGTTCAAAGTTCAAACCAAGGCCGCTTTACTTTGTGTAAATTATTTCATTACCACTGCTCTCAAAACAGTGAAGGAAAAATATCGTGAGGAAACCGGCATGTCCTAAAACCAAAAATTCGAAGACATGTGACATCTATTAACCTTACAGCCCAAACCCTATCGCAGAGAGGAGGCCTGTGCCCAGCAGTGCGGAAATTAAAAGGCTGATGATGATGATGATGAATTACTTGGCTGTCTTAAAAGACCAACAGGTACCTACTTCAATTTATGGAAACCTATTTCAAATATTAAAAATACTGGCAAGGTCAGTTTTAATTTATTAAGTGCATTTCATAGAACTTTAGCAATTAAGACGTTAGAGGAAATTAGAAATTAATAATTATATTTAGTTTTAGATTTCAATTAAATCTGCGAAAATTGGTCGTAATCTCAAAAACAGGTTTTTTTTTTTTTGGAAATTAATAGTAACATTCAATAATTGCTTCAGCCCGCGAAATCGCTCGCGTGATATATTGATAAATAGTAGCCTAATGTCTTTCTCCAAGACCAAGGTAAAACCTTTGTTAAATGTAATTAAGACCAGTTTAGTGGCATAAATGATAAATGATAAATGATGTTTATTCAGTAAATAGGTTACAAGGAACACTTTTACACGTCAATGTTTTTTTGTCAGTTTAAGCTAGATGAGGCCGGTGTTTCCTAGCTGACTACCCTGAGAAGAAACACCGAAACAAACTCAGAGGTCAAAGTCTCTTTTAGTGTTCAAATCCATACAATGTGGACTGGTTAGATCCTATGAGAACCATGTACGTTTATGTCTGGGATGAGCTTTATGAAGAAAGCAACACACGAATTCGAGTGGACCTGTCCAGACAGTGCAAGCATTTGTCAGTCATCGCGAAGCTCAACTCAGAACTCTGAGGTGCTCAACGAACCGACGAACAATACCAAAGTAAGGACATTTGAGTAGGCCGCAAAAAATACTCAAACTGCCAGACAATCATAAAATCTACATGAATATAACGACATACATAGTTCTCGCATTCACATTATTCTATATGAGGACCATGCAGCTTAGTGTCTGTAGTGGTCTTTTGAAGAAAGAACCAAACATATTTGAGTGGACCTGTCCAGTCAGTGCAAGCATTTGTCAATAGTCGAATAGCTCAACTTAAAAACCACTAAGGAGCTCAATGACATGACGAACAATACCAAAGAAAAGACATTTGGGTAGGCCGCAAAAGTACTCAAACTGTCAGACAACGTTGAAAATTACTGTAAAAAGGAGGAGAAAATAATAATAATAACCCACATAGTCCTCACATTTACAATAATTAAGTAATCAAAAAAAAAAAAAAAATATAATACTTTACAAAGTAAATATTTGTGTCAAACAAAATAGTAATCATAATATGTCAATCAAAAAATAAAAATAAATATAATACTTAACAAAGTATTCAAGTCAAAAAAAATAATAATAATAATAAAATGTCATAGGCATGATAACGTAAGAAATAAACAGGCAGACAATCAAAGTTACTTTCGCAATTACTAATAACCTAAATAAGGTTGACTGGTAGAGAATGACTTATTGCATTAAGTTTGCTTATGTACCTCTTTCCAGACCCTTCCTTCCTCCCTTTATCCTCCAAACCGAATATCGATAACGGTGGCCAATCTAAACGGGAATATACAGGTTGTAACGGAAAGGTGTGGTCATACTTTAAGAACCGGTGCTGCCCATGGAAATGAAAAACTTTCTCTGAGAAGAAATTTGAAATTCCAAAAAAATAATTGGACTCTCCCTACAAAGTTATCATCAGCTGATCAATATTTGTATGGGGCCAAATATTTTTTTTGAGAATTTCCTCAGTTTTTCTTGAATAAAGTTGTTCACATCGATGGGCAGATGCAGTTCTTAAAATATGACCACACCTTTCCGTTACAGCCTGTGTATGCAAGTAATTCAAAACTTTTCTTATTTTTAAATATCATTGTATTGGACCTTTTTATTAATCACAAATTTTTTATCACATATTTTACAATTCATTATTATAAGTTGCATGTTTTTGATGAAACTAAACTTAAACTCAAAACGTATCGTTCTCAACAATGCCGGTAGTGACGAAAAAATATATGTGTCAAAGTAACACTTGACTCGTAAAAAGTACTTTAAATTTCATTAAAATTTTATTATACTCGTAAAATTGAAATTGCAATTTCTGCTTGAATAGAGCACATACAATTAGAAAAATATTTCATTTAAGGACAAAAAATAAGAAGTAAACAAGGCGTATCCAGAGATAAGTGACGTCACAGTACAGCTTTCACAGTTACGAACGTTTAAAGTGTAATAGAAAATTGTAGGAGTTAAATTTTTTTTTTGAGCGACATGCAGTACTTGAATTTATTTTTAAATAATTTTCTTGAGTTTAGGACACTGTATTTTATTGCATTAGTAAAAAAATACATGCATATTCCCTACTCCTAATGGAAAAACCCAACAGCATTTTTGGCCTGGGAATTGAACCCAGGACCTCACGCTCAGCAGTCACGCTAACAACCACGAGTCCAATGAAGCAGTACAACTATTGTACATAAAGTTAAAATAAATAAATAAGATATACATAAATCTAAAATTAGTACGGTTCATTTAATTGTTTCGTAGAACTGAAATTTTTTCTAAAAACACAAGTGTTATGTTATCCTTACACAAGGATCAGGTTATTTTTTTTCCTAATAATTAGCTTGTTATTTATCACAACACATTTCATAGAACTTTCGAATTAGTAGTCAAATTATCAAATTTTTGGAAATAACTGTATTTATTTCAATTAAAAAACTGCGAAGGTTAATTATGTAATGGTTCTAACAGGTTTTTTTTTTGGAAATGATTAAAATAATAGAACTTACGGGTTACGGATGTTGCGGTTGGCGTTTCGTTTGCGAGTTTGATTCACGGAGCAAATATTTGTATGGGCTACAAATAGTTTTTTCTGGGTCTGATTGTCCTGTGTATGCGAGTTTATTGTTTGGGAACGCACCCACGATACAGGAATAATTCCTAGTGTGGGGCAACGTGCTTTTGAGATAAAAAAAAAACAATATTAATCCTTACATAGACTTAACAATAAAGTTGAGAAAATAATATTTATTGATTAAATTTCTCAGAACTGTGTCAAATAGGTATTAGTAGTCGTAAGAGGTTAATTTACATATAAAAAACTGCAATGTTTAGTCGTAATGGTTCAAACAGGTTATTATGTTTTGGAAGTGAATACTTGATATTAATTATAATTTGATCGTTTCATAGAACTCAATTTTTGTAATAGCACAGTTTGTTCGTTACAAGTCGATGTGAAAACCAATTCTCAGTACCTATTATAAATTCAAATTCGAGTCGCAATATCATATCAGCGAAAAAAACTTTAAAAAAAGCAAAATTAAAAAAAAACCGACTGCAAAACACTACTAAAACGTTCCATACAAGTTTCTTTTTAAGCAGTGTGATGCAGTTGGTGGCATTACATCTACGTTTGAACCAAAACAAATATATGACCATGTCACATGGTCATCATATCCTACATGACCATGTCATAAAAAATAAAACTGACCAAGTGCGTGTCGGATTTCACACATTAAGTCGCAGTTATACCTTTTAATGAATTGATGTTACCTAATATTTACCATCCACTTAATGTATCGTTTCATAGAACTGTGAGATTTTGATTTGTATGACATCATTTCTTAGTACTGTGAAAATAAATTGGTAGGTAATTACAGCACACAGCAGTATTTTTTCAATCCGTATTAAATTGTTTCCTCTAGCTCACAAAAACACATTTTATCCATGAATCTAAATCAAAAGTTACACATTCCAATTAAGCTGAGTATCGGCACATTTTAACCGAAAAATTTACGTTAGTTACAGATAGTTCTTAAAAACGCTCGCCCGTCACCACATCCAGTCCTTCCGCTAGTTCCGTAGGCTGAGAGCCAGCACTTCTTGGCGTATTAGCTGCGGGAGTAAAATGGCGTAACAAAGTCCCCAGCAATACATCTACCTGTTACGTTTGAGTTAATCAGCTGCAAAAACTTTTAGTTCATTACAAAATTGTACAAATTTTTCCAGGTTTCGTGACAACAACTCGGGTGACCCACGCTTCACCAGCTGCATCGTACGCTCACTCCGCAGATAGACGCTGGGAGGCTGACAGTGACATGCCGAAGAAGGGACTCCGGTGTGAAGATATTGCTACGCAGTTGATCAGGGGACGGGTTGGCAGAAAGATTAATGTACGTCTACACTAAATAGTGGACCGACGAGCTAGTGAAGGTCGTGGGAAACAGATGGAAGCGAGACGCACAGAACCGGTCAATGTAGTGACACTTGGAAGAGGCCTATGTCCTGCAGTGAAAAACTTTCGACTAAAACGATGATGATGACTAATAAAAAACTTTTAAACAAAAAAATCAACCGACGAAAAACAACTAAAAAGCAAAAAATAAATAAAGCTTTTAAGTCTTGAGTATTGAGCTTATTTACCTGCATAAAATATCAAATTTTATACAAACTAATTTTGAGTCGGCGCCAAACAACAGTCTTATTATTAAATATCTAAATTGTATATGTACGTAGAAATGAAGAAGGCTAGATGTAGGTAATTAATCATTTTATTATTTGGCGCCGACTCTATCTCTTGAGGTATACCCTATCTAAGAAAATAAGAATCATAAAAATCGGTTCATAAACAACGGAGTGAGGGCCGACCATACGCACAGAAACGCTAAACGTGCCCACAATTTTCGAGGTTTTCTCTCAATTTTACCAGGATTCCATCAACAGATCCTGATTTCCTTGACGGACCACCCTTGAGGTATACCTTATCTAACAAAAAAAAAATATCAAGATCGATTCATAAATGACGGAGTGAGAGCTGAACATACACAAAAAAAATATATATATATATAAACACGGTGGAATTGAAAACCACCTCCTTTTTTTTTCGTCGGTTAAAAACGACATACATGCGTGGTTCAGTTGTTTACCAGCCCGACCCGTGCGTAGTCTGTGTAGCATGGTCGTGGCGCAGTTAGGAGCTCATGGCTAAAGTAATAACAGCCGCACGGGTCGATCCATCAGGTTAAGCTACGCTTGCCGAGGTTGGTCCATAGATTGGTGACCATCTTTACATACCGAGACACCTCCGTGCCTCGAAAAGCACGTTAAGCCGTTGGTCCCGGCTGTCAATCGTGGATCTGTGACAGTCGTTACGGGTCGTCAGAAGCCCGAAAATCTGACATCCAGTCTTACCAAGGGGTATCGTATTACCCAGTAACTGGGTTGTGGAGATTAGATAGGCAGTCGCTCCATGTAAAATACTGGTATTCAGCTGCATCCGTTTAGACTGGAAGCAGACCCCAATATAGTTGAGAAAAGGCGCGGGCAGAAGAAGGTCGTGGCTGCAATGAATGGTACCGCTTAAATGTTCATTACACAATGAGCATATGTCATCATGCACAGCTTAGTTATCGCCTACTGATCGTATTATTTTAAGTTTTTTTTTTTTTTTTGTGGATTTCATATTGGTTTTTCTGTAATCTGTACTATGTAAAGAACTATTTTATGTATTTTTTTTTCATAAATTTAGACTCAGTAGTTACTGGGAAAATTGACTGTGATAGACGGACAGACAGATGAGTGATGATAAAAGGCTTACGTTTTTTAATTCGGACGTTTGGAACCCTAAAAAAGAAATTCATAATGTTAAAGGTCGTCAAAAGATCTGAACCAAATCTTACCAAGCGTATCGTTTTACCTATTAACAAAGTTGTGGAGGTCAAGTTATGAACCGTTAGACTGAAAGCCGATTCCATTATAGTAGGAAAATGGGTTTAGTTTCTTAGCTTATTTGTTTTGTAAGTGTTTAACGTCCTATAAGCTGACTTGCTAAAACAAACTAAATAGGTTTGTTTGCCCCACGGCTCCCTCTCTCTTTTCCACCCGTCTGGCACACATCCAAAAATGGCTGAACCCACAGTTTTATTTTTAAATATATTTGCTTAGATAGTGGTCAAACGTAAGCTTATCAATAATTTAAAAAAAATATACTGAAATCTTATTGTACTTTGTCTAGGAAATAAATACAAATCTCTCCGTCTGTCTGTCTGTCCGTCGTCTGTCACAAAATTTTATTCCAAAGAATTTTTTAACTGCCCTTTAACTTGAAATTTGGTGATAATGTTTATTATTACGTATATTTTTGCCAATATATTGATAAATCAGATTTTTTCTTGGAAATTTCCTCATTTGGTACGGAACCCTAAATGTACGAAGTCCGACACGCACATGGCCAGTTTTTTTAATCGGTAGATCTTGCCATAAATAATAATAATTATTAATTCTACCCCACAGGTCATATTAGGAGGTGGACGGAAAAACTTCTTCCCCATAACACAAAAAGATCCCGAAGGCTACCAGGGACACAGGAGTGACGGAGCAGACCTCATCAGAGAATGGAAGATAAAGAAGGAGGCACTCAAACAGAGTTACAAATACGTGTTTCACAAGCACGGTCTCATGACTCTAGATGAAAACCTCTATGATAATGTCTTAGGTCTGTTTTCACATGATCACATGCCCTACCATTTAGAAGCTGGAGATGATGACCCGAGCCTCAGTGAGATGACGCAGAAAGCGATACAATTATTGAAAAAAAAGAAGAATGGCTTTTTCTTGTTTGTTGAAGGTGATTTTTTTTATCTAAATTAAAACTGTAAGTAAGGAAGGAAGAAAGGCAGGCCTTTATTCTGCAGTGGGACACTAATGGCTAAAAATAAAAAATGTAATTGTAAGTAAGGAGGTATACAGGTATGAAAGAAAGGTGTGGCCATATTATAATAACTACTCCTGCGCAACAAATTTACAGGCACCTTTGAACAGTCAAGAAGTCGGTCAGTCAGAAAGATGAAGCTAATTGCACATTCCAAAGCGTAGATCTCAATGGAGAAGAACGTGCAAGAAAATCCGTGGACACTATTTTGAACCATGTTGTTTTACAAAAATTCTGCTTACAATCATATTTCTTGTTGCTTCTATTATGCATCATAATGAACCACTTTCTTTAAGGAAGTTACGGTAAATTCCAAAAAAAAAAATGATTTGCTCCTCTTAGACCAATTTAGATCAGCCAATTTTCTATAATTTCCTTATAGAAAATTGTACATTGTCAATTGCACAAGCAGTTTTTAGGCTTCCGTACCCAAAGGGTCCAAACGGAGCTCTGTTGTTGTTACTCACGTGTCCGTCTGTCTGTCTGCCTGTCCGTAATCTGTCACAAGATTTTGTTCCGAAGATTTTATGAACTTCTCATTGACATATGAACTTGAAATTTGATGATTATGTTTATTATTACGTATTTTTTAGTAAAAAATACCAATATATTGTTAAATCAGATTTTTCTTTGATAATTCCCTCAGGCACGGAACCCTAAATGTTCGAAGTTCGGCACGCATTTCGCCGGTTTTTATAATTTGACTCTCTCCGTTACACTCTGTAGGTATGCTTTTTATTTTTAGTGGGGGTGGGAAATCATCCAATGACATCTCCCGCTCTAGGTAGCGGGAGGGTGTCTCAGACTGTTACTGACTAAAACCCACCGATGTTCCTTCCCTGCCCTGAGTGCCCAGGGGCGCGGTAACTCTGTTTCGAATGTATCCACAACCCCTGGGCAGGTATCGGCCATGACGGGCGCCGTCATATTTGCTGACATCTCTTTGAGGCGCGCGTGGAACACTATGTGCCGTCGACTCTCGGGCCTGGTGCTGATCGGACGGCGAGCTACCCACTACTCACCATCCACAGGCCCGGGTACACTCTGTATGCTGGATTTTGTGTGTTTGTAAAGCGCAGTCTTGAAAGTCCTTATCCGATTACGAACATTCTTTCACTTTTAGAAAATATGTTAGCTTTAATCCAGAAAAATCGTTAATTAACTTAAGCTTTCTTTCATTCCGGAATACTCGAATAGTGTGCCCACGGTACCGATACTGCAGGAAAAAGCTATTATATTTATAGACCCATTATTGAATTTCTGTATGTTACTTTCAAATTTTAATATTATTTGGGTTAACAAGGCAACACTCAAAAAGCTTTTATAATGCTTTTATTTTTAATGAAACTAAAAGGGTTCGGAAAGTATTACAAAAAGGAAATTAGGCCTTTTCCCAGTGGAGGTTGTTTCCGGTCTGAAATTATTAAAATCTAGCTTCTACCGGCGGCCTCACCCGCATGTTAAAAAGTAGCCTGCGCGTCAGGCCCCGCGCGTCGACATAACAATAGGTTTTAATTGTGTCTGCTAATGAGGGACTTGACGCGTTAATCCAGGTTATAATCTATCTGTGTCCAAATTTCATTTGAATCCCGTAAGCCATTTTTTCGTTATTGAAACAGAAACATACAAACTTTCGTATTTATAATATTAGTAGGATTGAAAATGATTCCGACATATTGGATTTAGAATGACGTCACTTAGCTAACCATGCATTGTCATCCAAAACATGTACGCAAAATTTCAGCTAATCGGAAACTGGGAAGTGGCTCAAATTTAACTTCTATGATTTGTTTAAATAGTTAGCTAGTTAGTTAAAAAGCGTTAACAAGTTAAAGCTAATTTATGCGTGTTAATAAAAATACTGCAAATATAACTTTTCTAAAAGAATCCATTTGAATACTGTCAGGAGGAAGAATCGACACTGCTCATCACGAAGCAAAAGCCCGTAAAGCGCTGGATGAGACTGCTGAATTTGCGAAAGCGGTGGAAGCTGCTTTAAGGATGGTGGACCTACAAGAGACTTTAGTAGTAGTGACGTCAGACCACAGCCATACTATGACTTACAGCGGATACAGCAAACGAGGATCTGATATATTGGGAGTTGTTAACAAGGTAGGTAAAACAGCAAAATTTTCTAACCGACCGCTTTCCGCTTTTAAGTTTTTAGCAATAAGGTCGAAAAATTGTCGACTAAGAAATTTTTCGTTTCATCACAATGGATCTCATCAGAAGGCTTAAAGTCGCCCAAATGGCAATAGAGAGGGTAATGCTCGGCGTTTCCTTGCGATGTGATCGAATCAGGAATGATGACATCCGCAAGAGAACCAAGGTTACCGACATACGGCGCGTAGTGTTCCACGCGCGCCTCAAAGAGTTGTCAGCATTAAGGACGGGGCCCGTCATGGCCGATGCCTGCCCAGGGGTTGAGGATAAATTCGAAACAGAGTTACCTCGCCCCTGGGCACTCGAGGCAGGAAGGAACAGGGGTAGGTTTTAGTCAGTAAGAGTCTGACACGCCCTCCCGCTCCACCGAGAGAGCGGGAGAAGTCATAGGATGATTTCCCACCCCACAAAAAAAAAAGAAAAGATAATTAAACATAACACTTCAGTTTGGTGAATTAAGCAATGTATTGCATGCTACTTGCATGTTTGTTTAGGGTTCCGTACACAGAGTGTCCAAAGGGAGCCCTATAGCTGTCACTCACGTGTCCGTCTGTTCGTCGTCTGTCACAAAATTTATTGATAAATCAGATTTTTTTTTTGATTATTCTCTCACTTAGTCGGAATCCTAAGTGTGTAAAGTCCGACACGCACTTGACCTGTTTTTTTAGGGTTCCATACCCGAAGGGTCCAAACCGAGCCCTATTTTTATCACTTACGTGTCCGTCTGTCCAACCGTCGTCTTTCACAAAATTTTGTTACGAAGAATTTTTTAACTTCCCATTGATCTATGAACTTGAAATTTGGTGATAATGTTTATTATTACGTATACTCTAACAAATACCAATATTTGGTACGGAACCCTTAAAGTACGAAATCCGTCACGCACTTGGCCAGTTTTTTTGTGTTAGTTACAGATATTGTGGATGACGAGCTCTAGGGTCAAGTGTTTTCTTGCCATGCATCAAAAATTGAAGACAATTTCTGTAATCTTCACATACAAAATTAATTAATGAGTTTGACCAGTCATCATACTGGGTCCTCTTAAAAGCATAGATGGATCTTTTATGACTAGTCAAACTCTCTGCTGATTTAATTTTCCCTTTGCCTGAAAGTTACCAAACCCGCAGCTTTAGAAGTACAGCAGGGTTTGGTTTAGAAAATGGTTAAGAGAAAAATGGTACATATTATTCCTAAAATAACCAGAGTAAAGAAATAAAGTATAAAAACTCTTTTAACGTCCGAAAGTCGAAATGAAAAATCGGAACCTTAACAGGGTCACTCGTGTGTCCATCTGTCACAGTCAATTTTCTTCGAATCTGCTGAAACGATTGAGTTGTAATTTGCTGTAACGCAAATAAATGAATATGGAATATGGGGGTCACTTTTGAGGTGCAGACAGGAAAATTAAGTTTTTGAAACTTTATCGTCTGACATGCATATTTTTTTCATAAGTTTCAAATAAGTTTTTTAAGTAAATTGACTATTACTAAAAAATTAGACACTAGTTTCAGAGATAAGAGGGGTCTTATCTCTGAAACTAGTGTCTAATTTTTTATTTTTATTTTTTGCGTCCGGTTTTTATCTTTGTATTTAATTTATGTATTTTTCTCTTCTAGAATAATGCGTCTGATCACATTCCATACACTATTCTGAGCTACGCTAACGGGCCGGGCTACAAGGTACTGGACGCACATCACAAGAGATACAACGTGGTTAATGATGAAAATTTCAGTAAGTATTTTGCTATACCAATAATTACAATTTTTAAATATTTCTTAAAAAAAATATATATATAAAAAATAATAGACCACCGGTATCGGCCACAGCGTCCAACCAATACGAGCCGTGTCCAGAAGTACCACTTTCTGAATCAAGCTCTTGACCCAACCGCCTAACGAGAGCCTCCCGAGGTATTGATCGAGACTCGTGGTTATTAGGCCATCGACCGACACGACTACATTATTACTACAATGCACCTGCCATCTTATCCCTGCATCAACCTAGGCTGCATGGTTCAAAAATCTTTTATGTTGCAAAAAGTACGTAATATTACGGCTGTAATTGGTCATTGTCAAAATATGCGGTATTGCATGATTAAGCTACTGGGTTATGGGTGGACATCAGGTGGGCTGTGGCTTTATGTAAGATATCGGTGAGATTGACAAACGTCTCCAAAACAGTTGGGGGAAGGTAAGCAATAGTAAAAAAATAATGATTTCAAAAAACCCGACTGTAAAAAATAACTAAAAACTTCCAAACACAGTCGGTGTTTTTGAAATCATTCAATCTTTTTATTTTCTACGTTTTAGTGAGTTATATTTTTGGAATCGCCTACTCGAACCCTTTATTTTGATACCCCACTTAATATAGTTCGTCAACTTTAATATGTTTCTTTTTCACAATATGGTGACTGGTTATCGCCATGTTGTATTTTGATTACTGACATGTCCTTAATAGCATTCACAAGATTAAGACGAACCAATTATTAACGTAAGAATTATAAAAATTGGCCCACGCGTTTGGTCTCTAAAGCGCCACAAAGGAACAAACATACATACATACATTCATAGACTGATAAACACATAACCCTCCCTTGCGTAGCGCAGTCGGGTTAAAATAAGCAATTATGGAGACTACCGACAGAAGTGAAATCTGAAAATAATGATCACCGTATCTAAAACAAAATTTAAACAATGCACAGTTTCGCAAATTAAACTTTTCACAAAGTCAATTTAACGTCATATACTGCTGAAAATAAATAAATAATAAAAGATTTTAACGTGCTAAGATATGACTATGAGACACGAAAAATAACGAAACAAACAATATAAAAAAATAAAAAACGAGCGAGCCTTACAGTAGTCGCTTAAGATGTGTGACATTTGACATCACACCTTGGTAATAAGCAACATTAACATTCTACCCTGAAAAGTAAAATTAAAACGTTTAGTTCCGATTTCGACCGCGCGCAGACTTATCGTGCGCGCGCTTTGCCATCTGACGGCCAACTCTACCACCGCGCACGCTCATTGGTCAAATCAAATAGCGCGCGCTTTTCCGGCTTCCTGTTACACACTACCGTCCCATTTCACGAAATCACTCCCACGGAATGCAGGAAAGCGAGAGGAAAAATTTTACACATCAAAAACTATAAAAGAATTTCTCTTTATCATGTACACAAATTGTATATTTTTGTTACAGACCATCTAAACTACACGTACCCTTCCTTGGTGCCGATTCCTAGAGAAACCCACGGGGGCGAAGACGTGGCGGTTTTTGCAAAGGGCCCCTGGGCCCATCTTTTCACAGGCAACTACGAACAGAACTTCTTGCCTCACGCCATAGCATATGCCGCCTGCATGGGACCCGGACTCACCAGTTGTAACTCATAACCCATTTAGATTAGTTAGAAAAGAAAAAAACATTGTAAGACTCGGAAAAAATGTTGACCATTTATTTCGAGAAAATTAAACATTTAAAGTCAGAAAAAAAAGTTTGGATCATTTGAAATTGTGTATTCAAAGGCATATTATCTAATTACATTTCATCCATTTGTTAAGATAAGTATGTTTATCTGTTCGATTTGGCATAATTATCTCAAATCAGTAACTTATTTTCGTAATATCTAACGAATTTAACTTTCTATTTACCATCTTAGAAAGTTATAAATACTTATACCTACTAATACGAGCATGTGTGAGTTTGAAAATTCTATTATTTAACCTTTAATTCTTGAGTCCAAAAATATTTCAAGCGACAAAGCGACAACATTATTTTATTGCCAATAAAAAGTAGCCATCGTATCTATCTATCAAACCCGGGCTTGCGGACGGCGAGTAATGGGTAGCTCGCCGTCCGATCAGCACCAGGCCCGAGAGTCGACGGCGCGTAGTGTACCACGCGCGCCTCAAAGAGTTGTCAGCAATCATGCCGGGGCCCGTCATGGCCGATGCCTGCCCAGGGGTTGAGGATAAATTCGAAACAGAGTTACCGCGCCCCTGGGCACTCAGGGCAGGGAAGGAACAGGGATGGGTTTTAGTCGGTAAGAGTCTGACACGCCCTCCCGATCCACCCAGAGCGGGAGATGTCATTGGATGATTACCCACCCCACAAAAAAAAATCTATCTATCAATATGCATTTCTGCGGGAGCCTTTATAGGATAATTTTTGAACGTGAAATAGCTTTATTTTACCCTCCTTCGTCTCTTCCTATTTCCACCATTGTCTAAGCTGATTCCGCCTCTGACATCCGCGCTGTAAATCAGTTTTTAACACTTCGTGGATATAACACAATTAAGAACGATTTGATTATGGTAATTCCATTTTCTGAAAAGCTTCAACGGAGACAGATTTAAAGACGTGCGATTTTAAACCTTATGTTCTAAAGCTTAAAGTCATGAGTGTAATTTTGCAGACGGGTTCTATTTTATTATGTAGTGCTTAACGTAATTAAAATAAGGTTTAAATTCGTGACTGGGTACGTGTTGTTGTTCTCGTTTGTTGTGTGGCATATTTTGTTTGCAAAATTAAATATACGTGAAGTCGGTATTTTAATTACAAGAGCAAAGATTTCTTCTATTTTGTTTGCATTGTTTGAAGTAAACATATTTGTGTAACGAAAAATTTAGATTTAATAAAATGATAAAAGCATTTTAGTAGTACTAGTAGAATAAACTAAATGCATTGCCATTATTTTAAGATTACATTTTCATGCAACATATTTTTAATTTATTTTAGTTTAATGATGTTTTTATTACTGTATGCACAATATTCTGTTCGGGATCTAGAAGATGTTCTCTGAAAAATCTAAATAATAGGGATTGACCAAGTGACATTTCGATATCGCATGTCAATGCCATACATTTTGACGAGTTAAGCTACAGGCACATTACTGTATCGTGTTGTGGCGTGAGATACACCAATCCAACCACTTTGTTCAAGCCTACATTAGTATATCACAAGGAGATTGGTAGCCAATCAACTGCATCAGAAGGCGCTACGACTCGACATGACACAATAATGTGAACCTGGCTTAAGGGTGCATTTCCATTGAAGCGGAGCTGAGCGATGCGGAGCAGAGTGGAGATGAACAGGAATCGTCCAATCACAGACACAGACTTCAGTGGAAACGCACCTTAACAGTGGAGTGTGGATGATAACGTGGCATTGACCCCAAATAAATTTGGTTAAGGGCACTTTGCCTAGCACCTCTTTATTTAATCTTTTTATTGAGTTAATGTGACACCTTGCCGTTATGGTTATTACAATAATATTGCTACAGTTACCGTTGTGATATGATAAGTTAATTTAAGTTAAAGATAAGTCAATTGTGATTGTTTAGGCTTTTTAACTGAATTTGATAAAACATTTAATAGCCAAAGGTTTTAAATAACATATGTGTGTTTTTATTGTTGTTACCCTTTCATTTTTCTTCTTTTTTACGGTTTCATACCCTAAGGATCCTGGACCCTTTTTTGGATCAAAACTTTTTGGTCTGTTTGTTGGATTTTGACAAAACTAGGTACATGATAGACATAGAATACTGAAAAGTTTTCTTTGGTATTATAAAAATCTTTACAAGCGGCCCTCGCCTCGGAAAGACGCTTGCTTTCTACGTTTAAAAATGGATTTTATATTTAAAAAGTGTACAGAAAATATAAAGTTGTTGTTTAATATGTTTGTCCAAATGTAAAATTGTAATTATTTATGGACTGTGCAAAAAAATACCGAATCTAAGACATATCTATTTGCAGAGCTCAATCCCAAACTCTAGATTGTTACCTGGACTTCAAAATTGAATCCCTGTGAGGATTTGATCACGAAACTTGTGACGAAACTATGCCTTGCCTAAGTTCCTGGAAACTTAGCCAATAAATTACTCAAGTTAGGGTTGTACTTGTCTGCCCAGGGGTAGCGGATAAATTCGAAACAGAGTTACCACGCCTCTGGGCACTCAGGCAACTGAAGGAACAGGGGAGGAACAGGGGTGGGTTTTAGTCAGTAAAAGTCTGACACACCCTCCCGCTCCACTTAAAGCGGGAGAAGTCATTGGATGATTTCCCACCCCCACAAAAAGAAAAAGGTTGTACCTATGTCATCCCGATAGTAAAATACCTCTTCTGCCAGCGGCATTGCCCGCGTGAAAATCAAAAATCATCCCAAGGCAACTTGATCCTGGGATAAAAAGTGCCCTGTATGCTATTCCAGACATATGTCTGTGCCAAATTTTATTCAGATCTGGGTTGGTGAGACAAATTAGTTTTCTGTTAACGTTAACGCTTAGTAAAAATATATGACAATGACAATTCCTGCGGAGAGAACTGTCACGTGACTCACGTCCAGTAATGTCATTGCCATACATTTTGTAATATGCCTCAGCGTGAACGCTAACAGAAAAGTAATTAGTTTCAAACAACCGTTCAACCGTTCTGTCGTGATTGAGTTACAAACAGCCATCCATCCAAAGTTTTGCATTTGTAATGTTAGTAAGAAAATTAAGATTAGCTGGAAGAAACCACAGTTAGTTTCCTAAGCTAATCTTATAATTATAAAGAGGTAAAGTTTGTGAGTTTGTGAGGTTATGGGGGGTAATATCTGGATTTACTGAACCCATTTTGAAAATTATTTTACCAATAGAAAGCTACTTTATTTGTGAGTGTCATAGGCTATACATTTTTGAATTCCACGCGGACGGAATCGCGGCCGAAGTGCTAGTTTGAAATAAACGAGGAAAATAACTGTAAAATAACAGGAGGAAATCTGCACAATAATGCTCGTTAAATTCCAACAAATTATCAGCCATCATTACGTTATATTTTGAAATTCTATTAATTACTAACAAATTACGTGATCGGAAATAGTATGACATAATTAGAGGAAAAGCGACACTAAGGCACTTGTCCCACCGCTGGCGATGAGCGAGTAGCGAGTAGAGCGACAAACTAAAAACGAATTGGCAAGCAGCGGGTAGGAACTTCCGATAGTTTTGTCGCTGTGCTTTAAGCGAGTGTTCGAGTGCAACGGGTGATTACTAGCACCACTCGCTGGGGTTGGTCTCTCGGCGTGAATTCTGACCTCCGAGCGGCATCGCTGAGTGAGCACCGCTGAGCGAGTAAGCTTTGATAGCTTAGTCGCTCAGCGACAAACTTGTGGAGCGAGTCTTCGCCGGCAGTGTGAACAGTCAGCGATCAAATATTAATATATGCATCTCTTTTTACACGGAATGTGTAACTATTGTACGTTTCTTGAGCGTCAAAATAGCCGAGAGATAGTCGCTTCCTGGCGGTGGGAGACCTGCCTAAAAGCCATTTCTATGAAATGATCGAATAGGAACTTAATGATTACCTCATTCGAGTTCCTTTTAGTACTTTGAATTTGCTGTTTTGAGAAATCGAAGATGAGCCGATCGCGTCACTTTCAACTACTGGGGTTTTAAGGCAGATGAAATCATCTACATACTGATTTACCGGATGCAGCTGAATACCAGGTATAGGTACACAAAACGACTGCCGGAGTCTGTTTCTCGATAGCTATAACCAGGGAATCTAAAAGACAAGAGTGAACAGGTTACTTCTAGACATGCGTGCTCCATTGTCGACTACATCATCGCTTACCATCAGGTGATGTAAAGGTCAAACGCGAGCCTGTCAATGTTAAAGAAAGAAGCTATATATCGCGGTCGCTGTCCGTCTGTCCGTCTGTCCGTCTGTCCGTCTATCCTTCTGGCCGTCTGTCCGTCTGTGTCGTCTGTCACAAAATTTTTGTTCCAAAGATTTTTTTAACTTCCCACTGGCTTATGAACTTAAATTTGGTGATGACGATTATTAATAGTACTTATATTTTACTAACAAATACTAAAATATTAATTTCCCTCATATCGTACGAAGCTCTAAATCTGCGAAGACAAAAATATGACACGCACTTGGCTGGTTTTTTAACACGTCATACTTTTTGTTTTTGGGGTGGTTCATCATCCAATTACATCTTTCTGGGTGAAGCAAGAGGGCGTGTCAGACTTACTGACTAAAACCCACCCCTGTTCCTTCCCTGCCTAAGTGCCCAGGGGAGCGGTAACTCTGTTACGAATTTATCAGCTACCCAATACGTCATACTTAGCCTAGTTATAAATGTTAGTATAATATTAACTATATCTCTGATCGAATCATTCCTCCATGGTAACGTATTTTATATTCGTACAGGCGTTAGCCTAATAGTAGTAGCCCCAGACAGACTTTTCACATTTAGGGTTTCGTACCAAATGAGAGAATTTCAAAGAAAAAATCTGATTTATCAATGTAATGGTAAATGTACGTAATAATAAACATTATTACCAAATTTCTAGTTCATAGGTCTATGGGAAGTTAATAGAATTCGTCGAAACAAAATTTTATAACAGACGACGGATACGTGAGTGACAGCGAGCTCCGTTTGGATCCTTCAAGTACGGAACCCTTTTTTTTTTGGGGGGTGGGAAATCATACAGTGACATCTCCCGCTCTGGGTAGAGCGGGCGTGAGACTTACTGGCTAAAACCCACTCCTGTTCCTTTCCTGCCCTGAGTGCCCAGGGGCGCGGTAACTCTTTTTCGAATTTATTCACAACCCCTGGGCAGGCATCGGCCATGATAGGCCCCGTCCTAAATTTCTGACAACCCTTTGAGGCGCGCGTGGAATACTACGCGCCGTCGACTCTCGGGCCTGGTGCTGATTGGACGGCGAGCTAACCACTACTCGCCGTCCGCAGGCCCTTCCCGTACGAAACCCTAAAAATTACTGACTACCGGCCTCCACAGTCCAGTTACTGATCAACACGATCCTTGGTCAGACTGCTTGTCAGATTTTCAAGCGATTTACTTGACTGCCCAAGAAGGAGCATAATATTTTTCAAGAGTTTTTATTTATGGTTGTATGTCTATTGCTTTGGCATGTCCTGTTGCTTTAACTGCTGGATGGATTTCAAAAAATGATGTATGATGGATGATGTCTTTACTGCTTCAGCTGTAGTTGCGTGCGTGTAGTGTAGTTATTAAACTAATTACGGTCAACGAGTTAAATAATACGTGGTCTTCGTCATTTTATTAAGCCTAAATTCCGATTTCACCATTTGCTCCATAAACTAAGTTTTACTGAACTAAGCTTAGCGTAAAAAGTAAAAACCATAAAAAAGATTATAGTAAGTTAACCTTAAAAGGTAGACATATGCTGTCGCGGACTTTTTTTTTAGAACTTTATAAGGAGAACAATGCCGTCTTAAATAATTTTTGCGTAAGTTTAACCGTTTACGCAGCGCACGCAACTGAAGCTCTCAAAAGGATTTTTTTCCCCGTTTTTGCCACATTTTTCATTGATGCTTCGCTCCTGATGGACGCAGCTTGATGTTATAATATATCCTATAGCCTTTTTCGATAAATGGACTATTCAACACGAAATTATTTTTTCAATTCGATTCAGAAGTTCCTGAGATTAACGCGTTCAACAAAACAAACTCTTCAGCTTTATGACAGCGGCTAAACGCGTTTAAGCGAGCTTAAACGTAGAAAAATGTGCGTTTGGAATTGGTGAAATCGGCCCTTAAGCAGGCACAGTTTTTTATTGATTTAACATATAGTCAACTTTATTAAATTCTGTGTTTCGAAACCCCATATTGGGGTCCAATGTTCCGGCTGACCACCTCCCTGGATCGGGACATCCAACTGCTCCACCTTTCCGCATATCTGCGCATCATCGGGCTAAGCGCCGGGTCCAGATTCAACCCGCATACCGCGTCGAGCTCGCTACGGGTCTGGCAGACCAGCCGCCGACCACAGCCTCACCACTCCTGGCGTCTGCAGCGTGGCACACCGCTGAGGTTTTCGTCCACCAGGCTGAGTCAGGAGAGTACTACGCTACTCCCAAGGGAATTTACTCTCTCTTTATTTACTATTTACTTTTTTTTTTTCACTAATTTTTTTTAAATCTTCCCCCTTTCTCTGTATTTCTTTTTTTTATATTTTTTATGTTGACGGGTTTACGTCTTGTGGTTTAATTTTCTCCACCACGGAACCCTACTCGTCACATTAAGACGTCGTATTATTTAAGTCATTAAAATGTTTTAAGCGTGGAGGTTATTACTGAGCCACGAGCCCCTTAGTCTGATGGAATATTTCGGTTTAATTGTGTATAATGAGAATCCTACTTAATAATAGTTAAGCGGGATTTTGTGAGCTCCGTTCGATGTAGTCGTTACAGATTTGGGTTAATGGGGTCATGTCTGTTCTCCTCTTTGATCTAAATGCAACGGTTAGTTGTGTCAGTGTGTTTGAGCCTATAAGTAGCGTTCTGATAAGCTCAACTTTACTTTGGCAGGGTTTTGGAGTTTTAAAATAATGTACCAATAAGATAAGGCAGAAATATATAATGTGGACAATAAATAAGTAGGTATAACTGTAATAACAGAAAATACAAAACTCAAACTTGAAAGGTATAATTAAATAAGTAAGTAATAATTAAATAAAAAATAACCTAGGACTTTGGAAGTCCTAAGTTTAATTTTTTTTTTTAATTATTTAAGATACCTTCGGATTGACTCTGCTTAAAGTGACCCGTTTTATGAAACCGCAACTTTCTAGGTAAAGGAAGAACTAAATTTTTTTGTCTTACTATGTTCAAAACTATGTAATACTAGCTTCTGCCAGTGGCTTCGCTAGCATTGTTAAAAGTAGCCTATGTTCTAATCTATCTGCGTGAAAAATTTCGATCAGCCGTTTTTGCGTGATTGAAACACAAACTTACAAACATACAAACTTTCACATTTATAATATTAGTATGATTTTTGTAATAACAAAAATGTATTCAAATAAATAAAGAATAGGTACGGAGATAAATAACCTAGTATTATTTTAATAATGATAGATTCAAACGTATCAATATTGAAGCCTTAGAACAGCTAAAGCAAAGTCGACCAAAAAAACGTAAATGTGAACATAAATAATAATTTATTTAATCTGAATTATGTGCCGCTGTATAAATATTAACTTAAGACGCGGTATTACCTCCCTAGTAAAAAAAAATGGTTTCTTGGTATAGTCGAGGATGAAATGAAAACATCCTTTGCAAAAAATATAGTGGACAGAGGAGGGTTTAAAGAAAAATTTTAACCGAATAGAATAGTAAAAAATAGTTTTATATTTCCAATAAAAATGTTGGAAATTGCTCCACAAAAATAAAGTTAGGTGTCGAACATCCTTGTATTGTCAGCGATAACAATATTTTTTTTTTTTAGAATTGAACAGAATTAGCATTTTATTGAAATTTTACCGGACAATTATTTAAATTATTGCGTATATTCTGGATAATCTAAAGAAACGCCGTAAAACAAATGCCTATTCGCATCGTCAACACAAATATTATGTTCAATTCTCAACCTTATTTGAAGCTATCTCATATCGTAGTCAGTCCGCGCCTTAACGGCTATAAGCAGACATCAACAACAAACACAGTACACAACACATAGTGGTGCGGATTCTTTTGTGCACAAACTAAACTTAATTCAGGTTATTCCTATCTTTTTCTCTCTAATAACACAAGAATGAGAGATGTAAATTACAGCTGTCAAATTTAGTTGAACTAATGTTTTCATACAAATTGGGTAAAAAGGGTACACGTAAAAACATGTTGACTAAAAACACAGTATAGCGCAAGGCGTAAACTTGTTTGACATATCTAAATTAGTTCATAGCTATAGCCGTCCTTTTCTGGCATTGCCCTTTAGTAAAAGATAGCGATTCTTTCATTTTAGTTAAGTTATGAACTAGGGAATCGGCACCAGTAACAGTTTTTCGTTCTTTCTTTCTATCTAGAAAACAGAGAATAAGCAAAAAATAGAACAGATCCCAAGTAACAATTTAATTTTCACTGTTCATAGAAGCATACAACTCTATTTGTGAGACCACGCAAGCAAAAGTTAGTGGGAAATAAAAGACTGTAGCAGGCTTGGCAATGTTTATTACACCTGAGACTAAACTATGCCCAGCAAATGGTCGGTTTTTCTATAAAACCAGTCGTTTTTGCGAACGGTATTTCACTCGGTTTTATGAACAAAGAATCGACACACATAGTAGGGACACCAAATATAACGTAAGTCTGATAATATTTTAAGAACTACATCTGCCCATCGATATGAACAACTTTTTTCAAGAAAACCTGGGGAAATTTTCAAATTGTTTTTTGTCTCCCTTATAAATATTGGTCAGCTGTTGATAATTTTGTATGGAAAGTCCATTTTTTTTTTTTGGGAATTTTCTATTTTTTCCTAGAAAAAGTTGTTCAATTCCATGGGCAGAACCGGTTCTTAAAATTGGACCACACCTTTCCGTTACACCCTATAGGTATACAGGATCTGCCCGGGGGTGGAGGATAAATTCGAAAGAGTTACCTCGCCCCCGGGCACTCGAGGCAGGGAGGAACAGGGGTGGGTTTTAGTCAGTAAGAGTCTGACACACCCTTCCGCTCCACCCTAGAGCGGAAGAAGTCATTGAATGATTTCCCACCCCCCAAAAAAAAAAAAAAAAAAAAATAGGTATACAGGATGTAACTGTGTAGCTGCAAACTTAACCGTTGCAGCTACACGAAAAGTGTCTTAGGAGACTATCCATAATTTTTCGTGAATTTTGATCCCCATTCACAGATTTTCAATAAAATTTACAGTCAGCAAGAAAATTACCATTTTACACAAACCATTTTATTGATACCAATCGATCCAGTTTCTAATACTAATCAAAAACTTCTTTGGGTTTAAAAAAGTTTTTGATTAGTACCAACCCAGCTTGGAATACTAAAAACGTTACAAATATTGTGTTCCGGGTAATGTGCCCCGCTTTTTTAGCGCGTCGGGAATGTTCGCGGACGCACGTGTTCCGGATTTCGGGTCGCTGCTGCGTCTGCGAATCGCATCACTAATGCGATGGGTGCGCGACAGCCCCAGCAGCCTCAGTGGCTACTCTATCCGGCAAGGTGGATGCTGGCACACATAACGTCATTCAGATATGTGAGATGAAAAGTTTGTTAAAAGTGTTTTAGTTAGTGCCACTCAAAAAGTGAAAAACAAAAAACTTAAAAAAAAAAACAACCGACTTCCAAAAACTAAAATCACTAAAAATTAAAAAATAACTTTAAATTCGGAAGTCGGTGTCAAATAACGAAGAAATAAAATACGAACACCGACTTCTGAAATTAAGTTATTTTTTAATTTTTAGTTTAAATTCTTTTTTAAAATTTGAATGTTCGGAACCCTAAAAATCAGCCTTTCTTATAAAAGAGGCTAACCATACCTCTTCTTAGTCTAAACACTGATTAGCAGGTTCTTAATTCAAAATTTCCTACGGAGAATTTCAATATAGAATTCGATAATCTTTATTTAAACTAAACATACACGGTTCTTGAGTTATATACAAAAGGCTGAAATTCTCCATAAAAAAATTGGAATATGATTCAGTGTTCAAGCTAATCACATGGTTATTGCTTAGGGCCCTTTTGTTGTCACTCACATGTCCGTCCCACCGTCTATCCGTCTGTTTGTCTGTCCGTCGTCTTTCACAAAATTTTGTTCCGAAGAATTTTTAACTTCCCATTGACCTATTAACTTGCAATTTGGTGGTAATTTTTATTATTATGTATATTTTACTAACAAATACCAATATATTGATAAATCAGTTTTTTTCTTTGATAATTCCCTCAGGTACGGAATCATCGCCATGGGATCTGGAGGCTAGGTCCTTGCGCACCTATGGAAGTGGTGCGAGTAGGCGATACACCGGGGCGTAATTCAATGCCACGACACCTCGCGGGTCGGCGGACAGAGCTCCGACAGGATCTTATGGCAAGATGGAGAGCACGCCGCAATTGCGGCGGTAAAGCCCCTCTTTGAGTAGTGGCTGTAGAGGTGCCACGGTGTCCTCACCTTCCGCCTGAAGTCCTCACCGGACAAGTGTCGCAACTGTGCGGTTCGCCCAGAGGACACGGTGGAGCATAGAGTAGAGTTGTGCCCCGCTTGTGTGGAACCCCGCCGAGTCCTCGTGGAGGCGATCGACGACAGCGACCTCTCGCGCCCTTTACGCGGCCTCTTTCTGCGAAGCAGTAATGCTTGCAAAGGAGGAGGCGGAACGGGTGAGGGAGACTCAACAGAGTCGCTCTCACGCCCCCAGCAGCAGCCGCCGCAGGAGACGCCCTGAGCGTCGGGGTTCGCGAGACAATCTCCGGCCACCGTAAACGCGGGCCTGCGGACGGCGAGTAGTGGGTAGCTCACCTTTCCGATCCGGACCAAGCCCGAGAGCCGACGGAGCGTAGTGTTCCACGCGCGTCTCAAAGAGTTGTCAGCAATACAATGATGGGCCCCGTCATGGCCGATGCCTGCCCAGGGGTCGTGGATAAATTCGAATATAGTTCACTCAGGCAGAGATGGAACAGGGGTGGGTTTTAGTTAGTAAAAGTCTGACTCGCGCTCCCGCCTCTACCCAGAGCGGGAGAAGTTCTATGATGATTTCCCACCACAAAAAAAAAGGTACAGAACCATAAATGTGCAAAGTCCGAGACGCACTTGCCCGGTTTTTTATACATAAAGCTCAATATCTTTAAGCATACAAATAAAACTCTGGAAGAAACCAGACGACCTTTTCTCATAAATTTTAGAAAGGTGACATTTAGTTTACGGGGTAAAAGCACTCATAAATATCAATGAATTTATTTTGAACAACGCCATATGCGAAATTAGAAAAAAATGTTTTTCAGAAATATCGAAATTTACGAAAAGAAAACAAGTATTTTCGTATAGTTCTGGCAGTCATGGCATAATACAATGGTAAAAGTTATAAATATGGACGAGCACTTACACTCCTTGAAAGATTGCCAAACGATTAATATTCACTATGTTTCGTTTCATCTTCTTTTTATCTTAGCAATGGTGGTCAATTTACCCCTACATTTAACGACATTCTTAATTTCATAAATAAATATAAAGCCTTGTTGAATCGACATCTATTGTTATCCTGAAAAACCTTCAATAATAACAAAAAACTGAAAACAACAAACAACATTAACTTCAAAGTTATTGTTAAGCTCGTCTATGTACATGAATTCTATTATCACTGTATGTTAGAACTTGTTTTGGTTTTCAATAAAGAATTAAAATAATACGCTAAAATAGTGTATTTTTCGAGTTCCTTCGACTAGATCAGATATAAAGATGACAAATACCGTACCGTAGTTAGTCCAGATTATCCAAAGGTTATCTGGTAGATATAACCGCTATCATATACATACATTAAAGAATAATGTTTATGAGTAGTATTACAATTCTTGTGTACAATAAACTTTATTTAAAAAATCTTAATAAAACAACTACAGTAGGAGTTGTTCTTATTATACTCATGAAAGCGGGTTGGTCTTGAATGTGTGTGTAGGTTCACGAACACTTTTTTTGGGTTTCGTAGTCATAACAAGGACTAGATATAGTTTCAGTCTGTCCGTCTATCCATCCGAGGCATAAATAAAAGACTGTTAGAACTAGAAAACTGCAAATTTGCATGGATAACTATATTAATCACGCGTAGATAACCAAATAATAAAATCTTGAATTTTTTTTTTATGGTTAGCTAATTAATACATGTAAAGTGGGCCTGACTTTTTTTTTCTTGCCTATCCTATTGTGTGGGTTATATCGTTGGATAGGACTTTCAAAATCATTACGGGGTTAGACAGACTATTTTTCGATTCAGTGATTCGTTTGCGAAATAATAAACTTTAAAGTGTTTTTTTTTTGTTCGAGTCGAGCGTCCCCCCCCCCCTCCCTTATAAGCTAAAATATGGGCTTGACAATCTAAATAAATTCATGATGAACTTTAAAGAAAAACTATCACAGCTAAGTAATCTCTGTTAGTTTTAGTGTAATAAAATTACCACCTCACTTATAAAATGTTTCTACTGGTTAAATTTATACAAAATATACGATTCTAAGAAAATAATTACTAAGGTGAAGTAAACATGTAAAATTTTCGAAAATTATATCTGTGTTTTCGTTTTTAATGTAAACGTAAAACCGCGAACTCAATTAATATGTTCATTGTAATAAACATAAAGCCTCCTTCCAAGTCCGCATGTTATCACGGGCGGCTACGGAACCCTACCATACACGCGGCCCGACACGAACTTGGCTGGTTTTTTTTCTGTGTGCGTAAGCTCGAAGCACTTTGATAGCTGACGAACACAAAAACAATGTGCTCACACATCCATGAGCAACTCGCCTTCGTGAAATAGTATATCATACCTTTGTTTTCTTTTTCGGGGTGGGATATCATCCAATGACATCTCCCGCTCTGGGTGGAGCGGAAGGGTGTGTCATACTCTTGCTGACTAAAACCCACCCCTGTTGCTTCCTTGCCTGAGTGCCCAGGGGAGCAGTAACTCTGTTACGAATTTATCCGCTACCCCTAGACATGCAGGCACCGGCTATGATGGGCCCCGTCAGTGGTGGCTGACAAACATCTCTTTGAGGCGCGCGTGGAACACTATGCGTCGTCGACTCACGGGCCTGGTGCTGATCGGACGGCGAGCTATCTACTGCTCGCCGTCCGCAGGCCTGGGTCTACGGTGGCCGTAAGATATAAAGCACTAGTTTTTGTCACTGGCATATAACGTGCATGGAATTAGTATTTCCCTCACTATAAATTACAGGCTAGGTAACTATTCCTGACTATAATCTATCTCGGTATAAAACATCTAAATCCGTTCAGTCGTTCTGGCATGATTGAGTAACAAACATTAATTTATACACTCAAAATTTCGCATTTTTAATATTAGTATGAAGTAGGATAAAATTTCTCCATACTATAATAAGGCCCATAACACTCGCTGTAAAAGACATCAGCGTTTTAAGTTGCATACTAACAATGCAACACCTTTGCATATTCTGTTTTTATAGTGCAACCATAGAGGGACATTAGTGCTATTTTATTTTATATAAGAACCCTCTGTAGACACGTGCTGAAGACACGAAAATGCTCTTGCATAGCCTTTAAAAATAAGTTTTCATATACGCTGTAGTTAATAAATATGAACAGTTAATTGGTTATATTATTCTCTTTCTTAACATGCATTTAATTTTACTCAGACCGTGTGACAAAAGAAATATCTGAGCTATCTGAATCAATCTATCCTAACTTTTAAACTAATGATTACAACAGTTTACACGATTTCTGATCTCTTACTGAAATGATTTTGGATATAGTAACCCAGAAAAAATTATAAAAGTAATCTGGCACATCTGGTTGAAGAAATATTTAAGTAATTAGAAATAACAAAAACAAAATGGTAGATTGGCGTCTTATTTTGATAGTTTTTTTAGATCGGTTTGTCTTAAAATGGATGAACAGTAGGTAATTCCCCAACATGTTTTCATGCCACAATCCTTGATGGTATCTTCAAAAGTCTTAAATTCTAGATGGAAACGTTCCTCTTGTTTTGAAAATATCAACTCTTCACAAACGTAGCAAAAACGACCAGAGCTTCATTGAAACTACTTATTGAACAAAAAATCTATACTCGAACAAATAAACATCAAACTACAACCATCATGTTGGGTACTTGGGTACCCGTAACTCTTTTAGGCTCGCAATGTGGCGTATTTCTCAATTGTACGGAAAAGTGCGGCGGCCAGTCTCCACTACAATTTATAATGTATAATGCTGGACGTGCGACAGCTCCCGCCAAGGCGAATGAAAAAACAAAAGAGAGCCATTTCTCAAAATGATTTGTTACTAAATACTATGTTTAAGAAATTTTACTTATTATTTTCGAGTGTGTTGAAAAACGTTGTTTGATACATGTGATTCCTCGATTCCATAACGACCTCGCATTCGGCTTTAGCGTATATTTCATATATGTATAAGTCATTACTTAGTTTGCCCACTTGCATTAAATGTAATTTCAGGGGAAGAGTTGAGTCCACCTTGGTTCTGCTTAGCCCTGAATCCTATAAGCATATTGCTGGAGGATTCGGGCTTGGGCTATCGGTTGAGAAGAGGTGGTCAGGCCATATCTCACCTTCTTTACATGGATGACCTGAAACTCTGCCCCCAACAATTTGCGACTGATTGAGTTACTGAAGGTACCCTGTTCCTTCCCTGCCTTGAGTGCCCAGGGGCGACCTAACTCTGTTTCGAATTTATCCTCAACCCTCCTCGACCAAAACGTACAAATATTTGGGTATGTCGGAAGCATTAGGCAATTACGTTACTGACATGAATCAATCCCTGCATGAACGCGTCTTTGGCCGCCTGAAAAAGATATTGAATAGCCTTATGTCAGGCGGAAATAAGGTGCACACCTTAATTCCTTTGCCTTCAACGGTTGGGTCATGCCGGTTTTGATGTACTCTTTTGGCATACTCAAATGGCCTCAGACTGAACTCGACGCCCTGGACAGAAGGGTCCGTACGCTGCTGACCCAAACCGGATGCATCACCCACGATCATCAGTGATGAGACTGTACATTCCACGAAAATGTGGAGGTCGAGGCTTCTTAAACACTAAGACTCTCCACAACCGCGAGGTGTGCAGCCTCAGAAATATTTTCTGGAATACCCCCATGGTATGCACCGAGATGTAGTCGCAGTGGACAAGGGACTCGTCCCGAGGTCCAGGGCTAAAGAGAACTGGCGCAATCCAGTAGTACTCACTACTGATGTCCGCAAGTAGGTATGGATAGGCAAGGAGCTTTACGGGCGCTTTTATAGGGCTCTTCACGGGCCAGATGTAGATTTCCTGGCATCTGTGGCCTGGCTACGTTTCAGTGACCTCTTGTGAGAAACTGAAGATTTTATCTATGTGATTATGGACGAAGTTATCTTGACGAAAAACTATGGAAGGCATACTATGATGGACGGGTTGGTTGCCGTGTGTTGGGCATGCCACCGTCCGTGTGAGTCCATCAGACATGTTTTTCTGGTTGTTGTCGTTTGGCTAACGGCTAGTATTTGCACAGGCATAACCAAGTGGCCACGAACTTGCTTTGAAATACAAACTTGTGGATTCTGAGGTAGGTACCGTATTACAAGTATGTGCCCGACCCAGTACTCGAATATGACCATGTCACTTTGTACTGGGATCGGTCTATCATCACTGACAGAACTATTATTCCCAGTAAGCGTGATATAGTTGTGATAGACCGATTAGCGCGCCGCGCAATGATAATCGATGTCACCATCCCATATGACGAGATCCTCGTGAATGCTGAGAAAAAGAAACAATTCAAATATTTTGACTTAGCACACGAGGTTGTCGATATGTGGAGTGCGGACTCAGCTGTCATTGTGCCGATAGTCGTTACCGCCAACGGCCTGATGGCCAAAAGCCTCGACGACTATCTGTCGAAGCTGTCGTTGCGCGGTTGGATCAAGGGCCTGATACAGAAGGCAGTACTCTTTGAAACGGCTCGCATTGTGAGAAGGTTCCTGTCTCTGGAACACTAACCACCGGTAGCTTGGACTCTACTCCCGATACCGGCGGACTACTATTTTTAAATGTATTTTAGGTTTTCTTTTAAAAATATTGAAAAATATAAATGATGTGTGTAAAAATAAAAAAAAAACATATTGCAGACTTTTTAAGTCCACATTTAAAAAACTACAATTTTATATACACACAAAAGTATACACACCCACACACTCTTAAACAAAAAAAACTCTCATTTGATGTACGAAAATGACGCACGATGAGTGGTCATTGGACTCAGTTTTTGCGTGATTGAAACACAAATATACAAAGTTACAAACTTATAAACTTTCGCATTTATAATAATCAGTAGGATGTTAAAGTTTGTGAGTATGTATGTTTGTTACTCTTTCACGCAGGAACTACTGAACGGATTTTGATAAAACTTTAAAGTAATGTTGCATGACACCAGAATAGCTCTTAGGCTATAATTTATAATGGGGGAAAGTACTACTTTCACGCGGGTGAAGCCACTGGCAGATGTTAGTGCAGTATATTAGTTTATATCTACTCCCTAGGAAAACGACACGACACGACCTATATGTGTATGTAGAAATATCTCACATTGCATTTATTCTGTCTCATTGGTTAATTTAAAACACGAAATTTTATGGACTTATTTATAAAAATCTCTGAGTTTTTTAGCAACTTAGCTGTTTCAGAATCTAAATTAAAATTTTCTATATAATTATTAAACAACAGCGTTGAGATTTTTATAAATAATGTATCACAAGCATTCACAAAAACACGTTTAAATAATACTAACAATAAAACATACATACCCAAACATTTACAAAATATAAATAACATTTTCATAGCGTACTGATTTATCGTGAAATAAATACAGCTACCCAAAGTTCGAATTACTTTTACATTACGTGAAATAAATTTTCTCAGAACTTTCGGGGGTGCTGAATTAATTTTCAGTTATTATTATGGTTGTAAGCAACAGTTCAGCTTTCCAAACACCGGTGTAGGACCGAGGAGCTTTTCAGTTGCCATCCCACCCTCCGAGAGGGTGGTTGTCGCCTGTCGTGGTACCCTTGTCCCGTACAATATCGTGTTTATCTTAAACTGATTAGATCGTTGTGAAAGTTAAACCCTTTTGTGCGTTATTAATAACAATGGGTAAGTAGCTTTTTGTATTTCAAAATAATATTATGTTCTCTGTCACCATTTTCAGTCGTCAAGTTTCATATTTTGCATGCAATGGTTTCAGCGAAGAGTTACTGAAGCCATATTTTATTCAATAGTTTCCGAGTTTTCTGTTAGTTTTGATAACGAATGCAAGGTACGAGGGAAATATGTTTGTATTGCGGATAACTGCATACGATGCTTGACTTATGTAAGTGTACGAATGCGGTATGCTGGGGCTGTAGTTTGTTGGAACAACGGTTCATTCTGTATTCGTATATGTGCACTTTTAGCTCGTGTTCCTACCGATGATAATTTTATTAAAGATTGACAATCGGGACTTAAAAACACTCTCTTTTTTCAATTTACTGGGTAAATCCATAGATTCAGAATGTGATAACAACATTCATGATAACTATTAAATGAAAATATTAAAACATAAACCCGCCATTTGGATAGTTATATACCTATCTACATAAATATTATACTTCTTGAGTTGTAAACGCACCAATGAACACACAAAATTAAATACATGAAAGCATTGCTTTTTAATAAATAAAAAATCTGCCTAGCCTTTTCCCAACTATTGCAGCTAAATATCAATACTTTACATGGAGCGACTGCCTAGCTGACCTCCACAACCCAGTTACTGGGTAATACGATACCCCTTAGTAAGACTGGTTGTCAGACTTTCGGGCTTCTGACGACCTATAACGACTGTCAAAGATCCACGATTGACAGCCGAGCCCAACGGCTTAACGTGCTTTCCGAGGCACGGTTGAGTCTCGGTATATAGAGATGGTCACCCATCCATGGACCAACCCCGGCAAGCGTAGCTTAACCTGATGGATCGACCAAGAGCTTCTATTTGTAAAAATAAACTTAATAGAAATATTACTACCCCTTGTACCTACTCAGAATCATTATTGAGATGGTAATCGAACATTGGTAATACATAAAATTAATTCTTCGACAAAAGTTTATTAACTTGTCATCTTGCATTAAGGCAATGACTAAAATTTTACAATCAATAAGACAAAGATATAATTATAATGTCTAAGTAGGTATCACTTACGACTGTAGTGATGTGAAAATTCTTACAACATTTTCAGGGGAATAAGTTAGGTAGTAGGCAATGAAAAAAGGGTTCCTACTAATATTATAAATTTGTGAGGATGTATGTTTGTTACTCTTTCACGCAAAAACTACCGAACTGATTTTGTTGAAACTTTACAGTAATATTGCTATATCAGACTATGTAGTAGTACCACGGCGAAACTGCTGACAGAAGCTAGTACTGTAATAAATTCGATATTATAATTAGCCTATATTTCCAAACTACATCCACTCTATCTACATCGTGTAGTCATTTGAATTCAGAACTAAGTACTTTCTCTCTCTCTCTTTCTTTCCTTTCTTTCTTTATATAGTTCACACGGAAATCAAAACAAAACGGTCGAACGCGTGTCTATACATAGTTTTAAAAAAACCGGCTAAGTGCGAGTCGGACTTGCGCACGAATGGTTCCGTACCATTTTCTATAAAAACGGCAAAAAAATCACGTTTGTTATATGAGAGCCACCTTAAATTTTTATTGTATTCTGTTTTTAATATTTTTTGTTATAGCGGCAACAGAAATACATCATCTGTGAAATTCCAACTTGTTGAACCGTGATAGTTAGAAAGTTGAAAATTTCAACTTTCTAACTATCACGGTTCATGAGATACAGCCACGACAGACCGACCGACAGACAGACGGACGGACAGCGGAGTCTTAGTAATAGGGTCCCGTTTTACCCTTTGGGTACGGAACCCTAAAAAACAACAATAAAGAACTTAGTTCTGTATTCAAATTATTATAATTACAAGATAAATGTAATCATTGATGGACATGGAAATAAGCATTCGTTTGTATTCGGAAATGCAATCATTGCCGAGGGACATTAAGAAAATAGTTACTGTACGTACCTACATACAAACATACATACTCTTGAAAAACATAATCCTCTCCTTCTACAGTACTCTTCGCAAGTCGGGTAAAAACACAGGCGTGATATGTTATATATAAATAAATAAATAGCCTGTTTATTCCTTAATAATAATACAAGGTTCAGTTTGGTTATACAGTTCATTATAAGTATAATTACTATCAATCAAGGAACCCTCTTTGGGTAAAGGCCTCCTCCAGTTTCTTCCATTTTGCTCGGTCTTTAGCCAGTGTTAGCCAATTCTGGTCGGCCACTTTGCACATTTTGTCAGCCCATCTCTCTTGTGGTCTCCCCTGTCTTCTTTTGCCTATTGGGCCTGTCCACTTAGTCACTTGTTTGGCCCACTTATCGCTGTGATATCTGGCTACATATCCTGCCCATTTCCACTTCAGCTTCTGTGAGTGTTTCAGTGCTTCTATTATTTTATATGTTATACGTATATAATATTTGCCAAGAAAACATAGACGTCACAGCAGAGAGAATAAATGAAATGATATCTTTTGTTATTATAATATCCCTTGCGGACAAAGCTTACCGGGCTTGCTTCCGCTGTGGCGGAAAGAATAAATAGACCGAGAGAATAGAACTTGCATTTAATACAAGAAAACATGAATCCTTCTCTTGCTTTGTAGAGGTAAGGTAGAAAACTTTTCTTAGTTTTTCTTTTAACTTTAACCTCTTTTTCTTCCCTTAAGGATGGAATTTCGGAAAAAAACCTTTCATAGTGGATACTTACTCTTCACAAAGAACACACCCTCCAAATTTCATGTCTCTAGGACCAGCGGTTTAGGCTGTGCGTTAATATATCAGTCAGTCAGTCAGTACTTGATCTTCTTGGTGTTACTTTAACAATTCAATTTTGGTTCCATCATAGAGGCAGAGGCTCAAGTGGCTGCCAAAAAGTTGGGGATCCTCACAAAGGTGAGACGGTACTTCACGCCGGAACAGCTGCTCCAACTCTATCAAACACAATTTCGATCGTGTATGGAGTACTGCTCTCATCTTTGGGATGGATCTGTTAGATACCAGCTTGATGCCCTTGAGTCAATTGAGAAACGAGCCAAGAGGATTATCAGCAATGATGGGCTCGTTGAGTCGAAGCTCCAAAGTCTTGAGCATAGACGCTGAGTTGCTAGCCTGTCTTTTTTCTATCGGTTACATTTTGAGGAGTGTGCGTCGGTCAGTCAGGACTTTGAATTTTATATATACAGATAAGCCGTGTGCCGCCGGATATACTCGCATATAAGCTAACCCGTTCTATTTTCGAAAATCCAGCGGTTCTAATTCTCAGCGTCGCAAGATATGGAACTCTTGTGCAAAATTAATTATCAGCATCCTGTGGAACTCTAGTGCTAAATTTCATGCTTTTGGACCCAACAGTTTAGGTTGTAGAGACAATGCACAACCTAAATAGTAAATAAATTGAAGATCTGCCAACGACTACTCCTGCTTTGAATTAGTACTTCCCTCATTATAAATAAAAAATACATGTACTATTCCAGACTATAATCTATCTCTGAGCTAAATTTCATCCAAATCCGTTCAGCCGTTCTAGCGTGATTAAATACATCAATTCAAACTTTCGCATTTTCTATTAGCAGGAAATAGGATAAAAGCCCTAAACATCAATAACATATTAAAAATGATTGATGAATCTCTCGGGTGATCCCAAATCTTTACAATAAAATTGCTTTGCCCAATATCGCAAAGCTTTCATAAAACCAGTCTGTGACCCTCTCAGCATAAATACCCGTAAAGGCACAAAAAGGATGAAAATATTCATAGACGTTTCGTACATGCTTAACAATGTGAAGAAAATCCAGATCGACAGTATATCTATCACTAGACCGACCAATATGAATGACACACATTGATAAACCCTTTAAACGTAATTCGACAAGAGTTAGGGATCGAAAGAAATTGGTTACTTTTATCCTTTGGAGTAAGGCCAAACGGTTGTTTTAAATTATTTTCTTGTTCCGTTGATACTCCATTTATTTGTATTTCTGCAAGGGTGGAAAGGGGTCACCGGGGTTATGACCCCGCCTAGGTTGGGTTCTGACTATGCTCTTCCACCCTGCCGCCCCGTCTTCTTTTTAACCGACTTCCAAAAAGAGGAGGTTCTCAATTCGTCTGTATGTTTTTTTTTTTTGCATGTATGTTACCCGATTTCTCCGTCAGTTGTGAACCAATTTTCAAAATTCTTTTTTCATCTGAAAGAATATACTCCCGAGGTGGTTCCATATAAATTTTATTGAAATTGCTTCAGCGCTTTTTGAGAAACTGAACAAAAACGGAAAATACGTGTACCTCGATGACGTTTTGGTGTTCTCCAAATGTTTATGTTAAAAGAAGTTACCTATTGAGTTTGTGTGCTAAAAAGAAGAATGCAGATTTTTCACCTGACTACGTTTAGTAATGAAATAAATCTTAAAATTCAGCTAATTTATTTGTTTACTAATTACGCACATCACAATGTTAAATGAAACGCAGCAATTTTTTTTGTTAATTTTTCTAAATGCATATTCTACGTCATTCTCAACATGAGTTAACGCACCTTTGGGCACTCAGGCAGGGAAGGAACAGGGGTGGGTTTTAGTCAGTAAGAGTCTGACACGCCCTCCCGCTTCACCCAGAGCGGGAGAAGTCATTGGATTATTTCCCACGCCCCAAAAAAGAAAAAGACGTATTACCATGTTTTGAACGCATCTCATGTACACTTTTTTACGACGTTTCATTTTACACATTGCTACTTGACTTTATTCAAGTCTGTTTCTAAGTATTTCTTTATTAGTCTTTGTATAATACAGATTATTAAAAATGACATAAAAGGCTATTAAAGCACCACATGATTAATGTAACGTATGAAATGTAAGTTTTTACCATTTATTAATATTTTAAAAATAATAGTTTATTACTAAGCGAAACCGTCGCTTATCTTAATCATTGTGTTTTTCCTCACAGGAGTGAATAATTGTATTCTTTTTGAGCGAAATAAATGTTCTTAAACCGTAAACATAATACATAGTTAAATAAATTAATATTTCAGTATGAAATTGAGTTCCCACGACTGAAACAGATTTTTTTGACATTTGACAGTTCTTCACTCAATTTATAGTGACAATCATGGAGAGTCTAAGCAGTGACGTAAGTTGGTTTCAAATAATTCACAAAGTAAGAAAGACGTTTTAGACCATAGCTAGGTAAGTATTCCTATTTTAGACTAAACTTCGAGCCTTAATATTTAGTTCTAGCACATTTATTTCTTTATTACCTATTTGATATCGGCAAATCCTAACATATAAAGTAACAGATATTTTTTGGTCTGCGTAGCGTTTAAATCGTAACAATTACTATTTGACATTAGTTTCTAAACCTACAGGTAGTCTTTCTACTAAACCTTGTAACTATACAAAAACTTTCATTATCAGGTTTTTAAATATAGCTCGTTTCGCTCACTTTCGCAATGATCATTCAATCAATGATTGTTTTTAAGGTTCAGTACCTACCCGAAGGGTCCAAACGGAGCCCTATTGTTGTCACTTACGTGTCCGTCTGTCTGTTTATCCGTCTATCATGTCTATCTGTCCATCGTCTGTCACAAAATTTTATTCCGAAGAATTTTTTATCTTCTCATTATCCTAGGCCTATGAACTTGAAATTTGGTGATAATGTTTATTGTTACGTATATTTTACTAACAAATACCAACATAGAAATTAGATTTTTTCAATTCGGAGAAAATTAGCTGTAACAGACGGATATAAAGACATTCATGATCATTACATACCGAAACTTCTCCGTGCCTCGGCAATCATGTTAAGCTGTTGGTCATGGCTGGCAATCGTGGATCATTGACAGTCGTTACGAGTCGTCAGAAGCTCGAAAGTCTGACAACCAGTCTTACCAAGCGGTATCGTATTACCCAGTATCTGGGATGGCAAGTCAGATAGGCAATCGCTCCATGTAAAATACTGGTATTCAGCTGCCTTCCGTTAGACTGGAAGCGGTAGTGATTTCAGGGTTGGTCCCATAGTTAAAGTTTTTCATAATGATGAGTATTGACAGAATTTTCATTTGTTGCAGTATTGTCGTCTCTACCTTGAATAGATGACGAAAAAAGTAACTACTTTTACGTGTTCAAGGAAAACATTTTAATGACATTTTTGTGTCCGACACATTCGCTGGATGCCAGGATTTTATTGTACCTTTTAATGACTGCAATATCTTTCGTGTGAATGGCGCTACAATTTATCTTTTTACTATAACGTAAATTTGTCTAGTGATCGCAAAAGCTACTGTTGAGTATGTGGTTCATTTTTTTTTGGGCTTGGAAGTCATCGAATCTTGGAAGTCGTCTTCTCCTGCTCTAGGTGGAGCGAAGGACGTATCAAACTCTTACTGATTAAAACCCACCCCTGTTCCTTCCCTGTCCTGAGTATCCAGGGGTGCCAACTCTGTCACGAATTTATACACGACCTCTGGGCAGGAGTACGTGGTCCGGGTTTCGATTCTGGGACAAGCAGTGTTCCTCTGATTTTTTTTTATCACTGATAGGCTCGCGTTTGAGCACTATCTTCTGATGGTAAGCGATGATGAGGTCGAAGATGAAGCATGCTTACTAAGAAGTAACCTATTCACTCTCGACTTAAAGACTCCCAGGATGTAACTATCAGGAAACAGACTCCTGCAGGGAATTCCACTCCTTAGCTGTGCGTACAATGTATGTGTTTCCAAAATGTTTTGTGCGTGAGGGTGGGATGTCCACCGTGTACCGATGGCGCATCGCCAAACGTCTAGTGGTACGATGCAGAAGCGGGCTTGGCGGAATTAGACTATGCAATACGACGCACACTCCCCAAAATGCAATCGATAGAAAACCGACAGGCTAGCAACACGGCGTCGATGCTCAAGACTTTGGAGCTTTGACTCGACGAGCTTATCATTGCCGATGATCCTCTTTTATTTATTTCATCTGAAAATTCTCGGTATAGAGTCTGCATTAATGCCCGGGCTATCACAATAGGGTAGTTTTCAAAAATTTATTTCGTCCGTCAGTAAGATTATCAATAAATATTGTACACGTGTTTCTTTTTCCACGTCAATAAAAAATAAAGACGATACATTGCGTTGAAACTTTGGGTGACTTTGTTGCGTTTTAAATATCTTTGTATTTTTTATTGAGTTGAAAAAGCATTAAATAATACGTGTCCAATATTTTTTGATCAGGAAACATCCCTATTGTCTCGATACCACTTACATATTAATAAACATAAATAAAACACAAAGAAATGTGTCTACCTATGTCCGTTATAGACTTTAAAACCATTGGTCAGATTGTAATGAAACTTTGGTACCTAATGTTTTCTGAGGATAACCGCGAAAGTTTCTGACCAAAAAAAAATATACAATAAAAAATTGTTTGCAATGAATAGAACCGACTGCCAAAAAAAGTACAAAATAACTTTAATTTCGGAAGTTGGTGTTTCTGTTTTGGTTTGTCGTTTTTTGAAACCGACTTCCGAAATTCAAGTTATTTTGCACTTTTTTTGGAAGTCGGTTCTTTTTTTTGTAAAAAAGTTTTTATTTTTCACTTTTGAGTTAATTGTGTTATCACTACAAACATACGTTCGCAGCAATCGCAGTGGATTTGCTGTCATTTTTTGAAGAGTTCCGTTGTCTGTCTCCGAAACTCATCATCAGATCTATAATATGAAATTTAAATGGGACCATTTCGGAATAAAGCCCTTTCGAATAAAAAAAGAATTTTGCAAATCTGTCTATATTATGACAGAGTTATAACCGAACATACATAAAAAAAAATCGAAAAATAACACTTTAATACTTTACGTGGCATTGCAACGCATGGTAGAGCTAGTCAAACATATTTAGTGAAATATGGGTGTAGGTACTAAAGTAGATACGCGTCTGAGTTCCTCTACGGGAAATACATAATTTTATTGTGTTTTGTGATGGGTAGTAACGTCCCTTTGAAGCCTTGTTTATCAATATCAGTGTAAGCCCCTTTTCACATGCTCCGGATGCCAGATAGCGAGAAATTCCCGAAAGTGAATTTATGGATAAGCCTGGTAAATTGAGCCGGAAGGTATGTGTGAAAGCTTTTCATGTTTATCCGTAATAGTAACAATAGTCCTCTTGCCCCAATTTCGATTACAGCGGAGATTATCCATAGATGCGTGATGTATTACTGAGCGTTTCTTCTCACGTTCTGATAGTAAGACGGAACGGGAAACATAGTCTTAGAAAAGTGACATTTCATCAGTGATATCTTCATCGTGAATTGATATACGTTATCGAAATGTTACATGGACATTGGTCAATTTCATACATTTTTTCATTTTGAAAAAAATCGCTATCGACCGTCAGACCCTGCGCGTCCCCGATCGGAGACGCGACAATAGATTATTAATTGTGTCTGTTATTTTGGGGCCTGACGGATTAAATGACATTTTGGTGTAGAGCCCCAGTCGAAGGGCTCGTTAGTTAACATCTATACCGGGGCCATTCTTACCCATACAAAAGCTGAGCGTTAGAAAAAGGGCAAAAAAAAGCAAGTAAGTTAGTTTTTAATGCTGCACCATCACAATTTCAACCGAAAGACGGTGAACATAGGCCTCCCCCAAGTATCACCACAAAGACCCGTCCTGTGCGTTTCGTATCTATCGGATTACCATGACCCTCACCAGGTCATCGGTTCACTTTATGGGAGGTCTTCTAACGCTACGTCTTCCGGTACGCGGTCGCCTATCCAGAACATTTCAGCCCCGACTGCAGTTTATTAAATAAAAAAAGAATAATTAAATGACACAATATTTCATACCACTATTTGAGTCTTCTAAGACACTGCATTTTCCTTTTAAACTTCAATTTAAAACACTTTCTTTCTCCTAAGGAGTCTTAGCTGTGCGAGTGCCGTAACCTCATTACTATTCAATATTCTTCAGAGACTAGATAGCGTTTACCTATTCGTTTAGTCTGGAGCTTATTTAGATGAAATTGCAGGTACGTTGTACTTATAATTAGATGTATGAAGCACACCGAGTAAGGCAGACATGACGTTTTATTTTTACTGATTTAAAAACAATATAATTTTGTAAAGTAATGCAATAAATAAAAATAAAAATCTTATATTTCAGACAAAGTCCATAATTTGTTATAGTCCATAATGTGTCTAACATTACACACAACTTAAAATCTAGTGTTAGTACTTATAACTACAAATCAGAAAAAAAAACTAATTTCTATCTTATTTTATGCCACAGTGACCAATGTCCCAGTATGGGGCTATCCCACCTATCCGCTATACAGTGTGTTTTTATAATGATTGTGCACATACCGAAATGAATCTAAGCTTAATTTTATTAACACGAAAAATACAAAAAAAAAATCATTATAATTTTATATTTTTTTAAATTGATGAAAAAAAAAAACAGATTTTGGCTATAAAAACATTTTTATTTTCAATTGAGGGTAGTTTTTTTCACAATTTTCATTTTATGAGGACGCCTAATTACTTCCAATCATTATGTTTCATCGCGATGGATTATTTAGTTTAAAAGTTAAACCATTTTGTTTTCGTTTGTTTTTAATATAAAAAATAGAATAGTATAGAATAGAATACTCTTTATTATGTACTCCATATAAATTACAGAAAATTATGAAGAAAACATTACATAGGGTGACACAATGGGCGGCCTTTTCGCTAAAACCGATCTTTTCAAGACAACCTTTTTTTTTGTGGGTGGGAAATCATCCAGTGACATCTCCGGCTCTGGGTGGAGCGGGAGACTCTTACTAATTAAAACCCACCCCCTGTCTCTTCCTTGCCTGAGTGCCCAAGGGAGTGGTAACTCTGTTACGAATTTATCCGCTTACCCTAGGCATATTCGCTAGCCATCTTGAATGAATATTTAGATTTTACGCATAGATTCCCTTATTCCGATATGTGCACATTATAAAGACTCACACTGTATGTGTTTTGTGATTCTTTTTCTTCTTTCAAATCGATGGTTTTCTAACTTTTAAAATTCTTTTGGCCCAGAAACTGGCCACATTAATTGCAACGTCAGTAGCGTTCATCAGGTGTATGGGTACTTGGGGTATTTTAGTATGTAAGTCATATTCTAGACATGAGTTATTAAATGTGGATGGATGGAGAGGGAGAGGGAGCCTCCCTCTCCCTCTCCCATAAGAAAAAATGGATTGATTGTGTGAGGAATGATATGAAAGAAAAGGGAGTTAGTGATAGCGTGACCGCTCATAGGACCGAGTGGAAGGAAAAAACGTGTTGTGTACGGAGAGGGAGAGGGAGGCCATAGAAAAGATGGATGAATTGTGTGAGGAGTGATATGAAAGAAAAGGATAGGGTGATGGTGTCGACAGAATGGAAGAAAAAAACGTGTTGCGCCTACCCCAAGTAATATATATGGACAGGAAGATGATGAGTTATATCCCGGATGAAGGTACCGTACTCACGTTGGGTATCAGAGTCTATAAAATCCCATTTAGCCAAGTTTTATTTGTATTTTCTTTGTAATTACTGCCGAAGTCACATAGACTGTATGAATTTCGGTTGTTGATTATTATTTTTGTGTGTCATAGTCATGTGAAGTATTTAACTATGGGGCTCGATCAGATGATTCTAAAATTGTAACTTAAAAAAAGATAGTAAATAAAAAAAATTGAGTCAAAAATCCGTCAAGACGACTAAAAAGTTCCAAATAAGTCACTTTTCAAGCAGTATCAATCGCAGATTAAACCAAAATAAATGACTAAAATAAAGTGTATCTGACTGCTTGAAAAGTCACAGTCCAAAGTCAAAATCATTTATTTGCGTAGATAAGGTACAGAAGCAAAATTATTACAGACCTCTTATTCTGCCATTAATTTCGGAGTACAAATTAGTCATAGAAGTTATTAGATTTATAGTCAAAATTCATGCAATCAGTCAAAGTAAATTAAGTTCAACTTACATAAATTATTATTAAATTAAAAATAAATTGTATTACATAAATTGAAAGAATTAATGTTCCAACATTAATTTTTTTAAGTATCATTATTATCTTCTACTGCTTTATAATCTATAAACTCAGGCACACTGCCACTCAAGTGACTTGTTTGGATCTTTTTGTTGTTGTTTTGCGGTCGATTGTTTTGACACATCATTGACAGTACACTTGTTACTTGTCATGGTTTAAAATCTACACTAATATTATAAAGAGGAAAGATTTGTATTTTTGTATGTAACGAATAAACTTAAAAACTACTGAACCGGTTTTAACCATTTTTTCACCAATAGAAAGCTAAATTATCAGTGAGTGATATAGGCTACTTTTTATCCCGGAAAAATTGCACTTTCCGCGGAATAGGTCACGGGAGCGAAGTCACGGGAAAAGTGCTAGTATCCAATATTCAGGGTGTAATGGAAAGGTGTGGTCATATTTTAAGAACCGGTTCTGAACATGGAAATGAACAACTTTTTCTAAGAAACAATTGAAAACTCCCAAAATAAAATTGGACTTTCCATACAAAGATTTCAGCTGATCATTTTGTATGGGGGAGGCATATATTTTTTTTGAGAATTTCCTCCGGTTTTCTTGAATAACGTTGTTCATATCGATGGGCAGATGCAGTTCTTAAAACATGACCACACCTTTCCGTTACACCCTGTATAGTGAGCAATGTTGACGACCAATATTCATTTCTTTTCTGAATGAAAAGAGGCTTTTGTTCCGTAGTGGAACAATAACATATAGGAAGACATTATTATAATAATGACTCATAAACATTTAGTACTCCGGAAAGAAGGCTCCGTTATGGCTCTGATAATAAATACATGTACGGATAGCAACGATGTTTCCATAAGTAGCGCATTGAAAGAGAATTTATTTCAAAAATCGAAAACGCAAGTTTGTTTGTTTATTACCTTTTCACATCTAAACCCATGAACCGATCATCATGAAATTTTGTAAGGTTACAAAAAAGGACATCTGATACCAAACATCCAAAAAAAAAGTACCGTTCCCGAGGGGGTGAATAATAACTTTCGACGGTCACAATGGGGTATTTTAATAAAAAAATCTAATTAGTTTGTCAGTTAAATAACCAAAAAATATTGGACATTCCATTTGCTAACCCTACATAGAAGTAAACAAGCTATCGTTTTATTTTATTTTGAAAGCGTGTCACAGCTACCCTCCCCGTTATTAGAGCAATAGAATCCTTATCTCCGGAAACAAATAAACTTACAGACAGTTATGAAGATTGAATATTTTCACAAGCTTTAATATTTCTGATCAGTTTCCCATTATTTGACGATTGAAGAATGTACTTGAGCATTGACTGTTTATTTACGGTATGAAGGTAAATTCTGGGTTTTGGCTTTAATACAACGTTATTAAACAGGTAAAAATAGCACTAGAATACACAGGGTGTAAAAAACACATCACAAAGCCGTCAACTAAGCATACTGTACATTCTAACAAAGTAGTTATGCGCAAGAAATGTTGCTGGAAAACTACTTTTTTTTAAGGATGAAAAAGAAAGCAATTTTTTATATAGTGCGCAATGTAACGCGAACCCTGGCAAGCTGAGTTCTGCCCAGGGGTTGTGGATAAATCCAAAAGATAATTACCGCGCCCCTTGGCACTCAGGGCAAGGAAGGAACAGGGGTGGGTTTTAGTCAGTAAGAGTCTGACACGCCCTCCCGCTCCACCCAGAGCGGGCGATGTCATTGGATGATTTCCAACCCCCAAAAAAAATAAAAGAAAGGCAAGTTGAGTTAAGCCTCGCCCCTTCACTCTAAGCCGCGTACGTAATTGTCGGATACGTTTGATATTCATTGCGTTTTTGTAAGTTCAAACGCGTAATTTCGAAAATTCGAAAAAAAAACCAAAATTCAGGTAATGCTCGTCTGGAAAAAAGTTTAGTAATAACACTAGGAATTAATCATTGGATGATTTCCAACCCCCAAAAAAAATAAAAGAAAGGCAAGTTGAGTTAAGCCTCGCCCCTTCACTCTAAGCCGCGTAGGTAATTGTCGGATACGTTTGATATTCATTGCGTTTTTGTAAGTTCAAACGCGTAATTTCGAAAATTCGAAAGAAAAAAACCAAAATTCAGGTAATGCTCGTCTGGAAAAAAGTTTAGTAATAACACTAGGAATAAATTTTCGTAAAAAGTAAAAAAAAAAAAATTACGACTTTGACCTCCAATATCTCCAGAACCAGTGGATTCCCAGGTATAATCTAGTGGAAAAAAATTATCCAAATAATGGGTAGAATATGTGGCTTTCGTCTTCGGAAACTGTCGTTTTACACCCGATATACCACTGTTTCACACCTGTATTTCTTAATAGCTTCAACCTAGAGTCTTTGAGTGGTCAAACGAGAGCCTATCAATAGTAAAAATATAGTAAAATAAATATATTGAGCCGGACTAGAAAATAGTCTATTCAGTGGCATATTAATAGTTATAACATGCTTTATGACTAAAAGTAAACACGCTATCGTTTTATTTTATTTTGAAAGCGTGTCTTAGCTACCCTCCCTGTTATTAAAGTAATAGAAACCTTGTCTCCGGAAACAAATAAACTTACCGACAGTTATGAAGATTGAATATTTTTACAAGCTATAATCTTCCTGATGAGTTTCTCATTGTTTGATGAATAAAGAAAGTACTTAAGGAGTCATTAAGAGTATTGGCTGATTATTTATGTTTGTAGGTGAATTCTGAGTTTAAAACTTTTTTTTATTATGTGCAAAAATTGGGGATAATAGTCACTCGAGATTTTTATTTTGTACAAATGTAAAAATAAAAATACTAAAAATTGGTATAATTTTTTTTCGTTCAATTAATTTGTTACTTTTTTAGTAATACTTATATTTCTATGTTGTATTTTTTTAATTGGGTTCAAATGGTGTAATTGTCGTCGGCCGTTGTTTTTTAAAAATTAAAAAACAAAACAAAAAATTTACAAACATTTTTGCACATAAAATTTTTCCATTCGCATTATCATTTTTAAAGTAACTTTGTATAGTAAAATCAGCAATATTCGTTTGTTTATATCGAATCTTGAATTAGGTAATTTCTTGGTTATAGTTTTTATTTGCGTGTTTGTTTTGGAATAGAACCACAGAGTATGGAATTACCGTCAGTGACTAGACACGCTAATATTTATAATATTTATGCCACGCATAAGTATTGGCAGTCATAGCCATAGCTAAAATAAAGTAGTTGACTCGATTCGAAAACAGATAGAATTTTTTCTGTGAGTTAACCTTTCAAATCTGGTGGAGCGGGAAACTGTCAAGTAAAATTACAAAGATGCACACAATGACTTATGACGTCACCGCCATTAGGTACGTAACCTAATGGCGGTGACGTCATAAGTCAAAAGGCGTACAAAAGGGATGGCGAGATGTTCCCACCACGCCCTTACTCTTCTTTATACCAATATTTGAAATACTAATTACTGCTTCATTTATAAACCAATTTTGATGCTGTTTGCAGAAGAAGTTTTATTTTTAGTGTTATTTGTTTTTTCCACTATAGTCATGGACTGTCAATCGGTATGAGTAAACGGTGATATTTACAGACACGCTTGGCTTGTATGTAAACTTTTTACCATGTCGACTCTAGCTGTGGTCAGTTGACCACCAATGTGTCTGCTCTGTGGGACTACCTTCACAAATTTAGTGAATACATTACATGAACTTTATGTGTCTCAAGTTTTATGTACACACGCCATTATTATTTTATAATATGTGTGACCGCACTCAAGTTTTGACTGTCATAGCAATAGTCAGAATTATCACGGACTGTTAGTCTGTATGAGTAAACGGTAAAATTCAAAGACACACTTTGTTTGTATGTAAAGACCAGCAGGTGTATTCGCTTACTCAGTTGACATTCAATAGGATAGGCACTATGCAGTACATTGCTGCTTTGACGTCTAAGAATAGTTACAGTGTCTGTTATAATCGATGTCCACCGAGCAATGTACTGCAAAATGCCTATCAAATTGATGTCAACTGAGTTAGCGAATACACCTGCAGGTCGTCTCTTGCAGTGGTCAGTTGGCCACCGATGCGCTTCATGCTCTGTGGGACTGCCTTCATGAATTCAGTGAATGTATTATCATGAATTTTATGTGTCTCATGAAATGGCTGCATAAAAATTGAAAAATTGAAAAATTCAAGTAGTCAAGTGACTGTAAATAGGTAGATTAGGTATCGATTTTAAGCTTCTTTTATTTCACAAGCGTTGAAGGATTCATTTTTAAGGACCAGTCATCATAAAAAATAAGCGGGAGCACAAGGTTATTCCGTGGTAATTTAACGAAAACTTTTATAAAAGTTATCGATCCGTCACCATCGCAGCTTTGTGAACTCTTGTTTACAAGATTTACTGTATTTTTATCAATTCTCTTCGATCAAAATAAAGTGACGAGAGATTTGAGTAAAAGTTTGATTTTAACGCGTCAAGTCCCTCATTAGCAGACACAATTAAAAACCTATTGTTATGGCGACGCGAGGGGCCTGACGCGTTAATCAGCCTATTAATACTTGTTGCCATCGCGGTCAAACCTAAATAAGTTTGGCAAGGAAGCGTGGAGGTTGGCGTAAGAAAAGAGTGGCCTATGATATGCCACAACATCGACCAAAGATGAGAAACTGAAGACAGGCGTGGTCACCGAGGCAGGCCTAACAAAATACTTTTTTACGAAAAATACAACCAACTTTTTAGTTATGTTTTACCCCAGAACTAAAACTAAATATTAAAGTTATGCCCGAATTAATAACCCCAATAAAATGGAATTTGTTTATATATTTTTATTGTTGATTTTTTCAAAAATTGCCGAATAAATTTCTATAAAATTTATATGGAACGACCTCTAAAGTATAACGTACTAAACTTAAAAAAAAATCATCAAAATCTATTTACAAGTGGTGGAATAATCGTGTAACAAACATACAAAAAATAATGAAAAAAAACATACAGACAAATTGAGAATCTCTTCCTTTTTGTAGTCGGTTAAAAACTCTGGCATGATGATCTCGATTTGTTCCTGACCGTAGAGGACAAGACACAAAGAGAGCTGAATAGATATGTGAGAGGCCTTTGCCCAGCAGTGGAACAGCTTGGCTGAGGAGTAAAAATTGGAAACTATTCTCCTTTCAGAAAGAAAGAAGGAAAATACATTTATTGGCCACAGTTAAATAAACCAAATTAAAAATTAGTGGCTTAGAGAACAAAAGAAACAGATATTAAAAAAAGTGATACTGAAAATAAAAAAGTAAAAAAAGAAAAAGAAAACTGATGCTAACTTAGAACCATATAACCCTTACAACCGTTAGTTACCCAATCCGCGCCATCTAATTAAAACATACAGAAATTCTAGTTTAAAAGGGTAACTAAATCTGGAACTAACATATATTGAAAAGTTAACAAAAGAGACGCTAGGTGACTGAGGTCACGAGCTTTGACGACATTTCTACGATTTTATACCAATCGAATTATACGGATTCACCTGTGGTGCAGTGCGGAGCAATTACGTGTTCACTTTTCTCTGGGACGGTAGCTTTCGCTATCGTATAAAGTGTACAAAATGTTTTTCGTATATAAAGGACACCTTTGTGTCAAAAGTTATACTATTAATAATCTGAAATATTCTATTTCCCTTCATCATCATCAGCCTTTTAATGTCCCCACTGCTGGGACACAGGCCCTCTCTCTGTGAGAGGGTGTGAGCCGTAATCCACCACGCAGGCCCAATGCGGATTGGTGGATGTCACATATATTCGAAGTTTTGTTTCTAGGACATGCCGGTTTCCTCACGATGCTTTCCTTTACCGTTTTGAGAGGCGTGGTGATGAAATAATTTACACAAAGTAAAGCGCCTACCTGGGTTTAAACTCACGACCTACAACTTGTAATTCGCGGCCGCTACTACTGGGCCACCACAACTCCTACTGGGCCTCCACTGACCATATTAGGCCACCACACCGTATAGTATTCTATTTCCCATACTTACTTTTTTTTTTCAATGACGGATTATTTATTATTTGATTATAATATACATATTATACATAACTAAACTAATAAAGTGTTTCAACCCCAAACGTCTCAAACATATAACTTATTTACTTCCAACTAGTGTCCGACCAAAGGTTTTGTTTCGGCTAGATTTTCGGTTTCATCCAAAATATGGACGAATATTTGGCTTGACCAAAACTAGAGTCTTTGAGCTGAAGTTTGTGATAGGGACCTAAAACTGACTGTCTCGTTTGTCTGTCTCTATATTATCGTTTTTTATGTGTAATCATGGTCGTATTATTGAATATTTAGCTTGGCTGAAACTAACGTTTTTGAGCTGAAGTTTGTAATAGGGACCTAAAACTGACTGTATCGTTCGTCTATGTGTATATGTTATCATTTGTGTGTAATCATCGTTTTATTAACTTCTTTAGTATTTTATGAAAGTTCAGGGCCTGTAGACAAAGTAACATCGCTTCGTAGCGAAACGATATCTAAATTCGTCATCGTCTCTGAGATATCGATAAACATTTCCTAGCGTTATCCGGTTATTTCGGTTCCTTCGTTATCTTTTTTGGCGATCACGATCGAGGCGAAGGCGAACTCTGAAAGCGCTGCTTGTCTACGCATTTGTATGGGATAAACACGATAGCAATTCATTTCTTTATGGTTTCGTTACGAACTATAACATTGTCTATCAACTTGCGATAACGATGTCGACTGACCACGTGACTTAGCGCGGTTTATGTCAATCTCATACATTTTAATCTTTTCTAACTTCGTTATCGTTTTTAAATTGTTACTTTGTCTAAGATCTTGAATGAAGAATGATCTTTTTCAAGTCAACATTTTGAAATTTTACCCGACTGCTCTAGAAGGAGGTTAATGTTTTTCGAGTGTATATAAGTATGTGTAGGTTTATGTGTATGTCTATTTTATTACGCGCTGTAGCCTAAACGACTTGATGGATTTTAACAAACAATGTATCGTTAGATTGGTCTTAACCGCCGAAGTGACATAGGCAAAATGAATTTTGAAAAAAAAAAATGTTGACCACCACTAGGTACCTAAGTGAAGTCCTATTTTTTGTGACATCATGTGGGGTATCAAATGAAAGAGCTCGATTTGATGATTCCAAAATGTAACTCCCTAAAATGTAGGAAATAAAGGAACTTTTTGTTATTTTTTATCAGTCGGGTTTTTTTAAATGTTTTTATCTTCTCAATTTTGCTGTCACCACGTGAGTTACAGTTTCGGTTTCTGCTGAAACTGGAAGGAAAGAAGAAATAAAGAAAATACGTTTAGTTGCGGTTAATATGACGCAATGAAAGATGAGGGAGGGGAGCCGAAAATTCGGCTACAGTTTTAGTTTTGGGTAAAAATCGTGTTTCAGTCAGACACTACTTCCTCAACACACACAAATCACGCCTCAACAGCTGAACGGACATAAAAGGTGAGGAGACCATGACCTCAATTAGGACATAGGATATGTTTAGGGTTCCGAAAGTCCGAATGAAAACGGAACCCTTATAGGATCACTCGTGTGTTTGTCTGTCTGTCTGTCTGTCCGTCTGTCCGTCTGTCACAGCCAATTTGCTCAGAATCTGCTGGACCGATAGAGTTGAAATTTGGCACACAGATGAAAATCTGTGACCCTAACACGGACGTGTACTCTGTTTTTTGGGGGGGGGCGGGGGTGGTAAATCATCCAATGACTTCTCCCGCCACCCCTGTTGCTTCCCTGCCTGAGAGCCCAGGGGTGCGGTAACTCATTTTTAGAATTTATCCGCTACCCCTAGGCATACAGGCACCGGCCACGATGGGCCCCGTCAGTGGCGGCTGACAACATCTCTTTGAGGCGTGCGAGGAACACTACGCGCCGTCGACGGGCCTGGTGCTGATCGGACGGCGAGCTACCCACTGCTCGCCGTCCGCAGGCCCGGGACGGACGTGTACCCTAAATAAATTAATTTGGAATACGGGGGTCACTTTTAGGGTGAAAATCGGAAAATAAAAAATCAATGTTTTTCAAACTGTGTCTAAATACATAATTTTGAAGTTATTTAAGAAAATAGATGAAAAATGACCATTCCACCCATATCTCCGAAACCACATATCATATTCATATTGTTTTGTATGTCGTTAATTTGTGGCAAATAAATTATTTTTCTTTCTTTCTTCTTTCACTAGGCCAAAAATTTGAAAAAATACAGAATGTAGTTCTTTACTCATAGATTACAGAAAAAATAAGGTGGAGGCAGATTAAAAAAAAAACCTGAAAAAAATATGATTTCTTCGCAACCCTTTGCGCGCGATCCCGACTCGCTCTTGGCCGGTTTTGGTTTTATCCAAGAAACTGGTTCCCACGGAAAATTTTATGATGTTCACGCGGGCGAGGCTACTGGCTAAAGCTAAAAGAATGTATAGTGAAGGTCGGACGACACGTAACAGATCAGATTTTGGTCTGGCCTTTATTAATTTGGGAATCCCAGCAAAATTCAAGCAGGTGATATTCACTTAATCACACATATTTGAGGAGTGTCTCAAGAAATTTGGGATTCTCAATTCTTTTCAACCGACTTCAAAGGAAAAGTTTTGCGTTTGTCATCTCAAAACTACGTTATTTACAGATAAACTGAATTGAGAAAATCTTTTTTTATTTGAAAGGATATACTTCAAGATTGGTTTGTTTTTTATCAAAATCCAGTTCTGATGATGCAATCATGAGGGATTGCGGGAACTACTCAAATAATATAGGCATTCCTAAAACAATTATAGTATTTTCATCAATAGGACAAGCATTTTACACTAAGAAAGTTATCATTTTGTGAAGTGGAATTGATGAAAACTTTTTTACAAAAAAAAACAACCGACTTCGATAAAATTTATATGGAACCACCTCGGGAGTATATTCTTTCAGATGAAAAAAAAAATTGAAAATTGGTTCACAACTGACGGAGAAATTGGGTAACATACATACAAAAAAAAAAACATGCAGACGAATTGAGAACCTCCTCTTTTTGGAAGTCGGTTAAAAAAGAGCACAAATTGTCATCAAAACTCTGAAATAATAAATATTTTACGGGTTGCAACAAATGTATCTCGATTAAGATACACGTAGCAGAGCGACTATGACGAAGTTTAAAATGCTACTACTATCACCGAAAGCAGCCGATGAAGCTGGAAGGTAAATGATAATGGTAAATGATAGACTGATGATAAATGATAAATGATGGTAGGCACTGGAACTCTGTTAGTAAACTATGTTTCCTAGCCGTGTTTCGGCTTATTGAAATTTTCATGAGATGCGCTCTGGCTATGAATGGTTTTACTAGTTTTATTCTATATGTACTTTACTATGGAACTAGTTTGTGGCACGCAGTTTTTGAATGACAATTATGTGGCCATATGAAAGTCAAAATAACTTTATCTCATTATTTCAGACAATATACGTATTATATATAACTAAACTAATATATGCCATATGAAAGTGTATCAATATCATATAGTATGTTAACAATCTTCGTATTTAAAGAGAAACTTACAGACAACATAATAATCTAAAAGATTTTTTTTATAATATTGGCAAAGGAAAATTTATGAGACGGGAAGGAAGACCCTAAATAAATATAAGTTCGGGAGTTTGGTCAACATTCAAGATTTGATGAAGAATACGGTCTTCCTAATCTTGACGCGCATGGGCTAGGGATATAAATCATCATGACATGTTACATCAAGAACCTTGGAAATTGCGTTAATTTTGATTTCGTATAGAGTTAGAATTATAAGTTTAATTGTTTTTAAATATTTAATGGCCTATTATTCCTTTTTCAAAATAAGTTATTCATTTTAGTGTTTGGGTGTTGTATTTTCAGTAATATTGCTATATTTATATTTTTTTTTATGAAGTCTAAGAAAACTCGTATTATTTTGGAATATGAGTTCTACTATGGAAATAATGCGTCTCAAGCGGGACGAAAAACAATCTCGCCGTCCGATCAGCACCAGGCCCGAGAGTCGACGGCGCGTAGTGTTCCACGCGCGCCTCAAATTTTAAATATACGTAGAAATGAAGAAGGAAGATATAGGTAATTAACCATTTTATTATGGCGCCGACTCAAAATTAGTTTACATAAAATTTGATATTTTATGTGGGTAAATTAGCTCAATACTCAAGACTTAAAAGGTTTATTTATTTTTTGCTTTTTAGTTCTTTTTCGTCGGTTGAATTTTTTGTTAAAAAGTTTTTAATGGTTTTATTTAGCTTGCCTTGTTTGTTAACTTGCAATGTTTGTATGTACATTGGGGTCAAATCTTACAAGCTGAATTTGAATCACTTGCTTATAACCTACGGAGTTAAGTTTCGTTGGAACTTTTCAGTTTCAACGAAACTACGTGTAAAATTTCACCAAATTTTGTGTACGCATTCAATTATGATAGCCGGTATAAAAGCTTTTTTAAAAAAGATTTTTTTTTTAGTTAAACTTATTTAAGGTTATAAAATACTCAGCAGAAAATAAGTAGGTGTTCTGCAAAGGGTGTAGTCTGTGTGCCTCAGTAAAGTTACAACACATAAGAATATTTAAGTTTAAATTCTTCATTTCGTTCACTTTCCATCTGACTTAGGGTTGGACCTCATCTGGCAGCACGGAATCGCATTTGTTCCGCCTGTGCTACCACGTGCTGCAGTATGCTGCCGCATGCGAACGCGCGCTGTCGCATTCCGCAGACAAAAAAGGCGATCGCACGCGTCAGCATGCTGCAGCATGGGTGGCATACTGCCGCGTTCTTTCATGATCAGTTTAGTTTCAAGCGCAAGATGGATAGGACCACGGAAGAGAGAGCAGTGATTCTAGCGTGTATTTTGCAAGAAATGCAAAATCAAAATAATAAAAAGATTCGTCAGTCATTGTTATTTCCATCCGTACGGCATGAATGAACAGGCTGCACTGAGCTGACGAGCGGCCGCGTGCGCCATTGTACGATAGAGTGAGACAGCATGCGATAGCAAGTGATCGGCGGTGAAAGGATGCGTTAGCATGCTATCGCGCGCTTCAGCGTTCCGGAGTCTCCCTGCCGACCATTGCATTTTGTCCGTGATGCCGATCGCCTCGAGGATTCCGCCGCGTGCTATCGCATTATGCTTTCTGTCTCGGTCTAGCAAATGGCAGTTCTAAGCGACAGAAAGAGAAAGGGCGACGGAAAAAGGCGATTCCGTGCTGCCAGATGAGGTTCAACCCAGAAGTACACAAGAGTCGTACCATCGAATTCATATTTTGTTACATTTTGTTTTATTAAAAATTGTAAAATTTGATCATTGGTTCCGGAGATTACCTACCCCTACATACGAACTTAATTAATACTTATAGATTTGCACAGCTTGAAAGGTAACTTAAGCGGCTAACAGAAATATTTGTATGGAGGAAAATCACATCCTGCACCGACCCTAGATAAACTGTAGGATGACGAGGCTCTTTTGCACTCATCTTCTATATTCTAACATATAAAAATCTCGTGTCACGATGTTTGTGGTTGCACTCCTCCGAAACGGCTCGACCGATTTTAATGTTTTTTTTTTTGTATATTTGGTAGGTAAAGAAAGAAAGAAGAAGAAAGAAAAAGAATATATTTGCCACAAATTAACGACATACACAACAATATGATTTTGCTAATTTAACCCTTATGGATATTGTTGGTAGATCTTATGTTTCTATGTTAGTAACAAGTTTAACAAAATAAAGGAAAGAAAAAAAAATGTAAGGAGGTAGGTATAAATAAATAAAAAGCAGATGCATGTCGTGGTTGTGGGAAGAAGGCTTCCACTTAGCATAATGCTATACCGTGGGGGACCCACAACACGGCGCTGATTTTCAGTGGTCGCCTAAGTCGCGACGTACGGAAACCAAAACCTTTAGATACTTAAGTCAGGATAAATTTAAAAAAAAAACTGAAGTAAAACAAATACAGTGAGATAATAATAAACTACTGAAATTATGATGTGTGTCAATAAAACGGAGCCTACTTATAGTCGCACTCGTGCGCTCGCGCTGGTTGGCGCCAAGACGGCGGCGGCGGCGACGGCGCGCCATTCAGACGCGCGCCGCTAGCCGGTGCGTAGCGGCGCGCATGACGTCAGGTAGCGCACGAGTCCCGTGCTGGCATGTACTGTGACATCACATATCAGAGTAGATATTCAGTTGTACTGGAAGCCGACCCCAAAATGGGTATATAATATTTATTAGTAATATTCCATTTATTTTGTCTTATCCACCAACCTGCACTGGGCCCTCAAGTTGAAATACGGCCCATTCTCTCTCATAGAGAGAAAGGCAAGACTTGGTATTTATTTCCAGTAGGCATGTCATTAATCAAAAGTCTAGTTGCCTGTTCGCATTACTAGGTCTTCATGGAGAAGAACGAGGCAAGAAACTCCATAATAGCACTCTTGTAGTATTATAAATCGTATTACAACTTTCTGATTTTATAATTCAATAACTGTCTTGATTCAAAATAACTTTATCACTCTGATTAAAAATCACCACAATTAACATTTTAAAATAACTCTTAAAAAAACCACTTAAAAGAAACATTTAAAATATAAAAATTAGTAGCCCACCGGTATCGGGAATAGGGTACAAGCTACCGATGGTCAGGGCTCCTGAAAAAGGGATCTCGTAACAATACGCGCCGTGTCCAGGAGTACCGCTTTCTGTATCAAGCCCTTGATCCAGCCGCCTAACGAGAGCCTCCTTACGTGTTCGTCGAGGCTCTTGACTATCAAGCCATTGGCCGTCACGACTGTCGGCACAATGACTGCTGTATCCACCTCCCACATGTCGACAACCTCGCGAGCCAGATCAAGATATTTTGTTTGTCTATCTTTTTCAGCTTTCATGAGGTTCTCGTCACGAGGGACCGCTCTATCAACAATCGCAGATCGCAGATCAACGTTTGTTGGGTCAGCTAGTATTTCTATAAAATTTTCACAAGACTAATGCATAATCGCTGAAAGCTCTGAAAATGGAGCCTTAAGTTCGATAAAATAAGATTTAAAATTTATCAGCTTAACGTTTTCTACGCTAATCGGAGTAATAATCCTAAAAGGCCATATACCGTCATCATCATTCTCGCGCCCTCATCCCAATTTATTTGTAGTCGGTACAGCAATTCTTTATCGACCCATCTCTATTTGCTGCCATCTCAATAGCCACCTACTTACCAGCCATGTCATCTTTTAGAAAATCCATCAATTGTTATTTCTTTAATCTTTCTGTACACTTTTTTTTTGTGGGTGATGGGAAATCGTCCAACGACTTCGTCGAGTCTTCATCGAGGCCGTCTCAGACTTTTACTGAATAAAACCTACCCCTGTTCCATCAGTTACCTGTGGTAAGGCGTGGTGACTCTATTTTGAATTTGTCCACGAAAACCATCCGTATTCAAAAACTCAACTACCATTTCACTTAATACCAACCTTCTTTCCAGCTCCCGAAAACATCAAGACAGAAGACAGGCGCAGCTGTGCCCCCAAGCTCCAACGATGGTGTACGAGCCGTCGCTGCCAGCTCTGGAGACTCCTGCTGCTGCCCTTCATCCCCATCCTGGCGCTTATCGTACAGACCACGCTGTCTCTGAAGAGCAGCATCACCAATGGCAGGGATGTGGCTGATGTTGAAGAACAGGTAATTAACTTTTCTGAAAACCACGACACACTTTTTGTGTCTGGTTGCCACTTAGTTTTTCTAAATCTATACCATCATTTAGAACATCGTCTTTTGTCTTAAACTAATGAGTAGTTTTGCTACTATGACGGAACAGATGAACACAGAATCCCAAACTCATAAACCACCTAGTATTCGGCTGAAAAATAAGGGTGAATTCTCTGCTCCGCTCCTTTCCACCCAGCTCCACTCCGCTCCACCCAGCTCCGCTCTAGTGGAAATGCATACCTAGACTCAATTTCAAAAGGTGCAGTGTCTGCCCTCCTCACAACGCAAAAGTTTACCTCCGTCACTTTCGTATGTATATTTTTGTTTGTTTTTCCAGAATCTTTTTCTGATCTTCAATGTTAGGAAAGTAATCAGTATTCGTTACCATTGGGCCAATAGGATTGACAATGAAATCTGCCCGCGCCTTTTCACAACTATCTTGGGGGTCGGCTGTCAGTCTAACCGGATGCAGCTGAATACCAGTATTTTACATGGAGTGATTGCCTATTTGACCTCCACAACCCAGGTACTGGGTAATACGATACCCATTGGTAAGATTGGTTGTCAGAATTTTCGGGCTTCTGACGACCCGTAACGACTGTCAAAGATCACCAACGGCATAACGTGGTATCCGAGGCACAGAGGAGTCTCGGTATGTTAAGATGGCAAGCGTAGTTTAACCTGATGGATCGACCCGTGCGACTGTTATTACTATAGCCACGAGCTCCTCACCAATAGGATTGACAATACACCACCAAAATGTCACATGGTCATCATCATCATCTTCCTGCCCTTATCCCATGTAAGGACGGTATTGATAAATGATTTTAATTTTGAAAGTAGTTTAACACGTCATAATTTTTGTTTTGTCCGTTTTAGCTAGATGAGGTCGTTGCTTCCTAGCTACCCTGAGAAGAAGCACCGAAACAAACTCGGAGGTCAAAGTCTCTTTTTAACCGACTTCGAAAAAGGAGGAGGTTATCAATTCGGATGTTTGTATTTTTTTTTTTTTTATTTATGTTCGGGCATAACTACGTCATATATTGACGGATTTGCAAAATTCTTTTTTTTTTCGAAAGGGGCTTATTCCGAAATGGTCCCATTTAAATTTCAAAAAGTTCTGATGATGGGTTTCGGAGACAGACAACGGAACTCTTCAAAAATTGACAGCAAATCAACCGCGATTGCTGCTATCGTATGTCTATGAATTGTTAACACACTCTAATGGGGAACCACAACTAAAAAGTGAAAAATAAAAAACTTTTTTACAAAAACTTTATTCCGAAATGGTCCCATTTAAATTTCAAAAAGTTCTGATGATGGGTTTCGGGTCTCCGAAACCCATCATCAGAACTTTTTGAAATTTAAAAAAAAAAAAAACAAAAAACAAAAATAAAAAACTTTTTTACAAAAAAATAGAACCGACTTCCAAAAAAAGTGCAAAATAACTTTAATTTCGGAAGTCGGTGTCAAAAAACGAAAACACAAAACAGGAACACCGACTTCCGAAATTAAAGTTATTTTGCACTTTTTTTGGAAGTCGGTTCTATTTTTTTGTAAAAAAGTTTTTAAAGTGTTCAAATTCATACAATATGTACTGAGCAAATCATATGAGAACCATGTACGTTTATGTCTGGGATGAGTTTTTGAGGAAAGCAACAAGCAAATTTGAGTGGACCAGTCCAGACAGTGCAAGCATTTGTCAGTTATCGTGAAGCTCAACTCAGAACTTTGAGGAACTCAACCAACCGACGAACAATACCAAAGTAAGGACATTTGGGTAGGCCGCAAAAATTCTCAAACTGCCATACAATCATAAAAATAAACATGAATATAACGACATACATAGTTATTACACCAATCGATCGATCGTCGATCGATGCCATTGATCGACGTTGATGGATTGGACGACAAACAATCGATCGTTCAACGTTGACTAATCCATTCTACCATCGATCGACGCTCGATCGAATGGTGTACCTAGTAGAAACTAATAAATAAGATTTGTGTAATAACACCCATACTTGGGGTCGGAGCAACACTTAATTTTTTTCATTCTGTCGTGTCCGCCGTCACGCCATCACTAACTCCCTTTTCTTTCAAATCACCTCTAACACAAACCATCCACTTTTCCTTTAGCATTCCTCTCCCTCTCCATCTAGCCACATTATTAGTCACGTGGTCAATCCCATATGATTTTGAACATTAGACAATCGTTATCAATATTAATTTGCCCAAAGTCAAATTAGTGACGTCACCCACATCTTCCTCATCGTTTAAATCTAACACACAGAATATCGACTAAAGGGTTCTATGAATCTTCAATCTCATACATTTTCATGAGAAGCTGACAGAAACGTCCATCAAAAGCTAGTTTATCGGTTTTGACGTAAAATAAATTACTTTAGAAATTTCTCTCGACAGGAAATAAAAGGAGAATAGAATACATCAATATTTTGCTTACTTGTTGCTAGTCATTAGTGCGGATTTTGTTGTGCACAAACTGAACTTAATTTAGGCTATTTTTATCTTTTTCTCTCTAATAAAACAAGAAAGAAGCGGACGTAAATTAGAGCTGACAAAATTTGAACTAATATTTCCATACAAATTAAGGGTACACGTAAAAACATGTCGGTTAAAAATACGGTGAAGCGCAAGCGCGTTTGACATCTCTTACTTAGTTTGAAGCCGTCCTTTTCTCGCACTGCCTTTTAGTACAAGATAGCGATTCTCTAATTTAGTTTAGTTATTGGACAAGAAAATCGGCACCATTGTTGGTTTTTAGGATTTCGTGGTCTTTACATTCATCCCAGGGATGTGCCCTAAAAGGCGTTGCATGGAGGAGGTTCCGGGGTAACCTTTTAAGAGGTCACGGGACCCCTTCCATGTGCTGATATTGATCACCGGGGTAGTTTTAGTAAGGTAAAAATCACACACTCTGTGATTTTTTCCCTAAAATTCTAGGCGCCTTTTTAAGGCTTCTCCTCCGTAACAATAAAAATATTTGATGTGGTGAACTGTCGCGCTGGTCTCGCTACCGTAAACGTAAATATTTGCATGTGCTGAACTGTCGCGCTGGTCTCGCTACCCTAATCGTAAATATTTGCATGTGGTGAACTGTCGCGCTGGTCTCGCTACCATAAACGTAAATATTTGCATGTGGTGAACTGTCGCGCTGGCCTCGCTATCGTAAACGTAAATATTTGCATGTGATGAACAGCTGTCGCACTGCTCTTGCTACCGTAAACGTAAATATTTGCATGTGGTGAATTGTCACGCTGGTCTCGCTTCCGTTAGTGTAAATATTTGCATGTGGTGATCTGTCGCGCAGTTCTCGCCACCGTAATCGTAAATATTTGCATGTAGTGAACTGTCACGCTGCTCTCGCTACCGTAAACGTAAATATTTGCATGTGGTGAACTATCACGCTGGTCTCGCTTCCGTTAACGTAAATATTTGCATGTCGTGATCTGTCGCGCTGGTCTCGCTACCGTAATCGTAAATATTTGCATGTGGTGAACTGGCACGCTGGTCTCGCTTCCGTTAACGTAAATATTTGCATGTGGTGATCTGTCGCGCTGGTCTAGCTACCGTAGTCGTAAATATTTGCATGTGGTGAACTGTCACGCTGCTCTCGCTACCGTAAACGTAAATATTTGCATGTGGTGAACTGTCACGCTGGTCTCGCTTCCGTTAACGTAAATATTTGCATGTGGTGATCTGTCGCGCTGGTCTCGCTACCGTAGTCGTAAATATTTGCATGTGGTGAACTGTCGCGCTGGTGTCGCTACCGTTAACGTAAATATTTGCATGTGGTGAAATGTCGCGCTGGTGTCACTACCGTAAACGTAAATATTTGCATGTGGTGAACTGTCACGCTGGTCTCGCTTCCGTTAACGTAAATATTTGCATGTGGTGAACTGTCGCGCTGGTGTCGCTACCGTAAACGTAAATATTTGCATGTGGTGAACTGTCGCGCTGGTGTCGCTACCGTAAACGTAAATATTTGCATGTGGTGAACTATCGCGCTGGTCTCGCTATCGTAAACGTAAATATTTGCAAGTGGTGAACTGTCGCGCTGGTCTCGCTATCGTCAACGTAAATATTTGCATGTGGTGAACTATCGCGCTGTTCTCGCTATCGTAAACGTAAATATTTGCATGTGGTGAACTGTCGCGCTGGTCTCGCTACCGTAATCGTAAATATTTGCATGTGGTGAACTGTCAGGCTGCTCTCGCTACCGTAAACGTAAATATTTGCATGTGGTGAACTGTCACGCTGGTCTCGCTTCCGTTAACGTAAATATTTGCATGTGGTGATCTGTCGCGCTGGTTTCGCTACCGTAGTCGTAAATATTTGCATGTCGTGAACTGTCGCGCTGGTGTCGCTACCGTAAACGTAAATATTTGCATGTGGTGAACTGTCGCGCTGGTGTCGCTACCGTAAACGTAAATATTTGCATGTGGTGAACTGTCGCGCTGGTCTCGCTATTGTAAACGTAAATATTTGCATGTGGTGAACTGTCGCGCTGGTCTCGCTATCGTAAACGTAAATATTTGCAAGTGGTGAACTGTCGCGCTGGTCTCGCTATCGTCAACGTAAATATTTGCATGTGGTGAACTATCGCGCTGGTCTCGCTATCGTAAACGTAAATATTTGCATGTGGTGAACTTTCGCGCTGGTCTCGGTACCGTAAACGTAAATATTTGCATGTGGTGAACTGTCACGCTGGTCTCGCTACCATAAACATAAACGCGAATACTGAGAATGGGGTAATGGTTTCGATTTCCAGGTCAGGTATTATTATTGGGTTTTTTCAGTTACAGCCCTTAGTTTAGAAGTTGTTATGGAAAGAAAACTAATTTATTTGGCACACACAGATACACACAATATATGTACAATTAAATTTAAAAAAAAACAACTTAATTTGTAACAATTAGGTACATCGTGTGCCCCGCGGCTGCGCCAAACAGGTCCAGTTCAGCAAAATGACAGACAACTAGTAGTTGCCTGACGCTGGTTTTCAACTAATCCTAATGTTGAAGTGTACGGATGTGAATCAGGTTTTTTAAGTAGTTAAATATACAGTTAAATAGATAAATTTTAATGTGTAGTAAACGGTATACATGGCGGTCAGTGATAAATGAAACAAATAAAATAAAACAATAAGTTAGTGTTTAAAACAAAAAATAAAATAAAATGAAGCAACATGCCATTTTTAACCCACAGGCCTCCCAACTTAGAAGGAAAGCAGGCATTATACGTTTGTGCAACTTAATTCGCAAACCAACACACACACACCAAATATATTCAACTGCAACTATGCTCGACATCATATCAGTGAAAGGTTCAAGGTGTAAAATACTGGTATTCATCTGCATCCGGTTAGACTGGAAGCAGACCCCAAAATAGTTGGGAAATGGCTAGGCAGATTGAGTTTGGAAGTTCTTCTCTCTGGTTATGTTGGATTGTAGTCCCATCGGACTATGACAGCGAAGGAAGAGAATGCAACAGTGTGTGTTCAGAGATTGGAAAAGTATAATAAATGGTTCACGAAAAACCAATTTCATGTTGCAACCATGTTTTGAAGTGAAAACTTTAGGTGCGTTGGGCAGTATTGAGATGGGAAAAACAATTGAACTCGCGCGCCACCGACACCGTTACGGGATTCGCTATAGATGTGGATCGCGTAGCGGATCGCAAGGCGCGTTGGAGTATTTTGTTTTCACTTCTGACGGTAATCCCAGTTTGCCAGGTATTTTTTTTAACTTTGCTCCACACTAGGAATGACTGTTATGTAGTGGATGAGTTCACAAACATGTAAACTCACATCACAAGACACCCAAACCCGGAATAACAATCCGTAAGCTATACAAATATTTGTTCCGTGCGGGAATAAAACCCGTGACACCTTAACGTGTCGTGATCAATTGCCAGGTTCCTATTAGCACCTATGCTAATATATTTAGGTACAGGAAAATACTTTATTAGGTACACGCATAATTCACGCAATTTTACAAGTCATTATGACAATAGTTTACGGGTAACACTTACATTCTAAGGTATGATTTAATTGCCTACTCCTTCACATCCTGTTGCTATTAAATATATTAGGTCCCCACCTATGAAATCAGCGTTTTGTATGGAGAATTTTAAAGAAGTTGCATTTTTCATACTAACATTTTCTTAATTTTTTTAACAACTATGAACACTAATATTTTAAAACTTTCATGCAATAATGTTTAAAAACGTATTCCACTTAGATTAAGCAACAAAAATGAGTTCTGGCTAAGTTAAAACAAATAGTGGGTTCATTTCTGCTAACAAAAAGAGGAGTAATTTTTAAAGTATTTTTTTTTTGTATAAAACTATATGTAATAATCTTTTTTAATATTGGCAGTTGTCTATGACGGTAATTATTCGATAGAGTATCGAGCAATCGATGAATATTTTAATTCATAGAAGTCTCGTCACTTCTATGAATTAAAGTATTCATCAATTGCTCTCTATTTGTGATAAAAATACTTTTTTACAAAAAAAATAGAACCGACTTCCAAATAATGTATAGCATTATTTCTGGTTTTTTGTCTTCGTTTTTTGACAACGACTTCGGAAATTAAAGTTATTTTTCACTCTTTTTGGAAATTGGTTCTATTTTTTTTGTAAAAATATTTTTGTTTTTCATTTTTTAGTTGCGGTTCCCCATTAAATTGTGTTAACACTACGAGTACATAGACATACGATCACAGCAATCGCTGTTGATTTGCTGTCATTTTTTGAAGAGTTCCGTTGTCTGTCTCCGAACACATCATCAGATCAATATGAAATTTAAATGGGACCTTTCCGGAATAAAGCCCTTTAAAACAAAAAAGACTTTTACAAATCCATTTATTTATTACGGAGTTACGCCCGATCAAACATAAAAAATAAAAATTAAAAAATATAATCATCCGAATCAATAAACTCCTTCTTTTTGAAGTCGGTTAAAAACGCTAATATCATAGGTGGGAACCCGATATTTAAAATTAATTAGAAAATTTCGGTTGAGCTAGGTACGAGTCCTTTTTTTTTAGGGAACCCACCCCTGGGCCTGTCTTGCCTGAGTGCCCATGGGGCGCGGTAACTCTGTTACGAATTTATCCGCGACCCTGGGTACAAGTCCTATCTGCCGACTTTTTCGTATACTCTTCCTCACTTGCCAAAAATTAACGTACTGACACATCGGTTTTATTTTAACACACTTATAACTTACCAACTAAAGTTATATAAACAAATGTTAGATATTAGACACATTTCCCGGTTTCCGATTTAGCTGAAATTTTGCGTACATGTTTAGTTTCGATGACAATGCATGGTTTGTTATGTGAAATCATTTTAAATCTAATATAGCAGACTCTCCAACATGGCGGACTAGAAATATTATACACATTTCCATGACATGGGTCACAATCAGAATCAATCTGCCTTGCCTTTTCCCAACTATCTTGGGGTCGGCTTCCATTCTAATCAGATGCAGCTGAATACCAGTATTTTACATGGAACGACTGCCTATCTGACCTCCACAACCCAGTTACTGGGTAATACGATACCCCTTGGTAAGACTGGTTGTAAAGCTTTCGGGCTTCTGACGACACGTAACGACTGTCAAAGATCCACGATTGACAGCTGGGACCAACAGTTTAATGTGCTTGCCGAGGCACGGAGGAGTATTGGTATGTAAAGATGGTCACCCATCCAAGGACCAACCCCGGCAAGCATAGCTTAACCTGGTGGATCGACCCGTGCGGCCGTTATTACTTTAGCCACGGGCTCCTTACTGATTGTGTGCTAAGAATATACGAAAAATAAAAAAATGAATGTGTTTTTAGTTTTTTAAACTACAGAAAACCGCCGCAACTTACAAGTTGTAGGTTGTGAGCTCAAACCCAGGCAGCATTATTTCATCATCACTGCAGCTCTCAAACGGTGAAGAAAAACACCGTGAGGATTAACGGTGAGGGTGCTAGAACCAAAAATTTTGATGACATGACTGTAACATCCAGCAACCCGCAGTGGGCCCGCGTGGTGGATTGAGGCCCTTTCCCACTCACAGAGAGGCCTCCTCTCTTGGAAGGAATGCTATAACATGGATGCTTTCACAAACATGTAAACTCACTTACACAACACACCCACCCGGTACAGCTATCTGTAGGCTATATAAATATTTACTCCGTGCGGGAATCGAACCCGCAACACCTTGACGTGCCGTGATCCGGTTGCTTTTAGCACCTCATCATCATCAGCCTTTTAAAGTCCCCACTGCTGGGGCACAGGCCTCATCTTTGAGAGAGGGTGTGAGCCGTAATCCACCACGCGGGCCCAATGCAGATTGGTGGAGGTCACATATCTTCGAATTTTTGTTTCTGGGACATGCCAGTTTCCTTACGATGTTTTCTTTCAACATTTTGAGAGCAGTGGTGATGAAATAGTTTACGCAAAGTAAATCACCTGCCTGGGTTTGAACTCACGACCTTACAACTTGTAAATCGCGGCCAATACCACTGGGCCACCACTGTTCTCCTATGCTAATATATTTAGGTACCTACAGGTAAATACCTAATTGACGCAACTGTGAGGTACACGCATACCTAATTCAGGCAATTCTACAAGTCATTATGACAATGTTTATGGATAACACTTACATTCCAATGTATGATTCACTTATTGCCTACTCCTTCAAATCCTGTATTTTTTTTTTGTGTGGTGGGAAATCATCCAATGACTTCTCCCGCTCTGGGTGGAGCGGTAGGGCGTGTCAGACTCCTACTGGCTAAAACCTACCCCTGTGCCTTCCCTGCCCTGAGAGCCCAGGGGCGAGGTAACTCTGTTTCGAATTTATCCTCAACCCCTGGGCAGGCATCAGCCATGACGGGCCTCGTCGTTATTGCTGACTACTCCTTGAGGCGCACGTGGAACACTACGCGCCTTTGACTCTCGGGCCTGGTGCTGATCGGACGGCGAGCTACCCATTATTCGCCGTCCGCAGGCACGGATCTACGGTGGCCGGAGATCGTCTCGCGGCGCCGGAAGCCCCAGGCGTCTCCTGAGGCGGCCGCTGCTGAAGGCGTGAAGGTGACTCTGTTGTTGAGTCTCCCTCACCCATGCCGCCTCCCTCTTCGCGAGCAATACTGCTTCGCAGAAGGAGAAGAAGCCTTCCCATTCCCTCTCGCTCCGTACCATAGCCTGAAGCAGGGCAGGGAGCGAGAGGTCGCAGCCGCCTATCGCATCCACTAGGAGACGGCGGGACTCCGCCGAAGCGGGGCAGACCTCCACCGTATGCTCCACCGTATTCTCTAGACGGTTCGCGCAGTGGAAACACCCGGGCGCTTCAAATCCTGTTGCTATTATATTTATAAAATAGCTTCTGACAGCGGCTTCGCCCGGATGGAATTAGTGCTTTCCCCTTTAGTAACTTTCAATCCCTTTTTGACACCCTTTTTTATTTTTTTGGTGGTGGGAAATCATCCAATGACATCTCCCGCCCTGGGTGAAGCGGGAGAGCGTGTCAGACTCTTACTGACTAAAACCCACCCTGCCCAGAGGCGCAGTTTCAGTTTCAGTTTTAACTACAGAAAACGGCCGTGACTCACAAGTTGTTGGTCGTGAGTTCAAACCTAGGCAGCATTATTTCATCATCACTGCTTTCCAAAGGTGAAGAAAAACACCGTGAGGATTAACGGTGAGGGTGCTAGAACCAAAAATTCGATGACATGTGACATCCAGTAACCCGTAGTGGGCCCGCGTGGTGGATTGAGGCCCATTCCCACTCACAGAGAGGAGGCCTAAGTCCCAATAGTTTGAACGTTAAAAGACTGATTGATTACGCAATAGATTAACGTGTCAGGCCCCTCGCGTTACCATAAGGTAACGCAATAATAGGTTTTTAATTGTGTCTGCTAATGAGGGGCTTGACGCGATAAATAATAACAAAACGCAGTGTGAAACTAGCTTTACCGGGACATCCCGTAATGCCAATTAGATATTTTATTGAAAATTCAGCAATCTGTACAGAGATGCTGGCAGTAGGTTAAATAATTGGCCGTAAATCAATACTGTTGGTTTGCAATGAAGGCTCAAACTGATTTTTCAGGCTTGTTAAAACACATTAAGTAAAAAAACTATCCAAGAACGAGTCGGACTCGCGCGCAAAAGGGTTCCGAACGAATCATATTTTTTTCAGGTTTTTTTTAAACTGCCTCCTTATAGCCACCTTATAGGTTTTCCTGTAATCTTTAAGTAAAGAACTACATACTGTATTTTTTTTTTTCAAAATTATAAGTCTAGTAGTTACGGAGGTAAGGAGGGGGGGGGAAACGGCAATTTTTCATCTATTTTCTTAAACGGTCATCATACACGGTTATAACTCGTATTGTCACCGTTTCCATTTGCGCGTACCAGTTTGGTTCTCGCTCCGTACATGGCACGTGACGGTGTTGGTCGGTGACGAAACGGTCTAGTTGGTATAGTCTGGTCTGATACTTTTCAATACAAAAAATATTTTTTTGCCTAACACGTTCCTAGCATGATTACGGCATGATCATACAAACAAACAAACAAATACAAATATTTAATTGGAACAAAAACATGTAAAAATTATTTTGTTTACGTTAATACTGCGTTAGTTTAGTAACTGTGTCGCAGTTATTAGCGCACACCCCAGGAGTAAAAGACAGCTGAGTTCCATAAAAAAAACCATTTTGGTTATAGAAACAGATAAAGTTAGACATAAACATTAAATAATAATAAAACTAGGACTAAACATTTATTTATAAAAGTTGTAGCAGTATAAGTGGGTGAAGTGAGTGTGTGTGTGGGTGAGTGTGTGTGAGAGAGGGTGAGGAGGTGCGTGCGTCTATGTGTGTGTAGGAAGAGTGGGTGTAAGTGTATGCGGAGAATATGGTATGAGTACAATTTAAATTTGTATGAGGCTCTCTGTTTCCTCATAAGTCAGGTCTTGGAGCCATTTTTCAATTTTCAGTTTACACTCTCGTAACAAAAGCGGATAGATATTTAATTTCTCATTTATATTGTTATAGATAACAGGACTTAAAAGTTATAACTTCTTCTCGCAAATTTAAGATTCTCTCTGACAAATCTCAATCAATCAATCAAATCAATCTTCAATCTGATCTCTGTCTGACAAATTCTGTTAACTCTACGTTTATGAGTATTGAGATTAGGATCATATTCAATATCAGTTTGCTTACGTAATATCAGAAATCGTGCTTATCAGAAATGAAAAACTTTGCAAAGAACATACAAGTCGTGCGTGTGGAAACGAATAGGTATATATAATATATAATATACCTATTCGTTTCCTTTTTATAATATATGCTATGACTTTTAGAACGTCTCTTTGTGCTCTTTTTTTACGAAAAATACGCGGACGAAGGAGTAACGAAAGGCCCAGTTTAAGTTTATTTGGAGAAGGAGTGCTGAAAGCTAATATTTTTTTACATAACATGCATTAGAAATAATTTAAATTAATAAAATATTACACACAATAGGTACCATCCATTGACACACACACATTTATGTACTATATAGAACCATAATATTGTACAAACTTAAAATTTTACGGAATAGGGATGATTCCAATATTTTTTTTTTTTTATCAAAAAATATTGGACACGTATTTTCCGCTTTATCAAATCAATAAAAAATTACAAATAAGTGCATCAAAGATCAGGAGTCGGCTTGTTACGTCACTTTTAAATAAAAAGTGTAGCAAGGTGTGACGTCAAGCAAAGATTCAACGCACTATATCGTCCTCATTTTTAGGGTTCCGTACTCAAAGGGTAAAACGGGACCCTATTACTAAGACTCCGCTGTCCGTCCGTCTGTCCGTCTGTCACCAGGCTGTATCTCATTAACCGTTATAGTTAGACAGATGAAATTTTCACAGATGATGTATTTCTGTTGCCGCTATAACAGCAAGTACTAAAAAATAGAATTAAAAATATAGTGGGGCTCCCATACAACAGACATGATTTTTTTGCCGTTTTTATAGATCGCTATAGCTGCACGAGTCCGACTCGCACTTGGCCGGTTTCAGTTCACGTGACAAGAGAAAAAATATACGTGTCCAGTATTTTTTGGTAATCTAACTGAAAGAATTCATTGATTTTTTTAGTCATCTACCCAATTATGGTTGAATTTCAAACACTAGGCTACCACTAGTTTACATAAATACATCATCGTCATCATCATCATCAGCCTTTTAAAGTCCCCACTGCTGGGGCACAGGCATCCTATCTGTGAGAGTGTAACACTTAAAAATGAATAAATTTAATTCGTGGAATGGAGCGTTATTTTGCAAGTTGACAGATTGACAGATTGTCGTTTGACGTTTCTTTTTCCAACTTGATCTGGAGCGAGTCTGCCTCTTAAACTTTATATATTGGAAAAAACTTCTTTAAAGCACTTAATGATGTCTCGAAGTGTAAAAGGGACCAGAGTCAAGTTCAAATGCTGTAAGCATAAGAATGTAGGATGCTGTAAGTGCTCTTTTTGGGATTTTCTGTAATGACGCTAAATCTTAAGCATGGCATTTATGATTCTCACCGAATCTTTCTCTTGTTGGCAGGGTTCCTACTTTACATTTAGTTTCATACGAAAAAACAATATAAAAATGGTCGGATCATAAACTTCACTTTATTTTTGGAAGAACAGTGCGGTCTTAGCAAAAGGTTCCGAACACAAACGTCCACGTGTCCAGAGATGACCATGATTAGATGACCACGGCTTAAATACTGCTTGTGGATCTCCTCACTGGACCTTTAATCTTCGATCTTCGAACGATAGGGTAATAGTGGTTCATCATAAATTGTGAGTTCAACATACAATTTTCTGTATACTGATTATTCTCTAGTGTGGTGCAGTGTTAACAATAAATGTGATATATGTGAAGACCAAATCAAAAGTCTCTTATTTATTACAAACATACCTCATGCAATAAACCCGAAGATAGGTAACTAGGGTCTCATGCCATAAATTATCTTTGACGCTAGCCGGTGGAAGAATAATTTCTTTACAAGAGAATGTGGGTTATAATCCACCACGCGGGCCCAATATGTATTAGTGGATGTCACATATCTTCGAATTTTTGATTCTAGGACATGTCGGCTTCCTCACGATGTTTTCCTTCACCGTTTTGAGAGCAGTGGTGATGTAAATAACTAACACAAAGTAAAGCACCTGCCGGGGTTTGTACTCACGACCTACAACTTGTCAGTCACGGCTGTTACCATTGGGCCACCACTGTTCGTATACTACATAAATAAATTACAATCACTATTTGCAGACCCTTATCACAACACTAGTGTTACGTGCTCTTTCATAATGCAGAGGGGTTCGTAGTGCAAATACCAGTCACCCTAGTCTTGAGCACTATCGATCTGTTTTCCTCATTACAGTTTCAAACTTATGGCTGTATTCGAACAGGTTATTGTTAAAACTAGTGTCCGACCGAAGGTTCTTTCAGTTTCGGTTTTGGGCAAAAAAAAAACTGGTTTCGGCTCGAGTTTCGGTTTCGGGCAAAAAGGTGGCCGAATATTCTGCTTGAGTGAAACTAGCGTCTATGGGCTGAAAGTAGTGATAGAGAGCTTAAAACTGACTGTCTCGTTCGTCTATGCGCAATCATTGTTTTATGAAAACGAGGCCTGTTTTTTTTATGGTCTGAAATTTTTTTCAAGTCAGAATTTTTGTAAATTTTTCTGTTACCTCGAGAGCAATGACTATGAAACTAGTGTTACGTGTTTTTTCGTAACGCAGAGGGGTTTGTTGTGCAAATACCAGTCACCCTAGTCTTGAGTACTATCGATCTGTTTTCCTCATTACAGTTTCAAACTTATGGCTGTATTCGAACAGGTTATTGTTAAAACTAGTGTCCGACCGAAGGTTCTTTCAGTTTCGGTTGTGGGCAATAGACCCTGGTTTCGGCTCGAGTTCCGGTTTCGGGAAAAAATTGGCCAAATAAAATGAATGGAGTGAAACTATGAGCTGAAGGTTGTGATAGAGACCTTAAACCTGACTACCTCGTACGTCTATTCGTGTAATCATTGTTTTATGAAATTGAGGCCTGTTTTTAGTGTTCCGTACTCGAAGGGTCCAAACGGATTCCTTTTGCTGTCACTCACATATCCGTCTGTCCGTTGTCTGTCACAAAATTTTGTTCCGACGAATTTTTTAACTTCCCGTATATCGTAACTTGAAATGTGGTGATAATGTAATAATAAATTATTACGTATGTTTTACTAACAAATTGATCAATCAGATTTTTTCTTCGATACGAGTAATTCTCTCATTTGGTACGGAAAACTAAATGTACATAGATTACATAGTACCAACACGCAGTTGGCCGGCATTTTTTAAGGTTTGAAAACTTTTACAAGTCAGAATCTTTTAGATTTTTTTTAGTATCACGAGAGTTTTGGTTTTTGGTTTTGGCCGAAACTGGAAGGGGAGCGGTTTCGGTTTCGGAAATCGTATTTCGGCCGGACACTAGTTAAAACTTAGCATTTGCAAACAGTTTGATAAGTTTTGTCACACCTATCAAGTTGGGAGGTGTTTATGAACGTGACGTTCGTAAGTTACGTTACTTGTTACTTCTCACGTTGTTCCTGAAACACAACGGACCACAAACTTTGTCTTTAGTAAGACAGGGCGTAGGGCCATGCAAAGCGGTTGTCATGAAAAACATGATGTCATTACATGGTTGATCATACCGTTCTTACATAATTAAAATATGGCATTTATTTGTTTTTAACCAACGAAAAAAGAAGGAGGAGGTTCTCAATTTGACCGTATATATATATATATTTAACCGACTTCGAAAAAGGAGGAGGTACTATGATCAACTTTTTTTTTTTCACGTATGTTCACCGATTTCTCTGTTAGTTGTGGACCGATTTTCAAAATTATCTTTTCAATGCTTCGCCATCTGTGGGGTAACTTAATGTCTTATTACATTCCTTCTTTTTAACCTACTTCTAAAAAAAGGAGGTTAATAATTCGGATGCTTATATTTTTTTTTTTTTGCTTGGGCATAACTTCATCATAAATATATTTACGGATTTGCAATTCTTTTTTGTTCGAAAGGGGTTTGTTCCGAAATGGTTTCATTCAAATTTCATACAGGTCTGATGATGGGTTTTGGAGACAAACAACGGAACTCTTCATAAATTGACAGCAAATCAACCGCGATTGCTGCGATCGTATGTCTATGAATTGCTAATACAGTTTAATTGTGAAAAATAAAAATCTGGTTTACAAAGAAATAGAACCGACTTCCAAAAAAAGTGCAAAATAACTTTAATTTCAGTAGTCAGTGTCAGAAACGAAGACACAAAACCATAAACACTGATGGTACACGATGATGTGGTTGATTTTTTTTTTGTGTGGTGGGAAATCATCCAATGACTTTTCCCGCTCTAGGTGGAGCGGGAGGGCGTGTCAGACTCTTACTGACTAAAAACCGCCCCTTTCCTTCCTGCCCTTAGTGCCCATGGGCAAGGTATTTGGTTGACGTTGGAACACACTTGCCTAGAAGTAACCTATGATGGATGTAGATAAGTGTGGTGAATCGGTAATTTGCGCAATGCTTTTCAAACGTAATTTTTTTTAGTAAGTAAATGTAGTGAAGACCAAAAGCTGACATTATAAGGTCTCTGAATCTTTGTTCTTCTTTTGTAACAGGTCAGCAGAGCAACAGAGTTGGGGAAGCTGGTGACGAGGCTGCAGCAAGAGAGGTCGGAAGTGGCCTTTTTTATCTTCACTAATGGGAGCACTTTGAGGTACGTTATGAAGATAGGTAGGTTTACTGTCAAAAAGTACTTTTATTGTTGTTAGGTTTCCAAACATCCGAATGTAAAAACGGAAGCCTTAATGGGATCACTCGTACATCTGTCTGTCTGTCCGTCCGTCTGTCTGTCACAGCCAATTTACTCCGAATCTTTGAGTTTAAATTTGGTACACACATGAAGATGGTGACTCAAATACGAACGTGTATTGTAAATAAACGCATTTGGAATATGGGGTCACTTTCGGGGTGCAAATCAGAAACTACAATCGCAGGCGCCTTTAATCACACTATTGAGATGTATAGCGGGAGCAGAGCACGCGCAAAGCCATCACAAAATAGCCTCTCAATTTAAACATAAAGTTCAATTTTCATGCACGATTAGTTATGCCTAGGGGTAGCGTATAAATTCTGAAAATGAGTTACCGCACCCCTGGGCACTCAGACAAGGAAGGAACAGGGTTTTTTTTTGAGTGCCCAGAGGTGCGGTAACTCATTTTCAGAATTTATCCGCTACCCCTAGGCATGCAGGCACCGGCCACGATGGGCCCCGTCAGTGGTGGCTGACACTAATCTCTTTGAGGTGCGCGTGGAACACTACGCGCCGTTGGCTCACGGGCCTGGTGCTGATCGGATGGCGAGCTACCCACTGCTCACCGTCCGCAGGCCCAAGGAACAGGGGTGGGGTTTAGTCAGTAAGAGTCTGATACGCCCTCCCGCTCCAACCAGAGCGGGAGAAGTCATTGAATGATTTTCCATCCCAAAAAAAAAGCTGTTTTGCTTAGCAGCTTTTTACTAATGCACAATTATAATATGAAAAGTATGTATGAGGTACCTAATCATAACAAAGAATAATTAAAAATTAAATTGTCTGTATGTCTGTCCATTGGTCTGTCTGTTTGTTCTGGCTAATCAACGCTCAGACAGCTGATGTTATATGGAAAAACTAAAGCTACTTTTATTTCAGGAAACCCTAATTAGGGTTCCTCGCAAAAAAATTAAAACCCATTTAATGTACATTGGTGCGGTTTTATGAGTTTGCAGGAACAAAGTCGCGGGCTACGCTTGCTAGTTGATAAAAAACTTTTTACAAAATAATACGACCGTATTCCAAAAAAGAAAATTCACTAAAAATTGCAAAGTAACTATAATTTCGGAAGTCAGACGAATTGAGAACCTCCTCCTTTTCGAAGTCGGTTAAAAGACGGCAGATAGTACCTAGCTAAACTTGTGTAATTAATTTCAATATCAACAGGATGTGAAAGAGTACGCCTGTAAATGAGACATTGGAATGTAATTAATTCCGTAAATCATTGTCATAATGACTTGTAAAATTGTGTGAATTACGCGTCTACCTAGCAATTGGGTCAATAAGGTATTTACCTGTACCTAAATATATTACCTACAATATATTACAGATACCTAAATATTTGTATAGCCTACAGATATTTGTTACAGTTCTGGGTGTCTTGTGAATGTAAGTATACATGTTTGTGAACGCATCCACGTTAAAGAAGTCATTCCTAGTCTGAAGCAAAGTTTAGAAAAAAAATCCTTAAGAGGGAACAGGGGCTTCGATTCTCCATAAAAATATATTCCCCTGTTTTCTTCCTGAATAATAGGCAATTACTAGAGCAATCAGTTTTTTTTTTATAAAGTCAAGGTCTGCTGTTGACACGTCCCTGTCATTTTTTCAGCAACTAATAAGTAAAGAAAATATGACCCTTCAAAAATAACAAAAAATTACCGCCGTTCTTAGAAGACTACCAGACAAATTAGAAAAGTTTTAACATAAAACATTTAATTGGGACCTAGAGATACTCTTTCTTAAATATTTGGTGGCAAAAATAATTTAATCGGTTTAGTCTTCGAAGGGAAAAAAGGGGAATACTAAACGTCGATCTCGTCAAAAATTTTGTGATATAGGTCTGAGTTGCAGCTGTCCCTATCGCTCTCTACAGGGGCAGGGTGCACGATGGCAATAGTTTCTTCAAATATCTATTTTGTAAATTCCTCGCAGGTCCTGTTCCCTCTTAACCACAATAGATTTTTTTCCATTTTTGCACAAACACAGTTACACTCTCTTCCTTCGCTGTCACAATCAGATGGGACGACAATCCAACACAACCAGTGGAAAGAGCTTCCAAACTACGAGCTGCCACTGAAAAATTCCTTAAGAAAAAACCCAATAGCCCGTCCTGGGATCGAAACCTTCACCCCATTCTTAGCAGTCCCGTTTACGTATACGGTAACGAGACTAGCGTGAGAGTTCACAATATGCAAAGACTTTTTTTTTTGTTACCGTCGCCGTTAAAAGGCGCCTGGACTTTTAAGGGAAAGACCAGTGAGTATGTGTGATTTTTTTCTAAACAATGAGCTAAAAAAATTACCACCGTTCCGTATCCTCTAAATAGACCACCCTGGAACCTATAAAAATCAAACTGAAAGCCTAAACCAACAATGACTAGCAACATATAAGCAAAATATTGAGGTAGGTATTCTATTCTCCTTCTATTTCCCGTCGAGAGAATTTTAAAAGTAATTTATTTTACGTCAAAACCGATGCACTAGCTTTTGACGGACGGTTTGTGTTGGCTGCCATGCTCATGAAAATGTATGAGATTGAAGATTCATAGAACCCTTTACTCGAATATTCTGTGTTATACATTTAAACGAAGAGAAAAATGTGGGTGACGTCACTAATTTCGTCATTACTTGACTTTGGGCTCCAGGCACAGTTGCGGTGTCTCTAGGCATCGCCAATACTCCTTTTTTTTTGGGTGGGTAGTCATTCAATGACATTGCCCGCTCTGGGTGGAGCGGGAGGGCGTGTTAGACTCTTACTGACTAAAATCCACCCCTGTTCCTTCCCTGCCCTGAGTGCCCAGGGGCGCGGTAACTCTGTTTCGAATTTATCCACAACCCCTGAGCAGGCATCGGCCATGACGGGCCCCGTCATGTTTTGCTGACAATTCTTTGAGACGCGCGTGGAACACTACGCGCCGTCGACTCATGGGCCTGGTGCTGATCGGACGGCGAGCTACCCACTACTCGCCGGCCGCAGGCCCGGGTCTACGGTGCCTGGAGATCATTTCGCAACGTCCTACGCCCAGGGCGTCTCCTGAGGCGGCTGCTGCTAAGGGCGTGATGGCGACTCAGTTGTTGAGCCTCCCTCACCCATTCCGTCTCCTCCTTCAGATCTCCCCCGTGTGCTCCATCGTGTCCTATGGGTGATCCTCACAGTGAGGACACCCGGGCGTTTCCCTCCACCTTATCCTACACAGGAACCTCCCGAAACTTCCGTGTCCGGTGAGGACCTGCGTCACGCGGAAGGTGAGGACGCCGTGGCGCTTCTCCAGTCACTCCACGAAGAGGGGCACTACCGCCGCAATGGTGGCGTGCGCAGCGCTGGGTTGCCACAGTCGCTCTCTCCATGTCGTCATGAGATCCTGCCGGAGCTCTGTCCGCCGAGCCGCGAGAGGTCGCGGCAGAGGAATTTCGCCCTGGCGTTTCGCCTCCTCGCGCCACTCATACAGGTGCGCGAGGATCTTTGCCTCCAGATCCCATGGCGATAGTCCGGCAAGGAGGCTTGCCGCCTCACGGTAGATCGTACGGTATCCTCGGATCATTTGGATCGCCATGACCCTTTGGGACGCGTTCATCTGGCGAGCTGATTGCTGCCGCAGGGAACGCGCCCACACTAGTGCCCCTGACCATGGACCGCATGATTCCCACGTAGAGCCTCCGGCAGGAGGCGTTTGGACCACCTAGATTGGGCAGTAGCCGCTTCAAGGTGGCCCCGGCCCTGTCCGGTCTGGGAGCCAAACGTCGGAAGTGCTCGACGAAGTTCCACCGGCTGTCGAGGACGAGTCCCAGGTACTTCATCGTCCCCTCGACGCCGATGTGAACCCCTTCTACCGTAATCTGGGAATCCGCCGGTGGCGCGTTCCGAGGACCATGAAAACAGATGGCCTCGGATTTGTGCAATGCCACCTCGAGTCCCAGTTGCCGGATCCTCTCCACAACTGTCGCAACCCCGCGTGTCATACAGTCGGCCGCCTCCTTGTGCGACCCCTGCGCCAGGACCAGCGTGTCGTCAGCGTAGCAGACTACGCTAGCATCTAATGATACCTCGTTTGTAAAAAATACATCCAGCCGTTTAGGCTACAGCGCGTGCCAAAGAAATAGACATACAAACATACATACAAACCCTCGAGGAACATTACCCTCCTTGCTGGGCAGTTGGGTTAGATTCCAGGTATCATCTGTATGGGTCAGATTTCGTAGTTGAAGGTAAAACATAATTATTTTCTCTTACTGCCAGTTTTGTAACTGTAATAAGATTCATTTGGTAAACAGAAACAATATTCGTGCCCAATTTTCGAGGTTCTCTCTCAATTTTTTCAGGATCCCATTATCAGATCCTGATGTCCTTGACATGGGACAACCCTTGAGGTATACCCTATCCAAGAAATGAACAATCATCAAAATCGGTTCATAAATAACGGAGTGAGGGCCGAACATACATACAGAAACGCTAAACGTATCCACAATTTTCGAGGTTTTCTCTCAATTTTATCAGGATTCCATTGTTACATCCTGACTTCCTTATTATGGGACCATCCTTGAGATATACCCTATCTTACAAAAGAAGAATAATCAAAATCAGTTCATAAATAACGGAGTGAAGGCCGAACATACATACAGAAACGCTAAACGTGCCAACAATTTTCAAGGTTTTCTCTCAATTTTATCAGGTTTCCACTGTCAGATCCTGACTTCCATGACATGGCACCACCCTTGAGGTATACCCTATCTAATAAAAAAAGAATAATCAAAATCGGTTCATAAATGACGCAGTGAGGGCTGAACATACACAAAAAAAAAAAAAAAATATATATATATATACGGTCGAATTGAGAACCTCCTCCTTTTTTTCGTCGGTTAAAAATAAAAAAAACCCCAATTTTTTTAACAAAAAATTCAACCGACGAAGAAGGACTAAAAAGCAAAAAATAAATAAACCTTTTAAGTCTTGAGTATTGAGCTTAGTTACCTACATAAAAATCAAATTTTATATAAACTAATTTTGAGTCGGCGCCAAATAATAAAATGATTAAGTACCTACATCTAGCCTTCTTCATTTCTACGTACTTAAAAAATTTAGATATTTAATAATCAGATTGTTGTTTGGGGCCGACTCAAAATTAGTTTATATAAAATTTGATTTTTATATAGGTAAATAAGCTCAATACTTAAAAAGGTTTATTTATTTTTTGCTTTTTAGTTCTTTTTCGTCGGTTGAATTTTTTGTTATAAAGTTTTTTTCTGATAGAACGTCACTTCTTCTAAGCTTATTAGATCCTTAGTTCGATCTCCAATTCAGAAAAACTTAAACCTAACAAATGAAAGCGTGAAATTATGGTTGAGGTCTAATACTTTATATCTTGCAGGTCAAACCTGTCGCAGCGGTTCGCGGGCACCAACAGAGCTATAGATCAGATGGGCTCTCTTCCGATGCTGGTCTTCAAGAACCGATCCAAGCCTGTGGATGGAGACGCCTTTAGAGCTGAACTTGACGTATTAAGGTAAGTAATAGTCGCTAACTTAAAAATATGATATTTTTCTCTACAACGAAAATCAGCCAAAAGTCTTTTCTGCAAGTCAACATGACATGTGGAATGTGGTTTAGTACATCCCTACCTCATCTTTACCTATTATACAGTAGGTACCCGTACCGTTCTGTGTCACCGCTTTACCCAGGTTACGGACTTTGGCCAGCTCCTTTCTTCTAAGTCATCCGTGGTTCTACGACTAATCTGAAAGGATTTGAAGCTCTAAAATCTGAAAAAATATGATACTAATATTTTAAATGCGAATGTTTGAATGAATGTTTGTTACTCAATCACGCCAGAACGGCTGCACGAATCTGGATGAAATTTGGCACAGAGTTAAATTATAATCTGGAATTTATTGTGCGGGAAGTACTAATCACGTGTAGGCGAAGCAGCTGGCAGAAGTTAGTCATTTTATAAATGTGTTTCTATACCAAAACTTTATATGTTAAGTAGGATCTTCATTCCTTAAAGGATTGCTAGAACACAGGCTTTATCACTTTGTCTGCATTAGTATTCGCAAGATATAGTGACGAATACGAAGCTGCTTGGGACAACGAACCACCAAGGTCAACAATTCAAGGTCACTACACTTCGACAATTACATCGACTTTAAGTCGAAATGAAAACGTGAATCGTTCAGATTTTCATTAAGAGGCTAATAACGTTCAAAGAATTGGAATCGATTGCTGTTCATCTCGATTAGTCTTGATAGAAAAAGCAATGAGATCGCTACGTTTACCTGCAAGCGATTTATTGTCAATACTGGATCCAATTTTGTGTCTTTGCAACAAATAAAACGAGCCTGAAGCGGGCTTATGGGATCTCCATGTTGTAATAATGTGTTTGTAAAGTTATGGGTTTCCTTCTATGTAAATCTTAGGCCATTGACTTACCTATAGTGAAGGAAAACATTGAGCGTAAACCTTCTTTTTGTTAGATGGCAAATAAGCCGACCAGCCTTTTTGTTTACTCCTTTCGCTGTTCTTTTCTGATTAATTTTGTTGCAGGACCCAAGACAGTTTAATCGTTTCTCTGGAACTCGTCGAGCTTCATTGCCTCAGCGTTTACTCAGGTGGTCGCCACTGTTGATTCTGGCTTACAGAAGTTACAGTGGTTTGGGAATAGTGTGGCGGACTTGTCCCAAAAAAAAATACCTTATTGACGCAACCGCAAGTTACACGCGTAATTCACGCAATTTTACAAGTCATTATGACAATGGTTTACCTATAACTACTTATATTCCAATATTTCATTTACAGGCCTATTCTTTTAAATCCTGTTGCTATTGAAATTAATTACATAGGTTTGGCTAGGTACTATCTGCCATCTTTTTAACTGACTTCAAAAAGGAGGAGGTTCTCATTTCGTCTCGTTGTCGCCACTGAAGTTACTCGTACAGTGGTTTTGGAATATTGGGCTTAGTTGCAACAGACTCTGCAAATTACACTATTTGCCAATAGTCGAAAAGCAATAGAATGTAGGAAGAAATATACGGACCGGGCGAGTTGGGAATAGGGATGAGTTGCAACAAAGTTTGAAGACATGTGACATCCACCAACACGCATTGGGCCCGCGTGATGGATTACGGCCCACATCCTCTCACAGAGAGGAGGCCTGTGCCCCAGCAGTGGCGACATTAAAAGGCTGATGATGGTGATGATGATATTTTAGATTATATTTTTAGTTCAAAAGTTTTTGTCTTATTATCTTGTTTTTATCCTCTTGGGCTGAGCTAAGGCCTCTATTTCTCCACACACATCAGTAGTTTACCGTAAGGAGTCAAGTACGTCCCTCCATCTTTCTAATGATATGCTACGATGTCACCTAGTATTGAATCATCATCACCATCATTAGCAAAAGAGATGCTTATGCGCAGCTGTGGGTAAAATTAGACAACTTACCCACAGCTGCGCATAAGCATCTCTTTCCTTGTCTCTATCGAATTACGAGTATATCTATCGGATTCCCGCGAACCTCACCAGGTCTTTAATCCACGTTATGGGAGGCTTTCCAACGCTGCGTCTTCCGGTACACGGTCGCCACTCCTAAACCTTTCGGCCCCATCGTCCATCTGTTTTACAAACAATGTGCCCTGCCCGATGGCTATGTCGGTTACTTTGGTCCTACTGGGGACCGATACACGTGATATTAAAAAAGATGCTCGTACACGGAGGGTTCCGTGGCATTGTAATAATAACACTGCGGTGTATAATATTGCAGTTTTAGGTCAGCGCCATCTCCTGACCGATAGTGGAACTAATGTAATTTTTGTTGATGATTTCTGAAAAAGTGTGCTATTTAGAGACATCGTTTTATTTTTCCTGTAATCTTTACATACACTTCTATCACATGGAATAATTTAATTTTTTTCTCTATGCAAACTTCGGAGATAAGAGGGGGGGGGGGGGAAGCTATCTTTTTTCATATGATACTCAATATGCCCCAGTAGCCCCACTTGGATTTTTTTAAGATTCCCTTTCTGTCCTTGTTGCAAAAAAAAATATACAATATATATTTTTATTTCTGTCATTTGAAAAATGGTCGGATAAACGTCATCTAAAACTATTCCAAATTTCAAGTTCTGAGTCGCACAATAAGGGTTCCTTTTTACCATTTAGTTACGGAACCCTAAAAAGAACACTAACGTTATTATTTGACCTTAGATATAGGTGCAGTAGTGGAAGTTCTCCGGATGAGCTTCTTTACAAAGAGACATAATGTTTGAAGTTATTCCAAGGCCATACTTGTAGTAGGTCCAGGAAAACATTGCGTGAAAATCTGGGCAGGGAAATAACAAGTAGGTATCCCACGCTTGGACACTAATCCTTAACCTACCTACCAATAATATCAGATTTCCCCACGATGATTAACCAGAAGTAAGAAAGGTCAAAAGGATCTAGGACTAAAATAACCCCACAGCAAATATCAATCAATTCAATCACAGATTAAATTCCACCAACTGCATCAGTCTGCTTGAAAAGTAACTTGCTGGGAACACTTAGCACCTCAAGGCCCTGCGTCGACGAGAGGCGACAGCAATCAACACCGTCGTCAGGCCCCGCCGTCGCCATAAGCGGCGGCAGTTTCGCGCGCTTTAAAACTCTACTAATAAGGAACGGTTTTAGTCCGGCCCCGCCGTCGCCATAAGTGGACGGCGGGGCCCGACGACAGTGCTGATCACTGTCGCCTCTCGTCGACGCAGGGCCTTGAGGTGTTAGTTTATTTCGCAGTTTTGTTTTTTTTTCCTACTTTTGAAAGAGTTATATTTTGAAAGCGCTCCTCAAGCCTTTCATTTTGATGTCTGTTAACGATCAAGTCACAAACACAAAAAAAAATTACAACAATTACCGAATTATTAATTACTAATGGCGGCCGCCATTTTGTTTCTTTTTTCTAAATTAATATAGCCTATGCCACTTCGGCTGACAAGAATAATCTAATGATACGAGTACCTCGTTTGTTAAAATACATCCAGCCGTTTGGAGTATAGAGCTTGTCAAAGAAATAGACATACATACATAATCCTCCTTCTGGGGTAGTCAAGTAAAAGGGGCACTCGATCTGCAATAATGACTGCCAAAGTCCAAAATGTATGGCATTATGGTAACTCCATACATTTTTGACTTTGACAGTCGCTACCAAAATGTCACGTGTTCAACCCGTCTATCCCAAATATTTTTGACTATTGACTTTCGTTACGATTCTCTGAGCCCAGCATTGTCTAGAACTCAAGTTTCACAAGAATCATAATCGTACTAGCTTCTGTCGGCGGCTTCGCCCGCATGGAATTAGTCGCCCATTACAAATGTTCAACCCCTTTTTAACCCCTTTTTAACCCCCTTTTATAAAGGGTTGAATTTCAAAAAACCCTTTCTTAGTAGACCTACTCTTCACCCCTTGGTGAAGAGTAGGTATTCTTACACACTCTTCAAATTTCATATCTCTAGGACCAGCGGTTTAGGCTCTGCGTTGATATATCAGTCAGTCAGTCAGTCAGTCAGGTTTTTGAATTTTATATTTACAGATAAAAAATAAAAAACCTTGCTTATTGAATTTACAAAAAAAAGCTTCAACCAGCAGATTCGCCCGCGTGGAATTTGTTTTTCCAATCAAAAATCAAAATCATTTATTTGCGTAAATAAGGTACAGAATGTTCTTAAGCAAAATAATTACAGACCTCTTATTCTGCCAATAATTTCGGTCTATAATCCATCTCTGTACGAAATTTTATCTAGTTCATCCGTCCCAGCGTGATTGAGTAATAAACATCCATCCATAATTTTGTATTTATATTATTGATAGGATAAGGTCGTGGATAAATTCGAAACAGAGTTACCGCGCCCCTGGGCACTCAAGGCATGGAAAGAACAGGGCTGGGTTTTAGTCAGTAAGAGTCTGACACGCCCTCCCGCTCCACCCAGAGCGGGAGAAGTCATTGGATGATTTACCACCCCACAAAAAAAAAGGATAGTACGAAATAGAATAATCGTAACTATCTCAAATGCACTTTAGGAAATTTGATTGATTTAATGCATGAGACATTATTGTGGTAGATAGAAAAAAAAATTTTTTTTTGAAGATCCTTTTTGAAAAAAAAACTTAAATGCTCTTGTATATACCTGTAAGTAATTGGTGCTTATGATAGAATTAGACCTTCACGTGAATAGTCTGTGAGTGTGAATCATATGTATCTTAAAAAGAAATTAATCATGCTACCTAAAAATACGTATAACGTAATACGTACGTATTTTTTTAAGTTTTCGTAATAATGAGTGGAAAGTAATTTAATGTTTTTTTTTTAATATTTGGTCAACTAAAAAATATGATTTGGTTTGACTTTATGTTTGGTTCCTTTAAACAGAAATAGGGACCCAAGCAGTGGGACTCCGTTGGCTTATCTTGCTTATGAATGTTAAAGGCACATTGCCAGCTGAACAAATAAAAAATTAAAAACTAACTACTAGGTGCTATTACTTTCTATGATCCTTAAAACAACTTTTGTAACTATTCAAAATTTTATAATATTCATATTTAAGTCATAATTTGATAAATCCGAATGACGATTTGCTGCTCTATTGCTGGAATTAATCTGCTTAAAGTCATCTTAACTGCTGCTGGTATAATTGTTTTAACGATCACTAGAACTAGCAGCTCAATTCTCTTTGTTTGCTGACAAAATAAATTTTAGCCGACTCCCGTTGGGGTCGGCAAAAAGCAAAAAGAGCAAAAAGAAGTTTTGCTTTAGGTAGCCACATTATAATTAAATTAAATTAAATGTCGTTCGACCAAAATTTTGCCTCGTTAAGGTCTTTGTGATGCCAATTGTTTTCAGGTCATCTTTTTCTTCCATAATCTATTAACTGTCATCTTAATAGCCATGTCAATAAAGTAATAGTAACAAAGTAATAGTACCTATATAAGTAATTAATAATATGCCACCGAGACCGAGCTTCTTGCGGAGAAGTTTCACCGATTGATCAAATAGTTTATCTTCAAAGTTTTTATTACCAACTACCTAGTTTAACTACGTTATCTACCTGCCGTACTGGTGGTAGATTTTATTTTCCTTTTTAGGGTTCCACAGTCCAACTAGGAACCCTTTTACTTCTACTACAGCTCCTCGTTCCTTCTTTGTTCGTAGGCTCTGCCAGTTTTCGAGTAAAAGTCAACCGGTATTATTGAAATTACAGAAATAATTTGAACTCCTATATGTTCTATTTGGTAATATTTTAAAGAAGCTATAAATGCCTGTTTTTTTTGTTTGCTAGAATCGCGTCCATATTTAGTGTGGCCGTTAGTCACAGTGGACGATACCGCCTACATTGTCATGGAAAACGAAGAAAAATACACATGTAAAGTTTAGCCCAGGGCCTATCAAATGAAACCGATAAGAGTCAGGTGACAATTCGTTAGTTTTGTACGTTTCTTTCGAACATTTTCTGCTTTAGAAAACATATTTTATCGTTTGACAAATACGTCGCATTGTCAGTTACTATAGTAGTCCACTGGTTCGAAAACAGGGTTCAAACTGCTGGCGGGCAGGGTCCAAAGAGAGTTAAATAGAGTCCTGAGCTGCTGTATAACATTTTCTTTTACTTCTGATGTGGTCTTTGACCACTATCTCTCCTAATGGTAAGCGATGATGTGGTCGATGATGGGACACGCTAGCCTAGAAGTAACCTGTTCACTTTTGACTTAAATACCACCAGGTTGTAGCTATCATAAAACATAGACCCCGGCAGGAAATTCCACACTTTAGCTGTACGCACTATGAATGTGTTCCCAAAACGATTTGTTCGTGTAGGTGGGAGGTCCACTTTGTATCGGTGGAGCATCACCTATATGTATAATATCCGTACTGACTACGGAACCCTGCCCTTTAAACGACACCTCAGTAATGGCTACTAAAGTAATTTTATTCAATCTCGTAATATCAGATCGATCCAACTTTAAAGTGAAGAGGTGTCTAGTGGAACTTTGAACGAGTGATCACTTTGAAAACAGCTGAACCTTTTCTTGTTACTCTTCTTGTATCAGGAAAAACAGGAATAAGGATAAGGAATAAAAACGAAGGATAGCTCAGTTGATAATAGGGATGACGAACCAGGGTTAGACTTAACTGCTAAGATGATATGCGATGTACCTACCTTCTATTTAAGCATCGTTTACTAATTCGTGATCTCAGCTTAACCCGTCAGTGACCGCAAGTTACCGATCGGTAACGTATGCAACAATTGGTTTTTAATTGTGTCTGTTAGTCCGGTAGGTAGCTGACGGATTAAGGGTTGCTCGGTTTCAACGGCCCATGACTATCGGTGTTTCAACAGATGCGGTCAGGCCACTGTTTTTGCAGCTTTAGCTTTGCAGTTTGGTGGCTCTTTGAATGTATCCAAAAATATGTATCAGTACTTACTTTTCCTCAACCTACGTTGTACCACTGCTGGGCAAGTGCTCCACTCAGAGCGGAAGGAGTCATTGGATGAAAAAATAAAAAGGTCTCCTTTATGCATAGCATAATCAGCCTTTATAATGTTCCGATTACTGGGAAAGGGCCGTAATCCACCACGCGGGCCCAGTACGGGATGGATGTCACATGTCTTCGAATTTTAAGCTCATGGACATGCCACTGTTTCCTCACGATATTTTCATACACAGTTTTGCCCCCTCTCCTCATGAACTTCACCTAAATGTCATAAAATTTCATTGTGCTAACTACTAATTTTAAAAAGACTTGTTGTCAACACACCATGTAATAGCGTTCAGTATATTCCATTTATATATAATTAATTACAACTAACTACCTAGTAATCGCATCAAAGCCTTCAGCATATTGCATTTATTATAATTAATGCCCACTATCTAACACCAAGTAATCGCATTAATTTATCGGAACATGCAACATGCACCATAACATTTTCCATGGTGTCCTAATGGTGTTTCTAATACTCTGTAATGGATATTATAATCGTTGGCACTCCTATAAGTAATGTGTTTGTTAGCTCGTTAAAATCCCATGAGCAACCACTCTTTTATATAGGCTAATCGTTGGCAAATATTATGTTTGTCAAGCAATAGAGAAGGGGTGATTTTGTGCAAGGCACATTGCTCACAGAACAGATGGTCGATAGGGCTGAAAGGTTTTGGAGTGGCGACCGCATACCGGAAGACGCAGAGTTGGAAGGTCTCCCACAAGGTGGACTAATGACCTTTGATGGACAAGAGACGTAGATGGGCGGTAGTCAAATAACTTTTCTGTCAGCGTTCACGGTAGCGCTTAGTACAAAATATATGGCAATGACGTACATGGGCGGTAGACAAATAACTTTTCTGTTAGCGTTCACAGTAGCGCTTAGTACAAAATATATGGCAATGACATTACCTGCGGAAAGAAGTGTCACGTGATTTATCGGTAGGTAATGTCATTACCATACATTTTGTACAAAGCGTTTGGCGTGAACGCTGACAGAAAAGTGATTTTTCTAGGGGGGCAGGACTGGTCGTAGTGGTGACACTTTCAAGAGGCCTATGTCCAGCAGTGGACGTCTTTTGGGTGAAATTACGATGACGGTAATTTTGTGCTTATGTTTGAACCTGAGAGAGGGTTCTACAAAAATGTATAGGATTGACAAACGCCATCGAAATGTCACGGAGTCAGTCTCAAAAATTTGACATTTCGACAATCGATACAATGTTTTTTTTGTCTAAAGCCCCATAAATAGTAAGATAACGTGCAACCCTTAAGAGGTTGGCAGTAGTGTCAGTAAGGGTCGCAGATAAATTCGAAAGAGAGTTACAGCGGCCCTTGGCACAAGCAACTGAAGGAACAAGGGTAGGTTTTAGTCAGTAAGAGTCTGACATGCCCTCCCGCTCCAACCAGAGTGGGAGAAGTCATTTGATTATTTTAAAAAAAGGGTCAGTAAAAGGAGGTTTGGTTTTCCAACTTCTTCTTTTCGAGTCGATGATCAACTTTTTAGAATATTTTGCGCCCAGTATGTGGTCAAGTTAATAGTGTGCTATTCTTTAGGTTATTTAGATTTACCTAATTTTTTAAGCAAGTGGGTCATGTCGACAGGCGAAAATTTACAATAAATATTATTTGTAATTTTTTTTAGTGAAAAGAATTAATAATAATTACACGCGCGTAATTTAGATTTGATATATATTAGTTTATTATTGTTACCGCCTGCGCCATCTACCAGCATGAAGAAGCATGACGGCGACCTGAAGTTGTCACCGACGTCGTGATTGCGAGTGACATCGACCAATCAATGTAAAGCATGGCGGCCAATCATCGCGAAGCTTCGCTCACCAACTTCACACGGATATATTGTGCATATCACGCGCCACCAAAACCCGAACCAAAAGAGGAGACAGCAGCCCTCATCCTGACCCGAGCATCAAACTGAACCATTATTTTAGTTTGATGTGTATATTGCTTTAAGTTAGTCTATACCACGTTCCGTGAGTATGTCCAAGGCATTGCAGCGGGCCCTAGTAGAATACTAGCGTTGCGTTATTAAGGCGCAGTTATACGACTTCTAATGATTTTCAATTAAATATCAATTCTAAACGACTAGTTTTATTTCTTTGAAAAAAATATATGTTACTTTAGACAATTTTCTTCGTAATTTGATATGTGAATATTTGAAGTTATATTTTTATAACATAGTGTTAAGTTATGTTTAACGAGGATATAAAATTAAGAATCACGCAAAAACTATTAAACGTAATTTTATGAAACCTTGACCACTATCAAGATAATTTAAATGGGTAAAAAGGGGGTGACTACAGAGATGACGACTAATAGAGGAGTATGGAAGAAAAAGACATGTTGCGCCGACCCCAAATAAATTGGGATAAGGGCAGGAGAATGATGATAGTACACGTGTTTAAGTATAAAACTTGTTGTTTGATGTATAAAATAAATTAATAATGCGTCTAATTTCATACAGCGCTCTTTGATGAGCCAGCCCTATTACCTACTGGGTGGATGTTCGACGCGTTACGTGAGCTCAGCACAGAATACGCAAGCTAACCACTCAAGGTCGTTGGCATTTAATAGCGCCTTAAATTTATTGTTTTTAACTATCGCAGCATTCACAGTTTATTTATTTTAATTTGTAGGTATTGTTAGTTTTAATAAATTCTTGTGTCAGGTACAAATACATATTTTTTCTTTCTTTCTGTATTTTAAAACACTCTCCTAGCAAGCAAAGACATGTTCATTCACAACATGTCTGCAATTCTGACTGGAATTAAGGATACTTAATTAAAACAAAACCACAATTAACGTCACTATTGGCAAAGGCGAAAACATTATTCAACTGGTAATTATAAATGACAGGTGTTTTACGTCTTTTCAATGCGTTATTGGAATATGGCTGCCCATTATTCGAAAACAATGAACCCATTAAATTAAAAATACGTTCAGGTGCATAAAAAACAATAACATAGAATATCTAGATTTTTATTCACCTATTAATGTACCTACCCTCTACATAAAATAGTCGTAAATTTTTTATAGGCAATTCATTGAAGAAATCGTAAAAAAAAACTGTAAGGATAGGTAGGTGAATAACATTTTGTGTAGACAGTAACAGATGTCTGTGAACTATAATAAATTGTGGACGTGTTACAAATTTTGTTTTGGCGACTGTACCTATGTACCTATTTGAAGCCCTCGTGTTCAGAAACTACCAAAATCTAGCCAGTGAGTGACAGTGACATTTAAATCAATGTCCAATAATTTACAGAAATACCTAACAAATAAATAATTTATTGGACCAAAATATTCATTATCATCGTCCTTTCAACTGACAGACGTTCACTACTGGAAATAGGCCTCCTCCAAGTGTCACCACAACGACCAGTCCTGCGTCTCGCATCCATCTGCTAACCGTGACCCTCACCAGGTCATCGATCCACCGTGTGGGAGGCCCTCCAACGCTGCCTCTTCGGGTACGCGATCACCACTCCAGAACATTTCAGCCCCATCAACCATCTTTTCTACGAGCAATGTCACTGCCACTTCAGTTTGGGGATTCTTTGGGCTGTGTCGGTACCTTGGATATCTTGCGGATATCATCATTCCTGATTCGATCACGCGTGAGCTACGGTAGTTTGACAAGTTATCTACCGGTCAAACACGAACCAATACTATCTTTTTTTTTTTGTGGGCATGAAAATAATCGAATGACTTGTCCCGCTCTGGGTGGAGCGGGAAGGCATGTCAGACTTTTACTGAATAAAACACACCCCTGTTCTCTCAGTTGCCTGAGTGCCCAGGGGTGCGGTAACTCTGTTTCGATTTTTTTTTTTTTGGGTGGGAAGTCATCCAACGACTTCTCCCGCTCTGGGTGGTGCGAGAGGGCGTGTCAGACTCTTACTGACTAAAACCCACCCCTGTTTCTTCCTTGCCTGAGTGCCCAGGGGAGCGGTAGCTCTGTTACGAATTTATCCGCTACCTCTTGGCATGCAGGCACCGGCCATGATGGGCCCCGTCAGTACTGGCTGACATTTTCTCTTTGAGGTGCGCGTGGAACATTATGCGGCGTCGACTCACGAGCCTGGTGCTGATAGGACGGCGAGCTACCCATTAATCGCCGTCCGTAGGCCCACGTCTACGGTGGCCAGAGATCGTCCTACGACCCCCGACGCCCAGGGCGTCTCCTGCGGCGGCTGCAGCAGGAGCGGAGCAGGAGCGTGAGGGCCACTCCTTAAAGTCTCCCTCACTCGTTCCGCCTCCTCAACTTTTGTTTTTTAATTTATAAAATTGTTTATTTGCTTGTGGGAGGTCGAAAGCGGATGACTATTGAAATAATGGCTAATATAAAAGTGTGGAAGTAGAAGAAATATTAAACTGCCGACTCCAAAATAACTGGGAAAAAGATAAAAAACTTTTTAACAAAAAAATTAACCGACGAAAAAGAACTAAAAAGCAAAAAATAAATAAAACTTTTAAGTCTTGAGTAATGAGCATATTTACCTACATAAAATATCAAATTTTATATAAACTAATTTTGAGTCGGCGCCAAACAACAATCTGATTATTAAATATCTAAATTTTATAAGTACTTACAAATGAAGAAGGCTGTAAGTAGGTAATTAATCATTTCATTAATTGGCGCCGACTCAAAATTAGTTTATATAAAATTTGATATTTTATGTAGGTAAATATGCTCATTACTCAAGACTTAAAAGTTTTATTTATTTTTTGCTTTTTAGTTCTTTTTCGTCGGTTAATTTTTTTGTTAAAAAGTTTTTTATTTTATGATTTTTTGTGGCTCGCATCATCTTGTAACACTCTGAGGCTAATTTCTAATTCTTCATCATTCCTCTTGCCACTGAGCTGATGAAATAACCATCCTTCCATGAAGTTCCCAGGATATTGACCAGTTGAGGTTACCTCCAATACTGTAAAGACGTCTTTTCTTCAAACCATATTAAGTGGTATTTGTCACTAAAACTAGTTTTTATATCTAACTTCTATTGTTTAGGAAAGCTATGGTTTCCATCATCAGCTCAGTTTCATGATGTGATGGTTCCTAAATGCAAATACCTGATTAAGTTATGAAAAGTAAACAGAAACAATATTCGTGCCCAATTTTCGAGGTTCTCTCTCAATTTTTTCAGGATCCCATGATCAGATCCTGATGTCCTTGACATGGGACCACCCTTGATGTATACCCTATCCAATAAAAGAACAATCATAATAATCGGTTCATAAATAACGGAGTGAGGGCCGAACATACATACAGAAACGCTAAACGTATCCACAATTTTCGAGGTTTTCTCTCAATTTTATCAGGATTCCATTGTCACATCCTGACTTCCTTATTATGGAACCATCCTTGAGGTATACCCTATCTAACAAAAAAAGAATAATCAAAATCGGTTCATAAATAACGGAGTGAAGGCCGAACATACATACAGAAACGCTAAACGTGCCCACAATTTTCAAGGTTTTCTCTCAATTTTATCAGGTTTCCACTGTCAGATCCTGACTTCCTTGACATGGGACCACCCTTGAGGTATACTCTATCTAATAAAAAAAGAATAATCAAAATCGGTTCATAAATGACGGAGTGAGGGCTGAACATACACAAAAAAAAAAAAAAAAAAAAAAAAAAAAAAATATATATATACGGTCGAATTGAGAACCTCCTCCTTTTTTTCGTCGGTTAAAAAGAGAAGATGATGGTCTTTGATAAGGTTATCTGTGTAAGTCTGTTTCTTGAAGCTACAAACTGGATGTCTTTAAATCAAGAGTGAATAGGTTACTTCTATGCAAGCGTGCTCCATCGTCGACCACATCACCGCTTACCATCAGGTGTTATAGTGGTCAAGCGAGAGCCTATTAATAATACAAAAAATTGGCTATCCGATGTCTCATAAATCCTTTCTTGAACAAAAAGTTTTACTATTGCTAAGTGGCACAGGCTTTTATCACGGCATAATGCAAACAGGCGAAACCCACTTGAAAAAACTGAGAAAACAATCTAAAATTAAAATACTTCTACCATTAAATCCCGAGCGGCTCTCATGTGTGCCGCTAGTTTTCCGCTAGTTTGCCTTGACAAAAAAAATGCCAAAAACCCGATTCACGCGTTTTAAACCGCTATTATCACTATTAGCCAAGGTCTTTAGACTTGTGACAAGGTTCATATACCCGGAACCTGACAAAGTCTGTAGTTACACGATGGCCGCCTGTCAACGGGGACTGACAGATGCTGAAACGTGACGCGTCTCGGGTTTGAGAGGTTAAAAACATTGTATAATATAGCAGTTGTGTGGCAGTGATACCAAACTAAGACCCAGGATGACTGCATTCTGCATGATAGATGTTGTTGAATAAAACATTTACCTATAAGACTATAATTATTATCAACATATCGAGAACACTGTTTTGCACTTACTTTAATCTGAAATAGAAAATACGTGTGTTTATTATGAAGTGCCCCTAACGAAGAAGGCAGTATTAAGGCGCCATTAGCTGCCAACGGCCTTGAGTGGTTTTCTTGCGTGTTCTGCGCTGAGCTCACGTAACGCGTCGTATGTCCACCCAGTAATTAGGACTCGTGCATCAAGGAGCGCTATCCGAAATTAGACGCATTATTAATTTATTACACCTAAAACAACAAGTATTAAACTAAAACACTGAGATTTAATCATAAATAATTAAATAATCTTTAAAATGGTGAAGGTTTCATAAAAATACGCTTTATAGTTTTTGCGTGATTTTTTATCCGCGTTAGACATAATTTTACAAATTAATTACACAATGTTATAAAAATATAATTTCAAATTTTCTCAGATCAAGTTATGACACAAATAGTCTAGAGTAACACATATTTTTTTCAAAGAAATTAAACCAGTCGTTTAGACGTGATGTTCAATTAAAAACCATTAAAAGTCTTATAACTGCGCCTTAATAGAGAAAAAAAAGTGTGAAAAAAATAACAAAAGGGTGACAGGACTTACAACAAAGTAACAAACAAATGAATAATAGTGTCCTCCTGACTTTTGGCTACTCTGCCAAGCATAGTGATCCCGATACACCAGGGGTTGTAACATAGATATTCTAATTAGACCAGAGTAATTTCGGTCAAAAGAAATTTAAAACAGGAGGAAACACTTGTACAAGGAATGTTGGTAACGTATTATTAAATAAAATACGTAAAGGAAATTGATTAAATTAATTATTTTTTCTGCAATCACACGTAAGTGATTGCAGAAAAAATAATATCAAGATGATTTAATTTTTTCCTTCTTCATGAGTCAGAAAAGTTTATACACCGCACAAACGCATGCACACATCGTCACGCTTCACGTACAGAGAGTGCAAACACACTCGCGACCGGCATTTATTTGAGATCGCCGTACGTACTGTTATGAAGTTGAACTTCTATGTTATTATATCAATGGTTGAGAGTTGTAACTAAATAAAATGTTTCGATAAACGCCCGCACTGATCAAGAAATATTTATTTGTTCTTGTCTCCTGGAATAGGTAATAGCTAGTAATCGTGTGTTGCAAATAATGCGGTTTCCTTTAATCCATCCATCCTTGACCCTACTAATAATACATATAAACAATATTCTAGTTTCTGTGAAATTAATAAAGTTATCTTTTCCCCTTACACTTCAAAAAGGAAATAAGGAAACTCTAAAAATAGCAATTTGTTAATATTAACGTAATTAAATGTTGTTATTTCCTTAAAATCATTGACCCGTTGTAAAAGCTGTGTTTTTGTGGTCAAAAACTAATGAAAAATAATAATAATAATGGTCATCATTCATTTGTATTCTGAGTGAGTCACTTCGAATGAGCTTCAAAATATTTAATTCTCTTGTTTTTTGGTCACGTGCAAACACACTTTTCTAGTGTTCCTAAATTTAATCCTGAGGAAAATAATAGGTATTGCTTAATAATGTGAGAAAAATCTTGCGATATTCATGGTAAAGGCATGCAAACAATTTCGGATTGATTTGAAAAAATAATCAGATGACTCATCTGTTAAGGATAAAATCAGCATAAGAGTAATATAATAATAAAATGAATATTTATAATATGTAATAATTATAGAAGTTAAATAATGAATGTCATTTATAGGTAACTAGCTGCGCCCCGCGGTTTTACCCGCCTAGACCAGAATAAAAGGCAGTCTATATGTTAATCTAGGCTTTAAGCTATCTACATACCGAATTTCATCCAAATCGGTCCAGCCGTTTGAGCGTGAAGAAGTAACAAACATACACACTCACAAACTTTCACATTTATAATATTAGTAAGATATCATCATTCTCATAACTTTTGCCATTAGGCGAAGCTTGTGGAAATCCGCTGCTACTCACAAGATCGTTCGATGTAGTGACGCTTGGGGGACGCCTATAGATATGTTTCGGCAAAAGCCATCATAAATCGGCATTAACAGGATAGTCCCGACCCAGGGGGTGACACAACATTTATCTTCTTCATTGATTTCAGCCAATAGACGTTCACTGCTGGACATAGGCTTCCCCCAAGTCTTGCCACAACGACCGATCTCTCGCATCCATCAGATTCCTGCCAATCTCATCAAATTATCAGTCCACCTTGTGGGAGGCCTTCCAACGCTGCTTTCTCCTGTACGCGGTCGCCACTCCAGAGAACCTTCCGTCACCATTGACCATCTATTTTTAGGAGCATGTCTTTTCATTCTATTCATAATAATATATATTAGTCGTCATCCCCTTTCTAGCCATAGGCTTTGAAATTCTTTCGGTTGAACCTCGGAATGAAAGATAAGACACTGAAATTTGATCAAATCTTTATTTTGACGTTCTTAATGTTACTTTAAAAGTCGCAATATTTTTTTTAACATATTTAACTGTTTTCAAAATAGAGCGCAAAGAGTGCGGAGCCCTCAGTCCTAACGCAAATTGTCACTCAGGTGCAAGTTGCACTATTTTCACCACAGTCATGTGTCCCATCATGATGTACCTACACTTGCGTTGACTTCACACACGCAAAGCCCCACCACCTCCACAGGATGCAGACGCTCTAAAACCGTTTCCTCCGTTTCTTTCTGGAAAAAGTATTATTCTATCCGATACCTAGTCAGGTTCTCTAGCAATGGTTGGTAATGACCACAAGTTCTTGACAAAGCAACATTCTATCAGGGATAAGTACTATAGAAATGTAAAAAGAGTGATATTTGTCGTGGCTCCCTAACATTTTGGACTTTGTGACAATCGCCGTCGCAGATAAAATGATCCTTTATATAGGCCCCATATCTAATTTATTTGGGATCGGTGCAGTATTTGATCATTCCCAGGATTGTGATACCGACTCTCCATTATGTTTTGATTTGTAAGTGTAGTACACCAGTTACTAGAGAGATGCTTCGGTTAAAGCACACGATTAATACACTTAATGTAAAAACTTACGCCATTTCCAATGGCGGAAGGTAAGTCAGAAGCTACGGAGCGACATTATTTTTTTTTCGTTTTCTGCTATCACTACTTCAAATCTACCCCTTTCATCTCAATTAATATGTGATAGAATTAAGAAAAACTGATTTATAGCGGAGATTAATGCTGGATCTGTCTGCACTATAATCACTTAATTAATTATCGTGAGAAAACCTAAATTTATATTTGTGTGAAATACCAACTCGCAGCAAATTACTGTGAAGGTTTTATTGAGCATTTCTTCTTTCTAAAAAAAACTTTTTTTACAAAAAAATACAACCGACTTCTCTAAAAAATACTAAAAATGCAAAAGAACTTTAATTTCGAAAGTCGGTGTCAAATAACGAAGAACCAAAATTAGAAACGGAAATTCTGTTGTATTTTTTTGTTTTATTTTTCACTTTTTAGCCATTGTGCACCATAACTAAAACTAAACAGTAAAGTTATACCCAAATTGACAGCCCCAAAAATATAAAATTTTAACATAATTGGTGAAATTAGGGTGTATCGGGATGGGTCGCGTATAAATTCGTAACAGAGTTACCGCACCCCTGGGCACTCAGGCAAGGAAGAAACCGGGGTGGGTTTTAGTCAGAAAAAGTCTGACACGCCCTCCCGCTCCACCCAGAGCGGGAGAAGTCTTAGGATGATATCCCACCCCAAAAAAAAACAGATCCCCTTTCGAAAAAGACAAGAATTTTGTCCGTCTGTATGTGACGGAGTTATGCCCGAACATACATAAAAAAAATATAATTGTAAACATCCGCATTCATAACCTCCTATTTTTTGAAGTCGATTATAAAGAAGGGGTTTTTCCATGCTATGTTGCAGTTGTATGCATTTTTCTATCATTCAAGTAAGATAAGTGTCCCGGGCCTGCGGACGGCGAGTAGTGGGTAACTCGCCGTCCGATCAGCACCAGGCCCGAGAGTCGACGGCGCGTAGTATTCCACGCGCGCTTCAAAGAGTTGTCAGCAAAGGGAAGGGGCCTGCCACGGCCGATGCCTGCCCGGGGGTGGAGGATAAATTCGAAAGAGTTACCTCGCCCCCGGGCACTCGAGGCAGGGAGGAACAGGGGTGGGTTTTAGTCAGTAAGAGTCTGACACGCCCTTTCGCTCCACCCTAGAGCGGAAGAAGTCATAAGATGATTTACCACTCCCCAAAAAAAAATAAAAAAAGTAAGATGTGTTTCTTTTTATTTCAAATCAGTGAATCATTCTAAAATCTCTTGTTGGATAATTTGACGCAAGATGAGAGTTTTTTTATTATGTTTAATTGATGTGTTCGTGAGTCACTACAATATTATGATGACAAGATCATATCGATGTGAATCATTCTTAAGGACGTTCGTTTGTGGTTTGGAAAGAATTTAAATTGGAGCCATGACCTTTATTTTATTTTTGGTTTTGCAAAATATTGTGTTTACATAATTATATCACTAGCCTAGAGTTTCTGTGCCTAGGATTGAAGTAAATATTTATTTCATACGGGAAATGAGGCGCTCCCGCCGACAAGCACGACGCGACAACATGACCACAAATTTTCATAGAAAATTTTCTACGGGATCATTATCATAATTTCAGCTGAAAGACGTCTAATATTGGACGGAGACACAGTCAATGGGAAATAAGACTTAGTAGAAAAGGTTTTGATTCTCTTACGAGTGTCAAAATATGCGGCATATACGACCGTATCCTTTGATTGCGTTGACTTAAAAGTTTGATTTTTTCACAGCTTTAAGGAATTTCAGACCAGACCACAGATATTTAATAATAATTCAAATTTGATATTTCTGATAAAAATGGTCTTGACCGACAGACAGACGGACAACGAAGTGATCCTATAGCATAAGCATGATCAGCCTATTTAACCGAATTCAAAAAGGAGGAGGTTATCAATTCTGATGTTTTTTTTTTTATTTTTTTATTGTTGGTAGGCACGCGTTTTGACCACTATCTCACCTACAGATAAGCGATGATGTGGTCGAAGATGGAGCACGCTTGCCTAGAAGTAACCTATTCACTCTTGACTTAAAGACTCCCAGGTTGTAGCTATCAGGCAACACAGACTCTGGTAGGGAATTCCACTCCCGAGCTGTACGCACAATGAAAGTTTTCTCAAAACGCTTTGTGCGTATGGATGGGATGTCCACCATGAACCGGTGGCACTTCGCCGTACGTCTTGTGGTTCGTTGATGAAACGGGCTTGGCGGAGACAAATTATTCAATTCTGTCGCACACTCCCCAAACTGTAACCGATAGAAAACCGACAGGCTAGCAACTCGGCGTCTATGCTCAAGACTTTGGAGCTTCGACTCAACGAGCCTATTATTGTCAATGATCCTCTTGGCTCGTTTCTCAATTGACTCAAAGGCATCAAGCTGGTACCTGGCAATCCGATATGTTTGTAACTTTGTATATATTACATTTTTTTTTTAATGTGTGTCCGGGCTATTTCTATATCTATATAACTTTGATACATACGGATTTGCAAACGATCTGATGATGAGTTTCGGAGACAGACAACGTAACTCTTCAAAAATTGTCAGCAAATCAGTCGCGATTGCTGCTATTGCATAAATATGCATTGTTAACACAATTTAATGGGGAATCACAACTAAAAAGTGAAAAATAAAAACTTTTTACAATAAAAATAAAAACAACTTCCAAAAAAAAGTATAAAATAACTTTAATTTCGGAAGTCGGTGTCAAAAAAAACAAGAAACAAAACCAGAAACACGGGAAATCATGGGAATGGACCTTAAATCACCACGCGGGCCCAGTGTAGGTTGGTGGATTCCTTTTTTCCTTTTGAGGTACGGAACCCATAAAAATATCTATCCTCCTCTTCTCTAATCCTCATATACCTACTAAGTTTGTCCTTACATTATTGTACTCGTAGCAATGACACTGTTAATACTTAGATGACTATGCGTCTGCGAGCTGAAGTTTGACACGACTTGGAAGATGAGTCATATCATAACGTTCCATAAGTCAAAATATTCCCCGTTGTTCCCGACCATTAATTAATATATAATTAGTAGTTGCCCAGAACGGGGAATATTTCGATTCTAAATGAGTGCACTGCCCGGGGACTTTTTTTCTTATGTTTGTTCAGAAATGGTTTTATAATCTGATGATATACTTTTATCGAGGAATAGATTCAATAAACGTCAATTTGTACTAAAACTGCATAAACGCCGCTTGGTTAATAATAACGGTACCGTCAAACGGGGTACCCCTGCGTGTTTCCACTGCGAGGATCACCCAGAGGACACGGTGGAGCATACGGTGGTGGTTTGCCCCGCCTGGGCAGAACACCGCCGTGTCCTCGTGGATGCGATAGGCGGCAGCGACCTCTCGCGCCGTGCCCTGGTTCAGGCCATGGTACGGAGCGAGAGGGAATGGGGGGCCGTCTCCTCCTTCTGCGAAGCAGTAATGCTCGCGAAGAGGGAGGCGGCACACGTTAGGGAGACTCAACAGAGGCAGAGTCACCCTTGCGCCCTCAGCAGCAGCCGCCGCAGGAGACACCAGGGGCTGCGAGACGATCTCCGGCCACCGTAGACCCGGGCCTGCGGACAGCGAGTAGTGGGTAACTCGCCGTCCGATCAGCACCAGGTCCGAGAGTCGACGGCGCGTAGTGTTCCACGCGCGCCTCAAAGAGTTGTCAGCAAAGGACGGGGCCTGCCACGGCCAATGCCTGCCCGGGGGTTGAGGATAAATTCGAAAGAGTTACCTCGCCCCCGGGCGCGTAGGGCAGGGAGAAACAGGGGTGGGTTTTAGTCAGTAAGAGTCTGACACGCCCTTCCGCTCCACCCTAGAGCGGAAGAAGTCAAAAGATGATTTCTCACCCCCCCAAAAAAAAAAAAAAACCGTCAAACGGGGTGAATTGGAACGCCGGGGTGAATAGAAACAAAACTTTAAAGGGGTTTTTCACGTTATTTAGAAATTTTTTGTAGGATTTGCCGATTTAGTCAGTCAGCGGGCTGTATAACACAATCCGTAATATCTACACAGTTTAAATTTTCACAGAATGTGTATTTCTGTTGCGGTTATAGCAACAAATAATAAAAATATATTATTATTTTGTTTATTTATTTTTTCACATATAATCATTTTAAAATATTTTTAAAAGAAAACATAGAAAAAAACATTATTATTATTATTCCGTTTATTTAATTTTATGTACATACACTTTACATTTTCAAATATTTAGTTACATATAAAAACATAAATAAATACAAAAACATTTAAAAATTTAAAAAGTAGTAGCCCACCGGTATCGGGAATAGGGTCCAAGCTACCGGTGGTCAGGGTTCCTGAGAAAGGAATCTCCTAACAATACGCGCCGTGTCCGGGAGTACTGCTTTTATTATTATATGTGGTTATAGCGGCTATAAAAATACACGCTGTGTGAAAATTTCAACTGTCTACCTATTACGGATAATGAGATGCAGCCCAAAAGAAAAAAAAAACTTTTTACAAAAAAAATACAACCGACTTCCTTAAATAATACTAAAAAATGCAAAATAACTTTAATTTCGGAAGTCGGTGTTTCTAGTTTGGTTTCTTCGTTATTTGACACCGACTTCCGAAATTAAAGTTATTTTGCATTTTTTAGTATTATTTAAGGAAGTCGGTTGTATTTTTTTTGTAAAAAGTTTTTTATTTTTCACTTTTTAGTTGTTTTACCCCATTCTAAAACTAAATTAATAGTAAAGTTATGCCCGAATTGATAGCCTCAAAAATAGGGAATTTGAACGTAGTTGGTGAAATTAGGGTGTATCAGGGTGAACTGTACAAATCTGTATACCCCTTCACAGCGCATCAGCGTGATGTAATGTTGTGAAGTGGTGAAAACAATGTACAGACATGCGATTGCAGCAATTCTGGAAGGTTTGCTATCATTTATTGAAGAGTTCCATTGTGTATCTACGAAGTCCTTCATCAGATCTTCACCAAATTAAAATGGGACCAAATGTGAAGCAACAGCTTTCAAATAAAAAAAAAACTTCAAAATCGGTTCACGTTGTCAGAAGTTATGAGGTAACACACATAAAAAAAAATAAAAAAATAAAAAAAAAAAAAATACAGTCGAATTGAGAACCTCCTCCTTTTTTTGAAGTCGGTTAAAAAAAGAAAAAAGAACACGTTTCTTGAAATGCGTTTGTTTTCAGTTTTTTTTTAAATTTTATTTTAGCGTACGTTTACGCAAACGCGTTCGAGTGTGTTAAACTCACACTAGGCCCTCACGACCCAGATATTGGGTAACACGAGTAAGTGTTTATCCTAATAATATTATAAATGCGAAAGTGTGGATGGATGGATGTTTGTAAATTCAATCACGTCAGAACAGCTGACGGATCTGTATGAAATTTGGCAAAGAGATAGCTTAAAGCGCGCGCGCGCTTTAGCTTTTAGCGTTATTATCGGGGAAGTACTAATTCCACGCGGGTGAACCTGCTGTCAGAAGCTAGTTCTTAGTGATTAATTTAATCTGCATATCCTTTTCCAACTTTCTTGGAGTCTACTCCCAGTCTAACGAGAGTTGACGGCGCGTAGTCACACGCGCGTCTCAAAGAGATGTCAGCAACAAATGACGGGGCCCGTCATGGCCGATGCATACATGCCAAGGGGTCGCGGATAAATTCGTAACAGAGTTACCTCACCCATGGGCACTCAGGCAAGGAAGGAACAGGGGTGAGTTTTAGTCAGTAAAAGTCTGACACTCCGTGCCGCTCCAGCCAGAGCGGGAAAAGTCATAGGATGTTTTCCCAACCCACAAAAAAAAAGTCTAACTGGATGCAGCTGAATACCAGTATTTTACATGAAGCGCTTGTTATCTCATCTCCACAACCCAGTGGAGTTATATACGTAGTAATATGCTAGTTTCCTTAAAAAAAATCCAATTAGCCCGTCAGTTAGATTACCAAGAAATAGTGGACAAGTATTTATTCTTTTGTTACGTAAACCAAAAATGAGGACGATACAGTGCGTTGAAATTTCGTGTGAAGTCACACCTCGATACATTTTGTATTTTTAACCAACTTTCGAAAAAGGTGGAGGTTCTATGTTCGACTGTATGTATGTTTTTTTTTTTATGTATGTCCGCGCATTTCTCCGTCAGTTGTGGAGCGATTTTCAAAATTCTTTTTTTATCCGAAAGAATATACTCCCGAGGTGGTCCCATATAAATTTTATTAAAATATCTTAAGCGCTTTTTGAAAATCTGAACAAAAACGAAAAATACGTATTACATAGATGACGTTTTGGTTTTCTCCAATTACGAGTTTGTGTTATTGGGGTTTTTAGTTCTGGGGTATAACAACTAAAAAGTGAAAAATAAAAAACTTTTTCACAAATAAAAACTGAATTCCAAAAAAGAAAATACACTAAAAATTAAAAAATAACGTTAATTTCGGAAGTCGGTGTCAAATAACGAATAAATAAAACACAAACACCAACTTATTTTTTAATTTTTAGTGCATTTTCTTTCTTGGAAGTCGATTGTTTTTTTATTGATGGCAAGTAGAGACGATGTCGACTATTCTGCCAATGTCAAAAGTAAATTGAATAAGCAAATGTAAGAAAGAAAAAAAAAGAATTCTGGACAGTAACTGTTTTTTTTATTTGTTTGATAGGCTCGCGTTTGACCACTGTAAACGTAATAAAAAATCTTAGGTTGATACAGTTGAACTTGTTGAGTTAGGACTGGACTGAAACAAACACAAAATAAAAATACTTAAATATACATAAACCACAATTACACAGACAGACAGATTTGCATTTTGCGACTCATAATTTTTAATGTTATTGTGACGAATGAATTTCATCAACACCACAAGTAGGTCAGGCGAAGAATATGTTAAAAGAGAGGGGATGTTAATTGGAAGAGGAATCTTAAATTTAGAGAGGCGACTATATAAATCTAGAGGAGCGATGTTTTTTGAGCATACAAAGAATAATTATGTGATCAAGAGTACCCTGTTTTAAACCGATTTTTATATGCAGGAAACATCCTGTGACGTCCGCTTGTCACAGGGGTAAGCACAGATGGTTTAATAAAACAATCGTTTAGTGTCTTGAAATAGTAAACTGGGCGCACGTCCGCCCGCTAAGAGTGACAGCCAGGCGGTACAATCTTAGTACAAAAAACCGGGGAAGTCAGTGGTTATAATGATACTAAATCACGAAGTATATAGTTGTCCATAAGCGGACAAGTTGAAAGATGTATTTTTTATTTGGTCGGATTATACCATGGATATTTTCTAACTTCAGTTACTAGATGGCAGCGCTGCGCTCATTTTGCTCTACAGTCCAACAGATGGCACTACATAAAACGAACATTGTGGTCTATTTATAAATTATAAACTCAACTGGTAACCCCAAATGTCAGTGTCTGTCTGCCAAAAAATAATACAATACTGTCATGTCGAAAGTTTTTGGCTGTTTTTTTCGAGTGCAGTTCTGTGGCTGGTTTAATTATTCGCAAAATGATTCCTAGTGGATATTGTGAAGTAAAATTGGTGTAGTTTTGTGTCTCAAGTGTCTACGCAACTGGACAATATGTAGAATCATTGAAACAGGCGCGATCTCGGTAAAATGAAGCTGAGAATTTTATTGTAATATTGACTACCTCAGTGAAACTTGCCGAGATGGTTAACTCGATACATTTGCTGCCAAATACTGCAAAAACATTAGAATGTGTTACATCGGCATTATAATAAAGAAAATAGTGACAGTGTTCAAATTAAGACTTGGCTTAAAGGTCTTGTAACCAAACCAGTGGCATGGTCACAACATTAAAAATTAATTATATAAATCTGCCTGCTAATGCCTGACGCTTGCGCCGGTTTCATGCGATATTTTTGTGATCTTTCTGTTTTTCGTTGTGCATTTGTCGTTGAGTTGAGCTAAAGTTCTTCCAGCTAATCCATAATTGTGATCAGAAAGAATTTTGTGTGTTTTTATACCAAAACTGAGACAGGACTTTGGTGCAGGTTTGTGTTTGAGATAGGACACTTTTAGTGCATCTGTTTTATTGCACGTTGCAATATGCCTGCGGACAAGTACTGCTGTGTTCCAGGGTGCAAGGAGTGTGGAGGTATGTCAGAGTTATTTTACTTGCTTGTTGAAAGTACAAACTGCTTATTATTGCACAAAGGTAGCCATGTACTAACTACCAGTCAACCTTTCTGAATCCTAATATCCTACTAAAATTTTCATTCAAATCCCTTCAGCCGTTTTTGTGTGTTTGAAACACAAACACACAAACTTTCTCATCTAACGAAAGTTTGTATGTTTGTGTTTCAATCACGCAAAAACGGCTGAAGAGATTTGAATGAAATTTCACAGACAGATAGACTATAACCTGGATTAAACAACGGCTACTTTTTACAATGCGGGCAAAGTCACTGGCAGAAGCTAGTACAGTAATATGTTAGTTAACTTATAGTTAATCCTATTATTACAAATTGTCAGATTGTCATCTTTGGTCAAGTCATACTGATACTTTATCATTGGCCCCAAGTTCACCAACATCGTAGCTGAGCTGTTAGTCTAATTATTTTTCAACGAGTATAATAATAATTATAGTGCTATTGTTTATGAATGATTGAGATCTTGACAGTAAAACCAAAATTAGTGTTTGTAAACTTGACTTAATTATTTTCCAATTTGAAATACTTCATTATTTGTTTTAGGTACGCGTTGGGTGCTTCATGGGTTCCCGAACCCTGAAAAAGATAGAGAACGCTTCAACACATTGCTTTATTCGATTGGTGGTGATATCTTGGCCTTGGAAAATGAGCACATATTTAAGTACCGCCGTGTGTGTTGCTCACACTTTGAAGATAAATGTCTATGTCATAACAACAGAATCAGCAACATTGCCATACCAACGTTAAATATGCCAAGTTTGTATAAATTTTCATCTATGTAAAGCAATATACTCCACTGTGCTGTACCTATTTCTGTTTGGATTTAGGTTTTTTTTGATAAGTGTTCTTTCTTTCAGCACCATTGTCCCAGAACAAATTGACATTTGTTAATAGAAAGCCATTACCACAAATTCTGGAGATGCCATCCACATCATCAGGTACTTATTTATACTCTTAAATTTGCTAAAATTTGTAAATAGCATTCATATAAAATATAAAATGACATTAATCATTATGATGATGAATGTTTACCAGTTGTCAGGAGGTAGGTAATTAAGTAAAAGAGTATTCGGGTCGAATGGCTTATAATTTTATGAGCTGGTATTTCTATACATTTCGTTTATTAGGTGTTATAGGGTAGCAGACCAAAATAACATATACTGATCTCGTTCCAGATGAACGGGTAGTTTTGGTATATTTTCGCGCGTTGATAAACATGGAGGTAGCTACTTGTGCACCTGTGCGCACGCGGCGGTGGCGCGCGGTTTTTGACCCCAGCTGCCACATATGCTTACTGCATACATCAATTTTATTAATGTTGGAACGGACCTATTACAAAAAGATAATATTGGTAAGTCTTTTTTATTTCTGATTTAAACATTATTTAGATTTTGCTGATAGATTGTACAGTATGAGATTTTAAGAAACCTAAACTAGACCTAACCACTATGGGCATAGAAAACATTATAATAATAATATTCTTTTAATGCTGGTAGGGATCTTTACCATACTTCCGGGATTGTCCTGATAGCCGTGGTATACCTCTCCACTCCTTAAGCACCTTTTTTTTTTTTGGGGGGCTGGGAAATCATCCAATGTCTTCTCCCGCTCTGGGTGGAGCGGGAGGGCGTTTTAGACTCTAACTGACTAAAAGTCACCCCTTTTCCCTCCCTGCCTGAGTGCCCAGGGATGCTGGTAACTCATGTTGAGAATTTATCCGCTACCCTTAGGCATGCAGGCACCGGCCACGATGTGCCCCGTACTCCTTAAGTACCTCAGAGTATGATACCTCTTTTTAGAGCCTATATATTATAGGATTGTATATAAAAATATTGGAAGCTTGAATGTTAAAATGATATTACCTCATATTTCAGATCCAGACACTCCAGTGCATGAGCCTAATATTGTTATGCCACTTGCTTCAATTCCCGAGAAAACTAATGAACAAAATCTTGGTAAGTTTATCTGTAACTAAATATTTTGCAGGCTATACAATTTATATCCCATAGAAGCTATTAGTTTTACTCTTAAATTTGCTAAAATTTGTAAAAAAGCATTCATTAAAAATTTTAATATGAAATTAATCATGATGTATTTTTCTTGCAGATCCCACTTAAAATATTGAATGTTTGCCTCATACATTAATGAATGTTGGAAAGGAAATAATACAAAAAGATAATATTGGTAAGTCATTTTTATTTCTGAATAAACATTATTTATATTTTTGCTGATTTATTCTTTCACTGAATTATGAGATTGGTGAAATAGTGGTCAAACGCGTGCCTATCAACAATAAAAAAAAAAATACTGTATGAGATTTTATATTTTAAGAAACCTGCATTAGCGCAAGGAAATACATAGACCCCACCACTATTGGTATAGAAAACATCAATAATCTATATATAATAAACTTTCATGGAGACAGCGACTGTCGCAACCCAGCGCTGGGCACGCCACCATCGCGGCGGTAGTGCCCCTCTTTGAGGAGTGGCTGGAGAGGCGTTACGGCGTCCTCACTTTCCGCCTGACGCAGGTCCTCACCAGACACGGTTGTTTCGGGAGGTTTATGCATCAGATCAGGCTGGAGGAAACGCCCGGGTGTTACCACTGCGCGGATCGCCCAGAGGACACGGTGGAGCATACGGTGGAGGTCTACCCCGCTTGGGCGGAGCACCACTGTGTCCTTGTGGATGCGATAGGTGGCGGCGACCTTTCGCGCTCGACCCTGTTTCAGGCCATGGTACGGAGCGGGAGGAAATGGGAAGCAGTCTTAGGCGGGACGCGTGAGGGAAGCCCAACGGAGTGGCCCTCACGGCCCCGGCCGCTACCACCGCAGGAGAGGCACTGGCTGTAGGACGTCATCAGACGATTTCCGGCAACCGTAGACCTGGGCCTGCGGCAACGAGCAGTGGGTAGCTCGCCGTCCGATCAGCACCAGGCCCGTGAGTCGACGGCGCGTAGTGTTCCACGCGCCGTCGTCCTTAAAGAGATGAGTGTCAGCCACCACTGACGGGGCCCATCGTGGCCGGTGCCTACATGCTTAGGGGTAGCGGATAAATTCTGAAAATGAGTTACCGCACCCCTGGGCACTCAGGCATGGAAGGAACAGGGGTGGGTTTTAGTCAGTAAGAGTCTGACACGCCCTCCCGCTCCACCCAGAGCGGGAGAAGTCATTAGATGATTTCCCACCCGCCCAAAAAAAAAAAAAAGTGTAGCTGTTAGTTTTCCGTCTACTACATAAATAAATAAGTACCTATATTTTGTTTTGCATAAACATCTTTGTTTGATTCTAGATAGTAAGTCTCTTGACTTTTTTCTGAATTTACTATTAAATAATGTTACCAATTATATGTGAAATAATTAACATGTTATGTCTCTATTTTACAGGAACAATGAGAGTAGTCAAGATAATTAAAAAAAGTATTCCTTACAAATGTGGAAAAAGAATTATTGTATGAAAAACTTATTGCTGCAAGAATAAAAATAAGCAAAATAAAAGATAAAGTAAGAAAACAGGCAGCCAACTTAAAAACAGCAAAAAAAATGGTATCTAGTCCTGCATTCTTAGATACCCTCGAAAATTGCACATTACCACAGAACAGAAAAAACAGTAGAAGTCGCAAGTAGGCGGGGCCGCATACCCCAAGTTTTGCGGAGTTCCGCATATGTCTGCTCCGCGCACACGCCACGCGCATCAGTCTTCTTACACCCGTCACGGTGACGAAAATTTGAAAAAAAAAAAATGCTCTGTTGTGCTTTTTTAGAATGTAAACACGATAGCAAAACCAAAAATTTGTCAAATGGACGTTAATCGACGTTATGATATTCCAATATCATAACGTCGATTAGTCCTAATTTATTTAATTTCGATTAAAATTTGAAAAACATTATTTTATTAAACAACACAAATAAAAGTTGACTTTTTGTTTTACAAGTTAAGGTCTACTTTTTTTTAATCTCAAACATATTATTCGCGAAGATTCATACTATGCACATATCAAAGTCAGCTACTCTACTACAGTGCTAATGACCTCGTTACGGAAATATCAATCTTATCTTTACCAATACAGCTTTGAATTGAATGTATATGTTTAGTGACATCTAGCGGCGGGTAGCGTAACTTGCTCATTAAACTATTTTGTGTGCTTATTAATTAAACGGAAAAGGTAATAAATATTTAAATAGATTAGACAATAAACGACTCTTTGCTCATATAACTGGTTTATTTTCAAATAAGCGACGACTGACATATTTCCTACTTTCTTTCAATAATAAATTACCAGTCACTTCACAGCAAGGATTTCATAATGTTACGAAATACAATTAAACTGTATGTATACGCTGTACGCTGGTTCCGATACTAATGAAGCGCTATGCGTTTTCTACTGTTTTTTTCTGTTCTGTGGTTATTACTTAGCCACAAGCATACTATGCCTGTATTTTATTTATATTATCTTAAATTCTTAGGTTTGGATTAGAAAAGTGGAACTTTGGTAACAATCAGTCGTATTTTCCTACTATACTCAATCACCTTAGATGATTGAATAGAGTAATATAACTTTGACTATTTTTGGCACTGAAAAATGTATTTTATTATTATATTTAATGTAATAAAATGATATGACCATTTTCACAAACGTTATTCAGATTTTTTATATGCATATAAAAGATGATGTACTTTAGATATAATTCTAGGATTTAGTTAAGTTATTAACATTTAAATCAAATAATTTAACAGTTTTCCATTAATATTACATTCCTGAATGCCATTGCCCACGGTTATGTTTAAGTGAGTGAAAAGGATAATTATCATTTCTATATTGATTGTGAGCAATTAAAAATTAACTTTGCTGTATTGCACTATATACTATTGAGAGTTATTATTACCACAAAATTTGTTATTTGTTTTATACTGGGCTTGATAATCACATAAAATGTAAAATACAAGAAAACCCATCCTGATTAATAAGTTTGCTGGAATTATTTTATTGAGTACTGTTATTTAAGGTGGAAGTGCCAGGGTAGCCCGCGAAATTCAAATTTTCTTACGTTTTTTTGTAATTTGCAGGGCAGTATCAGGTTGTATCTTGGTCAAAATTTGATTCGCGGCCGTAGCAAGTTTGTATTTATAGAATTATAATCATTAAAATCATCAATACAACTCTTTCAGTTAGAATTGATGTCAAAATGTAGTCAGTAGTATTTCATGAAATTATGACATTTGGCATCAATTCTAACTGAGAGTTGTATTGATAATATTAATGATTACAGTTCTGTAAATACGTACTTGCTACGGCCGTAAGAAAATTTGAATTTTGCGGGCTATCCTGGAGCTTTCACCTTAATCTTTTTTTTCTGTATGTTTTAGGTAAGAACATCCTTTCTACAGAGTGCAAGGAAACTGCAGACCTGCTGCTTTTCATGGACAAAATATTTGACTCAGTCAATGGAAACCATATGAAAAATAAAAACGCTAAACCCCTTCTTCGCCCAGCAACACCGCACTCTGTGTACAATAAAACGTAGGTGGAGGGCATAAAAATATTTAACTCCATGAAATTTATAACTTCAGCAGGTAAAAAAGCAACTGTTCATTCTGTAAACAATTGGGTGTGGACACTGAATGGCATACAAACTTTGTTAAAAAAGTTAGAAGATGATTTTAACGTGTAGTCAGTATGGTTGCGGCACCTTAATCAGGACCCCCTTGAAAAAGTTCTTTGGCGCAGTGAGAAGCCAAGGGTGTCGCAATACTAACCCCACCTGTGATTAATTTGAGTCAGATTTCGCCACACTGTTAATAAATAATTTAAGCAGCGTCCACACCCGGGCTAACGGCGAAGGAGACTTTTGTAATGCATTGCAGTCTCTCATGATTAACGAAAATGCGAAAGCAACGTCGGCCTGCTCCTCATTCGATTTTGCAAAGATATTCGATTTTAATTTTACCCCAGTAGAGGTAAAGAAAGGGATCCCCGTATTATTGCTCCAATACAATATATGAGCTGATATTTCTTTAAAAAAAACGAAATCCCAAATTTTTAAATCTTGCGCTGATTGCACAAATGATCTAACATCACAAAATGAAATAGAATACGAGTATATTAAATATAGGGAATATGCAGGTCGACGATGGCTTTGCACTCCCAGCAAATAATTAGTTCAATTAAGTTCAAATATGCAAGACAATAAATGAAATTATGAAAGAGAATATTGAAAAACGTAATTTAAAAGAAATAATTAAAACAGCAAAAATTATATTTGTTGATTTTCAATTTATAAAATGTAAAATACACAAAGAGAAGTTAGTAGATTATTTGATTCCAATTGTCGTTCGTTGTATGATATTTTATTATTGTAAAAATATTAATAAAATATTAGCTGGGAGAAGACAGATTGATGATGATGAGGACAGTCTACAAATAAAAGCCCAAAAAATGAAATAAGTGCTATAAAAGACACAAATAAACTTGTTTTGATGAATAAAATGTTTCATTTATAAATCTATAATTATCCTTTAATGAAATTATGGTAGTACCTATACGTACGTACGCATACGGTGTAGAATAGCTAGTATAGCTATATAGCTATGGTTATAGATAGGATGAATAATGATCCTTAATGTTGATAACAGATGGCGCTAGGGACGCGTCGTAAGTGATTACCCACTTTTCGGTCGAAGATTGGTCTCTATTTCTATATATTATAATGTACTCTGTGGTGACAGCTGTCCAGTGACACTTCTACCCGCGTGGACCTACCTCCCCTTCTATATTATTTAATCGTCACACATCCCTTTTGTTTTGTCACATTTTTTTGTAGGAACTGTATAAATTAATGTTGGTAAGATGGTGCTCTTGCTTGAGAGATTTCTGATTTACGCATTGATCTGACTTAACATCTTTTCCTCGTTTGAGTCAATGTTTTAAATATACTCGTAGCCTTGCAAGGACATTCCGTAACTACCTACATTCGCTCTTTTGCGAAACTTTTATTTTTTATTGAAAATATGCCATTTAATTTAATGGGTTCATTCATTTTATTATGAGTCACAATATATGTAGATGCAATGAATCATTAGAAATTATGATTTGGAAATAGTTCTATATGAGTTTTATTTTAGTTTGTTTCTATCCTTACTTAATATTATAAATGCCAAAGTAACTCTTTCTGTCTGTTTGTTACCTGTTCACGTCCTCTCCTAACGCCTGAACAGATTTGGGTTAAACTTTAGACACTGGTAGACCATGTCCTGGAATAGGACATAGGATACTTTTTATCTCTAGAGAATGTTCCCTTGGGATAATTTCGTCTTTCACGCGGGCAACAGTTACTGGATTATTGAACAGAAAAAAAAACAAGGGTCAACTAGTTTCCTATATAACCCTTTACACCCGGGCTGAAACGATTCTAGCGCCAAACTGTTTAATTTTTGCGAACGCAACCGACGTCGATCGACCGTGAGGGTGCTGAAATTACGGCCGACTAAATGTCCTGAGGGCCTCGGCATTTAAGAAATTAAAACTCACGCTTGTTTCAGCATGGGTGTAAAGGGATAAAACAAATGTGTAAAACTGTTTGGGAAAACAGTTTATACAACACCTAATTGGCGTCAACGTAGGTTGTTGTAAGTTGGCCCAATTGTTTGCAGGCAAATGTTTGTCATCACTTAATTTAGAGAGTAATCTGCGCTCTCGTGCGTTGAATACTGATACAGGCTTCAGTTTATTGATTTAGTAGTTCAACGCTCTAATAAACACAGCTTTGAGTAACATGTGGCTCAGGATTGTCCCGTAATCGCTCTATTGTTAGAAGCTGTGGGCCTTCTTGTAACTAATCTGATCATATTGCCAGTATCAATAATTTTCGCACATAATTATGCTTGTGATGTAAAGGAATTAAGAAAATGTTGTGAGAAAATCTGTTGTAAAGTACTTCATAACACAAAACTTCAAAACTCCTCTGTTATCTAACAGAGGAGTTTTTATCTTTGTGCTTGTGTACTGCGGTTTTAGAACCGTTGATTAGCAGTTATAATATTGACCACAAAACTTCCTAGAAGGCTTTATTTATTTTTTACTTTCATTATGATTAACAAGGTACAGTCATAACTTAAAAATAAACATAGGTATATATCAAGTGGTGAATCAATCCACAAGATAACTGCTACCCGGACCAACCGTTACTAAACCGGTATATTTAAAGTGTACATTGGAAATGTGACCTGAAAACATGGTTTAATATTAATTAACACTATACGTGAGACTGATACTTCTCTGAGCCTCAAAAAGGACGAAGATAATTTTTTAACTACGAATAAAATATTCCTATAAACCTGCGTCCCTTTTGTTTTAGTACCCTCAATTGCGTCCACATGTTATGACTTAATGTATAGACCAACTGCCTTCAGAGTTATTCCTATTCTAAAATTATGCTTTTACTACTTCAAAAGTTTATTATTTACTAAAAACGTGCTTTTGCCCACAGAGCCAGTTTAAATGCCGGCACATCAATGACTGAAGCGGTTGAGTGGTATACCAACGCCAATGCTGCTCTGCTGAGCCACCTGACGAAGGAGATTAAGGACACGGATAGCAGCACTATATGGAGGTGAGTCCATATGCTCCTATCCATATAAGTGAACGTGGCGAAATAGAGAACTAATGTTAAAGTCCTTTGAGTAATTCGGTGAAATAGAGAACTAACGTGAAAGTCATCTGAGTGAACGTGGGGAAATAGAGAACTAGCGTGAAAGTTCTCTGAGTAAACATGGTAAAATAGAGAACTAACATGAAAGTTCTCTAGGTGAACGTCTTGAAATAGAGAACTAACGTGAAAGTCCTCTTAGTGAACGTCTTGGAATAGAGAACTAACGTAAAAGTCATTTGAGTGAACGTGGCGAAATTCAGAAATAACGTGAAAGTGACTTATTGGATTTGACTGGTTTTTTGACTTTGTCTTAGAAAATACGATTTTTATTTTTGACCGTGCAAGTTCAAAATGTTAGGGATTGACTAAGTGACAATTTGGTATCGCTTGTCAATCCCATAGGTACATACTACATAGTATGATATATGTATAGGTACATACTACGTACCTAATAATTATGATGATAGCTATTATTACTATCTTCGGAGACATGTTAGCGTCAAAAATGAATTTTACTGAGAGAATTTTCATTTCATTCTATGTCAAAATTACTATACCATTTACCTTGCCTGACTAACTTGTGAAGGTTTTTTCTGCAAAAATAAATACTCCGCAAAAATATCATGTACATAAAACAGCTTTTATAATAAATATTTAACATCTACGCGGTATGCGCGTGCGCGGCACGTGTGATTCATCAATTATGATCCTTACTATGTGCACAGGGCTGTCCGAAACTTAGAAGAAATTTAATGTTTTTTTTTTAAAAAAAATTAAAAATATTTAAAGTCTTAGGTTCCTATTTAATTTTTTATTTTTATCTATAAGGTATACTTATCTTGCTGTGCTGCATAGTGTGGACACATTAAAACACCACTATCGTAAAGATATTTGATGTTGGAGGGCGTCTTATTATTGATGACCTCTAAATATATATAAATATATAAAGATAATATAATATCTTTATCTCCTTGCCTTCACAGCAAACATATGCTATAATATTAGCCATATTAAAGCACATGGCCGCAACCCACAGTCGCACAGAATAAAGTCACCGAAACCGATATCGGTATGGGAATATGTATTTAAATATACTTACTTATCTTTTATGTCTATGTTAACTAAAAAGTTGCAAACAAGTTACTCTTTAAGCAGTCTGATGCGGTAAGATCAAGGAGTCAAGTCATTGTAAGTCTCTTTCAGAGCCCAGCCCGATGTGTTCACCTTATTAGAGATTTCAACCGTTTGTTCACATATAAGAAAGATGGCAGTGATCAGATTTTAAACAATGTATACTATAAGACGTATCAGAATCAGTCAATTCTGCTCATTGTATTTCACTGCTGGACAATAAATCTCATCAAGTTGCGCATCAGTGCCAATCATCATCTTCATCCATAGCGTGACTTTGCCCCACTACTTAGCGTAGGCCGCTTTCTAGGGTTCCGTAACTAAAAAGGAAAATAAAATAACCCTTATAGGATCACTTTGTGGTCCGTCCGTCCATCTCTCTCACTTAGTTCAGCAGTTCCTTTGCAGCTGTGAAAAATTCGTCCAAGTTAAGGCGCTATTAACTGTCAAAGACCTTGAGTGGTTAGCATGCGTGTTCTGTGCTGTGCTCACGTAATGCGTCGTACGTCCACCCAGTAATAGGACTCGCCCATCAAGGAGCGCTATCCGAAATTAGACGCATTATTAATTTATTACACACACAAAACAACAGGTATTAAACTAAAACACTGATACTAAACTATAAATAATTAAATAATCTTTAAAATGGTGAAGGTTTCATAAAGTTACGCTTTATAGTTTTTGCGTGATTCTCAATTATTTATCCGCGTTAGACATAACTTAACAAATTAATTACACTATGTTATAAAAATATAATTTTAAATATTATGAGATCAAATTACGACAGAAATTGTCTAGATTAACAAATATTTTTTTCAAAGAAATGACACTAGTCGTTTAGGCGTGATGTTCAATTTTTTTTGTAAAAAACGTTGCCCCACACTAGGAATTACTCCTGTATCGTGGGTGCGTTCACAAACATGAATACTCACATACACAAGACACCCAGACCCGGAACAACTATCTGTAGGTCATACAAATATTTGTTCCGTGCGGGGATCGAACCCGCGACACGCAGCGCAGCAGCCGAACGCTCAACCACATCGCCAACCGTGTCGCGGGTTCGATCCCCGCACGGAACAAATATTTGTATGACCTACAGATAGTTGTTCCGGGTCTGGGTGTCTTGTGTATGTGAGTATTCATGTTTGTGAACGCACCCACGATACAGGAGTAATTCCTAGTGTGGGGCAACGTTTTTTACTAAAAAAAATTAAAAACCGTTAAAAGTCGTATAACTGCGCCTTAAGGCAATCAAAAGGTACAGCTGGTACTGTTGCTTATTTTTATATTTTCGATTCCATCAAAACGATAGAATACTCATTGACCTAAAATATTTAAATTAAATAACAAACTTGACATTTTTATAAAGTTACCAACGAAGTGCCAACCCTTTCGAGGTATTTCCCGCGAAAGGTTGACTCACACGGACTTAGTCAAGGCCGACACGACAGACACCTACTTTTGAAGAAACCACGCACATAAGTAAATTGATTAGCTTGCGGATGGACCTCGGGTGCCACACATTTACATTCTACGCATTTTAAATGAGGCTTGTGGTCAGATGACTAAAGAAAGGCCTGCCAGAACCACGAACGGAAATATACAGTAGGGTGTTAGTATTTATGTGGCCGGATGTTGACCAAAAAGGTCATCCGAGTTTGTCTTTGGAAAGTGTTGGACGTTTAAATTATGGGCCATATTTATAAAAACTGGCCAAGTGCGTCCCGGATTTTGTCCATTAACGGTTCCGTACCAAGTATTAGTATTTGTTGGTAAAGTATACGTAATAATGAACATTATCACCAAATGTCAAGTTCATAGGTCGATGGGAAGTTAAAAAATTCCTCGTAACATAATTTTGTGACAAACGACGGACGGACAGACAGACACACGGACAGACGGACACGTGAGTGACAACAATAGGGCTCCGTTTGGACCCTTCGGGTACGGAACCCTGAAAAATAAAGCTGTTTAATTTTATATCTGTATCTGTACACCAAAGGCCACCTCGGCGGCACCCTACTCCCAATTCTTATTTTATGTTGTTTCAGTCCATTCAAAGGTTGCCTGGTAGATATCGCTGCCAGCGATAAGATGGCCATTGTACCCATTAATAGATTTAATCAAATTAATGTCTCTTAGACGTTCTGTGTTATTTTGGTGTATAATAGAGTATGCTCTGGTACAATCTCTCAACAGTGTTTAAAAATCACATGATATAAGATATCATGTGATTTTAAATACTGTTGAACAGGCTCCTATTAAAAAATGTTCCTGGAAAATTTTAATTTATAATCCGCTAATCATTTTATAAACTAAGAATATGGTTACAGTTATAGAAAGAAATAAATGAAATGATAAGATAAAGATACTTAAAAAAAACCTTAAATTCACAACTCACAGCCTGAACTATTGGGTCTTAAAGCATGAAATATTGCACAAAAGTTCATTAAAAGCAAAAGCGAGCACTATTAAAATATTTTTGAATTGTCATCCCATAAAAGAGTTAAATTGGGGGCGACAGTTTGAATGAAATTTCGTCTTTATTTCGGTGGGAAAAACCTATCGGGCTGATGGGTTTTTCCCACTTGATAAAAGATTTAAAGGTATTTCTTGTTTCTTTATTTTTCGTTTTTAATTAATTATGATTGATTAGAATCGTTTTTGCAAGTAGTCAAATGAATTGGGATTCGGAAACGCCCATGTAGTACTCTATTTTCAGACAATTCATAGTTATATACTACTATAACATTCTTCGCTAACCACAAAATGAAACAATGTAATGTATATTAAGTTGGTGTGAATAACTGACTAACATGATGAAAGAAAAATGCAAGTTAGATATGTTTGAACGACTGCATTCTTGTTTTAGATAAAAGAGCTTGTCTACCGCTGACTTTTATAAATTTAATGATCGTCTGACAACCCCGGGTAGGAAACTCTTGCTGCTAACTGGCCTATCATTTTATAATGTAATGAATGTTACCTAATAAGTTACAACTCAGGCCAACCCTATGTCATCATCACCATTTCAATCGAAAGACGTCCACAGCTGGACACAGACCTACCCCAAATGGCGCCACAACAACCGGTTCTTGCGTCTCGCATCTGTCGGATTCCCACGACCCTCACCATGTCTTCCTGACCTGGATCTTAACCTTCTCGTCACCTTGTCTTCCGGTATGCACTCACCACTTCCCAAACTTTCGGTTGCATCGATCATGTGTTCTCCAAGCAATGTTCCCTTCCTACTGCCACATAAGTTAGTTGATTTTTTGGGCTAAGTCGGTAACGTTGATATCTTCATTCACCTGTCGATATCTTCATTTAATTTATATTTATTTATTTATTTATGCACACACAAAAACAATTACAAGAGAAAAATGAACAAATACAGATAGAAGAGCACAAAGGTGCTGCTTATTTCAAAAGAAATTTCTTCCAGCAGACCTGCGACTGGAAAGTTGGTTGAGAAATGTAGACACAGTGTGTATAAATAGATATAGAAATATAAAATACACTAGAATACATAAATAATTCATACATAAAATATACTTAACTTTATAATAAACCAAAGTACATAATTAAATATAAAATAAATATCAATAAGAAATATAATCACGGAATGGTGGAGAGGTAATGCTCTTTGACTAGTTTCTTGAATTGGTAGACAGTTTTAGAATCACGGATATTAGGCGGAAGTGAGTTTCACAATCGTACCGCATGAACAGAAAAGGAGTGGGAATAGAAATGGGTTTTATGGGATGGGAAATTGAAATGATGCTTAAGGCGGGATCTACAGGGGGCGTCGGCAGGGCGAGTGAACGAAAAACGATCACGCAGGTAGCCAGGATATTTAGGATTACAAAGGATGTTATACAGGAGACATAATATCCGAGTGTTCCTGCGAAGACGGATAGGGAGCCACTTGAGATCCTTGCGAAACTGAGAAACATGGTCCATATTCTAATTTATTTCCTCAGATTCTGAATTGAATTATTCATAACGGCCTCCTCATAAGTTAGACCGTTAACCTGGTTAGGGCCGCGGAAATATGATGGATAAAACAAGCATATGACTGATCGATTTGGCGATACGTAAGAGCGTTTACTCCTCACAGTATTCATACAAACTGTCAAGTCCTTATTCTTGGAAATGAATAAACCAATTTTAATGAAACTTGGGACGTAGACGCAAGGTACCCATGTTTAAAAAGTTATTTACGAACATTTTCTAAAAAGATTTCAGATAGACATTGAGAGCAATTTTTAGTTTCATATAGAATGTGAAAAATAACCCTCTCTTCCTTTCTAAATTCTTTTTCGAAAATGTTCGTAACTTACTTCTTAGACCTGAGTAATTTGCGTCTACGTGCCAAGTTTAATTAAAATCGGTTAATTCATTTCCAAGAATAAGGCCTTTTTTTTTTTGGGGGGGGGGGGTGGGAAATCATCTTATGACTTCTTCCGCTCTAGGGTGGAGCGGAAGGGCGTGTCAGACTCTTACTGACTAAAACCCACCCCTGTTCCTTCCTGCCCTACATGCCCAGGGGTGAGGTAACTCTTTTGAATTTATCCTCAACCCCCGGGCAGGCATTGGCCGTGGCAGGCCCCGTCCTTTTGCTGTCAAATCTTTGAGGCGCGCGTGGAACACTACGCGCCGTCGACTCTCGGGCCTGGTGCTGATCGGACGGCGAGTTACCCACTACTCGCCGTCCGCAGGCCCAGGTCTACGGTGGCCGGAGATCGTCTCGCGGCCCCTGGCGTCTCCTGCGGCGGCTGCGGCTGAGGGCGCTAGGGCGACTCTGCTGTTGTTGAGTCTCCCTAACGTATGCCGCCTCCCTCTTCGCGAGCATTACTGCTTCGCAGAAGGAGGAGACGGCTCCCCATTCCCTCTCGCTCCGTACCATGGCCTGAACCAGGGCACGGCGCGAGAGGTCGCTGCCGCCTATCGCACCCACGAGGACACGGCGGTGCTCTGCCCAAGTGGGGCAAACCTCCACCGTATGCTCCACCGTGTCCTCTGGGCGATCCCCGCAGTGGAAACACCCGGGGGTCACCTCCGCCTTGATCCGACACAGGTACCTACCGAAACAGCCATGTCCGGTGAGGACCTGCGTCAAGCGGAAGGTGAGGGCGCCGTGACGCCTCTCCAGCCACTCCTCAAAGAGGGGCACTACCGCCGCGATGCCCAGCGCTGGGTTGCGACAGTCGCTCTCTCCATGTCACCATGAGATTCTGCCGGTGCTCCGTCCACCGAGCCGCGAGTTGTCGCGGCAGCGGAGTTTCGCCCCGGCGTTTTGCCTCCTCGCGTCACTCATACAGGTGCGCGAGGATTTTTGCCTCCAGATCCCACGGTGACAGTCCGGCATGGAGGCTAAGAATAAGGACTTGACAGTTAGTTTGAAATACCGTGCGGAGTAAGTGCTCTCCTAAAGCTCCAGCAGTAGACACCTTACAGCGAAAATAACGATAATGATGATTCAATATGCATTAACTCTATCTCAATGAAAGTCCGTATTTTCCTTATGCAAACGGATGTGCAAGGGCCAAGGTCAAGAGGAATTCGGATACGTATTTGGATATTACGCGTATTGACGTAAACGGCACAAAACTTTAACGATTCGTCCTCAAGGTCATTACTGACGCTACCACATTGATTTGGCTAACTATTGAGAAATGATTCGAAACATTTCAATCGCATTATAAGGAGTCTACCTATCTTTGTATCTGGAATTGGTTTCCGTACTTAGCCCATGGTGGACCATAATACTTGAACCGTAGCGGATTTTATTCCAACCAGTCTACCACTCTCTAGAAGCAGATTATACCTCCTAGTTTAAGGCGCTATTAACTGCCAATGACTTTGACTCATTAGCTTGCGTGTTCTGTGCTGAGCTCACGTAACGCGTCCTTGCGTCCACCCAGTAATAGGACTCGCCCATCAAGGAACGCTGTCCGAAATTAGACGCATTATTAATTTATTATAAGTACTTTTAGGAATCAGAAGTAGAAATTATTAAAAAAAACACACAGTTCACAAACTTTGATCTTTAATTCTTTCAATAAACAATTTTTCTTAACACAACAAATTCAACTTAATAATCAGAGGAACAAAATCTACCCACAACATAAAAACGATAAATCACACGATTACAGAACTCACGCTACCGATGTGCACGCTTCAAAGGCTGGGACGAGAAAGAGAGCTGCGCCGACTCGTCGCTCCTTTTTATACGGAGTAGCGAGGCAGTACGGGGGAACTGCTTATATGGCCTCTCCTGACATAGTGTCGTCCTCGACACGGGCTTCATGTATGGTGCTGCTGGATCCAGCACCATCTAGTCCAACATCTGCATCTGCGTCCAGTAAGGGCATTGATAGTCCGACTTCCGCTTGACCACTGGATCCCGATGCCACGCCGCTGAGAGCAGCATGAGCAGCTTCGGATTCCGGGCCTGCGTCCAACGGAGGTGTAGAAGGATCAACCGTAGGAGCTGGTGCGCTCTCTAGTGGATTCTGCTCATCTACATTGTCATCTGAAAACATCGTTTAATTAGTGGTAATCTAGTCGAAACTAGATTGACCTACTCAACCCATTTTCACATCATCTCTCAATCAATTCAAACTTCATCGATCACGCGCTTTTCATACATCGCTATTAAAATTATAACAGAGACGTCTCTTAAAATGACAAACCAGGCCAAGGCATTTTCCTTAGTAGCTTTGGAGCTCCTAGCTGCACAGGTTTCATTGCTTGATCACCATCTACAATGTGTGTATGAGAACGCCAAGACCATAGGTCTGTAGTTCAACGAACGCCATGACAATGCGTCTGTAGTTCAACGAACGCCAAGACAGCATGCCAGTAGTTCAAGAAACGCCAGGGCGATTGCCCGAAGTTTCACAATAGAACGCCAAGGCTCCAAGCCTGTAGTTCAGATAATGAACGCCAAGACTATAAGTCTGTAGTTCAACGAACGCCATGACAATGCGTCTGTAGTTCAACGAACGCCAAGACAGCATGCCAGTAGTTCAAGAAACGCCAGGGCGATTGCCCGAAGTTTCACAATAGAACGCCAAGGCTCCAAGCCTGTAGTTCAGATAATGAACGCCAAGACTATAAGTCTGTAGTTCAACGAACGCCATGACAATGCGTCTGTAGTTCAACGAACGCCAAGACAGCATGCCAGTAGTTCAAGAAACGCCAGGGCGATTTGCCCGAAGTTTCACCATAGAACGCCAAGGCTCCAGGCCTGAAGTTCAGATGACGAGAGTCATACATACCCTCAAAGAAAGCGGAACACGACTCCGGGCACCACTCGCCTCGCCAAGGCACCATATACTGTGCCGCTGCTTGTGTGGTTTTTCCATAGCTGCCACTGAGTAGCTTAAGCTCATACCGTCCATTTGGTAGAACTTTCACGACTCTGTATGGACCTCGCATCCCTGGATCAAGTTTTCCCGTTGACTGCGAATACTTAATTACAAACACAAGGTCATTTAGTTTAAACGAGCGAGGTGGGCGCCTAAGTCGGTTGGCATAGTCGTCTTGCCGTTGTTTGTTAGCTGTCATCAGTTCGCTTGCCCGGCTCCTGCTGATCTCCCGTAAGGACTCCCGGTTGGGGTTGGTGCCCGTGATAGCTATATCACGAACTAGGCTTTGAACTAGTGGAGTGGTTGCGTCCGTTCCGATCATCAGATTGAGGGGTGAGGCCTGCGTGGTCTTCTGCTTTGTAATATTGAGGACCAGCTGCAGTTTCCACAGAGCTTCCGACCAAGAGGAGGCTTTGTGGTTTACTTCAATCCGCAACATGTTGAGAATAGTGCGAATGTACCGTTCCACCTGACCGTTTGCGTGGTGCATTTCCGGGGTGATAAAATGTAAGTCACTCCCCATATCCCTTACCCAAGTCACGAATTCCCTGGATTCAAACATCCGTCCCCTATCGCTAACTATCAATTTTGGGACTCCAAATAAGGAAACCGCTTGCATAAAGGCGCGTTTCAATTCACCAACGTCTTGTCTGTAGATTGCATACAAGAGGCAAAATTTCGTGGAAGCATCCAAAATAACTAATATGAATTTATGCCCATTAGAGATAGGAAGAGGACCCAAGACATCTGCATGGATTGTATGAAAAGGGGAATCAGGTTTTTCCCAAGACGTAATGTTCTGATTAGGTGATCGCGGTACCCTCTTTTTTGAGATGCAGACTAAACAGTGAGCTACGTATTGGTTTACAAATTGACGAAGCCCCGGGAACCAAAAGTATTTGAGAATGAGATCAAGAGTCTTGTCAGCGTTAATGTGCTCGTGTTCGTCATGAAATATTCTTAATAGGCTGAGCCTATGTCCCCTGAGTATATAACACAACAAGCGGGGATTCTCGCCGACGGGCGAGTATTACATTGTAATACAACAGGTCATTTTGAGCAACATAACGCGTCGAATCTAGTTCACCATCCCTCAGGATTGAGCTATTTGAGCCCAATTACGTGGTCTCGAAACTTGGTTAGCTACAACAACTGAAGGGTTGCAGCTAAGGTAATCAGCGTGTGGCATCATAACCCCTTTTGGTACTCAATAGAAAAATGAAAATCTTGGAGGTAAATCCCCCAACGTGCAACACGCGGCAGCAAATCCTTCTTGCGCTCGGAGGCCTTCAAAGCATTGCAGTCTGTTACTACTTTAAACTGTAAACCCACGAGGTAGTGGCGGAAGTGCTGCAACGCTTTGACGACCGCCAGCGTCTCCAACTCATATGAGTGGTATTTACTTTCGGCGCCCTGCGTGGCCTTGCTGTAATATGCCACCACGTGCTTACTACCCTCACCGTGTGTCTGCAATAAAATTGCACCGTACCCGACACTACTCGCGTCCGTGTGGACCTCTGTGGCGAGCTGCGGGTCAAAAACGGAGAGAACTGGTTTGTTAGTGAGGAGTTCGATTAATGTTTGACGAACCTTTTCTTGCTCTGGGCCCCATTTAAACTCTACGTCCTTTTTAGTTAATCGAGCAACACAAGCAGTCAACGTGGCATAGTTTTTGACATAACGCCGGAAGTATCCTGCGAGCCCCAAAAACCTTGTGTGGGCTCGGCCTAACCTGACCCCGACTCACGAGTCTCCCAAGATACTCTACTTCCGTTGCAAGAAATGAATATATTCGTAGGTACAACCCAGCTGCAGTGAGCGTCCGCAAGACCTGTTTTAGCAGAGAGAGACCTTCGGAGACCGTAGAGCTCATGATAAGGACGTCGTCGACGTAAACTAGTTATTTTCTGTGCAATGATTGACTTTTCGCTCATTTTGCGACTGGGAGCGGGCCTTAGCAAAGCACTGGTCTTCGAGATGACCTGACTTCTTACAAAAGGTACAAATGATACTGCTTGCGCTACTTGAAGTGGATGTTTTCTCAGAGTCAGCTTTCGTACGACAGTGACGGCTAACATGTCCCTTTTGACCACACGAAAAACACCTCTGTTCGTTTCGATTCGAAGCAGATGGAGGAGAGCGCTTCTTCGACGCTAAATGTTGAGTATCGGGTTTTACGCGAACCGGCTTTGTATAAATAGACAAGAACGATACTATTGTCTCAGGGTTTAGATTCGCGTTAGCCGCGGCAGCTCTTACATGAGGGTTATCGATACCGCGAACCACTATTAAAGTCATAAGGTCATTGCTTAAGCCTTCGACAATTCGTAACCGTAATAATGTACGACGCGCGTATTCTGCATAAGTGGCATACTTTTCAGACGACGTATTCATGGTGTCAAACAGAATATTGGCATAATCTAATTTTCGCGGACATAACGATTTAAATTCCCGCTTAAAGTTTGTCCAGGTGCGGTCAGCCGTAACCCACTCGTTGAGCCAAATCTTTGCGTCGCCTTTAAGACACGACCCAATACGCGAAAGACACTCGTAATCACTCCAGCCATTTGCATCCTGTGCACGGTCGACCTCTTCACACCAAATATCTATGTTGTGAATGGAGGGATCAAAGTTCGAAACAAAGTAATTTTGGGATCTGACTGGCTGCAGCGATCTAAGGGCGTCAACAAGAACCTTAGTTGGGTCTGACATACTCGATTCTAAATTATCTACTGATGGTGTCGAAATGTGGGTAGTTGGCAAACGATTTGTTGTTTGTGTCTCATGGGTACTCGCTTGGGGAGCCGGCGTATAGCATCTTGACGTATTCGATTGAGATGTACTCAATTCCACTTCGGTAGTTTCACGTGTGTTACTCGGATCACAACGCACTATCGTTTTATTTGAATTTGTCGAGTGACTATTTTCGATCGACTTTAAACGGTTCATGATTGAATTCAAAGTGTTATGAATCGACGCATCCGTACTAACATGTTGTCTAACGGGGGTAGGCGATCTATCACCACGATAAGAGCGATGGCGCGACCGATCACGTCGCGACGCGTCACGGGATCGTGCTTGACCTTTAGTAGGTGTTCGACTACGCGAATGACGCCGTGAACGACGATTCGTCGTCGCTGATCGACTACGTGAGCGATATCGTGACCTATCTCGGCTGCGAGAACTTCGTCGTGACCTACATTCGTTATTACGAGACCCACCGGCCATGACAACAAAAAAAAACACAAAATAGCGGGTAAAATAGACAAGACTTTGTTCCTCTTTTCGTGGGCTAGAAGTTACTTATCCCACTTCTGATTTTAGGAATCAGAAGTAGAAATTATTAAAAAAAACACACAGTTCACAAACTTTGATCTTTAATTCTTTCAATAAACAATTTTTCTTAACACAACAAATTCAACTTAATAATCAGAGGAACAAAATCTACCCACAACATAAAAACGATAAATCACACGATTACAGAACTCACGCTACCGATGTGCACGCTTCAAAGGCTGGGACGAGAAAGAGAGCTGCGCCGACTCGTCGCTCCTTTTTATACGGAGTAGCGAGGCAGTACGGGGGAACTGCTTATAGTACATAAAACAACAGGTAATAAACTAAAACACTGAGACTAAATTATAAATAATTAAAAGATCTTTAAAATGGTGAAGGTTTCCTAAAAATATGCTTCATTGTTTTTGCGTGATTCTCAATTTTTTATCCCCGTTAGACATAACTTTACAAATTTATTACACTTTGTTATAAAAATACAATTTCAAATAAGACTAGTCGTTTAGACGTGATGTTCAATTAAAAACCAATAAAAGTCGTATAACTGCGTCTTAGGAAATCAATGGTCATAAGTTTCGTATGAGTATGTTGGAGACGCCGACGCCCGTGCACTCACATAGCACGTGCGCGACCGTTTCTTCAAATGAGTAACAACAAGTTGATGTCATCGCCCCGATAGCAACCGTAACGTAACTAAAGAAAGTCGGAAACTAAAAGTGGGCGGAAAACACAGGAACAAGTTTTTCGCATGCCATTTTATTTTAAATAATGGTTTATTTTTATAAATTTTTTGTTTTCGTACTTTTTATTCACCCCAAAACTACGCATCCTATTAAAGGGTGTAATAAGACAGTTTCCAAAGCCGAAAACCACGTATTTTACCCATTATTTGGATCATTTTTTTCTACTAGACCATACCTGGGAATCCACTGGTTCTGGAGATATTGAAGATCAAAGTCGCAATTTTTTTTTTTTTCGAAAATGAATTCCAAGTGTTATTACTAAACTTTTTTCCTAACAAACATTACCCGAATTTTCGAAATTTCTTTCCGTAATTTTGAAATTACGCACATGCAGTTACAAAAACGCAATGAATATCAAACATATCTGATAAGTACCTACGTGGCTTAGAGCGAAGGGGCAGGGTTTAACTCCACTTGCCTGGGTTTGCGTTACATTGCGCGCAATAAAAAATAGTATTTTTTTTATACTTAAAAAAAAAGTCGATTCCCAGCAATAATTTTTGCGCAAAACTACTTTGTTATACGTACAGTATGCGTAGTTAACGGCTCTGTGATGTGTCTTTTTACACCCTGTATAAATGCAAAGGTTTAGATGGACGAATGTTTGTTACTAAATCATACTAAAACGGCTGAACACTGATATAGATTATAGCCTGGAATAGTACATAAGCTTTAATTTATAAACCGCGGGTAGAAGCTGTTTGTAGATATTTGACAGTTACCGCGGGTATTCAAGAGCCAGAAAATCTGACAGCTGTCTTACTAAAGGGTATCCGTGTTACCCAGTTACGGGTTGTGAAGATCAGATAGGTAGTCGCTCAATTGAAGATACAGCAGTCTCCTCCTTCTGCGAAGCAGTAATGTTCGCGAAGGAGAAGGTGGAACGGGTGAGGGAGGCTCAACAACAGAGTCGCCCTCACGCCCTCAGCAGCAGCCGCCGCAGGAGACGCCCTGGGCGTAGGACGTCGCGAGACTATTTCCGGCCACCGTAGACCCGGGCCTACGAACGGCGAGTAGTGGGTAGCTCGCCGTCCGATCAGCACCAGGCCCGAGAGTCGACGGCGCGTAGTGTTCAACGCGCGCCTCAAAGTGTTTTCAGCAAACCATGACGGCGCCCGTCATGGCCGATGCCTGCCTAGGGGTTTTGGATAAGTTCTAAACAGAGTTACCGTGCCTCTGGGCATTTAGGGCAGGGAAGGAAGGGGTGGGTTTTAGTCAGTAAGAGTCTGACACGACTTCCCGCTTCACCCAGAGCGGGAGATGTCATTGGATGATATCCCGCCCCATAAAAAAAAAATGTACTCACCTGCATCCGGTTATACTGAAAGTCAACCCCGAAATGGTTGGTATAAGACTAGGTGGATTGTTTGAGGTATTACCAGAATTATAAATAACTAGCTTCTGCCAGTGGCTTGGCCTGCGTAGATATAGCGCTTCCTCCCATTATAAATTATAGCCTATAGGTTATTCTGATGTCTAAGCTATATTACTGTAAAGTTTCATTCAAATCCGTTCATAAGTTTTTGCGTTAAAGAGTAACAAACACACATACATCCCCACAAACTTTCAGATTTATAATATTAGTAGGTTATACAACATTTCATTCTGTATAGTTAACTCATCTGGAAGTACTTTCCAGCTTATCCTTGAATAGTATTTTTATTGAACACACTCCGGACAAAAATGTTGTGCACAAAACAGAAGTTGGCTGTGAACAATATTATTGATTCAATGTCAGTGAGGTTACTTTATAACAACAGCGATGATAGTTAGTGCTCAAAATATTCAGATTCATGTTTTTAATAACCGGGGATCTCCCCTTTCTGTACCAACACGACCTTCCAATAGATTTTCTGGTAAACTGTAGTGCCTTTGATGGTCTATAAATAAAAATGATCACAGACAACTGTGAATGTGAGCAGATTGAACTTAGTCAGGAAACGATGGTCGAAAAAAGTTTCACTAGAGGACATTCACACACAAGTCCCGCATCTTGTTGCTCGAGACGAAACTTACGTGTCCCGCGCGATGTCGTCCAACGTCGCTTGCGAATAGTTATGAGAAAAATGTTTTATGACCTTGGTTGACTAGTAGAGAATCATCATTTCAGCCGAAAGACGTCCATTGCTGGACATAGGCCTCCCCCAACTGTCACCATAACAAACGGTCCTATGTTATGTGTGTTGGTAGAGAATGCCTAAGGAAATATTGTACTTTTTTCATAAATTCGTAATTAGTATAAAATAATTACATACTATGAATAAAACAAAAACTCCAAACTAATTAAAACTTAAAATATGTGTTTGTCAAAAAATAATAGGGTAAGGTAAGGTAGGTGGCTGGTAGGTAGGTTAAAGGTAAGGTATACCGGTATTTATTATCTTTTAATGGTTTCGGCTCGTTGATACTGATCAACACGGTGAAAACCAAAAGCGATCACCGCATGGTAAGAGACACATTAAATATAAATCTTTTCCCAACTATCTTGGGGTCGGCTACCAGTCTAACCGGATGCAGCTGAATACCAGTATTTCACATGGAGCGACTGCCTATCTGACCTCCACAACCCAGTAACTGGGAAATACGATACTCCTTGGTAAGACTGAATGTCAGACTTTCGGGCTTCTGACGACCTGTAACGACTGTCAAAAATCCAAGATTGACAGCCGGGACCAACGGCTTAACATTGAATCTAAGTATCAAGCTGGAAAGGTCTCGACCGAGAGAAGTTTACGCTCGCGGATAGCCGATTGATGCAAGATGCACAGTATCGGTCATTGTAGTGATACTTTGGGGAGGCGGGCCTATGCCCTGCAGTGGACGTCTTTCAGCTGAAATGATGGTGACATAACATCATTTCATTCATCATCAATACTTTTTCTGCTTATTAGTAAAGGGGGTGAGAACAGGGTATTTTACTCTATAAATTATGAGAAAAAAAAGTAACTAAAATATATTATTGAGATAGCTTGAGCAAAAAGCAGTCGGAAAATGTTAGTTTTAGTTCATAAAATAACAAAATAAATTTTAAAATTCAATTCAAAGTTTTCAGTTTTTTTAATCAGTTTTTTAACACCATGGAATAGTAGCCGCCATGTTATACGTCATACGGGTATGTAAACTATAAAGGGTCAACTGTCAACTGATCAGCGTATCTAAGCTTTGCTATTATTTTTATTTACATAGCCAACCGACGTCATGACCATAGAGCATTAAGGCGTCCACTGCGTAGAATGTTTTCGTCAAATTACGCGCAAAATCTGAAAATGTAAAATTTAAATGCATTTTTAAGGCAATTATTGACCGAATAAAAATTTTGTGGTTTTTTTCATTGGGTTATTAGCAATATATAATCTAATTGAGACACTTTACAAAAATGGGTGTAATACCTTATTCAAAGTTTCACTCCATACAGTCCATTATATAATTGTAGTCAAACCTATTTTTAAATTAAAACAATTCACATGCCCGCGGAATAGAGTGAAAGCGAATTTTTGCAACGAAATTGTACATAGCACAATGTACTTTATGTCAATTGCGTAACGTACAAACTCAATACGAGCCAAAAAAGACGTCACGCGTCTTCCGGGGAATCCTCGCACATTCTCGAGAATTCCCGTAACTTTAGTGTCGCTGCCGTCTGTGGAATCCGCGAGAAGTGGCGCGAAATCGGCCGATAGTACTACAGAACTAAACGTCCTTCAAGGCAAACACGAGAATTCTCGAGCATTCTCGCGAATTCAAGCGCCTTCTCGCGCAATGAGGCGAAATTGACGCTGCCGTTCCATTTCGTCCCGCGGCAATATAAAATATTGTTACTAGCTTTTTTTTTATAAATCGCCTTTATGACTCTTCTCTCACATGATATGCATACATGTCTACGCCGCGTATAAAGAAGAATTCTTACTCTCAGGAATTTCTTTTATTACTACTTTATTCTGATATTTTTTTTATTTGTTATCTGCTCACGTTTGTCCACTCTCTTCAATCTTAAGCGATGAAGCACGCCTGCCTAAGAGTAACCTATTCACTCTTGACTTAAAGACCCCCAGGTTGTAGCTATCAGGAAATACAGACTCCGGTAGGGAATTTCACTCCTTAGCTATACGCACAATGAATGCGTTCCCAGAATATTTTGTGCGTGTGGATGGGATGTCCACTATGCACCGGTGGTGCATCGCTGTACGTCTAGTGGTCCAATGACGGAACGGGCTTGGCGGAATTAAACTATGCAATTCCGGTGCACTCTCCTCGAAATGCAACCGATATTCTCTAGAAATACCACAAATTAGCAGGAATTGGTGTCAGTATTTTAAAATCTTATGTAAAACCAAACCACAGTTAGACCCTTAGTGAATCACAACTGATTCATCAGAAATATTTTAGTTTAACGCCAATATTTCTCTTAGCAGTCTTTTTGCATCCTTTTCATCTGAGTCAACGCATCATTCAAACTAAATGACACTACCTTTCTCTAAAAAAATAACGATGTCAACTTTAACAGGCTTAAGGCACACATCTGAGGCGTCACGGCGCCCTCACCTTCCGCCTGACGCAGGTGCTCACCGGACATGGCTGTTTCGGTACGTACCTGTGTCGGATCAAGGCGGAGGTGACCCCCGGGTGTTTCCACTGCGAGGATCGCCCAGAGGACACGGTGGAGCATACGGTGGAGGTTTGCCCCGCTTGGGCATAGCACCGCCGTGTCCTCGTGGATGCGATAGGCGGCAGCGACCTCTCGCGCCGTGCCCTGGTTCAGGCCATGGTACGGAGCGAGAGGGAATGGGAAGCCGTCTCCTCCTTCTGCGAAGCAGTAATGCTCGCGAAGAGCGAGGCGGCATACGTTAGGGAGACTCGACAACAGCCGAGTCGCCCTAGCGCCCCCAGCCGCAGCCGCCGCATGAGACGCCAGGGGGTTTGGACGCCGCGAGACGATCTCCGGCCACCGTAGACCCGGGCCTGCGGACGGCGAGTAGTGGGTAACTCGCCGTCCGATCAGCACCAGGCCCGAGAGTCGACGGCGCGTAGTGTTCCACGCGCGCCTCAAAGAGTTGTCAGCAAAAGGACGGGGCCTGCCACGGCCGATGCCTGCCCGGGGGTGGAGGATAAATTCGATAGAGTTACCTCGCCCCTGGGCACTCAAGGCAGGGAGGAACAGGGGTGGGTTTTAATCAGTAAGAGTCTGACACGCCCTTCCGCTCCACCCTAGAGCGGAAGAAGTCATAGGATGATTTCCCACCCCCCAAAAAAAAAGAAACAAAAGAAAAAAAAAGACACACATCTAAGCTTACTCCGCTAAACCACAGAATATCTACACAGACTTGCACCGCTTAGCTACGAAGCTATTAGTCTATTTTCACCTAAGAACGCTGTCAAATGTATTTTTGACTATTCGACTGTAAAAGCTGTGTGACAGACGACGGACCGACAGACGGACAGACCTACACCTGAGTGACAGCAATAGGGCTCAGTTTGGACCTTTCGGGTACGGAACCCTAAGCAACGATCAATAAAAACTTTTTTACAAAAAAAAAACAACCGACTTCCAAAAAAGAAAATACACTAAAAATTAAAAAATAACTTTACTTTCGGCAGTAAGTGTTTGTATTTTATTTCTTTGTTATTTGACACCGACTTCTGAAATGAAAGTAATTTTTAAATTTTTAGTGTATTTTCTTTTCTGGAAGTCGGTTGTTTTTTTGTAAAAAGTTTTTTATTTTTAAATTTTTAGTTGTTATAGGAAAACCCAATAACAAAAAACTCCAATAACATGGAACGTAGAATTTAAAAATATTCTTAATTGGAGAAAACTAAAACGTCATCTAGGTATACGTATTTGTTCGTATTTGTGCAGTTTCTCAAAAAGCGCTGAAGCAATTTCGATAAAATTTATATGGGACTACCTCGGGAGTATGCTTGCGGATAAAATAAGATTTTTGAAAATCGGTCCACAACTGACGGAGAAATCGGCGAACATAGAACCTCTTCCTTTTTCGAAAGTCGGTTAAAAAGTGATATGTTTTCACGGGTTTTTTACACAAGTCATTTTTGACAATCGTTATAGCTGATAGAGTATCCCTTTGTCTCGGTCCTCAGAATAAATAATTCAGAATAATTGGCTAAATTTATACTAATATTATATAAGAAGTAATCTCTGAAAATGCTGACCCAATTTTGAAAATTCTTTCACCATTAGAAAGCTACATTATTCCTGAGTGCTTTAAATAGTATATTTATTCATTTTTAAAATCCACTTAGACGAAGTCACGGGCGAAGTGCAGCTTGTATTCTATAAAGATACTTTTTGCTCGTATCTATGTTGTTTCGTTGAACTCTTTTTCACCGGCGCTAACCCAAGCTTAAACGGACTGTGGACCACACGTCATCTTTAGCCAAAATTTCTAGGAATTGGGCAATCCATTTGCCCGTATTGGTGCATCTTGAGTGATTATATTGATTTGCCTACCTACGTGGAATATAAATTCAACGAACCTGGTTATAAACCCCACATAAACTTTTACTTAAAAGTTTATCGAGAAAATAAGGTATAAGTGCATTCTTTCAAACAGTTCCGTCTTGTATAGATACTCGTAGATAGATATACTCTTTATTGCATATCTTAACAAATTACAGGCTTCGTTGCAATTCATCCTTATTCCCAACTTGCCCGGTTCATATATATCTACTTACATTTGTATAATAATAATAATAATAAAAAATTTAATTTCAGACTAAGTCCATAGGGTTAGTAACAAATTACTTAAAAAACTAGTGTTAGTAGGTACAGACATTATAGCTAAAACATACAGCTACACATCAGCGTGGAGCTGCATCCACCTCTGCATCAACGGAGAATCCCACCGATCTGCGAACGCACTGACAATAGTGTTGGTACTGCTGATGGTGAGAAAAGTCACACAAGCACTTTTCTTACAATCAGTTGATGAAAAGATAATTTTCAGCATGAGACCCTAATTACCTATCTTCAGGTTTATTGCTTGAGGAATGTCTGTTGTAAAATAAGAGTCAATAGATTTGGTCTTCACTTCTCACATTTATTGTTAACACTGCATCACACTAGATAATAATGAGTATACAGAAAATTGTATGTTGAACTTACAACTTATGATGAACCACTATTACCCTATCGTTCGAAGATCGAAGATTAAAGGTCCAGAGAGGAGATCCCACAAGCAATATTGTAGCCGTGGTCATATAATCCTGATCATCCCTGGACACTTGGACGTTTGTGCTCCGAATCTTTTGCTAAGACCGCATTGTTCTTCCAAAAATAAAGTGAAGTTTAGATCCGATCATTTTATTACGTTTTTTCCATAAATAACTTAAATGTAATCTAGGAACCCTGCCAACAAGAAAATAATTCGGTGAGACTCATAAATTCCACGCTTAAGATTCAGTGTCACTAAAGAAAAATCCCAAAAAGAGTACTTACAGCGTCCAACATCCCAATGCTTAACACATTTGAACTTAACTCTGGTCCCTTTAACTCCTCGAGACATGATAAAGTGCTTTTAAGAAGTCTTTTCCAATAAATAAAGCTTAAGAGTCAGACTCGCTCCAGATCAAGTTGGAAAAAGAAACGTCAAAGTCATCTTGCAAAATAACGCTCCATTCCACGAATTAAATTTATTATATTTTTAAGTGTTACAACCTCACTGCTAAAAAATCACAGTTTCTACGATAACTAAAAACACAGTATGTGTATAAAAAAAAACTACACTATCATCTAAGAAATCGCAGTTTTTACAATAATTAAAGCTTTCTGTTTAAAAATCACAGTCTGTATATAAAATAATTTAAGCTGTCGTATAAGAAATCATAGTTTGTACAATAATTAAAACTGCAAAAAATTAGCATGTGTATAAAATAATTTAACGCGCCTAAGAAAAAAGATCATGACCTGAATTTATACGTGATAAATAAGTATCTATTCTCTACATTGCAGCACTTTTCCGACAAACTGTACCCTTACAGCTAATAGGCATATAAAAAAGCGGGCAAGTTGGGACTAAGGATGAGTTGCAAGTAAGCCAAATTATAATAGGAGCTTAAGAATTAACTGGGTGTAAATTGGCGTAGGTACTTAAATCGCTAAAAACGATATTCTACAGACAACCTTTAAATCAAAATCAAAAATCATTTATTAAAATTAGGCTGAGAGCCAGCACTTTTTGAACGTCAAAGCTACTTAAAGACTAAAATTTGTATGGATTTGACGGAGAAGGCAAAATGCGACGTGTGTTTTTGAAAAAGCATGCGGTCATTATCTCTAAAAAAACTTTTTTACAAAAAAACCAACCGACTTCCAAAAAATGAAAAATAACTTTAATTTCGGAAGTCGGTGTTTATATTTTACTTCTTCGTTATTTGTAATGTAGTCAACTCGCATGTGTAGCTATAAAAATATCAAACAAAAACTTAATTTAAAGTTACATAACAAACTTTAAATTTAGTTTTATTTATCAAACGAAAATTACCAAATACTTTTTTTCTATTTGTAGGGATTATTAAGGCTTTGTAATTTCGTATAGATTACAAAATCTAGCAAATATGCATGTTTTTGTAGGGTTTCGTAACCAAAGGGTCCAAACAGAGCCCTATTGCTGTCATTCACGTGTCCGTCTATCCGTCGTCTGTTACAAAATTTTTTTCCGAAGAATTTTTTAATTTCCCACTGACTTATGAACTTGAATTTGGTGATAATGTTTATTATTTGGTTTAATTTATCAACAAATTCCAATAAATTGATAAATGGAATTTGGTCCACAATTTATTTAAAAGATATATACAAACTAATAATAATACCCAACATGTACAAATGCGTATGAAAACAACTCATTGGGCATCAAAAAATTCATCCACATCGCTGTCAATGGAAAAGTGCCCAGAACGCTAGCAGCATTGCCACATTGAATAGCAATGCTGATTCGTTGGCCAAAGAAAAGCCCAGCCCTCTGGTCACGTGAAGAGTCGACTATTGATAAATTACATTTATTACCGACTTCGAAAAAGGAGGAGGTTATCAATTCGGATGTTTGTATTTTTTTTTTTTTTTTTATGTATGTTCGGGCATAACTGCGTCATATATTGACGGATTTGCAAAATTCTTTTTTTGTTCGAAAGGGGTTTATTCCGAAATGGTCCCATTTAAATTTAAAAAAGATCTGATTATGGGTTTCGGAGACAGACAACGGAACTCTTCAAAAATTGACAGCAAATCAACCGCGATTGCTGCTATCGTATGTCTATGAATTGTTAAAACAGTTTAATGGGGAACCACAACTAAAAAGTGAAAAATAAAAAACTTTTTTACAAAAAAATAGAACCGACTTCCAAAAAAAGTGCAAAATAACTTTAATTTCGGAAGTCGGTGTCAAAAAACGAAGACACAAAACAGGAACACCGACTTCCGAAATTAAAGTTATTTTGCACTTTTTTTGGAAGTCGGTTCTATTTTTTTGTAAAAAAGTTTTATCTTTGATAATTCTCTCATTTGGTACGGAATCATAATAGTGCGAAGCCTGTTACGCACTTGGCCGATTATTTTTATCAAATTTGCTCCTCCTATTAGATAAATCATTACTATGGCTTTTAGAAAAAGATAGATTGACCGACAAAATCATAATACGTTTTCAATAGCATATTGACACACTAGAGTCAAATAATTTTGTGTAAAGTCACATACAGATGACGTAAATACAACAAAAGTTAATTAAGTGTGTGACTGGTTAGAAATAAACGATCACAACCAACGGGTTAATCTTTACATTAGAATGTTTGTCATGGGCAATCATGACGGTTTGGGGTCAATCTGTATTTATTTCTGCGGCTAATAGGAAACTTTTGGGAATAAACTTAAATGTATTTTTAACCGACTTTCGAAAAAGGAGGAGGTTCTATGTTCGACTGTATGTTTTTTTTTTATGTATGTCCGCCGATTTCTCCGTCAGGTGTGGACCGATTTTCAAAATTCTTCTTTTATCCGAAAGTATATATACCCGAGGTGTTGCCATATAAATTTTATCGAAATTGCTTCAGCGCTTTTTGAGAAACTGAACAAAATCGAAAAATAAGTTTTCCTCGATGACGTTTTGGTGTTCTCCAAATGGTTAAATTCCACTTTCCACGTTATTGGGGGTTTTAGTTCTGGGCTATAACAACTAAAAAGTGAAAAATAAAAAACTTTTTTACAAAAAAAACAACCGACTTCCAAAAAATTAAAAAATGCGTTACGTCTGTATGTTTGGATGTTTGTTAATTAATCAAACCATCACGATTGAACGAATATGGCACACGGGTAAACTTGACCTGGAGTAGGTGAAAGGTTTACTACCGGGATAAAGTGTGTAAAGGGAGATAATTTTTAACATCCACGCGGGCAAAGCCACCGGCAAAAAACCGGCCAAGTGCGAGTTGGACTCACGCATGAAGGGTTCCGTACCATCGCATAAGATTATACGCGTCTATTTGTTGCCATTAATAAGATCGCCACCAAAAACAGCCAAAAAAAACACGTTTCTATTAGGTACAACAAATAATAAAAATAAATTAAAGGAGGCTCGCTTTTAATTTATTTTATTACTTGTTGTTAAAGCGAAAACTAGGAATATAGTGTCACTGCCCCCTTTTGACGGAAAAGTGTCCCGTTACGCTCATTGTACGCATGCGTCGCATCTATATTTCATCAATGTTTTGTTATGACGTTGCCACGTTAAACTATCGTCCGTAAACCAGCTTTACAGAAAATCAATTTTTTTTTTTCTGGAGTGGGAAATTATCCTATGACATCACCCGCTCTGGGTGGAGCGGGAGGGCGTCAGACTCTTACTGACTAAAACCCACCCGCGGTAACTCTGTTTTGAATTTATCCACAACCCCTGAACAGGTCATTGCTCCCTTGTGTCAATTGCGTCGTACACAACACCCACATTGGCTTGCATTCATGCAATGCACGTAGCAGAACGATTACGTAGAATGTGTCATATTGCAGTTTCAAGTCTCATTCGTAGAAAAATATTATGAAGTCTTCATGCACGTTCTGGACATGTGCCCTGTTGACGGTAATAGCCCCTGTTGCCTGAAGGACTTTAAGTGGCAATATGTGGGGTATGGGTGCCTTTATTTCTGAGAGAGAAACCTTAAAAAGGCATCTGGACTTTTAAAAAAAACTTTTTTTACAATAAAAAACAACCGACTTCCGAAAAAGAAAATACTCTAAATATTTATTTACAAACACAGACTATTTTTTTTCTGTATTTTCTGTAATTTTCTTCTTTGTAATTCGGTTGTTTTTTTTTTTGTAAAAACGTTTTATAATTTTCACTTTTTAGTTGTTATACCCCAGAACTCAAAACTCCAATAACATGGAACGTACAATTCAAACATACTCGTAATTGGAGGAAACCAAAACGTCATCTACATATACATATTTTTCGTATCTTTTTTAGTTTTTCAAAAAGCGCTGAAGCAATTTCGATAAAATTTATATGGGACCACCTCGGGAGTATATTCTTTTGGATAAAAATAAATTGAAAATCGGTACACAACTGACAGAGAAATCTGTGGACATAAATAAAAAAAATAACTCATACAGTCGATCATAGATCCTCCTCCTTTTTCGAAGTCCGTTAAAAAGAGACTAGGGAGTGTTTGATTTTTACCTCTTAAAACACCACCCCGCAACCCCATTTGAACAATGCCTGTTAAGGCACATCCCTGAGGAGACCGAGACACCTTTTATTTTTGTGGGGTGGGAAATCATCCAATGACATCTCCCGCTCTAGGGTGGAGCGGGAGGACGTGTCAAACTCTTACTGACTAAAACCCACCCCTATTCCTTCCCTGCCCTGAATGCCCAGGGGCGCGGTAACTCTGTTCCGAAATTATTCACAACCCTTGGGCAGGCAACGGCCATGACGGGCCCCGTCATGGTTTGCTGACAACTCTTTGAGGAACACTACGCGCGGAGTCTCGGGCCCGGTGCTGATCGGACGGCGAGCTACCCGCTACTCGCCGTCCGCAGGCCTGGGTCTATGGTGGCCGGAGATAGTCTCGCGACGACCTCTGCCCAGGGCGTCTCCTGCGGCGGCTGCTGCTGAGGGCGTGAGGGCGACTCTGTTGTTGAGCCTCCCTCACCCGTTCCGCCAGACTGAGACCCCTGAGCCTCACTGTGCACGACAGCACCTGATCACTGTGCCACTGCCTTTCCTAGGGTCACTCAATGGGTGCACAGATTACCCACTCTGAGAGCCCAACACCTCTGCCTAAACCTTTAGGAAACAGTCGTGATGTTATGTTCATCATCATCATTATCATCATCATCCTTTTAATGTCCCCACTGCTAGGGCACAGGCCTCCTCTCTGTGAGAAGGTGTGGGTCGTAATACAGCACGCGTGCCCAATATACGGGTTGGTGGATGTGACATGTTTTCGAATTTTTGGTTGTAGAACATGGCCGGTTTCTTCACGATGTTTTCCTTCATCGTTTTGAGAGCAGTGGTGATGAAATAATTTACAAAAGTAAAGCGCCTGACTGGGTTTGAACTGAAGACCTACCATTAACGTACGTTATTTACTTTGATGATACGTTACGTTCATGGAAAATTGAGTCTGTGTTGTAATGTGTCATAATTGCACTTACGTCCTCGTCTTACGTCTTTCAGCTACTTATCAGACGAGATTGTCATCAATTTTGTAACATTATCCTATGAGTTCATGGTTCTCGCCATACGCCCATCTAAGGTACTTTACGAGTCAGCGTTAATTACGAATGATTCAGTCTCCTCAACGCACAAACTGTTATAAACTCCAAGATGACAAACTCACTGAAATTCAGCAACTATTCATTATAGTGTAACGCTTTTGTGACTCACAATTTTATTAATCTTCAAGTTTTTCCTTAAGATGAGTGACATTTTATGGGACGTGATTGACTCAGACTTTCTCAAAGATTTTCCTCAACTTTCATGAAACGTAGACTAGGGAGTTCTCCGGTTCTAAAATTAGATCAGTCGTCACAGCTTTCGTATGCAAAGAGACATTAAAAAAAAATTGGCACTCTTACAAAAACAAACGTAACGTAATCAATATCACTACAATCTGCCTTGGCTTATCCCAACTATCTTGGGTTCAGCTGCCATTCTAACCAGATGCAGCTGAATAGCAGTTTTTTTACATGGAGCGACTGCCTATCTGACCTCCACAACCCAGGAACTGGGTAATACGATACCCCTTGGTAAGACTGGTTGTCAGACTTTCGGACTTCTGACGGACCAACGGTTTTCTGAGGCACGGAGGAGTCTCGGTATGTAAAGATGGTCACCCATCCATGGACCAACTCCGGCAAGCGTAGCTTAACCAGGTGGATCAACCCATGCGGCTGTTATTACTTTAGCCACGAGCTCCTCCTAATCACTATCACTTCATATTATAAAGTAAAAGCTTATAACAAAGACCGTGTCTCTGTTTGCGATAAACTCAAAAACTACAGAACGGATTTTCATGCGATTTTCACCAATAGGTAGACTGATTTATGAGGAAGGTTTCGGTGTATAATTTGGACCCAAGCTATGCTGGGGCGGGTCGCTAGAAATGTATAATTGACGTGAAGCGTTCCACGGCCCTTGGCACAGGCAACTGATGGAACAAGTTTGGGTTTAGTCAGTAAAAGTCTGACACGCCCTCCCGCACCACTCAAAGCGGGAGAAGTCATCGGTTGATTTCCTACCTTCCAAAGAAAAAAAGTTGATAAAATGTATAAAGTTCAGGTCTAAGGTACTCCCTTATTTGAGGTGCTTGACAAAGTAACATTCTTTCAGCGTTTGTCACAAAGATCAAAAAATTTGGGATTTAAATGCACTATCAAAACGTCACGTGGTACATACCCTTACATTTTAAGCCTGGCTTATAATAAAAACTTAAAGAAAAAAAATAGAACCGACTTCCACAAAAAGTTTTTGGTTTGGTGTCTTCTTTTCTTAACACCGACTTCTGAAATTAAAGTTATTTTGCACTTGTTTTGGAAGTCGGTTCTATTTTTTTTTTTAAGTTTTTATTTGTCACTTTTTAGTTGTGGTTCCACATTAAATTGTGGTAACACTACATAGACGTAGACGTATAACCATGTTGTTAATTTAAACACTAATTAGCAGGTTCTTAATTCAAAATTGTCTATGAATTTAGAATCCACTAATCAATATTTAACTAAGCATAATGTTTAGCGAGTTTTATAAATAAGGCTGTTTGACTTTTCGACATTCGTTATCGCATATCTATACTGATATTAAGAAGAGGAAAGATTTTTTGTTTGTACCGATTATGCTCCGAAACTGCTAGACTGATTTTAACCATTTTTTCACCACGGAAGCGAAGCCGCGGGCAAAGTGCTAGTCATTTATGTAGAATGTCACTTTGTTTGGAGACTGCGAAGTTCGCTTGATCGCGAAACTAACCGTATATTTTGTTGGCAACGTTACTTAGCAAGGATGCCGTGGTGTCTCGGTGAAGTAAATGCTTAATATTTACCTTTAGTCCTTCTGAACAGTAAAGTTAAAAAAGTTACTTAATATAAGACACAAAAAAAATACATTGAACACAAACTGAAAGGCACGCAAGAAAAAAAAATACATATTTATCCCAATTCACGTTCATTCCCAGAAAAGAGTCAATGTCCTAGTTCATAACATCCATCTATAATAGGTTCTAGTGACCCACCTCTGATGTTGCGCGGGTAAGAGTAAAAAAAAAAAAGAAATACATCTAAACCTTATTCATGAATAACTCTGTCTATTGGTGAACACCACATGAAAATTCATTTAGTAGTTCTTTTTGAAGTGGTACATCGAAGCTTGGTAATTAGCGAATAACCTTGTGCCGAAGACCAGAGAAGTGGAATGCCACAGACTGGGATGACAGTCATCTATTTATTATTTTAAAACTAAGTTCTACTAACAATTTTGAGCCCCTCAACCATGTAAAATATGAATCACAAAAAGCTCTAAATCATCTCAATATTATGTTCATCGGGTTCCCTGAAAAAAATAAGTCATGCATTTCATGACACGTCAACCGAGGTTACTAAATGTACGGGATTTAAAAGACTAAGACAGCCGAAAGGATCTTACCGTTCATCTATTAACGGTTTTCAATACTAGTAATTAAATTCAATCTGCTTAGCCTTATTCCAACTATCTTGAGGTCGGTTTCCAGTCTAACCGGATGCAGCTGAATACCAGTATTTTACATGGAGACTGCCTATCTGACCTCCACAAACCAGTTACTGGGTAATACGATATCTCTTGGTAAGACTGGATGTCAGACTTTCGGACTTCTGACGACCCGTAACAACTGTCAAAAATCCACGATTGTCAGTTGGGACCAACCGCTTAACGTGCTTTTCGAGGCACAGAGGTGAGATGGTCACCCATCCACGGACCAACCGCGGCAGGCGTAGCTTAACCTGATGGTAATAACAATCTATAAAGAGTTATTAATACTCCTAACAACTTCTATAATATTTTTAACACACTTTTATTACCTTAGTATGTATCCATGTTTCTACATAAACTCCATTGTAACATAACTCAATATTCAATAAATCATTAATTTTCTAATAATTAATTATAATTTTACCCATAACATTGCAAATCACAAATCAAATTAAACATTCAAATTCATTCCATAAAATAATCAATCAAAACAATAAAATAAATAAAAATCAATTAAAACTTGTAATCAAAATTCAATAAATATTAAAATCAAATAAAATGATATAACTTAATAACTACTATTAAAGACTGTGTAATGGCGCGTTTTCAATTCTCTGGTCATGGCATGCTAAGACAGACCCCAGAGGTCTAATGGTGTGCCTTGTAAAGTTTTGTAACAAGAAACTTGTTTTGATGAATAAATAAAATAAAATAAATAAATAAATGTAACGGAATCTTTGAACGTGATTTTCACTTACTTCAAAACGTCGGGTTGAATTGAAACTTCGCACACTTATCAAGGACCGATGACAGTGTATGGTTAGTTAAGTGACGTCATTTTAAATCAAATGTGGCGGACTCCAAAAGATGGCGGACTAGTTATTTTTTATGTGTTTTCATGATGTGGGTATCAAATGAAAGGCTCTGAGAGGACTACAAAAAATAAAAATTAAAGCGTGTTTTTAGTTATTTTTTAAACTGTAGAAAATTATTCAATGAATGTCTGTTTTCTGTTTTGATTGTTCGTCGATTCGTTGAGCCCCTCAAAGTTCTGAGTTGAGCTTCGCGATGACTGACAAATGCTTGCACTGTCTGGACAGGTCCACTCGAATTTGTGTGTTGCTTTCTTCAAAAAGCTCATCCCAGACATAAACGTACATTGTTCTCATATGATTTAACCAGTTCACATTGTATAGATTTGAACACTTTAAAAGAGACTTTGACTTCTGAGTTTGTTTCGGTGTTTCTTCTCAGGGTAGTCAGCTAGGGAACACCGGCCTCATCTAGCTTAAACTGACAAAAAAACATTGACGTGTAAAAGTGTTTGCATTTATCATTAATGATTTCTTTACCCTGTGGTAATCAAACGAAGGCAAGCAGAAGGTAACATCCATTTTCGGTATCTAATTTAGTTAAATTGCATATTTAATGCCAGCAACTAAATGCTTGAAACGTAACTTGTTTGGAACATAATGTTTTTAAAGTTGGGTATTTCTTTAAATTTTTAGTTTTTTATATTATCCTACATTTTAGCGAGTTATATTTTTGCAATTACTTCCTCAAGCCCTTTACATGAATATCCCATAAGACCATGTCTCAAAAAAAAAAACAGACTTTTTTTTTATTTTGGTTTCGCACGGCTTGTGCATTTAGCCAGTGTTAAGTTACGAAAGTATTAAGTTTTAGATACAGAATACTGTCACTCTTTCCTTTAGAATGCAGATATAATACATTCTAATGTTTTTGCAGTAATTGGCAGCAAATGAATCGAGTCAGTCTTCTCGGCAAGCATCGGAAGTAAACAGTTTAGTTATTAATGAATTGTGCAAAGATCCCATAAATATATCCCAAATACCTGGCATATCGACGTACTAGTTAACATTTCAATGCTTTACACGAGTTGGAGATGAGCTTTCATAATTTGGAATCTAATATTCAATTCAACGTGCAACAATGTTGCAAATAACTTTGTTTTCTCGTCTTTACGAATGGGAATAGAACATGATTATTTTGAATGTAGGTAATATGGGAATATGGGAGGAGGTTAGAGGTAAAACCAGGGTCACATACCTTTGAAATCGAGTTACCACGGTCTTTGGCACAGGCAACTGAAGGATCAAGGTTAGGTTTTAGTCAATAATAGTCTGACACGCCTTGCCGCTCCAAAAGATCATATACCTACCTACCGAACAAAATGGGGGGTGAATAAGGTAAAACGTTGACTTTTGGAATTGAATCCTCAGTTTCAAGTTATGTTTACTTTTCAGATGGAAAATACGCAAGTAAAATAAACAAGAGTTATCCTTGTGTAATTCCGACCGTGAATAAAAGATATCCTCATGACAAAATCTGAAATTTATCTTAAACAACGATGCGTCATGTACTCATGCCATACTTTTTCTATAAAATATGTCACGCGAATTTCATGATTTGGTGACAAGGTGATGAGACTCCCCCTCCTTACACACACACACACACATCACACCACACATTGTGACATCACACGTCTTGCAATTTAACATCTAATAAAAATTAATGCCTACATTTTTAAATTTTCACTAGTCATAAGACAAGTAAGAATATAGAAACAATGAAGTTATGGCGGCGTAGCGCAGACGGTAGCATATTTTATCAAAATGCTCATATAGGCGGCGCGGCAGGCGCATGAAACTGTAGTAGAGCGAGCATTAACTCGCCTAGTGGTTTATATTCATGAGTACAATCACCCCAAAGTTTGCCCGTCTACGTCAAAAATCAACGTGTTTACGTACATATTTTTGTCGAAGTATATTTAAAAAAGCGGCCAAGAGCGAGCCGGACTCGCGCGATGGGTTCCAATCTTAACATATTTTTTTAAGGTTTAAGCTCTTAGCTTCTTATAGTGTAATCTACAGAGTGTAACGGAAAGGTTCTGCTCATAGACATGAACAACTTTCTCCAAAAAAAATAGAAAATTCCCAAAAAAATTGGACTTTCCATACAAAGTTATCATCGGCAATATTTGAATTTTGTAAGAATTTTGCAAAAAATTAACATTACACTGTGTCATGATTGTTCCTCATCTTCTTAAAGGTATGATTCCGAACTCGGCAGCACGCAGCAGTGCTGCCGCAGCACTCTGATCTCTATATAATTATTATCTATAGGTTTACAATGAGATTATAGAATAGAATAGAATAGAATACTCCGAGCGATTATATGCCGAGCTCGGCAGCAATGCAGCGCTGCCTGCCGCCGCGACAGACCAGTAGTGACAGGTACGCTGCAGCGATACCTACGTGAAGATGAATTTCTCTGATTGAGGAGAGGAATAATTAAATAAATTGGTGACTTTATATCCAATCCTTTACGATAGCAGTCGCACTAATTATCGTAATAATTTAATTAAATACAATTTATATGGAAGGATACACAGCACAAGACCACGAACAGCGCAGCACTGCTGCCTTGCTCGGAATCAGCACGGCAGGCAGCACTGTTGCGTGCTGCCGAGATCAAAATCATACCTTTACTCGTCAAATGCTTCGCTGCCCGAATGAAAGACATGATCGACCGAATTGCTTCTTTTTTTTCAGGTATCTGGTCGGATTCAAAAACCTGCTACGGAGCATCGAGTGTAAGGGCATCGGCTCAGTATTAGGCATCAACTACTTTGCCAGAGGATACCTGCAACCAAAAGCATATGAAAGGTATTCAAAATAAAAAAAAATGAGCATTTAGGGACTGCCGTCAGCAGTGAAAACTTCAAACTTTGAAATAAATGTGCATTTTAAAATTAATAATGGTGTGAATATTAATTTTATTGCTACTGCAGTATGTCTGTGTCGCGAACTCACACTCGTAAACACGTTGAACTCACAAGATATACATAATTGACATATAAATAACAGAATTAAATTGAATGACATTTAAATATCAGTATCTATAACAAATGTTTTTATTCCATAAATGAATATTTTGTAAATAATAGTAATATAAATAAAAGAAAAAATAACAGAAATAATAGAATTAAATTGAAGAAATTAATCTACATATAATCATTACTAAAAATAAAACTTATACCAGCTACGGTTATAAAATTAAATTTAATAATTAATTGATTATTTTTTAAGTTACGATATAGTTCATATAAATCTAATAACTACCTAAAATAGAGCTTCCTCTCTTCTACCTTTTTGCTGTGCCCGACAGGGTCCATAACAATCCCTATTATAAACACATACCACCTAAGCATACCTATATTTTATGGAAAAGCAATAAAGATATTGAGTATTGAGTATTGAGTAAGATTTTTTCTCATCCCAGAAGAGTTCGATACGCACATTATACAGTTTTGCCCGACCAAACATCGCTCAATGCAGCTAAAGAAGTTTTCGCTTCAATAAATAAGATAATACGTTGTTAAATTATGAAAGACATTGACCACGAAATTATCATCATCAGGGTCTGTCTATGGATTGTAATATTATAGTTAACCACTGTATCCCATTTTGTTTGTAACACGCAAGTTGCCTTTATAATGGGTCACTAAATAAGCTTTTAGAAACGTTAAGTCAGAGTTTAAGTCTAACCATAAAACCTATTTATAAAGACACAGAAGATTTTTCGAATTGTTTTATACCGTGTGAATAACACAATCATGAAACTTTTCGCAGGTATATAGCCCATATGATTCTGGGACGGGATCTTTTGGACAACACTTTAAACCTGGTTCCATCCCTCATACCACTACATAAGGATATCAAGGAGGACAGCTACGAGTACCAAGACCTGGAGAAGAAGTAAGTACCCTTTCAATCATCATCATCATCTTTATTTATTTTATTTTTTAAATAAATAGTTAACCAGTTCAGTGGGTAGTTTTTAATCTCGTTCCATGTTATTTGGAATTGATGCTACACGGTTTTTTCTGCCACATTCATATGCTGGAAACAAGGCACAGAAAATTAACTTATGCTTGTGCACTCTTATATATGTACTGCGTACTTGTCTAATCTCCGTTAAGATTGGTCACCATGATCGAAATTCGGTCAGGAGGAATAGTATTTTTATTTTAATAAGTCAAACTCACGTCCACATGCACTAAATCAGACCCAACAATTACTTTTATGAAACTGTCAAATTCATCATCATCATTCCCCTGCCCTTATCTCAATTTATTTTGGGGTCGGCGCAACATGTCTTTTTCTTCCATACTCCTCTATTAGTCGTCATCTCTGTAGTTACCCCTTTTTTACCCATATCCTCTTTCACACAGTCCAACCATCGCGGCATCGTTTCTTTGGCCTTCCCCTACACTTATAGCCATCCACATCCATAGACAAGACTTTCCTCACGACATTTTCTTCATTCCTCCGCATCACATGACCATACCACGACAACTGATTTCCACACAACTTTTCAGTCAGCGGTGCCACTTTCAGACTTCCTCTTATATACTCATTCTTAATTCTATCCATGCGCGTAACACCACACATCGTTCTTAGCATTCTCATCTCAGCTGCATGCAATAACTTTTCATTCATCCCTTTTGTGGCCCAACATTCTGAACCATACAAGACAGCAGGTCTGACCATTGTTTTATTAATCAAAATGTTTTCATTGTTTTATTTATTAATTGAATGCGGGAGTCACAGATAGTCCCGGTGACCTGCCGCCATTTCATCCATTCAGTATTAATTCTGTACTTAACAGTCCGATCTATTTCCGTCCCATTCTAAGCTGTCAAATTCATCCATAGATAGAAAATTGCTATGCCTTTCTAGTCATTGTTTGGTCACATTAGATACCACTTTGTATCCGAATTGGTGTAATTTTTTCGGAAATGGACACAATCAACATTGGGCCAACACAGAGCATTCATTGTTTCATGTTAGGGCCAAACCAAATTGAACCACGTCAGTTGCTACTGTATGTTTCTCCATCATGTTTATTCTCGTTGAGGGTATTTTGGTATTTTTGACAGAAACCAACAAATTGTGGACAATAAACACCAAGCCGGCAGCGTTGCTGACGCCATCGAGTATTTTGACCAGACAGCAACCTTCTTAGATAAACTCAGAGCAGTACAGAAGCAACTTCGAGAGGATATCAGGTTAGTAAAGTTAAGAAAATTTTGACACACGGCACAATGTCACATAATAGCAGTAGATTGTCAAAAAAATACATATTATCAAAAAACCCACTGCTGCAAAAAACTGGCCAAGTGCGAGTCCAAATCCCATGCAAACGGTTTCAATTTTTTTTTCAAAGTCTTCGTTTATGTTTGCCTGTAATCTATCTTTATGAAAATAATCATATTTTGAATTTTTATTTTTGACTGTATTGGAGATGAACTGTTATAAACAGATTGACAGGCACCGAATACCGCAAAATGTATAGGATTGACATACAGGGTAAAAAGACACATTACAAAGTAGCTTTGCGCAAAAATTATTGTTGGCCAAATGAATTTTATTTTTAGGTATGAAAAAAAAAATATTGCGCGCAATGTAACGCGAACCAAGGCAAGTGGAGTTAAACCCTGACCCTTCGCTCTAAGACACGTAGGTACTTGTCGGATACGTTTGATATTAATTGCGTTTTTGTAACTACAAATCCGTAATTTGGAAAAAATAACGAAAATTCAGGTAATTTTTGTTTGGAAATAAGTTTAGAAATAACACTTGGAATTCATTTTCATAAAAAAGTAAAAAAAAAATTGCGACTTTGACCTTCAATATCTCCAGAACCAGCTGATTCCCTATGGTGTAGTGGAATGAAATGAAAAAAAATGGATGAATAATGGGTAGAATATGTGGCTTTCGCTTCGGAAACTGTCTTTACACCCGATAGGTCTACACCGCCAAAACGTTACTTGATCAGTTCCAAATATTTTGGCCTTCAACAATTCCATTCTAAAGACTTGGTCTGAACGAAAGAAATTTCTTTCATTCTGTTCCCGTCATGAAAATAAACTTAACAAGGAAAATAAGAAAGCTAATAACGCAGTCGTTTCTCACCCAAGATTGTCGCCAATTGAATACTATACACGTGAGTGCACAGTTCCACAACCTTATTGTAAATACATTTGATTGCCCCAGGGCAAGCACGCTCGATTTAATTTGAAACGTGACTTGAATCAACCTGTTTAATAAACCCATTTTAACTTCTATTTCCAAACGGCTAAGGTTCATTTTTATTTGTCGTAGTAATTTCAATAAACTCTTAAAGAAGTAACAGATTTGTGAAGAATTCTCAGTTTTATTTGGTTTAACATAAAGTTGGTTTTAATTTAATTGATGGTGTGCAGTTTTCACGTTATCTAGTATTTAATTGGAATGTCATAGGATCCCGCAATAGATTTCCTTGGAGTGCAGGTCCTGACAGTCTGGGGTCGAATTGTAAATAACGCTGATTGTTGATTGATGTAATTATCATCTCTCTTCCCTGCTTCGGTAGACCCACAAAGGGATGTAGAGCTGTCTTAAGGGCCTACCTCCACAAAGTAGTAAGCAAAAGTACCAAAAACACTTTTTCTTACTACTTTAGATACGAAAAATTTTGATTCCTGTTTTAATAACGTAAAAGTACCTTATCCTCTTTGTAACAAATGCTACATAGGATTCTTTTAAATATAATTTCTACGCTTTGCTACGATTTTTTATTCAATGAGGGCGCCACTAAACTAAACACTAACACTAAACGCCGGCTTAAGACAGGTCTACATTCTAAAATGAATCCTTATTATAATCTTCTAAAAGTCATGTGTTCATCTTCAGTTGTTTTGTTACAAACTTTTATTAAACTTAAAATGTGTATACGTAAGTTAACCCCTTCAATATTTGGGAATCATTTTTCGACCACTTGTTGTTTTCTGAGCAAAAATTTGGAATACTTAGTAAATTCCGGTGACAAGAAATATTATGGCGCTGGATGTACTGGTACTCCTTGATGGACAACTGTTTGACAGTTGAGTTCAGGCTACTATAGAATAGAAAACTCTTTATTATGTACACCATATAAATTACAATAAAAATGTGAAGAAAACATTGCAATGGGCGGCCTTATCGCTAAAAGCGATCTTTTCAAGACAACCTTTGGATGGATTTTAAAGAGAAAAGGGAATACAGTACTGTAGGTAGTCTTACGTGTACTATTTATAATAATATATACAATAAATACATCATAGATAAACATATACATTAATAATTATGAAACAAAAAGCATAGAACCCTAGTAAAAACGATTAAAGAGAGAGGTAGTGATTTTTGACCATTGTTTTGAAAGTGGACAAGGATTGAGCACGCCTTACCGACACGGGCAAGGCATTCCATAACCGCACCGCCTGAACCGTAAAAGATTTGTCGTAAAAGCTGGTGGAATGCATCGGCATCTCTAGTCTCAAGTTTTCCGATGACCTCAGATATCTATTATGTGTGTCATGAAGGAACTTGAAACGTTCTTTAAGATAAGAGGGGGTTGTAGGAGTGAACAGAATACTGTAGAGCAGAAATAAAATATGAGAATCCCGGCGAAGACGTATGGGAAGCCACTTGAGCTTTTTGCGAAATTCAGAAACGTGATCATATTTGTGCAGGCCAAATATAAATCTTATGCAAATGTTTTGAAGACGCTCAAGTTTATCTAGTTGTGTTATCATGAGTACTTTCCGTTACATAATTGTGATAACGAGGGTCTAAAGCTTATTTAAAAAAAACTTTTAATATATCTAGATTTTGCGTGTCATGTCAGTTAGTCGGTCAACCACAAATAAGTGGAACCCACAGAGTTTTTACACAAGCATAAATCTAACATGAAACTTAACAACTGAGTAAGTAAATTAGCAATTATTAGCTTTGCCTTTCGACGTGGCAATGCTGCCAGTCTGCTGGGCACGTTCACGGCTTGCCCATAAAAAAAACAAACAAACAGAAGATGACACTGATGTTGAGCAGTACTTCGACGCATAAGTGTATTCTGTTTTTATGTACATGTATGTAGTTAGGTTTTAGATAGTTAATTATTTTTGTTAAAATAATTGTATTGAAAAATATATTCTGTATTTGAGTAAGTGCCTTGTGTTCCGCAGATATTAAAAAAAAAAAACCGACTTCCAAAAAAGAAAATACCCTAATAAAAAAAAAACACTTTAATTTTGGAAGTCGGTTGTTTTTTCTTTTGTAAAAAGTTTTTTATTTTTTACTTTTTAGTTGTTATACCCCAGAACTAAAAACTCTAATAAAATGAACGTGGAATTTAAACATACTCATAACTGGAGAAATTCGTCATATACATAGATGACGTATTTCTCCAGTTATGAGTACTGAACAAAAACGAATAATAAGTATACATAGGTTGTTCAGTTTTTCTAAAAGCGCTGAAGCAATTTCGATAAAATTTATATGGGACTACCTCGGACGTATAATCTTTCGGATAAAAAAAGAATTTTGAAAGTCGGTCCACAACTGACAGAGAATTCGGTGGAAAAAAAAAACATACATAGAACCTTCTCCTTTTTCGAAGTCGGTTAAAAATAGAAAGTCGTTTTCTTCGTGCAAAGAGTTTAATGACTAACTATATAACAATACTAATTTTTAAACCGGTCTATCTGAAGCTGCATAGCTAGGCGCCGCCACTAGACACGATAATAGTTACTTGATAGCACAATTACTAACGTAATTACCGGTCGTTATGCTGGGTAACAACTTAACTAGACAATTAGTGGCTCACGGCTGGTGCATGTGCGTTTAGCAAAGCTCTAGCTTCTAGAAACTTGATATCAAGTGGAGACAACATAATATGCCAATATTTTTAGTATACACTTATGTAAACATTTTTAGGAGATAAGAGGGGGGGGGGGGAAGGTAATTTTTCATATATTTTCTGAAATCACTTCAAAATCATATGTTTTAAAATTATGAAAAAAATATATTCGAGACCGTCACAATGTGCCCTTTCGTTTGCTATGTCATACGACACAGTTTGACAAACTTTGATTTTTAATTTACCGATTTTCACCTCAAAAGGGGTCACTTTTGACCACAGTGAGCCATCCCAAATTAATTTATTTAGGGTACACGTCCGTGTTTGGGTCACAGATATTCATATGTGTACCAAATTTCAACACTATCGGTCTAGCGGATTCGGAACAAATCGGCTGTGACAGATGGACTGAGGGACAGACAGACAGACAGACAGTCAGACAGACAGACAGACAGTCAGACAGACAGACAGACATACACACGAGTGATCCAATTAGGATTCCGTTTTTTCATTCGGACTTTCGGAACCCTACAAAATTATCTAAACTTTAAACAGAAAACCACAGCTGACTTCGGGTTCATCGGTCGCTATTTTATTATATTCAGTAATTACCAGAACTAAAATAACTAAAGGTTGTTCCAAATAAACGTGCAATAACGGTCATTGACCCACCTACATTTATTGACATTTTTAATTTAAAAAACGGAATTAATGACTCAAAGCTGTCCCGAATCAACATCTCTCGTGATCCTTAACATTGTCTAATAATGAAATACGATTTATATTTAATTGTTCAGGTACCTACGAAGAGTTATTAGGGAAAGGTCAATGTACTTTATTGCAAAATTATCTGAAACATAGTATAGGTGAGTTTTTATCATTATTAGCTACCGAAACCCGTTATGGCTGAGTTTCTCTATTAGGATGTACGTAGGGGTGACACTATTGCCATTATCTTGGGCTCTCACACAGGTTTCAAAATGCTATCTACTGAAATGTTCTTAATGGACATTTTCTGAATCAATACCATCTCTTTCTATCTGTGTGTGTTGATAAAAGACAACGATAGTCTTATACAACGTCTAGTACAGTATTCTCTGCATTGTAATTGAGAACCTTTTGAGTGAGTGTTAAAGCCTCTTTGGAGTTCTTCAGCTGAAGTGACATAACATTTTACATGTTTTTTTTTCTGTATGACGTTAGGTAGTCACTCTTCGATTGTCGTTTTAATATACATTCTTCTATAGTTATATTTTCTTTTATTCTTTCTACAAGCCTTTACGTTTCCCTTGAAACGCTTTACCGCAAAGTAAGCACTCTGCTACAGGTTATGTGCTAGCGGAAAAATGGAAATGTGCGAAAAAGTGGAAAATTTAAGTACAAAGGTACAAATTGCACCACTTCAAGGCAAGTGTAACTGGGATACCTGGAAATATAAAATATCCATCCTGCTTAGAAGTATACCAAATGCATTGGATATAGTAGAAGGAAGATGTACGAAACCCGTGTTGCCAGCAGGTGTAGGAGACGCAGAAGTTACTGCATTTAGAACGAAACTTATCTGCCCGGGGGTTGAGGATCTGCCCGGGGGTTGAGGATAAATTCGAAACAGAGTTACCTCGCCCCTGGGCACTCAAAGGCAGGAAGGAACAGGGGTGGGTTTTAGTCAGTAAGAGTCTGACACGCCCTCCCGCTCCACCCAGAGCGGGAGAAGTCATAGGATGATTTCCCACCCCACAAAAAAAAAAAAAAAAAAAAAAAGCGCGTTTTATACAGGCAGAGAACAATGCTATGATCCTGCTTTCAACAAATTTGAACGAAGATACCGTTAGAAAGGTAATGTCATTCACATGTCCGAGAGAAGTATGGCTAGAACTACATCGGTTATTTGACGGAGATAATGAGAATCGAGCTTATAATCTCTGCCTAGATTTCTTCGGATTTAAGTTAAATGCTTCTGATGATATGGCTTCACATATTTGCAAATTGAAGACTCTCTGGTGTCAGTTGAATAGAGAGATTGGTAAAGATGATCCCAATATGAAACTACCAGATATATTCCTTATTTGTAAAATTTTGGATACACTAGATCAGAAATATTTCGAATTTAAATCAAGTTGGTTGTTATTAGCCAAAGAACAGAGGACAGGAAGGTTTGACAAGTAACCTTTGCGCTCATGAAAAGTCACTTGAAAAGAAAAATGGTGAATCGAGTGAAGAGGTATTAGTGACGACACAGAATAGCACGATTCGTAAAGAAAAGAAGAATAAGGATAAGCATATGAGATGCAATTACTGTCATGAGATGGGACATCGAGTAAGATCCTGCCAGAAGTGGATGAAAGATGGTCGCCCGCCTAAAGACAGTAGTAACAAGCCGTCTTCAAGTCAAAGTGCGAATATGGCTATTATGAGTGTGGATGTCATGGCATTCGTACAGCAAGATAAAGAGTCGTGGTACGTGGACAATGGCGCGACTAGTCACGTGACCAACAGGAGTGACATGTTCCAAATATTTCAAAAGTTTGACGAGTTCCAAGGAGTTACTACAGCAAATGGTAGCATTGTTCAAGCAAGAGGCAAAGGAACAATATATTTGGAAGCAGATGTCAAAGGAAAGATTGTGAACATAGCACTTACGGATGTATGGTATGTACCAGAGATCCAGCGAAACCTGTACTCAGTGCTAGCTATGCATGATAAACAGAAGAATAGCAAGTTCGTCTCGACCCCGGAAACTTGCGAAGTAATTTTGAATGGGGAAGTAGCAGTTGTTGGCAAACGGAACCACTGTGGAGGGCTTTTTAAGTTGAAAGTTCGCAACGTCCTGCCACCGGTACCTGTACTTGCTACTACAACAACTGATTTGATGCAGCTCTACCACGAGAGATTAGCGCATCAAAACAAAAGGCACGTTAAAGAAGTCATTCAAAGAGAGTTAGGATTGACACTTCCTATAAACAAAGAATCGTGTGAAGCTTGTATCTACGGAAAGATGCATAGACTGAAGTTTGGCATACGAGAGAGATCTTCACAGCCAGGAGAAATAATTCATTCAGATGTTTGCGGTCCTTTCCCAATGAGTTTTTCAAAATACCGTTATTATGTACTGTTTAAAGATGACTTTTCCGGATACTGCATGGTTTATTGCATGAGAAATAAAAGTGAAGTCAAAGACAAATTGAGCATAATGTTACAAGAAGCGACGGTCACAGGACATATTATCAAAATACTGTTGAGTGATAACGGAACCGAGTTTGATAACAAGGAAGTCAGAGATATATTGAATAAAAAAGGAACTAAGCAACGTCTTGTTATGCCGTACACGCCAGAGCAGAATGGCTGTAGCGAGCGCCAAAACAGGACATTAGTAGAAACCGCAAGAACATTGATGAATGCTCAGAGAGAACTGCCAAAAGCATTATGGGCGGAACTTATAATGACAGCTGCTTATATTTTAAACCGAACAGGTGCTACTAGAGAGAAGGACAAGTCACCTTATGAGTTATGGTTTGGGAAGAAGCCTAATATAAAGCATCTTAGAATCATTGGAAGTACTTGTTATGCCCATGTTCCGAAAAATAAAAGGAAAAAATTGGATAAGAAAGCAACTAAAGGCATTCTCATAGGATACGACAATGATGATGGTTATCGTATCTGGTATGAAACGCAGCATAAAGTTGACAATCTGATCCGATCTAGAGATGTAATCTTCGAAGAGACACCTATTTCTGGGATTGAAGCTAAGGCTTCAGGAATAGTTGCTAAATCTAACCCAAAACCAATTGGAAAAGAGTGGACCGTGTCATACGATACAGTTCCTGAAGAAACTATTTTACAGCATTCGCAAATCGACAATCCCTTGAATCAGGAAGCCCAATGTGAACAGAGAACTGTTCTATTAGAGGAAGGAATAGAAGAAGATAGACATTTAAGAAGGCCTATTGAGACATCAATAGAGGCAAATGAATCAGGAGATCAAAGACAGTCAGTCCAATTAGAGGGAGAAAGAGAAATAGAGTTTATCGAAGACGAAACCGCATTTTCAGATAGTGAAAATGAAGAACATTTCGAAGATGCCGTTCCTACCTATGTTGAGATAGAAGAGAATTCAGAGGGAGACGTTTCGGACGTTCCAAGATATAATCTCAGGGACAGAAGCACTCTACGACCTCCACGTAAATTGGATGACTATAGTTTATTCCTAGTCGATACTGAAAAAGAACCCTCGACGTATAAGGAAGCAATATCGAGTAGAACAAGTAAAGATAGATGGCTAGAATCGATGAAGAGTGAAATCGATTCTTTGCAAAGATTACAAGTTTGGGACTTGCAGAATCTACCGAGCAATCGAAAAGCTCTGCCATGTAAATGGATTTATAAAGTGAAAACCAACCCTGACGGCACAATAGAAAAGTTTAAAGCACGTCTTGTTGTAAAAGGGTTTAAGCAGAAGAAGGGTTTTGACTATAACGAAACATTTAGCCCAGTAGCGAGGTTAGCTACTATAAGATCTTTGCTCAGCGTTGCAGCAAGAGAGAGACTTCATCTTATTCAGTTTGATGTTGTAACAGCTTTCCTCAATGGAAATTTAACGGAAGAGATTTATATGATGCAGCCAGAAGGCTTTGAAGATGGAACATCTAGAGTATGTCGTCTAAAGAAAAGCCTCTATGGTTTGAAGCAGGCACCACGGTGCTGGAACTACTGCTTTGCAGAAACACTAGAATCTTTAGGCTTCAAGACAAGCAACGCTGATCCATGCTTATAAGCATGGATCAGCGTTGCTTGTCTTGATTTTCTTATCTCCTAAGATTTTGGTCTAAATCTTAGGAGATAAGAAAATCTTAATAGCACTCTACGTTGATGATGGCTTAGTTGCAGCGAGTGATGAAAACCTTGCAAAGAGTTTCATCAATGACCTAAAAAAAAAATTTTGATGATTACTAGCAAACCAGTTTCATACTATCTTGGGTTAGAGATAGAACAAATGAAGGACGGCTCGATTTTCATTAAGCAGGAAGCTTATGCAAACAAGGTCTTGGAGAGATTCAATATGAAAGACTGTAATCCAGTATCAACTCCTTTGCAGAAAGAAGGAATTATTGAGAAAGGGAAAGCTGACAAAGAGTCACAATCATTTCCCTATAGAGAAGCAGTAGGCTCGCTCGCTTACTTGATGGTGGGCACTCGCCCTGATCTGGCTTATGCTGTAGGATTGGCTTCGAGGAACTTAGAAAAGCCAACTTCTAGCAACTGGCATATGGTTAAGCACATAATGAGATATTTGAAAGGCACATTATCGAGAGGAATAATGTATGTTCATGATGCAAATTCTCCTAACCAAATAAAGGCTTACAGTGATGCTGATCATGCTGGATGCTTGAAAACAGGTCGATCTACGACTGGAGTATTGTGTTTATTTTCAAGAGGAGCAATCTCCTGGATGAGCCAACGACAAGCTTCAGTTGCCATTAGCACTACAGAAGCTGAGCTTGTGGCAGCAAGCGAAGCTGCGAGAGAAATAATTTGGCTAAAGAGACTGTTCAAAGACTTGAATGGCCAGAAAGAAATTCCAGTTTTGTTCGTGGACAACGAAGCCGCGGTGAAATTGGCACATAATCCAGAATTTCACAGTAGGACCAAACACATTCGTGTGAGGCACTTCTTCGTGAGGGAGCTTGTGCTTCAAAACGACATCGTGGTCGAGAGGACTAGCTCTGCTACCCAGTTAGCAGACCTCCTAACTAAGGCCATGCCCAGACCCAGATTGCAGGAACTAGCTCAGAAAATGGGTCTGATGGATAAACCAAACGGTCGACTATCAGCTGAGGGAAAGTGTTAAAGCCTCTTTGGAGTTCTTCAGCTGAAGTGACATAACATTTTACATGTTTTTTTTTCTGTATGACGTTAGGTAGTCACTCTTCGATTGTCGTTTTAATATACATTCTACTATAGTTATATTTTCTTTTATTCTTTCTACAAGCCTTTACGTTTCCCTTGAAACGCTTTACCGCAAAGTAAGCACTCTGCTACAGTGAGCAAACATGTTCATTTTTAGTACTAAATGGAGAAAATGTCCTCGTTCTTGCATTCAGTGAAACTTTTAGAAACATCGAGCTCTTGAAATATTCAAAATGATGCTCATATTAAATGTAAAAGAGTTTGGTGCATAAAACAAACAGATAATAATATTCCACACAAGTTTTGGAATATTATTATCTGTTTGTTGCATCATTGTTATGCACCTCAAACCGAGATGCATTTCTTCAGTCAAGAGGTGTTCAAACGCGATTTAATTAGCTTGACCTGTAACTAACTAAAATGTATATGTAAAATAATCTTAGTAGTTAAATTTGACCCACTGCCCGGTTTTGGATTGAGCTGAAATTTTGCATATATGTTTAGTTTGGATGACAACTGACGGGGCCCATCGTGGCCGGTGCCTGCATGCTTAGGGGTAGCGGATAAATTCTGAAAATGAGTTACCGCACCCCTGGGCACTCAGGCAGGGAAGGAACAGGGGTGGGTTTTAGTCAGTAAGAGTCTGACACGCCCTCCCGCTCCACCCAGAGCGGGAGAAGTCATTGGATGATTTCGCACTCCACAAAAAAAAAATGATTAGCTATGTGACCACATTCTCAATCCAGTATGGCGGACTCCCATATAATATGGCGGTCTAGTTATTTTCTAGGCATTTTCATGAAGATAGGGTTTGCTAAGAAGAATACAAGAATAAAATGACGTCACTCTAAAGTGCATTTTTTAGTTAGTTTAAAACTACAATGTTATTGTGTAACGATTTCAAAAGCAAGTGTGAATACAGGCCAAGACATTTCAGTTGTGTATCTTGGGTGGTAATAAACCTGCAATGCATCTGATATTAAGGAATTCTCAACTTTCCATTGGTGGCGGTCGGTAGTAAACACTTACAATCACGTGAACTCCTTGTTTGATCGTCACACATTAAGACTTCATAATAAAAACTTGTTTACAAAAGAATAGGGCCGACTTCCAAAAAAAGTGCAAAATAACTTTAATTTCGGAAGTCGGTGTTTCTGGTTTTGTGTGTTCGTTTTTTTACACCGACTTCCGAAGTTAAAGTTATTTTGCACTTTTTTTTGGAAGTCGGCCCTAGTCTTTTGTAAAAAAGGTTTTTCATTTTTCACTTTTTCGTAGTGGTTCCCCATTAAACTGTGTTATTAATTCATAGACATACGATCGCAGTCATCGCGGTTGAATTGCTGTTAATTTTTGAAGAGTTCCGTTGTCTGTCTCCGAAACCCATCATCAGATCTATATGAAATTTATATGGGACCATTTCGGAACAAACCCCTTTCGAACAAAAAGAGAATTTAGCAAATCCGTCAATATATGACGGAGTTATGCCCGAACATACTTAATATAATATATATATATATATGTATATATATAAATAAACATCCGAATTGATAACCTCCTTCTTTTTGAAGTCGGCTAAAAACAATAAACATCCATTGATAACCTCCATCTTTTTGAAGTCGGCTAAAAAAAATAACACGTCTTAGCTAGTTAGGTACTCAGATAATCAAAACAGGACGATAAAGAAGATTAATTTAATAAAGCTTGTGATGGAAATGCGTGTTCATATATTTTCAATACTGCTTCTGCCCATAGAAAAAAACAACTTTCATGAAGAAAGAATTATATCGGGTTTTTACACCCGATATAATTCTTTTATTCAACACAGTTTTCGAAGCCGAAAGCCACATATTCTATCCATTATTTGTATTTTTTTTCCACTAGACCATACCTGGGAATCCACTGGTTCTGGAGATATTGAATGTCAAAGTCGCTTTTTTTTTAAATTTTTTTTTACGAAAATGATTTCCAAGTGTTATTACTTAACTTTTTTCGAAACAAACATTACCTGAACTGTCGATTTTTTTTTCGAAATTACGCATTTGCAGTTACAAAACCGCAATGAATATCAAACGTATCCGACAAGTACCTACGTGGCTTAGAACGAAGGGGCAGAGTTTAACTCCACTTGCCTGGGTTGGCTTTACATTGCGCGCAATAAAAATAGTTTTTTTTTATACCTAAAAATAAAATTTGTTTCCCAGCAATAATTTTTGTGCAAACCTACTTTGTCAGACGTAAGTACAGTATGCGTAGTTAACGGCTTTGTGACGTGTCTTTTTACACTCTGTATTTTGGGCCTCCCATACTAATTTTGATCAGCTGATGCTAATATTGTAAGATTAACGATGTAATAAATTAAAAAATCCACGCGTTGGTGAACGAGCTGTTGAAATATTAAGTATACAGTGTAACACATGGTGAGTCAAACGTGGGGATAGACGGGTCGGCGCCGGCGCACGTAGCGAACGGCAAGTGGCTCACGCATCCGTATCTCAATTATTGAATAATTGAGAAATCAGTTTAATGGCACATATGTTCGTCACATTCATGGATCTGTTAATTTGAAACGAGACATACAGCTGATTAAGACAATTTGAACTTTTGTAAAGCAAGTTTGAGATTTTACTCGTTCTTTAAATTCGATTTCATATATTCTTACTGATTGAAAGCTACACTATCGCTGTACTTATGCTTCATCATTATAATCATCATCAGCTTAAAGTAATCCACTGCTGGACATAACCCTCTCCAATTGCACGCCATTCAGCTTGTGTCTCGGCAACACCCAGCTGCTATCAGCCACCCTGCTAAGATCGTCGCTCCACCTATCCTGAGAGCGTCCTAACTTACATTTGTTTCGCAGTCTCCACTCAAGAACACCTCTCGATACTCGTCTACCCCAACGATCATCGGTTCTACGGCTAAAATGGAGGGATCATGCTTAAAAACTAGCATATAACACATATCATATTATGACCTCTGATTTTGTTTCGGTGTTTCTTCTCTGGATAGTCAGTTAACACCAAAACACCAGCCTCATCTAGCTAAAACTGACAAAAAAAAATGTTGACGTGTAAAAGTGTTGTTAAAACCTATTAACAAAAAATAGAACCGACTTCCAACAGAAGTGCAAAATAACTTTAATTTCGGAAGTCGGTGTTTCTGGTTTTTTAACCGACTTCAAAAAAAGGAGCAGCTTCTCAATTCGACTGTATTTTTTTTTTTTATGTGTGTTACCTCATAACTTTTTACTACGTGAACCGATTAAAAAAAAAACCATTTCGGAATAAAGCACTTTCGAACAAAAAAAGAAATTTTAAAATCTTGAACGTTGTCATTGCTGGGACACATGCCTCCTCTCTGTAAGGGGGAATGGGCTTTAATTAATGCACAACGCGTGCCCAGTGCGGGTTGGTGGATGTCACAAATCTTCGAATTTCTGGTTCACGTTTTCGCATTGATAATGAAATAATGAACACAAAGTATAGTGCCTGCCTGGGTTCAAACTCACGACCTACGACATGTAAGTCGGAGACTTGGAGCCATTATCTCTGGGTCACCATAATTGCTCTCTGCTTCTTTTTAACTCAGAAAAATACACGCTAGGTACCTTTGGAAGGTGTGTGGTGCAAAGTAAACAGCAAAACATAAAAAAATATTGTGATGAAAAGATATTATAGAATAGAATAGATTCCGATTCCGATTTTTTCGTCAGTTTTTAGTTTTCTGTTTTTTTTAGTTATTGGTGTTACTGCAGTGATGACATCAACGAGTTGTTACTCATTCTAGTGCAATTTAAATGTTTTGAATCATTTCTCTTTATTAAACCGTATGAAACTCTCAATGTCGGTCTGCCCTAGAAGATGAATCGCTTAAAATTTGATTATGCGTACTAATCAAATGCTAAACAATTTATCTTGAACGATGTGTACCGGCGGATAGATCAGGGGAGGAAATCCGCGAGAATAAACTAGTTAAAAATAATTGAGAAGGAAAGAAAGAAAAATTGATTACCAACACTGTACAAACACAACAAAGACACAGATAAACGAAAGACACGACATACTGGATTACAGTGCGGCAAAAGGAGCGGGCACAACAAATGTTGAGCAGTGTCCAGCGTAGCCACAACACTATTCAACTCTGATTTATAGCCCGCCCCTTGAATAACCAACTCTTGGTTGTGGGTACTCGTCACGCTGGGAATATTTCCTTACGAATACCCTTTTCTTTCAAGAATCTGAAAGCGAATTCTTATACGAAAAATCGTTCACATTGAAATACAGTTCCTTTAAAAACCGGCCAAGATGTGTCAGACTTAGGGTTAGGGTTCCGTACCAAATATATTTTTGACTCTTTGTTTGGCTTTGGATCAACAAGATGCTTATATTGTGATTATTTGAAGACTGTAGCTGCAACCATTTGACTGTAAAACCTGTGTGACAGATGACGGACAGACATACAGACGGATACGTGAGTGACAGCAATAGGGCTCCGTATGGATCCTTCGGGTACGGAACCCCAAAAATACAGGAATTGGCCCTCAAATTGGAATATGAAGTTGTTCAGTGTGCCTATCAATAAACCAGAAAAGGATGCATCTGACTAAATCACCACCCCGTATTATCAGTCCACGTTCATTCACGCGTTTGTCCCGTGCATAATATACCGGAAAACTATAAATACTTGGCTAGGTCTCTTATCTTCACGCTTCTATGCCTTTACCGAGTGAGCACGTCTCCAGGTTTTATTGACAAACCAAGTCAAGAGGCTTGTAATGTGAAGCCTGTGTCTTTAGGAATAACTTTTGCATTATCTTTAAAGTGACTCTAAAGAAATGCATGCTAGTGAAGAAAGTTCAGATAGGCAGTCGTTTCTTGTGTAATACCTCCTGGTATTCAGTTGCAACAGGTTATTCTGAAAACCGACTCCTATTTAATGAGGACAGGCTAAGCAGAACCCAGAAGAGCTCGTGGCTAAAGTAATAACATCCGCACGGGTCGGTCCATCAGGTTAAACTACGCTTACCGGGGTCGGTCCATGGATGGGTAACCATCTCTCTCTCTCTCTCTCTCTCTCTCTCGCACTCCTCCGTGCCTGGGAAAACACGTTAAGCCGTTGGTCCCGGCTGCCAATCGTGGAGTCGTTACTGGTCGTCAGAAGCCCGAAAGTCTGACAACCAGTCTTACCAAGGGGTATCGTATTACCCAGTAACTAGGTTGTGGTGTGTAACTCGTAAGTCGCGGCTATTACTACTAAGCCACCACCACTTGCTTATGAGCAAGTTACAAGTCATATGACATCACTAGCCACTGACAGTGGCTTCGCCCGCGTGAAATTAGTACTTCCCCCGTAATAAACTTCCAACCCCTTTTTCACCCCCTTAAGTGTTGATTTTAGTTACCAACCTTTCTTAGCGGGTACCTACTCTTTACAAAGTATACTCCCTCCAAGTTTTATGTCTCTAAGACCAGTGGTTTCGGCTTTGCGTTGATAAATCAGTCAGTCAGGACTTTGAATTTTTTATAAACAGATTCATGCATGAAAATGTTTTGCAATATTTTTGTGTAAATTTGCGATACTCTTCCTAAAGTTTTATGCGTCATGTTAATATGTCTAAAAATTTATCTATAGAACATAGAGTGACCACAGTACAAAAACGATTTAAAGTGAAGAAACCGCAACCGGTGATGACGCATGAGAGGGGTGAAAAAATCACCGCACGTGTGGTGTGGTCGTTTCAGTGGCTGCAAAGTCAACATGTCAAAGTAGGGAGACGACGTACGGAATTAGTCCAAAGTAGAATGGGTTATTTCACGAACAGGGCATTTTCAGAATGAGGCTTAACGCGAATAAGTCCAATGACTAGAGCCGATGCTACTTGTCTTTGTACTCGTATTATGAATAAAGGTACCTAGTTTCGACATTTATTTTATTAAAATAATTTATTAACGTTTATTTTACTAAAATAATTTATTAACATTTATTTTATTAAAATAATTTATTAACATTTATTTTATTAAAATAATTTATTAACATTTATTTTATTAAAATAATGAAATTGACAAAGAAAGAGTAAATCTCATTATGGCTTGATTGCAGAAATTATTAAAAAAAAAAACAAATGGAAAAACAACCAATTATATTAATCATGAGCAGTTTGCCATGGAATCTCCCAGACAAAATGACTCCGTTTAGACCTGTCGCGATATAGCTTACAAACCACCGAGTCGAGAGTTATAGGCCAATTTAGCAGTCTGAAATGTGGATTAATGAATTGGTGTGTTTACAATCTAATTCAGAATGATCCAACACTTATTATGTGGGAATTGCTTTTTAGGAAATTCATTCTAAACGTGCATGTGTTCTACCTAAATCATAATAAGTTAACAGGAACGTGAAATAAAAGTATTACCTACGTAAGTTGTATCGTATAGCTTGACTAAGTGGGTTTCTCTAAAAATTGCACACGGGACTAATGAATAATATACACATAATATAATAAAACATCATAGAACATGTTTTACAAAATAGCCAGCCATATGTATTTATTTGAAAAAAGCAACACATACGACGAAGATAGTATAACATTTTATGTGCTTAGATATATAGGGTGACTGGTAATTAGTGACCGATACTTTAACACGTGATTGTACTCATGATAGCAAACAACTTTTACTACGGGACAAAACCTGAAATCGCGAAAAAAAATAGGCAGTACAGTACATTTTGACCAGTCAGTAGGTGAACATAAATGTACTGAACAGCAGATTTTTTTCGCGATTTTAGGTTTGGTCCTATAGTAAAAGTTGTTTGTAATCATGCGTACAATCACGTGTTTAAGTATCGGTCGGTATTCAGGTGTAACGGAAAAGGTTGGTTATATTTAGCTTCAGCTCATAGAAATTAAAATTTCAATAAAGTCATCGTTAATTTCGAAAATAAATCAAATAATTGGACCGCCCGTAATAATTTTGAATAGAATACTCTTTATTATGTACACCATATAAATTCCAACAAAATATGAGGAATAAATTACATAGGGTGACCAAATGGGCGGCTTTATCGCTAAAAGCGATCGAATTTTGATCAGCTTATGGTAACTTTGCCCGGAAAGTCCAAACACCTATGTATACCATGTTTTACACAAATAAATTATCTTAACTTAACTTTCTTCATGAACAGCCATTTTGTTACACCGTGTAAAATTATTTGAATACCACTTTTTCACCGTGGCTTCGCTCTCGCTCTATTCTAGACTATCCCTAGTTTTGACAGCTAACTCTAATGATGACAGCTAGGAACAGTTGGTAGGTAATAAAGAAAAGTGTGTTTTTCACGGGTTTCCGTACATTTTTTCCATTTTCCTCTACATAAGTACGTTCTCGTGTAATTGCACTTAGCAACACATTTAGCCATTTATTTTTATTTATACAGGCTATAAGGGAAAAGATACCACAAACTTCGCGAAAAGGTTACACCTAATGCCACAAATAAAATTATGATAGTCATTAATCTCGGTAATGAGCGGTTACAGAAATTGTCATTTTTGAGCGCGCAATGTATTGTTAAAAATGCGATCTCAACGCTCCGCACTACGTAGGTAGTGCGGATGGAGTGACATGATTCTGGATCTGGCTCAGCAGCGCGTGTGTCCAGGTCCAGAATCATATACTGAATCACTGGTACACGTGTGTGCGTTTATGTGCCTTACACGGTGTATAGATTAATAATATTATTGTAGTATTTTCACCGTATGTTTGTTTAGATGTCCCGCTCTTAATAGTGTGGTAGGTAGCTGAAGTAGAATACTATTGTCCTGTAAGTAATCTGAGAGGAAACACATTTCAACCGCAGACGCCTGACCCATTCAATTAATTCGTTGAATGAACTTGCTAACCGCAAAAATGTGATTTTACTGGTTCGTAACACAGTTGTAACTGCTTCGTTATTAATTTGTTTTAATTAATAATGGTTATGTATTAATTATGTTATTTGATTCAAACTGGTTATTTATTTATACTATCAAGTGGTTTTCCTGTTCTCTCACATTGGTTCGAGCTATTATGAGAATTTATAGTTTATGATGATGCGGTTAAATAGCTCTAGATAAGTGAGATCGTCTGCTAAATGGTAACGAGATTGACAGCCTAGGGTGCACTTGACATAATTTATAGGGTTCTGTACTAGAAGGGTCCAAACGGAGCCTCAATTGCTATCACGTGTCCGTCACAAAAAACGTCTGTCACAAAATTTTGATCCGAAGAATTTTTGAACTTGCTTCCAAACCCTAAGAGCGGTTGCGCACTACGTCCGATACTTATCCGTCAAAATACAGATGTATGGAAAACTCTGACTGAGCTCGGATCGGTAGTACGTAACCTACCATACAAATTGTTCTACGGCCACGCCGGAACGTCTTTTTACGGATAAATATCGGATAAGTATAGGAAGTAGTGCGCAACCGCTCTAAATGTGCGCAGTCCGATACGCACTTGACCGGTTTTATAGAATCTGCATTTTTGAATAACGATAATTGGAATGCAGTACTACAAAAAACATTTTACAAAAAAACAACCGACTTTCAAAAAAAAAAAATACACTAAAAATTAAAAAATAACTTTAATTTCGGAAGTCGGTGTCGAATAACGAAGAAGTACATACAAACACCGACTTCCGAAATTAAAGTTATTTAAAAAAGTTTTTTATTTTTCACTTTTTAGTTGATATACCCCAGAACTAAAAACCCCAATAACATGGAACGTGGAATTTACACATTAGGAGAACACCAAAACGTCATCGAGGTACGCGTATTTTTCGTTTTTGTTCAGTTTCTCAAAAAGTGCTGAAGCAATTTCGATAACATTTATATGAGACCACCTCGGGAGTATATTCTTTCGGATAAAAGAAGAATTTTGAAAATTGGTCCACAACTGACGGAGAAACAGGCGGACATACATAAAAAAAAAAGAAAACATACATACAGTCGAACATAGAACCTCCTCCTTTTTCGAAAGTCGGTTAAAAATAAACTTCAATAGGAATTAAAAAAAATCTTCAATGTCATGTATAATAGGAATAGCCGTAACAAATTCTAACATATAAAATCTCGTGTGGGCTCGAACGATTTTAAAATGTGTGTGTTTTTTTTTTTTAATTTATTTTGTAGCTATGAGAATAGGTCGTAAAGTATTCATGACTCTCCTACCCCAATTTTTTTATTTTTACCCGCATTATCCACCATTTTTAGTACCTATACCTATTGTACACTCAGGTGTCGAGTCTGTTTATTAATCAGTCCAACACTCGGCTAATGACGTAAACCTGATCCGAAACTTGAGTACAAAAATAATCTCGTTTATTAATACGATCAGGACCTCAAGCAAGTGCGAGAACTTGGGCTGAGGAACGTTTATTAATACGGGCCTTGATATATTCGTTTCCCTTTTCCGTCACAGCATGATTCATAGCAGTTTACTTCAAGGACATTGATCCTTTGAAGGTTCTTTCCCTTCAGACACAGACTTATTTCTTCCATCACAAAAAACACTTGTGTGCAAAATAAATTCCACTTTTCGATGTTTTAAAACCTGTCCCTGTGTGAAAGTAACAATTATCTATACCAAACAATGTACTCGTTATAATAATATTATAAAGAAATAAAGTTTGTGAGTATTTTGTAACAAGTAAACTCTGGAACTACTGAAGCGATTTTTTAGGGTTCCGTACCCGAAGGGTCCAAACGGAGCTCTATTGTTGTCACTCACGTGTCCGTCTCTCTGTCCGTCCGTCGCTTGTCACAAAATTTTGTTACGAAGAATTTTTAAACTTGGGAACTTGTAATTTGAAATTTGGTGATACCAATATTTGGTACGGAACCCTCAATGTGCGAAATCCGACACGCACTTGGCCTTTTTTTTTTTTGGTAGTAACCTATTTTATTTGGGTGTTATAGCTTTTTAAATTATATTTATTAGGGGCTGTATTTTAAAAATCCACGCGGATGAAGTCACGGGCGAAGTGCTAGTCCTGTATACACTTTAAAACTTATGCATACTACATTTAGTCATTTATTTAATGAAACTCGTATAAATTACGAGCTAATTTATTTATTAGATTCCAGGCACATCTTTAAATATAATACAATGACATCTGTTTACAGGGATGGTGTGACTAAGAGCCTAACGGAGGCCAAACAGTCGGAAGTCGTTTGTGCAGGGATCTTGATACTCGTCTGTGTGGTGTCTCCGATCATCATAGTGTTGGTCAGGAACGCGGTCAATACCATTCAGGTAAATATTTAAAGTTACAACGTTTCCTAATCTTAGGCTGTCTTCACAGCTGTTCGGGAGCCCATACGGGCAGCCCTTACGTGTCTGCCGAATAGCTGTGAAGCCACCCTTAATCATATATATTCCATACTCCTGACAAGTAGTGGTTGTGGTCATTATGAGGTATATTTTAATATTTATTTAAGACGGCTTTGGTCCATAATTAGGTGTTAGTAATACTTATACAGGATGTAACGGAAAGGTGTGGTCATATTTTAGGAACCGGTTCTGCCCATGGATATGAACAACTTTCGCTAAGAAAAAACAGAAAAATTCCCAAGAAAAAAATTGGACTTTCCATACAAAGTTATCATCAGCTGATCAATATTTGTACGGGAGGTAAAATTTTTTTTTGTAAATTTCCTCAGGTTTTCTTGAAGAAAGTTGTTCATAACGATGGGCAGATGCAGTTCTTAAAATATGACCACACCTTTCCGATACACCCTGTATAGCTATGTTAGTTCTTTCAAATTAATAATTAATAATAAAAATAATAATAAAAAAAAAAATATTAAAAAAAAAAAAAAAAAATTATTAATTTAAGCTTTTTATGTACTAACAATAGGTTAAGATTTAACTAACACTATATGGATCAATGGTCTGAATTAAATAAATTATTATTATTATTAAATATACGGTATGCGTGTCGACGTGTGACCTGTTCAGTTGTGCAGCGCCATTCCTCTTTCTTATTCTTGGCATGTGGATTGCCTGGCCCAGTGTTCAGGCACGGCAATGCCGTCCGCTGACACTGTCATTAGATCCTTATGTGACTAAGAAACAGGGCATGTGGCGCAAGATGGAGAGTGGGAGGTGTCTGCGGAGAGACTCCGCAAAAACACTTATGAACGAACCTATGGAGGTTGTCTTTGCTGCGGTCGACCTGAGTGCGGAGTCTCTTTAAAGTTTCTGCTACTTTATTTGTGCATCCAAAATACCCACTTTCGTATCATCACATATCATCCATCCATAGCCATCCACCTCAAGTAGTAGAGGAGCTTTAAGCGAAGGCTTGTCCGGGGAAATGCTTTTACCATTCTGCCACTTCATGCCGCAAAGATTAATACTAATAACAATTACTCTGGTTTGAAAGGCTAGGTGCTGCTGTAATAACAATCACCTAACATTTCGGCGTAGCGATGTTTACATATTTATAAAAAACAACATTCATGGCGTATTCTACGTTGTCGAGCAGACAAACTTTTTAAACAAACGAAGCAATGAATAAGGTTTGTTCTTCAAAATCCTTCAGATAGTGAGTATGTAACGTAATTTGGGTGCTGCGTTCTCTAAGGCATGACAACGCACCTGTTACTTCTGATACTATAGATGTCCATAGGTGGCAGTCAAAAAACCTTTAATTTTTTGGTTTCCATACCCTCCATCTAAGTTTGGGTTATATGGACTCTTACCGGTTGAAACCCCACAGTTCCTACCTCTACCTTGAGTCGAGGCCCCGCAAGACAAGCGTATCGGCTTGCTATTCTTGTGGGCCCCATCACCTAGCAAGACCAATCCAACGACCGCACATACTTCCATAAACGTGCAGCTTTTTTGTCTCAAGAGTTCATTGAATGAGAATACTACGGAATTCTTCGCCTACATTGCTCCGTAATCGGGCAATGCACTACAAGGCCAATGTCAGAGTTTAATGACTCAGTACTGATCAGTCCGAGTGCCACGTTACATCATGCACGTGCAGCACGTTCGTATGTAGAATTCACTTATATGAGTATTTAAGGGCACTTACTCCTCACAGTATTTTATGTTATACAAACTTTCAACTCAACTTTCCTTGTACTTGGAAAATAATGAATGAATGAAGAATGTGAAAAATCACTGTCTCTTCCTCGCTAAACTGTTTTTCTAAAATGTTTGTAACGAACTCTATAGACCTGGGTACCTTGCATCTACGTACCAAGTTTAATTACAATCGGTTCATTAATTTCCAAGTATAAGGACTTGAAAGTTTGTATGAAATACCTTTCTTTTTTTTTTTTGGGGGGGTGGGATATCATCCTATGACTTCTTCCGCTCTAGGGTGGAGCGGAAGGGCGTGTCAGACTCTTACTGACTAAAACCCACCCCTGTTCCTTCCTGCCCTGAATACCCAGGGGCGAGATAACTCTTTCGAATTTATCCTCCACCCCCGAGCAGGCATTGGCCACGACGGGCCCTGTCGTGTTTGCTGACAACTCTTTGAGGCGCGCGTGGAACACTACGCGCCGTCAACTCTCGGACCTGGTGCTGATCGGGTGGCGAGTTATCCACTACTCGCCGTCCGCAGGCCCGGGTCTACGGTGGCCGGAGATCGTCTCGCGGCGCCCGAAGCCCCTGGCGTCTCCTGCGGCGGCTGCTGCTGAGGGCGTTAGGGCGACTCTGCCGTTGTTGAGTCTCCCTAACGTGTGCCGCCTCCCTCTTCGTGACCATTACTGCTTCGCAGAAGGAGGAGACGGCTCCCCATTCCCACTCGCTCCGTACCATGGCCTGAACCAGGGCACGGCGCGAGAGGTCGCTGCCGCCTATCGCATCCACGAGGACACGGCGGTGCTCTGCCCAAGCGGGGCAAACCTCTACCGTATGCTCCACCGTGTCCTCTGGGCGATCCTCGCAGTGGAAACACCCGAGGGTCACCTCCGCCTTGATCCGACACAGGTACCTCCCGAAACAGCCATGTCCGGTGAGGACCTGCGTCAGGCGGAAGGTGAGGGCGCCGTGTATGAAATACTTTGAGGAGTAAACGCTCTTATAAACAAATGTTTAGTGGTCAGAAGGGCTACTGCTAAGCTTGGGTTCCAAAAGTAGGCCCAGGTTAGTTCGGACAAATTTTATCATCATCATGATCAAACTTCAGCAGCCCACTGCTGATCATAGGCCTCTCTAATTGTAGGTCATTCGTGTATGCAGCAGCTGCTACCACACCTGACCTTGCGAAGGTCGTCGCTCGATCTAACCTGAGGCCGCCCTACCTTACATGTGCCGATTCACAGTCTCCACTCAAGAACTCGTCTACTCAAGGAGTCATCGGTTCTACGGCAAATATGGCCTGTCTATTGGCACTTCGCTTGCTTATTATCGGCTGCAAAGGAACACTTCTTTCGCCGAAGTCTCATTGGTTGACCAGACATCTGCAACCATATGCTAAATCAAATACATTTACTTTAAACTGTGCATTTATTTTCTTTCTTGAGTATTTTTTCTTTTTTTCCAGGTGTACGCCAGCAATTTAGCGGAAAAGGCAAGAGAACTAGAGTATGAGAAAGAGTTAAGTGACTCTTTACTGTACCAGATGCTGCCTCCAAGCATTGCTAAACAACTGAAACAAACTCAACAGGTAAAATCTACATAACCTCGTATTACTCACTTTCTTTTTGGACGCTACAAACCTTTGTGACTGTACCAATTATCATTAGGTAGGATAGAGTAAGCTCAGCATTATAGTGGCTGGCAGAATGCTGCCACCGAGTAAGATTATCTTGGAGAATTCTTCTCGCTGGTTTAGGGTTGGTTACAGGTGTGATAAAACATTTTCTCGAAATGATACTTTAAATTCCTTGAACTGTGCTTTCAATTTTACCTGACTGCGCGACGCAAGGGAGGTATTTTTTTTTTTGGGTTTGGAAATCGTCTAATGACTGCTCCCGCTGGGTGGAGCGGGAGGGCGTGTCATACTCTTAAACCCTCCCCTGTTTCTTCCCTGCCTAAGTGCCCAAGGGTGCGATAACTCATTTTCAGAATGTATCCGCTACCCTTAGGCATGCAGGCACCGACCACGATGGACCCCGTCAGTGGTGGCTGAAACTCATCTCTTTGAGGCGCGTTTAGAACGCATCGACTCACGGGCCTGGTGCTGATCGGACGGCGAGCTACCCACTGTTCGCCGTCCGCAGGCCCGTGAAGGGAGGGTAGTGTGTTTATCAGCCTATATATGGTATGTTTATTCCTTTGTGGCACTTGAGAGACCAAACGCGTGTTCAGATTTTGATAATTATTTCGTCAATTGGTTTGTCTTAATCTTGCGAGTGCTACTAAAGACATGACAGTTATCAAAATACGATATGGCGACAACCAGACGCCATATTGTGAAAAAGAAAAAAAAAAAAATTTGACGAACTGGTTTTCTGTGTCAGTCAACCCTAAGCCTCCTACGTTTAAGTGCATGCTTTACTTCACGTAGACAATTACACTCGATATACGCGCTTCTAACAACCACGATAAAGTGCATCGTAAACCGTCAGTTACCGAAATTACTCAGAAACTATCAAAAAGGTCAAAGGTCCTGCAATCAGCAGGAGATGTCGTTAAACGTTAGTCAGTTTGTGAACTGTTTACGCCAGCTTAGCTATGTGTTAGTTTACGTACAGTATAGCAAATATCTTTGTTATTATAACAGCATTCTTGGCAACCCATATTGTGTCTATTTAATGATCGCACGCCGCGTCAGTCATTGAACTAAAGTCTGGCGCCGCTGTGCAGTGCGCGTACGCTTTTCTCGTAACACTGAGCGTGAATGAATCACCCGCAAATCAAAACAAACACTTCACTACATCAGTAAACCTTTCTTAAAACATTATTGTACTGTTCGTACAGTTAACTAAAGGCTAATAAACCATATCTCCCACATTCTTATGCGTCATAAAGATAGTTGCCACCTTAGACTACGAAAGGTTTTTTAAAAAAAAAGCTATGAAAGGTTATAGACTTAGTGTCAAAATCCAGCAATCTGAAGTACTTGAATGAGAAGCCGGCTTATATGTATACACGCGAAAATAGCTCGGATAGACAAAATGAGAAGCCGATACGTCATCGTTACGTTCGACAAAAAAAAGAAAAGAAAAAATAAAGGTCACTCACACATTTTAACGATCCTGCATTCCGTCTCTAGCCTTTCATAGTCTAAGGTTGCCACTTCGAATTGTTCTATTGAGCAATTCGCGGAATTACGTTTTTGAAACAGGTATTTAAAAGAAAAATAAAACCAAAGATAACTAAGTTTTACATCAGTTGGAAACTTTTATTTGTTCTTAAATGTATTTTTTGCTATGCACCATTTGGGACTACTATAACCGTACTACAAGACACTTGGTGCGAAATAGAGATAATAATTTTGGAACTGAATGGCTGTTTGAATATAAATGTGGATGGATGGAGAGGGAGAGGGAGGCCAAAGAAAGGATGCATGGATTGTGTGAGGAGTGATATGAAAGAAAAGGGAGTTAGTGATAGCGTGACGGTTGACAGGACAGTAAGGAAGTAAAAAACGTGTTGCGCCGACCCCAAGTAACATGGGATAAGGGCAGGAAGATGATGAAGATGAATGGCGGTTTGAGAAGACGAAATCTCGAAACTGTAGACAGTAGACAGCATGGTTCATAGCTGCCATATATCACATAATTCTCGTGATATAATGTCCCCGGAGTATAATCACGACAATCTCGCATCCACTCGAGATCAAAAGTCCCCCAATAACGAATTAGGTCGTCATCTTGTTACACTAGATTTTATAATACAAACTTATGATTCAATGACCGTTTGCAAATTCTGTATCATATGGCGCGAGGTCGGCAAACTGAAATGGCAATAGCAAGGTCGTTGCGAAACTGACGACCACCTCCGAACAGTGAGATATTAGCTGCGAGTGCGGCTGCAACTTGCGAAGTTAACTCCACTCGCACAGGTGTTCAACGTGCTTACAATGTCTTGTAGACTGTTGCAGTAATACAAATGCCAAGACATGATGTACTGCATTTATTCAAGCGAAGCAATCATTCCGCACTAAGTGTAGAATGATTGCTTGGCTATTGAATTTACAATTTTCGTTTCGCAATTAGGGCTGATCAGGCACATGCAAAGGGGTAGCGGATAAATTCGTAACAGAGTTACCGCTCCCTATGGTACTCAGGCAAGGAAGGAACAGGGGTGGGTTTTAGTCAGTAAGAGTCTGACATGCCCTCCCGCTCCACCCAGAGCGGGAGATGTCATTGGATGATTTCCCAGCCCAAAAAAAAAGAAAAGGGCTGGCCAGGCAAGTTTTTTGTTCGACGTTGTTTACTTTTTGCCTGACCATTTTTAGCGCGTTAGCGGTGCTGTGGATTCAGAGAAAGGTTAGGTTAGTAGAGTAGAGTAGAGCAACGTTTTGTGTTGGTGTGTTAGCTTTTAGTCAGTCATTCATGTTTTAACATTGACGTTTGCGTAAATTAGCCTGTAAATCTTCACCACATGTATGTTTTTACAAATTGGGGCTACTTTAAAAATAGGTGCAGTACAAAAATACAGTGACCAATTTTCAGTCACTTTTAATCACATCTTCATCGATTCACATGAGTGTAGCATGTAAACAAAGAAAGTCACTTTGTCTGGAACTAATTTTACCGGTCGCTGGCAAGGGGGTAAAACCTCTTAGGATCCGAAACTCAACTGAGTTTGAAAACAAAAAAAAAGCAGCCTCCTACCTCTTAAGATACGCGGACAAACCCGGGTTGTCATCGGGACTATAAAGATTAAAGGATAAAACCTTTATACTTTATTTTGTCGCGTGTCAAATATTTTTAATACAAATCCTATGAAGTCTCTTCTTGACAGGCTGTCACTAATAGTTTTTTTAGCAGTCCGCCATAGATGTACTCTACAACGGCGGAGATCTTAAAATGCCTGAATCGGGTTTTTGGCAAGGCAAACGGAGTTTCCCCACTGGCACACCGGTGTGCCGCTAGACACTAAAATGAATAAAAAAGCTTTAATATGTCCTTGAAAATCAAATGCTTTCTCACGCTTAGCAAACTCCGTATCAAGTTAAACGTTCGCTTACCAGAAGAAATTATCATCAATAAATGGCTCACAAGTTTTACAAATATCCAAGTGAGAGAGACGCCCGCAAAGTTGGCAAACTGCGGTTTAGTCCTTACTATTAATTGCCCAGTAGACTTTGTCACGGTATTGTGATAAATTGGTGTGGTCCTTGGATATATTAACGTCTCTTGGTTGGCAATGAGCGTGATTAATTATGTCGGACGATATACACACAGACGGTCACCACAAATTGGGTAAACGTAGTTCAGTGACTTGATGTGGAAAGATATCGAGCAATGGCAGCGTTGAATTGATATAAATTTACATTTTGGGTAACGTTTGGCGTGAATTATATAAATGCAACACCTTTGTATCGATGGGACTGACATACGCTATGCGTAAAAGCCCCTAAATATAAATAAAGAAAAAAATTACACAATGAAGGTTTTTTTTTGTTGTATAAGTTGGACAATTGGTGTTTGGGGTTTCGTAAATGATGGAAGAAATCCCTTAGAATTTATTGGTTTATACCTATGAGTTTCCATGTTGTCGCATGCATGTATCTTCCAGGACTTTAGCGCATGATGTAGGTATGTACTTTTAATATGGATAAAATAGACACCTATCATTATAACCATCGCGTAGTACAGGGTTAGCCAAACTTGAACATCGATAAGTGAAAAGTCTATTCAGTAAGATATCACTGTGAAAACTTAGGTGAAGTGAGCTTGAAGTGGTTGACAATGACTTAACGGTGTGTATTTCACGGATTTCATTTGGAGAGGTTATGGTTCAATTCGATATTTAAAATGGTTTCCTCCAACTGGTGACTTCACTAAGCTCTTTGGCATGTGCCGTATCAATTTCGATAGTTGTCTATGATCAGCATATGATCGTACTGGCCGTAAAATTCTTAAATTGTTGTCGTATTACTCTTGTTGGCCATGACTCCATGTGGTTGTATTATCATGTAAGTGGATTGTTCTCATGTCTTTACCCTCACATATTTGGCGAGTTGCTAGGCAGTCAGTAAGAGTCTGACATGCCCACGCGCTCCACCCAGAGCGGGAGGTCATTGAATAATTTCCTACCCCCACAAAAAAAAAAAACAAAAATTGGCATTGTTGTATAATAGTAGCATAATTTATGTTGAACAAAAATGTTTTAATGAAGTCAAGCAATGTAACCCCAACTCGGATGTAACTTTAAATTCATTTTTTATCAAACGAAAATTACAGTTTGTTCTTTCATAATTATTTTATTCGGGCTTTGTAATTTTTTATGGATATAACCATCAACCAAATCTTCACCTGCTTGTTGTAAAAATATGCGTTAGCTTAGCTTTAGCTTAATCGTGTTTTTTTATCTTTTCGCATACTTTTGGAGTAAAAGGAGGGAGGGATGGTCAACTTAGTTATGCTAAAAAATATTTTTGAAAACCTTACAATAAGCCCATAAATTTGATGGTACTCCCTTTCTTCTCCTAAAATTGTTTATCCGAAAATCATTATCTATAACACGTTTGCTAAAAACTTCAATAACCATAATGTTCAAAAATACGAAATTTTGTTTTACATAATTATTTTTTCTTCTGAAACTATTCTGTCATAATATCGAGTACTATAATAATTCAATCTCCTAATTTTGAATGAAATAAAGCCATATGTCCTAAGTATTATAATTTATAATGTGTATTATTCCGAACATTTATAATAAAATTATTAGTCCTAAAACATTTGCTAGAAATTAGGTTTTAGTGACAGAAACGAATCGCTGTAAATCCGACTCCACGCAATCTTCTCTGCCCTACCCCTAGAGTATAATTTAGAACCACGTCGGTGCGAAGGGGCGAGGCGGCCCGCGAGGTGAGGAGCAGGTGGTGAGCGTTAAACCATCTGCGATGATAGGCTCGCGTGGGACCGCCGGAGCCTCGCAGCGTCGGAGCCGTGACAGAAACCATGCCTGCTGCATGTTGCATGCTCGCTTGCATGTTGCATGCTTGCTTGCATGCTGCATGCTTGCTTGCATGCTACATGTTCCATGCTTGCTTGCATTCTGGATGCTTGCTACCATATTGCTTGGTTGCTATATATACGTTGCATGTTTGCTTGCATTCTAGATGCTTGCTTGCATGCTGCATGTTGCCTGGTTGCTTGCATGCTGCATGCTTGCTTGCATGCTCTTTTGCTTGCTGCATGCATGGTGTATGCTTGTTTGCATGCTTCATATATGGAAATAAAAACCACATGTTCACAATCAATTGTTTTATTGAGTGATGTATACATACATGCGGCTCCAGAGCCGTGACAAAAGCTATTTATTGCTTTTGCATATTTACTTTTTGTGTATTGTATTAGTTGGATTTAGTAAAATAATAAACAATTGTAATACAAAATCAGATAATATTTAATTACAAAAAAATGTCGATACATTAATTCCTTCGTTACTGGGTTGTGGAGGTCAGATAGGCAGTCGCACCTTGTAAAATACTGGTATTCAGTTGCATCCGGTCAGACTGGAAGCCGACCCAAAGATAGTTGGGAAAAGGCTAGGCAGAACACACAGTAATTCCTTCATTAATAATTTGTAGACCAACTCTAAGCTAATGTCATATTAAAATAGCTCTATAACTCGTAGTGCATATAACTCGTATCTACTTTGTTAAAAAAAGTTTTAAAAATATTATAAAGATAAGTAAACAGTAAATAATTTGGATTTAGGACTTATAACTTTTATTGAAAACGGTTTTAAGTCTTTTGTATATTATTGATTGTAATATTTTTTTTATTATTATTTATGGTAAACGGATTTAGGGCATATTGTACTTAGGGATTTCAATTTTGTGGCATGTGATATTATGTGAAATTAAGTTCGGGCAAATTATCATTCGGACAAAATGATGATTAGGACAAAAAAAATTAGGGCACTTTAGATTATGGATAAAAAAGTTAGGTAACACAATAGAGAACCAAATTTGATATGTAGCATGATACTGATTGAAAAACTTGTTTTATTATTTTTCTATTTTATCCTCCAAAAGTGACATCATATTTATATTACTGAAAATTTATTAAATTACGCATTCATGTATGTACCAAATTTCTATTGAATCTGTGATGACAGATGTACAGAAAGACAGACGTACGAGTGATCCTATATGGGTTCCGTGGTAACATTCAGAAATTCGGAACAATAACATAGATATCAAAAAAGCAAAATTTTGCCTCCATCGAAATGGTTACAATGAAAGTGTATACATCGGATTTGGCCACCGTAAAGAAGGAGAGTTATGTATGTCTGTTTATTGGTCGCCCTGTAGCTTAAACGGCAAAAACAACTGAAACGTAAATAAAAAAAATCCATTTTCATCTCTATATTGTTATGAATCACTGTTCTAAGTGCACCGAAGTAAATAAAAGAAGAAAAACCTTAGTGCGTAATAGTAATAATTATTTCTGGATCTGTTTCTAATTAATAGCTGCTGATCTAATTGGAATTATGAAATAAATTATTATTGGAATTATAAATGTCAGTATAAATTGTCCTGTATTGGTTTCTTCAAAAATGCATTACTATGCACTATTATTAGAAGAACTTGAATCACGGTGGAATATAGAACATGTCAAAGAATAGATAATGTTAGGAAGCAATCTGGCCCAGGTAGATCACCCTTCCTCTCGCTTCTGGACCTGGTCGAGTCTATGCTCGAAAGCGAGAGCGCGTGGATCGCCATCGCCTTCTTTTGCGAGGAAGTGATGGTCACAAAAAATGCGACAGAAAGGGAGAAGGAGAATATCACCTGCCTCTGTTTCCGTAGTAGACGCACCGGGTGCGGGAGGGCGCGGAACAACCTCCGGCCGCTATAAGATGTGGCGGCGGCGATTTCGACCGTCAGCGACCGCAGAAGGTATCGGGGTTCGCATGAATTCATGTCCCGGCCAAAGGTTAGCAGAACACCGTAGGCTTTTAGTCAGCAAGAGTCTCACATAACCGTGCACTCGCCCCGGGCCGAGGACGTCCATTTAGGATTTATATTCGTTAAAAATAAAGGTAGACAACCTTGGTCAGTTTCCCTCCACAACAGATAGACAAAGACATCAAATGTCGGCGTCGAGTCAAAAATACCTGGAGATCCAACTAAAGCGTTCCTAAGCTTCTCAGCTTTTCTGCTTCTGCCAATCCCTTTACCTTTATACTTGTTTTTCATCCAAGGAACTCAAACTCAAGCTTTGCAAAAGAGCCATGGGTCGTAGCATCGCAAAAATTAAACTCATTGATCGAATTCGCATCACCATAATACTCTCTAAGACAGGCATCGTCGATGTTGGTAATAACTCTGCAAGCCTGAAGAGAGATTGAAAGGATCATACTAATAGGATGCATAAAGGCGTATGTCAGGATCGTCACACAGTGGGTGCTTCAATCGCAGCCCTGGCACAGGCAACTGAAGAAACACGGGTGGGTTTTAGTCAGGAAGACTCTGACACGCCCTTCCGCTCTGCCCAGAGCAAGAGAAGTTATTTAATAATTTCCAACCCACAAAAAATAAAAAAATAAATAAAGTGGGTGCTTCAAGACTGATGTCGTAAATAAGGAAGGCGTAAAAAATGTTAGCGTGACGACATGGACTCGTTCCTGGCTAAGTCGACATCGGAAAATTTTGGAAGAGACCTAAAACCAGCAGTGGAAAAAATTACAAGGCTTGATTTGTAATATAACTATCCAGTCACGTACAAACTGCATTGTTATTTTCTTTATAATTGGGTCGTGTCAATATAAGTGAGCCAATCTGAGGATTTGTTCGTAGTTTTCCTACTGTTTCTCATAAACCAGTGTATCTGTATAAACCACGTGGGACTGTGAATCAGACGGTTTACAGATACTTCAGAATATTTTATTTCGTCACCATGTTTCGTATCAATTACCTCATCCTTCTGTTTGACTAGTGAACCTTTGGTCATGCACTGGGAAAACCCGTGGGTATTACCAAAATTCCTTCATTTAGCATAACCTACTTCAATCAAGTAATTTTGTAAATTCATGGTATTTCTTTTTATTTTATTGGGGTCGTTATGGTAGATATTCCAAATTACAAACTGAATAACTGTAAAACCTAACCTGTATAGTGTGTAGCTTTTTCTTTAGTAATTGGTTCCTTATTTGCCGACGCTCTCTCGTTGGCATCTTGTTGTCTTTATACTAGCTACATATAAGTATACGGTTGGGATGTTTGCGTTATCTTACATAAATCTCTTTTTTTTTCTCTATAGGCACGCGTTTGACCACTACCTCACCTGAATGATGGTAAGCGAAGATGTGGTCAAAGATGGAGCACGCATGCCTAGAAGTAACCTATTCACTATTGACTTAAAAACTCCCAGGTTGTAGGAAACACAGACTCCAGCAGGGAATTCCACTCCCTAGCTGCACGCACAATGAATTTGTTCTCGAAACGATTTGTGCGTGTGGATGGGATGTTCACCATGTACCGGTGATGCATTGCCGTACGTCTTGTGGTCCGAAGATGGAACGGGCTTGGTAGAATCAAATTATGCAATGCCGTCGCACACTCCCCAAAATGTAACCGACAGAAAACCGACAGGCTAGCAACTCGGCGTCTACGCTCAAAATTTAGGAGCTTCGACTCGACGAGCCTATCATTGCCGATGATCCTCTTTGCTCGTTTCTCAATCGTCTCAAGGGCATCAAGCTGGTATCTGGTAGATCCGTCCCAAAGATGAGAGCAGCTGCACTCCATACACGATCGAACTTGCGCTCGATAAAGTTTGAGCAGTTGTTCCGGCGTGAAGTAACGTCTCACCGTAGCGAGGATCCTCAACTTTTTGGTAGCCACTTTAGCCTTTGCCTCTATGAAGGGACCAAAATTGAGTGTAGATGTTAACGTAACACCAAGAAGATCAAGTTGGTCGGTTATCGGTACGGTTACACCTCGGCAAGATGGAACTGGGTGAAATTGGCTTCTTTTCGCGGAAAAAAGACACGCCTAGCAGCAATGAACTTGATCAGATTGGCATCGCCCCATTCTGAGACAGCCCGTAAGGATAAGTTTAAGCGCCCAACCATAGCCTCTCTGAGAGACCGGACCTGAGACCCATTAGCTCGTGCGTCGGGCACGTATCTCTCGGCGACAGTGCTGTCGTCAGCATACCCAAAGGTACCGGGTTTTAGCAGATCGTTAATATGCAGCAAAAACAATGTTGCCGAGAGCACCGACCCCTGAGGAACACCGGCATTAACAGCCGGCAGTCCGGACGAGCAGCCATCTATGACCACTCGTATAGACCGATCCCTCAGGAAATCAGCAATCCAATCACACAAACCGGCGGGCAGACAGAAGAAAGGAAACTTGCAATTAGGCTATCGTGCCAGACCCTGTCGAAGGCCTTCGAGATGTCAAGGGAGACCGCAAGGGTCTCCCTTGGTCGGCCCTTGCCTCTCGATGGCCTCACTCCAAATGTGAATGACATACGCTAGAAGATCCCCAGGTGACCGATTTCGGTGGAAGCTGTATTGTCTGTCACTGAGGATATCGTTAGCTTCTAGGTATGACAGGAGCTTACCATTCAGTATGCGTTAGTACCAAGATAGGCCTATAATTTGCTGGGGTCAGCTCGAGTACTCTTCTTGGGCATGGGTTGCACGTTAGCTTGCTTCCAAGCCATTCGGTTTCGGCACTTGTCCAGTCTCAAACGAAAGGCAAAATAGGCGTGTCAAGATCGGAGACAACTCAGGCGCACATAAGTCCTCAGTAAAATTGCCGGAATCCCGTCGGGGCCACTACCTTTGTTCACGCCTAGGTTATGCATCTCTATCATAAATCAATTTCAAAATAATTTTTTCTTCACCTTCACACATGACGCAATCCATCCATTATTTCCTGATTTTTATAATTGTCACATAATATTTCTCACACTATATCTAGGTTACTCCCAAAACATAAAAGCTTCTACCTATGTCCACGACTGTACCCGTATTACCTATAAATTCCACTTGGAGCGTCACTCATTCACACTTTTATTAATTCTTTCACAAATCTGCTGCAGGTGGGCAGGTCGTTCGTTTATTTCATTCACAAGTCACAGCACGAATCTCTGCTAAACTTTTGTTCGAAATCGCGGTTGCGAGGCCTCTCGTGACTCACCCTTGCCTCGTCAAAACCGCAGTGCGCCTCACTACATTCTGCGCCAGAGCGCGACAGATTGTTAGCAATTGCTATAAGTTAGAAAGAGATGGTAAATGTGCTAAGGCCAGCGCTCTATGGTCATGGACGATTCCTATATGGCACTGAATGGCAGTGATTCGACACATTCAAGTCAGTGCGGCGTTCGAATAACTTATAAGTTCTTGACATACGAGTAGCTGGTTATTTACTATGTCTGTGTCAGAAAACCTGCGTTCCTTTTGCATCGGTCTTAGTAAATGACACTTTCAAAATGGTCTCTTTCAAATTAAAAGCCACTGAAAACGAATGTTTTCCAAGTGTTTACGGCAAGCAGAAGTTGAAAAATTAAGTGATTTTGCAGAACTAGTGCTCTCCCGTCCAGCACTAGACCGGGGCAGCTGAAGTCACGCTTGCACCCACAGCCCCCAACGCAAGTGTGCTTGTGGACATCGGGGTGGTTTTAGTCAGTACGAGTCTAACAGACCTCTCTCGAGAGGTCTCGGAGCACAACCACCCTAAAAACAAATAAAAACTTTAGTCGGCGCAACACTTTTTCTTTATTCATTCCGTCCTGTTAACCGTTAAGATATCACTATTTTGTTTTTCTTTGATATATCATTCTTCACACATTATATTTATCTTAAGTTTGGCCTTTTCTCGTTTTGCCAAATTTGATTCATCGCTCCTCTATATGCCCATACCAATAAAACATGGACATAGGAACTTCTGAACTAAACAAAATAAACTCATCGAGTCTGGACTCGACTGATTTGTCTTGAGAAGCATTTTACGCCTAGACAATATTCAGGGTCTGATTATGAAGCTGGAAGGTGGCTACTGCAACTCTGTGATAAAAAAATGTAACCCCAACGAGTTTGGGCTCAATTGATTCGTCTTGGACAGCATTTTACACCTAGAAAAAATAAAAACCTCTGCGATAAAGCAACATAACCCCACCGAGCACATTTAATTTGAGATAGCCGGTATAAAAGCTTGTTTATTTTTTTTTTTAACTATTAACTTATTCAAGTTTTCCATTAATAATACTAATGGATAACCTGGATAACCTTGCGCTGGATCACTAGGGGTATAAAGGTTTCTATTAAAATGAAACGATTTCTATATGCTGGCAAAGGGAATAGACAAAATGACACTGTGATGGACTATATGCAAAAATACATCGCTCTGTACCGAAAAATAATTAAAATGGCATGGCATGGGATGGAAAAGCTAAGAGTACAATCTGAATTAGCAAAATCAACGAACATCTCAAAAGATGTTTGGAAAGTTATAAGCAAACATAGAAATAAGAGTGTCAAAAAAAACACAAAACTAATCTTAAAATTAAATAATAAAATTATGTCAGAACCATCAGATATTGTGAATATCTTTGGCCAGCAGTTCGAACTTAATTCATCAACTGCTACATGCGCAGGGGCTGCCATGGATATTCTACGTAAAAATACAAAAAGAGTAACCAGTGACGTTGTCCTAGACCCTGTCACTCCCTTAAAGATATTCAATATAGTGAAAAAAATTCTATTGCTATGATGACGTACATATATCAATAATAAAGGACAATATAGTCGTACTAGCGGAACCTTTAAGCATTTATTACAATAAGTGTTTTGATAAAGGAATTTTTCCAGATCAACTGAAGATAGCCAAAATAAAACCTGTACACAAAAAAGGTTCCAAAACAGAGCCAAAGATGTACAGACCAATCTCATTACTACCTATTCACTCAAAACTAAAACTCAAAACAAAATTTCAACCTAAATGGAGTGTTTAAGTAGAAGACAATTTGGCTATCAGAAAAACGTTGGGACACAAGACGCAATATCGACTCTAATTAAAGACGTAGTAGTTAGCAGATTCAACGACAAACAGAAAGTAGCTGGGATTTTCCTAGATTTAAGTTCTGCATTTGACACGGTGGATCATAAATTACTGCTAGAAAAGCTTGAGCACTACGGTGTTAGGGGTAAAGTATTGGCACTTCTCACGTCATATTTAAATATCAGGAAGATGTTCGTAGAGATCAAAGAAGTGGTGTCACAGACAAATTTCTCAGGTAAAAATTGTGCAAGTAAAGAAACATACAGGTCCAAATTGTCTCCTGTGCACACTGGCGTACAACAAGGCTCCATACTGGGTCCGATATTTTTTTATCGTGTTTGTTAATGAATTTATAGAGCACATGATGGAAAAAGCTGCGGAATATATCCACTTTGTAGTGATTGCCGATGATATCAATGCCGTTGTTTCAGCTGACAATATACACGCCCTTGAATTCATAGTTAATCAAACCTTAGATATCTTCCACAGCTGGTTTGCTGTTAACGGTCTTAAAGTTAATGCCAGTAAAACAACAGCAAAAGATGTAGGTATTCAAAGGAGATATAATAATATTAATAATATATACTTAGACCTAGAATATTTGAAGAGCTGGTGTCTGTGTTAGGCATAAACATGCATTCTAATCACTTCACACATCCACTTCTATCTTCCATCTTAAGAAGACAATTGAAAAAAGATCGCATGTCTTTTATAACACAACATTCCAATCCATACAGTACCCAAGATCACAGTATGTTACTGGACGCTGATACAATATTTTTCATTATTGTGCTCATCAATTTGAAGTGACAATATTATTGGTGTATTACTTGTTAGTCTCGTGGTTTGAAGCGCGACTGCTGTGCTTGAGGTCCTGGGTTCTATTCCTGGGTCGGGCATTATGTGCTATTGGGATTTTCCATCAGGAATTTTCTGTAACAGCCCGAATTTGAAAGTTGTTGGTGTAACACCCTCGTGCCTCGAAAAGCAAGTGAATCCATTGGTCCTACGCCCGCATCTTTTCCAGGTTGTGTCGGATTGCCGTCGCATTGGACTAAGAGAGTAAAGAAACAAAGAGTGCTTCTGTATTTGCGCATGCACTTATGAACTATAGTATTTCCTTTTTTTTTTGTGGGGTGGGAAATCATCCAGTGACTTCTTCCGCTCTGGGTGGAGCGGGAGGGCGTGTCAGACTCTTACTGACTGAAACCCACCCCTGTTCCTTCCTGCCCCTAGTGCCCGGGGGCAAGGTAACTCAGTTTCGAATTTATCCTCAACCCCCGGGCAGGCATCGGCCATGACGGGCCCCGTCTCTATTGCTGACAACTCTTTGAGGCGGTCGACTCTCGTTCCTGTTGCTGATCGGGCGGTTAGCTACCCATTACTCGCCGTCCGCAGGCCCCGGGACCGTCCGCAGGCCCGGGATAGTATCTCCTGCGAATCTTTTTTTTTTGTGTCTGGGGAATCATCCTATGACTTCTCCCGCTCTGGGTGGAGCGAGGGCACGTCAGACGCTTACTGACTAAAACTAACCCCTGTTCCTTCCTTACCTGAGTGCCAGAGTCGCGGTAATTCTGTTACGAATTAATCCGCGCCCAAAGAATGTAACATTGTGGAACTGAACCCGCGGCACTTCCTTCACACGAATTCTGATATTGGCTCTGTCACCAAATAAACGATAAAATACAAATCTATGCGCTGGATTCGAACTCAAGCCATAAGACGCACGTTATTAGGTCCGTCGCTTAACCAATTAGCCACAGTGACAGTTATTAGGCACAGTGACAGATATTAGTTACAGTGACAGTTTTTTTTTTTTAAACCTTGCCCCACTCTAGGAATTACTCCTGTATCGTAAGTGCGTTCACAAACATGTATACTCACATACATAAGACACCCAGACCCGGAACAACTATCTGTAGGTCATACAAATATTTGTTCCGTGCGGGGATGGAACCCGCGACACACAGCGCAGCAGCCGAACGCTCAACCACTGCGCCAATCGTGTTGTCAAATGTTATTAGCAGTACCAGTTATTAACTACAGTGACAATTATTTTAACCAGAGTGACAGTTATTAGCCAGAGTGCCAGTTATTAGCCACAGTGACAGTTATTAGCTACAGTGACAGTTATTTTAGCCAGTGACAGTTATTACCCAGAGTGCCAGTTATTAGCCTTAGTGACAGTTATTAGCCAGAGTGACAGTTATTAGCCACGGTGACAGTTATTTTAGCCAGAGTGACAGTTATCTCCTGCGATCCTACGAGTACTTTGCTTATCTCCTTTCAATTTGGCAACCGTGATTGAAATTCGGTCGGGAGGATTATTATTCAGTGGTTCAGTGCTACCAATAATATGATGACAATATTGAAACCACAATATTGTTGGAATGATGTATTTTTGTAAGAGAAAGCCTGTTTTAATTTCTGAGTAAAATTAAAAAGTAATTTTAAAGTTTTTTCTTTCATCAATCTTCAAACTTTTAATGAGTTTACGAGGTTTCTGAAACTGGCATTCCTTGGGCAGTAGCAATATTTGTTTTGATAACTATGGTTTCTTTGCTGAACGACGCGAAATAATAAAATCTAGACAAGTGCGTGTCGGATTTCGCAAATTTAGGGTTCCGTACCAAATGAGGGAATTATCAATGAAAAAAACTGATTTATCAATTTATTGGCATAGTAATAATAAACATTATTACTGAATTTCAAGTTCATAAACCAAAGGGGAGTTAACAAATTCTTCGTAACAAAATTTTGTGACAGACGACGGACAGACAGACGGACAGGCAGACAGACGAAAACGTGAGTGACAGCAATAGGGCTCCGTTTGGACCCTTCGGGATTGAAACCTTAAAAAGTACATTATCAAATAAAATATTAGATTAGTTCCCGGTCCATGAACCTTGCGAATAAGATAATAATAATATAATATAATAATATTCCACAACTATCACACAACGCCATCTAGTCCCAAGCTAAGCAGAGCTTGTGTTATGGGTACTAGACAACTGATAAACATACTTATATATTTCTAAATACATACATATTGTAGAGGATAATGACCTAACTATTCCTTTTTTTTTTTGTGGGTTTTGGGAAATCATCCAAAGACTTTTCCCGCTCTGGGCGGAGCGGGAAGGAGGGCGTGTCATACTTTTACTGACTAAAACCCACCCCTATTCCTTCAGTTCCCTGAGTGCCCAGGGGCGCGGTAACTCTGTTTCGAATTTATGCACGAATGGGCAGGCATTGGCTCCGTGGAACACTATGCGCCGGACACTCTCGGGTTTGGTGCTGATCGAACGGCGAGCTACCGCAGGCCCGTGCATCTACTACATACGCCCGGTAACATACAGGATCTATTGGAAGTATGTTATCATAGTTTAGATTCTGCTTAACTACTTTCTATAGATTCATCATTAACTATCATACATTTCCGTAACACATTGTTTATTTTTAATGTTTAATAGGCTCGCGTTTGACCACTATCTCACCTGATGGTAAGCGATGATGTGGTCGAAGATGGAGCTCGCTTACCTAGAAGCAACATATTCACTCTCGATTTAAAGACTCCCAAGTTGTAGCTATCAGGAAACAGACTCTGGCAGGGAATTCCACTCCTTAGCTGTACGCACAGTGAATGTGTTCCCAAAACGTTTTGTGTGTGTGTGTGGAATGTCCGCAATGTACTGGTGCATCGCAATACGTCTAGTGGTCCGATAATGGAACGGGCTTGGCGAAATTAAACTATGCAATTCCGACGCACACCACTCCCCAAAATGTAATCGATAGAAAACCGACAGGCTAGCAACTCGGCGTCGATGCTCAAGACTTTGGAGCTTCGACTTGACGAGCTTGTCATATAATCTTATTCATGTCTTAGCAATTCCTATTTCCTACTGCGAGTACTAAATCTCTATACCTAATTACGGCAGATACCAAAGACAGTTAAAAGATTTTCTCATAACCATAAATAGAACATCTAAAATGTAGTTATATACGGGGTGTAAAAAGGCACATCACAGAGCCGTTAACTACGCATACTGTACGTCTAACAAAGTAGTTTTGCGCAAAAATTAATGCTGATAAACGACTTTTATTTTTAGGTATGAAAAATATAAGTATTTTTAATTCTGCGCAATGTAACGCGAACATAGGCAAGTGGAGTTAAACCCCGCCCCTTCGCTCTAAACCACGTAGGTACTTGTCGGATACGTTTGATATTCATTGCGTTTTCGTAGCTGCAAATTCGTAATTACAAAATTTCGAAAAAAAAATCGAAAATTCAAGTAATGTTTGTTTGGAAAAAAGTTTAGTAATAACACTTAAAATTCATTTACGTAAAAAAGTAAAAAAAAAAAATGCGTCTTTGACCTTCAATATCTCCAGAACCAGTGGATTCCCAGGTATGGTCTAGTGGAAAAAAAATATCCAAATAATGGGTGGAATATGTGGCTTTCGGCTTCGTAAACTGTTTTTTTACACCCGATAAGTATATTAATGATTAATAATCAAGTCTCAACAAAAAAGGGTGTGTAAAACTTGATAACTAAGCCATTAACACACATTTACACAGTGATAAAGCACTTAAGCAAATAGCGGTTGATTACTCATTCAATTTATTGTTAACAGCGACCGTCTACTCGTAGTCTGCAAACATAATCATAACATAAGTAGGTGGATAATGTTATCATCACAAGCGTTTAAAAAACCTTGAACTTGTCCACTTATCGCCTAGCGTTCATTATAATTATGGTCAAGCCGTAGGTATTGTGCATGATAGTGTTATGAAGGACGCGTTCGTACGAGTATTTGAACTTTGACCAGCGATATGGAAATGGGAACGCACATTACGCATCGCTAACGGTGTAATTAAGTCGTTTTATGAGCTGTCAAAGTTAACTGAATGGTCATAGCGCAGTAGTTAGGGAACGAGGGGTTATTATTTATAAAAAAAATCCTTTTGAGAGCTTTAGTTGCGTGCGCTGCGTAAACGGTTAAAGTTACGTAAAAAATATGTATGACGGAATTGTTCTCCTTTTAAAGTTCTAAAAAAACGTCCGCGACAGCATATGTCTATCTTTTAAGGTTAACTCACTATAATCTTTTTTATGGTAATTGTATGGTAAAATAAGATTAAGCTAAGCTTAGTTCAGTAAAACTTAGTTTTTATAGCGAATGGTGAATCGGCCCTTAAAGTCAGTCTTTATGAATGGAGATAAGCGGTTGTATGATATTTGTGACGTTTTGATAACTGAATATTAGATTAAACTTAAACTAAGCTGAGCTCTAAATCGACAGGTTTAGGGTCTCAAAAAGTATAAATGTCGCTTTTTTATTTTAAAATTATTTTTTATAAAATTTGAAAATGTGATTTTGAAACGTGAACGTGTTTTTTTTTTGGAAATTTGTCGCGATACTGTTATTTTAGTTCAAATTAATTATTAATTTCATGCCACCAACTGCATCAGACTGCTTGAAAAGTGTTGTTGGGTTTTTTGAAAATATTATTATTTTTTATTTTCTACATTTTAGTGAGTTATATTTTTGGAATTGTCTCCTTGAACCTTTTATTTTGATACCCCACTTAATATAGTTCGTCGACTTTAATTTTTTTTCTTTTTCGCAATATGGCGTCTGGTTGTCGACATATTGTATTTTGATTACTATCATGTCTTTAGTAGCACTTGCAAAATTAAGACGAATCAATTGAAGTAAGAATTATCTAAATCGGCTCACGCGTCTGGTCTCTAAAGCGCCACAAAGAACAAACATATATGTATACATACATACCTACATACATAGAACACACATTACCCCTCACTTGCGTTGCGCAGTTGGGTAAAAAAGGCTCGTCTCTGATCACTATCTCCACTGCTGGTAAACAATAATGTGGTCGACGAAAAAGCATGCTTGCCGAAAAGTAACTTCACTCATGACTTAAAGATATCCAGGTTAAATCTAACAGGAAACAGTCTCCTGCTTGGAAATCCACTCCTTGGCTGTACACTGTATTCACAATGAAAGTATTCCCAAAAGCATCAGAGCGTATGGTTTTAATTTTCTGGATGGGAAATCGTCAAATAACTTCTCCCGCTCTGGGTGGAGCGTGAGGCGTGTCAGACTCTTACTGACTAAAACCAACCCGTATTCCTTTAGTTGCTCGTGTCAGGGGTTGCGATCACCGAATACGGCTGTTTCGGGAGGTTCCTGTTTCGGATCAAGCGGGAGGTGACCCCCCGGGTGTTTCCACTGCGAGGATCGCCCAGAGGACACGGTAGAGAATATGGTGGAGGTTTGCCCCGCTTGGGCAGAGCACCGCTGTGTCCGCGGGATGCGATAGGCGGCAGCGACCTCTCGCGCCCTGCCCTGGTTCAGGCCATGGTACGGAGCGTGAGGGAATGGGAAGCCGTCTCCTCCTTCTGCGAAGCAGTAATGCTCGCGAAGAGGGAGGCGGCATGGGTGAGGGAGACTCAACAACAACAGAGTCGCCCTCACGCCCTCAGCAGCAGCCGCCGCAAGAGACGCCAGGGGCTTCCGGCGCCGCGAGACGATCTCCGGCCACCGTTTTTTTTTTTTTTTTTGGGTGTGGGAAATCATCTCATGACTTCTTCCGGTCTAGGGTGGAGCGGAAGAGCGTATCAGACTCTTACTGACTAAAACCCACCCCTGTTCCTCCCTGCCCTACGTGCCCGGGGGCGAGGTAACTCTTTCGAATTTATCCTCCACCCACCGTAGACCCGGGCCTGCGGACGGCGAGTAGTGGGTAACTCGCCGTACGATCAGCACCAGGCCCGAGAGTCGACGGCGCGTAGGGTTCCACGCGCGCCTCAAAGAGTTGTCAGCAAACACGACGGGGCCCGTCATTGACAATGCCTGCCCGGGGGTTGAGGATAAATTCGAAAGAGTTATATCGCCCCTGGGCATTCAGGGCAGGGAGGAACAGGGGTGGTTTTTAGTCAGTAAGAGGCTGACACGCCCTTCCGCTCCACCCTAGAGCGGAAGGAGTCATTGGATAATTTCCCACCCCCCAAAAAAAAAAAAGGGGTCGCGATGAATCTTTCAAATACACCCGCAACGCTGGCAGGCATCGGCCGTAGCGACCCCGTTACTGCTTGCTGACATCCCATTAAGGCGCACGCGCCGTCGACTCGGGGCTGGTCCTTATCGAACAGCGAGCTACCCTCTACTAGCCGTCTGCAAACCCGCGGAATCGGCTTGCGATTCCCGACGCCCAGGGAGTTTCTTGCGGCGGCTAGAGGCATGAGGGCGCAAGGATTGCCTCTCCCTCACGCGCCCTGCCTCCTCCTTCACGAGCATTACTGCTACGCAGAAGAAGGTGACAGCTTTGCATGCCCTCTCGCTCCGTATGGATGAGATGTCCACCATGTAACGCTGGCGTATTGCTGTAAGTCTTGTCCACTGAACCGATGTTTGTTTCAGGTCCCAGCTGAGTTCTTTGCTTCAGTTACAGTCTACTTTAGCGACATTGTTGGATTCACTGCCATCGCTGCCGTGTCCACGCCGTATCAGGTAAGTCAAACCTTCCATTGTATTTTAGGAATTTTCATCCATTTCACTAAATCCACCACATTTCAAAAAACCTGAAAAATATATGATTTGTCGGAACCCTTTGCACGCGCGTCCGACTCGCTCTTGGCCGGTTTTTTCTTTTAACACGTAAACAAAATATAAGGACGATACAGTATGTAGAAATTTCGTGTGACGTCATGACTTTGTTCAATTTTTACTACGCTGTGTGACGTAACAAGCCCCCACTCCAGAACTTTGATGCGTTTTATCCTTGTAATTTTTTATTGATTTGTAACAGCAAAAAATACGTGTCCAGTGTCTTTTGTAAATTTATGTTACAGACTAATTAGAACTAGTATATTTGTGTCCAGTAATCATTGCTATTCTCTTAAATCCCGTCAAAAACCCGTCCGTCACCTGATTTAAACCAGTGTTGCCACTATTGTGTTTGCAATGTTTGACATTGACATTTCGGTCATATCAATTTTAAACTCGTTGCAGCATTTCTTTTCGTTCTTGATGACTCTATCAGCCACCATCTCAGAGTTACCTTCGAATTCTCTATAGCGAAATCGCCTTTTACAGAATTCATCCTTCATTCTTCATTATTTCTGTCTATTTATATGACATTACGATTTTAGCTTCATACAGCTAGGTATTCATTATGAATAAGGGTGTGGTTAATGCATAAACCATTGTTTCATTTTATAAAGTTTCACACACTGGATTAACCGTGTGCGAGTCATACGAATCCAAATCAAAAAGGAAGAAATTGTATTTTATGAATTTTCACCCATTTCACGAAATCCATCCGTTCAATTTTGTTGTTTACACGTCTGGGATTGAATGATAAAGTGTGGCCATTTTATTGTCTTGTACATATTTTCAATTTAATTTAATTGTCAGTTTACATGATCCATCATCACCATCAATCATTCATCATTCATTCATGGTTCGTTCATTTCATTATTCTATTTTTTCAACCTTGAAAATCTAAAGATATTGCAGCACACCCATGGATTTAAGACTTAAGATTTTAGCTTCATACAGCTAGGTATTCATTATGAATAGAGGTATGGTTAATGTATAAACCATTGTTTCATTTCAAGAAGTTTCCCACACTGGATTAACCGCGTGCATGTCATCCGAAATAAAAAAGGAAGACATTTTATTTCCATGAAACGTAATAATATTAAACATTATGAAATTGTGATCGAAATATTGTGCAACTTTTGTGTGGTATAGTTGCAAAAAGTTTCATTACATAGAGATGATGTCACGGTGACCTAAAATGTAAATGTATTGTTTTATGACTATGAGGCTGTGTGACTCTAATGAAAGGAATTGATTGTCTTATTTAAATGCGACTCATTGAAAGATAATAAATACTTACTTTTTTTCTTTTAGGGTTCCGTATTCGAAGGGTCCAAACGGAGCCATACTGTTGTCACTCATGTGTCTGTCTGTCTGTCTGTACTTCCGTCGTCTGTCACAAAATTTTGTTACGGAGAATTTTATGCGACCTTATGTACAAACGTTACTGTTTACCTGTGCGACCGAACACTATCACCCAAGATACAAGTTTCTGGCCTAGTTTGGGAATCAATATCAGTAATATTGTAGTACATATCCAAAGACTGTGCCTATTTTAATACAAACGGATGTAATTTATGTGTCAATAAGCAACTTTTTTTATTTTTTTTTTATCCAATTAGATACGCCCGCACCTGACGGTAGTGAAAATTTACAAATCCAAATAGAGACCGCACCTTAAGTAAAATAAGGAAAAATTGTAAAATCAATCTATTCCCGGTATAATTGTTATTGTTTTCTGAGTTTTTTTCTATTTCTTTTATCTGGTGTCGGATTTGGCTATCCAAACTCACTGCACTTGAGCACACTTAAAAATAATCAACCTATATCGATAAAATTATTTTTATTACAGGTGATAAGTTTCTTAAACTCAGTGTACAAGTTATTTGACGAGAAAATCGAATGCTATGATGTGTACAAAATTGAGACCATTGGAGATTCTTACATGGTTGCCTCAGGATTACCCGTCAGAAATGGTAAAGTTACAAATGTATCTTAAGTTGCTGGTAGAGATGAAACTTTCAGTCAAAATTAATAACCAACATTAATAGCAACTTTCTTACGTAATTTCAGGCAACAAGCATGCGACAGAAATAGCAAGTATGGCCCTAGAGCTTTTGGAGGCGACATCCATGTGCAGATTGCCGCACCGACCTGATCAGGTATTAATCTAGGTAACTACTATGTCTGTGTCTTCGCTTTTAAAGTTTTGATGCTTATTTCCTCTTTTTATTTTATTATTTAAGCACACTTATTTACTTGTTCTTTTTTATTCTCATTACATTGTCTTGTTATACAGTCCACTCGCGCTTTATTTGCCTTAAAAGACCTATCGTCACGATCAAGTTCAGAGGATGCCTCGGGCCCTTTCTACCAATCAACCATTGGGTGATGTAGAGACAAATAGTAGTAGGGGTAATATAGAAAATTAAACGCTATTAATATTTGTTCAAATAAAATAAAGATATACACATAAACCGTCAATGAAATATAAATATATACTCGTATAAATGAACTCAATACACAAATATACATAAACAATAGTTATAATAAGATGATTGGAAAACAAATTAGCGCTGTGACGATAAAACTGCCAATTAATGAATTATGTAAATCGTAAATAAATCATCTTTGAAACTTTTTATAGTAATAATTGCTTTTTTATTAAAACAGCGATATATAACGTCCAAATGTAAGGAACCACGTGACATTTAGGTAACGCATGCATGACAGGGTATTGACTATGCTAAAGCTCTTGCTTGGCAATGACTCATATCGGCTTTACATTTTAAAACACTTTTGTTGGCTTCATAAGTAACTACGTAAAATAATCTTAGAAGTAAAATTTAATCCACTTCCAGCAGGTTTATTTGCTAACTCAGTTGAAATCAATTTGATAGGCCCTTTGCAGTACATTGCTGCTTTGACGAATAAGAAAACAAAAATGTACCACGTAGAGCCTATTATAATCGATGTCCACCGAGCAATGTACTGCAAAGTGCCTATCAAATTGATGTCAACTGAGTTAGCTAAAACACCTGCAGGTTTTCAATTTAGTTAAAATTTTGTAGATACTGCATGGCTAGATAAGTGACGTCAGACGAAATACAAAATGGCGGACTCCCGAAGATGGTGGACTATTTTATTTATTATGCATTCCCATGTTAAGGTATCAAATGAAAGGGATTGTTGAGAAAAATATGAAAATGCGTGATTTTTAGTTTTTTTTTTTTAATAGGTATTTTTTTTTTTTTCGTGGGGTAAGGGCAGAAAGATGGTGATGATGATTAATATTTTTTTAATAATCATGAGATTCCATTGAGGAGCGCGTAGCAAATCAAACTTCATCGTTCAGAGGACAATAACCCGTTGGTCTCAGCCGCCTTGCAAGGCCGTTTGTCTTATTTAAGTATGCCACACGTGTCGCACCACGCTTGTTCGCTTTCGCTCGGTTAGCGGATTACGTCTCATCCAGTATATTCAACTGTCTGTATAATAAAACTTCCTTTACATGATTTTACATGATTAGTCAGTAGGTACTTTACTCTTTTACACTAATGTTTTAAAGAGGTAAAATTTGTTTGTAAGTTTGTATGTAATCTCATGAACTACTGAACCGATTTTGAAAATTATTCAGTAATTAATTTATTTCAGTAGAAAGCTACATTATTTGTGAGTGCCATAGGTAGGCTATAAATTTTTTTGAAATTCAAGCGGACGAAGTCACGGGCGAAGTACTAGTTTAAGTATAAAATGTTGAATTAAGTATGTGGTTAAACTAATCAAATGGTTATTTTTAGGGTTCCGTACCCGAACGGTAACTAACGGAACCCTATTATTAAGACTCCGCTGTCCGTCTGTCTGTCAGCGGGCTGTACCTATCTCATGATCCGTAATTGGTAGACAGCTAAAATTTTCACAGAATGTGTATTTCTGTGGTCGCTATAATAAAAATTAAAATAATTAATTATAATTAATAATTAATTATTTTAATTTTACCCTACTAGAAACGTGTTTTTTTTTTTCTTTTTTTGCTCGATCTTAATAATGACGATAGGTAGACAGTTGAAACTTTCACAGAATGTGTATTTCTGTTGCTGCTGTAACAAAAATAAATTGAAAGTTAAAGGGGGCCCCCCCTACTAGAAACATGTTTTTTTTTCTCGATCTTAATAATGGAAACATAGACGCGTATAGTCTTGTACGATAGTATGGCTCCCTTCAGTTGCGAGTCCGAATCACATTTGCGCGGTTTTTTTTATTCATAAGGTCCTTTAATCTAGGTTTCTTTTCCGTTCTCATGATGACGAAATTGGGTGGAGGTCCTTCAAACTGGTTCGGAACATGGGCCGTAGTTAAGATTATAATAGTAGATGTACGTGCCTTCTTTTCCAATAGAAATCTTGTTACTAAACCAGCCACAATTACAACCAAAATTTTTATTGTTTACAGACACTTTGTATGAGAAGTGGCATCCACATGGGCCCCTGTGTTGCTGGTATTGTAGGCAGCAAAATGCCCAGGTACTGCTTATTTGGTGACACCATTAATACGGCAAGTAGGATGGAAAGCACTGGAGAACGTAAGTCATTCAAATAACATCGGTCCTAATATATTATTCTTGGTACGCAGATTAGCAGAGAGTGACGCCGGACAATGCCCAGACTTTTTAGGGTTCCGTAGTCTTAACAAGGGCAAGAAACCCTTATAGTTTTAGTCTGTCTATCCGTGGCATAGCTAATATACTGTTAGTACTAGAAAGCTGCAATTTTGCATGTAATATAAATAATGATTAATCACAAGACGATAACGAAATAATAAAATCTTGAAAAAGTTTTTGCTTTATGGTAGCTCCCATACGTCATTTGTAAAGTGCACGTCATTTTTTTTCTCGCCTATCTTATTGTGTGGGAATCGTTGGATAGGGCTTTCACAATCATTGGTTTAAAAAACTGTTTTCCGATTTAGTGATTCGTTTGCGAAAAATTAAACTTTAAAATGAGATTTTTTGGTTCGGAGTTGAGCATCCCCCCCCCCTCTATAAGTTAAATTAAACTAATAAAAAATCTAAATAGATTCGTGATGGTAGTATATATAATGAACTTTACAGTAAAATTAGCGCGGCTCAGTTAGCTCTGTTAGTTTTAGAGTAATAGTCACCTAACTTAAAAAAAAAATTCTACCTCGTTACTAAGGTAGGTGCTACTTATTAATTATTTAAAACGTGTAGAAAATATGTAAAATTTTGGAAAAAATAATTATCTTTTTTGTTTTTTATTTCAACGTAAAACCGCAGAGTGAAGCCCCCTACTAAGTCCGCATGTTATAACGGGCGGCTACGGAACCCTAACATGCTTGTAGCCCGGCACGCACATGGCCGGTTTTCAAATATTTCTCTGATCTGAAAAACAGTTTTCGTATCGTTTCCTCATTATCGCGTTACACTTTGCTGGGCGACCAGAAAGTTATCTTATCTAGCTAACGATTTTTTTTTTCATAATTTGGTACAATACATTGAGGAGCTCGTGGCTAAAGTAATAACAGCCGCACGGGTCGATCCATCAGGTTAAGCTACGCTTGCCGGGGTTCGTCCATGGATGGGTGACCATCTTTACATACCGAGACTCCTCCGTGCCTCGGAAAGCACGTTAAGCCGTTGGTCCCGGCTGTCAATCGTGGATCTTTGACAGTCGTTACGGGTCGTCAGAAGCCCGAAAGTCTGACATTTAGTCTTACCAAGGGGTATCGTATTTCCCAGTTACTGGGTTGTGGATGTCAGATAGGCAGTCGCTCCATGTGAAATACTGGTATTCAGCTGCATCCGGTTAGACTGGAAGCTGACCCCAAGATAGTTGGGAAAAGGCTAGGCAGGCAGATGATGACATAAATATAATGAACACCTATAGACACAAGATTTCCATCATTCAAAATAATTTTCTTTTATTTAGTAAAAAAGTTATTCAAAATCAAAATTGGATGATTAATTTTGCACCACCTTGTATATGGTATAGCCTTTCACATAAATAAGCTATTATTGCTAATAATGATAATGGTTGTTTTTGTACAGCAATGAAGATTCAAATATCTGATGATGTAAAGAGGGCTCTTGACAAGACTGGTCTGTTTCTAACGGCACCTCGTGGCGTCGTGGATGTCAAGGTAAGCATCTGAGACAATAGATAGATTAATAAATTATACCTAATTTAACACCAAAAAAATAACACAACTTAATCTATTTAATATATAAAAGGAGAAACTGACTGACTGAATGACTGACTGACTGACATATCAACGCACAGCTGAAACTTCTGGGACTAGGAACGTGGAATTTTGCACACGGCTTCCTTTTATAAGGTAGGGGAGCACTAAGAAATGGTTTCAGGAAATTCATTCCATAAGGGGTTAAAGTTAGGGTTGAAAGTTTGTATGTAGTAGGCACTGATTCTACGCGGGCCAAGCCGCTGGCAGGAGTTAGTCTGACATACTATCGGTGATAGCAATTGTCGGAATGCCAAAATATTTGGGATCACAGTTCGGTACCATCTGACGGTCAACTCTACCACCGCGCACGCTCATTGGTCAAATCAAATAGGTAGCGCGTGCTTCCCCGGCTTCCTGTTACACATTTCCATCCCATTTCACGAAATCACTCCCACAGATTGCAGAAAAGAGAAAAGAAAGATGTAACACATCAAAAAAAATGTCACGATGTATGACATATATATTCTTTCAGCCTCTTTGGCGTAGCAGCTGCACAGGTGTGTGTTGTTACTAAATGTAATGCTTAGACATGCATTTTCGAAGTCTAAAGGTATGATAACGATTTGTATCGATAACTCTTTATTGACATGAGAGGTTACAAAAATTTACGAACCCTCTGATTCCTAAACATAGGATTTTTAAACATTAATAATGCTTTCATTTAAGGAGAAAGGGGAAGCCTTTGTCCAGCTATGGGACACAATGTAGGCTAGCAAAAAAAAAACTACTCTCGATCTCTTATGATTTCCTCCGAGCGGGCCACGCCGGAGCGCATTTTGTTATGTCAAAGGAAATTGAAGCGAACATAAGCGAGTTAAATGTCATACAAAGCGCGGTAGCTGCCCGGCTACCGCGTCGTGCGTTTATATCCGAACGAGTTCATTTTTTTTATTTCAATTTCATACAAAAATGACATTAAACCACTTTACAATGGCTTCAATTTCCCTCAACACATTGGAAACTGTGCTCCTGCGTGGCCCTGCTTGTGGAAATTGTCCAACACTACATCAACCTAAACTTAAACTACACACATTTCTACCTATAATCTTAAACTACACACATTACTACCTATATTCTTAAACTAAACACATTACTACCTATATTCTTAACCAACACACATTACTACCTACATTCTTAAACTACACACATTACTACCTATATTCTAACACTACACACACATTACTAATTCTTTCTTGTTTTTTTCCGCATTTGTTTATCACCAATCGATTACTACCAATAAAATTTAAAAGCACATGACTTGAAGTCGATAAATGGTCCCTTCTGCAATGACTCATGCGATTACTTTATGAACCAGATCGTATAGTGTGAAGCAAACTTGTTTTTAACCGACTTCGAAAAAGGAGGAGGTTATCAGTTCGGATGTTTGTATTTTTTTTTTTTTTTTTTTTATGTATGTTCGGGCATAACTCCGTCATATATTGACGGATTTGCAAAATTCTTTTTTTGTTCGAAAGGGGTTTATTCCGAAATGGTCCCATTTAAATTTCAAAAAGATCTGATGATGAGTTTCGGAGACAGAGAACGGAACTCTTCAAAAATTGACAGCAAATCAACCGCGATTGCTGCTATCGTATGTCTATAAATTGTTAACACAGTTTAATGGGGAGCCACAACTAAAAAGTGAAAAATAAAAACTTTTTTACAAAAAAATAGAACCGACTTCCAAAAAAAGTGCAAAATAACTTTAATTTCGGAAGTCGGTGTCAAAAAACGAAGACACAAAACAGGAACACCGACTTCCGAAATTAAAGTTATTTTGCACTTTTTTTGGAAGTCGGTTCTATTTTTTTGTAAAAAAGTTTTTTTTATTTTTTAGTGTGTTTTCGTTTTTAGAAGTCGGTTGTTTTTTTTGTAAAAAGTATTTTATTTGATTGACCCTGCGACACCGAAATTTATACATTCGAAGAACAGCCATTAATTTAATGTCATCATCACGCATAACTGTCGATATTAAGTCATCGCTCTCGACTAAATATTGTAAAGCAAAGTCTCCCGCCGTGTTTGTCTGTATGTTCAAGCGGTATTCACCAATAGCCAGACTGTTTCATAAGAAAGTTTTCGTTTTCATGCATAATTTGTACCCGTGCAAAGCTAGGATGGGTCGCTAGTATTAACTAAACCTCTTATTCTTTCAGGGTAAAGGCGAAATGACCACTCATTGGCTCGAAGGAAGGATTGGACCCTCACCGGAACGGCCACCTGCATCATCCCTGGACTGTACACCAAGTTTCTTAGCCAGAATCCATTCCCAGAGATCACCGAGATACCACACAGATAATCAACGGAAACACTAAACTTGAAACTTTCCAGGTGTCAGATTTGTAACTAGAAAAAAAAATGTGTTGAATGTCAAAATATGTGCTTTTGTATTTAGATTTGGAAAAATAACAACGTGGCTGATTTAAAGCAGTAGTTTTAATTTCGAACCATATGTCCAAACAAAAGTAATTTCTAACTTCTCTGTAAAGTAACAGAAAACTGGTTTGTTAGAATTAAAAAAAAAAACGAAATAATCGGCCTAATCATAATAGCCAAGTTTTGTGTTCCTTTATGGAAATTCGTTTAGGATTAGAAAAAAATCTAGCTAAGATAAATTATGTTTACTTTCCGAAAGAGGAGCTTCGATTTTGGCAATGGAAATAATGATTTTCTGTGATCATGTGTGAATAACAGATTCACTTTTCGATGAAACAGACGGTTTAAACTTTAAAAATTCAGCATGAAAACTTAGGTGAGCTTCAAATGAGATGTTATTTCAACTGATGCTAGGGATTGACAACTCACTTCCCTATATTTAAACTATCAGATATTGCAAAATAATACATAGTTACTTCAGACCACAACATGAAAATTGAACAGTACCTACGTAAGCATTTCAAGGTCAAAAGCTCAAACTATCTATAAATCTATATTTTCTAAATATAATAATGATTTTCTAAATAGCCAATAGGCATTAAATAAGTATGGGTTGAAATGGAATTCCAATTTGTTTTCTATGATAATATTTTTAATAAAAAAAAAATGACGCGTAGCAGTTGAACTGATCATTTGTGTGCTGTTACTAAAATCAAAATGTAATGCGTAAACGAGCAAAATAATGCTTATGTACGTAGGTAAGTACTTCAGAACCCAAAATAAAAATGGAACTACGTAAGTATTTCAAGGTTAAAAGCTCAAATTCTAGAATGGTATCCGGAATTTTTATTACCGTTGTTGAAGTTATGGAATTAAAACTATTTCTAAACTATAATTTATAGCTCGACGGATAGGACGCATGTTTCACAATTCATTCGAACATTTTTGACACCTACGCATTGTGTCAACTATTAGTACAAATAACGATTACAATCATTGTCAAAAAATGTGATACATACCCACCTTTTTTTTTTTTTGGGGGTGGGTAATCATCCAATGACTTCTCCCGCTCTGGGTGGAGCGGGAGGGCGTGTCAGACTCTTATTGACTAAAACCCACCCCTGTTCCTTCCCTGCCTGAGTGCCCAGGGGTGCGGTAACTCATTTTCAGAATTTATCCGCTACCCCTAGGCATGCAGGCACCGGCCACGATGGGCCCCGTCAGTGGTGGCTGACAACATCTCTTTGAGGCGCGCGTGGAACACTATGCGCCGTCGACTCACGGGTCTGGTGCTGATCGGACGGCGAGCTACCCACTGCTCGCCGTCCGCAGGCCCGGGTCTACGGTGGCCAAAAATCGTCTCGCGACGTCCTACGCCCAGTACGCCCAGTACCTCTCCTATACATACCTACCTAAAGCAGGCATGTATGGCCGTGGTAACAAAACCAGTATAAATTGGTCTCATCTGATATTCAAACATCATACGCCTACAGTCCCTTCTACACTAGGCCAGCTCAGTACGGTCACAGATAATATAATACTAGCGTACGGTCTACTAAACCTCGTGTCGCTTAAAAAATAATTAAGGAAATCTTCGAAATGAAATCGTTAAAATTTACTGTGTGGCGTTTTGAAAAATTTATAACAAATGACAGTTTTTTTTTTTTTAAAAAAACGTTTCCCCACACTAGGAATATTCCTGTATCGTGGGTGCGTTCACAAACATGTATATTTCACATACACAAGACACCCAGACCCGGAACAACTATCTGCAGGTCATACAAATATTTGTTCCGTGCGGGGATCGAACCCGCGACACGCAGCGCAGCAGCCGAACGCTCAACCACTGCGCCATCCGTGCCGTCATTGGACAGTTGGAGACACGAGCAATTTAATTGTAAACATGTAACTAAAGGTCATACGAAAATTGATAAAAAACGAGAGACTGTGAAAATTCGACAAGTATCTTTCATAGATTCCATTCTATTTATGAATGGCATTGACAATTACATTATATGAATGCGAGGCCGTGGCCACTCAACGTGCAGAAGTCCTCGGAACAGTGAGGTCGCTCCGCAAAGCCTGTGAAGCTCCCAGGAAGCTTCTGTGCTTCTGGGCGGTTTAAGGTAGGTTATGTTAACCACGCGCAATGGACCAAATGGGAATCTAGTTACAGACAATGGAATCCCTGTACTACGAGTATAGTATATTATGTTACAAAATAATGAAATAAGACAGGAAATTTCAGATGGAGGAATACATTTTACGTCACACACATTATCATCCACTTTTTTATTTCTTATTTAATATCGTCCCTGACAGGGACTGATAGGTCAGATAAGCAGGCGCTTCATGTAAAATACTGGTATTCAGCTGCATCCGGTTAGACTGGAAGTCGACCCCAAGCTAGTTGGGTAAAGGCTAGGCAGATTAATTGATTTATTATCGTCCCTCACATAATTCAGCATGACTCATACAGTCTCATTTGTTTTAAGATCTTGGCATCGAGAGATCAATCAATATCCATACTCAGATTAATACAAAGGCGAAAGTAACTCAGTCGGTTTATTTTTTTTACGTTACCAAGCCTAACCGCTGAACCAATTTTGATGAATTTGTACAGATATTTTTTTTGGTTCAAGTCCACCACACTTCTCCCAACCACTGTAACTCCTGAAAGCCAGAATCAACAGTGGCGACCACCAGAAAAACTCCAAAGCAATGAAGCGATGAGTCCTGGAGAAGCGAAAACTATCTTGGAGCCTACAACGAAATTAATCAGAAAAGAACAGCGGAGGATTAACATGTATTAAAGAGTCCACATTTGGTCACATCCATATGTGAGAGTAGGCAGAACACAGGTATAGATGTAGATTTTCTTTAAGTGGAGGGGAAATTCCCCTTTCAGGATTTCCTTCAGGGACCAAAACTTTTTCCAACTCATGTTAATACGGCGCTCGAAATCTCGTTCTTCATTGTTATCTTCGAATGATATTTATTTACCTGAATATATGTAGTTTTTCACATATTCAACCGGCTGCCCAACTTTCGTTTTGCTCTCGTTCATTATTGGGCCTACTTTTTCAACAGCATGATTATACAAGGTTGTTAAACTGGGTTAAGCCCAGTTGCCAAGCACTACGGATTAAAAACACGATTATTATTGAATACGTTTCCTCTGGATGATTTGATGAGTTATGTTTCGACTAAATACTGATAGTTGGCCCAATTGTGGCACCGATAAATGAAGGTACGTTTAAATTGCTGTTATGTGTCACATTTGAGTCAGCACGCGTCGGTTTTTGATCACTGATGTCATTACCCAATCGGGAATAGATATTTCGATGATCAAATATATTAATTGCAACTGGCCTTCTCAATTATTTTATGTTAATTGGTCTTCCGATGCCGAGGAGCACATGGCCAATTAATTCCCTCAGCGGTAAGAAATGCGATCTTGTGAACAAACTTAAGCTATCCTATGTATTTTTTAATGAGATTAGGTGTCATGTATCTTCTTAAGCTGGTTTATGTGAATGTTTTCTCATCGGTCAGTGTTTTAAACACTACTTAAAAGTCGGTGCAATTTCAAAGGAGGCTACATTGATTTAGGGATTTAAATTTTATAAACAGTTTGGTTTATTATTCAAATATCTGAAATTAACTGTTAAATTATTCATTTCCTGCGCTATCTATATTTACAAAGATAGGACAACGTATTCACTTTGTTACAATATAATAATTTATTTTAAACTACGTACATATCTATACCTACATCACTATCATATAAATAAACTTTAAAATTTCAGCTTAAAAGTTCATTTTCCAATATTCTATTTTGTGGCGACTAGAATCTGCTCTTAAATGAATTGGTATAGTAAATGTTGGCTAAGAAAGTCAGCCTCGTGTGTGAATGATGTCATCGTCGAACTGCCGTGAATGCTATCAAATTGTATTTTCAATGAAACGTTTTGAGCTAACACTTAAAATTTAGTTCCTATGACATGAATAATGAGGATTGCATAGCAAAATAAGGTCTTTAGAAACACCTTAAGACCATAATATTCCATCTCTAAAAAAGTTTGACTTTAAAAACAGAAAATTGCGGTTTCTGAATAATGCTTCTTACCTATTCAGCTATCTACAGTGTTTTATCATTGCACGAAAACGGGTCAATATCACAAAAAAGTGCGCATCCGACTCGCGGGCAAAGGGTACAAGTTTCAAGTTAATTTATTTACGTTACACGTGCGTGATTGGGTCACAGATATTCATGTAAGAACCACAACTCCATAGATTCTATAAATTCGTAACAAATTGGCTGTGACAAACGGTTAAATAGACAGACACACGAGAGATCCTTCAAGGGTTACGTTTCTCATTCGGACTTCGGAACCTCATAAATGAAATTGAAATTATAGTACCCTACGTAGCACAATTTCTATGAAAATAGACATCACATCGTTTTCGAGTTGTTGCATAGCTGTCTGTGGGATCATTAATGATATAAAATGTAAATGATACAATCGCCAGACGATTGTGGAATCACGCCATCACGCCACACCGCGCTAAAATAAATATACATTCAGACGAGGGATTCCCCACGACCGTCGGCGTCGATGTTCTACAAGAATGTTAATACAAACGCTGCCAATTTTTATGCATTGAGAATGAGTTTTTTGACTTTTATCAAAGTTCTACAGATTAGCTCTACATAGTATAAATAAAAGTCGCTTTCCGCGTCTGTCTGTTTCTCGGCTAACTCCTCCTAAAAAATCACGCAACGTATTTTAAGGCGCTATTAACTGTCAACGACCTTGAGTGTTTTTTTTTTTGTGGGGTGGGAAAACATCCAATGACATCTCCCGCTCTGCGTGGAGCGGGAGGGCGTGTCAGATAAGAGGAACAGGGAAGGAACAGGGGTGGGTTTTAGTCAGTAGTCAGTAGTTTATCCGCTACCCCTAGGCATGCAGGCACCGGCCACGATGTGCCCCGTCAGTGGTGGCTGACAATCATCTCTTTGAGACGCGGAACACTACGCACCGTCGACTCACGGGCCTGGTGATGATCGGACGGCGAGCTACCCACTGCTCGCCATCCGGGCCCAGGTCTACGGTGGCCGGAGATCGTCTCGTGACGTCTTACGCCCAAGTGCCTCTCCTGCGGTGGTAGCGGCCGGGGCCGTGAGGGCCGCTCCGTTGAGCTTCCCCCACACGTCCCACCTACGGTGGAGCATACGGTGGAGGTTTGCCCCGCCTGGGCAGAACACCGCCGTGTCCTCGTGGATGCGATAGGCGGCAGCGACCTCTCGCGCCGTGCCCTGGTTCAGGCCATGGTACGGAGCGAGAGGGAATGGGGGGCCGTCTCCTCCTTCTGCGAAGCAGTAATGCTCGCGAAGAGGGAGGCGGCACACGTTAGGGAGACTCAACAGAGACCGAGTCGCCCTAGCGCCCCCAGCAGCAGCCGTCGCAGGAGACGCCAGGGGCTGCGAGACGATCTCCGGCCACCGTAGACCCGGGCCTGCGGACGGCGAGTAGCGGGTAACTCGCCGTCCGATCAGCACCAGGCCCGAGAGTCGACGGCGCGTAGTGTTCCACGCGCGCCTCAAAGAGTTGTCAGCAAAGGACGGGGCCTGCCACGGCCAGTGCCTGCCCGGGGGTGGAGGATAAATTCGAAAGAGTTACCTCGCCCCCGGGCGCGTAGGGCAGGGAGGAACAGGGGTGGGTTTTAGTCAGTAAGAGTCTGACACGCCCTTCCGCTCCACCCCAGAGCGGAAAGAGTCATAAGATGATTTCCCACCCCCCAAAAAAAAAAAAAAAAAAACACGTCCCACCTCCGCCATCGCGAGCATTACTGCTTCGCAGAAGGAGGAGACTGCTTTCCATTCCCTCTCGCTCCGTACCATGGCCTGAATCAGGGCCGGGCGCGAGAGGTCGCCGCCACCTATCGCATCCACGAGGACACGGCGGTGCTCCGCCAAGCGGGGCAGACCTCCACCGTATACTCCACCGTGTCCTCTGGGCGATCCGCGCAGTGGTAACACCCGGGCGTTTCCTCCCGCCTGAGCTGATGCAAGAACCTCCCGAAACAACCGTGTCTGGTGAGGACTTGCGTCTATCCGGTGAGGACCGCTTGCGTGTTTTATGCTGAGCTAACGTAACGCGTCGCAAGTCCACCCAGTAATAGGACTCGCTTATCACAGAGTGCTGTCCGAAATTAGACACATTATTAATTTATTATACATAAAACAAGAAGTATTATACTGAAACACATATACTAAAATATAAATTATTAAATGATCTTTAAAATGATGAAGGTTTCATAGAAATACGCTTTATAGTTCTTGTGTGATTCTCTATTTTGTATCCGTGTTGGACCTAGCTTTACAAATTAATTACACTATGTTATAAAAATATAATTTCAAATATTCACACATCAAATTCCAAAAAAAAAATTGTCTAAAGTAACATATATTTTTCTCAAAGAAATAAGGCTAATTGTTTAGACGTGATTTTCAATTAAAAAACATAAGAAGTTACGACTTTTGATCTGCGCCATAAGAGGTAAAATCCACATTAATGTTTACAGATAAAAGATAAATTATTGCGAATGATATGTTTCCAATAACGAGTGGTGTAGAGTTAGTGTTTTTTTGTTTGCTCCCATCTAGACTTTAAGATAAAGGGCCGTTATAAAACTAAATAACTTAAATAACTATGTGATTTATTTAAACATTGAGTTGCATGTTTTTAATTCAAAATTTTCTACCTGGATGAGCATAGATGTGGGTGTTAAAGTTATGACTCATATTTGAAGGAGGTTAATTGTACTATAGCTGAATTGGTTACACGTAGGATAGGTAACTTGAATTTGATTGGTAAGACGTAGGATCTTGAATTTAGAATCTTCTGAGAAGTAAGAATTATGGTTAGCTAGTTCTGAATCTGAAGGTATACATATTTTGTATATTATTTCATGCAGTTTTCATTATTAATAACAGCATTAAGACTTTTCCGAGTAACTTAATTACTGAGGCAATTAAGGAAATGTTAATAATTAAAGCTATAAATAGGTACCTAGTAGGATTGTAAACGTTACTGCATAATACGTAAGCTAAAAACCCGTTGCAAAAAAGTAAACAACAACATTTCATGTTAATTGTTTACAAAATATGTATATAAATAAATACCTATGTACCTAATTGTACACAATGAAACTTTCATCTTACCTAATACTGGCATATAAGGCATTTTAATTTATTTAACAACACTAAAATTTAATTTGTATTAAGTATCATACACAGAACCTTATATTTTATTAATATATTAATAAGAATAAACAGATCAATGACTCATTGCCATACTAAGCTGGTATTCATTCAAATCCATGGCTAAAAATTTAAATGCGTCGTTTGGAACATAGGTATGGATCTACTTTTCGATATTCAACACTCGACTATGCGCAGACAGTTGAAAATTCAACGGTGTTATTGTTTCTTGTCACATTTGAAGTGTATATCGTCAAAATGCAAAAGGAAAATGGTACATGCGACACTTGCTCGAACCGATGAGGTTGAGTGGAATTTCAATATCCTAATGTTAGGTAGGTACGTCTTCAAGTGAATAATTTATTATATTGACACACCTGAGAGTTTGGGTAAATAATACTGGATACTTCATAAACAAACTGCAGGAAATTTGTTCAATGTGTCTCTGTTTTTTAATACTACACCCTGATAGGGCCGTTTTTCTACCCGTATAATTATATAGACGTTAAAACTACAGGGCATGCCAAAGAAATATTTCTCAAGAATCTGAGCCAGTCTATCTGCAGAGGAATCAAATTCTTCCTGTCTAAAAGTCAATGATTCAACTCGTTTCTCAAGAATATAAAATCGGGAAGAAATTGATCCCTTTGATAGATTGCCTGAGATTCTTGATCAAGGTTTAGTTTTTGAGCGAGTATTTTAGGACATAGTATGTCTATTTCTTTGTAGCTTTAAGGGCTAGGTGGATTTTAACATATAAGGTTTCGTTAGAGTGGGTTTGACTGTCAAAGTGGCAAATAGGCTACTTGAATTTTGAAAAAAAAACAAATTGGCGACTGCCATTAGGATAGATATGTCGTATTTTATAGTGACATCATGTGGGATATTAAAAAAAAGAGCTCAAGGCGATACAAAAATCGCTACTGAAAAACTTTACTCGTTTGACGTTTCTTGTTTTCTGCAGTCAAGTTTAAAAAAAAATCTTAACTGAGTATGTACTGGGTAGGTTACTTCTAGGCAAGCGTGCTCCATCTTCAACCACATCATCGCTTACCATCAGGTGAGATAGTGGTCAAACGCGAGCCTATCAAGCATAAAAAAAAAAAAAAATGACTAAGAACGTGCCAAACTAGGCAGGTATGACAGGTTTCCAGGTTGAAGTAGTTTATCAAATACGCAACTTGAAATTATTAATTTATAAATCGAGGGATAATAATAATTAATTTCTTCATTAACATAATTTAAGTACCAACCATATACTAACACCATGATTATTTTCATGTGTCATCATTTCTAACATGCTATTCTTCAAGGATAGAGAAAAATGTGCTAGGTTGTGCGGTATCCCGTCTGAACGGTTGAAAGGATTCGAAGATTTGGAACACAGGTAAATGAGGTCTAGATAAGAAATTAGGATGGGACCCATTGCTTTTGTAGAATCTACGTTCTCTTCGTTTAAAATTGTTATAGCTCAAAAAACTAATAAAGATATTTTCTCGAAATTGGAATTCCCCAAAGCCTGATCCTGAAAAAATCAAGGATAAAATCAGGTACAGTTAATCAACAGTACCAGTTATTAAATACAGTTTTGTCTCACAAATTAGCGGCTCAATTTGCGTGGCAGCTGTGTGATTCATAAATTGGTCACAACACGAAAGTCGCGAGCGCACGCCAGGCTCGTGCGAGAGTGGGTTCCGTGGGTTTGTGTGGCTTTTGCTTGACATACAGTGACGCATGTTTTAAATTATATTAGACTGATCTACTACCTAGGTACTTCTGATGGGGCCGAAAAGTTCTGGAGTGGCAACCGCGCATCGAACCGAGCCTCACACAATGTGGACCGATGACCTGCAGGTGTATTTGCTAACTCAGTTGACATCAATTTGATAGGTACTATGCAGTACATTGCTGCTTTGCTCGGTGGATATCGATTATAATAAGCACTACGTAGTACATTTTTGTTTTAAAGCAGGAATGAACTGTCTAGTGCCTATCTAAATTGATGTCAACTGAGTTAGCGAATACACCTGCTGGTGAGGGTGTAGGTAGCCGATGGATGCGAGACGCACCGCAGGACCGGTTGCTGTGGCGACACTTGGGGGAGGCCTATGTCCAGCAGTGGACGTCTTTCGGCTGAAATGATTATGATGATAACCAGAGGTCGGAAGTAGATAGAGTTATTTATGACCTTGCATCAAAATGTTGATATTGATATGGATCTTCCCGGTATTCATAATGGACAAGCCCGTGTGGCCAACAATATTGCAAATAAATATTAATAAAAACCTCTATTGTTTTCTTTTGTTCTCACAAGCTATGTTGTGTGAACTACAAATTTGGCAACGTCGCGCATGCAGTGGTTTAAATTGTGTAAACGTAAATAGCTTTTATATTTAATAAGTCATGGGACTTTTCTGCTCTTTAAAAATAATCTCTTCTTATTCTTTCGCTGTATGAAATCAGTTTAAGTACATAAATAACCCTACTTAATTAGAGAGGTCGGCTAATGATAACTACCTCCTTCTACAAATATACGAGTATATTTACAAGGTTTTATTTAACTTGCAATAGGTATTTATACGTTTTTTTTTGTTATATTCAAATCTTGCAAGCCAAATTAGAACTACTTCCTCTTATCTTACGGAGTTGAATTTTTGCATGTAGGATCCATTCCAATGACAACGCAACTTTATAGTAAGCATGACCTGGATCGATCTCCAGAGCATGCATGCATGCCAAGGGGTAGCGGATAATTTCGAAACAGAGTTATCGCATTCCTAGGCACTCAGGGAAGGAAGGAACAGGGGTGGGTTTTAGCGGGAGAAGTCATATTATAATGATTTCACGCCAAAAAAAAAAAAAGAATAAACTAGCTCTATATAAAGGAAATCTTCCTTTTCCTAGAGAGGAGGCCTGAGTCCCAGCAGTGGGACATTATAAAGGTTGAAAAAAAATGAGTACAATTTAAATGCTTACTATTTATTGTTTTTGCTTACCAAAATGGATAAATGCTCGCCAAATATTGTTTTACTTTCAGTAACATTTTAGGTGGTGTAAATCGCTGTCCGAGAGCGAGCGAAGTAAAGGAACAAGAAGCAAGCATGGAAGCTCGGAAACCTAGGGCACTCCAATACGGACAGGAACCCTGTCCGTAGACGTGGAAGGGGGTAGTCCCCGTTATCACCTTCGTGTTAGGTTCCTTTAAACCCTGCTGACAGAAATAGGAGCCCCGCGGGGCTTACGACTGACGTTAAAAGGAAAATAGCTTCATTTGTACAATACTTCATGAAACCCAATTTGGTGAGAATCTATCCATTCTGGCAGGTATTTCGAATTCATTGTTAGTAAAATAGGTGCATTTCTGGTAGGCACTTAAACACAAGCCAAAACTCACTTTTTAGATGTAGTTTCCCATTAAGTTGTGTTAACACTATATACAAAAAACTTTTTTTCAAAAAAAAAAAAGAACCGACTTCCAAAAAAAGTGCCATTTAACTTTTATTTCGGAAGTCGGTGTTACTGGTTTTGTCTTTGTTTTCTGACACCGACTTCCGAAATTAAAGTTATTTTGCACTTTTTTTGGAAGTCGGTTTTTTCTATTTGTAAAAAAAGTTTTTAATTTTCACTTTTTACTTATGGTTTTGAAGTCAGTTAAAAAGGAGAAACTGACATTGCACACGGCTTCCTTTATAATGTAGGGGAGCACTAAGAAAGGGTTTTTGGAAATTCATCCCCTATTGGGTTAAAGTGAGGGTTAAAAGTTTGTTTGTAGTAGGTACTCATTCTACGCGGGCAAAGTCGCTGGCAGAAACTACGAGTAGTTAGACATATTTGACCAAGAAAGGACCAAAAAATAAAAATAAAAAAACATTTGACCAGGAAAAAACCAATAGATAAAAAAAATGACTTTCATGAAATCAACACACAGGAGTTTGAATTGATGACTCATTAGGGAAGTATCTATGCTACTTCTCTAAAGTCATAAATGACGTCATTACGGGTCGCCAGAAGCCCGAAAGTCTGACAACCAGTCTTACCGAGGGATATCGTATTACTCAGTAACTGGGTTGTGGGGGTAAGACAGGCAGTCACTCCATGTAAGATACTGGTATTCAGCTGCATTCGTTTAGACTTAAAGCCAGCATTGACGTAGTATGGAAATATGGAAAATGCTAGGCAGATAATGAGGAAACAACAACGATTGTACCAATATACGTCTGGGAAAATGTTGATGTACTTAGCATGACATTTATTTATAGAATCCCATCCTTTTCCTCAACTTGATGACCAGATTACATTCGTATGGTGAATAATACGGCATCATGCTTGAGTCATTGTATTTACTAGCTTTTTCCCCTATGGTAGTTGTAGCCTATGACGCTTCTGTTTAGGGTTCCGTACCCGAAGGGTTCAAACGGAACTGTGTTGCTGTCACTCACGTGTCCATCTGTCAGTCTGTCTGTCCGTCGTCTGTCACACAGGTTTTTCAGCTAAACGGTTGGAGCTACAGTCTTCAAATTTTCACAGTATGATCATCTTGTTGACCCAAAGCCATACAAATACTCAAAAATACATTTGGTATTGAACCCTAAATGTCCGACACGCGCTTGGCCAGTTTTTTTTTTGTGTGGGAAATCATTAAATAACTTCTCATGCTCTGGGTGGAACGGGAGGGCGTGTCAGACTCTTACTGACTAAAACCCACCCCTGTTCCTTCAGTTGCCTGTGCCAGGGGCCGCGGCGACTATTCCAAACACTCCCGCGGCCCTGGGGGAACCCTACGATGCTTAGCGATAGTATAGCTTTCGTTTTAGGATTGCGAAAGTCCGAATGAAAAACGGAACCCTCATAGGATCACTCGTGTTTCTGTCTGTTTGTCCGTCTGTCCGTCTGTCACAGCCAATTTGCTCGGAATCTGCTGGACCGATATAGTTGAAATTTGATACACACATGAATATCTGTGACCAAACATGAACGTGTACCCTAAACAAATTAATTTGAAATATGTGTGTGTCACTTATAAGAAGAAAATAGGAAAATTAAAAATCAAAGTTTCTCAAACAGTGTCGTTTATGCAGTGTCGAGATATCAAATGAAAGGGCACAGATTGTGAGGGTCTCGAATATATTTTTTGTTCAGTTTTTCAAAAAACGCTAAAGCAATTTCGATAAAATTTATATGGCACCACCTTGGGAGTATATTCTTTTGGATAAAAAAGAATTTTGAAAATCGGTCCTTAATTTACAGAGAAATCGGTGGACATAATATAAAAAAATACGTACAGTCGAACATAAAACCTTTTTCGATGTCAGCCAGAAAAACAGACACAATTTAAAAATTTATTGTTTGGGGGTCACCATGTGTCCCCCATGGCGGTCAATGTATTAAAAACCTATAAAGTGGAGGTAGTTTAAAAAAAACTTGAAAAAAATATGATTTGTTCGGAACCCTTTGCGGACGAGTCCGACTCGCTTTTGGCAGGTTTTTTTGGTTACCTAGGGAAACCTTGCCTTGAAAGACCAAAGAGTGTGGGAGTTTTACCTCACTAAATCCACTTCGGTGATCACCATCAGCTCATGGAACCCTGTGAGCTCTTAAAAAGCCAGACAACGCCTGTTAGGGTACTATACCTACCTGTGGAATGTAGCTTGCCTACTACCCGTGAAAGCATTTTCTCAATTAGATCAGTAATTTCAGAAGAAGCCTTTTACAAACATATAAACAAACAAACTAACATATCATATCAAAGACAGATATAAGTATGTATCTATTTCTTAGAGTCAATTAAACACATAAAACTATAAAAAAATTATATGAAATCTCGAATGAATTTACTGTTCGTTGTTTTTTCTTTCAAAAAATGTTTCAATAAATAGACAAAGAATCGCAAACGAGAGATTCTATTTAGAACATAAAACAGAGTCGGGTTAGTTACATCATTTATGACTCAAGAATGGCACGACCGATTTGAATGATCTTTGATTTTTTGTTTCTGGGAGTCTTTAAGTCAAGAGTGAATAGGTTACTTCTAGGCAAGCGTGCTCCATCTTCGACCACATCATCGCTTACCATCAGGTGAGATAGTGGTCAAACGCGTGCCTATCAACAATAAAAAATAAAAAAATTCATCTCTAACCCGAAGCAGCCTAATAATATTTAAAACATCGGAAAATAAAATACGAAGAAAATTCATTTCATTTTGGATGGAACGGCTTTTTTATGCTCATTCGGCATTTCGGCTCATTATGGGGTTGTGAGAAGTTTACCGTATCAGCCAGTACATTATAATAATATGTCGTAGAGAAATGATGAAACCAGGGATTTCACGAAATGCCTAGGGGTACCACGAAATCCCGGTAGATGACGAATATTCTTTTTAATTACGTCTTCTTACTAAAAATGATTAGTGATATGTCAAAATACTAATATAATAACAGTGTTAGGTCATTTCATTATACTAAATCTAGCAAAAAGTAAAAAAGCGGATACCAAAAATAATGCTAACAGTGTTAGGAAAGCCCTGGATAAACACACATATTTCCAAATTAATCTAACAAACATAGTACAGAAGGCAAAAAAGGTAGCACTCAGCAAAAAAATTAAATAGTAGGTAGTTAATTCTAACGCGGACTCAGAAACCCATTTTTCAACTTACCGCATTAAATTAACCCCGTTCAATTTAGATAATAGCTTCTAACTGACCTTCAAAGAGGAAATGCAACATGATTGCATAAAATTAGATGACTGGGTATTTCCAGCAGCTGAGTCGCGTGTGTGAATTTATAAGCAATCTTTGGTATGATTATATAATTATATCTTTGAGGCTAAAATAATAACAGATGTATGATCGGTCCGTATGGTCGTGTCCATTGGTTACATACTGAGGCTCCTCCATGGCTTGGATAACAATTTTTTTTTTTGTAGGTTGGGAAATCATCCAATGAGATGTCATTGGACGATATCCGCACACTTCCCTCACGCGTCCCGCTGCCGCCTTCGCGAGCATTACTACTTCGCAGAAGGAGGAGACTGCTTCCCATTCCCTCTCGCTCCGAACCATGGCCTGAACCAGGGCCGGGCTGGATAGCATTGTCCTTTGAACTTAAAATTTGGTGATACTTTTTATTTTTACATACACTTTACTAACAAATATCAATATTTGGTACGGAACCCTTAATGTGCGAAATTAGACACGCACTTGGCCAGTATTTTTATCATTGATATACAGGTTGTAAAAAGACACATCACAGAGCCGTTAACTAAAACGTTTTGCGCAAAAATTATTGCTGGAAAACGATTTTCTTTTTGTATGAAAAATAAATCTATTTTTAATTCCGCGCAATGTATCGCGAACACAGGCAAGTGGAGTTAAACCACGCCCCTTCGCTCTAAGCCACGTAGGTACTTGTCGGATACGTTTGATATTCATTGCGTTTTCGTAACTGCAAATTCGTAATTTCAAAATTTCGAAAAATAAATCGAAAATTCAGGTAATGTTTGTTTGGAAAAAAGTTTAATAATAACACTTAGAATTCATTTTCGTAAAAGAGTAAAAAAAATTGCGACTTTTACCTTCAATATCTTCAGAATCAGTGGTTTCCCAGGTATAGTCTAAAGGAAAAAATGATCCACGTAACGAGTAGAATATGTGGCTTTCGGCTTCGGAAATTGTCTTTTTACAACCGATATAACACCTGATGGTAACTTTTTTTTTTTTTGTTGCTGGGGTCGAAAATCCTCAGGGATGTCCTTCGCCTGGGGCAGGTGAAGGGGTTTGTCAGACTCTTACTGACTAAAAATCACCCCGGTGTTCCTTCTCACACTTGGACCGGGGATCGTGAGAGCTAGTACGACTTCCATGATCCCCGGCGACTCCGAGTCCGCCGTCCCTCCGGGCCTGTTTATGGGGGCTGGAAGAGGGCGTTGTCCGCCCTCCGCCGACGCCCGGTACACCTGCTGCGGATCGGAAGAGTGGCTTTGGCCTCCCTCTTCCTCTCCGCAGCCTCCTTCTGCGAAATTACGGCTTCAAAGAAGGAGATCACCGCATCCCACGACTCGGCGCTACCGACCATTGAACGTGCGACGGCCGGCAGCGACAGGTCGGGGCCCACTTCGGATACGAGGGCACGGCGCTGCTCCTCCCATGCGGCACACTCTGCCAGTGTGTGCTGCGCCGTGTCATCCCGACAACCTGATGGTAACCTAACCTAACCTATTCACTATTGACATACAAACTCCCAGGTTGTAGCTATCAGGAAACATACTGGCACGAAATTCCAAACCTTAAAAAAAAAAAAGCTGTACGTACAGTGTATGTGTTCCCAAAACGTTAAACTAGTAGCTGACCCTAACATAGTTGGGAACAGGCTTGGCAGACAGGCCTTTTGAGAGCGTGTATTAATTAATGTTTTTAGTAGTTACATAATGCAGGCGACTAACATTATGACCTTGACCATCTCAGTAAAACAGTAATATGGGTGTGGCCGAGTGTGGCGCGTTGTATGATGAAATTATGGACAATTGATGTATTGTGATGAAACTTTAAAATGTTCCAGTTATAAAATGTATCGCTTGATGCGGTAAAGATGAGTCAGTGTGTAGGTATACCGAGATTGAATAAACTGTAGCCGACTACGGAAAAAGTAAACGGATTTCTGCGTTAATTTCGACGTTATCAGGAAATATTGAAATATTAAGTCTTATGTTTATAATTTTGGAATGTGTGTAATTAAATCTTCAATTTGATACTAAACTCGATATCTACATTTGTAATTTATACATCAAAAACTTTTTTACAAAAAAAAATAACCGACTTTAAAAAAAGAAAATAAAATAAAAATTTAAAAATAACTTTAATTTCGAAAGTCGGTGTTTGTATTTTATTTCTTTTTGGAAGTCGGTTGTTTTTTTTTTGTAACTTTATTTTTTTATTTTTCACTTTTTGGTTGTTATACCCCAGAGCTAAAAACCCCAATAACATGGAACGTCGAATTTAAACATACCTACTCGTAATTGGAGAAAACTAAATCGTCATCTATGTATACGCATTTTTCGTTTTTGTTCAGTTTTTCAATAAGGGCTGAAGCAATTTTGATAAAATTTATAAGGGAGCACCTCGGGAGTATATTCTTATTCGTGGATTGCACTATGTATAAAGGTCTGAGTATTTTCAGCAGTTAGGTAGCGTGCCTTTTGGTATTTATTATCAATCATTGTTGTGTATTATGTTAATATTTTATCGTTTTCCTCTACATATCTTCATTTGAGACGCTCGAAATTTTACCGGTTTTGACAAAAAACAACGGAAATATAATAATTGAAATCGAGATTACGTTAACTACTCATACAACAAACAACTACGTAAATACCTTTTTTCTCTACATAGAGATGATCTCGCCAGCTACGATTGCGATTTTTTTATAGAGTAAAAGATTAAAAGCAAGCCTAATAAAAAACCTAGAATTGATAAAAGTAGGGGAAGCCAAATATAGATTTATTAGTTTCAATTTGGAAATGAAATGTCATAAATAAATAACTAAAATCTGCCTAGCCTTCGGGGCTGGCTTCCAGCCTAACCGAATGCAGCTGAACACCAGTATTTTACATGGAACGACTGCTTATCTGACCTCCACAATCCAGTTACTGGGTAATACGGTACCCCTTGGTAAGACTGGTTGTCAGACTTTCGGGCTTCTGACGATCCGTAACGACTGTCAAAGATCCACGATTCACAGCCGAGACCAACGGCTTGACATGCTTTCCGAGGCACGGAGGAGTCTTGGTATGTAAAGATGGTCACTCATCCATGGAAAAACCCTGGCAAGCGTAGCTCAACCTGATGGATCGACCCGTGCGGCTATTATTGCTTTAGCCACGAGCTCCTCATAAATAAATAACTACATAGTGTCGATATTGTCATTATGTTAAGTATAATGCAAATATTTGAGAATTGGAATAGTGTTTCTATACTAAGTTGCTGGGTTCCGGTTTCAATGGAATGTTCAAATCGAGTATTGTTTTTGCAAACATAGCTTCATGGTTCATCAAGGAGTACCACCAATTCTCAATGAGTAGACTGGCATCCTTTTTCCTATAAGTTTCTCTTTTCTTGCTCAACATTGAACTAATGGGTCGAGTATAAGTGAAGATTCCAAAATGTAAACAATGTTTTGATCTTTTTGAAGCTCAAAATATACTTACAAGTTTTAGGTCGTGAGTTCAAAGCTAAGCAGGCGCATTACTTTGTGTAAATTATTTCATCACCACTGCTCTCAAAACGGTGAAGGAAAACATCGTGAGGAAACGCCCATGTTCTAGAACCAAAAATTCGAAGACATGTGACATCCACCAACCCAGACCCTCTCACAGAGAGGAGGCCTGTGCCCCAGCAGTGGAGACATTAAAAGGCTGATGATGATGATGATGTGTATTCAATAGGTTTTTAAGATTGTCAATAGGTTTGTTTGTTTGATTATTTTTATTTGAAAGCCAATAAATCATTAGACCTGACGCTATTAGCTACACTTGAAATGCCATTTCCGACGACGCGACGCCGCCGCGACGACGACCTTCATCACTCGCAACCTGATTTTGATAAATGTAGTAGTAGGTAGTCCACAGAAACCTATTAAACACTACGGTAATGTAATACATTGTCTTTTTAACCAACTTCAAAAAGGAGGAGGTTATCAATTCGGATTCGGATGTTTTTTTTTTTTTTTTTTGTGGGTTGGGAAATCATCCAATGACTTCTCCCGCTCTAAGTCGCGCAACGTGTCGTCACGAGAAATTTCAACGCACTGTATCGCCCTCACTTTTTGTTTACGTAACAAAAGAAAAAATACGTGTCCGATATTTTTTGATAATCTTACTGATGGACTAATTAGAGTTTTTTATGCAACTGCTCTATTATTAAGCGTAGCTAGATTACCTTACCGCACCCCTGGGCACTCAGGCAGGGAAGGAACAGGGGTGGGTTTTAGTCAGTAAGAGTCTGACACGCCCTCCCGCTCCACCCAGAGCGGAAAAGTCATTGGATGATTTCCCACCCTACCAGAAAAAAAAAAAGCTAGATTACCGAATTTACCCTACTTTTAACGAAACTTCAAAAATATACGGTACATTACTGAAATGATTAAACAATAATTGCCTTTTTTATGGGTGTGGGAAAACATCCAATGACTGATGACTGATGATGAGGGCGTGTCAGACTTTTACTGACTAAAACCCACCCCTGTTCTTTGCCTGAGTGCCCAGGGGAGCGGTAACTCTGCTACGAATTGATCCGCTACCCCTTGGCATGCAGGCATCGGTCATGATGGGCCCCTTCGGTGGTGGCTGACATCTCTTTGAGGCGCGTGTGGAACACTACACGCCGTCGACTCACGGGCCTGGTGCTGATCGGACGGCGAGCTACCCATTACTCGCCGTCCGCAGGCCCGCGTCTACGGTAGCCGGAGATCGTCCTGCGACCTCCGACGCCCAGGGCGTCTCCTGCGGTGGCTGCGGCTGGGGGCGTGAGGGCTGCTCCTTTGAGTCTCCGTCACCCGTTCCGCCTTATGTTCCGGCAGACCTCCACCGTATGCTCCACCGTGTCTTTTGGACCCGGGCGTTTCCTGCCCCCTTATTCGACACAAACAATAATAGCCTGCGAACTACATTTTAGGGAATTATATCACTGAGTATTTTATCATAATAAACAATTATTGTGTGCAGACATCTAATATCATTTTATCAGAAGCATTTTAAAACAGTAGGTTTCGTCAAGCATTTGACTTCTTATTTGAACTTATTTTAATAAATAGCAAACAAATGGATCAAATGCGGGATAAAATATGAATGTACTACACAAAGCGCCACTCACAGCCGTTGTAGTAACCCTAATAGCATTATTTATTGTTAGGCCAACAATAAAATGATAGCATGTATTGTTGGCCCAACCAAATGCCAGCAATAAATGCTATTAGGGAAGCGATATTTATAAAACGTGGGAGTCGAGCGTGACTGGCGCGTCTCATGTAGATCGCTCCCTATCATTTGGTTTATCATGGCATTGTACCGTTTGGTGCGCTAGAGACTGCGATACACAAACGGTAGAGATGATACGAGTCAGAGTGTGGCCGTGTTAAATTAAAAAAAAAACTAAAACTGACTACGACGAACTGACTACGGTATTTCGACTTTACAGGAAATATTAGAATATTAAGTCTATTATGTTTACATTTCAGGAATGTGCATAGGTGGAGGTAACCTTCAATTTTGTACTAAACTCAATACCTACATTTGTATTTTTTAAGAGTTCTGTATTTTATAGGTACTTCGTAGCCTTTATATAGCATATAGCCCATATTACTCAGTTGCCCAAATCTGATGAGTAATTTTGGCGCTATTATATGCCAATGACCTTAAGTAGTTAGCTTGCGTGTTCTTTGCTGAGCTCACGGAACGCGTCGTACGTCCACGCAGTAATAGGTCTCGCCCATCAAGGAGCGCTATCCGAAATTAGACGCATTATTAATTTATTATACATAAAACAACAAATATTATACTAAAACACATATACTAAAATATAAACAAATAATTGATCTTTAAAATGGTGAAAGTTTCATAAACATAAACTTTATAGTTTTTGCGTGATTCTCATTTTTTTTGCGTTAGACATAACTTTGCAAATTAATTACACTATGTCATTAAAATATAATTTCAAATATTCACTCAAAGTACAAAAGAGATTGTCTAGAGTAACATACGCTTTTTTCAAAGAAATAAAACTAGTCGTTTAGCCGTGATGTTCAATTAAAAATCATTAAAAGTCGTGTATCTGTGCCTTAATGGCAAAAAAATGGATCACATACGGGATAAAACATGAATGAGTAGACAAGGTGCTACCATTTAATGACACTTGTAACGCCACTTACCGCCTTTGTAGTAAGCGATATGTATGAAACATGGGAGCCGTGCGTGACTCACGCGTCTCATGTAGATCACTCCCTATCATTTGGTTTATCATGACATTGTATCGTTTGGCGCGCTAGAGACTGTGATAAAAAACGGTAGAGATATGAGTCAGTATGTGGCCGTGCCAAGATTAAAAAAAACTAAAACAAAATATACAATCAATCAATCTGCCCGCGCCTTTTCCCAACTATCTTGGGGTCGGCTTTCAGTCTAACCGGATGCAGCTGAATACCAGTATTTTACATGGAGCGACTGCCTATCTGACCTAAACAACCTACTTACTGGGTAATACGATACCCCTTGGTAAGACTAGATGTCAGACTTTCGGGCTTCTGACAACCCGTAACAACTGTCAAAGATGTTAGAGGAAATATTGGAATATTAGGTGTATTAAGTTTACATTTTTGGAACGTTCGTACCTTCAATTTGATACTCAACTCAATATCTACACTTGTATTTTTTTAAGAGTTGTGTGGATTTATACTTCTAAGCCATCATATAGCTTAAATAGCCTATATTATACGGAGCACTCATACAAATCTAACGACCTCAGTTGCCCACATCTGATGAGTAATTTAGGCTCTATTATAGAACAGATGAACATCTATAGACACATAAATAGTTCTTAATAGGCTAATTCCAATGTTCTGCGTATCATTATCATTGAGATAATTGAAACAATTTATCTCGTCTATCATATTTCTATCTTTTTGTCCATTCGTCACCTACTTAGGACAGAAAGGGAACTCAATCTACGGTACTTACCCGGTTGCGTGCTACTGTAATTTCAAAGTTAGGCCCACAGCCAAGCGTTGAAAATAGAACAACTCGTTTTTATCATTGAAGTCAAACCGACTATTAATATTAAAAAGTTTTTCTATCTTCTAGTGCCTTTAATTATTTATTTAATCATTTATGACACACAGAGACACAGTAACAATAGACGTCATTATAAATATAGTACAAGGGAACTGCTTATTTCTTAAAAAAAATTCTGCCAGCAGACCTGCGAAAGGAGAAGTGAGAAAGAAATGTAGACAAAAGTGGAAAAAAAAATAAGAGTACGAGATGTCTTATACTAAGGCATCAAATAAACCTGAACTTACATATGTGAATGTAAATATGAATTTCGTGATCATATCAGGCTAGTCGAATTCCGAAGACGAAGAGGCCTTCCAACGCTGCGTCTTCCGGAAACGCAGCGTTGGAAAGCGTGCGTCACTTCGGTGTGCCAAATGAAAACCCGAGCTGGGTGTCTGACACCCAGCAAATGTTGCGATGGTGCGCAATTTTATTGTTGCTTTGTGTACTAATCTTTTCTTTTAAGTACATTTTATTTTCATCATCATCATTAGCCTTTTAATGTCCCCACTGCTGGGGCACAGGCCTCCTCACTGTAAGAGGGTGTGGGCCGTAATCCACGCGGGCCCAATGCGGGTTGGCATTTTATTTTATTCTATTCAATAAGTTTTTAGATTTTCAATAGGTTTGCTTCTTTGTTTTTTTTTTATTAAGAGCAAATAAATCATTAGACACGGCGCTATTAGCAATGAAACTTGCGCCGACAGACGCGACGCCGATGTAAGTACTCGTAGTAAGCGATCTTCGCTTGTGAGTCACCGACCTTTTAATAATTATGTAGTCCACAGAAACTAGTAAAACACGAGCGATAGTGTAGCTTTTTAGCAATGAAAGCATTTTTAGTAAAAAAAAAGTATTTTAAAAACATAAAAATTAAATTAAATGACGTGGTTGGTGCAATAGTTGAGTGACCTGGCTGCGCAGCGTGTTGCAAGTTCGATCCCCGCACAGAAAAAATGGGTCATATCCGGGACGAAACAACAATCAGTACACATGTCACTACTAGCTATTGACACATAGAACACAACACACCAGTTACGCCGATGTACTAATAAGCGATCTCCATAAGATGAGTGAGTCATGACACACACTCGCGTCACTTCGGTAGATACAACATGGTCTACGAGTATCAACCAAATTATAATAAATGGAACGACTCACATCTCGCTACACAATGTGGCAGGAAGACCGATTGACCAACACTATGACATTTTATCTTTTACTATGACCCTATTATGGCCACCTAGTACTGCTGACGTCTATCTTCTTAAAGTCGGTCCCAAGAACTGTAACTCATCTTCCTGCCCTTGTCCTATTAAGGCGTATATAGCCGCCAAGTGGCGCCCTCATTGAATAAAAAATCGTAGCAAAGCGTAGAAAATAAAGATTAAAGAATCCTATGTTGCGTTTGTTACAAAGAGGATAAGGTATTTTTACGTTGTGGAAGCATGACTCAAAGTGTTTCGTATCCAAAATATTAAGCAAAAGTACCAAAACCGGCCGTTTTTGTCACTTTTGCTTACTACTTTTTAAAAAATACCTTATCTTATGTGTAACAAACGCAACATAGGATTCTTTAATCTTTATTTTCTATGCTAAGATACGAATTTTTATCCAATGAGGGCGCCACTTATGGGGAGGTAGGCCCTTAATTTCTATATAGCAGTCATCTGTGTGTTGTCAGCTACATACATTTTATTGTACACTAAGCTGCATGGTCCTCATATAGAATAATGTGAATGCGAGAACTATGTATGTCGTTATATTCATGTAGATTTTATGATTGTCTGGCAGTTTGAGTATTTTTGCGGCCTACTCAAATGTCCTTACTTTGGTATTGTTCGTCGGTTCGTTGAGCTCCTCAAAGTTCTGAGTTGAGCTTCGCGATGACTGACAAATGCTTGCACTGTCTGGACAGGTCCACTCGAATTCGTGTGCTTTCTTCATAAAGCTCATCCCAGACATAAACGTACATGGTTCTCATATGATTTAACCAGTACACATTGTATGGATTTGAACACTAAAAGAGACTTTGACCTCTGAGTTTGTTTCGGTGTTTCTTCTCAGGGTAGTCAGCTAGGAAACACCGGCCTCATCTAGCTTAAACTGATAAAAAACATTGACGTGTAAAAGTGTTCCTTGTAACCTATTTACTGAATAAAAATCATTTATCATTTGTGTATACGAACCTGCACATGTACTGTACCCGTATTATGTTAAAAAGTCTTAGAAGCTAAAATTGACCCACTTGCCGATGTTTTAAGCATTCGCATCAATGATATCATTAATTCCCATGACAGGCTTATCAAATGAAAGGCTTTGATGAAAAATAAAAAAGCGTGCTTTATTATTGTATAACAACGCTTTCAGGGGTTTGTTGGGGCTCCCATGGCGGTGTAGTGCCTCCAGCATGTTCGCCGACCACAGCACGGACGGCTTCCAAGCGGTGCTTCGCAAAAGAACGGCCTCCCTGTGGTCTCGGTTAAAGGGTAGCACCAACGCGCTTCTGAGCGTAGTGTCGGACAGAGTGGACAGCCAAATCCTGAGGCATTGGTCGCTCATGCATGTCCAAAGTAATAAACACTTTAAATTTTACTAACATAGCTATAAGTATCTACCTACTAACATAATATGGACCTGTATCAATTACTGTGTGCTTGGTCTGAAATAAATATTTTCAATTTCAATTTCAATTATTATTTTTTAACCGACTTCAAAAAAGAGGAGGTTCTCAATCCGTCTGTATGTTTTTTTTATGTTTGTTACGCGATATTTCCGCCATTTATGAATCGATTTTGATGTTTCTTTTTTTATTTGGTAGGTCATATTTTAGAGGCGGTCTCATATAGACTATAAAAAAATCAACATTAACAAAAAATATGTATACACAGACGACGTTTTGGTTTTCTCCAAATGTTCAAATTCCATGTTATTGGGTTTATCCATTCGGGCATAACTTTAATGTTTAGTTTTACTTCTGGGGTACAACAACTAAAAAGTAAAAATTTGAAAACTTTTATGCAAAAAAAAATTATATACGGTCGAATTAAGAACCTCCTCCTTTTTGTTTCGTCGGTTAAAAAATACAACCGACTTCTGAAAATTACAAAATAACTTTATTTTCGGAAGTCGGTGTCAAATAACGAAGAAAAAAAAAATATATACACGGTCGAATTGAGAACCTCCTCCTTTTTATTTCATCGGTTAAAAATATACCTAAACACCGACTTCCGAAAATAAAGTTATTTTGTAATTTTTAGAAGTCGGTTGTATTTTTTTATAAAAGTTTTTTTTAAACTATAATAACTATTACAAGTAACTAAGTTCGTAAGTAAGTTGTTCGCTTCAAAGTTTGCAAACCATTTTTCAAACACTTGTTGGTCTCCAGTAATCTGCCTAGCCTTTTCCCAACTATCTTGGGATCGGCTTCCAGTCTAACCGAAAACAGCTGAGTACCAGTATTTTACATGGAGCGACTGCCTATCTGACTTCCGGAACCCAGTAACTGGGTAATACGATACCCCTTGATAAGACTGGTTGTCAGACCGGGCTTTTGACGACCCGTAACGACTGTCAAAGATCCACGATTGACATTGCCGCGACCAACGGTTTTACGTGCTTTTCGAGGCAGAGAAGAATCTCGGTATATAAAGATGGTCACCCATCCATGGACCAACCCCGGCAAGCGTAGCTTAACCTGACCAATCGACCCGTGCGGCTGTTATTACTTTAGCCACGAGCTCCTCACTTGTTGGTTTCCAATTTAAAGAATAAATTCATACCAATACGCAAAATTAGGAGATCATTTGCATCGGTTCTCATATTTGGTACCGGGCAATTAAGTGACCGTAGATGTCACCGTACACAAACATTTACATAAAACTGTTTGCAGTAGATTCAAATAAAACTAACAAGTGATAGATCATTGGTATTTTTTTTTTTTGGCGGGGTGGGAAATTATCCAATGGCATCTCCCGCTCTGGGCGGAGCGGGAGGGCGTGTCAGACTTTTACTGACTAAAACCCACCCCTGTTCCTTCCCTGCCTGAATGTCCAGGGGTACGGTAACTCTGTTAACAATTTATCCGCTGCCCCTAGGCATGCAGGCACCGCTCACGATGGGCCCCGTCAGTGGTGGCTGACAATTATCTCTTTGAGACGCGCGTGGAACACTACGCGCCGTCGACTCACGGGCCTGGTGCTGATTGGACGGCGAGCTACCCACTACTCGCCGTCTGCAGGCCCGGTCTACGATGACGACAAATAAAAAAATATCTAAACTTTTGTTATCATCAGCCACACGAAGCAATTATCAACCCCGTGATCTCGTTTTTTTTTTTTTTTTGGGGGGTGGGAAATCATCTCATGACTTCTTCCGCTCTAGGGTGGAGCGGAAGGGCGTGTCAGACTCTTACTGACTAAAACCCACCCCTGTTCCTCCCTGCCCTACGTGCCCGGGGGCGAGGTAACTCTTTCGAATTTATCCTCCACCCCCGGGCAGGCATTGGCCGTGGCAGGCCCCGTCCTTTGCTGACAACTCTTTGAGGCGCGCGTGGAACACTACGCGCCGTCGACTCTCGGGCCTGGTGCTGATCGGACGGCGAGTTACCCACTACTCGCCGTCCGCAGGCCCGGGTCTACGGTGGCCGGAGATCGTCTCGCAACCCCTGGCGTCTCCTGCGACGGCTGCAGCTGAGGGCGCTAGGGCGACTCTGCCTCTGTTGAGTCTCCCTAACGTGTGCCGCCTCCCTCTTCGCAAGCATTACTGCTTCGCAGAAGGAGGAGACGGCCCCCCATTCCCTCTCGCTCCGTACCATGGCCTGAACCAGGGCACGGCGCGAGAGGTCGCTGCCGCCTATCGCATCCACGAGGACACGGCGGTGTTCTGCCCAGGCGGGGCAAACCTCCACCGTATGCTCCACCGTGTCCTCTGGGCGATCCTCGCAGTGGAAACACGCAGGGGTCACCTCCGCCTTGATCCGACACAGGTACCTCCCGAAACAGCCATGTCCGGTGAGGACTTGCGTCAGGCGGAAGGTGAGGGCGCCATGGCGCCTCTCCAGCCACTCCTCAAAGAGGGACCCGGTGACCTCGTTATTAGCTGAGTTACTTGAAATTGAAAGTTTATGTTTATCTAATCGTCATTAGTTTGGCATTGCCACATATTGATAAAAATACATTATATCCGTTTGTTGAAAAAACAGTTGCGTTATCTCGGAGCACACAGAACAATATTGATTCAATGATGTCGCGCTACTTCTATCTCAATACTTACACACACAGCCACACTACCTATGTTTTATTACGCCCACGTTAAGCCTATGATGAAGGATAGGTCAAATACCGTTAAAGTTTAAGATATACTTATAATATATGCAAACACACATTATAATGAATACAAAGCTTTACCTAAATATCACAAGTCCAATGGCACAAACATGCTGATTTTATCAGCGGAGTTTGATAAAAACTCAACGTCTTCAAATTTCTTCATTCAGAAATTGGGGATCTGTGTCTACACAATTTTAATGTTTATAATTGTTTATTAAATGTTAATTTCAGAACTTGTCTTCAAGTTCTATAGCTTTTGCTCTACACTCATAAAAAATGTAACAATGTTGGGTGTACAACCGAATCGAGCGTAAAATAACAAAAAAATCTGAATGCGGGGGGCTCGTCCCACAGAATGCAACGATTGGCCAGTTAAGATGTGGGCCGAATCCGACCGCGGGCATTATCAGAATGGAAACAATGAAGCCTGTTATGCACAAGTTTATAAATAACCCTAAATTGCTCAGGGGCGTCCCTGGAGAATCAACGGGAGTCACCCGAGGGGATTATATGCTGGTTGACACACCCGCAATTGGCATAGGACTAGATGTTAATATTAATATTGTCCGCATCATAATCAACCATGTTTAATCATAACTGTAATATGACACACCAAGGTACATGAACTTTAGGTAAAACCGTTTTGTAAAATGAAATGATGGAAACAGTTACAAATAAGGATTGAATTAATTCAATAATGTGCATGATGGTGTAATAAAGTTATTGTGACTGTAAAATTACCTACAAACTGCCTAGACCTTTTTAAGGTTCCGTACCCAAAGGGTAAAACGGGACTTCATTTATAAGACCCCGCTGTCTGTCTGTCTGTCCGTCTGTCACCAGGCTGTATCTCATGAACCGTGACAGTTAGACAGTTCAAATTTTCATAGATGATTTATTTCTGTTGCCACAGAATAAAATAAATATTTAAGGGGGCTCCCATTTATCAGATACTAGCGACCCGCCCCAGCTTCGCTCGGGTACAAATTATACATATAAACCTTCCTCTTCAATCACTCTATCTATTAAAAAAAACCGCATTAAAATCCGTTGCGTAGTTTTAAAGATTTAAGCATACATAGGGATATAGGGACAGAGAAAGCGACTTTGTTTTATACTATGTAGTGAAGTGATGATTTTTTTGCCGTTTTCATAGACAATGGTACGTGGCCCTTCGTGTGCGAGTTCGACTCGCACTTGGCCGGTTTTTGAACTATGTTAGAATCGACTTCCAGTGAAATCGAATGAATCTGAATGCCACTATTTTTCACGAAGTGTTTGTCTATCTGATCACTACAATGGAGTAACACGTCATCCCATGGAAGGACTGATTTTTTTGACTTTTGGGTTCTGACTCGTAATGTCTGTCAAAGTCTCAAATATATATATATATATATATATATATATATATATATATTTTAGTTTCACCTATAACTATGTAAAAAATCTTTAAAGTTAAATTTGACCCACTTCCCGGTTTCCGATTGAGCTGAAATTTTGTATACATGTTTAGTTTGGATGACATTGGTACCGATTCATTGGTACTGATTTTTTTGACTTTTGGGTTCTGACTCGTAATGTCTGTCAAAGTCTCAAATATATATATATATATATATATATATATATTTTAGTTTCACCTATAACTATGTAAAAAATCTTTAAAGTTAAATTTGACCCACTTCCCGGTTTCCGATTGAGCTGAAATTTTGTATACATGTTTAGTTTGGATGACATTGGTACCGATTCTGTTGTGCACAAACTAAACTTAGATAAGGTTATTGCTATCTTTTTCTTTCTAATAAAACAAGAAAGAGACGGACGTAAATTAGAGCTGTCAAATTTAGTTGAACTAGTATTTCCATACAAATTAAAGGTACACGTAAAAACATGTCGACTAAAAACACGGTAAAGCGCAAGGCGTAAACTAGTTTGACATCTCTAACTTAGTTCATAGGTACAGCAGTCCTTTTCTCGCAAATTTTCTTGTTGAATAACTAAATTTTAGTTTAGTTATTCAACAAGAAAATCGGTACCAGTGTATGGTTAACTAAGTGACGTTATTTTAAATCCAATATGGTAACCTTGCAAAGATGGCGGGCTAGTATTTTTTATGAATTCCCATTATATGGGTATCAAGTTGAGTAAAATACGAAAAAGCGCGTTTTTTAGTTTAGGTTTTTAAACTCTTACTTTCCTTATACTTCCCACCACAAACTATAGTCTCTTCTTAACCCAAGTGAAACATGTTACCTCGATATTCTCAGCAGAACTTACCTTAGCAGAATATGATATGTGTTTCTTGGTAATAAATACTAATATTTATTTTTTATAAAATCGGCAATTTCCGAGTTTTTGGCAATACTAAACTCGTAAAAGATTTTGCTTTTGGATATTGAGTACCTATCCTTTACACTCACTGGCATATAAATGAAACAATTAAATGAATCAAAACGTCACAATGAGTATATAAATAAACTTTATCCTTTTATGGTGTTAATTTATTCATAAACAGTCAAGTAACATGCATAATTATACGGAAAATGTAGTTATTTTACTACCCACGTCTTAGGTGTAATACGATATTACGGGAAATTCCTGGTTTTACCTGTAAATCAAGGTACATTTTTTAAGAAGGATAAAATCAATGCATATCATTTTTTATGGAGTTCTTTAGTAAAAGAACTCGTATTTCATGTTGTTCATCGTTCGTAATGAGGTTCATCACGTAAAGAAAAATTAGAAAAAATGCGCGGAAAATTGCGAGATTCGGGAAAAACTTAAACTTTATTTTCAATTATATGTTTTGTAGTTACACAATCTGTCGCTTCTAATTTGATGGTATTTTGAACGCAAGGGCTGGAAAAAGAGAGCAGAAAAGAAAACAGTATAAATTTTATAGCTAAAGATAACTTTCAATTTTATACGTATAGTAAAAATAACAGTGGTCAGTGTCGTCGCACAAAAAACTGGTTTTTGGGTATTTCCCCAATCTAACGTAAGTAACTGATACTTATAAAAAGATTTGAAAGTAAAAATGTCATTAGAAATGATAATGTATATAGTACGGTAGGTAGGTCTATAGTAATATATTCATTCTCCTGCCCTTATCCCAATTTATTTGGGGTCGGCGCAACATATATTTTTCTTCCATACTTCTCTATTAGCTGTTATCTCTGTAGTCACCCCCTTTTTACCCATATCCTCTATCACACAGTCCATCTATCGTTTCTTTGGCCTTCCCCTACTCTTATAGCCATCCACAACCATACACAGGACTTTCCTCACGACATTTTCTTCATTCCTCCGCATCACATTCCCATGTCATAATGGAACATAAAATATAATAATTACGTCACTCTCTATTAGCAACTTCTGTAACTTTTCCACACAAGTTTCGCAATGTTTGAATCACAATTAATTTATTTCATAATATTTTAGTAGTTTTTTTACTTTGAATGATCGTACTGTTTTTAGCGGGGGTTTACCCAAGAATCGGACAATGATTTTACGACAGTATAATAATATTACTAACACGACAACATAAAAAAATATAAATTACTTATAATATATTCAATTTTGGGTGTGGAGATGATATAACCCACTATATTACCTTATATAGTAGGTTGTTTCATCATTATCATTATTTCAGCCAAAATACGACCATTACTAGATGTAGGACTTCTCCAAGCGTCGTCGCCTCTTTGATCGGTACTGTGCATCTTACATCCAACGGCCTCGTCTAGCTTAAACTGACAAAAAAACATTGACGTGTAAAAGTGTTCCTTGTAACCTATTTACTGAATAAACATCATTTACCATTTAACGAATTTCTGCGACCTTCATTAGGTTTTCGGTCCACATTGCGGCAGGACTTCCAACGCTGCATCTTCTGGTAAGTTATACCTATGTGTTATAATCGACTGGTGAGGGTTATGGAATCCACTGCATGTGTAAAACATAAGACCAGTTGATGTACCAATGCTTACGGGAGCTATGAGTCCAGCAGTGGACTTTTTTTGGCCATCCTTGATATAAAGGTATAATAATAAAATTATGCTCAAGATGTTCATGAAGTTTTACATTTACGGGCCGCTATCATCGTTTCTATCATCATGATTTAAATAAAATGAAGTTGTATAGCTAAATATAATAAAATTTTATAGCTGTACGTAAGAAAGGTGTAAACCAGGATAAAATATCGTTGAATTAAACCATTTTTCCTAATTACTACAACAACTAGTTTTCTAGTATGACACAAGTTGATGACGTCAAATGTGAATGGGTTACGCCAATGATCAAATCTTGGCATGTGCCCGCGCACACTTCGCCATCGTATAAAAACCCGACACAAACGGTAAACAAACACTTAATTCCAATCAGTGGACGAGAGCAGACCTCTTACACAAAATGGCTTCAATTGTATCCGCATTTTCCTTGTGCGTACTTCTCTGCGCAGTCGCAGTTTCATCAAAACCTGCGCATGATTTTGGATCTTCAAAACCTTCAGACAGTGCTGACAGTGTACTAAAAAAGGTCCTAAAACTTGACACAGTTTTAAGTTCTAAAGTTGATTTGGAAGTGCTAAGTCTCGACAGTGTACCAGTGCCAAGTTTGACGAACACTGGCAATGGCTCAAGAAGAGTCAGAAGACAAGTTATTACCGGGAATGGATGTCCCGGTGAAATGATTTGGTTTATGAGTAGATGCATGACATTCGAAACGTAAGTTTTTTTTTATTTTTGAATTTTAAATTGATTGAACAGTTGCATGTTTTTTCGTTGAAATGTTTGATTAAAACTATATTAATATGATAGAGTTATAAACATTGCACTTGAACAGAACAGTTTAATTAAGTGGAAGTACTCAGTAAGGAAAATCTAATCCAGTAAAACCTGTTCACGTTAATAACGCCATTAGAAACACGAACATAAATAGAAAAAAAAAACAAGATTACTATACACATGACATGTGTATTATTAAAACATAAATAACATATTTTTACTTGTTTTCTCAGGTATGAACGACTTGTCCAAGAAGAAGACGCGGAGTAGTAGAATATAGGTACGTTTCTGCAAAAGTATCCTCAAGACAGTAAGAACAGTCTCTCTTTTCATCGTGCAGAAATCGAATATCAGAGTCGTCTGCCCAGCATTTTCCTTACTCTTGGGGTCGGCGTCCAGTATAACTGGCTACAGCTGAATATCGATACTTCATATGGAGCCAACAGCCTATCTGAACTCCACAACCCAGTTACATGATAACACGACCCTTGGGAAGACTGTTTGTCAGACTGGGTTTCTGATTTACCCATCACGATGAAGCAATCGAAATACCAACTAGATTTCAAAAATGTAGCATGCAGGCGAATTTCTAACTGAAAAAAACTAAGTCATTCCAAGTTTATGTTAAGTATTAGTAGTCAAACTCTAGTCTTTGTAAAGCTGTAACAGAATTCGCAAGTCGAAATAGTGATGTGACCATCAAATACAAAATAAAATTTATTTTCCTTTTCCTGATCGGCTTGCCATTTTATAGTAATAGTAATTTATTAAACGCTAGTATTTATTTTTGTTTGCGGTATTATACCTATCATTATGTATCTAGTTTATTAGATACTAAATCTGTGAACAGTTTTCGTAAGTGATATTAGTTATTTGTTTTAATTATTTTTAGTATTTATTGAAACTTATGTTAATTGATAGCTAGTCATTTAGAATAATTAGGTTACTACTGAAATAAATATGTATTCGTTGATATTCTATAATATCGCATACTATTTTTTTTTCGTAACTTCGTGTAGGTATAGGTGGTTTGTAAATTATTGTACCTAAAGTAAGTTATTTGAGAAAAGATTCTGTGATAAAATGTGTTTGTGCCTTTAAATGTAAGTAGCAGCTTTAATTGTCACATTTATTATAATTTTTAATCATTACATAAATATATATAATACCTATCTAAATAGTTTAGAGCTAATTTTTTACAGTCAGTTAATTTTGTTTGTGGTTAAATATGGTGGCCAAACGGCCTTATTTATTCTTTAGACAAAATTTATCTGACAGTTATAAAATCGGCTCCTAAAGGTATTAATCCAAAATTCCTTTAATTTTAACAATTTTGTCAGCGCAAATTTTAAAATACCAATATTATGAATAGTTTTGTTAAAGCCATTCCATTTTAAAGACCCATTGTTTTAAATATCAATAAACATGTTTATAAAAACCAAAAACTTTATTATTTATTTTTACCTAAAAACGACATAACGTGGCGTCACACCTGAGTTTGCAATGTGAGTGGGAGTCATGGTACCACACCCACATTTTGCAAGTGTTTGGTTTAACCCTATAGAATTGGCAAGTACTTTGCCACTGACCAGAAACAAATCTAGAATCTAGGCTGATACTGTGAAGTTCTCAACAAAAAAAAAACTGTCTGACCAGGGAATAATAAAAAGAAAGACCAACTCAAAACAATACAGACACGCCCAATGAGGCCTTGCACACTGAGAAAAGCTGTGATCCTTAGATACTACCATGCTGCCTAAAACTGGAACATTTTTCCCCATGATGTAAGCTACCATGACTTAGTAACACGGTACTGTGACGATTGTAGTCACAGCCTAATATTAGCGGCCTTTCACTGGCAAGTAAGAGTATTGGAGAGCCGTTTGAATTAAGAAGGTGTAGGCATGACATTTGTTTGAGAGATAGAAGTTTAGCCCTGGCAAGTGGGCACCAATGTAATATTCTGATGAATTCCAATACAGCATAATTTAAATCGCCCTCAGCACTTTTCCTTATTCGACCGTAGCCAGTACCTATCCCTTCGTATAGTCCTCTCGCGCTAAGCCAGCGAGTCGCCAAGCTACGTGATATCCCCCTGGGCTTCGAAGAATGTCCCAGGACCATGGAGGCCATACTGGTGCCTTGGGGTCCTACAGTACATCTTGGTTAAATTTGTTGTTAGACTTGCCAGGGTGTCAGCACGGTATAGATCGCCCAAGGGACACGGTGGAGCATACGGTGGAGGTCTACTATAATATTGCGCTGAGCGTCCCCATACCGAAAAGACTACCAACTCAGCATTTAAAATAATAAGATTCGGGAACTAAACATCTGTCTTTGGGAAAAACCCAGACTCGATTAATTTCGAGATTTCAAAAAATTATAGAAACTACAATTTGATTGCAGGGAGGAGCATGATAATAAAGAATAGCTGAAGAAAAGAAATCATACAATTTTCAATTATTTATTCGTGTGTTGTGAAAAAAACATTATTTCATTTCGGGAAAAACCCGGACTAGCACAAATAAAATACTATAAACTTCTAATGAGCTCGAATAATTGAAGAAAAGGAAAAATATCTTCATAAATGATGACGATCCCATTCCCTTGTTAGTTTTTAAACTAATTAAATACGAAAACCGGATGACAAATCAGGAATCTGCTAAATTAGTCACCGTCACAGATCTAAGACAAATGGCAGCCTTAGCAAATGGTTTTGTTTCAGTGCCCATCTTTTACGGGTTCACAATATCTCGGGTAATGTATTGTATTAATTCATTAATCTTCAGGCTTCCTTTAGCGGCTTCATCCTCGTGAACATTATCCGTAGGTAATAACGTATTATTGGGATAGTGAGTATCATAAGTTCAAAAATCCCAACTTTGAAATTTATAATATTAGTAGAGCAGTGGTGGCCCAGTGGTAATAGCTGAGACTTACGGTTTATACGAGTAGGTCGTGGGTTTGATCCCAGCCAGGCGCTTTACTTTGTGTAAATTATTGCAGCATCACTGCTGTTCTGTAAAACCCCGAAACTCACCGGTGAGTCGGACCAAAAAAAAAAAAAATTAAGGAGAATAATAAAAAAAAAAAAATCGGCTGTCAACCCGGGTTGTCCTCGGGGTTTAATTTGACAACCCGGATTTTGCCATGGGGCTTCACAGGTTAAATTTTGAAGGAAAACATCGTGATCTACTATTCCGCACTGAGCCCACTCCTTCTCCACGGCCTGTGTCCCAACAGTGGGCACATAGAAAGGCTCATTATTATTATTATAAGATAGGAAAGTAGAAACTAGCTTCTAGGTATGATAGTGATCACTGGTTTGATATCTAGTATCTGAACACTTATATGCGAGTAGCTAAAGGTGAAGTTCGTTTGAATATGTAGGAAATAGTAAGTCATCATTCTTCAGTCTTTTCTAGTAGTTATTCTGATTTTGCTTTGTATTAGGTTCGAGTATTTGCTAAACGGAATGGGTTTGGGTGTGTCCATTGAAAATTTCTGTTCCTAAGAAATATTGTCTTGGGATCGTTGAACGAACAAATGAATTTTTCAAATTGATGCATAAGTTTGAAAAATTTCTGTTCCTAAGGTTTCTGATCCAAAAAAATATTTTTCTTGGGATAAATGAACGAACAAATGAATTTTTGTGATGCATAAGTTAGAAAAATTTCTATTTCCAAGATTTCTGATCCACAGAAATATTTTTCTTGGGATCAATGAACTTGGTAGAGTATTATGAAGTTGTGCAATCGTATTGCTCAACGATAATTTTTCTTTGTTACAAGTATTTTGTTTATAGAATTATGATTAATACTTTAACCGTCAATAAAATAATTTTATAAAGACTGGGGGCGTGTACATATGTAGCTCAGCGGCATTACGAGTACTCCTAATTTGTGTTGAGGTGTGCAATAATTGGAACGCTAGTCTTTGATTCTTGACCCTGTGTTTATTACTGATTCTTATTAATTTTCCAGTGGCTGCCGAAACAGTTGAATCGTTTTATCAGGTTTTCGAACTAGAGAAGACCAGAAAATAAAATGAAAGATTAGTATACAAAGATACGATAAAATTACGCTGAGCATGCCCATGCTGAAAAGGTTTCCAACTCAGCATTTGCTGGGTGTCGTACACAGCGCTGGTTTTCAGTTCGCACCCCGCAATGACGCATGGATGAGTTCTGTGAGTAGGAAACTCTTACTTCGTAAAATATAATGTATGTCAAGAACTATGTAAGACTCTTATTAAGGGACTTTCTCTCGTTTCAGCCTCCTCCCAATGGTAGAAGACACGAATATATGATTTACAATAATATTGTAGAGACTTCTTCATCGGGACCTCTTATAAGGGATTAGAACTTGTAGCACATTATGAAAAAAAAAATAAAAAACACCAAAACGAGTTTTAAAATATTGCTATTGCGATTTGCCATAAGGTAGTAAGGTGTGTGCTGTAAATATAATTAGATGAGTGAATATTATACATCAAGTGTTGAAGACTAGACGTGATTTCTTTATTGCACACCTCAAAACAACACATTACGAGTATCTACATGCCGCTGAGCTACATATACGCCCCCAGTCTATACAGGATGTAACGGAAAGGTGTGGTCATATTTTATGAACCGGTTCTGCCCACAGAAATGAACAACTTTCTCTAAGAAAAAATAGTTAATTCCCAAAAAAAAATTAAATTGGTCTTTCCAAACAAAGTTATCATCAGCTGATCAATATTTGTATGGTAGGTAAATAAAAAATTTGAGAATTTTCTTAGGTTTTCTTGAAGAAAGTTGTTCATATCGATGGGCAGATGCAGTTCTTAAAATATGACCACACCTTTCCGATACACTCTTGTATTATTGCATTGACGGTTAAAGTATTAATCATAATTCTATAAAAATAGTACTTGTAACAGAGAAATGTAATCGTTGAGCAATACGATTGCGCAATTTCATAATACTCTGCCAGGTTCATTAATCCCAAGAAATATTGTGTGATGCAAATGATTGAAACATTTCTGTTGCTGTTTCAATGGACACACCCTAAATATTCAATACAATGAAGTCCTCAAACTTACATTCTACAAAACGAAATCAGAAAAAGTAAATGAATATTACAGTACAATACATTTACCGAAAGGTTGTGAACCCGTGGATGATACTCGGAAAAACCAACAATATACTAAGTCGAACAACCCAAAACCAACCCATTTTTGCAAAGGTGTGACTAATTTAGCAGATTCCTGATTTGTCACCCTGTTTTCGTATTTAGTTAGTTAAAAAAAACCAACCAGGATTATGGGATCATCACATTTATGAAGATATTTCTCCTTTTCTTCAATGATTCCTAACTTATAAGAAGTTTATAGTAGATTTTTTATTTTATTTGTGCTAGTTCGGGTTTTCCCCTCAATTAAATAATGTTTTTTTCATAAAACACGAATAAATAAATATTGGAAAATTGTATCATTATTTCATTTATATTCGTTACTCAATTTACTAATCTTGTATATTTTTTTAATTCTCAACGTTTCTTTAGTCTGGGTTTTCCCCACAGTGAGATGTTGACGAACACATGAAAATATAATTTCGAACATTATCTTATTTACTGTAGGCACAGCCAAACTAATAATTAAAATTAAACGTTGTAATTAAAAATTAAAATTTATTGTATTTCCATTTTCCTGACTTAAATTTAATTATTTCATGGGATTTACTTTGGCGTACGACGACGTATTACGTGACGTAGGTTTGTACATACCGGTCGCGGTAGGCACGGTCGCTTTGAGTCATTTACGACTATATATAATCAGCGCAAGCGCAGGGTAGCCTCATTCATATCAAGACAGCGGACTAGAGCAGTCGTGTGTATTCAAAATGGCGTCCATTATTACTTTCGTGGTTTTCCTTTCGGTGGTTCTACGTGTAACATTTTCTTTGCCAATTACGCAAGATGTGACAACAGTGCAATCAAATAGTGAAGCTGCCCTTACTGAAAGTTCAGTGGGTGGTGCTGAAACCATTCTCAAACTTGAAGAAGAAATTGAACTTGTGCAAAGTTTAAGTACTGAAACTGTACTGAATACTTTTAAAAGTATTGAAGCAGTTCATGGAAGAAGGGTCAAGAGAAATATTGTCAGACCTAAAGGGTTCTGTCCCGAAGACAGATATCAATATGGCAATCAATGCCTCACGAAAGAAAAGTAAGTGTCTCTTAATATTATTAGGTACAGTATTACTTATTTTACATTAATATAATTGTGTCAAAGCTCATAAACTCGATGGGCTGTCAGGGGATTCCCATTAGATCTAATTCACTTTTACTATACTCAAACTGTGTTTTGTTATGCTGTACTTTATTTATTTTTCATTTAATTGACTGCTACTAAAAGTATATTTTTCTTAATAACTGAATTAATGTATTTTGAAATGTAGACTTCAGAATGTATAACATAACCGCAAGTGGTTTGAAATAATATAATAATATGTACTTTATTACTAATGGTCTTGCTATATAGGTACTACTGACGATATTTTTAACATAATATGATAATTTTTGAATGATTTATATTAAAGTTCTTTTTTTTATTTTCAGGTTTGATGAATACAATGATGTTTCGGAAGGTTCAGATGATTACGAAGAGTCAAGATAAATAAATACTCGTTTTATTTCTACTCTGCAAAGTGCAACTCTGACACAATAGTGACAATGAAAATAGCTCAGGTAAACTAAGTGGCGCCAGTGCTATCATAATACTCCTAGTCATTTTAAAAAATTAGATTCTATGGACATAAAGTTTTAAAGTACGAGTACAAACTAAAGTGTAACAAAATAAGTGTGTTTTAAATTTAAAACGTTTTTTAATAAATTTGTAACTATTTTTTATAGTTATAGTATTTATTAAAACAAGATTTGTACGTAGTCATTATTATATTATCAAATAATACTCGTAATTAATTACATTGGTACCTACCTACTTATTTACATAATATGGAATCGTTATGATCAATAAGTAGCTACGATACTAAAGTCCTTATCAACACTGCATTGAAGTAAGATAAGTTATCTGTGATAGTAATTGTAATGTTTAATTTTAATAATTATTTATTTATATTTATAATTGTTAGCGTAATTAAAAAGCTTTAATTATGTCAGTACTACGCATATCTTATTTATTTTAGTAACTTTACTATGTGAGATTTTATATTAACATCACATTATAATAATTTCGTCTTTCTTTTTATACACTTATTTCAATGTTCGAGTTTGAAATTTGTTTGGGTTTTTCATATCAACATGTTAGCCTTATTAATTGTACTGCTCAAAGTTATTCCATTGTAATTTAAAGTATTAAAAAAAACTAAATATTTCCAAGTTTTAAAGACTTACAATTTAGGTGACCTGATTTTATTTTAATTATTCAAACTTTTTATAAAAGTATTATTTTAGTAGATTTAAGTAATATAAAGCTGGTAGCAGGGTTCATCAATGCTCTTAGTTATTTTTTTTAAATTACTTTAGTTAAGTATTTATTGAAACAAACGTTAATTGAAACGTACCTAGTCATTTAGAATAATTATTATACAATAAAAAATCTGTCTAGCCTTTTCCCAACTATCTTGGGGTCGGCTTCCAGTCGAATAATTATATATACAATTAGTAATTAATTAGTTATCAAACAAAAGTTTATTTCGCTCAATTTTTTGGGCCATTGGCCATTGGGCCGGCGGCGGCGTGGTGGATTATGGCCAACACCCTCTTACAAAGAGGAGGCCTGCGCCCCAGCAGTGGGCCATTAAAAAGGATGAAAATGATGAAGATTTCACCTATATTTGTTTTAATTATTTATTCAATCTAGTCGACTGTGATAAACTGTTTGTGTAACTTTATGTCATCTTAATTGTCCAACTTTTTGTATAAAACGTAATTTAGAAAAAAAATAGTCTGACTTTAGTAATTATTATAATTTTGCCAGCGCAATTTTTTAATTCTTTGTATGATTTATTTATTCACATCTGTCTTTTAAAGCAAGCGTATGTATTTGAAAATAAAATAAAAATATGTATTATAAATATTTTTTTGGTTTATTTTATCACACCTGAACTTCCCGAATGGTTGAGCAGTTATGTGGTACAGTACTACTACACCAATTTCGCAACTCATGTTTTATTCACATGTAATCGTATTGCCACTACCCATACACAAATCAAGACTTCTGGCTACTCTGAATAGTTCTTGATGCAAATACCCTAAAACACCTGAGAAACAAACTCAAGATATAAACAGACACACCCAGAAGTCACTGCGAATAACTAGCAGACAACTTGCGTCATTCTGGATTACTTAAATTTTACCAGAATAGCAGACATTTTACCAGAATAACATACATTTTACCAGAGTAGCAGACATTTTACCAGCGGTGGTGTCGTTATTTGGCTCCAGGAGTGACATACTTAAGTGACCTTGGCACTCAAAGGAAACTTCCCCTCGATTTAATCCACCTATCGCTATTCCTTTGTCTTCTTCTAACTACAGGCAAAACTCATTTTTAGTGCGAGCGAGTAAAGACTTTAATGAATTATGCAAGCAGCTCTCATTTCACATTTTTTTAACCAAAAGCTCAAGCGTACGCAATAGGCTGAACCTTGAATTCTTCAAAATTGAAAATTAATTCTTAGTGTTAATGTTAGTTCTTATATAAATTAATTTTATTGTAGTTTATTTCTTATGTTTGGCGGTGCCGATTTGGCGATTGACACTCTTCTTTTCTTGATATCTTGTCGTGTATAGGATCTCTTGTTGTATTACTGTATAGCTAGCCGTGAAAACCTATAATTGGCTTAATGTCTCTTATTCTAGTTTACTTATTGCATTTATGTAAAGCTGTTGGTTTTCCATGTGATAAATAAATAACTACCAAGATGTTTATGGAAACTCGGGTGCTCAGACTCTGATTGCCCACCGAGTGATTCTAGGGAATACGGCGGCACTGTTATCACGTGCTTCCATGCACAGTAAGACTCAGGGTAGACCCCTTTACACTCTTCAGGGATTTGCCCTAACAAGTGTTTCACAATAGTCCAGGAGCCTTTAAAAGAAATATACAAAGAGGTTGAGTATAACTAGGATATTTGATCTCATGGCATGAGCTCATCATCATTCGCCTAGACTTTCTCCGAAAACGTAGTGTTCGGCTTCCAATACAGTAACTGGATAGACTTTCGAGTTTCTAACTAAACCTACCATTACACAAGCTATTCTTAGTATACAGACTGTAAGGAACAAGATACCGCAAACTTCGCGAAAAGGTATAACCTAATGCTACTAACAAAATTATGATAGTCATTAATCTCGGTAATGATCGGTTACAGAAATTGTCATTTTGGAGTACGCAATGTATTAAGTAATACGATCTCAACGCTCCGCACCACTATTTACCTACACATTTGCGCCGGCCGAGCACGCCGCGCCACCCGTAGGTATTAGGCCGGCGCCGTAAATGAACTCTAGCGAAACAGCTGTACGTATTTTATTTACATTACTGTTTTTAGTGTAGTTAATTAGCGATTTAATTGCTTTTTCATTAAAACTCTCATTGGGTTGGATAGGAATAACGATTTTGAATCGTCTAAATTAAAAAAAAACTGCAGAAAAAATTTTAAAATTGAGGAAAACGTCGACGAAAAACCCCAATATCATTCAAATCATATACTGAATCACTGGTACACGTCATTCTCCTGCCCTTATCCCAATTTATTTGGGGTCGGCGCAACATTTCTTTTTCTTCCATACTCCTCTATTAGTCGTCATCTCTGTAGTCACCCCCTTTTTACCCATATCCTCTTTCACACAGTCCAACCATCGTTTCTTTGGCCTTCCCCTACTCTTATAGCCATCCACATCCATACACAAGACTTTCCTCACGACATTTTCTTCATTCCTCCGCATCACATGCCCATACCACGACAACCGATTTCCACACCACTTTTCAGTCAGTGGGGCCACTTTCAGACTTCCTCTTATATACTCATTCCTAATTCTATCCATGCGCGTAACACCACACATCGCTCTTAGCATTCTCATCTCAGCTGCATGCAATTGCTTTTCATTCATCCCTTTTTTGGCCCAACATTCTGAACCATACAAGACAGCAGGTCTGACCATTGTTTTATAAATCTTCCCCTTAAGTTTTAGGGGAATGCGGGAGTCACAGATAGTCCCGGGGACCAGCCGCCATTTCATCCATCCAGTGTTAATTCTGTGCTTAACAGTCCGATCTATTTCGCCATCGCTTTGCACGAGTGATCCGAGATACCGAAAATCGGAGCAGACTGGGAGAAGCGCGCCATCTAGCACTACAGCTTCACAACTGGAGAGACCGCCGAAATCGCAGAACATGTATTCAGTTTTGGTTCTGCTGATTTTCAAGGCAACTTTCTCCAGTTTCTGTTGCCATTTCTCCAATCTGCTCTGGACCTCAGGTCCATCTTCACCGACCAGAACAATGTCGTCGGCAAACAGCATGCACCAGGGTGCCTCCTCCTGTATTTCCGAAGTAAGAGCGTCCATAATTAACAGGAAGAGGTAAGGACTTAAAGCTGACCCTTGATGTCAGCCTACAGCCACACTGAACTCATCGGTGTTGCCAGCAGCCATTGCAGCAGCAATCACTGGTACACGTATGTGCGTTTATGTGCCTTACACGGTGTATAAATAATGTTCAAACAGCTTCGAGCGAAGACAAAAATCTTGTCAAACGTGTCAAGAAGAATATAGAATAATGTGAATGCGAGAACTATGTATGTCGTTATATTCATGTAGATTTTATGATTGTCTGCCAGTTTGAGTATTTTTACGGCCTACTCAAATGCCCTTACTTTGGCATTGTTCGTCGGTTCGTTGAGCTCCTTAAAGTTCTGAGTTGAGCTTCACGATGACTGACAAATGCTTGCACTGTCTGGATAGGTCCGCTCGAATGTGTGTGTTGCTTTCTGCAAAAAGCTCATCCCAGACATAAACGTACATGGTTCTCATATGATTTAACCAGTACATACTGTATGGATTTGAACACTTTAAAAGAGACTTTGACCTCTGAGTTTGTTTCGGTGTTTCTTCTCAGGGTAGTCAGCTAGGAAACACCGGCCTCATCTAGCTTAGACTGACAAAACACATTGACGTGTAAAAGTGTTCCTTGTAACCGATGATGTTTATTTACTGAATAAACATCATTTATCATTTATCTAACAGCATTTCAGAATAAGACTGAAGAGGCACTTAAATAAGTAGTGTATACACATAATAATGTGAAATGCATCAATGCTTCGTGTCTACGCCTGAACGCAGCTCTTCTTCAAGATTTGACGTTCTTACGAACGAACCCTAAGAACATCGCTCGCTGCAGGCTTCACAGCGGCTGAACGCGACTAACTTCACTTCGCTTTGCACGACAAAAGGACGAACCGCCATATTTTTGTCGCGATCACATTACCTACCATATTACCACTGTAATTTTTAAAATAAATCTTTTTGAAACCAAAATAAAGGTCGGTCTTATTGTATCGCCCACACTTCGTATAACATTACGAATTCAGAAACTATGCAAGAAGTTTGTGAGGTTCTGAAGATTCTGTCTAGTGTCTACTTCCCGCGGAAAACGGCATAAGTGTATATAAATAAGGGTCGCACTTAGCTTAGACAGTTGAAGTATTAATCATACTGGTATCAATGAAGTAACACTTGAAATCGAGAGTTGACCGATTATAAGAAATATTGTATGAAGCAAATAAAGAAAACATACATGTTACTTCTTCAGATGAACTCAATTTTAATTGTTCAAAATAATAATATTCATTCCCTATATGTTTAAGTGTGCCTGTTGGTTTTCTAACGGTTACATTTTGAGGAGTTCGCGTTGGTATTGCGTAGTTTAATTTTTTCAAGCCAATAGACATATGGCGAAGCACCACCGGTATATGGTGGGTGTCCCACCCATACGCACAGGACACAAAAAATTTTGGGAAGACATTCATTATGCTGACAGTTAGGGAGTGGAATTCTCTGCCGGGGTCTGTGTTTCCTGATAGCTACAACCTGGGGTCTTTAAGGCAAGAGTGCATAGATTGCTTCTAGGCCAGCGTACTCCATCATCGAGCACAGCATCGCTTACCTTAATAAACCTTCTCCCTTTGGTAAGTGTTCAAGATATTGAGCCAATGATCACTATTGAATCAATATAAGTGTTAATGAAAAGCAAATCTTGAGAAAGACAGGGCTAGTAGGGTATTTTTTATGTATGGAATTACTACCTGTCAGATATCCTTAAAAAAAAATTTCCCGGAAAATTGTAAAACCGAGAAAAACTGAAAGTACCATTTTAACTGGATTTTTGTATGAACTCAGAAATATTGACAGGGAATTGTCTGTTGGGAGAGTTCGCAGATATTAACTTATATTTAGGTTTATCTGGAAAACTACATTTACTGATTACGTTGTCTTAACAACCAGTCTTACCAAGGGGTTTAGTATTACCCAGTTACTGGATTGTGGAGGTCAGATAGGCAGTCACTCCATGTAAAATATATGGCAGCTTCATCCGGTTAGACTGGGAGCCGACCCCAAGATAGTTGGGAAAAGGCTAGGCAGGCCAATGTTATCTTACATTCTATTCGCCTTCAAAATAAAATGCAAGTAAAAACATAATTATGTTAGGTCTGCCCTTCGTCTTTGTTCTCTGGCCTTGGGTTCTAGACAGTAACATTCCATCAGCGACAATGATTTAAAAAAAATGTATGTAATTGACATGCAGTACCGAAATGTCACGTGGTCAACCCCCTTTTTTTTAACCCCTTACGTATTAAATTTTCGAAAATTTTCTTCGTTCATAGAAATTCGCTTTAGTTGTGAAGAGACTAGTGACTAATTTGGCAGATCCCTATTGTGTCATCTGGTTTCCGTGTATTGGCTGAAAAACTTTCATAACGGAGATCATTTTATTGTCGTGTCTTACATTACTTTCCTCTTTATTCAGTTAATTCTAACTTTTAAAAAGAAAATGTTTTTTTTTTAAATATTCTTGATCATAGTGGTCTCCGGTTTTTCCCCAGCATAAAATATAGATTTGTCCACGATACAATACACGAACAATAATATTGGAAGTTATTTGATTCCTTTTCTTTTATTAGGTAGCCTGGAATATTTTTTTATTAATCCGTCAGACCCCTCATCGACAATAGGTTTTTAATTGTGTCTGCTAATGAAGAGGAGGGGAGTCCGGGTTTTGCCCACAATTACATAATTATTTGTTCACGATGCAATACACGAAATTTAACTGCTAGTTATTTCCTATATTACGACATAGATTAACTAGGAAACCAAAATCACATTTTAAGGTAAATTGATTTGTAATTATTTCTGTTTTCCTGAATTAATATTTTTTTCACTGGGTTTACTTTGGTATAAAACGACGTATCTATGTGACGACATTATGTGGTTCGCTGACACATCCTCCACGGTACGTGCAGAATTCCCCCTCTATATAATCATCGCAAGCGCATAGGTGCCTCATTCGTAGCCAGACTGCAGTCTAAAGTAAACGTGTGCATTCAAAATGGCGGCCACTACCGTTTTCATGTTTTTACTTGTTCTGTTACTTCGTGCATCATTTGCGTTTCCAACTTCGCTAGATGTGTCAAAAGTGCAATCAAGTGAGCTTAGTGAAAGGACTATGTTTGGTGCTAAAACAATTGTCGACGTTAAAGAAGAAATTAAACTTGGGCAAAGCTTAACTACAGAAACTGTACTTAAAGCTTTTGAAAATGTTGAAGCGAATTATGTCAAAAGGATTAGGAGAGATATTGCAAGGTCTTTGACACATTGTCCTGGAGACATGATTCCATATGGCACTAAATGCCTGACACCAGAAGAGTAAGTTCCTCAAAATATTATTTTTTAGTTATAATAGAGGAGACGGTCATAGTAAAGCTCGGTTGATAGATGCAGGCTAAGAATAATCAGTAATATATGTATGTAGTTAGGGGTTTTTTTTTTTTTGGTTTTAGTGTAAACTAGCTGACTCTAGACGCTGTCCGAAGACTAAAAATAGTCGTTAAGTTTGATAATTTTCCGCTCATCTTCCTTATTTTTTCTTTCATAAGATCCTTCTCCACACATTAACAAACACAACAATAAATAATTAATGAAATCGGTCCAATTGTTCACGCGTGATGCCGTGTCCAAGGGAAACAGGGATTCATTTTTATATATATAGATACAATTATATTTAGTATGGGGTATAAGTATGTAAACGTCACAAATTAAACGAAAGCTATATTATTTTAGAAAAATACTATTATATTTATGCTCACCAATAATAATGAGACAAAGCGCATAAAAGTGAATGACTTGTAGGGAATTCCCATACAATCCACTTTTGTGACTTTTGTGACTTTTTATTCTGCATAATGTTTATTAAATAAGAACTTAAGGCTATAATTCAAACACAAATAAACAACGTAGGAATGTGACGGTTTAAACTGTTTTCTAAATATTTGTATTTTTTGTCTTCTTTAGCAGAGGTTGACTACGTATTACTTGTGCTATTTGGCATCTTTGAATAGAATAAGATTTAAACTAGGTACTGTTCCTAAAATAATGTTGAAAATTACGTTATTTGTTCATCGAGTGATTTAATTAATTAATACTTAATTTTTTTCCAGATATGCTGACTATTGATATTTAGGAGGGCTTCGATGATCGAGAAGCTGAAATATAAATTAAAAACTGCAAACTGGACCTCTGACGCAATAGTGACATTGACAAAAAGTTGACGAGTGAAACCAGTATTTTCATAATATTTCTAGTCGTTTTATAGCATACGTGCAGTTAGGACACTATTGACAGGAAGTTTTGAAGTCGAAACAAAGTGAAAAAAAATCTCAGATGAAAAAGGAAATTTTTAGTTCACGAATTATTTTAGCACACAACGTGGTTAATAAATATAATTTATTTTGTAAAAGCCATTAGATAAAGTATTAATTAGAACAAACATTTGTCTATTGATAGATGTATGCATACGTCATAAGTTATATTATGTGTTAATAAGTTGGTATAAATACTATCATGGTCCCGATCACTGCATTTAAGTAAGATTAGATATCTGTGATAATAATTTTAGTATTTATTTATTTTTGTAAGTGTAAGTGTAATCAAGCAGCTCTAATTTAGTTATAACTTATTTACTTTAGAATCTAAGTTATATTAATGATATTTTTCCAAGTCACCTTTTATTTAATGTTTAAATTTAACTGTTTGCATTCATTAATGTTACAAAATACTGTTGTTTTAATTTATTTAGTTTAACTATTTTTTTAATCTTATCTAGTCTTACATAATAATTAGATAATAACAAAATTTTACTTTTTTATTCATTAGTTCTCATTCAAAAGTTAGTTTAGCTCATTGATGGTTGATAAATGATTATCAGTAGATATCATCGTCATAATTTTTAGTTTTATTTAGTATTTCAAACTAAACTTCTGTGATAAACTATTTGTGTACTTACATTGTAAATTTAAATTATTGTAAACTATATTTTTTTCTTTTTAAAAGCGTTGCTCTACACTAGGAATTACTCCAGTATCGTGGGTGCGTTCACAAACATGTATAATTCACATACACAAGATTGGATTGTAAATATTGTGTGTTTCTTAAAATTATTCTGCCTTTTTGTAACATGTTCAATTTAAAAGAATGATTAAATTGTTTTAAAAAATTCTGTTGTTAAGTTGTTATAATTATGTCCATGCAATTTCTAACATATTTACCAATAATAAGAATAGTTTTATCAAATCATAACGTCTAGACTTAATAGTTTTAAAAATCAATAAACAAGTCTATGTAATCAAAACCATTTTTCTTTAATATTACCTAAAAGCGATATAACGAAACCTGTTTAGTTAACGAAACCGATATTTTGTCCATACTAATTTCGGAAGGATATTACTCCACTGTTTGACATTGTAAATCCAAAGTTAAACATGATATCGTTTTGTCTTATTATTAATTTTGTCTGTGTGGAAACAGAATATTAAAATAAAAAGCCATTTAAAAGTTATAAGACCACAAAGATTCGTTTTTTTTGCTAATTTTAACGCAACTTTGGTCGTAAATAATACCTTATTTGCGCCCAAAGACTTTTAACTAAAAGGAGTGTAAAATCTCAAAAACTAAGTCGGCACCGACAAACCTAAATTATAGAAAAGTTTAATAAACTTTATTTGTAATTGATTTATGCAGTGGTTTTTTCATAAAACTCAATTTTCCAAAGGTTTTAGGATTTTTTTTTGCGCGGTCGTTTCTTTTTGGAACGGTGCAGCACTGTGTGAGTGCAAACTAGACATTGTGCATGTAGACTAACGTCCAAATGCTTATCACTGATATTGTATCTGTCGGACACGATGCCAGGTGAGACAGCGTGCTTTTTGGCCACGCCCACCAGTGAGTTCGAGCTCACGACGTCATGCAGTACAATCCTACTAATATTAACTATATATGCGAAAGTTTGGATGGATGTTTGTTACTCAATCATGCCAGAACGGCTGAATGGATCTGAATGAAATTTTGCAAAAATATAGATTAGGTATAGTCTCAAAAAAGCACTATAATTTATAGTGGGGGGAAGTACTAATTCTATGCGAACGAAGCCGCTGGCAGAATCATGTGTATACCCATATTTTTCCAGTTTTAGGTGGCAAGTATGTTGCCACCAACAAGACACAAATCTAAACTACGTCTCCACTGCTGGGGCACAGGCCTCCTCTCCGTGAGAGGATGTAGGCTGTAATCCACCACGCGCACCCAGTGCGGGTTAATGGATGTTACATATCTTCGAATCTTTGGTTCTAGGACATGCCAGTTACCTCACGATGTTTTCCTTCACCGTTTTGAGAGCAGTGGTGATGAAATAATTTATTCAAAGTAAAGCGCCTGCCTGGGTTTGAACTCACAACAACTTGTAAGTCGCGGCCAATACCACTGGGCCACCACTGCTCCCAAAAACTCCGGTTTGCTAACATAATATTCTTGACGTATGGTCTAATGCACTTTGCTTGTCATGGAAATCGAACTAAAGACACACCCACACGCTTTCGTCAAGCTGGAAGACCCTTCACCAAATGGCGTTAATTAGCGTTATGTGTTATTTAAAAGTGGTGACTCCAGTAGTGACGTTCTTAAGTGACCTTTGTACTCTGAGTAAGTGAGCAGTCATTCCCTAGATCCCACCATGCTGACTAAAACTTCGTTTTTTTTATCATGACATGAGCTCATTATAGCCTAGTGACTAGGGCCCAGTCAATTCCCAACTGTGAAGGGTCGGCTTCCTATCTAACCAGATGCAGTTGAAAACCAGTAGTTTGATGTAAATAACCTATTTACTATGTAACACGTTACCTTTCAGTAAAAATCAGGCAGGGAAGGAACAGGGGTGGGTTTTAGTCAGTAAGAGTCTGACACACCCTCCCGCTCCACCCAGAGCGGAGGAGAAGTCACTGGATGATTACCCACCCCACAAAAAAAAAGGCAAGTGGAGTTAAACCCCACCCCTTCATTCTAAGCCACGTAGGTACTTGTCGGATTCCTACGTTTGATATTCATTGCATTTTTGTAACTGCAAATGCATATATTCGAAATTTCGAAAAAAAAAATGAAAATTCAGGTTATGTTTGTTTGAAAAAAAGTTTAGTAATAACAATTGAATTCATTTTCATTAAAAAGTAAAAAAAAAATTGCTTCTTTTACCTTCAATATCTCCAGAACCAGTGGATTCCCAGGTATGGTCTAGTGAAAAAAAAATATCCAAATAATGGGTAGAATATGTGGCTTTCGGTTTCGGAAACTAAGCTGTCTTTCTACACCCGAAATATCGTTCGAGATGATGCGATAAAAAAAACTTGTGAAACGTGTCAAGAAAAACCAATCCACAGTATTTCAGAATTATTTATTTATTTATTAAAAATCACGTAAATAACACCTTAACAGCATAACGCCAAAGCAATGTTACTACCACAAAATACAATTAGAAATACCAATGCAAAAACAATTAAATTACAATTAAAATAACAATCGAAAATACAATCAAAAACACAATTAATAATACAATTAAGAATACAATTTAAACTACTATTAAAATAGAATTCAAAATAAATGATACAATTCAAAATATCGTAATCACATCATTTCAGCTGACAGGCGTTCACTACTAGACATAAGGCCTCCCCAAGTGTCGTCAAAACGACCAGTCCTGTGAGTCTCGCACCCTCAGATACTTGATAAGTAATCAAATAATTAGTGACCACATGAAACATCAAAAACCGGCCAATTGCTTATCGGATTCCGCATATTTAGGGTTCCGCAACAAATGTATTTTTAACTATTTATATGGCTCTGGGTCAACAAGATACTTATACTCTGAAAATATTAAGACTGTAGCTCCAACCATTGGGCTGTAGAAACTGTGTGACAGACGACGGACAGAGAGACAAACGGACACGTGAGTGACAGCAATAGGGTTCCGTTTGGACCGTTCTGGTACGGAACCCTAAAAACTATGTTACTATCTTGTCATTTTGTAATTTCTGCGAGCTTCTCTAGGAAAAACAGAGTGAGTGTATTAAAAGATAGCAAAAACACGCGTTAAAGCTATAGTAGCGGTCTTTAGTGTCTACGTAAAGATTAGCAACAAGAGATGATTTTATAATAAATTAACAGTTAAAAGTATTTTTAACCGACTTCAAAAAGAAAGAGGTTATCAATTCGGATGTTTGTATTTTTTATGTATGTTCGCGTATAACTCCGTCATACATAAACGGATTTACAAAATTCTTTTTTGTTCGAAAGAGCTTTATTTCGAAATGGTCCCATTAAATTGCATATAGATCTGACGATGGGTTTCGAAGACAAACAACGGAACTCTCCAAAAAATGACAGCAAATCCACTGCGATTGCTGCGATCGTGTGTCCATGTAGTGTTAACACAATTTACTGGGGAACCACCACTGAAAAGTGAAAAATAAAAACTTTTTTACAAAAAATAAAACCGAATTCCAAAAAAAGTGCAAAATAACTTTAATTTCGGAAGTCGGTGTCAAAAAAACGATGACAACACCAGAAACACCGACTTCCGAATTTTTTTTTTTTTTGTTACTTTGCACTTTTTTGGAAGTCGGTTCTATTTTTTGTAAACGAGTTTTTTTTAAACAAGCATTTAATATCACAATTAAATGTGTACACAAAACTTCGTGTCCGTGCTGTTGAGTATTGAAGCTTTATCTGGAACTAATCCTGGATGTCGATTGTGGTCATGCTTACCATATAAATACATTGTCATCGGAACTGAATCACCACATAAAAATTCAACTCCGTAAGATAAAAGAAAGTGATTGTAATTTAGCTTGCTGCACCCAAACATCCATACATACAAACATTGAAAGGTAACTAAAAGCTTGTTTAACCAGGACGGAATTTTAACAACACTCGAACCATTTTGAAACTAAATCTCACTTTCTCGACTTCAAGGAAGTTTGATCAGAATCACTTAATCTAACTTTGAGTAAGGGTGTCAATAAAATCAATTGAATAATCAATACATAACACTTAATAATTCAAGACATTGAACTCTACATGCAGTTCCAATTTTCCCTCAAGAACCTCAAGATGTCATCTCATCAGGCTAAAATTTTGCAATGTGGGTTTTTAGGCTAAAAATGTACTATTGACAATAGGAAAAACTAAATTTGAAAAACGGATTGATGACGTCACAATTTGCTAACGCTTGTCAATCCTATACGTTAAGAACTTTATGGCAATCTGTATCACTGATAGAATGTTGCCTTGTATAGAGCCTCGTGACTAAAATTACAGATTCCTGTTGCGTCATCCTGTTTCCGTTGATATAATATAATAAATACCAACACGGGATCATCATCGTGTCTGACATTATTTTCCCCTTTCTTTAATTCATCATCATCATCTCAATCGAAAGATGTCCACTGCTGCACATAGACCACCCCCAAGTGCCACAACTACTTCTTTAATTATTCCCAACTTATAAGAAGCATAAACCAAAAAGCTTTCAATTAGATCAATCCGGCTTTTCCTCACAGCAATATAACGTTAAGTTCAAGATAAATTACATGAAAATTTAATTACACATTGAACTCATCTTTGTTCAATATTATTCTTGAATTATTCGATTTTTGAATATCAAAATAAGATGAGTCTGGGTTTCTCCCACATTTACATTTGATCACGATACAACACACGAAAAAATAAAAGAGAGTTATTAAATTTATATCAGCCAATGCTTAACTACGACTGAACCATAAATTAAAATGTATTTGATTTCCGTCATCCTGAATTAAAACATTAATTTGATGGGGTTGAGTTACGATGCCTGTTAGTTCTGTGTCGACATTCCCGCTGACACATCTCTCACTGAACGGACAGATTCCTCTATAAAATCATTGCAAGCGCATGGGTGTCTCATTCGTAGCCAGACTGGAGTTTAGAGCAAACGTGTGCTTTCACAATGGTGTCCACTACTGTTTTCGTGTTTGTGCTTTTTCTGTTACTTCGTGCATCATTTTCTTTGCCAACTTCGCTAGATGTGAAAACAGTGCAATCAAGTTCGCTTAGTAAAAAGACTATGTTTGGTGCTGAAACAATTGTTGACGTTAATGAAGAAATTAAACTTAGGCAAAGCTTAGCTACAGAAACTGTACTTAAAGCTATTGAAAGTGTTGAAGCAGATTATGTCAAAAGAATTAGGAGAGATATTGCAAGGTCTTTTACACATTGTGCTAGAGACATGATTCCATATGGCACTAGATGCCTGACGCAAGAAGAGTAAGTTCCTCATATTATTTTTTTAGTTCGCCGTCGTTTTTTGTTCGGAAGAAGTTGACAGTAGTATCGTCACAGCACTAGTTAGTGCATAACTAGTGCTGTGACAATAAATGAACATACTGTTAATGTATATTCGTGTATTGAGTATAATTCATATGAGTACCAATATATTATTTAAATTTTAATTATAGTTTATATATGTTTATCTTTGTAATTGAATAAATAGTAATCGCGATAATTTTCTATTTGTTTCTGCGTCACCCGAAGATGGACCGATCGAAATGTCTGAGTCATTAAACCCGCCTCTGTAGGTACTTGTATGTGCATCAGTTATTTAATAAATAAATAAAAGTGGATTCTTTGCCAAACTGTAGGATGATGCAGACTGACATAAATCTGTAATAGTAGGTATGATAAATTTTTGTTCACCAATCGCCTATACGTAGTTAACAGTAAGGGGAATTCTCATTAAGCCACTTTGTTCCTCTTATCCTGCATATACTAAGATAACTAACGCATGCTTCTGTAATTACGTGTGTTTCTCATTTTTATATTTCATGTATAGCTTGAATTAGAAATAAAGTTTGTGTTTATATTTTTGTATATTGCAAGAAAACATGTAGGAAGGAATTTTAATATAAAATCTGTTAATGATCTTTTGATTTTAATAATTTAATGGTTCTTTTCTTTATTTTCAGATTTGACGACTACAACGATGTTTCGTAGGGTTAAGATTACTACGAAGCGGAAAGATAAATCAGTCATCTTTTTTTTCTACGAGTACTATGCAAAGTGGACCTCTGTTATAGTGACCGTGACAAATTTTTCTAGTAAAAAGTCAGTATTTGAATCATTTCAACTAGTTTAGTTTTCATCTAGTCATTATTCAAAAATTACATTTTGTGCAGTTATTGAAACTACGACCAAGTTCCAAAGTTGAAACTTAAGTGAAAATAAATTTAGGTCTAAACAAAGTGAGATTGAAAACCAGTTTTCAAATTAATTTTAACATATTATATGAAATGGTTCATATTTTATAAGTATTTTTAATGTTATTAGTAGTATTTATGTGAACATTTTTCAAATTAATCTAGTTATTTTTCTAATAACAGCTAAATTCTGAAAATGAGTTACCGCATCCCTGGGCACTAAGGCAGGAAAGGAACAGGGGTGGGTTTTAGTCAGTAAGAGTCTGACGCGCACGCTCCACCCAGAGCGTAGATGTAGAGAGTAGATGATTTCACAACCGCCCAAAAAAAAAAAATGATACATTGGTAACCTACGTATTTACCTACTTACTTCAAAAAAATTATATAATTAGTACCGTGGTACTATTAGAGGTGGTCTGTAACAGGTAAAATTAGAAACATGTTTCACCTGTACCACTTCCAGGGGAAAAACAGTTCCAAAAACATGTTCCGAAATAACAGTCTATTACGTTGCAACCAACGACTCTTTAATTGCAGCCGATTTATAATATTATTATATAGTACTTAGTTTCATTCAGTGAGGCAGGAACAGTTATGTTATCTTTTTTTGTTAAAATAAGTCAAAAGAGAAAAGAGCTTGTTTCAAAATGTTTCAGGTCAGTTTCGTTTGTATCTCTCTCTCTCTTTCTAATAACGTGCATCCGTTATCTAGATAGAGAATAGCGTACACCACGGAATAGATACACACACCAGTTACGGCAATGTTTTAATTTGGTTGGTCTGTTGTAGGTTGTGGAACTGGCGGGAACTGGAACTGTATTTTTGGTTTTGCGATACCTGTTCCATGTTGTTACTTTTAAAAACCTGTTTTTTTAAACTGTTCCGATAAATACGCCTGACTCCTAGGTACTATGCCAAAAACATTGTCCCTGTTTTTATGTAAGATAGGCATTCTGTGATAATAAAATAAATGTTTTATTGTAGGAATTATATAATACTATTTTTAAGTTTTATAGTAGTTTAACAGCTTTAATAATGTCAGCGCCATAAACAATTTATTTCAGAAACTTGTACGGTTTAAAATATAACATGTAATAAACCCACATTTTTTTGTAAAAAAAATCCATTGTCACATTCCTAATTGCGTTTATTATGTGAACATTATTTTTGTAGAATAAACTCAATTTGCATTGACTTATTTCAAATAATTAATATAATATGTTGCTCAAATTTATTCTATTGTAATTTAACGTATTTTTAAGATAAATACGATTTGATATAAATACTAACAATAATATATGAACTGCATTTATTATTCTAATTACACCTAAATCAAACACTCGTTTTTATGAACATTCTTTAAATGTAAAATTGTTACCTGTAAGTTAATACAATTATGTTAAGTTATGTTTAATGTAATTTTTATTTGATGTAATGTCAAAAATAAAAATGTAATGTCAAATGTATAAGTTGTGTACACAGGTGTACACAACTTATACACTTTTGACATTAAGAGCCAAATTTACACAGAACAAAGAGCAATGTAAAATGTAGAACCAATTACGTAAATAATTATGTAATTGGTGTTCGTCAATAAAAAAAACAAACATAATTATTACATTAATAAAATGTTAAAAATAAAAACAAAGTTTTTCTTTTGGATTTCTTTCGAAGAAATCGCTAATGCAATAATATAAATTGCAACAGAACTTGACCAGAAGGTTGAAACAACATAACTATGTATTAATGTGGAGAAGAACCATTATGCTTCGCCTAGTGCTAAAATGACATCTAGCCTACGTGATAAAATGCTCAATAATTCAATGTTTGCGAGTCTGTTTCATCATAACCTCATTAGACAACAAGATGAACGGCTATGCACCACTATTCGTTTTACTTGTTATGGAATGTGCTGGTACCTGTGTTACACTGTTTTTCATTAGTACAGGTACCAACGATACCTTCTGCCTTATCACCTGTTACCTAAGAACATCTGTGTTATATTTGATCCTTCTAAATGTGTATTTCCTGAAATAAACCACTGTAATATCGTGGACATCAAAACCCATAATACAGAAGTTCAATCGTTAATTACGTCATCACTTACCAACAAGTAAGATAAGAGTCCAACGAAAGTTTGTAAGTTGGAAGAAAAAAATGCACGCTAAACAAATCACCTTTTTTTTTAGGTTGAGCAGAAGGGCGTGTCAGACTCTTACTGACTAAAACCCACCCGTTATCCTTCAGTTGCCTGTGCCACAGCAAGGTGACTCTTTGAAAAACTCTCCCGCGACTCTGGTAAACAAACTACCCAAGGACTGAATAAGTACTCTATCAATTTGGAAATGTAGTTTCCGCACTCAGTCCATGACCATGGTACGTGGAATAAGTACTCATCTTAGTAGGGCTCATCTTTTGCCAGTCCTTATCACAATAGCAGTGACGCCGACTTTCAGAGAAATTGGATGCAACTGAATAGTGTTTTTTCAAGGAGTCAGCCAGTATCTTCTTACCCACTGGCAGTAGCTGAATAAGGATGGCCGTGGATCGAATAAACTCTCCCGTGGCTCTGGTAAACAAATTACCTAAGGACTGAATAAGTACTCTATCAATTTGGAAATATAGTTTCCGCCCTCAGTCCATGGCCATATTATTGTACGTGAAATAAGTACTCGTCTTTACAGGGCTCATGTTTTGCCCGTCCTTATCACAATAGCAGTAAGGCCGACTTTCAGTGAAATGTGATGCACCTGAATACTGTTTTTTTTAAACAGTCAGTTAGTATCATCTTATCCACTGACTGCAGCTGGGTAAAGATGGGTGAGGATTGAATAAACTGACATACGGTTTGAGGGGTTTATTATGGGGTCACGGAAAAAATGCGTGTTCATATTTTAAAGAGTGTATAGATATACTTCTGTGTGTATGTTTTTATGTCTATTTCTTTGGCATGCGCTGTAGCCTAAACAGCTGGATGGATTTTAACAAATGAGGTATTAATAGATTGGTCTTCACCGCCGAAGTGACATATGCTATATGAATTTTGAAAAAAAAAAAATGGCTACCTCCATTCAGTAATTGTAGTTGTATTTTTTGTGACCTGGTCATGTGCGGTATCAAATTAAAGAGCTCAAAGAGACGATTTCAAAAAGTAACTCACAAAATATAATTTAAAAAAAAAACAACTGAAAATATCAAAAAACCCAACAGATAAAAATCCACAAAAAAAGTTCCAAACAAGTCACTTTTCAAGCAGTCTGATGCAGTTGGTAGCATGAAATCTGTGATTAAACTAAAAAAAAAATAACAATTGCATCAGACTGCTTGAAAAGTGACTTGTTTGGAACTTTTTAGTAGTTCACATCAATCGTCTTTTTTGATATTTTTATTTATTTTTTGATTTTTTGATACTTTGCACGCTAAGTAATTTTTTTTTGTCAATTCACTAATAGTTCCTTGATGAAAGTTGTCTATTTTCATGGGCAAAAACAGTATCTAAAATATGACAACGCATTTCCGTTACTGCCTGTATATTCAGTAGTGGACTGCATTATAGTAAGTTAAGCAGATAACGATTATTTTAAGTAAGTTATTAGTTAAGTTTAAAGCTTTTATAGCTTAAATTACATTCGGTCACACCCAAACGGCAAGACAGAGGTCTACCAACCATTTTTCATGTATGTACCTGGTGATTGTAGGTAAATAAATATTTTTCTTTTCTTTTCTTTTCTTTTCTTTTCTTTTCTTTTCTTTTCATTTCTTTTCTTTTCTTTTCTTTTCTTTTCTTTTCTTTTCTTTTCTTTTCTTTTCTTTTCTTTTCTTTTCTTTTCTTTTCTTTTCTTTTCTTTTCTTTTCTTTTCTTTTCTTTTCTTTTCTTTTCTTTTCTTTTCTTTTCTTTTCTTTTCTTTTCTTTTCTTTTCTTTTCTTTTCTTTTCTTTTCTTTTCTTTTCTTTTCTTTTCTTTTCTTTTCTTTTCTTTTCTTTTCTTTTCTTTTCTTTTCTTTTCTTTTCTTTTCTTTTCTTTTCTTTTCTTTTCTTTTCTTTTCTTTTCTTTTCTTTTCTTTTCTTTTCTTTTCTTTTCTTTTCTTTTCTTTTCTTTTCTTTTCTTTTCTTTTCTTTTCTTTTCTTTTCTTTTCTTTTCTTTTCTTTTCTTTTCTTTTCTTTTCTTTTCTTTTCTTTTCTTTTCTTTTCTTTTCTTTTCTTTTCTTTTTTTATCCTTTAGTCCTCACAAACGCAATCTGCCAGTTATGTTTAAGTACCATATAATAGGTTGCGACCTTTTCTTTACTGAGGAAAATCCTCAAATTACTTCTCCCGCTCTGGGTGGAGCGAGAGGGCGTGTCAGAATTTTACTGACTAAAACCAAGGCGGGTTCCTTCAGTTAGTCTTTCAAACAATCTCGAAACCCTGGCAGAGGTTGCAAGCCTTATGCAATGAATCGAGTAAAATTGGTGAATCCAGCTGCTACCGGAAAAATCCAGACGGAAAAACACAATATCATTTAGCAGACCTTCAAATCGAAACCAGGACAGTATAACTAAGTGTATTAAATATACCTGTAAAAACGTCATTTCGACAATATAGGAATAGGTACTTTAACATGCTTGGCTAGTATACGTTTAATAGGAAGGAAAAGAAACGGTGGTAATATTTTCACCTTGCATCGTTATACCCTTATTATTTATTTTTTATAATATCCCCACTCGTAGTACAGGGAATGGGGCGTAATCCATCATCACCCAGTGCGGGTTGGAGGATGTCAGTTCTTCGCATTTTTGGTTCCAGGACATGACGATGTCCTTACGATATTTTCCATCATCGCTTTGAACTATAGTATTTAAATTGATGAGGTAATATTGAGTGGGAAATCTTATCATAAAGACATCCGTTCCTTGAGTATATTAATTGTAAGTGGAGTGCCACTTATTACGTTCCTGAAAGTAAGTCTTAAATTCCTGATAACATACTTATATGTAATCATCATCATTTCTGAAAAAGAAGTCAAATATAGTGGACATAGGACTCACTAAGCGCCAGGTGCATAAAATGTATCTGCAAGTTATTTAAATCTTTTCTTATTTTGTTGAACCAAGACCGTCGAACACTCATAGAAAAGTACAGTAAGAGATTTTAAACATCCTTTTTCATAGGTACGAGGTTTTTCATACCATACGTAGCGTAAAAGCCACAAGGTTATGACACTCCCGCCACAATTTTGACGTTACCTACAGATATCTTCCTTTATAAACGCAAGCACACATATACAGCGCATTCGAAGTAAATCCGCCGTCCCGTACAGACGTCCCGCAAAATGGCGACTACAGTCTTTTCCATGTTTTTACTGAGTCTAGTGCTTTGCGCATCATTTTCTTTGACTGTTCCGCTCGGCGCAAAAATAGTGGATTTTTCAGACAGTGTTCGTGAACATGAAGAAGAAAGTACACCTGCTGTACTGGATCCTCACCATTTACCGAAAGAAGATACTAAATTTGTGGTGAGCTTAACTTCGGATGATGCTTTTCCAAGTGAAGATTTAGGAGAAGGGGAACAAAGCAGAAGAGTTAAGAGGGATGTTTTCAATACTAAAGAGAAATGTGCAGCAGATATGGTAGAATATGCCGGTAGATGTTGGACGCAAAAACAGTAAGTGTCCGTATTACCATAAAATATATCAGAATAGATAAACTGACAGACGTTGTCTGGTCAACAAAGATCTCCCGAACAACAATTTCAGTTTTTCGGAATTTGCTCAAATTTGTTTTTGTTCACTAAAACCTTTTATGGAATAGAAAGAACATTAAGAAAAATTCCAATTCCGCCCAGGCGTTCTCATCTGATGACCAAAAAACTGCGCTTATTCAAGTAGAGTAATAAAAATAATGAAAAAATACAAGGGCGGATCCGACTAAGCTTGTATACCTAATGAAGTGGATTTTATGATGTATTAAAAAAAAATCTTTGTAGAATAACATTTTTGCGGGGTTATTACAAATTGGCAATACAAAAACCAACAAAAAAACACACAGTTAAAGTTCTTAGTGCATCACCTTTCATTTAATTTTAATAATAATATATCCATCTCACAATAAGTTTTGAACCCGATCTAGAAAAAAAAAAAACAATAATTGAAATTTGAAACCTTAATATAATATGTAGCTCTACCTTAGGAGCAGTATGGCTATAATTATTAAAAGTGTTTTTATTCGCAGGATAAGACATAAATTAGTAATAAAAGCTTAGTCAAAACCACCTTAATTAAGTTGTTATGTCGATAATGTTATGTTACATAAATCTCGTACTTAATATGGAAATAAGTGTATGTATTAATAAAGAAACAATTTTATTAATGTAACTTTGCTTATTTCCAGGTACAAAAAGTTAACAGAAGAGGATTAAAATCATCAATGAATTTATTTTTCTGAGAAATAAAGATGTACAGGAAAATACACGACCAACTCCTTTAACACGTACCCGTTAAGACTTCGTATTTATTAATTTATCATAGTAGTTGTAATAATTTATTTTTAGTAGTAAAATATGCCAAGTACGTTTTGGACTTCGTACATTTAGAGTTTCGTACCAAATGAGGGAATAATCATAGGAAAAATCTGATTTATCAATATATTGGTATTTCTTAGTCAAATATACGTAACACAGACACACGGACAGACAGACAAATGTACAGACAAACACGTGAGTGACAGCAACAATAGGGCTCCGTTTGGTTCGGTACGGAACCTAGACTAGAGTCAAGAGCAAACCCATGTCAAATAAAAAAAACCTAAAAATCACTGAACTGTTTTGATCATAATATAGTTCAACTAATTATTAGATAGTAATTTTGCTAATTAAGTATTTAACTTAACTGTTCAGCGATTCTATGAATAAGACTGTATAAAAGATTTTATGACAAAATATAGTAGAGTAGAAAATCTTCATTGTTAATAAACTATAGGTAATTTTAAAGATTATTAACAGTATTCAGATGTCTGTTATAATTTAAGAATTTTTCAAGAAGCAATTAATAATGTATTGACATTTATTTTAGAAATATCATCTGTGATAATTTGACAATAATAATGTATTTTTTATTTTGTACTATAATAATTTTATGCCGAAAACCATTTAAAACCAATTTTATTATTTATGTTTATATCAATTTTATATAAAACACCCCTTAATTATGAAATAATGTAACCTAACATGTAAACTCTTTAAAAAATATGTTCCGATTTTATTTGCTCAATATTTCTATTATTTCGCCTATTATTTTTTTCCAAATGAAAATTGCCTCCAACCGTTTCGCTGTGAAACCTGTGTGACAAACGACGGACAGACGCGCACGTGAGTGACAAGCAATGGGGCTCCGTTTAGACCTTTCGGGTACGGAATCCTAAAAATCAATTTAAAAAGTCACCTACTTGTTATTAATGAGCTTTATTTGCTTAATTATCTGAATAATTAAAAAATTGTTAAAATTACCGTTGTTTTTCTTTATTTTTTACACAGAACAGATGGCATCCGCCCATGACTGTCCTAGCTCCTATTATATACGAGTAGTTCACCCACATTTCGCTACTTATGATTCAGTTCTATGTAATGCGACGGGCGAGTCTAATGTCAACAACATCATGATCATTCACAACTTGACTACGCCCACTGATGGGCATAGGCTTCTTTTTTTTGTGCCAATCCATAAGGCTCAATTGGCTACCAAATGATGGGTATCCTAGCTCGGTTCTTCACGTGGGAATTCAAGCACAAGTTCGATCATGTATGGAGCAGATACTGTAGTCATCTCTGGGATGGATATGCCACTATATCACCTGGATGCACTTGAGTCTGTAGAGAAAACCAGCCTAGAGGATCATCGGTATTGATAAAATGGTCGAGTCGAAGCTGTACCTGCACATTGTCGTTTTGAGCTTACCTGTGTCAGCGCGGTGGGGCGGACCTGCATGGGTTTCGTGGGGACAGGATTTTCGATGGGACGGTATCAACCCGGTATATAGTACCTCTTCCTAACAACCATACACACATTCATACACTCACGCACGCGCACACACCATCACACACACACATTCACGCGCACACACCATCACACACGCACACTCACTCACACACACACACACACATACACACACACAGGACATACTTTCGCGCATATTATGAACCAAGGAATACATTCGTTGGTTTTTATTCAATTTTTTTCTCTTCTAACTTAATTTTACTATGTTTTTTATATTGTCACTAGCTGCGCCCCGCGGTTTTACCCGCCTAGACCGTAATAAAAGGCCTATATGTCAATCCAGGCTATAGGCTATCTACATACTAAATTTCATGCAAATTGGTCCAGCCGTTTGAGCGTGAAGAAGTAACAAACATACACACTCACAAACTTTCACATTTCTAATATTAGTAGGATTAGTAGGATTATATAGTAGGATATATTGTCACACATTCTTTCTACGGGAGGATACTGGCTCCTTCAACACAGTTATAACTAGCGCAGGAGTCAGAGAAATCTAAACTTGTGATGTCTGTTTTTATGTCCAATATAAATTTTATCGAAATTGCTTCAGCGCTTTTTGGAAAGCTGAACTAAAACGAAAAATATGTATCCTTAGATGACGTTTTGGTTTGCTCCAATTACGAATATGTTTAAATGCCACGTTCCATGTTGTTGGGAGTTTAAATTCTGGGTTATATTAACTAAAAAGTGAAAAATAAAAAATAAATTACAATAGAAACAACCAACTTCCAAAAAAGAAATTACTAAAAATTTTATATTTCGGGTTTATTAATTTCGGAAGTTGGTGTCAAATAACAGAGAAACAAAACTAGAAACACCGACTTCCGAAATTAAAGTTATTTAAAAAAAAAAAAAAAATTTTTTGGTAGAAGAAAAATTTATTTTTTGGAAGTCGGTTTTTGTTTTCCTAACTATTATTACATTATTGTTGACGACGTCCTTAATTATTATTATATATATCCTGCACGGAGAGGGCAGGATATATATAATATATCCTGCACTCTCTCTCATATTTCTGGGCAAAGGCCTTTTTTCATTCCTTCCACTGTTCTCGGTTCAGCGGCGCAGTGTTACCTCTTAGCAATTCTCAATTAAGATATCCAAGTCATGCCACCATCTCCTTCGTGGTCTACCATTCTTAACTACTTACTAACCATAATCACCTTTTAAAGTCAAAATAATGGACTTGATTTTCAAGTGACGTATTTTCGTTACGACATTTTAATTAACAAAATAACGTGGTCTCAGCACATAATTTAACTGAAGCAACGTATATTTTCCCCCTTTTATAGTCGCAAGCGCACCTGAGTAAATCGCATTCATCAACACATTTGTACAGAACATCTCTTATAATGGCTACAACTTTGTTTATTCCGTTCGTATCTTTGCTGCATCATGCAGCACTTACACTGCCAATTTCCCAAGATCTAGAATCAGGGCCATCACAAGAAAGTTTCCAAGATGTCAAGCAAACTGAATTGACTCTTGTGATTAATCCTTATATAATTCAAAGACATGAAGATACTGACCAAGTGAAGAATTTAGACAGTAAACTTTTCGATCGTGTTTTGAAAAGAACCATGAGACAAATGATTACAGGAAATAACGGATGTGCTGAAGGGATGATGTGGATTGAAATCAATAGGTGCATACCGTTTGAGAAGAAAAATTTTGTTTTTCTTCATCTTTTGTTATCTAATTGCTAAGCAAAGGCTGTCTACAGTACCTAAAATATTATTAACAAATCAATTAATTCTAAACAACTTGATCCATTATTATTGTTAAACACAAACCAATTCGTATTTTTTTTTTTACAGTTAAATCATAACATAATTTTTTTTTTTTATCATAATTATTTTTTTACAGGTTTGATGAATTAACCCTAGACTTATCAGCAAAATCACCATTCGTAAATTTTACGACAGATTTTAAAACATCAATATTTGTATTTTATCAACTCTTGACACAAATCGACCTTAATTCATCATAGGTAGTAGTTGTAATAGGTAATTAATTGTAGTAGTGTAATATTTTTAGTCACTTACGGTGTTTTTTATAAAAGAAAACAAGCCAAGAGCGTGTTGGACTAATCATATTTTGGGTTTCGTACTAAATAACGGAATTATCAAAGAAAAATCTGATTTATCAATATATTGGTATTTGTTAGTAAAATATACGTAATAATAAACATATCACTATTATTCAAGTTCATAGGTCAATGGGAAGTTAATAAAATCTTCTGAACAAAATTTTGTGACAGACGACGTACAGACAGACGGACAAACGGACACATGAATGACCATATTGCTATATGGCTCCGTTTGGACCCTTCAGTTATAGAACCCTAAAAATCACTGAACTGTTTGGAACCTTTTTAACAACTGATTTTAAGTAGTAATTTTGTTAAATTGGTATTTATCTGTTCAGTTATTTTAGGAATAAGACCGTATAAAAGATTATGAGATAATTTATTTCAGTAATAAAAAACATAGATAACTTATTTTTGTTTTCTTTTATTTTTTAAGTGTTTTAATCCAGCATTGCATTTATTAATGTATTTAGGAAATATCACCTGTGATAACTATTATATATTTTATATTTTAAACTATTATAATTTTATGCCGAAAACCATTTAAAACCAATTTTTAATTAATGTTTATATCAATTATAAGCACTCCTTTAGTATGATTTTTTTTATTTTTTATTAAAAATATGTGCCGATTATATTGATTATGTTCGCTCAATATTTCTATTACTTCACATATTATTTTGCCGATAAACACGTAGATTTTGTAAAACCATGCTCACTAATAAGATTTAATAATTGGAGGTATTTTGAATGAATGTATTTCTTATTACTTTTTTTAGAAAAAAAATCAATTTGTTTAGTTGATATAAACCTATTTATTTAATGAACTATTTATTTGTTAAAGTATGTAAATAAATATTTTCTTTCAAATTAGGTACTGTTGTTTTTTTTTATTTTTTACACAGAACTGTCATTAAATACCTACTCGCTCCACACCACCACCACCACCGGGCTGCTGGGCTTCTCTTTTTTTGTGCCAATCCCTAACCCTCAATTGGCCACCAAAAAGTTGAGGATCCTAGCTCGGTTCTTTACGTGAGAACAGATGCTTAACCTCAATCAACCGCAAGTTCAATCATTTATGGAGTAGATACTGCTCTCATCTCTAGGATGGATAATCCAGATATCAGCTGGATGCGCTTGAATCTATAAAGAAACAAGCCTAGAAGTTCATCGGCGATGATGCAATGGTCGAGTCGAAGCTCTAAAGTTTTGAGCATAGACGTTTATTTGCTACCCTGTCGGTTTTCTATCAGTAACATTTCGGGGAGTATGCGTTGAAATTTCATAGCTCTAAGTAATTCCCGTTCATCATCGGACCAGTAGACGTACGGCGCTGCGCCACCGGCACATGGTGAATCCTCCACCCACACGTACAAAATGTTTTGGGAACACATTCATTGTGCATACAGCTAAGAAGTGGTATTCCATGCCGGGGTCTGTGTTTCCTGATAGCTAAGTTAAGAGTGAATAGGTTACTTCTAGGCACGCGTGCTCCTACGTCGAACACATCATCATTTACCATCAGTTGAGATGGTGGCGAAACCCGAGCCTGTCAATAGTAAAAAAAATCCCTACGCTTCTGTGCCAACCTCATCCATATCCTAACCTCTTTAACAACAATGTCATCCATCTCGCTGCCGGACGGCCATGATAGTTATTACGAGCAACCGTCTCCAACTTTTGGTTTCTGAATTTACCTGGAGGATTTCATTGCTGGAAATGTTTCCCATATTCGTCTAGCCCATATTCATCCAAAATCCTACCTTAATTATGCGACCGCTGTCGAAAACTTTCCCATTCAAAAGAGTTACCACGCCCCTGGGCATTTAGGGCAGGGAAGGAACAGGGGTGGGTTTTAGTCAGCAAGAGTCTGACACGCCCTCCCGCTCCACCCTAGAGCGGGAGTTGTCATTGGATGATTTCCCACCCCACAAAAAAAAACCAGTGGTGCTTGGCAACTGGGCTTTCCCCAGTTGTAAATACACCCTTTGCGCCAAATGACCTATCTTTTTTCTGTCTCCCGCTTGATTAGGTTTTCCTTACTCCTCCGCTGTTTTTTCTGATTAATTTCGTTCCGGGACTCAAGACAGTCTAATCCTTTCTCTGGGAATCGTCGGGCTTCATTTTTTTTATTTATGAAAACCATTGTTTTGTTTACAAAATAAGAGATACATTGGTCCCCAAACCACATATTACCATATGAATCACTCCATGTACTTACGCGCGCTAACTGCCTACCGGCCGCCGGGCCACCCGCTGCCCATTTCTCAGTGGGTTGCCGACAGCCGCGAGGCGCGTACGTTCGCATAAAATTCGGTCGACCTGACGTACTTTATACGTTTTGAATTCTTAAGACATGGGTAGTACTGGTGTATTATGTGCAGTTGAGGGATGTAGATCCAGCAAGAGAAGAGATAAAAACTTATAATTTTTTAGTTAACCTGCTGATACAGTAATGTGAGTACCTACCTATCTAATTTGTTTTACTATCGTTTTTTAAAGAAGTAGATAAATTGTAAACTTGCATGTTTCGTGTTTTATATTTTATTAAATATTGGTAGGTACGTAATAACTTCTATTATGCGTCTGAGATAAGAATAGAAAGGTCAATGACCTCAATTTGTCAATCGTCATTTGAAAATTACTAAGCTTCAATTTACGGTGGTGTACTAGGAATCTGGAGATTTTATAATCTAAGGTAGAAGCGTAGTAGTCACCTATTACGCTAATTGTGTAAATGAAGGAACAAATCAATGAATCGTGTTTTCAGTTTCCTCTATTTCGTATTTCTAACGTACCACTCCGTATGGCCACGATATGTGGCCATATGGAGTCGTTACGTCATTGATTATAGTGTAGTACCTTACTATTTAATCATTATTAAATAGTTATGCTACGGCTACACTTCGCGATAACGCGAACTACACTTCGTGCGCTCTCTCTCGCACACCGCTCGACGTCGAGGCAGCCCTGGCAATTCACAAACACCACGCGCCGGCGCGCTGCTACAAAGCAAAACTCACTTCAAGCTTGTATGGTTAGGTACATTTTTCGTTCGCAGCGTCTAGCGAGTCGCAGGTATAGGCTATTAAAGCAGTAGGTAGCGAAAATTTTGTATGGAGTGATTCATATGATAATATGTGCCCAAACTAGGCAGCGCCTGTATCTTGGGGGGCGGAGTTGCGATGACATTATAAAAAGACATGTTGTAAATAAAAGAGTCAATAACTAGGATGAAGTATTTTAAAGTACTTACATAATATTTTGGTAATTAGGTTACCTTTTAAAATTAAGCCTAGGATAGAATTAGAGTACAATAAAAGAATAAATTAAAATACAATTCCACATTGTTTGTGGTTTTGTGTGATGGTATGAGTGTGTGTGATATAGATTTGAAAGCGGTATTGGAGCCAGAGGTTTAATGTGCGTATGTTTTTGATGTCAATACGTGTGTGGTATTAAAATAATAATAATAATAAGGGCTTGATTCAGAAAGCAGTAGGTACTTCTGGACACGGCTCGCATTGTCAGGCGGTTCCTCTCTCTGGAGCCCTGACCGCCGGTAGCTTGGACCCTGTTCCCGATACCGCTGGGCTACTACTTTATATTTTAAATGTTATTTTTAAATTTTTTTATTGAAATATTTAAAAATATAATTTAATATGTACTAATAAATACATGGCATAATAATAATAAAGGAAAGAACGGCCGTTTTTAGTACTTTTGCCTACTACTTTGGATACCAAACATTTTGAGTTCCGTTTTAACAACGTAAAAATACCTTATCCTGTTTGTAACAAACGCAACATAGGATTCTTTAATCTTTATTTTCTATGCTAAGAAATGATTTTTTATTCAATGAGGGCGCCACTTATGCAGAGGTAGGCCCTTAAGGACAAAATTGTAGTATTCTACACTTTTGTCTTTAATGGTGGAGTGTGGTCAACTTCTAAAAATTTTGCCATATTTAGTGTTCAATTTTCCATTTTTTATAAAAATAAAAAATCTATAACTTTTGGTTTTTATGAGTTACATTTTTTTTCACAATTTTTTTTAGTACGTATGTTAAACCAGAAATATGCCTTTATTGGATTGAACAGGGTTTTTGTTACATGCTGTATAATACTACACTTTTGTCCTTAAAGATTATAAAAATTATCCCTTAACAGCTCAATCATTGCATACACCGACTTGGCTAAGAATCTCGGTGTCTTAGTTGACAACAACCTGTCTTGGCGGGCTGAAGTGAACGAGGTTAGTCGTAAAGTACACTTCACCTTCCACTCTTTAAAGTCCCTGCAAAGTTTCTTGCCCATTAAAACTAAAATTACTTTAGCTCAAACCTTAATTCAGCCGATCATTGATTACGCTGATGCCTGCTATCTGGATGCCACTGAGGAGCTCTTAAACAAGCTTGAGCGCTTGCAAAACCTGTGCATTCGTTTTGTTTTTGGTCTAAGGAAATTCGACCATGTTTCTCAGTTTCGCAAGGATCTCAAGTGGCTCCCTATCCGTCTTCGCAGGAACACTCGAATATTATGTTTCCTGTACAACATCCTTTGTAATCCTAAATATCCTGGCTACCTGCGTGATCGTTTTTCGTTCACTCGCCCTGCCGACGCCCCTTGTAGATCCCGCCTTAAGCATCATCTCAATTTCCCATCCCATAAACCCATTTCTATTCCCACTCCTTCTCTGTTCATGCGGTACGATTGTGGAACTCACTTCCACCTAATATCCGTGATTCTAAAACTGTCTACCAATTCAAGAAACTAGTCAAAGAGCATTACCTCTCCACCATTCTGTGATTAAATTTATTATTGATATTTATTTTATATTTAATTATGTATTAGGTATATTTTATGTATGAAATATATATGTATTCTAGTCTATTTTATGTTTCTATATCTATTTATACACACTGTGTCTACATTTCTCAACCAACTTTCCAGTCGCAGGTCTGCTGGAAGAAATTTCTTTTGAAATAAGCAGCACCTTTGTGCTCTTCTATCTGTATTTGTTCATTTTTCTCTTTTAATTGTTTGTGTGTGTGCATAAATAAATAAAAAATTTACTAGTGATAGCCGGCACCAATAGTTTTCGTAACCAATATGTTACGTACAGCCACGGACAGATTTCAGTATGCGTGGCATAGCCTTGTGACACACCCTGCAGAACATAACTCGGTATCAAATAGTACGATAGCAAGTTATAATGCAGAATAAGCAACATTTAATGGCAACAGACTAGATATATGAGTTGTAGAGCTTTATTTTGTAAGAGCTTTATTTTTGGCCTCCGTAAATACGACCATGTGTCGGACTTGCGGACCTCTCTCGACCGTCTCGGCGAGACACCCATATTGTATCCTTTCTCTATACTATCCTGCACATTCCTTTTTCTCCTCAATACCTTGGTGAACGCTTTGAGTACCTCGTTCCGAGGGGTAAACTCTGTCGCACTGCCATTTCCCTTCACCTGCGTACTCCGCGACACACTTTCAACCGCTATAATGGCTCCTTTACAGTAACTGCAGTTCGTCTCTGGAACTCTCTTCCACACTCCTTACTACTCTTACTCGCACTTTTTTTCTCAATGACATAATATTATTAGTGTATAAATTGGTATTTAAATGTATTATAAATATTTTTTCACACCATCTGCTCAACAATCTCAAATTATATGTCATGCAAACCTAACCTGAAGTAAGTCATTTAAGACCTGATGTCTAGCAGGGCATTAATATTTTACTGAATTTCATTTTGACCCGTTGGTCATTAATGTAATTTGAATTTGGAACATAAAGTAGAAATCGCATACGAACATTTACGATAGGTAGTAGGTACATACTAATTCCATGCATTCACCATTTAAGATCTGCACTAAAAAACAAATTATTCGAAAATCGAACTGATCATCACGAGTAGAATATAAATAAATAAAAATAGAACACAAATTAAAAAGAGGCGCGAATACTGAAAACTGCTTTGCTTTGTTGTACAACAAATTACTTAACTGCAAATTCTCACAAAAATGTCGAGTAACGATAGTGATTTGACTCCGGAGTACATTTAATCCGAAGCCATTGGCATAACCAACAATCTACTCCCAGAAAAGTCCAAGGAATCGTACATGACAGCCTACGATGATTTTTACAAATGGAAAACTACAAAGGCATCAAGTCTGTATCTGAATCAGTGCCTTTAATCTACTTCCAGCATTTATCATGTACAAAAAAGCCAAGTAGCCTATGGTGCATCTATTCGATGCTCAGGTCAACATTAAGCATCAAAAATAATATACAAATTAATACACACACCAAATTACTGGCACTTTTAAAAAGGAAATCTGAAGGACACCGTGCTAAAAAATCAAAAGTTTTCACAGCTCAAAACGTGGAAATCTTTCTAAATAATAATAATAATATGTAACACACGTACTTAGAATTAATTATTAACACAGCCTGTCAAGTGGTATAACCTTAGATCATCGATGTCATAATAGTCCCGCCGGACGCTACGAGATGGCGCTGTACGACTACGTCACGATTCTAGATCGCGGTGTTAAGATTCTCCGTGAATTAGTGACCCTCGACAGATTAATTATGGCTCCTCGACACTAGATAGAGCTGTACAAATACGTCACAGTCCTGAATCGCGGTGTTATGACTCTCCGTAGCCTAATGACCCCCTAAGGGAATTGTAAGGCAAATCAAGCTATTTCTCCTGCTATCAGCGAGGTGCATCGGCGGATCTAGTCCTTGTGGGAAAGGTCACGCGGGACACCCATGATAGTTGGGTGGAGTAGCCGAGCCAGTATATATTTTTGGATTAGAGGACTAAGTCCCCAGCCCTCGTCCGAGCGGACTCGGCTGTGTGGACCTGCGCCTATATTTTTATAAAGTTTAAAGTCAAGTATTGTTTAAGTAAACACTGTACAATCCTGCTGTTAAATTAAACGTCTCGCGTCACCATCGAGTTTTCTCCACTTCTGTGACGACATCGACCGCCTACAATCTGGCGACCAACGGTGGGCACGAAGAAAAACCCTCCTACAAACTGGCGCCCAACGTGGGGCCCGAAGAAAAACCGAAGTACGTCACACGATCCGGAAGAATCACGACAACAATTGCAAGAGGGAAAGCAGACATGTCGGTGACCATGACTGACGCTCAGTTCGAGGCGCTGCTGTCGAGACTTTCACCAGGAAGACACGGTTCTTTCACCACCTGCAAAGCGGAATTCGACGGGACGAAGGATTCCGAAGTGACAGAGGCATTTTTGGCGGCAGTAACAGTTTTTAAACAAATAGAAAATGTAAGTGATGCAGAAGCGCTCACTGGATTACCACTGCTCCTCAAAGGTGAAGCTGCAGTGTGGTGGCAGGGAGTAAAAAAACATGTCTCCACATGGGCAGATTTTAAAGAACGTCTGCGCCATACTTTTGCTCCAAGGAAACCTGCCTTTGTGTTATTTCAAGAAATCGTTCATGAAACACAAGACGACCACACGACCACTGAAAGTTTCGTGGCACATAAGCGAATGCTGTTCGCTCAACTTCCGGAACCTGAAATACCGGAATCCCATCAACTTCACATGGTATACGGTCAGCTGAAACACGGAATACGTGACAAGATTCCACGCAACTCCGTTAAAAGTTACGACGAGTTACTAGAAGCTGCTCGATGCGTCGAACAAATGTGGAATGACAGGTTGGATGACGGAGACAAACGCAGAGATGAGAAGCCCAAAACTAACTCAAAAATGAAAGTGAAGTGCGAGTTTTGTCCTTTCTTAGGCCATGCTACCGAACAGTGTAGGAAGCTGAAAAAGAAGCAACAGGAGTTAGAAGCAACTGGATTGGATAAGGTTCCTGAGGTCCCATCCAAGGCTGAAGCTCCTACCAAATCTACGCAGGATCCATCTCCGTTCGCACCCAGAGTGTCATGTTACGGCTGTGGTACACCTGGCGTAGTTCGCAGTAGTTGCCCAACATGCTGCACAAATAAACAACGTTCAACACAATCGGCAAACTTAAGCTTTTGCCCGGTTAATGTCCAATCGGATGTAAGAAACACGCTTAAGACTCGGTTAACAACCGCCCCGGTATCACGGCAGGCCGATAAAACAAAGCCCTACACCCTCAAGACCGATGCCAGTAGCTACGCGCTTGGGGCAGTTCTGGTCCAGGGGGAGAAGGAAGATGATCACCCGGTTGAAAATACGGAAGCCATGAAACACCTGCCAAGAAGAGGACGACTTAGAAAGGAGAGAGTTGTCAGCACGCCTCTCCCTGGAGCCAAACGAGGACGAGGACGTCTTAAGAAACAATAGCAACCCATTATCCAGTCCTTCTCGCCGGGACGTCTTCGAGGACTGAGGGGGAGATTGTAACACACGTACTTAGAATTAATTATTAACACAGCCTGTCAAGTGGTATAACCTTAGATCATCGATGTCATAATAGTCCCGCCGGACGCTACGAGATGGCGCTGTACGACTACGTCACGATTCTAGATCGCGGTGTTAAGATTCTCCGTGAATTAGTGACCCTCGACAGATTAATTATGGCTCCTCGACACTAGATAGAGCTGTACAAATACGTCACAGTCCTGAATCGCGGTGTTATGACTCTCCGTAGCCTAATGACCCCCTAAGGGAATTGTAAGGCAAATCAAGCTATTTCTCCTGCTATCAGCGAGGTGCATCGGCGGATCTAGTCCTTGTGGGAAAGGTCACGCGGGACACCCATGATAGTTTGGTGGAGTAGCCGAGCCTATATATAGTTTTTGGATTAGAGGACTAAGTCCCCAGCCCTCGTCCGAGCGGACTCGGCTGAGTGGACCTGCGCCTATATTTTATATAAAGTTTTTAACGTCAAAGTAGCATTGTAAACACTGTAATCCTGCTGCTAAAATAAACGACTCACGTCACCATCGAGTTTTCTTCACTTCTGTGACGACATCGACCAACCCTCCTACAAATATTATTTTATTTGGTTTATTTTTTTATCAATTTAACAAAAAATAAACCAACAAAATGTGCAACAACAAAAAACGCAGAAAAAAGAAGACCAAACAATAAATCAACATTAAATACCGAAAAACAGTTATACATCAACGAAATGGCGATGAATTAACTGACCAAATAACCGAACGTTATGCTGACAAGAAGCCGGGCCAAATTGCTGACCACACACCTAACATCTTCGGGTTCGTCGCTCAGCTCCGCCTCGCAGCCGCCGGGACCTGCACCAGCCGTGAGTCGAGTGATTCCGGCCGCTGCAGTTGCGTCGAGCTCGAGCGACGAATATTTCTCGCCGCCGACGTCACCACCACCTGCGCGTCGACGGGGAAGAGGCCGACCTCCGGCCAGCTTAGGAACTCGAGGCCCTCCGGCCTCTGATAGGGTCCCCGCTGCCGTTGGAAGTGTGCAGCGCATGATATGGACGCAATCCATAAACGAAAATGTCATGCGCTCATACTTTGGGGCTACAGAGAGGGGAATTAACCTGACTGCGTACCATGGTCGGATGCTCTCTCTGTTTCAGGTGCTTGAGCTAGCTGTCAAGGTTTCGGCCCAGCGACTGTCGGATCAAGTGCGGGTTATCCAGCGTAACCGTATGCTGGATGACGCCGTACTTGATAGACTACGCCTTGAATCACGGAGTAGCCGTGTCTCACCTGTTTCGCCACTGGCCGCGGTGCAACTGCAACCCAGTGCTCCACCGCGACCCGACCACGTTGGTGAGGATGATGATGACGCAGCTATATCCGTGAGTACTCAATGCAATGAACGATTGAGGAGCGCTTTGGAGGATGCATTCCGGGAGTACCGCTCCACACCGCCTGGGCTTAGACCTCGTCTACCTCGTTTGCCCATGCATAAGAAAAATAAGGCGCTGGTGTGTGCTCTAGATTCGCAGCTATCAAATTGTTTTGATAGCAGCAAAGACCTTGCCGATACCCACTCAATCTTATACTGCGCAGATGCAGCGGCATGTCATGTAGCTCACATCAATTTCACCAATTGTGACAGAGCTACACGACCTGCTGTACCAGCTTGGCAGTGTAGGATTAAGCGTCGTATCAGTGAGGCTAGAGCACTCATCGGCAAGCTTATCTGCTTCAGGGAGGCCAACACTCGCCCTAGGGTGATGCGTTTCGTGAGGGGGGCGTTCTCTGCGACTGATATTAGTTCCCGAGATTATCTGACCCACGTCACAGAGCGTATTGACTTCCTGAAGCAGAAGGTCTATGCATGGGCAAATCGTATTCGTCAGTACAAGCGGCGAGTGGAGCGGTACACTCAGAATCGCACTTTCCAATGCAACGAAAGGTGGGTTTATAGGGCTTGGGAGCGACCGGACCAAGGTGTGTCCGATAGAAATCTACCGGATGATGACGCTATGAGTTCATTCTGGCGCAGCATCTGATCGGTGCCTGTCAGGTACACCGAGGGTGATTGGACTCGAGAGGTCGAGCGCGCGTGCGACCTTATACCAGAAATGGGGGCAATTACCATCAGCCCCCAAGATGTAACTCGTGCAGTCCGTCCATTGCCTAACTGGAAATCTCCAGGGCCGGACGGGCTGCACAATTTCTGGATCAAATGGTTTCAAAGGTCGCACGCTCGTTTGGCAGCTCAGTTCCAGTCTGCCTTAGAGTCAGGGTCGCTTCCCCAGTTTCTTACGACAGGAATAACCCACCTGCTCCATAAATCAGGTAGTACTGCGGAACCTAAGAATTATAGACCAATCACGTGTTTACCGACGGTCTGTAAAGTTCTTACATCCATTCTGAGAGCTAAAATTAACATCCATATTGATAAAAATCGTATTATGTCAGCCTCCCAGAATGGATGTAGGAATGGGTCCCGTGGTACTAAGCAGGTGCTCCTCATCGATATTGCTATTAGCCAATAGGTTCGTCGTTCTCGAAGAGATCTGTCGACATGTTGGATATATTACAAGAAGGCCTATGACTCGGTGCCACATACATGGCTCATCAGGGTGCTGGAGTTGTACAAAGTTGATGCAACTCTGCGCACCTTCCTGATGTCGTGTATGGGGCAGTGGAGTACAGTCCTTCACTATCCAGGATGTCGGCAGATACAGGAGAACAGCGAACCGGTAAGGATCGAGCGTGGCATATTCCAGGGCGACAGTCTGAGTCCACTGTGGTTTTATCTGGCCCTCAACCTTGATAAATGAATATCCGGGACACTCTATAATGAATAACTGCATGCCTGGTTGTACTTTGTTGGAAATAATGAAAGAGATTATAAAATGTAATTTTAACCAGGATACTATACTCATAATTTTAGGTGGTGATAGGGGTACCGTGAACAAAGGAGAATTGCTCCAATATTATAGAACCTTGTCTGACCTTAATTTAAGAAAAATTGTGATGTTCACTTTCCCTTATAGCCAAAGTTTGCCACAGGAAGAAAATCAAATTAGATATCATATGAATATAAAATTGCACAATTTGTTATTTAATAATAACTTATTCCATCTCATTGACCTTAACAATTATATTGGTAATCGTTTTTATTTGACAAAAGATAGGAATCATATAGATAGATACTATCTTTCAAATTATTGTAGGAGACAGATAGCTGTGTCGCTATCATATTTATTTTGTATAACAGCCAAGAATTTGGCTAAACAAATTGCTTCTATTGAGCAATGCAATGACATTTTTCATAATTCTGCCAATGTCTTGGCATCAAATTTTGACATTATTAATAATTTAAATTAGAAATTAAGACAACAGAGACAATCTCTAGCAATTATTTAAAGAATGGTGAAAACAATGTTTTAAAATCAACAAATAGTATCAACCTGGTGCACCAAAATATTTATGGTTGTATGGGCAAGGATTTAGAAATAGAATTATTCCTTAAATTTAACAATGTAGATATTCTTTGTATAACTGAACATTGGCTTAAAAGCCATCAGATTATGTTTAATTATAGTAATCACCAGGTTGGTAGTTCGTTCAGCAGAGTAAACGCTATACATGGTGGCTCATTAATTTTCATAAATAATATACTTAAGTTTAAAGACCGCAAGGATATTGTGAGCCTCTCTGTTGAACAGACAGTTGAAATTGCCTGTATTGAATTGGAGCAGTTTGTTATATTAAGTGTGTACAGACCACCTAAAGGATTGTATGATTGTTTTGAAAAAGTAATGGATGAAGTGTTGCAAAAAATTTGTAACTCTAGTAAGTCTGTCATCGTTTGTGGCGACTTCAACGTTAATTTGTTAGAAACTTCTAGCCTAAGCACTAAAATTATAAGTTTGTTTCAGTCATACAATCTTGTAAATCTATTTATGGAGCCTACTAGAATAACCCCCACTACTGCATCTTGCCTAGATAATATTTATGCAGATATTTTACCTACCCACAAAAAAATTATTAATTTATTAGACTCTGATCATAGTGGACTATTTATCACTATACCAAATATAAACAAATATAAACGAAAAAAAGATATCACTGTTAACCCAAAATCTAAAGGTCGCTTGGAAACATTTAAAACTAAACTCTCAAATAAAATCCCACTTTTGTCAACTAATGATGACCCTAATCAACATTATAATGATTTTTTCAAAATGTATTGCACGCAATTTGATACTACTTTTATTCCTAAGACGATTTCGGTAAATAGCAATACTTCCTTCAGTGACTGGGCCACCATTGGTATTAATAAAAGTAGAAAACGGCTGTATGAGCTGTATGAAGAACGGACTTATATTAACACTGTAGAATTTAATTTATATGTTAAGAATTATTCTAAATTATTTAAAAAAGTATGTTATTTGGCGAAATCTCGCTACTTAAGTTCAAAAATTAAAAATAGTAGTAATGTAATTAAAATGACTTGGGATATTATTAATAGCGAAACGGGAAGGTCTTGCAACCGAAGTAGTGATTACAGCCTTGCTATTGATGACAGTATCATTAAATCAGATTCGCAAGTCGCCGCGGCATTTGAAAATTTCTTTGCAGAGATTCCCGTATCGACTACAAAATCTCTAAATTCATCACAAAAATTAGCTGCAGAAATTTTACTTAAAGAAAACGTTCCAGTTTGTGAATCCCAATTTTATTTCCAATATGTCACTTGTAATGATGTAATCAAAACTTTTAATACTTTAAATGTTAAAAAGACTGCAGATCTATGGGGTAATTCTGTTGACGTTGCTAGGTCTATTATAGACATTGTAGCACCTACTTTAGCAGTAATTTTTAATAATTGTATAGATTGTGGTGAGTTTCCTGATCTAATGAAATATAGTAAAATTATACCATTGTTTAAATCGGGTAGTACATCAGACCCTACTAATTATAGACCTATATCAGTGCTACCTACTTTTAGTAAAATTTTTGAGAAAATTATTTTAGATCAAATTCAAAGATATTTTAATAAACACAAATTATTACACAACAAACAGTTTGGTTTCACAAAGGGTCGTTCAACAACTGATGCTGGTGTTGAACTTTTGGGACACATTTATAATGCATGGGAAGATAAATGCGATGCGTTGGGCATTTTTTGCGATTTGTCTAAGGCTTTCGATTGCGTTCTCCATGATACATTGATCAGGAAGCTGCACTACTACGGAGTCCGGGGCGCCTCTCTGGATCTTCTTACTTCATACTTGAGTAATAGGATTCAGAGAGTTGATGTGAACGGCAAAAGGTCTTCCGGGTCTGTAGTCAGAATGGGGGTTCCTCAAGGCTCAATTCTGGGTCCTTTTTTGTTTCTAATCTATATCAACGACTTGCCTTACCTCATAAAGGATAAACATGATATAGTGCTGTATGCAGATGACACTTCACTTTTATTTAAACTCAAACGTCAGCAGGTGGTTGTTGATAATGTAAATAATGCTCTTTCAACTGTAGTTAACTGGTTTAATGTCAATAATCTTCTCCTTAACGAGAAAAAAACAAAATGCATAAAGTTCACATTACCCAATGTAATACAAGTGAACACTAGTGTGTCAATAAAGGGTGAAGAGTTGAAACCCGAGGATTCCACAGTGTTCTTAGGTTTAACTTTGGATGCGCAGCTTCAGTGGAGCCCCCATATAGATAAACTGTCCAAAAAACTTAGCTCTGCAGCATACGCCGTAAGGAAAATTCGTGGTTTAACTGATTTAGAGACAGCTCGTTTAGTATACTTTAGTTATTTTCATAGTGTGATGTCGTACGGCATTCTGTTGTGGGGTAATGCCGCCGATATTCAGACAATTTTTGTTTTACAGAAAAGGGCTATTCGTGCAATTTATAAATGAAGTCCCAGACACTCCCTCAGAGACAAATTTAAAGAGATTAATATTATGACTGTTCCCTCTCAATATATTTATGAGAATCTCATGTATGCACATAAAAATATTAATCTGTTTAAAAGATACAGTGATATCCATAGCATAAATACTAGGAACAAACACAAATTTATTGTACCAAAAACCAGGCTCAAGAAAAAAATAGGTGGTTCGTTTAGATGTCAATGTATACGTGTCTATAATAAACTTCCTAGCCAAATTCAAGAACTAAGCATAAATAAATTTAAATCATTTATTAAACGTAAGCTATGCCAGAAAGCTTTTTACACAATTAATGACTTTCTTGAGGACAAAAAGGCGTGGGATTGAGCTGCTTCAATGATATACATGAGCCATTGTTTTCATATGTACTACTTACTGATGAAAAATTTTTTATATATATATTTTTTTTTTTTAATATTCGTTTTGACATGAATACTTGTATAGTATTGTATTATATTTTTTATTTTATTTTTTTATTGACATTTTATTATTATTATTTTTTTTTTGACTTGAATACTTTGTTAAGTATTATATTTATTTTTTTGATTGACATATTATGATTACTATTTTGTTTGACACAAATATTTACTTTGTAAAGTATTATATTTTTTTTTTTTTTTGATTACTTAATTATTGTAAATGTGAGGACTATGTGGGTTATTATTATTATTTTCTCCTCCTTTTTACAGTAATTTTCAACGTTGTCTGACAGTTTGAGTACTTTTGCGGCCTACCCAAATGTCTTTTCTTTGGTATTGTTCGTCATGTCATTGAGCTCCTTAGTGGTTTTTAAGTTGAGCTATTCGACTATTGACAAATGCTTGCACTGACTGGACAGGTCCACTCAAATATGTTTGGTTCTTTCTTCAAAAGACCACTACAGACACTAAGCTGCATGGTCCTCATATAGAATAATGTGAATGCGAGAACTATGTATGTCGTTATATTCATGTAGATTTTATGATTGTCTGGCAGTTTGAGTATTTTTTGCGGCCTACTCAAATGTCCTTACTTTGGTATTGTTCGTCGGTTCGTTGAGCACCTCAGAGTTCTGAGTTGAGCTTCGCGATGACTGACAAATGCTTGCACTGTCTGGACAGGTCCACTCGAATTCGTGTGTTGCTTTCTTCATAAAGCTCATCCCAGACATAAACGTACATGGTTCTCATATGATCTAACCAGTCCACATTGTATGGATTTGAACACTAAAAGAGACTTTGACCTCTGAGTTTGTTTCGGTGTTTCTTCTCAGGGTAGTCAGCTAGGAAACACCGGCCTCATCTAGCTTAAACTGACAAAAAACATTGACGTGTAAAAGTGTTCCTTGTAACCTATTTACTGAATAAACATCATTTATCATTTATCATTTAACCCTCTCAGTAAACTACTAGAGGGTTCGGGACAGGGCTTTCGGTTGAGAAGAGGTGGTCAGGTCATATCACACCTCCTCTACATGGATGATCTGAAACTCTTTGCCCCCAACAACTTGCAACTGATGAAGCTACTGAAGGTAACAGAAACCTTCAGTAGCGCCATCAGGATGGAATTTGGTGTGGATAAATGTGCAGTCATGCATGTAAAGCGAGGGGAGATTATGGAATCCCTGGGAACTCAACTCTCGGATTCCGTACACCTTAGATCCCTCTGCTTAACCGAAACCTACAAGTATTTGGGTATGTCGGAAGCGTTAGGCATCAATACTACTGACGTGAAACAGTCGCTGCAGGAGCGCTTCTTTGGCCGCCTGAATAAAGTACTAAATAGTCTTTTATCAGGCGGGAACAAGGTGCGCGCCTTCAACGGTTGGGTCATGCCGGTATTGATGTACTCTTTCGGCATACTCAAATGGACTCAGACGGAACTTGATGCCCTGGATAGGAGGGTCCGCACACTGCTGACTGCAAATCGGATGCATTACCTACGATCATCGATGATGAGGCTGTATATCCCACGGAAATGTGGGGGTCGTGGTTTCTTAAATCCTAAGACCCTACACAACCGCGAGGTATGCAGCCTTAGGGAATATTTCCTAGAAACCGACGTGGGTATGCATCGAGATGTCGTCGCTGTGGACAAAGGCCTCACCCCGCTCTCCTTGGCAAACGAGAACTGGCGCAAACTTAAAGTACTGGATACTAATGACCGCAGGGAAGTATGGCAGAGCAAGGAGCTACACGGACGCTTTTTTTTTTTTTTTTTTTTTTTAGATCTCTTAGCGTCCGTATCCTGGCTGCGCTTTGGTGACCTCTTCGGGGAAACCGAAAGTTTTGTCTGTGCAATTATGGACGAAGTTATGATGACGAATAACTACCGGAAATATATTGTGAAGGACGGTACGGTTGACATCTGTCGGGCATGCCACCGGCCCGGGGAATCTATACGACACATTATTTCTGGTTGTTCTCGTCTAGCTAACGGAGACTATTTGCATAGACACAACCTTGTAGCCAGGATTATCCACCAGCAACTTGCTCTTAAATACAATCTTGTTAAATCTGAAGTACCGTACTATAGGTATGAGCCCGAACCAGTTCTCGAAAATGGCAATATCACGTTGTATTGGGATCGATCTATCATCACTGATAGGACTATTGTTGCCAATAAGCCTGACATAGTGGTGATAGATCGACAAGAGCGTCGCACAATGATTGTTGATATAGCTGTCCCTCATGACGAGAACCTCGTGAAGGCTGAGAAAGGAAAAAAAACAAAGTATCTTGATCTGGCTCGCGAGGTTGTCGACATATGGGAGGTGGATACAGCAGTCATTGTGCCGATAGTCGTGACGGCCAATGGCTTAATAGCCAAGAGTTTTTAGTACTTTTTATTTTTTTTTCTTGTTTTTTTTTTTATGGTAAGTATAATAGGTACTAGCTACCCCGCACATGAATCGATAGCTTGTGTGCGATGTACTGATGTGATGTTTTGACTCTAAGTTAAAAATAATTATTATTATTGAAAACCTTCGTAAGGTGTATTTAATAATAAACTTTTACGCGCTTTTCGTGGAAATCAACTTATAAACATTAAAATCGAAGACATCGAGAAACATTCAGATTTGTTGCTGGTATCAAAGAAAGAACGGTCATTCGTAGTCCGTGGAGAATAAGTAAGAATAATCGAAAAGTACCAAGCTCTACGACCCTCTAATATGAACTCTAACAGATTTTTCGTAGCTTATAATAATGGCAAGTGCACCAAGTCAAGTCATTGGAAAAAATAAGATCAGCAGCGTGCCGAAAAAAATTGCGAAATACCTGAAAATTACAAATGCCGAGCGCTACACGGGCCATTGTTTCAGGAGAACATCGGCTACTCTATTGGCGGATTCAGGAGCAGACATGAGCCAGATTAAAAGACACGGTGGCTGGAAATCTGATGTAGTAGCAGAGGGCTACATTGAAAATTTTATACAAAATAAGGATAAAATAAGCTGCCTCAATAGTGTCAACATCAAACTTAAAACACCGTTGATAACTGATCCTTCGACTCCTTTGTCATCTCAACCATCCGCATCAAAACACTACTCATGTAGCCTGCTGTCTCAAGTACCACCTTCACCAACTTTAACGATCGAAAATGGTCCTCAGCAGAGCCGTTTCTGAAACTTTACCAATAACACTCAAAAAAGTCTACCTCAACTTCAATAAATGTACCGAATAAAACATAAATTTGTCTTTCCACAACTGGTCTAATGTATCAAATGTTACCTTTAACTTTTATTTGTTTTAAACAGGTATATTATTTGTAGTTCTATAAATACTTTGAATCTAATACTATTGCTTTTTATTGTCTCGTAGATAGTGTTAAAAATAGAGTATTCTCCTCAGTGATAAAGGTGCCTTCTTCTTGGGCCACCTTGAATCCTACGCTGCACTCAGGATTCTGGTCTTAACTCCCTCACATTGCTCGGGAGTTAACTCTAAACTCCCTCGCTCCGCTCGGGAGTTAACACAAGGATCCTTCGTATTGCTCGAGATTCAATACGGCACCCGCTACATAAGACAGTACTTTATCCCCTTAGTGCATAATCTACTATTATAGCCTTATTTACATAGGTTTATATTGTACACGATAGGTATGTATTGTAGGATCGTGGTAGGGGCGATAGTAGTACCGTCCCTACCGTCGTCATCACCGACGCTGACGCCATCATCAACCTCAACGTGCCGTTTGTCAGTTCTACAAAAACAGCACCAGGTTTTCCTCAGGCAGCTGGATCTAGGGCCAGACCCAGACTAAAGTTTTTAGATATCTCTATCTTCATCTTTGACTTCTGGCAGTTTCTGTCCCTGTTTTTTGTTTTCTTAACTATTACTATATTTTTATAATGACGTCCTTAATTACTATTATATATAGCCTGCACTCTCTCACTTCTGGCCAAAGGCCTCCTTATATTCCTTCCACTGTTCTCGGTTCTGTGTCTCCTCTTTGCAATTCCCAAGGAAGACACCCAAAGTCATACCGCCTGCTAATGGTTAGTAAGTAGTAATTACCTTTTATAGTCAAAATAATGGACTTTGATTTTCAAGTGACGTATTTTTGTGACGAAATTTTAATTAACTAAATATTGTGGTCGTAACACATCATTTTCCTGTAGCTACGTATATTTTTCCCCCCTTTATAGTCGGAAGCGCACCTGAGTAAATCGCATTCATCGCTAGTCAGCACACTTGTACAGACGTCTCATAAAATGGCGACTTTAATATTATTTATAACTTTCGTATCTTTACTTCTTCATGCAGCACTTACGCTGCCAATTTCCCAAGATCTAGAATCAGGGCCATCAAAAGAAAGTAACCAAGATATCAAGCAAACTGAAAGGACTCTTGTGCTTAATCCTTATACAATTCAAAGACATGGTGAAGATACTGACCAAGTGAAGAATTTAGACAGTGTAATTTTCGATCGTGCTTTGAAAAGAACCAAGAGACAAGCGATTGATGGAAATCACGGCTGTTCTGAAGGAATGATGTGGGATGATTATATTTCAAAGTGCATACCATTTGAGAAGTAAGTTTTTCTTTTAATACTTTTTTTCTCCATCTTTTGTTATCGAGTTGTTAAGCAAAGGCTGTCTACAGTATCTAAGATACTATTAACACATCAATTAATTCCAAACAATTTGATCCATTATTTTTGGTTAAACACAAAATAATTTGTGTTTTTTTTATAGTTAAACCATTTAATAATATTCTGTTAATTATTTTTTTACAGGTATGATGAATTAATCCTAGATTCATCAGAAATATCACCATCCGTAAATTTAACGACATATTGAAACATCAATATTTGTATTTATTCAACTCTTGACCCAAATCGACCTTATTCAATTACTGTAGTTGTAATAATTATTTTTTATTAGACTGAGAATTTTGTCGTTGTATTGACTGCCTCAGCGAAGCTTGCCGAGAAGACTGGCTCGACTCATTTGCTGCCAAATATTGCAAGAACATTAGAATGTTATACATCTGCATTTGCTGCCAAATATTGCAAGAACATTAGAATGTTATACATCTGCATTCTAATGGGAAAAAAGTGACAGTATTCTGTATTTAAACTAAATACTTATTTTTAGTTACTAACAGTGTAATTTTTAAAAAAAACGTGTTGGATTTAGCATATTTTGGGTTCCATACCAATTGATGGCATTATCAAAGAAAAATCTAATGTATCAATATATTGATATTATTACTAACTTTGAAGTTCATAGGTCAATGGGAAGTTAAAAAATTCTTTAGGACAAAATTTTGTGACAGACGACCTACAGGCAGACGGACAGACGGACACGTTAGTGACAGCAATAGGGCTCCGTTTTTACCCTTCAGGTATGAAACCCTAAAAATCACTGAATTGTTTGGAATCTTTTTATGAACTGTTTTTATGTAGTAATTTTGTTAAATAGGTGTTTATCTGTTCAGTGATTGTATGAATAAGACTGCATAAAAGATTTTATGTGGTAATTTATTACAATAATAAAACACATACTTAACTTTTTACTGAAATCTCTATATTGTAAATAATCTTTAGTTAAATTATTAAACATTTAGTTAAATTTAAAGATTATGAACTATATTGATACGAGTATATTTTGTTATAATTTAAGAATTTTTAATCAAGCATTTATTAATGTATATAGTCATTTATTTAGGAAATATCACCTGTGATAACTGTAATGTATTTTATATTTTAAATTTTCATAGTTTTATGCCGAAAACCATTTAAAACCAAGTTTTAATTTATGTTGTAATTACAATTATAAGCACACCTTTATTACAATTTTTTAACTTTTAAAAAATATGTTCCGATTATATTGATTATGTTTGCTCAATATTTCTATTATTTTACATATTATATTTTCGATAAACACGTAGGTTTTTTAAAACCATGCTGAGTAAAAATATTTAATAATTGGAGGTATTTTGAATCAATGTATCTCTAATTACGTTTTTAGAATAAAAAATCAATTTGATAAGTTGATATAACTTATATAACCTATTTGTTGAACTTATTTATTTGTTTAACTATATGAATAAATATTTTCTTTCAGTTTACCGTTGTTTTTTTTATTTTTTTACACAGAACTGTCATTAATTACCTACTCGCTCCTATACTTCACCCACATTTCATTATTATTATTATTTTATTATTATTATTATTTATCATTCAGAACCTGATCCACCACTGCCACCATCACCACACAACACCACTCTACCACACCACCATCACACCACAACCACACCATCACCACACAACACCACTCTACCACACCACCATCACACCACAACCACACTACCACCACCTCCGCTGCTGGGCTTATACATTCTCTTTTTTTGTGCCAATCCCTAAGTTTCAATTGGCGACCAAAAAAAAGTTGGGGATCATAGCTCGGTTCTTCACGTGGGAACAGATGCTTAACGTCTATCAACCGCAGGTTTGATAATGTATGGAGTAGATACTGTAATCATCTCTGGGATGGATCATCCAGATATCAGCTGGATGCGCTTGAATCTATAGAGAAACAAGCCTAGAAGTTCATTGGCGATGATGCAATGGTCGAATCGAAGCTCTAAAGTATTGAGCATAGACGTTTATTTGCTAGCCTGTCGGTTTTCTATCAGTAACATTACGGGGAGTATGCGTTGAAATTGCATAGCTCCAAGTCATTCCCGTTCATCATTGGACCACTAGACATACGGCGCTGCGCCACCGGTATATGGTGAATCCTCCACCCATACCTACAAAATGTTTTGGGAACACATTCATTGTGCATACAGCTAAGAAGTGGAATTCCCTGCCGGGGTCTGTGTTTCCTGATAGCTAAGTTAAGAGTGAATAGGTTACTTCTAGGCAAGCGTGCTCCTACGTCGAACACATCATCATTTACCATCAGTTGAGATGGTGGCGAAACCCGAGCCTGTCAATAGTAAAAAAAATCCCTACGCTTCTGTGCCAACCTCATCCATATCCTAACCTCTTTAACAACAATGTCATCCATCTCCTGCCGGACGGCCATGATAGTTATTACGAGCAACCGTCTCCAACTTTTGGTTTCTGAATTTACCTGGAGGAATTCATTGCTGAAAATGTTTCCCATATTCGTCTAGCCCATATTCATCCGAAATCCTACCTTAATTACACGACCGCTGTCGAAAACTTTCCCATTCAAAAGAGTTACCTCGCCCCTGGGCATTTAGGGCAGGGAAGGAACAGGGGTGGGTTTTAGTCAGCAAGAGTCTGACACGCCCTCCCGCTCCACCCAGAGCGGGAGAAGTCATAGGATGATTTCCCACCCCACGAAAAAAAAAACCAGTCGTGCTTGGCAACTGAGCTTTCCCTAGTTGTAAATACACCCTTTGTGCCAAATGACCTATCTTTTTTCTGTCTCCCGCTTGATTAGGTTTTCCTTACTCCTGCGCTGTTTTTCTGATTAATTTCGTTCCGGGACCCAAGACAGTCTAATCCTTTCTCTGGGAATCGTCGAGCTTCATTTTTTTTATTTATGAAAACCATTGTTTTGTTTACAAAATAAGAGATACATTGGTCCCCAAACCACATATTACCATATGAATCACTCCATGTACTTACGCGCGCTAACTGCCTACCGGCCGCCGGGCCACCCGCTGCCCATTTCTCAGTGGGTTGCCGACAGCAGCGAGGCGCGTACGTTCGCATAAAATTCGGTCGACCTGACGAACTTTATTATAGTTTTGAATTCTTAAGACATGGGTAGTACTGGTGTATTATGTGCAGTTGAGGGATGTAGATCCAGCAAGAGAAGAGATAAAAACTTATCATTTTTTAGTTAACCTGCTGATACAGAAATGTGAGTACCTACCTATCTAATTTGTTTTACTATCGTTTTTTAAAGAAGTAGATAAATTGTAAACTTGCATGTTTCGTGTTTTATATTTTATTAAGTATTGGTAGGTACGTAATAACTTCTATTATGCGTCTGAGATAAGAATAGAAAGGTCAATGACCTCAATTTGTCAACCGTCATTTGAAAATTACTAGGCTTCAATTTACGGTGGTGTACTAGGAATCTGGACATTTTATAATCTAAGGTAGAAGCATAGTAGTCACCTATTACGCTAATTGTGTAAATGAAGGAACAAATCAATGAATCGTGTTTTCAGTTTCCTCTATTTCGTATTTCTAACGTACCACTCCGTATGGCCACGATATGTGGCTATATGGAGTCGTTGCGTCATTGATTATAGTGTAGTACCTTACTGTTTAATCATTATTAAATAGTTATGCTACGGCTACACTGCGCGATAACGCGAACTACACTTCGTGCGCTCTCTCTCGCACACCGCTCGACGTCGAGGCAGCCCGCGCCGGCGCGCTGCTACAAAGCAAAACTCACTTCACGCTTGTATGGTTTTATTTTTTTTTTTTTTTTTTGGGGGGGTGGGAAATCATCCTATGACTTCTTCCGCTCTAGGGTGGAGCGGAAGGGTGTGTCAGACTCTTACTGACTAAAACCCACCCCTGTTCCTCCCTGCCTCGAGTGCCCGGGGGCGAGGTAACTCTTTCGAATTTATCCTCCACCCCCGGGCAGGCACCGGCCTTGGCAGGCCCCTTCACTTGGCTGACAACTCTTTGAGGCGCGCGTGGAACACTACGCGCCGTCGACTCTCGGGCCTGGTGCTGATCGGGCGGCGAGTTACCCACTACTCGTCGTCCGCAGGCCCGGGTCTACGGTGGCCGGAGATCGTCTCGCGGCCCCTGGCGTCTCCTGCGGCGGTCGCGGCTGGGGGCGCTAGGGCGACTCGGCTGTTGTTGAGCCTCCCTAACGTATGCCGCCTCCCTCTTCGCGAGCATTACTGCTTCGCAGAAGGAGGAGAGGGCCTCCCATTCCCTCTCGCTCCGTACCATGGTCTGAACCAGGGCACGGCGCGAGAGGTCGCTGTCGCCTATCGCATCCACGAGGACACGGCGGTGTTCTGCCCAAGCGGGGCAAACCTCCACCGTATGCTCCACCGTGTCCTCTGGGCGATCCTCGCAGTGGAAACACTCAGGGGTCACCTCCGCCTTGACACGACACAGGTACCTCCCGAAACAGCCATGTCCGGTGAGCACCTGCGTCAGGCGGAAGGTGAGGGCGCCGTGACGCCTCTCCAGCCACTCCTCAAAGAGGGGCACTACCGCCTCGATGGTGGCGTGCCCAGCGCTGGGTTGCGACAGTCGCTCTCTCCATGTCACCATGAGATCCTGCCGGAGCTCGGTCCGCCGAGCCGCGAGTTGTCGCGGCAGCGGAGTTTCGCCCCGGCGTTTGGCCTCCTCGCGCCACTCGTACAGGTGCGCGAGGATTTTTGCCTCCAGATCCCACGGTGACAGTCCGGCAAGGAGGCTCGCCGCCTCACGGGAGATCGTGCGGTATCCGCGGATGATGCGGATCGCCATGACCCTCTGGGACGCGTTCATCAGGCGAGCTGATCGCTGCCTCAACGAACGCGCCCACACCGGTGCCCCGTAGAGGGCCATGGACCGCACGATCCCCGCGTAGAGCCTCCGGCAGGAGGCGTTTGGCCCCCTCAGATTGGGTAGGAGCCGCTTCAAGGCGGCCCCGGCCCTGTCCAATCTGGGAGCCAAACGTCGAAAATGTTCGACGAAGTTCCACCGGCTGTCGAGGACGAGGCCCAGGTACTTCATCGTACCATCGACGCCGATGCGAACCCCTCCACGCTGGTATGGTTAGGTACATTTTTCGTTCGCAGCGTCTAGCGAGTCGCAGGTATAGGCTATTAAAGCAGTAGGTAGCGAAAATTTTGTATGGAGTGATTCATATGGTAATATGTGCCCAAACTAGGCAGCGCCTGTATCTTGGGGGGCGGGGTTGCGATGACATTATAAAAAGACATGTTGTAAATAAAAGAGTCAATAACTAGGATGAAGTATTTTAAAGTACTTACATAATATTTTGGTAATTAGGTGACCTTTTAAAATTAAGCCTAGGATAGAATTAGAGTACAATAAAAGAATAAATTAAAATACAATTCCACATTGTTTGTGGTTTTGTGTGATGGTATGAGTGTGTGTGATATAGATTTGAAAGCGGTATTGGAGCCAGAGGTTTAATGTGCGTATGTTTTTGATGTCAATACGTGTGTGGTATTAAAATAATAATAAGGGCTTGATTCAGAAAGCAGTAGGTACTTCTGGACACGGCTCGCATTGTCAGGCGGTTCCTCTCTCTGGAGCCCTGACCACCGGTAGCTTGGACCCTGTTCCCGATACCGCTGGGCTACTACTTTATATTTTAAATGTTATTTTTAAATTTTTTTATTGAAATATTTAAAAATATAATTTAATATGTACTAATAAATACATGGAATAATAATAATAAAGGAAAGAACGGCCGTTTTTAGTACTTTTGCCTACTTTGGATATCAAACATTTTGAGTTCTGTTTTAACAACGTAAAAATACCTTATCCTGTTTGTTACAAACGCAACATAGGATTCTTTAATCTTTATTTTCTATGCTAGGAAATGATTTTTTATTCAATGGGGGCGCCACTTATGCAGAGGTAGGCCCTTAAGGACAAAATTGTAGTATTCTACACTTTTGTCTTTAATGGTGGAGTGTGGTCAACTTCTAAAAATTTTGCAATATTTAGTGTTCAATTTTCCATTTTTTATAAAAATAAAAAATCTATAACTTTTGGTTTTTATGAGTTACATTTTTTTTAGTACGTATGTTAAACCAGAAATATGCCTTTATTGGATTGAACAGGGTTTTTGTTACATGCTGTATAATACTACACTTTTGTCCTTAAAGATTATAAAAATTATCCCTTAACAGCTCAATCATTGCATACACCGACTTGGCTAAGAATCTCGGTGTCTTAGTTGACAACAACCTTTCTTGGCGAGCTCAAGTGAACGAGGTTAGTCGTAAAGTACACTTCACCTTCCACTCCTTAAAGTCCCTGCAAAGTTTCTTGCCCTTTAAAACTAAAATTACTTTAGCTCAAACCTTAATTCAGCCGATCATTGATTACGCTGATGCCTGCTATCTGGATGCCACTGAGGAGCTCTTAAACAAGCTTGAGCGCTTGCAAAACCTGTGCATTCGTTTTGTTTTTGGTCTAAGGAAATTCGACCATGTTTCTCAGTTTCGCAAGAATCTCAAGTGGCTCCCTATCCGTCTTCGCAGGAACACTCGGATATTATGTCTCCTGTACAACATCCTTTGTAATCCTAAATATCCTGGCTACCTGCGTGATCGTTTTTCGATCACTCGCCCTGCCGACGCCCCTTGTAGATCCCGCCTTAAGCATCATCTCAATTTCCCATCCCATAAAACCCATTTCTATTCCCACTCCTTCTCTGTTCATGCGGTACGATTGTGGAACTCACTTCCACCTAATATCCGTGATTCTAAAACTGTCTACCAATTCAAGAAACTAGTCAAAGAGCATTACCTCTCCACCATTCTGTGATTAAATTTATTATTGATATTTATTTTATATTTAATTATGTATTAGGTATATTTTATGTATGAAATATATATGTATTCTAGTCTATTTTATGTTTCTATATATATTTATACACACTGTGTCTACATTTCTCAACCAACTTTCCAGTCGCAGGTCTGCTGGAAGAAATTTCTTTTGAAATAAGCAGCACCTTTGTGCTCTTCTATCTGTATTTGTTCATTTTTCTCTTTTAATTGTTTTTGTGTGTGCATAAATAAATAAATAAATAAAAAAATTACTAGTGATAGCCGTCACCAATAGTTTTCGTAACCAATATGTTACGTACAGCCACGGACAGATTTCAGTATGCGTGGCATAGCCTTGTGACACACCCTGCAGAACATAACTCGGTATCAAATAGTACGATAGCAAGTTATAATGCAGAATAACCAACATTTAATGGCAACAGACTAGATATATGAGTCGTAGAGCTTTATTTTATAAGAGCTTTATTTTTGGCCTCCGTAAATACGACCATGTGTCAGATTTGCGGACCAGATTGGCGTGGCTGCCAATTCGGTCTCGGCGAGACACCCATATTGTATCCTTTCTCTATACTATCCTGCACATTCCTTTTTCTCCTCAATACCTTGGTGAACGCTTTGAGTACCTCGTTCCGAGGGGTAAACTCTGTCGCACTGCCATTTCCCTTCACCTGCGTACTCCGCGACACACTTTCAGCCGCTATAATGGCTCCTTTACAGTAACTGCAGTTCGTCTCTGGAACTCTCTTCCACACTCCTTACTACTCTTACTCGCACTTTTTTCTCAATGACATTATATTATTAGTGTATAAATTGGTATTTAAATGTAAATTATAAATATTTTTTCACACCATCTGCTCAACAATCTCAAATTATATGTCATGCAAACCTAACCTGAAGTAAGTCATTTAAGACCTGATGTCTAGCAGGGCATTAATATTTTACTGAATTTCATTTTGACCCGCTGGTCATTAATGTAATTTGAATTTGGAACATAAAGTAGAAATCGCATACGAACATTTACGATAGGTAGTAGGTACATACTAATTCCATGCATTCACCATTTAAGATCTGCACTAAAAAAACAAATTATTCGAAAATCGAACTGATCATCACGAGTAGCATATAAATAAATAAAAATAGAACACAAATTAAAAAGAGGCGCGAATACTGAAAACTGCTTTGCTTTGTTGTACAACAAATTACTTAACTGCAAATTCTCACAAAAATGTCGAGTAACGATAGTGATTTGACTCCGGAGTACATTTAATCCGAAGCCATTGGCATAACCAACAATCTACTCCCAGAAAAGTCCAAGGAATCGTACATGACAGCCTACGATGATTTTTACAAATGGAAAACTACAAAGGCATCAAGTCTGTATCTGAATCAGTGCCTTTAATCTACTTCCAGCATTTATCATGTACAAAAAAGCCAAGCAGCCTATGGTGCATCTATTCGATGCTCAGGTCAACATTAAGCATCAAAAATAATATACAAATTAATACACACACCAAATTACTGGCACTTTTAAAAAGGAAATCTGAAGGACACCGTGCTAAAAAATCAAAAGTTTTCACAGCTCAAAACGTGGAAATGTTTCTAAATAATAATAATAATATTATTTTATTTGGTTTATTTTTTTATCAATTTAACAAAAAATAAACCAACAAAATGTGCAACAACAAAAAACGCAGAAAAAAGCAACATTAAATACCGAAAAACAGTTATACATCAACGAAATGGCGATGAATTAACTGACCAAATAACCGAACGTTATGCTGACAAGAAGCCGGGCCAAATTGCTGACCACACACCTAACATCTTCGGGTTCGTCGCTCAGCTCCGCCTCGCAGCCGCCGGGACCTGCACCAGCCGTGAGTCGAGTGATTCCGGCCGCTGCAGTTGCGTCGAGCTCGAGCGACGAATATTTCTCGCCGCCGACGTCACCACCACCTGCGCGTCGACGGGGAAGAGGCCGACCTCCGGCCAGCTTAGGAACTCGAGGCCCTCCGGCCTCTGATAGGGTCCCCGCTGCCGTTGGAAGTGTGCAGCGCATGAGATGGACGCAATCCATAAACGAAAATGTCATGCGCTCATACTTTGGGGCTACAGAGGGGGGAATTAACCTGACTGCGTACCATGGTCGGATGCTCTCTCTGTTTCAGGTGCTTGAGCCAGCTGTCAAGGTTTCGGCCCAGCGACTGTCGGATCAAGTGCGGGTTATCTAGCGTAACCGTATGCTGGATGACGCCGTACTTGATAGACTACGCCTTGAATCACGGAGTAGCCGTGTCTCACCTGTTTCGCCACTGGCCGCGGTGCAACTGCAACCCAGTGCTCCACCGCGACCCGACCACGTTGGTGAGGATGATGATGACGCAGCTATATCCGTGAGTACTCAATGCAATGAACGATTGAGGAGCGCTTTGGAGGATGCATTCCGGGAGTACCGCTCCACACCGCCTGGGCTTAGACCTCGTCTACCTCGTTTGCCCATGCATAAGAAAAATAAGGCGCTGGTGTGTGCTCTAGATTCGCAGCTATCAAATTGTTTTGATAGCAGCAAAGACCTTGCCGATACCCACTCAATCTTATACTGCGCAGATGCAGCGGCATGTCGTGTAGCTCACGTCAATTTCACCAATTGTGACAGAGCTACACGACCTGCTGTACCAGCTTGGCAGTGTAGGATTAAGCGTCGTATCGGTGAGGCTAGAGCACTCATCGGCAAGCTTATCTGCTTCAGGGAGGCCAACACTCGCCCTAGGGTGATGCGTTTCGTGAGGGGGGCGTTCTCTGCGACTGATATTAGTTCCCGAGATTATCTGACCAACGTCACAGAGCGTATTGACTTCCTGAAGCAGAAGGTCTATGCATGGGCAAATCGTATTCGTCGGTACAAGCGGCGAGTGGAGCGGTACACTCAGAATCGCACTTTCCAAAGCAACGAAAGGTGGGTTTATAGGGCTTGGGAGCGACCGCACCAAGGTGTGTCCGATAGAAATCTACCGGATGATGACGCTATGAGTTCATTCTGGCGCAGCATCTGATCGGTGCCTGTCAGGTACACCGAGGGTGATTGGACTCGAGAGGTCGAGCGCGCGTGCGACCTTATACCAGAAATGGGGGCAATTACCATCAGCCCCCAAGATGTAACTCGTGCAGTCCGTCCATTGCCTAACTGGAAATCTCCAGGGCCGGACGGGCTGCACAATTTCTGGATCAAATGGTTTCAAAGGTCGCACGCTCGTCGACAGGAATAACCCACCTGCTCCATAAATCAGGTAGTACTGCGGAACCTAAGAATTATAGACCAATCACGTGTTTACCGACGGTCTGTAAAGTTCTTACATCCATTCTGAGAGCTAAAATTAACATCCATATTGATAAAAATCGTATTATGTCAGCCTCCCAGAATGGATGTAGGAATGGGTCCCGTGGTACTAAGGAGGTGCTCCTCATCGATATTGCTATTAGCCAACAGGTTCGTCGTTCTCGAAGAGATCTGTCGACATGTTGGATATATTACAAGAAGGCCTATGACTCGGTGCCACATACATGGCTCATCAGGGTGCTGGAGTTGTACAAAGTTGATGCAACTCTGCGCACCTTCCTGATGTCGTGTATGGGGCAGTGGAGTACAGTCCTTCACTATCCAGGATGTCGGCAGATACAGGAGAACAGCGAACCGGTAAGGATCGAGCGTGGCATATTCCAGGGCGACAGTCTGAGTCCACTGTGGTTTTATCTGGCCCTCAACCCTCTCAGTAAACTACTAGAGGGTTCGGGACAGGGCTTTCGGTTGAGAAGAGGTGGTCAGGTCATATCACACCTCCTCTACATGGATGATCTGAAACTCTTTGCCCCCAACAACTTGCAACTGATGAAGCTACTGAAGGTAACAAAAACCTTCAGTAGCGCCATCAGGATGGAATTTGGTGTGGATAAATGTGCAGTCATGCATGTAAAGCGAGGGGAGATTATGGAATCCGTGGGAACTCAACTCTCGGATTCCGTACACCTTAGATCCCTCTGCTTAACCGAAACCTACAAGTATTTGGGTATGTCGGAAGCGTTAGGCATCAATACTACTGACGTGAAACAGTCGCTGCAGGAGCGCTTCTTTGGCCGCCTGAATAAAGTACTAAATAGTCTTTTATCAGGCGGGAACAAGGTGCGCGCCTTCAACGGTTGGGTCATGCCGGTATTGATGTACTCTTTCGGCATACTCAAATGGACTCAGACGGAACTTGATGCCCTGGATAGGAGGGTCCGCACACTGCTGACTGCAAATCGGATGCATTACCTACGATCATCGATGATGAGGCTGTATATCCCACGGAAATGTGGGGGTCGTGGTTTCTTAAATCCTAAGACCCTACACAACCGCGAGGTATGCAGCCTTAGGGAATATTTCCTAGAAACCGACGTGGGTATGCATCGAGATGTCGTCGCTGTGGACAAAGGCCTCACCCCGCTCTCCTTGGCAAACGAGAACTGGCGCAAACTTAAAGTACTGGATACTAATGACCGCAGGGAAGTATGGCAGAGCAAGGAGCTACACGGACGCTTTTTTTTTTTTTTTTTTTTTTTAGATCTCTTAGCGTCCGTATCCTGGCTGCGCTTTGGTGACCTCTTCGGGGAAACCGAAAGTTTTGTCTGTGCAATTATGGACGAAGTTATGATGACGAATAACTACCGGAAATATATTGTGAAGGACGGTACGGTTGACATCTGTCGGGCATGCCACCGGCCCGGGGAATCAATACGACACATTATTTCTGGTTGTTCTCGTCTAGCTAACGGAGACTATTTGCATAGACACAACCTTGTAGCCAGGATTATTCACCAGCAACTTGCTCTTAAATACAATCTTGTTAAATCTGAAGTACCGTACTATAGGTTTGAGCCCGAACCAGTTCTCGAAAATGGCAATATCACGTTGTATTGGGATCGATCTATCATCACTGATAGGACTATTGTTGCCAATAAGCCTGACATAGTGGTGATAGATCGACAAGAGCGTCGCACAATGATTGTTGATATAGCTGTCCCTCATGACGAGAACCTCGTGAAGGCTGAGAAAGGAAAAAAAAACAAAGTATCTTGATCTGGCTCGCGAGGTTGTCGACATATGGGAGGTGGATACAGCAGTCATTGTGCCGATAGTCGTGACGGCCAATGGCTTAATAGCCAAGAGCGTTAGGCGACTGGATCAAGGGCTTGATTCAGAAAGCAGTACTTCTGAACACAGCTCGCATTGTCAGGCGGTTCCTCTCTCTGGAGCCCTGACCGCCGGTAGCTTGGACCCTGTTCCCGATACCGGTGGGCTACTATTTTTTATATTTTTAAATGTTTTTTATATATTCTTTAATAATAATAATAATACGTCGACGACCGTAGTAGTATGAACTGTGTCACAGTCATCAGCGCCTTCCACTCTGTACATTAGTTTATAAGTAGGTACTAACAAAAATAAAAAAAGTAAAAACTTAGTAATATAAAATGTGGGTACTTAAACATAATAAAATATAAAACAGACAATTTTATTGTATTGGTACGTTATCATTTTTGGATGGTGTGTGTGTGTGTGTGTGTGTGTGGGTGAATATGACTCGGTGTATATGTATGTGTTGTCTCTGCGAGGATGAGTAAATTTATGTGTGGTGTAAGTGAAAAGAATTAACTGTATAAAATTTCCTCCATTTGTGTATAATTTAGTTGCAATAGCCAACTTCGTATCTTTTCTTTGCACTTGTTGGTAGAAAGTTCATAAATGTTATTGGCTCGGTTTGCAATGTTATACAATTTATTACTTATAGTATAGTACTGGTGACTTGCGATAGTTGTACGAAAAGGAACCGTAGAACAAACTGTTGTTCTATTGCGCTTAGAGATCGGTGTATATGTAATACTTTTATGCTTGCGAAGAATAGTAGACAACACAAAGAGCTTCCTGATGGAAAGTACCAAACAGTCATTATACAATAGATCTGTGCTATATCTTCGAGGTTTACCTAGCATCACCTTTAGGATAGCCCTTTGGGCTCGCTCGAGGGGAAGTAGGGCAGTTTTGCCAATACCACCCCAAACAACAATGCAATAGTGAGATAAGTTCTGGACAAGGGCATAATAAACACACAACAGGGTTTCAAGATCAGCAGAGTTCCTCAGCCTTCTGAAAACAGGAATTAATTTTCTAATTCTGGCAGTAGTCTGAGCAATATGAGATGACCAATTCAGTAAGCTGTCAATAGTGAGACCCAGATACTTTATATTAGAAGTACGGGTAAGCCTAGGACAAGTACAGTTATTGAGCAGATCACATGAATGTGCTCCAACTTCGAATTCTGTTGATGGCTGCGTATGAGTGCGATGTGAAAAAGTAATATATTTAGTCTTGTCTACGTTTAGGGTTAAGAGGTTATCATTGAGCCATGACATTATCACCCCCCGTGCATGTTCCGAACAGTTCTGAGCCTCTTTCCAATCAGATCCATGTACGATTAAAGCGGTGTCATCAGCATACGTCACAATGTTGCAGTTAGGCAGTTGTATTGTGCACAAGCTGTTAATATACAGAAGAAAAAGTGTAGGCCCTAAGACACTGCCTTGAGGAACACCATAAGAAAGAGTAGCCACTGAACTAGTGTGAATCCCCAGTCTAACACACTGAGTCCGATTTGAGAGGTAAGATCTAAAGATATCTAAGACAATTCCACGTATACCAATTGATTCCATTTTAGCAAGCAGTAATGGTACAGAGACAGTGTCGAAGGCCTTTGAAAGGTCTAGAAAAATCCCAATAACTTTTTTATTACTGTCAAGATTTTTAGCGATAGTTTCTGTAAGAAGCAAAGTTGCATCTTCAGTAGATTTCCCTTTAACAAACCCGAATTGATTATGTGCAATGATGTTGTTTTGCTGAAGAAAACTAACGAGTCTAGAATTTAGAAGCTTTTCTAAAACTTTGGAAATAACATTTAAAAATGTATTTAATATGTTAAAAAGATGAATAAACGAAATAATAATAATAATATTCCACAACTATCACACAATGCCATCTAGTCCCAAGCTAAGCAGAGCTTGTGTTATGGGTACTAGACAACTGATAAACATACTTATATATTTTTAAATACATACATATTATAGATAAATTACACCCAGACACAGAACAAATGAAGCCTCTGACCACAGCTTTCTTGACACAAAAGTAAGTACCTACCTACTTTTTTTTTTTTTCTTGTTTTTTTTTTATGGTAAGTATAATACGTACTAGCTACCCCGCACATGAATCGATAGCTTGTGTGCGATGTACTGATGTGATGTTTTGACTCTAAGTTAAAAATAATAATTATTATTGGAAACCTTCGTAAGGTATGTAATAATAAACTTTTACGCGCTTTTCGTGGAAATCAACTTATAAACATTAAAATCGAAGACATCGAGAAACATTCAGATTTGTTGCTGGTATCAAAGAAAGAACGGTCATTCGTAGTCCGTGGAGAATAAGTAAGAATAATCGAAAAGTACCAAGCTCTACGACCCTCTAATATGAACTCTAACAGATTTTTCGTAGCTTATAATAATGGCAAGTGCACCAAGTCAAGTCATTGGAAAAAATAAGATCAGCAGCATGCCGAAAAAAATTACGAAATACCTGAAAATTACAAATGCCGAGCGCTACACGGGCCATTGTTTCAGGAGAACATCGGCTACTCTATTGGCGGATTCAGGAGCAGACATGACCCAGATTAAAAGACACGGTGGCTGGAAATCTGATGTAGTAGCAGAGGGCTACATTGAAAATTCTATACAAAATAAGGATAAAATAAGCTGCCTCAATAGTGTCAACATCAAACTTAAAACACCGTTGATAACTGATCCTTCGACTCCTTTGTCATCTCAACCATCCACATCAAAACACTACTCATGTAGCCTGTTGTCTCAATTACCACCTTCACCAACTTTAACGATCGAAAATGGTCCTCAGCAGAGCCGTTTCTGAAACTTTACCAATAACACTCAAAAAAGTCTACCTCAACTTCAATAAATGTACCGAATAAAACATAAATTTGTCTTTCCACAACTGGTCTAATGTATCAAATGTTACCTTTAACTTTTATTTGTTTTAAACAGGTATATTATTTGTAGTTCTATAAATACTTTGAATCTAATGCTATTGCTTTTTATTGTCTCGTAGATAGTGTTAAAAATAGAGTATTCTCCTCAGTGATAAAGGTGCCTTCTTCTTGGGCCACCTTGAATCCTACGCTGCACTCAGGATTCTGGTCTTAACTCCCTCACATTGCTCGGGAGTTAACTCTAAACTCCCTCGCTCCGCTCGGGAGTTAACATAAGGATCCTTCGTATTGCTCGAGATTCAATACGGCACCCGCTACATAAGACAGTACTTTATCCCCTTAGTGCATAATCTACTATTATAGCCTTATTTACATAGGTTTATATTGTACACGATAGGTATGTATTGTAGGATCGTGGTAGGGGCGATAGTAGTACCATCCCTACCGTCGTCATCACCGACGCTGACGCCATCATCAACCTCAACGTGCCGTTTGTCAGTTCTACAAAAACAGCACCAGGTTTTCCTCAGGCAGCTGGATCTAGGGCCAGACCCAGACTAAAGTTTTTAGATATCTCTATCTTCATCTTTGACTTCTGGCAGTTTCTGTCCCTGTTTTTTGTTTTCTTAACTATTACTATATTTTTATAATGACGTCCTTAATTACTATTATATATAGCCTGCACCCTCTCACTTCTGGCCAAAGGCCTCCTTATATTCCTTCCACTGTTCTCGGTTCTGTGTCTCCTCTTTGCAATTCCCAAGGAAGACACCCAAAGTCATACCGCCTGCTAATGGTTAGTAAGTAGTAATTACCTTTTATAGTCAAAATAATGGACTTTGATTTTCAAGTGACGTATTTTTGTGACGAAATTTTAATTAACTAAATATTGTGGTCGTAACACATCATTTTCCTGTAGCTACGTATATTTTTCCCCCCTTTATAGTCGGAAGCGCACCTGAGTAAATCGCATTCATCGCTAGTCAGCACACTTGTACAGACGTCTCATAAAATGGCGACTTTAACATTATTTATAACTTTCGTATCTTTACTTCTTCATGCAGCACTTACGCTGCCAATTTCCCAAGATCTAGAATCAGGGCCATCAAAAGAAAGTAACCAAGATATCAAGCAAACTGAAAGGACTCTTGTGCTTAATCCTTATACAATTCAAAGACATGGTGAAGATACTGACCAAGTGAAGAATTTAGACAGTGTAATTTTCGATCGTGCTTTGAAAAGAACCAAGAGACAAGCGATTGATGGAAATCACGGCTGTTCTGAAGGAATGATGTGGGATGATTATATTTCAAAGTGCATACCATTTGAGAAGTAAGTTTTTCTTTTAATACTTTTTTTCTCCATCTTTTGTTATCGAGTTGTTAAGCAAAGGCTGTCTACAGTATCTAAGATACTATTAACACATCAATTAATTCCAAACAATTTGATCCATTATTTTTGGTTAAACACAAAATAATTTGTGTTTTTTTTATAGTTAAACCATTTAATAATATTCTGTTAATTATTTTTTTACAGGTATGATGAATTAATCCTAGATTCATCAGAAATATCACCATCCGTAAATTTAACGACATATTGAAACATCAATATTTGTATTTATTCAACTCTTGACCCAAATCGACCTTATTCAATTACTGTAGTTGTAATAATTATTTTTTATTAGACTGAGAATTTTGTCGTTGTATTGACTGCCTCAGCGAAGCTTGCCGAGAAGACTGGCTCGACTCATTTGCTGCCAAATATTGCAAGAACATTAGAATGTTATACATCTGCATTTGCTGCCAAATATTGCAAGAACATTAGAATGTTATACATCTGCATTCTAATGGGAAAAAAGTGACAGTATTCTGTATTTAAACTAAATACTTATTTTTAGTTACTAACAGTGTAATTTTAAAAAAAACGTGTTGGATTTAGCATATTTTGGGTTCCATACCAATTGATGGCATTATCAAAGAAAAATCTAATGTATCAATATATTGATATTATTACTAACTTTGAAGTTCATAGGTCAATGGGAAGTTAAAAAATTCTTTAGGACAAAATTTTGTGACAGACGACCTACAGGCAGACGGACAGACGGACACGTTAGTGACAGCAATAGGGCTCCGTTTTTACCCTTCAGGTATGAAACCCTAAAAATCACTGAATTGTTTGGAATCTTTTTATGAACTGTTTTTATGTAGTAATTTTGTTAAATAGGTGTTTATCTGTTCAGTGATTGTATGAATAAGACTGCATAAAAGATTTTATGTGGTAATTTATTACAATAATAAAACACATACTTAACTTTTTACTGAAATCTCTATATTGTAAATAATCTTTAGTTAAATTATTAAACATTTAGTTAAATTTAAAGATTATGAACTATATTGATACGAGTATATTTTGTTATAATTTAAGAATTTTTAATCAAGCATTTATTAATGTATATAGTCATTTATTTAGGAAATATCACCTGTGATAACTGTAATGTATTTTATATTTTAAATTTTCATAGTTTTATGCCGAAAACCATTTAAAACCAAGTTTTAATTTATGTTGTAATTACAATTATAAGCACACCTTTATTACAATTTTTTAACTTTTAAAAAATATGTTCCGATTATATTGATTATGTTTGCTCAATATTTCTATTATTTTACATATTATATTTTCGATAAACACGTAGGTTTTTTAAAACCATGCTGAATAAAAATATTTAATAATTGGAGGTATTTTGAATCAATGTATCTCTAATTACGTTTTTAGAATAAAAAATCAATTTGTTAAGTTGATATAACTTATATAACCTATTTGTTGAACTTATTTATTTGTTTAACTATATGAATAAATATTTTCTTTCAGTTTACCGTTGTTTTTTTTATTTTTTTACACAGAACTGTCATTAATTACCTACTCGCTCCTATACTTCACCCACATTTCATTATTATTATTATTTTATTATTATTATTATTTATCATTCAGAACCTGATCCACCACTGCCACCATCACCACACAACACCACTCTACCACACCACCATCACACCACAACCACACCATCACCACACAACACCACTCTACCACACCACCATCACACCACAACCACACTACCACCACCTCCGCTGCTGGGCTTATACATTCTCTTTTTTTGTGCCAATCCCTAAGTTTCAATTGGCGACCAAAAAAAAGTTGGGGATCATAGCTCGGTTCTTCACGTGGGAACAGATGCTTAACGTCTATCAACCGCAGGTTTGATAATGTATGGAGTAGATACTGTAATCATCTCTGGGATGGATCATCCAGATATCAGCTGGATGCGCTTGAATCTATAGAGAAACAAGCCTAGAAGTTCATTGGCGATGATGCAATGGTCGAATCGAAGCTCTAAAGTATTGAGCATAGACGTTTATTTGCTAGCCTGTCGGTTTTCTATCAGTAACATTACGGGAAGTATGCGTTGAAATTGCATAGCTCCAAGTCATTCCCGTTCATCATTGGACCACTAGACGTACGGCGCTGCGCCACCGGTATATGGTGAATCCTCCACCCATACCTACAAAATGTTTTGAGAACACATTCATTGTGCATACAGCTAAGAAGTGGTATTCCCTGCCGGGGTCTGTGTTTCCTGATAGCTAAGTTAAGAGTGAATAGATTACTTCTAGGCAAGCGTGCTCCAACGTCGAACACATCATCACTTACCGAAGTTGAGATGGTGGCGAAATCCGAGCCTATCAATAGTAAAAAAAATCCCTACGCTTCTGTTCCAACCTCATCCATATCCTAACCTCTTTCACAACAATGTCATCCATCTCGCTGCCGGACGACCATGATAGTTATTACGAGCAACCGTCTCCAACTTTTGGTTTCTGAATTTATCTGGAGGAATTGCATTGCTGAAAATTTTTCCCTTATTCGTCTATATGACATTCATCCAAAATCCTACCTTAAAATTATGCGACCGCTGTCGAAAACTTTCCCATAACCGACGAAAACCATATAGGGCTGGTTATATTCTTGATATTTTTCCATCAGCTGCTTTAACGTAGATATTGTTAACTGACAAAATATCCTCTGAGGAAGCCGGCCTTCTCGGTGGGATGGGCTTCATCAAGCCCATGGGTATTGGTATCAATCCAGCACAAATCCAGATTCCGTGTCGTGTTTTTGATAGAAAAATGTATGTAGTAGGTACACGATGTTAGCTTTCGCGTTATTGTGCGAACGTATTGCATAAATATTGTGTTTTTTTCCACTTCAGGAAGGAAAAGGGGAGGCCTTTGCGCAGCAGTGGCACAAAAATTAGGCTATCAAAAAACGTGACGTTTCATTAGGGGTAATTTCTAAAGTTTCATACGTTTTTTGCCATGAAATTTTAATTTTAAATTATGATGCAAACAAAAAGAAAGCGAGTTTCGTTGGGTAAAACTGCGGAACATTTATCTAAGTACACGCATTTTAGTATTGGAGGGATAGATTTGTCTGACTCATGTACAGTAAAATTGGTAACCATATGGCCATCAAAGGCCGACACCTGCACCAGTTCTTACCATCGATTCGTGTTGCCCAATTTCTCATAGGTCATGGCAACTTTAAGGGTAAATTATTTTCCTTCAATCTTGTTGCCTCGCCTTTATGCCAATGTTTTACACCTGATTGCGAATATAAACAATCCGCATATCATATCCTAAGGGAGTGTACTCTTTGGCAAACTGAACGCAGTAGTATAATTTCATTAATATAATTCTGATGAAATGATGGACCTTGTTGAAACTAGAACGAAATTCCGTGCGTTCAAGCGTTTTTGCTATATCTATGGAATCAGAATGAACAGCTCACAATTTTAGGACAAATTAATATTAGTGTTTTAGCCAGTGGTGCTTGGCAACTGGGCTTTCCCCAGTAGTAAATGCATCCTGTGTGCCAAATGGCCTAGCTTTTTTCAGTCTCCAGCTTGATTAGGTTATTCTTCCTCCTCCGCTGTCTTTTCTGATTAATTTCGTTGCGGGACCCAAGACAGTCTAATCCTTTCTCTGGGACTAGTCGAGCTTATTTTTTATTTATTAAACCATTGTTTTGTTTACAACAGGGATGAATGAAAAGCAATTGCATATAGCTGAGATGAGAATGCTAAGAGCGATGTGTGGTGTTACGCGCATGGATAGAATTAGGAATGAGTATATAAGAGGAAGTCTGAAAGTCGCACCGCTGACTGAAAAATTGTGTGGAAATCGGTTGTCGTGGTATGGGCATGTGATGCGGAGGAATGAAGAAAATGTCGTGAGGAAAGTCTTGTGTATGGATGTGGATAGCTATAAGAGTAGGGGAAGGCCAAAGAAACGATGGTTGGACTACGTGAAAGAGGATATGGGTAAAAAAGGAGGTGACTACAGAGATGACGACTAATAGAGGAGTATGGAAGAAAAAGACATGTTGCGCCGACCCCAAATAAATTGGGATAAGGGCAGGAGAATGATGATGTTTTGTTTACAAAATAAGAGATACATTGGTCCCCAAACTAGGCAGCACCTGTATCTCGGGGGCCGGAGTTGCGATGATTATAAAAAGACATGTTGTAAATAAAAGAGTCATTAACTAGGATGAAGTGTTTTAAGGTACATAATATTTTGGTAATAACGTTACCTTTTAAAATTAAGCCTAGGATAGATTAGAGTAAAATAAAATAAAGTAAAAACAATTCCGTAATATTTCTGGTTTTGCGTGATGGTATGAGTGTGTGTGATATAGTTTTGTAAGCGGTGTATTGGAGCCAGAAGTTTAATGTGCGTATGTTTTTGATGTCAATACGTCGTGTGTGTGATTAGTACATTCTTGAAATTTTTATTGATTACATTCTCGGTTTCGGCGTATGAGAAGGTGGCACGTAATTTTAGGACATCTTTTTTACATTTGCGATTGTTCAAACCTTTGGTTTTACAGGATTTATTAATTTTATAACATATACAGTCTACACAATAATTACGAGTATGTACATTTTAGAATTGAATTATTGTTTTTCAGTAATTGTCAATAGTCAGATAAATTTCAACTCAAGAATAAATATGCCTGTTAGACATATTTTCTGCATGAAATCTGTCAAAACCGTCATTTTTCTACAAGTTATCTGTATATTGAAAAAGCGGCCTTGACATTATGAATCAATCTGCGCGTTACCATAATTGTACTACTAAATACAGGTTCCCATCATAATTTCTCGTATTATTAGGTACTAACAACGCCGCTCGCTTATTAAATTTATTTTTCATGCACCAAAAGATTGGCTTGTAGTACTTTCTTAATAAGGATTGCGCTACCCAAGACTTCAATGATACTCTAATGGATATGAAATCCCGCAGGAACAATTTCCATGAGTGTACAATGTCCGATTGCTGCCATGAGACTTGCCTCTTTTAACGTGGGTAATATTATTAATAATAATAATAATAATAATAATTTATTTCATCCACTTATGTAAACAACATAATATAGATGGAAAGAACCTTTTAAGCAAAATTTTGCTTGTGTTAGGTACTTCCGCTCTGCCAGTTTACAGTATCACATACACATCAACAATCAAAATCGAAATTAAAATAACAATAAAAATTAACCACTAAAACGCCCGTCCGGGCCCCCCCGCGTCGGCAGGAGCGTCCGAACATTCGCGCCGCGCGAGCGCCCGGCTCGTTGCTAAATTAAAGCTTAATATCTCAGAAACTACTGGAGCTATATGCAAACAAAAAATACGTGTGTATTGCTGATAATATAGAGAATCGACATACGTGAAAACTAAAGAATGATAAAGTGTTTAAAGTACTTCAAATGAAATGTAAACGTAAAAAAACGTTAAAAAAAACGTTAATATTTGTTAACTTATGCCCTTACCAATAATTTTGTAGTTTGTACCTTTAAAACCTATTTATTATTAAACTAGACTATATAACCAATTTTTTGATACCTAGAAGTCACTAGGCGATATATTATAGGTACCACAGAAAACCAAAACAAAACACCCCTTTCTCTCATTTTTTTCCCGCCAAAATCGAGTCAAGTTACGGGAAGATGGAATGTTGACCTACTTTATCGTTGTATTTTACTGTTTTATGAGTTTGTAAATACTAATTATTAACTACTTTCGACATTACGAGCGATGTTTTAAGAGATTATGAAGTAAATAATACTAAAAAAAAAATAAACATAATTTATATAATTACGTAAACATTCCACCGTTTCCATGTCCCGTTTCTCAATTTTAGTATTTTCAACACAGACGGGACCTCTGAGAAGTTTATGTATTCGTAATCCTTGAAATTTTGCCGATTTTATGGATAGATAACATAGGTAGGTTGGATTTTACGAAAATTCCAATTAAATCACAAAGTTGGCATAAGTTGACTGTTGACACTGACTGTTGACGGACGACATTTCAAAAATTTTTAAAAAAAAATCTCTATGTCATAGTGCGGGGTGCCCAAGAACAAAAAGACGCGGAATTTAGTCGAGTACCATAAATAATACAGAAAAAGCGTTAAAAGTTGCCAACCATAGGAGAAATAAATATTTAAGCGAACAAACCGCGCGAGCCAACGTGTTGGCCGTGGCGTGCTAGATAACAATTTTTTGCACCAGCTAGGTTGCTGGGACGTCACAATTACAATAAAAATTAAAATCAAAATAAAAAATACAGTTTGAATCTAACCAAAATTAAAATCCAAATCAAAATCCAAAATTAAAATCAAAATCCGAACTAAAGTCTAAATCCAAGTTAAAAATAATCAGAATCAAATATATAATTCAAATCAAACCAAAATTAAAATCAATATTTAAATTAAGTAAGTAATCCTCTCGACAGGCTTTTTTGGCAGGAATTTCGGCCACGGAGGCCAATCTCAACAAATATTAGCCAACACAAGTACACTCTAACAGAGAAAGGACACCAGCCCCCCTTGGCTAGGGCAATGACATTACCTGCGTAGATAAGTGTCACATGACTTATCGCAGGTAATGTCATTACCGTACATTTTGTATTAAGCGTTAGCGTAAACGATAATAGAAAAGTAATATGGCTAGGGGGGCTGTACTCTCATAGTCCAACAGGATCTAAATCCAACACGACCGGGTTAAGATCAGGAGCCGGACCAACGGCTTTACGTACTTACTTTCCGAGACACGGGAGTGTCATACCACCAACTTCCAAACTCCGAGCTGGGCCTACCTCCCAATAAGTAGCGGCCCTCATTGAATAAAAATTTGTATCTTAGCATAGAAAACAAAGATTAAACAATCCTATGTTGCGTTTCTTACAAAGAGGATAAAGTATTTTTACGTTGTTGAAACAGGACTCGAAAGTGTTTCGTATCCAAAGTAGTAAGCAAAAGTGTCATATTTTAGTACTTATGGATACGAAACACTTCTGTTTTTGTATTTTTACATTGTTGAGTCCTGTTTCAACAACGTAAAAATACTTTATCCTCTTTGTAAGAAACGCAATATAGGATTCTTTAAATCTATATTTTCTACGCTCTGCTAACATTTTTTTATTTAATGAGGGCGCCACTTGGCGACTATATACGCCTTAATGGAAAACCCCAATAACACTTTTTGACCGACCCCGGAATCGAACACAGGACTGCGCTCAGTAGACGTTCTCGCGACCATAAGACTAACGAGGCAGTTAAAAGATGAGACATATTTATGTTATGTGCATAGTAGGAATTTGAATGAAACCAAACATGTAATAATGTTGCAACATAATTGCGAAATACCACATTTTCTCCATAATCAATTTCATCATACAATTGTTTCCTAGAAACTTCGTCGGATGATGCAAATAAAACAATTATGTTTCTTCTTTGGGAAACAGTTGAACATAATACATTCTACACAAGCAAGTACCATACCAACATAATTATATTTTAGCATTCGATGAATGTATTGTTTTTGACTGATTTAGATTTACTGAGTACTGATGAAAAGCGAAGCTTTGCCGAAATTATAAACAGATAAACCAGAGAACAGATAAACGTTTACCCTGACGCAATCATTTATTAATTTGGAACTAGCAAATTTCGTACCGCCTCAGAATCAATAAATGAATCCATTCTCGAGATATCATATGAAAAACCGTTCCATTTCACAATATGTTTCTTATTTGCACAATATGCTTTAAGGAATTGATTCCTTTAAACTATATAGTAGGATGCAAATAAAGAATACATATTGCTCCTTTAGACACATATTTTGGAGGATTGTCATAAGTAACTCATTTACTCACAATAAGGATGATAATGATAGATGAGGATCCATCACCGGACACGGACGGATGTACACAGTTTTAGACAAGGCCACTTATGGAATAGTTTTCTGGCTACGAAATCAATTTACAGATAGTCGAGCCCAGAAAACTGTTCTGACTTTTCTAGAATGTTGTTTTGAAGTGAAAGCAAGCCGCAATGGATCATGATGAAACTAAGGTTTTAGAACAAAATCAATACAAAAGCTTATAAACGGTTTAAACGGGTGAACAGCTGCATCAGACTGGTTTGACTTTTTTTTGGATGGAAAATCATCAGCTAACTTCCCTAGTCGGCGGCCATAGGTTGATAACTCGAGATATCACGAAACTGAGTTATGCATTCATGGACTCAGGACGAGCCATACTTTTCATATGATTTTCTTGACATATCTATATATCTAACAGTGTAGGAGTAATTCCAAAAAAAACCTAACATATAGGTATCCAAAAAAAACCTAATATAGTATTTTTGAAGTTTAGATTGACAAATTAACTTATCAGTTTGATTGTTTCCTTTGGTAGTGACAAACATAATATGAATAGATCAATTTGTCATAATAGAACTCAAACAGTCAATAATCATTCATTGTACAAGTAGTGCAGTCGCTCCATGTAAAATACTTGGTATTCAGCTGCATTCGGTTAAATTGGAAGCCGACCCCAAGATAGTTGGGCAAAGGCTAGGCAGATGATGTACAAGTAGTGTTGTCAAGATAGTCTTAGTTTAAATCAGAAAGCCATTTTTTTTATAAATCGTATTATCTATTAATTAATTTTGAAAGAAACCAATGTTAAGTTGACGTCTATATATCAAGTTAGTTTAAAACAAAACGTTATAAAAGTCTAACTTGATAGCTCGTTATGTTAATAAAGTTATTGTAAAAAAACTTGACCGTCATTTTTAGGGTTCTCTACCCGAAGGGTAACCAACGGGACCATATTACTAAGCCTCTGCTGTATTTCATGATCCGTAATAAGTAGACAGTTGAAATTTTCACAGAAGGTGTATTTCTGTTGCCGCTAAGCAACAAATATAACATAAAAAAGGGCTCTACTAGAAACGTGTTTCTTTTTTAATTTTTCTTGTTCGATCTTAATAATGATAACAAGTAAACGCGTATAATCTTGTACGACGGTGCGGAACTCTTCATGCGTGAATCCGACTCGCAAGTGACCGGTTTTTTTTTTATTTGAACTTTTTTTATTTTAATAACTGTGTTATAAAGAAGTGGTGTTTTAAGTGTTATGGAAACAAAAAAATGTAGGCAAATAAATCTGCTTTGGGGTTGAGGGCAAAATTCATGCGTAATTTATAGAAAAGAACTGCCGACAAAACATAGGCTAAATAAACATTTGACAAAAAAAAATATAACCGACTTCCATAGAATATACTAAAAAATGCAAAATAACTTTAATTTCGGAAGTCGGTGTTTCTAGTTTGGTTTCTTCGTTATTTGACACCGACTTCCGAAATTAAAGTTATTTTTCATTTTTTAGTATTGATCTATGGAAGTAGGTTGTATTTTTTTTGTAAAAAGTTTTTTTTTCACTTTTTTGCTGTTTTTTTTTCATTAGATATTAAATTTATTTAACTTGTAATAAAATAAAAATATAACTATCTAACTTTAACTATACAAACACAAAAAAAAACCTAACTAAAACTAAAAGTAATCTAAAATCGTCGAAAAATTCCTCCACATCGCTGTCGGCTGGTAATGTGCCCAAAAGGCTGGCGGCATTGCCACGTTGTATGGCAATGCTTATTCTCTGTCCAAGGAAAAAACCAGCCCTTGGGCCACGCGAAGTATCAACAAGGTGTTTAGATGTATCTTTAAATAATTTGTGAGCACTCGGACCCCACAATCCGAGCGTTTCAACCCCAAACGGCTCGAAAATGTAATTACCAACAAGGTCATTATATTTCCGCTGCTTGAGGTTTTCAGCAGCCGCTGCGGCAGCGCCAGCACAGTACGATGAGCTCGGAAGATGGGATGGCGCAAGAGGTTCGACACAAGTAGCGGTCCACACTAAAGGCCTACCCATCTTCCATGGAAACAGAGACATACCGTCCGGTCTCTTGCTATTATCGCGTGCCAGGCCATGGGGTTGTACCCCATTCTAAAACTAAATGAAAAATAAAGTTATTCCCGAATTGATAGCCCCAAAAATAGGCAAATTGAACATAGTTGGTAAAATCAGGGTGTATTAGGGCGAACTGTACAAATCTGTATACCCCTTCAGAGAGTATCAGCGTGATGTAATGTTGTGAAGTGGTGAAAACAATAGACAGACATGCGATTGCAGCAATTCCGGAAAGTTTGCTATCATTTATTGAAGAGTTCCAATGTGTATCTCCGAAGTTCTTCATCAGATCTTCACTAAATTTAAATGGGACCACAATACATGTAAAGCGCCAGCTTTCAAATAAAAAATTATCAAAATCGGTTCACCTAGTATAAATAAAAAAATTTGAAAAATACAGTCGAATTGAGAACCTCCTCCTTTTTTTGAAGTCGGTTAATAAAGACGTTATGTTCGTTCCAATTCACTAATTAGCAGCAGAAGTTATTAAAGAAACTCCAGATTATTTAGGAGGTGCTTATTATGGTTTGTAAGTAGCTAAATAATTTTGGTATAATAATGTAAGTACATATGTGACGAATCCAGGTGTAAAAGAGGATATGGGTAAAAATGGGGGTGACTACAGATGACTATATATATATACTCCTCTATTAGTCGTCAGATGACAACTAATAGAGGAGTATGGAAGAAAAAGACATGTTGCGCCGACCCCAAATAATAATAATAATTCTTTATTATTCAGACACAGGTCCATTATACAAAACAACTTAAAAAATTAAATACAAAAACACACAAAAAAAAAAAAGGAAAATGTTAGTAGGTTGTTAGTAACAAAAACACACTAAACTCAAGACATAGTAAAATGGTGTTAGTATTTGTTAGTATTTAAAAGTAACACTAACATCTATCTATTTACACAGCCCTTATTCAGATGTAGATGTACACCCACCTAGTATTTAATGAAGGGGCTGTCGAACACCCTGAGGATAGCGTTGGGGCTTGAATGGAGCCTGCTCATCACAGACGCCGTCCTCTTCCTAATAAGGGCAAAGAAATCATCTGTGCGCGCCTCGGCAAACATTGCCGAGGCGCTACATTACCGAGGTTTTCTCAACACTATTCTCAGCGCGTCGTTGTACTGAACACGAAGGGCGTTGAAAGCCCGCCGCGTAAAGCTGATCCACAGACTGCACGTGTAAAATGACTGACAGAAGGCTCTGAATAGTGTCAACTTTACCTCTGTAGTACAACGTGCAAATCTGCGGGCCAGCATATTGCAGCGAACTGCCAAAGCCCTTCTTTCCCTCTCCATGTCTTCGTCATCGACTAACCTGTCAGTAAGCATATGACCCAAGTACTTAAATGTGTGTACCTCCACAAGCGAGACTCCAGAGATCTTAACGGGCGGCACATTATAAGGGATCTTGTTCCCCGCTTTGAAAACCATGAGGACACTCTTCTCTGCGTTGTACTTGAGTCCATGATTTTCCGCATAATTCTCACATATCCTCACCAGTCGCCAGAGAGCGCTAACCGACGGACTCAGCAGAACCATGTCATCAGCGTAGCTAATGTTATTTACCATAGTTCCATCTATTGAACAGCCGACCATGGCTCCGCTGAGCCCATCGATCAGCTGGTTCACAAAGAGATTGAACAGGCTAGGGGAAAACAACCCCCCCTGCCGTACCCCACATTTCAACCTGTAATCGTCACTGTAGGCGTTCACCCATCTAACAGCATTATTTTGGTTCACGTACCAATACTTAAGGAGTGACACGAGCTCACGCGGCAAGCTTGTTTCGGTCAGTAACTTATGCCAGAGAATATCATAGGAAACAAGGTCGAAGGCCCTGGATAGGTCTAGAAAGCAAATAAATTGGGATATGTGACGAATCCAAATCAAAAGAGGTCTTGATTATGGCGACTATCACCGTCGCGACTATCGAGTACAGTTTCATTGTACACTTTTCTATTACCCCGGAAAAACTTAGGGTTTACTTGGTCGTACAGAATTTATAATAACAAATACGGTTTATAAACCGGATGTATTAAAATGGCATTTACTAATTTGTACACGTAGTTACATGAGTAAACTTTTTTTAACATTTTAAGTACTATCGTGATTCGAATCGTCCCTAAAATCTTTCGAGGATAAAAAAGTAACATTGTAGCTGTAATAGGTACAGCACAGCAAACAGTCTTTTACATTTCCATTTACCTAATAGGTACGATCATTACTTTTTCAGACCTAGATTATAAAGGAAATATTTTAGACGACAGTTCTAATTTAGCCAGAATTACAATGGTTATTGAACCAGAAAGTGAAGATAAAGAAAGAAAAGGTAAAAAAGATAAAAAAAAAAGAGCGAAGACACAGAGATAATAATAAATAACAAAATAAAACATTAACAGACGATGATTTGTTATATTCAAACTACTGTAGAAGTAGAAGTTCATGATGCTGAAAAAACTGGCCCAGAAAAAGATTTAAAGATAACAAATTCTAATCCTGAACCTCAAAGTAACTCAAAAATTTTAAATGATCCTTCATTTAGATTCGTTGACAACGTTACTTTTGACGAAATGAATAAAATAATCCAAAAACAGTATCGATAGATGACCAAGAAAATCCAATAGCAGAAATAAACGAAGTAAATAAAACTACAAACGATGCTGAGGAAGAAAGGGAGACCGAAAAGCCAATAATTATAAATACTGAAAAATTTAATAAAAGCTTGGATCCTTCACAAGATGACATACCTATAGAATATATATTATTACTAAAAATATTATATTAATTAAAATATTATATCTATTAAAAAAAAATATATTAAATATTATTCTACCAATACAAGAATTTAATGAAGAGAAAGAGACTGAAAAAGCAAAAAAATACTGTAGAAGAGAGATAGACTGAAGGAAGAAGGAAGGAAGAGAATTAGGAAGAGAGAGAGACTCAAGAAGGTATGAACCAAAGAAAAACACTGTAAATATCTAGAAATACCACAGAAGAACGTGAAATTGATAATTTTACTAATAAATAATTATTTAGTTTATAATATTTAATTCCATCCAATTACCACTTTTAATGAACTTATAATAAAAGATGTTTCACACTAGTATATTTTTATTTATCCTTAAAAGATGTTGATAGACCGCCAAGACGTAAAACCTAACGTGATAAGTTAGGCTTCATGTCATGGTAGTCTATTATGTTAGTACACTAAAACATAAAAATTGAAGTAAATATAAAAATATGAGAGAACACTAATACACTGCATGCAATACCAGTTTAGCAAGTCGCTTCCTAATTATTAATGCGAATTAATAAATAATAATGGAAAATAGTCACCAAAAATGTATCGGAAAACATCAACGAAAAGTTAACTGCTCTTGCAGAGGAAAATAAAAATCTGAAGACTGAAGTGAAGATCCTAAACGACAAAATTAAGTCAATGGAAGAACACAAACGGAAAAACAACATCATTTTCTTCGGGGTTAAAGAGGAAAAACGTAGTGAGCCACCCATCGAAACTATTATAAAACTGATAGAAGACATGAACATTCATATTAGTGCAAATGAAATAAATAACGCTTATCGATTAGGAGAGAAAAGAGATAACAAACCGCGCCCTATTCTGGTAATATTTACAACAATCTGGAGAAGGAATGAAGTCCTCAAGAACAAAAAGAAACTTAACTCCGAAATCTATATTAAAGAGGACCTCAGCAAAGAAATCTTAGAGAAAAGGAAACAGCTTCTACCCCAACTAAAGGAAGAACGAGCAAAGGGATAAATTTGTTATTTCGTCAAAGATAAAATAGTCAGCAAAGAGCCTAAAGAAAACAAAAGAGATAAAAGAAAAAGAGATTCCACTAGCTCGCCTAACAAATCTCCAAGTCAACAACCCATTCCAGCTCCTAAGAAAATTAACAAAGCAAATATACTAGACTATGTCTCACGGGGTAGATCTACGTCATTATCACTACCCTCAACCTCAAAAAACACTCAATAGACACCGACAACAGGAAGCCCAATACAACCAATTACAAGTACTTACCCAAAGAAACATCTGAAACACTCACCCCAAGCCGGTTGGTCACCGTGGGGATAGACGACCACTACCCTCCAAATACTACCTCCCTACCTCAAATAAATACTTTTGAAACCAAGAAAAAGCAAGATACCAAATATACACATATAGCTACATACAACACACTTTCCTTAAGAACCGAGGAGAGCCTACATGAACTATTATATTCTTTAGAAGATATTAAGTGGGACATCATTGGATTAAGCGAAGTAAGAAGAAATGGTGAAGCTATCGAGGAATATCATCAGGTCATATTATATCATAAAGGCGAAACTCCAGGACGACATGGAGTGGGTTTCTTAATCAAGAAAGAACTCAAGAACTTTATTGTAGAAATAATTGGTATTTCTGAAAGAATCGCAATATTGAATATTAGGATCCTTCCAGGTAATGAAATATGGTCTATAGTGCAAATATACTCACCAACAGAGCAATCGACTACTCTAGAAATTGACTTGTTTTACTCATCCCTTAACACCGCCTTAAAAGAACTTACTCATAAAAACTGTATTGTAATGGGTGACTTCAACGCACGAGTTGGAGCACCACGCAATGGAGAAGATGTAGTACTAGGTTCTTATAGTAGCGGAAAGAGAACAAGAAACGGACAAAAATTGATGGAAATGGCTTTCGAGAACAACATGAAAATAATGAACAGCGTATTCAAAAAAAGAGAATCCAGAAGATGGACGTGGACGTCGCCAGATGACAGATACAGGAATGAGATAGATTACTTTCTAACGAATAGACCCAAATCATTTGATGATTGTGGCACCATCGCAAATCTAAATTTCAATAGTAATCATAGAATGCTTAGAGCACGTTTGAATACATCATCTAGTTCAAAATTAAATCGCCCTTTCAAAGTTAAAACGTCAATACCAAACAATAAGACAGGAATAGCAAAACTCAAAGAAAGCCTCAACACCATAACGGAATTATCTCTTCAGCATTTAAATACTCAACAGAAATATAACACAATACATGAAATACTAACAGCAAGATCAGAAAATAATCACATTAAAGGCGAATCACAGAAAAAAAAAATATTTATCAGAGAAAGTCAATGAACTTCTGGAAAAAAGATACGAATTAATTAATATGGCAAACAAAACAAAGTACACCAGGGAACAAATAGGAAAAATAAGTAAAGAAATAAAGAGCCAGAAGAGAAAAGATAGAGAACATTCTAGACTTGAGACTTTCGAAAAACATATCACAAAGACTGGAGGTACAAAAAAGGCCCTTAAGTTCTTGTCCGATAAAACAAATTGGATACCTACGATTAAAGATCAATCCTGCAGGCCAAGGACAAAAAGGTCTGATATACTGTCAATAGCTACAAAATTCTACGAAAACCTTTATACCAGCAAAAACCGAATAAACGCTACGGATTTGAATAAAACCGATGATGTTCCACCTATACTAGTAGAAGAAACGATTAAAGCAATTGAAACACAGAAGAAAGATAAAGCTCCGGGCCCAGTCGAGATCAACAACGAACTGCTTTCAAATTGCAAAAACGACATAGCACCACTATTGACATACATTTTTAACGATGTATTGTACACTGATGAAATACCGAGGCAATGGACCGCATCAATCATCATCTTGCTCCACAAGAAAGGAGACAGGGATGAAATAAACAACTATAGACCAATTAGCCTAATGTCTAATATTTATAAAGTTTTCGCGAAAGTGATTCTCAGACGAATAACTAGAACTCTGGATGAAAATCAGCCAAAAGAGCAGGCTGGGTTCAGGGCAGGTTACTCAACTTTAGACCATATCCATACGGTAAGACAAATCTTTGAGAAAAACAAAGAATTTAATGTTCCATTCTACTGCTGCTTCATCGACTACAACAAAGCGTTCGACTCAATAGAGCATGAAAGTATCTGGCATTGTCTTAAAATTCAAGGAGTCGAACACAAGTACATTAAAATCTTAAAAAACGTATACACCAGCAGTACAGCTAGGATCAAACTAGAAAAACAAGGGAAGGAGATAAGAATAAACAGAGGAGTCCGTCAAGGAGACCCGCTCTCGCCTAAACTATTCACAGCCGTATTAGAAGGAATTTTTCGTAAATTTAAATGGGATCAGTATGGTCTGAACATAAACGGGGAACAACTAACCCACCTACGATTCGCTGATGATATCATATTATTCGCCACAACAAAAGAACATCTGCAAAACATGCTCTCAGATCTGGAAAGAGAAAGCTGTAAGGTAGGTCTAACGATGAACCTTTCCAAAACTAAAGCCATGACAAATGCATCAGAAGATACTATCATTATAAACGGAGAGCCAATTGAGTTTGTGAAAGAGTACACCTACCTTGGCCAACAAATCTCAACCATCGATGTAATGTCAAAGGAAGTAGACACAAGAATTGGAAAAGCATGGAAATGCTACTGGGGGTTTAAGGAAGTTATGAAGAACACAGAAACTAAAATGATCGTCAAAACAAAGCTATATAACACCTGCATACTTCCAGTATTAACATATGGCTGCCAAACTTGGGCACTTACTAAAGAGCAAAATAGGAAACTGAAAACCTGCCAAACGGCGATGGAAAGAAGCATGTTGAATATAAGAAAATCTGACAGAATAAGCAACAGTAATATCAGAAAACGCACAAAAATTGAAGACGTAACAATGAGAATAAAGAGACTAAAGTGGAAATGGACTGGCCACATAGTAAGAGGAATCGACAAATGGAACAGAAACATAGTATTCTGGTTTCCAAGAAATAGAAAAAGAAAACAGGGTAGACAGTTCCGAAGGTGGGAAGATGAAATAAAGATCACAGCAGGAAAAACATGGACTAGAAAAGCGCTAAACAGAACGGAATGGAAAGAAATGGAGGAGGCCTTTGCCAAAATTGGGCAAACAGACCAGGTTGTCGGTGTCACGACTCGCTAGAGTCGATAAATTAGATTAAGTTTTTAAAATTCATGTAACAAAATTGTGTCTGAATAAAGGCTTTTATTATTATATTATTATTATTAATGGAAAATAATCAAATCATATAGGTAGGAATTTAACCGTACTTTTTTCTTAATAAACGTTAGCTTAACTTGATACAACTCAATCTGTCATGTGTAACTTGATATCTCAAAAATAATTAACTTGATAAGTCACTTAAAATAGGGGAATTTACAATATTTTATATACTTTCTCTAGTATTTCTCAAAACATACATACTAGCGATACTCGGTTTTACAGAAGTTCTCAAACTTTAAAAAAGCTGCCCTTGTAGCGACATCTATAACGCTACATACGAACTAGAACAGCAAATACCTACATCGCGCAAGCAGAGTTCTCAGCGCGATTTGAACATATACAACAGCCCGAAATCAACTATCGGGCAGTTGCGCGGACCAGACACAACACCCGTCTGGTCGGAGGATCCTCCCTTTTCAATGGAGGTTTGTGGGACTTTACACCCTGTTCCGCATACCTCCATAATGGTGACCCCGACGTGATCCATTATGGAGGTATGCGGAACTGGGTACATATCAACTTAAGGCCATCGACCAGGGACTTCTCCCGCCCTGGGTGGAGCGGGAGGGCGTGTCAGACTCTTACTGACTAAAAACAATCCGTGTTCCTACAGTTGCCTGTGCCAAGGCCGCAGTGACTTCATTTCAAATTTATCTGCGACCAAACTACCAAACAATCCAAAGTTCTGTGCATAAATAATGAAATATTTATTAGGTATAGGAAATTTTTTCGATTCTACGATCTCCTTATGTCGAACAACGCAATTAATTTTATTAATCCTTTTCTTGCTTTGGGGTTTTAGTTCAGGAATTCCTGTTTGGAGTTTGAAATGATATATTTTTTTCTAAATTTAGTAGCAATGACCTTAAAACTGTTCACAGTCGCAATGGAGGATGTCTTCATGGTTCTTGACTGGAGAGGGCTAGGCGTTAACGTCTTTGGCGAGTACATCACTCACCTTCGACTTGCCGATAACATACCTAATAGTTATGTCTGAGACTATGGAGGACTCAGAAGAGCTTCCGAAAGAGTAGTTCTTAAAATGAGCATGGACAAAACCAAGGTCATGTTAAATACTCATGTAGTACCCACTCCAATCAAGACTGGAGACTCGACACTCGAAGTTGTAGACGATTGCACTTAAATGGAACTAACGCTCCAGTTAGGCAGGTCGAACTTCGAGAAAGAGGTTAACCCACGAAATCAACTCAGTTGAATAGCGTTCGAGAAGCTGTAGGTATTTTCTCATCTCACATACCACAGTGTTTTAAAAACAGTATACAACCAGTGCGTGTTGCCAATCCAGCATTGGACATCTTTCGGCTGAAATGTTGATGATGATGACCTTGCAGGCTTATAACATTTAAACTGACGAAACGATTGTGCATCTCGCGTGACGATAATGTTTTTTTTTGCATTTTATTATATAGAGGCTTGCGTCTGACCACAATCTCACCTATGTGGGTAAGCAAAGACGTGGTCAATGTCTTGTCTTGAACTAGCCCATGCATTCTTGACTTAAAACTGTTGAAGTTATGCTATGCATCAGATGTAATTATAAATATCGTTTAATATTTTGGGGTGATTTGGGATCTACCTCCTAGCGGTCCACCCCGGGCAACGGCACCACAGGCTTGCCTGTGGTACGGCTGAACGATGCCATCTATACGGTGGTAAGCTCCGCAAGGGGCCGCCTGGCTCGCGACCACCATCCCACTGGAGTCCCTCAAAGGCACTGGCACTCCCGGTGCCAGTGCCTTTGAGGGAGAAGGAAGCTGTCAGTTGTGCTGTTCAAAACCGGTCTTGGTCCCTGGGCAAGTCTTGCCGGGTAACTTATTTTGGAGGGTAGCGGGATCCGAAGCATGGTACCAGCCGTTGGCTGACCGCAGTCAGTACCGCCCAAGTAGCACGCCAGCCACATGCCAAAGACTGTCCCGCCAACTCACGAAAAATCCCGATATGCTCCACCGTGCCAGCCGGTGGCTGGATGGAAGGACCCGGTGGCCAAACCCGGGGGGGTTCGGGCGTCCCCGCAGTCTCTAAATAAGTCTCTAGTGTTCCACTTGGCAGCGCCTCGACACTTCAATTTTTTCCCCTACTACTCCTAACTTACAATTATGACCAAAGCAAAAAAGAATAAGGTGAAACAACAGCTGCTCTTCCTCCCCCTAAAAGTGCACCTCACCAACATCAGGGGTTTGTACTTTTATCTCGATCCGGTCCATCACCACCTAAGGACCAAATAGCCGCACCTGTATTTCCCAACGGAGACGAAGATAGCAACCCCGTCGGACGTGGCGTATCTCAACTACCCGTGGGTTACTCTCTTGAACATAAGTTCAAGAAGCAGGCTGGGGTCTGTACGTACGTCCGCGATGACATTTGTTGTAGTCGGCTCCGTTGCTTTGAGAAATTGAGTTTTTCTACCATATGGCTACTTGTGGACACTGGCGTGGAGAAATCATTCTACCTCGGCATCTACCGATCGCACAGTGGCGACCAGGAGACAACAGTGCTGGTTGACTTACTAATGGAGTCGACTGACGTAGCCCAGCAACGGTGCCCAACAGCGAAGCTCACTTTTTTGGGGGACTTCAGCGCCCACCATAAATAGTGGTTGTTCCCCTTACCAGGAAAATGACCACGCTGAGTGAGAGGCGCGAAAGTTTGCTGTAACGCTAGATCTAACCCAGCTGGTTAATGTGGCAACGCGGATACCGGATGTTGACGGCCATACACACAATTGCTTAGACCTTCTGCTGACAAATGATCCGGACAGTCATTCAGTATCGGTTTCAGCCCCGCTGGGAACATCTGACCACTGCCTGGTGAAATTCGTATCGACCTGATCTCCTCCAGATGAAAGCCCTAGAGGAACGAGACGAGTGTGGCGATATGAGTCAGCAGATTGGTATGAGATGCGGCACTATTTTGCGTCTTATCCATGGCTGTAAGTGTGCTTCTCCTCGGGTGACCCCTCGTGCAGTACTGACGTGACTGCGGACGTGATTCGGCAGGGAATGGAGTATTTTATTCCATTCTCCGACATCCCGCTCGGTCACAACTCGGGGCCTTGGAATAGTGCAGAATGCGCCCACGTTGAGGCCCGAATAAAGTCTGCCTACCAAGCCTGAATCAAAGCCCGCGACAAAACAGTTGGAGCACGTAAGGTTCCCACTTTACCTTCAATGCTGAAACCTGATGGGTCGCTGGATCACTCTGCAAGTGAGAAAACAAATTTATTTGCATCTTTCTTTGCAAAAGAATCACGTTTAGACGCTTCCTCGAAGCAACCACCAACTGTACCTCGTTGTGACTCTTCGATGCCGGAGATCGCAGTCCACATTAAAGAGGTCCGAAGAGTATTGTGCAGTCTTGACGTGAACAAAGCCAGCGGGCCTGACGACATTCCAGCGAGAGTGTTGAGGCAGTGTGCATCTGAACTGTCTCCTGTGTTGACACGTTCGTTCCGCTCTTGATAAAAAGACAGTGCCAAAATGCTGGAATATTGCAAATGTACAACCCGTGCCCAAATAGGGCAACCGTGCAAACCCTGTTCATTACCGTCCGATCGCCATTACCTACATTCTGTGCAAGGTTATGGAAAGGGTACTTAACAGTTAGCTGCTGATATACCTTAAAAACAATGATCTCCTCAGTGACCGTCAATATGGCATTCGCCAGGGACGGTCAACTGGCAATCTTCTTGTGTATGTCACGCACTGCTGGGGCAAAGCCATTGAGAAACACGACGATGCACTAGCTGTATCGCTTGATATCTCGAAGGCCTTTGATAGGGACGGGCACGCAAGTCTACTCAGCAAGCTTCCTGCTTATGGCATCCCAGCTGTATCAAGCTACAAAAATCAGCTTGTGCTTTTAACCCTGTACAAAGCACAAGTCCGATCCTACATGGAGTATTGCAGCCCTCTTTGGGATGGTTCAGCTAAATACTAACTAGCTGCGCTTGACTCAATAGAACGCAGAGCTAAGAGGCTCATTGGTTTAACTGGCGGATGGCAAACTTTACAGCTTGGCTCATCGCCACAAGGTTGCCTGCTTGTCGGTCTTCTACAGAATATACTTCGGAGAGTGTGCCCAAGAACTCCACGACCTCAGCCCACTTCTACCATCGGATATCTAGACGCGCTGCAAGTTACCATCCCTACATTGTTGCTATTCCACGAATTCGCACTAAGCGTTTCCGAACGTCTTTCATAATGCGATTTTTATGAACACATTTCAGCTCATTGAGGATTGTGAAGAAGAATTACAATTATTACATTTAATACCTACTTTAGCTTTAGTTTGTATTAATTGCAAATCCGGTGTACACGATCACTCAATTTTTGTCATCGAAAGATAGTTTTGAAAACGAATAATTTTTTATTTGGTCTATACACACCTCCCTTACAACTTTCACAGTGAATATTATACATTTTTCACACTATTTTCAAAATTAAAATCTTAAAAACTTGATATCATCTCACAACAAAAAACAAAACAACAAAAGTGGCGACTGGGTTCAGTGTAAAAATAATACGACAAAAAAGTAATGGTGGTTTATGTAGCGATAATACAAATGAAACAATGTTACTTTTTAAAATAGTTGCATAGCTTCAGTTCTGTAATGTTCGGGAAGTATCGAAATTTGTCGTGTAAAAAGACAGCGCCTTCGTTGTACGGTTGTGTGCGTCATTTGTGACATTGTGTGCTACGTACATATAGTAACGCACACACATTAAGTCCAATGACCACGATAGCTCACATGTAAACATCTAACCGCGAATAGTTTGTCTTTAGTAATAGTTTGCGAAGTTGTGTCATATTGTACGAACGAGCGCCTATCTACTCTGTCTCGATGATATCCGACAGCTGGAGCTGAATTATGATTTATTATTTTTTTGTTAATTGATAGTGAATACTCGTAGATAAAGTAAAATTTAATATAAGAACACGATTATAAATTGAGTTAGGTAGGGTAGGCAGTGTCTTTCTGTCTATATGGAACACACGTCATGCACTTCCCGTCATCTTTCGGGTTTGCCATGATACCGCTGGATGTTGGTCACATAGTACTTTACACTATCAATTTATTTCCTCTTCCTAGGCCTGTGATGCCATGCTGTCATCAGTAAACATCTGTTTATGAGTCACAGACAAGATCATTCCTTATCAATGACATCTTCTCTTTTATAATAATGTATTGAGGAAAAGCTAATCGAAAAAATAGTTCATTTGTGACCGACTCAAAGTCCCATAGCATTGAATGTGTCTAACGATGACACACTCTAAGGCCGCGGATACGAAATCAGCGGCGGGCCGGGCAGCGCGGCGGCGCGCGTTGCAATGCTGCGCGGCGACGCAGAGCTCGGTCCGCTATGAAAATGCACATTTTAGTTAACTGATTGCTCCATAGAGGCAGCACTATCGCTAGTTTGCTATGGTGTGGCTATCGCTGTTACATAGTACGGATTTGCGATTATTGCGCAATTATTGCGCAAATTTTGCTATTGCTAGGCTTTTGCAAGATACGTAATAAGCCTGCCGGTTCCATAATATAAATCTACGCCGACGCCGCCGCCCTGTCCGCCACTGAGTTCGTGTCCTCAGCTCAGTTTCTTCTTCACAATTCTCAATGAGTTCGTGCCTTTTACTGATGGCGCATGGCGGTACATACCTACATTTTATTGAACGACTTGGCCAGTAGTTAAAACATTGTTGCGCGCAATAATAAAAACGTTTCTTAAAAAACATGCAAAAATAAGTCATAACTTCATATAAAAAGTATAAAATATTATACATAACTAAACTAATAAATAACTTAATAAATAAAATATGTACAAGCGGCATAAAAGATCCGGGAGGAGTACAGCTCATTGGACTTCGAAAAAAAAAACATATATATTTATACTTTATATAAATTATTGACTCCTACTAGATGTAAATCTAACGTTAATATTTAAAATACACTTACTATTTTAAAAGTATTTAAAAGTACACTATATACATTTAGAGGTGCAACAATTACTTACAGGCTAACACCACATGCAATATTTTAATTTGATTGTACATTTATTATTATTGTAATTAATTGTGAATAACGAAAGATAAAAATAGTGTAAAACAAAGCATAAATTTAGGAATAACAAACAAGATCAACGAATTAATTTAAAAATACTATATTGATTGGTAATAAAATAAATTAAACTAAAATTAAATGTTTGGTTTACATAAATAAATTAATTATTGAGGCATGAACGTCTCTTACACTGTTTTAATGATAAGCCTAAAATATTATGGTTGTACGCTTACTTATTTATGTTTTAATTAGTATTTTAAAGTTCATGTAAAAGTTTTCATAAAAAGATTTTTACTTTATACAATTTTTTACTTTTTATTTTTACTTTGCACGCGAGTGCGACTCGCACTTGGCTGGTTTATTTATGCTACTAAATAAAAATAATAAAAAAGTAGACATGTACATACATTGTTGGTAGGTCTAGTGGTTAGTGACCCTGACTGCTATGCCGAAGGTCGTGGGTTCGATTCCCACCCAGGACAAATGTTTGTGTAATGAGCACGATCATTTGTTCTGTGTCTGGGTGTAATTTATCTATAATATGTATGTATTTAGAAATATATAAGTATGTTTATCAGTTGTCTAGTACCCATAACACAAGCTCTGCTTAGCTTGGGACTAGATGGCGTTGTGTGATAGTTGTGAAATATTATATTATATTATTATACATTATTATATTCTTCTTCTAGCTAACTTTAAGTAAGCTGTAAAATCACAAGCATGACCTAGTCCTTCTCAATAGGAATATATTATGTTAATGTGGAAGTTTTAGCAACAGGAAAACTTAATATGAGAACTAAAACTCATCAGCATATTCACCATCTGTCTTCTCCCAAACGCATAAATAGTTATCGTACTCGTATGGGTTGGTTTCCAGTTAACAGGATGGACTTGAAACAAAAATTAACCAAGTTTCAAAAATTAACAAACAAGAAAGTCTGACAGGTATGTAAATAATAAAATATACATACTATGTACAAAAACATAATAATTTATATTAATAACTCTATTTTTTAACCGACGATATAAAGGACCTCCTTCGTATCGTCGGTTAAAAAATAGAGTTCTCAATTCGACCGTATATATTAATTTTTTTTTTTTTTTTTTGTGTATTATTCAGCCCTCACTTCGTCATTTATGAACGTTGGTTGGTTGGTTATTTTTTTTTGTTAGATAGGGTATACCTCAAGGGTGGTCCTATGTCAAGGAACTGATAATGGAATCCTGATAAAATTGATAGAAAACCTCGAAAATTGTGGGCACGTTAAGCGTTTCTATATATATGTTCGGCCCTCACTCCGTTATTTATGAACGGATTTTGATGATTCTTTTTTCTTAGATAGGGTATATATACCTCAAGGGTGCTCCCATGTCAAGAACATAAGGATCTGATCATGGAATCCTGATAAAATTGAGAAAAAACCCTCGAAAATTGGACACGAATATTGTTTCTGTTTACTTTTCATAACTTAATCAGGTATTTGCATTTAGGAATCATCACATCACCTTTCCTAAACAATAGAAGTTAGATATCTAAACTGGTTTTAGTGACAAATACCACTTAATATGCTTTGAAGAAATTGATGAATTGTCTTTACAATATTGGAGGTAACCTCAATTGGTCAATGTCGTGCCGTCAAAAATGCAACATAGGATTCTTTAATCTTTATTTCCTACTATTTTTTATTTAATGAGGGAGCCACCTGGCGGATATAGACACCTTAATATAAACTTTCAATTCCAATGAGTAACTCAGTACAGTAGACCATCAATAAAATAAACGTAGCTGGTGATGTGAGACGTATAATTTTTTGCATATATAGATCCTTGGCCTTTCTGAACTCAAAACTAGTCGTCTGACAGGTAATTAAAGCAAAAAATAAGTTAAAGCTGGATTTTTCCGGTATCTTTTGTTATCCATACTTGTCTTAAACCAAATAAATAAATGAAATGCCAAAAGCACTTTATTTTGAGTATGTAAAGGACTCTTTAGAAATAAATTGATAGTCGAACGATCAATCTCTCAGAAAGCTCAATTTATTTATAAAAAAACAACAAACGAAGCAGACAACAGCTTGGTTACAGAAGATTTAAGCTTGTCAGTAGACCAAACTATATCTGTAGTGTTATTATTTCATTTTTTTCATTAAATCTCTCCATAAAAACTTGTGGAACGTCAGCTCACGTCAAGTTTATTTCACTGTGAGAGTTTTAAAGAACAAGTCAGATTTATTAAATTAGTCAGAATTTAATAAATCTAACCTGTGGTTTCATTTGACAGTGACGTAAAAACACTAACATCTATTGCACAAGATTACAGTAAAATGTCCAATAACGATGAAGAAAACTGGGTAAGGAAGGCAGCTATAGTCATCCCTTCCCACCAAAGTGTTAGATATAATTGTATATATTATCTAAGTTGCTCAATGAAGAAATTTTTGGCATCGCCTATAAGGTGACTAACTTGGTCAAATCAAAATTCGAAACAAAGCTTAGCTGAACGAGTTTTTGATTTTATTTTCCTGTCTCTCACGTGCACTGTCTCATTCATTTTTAGTCATCAGACTATGCGGTCGTCTTAAGGTCAAAAAATGGCTTATACAATCTTGTCCATGTTACTTGTGTCCCTACTTCTTCGTGCGGCTTTATCGTTGCCTGTTTTGCGAGATATAAAATCAGTGCAATTATCAAGGACGCTGAAAAGAAATGTGTTTGATCGTGATACCATTTTAAGACATAGCAAACATAGTGAACAAGTTATAAGTTTAGATAGTGCAGCTTTAGATGCAGGTGTGAAAAAAACGAAGAGAGAAGCTATTGTGGGAAACGACAGCTGTGCTGAAGGAATGAAGAGGATTTCTAACAATATGTGCGTGAAAAGTGAGACGTAAGTTTTATTTTAAATAACAATATTTTTCTTGATTTATTGCTTGGCAAAGGCCCAATACGAATATTAAAAGTACTGAGTCATTTTAAAACCCGTAGAATTTTTCATAAGGGTTGTTTCTATTACTTTCCTATTAGTGCTATTCAAATAAATTATATGAACGAATCTATGTTGATTGTTTCTTGTAAAACTGCTTATGGAAAATTAGATCTAAATATCTTTTCTGACCATCATGGTAATTTATTTTTGATATTTGTAGGTTTGACAAATTATATGGCGATGAGTATGATGAAATTACGACGATATTACCACAACCTCGGACGACACCGCGTCTTCAAACGACACTACGTCCTGGGCCGACATCACTTCCTTTAACAACACCACATCCTCCAATGACGCAAAATCCTCGTAAAACGCCAGGCTTTCAAAAAACGACACGACCGCGTACTCAAACGATGCCACGAGTCAACGTTGCCCTGTGTCGTCGCCGTCAAACCGAGCGGCATGCACATCGTAGAGGCAAACGGTGTCGTGATCTGACGCAACCTAGTGACGTTGAAAAGTGCTGCCGCCGTCAAAAAAAACGGCGAGCACGCCGTAAAGGTACACGGTGTCGTGATCTGGTACTGCCCAGTGATGTTGAACAGTGCCGTCGTCGTCACCGACGCCGACGCCGTCACCAACGTCAACGCGCCGCTTGTCAGTTAATAGATTCATAATCAGGCTTCTACAAAACAGCATCAGGTTTTCCTCAGGCAGCTAAATCTAGGGCCTCACCCAGAACAAAGTTCTCAGATATCTCTGACTTCTGGCATCTCTGGTTTCTGTCCCTATTTTTTGTATTCTTAACTATTATTATATCATTGATGATGACGTCCTTAATTATTTATATATAGCCTGCATTCTCTCACTTCTTGGCAAAGGCCTTTTTTCATTCCTTTCACTGTTCTTGGTTCTGTGTTAGCTCTTTCCAATTCTCAAGAAAGACATCCAAGTCATCCCAACATCTCCTTCGTGGTCTACCATTCTAAACTACTAACCATAACTACCTTTTATAGTCAGCAAAATGGACTTGATTTTCAAGTGACGTATTTCCGTGACGACATTTTAATTAACAAAATAACGTGGTCATGACACATAACTTTTCTGAAACTACGTATATTTTCCCCCCTTTATAGTCGCAAGCGCACCTGAGTAAATCGCATTCATCGCTAGTCAACACACTTGTACAGACGTCTCATAAAATGGCGACTTCAACTTTGTTTATTTCGTTCGTATCTCTGCTTCTTCATGCAGCACTAACACTGCCAATATCCCAAGATCTAGAATCAGTGCCATCAGAAGAAAGTAAGCAAGCTGTAAAGCAATCTGAAAGGACTCTTGTGCTTAATCCTTATACAATTCAAAGACATGGTGAAGATATAGACAGTGTAATTTTCGATCGTGCTTTGAAAAGAACCAAGAGAGACTTAATTAAAGGAAATCACGGCTGTGCTGAAGGGATGGTGTGGTTTAAGTTTAAATGCGTGACGCTTGAGGAGTAAGTTTTTTTTTAATCCTTTTTTTCTCCGTCTTTTGCTATCCCAGCAAAGGCTTAACAAAACAGTACCTATTTGAGAAATTATTAACAATTCAATAGTCTAAACAACTTGATTCAATAGTGCTGGTTCGACACACAAACCTGTTATTCGTGTTTTTTTTTACCGCAAAAATATTTTATTAATTTATTTTTTTGTTCTTTACAGGTATGACGAATTAAAAGAAGATGACTATGAAGAGAGTTAAAACTAATTGTTTTTTTTTTTATTTGTTTTCTGTAATGTACTGTAAACAGAAAAAAAATGAGCAGCATTTTCGTCTGATACAGTAGTCTTACTTCCAATACATCATTCACGTTTATTTAATACTAGCGACACGCCCCAGCTTCGCACGGGTACAAATTATACATCTAACCTTCCTCATGAATCACTCTGTCTATTGGTGAAAACCGCATGAAAATCTATTCAGTGTTGAGTTAATCGCGAACAGAGGCGGCGCGGGACTTGTTTTATAATATATAGTGATAGCTGTCAGACCTTAATATTTTATTGAATCTAATTGTTTAGGTAAGTAACATTCTAGTCATTTTAAAAGTCTTTGGTTCTCTGAACTTTATACATACCATATTCATAATTGTTAAGTGACATTTATTAATATTAGGTGGATATCACTTTAAATAGTGGGGTTTTAGTTATGTCTTTTTAAATATTACATTAATTAAAATACCATTTTAAAAGTTTGTTTAGAAAATCTGATAAGATTTCATTGAAACCTTGACTAATTTTAGGATTTTATTGTATATTTTTAAGTAAAATCAATAACACACATACGCACGGAACAAATATTTGTATGGCCTATAGAGAAGAGTTCCGGGTCTGGGTGTCTTGTGTATGTGAGTTTACATGTTTGTGAATGCACCCACGATACAAAAATCATACCTAATGAAGGCAAAGTTTTTTTTTTAAATAAAAGGAACAAAAAATCCGAAAAAATATAATTAGAAAAGAAATATAATTTATTGTAACATTCCACGGCCGTCACTTTTTATAATAATGTTTAGTTCGATTTTCATGACAGTAAATATTAGCTTTAGAAAAAATACCAAAGTATTAGATCAATATGTACTTAGATAAGTAGATATGTAATAATTTATTTAAAATATTAACTCTGTGATAAAACGTAGCAAAAACATGTGAGATGTTATGTTTTTTGTAGCAATACAATAAACCTTGGGTATTGTAATTATACTTTAGTTAATTGCCAATAAAAACCAGTTGATTATGTTATGTTTCTATTTTCGTTTATATAGCAATTAATAATTTAATGTAGTTACCAAATTATTTAAAAAAAATACATTTAAAAAGTATTCTTATGTGCACCTTTTTAATTTGTATCTCTTTTTATTTTTATGTAAACTCTTGTTTTCAAATAATATATGACAATAAAATTTTGTTTAACTACAGAAACGTATAATAACGCATTTGTACAAACAATTTTTTTCTGCATTCATAAAAACGTGTATTATTAAGAATGAGTTGTTTTTCTCGGTTTAACATTTTTTTCTTTCTACTAACTTACCTAGCAGGAAAACCAAGGTTACTGACATAGCCCGAAGAATCGCCACACTTAAGTGCCAGTAGGCACATTGCTCGCAGGACTGGTGGTCGATGGGGCCGAAAAGGGCCGTCGGAGTGGCGCGTACCGGAAGACGCAGCGTTGGAAGGCCTCCCACAAGGTGAACTGATGCTGCCTGGTGAGGGCCACGGGAATCCTATGGATGTGAGACGCACAGGACCAGTCATTGTGGTGACATTTGGGAGAGACCTATGCCCAGCAGTGGACGTCTTTCTGCTGAAATACACAAAATGCAGTAAATAATGACAGCCGCACGGGTTTTTTTTGGTGGGAAATACCAAATAACTTCTACCGCTACAGACGGAGCGGGAGGGCGTTTCAGACTATTATTGACTAATACCCACTCGCGCTCCTTCATTTACCCGTGCCAGGGCCACCGTGACCGGGTTGATTTTCAAAGTTAAGTAACGCTTGCCGAGGTCGATCTGTGGATGGGTACCTAATCATCCATGACAAACCAAGACTTTTCCTTGCCTCAGAAAACACGTTTAGCTGTGGGTCCTGACTGTCATTATTTTGTAGATCTTTCGACATCTGTCACGGGTAGTCATAAGTCAAAAATCTGAAGCCAGTCTTGCCAAAAAGTACCGTGTTGCCCAGTTACTGGGTTACGGAGGTCAACTCGTAACCCAGTTACAAGCTCATTGCAAAATTACTTTAATTTAGGAAGTCAGTGTTTCTAGTTTTGTTTCTTCGTTATTTGACACAAACTTCCGAAATACATGAGAAGACCTGGCTTTAAAAAAAAAGAATTATCAAAATTGGTTCACCTAGAAAAAGTTTTAAGGTAAAACACATAAAAAATACAGTCAAATTGAGAACCTCCTCCTTTTTTGAAGTCAATTCAAGATAGCCGTATTAGTATTCAGTTGCTTTCAATCAGACTGGAAGTCAACCCCAATATAATAGTTTGGATAAAGCAGATTGAGATTGATAGGGGCCTTATGTTGACATTAGTACGAGTAATAGGGTGACTGGTAATTAGTGGCCGATACTTAAACACGTGATTGCACTCATGATTACAAACAACTTTCCCAAAGAAACTTTTTTTTTATACGTATTCACTTTTATCACAATAACAACAGTTTGAAATTCGCGCACGCGTGAGGGCAGTGGCCGCCGCGATCAGCTGTTAGCACTGAGGCAAAGGGAGCGGTGCGGGCGGCGGGGGAGCGTGAGATGCTACTACGAACTACTAGTACATTTGCCCTTTCCCGAGGTCAGACTATCATCTGATAGATCGTACCTACTTTTAATGTTACGGCGCGCGCGTTCCTAGATATTTTGTTGTTATACGGACATACTCGTACGTTGCATCTTAAAAGTACTCGTATTAGTCAAACACGCTGTCTTTGAACAATTTTTTTTAAATTTAGAAACAACCGAAACATGTAGGTTCTGTTTAAGTACACCGAAAACGGGGCGTGGTGCCCGGCCGAGCGGGCTTACGAGCCGTGCTCTATACGATACGAGACCGCATCTAACAGCTGATTGTAGTGGTCACTGCCCTCACTGCGCGCGAGCGTATTTCTAACTGTTGTTATTGTGATAAAAGTGAATAAGTATAAAAAAAAAAGTTTTTTTTGGGAAAGTTGTTTGTAATCAAGAGTACAATCACGTGTTTTGGTATCGGTTACTAATTACAAGTCACCCTATATGAATTTATAATAGCCACTTCATGTTAAAGAAGTGGTCCTGCCGTTCTTTTCTGATTAATTCAGTTGCTGGACCCAAGACAGTTTAAGGCGCAGTTAGACAACTTTTAAGGATTTTTAAATTGCAGATCACGTCTAAACGACTAGTTTTATTTCTTTAAAAAAAAATGTATGTCACTCTAGACAATTGTTTTCATGATTTGATATGTGATTATTTGAAATTATATTTTTACAACATAGTGTAATTAATTTGTAAATTATGTCTAACGCGGATTTAAAATTGAGAATCACGTGAAAACTATAAAGCGTATTTTTCACCATTTTAAAGATCATTTAATTATATTTTGGTATGCGTATTTTAGTATAACACTTGTTATTTTATGTATAATAAATTAATAGTTCGTTTTATTTCGGACAGCGCTCTTTGATGGGCGAGTCCTATTACTGGGTGAACGTACGACGCGTTACGTTAGCTCAGCACAGATCACGTAAGATAACCACTCAAGGTTGTAGGCAGTTAATAGCACCTTAATCGTTTCTCCGGGGACCCATCGAACTTCACGGCCTTGGTGTTTTTCTGATGGTCTGATGGTTGCTTTCCCGGATTTGCAGTCGTTGGGAATAATGTAGCGAGCTTGTCCCAAAAAAAAGGCGTTTCATACTCGTATCAGTTGGCAAACGGTGCAGAAAAGCGTCTTGAGGACACCGGTATATCCTAAAAAAAAAAAAAAATAGACGAATAATTCAAAGTCATGACTGTGATATCCACCTACCCACTTCAGCCGCGTTATTGATAATCAACTACTTCTGCCTGTACCTACTGATCAGCTCCCCTTTTTGTTTTAGCGTGGCAATCAGCAAATCCTCCTGCTCCCGCCCTTGGTGGAGCGGGAGGGCGTATCAGACTCTTACTGACTAAAACCCACAGTAACTCTTTCAAACACTCGCGCAACCCTAATTATCATCATCATCATCATAATCCTGTTATAACGAGCCAATGCCATCATGATTCCAGCGAGAAAAAAGGATAGTGCTATTCGTCCTGAATACCGCCGTCTCTCTCTCACACTGAAATTATGAGGATATTAAGACCACTTTTTTTTTCTGGGGTGTGGGAGATCATCCGATGACTTCTCCCGCTCTAGGGTGGAGCGAAAGGTCGTGTCAGACTCTTACTGCCTAAAACCTACCCCTGTTCCTCCCTGCCCTGAATGCCCAGGGGCGAGGTAACTCTTTCGAATTTATCATCAACCCCCGGGCAGGCATCGGCCATGACGGGAACCCTCATGTTTGCTGACAACTCTTTGAGGCGCGTGGAACACTACGCGCCGTCGACTCTCGGGGCTGGTGCTGATCGGACGGCGAGTTACCCACTACTCGCCGTCCACAGGCCCGGGTGGCCCTAGTATGACGTCTACAGGTGGGTCTACTGACGGGGTGAAAATATTGCGTCATATGAACTCTGTGAACCTGTCTTACCCACCTTATTGTACACTATTCAAAGCCGCACACCACAAGGTTTTTCTTGTAGCGTCGTCGCTGTGATGTCGTAGGATAGTGAATCACTACTCGCAACTATTGCGCAATCTGGTACGATTCAAACATAATATATTCTGTGATGTGATTAACAAATGAACTAAACACAAATAGCCACTATGTACAGTAGATTTTGAGGTTTTACATGATACATTTTAATGAAATCTAGTAAGAATAGTTCTTGTGCAAAAAACTAATTGACTATAATAAATAAATATGGTCCTTTTTTCAACAGACTAGGATTGGTGTTCAGTATAACCAGTTAGAACTAATTCCTAAAAAAAAACTTTTTACAAAAAAAAAATACAACCGACTTCAATAAAAAATACTAAAAAGTTCAAAATAACTTTAATTTCGGAAGTCGGTGTTTCTAGTTTGGTTTTTTCGTTATTTGACACCGACTTCCGAAATAAAAGTTATTTTGAATTTTTTAGTATTTTCTATTGAAGTCGGTTGTATTTTTTTTTTTAATTTTTTTTTATTATTCACTTTTTAGTTGTACCCCATTTTATAACTAAATTAATAGTAAAGTTATGCCCGAATCGATAGTCCCAAAAATAGGGAAGTTGAACATAGTTTTTTAGGTTTTAGGGAAGTTAGTTTTTTAGGGAAGTTGAACATAGCTTTTTTTCCTACGTGGGTAGGCCTGACAAGTAAACGTTTTTCTACAGCTCCTTGTTTTAATATTTAAATTTAAATAGTTATTTATTAGTTTCAACAATATATATGTTCTAATTAGCTTATAAACCCACCTTAGTTTCGGTTTTTCCTTTAACTTTCTCTTTATCACAACACCTGAAACAACTTACATCACAACATGGACAGCAAGCTTGTACATAGTATGGAGGAACTTGAAAAGCTGTTTAGCTCCCGCATGCGTGATTATGAAGATAAGCTGCAGAGAGCTACAGCTGGAACTGGCACCACACACTCAGACCTTGCTTCACTGTCCAGGGATTTCATCGACTTCAAATCCTTTGTGTGTAAGTCCCTATCTCACTTCAAGACACAAATTGAACTCTTGTCACTGAGTCTGGACACCCATGAGACTGCGATGAGAAGAAAGGTCTTGCTCTTTCACGGCATCCCAGAAAAGCACGGTGAAAAGTTGAGCGACACATTGCTACAAATTATCTCGAAGCAGCTGCAGATTGACGACTTTAAGGTGGAGTATTTGAACGTGTGCCACAGACTTGGACCCCACCATGGTAAAACTAGACCTGTGTTGGTGCGTTTCAACAATATGGAGCATCGCCGGTTGGTCTGGAATTGTAAGACATCTCTTAAGGGCAGCGGGACCACTATTTCTGAGTTCCTGACCAAAACTCGGCATCAAGTATTTATGGCGGCCCGCAAGCACTTTAGCATTAATAGTTGCTGGTCTGCTGAGGGAATGGTTATTGTCATGACGCCTGATAAGTCCCGACGGAAGATAACATCTATGGGTGAGCTTAGATCCCTAATCGCGCTATTCCCCACTGCTGCCAGCGTTGCTACATCCAACAATCCCGGGCCTGCTGCTTCATCCTCACCAGCTGGTGCAGCTACATTGCCTCAGTCCGCATCCCCAAAAGCAAAACTGCCTAGGAAGGCACGTCGCTGAGTTTGCATGTCGTCATAGCGTAGTGAGTATTGTCGGTACACTTTTGATTTCGTTTTCACTTTTGTAAATCTACCCATAGTTTTATACTGTTCTATTCTATATTTTTGAAGTCATTACTCACTTATTTTATTTATTTTTTTCACTACGAATGTCTGTCGGTAGATGTTGACATTTTATTTTTATTTGTTTTGACATTACTCTTGACGTTGACGTATGTCATGTCTGTCTCAAATAATCTTTTGCGTTTCGTTTTGCTTTGACGTTCGCGTACGTTTTTGTGGCTGGCATACTCACTTGCTTACTTTTTCATTTTTTTTTTTATTTCGCTCTGTGTTTATATCATAGATGTTTGTTTGTAATACCTTAGTTTTAATAAAAAATTGTTAAAATCTCTTCCAACAACAGCGTACAGGTGGTTTTATGAGTTGAGCGTATTTTTAGTTATAAATTTTTGTTTCTTATTTCGCCTGACATTAGGGACTGCCAAACTCTTGCAGATTTTAAGAGGAGAGTAAAGGAACACTATCTTTCCTTTTCATGATAGTTGCATATAAGTATGTATTATTATTTAGTTTATATGTATTAGTACCTATCTATATATATACATATATATATATATATTATATTATTTAGTTAGTTTTATATCTCTACATTGTATGTGTCCTAGCACTGTTACACACCGTGTCTACTTCTCTTTTTTTTCCATCTCTCCTTTCGCAGGTTTGCTGTAAGAGATTTCTATAGAAATAAGCATAACCTTTGTACATATTTCTCTGTTTCCTTCTTCTGGTCTGTTTTTTTTGTATGTGTGTGTACATTAATTGTTAAATAAATAAATAAAATAAAATAAATAAATAGTTGGTGAAATAGGGTGTATCAGGGTGAACTGTACAAATCTGTATACCCCTTCAGAGTATATCAGCGTGATGTAATGTTGTGAAGTGGTGAAAACAATATAGGTACAGACATGCGATTGCAGCAATTCTGGAAGGTATGCTATTATTTATTGAAGAGTTCCATTGTGCCTCTGCGAAGTTCTTCATCAGATCTTCACCAAATTAAAAAAGGACCACATGTGAAGCACCATCTTCCAAATAAAAAAAAAATCATAAAAATCGATTCACCTAATAAAAAGTTATGACAAAAAAATTTAAAAAAAATACAGTCGAATCGAGAACCTCCTCCTTTTTTTGAAGTCGGTTAAAAATAATAATAACCAATTCTATTTTCAAGCAAAATAAAACCAACAATAATAAAGTTATCACATTATGTAATCAAACAAAATACAATTAACATATCGACTCCCGCTGATACAATTTTGTATTCGGTTCAATAAAATTAAATTGAATTATTCATTATCATAAATTAAATGACGCACGCGATATATCGCTTTCTCACCTGATGGTAAGCGATGATGTGGTCGAAGATGGAGCACGCATGCCTAGATGTAACCTATTCACTCTTGACTTTAAGACCCCCAGGTTGTAGCTATCAGGAAACACAGACTCCGGCAGGGAATTCCACTTCCTAGCTGTATGCACAATGAATGTGTTCTCAAAACGTTTTTTGCGTGTGGGTGGGATTTCCACCATGTACCGGGCTTGGCGGAATTAAATAATGCAATTCCGTCGTACACTCCTCAAAATGCACCCGATAGAAAACCGACCGGCTAGCACTCGACGTCGATGTTCATGACCTTGGAGCTTCGACTCGACGAGCAAATCATTGCCGATGATCCTCTTGGCACGTTTCTCAATAGACATAAGTCATACTACACCTGGTATGTGTCGCAAGCTATAGTTGGTAATACAGGAGCAATCTAGTCTTTCCGCGAGCGCGGCCAGCGTGCTGTTAGCACTCCCCCGCACTCGCCGTACCAGCGACGTCTCTTTTTCGCATTGTTATGTGGAACTGGAAGCAATCCATGTGCACTTCCGCAAATATTGCCGATGCGCTGCAGGGGAGCTAAAGTTAGAGCTAAAAAGCTATTGAAAAACATACATCATTTAAATATTAGAATTTAAACAAGATATTCCTACTTTCAAATCCAACTTATAAATTGGTGATCAAGAATAAAACCAACGTTAGATCATTTTGGGAAACAGTAACATTTTTGCAAATATTGATTATTGCCATTCTTAAGCCTAAAACACGTCATGATAATCCCAAAATCGTCAAACCCGGGGTTTTCCAGTGCGACGTAATAACGATATCAATCTGCCTCTGCCTAGCCTTTTCCCAACTCTCTTGAGGAGACCCCAATGGGGTTGGCTTCCAGTCTAACCGGATGCAGCTGAATACCAGTATTTTACATGGAGCGACTGCCTATCTGACCATCACAACCCAGTTATTGGGTAATACGATACTCCTTCGTAAGACTGGTTTCAGACTTTCAGTTTTCAAGTTCGTTTAAATTAAATTTTTATTTACTTCTATGCAAGCGTGCTTCATCTTCGACCACATCATCGTTTACCATCAGGTGAGATAGTGGTCAAACACGTGCCTGTAAAAAAAAAAAAAGCAACTTTTTGCGACATCATTGTCCTCGTGAATGCGATAGGTAGCGACGACCTTTCGCGCCCGGCCCTTTTTCAGGCCATGGTACGGAGCGAGAGAAAACGGAAAGCAGTCTCCTCCTTCTGCGAAGCAGTAATGCTCGCTAAAGCGGAGGCGGGACGCGTGAGGGAAGCTCAACGGAGTGGCCCTCACGGCCCCAGCCGCTATCACCGCAGGAGAGGCACTGGGCGTAGGACGTTGAGACGATCACCGGCCACCGTAAACCCGGGTCTGCGGACGGCGAGCAGTGCGTAGCTCGCCGTCCGATCAGCACTAGGCCTGTGAGTCGGCGGCGCGTAGTGTCGTAGTCGCGTGTTCCACGCGCGCCTCAAAGAGATGTTTGTCAGCCACCACAGACGGGGCCCATCGTGGCCGGTGCCTGTATGCCTTTTTTTTTGTGGGGTCGGAAGTCATCCAATGACTTCTCCCACCCTGGGTGGAGTGGGAGGGTGTGTCAGACTCCTAGTAACTAAAACCCACCCCTGTTCCTCGCTGCCTTGAATGCCCAGAGGCGAGGTAACTCTTTCGAATTTATCCTCAACCCCCGGGCAGATGCCTGTATGCCTAGGGGTAGCGGATAAATTCTCAACATGAGTTACCGCACCCCTGGGCACTCAGGCAGGGAAGGAACGGGATGGGATAGAATATATCTGACAGAATCCAACCAATCCTAATGAAATTTATTAAATGCTAAAAGTTTGAACAAATAGTGATGCAAGCAATTGCACAATATGCACGTATATTTACAGCATTTAAACAATTACGTTGTCCAAAAACTCTTAAGATGAGGTTTTATCTCAACTGATCGAAAACATAGAAGATTAATTTTGCTTGTGATATCACAGCTGCTTATGGTAAAACAAAATTCGGAACTGAGCTTAAGAGCATCAATTCCGCGGTCTAAAAACAGAAAATATTTTCAACGTGAATTTCTCAATATCCTTTAGAAATCTGTTTCTTTTTTTAATGCACAGTTATTTATTACCTGTTAACTAGTAAGCCTACGAATTTAAAATTTGATAACAATAAATTATGAAAATATAAAAATCTAACACATGTTTTTACGGAAGCACGAAACACCAGGTTTTTCCATTGCTTTTGTAGATTACTGGTATTAAATAACAATCTGAGAAAAATACTGGGCTTGTAGTATACTAGTAAGTGTGTACTATAAGCCCAGGAAATAAGCAAGCAGGAAAATATCTCGATTCAAAAATGTGGGTTGCACATTGATGACAAATATTTTTTCTTATATTATACCTTATAATAGAGATAAAGTTCCCTTTATCAGCTTTTGGCATGAATGAGAAGAGCGTAAATATTATAATAGTTTTGGAGTTTTCAAAACGAAAGAACCACTGTAAACACTAAACACGACTGGTTCTTTCAAATACAGGGCCAATTGCATATTACAAAAAAACCATTATGTTTGTTTGCTGTGTGGACTGGACCAGATCAGCCTCTGAAAGTAGAAAGAAATTTAAAACACGACAATTTCTGGGCTAATAAAATGGATAAAAGATAAAAAAAAATATATGACATGTTTGTTGCCCAAAATTGTTGACTCCAGAAAAACACGTTCCATGGATATTCGAAACACCTCGTACTAAATTCATAAAGAAACTAAAAAATATCTTGTATTTATTTTCTGCTATAAAATATATTCCAGGCGACTAACAACTCATAGAGATACTATCTGTTTGGTACTAAAATCGTAAGCGAGGTACTATAAATAATAACATGCGACCAGTGGGATAACGAACATCGTATTATTATCCTAAAAACTTTTTTACAAAAAATACAACCGACTTCTAAAAATAGAAAAATAACTTAAATTTTGGCAGTCGGTGTCAAACCCTGTAGAGAGAAATAGGAGCAAGTCAACCTACCTTATTTGCGACTGTCGTTAGCACATTACAGTAAAAAAGCATGATGTTTTTATTTTATGTTTATGACAGTTACTAAAACAAAAATTCGATGCCTCCGCTGCAGCTGCTGCCAACTTAATATTTTTGCTACTGCTTTAAATATTTTTTAATCCCTAATTCAGATTAATTTGTCGCCGTGTTAATATTTTCATGTTGTTGCTACACTTTTTTTTTAATGAAGAACATGAACACTAATTAGGTAAACGACAAGTTGGCTCGCTATCAGTACAGCATGTATCAGAAAGGTGTGGTCAAATTTAAGGGTGTGGTACAAACCATCAAACTGAACCACTTTATCCATGGGACTAATATCGAAATCGCGAAAAAATTATCAAATGTCCCACGTACAAAACTTCAATGCCTACTCGACCCAAATGTATGAGACGGCTAATTATTTTTTCGCGATAACGATGTTGGATCCTATGGAGATAGTTGTATAGTTTGATAGTCACACACCACACACTTAAATTTAATCACTCCTTTTTGGTACACCCTGCAGATGTGAGATGCGTGAGAGAGAAGGCAGATGATGAGGAGTCTCGAACGTAATGCCGGCAAGGTCTGTAGTAAGTAAAAAATACATCATCTGCCTAGCCTTTGCCGAACTGTTTGGTTTGCTTTTACTATAAGTGTACGATATTTTTATAAGATAAGTAGGTACCGAAACATAACACGTCATATTCACAATAAAATCTATCCACTATTACAGAACCTAATAAGTAATAAAAACTATGGAGTGCTGAACTTAAAAACACCTTCATCAATGATACGGTATTTTATTATAAGTGTTACATGTTGAATTGATAACAAGACAATTGTCAAGACAAATCTTATATTACCAGATGATTACAGATGAACATTACCAGATGGCTACAGTGTTAAGTTGAGGGTTTCCTATGATGACCTTCCATATCCAACATCAGACCCTGGACTATCGTTTTAGTCAAGATAAAATCGAAGAGACTAAACAACACGGCACTTTCTAGTTTAGAATGTAAGGTACCCTTCTGGCTCTTTCATCAGACCCTAGTCACCGCCTAGTTTAATGAAACTTGTCAGAAAGTACATATCGACGGGCCCGCATCAGAAAGGAGTTATAGAGTAGACCCCCGAAGTTGAGCGGTGAATGTTTTTTTTTTTTTTTAGTTTTGGTTTCGCACGGTTTGTGCATTTAGCCAGTGTCAAGTTAAGAAAGTATTTAGTTTTAGATACAGAATACTATTTTTATTTTCCCATTAGAATGGATGATGTAACACATTCTAATGTTTTTGCAGTATTTGGGAACAACCGAGTCGAGTCGGCCTTCTCGGCAAGCTTCGCTGAGGTAGTCAATACTACGACAAAATTCTCAGCCGTATTTTACCGAGATCGCGCCTGTTTTAATGATTCCACATCTTGTCCAGTTGCGTAGACACTTGAGACACAAAACTACACCAATTTTACATCACAATGTCCACTAGGAATCAATTTGCGAATAATTAAAATAGCCACTGAACTTTACTCGAAAAAGTCCCGCCAAAAACTCAGCGGTGAATGTCATCGTTATCACTTATTGGTGACGTCATTTTAACTATTGTTAAAATGGTGCAACCCGTATTTCCCTTAATTGGACATTTGAGCTTACAAAATAGGTAAACGTATCGCGATAAAATCCGTTATAAGTAGTTTTTTTATTTTTAATATAAAAACAAATATTTATATAAAACTTGTTATAAATTTGATGCCACATATTTGGCATTCGTTTTTGCCTTCATTTTGGTAATACGTAAAATATCTGTGAATGGGATTTGTTTTATTACGAGGCATTCTTTCCGTTATTGTAGCAAGAAAGCGACTTGAGACGAAAAACTGATGCGTGCGATCGGAAGTAGGAATCGGAACTGAAGAAATATGTTGAGTGCGTTAGTGTTTGTGTTTTGAAGATCGTCGTCGCCCTTGCCGTTTGATCGCGCCGCGCTTTGTTACCGTACCGTGCAATTATACCTGACACCATGCTAAAACTACTTATTTCTGTTACACATATTAATACTTATTAACACATTTAGGAGGTTACACTTTGATTCAGTAACACTATTGTATCTGGTACATTTATAATCCTACTCTAGTAGCGCGCCAAAAATGATAGAGACTCAGTGAGCGATATTTATTTTCCTGTATCTCTCGTGCGCGGGCGCATTCGCTGCTAGCCATCTGTACGGTACGGACGTGTTTACCTCTTGCTATGGCGACTACAATCGTGTTTTTGTGGTGTGTAATCCCACTACTCTGTGCAGCATTATCGTTACCAGTTTCACAAGAAATAAATTCAGTGTCATCATCACGGACTGTTTTGTTTGATCGTTATACAATTTTAAGACGACTAATTGATAGTGAACAAGTTCATGATTTAGATAGTGGACCTTTCGATGCAGGTGTGAACAGATCCAAGAGACAAGTTATTAAAGACGGTAAATGTGCTGAAGGGGAGATTTGGGCTGGAGTTCTATGCGTGACGCAAGAAGAGTAAGTTTTGTAATTCTATTGTACATTATTTTCTTTATCCGTTGTTGTTATTTGTCTGCATCCAGTTAGACTGGCAGCCGGCCCCAAAATAGTTAAAGGCTCTGTAGATTGTGTTTTCTCACAAATATAAAATACTCGATTATTTCAAAACCTATACAGATAAGCATAATAAATGTTTGCTATTCAAACACATTTTGGAGACAGTATTATAATATTAAACTCATTTATATCATCGCTACTCGTTTTTGTAAAACTATGCAAAGAAAAATCGAAATTTTAGCTATTTGTTTATTTATTTTTCTATTATTTCCAGTTATGACGCATCAAAAGATTACGAAGATGAAATTACGACGACGCCTGATCCCCAAACGACACGTCGTCCAGAAACGACGCCAAGTCCTCGAACTACGCTAAGTCCTCGAACGACGCCACGAACTCCCGTGACATCAAGTCCTCTAACTACACCAAGTGCTCCAAAAAGCATTGAGCTCTCCTCTGGCAGCTATCTCTTGACCCCTGACTTCAGAGCCTATTTTTTGTATTTATTATTATTGTTATGACTAACAATTATTTCCCATTATAGTCAAAGTTAAGGACATCATTTTATAATGACATACAGTGACGTATTTTCGTGACGAGCAACCTGCTTTGTACACATTACGAGTAATTTTCTGACGCTGCAGGCATTTCCCCCATATTTTATAGTCTCAGCTGCTTGATATAACGAGATTTATATTAAATCTTTTGTATTTCTTTTCTGTCAAGTTTAAAATTTCAATGTCAGATTGAAAATTGAAATACTTCTGGCACATAAAGGTTACTTCCCACGCATTATTTAGTGTTATGTAATTTATTTGTAGGTACCTGTATTTATTTAATTTTTTCTAGTCGTTTAAAATAATCATATTGATAACACTGTGATATTCTTAATTTATTGCTCACGTATAAAATATTATTTTAAAAATCGGGTTTTATAATATCCCTCTTTTTATATTTTATAGTTATGTATTTTAAGCTTGTTTGCCTGATTAGAATTCATCAGCGCCTCGAAGATGATCAACAATGTTTTCCTTATATTTTTTTTGTTTAGGTTAATTTCCATAACTTATCAATACAAAATTATATAATCTACCTACAGTAATGGATGTAACAGAAAGGCGTGGTCAAAAAAAATCCCAAAAAAGACATAATTTTGATCAGCTGATGATAATTTTGTACGGAAAGTCGTTTTTTTTTTTGTAAATTTTCTACGACTTCCTTAGAGAAAATTGTTTATTTCCATGGGTAAAAGTAGTTTTTAAAATATCACCACACTTTTCTGTTACACTCTGTATTTATTTGTATTATTCTATGACTAAGCTGTTTTGTCTCTTTTTATAATAAAATTGTGAACTTCGATTGTCTGCCCTATATCGGTAAAAAGCTTAGAAAATACCTAAGTATTAGTTCATTACTTAGATAAGTACTTAGATATGTAATTATTTATTTAAGATATTGATTCTGTGATAATACAAAGCGTGCATTTTGTGTAACAGGTGATACATATATAAAGAACCTTGTTCCTAATTTATTATAATAATGAGTACAAATAAGAAAAACTGGTTTATTAATATTTTATTTGCAACTTGCATTTGTAACAACGACATAATGTCCTCTTGTTTAGTATTTAAGTTATCTGTGTTGTTAGAATCATTTAAAAATTATTTATTAAACTGTGTAAATTTTGTTTTAAATTTTTCACATTGAACCAAATGTGAAAATAAAATAGTAATTTCATTGTTTTCTGTATGCTATAAACACCGTTAATTCTAAATAAATGTTTGAACACTGTTTTTCGAAGAGAATATTTGTGACATAGACATAATATGTATTAAGTGTTTTTTTTTTATAAAAGTTTATGATAACAGTGAGTAGTTTTTTTCTAATTATAACCTGAAATGCCTCCACTCTCACTCCACGTTTAAATACATCGTCTATCTTTATTTCTTTCAAATACTAACACAGGAAACATAATGTCGTAATTTGTGTTTAAAAAAAAATGTTTTGAAGTCATGCTTTTGTCTGCATTTCCTAAATTTTTTTGTACATTGATTGTTGTTATTATGACTGAAAACAAAATTTTTGCCTATACAAAGTGGTTGGACTGATCCACGTGGTATCTTTGGTAGAGGCAACTCCTCGATAAGGTTATCGTTGCGTTGGACTAATTATATAATTAGGTAAATAGTTGTGACGGTGCATGTGGAAGTAGTGGTCGAGGCAACTTCTCGATAGAGTTATCAGTGTACTGGATCACTTGGAACAATTTGAGTTGTATTTTAACAAAGGTTTTAATTTTGCTCACTGAATTTTCAATGCAGACAAATATTTTTATAGTTTCGTCAGCTTAGATTTTATTGATTGCGACAATATCGATAAGATACCTACTCTTCACAAAGAACACAGCCTCCAAATTCCATGTCTCTAGCCACGCACCAGTTGTTTAGGCTGTGCGTTGATATATCAGTCAGTCAGGACTCTGAATTTTATATACAGGGTGTAACGGAATAGTGTGGTCATATTTTAAGAACCGGTTCTGCCTAAGGAAATTAAAAACTTTCTCTAAAAAAAATAGAAAATTCCCAAAAAAACAATTGAACTTTCCAAACAATGTTATCATCAGCTGATCAATATTTGTAAGGGAGGTAATTTTTTTTTTGGGATTTTCCTCAGGTTTTCTTGAAGAAAGTTGTTCATATCGATGTGCAGATGCAGTTCTTAAAATATACCTCATCAGAAGGCTTACAGTTACCCAAAACGTAATGGAGAGGGCAATGCTCGGAGTTTCCTTGCGTGATAGAATCAGAAATGATGATATCCGCAAGAGTACTAAGGTTACTGGCATAGCCCGAAGAATCGCCAAACTGAAGTGGCAGTGGTCAGGTCACATTGCTTGCAGAACAGATGGTCGATGGGGCCGAAAAGTTCTGGAATGGCGACCGCGTACTGGCAGACGCAGCGTTGGAAGGCCTCTCACAAGGTGGACCGATGACCTGGTGAGGGGGATGCGAGACGCACAGAACCGACCATTGTGGCGACACTTGGAGGAGGCCTATGTCCAGCAGTGGACGTCTTTCGGCTGTAATGATGATGATGATGACCACACCTTTCCGTTACACCCTGTATAAGCTCACAAGTGTAAAGAACCAGTTACACGCACTTATGAACAGTCAAAAACTTTTTCAGTTAGTTGAAAAGTTGGATCTATAAGTAAGTTCCAAAACGTAGATTTCCATGGAAAATTAAGCGCAAGATACCTACTCCATGGAGACTCTCGTGAATTTAAATCAAGTAACATTTTAACAAGACTCTGAATACTTGTTATTTTTAGGGTTCCATACTCGGAGGGTCCAAATCTGTCATCTGTCACACAGTTTTACTGCTAAACGGTTGGAGCTATATAATAGTTTTCAAATGTTCACAGTATAAGTATCTTGTTGACCCAAAGCTCTACAAATTGTCAAAAAATGGTACAGAACCCAAAAAGCGCGAAGTAACAAACGAACTTTGCCTGTTTTATTTATTGGTATTATTTAATACAGCAAAATAACCAATCCTTTCACTCTGTCTTCTCAAAGAACCACTAGCTTCTAACAAACATGATATCAATGACATCGAGAGCTGCAATTTCTCAGTGTTTCAAACCAACATAATCCCAACCACGATATAGATATGTTTTACGAAATTCTTACACCCATATTAATAGGGAACAGCCAGAAACGGCCGTTTTTAGTACTTTTGCCTACTACTTTGGATACGAAACATTCGGAGACCTGTTTTAACAACGTAAAAATTCTCTACTATTTATTTCCGTGCTATGTTACGATTTTTTATTCAATGAGGCGCCACTTGGCCAGTAGTAGACCCTTAAAAAAGCTACAGTCGTCGTATCGGCCAATCTCTGTACTGTCAACAATTTCCAAAATACTGGAAAGAATAGGAAATATGCAAGTAATTCAAAACTGTTTTTATTTTTTAAATATACATTGTATTGGACCATAGAAACAATGTGGTGCACTTGCTTGATTTTTTAATTCATCATAAATATTTTTACGTCTATATACGTTTAATAGAAATTACATAAAAGATATATATACAAACTAGTTATAATACCTAACATGTACAAATGCGTATAAAAACAACTAATGAGTGGTTGTCATAAGCATTTTCATTCATTTTGGGCATCAAAAAAATCATCTACATAGCTGTCAACGGAAAAAGTGCGCTAGCAGCATTACCACGTTGAATAGCAATGCTGATTCGTTGGTCAAAGAAAAGCCCAGCTCTCTGGTCACGGGAAGAGTCGATTAACAGCTTGGTGATATGCCGAAAAACTCGATGAGCACTCGGACCTCATGGCCCTAGTGTTTCAACCCCAAACGGCTCAAACATGTAACTCCCAATAAGTTTCATATATTTGCGCCGTTTGAGGCCGCCCCAGCACAGTCCGCCGTACTAAGAAGATGGAATGGCGCAAGGGTGTCGACACATGTTGCATCCCAAATCAAATCAATCATTAAAGGCCTACCCAAGGCATTATGGTCATTATTATCACATATTTTAAAATTCATTATTTATTGTTGCATGTTTTTGATGAAACTAAACCTAAACTCAAAACGTATCGTTCTCAATAATGCCGGTAGTGACGAAAAAATATATGTGTCAAAGTAACACTTAATTAGTTAAAAGTACTTTTTTCACTAAAATTTTATTATAATATTGAAATTGCAATTTCTGCTTGACTAAAGCACAATACAATTAGCAAAATTATTCATACAAGGACAAAAAATAAGATGTAAACAAGGTGTATCGAGGTAAGTGACGTCACAGTACAGCTCTGCCAGTCAAGAACGTTTGAAGTGTAGTAGAAAATTGTAGGAATTAAATAATTTTTTGAGCAACATGCAGTACTTACTTGAATTTATTTTAAATAATTTTCTTGTGTTTTTTTACTGTATTTTATAGCATTAAGTGAAAAAAAAATTACATGCATATTCCCTAAGAATCACCTCAACTCTATCTAAACAAATGTATAATCATCGCAGAAAATCATTAACTGCATGACTGTACTGTTACTAACAAGCCTTTTTTTTTTTAGGGTGTATGAAATCCTCCAATGACATCTCCCGCTCTGGGTGGAGCAGGAGGGCGTATCAGACTCTTACTGACTAAAACCCACCCCTGTTGCTTCCCTGCCCTGAGTGCCCAGGGGCGAGGTAACTCTGTTTCGAATTTATCCACAACCCCTGGGCAGGTTACTAACACCCCTAGCGGATACTTTAATTGTATTTATACGAACACATAGAATGACTCCTCCCAATAAAGATAAAAGTCCTACGATCAGAAGGTAACGCAAATCAGTTTGTTCCAAAGTGAGCACTAATACAACCATCGCACATCGGCGTTATAACCGGTACTTAAGTGAACTAATTAACAATAAACTCAAACTGATAATACACAATTTGAACAATGCAAATCCAAGGTAAAAGAATTCTTCCTTACCCTTAACTACGACCATAACGATGAAATTCTTTAACCATAACGCACACGCAACTTTAAAAGCTCAATTCCGATTTCAAGGGACCCAATTTAGGAAAAAAATAACTACGAAGTGGGAAGCGTACGATTACACTATCCTAAATTGAACTCTTAAGTCGACCGTGTTGCCAACTCTTACAAATTTGAGTCCCTAGATAGAATATCAAAAGTCGCTATAAAGTCTCTTAAAAACTCACTCACTCAGATTTTTCTTCTGGGAAAGGAACTTTGGGAAATTTAATTTTATTTCAAACACATACAAAAATACTAATAGCCCATTTGTAGCGAGCAAGTCGCTATATTAGCAACACTTAGCTCTAAATCGGAGTGATACGATTCCACTATCCTAAATCGTACACAATTTAGGAAGTCAAATTGAGACCTTTCAATCCCACTAAATCGGACACTAACTGCTCTAACTGCTATTACAGCTTCCCGTTTCCTAAATTGGGTCCCTTGAATTCGGAAGGTGTAATTGAGCCATTATGGCACATTTAGATATACACAACACAACACACCCGACACAAACAATATTCCCTTGCTCTTTAATTCCAATTAAGTTTTCTACAATCCCCCACCCAAACCCCCAATTGTACTAGTCTAGTTTATTTTTACTTTATGTGTTTCTTTAAGTGTATATTACTTATCACTCAAATAATGGACGGATGGATGACCCCTGTAACACAGGTTCTCATAACATGGAGGTCATTGATCATAATACTCTGTACCATAAATAAAGTGTCACCTGTAATTGTGTACTTTTGCAAATAAATATTATTATTATTATTATGTCCTATTCCATTCATGAACAAATAAGTCTAATCTAGGGTTGGCTCCATAGGGATTTGAATTGAGCTACATAACGGGAAAATTAACTTTGCATTTTATATTAATAATATAAAATGCAAACTTAGTGGGGTACATAAATAGAAATATCCAAAAAGTCTCTTGTATAATTAAGTACCTTTTATTTTGTCGGTAGGAAGTCATCGAATGACATCTCTCGCTCTGGGTGGAGCGGGAGGGCGTGTCAGACTCTTACTGACTAAAACCCAACCCTGTTCCTTCCTTGCATGAGTGCCCAGGAGAGCGGTGACTCTGTTACGAATTTATCCGCTACCCTTAGGCATGCAAGCACTGGCCCTGATGGGCCCCGTCAGTGGTGGCTGACAAACATCTCTTTGAGACGCGCGTGGAACACTACGCGCCGTCGACTCACGGGCCTGGTGCTGATCGGACGGCGAGCTACCCACTACTCGCCATCCGCAAGCCCGGATTTGTATAAGTACGTGACAAACGCATTTTGCACTTTTTCCAGCATGAGTGTGTATCATACCTTCGTGAGGATTCCATACATAGGTGCCCGTTTCAAGCTTACACCTAACTAAAGCGGTAACTATACCATATATCTAAAATAAATATACCTGGTTGAGTTAAATATTAACTACTAAGAACCTCACTATACATAAAAAAGGTGTAGATGACATCAACCCACGACAGCATATAGCAGTACTTTTTGTCGAGTTTTGCAAATATAATGTCGATGGTGGTAAAGTAGAAGAAGACAAAATCGTTATTTTATAGGAGAACATATTTAGTAAAAAATTGTGACTATTTTGAGAGTTGTGGACTGATTAACATGAAATTTTATGATACATTACACACTGTGTCTACATTTCTCAAACAACTTTCCAGTCGCAGGTCTGCTGGAAGAAATTTCTTTTGAAATAAGCAGCACCTTTCTACTCTTCTTTCTATTTTTGTTCGTTTTTCTCTGTAAGTGTTTTTGTGTGTGCATAAATAAATAAATAAATAACTTTCTTTATTGATTTTATACAATAATTAATCACTTTATCGTTGTTTTACTGAAATAATGTATATATGTTCTTTTTTACTTTGAAAAGTCTTCTACGTGGAAGAAGACATGTGCCTGATATCCATTTCTATGTTATCTAAAATATCGAATAACTAAGATTACAATCTTCAGTAATACATATTAGATATTTAAAGAAAATCTAAGCAACATGCAATCAATATTTCGTTTTTTATAACCAAATTTTGTAGATGTCTTTATTTACTTTAAATTTATCAATTTACACATTTCACTAAATGAGTTATCTACCAACAAACTTCAGCTATTTATGTCAATTAAAACATTTATTTAGTTTTATTTAATTTTAAAAAAATATTAGGAGTAAATAAAAATGACTTTTTACGTTTCAATCATCTGTCAAAGCTCCGAAGGAAAGGCGGACTAATTCAAATGTCCGTTTCTACTGCGATGTCTTTTTAAAATCAAGTGTAGATGTCCTTATTTACGTGCCAGATTTTCTTAATTATTTTGAAATTTGAAATAATTTTAATACAGACTTGTAGTTATGGTTCTTGAAAATGCTGAAATTTACAAAAATTAGCTCATTTTTGTAAAAAAAGCATTTTTGCAAAAATGTAGATGTCCGTTTCTACTTTGCTGCCATCGATGTATGGGGCAGCTGTTTTTTTCCCGATTTCAAGGTTAGTCCCATGATAATAAAATAAAATCATAATGATCATATTTCCAGTGTTTTAATGTATTTTTGTATTAATATTTCGTTTATTTATGATATTTACATATTTTATACATTTTTAAATATTTTATAAAAAAAAATAAAAATAAAAACATTTAAAACTATAAAAATAATAATATTATTTATCGTCTCCACCATGTTTACTAATACAAAATACACTCTGGCGTCGAAGTACTCCTTCACATCGCTGTTATCTGGGCAAGCCGGAAACGTGCCCAGAAGACAGGCAGTATTGCTACGTTGAACGATAATGCTAATTATTTGGGCGAAGAACGACGCAGAGTGTCGATCGGTCGGTGAGAAATATCTTTGAAAAGATGGCGTGCAGTCTGACTCCATGACACAAGCGTTTCTCTTAAATTTAAATAAATCTATACCTTCCCAAATAAAGTAGGTACCTCCAGTAATAGAGCTTTTACGTGGTAGATATCATCCGGTAATTCCCCCACTGCGGAGAAAAATCAGTCTCGTGCTGAGTCATGAGCAATAATTGCTAGTCCCTGCGCTTATTAAAAGTTTGTTACCGATTTTAAACTAAAATATCTAGTACGTAAGTTCAAACGTTAGGCAAAGGAATAAGCTCTATTAAAATAGGCAATTCTAATTATCTTACCTTACATCTATTATTAGTGGTCGCCTGGTGGTCGAAATTCGACCATAATTAATTTAAATTTTAGTTTTGAACGTTGTTATGGTTTTTTTTAAAGACTATAAACATGACATGGAATTACATGACCGTGAACCATAAACAAAAGAGTACAAACAAATACGTGTCAATCGCGTGGTATTGTGTGTAATGTTTTTTTTTATTTATTAAATATTTCCTATTGGATCTATATGGGGAGTGAGGACTGCCAATTTTTATATGGCAATATATATTGCTGTATCTTTATCTCCTCGTTGACTATGTTCTTAATTTATAGTAAGTAACAATAATAATAATAATAATAATAATAATCTGTGGTCCGGCTGTCAACTTGAAAGCATCAAATCTTTTTCACTCAAAATTTTTTCAATAATTTTATTAATCAACAATTCAACAAAATGTATTTCAAACGTAAATCAGTAAGAAAAAAGAACCCAACAATTTAACAAAAAGAAAAAGTACCTACATCATGAATCTATTTTGACCGACGAAATGCATGCAAGATGCAAGTTTTATCTGACTGATAACTAAATAAAATGCTGACAAGAAACCGGGCACGCTGCCAAAAAGCACAACCAACATCTTCGGGTTCGTCGCTCAGCTCCGCCTCGCAGCCGCCGGGACCCGCGCCTGCCGTGAGTCCAGTGATTCCGGCCGCTGCAGTTGCGTCGAGCTCGAGCGACGAATACACCACTCCGCCGACGACACCACCACCTGCGCGTCGACGGGGAGGACGCCGGCCGCCGAGCGGCTTAGGACCTCGAGGCCCACCGGCCTCTGATAGGGTCCCAGCTCCCGGCGGAAGTGTGCAGCGCATGCGATGGACGCAATCCATAAATGAAAACGTCATGCGCTCATACTATGGGGCTACAGAGGGAGGAATTAACCTGACTGCGTACCGTGGTCGGATGCTCTCTCTGTTTCAGGTGCTTGAGCCAGCTGTCAACGTTTCGGCCCAGCGACTGTCGGATCAAGTGCGGGTTATCCAGCGTAACCGTATGTTGGATGACGCCGTACTTGATAGACTACGCCTTGAATCACGGAGTAGCCGTGTCTCACCTGTTTCGCCACCGGCCGCGGTGCAACTGCAACCCAGTGCTTCACCGCGACCCGACCACGTTGGTGAGGATGATGATGACGCAGCTATATCCGTGAGTACTCAATGCAATGAACGATTGAGGAGCGCTTTGGAGGATGCATTCCGGGAGCACCGCTCCACACCGCCTGGGCTAAGACCTCGTCTACCTCGTTTGCCCATGCATAAGAAAAATAAGGCGCTGGTGTGTGCTCTAGATTCGCAGCTATCGAATTGTTTTGATAGCAGCAAAGACCTTGCCGATACCCACTCAATCTTATACTGCGCAGCTGCAGCGGCATGTCGTGTAGCTCACGTCAAGTTCACAAATTGTGACAGAGCTACACGACCTGCTGTACCAGCTTGGCAGTGTAGGATTGAGCGTCGTATCGGTGAGACTAGAGCACTCATCGGCAAGCTTATCTGCTTCAGGGAGGGCAACATTCGCCCTAGGGTGATGCGTTTCGTGAGGCGGGCGTTCTCGGGGACTGATATTAGTTCCCGAGATTATCTGACCCGCGTCACAGAGCGTATTGACTTCCTGAAGCAGAAGGTCTATGCATGGGCAAATCGTATTCGTCGGTACAAGCGGCGAGTGGAGCGGTACACTCAGAATCGCACTTTCCAAAGCAACGAAAGGTGGGTTTATAGGGCTTGGGAGCAACCGGACCAAGGTGTGTCCGATAGACATCTACCGGATGATGATGCTATGAGTTCATTCTGGCGCAGCATCTGGTCGGTGCCTGTCAGGCACACCGAGGGTGATTGGACTCGAGAGGTCGAGCGCGCGTGCGACCTTATACCAGACATGGGGGCAATTACCATCAGCCCCCAAGATGTAACTCGTGCAGTCCGTCCGTTGCCTAACTGGAAATCTCCAGGGCCGGACGGGCTGCACAATTTCTGGATCAAATGGTTTCAAAGGTCGCACGCTCGCTTGGCAGCTCAGTTCCAGTCTGCCTTAGAGTCAGGGTTGCTGCCCCAGTTTCTTACGACAGGAATAACCCACCTGCTCCATAAATCAGGTAGTACTGCGGAACCTAAGAATTATAGACCGATCACGTGTTTACCGACGGTCTATAAAGTTCTTACATCCATTCTGAGAGCCAAAATTAACACCCATATTGATAAAAATCGTATCATGTCAGCCTCCCAGAATGGATGTAGGAATGGGTCCCGTGGTACTAAGGAGCTGCTCCTCATCGATATTGCTATTAGCCAACAGGTTCGTCGTTCTCGAAGAGATCTGTCGACATGTTGGATAGATTACAAGAAGGCCTATGACTCGGTGCCACATACATGGCTCATGAGGGTGCTGGAGTTGTACAAAGTTGATGCAACTCTGCGCACCTTCCTGATGTCGTGTATGAGGCAGTGGAGTACAGTCCTTCACTATCCAGGATGTCGTCAGATACAGGAGAACAGCGAACCGATAAGGATCGAGCGTGGCATATTCCAGGGCGACAGTCTGAGTCCACTGTGGTTTTGTCTGGCCCTCAACCCTCTCAGTACACTACTGGAGGGTTCGGGACAGGGCTATCGGTTGAGAAGAGGTGGTCAGGTCATATCACACCTCCTTTACATGGATGATCTGAAACTCTTTGCCCCCAACAACTTGCAACTGATGAAGCTACTGAAGGTAACAGAAACCTTCAGTAGCGCCATCAGAATGGAATTTGGTGTGGACAAATGTGCAGTCATGCATGTAAAGCGAGGGGAGATTATGGAATCCGTGGGAACTCAACTCTCGGATTCCATACACCTTAGATCCCTCTCCTCAACCGAAACCTACAAGTATTTGGGTATGTCGGAAGCGTTAGGCATCAATACTGCTGACGTGAAACAGTCGCTGAAGGAGCGCTTCTTTGGCCGCCTGAATAAAGTACTAAATAGTCTTTTATCAGGCGGGAACAAGGTGCGCGCCTTCAACGGTTGGGTCATGCCGGTATTGATGTACTCTTTCGGCATACTCAAATGGACTCAGACGGAACTTGACGCCCTGGATAGGAGGGTCCGCACACTGCTGACCGCAAATCGGATGCATCACCCACGATCATCGGTGATGAGGCTGTATATCCCGCGGAAATGTGGGGGTCGTGGTTTCTTAAATGCTAAGACCCTACACAACCGCGAGGTATGCAGCCTTAGGGAATATTTCCTAGAAACCGACGTGGGTATGCATCGAGATGTGGTCGCTGTGGACAAGGGCCTCACCCCGCTCTCCTTGGCAAACGAGAACTGGCGCAAACTTAAAGTACTGGATACTAATGACCGCAGGGAAGTATGGCAGAGCAAGGAGCTTCACGGACGCTTTTACCGGGTCCTACATGGACCCGATGTAGATTTCTTAGCGTCCGTAGCCTGGCTGCGCTTTGGTGACCTATTCGGGGAAACCGAAGGTTTTGTCTGTGCGATTATGGACGAAGTTATGATGACGAATAACTACCGGAAATATATTGTGAAGGACGGTACGGTTGACATCTGTCGGGCATGCCACCGGCCCGGGGAATCAATCCGACACATTATTTCTGGTTGTTCTCGTCTAGCTAACGGAGACTATTTGCACAGACACAACCTTGTAGCCAGGATTATCCACCAGCAACTTGCTCTTAAATACAATCTTGTGGAATCTGAAGTACCGTACTATAGGTATGAGCCCGACCCAGTTCTCGAAAATAGCAATATCACGTTGTATTGGGATCGATCTATCATCACTGATAGGACTATTGTTGCCAATAAGCCTGACATAGTGGTGATAGATCGACAAGAGCGTCGCACAATGATTGTTGATATAGCTGTTCCTCATGACGAGAACCTCGTGAAGGCTGAGAAAGATAAAAAAACAAAGTATCTTGATCTGGCTCGCGAGGTTGTCGACATGTGGGAGGTGGATACAGCAGTCATTGTGCCGATAGTCGTGACGGCCAATGGCTTAATAGCCAAGAGCCTCGACCAACATCTCAGGAGGCTCTCGTTGGGCAGTTGGATCAAGGGCTTGATCCAGAAAGCAGTACTCCTGGACACGGCGCGTATTGTTAGGAGATTCCTTTCTCAGGAGCCCTGACCACCGGTAGCTTGGACCCTATTCCCGATACCGGTGGGCAACTACTTTTTATATTTTTAAATGTTTTTGTATTTATTTATGTTTTTCTAAGTACCTAAATATTTAAAAATTTAAAATTGTATGTATATAAAATTGAATAAATGGAATAATAATAATATTCCACAACTATCACACAACGCCATCTAGTCCCAACTACAGAAACGCGGCAGCCCCAACAGCACCCTAAAAGCGTTATTATACTGAACGCGAAGAACGTTGTAGGCCCTCTGCGTATGTCTAACCCATAAGCTGCACGTGTAGAAAGACTGGCAAAACGCCTTAAACAGAGTGAGTTTCACTTCTCTAGTACATCGTGCAAACCTACGGGCCAGCATATTGCATCGGATCGACAACGCTCTTCGCTCCCTTTCTGTATCACTGTCATCATTCAAGTCCTCACTAACTATGTGGCCAAGGTACCTAAAATGCGACACTCTATTTAGTGGAACACCATAAAGGTATACCAGAGGAACTGTCTTAGGTTTTTTTGTACCTACCCTAAACACCACCAGCTCACTCTTTCGTACATTGTATAACAACCCATGAGACTTGGCGTATTTCTCACATATCTCAAGCATCCGTCTGAGTCCTTCAATCGAGGGACTCAGCAGCACCATATCATCTGCATAACTTATACTATTAATAGTTTCACCGTCAATAGAGCATCCGATACCAGTGCTGCCGAGCTCCCCGATCAGATTATTGGCGTACAGACTGAAAAGCGTCGGGGAAGTGAAACCTCCTTGTCTCACCCCACACTCCAATCCATACGCCCCAGACAAGGCACCCGACCATCTGACCTGGTTGATTGGTCAACAAACATGTTATAAAAACCTGCAAGAAACTTAAAACCTCTTTACGAGCCTTGGTTTTATAATAAATAAGGAAAAAAGTAATTTCAATCCTACACACACTTGCAGATATTTAGGATATGTTGTAGAGATACAAGAAAGTTTCAGGTCACATTACCAAAATAAACAAGAAATAGAATAAAATCAGAAACCAAAATAATGTCAAATTTAAAACAATGCAAAATCAGAGTTTTCGCTAGCTTTCTTGGTCTTTTGGCATCTGCTTGCCCAGCTGTGGAGTATGGTTGCAAAACTATTTGAAAGATGTAAATACCATAATTTAAAAAAGACGAACAATAGTTATAAAACAGTTATGAATATACCAAATTCATTAAAATTTGACTTCGAATGGTGGAATTATGCTATCAATCATTCTGTTTGTAAAATCAAAATGGATAGATGTGACCTTGAAATTTTTTCTGATGCCTCAACAACGGAATGGGGCATTGGGTGTGGTGATCAGAGAGCTGGTGGAGACGTTGAACTCAGCCAGCATATCAACTATATCAAAAAATATGGCTGCTTATATTGGCCTTAAAATATTTGCTATTTATCTAACTTCCAGATTCTTCTTCGAATTAACATTACCACCGCAATTTTTTACGTCAACAGGATGGGAGGCATCCAGTTCCCCCATTTGACAGACGATACAAAGCAACTTTGGTAATGGTGCAAACATAGAAATTGATATGTTTTTGCTTCATATATTAGCTCTTCAGATATTTTTGAAGCAGATTAGGAGTCAAGACGTACGCGATATTGAGTGGCAACTTGTAGACTATGCCTACCGTAAAATTGTTACAAAATTTGGTCCCCCAAACATAGATATTTTCGCCAGTCGGTTAAATAATAAATGCCCAAGATACGTCTCCTGGCTCACAGATCCGGATGTGTACGCTGAAAATGCTTTTACAATTTCATGGTCTGAATTTTATTTTTACTCGCAGCTTTTCCTCCGTTTACTATTATATTAAAATCATTACGAAAAATTAATTCTGATAACTCCAAGAGTATCATGGTTGTCTCACACTGGCCAACCCAGCCGTGTTACCGTGTTATAAAAGTCTTTTAGTGTCAGTAATGGTAATATTCAGGGCTAATGATAATTTAATTTTATCTACTGATTTCAGTCGCCTCCACATGCGCAACAGCATTACCCTGGTGGCAGGAGTTTTACCCGTGAGGCGATGATAGGAAGAGGTATCCCACTGTGATCTATGGATATAGTACTTAACTCTCTCTTAGAGAACTCTTATAAACAATAAGAATGGTTCTATTAAAGTGGTTCATTTATTGTAATGAGAATAAATTGAACATATGAGGTTTTAATTTCAAATATTATGAACTTCCTAACAATTGCATATAAAGGTGGTGCCCAGTACGGGACATTAAATTCATACCGGTCCGCTTTGAGTTTGATTACTAAAGAAAATATATCCGGCAATGAAGATATAAAAAGGTTATTTAAAGGAGTACCCCTACCCCCTCTGCCTAAGTATAACGAAACCTGAGACACGTTTTTGGTATTAAATTATTTGAAAAATTGTTCCCTAAGGGAGACCTAAGCTTTGAAAAATTTTCAAAAAAAGAAAGAAAAATTAATAACTCTGTTAGCTCTCGTCACTGCACAAAGGGAGCAAACATTATCAAAAATAAAATTTGTAATATTGTAAAGTTACCCAAAGAAATCAAAATTAAAATTCCCGACCTTATAAAAACATCTAGAATTGGTGCATCACAACCCATACTCGTTTTTTCCGGTTTTTTGATCAAAAAAGAAAAAAAACAAGAGATTTGTCCAGCAAAAGCTATATTCGATTCCCTCGAAATGACTGAAGGACTTCGTATTAATATGAATACTTTATTTATCATTAAAAGACCTCATAAGTCGGTAGGTGCACTAGCTTTATCTAGATAGATAAAACATATCCTAGGTTTAAGCGGAATTGATACTTCCACGTTCTTTGCGCATAGCACTCGGCATGCTGCCTCATCTGCTGCACAAAGATTAGGTGTTAACATTGATCAAATTAGGAAAGCTGCTGGTTGGAGCCCTAGCTCCCAATCATTTGCAAAATTTTATAGTAGACCAGTTAGTAATGTGTCTAGTGATTGTTTTGGTATGGTTACTAGGAGTCATTCAATTAACAAGTAAACCTTTAAGTTTCTAAATTACAGCAATTGAAAAATGAAGTAATTTTTGGTTTTGCCTTTTTTCTGGTTATGACAATATAAAATACATTGCAAACTCATGTATTTTATTTTATATTTTACGATTCATATCTCTAAAAGTCTACATGTGTATAAAATGCTAATCTCGAGGACAAAGCCTGAAGTATAATTAGGGATTAAACGAACTTACCTGTGAGTGAAGTTCGATCCTAATTATATGAAGGCTTCGTCCGATGAGATTAGCAACCCTCCCACCCACTCATTAAGCCTCTACCCTGGTCAATCGTAAAATATGAAGTGAATGAACTAAACTCTAAACTTTATGACACGGATAGCGGGTGCAGGAATCAAGTGGACTAATCTACCCACATAAAAAAATTTATGAAAATGCAGAAGAAATTAAAATATTCTCAAAATAGTGTGGAATGGTGTTTACTATGCGTGTTTACATGTGTATAAAATGCTAATCTCTACGGACGAAGCCTTCATAATATTAGGATCAAACTTCACTCACAAGTAAGTTGGTTTAATCTCTTTGTATTGAAAGAAAAACACCTGTAGATACTTCTTTAAATCAATTTATGGATATATCATAACTTTGAAATGTGACTCGAGTCCTCCTTTGTCGTCTGTAGCTCTGCATGAAAAAGCCCAAAACTAGCCGGCTCGCGCTCTTTTATTTTCAAAAAGGATCTATAGGTTGCCACATAATAATAAGTGTTGCAACATAATAAAATTAAACATTCGATTATTGTGAATGCTAACATTCGGCTAATCCTGACGACAAACGCGACCTCGCGTTTAACAAAGAGTAAAACGTTAAAAAAAATAGCTTTGAAAACAAACATTAAAATTCCATTAATATTAATATTACATACTCATTAAAATATTCTCTCTTAATTTCATACATCGACTACAAGCACTCTCACTTGTAGCGACTCACTCTTATAACTAACATCGACTACAAGCACTCTCACTTGTAGTGACTCACTCTTATAACTAACATCGACTACAAGCACTCTCACTTGTAGCGACTCACTCTTATAACTAACATCGACTACAAGCACTCTCACTTGTAGTGACTCACTCTTATAACTAACATCGACTACAAGCACTCTCACTTGTAGCGACTCACTCTTATAACTAACATCGACTACAAGCACTCTCACTTGTAGCGACTCACTCTTATAACAAAGATCGACTACAAGCACTCTCACTTGTAGCAGCTCACTCTTATTAATGACATCGACTACAAGTACTCTCATTTGTAGCGACTCACTTTTACAAATAATATTGACTACAAGTACTCACTTTTAGCACCTCACTCTTATCACTAAACATCGAATACAAGCAATCTAACTTGCATCGACTCACCCTATCACTAAACATCGAATACAAGCAACCTCACTTGCATCGACTCACTCTATCACTAAACATCGAATACAAGCAACCTCACTTGCATCGACTCACTCTATCACTAAACATCGAATACAAGCAACCTCACTTGCATCGACTCACTTATCATTTCTGACATCATTTATCATAATCATTATCATCCAATTAATGTATTTGCCACAAGTTAGGGCACTTCACTTTATTCTCAAATAAACATTTGGTGATAAATAATAATCACTCTTCTTAACTCTTTTTCACTTTCACTAATCTTTAAGCTTATCATCATATCATCAGTATTATTATTATCATACCTGTTTACTTTCTATATTTCACTATTAATGTATTTGCCGCAAGTTAGGGCACTTCACTTTAATCTCAAATAAACATTTGGTGATAAATAATAATCACTCTTCTTAACTCTTTTTTATTTTCACTAATTTTTAAGCTTATTATCACATCATCAGTATTATCATTATCATCCCTATTTACTCTCTATTTTCTCTAATTATGTATTGGCCACAAGTTAAGGCACTTCACTTTATTCTCAAATAAACATTTGGTGATATATAATAATCAATCTTCTTAACTCTTTTTCACTTTCACTAATCTTTAAGCTTATCATCATATCATCAGTATTATCATTATCATACCTGTTTACTTTCTATATTTCACTATTAATGTATTTGCCGCAAGTTAGGGCACTTCACTTTAATCTCAAATAAACATTTGGTGATAAATAATAATCACTCTTCTTAACTCTTTTTTATTTTCACTAATCTTTAAGATTATCATCACATCATCATTATTATCATTATTATCCCTATTTACTTTCTATTTTTCACTATTTATGTATATGCCACAAGTTAGGGCCCTTTACTTTATTCTCAAATAAACATTTGGTGTCATATAATAATCAGTCTTCTTAACTCGTTTTCATTTTCACTAATCTTTAGGCTTATCATCACACATATTACTTTCCCTATTAACTTGCTACAATTCACTATATCTTTATGTATTTACCACAAGTTAGGTCACTTGGTTTCATTCTCAAATAAACATCCAATAATATTATGTATAACTACATAAGATATAACTCATTATCGCATTAAATAATCATCAACAATGTAGAATTCTCTTAATAAACAAAGTAACTTTTAAGTACTTATAAGTTCTATTTCATTTCATTTTAATAAAATAATAATCAGGTATTAGGACCATCCAAATAATAAACAAATCATAATTCTTACATTCACTGCAAATCTCCATTCTCTCTTTTCTATTCTCTTATTTATTCTCTCTCTCTATTCTCTCTTATTTATTCTCCATATCTCCATTCTACTATGATAAAACTTCTGTTGACCTCCCTATTCTGAATCACTCGTCATCACATTATGGTTAAAAACCAGCCAAGGGTGTAACTTGTTTGTCAACGGCATAAACTGATCTATATGGTTTGCAACCTTATTTCCTGGTTATAGGAGTCTTTTCGTATTTGGTAGCAATTGCTGCCCATAATTTAAGAAATTCTATGCAGTCCTACACATTTTGGTATTAATTAACATCCATATCCAGAATATAAACAAATATCTTTTTCTTCAAAAACTTAATCGTCTACTTTATATTAGTTATTAGTATTACTTTATATTAGCGACATATCAAAACGCTCGTTCTGCAAAACTCGTCGACCATATTGAATCCGCGAGTTTGTATCCGATCTGAGTTCATCACAATATAAGGGAGGACTAGAAGATATTTTTTTTTTCACCATTTTATTCAAATATATTTGAGTTAGATACAAATCCCACCAAATGGCACTTCAAATAGCGAGAAATATTCCATAAAACCTGATCATTAGTACTACTTTTAACATTTTCAACTGTTTTGATGTAAATAAAGAAGAATGTAAATTTTTCACCTGACTATTTATAAAAATGAAATATATCTTAAAATTCACTTCATTTAATTGTGCATTGATTACGCTTATCACAACGTTTTAGGAAACGCAGAAAAACCATTTTTTTTTCTACGTCAAGGGTGAACGTATTACCATGTTTTGAACGCATCCCAATTATCCTTTTTTACGACGTTTCATGTTACACACTAACACACTGCTACATGGCTTTATTCAACTCGGTTTCCCAGTTTTCTATGTTATTTTACGTTTCATTTAATCAGTTAGTATTTCTTTATTAGTCTTTGTATAATATATATTGATTAGAAATACTATATGACATTATTTTCTAATCTTACAGAAAGTCTTTCTACCATACCTTTTAACTATACATAAACTTTCAATAGCAGGTTTTTAAATGTATTAAAAGTTGGCATTGTTCTTTTGTGAAAGCATAAATAAACGATCTCTAAATTATATGTCAAATTTTCTTTTCACCTATAATAATAAAACGGGTTTCAGTATAAAGCGTATCGAACGGTTCATTATTTTTTTTTTTTTGGTTTAGATTAAATATTAGTATAATATTTTAAATAAACATCGATTCATACGAACGATTGGTTATCTCTCTGATTTTGGAACTACTAACAACATTATCTTCTTGTTGCTCTACGATTGCTCTTAAATATCTGGCGTACGTGTGAATTTCAAACTCGGCTGCAGGGTCAAATAATGCCAAAACAGGTGCAGTAGCTACTTTTTAATCCATTTAGTGCTGAGCACTAGAGAATATTGTTTTGTAATAATTGTTACTTAACAACTCTTTTTTATTTACTTTTATCTATCTATAAATTAGGGGTTTTGCTAACAGAGTAGTTTTGAATGAATTTTTCGCAAATTATAACATTCTCTAATTATATAGATGGTCACTCTTACTGTATGATAAAAATTATGCTACATGAATCGTATGCTACTAGTTTATCTGTTAGCGAACTTTTTATTTTCGCTACATTACGTTTACCTAACTCCACTATAATATATAACTAGTGGTTGCCCGGTGATCGAAATTAATTAATTTATTAATTTTTAATTTCTAGTTTGAACGTTACTAAAGTTTTATTATCAGAGACCATAAACATGACATGACATGACATGACTGAAGCATAAACAAAAGAGTATTTACAAATACGTGTCAAACGTATGGTAGTGTGTGTAATGATTTTTTTAACTGTGCCAAATTTCATACTTCTCTGTCCGCGTAATTTTAGTAAAAAGAAGTACAAAGTTTTTGCTTCACTTATTAATATATTATAGATAATAAAGTTCCCTTATTTATTAATCGTTTCGTGACATAATCGCTATCATTAGTTTTAATTGAATTGTCACTATTATTAGCGTTTCTTTCACATATTACATTTTAAACTTATGTCTTATATTGATTTTTTTTTTGTGTTTGATTTTGTTTGTTCATTGGATATATTTTTGGGATTATTCGCTGGCGTATTATTTTGGTTACGAAAGTTGGAATTGTCATGTTGGGACACTGTACACAAGTAATTCAGGATTCTCCAGCTCCAGCTCCCATTTTTACGCATTTATCATCAGTACCCTGCGTTGGCATGAGACAGCCAACTGCTTTAATGCCGGTTAGCTCACATTTATTTATAAACTGTGCCATTTTGTCATAATAGTATAATGTTCTAAGGTCTGACCAAACCTACATCAAATCTTTAACATTAACGACAGCAGATCTTCATAATTTTTGTTAGAGGGAAAAGCGTGTTTTAATTTTTGAATCCACTCGTTCCAATTAAAAATCACTGAGGGTAAACCCTGGTACCATTTCCTGGCCAAACCACTTAATTTCGGAAGTGCATAGTGACATATTTGACGATCACTCCACGAGTAAATCTGTGCACATTCACTAATCCTGTTGATCCAATTTTCTATAGTTTGAATATTATCGCTCGGGTCAAATTCAGGTACCACACTAAATACAACAGGAAAGATGTTTGGGCCCAAAAGTTGGAAGCTGCCAGCGGTGCAGAGTTACCAATGCAATTGTTCGTAGTTAAGGCGCAGTTTTAAGACTCTTAATGGTTTTTAATTGAACATCACTTCTAAACGACCAACTTAGTCTTATTTCTTTGAAAAAAATATATGTTACTCTAGACAATTTCTGCCGCAATTTGATCTGAGAATATTTGAAATTATATTTCATAACATAGTGTAATTAATTTGTAAAATTATGTCCAACGCGGATAAAAAAAATGAGAATCACGCCAAAACCATAAAGCGTATTTCCATGAATCCTTCACCATTTTAAAGATCATTTAACTATTTATAATTCAATCGTAAGTGTTTCAGTTCAACACCTGTCGTTCCATGTGTAATAAATTAACAATGCGTCAAAATTCGGACAGCGCTCCTCGATGGGCGAGTCCCATCACTGGGCGGACGCACGACGCGCCACGCGAGCCCAGGGCACAACACGCAAGCCAACCATTCAAGGTCATTTGGCAGTTAATAGCGCCCTAATGGCTCATGGTACAAATCAGGAGTAGTCTGGTCAGTTACTTCACGTAATCTTGTTGAGGAAATTAAAGGTGAGGTTTTCGTAGACTCGCGAATACTCGCGATCAGCCCTATTTCGAGAAGTTCTTAGTTCACGATGTTTAGAACGCTCATGTCTCCTACTTCTCTTACTATATCTATGACTACTACTACGCTTTTTATCAAGTTACTTTTTACTATGTTGTCCTGACCTACGGTGGTGATCATCACTGTCATTAGAACTCATCTAAACAAACTATCGCTACTTGAGTCACGCCGCCTTCGCTTAGAATGGCCCATTTTCAGCACGCTAAACGATTTCAAGTGGTTCAAAATAAGGTAAAAATGATTAAAGCAACAACAAATCTACACTATAATATAGTACTTATTAAATATGCACAGTGATATAGAGAATAGAAAGCACTGCATAGACACGCACACGATATTCAAATAATATAACCGTCTCAATCAGCAACTATGCTATAAAATTGAACAGTAATGTTAAATACATTTTTTTTTGTTCGCTTGTAGGTATTTCTAAATACAGTTAGAAATTTTTGGTTAAATACTTCTTAGTAGAAATAAACAAGCTGTCCACAAATTGATACCTTTAGGTAGGTATCTACTACTATCTATTTCCAAATAAATTCACAGAACCGTTACTGTTTTAAACGTTTAGATCTTGTTTGCAATTGCAAACAGGCACTGTTTAAACATTAAACTGTTTGTCACAAAATCACTGATAGAAGTAATGCATGGATCTCTGACCTCAAAATGTCCTATGTCCAGGAAACCGCAACATCAGGCACGTGGATACACTTGAGCACACTTCTGACTTGAAAGAAAAACACCTGTAGATACTTCTTTAAATCAATTTATGGATATATCATAACTTTGAAATGTGACTCGAGTCCTCCTTTGTCGTCTGTAGCTCTGCATGAAAAAGCCCAAAACTAGCCGGCTCGCGCTCTTTTATTTTCAAAAAGGATCTATAGGTTGCCACATAATAATAAGTGTTGCAACATAATAAAATTAAACATTCGATTATTGTGAATGCTAACAGTATTACAAACAAGTATTATGTAGGTAAATAGGAAATCATTGCATTGTTTTTTTTTTTATACATACTCAGTGACTAATATACTTAGTTGTAACTTACCAAAGGTGTAGTGGCAACATTATTTATTGTAAACAAAGAATTAAAAAATTACATAAATACTTTTGAAAACAAAAAAGAGAGAGGAGCTCGTGGCTAAAGTAATAACAGCCGCTCGGGACATCCATCGGGTTAAGCTACGCTTGCCGGGGTTAATTCATGGATAGGTGACCATCTTTACATACCGAGACTCCTCCGTGCCTCGGAAAGCACGTTAAACCATTGGTCACGGCTGTCAATCATGGATCTTTGACAAACGTTACGGATCGTCAGAAGCCCGAAAGTCTGACAACCAGTCTTACCAAGGGGTATCGTATCGCCCGATAACTTGGTTGTGGAGGTCATTACGGCAGTCACTCCATGTGTCCGGCTGCAGTATTCAGCTGCATTTGGTTAGACTGAAAGCCAACCCCAAGATAGTTGGGAAAAGGCTAGGCAGATTGGCTTACTCATTTCTTTATCGCTTACACAATTCACATTGTGTGACCATTTTTAAGGGTTCTGAACGTCCAAATGAAAAGCCGCTGTCGGTTCTCGGCGCGTGAACACATTCGCAAAGAGTTGGAAAAATCATTACAACGCTGATTCGTTGTTTTCGTTATTCTCAATTACATTTTTAATTTGGTTCTATGTATATATTTAATTATGTATTCATAATTGTATATTTTTTCCGTTCCCTCAAGTTGCACCTGACGCGTTCCGTCTCTGCACCACCCTAAGGTCGACTGATAGAAAATGCCTAAGGCATTAAGTCCGCCTTTGTACAGTAATTTTTACTTGTGCATTAATTTAAATAAATAAATAACCCCTTAAAAGATCACTCGTGTTTCTGTCTGTCCGTCTGTCACAGCCAATTTGCTCCGAATCTGCTGGACCGATTGAGTCAACACTTGGTTATTTATGATCCAAATACGAACTATTATAAATTTGAATATAATTGATTGATCTTGATTGTAGTGGTGGCCCAGTAGTAACGGCCACGACTTAGAAGTTGTAGGTCTTGAGTTCAAACCCGGGCAGGTGCTTTACTTTGTGTAAATTATTTCATCACCACTGCTCTGAAAACAGTGAAGGAAAACATCGTGAGAAAACCGGCATGTCCTAGAACCAAAAATTTGAATACATGTGACATCCACCAACCCGCATTGGGCCCGCGTGGTGGATTACGGCATACACCCTCTCATAGAGAGGAGGCCTGTGCCCCACCAGGGGGGACATTAAAAGGCTGATGATAAGATTACGTTTGACCACAATCTCATCTGAAGGAAATTGATAATAATGTAGTTGAATGAAGTATACTTGCCTAGAAGTAACTTATTCACTCATGACTTAAAGACAAAGTCAATCTATATAATACCTTTAAACGAGCAATTCTTCTATTATCTATATAGGTATATAATCTAAATCTCGGAAACGACTCCAACGATTTTAATGGGATTTCGGGGGCGATAAATCGAGCAAAGCTCGGTCATCCAGGTACTGATATTAAATTAGCATGCAGCAATTATTTAATTAATTTAAAAGATAATACATAAATTATTACACAAGTGACTTTACATTTGCATACATTTAAATATCGTTGCGGGACGGACCTACCTCCGTGCGACGAGCCTTTGGCTGACAACGTCACTAGACATAATGGTCATATTAGTCAGTGAGCAAAATCCTGCTTACTGACTCATCTTTCACCAGGACACTGTCACGACGAAAAGGACAGTAGTTACTAAAACGTGATTAAGTCATGGCTTTATCGTTGCAAAAAGAGGCCGGATTATGTAAAATACAATTGTTAAATAATTATCAAATGGGGGAATGGAGAGGTCTCTAGATTTATGCCTTGAAATACAAAATATGTTTCGCCATTCTTACTGTGTGAACCTACCTCACCTACATAATTATCTACATACTCGTAGAACCTTTCAGGGTTCCGTACCCGAAGGGTAAAAACTCGGTCACTCACGTGTCCGTCTGTCCATCTGTCTGTCACAAAATTCTGTTCCGAAGATTTTTTTAACTTCTCATGGACCTATGAACTTGAAATTTGGTGATAATTTATTATTACGAATATTTTAACAACAAATACCAAAATATTGATCTTACTCATATGGTACGGAACCCTTAGTGTGCGAAGTCATCCAAATGTGACATCTCCCGCTCTGGGTGGAGCGTGTCAGACTCTTACTGACTAAAACCCACCCCTGTTCCTTCCATGCCTGAGTGCCCAGGGAAGCGGTAACTCTTACGAATTTATCCGCTACCCCTAAAGTCTTGTAATTTCTAAGCCCAACACGCACTTGCCCGTTTTTTTTATAAAACTCGCTAATCATATATTATGCTTAGTTTAATCCGTCCGTCCGTTCGTTTTGTCCGTCGTTCGTTCCGTCCGTCCGTCGTCGTCGTCTTTTTTTTTTTTTTCTTTTTTTTTAATAGATTTTTAATTGTGTCTGCTAATGAGGGACTTCACGGGAATATAAGTATTAACATTAGCAGATTCAAAATTCATGTTAAAACGAATCCACATCACATTCATTTCTATAAAAGAGAAAAGCTAATTGTTTATTCAGTACTATACATAAGGCCAGATTTTTTTAATTAATCCGTCAGGCCCCTCGCGTCTCCTTATTAAGGAGACGAGAGAAGGTTTTTGATTTTTTGATTGTATCTGCTAATGAGGGGCTTAACGGGAACCTTACGAGTGTTTACAATTATCATAATAATGGTGGTTATTTTTTTATAAATAAGACAGTATACATTTTATATGTTACTGTTAGACTGCGGAATAAATTATTGTATGCATTAACTAGGTAATCTGCAAATTAGTGGGTACGATCTGTTATATTACGAGCCCAATCTTCACGTCTCCCAGCAATGGCCAAATTGGTAAAATCAGTCAGTGTTTACCTACGTTTTAGGTTATTTACCATTATGTACCATTATGCGTGACACCATGTTTTGAAAGGTTTCATTTGCCCCATGTGCCTCATAATTTGTAATTATAATTATCATAAGAATTCTTATTTTGCTATTGATTCAGGGCAAAGTACTAATGGAGACCACAGGTTTTTTTTATATAATATAAATAAATAAAAATATAAAAAAACATGGTTTTCTTTCTTCTCTTATATATTAACAAATTAATAAATTTCACAAATATTACTCATTGAAACCCTTGTTGCCTGGTTAAGGGTTAAAAACAAAAACATAAATCTACTTATTTTCTACACTTGGCCATTGTTATCGAGGCTAAGATTTAAATGGGTTAATTAAGCAAAATAGACGACTTTTATGGTACATATCTGATTCGTGTAACAGTTAAGCCCAAAAACGGGGTTCTCCTTTTGATGAAAGTTGCAAATATCTGTACATGAATACTAGTTAATCTGCATATTAACGGATACTACATCGTTAAAAGCGCGGAAAACCGTAAACGTATCTCTTTTTACTTAACTTTTAACTTGTTATTTTTCTGTTTTTTGCCGAGGCGGAACTAAAATATAATTTATTCTATATTTTTCCTACATTCTATACAATGCCGGATGTTCAGCTGGCGGTGGCAATATGCTAACGATGATCGTAAGTAAGGTATGGGCTCCGTCGACTATTTTTTTTTTTTTTTTTTTTTAATGTTTGATAGGCTCGCGTTTGACCACTATCTCATCTGATGGTAAGCGATGATGTGGTCGAAGATGGAGCACGCTTGCCTAGAAGTAACCTATTCACTCTTGACTTAAAGACTCCCAGGTTGTATCTTACAGGAAACACAGTTATTTCTGTCTGCAGGGTTTAAAGGAACCTAGCATGAAGGGGATGACGGGGGCGTTGTTTGCTCACCTAGCTCGTTTACTCTACCCTCTTCATCCCCTTCGAACCTAACCTGTCCGTGTCGAGGTGCAGTTAGTTCCCGAGCTCGCTTTGCTCGCTCTTAAACTTATTAGTTACCCACTCATTTCAACTCTCACAAATTATATAACCTGTTTAATTAACTTTACCGTATGATTGGTCGTTAGTTTGCAGATTAACTAGTTAAAGAACTAAAACAATTTTTTGCACTCTAACGGACTTAACCAGTTAATTTTCAGATTAACTAGTTAATCTGTACTGTAACTGACACACATGAACGGTAACATACTTAACTCTTATAGGCCCGATGACAACCCGAGTTGTCACCGGGCTTCTTCGACAACCCGGGTTTGTCCGCGGATCTTAAGAGGTTAACGTTTGCTTGGAAAAAAACTCAACTGTGATTTAAAAACAAAAAAAACCAGCCTCCTACCTCTTAAGATCCGCGGACAAATCCGGGTTGTCGAAGAAGCCCGATGACAACCCGGGTTGTCATCGGGCCACACACAAGTACACTGTTTAAAGCCAAACACCATAAAGTTTGCTTATGCTACCGACGACGTGTTGTCGTAGGCCAGTGAATCACTCGCAACTATTACGAAATCAAGTTCGCGTAAAACGTTACAATATCTGATGTGATGCAGTTTTATCTTTAAATAAAACTAGCTGATTTAAGGCACATTTTGGAATTTCCGTCCGTCTGGCAAAAGGCAACGCATCATACAAACCACAAAATGGATTACAAAGAAAAGTATGAAGTGTAGTTTGTTGTTGCTACATAGTCCTTAGCAATTTCACTTACACCTGTGCGAAAGACGTCATAATAAATGTTATTTACCTACGTTGGTTTAAAGTTGATTCAGCCCATAACTGGATATGAACAAAGATCTCTTCCTAAGTTGCACCATAGAGTTTAGGCTATAGAGTCTAAGTTCCTTGATAGAAATAGCAGAAGAAAAAAAATAACGAAATTCGGGCGCCATTAAGTAAGTATGGTCGTTTTTAGGGTTCCGTACCCAAGGGGTAACCAACGGGACACTATTACTAAGACTTCCCTGTCCGTCTGTCTGTCAGCGGGCTGTCTCTTGATCCGTAATAGGTAGACAGTTGAAATTTTCACAGAATATGTATTTCTGTTGCCGCTATACCAACAAATAATAAAATTCGTACGGAACCCTTCGTGTGCGAGTTAAATTCGCGCTTCACCGGTTTTTTTTTCTGATAAGGTCATATCAAATGAAAGGGCTTGAGGAGGTGATTTCTAAAATATAACTCACTAATGCCCATTTTCACCGACATCCCCTAAACTACAACCTACGTATCATATACATAGGGATCCTTAGCTTAAAAGCTCCCTCAAACTGGCCCATAAATTCAATTACGTGTAACAAGGCAGTGTTAAAGCCTTGTTTATTTTTTGACCTCTATTCCAAAATTACGTTCTTTGCTACCTTTTTTAATTTCAAATTCAAAATTACTTAGTTTTCTCTGTCAAGTCTCTGTTTTGATATTAAAAATCAGTTCTAATTCTGCAGCCGAGCTAGTAGAAGCTCTTCACTGTCGTTTTTAGACTCTACAAGTGTCAGTTACCAGTTTCCTGGAATTATGCATTAATACAATTAAATTACGTAACTAGTCACAGTGTATGTGTTCGTAATATTATAATAAAGCCCATTGTTGTAAATAACAAATATAATGTGTTAACTCGTCGTGAGTTATTATTCATTCAACTCCTCTCTACGTCCTAATCTGCGTGTCACTCCTACGTCCTCCTCTGCGTGTCACTCATACGTCCTCCTCTGCAACGTGACACCGACCTCAGCACCGTGACATACGTTTCACCATCATTTCTATCACCTAACTAGAGGACACATAACTATGTGACGATTTGTTTTCGATAATAGTGACTGATTCGACTTTGAACTTATCGATACTTTGAAACAAGATAGATATTTATGAAATTCTCTAAAGTATACACATAAAAGCGTGCAGTTATTAGTGCATCATGTTTTGATAGCAATAGTAAATATTATTGAATCCATATTTTTGATTAATTTCATATTTTCTTGCTTACTTTGTGTATTATTACGAAACCTCGCGTGAAAAACCACAGATAGGTCTTATTTGTTAACACTTCTCTTTCTGGCGTGAGATGAGATTCGATCTTGAGAAACTGTGGACGTAGAGTCACAATTGCAGCAAACACTCTTTTTAACTCTTTTGTTTATTATGCGACTACAAGTAACTAGACTGATCCCACCCATGTCTGCCACAGATAACAAATGATTACCCGTAGCATACAACCTCAATGCTATCTACAGAATTATTAAAAAAAAAAAGTTATTTAATTGTAATAATGCGAATACAACAATAGTAATGACAGAGGTTCCTTCCTCACAAGTAGTGTTTTTTTTTAGTAACGTAGGTATCGACGTATCGTCGTATCAAAAAAAAAATGCAACATTCAAATATGTAATACTTTTTTATGAGCTCTACCTAGGACTTAAAACATAATTAAGTTAAGTACTCACCTATTATCAGAAAATTCTAAGGTGTGTTCAATCTTTTCCAATAAATACAACTCTGAAGATTTACCTAACCTACCTTCGAAAAAATAATTTTCGAAGTAGTTTGATATATTTTTGGTCTACGGCTGTTATTTACGTCGAATATTGTAGAAACAGTTTAAATTTTCAACAAATTCAAATAAAATAAAAAGTTTTATTTGGAACATAGACAGTTGGCTCAGTCACAGAGAAAACGAAGATAGCTACAAAAGTTTATAACTTTGTCGCAGCTATCAACGCCCATTTAAACAAGAAAACAATTGTTCCAGACTTAAACTATTACATTTGGGTAAACTATAGTAGAAAAGAGGGGGTGTGTGGGAGTGTGTGTGTGTGTGAGAGAGTTTGTGTATGGGTGGGAGTGAGAGTGCATGGGAGGGTGTGTGTAAGTGAGTGTTATGGTGTGCTTGTGTGGAGTGTGGGGGATGTATGTGTGTATGAGTGAGGGTTTAGGTGTGTCAGTGTTAGAGCTAGTTAAGTTTCCACAATTTTTTCAGTTGCGTCATATGACAATGAGTTTAACCACTCAGTCAACTTCCTTCTCAAAAGACCACCGGGTAAATGGTAAATATTTAAGGTCTTATTTATGTTGTTATAGTAAACAACATAAATCACTATCCATCTTCGTTGCTTGAGAGATCACTTAGTTTATGGGCCCACATTTCGACCACCTAAATTTAGGGGATCTTTTAGCGTTTAACTGACCCCTAAGTGTTGGTGAAACAGAAACCTCCTTTTAACAGTCCCCTAACCACTCTTAGGGGACCCCTTAAACTTAGGGGATGTCGGTGAAAATGGACATTAAGAGTGCAACAAAAAATTTATTGGTTTAGTTCAATCGCAGATTTAATTCCACCATGAACTGCATCAGACTGCTTGAAAAGTAGGTACTTAACTTGTTTTATTTAAAAGGAAATTATTTGACTGTTGTCTATAAGATATCAGTAGCCTTCAGGTTTCTTGGCCACCCGGTTTCAGGACGATAAGTTCGCTCGTCCTATTGGAGGCATTACACCCAGTTACATCGTTTCCATCCACGTGGTCAGTTTACCATGAATAGGTCACGACGTCACGTCTGTTTTGTGGCTTGTGACTTAAATCTAGCCGAATCTATTGATTTTGGACCTAATTGTTTGCGATTGAACTAATTTTGATTGAAGCCCCATTTGATATAGTGGTGAAACGGGTTATTTTGTAAAACTTAGTGTGAAAAACTGTGTCAAATTGGTAGTGAAAATACTTGAAAGTTTGGTTGTTTTGCGAGAGACCACGCGCTGTGTTGAGTCACCAGCGCCTGTTGGGGTCACCTTAAGAACTGGTATACCTATTGAACAAAAACAACACTCCTCATTTAACTCTGACACACACACATATAACCAGGTTGGTCCCCGGACGGAAGACTTCAGAACCCTTGGTTAAGTCTTGTAAAACATTTGTAGATTATTCGATTAGCTCTGCGTATCGCAGACAGTGTGTCTGCGACCCATTGGAGGCCGGCGGTCCGGCAGACACGCTTCCACAACTCTTGTCTCCTCAAGTAGGATCCTTTGCCCTGGCATGGTTGCATACGTCTCTAAGTTATTCCGCGTGTGTGACGTTGAGAGCAGTGGTGGCCCAGTGGTAACAGCCCCTACTTACGAGTTGTAAGTCGTGGGTTCAAACCCAGACAAGCGCCTTACTTCGTGAAATTTATTTTATCACCACTGCTCTTAAAACAGTGAAGGAAAATATCATAAGGAAGCCGGCATGTCCTAGAACAAAATTGGTCCTGCGTCTGATCTCTCCCCGGTCGTGTCGGATTGCCGTCATATCGGGCTATGCGAGTTGTTTGCGACCAATCCAGGGCAAGGATCCGACTTGAGGAGACGAGAGTGTGGAAGCGTGCCCGTCGAACCCCCGGCTCCAACCTGATCACAAACCTGTCTGCAAGTTCGCAGAGCTAAAAAATAATTTGTAAGTGTTTTTATACGACTTACCTAAGGTTTCCAAAGTCTTCGACCGGGAACCACACTGGTTATATGTATGTATGTCGGAGTTAAATGTGTAGTGTAGTGCTTGTCGGTATACCAGACTCCAAAGGTGGCTACAAAAAGGTGCCGGTGATTCCAAACAGCGTGTAATCTCTCGCAAACCAACTAAACTTCCAAGTATTTTCACAAAATAACCCGTTTCACCACTACATCAAATGGGGCTTTAATCAAATTTAGTTCAATCGCAAACAATTAGGTCCAAAACCTATAGATTCGGGTAGATTTAAATCACAAGCCACAAAACAGACGTGAGGTCGTGACCTATTCATGGTAAACTGACCACGTGGATGGAAACGATGTAACTGGGTGTAATGAAGTGAAATTAAATGTAACAGGACTCAAAGTGTTTCGTATCCAAAGTAATAAGCAAAGTACCAAAAACGGCTGTTTTTGACACTTTTGCCTACTACTTTGGATACGAAACACTTTAAGTCCTGTTTTAACAACGTAAAAATACCTTATCCTATTTGTAACAAACGCAACATAGAATTCTTTAATCTTTATCTTCTACGCTTTGCTACGATTTTTATTCAATTAGGGCGCCACTCATTGGAAGGTAGTCCCTTAAGCTAAAGTGTCGTTATTTGACATTTGGCAATTTTTCATTTTATGATGCCACGGTAATCAGCTAAAAATTTTCTATCGATCTGTCTAAGCAGTATTTTTCTACTATCAATAAGTTCCGATATAAATCAATAAAAACACCGTTAAGTTCCCTTGTAATTCAACGCTGCTTGTTTGTGCGTTTGTACGTAAGCAAAACGTAATTCTATTTTGACTTAGGAGTACGACAAAAAAGCAGCTGTCAGATAACGGAATTTTAGCTTGTGGATGGCAGTAATGATATACAAATATTTTATGGTTGGCTTTCAGTCTAACTGAAAGCAGCAGAATACCAGTAGTTTTCATATTGTGACTATCTTTCTGACATCCATAGCTCAGTAATAGGTGAGTAATCCGTTACCCTTAGCCAGAATCGTTGTTAATCTTTCAAGATTTTGAATAACGGGAAGGTAAAATAGCGTACTTAATAGGGGTAGCGGATAAACTCGTAACAGTGATACCGCTCCCCTGGTAACTCAGGCACGGAAGGAACAGGGGTGGATTTTAGTCAGTAAGAGTCTGACACGCCCACCCGCTCCACCCAGAGTGGGAGATGTCATTTGATGATTTCCCACACCACAAAGAAAAAAAAACTTAAAAATTGCAACACGCGGGCACCAAATTCAGGGCCTCGGCAGTCCGTTTGCCAAATGATCTAAATTATTACTGTTAGTAGTAGCTAATTGCGTAGCTGGGGGTATATTAATTGTATTAAATCAAACCTGTACAGAATTTGAAAAGGAGATCACCAAAAAACCCAAGGGCAAATTATATGCATGTATAAAAATGTTGTTTGTGGGTTATTCCATTACGAAATTGGCTTGAGATGAACAGTTATATGGTATTACAATGAACTATAGCAGAGAAATCGTAGATAAACTACGGACGACAAACTTTCCAATAAATTATTTTAACCATTGCCAGTTTTTGAAGAAAGCAATTGACGTCTAAAAGTGTTATTTATAACCAATTTACAAAATAAATATCATTTATTTACTATCTCAAAATAGAAGTCGAGTTGTTACGTGACGCATGTTCAACTAAAAAGCATTTATAAAAATGATACCTAATTACACTCATTTTTGAACATCCAAAAATAATAATAATATACGATATCCTTTACCATTTCAATCTTCACCTTTGAATATAATTATAAAATACTTGTTTTAGAATTCCGACGTCATGGGTTATCAAAAGAAACTGGTTATGTTCAAATCAGCGTTGAAAATGACGGTCTTAGTGACCTCATAAAGTGTTACTGATGTTACGACACCGTCTTCACGTCACCACGTGCGTTGGCCACATGCTTGTATATAAGCTGACTGTAGAGGAAAGACAAGCACTCTTACTCACGAACAGTGAACGCAAGAACACTACAAAATGGCTACTCCAAGTTTGTTCGCATTTTCCCTATGCCTGCTTGTAATAGGTGTATTCTCGAAACCAGTTACGCATGATTCGATATCATTACAATCTCGCAACAGCAATGACAGTGGGGTGATGAAAATAACCGTCATCTTTGATAATGAACTTGTGCGGCGTTTAAACAGTGATGGTGCTGTAGAGTTTCCAAGTTTGACAGATAGCGTCAAAAGTGTCAGAAGCACAAGTAGAAGGATCAAACGAGAAACGATTCGTGGAAGCGGGTGCCCGTCAGAGTATATTTTTTACATGAGAAGATGCATGCCGTTTGAAATGTAAGTTTTTTTTTTTAAATATTTTTATTATTATCAAGTAATATGATAGAAATCTTTCAAGAGATTCTTAGCCAGACAATATAAAGACAATTTTTTTTTTTTAATTAGCACTTACCTACAATCAATATTTTCTTTTTCATTGACAAACGTAACGTGATAGTACAGATTTTTATCACTTCAAACATATTCAATTACTTATATTAAGGAAAACCCTGAAGAAGGAAAACCTGTTCGAGTCAATTACGACAAGAATATCGCAAATGATTGTATTTACATTTTATGTTGTATTATTTATTAATAGTTAGATAAACTTATTTCAAAAACAAATTTCATTAACCAAGAAATGGTAACAGACGCCCCTTTATACGTGAAACTTAACTCAGACGTCGATATGTAATAAACATCTCTGCTCACCCATTTGAGATGTACAGGCGTGAGAAATTATAATTAAATTAACTAATTCATCGTTTTCTTGTCTTCACAGGTATGAACGATTATTGGAAGAAGACTAGCAGATCAAGCCAGATAGAGAGAAAATCTCTGAGATAAGAATATTCAAGACTTTTCCACGAAACAGTACCTACCTTGCTTCTTTGACAGTTAGGTACAATGGACAAGCAATGTGACATATCCATCATTCTTACTCTGAAACATCAGAACATTTTTGCTGACTCTTTTAAGAAAAATGAGTACCTGGAAGTGACATCAAGAAGACATCTAGATAGTATAAGTTATCAAATCTTGAAAACAATGTTTCCATCAGAATGTAGAACAATAAACTGTTATAAAGCTGCCTGATTGGTCTCCATCATCATCTTCATCATCATTTCTGCCGAAAGTCTTCCACTGCTAGACATATGGGTCCTCCAAGTGTTGCTATAACGACCGGTCCTGTGCGTCTCGCATCCACCGACTACCTGATTATCGACCATATGTTCTGCGAGCAATGTGCCCCCTGTGCCTATGAGACTTAAGAAAACATAACTGGCAACATGTGTGTATAGGTCAACTCTGCCTAAACCTTCAGGCAATATTTTAGTTTTATTTTAAAGACATTAATAGAAACGACGCTAGTCATATTATTATTATTAAGTATATTTTATAATGTTTCATAGTCCTTATTGTTGGACATGTTTAGATTTTTCTCAGTAAAAGTCCGGAGTCTAACTATGTTTGCTTATTATCTGAATTGTTAATTAGATAAAATATTAATTTATTTAAAAAATAACTATCTGTGATAAATCATAGATTAATAGGAAGTATTTATTGCTAGTTTTGTAAGATTTATAAGTAATACATTACTTAAGTAGGTACGAAAAATACTATAGTCATCTATCTTCTATTTAGACAAAATGAATGACTAAATGTGTAGCTAAAAGCAAAACTCAAGAACGGCTGGATCAATTTGGATGAACTTATTTTTAAACTATTTGTTGAAGTTTCACAAAGGTTTTTATGAAGAGAGAAAATTTAAAAATTGCACGGAACTCTGTAAAAACCACATATTTCTTTTTATTCAAACTGTTTCTAGCTGTCACAATTAGGGGAAGCTGTCAATCCAATAGCTTTTGACAGAACGACGTCTATCGGGACAGCTAGTTTAATAATATAAGAAACGATATTAAAATATACAAAACCGATATAATTATGCTGTTATAATTTTTCCCAACCTCCGCTTTCCTTTATAACAAGCAGGGCAGGAGATAGTTTAAAGAGGAAGTTCTGTAACCTTAGTACAAGTTTTAAAACGTACTCGATTGCGTTAATGTTAACTTCTTCATCTTATTTATTTAGGGACAACAAACAGCAGTGTAATAATAACCATAGGTTAGAACTTAATAATAGAGGCACATATAATATAATACTAGCGTACTGTAGTGCTACTCGTATTCTGTAAAATCTCACCGTGATAACTTAGGTGAAGTGAACGTGAAGTGGGCGGTCAATCCATACAATCAAGGTGGAATGACGGTTCACTTCACACTCACTCCACATCCCCTACACCTTGCTAGATGGTGTTAGCAGTGACGGCTTGCAAGTTGAATTAATTTACATAAAGTCTTACCAATATTTTCTCACACATTGAGGAATTATATATTTCTGGCACTTCATAACAGTTTTACTGTTTCAAAATGTTTCACTAGACAAATTTTAAAGAGGCGAATGGATACACTCTAAAACTTCAAACAGCACCATCTACGACGTACAAGAAATATAAATACCTAAGGATTCGTTCTAATAAACATCTAAATTTGAATTAGGAGCCAATTATTCCAAAATTTTATGCTTTTATCAAATAAGAAAATACAGTTTTTAATATATATTTTTTTTCAAAATATTAATGTTACTTAAACTTCAATAAGAAATCGATGCATATTACGCCATCTATTGTTTGTTTGTTTAAACTAAATTTTCTTTGTTCGAGATGAGACTCCGTGATAGAGGTAACCAATACACAACTCACAACTTTATCCACTTATTACTAAACAGATCTACTAGTTGTTAAGGAACGGTATAAAAATAAACAGAATAAAAGTAAACATTACCTATGTACTTTATTATTAAGGTTTAAAATAGAAAAAAAATCTTTTCTAAATATAGCCTTGCTGAGAAACATAATATCTATTCTACATCTACTATCTACTATATCTATTATTATATTCTTTCGAATCGATGGTGTCTAACTTTTTAAATAGGTACTTTGGGCTCAGACGCTGGCCACCTTTCTTTTTTAAAGTATTTCTCCAATATAGGAATTATTCCTGTATCGTGGGTGCGTTCACAAACATAATTATAAAGTCACATTCAAGACTCCCAGACACAGAACAACTATCTGTAGGCCATATTACAATTAAATTGTTCCGTGCATCAAACCCGCGACACGCAGCGCAGCAGCCGAACGCTCAACCACTGCGCCAACCGTGTTGCGTGTCAGTAGCGTTCATTGTGAGTCATATTCTAGATGGGGGCACCACGCTCACATTAGGTATCAGACGAGTCTATAAAACTCCATTTTGCCAAGTTGTATATGCAGCGGCTTATCTGGGTACTCAACAGATTGAGTGCTTTCCTTATAGGCCTGCAGGGTTTAAAGGAATCTTACAAAAAGCGGAAAACGGTGGCTTTATTCGCTCACTTTGCTTGCTCATTCTAGCCCCAGTCTTTCCCTTCGAACCTAACCTATCCATGTCAGGTGTACTAAGTTCCAGAACTCGCTTCGCTGTCGGGGTCCAGTTGTAAACCACTAAATTATACACATCCAACATTTTCACAAGGAATCATCTTTTTTTTTAAATTTTCTTTCATTTTAAACTTTGCCTGATTTCCTCGTAGCATGCAATACGCAATATAGTACCTGTAGGGTTTGTAGAAAAATGAGCCAGGATTGAATTAGATTTATTTCATCATCATCATCATCATCATCAGCCTTTTAATGTCCCCAGTGCTGGGGCACAGGCCTCCTCTCTGTGAGAGGGTGTGGGCCGTAATCCACCACGCGGGCCCAATGCGGATTGGTGGATGTCACATATCTTCGAATTTTTGGTTTTAGGACATTCCGATTTCCTCACGATGTTTTCCTTCACCGTTTTGAGAGTAGTGGTGATGAAATTATTTACACAAAATAAAGAGCCTGCCTCGGTTTGAACTCACGACCTAAAGCTTGTAAGTCGCGGCCAGTACCACTGGGCCTCCACTGCTCCAGACAGATTTATTTGATTCAGCATAAACCGTACAACGTTACGTTATTACATATGCAGTTGACAGAATTATAATCTTACCAGGTGTCGACAGTGAAACCATACAAACTATAGCGCCGCATATGACGTATTTAGGTACTACTATGATAGACTATGAAACAACTTTAACTGTTTGTTTTAAAAATCTTTCTAAAAATGCCTAAGCTCTGTTTAATTGACTAGACAGGGCATGTAATAGAAAACTATGGAAAAAATATTAAGACGAGCTCGGTATTATGTAGAATGAGTATGCATTCTGTTCACGCAGCGAACATGGTCCACGGGGACAAGAGGGGCATAAAATGGGCGCGTGGAAGAGGTGCGCATGCGACGCGCAGTTGCGCCCGAAACACGCTGCTCGAGCTCCAAGGCGTCTAATTACATCTACCAAATAATTTTAAATTATGAAGAAACGCGAATAAAGTATTTTTAATTGTACTGAAGCGTTTAAATTAAGAGGAACCACTCCATCTCAATTTAAAAGCTCTGACTTCGAAGAAAGAATTTTGGATTTACAAAGTGCTTAGTGCCCCGCAATTTTGCTGGAATCTTGGGTGACATAATCGATGGTGCCGCGCTGCATGACATGCGCAACACGCTAGAAGAAGGACGATAGCTAGCCTGGGGAGTTTGGCTTATTATTCCTTTCTATCCACCTTTTTCCTTTCCTAGGTATCAATTGTGTGAATAGTGTGTGATTTTCGTCGTGTGCTGGCTAGTGTCCATGCTTGCTTATTACTTTCCACACACGTGTATTTTTTTTCCTTTTTTTCACAAGTGTTGGTCAGTGTTCCTTATTATTATTGCTCATTTGCGTAAATTGCATTGCAAAATAAATACATTTCTTCTTAAAATAAATACCATTATAAAGTAAATGGTAAATTCAATAGACTATCCCAAGCTAAAGCGATAAAATCATTCTTTTAACCGCAATCCGTAGAGATACCTTCTTGTAACTTCAAATTTCGTACAATTGTTAGTAAACTTTTCCAGTGATTGGTTGCCGCGTGCTGCGCATGCGTTCGGGCCGGGGCTAAGTACGTGTACAACGTAGTTGGCGTGCCTGGTGACTATTCAGACTTGGTGTAGCGAGTGTCATCTTTAAGTCTGCGTGTTGGACGGACCATCAAGCCTCTTTATACGGGTTTGATTGCACAAGTTACTTTGCCTGACTTCTTTATCTGTCCTAACATGTAATTTTTTTTTTTATATGCTTGAATCTAAGACAGAGCAGGGCTCTGAGAGGAGAGAAGAGAAACGCGTAGACATGAAAGAGTTAATAAAACAGAGAGGTACATTTAAAGTGTGCTTACCAAAATTTAAAGGTCATTATCACCATTTTAAATCAAATTACTTTAAATGAAATTACTAAACAGCAAATTAAAGAATTAGGTTTACGTTTACCCAGAATGCAAGCTCTTTTATCAGAGTTCGATACAATTCAAACGCAAATTGAAATGATGTCAACAAAGATAGACGAACAATTTGATGAAAGAGATACCTTAGAATCTCAATTTGCGCAGTTCAGCAGCCCAAGGCCAACGCTCTGCGCTCACGCTCAATATCTAGGTTGTCTTTGAGGTCTTCAGAAATCCAGTGGCCCAGATACTTGAAAGTTGTGACTTGCTTTAAGGGACTTCCGCAAAGTTTCAAGTGTGGTGCGATGGGGTAGGTTTTAGTACCTGCCTTGAAAACACCACTCACACTCATTTGAATGGATAATAGAATCGAAGGTGTCTCTAAACTTCAACCATTTGAGGTCATCATATGATGGAAGTTTTATTGTTGGCAATTTAATGTTATTTAAATTATTACAACTCACCTACGCTTCTAAACTCTTCACTACTAGAATGAGAATCAGCGCTACTGCAGTGCGTCCGTTATGTTTGCAGAGGCGGAAATTGATGGCTTTCACGCCATCATGCGCAAGCGATGCGCCTCCATCATGCGCAGGGTACGCGTCAGCCCCAACAGCATCTTGGAAACTATAGCGGACAGGTGGGATAGCCCCATACCTACTGGGACATTGGATACGCCTACACTATGGATGGGTGATGAAATTATTTACACAAAATAAAGAGCCTGCCTCGGTTTGAACTCACGACCTAAAGCTTGTAAGTCGCGGCCAGTACCACTGGGCCTCCACTGCTCCAGACAGATTTATTTGATTCAGCATAAACCGTACAACGTTACGTTATTACATATGCAGTTGACAGAATTATAATCTTACCAGGTGTCGACAGTGAAACCATACAAACTATAGCGCCGCATATGACGTATTTAGGTACTACTATGATAGACTATGAAACAACTTTAACTGTTTGTTTTAAAAATCTTTCTAAAAATGCCTAAGCTCTGTTTAATTGACTAGACAGGGCATGTAATAGAAAACTATGGAAAAAAATATTAAGACGAGCTCGGTATTATGTAGAATGAGTATGCATTCTGTTCACGCAGCGAACATGGTCCACGGGGACAAGAGGGGCATAAAATGGGCGCGTGGAAGAGGTGCGCATGCGACGCGCAGTTGCGCCCGAAACACGCTGCTCGAGCTCCAAAGCGAGACCACGTCTAATTACATCTACCAAATAATTTTAAATTATGAAGAAACGCGAATAAAGTATTTTTAATTGTACTGAAGCGTTTAAATTAAGAGGAACCACTCCATCTCAATTTAAAAGCTCTGACTTCGAAGAAAGAATTTTGGATTTACAAAGTGCTTAGTGCCCCGCAATTTTGCTGGAATCTTGGGTGACATAATCGCTGGTGCCGCGCTGCATGACATGCGCAACACGCTAGAAGAAGGACGATAGCTAGCCTGGGGAGTTTGGCTTATTATTCCTTTCTATCCACCTTTTTCCTTTCCTAGGTATCAATTGTGTGAATAGTGTGTGATTTTCGTCGTGTGCTGGCTAGTGTCCATGCTTGCTTATTACTTTCCACACACATGTATTTTTTTTCCTTTTTTTCACAAGTGTTGGTCAGTGTTCCTTATTATTATTGCTCATTTGCGTAAATTGCATTGCAAAATAAATACATTTCTTCTTAAAATAAATACCATTATAAAGTAAATGGTAAATTCAATAGACTATCCCAAGCTAAAGCGATAAAATCATTCTTTTAACCGCAATCCGTAGAGATACCTTCTTGTAACTTCAAATTTCGTACAATTGTTAGTAAACTTTTCCAGTGATTGGTTGCCGCGTGCTGCGCATGCGTTCGGGCCGGGGCTAAGTACGTGTACAACGTAGTTGGCGTGCCTGGTGACTATTCAGACTTGGTGTAGCGAGTGTCATCTTTAAGTCTGCGTGTTGGACGGACCATCAAGCCTCTTTATACGGGTTTGATTGCACAAGTTACTTTGCCTGACTTCTTTATCTGTCCTAACATGTAATTTTTTTTTTTATATGCTTGAATCTAAGACAGAGCAGGGCTCTGAGAGGAGAGAAGAGAAACGCGTAGACATGAAAGAGTTAATAAAACAGAGAGGTACATTTAAAGTGTGCTTACCAAAATTTAAAGGTCATTATCACCATTTTAAATCAAATTACTTTAAATGAAATTACTAAACAGCAAATTAAAGAATTAGGTTTACGTTTACCCAGAATGCAAGCTCTTTTATCAGAGTTCGATACAATTCAAACGCAAATTGAAATGTTGTCAACAAAGATAGACGAACAATTTGATGAAAGAGATACCTTAGAATCTCAATTTGCGCAGTTCAGCAGCCCAAGGCCAACGCTCTGCGCTCACGCTCAATATCTAGGTTGTCTTTGAGGTCTTCAGAAACCCAGTGGCCCAGATACTTGAAAGTTGTGACTTGCTTTAAGGGACTTCCGCAAAGTTTCAAGTGTGGTGCGATGGGGTAGGTTTTAGTACCTGCCTTGAAAACACCACTCACACTCATTTGAATGGATAATAGAATCGAAGGTGTCTCTAAACTTCAACCATTTGAGGTCATCATATGATGGAAGTTTTATTGTTGGCAATTTAATGTTATTTAAATTATTACAACTCACCTACGCTTCTAAACTCTTCACTACTAGAATGAGAATCAGCGCTACTGCAGTGCGTCCGTTATGTTTGCAGAGGCGGAAATTGATGGCTTTCACGCCATCATGCGCAAGCGATGCGCCTCCATCATGCGCAGGGTACGCGTCAGCCCCAACAGCATCTTGGAAACTATAGCGGACAGGTGGGATAGCCCCATACCTACTGGGACATTGGATACGCCTACACTACATGGCACTGTGGCGTAATATAATAATAATTAAAAAAAACTGGTAGTTATAAGTACTAACACTAGATTTAAAGTTGTGTGTAATGTTAAACTAACAAATTATGGACTTTGTCTGAAATAAAAGATTTTTATTTTTATTTTTTATAGCTGATATTAATAAGTTTCACTATTTACGCTCCTGTTTAGAGGGGGACTGCTGTTGTCGTAATAAAGTCTATAGAGTTTACCTCTCAGAATTACAAGGTCGCTTGGGACCTACTATGTGAACGTTACGATAACAAAAAAATCTTGATTAATAACCATTTAAAAGCATTATTTAATATAGATAGTTTAACGCGGGAATCTCATCGAGACCTTCGCTTTATTATTGATCACATTAGTAAAAACTTAAGATTCCTTAATTTATTAGGCTTTCCAACTAATTATTGGGACATTTGAATCATTTATTTGGTTACCATTAAATTAGATCCCACTACATTAAGAAAGTGGGAAGAACATAGAAACAAGTTATCGGATTTACCTTCTGTATCGGAATTTATTCAATTTTTACGTGACTGCACAAACATACTTGAAACGATGCAAGTAACTAAAATTGATAGATCTGATTCTAATAATAAATCCAATAATCCTAAAACAACAAAGGCCTGCTCTACTTCAGCTGGCCGCAAACCTTTTAAAGAGCCTGTTTGTCTGGTATGTCATGAAGTTCATCGGATAACAGAGTGCATTAAATTCCAAGAAATGAGTTTATATAGTAGGTTGAGTGAAGTTTTAAAGTTACACCTTTGCTTAAATTGTTTACGTAGTGGTCATAATGGTGAGAAGTGTCACCTCGGTACCACTCAAATCTGTAAACAAAAACATAATACATTATTACATAAAAACTCAGAAACAAATTAATGCGTTAGTTACACAGTCTGAGAATAACAATACCTCTAGTGTGCCGTCAATCGCTAGTGCTGTATCCCCTTGCTCTCTCTTTATGAGTAAACAAGTTCTTATCTGTACTGCTTTAGCAAAAATAAATAATAGGACAAATAATAAGACTTAGCATGCCCGGGCTCTCCTGAATAGTCAATCCTGCTTCATATCTGAAAGCATTAAAAATATTAAGGTTAACTTCTATTAATTCACGACCTATGTGCATTAGTGAGGTTAATAACATGCAATTTAATATAACAAATCGTTGTGAACTTAACCTGAATTCCTTAATAAGTTCTTACAGTACGTATATTAAGTGTTTAGTTATACCTGAAATTATAGGTAACTTACCTAATAGTGACATAAATCCATTAGAATAAAACATACCTGAGAATATTCAGCTGGCTGATCCCGAATTTAAGTGCATGTACCATAAAACTTAAAATCTTATTACAAAAACTTTGGGTTTTAAAATTAGGTTGGGATGAGTTAGTTCCACAGAATATTAAGAAAATGTAGAAAGGTTTGTTAGAAAACTAGCCTCACGTATTAGGAATTGGGCACATTGTTCACACAAATTGAAGCTATCCTCAATTCCCGTCCCCTTTCCCCTTTATCATCCGATCCTACTGACTGTTCCCCGTTGACTCCCGGCCACTACCTTGTGGGGCGGTCCCTAACATCGCTGTTATCGTCCATCGTCCACATGTCATGATAAAGGCTCCAGACTAATACATGAGGATTGAACAGCTGAGGCAGCATTTTTGGCAGCGCTGGCACCGAGAGTACCTAGCTGAACTGCAGCAGCGGACAAAATGGCGCTTTAAAGATAGAGCTTTGAAGTTGGGTGATTTGGTAATCCTAAAGGAGGAGAACGTGCCACTCTTGAAGTGGAGACTTGGGCTTGCCCGACGTGCGATAAACAGGGCCTGTCTTCTTCCCCTTACGGAATAGCTTGAAAGCTGCAGCTTCCAAAGGGGGAGGATGTTCACGCAGTGAACATGGTCTACGTGGACGAGAGTTGCATGAGATGGGCGCGCGGAAGAGGTGCGCATGCGACGCGCGACTTACGCTCGAAACACGCTGCTACGAGCTCCAAAGCGAGACCACGTCTAATTACATCTACCAAATAATTTTAAACTATGCAGAAACGCGAATAAAGTATTTCTGATTGTACTGAAGCATTTAAATTAAGAGGAACCCTACCATCTCAATTTAAGAGCTGCTCGTAAATAGCAGCTCCAACACATTCCAAATAACGCCTTTTTTTAATTTTATACTTTCTGGTAACACATACCTACATCCAACTTGATAAAATAAAATAAAACAAAATAAAATAATCGGATAAGCAACATTCGTAGGGGTTAGTAAACAAAAAACTGGCCAAGTGCGTGTCGGATTTCGCACATTAAGGGTTCCGTACCAAATATTGGTATTTGCTAGTAAAGTTTACGTGATAATAAACATTATCACCAAATTTCAAGTTCATAGGTCAATGGGAAATTAATAAAAAGTTTTTCGTAACAAAATTTTGTGAGAGTTGACTGACGGACAGACGGTTCCCCTACACCCCTAACCCTAAAAAGAAAGATAACTTAAACCTACGTTAGTACACTTATTATCTATTAGGAAACAAGGCTGTTGTTCGAAATAGATCTTCGAACAACATCACCTAATAAAGGAGACTCGTACCTCTCGGCTATGGTCTTCAGGATGGATTTGGAGCTCCCCCGCACTCTGCAGAGCAAAAAGGCAGATTCCTGTCTGACGATGGCATGGAAGCCATCAACGTGTGCTTGTGCAAACATACCTGATGCACTGCAGAAACGGGGCAGCCCCATCAATACCCTGAACCGGTTATTATATTGGACCCATAGAGCGCTGATAGCCCTCTGAGTAAAGTTGGTCCACAGGCTGCACGTATAAAACACTTGACAATAAGCTTTAACATAGCGTTATTTTGACTGCCCTGCTACAGCGTGCAAACCTACGAGCCAACATGTTACATCGGACTGCCAGCGCCCTACGTTCCCTCTCAATATCCATTTGGTCACTAAGGTCGTCGGTTACATAATGCCCCAAGTGTATGAACTGGTAACACTCGCAATATGTCATTCCCATTTAGTTTAATCGGGGGCACATAGGAAATTTAGCACCGCTAGCCTTATTAAAGACCATGAACTCGCTGTTCTTAAGATTCGCTAGGCTATGCTCTCGAGCATAGTTCTCGCAACAAGTAAGCAGCTGTCTAAGCGGCCTAACCGTAGGGCTCAGCAGCACCATATCGTCAGCGTATCTAATGTTGTTGACACTGACATCATCAATGCGACATCTGATTAATGTACGAGTACATACGGGTTTAAAAACCCAACAACAATTTTAGCCTGGCCTAGGAATTTATTTAATTTCTATAAATTATGCTTGTTTATGCAAATTCCTACATCGCGCTAGCAGAGTTCTCCGCACGATTTGAACATATACAACAGCCCGAAATCAACTATGGGGCAGTTGCCCGGACGAGACACAACAACCGTCTGGTCGGAGGGTCCTCCCTTTTCAACGGAAGTTTGTGGGACTTTACACCCTATTCCACATACCTTTCTATAAGACTAATTTTTCGATAGCAATAAATAGATGATTTTTTAAAGTTGCATTTGTAATTTGTAGCCAATTATATCACGGTTTTTTATGTGTGTAATGAGCAATTTAATTTGCAAATGTGTGGGTTTGGCGACACTGTTTCCCGTGCGAAGACAGTGTACACTTCCACTGTTTTTTCTTTTCCGTGGTCCAGACCACGACAGAATGCCGAACAAGTCTCTTTTGTAGAGAAAAAGAAACATCAAAATGAGTTAGGTTGAAATTAGCATTGAAATTGACGGCCTTAATGATCAACAAACGTCATCAATAATACGTTAGCAAGTTTTAATACGATTGTAACAGTATATATAAGCAGTGTATTTGTAAGCAAACTTTAAAGGCAAGACAGATTAGTAACTCACGAATAGTGAACGCTACAACTTTAAAATGGCTACTCCATATCTGCTTGCATTTTCTCTGAGCCTGGTCATATTTAGTGGAACCTCAAAACCAGTTAACCAGTTGTACATATGGTATCACTACAATCTATAAAAATTGGTGATGAAAGGGAACTTGTGCGAAGTTTAGACAGAGAAACTGCATGGGCTTCTTTCAGTGACAGTTTAGAACAAAAATAAACTGATGAACAAATGAACAAACCTGGCGGAAGAGACAAACGAAGTATGATTGAAGGAGGCGGATTGTGTGACGGGGATAACCAATACTACATGGGAACATGTTTGCCTTGGCGAATGTGTTATTTTATCTTTTTAAATTATGACCAAAATGTATGATAGGAGATCTTATCCCTTAACCTAGGTGATATTATAGTAAACAAGAATTTTCTACTTGTTGCCTGTAGATGAAACACCCTGCGTCAATTAATTTAAGTTTTAGTTTAGACATATCCGATATTAATTAATTATTTTAACATTAGACCTCCTACTACTAGGTGTCGGCAAAGGTCTAGGCACTTTTTAGCCTGCTTTACAGGTTCAACCTACGGCAGGCAAATAAGTAACTGTACTCTTTTAACTTTTTAACCGACTTCGAAAAAAGGAGGAGGTTCTCATTTCGACTGTATTTTTTTTTTTTATGTGTGTTACCTCATAACTTTTTACTACGTGAACTGATTTTGAAGATTTTTTTATTTGATAGCTCTTGCTTCACATGTGGTCCCATAATAATTTGGTAAAGATCTGATAAAAAACTTCGGAGATACACAATGGAACCCTTCAATAAATGATAGCAAACCTTCCAGAATTGCTGCAATCGCATGTCTGTATATTGTTTTCACCACTTCACAACATTACATCATGCTGATACGCTCTGAAGGGGTATACAGATTTGTACAGTTCACCCTGATACACCCTAATTTCACATGTTCAAATTCCCTATTTTTGGGGCTATCAATTCGGGCATAACTTTACTACTAATTTAGTTTTAGAATGGGGTACTACCAATAAAAAGTAAAAATTAAAAACTTTTTACAAAAATAATACAACCGACTTCCATAAATAATACTAAAAAATGCAAAATAACTTTAATTTCGGCAGTCTTTGGTTTCTTCGTTATTATTATTAATGCGAAGAAAGACACCAAAGAAAATTAGACAAAAAATTTAAGGGACCTTTCAAAATTATTACAGTTTTAAATAACGATCGTTATGAACTGAAAAATATGAATGGCTCTAATAGGATTTACAAGTACGCACATGAAAATTTGAGTGAAGTACCTAGAGGTCAACAAGGCTTTCTTGAAATTTCTAAAAATTATGACTCTGATGATGATGAACGGTCCGTAACGGCGGATAGTGTACCTAATATAGATGATGATTTACATAATGTTGCTTCGGGCGAATTAGTAGAAAACTCTTTGCCATATTTAAGAGATCATAGTTCTCAAAACTTAAATGCCAGTCGAGTCTCAGAATCAAAAGAAACATTATCTATTGGTTCACAAACAGTAACTATTAATTCTGAAGATACTTTATTTAAAGATTCTGAAGCGACTTTATCTTGTGATTCTGTTCTGTATAACCCAGTACCGGAACAAGGTCCCTTGCTGGATGACTAAATTAGTTTATACTGTAGGGGTTGCAAGAATTGTGACCTAGCCCAGTTGTAGCTGAAGGGGTCTCATCTGCTTTTGTGGGATGATTATCTAGACCAGCAATTGTGAGCTGCAGGGATCTCATCCATGGAATGATTATCTAAACCAGCAAATATGTGCTGTAGGGGTATCGCTATGTACCTGAAAGACGATGACCCAGTCCAGCAGTACTATACAGTATGTCTTATATCTAGTTTATGAAAATTTTCTTTTGTCTAGATTGAAGAAACTTTTGCGCGCGAGGACGTGCGATTGTCAGAATGGGCGTGACGGCGGCAGCTGACATTCAGTGCAAGAAAGAGACAGTGATATCAAGCGCTAGCAGCACGTGCACCGGACGTCATCGCCTCCACCTACCTCCCACTACGCTTGGAGAGTATAAAACGGGCCGTTCCGTTGTATCCGCACGCGCCGCCCGATACGAACCCTCCCGCATCTCCAAAATGCGCCGACCCAGACATACCCTCCTCATCCCTGACGACCCTACCACCCTGCTCCAGGAGAGCCGTAGGGAAACTAGCACATTCCACAAACGCACACAGTCGTCCTTCCGCCCCCGCCGCAGAGGCCCGCAAAGACTTAGTCAATGCCCTCCCCGTTTCCTTCCTTGTCCTGGATGGAGGCTTTAATAAATTAGAGCCTTCACAGGCAAGTCCGGTTGAGTAGACGACAGCCTCAGAGGCTAACCTGCAAGAAGTCACTCCCAAAAAAAAAAAAAAGTATCGGCACGCATTTCGAACGGATGCGTCTCGGTGCACGGACAGCTGTCTCAGTACGAGTCTCTGCCTTCCTCACTGCCATTAGTCGGTACTCTTGCTAACTATTTGGCTTGTGTAAAATCTTGATTTACTGTTTAATCTATGTTTAAATACTGATACTGATTGTGTATGCACTTACTATAAAATTATTGCTGATTTAGTGTAATTAATAGGGTAGAAATTAATAAACAACTTATAACCATACCTATCCTTGTGTTTTACTTCTGATGTCTGAGCCTATCCCGACAGACACACATTAAGGTAAACTAAAAAACATACAATTGGCGGCCTTATCGTATTCCACGATCTCTTCCAGGCAACCTGGAATGGACAGAGATTGCCTGGACACATAATTGTTCAGAAATGAATAACGTTGCTCGCATCCTGCTCTAGACTAGTCTCGATATGCGCCACTCTAAAAATACATATTTACTACAGCCCGCAAATCTGGTTTCGGGTGTTTTTGGTAGGTATTTTTCGAGTTCAGCGTATCGAAACTAGTCCATAGCAGAAGTAAAAACAATAAAAATATTTGTTTTGACACCTTTTAATGTAGGTACACATTTTAATATTGTTACAATAGAACACTACAACTACGTTTACTGTAAAAAAGTTATTGCAAAAATAGTACATACCGCTTGGTCTATATGTTCACGGAAGTCCGGTCGTGATAATAAGAATTCTGCATTCAAAATATTATGTCTATGACGCCGCCGCCGCCGTAGCGAGTGCTCACACTGGCTCACACACATCACAATTGTTCTCCATTCCAGTGGTCTCTTGTCCCTTACAGCCTGTATTGACAGGTAGGTCAAGTCCAATCTAATAATACCTCATTTGTAAAATGAGAACTTATGAAAACTTTTTAGTTAGGTATTTTTATTTATTTATTTATTAAAACTTCATGCAACACAAATGTACAAAGGCGGACTTAATGCCTTAGGCATTCTCTACCAGTCAACCAAGGATGGTGGAGAGATAACATGGCAGGTGCATAAACTGAAAAAAAAAAAAATTCTAAGACGAAAATAATTACAAAAGTATATATATATATAGTTAAAATAAACATACATATATATTTAATATAATATACCTACATATACGAGGGTCATTCAATAAATACTTAGCCTACAAAAAGTAAACGAAAATTTTGGAAAGTGGCAATTTATTTTTCAACATAGTCTCCTTTTAGTTCGATACACTTAGCCCAGCGATGCTCCAACTTTTTTAACCCGTCCGAAAAATAGTTTTTGTCAAACTCTGCAAAATAGGCCTCCGTGGCGGCGATAACCTCCTCATTCGATCCATATCTATTCCCGGCGAGTGATTTTTTCAGATTAAGAAACAGAAAGAAGTCACAAGGGGCCAAATCTGGAGAATACGGTGGATGGGGCAGCAATTCGTAGCGTAATTCGACCAATTTGGCCATGGCAACGGCAGACGTGTGAACCGGTGCGTTGTCGTGGTGAAACAGCACTTTTTTCTTCGCCAGATGGGGTCGTTTTTTCTTTAATTCGGCGTCGAATCGGCCCAATAAATCGGCATAGTAAAGCCCTGTAATTGTTTTACCCTTCTCGAGGTAATCGATGTAGATCACACCTTGTGAATCCCAGAAAACGGTGGCCATAACTTTTCCGGCCGATTTTACAGTTTTCTCCTTCTTTGGAGCACGTTCCCCGGTCTGGATCCATTGTTTTGATTGCTCCTTGGTCTCTGGTGTGTACCAGTGGATCCAGGTTTCATCGACGGTCACAAAACGACGCAAAAACTCCGCTGGATTCCGCTTAAACAGCGCCAAACACGTCTCCGATGTGGTCTCACGGTTGCGCTTGTTTTCTGGTGTGAGTAAACGCGGCACCCATCGCGCCGACAGCTTTCTCATGCCGCGTTCCTCGTGAAGAATATGATGCACTGTTCCTTCTGAAATGGCTACAGTCTCAGCTAGCTCCCGAACCTTCAATCGGCGATCTGCCAATACGAGATCATGGATTTTTTTAATGTTTTCCTCCGTAGCAGCTGTTTTCGGTGCACCTGGATGTGGTTTATCAAAAACCGACGTACGGCCACGTGCAAACTCGTTGAACCAATTCTTGACGGTGGCCATCGATGGAGAAGAGTCACCGTACACAGCATCCAAGCGCTCTTTGATTTCGATGCGCGTTTTCCCTTCCAAAAATAGGAATCGAATCACCGAACGATATTGCTCTTTTTCCATTTTTGTAAAACCGATCGACACGTTCGCTTCCATAAGTTGTCAAATTAAAACAAATGAAGGGATTGGAATGAAAATTTGAAAAAAGAATTAAAAAAGAATGTGCTACACTGTGGTAAAACTCTTTTGAAACTACAGCGCCCTCTGGCGATGAGGCTAGGTACTTATTGAATGCACCTCGTATAATAATAATATATAAAGTTAGAGATAAGGATTTTGTGACGACTCCTTTACTTGTTAAGAAGGTAATTCCGCAACTTTTGCTTAAATGCATACTGACTGATGATTTTGATTGATGATTTTTGCAGTCGGGTTTTTGAAAATTTTCATTTGTAGGGTTCCATACTCGAAGGTCCAAACGGAGGCTATTGCTGTCACTGTCCATCGTCTCGTGTCTGTCTGTCCATCGTCTGTCACAAAATTTTGTTCTGAAGAATGTCTCAAATTCCCATTGATCTATGAACTTGGGTGAAAATGTTTATTAATACATTACGAATATTTTACTTAAAAATTAAACGGATTCTATCAGATTTTTTCTTCGAAACTCACTCATTTGGTACTGATCCCTAAATGTGCGAAGGTTTTTTTTATTTTATACTTTTTGGTAAGCTATGTTTTTCAAATCGCCCTAACAAGCCCTTTATTTTGATACCCCACAAAATGCCGCGCGACTTACCTAATGGCGGCTGCCAATTTGTTTTTTTTTTAAATTCATATAGCCTATGTCGGCGGTCAAGACGAATCTAGTGACCTCCTATGTAACCTCATATGTTAAAATCCATCTAGCCAATTAGGCTGCAGGGCTTGCCAAGGAAATATTCATTCATACATACATACATAGTCTCCCTCCTTCTGGGGCATCATCATCAGCCTAGCCTTTTCCCAATTATCTTGGGGTCGGCTTCCAGTCTAACCGGATGCAGCTAAATACCAGTATTTTACATGGAGCGACTGCCTATCTGACCTCCACAACCCAGTTACTGGGTAATACGATAAGGTACCCCCTTGGTAAGACTGGTTGTGAGAGTTTCGGGCTTCTGACGACCCGTAACGACTGTCAAAGATCCACGATTGACAGCCGGAACCAACGGTTTAACGTGCTTTCCGAGGCACGGAAGAGTCTCGGTATGTAAAGATGGTCACCCATCCATGGACCAACCCTGGCAAGCGTAGCTTAACCTGTGGATCGACCCATGCGGCTGTTATTACTTTAGCCATGAAGGAAATATACATACATAGTCCCCTCCTTCTGGGGCGATCGGGTAAAAAAGTTTAGGTAGATTTTGTTCACAAAATAAACGGGTTCCTGTTTTGTAGGAACTTTGCAATTTCTGTTGACGACGCCGGTTCTTCGGTTTTTCGGCATTTGTCCGGAGAAGTTAGGATGTGGTTTTGATTTGGACATACTGTACGAAATGCAAACCACTGCTTTTTGAACCAGTCATGTTTTTTTTTTTCGAATCTAAATAGAGCTCATTTAGCAATTTCAAAATATGTTTTTTTTTTCTAGTAACAGGATCGATCAGAAATTTTGTGTTAATGTTTCAAAGAATGGTTGGCTCTGTGAAAGACTTACGAACAGACCAACGGACAGCGGAGGGTCATTATTATGGTTCTGGTTTTCATCCTACAGGTACGGAACCCTAAAATAACAGTTACTCTTTATTGGCCTAGTCTGGGTGGCAAAAAAATGGCAACAATTGCTCCAGAGCTAGGTTAGGCGACTCCAAACAATATAAATCAAATTTTGTGCTGTTTGTTGGGAAGAGCATCACTTACAGGTGAACAGGTGAAACCGATTTATATAATATTTATTTTATTTTATTATTCACAACGGACATACTTATACAAGTTTTATAAAATAGTTGTCCAGAAAATTGTAAAATTCAAGAAAAATATGTGCGTGTTTTTTGTGTAAGATGTTTCTGTCAACTCAGGAAAAGATTGCATTTGTCGGGGTCAGTAGAAAACAGATTAAATGAAAAGTAGTTACACGATTCTTTCCTTGACACTGGCGACATCTATGCATTAGACCTGAAACCTTGTTTTTCGTTAGTACAATGAACAAGTTAAGGAAGACAGATCCAAAAAATGAAACTTTACCTATTTGTGAACGTAGATTACCTGTTGGAATATAGATGGCGCTAGTTACTTTTAATATAATGTTACCTTGAATAACATTACAAAAGGTGATGTTGTTTTTTGTTGGTTTTAATCTGTACTTTTACACTAATATTATAAAGAGATAAAATGTGTTTGTAAGTTTGTGTGTAGGGGGTAATCTCTGGAAGTCATGACCCAATTTAATTTAAAAAAAAAACATTGTCACTGGTAGAAAGCTATATCATTTGTGGGTGCTAAAGGCTATAATAGTAGATTATGCATCAAGGGGATAAAGCAGTGTCTTACGTCACGGGTGGCATTGAACTCTTTTTTTTTTTGAACGTAACGAATGTAGAGTCCTGGGTTCAAGCTCAAGACGAAGACAGGCTTTATCCCAGACAAGAATACTCTACTTTTCACATCTTCTGCGAGACAATAAAAAGCCAGGGCTCCATAAATATTTATTTTTAATTAAGTACAGTTTCCAACAGTCTTTTTTTTTGTGGGTGGGAAATCATCCTATGACTTCCCCGGGCATGTCAGAGTCTTATTGACTAAAAGCCACCCCGGTGTTCCTACCCACACTTAGACTGGGGATCGTGAGAGATAAAACGACTTCCATGATCCCCGGACCCCTGTTCCTTCCCTGCCCTGAGTGCCCAGGAGCGCGGTTTCTCTGTTTCGAATTTATCGACGACCCCTGGGCAGGCATCGGCCATGACGGGCCCGGTCCTGAATTTCTGACAACTGTTTAAGGCGCGCGTGGAACACTACGGGCCGTCGACTCTCGAGCCTGACCCGGATAGGCCTGCGGACGGCGAGTAGTGGATAGCTCCACTACTGGCCGTCTGCAGGTCCACGTCTACAGTGGCCGGAGATCGTCTCGCGACCTCCGACGTCCAGGGCACAGCTCCGCGTCTCCTGCGGTGACTGCTGCTGGGGGTGTGACGGCGATTCTGTTGAGCCTCCCTCACCCATTCCGCCTCCTCATTCGCGAGCATTGCTACTCGCAGAAGGAGGTGACTGCTTTCGATTCCCTCTCGCTCTGTACCATGGCCTGGACCAGGGTCGGGCGTTAGAGGTTGCTGCCGCCGATCGCCTCCACAAGGACACAGCGGGGCTCCGCTCAAGTGGGGCACGTCTGCACCGTATGCTCCACCGTGTCCTCTGGGTTCCAATACAGTCTTGACTCCTATTTGTTTATCTCCTTTGAACAAAATCGTCATAGGTATTATCGTATCCGTGTTTTCATTTAGATTATTAATAATCTCTAAAGCGTCTGTTTTGATTAACTCCGGAATAGAATCACTATCGCTCGATATTTTTTATCAATATTGCAATAAAATTCACTGAAAATTAAGAAAAATGGTGAATTAAGATGGGTGCAGCTGTTTTGAGGACAAAACAGCTGCACCTATCTTAATTCACCATCTGAACTATTTAATACAGTAATGGATACGAAGACTGAACCAGAACAATGGCGCACGTCTGACATAATCCAATCTTCAAAAAAGCAAATCCCTCAGATGTAGAAAATTACAGACCCATGAGCTTACTATCAAGCAAGTACAAGTTGTTTTCCTCCGTAATTCTTAAGAGGATAACACGAGATATTGATAAAATGCAACGAAAAGAGCAAGCAGGTTTCAGATCAGGCTTCTGCACAATAGATCACATACAAACACTAGATTAAATTATAGAAAAACACCGAAAATTCAATAGACCTCTGTATGCGGCCTTCATAGACTTCAGCAAACATTTGACAGTATTAGTCACGGCTTGATCTGAAACGCACTGCAATGCTCAGATATTCACTAAAAATACATTAATATCTTAACACATATTTATTCAAATAGTACAAGTAGAATAAAACTTGACACTATAGGAGCAGAAATAAAAATCGAAAGAGGTGTCAGACAGGGAACCCTTTATCCCCGAAGCTTTTCATCGCAGTACTCGAAAACATATTCTAGAAGTTAGATTGGTCAAAGAAAGGACTGCTAGTAAACGAGAACTACCTAAACCACTTAAGATTCGCTGATGACATAGATAGAATTGCTGAACTTCCAAGGGAAATCGAGGAAATGATGAGAACATTTGATCATGAAAGCTCAAAAGTCGGTTTAGAAATGAACTTAAACAAAACCAAGAGACTAACAACCATAAACGACCAATTGAAATTAAAGAAACATCACAGAATATATTCAAGATTACATATTATATTTGGGAAAACAAGTGTCTCTAAACAAGTATAACAACGACCAAGATATAACAAGGAGAATCAACGCAACATGGAAAAAAATTGATCACAGATAGAAATTGAAATAGGAAATTATGGATTGCATCTGAAAAAAAATGTGTTTGTGATATGGTAAGAGACATGTATGTCTCTTACCATGCTTGCTATATGGATGCCAAACTTGGATATTTACAAAACAGAAAATCAAATGCACTCAAACAGCAAAGGATCGGAGTATGTTGAAGATTAGGAAAATACACAAAGTGAAGAACGAAAGCAGAAAACAAAATCACTGATGATCTCAGGCATGCACTAAAATGGAAGTGGGCCAGACACATCTCACGATACAATGATAAAAGATGGACTACAGAGACTACAAGATGGAAAGGCCCATGAAGAAAAAGAAACATTGGTAGACCAAGAAGAAGGTGGGCTGATGATATAGTACAGGTAGCGGAGAACAATTGGTTAAACTTAAGCAAGGACCGTGACACATGGAAGAAACTGGAGGAGGCCTTTACCCATAAAGGGGTTCACTTTTCAACCAAAGAAGACTAATCACACTAACAATAATCTAAGTAAACCTACTAACAACTTACTACGCTGGAAATCTAATTTGAACTATGGAATAGATATAATGACTTTTTATTTTAATTTATATACCGCTCAGGATTCCAGCCCCGGACCACTCTTTGTGTTTCTGGTCTCCTGGTATTTTGTGAATCTATACCGGTTAGGATTCAGCCCCAAAAATACTGATTCACGACTCTGGTCTCCTAGTAGTTTTAGAATCTATACCGCTCATGATTCCAGCCCCAGAAACACTTCTTCATGATTCTAGTCTTCTGGTAATTTGTGAATCTCTACCTCTCATAATACCAGCCTCGAAATATATTTTGTGATTCTGATCTAATGGTAGATTATGAGTTTATACCTGCCCGGGGGTTGAGGATAAATTCAAAAGAATTACCTCGCCCCTGAGCATTCAGGGCAGGGAGGAACAGGGGTGGGTTTTGTCAGTAAGAGTCTGACACGCCCTTCCACTCCACCCTAGAGCGGAAGAAATCATTAGATGATTTCCCAACCCGAAAAAAAAATAAATTTGTTAAATAAAAAAAGAGTCTATACCGCTCAAGATTTCAGCCCCGGAAACACTTCTTCACAATTCTGGTCTCCTGGTGGTTTGTGAAGCTATACCATTTAGGATTCTAGCCCCAAAAATATCACTTCATGATTCTGGTCATTGTGAGTCTTTACCGCTCATGATTCTAGCCCTGGAAATACTTCTCATGTTTCTGGTCTCCTGGTACTTTGTGACCGTGTACCGCTCGTTCTGTCCGTCTCTGGATTCCTACTCCCACCTCAAAAAAAAAAAAAGCCTTCGCTAAGTCATGCAATTGACCGGGATAAAAAGTAGCCTATGTGTTAATTCTGGCTACCTGAGTGCAAAATTTCATTCAAATCCCTTCAGCCATTTTTTCGTGATTGACAGCCATACATACAAACTTTTACATTTTTAATATTAGTAGGACTCCATTCAAAACAATTTTCATATTATCAAGCGTATCAAAGAACGCACCAATGTTCTCCAAACTAGCCCACGACCATCAACATCAAGGGATGACTAAACTTAGCTGATTCTCTATTTAGAATATAAGAACGAGGGACCCTCAAACCTAGAACTACTTGTATCTCCCATGTTTACCCTACAGACACAGAGGCGGTGTAAGGCATGGGTGAAGTGGGCCACCGCCTACCTCTCGGAAAATGCATTACTTAAATAAAAACCGTGAACGTGACGGAAAGGTTTTACTCGTCTTCTCCTATCCGAGACGTGATACTAACATTTTCGAGCTCGCTTCGCTCGCTGTCCTACAGTCTATATTATTTTGGTTCTTTTACCACGAAACGAAACATTTACTTCTATTTCTGTATAGACACAAGAAAAGTTAACTCGAGTCGAGGTACTTATAATTTCTTAAGCTTTTCTGTAAAACTTAACAAAGTTGCTACTATTACTTAGTGTATTGTAAGTAAAGAAAAATGTTCTGCGATTTCGGCGGTCTCTCCAGTTTTGAAGCTATAGTGCTAGATGGCGCGCTTCTCCCTGTCTGCTCCGATTTTCGGTATCTCGGTTCACTCGTGCAAAGCGATGACGAAATAGATCGGATTGTTAAGCACAGAATTAACACTGGATGTATGAAATGGCGGCAAGTCACCGGGACTATCTGTGACGCCCGCTTTCCCCTTACACGTAAGGGGAAGATTTATAAAACAATGGTCAGACCTGCTGTCTTGTATGGTTCAGAATGTTGGGCCACAAAAGGGATGAATGAAAAGCAATTGCATGCGGCTGAGATGAGAATGCTAAGAGCGATGTATGGTGTTACGCGCATGGATAGAATTAGGAATGAGTATATAAGAGGCAGTCTGAAAGTACCGCTGACTGAAAAGTTGTGTGAAAAGCGGTTGTCGTGGTATTGTGATGAGGAAAATGTCTTGAGGAAAGTCTTGTGTATGGATGTGGATGGCTATAAGAGTAGGGGAAGGCCAAAGAAACGATAGTTGGACTGTGTGAAAGAGGATATGGGTAAAAAGGGGGTGACTACAGAGATGACGACTAATAGAGGAGTATGGAAGAAAAAGACATGTTGCGCCGACCCCAAATAAATTGGAATAAGGGCAGAAGAATGACGATGTAACTAAAGAAAAATGAACCTCACCACTATGGGGTGCTAGACTTTCGAGCTCGCTTCTATGTTACTTTTACGATTCCAAATAGCTAGTTATTTTATTAGATTGTATTTTAAAGTATTTCTTAAGTCAACAAAGGGCCTCGCGGAAAGTAACTTGCCCACATCAAATTTAGATCTTTCCCCGCTACTGCACAGACAACTTAACATTCATCCTCACAGAGGATTGAATTTAATTTGCCGGGAAACAAAACATTGAATTGTAAAATTACACATTATTTTTTTATTAAAATAAACTATTTAATATTGTATTAGATGATCTTATTTTCTCGCAATCATAGTGAAAAGTACAGTGTTACTCATGGCGCTAAAATTCTCTGGAGTAAAATTACCTCTTTATATAATGGGTCAATTTAGCCCATTATACAACAAAAATCTATTATTGATATAAGTCACTTACACGTGAACTGTAATCTGAAAGAAAAGGGAGTTAGTGATAGCGTGATGGCTGACAGGACATAATGGAAGAAAAAAACGTATTAAAGTAACAAGGGACAAGGGCAGGAAGATGATGATAAGACGTGAACTGTAACAGATTTTTTTTAAACGTTGCCCCACACTGGGAATTACTTTCTGTATCGTGGGTGAGTTCAGAAACATGTAAACTGACATACACAAGACACCCAGACCCGGAACAACTATCTGTAGGGCATACAAATATTTGTTGTACATTACGGAACATTCGAACACAGTCCCCGATCCTAGCAATTCCTAGTCAGCATTCAGTAGCAATTGTAAAATAAATTACCGATTTTTTATTTTACAATTGCTACTGAATGCTGACCAGGTATTGTTGGGATCGGGGACTGTAACATCAATGTAACAGAAATGTCAAATAGGCCAATTTTTTACCGTGAAATGACGTAGATCATCATTAAAATTTTACAATTTCCCAGAGTAACCGAAATATTAATTAAAATATGACGTACCCGGCAAGTGTTTAATGATAGTACATACATGATTTGATATATGGAAACCGCAAATTGTAAACGGGACGCTGTGACGCTAGTAAAATTATTAATCTTCCTTACCAAATACCGGTCACAGTGCCCAATCCCAACGGAGATAGAGAGCTAAGTCCGCAGAGACCTAAGTCCGCTGAAAATAATTGTTACAGTGTTCAAGTGTAGAGTAGTTCTTATACTCTAGCTTATGAGAAAAAGAGCGATGTCTTGTCCATGTTTACAAAATTTTCAGCAAAAAAGGTGTTACTTAAGCGATAATTTCAAAGGTTTATATTTAACTTAACTTAGGTCCTAGAATCAAAACAACGAAGACATGTGACATGAACTAAACCGCATTGGGCTACGTGGTGGATTACGGCCCACACCCTCTCACCGAGAGGAGACCTGTGTCCCAGCAATGGGTAATATTATTAGTTAGGTTTGCTAGGATTTTTCTCTTCTTCAAAAACGTGCAGCTACAAGCCCTTCTTCACGTCTCCCTGATAGTTTCACTTTCTGCTCTCCATCATTAGACCCGTGTTACTTATTTCTTGCAATCAATAATAATAGTCAGTTTAATTGAAATGAGCAGCACAAACTCAATGAGTTTACGGGATGCCGACTATATGTTCTATTTTATCAACCATTCTGCTCCCCATCATCAAAAGCTGTTAACAACTACAATGAGCTCGTTAGAGTGATTCAAATGGGCTCAAAAACGATGAAAACCAACTAAGAGATTCACTATCTTACTGCTCTCCATTATCAGACCCTGGTTACCAACTGTAAATGAATAGTAGCCCTACATTATTTCACGAAATGACGTAAATAATCATAATAATTTTATGATTTTCGTAGTGTAATCGAAATATTAATTTAAATACGACGTATAATTATTTAACTTTGGTACATGAGTTGATATGCAGAAACCGCAAATGATTAGAATGGGATGCTGTGACGCTAGTCACAGACATTTTGTCAGCAGCAGCCTAACCTAGGAATGGTACCCGGGACACCACGCTTACGACCATGAGACCAACGGGTCCTTCAATCGCCTATCCTATCAACCATTCTGCTCCCCATCATCAAAAGCTGTTAACAACTACAATGAACACGTTAGAGTGATTCAAATGGGCTCATAAACGATGAAAACCAACTAAGAGATCCACTATCTTCCTGCTCTCTATTATCAGACCCTGGTTACCAACTGTAAATGAATAGTAGCCCTAAATTATTTCACGAAATGACGTAAGTAATCATAATAATTTTACGATTTCCTAGTGTAATCGAAATATTAATTTAAATACGACGTATAATTATTTAACTTTGGTACATGAGTTGATATGCAGAAACCGCAAATGATTAGAATGGGATGCTGTGACGCTAGTCACAGACATTTTGTCAGCAGCAGCCTAACCTAGGAATGGTACCCGGGACACCACGCTTACGACCATGAGACCAACTGGTCCTTCAATTGCCTATCCTATCAACCATTCTGCTCCTGCCGCGACAACTTGCGGCTCGGCGGACCGAGCTCCGGCAGGATCTCATGGTGACATGGAGAGAGCGACTGTCACAACCCAGCGCTGGGCACACCACCATCGAGGCGGTAGTGCCCCTCTTTGAGGAGTGGCTGGAGAGGCGTCACGGCGCCCTCACCTTCCGCCTGACGCAGGTGCTCACCGGACACGGCTGTTTCGGTAAGTACCTGTGTCGGATCAAGGCGGAGGTGACCCCCGGGTGTTTCCATTGCGAGGATCGCCCAGAGGACACGGTGGAGCATACGGTGGAGGTTTGCCCCGCTTGGGCAGAGCACCGCCGTGTCCTCGTGGATGCGATAGGCGGCAGCGACCTCTCGCGCCGTGCCCTGGTTCAGGCCATGGTACGGAGCGAGAGGGAATGGGAAGCCGTCTCCACCTTCTGCGAAGCAGTAATGCTCGCGAAGAGGGAGGCGGCATACGCTAGGGAGACTCGAACACAGCCGAGTCGCCCTAGCGCTCCCAGCCGCAACCGCCGCCTGAGACGCCAGGGGGTTCGGACGCCGCGAGACGATCTCCGGCCACCGTAGACCCGGGCCTGCGGACGGCGAGTAGTGGGTAACTCGCCGTCCGATCAGCACCAGGCCCGAGAGTCGACGGCGCGTAGTGTTCCACGCGCGCCTCAAAGAGTTGTCAGCCAAGTGAAGGGGCCTGCCACGGCCGATGCCTGCCCGGGGGTGGAGGATAAATTCGAAAGAGTTACCTCGCCCCCGGGCACTCGAGGCAGGGAGGAACAGGGGTGGGTTTTAGTCAGTAAGAGTCTGACACACCCTTCCGCTCCACCCTAGAGCGGAAGAAGTCATAGGATGATTTCCCACCCCCCAAAAAAAAAAAAAAAAAAACCATTCTGCTCCCCATCATCAAAAGCTGTTAACAACTACAATGAGCACGTTAGAGTGATTCAAATGGGCTCAAAAACGATGAAAACCAACTAAGAGATCCACTATCTTCCTGCTCTCTATTATCAGACCCTGGTTACCAACTGTAAATGAATAGTAGCCCTAAATTATTTCACGAAATGACGTAAGTAATCATAATAATTTTACGATTTCCTAGTGTAATCGAAATATTAATTTAAATACGACGTATAATTATTTAACTTTGGTACATGAGTTGATATGCAGAAACCGCAAATGATTAGAATGGGATGCTGTGACGCTAGTCACAGACATTTTGTCAGCAGCAACCTAACCTAAGAATGGCACCCGGGACACCACGCTTACGACCATGAGACCAACGGGTCCTTCAATCGCCTATCCTAATGTAGGAAGTCACATTATCTTAACGTTTTGCGGAAAACGTTCATGGTTTTAATAAACTGTAGTTATGGCCGATTATAAAAATATAATAGGTAACCCGATAACGTCAAAACCAAAAGGAAAGGTTATACTCGTAATTTTAGCAGTATAAGTATGCGTATGGGTAGGGGTAGGGCAGACAAAATTACGTGGAGTCGGTTTTGCAGTGATTCGTTTCTGTTAATAACTATTGTAGCACAACATATTGACTTTTTAAGTCTATAATTATTTACATTTTCATTGAAATAAAATACCATGGAAAAATACACCGAACAAACAATTAGTCCGGTCAATCTAGACCAAAAAATGGAGGATTCGTTTGATTCCGACGAAGTGTCATGCGATACATCGCTATTGACGCAATTTACTTGCATCCAAAATGAAGATGAAGAAGAAGCAGGAGAAGAAGATCAAGAAGAAGAACAAGAAGAATTTGAAACTTACGAATCAGGCGAATGAACTTCACCACTTTTTTTTTATTTACATCGCTTTTATCTTTTCCAATCTTTGAAAATTTCCGTTATTTTGCAATAGTTTTACATTAAACAGGATCACAAATGACCCGTGGAGTAGGCCTACTGGGGCAACCATGTTAAAAAAAACGCGCTAAGTACACTACCTCATAGGTGGCGTGGAAACGTGTGCATAATATTATGACGATAACAACTTTTATAACTTTTTGAATCGTTATATCTCAGAAACGGTGGCTCGTAAGAAAACTATATTGATAAATTTTTTATAGATAATTTTATGATCTACAATTTTTGTCTGAGGTACTTTTATGATAAAATTTACCGTTTTGCTGAAAATCGCGAAAAACTATTTTTTTTACCTTTGACCTTGAATATTTTTTTTTCCATACATGGGAATGATGGGGAACTTTTAAACATTGTTTATAATTATGTTTTGAACAATTTTACTGATTTTCAGCTTGTTGGGACTTTATGTACCTTCGAATGTCTAAATTGACCGGACTACAATATTCGTTAAAAAATAATTCTACTGTTTTTTTACATAAAAAAATGTGATTATAAAATTCAGTGAATTGTGTTTTTGTAAAATAAGTTTCATTCTAGTAAATAGTAGTTGAAACAATAACATTCCAAATAAAAATACAAGGACCAAATATTATGTGAAACATTTTCTGGGAAACGAAATTATATGAAATTTCTGTCTGCGAAACAAGGGGACACCATATTACAGTAAAGTTATTCCAATTCCAATTTGGAGTACGTCGCTATGGTACTAGTATGTAGCTAGAAGCCCGGACCTCACTAAGTCCCGGTCCGGACTTTTACTTGTTGTCTGAGCCTGCCGCGTAGTGTTTCATGAAGAACATGCAACTCACGACGCTTTAATTACTGCGATAGTGGACGCTTTTAATATCGTAAGACGAGATAGAGACACTTTATTAAAATTGAAAGACAATCAATTAAAACGTGTTCGATTTTTGTAGTAAAAAAGTATTTATGACAGTTATATGCCCGTAAAAGTATGAAGGCAAAATCGGAATAACTTTTAGGTAAGTATTGTGTCACCCTCTCACAGAGAAGAGGCCTATGCCCCAGCAGTGAGGACATTAAAAGGATGATGATGAAGTATTGTGTTTCGTTAACTCAAGAACTTAGGAGTGATCCTTGACAGTAAACTGCTATGGAACAAGTACCTTGACTACAAACTGAACAAAAGCACGATCGCACTCTATCAATGCAAAAAAAAATATAGGAAGAACATGGGGGCTCTCTCCAAAGATTACGCTGTGGCTCTACACTGCCGTGATCAGACCAATGCTGACTTACGGGTCTCTGGTGTGGAGGACGAGAACGGAACTCTCGACCACCAGCGCCAGGAAATACAGAGGTGTGCATATAAACTTGCACATGGTGTTCGTTGACCTCGAAAAGGCATATGAGCGGGTGCCGCGTTAGGTTTTGTGGGGGGCCCTTAAGGAGAAGGGTGTGCCTGGGAAGTATGTGCAGTTGATCCGAGCGATGTACAGTCGATGCAGTACCAAAGCCCGGTCTGTAGTGGGCACCACTGACAGCTTCAGTGTGGCAGTTGGTTTGCACCAAGAGTCTGCCCTCAGCCCTTACCTCTTCGTGATGATAATGGACGCTCTGACATCGGAAATCCAAGAAGAGGCTCCCTGGTGTATGCTGTTTGCTGATGATATTGTGCTGGTTGCCGAGAGCGGCTTAAAGTTCCAGAGCAGATTGGAGACGTGGTGGCAAAGACTGGAGAGTGTTGGCCTGAAATTGAGCAGAACCAAAACAGAATACCTGTTCTGCGATTTTGGCGGTCTCTCCAGTCCAATACCTATAACTCTCACCGGAATGCCTATACCGATCTGCTCCGACTTTCGGTATCTCGGGTCGCTTGTCCATGGTGATATAGACCGAGACGTAACGCACAGGATCAACTCAGGATGGATAAAATGGCGACAGGTCACTGGAACAACTTCCGACCGACGGATGCCCCTCAAGCTAAACAAGCTAAAGGTGAAAATCTATAAGTCCGTGATTAGACCTGTCGTACTGTATGGATCAGAATGTTGGGCTGTGAAAAAGACGGATGAAAAAAGTTTGCACGTGGCGGATATGAGAATGTTGAGATTGATGTGTGGAGTAACGAAAATGGATAAAGTGAGAAATGAGTGCATTAGAGGTAGATTAAAAGTGGCGCCAGTCACAGAAAAGTTGAAAGGGAGCCGCTTATCCTGGTATAGTCATGTGAAGAGGAGAGATGAAACACGTGTAACTAAAAGAGTACCTAATGAATATTATTGTAGATTGATGGAGACGGAGAGGGAGGTCAAAGAAAAGATTGATGGATTGTGTAAGGAGTGATATGAAAGAAAAGGGAGTTAGTGATAGCGTGACGGCTGACAGGACAGAATAGAAGAAAAAATCTTGTTGCGCCGACACCAAGTAATATGGGATAAGGGCTGGAAGATGATGATGATGATGATGCTACGATTTTTTATTCAATGAGGGCACCACTTGGCCGGTAGTAGGGCCTTAAGGTAGGTTGTGTAGTCTCGTTCGTTAGCTTCACAAAGAATATCGACAGAGGGTTATCACAGGTGTTCGATCAAAGTATATATCTATTAACACAACTCAATCCCACAAATTTTAATAGTCAGAAAAGAAGTAACGTCTGGCGGCTCTCGAATCTTTGAATATCACTCAATGACGTAAATCATCATTATAATTTTACAATATCCCAATAAAACCGAATTATTAATTAAAATAGGACGTAAATATAACAATGTCATTTTCAAGAGTTGATAGGTAGAAACCGCAAAATTAGAAACGTGTGACGCTATGAAGGTATGACGGCAGTGTAGCTACATAGTCCATTATTTTAAAGTTTTGCGGAAAACATTCATAATTATAGTAAAATAGTTGTTAAAACGACCAATTATTTTGTTAATATTTATAACAAAATAATATAAAGACAACTATTTTCAATATTTTCTAGGAAAAAAAAGCAACGCATAAAATATGACATATTAACAGTAGGCAACGGTTTACTGGATTTGTGAAATTCCGATTTTTAAATAAAGCCACTGATTACGCAAGAATTTAAATTGAGAATGTTTCCCAAAATGGCGACTAGGTAAGTACTCACAATGACGGAGTAAAGAGATATTGAAAAGATAATTTAATCTTATGCAGTCTATAAAAGGTATAATTGAAATAAATGAAAACATCTGAAGTTTATTGTGACCATCCTCATGAAAATCTTATGTTTGGGGTAAATACTGAAATCACGAAAAAAAAAAATTTTGAATGAATGTTGATGTTCCTGCCAGTGGACAATGAATTATTTTAAGTCCAGGATCAGTCCTGTACGGGATGTCTGATTATTGACTGTACACAACTTTTACGGAACGAAGTATATTTTGGTAAACTTTAGGTAACTCTGGGAATAACGCTCTGAACGAATCTTATTTTGCTCATATGTTTTTAAGCCATTATACTTTTTAAAGGTTTTCCTGAAATCTGTAGGTAAAGTAGAACGTAGTGTAAATATTATTTTAGGCTCAGTTGTTTCGGAGATAATGGAGCGAGGAGGGGGGAAATGATATTTTTAAAACAGTTTTTAGCTTTACCTATAACTAACCCACTTCCCGTTTTCCAATTAAGCTGACATTTTGCGCACATGCTTCGTTTGGATGACAATGCATGGTTAGCTAAGTGACGTCATTGTAACTTCTTTTTTCGGACTCCGAAGATGGCGGACTAGTTATTTCGTATGCATTCCCATGATATGGGTATTAAATATAAGGAAAGAAAAATAAAGAACCTGAAAAATACAAAATAATACACTTTTGTTTTTAAATTAAGGAAAGAAAATTATTTTCATCTAGGTATTTTCTTTAAAAAATAAAAACTATTTATTTAAAAATAATTAAAACATTATTTCAGAATGTACGCTTATCACATACATTCTGAAATATTTTTTTCATTATTTACGGTACAGTTTGATAAAAAATTTAATTATTTTGTATTTTTTTTTCACATTTTGAAAATTTATTTTATTACGTAACCGTGTTTGAATCATAGAAATTCATGTGTGTACTAAATTTAAACAGAATCGGGCGGAATTCAGTAGATTCCGAGCAAATTGGTTGTGACAGATGGACAAACAGACGCAAAAGTGATCCTCTAAGGGTACCGTTTTTACATTTGGATATTCGAAACCTTAAAAAAAATTGGGATGATAGAGACAGCGTTCGCTGCACTCTTTTTACAAAAAGCAGTTGTGCCCATGAATATATTTAACCCTTTAAATACCTAACTGATAAATTACTAAATAGGTCTTTATTTCGGTTAAGAACAAATTTACATATTTATAAAATTCTATAAAGGGAGTACTCAAACCAAAAATATTAACCTAACTACGTAAATATATACAAAACCTAAGTACGTTCAGGCGTCGAAGTACTTCTCCACATCGCTGTCATCTAGAAACGTGCCCCGAAGACTGGCAGCATTGCCACGTTGAATGGCAATGCTATTTCTTTGGGCAAAGAACAGGCCAGCCCTCTGGCCACGTAAAGTGTCGATCAGTCGACGACAAATATCCTTAAAAAAAACTTTTTTACAAAAAAATAGAACCGACTTCCAAAAAAGTGCAAAATAACTTTTATTTCGGAAGTCGGTGTTCCTGTTTTGTGTTTTCGTTTTTTGACACCGACTTCCGAAATTAAAGTTATTTTGCACTTTTTTGGAAGTCGGTTCTATTTTTTTGTAAAAAAGTTTCTTATTTTTCACTTTTTAATTGTGGTTCCCCATTAAACTGTGTTAACAATTCATAGACATACGATAGCAGCAATTGCGGTTGATTTGCTGTCAATTTTTGAAAAGTTGCGTTGTCTGTCTCCGAAACCCATCATCAGATCTTTTTGAAATTTAAATGGGACCATTTCGGAATAAACCTCTTTCGAAAAAAAAAGAATTTTGCAAATCCGTCAATATATGACGAAGTTATGCCCGAACATCCATCATCATTCTCCTGCCCCCATCCCAATTTATTTGGGGTCGGCGCAACATGTCTTTTTCTTCCATACTCCTCTATTAGTCGTCATCTCTGTAGTCACCCCCTTTTTGCCCATATCCTCTTTCACACAGTCCAACCATCGCTTCTTTGGCCTTCCCCTACTCTTATAGCCATCCACATCCATACACAAGACTTTCCTCACGACATTTTCTTCATTCCTCCGCATCACATGCCCATACCACGACAACCGATTTCCACACAATTTTTCAGTCAGCGGTGCCACTTTCAGACTTCCTCTTATATACTCATTCCTAATTCTATCCATGCGCGTAACACCACACATCGCTCTTAGCATTCTCATCTCAGCTACATGCAATTGCTTTTCATTCATCCCTTTTGTGGCCCAACATTCTGAACCATACAAGACAGCAGGTCTGACCATTGTTTTATAAATCTTCCCCTTAAGTTTTAGGGGAATGCGGGAGTCACAGATAGTCCCGGTGACCTGCCGCCATTTCATCCATCCAGTGTTAATTCTGTGCTTAACAGTCCGATCTATTTCGCCATCGCTTTGCACGAGTGAACCGAGATACCGAAAATCGGAGCAGACTGGGAGAAGCGCGCCATCTAGCACTACAGCTTCAGAACTGGAGAGACCGCCGAAATCGCAAAACATGTATTCAGTTTTGGTTCTGCTGATTTTCAAGCCAACTTTCTCCAGCTTCTGTTGCCACTTCTCCAATCTGCTCTGGATCTCAGGTCCATCTTCACCGACCAGAACAATGTCGTCGGCAAACAGCATGCACCAGGGTGCCTCTTCCTGTATTTCCGACGTAAGAGCGTCCATAATCAACAGGAAGAGGTAAGGACTTAAAGCCGACCCTTGATGCTAGCCTACAGCCACACTGAACTCATCGGTGTTGCCAGCAGCCGACCGGACGTAGGTACTAGATTGTCTGTACATAGCACGAATCAACTCAACATACTTCCCAGGCAAACCTTTCTCTTTCAAGGCCCACCACAACACATCCCGAGGTACCCTATCATACGCTTTCTCAAGATCAATGAACACCATGTGCAAGTTCTTGTGCACACGTCTGTACTTCTCGCACAATTGACGGAGAGCGAAGGTGGCGTCCATTGTCCCTCGACCTGGCATAAACCCAAACTGATTCGGGGTAATCTCACTCTCCTCTCGCAATCTTTTCTCTATCACTTTCTCCCATACTTTCATAGTATGTGACATGAGCTTTATCCCTCGATAGTTGTTGCAGTCCTGTACATCCCCTTTATTCTTGAAGATGGGCACTAGCGAACTATTGCACCATTCTTGTGGGATCACTTCTTCATACAACAACTTATTGAAGAATAAAGTCAGCCACATACATCGGTTGTCGTGGTATGGGCATGTGATGCGGAGGAATGAAGAAAATGTCGTGAGGAAAGTCTTGTGTATGGATGTGGATGGCTATAAGAGTAGGGGAAGGCCAAAGAAACGATGGTTGGACTGTGTGAAAGAGGATATGGGTAAAAAAGGGGTGACTACAGAGATGACGACTAATAGAGGAGTATGGAAGAAAAAGACATGTTGCGCCGACCCCAAATAAATTGGGATAAGGGCAGGAGAATGATGATGAATGATGACATACATCCATCCTCTTTTAAACACTTCCATACTTCTACTGGTATGTCATCAGGGCCCATGGCCTTTCCATTTTTCATACATTGAACTGCCTTTCTTACTTCATCCATGCTTATTTCTCTCACCAAACCCATATTTACTTGTACCTCTTTGAGCACACCATTCCATTCATTCTCTTCGTTCATCAACTTTTCAAAATAAACCTTCCATCGCTCTTTTATTTCGTCATCTTTCGATAAGACTTTACCGAGTTCATCTTTCATACATTTTATGTGCATTATATCCCTCGTTCTCCTTTCTCTTAATTTTGTAATCCGGTAGAGCTCCTTCTGGCCTCTAGGGCTGTCCAGTAAATCATATAACTTTTCCTGCGCCTTTGCCCTGGAAACTGCAACCGCCTTTTTTGCCTTCCTCTTCCATTCTTTATAAATTTTCTTTTTCTCTTCTTTCAAATTATCATTTCCGGTTTCTACATTCTGCCATACTTTAAACGAAATTTTCTTTTCTTTTAGCATCTTTTGCACATCTTCATTCCACCACCATGTATCCTTTTCTATCATGCCTTTACCTTGCAATTCTCCAAACACATCTTTTGCTACTCGCCTTATACAATCCGCCATCTCTTTCCAACATTCATCCACAGATTTTCCTTCCATATCCTTCATGTCTATCATTTTATCTACCACTTGACTCTTAAACATACTTGCACACTCCTCATTTTCTATCATACGCCATCTGATTTTGGGTGGGGGCCGTTCTTTGTTCCTACTGGACGAGACACTGACTGTTACGTCCATCATTATGAGCCTGTGTTGAGAGACTAAGCCTTCGCCTGGCAACACTTAACAGTTTTTGACTGTTTTGAGACTGTTTCGTTTCACCAAGAAAAAGTCAATTTGGGTCGCGTGCTGGCCACTTTTGTAAGTGATCAGGTGTTCGTCTTTCTTTTTGAACCAGGTGTTAGTTATTGCCAGGTCAAAAGCCGAAGCAGCTTGCAGCAATGTCTCGCCATCAGTATTACGGTCTCCGTACCTCCAACCACCATGCACTCTCTCATAACCGAACTTCAGACTTCCTACATGGCCATTAAAATCACCCCCCACAAACACCTCTTCACTCTCCTGTACATTCATCATCACACAATCGAAGTCCTTCCAAAACTTCTCTTTTACACTATCCTCACATCCTGATTGGGAGTTATGCCCGAACATGCATAAAAAAAAAAAAATACAAACATCCGAATTGATAACCTCCTCCTTTTTCGAAGTCGGTTAAAAAGGAGACGCGCACTCGGACCCCATGACCCGAGCGTTTCAACCCCAAAACGGTTCAAAACTGTAATTCCCAATAAGGTTACAGTATTTGCGCCGCTTTAGGGTCCCAGCAGCTGCAGCGGCAGCGCCGGCACAGCCCGCCATACTTGGAACATGTGATAAATAATTATCTGATGGATGTGCGACAGATCTTCACAAGATAGATTTATGCAAGAGTTGTTAAGAATAAAAGAGAATAAAATGTAAGTGTGACGATTGATAGGGAAAAACGCAAGAACAGGACAGGAAGAAGAAGACTTTATTAATAGTCCTGATATAATACTGTCACCATTTAGATACATATCTAGAAATAGTTGCACTTGAGTGGTAAGAAAACCAGCTTAAACTGGGCTCTTATTGTTTTGAAACACCGTACTTACTGTGATCAGCTGTACTTTTAAAAAGAGTTCAACGCGCTGATCTGATAAAATGATCTTTAAGTAGATATGACGTCCTTGACATGACCTATATTTAATAAATCTGACATTACGACATTCTATGATAATTTAATTAATATGACATGTGTAATAATAATTAATCTAGTATTTTAATTTTATAATATAGTGTAATGTTTGAACTTGAATTTATCGTAACACTACTGAAATGCTTGATTTGTGAGTCTAAAGCCCTATGAATTTGCACACCATCAGGTAATAATATTTGTAACACCTTTATCAACCTATAAGCAAATAAATGATTTGATTTGATTTTGAAGTTTTAATTTAAATTATTTATTTTGATGAGAGTCTTTGTAACTCGATAGTAACTGCTTTTTATTTCGTTTATTCACTTAAATACAAATAAAAAAAAATATTTTATTAAAAATAAAAAATAGTGTCCCACCGGTATCGGGAATAGGGTCCAAGCTTTGGGGCTCCAGAAAAAGGAACCTTTTAACAATACGAGCCGTGTCCAGGAGAATTGCTTTCTGAATCAAGCCCTTGATCCAGCCGCCTAACAAGAGCCGCCTGAGGTGATTATTATTATTATTAAATAAAACCAAGGCTTTAATAATTATGGAAGGTGAAAAACATGGCATGTTATAGAAGAAATGTGGTTTCTATTAACTGGGTTTTTTCAATTAAACCATTTAAAATAAACAAGAATGATGAAATGTTATTATTGCCAGGAAAGTCGAAATATTGTTGAGTGAAATGTTGTGCAACGCGCAGTGCATTAAGTTTTACTTAAGTCACCAATTTATGATTGATAACTAAAGTAAAATTATTACCAATCAACGCAATCACGCCTATATTAACCGACTTCAAAACAAAGGAGCAGGTTCTCAATTCGACTGTATTTTTTTTTACGGGTTACCTGAGAACTTCTTTCTGGATAAACCGATTTTGATGATTCTTTTTGTTATTTGAAAATTAATGCTTCTCATGTGGTTCCATTTAAATTTGGTGAAGATTTGATGAAGAACTTCGGAGGTACATAATGGAACTCATCAATAAATGATAGCAAACCTACCGAATTGCTGCAATCGCATTTCTGTTTACTGTTTACACCACTTCATTACATAACATTGCGCTGACCCGCTCTGTACACAGATTTGTACAGTTTACCCCTGATACAAGTAGCGGCACGAAACTTTAGCGCTGACCGTTATTGCGCAGAAGTAAAAATTAAGGTACCTAAGGGGGGTAGCGGGATGAAGGGCGAGCGTGCGTAGCGCCGATTGGCTCTCCAGTCGCATTCTGTTCCCCGCGCGCGCCCCACGCGCCACCCACGCCACCCACCCATGCGCAGCAATCCCCGTTCGGCGCTAGACTTACGTGCCGCTACTTGTACACCCTAATTTCATCAATCAAATTATGTTTTTAGGAAATCAAACATAGTTTTGAGAAATCAATTCGTGCATGACTTTACTATTTAGTTTTAGTACAACTAAAAACTTTTTACAAAAAAAAACAACCGACTTCCATAAAAAAACACAAAGAAAATGCAAAATTACTTTAACTTCGGAAGTCGGTGTCAGGTAACAAAGAAACAGAACTAGAAACACCGACTTTCGAAGTTAAAGTGATTTGCATTTTTTTGTAATAAATAATTTTTTATCCTTTTATTTCTCTACCTCACATTTTGTTAGCAACAGTTATGCTTCATTCCATTTTAGGATACGAGTAATTAGTGTGCGAAAGTATTTTTTCCTTTAGGTTTCGCAAGAAAAAAATTAAAACAGGTAGAACTGTTTGTGACGTATAAAAAACGGACGGTACAAAAAAGGTATCGATAACAAGTAAATAAATGTCTAGCCAAAACAAATTTTAATTAATCTATTTACTTGGATAGAAAATAACTTATGAAGGGAAAAAACTCAGTTGCATTACAAGATCGGTAATGTAACTGAGCCTGCCAAAAATATTTAAGGATAGAATCACTAACGGAGAATAAGAGAAACGTAACACACGTCATTCTTCAGACTAAGCAAGTTTTTTTTTTATCATTTAGAGGCACACGTTTGACCTCTATCTCATCTGATGGTAAGCGATGATGAGGTCAAAGATGAAGCACGCTTGCCCAGAAATAACCTATTCACTCTTGACCTAAAGACTCTCAGGTTGTATCGACTCTGGCAGGGAATTCCACTTCTTCGCTATACGCACAATGAATGTGTTCGCAAAACGTTTTGTTCGTGTGTATGGGATGTCCACCATGAAGTCCGTGGTGTAATAGGTAGCCTAAGACGCCAGTCTGAGGTGCGCCCGATGTAACTTGTGTCACCGGGTCCCCAACTCATGGTAACGGTAGGCTTTAGCATAATCAGCCTTCCAATGTTCCCACCGCTGGGACAAAGGCCTCTCTGCAAAGAAAAAGTAGGTCATCCACCAAGTGGGCCCAGATTGAAAGAAGATCTCACCTCCCTAATAGCATTTATTGTAGGCCCAACCTAATACCAACAATAAATGTTATTAGGGCTGTCACTCAGGTAAGATAGTGTTCAAATGAGAGTATATCAACGATAAAAAAAACTGCATCTATAGACTGCTATCTATTAGGTTGATGCTCTTTGGTACAGGAACATCGGTTTTTTTCCATTCATTTGCAAGTTTTCGGGGGTGAAAGTAAACAGATTATAAAGCAAGTTTAACTCAGGTATCAACCCTGAAAAATGCAATAAAATCTACTGCTCGTTACATTTAAGTTTGATTCACGATAAAAGATGTCGGGAATAGCTGTTTTTTTCTGGAACTTCAGGGTCGGTACTTTAGTGAAATTTGTTCATAATCATCAAGCTCTGAAAGATTGGTTGCCAAGAAATTAAAAATAAACTAATCTTTTCAAAGATATGACAAGAGGGCTGGCTCGTTTTTTGCCCAAAGAATTGGCATAGCCATTCAACGTGGCAATGCTACCAGTCTACTGATTACTTTTTCAGCTTTCTCAGGAGACAGCGATGTGTAGGAGTAGGTACTTCGACGCCTAAGTGTATTCTCTTTTTGTAATATGTACTGTACGTTGTTTGGTTATAAATAGTTAGTTTATATTTAGATAATTATAATAGAAATGGCAAACAGCCCTTTCACAAAACATTATGAAAATAATGGACAATATTTTCTGTAAACCTAGACTATTGAGTTCAGTTAAATAACTGTAATACATTATATTAGGTAGGAAGCGACATTATTAAAAAATGGGGAAATTTCAACTTTTTTAAAGAAGGAAATATTATGTGGTTATACATTTTTGTTACGATCATCAATACTGGGACATTATTATGTAGTTATGTGTAGTGACGCGGTCTGTGAAACGGGAATTTCACAAACCATCCGATTCAAATGTCTTTTTAAAGTTCTTTCCCTTTGCCTAAAAACCTACCTCAGAGACTGCTCTGAGGTAGGTTTTTATATTATATTCAGGAGCTAGTGATGCAGAACCATAATGTAGAAAAAGTAGCCTTATAAACTTTCTTCTCGTCCCCAATTTTGACCGTTCCATCATTGGACCACTAGACGTAAGGTGATGCGCCACCGGTACATGGTGGACATCCCATCCACATGCACAAATGTTTTGGGAACACATTTATTGTGCGTACAGCTAAGGAGTGGAATTCCCTGCCGGTGTCTGTATTTCCTGATAGCTACACACTGGGGGTCTTTATCTCATATAATAGATTTCTTCTAGGCAAACGTGCTCCAACGTCGACCCCACCATCGCTTACAATCTGGTGAGTGGTCAAACGCGAGCCTATCATTAATAAAAACAACCGATTTCCAAAAAAGAAAAATACACTAAAAATTAAAAAAATATTTAATTTCGGAAGTCAATGTTTGTATTTTATTTCTTCGTTATTTGACACTGACTTCCGAAATTAAAGTTATTTTTTAATTTTTTGTGTATTTTCTTTTTTGGAAGTCGGTTGTTTATTTTGTGTACTTTTAGTGATTCTATTTTTAACCCCAATAACATGGAACGTGAAATTTAAACATCGCCATCTATGTATACGTATTTTTCGTTTTTGTTAAGTTTTTCAAAAAGTGCATAAGCAATTTCGATAAAATTTATATGGGACCACCTCGGGAGTATATTCTTTCGGATAAGAAATGAATGAAGAATTTTGAAAATCGGTCCACAACTGACGGAGAAATCGGCGGTAATACATAAAAAAAAAACATACATACAGTCGAACATTGAACCTCCTCCTTTTAAGAAGTCGGTTAAAAAATAAGCTCGTCTTTTTCCATAATCTCTATTTGACGTCATTTCAATAGAAACCTGTTTCTAGTTAAATAGTTTTTCACACAATTCAGTAATCATTTGGTCTTCTACTCTTAAACCATTTACATTTGCACTCAAAACTTTCTTCACACTTTTACACGTCAACATTAAAATATAATTCTGTTGATCACCAACACTCACCAGAGGCTACCGACATAACCTGAAGAATTGCCAAAATGAAGTGACAGTGGGCAGGGTACATTGCTTGCAGAATAAATGGCCGATGGAGCCGTTAGGTTCTGGAGTGGCAAAGTGAAAACGCAGCTGTGGAAATTCTCCGAATGATCAATGATGAAATGATGAATCCCCTTGGACCAATGACTTGGTGAGGTCCGCCGGAGTCCAGTGGATGCAAGAATCACAGGACTGGTCGATGTGGTGACACTTGAGGGAGGTCTATGTCCAGCAGTGGACGTCTTTCGGCTGAAATGATGATGATGATGATTTTGTTGATTATTCTTCCGCAACACAAGTAGTCGTAGTTAAAATAATCTTCCTCTAAACACTATGCAATCTGATGTTGCGATGTGTGGAGCTGATTGCCATACATATACAACTAGCCTATATCAGCGGCTTGACCCCCGTGAATGACTACTGGGATATCAAGTATCCATGTTCTAATCTAGGACATGATCTACCCGATTACTTGATTGATTTTATAATCTTCCAATCTTGTACATTTATAATGTAGGTAATTGATTAGGATAAGAAACAGAATTGATAAACGTATTTACGATACGTACTCACCATACTGACGTGGTTAGGATGCTCTTAAGGTAAGTGGAGTGAAGATCTATGAAAAGTAGCAGGAATCAGCTGAGGTCCCAGTGCAATAGCGTGCGATTGATATCGTGTGATTGCTGAGACAGTTTGGACTGCTACATATGCTGATGGTGATAGGAAAGTAATGACAATAATAATACAGAAATGTCGAATATACCTATAATGCTGCATAACTGCAATGTTTACGCAATATCTGGGTGAAATGTGCACTATTTTACAGATTTTTTTCAGTTAAACTATTCATTCCATACGCTTTTACATAATTTTAGATAGCAAGTACGAGCATGTTAAAATTTAGGGGAAATTGGTCATTGTTCTAATAAGGGTAATTGCGGTTATAATTTTTTTTCGTTACTTTCATCAATGAAATAAACATAGTGACGTAAACGTGTGTTGGTGACACAATATTAATAGGCAGATCAACTAAATTCCCACCTTATATAAACCTGCTTTATCGAGACTGTTACATTATTATGTAAGCGTTCAAAGTGAGAAGATCTCCTGAAAATGGGGACTATAGCTCTGCAAACTTTTTTATTTAACATGTATCTACACGTTGGGCTTTCGATATTGGTGGGGCCCGCTTTTAATTCAGAACTATCTTCATACATCAGTACTGAAAGTACTGCAGTTACTAAAAGGACTAATAAGATTTATGAATTAAAAGTTTTTAGTCCTAAAGTTACAAAACTAATTTCAAATGATGGTACCAAACGCTTCCAACGAATCCAAGCGCCGACGACTGACAACGAATATTCAAAAAAAGTGCTGCGAGCTGCAAATAGAAATGTGATATTAAAAAGTAAGTGTACTCCCTTTTTTTCATAAATTTAATTAAATATTGCCGCCAAATTGTAACTTTCATAATTGATAAACATTATAATTCTTTGGTTCTCTGAAAAGAATTTTCATGTTTGTTTTTCACTGTGTACCGAGATTAGTCAGCAGTTTACAAAATATTCCAATTATTCCACACACTAATTTATTTAAACTTTTTAGGTACAATCAGTAACGGGACAGCGAAGTAATACCAGTAGTTATCGAAGAAGCAAGGCTCGATACTGGACAAAACTATGAAATCAGGACATTGCTTAAAAAATTATAGCTCCTAAGCTTAAAAGCTACAACTACAGCAAAGCGACTTATTTATTGATTAGGTATATTTTTATTGTTTGATAATGTTTCTAAAAAAGAAAATTAATTCTTTAGAATAAAAACCAATTAGTATTTTAGGTAGTCTACTACAATGGACCAGACACAAGGCCAGTTAACTAGAGAGTACAGTCAACAGTAAGTCACTGGCCTCATAATTTTTAAGGACCGTTTGTACTGACTAGTTTTGCGTACTGATTAGTTAACTGCTTTGGTGCCCAAAAAAATTATAAACCTGAGACTGAATGAGATTTCAACATTCAATGTCACATAAATTCACTGTTAATTTCTAATATAATTGACATTGAATATTGAAATCCCACTGTAAATATATTGCTCGAATGTTTTTTAGGGTTACGTATGTTCATTAAACAAACGAATTATAAAACGTTTCTAGTTTATTATTCGTTAGCTTAAGAAATATTTGAGGACTTGCTGTAAAGAATCGATTCTTCTTATTTTTAACTTATTCCGAGTTTGTCAAGTCAGCTATCGTCAAAGCAGTCAAAGTACATAATGTTGATTATTTTTCCGACCCAAATATCGACCAATAGAATTGCACCATTCGACGTCACGTGGTACAACCTACATGGTATTATACTGAAAATTTTTTGAAAATTTTCTAGGTTGTACCACGTGACGTCGAATGGTGCAATTCTATTGGCCGACATTTGGGACGGAAAAATAATCCCCCGAATACCACACGAGCTTCAAAATTATCTGGTATTTCCCGATAGGTTCCCTGCAAACAAATAAAATCGTCAAGTTTTTCAGGAAAAATCACTCGCGCTTCGCGCTCGTGATTTTTTATAAATTCAAAAATCACTCGCGCTTCGCGCTCGTGAAAACTTGACTCCTTCATTTGTTTGCAACGAACGGAAATACCCGATAATTTTGAAGCTCTTGTGGTATTATAAGTGACTATTAAACTGTCGTATTCATAGTAATAACATTACTTTGAAAACAACACTTTAGTAATCAAACATCATGATTTTCTAATTGGTGTAGCTGAAAACATGTCACTTGCAGTATACAACTATTTTTTATAACATGTTTCAAGCTACACAATTTCAGTTTATCATGAATTTGCTTACAGACATGGCACATTGTCCAAATAATTATCTAAATACGAAACATTATCAACATAGTTAAATTGAATGTGTCTTATTTAGATCCGACAAAAACTCCTCATTGTACATTGGCATGTCATTTCTCGGTTCTCACCAGTGTGTTCCTAGCTCGTCCTATTCGCAGATATTGAAGACATTGTACCAATCTTTTATGTTTATTACGTGCTTGCTCCTCACTCTTCGCAACCTCGGTGGTTCACTCTGATCACTCCTGTTATTCATCGGGATGGAGGCTCGTATTTGGAAACAAGCTTTTATATCCTGTATACAACAATATAGTAGAAATAGATCTATGAAACGTTTTAATTAGTTTACTAATTTTTATTTGGAGGTATTATTCCGATGGAGATTCCAGCCGCCCTCGGAATATAGCCTTAAATTTTTTTTTTGTTTTAAATTGAGGTGTAATTTTTTTTTCGAATATAAATCTCGAAGATCTAATGAAACTATAAAGTTGTCTACACGAGATAAATGAGTGCGTTCAAATACGTTCGTCCTTTTCGTTGAGAAATGTGAGAGATAATTTTGTAGCATCGTTGTTACAAAGAGTCAATGTTGTTGCAATTTAATAATGCACCAATTTAAACAATATTGCACTGACCTATGTATGTTTTTTACCTAGTAGTACATGCCAATTCCAAGTAATTTGTGCAATTTGTATATAACAGCACGAAGTAAATACTGAAAGTAGCTTGCAAAGCCGTCTTTGTTTACACTAAGATGAGCTAAGAACACATAAAATGATTACTTGATAAATAATGTGTGAATGACTAAACTTATTTTAGTCCTACTAGACGTAATACTTGTAACCAAATAATGTGTGGGTGAAAATTTCCTTAATATATTATGTAATTTTCATTAAAAAAGTTCCGCGGCACCATGCGGAATTAACTGAAAATAGAGATATAGATACTGAGACAGTAATGTTGGATAGAAGGCCTGAACCCCAGTACTGGGAATATTAATGTATCATTCTGCTGCTAACTCAGGCCTTCTGGTGTGAAAGATTGGGATTGTTAATAGTTTGCGGGACTTCTTTTGTGAAAAGCTAATATGTATATTATATACATAAAACTTATTATTTCAGAATTCAGACTAATATTTATTATTAATTTTAATTATTGATTACATAATTATGTGCAATCAGTAACGGGAAAGCGAAGTGTACCAGTAATTATCGTACAAACAAGGCGCGATACTGAACTAAATTATAAAATCAGCACTTTGTTTAAAATTTTTGAGTTCTTAACTTAAAAGCTACAAGTGTTGTACAAGTACAACTTAAAACTAAGCACGGCTAACTTAGTACGTCTTAAAAGCTACAAGTAGCTTTTAAGCTTAGGAATTCAAAAATTGTAAAAGTTTCGAATGTTTAAAGAAACTTCTTGTTATACGAATACATTGGCATGTCATTTCTCGGTTCACACTAGTGTGTTCCTAGCTCGTCGTATTCGCAAGTATTGAAGACATTGTACCGATCTTTGTGTTTATTTCCTGTCTCGCTCCTCACTCTTTTCAACCTCGGTGGTTCAAATTGATCACTCATATTAATCATCGGGCTGGAGGCTCGTATTTGGCAACAAGCTTTTATATCCTTTATACAACAATATAGTAGGAGTGGATCTACGAAAAGTTTTAATTATTTTAGTATTTATTTCTTTAAGATATGATTCCGATGGAGATTTCAGCCGCCCTCGGAATCATACCTTAAATATTTTTTGTTCAATATTAAGGTGTTTTCGTTCCGTCTATGAAACTCGTAGATCTAATGAAACTATTATGTTACTAAATGAGTGCGTTCTAATACGTTTGTCCTTTTCGTTGAGAAATGTGTCAGATAATTTTGTTGCATCGTTGTTACAAAGAGTCATTGTTGTTGCAATCTAATAATGCACAAATTTAAACAATATTGCACTGACCTATGTATGTTTATTACCTAGTAGTGCATGCCAAGTTCAAGTAATTTTTGCAATTTGTATATAACAGCAAGAAGTAAACACTGAAAGTAGTTTACAAAGCCGTTTTTATTTACACTAATATGAAGTAAGAACACATAAATTATTACTAAATAAATGATGCGTGAATGACTTAACTTATCTTAGTCCTACTAGACGTAGTACTTATAAAAGTAATGTGTGAGTGAAAAGTTCTTTAATACATTATGTAATTTTCATAAAAGAAGTCCCGTGGCACTATGCGGCATTAACAGAAAATAAAGATATAGATACTGAGACAATAGTGTTTCATAGAACTGTATCAATCCACTAGGATTGAGGCCTTCTGGTGAAAGAAATTGGAATAACTATAGCACCACGTTTACGGGACTTCTTTTACGAAAAGCTTTATACTACCTAAATAATTTTCATAATATAGGTAGTAGCAAAAAAAAGAGACGAGATCACGAGACTGTTTAATAATCTCATATCCAATATAAACTGAAATCTCGTTAAAACCGTCTCTGAAGATATTATTTTCAAGATTTTTGAAGATGACTATTAATTGGTGAACGAAAACAAGAATTTTATTGACTTTTGTGTTTTTTATTGTAGTATTGCGTACTGCTATGTTATTATCTGCCAAACCTTTTCCCCAAATATGTAGGCTCTAACTAATTGCAAGTATTTTACATGGAGCGACGGCCTATCTGACCTCAAAACCCAGTAATATGTAACACCACGGGGTCTCATCTCGAACCAAGAAAATTTAGTTCAAATAAATCTCAATAGATGGCGTAATATGCATCAATTTCTTATTGAAATTAAAGTTATATTAATATTCTGAAAATAAATATGGTTAAAATTGTATTTTCTTATTTAATAAACTGCCTAAGCATAAAATTGTTGAATAATTTTCTTGTAATTCAAATTAAGACGATCATTGGAAGAAATCCTTAGGCATCTATATTTCTTGTACCAATAGATGGCGTTGTTTGAAGTTTTAGAGTTTATCCATTCGCCTCTTTAAAATTTAAATAGTGACACATTTGTAAACAGTGAAACTGCTATGAAGTGCTAAAAATACTTTAAAATAATTCCTCAATGTGTGAGAAAATATTGGTAAGACTTAAAGTAAATTCATTCTGCTTGCAAGCCGTCACTGCAAACACCATCTCGTGAGGTGTAGAGGACGGGCCCGAACGAAGACCAAAAGTTACTTGTGCCAGACGAAAACCCGTAGTTACGGAGGTACCGTTTCTTTGTATGGGATGAGGCATCTGTACATAGTATTCTGTTATCTGTGGTAACACAAAACCCCTTTGTCTATAATGGTTGACAGACCTTTAGGCTTCAGATTACCTGATTGACTGGCAAAAATTTACTAATGACAACTACTTAACCTTCTTTACGAGACACGGAGGGGATACAGGCATGTATGTAATAGATGGTCACGCATCCATAGACCGAACTCTGCAAGTGTTTTTTGTCTTTGGTCATCGACTAGTTATTTAGACTAGAGCGTCTCTGTGCTATTGGTTAAATCCAATAATTAATATGTACTACTAGGTACCTAATCGTCACAAACGTATTATTTTATTATTTGATAACCCTCTTCAAACGCTAACACCGATACAACTTTCTAAGTAATTTCTTCTACTATTTGCTATTTTCAGTATTACTTGAAAAAAAAATGGCGAAACTCTAATAGTATTTTTGCTAAACCTAACCAACGGATTCAACACAATAAATCGATAGATTTTGTTTTGATTAAATTCGTGGGAATAAGTCTAAGAGAAAAACTAGGCTGAAAATATCAAGGCTCCCGAATAAGTAGAAAGTAGGTATGGAAGGAGTATTTTTGAAGTTCCTCAAGACTATAATTTCGGCCCGTCTTTCTTCGTCTTTAGTGAACGACTTATTAAGTATGTAACGACTCTCACATTATGTCATTTATCCATATTCTGCTTGTAGCGCCATCTATACCGCTATATACGAACTACAAAAATATTAGACGTCCCAGAACTCCTACTTCGAGCTATCAAAGTTATCCGCACAATTTGAAAATATACAACAGCTTGACACCAAACATCGGGCAGTTACCCACCAGGCAGAAGACAAGTTGGTTGGACTTTACATCCTGTTTCGCATATTGCTAAAAGTTTCCAATATCCAAGACTCTTTATCTTGTATTTAACACGAAAAATTCAAAGCATCTCACTTTTCCAACTCTATGCCCAAGATGTGCAGTCCTCGTCATATTTTGTAATTCAAGTTCCAAACACGCTGAAACGTTGAGTGGTATCGTGGGGATCTTGTCAAATTATCGTCCCAATGGAATATGAGAGTAAGAGAACAGAGAGGGCACCTGTGTTTGCGTAGTCTTTACTGGTAGTCAGAATTCTGAAAATCTCACAATGTGAATATGCTTATACTTAAAGTTCCGTATTTCTCTTTATAATATTGTAGGACTGGTGTTATATTTTATAATACTTTGCGTATAAAAATGTATCAGCAAGATGAGTAATATTCATATTGCACAACTTTTCATTAACCAATTGTTTCAATGCAACACAACATTTCGTCATCATTTACAGAGTTGTAAAAATGAATGACAAGTAAGTAATTTTCTTGAGTTTATTAATTGGTAAGCCCGAGAAAGGTGATGAAATAACTCATCCAATCATTTTATAGTCCACCAAATTTGTATTCCCTGATGATTTTTTTCATTCCGTGAATGTAAAGGACACTTTCAGGATTGATCCAAGAAAATCCAGATCAGTAACAAGGAATATAAAGAAAAAAGTATAGTTAGCTGGTTCAATAAGAAATAATTTATTCACAAATCAGTTCGTATATACAAAAATAAATATTATAACATATTTAAGTACATACACAAATGCAGCTTAAATTACATTTTTTTTTCAAAATCCAACGCTGTTGAAGTTTCCGAAGCAAATTACAAAACATTACAAATCTTAATAGTCTAATAATCTAATCTAATCTTTAAGGATTAAGATAATTTGGGACTTAATCGTCGTAAGATATATAACGGAAAAGTACTATTATTACATCCTGCTAATTGATTGCAGAAAATCAAAATTAATGAATAAAATCTACTGTGTTAACTTGTTGGTCTGTATAAAGGTTTATAAAACAGCTACTTAATTATTAAACAGTCTCTACTCTCTTTTAAGCTTCTCATTAAAAATAAGCAAATAAATAAAGTTAGGAATATATCAATCAGTCTTAATCAAGTTATTAATATCATAAAATAATAATTTATAGAAGAATTTCGGTGACAAGGCACTATTATAGTGTCCAGCCAACTCTCTCACAGCGAGAAGTACTAAACTTTCTAAATCATTTCCTCCACTCGAATCAACCTCGCCTCAGCGTCCCTCGATTAAATTGATATAATAATATACTTGTTACTTATTGACATTTCTTTTCCCGTTGTCATGGCGACTGAACCGAGTGGACGAAGAAACTTTTCTTCAAAAAGACTTAGAATAAAGATGTATACCTATCATATACATCTTTATTCTAAATCTGCACTACAAGCTAATGATGGTTACATTTCAGTATCTTTCTTTTTTATATCAATGTTGCCCCAGAATTTCATTCATTCATTCGTAATTTATCTTGTAAGTTTTTTATGAATGAAATTGCGAGATATCCTATCGTATATATTTATGAATGACACAAATTACACTATCGCTTACGACTACTATGTCTTATCGGATTAAATTGACAAAAACTTTGCCATTCACACCCCATTTAACGTATTTATCAGTTCATGTGTTCTTATCTTATCTTAGTGCCAATAAAGACGACTTTGTATTCAACCTTCAAAAATAACTTCGTACTGTTACATTCGTACTGTACAAAATGCAACGAATTAATATGCAATCATATCTTATCCTCAAACTATTACTGAAACATGTCACCTAATGTAATTTTATTCAAAAATTTGCAACTTTAGAGTAATTATGTTAACACTACACCTATGTTGGTGCTAAATGATTTTCATCTGTGCATTATTACATTGTTCTAACTTTAACTCTTTGCAACAATGACGCTTCAAAATTATCTCAAACATTTCTCAACGAAAAGGACGAACGTATTTGACCGCACTCATTTATCTGCTGCAGACAACATTATAGTATCATTAGATCTACGTGTTACCCTACTTATAACCTAATTCTTGCAAAATAATTATTTAAGGTATGATTCCGAGGGCGGCTGGAATCTCCGTCAGAATTATACCTCAAAACAAATAAATCTTAAAATAATTAAAACTTTCATATATCCACTGCTACTACACTTTTGTATACAGGATATAAAAGCTTGTTTCCAAATACGAGCCTCCATCGCGATGAATAACATGAGTGATCATAGTGAACCATCGAGGTCGCAAAGAGTGAGGAGCAAGCACGAAATAAACTAAAAAGATCCGCGATACAATGTCTTCAATACTGGCGAATAGGACGATCAAGGAACACACTAGTGAGAACCGAGAAATGATCATGCCAACGTGCCTACACTAAGGAGTTCAATCGGAATCGATTGTTACTCTACTGGCAAGCGATTCACAAGAGCAAACAAAAAATTGCAAAAATTATAAAAAAATATTAAATTAATATGTAATTAATTAATTTGTCTAATATTTTTGTATTTTTTTTTGTTTTTATTGGTTAGAAACCAATTTGTTTTTTATCATACTAATGTACTTAGATGACTTACTACGCTTCGTATTAAATAAATGATGTATCTGATGAGTTTCTATGTCCTGCAGATGTCGCTGTTGCAGGGTCTTGGCCACGTACCAATTAATTAGATATCTCCATGATCATCAGATTCTCTAATTTATTGTTCCTGTAAAGATTAAATAAATTAGTTTTTGGAATATGAATGAACATTGATTAATATAAATCTATTCTCAAACTGCTTGCCATCAAAGTTACATCAAACTGTCAGGTTAAAACGAAAATTGAAATCAATGAAAAAAAGAATCAGCACAATCCAAAAGCGATATAGAGATGGAGAAAAGCAGTTTCAGTAAAAAATTATGAAAAAAGGTATACGGAATTTGATCCACACTAGTTGTAAGATGTAAAATCAAAAGCTCTAATAAAACAAATTACATAGCAACAGCAATGGTTACGATAAAAAAATAAGAATCCAAAAGGTTGTTGTTAGAAAATAAATAAATTAAATAAATCTTACTTTTTCACAAATAAATTAGCAATCCACAGTATTCCACTGAAGCGTATTTTTCCAATAATCGTTGCTCTTTTGTTTTGTATAAGTCCTTTCACGCCACCAGTTAAACTTGGCACCACTGTTGCATCAATTTCTAAATTTCTCACTAGTTCTGTATCACGCCCACTATCATCTTCTGCACTTGAAGCCTCAAGCTTAATAGTCTTTTTAATGACAGCAGTTATTATTGTTTCACTGTCTTCAGTTCACACTAAATTAAAATCACGCGCAGTTGAGCACGCATTTATACGCAGGTGCTTATCTTTTGTTTCTATAGGCAGATTGACGACAAAATTATTCAATCTTTTATTATGAGGAGACTTTTCCTCTTTGATTCCTTACAAAAGACTGTGACTATCTGGACACAGCGCCGCCTTTTTGTACAAAGGTGGGAAATTTCTAACATGCCTTCTGACGTTATGTCATCATCACAATATTGCGTCACATTAAATATTTACTATTGATGATCGATCGCAACAAAAATATATTTCATTGCAATTTTCCACTTTAGAACAGTAAAAATTTTCCTGAATTTAGAAAAATCTCACTACCTACACTATTTTAGCAATAGATCGTGTTTTAATGAGTAACTTCGTCGCACTGACAGATTTGCGTTGTATTAAGTGATGTTACATTTCATATTTTGATTGTGCAATAATTATTTCGCGGTTGTTTCAAGTAAGTGACAATTATGTAATTTCGGGTTTTTTATTTATCACCAATTCGTCGTTCTAGTTTTGTTACTCAATATTTTAAAGTAACTAACAGAATAAAAATAAATAAAAGAAAAGTTTTGTTAAAAAAAAAACTTTTATTTTGTACATAAATATCAAACTGTAGATTCACACAACGCTTTACACGTGAATTATTTTTCGATGTTTGATAAATTTTGTGTTTTAAACCTGATTACTCTGAAATAACAATACAAACGTAGAACAATTTTAGGCAAAGTTACATTCTATTATCGATTACGATTGTCCAAAATGGAAAAATGAATGAATGGGATTGTCATGAGCTACCAAAATCTGGTTACTTCAATCACAATCAATTGCAAAAAATGGCGCTAACATCAAAGTTTTTTGTTAGTAAATGCTGTTAATTAATATCTTAAGACCAGTTTCTACTTGACATGCAAGTTGCAATATCTAAAATATCGTCTGATCTACCCTGATCAATATTTAGGTAAATTCCTTAAGGGCCTTCTCGCGGTCCAGTGGCGCCCTCATTGAATAAAAAATCGTAGCATAGCACAGAAAATAAATATTAAAAAATCCAACTTCACGTTTGTTACAAAGAGGATAAAGAATTTTTATGTTGTTAAAACAGGTCTCAAAATATTTCGTATCCAAAGTAGTAGGCAAAAGTGTAAGAAATGGCCGTTTTTGGCACTTTTGCCTACTACTTTGGATACGAAACATTTTAAGACCTGTTTTAACAACGTGAAAATTTTTTATCCTCTTTGTAACAAACGTGAAGTTGGATTTTTTAATATTTATTTTCTGTGCTATGCTACGATTTTTTATTCAATGAGGGCGCCACTGGACCGCGAGAAGGGCCTTAAGTAAAACTCGCTAGTCCAAATCGTAAAGTTCACTGCTGCCGCCACCTCAACTACTCAGTTTGCGTGACCACACCAACAGCATGAATCCTAAACACACTCTAACCTAAATTTGGAAATTTGCGATTCAAGATAGGATAATAATCGGCTCTACAGTATTGATACCCATTGTGTAGACTATTATGTTATCAATTCCGTCACTAACTCATATATTTTGCATAAACATGTTAAGTAACGGAAATAACTATAAAAAGTCAAGTCAACAGGAAGGTCAGAGAGAGGAAAACCCCTCTCACTTACCAACGTCACAGTAAACTACCTCACTACTGCAGACACTATATGGATGTAACAAAAATATATACCCTAATAAATAAAGTAATAAAAGATTTCCTTCCTACTTAACTGGTGATCACTTTTAAATGGATAATTCAGAATATTTGGAGGATTAATTAAAACAAGTGTGAACTCAATGAGAATTATTTTTCTATGTTGGGCATTTATCAGTGACTTTATAACCGACTTCGCAAAAAGGAGGAGGTTCTGTGTTCGACTGTATGTATGTTTTTTTTAATGTATATCCACCGATTGCTCTGTCAGTTGTGGTTCGATTTTCAAAATTCTTTATTTAACCGAAAGAGTACTCCAGAGGTGGTCCCATATAAATTTAACCGAAAATGCTTTAGCGCTTTTTGAAAAAATCAACGAAAACAAAAAATGTGTATATGTAGATGACGTTTTGGTCGCCTCCAATTACGAGTATGTTACAATTTCATGTTCCATGTTATTAAGGTTATCAATTCGGAAGGAACTTTAATATTTAGTTTTAGTTCTGGGGTACAACTAGAAAGTGAAAAATAAAATATATTTTTACAAAAATACAACCGACTTCCAAATAAGAAAATACACATACAATTAAAAAATAACTTTACTTTCGGAAGTCGTTGTCAATTAACGAAGAAATAAAATACAAACACATTTTTTTGTAAAAAGTTTATTTACTAAAACCCACCTCTGTTCTTTCCTGTGCCAGGTTGCCTGTGCCAGGGCAGTTGGTAACTCTTTCAAACACTGCCGCGACCCTAGCGCGCCCCGTCAATCAATGCTGACAAGTCATCTCTTTGAGGCGCGCGGGGAACGGCGAGCTATCCATTGCATTATTTCGCTTTCTTGCTGATCAACAGCAATCTTGACTAAAGGCATAAAAAATTACGCCTTTAGTCTCTAAATCAATCCATCATCGGACCACAAGACGTATGGCGATGCGCCACAGGTACATGGTGAACATCCCATTCAGACGCACAAAACGTTTTGAGAACACATTCATTGTGCGTACAGCTATGGAGTGGATTTCCCTGCCGGAGTCTGTGTTTCCTGATAGCTACAACCTGGAAGTCTTTAAGTCAAGAGTGAATAGGTTACTTCTAGGCAAGCGTGCTCCATCTTCGACCACATCATCGCTTACCACTAGGTGAGACAGTGTTCAAACGCGTGCCTGTCAAGAATTAAAAAAAAGAATAAAAATTGGTGTGCACAGTAAGTACCTAATACATGGTCGATGCAACAATATTACATCATCTTTGCTTATTGTCTAACATTTAATAAACCTATTACCCACTACGAACTGTTATGAAATAATACATCAATGGGATTATCTTATACCATGTTGGTTTAATTTCGCCTTTTGTCTTGTGACACCTGTGTATAAACTTAACATCGTCATGTGTGATACAACCAAAGTGCACTTTTCCTTGACGATTGAAAAGTTATTTGTGTTCTTCCATTTGAAGACGAATTACGACGAGGAATACAATTCATAAATTGTTAAAAATACATTCACGCACGCCTTTTCCCCATTGCCAATCAATATTTTAGATATTTCACGCAATCTTATCTAACGAAATAATTAGACCGTGTTAAAAACGATATCTCTTGATTTAAGAATGACACATTTCAATATCACTTTCTAAAAGAAATTATAAATTAAACACAGGATCAAATGAATGATGTTCACATTCAACACCATGGGGGAACGCAAGATTAATAATGACGTTCTCGTACATCGTCATTATAGGGATAAATATTATTTTCCTTTAGGAAATCGTAACAAATATAATATATTTAAGGACAATTATTAATATTATTGTTCTTAAACATAATTTAAAAAATTTGTCTATTTATATTTAAGGACAATAATTATATTTGAGGACAATAATATTAACTATTGTCCTCAAATATAATTATTGTAGTCTAATTCTATTTATAATGTTTTCTGACACTTCCTCGACCTTCATGGTATACAGGTAAATCATTATTAAATTAATCATAAGGCATTTTGAAAGACCCCAAGAAAAATAAAAATCATAAAGGCAAGACCTTATGTATGCATGAGTTATGTGTTTGGTGGTGCTGAGTATGTGGCGTTCTGAGAGAAACGCCCACTGCGCTATTCCAGAACGCCCACCCGCACACTCACAAACATTTCACATTGACTGTACTGTTTATGTAAAATATGTTGTTCAAAAACTTAAGTCACAACCTGATTTGAATAAATGATGTTTGATCAGCCAATAATTACCAAATTTCAAATAATTATCTAACTGTTTGTATTTTAGCAAAGCGGTAGTCTTTGAAAGCACTAAACCGATTCCAAAAAAAAATTGTTACGTTCAGTTGATGATATTTAAAACAATTGATGGTATTCGTATATTAATTTTAGCAAAGTGGAAATCTTTGAAGCACTAATCCGATTGCAAAAAAAAAATGTATGCGTGGATACATTATGTTTAGTCACGATTAGCTTATAACTATCACATTTAAGTAATTAATTGTTTATATTTTAGCAAAGCCTAGTCTTTGAAGTTATGATCCGATTTAAAAAATGAATAGATAAAATGAATGAGATAGGTGCTTGGAAAAAATGAGTGATTTGTTAAAATTAGCCGATGATTATCCCATTTAAAATACCTGACCGCAAATATTTAATAAGTATATTGTAATTAAATAATAAAGTCATATCGACTGGTTGATTGCTGATAAGTAATCCCTTGGTTAGGCACTAATCTTTTAATCTGATTACAAACATCCTTTCTCTGTTAGAAAGTAGCATGCCGATTGCGCGTGATAAGCACGCGCGTGTTTGAAGATATAAAAATGTTACTGCGTTTGACTTATAACTCACATGATGATAAGCACCGATATGTTCACAATGGTGCCCACTAGACCAGACGCAGCCTTTTCACTCTCAACGAGAAGACTGCAAGTTTACGACTAGTTTTCCGGAAGCTCAGACTCCGGCAGGAAATTACTGCGCAACATTAATACTGACATTCAAATGATGCAATTTTGGCGTGTTTACTTGTCTACTTTATGATTTTACACCCGCAGTCACCCAGTCAGTAAAAGGCAGCGATGATGATGATGATGAATCACCTGTTATAACATTCGGACTTAGAACGACTTTATGTTTAGAACACGTTTAAATACAAAAATTAAAAAAGGTATTATTTTTCCAAAATTTTACAGGTTTACTACCCGTTTTAAATATAAAATATAGCTTCATAAACCTTCACATAAGTATTATTTTTATAAGGATTTTGTGTTTTGAACATAATTTTCCAAGTAGGTGGGTACATTTTATAAGTTGGGCAATTATAACTCTTAAACTAACAAAGCTAACTAAGCCAAAATAGTTTTCCTCCAAAGTTCGTTATATATACTACCATCACGACTTTTTTCATATTTTTCAAACCAACAGTTTAGCTTTTAGTGGGTAGGGACGCTCAAATCGAACAATAAATATCACTTTAAAGTTTAATATAGAGAAAAATAAAAGCTTATTATCCCGTTTATTTATGTTCTGTACATTTAAATTATAATTTTAAATATTTCTTACAAATCACACAAAAAAAAAAACATTATTATTGTAGGTCGCAAATTAATCACTGAATCGAAAAATAGTCGTGACAAACCCCATGATTTTGAAAGACCTATCCAACGATACCCCCACACTATAGGATAAGCGAGAAAACAAAAAGTAATTCCCACTTTACATGTCCGGGAACAGCCAAAAAAAAAAAATTTTTCAATATTTTATTTATTTGTTAATGTCGCGTGATTAATATAAATAAATACCCATGCAAAATTGCATCTTTCTAGTAGGTACTAACAGTCTCTACGCTCTACGTACGTCTTGGACGGACTGACGGACAGACCGAACCTATAAGGGTTCCTTGTCTGTGTTGGGACTACGGAACCCTAATAAAAACGGTATTTTTTTTTAGCAAAAATAGTAAAACTCATCGCAAAATACGTATTTCATAATGTTGTGCAGTGTTTCGTCTGCATAATTGCGCTATCTTATAAAATTTTCAATAAAAAAAATTACTACTGTCAAATTGCAACATCATTGGTTCGCGTTAGGACTTATTTGCGAAGACGCAATATTAAGTTGCTTGTCTAGTGCTACCTAGATACACTTTTTTTTTTTGGTGGGTTGGGAAATCATCAATGGGTGACTAAAACCCACCCCTTTTCTTTCCCTGTCTGAGTGCCCAGGGGTGCGGTAACTCTTTTTACATAAACTTCCTTTTTCTATAGGGAAAGAAATTATCAAATAACTTTTCGCGCTCTGGGTGGAGCGAGAGGGCGTGTCAGACTGTTACTGACTAAAACCCACCCATAATCCTTCATTTGCATGTGCCAGGACCGCGGTAACACTTTCGGTGTCTCCCGTGACTCTGACAGATATCTAACTACCTATCATCTTCATCATTACGTTGACGTGCACGGCGGAGCATAGAAATATTCCTACAGGTCCAGCCGATGTGGTGTGGCGACGATTCGGGAAGCAACACCACATCGCGATCGGACGGTCTTGTGCTTCTCGCCACCAGCAGATTCCCGGGACCTTTACCGGGTCATCGGTTTATCATTGTCGTCTCTCTAGAAAGTTTCAGCTCCAGTAGCCTTTCGTTCTGCGAGCAACACAGAGTTTCGTAGTATGAGACCTGCAGCTTCTGTACTGTAGAATATAACTGCCCTTTTATGAGGTATATTTACTTACTGGCTTCTGTCGGCGGCTTCGCTTGAATGAAAATCGGGAATGATTCCAAGAGAACATTCTCCCGGGATAAAAAAACATCCTATTATTATTATTTAATTTATACTTTATTGTGCACCTCATAATAAACACAAGACAAACATTTACAAAAGTGTACAATAGGTGGTCTTATTGCAGGGGTCATATATTCTATTTATTTATTGTGGCACTCCAACAACAAAGTCACAGAAAATATTAATACATACAAAATTTCTTAAATTCTAGGACATGGTCTAACCGTGTGCCAAGTTTTATCTTATTACCTTCTTAAGGAGGAATTTATACATAAATTACAATACTTTAATGTTTCCGCAGATCCTAAGGCATCCAGAGACAAGATTCGCAGGCAGTATCGTCGTCTATGTGGTCTGTATGGGAGTGGCAGCATCAAGCAAGAGGACTATCCAGCACCTGCGGTGGCTCTTATGGTACGATTGTATTCGGAACCAATTGCTGAAATGTGCCGCTTACATAAAGCGTCATCTGCGGATGATTGTAAAGTAGTTAAACGAGTCTTAGCTACATCTCAGTATTATCTATCGAGGATTTCTTGGGTGACCAATACTTCACCGGAGTTATTCTAAACTTAAAGATGACCTGATTAATATAATCACCTCGTTAAAAGAGATATCTGATGATGAGGAAATGCAGTCTACACATGACTCATCACCACAGAGATAATAAGTGGAAAAATTACAAGTTGTTCTTGTAAATGACAGGGCAATTAACTTGTGTATATAGAATTTAAAATATAACGGTACTACATGTGTTAGGATTTTTACTGAAGACTTGGAAGAGTTAAGGCAGGCTAGAGGTATACCTGGGGCTTATTTGGCGGAAAGATGTGTCACCTATAGGGGACGCGACGGTGAGGGCCGTCGCGATTATGTCGTGCGGTGTTCCGCAGGGTTCGGTCCTAGGCCCACCCCTGTGGAACATCGGTTACGACTGGGTGCTGAGGGGCGAGCTCCCACCGGGAGTGAACCTGACGTGTTATGCAGACGACACACTGGTCACGGCCCGGGGGAGCTCGTACAGGGAGGCAGCGTTGCTGGCGACGGCTGCGGTCTCACAGGTGGTGGGTCGCATACGACGCTTGGGACTGGAGGTGGCCCTCAACAAGTCGGAGGTCATGGTTTTTCACGGCCCCCGACGGGCGCCGCCGCCGGGGTCGGGGGGGCATCGTGATCGGGGGAGTCCAAATCGCTGTCGAGTCCACCATGAAGTACCTAGGATTGGTGCTCGACAGCCGGTGGAATTTTGGCCCCAACTTTCGACGGCTGACGCCCAGGTTGATGGGCGCCACGGGTGCGCTAGCAACGCTGCTTGCCAATTTGGGGGGCCCGAGCACCGCCTGTAGGCGGTTATACTTGGGGATCGTGCGATCCATGACCCTGTACGGGGCCCCGGTGTGGGCTTCTGACCTGACGGCCGGCAGCATTGCAATACTGCGAAGACTGTAGAGGGCGATGGCTTTCAGGGCTATCAGGGGATATTGCACGATCTCCTACGAGACGGGTTTGTTATTTAATATAGCAATGTTTATATAATTACTTAAGGTTGGTACGTTTGTTTCAAAGTACCGTTTTTCCTACTTGTTCGGTTGCTCCGGTTGCGCTCGTAATGCAAAAGAGTAGTGTGTGATTCAAATACAAGGACTTGTGTCTACTATATCTGCATTTTATTTCATAAACAACATCAGGTTATGGGCCCAGACACATATACCTGTTTGTTGCAGATAATCGCGAGTTGAGACAGCTAAAAGTCGACGAGAAGGAAAAGTGAGGGTATCTCGCTACAGTGCGGCGTGGCGATGGCGCATGGATTTTGTGCATTGCGAAATATCGTCGAGGAGTACTTGTCCCTAGTTGAGAAAGGACGAGGTCGGAATGGAGAGCAATAACAGCAACAATGTCAATGTTATCAAATTGGAAGGGGCCAGAAACTGGAATATCTGGAAATTTCAAACCACAGTTCAGTTGAGAGGTAATGGCTGGTTGGACAATATGGAGAAAAGACGCACGAAGCCCGAAGTCGTCAGTGAGATACCTTCATGGGAATCTAAAGACGCTAAGGCGCAAACATTACTGGTTACTCGGATGTCGGAGGAGGCAATGTTACATATTATTACATGTACGAGTTCTTCTGAAATGTGGCGAAAACTTCACAGTGTATATGAACAGAAAAGTGAGACTAGTGTGCATATAATACAGCAAAGAATCTTTCAATATAAGTATGAGAGGGGCACAGACATGTCAGTTTTCTTGTCTAAGATTCAAAAAATGCAAAACAAAACACAAACAAACAACAACAGATGGGCGAAGGACTCCCGGATATACGTCAGAATTAGCAGTAATGAGTAATAATGCTTTATCTGTGATATTTAACGGCGTTTATGTCCGAAAATATCTTAATCCTTAGATATGATCATTTGTAATGTTTTGTAATTTGCTTCGGAAACTTCAACAGCGTTGGATTTTAATAATATTTTAATGCGTCAGGCCCCTCGCGTTACCATAAGGTAACGCAACAATAGGTTTTTAATTGTGTCTGCCATTGACGCTTGACGCGTTAAGCTGCATTTTTATATGGACATAAGTATGTTGTAATATTTAATATTTATACGAACCGATTTATTAATAAATTATTTCTAATTGAACCAACATTCTAACTATACTTTTTTCTTTATATTCCCTTTTACTGATAAATTGGGATAAGGGCAGGAGAATGATGATTCCCTTTTACTGATCTAAATGTTTCTAAATCACTCCTGAATGTGTCCATTACATTCAAGAATGAAAAAAAAACATCCGGGAATACAAATAAAATTAAAAAACGATAAAATTATTGGATGAGTTATTTCACCGCCATTCTCGGCATTGACAATTATTAAACCCAAGAAAATGACTAGGTAGCAAAACTCTGTAAATGACGACGAAATGTTGTTGCATTGAAACAATTGTTTATAAAAAGTTGTGCAATACGAATTGATCATCTTACCAATAAATTTTAATAGGCAAATTATTACAAAATATAACATCACTCCTACAATAATAGAAAGAGACATACGGGACTTCAAGTAAGCATATTTACATTGTGAGATTTTCTTAATTCTGACTACCCGTAAAGACTGTCAAAGATCTACAAGTGAATGCATGTTTAGCATTATTTACGAGGCACGGAGATTTCTCAATACTTATGTAATGAATGGCTACCCATCCAAGGACCGTTCTTGGTAAGCATTGCTAATCCTTGATGATCAACCAGTGCGGCTGTTATTATATTCCTTCAGATGGTATCAGTCTCGGCTCGATACTGGCATAAACCATAAAATCAGGGCAACATTTTGAACTAAGTCCTGATTTTATGGTTTATTCCAGTATTGAGCCTTGTTTGTACGATAATTCCAACTTTCCAGTCACAGGTCTGCTGGAAGAAATTTCTTTTGAAATAAGCAGCACCTTTGTGCTCTTCTATCTGCATTTGTTCTTGTTTAAAATGTTTGAGATCTTAAGCTTTAAAGCTACAAACGTGCAAAAAACAAACTCTAATTTATTTTCAGTGATTTCTTTTATTATTTGCAAATATTTCTAAAAAAATCTTAAATTATTTATAAACATTTACAGTAAGTATTTTAGTTAGGCTACCGTAATAGACCAGACACTAGGCCAGTTAACGAGACAGTAGGTACACTGGACAGTAATTAAATGGATAAAAACTCTTTTTACATCATTAGTAAGTACAATATTTTTTTGTAAGTTCCGTGTAGTAAAGGCGAACGTCAATTAATTCAGCCACGATAAGTAACTAAAATTTTCCATATTTTCATAAATCAATAAGTCGTCACTGAGAATGCGTACCGACTTTTACTTCATGTTTCGTCATTCATTGTGTAGCAATGAAATAGGTTTTTGTGCAGTATTAACTTTGATTGTGATTCATAGCATCTGTTAGTTGTTGTTGTTTCAATTATTTTAATTGACAACGTTTTTGGTTTTACTTCTCAATCGGTGTACAGAGTCCAACGGAAATGCGTAGTCACATTTTCGATACCTATATGTTTAATATATATATGCTTCTGCCCATATAAATCAACAACTTTCTTCAAGGAAAACATAAATAGTATTCCCGAAAAAGAAATGAACTCAATTTACAAAATTGTCATCCGCTGATCTTAAATTAGTATGGGAGTCCCATTTTTTTTTGGATTCTGTACCTGTACCTATTGTTGTCACTCACGTGTCCGTCTGTCTGTCCGTCCGTCGTCTGTCGAAAACAAAATTTTGTAACGAAGAATTTTTTAACTTTCCATTGACCTCATCATTCTTTTTCCCATAACCCAATTTATTTGGGATCGGCGCAACATGTCTTTTTCTTCCATACTCCTCTATTAGGCGGTTATCACACTTCCACGCATCACGTTGCATGTTGCGTGTCAACGCACCTACGCGCGTACTTGCGGCAGTGTTTTCTATACAAACGGAGATACAGTTGCAGTACGTATTGACGCGCTACGCTGCGTGGTGCGTGGCAGTGTGTTAATCGCCTTAGTCGTCATCTCTGTAATCACCCCTCTTTTTTACCCATATCCTCTTTCACGTAGTCCAACCATCGTTTCTTTGGCCTTCCTCTACTCTTATAGCCATCCACATCCATACATAAGACTTTCCTCACGACATCTTCTTCGTTCCTCCGCATCACATGCCCATACCACGAAAACCGATTTCCACACAACTTTTCACTCAGCGATACCACTTTCAGACTTCCTCCTATATAGTCATTCCTAATTCTATACATGTGCGTAACACCACACATCGTTCTTAGCATTCTCATCTCAGCTGCATGCAATTGCTTTTCATTCATCCCATTTTGTGGCCCAACATTCTAAACCATACAAGACGGCTTGAGCCCTAGTGCATACTACTAAAGCACCTTGAGCCACCCGCGTGTTGGCGGGTAAACCACCAACAGCAGCATTCCCAAGGAAGGTTGGCGTCAGGCAGGCGACCGGCTATAAAACTTCTGCGAAATCTTTTGCATCATGGTTTAACTTCTCATTGACCTATGCATTGAAATTTGGTGATAATATTTATTATAACGTATACTTTACTAACAAATACCAAAATGTGGTACGACGTCAATGGCTTTTAATTGAACATCACGTCTGAACGACTAAACTTATATCTTTGAAAAAAATACAAATGTTACTCTAAACACTTTCTGTCGTAATTTGATGTGAGAATATTTGAAATTATATTTTTATAACATAGTGCAATTAATTTGTAAAGTTATGTCTTACGCGGATAAAAAATTGAAAACCACGCAAAAAGTCTACAGCGTATTTTATGAAACCTTCACCATTTAGTTAATTATTTATATTTTAGTCTAAGTGTTATAATTTAAGACCTGTTGTTTTATGTGTAATTAATAATGCGTCTATTTGTGTAAAGTTAGTTTTAAGTTTGAGTCTAGCACGTTTATTTTTTTTTTAATGATTGTTTTGTTTATTTTTGTGTGATTACTTTCTACCATTTTTATAGACATAATAAAATAAAAAAACTTTTTACAAAAAAAATACAACCGGCTTCCATAAATAATACAAAAAAATGCAAAATAACTTTAATTTCGGAAGTCGGTGTTTCTAGTTTGGTTTCTTCGTTATTTGACACCGACTTCCGAAATTAAAGTTATTTTGCATTTTTTTGTATTATCTATGGAAGTCGGTTGTATTTTATTTGTAAAAAGTTTTTTATTTTTCACTTTTTAGTTGTTGTACCCCATTCTAAAACTAAATTAATAGTAAAGTTATGCCCGACATGATAGCCCCAAAAATAGGGAATTTGAACATATCAGGGTGAACTGTACAAATCTGTATACCCCTTCAGAGCGTATCAGCGTGATGTAATGTTGTGAAGTGGTGAAAACAATATACAGACATGCGATTGCAGCAATTCTGGAAGGCTTGCTATCAGTTTTTGAAGAGTTCCATTGTGTATCTGCGAAGTTCTTCATCAAATCCTCACCAAATAAAATGGGACCACATGTGAAGCAACAGCTTTCAAATAAAAAAAATCTTCAAAATTGGTTCACGTAGTAAAAAGTTATGTGGTAACACACTCCTCCTTTTTTTGAAGTCGGTTAAAAATAGTAAAGAGTAGGTTAAAAATTGTTGTCATTCCTTCGATAAATACATTTTTTGTAAAAAGGTATGCAAATAAGAGCAGCGACCAGGCTACGTAGTCTTTGCAGAGTACTGATCAATCGAGACGTGACCAAGTTCAAGTCTGGTCTCTACATCTGGCTATTGTCCGCCAAACTGCCTCGCCAGTGCTGACACTGGCGAGGCAGTTTGGCGGACAATAGCCTTCTCTACATATACATGACCAAAATCCAATACGGTCATGCATTTGAACGTCCATTTTTGGAACGCATTTTTACCGATCCTGAAAATGACAGAAAGTTTTGAAAATCCGCGCCAAGCCACGGTCGTGGCATTTTTTCAGCTGGCGAACTACCTTACGTATAACAAAGTGCTGCCAACTGGCGTACTATACGTGAAATAACCAGAGATGTATTTAATGACAAAGGGCGCGCGCAGGGCTTGCTCTTTGATCATATGGAATGAATACTCTATGGCAAATAGAAAAGCAGCGGCGGCTGTAAAATACCTCTGCTGGTGATTGTTAAAATCAGCAGAAACTAAGACATGCTGTTCGGCGGCGCTTTCTTTCTAACTCCACCCGTGATATCACGAGAAACCCGAACTGACGTAGTGAACGCTTTTTTGAAAAGTCAAAGTCTCTATGTTCACGAGTTCATAGACTGCGCTTGACTCAGAAATTAGCCAAAGTTCTTTCAAAAGATGGTGAAGGCAACCTTCCAGAGTCTCTCAATAGAGTAGTTCCCACTATAAAAGAACTGATTTATCTGATGTACGGGAACGTCAGTCGAATTCCGCACCAAGAAAATTTAAAAGACGTCTAAAAAGATCAAGCTGCAGCAATGCTCACGAGCATTTCATCGCAAATTAAAGAGAAATAAGTGTTATACGCCTCCATAAATACTATTGTGAAGCAAGATTTTTTTTTTTGGGTAGGGAATCATCAAATAACTTCTTCTGCTTCCACGCGTCGAAGTGAGAGGATGTATCAGACTTTTTCTGACTAAAACCCACCCGCGTTGGGTTTTCTTCCGCGTTCTTCCTTCAGTTGCCTGTGCCAGAGCCGCGATGACGCTTTCATATACACCCATTAGTGTTGAGCAAGATGACGGGATGATTTGTTGTGTAGGGTATTTGAATTCGCTAACATCAAGTAAACCACCAGCGTACGTCATCCAGCTGAAGTCAGTGTCCCGATTTCACTACTTTGGAATTAACACTGCCTGAGTTCTGTAACGGATCCCTGCTTAAATTCTGCAGAGAAATATCATCGAGGTGAAAAATTGTTATGGGTTGTGACGTTGTCAAAGCTGTTTAAAACATTATTTAGCTGATGGGCATAGGTGGCCTATGTCCCAAGTGTCGCTACAACAACCGATTCTGTGCGTCTCGCATTTCTCAGATTCCCTTACCAGATCATCGGTCCATCCTGTGGGAGGCCTTCCAGTACTGCATCTTCCGGTACCGGTACCGGTGCCCCCACAGGCCTACCGCCCTATCAACCATCTGTTCGGCAACCAATGTGCTCTGCCCAATGTCACTACAGTTGTATGTGTAATGGAGATTGTTCGGGCTATGTCGGTAACTTTGGTATACCTGCGGATGTCTTAATTCCTGATTCAATCACGCAACAAAACTCTGGACATAGCTCTCTACATTTCCCTTTGGGTGACTTAACGAGTAAGCCTTTTTATTAGGCACATTGTGAGCGACTATGTTTCAGGGCTATATTATGTCATCACTGGCAAAACGCACTTGACTAGACTAGACTTCCATCTTGATACACTGTAGTATGTAACACGAGAAGATACCGCGAAGCTTCCCGAATGCTGCCCAGCCGAGTCAGATTCGACGGTTGGCCTCTTTCTCGAAGTTTATACCACGTTTGTCATTAATTTCTCACAATTACCCCTTCCAATTCCCTGTATGTATCCTGTAAGTTTACAGTTCCCAGTAAGTGTGTGTTTCGCAAAGACCATAAACAAGTCGAAGTGGGTAGACACTGAAGACTACCTACGGGTGTTGACCTCTGGACCAGCCACTTCTCATAAGATAAAACTGTACGTCATTTTCTCCCGCATACACCTGACTCTAAGTACATTTTGGCTATTGAAAGCAAGACTACTAGCATATAGAATAGTCTTCTAAATATCTAATGTTATTCTTTTTTCCATTTTTATGCTACGATTCCGACATACTCTTTCCGCTTCGTTGATCCATACATTTGGCCATAATACATACATAACATATTTATCGAATTAAATTATGTGAAAGTAAAATAAATGAATAAAATCCTTTCGGAATGCATCGAAAGCACAGAATTATAGTTTAATTTGTACAGGTTTACGGGCTTCACGCGAACGAAGTCGCGGGCAACAGCTAGTTTATTTATGTTTGTAAACCAACTATAAAATTAAATTCACTGTTAAAAAATAATCGGAATCGCGCGTAAGGACGCGCGCGTCAGACTCGCACTTGACAATTTTTCCATTTCGTTACCCTTTTTTTATAAATATTTAATTTATAATGTATCGGCAACTATATTTGAATAACAAAAAATCTGTACTGTCCAGAGTAAAATACTTAACATCGTAATGTTGCGATAAATGTCAGTGTTTAGTTCTTATCTGCCTGGAAAACTGCGCACCTTATGGGTCTCAGAAACGACCGTTTTTGGTACTTTTGCCTACTACTTTGGATACGAAACATTCTGATACCTGTTTTACCATCGTAAAAATACTTTATCCTCTTTGTAACAAACGTGACGTTGGATTCTTTAATATTTATTTTCTATGTTAAGCTACGATTTTTTATTCAATGAGGGCGCCACTTGGCCGGTAGTAAGGCCTTAATAAAACTTGCTATGAAAAACAACATAACATTGTGAAATTGCAGCATTGGGTATTCTTCATGTTTCATCCTTATGCAACTGCAAAAGATGAACAACATGAAGAATATCCAATGCTGCAATTTCACAATATTTCACGTATTAACTTGTTTGCGAAGACACTCGTACAAACATTTTTATTTGCTTCTTTCGTAGTACTTACGTACAATACTTACCTATCATTCTCATCATTTCAGTGAATTCCACTGCTGAACACAGGCAGATTCCTACAGCTCCAGCTGATGTGGCGCCGCTTGGGGAAGCATCACAACATTTTCTGGTCTTGTTCTTCAAACACCTTCTTCTTGACCTTTACCAGATTACCACCCACCACCAGTGATAATATGTACCTAGATACTCATAGTGAAATATGTACCTATATCATAATTTTTCAAAAAGTACTTAAGTGTTTCTTCTGCGCAATTTAATAAAATTTTCAATACAAAAAATTAAACATTGTGAAATTGCAATAGTAAGTTTCATGTGTCATCATTGTTGCGCGTTAAGACTTGTTTACGAACACGCAATATTTTAAGTTGCTTGGTTAGTGGTACCTTTTTTTGTTTTTGCGCGAAACTTTGAAAAAAGGCGCCTGAAGTTTTGGGAAAAGACCAGGGATGTAGTAGTGTAGTATTGTGACCTCACTAAAACCGCCTCGATGATCACCATCAGCACATATAATGGGCATCGCAGCAATCGCAGTTGATTTGCTGTCATTTTTTGAAGAGTTCCGTTGTCTGTCTCCGAAGCTCATCATCAGATCTATAATGAAGTTTAAATGAGATATAATTATGCCCCTTCCGAACAAAAAAAAAGAATTTAGCGAATCCGTCTAAATATTATGATGACGTTACGCCCGAACATACATTATAAAAGAATCCTTTTTGAAGTCGGCTAAAAACTTACGAGTATCTTTGATGATTGATCTTGTATTGAAGTACAGTTATTTTGTGCAATAGAGAAACCCCATATCTCATACTATGAAACCCTGTATTGGTCTCAGAACAAATGGCTGACGGGGCTGATGGGGTTTCTAGAGAGGCGGCCATGGTAGATCGATGACCCGATGAAGGTTGCGGGAATTCGCTGGATTCGGGAAGCACAGGACTGGCCGATATGGAGTTTGTTTCCGCAAGCGTCGTCACATTGACTGGACCTGGACGAATCTCCATATGTTCAGCCGTGAACAACATTGATATGATAAAGATTATAGATATTTTGTTATCTAGGAACCACTAGACACGTGTCACCATACACAGCGAGGATCAGGGGAGACTCCATAGCAGTCTCCTCAGGGATGTGCCCTAGCAGGCGTTGCACAGAGGGAGTTTCTGAGTGGTATTTTAAGAGGTAACGATGCCCCTTCCATGTGAAGATGGAGATCATCAAGGTGGTTTTAGTGAGGTAAAAATTTCACTGTCCCGGGTTTTTTTTTAAAGACCAGGTTATTTGTAAAGGTTTCCTCCCGAAAACCAAATCAACACTTAAATCAACCCAAATATCTTAAGTATATAAAAGGAGTATAAAAAAAACAATACCGTACCGAGATAATTCCGTCGCGTGCCAATGTTTACTAACCTTGACAAACTGACTCTACTGTTGCGCGAGCGTCGAGCCTCGCGAGATACCGACCACACCCACTAACGTCACTTAAATAAATATTGTTGTATCTACGTCACACTCTGACGTTCCTAAGTTACTTATTAGCATGCCTGTGTTGTAAGGACACGTGTTGATTATAATTTCCGGGTACTGTACCTGCCGATGAGGTACTACTGACTGAATGACTGCACGTCATGGATGGTAAAGCATCCATACCTAAAAAAAAGTAACTCAGTCTGTCTGCAAGTTTATTACCTTTCAGGACTTAACGGCTGAATAGATTTGGCTGGAATTTGGATGGAAATTAAGATATGGGAAACTTTTTATCAAAGTAATAAGTCCCTATTTTTAACCGACGAAAAAAAAGGAGGAGGTTCTCAATTCGACCGTATTTATATATATTTTTTTTGTGTATGTTCAGCCCTCACTCCGTCATTTATGAACCGATTTTGACTATTCTTTTTTTATTAGATAGGGTATACCTCAAGGGTGGTCCCATGTCAAGGAAGTTAGGATCTGACAGTGGAATCCTGATAAAATTGAGAGAAAAACTCGAAAATTGTAGGCATATTTAGCGTTTCTGTATGTATGTTCGACCCTCACTCCGTTATTTATTAACCGATTTTGATGATTCTTTTATTCCTATATAGGATATACCTAAAGGGTGGTCCCATGTCAAGGACATCGGGATCTGATCATGGGATCCCGAAAAAACTGAGAGAGAACCTCGAAGAAAATTGGGCACGAATATTGTTTCTGTTTACTTTTCATAGCTTAATCAGGTATTTGCCTTTAGGAACCATCACATCATGAAACTGAGCTGATGATGGAAACCATACCTTTCCTAAACAATAGAAGTTAGACATAAAAACTGGTTTTAGTGACAAATACCACTTAATATGCTTTGAAGAAAAGACGTCTTTACAATATTGGAAGTAACCTCAACTGGTCAATATCCTAGGAACTTCATGGAAGGATAGTTATATCATCAGCTCAGTAGCAAGAGGAATGATGAAGAATTAGAAATTAGCCTCAGAGTGTTAAGTTATGATGCGAGCCACAAAAAATCATAAAATAAAAACTTTTTAACAAAAAAATTAACCGACGAAAAAGAACTAAAAAGCAAAAAATAAATTAACCTTTTAAGTCTTGAGTAATGAGCTTATTTACCTACATAAAATATCAAATTTTGTATAAAATTATTTTGAGTCGGCGTCAATTAATAAAATGATTAATTACCTACTTACAGCCTTCTTTATTTGTAAGTACATAGAAAATTTAATAATCAGATTGTTGTTTGGAGCCGACTCAAAATTAGTTTTTATAAATTTGATATTTTATATAGGTAAATAAGCTCATTACTGAAGACTTAAAAGGTTAATTTATTTTTTGCTTTTTAGTTCTTTTTCGTCGGTTAATTTTTTTGTTATAAAGTTGTTGTTCATAATAATCTTATAAGTATAAAAAAAAGGAAAAAAATATGTATACGGTCGAATTGAGAACATCCTCCTTTTTTTTTTCGTCGGTTAAAACAGTACTCAATGAATATAATTGGAACAACGACCACATACAGATTTTATGAATCAGAGTCAAATAAATTCACGTGTACAATAAATTGCTACGCAATTACGAATGATGAAACATGAAATAATAGTCGGTACGTATTCTCAGTGACGACATATTGTTTTATGAAAATAAGGAAAGCCAGAGTTTCTTATACTTGGTACGTAATATTAGAGACTCACTCTCATTTCATAATTTTTAACGATTGTTAAAAATTATGAAATAATTGTCTTACATATAGATGTAATAAATGCAGCACGTATTGTGAGGAGGTTTCGATCTTTGGAGCCCTAACCACCGGTTGCTTGGACCCATATTTTTAGGGAGGTGACCGCATACCGTAAGTTGCAGTGTTGGTAGACCGATGACCTGATGAAGGCCGCGGGAATGCGGATCACATCGGCCAGACTTGTGCAACATTCAGTCGCAGAAATGATGCCTGGTATATATGTACCTAAGTATAACAAGGCAGTAATTTAAAAAAAAACATCTTCGCAAAGAATTAAACAGATTCAAAAAAGTTTTAAACGTACACGAAAGTGAATGATGAAACAAGAAATAATAGCATTCTAAGTGACGATGTTTACTTAATTATTGTTTCGTGAAAATAAGGAAAGGCATAATTGTTTATGTCTGTCTGATAGTAAAGAGGCTCGCCTATATTACACAAGATTTATACAAAATTATTGTCTTGAATAATGATGTGATAAGAGTTGCTTTGGTAAATACCTCGATAAGATTATGACGTAAAGTATGAATTTTGTAGAGAAACACTTAATTATATCTACTATATAAAAATAAGTCGGGTTTTCCTTCCTTACGCTATAACTCCAGAACGCATGAACCGATTTCCACGGTTTTGCATTCGTTGGAAAGGTCTCGGACTCCGTAAGGTTTATAGCAAAGAAAAAATTTTGGGAAATCAAATAAACAAAATTGCACCCGTGCGAAGCCGGGGCGCGTCGCTAGTTTACTTATATAAAAGTAAGTTGCTTCAATGGTTTGGAAGTCATATGTGTGGATGCTGTGATCGTGATATCAAATGTTCGATTCGCAGGTCGAAGAAAACTGTTCTTAGCTTTTCATGTCAGAAAATCTTCAATAGCTGCACCCATTAGCAATAGGATACATGTTTTTCTTTATATCTTTTTTTTTTTTTTGGGGATGGAAAATCATCCTATGACTTCTGCCACTCTAGGGTGGAGCGGAAGGGCATGCCAGACCCTTACTGACTAAAACCCACCCCTGTTCCTCCCTGCCCTGAATGCCCAGGGGCGAGGTAACTCTTTCGAATTTATCCTCCACCCCCGGGCAGAGGATAGACCTGTTGAATTCTCTATAAAACCCTTCTGGAATTAGGGGTATAAGCAGGCATTACGTGTTCGCCCACAAAGGCTGAAAGTCACCCAAACGCCAATGAAGAAAACTATGCTTGGAGTTTCCCTGCGAGATCGAATAGCAATGAAAAGATCCGCAAATAAAAAAATAAAAATAAAAAAAAGGTTGACGCCAAGGTTACTGACTCAACTTAGTAGCAAAGGAGAGGGAAAATTAAGATAAGATAACTTTACGAAGACACATTTCAAATGAAATAATATTAAGTACTTACTAAAATAAATAAAACAGTGATATTAGATAATATCATATATTGAATGAATTGAAAATATATTAAAGAAAATGAAATTGAAAAAATATGAATTGAAATTGAAATATACCCCTGAACGGCCACGGGCATACCAGTATGCCGATCCCGATTACGCGGCTTAAACCTCTATTATTAAATAACTAAAGATCTTATATCCTGTGGCATGGTGCACATGCATTCTTAGATAGTTATTACATAGTGTTAGAAAAAAAACGCAACACAAAACGCAACGCAAACGCAGAAACGCAATTTTAAAAAGCCGTTATGTTGTTTTGATTTCGTAATTTGAAGTTTTGAGTGTGAATAATAGGAAAATATGATATCGGACTCTACAACTCCAACACAACAACTCTATTACTTGTCTATTCATTCTATTCAATTTACATGCAAAATTTCATGTAAATTGATACAGTGGTTTTGACAACTACCCACACACACACACACACACACACTATTCCCGAAAAATCGTTGATAACAGAATTTGAATAAAATTCAACTCTTGAATTACAAGTATTGTTTACATGTTATTTTAAGGTCTGTTTATTCAACAACCCAAAAAAGTTTACTTTAAGTGCCTCGCTCCAATAGAAACCTCAGCAAGTTGTTTTTTATGAGCCCGGTCGTAAATATGTCAAACTGCGATAAGAGGCCGCGGCCGTTGAGGGGTTAAAGAAAAGGCTGATGGGGCTGAAAGTTTCTGAGAGGCGACCATGGTAGATCGATGACCTGGTGAAGGATGTGGAAATCTGATGGATACGATAAGCATAGGACAAACCAATGTGGTGGTGCTTCACCAAGCGTCACATTGGCTGGACCTGTATGAACCTTCCTATGTTCAGCCGTGAACAACATTGAAATGATAAATTAGATGATTGATAAGTATTTATCTAGGTACCACTAGACTCGTACTAATGTCCACAGCGCGAATCAGAGGAGTCTCCTCCGTGGAGGCGATCGGTGGCAGCGACGTCTCGCGCCCGGCCCTAGTCCAGGCCATGGTACGGAGCGAGTGGGAATGGGAAGCTGACACCACCGTCTGCGAAGCAGTAAATCTCGCAAAGGAAGAGGTAGAACACGTGACGGAGACTCAACGAAGATGCCCTCACGCCCCTAGCAGCCACCGCAGGAAACACCCCGGGCGTCGGAAGACGCAAGGCGACTCTCGGCCACCGTAGGCGCGGGCTTGTGGACGGCGAGTAATGGGTAGCTCGCCATCCGAAAGGGCCAGGCCCGAGTCAACAGTGCGTAGTGTTCCACGCGCGCCTCAAAGAGATGTCAGCAAAACTTACGGGGTAGCCAGGACCAATGCCTCTCTGAGCCGCGGATAAATTCGAATGAGAGTTATCGCGGCCCAGCACAAGCAACTGAAGGAACAGGCATGGGTTTTACTAGTAGTTTTTAGTAAGAGCCTGATACGCACTCCCACTCCACCCAGAGCAGGAGAAGTCATTTGGATTATTTACTTAAAAAGAGGTGTGCCCTAGCATGAGCTGCACAGAAGGGGTTCCCGAGTGGTATTTTAAGGGTATGGTGCCCATTACATGTGCTAATGGTGATCATCGAGGCGGTTTTAGTGAGGTCACAATACCACACTACTACATCCCTGGTCTTTTCCCAAAACTTCAGGCGCCTTTTTTCAAAGTTTCGTGCAAAAACAAAAAAAAGGTACCACTAGCTAAGCAACTTAAAAAATTGCGTCTTCGTAAACCAGTCTCAAGGCGCAATAATGATGACACATGAAGAATAACTTACTTATATTGCAATTTCACAATGTTTCATTTTTTGTATTGAAAATTTTATTAAATAGCGCAGATGAAACACTTAAATACTTTTTGAAATTGTGATAAAGGTACATATTTCATTATCAGTATCAGATTGTCATTGTCTTGTTAAAATAGTAAAACTCCTATGAGTTTTACTATTTTAACAAGACAATTGTTTCACGTATAAACTTGTTTGCGAAGATACAAACATTTTTATTTGCTTCTTTCGTGGTACTTACTTACAATACTTAACTATCATTCTCATCATTTCAGTGAATTCCACTGCTGAACACAGGCAGATTCTTACAGCTCCAGCTGACGTGGCACCGCTTGGGGAAGCATCACCACATTTTCTGGTCTTGTTCTTCAAACATCTTCTTCTTGACTTTTACCAGATAATCATTGTCTTGTTAAAATAGTAAAACTCCTATGAGTTTTACTATTTTGACAAGACAGTGATAATCTGGTACTCATAGTGAAATATGTACCTATATCATAATTATTTAATAAAATTTTCAATACAAAAAATGAAACATTGTGAAATTGCAATATAAGTAAGTTATTCTTCATGTGTCATCATTGTTGCGCGTTAAGACTTGTTTACGAAGACGCAATATTTTAAGTTGCTTGACTAGTGGTACCTTTTTTTTGTATTTGCGCGAAACTTTGAAAAAAGGCGCCTGAAGTTTAGGGAAAAGACCAGGGATGTAGTAGTGTGGTATTGTGACCTCACTAAAACCGCCCCGATGATCACCATTAGCACATGTAATGGGCACCATACCCTTAAAATACCACTCGGGAACCCCTTCTGTGCAGCTCATGCTAGGGCACACCTCTTTTTAAGTAAATAATCTAATCACTTCTCCTGCTCTGGGTGGAGCGGGAGTGCGTATCAGACTCTTACTAAAAACTACTACTAAAACCCATGCCTGTTCGTTCAGTTGCTTGTGCTGGGCCGCGATAACTGTCTTTCAAATTTATCCGCGACTCAGACAGGCATTGGTCCTGGTGGACCCCATCAGTTTTGCTGACATCTCTTTGAGGCACGCGTGGAACACTTCGTGCCGTTGACTCGGGCCTGGCCCGATGGCGAGCTACCCATTAGTCGCCGTCCACAAGCCCGCGCCTACGGTGGCCGGGAGTCGCCTTACGTCTCAGGGCACATCCCTGAGGAGACTGCTATGGGGTCTCCCCTGATCCTCGCTGTGCGTGTTGACACGTGTGTAGTGGTTCCTAGATAAATTGGTATCTTTATCATATCAATGTTGTTCACGGCTGAACATATGGAGATTCGTACAGGTCCAGTCAATGTGACGACGCTTGCGGAAACATATACACATCGGCCGGTCCTATGCTTTCCGCATCCAGTGAATTCCCGCAACCTTCATCGAGTCATCGATCCACCATGGTGGGCTCTCTAGAAACCCCATTAGCCCCGTCAGCCATTTGTTCTGTGACCAATACAGGGTTTCATAATATGAGATATGGGGTTTCTCTATTGCACAAAATAACTGTACTTCAATACAAGATCAATCATCAAAGATACTCGTAAGTTTTTAACCGTCGTCAAAAAGGAGGAGGTTATAAATTTGGATTTTTATTTATATTCTTTTTTAATGTATGTTCGGGCGTAACTTCGTCATGTTTAGACGGATTCGCTAAATTCTTTTTTTTTGTTCGGAAGGGCATAATTCTAACACATTTAAATTTCATTATAGATCTGATGATGAGCTTCGGAGACAGACAACGGAACTCTTTAAAAAATTACAGCAAATCAACTGCGATTGCTGCGTTCGGTATGTCTATGGAGTGTTAACACAATTTAGTGGGGAACCACAACTAAAAGTGAAAAATAAAAACTTTCTATTTTTTTGTAAAAAAGTTTTTATTTTTCACTTTTTAGTTATGATTCCCCATTAAATTGTGTTAACAATGTATATTTATGCGATAGCAGCAATCGCGGTTAATTTGCTGTCATTTTTTGAAGAGTTCCGTTTTCTGTCTCCGAAGCTCATCATCAGATCTATATATAAAGGAACTGCCTATCTGACTTCTACTGCACTGGTCTCTCCACGATGGGTAAACTTTACTTTGATAATAGTCCATTATTTAGACTAAAATTTAACACTTAAATCAAACAAAACATTCCTACCATAAATATACTAACCCCGACCTTGGCTGACCGTTGCGCAAGCGCCAATCACCGTCCTGAGATACCGACCACACCCACTAACGTCACTCGAATAAATATTGCTGTAGCTAGGTTACACTCTGACGCTCCTTACTTACAAATTAATATGCCTGCGTTGTAAAGACACGTGTTGCTTATTAATTATTGCCAGGTATTGCCAATGAGGTACTAATGAATAAATGCACGTCATGGATGGCAAAATATCCATACCTAATATAAAGTAACTCTGTCTGTCTACATGTTTTCTAACTGTTACGACTTAACGGCTGAACGGACTGTGATGGAAATTATATCCAGGGAATAACTCGAGTCTATGCGTGCGAAACTGATAAATAATAAATAGAATATAAAAAAAATATTTTGCGAGTGTAATAGGTCCCTAGATACACTTCTGCTAAGTCTTAGATAAGCGTGATTTTATTTTATGTTTTATTTAATAATTAAAAAAAAAACCTATTAGACTGCTATTTTAATTCCCGTTTCCTGTGTTTTGACTCTAAAGTTTCCCTTAATTTGATTTATATATATATGTTTAAAAATCTGTTTTAACTATAACGGAAATTTTCTGTTATATTTTGGCATAAATTCTGTTGAACACCTAAGGAGGCTCTCGTTGGGCAGCTGGAAAGGTCTTGATCCAGAAGGCAGTACTCCTGGACACGGCGCGCATAGTTAGGAGGTTCCTCTCTCAGGACCCCTGACCACCGGTAGCTTGGACCCTATCCCGATACTGGTGGGATACTAATTTTTATATTTTTAAATGTTTTTATATTTTGATATTTAAAAATGTAAATTGTATGTACGAGTATATATTATAAAATAAATGAAATAATAATAAAGTAATACATTTCCTAGATGGTAGATTCCAAAACAATACAAAAAAAAGCGTGTCACTTCTTTGGCGAAACAAGAAAAAATACAAAACTGTCACATAGTTAACAAAAGGAAAACGATCATTCTTCATGAACCACACACCGTAGCTAACTTCAGGGTGTCGGTTCTAGCTAACTTCAGGCTGTAGGTTTTTTTGTGATGTTGTGCGCGCACATCGTAAAAATTTACTCTCATAATTTTGCCCTGACGTGCCTAAAGAAGTATAACTTCAAAAACAGTATGTCTACTACTGTTTCTTTTGATAGATTATAAGTAAAATAAATTCACAATTTTGAGAGAAACAATGATTGACCATCGTGGATTCCAAAATGAATGTCAGATTAGCAATCGGCACCCCCAAAAACCTATTACATCCCTATCCCGGAAGCGATGGAGTATCGAGAGTCGCCGAGATCAAACCCAAACGGGGCACCATTAGAAGGGCGTATAATAATATCTGTTCCCTTTCAGATTTTTGAAGTTACTGTGTACTTCAACTCAGGCAGCACATTGGGAAATGGGAATCGAACCCAACAAACCGGGGCGCCGCTCGCGCTGCCTACGCGTGAGTGCTACGTCACCGAGTGGCCTACGTGACACGCCGCACGACAGCACGGCAAGATTCGGCGGCGGCTACGACACCACGCACCTTCGGAGCTCACGCAAGCTCTGCTCTCCAAGAAGAGCGGTCGATCTAAACTATTCTGTTTGCACGGGATCATTGTAATCGAATTTATGGAATTATAATAAATTCATACAGTCTACTAGTTCTCATTTTACTAAGCCCGATAGAACCCCATCATTGGTTGGGTTCCCTCGGGCCGGTTTGTTGGGTTTGAATCCCAACATGCTGCCAGAGTTGAAGTACACAGTAAGTTCAAAAATCTGGAAGGGGACAGATATTATTATACGCCCATCGAGTGGTGCCCCGTTTGGTTTTGATCTCGGCGACTCTCGATACTCCATCGCTTCCGGGATAGAGGTTGACTACTCGTCCCAATGACCACAACATAGGCGGCAGTGCTCTATCCTTAATTAAAACCAGAGCGCCTAATCTCAAATCCATGTTGGACGACTGCCATTTGTCCTTCTGCTGCAGAAGAGTGACATACTAAGTAGAATCTTTGCCAGAAATGTTGCTTCACAACCTCTATCCTCTTGAACCTTTCAAGACGATTGATGCAGTCAATATTCACGTCAGACACCTCATCATCATTCTCCTGCCCTTATCCCAATTTATTTGGGGTCGGCGCAACATGTCTTTTCACGTCAGACACCTGTGGATGAGGAATTCCCATTAGGCACCGTCCAAATAAAAAATTACTTGGAATTAGAGGGTAAAAATCAAAGGGATCTGAGAAGAGAGGATTAAGAGGCCGGGAATTTATCACAGCTTTTATTTGACAAAGACATGTGGCCATTACTTGAAATGTGAAATGAATGGTTTGCAGCAATCGTTTGAGATGGTGTTTGTTGAGCGGACGGCTGCCTCGGCTAAGCCATTGAAATGAGGACTGTAAGCAGGGACGAATTTAAATTTGATACCTTCTTGAGCTATTGGATCTTCAAGGTCTGAATGTTCTAAAAATTTGGAAAGTTCATTATAAGTACCGACAAAGTTCGTGCAGTTATCAGACGCTAAACTTTGCGGTTTCCCGCGACGGGATACAAATCGGTTTAAATCTTGAAATGTGAAATGAGTAGTTTGCAGCAATCGTTTGAGATGGTGTTTTGTTGGGTGTACGGCTGCCTTGGCTAAGCCATTGAAATGAGGACTGTAAGCAGGAACGAATTTAAATTTGATACCTTCTTGAGCTATTGGATCTTCAAGGTCTGCATGTTCTAAAAATTTGGAAAGTTCATTATAAGTACCGACAAAGTTCGTGCAGTTATCAGACGCTATACTTTGCGGTTTCCCGCGACGGGATACAAATCGGTTTAAAGCGGCTACGTATGTGTCTGTAGATAGGGCCGTAACGAGCTCGATATGACAGGCCTTAACCGAATTGCAAATAAAGATTGCCAAGAATGATTTAATTAATTTGCAGCCTCTACCTTTACGGTCTGCAATCAACACTGGCCCAGCATAATCAACAGAACAGTGGAGAAAAGAAAACTCCAGTTCAGTGCAGGAAGACGGTAGCTGACCCATGATGGGTTGAACAGTCTCCGCTTTAAATCTGCAACATCGAACACATTTATTTACGATACATTTAGACAAGTTTCGACCACCTGATGTCCAATAAGTTTACCTTACGTTAGACAATAATGACTGGGGGCCGTTGTGTAAGAGTTTTAAGTGAAAATAACGAAACAGAATTTTTGTAAAGTGGTGTTTGCTACACAGTAAGATTGGGTGTTTTGTATCGTAACTATATGGGGAATTATCTAATCTGCCACCAACTCGCAGCACGTCGACCCATAACGAATGATTGAGAAAAAGTGAATTTAAAATGAATTTCAGATTTGCAATCGGCAACCCAAAAAATCTATTACACGATTCCTATTTATTTATTTATGCACACACAAAAACACTTACAGAGAAAAACGAACAAATACAGATAGAAGAGCACAAAGGTGCTGCTTATTTCAAAAGAAATTTCTTCCAACAGACTTGCGACTGGAAAGTTTGTTGAGAAATGTACACAGTGTGTACAAATAGGTATAGAAACATAAAATAGACTAGAATACATAAATAATTCATACATAAAATTTACCTAACTTTAAAATAAACCAAAGTACATAATTACATATAAAATAAATTTCAATAATAAATATACTAACGGAATGGAGTAGACAGTTTTAGAATCACGGATATTAGGTGAAAGTGAGTTCCACAATTATACCGCATGAACAGACAAGGAGTGGGAATACAAATGGGTTTTATGGGATGGGAAATTGAGGTGATGCTTAAGGCGGGATCTACACGGGGCGTCGGCAGGGCGAGTGAACGAAAAACGATCACACAGGTAGCCAGGATATTTAGGATTACAAAGGATGTTGTACAGGAGACATAATATCTGAGTGTTCCTGCGAAGATGAATAGGGAGCCACATGAGTGAGATGCGAAACTGAGAAACATGGTCGTATTTCCTCAGAACAAAACAAACCGAATGCACAGGTTTTGCAAACGCTCAAGCTTATTTAAGAGCTCCTCAGTGGCATCCAGATAGCAGGCATCAGCGTAATCAATGACCGCCTGAATTAAGGTTTGAGCTAAAGTAATTTTAGCTTTAAAGGGCAAGAAACTTTGCAGGGATTTTAGAGAGTGGAAGTTAAAGTGCACTTTACGACTAACCTCGTTCACTTGCGCTCGCCAAGAAGGATTGTTGTCAATTAAGACACCGATATTCTTAGCTAAGTCAGTGTATGCAATGGTTGAGCAGTTAAAGGATAATGGCGTCAATGTGGAAACGTCAAGTGCAGTGCGGTAATACAGACTGCCTGGGACTTGGAATGATTAATCTGTAGTCCGTAAGACTTAGCCCATTGATTAATACGCTCCAGGTCATGATTCATCATGAATCAACCGCTTATTCCGCATCAGCAAGCAAGAAATGACGATAAAGCTGCAAATCGTAGAGGTGATAACCCTAGTGACAGTATTAATGAAAATAGAGAAAAGAAGAGGAGAGAGAACGCCACCCTGAAGAACATCAGCAGTGAGATCACTCCAATTAGAGAAAATCTCGTCTAGGCGAACACACTGAGAGCGACTCCGAAGATAAGAGTCAAACCAGGATAAGGCAGACGAAGAGAAGTTAATAGAACCAAGGACTCCAAGCAGTATGTTGAAATCCACTGAGTTGAACGCACAACTGAAATGAAGTAAAACTAACAAAGTAAGAGGTTTATTGTCCATAGCCCAGCGGATGTCGTCAGTGACTTTCAGAAGTGAACTTACAGTGCTGTGACCAGCACGGAAACCAGATTGTAAAGTGGAAATAAGAGCATATGACGTTGCTATCTAGAAATTTGGCCATAAACAATGTGTTCGAGAACTTTAGAAAGAAAAGGCAGAATGGAGATGGGTCAGAAAGAGAGAAGGACGAAGGATTGTTTATTTTGGGAAGAGGTATTATCTGTACCTGTTTCCAGGCTGAAGGAAATATGCCAGAGAATAAGGAATAATTGAAAATTTGAGTGAGAATGGGAAGCAGTTGAGGAAGAACAGGTAATATCATTCTGGAACACAGATTGTCACGGCCCACAGCAGAAGAGGAGATGACGGATGACGGTGTGCTCGCGCATATTAAAAATTTACTCTCATCATTTTTCTCTAGGGCGCCTTAAGAAGCATAACTTCAAAAAAAAAGGCTATGAACTACCAGTGTGCAAAATTTTATTCAAATCCCTTCAGCCGTTTTTGTGTGATTGACAGCCAAACATACAAACATTCACATTTACGAGTATAATATAAGTAGAATGTAGGATTGTCGAATTGTGTAGTAAGTGGTGACATAACCTACCAACACAAGCAAATTTTGCTAAAGAATCAACCCCTAAATTGCGGGTAAAAAATGCTCAAGTAATTGTCAGCGAAATAGACATACATTTAAAAATCCAAGATGGCGGCTACCACTTTTTTTAAAACATTCGATATGGGTATCCTGTAATTGGTTTTTGGGGATGCCGATTACGAATTAGACATTCATTTTAAAATCCAAGATGGTGGAGACAATATCGTGTCACAATAGGTTTTTGGAGGTGCCGATTGCAAATCTGACCTTCATTTAAAAATCAAAGATGGCGGCTGCCACTTTTTCTCAAACATTCGATATGTGTATCGTGCTCCATCTTCGACCACATCATCGCTTACCATCAGGTGAGATAGTGGTCAAACGCGAGCCTATCAAACAAAAAAAAAAAAAAAAAAAATTGTGTAATTGGTTTTTGGGGGTGGCGATTGCGAATTAGGCATTCATTTTAAAATCCGAGATGGCGGATGCAACTTTCTCTCAAAAATATGATATGGGGTAATAGGTTTTTTGGGGTCACGATTGCTAATCTGACATTCATTTTAAAATCCAAGATGGCGGATGCAACTTTTTTTCAAACATTCGATATAGAATAGAATAGAATAGATCGTCGACCCATATCCAATGATTGAGAAAAAGTGGCAGCCACCATCTTTGATTTTAAAATGAATGTCAGATTTGCAATCGGCAATCCCAAAAACCTATTTTACGATACCCATATCGAATGTTTGAGAAAAAGTTGCATACGCCATCTTTGATTTTAAATGAATGTCAGATTTGCAATCGACACCCTCAAAAACTTATTACATGATACCCATATCGAATGTTTGAGAAAAAGTGGCATCCACCATCTTGGATTATAATTAAAAATTAATAAATTTATTTCAGACCAGAGTCCATAATTAAAAACATTACAATCAGATAATATACACACACACGTACAATCAGACATTAAAAATACACATTAGAATTACAATGAAAAAATGAATTAAAATTAATGTCAGATTTTCAATCGAAACCCCCAAAAACGTATTACACGATACTCATATAGAATGTTTGAGAAAAAGTTGCATCCGCCATCTTGGATTTTAAAATGAATGTCAAATTAGCAATCGTGACCCCGTGACACGATACCCATATCGTAATTTTGTGAGAAAGTTGCATCCACCATCTTGGGTTTTAAAATGAATGTCTAATTCGTAATCGGCATCCCCAAAAACCAATTACACATAATACCTCTTCCCAAAATAAACAATCCTTCGTCCTTCTCTCATTTCAGACCCATCTCCATTCTGCCTTTTCTTTCTAAAGTTCTCGAACACATTGATTATGGTCAAATTTCTAGATAGCTAACGTCAAATGCTCTTATTTCCCCTTTACAATCTGGCTTCCGTGCTGGTCACAGCACTGTAAGTTCACTTCTGAAAGTCACTGACGACATCCGCTGGGCTATGGACAATAAACCTCTTACTTTGTTAGTTTTACTTCATTTCAGTTGTGCGTTCAACTCAGTGGATTTCAACATACTGCTTGGAGTCCTTCGTTCTATTAGCTTCTCTTCATCTGCCTTATCCTGGTTTGAATCTTATCTTCGGAGTCGCTCTCAGTGTGTTCGCCTTGACGAGAGTTTCTCTAATTGGAGTGATCTCACTGCTGGTGTTCCTCAGGGTGGCGTTCTCTCTCCTCTTCTTTTCTCTATTTTCATTAATACTGTCACTAGGGTTATCACCTCTACGATTTGCAGCTTTATCGTCATTTCTTGCTTGCTGATGCGGAATCAGCGGTTGATTCATGATGAATCATGACCTGGAGCGTATTAATCAATGGGCTAAGCCTTACGGACTACAGATTAATCATTCCAAGTCTCATGCTATGATTACAGGCAGTCTGTATTACCGCACTGCACTTGACGTTTCCACATTGACGCCATTATCCTTTAACTGCTCAACCATTGCATACACCGACTTAGCTAAGAATCTCGGTGTCTTAATTGACAACAATCCTTCTTGGCGAGCGCAAGTGAACGAGGTTAGTCGTAAAGTGCACTTTAACTTCCACTCTCTAAAATCCCTGCAAAGTTTCTTACCCTTCAAAGATAAAATTACTTTAGCTCAAACCTTAATTCAGCCGGTCACTGATTACGCTGATTCCTGCTATCTGGATGCCACTGAGGAGCTCTTAAATAAGCTTGAGCGTTTGCAAAACCTGTGCATTCGGTTTGTTTTGTTCTGAGGAAATACGACCATGTTTCTCAGTTTCGCATCTCACTCATGTGGCTCCCTATCCATCTTCGCAGGAACACTCGGATATTATGTCTCCTGTACAACATCCTTTGTAATCCTAAATATCCTGGCTACCTGCGTGATCGTTTTTCGTTCACTCGCCCTGCCGACGCCCCGTGCAGATCCCGCCTTAAGCATCATCTCAATTTCTCATCCCGTGAAACCCATTTGTATTCCCACTCCTTCTCTGTTCATACGGTATAATGTGGAACTCACTTTCACCTAATATCCGTGATTCTAAAACTGTCTACTCCATTCCGTGAGAATATATAATATTGAAATTTATTTTATATTTATATAGGTACTTTGGTTTATTTTAAAGTTAGGTATATTTTATGTATGAATTATTTATGTTTTCTAGTCTATTTTATGTTTCTATACCTATTTATACACACTGTGTGTACATTTCTCAACAAACTTTCCAGTCGCAGGTCTGCTGGAAGAAATTTCTTTTGAAATAAGCAGCACCTTTGTGCTCTTATATCTGTATTTGTTCGTTTTTCACTGTAAGTGTTTTTGTGTGTGCATAAATAAATAAATAAATAAATGGGAATCGTGTAAATGATTTTTGAGGTTGCCGATTGCAAATCTGAAATTCATTATAAATTCACTTTTTCTCAATCATTCGATATGGGTTGACGTGCTGCGAGTTGGTGGCAGATTAGATAATTCCCCATATAGTTACGATACAAAACACCCAATCTTACTGTGTAGCAAACACCACTTTATAAAAATTCTGTTTCGTTATTTTCACTTAAAACTCTTACACAACGGCCTCCAGTTATTATTGTCTAACGTAAGGTAAACTTATTGGACATCAGGTGGTCGAAACCTGTCTAAATGTATCGTAAATAAATGTGTTCGATGTTGCAGATTTAAAGCGGAGACTGTTCAACCCATCATGGGTCAGCTACCGTCTTCCTGCACTGAACTGGAGTTTTCTTTTCTCCACTGTTCTGTTGATTATGCTGGGCCAGTGTTGATTGCAGACCGTAAAGGTAAAATGTATGTAATGCAAATTAATTAAATCATTCTTGGCAATCTTTATTTGCAATTCGGTTAAGGCCTGTCATATCGAGCTCGTTACGGCCCTATCTACAGACACATACGTAGCCGCTTTAAACCAATTTGTATCCCGTCGCGGGAAACCGCAAAGTATAGCGTCTGATAACTGCACGAACTTTGTCGGTACTTATAATAAACTTTCCAAATTTTTAGAACATGCAGACCTTGAAGATCCAATAGCTCAAGAAGGTATCAAATTTAAATTCGTTCCTGCTTACAGTCCTCATTTCAATGGCTTAGCCGAGGCAGCTGTCCACCCAACAAAACACCATTTCAAACGATTGCTGCAAACCACTCATTTCACATTTCAAGAAATGGCCATATGTCTTTGTCAGATAAAAGCTGTGTTAAATTCCTGGCCTCTTAATCCTCTCTTCTCAGATCCCTTTGATTTTTACCCTCTATCTCCAAGTCATTTTTTATTTGAACGGTGCCTAATGGGAATTCCTCATCCCCAGGTGTCTGACGTGAATATTGACTGCATCAATCGTCTTGAAAGGTTCAAGAGGATAGAGGTTGTGAAGCAACATTTCTGGCAAAGATTCTACTTAGTATGTCACTCTTCTGCAGCAGAAGGTCAAATGACAGTCGTCCAACATGAATTTGAGATTAGGCGCTCTGGTTTTAATTAAGGATAGAGCACTGCCGCCTATGTTGTGGTCATTGGGACGAGTAGTCAACCTCTATCCCGGAAGCGATAGAGTATCGAGAGTCGCCGACATCAAAACCAAACGGGGCACCATTCGAAGGGCGTATAATAATATCTATCCCCTTCCAGATTTTTGAAGTTACTGTGTACTTCAACTCGGGCAGCATGTTGGGATTCGAACCCAACAAACCGGCCCGAGGGAACCCAACCAATGATGGGGTTCTATCGGGCTTAGTAAAATGAGAACTAGTGGACTGTATGAAGTTATTATAATTCCTTGAATTCGATTACAATGATCCCGTACAAACAGAATAGTTGAGGTCGACCGTTCTTCTTGGAGAGCAGAGCTTGCGTGAGCTCCGAAGGTGCGTGGTGTCGTAGCCGCCGCTGAATCTTGCCGTGCTGTCGTGCGGCGTGTCACGTAGGCCACTCGGTGACGTAGCACTCACGCGTAGGCAGCGCGAGCGGCGCCCCGGTTTGTTGGGTTCGATTCCCAACATGCTGCCTGAGTTGAAGTACACATAAACTTTAAAAATCTGGAAGGGGACAGATATTATTATACGCCCTTCGAATGGTGCCCCGTTTGGGTTTGATCTCGGCAACTCTTGATACTCCATCGCTGCCGGGATAGGGATGTAATAGGTTTTTGGGGGTGCTGATGGCTAATCTGACATTCACTTTAGAATCCACGATGGTGGATCATTGTTTTTCTTAAAATTGTTAATTTATTTTACTTTTAATCTATCAAAAAATTAGTAGTAGACATACTGTTTTTGAAGTGAATCTGAATTACCAGAAGAAATCTGGAACGGGTTTTCACCAAATCTTTGACAATTCAATGCAACTGGACTGGAAAAAATAATGACTGAAAAATTTACAATTGCTTAAAGTCATCGTAGGCATGTGTGACTATGAAAATTGCACATAATATTAGATATATATAAGTAACCATATTAGATTTAATTATTTATGGAGGAGTTCGTTAGCCACGAGCTCCTACATAAATAATGACAGCCGCACGGGTCGATCCATCAGGTTAAGCTACGTTTGCTGGGATTGGTTCATCTTTACATACTGAGACACCTCCGTGCCTCGGAAAGCACGTTAAGCTGTTGGTTCCGGCTGTCAATCATGGATCTTTAACAGTCGTCACGGGTCCTCAGAAACCCGGAAGTCTGACAACCAGTCTTATCAAAGGGTATCGTATTACCCAGTAATATTATTTGTGGTTTATTATTACTTTATCGATTGTGTTATTCTAAATGAAATGCTAAAGTACTGCATCGTAATGTTTACAGTAGCAGTGCGAAGAAACAAGTTGGCAGAGCCAGCAACTGATGCTGAAATCACAGGTGTCATAACAAACTGGTTTAGATTTGCTATAGACCGAAATGGCGGACGAGAGAACAGAAGAACATGATGAAGCTAATAACAGCAGCTCTACACGACAATATTCTGGACTATCTGCAAGAACAAAGAGACGTCATGGAAATGCAATAAAAACTGAAAATTAAGGATCAACGATGAAATTAATGTTACTAGTAATAATTCAAGTACTAATTCATCATTTTTATTAATGAACATCATAATAATTGTATATCAGAAAATTGTACTGATGATTCTAATGCCGAGGAAATCACTTTGACGCATAATATTTCTACTTGTTAAATTGAAAATGTTGATTTTAGGGATACTGATCTTACCAAATCTCTTATTTCATGGTCTCAAGAGCATAACATTACCCATTCTGCTGTAAATGGTTTGTTGAATATTTTAAAGCTACTTCATCCGTTTTTACCTAAAGATTCGTGAATTTTATTATATACACCTAGGTACATAGAATAGAATAGAATAAACATTTATTCGACACAGACACAACACAACAGCAACAAACAAAAGATAAAGAAAATAATAGTAGGTACACAAAGATACATTAAGATACGAGTATATATTAATGTTATAGATTGTGGGGGCGGTTCATACATTTATTTTGGTCTTTTAGCTCAAATAGTTTAGAGAGCTTCAAGTGGCTTGATTCAACAAAATTATCCTGTGATTGATAGAAAAAAGCGTCAAATGAATATTGATTTACTTTTATCTGTAAGATGGCTTGTCAGTACACTCTATTACAAATAAGTCATTCTGGCCTATTTTATGTGTGTTAGACCAGAGTATCAATGAAAATCCTTTTATTGTTGGACTTTACTATGGCGAAACAAAGGCACAAGATGTGAAAAATTATCTAAAACCGTTTGTGGACGAATGTATTGATTTGGAAAAAAATGGGATTACATTAGATGATCAAAAATATGCTTTTCGAGTTTGTTGCATTGTTGCTGATGCACCTGCAAGAGCCATTCTAAAGTGTATAAAATCTCACAATTCTCTGTATGGCTTTGAGAAATGTACCCAAAAAGGTATTAATATCGGCAGGTCTACATGGCAATATAAATCAAATTTAAATCTTAGAACCGATCATGCCTTTCACAATGAACAGTATGAAGACCATCAGTTAACAAAGACTGTACTTACAAATCTTGATATTAGATTAGTGACGCAAGTACCTTTGGATTATATGCATTTAGTGTGGAGTAGTGAAAAAGTTAATCCGTGTTTGGATTGAAAAAGGACCAAAAAAGTGTAAGATGCGTGCACTTCAAGTGACTCAAATATCGGAGAGATTGCTACTAATAAGTACTATTAGTAAAAACAATTACACTACGGAGTTTTCAAGACGACCTTGGTCTGTACAGTTATTTAAATATTAGAAAGCTACAGAACTTAGATCTTTCCTTCTATACCTCGGCTAGGGTTTGGGAATTCCCGACAATTTTAAAGACCCGGGACACGAGACAGCCTACCTTTAAAGTCCCGGGAATTCCCGGGACTTCAAGACATTTAAGAAATAAAAATATTTTTTATTAACAGGGGTAGGTAAGCCTTTTTTGTAGAATTTTAATCGAGCTAATTTCTAGTAAAACGTATTAAAAATACGATTTTTTGTAAAAATCATCATTTAATAAACAGAAAATTAAATCTTAATAACTTTAACATTAATTGTCCTTATTTATGGAAAAAGGAACCACCCAGTAAACACGCACTTCTGAGATATCAAAGTATTTACAAAAACATGTGCAGCTCTAATTTTATTTAAATTTATTGATAAATTACTTATTTAAGTACGTGTATATAAATTTGCTCTGAATACTCTTAAACTTTCTAGATAGTTAAGAAAATGTGCAAGGTTCCTTTTAACATTTACTAATTGATAGGTTTTCTCATATACAAAAAAGAACCACAACCCAGGAATTTAATAATATAATTGAAACTATGTATTTATATTATCATAATAAAGCTTTAATTTACAAAAAATATAAAATAATGCATATAAATATAAAGAACGTGTAAACGACGTTATCATCAAATTGAATTTCGAAATCCGTCGTGTCTAGTCCATCTATATCGTCTTCTATTGCATCATCACAAATGAGACCATTATAAAAACTCTATGCACCTTGTGGAATGAGATGTTATATGGACTGAATATAGGCTAGTTTCGCTGGTGATACTCGCTTCCCTGACGGCCACAAGGGAACTAAACTAACGTCTAAACTAACGTCGAACTATAGTCTCTAATTTCTACATTGCCATTTCAAGGTGGGAAAAATCTCTGTCTTTGGGTAACTATGTCTAGTTTTCAAAAATGTTTGTGTTATATTTTTAAGGTGGGATAAGAATGTAAAAATGCTTTTAACATCAAAACTGTCTTTATGTATGTGACGATTCTATCCTCTAGATGAATAGCTCTATAAAATTAGTTCCTTGACATCTTCAGAAATATACTAGCCTAAGTATTTTAATAAACAAGAACCGACTTCCTGGGCACTTTTACCAGCCATTCCTTCTATACAAACAAAGTACTCCCTCTAGTTAGTCCTTGCAGAATAGATTCCCATATATTGTACAGCCAAAGCTGTCGTTTATAGTAAACTATCTTCTACCAGCGCGTGAAATTAGTACATTCTCCGTTATAAACTTTCAACATCTTTTTCACCCACTTTTTTTTTTGGGGGGTGGGAAATCATCCTATGACTTCTTCCGCTCTAGGGTGGAGCGAAAGGGTGTGTCAGACTCTTACTGACTAAAACCCACCTCTGTTCCTCCCTGCCCTGAGTGCCCAGGGGCGAGGTAATTCTTTCGAATTTATCCTCAACCCCCGGGCAGGCATCGGCCGTGGCAGGCCCCGTCCTTTTGCTGACAACTCTTTGAGGCGCGCGTGGAACACTACGCGGCGTCGACTCTCGGGCCTGGTGCTGATCAGACAGTGAGTTACCCACTACTCGCCGTCCGCAGGCCCGGGATTGCGCTAGAGCTCCTAGAAATCGAAAAATTTGCCATTTAGTGATTCTTGTTTTTTTTTTTGTGCATATGTTAGGTAATCTTTGAGCGTGTAACTTGCTTTAAAATGTAGGTAGCTAAAGCTCTCAAATATTAAGATGCCGTGGAGTTGAAGCTTGTCATTTTGAGGTGGTCTACATTATTAACTACATTTTTTACGCCATCGCCTACGTCACGGGTGTAAACCAACGGCGCCATAGACAAACGGTCTATTTCCCTTCGCACCATTTCTCTAAAGAGTTGTTTACATGAGTATTTTTCCGCTTCAATGCGATTTGGCGGGAATGGAACTATTGTTATTGTGATTTTTGGTTATTGGGTGGGTTATTTCAAATGATTATTGCAATCTATAATGTAAAATTACAGGTGGTAAACATTATAGAGAACCGATTATGGACTCTGTCGGGCACAGAATTTTTTTTTCTTCATTTTATTTACTACTAGCTTCCGCCCGCGGCTTCACCCGCATGAAAAGTATGATTATAAATTTGAGTAGTATTTCCAGAGCACGTTAACAAAACACTGTAGGAATCAAAATCCAAAGTCAGTTATTCAAATTAGGCTGCAAGTCAGAATTTTTTGAACGTCGTTCTACATAAAGACAGTCCCAAAACTCCTGCCCTTCACCACTTCTTAGCTTCTTTCCCGTGACTCCGTTCTGCGTAGACATCCGGATTGAGTCCAGAGAAAAATCAAACATTTGTGAAAGATTAAAAGTTAGTACGGGCTAAGATCATGATAAATTACAATTTCTTACATTAGCAGGGCTTACCACAGTTGGACGGCGATTTTTGCGCTACGCCGAACATGTCTTTTCTATGGGTTACCTGCGTTTGTATCTACGTTTGACGTCGAAATCTTGTTGTTTATGTTAAATTAACTTTTTCATGATTTTGACACCCTGGTAGTTTACCTGTGGCTTCATCTATATCTTCATCTTCATCTTAATCTATACCGCTCAGGATTCAAGCCCCGGAAACACTTCTTCTTGATTCTGGGCTCCTGGTGGGGTGTGTGAAGCTATACAGCTTAGGATTGTAGCCCCGAAAATACGTATTCATGATTCTGGTCTCCTGGTACTTTGTGAGTCTTTACCGGTCATGATTTCAGCCCTGGAAATATTTCTCATTTTTCTGGTCTCCTGGTAATTTGTAAATCTCTACCTCTCTTTATACCAGCCTCGAAATATGATTTGTAATTTTGATATCCTGGTAGGTTGTGAATCTACACCGCGCAGGATTGAAGCCCCGGAAACACTTCTTCTTGATTCTGGTATCCTCGTGGTTTGTGAAGCTATACAGCTCAGGATTGTAGCCCTGAAAACACCTGTTCATGATTCTGGTCTCCTGGTACTTTGTGAGTCTTTATCTCTCATGATTTCAGCCCTGGAAATACTTTTCATGTTTCTGGTCTCCTAGTACTTTTTGAGCGTGTCCACTCGTTCAGCCTGATTTTGGATTTCTACTTCCACCTCAGCCTTCCCTCAGCCTTCGCTAAGTCTTGTCATTTACCGGGATAAAAAGTAGCCTATGTGTTAATCCAGGCTATGACCCACCTGTTTTTTTTTTTTTTGCAAAATTTCATTGTAATCCCTTCAGCCGTTTTGGCGTTATCTTCAGCCAAACATACAAACTTTCGCATTTATAATATTATAGTAGGATGTAGTTTCGGTTATTGAAGGAGCTCGTGGTTAAAGTAATACAGCCTCACGGTTTACTCCGTCAGGATAAGCTACGCTTGCCGGGGTTGGTCAGTGGATGGGTGACCATCTTTACATACCGAGACTCCTCCGTGCCTCGGAAAGCACGTCAAGCCGTTGGTCTCGGCTGTCAATCGTGGATCTTTGACAGTCGTTGAGCGGAAAGAGTCATTAGATGATTTCCCACCCCCCAAAAACAAAAAAAACGGGTCGTCAGAACCACGAAAGTCTAACATCCAGTCTTACCAAGGGGTATCGCATAACCCAGTAACTGGGTTGTGGAGGTCAGATAACCAGTCGCTCCATGTAAAACACCGGTAGTCAGCTGCATCCTAACCGGATGCAGCTGAATAACAGTACCAGTACCATACCGGACTGGAAGCCGATCCCAAGATAGTTGGGAATAGGCTAGGCAGATTGATGTAGTTTCGGTTATAATATTACTTGAATAACTTGAACACCAAGTCCCCTTTTTGGGGCTTATTAAATCCCTTCCCTTTTAATTTGGTATACCTATGTACCTGGTACTTTAGGTTGTAAACTAACGTCGCCATAGACAAACGGCCGGCGGCGGAATGGAACTATTATTATTGTGATTTTTGGTTATGTGGGGTATGGATAGGTTATGGCATAATGCTGTAATATTTAAACAATAAATAACGCAGAGCTGGTATTCTGTAAAATCAAAATCAAAAGTCATTTATTCAAACTAGGCTGAGAACCAGCACTTTTTGAACGTCAAAGTTCTACATAAAGACAGTCCCCCAAAAAAAACGCCCGCCCGTCACCACTTCCTAGTGTTTTAGCTGTGAAGAAGAAGTGGCCAACAAACTCCCCAGCAACACATCTGTCTGTTAAGTTTTAAGAACTTGAATCTATATAATTCTAAGCAACAATCTTAACATTATGTAAAACAGAAAAATAAATATATGTCGTCTAAAATATAATCATAAAATTAAATAATCCGCCACTTGCCAGCTAGCACACTCAATCATGCCATTAAAAACAAACTCAAGCATAAACACTAAACCAAATTAAAGAAGCCTCCATACATAACTGGTGTGCCTGCTTACAAGAACAAAGATAGAAACTATCAAAGGGCTGTGATTCGAAGCCACAAGTGATGAACTAGGGCCATCACACTAAATTTGGTAGACAATTATTATATGTACTCATATAATCTGTCATAACCATAAGCTAAATATGGAGAAAGAACATCAAGTGTAACATTGTCTTGCGTTCAACACAGCGACCAACTATTATTATCTTCTAAGTAGTCGTTGATGGAATAGTATGCCTTCGAACAGAGACTAGATTTAACTTTAGTTTTAAATGCATTAAAAGGCAAGTCAAGAGTCCGATGTCGGAAGGCAAGTAAGGGTCCGATGTGATGCCATAGACACACTCACGGAACGAGGTATAAACTTACTACTTACAAGAAAATAAATATTGTTATTGTGATTTTTGGTTATTGGTCAAGTCAAGTCCAATAAAATCTAGTCTCTTTTTTTTACAAATTACACGCTCTATGTTATTGCATAACATGATCACAAAAAATAAGACCGAGAATCACTAAATGGATAACTTCTCGGTTCCTACAAGCTCTAGCGCAGGACCTTTTAAAATGCAATGTAAAAAATGAATCATCTGAATTTAGTCAGACCCAAGTTATTTTTTATTATTTTTTTTCGATATACGGGTCATTTTTTTAACGCAGAATATTTCCGAAACCATTCTAGTTAGATTCGTGGGTTTTACTCTCGCGTTTAGAATGAAGATTGTTATCTGATAGATCTATAATTAAGGAGGTGGTAATTTTGAGGTAAAATGAAACACTGCACCCGAGGGTTTTAATGACTTAGCGTCATATTAACAAATGGCAAACATACAAATGATTTACTGTCCTTAAAATTAGGTATAAGTAAATTTAAAAATCTAGAAAAAATATGTTTCAGTGTCAAATAGGTACTAATTTTTTTAAGGCGAATTGAAATTTTGGAGCCCTTACGTGGAGATTCTAAATGTAGGCAGTCATTTTGACATCAGAATGACTGCCCAATTTTTAAAATCATTTTCTCAGTTATTAATTAGGTACAATTTTTTTAAACAAACGTATCAAATAGTAGCAAATAGGCATTAGATTTTAGTAATATTTTAAAGCTGATCGGTCATTTAGGCCAGTCATTCTGATGTTCACAAGTGTCGTTAGTCAGTCACGTATTGGTCTGTATTAGTGTCAGCCACTATTTATTTTTCTAATAAAAAAGTTTGTGAGAAGGTGTGATTTTCTGCATTTTGTAATTAAATAAATAAATAATAATAAAAAGTTTATTCGGAACAATAACACAAGACTAAGTACAAGTAAAACGATGATAGCTGCAAAAGTTGTAAACTGTAGCGCAGCTAACAACGCCCTTCTCCAGATACGGAATGGAACGATGCTCCATGCAAAAACTAATTTAAACAATTAAAAAAAAAGAAAGAAAAAAAACACTATAATAAGAATAAACAGTACAGGATAAATGATTTGGGATGTAGGTATTTTGACGTTGAGTTAATGTAGTGAGTGTAGGGTCGAATGGGAGTGTGGGTGAATGTTAATGAGGAGTGCGAGGGGTGTTTGAAGTGTTTGTGGCATGTGTGTTGTGTATGGTTTTGTTGGGGTGTGTGAGGAGTGAGGAGTATTTACTCTTTCAACAGGTTTCTCTGTTTCATCATAATTTTGTGATTTTAACCAGGAGTCAAGTTTCATTTTGCATTTGCTCTTGGTAAGTGTGTAGATGCGTAAGCTTTTGTTTAGTTTGTTGTAGATTTTAGAACTTATGTGTTTGTAATGACGACCTGCAACTACGGTACTAGGAGACTCAGTGTTACAAACCCTATTCGAGCGGCGTGTAGAACAGCATTTAGGGTCAAAGATAAGCTGACTGTGTTTGCGAAGAATAGTCTGGAGGATAAATAACTGTCTGACGGTGAGGACCTGGCAGAGGGTATAAAGAGAGGATGTCGAATATCGGATCGGTTTCCTTGCCAGCACCTTCAGGACAGCTCTCTGCGCTCGTTCGACCCGTAGCATCAGTGTTTTACCGGCACCATCCCAGACCGTTAGGCAATACCCTAGAACAGACTGAGCGAGTGCAAAGTAGATGGTCAATAAACAGCCAAAATCGGCCACGCCTCGTAGTTTTTTAAAAATATATATGAGTTTTCTCACACGAGCTACAGTTGAAGCAATATGTTGCTTCCATTTCAGGTTGCTATCAAGAGTGACTCCAAGATATTTGATACTAGAGGTATTTTCCAATTGTTGACAGCCACAGTTTGCGTGTAAGTTTGGGCAGGTGTGCGCACGAATTTCAATCGGTGTTGGGGGTTGACTTGTCTTCATAGTACAGAATGTGATAAATTTCGTCTTATTGACATTTAGAGTGAGAAGATTTGTGGTCAGCCACCTCATGACGGTGCTCAAGGCAAACTCCGAGTTGAGGCGAGTTTCAGTCCAGTCCCGGCCATGAACAATTAGAGCTGTGTCATCCGCATAAGATATAATTTTGCAGTTGGGTAAAGATAACTGACACAACTCATTGACGTATATGAGAAAAACTGGGGGTCCCAGAACACTGCCCTGGGGGACACCAAAAGTAATGGTCTCCTGGTTGCTGAAGTAGTTTTCAATTTTAATTATTTGTTTACGACCTGTGAGGTAGCTCTTGAAGAGATCGTGGGCCGTCCCGCGAATACCAAGATGCTCTAGCTTCGAAAGAAGTATGGGAATAGAGACAGTGTCGAAGGCTTTGGATAGGTCTAAAAAGATGGCAAGAGTTTTAGATTTATTTTCCCAATGGCCAATAACTGTATCTGTTAGTTCTAATACGGCATCTTCAGTGGACTTTCCAGTTCTAAAGCCATACTGATTATTAGAAAGCAGGTTAAATTTATTTAGGTATTTGGTGAGTCTTTGGTTTATAACTTTTTCGAATATTTTCGAGAGGGTACTCAACACTGAAATGGGTCTGTAATTAGCGACATTGTCCTTGTCTCCCGACTTATAGATAGGGTGGACGACTGCAGTTTTGAAAACATTAGGAAAAGTTCCTGTTGAAAAACACAGATTGAAGATGAAGACAAGGATCGGAGTAAGAATGTGGCGAGTCGCCTTTACTATTGAGGTGGATATACCGTCAAAACCAACAGCACAATTATCTTTAAGGCTAAGGATGATATTTTCCAGCTCAGCACAATCCACGCTGTAAAGGGCCATTGATTGTGGTGCGGACGGTACGGAAGAAGCCGGGATCTCAAAGTTGGGACGACTATCCGAGAGATACTTATAGAGGACAGAGTGTTCGATTTTAGCCGCCAGGAGTCCCCCAACATTTGCAAAGTAATTGTTAACTTTTTCCACAGACTGCGACGGTTCGGTACTGCAGTTTAGCAACTCAGAGGCCGAGTGTCTGGGTTGGTCTAGGTTTGCTACGCGTTTAACAAGTTTCCATGTGGCTTTTGGATTATTTCTAGCCTGCCGAAATTCAGAACATTCATATTCGCGCTTGACTTTTTTTAAGAGATTGTTGCAGAAGGTGCGATAGCGACAGAAAATCAATTTGTGTGTCTCATCCTCTTGGTTTTTTTAAATTTACGATGTAACTTATCCCTGTGATGTATGCACCTCAGCAGGCCAGGAGTAATCCATGGCTTAATAATGCGCTTTCTACTGGGAATTTGTGAAACATGTGAGTGCGATTTGATGGCTAAAGACATAATGGAAACAAGAGATTGCGCAGCTTCATTCGGGTTATGACACTGAAAGATCAAGGAAAAATCCGTACTGTTAATTTCGTCAGCAACCCTAGGCAAATCAATTTTTAAGCTGGTGAGGTGGGGAGTTTTAGTTTTTACATTGAGGTTGCAGAAAGTAATAACAGGAGAGTGGTCAGTGATTAGAGAATCACTTATTAGTGTAGTAGCAGTGTTTTGGGTGCGGAGTATAACATGGTCAAGGCAGTTCGAGAGTCTAGTTGGGAGAGTATAGGCTGGCAGCATCGCATGCGAAGCAGTAAGATTGAGGTATTCATCAGCATTTGGGTCGATGCTCCCAGGTGCAATGTTCAGGTTAATGTCACCAATAATGGCTACAGTTTTAAATTGAGTTAAATTACTAAGCAAACTGTCTAAGCTGCTAAGGAAATTAGTCAAATCTCTGTATGAAGGAGAACGATAAATTGCGATAAAAGCAGCTTTATTTGAGAATTTAATATGAAGAACGTTTGCCTCATTGAATATAGGTGTTTCAACAGTGGCATCAAAGCAATCTCTCAAATAGACTACAACGCCCTCATTCTGTGTTTTATACGACGAAGTGTGTGAGTTGTAGCCGGTTAGTAAGGGAGTAGTTGGGCATTTGCTTAACCAACACTCAGTCAGAATAATAATGTCAGGCAAGTACGATAATCTACTCATAAAAACCACCAGATTATCAAAATTGCTGTTTATGCTACGAATATTAGTGTGTAATATTTTAAGATCATGGAGAGAACAATCCAAAAACTTATCACTAGATTCCGGGGAACAGGTATAGCAATTTGAGACGGCAATGTGCTCAACTTCACTAGTGACCACGGTAAGATCATCCATTTTTAATTATAATAACAAAAAGGTAACAAAATTTTAGAATAGAGTTGTGGAGGTATGCGGAACAGGGTGTAAAGTCCCGCAGACCCCCGTTGAAAAGGCAGGATCCTCCGACCAGACGGGTGTTGTGTCTGGTCCGGGCAACTGCCCAATGGTTGATTTCGGACTGTTGTATATGTTCAAATCGCGCGGAGAACTCTGCTTGCGCGATGTAGAATTCTTGCTATTTTTAGTTCGTGTGCGGCGTCATAGATGTCGCTACAGAGTAATCATACTCGTACTCACAATGTAGCAGCCCCAGGTTTATTGAGCTGACAATGGAAAGACAAACTGAGGGGTTCAGTAAGCAGGTGTTTTTTAAGCATGCTAAGTCTTTTAATAGAGGGAGTATACAGAGTTTGTGGAAAGTGCAGGGTTGTGTGAAAATGTGTAAAGATATGTGTGAGTGTGAGAGGTGAGTAGTATTTACCGGTGTGAGTTTAACAATAGTCCCAAATTTAAGATATTTAAATGTATAACAGTAGATTTGCATGCAATACAATAACACTAAGTTTACGAGGTAATAAGTTAATAAAGTTATATAATAATAGACAACTAGTCACGCGCCTTTTTTGACACGGCCGAGATCCGCCTCGCATTGCACTTGAAAATGAGGACATCCGACTTTTTCCCGCACTAGGATCTTTCCGTGCGAGACCCAACAAAACTGAAAATCGTTTGTTTTTGCAGCATCTCTAGCCAGGAAGAACAGCCTTTTATTTTTAGCTGATAAGTTTTCAGATACGTAGATTTGTTTTGCAGGGCCAGTAATTTTGAGGTGTTCTGTTGTTAATTTAAAGCTATTTTTGTTGTGTTGCCTGAACTTAACTAGGAATTCTGCCTTAGAATTAAACACAAAAATTGCATTTTTTTATTTATAAGTTTATTTTTGTAAAGAGTCATTCTTATGATTGTGCTGTATTCATTTCTATGCTTTATTTAATAAAATGCGACTATATTGAAATCCAAAGTGACGTTTGTCAGTCACGTTTTGGCCTGTATTATTGTTAGCCACAATTTATTTATCTATTAAAAAGTTTCTATGAATGTATGATTTTCTGCATTTTGTAATTAAACGCAAAAATAGCATTTTTTTTATTTTTATGTTTATTTTTGTAAAGTTCCTATCTTATGATTGTATTGTATTCGTTTCTAATGTTTCATTTTGAAAATACGATAATCCAAAGTGACGTTAGTCAGTCACGTTTTGGTCTGTATTAGTGTCAGCCACAATTTATTTTTCTAATAAAAAAGTTTTTACGAATGTAAGGCCATACCAACACACCCCAATATTTTTTTCATGTACAAATACAAACACAAATTACGACTACAATTACAAATTAGTTATAAAACATTCATCGAAGAAGATCTGTAGTTCAAAAGTTCATTTTGCATGAAATGTCAGTCACATTTAATAATTAAAGTAATAATGGCCTTTATTAACAATCTAAAAAATTACATTACATCTTGATATTGCTTAGTTCTACAAAATGGTTTATGCAGGTGAATGTAAATACTAATCTTCATCATCAGACACCGGTTTCTAGATTGTCTTGTTTGCCAGCATAGGCCTCCCCAACTGTTCTCCACAACGATCTGTCTCTCACCTTCCTCGTCGAGATGTCGCGGCAGCGGAGTTTCGCCTCCTCGCGCCACTCCTATAGGTGCGCGAGGACCTTTGCCTCCAGATCCCATGGCGTCAATCCGGTTAGGAGGCACGCCGCCGTACGGGAGATCGTGCGGTATCCTCGGATCATACGGATAGCCATGACCCTTTGGGACGCGTTCATCTGGCGAGCTGATCGCTGCCTCAATGAACGCGCCCACATCGGTGCCCCGTAAAGGGCCATGGACCGCACAATCCCCGCGTAGAGCCTCCGGCAGGAGGCGTTTGGCACCCCCAGATTGGGCAGGAGCCGCTTCAAAGCGGCCCCGGCCCTGTCCAGTCTGGGAACCAAACGTCGGAAGTGCGCTATCTCTTCACCTTATTTTTAAAACTACTGAGCTTAAAAATTTATAAAAACTAAAATAGCTGTACATATAGATTACAGGAAAATCTATAAAAAGTCTACATTATATTTTTTAAACCAACTAAAAAAGGCGAATCATAGTTTAAAAAATAATTTATTCGGAATCCCTTATGCGCGAGTCAGACTCGCATTTAACAATTTTTTATATTTCGTTAACCTATCTCTAGACATTTTTAATATAATGTAGGTATATGCAACTATATTTTAATAACAAAAAAAAACTGTACTATCATAGTAAAATACTTATCATCGTAATGTTGCGATAAATGTCTAGTGTTTAGTTCTTATCTATCTGAATAACTGCGCACCTTAATAAAACTTTCTTTAAAATAACAAGATAACATTGTGAAATGGCAGCATTGGTTACTCTTCATGTTTCATCCTTTTGCAATTTCACAATGTTTCATGTATAAACTTGTTTCCGATGATACAAACATTTTTATTTGCTTCTTTCGTGGTACTTACGTACAATACATCATCATTCTCATCTCATTCTCATCTATCATTCTCAAAATTCCAGTGAATTCCACAGCTGAACACCGGCAGATTCCTACAGGTCAGGTATGTGGCGTAACTTGGGGAAGCATCACCAAATTTTCTGGTCTTGTTTTTCAAACACCTTCTTGACCTTTACCAGATCATCATGTTCTTGTTAAAATAGTAAAACTGTAGTAGTAAACTCACAGTGAAATACGTACCTATATCATAATTTCAAAAAGTACCTGTGAAACCCCGCGACTCACTGGTGAGTCGGACAAAAAAAAAAAAAATTAAAGAGAAAAAAAAAAAAAAAAATCGGCTGTCAACCCGGGTTGTCGTCGAGGTTCAATTTGACAACCCGGATTTGGCCGCGGGGGTTGAAGGGAGTACAATACAAAAAATGAAACATTGTGAAATTGCAATATAAATAAGTTATTCATCATGTGTCATCATTGTTGCTCGGTAAGACTTGTTTACAAAGACGCAATATTTTAAGTTGCTTGGCTAGTGGTACTTTTTTGTGTGAAACTTTGAAAAGGCGCCTCGAGTTTTGGGAAAAAACCAGAGAGTGTGGTATTGTGACCTCACTAAAACCGCCCCGATGATCACCATCAGCACATATAATGGGCACCATACCCTTAAAATACCACTCTGGACCCTTTCTATGCAGCTCTTGCAGCTTCTAGTTCTGGGTTATAACAACTAAAAAGTGAAAAATAAAAAACTTTTTTACAAAAAAAACAACCGACTTCCAAAAAAAAAATACACTAAAAATTAATAAATAACTTTAATTTCGGAAGTCGGTGTCAAATAACGAAGAAGTAAAATACAAACACCGACTTCCGAAATTAAAGTTATTTATTAATTTTTAGTGTATTTTTTCTTTATCTTTTTTGCAGATCTCTTCATTACTATTCGATCTTGCAGGGAAATACCAAGCATAGTTTTCTACATTGGCGTTTGGGTGACTCAGCCTTTGTGAGCGAACACGTCATGCCTGCCTATACCCCTATTTCCAGAAGGGCTTGAAAGAGAATTTAACAGATGTATCCTATTGCTAAAGGGTGCAGCTATTGAAAATTTTCTGACATAAAAAGCTATGAACAGTTTTATTCGACCTGTTAATCGAACCCTTGATATCACGATCAAAGCATCCACACATATGACCTCGAAACCATAAAAGCAACTTACTTTTAGATTAGTAAATATAATTAAGTGTTTCTATATAAAATTCATACTTTACGTCATAATCTTATCGAGGTATTTACCAAAACAACTCTCATTACATCATTAATCAAGACAATAATTTTGTATAAGTCTTGTGTAATATAGGCGAGGATCGTTACTATCAGACAGACATAAACAATTATGCCTTTCCTTATTTTCATGACATTTTCATGAAACAATAATTAAGTATACATCGTCACATAGAAAGCTATTATTTCTTGTTTCATCATTCACTTTCATGTACGTTAAAAACTTCTTTGACTCTGATTCATTCTTTGCGAAGATATTTTTTTTTAATTGCTTGTCTTGTGATACTTAGGTACATACCTGGCATCATTTCTGCCACTGAATGTCGCACAAGCCTGGCCTATGTGATCGGCATGCCCGCGGCCTTATCAGGCCAGAAGAAAAAAAAAAAAAACGGTCATCGGCCTACTAACGCTGCATTCGGTATGTGTGTGTGTCCCGCACTCCTATGTCGAAGTCCTCTTTCTGCGCAGTCGTGAAAAGACGTCATCGCGGCTCCAGGATCCTACCACAAATCGTAAGGCACATGTATACTTGATCATATATATTTCCTTTGTTCTATAACCTACATCCTGTCCTATCTTATATTTTAAAGTATAACTTCATCTGTCACCTTCCAATAACTTTCGTCTTATCGCCACACCCACACCTTTAGTTTTAGGAAACAGAAGTAGTTCAAAATACCGAAGTCCAACCACATTATTCAAGACAATAATTTTTTATAAGTCTTGTGTATCAGAAAAAGTGGAAGTTGCTACCTTTGCGTTTATCAACTATCAACGCTACTATTATAAAATCAACCAATATAGCCTTTTCCCAACTATCTTGGGGTCGGCTTCCAGTCTAACCGGATGCAGCTGAATACCAGTATTTTACATAGAGCGACTGCCTATCTGACCTCCACAACCCAGTTACTGGGTAATACGATACCCCCTGGTAAGACTGCATGTCAGGACTTTCGGGCTTCTGACGAACCGTAACGACTGTCAAAGATCCACGATTGACAGCCGAGACCAATGGCTTAACGTGTTTTCCGAGGCACGAAGGAGTCTCGGTATGTAAAGATGGTCAACCATCCATGGACCAACCCCGGCAAGCGTAGCTTAACCTGATGGATCGACCCGTGTGGCTGGTATTACTTAGCCACGAGCACCTATCATACTACTACTATACTACTCAAATATTATACTATATTAAAGTCCCGTGCACTAGGGACGAGCGTCTTCAGCCGCGTAACTAATTCTGTCTTTCCTTATTTTCATTTAACAATAAATGTCGTCACTGAGAATGCGTATGGACTATTATTTCATGTTTCATCATTTGTTGCGATGCACTTTGACTTGGATTCATAGAATCTGTTTGTGGTTTTGATTCTAAACGGCAAAGGTATCTTAAATAAAATATAAATAAAACAATATATCGAAAAATCTTTTATTTTTCAAATAAAGATCCTCATTCATAATGCCGACGAAATGTTGTACAGTTTGGCAGAATTAATGACAAATACTCGTATAACAGTAAATTTCCGTTATAGTTATAACAGATTTTGAATAAATTAAATAAATAAAAAATCGAATTAGGGGAAATTTTAGGGTCAAAACACAGAAAACGGGAATTAAAATTGCTGCATAATAGGTTTTATTTAATACGTTAAATAAAAAAAAAATAACATCACGCTTCTAACTAAGACTTAAGCAGAAGTGAATTTAGGTATCTATTACACTCGCTAAATAAAAATAATTATATTCTATTTATTATTTTCTAGCACCTAAACCAGTTTTGCCTGCATAAATTCGAGTTATTCCCAGGATATAAAGTTTCATATCTAAATAATTAACTTCTATCACAGTTCAGCCGTTAAGTCGTAACAGTTAAAAAACATGTAGACCGACAGAGTTTCTTTATATTATGTATGGATATTTTGCTATCCATGACGTGCTTTCATTCAATAGTACCTCATCGGCAGGTACAGTACCTGGCAATAATTAATAACTCATGTCTTTACAACGCAGGCATATTAATTAGTAAGTAAGGAGCGTCAGAGTGTGACGTAGCTACAGCAATATTTATTCGAGTGACGTTGGTGGGTGTGGTCGGTATCTCAGGACGGTGGTCGGCGCTTGCGCAACGGTCAGCCCAGGTCGGGGTTATCAAACATTGACACGCGACGGTATCTCGGTGCAGTATTGTTTTTATTTTTATAATTATATTTATATGGCAATGTTTTGTTTGTTTTAAGTTTTGACCCCTGAACGTCCGACGGCATACCCGTATGCTGTTCCAGATTACGCGGCTTAAACCTCTATTATTAAATAACTAAAGATCTTATATCCTGTGGCATGGTTCACATGCATTCTTAGATAGTTATTACATAGTGTTAGAAAAAAAACGCAACACAAAACGCAACGCAAACGCAGAAACGCAATTTTAAAAAGCCGTTATGTTGTTTTGATTTCGTAATTTGAAGTTTGAGTGTGAATAATAGGAAAATATGATATCGGACTCTACAACTCCAACACAACAACTCTATTACTTGTCTATTCATAGTGCAACATGCAAAATTTCATGTAAATTGATACAGTGGTTTTAACAACTACCCACACACACACACACACACACACACCATTCCCGACAAATCGTTGATAACAGAATTTGAATAAAATTCAACTCTTGAATTACAAGTATTGCTTACATGTTATTCTAAGGTCTGTTTATTCAACAACCCAAAAAAGTTTACTTTAAGTGCCTCGCTCCAATAGAAACCTCAGCAAGTTGTTTTTTATGAGCTCGGTCGTAAATATGTCAAACTGCGATAAGAGGCGCGGCAGTTGAGGAGTTAAAATCCTTAATAAGAACTATTATTAAGGTTAAGTCTACCCATTCTGGAGAGACCAGTGCAGTAGAAGTCAGATACGCAGTTCCTTTATGTAAAACTAACTTCTGAATTAGTATTTCCACCCATTATAAATTATCCGTTTAGCCTACGTGCTATTCCACACTATTTATATCTGTGCCAAATTGCATCCTGATATGGTCAGCCATTCTGGCGTGTTTAAATAACAGATATCCTATCCCATTCCTATATAATATTTGTAGGAAAAATCATCGAATAACTTCTCCCGCTCCACCCAGAGCGTGAGAAGATATTTAATGATTTTTGATTTTTCTGGGTGGAGTGGGAGGGTGTGTCAGACACTTACAGACTAAATCCCACCCATGTTCCTTCTGATGCCTGTGCCAGTGCCGAGGTGACTCTCTCTGGCATAGGCAACAGAACCCCTCAATCACGAGCTGCAGCTGCTGCTGCTGGTTAAACTGGCAGCTGATCCCAACATAGTTAGAAATGGCTAGGCATATAGAATATCCCGGGCCTGCGGACGGCGAGTAGCGGGTAACTCGCCGTCCGATCAGCACCAGGCCCGAGAGTCGACGGCGCGTAGTGTTCCACGCGCGCCTCAAAGAGTTGTCAGCAAAGGACGGGGCCTGCCACGGCCAGTGCCTGCCCGGGGGTGGAGGATAAATTCGAAAGAGTTACCTCGCCCCCGGGCGCGTAGGGCAGGGAGGAACAGGGGTGGGTTTTAGTCAGTAAGAGTCTGACACGCCCTTCCGCTCCACCCCAGAGCGGAAAGAGTCATAAGATGATTTCCCACCCCCAAAAAAAAAAAAAAAAAAAAAAAGGCATATAGAATATAGGATGATTATTGAGTATTTTAAATCTGTCTTGAATAATCTTTCTCGGAATACAATATTTTTTGACTCATTTCATATCTGCCATCGGCTATTTAGCCATAATCAGATTTTCTGTCTTAATTTTTGTGTTGCAGGGGGTATTTCAGCAAATAGGTACTCTCCCATCCTCAGAATAGTTCACCCTCAAGTTAGTGTCTCCAGTTGCAATATTTGCCGTCGTCTCAGCCTTGTGATGTCATTATTATGTCTCGGAATACATGGCACATATTCTATAAAACTTTTTATACTATGAATGCACGGCACAGTTGGCAAAGTGGTTGAGCAATTGGCTGCTGTGCTGTAAGTTGCGGGTCTGATTCCCGCACGGAACAAATATATAACATGTGTATGGCCAACAGATAGTTGTTCCGAGTCTGGGAGTCTTGTGTATGTGCGTTAACAACGCACACACGATACAGGAGCAAAACTTATCACAGTGATGTCAAAGGGTTCGCCATCCCTGCTATACTTGGATTAATTAATGTGCTACGTGGGTTAGCATTTATTGTTGGCATTTGGTTGGGACAACAATAAATGTTATCATTTTATTGTTGGCCCAACAATAAATGCTATTAGGGTTATTACGTATCAACTTAATTAATTCAAGTATATTCCGTTATAATCTGTTATTTACGTAGATACCTATTGGTATTTACGTAAATAACGGAATGCCGCCGCGCCGGATGTGTGTGCAAGAAACGTCATATTATTACACAAGTAATAAAGGTAAATTTTGGTAAAAATAAATGGCCACGTGTGCCAAACGACGCAACACCCTCGAAAAAAAAACTTTTTACAAACACCGACTTCCGAAATTAAAGTTATTTTGCACTGTTTTGTTTTTTTTTTTTGGAAGTCGGTTCTATTTTTTGTGAAAAAGTTTTATATTTTTCACTTTTTAGCCGTGGTTCCGCAGTAAATTGTGGAAACAATACATAGATAAATAATCGCATTCATTGCGAGTCATTTGCTGTTATTGATTGAAGAGTTCCACTGCCTATCTCCGAAAATCTTCATCAGATCCTAATGTATTATATATGACAACCTTTCTTGAAAAACATGCATTTGAATAACGAAAACTCCATTGAAATCAGATCTGTAGTTTTTGAGAAAATTGCAGATAGGTTATAGACGCACGTGCGCGAATTTCATACGGCTGTTGTGTTAAGATAAAAGTGAATTAATACTAATTACGAGTCACCATAGATATACATACATACATACGGGTCGAAAACAGAACCTCCTATTTTGAAGTCGGTTAAAAATATGTAAAATTTCATAAATATAATTAAATTATTTAGTTTATTTATTTAACAATAAAGATTTTTTTTTAAATATTTATTATCAATTATTTTGAAACACAAAACTTTTTGAGAAATGGCTTTATTGTTTTTTTTTCATTTTTTGAAGGACAAAAGGTGCCTAACCAGTATTTTCAATGTTCCCACTGCTCGGACATAGGCCACCTCTCTGTGAGAGGCTGATCGCTGTAATCCACCACACGGGCCGAATGCAGGTTGGTGAATCTCACATGTTTTCAAAAGTTTGGTTTCTAGGACATGCCGGTTTCTCCACGATTTTCTCCACCGTTTTGAGAGCAATGGTGATGAAAAAATTACTTACACAAAGTAAAGCGTCTGCCTGAGTTTGCACCCACGACCTGCAGCTCCTATGCCACCACTGGGCCACCGCTGCTCTCAAACTCCTTAATATCAAGAAAAACAAAAAAAAAAACCAGCGAGTGAGCCTTACAGTAGTCGCATATGATGTGTAACATTTGACATCTCACATTTGTAATAAGCAACATTAACATTCTATCCTGAAAAATAAAATTAGAACGTTTAGTTCCGATTTCGACAGCGCACAGACTTGTCGAGCGCGCGCTCTACTATCTGACGACCAACTCTAACATCGCGCCCGCTCATTGGTCAAATCAAATAGCGCGCGCTTTCCCGGCTTTTTGTTATATACTTCTATCCCATTTCACGAAATCACTCCCACAAATTAAAGAAAAGCGATAGGAAAGATGTTACAAAAAATTGTGTTTAGAACACAAGTAAATATTAATTTGTTGATAAAAGTAAATAATTTCGAGAAATATAATTATTTATCTATGATGTTCAATTTATTGATTAGCACAGTATAATTTATTTACAAAACTGGATTCTGAACCAGTCAGGAGGCGCAAAAATACTAAGTTTATTCATCGTTACAAAATTACCTTGGAACTGGCTATAGTTTTTTTTAATCATTGATAGGCACGTGTTTGACCACTATCTCACCTGACAGATGGTTAGCGATGATGAGGTCGAAGATGGAGCACCCTTGCCTAGAAGTAAACTATTCACTCTTGACTTAAAGACTCCCAGGTTGTAGCTATCAGGAAACACAGTTCTTTTATCTCTAACTACTATCAATCAGCTTTTTGGATGGTGATTCCCAAACTAGGTAGAATTGATGTCTTGGGGATGTCCCCAAAATACAAGTTGTACAGGTGACTAGCATTTTATTTATTTACTAGTTTTTAGGGTGCCGGACATTCGAATGTAAAATCGTATTCCTTTTAAGATCACTCGTGCGTCTGTCTGTCTGTCCGGCTGTCCGTCTGTCACAGCTAATTTATCTCTCGAATCAAATCTAATGGCCCGATTAAGTTGAAATTTGCTTCACAGGTGTACTCCCGCTCCACCCAGAGCGGGAAAAGTCATTGGATGATTTTTATGGGAAGGTCCACATGCCAAATTAATTTATTACAGTGGGTGTTCTACGTCCTCTTTGAATTGCCGCTCTGCTGCTCTGATATTGTAGACAAAAATGGCGAGAAATGCCTGTTGTCGCCTAGCAGACGCAGTGTGGCAGCGCACAGGTAAATAAACATTTGTTATAGTGCGCTTGTTATTTTTTTGGGAAATATGTGGCGTAATACCATGCTGCTTAAGAACAACCTGCAAAATAAAATTCTGTCTCACGGTGAGCACTTCACACTTTTCGTATAGGATCTTGGTGGGAAATCTGAAGGGTCTAAAAGTACTACTACGGTACTTTAAGTAGGGATCTTTGGGCCCTTCCGAGGTGTATCATAAAAGTCTTGCATCCACCACCCCAAACAGTACTGCAATAACCCAAAACCGACTGCACAAGTGCGTAGTACACAGTGCGAAGGAGTTCGAAGTTTGCTACGTGTCTCATTTTTTTGAAAGCCCAAATAAGTTTCCTTATACGCGTTGTTGTGATGTCAATGTGCTGTCGCCAGCCAAGCTTTTCATCCACTATCCACCAAGATATTTGACATGTGTAGATTTTGTTATGGCGGTGCATGAGCATTCCACAGAAGAAGCCAAGTTGCAGTCATGTAGTTTAATATTTATACTTATAGGTTTAATTTTGGAGAAAGAGAATTGGAAAAATGTAGATTTAGAAAGGTTCAAGGTAAGACGGTTAAATCTTAACCAATGGCCTATTTTATGCAGTCCTAGCTCAGCACATTGCCGAACTTCATCCCAGGTCCCTCCATGAAATACTAATACCGTGTCGTCAGCGTAGGTAAATATCTTACCGCTTGTAAGTGGTACCTGACACAGGTCATTTATATAGACCAAGAAGAGACTCAGGCCGAGGATACTGCCCTGTGGGATGCCATAGGTAACCCATGCATCAGAACTAACATAATTTTCGATTTTAACTCTTTGCGTCCGGTCGGAAATGAAATCCTTAAAAATTTTGAGAGCAGTACCACGTATACCGATCTTTTCCAACTTGTCCACAAGGAAGGGAATCATGACGGTGTCGAAAGCCTTTGCCACGTCAAGAAATATGCCAACACATTTCTGTTTTTGGTCTAGCTTAAGTGTGACGTGATCTACCAGTTGACTTACAGCGTCTTCTGTGCTCTTTCCCGACCTAAAGCCAAACTGGGTATCAGCCAGGATCTTATTGTGCTGCAAAAAGTTTGTCAGCCTGTTATTTAATGCCTTTTCTAATATTTTTGACATGGTCGTGAGAACTGAAATGGGCCTGTAGTTTCCAACCTCATCCTTCTTCCCCCCCTTGTGGACTCAAACTACCTCTAATGTACTCATTACACGTTACTCCACACATCCATCTCAACATTCTCATCTCCGCCACATGTAATCTTTTTTCATCCGTCTTTTTCACAGCCCAACATTCTGACCCATACAGTACGACAGGTCTAATCACGGACTTATAGATTTTCCTCTTTAACTTAAGGGGCATCCGTCGGTCGCAAGTTGTTCCAGTGACCTGTCGCCATTTCATCCATCCTGAGTTGATCCTGTGCGTTACGTCTCGGTCAATATCGCCATCCCCCTGAACAAGCGACCCGAGGTATCGAAAGTCGGAGCAGATTGGTATAGGCGTTCCGTTGATAGCTACAGGTATAGGACTGGAGAGACCACCGAAATCGCAGAACAGATATTCCGTTTTGGTTCTGCTCAATTTCAGGCCCACCCAGGTCTTTGCTACCACGCCTCCAATCAGCTCTGAACCTCTAAGCCGCTTTCGGCAACCAGCACAATGTCATCAGCAAACAGTATACACCAGGGAGCCTCTTCCTGGATGTCCGACGTCAGAGCGTCCATTATCATCAGGAAGAGGTAAGGGCTGAGAGCCGACCCCTGGTGCAAACCGACCGCTACTCTGAAACTCAAACACAAAACCTCTCGAGGCACCCGGTCATATGTCTTTTCGAGGTCAATGAACACCATGTGCAAGTTTCTATGCACAGCTCTGTATTAATCGCACAGCTGACGGATAGCTAAAATAACATCCATTGAACTGGTTTTGTGAGATTTCACTCTCTTCTCTCAGCCGCTTTTCAATAACTTTTTCCCATGCTTTCATACTATGTGATATTAGCTGTATTCTTCTATAGTTGTTACACTCCAACACATCACCTTTGTTCTTGAAGATGGGCACCAACGAACTGTTGCACCATTCATCAGGTATGGCTTGTTCCAGCAACAACTTATTGAAGAACAAAGTTAACCACGTCCATCCATCTACCCGTAATGACTGCCACACTTCAATTGGTATTCCGTCTGGACCAATTGCCTTACCATTCTTCATTCTATTCACTGCTATTCTCAATTCATCCACACTGACCATTCTCACTAACCCCTCATTCATTGGTTTATTCTCTACAACACCACTCCAGATATTTTCCTCATTCATCAATCTTTCAAAATAGCCTTTCCATCTATCCTTAATCTTTTTATCCTCTGATAAAAGCATTCCAGCTTCATCTCTTACTCATCTTATCCGACTAACATCCTTTGCCTTCCTCTCTCTGGCTCTAGCAAGCCGGTACAGATCTTTTTGGCCAGCTGGACTGTCCAGTGTATCGTAGTTTGTCCTGAGCTTTTGTTCTCGCTATTGCCAAGGCTTTCTTAGTTTTTTTCTTTAACACATCATACTCGCTCTTTTTTTCAGCTTTCAAACTAACGCTTTCCAGTTCTACACTCTGCCATTCCTTGAATTTCTTCTTTTTTTCCTTCAACACTTCCTGTATTTCTGTAGACCACCACCATGTACCCTATTGTGCCTCTTCCTTTTGTCTCTCCCAAGATATCCTTCGCTGCAACAATAATACACCCAGCTATCTCATTCTAACTTTGATTTCTTTTTCTTTCCAGTTCGATCAATCATGTCTCCTATTTCTATCATTTTTTCTACTACTCGCTCTCTAAACTGGAAGCGAACCCCAAGATAGTTGGGAAAAGGCTAGGCAGATGATGATGACTCGCTCTCTAAATTCCTTATTTAAAAATTCCTAAATTAAAAACAATAATAATATAATTAAATTAAATTTCTTATTAAAATATTAAATTTAAATTAATTACTTAATTAATAAACTAAAATATTAAATACAATTACTTCATTACAAAAATATCAAATTAAATTATTAAATCAAATTATTATAATTTAATGATTATTCAATTATATTATTCAATTCATACTAAATTATATCTGAGTTAGCAAACGATAATAAGAGAAATAATAATAATAATAATAAATACTCTAAAATAAAAACTCTCTTTTACTTGTCTGGTTTTCCAAGCAATTACACACTCACACACAACCACTTTCAGACTAACCCCATACAACACACTTTCATAAACACTCCTCATTATAAACCTCTACCTACCTGATATAAATAAGATTGTATAGTTAACATCAGAATGAATGATCTACTGTTTTCAAGGATCTGCATCAACCCATTAAAAGTACGAACACAGTTCTTCAAGATACCGGATAATATCCAAGTTTGAAAGACAGGGGTCTTATTTCTGTAAAATAGCTACTACTATAAATGTAATTTCAATAATAATGTTACCTATAGTCATATTTTTGTGAAATAAATTACTTACTTACACACTCTCACCGCCATGTGGTCCGCCGGCCGCCCACATAAATTTCGGTGCAGCAAGCCACAACAGATTCTTTAATTTTTACAGGCAGGCCATGTGGGCTGCCTGCGTACCACAACTAGCGCGCCAAATTCTATGACAATAGTACTTGTTGCAACCTGCACATATTTGTAAGGGCAGGTCATACGTGTAATTAGGTCGGTTGCTCGCGCGCCGCCCACATGGCCTGCCGTAAAAGTTTTTCGCGCCAATTTCACACAAACTTCGCGCGCGCGTTTAGAAAATGTCGAGTTCTAGTGACTCTGATTATCAACCACCCCCATGTTATGATCGATCCGGGGCTGAATCAACTAGCAGTGAATCATGTTTATCTTCTGACGATGATTTACCTACGATTCTGATTCTCCAATCTACTAATTCTGATTCAGCAGCTCGTGATCATAGTCAAAGAGACCATAAATTCAGCAAATCATTAATGGTTGATCACAGAGGATGACTTATTGGGCGAAGGTGCGTACATGTTATGAGAGGAACCGAGCTGCTGGACTATCTGCAAAGGACGCCAGAGACCGAACAAAAAAAGTGAATACCGTGTGTCTAAAATGCCCGACTCAACCTAGTGTTTGTGGTCAATGTTACGGAGAAATTCACATTTTCGTAAAAAGAAATTAAACTTTAATTTTCTATGATTATGTTTTCATATAATTTCTCTTTTTTATTTTATATCAAAAAAATTTCTTTTCTTTGATCTCATTTTTTTGTGACAACATCATCATCTGCCTAGCCTTTTCCCAACTGTCTTGGGGTCGCCTTCCAGTCTAACCGGATGCAGCTGAATACCAGTATTTTACATGGAGCGACTGCCTATCTGACCTCCACAACTCAGTTACTGGGTAATACGATACCCCTTGGTAAGACTGGATGTCAGACTTTCGGGCTTCTGACGACCCGTAAGATTTTTTGTGACAACATAATCAATAAAAATGACTTAATAAACTAGCTTTACTTACTTGACTTTGAACCTTATAAATCTATAAATATAGTCCGATTTACATCAATTTTTTTTCATTAGTAGCTCTTTCGCTCACCAATTTAAATCAGACGACACCGAATCCTTATCTATCAAGCCAAGCTCTATAAAAATAAATGAATTTGTGGTATCACAGCGGACCACACGGCCTGCTGGTAAACTTAACTACGTGTCCCGCCGGCCGCCCAGATGGCGTGCTATAAAAGTTACACAAAATCTAGCGTGGCGTGGTATAAAAGACATTGCATGGCCCGCGCGCCGCCCACGTGGCCTGTTGTTCTAGAAAAACCTTAAATATGAATGGCGGTGAGTGTTAATATTTTTATACATATATACATAGATAAGTATTAGTTCTAAGTTTCATTTTTCAAAATGGAAGGAATGAGATTTTTCACACAAACCGGTTTTCCCCTTTTCACTCCGATAAGTTGATTATGAAAAATTTTTTTGACTCGTTAAAATTACTTTACTTTTAGACTATTTATACCAATTTTCGAGTTAAATGAAGCAAGCAAAAAACTGTTCCCAAAAAACTTCAACACCCGTTTATACCCCTTTAGGGGGCGATTTTGGAAAAATTAAAAAAAAAACGTCATTTTTATTTTTCATTATACATTATTCGTGCTGAGTTTTAACATTATCGGACCAAGCGTTAAGATCTTTCCATACAATCTTTAACACCCTCTACACCCCCATTTGTGGTTAGTTTTGGAAAATTAATTATGTCGGATCCTTTTATTTACTTAGATACATGTTTCTGCTAAGTTTCAAGTTTTTAAACCCAAGCAGTAAGATTTTTCATACAAACTTCCATCCCCTATTTTACGCCTTTAGGGGTGGAATTTCCAAAAATCTTTTCTTAGTGGATGCCTACACTGTATAAGTTATCTATGTGCAACATTTCAAGTCTCTAGGTCCAGCGGTTTGGGCTGTGCGTTGATATATCACCCAGTCAGTTTACGATTTTATATATACAGATTTAAGCCAATCTGTTAAGAACTTAGTACTACTCATACTAAGTATTTATAAGCTTGTAAATGTATTACTTTGTAAAAGGACTCAAACAAATAAATTATTATTATCTTACTATTATTGCGATAATATAGAAATATGAAACTGGTCTGAAAAGGAAGCTGGAAGGTGGACAACCAAACAAGATGGCAGCATCGTGTTTGGTCTTATTGCACATGTTTGACAAGCTACGTTAGACTCTGACTAAGGTCTAATGACAAAGCCGAAAGGTGTCCTTAGGATCTCTGCAATCAAAAAAGATAGCACCGTCGTGTTTGGACTCATTCGATGTATATTAAAAAGTGATTTCACAGTTGATAGTACCCAGGGTCTGATGATGGAGTTGGAAGGTTAGCCAAAGGATCTACCAAACAAGATAGCATCATCGCGTTTGGGCTCATTTGATATGTACTGAAAAGTGATGTGTAGGAGGTGCCTGGAATCTCTAATGATGGTGTCAGAATGTAGCTATTGGATTGGCCCAGGGTCTGATGATAAAACCGGAAGGTGAGCATAACAACTCATCAACTAAACAAGATAGCACTATCGTGTTTGGATTTATTGAATTTGTACTGACTAGTGTTATATACCACTAGATGGTGATCAGGATTTGATAATATATATAGGATCTTCAACCATACAACAAAGCACCGTTGGCTAAGACTCATTGCATGTACTTTCTGACAAGTGTCATTAAACTAGGTGATGACTACGGTCTGATGATAAAGCCAGAAGGGCTATACATAAGTACTAAACAAGAAAGTGCCGCATTTGTTGATCTCGTCGATTTTATCTTGACTAAAACTATAGTTCCAGTTTAAGTCCAGGGTCTGATGTGGGATCTGAAAGGTCATATTAAGAAACCCTCAAATTAGCAATGTAGCCCGATGAGGTACCCGCGGCCGCTACCGCCGCTGGAGAAGCACTGGGCGTAGGACGTCGAGAGACGATCTCTGGCCACTGGCGAGTAGTGGGTAGCTCGCCGTCCGATCAGCATCAGGCCCGTGAGTCGACGGAACGTAGTGTTCCACGTGCGCCTCAAAGAGATGATTGTCAGCTACCACTGACGGGGCCCATCGTGGCCGGTGCCTGCATGCCTAGGGGTAGCGGATAAATTCTTAACAGAGTTACAGCACCCCTGGGCACTCAGGCAAGGACAGAACAGGAGTGGGTTTTAGTCAGTAAGAGTCTGACACTCCCTCCCGCTCCACCCAGAGCGGAAGATGTCATTGGATGATTTCCCAGCCCGCAAAAAAATATACAATCGTGGTACAAAGGCGGACTTAATGCAACAAGGCAAACGCGGGAAAGTTGAAAATTTATTTTTACAGAAATTTAGCAAAAGGATGAAAATGTCCTCATCAAAAAATAATAATTGAAAAATGTGTCATTCAAATCCGGTTGGCACTTGAGACGTGACTGATCAAGAAACATCTGACCATAAAGATTTTCACATTACTTATAATACCTGAATATTAAAAATATTAATTAATTCAACATAATTATTAATAAAAAAACAGTATAAATAAATAAGCTGCAGAAGGATAACATAAACAATAAACAGTAATAACCCATTTAAATAATGTACGGTTAACAATGGCACGTGTGACAAATACACTACTTAGGTACATGTCTCACGATGTTCGCAAGTTCAACAATGAATCATCCTACTCATTGAAATACTCCTCGGAGTGAACGACACGTCGTGAGTTAAAGTAATGACCAATGACCAATGACCTACCACCTGATGAAGGTCGCGGAAACCCGCCGCAAGAGAATGTGACTGGTCATTTTGGCCATGACTTTCTAAGAGTGAGAGATTTTTTTTATTTATTACCCTATCTACAATTGTTATCTATTAGACAGTTTTTAATCTAATAAAACAAGCTACTCGTATAATACAATATGATGTGATAGACTAAAAAGTAGTGGGTGCTAATTACGGTAGCTTCGTTAAAATGTAATTCGGGTCTTGAAATATATTTAGTTGTCTAATGACTAAATAGATCAGCGACGAGCTTTTAGCGTTTATTATATGCTTTTCAAGCGACCGTATATTGTAAAAATTATACTAAAAATTAAAAAATTACTTTATTTTATTTATTTCTTTATTTATTTATTTATGCACACACAAAAACAATTACAAGAGAAAAATGAACAAATACAGATAGAAGAGCACAAAGGTGCTGCTTATTTCAAAAGAATTTTCTTCCAGCAGACCTGCGACTGGAAAGTTGGTTGAGAAATGTAGACACAGTGTGTATAAATAGATATAGAAACATAAAATAGACTAGAATACATAAATATTTCATACATAAAATATACCTAATACATAATTAAATATAAAATAAATATCAATAATAAATTTAATCACGGAATGGTGGAGAGGTAATGCTCTTTGACTAGTTTCTTGAATTGGTAGACAGTTTAAGAATCACGGATATTAGGTGGAAGTGAGTTCCACAATCGTACCGCATGAACAGAGAAGGAGTGGGAATAGAAGTGGGTTTTATGGGATGGGAAATTGAGATGATGCTTAAGGCGGGATCTACAAGGGGCGTCGGCAGGGCGAGTAAACGAAAAACGATCACGCAGGTAGCCAGGATATTTAGGATTACAAAGGATGTTGTACAGGAGACATAATATCCGAGTGTTCCTGCGAAGACGAATAGGGAGCCACTTGAGATCCTTGCGAAACTGAGAAACATGGTCGAATTTCCTTAGACCAAAAACAAAACGAATGCACAGGTTTTGCAAGCGTTCAAGCTTGTTTAAGAGCTCCTCAGTGGCATCCAGATAGCAGGCATCAGCGTAATCAATGATCGGCTGAATTAAGGTTTGAGCTAAAGTAATTTTAGTTTTAAAGGGTAAGAAACTTTGCAGGGATTTTATAGAGTGGAAGGTGAAGTGTACTTTACGACTAACCTCGTTCACTTGAGCTCGCCAAGAAAGGTGGTTGTCAACTAAGACACCGAGATTCTTAGCCAAGTCGGTGTATGCAATGATTGAGCTGTTAAGGGATAATGGCGTCAATGTGGAAACGTCAAGCGCAGTGCGGTAATACCGACTGCCTATGATCATAGCCTGGGACTTGGAAGGATTAATCTGTAGCCTGTAAGACTTAGCCCATTGATTAATACGCTCCAGGTCATGATTCATGGCATTAACCGCTGAGTCCGCGTCAGCAAGCAAGAAATGACGATAAAGCTGCAAATCGTCTGCGTAAAGATGAAAATTAGAAGTGATAAGTGACCTTAGTGACAGTATTAATGAAAATAGAGAAAAGAAGTGGAGAGAGAACGCCACCCTGAGGAACACCAGCAGTGAGATCACTCCAATTAGAGAAAATCTCGTCAAGGCAAACACACTGAGAGCGACCCCGAAGGTAAGAGTCAAGCCAGGATAAGGCAGAGGAAGAGAAGTTAATAGAACGAAGGACTCCAAGCAGTATGTCAAAATCCACTGAGTTGAACGCACAACTGAAATCAAGTAGAACTAATAAAGTAAGAGATTTATTGTCCATAGCCCAGCGGATGTCGTCAGTGACTTTCAGAAGTGCAGTTACAGTGCTGTGACCAGCACGAAAGCCAGATTGTAAAGGGGAAATAACAGCATTTGACGTTAGGTATCTAGAAATTTGACCATGAACAATGTGTTCGAGAACTTTAGAAAGAAAAGGTAGAATGGAGATGGGTCTGAAATGAGAGAAGGACGAAGGATTGTTTATTTTGGGAAGAGGTATTATGTGTACCTGTTTCCAGGCTGAAGGAAATGTGCCAGAGAATAAGGAATAATTGAAAATTTAATTCGGAAAAGTGAAAAATTAAAAACTTTTTTACAAAAAAAACAACCGACTTTCAAAAAAAAAAAATACACTAAAAATTAAAAAATAACTTTAAATTCGGAAGTCGGTGTTTTTAATTTACTTCTTCGTTATTTGACACCGACTTCCGAAATTAAAGTTATTTTTTAATTTTTAGTGTATTTTTTTTTTGAAAGTCGGTTGTTTTTTTTGTAAAAAAGTTTTTAATTTTTCACTTTTTAGTTGTTATACCCCAGAACTAAAAACCCCAATAACGTGGAATTTAAACATTAGGAGAACACCAAAACGTCATCGAGATATTTTTCGTTTTTGTTCAGTTTCTCAAAAAGCGCTAAAGCAAATTCGGTAAAATTTATGTGGGACCACCTCGGAAGTATGTTCTTTCGGATAAAAAAAGAATTTTGAAAATCGGTTCACAACTGACGGAGAAACAGGCGGATACAAATAAAAAAAAAAAAAACATACGTACAGTCGAACATAGAACCTCCTCCTTTTTCGAAAGTCAGTTAAAAATAAGCCACTGTTGTTATGACGCAGCATGGCGATAATTCTTAAACAACTAAATTTTTTATATGTTACGCATCCGGACCTCTGCCTATTAGAAGCTGGCAAGCTTCTAATAGGCAGAGGTCCGGACTTAGGTATAGTTATTTATGTACTTGCATCGAAATGTTGATACTAATAATGGATCTTTCCGGGATTTCTAATGGACAATCCCGTGTGGCCAACAATATTACAAATAAATAATAATAAAAACCTCTATTGTTTTCTTTTGTTCTCACAAGCTACCTACGAGTATGTTGTGTGAACTACAAATGTGGCAACATAGCGCGCGCGTGCGCATTGCAATTTTGCAACTTCGGACATCCGATGTCGTTGATGTAAATTTATTTATTTATTTATTTATTTAGTACACATACAATTATTTTTACAGGTAAACCCAATGTAATAAAAGTAGTCGTATAATGTGGTGCGTGTGTGTGTACTGTCAGTCCTTTTACACCTGCGGCCTGTGGGTTAACTATACGCAGCGGACATACGGCGCTCTGCGTGTTCAGTACAATAACGCGTTCCGGGTGCTGATGGGGCTGCCGCGCCACTGCAGCGCCTCCGCGATGTTCGCGGCGGCTGACACAGACGGCTTTGCGGCCATAATGCGCAAACGGTGCGCTTCTATCATGCGCCGCACGCGCGACAGTCCCAACACCATCCTGCGAGCGCTGGCGGACCGGTGGGACTCTCCGATGTTGGCTCGCTGGATACGGCTGCACGCAGTCATATAGTGATTTGCCACCATCATCGGAGCCCAGTGGGACCTCCCACTTGTTATTCCTGCTCCCAATTGAATTAGTCTTATTATTAGGTAATCAATCAGTTATTATTACTAACACTAGTCTGTAAGCTCGCCATTGTACTAACAAATAAATATGGATGTAATATGAGTCCGAAATAAATGATTTATTATTATTATTATTATTATTATAATGATAATTGACCAGTCCTAAGCCGTGGCTCAGGGTACCGGTACAAGTTACTTAGAAGACAATACACTAATTGTCACCCTCTGGAATTCCGCCAAAGAGCAGGAAAAAATATCCAAACGCTGAGAGATACTATTCATAATAGTAACCGCCCGACACACAGGTGAAAACTTTAATACGTTTGTACGGGCTACCGGAGTTTTAAACAGGCTATCCCTAGGTCCCAACCGTAGCTTACTGTTTGGAACGAGCAATCCCAACGATTCCAAAATTTGCGGATTATTAAGCATCCCACGAAAAACCATAAAAACATATTTCGCTAGAGCAAGATTACGCCTTACTTCCAACTTATAGTACCCAACCATCCCTATTACAAAGAGAGTTGGGTACATAAGTGGGTAAAACGGGTAGACGCCAAATTGCCTCATGTATAGGTACCGTGTAAACTTGTTCTGCATCTTCTCCACCATCTGAGAATATTTAGTTTCATAAGGATTCCAGATGATAGCACTAGTTTCCAAGTTGCTTCGGACCAACGCGTTATAAAGTGATTTCACTGCTGCCATGTTAGTGAAGTCACGGGTTTCTCGCATGACAAACCCAAGATTTTTGAAGGCCTTTTTACACACATGCACAACATGAGCTCGAAATGACAGATCCTCAGAAAAGGCAACGTGCAGTGGTTTAAATTGTGTAAGAGTAAATAGCTTTTTTATTTAATAAGACACGGGAATTTCCTGCTCTTTAAAATTATTTTCGGGATTTGAGGTATATCCACTTTATTCTTTCGGTGTATGAAATCAGTGTCAGTACTTAAATAACTCTCTAATTCCGACCTCTGCTAATAAGTGTATTCAGATTCAGATTCATTCATTTGCATGTGTAAATAATATACATGGTATGATGCTTAAGGCGCAGTTATACGACTTTTAATAGTTTTTAATTGAACATCACGTCTAAACGACTAGTCTAGTTTCTTTTGAAAAAAAAAATGTTTCTCTAGACAATTGTCGTCGTAATTTGATCTGAGAATATTTGAAATTATATTTTAATGTAACATAGTGTAATTAATTTGTAAAGTTATCTAGCGCGGATAAAAAATTGAGAATCACGCAAAAACTATAAAGCGTACTTTTATGAAACCTTCAATACTTTAAAGATCATTATTTTAATAAGTTAGTCTAAGTGTTTTAGATATAAATGTTGTTTTTTGTGTAATAAATTAATGATGTGTCTAATTTCGGACAGCGCTCCTTGATGGGCTAGCCCTATTACTGGGTAGACGTACGACGCGTTACGTGACCTCAGCACAGAACACGCAAGCTAGCCACTCAAGGTCATTGGCAGTTAATAGCGCCTTAGGATAAGTGTTATAAGGAATTCTTTGGGTCAACTTCTTTGGCCATGGCTGGTGCACGAATTAGGTTGAAAGACAATAAGATCTCAAAAAATTAAAATAATAAACAAAAAAAATACAGAGAACAACAATAATAAATAAATTAACATTAATATGAAATACAAAAAAATTGGTAAATAGTCATGCGAATCAAAATAAATAGAATAGATTCAGTAGCGATTTGTCAATATTAAGCAATTCATTGACATTATAATAAGCTTTTTCGGACAGCATTTTTTTAAGGTTTCCTCAACTGGTCTGTATTTAATTTTTTAACACAGTTTTGGATATTATTATAAATTATTGGCACCCTGCATACAACGCTTTTAAGCAGTAGCGCTGTCTTAAGGGCCTACCTCCACATAAGTGACGCCCTCATTGAATAAAAAATCATATCTTAGCATAGAAAATAAAGATTAAAGAATCCTATGTTGCGTTTGTTACAAAGAGGAAAAAAACGGCCGCTTTTGACACTTTTGCCTACTATTTTGGATACGAAACATTTTGAGTAGTGTTTTAACAACGTAAAAATACCTTATCCTCTTTGTAGTTAACGCAACATAGGATTCTATAATATTTAATTTCTACGCTTTGCTACGTTTTTTTATTCAATGAGGGCGCCACTTGGCGGATATATACGCCTTAATAAAGATCCAATATTCGAGGAAACAAATGAGGGTTATTTCTGAAAAACAGAGATATGTCCAAAATATAAAGTGACGGAATTGTGAGGATTTTATGCATTGTAAAAAATGGTTTACCGCTCTCAGTACTAAGGATACCGAACATAGCACGTATGCATCGATTTTGCATTTTAAATGCCATATCTTTAATTAATGAGTTGCCCCAAAAGATAATGCCATATTTAAGGACAAATTCAACAAGTCCTTATGAAGCCGAGAGTAACACATCAGTGACGCGGGTCTACCTTTTTTAACAGATCTTTTTATGTAATAATATTATTTTACATAACAGCGGTTAGTATGCTATCACTTCATTTCGCAGAAAATCGTTAGGCATAAACTCATATTTATCATTAATTCATCTTTAGACCAAAATTTTAAATACATTATAATTAAAAATAACGGTAAAAAATATTTTTAAAAACAAACTTACAGCTGGGACAATGAACTAAAAAGTTAAAAATATATTCTAGTAAGTATTTGGCGTGTAGGTACTTACCTATATTCTTAAAAGCTTGGGGCACTACCCGTTACCGTTACCCCCTCTGCCGCCTCTTTAAGGGCCCGGGTGAACGAGCCCTTTAGGTTGCCGGACTTGGTCGCAACCTTCAGGACAACGTCCACGCCGTCCAGCACCTGGCGGTTCAGGACGTCAGCTATTGGGCTAGACCCCGAAGCCGTCTGGGGGCCTGGGTGGTGGGCCGTCTGGGCGGTGGAAGTCCTCCTGTTTCGCATGACCTCGGAGGAGACGAAGAAGCTGTGGGAGGAAAACAGCCGTCTCCGATCTGAGCTGGAGGACCTCAAGCGGAAGTTTTCTGCTCAGAGGAGTAACTGGCAGCGACAGCCAGCTCTCGCGGCCACCGGCTCCCTCCTGCCGTGCCTTTGCTGGCCCCTGCAGATACGCCACTGCCTGCACTTGCGATGTCGGACCACTACATCGAAAAGGTGGCCCGAATCTGCATGATGCAGTGCGGGAGCATGGTGTCTGCCCGCCTAGAGGCATTGGAGTCACGACTCCCCCCGGCCGAAACCCTCCGGCCACCGCTTGCGGCGGATAAGCAGAGAAAAGAGGAGTCTGAAAGGACCAGGTCCATGCAGGTAGGCAAAAAGCCTGCAAAGGGGGCCAAAAAGCCCACGCAAGGGTCGAAGAAGCCCGCGACGGTTGCTTCCGCACCCCCTTCCCAACCAACCGCGTGCCCGGCGGCCGATCCCCCGACCCAGGAGATCTGGACGGCGCAGCTACGGTGGTAAAAAGGAAGCATAAGAAGAGCATGGCTCGGCCAGCACCTTCTGACCCGGTGGCACCTGCTACCCCGGCACGGTCTAAAAAGAGACCAAGGCCACCCAAGGCGACACCCCCACGCTCCGAGGCTGTAATAATCACCATGCAGCCCGAAGCCACTGAAAGAGGGCTGAGTTTTAAGTCGGTCCTAGCAGAGGTGAAAACGAAGCCTCCCTGGCCGGCTTTGGCTTCAAAACGGCGGCTACGGGAGCCAAAATCTTCGAAGTGTAGGGTGCTTCAAGGCAGGAGAGGGCGGACATACTGGCCACCAAACTAAGCGAGATCCTCAAACCGGAGGCGGTCCGGGTATCCAGGCCCTTAAAAACGGCTAAATTGCGCGTGAGTGGGTTGGACGACTCGGTGACCCCGGAGTAAATCATCGACTATAATTGAAAATAAAATAATAATGGTCGATGAAAGCTGTAATTTCATGTAGTCACCTACCTATTTATAATGTTACCGTAGGTACGCTAACATTATAATCTGTGCCATAAGTAATTGATGACTTGACTATTATACTTACCCCATTGAACATACAAAAAATATTGTCATCGAAAACAAAGACATGTATTTACGCGGCGACAAATCAATCTGAAAATAATTAATGCAGGTAGCAAAAATAATTTAAGCAACATGCTTTTTCCCTAAAATGTGCTGACGGAAGTCGTAAATAAGGTTGACGGAGCTCCGCTGCGCAGGGCTCCTGTTTCTGACTGCAGAAGTCACCAGTCCAGAACTTTTTGTCCCCATCCACTATCTGTACTGGAGCAATGTGCCCTGCCCACTGCCACTTCAGTTTGGCGATTCTTTGGGCTACGTCGGTAACCTTGGTTCTCTTTTGGATATCATTCATTATTTGATAACGCAAGGAAACTCCGAGCATAATCAATCAATATAAAATCAGAATGATTAAATTTATCATTATTAATACGATTATACACCTCAGATACCGTTATCATCAGCGCCATCCCGTCGGTCGGCCTCGTTAGGTAGGTTGACTCATCGTCTCAGACGTTGGAACCGGAGTCGCAACAGACGATGACCTCATATCACAAACACTTGGACCTCTTAATTACACATTCGATCACTCATGTCTCATACCTGTTAGATAATAATGGTAATAATAATAATAATAACCTGGCAACCCACTGGCAACACAAGTCATATTTTTTCTATTCCATTTATAATCGCAAAAACCCATTTTTTTTACCCAATCTCGGACTCAATATTACCGTACAGGAAGCCTAAACTGAAAAATTACAATAAAACCAAACAAATAAAGTACCTAAACAAAAAAGAAGAAAATTAAAATCAAGAAATCACAGAATGACGTCTGTCAACGACGACATAAAATGCTTACAGGAAAACAACAATGAAAATGGAATGAAATAAATAAAATGTTGACCAGAGCAGCTGCCCGTCGCGCACGCCTTTCACCCCCGGACTCGCCGCTCAGCTCCGCCTCGCCGCCGCCGGACCTTGGATCACCAGTATTACCGGCGGCTGCAGCCGCGTCGAGCACAAGCGACGAGTATTTCTCCCCGCCGACGTCGCCAACACCTGTACGTCGGCAGGGGAGAGGCCGGCCACCGAAGAGCTTGGGACTTAGGGGCCAACCGGCCCCGAGCCGGGTCCCCGCTGCCGGTGGTTGTGTGCAGCGCATGAAATGGACTCAGTTCATGAACGAGAACGTCATGCGCGCATATTATGGGTCTACAGAGGGGGGAACTAACCTCACTGCGTACCGTGTCAGGATGCTGTCTCTGTTCCAGGACCTAGAACCAACCGTCGCCGTCTCGGCACAACGATTGTCGGATCAGGTGCGGGTCATCCAACGTAACCACAAGTTGGACGATGCTGCACTTGATAGGCTGCGCTCAGAGGTACTGAACAACCCTATCATCTCGACCCAGACACAGACCGCGGTACAAGAGCCCGCTAGGGGCGCAATCCCAGCGCGGGCCATTAACGTAAGTGATGAGGGAGATGATAGGGTCGTCACGGTAAGTAGCCAGTGCAACGACCGACTGAGGAGCGCACTGGAGGATGCGCTTCGCGAATATAGATCCACTCCGACCGAACTTAGACCCCGTTTACCACGGTTACCCATGCACAAAAAAAATAGGGCGTTGGTGTGTGCTTTGGACTCGCTGCTTAAAAACATCTTTGAAAGCAGCGAGAACCTCGTTGATACGCACTCAATCTTGTATTGCGGGGCTGTTGCAGCATGTCGTTTGGCCAACGTGAAGTTTTCGAATGGTGAAGAAGCTATTCGGCCAAAGCCTGCAGCACCAGCCTGGCAATGCAGGATCGAGAGGCGTATCGATGGGGCCAGGGTACTCATCGGCAAACTACTCTGCTTCAGGGAGGGCAATACACGACCACGTGTGATGCGCTTTGTGAGGTGGGCATTTTCGGGGACTGAAATTAGTCCTCGAGAATACATGTCGCGTGTCACAGAGCGCATCGACTTCCTGAAGCAGAAAGTTTGTGCATGGGCAAACCGTATTCGGCGGTATAAGCGGCGAGTTGACCGGTACTCGCAGAATCGCATGTTCCAGAGCGATGAGAGGTGGGTATATAGAGCTTGGGAGCGACCTGAACAAAATGTGACTGACGGGTGCCGTCCGGATGATGTTACCACGAATACATTCTGGCGCAGCATTTGGTCGGTGCCCGTCTGTCACATTGAGGGTGGCTGGATGCGTGATGTCGAGCGCGCGTGTGACGCTATACCAGAAATGGATAAAATCACCATTAATCGATCAGATGTAGCCAAAGCGGTTCGTCCGTTACCGAACGGGAAATCGCCGGGACCGGACGGACTGCATAACTTTTGGCTGAAATGGTATAGCAGCTCACACGCGCTCCTGGCATCTCAATTCCAGTCATCCTTAGAGTCTGGGTCGCTGCCTCAGTTTCTAACAACCGGTGTCACCCACCTGCTCCATAAGACAGGTAGTCCCGCGGAACCCAAGAATTATAGGCCGATTACATGTTTGTCAACGGTCTATAAACTTCTTACATCCATCCTGAGAGCAAGAATTAATCTGCACATTGAGAATAATTCAATTATGTCTGCCTCTCAGAATGGATGTAGGAACGGGTCCCGCGGTACTAAGGAGCTACTCCTCATAGACATGGCCATAAGCCAGCAGGTTCGTCGATCCCACAAGGATTTGTCGACATGCTGGATAGATTATAAGAAGGCCTACGACTCTGTTCCACATACATGGCTCATGAGGGTGTTGGAGTTGTACAAAATAGATGCAACTCTCCGCACCTTCCTTGGGTCATGTATGGGGCAATGGAAGACGGTCCTTCGCTATCCAGGATGTCGACCAATCCAGGGGAGTGATGAGCCTATATGGATTAAACGGGAAATATTTCAGGGCGACAGTTTGAGTCCACTTTGGTTCTGCTTAGCCCTGAATCCTCTAAGCACGTTGCTGGAGGATTCAGGCCTGGGCTATCGGTTGAGAAGAGGTGGTCAGGCCATATCTCACCTTCTTTACATGGATGATCTGAAACTCTTTGCCCCCAACAATTTGCGACTGATGGAGTTACTGAAGGTAACGGAAACATTCAGTAGCGCCATCAGGATGGAATTTGGTGTGGAAAAATGTGCAGTCATGCATGTAAAGCGAGGAGAGATTATGGAATCCGAAGGGATTCAACTCTCGGATTCCATAAACCTTAGATCCCTCTCTTCGACCGAAACATACAAATATTTGGGTATGTCGGAAGCGTTAGGCATTAACGTTACTGACATGAAGCAATCGCTGACGGAGCGCTTCTTTGGCCGCCTGAAGAAGCTATTTAATAGCCTTTTGTTAGGCGGAAATAAGGTGCGCGCCTTCAACGGTTGGGTCATGCCGGTTTTGATGTACTCTTTCGGCATACTCAAATGGACTCAAACCGAGCTAGAAGCCCTGGATAGAAGGGTTCGTACACTGATGACCGCAAACCGGATGCATTACCCACGATCATCGGTGATGAGACTGTACATCCCGCGGAAATGTGGAGGTCGAGGTTTTTTAAATGCGAAGACTCTCCACAACCGCGAGGTGTGCAGCCTCAGAGAATATTTTCTTGAAACCGACGTGGGTATGCACCGCGATGTGGTCGCAGTGGACAAGGGACTCACCCCGTTGTCCATGGCAAAAGAGAACTGGCGCAAACCTGTAATACTCACTACAGGTAAGAAAGGCAAGGAGCTTCACGGGCGCTTTTATCGGGCCCTTCATGGGCCTGATGTAGATTTCTTGGCGTCCGTGGCCTGGCTACGTTTCAGTGACCTCTTCGGGGAAACTGAAGGCTTTGTCTGTGCGATTATGGACGAAGTTATCTTGACGAATAACTACCGGAGGCATATCATGAAGGATAGGACGGTTGACGTGTGTCGGGCATGCCACCGTCCGGGTGAGTCCATCAGACATATTATCTCTGGTTGTTCTCGTCTTGCTAACAGCGAGTATTTGCACAGGCATAACCAAGTGGCCAGGATTATTCATCAGCAGCTTGCTTTAAAATACAAACTTGTGGATTCTGAGGTGCCGTATTACAAGTATGTGCCCGACCCAGTTCTCGAAAATGACCATGTCACGTTGTACTGGGATCGGTCTATCATCACTGACAGGACTATTGTTGCCAATAAGCCGGATATAGTTATAGACCGATTAGCGCGCCGCACAATGATAATCGATGTCACCATCCCACATGACGAGAACCTCGTGAATGCTGAGAAAGAGAAACAAATTAAATATCTTGACTTAGCACACGAGGTTGTCGATATGTGGAATGTGGACTCGGCTGTCATTGTGCCGATAGTCGTTACCGCCAATGGCCTGATGGCCAAAAGCCTCGACGACCACCTGTCGAAGCTGTCGTTGCGCGGTTGGATCAAGGGCCTGATTCAGAAGGCAGTACTCCTTGATACGGCTCGCATTGTGAGGAGGTTCCTGTCTCTGGAGCCCTAACCACCGGTAGCTTGGACCCTGCTCCCGATACCGGTGGACTACTATTTTTTATATTTTTAAATGTTTTTTTTTATATGTTTTCTTTTAAAAATATTTGAAAATGTAAATAATATGTGTAAAAATAAATATACGAAATAATAATAATAATAATAATCCGTTGTACCATATTACAAGTACAATCCAGAGACTATATTAGAAAATTCCTCAACAAAACTGTATTTTGATCGAGGCATTTTTACTGACAGAACAATTCATTTCAATAGACCAGACATTACACTTATAAACAAAATAAACAAAACTGCATATTTAATCGATATTGCTGTACCTAATACTCATAATTTACAGACCACAATAGTAGAAAAGCTAACCAAATACATCGAACTAAAAGATGAAATTACCCGAATTTGGCATCTGCAAAAAGTTACAATAGTACCAATAGTTTTGTCGACAACAGGAGTAATACCAAAACATCTTCACCAATCCCTTAACTCTCTTAGCTTACCCCCAAATACATACCATCTACTGCAAAAGGCAGTGATCTTAAACAAATGCAGACTCGTGAGAAAGTTTCTGCAATGTGAATCAGAAAATCATAATTAAAACTCAAATACGCTACCATCTTCCATATAATCTTCTGCGCGTGACCGCACTTCATCTATCCCAGATTCCAACTGATAATCACTTGGCTTAGGCCCGTATTATCAGCCCTTCCCGGCTAGCCGAGAACATAAAACATATGTCAAAATAATAATAACAATAATAATTTATTTGCATGGAAAGTTTACATTTTACATTAAACATAATGGTAGTACATACAATTTCATCAGTAGCTCTACCATGAGTTTACGTAGCCAAAACTCGCTAGCGTCTCCGTAAATTATTTGTATGAAATATTGTACAGCGCCCCTAGCGGTCATAGAAAGAATTAAAATTCGTACCATGAGCACTATAGATTTCAATAGGTTAAAAACCTAACGTAATCTATTCGATAGATACTAACGTTTTTCAGCTGTCGCCATACAAAACGGTACCATGACTCACTGATTCGACAGACGCTATCGAATAATACGCTTACGATAGTAGTTACGTAGCTCACTAGCAATTTGACGTGTGAAACATATGTATACATCAAAATTATATACGGTTTTGAGTCTAATAGATTCCAAATAATGTCTGCAAGAGCTTATTTAGCATGGAATATGTTAGTGGCCGCTGCATATGAAGACCAACGTCGTGAACAACGTTAATTTCAAGCTAAAATGAGAACTCATGTTGGATACCAATTGGAAAATATAAGTGAAAGAAAGTTTATCCAGCTTTACAGACTCTCTAAAAAAGCGTTTGAAGATTTGTGCATGTTATTAAATAATGTTACGAATTTGAAGTCAACACAACGAGTTTCATTAGAACTAAAGGTAAGTTGGTATGATAGGCAGCTATCTCAAAAGGAAACACAATAATTTTCATTTTGTGTGAATTTTCTCACTTACAGGTTTTATGTGCTTTGTTATTTTTTGCCAATGGCGACTATCAAAGAGTTGTTGGAGAAGCAAATCATTTATCTCAAGAAGCAGTTAGTGCATACATAGAAGAAGTCACTACAGCACTGAATCATCCTACAGTTTTGAACAAATATATAAAGTTTCCAACAACAAGACAAGAAAGGAATATTATAAAGCAAAAGTAATGTTTAAAGATATTACTGGTAATAATTAAGTAATTATTAGAAGTCACTACAACTGTACTTACTTACTTTTTTTTCAGATTTTACAGTAAATACAAAATCCCTGGGATAATAGGATGTATAGATGGTAGCCACTTTAAAATATTTACTCCAATCAAAGAGGAAGAACACCTATATTTCTGCAGAAAACATTATCACTCATTGAATGTTCAAATGGTAAATATATTACAATGACTATTAGTTTTGATAATTATTGTAACTAAGTGTTCCTAGGTACGTAAGTACAATTTTTTTTTTTGTAGATATGCGACTCGGTCTGTAGAATTTTGTCCTTAAATCCAAAATTTGGAGGAGCAACTCATGATGCATTTATTTGGCAAAACAGTAATGTTAATAACTTCATGCAGAATTTACATAGAAATAATGAGATTGTGTGGCTTTTGGGTAAGTTGATATAATACCTACTGATGTAATAGAACAATAAGGCGATGGGTTATAATTGATTTTCCTATTTTAAGGTGATTCCGGGTACCCTCAGAGGCCATGGTTGATGACACCATACTCAGATCCAGTGCCCAATTCCATAGAGGATAATTTCAATGTGGCTCATATATCAGCCCGTGTCATTATTGAGAATACTTTTGGCAGGCTAAAAAATCGTTGGCGTTGTTTAAGTAAAGACAGGACATTGCATTACAGGCCAGAGAAATGCGCACAAATTATTACAGCATGTTGTGTCTTGCATAATATTGCTATAAAAAAATTAAAATATTAATTAAAATTTATTATATAAAAAAATAAATTTTAGAAAGTAGATAACCTGAGACAAGCCAACTTCACCAATTTCGGGTAATCCAGTAGCTGCTTGAGAGCCTACAATATTTAGTACTCTTTCCTCCAAATCAGTTAATTTAACTTTACTAGCAGGACCACCACCAGTTCCAAGAGCATCTCTGTGTATGCGAGCGGATTTCTTTTTGGTATTATTTTTCATATCACTCCACACCTGCACACCAAGCATAGGCTATCACCAAAGTTGCAAATGCCAATTTAAAAAAGAACATAGAATCTAAAAACTACAAAACAATAATAAAATTATGGTCAGAAAGAATACCAAGCGTCATTATTATTTTGATAATGATACACACCTTTCTCCATTTTTCAGCTGATTTTGTATCGCCAGTTGAATCAGCATTCAACATTTCTGTTAATTGAGCCCAACGTTGAATGTTGTTCATTCTTCCTTGCGGACCTTCGGTGGGTTTGCTAAGATCACCGTTCCTGAAAAATATATATTAGTTTCCTAATAAATATTTCTTTTTGTAACTTTACGTTTTAAAATAATTTAATAGAAAGTAGAAACATACCTTTCCATGAACTCCACCAACAATTGAAATTGTGAGACACTGGTCCTCATTGTACCTATTAAATATAATTCAAATAATCTGTTTTTGTAAACTTTGAAAACACAACGCAGCTTAGGGTGTGACTAATATAATTATTAGTATTAGTTAAGAGATTAGTAATATTCTATGGATTCACATATTAGTAATCCGACGAATTCTCATATCCTAATATTTAATATTCACATAATCTGGGCCTTATTTCACTTGGCACGGATTGGATTCTCTGTTGTTCTCAGTGTTCTTACACCTTCGAGAAGGGAACGAAGAATGCCGAATTATTGTATCGGTAATATCCATCTCCTTCGTATTTTTTTTTCTCTGATCGACGTACTCGGCGGCTATCAGCAGTCAAAGTAAAAAAAAAAGATGTCTTTATACGTAACTAAAAAGTTTTATTTTTGAGATATTTTTAATTCATTCCGATCCCACACCTCGACACGATGTGCTAAATTAATGTTGTATTATTCATTAGTAACAGTATAAAACATTTGACATTCATAATCCACATAGCAATAATTAATACCGAGATGATACAGTCTATTGAATAGTACATATAATACGGCAGTGATACGTATTATTAGGTCTTACTTAGTTAAATATCACTGACCTCAAATATTAGTTGGATATTATAATAATACTAGACTCATATATTAATATTAGCTAATACTGATAAATTTCGGTATCAACCCATCTCTAGCTCTGTGACAACCACAACGTCAACAAACAAAATTATAAATTAAAACGACAAAGTGACACTGACAAGTACCATAAGTAGTCCACTATCAGTCAAATTTTCTATTTTAGCACAGTGATAACACTACATTTTGAGCTTACGAGCCGCTCTCTCTTCTTATTAGTGAGAAAGAAAGAAACAAAACATAAGTAGTGAAGCATAGACGAAAGTATTCTAACGAGTAGAGTGAAGTTAGCTATACGACACGATCTATCGAGCTTACCTTAGCGCCTGCGTAAGACTCCTTAAATCTCTAGCTCTACCATGAGTTTACGTAGCCAAAACTCGCTAGCGTCTCCGTAAATTATTTGTATGAAATATTGTACAGCGCCCCTAGCGGTCATAGAAAGAATTAAAATTCGTACCATGAGCACTATAGATTTCGATAGGTTAAAAACCTAACGTAATCTATTCGATAGATACTAACGTTTTTCAGCTGTCGCCATACAAAACGGTACCATGACTCACTGATTCGACAGACGCTATCGAATAATACGCTTACGATAGTAGTTACGTAGCTCACTAGCAATTTGACGTGTGAAACATATGTATACATCAAAATTATATACGGTTTTGAGTCTAATAGATTCCAAATAATGTCTGCAAGAGCTTATTTAGCATGGAATATGTTAGTGGCCGCTGCATATGAAGACCAACGTCGTGAACAACGTGAATTTCAAGCTAAAATGAGAACTCATGTTGGATACCAATTGGAAAATATAAGTGAAAGAAAGTTTATCCAGCTTTACAGACTCTCTAAAGAAGCGTTTGAAGATTTGTGCATGTTATTAAATAATGTTACGAATTTGAAGTCAACACAACGAGTTTCATTAGAACTAAAGGTAAGTTGGTATGATAGGCAGCTATCTCAAAAGGAAACACAATAATTTTCATTTTGTGTGAATTTTCTCACTTACAGGTTTTATGTGCTTTGTTATTTTTTGCCAATGGCGACTATCAAAGAGTTGTTGGAGAAGCAAATCATTTATCTCAAGAAGCAGTTAGTGCATACATAGAAGAAGTCACTACAGCACTGAATCATCCTACAGTTTTGAACAAATATATAAAGTTTCCAACAACAAGACAAGAAAGGAATATTATAAAGCAAAAGTAATGTTTAAAGATATTACTGGTAATAATTAAGTAATTATTAGGAGTCACTACAACTGTACTTACTTACTTTTTTTTCAGATTTTACAGTAAATACAAAATCCCTGGGATAATAGGATGTATAGATGGTAGCCACTTTAAAATATTTACTCCAATCAAAGAGGAAGAACACCTATATTTCTGCAGAAAACATTATCACTCATTGAATGTTCAAATGGTAAATATATTACAATGACTATTAGTTTTGATAATTATTGTAACTAAGTGTTCCTAGGTACGTAAGTACAATTTTTTTTTTTTGTAGATATGCGACTCGGTCTGTAGAATTTTGTCCTTAAATCCAAAATTTGGAGGAGCAACTCATGATGCATTTATTTGGCAAAACAGTAATGTTAATAACTTCATGCAGAATTTACATAGAAATAATGAGATTGTGTGGCTTTTGGGTAAGTTGATATAATACCTACTGATGTAATAGAACAATAAGGCGATGGGTTATAATTGATTTTCCTATTTTAAGGTGATTCCGGGTACCCTCAGAGGCCATGGTTGATGACACCATACTCAGATCCAGTGCCCAATTCCATAGAGGATAATTTCAATGTGGCTCATATATCAGCCCGTGTCATTATTGAGAATACTTTTGGCAGGCTAAAAAATCGTTGGCGTTGTTTAAGTAAAGACAGGACATTGCATTACAGGCCAGAGAAATGCGCACAAATTATTACAGCATGTTGTGTCTTGCATAATATTGCTATAAAATATAATGTTCCTGACCCAAATGGGGTTTCCGTACAAACTGCAGGTAATTTCTAAAACATATATGAAAAGGTTTTCAAAAAACTAATTCTGTGTACCTACATATTATGTTGTATATACATTATAATGGCCCCCATTTTTGCTTCGTCGTAGTAGGGTAAAAGTAAGACGGCTCCCATAACTGATTCAAAATTATTTTCTTTACAGCTTACGAGCAAATGGAAGTAGCACGGGAAAATGAAACTTCAAGCGATTTACTAATGGGCAGGGCATTACGTGATCAGCTAGCTAGGAGGATTTCTGTGATGAATATTAACTGAAATTCTAATTAAAGATATTTTACTAAACAACCTTTTTATTTATATCGTTTATTTAATCTTTTAGCAAATAAAACACGCTTTTAAATATTTCTTAAAAACTATATTAAAACATTTTCATAATGGAAAACTTACAGATAGAATTTTAATTTTTTACAATAAAAATAAAAATTATAACTAAATTTAATAACTATAAATATAATAAAATAAGGAACACAACAACTATACACAGTTGACAAACAAATACTAGCTTAATATTCTAACTTTCAATCGTTCTGAAATCGCATCTGAGCGATCGGCTTAGACACTACACCAATCGTGTCATCTAATTATTTTTCAAATATATTCACTATTCTATTTCCCAAAACGATCAATTGAGCAAATAGATCCAACCACCGCTCTTGTTGGTGCAGTTCTCTCTCCCTTAATCTCAACCGTTCCTCCTCACATTTCTGTTGAAAAACCCGCCACTCATTGTCAGAATTAATAAACGCCTGTCTTGCCGATTCTGACTGAGTCTGAGTGCGAGTTCTCCTACGGGTAGGCGAGGGCATGGTTTGAAGCAAACGGCGCCTTTGCCGTGGGGTTGCAGGCAGAGGTGTCGGTATTTGAGGCGCTTCTGGGATGGGCAGCGTATCTTCGATATTGGGCACCTGAAGTTCAATCATTTCTAAGGACTGCGTACTTCTGGTACTACTGGGCATAGGTGGTGGCGGCTCTATCTCATCCTCAGGTAGCTGGGTCGGTTGAGCACTGGCGCTAATCCCTGCTTGACTCCACAAAGCTGAAATGAAACAGAATACCATTGCAGCATTGATTACAATAAAAAAAATGGACTACATCATTGATGGTCGCGAATTCGACTGTCAATCATGAGATCTCGGGTTCAATTCCCGAGGCAGTGTTGTTAGGTTTTTTATAAACTCCCTTTGCAGCTCAGATTTTGAAGCTTTCCCTGCAGCAATATGATCGCCCTCACGGCACCTAATAACAGTCATGTCAATATGTGGATGGAACACACCTTTACCCCTTCACGGGAATATGGCCGTTATGTTAATATGTTTATTTTAAAGTGTTATGAGGAGTAAGTAATTCTTGAAACTTACTATTTTCGGAAGCTTCTAGAACTTCAGATTGCCCCTGTATTGATGATGAAATTGGCTGAATGTCCTCCTGTAATTTTTTATTATTAAATACAGTTAGAGGTTTTAAAAAATGTTAATTATTAACAATGATTTTATATATGTAAGTAGCTGGACCTACAAAATGATGATGAGCTGCGCTCTGCAGTTCCACCTGCATAAGTGTCGATCCCGTGGGAATATCGGAATAAAAGATATCCCATGTCCTTCTCCAAGTCATGGTCTACCCACGTCCCAAACTCACTTTCGCATTTATAATATTAGTTAGGATTAGGATAATACCGATCCATTCATTAATATAAAAAAATAAATTTTAGAAAGTAGATAACCTGAGACAAGCCAACTTCACCAATTTCGGGTAATCCAGTAGCTGCTTGAGAGCCTACAATATTTAGTACTCTTTCCTCCAAATCAGTTAATTTAACTTTACTAGCAGGACCACCACCAGTTCCAAGAGCCTCTCTGTGTATGCGAGCGGATTTCTTTTTGGTATTATTTTTCATATCACTCCACACCTGCACACCAAGCATAGGCTATCACCAAAGTTGCAAATGCCAATTTAATTGCATGAAATTTAAAAAAGAACATAGAATCTAAAAACTACAAAACAATAATAAAATTATGGTGAGAAAGAATACCAAGCGTCATTATTATTTTGATAATGATACACACCTTTCTCCATTTTTCAGCTGATTTTGTATCGCCAGTTGAATCAGCATTCAACATTTCTGTTAATTGAGCCCAACGTTGAATGTTGTTCATTCTTCCTTGCGGACCTTCGGTGGGTTTGCTAAGATCACCGTTCCTGAAAAATATATATTAGTTTCCTAATAAATATTTCTTTTTGTAACTTTACGTTTTAAAATAATTTAATAGAAAGTAGAAACATACCTTTCCATGAACTCCACCAACAATTGAAATTGTGAGACACTGGTCCTCATTGTACCTATTAAATATAATTCAAATAATCTGTTTTTGTAAACTTTGAAAACACAACGCAGCTTAGGGTGTGACTAATATAATTATTAGTATTAGTTAAGAGATTAGTAATATTCTATGGATTCACATATTAGTAATACGACGAATTCTCATATCCTAATATTTAATATTCACATAATCTGGGCCTTATTTCACTTGGCACGGATTGGATTCTCTGTTGTTCTCAGTGTTCTTACACCTTCGAGAAGGGAACGAAGAATGCCGAATTATTGTATCGGTAATATCCATCTCCTTCGTATTTTTTTTTCTCTGATCGACGTACTCGGCGGCTATCAGCAGTCAAAGTAAAAAAAAAAGATGTCTTTATACGTAACTAAAAAGTTTTATTTTTGAGATATTTTTAATTCATTCCGATCCCACACCTCGACACGATGTGCTAAATTAATGTTGTATTATTCATTAGTAACAGTATAAAACATTTGACATTCATAATCCACATAGCAATAATTAATACCGAGATGATACAGTCTATTGAATAGTACATATAATGCGGCAGTGATACGTATTATTAGGTCTTACTTAGTTAAATATCACTGACCTCAAATATTAGTTGGATATTATAATAATACTAGACTCATATATTAATATTAGCTAATACTGATAAATTTCGGTATCAACCCATCTCTAGCTCTGTGACAACCACAACGTCAACAAACAAAATTATAAATTAAAACGACAAAGTGACACTGACAAGTACCATAAGTAGTCCACTATCAGTCAAATTTTCTATTTTAGCATAGTGATAACACTACATTTTGAGCTTACGAGCCGCTCTCTCTTCTTATTAGTGAGAAAGAAAGAAACAAAACATAAGTAGTGAAGCATAGACGAAAGTATTCTAACGAGTAGAGTGAAGTTAGCTATACGACACGATCTATCGAGCTTACCTTAGTGCCTGCGTAAGACTCCTTAAATCTCATGGTACAAGCATTATCGAAATCTATTCGATCCACGTTAGCACGCTAGCGAGTTTAACGCTAGCGAGTAAGTTTTTGATGACAACTCATGGTAGAGGTACTCATGGTACAAGCATTATCGAAATCTATTCGATCCACGTTAGCACGCTAGCGAGTTTAACGCTAGCGAGTAAGTTTTTGATGACAACTCATGGTAGAGGTGATAATAAACTAGTCCATCACTTAGGGTCGGAAATGGCAAAGGGAACAATGACTATAGAAAACCGGTCAAGTGCGTGTCGGACTTCGCACATTTAGGGTTCCGTACTAAATGTATTTCTGACTATTTGTATGGCTTTGGGACAACAAGATGCTTGTACTGTGAAAATTTTAAGACTGTGGCTCCAACCGTTAGGCTTTAAAACCTGTGTGTCAGACGACGGACAGACTGACAGACGGACAGAAGGACAGGCGGACAGACGGACAGAAGGACACGTGAGTGACAGCAACGTGAGTGGCTCCGTTTGAACCCTTCGGAATCCTATAAAAGTACATGTATTCTATCATCAGTAACGATTGTCAAAACGTCAAAATGTACGAATTGAGCACTTGACATTTCAGTTATCGTCATTATCATCTTCTCAGCCTGACTTCGCCCACTGCTTAGCATAGGCATCTCCTTTATCAAGCCAATCCCAACGCTCCTGATCTAGTCAGATCCATGTTTTACCCACGATGCTAACAATAATTTATATAAATTTGTGTCATGTATCTTTAAATAGTATTAGGTAGGTATATGTTTATATAAGTATCATCATCATCAGCCTTTTAATGTCCCCACTGCTGGGGCACAGGCCTCCTCTCTGTGAGAGGGTGTGGACCATAAACCACCACGATGTTTTCCTTCACCGTTTCGGGAACAGTGGTAATGAAATAATTTTCACAAAGTAAAGCGCCTGCCTGGGTTTGAACTCACGACCTAGGATTTGTAAGTCGCGGCCGTTACCACTGGGCCACCACTGCTCTCTACTTGTATGTAGTAATGTTTTTTTTTTACATTATTATGTGTAGGTTTAATCGATACCTTAGTGTAAGACATCTCGTATTATTTTTTTCTGTTTTTTACACAAAATTGTCTAGATTCTCACTTCTCCTTTCGCAGTTCTGCTGATAGAGATTTCTTAAGAAATAAGCAGTTCCTTTGTATTATATTTATAATGATGTCTATTGTCACAGTGTCTCTGTGTGTACTTAAATGATTACATATATAAATAATTTCGTCTGCTCATCTCACCGCCGGACGACCAACATTTCTTCTTCCAGTCTGTTCAATGTTACCTTTGGACATTGAATCAGCACTCGGTCCGGCTGATGCGCGGTCCAGTTAAAATAATGAATTGGTTGCATCTTACACGCATAGGACACCAAGATTTTTGTATAATAGTGTGTGTTAAGAAAAAGTAGTATATAAGCTGTAACATATTGTAAATAAATCAGATTTCAATTTTATATTGTTATCTCATTACCCCTTAGTGTGGCCAAGACACCTTTAGCCATCTCTGATCGGTCTCGTGAGTCTGCGGAACTGGCAGTGAGTGTACCCGAACCTGGAATTCCTGTCCACTATCCGTCAGTAACCTTAGGTCACATGGTGCAGAGTTCCTGAATATATTATCCTATATATTTACTTTTCACATACCTACTAGGTGTATTGTAGGTTAGGGCTATAGGGCTGATAGGTCTTAGGGTCCTAGGGACTGTTAGGCTGGTAAGTCTGAATAGGTCCTATAGCTTTGTCGTATAGTTTCATGTACAGTCACACCCTTAACACTACTGCGCCCGTACGTGACGTGTGTTAGGGTGGGCGTACACAGTCCTTGGACGCCAGTCGGTCACCGCCTTACTTGCCAGCTGTCCTGCCCAGCTCCATTTGAGTTCCATTATTTGTTGTCCAATGTCGCAAACCTTCGTATGTCTTCGATAATCACAGCGCATGTCAATCCATTTAATTTTCGAGTTTTGACAACCATTATCGCTGTTAGCTGTCACTTTATCTAGACTTTTAGGATAGAAAGAAAACTGCCGTAAAGGACGCGAATGATGAATAGAGCCTAGAATCCTGTAGTGAATTGTTAAAATAAAACGTTGTAACAAACATACTGCGCCATCTAGGGTAACTTATTAGCACTACAAATACAGACGACTACGTGTAAATATTGTGCACACATGTATCTTCTACTGCTTTGCCCTGCTCATGTTTCTGATTTTGTTCATTCTTCCTTTCATATTCAGTCCATCCTTTTGTGGAATGCGCTTCCTCTCGATATCAGGACGGCCACCTGTCAGTATGCATTTAAGCTGAAGTTGCGTAATTATTTTCTACACTAGGAGTAGAGTCGTCTCAAAAACCTTTTTTATTACTTTATATATATATATATATATAAATATTTATTGGTAGTTATTATATTAAATATATATGTATGTTTATTATTAATATATATATATTTTCGTTCACTTTTTTTTTTAAATATTTTTACTTGGTATTGCTTTGTTTTTTCTTTTTTTTTATGCACCTGCCATATTATCTCTCCACCATCCTTAGTTGACAGGTAGAGAATGCCTAAGGCATTAAGTCCGCCTTTGTACTTTAGTTGCATGAAGTGTAAATAAATAAATAAATACATGTAAACCATCCGTCTTTATAAGCAGAGCTATCTTCGAACAAATCATCATTCACTAGCTAGAGGTTCTGAGCTCGGTAGCCACGCAGCCAGCTCTGATGCTTAGTACGACTAGTTCCTGCTTCCATAGCCTAGCAGTCTTCAGGAACTAGCCAGCTAGGGAAGGTCTGAAAGGCGATAGCCACGTAGTCCCTGTCATCCCTCCACTTAGGGTTGTCGCATGATATTTAATTTTTGTAACTTGTAACTTAATTTAAGTTGCCAATAAATTATCATCAAGTTCAATGGGGCCTTAATTTCACAAACAGCAATCCTACAAAGCTGTTGTTTTTTTAATTACATAGTTATATACTGAAGAGCCTGCAGGGCTACAAGGGCGCTGCTATAGTTTTGGGGAGCTGTCTCACTCGCTGGCTGCGAGGGCATCGTGTATTCAAGTGACTAATTATGTGTGTAGTGTAGAGAGTAAAAACAAGGAGGGTGCGCACTCTTATCTCTTGTATCAATCAGAAATAAATAAACATGTGCACTATTCGACGGGTGAGCTAGAACTGCTTTAAAACAATCGCAACATTCTACAAATTCATTTTAATCTTAATATTCGAACCACTCTTCAAATATTATCAATAGTCCGGTCAATTTAGACATTCGAAGGTACATAAAGTCCCAACAAGATGAAAATCAGTAAAATTGTTCAAAACATAATTATAAACAATGTTTAAAAGTTCCCCATCATTCCCTTGTATGGAATTTTTTTTATTAAAGGTCAAAGGTAAAAAAAATGAGTTTTCAGCAAAACGGTAAGTTTCATCATTGCGCGCGTGGCGGTGGAGGTGGTGTTGCTATATACCTTCGCCTGAACATTCCTTTTTCAATTATTGATATCTCAGCACAACCTCCCCCGTCAAACGCAGGGGAGCATCTATTTTTGGAAGTCACCCTGAATCTTACAAAAATCCTTCTAGGCGTCTATTACAGCCCATCATCTCAATTAAATTTCTTCTCCTCTTTTGAAAACATCCTAGAAAACCTGATGCCCTCTTACAGTCACACAATCATTATGGGGGACTTCAATACTCGTTTATTGAAGAACGATTCCCGCTCCTCTTCTCTTCAGTCAGTACTTCAATCTTTGAATTTATCCATTCTTCCCTTAAGTGCCACACACCATTTTCCAAATTGTAACCCTTCACTCTTAGACCTTGTTATTGTTTCCTCTTCTCAACATGTTGGCAAGCATGGCCAATACCCAGCTGACATGTTTTCCTATCATGATCTCATTTTTTGAATGAATATAGATGATCTCCGAAGGAATGCCAGCAGCATTGACTGGGCAAGTGGGCACCTCTGGTTAGCGTTGAGTCAATTGACGATAAAGTAAACCTCTTGACGGCCAACCTTGTGCAGCTGTATGATATTCACGCACCCATACGCGCAATAAAGATTAAGCATCTTCCGGCACCATGGCTAACAGGCGACATCAAAGACTTAATCCATAGGAAAGCTGTTCTCAAAACAAAATTTAAATGTCGTCCCTCGCCATCGAACTGGAAGAGACTTTTGGATGCGCGAAATCGCTGCAATAGGGTGTGTAGAGATGCCCAACGACGCCATATCCACACCTCAGTTGAAAATGGAGACCCAGCTAAAGTCTGGAAATTTCTTAAATCCATAGGAGTTGGGAAATCTCGCCAAGAATCAATCCCTAAAGACCTAAATGTTGATCTACTGAATCAACACTTCTAGTCTTCGTCCTCAAGTAATGGGACCTTGAAAGCAACTACATTAAACTATCTTTCAAACCTTCCAGCTCCCGATCATTCCTCATTTGTTTTTAGTCAATTCTCTGATTGTGATGTTAGGAAGAACATAGTTTCAATCACCTCTAACGCAGTTGGCAGTGATTGTGTCAGTCGAAAAATGATACTCCCTGTCCTCGACGAAATCCTTCCTATCCTTTGCTATATCCTAAACTACTCAATATCCCATGGGGTCTTTCCATCAACTTGGAAAGTGGCCAAAATCACTCCCTTACCCAAAAAGGCAAATCCTAATTCCTTTTCCGAATACCGTCCTATTTCCATCTTGCCTTTCCTCTCCAAAGTCCTTGAACGCCTTGTCCACAATCAGCTTAGTGCTTTTCTTTGTAAGAATAGTCTGCTGAATCCTTTTCAGTCCGGGTTTCGTCCTGGTCATAGCAAAACTACAGCCTTAGTGAACGTTACCGATGACATACGGCTAGGCATGGAACGAGGGCATCTGACGGTTCTTTGCTTACTACATTTTAGTACTGCATTCAATACTGTCGATTTCGATATCCTGCTTGGCATACTTCGCTCGCTTAACATATCTCCAACAGCGATTGACTGGTTTCGCGGTTACCTGTATGGCCGCCGGCAACGTATATGCATAGAAGAATCTAACTCTTCCTGGTGTTATACAACTGCCAGTGTACCTCAGGGTGGCGTGTAATCTCCTCTACTCTTCGCAATATTTATAAACGCTATTTCCAAAAAACTTCTATCTTCCTACCACCTTTATGCAGACGATTTACAAATCTACAAACAAGCTGCCCTTGTAGATCTGGCTGATGCAATTATTGCAATAAACAAGGATTTGGCTACGGTCTGTGAGTGGAGTGAGGCAAATGGGCTTCAGGTAAATCCGTCGAAGACTCAGGTCATTGTTGTTGGCAGCTCTAGGATGATACCAAAAGTAAATTGGTCACAGCTTCCCCAGGTACAATTCAACGGAACTACTATTCCAATATTTGAGAAAGTAAAGAACCTTGGGGGTTTGGATTGACAAATATCTGTCCTGGAGTCCGCAGCTACAGGACGTAAGCCGCAAAATTTTTGCATCTGCCAGGTCCCTTAGACGATTGAGGAACTTTCTTCCCACTGCCACTACTGCGCTTGCACAGTCCCTTCTGCTTCCATCCTTGACTATGCTGATGTCAGTTATCTCGATCTCACCCAGGCACAACTAGATAAACTTGAGCGTCTTCAAAACCTTTGCATAAGATTTATATTTGGCCTACGCAAATATGATCACATTTCTGAATTTCGCACCAAGCTCAAGTGGCTTCCCATACGTATTCCCCGGGATTCTCATATTTTATTTCTGCTCTACAGTATTCTGTTCAATCCTACAACCCCCTCTTATCTTAAAGAACGTTTCAAGTTCCTTCATGACACACATAATAGATATCTGAGGTCATCGGAAAACTGGAGACTAGAGGTGCCGATGCATTCCACCAGCTTTTACGACAAATCTTTTACGGTTCAGGCGGTGCGGTTATGGAATGCTTTGCCCGTGTCGGTAAGGCGTGCTCAATCCTTGTCCACTTTCAAAACAATGGTCAAAAGTCACTACCTCTCTCTTTAATCGTATTTACTAGGGTTCTATGCGTTTTGTTTCATAATTATTAATGTATATATTTATCTATAATGTATTTATTATATATATTATTATAAATAGTACACCTAAGACTACCTACAGTACTGTATTTCCTTTTTTCTTTAAAATCCATCCAAAGGTTGTCTTGAAAAGATAGCTTTTAGCGATAAGGCCGCCCATTGTGTCACCCTATGTAATGTTTTCTTCATATTTTTATTGTAATTTATATGGTGTACATAATAAAGAGTATTCTATTCTATTCTATTCATCATAAAAGTACCTCAGACAAAAATTGTAGATCATAAAATTATCTATGAAAAATGTGTCAATACTTTTTTCTTACGAGCCACCGTTTCTGAGATATAACGATTCAAAAGGTTATAAAAGTTGTTATCGTCATACTATGCACACGTTTCCACGTCACCTATGAGGTAGTGTACTCGTACTTACCGCGTTTTTTTTAACGTGGTTTCCCCAGTAGGCCTACTCCACGGGTCAGTTGTGATCCTGTATAATGTAAAACTATTGCAAAATAACGAAAATTTTCAAAGATTGGAAAAGATAAAAGCGATATAAATTAAAAAAAAGTGGTGAAGTTCATTCGCCTGATTCGTAAGTTTCAAATTCTTCTTGTTCTTCTTCTTGATCTTCTTCTTGTTCTTCTTCATCTTCATTTTGGATGCAAGAAAATTGCGTCAATAGCGATGTATTGCATGACACTTCGTCGGAATCAAACGAATCCTCCATTGTTTGTGATTCAATATTAGAGCATGACCGGCCTTGACAATTTGTGCATGCCAAAGAACAAATCAACATCGCTATTGACGTAATTTACTTGCGTCCAAAATGAAGATGAAGAAGAAGCAGGAGAAGAAGAACAAGAAGAAGATCAAGAAGAAGAACAAGAAGAAGATCAAGAAAAAGAACAAGAAGAATTTGAAACTTACGAATCAGGCGAATGAACTTCACCACTTTTTTTTAATTCACATCGCTTTAATCTTTTCCAATCTTTGAAAATTTCCGTTATTTTGCAATAGTTTTACATTTAGAAAGAGAGAAGAAACCACGTTAAAAGACGCGCTAAGTACACTACCTCATAGGTGGCGTGGAAACGTGTGCATATTATGACGATATAGAGGCATGCAGAACAGGGTGTAAAGTCCCACAACCTCCATTGAAAAGGGAGGATCCTCTGACCAGACGGGTGTTGTGTCTGGTCCGGGCAACTGCCCGATAGTTGATTTCGGGCTGTTGTATATGTTCAAATCGTGCGGAGAACTCTGCTTGCGCGATGTAGGAATTTTGCTGTTCTAGTTCGTATGTAGCGTCATAGATGTCGCTACATCACTGCCCTCCAGAGATCGGAGATCGATTGTTCTCTTCTCGATGAGTCATTCATACGTGATGCTTGTAAAAAGTGGAGGAGTAGAGTAGCTGCACGAAGGCTGCGCTGACGTTCATAGTCGAGGGTCACCAGTGTGGAGGTATGCGGAACAGAGTGTAAAGTCCCGCAAACCTCCGTCGAAAAGGGAGGATCCTCCGACCAGACGGGTGTTGAGTCTGGTCCGGGTAACTGCCCGATAGTTGATTTCGGGCTGTTGTATATGTTAAAATCGCGCGGAGAAGTCTGCTTGCGCGATGTAGGAATTTTGCTGTTCTAGTTCGTATGTAGCGTCATAGACGTCGCTACAACGATAACAAGTGTTATAACTTTTTGAATCCTTATATCTTAGAAACGGTGGCTCCTAAGAAAAAATAATTGAGACATTTTCTATAGATAATTTTATGATCCACAATTTTTGTCTGAGGTACATTGTTAATGAATAAATAAATGAAAAATGAATGAAATGAAATGAAAATGACTTTTATGATAAAACTTACCGTTTTGCTGAAAATCGCGAAAAACTCATTTTTTTTACCTTGAATATTTTTTTTTCCATACACGGAAATGATGGGGAACTTTTAAACATTGTTTATAATTATGTTTTGAACAATTTTACTGATTTTCAGCTTGTTGGGACTTTATGTACCTTCACTCTCAGTTTTTGGTCTAGAATGACCGGACTACAACTGCCAGTAAAAGCCCGGCGCTCACACGCCATCTGCGGCTGTGTGTACATACGCCACAGTATGTTACTTTGGTGATTTCCAGTCTCTGAGAGGAAACATCGTAATAAAATCATTGGTCAATGATTTTTGTTTATCTTTTGTTGGCTCGCTCTTGACCACTATCTCACCTGATGGTAAGTGATGATGTGGTCGAAGATGGAGCACGCTTGCCTAGAAGTAACCAACTCACTCTTGACTTAAGGGTCTACTACCGGCCATGTGGCGCCCTCATTGAATAAAAAATCGTAGCATAGCATACAAAATAAATATTAAAGAATCCAACGTCACGTTTGTTACAAAGAGGATAAATTATTTTTAACCGACTTCAAAAAAAGGAGGAGGTTCTCAATTCGACTGTATTTTTTTTTGTGTGTTACCTCATAAATTTTTACTACGTGAACCGATTTTGAAGATTTTCTTTATTTAAAAGCTTTACATGTGGTCAAATTTTAATTTGGTGAAGATCTGATAAAGAACTTCGGAGATACAAAATGGAACTCTTCAATAATATGATAGCAAACTTTCCAGAATTGCTGCAATCGCATGTCTGTATATTGTTTTCACCACTTCACAATATTACATCACGCTGATACGCTCTGAAGGGGTATACAGATTTGTACAGTTCATCCTGATACACCCTAATTTCACCAAGTATGTTCAAGTTCCCTATTTTTGGGGCTATCAATTCGGGCATAACTTTACTATTAATTTAGTTTTAGAATGGGGTACAACAACTAAAAAGTGAAAAATAAAAACTTTTTACATACAAAATACAACCGACTTCCATAAATAATACTAAAAAATGCAAAATAACTTTAATTTCGGAAGTCGGTGTTTCTAGTTTGGTTTCTTCGTTATTTGAAAGTTTTTTTTGGAAGTCGGTTGTATTTTTTTTGTAAAAAGTTTTTTTTTGGAAGTCGGTTGTATTTTTTTTTGTAAAAAGTTTTTTTTTGGAAGTCGGTTGTATTTTTTTGTAAAAAAGTTTTTTTATTACGTTGTTAAAACAGGTCTCAAAATGTTTGTATCCAAAGTAGGCAAAAGTGTCAAAAACGGCAGTTTTTGGTCGATGAGGGCGCCGCTTGGCCGGTAGAGTCTTTAAGGCCCTAGCCTTAAAGACTCTCACGTTGTAGAAATCAGTCTCTATTAAAGCTCATACAAATTTTTGTAATAGGTGATGAACTAATATTGAAGACACTTGTTTGTCAACGACAGTTTTACTACATTGAAAGGCTAATTCTGGGAAGTTGAGCTGCCTACACCTAAAGCTTCACAGAAACCATTGGCCAAAAAAACAAAGCTGCAAAATTCCAATTTTAAGACTTTGGATGCCAGTGTTATTAGTGTCATACTTTATACTCGTATATGACTCAATAGCAGTGTGTTTGAAATTGCACAAGCCTGCGATATCTCTAACATATTAGATGTAAGTTAAAAGTTTCGATGACCACTTTTTAGCCATCAAGTTGACCGCCTGTTAAGCCACTTGTTTCATGTAAAATGCACGGATGGAAGTCGATCTGTTACCCAGTAACTGAATTGTAAAAGGGCACTCGCTCTATTTGGAAACTTCTTTAACGACATTGAGAACTTTTCTTGGGATGGCCCAAGAAAAGTGCTCAACGTTGTTAAAGAAGTTTTCACATAAAAAAAAAACCCGGCCAAGTGCGAGTCGGACTTGCGAGCAAAAACGAGAAAAAAAAACACGTTTGTTATATGGGAGCGTTCAATATTTATTGTATTCTGTTTTTTAGTATTTCTTATTACAGCGGCAATAGAAATATAATAATCTGTAAAAATTTCAACTTTCTAAATATCACGGTTCATGAGATACAGCCTGGTGACAGACGGACAGACAGACAGATATACATACAGACGGACGGACAGCGGAGTCTTAGTAATAGGATCCCTTTATACCCATAGGGTACGGAACCCTAAAAAAAATACATTAAAATATTCAGCAGTGGACCTTTACCGGCTGAAATAATGAAGTGTGTTCATTTACGTTATCTCGTGAACTCCCTCGTAACACGAATCACAACAGCGATAATAGTAACCTTCACATTAACAAGTAAGAACTTGAGTTGAATCTCTTTATCAATAATTGGGTCAGTAAAGTGAGGGAACTTGAGCCATTCATTCATAAAGTATGTAATTCCTCTTTGATAAGTTATCTGTTGCTTTGTATTTACAATTCTTATCTATTTTGTAATCTGACATTACGGATAAGTAAACAGGCGTATTAATACAGAAAACACTCATATGTAATTGCTAATTAAGAGGGATTTCTATACAAATTACTAGGTACTCTTGCTATGTAAATTTATAAAACTAAGTCTCCTGCCGCGTCTGTCTGTCTGTCTGTTCGCGATGAACTCAAAAACTACTGAACGGATTTTTATGTGATTTTCATTTATATACAGATTGATTCGTGAAGTTGGTTTATGTGTATAAATTGTACCCATACAAAGCTGGGGCGGGTCGCTAGTTACTACTATTTTACTATATCACATCTGAGCATAGTGAACATACGTACGTTACGTACGGCTTTTGAAGATTTGTAAATGACATTCAGAACCATAGGCTTAACATACTTTCCGGGGCACTGAGTGAAATAAAATGGATGGTCAGCCATCTACTGACTAACTTCAGCAAGCGTCGACCGTCTGATATATTTTTAAAATTTATTTTTATTATTTATTTATTTTTAGTATTTATTCACCAGTTTCGCGGAACGATGATGACATTATTTTTTTTTATTTTGGGACAAGCCTACCAGACTATTCCCAAACCACTGTAACTTCTGTAAGCCAGAATCAACAGTGGCGACCACCAAAAAAAAAACACCGAGGCAATGAAGCTCGCAACGAAAATCAAAAAAGACAGCGGAGGAGTAAGAAAAACATAATTTCCACTTTCCTCCTAATCAATGACATCAAATTTTAAAATCAGTTAGAATAACATACTGCTCAATAACTTCAAAATCTTTATAAAGGCCTACACACAGCGCCGCTGGCACGTGCCACCGGCTTATGCAAAGCGCGCGACACGCGTCGGCACCCGGGCGGCCATGTCGGTAAGCGGGCTTATGAGCCGCCGGATGCACCGTGACTTGACCGGCGGCAAGGCCACTGCCACAGGCCAAGCGGCACTGTATAGGAGCCTTTACTAGCGACCCAACCCGGCTGTGCACGTATGCAAATTATATAATGTAGTAAATAGAAAGATGAGGAGATGAGAAGATCTTTATAATGCGGTGCAGTGCAGGCACCGGCCTCTTTTGACTTCGAGACATCGTGAGAGTAAGACTGATATGACGTCACTCTGTCGGTTGTTTTTCAATTGTTACGCATTGATATTTATAAATCCTTGTTACTTGTTTCCGCCATTTTTAACAAATTTCAAGAAGCAGGAGGTTATCAATTTTGCGAAATTCTTTTTTTGTTCGAAACGGGTTTGTTCGGAAATGGTTCAATTTAAATTTCATAAAGATCTGATGATGGGTTATGGAGACAGACAACGGAACTCTTCAAAAATTGACAGAAAATCTACCGCAATTGCTGCGATCTATGAATTGTTAACACAGTTTAATGGGGAACCACAATTAAAAAGTGAAAAATAAAAAACTTTTTTACAAAAAAATAGAACAGACTTTCAAAACAAGTGCAAAATAACTTTAATTTCGGAAGTAGGTGTCAAAAAACGAAGACACAAAACCAGAAACACCGACTTCCAAAATGAAAGTTATTTTTCACTGTTTTTGGAAGTCGGTTCCATTTTTTTGTAAAAAAGTTTTTTTTTGTTTTTATGTTCTTAATATAAAATTATTGTCAGTTTTTTTTTGTTTTAAATTAATTTCCTTTAGATATTGGTATACTTAATTCTTTTATAAAAATAGTTACTTCTGGTTAATTTCCAAAAAAACCTATACAAAATTTCCTAGTATAACCTTCTTCATATTAGTGGAAAAACCGTATCAAAATACATTGCGTGGTTCAGAAGTAATAAGCGGGGAAACAGACAGACGCAGACAGTGCATTTGTTCTATTCTACACGTTAAGGTTCTATTAACTGCCAATGACCTTGAGTGGTTTCAATTTCATAGAGATCTGATGATGGGTTTCGGAGACAGACAACGGAACTCTTCAAAAATTGACAGCAAATCTACCGCGATTGCTGCGATCGTATGTCTATGAATTGGTAACACAGTTTAATGGGAACCACAACTAAAAAGTGAAAAATAAAAACTTTTTTACAAAAAAATAGAACCGACTTTCAAAAAAAGTGCAAAATAACTTTAATTTCGGAAGTCGGTGTCAAAAAACGAAGACTACACAAAACCAGAAACACCGACATACAAAAACACTTTTCCATACCCATAACTTATAGGTTGTTCATTGTAATACCCTAGAAAGAGAAACATCCAGAAAAGATTATTAGAGAGAGACCTTTGGTACTTGTGAAGACTTGTTTATGGCGTTACATTCTAGTAAATAGAATGCAACTCCGTGAGCAAAATGTCATAAAATAACTTTACATGCTATAAATAAACCTAATGAAAGTGAAGGTGTTTACAACCATTAAAACGCTCTTATACGAGTTTTAATGGTTTTTAATTAAACATCACGTCTAAACTACTAGTCTTATTTCTTTGAAAAAGAAAATATGTTACTTTAATAAATTTCCGTCGTAATTTGATCTGAGAATATTTGAAATTATCTTTTTATAACATAGTGTAATAATTTGTAAAGTTATGATTAACGTGGATCACGCATAAACTATAAAGCGTATTTTATGGAACCATGTTAAAGATCATTAAATCATTTAAAATTTAGTCTGTGTTTTAGTTTAATATTTGTTGTTTTATGTAAAATAAATTAATAATGCGTCTAATTTCGGACAGCGCTCCGTGATGGGTGATTCCTATTACTGAGTGGACGTACGACGCGTTACGTGAGTTCAGCACAGAACACGCAAGCTAATCACTCAAGGTTATTGGCGCTTAATAGCGCCTTACATGCTTCTCGGTATTCTAAGAGATGCGTGGTGCGCGTCGCTAAGACTTGTCAGCGTGTGTAGACCTTGACCAGAATAGCACCTGAAGGCCCTGCGTCGACGAGAGGCGACAGTGATCAGCACTGTCGTCGGGCCCCGCCGTCCCCTTATGGCGACGGCGGGGCCGGAGTAAAACCGTTCCTTATTAATAATAATAGAGTTTTAAAGCGCGCGAAACTGCCGCCGCTTATGGCGACGGCGGGGCCTGACGACGGTGTTGATTGCTGTCGCCTCTCGTCGACGCAGGGCCTTGAGGTGATAGGTGGTATACCAGCATAAGCACCACATGATCCACTAGATTAGAAAGCATCAACATCGGTATATTGGCGTTAGCGAAGGAAAAAAGAAGCCATATCATGTGGGACCACCCCATGATATGGCTTCTCTTACATTGCCAAAAAATACATAAAACAAACACCAAAAAAAAAATGAAAAAAAAAAAAAATATATACATACGAGTATATTTAAAATTTTGAAGAGTAGTGATGAGAAATCTTGAGTTCATTGCAGCAAATGTAAAGTATTTTTATTACTACCACGAGAACATCGAATGCTGGGATTAGTTTCAGAGTTCATAATAATGTGTTTGGAACGTTAAATAATTGACGAAAAACATCTTTAGAAGTGGGTTAGCAAAGTTTCACATTCTTTGATATAGTTCAATCAAAATCAATCAAATCAGCCTATCGGAGTCCACTGCTGGACATAGGCCTCTCCCAGGCTGCGCCACAATACCGTCTTCCACCTTTTTGTTATAGTTAAACCCACACAAAACGAATTTATTTCACGGGGTATGCCAGTACCCCCGAGGACAGTTAGTGTCCGTGTCGTCATGGGTACGGTTCTAGGGACTCATGGACTAAACTAAACAAGAGTTAAATATAATGAAAACACTTTTACTTTTGGTCAGAAATATAAAATGGTTGAGTAGGTATACATTCATCATCTGCCTAGCCTTTTCCCAACTATCTTGGGGTCGGCTTCCAGTCTAACCAGATGCAGCTGAATACCAGTATTTCACATGGAGCGACTGCCTATCTGACCTCCACAACCCAATAACTGGGAAAATACGATACCCCTTGGTAAGACTGAATGTCAGACTTTCGGGCTTCTGACGACCCGTAACGACTGTCAAAAATCCACGATTGACAGCCGGGACCAACGGCTTAACGTGCTTTCCGAGGTACGGAGGAGTCTCGGTATGTAAAGATGGTCACCCATCCATGGATTAATCCCGGCAAGCGTAGCTTAACCTGATGGATCGGCACGTGTAAGCAGGCACACCAGTTATGTATGGAGGCTTAATTAATACGCTACTCTGAAGGAAATTCAGCTATCAAATGCCAATATTGAGAACTCAATTGCATTTCTTACTGCACAAAACGATGAATTCAAGAAAAAAATTCACCAATTAGAAATCGAGTCGAAGAAAGATAAGGAGTACATAGTTTCATTGGAGAACAAATTTGAGGACATGCAAATTGGCAGTAGAAAAGCAAACTTTGTAATAAAAAACGTTCCGAAAAAAAATAACGAAACCAAGGACGATCTTATAGATCTGACTCTAATCCTGTCGCAAAGCATTGATTGTAAAATTAATAAATATGACATTAAGGATATTTACAGACTGCGAGGTACCAACAGAGACAACAATCAGTCGCCTATCATTGTTGAAACGAGTTCCACTCTTTTGAAAAACGAAATATTGAAGATGGGAAAAGCGTTTAATATCAAACACAAAACTAAACTATGCTGTAAACACATTGGCTTTAAAACGCAGGAAGATACTCCCATATTTATTACGGAGCATTTAACAACAAAAGGTTCTCGCCTACATTTCCTCGCCCGAGACTTAGTAAAATCAGGATCGTATAAATACTGTTGGACAGCCTATGGTAAGGTGTATGTAAAAAAGGATGAACAATCGCCGTCTATTATTATTAAAAGTGAAAACCAGATCCATAGTCTGACTCTGCAGAAATGACTACATACATGTTGCCTCCGGTATTTATGCCACTACATATATTACACTATAAATATTGAATATAGCATTACCGCTTCTTTCCGTGTTTTATATGCAGTCACCCGCTTTTTACTGTATAATGATAACTCTTACTGTGCGGTGCTAATCACCATAGTTATAAATAGTTGTTATAAAACATGTCGTAATTTTATATCACATATGTTTACACATAACTCATATACATGCATTATACACTTACACAACAATAATTTATCCAAAACAATCTTATTTCTCATAGACTTAAACTACGCATCCCCAACCAATACTCATTTATACATATACACATCGTTACTTACACTTACAATACATTCAGTCGCTATTTACATGTACCTCACACCGTGTCGTATATTATGGTACATTAGTAATATAAAAAGAGCAATCGTTCGCTACTATAGAAATTCTACATTATCTCTTCTTGTAACCTTTAATTATGAGTGTACAACAATTACCGTTACTTTAAGGTATTTGCTACATGTAATGACATCTATTCTATTAAATTTGCAACTAAATGAATGACACGCTGCAAACAGTTACTGATATAGACAACTTTGAGATTGCGCGCACCTTTGAATGCGACAGTAATGAGCTGTCTAAACACATCTTTGTGAAGAAAAGTGACTTAACTATTTTTTCACAGAACATTAGAAGCATTTATTGTAACTTGGATGATTTTTTATTGACATTGTCTACATTTTACTTCGAAGCAGACATCATAATATTTACAGAATGTAGGTTAAATTGTAATAAACCAATTCCTCAACTTAATAATTACAGTTCATATATGACTTCAAGTCAGTTAAACCAAAACGATGGGGTTGTCGTTTATGTAAAGAGTGCACTCGTACATCAGGTTACAGAAATATCACTATCTCAGGCATCTTGTCTAAGCCTGGAAATATTGAATAACGTCATTCTCTGTATTTACCGATCACCATCAAACTCAAACACTGACAGTTTTGTCAGTTCGCTCAATAATCATTTGGAAACCATAACGCCAAATAAAAACATTATTGTGGCAGGCGACATAAACATTAATATTATACCTAAACTAACTGAGCAGTCTTATGAACTAAAAAATAGAATGACCTACCTTAACATGTTGTCTTTACACGGTATCCTTCCGGGGCATCTGTTGCCAACGAGAGACAAATCATGCCTCGACCACTTCATGCTTAAAGTAAATAAGAAAAAGTTATCATCCACTATTGCTATCCTTAATACCACAGTAACTGACCATTTCACAACCCTTCTAGTATTATCTAAGCAAAAATGTTTACATAATGTTCATAAAACTAAGACATTTGTTGACTTTGAACAGGCCCTACATTATCTAAAAGAAAAGAACTTGAGTGATTTACTTTTCTGTAACGATCCTAATCTTCTGTGTACTCTGTTGATACAAACTCTAGCTGACTCCATTAAATTAAATACAATCACATTAAAGATCCCTAGCAAAAAACGCATTTTAAAACCGTGGATTACCAATGGTATTTTGCGCTGTATACAAAATCGGAATAAACTCCAAAATAAACTTCGTCAGGATCAAACCAATGAAATTCTAAAAATAACATACAGACGTTACAGAAACTACTGTAACAATTTGATTAAAAAACTAAAAAGAGAATATGAAAGGAATCTGCTATCTAAATCAGTTAATAATAATATATTACTGTGGAAAAATATAAAAGCTATTACCTACTCACAGAAAACAAATAATTATGATCCAGAATTGTTAAAACTTCAGCCAACCCCATCTGATTCAGTAAATTTTATCAACAATTATTTTTCTAAAATTGGTCATGACCTGGCTCAGCAAATCCTACCTACAACTGACAATAATACCTTCGATCGGAGCAATAACGCATCAAATCAAGTAAATTCTTTTGTGCTTCTTGAAACTGACGCTGACGAAGTATACAGAATATTAACTAACCTAAAAGCCGACAGTGCCCCTGGCTGGGACAATATCTCTACGAAATTTTTAAAGTTTATAGGCATGGAAGCCGTCCCTATCATAGCCCATCTTGCGAACCTCTGCTTTAAATCTGGCATCTTTCCTGCCCCGTTAAAATTAGCCATTATTACTCCTGTGCACAAGGGTGGGAGTAGAGACGATATTAATAACTATAGACCAATTTCTGTTCTTACTAGTATATCCAAAATTATTGAAAAATTATTAAATGTTAGGCTTCTTAATTACTTAAACAAATTCAATATCATCTCTGACTCACAGTTTGGTTTTCGTCAAGGTATTTCTACTGAGGACGCCGTCATATCACTAACTTCATTAGTAGCTAATCATCTTGACAATGGTGATAAGTGCGTAACCGTCTTTTTAGACCTTAAAAAGGCATTTGATACCGTCTCTTCGCCTATCCTTGTAAACAAGCTGGAAAAAATAGGTATTAGAGATATCGCGCTTGATCTGTTTAAGAACTATCTTTCAAATAGGAAACAGAGTGTCAAAGTGGGGCAACATATAAGTGATGTCACAGATGTATCATACGGCGTCCCCCAGGGAAGCGTATTAGGTCCAACGCTCTTCTTAGTATACATAAACGACCTGTGTAACATGAAAATTCCTAATGCCAAAGTCCTGTCGTACGCTGATGATACAGCTGTCATATTCTATGGTAAGACATGGCAAGATGTGCAGCTAAGTGCTGAAACAGGAATGTCCCAGGTTGCGAATTGGCTCAATGCTAATGTTCTCACATTAAATGCCTCTAAAACAAATTTTATAAGTTTCAGTATCTGCAATCGTACTCAACCAACCGGCGATTTTCGAATCATTATACACACCTGTGATGGTATTAATGTTGATACGAGTAATTGTAACTGTTCTAGTATTGGTAAAGTTTCTAGCACAAAATATTTAGGGGTAATGCTGGATCAGAGTTTGTGCTGGTACCCCCATCTTGAGCAAGTTGCCAATAGAGTCCGAAAGCTAAATTGGATTTTCAAGACTCTGCGTCACGTGCTGCCTAGGTATACACAGAGTAGCGGTAAGCCTGTTAGAAATAGGCTCACACAAATTTATATTTCTCTTGCGCAATCAATATTGACATACTGTATCCCTGTTTGGGGTGGGGCTTCAAAATCGAAATTCATCCAATTGGAGCGAGCACAACGTACTCTGCTCAAAATAATGCATTTCAAAAAAAAGGAGATATTCTACAGAGAACCTCTACAAACTTAGTGATGTATTAACAGTTAGGAAACTATACATTACTCAAATAATTTTAAAAAAGCACAAAACCTTACCTTATAATGCGGATATACACTCTAGGAGAAGAAAACACAATATAGTTCAAATACCTATAACCAAGACCAAATTCGGATCTATGCAATTTAGTAAACGATCAGCTCAATTATATAACAAAATAAATAAAGAAATTTTCGTATATCCAAAATCTTATTATATATGTAAAGAAATGTTGATTGACTGGATAAAACCACTGTCATATGAAAATACTGAAGCTCTCCTACAAAACGTAACTTAATTCAAGTACACGACCTACTCACACACACACAGAGACTCTTCCTAACCTACACGTACATTCACACACTCTTACACTTACAACCGCACATCCATAACACTCATGTACACTCAACAACACACATACACACACTCATCCACACGCACACACACGTTCACATAATTATACTTATTTTGATTTACTTCTCCCATGTACTGTTTTTGTTGTGTTTTAAGTAAGTACCTACTGTTGTGAAGGAGCGGAGTCTTTTAATACAGGCATTATATGCTTAAATGAAGACTCCAAACCCAAAATTGTTTGTGTATAACTTTTGGACACAATAAACGTTATTATTATTATTATTATTATTAATATGGTTTAAAGTGTATTATTACTAAAAGCAATAAAAAAAACAGCAGCGTAACGTTTTTCTTTTTATTATAGAAGAAAACAGGGTACAAAAATGGCTTGCAAGGCTTTATATTAACACCGTCCCCTCTTCTTTGGCTTTGGCGGGTGGCGTGGCGGTGGCAAGAGGGGGGCGTGTCAATATGGCGGCTTGCCGGCAGGGCTGACGGACAGGCATGGCGGCTGACGTCACGTCCGTTACAATCGGCCATCCTGCAACAATTGCTCCCGCAATGGGGAACACATAAACACATTTAGCTCTCTAATAAGTCAATAAGATCTTCAGTTTCAAGTGTCTCATCGGAGCTACTAGCGCTATCGGACATGGGAGCTATACTTCTATAGGGCCTTATTGAATCTGCAGGTACTAGCCCCGTAAAGTTTTTGTAACCTCGTAAGCCCTTTATGCTTCTAATTCGGTACCGATCATTACCAACTACTTTAGTTACTATATAGGGGCCAGAGAACAAATCGTCTAATTTGGTGTTTACCTTAGCGGCACTACTAGTTGGAGCCTGTCTCCATAATACAAAATCCCCTTTCTTATAAACATGCGCAATTTTTCGTTTTTTATCAAAGTTGTGCTTCATTTTTGCGCTTGCTTGTTCTAACCTAGCTGTAGCTTTCCTACGTCGTGCCTCAACAGATTCTGGTTCGCGACCAGGAACCGAAACGTCACATATTGACCTGCCAGAGCGCGCAAACATTAAATCATAAGGCTTATAACCGATACTATCGTTAACTGTATTGTTTATGCCCCAAATGATGTCAGGTATGGAGTTGGCCCAATTACTGGAAGCTTCACTAGGATCAGTTGCCCGCAACGCATCTAAAATTGTACGATTAGTACGCTCAACCTGGCCATTAGCACGGGGGCAAGCAATAGCGTTTAAAGTATGCCTAAACTGCTTATCTACTGAAAACTTTTTAAAGTACCTACTTGTAAAGGCTTTACCGTGATCTGTCACCACGTGATTCGGGTATCCGAATAAACTGAATATCCTTTTCAGTGCACGAATGGTCTCAATCGAATTTACAGTACGCGTCGGTTCAGCTATCACAAATTTAGAAAACGCATCAGTCATTACGAGCATGTACTGGTACCCTTTACTTGTTCTACAGAATGGCCCTACGTGATCTATGTGTACCATGCGCATCGGATCAGACGGCTTAGGGATCGGATGCAACATGCCTTCTTTTTTTCCATAATTCCCCTTGCCATATGCACAGTGAAGACATGCGGTCACGTATTTTTTAATGAAACGTGTCATTTTCGGAAACCAATACTGACTTTTAATCAATTCTGAACTACGATTTAGTCCCACGTGGCCAATGTCGTCATGGTGCATTTGCAAAATTTTCCATCTAGCCGAATTCGGGACCACGAGTCGATTTCCGTTGAGAGATTTTCGATAAAGTCGATTTTCTACGAATTCGTAATTATTTTTAATATCTGAATCAGCTGTATTGTTTTTCAATTGATTTATAATCGAACTAAGCTTTTCGTCCTGACATTGAACCGTATAGAACCAATCAGTAACTTCAAGGCGGTTTACGTTCATTGCATCAACAGGATGCCTACTTAGCGCGTCTACATGTTTCATACGTTCACCGGGTCTATACTCAACACTAATGTCATAATCATGTATTGAAAGCCACCAACGTGCAATGCGCGGTATTATGTCGCGTTTGGTGAGCGTAGCGCGGACCGCAGTACAGTCAGTTACTACCTTAACATGTTTACCTACTACATAAACCCGGAACCTACGTAGCGATTCTACGACCGCGAGAGTTTCGAGCTCATAGCTATGATACATACCCTCTTCCCTACTAGTAACCCGGCTAAAATACATAACAGGCCGCAGTGAGTTGTCAGTTTGTTTTTGTAACAGTATGCCGGCAATGCCTAACTTACATGCGTCGGTATGTATTTCCGTCGGAAGCATAGGATCATACAAGGCTAGCACAGGTTTGGAACATAAACAGTTTTTCAGTTGTTCAAAACTCGCGGTTTGTTCACTGCCCCACAGCCATGATTTATCCTTTTTTGTTAACTCAGTTAATGGACGCGCAATCACGGCAAAATTGGGAATAAACTTTCTAAAGTAACTACACAAACCGATAAACTGTCGCACACTATGAACATTATTTGGTACAGGAAACTGCGAAACGGCTGTCAATTTTGTTATACCAGGCTGTATACCGTCAGAAGATATTTCGTGTCCTAAATAAGTCACTTGTTTCTGCAAGAATGAACATTTACTCATATTCAATTTTAAGTTCTCACTTTCGAGTTTACCGAGTACATTTTCAAGAATTATTATACCTGATTCTATGTCAACCGAGGGTAGCAGTAAATCGTCTAAAAATGCCAGTATCTCGGTTTGACCTACATTATTTTCGTTCTGTTTACCTACATTGTTTCTACCCACAGATTCAACGAGTTTACTAATTAAACGCATAAAAACTGATGGAGCATTCGCTAAGCCAAAAGGAATTCTAGTGTACTCGTAATGACCTTGTGGTGTAATAAAAGCAGTTTTGTGTGTATCCTCTGGTGCAATGCATAATTGATGGTAGCCCTGGGCTAAATCTAAACTAGTGAAGTACTGTTTGCCTGCTAATTTGGAAACCTGATCGTCTATGTTTGGTAGTGGATACCTATCTTTTACAGTGATAGCGTTCAACGCACGGTAATCAACGCATAACCTACTGTCGCCGTTCTTTTTCTTAACAAGGATCACCGGTGAAGCGTAACTAGATTCCGATTCTTTTATAATGCCGGCATCTAGCAGTTCATTAACTTTGGAATTAACTATCGCTTGTTCACTATGAGAAAGTCGGTAAGGCTGGCGATGCACGGGCTGATCACTAGTAAGTTTAATTTGCATTTGAGCTAAATTGGTACAACCCAGATCATGTGTATTTGTAGCAAAGCAATGTTTATATTGTACTAATAAATTAATTAAATCTGAGTGATGTTTATTATTTAAGGGCCCTGTTTTAATTTTATTTATTTCTACACCTCCTACCTTAGAAATATTTGTAATGACATGGCTAGGATCACTAGTAACACTCGATAAATTAAGGCAAGCCGAAATGCAACACACCTGGCTGTTTGGCTGTGGCTCCTCGCAGCTGTCGGCCCTCGTGAGGACCTCGCCCGGCGGCCACACGATGGTCTCTGAACCCATGTTGACAACTTTGATGTAGCCTTCTTCGCCGCGTAGTAGCGTTGCAGGCAGAGAGTAGGACACGCCGTGAAGCTCGTAGTGCCGTGGTGGAGTCACCACGTCGTTGTCCTTCTTGTTACCCAGTACGCGAACTTGAATGATGGAGGGACCGGGTGGCAGTCGTTCCTCGTTTGTCGTGACGACCTCGAATCTGTTGTTTTCTTCGATGGCTTCAATCGCGATAGTATCTGAAACTAATTGAAATTTAGAATGGCCCTGGCTAACGGTCAGAATCATACCTTCGCTGTTGATAACTGGCTGTCCGATCAACAGATTAACTTCGTTCATTTTCATATTGGAGAGGTAGGCTTGACATTGTAGCGTAATGCCATCAATTTCTAATTGGAATTGTACTTCTCCTTGGCTCATAGTAATTCCACCCGAAAATCCTTTCAAGGCAACACTCGTAGGTTTAACTTGCAGTGATAGAGCATTTGACACTCTATCATTGAGCACATTGACTTGACTTCCGGTGTCGATGTAAGCCTTCACGTGAACACCGTTAACTTTTGCCACCTTCTTATAGATGTCGTTGTAAGGTTCCAAGATGTTAACTTCTTTAATGCTTCTGCCAGAGGAAGATGCTTTGCTTGACGTAGAATTCATCGAACAACGTAGTGCAATGTGTCCTTGAGCTCCACATTTATAGCACGTACGCGTGTCTGGCTGGGTGCAATTACGGAGCAAATGTCCTATTTTCTTGCACCGAGGACACGGATCCGTTTCAGGATTTGGAGTAGTGAACTTTTTCTCGGATGGTCGCTGGAACATTGGCTTTTGCGAGCGGGGCTCCTGAGGTAGAACGCAATAATCATCAAGCGCGCACAAAAATCCTTCGTAAAGTTCTCCTGGCGAATGGCATTGAAATGCGCGCGCATTTGGCTGCAGAGATGTCGGCAAACCACGAATGATGCAGGAGATGCTGGCGTTATCAGATAACTTGCACCGGAAGCACATGGCGACTTTATCTTGGTAATATTTCGTCATCGTCTCATTCGGGAGTTTTTTTCTTTGCAACAGCTCTTCAAGCATATTTCCATAGTCACGATATTTAGGAAAAGCACGTAATAGCATCTGTTTCCATTCATTCCAGGAGTAGTCGTAATTTTCTAAACGATTGTACCATTTTTTTGCTTGGCCTCGTAATTTATCTTGTAAGTGAAACGATTTTGTCGTATCGTCCCACCCGTGAATCTCGCCAATTTGATCGATTTTTCTAATCCATGCTTGCACTGTGCACTCCTCGCTATCCGGGTCAAAATCCGGGATCAAAGAAGCAGCACGGTGTCCCTTTGGTTTGGTAGATCCAGGTTCTTCTTCCTGAAGCTCAAGTATCGCCTTGTGGACCTCCTTCTCGAGCAAATTCTTCAACATCTTTCTCGCCGGTGGGATAGAAGCTTCATCCTCTTCTTTTTCCGATTCGTCGGAAGACCGAGATAACTGAGCGTGTATATGACGTCGTTTCATTTTGTTATGCCACTTCTGATTATTACTAAAAGCAATAAAAAAATCAGCAGCGTAACGTTTTTCTTTTTATTATAGAAGAAAACAGGGTACAAAAATGGCTTGCAAGGCTTTATATTAACACCGTCCCCTCTTCTTTGGCTTTGGCGGGTGGCGTGGCGGTGGCAAGAGGGGGGCGTGTCAATATGGCGGCTTGGCGGCAGGGCTGACGGACAGGCATGGCGGCTGACGTCACGTCCGTTACAGTATGCTTAAGTTTTTGTTCCGTTTTTGATGGCATATTTGAGTGTGCTAGCTAACAAGTGGTGGATAATTTAATTTTATAATTATATTATGAGTGACACTCAATCGGCTATCGAGGAACCACGCGTACTAAATTTTCTGAACAGTACATACCTCTGCTCCCTCGTACTCCATGTATTTTTATTCTAGTTACTGGAAACCACCTAGTAACCTTACCTAAATATAAATATACTTGGTTATTGAAGTAATCAGTAAGTGCCTAGTGTTCTTCCCGTACTGGGTAAGTTGTACAATTTGAATCATTGTTTTGTTTAATTAATCTGTTAGGTATGTGTTTAAAAGGATAAACTATTTGATTTAACATCGTTGCTGTCCTTGTAAGCTTCCTTTATCTGGGCCGTTTGTAATGGTCAATTTTTAAATAATGTCCTTAGAATACCTACATATGTATAAATAGTAACTGATGATTATACACTATCGCTAACACCAATTCTTTGGCCTTCATTCTACTTTCCCTTTATCAGTGCTTACTATTAGTGCTCATTAGTAATTAGTCGCTAGAATAGTATTTTCTTCTTATTGCCTACTGAACCTAGACTAGCCTTCTAGTAGATGCCAATCTCTTTCTGTGAGGGCTTGCAATAGAGGCTTAACGAGAAAAGGTGCTAATGCCATTTTGGAACGGGGTTCCAGGAACTTCTACACGGCTGCAGATCAGCGTAGCTAGCTGACTGGACGGAACCCTTGAACCGGCACCCTGCACTGCTGGCTGACTGGACGGCACCCTTGAACCGGCACTAAACCGCACTGCTGGACTGACTCCGAAGCCATCACCGACGTCACCGACTGGCACCAAGCAGGAGAGTGCGGTATTGACGGCCTTCTACGTGGTCCGACCTTTGACCGGCCTTACCTCCTACCCTCTCATCTCGGATTCTTTTAAACTTTTAAAATATAGTCGTTTTATCTTAATTTTTAGCGTTTCTTTTTAAATCCTGTCAGCTAGGGAAAAAGGAACGTGACAGTGGCTGTTTGACTGATTGCATGATAAGAGAAGAAAATAAAATCTAACCATAACATATTATTAAACACGATGTTTGTTCAGTATGAGTCGCCTCTAGGTTACGTTCATCGAAATCAAACAGAGTGAGTCATTGCTCAAACATTATGTGTGTGTGATCAAGCCGGTAGCGCCTGCGCAGCCTTGCAAAGTATAACGGATAACCAGTCTGTAGATTCATCGATCGACCAGATGACCAACATCACATTCATTTCTTATTCATTACCTGAGCAGTTCGCAAAGTGAACGGTCGTGTCTTGTGTCGTGTGTACCTTTTTAATCACGAATTGAAAATGAAATCTCTACAGCTGTTACTGTGCGCCGTATTCTTGCTGGCTTTTACAGCCTTTGGCGATAAGACGGACGAAACTATTACCCGTGTCAAATGTGCGCAATTGTTCGGAAAATGTTTGGTGAGATTTACTGAAAACTCGAACTTAGTTAGTGAAGCAATGACGTTGAAAAGAGCAAAGAGAAATATAATGAAAAGCGGCAAATGTGCGGAGGGGCAGGTTTGGTACCGATACAAGTGCTGGGATTGCAAGGAGTAAGTACCCACATAACTAGTTTATAAATTATTTAAATACATTATCAGTATCCCGACGCCGGTCTTACTATTCCGAGTGGTATTTGTCAAATGTTTACGAGAAAACCTCAGTAATTTAACAATGTGACAATATTACTAATCCATGTTAAAAACATGCACTTTTAAAATAAGAGATTTATTGGTAAGTAGTGGCGTTTACAGTTATTTAAAACTACACAGAGGTCATAATTTTATCGACCAATTAGTTTATAAATATCTCTTGTTTGGCATCTCAATGTCAAATAACATAGTCCTACTTTGTATCTAAAATTTTGTAGGTACGTACACTAAGGTGCGGCATATTGTTTGTTATTAGTTTGTTATTTGGAATTTCCGTGTCAGTGTTGTGGATTAGGACATACCTAAATCTTACTAATAATATAATGCGTAAGTTTATATGTTTGTGTTTCAAAAACGCAAAAACGGCTGAAGGGATTTTAATGAAATTTTGCACACAGATATATAAATTATAAAGTGAATTAAAACTTAGGCTACTTTTACCATACGGGCGAAGCCGCTGGCATAAGCTAGTACTTTATAATATAGTATTCGTCAAATTTTAATAACGCCAGTGTGACGTAAGGAGCCTACGTGGGATGAAAAAGAACAACACGTACCTCGGTCAACGTTAAAAATATATATTTGAAATAGAGAAAGGGTGTGGGAAGGTCTGCAGTCACATGATTCAGTATTCCCTGGGAGATAGCACGCTACTGCCCTGACTCAGCCTTGGTGTCTCGGGGAAACCACGTTGCGTTTGCCCCGGAGGTGTTGACCGGCAGGCGGCAGCGCCGGCTCGCAGGGACGACAGGAGCCAGGATGATCGGCCGGCAGGTGGTCTAGCCGGCTCGGAGACGGCCTGCTGAGGCCACGCGGGTAAATATGCACCCGGCGTGGAGCGAGCCGCCGTGGTGAGTGGCCTAGTAGCCGCGCCACGAGGCACTGCGGCAGGTGTGGCAATACCACCAACTTCCAAATTGACAAATAAGTAGGTACCAAACATACACCCCTAATAAATTTTAACACTTTTATAATTAAAATCAGACAAAACTCGCAGTGCAGGTACTATGTTGCCTCTATGTTTCTCCTAAGTGTGGCCTCACTTTGCAAACTCTTTAGCTAATTCCGTTTTGATGGGGATAAAAAAAACAAACATTATTTTATCTAAGAAACTTAAACAGGGAATATTTATCATTACAGAATCTGAATGAAAAAATCAAATTAGTCTATTATTAAAATTCGTATAAAAATACTTCGCTTTTTTTAAACAGTTTGTTTTCGCTCCGTTGAGTGATATGTCACAAATAATCTTCACGGGTTTCTGTAAATTTTTCTACAAAAAATGATCCAGTATCAGCAAGTCAGACCAATGTAACCGACCTACGCTTGTCATCAGCTCTTTGACTTGATCTGAATGTAAACGTATCTTTCATTTTGCTTCTCATTGACCTCGACTCAAACGACACCCCGTTTATTCGGACTTGCATATGTCAAGAGGCTTCAGGTGACTTGACAGATGTAATTATATCAGCGATACCGATATTCAAAAACCATTCAGGTGCGAGTCGGACTCTCTCACAACTGGTTCCGTACCATAACCACTCATCCGCTCCCGCGAACGAACGAACCCTGACATAGCCGAAATGCCACCCGCTCGACCGGGCATTTCATCTCGCAAGCGCTCCTGAGACTTTAGACAAAATACTTTTCTGTTAACGTTTACGCTAATGCTTCGTGCAAAATGTATGCCAACGACATTACTGGGCGTGAGTCACGTGACGGTTCGCTCCGCAGGTAATGTCCTTGCCATACATTTTTCACGAAGCGTTAGCGTTAGCGCTATTATATAAGTTATTTGGCTAAGGGGGCTGTACCGTAACCGTAACCACCCCGTAACTACTATAGCTAAATACAAACAAAAAATACGTATGTATAGCTGAAACTATAGAAAATCGACATAAAACTGAATAAATAAAAATTTCAAATGTCTTTGAGATACAGCAGGTGGACAGAAAGATGGACGAACGGACGGAAGTACAGTGGAAGCTTAGTAATAGTTGAAACCCAAGGTCACTAGCGGTTCCGGGCACGGAACACTAAAAATGTTAAAGATTGTTAATTCCATCTATTGCACTATTGGATCAGATTTTTCGACAACTGATTTTTCGAAACTGCCCGTCGGTCTAGAGCCCAAGCACGGTCTCATGGCCTGCTCTACACTGTCACGGAGGCCCATCCAGACATTCTAGTATAAGATTGTAGTTGAGAGTGCAAACTTCATCTCTATGCGAACCTATGTTCCTCGCTCGCTGTTCGTCGTGTATTATTATTTGCCTCCGAATTTCACAAGAATATGAAAGACAGAGCTTGTTTCGTCTGTGTCTTTAGCTTGCTCTTCGTCCTGTGCCAGTTTTTGCGTACGAGTCTCGTAAAGTATTGCAAAATAAACGAGTTCTTCCCTGTGTTACTTCCACCGATGACATTTGTCTTGCTTAACACTCACGAAACAGACCAACACACACCTGACCATTTTTATCTTTTGGCCAATAACACAACAAATATTTTTGACTATCAATTTCATATGTACCCAGGTTGTTTAGTCAGTGATTCATTTTTAGCCGAATTAATAAAATGGTAAGAAAGATATTCAACGATGTAAAAAGTCGATCGCTGACTCAGTAACTGCTTCTTTTACTGTCCAAGTAAAATTACTGAAATCAATGGTTATGCCGTCATCATAATAATTACAAACTGTATTCGAATTTTAAGTAATGATTATCATCATAATAATTTCAAACTCAGTTTGAATTTCAGTCACGAAAAAGTATCTTCTTTACCTCTAGTAGTACTGAGGAGAAAACACTCATTTCTATCATCATGCATCATTATCACGTCAAACAGATTGAACAGCCTGTGACCTTGGCTCACTAACACTAGGTCACCGAAGTTAGCTTAGTCGAAGCGAAGCTCACCTACAAAGAGGCTGACCGCGGTCAACGTCCATGAAGCTTAAGGGGGCAGTTATACGACTTTTAATGGTTTTTAATTGAACATCACATCTAAACGACTAATTTTATTTCTTAGAAAATAATATATGTTACTCTAGATTAGTTTCGTCATAATTTGATCTGAGAATATTTGAAATTATATTTTATTACATAGTGTAATTAATTTGTAAAGTTACGTCTAACGCAGTTAAAAAATTGATAATCACGCAAAAGCTATAAAGCGTATTTTTATAAAACTTTCACCATTTTAAAGATCATTTAATTATTTATAATTTAGTCTCAGTGTTTTACTTTAATACCTGTTATTTTATGTGTAATAAATTAATGATGCGTCTAATTTCGGACAGCGCTCCTTGATGGGCGAGTCCTATTACTGGGTGGACGTACGACGCGAAACGTGAGCTCAGCACAAAACACGCAAGCTAACCACTCAAGGTAATTGGCAGCTAATCGTTATTAGCTGCCAATGACCGTGAGTGGTTAGCTGCCTTAAGCTGAACTTGATTGACTATAGCTGCGAACCGAGTCAACTAGGTGTTTACACTAAGTTGTTTAAGGACTTCGCCTACCCGCTGAAGTTTTTCTGTTAACGTAGTGTGAGTAAGCTTTTTATAATATCGTTTTTTGGCCAACCAGCACACGCGTAGTGCAATGACGGCAGAGTGGGCAAGCATTCAAGTGGCGGTCATCTGAAACACAGAAAGAGACCATTTAAGAATATAATCTAAATACCTGACTCCTTCTGTTAAAAAAGGGAGTGTCTACACAGGCGGCACTGTATCCCGAAATTGCAGCTAGCGCTAAATTAGAAAAGAAAAAGCGGAAAATGGGGTCTCAAAAAAAATTCTTATATTATGTAGTTGAAATATTCCAAAAGCCACAAATGAAGAAATGCTCTTCTTTGAAAAAAATCTTAAAAAACAAGTCTCAAAAAAATCATAAAGTAAACTAGTGCACGCCAGATTTGATCTTGCAATCACAAGCATACGTTAAATTACGTATTTTGACAACACATTTAAAATAAGGAGCAGTGGCGACGACTTACAAGTTGTAGGTCGTGAGTTCAAACCCAGGCAGGCGCTTTACTTTGTGTAAATTATTTCATCACCACTGCTCTCAAGACGGTGATGGAAAATATCGTAAGGAAACCGGGATTTCCTAGAACCAAAAATTTGAAGACATTTATTTATTTATTTGACATCCACCAACTCGCATTGAGCTCGCGTGGTGGATTACGGCCCACATGGATTATGTCCCCACTTCTGAGGCACAGGAGGCCTGTGCCTAGTAGTGTGGACATTAAAAGGCTGATGATGATGAATTTGCTAACGACGATCAAATCAAATCAAAATATTTCTTTGCAAGAAATTAGTAACGAAAGCCGACGGAGCCCCACTGTGCGGGGCTCCTTTTCCTGGTTTTTGAGTTTAAAGAAACCTAACACGACTGTGATGAAGGGGGCATCGTTAGTTCACTTTGCTTGCTTACTCTAGCCCGCTTCATTCCCTTCGAACTTAACCTGTCCGTGTAGGTACTCTAAGCTCCCGAGCTCGCTTCGCTCGCTCTTGGACTAAATACAAAAACAGAATAAATTACTGCCGATTTGCAACGGCGTTATTTTTGAGTGCGGCCACCAGCTGTGGAGGCACTCCCTTAAAAAAAATGTAAAGCCATCTCTCTTTGAGGTGTGGCTGGAGAGGCGCCACGGCGTCCTCGCCTTCCGCCTGACGCAGGTCCTCACCGGACACGGCAGTTTCGGGAGGTTCCTGTGTAGGATAAGGTGGAGGGAAATGCCCGGGTGTCCCCACTGTGAGGATCGCCCAGAGGACACAGTGGAGCACACAGTGGAGATCTGCCCCGCTTGGGCGGAACCCCACCGTGTCCTCGTGGAGGCGATCGGCGGCAGTGAGCTCTTGCGCCCGGCCCTGGTCCAGGCCATGATACGGGGTAAGAGGGAATGGGAAGCAGTCTCCTCCTTTTGCGAAGCAGTAATGCTCGCGAAGGAGGAGGCGGAACGGGTGAGGGAGAGGCTACACCAACAGACTCGCCTTCACGCCCTCAGCAGCAGCCGCCACAGGAGACGCCCGGGTGGAGGACGTCGCGAGACGATCTCGCCTGCGGACGGCGAGTAGTGGGTAACTCGCCGTCCGATCAGCACCAGGCCAGAGAGTCGACGGCGCGTAGTGTTCCACGCACGCCTCAAAGAGTTATCAGCAAATATGACGGGGCCCGTCATGGCCGATGCCTGCCCGGGGGTTGAGGTTAAATTCGAAAGAGTTACCTCGCCCCTAGGCATTCAAGGTGGGGGTTAGTTTTAGTTAGTAAGAGTCTGACACGCCCTTCCGCTCCTCCCTAGAGCGGAAGATGTCATTGGATGATTACAAACCTCACAAAAAAAAAATTGCCTAAAGCCATCGTATTAGCGATAGGAATCATGCATGACTCGCGGTATCGTAAAACTAAGAAATTAATGTCGCCAAACAAGTCTAACAAATTCAAGTGAATTATTATAATGTCTCTGGAAAAACAAGCACCGAGACGTTTGTCTCCTAATACATGGTTTCATAATGAAACAGATCTTACATTTTCTGTGTCCCACAACACGAAATAGGATCGATGACTCTGTCGTCTGTCTGCAGCGGTCGATTCCTCTGAAAAATTTTACGTAGACACGATTATTACATGTTTAAATTATTATATTGATATAACATGAAGAAATTGCAATATTGGAATAAATGTCAGCGAAATTTTGTTTCTACACAAAATAATTGATTGACTAATAGATGTAGATTATCATAAACAATTTGATTTTCTGTAGGCAAGTCTGGACAGTGGATCAGCAAACGGAGTATAAGAGTCTGTCAGGTAGAGCGACGATCTTCGCAGAGAGCATAGAGCAAGCAGTTTTAGAAGTGTAGCTGAAAGTTAGTTAAAACATGCTCGTAACGCCACCTACTTAACAGTTCAGGAAAATCAATTAATAATTATCACTACGCGATACTTAGCATAGACAATAGATGGCGTTATAAAATACAGTAATGAGGAAAATCTGTAACTAAAGCGGATGAGGATGAGATAACTACACTGCCAATAATATCACTAAAGTTATTAATTGTTAATATCTGGTAAACCAAAAGGCAAAATTATTAAGAATCAGCAGCAGGTGGGCCGCTTTGAGGCTCTTTCACTTGTTATTATATATTAATTTTTTCTTTTATTTAATTACCAACCGACCGAACGTAGTGCATTCTATCACAGTGCCATTATTGGTTTCTAAGTTTATCTCGCATCAAGTATAAGCCATTGGTTATTTATTGATGTTATTAATAGAACCGAAACTTTACCTGTGATTACAGTTGTAAGTGAAACTTAATTATTTCATGACTCTCTAAATCTTGAAAAATCACTGCTAAAATGTTTATTGGAAATTCCGACTATGGCTTCTTTACTAATGTTACAAACAATTAAAATAAATAAATGCGTTCACTTTATTATGAAATCATTGAGTTTGTTCATCGAAGTTGTCTATTGTAATTTTTATATATATTATAATTTAGCTCAAATCAACACATTTTATGTATACATAATATTTTGTTATTGTATGTATAAATGTATACTTTGAATCTATTACTGGATTTTCTTTTCAAATTATTACACATTAACCGGAAAAATAATTAGCTACTGTTAATGATTTTAACTAAACGGTTTTCATGGAGAAGAAAACAATAAATCAATGTAAAACAAACGAATGAATTCATTAAAAATGCAAACTTAATTGTTTATGTATATTGACAACACCGGCTCGCTTTTTATTGGTGGATATTGGATCGTATGTCTAGTGCACATACTCAGTTGTCATCTCGTCTCAGCCGCTGAAGGACGATTGCAATATTTTATCGAGTAATTCAGTCACTCAACATGAATACGTTACGGTACGGGTTAGTTCTGCTCGCGATCGTGGCGTGTGTTATCATTTATCAACTACGATATGCAAAAGTCAGTGATTTTAGATTTTTTGTCAAAAATAGCACACTTTTACATCTAGAAGAAGCAAAAGACAGTGAATTCGAAAATTCTGCCACAAATATTACATTTCTTCAACTACGGGAAGAGAAGGACAGTGGTTTAAAAAATGTTGTAACAAATGGAACACTTCTTGAAAGAATGAAGAGAAGCATCATTAACTACGGCGAATGTCCTGTAGGTCTTGTCAGACTTAAGGTGTTGAGAAAACTAAGATGCGTTACTTGTGACGAGTAAGTAGCTTTGCAAAATGTTTTTCATCTTTCTCGATGATGATTTTTGTATAAAAGCGTAGTATAAAAACGTTCGATAAAATTTTCTTTTTGTATAAAAGACCGAACAAACGAATCACGAAAAGGGATCAAACGTAGTTTAGAGTTCGAGAATTTTCTGATGGAGTCATGACGTTAATGTGTGGTATTCATGTTTTCAGTAAAAACTTAATAAAATGAATTGAAACTGGAAATAAAAAGCTAATTGATTATGTTTTTCTTCTTTCTGACTTAGATTCCATTACTACGTGCTTTTATGGGATATTGAACATTGAACTTTATTATATCTTCTTTAGCATTTAACTTTCGCCGATGTAAAACAATAAATTTACATTATTTGAAAGACATTTCACCCTGAGATCAGGAGTCACGTCTTGATTTCAATTTAATTTTCATTCATAACTTATACTTTCTGATTTCATGAGTGAGTCTGCATGTTGAAGTTTTATCATAAACAATTTATTGAATAAAAACAATAGTAAATCATAGCCAATATCTATTAGCTTTGATTTCTTATTGTTTTTTTATTTATTTTAGTTCTGGAGGATTTTTTTATAAAGTTTAGTGATTTTTCGTTTAAAAAGAGTTAACTGGTTAAAAAGTTCTGCTGGCTTATTCGCTAACTCAGTCGACATCAATTTGATAGGCACTTTGCCGTACATTACTGCTTTGACGTATAGGAAAACCGTAGTGCCTATTATAATCGATGTGCACCGAGCAATGTACTGCATAGTGCCTAACTAATTGATGTCACTGAGTTAGCGAATACAGATGCTGAATTAAGAGAGTGTAAAATTTAAATTTTTGACGAAACAAATTCGATTATAAAAATAATAAGTTCCTAGATATTTGTGTCTCTGTCGCATGATAATTATGAAAATATTGTCTATCATGCATGCAACGGACCAAAATTGCCAACAATTGAAACTAAAAACGCCATATATAAGGATCCTTCACAAAATATAAATAGGTATAATTATTTTTTGATGTGTGTATAGAGCGCTGATTATAAATTTTGAAACGTTAAAATGGTACAAAGAAATGACAAAGTTACACAGTATTAACGATTTCGCGCCATGCACTCGCGCGGCCCGCCGGTGCACAGCTCCCGCCATTTTCTGTGACGTCACCCAGTTCTCGCCATGTGACTGTTGAAATTACATTCCATTAGTGCGAACTTTAGTTTTAAAACCTTTTTAATGTGCGCTACAATGTTTAGAGAAAACATATTTGAGTAAATTGGCTACACAGAAAACTTCATCAATTTTTAAACAAAAGTAGGTCTAATTAACGTAGAGTATATGTTAGTCCGCTTATCAAAATTGTAATAAGTTGATCTTACTTCTGACGTGTGTGCCTACATTGTTTTCCGAAGCATTATGCTGGCGAAGGACCAAAATTAATAAGCATCAATTGGAACCAAAATACAATAAAATATTTACGCATAGTGAAATAGTTATTCATCATTTTTTAAACTGCTTTTGCATGGCGTGCCCGATAAAATGCTGATAATGATTTCTCAAATCTACAAAGAAATGCCAAAGTTGCACAACATTTATTTTCCAAAGCTGCTCGGAGAGCCTGCGCCCGCGCAGCGCGCCGCTTCGTTCCGCGCTATATTTTCGTGATGTCATTTCCCCGCCTCTCACAATCGCACGATTACCCGTAAACTTTCCATTAGTTCTAAAGTTTGTATCGTTCAAAATGTGTTTTTTAATGCCCTGCAATATTTAATATTTTTGTGAAGTATTTGCGTTCATAAACCAATTATATTTATAATTTTATTTTTAAAATCACGTTAAAATAATAGTACTACTACTTGAGCATTGATTTACGCCGCTTACTCCGGAAGCACAGTTTTATAATTTATAATCCAAGGTTATACCTATGAGGACACGGTGGTGTATAAGGTGGAGCACCGCCGTGTCCTCGTGGATGCGATAGGTGGCAGTGACCACTCGCGCCTGGCCCTGGTTTAGGCCATAGTACGGAGCGAGAGGAAATAGGAAGCAGTCTCCGCCTTCTGCGAAGCAGTAATGCTCGCGTTGGTGGAGGCGGGACGCGTGAGGGAAGCTCAACGGAGTAGCTCTCACGGCCCCGGCCGCTACCACCGCAGGAGAGGTACTGTATGGACGTCGCTAGACAATCTCTGGCCACCGTAGACCCGGGCCTGCAGACGGCGAGCAGTGGGTAGCCGTCCGATCAGCACCAGGCCCGTGAGTCGACGGCACGTAGTGTTCCACGCGCGCCTCAAAGAGTTGTCAGCAATAAAGACGGGGCCTATTATGGCCGATGCCTGCCCGGGGGGGTTGAGGATAAATTCTCAACATGAGTTACCGCACCCCTGGGCACTCAGGCAGGGAAGGAACAGGGGTGGGTTTTAGTCAGTAAGAGTCTGACACGCCCTCCCGCTCCACCTAGAGCGGGAGAAGTCATTGGATGATTTCCCACCACCCAAAAAAAAAAAGTGCTACCTATTTAATGATGCAATCAACTTTGCGTTTGCATCATAAATTTCAATGACGAATTGTTTCGTTTCGTTTGCTAATTTTAATATCATCGATTAGGCTTTTTCTCGAATAGAATGATAGTGACTTTGGTGCGCATTGATTTTTTTAATTTTTTTTTGTTCTTGATAGGCACGCGTTTGACCACTATCTCACTTGAAACCGACCAACTATACTTGTACCTTCACTATTTACACAAAAAAAGAATACACATGAAAGCTTCCAGCAGTGACTTCCTTTCAATGTGGTCAAGGTTATAACCGTTTTTCCATACTAGCCAGAAAAACCGGTTCATATCAGCCGGGCAATGACACCGTTTGGCGTTGATGGCTGATTGCAATCGCGATTATTTGCTTAGAAAAGACAGGAACGCAATTAACTTTTAGCTTGAATTCGTACCTACGGCAATACTGCTGCAAAGTAACATTATGAGGTCCTGTGAGCTGCGTCGTGCTAACATTGCCAGATGGCGCTACTGAACCGGATTCGTTTACGATGACTTGATGACGTCAGCCGCGCGCACTGGGACTGACGAGACGAACCAATAGCAGCGCGGTTTAGGAGGGCACACTGTCACGCCTTGCGTTTAGCCAATGAGAATGAGGAATGTTATATAGCTTGGAACCGTGAATGCACACAAAGTATTGAATAAGCAGTGCAATAAACGTTACCGTAGTTAACCGTAGTTATATTATGCTACGCTTCTCTGATTCACAAACCAAATTGAAAAACATAGCGAATCTGTTTAACAAAATACAATTATTTTCGTAATAAGTATCTGCAAACTTGGTCTATCGCAATGTAGATCGGAGTGGTAAATTTCTGTATCAGTTATCAAGAAATTAGGTTTTAAACTATTTCTTAACGGTTATTTCTTCTTTTCCAGGTACTCTGAACTGACTGGCAATGATTGCTAAAAACAACAAGAACTGATAGCGGTATCTGATTGGCAGCACTGCAAAAAAGTGGCGTTATCGCTTTGCATTTATATTCTATAACCCCAGAAAATGAAGAAAACCATACGGCCACTATCCGAAACATTTCAATCCCCTGAACTTGAAAAATACTACTAAAACTTGAGCGTACAGAAGACGATTACTTTGCCAAAACAAATTCAATACCACCGTAATTATTAAAATAACTAAGAACAACTTAGAATTTAATTTAAGTGAAGTGTAACAAAGAAGTGTGTTTTGTATCAAGAGATACAAAACATTATATAAAAGCATAGATGTCCCTAAACTAGAGGCCACTACGCCATGTAACGACACTCACGTGACCTTCAAATCTGTTCGCGATGGAGACAATCTACAATGAAAATGTTACAATCTACACCGAATCACTATAGAAAGATATGAAGCGAATCTCGACAGAAGCTTTACTGAGTAATCTGGCGAAATAGAGGTTTAAAGACACCACTTCCGACCAATGCGATTGCAGTGCTCCTATTCAAACCATATCTCATCTTTTGTAGTTTTTGACGTGTCCATACACCTGCTCAAATGAGGACCACAAACGCCATTGACGCTGTTATAGGTGATCCTGCCAATATAAGATGACATATTATGTAATAGTACATTTACCATCAGCTCGAAAAAAAGAAAAAAACTATTACAGGGCGCCGATCAAACACCGATTTTAACGTACGAGTATTTACCTTAAGAACTCTAAACTGATACAGATATAGTTTAATTTAATAATATATGTGAAAAATTAAATGCTTGACTGGTTGCAAGTCGAGTATTAGCGTATCTATGGTGTTGTCAATGACATTGCTACAATTGAACTGAATCCTAAAGTAATTCTCCACGCAGGCGACTGTCAGTCTTGATAAACTATCTCATGTTCAATGCTTGTCTTGAATAACTCAGTCATAATGATCTTTATCTAATTTAGTTAAAACACTGGGAAGTGGACCTACAATACCTTGGGTTCGTAAATAACATTCCTTAGAATAAAACAACAGTTCTGTAATTAGATAGGTATTTTTAGCATTATGTTTTCAGAATAATTCTATAACATCACACAAGGCTATCTTTCGATTTCGTATTTGAATCATCTTCAACTTTAAATAATTTATGCAGTAAGTATATATGAGTTGTATGCGTGGTTTTGTGAAGTAAGACTTTTATTATCTCTACAGTATAGACTTCTTAGGATACCTGTTTTTATTTGTAATAATTATATCCATCAACCATTAATACATTCTGGAAACATCCGCCTGTCTTGCCGTATTTCTAATTTTAGTAACCTAGTAGTTGATGTGAATAAATTTTATTTATGATGTGTTGAATGAATTGTGTCTGTTACGTAATTATTTATTAGTCTTATTTCGTCCAGCTTCTTTTATTCCAGAGATTATTTCGAAAGTATTAGTTTGATGTATTTGATTTTAATAGGACAAAACTCTACTGTAAATTATTTAAATTGATGTCATGAAAAATCATGTATCTTCTATTTCTGTGAAAATGTCTTCATCCTACTTAACTTCACTTTTGTATCCTTTTAGATATTAAATTAACAACTTTTGACATTTTGATTTGACTCGTAGCTGTATACAAGTATTTTATGATTATTAAATTGTTAATGTGCTTTCTCAAAAAATTTTTGTAAAATAAATACATATCTTTTAGAAACAGTTTTTTTAGGATGATTGTAGTATTCTGATGCAGTATTGTATTATTAATTGACAATTGTTTGTAAAATAAAATGTCATAAGTTGACACAGGCTGTTTTATTTTGTTTGTCCATTCGTCTAGCTTAGAAAACAGTATGCAGCTCGTAATCAGTAGGTATTTATGACAGGTCTCTATTACACCAGAATGAGGGACACTAGGTTAATGCTGCCATCGTGAAGAGAGAACTTATCAAGTTTGAGGACGAAATATTAATTACAAATCTGTGATGCCCCACTGCTGGCTTTTTATTTGAAACAGACTACAAAAAGGAGGAGCTTCTCAATTGGTCTGTATGTTTTATTTTTTTGTGTGTTTGTTACGCGATTACTCCACCACTTGTGAACTGATTTTGATGATTTTATCCTACCACTTTGTCATAAATTTGATACCATGTTAGTTAGCTAACAACATTTTATAGTAACCATAGCAATATAACATTTCTTTATTTCTTTAATAAAAAATATGATTTGGCAATTTGCACACATCAACATAATCTAATAAAAAACTGACATTCCTAATTTTTAGTCCCGCTTTCTAGATATACTATCTGAATAAGTAACTTTGTAATTGTATGTCTGCTAGAAGTACCTTTGAATTTTGATGATCGGTGAGACAGTGACAAAATTAAGGAACTTTGACTTGCTGGTTCAAAAATTTAATTTAAATTGTAAATCTAACTATACATAATTATAATGGTCTCTCGATCACTAAAAATTTAGGGTTCTAGTTTTACAGTGGAACAAAGACAAAATCAAAAAAATCTTTTTTACAAAAAAAACAACCGACTTCTAAAAAAGAAAATACACTTAAAATTAAATTTAATTTCGGAAGCCGGTGTTTGTATTTTATTTCTTCGTTTTTTGACACCGACTTCCGAAATTAAATTAAATTATTTTCTTTTTTGGAAGTTGGTTATTTTTTTAAGTAAAAAAGTTTTTCACTTATTAGTTGTTATACCCCAGAACTAAAAACCAGAACCAATAAAATGGAACGTGGAAATTTAAACATACACGTAATTAGGGAAACCCAAAACGTCATCTAAATAGACATATTTTTCCTTTTTGTTCAGTTTTTCAAAAAGCACTGAAGCAATTTCGATAAAATTTATATGGGAACACCTCGGGTGTATATTCTTTCGGATACAAAAAGAAATTTTGAAAATCGGTCCACATGACAGAGAAATAGGTGGACATACATTAAAAAAAAACATATATACAGCCGAACATAAAACCTCCTCCTTTTTCGTAGTCGGTTAAAAATTTACTGAAAGATGACGTCATGCAGCCCTCAGTTGCTGATACATACATGACGTTCCATGAAAATACAAAACAAGACCTGCTTAAGCGTATTACCAAAAAATTAATTAGATTCCTATTGAGAAAATTAGTACTATAGATAAACGATTCCTGTGTGAGCTGACCTCTCAATGAGAGGTCAACAGATTAGGTAGTCTTATCGCAATTTGATGTGATCAGACCAAAGCTAAGCACTGGTTTTATAATGTTTTTACTGTGTTTAATTAAGTACCTAGTGGACAATAAAGTGCCAGATAAAGTACGTCACCGTGGCGACCCATATACTATAGCTTTATGACAAATATAGATATACGTAAGCCGTGACGTGTCAGCAAAGAGAACCGAAGTGAGTATAATGTAATAACCTAATACCGCACTAAAGATGAGCACTATTACTTCTGCGAAGCAATAATGCTCGCAAAGGAGGAAGTGGGACGCACGAGACAGAGGCAAACCTCGCACCCTCATGGAGGATTCCCGGCCGAGCCTACCAGAAGAATAGATAGCTTGCTCTCCGATAAGGACCAGGCTTAGGTCGACGGAGCGTTGTGTTCCACACATGCCTCAAAGAGATGTCAGCACTAATAAAATTGAGGGGGTCCGCTAGGGTTGATGCCTGCCAGAGTCGCTGATAGAAAGTTGCTTTGTTTCGATCCCTATTTTCACCTATTTTAACATAAATCAGTGCTAATTATAACTTTCGATTACATAGCTTACCCTGACCTACACACAGTTATGAGGAAACTCGCGTACAATATTCCGATAACACGTTATCATCGGAGTAATATAATATGAACATCAAATTGAGTATTATTACGAGTAATAGTGGTAAGGTAAATGACCTCTCAACAGCTGTTCTAGAGGATAATGTGTGAATGTTCCTGTTCGCGGGTGTCAAGGTCCTATGACGTTGTTTTTAAGGATATTTATAACTAGCATTTTGCTCCTGTGACCTATCTCATAGCAGTTGCTATTTTTTCGGGATTAAAATTAAAAGTAGCCTATCAAATTCAGCAATACTAAATAATAAAATACCAATGAGTCATAGACAGAGAGCTCTACAATGCTACTGTATGTACCTTTTTGAGTAAAGAGTTAGTCAGTTATTATGATTGTGTGATTTCGATTAGAGAGACAATTATTGAAATATTGATGGAGATCACACAAATATTATGACGTTACGCCTAAGGTAAGTAGGTATGTACATTAAACTTCCAGACCGAATATCGTTCACGGCGGGGCGGCCAACTCATCGACGCGGAAGATATTAGAGGTGCACAAGTATATGAATCACGGGTTCCGGGCCGCTGTCTGTACCCTCTCTTTCACAATAAATACCTATACAACTTCAGACTATATTTTTAGTTTTTAGAACAATAATGTAATCTGAATAGGTACAGGTACCTGCGGCAAAGTTATGATTACTCAGAAACGTTATTATAATAAGTATGAATGTATTTGTCTATGTATTATGAGTGTGAGTAGTTTTTATGTTTGTGTGTGTAGTGAATTCCCTCTGGTGTGGCGTGCTTATAGCACGTTGCGCGTTTCGTATCAAACTGATACGATGATATGAAGTCAAATATTATTGTTATTAAAGTTAATCAATCTTAAAACAGACCTAAATGTTAGTTAACATTCTTCGGTCGGATATCTAGCTAAACCTTGATTTAATTTAAATATTGTATTGAATATAATGTTAAGTACCTATTTTCACGAGGTCATATCAAGGACGAAATCACGTCCTACTGATCTGATAACCATAGAAAGCTATAATAGATATTTAAACGAACAATTTTATCTCTTTATAATATTTGTTTTGATAATAGGTAGCTTTCTTTAGTTTGAAATAAAATACATTGATATCGAGGAAAATAATACAACAATTCAATTAGTTCCATTATTTATCAGACTATAACTACAATACATATTATACTAAACTAATAAATAACTTAATAAATAAAATATGTACAAGAGGCATAAAAAATCCGGTAGTAGTAAAGCTCATTGGGCATCAAAAAATTCGTCCACCTCGCTGTCAATGGGAAAAGTGCCCAGAACGCTGGCAGCATTGCCACGTTGAATGGCAATGCTGATTCGTTGGCCGAAAAAAAGGCCAGCCCTCTGGTCACGTGAAGAGTCGACTAAAAGTTTGCTGATGTCACGGAAAACTCCATTATTATTTTATTTAAACAATAGATATGTGGTGAGCAAATCTCTGCGGTGGCCGACTTGACGGTACAGTCACCTTAAAAAATCATATATCACTTTGGATTTTGTAACATTGTTTAAAATGTGAAGAGTGTCATGTTGATCATATCGCCAAAAAAACTTCCGAAACCTTGGGTTTCATTATCCATAATCATCATCATCATTTATTTATTTGCACAAACATGAGTACAATACATACAACACAAATGTCAGCATGCAAGAGATGTTAATATAAATATAAAAACAGCGTAATGCAGGATCATTCAATAAAATGAAAACATTAAAAAATCTTGATTGTGCTTACGTCCGCGGTCATCTCGAATATGGTAGTCAAGTTTGGAGTCTGAAGTATGCAGTGCATTCGGACAAAGATCGAATACTTACAAAGGAAATTCAAAACATACTTTTTTTTTGGTTTAGGAAATCATCCAATGACACTTCTCCAGCTCTGGGTGGAGCGTACGCGTGGTAAAATAATTCCTATGAAATGCTGAGGCATAAGACAAAGTGACATTATGTCGAGATTAGGTTGGTATTCCCATATTCTCAAGCAACCTCCTCCAATGCCACAGTTATATGCATTCACACGTGCGAGACGTTCAGTGTCGAACTACGCAAGGCCTACAAAACCGTTTTCATTGTGCGTCAGTATTGATACTAGATTTTCTTCGCTTTTCTGTTTTATTAACTGGAGTGCATACAATACTTACAAAATATTGTAAATCAATGTTTTAACCTGGTAAATTCAATACCTACTTGTTTAATTTTTACTCAGTTTTAAATTTAAAACTACACCACTTATCCACACTTGAAATTTATCGAAAATACAAGCCGGGAAGTAATAGTCAGATTGATTTTTACCTAATTAGTGCAATTATTAATAAATCGAGTCAGGCGAGGTGATACCAGTGCCTGTAATAGTATTGTTTAACAGTGTAATAACATGAAAAAGACTCGACCGTTTGCGGAGCCGTCGCATGCGCTGCTTGCGTCATCACGATCTCGGTCGTTTACTAGAATCTGTCAGTAAACTCCGTGCAGAGTTTACAATACTACGTCGTAACCAGCACTGTGCTACGGCTAAGCACTCTTCTGGCTACGCTCGCATGGAGTCCATGTCTCGGAATTATTGAAGGTTCTCTTTTTAAGGCGCTATTAACTGCCAATGACCTTGAGTGGTTAACTTGCGTGTTCTGTGTTGAGCTCACGTAACGCGTCGTACGTCCACCCAGTAATAGGTCTCGCCCATCACGGAGCACTGGCCGAAATTAGACGCATTATTAATTTGTTATACATAAAACAACAAGTATTATACTAAAACACGCATACTATAATATAAACAATTAAATTATCTTTAAAATGGTGGTTTCATAAAAATATGCTTACTAGTTTTTGCATTATTCTCAATTTTTTATCCGCGTTCAAATATAATTTTAAATATTCACATTCACATTAATATCTTATTATGACAAAAATTGTCTAGAGTAACATATTTTTTTTTTAAAGGAATAAGACTAGTCGTTTAGATGTGATGTTCAATTAAAAACCATTGGAATTCGTATAACTGCGCCTTAAGATCAAGAAGATTTATACATTAGAACCTAGCTTCTTCATTAATGAGATATCAGTCTTTTTCAAAACTAATATGCATATTCATAAAAAGTTCCGAAGTGTTAGATATAGAAATAAAGTTCAGACTGTGCCCAGGAGAACTTATTCAATGGGCTCCAGTGTACATTGCATGACATCCAGGATTTATAATAAATTGCCATGTTGTATAAAAGACATTGACAACTTGCACTTGTTTAAGCGAAAGCTAAAGGAATTTCTAACTGATGAGGTGTATTACAGTGTGAATGAGTATCTAAGAGGGAATCCTCACGGCCAATAATATTAATTAGATATTCAATCATAGAAATCATACGTGTAACTCACAATTATTATTTATCTATTAAATCGACATTACATTATTTACTCTGACATTTATATAATTATTGACTACTAGATAATCCTTGACATTGAAAAATAAAATGAATTAATTGACTTTCCAGTTTAATAATTTTGTAATATTTATTGTATTCAGAATGTTTATTTCTGTTCTTCATCAACATTGACTTAAAAGATATATATACAAACTAACAATAATACCTAACATGTACAAATGCGTATGAAAAAACAACTCACTGGGCATCAAAAAATTCATCCACATCGCTGTCAATGGAAAAAGTGCCCAGAACGCTAGCAGCATTGCCACGTTGAATAGCAATGCTGATTCGTTGGCCAAAGAAAAGCTCAGTCCTCTGGTCACGTGAAGAGTCGACTAACAGCTTGCTGATATGCCGGAAAACTCGATGAGCACTCGGACCCCATGGCCCTAGTGTTTCAACCCCAAACGGCTCAAACATGTAACTCCCTATAAGGTTGTTATATTCAGAATGTTAGTTAGTAGTTATTGTGTTTTAATACTAGAATTATGTGTAAAATGTTGTATGCCCATGTAACGGCAGAGCGTGGAGAACACTAAATAAACTTGTACATAGCATCTATACTCCTACCCATGTTGGCAAAGAAATAATTAATTTGAATTCGAATTAAACCCGGATCCACTTGTATCGACATCTATGACGCCACAAACAGAGTTCTCCACGTGATTTGAACATATACAGCAGTCCGACATCAACCATCGGGCAGTTGCCTGGACCAGATACAACTCCCGTCTGGTCGGAGAATCTTCCTTTTTCAATGGAGATTTACACCCTGTTCCGCATACCTCCAAACACTGAACGGATTTTTATAAAACCTTTTGAGATGTATTTTAGATGTATGTTTGTCCTCCTTATTACTAAACATTTACTTTTTTCTTTATTTTTGTAACGAAAAATATCATTTTAAAGTTTAATATTTCGCAAAAGAATCAATGAATATAAAAATAGTGGTCACTACCCTGTAATGACTTTAAAAGACTTATTCAACGATACTTCACACTTTTGGATAGGCGACAAAAAATAAAATATCATCCCCGCTCATGAAGAGGAGGTACCATCAAAAAAAATATTTGTTGATTTTATTTTATCCTTTTGTCAACGTGATTAATAAATATATATACAAAATACCAGCTTTCCAGCACTAACATCTAGATGGAGAGAGCGAAACGATAAGGGTTATTTGTTAGGACTACAGAACCCTAAAATATGATTAAATAAAAAAATCAAATGTTTTCCTATTACGGTCCTTGAGATACAGCTGACAGACAGATGGATGGACGAACGGGCATACAGTGAAGCTTAGTAATAGAGTTCCGTTGATATCCAAACTCGCTACCAGTCCCGGGCACGGAACCCTAAAAATGTTAATGATTGTCAATATTATCATTTATTGCGCTATTGGATTTGATTTTGACAAATTGCTAATAGAATGCCAGTTGGTCTAGAACCAGAGTATGTTTCATGGCCAGATTTACACTGTCACGGATGCACATCCAGGCAGTCTAGTACAAGATTGTAGTAGAGAGCGCAAGTTTCGTCTCTATGCAACCCTTTGTGCAAACATTCTTTGCTTGCTGTAAAAAAAAACGACACGAGACGAGTGTCGTTTTTGCTTCCAAGTTTAAGGGTTTCGCAAGAACATGGAAGACAGAGCTGGTTTGGTCTGTGTGTTTTTCGCTCACTCTTCGTTCTGTGCCGGTGTTTGCGTACAAGTCTTTTCGTGTCTCGCATAACTTAAGAGCTTATGCCTGTTTGTACTCTCCCTGTGTTACTTCCACCGATACATAAGAAACATGAATTCCGCCTGAAACGTGACAATTTTCTTGTTGAACACTCACAAAACAGTCCAACTCACACCTGACCATTTTTATCTTTTGGGCAATAACCCTACAAATACTTGACTATCAATTTCGTATGTTCTCAGATGGTTTAGTCAGTGATACATTTTTAGCCGAATTAATAAATTGGTAAGAAAGACATTCAACGATATAAAAGTCGATTGCTGACTGAGTAACTGCTTCTTTCACTGTCCATGTCAAATGACTGAAATCAATGGTTATGACGTCATCATAATAATTCCAAACTGTATTCGATATTTAAGGCCCAGATGTCTATAGAGCGCGGTCACTCTCGAATTGCAAAATATGAAGTATTTTATCGATTTACTTAGGATTTACTAATAAATTTATAAAAAATAATCCATCACTGGATGCAACTTAGCATTTGAAATTTTATGGTACTCGTATATTTTTTATTATGATTATAATTGTTGATGAAGGGATAAACTGCTTTTAAAGATAATTTAGAGGTATGTTAGAAGATTTTTTTGATGCATTAAAGTATGTTAAATTATGTTTCTAGCTCCATCACTGTATGCAAGTAGGACTTGAAAATATCATATTTTTTTTATTTCTCAAAACTATTTACGGTTTAAGAGACACACTGCTTTAAAAACCCACCTTTTTGACCATTTTTGGGAACCTCCGCCTTAAGTAATGGTTATCATCATAAAAATTTCAAACTCAATTTGAATTTTAAGTCACGAGAAAGTATCTTCTTTACCTCTAGTAGTACTGAGGAGGAGGCACTCATTTCTATCATCATGCATCATTATCACGTCAAACAGATTGAACAGCCTGGGACTATGGCTCACTTACACTAGATCACCGAAGTTACCTTAGTCGAAGCGAAGCTCACCTACACAGAGGTCGACAGCGGTCAACGTCCATGAAGCTTAAGGCGTAGTTATACGACATTTAATGGTATTTAATTGAACATCACGTCTAAACGACTAGTCTTATTTCTTTGAAAAAAAAAATGTTACTCTAGACTATTTTCGTCGTAGTTTGATCTGAGAATATTTGAAATTATATGTTTAAAATATTGAGTGATTAATTTGTAAAGTTATGTGTAACGCGGATAAAAAATTGAGAAATACGCAAAAACTATAAAGCGTATTTTTATGAAACCTTTACCATTTTAAAGACCATAAATATGTTTATTTATAATTTAGTCTCAGTGTTTTAGTTTAATACTTGTTGTTTCATGTGTTTTTTTAATTAATAATGCATCTAATTTTGTACAGCGTTCGACGAGACGACGAGGCCTATTATTACTGGGTGGACATACGACGGGTTACGTGAGCTCAGCGCAGAACATGCAAGCTAACCACTCAAGGTCATTGGCAGCTAATAGCGCCTTTAATTAAACTTGATTGACTTAAGCTGCGAACCGAGTCGACTAGGTGTTTACAATTTGTCGTTTAAGGATTTCTCCTACTGAATTTTTTCTGTTAACATGTGTAAGTAAGTTTTTATAATATCGTTTTTTGGCCAACCAGCACACACGCAGCGTAATCACGGCAAAGTGGGCAAGCATTCAAAAGTAGGTGGTCATCTGAAACAGAGAAAGGGACCAATTAAGAATGTAATCTTAGAAAATACTTACTTTTTCTGTTAAAAAAGGGATTACTTCCACAGCCGGCACAGTGTCCCGAAAATGCAGCCAGCGCTAACTTAGAAAAATAAAGTGGAAAATGGGGTTTGCAAAATTCACTACTACAAAAATAGAACCGACTTCCAAAAAAAGTGCAAAATAACTTTAATTTCGGAAGTCGCTGTTCCTGTTTTGTGTCTTTGTTTTTTGACACCGACTTCCGAAATTAAAGTTATTTTGCACTTTTTTTGGAAGTCGGTTCTATTTTTTTGTATTTTTTTTTTTATTTTTCACTTTTTAGTTGTGGTTCCCCATTAAACTGTGTTAACAATTCATAGACATACGATAGCAGCAATCGCGGTTGATTTGCTGTCAATTTTTGAAGAGTTCCGTTGTCTGTCTCCGAAACCCATCATCAGATCTTTTTGAAATTTAAATGGGACTATTTCGAAATAAACCCCTTTCGAACAAAAAAAGAATTTTGCAAATCCGTCAATATATGACGGAGTTATGCCCGAACATACATAAAAAAAAAAAAAAAAATACAAACATCCGAATTGATAACCTCCTCCTTTTTCGATGTCGGTTAAAAATGCTGTTCTTTGTATAAAAATGTTCAAAACCAAGTATCAAAAAATTTTAATTAAACTTATGCCCACCAGATTTGAACTTGCAATCACAAGCATACGTTTCAGAAGATCCGGCCGCTTGTTTAGGCTAACATTTGACAGTACATTTAAAACAGGAAGCAGTGGTGGCCCAGTGGTAACGGCCGTGACTTACATGTTGTAGGTCGTCAGTTCCCAGACAGGCGCTTCACTTTGTATTAATTATTTCATCACCACTGCTCTCAATACGGTGAAGGAAAATATCGTGAGGAAACTGGCATTTCCTAGAACCAAAAAATCGAAGGCATATGACATCCACCAACTTGCATTGGGCCCGCGTGGTGGATTACGGCCCACAAGGAGGAATACAGGAGGCCTCCTGTGGCCCAGTAGTGGGGACATTAAATGTCTACTACTGGCCAAGTGGCGCCCTCATTGAATAAAAAATCGTAGCATAGCACAGAAAATAAATATTAAAGTTTTTGGTACTTTTGCCTACTACTGTACGTTAGATTCTATAATATTTACTTTCTGTGGAGGAGGAAGAAGGAGGTATCAGGGTACCCTAAGCTACAGAGCTCGCTTCGCTCGCTCTTGGACTAAATACTAAAACAGATTACAGTACTGTGATTCCCACCGGCGTTAATTTTGAGTGCCGCCAACAGCTGTGGAGGCACTCCCTTAAGGCCCTTCTCGCGGTCCAGTGGCGCCCTCATTGAATAAAAAATCGTAGCATAGCACAGAAAATAAATATTAAAAAATCCAACTTCACGTTTGTTACAAAAAGGATAAAGAATTTTTACGTTGTTAAAACAGGTCTCAAAATGTTTCGTATCCAAAGTAGTAGGCAAAAGTGTCAGAAACGGCCGTTTTGGTACTTTTGCCTACTACTTTGGATACGAAACGTGAAGTTGGATTTTTTAATATTTATTTTCTGTGCTATGCTACGATTTTTTATTCAATGAGGGCGCCACTGGACCGCGAGAAGGGCCTAAAGAAAAAATTGTAAAGCATAAAGCCATCATATTAGCGATAGGAATCATGACTCACGGTATCGAAAAACTAAGACAATAATGTCGCCAAACGAGTCTTGCAAACTCAATTGAATTATTATAATCTATCTGGAGAACTAAGTCCCATGACGTTTGTCTCCAATAAATGGCTACATTATGAAACAGATCTAAGGGCCTGTGCACACCACGTTTTTTAAACGCGTCGTTGACGCGCGTTTATAGCGATACAGACGCGATACGCACGCGAGTCAGGATAAAACCTCCTACTCTGTAGGATAAAAGAGCGCCGTCGACGCACGTTTCTAAAACGCGCGTCAACGGCGCGTTTATAAAACGTGGTGAGCACAGGCCCTTACATTTTCTGGTTCCCCCAAAACTAAAAGGGATTGATGACTCCATCGTCTGTCGGCAGCGGTTGATTCTCTCTGAAACATTTCACGTAGACACGATTATTACATGTTTAAATTATCATATTGATAGAGCATGAAGAAATTGCAATGTTGGAATAAATACCAACGAAATTTTGTTTCTGTAAAAAAATTGATTGACTAATAGATGTAGATTATCATAAATATTTGATCTTCTGTAAGCAAGGCTAGACCGTGTATTAGCAAACGGAGTATAAGAGTCTGTCAGGTAGAGCGACGATCTTCGCAGAATGCATAAACCTAACAGCTTTAAAAGTTAGGTAAAAACATGCTCGTAACGCCACCTACATAACAGTACAGGAAAATCAATTAATAATTATCACTACGCAATACATAATATAGACAATAGATGGCGTTATAAAATACAATAATGAGGCAAATCTTCAACTAAAGCGGATAAGATAACTACATTCTGTCAAAATCTGGTAAACGAAAATGCAAAAATATTGGGAATCAGTAGCAGGTGCACTTGTTATTATATTAATTTTCGCTTTTATTTAATTACTTAACAATTAACGTGCATTCCATCACAGTGCCATTATTGGTTTCTAAGTTTATCTCACATCGAGTATGAGCCATTGGTTATTTATTGATGTTAATAATATAACTGACACTTTACCTGTGATTACAGTTGCAAGTTAGCTTAATCATTTCGTGACTCTCTAAATCTTGAAAAATCACTGCTTAAAATGTTTAATGGCTTCCTTATTAGTGTTACAAACAATTAAAATAAATAAATGCGTTCACTCAAGTATGAAATCGTGGAGTTGGTTCATCAAAGTTGTCTATCGCAATTTTTATAAATACATAATTCAACCAGGTCTCTTATATTGTAGCTCAAATCAAGACCTTTTATGTATAGATAATATTTTGTTTTGTATGTTTTAATGGATAACCTGTATATATTACTGGGTTTTCTTTTCAAATTATTACACATTAGGTACCCGGAAAAAAAGTAATAAGTTACTGTTAATAATTTTAATTAAACGGTTTTTATTGAAGGAAAACAATACATCAATGTAAAACAAACGATTAAATTCAATAAAAATGCAATCATAAAAGTTGATGTTGTTTATCTACATTGACAACACCGGCTCGCTTGTGATTAGTGGATATTGGATCGTATATCTAGTGCACATACTCAGTTGTCATCTCGTCTCAGCCGCTGACGTACGATTGCAATTAATTGATTGAAAAAAAATTATTGAGTAATTCAAACACTAAACATGAATACGTTACGGTACGGGTTAGTTCTGCTCGCGATCATGGCCTGTGTCATCATTTTTCAACTACGATATGCAAAAGTCAGTGATATAGAAAAATTAGTTAGAAATGGCACACTTCTACATCTAGAAGAAGCAAAAGACAGTGAATTCGAAAATTCTGCCACAAATATTTCACTTCTTCAACTACGGAAAGAGAAGGACAGTGATTTTAAAAATGTTGTAACAAATGGAACACTTCTTGAAAGAATGAAGAAAAGCATCATTAACTACGGCGAGTGTCCTGTAGGTCTTGTCAGACTTAAGGTGTTGAGAAAACTAAGATGCGTTACTTGTGACGCGTAAGTAGCTTTGCAAAATGTTTTTCATCTTTTTCGATGTTGATTTTAAACTAAAATTCCGAAGCACAACGTTCGATAAAATTTTCATTTTGTATAAAAGATCGAACAAACGATTCACGAACAGGGATCAAACATAGTGAGAGTTCGAGAATTTTCTGATGGAGTCATGACGTAAATGTGTGGTATTCATGTTTTCAGTAAAAACTTGTTGTAATGAATTGAAACTGGAAATAAAAAGCTACATAATTATGTTTTTCTTCTTTCCGACTTGGATTCCATTACGTGCTTTTATGGAATATTGAAACATTCAGTTTTATTATATCTTCTTTAACATTTAACTTTCTCCGGTGTAAAACAATAAATTTTCATTATTTGAAATACATTTCTGAATTCTCTGAGAGTCACATCTTGATATCAATTAAATTTTCATTCATAACTTAGACTCTTCCCGTTTCATGATTGAGTGTGCATGTTGAAGTTTCATCATGATCGCTTTATTTATTGAATTAAAACAATAATAAATCAAAGCCAATACCTATTGGCTTTAATTTAATATTATTTTTTTTTTGTTTATTTCAGTTCAGGAGCATTTTTATACAAAGATCAGTGATTTTTCGTTTGAAAAGAAATACTTAATTGGTTAAAAAGTTTTGAATTAAGAGAGTGTAAAATTGTAATAACGAATTCGATTATAAAAATAGTAAGTTCCTGGATATTTGTGTCTCAGTCACATGATAATTATGAAAATATTTTAAATCATGCATGCGATGGATCAAAATTGTCAAGAATTGAAACTCAAAACGCTATTGATAAGGAACCGTCACAAAATATAAAAATAGGTATAATAATTTTTGGGTATCATTTAAGCTATCACTAATTTAATTAGTTTTGTGTTTCTTAAATAATAGGGTTTGTCCTCCAAATAGTAGATCTGTCACCAAAATGTAGTCACCAAACAATGCAAAATCAGTTCCAGAATAAATCACCTAAAATCCTGAGATATAAGGTCTAGTACCAAATAAATGTTTTTGTATGTATTATAATAGGTGTGTCCTAATAAGTATTTAAGCAAACTAATTTAAAGAGATCACCAATAAATCATATTATGTTACTAGAAAATTGCATTAAGTTCAAATAAAAAATTAGGGTTGTCACCATCGTTTCAACCAAAAGATTCTGCTACTTAACTAGACTCCCAAGGTTTTAAATTTCCACTGGTAGTATAAATTATATTTAAATAAATTTTTTAGCAGAGTAGTAAATAAAACAATTAAAGTCAAAATAATCAATATTTATTGTTTAAAATAATTACCACTGAACAATCAGCGCTGGTTTAAAATAGCTGGCTTATGGCTAGCAGAATAATAGATAAAACACTTAATTAAAGTTAAAATAATTGGTCAATTTTTAAAGCGCGCCAATTTGTCTCCGCCCCTTTGATCATTTTTTCATTAAAATTATAAATTGATGTATTAAATTGGTAACGAATACTATTAATTTAATATCTGAACGAAATAAAATGTTACTACTGTACCTATTGGTGACAAAATATCAAATAAAAAGGAGTCGCAGTCAGGGATCGATAATCGATTTATTTGGTGACAGATCTACCATTCTGAGCACAGAGCTATTATTTAAGTAACAAAACTGTTATTATAAGAACGAAGTTTATATTCATGTAATGCAATATAATTTTATTGGTTATCGATCTCTTATTTTACACATATATTAACATTAATTTGATAATTCATACCTGGGAACAATTTTTGTTTATCTGAGAACGAAAATATTTCGTGGCGATAGATCTATTTATTAGGTGATACAACTTGATGACAAATATAAATTTTGGTGATAGAAAATATAGTTCCCATAATTTTTTTATGTGTGTATACCGCTTTATTTACTGTTGATAGGCACGCGTTAGACCACTATCTCACCTGATGGTAAGCGATGATATGGTAGAAGATGGAGCACGCTTGCCTAGAAGTAACCTATTCACTCTTAACTTAAAGACTCCTAGGTTGTAGCAATCAGGAAACACAGACTCCGATAGGATTATAAATTTTCAGACTTAATAATGAACAAAGAAATGACAAAGTTACACAACATTAACGATTTCGCGCCATGCGCTCGCGCGGCCCGCCTGTGTACCGCTAACGCCATTTTCTGTGACGTCACACAGTTCTCGCCATGTGACTATAGCCTTTTCTTTTCATTAGTGCGAACTTTGGATTTAAACTCTATTTAATGTGCGCTACAATAATAAGAGAAAAAAATTGAGTAAATTGGCTACATAGACAGAAATATTCATAATTTTTTAAACAAAACTACGTATAATTGACGTAGAGCATATTATTTCTTTTTAAGCAGGGTTTTGTTTGAAGTTATAGGTACTCTTGAGGCACACTTTATTGCAAGCTTTTAAGCGAGTAAACAATGTTTAGTTTCTTTAATTCTTCTAATCCGGTTATGAAAATTGTAATTAGTTGATCTTACTACTGATGTGTGTACTGTGACGATTGTAGTCACAGCCTAATTTTAGCGGGTCTGCACCGGCCTTTAACTGGTAGGTAAGATTGTTGGAGAGTCGATGGATTATTTTAGAAGTGTAGGTGTTAATTTTGTTTTATGTCAGATAGAAGTTTAGCCCTTGCAAGTGGGCACCGATGTTATGTTTTTGCCTAATTAATATGTTATTTAAATCGCCCTCAGTACTTTCTTTATCCGACCGTAGCGAGCATCCCTTCGTATAGTACTCTCGCAGGAAGCAAGCGAGTCCCCGAGCTGTGAAGAACGTCCCAGGATCCGTGCAGGCCGTACTGGTGCCTTGGGGTCCTACAGTACTGTAGGATTAGGCTCTTTTACGGCCTGCAGGGACCCTAGGACGCTCTTCGTGACTCTGGGGGACGTCACTTAGCTTGGCGACTGCGAGAGGACTACACGCTGGGATCTGACTACGGGCGAATAAGGGAAACTGCTGAGGGCGACTTCAATTGTATTATATTAAGATAAAAGGGAAACACGTATGCCCACTTCCCAGGGCTAAAACTTCTATCTAACTGACACATACGTCAAGCCTATCATTTTTATATTCAAACGGCTTTCCAATAAGTCTAGAACATTCTAGTCAACCAGTTAAGGCCGGTGCACAGCCGTTAACATTAGGCTGTGTCTACAATCGTCACAGTACCTACATGGTTTTACGAAGCATTATGCTGGCGAAGAACCAAAAAAAGCATCAATTGCATGTTGCATGGCGTGCCCGATAGAATTCTGATAATTATTTTTCAAGTCAACAAAGAAACGCCTAAGTTGCACAACATTTCAATTCAACCCACAGACACAGTCGCACACACAAGCACAAGGACCATAACTCACGCTTCTACACACATGTGCGCACATTGCATGCGTGCTCACATAGATTTACTTTGTTTTCTTTTGCATACCACATAGATTTAATATTTTAGTTATAAATATATATAAATGTTATCAAGTTATGGGACAGCGGCCTTTCCTGGCACAAGTGTTTTCACACTTAAAAAGAGAGGTCAACCTCAATACTGTTGAACGAACTTTGTTTGTAATTGAATAATTGAATTGAATAAACCATTTATTTTACAAAGCTGCTCGGAGCGCCTGCGCCCGCGCCGCGCGCCGCTTCCTTCCGCGCTATATTTTCGTAAAGTTCATTTCCCACGCCTCTCACAAACGCACGATTGCCCGTAAAATTTCCATTACTTCAAAAGTATATATCGTTAAAAATGTGTTTTTAATGTGCTGCAATATTTATTATTTTTGCACAGTATTTGCATTCATAGACCAATTAATATATTAATAATTTTATTTTTAAAACTACGTTATAATTTATATAAACTAACAGACAGACTCAAACAGTAATTAACAATAGTATTACTGTTTGAGCTTTGTTTTACGCCGCTTACTTCGGAAGCACAGTTTTATAATATAGAATCGAAGGTGCTACCTATTTAATGATGCAATCAGTTTTGCGTTTGCATCACTAATTTCAATGACGAATTGTTTCGTTTTATTTGCTTATTTTAAAAATTATCGAGTAGGCTTTTTTTCGAATAGAATGATTGTGACTTCGGCGCGCATTGATTTTTTTAATTAAATTTTTATTCTTGATAGGCACGCGTTTGCACCACTATCTCACCTGAAACTGGCCAACTATACTTGTACAGTAAAGGTACTGCATACACAAAAAAAGAATACACGCGAAAGCTTCCAGTAATGCCTTCCATACAATGTGCTAAACCAGAATATAACCGTTTTTCCAAACTAGCCAGAAAAACAGGCTCGTATCAGCCGGGCAATGACACCGTTTAGCGTTGATGCCTGATTGCATTTGCGATTATTTGCTTAGACAATACAGGAACGCAATTCACTTTTAGCTTGTATTCGTACCTACGGCAGTACTGCTGCAAAATAACATTATGAGGTCTTGTGAGCTGCGTCGTGCTATCATTGCCAGATGGCACTACTGAACCGGATTCGTTTACGATGACTTGATGACGTCAGCCGCAAGCACTGGGACTAACGAGACGAACCAATAGCAGCGCGGTATAGAAGGGCCCACAGTCATGCCTTGCGTTTAGCCTATGAGACTGAAGATTGTATATAGCTTGGAACCGCGAACGCACACAAAGCATGGAATGAGCAGTGCAATAAAACGTTACCATTGTTTGTACGGTATAGCAATCGTTTCTTTTTGGGCAGGTTATACAATGCTACGCTCCTCTGGTTCACAAACCAAATCGAAAAATAGCGAATCCGTTTAAAGAAATACAATTTCTTTCGTAATAATTATCTGAAAACTATGTCTATCGCAATGTAGACCGGAGTGGTATATTTCTGTATCAGTTAGCAAGAAATTAAGTTTTATACTAAATAATTATATTGACAGTTATTTCGTCTTTTCCAGGTACTTTGAACTGACTGGCAATGATTGCTAAAAACAACAAGGACTGTAGTTATCGGTATCGGTATCTGAATGGCAGCACTGCAAAAAAATGACGTCATCGCTTCGCATTTATATCCTCTAACTTCAGAAAAAGAAGATCTTCACTGTGCCATGAAACCATTCGACCACTATACGAATTATTCCAATCCCCTAAACATGAAAAATACAAACATAAGCGTACAGAAGACGATTAGGTACTTTTCTAAAACAAATCAAATACCACCCTACTTATTAAAATAACTAAAAACAACTTAGAAGTGAATTTAAGTAAAGTGTAACAAAGAAGTGTGTGTTGTATCAAGAGATACAAAATATATAAAAGCATAGATGTCACTAAACTAGAGGCCACCACGCCATGTAACGACACTCACATGACCTTTAAATCTGTTCGCGATGGAGACAACCTGGTGGCATATGTAACAATCAACACCGAATCAATAAAGGCATATGTGAAGCAAATCTCGATAGAAGCTTTACTGAGTAATCTGGCGAAATAGAGGTTACCACTACCGCAATTGCGGTGCTCCTGTTCAAACCATATCTCATCTTTTGTAGTTTCTAACGTATCCATACACCTGCTCAAATGAGGGCAACAAACGCCATTGACTCTGTTACAAGTGATCCTACCAATTGGGCCAAACATTTGATGACTTGAAATGTACATTTACCATCAGATCGGAAAAAAGAAGAAGACTATTACAGGGCGCCGATCAAATACCGATTTTAACGTATTTACCTTAAGAACTCGAAACTGATACAGATATAGTTTAATTTAATAATTAATGTGAAAAATTAAATCCTTGACTTGTTGCAAGTCGAGTATTAGCGTATCTATGATGTTTGAACTGAATCCTAAAGTCATTCTCCACGCAGCGACTGTCAGTCTTGATAAACTATCTCATGTTCAATGCTAGTCTTGAATAACTGTCATAATGATATTTATCTAGTTTAGTTAAAATCGTTAGTTGTAATTGGAATGCACTGGGAAGTGGACCTATAATACCTTTGTTTCGTAAATAACATTCCTCAGAATAAAACACCAGTTCTATAATAATTAGCTAAGCATTATATCTTCAGAACAATTCTTTAACATAACATAAGGCTATTTTTCGGTTTCGTATTTGAATCATCTTTAGTTTTAAATAATTTAAGCAGTAAGTATATGAGTTGTGTGCGTGGTTTTGTGAAGTATGACTTGTATTATCTTTACAGTATAGACTTCTCTGGATACCTGTTTTTATTTGTAATAAATAGATCCATCAACCATTAAAATTCTGGACACATCCGCCTGTCTTACCGTATTTCTATTGTAAATAACCTATTAGTTGTTGTGAATAAATTTTATTTATGATGTGTTGAATGAATTGTGTCTGTTAAGTAATTATTTTTTAGTCTTATTACGTCCAGCTTCTTTTATTCCAGAGATTATTTCAAGAGTATTAGATTGATGTATTTGATTTTAATAGGACAAAACTCTACTATAATTTATTTAAATTTATGTCATGAAAAATCATGTATCTTCTATTTCTGTGAAAATGACTTTATCCTACTTAACTTCACTTTTGTATCCTTTTAGGTATTAAATTAATAACTTTTGACATTTTGATTTGACTCGTAGGTATGTAAAAGTAGACACATTAATGAGCCTACTCAAAAAAAAATTGTAAAATAGAAACATATCTTTTTGAAATAGTTTTTTAAGGATGATTGTAGTATTCTGATGCAGTATTGTAATATCAATTGACAGTTGTTTGTAAAATAAAATGTCATAAGTTGACACAGGCTGTTTTATTTTGTTTGTCCATTCTTCTAGCTTAGAAAACAGCAGCAGCTCGTAATCAGTAGGATTTATGACAGGTCTGTATTACACCAGAATGATCCTTCATTCATGCACTAGGTTAATGCTGCCGTCGTGAAGAGAGAACTTATCAAGTTCGAGGACAAAATATTAATTACAAGACTGTGATGCCCCACTGCTGGCTTATTACTTGAAACTGACTTTAAAAAGGAGGAGCTTCTCGATTGGTCTGTATGTTTTATTTTTTTGTGTGTGTTGTTACGCGATTACTCCGCCACTTGTGAACTGATTTTGATGATTTTATCCAACCATTTTGTCATAAATTTGAAATCTTGTTAGATTAGCTATTAACATTTTATAGTAACCATAGCATTACTACATTTCTTTATTTATTTATTAAAAATAGTGACTTGGCAATAGGGAATATGCATGAAAAAAATATTTGTTATCCAACCTGTTTATCGATGAATATACTAAAATAGAGTACGAACAGTTAAAGCAGAATCAAAGTAGATCGAAAATTAAACGTGATATCACAATTTTAAATAAATATATCTGTCCCTCTCTCGAAAACGCTGTTTTCTATGGTAGTTGTATAGGCGTCATGTCCTTTGATGTCAAAGAACACGTCAGACTTCTCTTTTTAATTATCAACTTTAAAGCTTCATAACTTTGACGTTCCTTCATATTTGTAGTTAATACGTCTTCAATTGAACAAATAAATATTTATATCATGCATATGCCCTATTACACACGGCATTATAATCTACACAAAATAATAATTTATCTTATATTAGCGCTTTGTGATTTTATTTGTTTGAAAGTACCTTTAAGGAGGACTATTTAAATTAACTGAGTAGTAGATTATGTTGCTGTGTGCAATTGCCAGTCATTATTTTTATTAAAGAAATAAAGAAATGTAATATTGCTATGGTTACTATAAAATGTTATTAGCTAACTAACAAGGTATCAATTTATGACAAAGTGGTTGGATAGCTTCTCCCATAGATATATATGTACTGAATTAACCAACTTGGTTTAAGAACATTCGATTTCACAACTTTTTACGGCAGAAAAACTGCGTTGCAAGACTTGTGCATTTTTGTACATATTATGTTTTTGATGGGATCTCATTTTTTTGTTGGTAGTCTTCCTTTTTTCTTTTCGGGTATTATAAACTGTGCCTCAGCTGCGAGCTTTCTCAAAGCCCACTCCCTGTTTCTGTGGGCTTTTCTCAGAGGCATCAAAGCCTCTGAGAAAAGCCCACAGTATTTATTTTTGACAAGTCTGCACGCTAAATAAATCGAAGTCGTGCTTATTACCTATTTCAGTCAATTTCAATGAAGTCTATTGAGAACTGTAAAAGTAGTTTTGTAATTACAAACAATTTAATGGGATTTATTTAGGATTACAAAGTTATTTATTCAGATTGTATATCTAGAAAACAGAACCAAAACTTTGGAATGTCAGAATTTTTCCTTGCTTTTTATGCTAAACAATAACTATGAATTTTGATGATCGGTGAGTCAGTGAGTAAGTTACAAAATTAAGGAACTTTGACTTGCAATCATTCTTAAACAAGCAGTTTAAGAATGTTCAAATTTAATTTAATTTAATTTGGAAATATAACTAAACATATTATACTCTCTCGGGAACTGCAAATTTAGGCTTCTAGTTTTGGAGTGGAACAAAGACAAAATCAAAAACGTACTGAAAGATGACGTCATGTAGCCATCAGTTACTTATAAATACATGACGTTCCATGTAAGTACAAAACAAGAGCTGCTTAAGCGTATAACCAAAACATTAATTAGATTCCTATTGACAAAATTTTTCCTATAGATAAATCATTCCTGTGTGAGCTGACCTCTCAATGAGAGGTCAACAGATTAGGTAGTCTTATCGCACTTTGATGTGATCAGACTTAACCACTGGTTTTATAATGTTTGTCCTGTGTTTAATTAAGTACTACCTAGTGGACAATAAAGTGCCAGATAAAGAACGTCGCCGTGACGACCCATATACTATTGCTTCGTGACAAATATATATACCTATGAAGTGACGTGTCAGCGAAGAGAACCCAAGTGAGTATAATCTAGTAACCTAATACTACCGCGCTAAAGATGAGCACTAAGGATGAGCACTAAACCTTCTGCGAAGCAATAATGCTCGCAAAGGAGGAGGTGGGACGCGCAAGGGAAAGGCAATCCGCCCACACGTTCCTGGCCGAGATTACAAAGCTGATTTCCGGCCACCGTAGGCGCGGGCTTGCGAACGGCGAGCAATAGGTAGCTCGCCGTACGATAAGTACCAGGACTAGGTCGACGGCGCGTTGTGTTCCACGCGCGCCTCAAAGAGATGTCAGCACTAATTGACGAGGTTCACTAGAGCCAATACCTGTCAGGGTCGCCGATAGAAAGTTGCTTTGTTTAGATCCCTAGATAACGATGAAAAGATAGTCAATTTTCACCTAATTTATCATAAATCAGTGCTAATTATAACTTTCGATTAAATAGCTTACCCTGACCTACACACAGTTATGAGAAAACACGCGCACAATATTCCTGATAAGACGTTATCATCAGAGTAATATACTATGAACATCAAGTTAAGTATTATTACGAGTAATAGTGGTAAGGTAAATGACCTCTCAACAGCTGTTCTAGAGGATAATGGTGTGAATGTTCCTGTTCACGTGTGTCAAGGTCATATGACGTTGTTTTTAAGGTTATTTGTAATTAGCACTTCGCTCCTGTGACCGAATCTCACGGCAGCCGCTATTTTTCGGGATTAAAATTAAAAGTAGCGTATCACACTCAGGGACACTGAATAATAAAATGTCAATGAGTCATAGACAGAGAGCACAACGCTACTGTATCTAGAAATTTAAATAAAGAGTTATAATAATAATAATTTTTGCGTCCATCTTGAGATTCAAAATTAACAATCACATTGACACAAAATTGTAGTTGATGTAGAAACGGGTCCCGCGGTACTAAGGAGCTGCTCCTCATTGATGTTGCCATTAGCCAACAGGTTCGTCGTTCTCTAAGAGATCTGTCGACAAGTTGGATAGATTATAAAAAGGCCTATGGTCAGTGCCACATATATGGCTCATGAGGGTGCTGGAGCTGTACAAAGTGGATGCAACTTTGCGCACCTTCCTGATGTCGTGCATGGGGCAGTGGAGGACGGTCCAACACTATCCAGGATGTCGACAGATCCAGGAGAACAGCGAACCGATAAGGATCGAGTGTGGCATATTCCAGGGCGACAGTCTGAGCCCACTGTGGTTTTGTCTGGCCCTAAACCCTCTCAGTACTCTACTGGAGGGCTCGAGCCAAGGCTACCGGTTGAGAAGAGGTGGTCAGGTCATATCACACCTCCTTTACATGGATGATCTGAAACTCTTTGCCCCCAACAACTTGCAACTGATGAAGCTACTGAAGATAACAGAAACCTTCAGTAGCGCCATCAGGATGGAATTTGGTGTGGACAAAATAATATGCAGTCATGCAAGTAAAGCGAGGGGAGATTATGGAATCCGTGGGAACTCAACTCTCGGATTCCAAACACCTTAGATCCCTCTGCTCAACCGAAACCTACAAGTATTTGGGAGTGTCGGACGCGTTAGGCATCAATACTGCTGACGTGAAACAGTCGTTGAGGGAGCGCTTCTTTGGCTGCCTTAATAGTCTTTTATCAGGCAGGAACAAGGTGCGCGCTTTCAACGGTTGGGTCATGCCGGTATTGATGTACTCTTTCGGCATACTCAAATGGACTCAGACGGAACTTGACGCCCTGGATAAGAGGTTCCGCACACTGCTGACCGCAAATCAGATGCATTACCCACGATCATCGGTGATGAGGCTGTATATCCCGCGGAAGTGTGGAGGTCGTGTCTTTTTAAACGCTAAGACCCTACACAACCACGAGGTATGCAGTCATAGGGAATACTTCCTCAAAGGCGCCGTGGGTATGCATCGAGATGTGGTCGCTGTGAACAAGGGCCTCACCCCACTCTCCTTGGCAAACGAGAACAGGCGCAAACCTATGGTACTGGATACTAATGACTGCAGTGAAGTATGGCAGTGCAAGGAGCTTCACGAACCCTTGACTTACCGGGTCCTGCATAGGCCCGATGTAGATCTCTTAGCGTCCGTATCCTGGCTGCGTTTTGGTGACCTCTTCGGGAAAACCGAAGGTTTTGTCTGTGCGATTATGGACGAAGTTATGATGATGAATAACTACCGGAAATACATTGTGAAGGACGGTACGGTTGACATATGTCGAGCCTGCCACCGGCCCGGGGAATCAATCCGACACATTATTTCTGGTTGTTCTCGTCTAGCCAGGATTATCCACCAGCAACTTGCTCTTAAATACAATCTTGTGGAATCCAAAGTACCGTACTAATGAGCCCGACCCAGTTCTCGAAAATGGCAATGTCACGTTATGTTGAGATCGATCAATCATCACTGACAGGACTGTTGTTGCCAATAAGCCTGACATAGTGGTGATAGATCGATTAGAGCATCGCACAATGATTGTTGATATAGCTGTCCCTCATGACGAGAACCTCGTGAAAGATGAAAAAGATAAACAAAGTATCTTGATCTGGCTCGCGAGGTTGTCGATATGTGGGAGGTAGATACAGCAGTCATTGTGCCGATAGTCGTGACGGCCAATGGTTTAATAGCCAAGAGCCTTGACGAACACCTAAGGAGGCTCTCGTTGTGCAGCTGAATCAAGGGCTTGATCCAGAAGCAAGTACTCCTGGACACGGCGTGCATACTTAGGAGGTTCCTCTCTCAGGAGCCCTGACCACCGGTAGCTTGGACCCTATCCCGATACCGGTGGTATACTATTTTTATATTTTTAAATGTTTTAATATTTTGATGTTTTAATTTTTTTAAATGTAAATTGTATGTATGTATTATAAAATAAAAGGAATGATAATAATAATAAGCTCCCTAAACAACAACACGTCCTGATTTACCATCTAATCACGTGGGGGGGCGGACACACGAATGCGAAATTACTGGCGTGGCTAACGTGGCTCTGGAAACCCATTAAAAATGGAGACTAAATCAAAAAAGGTACGTATAGGACCGCTACCCGAGGGCAATCGTCGGGGCGCACCTGGGGCTGATGCTGGGTGTCACAGCATACGACCCATCGGCGGTGAGGGACTGAGCAGGCGGGTTCTCCCCGCCAAATACTACAGCCGAAATCATTGACGATGGTGACAGACTTACGGACAGGGTCCCTGTAGAACCGTATAGTCCAAGGGTTCTCTATCCATTTGCATAAAATTTTAAGACCTAATATAACTTAGCATAATTTTGTTTGGCATAATTATATTTTCGCATAATATAATTACGCATAATTTTTTAAGCATAATTTCTCTAACCATAACACCGGTACGTCGGTGGCCCGTGTTGCTCTATGAACCATAATAATGATTAAGCATAATATTCTAAAGTACAAAGTTCTAAAGCATAACTTTTTTAAGCATGATATCCTAAAGCATAAATTTATTTACACATAATGATATTAAAACATATTTTTGTAGGTCTAACAATAAAATAATTATTAACACCTAGAATATTACACACTATACATTTTATACAATATTGCTCTAATGAAATTTGTAGGCACTTGATATTGTAGGTAGAATAGAAATTATTTTTTTTATTTTTCTAAGTAGACGGTGGTGTCGTAAAACTATTGTGTCACTAAATGTATTATTGCTAAGTTGTAATTTATGTACGTTGTGATTCTTACTTACTTGTTATACGAGTATATCGTGAATTGTAGATACGAATGGAAAATACAGTGCGTACATTTATAAACAAAAGAGGCGGCATCAAATTAAATGTGGATGGTTTCATCTATGAGAAAAATTTACAAAAGGAAAATAAATATTATTGGGTGTGTGAAATGCGACGTAATAACAATTATAAATGTAACTCTCGACTTATTAAGAAATTAATCTACGACCATCAACATGAAATATTATCTAAGCACATGCAAAATCACAATCATGAACCAAATGCACTTAGAGAAATAGTAAGTTTTTTAAATTTATTAATTCATACATTCGAGTATGTATCAAACATATTGGCGGCTAGGCTGCCCCTAACCTATTGATACACTACGTTAAAAAAGTACTATAATATGTTATAGTTCCTTCTTTTTATTTTTCAGATTCAAATAGCTGTCAATAGAATAAAAGAAGATACTAAATTAAATCCGAGTATGAAGCCAATTGAAATTATAGCCAATTAATTCACCTTCCATATCGTGTCATTTACCAGGCAATATTAATCTAAAACAAATTATATACAAACAAAAGAAAAAAAATGGATAGTTTAAAAGAACCACAAGACATAGATTTTGAACTAAATACAGAATGTTTACTTAAAGAATACGACCAGATCATCACTATTGATAAAAAATACGACACAAACAAGAGAATAATAATATTTACTACAAAAAAACTCATTACTTTACTATGCTTGTCTAAGTATATAATGATGATGGAACATTTAAAGTTGTTCCTAAAATTTTTGGTCAACTTTATACCATACACGGGAATGTTGAGAATGATATCTCACAAACATTTCCGTGTATATTAGCATTATGCACCAACAAGGATAAAACGACCTATAATATATTATTTACATCAATTATTGAGTACTGCGATGCAAATAATTTGCATTTATCACCCAGATTTATATTAATGGACTTCGAAAAAACTGCACATATATGTGCTAGACAATTTTTCGAAAATACTACCTTAAAAGGATGCAATTTTCATTTAGGACAAATTATATACCGCCACGTACAGAAAAATGGCCTCCAACGCTTATACGGTAGACATTTAATTTCCATGCCAAATGATATATATCATATACTATTTGCCATGGAAATTAAATGTTTATACGCCCTAGCTTTTTTGCCCGAAGAGGATATACCAATTTATTTCGACGATTGGAAAAAAGCCATATCTCCTGAATCAGGTAATATATAACATATTAATATAATATAACGTTTTGAACAATTTTGTGGGTTTTTTTTTCGCTGTAAGAAGCATGAAGCAAGCAAGCATACAGCATGCAAGCAAGCATGCAGCATTCAAGCGAGCATACAACATGCAGCAGGCAGGGTTTCTGTCACGGCTCCGGTGCTGCGGGCCTCCGGCGGCCCCACGCGCCTACGCGATTTTAAATTACACTCTAAAAGAAAAAAAAAAAAAAAGGGGTAGGACAAACAAGACTACATGGAGTCGGTTTTGCAGCAATTCGGTTCTGCCACTAACTTTTGTTGCACAGCATATTAAATTTTTAAATAACAATATTATTCAATTGTTACTGAAACTATAGCAAATTGGTTTGATCAGAATTATGTATGGGGCACTACAAGTTCACCACCACCATTTCCACCCAAAGTCTGGAGTACGTATCTACTAGAAAAGGAAAATATACCTAGGACACAAAATCATGCAGAGGCATGGCACAATAGATTTGCACATTTTGTGGGAAAACACCATCCTGGATTTTATTTTTTGGCAAAAAAGATCGTTCAAGAAATAAAACAACAAACCATTGAAATAGATAAACTGCATATCGGGACATCACTTATACCAAAAAAAAAAGAAAAAATACACGAACAAACAAAAGAATTGAAAAAAATTATTAGTAAAAAAGATGAGTATACTTCTAAACTAGCATATTTACAAGCAATTGCTAAAAATATACACCTAAAATAAATAATTATACATAATTAAGGACCACTGTTTCAATCAGTTAACTTCTATCTGAGGAATAACCGCCATGTTTATTTCTCATAATAGAAGTTAACTGATTGACATATTTTTTTATACAAAAACTGTCAAAACATCTAATATATTCTTCAGATAAAAGTTATCTCGCGATTGAAAACTCGTTTAAGTTACATAATGTTATGTATAATAAATCATTTGCATGAAAATTGTTTTTGTTATTTATATTAATTGTATGCTAATAAATATTATTATGCTAATAGTCATTAGGCGTTAACGTTATGCGAATCAAATTTATGCCAAAACAAATTGTGCCAAAATCGTTAACCGATACCGTTCCCGGCCGGCCGGCCGGTGTCGTTCGTCGTTCGGTATCGTCGTAAGAACATTATGCGAAAAGAAGGGATCCCTAGTCCAAGCACAGTCTCATACACACCCTCTAGACCATCATCAACATCCATACCATCGTCACCCATGCCATCACCTTCATCAACTTCCATTGCAAGTTTAAATACAGCCCCACCCACTCCTAGCTTCAATGTTGCGCGGGCGGTTAGTTCCTTTTTGCCCGCGTCCACCAAGGCAGGAAAAGCAAGAGTTCGTATGAGATGGAGCAAAGAAGTTGACTTATTTATTATGCGAACTTACCTATACATCACTAAATTAGAGACCAATATGACAACCTACAGACAAAATCTGCATGAACTTTTTACACGCCAGGTCCCAGAGGTTACTGTCACAGAACAAAGGATTTCAGATCAAAAAAGAATTATACTTAGGAATAGACTATAGTCGCAAGACATAATAGATCAGTTAAAAGAAGAAGTTCGTACACAGTTAGACGAAGAAACACAAAGTTATGAAAGCGATATCGATATCGCATTAACACAAAACTCAACGGAAAATACTCAACAAGATCTACAGTCGAACGCTCACTTAGGTACTAACGCACAATCTCAAACATACTATCAGTCACTAGCATATTCACAAACCATACATACATCTACGCAAACCGAGAGTATCACTATAATGTTAGAAGATGATGTTGAGATCCTAGCAGATATCGATCAAAATAAACCCACAGATTCGCCTACCCAAGAAATACATGATTAAAACAGCTCTTACCCAGTATGATGGATCCAGCAGCTCGACCAAAGCTGCCCAAGCTTAGGTACACACCAAAACTAAACCAGCTTATTTATATATTTAATCAAAATATTCTTAACCAATATATTAGCGAGGAACCTCAACTAATACACGTTCATACTCTAGTATACTGTACAGCATTAGTTATTTCCGAAGAACTTAATTATAAGATAACAGAACATACAGGAAATATAAGGAAATAAGTAAAGAAAATACAAGGCAAAGAAATAATAACAAACCAGCTTGGCAGCGGAGACTTGAAAGAGTCTAACGACTGCGTGTCCAGTGGTGCCATAAAATGATAATAAAGTTTAACGGAGGACAGTCATTGGCTGTCTATAATATACGACACGATGCAAGGTGACGAAACCTGGGTGTACTGCTTTGAGCCCGTAAGAAAGAGCCAGTCGGCAGAGTGGGTCTTTTCTTTTGAAGATTTGCCGACGAAAATTAAGAAAAGTCGAAGCATTGGTAGAAAAATGGTTGCTTCTTTTTTCGGCAAATCAGGTCATTACACTACTGTATTGCTTGAAGATCAAAGGACAGTGACTGCAGATTGGTATGTCAACATTAGCAAGTGTTGACATACCAATCTGCAGAGAGTGAGTGCCCAGAGACTTAGTAAAAGTTTGCGAGAAGCGTCTTCGAATCAATGTCCTCCTTCAACAAAATAACGCATCCTCACAATCCGCTAAGGTAACGAAGATATTTGAAGGCTTCAAATGTGGAACTGATGACGCATCCGCCTTACAGCCTGGACCTCGCAACTTAGAGGCAAACGTTGTACGAGCCCTGAATTGGCGGTGATAATAATAAATAATAAAAAAATATGGTATATTTCATATTGCGATTGCCAAGTTTACAAAATGTTGCATTTATATTTTTTTAGGTTCAATTTATACAATAGAAACGGATGAAGTACTGTTCTTCTAGATAGGATAAAATTAAGCCTGTGTTACTGCGTATATAGCGGTATAGTGGCCTCATTGAATAAAAAATCGTAGCAAAACGTAGAAAATAAATATTAAAGAATCCTATTTTGCGTTTGTTATAAATAAGATAAGGTATTTTTACGTTGTAAAAACAGGACTCAAAATATTTCGTTTCCAAAGTAGTAAGCAAAAGTGTCAGAAACGGCCGTTTTTGGTGACGTCTGCAAGGAATACGTCGAGTTCCCAGTACCCATGTATAAACCAATCACCGAACAAGTGCATATCGAAGAAGGGTTCTGTCGAAATAGTGTTCTTCGAAGGTGTGTTTTCGAAGTATGTTCTGTTGGATTAATGCTAGTCGAATATGTGTTCTGTCGAAGCAATGAGTAGTCGAACTATTGTTATTCGAAATTGGGACAGTGTCCAAATAAGTTACTGTCGAAACTCAGGATGACACTCATCCAGGTAGGCCATATACCTACTGGTCGGAAAAAAATTGTCAATGTCGACTGTCAACGCATGGCATGATGGATCAGCGCGGTGGCAGCGTACACGTGATCTGTGCATGATCGTCGTGAGCCGATCCGGCGGTGGTGAAGGCGGCGTGCGCGGGTGGGGACTTGGAGCAGGTCGACGACGGCGGGCGACGTGGCCTGAGCATCACTTCAATTTTTACCACGACCTCGACACCGCGCCGACTTATTTAATTTTAATATATACCAGTCTAACAGTCCAGCGAGTTTTATTGCTTCCCCTGATCTATCGAACTCAACATTGGTCATTCGCAAGAAGAAGCAGCTGATGGATTTGGTATTTTTCAAGACAAAAAGACCGCGACGTTGGTGGACATTGAACCCGCGTCGCACCCTTTGAAAACAGCTGTGTCATCGTCGCCTACGGTTGGATATTTGAAGTCGCAAAGCAACTGGAGTGGATAAGGATTCGGATATTAGTGAGATCGTTCCAATTATTACTTTTATCTGTCTATTTACTGTACTAGGATTAGTTAGTCCCTGCATTGTGGAAGCGAAAATACTGATACTAAAACTCTGGATAGAGAAATGTGAATGGGACGACGAAGTGTCACAAGATATTACAGACTCATGGTTATCATTTGCAAGTACATTACCGTGTTTAAATTACATAAAAATTCCGCGATGGGTTTTATGTAATAATACAATAACCCATGAAGTTCATGTTTTCACAGACGCGTCCGACAGTGCTTATGGCGCTTGTTTATACATTCGCTCCATAACTAGTTCAGGTACAGTCACTGTTCACCTATTAACGTCCAAAAGCCGTGTGGCACCGGTAAAACCAACTACTACTCCTCGGTTGGAACTATGTGGGGCTCTGTTAGGTTCCAGATTATGCACAAAGGTGAAAAATTCTGTTACATTACCAATCCATCGATTTCAATATTGGTGTGATTCCACCATAGTGCTAGGATGGTTAGCCACATCAACCCAGCAATTGAAACCTTTCGTTAAAAATCGTGTAAACGAAATTCAAGAAAGTACCTCGGGTTCTGAGTGGAGATACGTGCCGTCTGGGGACAATCCAGCGGATCTTGTCTCTCGTGGGCTGAAGGCTGATCAGATCAGCGACTCTGCGCTTTGTCAGATCAGCGACTCTGCGCTTTGGTGGACGGGCCCTCAATTTTTATGTTATAATGTTAATGCTTGGCCACAACAGCCCAACCAAAACATGATTCAGCATCTACCTGAATTGTATTGTAGCATTGTAGATAATAATAATATGAACCCTAATTCTAACTTAACATGTAGTTCTATTATACAAAGATTAATACATAAATATTCTAATTTAAATTATTTACAACGTATCATAGCGTATATTCTAAGATTTATTTACAATTTAAAAAATCCTCGTTCGAAAATGACAGAATCTCTTTCCGTTGAAGAATTTAAAGGTGCATTGTCTCTCATAATACGGGGTGTGTAATGTATGATATAATAACAAATGCTCTAATTTCACTTGAAATAACGTTCATATAATATAATTTTCATATGCTATAAAATCATATAACCTAATTTCATAAGACCTAATGTTTCATATGATATAATTTTCATTTAATATAAAACATTTAGTATAACGTTCATTTTATATAATTTTCAATATGTTTAATATTCTTTTTATATAACATTCATTTGACCTAATATTCTTTTGACCTAATTTTCATGTTTAATGGTCACAGTTCTAACCTAACTCAAATGGCACCTAACCAAATCTTAAAATATTCAATGCATGGTCGAGGGCGGGCTTGGTCGATGGAGCCCCGCTTCGCGGGGCTCCTACTTCTGGATGGTTTATAAAAAAATAACCACGAAGGGGATGGCGGGGTCTATTCGCTCGCTTCGCTCGCTCACACGACCCCGCCATCCCCTTCTAACCTAACCTGTCCGAGTCGGGGTGCCCTAAAGTCCAGATTGCATCCAATTTCTACTGGTTACAATAGTTGAGGATGGTAGGTGTATAGGGTATAAAGCGAAGAAAAAATAAAACGGTATGAATAATTTCGCTGTAACTGTACGACAGTAAGAAAAATAATAAATTCGTGTATAGTCTACCCACCTCACGCATAAAAGCAAACTTTTGTAGCAATTAATGCTTATGCGATGCATTTTTGCTAGCACCATACTAGCAGGCGTTTAAAATCGTATCAGATTTTATAAATTATATTAAAAGTTATTAGAGATTATGAATATTATAGTAAATGAATAATATACTACATGAATATTATGTCAAATGTGCATTATAGGAAATGTTTATTATATCATAAGAAATTAGACAAAATGAAATTATATCAACAATTCATTATCTCAACTGATCGTTATATTAAACAAAGGTATATTAACTTAAAGTAGGTCAAGTGAACGTTACATTTTTTGTTATTATATCAACCGTTACACACCCCATAATACGTACAGCTCAATCTAAAATGTTTCCAGATGAGTACGCGTCCCTTAAATCCGGGAAGTCACTGTCACGTAAAAATCGTTTAATTTCCCTGTCTCCTTTTTTGGATAATGACAATGATATTCGTGTAGGGGGCAGACTCGATAATTCTCCGTACGAATACGACGTAAAACACCCAATTTTACTCTGTAGTAAACATCATGTAACAAAATTAATCTTTCAAATGCAACATAAAAATTTACTACATGCAGGTCCACAATTACTTCTAGCTAATATTCGCCAAAATTATTGGCCTCTAAGGGGCAGAGATCTTTCTAAGTTGACTGTAAATAAATGCCTAAAATGTTTCAGATTTAAAGCTCAAAATGTGCAACCAATTATGGGTCAACTACTCAATACTAGGAGTACTCTGGAATTTCCATTTTTTAATAGTAGTGTCGACTATGCTGGGCCTATATTGATATCTGACCGGAAAGGTCGGGGATCTAGATTAATCAAGTCCTACCTGTGCATTTTTGTATGCATGGCTACTAAAGCTGTGCACCTCGAGCTTGTCACGGATCTGTCTAAGGAAGCCTACAAGGCTGCTTTAAATCGTTTCGTCTCACGTCGCGGCAGGCCTCGTACCATCTTGTCTGATAACGGTACAAACTTTGTTGGAATGTGTAACAAATTATGTAACTTTTTGCAGGATACTGATGTTGCATATGAGATGGCTAAGGAGGGGATAGAGTTCAAGTTTTCACCGGCGTATTCGCCACCTTTCAACGGCCTTGCTGAGGCTGCGGTTCGTTCTACGAAACACCACTTGAAACGGCTCTTGCAGCTTACTCATTTTAATTATGAGGGAATGGCTACGTGTCTAACTCAGATAGAGGCAATTTTAAATTCAAGACCCCTTACTCCTTTATCTACTGATCCTCTCGATTTCTCTGCTCTGACTCCTTCTCACTTCCTTATTGGACGCTCACTAATGTCTGTTCCAAATCCGCAGGTCACCGATACCAGCATCAACCATTTGGAGCGCTACCAACGTGTGGAATGCATCAAACAACACTTCTGGAAGAGGTTTAATCTCGAATATATTTCTAACCTACAGCAAAAAACGAGATGGCCTACTTCTACCAAGGGCGACATAGCGTTGTGATCGCTTGTTCTCGTGAAGGACAAGGCGCTTCCACCGCTTTGCTGGTTACTGGGGCGCGTCGTGCAAGTGTACCCTGGCACTGATGGTGTCACGAGAGTTGCGGAGCTGAAGACGAAGAGAGGAACCATTCGGCGCGGCTTCAACAACATCTGCCCGCTTCCCTTTTGAAGTGTACCTGGGCAGCATGTCAACGCATGGCATGACGGATCAGCGCGGTGGCAGCGTACACGTGATCTGTGCATGATCGTCGTGAGCGGGCGTCCGGCGGTGGTGAAGGCGGCGTGCGCGGGTGGGGACTTGGAGCATGTCGACGACGGCGGGCGACGGGGCCCGAGCATCACTTCAATTTTTACCACGACCTCGACACCGCGCCGACTTATTTAATTTTAATATATACCAGTCTAACAGTCGAGTTTCACTGCTTCCCCTGATCTATCGAACTCAACATCGACTCCGAAAGAAGATGATAGTGACTGCATTATTTACAGTAGGTAAGCTAGAAAGATGAAGAAATAAAATAAAACTGCCAGTGTCGACTTATGACATTGTACTCGTATTTCACAAAACACATGTTTAAAAATAAATATTACAATACTGAATATAAATAACATTTTATGATCTTCTAAAATGTATGACTTACCTAATTACCTACACAATTTTTTTTTCGTTTTCCAATAATTTTGTAACGATAGAAAAAAAAAATACAAAATATATATACAATATAACAATACAATTTATAAAACCTCAAACGGTGCAAATATAACAACCTTATTGGGAGTTACATGTTTGAAACGCTAGGGCCATGGGGTCCGAGTGCTCATCGAGTTTTTCGGCATATCAGCAAGCTGTTAGTCGACTCTTCATGTGACCAGAGGGCTGGGCTTTACTTTGGCCAACGAATCAGCATTGCTATTCAACGTGGCATTGCTGCTAGCGTTCTGGGCACTTTTTCCATTGACAGCGATGTGGATGAATTTTTTGATGCCCAGTGAGTTGTTTTCATACGCATTTGTACATGTTAGGTATTATTGTTAGTTTGTATATATATATCTCAACGATAGTATGAAATAAATTATTGTTACTGAATCAAAAGATTTGAAACGTTTGTCGAAATGAATACTGAATTACATTGGTATTACAATAACATTAATACTTTTCTTACGCGCGATGAAAATATATCCGACATTTGATTTATCTGGTTTTAACCAGTCATAGCAAATGTCAAAAGTTGTTAATTTAATGACAACAAGGATGGATAATTATTGTGTAAGAAGTAACTAACACTTTAGAGTAGGTTAATCTTAGTAAATAATTTTAATTAAATAAATGACGGAAAAAACAATTGTAATTTAATACTACTGCGGAAATCCTACTAATAATATTACAAATGCGATTCGATCACGCAAAAACGGCTGAAGGCGACTGAGAAACATGGTCGTATTTCCTTAGACGAAAAACAAAACGAATGCACAAGTTTTGCAAGCGCTCTCAAGCTTATTAAGAGCTCCTCAGTGGCATCCAGACAGAAATCACGTAGTTTTAAAGGGCAAGAAACTTTGAATAGATTTTAAAGAGTGGAAGGTAAAGTGCTCTTTACGACTAACTTCGTTCACTTGCGTTCGCCAAGAAAGATTGCTGTCAGTTAAGACACTGAGATTATTAGCTAAGTCTGTGTATGCAATGGTTGAGCTGTTAAGGGATGATGGCTTCAATGTGGAAACGTCAACCACAGTGCGGTAATTCCGACTGCCTATGATAATAGCCTGGGACTTGGAAGCATTAATCTGTAGGCCGTAAGACTTAGCCAATTTATTAATATGCTCCAGGTGATTCATGGCATTAACCGCTGAGTCCGCGTCAGCAAGCAACAAGTGATGATAAAGCTGCAAATCGTCTGCGTAAAGATGAAAATTAGAGGTGATAACCTTAGCGACAGTAGGCATTAACGAAAATAGAGAAAAGAAGAGGAGAGAGAACGCCACCCTGAGGAGCACCAGCAGTGAGATCACACCAATCAGAGAAAATCTCTTCAGGGCGAACACACTGAGAGCGACCCCGAAGATAAGAGTCAAACCAGGATAAGGCAGAGGAAGAGAAGTTAATAGAACGAAGGACTCGAAGCAGTATGTCAAAATCCACTGAGTTGAATGCACAACCACCTAATTGAATAAAAAAAGTGTAGAAAATAACGATTAAAGAATCCTATGTTGCGTGTGTTACAAAGAGGATAAGGTATTTTTACGTTGTGGAAGCACGACTCAAAGTGTTTCGTATCCAAAGTAGTAAGCTAAAGTACAAAAAACGGCCGTTTTTGACACTTTTGCTTAGAACTTTGGATACGAAACACTGAGTCTTGTTTTAACAACGTAAAAATACCTTATCTCATGTGTAACAAACGCAACATAGGATTCTTTAATCTTTATTTTCTATGCTAAGATACGAATTTTTATTCAGTGAGGGCGCCACTTATGGGGAGGTAGGCCCTTAAGTCCAGAAGAGAAGGTGTACAGTTTGGAAAGTTATGGGTCGCAGAGAGAGGTAAAATTTCAAGATTAAAAGAAGATAAGAGAGAACGGAATCAATCTGCATTGGGCCCGCATGGTGGATTACGGCCCACACCCTCTCACAGAGAGGAGGCCTGTGTCCCAGCAGTGGGGACATTAAAATGATGATGAAGAGAGAACGGAGTATGAGTGAACGTCAGTCATCTTTAAGCAAACATATATCAAAATCATCCATTAAAATAACATGCTCGTACGACGGGCAAAAATTTTTTAGAGATAATTCTAACAACTCAAAATAGTCGATGGATGTAGATTAGGGGAGTAGAATACCGTAAGCAAAATTTTGGAGTGAGATACTATGGAAGGTACAATAGTAATTTTCCAAACAGGTTGGTCTACATCGCAAGCAGGTTTGAAGGTGACGAGAGTGTCGTCAGCACTCTAGATGAGCTCCTCCTTGGTAGCGGAACGTTTGTTATCCTCTGGAGGATCATCCTGGGACTGGGTCTCCGTGGGGAGTCCGACATCAGACTCGCGAGCATCTTCATGGAGTCTATTGGCTTTTGCAGCGTCCCCAGTTTTAGTAACGTCTGTTTCGTAATAGTTTGTATAATCGTATCTGTAGGAGTCGATTGCTAGCAGTCATTGCCAGTTAGTTCGGTGTACCTGGAAAAAGAAAAAAAATGTGGTTATTCAATGTTAATAATAATACTTTCAGAACACTAGCAGAGATCAGGAAAACTTTTAGTATGAGCCTTGTTAAAACACTCATATTTAGGTTAATATAAACAGATACTGGATACAGTCTTTGGAATCACGGGTGCTCAGCGTGGGGACTACGTTCACCCGTCGAGTGATTCCAAGTAAGACAGTGGCATGGTGATCAAGTCCTGTCTTGTAAAGCGAGGCTCAGATGAGACCCCTTTAGGCTGCGTCCAGACGACCCGTGTGCGGAGTAAGCGCGGGGTTGGCATGAGGCGGGCGCGTGGCGTGTGCGGTTGGACTTCGATAAATGCAATTTCAGATCTATTGATGTGTCATAAGACTCAAATTATATACAAAAATTTTAAAGCAAGTTAGACGCGGGTGCTGACGCACGTAGCGTGCGCTTAGCGGGTGCGTGTCGTCTGAATGCAGCTCTACAACATCATCAGAGATGTGCCTAACAGGCGTTCCACGGAGGGGGTTATGGAGTGATCTTTTAAGAGGTTACAGGACCCCACCCATGTGCTGATGGTGATCACCGGGGTGGTTTTAGAGAGGTAAAAGTCCTACACTTCCCAGAATAAGTCCGGGCGCCGTTTAAAGGTTGTCCCAAAAACAAAAAAACTGTCTGGTTTTTGACGCTTAACACAAATAAATAAAAATGCTCCAGTACATTCTAAAAAACAATGCATGTGTTTGTAATTCATGCAGCGTCCATTCTATTCCATGTTATGCTTAGGCACCACCTTGACGTATGAATGTCTCGCGGCGATATCATCAACCTGTCAATTTATTCTTTAACTACTCCATAAATGTGTCTCCGCACCGCGATATTGTCGTGTTGGCGGCAGTTTGACGAGTGACAAAACGCCAACTTGCGATCGCGCGGTCGCTCAGTCGCTCATGGAGGTGGTGCCTGAAAACGACACGCTCTACCGGGCGGCAATAAAAACGGGGCGTGACTGCTTTCCTATTGGTTCACGCGACAACAGTGCCAGTCAGCATGAAGAACCGGTAGAGAGTACTATTACGGTACTGCAGCGCCATCTAGCGCTCTATACACGATCTAACTTCCAAGTGACGATGAGTTGACGATCGAGTATAATTTGAATAGCTTTGCAAATAAATTTAATCAACTCGTTAGGATAATACTACAAGATAAACGTAAACAGAGTATTGCTCACAACGCGTCACTCGCTTCCTGTTGCTACGTAAGTAGGTACCGCTAATTTCTCACGAACAAGCGTAGCAAAACTAAGTAATAAAATTATTGTTAAAAAAAAAACAAGAACGCTTTGAGTGACTTCATTTTAGTTTTAAAAGGTAATCTTCTCAATAAACTCTTTCATTTGATCATCGGAATACATAAAAAATAGAACCGACTTCCTAAACAAGTGCAAAATAATTTTAAATTCGGAAGTGGTGTTTCTGGTTTTGTGTCTTCGTTTTTTGACACCGACTTCCAAAATTAAAGTTATTTTGCACTTTTTTTGGAAGTCGGTTCTATTTTTTTGTAAAAAAGTTTTTTATTTTTCACTTTTTAGTTGTGGTTCCCCATTAAATTGTTTTAACAATACATAGACATTAAAACGCAGCAATCGCGGTTGATTTGCTGTCAATTTTTGAAGAGTTCCGTTGTCTGTCTCCGAAACTCATCATCAGATCCATATGAAATTTAAATGGGATCATTTCGGAATAAACTCCTTTCGAACAAAAAAAGAATTTTACAAATCCGTCCATGAATGACGGAGTACATACATAAAAAAATAAAAACATCCGAATTGATAACCTCCTTCTTTTTGAAGTCGGTTAAAAATAACTAGTCCACCATCTTTGGGAGATCGCCATGCTGGATTTAGAATGGCGTCACTTAAATAACCCTGCATTGTCATCCAAATTAAAAATGAATGTAAAGTTTCAGCTCAATCAGAAACCGGAAAGTGGGTCAATTTTAACTTCTGCGATTTGTTAACATAGATTACAGTTGAAGCTAATAAAAGCGTGTTAGTAAAAAAACTTTCTACAAAAAAAGACAAAAAAAGTGTAAAATAGTAACTTTAATTTCGGAAGTCGGTGTTTCTGGTTTTTTGCATATATTTTTTTTTTTTTTTGGAAGTCAGTTCCATTTTTTATAAAAAAGTTTTATTATTTTTCACTTTTTAGTTGTGGTTCTATAATAAACTGTGTTAACATTAAATAGGCAAATGATCGCAGTAATCACTAGTCATTTGCTGTTAGTTATAGAAGAGTTCCACTGTCGATCGCCAAAGATCTTCATCAGATCCTGAATGTACCACATAGGTACTAAAACCTTCCTTGAAAAATTTGCATTTGAATAACGAAAACCCCATCTAAAGCAGATCAGTAGTTTTCGAGAAAATCGCGGACAAACAAGCATACATACATACATACGGGTCGAATACAGAACCTCCTTTTTTGAATTCGGTTATAAAAAACACACGAAATTAACCCAATGGCAGGTTTTAGAAAGATACCTACTGCGCGTTATCAGAAACGCTTAAAATAATCGTCACTTTGAAGTGGTGCCTTTTTGCCATGAAAATAGCGGTCATTGACTGCCAACATTTTAAACGGTTTTATTTAGCATGCCCTGTTTGTTGTTTTTTGAGTCAACTAGAGTAATTGAAATTTAACTCCCTGTTGTCAGATTGATCTGAAATTTGGTACACACCTTTGATTCCAATGACAACACAATTTCATAATTATGTTCAGTTTCATTGTAAATCCAAGATGGCCGACGCTACAAAATGGCGGATTACATATTTTTTTCACAACCCGCTATTAGGGGTATCAAATGTCAAGCCCTTTGGCTTGACTAGAAAAATACAGTACGCCATGAAATCCAAGACGGCCGACGCTACAAAATGGCGGATTACATATTTTTTGCACATCCCGCCAATATGGATATCAAATGAAAGGGCTCTAGTACAATACACTACGTCATGAAAAAAAATCTAAATCCCAAATGGCCGCCGTGGCAAAATGGTGGATTAGTTAATATCTAATCCACCATTTTGCCACGGCGAATGAGAAAACCTCGAAAATTGGGCACGAATATTGTTTCTGTTTACTTTTCATAACTTAATCAGGTATTTGCTTTTAGAAATCATCACATCATGAAACAGAGCTGATGATGGAAACCATATCTTTCCTAAACAATAGAAGTTAGATATAAAAACTGGTTTTAGTGACAAATACCACTTAATATGCTTTGAAGAAAAGACGTCTTTAGAATATTGGAGGTAATTTTACACCAAATTTTGAAATTAAAGTTAGTTAGAAAAAAAAATTAGAAAGAAACGTGTATTTTTTTAAAAAACAGTTTTTAATTTTACACTTTTTAGGGCTGATTTTTCAATAGTCAGATAACTTTTAACTGAGGAATAAAAATGGCATTTTGACAGTTTTTGTATAGAAATGATGTCAAACCGCAATTTTTATTCCTCAGTTAAAAGTTATCTGACTATTGAAAAATCAGCCCTTAGTTGCAGGTACCTACCCCATTACTAAGTAGTAAAGTTATACCCGAATAGATAACTCAAATAACGTGGAATTTGAAAATAATTGGAGAATTCCAATACTATAAGTAGGCGCCAGATAAACGTGGAAAAACGGTCATTAAAAAAAAAAAATTATTAATTATATTGACCCACCTACATTTATTGACATTTTTAATTTGAAAAACGGAATTAATGACACAAAGCTGTTCCGAATCAACATCTCTCGTGATCCTTGTCTAATAAGGAAAGGTCAATGTACTTTATTCCACATTTATCTGGCGCCTACCATGTACATACTTTTTTTGAACCACTTTCTTCAAGGAAGTCATCAATCATCAAAGTATATTCCCAAAAATTATTTCCCATAGTTATATTTCCATACAAAGTTATCGTCAGCTGATCAAAACTTAGGTAGGTATTCAATATTCCTTAGACTATGGAAGGTTATAGACGTAGTGTCAAAATACAGCAATCTGAAGTACCAGAATGAGCAGCCGGGTTGTAATATAAATAAGCTTACGTAGACAAAATCAGAAGCCGATACGTCATCATTACGTTCGTCAAGGTCACTCACACATTTTAACGATCTGATCCGATGCTTTATTTAATGACCAATGACGTTCCGCCTTTATCCTTTCATAGTCTAAGTTATATCCAATTTGTTTTTGGAATCGTCTTAGACTGTCTTGAAGAAAATTGTTTATTACTATGGGTAAAAGTACTATCTAAAATAGTGACAGCTCATTTCCGTTACAGCCTGTAGATATGAAGGTGGTCATGAGACGCATGCGGTCGCCAGAATGTAACCGCAAAACCAATTGCGTCATTAAATCCCCATTATCACGTAGGATTTTACATTGTCTCTGATTGTGACCGTACTCCAGAAATAAAAGTACGTTTCAGTAACTATTGATTTAAAAATTTAGACGTAGGTTCATGTCTAAAATTGATGTAGGCAGGTACATATTTAACAATTATGATTACACTTAGTTTTAAATATTGAATGGCCTTAAAAGTGCCCAAAATTTATTGGTTCAATAGGTATAATTATATACTTTCTTTCAAATTCATCCACGACCCAGACGCACATAGGCCCCAGCGGTCCCAGTCAGTTGCAGATGACATCTCTTCGAGGCGCGCGCTGCGCTCGTAACAATATCAAATGACGTCACAAAATGGCGCACGTGAGCCCGCCGACGAACCAGGTTTGGAAAATCTGATGTAATTGCACTATTCCTGTATGAAACTTCAGTGTTTGTAAAGGCATTACAACAGAATTTCATATTGCACAAAGCATCTATTGTTTAATATCTAAGTAAATTAACTTTACTGAAAATATGTTTTATTTTTTCAATGCATTTTTCCACAATTCGTTAAACATGAAGAATAAAACAGGCACATAATATCCAAATGCAAAACCTTATATAAGAACAAATTAATGTACAAGATTTTTATTGTATAATTCTAAAAATCAAACTTTAACTAAAACAAAACGGGCGATACATTGACGTCATGAGTCTATCAGAAAAGACTCGAAGTTCAAAAAGAAAATATAATCAAATGAAGTATGGAGTTCTAGTTACAAATAAACATTGACAATGTCGAAAAATCACTTGAAAATTACTTACACGTCACAAGTAACGCATCGGCGAGAAAGTTTGACAAAACCTTCAGGACACTCTCCATACTTCAAGACGTTTCTCTTCATTCTTTTATGAAGTTCACCATTTCTAATAGGAGTCTCTTTCAACACTTGATAAGCGACGACCCACGCCATAATTGCAAATAGAATCAACACAAACCGTAACTTATTCATTTTCAGTGATTTAATTTCTCGACAGAATAATACTAGCGTCTGACAGCGGCAGAGAAATGGCGGGGAATGACCCAGTGCACATGAGCCAAGTGACAGATGATCCGAGATATCAGAGCTCTCCACCAATCAAAAGCAGAGACTGGGGACAGATAAATAATACCCGTGCTTATGGATGCATTCTATAAAATTAATTTACGGTACATTAATTTATTATTTTCCTTGTAAAACAATTAAATAAATATTACAATCCTTTTGAGTAATTTAAACTTGTTTTCATTGGTGAAAGATAACCGAGACGTTCACGTATCATTTCATATTAGTTTTTAAAATTTTATTTAAAAAAATGTTTTTATAACAATAATTTTGAACAAACGAATCATGAAATACCGTAAAAAGTAAATATATTTATGATGTCTTTAAAATTTTATGAAAAAAAAAATGTTTTTGAAACAATATTTTTAAACAACTACGAATCATGAACCCTAAGGGACTACGCACACTTATTCAGCTCTATTCAGCTTATGTCCATAGAAAACAACGATTTTGGTTGGAGACGCGTACGCATTCATTCAGCTTTCCGCGGCTGAATGGATGCGTACGCGTCTCCATACAAAATCGTTGTTTTCTATGGACATAAGCTGAATAGAGCTGAATAAGTGTGCGTAGTCCCTAAAACTAAATAATACGAGTATATGATGTCTTTAAACTTTTTTTGTTATGAAATTACCAGATTACTTCTGCCACTCTTTATGTCAAACTCATACTGACTAAACCCCGTGTGGCACGGGTTTCCGGACGGCGGGCTACCCACTGCTTGCTGTCCGGAAACCTTGCTTGCGACTCCCGACGCCCAGGGCGTCTCCTGCGGCGGTCAGGGGTGTGAGGGCGAGAGGATTGCCCCTAAACTGGAATCTCGGTAGGACCATGCCTCTGTAATTAATTCATAAATTGAACGCTTCTATTTAATTTTAATTGTTAGCAACACTAACATAAGATATTGCAAAATACGTATTTGCAACATTTTAAGTTCTTTACAGTGATTTTTCAAGATATAGTAAATGTAAATAATTATGGAACCAGAAACCGTAACCATCAATCTCGGATTTTATAAAGTTTTCGTGAGTAGTAAATTGATGACTTACAAGGTGAGATGAATACGGAAAACTATAACAGAGTTCCCATAAAATGTAAGTACCTATCAAAGTACATAGTTGGATATACATAATTATATAGGCATGTGTTTAATATGTATTTAACCACGGAAATATAAGTGAAAAAGTTTTAAAATGCTCGGGTGTAAATAATATTCAATAATTTTGCAGCTAAAAAGCTATAAAAATTAGATAAGACGAATCTATTTGCTGCGCAATTATCTCATCCGTCAGAACAGTATTTTCCTCATCATTGTGTAATAAAACGCCATCTATAATTTTATTGTGTTGTTGTTATTATTGTATTGTGTTCGTTGAAACAGCTTGATTGTACTGATCTGTGGTTGTAGCAGAACGCGATTGTCTGTGACTGATTTTACACTCTATCAGCTGCTTGCAATTACTTACGAGACTATTTTGAAAAGTATTCGGCCTGACCAAGAAAATAAAGTCGTTTGCAATTAATTAAATTTTTATTTTTCTACGTAATCAAGTATAATACTCCTCCCATCTCCCCTACAAAGCTTCCAGACCGATAAAACAAAAAAACTTGTGTAGTTTGATCAATATTTCAATGCTCAATTTGCTCTATTTGCAGCAAATTGCGGCGGATTGCTTGACAAATAAACTTGTAATCACAACTTAATTAATGCACACGTTTCAAACTTCGCATAGTAATAATATTCGCATATTAATAAGTATAAACGGGACTAAATAAGGTACCCAAATAAAAAAACAAATAAGTCTCTGGTTTTGTGTCTTCCTTTTTTGACACCAACTGCCGAAATTAAAGTTATTTTGCACTTTTTTTATTTATTTTTTTTGGAAGTCGGTTCTATTTTTAACCGACTTCAAAAAGAAGGAAGTTATCAATTCGGATTTTTATATGTATGTTCGGGCATAACTCCGTTATATCTAGACGGATTTGCAAAATTCTTTTTTTGTTCAAAAGGAGTTTACTCCGGAATGAGTTTCGGAGACAGACAACGGAACTTTTAAACAAAATTACTGCAAATCAACCGCGATTGCTGCGATCGTATGCCTATGTATTTTTGACACAATTTAATGAGCAACCACAACACAACACAGGTCAAAAATTTAAAACACAAAACCAAAACAACGACTTCCGAAATTAAAGTTATTTGCACTTTTTTGGAAACTTTTTAACTCTGTTTCGAATTTATCCACAACCCCTGGGCAGGCATCAGCCATGACGGGCCCCGTCATGATTTCTGACAACTCTTTGAGGCGCGCGTGGAACACTACGCGCCGTCGACTCTCGGGCCTGGCTGATCGGACGGTAAGCTACCCACTACTCGCCGTCCGCAGGCCCGGGTCTACGGTGGCTGGAAATCAGCTCGCGACGTCCTAGGCCCAGGACGTCTCCTGCGGCGGCTGCTGCTGAGGGCGTGAGGGCGACTCTGTTATTGAGCCTCGCTCACCCGTTCCGCCTCCTCCTTCGCGAGCATTACTGCTTCGCAGAAGGAGGAGACTGATTCCCATTCCCTCTCGCTCCATACCATGGCCTGGACCAGGGCCGAGCGCGAGAGGTCGCTGCCGCTGATCACCTCCACGAGGACACGGCGGGCAGATCTCCACCGTATGCTCCACCGTGTCCTCCGGACGGTCCTCACAGTTGGGACACCCGGGCGTTTCCCTGACTCTACATAGCCTCTTAAATACCGGTGGTTGATATACGGTCTCTACTTACTTATTGGAAGCTTTATTTTTTAAATTAAATATTGTCAAAATGTCGCAGAGTTTGTAGGAGCAGTAGTGGCCCAGTGGTAACGGGGACAACTTACGAGTGCTTTGTGTAATTTATTTCATCACCACTGCTCTCAAAACGGTCAAGGAAAACATCGTGAGGAAACCGGCATGTCCTAGAATTAAAAAATCCGTAGACATGTGACATCCACAAACAAGGCTGATTATAATAATAATATAGTTCTTGGTAATCAGTCCACCTTGGCCTCATAAAACCATAATTTTTTTTTTTTAATTTTTTAATTTTTAATATTTGGCTGTGGGTAGTTGTAACAGTTGGACAAAGAAAAAGTTGCTCATATTTTTTAAATTCAATATAATATAAAAGATTCATTATTTACAACTATTTATGCCATATTTCAAGTGCTAATAGTTGGTACCTGCTGGTGTAGCGTTATATTTGCATAATTTCCACTACAAATTATTTTCACTTCACATCACTGTTATGGATTCACTTACAAGCACTCTGAGTGAATTAAAGGAGTTGTTTCACACAAGGATGTCCAACTTTGAACAAGAGCTACAGAAGACTCCTCAATCACCCATCACAGCTTCTAGCCTGGCTTCGGAGTTCACATTGTTCCGTAAGTTCATAACGCAAGCTCTCAACAGTCTTCAGCAACAGGTGGGGTTGTTAGCGCGAACTGTGGATCAAATTGAGATGCGCGGACGAAGAAAAATCCTACTGTTGCATGGAATTGATGAAAAGCAGAAGGAGGACACTGCCAAGGTGATTGCTGAGGTAGTACGTGATAAGTTGCAGCTGAGTGATTTCACTGTTGCTGACATCAGCCGATGTCACAGGATGGGGCGAGCAGTGGCCAGTAAAACCAGGCCTATCTTGTTCAAGGTTGGCAGTCTTGCGGTCCGAGATAGGATTTGGTTTTCTAAAACCAAATTAAAATCTTCGGGCGTCACCATGTCCGAGTTCCTTACTAAGGGGCGACATGACGTGTTCCTGGCTGCGAGGGAGAGATGCGGCGTCACCAAGAGCTGGACTAAGGCGGGCTGTGTTTATGTCCTTGGTCCCAATGATGCGCGGCAACGAGTTGAGTCCCTTGCTGAGTTGGACAAGATTGCGCCACTTCCACTGATTCTCAGTGAACCCGAGCAGAGCGATCCAAAAACCGCGACCACTATTGCTGTGAGGAACTCAAGGTTGAAGCGTACTGCAGCTTTAAAGAAGTGATCTACTTGGTGATGCTGTAGCTATCCCGGGTTCGGGTAATAATTATTGTGTTTTGTTTTAATTACCTACACTTTAGATTTTGTTTTGTGCTACATGCAAGCTACATGTAATTGTTTTGACATGAATTTAATGTTTTAAGTTGTCAGTGTCAGTAACTCAGTACTGTCAGTGTCAGTCAATCACACATGTCAAACTGAACATTTAGTACGTTTCGTTATAGGTAGCGATTTATTATTTTAATGTTTATTTTAATTCTTTTGTTGAAATTTCTTGTTCCCTCAATGTATTCCTTTTTATTTTATTTTTACCCGGGCTGCAAAAATGTATTTTTTTTTATTTAATAGCGCAACCGGCAGGTTGACCATAAATTTTGTATTAGTAACTCTAATTTTAGAGGTTTTATATATTTTTATTTTATTTGTTTTATGTCTTGCGATAACAGCAGTGACAGTAATAGTTTTTTCTCTCTTACAAGCAACGATGACAGTTTTGTCAGTGTTCCGTCTCTTGCAGAAAGTCTTACAGCGCAGTTTTCTGATGTTCCTGAGAATTTTAACGTGGTGCATATCAACGCCCAAAGTATTCCGGCTCATTTCCACGATATGCGGGCAAGCTTTGACTGTAAAAATATTCATGCTATTCTTATTTCCGAGTCATGGCTTAAACCTTGTCTCCCTTCTATTAGTTACTCTCTTCCCGGTTTTGTTCTGATAAGAAACGACCGGACGGTTGGTGTTGGTGGTGGTGTTGCCATATATCTCCGTGCTCATATTCCCTTCTCTGTTATCAATGTGTCAGCGCAGCCACCGCCATCTAATGCGGGTGAACACCTTTTCCTTGAAGTCGAACTACATCATACGAAATTACTTCTTGGTGTCTATTACTGTCCCTCTTTACGTATCAATTTCTTTTCATCGTTTGAAAAACTCTTAGAAATCCTGATCCCTTCTTACAGTCATAGTATAATCATGGGTGATTTTAATACTTGTCTCCTAAAAAAAGACCATCGCTCTTCTTCTCTGACTAATGTTTCCGCTTCTAGTAATCTTTCCATTCTTCCACTAAGTGCGACTCACCATTTCCCAAACTCTACTCCTTCGCTGCTTGACTTGATTTTTGTCTCCTCTTCTGATCGCGTTGCTAAGCATGGTCAATGCTCAGCCGATGCCTTTTCCTATCACGATCTAATTTTTCTTTCTTACAAAATTCGCCCGCCTAGGGCTAAGGCCAAAACTCTCATGCAACGCAATTTTGGTGGTATGAACGTTGACAGTCTCTGCGAGGATGCCAGCAATATAAATTGGTCTCCTCTGTTGGCCTCTGCGTCTGTCGACGAGAAAGTTGATATATTTACAGCTAAACTTGTCGAGCTTTATGATCGCCACGCACCTGTTCGAGCTGTTAAAGTTAGACATTTGCCGGCGCCGTGGTTGACAGATGAGATTAAAAAGTTGATGAACAAAAAAGTGGCGGCGAAGTCTAAATTTAAGCGTCGGCCTACAGATGCTAATAGGGACAGATATGCTTCAATTCGCAATCACTGTAATAAGGTGTGTAGGAATGCTAATCGCCAACACATTCATAACTCCGTCCAAAATGGGGACGCATCCAAAGTCTGGAATTTTCTAAGATCATTGGGGGTCGGCAAAACTCGACAAGAGTCAATCCCTAAAGATTTAGATATCGATGCAATGAATAATCATTTCACAACTTCTTCCAATTTCGATAGGACATTGAAATTGAATACATTGAATTATCTTTCATCTCTTCCGACTCCCAGTTATTCTCCATTTGTTTTTAGCCAATTTTCCGCTTGTGATGTTAAGAAGAGCATACTAGCGATTACTTCTAATGCAGTAGGATGTGACTGTATCAGCCGTAAAATGTTGATCCCAGTGCTAGACGTAATCCTTCCCGTCATTTGCCACATCCTCAACTTTTCTATATCAAGCAGTGTCTTTCCATGTTCATGGAAAGATGCTCAAATTATTCCTTTACCAAAAAAGTCCAACCCCACATCCTTCTCTGAATACCGTCCAATATCCGTCTTACCTTTCCTGTCCAAAGTTCTAGAACGATTAGTCCATAACCAAATTAGTACTTTCCTATCCAAAAATAATCTTCTCAACCCCTTCCAATCCGGCTTCCGTCCTGGTCATAGCACCACCACAGCCCTTCTCAATATTACGGATGATATTAGGTCAGCCATGGAAAACAGTAATCTGACGGTCTTGGCATTGCTCGATTTCAGTAATGCTTTTAATACTGTTGATTTTGATGTTTTGCTTGGCATTTTATGCTCTCTTAATATATCTCCATCGGTGATTGACTGGTTTCGTTGTTACCTGTTCGGTCGCCGGCAACGTATTTGCATCGGAGAGACCTTGTCTTCCTGGTGTAGTACCTCAGCCGGAGTACCACAGGGTGGCGTATTATCCCCTTTACTTTTCGCAGTTTTTATAAACTCAATCTCCCATGATCTAAGTTCTTCCTACCATCTTTATGCAGACGATTTACAAATTTACTCGCAAGCTCCGCTTGGAAATCTTTCTGAGGCAATCGTCACCATAAATCGTGATCTGGCCCGCATATGCGACTGGGGCAAAAGATTTGGACTCATGGTCAACCCCATAAAGACTCAGGTCATTGTAGTTGGTAGTCCTAGGATGGTTTCAAGGATTGACTGGACGAGTCTCCCCCAAGTTTTTTTCGATAACTCTGTTATTCCCTTCTCTGAAAAAGTTAAAGACTTGGGGATATTCATTGACAAGACCTTCTCTTGGACTGCCCAACTGCAGGAAGTTAGCCGCAAGCTATTTGCATCTGCTGCATCATTGAGGAGACTGCGTAATTTTCTTCCGACTGCCACCAAGATTGCGCTTGCACAATCGCTTCTTCTGCCCACCCTTGATTATGCTGCTGCCAGCTATCTTGACCTTACTCAAGAACAACTCGATAAACTTGAGCGGCTTCAAAATTTTTGTATAAGGTTCATATTCGGTTTACGAAAGTATGACCATGTTTCCGAATTCCGTATGAAGCTCAAGTGGTTGCCAATTCGCCTTCGCCGGAATGCCCACATTCTTTCCCTTTTGTATAATATACTCTTTTCCCCTTTCACCCCTCTTTACCTCAAAAATCGTTTTCAGTTTCTTTGTGATTCCCACACGAAATGTCTCAGGTCATCAGATAACTTACGACTTAAAATGCCGATGCATTCCACGACTTTCTTGGATAAATCCTTTGCTGTCCAAGCTGCTCGTCTGTGGAATGCATTGCCTGACCCAATAAAACGCGCTCAATCGTTGCCTGTGTTTAAAAGGCTGGTAAAGGAACACTACCTGTCACTGTGACTATCGTTGGTCGTCATTTATTTTTACTTTATATGTGTATTTATATTGTATTTGTGTATATATTATACAGCATATGTATGTATATGTGTATCTGTTGTATTATATTGAATATTGGTATTGTCACACCAATGACAGCCCCATATCTTGTCCAGGCAATTACTCTCCATTCTAGGTTGCCTGGAAGAGATCGCGGAAAGCGATAAGGCCGCCCATTGTATTTGCTTTAGTTTTTAGTTTCTTTAGTTATATATCATGCTTGGTGTACAATAAAGAATATAATAAATAATAAATAAATAATAGTTTCACACCAACCGAAGGTTGTTCTGGGTGCACTTGTATAGCGCGTACAGCTCTATTTTTTTTTATTTTTTTTTATTGGTACTATCCCGCCACATTATTCCCAAACCACTGTAACTTCTGTACTTGCAGGAGCGCGTACAGGGATAGGTAATCGTCGGTTGGTGCCTCATTTCATAAAGGAGTTGGCTTTGGCCCTTCTTCCGCGTTTCAAATGTCCCGAGAAATCCAAAAAAACAAAAACAAAATTTCTTCCACAAAGTAAAATTACAATATGAGGTGTTACAAATATTAGGCACAAAGGTTTGTGGGAGTCAGGAATCCAAACTAGGATACCCTGTGCTATGAACTCCTGGCCCTCGTCGCCGAGATTGCGAGATTGGAATTATGACAATTGTAGAATGTAGGACATGATTATTGTAAGAATAATCTTACAATAGTCCTACATACATGCTCATGCATATGCATGCATATTCGTGCATGTGCATAAGCATAACGTTATATGCATATGCAGTGAGTTTTATATTTGAGGCTCATAATTACTTAACTGTTCATTAAACTATATACTGCAATAATCTTTATGTTACTAATTACAAAACTAGACTAATCTGTGTCGACGTCAAATATTTCAGAGAGAAACCACCGCGTGGACACCTGGCGCAGTGATGCCGTATTCCGATTCACAGAAATGTGAACGAAAAATCTAAGCAAGCGATTACAACAATTAGATAGATAATACTTTTAATCTATCTTGTCGTCAAAGGTTTCAGAGAAAATCGACCATTGATCATGGATTTAATTTTGGACAAAACTTGAAAAATGTAAGTAGGAAATTCATTAAACATTAAGGTCGACAATATTTTAATATTAGATGCTCTACTTATAGTTTGCGAATTTCAAATCTTTTGATATAAATTCGAAGATATCCGTAGGAGAACTAAGGTTACCGACAACCCAAAGAATTGCTGAAAATAAATGTCAGTGCAGGCAATGTATTCGCTGGACAGATGCTCGATGAGGTCGAAAGGTTCTGGAGTGGCGATCACATACATATAGGTACCGAAATACGCAGCGTTAGAAAATCTCTCACAAGGTAGACCAACGACCTGGCGAAGGTCGCTGGAGTCCGCAGTATGTAAGACACGCAGGACGGGTCGATGACTTGCGGAAGCCTAGGTCCAGCAGTGGGCATTTATCGGCTGAAGTAATGATGATTATGTTGAGGTATTAATCTGATTTTTCTTCAAATGTTTCAGAGAAAATCGATCATTACAGATAGCCGGCAGTTTATGCAGAACACAAAAAAATTTAAGTAAAAAAAAAATACATTATCACCGCCGAGTAGGTACTACATCCATGTAGGTAATTTCCAAACTGTATAAGACTGTATAACTGTAATAGACAATGGTGCCGATTCTCTTGTTCAATAACTAACTTAAAATTAGATAATCGCTATCTTTTACTAAAAGGAAGTGCGAGAAAAGGACGGCTATAGCTATGAACTTAGTTGAGATGTTAAACTCGTTTTTACTTGCGCTTTTCCGTGTCTAAGTCGACATGTTTTTACGCGTACCCTTAATTTGTATGTAAATATTAGTTCAATTAAATTTGACAGCCCTTATGTACGTTCGTATCTTTCTGTTTTATTAGAGAGGGAAAGATAGGAACAACCTAAGTATAATAAATTAAGTTTAGTTTGTGCACAACAGAATCGGCATCAATGTCTTATTTTACACCATGATGCAATATTTAGGTGAGAATGTGTATGAAAGAGCCAGTTTTAAAGGTAAATAAAACATACTTTAAACGAATTGTTTAAAGCAGATAACAACGCTAATAATCTGTTAATTCTCCTAACTTATTTTATTATGTTTATGGTCAATTCACTACTAAATGTGCAAAAACAGGACAGACGGACACGTGAGTGACAGCAATAGGACTCCGTTTGGACCCTTCTGGTACGGAACTCTCCTCTCCCGTTTAGCTGACATCTCTTTGAGGCGCGCGTGAAACACTATGCGCCGTCGACTCACGAACCTGGTGCTGATCGGACGGTGAGCTACCCACTACTCGCCGTCCGCAGGCCCAGGTCTACGGCGGCTGGAGATCGTCTCGTGACGTCCTACGCCCAGGGCGTCTCCTGCGGTGGCTGCTGCTGGGGGCGTGAGGGCGAGTCTGTTGAGCCTCCCTCACCCGTTCCGCCTCCTCCTTCGTGGGCATTACCGCTTCGCAGAAGGAGGAGACTGCTTCCCATTCCCTCTCGCTCCGTACCATGGCCTGGACCAGGGCCGGGCGCAAGAGGTCGCTGCCGGCGATCGTCTCCACAAGGACACGGTGCGGCTCTGTCCTCCGGCCAATCCTCACAGTGGTAAAACCCAGGCGTTTCCCTTCGCCTTATCCTACACAAGAACCTCCCGAAGCTTTCATGTCCGGTGAGGAACTGCGTCAGGCGGAAGGCGAGGATGACATGGCACCTCTCCAGCCACTTCTCAAAGAGGGAACCACTTCTCAAAGAGGGTTCACGACTAAACCTGACGTGATGTAACAATTTTATGTATTAACATACTTCAAATAGTTTTAAGGTGACGATTAATAATTACCTACATAGTGTAAACCCAATGCAATAAACCCACATTGTAAACAAAAAGTTTGTTGCATTTTTTTTTTTTTTTTTTTGGGGGGTGGGAAATCATCCTATGACTTCTTCCGCTCTAGGGTGGAGCGGAAGGGTGTGTCAGACTCTTACTGACTAAAACCCACCCCTGTTCCTCCCTGCCTCGAGTGCCCGGGGGCGAGGTAACTCTTTCGAATTTATCCTGCATGGTGTTTTCTTACAAGCACTTCCAGTCAGTATTTAATTAATAACAAGAAGTGTTATTTCATAGAAAAGGATAGGTACCTACATTTGTTTCCTATTTTTTGTCATTATAGATTTAGCATCGGTTTTTCAGGGCTCATCTAATATTTGCACGCGACTCACCAGTGGGTTGCGACCCCATAGTCTGAGAAACACTATTCTAACGTAAAATATTTTATGATTACATTCTTATTCTTCATGTAATTCATTTCAGATGACACACCTACTGGACCTTGAATATCTGGCTACTCTGCTGCGTGTCATTACACAACCCTTGCGCTGGTCGTCTAAAGATGTGGTTGAGTCTCAGCTGAGCATCATTTAACTGGTGCCCGGGGTGTACAAGCTACATGATGGGATGATGCTGCTAGCTGGTAGAACAGAGTGCTTTTTTCTCATAAGAAGGTTTAAAAGATCTAACAGATTCCCTATAAACAGGCTTGCCTAAACTGCGAAATCAGTGAGTCAAATTCCTCGATGCTACTCTAGAGTAGACCTAGTGCCTGTGACACAAGTCAATTCCTAGTACGGGTCTGGGTCTTGCTCTGCCGTTCGCTTTAACTCGCCCTAATTATCTGTCATAATAAGATCTATGTAGAATGTAGTATTTAGGATGAGATGTACTCAAACTTTTTGTTTTTAAATAAATAAATTGAAGTAAATTGAAATTGAAGCTACAAGGATATTCAGCATTTTAACATTCCCACTGCTGGGGCAAAGCCCTACACTCTGTGAGAGAAAATGAGCCTTATTCCACCACACGGCCCTTTTTTGTTTTTGTTTTTTTTTTGTGGGTGGGAAATCATCCAATGACTTCTCCCGCTCTGGGTGGAGCGAGAGGGCGTGTCAGACTCTTACTGACAAAAACCCACCCCTGTTCCTTCCTGTCCTGAATGCCCTGGGGCGAGGTAACTCTTTCGAATTTATCCTCAACCCCTAGGCAGGCATCGGCCATGACGGGCCCCGTCATGTATGCTGACAACTCTTTGAGGCGCGCGTGGAACACTACGCACCGTCGACTCTCTGGCCTGATGCTGATCGGACGGCGAGCTACCCATTACTTGCCGTCCGCAGGCCCGGGTCTACGGTGGACCGTGCGGGTTGGTGGATGTCATACGTCTTCAAATTTTTGATTCTAGGACATGCCGGTTTCCTCACGATGTTTTCGTCCACCGTTTTGAGAGCAGTGGTGATGAAATAATTTTCACAAAGTGCCTGCCTGGGTTTGAACTCACAACCTGCGACACGTAAGTCAGAGACGCTACCACTGGGCTTATACTGCTCTTAAGAAGTCATCATCATCATCATCAGCCTTTTAAGGTCGGACTGCTGGGGCACAGGCCTCCTGTTTGTGTGAGGGTGTGGGCCGTAATCCACCACGCGGGCCCAATGCGGATTGGTGAATGTCACATGTCTTCGAAGTTTTAGTTCTAGGACATGCCGGTTTCCTCACGATGTTTTCCTTCACCGTTTTGAGAATAGTGGTGATGAAATAACTTACACAAAGTAAAGGGCCTGCCTGGGTTTGAACTCACGACCTACAACTTGTAAGTCGCGGCTGTTACCACTGGGCCACCACTGCTCCATACCACTTAAGAAGTCACTAACACCTAATTACCGTTTGAATGCAGACGTACCTAACAATGATCCGAGAATCTCATTAAGCATTAATGTAGGTAATATGAGTCAAATATCGATTTCATGAACATCGTCATTTCAACCGAAAGACGTCCACTGCTGGCCTCCCCCAAGTTTCAGTACAATGACCGGTCCTGTAGGTACGTCTCGCATCCTCTGAATCCGGCGACCCTAACCAGGTCATCGGTCAACCTTGTGGTCTTCCGGTAAGAGCTCGCTACTCCAGAAATTTTCAGCCTCATAGACCATTTCTGCGAGCAATATGCTCTGCCTACTGCCACGTCAGTTTAGCGATTCTTCGGGCTATGTCTCCTTTGGATTCTCCTTTGGAGATATCGACTTATTTATTTAAAATACCTAAGCAAAGCTTAAAGCATAAAAGCTATGTTTTAAGCTTGGTCTGAAACCGGCTTATATGATTAAGCTTGGTCTGAAACCGGCTTATATGATTAAGTTTGGTCTGAAACTGGCTTATATGATTAACTAGAAAAAAATTAGGTGGGTAACAACGTTATGACTTAAACGCAATTATTCATTCTTGCATTGATACGCAAGGAAATGATTCAGGAATCCGTGAAATATGTGTGACAAATCAGTTCGGCGATATGAAGCTAACCGTTTAGAAAAAACTTGGTATAAATCATAATTTGGTTCCAGCAAATGAAAATAAGTAGCCTTACTTATAAAACTTGCTAACTATATGCTTGGTTCAAGTACCTACTGATTAGATCCTGAATAAAATAGTAGTCGAAGTCAACTAAATACGCATTGTTAAGGTTAACCCAAAAACTACTGGTCTGATTTTGATCAAATTTCAATGGGACCACATGAGAAGCACCCGATTTCAAATAAAAAATAAATAAATAAAAAACCTTTTTAAGTTAAACGGTTTTATTGAAAATAAAGATTATTATGATGAAGATAATGAACTAGACGATGAGAGATGATGAGGATGATGAGCTAGAATATAATTTTTCACTATTTAGGGTTCCGTACCCGAAGGATCCAAACGGAGCCTTAATTTTGTAATTCTGTCCGTCTGTCTGGCTTTCCGTCCGTCGTCTGTCACAAAATTTTGTTACAAAGAATTCTTTAACTTATCATTGATCTATGAGTTTGAAATTTGGTGACAATGTTTAAATTTTAATGTACCCATAACTCAAGCTCTGCTTAGCTTGAGACTAGATGGCGTTTTGTGATAGTTGTGGAATATTATTATTATTATTATAATGTTTGTAATTACGTAAACTTTACTAATAAATACCAATAAACCCTTAATGTGCGAATCTGACACACACTTGGCCAGTTTTTTAGTTGTGGTTCCCTATTAAATTGTGTTAACAATACTCATACGATCGCAGCAATCGCGAGTCACTTGCTGTTAGTTATTGGAGAGTTCCACTGTCTATCTCCGGAGATCCTAATGTATTTTTAACCGACTTCAAAAAAAGGAGGAGGTTCTCAATTCGACTGTATTTTTTTTTTTTTTATGTGTGGTACCTCATAACTTCTTACTACGTGAACCGATTTTGAAGATTTTTTTTTATTTGAAAGCTGTTGCTTCACATATGGTCCTATTTTAATTTGGTGAAGATCTGATAAAGAACTTCGGAGATACACAATGGAACTCTTCAATAAATGATAGCAAACTTTCCAGAATTGCTGCAATCGCATGTCTGTATATTGTTTTCACCACTTCACAACCATACATCACGCTAATACGCTCTGAAGGGGTATTCAGATTTGTACAGTTCACCCTGATACACCCTAATTTCGCCAACTATGTTCAAATTCCCTATTTTTGATGCTATCTATTCGGGCATAACTTTACTATTAATTTAGATTTAGAATGGGGCACAACAACTAAAAAGTGAAAAATAAAAAACTTTTTACAAAAAAAAATACAACCGACTTCCATAAATAATACTAAAAAATGCAAAATAACTTTAATTTCGGAAGTTGGTGTCAAGTAACGAAGAAACCAAACTAGAAACACCGACTTCCGTAATTAAAGTTATTTTGCATTTTTTAGTATTATTTATGGAAGTCGGTTGTATTTTTTTTGTAAAAAGTTTTTTATACTAAAATCTTCCTTGAAAAATATGCATTTGAATAACGAAAACCGCATCCAAATCGGATCTGTAGTTTCCTAGAAAATCGCGGACAAACAACATAGATTCGTACATAAATAAATACATACATACATACGGGTCGATTACAGAATCTCCTATTTTGAAGTCAATTAAAAAATAAAGAGGAAGCATAAATTAGCTAGGCTGATTCATACGTAAATTCCAAATAACAAAACATGTAACAAACAAATGCCTAGCCTTTGTACAAAGTTTTATGTATCTATTTATACTCTTTTTCTTTGGAAGTCAAACTGAAAATGTTTACCATAAAAATTACCACCTATGTTTATGCCCGCGGTTCTTCCACATGAATCGCTAATCCCTTATGTACACTACTTAAATCACACTAATAAATAGTGGGATCTTGTTAGCGTTTAACAAAAACTACTTGGAATTCTCTGTTGTACTTAAAAAAATTCCAAGTAACCGCTGAGTCTCAGAACACCTATTTTGATTAAATATATGTACCAATAAATCCTAAATTCTTATTATAACACTTTCTGTATTCTTTTATCTGCAATTGTTAAACAACATAATTTATTTATTTATTAAAGAATAACTACATAACTTTAAAAGCGTTTGCTCCGTCACTCGTCACTCAAGGTTTATTGGCAGACCAGCGTCAGACAGCATCTGTCTGGCAACAATGCTGAAATGAATCTTTTTGGCGCAGCCGTGAGGCACATGCTTTTTTTTTTTCTTTAATGATTGTACCTTTGGCGAGCCACATCGGCTGATATGACCGCTGCATAAAAGTCTCTACGCAATGGATGCTGAAGGATCTACGGCGACGCCGAGACCGGCCCAGAAAGCGGTGGTGAGATGACCTCAATGCGCACCACAAATGCGGTGAGACACTAAAAGCTACGAGTATTAAAAAACTTTTTAACAAAAAAATAAAGCAACGCAAAAGGACTAAAATGCATAAAATAAATTAACCTTTTAAAGTCTTGAGTATAGAGCTTATTTACAGAAACTATCATCGATATTTTCTGTAAATAAGTTTTTAGTTATTTTCCGTCGGTTTAATTTTTTATTAAAAAGTTTTTATTTTATTACTTCTTTGTGGCTCGCGTCATCTTTTAATAAGTCTGAGGCTAATTTTTAATCCTTCATCATTCCTCTTTCAACTGAGCTGATGACATAATCATCCTTCCTCCCAGGATATTAACCTTCCTTCCAGGTTTTTCGGCGGTAGGTGTAAAAAAGATAAGACGCGTATTTTTTTAACTGCTACAATTAAAAATAAAATTAAGTGATTTATTTATGATTTTGGGTTCAATAACAGTCATAATATCATCATTTTCTGCTGCACTTACATTGGTGTAATAATCCATGTAATAAAGTACTAAAATCTACACTACCTGCCAGCTATCACTAGTACTTTTTAAGTCACATTAAAAGCATACACATTTTGGTGAAATGTCTACACTGGATGAAATCCAATCAGCTCAGAAGAACCTGGAAGAGTGCTTCCTCAAGAAGATGGATGAGCTTGAGGCTCAGATCCAATGCGCAGGACCTGCTAAGGACACCGTTGCAAAGATTCGGGAAGAGTTCCGTTCCTTCAGAGAACTAATGTTCGGTATGCTGGGTCTTCTGCGGAAACAGATCATGGAGTGCGCCAGAGTGGTTGACGGACTGGAGACACGTACTCGACGGAAGGCGTTGATCTTTACTGGATTCGCTGAAGTGGACAAGGAGGACTGCAGGTCTCTGGTGTTGGACGTTCTTCACAATAAATTGGCCCTGCCTGACATCACTGCATCATCCATCAAGGTGTGTCATAGGCTGGGCGCATCCAGCAGAGGACCCACACGTAGCCGGCCTATACTGGTAAGATTTTCAAGTGTTGACCATAAGACAGCTGTTTGGAAGGCGAAGTCGGCATTGAAGGGCTCCTCTATCACAGTGAAGGAGTTCTTGACCAGGGCTAGGCAGGAAGTCTTCGGCAGGGCGCGCTCCCACTTTGGGATGCCGGCATGTTGGACTCAGGACGGGGTTATAGTCATCAGAACCCCGGATGGAATACGGCACAGGATCACTTCTGCAGAGGAACTCAATCCTATATTGGTTAAATATCCTAAGAAGGCTGGGGAGTCAGCGGGAGGCAGTAGTGGAGTGCGTAAAGTCTAAGTGTTTGTTACTTTATAATTTATGGTTCACTTAATTTGATCACAATTTCAGTGTTTATTTGTGCTTGGGGCGTTATTGTTCACTTATTTGTTATGCAATTCTTGTCATACGCGTGTACCCACTTACTATGTTTTATTTGCACTTGTATATGTTTTAATTTTGGTGTTTACTGCTCAGTATTTTGTTGTGATTTTGTTTGTGTTATAAAACAGTCGTGTTTCGTCATGTAATATTGTCAATGTCACCTGTCTGTTATGTCATATCTGTCATTATGTTGTAAATGTCATGTCAGATCGACGTGCCATCTTCCTAATTTCCACGTTTGTGTTGTGATTTGCGTTTTATTTTTGCTCACTTATTCTTGTATTGCTTTTATTATTGTTTGTGCTTGTGATATAATTTTCTTACAAAAAGTCATATTTCTGTATTATACTGGTGCTGCTGGTGGGTGGTGAATAGATAGTGGTGTAGCATCGTAAGCCTTAGTTTATTTATTTTTTGTTACTATTTTTTTTTTATTGTATTTATGTTTTCTGATGACGATTCTTTTCATTCCGCTAATGAATCCTTCAACTCATCTGCTGATGCAAGTTTTAGCTCCTTGACTGACACTCTTAGGGACTTTGTGCGTCGGAGCTTTGGTCAGCAAAGGGGTCACTTATTTAATGTTTGTCACATTAATGCTCAGAGTGTGCCAGCTCATTATAGTGATCTTTTCGATACGTTTTCCGACGCCAATGTACACGCCGTCCTGGTTTCTGAGACTTGGCTCAAGCCTCATCTTCTCTCTACCACCTACCCTCTTCCCGGCTTCGTTCTTATCCGCAATGATAGAACTGGAAAGGAAGGAGGGGGTGTTGCTATCTATCTTCGTTGTGATTTGCCTTTTAAAATTGTTGCCTCATCTCCTTCAAATTATAATGCTTCCGTCGAGTATTTATTTTTGGAGGTCTACGTCAAAGGTGTCAGGACCTTACTTGGCGTTGTCTACTGTCCGCCTGCCCTTGACTGCTTTCCCAATCTTGAGTTGGCGCTGGAGTCAGTAGGGTCAGAGTATGCGCATTGTGTCATCATGGGCGATTTCAACACAGATCTCTTTCACCCATCTCCTCGTTCCCGTAAACTCCTTCATATTATCGAGTCCGTTAGTCTCCATGTCCTTCCACTGCAACCTACTCACTTTAATAGCTTAAGTGATGACACGTGGCTCGACATAATCCTCACGTCCACTCCCTCCCTTGTTTCCTCACACGGCCAGTGCCCTGCCCCTGGCTTTTCCCGTCATGACCTCATTTTCCTCTCCTATGTCCTAAAATCTCCTAAACTTCCCCCTAAAGTTCTGCACATGCGTTGTTTTGCTCGCATGGATGCTGAGAAGCTACGTCAAGATGCGTCAAAACTTGATTGGGACCACCTTGCAGCGGCAACATCTGTTGACGATAAACTGTGCATCTTTAATCGGACGATCCTTGCACTCTACGACAAACACGCTCCTGTCAAGACGGTTAAGCTGAAGCGTCAGCCCGCACCTTGGATGACGATGGGGGTTCGTATGGCGATGAGGCGTAGGGATCGGGCCTTCCGTAGATTTAAAAAAGATCGCAGTGTTGTAAATAGGGACCTTTTCAAGGCTGCTAGAAATCGGTGTAATCAGATGATACGCAACGCTAAACGCCGCCATATTCTCGATAACATATCTTCCTCTTCTCCTGCTGATGTCTGGAAATTCCTCGGAACTCTAGGTATCGGTAGACCACGTCATGTGGATTTTCCTAAAACAATCTTTCTGGACGATATCAACCGTCATTTCACAACAACCTGTCATTTGGATTCCCAAATGATGTCTCAGACGGTTAATTTCATTACTGGCCTGCCAGGACCTATCATAGAGCCGTTCTACTTTTCTCCGGTAACCTTGGAGGAAACTAAAAAGATCATCCTGTCCATTAAATCGAAGGCTGTGGGCTATGACGAGATTAGTCGTTATATGATCACCTTGATCCTTGACTGTCTTCTTCCGCCGATTACCCACATCATTAATTTTTCCCTTGATTCCGCCCAATTCCCATCCCTGTGGCGTATGGCTTACGTTCGTCCGCTTCCTAAAATCAGTAATCCTTCCCTACCTAACCATTTTCGACCAATTTCTATTCTTCCTTTTCTATCCAAAGTACTTGAGGCCTGCGTCCACAAGCAGTTTTCAGGATTTGTTCACCGGAACAATCTTGTTAGCTCTTTCCAATCCGGATTCAGGCCTGGTCACAGTACTGCCTCAGCTCTCCTTAAAGTGACTGGTGACATTAGAGAAGCTATGGAGGATACCAAGGTTACTGTTTTGGTGCTAATTGATTTCTCCAATGCCTTTAATGCTGTCAGTCATGATATTCTGCTATCCATCCTTTCACATCTTATGGTTTCCTCCGAGGCCCTGGAATGGTTCTCTTCTTATCATCGGGGGCGCCAGCAGTCGGTTCGCGTGGACGAGAATTCGTCGAGTTGGCGTGTCCTGGAAGCTGGTGTGCCACAAGGCGGTATTCTTTCTCCATTGTTATTCTCAATCTTCATAAATTTTATAACTCACTGTCTTCGGTGTTCGTATCATCTATATGCCGACGATCTTCAACTGTATACAGCTGCGCGGGTAGAAAGTTTGTCAGACGCTATAGAGGATATAAACCGAGATTTGGATGCAATCAATGATTGGTCTGATAGATTTGGGGTGTCTGTGAACCCCTCAAAATGTCAGGCCATTGTTATTGGAAGCTCACGCATGATGGGTAGAGTGGCGATTAGCTCTCTTCCGCCTATTATTTTAAATGGTGCTGTCATCCCCATCAGTCCTAGCGTAAAAGATCTCGGTTTGCATCTTGACTCGACGCTTGGCTGGCAAAGCCAGGTTTCTAGTGTCTGTCAAAGAGTCAACGGGACTTTGCGATGTCTGTATCGTCTGAGGAACTTTTTGCCTGCAAAGACGAAGACTATGCTTGTGCAAACTTTAATTTTCCCTATAATCGACTATGGTGACGTGTGCTACTTTGACCTGAACGCGGCTTTTCTGGATAAGCTTGATAGGCTCCTCAATAACTGCATCCGGTTCATCTTCAACTTGAGGAAATATGACCATGTGTCAAGCTTTAGAGCTGAGCTCAAATGGATGCCCATTCGCCAGAGAAGAAGTTTGCGCGCTCTGACTACACTTTTCTCTCTCCTCAACTCTCCCACCCCTCCCTCTTATCTTATATCACACTTCCAGTATCTTTGCTCTACTCACGCTAGGAATTTGCGTTCTGCTAACAATCTCTTACTGCTTTGTCCTTCTCATACTTCTAATTTTATTCATTCTTCCTTTCATATACAGTCCATCCTTCTGTGGAATGCGCTTCCCCTCAATATCAGGATGGCCACCAGTCAGTATGCATTTAAGCGAAAGTTGCGGAATTACCTTCTTAACAAGTAAAGGAGTCGTCTCAAAATCCTTATCTCTAACTTTATATATTATTATTATATATGTAGGTATATTATATTAAATATATATGTATGTTTATTTTAACTATATTTATATATACTTTTGTAATTATTTTCGTCTTAGAATTATTTTATTTTTTCAGTTTATACACCTGCCATGTTATCTCTCCACCACCCTTGGTTGACTGGTAGAGAATGCCTAAGGCATTAAGTCCGCCTTTGTACATTTGTGTTGCATGAAGTTTTAATAAATAAATAAATAAATTAACCAATTGAAGTTACCGCCAATATAAGTCGACACGGTTGGCGCAGTGGTTGAGCGTTCGACTGCTGCGCTGCGTGTCGCGGGGCAACGTTAAAAAAAAAAAAAAAAAAATATTGTAAAGATGTATTTTCTTCAAAACATATTAAGTGGTTTCTGTCACTAAACCCACAGTTCTTATATCTAACTTCAAATTGTTTAGGACAGGCATGGTTTCCATCATCAGCTCAGTTTCATGATGTGATGATTCATAAACGCAAATACCTGATCAAGTTGTGAAAAGTAAACAGATACACTATTCGTGCCCATAATTTTCGAGGGTTTCTCTCAATTTTATCAGGATAACATCATCAGATCCTGTCTTCCTTGATATGCGATATACTACTCTTTAATTATACCCTATCTAACATCAACCATCAAAATCAGTTCATAAATAACGGAGTGAGGGCAGAAAACGCTCTCCCTTTTTTTTTCGTCGGTAAAAAAAATTTTTTTCACCCGGTACCTAAGTTCCCAAGCGATAATTTTAAACTTTCTCGTGCGGGCCAAACGGCAGGCAAGAGATAGTAAAGTCTTAAAGTGATAAATAATTACTTCATGTACTTACTGTTCACAATACCAGCACCTGTACAAGTACCAAACCTGCCCCTGTGCACATTTACCACTGTTTATAATATTTCTCTTCGCTCTTTTCAACGTTATTGCTTCACTTCCTAAGTTCGAGTTTTCAGTCATTTTCACCAAACGTTTTTCGAATGATTTAGTACATTTAATATGGGCCACAAATTTAGTTTCATCCCTCTTATTGCTAACCGCATTGATTATTGCTAGCAAAAATGCTGCGCAAAATAAGATCTGAAGAAATTTCATTTTTAATTCACGTTTAAAAGGTTGACACAACTCAAGATTGTAACCGTTCACTTCGAGAGTTACTGAGGTAATGAAAAAGAAATAAATGTGATCTTGGTCACCTTGTCTATCAATGAATCAAATTGTTATCTGTGTTACACGGTAGGCAAGGCTGCGGTGGCGCTACCGGCTTGGTCACAAATGTTTGAGGAAATGACACATAATGTTTGATTTCGATGTAGCTATTAACCCAAAGCAGTGGTTCCCAAACTGTAGTCCGCGGACCACTGGTGGTCCGCAACGGCTAATATATGGTCCGCAGAAAGTCTAAAAAATTCAAACTTTCCAACTGAAAAGCAACATTAATGCGAACTAATTTTAAGTATCTATCGGAAGTGTGGTTTTCTTTGACAATGCTCATTACTTTTGATTATAAAGATTAGATGTGCAATAAGTTTTAAATTTATGATACTTATAGCTTTATTATTAGATTAACATAGTTACATTTTCTTCTAGACTAAGAAACCAAAGTGGTTCTCGGTCAAAAAAAACCGGCCAAGAGCGATTTGGACTCGCGCGCAAAGGGTTCCGAACAAATCATATTTCTTTCAGGTTTTTTTTAAACAACCTCCACCTTATACGTTTTCCTGTAATCTATAAGTAAAGAACTACTTTCAGTATTTTTTTTTTTAATTTTAGGCCCAGTGGTTTCGGAGATAAGGGGGGAATTGTCGTTTTTCATCTATTTTCTTATATAACTTCAAAATTATGTAATTTAAAATTATGAAAAAAATATATATTGAAGACCCTCACAATGTGGCTTTCACTTGATATAACGCACAACAGAGTTATAAAATCTTCGATTTTTAATTTTTCGATTTTCACCCCAAAAGTGACCCCCATATTCCAAATTAATTTATTTAGGGTAAACACCTGTGTTTGGGTCACAGATATTCATGTGTGTACCAAATTTCAACACTATCGGTCCAGCAGATTCGGAGCAAATTGGCTGTGACAGACGGACAGACGTACAGACAGACAGACACACGAGTGATCCTAGGGTTCCGTTTTTTCAGTCGGACTTTCGGAACCCTAAAAAGGTTGGGAGCCACTGAGCTAAAGGGTGACTCATGTGCTCAGGTGGTAATCAAACATCGCTGATATATAATTGTGAAGTTAAAAAAAACTTTTATCAGCGTGACGCTAAAAAGTTACAAGAATTTGACAATAGCATCCGCTTCATATGTAGCGTAGCGCGCCACCTCGGCACCAACACCCAACATCCAATTAGTAGACACAATAGATTTTTATTGTATCTCGCCCACCATGTGTCCGCTGAACGCACATAAAGTTAAGGGAAATCCTCCGCAGCCGCCAAAAATAACGCCCTTGGGAACCGGAAGTACTTAGGTTCCTTTAAACCCTGAAGACAGGAATAGGAGACCTGTATAGCGGGGATCAGTTGCGTCGGCCTTCCTTACTCACGACTTTCATTAGGAAATTACACTTCCCTATTTCAACTGTAGGTACCAAGTGATACGCTTGTGATTGCAAGTTCAAATCTAACTTGCACACATTTAATTTTTGGATATTTTGGGACTTGTTTTTGAAGTTTTTTATGCAAAGAACAGTATTTTTTTTATTTTATCTACCTAGAAAATTTTATTTTGCAAACCCCATTTTCCAGTGTTTTTTCTTCAAAGTCGTCGCCGGCACGGTGCCGGCTGCAAAGGCACTCCCCAACTTTAAATGTGAAATCAATATTTGACAAAAATCAGATGAATCATAAACATACCAAACGTGACGCCATTTAGTGATTAGACGACAGTCATTTCTAACGTCAAAACGATTGTCGTCATATTTAACAAGTTAAATACTCGTAGATAGATATTTCTTGGTCAGATCTTAAAATGATGGAATGGGCATGACTGTGGGCAAGGCTCGCAGGGTGGCCAGACTGAGGTTTAACGAGTGGGTACTGTGTGGTAGACCTAAGTCCAGTTGTGTATATGAGGAGATGCGAGAGAGTAGAAAAGTGTTTAAATCCTGATTAAAGTGGCTTTTTTCTGTTTTTTGTGGGGTGGGAAATCATCCAATGACTTATCCCGCTCTGGGTGGAGCGGGAGGGCGTGTCAGACTCTTACTGACTAAAACCCACCCCTTTTCTTTCCCTGCCTAAGTGCCCAAGGGTGCGGTAACTCATTTTCAGAATTTATTCGCTACCCCAAGGTATTTGACCTCGCTTCGTACGACATCCTCTGGGGGAAGCTGGAGAGCACGGACTTACCGTGGGAACTCATCAACATGATCCGATACTGGAACGGGCTCCAGGTCAATAGTGTCCGATGGGCGGGAGCGATGTCGAAACCTTATACTAATGAATGTGGCGTAAGGCAAAGTGGTTTGACCTCGCCTACATTGTTCAACCTTTATATGAACGATTTGATTGTCTCGCACAGCAGTCAACACGTCGGATGCTATATAGACGGAGTATGTGTCAACAATATGAGTTATGCGGATGAAATGGCGCTGCTGAGCACGTCGATCTGTGGGCTGAGGAGACTACTCAGTACGTGTACGGAATACGCGCATGGCCATGGGTTAAAATATAATGGGGAGAAAAGCCAATACATGGTTTTCCAAGCCATCGGTGGGTCGAGCCCTATGAATATTCCGAACATTAATCTCGATGCTGTTCCAATAGACCGTGTGGAATAATTTAAATATCTAGGGCATCTACTCACCGAGGACCTTAAAGACCATGCTGATATCGACTGCGAGCGAAGGGTGCTGTCGGTGTGAGACAACATGATAGCCCAAAGGTTTTCGCGTTGTACTGCTGGTGTGAAGGTCACGCTTTTTAAAGCGTACTGCACATTCTTATACACGTGCGGCCTGTTGGTCGACTATACTGAAAGGGCATACAGTGCCCTCCGTGTCCAGTACAACAACGCGTTCCAAGCTGTGTTGAGGCTGGCCCGTTTCTGTAGCGTATAGAGGTATGCGGAACAGGATGTAAAGTCCCGCAAACTTCCATTGAAAAGGGAGGATCCTCCGACCAGACGGGTGTCGTGTCTGTTCCGGGCAACTGCCCGATAGTTGATTTCGGGCTGTTGTATATGTTCAAATCGCGCGGAGAACTCTGCTTGCGCGATGTAGAAATTTGCGGTTCTAGTTCGTATGTAGCGTCATAGATGTCGTTACATCTCTCCCCTCCGGAGATCGGAGATCGATTGTTCTCGATGAGTCGTTCATACGTGATGCTTGCCGGGCCAGTGGAAGGTTGGTTCCAGTGAGTCGGAACCGGAAGAGGCGCATAGTTCACGGTGTGTCGGAACTGTATGCGGTGATGATATCCCAGTGAGTCGGGATGATGTTGCAGGCTCCAGTGAGTCGGAGTACTGCTGCGGGCTCCAGTGAGTCGAAGCGGTGCGTCGTCGTCGTTTGTCGTTGTCGTCGTTTTTCGTTGTCGTCGTTATCGTTGTCGTCGTTATCGTTGTCGTCGTTATCGTTGTCGGCGTTATCGTTGTCGGCGTTATCGTTGTCGGCGTTATCGTTGTCGGCGTTATCGTTGTCGGCGTTATCGTTGTTGGCGTTATCGTTGTAGGCGTTATCGTTGTCGGCGTTTTCGTTGTCATCGTTGTTGTACTGGCTGGCTGTATGACTCGTTGCTGTAAAGCTTGGATGAAGTGATAATGATGACGTCACGCTGGAGTAGCTGCACGAAAGCTGCGCTGACGTTCATAGTCGAGGGTCACCATTATAGAGGTATGCGGAACAGGGTGTAAAGTCCCGCAAACCTCCATTGAAAAGGAAGGATCCTCCGACCAGACGGGTGTTGTGTCTGGTCCGGGCAACTGCCCGATAGTTGATTTCGGGCTGTTGTATATGTACAAATCGCGGACGGCGAGCAGTGGGTAGCTCGCTGTCCGATCAGCACCAGGCCCGTGAGTCGACGGTGCGTAGTGTTCCACGCGCGCCTCAAAGAGATGTTGTCAGCCACCACTGACGGGGCCTATTGTGGCCGTTGCCTGCATGCCTAGGGGCAGCGGATAAATTCTGAAAATGAGTTACCGCACCCCTGGGCACTCAGGCAGGGAAGGAACAGGGGTGGGTTTTAGTCAGTAAGAGTGTGACACGCCCTCCCGCTCCACCCAGAGCGGGAGAAGTCGTTGGACGATTTTCCAAACCCAAAAAAAAAACAAAAAAGGTATAAACTTACATTATAAAGAGTTCTCTATCTATTTATTTAATAGATATTATATATATATAAAAATCTGTGAAAGGTAAAGTGAGAAAGAAATGTATATATTTCTTACACACTATTGTCTAATAGTGTGTAAGAAATAGAAAAAAGGTGTTAAATAAACCTACACATAAAATGTAAATATTAATAAATACTTATAAAAATATATACATGATACTGTCTAAAGATACATGACATACATATTTAAATTTTTAATATAAAAGAGCACTTACCTTTTATAATAGAGTGACAAAGTAGAGCTCTTTTACAGGATTTTTTTTAAGAGAAATTGATTTCAAGTCACGAATGCTAGGCGGAAGCGAGTTCCACAATCTCAATGCATGGACAGCGAAAGAGTAGGAATAGTAACTAGATTTATGCGGGTGGGTTTTGGGGAAGGATCTAAGGTGAGATCTGCACGACGCGTCACTAGGGCGAGAGTAAAAAATTCGCTTACGCAGGTAGGAGAGGTAAGACGGGTTGTGTAGGATGTTGAAAAGGTGACAAAGAACCCGAATGTTTCTGCGAAGTCAGATTGGGAGCCACTTGAGCTCCTTGCGAAGGTGAGAGACATGGTCATACTTACGAAGACCAAAAATAAACCGCATACATAACAGGCGCTCGTGTTTGGGCTAAAGAAGTTTGTGTTTTTAAAGACAATTTTTGTTCGTTATTCGTGTTCCTCAATGCTAAACTACCCTGGAGCCTTTTTATTTTGACTATACACTGGTACTTATCAAAGTCCAATTAAAATAAACAATTTTTTAATATGACTTAAGTAAATTATGCCAAAAATTGAGACTTAGGGTTCTGAATGATGAGTATTTTGAATGACAAACATGTCTAACCCTACCTTAATGCTAAATGTTGATAGGAGGTTGAGAAATTTTGAAGTGAGCGCTTGGATATTAGCTACTAGTTTTAATTTGACCTGTGCAGTGATGTTATGTAATATCTATCAGGTGTTCAGCCATAACACGTTCATTTTACTGGTGGTACTATGAAGAGATGGTGACATAGAGATAGTGGTATATGAGATTCTAGACAACATAAGCAAAATTCTCAAAGAGTAAAAAATAACGAAATTGACATGGAAGTATTGTTATTATGCAAGGCGTAAAAGTAACAACAGACTATTAGCCGTAAAGAAAATGAATAATATATTTGATGGAACCTGAAAGAAAAAAATCAATGAAAAACTGGAAAATAGGAACAACAAGTTCGCAAAAAAAAATTAAAATAAAAACTTTTTCACAAAAAAATAGAACCGACTTCCAAAAAAGTGCAAAATAACTTTAATTTCGGAAGTCGGCGTTTCTGGTTTTGTGTCTTCGTTTTTTGACAGCGATTTCCGAAATTAAAGTTATTTTGCACTTTTTTTGGAAGTCGGTTCTATTTTTTTGTAAAAACGTTTTTATTTTTCACTTTTTAGTTGTGGTTCGCCATTAAACTGTGTTAACAATTCATACACATACGATCGCAGCAGTCGCGGTTGATTTGCTGTCAATTTTTGAAGAGTTCCGTTGTCTCTCTCCGAAACCCTACATCAGATCTACTTATATGAAATTTAAATGGGACCATTTCGGAACAAACCCCTTTCGAACAAAAAAAGAATTTTGCAAATCCATCAATATTATGACGGAGTTATGCCAACAACAATACGAACATACATAAAAAAACCAACATCCGAATTGAGAACCTCCTTCATTTTGAAGTTGGTTAAAAGAAAGCGTGAAATGGTCGTGTTGTACGCCTGATAGATATCACATTACAGCACTGCACAGGTCAAATTAAAACTAGTAGCTACAATATTTTTGCCAGGCGCTCACTTCAAAATTCTAATCCCAAATTGAATATTTCTCAACCTTATATCAACATTTAGCATTAAAGTAGGGTTAGACATGTTCTTCACTCAAAATACTCCATTCAGAACCCTAAGCCTCAATTTTTGGCATAATTTACCTAGGTAATATTAATATGGTTTATTTTAATTGGACTTTGACAAGCCCCAGTGTATAAATAGTCAAAATAAAAAGGTACCAGGTTAGTTTAGCATTGAGGAACACGAATAACGAACAAAAAATTGACTTTAAAAACAAAAATCTCTTAGGCCCAAACACTTATTCAGCCGATTATAGATTATGCCAATGCCTGCTACCTGGATGCTACTATAGAGCTACTAAGCAAGCTTGAGCGCCTGCAAAACTTATGTATCCGGTTTATTTTTGGTCTTCGTAAGTATGACCATGTCTCTCACCTTCGCAAGGAGCTCAAGTGGCTCCCAATCTGACTTATTAAAGGAAAACTTAAACTAAAAATATACAACCTACTAGCCCACAGCTCATTATTAAATGTTAGGCAACATCACGGCAACCAAGGGTGAAGGTAAAGAGATTAACTTGATTCTTACCTGAATAACTGGAAAATAGACGTCTGTGGACAAGGGAGATAGAGACCTTTGCCTTTGGTTAGATACATTCGATTTTAGAATTTTAACACTCTTGTAGGGTAAAAAGTAATGTAGCAGTAATGTTGATGAAGGTTTGGACTCAACTCTACTGGCCTGCTAGATGGTTCGAAATTTGAAAAGTAATTACGTTTAATTTTGGGAGTGATTCCAGAAAGGTCCTCCACAGAGGACAGTCGTTTGTATTAGCTCAATTATAATCAATCCAGTGCTGTGCCAGAGCACACTATTCAAGTACGGTATGAGACTGTCCACACTACCCTCGCTGCCAGGGAGTGACACCGCTCCCTAAGGGTCCTTAAGGGTCTACTACTGGCCAAGTGGCGCCCTCGTTTAATAAAAAATCGTAGCACGGCATAGAAAATAAATATTAAAGATTCCAACGTCACGTTTGTTACAAAGAGGATAAAGTATTTTTACGTTGTTAAAACAGGTCTCAGAATTTTTCGCATCCAAAGTAGTAGGCAAAAGTATCAGAAACGGCCGTTTTTGGATTCTTTAATATTTATTTTCTACGCTGTGCTACGATTTTTTATTCAATGAGGGCGCCACTTGGCCGGTAGTAGGGCCTTAAGCGAACCTCAGAAACCCTAAAGGCTTCACAGTACTACAGTACACAGCACAGCACAACACAACACACAACACAACGTACAGTAGTAGTACAGTACTGTGAAGTCAATACTATTCAAGTACAGTCACTCAATAAATAATAAGCAGCTAGCCGCTGGGGCTAATCCCCACTACTTTATCGCAATCCTCAACTATATTTATATAAACACTAGTAATATGAGGAAACGACTAGGATAGGTTTTCAAAAGCTCCCACTTCGTGGACATATTGAACCACGCATTAATTTGTAAAATATAAATATTTAAGTGATATGTATTATAAAACTAGAGAAATAAATGATCTTCTGATTCTGATTCTGATTCTGATACTGTGAAGTCACTCATGTGACTTTAGGAAAAAATATATTTCGAACAGTAGATGGCATCTATGGTCATAGAGCTCTCCGGCCGCAGTTACAAGTTGTAGATCGTATTGCGCCCGCGTGTGGCGGGTTACGGCCCACACCCTCTCACATAGAGTAGGCCTGTGTCTCAGCAGTGAGAACATTACTGTTCACATTAACATAATTAACATTACTGTGTTTACTGTCTTGTATATGGCATCACTCGTTTTAGTAAGACAGACGGCCCCGATGAACACTTATCGGGTTAGTCTTCTGACGTGCCTTCGTGTTAGGTTCGTTAATCTACCTGACACTAGATGGCGCTGACCTATGAAGGATGTAGTGGCTGTTTTCTTCACTTGTAGCTAAGTATTGGAAAAAACTTCGTGAACTCATCTTGCAGAACTTTCGGCGTGAAGTTAATACGGAATACGTTAAAGAAAGAAGGAAACATTGTTTATTTTGCACAAAAAGAAACATTAACTGGGTAATCTGCGAATTACCGGATAAGATCCGTTTTTTTATTAAAGTAGCAAATATCTGCAATTTACCTAGTTAATCTGAGTATTAACGGATGCTACACCTCGCGTGTTTAATCGTGGAAGACAGTAAACGAAACTATTTTGTTAACCGACTTTCGAAAAAGGAAGAGGTTCTATGTTCGGCTGTATGTGTTTTTTTTTTTTTCATTTATTCGTCGATTTCTCCGTCGGTTGTGGACCGATTTTCAATAATCTTTTTTATCCGAAAGCATATACTCCCATATAAATTTTATCGAAATTGCTTCAGCGCTTTTTGAGAAACTGAACAAAAACAAACAAATACGTACCTATACCTAGATGACGTTTTGTTTTCTCCAATTACGATGTTTAAATTCCACATTCTATGTTATTGTAGTTTTTAGTTCTTTTGTTTTTTTTGGATTTTTATTTTTAGTTGTTATAACAACTAAAAATTGAAAAATAAAAAACTTCTTACAAAAAAAAAACAACTGAAAAAATTAAAAAATATCTTTAATTTCGGAAGTCAGTGTCAAATAACGAAGAAATAAAATACAAATACCGACTTCCGAAATTAAAGTTATTTTTTAATTTTTAGTGTATCTTCTTTTTGGAAGTCGGTTGTTATTTTTTGTAAAAAGTTTTTTTTTCCTTTTTTTTCTTAAGCAGAACTGAAAACTTATTTTTCAACACATTTGCTCAAAAAATGCACTTACGAAGCCTGTATACATTGTTCGAAAGTTCAAAATTACGCACCATACAATGGAACGTGTGGTAAAATAGATACTCGCACCTAAGTACCTATTTTACCGCACGCTCCGTTGTATAGCGGCGTGCGTATCCTTTACGGTTTTTTTTTTATTTCCTTACAAAATATATAAGAATTCCACCAAGGAGTTTCGCATTACGAGAAAAAAAATATTGGCCGTCACGGGACGCCCGGCAGATGGGCAGATGTGAAACATCTATTTCGTGTGTTGTGCTTTTTTTGTGTTGTAGTTGTTTGTTGTTTGTGTTGTTGATGGCTGTGGTGGTTGTTGCTGTTGGTAGTGTTGTTGTTATTGGTTGTGGTTGTAGTTGGTAGTGTTGTTTGTTTCTTGTTGTTGTTGTTAGTTGTGGTGGTTGTTGTTGCTGCTAGTGTTGTTGTTGGTAGTGTTGTTGGTTGTTGTTATTGTTTATTTGTTATTGATTGCTGTTGTTGGTTGTGGTGGTTGTTGTTGTTGTTGTTGTTAGTTGTGGTTGTTGTTGTTAGTTGTGGTTGTTGTTGTTAGTTGTGGTGGTTGTTGTTGCTGCTAGTGTTGTTGTTGGTTGTGGTTGTTGTTGGTAGTTGTTATTGTTTGTTTGTTGTTGGTTGCGGTGGTTGTTGTTGGTGGCAGTGTTGTTGTTGTTAGTTGTGATTGTTGTTGGTAGTGTTGTAGGTTGTTGTTGGTTGTTGTTGTTGTTTGTTTTTTGTTGTTAGTGTTGTTGGTTATGGTGGTTGTTGTTGCTGGTAGTGTTGTTGTTATTGGTAGTGTTGTTGCTGGTTGTAGTTTGTTGTTGCCGGTTGTTGTTGGTTGTTGTTGTTGTTATTGGTAGTGTTGTTGTTGGTTGTTGTTGCTGGTTGTTGTTGGTTGTTGTTGTTATTGGTGTTGTTGTTGTTGGTTGTTGTTGTGTTCCTTTTTTTCGCATAGATGTTTAAGGGAGAAGGGGGTCGAGAGCGGTGGCGTAGTGGGGGCACGACGGCGTCATGCCGTTTTTTGTCACGACATTCGAGTCGGTTTTACTGCCAAGCCGCGCCAATAGATGATTCATATCAAAAACAAAAGTTTGTTTCATTGCCTAGTAGGTACTGTTTTCTCGCAAATGTGTTGAAAAACGTTGTATGACACACGTGCGGATTGGTATTTACAAACTCGTGACTATGGTAAGCCCTCGACTACGTCTCGGGCTTACATTCGTCTACTCGTTTGTAAAAACCAACTTACCGCACAAGTATCATAAATAACTATATTCTATACTTTTCCTAGGCAATGTGCTTTTGTTACAATGAATTGGAATCTTTTATTCAAGTAAAGAACATGTTTTATTAACTTTGCCGTATGCTTGGTCGTTAGTATGCAGATTAGGTATCTAGAAAGCCTGTCGAAGGTCGCAGAACGATCTCCGGCCACCGTAGATGCGGGCCTGCGGACGCCGAGTAATGGGTAGCTCGCCGTCCGATTAGCACCAGGCCCGAAAGTCAACGGCGCGGCGCGTAGTCTTACACGCGCGCCTCAAAAAGATGTATGTCAACTACCACTGACGGGACCCATCAAGGCCGATGCCTGTGTTAAAATTTTTCTGTATATGTATGTGTAAATATGTAACCAGATGTATGTAAATATTTAATATTCGTTACTCATTTATTTATCTATTGATCATCTATTGATCATCTATTGATCATCTATTGATCATCTATTGATCATCTATTGATCATCTATTGATCATCTATTGATCATCTATTGATCATCTATTGATCATCTATTGATCATCTATTGATCATCTATTGATCATCTATTGATCATCTATTGATCATCTATTGATCATCTATTGATCATCTACTGAAAGTCTCTTGAAAGTCTCTTGAAAGTCTCTTGAAAGTCTCTTGAAAGTCTCTTGAAATTCTCTTGAAAGTCTCTTGAAAATCTGTTGAAAGTCTATCGAAAGTCTATGGAAAGTCTATTAAAAATCTATTGAAAGTCTATTGAAAGTGTATCGAAAGTCTATCGAAAGTCTATCGAAAGTCTATCGAAAGTCTAACGAAAGTCTATCTAAAGTGTATCGAAAGTCTATCGAAAGTCTATCGAAAGTCTATCGAAAGTCTATCGAAAGTCTATCGAAAGTGTATCGAAAGTCTATCGAAAGTCTATCGAAAGTCTATCGAAAGTCTAACGAAAGTCTATCTAAAGTGTATCGAAAGTCTATCGAAAGTCTATCGAAAGTCTATCGAAAGTCTATCGAAAGTGTATCGAAAGTCTATCGAAAGTCTATCGAAAGTCTATCGAAAGTCTATCGAAAGTCTATCGAAAGTCTATCGAAAGTCTATCGAAAGTATTGAAAATCTGTTGAAGGTCTATTGTAGGTTATTGAAAGTCTATTGAAAGTCTATTGAAAGTCTATTGAAAATCTATTGAAAATTTATTAAGGCTATTGAAATTCTGTTGAAAGTCTATCGAAAGTCTATCGAAAGTCTATCGAAAGTCTATCGAAAGTCTATCTAAAGTCTATCGAAAGTCTATCGAAAGTTTATCGAAAGTCTATCGAAAGTCTATCGAAAGTATATCGAAAGTCTATCGAAAGTCTATCGAAAGTCTGTCGAAAGTCTATCGAAGGTCTATCGAAGGTCTATCGAAAGTCTATTGAAAGTCTCATCATCATTCTCCTGCCCTTATCCCAATTTATTAGACTTTCAATAGTCTATTGAAAGTCTATTGAAAGTCTATTGAAAGTCTATTGAAAGTCTATTGAAAATCTATTGAAAGTCTATCGAAAGTCTATCGAAAGTCTTTCGAAAGTTTATCGAAAGTCTATCGAAAGTCTATCGAAAGTCTATCGAAAGTCTATCGAACGTCTATCGAAAGTCTATCGAACGTCTATCGAACGTCTATCGAAAGTCTATCGAAAGTCTGTCGAAAGTCTATCGAAGGTCTATCGAAGGTCTATCGAAAGTCTATTGAAAGTTTATTGAAAGTTTATTGAAAGTCTATTGAAAGACTATTGAAAGACTATTGAAAGTCTATTGAAATTCTATTGAAAGTCTATTGAAAATCTATTGAAAATCTATTGAAAATCTATTGAAAATCTATTAAAAGTCCATTGAAAATCTGTTGAATGTCTATCGAAAATCCATTGAAAATCTATCTATTTACCCATTTATTTACTCATTTATTTACCCATTAATTTACCTATTTATTTACTTATTTATTTGCTTATTTACTAATTGTGAACAAAGACAAGAGTATGTATTTATTTCCAATAGGCTTGTCATCAATCGAAATCTAATTGCCTGTTCGCAAAACTAGGTCTTCGTGGAGAAGAACGGCAAGAAACTCCACGGTAGCTCTCTTTTATTATTATATATCGTCACATCATAAATAATCGTTTATCGCAATAAATCTAATTATAGAATGTATCACCTAAGCCATATTTACAACGATAAATATCTTGTGGTATACAGGGTGTAACGGAAAGGTGTGGTCATATTTTAGGAGCCGGTTCTGCCCATGGAAATGAACAACTTTCTCTAAGAAAAAATTGAAAATACCCAAATAAAAAATTGGACTTTCCATACAAAGTTATTATCAGCTGACCAATATTTGTATGGGCAGTAAAAAATTTTTTTTTAGAATTTCCTCAGATTTTCTTGAAAAAAGTTGTTCATATCGATGGGCAGATGCAGTTCTTAAAATATGACCACACCTTTCCGTTACACTCTGTATAACAACCACTATCGTAGTAGTGTATATTGTTATATACACGTTGTGTTCAACGTTACGTAACAATATACATAACTTTACATTACATGGCTCATAAATATGATATAAATAAAAATAATAAAATAATCTATATTTCGGACAAGAAACATCCATATGGGTAAGCAAACAAAAAGAAAGCTAACTAATACCTATGTTAGTAAACTTATTATCTATTTGGAAACAAGGCTGTTGTTCGAAATTCATCTTCGAACAACATCACCTAATAAAGGAGACTCGTACCTCCCCGCTATGGTCTTCAGGATGGAGTTGGAGCTCCCCCGCACTCTGCAGAGCAAGGAGGCAGATTTCTTTCTGACGGTGGCATGGAAGCCATCAACGTGTGCTTGTGCAAACATACCTGATGCACTGCAGAAACGGGGCAACCCCATCAACATCCTGAACCCGTTATTATATTGGACCCGTAGGGCGCTGATAGCCCTCTGAGTATAGTTGGTCCACAGGCTGCACGTGTAAAACACTTGGCAATAAGCTTTAAAAAGTGTTATTTTGACTGCCCTACTACAGCGCGCAAACCTACGAGCCAACATGTTACATCGGACTGCCAATGATTGATTGACTGTCTCAATATCTATTTGGTCTCTAAGGTCATCGGTTACAAAATGCCCCAGGTATTTGAACTGAAAGACCCGTTTAAGTTCATAACCATTTAATTTTATTGCGGGCACGGACTCAGGGCATTTCCCACCGTCCGCCTTAAAGACCAGAAACTCGCTTTTTGTCACATTGTACATTAAGCCATGCGCCTGAGCATAAGACTCACAACATGTAAGTAGCTCTTTGAGCGCTCTGACCGTTGGGCTCAGCAGCACCATGTCGTCAGCATAACTGATGTTATTGACACTGACGTCATCAATACGACAGCCGATTTTCTTACTGCTGAGCTCAACGATCAGATCGTTGATGTAGAGATTGAAAAGCTTTGGTGACGTTGTCCCTCCCTGTCTCACCCCACACTTGAGACCATATGGCACAGAGAGCTTATCGGCCCATCTCACACTATTTATCTGGTTATAGTACCAAAACTGGAGGATACGCAACAGCTCAGCCGGCACATTTCTCTTTCGTAGTTTCTCCCACATGATATCGTACGAAACCAGGTCAAAAGCACGGGAGGGATCTAAAAAGCAAGCATACACAGGTGTTCGACGTTTCGTATAATATTGCACTGTGTGCTTGAGACCAAGAATCGCGCCCTCAGTGTATAGGTCACTACGAAACCCAAACTGCGCATCGTGTATGTCAAGAAAGCCACCTAAACGCGCGCCCAGCTGGCTGTCCAGTACCTTTCCAATAATCGTAGCCAGAGAGATGGGTCGATAGTTACACTTATCAGTCACGTCGCCAGTCTTGTTTTTCATGTGAGGACCGGCATGCTGCAAGTGCTCAATGCTCAGCCCGTCGTGACCCGGGGACTTTCCTCTAGTAATTTTTTTAATAGTATGTGACACTTGTTTGGCGGAAAAACGAACAAGATCACTATCACCACAGCATCCATCATCGAGCACTCGCAGCGGTGAGCCCAGCGGTGAGTCCACTTTAAAATGGTCAACAAACATATTGGCAATGCTGTCCGGCTGATCAGCACCCCCAACACTCACTGGAAGGCCAGGCTTAACATCCAACTTTTTTGTCGCCTTCCAGAACTTCTGAAAGTTGTTGTTCTTACGGTGAGAAGCTATAATATCCAGCTTGATTTGTTCTTTATGCCTCTGGCACCACTTTAATTTGCTTTTAAATACCTTACGCGTAAGACACATGTCGTCATAAATATCACCCGAAGTCGGTTTATTATGCCATAACCACAGCCGATATTTAAACCTGGCCCTCGCGTGGGCATCTCGTACGTGCTTATTCCACCCGACAACACGGCCACCATATCTGTTTGATCGGGTTTCCACTTGGCTATGAATAGCGGCTTCAGACAAAATACATACAATGTTATCATACATGTCGTCAATAATCTGCCTATGCTCAATATTATCACAATGTTTATTGCTGCACAGACCAAATTCCTGAGGGTAATCGATCAACCTTAATTTACTATCACAAATATCATAGTATATCTGAATTTGATCACTGTCCCTTTCCCCCCAAACTACTCTGTTACTAGATTTCTTGGTAGCTTCAAACTTTGATTTAATTTTGTCTAACCTACATTCAACAAATAAGGGAAAGTGATCAGACCAAAACACATCATGAACCACACCAACATCCGCAACCGTCAACCAAGCCGATTGTGAGACAACACAGTGATCAAGCCATCGCCTACTACCATGTGCGTCACTGATAAAGGTATAACTGTCCGACCTTAAACCTAATTTTTCAATGTCCAGCATCGATCCATTTTTGTTCCTTACAGAAATCTAAAAGTTCATAGCAAAATAACTCACCAGGGTGGGCGTTGAAATCACCGAGTATATAAACAGTTTCAATGTTAGCAGTTTCTATAATCGCACTCATCTCACTCAAGCAATCGGTGAATTCCGCCAAGTTCTCGCTTGAGTCAGTCGGCATGTATACGCTGAATATAAGTATGGACCTATCTCCGAGCGACACTTTAACAGCCGTCAAACGCGCACTAACACAGCTAATTACCGATACCGATTCAAACACACGCTTACGCCACAGGATCGCGACACCACCATACATAAATATACATCAACATCATTAATAAATCAACAATAGTCAGAATAATATCATACCTTAGATGTTAACGCCTTGAAAGCCGAACAGCAACTGAGCCGCTCCATTTTTTTTTTTTTTTTTTTTGATGGACATCTTGCAGGTCAGCTTAGGAGGCTGTCGTCTGCTTAACCGAACTTGCCTGTGAAGGCTCTAATTTATTAAAGCCTCCAGCCAGGACTTATAATTTCTTACATACTAAGTGACTACGCTAAGGGCACTCCCTGCGGAGTACGGGCCTCGGCTTAGGGCGTCACTGGGGGAGGGACAGCAAGGGAAGGCTGGATCAAGTTTCCAATGAGCCGCTCCACTGAGGCCCCGCTCTTTTATAAAAAAAAAATAAGTTTGTTACAAAAATCATTTATTAATTTCATTAATTAATCTTAAAGATTCAGTATAAACAGATAATAATTACATAATAATTATATATATTACCTGCATGCTAACGGTTCGCGGATAACCGCGCCCCTGGGCACGCAAGGCACGCAGGCAAGGAAGGAACAGGGGTGGGTTTTAGTCAGTAAAAGTCTGACACGCCCTCCCGCTCCACACAGAGCGGGAGAAGTGATAGGAGCCTGCAGATTATTATAGTTAATGTTAGAACTGAAACTTTTTTTTTTCCACTTTAACGGACTTAGCCAGATAATCTGCAGATTAACAAGTTAAGTAATCTGCACTCTAACTGACATTAGTGGTAACATTTTCATAGAACTCAAACTTTTTTCTCATGATGATAGGCAAAAACTACAGAACGCCCTGCTACGCTCTTATTTACATGGTGTAACAGAAATGCATGGCCATATTTTAAATACTACACTAAATTTAGTTAATTCCGAAAAAAGAAAATGGATCTTTGAAATTAGTAGGTATGGGCCTACTAATTTTGATCGGTTGATACTTTGTAGGGAAACACAAATATTTTTTTTGGGAATTTTCTGATTTCTTTGAAGAAAGTTGTTCATTTCTATGGGTAGACGCTTAATTTAAAATATGACCAAACATTTACGTAACACCCATTTTTTTCACCCCATATACAGGGTGTAATAAAAGGTGGTCCGGTCCTGCCCATGGAAATTAACAAATTTCTCAAAAAGAAAGAGTACATTCGCAAAAAAAAAAATTGGACTTTCCATACAAAATTATCATCAGTTGATCAATATTCGTATGGGATTTTTTTTTTTTGAGAATCTCCACAGATTTTCTTGAAGAAAGTTGTTCATATCCATGGGGAGATGCAGTCCTTAAAATATTACCACACAATGGAAAGGCCATTACATCCTGTAGATAAAACTACAGAACGCCCTGCTACGATCCTTGCATACTACTATTCTTTTACATCGTTTATGAAAATAACACACAACTGCATAATATTGTACTTTTTAATCATAAAAATACTGAAATACTTCTTATTCTAGTTAACAACTTCTTAAAAAACTAATTTATGTACAGGTCCAACATTGTTGATCTTCATAGAACAGGGTTCACAGCTCTGAGGCACTAATTCATGAATTATATTCATGAGCAGCTATAATAAATTGATTTAATATTACGTATAAGTATTTATGGAACTATGCAATTTTATTATAATCCAGCCTTATATATAAAACTTGCTAACCAATGTTTAGTTTAAATACTGATTACCAGATTATAAAATTCAATATACCAAACCTCCCAATCAATCAATCTGCCTAGCGTTTTCCCAAATATCTTGGGATCGGCTTCTCTCTGGGGTCTCTTCTTAATACCAGTACTTTACATGGAGTGACTGCCTATCTGACCTCCACAACTCAGTAACTGGGTTATAGTGTCGTCATGGATCGTTGTCAAGACGACTGTCAAAGATCCGCGACTGACAGCCGGGACCATCGCCTTAACGTGCTTTTCAAAGCACGGAGGAGTCTCGGTATAAGATGGTCACCCATCCATGGACCAAGCCCGGTAAAAGTAGCTTAACCTGATGGATCGACCCGTGCGGCTATTATTACTTTGGCCACAAAAACCTCTCATTCATCAAATTCAGTTATTTATACGAAAAAACCTTCTTCAAATGAGTAGAATTAGTACTTTACCAGACGAATCTGTTCTTCTTCTGAGTAGAAAAAAAAATCAGAATCAGTTAATCAGTGTTTAAACTAACGTGGTTATTTTTTTTTTTGGTAAATAAGGACCGGAGGCATTGTCTGTTACATTTTCAACTCTTTAACACTCTGGTGCTAAGAAGACGCTGAGCGTTGAAAATCCAAAAGAATACTTTATTTGTATCACCTATATAGGGTGACTGGTAATTAGTGACATATACTTAAACACGTGATTGTACTCATGATTATAAACAACTTTCCCAAAGATTTTTTTTTTTATACTTATTCACTTTTAACACAATAGCAACAGTTTGAAATACGCGCGCGCGCGAGGCAGTGACCGCCGCGATCAGCTTAGCTCACTTAGCACTGAGGCAAAGGGAGCGGTGCGGGCGGCGGGGGAGCGTGAGACGCTACTACTAGTACATTTGCCCTTTCCCGAGGTCAGACTATCAGCTGATAGATCGCGGCGGTCACTGCCCTCACGCGCGCGCGAATTTCAAACTGTTGTTATTGTGAAAAAAGTGAATACGTATATAAAAAAAAAGTTTCTTTTGGGAAAGTTATTTGTAATCATGAGTACAATCATGTGTTTAAGTATCGGTCACTAATTACCAGTTACCCTATATTTTCTTGAATTAATAATTCGATATATCAATTTATAATTCAATTAATTTCAATTTATAATCACTACATAGTATAAAACAAAGTCGCTTTCTCTGTCCCTATATCCCTATGTATGCTTAAATCTTTAAAACTACGCAACGGATTTTGATGCGGGTTTTTTTTAATAGATAGAGTGATTGAAGAGGAAGGTTTATATGTATAATTTGTACCCGAGCGAAGCTGGGGCGGGTCGCTAGTTCGATATAATTTCAATCCATCGCTACCAAGTTAAGAGGGCCCTTCCCGACCGTCAATCGTCAACGCGAGTATGGTCGAAAAGCTTGTTGTTTCTCTTGATATAGGTATACTTACCTACCTGTCTACACGAAAACGCGATAGTAATAATATGGTGGTTGGTAGACACTTATCTAGGTACCTATCTACGTATACTAACAAAATTTTATAAAAGTGGTGTTCGAAAATTTCATAAAACTTGTTCCAGGAAATACTTACGTGTTTTTGAATAAGCCTTACAAGTTTGTGAAATAAATATTTGGCAAGGTTTTTAACACGATGTTTTCTTTACTTTTACAATTTATAAGTACATTATGAACGGCCAAAGTTCAGGTAAAACTTGTGCAAAACAGCAGATTTTTGGAGGCTTATACTGATCTTGATTCTCCAAATTTTGATTTTTTGCTTTTTTATAAACCTAGTTAAAGTGCACAAGATACCTATTAGTTCCAAAAATTCAAAGATATATGTGTTACAACGGCATAATCACGTACGAGCGTCTGTATAAAAAATATGATGGGTTGGCAACTAATCTCTGAAATAGCTGGACCAATTTTGACGGGACTTACACTGACAGATAGCTGGTGTTATAAAGAGTAACAGCAAATACCTTTATTTTAGAAAATAGAATGAGGATTGCTCACAAAAAATAAAACCGTGTTTTAAAGGCCCTAGAAAATGTATGTGTTGCAGTAGAACGTAAACTTTTTTCAATATGACTTAGAGTTGGTCGTTTCAAAATTGAATGAATACCTCGAATTATAAATTCAAGTGCAGTATTTGTATAATTCTTTTCTTTTCTTTCTTCTTTCTTTAATTAAATATGGAACCATAAAAATCGCGCTATTATTCTACATTAAAAATTAAGTATTTGTACCTAAAAACATAGTCTTAAACTTATTATCACAGATAGGCTTGCTAGCACCGCAATGCTAGGTTTAATGGTTATGCCGCTTGAAGATTGTCTTTGATCATTTGGACTGCAGTTTTCGTGGCGATCCTCCGCCATGCACATGGCGAAGGCCATGAGGTGTGGAACCACGTTCTGTTCGTAGCTTGCTGTGAACAGGTGTTGCCAGGGTCCTGACGCGAAGACTGCAACATCCTCTCCCCCATGGGTCTCCGAATCCAATGGCACCAGACTCGGATACGCGTAGTTTAGGTCACCTGTGAAAATTGTACCTATTGTAATGACTACACGAGAATATTTCGAGCACAGAGTTTAAGAGTGTGGGAGATAGACAGCATAAAATAAAACCCATAAATTAAATGACTGAAAACACTTAGCATATTCCGTATATAAGTTAGCTAAATGTCAGATAACGGCACTTTAAGCTTAAGGCGCAACTAAATGGCAATAGGGAATATGCTTGATTTTTTTTTGGTTAATTAAAGTCTTGTTAACTATAGTGAACAAATATGAAGGAGTTTCCAAAATATCATCATCAGCGACGAAGTTATAAAGCTTTAAAGTTGATAATTAAAAAGAGAAGTCCGACGTGTTCTTTGACATCAAAGGACATGACGCCCATACAACTGCCATAGAAATCAGCGTTTTTGAGATATATTTGTATAAAATTGTTATGTCTCGTTTAATTTACGATCGATTTTAATTCTGCTTTCACTGTTCGTACTCTATTTTAGTATATTCATCGATAAACCGGTTAGATAATAAATATTTTTTTCATGCACATTCCCTATTGGCTTGCGTGTTCTGTGCTGAGCTCACGCAACGCGTCGTACGTCCACCCAGTAATCAGACTCGCCCATCAAGGAGCGCTGTCCAAAGTTAGACGCATTATTAATTTATTATACACAAAACAACAAGTATTATACTTAAAAACGTATAGTTATAGTTTTTGCGTGATTCCCAATTTTTTTATCCGCGTTAGAAATAATTTTACAAACTAGTTCACTATGTTATAAAAATTTAATTTCAAATATTCACTTATCAAATTACTAAATAAATTGTCTAGAGTAAAATATATTTTTTTCAAAGAAATAACACAAGTCGTTTAGACGTGATGAAGATGTTCATAAGTTTAATAACGAATCAGAAAACTTATGAATATCTTTTTTTGGATTGATTTTTGTAATAAAACCAGACCAGAGCTATGTTTGGGTTGAGATGTAAATTAAAATAAAACTTACGGGTTGTAAATTCATTTTGTAAAGTCACGTCAACCCTCGTGCCATCTGCTCCAATAGAATGAGCTTTTCCATTCGCATAGCTTATTGTAGTGTAGGGTTTCCCATCCAGTCCTGTAGCGGTGTCCACTGTCCCTAGGATATCGTTCCCTCTCGAAGGGTACCCAGCAACGGTCATTGTATGGGCATGGTCGGCGCTAACGACTATCAAGGTATCTTCTTCATCTGTCAACGCCCTCGCCTTCTTGACAGCTTTTGAGTACTCTACCGTCTCATCCAGGGCCAAGTGGGCCAGGCTATCGTGATGAGCATGGTCTATTCTGCCACCTGGGATAAGAAAGAAAGAATAGAATTTATTAAGCAACAGTACATGAAACACGTACTGCACACAGAAATAACGTGGTGGGAAATCATCCAGTGACTTCTCCCGCTCTAGTGGCGGAAGGGTGTGTCAGACTCTTACTGACTAAAACCCACCCCTGTTCCTCCCTGCCCTGAATGCGCAGGGGTGAGCTAACTCTTTCGAATTTATCCTCAACCCTCGGGCAGGCATCGGCCATAACGGGTCCCGTCCTGTTTGCTAACAACTCTTTGAGGCGCGCGTGGAACACTACGCGCCGTCGACTCTCGGGCCTGGTGCTGATCGAACGGCGAGTTACCCACTATTCGCCGTCCGCAGGCCCGGGATTAATGGTATGCTTACATTTATAGGTATTAATGAAAGTATAGGCCTTGCCTATGCCTATCGGCCTTACGGATGCGGTTAAAATGTCTTTCTCAGCGTTATATCAGATAGACTGACGTCTGTCTGACGCTGGTTTACTAATGAACCTTTCAAAGAACCAGTAATGGTTAATATGTATACATCCTAACGATTACGAAAATTATTGAATTTTAATTATTTACTGAGTAAATATAAAAAATATTTACGAAAATAAACCGAAGTTAGGTCCAGTCGTTTTACCATAACGAGGTTTGCAATAGCGTAATACGCAACTCGGTATATTTTCACAGAAAATGATTTTCTTTTGATAGACAGAGCGGACACAAATACGACTTGACATACAGGGGTACCACACTAGACTGAGCGACTTTTGTCCACTAGGACATAAGAATCGGATTACAATTTTGTTTGCTATGTCCTGTCTATTGGTAGTATACATTTAATGTCTTTGGTATTTTATTTCTTCATTATTGACACTGACATCCGACATATTAAAGTAATTTTGAAATTTTTAGTGTATTTTCTTTTTCGGAAGTCGGTTGTTTTTTTTTTTGTAAAAAAAATATGATACTAGCTTTTACCCGCAATTTCGCTCAAGTAGCCGCACAAGAACCATGCCTTTTATCCAGGATAAGTTACTAATCTCTGGCATTAGAACAAGTGTAGCTGTGTTTTAGTGAGGAAGTTTTTGGAATCAGTACTGTCAGAGGGACAAGCAGTTTATATTATTAGTTTAGATTACCTTCGACGAACAAGAAATATCCATTAGGGCTTCTGCTGAGCATCTTGATGGCCACTTCCACCATTTCTTCGAGAGTAGGCTGGTTTTGAGCTTTCAGGTGATATTCCATGTGGTCATCCCGGAACAGTCCCAATAGGTACTCAGGCAGGTCATCTGAATTAAATACCTAGAAACATAAAAGAAGTATGAAAAACTATGTATTAACAACCACAGATATGTCTCGTAAACCGACTCAATTTATTTAATTGACGATTAGTAACATAAAATTACGTGTAATATGCGTGTATACATCCACAAATATTTCTCGTTGACTGACTCAATTAAATACCTAGTAACATAAAATAAGGTTTAATATGTATTAACAACCACACATATTGCTCGTGAACCGACTCAATTAAATACCTAGTAACATAAAATAAGGTTTAATATGTATTAGCAGACATAAATATTGCTCGTAAACCGACTCAATTAAATACCTAGTAACATACAATTACGTTTAATATGTATTAACAACCACAAATATTTCTCGTTAACTGACTCAATTAAATACCTAGTAACATAAAATAAGGTTTAATATCACAAAACACACACAAAACATTTGATTTGACTCTTTCAAATACAACCGCAACCCTGGCATGTAGTATGTAACTCTACGTATATTATAGCCAACATTTAACCAAACATTCACTGGATTCAAAAGTAGATCGCTTATCCAGTTACTGCACTCTAAACACACTGGAATGCAATGCAACCAGTGTGTTTAGAGTGCAGTAACTGGTAAACACACTGGTTGCATTGCATTCCAGTGTATTTAGATTATTCCAGCTTCAATTTTGTAAAACTGTCACAAACGGTCGTTTTTGGTACGAGTACTTTTGCCTACTACTTTGGATACGACACATGAGACCTGTTTTAACAACGTAAAAATACTTTATCCTCTTTGTAACAAACGTGACGTTGGACTCTTTAATATTTATTTTCTATGCTATGCTACAATTTTTTATTTAATGAGGGCGCCACTTGGCCAGTAGTAGACCCATAATTTAGTTTTTTTTTTATTATTTATAGGATCGCGTTTGCACACTATCTCACTTATTTATAGATATTAAGCGATGATGTGGTCGATGTCAGAGCACGCTTGCCTAGAAGTGACCTATCGCTCGGTTGGTTTGTTAAAATGGGGTGATACTAGAATAATGTGAACTGGTCTTGAGTTTAAAACAAATGAATAATCGGAATGTGTCTGTTAACCTTCAGGAGTTCCAGTCTGTCGGTGACATATTGATGTGTGGCGTTCATCTGCTGTTTGTCGACGTGCCAGAGTTCAGTGAGGTCCACACCATCCAGTCTCTTGCCTTTATTCCCTACTACACTCGTTACGTTTGGAAGAAACTCTCTGCGTCCACCACCCATAATGACCTGCAAAATATTAGGTAATTAATAAGTATTGAAAAGGTTTTGTAACGATTTTAACCACACACGCAGTCTATTTTGGTATCTTTGCTGTGAAATGTCATATTTGGTGTGCTTGAAAATGTCAATTTTGGCATTTTCAAGCCCACTTATTCTTAACCGAAACATTTTTTTACGCATGTACACCTTTTCAGAAATGTATTTCAAGTACGCAAAAAAACAAGCATTCTGAATATAGGCGCTCTTTATCAGGCATGGTATTTCGCAAAAATGCTAGGATTTCCACTATATCATCAATTATCCTGCGACATATTATTTTCCGAGTACGCAAACAATCATTAATTAAATAAACTTATTCTTTTTCTTTCTTTTTCGTTATACGAGTACATTGATGGTCTAATTAAAACGTATTGTGTGTCTGTGTACCATCAAACATTTTCCTTCTCCAGTCTAATGTATGTCCCACTGTTGGGTAGAAGTCCTCCCCATTTTAGGGTTCCGTATCCGAAGGGTTCAAACGGAGCCCTATTGCTGTCACTCACGTGTCGTAAAATTTTGTTCCGAAGAATTTTTAAACTTCCCATTGACCAATATTTTTTTTGTTTTTTTGGGTTGGGAAATCATCCAATGACATCTCCCGCCCTGGGTGGAGCGGGAGGGCGTGTCAGACTCTTACTGACTAAAACCCACCCTTATTCCTTCCCTGCTCTGAGTGCTCAGGGGCGCGGTAACTCTGTTTTGAATTTATCCACAACCTCTGGGCAGGCATCGACCATGACGGGCCCCGTCATGATTGCTGACAACTCTTTGAGGCGCGCGTGGAACTCGCGCGCCGCCGACTCTCGGACCTGGTGCTAATCGGACGGCGAGCTACCCACTACTCGCCATCCGCAGGCCTGGGTTTCCCATTGACCTATGAACTTGAAATTTGGTGTTAAAGTTTATTATTACGTATATTTTACTAACAAATATTTAAATATTTTTCTTAATTTTCTTTGATAATTCCCTCATTTGGTACGGAACCCTAAATGTGTGAAGTGCGACGCACATGGCCAGTTTTTTTTCTTCCTAACCTCTGTCCTGCACAATCTCTTGCCAAGTTTGACTGGCAAACGTAAGCAGATCTTACACAGTTCACCATAATTGTAATGTTTTACTACCGATGGATGGATAATGTGAAAGATTACACGTCTATTTTAGAACTTTGGAAACTACCTAGTTTTATATTATAAAATATATTATGCTCCCAAATAATAATAATAATATTCCACAACTATCACACAACGCCATCTAGTCCCAAGCTAAGCAGAGCTTGTGTTATGGGTACTAGCATACTTATATATTTCTTAATACATAAATATTATAGATAAATTACACCCAGACACAGAACAAATGATCGTGCTCATTATACAAACATTTGTCCTGGGTGGGAATCGAACCCACGACCTCCGGCATAGCAGTCAGGGTCACTAACCACTAGACCAACAGGCCTGTCGAAATGATGATGTCAAAGAAAAAATCCCAACCCATTAACGATATACTTGCCATGTAATCTTTTTACCACCCATGGTTGACTGCTAAAGAATGCCTAAGGCACCTCTCAGATACCGCGGTGTTTGTTTTTTTTTTGCGTTTATAATAATAATAATTAATATTCATTTTTTTCGGCCTGCCTCACTGTTGCAGCATTGAGCGGTGACGTGCCGCCCTTGGATATGAAGTTTTAATCATACTAATATTAGAAATGTGAATGTAAGGTAGTTGAAATGTGAATCTACTTAACCGATCATCATTCTGCCCGGGGGTGGAGGATAAATTCGAAAGAGTTACCTCGCCCGTAGGCACTCAAGGCAGGGAGGAACAGGGGTGGGTTTTAGTCAGTTAGAGTCTGACACGCCCTCCCGCTCGACCCAGGGCGGGAGATGTCATTGGATGATTTCCCAACCCAAAAAAAAATAAAAAAAATAAAACCGATCATCATTAAACTTTGTACACATATTCTTGGAGGTATTAGAAGTAACATAGGATACTTTTTATGAAGAAAAAAATATATTTTTTACGAGAGATACATAAACGCGGGTGAAACCGCGGGCACAGATAGTAAATAAATAAATAAAGATGATATGTTACTTAAGAAGTGAATATTGAGATGACGGCACCGACCTTAAATGAATTTAGATAACGGCAGGAATAATATTGAAGATATAGTAGGTACCTTAAAATGTTTTCCAGGGCTTCTAGTAACGAGTTGGTACGCGATATCCCTGCAACCAGCGACGAGGCATTCTGTGGGTACGTCTGCATCAGACTCCCAGTTTCTCTCCGAAGAGTGTGCATACATCCCTGCAGGGGACGCATGTGTCACCCGTGTCGTTGTCACTAAACCTGGAATGAGGAGGAATAAGAGATGAATAACTCAAGTGTGTACTATCTGCTAAGGTCGCGGTAGTGATCGAAAGAATAATCTTAGCCCTGGCACAGGTAACTGAAGGAACACGGGTAGATTTTAGTCAGTAAGAGTCTGTCACGCCCTCCCGTTCCACCCAGAGCGGGAGAAGTTATTTGATGATTTCCCAGCCTGTATAAAAAAAAATACTAATAGGACCCGGTAGCCCCAGGGTCGGGTTGCCGGGGCTTATATTGAAATAACGCCCGGACAGCCCGGTTAATCTTTTTCTCTCATTCCACCAACTCTTTTCACAGCTATTACAATTCTAATGCCATAAACAACAGTTTATTTTTAACGGTTGCAAAACCTATTCTAAATTCGAATGACACTTTAAAAAAAAATCAAATGTATTTTCTACCAGCCTGCATGCTGCATGTTACAGCAACCATTACATGTAGTAATCACAGAACCTACCAATTCATTAGGTTACTATTACTACCTACTAGGCAAGCGTTAACCACGTGGAATCGGACGCGACGCAGCATTTGAAACATCAAACACGATGTTTTGAACCATTATTGATTCGTAATTTAGCGCCAAAAATAATAAAATGTCAGTGTTGTGCAGAAAAGCGACAGCAAAACTACGTAAGTCAGTCGTTTTGCCATAATCAACAGGGCGTCAACAACTGAGTTATATTCTACTAAACAGATTATTAAATAAACTGTTTAGTAGCACATAACTCAGTTTTTGCACTCCTGAAAAGTTTTCAATCTTGAAATACGAGCCACTCCGACAAAATTAACACAGTGACACCTAGTGGGCAATAGCAAAATTAAATGACAACATTCTTAGTTCTACTCTCATTACATAGATGGCGTGAATGTACAAATTAGGGAATGCAAAACCGGCCAAAATTAAAACCCGGTTTTTTTTTCGGGTTTCGTTTAGAAAAACCCGGTTTTCCGGTAAACCCGGTTTTACAATAGGATTTTTTTATTAATTGTTTATATGATATTTTAAACTGCTTGTGAAATTCAGGCCTCCTCCATCTTGCATCTTTTCAATAATTTAAAAATGTTGATAGATATATTTTTATTTCATTATTGAAAAGATGCAAGATGGAGGCGGTCTGAATCGAAACACAAATTAAAGATTTCAATGAAAATGCAGGAAGTTTATAATAATAATTATTTATTTATTCCTCCTCAAAAGAATCAATCAGACACTAGCAAGAGCTACACAGTGTTTTTCTTATGTTAAACCATATATAACATAAAAATAAGACTTTTAAAAGAGATCAATTGCAATTTGGTTAATTGTACTTTGTTCTGATTAATAACTTAAACTAATCATTTTAAAAATCAAGTAAAATAAAAAGTCATCTCTTAAACATAAAAATATAAAAGTCAACAGATTTTCTTTAAAAATAATGTTTTTAATCGTTTTTGGTAAGAAAATGAGATCTTAAGAAAAGCAAAGTATCTAGAGTGTAATCATTAAGGTGAGACCTTACGAGTATTTTGCTGCAGAAATAACCAGCTGTCGAAATGCTCGTTCTGATTTGAGACTTTTTGGCTTGATGGTGATGACGGTTTTGTATGCCTTTGATAAAAAATTACCGCGTCCACCGCCATTCTTGTGTATTGCCATTTCACATAACACCATTTTTTCTGTTTCTAAGTTTGAAGCAGATAAAGTGTAGTCTTTGATGGCTTTTTTTGGACAGCAGTCTCGTCAGTAAGGCCAGCAACATTATCTTCGAGAGACAAATCGAACTCGTGCAATCGCTTCTCTAAAATAATGGCGCACTTCATAGCTGTGACTTGTCTCTCCAGTCGAGCAAGTCCCAAGATAATGTGATGCTTATTATTTAATTCAGGTGAATGAAAATTTATGTTAATGTAGCGGCGATGGCGATTAGATGTCCATTCATCGGCTGTTTTTTTTTTGTGGCGTGGTAAATCATCCAACGGCTTCTCTCACTCTAGGGTGGAGCGGGAGGGCGTATCAGACTCTTACTGACTAACCCACCCCTGTTCCTTCCTGCCCTGAGTGCCCAGGGGCGAGGTAACTCTATTTCGAATTTATCCTCAACCCCCGGGTAGGCATCGGCCATGACGGGCCCCGTCCTTATTGCTGACAACTCTTTGAGGCGCGCGTGGAACACTACGCGCCGTCGACTCTCGGGCCTGGTACTGATCGGACGGCGAGCTACCCATTACTCGCCGTCCCCAGACCCGAGTCTACGGTGGCCGGAGATCGTCTCGCGGCGCCGGAAGTCCCAGGCGTCTCCTGAGGCGGCTGCTGCTGAGGGCGTGAGGGTGACTCTGTTGTTGAGTCTCCCTCACCCATACCGCCTCCCTCTTCGAGAGCATTACTGCTTCGCAGATGGAGGAGACGGCTTCCCATTCCCTCTCGCTCCGTACCATGGCCTGAACCAGGGCAGGGCGCGAGAGATCGCTGCTACCTATCGCATCCACGAGGACACGGCGGGGCTCCGCCCAAGCGGGGCAGACCTCCACCGTATGCTCCACCGTGTCCTCGAGACGATCCGCGCAGTGGAAACACCCGGGCGTTTCCTCCCGCCCTATACGACACAGGAACCTCCCGAAACAACCGTGTCCGGTGAGGACCTGCGTCAGGCGGAGGGTGAGGGCGCCGTGGGGCCTCTCCAGCCACTCCTCAAAGAAGGGGACTACCGCCGCAAAGGTGGCGTGGCCAGCGCTGGGTTGCAACTGTATTCATCGGCTGTTAACGAACACTTTTGACCATTCTTTTTTAATTTAGCTAATACACATTTCACTACTTGTTTGGCGTGTGTATTGCATGACAATATTTTTTTTAGTATTGGCTGAAACTGGGAGCGTAAAGTTACTTTTATTTAAATCATCTTAAATTCACAATAAGCAAACACCCTAAACGCAATACCATCAAAAACGACCATTATTGAAACCGTCAGTTTCAAAGAAACAGTAGTTTTAAGGTATTCTGTAATTTTCTTGGGTGCCGCTTCTGCCTCTTCTTCTTCCTGGCTGCTGATAAGCTGCCTTTGCAGAATTTAATGCCAATAAGTGTTCATTTTATAGGTGATTTCTCAGTCCTGAATTTGAACCTCCAGAATACAAAAGTACCAAAACTCCTTCACCCAACTATTGAAAACTGTTAAAAGTTACCAAATTACCAATACTACGATAAACAACACGTCGTTTCACTAACAACCGTTGGTAACGTTTGGCAAAACAAAATGGCTAACATCAAATGCATCGTTTTGACTGACACGTGGTGCAGTGGTGTTGCCATTTGAAAACAATAAAAAAACTCGAAAAACCGGAAACTTGAAAAAAAAACCCGGGTTTTTAAATAATTTTAATTATGCCGAAAACCCGGTTTTTCGGTTTTCGGTTAAACCGGTTTGCATTCACTAGTACAAATGCTTTCTTCTAATAACAAAAAGTTATGTCGATAACTTTTCTTTTTCTGTTTATTTTATTTGTTTTTATTTTAATTTAACGTTCTGGAAGGATATTCCCAATACAGACTTTTGTGTGGACACAGCTAGTGTGGATAAATTAAATTTAAATTCACAGTGAACATTTAAAAAATAAGTTATATATACATGTGAACAGGATGTCACCGTCACATATCGAACAAAATTAATGGCAGTATTGTCTTCAGTAATCACCGATTGTCCCATTTTTGTGTGACATTCGTGATTTGACGTAAGAGTGAAGCGTTAAAATTAATTTTATGTTTATCGTCAACCAAAAACTTCTATTGAACAATGCCAATACAACCTATTTCACAGAGAACGGAATAGCGGTGTCACCAGCAGTATTTATGAAGGAATTAACACTGAGCGCACTGGGAATTATTTGTTTATTGAAACTTCATGCAATACAAATGTACAAAGGTGAACTTTAAGCCAAAAACGGCCGTTTCTGACACTTTTGCCTACTACTTTGGATACGAATCATTCTGAGACATGTCTTAACAACGTAAAAATACTTTATCCTATTTGTAACAAACGTGACGTTGGATTCTTTAATATTTATTTTCTAGGCTATGCTACGATTTTTTATTCAATGAGGCGCCACTTGGCCGGTAGTAGGCCCTTAATGCCTTATGCATTCTTTACCAGTCAATCAAGAGTGGTGGAGAGATAACATGGCAGGTGCATAAACTGAGAAAATATTACTAAGAAGAAAATGGTTACGAAAGTATATTATCTTCTTTAATTTTCTCATCTTTCTTCTACTTTAATTGTAGGTAAAGCTAACGAGTGTTATGTCTTCACTACCGGAATGTGTTTTCTGATACTCGTAGCATTGGCTTATGGGTTGATTTTTATGAAACAATGTTTTCTTGATAATAATTTCCCTTTATATTATTGGTGCACATTAAAGGCAAGAAGACGTCAAAGTTTGGAAGGAACATAAAAGACAGACTACCATAAAAATAAAATCATATACAAAAATGACAGCTAGTGGTGATCATAAAGAACAAAAGTTGCCAGAGTTAAATTTTCAATTAAATAGAATTATTCTAGGCAATCGTGCTTCATGGTCGACCACATAATCGTTTACCATCAGGTGAGATAGAGGTCAAAAGCAAGCCTATTTTATTTTTAAATCCAGTTTTTACTATCCCACTGTTGGGCAAAGTTCTCCCTCATAGCCTTCCACTGTTCCCGGTTATTCCAGCCTTTCTCTAAATATGTAGTATAAAACAAAGTTACTATCTGTATTTGTCTGTTTCTCTGCTAACTTCTTCAAAACCACGAAACTGGTTTTGATGCGGTTTTCACTACCTAATAGAAATAGCAATAAACAAAGAATGTTCATCATCATCAGCTTTTTAATGTTCCCACTGCTCGGGTACAGGCCTCCTCTCTGTGAGAGGGTGTGGGCCGTAATCCACCACGCGGGCCCAGTGCGGGTTGGTGGATGTCACATTTTATTGAATTTTTGGTTCTAGGACATTCCGGTTTACTCACAATGTTTTCCTTCACCGTTTTGGGACCAGTGGTGATGAAATAATTATTTACACAAAGTAAAGTGCCTGCTGAGGGTTGAACTCACGACCTACAACTTGTATGTCGCTGCCGTTACCACTGGTCCACCACTGCTCAAACAAAGAAGGTTTGTGTATGTAATTTGCAACCATGCAAAGCTGGGGCTAGTCACTAGTCGACTACATACAAAAAAAAAATAGAGAAGAATAAACTAACCAACATCAAGTCCTTGATCAAAAGCCCACTGTCCAATAGAAGGTGTCCAGTTCGGTTCGTGAAGCTGCGAGTAGCAGGACGCTCGAGTGACATTGCCATCGAGACCAATGACGCCATACTTGGTCTTCACGCCGGTCAGGTAGGCCGTGGCAGTACACGCAGAGTCCGGAACTTGAGCATCTAAGCAATACGTCTGTAAAAAAAAGAAAATTTCTCATGGCAATATTGTTCTCAGCCTGTAGATAAAGTGTCAATCTGTCAGCGATTGCGATTGTTGAAATGTCAAATCCTACACAATTTTGATGTTTGGTTAATCGCTGTCGCGGCGCTTTTGTTAAACCTACACTACACTACTCGCGAAGTTGATCGAAGTTAAGCGAATACGATAGTGTAGAAGAGCACTTCGGTTCGCTTCGTGCAACCTCAGCTCGCATCGGGCGACTTCCAATCGTTGTCAGTTTTTTCGCCCAAGTCAAAGGACTCGAAGCGTCCCGAAGTTGAGAGACTGAGCTCCTCGCGAGGTTACATGAAATTTGGTGTGGCGAGTTGCCGCCACTCTGCAAGTTGGGTGGGGTTGGTATCACGTCGCGTGTGTGTCTCGCTTTAATTTGTCAGACAGACGTGAGTGGCCGGCTTTACGCGAGCTATAGACAATTTAAAATGCAACAATCGACGTCACGTCAGTTTGACGTCAGTGTGTGTGTCTAACGCCGCGAGGCACAGCGCGCATCTCACCGCAGACTAAATTAATGTCTTAAATTAATATCGTCCCCGCAAATACACTAAAATCCCGAGTAATATCCCGTAAACGTTGGGGATCCTCCGGGAATAATAAATAACCCATATTTACCGCGTCCGTTAACTACTGAACAAGAATAATCAGGAGTGTTGGTGTGAAGAGAACGAGTGGCCACTCGACAAGTCGACGTGCAACCATCGAGAACAGCCCGGAAAGTCAGGTACCACTTGTTTTACAAATTGTGAGTAGGGCCACATTCGCCGACTGCTGCCGACCACTCCTAACTTGAAGTTATACAGACAAATATAGGCAATTTTGGGCCAGCATTCCCTCCAAGTGCTTGGTCGTACTTACTGTTCTACATCCGCAGAGTCCCACGGCTATTTACACGCTTGGGCAACTCCAAAATTTTTAAAGAGTTAAGAAAAACTGCATTTAAAGATTGTCAGTTCAAGATTTGTTATAACAGTTAGTACGAGAAAATGTTACTCGCAAATCTTTCCTAACGGACCTCTCTTCATAGTGGTTGCCAAGAAATTGAAAAAAGAAACACATTTCTTTTTTCAATCATGGATATTTGGGTTGCTTGTAATAGGGAATATGCATGTAAAAATATTTGTTATCTAACCAGTTTATCGATGAATAAACTAAAATAGAGTATGAACAGTGAAAGCAGAATCAAAATTGATCGAAAATTAAACGAGATATAACAATTTTAAACAAATATATCTGTCCCTCAATCGAAAACGCTGTTTTCCATGGCAAAAAACAGCGCAGTTTTCTGCCATAAAAACAGCGCAGTTTTCTGCAGTTGGCAGTTGTTGTATGGGCGTCATGTCCTTTGACGTCAAAGAACACGTCTGACTTCTCTTTCTGATTATCAACTTTAAAGCTTTATAACTTCGTCGCTGATGATGATATTTTGAAAATTCCTTATTGCATACTATCACGATCTGGAAGGAATACCTACGTCAAATCACACGTCAGCCCTGTACAAAATTTTATTTTACTAAATTGACATCCGAATTCCGCACCAACATCTCTATACTCTAGGAACTCGGCATTAAGCGACGTCTTTTGTCGGTAGTACAAAGTCGCATACTCAAATTCTTTGGGCATGTCTCCAGGTGCGAGAGCTGCTCCATCAAGCGCCTTGTCGGGGAAAGGTGGAGCTCACCATGGGGCGAGGAAGGTCACTTTTGCAATGGACCGACCAAATTAGGTCTGCTGTAGGTGGTCCCTTGCACGAGTGCACCAGGATGTCGGGCAGCAGAGAAGTGGTGAAGGATTGTGGGGTGAATAACATTGGCCTCTGCAGATATTCACTACGTGATGATCACGACCACTCTGAGCAGGATCACTACAAAGAAGAAATTGACATCGGGTCTGCGCTAAAAAGTGTCAGAGTCAAAAGAAACGAAAGCGAGACACAATCGCGCGTCACTCTATGTTTTGTCGTTCGACACAATAGATACACGTCAAATATGCCACTCTGTACCTATTCATTGTGAAAACTTATGAAGAAAACTTAGTTAAATAAGAATAGATGATGGTGTAAGTATCTCATATAGCATAATGTGAATATGAGAACTATGTATGTCGTTATATTCATATAGATTTAAAGATTGTCTGGCAGTTTGAGTATTTTTGCGGCCTACACAAATGTCCTTACTTTGGTATTGTTCGTCGGTTCATTGAGCTCCTCAAAGTTCTGAGTTGAGCTTCACGATAACTGACAAATGTTTGCACTGTCTGGACAGGTCCACTCGAATGTGTGTGTTGCTTTCCTCAAAAGCTCATCCCAGACATAAATGTACATGGTTGTCATACCAGTACATATTGTTTGGATTTGAACACTTTAAAAGAGACTTTGACCTCTGAGTTTGTTTCGGTGTTTCTTCTCAGGGTAGTCAGCTAGGAAACACCGGCCTCATCTAGCTAATAAAAAAATGTTGACGTGTAAAAGTGTTGTTAAAACCTACTTACAAAAATAAAATTTATCAAATCAGACTATGTATAATCATTTAAAAGTAATATTTTGCCTTAAATTAAAATATATATTTCATTGAAGATCTTATTTTGTGTAAAAAAACAAATCAACCGATCAAGATAAACAATTCAAATTCGGAATACGAGTATCATGACCGATCAAAATATTTGGATAAAGATTGTATGTAGCTGCCATGTTTTTTTTACGCCATGTTTTTATGTTTTGTTTTGCCGTGTTTTTTGAAGTGAAAACTTCTTTAGGCGCTTTGGGCATTTTTAAGACGGGAAAAAACTATTGACATCGCCACCGACACCGACACCGCTACGTGATCGAAGTGAAAACTTATTTGGGCGCGTTGGGCATTTTTCTTCAAGTTTTCACTTCTGTCGGCACTACCGGAGTGCCACTCTTTTTTTTTCTAGACCCGCCCGTCCATTTGGTAGTAGGTCAATTCATGGGTACAAAGATTTGTTTGAAGCCGGGAATAGCCGGAAAAAACCAACACAATTTATTTTCATCTCAGATTCTACGCTTTCCTGTAGCCTTGTGGGAACATTGTGGGCCTAACAATGATTTAATTGCCGTGAAAATAATATGCTACGCTTCCTTCCTCACATTGTTCAAAATACTGCATGTCACTTGACTTGACTGTACCCCAGACGAGACAATCACAGTGCGACAGACATTTTAATCTTTTGTCAGAATGTGACGACGTCGATTCGGAAATACCATAAACCAGCTGGAAATCAAATCAAAAGTCATAATTATTTAAATTAGGCTGAGAGCCAGCATTTTTTCGACGTCAAAATTCTACTTAAAGACAGTCCCCTCAAAACGAAATTTCAAATTCAAATTATTTATTTGTGAACATAGGGTATGGTTAAAGATGTTATACAAATATCCCGCCAGATGGCATACAAATTTTAACAAAATTGTATTGACTAAAAATTGTAGGTAAGTACTATTCATAAATTGCAAAATGATAATTAATATACAGCAATCATTCAAAAAACATAAAAATAAAAATGTCAACTAAAGTTAAAATTAAAGTCTAACTAGTAGTAGTATTCTAGAGATACATGAGTATTACCTCAGTTTTGGACCGAATGTCTACTTGACTTATCTGAGTAATTTGTTTTCTGTCCTTTATATAAGATTTAATGAGATTATGAAAGCCTGCCCGTCCTAGTGTTTTAGCTGAGAAATTGTTCAACCAACTTCTCAGCGACACATTTTGTCTATTAAGGCGTATATAGCCGCCAAGTGTAGAAATCGAAGATTTAAAAATCCTATGTTGCGTTTGTTACAAAGAGCCTAAGGTATTTTTACGTTGTTAAAACAGGACTCAAAGTGTTTCGTATCCAAAGTAGTAAGCAAAAGTACCAAAATCGGCCGTTTTTGACACTTTTGCTTACTAATTTGGATACGAAACACTTTGAGTCCTGTTGTAACAACGTAAAAATACCTTATCCTGTTAGTAACAAACGCAACATAGGATTCCATGAACATAGGATTCCTTAATCTTTATTTTCTATGCTGAGATACGAATTTTAATTCAATGAGGGCGCCACTTGGCGGCTATATACGCCTTAAAGTTTATAGTTAGCGGGAAAATAAGACCCAGAATTGGTTTACAAAGAATATTTGTTTATTTCTGCCTGTTCTGTCTCACTGTATAATAGAGGACGCACTTTTTAACTGACTGCAAAAAGAGGAGGTTCTCAATTCGTCGGTTTGTTTTTTTTTTTTTTGTATGTTTGTTTCTATTCCAGATTAGAGACCCACACAAACTTTGTTTTACAAAAAGTACCTACTGTTTAATATTGGTGTTTGTTTTTTCTTTCTTCTTTATTTGACACCGACTTCCGCAATCAAAGTTATTTTGCATTTCCTAGTGTTTACTCTTTTGGGAGTCGGCTGTATAAGAAGAGTTTTATATTTTTCACTTTTTAGTTGTTGTACCACAGAACTAAAACTAATATTAAATTTAATAATCCCAATAACATGGAATTTGAACATAATTAGAGAAAACCAAAACGTCATCTGTGTATACAAATTTCTTTTTTTTTTCTTTTTAAAAAGCGCTGAATCCATTTCGACACAGAATCATCAAAATCTGAAAGTGGCGGAATGATCGAGTAACAAACGTACAAAAAAAAAAACACGAATTGAGAACCTCTTCCTTTTTGAAGTCGGTTAAAAAATTGGATATTTTTTATCTTTACTGGGGTAAAATCTCACAATCTCTTATCAAAATCGGTACGGAAGAGAGTGCGACGTCAGACCGTACGCTCGGCCTCGGAGCGTGCGCAGCTCTCCTTGAACGTGACACAGAGCGCAGGCGCGGTCAAGCGCGTTTGAGCACACGTAAACATTGTATTGTTGATTTGTTTGTATTTGAATTTGCTATATGTACTATTATTCGCTTGTGTGTATTGAGGTCTAGGTTCAGTGCAAATTGTTTTTGCAAAAAACAAAAAGTTATTTACTTACATTATTAATTTAAAATATTAATACGATTAAAATAATTTAAACGATAAATGCTGAAAAATATTGTCGAATAATTTTGTACAAATGAATATTTACATTTTATGTACCTACTTATTATATCCAAAAGCAACAGTATAACTCGACTTTGCTTACCATTTTTCTCAAACTTGCATTATAAGCGTAAACAGACTTTTAACGTTCCCACGGCTGAGACTCTAGGACTCTTATAAAAAGAAAATAAATATTAAAAAATCCAACGTCACGTTTGTTACAAAGAGGATAAAGTGTTAGAAACGGCCGTTTTTGGTACTTTTGCCTACTACTTTGGATACGAAACATTTTGAGACCTGTTTTAACAACGTAAAAATGCTATAACCTCTTTGTAACAAACGTGAAGTTGGATTTTGTAATATTTATTTTCTGTGCTATGCTACGATTTTTTATTCAATGAGGGCGCCACTGGACCGTTAGTAGGACCTTAACTTGTGTTATAAGACGCAACTTCTTGCCAAATTTCATGATTGTAGGACAGCGGGCAATACCCTATACATTGATTCCCTTGAGAGTGTCGAAATATATTTTTTTTTGCGGCATAAACGGTTAACTTACAAGTTGGATTTTTCACAGCTTCAAGGGACTGTTGTTGACCTGAGTATATACTCAGGTCAGGTATATGGTTTTAATTTCATCTCGATAGCTCTACGCGTTCCCGAGATCTTGACAGACGGACAGACGGACGGACTGACAACAAAGTGATCGTATAATGGTTCCGTTTTTTTTCCTTATGAGGTACGGAACCCTAAAAACTGGTTAAGTGCGTATCAGATTTCGCACATTAAGGGTTCCGTATCCAATATAGGTATTTGTTAGAAAAGTATACTTTATAATAAACATTTTCACCAAATTTCAAGTTGTTAGATCAATGGAAAGTTAAAAAATTCTTGATAACAAAGTTTTGTGGCAGACGATGGACGAACAGACAGACAGACGGAGAGACGGACAGGTGAGTGACAACAATAGGGCTTCGTTTGGACCCTTCGGGTGCGGAACCCTAAAAAAACTGTCCAAGTGCGTGTGCATATTTCGCACATTAGGGGTTCCGTACCAAATATTTTTGTTAGTAAAGTATACGTAATAATAAACGTTACCACCAAATTTCAAGTTCATAATGTCAATAGAAAGTTAAAATTCTTCGAAATAAAATTTTGTGACAGACGACGGACGGACAGACAGACAGGTGGAGAGACGGACAGGTGAGTGACAATGACAAGTGGTAGTAGTAGTGGTAGGGCTCCGTTTGAAGTTTTCGGGTATGGAAGCCTAAAGCAGGACCACACACGTAGGTAAGTACCTAACGTAACCTAACTCTCAAACTTTTTTTTTTTTTTGACGTAAACATAATCCTAGCCTTCAGACAAAAATAAAACAGCCAAGGACACAAATACAGTGTGTAATAATAACAACAATCTCTACTCGTGTACGTAATTACGGAGAATTTTAGAGTTATGTATTTTGCATTTAATTATTAAGAATACATACACATATTGATCGATTCCTAAGAATTTTATGTTCTTTATAAACAAGAAAAACGAACATCAGCTATGCACATTTGAATGCAGGATCAATCGAAGAACGTTAAACGTTATCTACTAAGTGTGGAAAATTAATCTATTTTAAGCGTAAACTTTCCATCCCTTTTTACGAAAATCACGCGGACAAAGCAGTATCAAATTTGGCAAAGTTATATGGTTTATTATGGAGAAAGAGTGCAGAAACCTAATATTTTTATAACATTCATTAAAAATAAAATTAATTTATAAAAAAAAATATTACATACATACTCGTACCTATCACCTTTGATACGTCACGACACGACAGTCATGTCATATCAGGTTTAATTTTATTTTATTTTTTTTAATTTTGGCTTCGCATGGTGTGTGCATTTGTGTCAAGAAGTTTAGAAAGTATTTAGTTTTAAATAAAGAATACTGTCGCTTCTTACCCGACTGCGCGACGCAAGGGAGGGTAATGTGTTTATCAGCCTAAAGTACCCGTCACGAGAAGCTATAAATTATGTAAACAAACATCTTTTACTAAGTAAACATTTTATACTGCGAGATAATAATAAATTGACCATATTCAATCGACATGAAATATAGACGGGTTATATGAAAGTAACAACCTATTTAATTTAGTCGGATCATATTTTAACGACGCAAAGCGCTATCGTTTGTGTTTCTTGGTACCGGAACGCGACCGTCGCAGGGATTGTAAACTATCGGGACGCCATTTTGAAATAAACGCGTCATTCGAGTTTCGAATGCGTACGAGTTTGTTTCATTGCTTTGCATATATCGCGGATCTGGTTGTTATTGTTAATTTTGTTATTGTTTCGTTATCACTTTTTTATTGTTGTTACTTTAATTGTTGCGTTAATTTTATTTGTTATTACGTATAATGGAGCCAGTAGCCAGTACATCTAAGGAAATAAATTCGCCACGAAAAAAACGTCAAAAGGTGCGTAATACAATTTATCTAAAATATATAATAAGTAAAAAGAAAGAGTTGTTTGTTCAAACGCGCTAATCTTTGGAAACTTAAGGTTAATATTAGAAGTAGGTTTTAAATTGTGAAGTAATTGGTTAGGTTAATTGGTATACCTGGAGATATAGCTTGAGCTTCGTGTGACAAGTGACTACAGCTGATTTTTACAGGTGACGAGCTTTACGGCTAATGAGAAAAATATGGTGATCAACGTAACGTGTTGGTCCAAATGTTGTGAACTCCTGAACACTTGTTTACAAAATTTATAGCTTCTCATGACGGTTACTTTATGTATGTGTGTATGTATGCTTGTTCCTTTGTGGGGCACTATAGAGTCAATTGATTCGTCTTAATCTTTCGAGTGCTATTTATAGACATGTCAGTAATCAAAATACAATATGGCGATCACCAGACGCCATATTATTATTGTCAAAATAAAAAAAAATAAAGTTACTTTTGTTTACGTTACGACGAATGATATTAAGTGGGGTATCAAAATAAAGGGTTCGAGGATGCGATTCCAAAAATACAACTCACTAAAATGTAGAAAATAAAAAAAAAAATATTTTCAAAAAACCCGACTGTAAAAAACAACTGAAAAGTTCCAAACAAGTCACTTTTCAAGCAGTCTGAAGCAAACCATTTTTGAATTACCATACAAAACTGACACGTATGAATTGGGTACTTTTTTTTTTTTGCTGGGGTGGGTAATCTTTCAATGACTTCTCCCGCTCTGGGTAGAGCGGGAGGGGGTGTCAGACTCTTACTGACTAAAACCCACCCCTGTTCCTTCCCTGCCTGAATGCCCAGGGGTGCGGTAACTCATTTTCAGAATTTATCCGCTACCCCTAGGCATGCAGGTACCGGCCATAATGGGCCCCGGCAGTGGTGGCTGACAATCATCTCTTTGGGGCGCGCGTGGAACACTACGCGCCGTCAACTCACAGGCCGGGTGCTGATCGGACGGCGAGCTACCCACTGCTCGCCGTCCGCAGGCCCGGGTCTACGGTGGCCGGAGATCGTCTCGCGACTTCCTACGCCCAGTACGCCCAGTGCCTCTCCTGCGGTGGTAGCGGCCGGGGCCGTGAGGGCCACTCCGTTGAGCTTCCCTCACGCGTCTCGCCTCCGCCTTCGCGAGTATTACTGCTTCGCAGAAGGCGGAGACTGCTTCCCATTCCCTCTCGCTCCGTACCATGACCTGAAACAGGGTCGGGCGCGAGAGGTCACCGCCACCTATCACATCCACGAGGACACGGCGGTGCTCCGCCAAAGCGGGGCAGACCTCCACCGTATGCTCCACCGTGTCCTCTGGGCGATCCGCACATGAATTGGGGTACATAAATCGTGCCCTAGAAATAATACTTACTTCATCTAAAGCGGCCTTTTTAGACCCCCATGAAGTGTATTCGCTAACTCAGCTGACATAAATTTGATAGGCACTATGCAGTACATTGTTCGGTGGACATCGGTTAGTATAGGCACTACGGTTTTCCTATACGTCAAAGCAGCAGTGTACGGTAAATTGCCTATCAAATTGATGGCAACTGAGTTAGCGAATGCGCCTGCAGGTCAGCAAATAAAACTTTTTTTTTATGTATTCAATTCAATTGAAATTTGTAAATTAATCTCAAATTCCAACTAGTCACTATTTATTATAATTTATTTTCAATATTTTTAATAAGTTAAGTAATCAATTCAATTTCATTTAAATTTAAATTATTTAATCATTATTTTCTTACTTGCTTGTTTAAACCAATAATGTAAATTTTTGTTTAATGTAATATTTATTTGATGTAATGTCAAAAGTGTTTATATTGTGTACGTAAGTGACATTTATACAGAACAAAGAGCTACGTACAATTTACGTAAAATCTTTTGTAAATATGTAGTTGGTGTTCCTCAATAAATTAAAATAAAAAAAATCATAGAAAACATAGGCAGATTCTAGAGGAAAAACCTTTTTACCGACACTGACATCTCAGTACAGTCACGTACAAAAGCGGTTAGTTCGTAGTACTTCTTCGTGTTTTGTGTCTCGCGTCATTGAACAGATAGATCTTTTTTTTTTGTACAAAATTTTTTGACAATATCTACTTTTATGTAAGCGATTGTGTTTCGGATGATTTCCTTCCTTATTTTGTTTTTCTAGGCTTTACAAAGAAGGGGAATTCTATGACAGGCTTTTATAACAAACAACGTTTGGCTGAGCAAGGCTGACTGATGTCTTCATTTTAATTGGAAATGAAAAGAGGATCCAGACAAAATTACATTCTATCAACGTAAGCCATTGTCAAAAAAACCAAATTACACCTATAGGTATGAAATTTGTTACCAAAATGTGACGCTTTCACTTTCACTATAAAAAAAATATGAAGAACGAAGAAGAAGAAAAATTACTTTTGTAAAATTGTCGAAGAAAAAATATTTATCAAGCAATGAATTAATGAGTTAAAAAATTATTAAAATATCAAAAAAACCCGACTGTAAAAAATAACTAAAAAGTTCCAAACAAGTCAATTTTTAAGCAGCCTGATGCAGTAAGTGGCAATGGTGGCATAAAATCTGTGATTGAAATAAAATGACTGCCACCAACAACATCAGACTGCTTGAAAAGTGACTTCGTTATTACGAAGTCACTGCTAAAATTTCAACTGTCTACCTATGGGTAGACAGTTGAAATCTTCACACAGCGTGAACTTCTACGTGTAGTAGTGTTATAGCGGCAACGGAAATACACATTCTGTGAAAATTTCAACTGTGTAGCTATTACGGATCGTGAGATACAGCCCGCTGATAGACAGACGGACAGCGGAGTCTAAGTAATAGTTTCCCAGGGTTGGTTACCTTTTGGGTACGGAACCCTAAAAATGATCTTGCAGTTAATAAATTCTACTTCATATGAATGCGAATGTTTTAATGGATGGATGGATGGTGGCACTCACCCTAGCCAATCCGCTGACAGGAAAATTTTCAAAATCCAATACAGACTCCTCACCGAGGCTCTGCTGAAGTTGTCCTGAAAATGTCCTAGCGGCCATGATAGTCGCCAATGACATTCCATCACCAATAAACAGGATGCCATTCTTGGCTTTGTTCGTGTTCGGCTTCTCTGCAAGCTTCGATTTTATGGTCTGAGCGGCTGACTTCTTCCAGTAAGACTGATGCTTCTCTTCAACGGGAATGTATGCTGGATTCATGAAAGTGTCCAACACTTTTTTCGGTTTTGGCACCGATGCCACCACATCTCCTGTAAAAATGATTTTATTATTAGCACTTAATATTTATAACATACTTAACTATAACTCTATCTACTCTAAAACCAAAATAAAACCTTACCTAACTACGTACATATATACAAAAACAAAATACGTTCAGGCGTCGAAGTACTCCTCCACATCGCTGTCATCTGGAAACGTGCCCAGAAGACTGGCAGCATTGCCACGCTGGATGGTAATGCTTATTCTTTGAGCAAAGAATGAGCCAGCCCTCTGGTCACGTAAAGTGTCGATCTGTCGGCGAGAAATATCCTTGAAAAGGAGACGCACACTCGGACCCAATGACCCGAGCTTTTCGACCCCAAACGGCTCAAAACTGTAATTCCCAATAAGGTTACAGTATTTGCGCCGCATGAGGGCCTCGGCAGCTGCAGCGGCTGCACCGGCACAGCCCGGCGCAAGGGTGTCGACACAGGTTGCGTCCCACACCAAAGGCCTACCCACCTTCCACGGCACCAACGTCATGCCATCTGGTCTGGTCCACTTAATTAGATTTGGATTTTATTTTTTTACTTCCCACCCCACAAAAAAAAAATAGGTTTGGCTGGATTCGAGAAGCATTGGATCGGTCGAAGTGATTTCTTTGATACTCGTACGTTCTTCTTTTACAGTTAGAGTTAAGTAATACTCGTAAGTATCAGCATTTTGACGTTCATACAGATATAACCAATTATATTATATAAAAAAACCGGCAAAGTGCATGTCTGATTCCGTACGAAATGAGGGAATTATCAAAGAGATTTAGACGGCACGGTTGGCGCAGTGGTTGAGCGTTCGGCTGCTGCGCTGCTTGTCGCGGGTTCGATTCCCGCACGGAACAAATATTTGTATGGCCTACAGTAGTTGTCCGGGTCTGGGTGTCTTGTGTGTGTGAATTATACATGTTTGTGAACACGATACAGGAGTAATTCCTAGTGTGGGACAACGTTTTTTTTAATATAAAAAGAAAAAAACTGATATAACAATATATTGGTATTGGTTAATAAAATATACGTAACAATAAAAATGTTCATCAAATTTGAACTTCCTAAGTCAATAGGAAGTTAAAAAATTCTACGTGTGACAGACGATGGACAGACAGACAGCACGTGAGTGACAGCAATAAATGGAGCCCCGTTGGGACCCTTCGCGCGCAAATTGTTGCAGACAAATTCAGACAATTGTTGTAATTTGATTTAGTTGGTTAATAGCAGCGAGCGAAGGTAAGCGTGTCCGTGGCGTGACAATAATATATCTAGGAGGCCAAGTTGTGTGTTAAAAGTGTAAAAAATATGCTTCCAAGATAAATAAGAGTGAAGAAATTTCATACTGTAAGTAACACGACATTTGTAATAACAACTCAACGGTATCTGAACACCGCTTTGTATAAACGTATTTTAATCTTTCCTCTAGATTATCATTTGATATAACCGATCATTGCACTAGGTATTTTAATGAAGAAATTGTTTTAATTAAGAGAAATTGTTTTAAAATTTTAATGAAATTTTGTTATCATACACTACACTTTATCTATTTAAACTATCGAAATACGTGCCTCTTCTCAAAAAATCTACAAAACGTGACATTTTGTTAAAACATCGTATCTTTCGGTCCCTACAATCAATAGTGATTACATTGTAACGCAAATTATTGTGTCATCACAGCGTAGTAGGTAATGGTTTTTTAAAGCGATTTTTTAGGGACACGTACCTTTATTTTATTTCTTTTTTTTTTGTGGGGGTGGGCAATCATCCAATGACTTCTCCCACTCTGGGTGGAGCTGGGCGTGTCAGACTTTTACTGACTAAAACCTACCCCTGTTCCTTCCCTGCCTGAGTGCTCAGGGGCGCGGTAACTCTGTTTCGAATTTATCCATGGCCCCTGGGCAGAGGGTTCCGTACCTAAAGGGTAACCAACGGGACTCTATTACTAAGCCTCCGCTGTCCGTCCGTCCGTCTGTCTGCCAGCGGGCTGTATCTCATGCTTCGTAATAGGTAGACAGTTGAAATTTTCACTGAATGTGTATATCTGTGGCCGCTCTAGTAATAACGAATAAAAATTAAAATTAAGGACCCTACTCTAGAACGTATTTTTTGACTTTTTTGCTCGATCTTAATAATGACAACAAGTAGACGCGTGTCTATACTAATATTATAAAGCTGAAGAGTTTGTTTGTTTGTTTGAACGCGCTAATCTCAGGAACTACTAGATCGCATTGAAAAATTATTTTTGTATTGAATAGTCCATTTATCGAGGAAGGCTATATAACATCACGCTGTGACCAATAGGAGCGGAGCATCAATGAAAAATGTGGTGAAAACGGGGGAAAAAAATATTCCTTTTGAGAGCTTCCGTTGCGTGCGATACGTAAACGGTTAAAGTTATGCAAAAAATATGTAGGACGTAATTGTTCCCCTTTAAAATTTCAAAAAAAAAGACAGCGACAGCATAAATCCATCTTTTAAGGTTAACTCACTGTAATCTTTTTTATGGTAATCAAATTCGTTCTAAAATAATGCATTATTTGCGAAGGTGTTTTTATAAAAATGACATTAATTCTTTTTCAAATAAATACGTTTTCATCATAAGTATTTAATTATGAACAAAATTGCCCTTGCCATCATTTAATTTCAATGAATATCTTAGGAGATATCATAGTGTTAATCAAGTACCACGCACACATTCATTATGTGCAAGGTGGGCGATTATGAGGGATGTGGAGAGCGAGGTACCATTTTGCACTGTATAGCCTATTTATTGAGGAAGGTTATAGACTTTATGTATAATCACGCTTAATCATCATAAGTATTTAATTTTTAACAAAATTGCCTTTGACATCATTTGATTTCAATGAATATCTTAGGAGATATCATAGTGTTAATCAAGTACCACGCACACATTCATAATGTGCAAGGCGGGTGATTATGAGGTATGTAGAGAGCGAGGTACCATTTTACACTGTATAGCCTATTTATTGAGGAAGGTTATAAACTTTATATATAATCACGCTACGACACAGTAACCATAACCGCGGGTGAAACCGCGGGTACAGATCTTATACGATGGTACGGAACACAACATGCGCGAGTCCGACTCACCCGTGGCCTGTTTTTTTTTCTCTTAAAATCGTCGTAATAGACTTGGTCTAAAGTGCCTATTTTTAGCAGTAGGTAATGTTTATGTTAACTGCCTCGTTAGTCTCGTGGTCGTATGCGCCACTGCAGAACGCGATGTTCTGGGTTCGGTCCCGGGTTGGGAAAAAACTGCTATTGAGTTTTTCTACTATGCTTAGTTGTGTGTTTCCTTAGGGAACCGATTAATTTAATTTAATAATCAATTTAATGTCGTTTTAATTTAATTTGTAAATGTTGTTTAAATTATTTGTGTGGCTGTTTTCTTCGATTTTTTTTAAAATTTTAATATAAGTAATAAGTTTTAATTGATTTCTTTGAGAAAAATATATTTAATAATTTTTCTTAATTAATTTATAACTATACATATACTGAGGAGCTCGTGGCTAAAGTAATAACCGCACCGGTCAATCCATCAGGTTAAGCTACGCTTGCCGGGGTTGGTCCATGGATGGGTTATACCATTATTATGTACCGAGATTCCTCCGTGCCTCGAAAAGCACGTTAAGCCGTTGGTCCCGTCTGTCAATCGTGGATCTTTGACAGTCGTTACAGGTCGTCAGAAGCGCGAAAGTCTGACAACCAGTCTTACCAAGGGGTATCGTATTACCCAGTAACTGGGTTGTGGAGGTCAGATAGGCAGTCGCTCCATGTAAAATACTGGTATTCAGCTGAATCCGGTTAGACTGGAAGCCGACCCCAAGATAGTTGGGAAAAAGCTAGGCAGATGATGATGACATATACTGAAATTATTGACTCCCTGCAAGTGTTTTAGTTAGTGTAGTTTTTAGTGTAGTTAGTGTAGTTTTGAACTGTAAGTACAAAGAGTAATTGTAATGAAAATAGATAAATAAAGAGGCAGGTGTGTCGCTTTAATGCGCAAACGATGGACAATAATTTTTCATAGAAATTTTTCTACGGATAGTAAATAATAATATTTTCTATTATAACTTGATTCGCCGTATCGCAGTACAAATCTAGAAATAATGAGTGGGCATGATAAAATTATACTCGTAGTATTTCAGACAAAAACTGGGTTGATATCCTTTTGACATTGGCTCTAATTTTAGCTTGTTTTTGAGCTTTTTTTTTTAAGTGTAATTAAGTGTGTTATTTTTTATTTTAAGCAATAGTGAAATTAGTACTAGCCTATGTGCCAAATTACATTAAGAACCATTCAGCCGTTTTGGCGTGTTTGAGCAACAAACATCCATCTATCCTCTGATCAAGTAAAAAAAAGGTCCTAAAACTTAAACCTTTTTAAGAGTTCCGTACCGGAGCCCTATTATTGTCACTCACGTGTCCGTCTGTCATCTGTCACATTAGAATTTTTAACCTCCCGTTGACCTATGAACCTGAAATTTGGTGATAATGTTTATTATTACGTATGCTTAACTTTTTTTTTGCTGCATCCGGTTACACTGGAAGCCAATCCCAAGATAGTTGGGAAGAAGGCTAGGCAGATTGATTACGTATACTTTACTTAAGTACTGAATTATCAAAGAAAAAATCTAATTTATCAATATATTGGTATTTGTTAGTAAAATATACGTAATAATAAACATTATCACCAAATTTCAAGTTCAATGGGAAGTTAAAAAATTCTTCGGAACAAAATTTTGTGACAGATGACGGACAGACGGACACGTGACTGAAATCAGTAGGGCTCATTTTGGACCCTTCGGGCACAGAACTCTGAAAAAAAAAACAATACAACTGGTTTGTCGCTTCGTCGAATCGTGCCTGTGCTTGTTAATTTACAGACCCCATAGTTTAAAAACTGGAATTAATAACAGACACAGAAATGTGTATAAGTATTGAGGTAAATCTCCGAAAGTATATTTTAACAAAGATATAATGAATCTCTTATAAAATCCTATCACACATTGAACCTATTATTAGTTGATCATTTTTCTATTATTTTTCTACCGTATATATTCTTATAAGAACAAATTTAACTACGCAACCTGTGTCGACACCGTTGCGCCATTTTATGTTCCAAGTACGGCGGGCTGTGCTCAAGCGGCGCAAATACTGTAACCTATTTGGGAATTAAAGTTTTGAGCCGTTTGCGGTCGAAACGCTCGGGTCTTGCCCGAGTGCGCGTCGCCTTTTTAAGGATATTTCTCGCCGACTGATCGACACTTTACGTGACCAGAGGGCTGGCTCGTTATTTAACCAAAGAATTAGCATTGCCATACAATGAGGCAATGCTGCCAGTCTTCTGGGCACGTTTCCAGATGACAGCGATGTGGAGGAGTACTTCGACGTCTGAACGTATTTTGTTATTGCATATACAACGTGGCACTACAATGGTGACATTAATTTAACACTCGGGTAGGGCTAGTGCCCATTAATCATATAAAAAATAATGATAGGTTCAAATAATTAAAAAAAAAATTCAAACTAAATATTAATACAAAAATACCGTCTTCCGAAATTAAAGTTATTTTGCACGTTTTTTGTAAGTTGGTACTATTTTTTTGTAAAAAGGTTTGCATTAATATTTACTTTGTTTGAAATTTTGTATTTTTTTAATTTTCGAATTATGTTAACCTATCATAATTTATATGATTAATGGGCACTAGCCCTACCCGTGTGTTAAATTAATTTTGTACAACATTGTAGCGCCACGTTGTATGTATCATGTACGACGCAGGACCGGTCATTGTGGCGACACTTGGGTGAGGCCTATGTCCAGCAGTGGACGTTTTTCGGCTGAAATGATGATGATGACATTTATGTACTTAAATAGGTTAAGATTTTTCACATAAAATTAAATTCTCGAAAATACATCCTGAAAATATTTACCCATCTAAATTGTGAATTGAAAGTGGAAAATTAGCTAAGTCAATTCAATACTGATAACACTGCCAGTTTTTCAGGTCGTATATGTAAGTTTTCTAATTGATTACGACTTAAAGTAATTAGAAATAGACTGTTAAAATAATTGTGCAAATTCTAGGCATTCTTGGTCGTTAACGTTATCTGCTGGTACATTATGTTAGTTTTTAGTAGGAATTGCCAAGTGTAATGAAAAGTCATCACCATCATCATCAGCCTTTTTTATGTTCCCACTGCTGGGACATGATCCTCCAAGCGGGCCCAGTTGGTGGATGACACATTTCTTAAGATTTTTTGTTCTAGTATAATAATATGCCGGTTTCCTCAAGATGTTTTCCTTCACCGTTTTAAGAACAGTGGTGATGCCTACCGGGTTCGAAACTACAATCTACGCCACCTCTGGGCCTGTAGACAAAGTAACATCGCTTCGTAGCGAAACGATATCTAAATTCGTCATCGTCTCTGAGATATCGATAAACATTTCCTAGCGTTAGCGTTCCTTCGTTATCTTTTTTGACGATCACGATCGAGGCGAAGGCGAACTCTGAAAGCGCTGCTTGTCTACACATTTGTATGGGATAAACACGATAGCAATTCGTTTCTTTATGGTTTCGTTACGAATTATAACATTGTCTACCAACTTGCGATAACGATGTCGACTGACCACGTGACTTAGCGCGATTTATGTCAATCTCATACATTTTAGTCTTTTCTAACTTCGTTATCGTTTTTAAATTGTTACTTTGTCTAAGCCCCCTGCCCTTTTTTCTGTGCCATTTCCTACACTTATTCTGCCAGTTTGAACACTACACTATGACTTTTAATTATTGTATTCATAACTTGACAGTTCAAAGAAAAATTTAACCTGTCAGGTACTGCGGCATTACCGATCGGTAACGCCACAATAGGTTTTTAATAATAATAATGAATATTATTAATAATAACAGTGTAATAGAGCAGTGGTGGCCCAGTGGTAAAAGGCCGCGACTTACAAGTTGTAGGTCGTAAGTTCCAGGCGCTTTACTTTGTGTAAATTATTTCATCACCACTGCTCTCAAAACGGTGAAGGAAAACATAGTGAGGAAACCGGCATGTCCTAGAACCAAAAATACAAAGACATGTGACATCCACCAACCCGCATTGGGCCCGCGTGGTGGATTATGGCCCACACTCTGTTTTAGATAGAGTTCCAAAGCAAAGCAAACGAAATTTCCTTCACAAAAAAAATATTCTACTTTCACACGAAGCGTGAAAAGCAAGGCAGATTTTTTACACTTTCTTTGTAAATTCTCTAATGTCTACGGTGTTATTTTATTTTTAATTTAAGTTACAACTTTAGAAACAATCAAATGAAATAAAAAAAATAGAAGAACTTAGTGTAAATTGGTCCAGAAATCACGGAGAAATCGTTGTACTTATATATTCATACAGATGTAGGTACAGTGGTGGTTCAGTGGTAACGGCTGCGACTTACAAGTTGTAGGTCGTGAGTTCAAACCCAGGTAGGCTTACTTGCGGGCCTGACGACGAGTAATGGGTAGCTCGCCGTGCGATCAACACCAGGCCGTATTTTTTTTTTTGGAAGTCGGTTATTTTTTTTGTATTTTTTTTTACGTCAAAATTCTACATAAATACAGTCCCCAAAAAACGCCCCCCCCGTCACCACTTCCTAGTGTTTTAGCTGTGAAGAAGAAGTGGCCAACAGACTCCCCAGCAACACATCTGTCTGTCAAGTTTGAAGAACTTGAATCTATATAATTGTATGCAAAAATCTTGATTATTATAATGATTACGAATAAGCGTCCTGAAATAACTGGTATGCCCGCTTACACGTGCAAAGATAGTATCTATCGATAGGGCTGTGATTTGAAGCCACAAGTGAAAAAGTAAGGCCATCACAGCAAAATCAGGAAACAATAATTATAATTATGAACTCATATAACCTGTCATAATTATGGGGAAAGAACATCTATAGTAACATCGTCTTGCGTTCAACACAGCGACCAGCTATTTTTATCATCTAAACGGGCACTTTGTTTTATAATATGTACTGATAGACCAGATAAGCTTAGTCTGTACCAACTTTCACGGTGGCGTTAAAGGCACAGCTATATGCCAACGACTTTGAGTGGTTAGTTTTCGTGTTCTGTGCTGAGTTGTCGCAAATTAGACGCATTATTAATTTATTATACATAAAACAAGAGGTATTACAATAAAATACGTATACTAAAAAATAAATAATTAAGTTATCTTTAAAATAATGAAGTTTTCATAAAAATATGCTTAACAGTTTTAGCGTGATTCGCAATTTTTTTATCCGCGTAAGACATATCTTTACAAATTAATTACACTATGTTAAAAAAATATAATGTAAAATTTTCACATATCAAATTACGAAAAAAATAATCTTGAGTAACATATATTTTTTTCAAAGAAACAGAACTTGTGGTTTAGACGTGATGTTCAATTTAAAATCATTAGAAGTCGTATAATTGCGCTTTAATGGAACGTACTTAATCCAAATATATCCCAGAAATGATTACGGCTAAAAGCCGATTGCAAAGACAACAGAAAAAAATTTTAAGCGAACCAGCGACTACCATTATTATTCAAAACAGCTATTCTAACAAAATAAATGAGTTACGTAAAGGTAGCAATTGGTCGGTAACGTGTTATTTCTCTCTTTGACGTAATTTTCATGGCCGATTCGATATGGTTACTGACGTTGTCTTTAACAAAATAATAATGAACTACGTAAAAAGTTGTTTTGAGCTGTCTTTGTTAACAATCTCGTGATTGTTTAGAATGATCTGAGGTGAGGTGAGGTTGTTGATGTTGTGTTGTTGGGCTTAGACCACCATGCCTATTTGCATTTTTTTACCAGATAACTTCCCTAGCTCTGAATGGAGTAGGAGGGCGTGTCCAGACTCTTACTGACTAAAACTAACTCCTGTTTCTTCAGTTGCCCGTTCCATTTCAGGGTCTCCGTGACTCTTTTGAAAACTGCCGCAGCCGTGGCAAAGCCTATATGCCTAAAGGGGTGGGCAGGAGAGTTGCCCAGTGTTTAATCGAGACTAGACCTTTTTTTTTTGGGGTGGGAATTAATTCACTGACTTCTCCAGCTCTGGGTGGAGCGGGAGGGCGTGTCAGACTCTTACTGACTAAAACCTACCCCTGTTCCTTCCCTGCCTGATTGCCCAGAGGTGGAGACTAGAGCTTCATTTTGCGTTTCACTGAAAACTGGGCATTTAGAATTTAAACTAAGTTAAGCTTAAACTAGTTTAGTTTGTAGCGGTGAAACGCAAAATGAAGCTCTAATCTCGATTAGACGCATAAACTGAGTTTAGTTTTAGTTTCATTGGTGCAATCGGCCCTAACTATTTCATAGGACAAGCTTAGGTTCTTTGACCAGGAATACCTAATCCTACACGAGACTATTTGATAAAGTGTCATAAAATCAGTGATTATGATTGTAAACATGTCAAAAATGTGTTCAAGTGACATGATTGTCTTGTTTTCTTACTTCTCCGTCGGTCTTTTCTGATTAATTTCGTTGCGGGAACCAAGACAGTTTAATTGTTTTTCCGAGACTCGTGAGCTTCATTGTCTCGGCGTTTTTTCTGCTGGTCGCCACTGTCAATTCTGGCTTTCAGGAATTGCAATGGGTGGGAATAGAAAGAAGGATTGTCTCAAAAAAAAATCCCGGCCTAGTGCGTATCAGACTTCGCATATTTAGGGTTCCGTACCAAATGTATTTTTTACTATTTGTATGGCTTTGGGTCAATAAGATGCTTATACTGTTAAAATTTTAAGACTGTACCTCCGGCCATTTGGCTGTAAAACCTGTGTGACGAACGACAGACGGACAGACGGACATGTGAGTTCCAGCAAAAGGGCTTTGTTTGGACCCTTCGGGTGCAGAACCCTAAAAAATTATTGTCTTTTGCTATCGAAATGGCACGCGCTCAATCCTAAAATTTTTGGGTTTTCTTCAACTATTGTCACTGATGCGACTTAGTCTAGAACCTCAGGACAAGCTGTATACTTCAGGAAGATCTATGAGGCAGCAAAGGTATTGTATTCATTTGTCATCGGTAAGAACTAAGACTAAGTTTATTGGTGATTTGAATTATTTTCATACATTTTTTTTTTTTTGGGCGGGTGGGAATCATCCAATGACTTTTCCCGCTCTGGGTGAAGCGGGAGGGCGTGTCAGACTCTTACTGACTAAAACCTACCCCTGTTCCTTCCCTGCCTGAGCGCCCAGGGGTGCGGTAACTCATTTTCAGAAGTTTTCCGCTACACCTAGGCATGCAGGCACCGGCCACGATGGGCCCCGTCAGTGGTGGCTGACAATTATATCTTTGAGGCGCGCGTGGAACACTACGCGCCGTTGACTCACGGGCCTGGTGCTGATCGGACGGCGAGCTACCCTCTGCTCGCCATCCGCAGGCCCGGGTCTACGGTGGCCGGAGATCGTCTCGGGACGTCCTACGCCCAGTACCTCTCCTGCGGTAGTAGCGGCTGGGGCCGTGAGGGCCACTCCGTTGAGCTTCCCTCACGCGCCTCCGCCTTCGCGAGCATTACTGCTTCGCAGATGGCGGAGACTGCCTCTCATTTGCTCTCGCTCCGTACTATAGCCTGAACCAGGGCCGGGCGCGAGAGGTCGCCGCCACCTATCGCATCCACGAGGAATTTTATTAGATTACTATGGGATTGGCACCGTCACAAAGTGTATGAAAATCTTTTAAATAAATACATTAAGAGGCCTCTTACAGTCCACTAGCGCCGCCAATCGAAAAAATGTCATAACTCGTAAATAGAATCAAAAATACAAAATATGTTCTATTATTAGTGTGGAAAAGGCAATAACGTAATTGTATAACACCTTATCAACACTTGAAATATAGCTGTTTAACTAAATCGTGCATTCAAAACATAAACGGCCGTTTTTGTTACAAATGCACGATTTAGCTAAACAGCTACATTTCATGTGTTGACAATGTGTTACAAAATTACGTTATTGCCTTTTCTACACTAATAAAATAGACCACATTTTGTATTTTTGATTCTATTTACGAGTTATGACATTTTTTCGATTGGCGGCGCTAGTGGACTGTAAAAGGCCCCTTAAGGGTTTCGTACCAAATATTGGTATTTGTTAGTAAAGTTTAAGTAATAATAAACATTATCACCAAGTTTCAAGTTCATACATCAATGGGAAGCTACAAAATTCATCGTACCGAAATTTTGTGACAGACGGCGGACGGACAGACAGACAGACGGACACGTGAGTGACAGCAATAGGGCTCCATTTGGACCCTTCGGGTACGGAACCCTAAAAAGGAAGATTAAACTTAGAATTTCCTAATGCCCTATCTATATCTACCTACGTAACTCAATAACAATGATAAGAATCAATTGAATAAATCATTGTGAAAGTAGGTACTCAAACGGGGAGTACCACTAGTCTGTCACAATACCTATTTTTCTACTATTCATCATCATAACTAATATTAATGTATAGGTTAAAAAACTCAAAAAGTACAATAGGTAATATTTCAAAACTCAAACTGCAAAAAGTAAATAAATAAAAAAATGGAACGACCTTATTTTCTTATCGGCACTTAATTTAAAAAAATACTCGTATTCTCGGAAAATTATTGGATTTTTCGTAATTAATAAGTAAAATTACATTTTTCATGGTTGAATTTAGAAAATATTGCTAAGTATTCATATTTCAAACAGATAAAATTTTTTTGTCAGCAAACTTCTCCAACAATATCTTTACCTTTTAAATTTTGATAATTATTATGATTGAAATAGGCAGTAATATAGTAATTATCCGAACTCAATCACGACAAAATTTTAAGCCCTTTCCGTCCCTTTTTTTAATCGAACATATCATTATTAATTATTATTTCAGCGAATAAATTTTGTATTTTTACTTGGCCCAATAAACTAAATTTATCACAATCAAAAAAACGATTTTTAGGAAGAGAACCATTGTGAACCACAAACACTATCACAAAAAGAAAAAAAATGGAACCGAGACATCCTTATTCCCGCCAAAAAAGAACCACAGACGCACATCACATTTTTTTTTTCACAACTACGCACCTGTAACGAGTTTAGCGGCCAAAACTACTGCCGAGACGGCCAGTATTGTGATCGGGATTCGCGCCATAATCGTGGTACTGAGGCGTCTGCGCAAGAGCCGCGCGTTTTATCAACTGCACTTCATTTCAATTTCGAGGGCTTAAGACTACAGTCACCACGCGGTAAACGAGTGCTAGGACCGTTTACCTAACAATCCGACTTTGAGGAATTTGATTTGTCTCAACGCAAACTGTTGCTGTTACCTAGGCCTAATAATATGTACTGTTGACTCAAAACGAAGAAGAAGGTTCTCCTTCATGGAGATAATGGACCTTATTTATGGGCGGCGCGTACGTCATGTTGCAGTCGGAACGAAATGTTGTTACATTAAATATTATATTTATTACATTTAGAATTAAGTATTGTATTTATGTTACTCATTGTTTGCGCTTTACCTTGTGTAAATTATTTTTGTCACCACTTCTCTCAAAATAGTGAAGAAAAACATCGTGAGGAAACCGGCATGTCCTAGAACCAAAAATTCGAAGACATGTGACATCCACCAACCCGCATTGATTTCGGCCCACACCCTCTCACAGAGAGAAGGCCTGTGCCCCAGCAGCGGGGACATTAAAAGGCTGATGATGATGATGATGATATGGATAGTGAGTTTTATAAATAAGACTGATTGTGTGTTACACTCATTATCTTTGAGGCGATTTGAGTCATCACCTGTTGTGTTTTTTGCGTCTGTGGAAATGGACAATTTAAAGCCGATTTTTGTAAGCCTCAAATATTTGTCAAATCACTCGGCGAGTTCTTTTTTCTGATTTTTTTGGCATATCGACGTAACTTAATACGACGACGTAATTCATTACAAGAACTCAACAACAGGTATCCTGAAGGATAACAACAATATCAGTCTTTCGGGATTCCGGTATTTTTATTATTTTCTGTGTGCTAGGTAGATAAAAATGTTATAAAATATTTAATAAAATAAAGGTTAAAATAAGAAATCCCTAAATTAATTTAGAACAAAGATAATCGTGAATAAAGTTAAAAATTTAAAATGTTTCCATCGAACGCCTGATAACTTTAAAAAACCGATACCTACAAAGCAATAAATACTAAAAATAGCAGCAATAATATAACCACAAACAAAAAACAAACTAACCCAAAGAGAACATAATCCAAGAATTACTATTCAAATCGTCCATTAAAATAAAATGTATCCATACTAAAATTATAAAAAGTAAAACCAACTCTGTCTTTTTGTCTATCTGTCTATTACTTCTCCACATCTTAACGGCTAAACAAATTTCGATGAAATTAAGCGCATGATAGAATATATACCATATCCTGGAATGGACATAGCACAGTTTTGTATTTCGAGAGTATGTTTCCTTGGGATAATTTCTTCTAGCACGAGCGAAGCCGCTTGCAGATGTTAGTTGAAGATAAATCTACAATGGTGCCGAATCTGTTGTGCACAAAGTAAACTTAATTTAGGCTATTGCTATCTTTTTCTCTCTAATAAAACAAGGAAGAGACGGGCGTAAATTAGAGCTGTTAAATTTAATTGAACTAATATTTGCATACAAATTAAGGGTACACGTAAAAACATGTCGACTAAAAACACGGTAAAGCGCAAGGCGTAAACTAGTTTGATATCTTTGACTTAGTTCATAGCTATAACCGTCCTTTTCTCGCATTGCCTTTTAGTATAAGTTAGCTAGTTATTGAACAAGAGAATCGCCACCAATGTCAGATATAAGGTTACCAATGATGGATCTATTGTACTAAGAAAAAAATATTATTAAATTAATTAGATACCAAAGGAAGTTAAATAAAATTGAATGTTGAACGATCCATTGTGATTGAAACTACTGTACTATCTATTGACTAACATTTCTATACGATTCTCATCTAAATGGCTCATGAAGTACCATTTAATACAATATAGTATGTATAAACAATGTTCTAGTGCACGACAAATACATACATGTATTTTGCAACGTTTTTTAATTAGACAAATAAAAAAAACGGGTATTTGTAGTTTGTTTAACCGAAACAGAACTAGAGTGCTTAATATTTTAACATAAAAGTAAAAAGAACATCTACGACACAAGTGATCTGGCTAAGAAATACGGCTAGTGACCTTTTTTTAGGGTTCCGTACCCGAAGGGTAAAAACAGAGCTCTATTGCTGTCACTCATGTGTCTGTCGTCAGTCACAGGTTTTACAGCCAAACGGTTGGAGCTACAGTCTTCAAATTTTCACAATATAAGCATCTTGTTGACCCAAAACCACAATAACACAAATAGTCAAAACTACATTTGGTACGGCACCTTAAATGTGCTAAGTCCGACACGCACTTAACGGTTTTTTTCTTTAAAAAACAATCGTCTCCAAAACAAAAAAAAATCGAATCTTTAACATCGTGCATCGGCTAAAATAACAGAAAAAACTGCAAATTAATTAAATTTTGCATGGCCAAGTGTATTGTGTCCTGCAAACCGGCGCGTAGTGTTCCACGCGCGCCTCAAAGAGATAAGGGTCAGCCACCACTGACGGGGCTCATCGTGGCTGGTGCCTGCATGCCTATGGGTAGCGGATAAATTCTGAAAATGAGTTACCGCACCTCTGGGCACTCAGGCAGGAAAGGAACAGGGGTGGGTTTTAGTCAGTAAGAGTCTGACACGCCCTCCCGCTCCACCCAGAGCGGAAGAAGTCATTGGATGATTTCCCACCACACAAAAAAAAAATTAATAAGGTCCCGCAGACAACAATTTAACAACGATGCTAAAGTATTTTTTTTTAAACTCGTTTATCGTTGTTGCATTAACACGTTGTGCTTGGCTGTGGGAATAGTAGCGACAACGCCAACGCTAACGTTTTAAAGATCAAATTTGAGTGTCTGTGTTATTATTGTATTTTTGTTCATCGAGTCCTCGTGCACTTGTGTGATAAGCTCATATAAATTAAATAAACCTTAATGTTACAGGCAGAGGGTCCAAAGTCGTTTGATTTTAGGGTGGGTCAGGTAATGTTGACAACAGTCTGTACCAGATTATTCAAAAGAAATGAGTTTCCAATACTAATTACAATTATTTCACTGTTTAACACACCGATCACTGGAACTAATTATTGCAAAACAGTAGCGATACGCAAATTACTTTTATTAAATATTTTTGTATGAACATTCTTTACATAAAAGAATAATTAGATTGCATACGTATGAGTGAGTATCGTAAAATACTGCATCTTGTAAAATATTTCGATGTGATGATTAAGGGGGCCCTTTTAGAGACAAACGGACGGACAGCGGAGTCTTAGTAATAGAGTTCCATTGGTCACCCTTTGGATACGGACATAGGCATAATTTTAATACAAGAACCCTATCCAAATCGGATCAGTAATTTTCAGAAAATCGCAGACAAACGTACATACACATATAGATACATACCTACATACATACATATGGGTCGAATTCCTTTTTTGAAGTCGGTTAAATAGAAACAAGATTAACCTCGATTCCGATTGGCTAAGTCCCAAAATTCTTTTATGGGGTACTGTGTAAAATTTTATGATAAAATACCACTTGATATTCTCCATCTTAATGAGACAATATTTAAAACACACTTAAAACGCACACTATGTAGACAAGCATAATTATAAATTAAAAGATTTTAGCCTTGACAAAAATGCTTGGCTAAATGCTAGTCCTGCTCCATAGCCACAGCCACAATAGTTAGTTCGTTTTACATTTAGTATTATATATATTATATATTTATTTGGAAGAGATGCCTTTTTATTTTTCTAGACATAATTTTTATTTAATTTAAATTTTTAGAGTTAATGTTTATTATTACTCTTTTTTTTTACTTAAAAAAAGTTATAGTTTTGTATTTCGAAGCATTTTATAATTTTATAAATATGAGTACCATGGAGCATTATATTATGTTATTGTGTAACTGCTTTTTTGACATGAACGAGCATGACAGTTGAGAGTCTGCCACTGCCCTATTTTAATCTATATTTTTTTTATTGTTTTTTTTTTCCTTTTTTTATTTTATTATCCCCGAAGGGAAGGCTTAAGTCCTTTGACCATATTGCCTAGTCGTACGTAGTGTATTTATACTTTTTTCCATTAGAATGCAGATGTAACACATTCTAATGTTTTTTGCAGTATTTGGCAACAAATGTGTCGAGTCAGCCTTCTCGGCAAACTTCGCTGAGGTAGTCAATACACAAAACTGCACCAATTTTACATCACAATATCCACTAAGAATCAATAAACGAATAATTAAAACAGCCACTGAACTTCACTCGACAAAATCTCGCCAAAAACTCAATTTTTCCTTTAGTTCCTTATGGAACAGGCTAAGGTCAGGTTAGAGACCGTGCTGCCTAGTTATCAGTTAGTTCGTATATTTTTTTCCCATTAGAATGCAGATGTATCAAATTCTAATGATTTTTTCAGTATTTAGCTACAAATGTGTCGAGTCAGCTTTCTCGGCAAGCTTCGCTGAGGTAGTCGAACTACAATAAAATTCTCAGCTTCATTTTACTGAGATCGCGCCTGTTTCAATGATTCCACATATTGCCCAGTTGCGTAGACACTTGAGCCACAAAACAATACCAATTTTACATCATAATATCCACGAGGAATCAATTTTTGAATAATTAAAACAACCACTGAACTTCACTCCAAAAAATTCCGCCTAGAACCCTCTTACTAACATTATTCTCACATATTAGAAGCTACAAGATATAATTATATAGAGTGTCCATGGAGTTCCTTGCACGCTCTTCTCCATATTCTATGCTTTGGAATGTGCAATTAACTACAGCTTTCTGACTGACCGACTTCTTAACTAATCAAAAGTGCCTATTAGCCTATATGCCCTAATGGTTTATTTAAAATACTGAACCCTAAAAGTTAGCAATTATTTTTGTCGAGTTACACGAGCAAAAATCAATTGATTTTTCTTATTCTTTTTATATGAAAAATATAGGTACTTGTGCAAAAATATGGTTTTCAAATGTTTTTTTGCATAAATTGTGTTTTAGATTGACCCAATTAATGAAAGATTTAATAATACACGTTGATACCAAATCACATTTTATTTGAATACTAAAAAAAAATGTGTATTAATGAAACATAAACAATCACTTTTATGGTCACCCTAATAGCGACTAAACCTGATTTTTTAGTGCAAAATTACCTAATTGAGCTTTATTTGGAGTAAAGAGCTATGTCTTAAAATTTTTAATTAAGGTCCCTTAGCTTTAAAATTATCTTGTCATCCTTTTTAAAAGTAATTGGTACTAAGTTTCATTTCATCGAGTTATGATGAACTTTTGTCGGCTAAAACCACGTAGTGGCTAACCTCAATCACAGGGATGTCCAAAATGGGTCTCGGGAGTGATTAAAAGAGTCATCGCGGTCCTGAAACGTCCAGGCAGGCAACTCAAGGAACGCGGGTGGGTTTTAGTCAAAGAATCTGACACTCCCTGCCGCTCCACTCAGAGCGGGAGAAGTTATTTGAGGTTTTTCCAACATAAAAATGGTATCCAAAATGTCTGGTACCTATTAAAGTATTAATGTAAATACATCAAAGACGTTGGATAATAGTCTGTCAGAATGTCAATGGCTATAAGAGAAGGGGGAAGACTAATGAAAGAGTGGTTTGGCTAAAGAAGGGGTGACATACTAAGATGTCAACTAATAGAAAGTATGGAAGAAGAAGACAAACATGTTGGAGCTCCTCTTCTTCTTAGCGTGTCGATGGCATAAATAAATTATATCTTCTTAATTAAATCCCTTGCCTGCGATGCGCATACGGCTACGGCAATGCCGTCCGCTGACGCTGTCATTAGATGATTACGTGAACAGGCAACAGAGCATGAGGCGCAAGATGGAAGATGGGACATGGTCTGCTTAGAGACGCTGCACAAACACTGAAGATCTTAACTGAAATGTCGGTGATGGGGCGACATCAAATTAATTCAAATGAGGGCAAGCGAATGATGAACCGTTCAGAATCTGCCTGATTGATTGACTGATAGTTTTAGAGCATTTAATGTTTTTGCTTTATTCAATAAAAACATACGGCATTCTGAATGTCAGTAGCCATGTTTTATTATATTTATCTTCTACAAGTGCCATTAAAATCTGTACTTTGTCGTATTAGCTTGTTTACGTCATAACCTGAATAACTGAAGCAATTTGAAAGTGTATTGACCTTACTTTTTTATTGACGTCACTATCGTAACTACCTTTTCTCAACAGCTTTGCTCGCGTGGAAGACGATACATATTGCATGGGAACTTAATATCTGGAGGAAAAGTACAATATGTTCTAATCCACTAACCCCCTTGAAACTATCTATACTCCCCACCCTCGAGGTAACTGGAACATGTAAATTACACACTGGCATCTGTTCACCAGCTAGATCCACCGTTGAGGAAATGTTCTCCTGATGAACTGAAATACGCCATCAATAAATTGGAAAACCAAAAGGCTCCAGTTTGAAAGTGTATTGACCTTACTTTTTTATTGACGTCACTATCGTAACTACCTTTTCTCAACAGTTTTGCTCGCGTGGAAGACGATATATATTGCATGGGAACTTAATATCTGGAGGAAAAGTACAATATGTTCCAATCCACTAACCCCCTTGAAACTATTTATACTCCCCACCCTCGAGGTAACTGGAACATGTAAATTGCACACTGGCATCTGTTCACCAGCTAGATCAACTGTTGAGGAAATGTTTTCCTGATGAACTGAAATATGCCATCAATAAATTCGAAATAATAATAATAATAATCTTTATTTAATCAGAGTACTATGTGGTCTATAGTGTTAGTAACAAAATAGCTTATCCTATGTTAGTACTTAATAACTAAAACCGATCAGGTCCTATTTGTTAGTGCCCACACTAGCGGGCTGTCTACCCGGGCGACTATCGATTGCAGGATAGTGTTAGGACTGCCACGTAGCCTGCGGAGTAGCGAAGCAGATTTCTTACGCCACAGTGCATCAAAGCCGTCAGTGCGTGCGTCTGCAAACATTGCCGAGGCACTACAGAAGCGCGGCAGTCGCAGCAATACCCTGAATGTGTTATTATACTGAAAACCAAAAGGCTCCAGTTACTGGAAGACACTATAAAAAATTTTTCTTGCCTCTTAAATGCTATACTGCAGCGCACCTAATGCTCTCAAACAATTAAAAATTGCGCAGATAATTATAATCTTAGGCGCAGTTATACGACTTTTAATGGTTTTAATTGAACGTCTAAACGACTAGTCTTATTTCTTTGAAAAAAATATATGTTACTCTAGATAATTTCCTTCGTAATTTGATCTCAGAATATTTGAAATTATATTTTTATAACGTTGTGTTATTAATTTGTAAAATTATGTCTAACGCGGATACAAAATTGAGAATCACGCATAAACTATAAAGCGTATTTTTTATGAAACCTTCACCATTTTAAAGATTATTTAATTATTTATAATTTAGTCTTAGTGTTTTATTTTAATATTTGTTGTTTTATGTGTAATAAATTAATAATACGTCTAATTTCGGACAGCGCTCCTTGATGGGCGAGTCCTATTACTGGGTGGATATACACAGCGTTTCGCGATTTCAGCGCAGAACACGCAAGCTAACCACTCAAGGTCGTTGGCAGCTAATAGCGCCTTAAACCCATGAAAACCTGAAAATGATGTCAAATCATATTGATCCATAATCCTTATTACCTATTACTTCGGAAACAAAGAAAGAAAGGAAAGAAAGAAAATTGCGTTTACTGGTCACATCACTAGATAAAATAAAAATAACACTTACAGAAAAAGAAAAGAAAAAAAATCGTTGTGCCAAAAGTGCCTCAGCTCAGCATAATGTTTAGGTGATGGAGACGCTTTTCTTGAAGAGACTCATGCCACTTCAGGTGAAAAGGAACCTAATTTCAGAACACTCATTTGGATTCAGGAAAGAACATGGTACTATAGAACATGTTCATAGAGAGCCCTATATTTTGTATTTACACCATGGTCTACTAGCCAAAATAAAAAGATCTACCTCAACTATTTTTATTTCTATCTGTTCTGGCGCTTCTACCTCAGCAAAAGATTCTTCCTTGTAAAACAGGGAGAGGTAACAAATCTATGCCAGATCCAAGGTGGTGTACCTCAGAGCAGTGTCCTGGGTCCAACCTTATATCATTCTGCTATTTACTGGAGACTTGCCACTAAATAGAAATGTTCTGATGGGCACCTTTGCTCCCGATACGGTCATACTTGCTAGCGTCGCATACCCTTTTTTTTGTGTGGGCTGGGCAATCTTCCAATGGCTTCTACCGCTCTGGGTAGATCGGAGATCGTCCCGTGACCCCCGGCACCCAGGGCGTCTCCTGCGGCGGCTGCTGCTGGGGGTTGAGGGCGACTCCGTTGAGTCTCCCTCACCCGTTTTGCCTCTTCCTTCGCGAGCATTACTGCTTCGCAGAAGGAGGAGACTGCTTCCCATTCCCTCTTGCTCCTTACTATGACCTGGACCAGGGCCGGGCGCGAGAGGTCGCAGCCGCCGATCATCTCCACGAGGACACGACAGTGGTCCGCCCAAGCGGGGCAGATCTCCACCGTATGCTCCACTGTGTCTTTTATGCGATCCACACAATGGTGACACTCGGGCGTTATTGATCTCCGAAAGGCTTATTAAAGCTATCGAAACAAAGTCACTTCAAGAAACAAAAAAAGGCACAATAACAACAAAGAAACATAATAATATGACCTATAATGGCATAGAGGTGCCCCTGGCAGAGGTTGCATGATATCTTGGAATGCCTCCTTGAAAGTCACCACACCAAATAATCACCAAAAAAAAAAGCTCTTGGACAGAAACGTGTCTTCAACTAGATGATAACCAAAAAAACACAAATGTCCTTGGAAAGCAAACTACTTCTATACAAAAGTGGTGCAAACTATGGGAAACTGCAGCCAAGTCTAATATCAAAATACTTCAGAGGTTACAGTTCAAAACTTTAAGACACGCACCCAAATCAACTGGCAATGGAACTCATGCATAATCTAGTGACTTTCCCAAGACTAAAAATAAGGGTATCCAAAGATTTAGGTGTTTTAAATAAAAAACCGGCCAGGTGCATGTCGGACTTTGCACAATTACAGTGCCGTACCAAATGAGGAATATAACAAAGAAAAAATCAATATATTGGTATTTGTTAGTAAAATATACGTACTAACACGTCACCACTCAACGCCGCACCAGTGAGGCAGGGCGAAAAAGATTATTATTAAAAATTATAGGATGGACACGAGAGTGACAGCAATTGGGCTCCATTTAGACCCTTCGGGTACGGAAACTTTAAATCCTGCTTGAATGAGATTTAGACACACAGTGGTTTCATGCCGTGTAGGGCTACCAAACATCATAAACCTATTGCTGAATGTCCTAGGACAGATTGCATTAGGTCTAATTCAGGTAATGGCCTTTTGTGTTTCAAATAGGTTAACAGTGATTGTTAACCTATTTGGAAGCAAGCCAAGCAAACATACTTTTATCATAATAAGAGGCTTAGACGATACATTTTAATAATTTATTTCTGTAAATTGGTTCAAACACGTAAAGCAAATGGTGGCCCAGTGGTATTGATCGCAACTTACAAGCTGTAGATCGTGAGTTCCAACCTAGGCAGGCGCTCACTTTGTGTAAATTATTTCATCACCACTGCTCTCAAAACCGTGAAGGAAAACATCGTGAGGAAACCGACATCTCCTAGAACCAAAAATTCGAAAACATGTGACATCTACCAACCCGCATTGGGCAGTGGGGATGATAGAGATTGCAATAATTATTTTTAAAGTATTCTGATGCAGGTTAACTGCATTTTAGTTTTTTTATTAATGGTGTTAGAAATCGATCGATTTAATTATAATTTATTATTTGTTGTTTTAGCGGCAACAGAAATACACATTCTGTGAAAATTTCAACTGTATACCTATTTCGGATCATGAGATACAGCCCGCTGACAGACAGACGGACGGACGGACGGATAGACACCGGAAGCGGAGGCTTAGTAATAGGGTCCCGTTGGTTACCTTTCGGGTACGGAACCTAAAAAAACGTTGCCCCACACAAATAACTTGACATAACAGTAAACAAAAAAAAAATCTTTATTCATTTGAATATTTTTTAGAGACTGAAGTAAAAGCCCACCTATTAGCAAATCTTTAATTCCGTCTATAATGACGAATAACAAATCATTATCGTAATATCCTCATCTTGACATTTCACTTTCGATCAGTGACATAACTAAACGCCGATAACTCAAAACTCTTCGGTTTTAAAAAAAAAGTAACTTGACTACCGTGAGGTCGATGATTTCTTTTTTTTTGCAGTCGTAACCGAAACAAGGCTATTGACCTCGTGCGGAGACTGCAGATAATTTCCAGTCAATGCTAAACAAGTTCTTGGGCTGGAAGGCCTTGTACGTTACGTCATACACGCTAGCGAAAAAGGGTTCTATAAAAGACTTGAAAGTGTGTTCCTTATACCAAATAATAACTGTTGTTTATAGACAAATTATTGCGTTATGAATCGAAACAGGTAATGATCAAGCTAGTACAAATCAAATGTCAATCTAACGTCAAAACTATGAAGGACCGGCAGCGGCGTCAGCGTCTCAATTTCTTTCAAGATTTTTTGCCACCCTACTTATTTAATTCTTCTAACGTTTTGTTATTTGAGTTCCGTACCCAAAGGGTAACCAACGAGACCGTTTTACTAAAGCTACAGGCACATTACTATGTCGTGTCGTGTCGTGGCGCGGGATACAACAGTCAAACGGCTATGTTCAAGCCTACGTCACATCACAACGTGTTTAGTAGCCAATCAACTGCGTCAGAAGGCGCCACGACACGACACAATAATATGTATAAACCTGGCGTGAGACTCCGCTGTCCGTCTGTATGTCAGCGGGCTGTATCTTCCGATCCGTATTAGCTACACAGTTGAAATTTTCACAGAATGCGTATTTCTGTTGCCACTTTATATGTATAACATTAATAAAAATTAAAAAAAAAAATTAAAAATATCATGAGATACAGCCCAACAAAAAACCGAAAAAAAAACCCGTTTCTAAAACGTGTTTTTTTTTTTAATTTCTTTTTTCAGTTTATGGTATGGAACCGTTCGTGCGCAGGTCCGACTCGCACTTGGCTGGTTTTCTAATAATCTTTACCGTATATACAGGGTGTAACGGAAATACGTGGTCATATTTTAAATACTGTTTCTGCATAACAACAAGAATGCCAAAGAAATTACCGAAAAAAAAAATTGAGCTCCCTTATTAATTTTGATAAGCTGATGATAACTTTGTACGGAAAATGAACGACTTTGAAGAAAGTTGTTCATTTTATGGGACAGTATTTAAAATACCATCACGCATTTACGTCCTTGTAAAACACGAAACGGGCGAAATAATAACGAGTGTTACCCTGTATATTTGTCCTTGTAATATACAAAAAGGGCGAAAAAATGCCGAGTGTCACCCTGTACCTTTAATCGTCTTTGTAATACACGAAACGGGCGAAAAAATAACGAGTGTCAACCTGTATATTCGTGCTTGTAATATACGAAACGGGCAAAAAATAACAAGTGTCTCTTTAAAGAAAAAGTGTACTTACCTATTTATTCCTTTATTTAAGTTTTGGCGACTGTAAAATCCGTGATAACTCAATGTCAATAATGAAATATTGTCCGGAATGCCTACCATACATATGTGTTTAAGAGTTCCGTTTGTGTAAATATAAGTAATTTATAGTGTACGATATTTTATTTACTGTGCACGTAACCCATAAGTTTCAAAAAGTTTCATTAGACTTCACTATTCATTTCTAATTCTGCGTAATTATAATACAAACTAGTTTTCTGACATCCTTTTGTTTAATTCTTGTTTCTGATTCTGTATTTGTGCAAATTCAAACAAATGAACTCAATCTATTGTAAATAAATAGATAGATAAAACATTTATTTGATGCAGCACGCAGAAAAAAAAAAGTAATTGTAGTTCACTGCTGGACATAGGCCCCTTCATAGAGGCAAAGGCTCAAGTGGCTGCCAAAAAGTTGGAGATCCTCGCTAAGGTGAGACGGTACTTCACGCCGGAACAACTGCTCAAACTTTATCTAGCGCAAGTTCGATCGTGTATACTGCTCTCATTTTTAGGACGTATCTGCCAAAAACCAGCTTGATGCCCTTGATACAATTGAGAAACGAGCCTAGAGGACCATCGGCAATGATAGGCTCGTCGAGTCGAAGCTCCAAAGTCTTGATCATAGACGCAGAGTTGCTAGCCTGTCGGTTTTCTATTGGTTACATTTTGGGGAGTGTGCGACGGAATTGTATAATTTGATTCCATCAAGCCCGTTCCATCTTCGGACCACAACACGTACGGCGATATGTTACCGGTACATGGTGAACATCCCATCCACACGCACAAAACGTTTTGAGAACACATTCATTGTGCGTGCAGCTAGGGAGTGGAATTTCCTGCCGGAGTCTGTGTTTCCTGATAGATACAAACTTCGTTTCTTCGTTAAAAGCTCTTTAAGTAAAGAGTGAATAGGTTACTTCTAGGCAAACGTGCTCCATCTTCGACCACATCATCGCTTACCATCAGGTGAGATAGCGGTCAGACGCGAATCTATCAAGAATAAACAAATTTAAAAAAAATAGGCTTCTCCCAAGCTACGCTTCTAACACCCAGTCCACCGTCTTCAGCATCCAATCTGACCCAGCTAAATTTTTAAGGTCGTCAGACCACCTGGCTTAGTTAGCAGCATCTCATTCTATGCCAGCCTATATCTACGCTTGCCACGCGCCACTTTGCCTTGTTAGAGGCTCTAGAGTGGAGACTCTAGAGCCTCTAACAAGGCAAAGTGACATACTAAGTATTAGCATTAAGTTAAAGGAGCGGTCAAGTGCGTCTACGAAAGCCTACCCTGCGCGTGGGTTGGCCCACGCGCAGGGTAGGTTTCCGTAGACCGTACTTCACCTAAGTAATTTATATCCAAGGATTTTGTATTTTGTATGAAATTTAACAAACAGAAATATTTTAAAAGTTGCATGACTATTTATTTACTGTAAAACGAACAGAGCTAACTTAGTCGTGATAGTTTCCTTTTAATTAAGTTATATCTACTACTGACATGAATTTTTTCACATATCCAAAGCAACCATTTAGCTGGCAAGGGCGGACCCTACTTGTTTCTAATAAAAATTAGCAATTTAAAGCTTAATTTTACGCAAACGGATCTCTGAATCGAAAAATGGTTTTCACAGACCCGTAATATTGAGGTGGGTTGATGGTGAGGGATGTCGTTGGATAGGGCATTCAAAAACACACGTATTCTCGTCTGTCCCATGTGAAAGACGAGAAAAAAAAAACACCCCCACTTTAGTTGTATAGGAGGTACCTACTTACCCAATTTTTTTTTAGGTTTTTAATTTACCACTTTATCGCCGTGACTAATACGTATATCCATGCCAAATTATAGCTTTCTAGTACTGAGAGTCTCTGTGCTAAGTTGCGGACGGAAGGACAGACGGACATGGCAAAACTATAAGGTTTTCTTGTTGACTACTTAACCCTAAAAATGTTTGGGATTGACATGCGTTACCGAAATGTCAATGGTAAAAACAGTTTTTTTTGGAATTTTGGCAATCGTTTATAGTATGTCACTTTGTCCAGAACAATGGTTCCCAACCTATCCTAACCTAGCGGTCAACTATTGCCATTCAACGTGGCAATGTTGCCTGCGTTCTGGGCACTTTTCCCATTGACAGCGATGTGGACGAATTTTTTGATGCTCAATGAGCTGTACTCCTACCAGATTTTTTATGCCTGTTGTACATATTTTATTTATTAAGTTATTTATTCGTTTAGTATAATATGTATTGTAGTTATAGACTGTTGAAAATAAACTAACGTGCACTATTGGTCCGTGAAAGGTTTAACCTTTCGAACTGAAAAGTTACATCGGTGCGAACTGAGTTTAAAGAAATGTTGTTTTCTTTCATCACTTATAATTTTAGGTCCGAGGATTAAATTTTCTTCGGGACTTCTGGTCCCTTTTTTTTTGGGTCGGAAACTTTGCAATGACCTCCCGTTCTGGAAGGAGCTCGGGCGTGTCAGACTTTTACTGACTAAAACCCACCCCTGTTCCTTCAGTTGCTTCTGTGCCCAGGGCCGCGGTAACTCAATTTCAAATTTATCCGCGACCCCGGGCAGGAGACTTCTGGCCCCTGCTTACAACAGACAAACCAGTGATGCCCGGTCAAAACAAAAAAATATTTGGGAATCACTGGTCTAGAAGTTTGAATTTGTTTACTCCACCGGCCATGGATCCTTCGACAGACGCCCAGCCAACTGTCACTTGCTTCACTTTGAGCCGTCAAACATCTAGACCGTGACGAAGTTTTAATTAAGATATGTGAACGAGTTCCTGTGTCATTAAAATTTGCATTTCTTAAGAGACTATCTGCGTATCTTAAACATTAAAAAACCTAACAGGATAATTCCAAATAAAAACTGAACGAGAGTTTCCTCTTCAAGTTGGATTTTTGGTTTTCCTCTAACAATCTTGTTAGTCATTTTATAATGTAAGGTGCACCTAAGTTGGTAATTTTTATTATCATGCAAACCGGTGCACTTAGTGTATAAACTGGTGCACTTAATTATAAACAGGAGGAAATGTCATTATTTTGTATTTTGGAGACTCAAATTAAATTCAGTGTTTAACCGACTTCAAAAAAGGAGGTTTTCATTCGACCCGTATGTATATATGTGTTATACAGGCTGTAACGGAAAGGTGTGATCATATTTTAAGAACTGCATCTGCCCATCGATATGAACAACTTTCTTCAAGAAAAGCTGAGAAATTCTCATTTTTTTTTTTGATTAGCTGATGATAACTTTGTATGGAAAGTCCAATTTTTTTTTTTAATTTTCAGATTTTTCTTAGGGAAAGTTGTTCATTTCCATGGGCAGAGCCGGTTTCTAAAATATATATGAACAACTTTTTCTAAGAAAAATTTAAATTTCCCAAAACAAATTGGACTTTCCATACAAAGTTATCATCAGCTGACCAATATTTGTATGATAAATGATAAAAAATAAATGATAAATGATAAATGATGTTTAATCAGTAAATAGGTTACAAGGAACACTTTTTTACACGTCAATGTTTTTTGTCAGTTTAAGCTAGATGAGGCCGATGTTTCGTATCTGACTACCCTGAGAAGAAACACCGAAACAAACTCAGAGGTCAAAGTCTCTTTCTTTATGGGAGGGAAAAAAATTTTTTCGAGAATATCCTGTGTTCTTGAAGAAAGTTGTTCATATCGATGGGCAGATGCAGTTCTTAAAATATGACCACACCTTTCCGTTACACCCAGTACATATCTACTTTGTCCGCGATTTTCTCAAAAACTACTGATTCGATTTGGATAGGGTTTTTTTTATTCAAATTCATAGTTTTCGTATATAATACATTAGGATCTGACGAACATTTTAGGAGATAGACAGTGGAATTCTTCAATAACTGCAAATGACTTGTGATTGCTGCGATCTACTCGTATTTATACCAGTTTATGTATTCTTAGCATAATTTTATGAGGAACCACAACTAAAAAGTGAAAAATTTAAAAGATTTTTTTTACAAAAAATAGAACCGACTTCCATAAAAAAAAAAACAAAAAAAGTGCAAAAGCTTTAATTTCGGAAGTCAGTGTCAAAAAACGAAGACGCAAAACCAGAAAAACCGACTTCTGAAATTAAAGTTATTTTGCACATTTTTTTGTTTTTTTTTTTTTGGAAATCGGTTCAATATTTTTAAAAACGTTTTTTGGATTGGTATAACTTCGAATACCAATGAAAATAAATGCGTTTTTATAACACCATGTGACTGTCATGTTTTATTCGTCAGAATAGTTTGTCTAGTAGTAGATTAGTCTATAAGTCCCAGTTGTGGCCAGTTTAAATCCGAGCAAGCACTTAGCTATGTGTTATTTATTTCATCAAAACGGTATAGGAAAATATCATGAGGAAACTGACATGTCCTAGAACCAAAACTAGAGGTAAGGCCTAAGTCTTTTTACCCTACTGAAACTTCTTTTCTTGTGTCTTTTTGTCCCAAGGTTGTCTGGTAGATATCGCTGTTCAGCGATAAGACCGCCGTTGTACCCATAGATTTAAGCTCGTGTAAAACAATTGTGTGACTGTTTTGGTGTACAATAAATTTTTATTCTATTCTATTCTATTCTATTCTATTCTACTGCGTGACGCAAGGTAGGGTGTATGTACTCGTATGTATGCCTAGGGGTAGCGGATAAATTCTGAAAATGAGTTACCGCACCCCTGGGCAACTCAGGCAGGTAAGGAACAGGGGTGGGTTTTAGTCAGTAAGAGTCTGACACGCCCTCCCGCTCCACCCAGAGCGGGAGAATGGATGATTTCCCAACCCCCCAAAAATAAAAAGGGTGTATGTATGTATGTATGTTTGTTCCTTTGTGGCGCTTTAGAGACCAAACGCTTGCCAATTTGATAATTCTTACGTCAATTGATTCGTCTATATCTTGCGAGTGCTACTAAAGACATGACAGTAATCAAAATACAATATGGCGACAACCAGACGCCATATTGTGAAAAAGAAAAAAATTAAAGTCGACGAACTATATTAAGTGGGGTATCAAAATAAAGGCTTTGAGGAGGCGATCCCAAAAATATAATTCACTAAAATGTAGAAAATAAAAAATATTTTCAAAAAACCAGTACGTCACTTTTCAAGCAGTCTGATGCAGTTGGTGGCATGAAATCAATAATGGAAATAAAATAATCGCTTAGTGCGAATTTTTTAGAGCTTTTTTACAGTCGGTTTTATTTCCTGTTGTCTTAACGATCGAATCGAGTGAACTGGAGGAAGTCTCCTTCAAAAAGACTTAGAATATAGTTGTTCGTAAGACAGCCATGTAAATATGTAAGTACAAGGTATTATCTTTCATTCAAATATTTTGCTCTATCTGTAATGTTTAGAATGTCATAGTAAGATTAAAATGCCTAGTTCTTTTACATTCATTCGTAAAAGATAACTCTTTATTTGTTCTGTAACTGATAAAAGAGCCATTTTTCTAAGAAATACATGTATGTTAAAATATGTCATTTTAGTGGCTGACATTGAATAAATAGGACAATGTTAAAGAAATATGGCTGATGACACATTTTGTGGAAAAACGGGTAGGTATTTTCGACTTTTATGTATGTAGTATGTATGTATAAATTTTTGTGTCTACACTGTATCCTTAACCTAAGTAATCTGTGGAAACGTCGTGGATTGTACATTCGCCCACTTTTAATTTGTTGTAATATTCACTGTAACACTCATTGTACAATTGTTTGTTTTCCCTAAATAAATAAATAAATAAATAAATATGTATGGTGCATGGTGGAGCACCCAGACAGGCGCTTTACTTTGTGTAAATTATTTCATCACCACTGCTCTCAAAACGGTGAAGGAAAACATCATGAGGAAACCGGTATGTTCTAGAACCAAAAATTTGAAGACATGTTACATCCACCAATCCGCATTGGGCCCGCGTGGTGGATTACGCCCTCCACAGAGAGGAGGCCTGTGCCCCAGCAGTGGGAACATTAAAAAGGCTGATGATGATGAATGTATGGATGCATGTCTATTTCTTTGGCAGCCCTGTGGCCTAAACGGCTGGATGGATTTAAAAAAAATGAGATTAGGTTGGTCTTGACTGCTGAAGTGACATTGGCTAGTTATATGAATGTTGAAAATAAAACTTAATGGTGCGTGGTCATATGGGAAAATATAGGGCTTAAGGAGGTGATTTCAAAATACCTATATTTTTACAGGGTGACTGATAATTAGTGACCGATACTTTAACACGTGATTGTACTCATGATAACAAACACGTTTTACTATAGGATCAAACCTGAAATCGTGAAAAAAAATAGGCAGTACAGTACATTTTGACCAGTCAGTAGGCGAACATATCTAAATATACTGAACAGCAGATTTTTTTCGCAATTTCAGGTTTGGTCCTACAGTAAAAGTTGTTTGTTATCATGAGTACAATCACGTGTTTAAGTATCGGTCACTAATTACCAGTTATTCTACTCGTATATAAAGTTATGGATAGGGACTTTGAGACGACTTATTTACTTATGTAGAACGTAAACGTTCTGCAACTTCCGCTTAAATGCGTACTGACTGATGGCCTTCCTGATTTTGAGGACAGGAGAACGCATTCCATAGAAGAATGGACTGTATGTGAAAGGAAAAATTAATAAAATCAGAAGTATGAGAAGGACAAAGCAGTAGGTGATCAGTAAACCTTCGGGTTACAACGACTACACTGTGGTAGGTGTAAAAAATAAAAAATACCTAAATATTATTGATGTTTAAAACTATAATTATTATCTAAAAAGAGACAAACATATTAATGTATTGGGTCCATCCATAAAATACGTCACACGAATTTCATGGTTTTTATACACTCCCACCTCTCTCATAGTCCTTACCACAGCTGGTCACTTATATGAGACTCCCTCTCCCTAGTGTGACGTTAAATATTTTACAATTTTACATCTGAAAATTATTAAATTGAAACAGCACTTCTGAAGTTAGTATAATAAATAATAGTTAATATTTTAAATGGAAATAAAACATTCAACATCTCAATAAATTAATGACAAACCTTAAAATATTTCCAACTCACTGGTCGATAAACTCAAAAAAACAGAAAAGCTATTAAATTTTTTTTTATTGTATTCATACATTACACTGAATTAGATTTGTATGGCAGTGCGTACTTGACTCACTGGCTCTTAAGTGGAATACAATACATGAATGGGTCGAAGGCCACCGTGATATATTTCTGTTATTAATACGGTTATCATTGCAGTAACTGCAGAGTGTTATTGGGGTTTTCCATCTAGAATTTGCCTGTTGAAGCCTTTTTTTTGGAGGATGGGAAACCATCGAATTACTTCTGCCACTCTGGGTGGAGCGGGAGGGCGTGTCAGAATTTTAATGACTAAAATCCACCCCTGTTTCTTCAGTTGCCTGTGCCAAGGGCCGGTAACTCTATTTCAAATTGATCCGCGAACGGAGTCTGTTAGCTCTCGTTTGGTGGCAACTAACTCGCCCCCAATAATATATACCTAAAGATACAACTGGCGTACCGTACATAGTAAGGAAAAGGTTAGGCAAATCATGATGCATTAAATTGTTTATTCCATACGAATATTACCAAAATAATTTTAGGTTTATGCACGATTTCAATTGATCATAATTTTATTACGACAGTTTAAAACTAAAAAAATGCAAAATAACTATAATTTCGGAAACCGGTATTTCTGGTGTTTTGATATAGTAGGATTGGTAGCCGGTTCTATTTTTTTTTGTATTTTTTTTACATTTTTCTATTTAGTAATGGTTCCCCACAGTTAAAACTAAACAGAGCAAGTTCTACGGTAAGGTACCTATAGGGATCAAAAAATGTCCATAATGGTGCCGATTCTCTTGTTCAATAACTAAACTAAAAAGCAGCGCAAGAAAAGGACGGCTATAGCTATGAACTAAGTAAGAGATGTCAAACTAGTTTACGCCTTGCGCTTCACCGTGTTTTTAGTCGACACGTTTTTACGTGTCGTCTTAATTTGTATGGAAATGTTAGTTCAACTAAATTTGACAGCTCTAATTTACGTTCGTCTCTTTCTTGTTTTATTAGGGAGAAAAAGATAGCAATAGCCTAAATTAAGTTTAGTTTGTGCCTAACAGAATCGGCCCCAATGACTTGTTTGTGAAATGAGGGCCGTAACAGACCGGTGTAATAAGTATAATTTTTATTTTTTTATTTTTTTTATTTTATCTTTTATTTCAGACAACTATGGCCCATAAAACACAATACATATATATGTATAAAACATAATTACTATAAACTAATACATATTTTATACAATAAACAAAAACAAAAACTACGGTACACGAAGTGACGGCGTCGTGTTACGCTGCGAGGTGTCGCGTAGCTGGCCGCGGAAACGCCGATACAGCACACCTTTCGGCCAAAACTCTTCCTTGAGGAAGGTCATCAAGTGGTGAGTCGGAACGCGCACCACGAACGACTTGAAATTGGTGTTATGGCGCGCCTCCAACTTTTCCACCCTCAAGGTCCAGTTGGTCTTCACCCGCATATACTCTACGATGTCCTCAGTCTTCGCAGAGTGGTGCAAACGGGACACGTACAGCTGCGTCGTCGGTACTGCAGGACGTTAGTAGTACAGGATAATGCTATGAAATGGTGTAAACAATACACAGCATCGCAGCAAACGCGAGTCATTTGCTGTTAGTTATTGATGAGTTTGTCTATCTCCGAAGATATTATTATTATGAACATTATGCATATAAATAACGATAACTAACGAAAACCGCATCCAAATTGGATTGCGAACATACATAAAAACAGACATACATACATACGGGTTAAATACAAAAACTTTTTTAAATCGGTTTAAATTTTTATAGACTTTTAGAAGGTTAGATAAATAATCCTTTCGTCCATTGCTAGTATCTCAAATCAGTTTCAAAGATTAGCAAGGAATTAAAATTGTGCAATCCCTAATCGTTTTCAAAGACCCGGCTTGATATTGCATCAAATTATGATCCATTAAAACGTTTAATTGATATGAATGAATATATAGTATTGCAAAACGTTTATAGTCTTGAGTTTAGTTATCTAGTTTTAAGATAATAGGAGTTAATTGAAGGCTAACCTTACCCAGTAACTGTGATGTGGAGGTCAGATACGCAGTCATAAACATAATCAGCCTTTTAATGTCCCTACTGCTGGGGCACAGGCCTCCTCTCTGTGAGAGGGAAAGGGCCTTAATCCATCCAATGCGGATTGGTGGATGCCACATGACTTCGAATCTTTGGTTCTAGGCCATTGCGTCAGACGTTTTGTCGTTTAGAGAGTAGTGGTGATTGTGTAGTAACGGTACGTCACTATGACACTGGCTGTCATAGTGACGTACCGTTACTACAGAAATAATTTACACAAAGTAGTCATCATCATCATTAGCCTTTTAATAGACTTGGCAGTCACTTCTTATAAAATACTGGTATTCAGCCCCTTTTTTTTTTTGCATCCAGTTAAACTAGAAGCTGACCACCGATACATTTTAGTGAGGATATACTAACTGACCCGGCAAACGTTGTTCTACAATTAAATACTAACTGACCGGGCAAACGTTGTTCTGCGAATAAATATAGTAACTGACTCGGCAAACGTTGTTCTGCGAATAAATATACTAACTGACCCGGTAAACGTTGTTCTACAATTAAATACTAACTGACCCGGCAAACGTTGTTCTGCGAATAAATATACTAACTGACCCGCCAAACGTCGTTCTGCGAATAAATATACTAACTGACTCGGCAAACGTTGTTCTAGATACTATTAAATACAAACTGACCCGGCAAACGTTGTTCTGCGAATAAATATACTAACTGACTCGGCAAACGTTGTTCTGCGAATAAATATACTAACTGACCCGGTAAACGTTGTTCTACAATTAAATACTAACTGACCCGGCAAACGTTGTTCTGCGAATAAATATACTAACTGACCCGCCAAACGTCGTTCTGCGAATAAATATACTAACTGACTCGGCAAACGTTGTTCTACTATTAAATACAAACTGACCCGGCAAACGTTGTTTTGCGAATAAATATACTAACTGACCCGCCAAACGTCGTTCTGCGAATAAATATACTAACTGACTCGGCAAACGTTGTTCTACTATTAAATACAAACTGACCCATCAAATGTTGTTCTGCGAATAAATATACTAACTGACCCGGCAAACGTTGCTCTACTATTAAATACAAACTGACCCGGCAAACGTTGTCCTGCGATTAAATATACTAACTAACCCGGCAAACGTTGTTCTCCGATTAAATATACAAACTGACACGGCAAACGCCGTGCCTTATTCAAATTATTTGTCTGATGAGCAAAATAGGCACATCTATAATTTAAACTTGCTATTTTATAATAGGACCTATCGTCACAGTGACGCTATTTTATATTTTGATTGTAATCAATTTATTACTGATTACAAACTAACCAATACTAATATGTATTTATCACCTAGTAGTAGGAGACAAATTGCTAATCTTTTAGCATACAATATACAGCGTGACACAGGTACATGTTGTGTACCAATGATTACAGTTAGTAATAATTCTAAAATTTCAATTGATACCCCTAGTTCTTTAAACTATTAGATGCGACAACGGGTAAGCCTCATAATATGTTGAATGTTGTACATCAAAATATGCAAGGTCTGTCCGGCAAAGAACTAGAGTTATGTTTATATACTTTTTTTAATTTAGAAGAAAGGCTTTGACTACTAACATGACAGTAAGAAGAGTTGTAGGTATAAAAGAAAAAGGTATGTGCTGCGAAGATCCTAAACAATTTTTCAGTGTATTTCAAAATAAATATATTTACAGAAAAAAAAGTGTGTGTGTACTTATGTACGCACGTAAGAAGTTATACTTTCTCTGGCGTAACAAGATAAAAAACCAAACTGTCACTAAGTTTACAAAAGGAAAACAATCATTCTTCATGAACCACAGACTATAGCTAACGTCAGGGTGTCGGTTCTAGCTAACTTCAACCTGTGAATTTTGTGTGAGAGTGATGCGCGCGCATCTTAAAATTTCACTCTCTTCATATTTTCATAACGCGCCTAAAGAAGTATAACTTCAATAATAAAAATAAATACAAGCGACATAAAAAGGGGAGGCGTAAATCAATTGGTAGGTATGATAAGGGCAGGAGGTTGAAGATAACAAGATCTGCTTCGGCTGAACCAGTACCATTATGAAAATCGCCACACTTTTATCAAATAACCTTCCCACCGACGTCACAACATATAAGTTGGTAAAGAGCCAACATATTGGTGTTTAAGTCTAGATTCTATGTCTTTAATGTATTCTTTAGATTCAGCTGCAGTAAGCTAGACAAAATTAAAAGAAAAAGACCAAATAAAAATAACAAAAAAACTTTTTTACAAAAAAAACAACCGACTTCCAAAAAAAAAATACACTAAAAATTTAAAAATAACTTTAATTTCGGAAGTCGGTGTTTGTATTTTATTTCTTCGATATTTGACACCGACTTCCGAAATTAAAGTTATTTTTAAATTTTTAGTGTATTTTTTTTTGGAAGTCGGTTGTTTTTTTTTGTAAAAAAGTTTTTATTTTTCGCTTTTTAGTTGTTATACCCCACAACTAAAAACCCCAATAACATGGAACGTGGAATTTAAACATTTGGAGTACACAAAAACGTCATCAAGATCTGCGTATTTTTCGTTTTTGTTCAGTTTCTCAAAAAGCGCTAAAGCAACTTCAATAAAATTTATATGGGACCACCTCGGGAGTATATTCTATCGGATAAAAAAAGAATTTTGAAAATCGGTCCACAATTGACGGAGAAATGCGCGGACATACATAAAAAAAAAAAAAAAAAAAAACATACATACAGTCGAACATAGAACCTCCTCCTTTTTCGAAAGTCGGTTAAAAACAAAAGACTGCAGAATAAAATACCTACCATCCACCATCGGACCAATAGACGTACGTCGATGCGCCACCGGTACATGGTGGACATCCCACTCACACGCACAAAACGTTTCGAGAAAACGTTCATTGTGCATACGCATGGCCCGTCTCGGTAACTTCCGTTCTCTGTAAGAGTATGGAACGTATACTGAATGGTAAGCTCCTAGCATACCTAGAAGCTAACGATATCCTAAGTGACCGACAATACGGCTTCCGCCGAAATCGGTCCACGGGAGATCTTCTAGCGTATGCCATTCACATCTGGAGTGAGGCCATCGACAAACAAGGGGAAGCCCTTGCGGTCTCCCTTGATATCTCGAAAGCCTTCGACCGGGTCTGGCACGACAGCTTAATTGGCAAGCTTCCTTCCTTCGGTCTGCCCGCTGGATTGTGTGATTGGATAGCAGATTTCCTGAGGCATCGGTCTATCCGAGTAGTCATAGATGGCTGCTCGTCCGGACTTCTGGCTATTAATGCCGGTGTTCCTCAGGGGTCGGTGCTCTCGGCAACATTGTTTTTGCTGCATATTAACGATCTGCTAAAACCCGGTACCTTTGGGTATGCAGACGACAGCACTGTTGCCGAGAGATACGTGCCAGACGCACGAGTTAGTGGGTCTCAGGTCCGGTCTCTCCGAGAGGCTATGGTTGGGCGCTTGAACTTGTCCTTGCAGGCTGTCTCAGAATGGGGCGATGCCAATCTGGTTAAGTTCAATGCTGCTAAGACCCAGGCGTGTCTTTTTTCTGCTAAAAGGAGCCAATTTCACCCGGCTCCATCTTTCCGAGGTGTAACCGTGCCGATAACCGACCGACTTGATCTTCTTGGTGTTACTTTAACATCTACCCTCAATTTTGGTCCCTTCATAGAGGCTAAGGCTCAAGTGGCTGCCAAAAAGTTGGGGGTCCTCGCAAAGGTGAGACGATACTTCACGCCGGAACAGCTGCTCCAACTCTATCAAGCGCAAGTCCGATCGTGTATGGAGTACTGCTCTCATCTTTGGGACGGATCTGCAAGATACCAGCTTGATGCCCTTGAGTCGATTGAGAAACGAGCCAAGAGGATCATCGGCAATGATAGACTCGTTGAGTCAAAACTCCAAAGTCTTGAACATAGACGCCGAGTTGCTAGCCTGTCGGTTTTCTATCGATTACATTTTGGGGAGTGTGCGACGGAATTGCATGATTTGATTCCGCCAAGCCCGTTTCATCTAAGGACCACAAGACGTACGGCAAAGTGCCACCGGTTCATGGTGGACATCCCATCCATACGCACAAAGCGTTTTGAGAAAACATTCATTGCACGTACAGCTAGAGAGTGGAATTCTCTACCGGAGTCTGTGTTTCCTGTAAGATACAACCTGGGAGTCTTTAAGTCAAGAGTGAATAGGTTACTTCTAGGCAAGCGTGCTCCATCTTCGACCACATCATCGCTTACCATCAGGTGAGATAGTGGTCAAACGCGAGCCTATCAAACATAAAAAAAAAAAAAAAAAAAAAAATACACAGCGTACAGCTAGGGAGTGGAATTCCCTGCCGGAGTCTGTTTCCTGATAGCTACAACCTGGGATCCTTTAAGGCAAGAGTGAATAGGTTGCTTCTAGGCAAGCGTGCTCCATCTTCGACTATATCATTGCTTACCATCAGGTGAGATAGTGGTTAAACGCGTGCCTATCAATAGTACAAAAAAATACCTACAATAGAAGGATTGGTTTGTGTGTTTGTGCAGACTAGACTAACTCTTACAGACTACAGTCTACTCTTATAGTTAGTAGTACTTAGGCACTTGTCCCACTGCCAACTATGAGCGAGTAGCGAGTAGAGCTTCAAACTAAAAACGTGTTGGTGAGCAGCGAGTGTGTAGTTCGGGTAGTTTTGTCGCTGGGATTTAAGCTAGTGTTCGAGTGCGACGGGCGGTTACTCACACCACTCGCTCGTGTTGATCTCTCGGCGTGAGTTCTGGCCACCGAGCGAGCATCGCTGAGCGAGTGACGCTTTGAAAGCTGTTGTCGCTCAGCGACAAACCTGTGGGGCGAGTCCTCGCCGGCAGAGTGAACAGTCAGCGATCAACTATTAATATAATCATCTCTTTTTAACCGACTTCAAAAAAGAGGAGGTTCTCAATTCGTCTGTATGTTTTTTTTTTGTATGTTTGTTACGCGATATCTCCGCCATTTGTGAATCGATTTTGATGATTTTTTTTGTTTGGTAGGTCATACTTCAGAGGTGGTCTTATATAAATTTTATCGAAATCGATTCAGCTTTTTTCACTTCTTCAAATAAAAGATTCAGCAAATAAAAATAAACTAAAAAGTGAAAAATAAAAAACTTTTTTCAAAAAATACAACCGACTTCTAAAAATTGCAAAATAACTTTAATTTCGGAATTCGGTGTCAAATAACGAAAAACAAAAAAATGAACTGAACTCAATGAACAAAAATACAATAATAACACAGACACGCAAATTTGATCTTTAAAACGTTAGCATACTTGTGGAGCGAGTCCTAGCCTGCAGTGTGAACAGTCAGCGATCAACTATTCCCGAGAGTCGACGGCGCGTAGTGTTCCACGCGCGCCTCATAGAGTTGTCAGCAATAAAGACGGGGCCCGTCATGGCCGATGACTGCCCAGGGGTTGTGGATAAATTCGAAAAAATTAAAACCCACCCCTGTTCCTTCCTGCCCTTAGTACCCAGGGGCGAGGTAACTCTATTTCGAATTTATCCTCCACCCCCGGGCAGGCATCGGCCGTGGCAGGCCCCTTCCCTTGGCTGACAACTCTTTGAGGCGCGCGTGGAACACTACCCGCCGTCGACTCTCGGGCCTGGTGCTGATCGGACGGCGAGTTACCCACTACTCGCCGTCCGCAGGCCCGGGTACTGCCCAGGGGTTGAGGATAAATTCGAAACAGAGTTACCTCGCCCCTGGGTACTAAGGGCAGGAAGGAACAGGGGTGGGTTTTAGTCAGTGAGAGTCTGACACGCCGTCCCGCTCTACCCAGAGCGGGAGAAGGTTTTGGATGATTTCCCACCACACAAAAAAAAAGCGATCAACTATTAACATATGCATCTCTTTTGTTTACACGGAATGTAATCTGTTGTATGTTTCTTGAGCGTCAAAATAGCCTAGAGTTAGTCGCTTACTCGCCGGCGGCGGTTGGACAGCTGCCTAAAGCGTGGCTAAATAGCGGGATGCCCCTATATCAGAGCTTACTCATTCTAATCGTCACTAGCCATGCGAGCAAATAATGAAAATATTATTTTGGCTTATCTCTGCGATTATCGTTGATAGCTGCAGAAGCGATAAGTTAACAAAAGCAAAAAATCTGGTCGTGAGTCGTGTCATTGTAGTGCCATCGTAGTGCAATTGAGGTGCCATTGTAGTGCTATTTAGGTGCCATTGTAGTGCCATTGAGGTGCCATAGTCGTGCCATTGAGGTGCCATAGTCGTGCCATTGAGGTGCCATTGTAGTGCCATTGAGGTGCCATAGTTGAGCCATAGTCGTGCCATTGAGGTGCCATAGTCTTGCCATAGTAGTGTCATTGTAGTGCCATTGTAGTGCCATTGAGGTGCCATAGTCATGCCATTGAGGTGCCATTGTAGTGCCATTGAGGTGCCACAGTCGAGCCATAGTCGTGCCATTGAGGTGCCATAGTCGCGCCATTGAGGAGCCATAATCGTGTAATTGTAGTGCCATCGTAGTGCCATTGAGGTGCCATTGTAGTGCCATTTAGGTGCCATTGTAGTGCCATTGAGGTGCCACAGTCGAGCCATAGTCGTGCCATTGAGGTGCCATAGTCTTGCCATAGTAGTGTCATTGTAGTGCCATTGAGGTGCCATTGTAGTGCCATAGTCATGCCATTGAGGTGCCATAGTCGTGCCATTGAGGTGCCATAGTCGTGCCATTGAGGTGCCATAGTCGTGCCATTGAGGTGCCATTGTAGTGCCATTGAGGTGCCACAGTCGAGCCATAGTCGTGCCATTGAGGTGCCATAGTCTTGCCATAGTAGTGTCATTGTAGTGCCATTGTAGTGCCATTTAGGTGCCATTGTAGTGCCATTGAGGTGCCACAGTCGAGCCATAGTCGTGCCATTGAGGTGCCATAGTCTTGCCATAGTAGTGTCATTGTAGTGCCATTGAGGTGCCATTGTAGTGCCATAGTCGTGCCATTGAGGTGCCATAGTCGTGCCATTGAGGTGCCATAGTCGTGCCATTGAGGTGCCATAGTCGTGCCATTGAGGTGCCATTGTAGTGCCATTGAGGTGCCATAGTCGTGCCATTGAGGTGCCATTGCAGTACCATTGAGGTGCCATAGTCGAGCAATAGTCGTGCCATTGAGGTGCCATAGTCTTGCCATAGTAGTGTCATTGTAGTGCCATTGTAGTGCCATTGAGGTGCCATTGTAGTGCCATTGTCGTGCCATTGAGGTGCCATAGTCGTGCCATTGAGGTGCCATAGTCGTGCCATTGAGGTGCCATAGTCGTGTCATTGTAGTTGGTTGGTTATTGATATTCTAAGAAGTTCATTGGTGATATGATCGGGACCGGGTGCTTTTCCTAACTTCTGCGTAATGATATTGTTAGGAGCGTCTTAAAGTTAAGTCAATCTGTCTAGCCATTTCCCAACTACGTTGGGGTCGGCTGCCAGACTAAAAACTGAATACCAGTATTTTACATGGATCGACTACCTAACTGACCACCACAACTCAGTTACTAGGTAATACGATACCCCTTGGTAAGACTGGTTATCAGACTTCGAGCTTCTGACGACCCGTAACGACTGTCAAAGATCCACGATTGACAGTCGGGACCAACGGCTTAACGTGCTTTCCGAGGTACGGAGGAAACTCGTTATGTAAAGATGGTCACCCATCCATGGACCTACCCTGGCAAGCGTAGCTTAAGCTGATGGATCGACCCATGCGGCTGTTATTACTTAGCCACGAGTCACGAGCTCCGTCTTAAAGTTAAGTATCGTTTGTGAATTCGGGAGTTAGACATTAATTTTAATTCAGTGTCGTGTCGGCTAGTGAAGAAACGACTCTTACATCAATTGGTTTCTCGTATTATTTTATCTACATTTAAAACATTAAAACTCGTAATTTTTCAACACTGCTATTCAAAATGTTTAGATGTATTTGTTTTTTCCAATTTATAATGTCTCTCGCTTCTTCTATGATCATAAAACTTAAACTATTGTAAATACGTAAGCTGTAAGCTATAATACGATATACTTTTTGTCAATGTACATGAATATTTTTTGTTAGGGCACAGCTCCTAACAAATTTCTGCCATGTCCTTTAGTGATAATGTTTATTATTACGTATATTTTAACAACAAATACCAAAATATTGATTTCTCTCATATTTTACGGAACCCCAAATGTGCGAAGTCCGACTCGCACTTGGCCGGTTTTTATTTTTTCATCACGCATCCAATGGGTCATGCGAATAGGCAAGACAGGCAGGCAAGTAAGCAAGTGGTTCCAGTTACATAAAACCCAATCCACACTAACTAACGGTAACAGTTACATATAAAAAAAAACATTTATTTCAGGCATGCCCCATAATGATCACATTACAATTTAAAAACACACATTAAATGAATACAATAGAATTATTTAAGGTAGGTACATTAAATTAAACGAGCTCACAAAAAAAAAAAAAAATTAAAATCATAAACAAAATAAAATTTAATAAAAATGTGGTGGTGTGGTGTGTGTGTGTATCGTGGTTTGTGTACGGAACCCTAAAAAGCAAATTCTAAATTTATCAGCGTTCCTAGTTGTGTAGTGTCTGACTTCGAAGAAATTAATGATTTTTCTTTGCTGGTTTTTTCTGTCGGTTTAGCCGACTGTGGCTTAAAAGAGTGTTATGATTTGGGCATGCATATAACATTTTTAAAAATGCTTACTTTAGTAATAGGAAGACCTTGGTGTGATTTCATGTCCTTTTTGTTTTTTAACGGTTTAGCCGACTCTGGCGTAAAAGAGTGTTATGATTTGGGCATGAAATATTATAAAAAAAACACACACACACGAACACATACTACACTCCTATATGCCGCAGTCGGCTAAATCATTAAAAAACAAAAAGTACATGACATCACACCAAAACACACACACACACACACACTTCACTCCTTTATGCCGCAGTCAGCTAAATCATTAATAAACAAAAAGTACATGACATCACACCAAAACACACACACACACACACACAAACTACACTCCTTTATGCCGCAGTCGGCTAAATCATTAATATACAAAAAGTACATGACATCACACCAAAACACACACACACACACACACACACACAAACTACACTCCTTTATGCCGCAGTCGGCTAAATCATTAATAAACAAAAAGTACATGACATCACACCAAAACACACACACACACACACACACTACACTCCTTTATAGAGAACTATGACGTTCAGGTTTTATGTTTAACTGAACATTGGTTGAAAGAACATGAAGTAGTTTTTATTAATGATAATTATTTTACTGTACAAAGTGCATTTGTAAGAAAAAATATAATTCGCGGTGGATCATTAATCCTTGTTTCAAATAACTTGAAATGCAAACAACGTTTAGATTTAGTTAATCTTTCCATCGAGCACATTGTTGAGTTGTCTTGTGTTGAACTTGAGCGATACGTTATAATTTGCGTTTATCGACCCCCTTCTGGTGATTTTGGCCTTTTCGAATCGGTAATGGAGGATTTAATTAATAAAATAAAATCAAGTAATAAAAGTATAGTGATATGTGGAGATTTTAATGTTAATATTTTAGATGATACTTCATTAAGTGTCAGGTTAATCAATCTGTTTAGGTCTTATAATTTAAACAACTTGTTTTATGAACCTACTAGGATTACGGCATCCTCATCGACTTGCCTTGATAACTTTTTTAGTAATTGTAATTCAGAAAAAAATTTAGTGTTAAGTGACTTAACGTCTGACCACTGTGGACTATTAGTTAGCTTTCCTATGCCACAAAATAAAAAGCCGCTTAAAATAGAATGCAGGCCTTATACGGTAAGCCGTTGTAATAAGTTTAAAAATAATATAGCAAATAAACTTACACCATCTTTAGTAGACAACGATAATCCTAATGAAATCTATAGAGCCCTTTTTGATGTTGTGCAAAAAGAGTACCAAGCCATTTTTAAGTCTAAAACTATAGACGTTACGGGTACCTCCATTGGCTTCAACCAATGGGCCACTGCTGGTATATATAAAAGTAGAGCGAGACTATACGAGTTATACGGTTTAAAAAAATATAGGTTCGATACTCCTTTTCTAGAGTATGTTAAAAAATATTCTAAATTGTTTAAGAAGATTTGTGTTGCTGCTAAATCAAAATTCTTAAGCGAGACAATTAATAATTCTGATAATAAAGTAAAAGCCACTTGGAAAATAATAAATAATGAAACGGGAAAGTCTGTTAAAAAAGTAAATCAGCTAGAGATTCTATTCGAAAACAAATTAGTTAGTAAACCAGCTGACGTAGCTCAGGCATTTAATGAGTTTTTTGCCCACATACCTATAACTACAACTCGCTTCTTAAATTCATCCCCGTCTAAAGCTGAAAGTCTTTTGAACGGTAGTGTACCTAAGTGCAATCAATCATTTAGTTTTGAGCATGTAACACCACTTGACGTAGTTAACGTTTTTAACTCTCTAAAATCAAAAAACACAGGGGATTACTGGGGCATCTCAATTAAACTTTTGAGTGATATAATAGGCATCGTAGCGCCTTATCTTGCTGTAACTTTTAATAAATGCGTGGACTCGGGAACTTTTCCTGATCTCATGAAGTGTAGTAAAGTCATACCTCTATTTAAATCAGGCAATAAAAATGATATAGGCAACTTCAGGCCTATTTCCATCCTGCCTGCATTTAGCAAAATTTTTAAAAAGTTAATACTGAAGCAGTTGCTAACATATTTTAATGTAAATAGCCTCCTTCATAATGATCAATATGGCTTTACAAAAGGTCGATCGACTACAGATGCGGGTGTTGCTCTCCTAAAACACATATTCAACGCATGGGAGAACTCGCAAAATGCAATCGGAGTTTTCTGTGACCTCTCCAAAGCTTTTGATTGCGTACACCATGACACGCTTTTGCGTAAGCTGCGTCATTATGGTCTCCAAAACGAAGCTCTAAATGTAATTGATTCATATTTATGTAATAGGTTCCAATGTGTAGATATCAATGGTGTTAAGTCTTCCGGGCTACCAGTTTATTTAGGTGAGCCTCAAGGCTCGATATTGGGACCATTCTTGTTTTTGGTGTATATTAATGATTTACCATATTTTTTAAAGGGTATCTGTGACGTAGTACTGTTTGCAGATGATACCTCTCTTATCTTTAAAGTAGATAGGAATAGAAATGATTTTGATAACGTAGATAGCGCTCTCTCAATGGTTACGGATTGGTTTACGACAAATAACTTAGTTCTTAATGCTTAGAAAACTAAATGTATAAAGTTTGCCTTACCTAATGTTATAAATCTAGGACCTAATGTCATCTTAAATAAAGAAGTGCTTGAAACTGTGGACTCGGCAGTTTTTTTGGGTATAACTGTTGATTCCAAACTTCAATGGGGCGCACATATATCAGGCCTATCAGGAAGGCTCAGCTCTGCCGCCTACGCCGTCAGAAAAGTTAGACAATATACTGACGTTGACACAGCACGGTTAGTCTATTTTAGTTATTTCCATAGTGTTATGTCTTATGGTATTCTTTTGTGGGGTAAAGCTGCGGACATACAAAATATATTTGTTTTACAAAAACGTGCTGTACGAGCAATTTATAGGTTAGGGTCAAGAGTTTCTTTACGAGAAATTTTCAAAGAGATTGGAATTCTCACGGTGGCATCTCAATTCATTTTTGCAAACATATTATACATTAGACAAAATATACATTTGTACAAAAAGACCAGTGATATCCACAATTTTAACACCAGAAATAAGTATAAACTTCATGTTCCTTCCCACCGTGTTCGTAGGGTTCATGGTTCGTTTGAGGGTCTCGGTATCGAATTTTACAATAAGCTACCCCGTTCTTTTCTTGACTTGCCTTTTAATTCATTTAAAACTAAAGTTAAATCTAGTCTCTGTTCGAAAGCATACTATTCCATCAACGACTACTTAGAAGATAATAATAGTTGGTCGCTGTGTTGAACGCAAGACAATGTTACACTTGATGTTCTTTCTCCATATTTAGCTTATGGTTATAACAGATTATATGAGTTCATATAATAATTGTCTACCAAATTTAGTGTGATGGCCCTAGTTCATCACTTGTGGCTTCGAATCACAGCCCTTTGATAGTTTCAATCTTTGTTCTTGTAAGCAGGCACACCAGTTATGTATGGAGGCTTCTTTAATTTGGTTTAGTGTTTATGCTTGAGTTGGTTTTTATTGGCATGATTGAGTGTGCTAGCTGGCAAGTGGCGGATTATTTAATTTTATGATTATATTTTAGACGACATATATTTATTTTTCTGTTTTACATAATGTTAAGATTGTTGCTTAGAATTATATAGATTCAAGTTCTTAAAACTTAACAGACAGATGTGTTGCTGGGGAGTTTGTTGGCCACTTCTTCTTCACAGCTAAAACACTAGGAAGTGGTGACGGGCGGGCGTTTTTTGGGGGACTGTCTTTATGTAGAACTTTGACGTTCAAAAAGTGCTGGTTCTCAGCCTAGTTTGAATAAATGACTTTTGATTGATTTTGATTTTGTTGTCCTAGGATTAAATATACAAACTTACACGGCAAACGTTGTTCTACGATTAAATATACTAACTGACCCGGCAAACGTTGTTCTATGATTAAATATACTAACTGACCTGGCAAACGTTTTTCTGCAATTAAATATACTAACCGACACGGCAAACGTTGTTCTGCAATTAAATATACTAACTGACCCGTCAAACGTTGTTCTACGATTAAATATACTAACTGACTCGGCAAACGTTGTTCTACGATTGAATATACTAACTGACCCGGCAAACGTTGTTCTGCAATTAAATATACTAACTGACCCGGCAAACGTTGTTCTACGATTGAATATACTAACTGACCCGGCAAACGTTGTTCTGCAATTAAATATACCAACTGACCCGGCAAACGTTGTTCTGCAATTAAATATACTAACTGACCCGGCAAACGTTGTTCTACGATTGAATATACTAACTGACCCGGCAAACGTTGTTCTGCAATTAAATATACTAACTGACCCGTCAAACGTTGTTCTACGATTGAATATACTAACTGACCCGGCAAACGTTGTTCTGCAATTAAATATACTAACTGACCCGGCAAACGTTGTTCTGCAATTAAATATACTAACTGACTTGGCAAACGTTGTTCTGCAATTAAATATACTAACCGACTCGACAAACGTTGTTCTGCGATTAAAAATGGGGGATGGGGGTAGGAGGGTGATAAATACTTTACAACCTATTCTCATACCTATCAAATATACAAACATTCAAATTGGTTGAGCCCTTTCGGAGGAGTGCAACCACAAACACCGCGATATGTGATTTTTGTATAGTAGAAGATTTATTTTTTCTAAGTAGGTATTTTATATAAAATATATACGTTTTTATTTTTACTAGCTATGCTGTCGTACCCATTTTCCTCTTAATTGTATTTTCTTATTTAATGCACCTACCATGTTAACTCTCCACCACCCTTGGTTGACTGGTAGAGAATGCCTAAGGCATTAAGTCCGCCATTGTACATTTGTTTTAATAAATGATTTAATATAAAATGCCTTGTTACATTAAGTGCGCCTATGTACAACTACTGTACAATATTTTTAAATAAATAAATATTATTGCTTATAGATTGTTGTTCCGGGTCTGAGTGTCTTGTATATGTGAGTTTGAATGTTCTAGGAACGCACCTACGATACAAGAGTAATTCATAGTGCGGCGAAACGTTTAATAAAAACCGGCCAATTACGTGTCGGACTCCGCACATTTAAGGTTCCGTACCAAATATTGGTATTTGTTAGTAAAGTATACGTAATTATAACCATTATGACCAAATTTCAAGTTCACAGGTCGATGGGAAATTAAAAATTCTTCGCAACATAATTTTGTGACAGACGACGGACTGGTAGACAGACGGATGGACGGACACGTGAGTGACGGCAATAGGGCTCCGCTTGGACCTTTCGGGTACAGAACCCAATAAACAGTAGCTCGCCGTCCGATCAGGATCAGGCCCGAGAGTCAACGGCGCGTAGTATTCCACGCGCGCCTCAAAGAGATGTCAGCAATGCATGACGGGGCCCGTCATGGCCGATGCCTGGCCAGGGGTTGTGGATAAATTCGAAACAGAGTTACCGCGCCCCTGGGCGCTCAAGGCAGCGAAGGAACAGAGGTGGGTTTTAGTCAGTAAGAGTCTGACACGCCCTCCCGCTCCTCCCAGAGCGGGAGAAGTCATAGGATGTTACACCAACCCCAAAAAAAAAAAACTATTTATAGGAGTGTTACTTGGACTGTAACTATTCCAAAACTAAGTCAAGATAAGAAGTCAAACGAAACGAAACGACATTATATTCGGACCGTCACAGTAACAATGCATGAGAGGATATCCATTTCCGTGAAACTCGTGAGGTGACTCAAATTTTACACCAAGGGCATGGGCAAGAGTGACCTTTTGCCAATAATATAGACCTTGATCACCAGTCTGAGTATAGCTCTATGCTATTATTATACTTGCACCATAATTTCTAATTGGAAGGTAATAATCGCTAAACATAAGTGGGCCGAAAAGTTCTGGAGTGGCGACCACGTACCGGAAGACGCAGCATTGGACCGCTTCCCACATGGTGAACCGATGGTCGTGGACAGCCGATGTAAGTAAGACGCACAGGACCGGTCATTGTGGCGACACTTGGAGGAGGCCTTTGTCCAGCAGTGGACGTCTTTCGGCTGCAATGATGATAATGATGAGAGAGTATGCAAATTTTCCGGTGAAATATACGGCTATGTCGTGGGAATCCAAAATATCTGACTTCGAGCTTTAGGTATACCTAGATACATTTTGTTCACAACTGGCTGCGCTGACATGATCTTGGTGAAATAGAAACTCTACCCAACAGACATCCTTCGAAGTGATCTGCTCGTTCTATCGTCGACTCTGTTTCTGTTACCTCAGACCTAGACTATAGTCAAGAACAAAACCATCTTAAAAAAAAAATAGTGGGGAATACTGGGAAAAAACAACTCTAGCCAATAGATTAATTCTAGACTAACTGACAAACAATGTTGTAAATAATCCCCCCGATCTAATTTCGGTCAAATCTTATCGGAGATTAGCCCCTTAGCTGATCTCCGAGCCTGATAAGTACTTACTCAGGAGATTTTATAGTGCCGAAGCAATTGCGCAAACATAGGTACACTCTCTATTCCTTCACTCTCATAGTCCGATTGGACAGCAATCTGACACGACTGGGAGAGATCAGGCGCAGGACCAGTGACTTTACGTGATTAATTCCTATTGGATAAACCCAACAGCACTTTTTGCCCGACCTGGAAATTGAATCCAGGACGACACCAATGAAGCAGTTATGCTCGCGAAGGAGGAGGCGGAACGGGTGAGGGAGGCTCAACAGAGTCGCCCTCACGCCCTCAGCAGCAGCCGCCGCAGTAGACGCCCTGGGCGTCGGACGACGCGAGACGATCTCCGGCCACCGTAGACGCGGGCCTGCGGACGGCGAGTAGTGGGTAGCTCGCCATCCGATCGGGATCAGGCACGAGAGTCAACGGCGCGTAGTGTTCCACGCGCGCCTGAAAGAGTTGTCAGCAATGCACGACGGTGCCCGTCATGGCCAATGCCTGCCCAGGTGTCGTTGATAAATTCGAAACAGAGTAGTTACCGCGCCCGTGGGCACTCAGTAGTATCGTGACCAGAATCATTTCGTATTGTGTCAAACCCGTACAATATGAAAAACCACCCAAACTCTTCATGTCACCGGCATGAAAATCATGACTGGACTGAATGACGATGTCATCCTATCCTAAAACAGACTCTATTACAACGAACTATAACTCAAACTTGAACGACTCTCCAGCATATTTTTGTCGATTCAGCGATATATGTATCTACCAGGCACTGATGACCCTAAGGCCATGTCACACATCATAATCATACCCTCAAGAATGAACTTTAATCCGGTTGATAAATTAAAATGTTATTTTGCGGCCGAAAATCAAAGCTGAGATAAGTGATAGATAAAGTTATTGTTTATATTAAATGTCACGACGTTTTGCCGTGAGGTTTCCGTAGATATGAGGCCACACCCCCTGTCGTAGCTGATAAGAAGCGTGTGTTAGGAGGATGGGCTGGAGTTGCATGCTTCTGTGTTCTGACTTAATTACTCTTTTATGGTTGATTATAATCCTCTTGATACTTTTAAGCCTATCATGGTAAGTCACTTTAATTATGCAAGCAATTGACATAAAAAGTAATGCGTATGCGCAGTGAATGTGCTATTTCATCAACATGATGTCAAAATTATTCTTTTTGTCGTGTTATTTACAGCATGCTTGCGAAGCTTGCAAAAGTAGAGAGGAGAGAGAGGCAAAGAAAGGCTCAATAAACACGCAAATAATTAATTGGCTCAGAACATTAACTGCATAAAAATATATAAATCGCCTAATAAAAAAAAGTTTTTTATTTATTTTTCACTTTTTAGTTGTTTTACCCCATTCTAAAACTAAATTAATAGTAAAGTTATCCCCGAATTGATAGCCTCAAAAATAGGGAATTTGAACGTAGTTGGTGAAATTAGGGTGTATCAGGGTGAACTGTACAAATCTGTATACCCCTTCAGAGCGCATCAGCGTGATGTAATGTTGTGAAGTGGTGAAAACAATATACAGACATGCGATTGCAGCAATTCTGGAAGGTTTGCTATCATTTATTAAAGAGTTCCATTATGTATCTCCGAAGTTCTTCATCAGATCTTCATTAAATTAAAATGGGATCAAATGTGAAGCAACAGCTTTCAAATAAAAAAAAATCTTTAAAATCGGTTCACGTAGTAAGTAGTTATGAGGTACCACACATAAAAAAAAAAAACATATATACGGTCGAATTGAGAACCTCCTCCTTTTTTTTCGTCGGTTAAAAAAAAAATACAGTCGAATTGAGAACCTTATCCTTTTTTTGAAGTCGGTTAAAAAGATGGCAAATACTAAAAAAAAAACTAATTATTATTTAGTCTGAACGCACCAAATCCAAATATGGCTAAAAGCCACTAAAAGTCAACTCTATTGTTTTTCCGAATCAGCCTTGGAGCCCAAAGGGCTCAGTACTAAGTGACCTTCTACGAGTATTATCAGCATATCGATGGTTTAAAGACCAAAATGTTTGTCATTTGTTCACGTTTACAGGATTTTTTGAATGTCTTGAATTGACTCAGCTTTCATATCAGCTTAGTGTTAGGTGAACAAACTTTAGTTATTTTCAGAGTAATTGTATAGATTGCTTTTAAAATAAATTATATAAATGTTTGTGTAATATTTTTTTTAATTATCAGACTACACAACTTTACCTGCAATCGGCAAAGAAAACGTTCCTTTTATGATCCAACTAGCTATACCGGCAAACTTCGTACCGCCTCAGAATCAATGAACATAATATCCGTTCCACACAAAATCTATGAGAAAATGAATTTTCATCATTATTTTTAATAATTATTCTGCTATTCGGGGAAGAGACCAATCCAACACATTAAAAAATATTAAAATCTGTCCAGTCGTTCTCTAGTTATAAATGGTGTAATTAACCCTACTTTGTTTTTCATTTACTTATTTTAATTGCGTTTTTCAATGGATTCCAACACGTACGAAAGACAAAAAATATTATCATACGGGAACATTGTACTGGGGTAAAAAATATGTACTTTCTAATTGTGTTCGAAATTTCAGCCAAATCTGATCAGCCGTTTAGGCCTGATTAATGAACAAAAATTTTAAACTTACAGAATTTAACGTTTATTTATTAAGAAGTAGGATAACTGAGATCAGCACATATTTCTCAACTAACTTTTGCCAGCGGCTTCGCTCGCATGGTATTAGTACTTCCCTTTATTCTAAATTACAGTCTATGTGTTACTCTGATGTCTAAGAAATATTACTGTAAAGTTTCATCAAAATCCGTTCAGTAGTTTTTGCGTGAAAGAGTAACAAACATTCATCTCCACAAACTTTCACATTTATAATATTAGTAGAATAGGCCAAAACATGCTAGCTTTTTAAACCGCTCATAACAACTAAAGACCGACGCCTAACGTCCCTTAACCAGGATATGTCTATGAGAAGTAAATTAAAAAAATGTACTTACGTAAACAGTCAACACCGAGAATCAAGACGAGTACAGTCGGCAACATGATGCGATGACCAAGCGTGGTCGGGACCGGGACAGTTCGCACGCGACTGTCACGGTAATCTGTCTCAAGATACTTTATAGTTAATTGGTAGTACATACAGTCTGTTACGTTTCGATGGTTTGATTGTAAAATGGGCCTTATTGACGGTGTTATGACAGTATGCTGCACAGATAATATAATACTAGCGTACAGATGCCTCATCCCATACAAAGAAACGGTACCGCCGTAACTGCGAGCTTTCAACTTGCACAAGCAACCTTTGTTCTTCGTTCGGGCCCGTCCTCTACACCTCTCTATACGGTGTTAGCAGCGACGGCTTGCAAGTTGAATGAATTTACATAAAGTCTTACCAATATTTTCTCACACATTGAGGAATTACCTTATATTAGTTTTGCCACTTCATAAAAGTTTTATTGTTTCAAAATGTGTCACTATACAAATTTTAAAGAGGCGAATGGATAAACTCTAAAATCTATTGGTACAGAAATATAAATGCCTAAGGATTCGTTCCAATGAACATCTAAATTAGGAGCCAATTATGTCTAGGGTAGTTTAACAAATAAGAAAATACAGTTGTTACCATATTTTTTTTTCAAAATATTAATGTTACTTTTGAAATTTATTTGAACTAAATTTTCTTTGTTCGAGATTAGACCCCATGGTTTCTATTTAGATATAAAAAGTTGTGAAGAATCATTTATTGCTACTAGTGATTTGCGTGACTTTATTCTATTCTATTCTATTCTATTCTATTCTATTCTATTCTATTCTATTCTATTCTTCTAGTAGATCATGTTAAATCTATCAGGCATTAAATCCGCCTTTGTACAGTGCTTTACATGAAGTTACTACAGGTATTAATAATTATGCAGAGGTAAAATTTGTTAGTTGGTTTGTATGTAAGGGGTAATCTCCGGAACGAATGATCCAATTCCAATACTGATTGAAACTCGTTTATTCTCTTTATTTTATTTTATATGTCAGAGGCTCGCGCTTGACTACTATCTCACCAGAGCCTTTAGACAAAATACTTTTCTGTTAACGTTAACGCTAACGCTTCGTGCAAAATGTATGGCAAAGACATTACTGGGCGTGAGTCACGTGACAGTTCTCTGTCTAACGCTTCGTGAAAAATGTCGTAGCCATACGTTTTGCACGAAGCGTTAGCGTTAACGTTAACAGAAATGTATTTTGGCTAAGGGGGCTGCCGCTTTAGCCAAATAATAGCGGTAACGCTAACGCTTCGTGAAAAATGTATGGCAAAGACATTACCTGCGGAGAGAACTGTTACGAGACTCACGCCCTGTAATGTCGTTGCCATACATTTTGCGTTAGCGTTAACGTTAACAAAAAAGTATTTTGTCTAAAGGCTCTGGTGGTAAGTGATGATGTGTTCGACGATGGAGCACGTTTGCTTAAAAGTAAATCTATTCACTCTTGACTTAAAGATCCCCAGAGTTTAGATATCAGGAAACATAAGCTCCGGCAGGGAATTCCACTCCTTAGCCGTACGCATACTAATTGTTTTCCCAAATAAATGTTTTGCAGGATCTCCACCATGTACCGGTGGCGCATCGCCGTACGTCTAGTGATCCTTATGAGATCTTTAACTGACAGTAGATGGCTGACAGGTTGTCCTCAATGCATGGCTATTTATTTAAACTTACTCGTAGATACCCACATGATTTTACAATATACTTCCTTAAGTCAAGTACTTGCTTAAGGACATTTAATTTCCTCAGTGGGCAAAAAACCCTGGCAAGCGGGATTGTTTAAGAGAGTTTTTTAGTATATTTTTAAATATTTTTATAAGAAAACATAAATAAAATTTAAAAATCTATAAATTGTGTAATTGATGTTGGACACCCACTTCCGAAATTAAAGTTATTTTTCCATTTAAAATAAATAAAAAGGTTACAGCACTAAAACGCAAAGGGCAATTGCAGGAACACGAGTGGGGTTTTAGTCAGTAAGAGTCTGACACTCCCTCTCACTCCACCCAGAGCGAGAGAAGTCATTTGATGATTTCCAAAAAAAAAAAAAAAAAAGTTTGGTTGATATTTCCATGCGTACAAAAATGAAACACCCCGTATACAGCACCACGCTTGATTCCCGTGGGTCCAAACGTTATAAGCAGTTCTGACGCATTTCTTATCGGGCGTATTTTTTCAGTTTATCTCGACGATAGAGCTATTAATGTTTTTTCGGTTGTATTCAACATAAACATTTATTTATAGTTTAGTGTACTATTAATTGTAAATAGTTCCTTGTTGTACTTTCGTGGCATGGTCTTATGGTCAGTTCCTGTATTTGGAAAAATAATTTTCTCTACATGTACAATTGTGTTGTGAGTTATTTGGATTTCTACCTAGTTGTGAACGTAAGTGTGAGTTAAATTGTAATTGAATGAGTAGACGAGATGAGTAGTAGGCGGAAAATGGCAGGTATACTATCAACGGGAAAAATCTGCCTATAAAATGGTCCCACTGACTCCTAGGAATCAGACCTCCTCTCTAGGACAGGTATCCACCACGTAGGCCTCGTGCTAGTTGGTGGATGTCACATGTCTTTGAAATTTTTGGTTGTTGGACATGCCGGTTTCCTCACGATGTTTACCTTCACCGTTTTGAGAGCAGTGGTGATGAAATAAATTACACAAAGTAAAGTGCTTGTCTGGGTTCGAACCCATGGGTTCGAACCCTGACAAGCACTTCCCGGTCCCGACTTACGACTCAAAGGTCAGGTCACCTTTAAGTCGTAAGTCGGGACCGTTACCGTCGACCGTTAGTCTGGGCCACCACTGCTCTCTGTTACCACTGGGCCACCACCCCATTTTTTTGTGGAGTTGGGAAGTCATCCTAAGACTTGGTGGAGCGAGAGGGCATGTCAGACTTTTACTGACTAAAACCCACCCCTGTTCCATCCCTGCCCTGAGTGCCCAGCGGCGCGGTAATTCTGTTTCGAATCTATCCACGACCCCTGGACAGGCATCGGCTATTATGGGCCCTGTCATGCATTGCTGATATCGCATTGTGTCGCGTGTGGAACACTACGTGCCGTCGACTCACGTGCCTGATCCTGATCGGACGACGAGCTACCTACTACTCGCCGTCCGCAGGTCCGCGTCTACGGTGGCCGCAGATCGTCTCGCGATCCCCGACGCCCAGGGCGTCTCCTGTGGCGGCTGAGCTGGGGTCGTGAGGGACTGGGCTACCACCTGCTGTCCGTTATCACTGGGAGGTTCGTTTCTACACAGTAAGACAGTGGTCAGGGGTAGGGCTGTTCTAAGCCTAACTCTGGTGTTGAAGCAATAAGCTCTGGTCGTGAAGCTATTGTGGATAATTCTCGACCCCCCCAGTCAAGTGAAGCCCCATGTCCGTTATCACTAGGCCCCCAATGCTGTCCATTACCACTGGGCCACCACTGCTCTCTGATACCACTGGGTCACTAATTCTCTGCACATTATAGGCTAGGCTGATAAAGGTAAGGTACATACCGCAAAATACAATTGACGGAACCAGGTACGGTGCTATTAACTGCCAACGACCTTGAGAGGTTAGCTTGCGTGTTCTGTGCTGAGCATCCACCCAGTAATAGGACTCACCTATCAAGGAGCGCTGTCCGAAATTAGACGCATTATTAATTTATTATACATAAAACAACACGTGTTATACTAAGATACGTATACTAAAATAAAAATAATTAAATGATCTTAAAAATGGTGAAGGTTTTATAAAAATACGCTTTATAGTTTTAATTACACTATGTTATAAAAATAAAATTTCAAATATTCACATATCAAACTACGAGGGAAATTGTCAAGAGTAACATACATTTTTCAAAGAAATAAAACAAGTCGGTTAGACGTGATATTCAATTAAAAATCATTAGAAGTCGTAAAACTACGCCTTAAGTCAGCAAAGGTCTGACATCCCCTCGCGCTCCATCCAGACTGAGAGAAGTCATTTGACGATTTCCCACCCTCAAAAAAATAAAAAAGGTGCGGTTATAGGGAAATGTCTCCCAGCTCCCAGATGATTTGTAGTTGCAAGAACTCACTTATATTATTCTTCCTATAGACTGTAACCTTATTGGGAATTACAGTTTTGACCCGTTTGGGGTTAAAACTCCTTTTCTCGCCGACTGATCGATACTTTACGTGATCAGATCTGGCTTGTTCTTTGCCCAAGGAAATACGAGTAGCATTGCCATTCAACATGGCGGAGGACAGGGCGTTGGCGTTGGCGTTGTGGCGCAGCCTGGGAGAGGCCTATGTAAAGCAGTGGACTGCGATAGGCTGAGTTGATTTGGTTGATTGATTCAATGTGGCAATGCTGCCAGTCTTCGGGGCATGTTTCGATGACAGCGATGTGGAGGAGTACTTCGACGCCTGAACGTATTTTGTTTTTGTATATATGTACGTAGTTAGGTTAATATTTTGGTTTTAGTGTAGATATAGGTAGTTATTTTTATAAGTGTTTAAATTTGTTACTAAACGTTTATTTTCTTCCTGGTTTTAATTAAACATACTCGTATTACAACATATATCACAATCTAAAATAAATTGTTGATTAGAAGGCTTTTTGTTTGAAAATACCTTAAAACTAAAGATTCTTAATATCAACAAGAAGTTTACTTGAAATATTTACGCTCCATGATAAAGAGCGCAAAAAAATCAGTATTTTTTTACGTGTTCTGTAATAGAACATGCTTTTCGTGTTCATTCATGAGATAACTGATGACTGTTTATTCATCATCATCAGTTCAGCCGAAAGACGTCCACTGCTGGACATAGGCCTTCCCCAAGTGTTACCACAATGACCGGTCCTGTGCGTCTCGCATTCATCGTTTCATGCTCATCGGTCCACCAGATTGTTTTGTAGAAAATAGCATAATACATGTACAGAAATGATTTAAATAATAGCTAAATATTAACCAACTATTTATAACCTAACTACTGAACACCAGTGAATCACTTAAAATGGATTGAATGCCACCAAATGATATCTTTAGGAACTCAGCTAAATGTTTTATCGTTATTTATCTGTCTTCTAAAAGCAGATTTTCAACCTTTATGACATTTTCTTCCGTAACGGAGGTGGAAGGCCGCCCAGTCCACGGGTCATCTTTACAGCTAGATCTACCTCTTTAAATTCAGCCACCCAGTACGCAACCGTAGAATAGGGTACAGCATCAACCCCTAATGTCAGCTGAATGTCCAAAAAAATTTCCGTCGTAGACATTTTTTTCAGGCTGAGATACTTTATCACCGCACGTAACTCATTTGTATCCATAATTTTGCATTTTCAGCAATACGTTGCACAAAACAATTTATTACGTGATAACGAACTGACGAAAACAAGTGACAGCTTTTGCATAAATATTGTGTGATTGACACTCTTTAATGCGAATAGCGAACTTCCCTCAAAAGGTTTTATATAATTATGCACTTTTAAGAACTTTTTGATTCACCCTCGTATACGTACATAATATGTATAAAAACAGAATACACTTAGGCTTCGAAGTACTCCACATCGCTGTCATCTGGGCAAGCCAGAAACGTGCCCAGAACTAAAACAACTTGTAGAAGGAAAATCTTTATTTTTTTAGGCAGTTATCAACAAAAATTAACACGAAGAGCTCGGTCTTAATTAAGTAATAGTAGTCGAATAAGGAAAATACCTCTTACCAGATAGACTCGACACTTAGGAGTTAGAACAGCCGGAACCAAACGTTTAGCGTAGGTACTCCTTAGCACGAAAAGGTCTCGATGTCTCAAGGGTTCTGTATCCATGGATTATGGAAATCTTGTGTAACTTAATTGATCAATCTTATAGATAAGTTAAAATGCAGCAAGTCCCCAGGGTTTGATGACATTAGAGTACAAGATTTAAAAACTATTAAATTCCCAATTAGCCAAGTTATTGCACAGTTCGTTAATACATGTATAGATCGACAGTTATATCCTAACGAATTAAAGATTTCAATTATTAGACCAATTTTTAAGGGGGGGAAATACAAAGAATACACAAATTATAGGCCTATCGCGATATTGAGCGTAATTAATAAAATAGTCGAAAAAGTTATTATGAGCCAAATTACAATGTTTTTAGAAAGCTATAATATTTTAACAGATGCGCAGCATGGTTTTAGGCCAAATAGAAGCACGGCAACAGCATTGAGTAAGTTTACCAACGACATAAATAACTCATTAAATTCGAAAGAGGTGGTTTTATTAATTTTTATTGATTTTAAAAAAGCCTTCGATACTCTTGACCATGAGGGCTTGCTGCAGGCTATGGATGAGTGTGGAATACGAGGACCTGTAAAAGAGTGGTTCAGGCAATATCTAGACAAAAGATACCTAAAGGTTAGGCTTAAAGGAGCAGACAGTGAACTCGGTAAAGTCAACTATGGGGTGCCGACTGGGTCGGTTTACGGGCCGGTGGGGTATATCATGCACGTCAATAGTATGGTTAATGTAATTAAAAACTGTAATACCTATATGTATGCAGACGACACGTGCTTGGCATACAGCGGCCGGGACTGTGAACTGATCCAGTCGGCAATCCAAGAGGATTTAGATAATGTAGTTAAATGGGCGCACGATAATGGTATTCTTATTAATATTAATAAAACAAAATGTATGTTAATATCGTCTCCGTATAACCATTTAGCTAAAAATGCCTGTATCTCGGTAAAGGGTCACTCGTATGAATGCCTCCATGATAACAAAGTGAATTGTCAATGTGAGTGTATTGAGCGCGTGGCGAAATATAAGTACCTAGGATTAACAATCGACGAAAAATTTACCTGGGACGCTCATGTAGACACGGTGTGTAATAGATTACGCTCTGTACTAGGTAAACTTAAAAACATAAAGTATGTAGTTAGTAGGCGGATACTCTTTATCCTTTACCATGCACTTGCAGAGGCAACAATAAACTACGGTTTGGGTGGTTATGGACTAACGTTTCCGGTACATTTAGATAAAATTAAAAAATTGCAAATAAGGTTTTTAAAATTACTAGTAAACAAGGCAACTAAAGACGGTATGAATAAGGAGTACGAAAAATTGTTTAAAATTTGTAGAATATTACCTATACAGAAAAAAGTAAAATTAACTATAATCTTAGAACAGCACAACAAAATCGAACACAAAATAAAGAAAGTGTATAGCCAACCAAGCCGTAAAGTAAAACAGAGGGACAAATATTCAGTCCCTAAAGTGAATAATTACTTTGGTCAAAGGATGCGGCAATGGCTTATTCCAAAATTGTTAAATGAGCTACCAAGACAAATGGAAACTGAAGCCATTTCCAAAAACGCCTTAAAAAATGTCCTCCTGAAACATTATCTAGGCTTGTGTCCATAGTGTTAGTTAAGGCGCAGTTGCGCGACTTTTGGTGATTTTGGATTGAACGTTACGTCTGGGCGACATGTCTTATTTCTTTGAAAGTGATATTATGTTGCTCTGGGAAATTTTCTTCGTGATTTGATGTGTGAACATTTGAAATTATTTATTTATAACATAGTGTAATTAATTTGTGAAGTTGTGTTTGACGCGGATGAGGGGTTGGGAGTCGCGCAGAATATGTTGAGCGTGTTTTTATGGAACCTTCACCATTTTAAGGGTAGTTTGATTGTTTATCTTTTAGTGTACCTACGTGTTTTAGTATGATACCTGTTGTTTTGTGTGTAATGGATGAGTTAGTGCTTCTGATTTGGGAAAGCGCTCCTTGATGGGCGAGTCCTATTGCTGGGTCGACGTGAGACGCGTTGCATGGGCTCGGCGTGGAGCGCGCAACCTGGCTACTCAAGGTCGTTAATATATAGCTGCGCCTTAAATAAATAGTTATGTTATGCAGGCGCGGGCCCGCCAGTCTAGCATGCGCGCGCGGCGTATTGTAGTGTTGAGTTTGTGAGTCGGTGTCGGGCGGCCGGCGCGGTGTCTCGCTTGCGCTGGGTTGTCTCCCTCCAGCGAGATGCGGTGGCGGTCGTCGCGTCGGGACGATTAGATTGTGAGCATGCGCTGCTCATGCTGGCCTGGCGGGCCAGTGGCCGCGCACTTAGATTCTTATATATATATATTTTTTTTTAAATGTTTTATAGCAATCATGTTAGTATTATGATAAAGTATGTACGAGTATGTGTCCACGAGAATACTGCCGATAAACTGTACTGCAGTTTGGCAGAAGACATAAATTTTTAACAATTTGTATTTAAGTTTATGAATAAAGGATTAAAAAAAAAAAAAAAAAACTGAAAATAACTCAATTGACCGAACAAAGTTCGAAGTCTGCCCAGTCCTGTGGACGGCGAGTAGTGGGTAGCTCACCGTCCGATCAGCACCAGGCCCGAGAGTCGACGGCACGTAGTGTTCCACGCGCGCCTCAAAGAGTTGTCAGCAATCATGACTACGGGGCCCGTCATGACCGATGCCTTCCCAGGGGTTGTGGATTAATTCGAAACAGAGTTAAAGCGCCCCTGGGCACTTGTTATTTATTTTATATAATTTTGAGAGACTGTCACAATGTCGATCTCTCGTAGTAGATTATGGTCCACTCTTTACCCTGAGGTCTTCAAGCGAGATCATGGTGAGGATGAATCCTCTATCAATCTGAATTCAAAATTCTGTTATATGGATGTATTTTGTATCGTAATGAAATTCTGTTCTAAATAATATGAAATTTTTCGTATCTTCACTTAAATTTACTACTACTTAAACCCAACCACATAGGCCAACTATATATCTCTGCATTTGTACAATGGTGTAGTTGATTTTTTTTAATTATTTTTACTAGTAATTTACTTTATTCAAAATCGAAAATAGAAAGAATTATTCAAATCCGTTCAAAATTAAGTAAGTTTTAAACATATCAAATATGTGGAAAGAGAAAACTGTAAAGTTACAGAAAAAACTGGCCACGTGCGTGTCGGATTTCGCACAGTAAGGGTTCCGAACCAAATATTGGTATGTTTTATTAAAGTATACGTAATAATAAACATTATCACCAAATTTCAAGTTCATAGGTCAATGGGAAGTTAAAAAATTCTTCGTAACCAAATTTTGTGACAAACGACGGGCGGACGGGTAGACAGACGAAGACGTGAGTGACAACAATAGGGCTCCCTTTGGACCCACTGACCACCGCCATTAGGTAACGCGAGTGGAAAAGAGATTTACCCCATTTTTCCTTATATCTAATATTTGAAATGCTAATTGTTGCTTCATTTAATAAATAGTTTTGATGCTGTTGTCAGAAAAAAAAATATTTTTACCAGCTTTTATTTAACTTGCAATGTATGTACTTACAATGTAACTATGTTTGTTAGGGTGGAATCTTGCAACTCAAATTATCCCACTTCCCGATGTCCGATTGGACTCTTTGGTGTATAAATACACTAAATTATCTTCAAAGTATCTTCGGTGAAAATACAATATTATAGAACTATGGAGCTGGTCTGATGATAGAGTCGGAAGATGGCTATAGGAACTTCTGAACTAAACAAGATAAACCCATCGAGTCTGGACTCGATTGATTCTTTTTGAGGAGCATTTTATGCCTACACGATATCCAGGGTCTGATGATGAAGGTGGCCACAGCATCTCTGTAATAAAACAACATAAGCCCACCGAGTTTGGGTATTTTTTTTTTTTAAACAAGCCTTTATCTGGGAAAATTAACTAAAATGTTAAAAATATATTCTAGTAAGTAGTTGGCGTGCGTGTACTTTCCTATATTCTTGAAAGCTTGAGGCACGGAAGTATAGTAAGTAACTAACCTGTAACCTGTGACGGGTCTGCCTCAAACTTTTAGGAATATAGGTAAAAGCCATCTCTTCCTTCTAAACCGACTCCTCCTTCTGCGAAGCAGTAATGCTCGCGAAGAGGGAGGCGGCAAGGGTGAGAGAGACTCAACAACAGAGTCGCCCCCACGCCCTCAGCAGCAGCCGCCTCAGGAGACGCCTGGGGCTTCCGGCGCCGCGAGACGATCTCCGGCCACCGTAGACCCGGGCCTGCGGACGACGAGTAATGGGTAGCTCGCCGTCCGATCAGCACCAGGCCTGAGAGTTGACGGCGCGTAGTGTTCCACGCGCGCCTCAAAGAGTTGTCAGCAATAAGGACGGGGCTCGTCATGGCCGATGCCTGCCCGGGGGTTGAGGATAAATTCGAAACATAGCTACCTCGCCCCTGGGCACTCAGGGCAGGAAGGAACAGGGGTGGGTTTTAGTCAGTAAGAGTCTGACACGCCCTCCCGCTCCACCCTAGAGCGGGAGAAGTCATTGGATGATTTCCCAACCCACAAAAAAAAAGAAACCTACACTCCAAATACTTACTAGAATATAGTTTTAACTTTTTAGTTCATTTTCCCAGATAAAAGCTTGTTTTAATTTTTTTTTTTTTATCTTTCATTTATTAGTGTTATTTGTTGTATCATACAAAATATTGTACAAAAATAAACACAGGAGAATACGAGTAAACTGATTGCAATTTAGTCGTTTGGCCACGATCTCCTCCGATCAAACCATCTCACGATGGAAAGTAAACAAGGTAGGTCCCAAGTGTTGAGGTCACAGGCCAAAGGGTCAGGTGGCCATTCAATCCTCAAATGCATTACAATATGAGCAGCTATTATAGTAAATATCCATATCCTTTTTAGAGTTGAGCTGAATGGTGCCTACGCAATGTGCAAGAACCGCAAATAAGATATATTGTAATCGGGTGCTAAATGTGGGTAGGTCAGTCACCTTTTTTTTGTGGGGTGGGTAATCGTCCATTGACATCTCCCGCTCTGGGTGGAGCGGAAGGGCGTGTCAGACTCTTACTGACCAAAATCCACCCCTGTTCCTTCCCTGCCTGAGTGCCCAGGGGAGCGGTAAATCTGTTAAGAATTTATCCGCTACCCCTGGGCATGTAGGCACCGGCTGTGATGGGCCCCGTCAGTGGTGGCTAACAATCATCTCTTTGAGGCACGCGTGGAACACTACGCACCGTCGACTCACGGGCCTGGTGCTGATCGGACGGCGAGCTACCACTACTCGCCGTATGCAGGCCCGGGTCTACGGTGGCCGGAGATCGTCTCGCGAGCGTGTTCTGTGCTAAGCTCACGTAACGCGTCGTACGTCCACCCAGTAATAGGACTCCCCCATCAAGGAGCGCTGTCCGAAATTAGACGCATTATTCATTAATTATACATAAAACAACAGGTATGATACTAAAACACGTATACTAAAATATAAATAAATAAATAAAACATATAAGGTGAAGGTTTCATAAAAATACCATAAAAATACGCTTTATAGTTTTTGCGTGACTCTCCTATTAGAAACGTGTTTTTTTTGCTCGATCTTAAATAATGGCAACAAGTAGACGCTTGAAATGCTCACAGAGTTTGTATTGCTACGAGTATATTCGCTAAAAAAATATAATAAAATAAAATTTGACGGTTAGGAACCTTTCATGCGCGAATCCAACTCGCACTTGGGCGGATTTTTTTTAACTGTATGTGGCCAGCCTTAAGTTTGCATTCAAACTGTATCACCAACTGTGTCTTTACAAGCCAAATCGTTCAATGAATAACTCCACATAACTCGGCGTTTGCACAGATTCAATAGCTGACATTGAATCTCAAATAAATTCATTCTATTATACTTCTACACATCTGAACGGCCTTTACCCATTACGTTTCATATACCGATTCTATTCAAAATTATGACTTTGACCTAGCGGTCGTGAAAAGATGTGAAATCATTTTATCAGAATACCTTGTGCCAAAAAGGGCTTAAGGTATCAATTTCTGCCTCTGATTTGACATTTGACCTAAATGATGGGGGCAATGACCGCCATCTATTCTCAAGGTTAGCTGACGAATTAGAGCAATTATTTTGATGTCAAACTATAGAGCGTGATTTCCAATGTATTAAAGCATACCTCGACTTTTATTACAAAATCCTGTACATATCTATTGTTTCAACTAATAAAGTTGAGTTAATATGCTGTTTTAATAAGTAACTACAGTGTACAGGATAATAAACTGTGATTTATGATGTAAAACACCTATTAGCGCGGCTTGGCAGTAAAATCGACTTGAATGCCGTGACGGCAAACGGCATGACGCTGTCGTACCACGATGTCCCCACTACGCCGCCGCTCTCGACTCTCTTCTCCCTAGAAACATCTATGCGAAAAAAAGTAACACAACACACAACTACAATTACAACAACAACACAGCCCCACTACCGACAGCAACAACATCACAACACCACCACCAACAACAACAACAACAACAACAACAACACAACACCATTAACAACAAAATTTTGAATTCTAATATTAAAATAAATGTTTCACATCTGCCGGGCGTCCCGTGACGCCCGACTTTTTTCCTAGGTACCTACACACAATGTTAGGGGTCCATTACACGGTGAGTTTTGCTTTCAGTAACCACAGAGAAAAAGACAAGGTGTTTCCCGTTACAAATAAAATCAAACAAACATTCTTTTATGTTATTTATCGATTCAAATACATAAAGTTTAATATTATAAGTTCTCATTATTTACTCCTAATTTGCTGCATATTGCGTGTTTGTTATTAATTTTTTTTTTTTTTCGTTTTTAACGTCGACTGCGCTCGTGCAGGGTATAGGTTCTCCTATGTATTATTAGAATGGATAACCTAAGTTAATAATAATTATGTGATTTACTTTTTTAGTTATTCATTTCTAAAATACCAAAACAAGTTAGTAAAATTACTAGCTAATTGAATTCATATAGAGTAAGTAGGTACCTAATTAATATAAAATAAAAGGCAATCAAAAACGCAAAAATTTGAAAATAAATAATAAAAAAACCGAAGGCAATTTAGTTTGATTTTATTTGTAACGGGAAACACCTTGTCTTTTTTCAACAAACTAACCGTTGGTGAACTTTGACAAAACCTTACACTAGCAGGAGACGTTTTCAAGTTGTGTATTGTCAAGACTTCGGTAAAAAAAAAATATTTAAAAATAAAAATTCGGTACAAGTAGTTCGTCTAGGGCCAGCAGGCGAATTAAATAGTAGGTTTTAGAAGAAAATAGTATGTGGTAAAATAATTAAGGGATGGCCATTCTTTCACCCAACGCTTTCTTTTTAACCGACTTTCGAAAAAGGAGGAGGTTCTATGTTCGACTGTATGTATGTTTTTTTTTTTTTTTTATGTATGTCCGCGCATTTCTCCGTCAGTTGTGGACCGATTTTCAAAATTCTCTTTTTATCCGAAAGAATATACTCCCGAGGTGGTCCCATAAAAATTTTATTGAAATTGCTTTAGCGCTTTTTGAGAAACTGAACAAAAACGAAAAATACGCAGATCTTGATGACGTTTTTGTGTACTCCAAATGTTTAAATTCCACGTTCCATGTTATTGGGGTTTTTAGTTCTGGGGTATAACAACTAAAAAGCGAAAAATAAAAACTTTTTTACAAAAAAACAACCGACTTCCAAAAAAAATACACTAAAAATTTAAAAATAACTTTAGTTTCGGAAGTCAGTGTCAAATATCGAAGAAATAAAATACAAACACCGACTTCCGAAATAAAAGTTATTTTTAAATTTTTAGTGTATTTTTTTTGGAAGTCGGTTGTTTTTTTTGTAAAAAAGTTTTTTACGTGATTTTTGCTTAACATCGCAATGAAATTTTAAATACCTATACTGGATTTTCCTAAGAATATCCATTAAAATCTTGAGTGAACATGTTTATTCTCTGAAAATTATGGGTATGACTGACAGTTAGTGAGAACGATTGTCTAATGTCGATTGAATTTCATCACTCACCATCAGTCATATTTATGACTTTTGGAATTGAGTGACGCTTGCGTAAGCGTGTAGTGGTCCCATAAAAAATTATATACGATTGTCTATTCTATAAAATACATATAATAAAACAGTTTAAAATGCCTTGAAGTACCGATACAATTACAAAAAATCTTTCACAGTAAGAAAGCTACACTAATCGCTGAGTGCCATTATTTTTAATCACAGCAAAATTCACAGTTTTAGTGGGATATGCTGTCCTGCCAGGGTTGCGGGAGTGTGTAAAATGGAGTCACCATGGCCATGTCACGGACAACTCAAGAAACATGGGTTAATGGGTAGCTCGCCGTCTGATCAGCACCAGGCCCGAGAGTCGACGGCGCGTAGTGTTCCACGCGCGCCTCAATGAGTTGTCAGCATTCATGACGGGGCCCGTCATGGCCGATGCCTGCCCAGGGGTTGTGGATAAATTCGAAACAGAGTTACCACGCCCCTGGGCTCTCAAGGCAGGGAAGGAACAGGGGTGGGTTTTAGTCAGTAAGAGTCTGACACACCCTCCCGCTCCACCGTAGAGCGGAAGATGCCATTGGATGAATTCCCACCTCACAAAAAAAAAAAAAACACGAGTGGGTTTTAGTCAGGAAGAGTCTGGTAACTCACCCAAAATGGGAGAAATTAGGTATGATTCCTCAACCAAAAAAAAATGGGATGGGCTACGGAACCGAAGCCGCGGTAAAAATAAAGATACAAATAAATGAGAAAAATAAACTCATTCGTATAAATATCTGAATATGATTTATAACAACGTTGAGCACAGTGATCCCTTTCTGTGGTTTATGATTAGCGTAGACAGCGTATTGTATTCTTTTATTGTGTTTGCCTGTTTTTATTATCTGTGTTTAACATGGCAGTATCACGCTATGGCGGGAAGCGAACGTGAAATCACTCCATATACTCGTATTTCTTGTGTAAGCAAAAAATATCTTAGTACTTTTAATAACAAACACAGTTTTGCATGCTTATATAATGCTTTATTTTTATTTGCATTTTGTTATTATTTACCGTTGTCAATTCCACTTTTATCATCATTTCAGCCGAAAGACGTCCACTGCAGGACATAAGCCTCCCCTAAGTGTCACCAAAACGACTGGTCCTGTGCGTCTCGCATCCATCGGATTCATCTCACCAGGTCATCGGTTCACCTTGTGGGAGGCCTTCCAACGCTGCGCCTTCAGGTACGCGGTCGCCACTCCAGAACCTCTCGGCCCCATCGACCATCTGTTCTGCGAGCAATGTGGGCACAGCTTTCAGTTTAGCGACTCTTTACTAAGGGCCAATTTCACCAATGAAACTAATCGCGATTAGTTTAAACTAAACTCAGTTCATTTATTCGAGATTAAAGCTTCATTTTGCGTTTCACCGAAAACTAGGCGTTTAGAATTTAAACTAAGTTAAGCTTACACTAGTTTAGCTTGTAGTGGTGAAACACAAAATGAAGCTCTAATCTCGATTAAACACATAAACTGAGTTTAGTTTAACTAATCGCGATTATTTTCATTGTTGAAATCGGCCTTAACTCCGGCCACACTAACTCCGGCTTGCAACTGAGAAATTTCAGATGGAAAAACCCACGAGCCGAGTGGGCTTTTTCCCGGTTGATGGCAATAGGATGGGACTTACACACTAAAAATAACAGGCGAACTATGTTTTGCTTTTTGTACACCTCTGCATAACCCTTTGATGGTATTTGTTTAAGTTCCATCGCAGATCTATTGCCACCAAATGCGTCAGGCTGCTTGAAAGTAACTTGTTTTGAACTTTTTAGTTTTAATTACAGTCGGGTTTTATGAAAATTTGCATTTCTTATTTCCTACATTTCAGTCAGTTTTATTTTTGAAATCGCCTTCTAAAGCCTTCTCCCTTTGTTTTAATATTCCACATGACCGTGTCACAAAAAAAACTGGCCAAGTGCGAGTCGGACTCGCACACGAAGGGTTCCGTTCCATAAACTATCAAAAAATAAATAAAGTAATAGTAATAATAAAATTAAATATTTATTTTATTAATTTAATAATAAAAAATATTATTATTTTTTGTTATAAGTAGCGGCAACAGAAATACATAATATTTTGTGAACAACTGTTTACCTATTACGGATCAAAAGATACAGCCTGCTGACAGACAGACGGACAGCGGAGTCTTAGTAATAGGAACCCTAAAAACGACCACACTACCTAATGGCTGCCGCCATTTTTTATTTTTTATTCTTGTAGCCTGTATGTCACATGGGTTATCACGATCCATTTGATGATACGTCATTTTGAACAAATCCATGCATTCGTTTATGCTTCAGAGCGTGCCAAAGAAACATAAATGTACTGTTGCTTGAGACAAATTACTTTTCTGTTAGCGGTCACGCTGACGCTTAGTACAAAATGTATGGCAATGACATTACTGGACGTGAGTTACGTGACAGTTCTCTTCGCAGGTAATGTCATTGCCTTACATTTTTTACTAAGCGTTAGCGTGAACAATAACAGAAAAATAATTTGTCTCACCCCCCTGCCCCCTTAGTCAAGTAACTTTTATAATAGCGCTAACGCTAACGCTTCGTGCAAAATGTATGGCACATTACCTGCGGAGAGAACCGTCACGTGACTCACGCGCAGTAATGTCGTTGCCATAAATTTTGCACGAAGCGTTAGCGTTAACGTTAACAGAAAAGTATTTTGTCTAAAGGCTCTGAACAACTTAAGAAAAAACATGATAATCGTAAAGAATTTGATTAAAATTGATGAGTACTAAACACAATTCTTATCTCTATCCGTTGTGTACTTCTGTAAACATTACAATAATGATTTCAAATAGTAATCTGTAATAAAGATAAAACGAATTGCTGTATAGATACCACAATAATCTATTTATCATTGTAATTAACAACAAGTACATTGTTAATCTGGTAGTTATTCTATAAGGTTAAGTAAGAAATCGTATACGGACTTATCACACGGTGGTGTAATGCTTCCTCTTTTATGACAGTAGAAGGATAAATTCCTTTCAACACACTTAAGGGAAGAATCGCCAAACTGAAGTGGTAGTGGGCAGGGCACATTGCTCGCAGAACAGATAGTCGATGGGGCGGAAAAATTCTGGCATGGCAACCGCGTACCGGAAGATGCAGCGTTGGAAGGCCTCCCACAAGGTGGACCATTGACCTGGTGAGGGTCGCGGGTAGCCGATGGATGCGAGACGCACAGGACCGATCATTGTGGCGACACTTGGGGGAGGCCGTCTTTCGGCTGAAATGATGATGATGATGATGACACTTAAGGTGGTATTATACCGGCAAGGTGAGGCGTGGATTGGATGGGCGAGAGTCAAGATCACGCTTATCCTTTTACACCGAAAGATGTCTTGCGATGGCCAGCGGAGACCGAGCGGGTCCTCGATGGCCGGTGCAAGATTTGTAGGTATATCCGTTTTACAAAGTAAATAAATACTCTAATCTTAAAGTAAAAAGGTTCAATATTGTACAAACATATACAGGGTGTAACGGAAAGGTGTGGTCATATTTTAGGAGCCGGTTCTGCTCATGGAAATGAACAACTTTATCTAAGAAAAATAGAAAATTCACAAAAAAAAAATTGGACTTACCATACAAAGTTATCATCAGCTGATCAATATTTGTATGGGAAGTAAAAATATTTTTTTAGGTTTACCTCGGATTTTCTTGAAGAAAGTTGTTCATATCGATGGGCAGATACAATTCTTAAAATATGACCACACCTTTCCGTTACACCCTGTATTTTAATTCTCGCCTAGCATATCCTCGCGCATCTAGACCATGCCACACCAAAGATGGGCAGGGCGTGGAGAGACATTTTGCCATAAAAATTTAAATTTTCGCCCGTCCCATCTACGCCTCGCCTGGCCGGGGTAAAACCACCTTTACTCAAAAACCCGCCCCGCTACCGCTTTTAGACGTAGTGTAGCCGCCAGCCCCGGCCACAATCTGTATCTATATATAAAATTCAAAGTCCTGACTGACTGAATGACTGATAAATCAACGCACAGCCTAAACCGCTGGGTCCGAGAGACATGGAATTTAGAGAGTGTATTCTCTGTGAGGAGTAGTATCCACTAAGGAAGGGTTTTTTAAAATTCGACCCTAAAGAGGATGAAAAAGGGGTTGACAATTTATAACGAGGAAGTACTAATTCAACGCGGGCGAACCCAGTGGCAGAAGCCAGTTTATTATATTAGTTGTACAAAAAAAAAGGCTTATTTGCCCGCCAGCCCCCACTACGCCGCATGAAAAAGAATCCGCGATCCATTTCTCACAATTATTTCTTACTAATTATGATGTTGTCATACTTATTATTATCGTGTGTGTTGAAAAATTCTTCTTCATCGCTGGAGGTGAATCTGTGAAACACTTCCAGGACGGGCAGAACCGTCCTGAAAGTGTTTCACAGATTCACCACCATTCCTTATCCGTCCACTTTTCCCACTACAACCAGTTTTTCGTCGTTTGACATAAACGTACTCGTACATACAGTATTCCCAAATTACGAGTAATAACGCTCATGCAGATCTTCGCTAATTGTCGTATTCCCGGAAACACCCGAATCATTGATCTCGAATTCTACTAAATTATTCATGAAGAAAATGCACTTAACCACTCTACAGGGTGTAACGGAAAGGTGTGGTCATATTTTAAGGACTGCATCTGCTCATCGATATGAATAACTTTCTTCAAGAAAACCTGAGCAAATTCTCAAAAAAAAGTTTTTACCTCCCATACAAACATTGATCAGCGGATGATAACTTTGTATGGAAAGACCATGTTTTTTTTTGGGAATTTCCATGGACAGCACCGGTTCTTAAAATATGACCACACCTTTCCGTTACACCCTTTATATACATATCGGCTTCCGACGGTCGGGGAATACGACCGTTGCCGAACAGTGACGAAGATTTCTATGCGCATTATCACTTTGGGAGACCTGCATATCCCGAGCCTAGCCTTAGGGACTAGGGCGTTTTGGAGCCGAGAAACTACAATGTCATAACTGACCCTCTTGCATCAAAATGTTGTTGTTTTGGTACCTAGTTTGTTGTTGTGTTGTTTCTATTCAAGGACTCATCTACTTTTCTAACCACCATAACCTTTGATGGAATTGGCCAGTTGTTTCAGCTTGTTTTTAGGGTTCCGTACCCAAAGGGTAAAACGGGAATTACTAGATAATGGAATTATTAGACCTATTACTAAGACTCCGCTATCCGTCCGTCTGTCTGTCTGTCTGTCTGTCCGTCTGTCACCACATTTGAATTTTTCACAGATGATGTATTTCTGTTGCCACTATAACAACAAATACTAAAAAACAGAATAAAATAAATATTTAAGGGGGCTCCCATACAACAAACGTGATTTTTTTACATTGTACGGAACCCTTCGTGCGAGAGTCCGACTCACACTTGAATGATTTTTTTTATACCTTTCACCTTGCGATACTAATTTCATTTGTAATGTTCAATCAATTTTCTGTCAAAATTAACAAGTTGTTGTTTTTAAACTATGCACCTCTTTTATTTTATCTTGGTTGGACCTGAAATTAATTAAGTTACAATAAGGTTAATTAATGAAGGCTGTTAAACTTTTTATTTGCTATTTTAACTCGGTAGTGACAGTTTACTAACTACATTAATTATTATCTTTTTAGGGCGTACCTAGATGTGTTGCGGAGACTTCGACTGTTTGGATAGTGTGGAGTAGGTTTAATTTTATTCAAAACCTTCCTAAGGTGTCCATTACACACGTGGAGATCTGCCCCGCTTGGGCGGAGCACCACCGTCTCCTCATGGAGGCGATCGGCGGCAGGGACCTCTCGCGCCCGGCCCTGGTCCAGGTAATGGTACGGAGCGAGAGAGAATGGGAAGCAGTCTCCTCCTTCTGCGAAGCAGAAATGCTCGCGAAGGAGGAGGCGGAACGGGTGAGAGAGACTCAATGGAATCGGAATCGCCCTCACGCCCCCAGCAGCAGCCGCCGCAGGAGACGCCCTGGGCGTCGGGGGTCGCAAGACGATCTCCGGCCACCATAGACGCGGGCCTGCAGAGTAATGGATAGCTCAAAGTTTGATCAGCACCAGGCCCGAGAGTCGACGGTGCGTAGTGTTTCACGCGTGCCACAAAGAGATGTCAGCAACAAGTGACGGGGCCCGTCATGGCCGATGCATGCATGCCAAGAGGTGTCGGATAAATTCGAAACGAAGAAGCCAATGAACGATTTTCAACCCAAAAAAGGTATCCATTACACACGCTCATATGCAAGTGACACTCAATTCCAAAAGTCATGACTCATGGTATTTTTTCGTGCAACCATCTTTTTCAGGGTTCTGTACCCGAAGACTCCAAACGGAGCCCTACTCACGTGTCCGTCTGTCTGTTCGTCCGTCGTCTGTCACAAAATTTTGTTACGAAGAATTTTTAACTTCCCTCACATAGGTCAATACCAATGAACTTAAAATTTTGGTGATATTATTTATTATTACGTATACTTTACTAACAAATACCAATATTTGGTATTTGTGAAATCCGACACGCAATTGGCCAGTGTTTTGGAACGAAGTTCCTTATCGCGCGTTGTGAAAGGGGGCTAGACGGAAAAAAATCTTACGAAAAGTTGTCACGACACTAATGAGGCTGTCCATCCAAAAAGATTGTGTTGGAAAAACAATCTAATAAAAACTTCTTGTATTTTTGGTGGGTAGGTACAAAGTTTGAGCAGATCAAGCATTATCAAACATTATTTGTTATAGTTGTTGTTATTGCTAAAGAGTTGAGTTGAGCTGAGCTAAGCTGAGCTGAGCTTCCTTCACTAATTAATTGAAAGGAACTTCGTTCCATCCGGGTGTCCCTTGACACCTCTCAAGTTTTTTTACTGTTGTTATGCACACGTTTGACCACTATCTCACCTGATGGTAAACGATGATGTGGTTGAAGATGGAGCACGCCTGCCTAGAAATTCATCTGTCACTGTATTAGAAGATAGGATCTTCATCAGTCAACTTTTTCTTTTTTTAACCGACTTCGAAAAAGGAGGAGGTTATCAATTCGGATGTTTGTATTTTTTTTTTTTTTATGTATGTTCGGGCATAACTCCGTCATATATTGACGGATTTGCAAAATTCTTTTTTTGTTCGAAAGGGGTTTATTCCGAAATGGTCCCATTTAAATTTCAAAAAGATCTGATGATGGGTTTCGGAGACAGACAACGGAACTCTTCAAAAATTGACAGCAAATCAACCGCGATTGCTGCTATCGTATGTCTATGAATTGTTAACACAGTTTAATGGGGAACCAACACTAAAAAGTGAAAAATAAAAAACTTTTTTACAAAAAAATAGAACCGACTTCCAAAAAAAGTGCAAAATAACTTTAATTTCGGCAGTCGGTGTCAAAAAACAAAGACACAAAACAGGAACACCGACTTCCGAAATTAAAGTTATTTTGCACTTTTTTTGGAAGTCGGTTCTATTTTTTTGTAAAAAAGTTTTTTTTTAAATTTTGTTTTCGCATTGTTAGTACATTTAGCCAGTCTCAAGTTTAGAAAGTATGTAGTTTTTGATACAGAACACTGTTACTTTTTTCCGTTAGAATGCATCTATACCACATTCTAATGTTTTTGGAGTATTTGGCAGCAAATGAGTCGAGTCAGCCTTTCTTGGCAAGCTTCGCTGACGTAGTCAATAGGTCATCATCATTCTCCTGCCCCTATCCCTATTTATTTGGGGTCGGCGTAACATTTCTTTTTCTTCCATACTCTTCTCTTAGTCATCATCTCTGCAGTCACCCCCTTTTTATCCATATCCTCTTTCACATAGTCCAACCATCGTTTCTTTGGCCTTCCCCTACTCTTATAGCCATCCACATCCATACACAAGACTTTCCTCACGACATTTTCTTCATTCCTCCGCATCACATGCCCATACCACGACAACCGATTTCCACACAACTTTTCAGTCAGCGGTGTCAATTTCTTTTTTTTTTCTTTTTTTTAGTAGTCAATAGGTACTACGACAAAATTCTCTAACTAACTTCATTTAACCGAGATCGCACCTATTTCAATGATTCCACATATTATGGTCAAGTTGCCTAGACACTTGAGACACAAAACTAGACATAAGAATATCCATTAGGAAACAATTTGCGAATACTTAAAACAGTCACTGAACATCACTCGAAAAATTCCCGCCACAAACTTCAGTCAAAACCTTGACTATGGTTAAACTGACAGCAAAACCTAGCGTGTAATGGATGCCTAACTATGTAGAGGTCGGCTGCCAGTCTAACCGGATGAATCTGAATCATATCATCATCATCAGCCTTTTAATGTCCCTACTGCTGGGGCACAGGCCTCTCTGTGAGAGAATATGGGCCGTAATCCACCACGCGGGCCCAATGCGGGTTGGTAGATGGCACATGTCTTCGAATTTTTGGTTCTAGGACATGTCGGTTTCCTCACGATGTTTTCCTTTACCGTTCTGAGAGCAGTGGTGATGAAATAATTTACAAAAATTAAATCGCCAGGCTGGGTTTGAATTCACGACCTACAACTTGTAAGTCACGGCCGTTTACACTGGGCCTCCACTGCTTTCAACCAGCTTAATACCAGCATACAGAGGAATCTCAGTACGTTAAGATAGTCACCCATCCAAAGACCGACCTCGGTAACCGTTGCTTAATCTCGAACATCGGACGGAGCTAGTAGTATATTATGAAGGTTTAAGCAAGTTTTTTTACAATTTAAGAGTCTCCATTTAGCTGATGCCTAGTGGGCAAAGGACTGTGGTTTGCTGTTTTGTACATCGTTACATTAAACCTATTTAGATGAGTACGCTTCTTTTAAATCGTTGTCAGACATTTCCGAGCTAAAAATAGTCAAGATAGAGACTATTTTTAGCTCGTTTAGAGTGTTCCAATCGTGGGCGTAAGTTAATAAGATCCACTTGTGACCTAATCTAGTGCAATTCAAGATTACGCAGGATGATACCAAGTACAATAAGAAACTAGTTTAAACTGAACTAGGACGAGAATCGTACATTAAAATTATGAGGCAATCTTAAAAACACTCAAAAAAAATTACTGTCACTTAGTTTTTTTTTTACAAAAAAAAAAGTAACATTCCAACAAAAACAAATTGATTAAGTTCCAACTTATTGAGTTATTTGTAAGGCAGAAAATAAATTATATTTCAAAGACATGGCTCATATACATATAGTAACACTACTCCTCTAGGCTTCAAGTATTTGGTTGTTGGTGTTGGTAAAGAACTGTACGGAACGAGTGCCCACCAAAAAGAAAAAACTGCAAGTATACAAGATGTCTAAATTATTATGCATGTTGAAGATTGTTAGTACCTAACCACTCAAGAAGGTACCTACTCTTATGGCAAGTAGAAATAGCGATGATTATAAATTTTACACGTGGACGCAATTTAAAAAGATTTACAATCCACTTTCAAGTTTGAACCATTGAGTAAAAGTAATTATTTCATGAAGTAACTAGCGGCTTCGGACTTTTGCAATATATATTTTTTTCAATCTCCTTAAAAGTTTTCTTTCATACAAACCTTGCCCTGACAATTATAACGAACACACCAAACAAAATTTATTAGCCAAACAGGTGTAGTCGTTCATAAGTGATGCGCTTACATAAATTCGACAGTTAAGAAAATGTCGTGAGGAAAGCCTTGTGTATGGATGTGGATGGTTATACAGGGTGTAACGGAAAGGTGTGGTCATATTTAAAGAACCAGTTCTGCCCATGGAAATGAACAACCTTCTCTAAGAAAATACCCGAAAAAAAAATTGGACTTTCCATACAAAGTGATCATCAGCTGATCAAAATTTGTATGGGGGGTAAATTTTTTTTTTGAGAATTTCCTCAGTTTTTCTTGAATAAAATTGTTCATAGCAATGGGCAGATGCAGGTCTTAAAATATGACCACACCTTTCCGTTACACCCTGTATGCAAGTAGAGGAAGGCCAAAGAAACGATGGATGGACTGTTTGAAAGAGGTCATGGATAAAAAGGGGGTGACTACAGACTAGAGATGACGACTAATAGAGAAGTATGGAAGAAAAAGACATGTTGCGCCGATCCCAAATAAATTAGGATAAGGGCAGCAAAATGATGAAAGTTTATTTTAAGACAAGCCGCTTCCTCTTACAAGAGCCTGAGTACGTTACTCGAGCGCATGCGTATGTCGCGTGTGTCTACGTCATTGCGCGCACAGCACGTGCGTGTGCGGACAGGGCCGCATTCGTGATAATATAAATTAATATTAGGTACATGAAAGTTAAATAATAACCTATCTTTATAATGTAGTTTAAAGCAGGTAGTCTACCAAGAGCCTTCTTCCGCTTCTGGTGTATCATTTTAAGCCAGGGAAATGTCCGAAAGATCCTAAAAGCTACCGACCTATTAGTATATCCCTTATGTGTCGTACATTAAAACTTTTTGAAAGGCTAATACTTAACCGGCTCATGCCTCTAATCGAACCGAAACTAATCGCGTAGCAAGCTGGCTACAGGCCAGGAAAGTCGTGCACCAACCAGACCCTCAAACTCACGCATCATATCGAAGATGGGTTCGAGGCGAATTATGTCACAGGTGTTGCATTCGTTGATTTGTCAGTAGCCTATGATACTGTCAACATCAAACGACTCCTACTTAAGGTCGGCGAACTCACCAAAGATACAGGGTTCGTGAACTTGCTTAGCGCCATTCTAAACTAGCTTTAAATTTAAGTAAACTCTTGGCCTTTCTTCTACTGCAATCCTCGTTGCCTCTTGGCAACGAGGATTGCAGTATCCACCAGGCACGCATTTTATAGCGCAGACTTTCGCTTTTTTTGCATCTCTGCGTCTATACATTTTGTATAATGATACGTTTTCTCCGAAATAAGATGAGAAAACGTGCTAATATAGTAATTTAATTGTTTTTTTTTTAAACTCTAACTGACTAAAACCTACCCCTGTTCCTTCCCTGCCTGAGTGCCCAGGGGTGCGGTAACTCATTTTCAGAATTTAACCGCTACCCCTAGGCATGCAGGCACCGGCCACGATGGGCCCCGTCAGTGGTGGCTGACACTAATCTTTTTGAGGCGCACGTGGAACACTACGCGCCGTCGACTCACGGGCCTGGTGCTGATCGGACGGCGAGCTACCCACTGCTCGCCGTCCGCAGGCCCGAGTCTACGGTGGCCGGAGATCGTCTCGCGACGTCCTACGCCCAGTACCTCTCCTGCGGTGGTAGCGGCCGGGCGTTTCCTCCCGCCCGATTTGATGCAGGAACCTCCCGAAACAACCGTGTCCGGTGAGGACCTGCGTCAGGCGGAACGTGAATATAGTAATCACATTGGTTGACGTCATCTCTACTCCGCTCATTTGGTTGTTCGAACTATCCGTGTCTCATCTCTACTTCGTTTGTTACGATTTCGGAGGAAACTTAACAATCGCAGCAAAAATCACAAAACGCATTTAAGGCTAAATTAATTAAATCATCGTTCTATTTCGTTCAATCGTTTGAAGATGACGGAGACAGCAGGTATTATGTTTTTGGACCTGTCACAGACAAGGCCGGTTCAAAGATTTATTTCTGACACAGGGGAACTTCTGACACTTGAATCTCTCCCCCCCCCCCCTACGAATAACTCAATTACACAGTAAAGGAAAATGTTTGACACAGCATTAAGGGCCTACCTCCCCATAAGTAGCGCCCTCATTGAATAAAAATTCGTATCTTAGCATAGAAAATAAAGATTAAAGAATGCTATGTTGCGTTTGTTACAAATAGGATAAGATATTTTTACATTGTTAAAACAGGACTCAAAGTGTTTCGTGTCTAAAGTGGTAAGCAAAAGTGTTAAAAACTGCCGTTTTTTGGTACTTTTGCCTACTACTCTGGATACGAAACATTTTGAGTATTGTTTTAAAAACGTAAAAATACTTTATCCTCTTTGTAACAAACGCAACATAGGATTCTATAATTTTTATTTTCAACGCTTAGCTACGATTTTTTATTTAATGAGGGCGCCATTTGGCGGATATATACGCCGTAAATGTGAATCCTACTCTATACTTAGTGTACAGCACATATCTCTGCAAATAAAATACCTTCCCAATTCGTCTCTGTGCACTATCTTAGCAGTTGATAATGATGATTTTGATGTGACAGACGGGTGTGGTTGTTATTTTTTTGTTAATACTTTTACTATCAGTTTGTAGAATTGATTACATAATTAATGTAAACCTAATTATAATTTGTTTGTGAGTGACGAAATTTTTGATTGGGATGATATTTATAAGTAAAATTGTGATTGGATAAACTTCCTACTTAGATTGTATTCAGCCATTTCTACACTTTCTTAAGCATAGCATATAAAGCTGGGAACTGCTGGGACACAGGCTTCCTCTCCGTAAAAGGTAGTGGACCACAATCCACAACGCGGGTCTAGTGCAGGTAGGTGGAAGTCACATGGCGTTGAATTGTTAGTTCTGCAACATGCTGGTATCCTTACTATGTGTTTGGTGATGCTTATGAAATTTAATAAAGGAACAGTACTGATGATGATTGAACAATAAAATATAAAATGTAACTCTCTTATGTATATGTATGTATAACCCCAAACATAATACTCACACAAACATACAGACACACCCAAATCCACACACACACACACACACACATACACGCGCAAAATACACACCACGCAGTAGCAGGCTTGCATTAAATTTAGTTTTAAGTGATTTACTTGTTCGAATTATTGTATAAATTGTTAATTCTAAAGAACGGGAGAAGACACTGACTACTGTAACACAGGTCTCACCTAGCTCAGGAGTCAGGGTTTCAAACGAAAATGTATAACCTTTTTTATATCAATAAAACATTATTATTATTATTAAACTTCGAAACCCAACCTAAAGGAGTCCTAGAGAGTGAGAGTTCAGACAGCTGTTTGTAAGTTAACGTACCCGATTTAAAAACCAACCATTCACTCTTATCAGTATTGTATTTGAGCCCATGAGACACCGCATTACTTTCACAAATTTTAAGAAGTCTTCTCATTGCACCAATAGATGGGCTCAGCAGCACTATATCATCAGCGTAGCTGATGTTGTTAATGCAAACACCGTCCACGTGACAACCGATTTTAGTGCTACTGAGCCTACCTATCAGTTTGTTAATGTAGAGGTTAAAAAGACGGGGGGAGCTCAGACCCCCCTGCCTCACCCCACAATTCAGCCCATACATATCAGAATATCAGCCTACCCACTTAACTGTATTCTTTTGACTACTGTACCAATATCTAAACAGTGATATCACATCTGCCGGGACAGTAGTATCGTGAGTAAACTTATGCCAGAGCAGGTCATAATTGACCAGGACAAAAGCCCTCGATAAATCCAAAAGGCATGCTATTACAGGAGTCTTTCTATCTTTATAATATTGGACAGTCTGCTTAAGGCATAAAATTGCACTATCCGTTTATAAGTTCGGTCTAAAACCAAACTGACCATCCTCGAGAACGATATGTCTAGCTAGAGTTTTGTCAAGCAGACTATCCAATACCTTAGCACAGACAGTGGTGAGCGATATCGGCCTATAGTTGGAGATATCGGAGGCGTCACCAGTCTTATTCTTTATTACTGGTACAACAATCATATTAGTAAGTTCCACAGGTAAGTAACTATGACTTAGACATAGGTTAAAAACATAGCAAGCACCCGCGGTAAGTGTACCCCTGCGTATGATGTTCGACGCCAAAACTGTCGTGCCTCGGGGATTTTCCCCTCATCATATTCTGTATACTTCTCGCGACTTTTTTAGCGGAGAACCTTACAGTATGAGCCCCGGCCACGGCCGCCGCCGCGCCGCTATTTGACGGCTCGCTATAGCCACAGAAACACGAGTTTACATTAAAATGTTTTTGAAAAGCATTAATACGTATACTTTACTAACAAATACCAATATTTGGTGTAGCGACATCTATGACACCGCACACGAACTAAAATAGCAAAAATTCTACATCGCGCAAGCAGAGTTCTCCGCGCGATTTGAACATATAGAACAGCCCGAAATCAACCATTGGGCAGTTGCCCGGACCAGACACAACACCCGTCTGGTCGGAGGATCCTCCCTTTTCAATGGAGGTTTGCGGGACTTTACACCCTGTACCGCATACCTCTACAATGGTGACCCTCGAGCATGAACGTCAGTGCAGCCTTCGTGCAGCTACTTCAGTGTGACGTCATCATCATTGCTTCCTTCAAGCTCTTGAGCAACGAGTCATACAACCAGCCAGTACCAACGGCTTCTACGGGTATCCTGACCACCAGCATGCAGCGGATGCGCATTCCTGGTCAGCATCCTCAGCCTCTTTCATCACCATCAACCTCTTCAGCGATCTTGGCGCAACGAACAGCACTTTCGGCCGGTCGAAGAACCTCTCCTGGTCGACGCCAGCAGTCAAGCCACTACGTCGCACAGCACCACTCCGACCCACTGGAGCCTGCAGCATCATCCCGACTCACTGGGACATCATCACCCCGACTCACTGGGGCATCACCCCGACTCACTGGGGCATCATCCCGACTCACTGGGATAGCAACACCCCGACTCACTGGGGCATCACCGCAGACAGTTCCGACTCACCGTGAACTATGCGGCTCTTCCGGTTCCGACTCACTGGAACCAACCTTCCACTGGCCCGGCAAGCATCACAAGATGTATGGACGACTCATCAAGAACCATCGATCTTCGATCTCCGGAGGGGAGTGATGTAGCGACATCTATGACGCCGCACACGAACTAAAATAGCAAAAATTCTACATCGCGCAAGCAGAGTTCTCCGCGCGATTTGAACATATACAACAGCCCGAAATCAACCATTGGGCAGTTGCCCGGACCAGACACAACACCCGTCTGGTCGGAGGATCCTCCCTTTTCAATGGAGGTTGTGGAACTTTATACCCTGTTCCGCGTACATCCAAATTTGGTACGGAACCCTTACCTAATCTATGAAATCCGACACACACTTGGCCAGTTTTTATTTTTTTATAGGTTGGGAGATTATCAAATAACTTCTCCTGCTCTGGGTGGAGCGGGATGTTAGAGTCTTACTGACTAAAACCCACCGGTATTCCTTCAAATGCCTGTGCCAAGGCAAGGTGTCTCTTTAAATCTCTCTCGTGACCCTGACAGAACCTATGACCGACGAGTTGTAAGTCGAGGTCTTACTACTGGGTTACTACAGCTGAATCTGCACTATTTCTACTAGCCGTCTTCACAGTATTCATTGCGTTTTTGAAGTTATACTTTTTTTGGCGCGTTAGGGAAAAATGATGAGAGTAAATTTTCACGATGCGCGCGCACACCGTCACAAAAAACCGACACCCTGAAGTTAGCTATAGTCTGTGGTTAATGAAAAATGATTGTTTTCCTTTTGTAAACGTTGTGGCCGGTTGGTTTTTTATCTTGTTACGCCAAAGAAGTGTAACTTCTTATATGCGTCCATAAGTACACACACAATTTTTTACATTGTCAGTAGACGAATTTTAAATATTTATGAAACAATGAATCAGAAGTTTACTTCATTTGTAAAAAAACTGTGGTTGAAGCGATTGCTAGACGGTTTAAAACAGAGGTTTAAAACAGTGTGGACGCTGGTTTTAAGAGTCAACTACCCGCCAAGTGGCGCCCTCATTAAATAAAAATTCGTAGCCTAACATAGAAAATAAATATTAAAGAATCCAACGTCACGTTTGTTACAAAGAGGATAAAGTATTTTTGCGTTGCTAAAACAGATCTCAAAATGTTTCGTATCTAAAGTAGTAGGCAAAAGTGTCAAAAACGGCCGTTTTGGCAACGTGACGTTGAATTCTGTAATATTTGTTTTCTATGCTATGCTACGATATTTTATTCAATGAGGGCGCCACTTGGCCGGTAGTAGGGCCTTAAACCAAATGTAGTATGGCCGGTATGACCTCTAAATGCCCTTGGTAGAAAGGAATGCGTACCACAACTACAAACCAATACTAAACTTGAGGTGTGTGGTTTGTTTTAAACCGTGTAGACGGCAACGCCCCACTCGCATCTTTTCAAGGTGACCTTGGTTTTAGCTCGGTTTTAAACCGTGTAGGTGTAGCACAGGCTTTAAGTAGTGTGTTACACAGTTGGAGTTCAAGTAAATTATCTTGAATAAAAACAGCATTTACTACGTCCTGAGTTTTAAATAGCGAAAGAGCAGGTTTCAAAGTAGGGGTATGTATGCTCAGCAAAGAAAATAAAAGAAATAATTTTCACATATCAATTTTATTAAAATTCTTCTTGTTTCATACGAAGCTTGTATATTGATCTAATTACATCAAATATCTAACTTGCATATACATAACTTTTATACATTCAGTAATGATTTTTTACATAATTATTATATTGTTTTATTGAACTGCTTTTTGACCCAGTTAGTGAATCATGGTCTCTGTAGTGATAAGATGTAATATTAGGCTCCAAACGCAATACAAAGTAACTGAAATGATTTTTTTACTTTTAAATATACATAAACTATGAATATAAAGCTACAGTCACATTACTGGGTCGTGTCGTATCGTGGCGCGAGATACACCAATCAAGCGACTCTGTTGAAGCCTAGAGCGCGCGCACGATAGGTCTGCGTGCGGTCGATATCAGAACTAAACGTTGAAATTTAATAAAAAATCTAATAAGTCAGTCAGTTAGTTAACCAAAAAATATTGGACACCTATTTCTTCTTTTTTCACGTAAACAAAAAAACCGGCCAAGTGTGAGTCGGACTCGCGCACGAAGGGTTCCGTACCATTATGTATAAAGACGGCAAAAAAATCACGTTTCTTGTAAGGGAGCCCTCTTAAATATTTATTTTATTCTGTTTATTAGTATTTGTTATTATAGCGGCAACAGAAATATATCATCTGTGAAAATTTCAACTGTCTAACTATCACGGTTCATGAGATACAGCCTGGTGACAGACAGACAGACAGACAGATGGACGGACAGCGGAGTCTTAGTAATAGGGCCCCGTTTTACCCTTTGCGTACGGAACCTTTAAAATGAGATATAGATAAATTTCGCATCACGTCACACCGTGCGACACTTTTTACGACGAAGTGAAGTAACAAGCCTCCTGAACTTTGAGGCATTTTAAATTTGTAAATTTTAATTGGTTTGGTAAAGCAAAAAATAAATGTCTAATATTTTTTGATAATCTAACTTACGGAATAAATAGAATTATGATTATTATAGTTCTTTCAATTATAATTTGAGTTACGTAATGTCGTTTTTAGTTAACAGCAGCACGAGTCGATCCGTGGATGGGTGACCATCTTTACACACCGAGACTCCTCCGTGCCTCAGAAAGCAAGATAAGCCGTTGGTCCCGGCTGTCAATCGTGGACCTTTGACAGTCGTTACGGGTCGTCAGAAGCCCGAAAGTCTGACAACCAGTTTTATCAAGGGGTATCGTATTACCCAGTAACTGGGTTGTGGAGGTCAGATAGGTAGCCGTGTAAAATACTGTTATTAAGTTGCATCCGGTTAGACTGGAAGCCGATCCCAAGATAGTTGGGAAAAAGCTAGGCAGATTGATATCAATTTGAAGCAGCGCCACCAGCCGCACGCATATCGTGCGCCCACTCTAGATCATAATCACCAGTTTTGCAGTCAATCAACTGCATCAGAAGGCGCCAACAACACGACACAATACAATGCGAACCTGACTTTATTTATGCTTTTAATTCTGTTCTTATAAACGCTTTGGCTCAGTTTCTGGAATGAAAATGGTCGAAAAAAAAATGGACATATTGTTAAATTACTTCAATTTGTCAGACAAAAATCAAATCTTTAAAATATCTAATTAAATCGATTTTTGCCTCGAAATCCGTTGACTACGCGTTTAATAACATAATAATTACTATTCAGAAACCTGGGTACTACATCGATGTTCCGTTAGTTTTGAAACAGGGCGATTCACCACTTTTGAAATAAAATATTGAATACAATGGATTTTATTCTGTACAATTCTAGCATGTTATTTTTAAGCATTTGTTTTATTAATTTTAAATCTTATATTAAGTGATTGTGTAATTCATAATACAAATTAAATTAAATTTAAAATAATAATAATACGTTTATAAGTATTATAATAACACCTATTTCAATATTCAGCCCAATGAGTTTTGTTTATGTAATATTATTTTTGGAACATTATAATATAATTTTACATTATAAATATTCTATTGATTTCTACACTGGATTTAATTATCATGATTATTGAAAACAAATGTGACACCAAATCTATCCATTTAATGTTATAATATACACATAAGGTGGAATTTTGCTTATTTCTGTAAGAAATTGTATAACATGACATAAAATATTAAGTAAATAATTATCTTTTGATGTAAAACTTTGTTGAATTTAATTCAATAATTATTTAGAGTATAATTGTTAAATAATTTTGTACTATTATTACAATTTCAAAATATGTAATAAATAAAATGTTCTTTCCTCTTTAAGATATAATTACTTTGGATTTAAAATATTATTTCTCAATATGTTAAAATTGACCTATTTTAAAATTAAGTATTTTTATTGTCATGAAATGGTTTCTAGATCAAATAAATACGTTAGATTATTTTTAAGGTATTTATGAAAATGATAATATTATACATGGGTCAGTTTAAAACCTAACATTTAAATCTTTCGCTTTTCTCTAACAGTAATATTTGACTAAATAAAACATTGGGTGATCTTAAATCCTAAACATTTTCCATTAAAATTTTATCGTAGTCTTTAAGAGCTTAGCAAAATGTAGAAATTTTTACTATTTCGTTATTATATAAGTACCCTTTTCGCTTGATTTTGGTAAAATTCCTCCATTATTTAATTTTTACTATTTTACGATTAAATAAAATCACCTTAGCATTACTTCGCTAATTCTATAAATATTATTTTTCGATTCCTCGTAACATTAATGAACTCTGTTAACATTTGGCTCATCATTTTTTGTTCAGTCAACCTCCACATTTTGGAAGACTAACGGAAACCTTTCATTAGACATTACACATACAATTTTTTTCTCTAAATCTACTTACACAAATTCATACAACGTGTATACGTACAACACTAGAAATTTCGAATTTTTTTTTTTTGGTTTTACATAAAAGTGTTGACACAACCAAATATTTTGTTAATAACTATTTTTCTTATACTGTTTATTTAAGAAGTCAATCTATTTCATCTATTTGTTTCTAAAATGTAAATTTTATGGGTTATAAACATATTTAAAGACTCATTACACTATCTTTAATCACAAAAGCGTAACACTGACACGAAGTACCTATAATATTTTTAAAACGTGTAATGAATCCTTAATATTTAATTTTATTCTATTGTAATAGTAAGTTTAGGTATATATTATAGCAGTATTATAAGCAATTAATAATTGGCAAAATAGAATTAAAATTGTGAAAAAAAAATTGCAGTGAACCCTGCTTTCCGTAAGTCACAAAAATTATAATTATATTTTTAATTAAAGAAACCTTTTACAAAAATGTTAATGCACATCGACGCAGTTTTAGTAAGCACATTATTATTAATCACTATTATTTTATATTTTGCAATAAGTAATATATGACTTACACATAGTTAACATGTTTGAACGGAAATTGCGAAGTCTTTATTCGACAAAATAATCGACAATAAAATTGATTCTTAGAATTTTTTTTTCTTGGTAATTTTGTAACGGGATTACTATAATAAATGTTTATAGTCACGGACAGGTGTAATATTTTTCCTTTTGTATGGAAAATCTTTAATATTTCCAAATCTCTCAGAGTTTTTTTTTTACTTTTTTTGCAGAATTGTCCTTCTCTTAATGCCTGATGGAATCCATCCCGGATTCAATCTAATGTGAAGTGATTTGCCCGCAGGAAAGTTAAATGCCATTTTACACTGACTATTTTCAAGTACGTTGGATTCATACATTAAGTGGATTTTATTAATATCTAGGAGGGCATCATTATACTCGCTGTCCCATCTAAAAATGCTCTAAGAATCTTATGGTACAAGGGCTATCACAAAATTTCGAGAATAAATTGATCAAAGTTATATTTTTATTGAAAAAACCATTTCATTCTACTGTAAGTAATCATGTTGAATTGGTAAATACCGTAATTTTACTGTAGTCTGTCAAGTCAGGTCGCCAATCTGACTTTTATTGGTTTAAAAGTCTTAGTCCTGTCTACATTTAATAACTTTTAATTATTGTTATGTCTTAGTCTTCTGAATCCAATAGCCCTTAATACATGTATGAAAAACTTAAAAGCGGCTTACAACATTCGTTTTATTTTATAATACAACATGACATGTAATTTTAAGGCCTTAAATACACTTGCAGACATATAAAACCAAAACAGCTATCACACACACCGAATTTACTAATCAGTACAGACTACACTTTAAAACATCGCGACTGTTTTTACCGACTTGCGACTTTAAAAACGCAAATGCGTTAGAATAATCGCAAATGCGTCAGAATAATCGCAAATGCGACAGAATAATCGCAAATGTGACAGAATAATCGTACTTTTTCTCATAAAGTGTGTAGTAACTGAAATAGGGGTACGTATACACTGCCACCAAGCGCGTTCTATAAAATGATCCACTGTAGCAACACGTCTATGCTTTAGGTCTAGATTAGAGTTTCTTTCCCCCCGTACCGCTGGAGGTACGAGTATGGGCACTGGCTTCCGGGAGGTTCTCTCATCGGCCGCGGGTCTGCATACTAGTTTTTCGAAGTCAGTATTGTCACGAACTCTGAAAAAATTAAAATAAAATATGTTAGAAGAGTTATTTTGTATCGGCTGCCCGAGATAAACATAACAGAGGGGTTAGACAAAATACTTTTCTGTTAACGTTAACGCTAACGCGTCGCAGTTGACATCAATTTGATAGACACTATGCAGTACATTGCTCGGTGGACATCGGTTATATACGTTAAAGCAGCAATGTACGGCAAAGTCCCTATCATATTGATGTCAACTGAGTTAGCGAATACGCCTGCAGAACCTTTCGGCCCATCGACCACTTGTTCCACGAGTGGGTACTGAGCCACTTGCTTTACCATAAATTAATTATTAAAGAAATGCTATTGCCTCTACAATGGATTATACGTATATTAACGACCGGTGCACACTTATCAGCTACTAAACCGGATGATTGGCTCATTTGTTAATTTTATAATCTCAACAAACTGTGACGAATTTTAAAGTGATACTAGCAGACTTTACCCTTTTACAGGCGAAGGAAATATTTTTACCACAATGATGTCATCATCATCGTCATCAGTCTTTTAATGTCCCCATTGCTGGAGCACAGGATTCCTCTCTGTGAGAGGGTGGCTAAAATTATTTACAGCATTTAGTTTAAAAATCGCATTCCCAGTAGATATAAATTATTCTGTTGTTTCACCATGGCTAATTGAAGAAATTTCATTTCTTCAATAAACACTCGAATATTATTTTTATTTATTTTTTATTATTATGAGCCTGTGCTGTCCCACTGCAGGGCAAAGGCCTCCCTTCCCTCCTTCCACTTTTCTCGGTCTTCTGCAATTTTGGGCCAGTCCTTTGAGAAGGAATCCAAATCATCCCGCCATCTCTTTCTGGGCCTGACGCGTTGTCGTTTCTTTGCGTTCGTGATCCACTGTGTGGTCTGTGTGGTTTTCTTTCCTGCTCCTCCGACATGCGGCAGATGTGACCAGCCCAGTTCCACTTTAATCTCGCAGCTGTGTGGCTAACGTCCGCTATTTGTGTTTTAGAACGAAGTATAGAGTTTCTAATTCGGTCTATGAGTTTGACACCCAGTATACTTCGTTCCATAGCGCGTTGGCAGACTCCAAGTGCAGACTTTTGACGATTGGTAAGAGACTACGTTTGCGCCCCATAGGTGAGGGTGGGAAGAATACACATGTCCATAAGCTTTCGTTTTAGAGAAAGAGGGAGAGGTCCTTCATTAAGTGCTTCATCGACCAATAGTTCTTCCAGGCATTTTCGGTGCATCGCGCGATCTCTTTATCTTGTCTTGCCTGGAAGGAGACTATTTGGTAGAGATAAATGTATTCATGGACATATTCAATCCTCACACCCCCAATTTCTTTGCGGCGCTCGACGTTGTTCGTCATCAGTTTTGTTTTGGTCATATTCATCGAAAGTCCAAACCGGAGACTGGCATTACTCAGTTGCTCGAGCATGAGGCTAAGTCAGCTGCTGAGGAGGAAAAGAGGACAATATTGTCGGCGAAACGTAGATTAGTTAATCTCCTTCCGTCGACGACAATTCCTTTATCTTCCCAGTGTGGATGTAATTCTTGAAAGATTTTTTCATATTATGTGATACCGATAGAAAAATTATGGCTAAACTAAATTACGTATCATATCATGTAGATTAGTACCTAACTATTTTTTTCAGATGTAATTTCTCCGTAAGTGATGACGAAAAGCTGCATGCTTCATCTGCATGCAAGCTTTTTTCGAGAGAGCAGCCTTAAAGGGTTAAAGAATTACACTAAACTAAACACACATTCAACTGTACCTGCCAAACTTCTGCTTATTTTTGGCTGTGTAAGTTACATCTGAATGTAATTTGGACCTATCATCATCAACATCATTATTTCCGTTATGTAAGGCCATTGCTATCATAAATCCTTACCTCTTCAACAAACTGTTAAACGTACTGTCGTTTAACAGTTTTTCAATATGTATGATAGAGAGAGGAAGCTATACAACATGAATAGCAGTATCTCTTTTTCACAGTAAAATAATGATCGTAGTGCAGTCTCATATCAACATTTTACTTTAGTTCTTTGATAGGATCACTGTGCTTGACCTTACCCCATACGATGACAATGTCAAATTCATGTTGGTCATTGCATACCATTTTACTTACGTTTTTGATCCAAATTTCTACTGTAATTCTGGACTCAATCGTTGTCGTCTCTGGGCTAATGCTTCAAGTCTTAGCATAGCATTTCCACTATACCAACAGCATTTGTTTTAGGATGAGTCAGCAAGTGACAATCTTGAATTTTCGTGAGATACATCTGTGGCTGTCATTGTTAACGGTTTCCGTATTTGTTTCCAAAGAGCTTTGATAATTCTGGACTCCATGGTAGCTATGCCTGTGCTTTACTTCACGTTTGTCTTCTTTGTCATTTTGTTCCTCTGCAATGGTAGTTTCCATACCACCGTAACATTGGCAGGCATCGGCCATAACGGGCCCCGTCTTTATTGCTGACAACTCTTTGAGAAGCGCGTGGAACACTACGCGCCGTCGACTCTCGGGCCTGGTGCTGATCGGACGGCGAGCTACCCATTACTCGCCGTCCGCAGGTCCGGGTCTACGGTGGCCGGAGATCGTCTCGCGACGCCGGAAGCCCCAGGCGTCTCCTGTGGCGGCTGCTGCTGAGGGCGTGAGGGCAACTCTGTTGTTGAGCCTCCCTCCACCGTATGCTCCACCGTGTCCTCTGGGCGATCCGCGCAGTGGAAACACCCGCGCGTTTCCTTCCGCCTTATACAAAACAGGAACCTCCCGAAACAACCGTGTCCGGTGAGGACCTGCGTCAAGCGGAAGGTGAGGACGCCGTGGCACCTCTCCAGCCACTCCTCAAAGAGATGCACTACCGCCGCGGTGGCGTGCCCAGCACTGGGTTGCAAGAGTCGCTCTCTCCATGTCGCCATGAGATCTTGCCACTATAGTAACAAATGTTTTACCATCGTAATTGACCATGCCATCAACCATACTTCATAAGATGACTATATTGAGACTTCTCGAAACAAATACATAATTATCTATTCTTTTAATTTTACTTGCTGCTTAGTTCACAGCCGACTATACCCCTCCACTGTTTGCAACTATCTGGTGAATTGGTGAGATACTTGTGGCAAAGGCTCAAGTCACTTTTCAGCTCTGTTCCTTTCCAGATCAAGAAGTAGAATGTGGTATGCTCACCACGTCTTCAGTAGATTGCGCCACAGTGACAATAGGGAATATGCATGATATTTTTTTATTTGTTCAATTGAAGACTAACTATAGTGAACAAATGCGAAGGAATTTTTAAAATATCATCATCAGCGACGAAGTTATAAAGCTTTAAAGTTGATAATTAAAAAGAGAAGTCTGACATGTTCTTTGACGTCAAAGGACATGACACCCATACAACTGCCATAGAAAACAGCGTTTTCGAGAGAGGGACAGATATATTTGTTTAAAATTGTTATATCTCGTTTAATTTTCGATCAATTTTGATTCTGATTAAATTGTTCGTACTCTATTTTAGTATATTCATCGATAAATTGGTTAGCTAACAAATATTTTTATCATGCATATTCCCTATTATCTTACTATCGTAATTGATCATGCCATCTTCGATGAGGATAGCTTCGCGTAACCTCCTCGCATAGCTACTCGCCCAGACTGGACATCACGTAACGGAGTTCCACCGATCAACAGTTAACCAGTGTGAGGGAGAGATGGAGATATACAGGACGAATAGCTCTATCCCTTTTCACAACGGAGCAAAGCTGGCTTCTACACATCACAGCACGGCTATTTACATTTTACTTAAGTTTATTAGCCAGACCACTGCCCTTACTTGTTGTTGTTGTTGTTGAACAAAGTCATAGAACTTTCTTAAGAAACATCAGGTTGTCAATGTACCATTTTACTCACGTGCTTATATATTTTGGACCCAACCAGTTTGTAATTCTTAGTAAGTTGGTGATGTTGTGGTTGGTTTTAGCCATTGGGCTCAAGTCAATTTCAATTTCAGTTCTTTGTGAGACAATGAAGTAAGACGTCACTGCATGCTTACCATCGTAATTGACCATGCCGTCTCCGTCAAGATCGGCCTCGCGAATCATGTCGTCGACCTCCTCTTCGCTGAGCCGCTCCCCCAAGTTGGTCATCACGTGACGGAGCTCCACCGAAGATATCAGACCGTCGTTGTTCTTGTCAAATACCCTGGAATTTATAGTTTCTGGCATTGATAAACTTGTAACAAATTGAGGAATTCGATTTGTAAAAGGACTTTGTTCTAGTCACAAGATAAACGATAGCAAAATGCCCTACACTCAGTCGTAATATTATTACTTTATAGAATGCAAACTGTTTCTTAAATAAAATTTGTATATATACTTTGTATATATACTTGGGCCAGTCCTAAATTACTGACATTTCCACAGGACGAACTCAAATTGTAGATCATGGATGCTTAAACAGATAACTCTTGGTTGTACCGTAAAACGTGGTGAATAGGTATGTAACAGAGAATCCAGACGAAAGTTTAAAAGGGATTTTAACGCTGAAATAATATAGTTTATTGCCAACAAGGACTTGAATTTTTTAATTGAATTATAATTTAGTGTCCATGTTGGCAACAAACTATGGAGAGGAGCCAGAGGAACCAGAGGAGCTTGTGGCTAAAGTAACAATAGCCGCACGGGTCGATCCATCAGGTTAAGCTACGCTTGCCGGGGTTGATCCATGGTTGGGAGATCATCTTTAATACCGAGACTCCTCCGTGTCTCGAAAAGCACGTTAAGCCGTTGGTCCCGGCTGTCAATCGTGGATCTTTGACAGTCGTTACGGGTCGTCAGAAGCCCGAAAGTCTGACAAGCAGTCTTATCAAGGGGTATCGTATCACCCAGTTACTGGGTTGTGGAATTCAGATAGGCAGTCGCTCCATATAAAATACTGGTATTCAGCTGCATCCAGTTAGACTGAAAGCGGACCCTAAGATAGTTGGGAAAAGGCTAGGCAGATTGATTGTTGGCGATAAACGGACAAACTATATTATTTCAACGTTAAAATACCTTTTAAAATTTTGTCCTGATTCACCCCTGCATCCCTTCTCATCACGTTTTACCGGTGCATTTTATTTATGTACTTGGACTACTGGTCTGCTGAGGCTGCCAAATCATTTTCTGACTATAAAAAAGTTAGAAAAATGTATACCTGAAAGCCTCTCTAAGTTCGTCCTCTCCATCAGACCCGCGCATCTTCTTGGACATCATTTGGAGAAACTCGTTGAACTCGATGGTTCCGTTGCCGTCCTGATCTACTTCTTTCACCATATCTCGAAGCTCCGTCTCTGGAATGCACAGTGTTTCATTTGAATATTATGACTAGTATTGTTAAAAAACCGATAGTTGTAGAAAGAAATTGTTTCGATTCTTTTCTGTCACTTGTAATACGCTCTAGACAAAGTGTTATTCTAACGGTGTTAGCAACTCTTTAAATGTCAAAGTCAAATGGTGCGCCCACATTTTGTAACAAGATCGTGGGCCAAAGGATTTTAGTCAGAGTTTAGATGAGTTTTAGTCAGTAAGAGTCTGACACGCCCTCCGAATCCACCCAGAGTGGGAGAAGTTATTTGATGATTACCCACCCAAAAAACAAGGGTAGGTGGTGGCACAGTAATTAAGTGCTACCATGCACAGCGAAACAGGCTCAAAGAAGTCCTTAAGACCTCCTCAAGGATTTACTCTAACAGGCGTTGGACTAGTCTTCTAAGAGGTCACGGCTTCCATGTACTGATGGTGTTCATCGGAGTGATTTTAGTGAGGTAAGAATCCCACACTCTCCGGACTTACCCCCAAAGTCAGGGTGCCTTTTGAAGGATTACCGTCGAGAACAAAAAAAAGAGTTACTACATTTGATTAAACGAATAAAATCAACTGCTCAATGTTTTAACATTGACAGTTTCTGCTGTTATTGGTTCTGTCAGTAAAGCTTCTGCCCCAAGAAGACTATTCAAGCAAACCTAGCCGTACCGTATCTATCGTAAGATCCATTTTTTTTCCGCTCTGGGTGGAGCGGGAGGGCGTGTCAGACTCTTACTGACTAAAACCCACCCCTGTTCCTTTAGCCTGCGGACGGCGAGCAGTGGGTAGCTCGCCGTTCGATCAGCACCAGGCCCGTGAGTTGACGGCGCGTAGTGTTCCACGCGCGCCTCAAAGAGTTGATTGTCAGCCACCACTGACGGGGCCCATCGTGGCCGGTGCCTGCATGCCTAGGGGTAGCAGATAAATTCTTAACATGAGTTACCGCACCCCTGGGCACTCAGGCAGGGAAGGAACAGGGGTGGGTTTTAGTCAGTAAGAGTTTGACACGCCCTCCCACTCCACCCATAGCGGGAGATGTCATTGGATGATTTCCCAGCCCACAAAAAAAAAAAACTCCTGTTCCTTCCCTGCCCTGAGTGCCCAGGGGCGCGGTAACTCTGTTTTGAATTTATCCACAACCCCTGAGCAGGATCGTAAGATTCATAGCATTACTCCCTTGCCTTAGATCAATAATATTGGCCTTTTTTATTTTTATTTTTTACAGAGAAAACTTTTGAGCACAGTTTCAGTCCACAGCGATGCGGAAAAATGCTTTGACCATATTTTAAGATTTATTTAGTTAAGAGTTTTTGTTTTAAGGCCCTACTCACGGTCCAGTGGCGCACTCATTGAATAAAAAATCGTAGCATAGCACAGAAAATAAATATTAAAAAATCCAACTTCACGTTTGTTACAAAGAGGATAAAGAATTTTTACGTTGTAAAAACAGGTCTCAAAATCGGCTGTTTCTGACATTTTTGCCTACTACTTTGGATACGAAACATTTTGAGACCTGTTTTAACAACGTAAAAATTCTTTATCCTCTTTGTAACAAACGTGAAGTTGGATTTTTTAATATTTATTTTCTGTTTTATGCTACGATTTTTTATTCAATGAGGGCGCCACTGGACCGTGAGTAGGGCCTTAAGTGAATACGTATAAGGGCATTAAATATTTTAACAATGTGTGTATCTCCCTTAACTTAAATAAAACAACTATGGATACTCGTAAAATAAAACCTTAACAGATACACTAACACGATTATAACAAAACACCTACAATACACCCGTATTGTCCTTAACTCGTATTATTTCACAAACAGAAAGTAACGATATCGTTAAGTATACTCGTATATCAAGTCGCCTACGTGAGCATTCTCGCTGAGAGTATGGGTTCGTTATGAAAAATTGTATTTCGTGTTGCTGTTTTTGCTGACGACAGCTGTAAATGGTTGAGTAGATTTGGTAATGAAGAAATTTATGCCATTATAATTAAGAAATTCAATAAACTTAGGTTAGGTAGATACTGTAGGGACTCTTTCATCAGAACTTCTTTAGATGATTTAAGAAAGCACAATTTAAAAAAAAAACATTTCTTTGAGGTTTCTGGATGACCGATCTTTGCTCGGTTTTTTTTTTGGTATATCGTGTTTTTTGGAAATGAAACTAGCTAGATCGATTTATCGCCGCCGATACCCCCTTCATACTAAATTTCATGAAAATCATTGGAGCCATTTCTGAGATTCAGCCATTCTCCAAGGTTTCCCCCGCGAAATTCAAATTTTCTTACGTTTTTTGCAATTTGCAGGTCAGTATCAGGTTGTATGTTGGTCAAAATACGATTCACGGGCGTAGCAAGTATGTATTTATAGAATTATAATAATTAAAATCATCAATACAACTCTTTCAGTTAGAATTGATGCTAAATGTGAGTATTTCATGAAATCATGACATTTGGCATCAATTCTAAGCGAGACAGTCGTATTGGTGATTTTTATGATTATAATTATATAAATACATACTTGCTACGCCCGCGAATCGTATTTTGACCAACATACAATCTGATACTGACCTGCAAATTGCAAAAAACGTAAGAAAATTTGAATTTGGCTGGCTACCCTGGCGCATCCACTTTAAAGGTATTAGATATTGTCGGATAGGACGGCTTTCAGGCTCATAGGTGCGAGTGAATATTATAAGAATTTTTAAGTAATTTTGAAAATCTACTTTATTATTATATAATTATATGCCTATGATTTCATGTACCTCGCCGCTGGATAATTGTAGTATCTACTTCTCTCTCTTCTGTAGGTTTTCGACGAAAGGAAAGGTGCTTAAATATTAATGTAATTCCATCAGCACTGTTTAATATTTATTTTTAAACAGTAATTTTTTCATTTAATTTAACTATGAAAATTCCTTTTGGTTATCTAATAGACACTTACGCATAAGTACCTACTATCATACATCAACAGGCATTGATGATTATATTGATACATAATATCTAAAAACAATAATGTTCAACCATCAAGGCGAAACTAACTCTGATACTAGATACTAATAATAAACTGGTATGATTTTCCTAACACACGGTGAAAATATGAGTCGATCATAATCCACATATTCGGACCACGCAAACGTGGCGCCGTGGCTTAGTTGGTTAAAGCGCCTGTCTAGTAAACAGGAGATCGTGAGTTCGAATCTCGCCGGGGCCTACGTTGTCTTTTTGGATTTCGGTCATAAATGCTTTTTTACAGCCATATTTAATCTTAACAAAAAATCGCTAGTTGTGAACGGTTTTTCTGTAAAACAATACGGTCAAGATCCTTACCAGCATCATACTGGTTATAATATCTTATTATTAGTCATATATTTTTTTTACATTATATTACTTTAAAATCTTACACCCGGAAACCTCAAAGGCACATTATTAGAGCTCTTGACCGAATTCACCCGGACCTGACCTAATTCCAAACTCCGGGACACAGTTAGATCAAGCATTCCAGGTTTTAAAATCTTCGCCAATCCGTATTCAATAAAAATTTAGTAACGTACCTATTCGGTAATATGGCAGTTAATTGGAACATAACCCGATTTGTTTACGATTCTCATAATTTTCTTAAAAACCCTGGAGGCACTTTAAAAGTGTTATTAAAATGCTGACTAACGAGGCACTCTTGGTACTACAAGGCTGCCCCTTTTAGCCTTTCTGACTTATCTTATCACTCATCACAAGTCTGCAAAAATATAATTTTCTTACTGCCTTGTGATAGTTACAACTTTGGCTATGCCATATTTATAATTTATTTAATAATAAATAAACATCCAGAAATATTTTCTTAATTTGCCATGTTTCGTGATTTTCAGGCCAATATATTTCATACATAGTAGAAATTATAAAATACAATTTCAAGATCCGACTGACCCCTTTTTTTACCTCCCCCCTCCCACCTAAAAAATAAATTTTCATTTGAATCCAAAACTATGCAGCGCACAAAAAAAAACATTTAGACGTTTTCTTATAGACACCTGTTAAATTGTCTAAGTTCAATGGCTAATTAGTACCTATGTCTTATTTTATCCACAAACAATTCACTAAATAAAGAAAGGTTTTCCGTAAAGTACTGTGAAGGATAAATAGGTATTTAATAAGGCAGGAAGTTGTTATAGTTATAAACAATGACAGTCGACGATTAGAAGAATTAATTATTACGACAAAGGAATCAGGATAAATTAGTATCTGTTTGTTATCAAATCATCACGTGATTTACCCATCAATGTCAGAAAGATTAACCGCAAAGCAATTTGTTTTGCATGGATGAATATTTTTTAGATGCCGTAATATTTCGAGCACTACAGAGGTTTACATAATATAATTATTATGACCTCCTCAAAAAATAAAGGTAGATAAAATCCATTATTGTGACTAATATTATAAATGCGAAAGTAAGTTTGTTTGTTTGTTTCCTTTTCACTCCTAAACCAGCTCATCATGAAAACGATGTCCTTTTCTGTACTCCTAGGGTACCTTTCATCTACTACTGTTTCCACTTTAAAGTACTGTTTCCAAGAGAAAGAACAATAAATTTCAACGGCCTCAATTGCTGTAGGAGGCGTGGACGGCGTTACGTGTCTTTTAAATCATTTTGCTCTCGTGAGAAGATGGGGCTTGTCACTAGTTGTTTTATAAACATGCCATTTTATAATATGATCGAGTTGCAAGCGCAGACCTAATTTTTGACTATTCTACTTGTATATTTTTATGTCGTGTCAAAGAATAGAATAAAAGTAGCTTCGACCACAACTCAGCCACATTGACGACAATCAGTGGTGGCTTCACATAGGTCGTCTAGTAGTCCAGGAGGTATTGCACAATGAGTTCTTGATGTTTGGTGAGTTTCTGTGAGGGGAGCTTCCTTTTGTTACCTGTGTGACTTTAAGATACAAGGGTGTAGTAGAAAGGTGGACATTTAAAAACTGCCATTTCCCATTCATATGAATTATTTTCTTTCAGTGTTAAATAAATTATTTTCTTTCAATTTTAAGTCAATGTTAAATATTTAGCAAAAAAGTAGGTCGTCACAGTATGCCCAGCAGATGTGACACATCTGTTTTGTGTGTTGTGTTTTTTTTGTGTGTTGTAGTTGTTGGTGTTTGTTGTTGTTGTTGAAGTTATTGTAGTTAATTGGTTGTTGTTGTTTGTTGTTGTTGTTGGTTGTTATTGTTTTAGTTGTGTTACTTTTTTTTGCATAGATGTTTCTAGAGAGAAGGTAGTCGAGAGCGGCGGCATAGTGGGGGCATCGTGACACGACGGCGTCATGCAGTTTGCCGTCACGGCATTCGAGTTGATTTTACTGCCAAGCCTTGCCAATAGACGTTTCACATTTAAAAAAAACATTGGACTTTCCGTTAAAAGCTATCATCAGCTGATCAAAATTAGTATGAAATTTAAATATGACCACACTTTTCCGTTACACCCTGTAATAATGTCACAGGATAAATAGTTGGTACTGACGCCAATACTGACTCATCAGAGTGGGGTAGCCTCTAGTCCAGTGGCTTCCAACCTTTTTTTGACCTGGGACCACTTTTTTTCTTTATTTGCAGGGACAAAAATTAAAAAATTAGTCAAGCTAAAACTAAACTTGGGTAAATTATAACTTTTAGCGTAGGTTGAAATACTCGTAAAAAGTAATTATATTGCTGTCATATCTTATACAGCATTTCTGATAGAAAATAAACAGCTTCTTGCGTCAATGTTATTTCCGATATGAAAAGATTGAAATTTCATATCTTACGCGGACCATATTTTATCTCTTGCGGACCACAAGTTGGAAACCACTACTCTAGTCAGTGGTAGAGTGCTGACTTTGCCAAAGACCTTAAACTTCATAACTATAATTTCATAAGTACCTGAAGGTCTCTGCCCAAGCGACCGCATGACGACCCCGAGCTCTGCCATCGTGATCGTGCCATCTTCATCCTTGTCGAACAGCATGAACGCTTCTTTGAACTCTGTTGGACATACCGTATAATTATCTACCTATGTACTGTTAAACAAATTAGAGAAATTTCTGCCAGGAAAAGTTAAAGAGGGCTGTGAAAGGTGGGAAATTCCTTTAATATAGATTTTTATTCGAAGTTTTTTTTTTTTAAATGTTGTTTAACAGCATACGTTTTATTTTAAGTCGCTGTGTATTATGACTTTGTCAAACTGACTTTATCGTTGTCTAGAAGAGCATAATATTTTTTTAAAGTATATATTTTAGAAACATACAACAGGTTTTATAATTATCTTTGTAAAAAGGGAGATAATAATAAAGTAAAATTGATTTTTTACCTGCAACTTGTTCTTCCGTGAGACCATATTCCGACTGAAAATTTAATGAAATATAATTAGTTTGACATCGTAAAAACAGCGACAAAATAATATACTATGGTTCAGAGGTACCTCCAACCCGTAATAATTAATGTATGTGGCTCATTTAATTGGTATGTGTTTTTTTTTCTTTTTTTTAATGACGTCTGTGAATTTCACTTTTCATTGCGCAGTACCTCTCACTTCTGCTGTCACATGAATTTACTACTGCTCAGCGACTCGCAGACTGTTCCGAGCCGCCATTAGGTTTGATTCTATCTTTAAGTACTAGGAACTTGCCTAATACCATCACCTAGGCGTACCTAAATACAGACTGGGTTGCTAGCGAGATTTTCTTAGTAAAAAATTGCAAATACACTGCTCGCCTCGCTCTTTGAGATTTATTCTATGGTCATATGCAAAATGCATGTTCAGTGGGGCAATAGAGCTAATAACGGTAAAGATAAGTCGCCATTAAAAGCCTTTTTCCAACAGTATTCAGTTTGGCTCCTGGTTTAAAAGTTGAATACCAATATTTGACATGGAGTGATTGTATTATGTAGCCTTTAACAACCCAGATACTGGGTAGCACAATCATTAAATCGGCTGTCAAGCTTTCTGACTTCTGACTACTCGCAGCGACTCTCAAAGACTTCTAATTTAATATATCGGGTGTAAAACGACAGTATCCGAAGCCGAAAGCCTCACAGTCTACCCATTATTTGGATATTTTTTTTTCCACTAGACCATACTTACTAAACTTTATTCCAAACAAATATTACCTGAATTTTCGATATTTTTTTTCGATTTTGGAAATTACACATTTACAGTTGCAAAAACGCAATGAATATCAAACGTATCCGACAAGTACCTATGTGGCTTAGAGCGAAGAGGGGGGGGGGGGAGGGGGGGGGGGGGTTATCTCCACTTGCCTGAGTTCGCGTTTCATTGCGCGCAATAAATAATGTTTTTTTTTCATACCTAAAAATAAAAGTCGTTTCCCAGAGCAATAACTTTTAAAGATGTACACTATCCGTAGTTGACGGCTATGTGATATGTCTTTTTACACCCTGTATATTGCATATACATATAAATTACATTCTTTACGTACAGACACTTGACGTATCGCCAGATCACTGGTTAGTCTCCTCAGTCTTCTATATTCTTTGTTATAAACATCTTCAGGTGGTTTCGCTTCCGCCATTTTAATTTTCTTTCTAAAGTATTGGAAGTGCGATAAAAAGTTTATTTTTAAGAAATAAATCAGTGACCTTTTGTGATAGTGTTTTGAAATACAATTACAATGTCAAACCTATTATCCCCGAAATGTTAGACACAGAAGTTTAACCACAGTTCTCCAGTAAGAGGTTAAGGTCCTTTATAACAGGGGGCGAGCCTGTTGCTGTCAACCAGGCACAGATCAAACTCCGGTCTGCGACTGAGAAATTCTGGATAGAAAAAATCAGTAACACTATGACCCCGAATCACCCGGGAATTGAACCCAAGACCTCATGCTAAGCAGTAGCATTTGCAACCACCAGATAAAGAGGGTCTTTTTTTTTTGGTGCGGTGGGAAATCATCCAATGAGTTCTCCTGCTCTGGGTGGAGCGGGAGGGCGTGTCAGACTCTTACTGACTAAACCCTGTTCCTTCCCTACCTGAGTGCCCAGGGATGCGGTAACTCAGATCAAGAGGGCTGAGGATGGATCGCAGGAGTGTTTGAAATAGTCATCACGGCCCTGAAACACGGCTGGATTTCAGTCAGTAAGAGTCCGACACGCCCTCTCGCTCCACCCAGAGCGAGAGGGCGTGTCGGAAGTCATCAGATGACTTCCCACCCAAAAAAAGAGGCTGAGAAGAAGGTGAAACACAATCATATCGAACGTAAAAGGTTAGTTATAGTTAGTGTTCTACGGACAATTTATGACTAGTCTAAAGTTTTCCCGATACGTAGAAACTTTTTCCGATGTTTCAAAACTATTACGCGGTAGTTTTTTGTTTTATCTCTTGATAGAAAATTGGAGTTTCTTTTGTTTTGTTCTAGAAACGTTTTGTTAAATCGCGGGATAGAGTTTTACGAAGTTAATGTGTATATTGGGGTTCAATTGGACTGCTCAGTAAAGAAAATGTTAACAGTTTTGTTTTTAGATTTATCAAAAGTCACGATTCTGTTTTAAATATGTAAAATTGATTGTTTTATGTTTGTAAAAGGTAATCTCTTTAAGTAGAGATTGGATTACCAAAACCCTTTTATTGGTAGAAACCTACAATATTATTGAGAACTTGAGGCTATTTTATATCCTGAGAAAATATACGGTTTCTAGGGGATAAGCCAACAAAGCAAGCCGAGGGAAATAAGAAGAAGAGGATGTTGTGCCGACCTCAAATATTCGGAATAGGGCAAGATGGTAACGATGAGGCGTTTATAAAGGCTGAAAATGGTACGTGGCGCTATCAGCTGTGTTACAGATCCATCGACCATTACTCTAACAGTATGAACATACTCATAATAGAAGACGACAAAACAAAGTCAAAATCAATTATTTATAATAGAATTTAGAAAACTGTACTTTTGAACGTAAATATTTACAGTTAATAATATTTATAGTTACTCTATTTGTCAAGATTATGCTTCTCTATAACACACTTCAATCTGCCTGTAACTAGGTTTTTCCAACTGTGATGAGTGGGTTTCCAGTGTAACTAGAATATGCAGCTGAATACCAGTATTTTGCATGGAGCGACAGCCTATCTGAACTCCACAAACTGAGTAACACAACACCCTTTGGCAAAACTGGTGCTGGTTTTTGTGATTTCTGGACCCGTAATGACTGTCGAAGATGGTCGTCGAAGTCGAATCTACCAATGACAGCCGGGACCAATGGCTTAAGGTGGAAGCGTCAGGGTAGCCCGCAAAATTCAAATTTTCTTAGGTTTTTTGCAATTTGCAGGTCAGTTTCAAGTTGTATGTTGGTCAAAATATGATTCGCGGCCGTATGTACGAGTATTTATAGAATTAAAATCATCAATACAACTCTTTCAGTTAGAATTGATGTCAAATCTATTATTTCATGAAATCATGACATTTATTATCAATTCTAACTGAGAGAGTTGTATTGATGATTTTAATGATTGCAGTTCTGGTCGCGAATCATATTCTGATCAACATACAACCTGACACTGACCTGCAAATTGCAAAAAAACGTAAGAAAATTTGAATTTCGCGGGCTTCCCTGGCGCTTTCACCATAACGTGCTTTCTCAGTCCCGGAGGAGCCTTGGTAGTAGGTATGGTCACCCAGTCATCCGTACTTATTGTTTTTAAGTACTTAGCCTCGAGCTCCTGTTTCTCTATCACCCGTGCACGAATGAAAATTCGTGATGAAACTTCCTACATAACTATTTATTTTTAAACATCATTGAAGTTTGTCATCAAACAACATTATTTTTATCCAAGGTTTGGTCACATGTACTAGTTACATAGATACTTTTATCTAGGTATTTATTCTTCTTTTAATGTGTAAGAAAACCTTGGAGAAATTATTTTGAATATTCAGAGTACTTTCATAGACAGAGAAACATAAAAGATTTTAAATTTTTCTTTGGAGAAATCTCCCACAGACCGGAAAAATAAGAAAGAATTATTGTTTATTGAAATCATCGAATTTTGTTGATAGGCTCGTAGAATTCCTAAAGAATATAATTAGCATAAACCGTCATAGAAGAAACAAACTAGGTAATAAAAACAGAAAATACGAAAATACTCCCATAAACTACCATCTCTAGACTGAAAACCCTATATGCCTGCACACAAAATGGGAGAATCTATTTGTCTGATTACCTGGTTTGTATTTTATTTAACTGTTGTATATTAAGTTTTACTACTGCTGAGCAACGGTTTCCCTTTACCCCTTTAAAACAACCCTGTCCTTTGCTTGTACGGGCCAGTCCTTTCCAAAGAAGCTCATCCCGCCATCGTAACAATGGTCTGACGCGATGTCGTCTGGTATTTAATGGGACCATTTGGTGGTTCTTTTTGACCATTACTCGTTTGACACGCACCAGCGACTTTTTGGGAAACGTTCATGATTTTAGTTTTGGCGCGCAGCATTGTGCTCCTTACACGGTACGAGATCTTATCAACCCTCTTTAAAATATTTCTATATGTCCATGTAACTTATTTTACGACTGAGATCAGACTTCAAACGTTAGCTAATTGATTTAAAAAGAAAAAAAGAGGCACTCCTGGAATGCCCACAGAAGTGAAAACTTGAACAAAAATGCCTGCAAACAAAAATGATCGCGTAGCGGTGTCGGTGTCGGTGTCGGTATCGGTGGCGAGTTCAATTGTTTTTTCCCATCTCAAAAATGCCCAACGCGCCTAAAGAAGTTTTCACTTCAAAAATACAAAGGCAGGTCAATTTAAGAACCACGAAAGTAAGCAATAAAATAGCTAAGTACTACTTACAGGATTACTTATAAAATTAACTAACCTTATTAGGCTGAGTTTAAATAACGATTAGCGGATTCTAAATTCAAAATCTCCATAAAACATTTTAATTTTGCTAATCAGTGTTAAACTTATCACACATGGTTATTTTTTGTATAGGTAAGGCCCTTTGTGTATTGTAAAAATAATACCTACCTATCTAGTTCTACAACTCATAATAGCTAGTCACAACCAATTAATTTCATTCGAAACTGTAGTAACGGTGATAAACCTCTGATAAGAGAAATACCTATCGATATCGAGAAAGTGAGGAACAAAACACCGATAGTTAGAAACACATGACAAATCACATAAAACTGAGGAGTTATCATCTCCCTGCCCTTGTTCTGTTGAGGAATGCGGTCGACAAATTAGTCACTACAAACAACACTTAAAAATAATCCATTTACGAAATTAGAAACTTCTATCGCACTTCACATTTAACTAAAAACACAATCGAAAAGTTATATCACACAAACACGACTGTCTTTAATTAAAAAAACTGCACGTAGGTAAACAATACAATAATGGCGCGAAGAACACATTCTTGTTTTGAATTTTTGTTTTTTTTTATCACGAAATACGACAAGGTTTTTTTAGTCCCACTTTAAAATAACTATTGGCACAAACACGTTTATTTTTACTCCAAATATTTGGTTATTTCTGTTGTTTTTTTATTAAATCAATGGGTTATTTATTTTTAAAAACGATTAATGTTATCGTACTGGCGATAACACGCACGACGCGACATTGTCAGCTCGGATATTAGTAGAATTCTATATTTAAAATTATTTTCGCTTATTGCTGTATGTTCTACATTGGTGACAAAAATTACGTCTAGTTAAAAATAATGCAAGGAAGCGCCAATTACTTTTGTTTCTCTGAGTTGAACTATTTCAATGTTGAGTTAACCAATAAAGTGGCCATGAAATAGCTATCTATAGGTATTTTTAGCCATTTCAAACTGTATAAATAGTGAAGCAGGTGAAAAGTTTCTGATCTCCCCTCTGTTAATGAATGAAACACTCGTACCGACATTTATATAATATATTTAGGTTGTTTTAAAGAACTATTCTATTTTGTAGTAAGGTTGAAATTTTCATTTTAGCGGTCAATGTGGAACAAATAAAATTATTCTGTCATTTGGCACCACGCGTGTCATTTGGAACGCAAAACACTTTTGGCGGGAAAATTATAGACTCATCAACCTGTGACGTAACTAAAGACCGATAGAATATTATACTGTTTTGCTGAAATTAACCTTATTAATACTAACATAAGCATCACTTTCTTTTGCTCTTGATAAACTCACATGAAAATCTATTAACATGACATGCCTGTTAAGTGTTTAACAGAGATAGTAGCGACATCTGTAACAGATGTCGCTACTATCACTGTTAAACAAAAGTTATATTAATCACAACAGTTGTGATTAATATAACTTTTCAAGATTAAAAGGCATTTTGGAAAAAGATCAGTCATTAGAAATAAAATGAATATAGTTAAATTAAAACAATAGGTATTGCCTTTGATTTGATAGTCACATTAACTCTTATATTTGAAAATTATAGTTTGTTTTGATATTCAAATAGATAAAAATTAATTCAAGCGTTGGCTAAAGCAAGATGGCATTAAGTAGAGTGTATATATTATATTAGTTTATGTAAAAGTTTCAGCCCAATAGATGAATCTATTGGCTAAATTCGTATAGCGATACTTGTATCAATTGAAATAACGTTTGGTAACGCCTGCAAAAAAACTATAAGCAAAAAAGTCAAAAACGCAAGAAAAATAAAAAGTTAGGTAGGCGCTTGTAAAAAACCAATATAACACATTTTTAGCCTGTAACAATCAAAGATAGGAGAAGAAGAAACAGAAGAATGCAAAAGCAAATGGAGATGCGTCATGTCGCGAGGATCGTAGACAACAGATGGAGGGAACTTGTCGTACATTGGTACCCACGAGATAGAGCGAGACAGCGCGGCAGACCTATACAAAAATGGCGAGACGATATCACCGTTCACCGGTGTAGATGGATATATCTGGGTTAGGACAGCAAATGAAAAGAACCAATGGCAACAGACGGAGGAGGCATTCATCCAAGAATGGACCCCTAGAATTTTTAGTTTTTATCAGTTTAATTTTAATGTGCTTTGTTTTGGGAAATAAATGCTAACACCTAGATAAATATAATAATTAGTTTCACTAGCTAGCTATATAGCATTCCCAAGATATCGGTATAAAATGGTTTGCGGAGAAGAAGACAAAAAAAAATAAAAACTTTTCCAAAAAAAAAATACAACCGACTTCCTTAAATAATACACAAAAATGCAAAATAACTTTTATTTTGGAAGTCGGTATTTTTAGTTTTGTTTTCTTCGTTATTTGACACCAACTTATGAAATTAACCTTATAAGCCCGATGACAACCCGGGTTGTCATCGGGCTTCTTCGACAACCCAAGGTTAACGTTTGCTTGGAAAAAATTTTAAAGTTTTTTTTTTTGTTTGATAGGCTCGCGTTTGACCACTATCTCACCTGATGGTAAGCGATGATGTGGTCGAAGATGGAGCACGCTTGCCTAGAAGTAACCTATTCACTCTTGATTTTAAGACTCCCAGGTTGTAGCTTATTAGGTTATAGTTATTTTGCATTTTTTAGTATTATTTATGAAAGTTGTACCCCGAGCTATCAATATCATATTTAAAAAAATCATGAATTCATGTTTTTTTTTTTTCCAATACTCAAGAATCTTAGCTTATTATATTGATTGATCTATCCTACTTGTCCCAGTCCCATCCCCAGTTTATCAGTGATCATTTTTTGAATTTCGAAGAAGCGACCCATTACATGACGTTCCAGTGTTCAACAAATAAAATGATGGATATCACATACAACTTGTATTTTTAAAATCTTTTATTGGCTTATACTGGAAATATCTTTGATTGCTTTTACATAATAATTTTCACTTAATATTCTTTGTAGTTTAAAAAACTAAAAAACACACTTAATTTTCTCTAGGTAGTTTATAAACTAAAAACACACACTTATTTTTCTCTAAGTAGTTTCAAAATTAAAAAAACACACATATTGTTTCAAAAACAAGGACGAGGTTTTCAATTCGACTGTTTTTTTTTTAATGTGTGTTACCTCAAACCTTTTGAACTGGTGAACCGATTTTAATGAATCTTTTTTTAGTTGAAAGCAGATGCTTCTCATGTAGTCCCTTCTAAATTTGGTGAAGATCAGATGAAGAACTTCGGAGTTACACAATGGAACTCTTCAATAAATGATAGCAAACCTTCCAGAATTGCTGCAATGCATGTTTGTTTATTTTACACCACTTCACAACATTACATCACGCTGATACGCTCTGAAGGGGTACACAGATTTGTACAGTTCACCCCAAAAGTAGGCTAAATGTATTAACTTCTTCTATTTGCGTGTTTCTGAATGTAGTTTTTAGATTTAGAGATGGTTTTTTATATGATCTAAATTGTATTATTTTAGTTTTATTACTATTAATTTCCAAAGTGTGGATCTAGAGTAAAGTATCTACAGATTGGAGGGTATCTTGTATTTGTAGACTAGGGTTATTTACATTTCTACATTTGATTAATACTGAAATATCGCCTGCAAATAATACTGGTAAAGCGTTTTCGTTATCTAATATTTTGGGAAGGTCATTAACACAGGGTTATTTTCTTATCACTATCCAAATTTACAGGGTATATTCTAAACATGATTATGAATAACTTTCAGTATGGGACCAACTCGGAAATTACGATAAAAAAATCTGCTATTTCATACATTTTGGTTGAGTAGATATTGAAATTTAGTATGAAATAGGCGTTTTTTTTTTCAGTTCTTAAAATATGACCACACCTTTCCATTACACTCTGTATGTTAGAAATAGTGGACATCCTAACACACTTCCTTGTGGGATTGAGCAAGTTATTTGTTTTTCTCGTGATGTAATGGTTTCGATCTCATTTTTATCATGATCGTAATTTTTAATTTGTACTATTTGTGTCCTATTATGTAAATATGATTTGTATGGTCAACATTGTCTTTTGTTTTCATCATTATTTTCTTTCCATTTTTAGGGTTCCGTACTTAGGGGACGGGTCCAAACGGAGCCCTATTGTTGTTACTCACTTGTCTGTCCGACTTACGAAGAATTTTTTAACTTCCAATTGACCTATGAACTTGAAATTTGGTAATAATGTTTATTATTACGTACATTTTACTAAAAATTGTCAAATATTGATACGGAACCCTAAATGTGCGAAGGTCAACACGCACTTGGCCGTTCTTTTAGGGTTCCATACCTAACAGGTCTAAACGGAGCTCTATTGCTGTCACTCACGTGTCCATCTGTTTGTCTGTCCTTCATTTGTCACACAGGTTATACAGCCAAACGGTTGGAGCTACAGTCTTCAAGACACAAAGCCATACAAATAGTCAAAAATATATTTGGTACGGCACCCTTAATATTTAAAATCTGGCTCACACTTGGCCAGTTTTTTATCATTTGTTATTTCAATAATTAGCACAAATATGCGACATTAAACCCACTTTGTCAAAATAAAATACGAGATAAAAGAGTAAGAGATGACATGTTAGACAATAAATTAGCGTTACTAAGTCGTAAAAGTAGAGAACTGTCGCGGCTTACACATTGTATTTCGGATACATTTTAATGAGGTATGCAAATAAAAGTTTCATGAGCTATAGTTACATGACCAAGGCAACAAACCGCCCACTTTACTGGAAAATAGACATGCGGTAGCTCGTGGTTTCACTCGCATACCAAGGCAACTACCGCATGTAAAAGTAGGAGGCCGGGAGTGACGATAGAAGTGAAAACTTGAACAAAATGCCCAACGCGCCTAAAGAAGTTTTCAGTTCAATCCAAATAGCGGTGTCGGTGGCGAGTTCAATTGTTTTCCCCATCTCAAAAATGCCCAAAGCGCCTAAAGAAGTTTTCACTTCAATCCGCTACGCGATCCGCTACGAATGCTACGATGCTATGCATTCTAGCACTCGTAGCGGTGTTGGTGGCGCGTGAGTTCAATAGTTTTTTCCCATCTCAAAAATGCCCAACGAGCCTAAAGAAATTTTCACTTAAAAAAAAAACTGGCCACGTGCGTGTCAGACTTGTCATATTTATGGTTCCGTACTAAATATATTTTTTGACTATTTGTATGGCTTTGTGTCAACAAGATGCTTAAACTGTAAACAATTGAAGACTGTAGCTCCAACCGTTTGGCTGTATAACCTGTGTGACAAATGAAGGACAGACAAACAGATGGACACGTGAGTATCAGCAATAGGGCTCCGTTTGGACCTTTCGGGTACGGAAACCTAAAAATGTAGATTCTAGACAACTATAGATGTATCAAATAAAGAGCAGGCAAGTGATTGCCCAGTGGTAACGGCAGCGACTTACAAGTTGTAGGTCGTGAGTTCAAACCCAGGCAGGCGCTTTACTTTATGTAAATTATTTCATCACCACTGCTCTCAAAACGATGAAGGAAAACATCGTGAGGAAACTGGCATGTCCTAGAACCAAAAATTCGAAGACATGTGAGAACCACCAACCCGCACTGGGCCCGCGTGGTGGATTACGGCCCACATCTTCTCACAGAGAGGAAGCCTGTGCCCCAGCAGTGGGACATTAAAAGGCTGATGACGATAATGATGATAGATGTATCCAGTTTAAGATCAAATAATTGGTCGATGGATGGACAGCGTGACAGATGATATTTCAAGAGAGGCGTGACTATTGAGATGACCACTAAGGGAAAGCCCCTAGTAATTTATAAAAAAAAAATAGCCTCAGTTCTTAGTTCAAAATGTTCTATGGAAAAATTGAATTCAGAATCCGCTAATGAGTAGGTATTTAAAAGAAACAATGTAAAGCATATGGTTTTTTTTTTAATAAATAAATAAATGAGTAAAAAATAGCAAGAGGGTTTTGGCAAAATTTTTTCCAATGCAGTTCAGTGGCTGTTTTCATTATTCGCATATTGATTTCTAGTGGATTTTGTGATGTAAAATTGGTACAGTTTTGTGTCTGTCTACGCTACTACACAATAATTATGTGTTATCATTGAAACAGCCGCGATATCGGTTAAAAGAAGAATTTTACTGTAGTATTGACTACCTCAGCGAAGTCTACCGAGAAGGCTAACTCGAAACAAAAACTGCTAAAACATAATGTGTTTCATCTGCATTCTTTTAGAAAACAATGTGGTTGTTTCCTGTATCATCTGCCTAGCCTTTTCCCAACTATCTTGGAGTCGGCTTCCAGTCTAACCGGATGCAGCTGAATACCGGTACTTTACATGGAGCGACTGCCTATCTGACCTCCACAACCCAGTTACTGGGTAATACGATACCCTTTGGTAAGACTGGATGTCAGACTTTCGGGCTTCTGACGACCCGTAACGACTGTCAAAGATCCACAATTGACAGCCGGGACCAACGGCTTAACGTGCTTTCCGAGGCACGGAGGAGTCTCGGTATGTAAAGATGGTCACCCATCCATGGACCAACCTGGCAAGCGTAGCTTAACCTTATGGATCGACCCGTGCGGCTGTTATTACTTTAGCCACGAGCTCCTCCTTTAGCCACGAGCTCCTCGTGGTTGTTTCCTGTATCTAAAAACTAAATACTTTCTAAATGTGACACAGGTTAAATGCACAAACCGTGCAAAGCCAGAAGTAAAAATAAACGGCCAAGAGCGAGTCAGACTCGCGCGCAAAGGGTTCAGAACAAATCATATTTTATTTCAGGTTTTTTTTTAAACTGCCTCCACCTTATAGGTTTTCCTGTAATCTATAAGTAAAGAACTACTTTCTGTATTTTTTTCAAAATTTTAGGTCCAGTGGTTTCGGAAATAAGGGGGGCGGAATGTACATATTTCATCTAATTTCTTAAATAACTTCAAAATTACATATTTTAAAATTATGAAAAAAATGTATTCAAGACCTTCACAATGTGCCCTTTCATTTGATATATTACACGATACAGTTTGAAAAACTTTGATTTTTAATTTTCCGATTTTCACCCCCAAAAGTGACCGCCATATTCCAAATTAATTTCTTTAGGGTACACGTCCGTATTTGGGTCACAGATATTCACGTGTGTAACATATTTCAACTCTATCGGTCTAGCATATTCGGAGCAAATTGGCTGTGACAGACGCACAGACGGACAGACAGACAAACACACGAGTGATCCTATAAGGGTTCCGTTTTTACATTCGGACTTTTGGAACCCTAAAAACAAATATCAAGAGGGTGATGATAAATCTAATCTATAAGCCAAATTATACTGAAAAATCATAAACATTCAAACATTTTTATTTATTAGTGAGCAGGATGACATTCTCTTTTTATTCTTTAAATAAAATCACATGAAATTCTGAATGAAAGTCACATTGTGACGGAAAAGCGCAATAGGAAGCATGGCCGCATAAAGAGTAGGTACCTTATACTGGTATAAAGAATTACGAACAAACGAAACGACTTTTCATATGCGGCAATTTTCTAGTCTGTTTCCCAAATAGTTTTAACTCTACCCTAACCACCACTATTCTCAAATTGGTGTAGGAAAACATCGTGAGGAAACCTGCATGCCCTGGAACCAAAAATATCAACTCATGTGACATTCACCAACCTGCACTGGGCCGGCGCGCGGCGTGTTGAATTAAAGCACGTTGCCTCCCACAGATGGAAAAATATGTCCCAACAGTGGGAACGTTAACATGCTGATTAGGTATGCTTTTGCTACCCTACTCGTGAGTCGGATTCGAAGCATTAAATAATGCAAGATGTAATAATGCGTAACTGCGTTCATGAAGATTTTATGATTGTCTTGCAGTTTGAGTATTCTTGCGGCCTACCCAAGTGTCCTTACTTTGGTATTGTTCGTCGGTTCGAGTTCTGAGTTGAGCTTCACGATAACTGACAAATGCTTGCACTGTCTGGACAGGTGCACTCGAATTTGTGTGTTGCTTTCCTCAGAACCTCAACCCAGACATAAACGTACATGGTTCTCATATGATTTGACCAGTACATATTGTATAGATTTGAACACTTTAAAAGAGACTTTGACCTCTGAGTTTGTTTCGGTGTTTCTTCTCAGGGTAGTCAGCTAAGAAACACCGAGCTCATCTAGCTACAAAAAAATGTTGACGTCTAAAAGTGTTGATAAAACCTACTTACAAAAAAACTTTTTTACAAAAAAATAGAACCGACTTCCAAAAAAAGTGCAAAATAACTTTAATTTCGGAAGTCGGTGTTTCTGTTTTGTGTCTTCGGTTTTTGACACCGACTTCCGAAATTAAAGTTATTTTGCACTTTTTTTGGAAGTCGGTTCTATTTTTTTGTAAAAAAGTTTTTAATTTTACACTTTTTAGTTGTGGTTCCCCATTAAACTGTGTTAACAATTCTTATACATACAATAGCAGCAATCGCGGTTGATTTTCTGTCAATTTTTGAAGAGTTACGTTGTCTGTCTCCGAAACCCATCACCAGATCTTTTTGAAATTTAAATGGGACCATTTCGAAATAAACCCCTTTCGAACAAAAAAAGAATTTTGCAAATCCGTCAATATATGACGGAGTTATGACCGAACATACAAAAAAAAAAAAAAAAAATACAAACATCCGAATTGATAACCTCCTAATTTTTCGAAGTCGGTTAAAAATAAAATCATTTATCATAGTACTGTAGATAATATTATAGTTGCAGTACAAACTACCTAACGCTTATCGGAATACTGAAATACCCCACATGACAGTATTATCCTCGCCTCTTTCAGAAAAATGTTTACCTTTGCATTTGAGAAATCCGACAAGATATTAAAAAGACTTGTCCCGGTAATATGGGCTGACTTTTTGTTTTTTTTAAAAAACGTTGTCCCACTCTAAGAATTACTCCTGCATCGTGGGTGTGTTCTCAAACATGTATACTCACATTCACAAGACACCCAGACCCAGAACAACTATCAGCAGGTCATACAAATATTTGTTCCGTGCGGGAATCGAACCCGCGACACGCAGCGCAACAGCCGAACGCTCAACCACTGCGCCAAACGTGTCGCCTTGACTGACTCTATTGATTCATGAGTGTGGGCGAACATTGCTCATGTAAAGCGCCCTAAAATAACAGTGTTGAGGTAAATACGACCAGCAGTGTCATTTTAATTTATTTTGTTTTTCCGCAATATTTATGAAATAGGGCCATTTCATAAATATTGCGGAAAAACAAAATAAATGCTCTTGAAAATGTTTTTGGTTGACACACCTGTCCAAGGTGTCTGTGGCCTTGGACTAACCAACATTTTAATGTAGCTAGTAATATTTTCTAATCGAAATACTTGTACACTCGAGCTACCAATATTCACCCCAGACAGGGTTCTCTAAACGTCTGCTTGAAAGTATGAAGTTCGTGGACAAGTGATTTTAGAATCTAAAAATAATATTACAGTTTAAAAAAAAAACTAAAAATATACTTAGAATGACGTCATTTTATTTTTAGGGTTCCGAAAGTTCGAATACGGAACCCTTATAGGATCACTCGTGTGTCTGTCCGTCTATCCGTCTGTCACAGCCAATTTTCTCCGAATATGCTGGACCGATAGAGTTGAAATTGGGTACACACATATTATGAACATCTGTGACCCAAACATCAACGTGTACCGTAAATAAATTAATTTGGAATATGGGGGTCAGATTTGGGGTAAAAATCGAAAAATTATATCACATGAAAGGGCACATTTTGAGGGTCTTGAATCTATTTTTGGAACGAAGTTCCTTATCGCGTGTTGCGAAAGGGGGCTAGACGGAAAAAATTAGGACCAAAAGTTGTAACGACACTTTTTGATCTAAAAGTTGTAACGACACTTTTTGCTACAGTTTTTTTTTTTGGAACGAAGTTCCTTATCGCGCGTTCGCGAGATGATGGGGTTGAGATGAAATGAGATGAGATGAGATGAGATGAGATGAGTTGAGATGAGATGAGATTTTTTATTTGAGTCTGTGTGTTTTACATAAGACTATGAGTCGGCAGTGCGGTTAATATTACAATAACATTTGTTAATAATAAAAAAAAAATATTATAACTTAAAAAAAAATACAATTATATTACAATTCCTTCACTAATTAATCGATAGGAACTTCGTTCCACCCGGGTGTCCCTTGACACCAGCTGTCAAGTTTTTTTTTTTCATAATTTTTAAATATAGAGTTTAATAGTTTTTTTTTATATTTTGTATGGTGTACATAATAAAGAGTATTCTATTCCATAGATGAAAAATTACCATCCCCTCCTTATCTCTGAAAAAACTGGACCTAAAATTTTGAAAAAAAAATGATTCGTTCGGAACCATTAGCGCGTGAGTCCGACTCGTTCTTGGTCGTTTTTTTCGTATTTTACTCGGCAAACCCTTCCATTTAATACCCATCATATTATGGGAACGTATAGTAACTATCTAGTCCGCCTTAATGGATTTAGAATGACGTCACTTAGCTGACTATGGATTGTCATCTAAACTAAACGTAAAAAAAAAAAAAACAAAAAAAAAAAAACTAAACATGTATGCAATATTTCAGCTCAATCGGAAACCGGGAAGCAGGTTAAATTTAACTTTTACGATTTTTTTACATAGTAAGTTAGATACACAGGTAAAGTTAATAAATAAAAGCCTGTTAATGTCTGGATAAAAAATAAAAAAAACTACTTTGCAACAATCAGAGATTCAACATGAACCTTAAACATCAGTCTAAATGAGCTGAAACTCTTCTTAAAGAAATGATTTTATATTAGGTACCTACTTACCTACCTACGTTTTTAAGGTCGATTGCTTTCAACTTGTCAAAATGAAAGGTTCTAATTTTCAACGAAAATATCATAATTTAAATTTCATCTCACAGAACGGCCATTAAAATATTAATTTCGTGAATTTATTAATACATTTATACAATTTGAACCTTCCGTTTTACTTTAAAAAAAACAGCAATTTGACATTTACGATGTCTACCAAAAGTATGGCAGCGAGAGTGTCGTAAAATGCTTGTCAATTTATTTATAAAAATTATATTTAAAATTTAAATTAAAATTGAATCAATAAACAACATTTTTAATGGAAATAATGACGTCACACGAACAGTTAAAGCGGCTGGGTAGTGTTGACACTGTACAGGATGATTAAGAAGGTTTAACCGGAACATATATTAAAACCGCATAGTAGTATGCTTTCAAAATATTTCAATAAGAAGGCGCACTTCACTAGATTTGTTTTAGTTTAGCATGCCAAGAAGCGTTACCGCGTTTTACCTAATTGTCTTGTTAATAATCCGAAAAACACGGTCTTATTTCTTTACTAGTTAGTTCCTGTGACTTTGACTGCGTTGAATAATTACATCGCCTAGCCGACGTCCTTCTCCAACGTCGGATCAATCTCTATATCAAAATTAATCAAGATTGCTTCAGCTGTTTAGGCCTAAATACGACAGAGTTATTGTCGCATTTATGATATAAATATGGGGTTAAGGCTCTTATATAGTATACTAGCACTTCGCCCGCGACTTCGTCTGCGTAGATTTCAAATAAATATTTATTATAGCCTATGACACTCACAAATAACGTGGCTTTCAATTGGTAACAAAAAAATCAAAATCGGTTCAGTAGATCCAGAGATTACCCCCTCCCACCTGACAAACTCATAAACTTTACCTCTTTATAATATCATAATGTATTATATAAGTCAATGGCCACTTTCGCCATGATATACAGATGCTCGATAGGGCCGAACCGTGTACTGGAAGACGCAGCGTTGGCAGGCCTCCCACAAGGTGAACCGATGACCTGGTGAGAGTCGCGGGAATATGATGGAAGCCTATATTCAGCGTTGAACGACTTTTGGCTGAAATGATAATGAACGATGAAGCAGTAGGCTAATAATGACCCAATTATGCAAGTCATCGTGATAGGCCTTCTGTTTTCCCTGTATTATGGCATTAGGGAAAAAATATCAGCCCGCCCATAATGAAAGATAAATGTTGTAATGACACTTATTGGCACGTGTTTACTTCAGTTTATTTGTGAAAATCTGTGGTATTTTTTTACTAGTGAGAAGAATTAAAAGTTAAAATAATGATTGAGAAAATGTGTGATATTCCTTTACACGTGTTTAGGATTATTGGTCCCGATTTATCGTGCCCTAACCACCGATTTATTGTAAACGACATTTTTTCGAATAATTCTTGTATATCTTAAACAATAAGAATCACTATCACTACATGTTACATAAAAACTTTTTTACACTAAAATGGAACCGAATTTTGCACCATTTGATTTTTTTGGATGTCGGTTCCATTTAAAAAAAAAAAAAACACTTTTTAGTTGTGATTCCCCATCAAATTGTGTTAACAATCCATATTTATGCGATAGCAGCAATCCCTTTTGCTTTGCTGTCATTTTGTGAAGAGTTCCGTTATCTGTCTCTGAAACTCATCATCAGATCTATATGAAATTGAAATGGGACCATTTCGGAACAAACACTTTTCGAACAAAAAAGTAAAGTCGGTTAAAAACAAAGTCCTCCGCCACGTCTGTATGCGATAAACTCAAAAAGTACTGAACGGATTTTCATGCGGTTTTCGTCAATAGACGGAGTAATTCATGAGGAAGGTTCGGGTGTATAATTTGCACCCGAGCAAAGCTAGGGCGGGTCGATAGTATAAGATAAATAAAAAACGCAGGTGAACCAAGGTTACCGACATAGCCCGAAATATCACCAAACTTAAGTGACAGTAGGCATATTGCTCGCAGAACAGATGCTCGAGGAGGCTGATAAGTACTGAAGGTGCGATCGCGTACTGGTAGACGCAGCGTTGGAAGACCTTTCAGCGCTCACAAAGTAGACCGAGGACCTAGTGGGGATCACGGGAATCCGATGAATGCGAGACGCACAGGGCCTGCAGTCTCGACATAATTAACAATCGCGTTACGACCGAATTTGTTCGTTAATAAAATAATGTTAAAAACTTGCCTAAACTTTTATGTCCTTTTAATATTTTGACAAGTTAATTTAATTGTTACAAGAGGTAAAAGCTATACATTAAAATTTAAAAAAAATATATATACGGTCGAATTGAGAACCTCCTCCTTTTTTTCGTCGGTTAAAAATTATAAGTTTCATGAAAAATAGTGCTCGCAAGTTAAAATTTTTCAGTCTCTGTACATATTTCAAGAATATCAGTTATTTTTTCAGAATTTGATCTAAAATTTTTCCTCACGAATGAGGGAGTTTTTTAAGCTAACGTAAGTTTCGCTATCAATATCGAGACTGCACGCCCAGGACCGGTCGCTATAGTGACCCTTGGGGGAGGTCTATGTCCAGCAGTGGACGTCTTTCGGCTAAAATGATGATGATGAAAAAATTCGTTTTCGAAAAGATGTAAGGGCTCGTTATTTACGAATTGAAGTAAAATCGGAAGGACCTTTTTTCACCAAATGGTAAGTGATGATGTGGCCAAGGTTGGAGCATGCTGTTCTAGAATCAACCTATTCACTCCTGCAGGTTCTAGCTATCAGGAAACGCAGACTCTTACAGGGAATTCCATTCCTAAGCTGTACCTACGCGTACCTAATGATTGTGTACCTAAAATTTTTTTTACGTATGGGCCCCAGGGGCGCGGTAACTCTGTTTCGAATTTATCCACAACCCCTGGGCAGGCATCGGCCGTGACGGGCCCCGTCATGATGCTAACAACTCTTTAAGGCGCGCGTGGAACACTACGCGCCGTCGACTCTCGGGCCTGGTGCTGATCGGACATCGAGCTACTCATTATCAAGATTTTATTTTATTTAATTTTACCGTTTTAATTGGATTTAAATGAAATGTAATATGCAGTTTTGTTTATTTATTTATTATTTTAAAGATTTTATTATATGGATGTATAAATTACCCGAACAAAATAAAAAAAAATTAAATGAAATGAATGACGCAGTGAATAATATCTCAGAACTGTCAAAGTCAAGACAACACTTCTGCAGTTACTGTACATACAGTCAACCACACGTACCTTAGTGGTAATACTCACCCGGGCCTGCGGACGACGAGTAATGGGTAGCTCGCCGTCCGATCAGCACCAGGCCCGAGAGTCGACGGCGTGTAGTGTTCCACACGCACCTCAAAGAGTTGTCAGCATATATGACGGGGCCCGTCATGGCCGATGCCTGCCTAGGGGTTGAGGATAAATTTGAAAGAGTTGCCTCGCCCCTGGGCATTCAGAGCAGGGAGGAACAGGGGTGGGTTTTAGTCAGTAAGAGTCTGACACGCCCTCCCGCTCCACCCAGAGCGGGAGAAGTCATTGGATGATTTCCCACCCCACAAAAAAAAAAGCGGTAACACTGACTGTTCTAGTGTCTAGTACGGCATTTTAAGAGAACATGAGGTCAGTTGTCTTATGAGTATCTATAGTGATCTCCGCGTCTGTATAAACAAAACCAGAATTTTGTTCATACAAACGCGGAGATCACTGTACGAGGTATTTGATACGAAGACAAGCTAATTACTTTTAATTTATTAGAGAATTGAGCCCTGAAAAACAGAGGAAACGTGACTATTATACGGACAGCAATCCAATAACTCTTCGGCAATTTGAAAGAAAAAAAAAACTCTTCAGAGTCGTGTAAATTATGGTTGTTTCAACTAATAACATGTTAATACGGCCGATGTTTAGACATAACATAGGTAGATAAACATAGGAAACGAATATCACAACACGATGAAAACTAAATAAATTAAATAGGCGCCGGACGTTTTCAGTTATCCGCGGTGATGGGTTAACCGACAACGTAAAATAAAATATATTTTTTTATAGAATATATTTATTGGAGCTATAAACACTTGTGAAATAAATATTCGAATAAAATATCAGATTGTCTCAGCAAGAACTTGACCAATCTCTCCTTTTCTTATGTTTTTAGAACTTATTCGTTCTAGATAGTATGTATTAATTCCTGCACAAAATTTAAATATTTTGCAAATTCATCGATCTTTTTTTCATAAATTATAGACCTTTTAGATGTAAAAGGCCAAGAAATTATTATTAAGTTTTATAATTCATTTCTAGATACCTACTTGACCAAAGACGACACACTGAAATACTTTGGAAATAATAAAGAAACCGACCAAGTGTTAAAATATGAATATGGGCGCAAAATCTCAATCTCAAACCTCAAAAAGAAAGTCTTATTCGAGGAAAAACCTCACCTCATTCAAATCTACGCTGAAAACTCAACGAAACCTTTTCTTATTTTCCTAATGGACCCGTCAAATGTCAAATTAAAAATCTATTTCTGTACAGTCAACGAACCCAAGCGTTATACGAAGTGTTTCTGACAAAATCAAAATTCGATGCGAACAAAAACAAAAAAGAAACGAAAAAATACGGTTCTCACAAACAACATTCGATAATCCAATCACAGGCGATTACGCGAGCTGGATCGCGGAAACACGGGTTAGAGGGAGACAAACAATCCCAAAATTCTGAAGTAGAACAGAGACAGATTGCAAAGTTTCCCGCGATAAGGCTTGCCTTTATTTTACGAGGTCGTATGTTACTTTGGCTAGTTTGTTTTGTTAGTTTGGTTGGGTTTGGTTCGTAAAATAAGGTAATGATCGTTTATGGTATACTTATGGTGAATAGCGGAACACTATTGCTGGCTTGTGTGTTCTTTCTTTAGAGATTTTTTTTTTCCTAAAATTTAATGAGAAATATTTGTTCAACACCTAAACGGGGGGAAATTATTTAAAGCTGACTTTATAGTTTTGGGAAAATAAAGCTAGGTACTCATCGAATTACGGTTTTTTTTACGAGAAACACTTTTGAGTATTATAATTATGTAGGTTTGAATAACTTAAATATTTGAAGTGTTTTAATTTGTTGTACCTTGTTTCAATTCTCATTTTAACCGACTTCAAAAAAAGAGGAGGTTCTCCATTCGTCGGAATCTTTTTTATTTTATATATAAATGTTCCTCGATCACTCAAAGACGCCTGCACCGAAATGCAAAATTATTTTTTGTTTGAAAAGCTATACTTTCCAGGTGGTTCTGTTTGAATTTGGTGAAGATCTGATGAAGAACTTCGGAGATAGGGATTGGAACTCTTCAATAAATGATAGCAAACCTTCTAAAAGCCATGATTGTTTATTGTTTACACCACTTCATAACTTAAAATAACGCTGATACTCTCTGAAGGGGTAAGTACTCAGCTTTGTACAGTTCACGCTGATACACAATAATTTCACCAATTATGTGTTTTTGGGACTATCAATTTTGGGTATTAGTTTTGTTATGGGGTACAACAACTACGGGTAGATCAAAAAGTCGCAAGAGTTTCATGAGAACGACACAAGCAATCCAGGACAGCACATCTAAGGAGAGAAGTAAGCGGTAGCAAGAGCGGTGCCCACCACCACGTGACTTTCGTGGGCCCAAGGAGCACCTGCCTCCTGGTCGTGATTTGCAGTAGCCTATTTGGAAAGTGCTGAATCGATTGCGTACCCAAGTAGGCCGTTGCAAGTACAATTTGTCTAAATGGGGGATAATTGATCCCTCAAATACCCAGTGCGAGTGCGGTGCTCCTACTCAGACTATGACCCATTTACTGGAGTGCCCAAAATGTCCATTCACCTGTACCCTGGAAGACCTGAGTAAAGCTTCCAGTGCAGCAATAAACGTGGCCACCTACTGGGCACAAACAGTATGATTGTATAATCATACCGCCGATACGAAAAGAAGAAGTGAAAAAAAAACAACTGACTTCCTAAAAAAAATACACTAACAATTAAAAAACAACTTTAATTTCGGAAGTCGGTGTTTGTATTTTATTTCTTCGTTATTTGACACCGACTTCCGAAATTAAAGTTATTTTTTAAATTTTTAGTGTATTTTTTTTTTTTAAAAAAAAGAGAGTTGAAAAGTGAGAAGAAAAAGTTTTTTATTTTTCACTTTTTAGTTGTTATACCCCAGAACTAAAAACCCCCATAACATGGAACGTGGAATTTAAACATTTGGAGAACACCATAACGTCATCGAAGTACACGTATTTTTCGTTTTTGTTCAGTTTCTCAAAAAGCGCTGAAGCAATTTCAATAAAATTTATATGGGACCACCTCGGGAGTATATTCTTTCGGATAAAAATTTTTGAAAATCGGTCCACAACTGACGGAGAAATCGGCGGACATACATAAAAAAAACATACATACAGTCGAACATAGAACCTCCTCCTTTTTCGAAAGTCGGTAAAAAATAAAATAAAACTTTAACTTAGTACGGAGTTGTAATAGAATAAAAGTCAGCTAATACAGATTTCTTCAACACTAACGTAGGTTTGGTTGAGAGACTCTCGAAGACGTGCTTATAAATTAATTATTTCCACTTACCAGATTGATAGTAACAATCAGCTCATACTGCTGATGCTTGTGCCCTTTCTTCTTCTTGCCCTGAGGAGTTTTGACTGCTGCTGCCGCTGCCGCCTGCTTGGGAGGCGCAGTCTTCGCTGCTCCTTTTTGCGCTGATGGCTTCACCGGGGTTTTTGGGCCACCTATAGAAAAAAAAGTTGATTTCAGTAATTGTCAGAGAAAAACTAGGCTTTTTTAACCGATATCTTGTAGAGCATAGACCCGACCGTAAAGATTATAATCCTATGTTAATATAGTGTTTAAATATGAATCCTGTTTTGTCTTGTTTTATATTCTTTTTTATTTTTTTTATTTTTTATTCTTATTTAAATTAGGGACTTTTATAAACGCAATGCGTATGACAGTCCCATCATATCCTAAATAAATACTATCTATAGCATTTGGCATTTTATATTATTATTATTATTTTTTATTTTTAGCATTTTATATTGTGTTTGTTCGTTCTTTTGCCAATGACAGATAACTGCGGTAGGTACCTAACTAACCAAGCGAATTACATAGGGCAGCATCCAACAACCGAGAAATAAGTGAAATTTTATTTTATTTTTTATTTAACAAACAAAATTTAACACATTTACTTTAAAAGGAATAAAAATAACAATGCCCTTGACAAGAAGTTAGCAACGGGTCCCAAACTAGGCGTAGCCTGTATCTTGGTGACCCAAACACTATGTAGCGACATCTATGACGCCGCACACGAACTAAAAATAGCAAGAATTCTACATCGCGCAAGCAGAGTTCTCCGCGCGATTTGAACATATACAACAGTCCGAAATCAACCATTGGGCAGTTGCCCGGACCAGACACAACACCCGTCTGGTCGGAGGATCCTCCCTTTTCAACGGAGGTTTGCGGGACTTTACACTCTGTTCCGCATACCTCCAAACTGGTGACCCTCGACTATGAACGTCAGCGCAGCCTTCGTGCAGCTACTTCAGCGTGACGTCATCATCATCGCTTCCTTCAAGCTCTTGAGCAACGAGTCATACAGCCAGCCAGTACCAACGGCTTCTACGGGTATCCTGACCACCAGCATGCAGCGGATGCGCATTCCTGGTCATCACCATCAACCTCATCAGCGATCTTGGCGCAGCGAACAGCACCTTCGGCCGGTCGAAGAACCTCTCCTGGTCGACGCCAGCAGTCAAGCCACTACGTCGCACAGCACCGCTCCGACCCACTGGAGCCTGCAGCATCATCCCGACTCACTGGGACATCATCACCCCGACTCACTGGGGCCTCATCCCGACTCACTGGGATAGCAACACCCCGACTCACTGGGGCATCACCGCAGACAGTTCCCACTCACCGTGAACTATGCGGCTCTTCCGGTTCCGACTCACTGGAACCAACGTTCCACTGGCCCGGCAAGCATCACAAGATGTATGGACGACTCATCAAGAACCATCGATCTCCGATCTCCGGAGGGGAGTGATGTAGCGACATCTATGACGCCGCACACGAACTAAAAATAGCAAGAATTCTACATCGCGCAAGCAGAGTTCTCCGCGCGATTTGAACATATACAACAGTCCGAAATCAACCATTGGGCAGTTGCCCGGACCAGACACAACACCCGTCTGGTCGGAGGATCCTCCCTTTTCAATGGAGGTTGTGGAACTTTACACCCTGTTCCGCATACCTCCAAAACTACACTGAGTTTCTAGTTTGACTTTGTTTTTTTTTTTTGGTTTGCTACCGCTACGTGGCAAATAGGGATGTTTCCTAGGTAAAAAAAGAATAAATCTATTTAATAAGTAAGTCAGACTATCAAAAAATATTGGTTATGCACTTTTTGCTATATCAAATCAATAAAAATTATAAAGATAAAATGCATCAAAGTTAAGGAGTGGAGGTTGTTGCGTCACTTTTGAGTAAAAAGTTCAGCAAGGTGTGACGTCACGCAAAATTTCAAAGCCAAGGAAATCAAGATCTGATAATGGAATCCTGATAAAATTGAGAGAAAACCTCGAAAATTGTGGGCACGTTTAGCGTTTCTTTACGTATGTTCGGCCCTCACTCCGTTGTTTATGAACCGATTTTGATGATTCTTTTTTCTTATGTAGGGTATACCTCAAGGGTGGTCCCATGTCAAGGCCATCGGGATCTGATCATGGAATCCTGGTAGAATTGAGAGAAAACCTCGAAAATTGGGCACGAATATTGTTTCTGTTTACTTTTCATAACTTAATCAGGTATTTGCATTTAGGAATCATCACATCATGAAACTGAGCTGATAATGGAAACCATACCTTTCCTAAACAATAGAAGTTAGATATAAAAAACTGGTTTTAGTGACAGATACCACTTAATATGCTTTGAAGAAAAGACGTCTTTAGAATATTGGAGGTAACCTCAACTGGTCTATGATATCCTGGGAACCTTATGGAAGGATGGCTACATAATCAGCTCAGTACCAAGAGGAATGATGAAGGATTAGAAATTAGCCTCAGAGTATTAAAAGAGGATGCGAGTCACAAAAAATCATAAAATAAAAAACTTTTAAACAAAAAATCATACCTACATAAAATATCAAATTTTATGTAAACTAATTTTGAGTCGGCGCCAAATAATAAAATGATTAATTACCTATATCTAGCCTTCTTCATTTCTACGTACTTAAAAAATTTATTGTTGTTTGGCGCCGACTCAAAATTAGTTTATATAAAATTTGATATTTTATGTAGGTAAATAAGCTCAATACTCAAGACTTAAAAGGTTTATTCTTTTTCGTCGGTTGAATGTTTTTTTAGTCATTAATCCTATTCTTTTAGTCGTCTATCCTATTTTTTTACTCATGTATCCTATTTTTTAGTCATCTATCCTTTTTTTTTAGTTACCTATACTATTGAGCCAGACAAAATTATTCTTGCATGTTTTTTACCTTTCTGACACGGCGTTGTTGACTTCTGACCTGCTGCATTCTTTTGATTGACGTGGCCACCTCCATCGGCTGGCTTATTCCGCGCCTGCAAACAACAAGATAAACAACTAACATTAAATACTGTGAGACAAAATGTACCAATGTGGACAGTATGGGAACTGATTCTTCACCATACTTTATTTTATACATAGTTTTTAGTTTGACCACTATCTCGCCTGATGGTAAGCAATGATGTGGTCGACGATAGAGCACGCCAAATTTGCTCCCTTTAAAAAGCCCTTTCTACTAGGTACAAATATTTTGAATAACTGGAAAATTAAAACATGAATGAGTTCTCAATATTTTGCAAAATGGTACGACATAATTTTCGATGTTTTGAGACTATAAGTAGATAAATAAAGTTTCTTTCAAGAGTTTTACTGACGCTTCTGGTCTCAGCTTTACTGGAAATAAAATAATTATTAAAACATAAATAATATGTTTGTATAATCTATACAGGGTGTAACGGAAAGATGTGGTCATATTTTAAGAGCCGGCTCTGCCCATGGAACTGAACAACTTTCCCTAAAAAAAAAATTAAAATTCTCAAAAAAAAATTGAACTTTCTTTAAAAAGTTATCATCAGCTGATCAATGGGAAGAAAAAAAATTATTTAGAATTTCGTCGGCTTTTCTTGAAGAAAGTTGTTCATATAGATGGGCAGATCCAGTTCTTAAAATATGACCACACCTTTCCGTTACACCCTGTATAAATAAAAATGAATCGCCGAAATGTATGTATACCTACGCATAACTTCCGAACGACTGCATTCAATTGGATAATTATTTTTTTGTTGTGTTCATGTTTGTTAGGACAAGGTTTGTATGAAAGAAAATTTTGGGAAATCAAATAAACAAAATTGCACCCGTGTGAAGCCGGGCGGGTTGCTAGTGAGTTATAAAAAATGTATGATGTATGATGAAATAATGTATGATGAAAACGTTGATTCACATGGGCAGTGGCCCACTATGAACTTAAATTATTTAACTCGGGCATTAGATAAAGTGACGGTATTTGCGATAGCGATTTTGAACAGACTTCGAAAAAAGGAGCAGGTTAATGTTCCACGGTATGTATGTTTTATGTATGTCCACCGATTTCTCTGTCAGTTGTGGACCGATTTTCAAAATTCTTTTTATCCGAAGGAGTTATAGTCCAGAGGTCCCGTATAAATTTATTGAAATTGCTTCAGCCCTTTTTGTAAAAAAATCAACCAGAATAAAAAATATGTAAAGAAAGAAAAAAAGAAAGAAAATACGTTTATTTACGGTAAACATGACGCAAAAAACAGAGAAACACAAAAAAAAAAAAAAGAAAAACTGGGGGAAAAAATGCGTCACATCCACGCAAAACGGCCATCGCTCAGCTTAAGTGCTATGACCCTATGCAAGACAGAGCCCCAGCGCTGGTTTTCAGCGACAGCCGGCGCCAACGTCATGACGTCGACCGGTGCAGAAAACAATGAGTAAATCTTCTAAATATTATACAGCGTAAAAAATATTAATATTTAAGTGGCAACATTCCGCTTCCTGCAACATGACGCACGCGCCGCCGGCTATGATTTTAATCTGTGCCTCTCAGCTGTCAGTAAACTATCTTTGACAATGACTATGTTAGAATAGGTTATGTAATAAAAAAAATGGCTCATGGCGGCACTATGGTATATATAGTCTCCTCAAATTACGAGTATGTTCAAATTTCATGTTCCATCCTTAGACTATGAAAGGTTATAGACAAAACGTCATTGGACGTTAAATGAAGCAGGATCGTTAAAATGTGTGAGTGACCTTGACAAACGTAACGATGACGTATCGGCTTCTCATTTTGTCTATATGAGCTTATTTCGCGTGTACAGATACAAGCCGGCTTCTCATTCTGGTACTTCAGATTGCTGGATTTTGACACTCCGTCTATAGCCTTTCTTAGTCTAAGATTCCATCATAATTTTTATTTCGGAAGTCGGTGTCAAATAACGAAGAAATAAAATACAAACACCGAATTCGGTAATTAAAGTTATTTATCAATTTTCAGTGTCCCTACTTATTTTCATTTTTGGAAGTCGGTTGTAAAAAAGTTTTTTCTAGAGTCCAAAATGTTTGGAACTGACCACGTGACGTTTCAGTATCTCTTATCAATCTAAACAGCAAACAGCTATTCGACTCTTCACGTGTCCAGAGGCTGGGTTTTTATTTGGCCAACGAATTAGCATTTCTATTCAACTTGCTTATGCTGCCAGCGTTCGCGGCACTTTTCCCGTTGACAACGATGTGGATGATTTTTTTGATGCCCAATGTTTTCATACGCGAATGTAGTTTGTACATAATTATCTCGTTTATTCATATTTCTTACTTGTTAACTACATTTTTAAATATTAAAAAAAAAAATATGCAAACGAATAATAATAATAATTATGTATTTTCATTATTTTTTTGTATTATTAAATGTTTTTTTTTTTAAGATACTTTTTAAACTAGTTATGTTTTTATTATATCCAGTAGATGTAACTATCAAATTCAAATCTTTTGGGTTGCAAATTATCAATCTCATAATTGTATATTTTTGACAAAATTGTTTGCTGATAGAATGCCACTTTGGTTCTGGGCAACGGTTCGATAGTTAAGATATTCGAAAACATTCATTGGTATTTTGTGTTTATTGGTAGGCACGCGTTTGACCACTATCTTACCTGATAGTAAGTGATGACGTTGTCGAAGATGGAGCACGCTTGCCTAGAAGTAACTCATTACTAAAATAATACAGATTTCACTCCTTCTCTTTTCATGCGGTAGGTACCGTGCAATTGTGGAACTTACTTCCACCTTACATCTGTGACTCTCAAAACTACTATCCATTTCGAAACTAGTCAAAGAAGATTCACCTTTCTACCATCACGTAATGGTATACTTTATGTATAATTATTTTCATTTGTTTATTACAACTGCCTGCCTAGCCTTTTCCCAACTATCTTGGGGTCGGCTTCCAGTCTAACTGGATGCAGCTGAATACCAGTATTTTACATGGAGCTAATGCCTATCTGACCTCCACAACACAGTAACTGGGTAATACGATACCCCTTGGTAAGACTGGTTGTCAGACTTTCGGGCTTCTGACGACCCGTAGTGACTGTCAAAGATTGAGAGCCGGGACCAACGGTTTAACGTGCTTTTCGAGGCACGGAGGAGTCTCGTTATGTAAAGATGGTCACCCATCCATTGAGCAACCCCGGCAAGCGCAGCTTAACCTGATGGATCAACCCGTGCGGCTGTTATTACTTTAGCCACGAGCTCCTCTTATTGCAACTTTAGGTGTATATTAATCTATGAATTAGTTCGTTATTTACCTATAGTCTGTTTTAATAAGTTTTTATTATCTATTTTATATATCTACACACTGTGTGTTTACCTCCCATCAAACTCTCCTGTTGTAGGTCAGCTGGAAGAAATTTCTTTTGAAATAAGCAGCACGTTTGTTCTCTTCTTAATATTTGTTGTTGTTTCTTTTAAGTTTTTTGTGTATAAATAAATACACAAATAATTAAGTTTTTCACTATATTTACTATGAAAAGTATAAGAACCATTTTCTAAAAACATGTAGACGGAATTTTGATATACTGGTAGTGTACCGACAATGTAGCCCTTGTCATAACAGTGTTGCCACGCTTAGTGACGGATGAGCTTCCTGCGACAGCTGTCCGGAAGCGGCCGACAAGTGTATCTTTTCGAGCTGGCAACACTGGCGGCTAACGATGTTTTCATGAATTTCTGTAGTATTTAGGTTGGGATAGGCGTAGGTAATGTACCTATCCTGTGTCGTAGATAACTTAATTGAAATTTTATTTATTTATTATTTTTTATGCACTCGCAAGTACAGAGGCGGACTTAATAGGTACCTCGGGTAGCGGATAAATTCTGAAAATGAGTTACCGCACCCCTGGGCACTCAGGCAGGGAAGAAACAGGGGTGGGTTTTAGTCAGTAAGAGTCTGACACGCCCTCCCGCTCCACCCAGAAGTCATTGGATGATTTCCCACCCCCACAAAAAAAAGGCATTTCTTAGTCAACCTTTTATAGAAAATTTAAAATGTTGTAGTTGATAAAAAATAATATTCTCGTATTTTACAGCGGATTAAAGTGCTTTATATGAACTACATAAAAAACCAGCCAAGTGAGAGTCGGACTTGCACACGAAGGGTTCCGTACCATAAACTGAAAAAAAGTAAAAAATAACACGTTTCTAGTAGGGTCCGAACTACTAGAAACGTGTTTTTTTGGCTTTTAATTTTTAATTTATTTTTATAATTTGTTGTTTTAACGGCACCAGAAATACAAATTTTGTGAAAATTTCAACTGTCTACCTGTTACGTATCATAAGATACAGCCCATTGACAGACAGACGAACGGACGGATGGACGGACAGCGGAGGCTTAGTAATAGTGTCCCGTTAATTACCCTTCGGGGACGGAATCCTAACAAAGGCTCTTAGTTTAGATGTTATTGTATCACTAGTGTCGCACCTATGTTTTGCACGTTTCCATGAAAAAAACATTCTTAATTTTTGTTAGCAGATTCTTATAATAATAATTATATGAAGAGAAAGCCTAATTGTAGAACAATATAGTCTCTGTTAGCTTTGATGGTTAATTATGACAGGCGGAAATTGTTATGTAGGTGTAAGTAACGGAACGGTAGATAAGTGGGGTTCTGAAAGCAAACAAGATGTTTCAAAATTTTCTATTTTTTAAACTAACCATACTATTATAATTAGTGAGCTTTTTTTTAAAAGGCTGTTTGTTTATGTTTAATATTAATATTCGATAAGTACACATAAGCCTTCCTTAATTAAATGATGGTGAAACTTCACACAACATCGGTTGCTATGTTTAGAAGAACAACGCATTCCTATTTTAAAATCATCATCATAACATAGACATAGTCCTTCCCCAAATGTCGCCAAAACGACCGGTCCTGTGCGTCTCGCATTCATCGTATTCCCGCTACCGTCATCATCATCATCATCATCATCAGCCTTTTAATGTCACCACTGCTGAGGTACAGGCCTCCTCTCTCTGAGAGGGTGTGGGCCGTAATCTACCACGCGGGCCCAATGCGGGTTGGCCCGCTACCCTCACCAGCGCCTCATTTGCTAACTCAGTTGACATCAATTTGATAAGCCCTTTGCCGTACATTGCTACTTTGACGTATAGGAAAACCTTAGTGCCTATTATAATCGATGTCCACCGAGCAATGTACTGCATAGTGCTTATCAAATTGATGTCAACTGAGTTGAATACACCTGCAGGTGATCGGTTCACCTTGTGGGACCCCTTCCAACGCTGCGTCTTCCGTAACAGTATCCTACTAATATTATAAATGCGAAAGTTTGGATGGATGTTTGTTACTCAATCACGCCAGAACGGCTCAACTGATCTGAATGAAATTTGGCATAGAGATAGATTATAGTCCGGAATAGTACATAAGCTACAATTCATAATGGGAGAAGTATGAATTTAACACGGGTGAAGTCGCTGGCAAAAGCTAGTTTGATGATAATATTAATAGATAGAAAAATATCCAAAGAGTGTCTTCAGTTGCTAAACAATGCATGTAGGGTACCAACATAATACTTACCTGTATTTCTTTTTCTTAGTGCCGATTTCATCACTGAAAAAAACTCGCGATTAGTTAAACTAAACTCAGTTTATGCGCTTAATCGAGATTCGATTTTCATTTTGCGTTTCACCACTACAAATTAAACTAGTTTAAGCTTAACTTAGTTTAAATTCTAAACGCCCAGTTTTCGGTGAAACGCAAAATGAAGCTCCTGATCTCGATTAAACGCATGAACTGAGTTTAGTTAAACTAATCGCTATTAGTTTCATTGGTGAAATCGGCCCTTAAGGCCGCTGTCATAAAGTGCCGTTGTTATTAACGCGTTCAAACAAACAAACGCTTCATTGTTTGTTTGTTTGGTTGAACGCGTTAATCTCAGGAACTACTGGATCGAATTGAAAAATTATGTTTGTGTTGAATATTCCAGTTATCGAGGAAGGCTATATAACATCACGCTGCGACCAACAGGAGCGAAGCATCAATGAAAAATGAGGCAAAAACGGGAAAAAAATCCTTTTGAGAGCTTCAGTTGTGTGCGCTGCGTAAACGGTTAAAGTTACGCAAAAAATATGTGCGACGTAATTGTTCTCCTTTTAAAATTCTAAAAAATAATTCACGACAGCATATGCCCGTCTTTTAAGGATAGCTCACTATAATCTTTTTTATGGTTTTTATTTTTTACGCTAAGCTTAGTTCAGTAAAACTTAGTTTACAGAGCGAATGGTGAAATCGGCCTTTAGTAATATTTCAATCCTAGACGTAAGTTTCAAAATATTCATGACTGCTAAAAGAATTTCTAAAGCCACCACTAAAATCTTTTCACTTGCAATTAAAATGACGCAAAGAATTTTTCAGAAAGGCGTCAAAAGTTTCCTGAAGAGGTCTAATTAAAAATAATTCTCTTCGTTTAAAGTCGTGGAGAATTCAAACGAATGAACGCTATTAGGGGTGAACTTAAACCCGAATGGCTGATAGTTAAAGTTTTTAATAGAAAAAATAAAACGGGAAGGAGAAATTGCGTTTTTAACGTGGTTGGCGTTTTAATCAAGGTTTTGATTGGTGGGTCATTCTGTTTAAGTACCGTATTTTTATCGTTGTAAAAGTTAGCAGGATAAACCTCCTTTATATTAAAGGATTTTGGCTATTGAAGTGATTAATTTTTGTGTAATCATGCTTCGGACTTCAACTTGAATTTGTAATGAGACTATTCAAATCTCACTATATAAAATTCTGAATAGACGGAAAGATATGAGTGGTGAAGTACTGCCAAATCATTTGAAAGTTTTTTTTCCGATAAACAGCTGAATTTGATGGACGAGATGTGTACGAGCATCACCTCATGATATACAGGGTGTAAGGTACATGAACGCACATACGTGTACTAGTGATTCAGTACATGATTCTGGAACCCCTAGCGTTGGAATTTTTCGTCGGCCTTTTCCTAATATTTGAAAAAAAAAAATTTTTTTTCACTTTAAACTGTATAAAATCGTTATACCTATCTCTATAAAGACATTTTAAATGAAAAAATAATTAATTCAATTTTTTCATTTAAAATGTCTTTGGGGTAGTGTATAACGATTTTATACAGTTTAAAGTGATTTTTTTTTAATGAAAAAATAATTAATTAATTTTTTTCATTTAAAATGTCTTTGGGGTATAACGATTTTATACAGTTTAAAGTGAAAAAAAATTTTTTTTTTTCAAAAATTAGGAAAAAGCCGACGAAAAATTCCAACGCTACGGGTCCAGAATCATGTACTGAATCACCAGTACACGTATGTGCGTTCATGTACCTTACACCCTGTATACCCGGGCCTGAGGACGGCGAGCAGTGGGTAGCTCGCCGACCGATAAGCACCAGGCCAGTGAGTCGACGGCGCGTAGTGTTCCACGCGCGCCACAAAGAGATTAGTGTCAGCCACCACTGACGGGGCCCATCGTGGCCGGTGCCTGCATCCCTAGAGGTAGCGGATAAATTCTGAAAATGAGTTACCGCACCCCTGGGCACTCAGGCAGGGAAGGAACAGGGGTGGGTTTTAGTCAGTAAGAGTCTGACACGCCCTCCCGCTCCACCCAGAGCGGGAGAAGTCATTGGATGATTTCCATAAAAAAAACCCTCATGTTATATATTGTTTTAGTTTTTACCTAAACAAGCATTTGCTTATTCGCCGATTACTTGTGTACATTCGCTGACTAAGCTATCGCGCCCAACACAAATAACCTACTTAGTTCATTAACGGACACAAAACATTGATTTAATTTCTGTACACATCCCGTGTGATTCGTCTATCTACATCTACATACTACATCTCAGTGTACGGAGCTAATGCCTGTACAAGATGCTTTCTTAATTTAGAATCGGATAATTTAGTACATATACCTACTAAGTATACTCGTATGACATAAAGTTTTATTAAATATACTTTCTTTAAGAATGTATTATTATATATGAAATTACTAAAAATGGCACATAACAATTTTACCCTAAAAGTACGCAACAGAAATCAAAATAACATTGAACGTTCTGGATGGAATCGAACACTTACCTACGTCTTTTTAGCACAGTAGCAAACTGCCCTATTTTTTCCAGATGGGCAACCTTCACACAAAATCCAGAAAAATCGAAAACCCACATGTAACTTAGCTACAGACTTCCTTATTACAACATCATAAAATTATAAATGTCACAAACATATTTCCCGTGCCTAAAGAAACAGCTACTATATTTTTTTTTTATAAAATGTCGTATACCATTTAATTTGTGGTGTCATAAACGTTCTTCGACAATTGTTTGTAGGCGAGACCAGCCTACTAGAAACTGACTATAAAACTTCAGCAAAAAGTATAAATCTGGACGCAGTGACTTTGTCTCGGCGGCAGCGGTGGCGTTGTAAAATATTATTTATTCAAGGTGTGCTGGAACAATATTTTACAGATATTCATAAAAATATGTATTTTATTTTTGTTTTTAGTATGTTTCGCTAAAATAATGTTTAGATGGGAGCCTACAATATTATTTTGCTTTGTTGACTTTTTATAAATTTTAGACAAAATAGGTTTTTTTTCGTTTTCTGTACGAAATAAGCATTTTTTTTTCTTTTTAAAAAACAACTTAAATCATTTCATAGACCTGTAACACTTCAGCTTTACCTCGTTGAAAACTTTCAGCAGCAAAATTAGGACATTGTTAATTCTAAGGATCATAACATCTAAAGGGATAAAATTCAGAATTTTGGAAATGCTAATGAGAGTTAACATAGCCAAGTCAAACGAATCCGAACTGAGCATCGAGGGATCAGGGGAACGGTAGCCAAGTCTATGCATAAATTAAACGGCTTACACGAAGCCTGTCACCCTTATCATTATAGCAATGATTTAAACCGCTTATGAGCTGAATACGAAAGTTTCGGGATTATTTTGGATAAAGATGTACTTTGTCATAATGTGGGCCTAAGGTTGAATTATTACTGTTGTTTTTGTATAACGCTATATGCCTTAAATCTAATGTTGAAATCCGCGGCGATACTGAATTGACTGGATTTTGTGGGCAGGGCGCATTGCTCGTAGAACAGACGGTCGATGGAGCCGAAAATTTCTGGAGTGGCGACCGCGTACTAGAAGACGCAGCATTGCAAGGCCTCCTATAAGGTAGACCGATGACCTGGTTGAGGGTCGTGGGTAGCCGATGGGTGGGACCGGTCGTTTTGGAGACACTTGCGGTGAAGTCTGTTTGGGATTGACTGTGTTAAGTACATGATATGTAGCAAAAATTAGCGTCACATACTACCCAAACAAAACTTTCTCTTTTAAGTCTCACTACAGTATATTACTGTTACCATTTATCATATTATTTACGAGCTTTATAGATCTTGACACCATGAGCATTTGAGCAAGTCTATATGTTCGTTTTGTACCTAAGAGCAGATGTGTACACAAGTGTGGTTTCCTGATAGCGTGATAGTGAATAGGTTACTTATAAGTAAGTGTGCTTCATCGTTGACCACATCATCGCTTACCATCTGGTGAAATAGTGGTCATGCGCCAGCTGATCAATGATAAGAAAATAGTACCGTCTGTAAAGTAATACTTTGAGGCAAAAGAACTTGATACCTTTTATATTTACATTTTATATCCTATTTTTCTCTCTGTAAAGTAAACTTTGATCTTCACAGTCTTGTATCCCAGTGTTATTTTCAGGGAATCGCGTAATTCTCAAGGGGTATTGGCTTATGGACCGTTGTAAAAGCGATGATTGGCTTGCTTGCCTTTATATTCTTGTGAAGATTTTTCCGAAATCCCTGTTGTGATAAACGAGCGTTCATCTTCCTTAAGGTATTTATTCCTTGGATTTATTTCTTCAAGACAGTTAAAAAACATTACCATTTATTCTCTTCTCTTCTTTTTTTTTTTTTCCTAAGCCAGCGTCTATTTTTCTTTACATGAATCATTCCTTTTTTATCTTGGCATTCCGAGATCGTACTTAGTATGGGCGAGAGAGTGAATTATCATTTAAAATGCAGCGCTGCTAACGTAGTCAAGAAAAATCTTATTGCAAGTGCAACTTGACTTATACTTCAAATTGCTTTTTTTTTAATGTTACAACAGATTCTTAACCGCTTAAATTTTTTTGAAGATTCTTTAAAAAGTAAATCTACCAGAAGCCCTAACAAGAAAATCTGTAGTGATTGTCGGAATGATAAAATGGATTGACCACGTGTGTCACGTGGTTATCAATCCGTTTTATCATTTCCTTCAGTACTGCATGTCAATCTAATACATTTTAGACTGCTTGCAATCGTTATTGGTTTTAGTAGCTTTGTCTGGGTCCTCAGTTAGTTAACCTCTTAGGATCCGAAACTCACCTGTGAGTTTGAAAAAAAAAAAAATTAAATAATTTAAAAAAAAAAGCGTGAATCGGCTGACAACCCGGGTTGTCGTCGGGCTTCAATTCGACAACCCGGGTTTGTCCGCGGATCTTAAGAGGTATGCACCTATGTGCTTATGAATAGTTTTAATAAGGTTAAAAAATACTTCGAAAAACACAAATTTCACCGGATAGTTTACAATAAACACCGTAAATGTGAAAGTTTATATTAAAGTAGGTAACACAAGACAATGAAGTAGATAAAAAACTAATTTTGTTGAACTATGAGACCGTACTAATGGTGGGCGTCAGACGTCAACTTGGGACTATATTAAAAGCATATTTTTCCATACCAGTCAGTTTAATTTTTTCAAGAGCGTTCACTTTAAAAAATATCTCTTTTATTTAACATTTTGTGAGCAAAATGCAATTTTGGTTGATGTTTTTTTTATGAATGTTACAAATGCTGCTAATCGACTTTGTAACTTATGAAAGCATTATTTAATTTTAAGTTTTTTATTTAAACGAAATGTTTCAGTTTTAAAGATGAAGAACAAAGTTCTTTAGAAACCAGCAGTACATTGCTGCTTTGCTCAGTGGACAACGATTATAATAGGCACTACGTAGTACATTTTTGTTTTCCTATATATCAAAGCAGCAATGTACTGCATAGTGCCTATGAAATTGATGTCAACTGAGTTAGCGAATACACCTGCTGGGCTAAGCATGTTAAAGGGTACATATTGACTTCAATATAGCTTAATAATACCTTAACGTATAAATTGCAACATATTTATGCAATATAGACAAAAAGGTGCTCTGTCACTAGTCACTGAAATTAAATAGTATAAAATAAATTCGATTTTTTTGTCTGTCTATTACGTATGTATGTACGCTAATTCCTTCTTAACCACTTAACCGATTTTAATAGTATTTTTTACTATAATTATTTAGAAATAATGTAGATAATACACATAATAATGTTGATGTTTTAACATTTGGCCATATAAGTAGATTGTACCCGTGCGCAGCATGGATGGATTACTAGTTTATAATAATTCTCACAACTGTAAAAATACTTGATAATTCAATGTAAAAATAAAAATCATAACACTTTAAAAATAAATCACAAACAAAAACCTAATTTAAATAACAGTAATTGCAAATGAGTTTCAAGATAAAACGAAACGATAAATAACGGAAAATTAAAATTCTAGATTTATTCAATAATAATGTGCGAACATAAATATTTAGGTAAATGGTGTCTAGTCTTTTTGTTAGCGCAATTTTTCTTCCGTCTGTGTTGTAAAAATTATATTTCTGTCAAGAATTTGGCCATTTCGTTACTATTAAAATACTACACATACGTTACGTAAATATTATAAAAAACAACGTCTATCTTTCGAGCTGAAATCATTACCTAGGTATAACACTTTTTTTTTTTTTTGGGGGGTGGAAAATCATCTTATGACTTCTTCCGCTCTAGGGTGGAGCTGAACCTCCACCGTATGCTCCACCGTGTCCTCTGGGCGATCCTCGCAGTGGAAACACCCGGGGGTCACCTCCGCCTTGATCCGACACAGGTACCTACCGAAACAGCCATGTCCGGTGAGCACCTGCGTCAGGCGGAAGGTGATAGGTATAACACTTTAGGTCGTAGAAGTGTTTGAAAGAGTCACCGCGACCCTAGGACAGGCAACTGAAGGAACACGGGTGGGTTTTAGTCAGTAAGAGTCTTGTTTTTTTTGTGGGGTTGGGAAATCACCGTATGACTTCTCCCGCACCGGGAGGGCGTGTCAGACTTTTACTGACTAAAACCCACTCCTATTCCTTTCTTGCCTGAGTGCCCAGGGGCGCGGTAACTCCGTTTCAAATTTATCCGCGACCCAGTCAGTAAGAGTCTGACACGAAGTAGGCGTATTCGCTAACTCAGTTGACATTAATTTGATAGGCACTTTGCCGTACATTGCTGCTTTGACGTATAGGAAAACCGTAGTGTCTATTATAATCGATGTCCACCGAGCAATGTACTGCAAGGTGCCTATCAAATTGATGTCAACTGAGTTTAATACACCAGCAGAGCGGGAGAAGTTACTATTAATTATTATTAGAAGTTATCATCGCTTACCATCAGGTGAGATAGTGGTCAAACGCGAGCCTATCAAACATAAAAAAAAAAAAGAAAAAAAAAAAGTTATTTGATAATTTCCTGTCCAAAAAAAAGGTACTTATAATAACACTTTTTTAAAAAACGCAACACCGATAGCGCAAGTGTGATTTTTATTCAAATTATCACACAGAGACAGATTGTCCATTCCCATCAAATTGCAAGCAATTACATAACTTAATTTTACTGTGATAAGCTTTATTTCTGTTTTTTTTTTATTGCCAGTATCGTCTTCTCCGATGTTTAACTCTTCACACGTCGATTGCACACCGATGCGAAGATAACAATTAAAATCTATTCTGTCTGCTAATTAGCCTGCGACGGGTGAATAATGTGTTTTGGAACTATCTTTTACCTATACACTAGTTCTTTTTATTCCTCCAGTTACTTTTAGCTTCATCATCATCATTTCAGCCGAAAGACGTCTACTGCTAGACAATGGCGTCGTCGTGTCGATGCGTCTCGCATCCATAGGAATCCCGCAACCCTCACCAGCAGGTGTATTCGCTAACTCAGTTGACATCAATTTGTTAGGCACTATTCTGTTCATTGCTGCTTTAAAACAAAAATGTACTGCGTAGTGCCTATTATAATCGATGTCCACTGAGCAAATCAGCAATGTACTGTATAGTGCCTATCAAATTAATGTCAACTGAGTTAGCGAATACACCTGCAGCTCATCGGTCCAACTTGTGGCCATCAAACGCTGCGTCTTCCGATACGCGTTTGCCAGTCTGGAACGTTTCGAACCAGAAACATTTTGCTGCATTAGCGTATACTATTCTGTAATTCAAACTTTTCACTCATATCACTTCTTTCTTCCACTACAACTTGCAAAGTTGGAATTATCTTCAGTCTCACTTAATCACGATTCATCAGTCAACAGTTGAGTCAACAGTCTTTCTGTTCGGAAAAAGCACTATTGTAACACAGTTCTGTAAAATAAGAAGAAAGGTGCGACTTTTGTTGACGAGAAATCAACTCCGTTTCGTCATTCCGAAACAAAATAACAAGCCAACTGTATTTAAATCGACCCCGTTCGGATTTTCGATTTACCTGGCGTGGAAATGGGAGAAGGATGGTATCTACGGCTTTTAAACATCTAGGGAAATTCAGTCTAAATGGAGGTGTCCCCAGTCTGTTTGCAGCTCTGAAATGAGAGTGGTAAATGCGATTATCTTCACATAATTCTATTTTGCTCTTACATGACATATTTTTTTAAAAGTCGAAGTTGTATTTTCAGTATCAATACCTACAACAATTTTTGGAGAAAAAAATATTACTTCTCCGTTTGATTATTTGTCATAGATTATTTTCAATTACAAATAAGTCAATACTATCATGGGATTAAAATGCTTTCCATAAGAAAATAGATCCACAGGTTAAATAAAATAGCAAAATGTTCTTAAGTACTACAAAAAATTGTGAATAAAATAAATTCTAGGCCGCCGCGACAAGACCACGTCGACCAAGTAAAATTGTCCCGTACAAGCATTGTCCCCGTAACACCTCGTTTAAATTTCGAACGTGTTTCTAAACGGCCAGTTTAGTGCAAACGCCGCGCGCGCCTTGGCTATTGCGCCCGCTTATTTTTGAATTTTTGAATAGTTCCAATTTAATAATTCCAAAATGGTGTGTTTTTTTTTACATTTGATGACAATGTTTTTCTTTCGTTATTTAAAAATTGTGTTGCTTTTTTTAGTAGATTTTTAAGTTATTGGTATTATTGAAGTTTATGTTATGCATTACAGAGCCGAAGAAAAGATCAAAGGGATGATGGACAAATCATTAGTGAGTATCTTAAAACTATTATTAGGTTAATGAAATGAGGCGATCTATTATATTTATAACTGATGCATTCAGATAAAAAATCAACCGACTTCCAAAAAAGAAAATACACTAAAATTTAAAGTAATTTTTTAATTTTTAGTGTACCTATTCCAAGTCCCAAAAAAGAAATTTTTGGAAGTCGGTTGATTTTTTTGTAAAAAAGATTTTTATTTTTCACTTTTTATTTGTTATACCTCAGAACTAAAAACCCCAATAAAATGGAACTTGGAATTTAAATATACTCGTGATTGTAGAACACCAAAACGTCATCGAGGTATATGTATTTTTCGTTTTTGTTCAGTTTTTCGAAAAGCGCTGAAGCAATTGTAATAAAATTTATATGGGACCACTTCGGGAGTATATTCTTTTGAATAAAAAAAGAATTTTGAAAATCGGTCCACAACTGACGGAGAAATCGGTGGACATACATAAAAAAAACATACAGCCGAACATAGAACCTTTTTCGAAGTCGGTTAAAAAGTAAATTGAAGTAAAGACATTTTTCTCTTAACCTTACAACTTCCATTTTTAAATTATAAAATTATTAGTAAGAATGCTACTAACAGTCCATTATACTTTTTTTTAAATAAGCTGCACGCATGGTTTCCATAGCCTGCAAAATAATACAGAAAATGGCGCAGAGAGCGGTAGGCGGCTTAGCAATTTACTTCCTACATTCAGCTTTGCATTTTATGCGCTCGGAGAAATGAAATTTCAATTTAGATGGAATATTTTTATTGCTGAATCTTTGTTGCTATTCTTCCCTTTTACTCGACTGAGAAAAAGGGGTAAGATTATTTTTAACATCACTATTTAGTCAAAAGATTTGTCTGTTACATGGAAATAAGATTTAGAAATTGGTATAGGATCAAATAAAATTAGTTGGCATGAATTAGAGAAATTATAAAAACTTATATTTTTTTTACCAAACCCGTCGCTAGCTGTTATTTAAATTTCAGTTTTTTGTTTTGTGTCATCGTCATCAGACATGATAATAAGATTGTTAAGAGATGAGATATAATAATAACTGATTAAAACCGGCCAAGTGCGTGTCGGACTTCACACATTTAGGGTTCCGTAACAAATGTATTTTTGACTATTTGTATGTCTTTGGGTCTACAAGATGCTTATTCTGCGAAAATATGAAGACTGTAGCTCCAACCGTTTGGCTGTAAAACCGGTGTGACTGACGATGGACAAACAGACTGACGGACACACGGACAGAAGTACACGTGAGTGACAGCAATAGGGCTCCGTTTGGACCCTTCGGGTACGGAACCCTAAAAATGACCAAACTACCTGTCTATGTACTTATTAAATACTAGCTTCTGTAAGCGGCTTCGTGCGCGTTGAATTTTATTAGCCTAAGTTACTCCTTATATAGTCAGCTAGCTGCCAGTAAAATCTTATCAGAATCGGTACAGCTTTTTTGAAAATTAGCGGGAACAAACAGACAGACAGAAAAAAAATTAAAAACTGATTTTTATACATAGGTATTGTGCAAATAACTGTATGAGCTTAAAAAAAACTGTTATTTTGACATTACAAACAGAAACTTCAATTTTATTTATTTGTATTGATGTAAGTAGTTACATATACCTATATTACTCCTAGTTACAGAATTTCTGTAGTAAAGGGAACATCTTCAACCCCTATCTCGATACAAAAGTTCAAAAAACCTTCAAAGAAGATCCGAGATAGTGAAAACTTTTGCAATTTTATATTTTTTTCAGACAAAAAGTTTTCTCTCCTCTATTCGTCTCTTTTGTAACTCGCAAGCTGGTGAAGCACTTTTCAATAAAATATACATATAAGTACACGAAGTAAAATATTAAGTATTAACTTATGAAATTGTCGTTTTTAATACTGCATAAATTGAACTGTTAAAACTTCAAATTGCCTTGGAATTCTAAGTTCAAATAAACTTTATATTTAAGGCATGTTATTCTTTTTTCAAAATTACCTAGTTATTGAGCTGTTTCTTTGTGTTATGGAGTTGATACTTAAATCGAAATGGTGGCAAGAATGTTGTATACACCAAATTCGACCAACATAAAGTTCATTTGGCATTAGATAGATGTTAAAAAAGGTTATTTTTGATGAACACTTTGTAACAAAAGTACAAGAAACAGTTTCGATAGACGCCAAATTTATTATAATCTATTTATACAGCAGCTTTCGCACTTAATTGTATCTAACTATTTAACAATAATTTATCCTATGAAATTATGTGGCTTTAATTTAGTTATATTATTTAAAATTACAGGGGTAAACGTTCCGGGAACGTTTTTAGTTTCACTATAATTCTACCAAATTCGGAATGTTACCTAATCCCTTCTTATGTTGCGGTAGCCGGTTTTTTCCAATTTTACCGGGTCGTCATTTATATTAACGTAAATAAAGTTCCGTGATTGTCATTCACTACTAAATACTTGTGAATGCGACGCCTTGTTAGTTGTTATTGCCAAATTTTCGTGATTTAGTTGAAATGAAAAATAAAAAAAAGACGTAGAAGAATGAATAAAATCGTGTTAACTTTGAAATAAAATGTTTTGCACCCTTACTTCTACGTGTCTTTTTTTTCTAATGCTATTATAAATGGGATATCTAAGTAAGTATATATGTTTAGGTTCGCGTTTTTGGTTGCTTTGTTACACTAACACTACGTCTTGATAAGTTGTAGAGGTGATGCAACGAGTCTTACCTTGGTTTAACATAGTTAGACCACTTTTCTTTTAAGTACTGTAATACTTCCATTTGTAAAAAATAAGAATTTAAAAATAACTGCAAACTTTCTAAGTGAGAAATAATTTTAGGAGACTAGAGATAAAGAAAAAAGAAAGTTACTTAAAACGAAGTTTAAATAAAAAAACTTCAAGATGATAGCAAAAGGCGTCTCATAAATAGAGAGGTCCCCTTCTTTCATTAAAAGATTAAAGATGGCACTTTCTTGGTATTCTTATAGAACATGAGAACAATGATGCGCCGTGGAATGAGATAGTATTTGTGCAAGCCTATCAGAGTGACAGCTGTGCTCAACAGCGTTGGATTAAAATCCACATCTTTAGAATATTACTTTGAAATAACTCTTTGTCTATTGTTTAGAGTCTTTGGAGTGGTGTAGTTAATACAAACGTTAGTTATAATACTCTTTTATTAGTATCTTCTGCACCATATAAGTGTGGAAAACACAAAGAAAATATCATAGAAATCATTTCCTAAGGTGACTCAATGAGTGGTATTTTAGAACAACCTTTAGATATGTTTTTAAAAGAGAGAAGGAGAGACAATATTGCGGGTAGACTTCGGTCTACTATAACAATTGATCTATTAGTAATGAAAATGGTGTAGGTTAAGAAAATGTCAATCTGCCTAGCCTTTTCCTATTTTGGAGCCGGCTTCCAGTCTAACCGGACACAACTGAATACCAGTATTTTACATGGAGCAACTGCCTATCTGACCTCTACAGCCCATTACTGGGTAATACGATAACCCCTTGGTAAGACTGGATGTTATACTTTCGGGCTTCTGACTACCTGTAACGACTGTTAAAGATCCATGATTGATAGCCGGGACCAAGTTTTTGGAAAATTTAACCAAAGAAAATAGTATTAGTATAGTTGTTATATTTCACCAAGGCAGGTTGGGCTTGGATCGGAGGTGCGCGAATTTAATTGTATCCCGGGCCCCGACTCATGGTAGCGTTAGGAACTGCGGGGTTTTAGTCAGACATAACTCTCTGTTCTACTAGACGGCTAGACGGAGAGTATCCATGAGCATATCTAGTAGTTTTATGTACTTACAATTTTTTTCTGTGTCCGTAATAGAACATAGCATACAGAAACAATGTACACGTTCTTGTGTCTAAGACCAACCCGCCTTTGTGAAAAACAATATCTATAATAAGGAGTTATGATGGTAATTGGCAGGAACGTCCTCCTGCCTGATGGATCAAAGAGTTTTACTTCAAACCCAAATGTGTTATAGTTTCAGTCCACTTTTCTGTTACCTTGGATAGTTATGATTTTGGCAATTTCCTTTATTCTGTGTTAAGGCAGTGGCGCCCCCATTGTATAAAAAATCATAGCATAGCCTAGAAAATAAATATTAAAGAATCCAACGCCACGTTTGTTACAAAGAGGATAAAGTATTTTTACGTTGTTAAAACAGTAAAAGAATGTTTCGTGTCCAAAGTAGACAGTAGACATAGAATAGACAGGCAGTGTAGTAGACATTCTGAGACCTATTTTAACAACGTAAAAATACTTTATCCTCTTTGTAACAAACGTGACATTGGATTCTTTAATATTTATTTTCTACGCTATGCTACGATTTTTTATTCAATGAGGGCGCCACTTGGCCGGTAGTAGACCCTTAAGGGTGCCCTATATAGTCTATTATTCTTCCATACAAATGTAGCATGGCGATTACTAATTACTTAAAGTAAAAAAAAAATGAAGTTATGAGATAGTTCGACAAATAGCACGAAATCGTGTTCAACGATGTCGAGCTATCTCATAACTTCCAAATTTTTTTTTTACTATTTTGCCTCCATACAGGGCTAGACAATGAAGAAGTAAATTGATATAATTTTTTGTATTGTTATGAGATAGATTGCTGTATTAATTTGTCTTGAAAGATCTTGTAGTTGAAGAACCGTTCCACCATCTCTAGTAACTCTTGATTTTTGAATGAAGAGTTCGACTTTACGGCCTGATTTTAAAAAAGAGACTATAAAAAAAAATTACCATGTGATTTTTCTGGCCAGAGTATAGTAGTGACTGTTCATTTGAAGCATTTTGTCCTATAGCCAGCTGAATGTGATGGATAAGACGTAGTTTTCTTGAATTTAGAATCTGCTAATCAGTTAAACTAAGCTTAAGGCCGTTGTACCGGCCAAGTGGCGCCCTCATTGAATAAAAATTTGCAGCATAGCTTTGTTACACGTTTGTTACAAAGAGAGTAAAGTATTTTTACGTTGTTAAAACGGGTCTCAGAATGTTTCGTATCCAAAGAAGTAGGCAAAAATACCTAAAACGGCCGTTTCTGACACTTTTGCCTACTACTTTGCATACGAAACATTCTGAGACCTGTTTTAACAATTTAAAAATACTTTATCCTATTTGTAACATACGTGACGTTGGATTCTTTAATATTTATTTTCTAGGCTATGCTACGATTTTTTATTCAATGAGGACGCCACTTGGCCGGTAGTAGACCCTTAAGGTTAACGAGTTTTATAAGTAAGACTGCTAGTATTTATCAAACTGCTCTACTATAGCCTGAAAAATCGACCGCTTACCATTGGTACAATTTTGTACCAGTGCTGGTACATAATATAACGTACTACCGGTGCCGTAGGAGTTATGTTAAGTCATTTATGGATGTGGGATTTGACACGTTCTCAATAAAAAAATATTATATTAAAAACTGACCTTAAGGCGCGGTGTTACCTCAATAGTAAAAAAAATTGGTTTCTTGGATAGTTGAGTATGACGTAATGCAATGAAAATATCCTTTGCAAAAAATACAGTGGACAGAGAAGGATTTAAAGAAAACTGTTTACCGAATAGAATAGTAAAAAATAGTTTCATATTCTCAATAAAAAAATTTGAAATTGCTCCACAAAAATAGACATTGGCGTCGAACATCTCTGTATTTTCAGCGATAACAGCATTATTTTTTTTAAGAATTGAATATAATTGGCATTTCAGTAAAACTTTAACCGGATAATTATTTAATTTATTGTGTTTATTCTGGACAATCTAAAGAAAACCTGTAAAATAAATGCCTATTCGCATCGTCAACATAATTATTATGTTCAATTCTCAACCTTATTTGAAGGTATTTTAAATCGTAGTCAGTCCGCGCCTTAAGGCGTTTTCCGACTATCATTCCAAGTAGGTTGTTAGCATGTGAATGGGAAGCTGTCACCGCCTTTTGCAAAGAATTAGTGCTTTGCTGCTGACGAAGGAGGATTCGGGACGCGTTAGGGAGACAGAACGAAAGCCTCACGCCCCTGGCAGCCGCCGCAAAAGACGCCCTGGGCGTCGGGGATCGCAAGCCAATCGCGCGTGAGAAGTCATTGGAAGAATTACCAAGCCCCCCTCAAAAAAAAAGTAGTTAGCATAATATAGCATAATCAGCCTTTTAATGTACCCACTGCTGGGACACAGGCCTTCTCTCTGTTAGAGAGTGTGGGCCGTAATCCACCACGCGGGCCCAACATGGGTTGGTGGATGTCACATGTCTTCGAAGTGTTGTTTCTAAGACATGCCGGTTGCCTCACGATGTTTTCCTTCACTATTTTGAGAGCAGTGGTGATGAAAGAATTTACACAAACTAAACCACCTGCGTAGGTTCAATCCTACGACCTACAACTGCTCTCTAGTAGTTACAGTAAGACCTAACTATATTTCTTAAGTCACTGAGCATAGTCCATTGTCTAGCAACACAGTGCCATTAACCAGGCTTATATTGCCAACATTTATAGTCAGAATAGAAGGCTTAATGTTAATGTCAGCGCCGTTTTGTTTTTGATATGCAGCGCACAGCGTAAAGCTATTAATTTTGCTGCAGCGCTTAATTGCCTTGTGATTATGTTGGCACAGCGGCATTGTTCATGCAAGACATGTGTTTATGTTGTTAGGTTTGGTTCTGGAGGTTTGTTTTTTTTTAATCTTTATTTATTTAAGGGGTTTTCGTGCACTTTGTGACGATGCCAATCCCATCGTACAGTTACGAATACACTACCAACTTAATCTAATTTCTTACTAATTAATTCTAGTATCTTAAATAAATGAAATTCTAATTTCTTATTATAAATGAATGCGCTTAATTGCCTTGTGATTATGTTGGTACAGTGGCATTGTTCATGCAAGACATGTGTTTATGTTGTTAGGTTTGGTTCTGGAGGTTTTAGTTGTAATAATCGTTTTGTTTTTATGATTTATTTTAAGGTCTTGTCTTGAGCAGAAATATGCTGCCTGTTTTAGTAGTTCGTCTTGGTAATCTTTATTGTTGATTTGTTATTGTGTGCGTCTTACTAATTGATAGGCTTTTTTTGTGGTTGGTAATCATCAAATGATATTTCCCGCTCTAGGTGAAGCGGAAGAGCGTATCAGATATCACTGTTTAAAACCCTGCCGTGTTTCTGAGTAGCCCTTTGCGTTCCCATCCTCATTTTTCTTTCTTTCTTTGGGTTGGGAAATCACCTAATGATATCTCCCGCTCTGGGTGGAGCGGGAGGCCGTGTCAGACTCTTACTGACTAAAACCCACCCCTGTTCCTTCCCTGCCCTAAGTGCCCAGGGGCGCGGTTACTGTTTCGAATTTATCCACAACCCCTGGGCAGGCATCGGCCATGATAGAGCCCGTCATATTTTGCTGAAAAATATTTGAGGCCCGCGTGGAACACTACGCGCTGTTTACTCTCGGGCCTGGTGCTGATCGAACGGCGAGCTACCTACTACTCGCCGTCCGCAGGCCCGGGTGTTTCAATCCCCCTAAAGTTTGTAAAAATGAAAACGAAGACGCTTTGGCGAAATTTAGAGCAATGATTCAATGTTCTGTGGTTGGTGAACTAGTTTCAGCGAAATGACACTTCATGTAGATGAACGAAATTGAGAGATCAGAGTTTATTCCCAAAGATGAAGCTAGTGCCTATATCAAAGATTTAGTACCCGTTTACCGTACATCGAAACTTGAAGAGTTATGACTAGCGCTAAACTAGGTGCCTAGATTCTTCATTTTAACGGTCTTATATCCGGCCTATAATAAGAAACTGCTTTTCTGAAAAATGCTGCTTAAAAGGAATATACCGACGTAAACGCTGATACGTAGTCGATAAGCTCCAGACAAAATGACATTCTATCAACGACAAGGACTGTCAAAACGTCTAAATTAAGATATTTGACCACGTGGTATGTCGGTAGCGCATGTCAATCCCATAATATTGAACCTTTTGACAATCGATTATAAAATGTAATTTTGTCTAGACTTCTAGAGCCTACGGTTGTAATATATTGCCGCAGAAGATCGCTCCGGGCGTCGGGAGACGCAAGGCAACTCCCGGCTACCGTAGCCGCAGACTTGCAAACGGCTAGTAATGGGTCGCCATCCGGTAAGGACCAGGCCTGAGTCGACGGCGCATAGTGTTTCACGCGCGCCTCAAAAAGACGTCAGCAGAAACTGAGGGCCAATGCCTGCCTGAGGTCGTGGGAAAATTTGAAATAGAGTTACTGCGGCCCTTGGCACAGGCAACTAAAGAAACAGGAGTGTGTTTTAGTTCGTAAAAGTCTGACACGCCATCCCGCTCCATCCAGAGAGCGAGAAGTCATTGGACGATTTCCAGTGCCATAAAAAAGGACCGCCGTGACTCTTTCAAACACTCCTCGTCATAAATAACAAAAGATGCAGCTGCAAGTTTTCGCAGACAATTTACTACAACCAAGTTTTCTGTCTTCCTATATTCTAAAAGGGTCCAGTATTAAAGCAACGGGCAGTAGAACCCAGAATAACATAAAAGTCTGATACGCCCTAGCTCTACTCAGAGCGGGAGAAGTCATTGGATGATTTCCCAACCCCCCCCAAAAAAAGGGGTTGCAATATATTGATGACGCCGATTCGTGTTCCTACGCACCTCTCTATAGGAATTGAGGCCGTAAGCGGTCGCAGAGGGTGACCGCATGAATTTATGCGGCCACGAAATGGTAGCTGCTGAACGCTGTGTGGTTTTAGTCAGTCTGACTGACCACTGCGACCGCCCCGGATCGGACGACATCTATGAGTATTTTCATTATATGTTAAAAAAAAGGTTAATAAGGTAAGCGTAGTCGTTACGTTACTGTTCGTGCTGTACGCATTTGGAACTCTCTTCCACACACTCTAAGGGATAGCCCTTCGTTGGAGGTGTTCAGGAGAGGAATAAGGGAGCATTTCCTGTCAACATGACTCATAATAATATGTTTTTATTGAATTTCTTTGTTTATATTATAGGTATATATTATGTTTGTGTATCACATATTTGTTTAGTTTATTTAAGAAACAATATTAGATTTTGAGTTTTGTTGTGCACTTATGATAATCCTAAGCAATTATGTATTTTTCACCTTGTGGTTTGCTGTAAGAAAACCCAAACGCTGGGTTAAGCTCGCCTTTGTAATTAACTGTCCCATTATGTTTTTTTGTATATGTCTTATGTGTACCATAAAGAATAATAATAACAATAAGCGTAGCAATACTGATGCTGACTGGGTGTAACATCTTCACATTCAGTTTTTAAAAGGCCATTTGACACTGCTCTGATTGGCTTACTGAAGCATTAATATAGCCAATGAAATCTGTCAGAGATTTTTTTGTCACCCATTACTTTTATCGGTTCAATCTTATTTAGTCACTGGAGTGCACCAAGTGCCTATATTGTTGCACTTTTGTCTTATACTTCCCACTTACTTCAGTGTTACAACCCTGTGTGGGTGGGTCTTGGCCTCCTCAACGATCTTCTTCCATTTCGCTCTGTCTCGTCTCTGGCTTCTCTTCTCCAAGATGTTTTCCTGTATATTTTCCTATGATCTTCCTCAACACAATCCTTTCAACGCTTCCTGGGTCCTCCTCTGAGTTTTTTTCTGTTGCGGAGTCCGCTCGGACATGTTATTGACCTTCGGGTGGTTCTGGTGTCACTCATTCTTTCTTTTTTTTTTTGTAAACTAATGTTATAAAGGCGAAAGTTTGTGAGTGTGTGTGTTTGTTACTCCTTCACGCTCAAATGTCTGGATCGATTTGGATGTAATTTGGTATGTAGATAGCTTATGCACTGGATTATTTTTATCCCGGTCTACGCGGGTGAAACTACGGGGCACAGCTCGTATAATATAAAAGATAACCTTGACATGAAGAAGAAGCCCTTAATGTTTCACTGCAGGGCAAAAACCTTTTTGTAGGTTTATTTTTTTAATTAAGTAACTTCTTAAAATTTAAAAACCACCTCATTCCTCAAGTCTATATTTAACTTAACAACTTGTTAGGTGTCCCTATCATAAGTTAAATTCACGAGTCGCCATCAGTCCTCGACCCCTGATCGACTCTTGATTGCCAAAGGTTTGATAAGGGTAGCCAGGGGTGGCGCATTAGGGTTGTAAACTCGTTAATGATGATAACTTTAGCAGTATCGTTGATGAAGTTGTTTTACGTAAACGTGCGCGTTTACGTAACTCCTTATAAGGTAGACTTTATGAAGAGTTTGTTAGAGATTGTTTTGACATGTTGTTATCGAGTAGTATGTGATAGGTTTAAATTGTTTTACAGAATTTGTGATGTAAAACTTGCTGATCAAAGAAGCAGCTAATGAAAAGTTAAAAAAATATATAATAGTTACAGACCAATAGTAGGTCATAGGGGAAGACCTGGATGAGACTGACACAGATACCAGGGAAGCATGGCACAAAAGACAGGAGGCCTAAACTCGGCAGTGTTCGGAGAAAACCCGCCATTGATGACGATCAGTAGGTAGAAATAGTAGAGATCGCGGAATGCGATAAGGCCGACAGTTGTATGTTTTTTTAGGTTAGGGCGCATTTATACGACTTCTAACGGTTTTAATTGAACATCACGTCTAAACGACTAAACTTATTTCTTTGAAAAAAATATATGTTATTCTAGACAACTTTTGTCGTAATTTGATATGTGAATATTTAAAATTATATTTTTATAACATAGTGTAATTAATTTGTAAAGTTATGTCTAACGCGGCTAAATCATTGAGAATCACGCAAAAACTATAAAGCGTATTTTTATGAAACCTTCATGATTTTAGATCATTAAATTATTTGTATTTTAGTATACATGTTTTAATATATTACCTCTTGTTTTATGTATAGTAAATTAATAATGCGTCTAATTTTGGACTGCGCTCCTTGGTGGGCGAGTCCTATTACTGGGTGTAAGTATGTCGCGTTACGTGAGCTCAGCACAGAACACGCAAGCTAACCACTCAAGGTCGTTGGCAGTTAATAGCGCCTTAAGGTTTTCTTCATCTCTAGGACCAGCGATTTAGGCTGTGCGTTGATATATCAGTCAGTCAGTCAGTCAAGATTTTGAATTTTATACAGATTGTAAAAAGACACACCACAGAGCCGTAACAGTACTGTACGTATAACAAAGTAGTTTTGCGCAAAAATTATTGCTGGGAAACTACTTTTATTTTTAGGTATGAAAAAAAAACTATTTTTTATTGCGCGCAATGTAACACAAACTCAGGTAAGTGGAGTTAAACCCTGCCCCTTCGCTCTAAGCCACGTAGGTACTTGTCGGATACGTTTGATATTCCTTGCGTTTTTGTAACTGCAAATGCGTAATTTCAAAATTTCGAAAAAGAAATCGAAAATTCAGGTAATGTTTGTTAGGATAAAAGTTTAGTAAACAACACTTAGAAATCATTTTCGTGAAAAAGTAAAAAAAAAAAATTGCGACTTTGATCTTTAATATCTCCAGAACCACTGGATGCCCAGGTATGGTCTAGTGAAAAAAAAAAAATTAAAATAATGGATAGAATATGTGGCTTTCGGCTTCGGAAACTGTCTTTTTACACCCGTTATGTACCTACAGATGAATTTTATATGTACCGATAAAATGATTTTATCACCATCATAATAAGCTGGCTCATTCTTTCAGCCCTTCCAACGTTGAGAGTAAAGTAGCCGTTCAGCAAATCGCTAACCCAAATTTTTGTATGATCCACAAATCTGCCTGACAAAGCTTTCAAGAATGATTATCGATAGGTGCCTAAACCCAGTTTCTGTCAGTATTTTCTAAAATAACAGTTACTTTTATCAACACATGAACTAGATTTTTGGGACCGCAAGCAATCAATTTTAATCTTCCGCCTGGCATTACTTATTCTTTGTACACTGGCGGCCGCAATAAACTACTATGGTATTTGATCAAAACAAGACTTTTTAACACCCGACGCAAAAAAGTGTTATAAGTTTGACCACTATGTCTGTCCATCCGTGTGTCTATCTGTGGCACCGTAGCTCTTAAACGTGTGAACAGATTTGAATGCGTTTTTTTTTTTATTTGTTTGCTTGCCTTGCTTCTTAGACATGCAGCAGTTTCAAGCTCTTTTGTGTTTTTTAATGTTCTAGTTTTTTTTTTAATTGGGGGCTTTTTAATTTTAAATTTAATAGCCAAAACCGTAACTGAATGTTCGGCTCCACTTCCAGTATTGGCCGAAATAGAAGAAAATATTTTTTGGCAGTTTCTACCATGTGAGGTTAGGACTCCAAAAAAGAAATGCCTAGAAAAAGATATCAAACCATTGAAAAATCAGCCTCAGCCCTAACTTTCTTAAAATACTACATAAACTAATAAAACGACGATTACACGCATAGATAATCGAGACTATTATAGTCTCAATCACAACCGTTACTGTGTCTCTGTGCGTACATAAATGATTAAATAAATAAATAAACCTTCAGATCATAGACTCTAGTTTTGGTCGAGCCGAATATTCAGCCACTTATTGGCTGAACCCGAAAAACCAGCTGAAACCAGCTGGTTTAGCTGTAAGCTTTTTTTGGTAACCTCTACCAGTTTCGCTGTCATACATTTTTAAATATTATTTTGAACTCACTTTTTAAATATATTGTTTTTCAACAAAAATATGTTAAACGTTAATATATTTGATTTTAAAAATCGTCACAGCAATATTTGTGTCACATTAGCTATGATAAATTGAGTAAGTTGTAGTGAAAAATGATAGTTTTATGTCTATATTCTAAAACATATATAAATCAAAAATGTCAAAAGGGTTGGCATTTTTATTTCTAGGCAGATAAAGCAGTGTTAAAATTTTCCACATAGGACCTTTCATGAATAAACTAGCTTATGCCAGCGGCTTCGCCCGTGTTGAATTAGTAAGTTCTCCATCATAAATTATAAATTATGTGCAAATTTCATCCAGATCCGTTTAGCCGTTCTGGAAAACATTCATCTATCCATCTATCCATTCATTCAAACTTTTGCATTTATAATATTAGTACGATGATAAAGATATATTTATTGCATAACTGTGTACATTAAGTTCTAATTGACAAACATTTCATTTTTAGTTTCAACAGTCTACCCAAGTCGCAATAGTATTTTAAGAAATTAGGTTCTCACAAATATTATTTTTTATCAAAAAAGTCATGCAAATTATAAAATACTTTATCAATTAACATTTTTTTCAATTTTATTTTTGGTTTGGTGGTGTTATCTATTAATGAACCAACACACAAAACGACATAATAAAACATTATATTATTATACAAAGAGAAGAGCAGAAAGGTAGTGCTAATTTCACTAAAAATTTCTTCCAGCAGACCTGCGACAGAAGTGTAAGATGAGAAACGTAGACACTGGTGCTGATTCTCTTGTTCAATAACTAAACTAAAATTAGAGAATCGCTATCTTTTACTAAAAAGCAGTGTGAGAAAAGGACGGCTATAGCTATGAACTAAGTTGGAGATGTCAAACTAGTTTACGTCTTGGGCTTCACTGTGTTTTTAGTCGACATGTTTTTACGCATACTCTTAATTCGTATGGAAATATTAGTTCAACTGAATTTGACAGCTCTAATTTACGTCCGTCTCTTTCTTGTTTTATTAGAGAAAAAAGATAGCAATATACTAAATTATGTGTGATATTTTAACAAGGAATTAACCCCTGTATACACATGCTTGGTTTAAATACTATAACGGATTCTAAACTCAAGATAGGAGACGTCTCGTCCATCAAATTCAGCTGTCTATATAACAGAACCTCCTTCAATGATTTGTCAGTACTTTACTACTCACATCTATCCATCTTCCAGGTATAAAATTCGAATAACTTGCTAATCATTGTTTAAACTAATCACGTGGTTATTTTTTATGAATCAGGCCCTAATTATCCATGTTTACATTATATCAACTTTAATTAAAATCTGAAAGTAGTTAGTTTTTACGGCCAGCAGTGTAAACCAAAAACATTTTGCTTTCAAATTGTTTCGGCTATACAATGCCAAAGCCGACCCCGGAGTTAGGTTCGTAAAACGTGTTGAGCCACAACTGGCGGAATACTTCACTTGGAATTTAATTTTTTGGCGTTTTTCAATTAAGCTAAAAGGGTACCATAAAAATGACCTACTTCGATACAAAAAAATTAAAAATAAGTTCGTTCTAAAATTCATTAAAAGCAACACGGCTCAAACATAATATGTAGTTACATATTATGTTTGAGCCGTGAAACACTAAGGCCATGGGGTCTGAATGCTCAACGAATTTTTTGGGATATCAGCAAACACATAGCCGACTATTAAGGTGATGAGGGCCTGCAGTCTTGACATTGATAGCGATCGCTACGTCCTAACGATTGGTCGCTGCATCGGAAAAATAATTGATTTTCTCGAAATATGTACAGAGACGGCGTAAATTTTAACTTGCAAGCACTATTTTTCATCAAAACTGATCAACTGAGCTGCTGGTCTGTGTACATATTTCGAGAAAATCAATTATTTTTCCGACGTAGCGACCAATCGTTAGGACGAAGCGATCGCTGTCAATGTTGAGACTGCAGGGCCTGGTCCTGCAGTATCGACATTGATAGCGAAACTTTCGCTAGCTACCGATCACTATATTAGTAGCCGTTAAAAAACTCCCTCATTTGTGACGAAAAATTTTAGATTATGACCTGAAAAAATAATTGATTTTCTTGAAATATGTAGACGGCGTAAATTTTAACTTGGAAGCACTTTTTTTATGAAAACTTATAATTTGTTTCAATTTTAATGAAACAAATTTTTCGCTTGTAACAATTAAAATAACTAGCCAAAATATTAAAGAACTTCAAAGTTTGCCTTCTTGCAACATTAATTTCTTAGGGAACGAATTCGGTCGTTACGCGATCGTTAACTATGTCGAGACTGCAGGCCCAGGGGGCTAGCTGTTTCGATTTTTTTTGGCCAATGAATCAACATTGCTATTCAATGTGGCAATACTGTCAGTGTTCTACATACTTTCCCCATTGAGACTAAAATTTTAATGATTTTTTTGATGTCCAGTGACTTTTTAACCGACTTTCGAAAAAGGAGGAGGTTCTATGTCCGCCGATTTCTCCGTCAGTTGTGGACCGATTTTCAAAAATCTTTTTTATCCGAAAGCATATACTGCCGAGGTGGTCCCATATAAATTTTATCGAAATTGCTTCAGCGCTTTTTGAGGAACTGAACAAAACCGAAACAAATACGTATTAGATGACATTTTTGTTTTCTTCAATTACGAGTAGGTATATTTAAATTCCACGTTCCATGTTATTGGAGTTTTTAGTTCTGGGGTATAACAACTAAAATTTTAAAAATAAAAAACTTTTTACAAAAAAATCATCCGACTTCCTAAAAAGAAAATACACTAAAAATTAAAAAAAAAACCTTTAATTTCGGAAGTCGGTGTCAAATAACGAAGAAATAAAATACAAACACCGACTTTCGAATTTAAAGAAAGAGAAAAAAGAAAGAAAAGAAAGAAAATACGTTTATTTACGGTAAACATGACGCAAAAAACAGAGAAACACAAAAAAAAAAGAAGAAAAACTGGGGGAAAAAATGCGTCACATCCACGCAAAACGACCATCGCTCAGCTTAAGTGCTATGACCCTATGCAAGACAGAGCCCCAGCGATAGCCGGCGCCAACGTCATGACGTCGACCGGTGCAGAAAACAAATAATAATAAAAAAAATAAAAAAAAAATAATAATATTAATTAATAATATATTATTATGTGTAGGTTTATTTGATACCTTAGTATAGGACATCTTGTATTCTTTTTTTTCTGTTTCTTACACACTTTTGTCTACATTTCTTTCTCACTTCTCCTATCGCAGGTCTGCTGGTAGAAATTTCTTAAGAAATAAGCAGTTCCTTTGTACTATATTTATAATTATGTTTATTGTTACTGTGTCTCTGTGTGTACATAAATGATTAAATAAATAAATAAATAAATGTAATAATTTTTTTAGTCGGTTGTTTTTTTGTGAAAAAGTTTATTATTTTTCAATTTTATTTTCATATGCATTTGTACATATTATTAAGTATTATCAGTTTTTATAACTAAATATGCTGTGTGTGCCTAAAAAAGTAAAATATATTAGAAATTTAAAAAAGCAACATTTCACCATAAAATATCTGACGTTTACCAAAGAAAAGCTATAAACAGTTTTCGCAGTAAAGTTTCTTAGTTTCGGGCTTCGGCGCTTAATACCTATCACTTTTCTCCCAATACCCTTTGACGCAAAAGGGATCGTCAATTTTCAGAGCCGCGTTTGAAATTTAGATGCTTTCAATGTTCAAACTTTTGTCTCTTAACTGTTAAGGGGTGAAATCAATAACTAATTTGTGGCTGTTTTGAGTGTCCTCTTTGGAAATGGACCGTTTCAATTTCTCTTTGTTTTTGTGAGAGTTTCTATATTGTGTTTTGAGAGAAACGACAGTATTTAAAGTAATTGATAAGTAAATAATTTCGAAATTTCTGGACTCGCTGTTGATCGATTGGCCGCAGAGGACAGTGCAAATAGAGAGCTGGAAATATGGGGAGGTATTGGGCTAGTAGTGGGAGAGCGCGGGCTGATTAAAAGAAAAAAACAAGAAAAATATATACAGAGTGTAAAAAAACACATCACATAGCCGTCAACTACGCATACTGTACATCTAACAAAGTAGCTTTGTGTAAAAAATATTGCTGGGAAACGATTTTTATTTTTAGGTATTTTAAAAAAAAAGTATTTTTTATTCCGCACAATGTAACGCGTAGTTAGGCAAGTGTAGTTAATCCCCACCCCTTCGCTCTAAGCTGCGTAGGTACTTGTCGGATACGTTTGATATTCATTACGTTTTTGTAACTTTAAATGCGTAATTTCGAAAATTCGAAAATAAAATAGAAAATTCCGGTAATGTTTGTTTGGAAAATTAGTTATATTAACACTTGGAATTCATTTTCGTAAAAAGTAAAAAAAAATTTAGACTGACCTTCAATATCTCCAGAACCAGTGGATTCCCAGGTATGGTCTAATGGAAAAAAATAATCCAAATAATGGGTAGAATATGTGGCTGTCTTTTTACACCCGATATTAGAGAACCAAAAATTCGAAGACATTGGACATCCATCAACCCGCATTGGGCCCGCGTGGTGGATTACGGCCCACACCCTCTTACAGAGAGGAGGTGCTCCAGCAGTAGGGACATTAGAAGGCTGATGATGATGATATGTACCGTACTACAAATATATATATAGGTATAGGTAGCGTACTAGTATCGAAATGCGCTAACTTTAACTACTTCCTTAGCAGAGTGCAATTATGTTTTAAGTATAAGTTTTAATTTTAAATATAAAAACAACGTATTTTGTTAATAATAAAATACAGCTGCTACAACATAATAAAAATATGAATAATTCTAATAACTTCGTAATTTTGCTCGACAGTGCTCAGGCGCGCGTTCAGCATGTTCGACTCAGAGAAGCAGGGCCGCATCGAGAAGGAGAAAGTAAAGACGATACTAAACACGATGGTGCACAACTATGATGACCTTGAACTTGACCAAATGCTTGACAGTGAAGATGCTGAAGGTTAGTGGAAGTTCTTTGTTTACTAATTTGATTTCTTTTTTTAAATTACCAATGTACTCGTATTTAATCTCAAATTACTAACGTACACTTAAAATACGTTCTCCAATTTTTCACATACGGGTTAGTTACTCAACCTTAAAAAAAAAGAGGTAATGTTTTTGTGGCATTTTTTTTATATTGTTTCGGTGTCTTTTATATTTTAACAAGCTGACCCGACAGACGTTGTCTTGTCTTAGTTATGAACTGTCAAACGCGCGAAGTTTAAATTTCTAATTTTTCGCACAACTTTCTTAATTTTTCCTTTCATAAAAACCTTCACCTAACAATAACAAACACAACAAAAAAGAATTAGCAAAATCGGTCCAACCGATCACGCGTGATGTCGTGACCAAGGAAATAGGGATTCATTTTTATATGTAATATAGATAGTCAAAACTATACGTATATATACAAATGGCGTGATGTGTTTATTCTTTATATTCCGTTTTTTATTAAAAGAGTTGAAGTCACAGCATACTCGGGGCAACTGTTTTCGGCAGCTGGTAGCAATGTGACGTCTTTTCTGTACACCTTTTATGGTGTGGGAAATTATTAAATAAATTTCTCTCAGGGTGTCAGACTCTTACTGACCAAAACCTACCCGTGTTCCAGGGCCGCCGTGACTTATTCAAACACTCCTGCGATTTTGCAACTTGTCATCAATATCAAAAGATGCAGCTGCAAGTTTTCGCAGACAATCTAATACAGCCAAGTTTTCTGCTTTCCTAAAATCCAAAAGGGTCAAGTATTAAAGCAACGGCCAATAGAACCCAGAATAACATAAAACGACGATTTAAACATTGGCGTTTTAATCTCAAAGGTCGGTTTATTTTAACGAGAATAACATAAAACAGTGTCGACAATGACTTTAACAGAAATAACCCCAGTTAATCTCGCCTTAACGCGTCTAAAGAGAGAAGTTTATGTGCTCGCGACGATAAGTCCAGAAAATAGTTCTGTTTTCCTTCAGAGCCAGCGCGCAGATTATCCAGCTCGCTGACATTTTTATTTCCTGCTGACACTCGTCCGTATTTCTGCACTACACTGTACGATATAAAGAATGCTTTAATTCTGAAAATTGCCGCTTAGTTCATAAAGTTTCATCTCTCTGAACGTGTTGATTTTTATACATTTCAATTTGATGTAATGGATTAAATTTTTGACGACACTATTTTGTCATTTTGAATCTTATCGTAAGGCGAAAGTGGGCAGTTTTTTATTTTAATATTATTTATTAGTGGTCATATTTTTATTTATTCTTCAATGCAATTTGTAAATGGGTTATTAAGATGTATAATATAAAGATACTAGCTTCTGTCAGCGGCTTCTCCCACGTGGAATGATTACTTCCCCCATTATAAACTATACGCTATGTGGCTATTCCGCACTATAATCTATCTCTGTGCCAATTTCCTCTAGATTTGTTCAGCCGTTCTGGCGTGATTGAGTAACAAACATCCATCCAATCTTTTGCATTTGTAATATTAGTAGGAAGTAGGAGTTCTCATGTTTATTTCCGATATTTGGAATTTTTTTATCATCATTTCATTTACGAGCAATTGGGTATTTACGTTATATGGTACACCATGAAACATTAAATAAAGAGATATTTAAAACTAATCAAATACAATGGGCGGCCTTATCGCATTCCGCGATCTCTTCCAGGCAACCTAGAATGGACAGTATTTGCCTGGACATGAAATGGGGCTGTCATTGTTGTGACAATACCAATATTAAATATATTATACAATAGATACACATATAAACATATCTATAAAGTGTAAATAAATAACGGCTAACGATAATCACAGCGGTTAGTGTCCATATTGAACAGGCAACCCCAAAACAGTCCGAAAGTCAAAAAACTTTTAAGCTCTTTCTGTCCATCAATCATGTAGTAGATCATGATTAAAAAATACGTAATATAAATAGCTTTTTACCCGACTCCGCGACGCAAGAAAGCGTAATGGGTATATCAGCCTATTGTATGTATGTTTGTTCATTTGTGACATTATAGAGACCAACAATGCGTGGGGCGATGTTGATATTCTTACGTCAATTGATTCGTCTTAATCTTGCGAGTGCTATTATAGACATGGTAGTAATTAAAATACAATATGGCGACCACCAGACGTAATATTATGAAAAAGAAAAAAAAAATTAAGTCGACGAACTATTGTGTGTGTATGAAATCAATAATTCAATAACTGCCACCAACTGCATCAGACTGCTTAAAAAGTGATTTGTTTCGAGCTTTTAAGTTGTTTTTTACAGTCGGGTTTTTTGTTCTGCAATCATCCAATGTAAAAAATTCTACCCCAGATAACGTCCTGCTATATTGAACTTGTATAATGTCATGTTGAAAGTTTGAATACGGGCATTTCTTCTCCACGGCTTTTCAAAAACACACAACATGGAAACAAGGTTACTTTCCCGCCTTTAAGCCCGTCAACTGTCATTGGCGTAAATTACGAAGACACGGCAATTTGCTGCGAGACGAGATCGCTTCAATTAGAAGATGCCATGTGCCTGACGGAAATAGAAGTCAGGTGCTGTGTGTACGACAGAGTTTAGTTGAAAGAATGCGGACGAAACTGTTAAAAGAAAATGGCAAAGTCACTATCTGGCTTATATTCCCCGAAGGGTGGGACAGATATCAACTGGAAGATTTTTAATTTACTGGCTGTACGTACCTATATCATGAGCAAAAAAAAAATTTAACTAAAAAAAAGTGGGTACTTTTTTTTAGTTAGCCGACGATATGGTGTAGCTCAGTCCTTCTGTCAAGGCGTTGCAAAAGCTACTGAAAATATGTGAAGTGTATGCTAGTAAGCATGGTCTCAAATATAATGTAAAGAAAACGGAAATAATGGTATTTAGATATGATAACAGTCCCTTACCTACACCTGGTATATCGTTATGTAACACCAAACTTAAAGTTGTGAAAAGTTTTAAATATCTCGGCATATCGTAACGAATAAACTGCGAGACGATGACGACTTAGAGAGACAGAGGAGATTGTTGGTCGCGAAAAGTAACATGCTTGCTCGGCTATTCGCTAAATGTACAGGCCCTGCAGTCTCGACATTGATAGCGATCGCTACGTCCTAACGATCTGTCACTACAACGGAAAAATAATTGATTTTCTTGAAATATGTACAGGGACGGTGTAATTTTTAACTTGCAAGCACTATTTTTCATGAAAACTGATCAACTGATCTGCTGGTCTCAGTACATATTTCAAGAAAATCAATTACTTTTCCGACGTAGCGACCACTCGTTAGGACGTAGCGATCGCTATCATTGTCGAGACTGCAGGCCCTGGCCAAGTTAAAGTCACTCTGTTTAATGCGTACTGTCGGTCGCTTTACACTGGCCACCTCTGGTACAAACACACTCAACGCACATATAACACCTTACGTGTGCAATACAACAATGCATTTAGGTGCATATTTGGGCAACCGTGGCGGTGTAGTGCGTCCAGCATGTTTGCGGAGAACAGGGTTGATGATTTCTTTGTTTATGAGCCGTGTACATGTTTCTGACAATGGCATATTGAGAGCCATATATGAAGCTAATTATTTATTTGTATATGGCTGTCAATATTCCTGCTAACAATTTTATTTAATGATTTTGATTTAAATATTTTTATTTTATATTGTTTGTAATGTTGTTGTAATTAATATGGGAATTTCCTGAAATAAATGATTATTTAATTTAATTTAATTATTATCAGCTGATGATGACTTTGTACGGAAATTCAATATTTTTTTTTTGGAAATTACAATAACTTCCTTTATTCTTTAAAGAAGTCAGTATTAAACCCTGCATACAGCCCGCATTTCCGTTTAACCCTTTACATTTTACCAATTAAATATAGAAGCCCCTTTTCATTGAGGGTGAGCTTTATGCCATAAACTGGATATAATTCCAAACGTCGGAGAACTACTGAATAGCATAGAACTTTATAATCCGTACAGCCATTCAGGCTCCACGTGCGTCACGTATCACCATCTGTCAGTCCCCGTTGACAGTCGGCCATCGTGTAACTTCAAACTTTGTCAGGTTCCGGGTGTATGAACCTTGTCACAGGTTTAAAAACACGTGAATCGGGTTTTTGACAATTTTCTTGGCAAAGCAAACTAGCGGCACACATGTGCGCCACCGGGGATATAAGATTTGCCTTGCCAAAAACCAGATTCACGCGTTTTAAACAGCTATTATCACTATTAACCAAGATCTTTAGTCCTGTGACAAGGTTCACACGTGACGCGCGCTGGACTGAGGGGGAAAATCTTACCTATCCGAATCGTGTAGCTCAAATTCTAAATAAGCAATAGCAAAGGTGCGAAAAGGTAATACACAAACAGACAGTTTTACTTTCACATTATAATATTAAGTATGGAATTGGCAACAGAACCCTACAAATTCGGATCATCCGCTCTTCAAGGTTAAGCCCCGGTTTTTCTTCAACAAAAACCTACTTATTATAAAAGATATTGTGTTTGTTAAGACACCCTGTTGTGGTCATGACCCTTGAATTTATCTTGTATTACACTCGTTATACCGTTAGGTTTAGGTGCTCAGTTTTAGGTAATAAAAAAGGTGTACCTATTTTGTATATGCCGCAAGTTCATAACGTTTCATCTCTCTGAACGTGTTGATTTTTCTATATTTCAATTTGATGTTATGGATAAGTTTTTGACGACATTATTTTGTTGTTTTGAATCTTATCGTAAGGCAAAAGTGGGATAGTTTTTCATATTCATATTATTTATTGGTGGTTATATATTTATTTGTCCTCTAATTCAATTTGTAAATGGGTTATTAAGATGGACAATATTAAGATACTAGCTTCTGTCAGCGGCTTCTCCCACGTCGAATTAGTACCTACTACGTACAAACTTTCAACCCTTACTTTAACCCCTTAGGGGTTTTTTTTTTGGGGGGAGGGGTGGGAAATCATCCAATGACTTCTCCCGCTCTGGGTGGAGCGGGAGTTGTGGGTGGGTTTTAACCCATCCTTGTTCTTTCCTTGCCTGAGTGCTCAGGGGTGCGGTAACTCATTTTCAGAATTCATCCGCTACCCCTAGGCATAACCCCTTAGGGGATGAATTTCCAAAAACCCTTTCTTAGTGCTCTCACTTTTTTTTCTTTTGTGGGGTAAATCATCCAATGACATCTCCCGCTTTAGGGTGGAGCGGGCATGTCAGACTCTTATTGACTAAAATCCACTCCTGTTCCTTCCCTGCCCTAAGGAACGGTAACTCTGTTTCGAATTTATCCTCAACCCCCGGGCAGGCATCGGCCATGACGGGCCCCGTCATGAATAATCTAATAGTAAGCGCCGTCGACTCTCGGGCCTGGTGCTGATCGGACGGCGAGCTACCCATTACTCGCCTTGGTTTTTTAGTGCTCCCCTAAATTATAAAAGGAAGCCGTGTGCAAAATTTCACGTTCCTAGTCTCAGTAGTTTCGGCTGTGCGTTGATATGTCAGTCAGTCAGTCATTCAGTCAGTCAGTTTCCTCTTTTTATAAATATAAATTTCATACTAGCCAGTGATAAATGATTTTTATTTTGTAAATATGTTATACATAATATTTTTACGTCAATATTTTTTTTTGTCTACGCAAGATGAGGCCGGTGTTTCCTAGCTGACTACCCTGAGAAGAAACACCGAAACAAACTCAGAGGTCAAAGTCTCTTTTAAAGTCCATACAATCTGTACTGGTCAAGTCTTATGAGAACCATATACGTTAATGTTTGAGATAAGGTTTTTAGGAAAGCACCACGCAGATTTGCGTGGACCTGTCCAGACAATACAAGCATTTGTCAGTTATCGTATAAGAAGCTCAACTCAGACCTTTGGGAGCTCAACGAAACGCCGAACAATACCAAAGTAAGGACATTTGGGTAGGCTACTGTACTCTAACTGCCAGAAACCATAAAATCTACGTGAATATAATAATACATGTTTATTCACAAAAATTACACATAGCAAGTAAATATTATGTAAAGTAGCTGTTGCTAAATCTGTACAAAACGCGTTTATAAACGCGTTTTGTACAGATTTGCCTGCCTCTTAAACTATGATAAACCTGTATTTTAAGAGACAGTGTTCGTCCAATTGATTCCTTAATGAATAGGATTTAATATAACAAGTTAACAGTATTGAATTTATTTTTATACATCTGTTTTTATTTATTTATGTGTTATATTATGTAAGTAACTTGTATGTGTATGTTAGGCATGTGAAATGAGTGTGCGTTTATGAGGATATGAGTGCGTGTTCCTGAGTACTTGAAGTGTATGTTTGGGTATTGGGTGCGTAATAAGAGCGTGTGATTGTAAGCAATAGTAGTGTAAGTTAAGTATGTGGTAGTAAGTGAGCAGTTGAATTGTTATTAGGAGATGAATGTGAGAGAGAAAGACTCAGTGTAGGCATAGTCCTTTTGTGCCACTCTGTTACTATGGATTTCACTTTGTGTAAGTTTAATTTTATAAAATTTAATTGTGTGTCAACTTTATGGTATATGTGTGTACCTAGTATGTAAAATTGATGTGTTGCGAAAGCGGTTTTGTGTTGGGTTCTTGGAAGGAGATTTACTCTCTTATTAGGTTTTGGTGGAGGCAGACCGAGATGTGTTCTAAGGATAGATCGGAGCACAAAGAGTTGCCGTACTGTTAGAACTCCACAGTCGGAGTACAGTTCTGTTGTTGGATACCTGTAGGGCTTTTTACAAAGGACTTTGCATATGGCCCTTTGCGCTCTTTCCACCCTCAGAACACTGGTTTTTGTAGCACCACCCCATGCAGTAATGCAATATAACGACCTACACAGTCCTCACATTCACAATATGCTATACGAGTGGCTTCGCCCGCGTGATATTAGTAGGTACTTCCCCCATTTTAAATTAGCGTGTGCTATTCCAGACTATAATCTATCTCTGTGCCTTTTACCCAGATCAGATTAGCCGTTCCAGTGAGATTGAGTAAAAAAAATATCCACTCAAACGCATTTAGTAGGATAGTAGAATTAAACAAGCAGTTATACCACGAGATGATTCAGTTAAAATCAACCGCACACTGATTCAAACTACGGTTTGCTCTACTGAAAAATGCCAGATGGGATAACTCAATAACACTTTGGCCCACCTGAAAATTGAACCCTCCGAACCAACTGATCAACTTGCGACTTAGCAGGAGTCTCAAGTATCAAGTCCAATCAGAAGATGATGTATTCCTACTTGCTAACCTACTATTCTGTAATCAAAATTGCTAAAGGACACGGTTCTCGATAACGGCAATATCAGATTGTACAGTCACGAGCAAAAATATGTACACAAGCAAACTTTACTTGTAAGCTCAAGTATCTTAAAACCGTCCATTTAAAATATTCGAGCTTACAAGTAAGTAAAGTTTGCTTGTGTACAAATTTTTGCTCGTGACTGTACTATGATCTTATCATCAATGACAGGGCTATTGTAGGCAACAAACCTGATATAGTGGTGGTGGTCCACGTGGACCGATTCAAGAGGCGTGCAATGATTGTTGACATAACCGTTCCGAATGACAAGAACTTTGTGAAAGCTGAGAAAGATAACAAATCTTGACCTGGCTCGCGAGGTTGTCGACATGTAGGATATTATGGACTCAGCGATCATTGTACTGATATATAGTCGGAGTCAGTCAACGTCATAATAGCCACGAGCATCGACCAACACCTCAGGGGCTCTCGTTAGGTGGCTGGATCAAGGACTTGATTCAGAAAGCAGTACTGCTGGACGCTGCTCACATTGTTATGAGGTTCCTTTCTTTGGAGCCCTGACCACCGGTAGCTTGGACTTTCTTCCCCATTGACTTGTCTTGTGGCTAAAAAGAAAACAGTGCACAAAAGTGCATTTAAACGTGCTGTGGCAACGACTTTTTTTTTACTAGACACACTATCTCTGTCTCTGATCACTTGGAATGCACAAAAAAAAGTCACAATTATTCATTCCCACAGTCGGCAAGAATACCAGTTTTTTTAAACCATATAAGTAATTTAGGACCCTCACAAATGCTCTTTCATTCGATTTGTCGCAAATTGGCTGTGACAGACAGACGTACACACAAGTGATTCCATAAGGTGATTCGGAACCCTAAAAATGACGGTTCTCGTGGTAAACCACCAAAAACCGATGTCTATAAAGTGTAATATGTAAAATTATGTAGAATTAACTTTAGTAATTACGTACTAGTAATCACTTAAACCCCAAGGAGCTCGTGGCTAAAGTAATAACAGTCGCACGGGTCGATCCATCAGGTTAAGCTACGCTTGCCGGGGTTTTTCGATGGATGGGACCATCTTTACATACCGAGACACCTCCGTGCCTCGGCAAGCACGTTAAGGCGTTGGTCCCGGCTGTCAATCGTGGATCTTTGACAGTCGTTACGAGTCGTCAGAAGCCCGAAAGTCTGACAACCAGTCTTACCAAGGGGTATCGTATTACCCAGTTATTGGGTTGTGGAGGTCAGATAGGCAGTCGCTCCATGTAAAATACTGGTATTCAGCTGCATCCGGTTAGACTGGAAGGCAACCCCAAGATATTTGGGAAAAGGCTAGGCAGATTGATTGAATCACTTAAACCGCGTGACAGCTATGTCCAAACTGCTGTTTTTTTTTTTTTTTTTTTTTTTTAAAAAAAACGTTGCCCCACACTAGGAATTATTCCTGTATTGTGGGTGCGTTCACAAACATGTAAACTCACATACACAAGACACCCAGACCCGGAACAACTATCTGTAGGCCATACAAATATTTGTTCCGTGCGGGGATCGAACCCGCGACACGCAGCGCAGCAGCCGAACGCTCAACCACTGCGCCAACCGTGCCGTCGAATCGTCGTTTGATGACGTCATTAAAGCTCGGATCAAGTGCGATGTAGGGATTATCGCGAATCCTTGTCTATGTCTTGTTTGTGGCGCGCTAAATGGAATGCTAGATATAACGGATGATTTATTGGATATAATAAGTTTTACACTGCGTTTAGCTAGGGGATTAGTTGTCTCTTTCATATTTTTTTCATTTGAGTGCTCATAATGTGAATAATTATTTCAGGTCAACTCTTTTTTGCATTACTACTTATTATAAACAGGATGTAACGGAAAGGTGTAATCACATTTTAAGAACCGGTTCTGCCCATGGAAATAAACTGCTTTCTCGAAGAAAAAATGGAAAATTCCCATAAAAAACTTTGACTTTCCATAGAAAGTTATCATCAATATTTATATTGTGGTGGTAAAACGCTTTTTTGAGAATTTCCTCAGGTTTTCTCGAAAAAAGTTGTTCATATCGGTGAGCAGATGCAGTTCTTAAAATATGAACCCACCTTTCCGTTAATCCCTGTACTTATACCTACCTACACTAAGTATGCCTTGTTTTATTTTCAGCATGTGGGAAACTGAACTTCGACTCATTTGTGCGCGTGGCAGTTTATTTCCTACAAGAAGATGATGAGAAACTACAAAAAGAACTCAAAGAAGCCTTCAGACTATACGATAAAGAGGGTAAGTACAAGTACAAACTTTTAGTACTTATATGCAATGTGTAAAGTCAAAAGTGAATAGGTTACTTCTTGGCAAGCATGCTGTATCGTCGACCACATCATCGCTTACCATTAGGTGAGTAGTAGTCTTAACCGAGCTTATCTATAATTAAAATATATAGATATGTGTATGTATATATACATATGAGTATGTTAAATAACTAAGGATTCTGTGCTAAAGATAGCATTAATATACCTACAGGTTTATTATAATTATGGGCAAGTACAAGCATTCAGACTATATTATAAAGAGGGTAAGTAGAAGTATAATCTTTTAGTACTTTGCAATGTGTAAAGTTAAAGTCGAAAGTGAGTTACTTATAAGCAAGCATGCTCCATCATCAACCACATCATCAGGTGATTTAGTGGTCTTGCGTGAGCTTATCTGATTAAAATATATTGTGTATGTATATAAACACAGCATCGCCCCCACAGCAAAAAAATGGTTTAAAGCGAACAAACCGAAAGGGCCGCGTAGGTCATCGTGGCGTTCCTGAGGACTTTTTTATTGGATCACCTAAGTGTCCGGGACGTGTGAGTGGCAATGTTGAATAACTAAGGTTTCTGTTCTAAAGATAGCATAAATATACCTAACCTCCCTCTATAACGCCCTAGTAAAACCACACCTGCTGTATCTGGTTGAAGTTTGGGGCAGTGCGGCCAAAACGAAGCTGGATAAGCTCCAAGTTGCACAAAACAAATTAATAAAAATTATTTTTAATTATCCTTATCTAACACCAACAAGCACAATTTACGAAGAAACAAAAATTATGAACATTAGACAGCTATATATCTACAATACCTGTATTTTTATCCGAAAAGCTCTTAACAAAAGTATACAGACAAACCTGTCATTTACTAAAGTAAAGCAAGTAACCCAACGTAGCACTCGTCGAGCTAGCTTGCTTATCTTACCAAAGATGAGAACTAAGTTCGGCAAGAAAAATTTAACATTTGAAGGAGCACAGTTGTATAACAAAATACCGTCATGTATAAAAAATTTACACTCATTCAATGCATTCAAGAAGCAATTAGCCCAATATTTATTAAATAAATAATAACAAATTTCCTTAGATGCGGGAATGCATTGGAACAGTGATAAACTCAATGTTAACTTATTGACGAACTCGATCTATTTAGTATTTAGCATAAGGTAAACAAATTGTTCTCATGTAAGTGACTTTGTGTCTTTTTTGAGAATAAATATCTTTAAACCTATACCTAAAGGTTTATTATAATTATAGGTAAGTACCTACTCTGGATATGATACATATTTCAAATGCTAAGTTGCATCCAGTGATGGATTATTTTTATAAATTTATTAGTTAATCCTAAGTAAATCGATAAAATACTTCACATTTTGCAATAAATTGCGACCATTTGTCGTAGCGCATCTCTTTCTTTTCTATGCAATCCGAGAGTGACCGCGCTTTATAGACATCTGGGCCTTAAGTAGTAGTCTCTCAGCTTTTTTGATGTCAAGAGGAAGCAAGTTCCAGAGTCCAATCGTTGAAATAACATAAGAGTTAGACATAAACCCGGTGCCATGAGAAGGAATGTGTAGAAGTAAGTTTTTGGATGCTCGAATTATTGAAAAAGTCTTGCTCCATGATTCTTACAATAAGCCCTGGGGCAAACCAACAATCTTTCAAGTAAAGTAGTTACAGCTTACGGTTCTGCGACCCCTCTAAAATGATAATAACGTGAGGGTTTATCCTAATTTATCGTGGCGAATTCCTCAGCCAAGCCTGAAAGCTCCTCCATTAAAATATATTGTAATTTCTTGGTGTTGACTTCCTAATTTATGGTTCCTTCCTGGTTTATGTGTTTTAGTTTGTAATTACTTTATGGCTTTTTTCAACTGAATATTTAGACTTAACTCGCATACATTGATTGATTGTTATTGATTGTCTGATTCAACTGGCATGTCCTAGGACCAAAAATTTGAAGACATGTGAAATACGTATTGGGCCCGCGTGGTGGTGTACGGCACACACCCTCTCACAAAGAGGAGGCCTGTGCCCCAGCAGTGGGGACATTAAAAGCCTGATGACGATGATGATTCAAACAGTTGTTCTAAATCTTTAAATAATGTAAAACCGCGTAATTATAAAAATAACTCATTAGGCTTAAAAAAATTCATCCGCATCGCTGTCAATGGGGGAAGTGATGCCTAGAACGCTGGCAGCATTGCCACGTTGAATAGCAATGCTGATTCATTGGCCAAACCCAGCTCAGCGCTCTGGTCACGTGAAGAGTTGACTGGCTGTTTGCTGATTTAAGGTGGAAGTGCCTGGGTTGCCCTCGTAATTCAAATTTTCTTACGTTTTTTTGCAATTTGCAGTCAGTCAAAATTTGATTCGCGGCCGTAGCAAGTACGTATTTATAGAATTGTAATCGTTTAAATCATCAATACTACTCTTTTCGTTAGAATTGATGTCAAATGTAGTGTGTAAGTATGATATTTCAAATCATGACAAAAAAGCCGTTTGCTTGTGATTCTGATATATCAGACATCAATAAAATTCATAGGGATAGAATTCCCAATTAATTTTATTGGTGAACGAGAACAATAGGTTATTTCTAAGCAAGTGTGCTCCATCTTCGACCACATCATCACTTACCATCAGGTGAGATAGTGGCCAAACGCGTGCCAACCAATAGTAAAAAAAACAACAATATCAGGAAAGCATTGTATTTCTATCTGCAAATTTTTCACACTAATAACCAAGTCAGTATGTTTTTCAATCAAACCATCACGAAATAGTCACGACTTCAGTCAATAAAGAGATCTATATATCAAACAAGCCCGTGCTATCATCGGACCACTAGATGTACATCGATGCGTCACCGATGAAAATATCGCCCTAACGCTTAGAATATGCATTTGAATAACGAAAACCTCATCCAAATCGGATCAGAAGTTTTCGAGAGAATCACGGATAAGCAAGCAAATTTTTTTTTTTTTTAAAACGGTTCCCCACACTAGGAATAATTCCTGTATTGTAGGTGCGTTCACAAACATGTATACTCATCACACAACACACCCAGACCTGGAACAACTATCTGTAGGTCATACAAATATTTTTTCCGTGTAGGAATTGAACCCGCGACTCGCAGCGCAGCAGCCGAACGCTCAACCACTGCGCCAACCATGTCGTCAATATACATACATACAGTCATGAGCAAAAATATGCACACAAGCAAACTTTACTTGTAAGCTGTACACATATTTGCTCGTGACTGGGTCGAATACAGAACCTCCTTTTTTGAAGTCGGTTAATAATCATCAATGAAACGTACGAAAACACAAAACAACGAAACGTAAAAAAGCAATTCATTTAAAAAATAAACCCAACTGCCGTTTAGTTCTTTCCTTTGCAAAAAACCAGAGCTAACTGGATTAAACTAGTTCAAACTTAAAACGTTGCTCGAAACGAGTACTTGTTTCATATGGAAATTGTATTGAAAAGTTTTTGACTTCGTAACTAGAAAGCTGATATACAAATTGTAGGAAACTGTATGTGAACCGATTGTCAGCCTTAGACCATTGATTTTTAGGACTATTTTTGTATACATACTTTAAGTTGTTCGATAGATTTTGCGGGATGCTTTGTACGTCAAGATGGATTCGGATTTGTGTCAAATAAAAGTTTTTGGTTTTGTTTCTCGTATTTGCATCTTTATGACTTCGATTTGGAAGTCGGTTTGTTTTACAGTCACTGATTTCTTTTGAATAACAGGAAAATATATATACAAGAAGAAAGACAAGCTTGTTGGAAAATTGCTTAGATGTTTTGGCGATGGAAATGAATCTCCGTACAAAGAAATGTTTGAGAGTTTATGAACACAAAAAACTTTTTTACAAAAAATACAATCGACTTCTAAAAATTGCAAAATAAGTCGGTATTTGTACTTTGTTTCTTCTTCATTTGACACTGACTTTCGAAATTAAAGTTATTTTGCATTTCGAAGTCGGTTGTATTTTTTGTAAAAAAGTTTTTTATTTTTTACTTTTTAGTTGTTGTAGGTGTACCCCAGAACCAAAACTAAATAATAACTTTATGCCCGAATTGATAACCCCAATAACATGGAATTTGAACATAATTGGAGATAACCAAAACGTCATCTGTGTGTATATATTTTTTGTTTATTGATTTTTTCAAAACGTGCTGAATCAATTTAGATAAAAATTATATAGGACCACCTCTGAAGTATAGGCCTACCAAAAAGAAAATAATCATCAATATCTATTCACAAGTAGCGGAGAACCCGCGTAACAAACATACAAAAAAAATAAAAAAAACATACAGATGAATTGAGAACCTTTTGGAAGTTGGTTAAATAGAAAAGTTATGTAGAATGAATAGATATTATGAGTATTTTCATTCTTATAATAAGTAAGTACAGTAGGTAGTACTGTCAATCCAACTGATGCTAGGAATTGACAGCTCACCAATGATTTCAAAGTTCACTTTCAAGATGAGACTTTTACAAAAAGTCAGTTGTTCTTGAAACTCTCGGACCGTAGCACCCGAGTGCTCACAAATTGTTTAAAGATCCAACCGAACGCCTTGTTGACACTTCACGTGACCCAAGGGCTGGCTTTTACATTGGATAGAAGATAAGGATTGCCATTCAACGTTGCAGTGCCTCCAGTCGTTTGAGCACATTCGACAGCGATGCGGAGGAGTTTTTCAACGTCATAGATTAGATTTTTTTAGTTAGAATTTATTATGGTTTTGTTATTTATTTATTTATCACATGGAAAACCAACAGCTTTACATAAATGCAATAAGTAAACTAGAATAAGAGACATTAAGCCAATTATAGGTTTTCACGGCTAGCTATACAGTAATACAACAAGAGATCCTATACACGACAAGATATCAATAAAAGAAGAGTATCAATCGCCAAAACGGCACCTCCAAACATAAGAAATAAACTACAATAAAATTAATTTAAATAAGAACTAACATTAACACCAAGAATTAATTTTCAATTTTGAAGAATTCAAGGTTCAGCCTATTGCGTACGCTTGAGCCTTTGGTTGAAAAGATGTCAAATGAGAACTGCTTGCATAATTCATTAAAGTCTTTACTCGCTCGCACTAAAAATGAGTTTTGCCTGTAGTTAGAAGAAGACAAAGGAATAGCGATAGGTGGATTAAATCTGAGACATCGCTGGGGAACATTAAAGAACAGATTACGCAGAAGCTGCGGACAGTCCACTTCATGAGATATAATTTTGAGCAAAAATGTGCAATCAGCTAGTCGACGACGGTTAGTAAGTGGTTGTAGGTGAAATTTCCTGCAAAGATCCAAATAATCACAACTATGGTATGATATGCGCAAACGATAACACAGAAACCGAACAAGTTTTTTTTGCACACCCTCAATGCGATCGATGTGTACGCCATAACGCGGGTTCCAAATTTGAGAAGCATATTCTAAATGACTTCTTACAAATGAGCAATACAATATCTTGATTGTTTTTACTTTCTTAAAACACGCTGCCAATCTCAATACAAAGCCTAATGCTCTGAATGCTTTAGCCACTATTTGCTCCACGTGAACTTTAAACTGTAATTCAGAGTCATGATATACTCCCAGGTCACGAATACCATCAGGTCTCTGCAATGGCTGACCTTTCAGTCTATAGGAGGTATGAAGAGAGAAGCGTTTTCTGCTAAACGAAATTACGGAACATTTAGTAGGGTTATATAGGGTTTATAGTGTATATTATAGTTAGTTAAGGATTCAATAAGTATGTAAATAGAAAGTTGCAATCTCTATCTCTTCATAGTAATTAAAGTCGCTTTTCACGTCTGTCTTTTTCGACGAAATGAACGATAAACGAGCAAGATTTGAGTTTATAATTTGTACCCGTGAAGAGTCGAGGCGGGTCTAATCATCAAAACTTGTTGTTTTTTTTCAATTTGAAGATTTTTTAATAAGAAACGCACTAGTAAATTCATCATCATCAGCCTTTTAATGTCCCCACTGCTGGGGCAAAGGCCTCCTCTCTGTGAAAGGGTGTGGGCGGTAATTCACCACGCGGGCCCAATGCGGATTGGTACTAGTAAAGTAGAATAGTTTAATTTACAATTTGTCAAAGCAAACAATAAATACTTTCAAAAATCACCAAAAGATATTTACTACAACCAGATAAACACAACTATCTAGAGACAAACTTATCACATCTTAATAGTGTGAAAAATATCATTTTAATAAATCAGTTCCAATCTCGATGAGAAATGAAAACTTTAAATATTAAATAACCCCATTTATCACTTCGGAAATCACCAAATTCAACCGTAAATCGCGTTGTATCCAATTTATAGTGTTCACTGCGTGTTTTCACTGATAATTGTTTGCAATAACCGTCGATCGATCTCTTGGATCGACGCCAGAACACCTACGATTTGTCGACGATAGAAATACGATGTAAAAACGATAAAAAGACGAGATTTCGTGACAAGTGTATAAGTAATAAAAACGTGTATTTATGTATCTACTAGTTGCGTTTGATAGTTGTTTATGCTGACTTTTATATAATTGTTGTGGTATGTATATAAAGTTGGTGATGTATGGTCTCGAATTTGGAATTATCATGAGGTGACCGTGAAGATATCTAAAAACTACATTGTTTAAAAATAGTCTAAAGTGAAATGCGTATTTGATTACAATTTGAAAAATCTTAGTGTCTGAGGGCCCAGACAAAGTGAAATTCTATCTGTCTGTTTCTGCAGGAAAAATTGCGGAAAAAAAAAATAACCTATAAAAATTCAATGTATTTTGAATTTTTTTCCGAGTGGACATCATTTTTTCAGAGATGTTATTAATAAATATGTTTTTTTTTTTTTTTTTTTTTTATTATACCTACTGTTTTTTATTTATGATATATATTTCTTTATATTATTTTTGTTTTCAATTAGCATTGCCATTCAACAAGTCTTCTGGGCAGGCATCCGGCTTACACAGATGACAGTGATGTGGAGGAATATTTAGATGCCCAAGTGTATTCTGTTTTTAACCGACTACAAATATTGACATTGTAAATAGATTTTCATGATTCTTTCTACGCTTGGTAGGTCATTCTTCAGAGGTAGTCCCATATATATTTTATCGAAATTTAATCAGCGCTTTTTTTAAAAATTACCAAATACCAAAAATAAGTATGTAAACCCAGATGACGTTCTGGTTTCCTCCAATTATGTTCAAATTTCATGTTCCATGTTGTTAGGGTTATCAATTTGGGCATAACTTTAATATTTAGTTTTATTTTTGCGGTACAACAATTAAAAAGTGAATAAGTACACTATAAATGGCAAAATAACTTTAATCTCAGAAGTTGGGGTCAAATAACGTTGAAATAAAATACAAACACCAAAAAGTTTTGTTTTGTTGGTATATAGACAAGCATATAAGTACGTATATAGAATAGTTAGTTAATTTAAAATAATAGATACAATATGTACGAGTAGATATGTATTTTGATATTTCTTAATTAAAAGTTTTATACTTTTGAAGTTTTGACAATAGTTTCGTTCATAGAATGTTATTTGGTCTGAAGTCCTTAGTAAAGGAAAAAGAATAACTCATACTTCAAAATTTAAATACTCTGAAGTTTTATTGACGATTCATTTGATAATTCCACCTCGATACCATTTCTATTAAAAGAACCGTAATTTTCAGTCGCATTGGAATAATTTTGAGACCAACAAAAGATATTTGTCTTCCAATTTAATCAAAGAATTCAGTTTGACGTACTTAATTTTAAGCTGTTCCTCATTTCAAAAGGTAGGTACGAGAGTAACTCATATAGGGTATTAAAAAGATATTTATAGCCAAAATATGACGGAAGACGGGCTTGTTCAGTCTTACGTCAAATTATAAGACGTAGAAAATTATTAATATTCGCATACAAATATCAGCTGAACGCTGAGTCAGTAAATGTTTTGATGAATGGAACTGTGCGTAACATAATTTTGTTACATTATTTGATAGGTATAATAAGCTGTCCGGATACGGAAATTAGAACACAAAGAATATTTAAAAAAAATGTTATCCGCGCGATCAGGATAGGGTATATATAATCGTAATTAAGTACCGGATAATTGAAAAATCCGTTAGTTTACAGTAAATCCTGTTAACTAAATCTCTTTTTCTTCGGTAAAACACGAACAGATTATAAGTAGTATAAAATTGCGTTGGATTTCATTGTATTCCAATTCAAAATAATCTATTCACAAAATATTGAGTGTGTTGGAAGATTTATTAAAAGCATAGAAGTTTGTAATAATCTGGTGACATTTACGACGGCACCGTTGGCATAATGAATGAGCGATTCACTGGTGTGGGGAGCTACGGCACCACAGACAGACAGACAGACACAAACATAGCGGTCAAACTTATAACTGGAGGTCGGATTTAGGTAGAGTTATTTATGTACTTACACTGATTTCATACAGCAAAAGAATAAAGTGGATATGCCTCAAATCCCGAGATTAATTTTAAAGAGCAAAAAAATCCCGTGATTTATTGAATAAAAAAACTATTTACTTTTACACAATTTAAACCACTGCACGCGCGACGTTGCCTTATTTACATCAATGACATCAGATGTCCGAAGTTGCAAAATTCCAATGCGCACACGCGCGATTTGGCACATTTGTCGTTCACACAACATAGCTTGTGAGAACAAAAGAAAACAATAGAGGTTTTTATTATTATTTATTTGTAATATTGTTGACCACACGGGACTGTCCATAAGAAATCCCGGAAATATCCGTATTATTATCAACAATTCGATGCAAGTACATAAATAACTCTACCTAATTCTGACCTCTGCTTATAACACCCTTCTTTTTGGGGGTTGAAATGAGATAAGGCGGATCACGTCAGCCACATGCACAGTGATCGCTGGGTTATATATAAACCGCCGCCAAAGCCGGCCTAGGAAGAGGTGGCGAGATACCTAGACGCCTATCACAAGGGCTATTACGACGTGGCTCGTGAAGAGAATACCTGGAAGGATTTAGGGGTATGGGCTAAATAAAAACATCCTTTAGTTTCAAACATCGACCAACCAGTAGTAGTTGTCGCACCACGCTTGATCAAGTGCAGCCCGAATATATTCGCCACTGTGATCAAATTAGCGGCATTTCATCAAAATCACTCTCGATTCATTGGAAACCTGAATTTGATCTGCTCTAACACCTAGATTCGAGCTAAAAACAAAAATATAACAAACATTTAATGTGGAGCCATTCTTAATTTAATTTATGGACATTTTTAATATAATTTGTTGACATTTTTATTGACGAATGTAATTTTAAGTTTTTAAATGTAAAATTGGACTTGAATTTTGTGGACTTTTATATCCTGAATTATATGAAATTATTATTATTATAAATCGCATTTCAAGCCAAAATAATTTCAGTCCTATTTGGTTTCTGAAAGCTTCATAACTGAAATAGTGTTCATTATTTTTAATGAGTTTGTTTTTGCAGTATAACACAAACGATTAATTTCACGTAGATTCGTACTCTTAGTTTTTTTATTTTACACCAAAAACAAAATAATTTTTATTACAAATTGAGGTGTGTCCTAGCAAAGTTTTGAGTGATTAACTTTATTACAGAGTTACAGACCATACACGATGCATAATCACATTTAAGAAGTACAAAATAATAAACCAGATTGAAAATAAAATAATGAATGAAGTAATCAATAAATAAGAATAATAAAAAAACTTTTTTACAAAAAAATGGAACCGACTTCCAAAAAAAGTGAACATAACTTTAATTTCGGAAGTCGGTGTCTTTAGTTTCGTGTCTTCGTTTTTTGAGACCGACTTCCGAAATTAAAGTTATTTGCACTTTTTTTGGAAGTCGGTTCCATTTTTCTGTAAAAAAGTTTTTATTTTTCACTTTTTAGTTGTGGTTCTCCATTAAATTGTGTCAACAATTCATAGACATACGATCGCAGCAATTGCGGTTGATTTGCTGTCAATTTTTGAAGAGTTCCGTTATCTGTCTCCGAAACCGATCATCAGATCTATATGAAATTTAAATGGGACCATTTCGGAACAAACCCCTTTCGAACATAAAAAGAATTTTGCAAATATATATGACGGAGATGGGCATATCTCCGTCATATATATTTGCAAAATTCTTTGAACATACACAAAATATATATATACAGGGTGTAACGGAAAGGTGTGGTCATATTTGAAGAACTGCATCTACCCATCGATATGAACAACTTTCTTCAAGAAAATCCAAGGAAATTAAAAAAAAAAATTACCTCCCATACAAATATTGATCAGCTGTTGATTACTTTGTATGGAAAGTCCAATTTTTTTTTTGGGAATTTTCAATTTTTTCTTAGATAAAGTTGTTCATTTCCATGGGCAGAACCGGCTCCTAAAATATGACCACACCTTTCCGTTACAGCCTGTATATATACGGCCGAATTGAGAATCCTTTTTTTTGTCGTCGGTTTAAAATACAAGCATCCGAATTCATAACCTCCTCCTTTTGGAAGTCGGTTAATAAATGACAGTAAAGGGTCTCTGGTAGTTGTTTAGTTTTTTTTTAAACTATATTGGCAAAGATTATAAATTGAAACCTCCCCGACTGCAGCGAAGTTTCGCTTCCAAAAATCGCGCTGCGTGTCGCAAGTTCGATCCCCGCACAAACAAGTACTCGTATTTGTATGGCCTATAGATAGTTGTTCCGGGTTTAGGTGCCTTGTGTATGTGATTTTACGTGTTTGTGAACGCACCCGTTCAATCTCAGAAGATCCATTGGCCAGACCCATGATACTGGAATAATTCCTAGTAGGTGTCATTATGTTTAAAAAATATGTGCATATCGGATTTCACACATTAAGGGTTCCGTACCAAACATAGGTATTTTTATTAGTAAAGTATACGTTATAATAAATATTATCACCAAATTTCAAGGTCATACGAAGAATTTTGTGATAGACGACGGACGGAAAGACAGACAGACGGAAAGACGGACACGTCAGTAACAAAAATAGTGCTCAGTTTGGACCCTTCGAGTACGGAACCCTAAAAAAGAACCAACATAATATATAGCACAACAATTTGAACAGGCAATTAGCAAATTAATATCAGCCAGACCGACTGGAGCATATTGAATTGGGAACCTGCATTGTTTTATTATTTGATAGTGTTTCAGCAAATAAATTTTTCCTTCGACTTTTCACTGGTTTTTTTATTTCGGATTCTGTTAAAAGCAGAGCAATAAATAATTCCTGGATTAAATGAGGGTTAAATAAGAAAATTACAATATTTCCATTGTAATCCGAATTTTGGATGATACATATGAATATTTTTAATATATATATATATATATATATATATATATATATATATATATATATATATATATATATTTATGATAATAACTGCGAATGATATCGCCCAGATAAAACTTTCTGATATTCTTTTTGTTGAATTCCTTCGGTCGTAGGGACTTAGGGAGTTAGGGACCGAAGGAATTCACATTGAAACAAACTTAGAATTTCTTGTTAAAACTAAAATTTCGTAAACATAAATCAAAGTGAGAACTAAATCCTAAAATCCAAATGATCTATATCAAACAAAATAACAGCGAACAGTTCTATAAAACTTCGTAAAAAATATATCCGTGATCAACTGAAATCACACTTAATATAAGAAATGTCAAAACAATCGTCAATTGTGGGTAGTTTTACAATATTTATGTCGTCGCCTCACGCAAATGTCACCAGACAGACACACAAGGTTCCATGTATCATAAATTATATCAGTTTGATGATTTTATAAGTGGACATCGCAGACAGAATTTTTTATGGATTCTAGAACAAGAATAATGTGAGAAAATCGCTAAGAAACGTGTCTTATTTTTAATCACAACAAAAATTCTGTAGAGAAATTCAGCTAATGCCGAATCCTTTAAGGAGGAAGCGCCAGGGTAACCCGCGAAATTCAAATTTACTCACGTTTTTTGCAATTTGCAGGTCAGTGTCAACTTGTATGTTGGTCAAAATATGATTCACGGCCGCGAATAACGCCTTTTTTTGTTTGGGACAAGCCCGCCACACTATTCCCAAATCACTGCAAGTTCTGTAAGCTAGATTTTTTTTTTATGTTTGTTAGGCTCGCGTTTGATCACTATCTCACCTGATGGTAAGCGATGATGTGGTCGAAGATGGAGCTCACTTGCCTAAAAGTAACCTATTCACTCTTGACTTAAAGACTCCCAGGTTGTAACTAACAGGAAACACAGACTCCGGCAGAATCAACAATGGCGACCACCAGAAAAAGCACCGGGAAAATGAAGCTCGACGAGTACCAGAGAAACGATAAAACTATCTTGGGTCTCATGCCTCATCGAAATTAATTAGAAAAGACAGCGGAGGAGTAAGAGAAACATAATTTCCACTTCCCTCCTAATCAAGCGGGAGACAGAACAAAGCTAGGCCATAACGAATGTAAAAGATTTGATTGACAGCCGGACCCAACTGCTTAACGGGCTTTCCAAGGCACGGACGAGTCTCGGTATGTAAAGATGGTCACCCATCCATGGGCCAACCCCAGCAAGCGTAGCTTAACCTGATGGACCGACCCGTGCGGCTGTTATTACTTTAGCCATGAGCTCCTTTTGCCAACATAATTGTGTTAAAAAACGTTGTTTGGTACATGACGTTTTTCAACACACTCGAAAATAATAAGTAAAACTAAATAAACATAGTGATTAGTAACAAAAATCGAGAAATGGCTCGCGGAATTTATTCGGCTTGGTGAGGTCTACAGCGCGACTGCAGCGGGCTGTCGCGCGACCAGCCTGATACAATAACTCTAATAAATTGGACCGGGGGCTGGCCACTGCACTTTTCTGCACTAGCGCGAAATACACCACACTGCAGGCTTAAAAGCAGTAGGAGTAGGAGCGGATTTTCGAGTGAGTGTGTTGAAAAAATCTTTTACGAGTAGAAACAGTAACCCGATCTCATACGTACCGCCGAGTACATTACTAGAGCAACGTCTCTGTGTTTATTTGAGTTTTTAGGTTATACATAATTAAATATGGAACAAATTCCTATTTTAGTGATAAATACGCTATTGTTCTTAGCGTACTCTACTGTACCTACCTACTACTGAGAACGACTCACGAGCTACAACATTATTTAGGAGAAATTATACATACTTTAAGGGTATTAAGGTGGAAGCTCCAGGGTAGCCCGCGAAATTCAAATTTTCTTACGGTTTTTGCAATTTGCAGGCCAGTATCTTCCATCTTCATTCTATCTCTATTAATTTAGCGGGCTACTCTGGAGCTTTCACCTTAAGGTCAGATAAAATGATATGACGGATAGCGCCGTCACAGCCTAACTGTGGTATGCCTAGCGGTAGCGGATAAATTCTTAACATGAGTTACCGCACCCCTGGGCACTCAGGCAGGGAAGGAACAGGGGTGGGTTTTAGTCAGAAAGAGTCTGACACGCCCTTCCGCTCGACCCAGAGCGGGAGATGTCGTTGAATGATATCCCAACTCACAAGCCTAACTGTGGCGTTTAAGGATAAGTAATATGGTACATGTATGCAAACAAAATTAACTATTTTTTAGTAAAATGCTATCGATTTCAGGTAACGGCTACATCCCCACGTCAAGCTTGCGCGAGATCCTCGCCGCTCTCGACGAACAACTGACCCCTGACCAGCTGAACGAGATGATCGCTGAGATCGACACTGACGCGTCAGGCACTGTGGACTTTGATGGTAATAATAATTATTATATAGGTATTTGACATTAGAATTCGATATAATTGTGATATTTTGCAACAAGATATTCTATGTCATACGAGACAAAGATCAAATTTCCTTGCAATCCGTCAAAAGAAGGGTTATGATTTTCTTTTTTAACCGACTTCGAAAAAGGAGGAGGTTATCAATTCGGATGTTTGTATTTTTTTTTTTTTTTTTTTTTATGTATGTTCGGGCATAACTCCGTCATATATTGATGGATTTGCAAAATTCTTTTTTTGTTCGAAAGGGGTTTATTCCGAAATGGTCCCATTTAAATTTCAAAAATATCTGATGATGGGTTTCGGAGACAGACAACGGAACTCTTCAAAAATTGACAGCAAATCAACCGCGATTGCTGCTATCGTATGTCTATGAATTGTTAACATAGTTTAATGGGGAGCCACAACTAAAAAAGTGAAAAATAAAAAACTTTTTTACAAAAAAATGGAACCGACTTCCAAAAAAAGTGCAAAATAACTTTAATTTCGGAAGTCGGTGTCAAAAAACAAAGACACAAAACAGGAACACCGACTTTTTGTTTCCTTTTTCTTTTTTTAAAAGACGTTGCCCCACACTAGGTATTACTCCTGTATCGTGGGTGCGTTCACAAACATGTGTATACTTACATACACAAGACACCCATACCCGGAACAACTATCTCTAGGTCATACAAATATTTGTTCCGTGCGGGAATCGAACCCGCGACACGCAGCGCAGCAGCCGAACGCTCAACCACTGCGCCAAGCGTGTCGTCAAATTTTAACCAGTTTGTATGCATGTATGTTCATCTGTTCCCTCATAACTTCTAAACAACTTACCATTACTGGTCAGTTAATGTAGTACGCACTTAAGAAAGAAAAATGTATTATTTGTATTGTTTGAAAATACTCCTTGGATTTACCGGAACCGGAAATGAACAAAATTAAAACACTGGTTTATTGACTGTTTCAGAATTCATGGCGATGATGACTGGTGATTAGCAGTGATGAAGGGGCCGCCCTGCTGCTGAGTTAAATTAATAAAATATTATTTAGTTTTTTTTTTTAACTTTTGTTTTATTTTGACATATATTATACCTATTATAGAGAAAAATATTCATTTATTTTCGTTGGATCCCACAAAGCATTATTATGTATTTCCGTCGGATTCCAAATTTTAAAAATGCAAGAGAATTATACATTTTATAAAGGTGCGGATTCTCTTATTCAATAACTAAAATAAGAGAATTGCTATCTTTTACTAAAAGGCAGTGCGAGAAAAGGACGGCTATAGCTACGCACTAAGTTAGAAATGTCAAACTAGTTTACGCCTTGCGCTTCGCCGTGTTTTTAGACGACATGTTTTTACGTGTACCCTTAATTTGTATGGAAATATTAGTTCAAACTAAATTTGACAGCTCTAATTTACGTCCGTCTCTTTCTTGTTTTATTAGAGAGAAAAAGATAGCAATAGCCTAAATTAATTTTAGTTTGTGCACAACAGAATCAACACCATGTCGATGAATCCCAATAACTATTACCGTTGGATTCCATAAGTACACAACACGGGCAGCCACTGTCATTCCTAATGAAAAACGCTCCCTCTGTTTGAACTGATAATCAGACCCAGGATGCAGTCATCAGTTTCACTATTTTATCCAAAACTACTTTATAAACGACTTCCAATTTGTAGATCTTCGCTGACGAAGTCGTGGGTAATGTGCTAGTTGCAATAGATCGGGTGTAAATAGACAGTTTTCAAAGCCGAAAGCCACATAGTTATTCCACCTCCTGCCTCGGGTTGAGGATAAATTCGAAACAGAGTTACCTCGCCCCCGGGCACTAAGGGCAGGAAGGAACAGGGGTGGGTTTTAGTCAGTAAGTGTCTGACACGCCCTCCCGCTCCACCAAGAGCGGGAGAAGTCATTGGATGATTTCCCACCCCACAAAAAAAAGTACCTATTCCACCTATTATTTGGATCATTTTTTTCCACTTGAACTTACCTGGGAATCCACTGGTTCTGGAGCTATTCAAGGTCAGTCATAATTTTTTTTTTACTTTTTTACGAAAATGAAATTCAAAATGCCAATTACTAAACTTTTTCCAAACCAACTGTACCTGAAATTTTAATTTTTTTTTTGAAGTTTCAAAATTACGCATTTGAAGAATCAAAAATACGTAATTTCAAACGTATCCAACAAGCACCTACGTTACTTAGAGCAAAGGGGGGACGGGGAATTAAACTCTATATGCATTTTTTTTGGGGATGGGAAATCGTCCGCTCTGGGTGGAGCGGGAGGCCGTTCCAGACTCTTACTGGCTAAAACCCACCCCTGTTCCTTCCCTGCCTGAGTGCCCAGGGGTGCGGTAACTCATTTTCATAATTTGTCCGATACCCCTTTCGCGTTACATTGCGTGCATTAATTTTTTTTTTTTTTTCATACGTAATATTAAAACTCGTTTCCCAACAATAATTTTTGCGCAAAGCTACTTTGTTAGATGTACAGTATACTTAGTTGATGGCTATGTGATTCGTCTTTTTACACTCTGTACAACTTCTCACCTACCAAAAGTATTATTCTGATGAAGGCTGCATCCTACAAAATTATAAGTAATTTAAGCCTATAAGAATCACAAAAGCTCGCCCTTCAGAACGACACACTAATTCTCGTTTCCTTGCAAATCGGACAAAGACCCTTTCAGAGACCATAGGGAGAGAGAGGGTCGTAATTATCACATGAAACGGGCCGCCTAAGCTTACCTCTCACAAAGAAAAGTATACTGCTTTGTGGGAACTCCAAGGAATTCAGGACTGTTGGAAAAAATCTCGAGAAAAAAGTAACAAAGGAATTATGAGGGTAAATACCCTAACTCATAAACGTCAACTGAAATGGAGTTATAGGATTCGGTTCTATAACTTAATTTTGAATGAAAATTTAAATTTGTATTTTTTGGGATTGGGAAATATTTTCCACTTTTATGTATAGGGTAGCCATGCATTGACTATTAAACCCTTAGACAAGTTAAATATTTAGATTTTTTACTTTAAAAAATCTGGCACTTTACTCTAGGGTATATATTTTGAATGAAAATTTAAATTTGTAATTATTGGAATTGGGAAATATTTTCCACTTTTATGTAAAAGGTAGCCATGCATTGACTATTAAACCCTTAGACAAGTTAAATATTTAGATTTTTTACTTTAAAAAATCTGGCACTTTACTCTTTATTGTTAGGTATATACAGCATGTAACAAAAACTCTGTCCGTTCCAATAAAGGCGTATTCCTGGTTTAACATACGTATTAGAAAACATACTAAAAAAAAATGTAACTTATAAAAACGAAAAAAAAAAAAAAATATAATATATAAAATTTCGCATATTATATAAAAATAAAAAATCTGTAATTTTTATTTTTATATAATATGCGAAATTTAACACTAAATAGGTATGGCAAATTTTCATATTAGTTCAACTAAATTTGACAGCTCTAATTTACGTCCGTCTCTTTCTTGTTTTATTAGAGAGAAAAAGATAGGAATAGCCTAAATTAAGTTAAGTTTGTGCCAACGATTTGTCCCTTTTTCGTTCAGACGATGTTTCAGTAAAATTGTACGCTTGGTATATTCACAATGTACAGATTTTTATGATCTATAACATATTTTATGTGGCAATATTTTAGCCGCCCAGGTGGGACATGTATTGTGTAGCGAAATATTCGTGCAGTAACAAATAGCTTGCACCTGCGACGGTCATCGTTTATACGTATGGTTTATTTGCGCAATGATTATACTTATTATAATCTAGCTACATAAGGTGCAATTATACGACTTTTAATGATTAAATTGAACATGACGTCTAAACGCCTAGACTCATTTCTTTAAAAAAAATATATGTTACTTTAGACAATTGAAATTTTTATTTTATAACAAAATGTAATTATTTTGTAAAGTTAGGTCTAACGCGGATAAAAAATTGAGAACCACGCAAAATCTATTGACCGTATTTTTATGAAACCTTCACCATTTTAAAGATATTTTTTTTTTTTTTTTACGTGTAATAAATGAATAATGCTTCTAATTTGGGAAAGCGCTCCTTGATCGGCGAGTCCTATTACTAGGTGAACGTACGACGCGTTGCGTGAGGTCAGCACAGAACACGCAAGGTAACTACTCAAGGTCGTTGGCAAATAACTACGCCTTAAACATCATCATCATCATTTCATATCAGCTAAAAGACGTCCGACCTCAAAGTATCGCCACAATGACCGGTTCTGTGTGTCTTTCATCCATACGATTTCTACAACCCTCACCAGGTCGTTGGCTTACCTTGTGGGAGGTCTTTAAACGCTCCATCTTCCGGTACGCGGTTGTCACTCCAGATCCTTTCGGCCCCAACGACCCAGACATACATACTCAGTAGTAAATACTTGTATATTTAAAAAATTACATCTCTTTTTATAGAATCACTGTTTTGAAAATGAACCTCTCATTTGTTTCTTTCCAAAGTGTCAAACAATTTGGACAATTTAGCAATTTCCTTTTTAGTATTGACGATAGTCTTATGGTTCCTTTTCCTGTCATGCGGGGAGCCACCCGCGTGCGGATCTGTTCTGCGTGCGGGCTGCCGGCATTCTATCATTTCATACATGTTTTTCCTATCATGCGGGCAGATACCGCGCGGAACGCGGATTGGCTGCTGGCGCGTACCCGGGCATGTGGGCGCACGTTCTTTTTCCGCCAGTGTAGTATTTATTATCGTGCAGAATCCACGCATGGTCACAGTACAGCATGCGTAGTGCAACACGCACTCGGGCGACACGCACGACACTGCAGTGGCAAACAAAATTTTAGTCCTGCGTGTGGCCAGGACCGTGCTGTCACCCGCATGCGGACCAGATTTACACGCAGATGGCTACCCGCATGACAGAAAAAGGGCCCTTATTGATGGTATTTTCAGCCAAAAGGTTCCATCTGTGATTTGTAATCGATACGGTACTTCCAGAAGCTAGCTTCTACAATCATAATAGTCAAAACTCTTTGTAATTTAAGTTTACATTCTAAAATCGCGTCGCATTCGCTTAAAGGATTTCATTCAACATAATAAATCCATAAGTACCTACCTAGTACAAGGTGTCAACAATCCGTAAAACAAACAATAGCAAGAAAATACAGAAAGGTACTCCAAGAGGTACATTAACTTGACTGTTGAAAAGAGAGGCGTAAGAAATACGCCTGGGGCGCCGACACTCGCAAGAAATGTTTTCTTTAGGCACCCTTACATGAAGGCCACGAAACATACGCTCTTGAATAGTCACCGTTTTTGTGCTCCATGGGCATCATAGAGCACGAAATCGCAGCATTGGTTGCGTCTATAGCCACTGGACCGTCCAGGATACCTAGGTGATCTAAAAAAAAGTTCTCGGAAACGCCACGATGACCTACGCGGCCCACGCGGTTGTCAATCTACCAAACCATGAAGACTTTCAAAGATCTACATTTAATCCGTCAAACCCCGGACTATCAGACACAATTAAAAACCTGTTATTGAGTCCCCGACGATGTGGGGAACGTGGGGCCTGGGCCTGGCAGACAAACCAACAGCTTATGTGCTTTGCGAGGTACGAACGACTCTCGTAATTTACTGTTAAGCTAGGGTCAATTCCTCCTTAGGGGTGTGCTCTAACAGGCGTTGCATAGAGAGGGTCCCGGAGTGGTATTTTAAGAGGTAGCAGTGCCTCTTCCATGTGCTGCTGGTGATCACCAAGGTGGTTATAGTGAGAAAGAAAGTAAGAATCCCATACTACTTGGTATTTTCTCTTAAAATCCAGGCGCCTTTTAAAGGTTTCCCCCCAGAACAAACTAAAAGTTAGGGTCAATTCCTATACCTGTAATATTTTATTATTTTAAACCGTCAAGACCTCGTTGGTCTCGTGGTATCAAGCGCGACTGCTGAGCGTGGGATCCTGGATTCGAGTCGGTCAAAAAGTAATATTGGGTTTTCATATTATATTAGGAATGTCTCAGAAGCAGCCCAGAGTTTGGAAGTCGGTGGTGTGACACTCGTGCCCCAGTGATCTCTCCCCGGTCGTGTCGGACTGCCGTCTCATCGGACTATGAGAGTAAAGGAACAGAGAGTGTTTGCGCATGCGCTCTTGCACTACTCCTCCTACGTACTTGGCTAATCTCAGTTGAGATTTGTTACCCCGATAATTTGGGTCGGGAGGAGAATTATTTTAAACCGTATGGAAAACCTCTCTAAGCGTCGTTTTCATGGCCCAGCCATAGGGCCCAACACGAAGCGTTTGAGAGTCTAAGCTCTTAGTTGTGTGCACATAGAAACGAAGCCGTAGGCTTACAGTAAGCACCTCGCATAAAAGCTCTGGAATGTTCCATTTTGCCTGAAAAAACATTACTGTTTAAGAATTATTTGCAATCTGAGAACTATATTTTTTCAACTACATTTTTTCTCGCACATTTGACCATTATCTCATCTGAAGGTAAGCGATGTTGTGGTCGACGATGAAGCAGACTTGCCTAAAAGTAACCTATTCACTCTTTCCTTAAAGACCCCCAGGTTGTAGCTGTCAGAAAACAAAGACTCCAGCAGAGAATACCACTCCTTAGATGTACACACTTGGCCTGCGGACGGTGAGTAGTGGGTAACTCGCCGTCCGATCAGCACCAGGCCCGAGAGTCGACGGCGCGTAGTGTTCCACGCGCGCCTCAAAGAGTTGTCAGCAAAGGACGGGGCCTGCCACGGCCAATGCCTGCCCGGGGGTTGAGGATAAATTCGAAAGAGTTACCTCGCCCCTGGGCACATAGGGCAGGGAGGAACAGGGGTGGGTTTTAGTCAGTAAAGAGTCTGACACGCCCTTCCGCTCCACTCTAGAGCGGAAGAAGTCATAAGATGATTTCCCACCCCCCCCAAAAAAAAAAAAAAAAGATGTACACACTTGATTTAGAGATCACAAGTTATTTAGCAGAAAACATAGACTCCGGTGGAAAATTTCGCAATTTGTGTACAATGAAACTATTCTCAAAACATTTTGTGCGTATCTATATAAATAAAAATTAATCCCTATTTCCTTGGTCACGGCATTTTTTTTTTTTTTCACGCATGGTCGGCTGGACCGATTTCGCTAATTCTTGTGTTGTTGTTTGTTATTGTCAGAAGAAGGTTCTTATGAAAAAAAAAATGGAAAGTTGAGCAGAAAATTTCAGAAAACTTAACGATTATTGAAACTTCGCGCGTTTGACAGTTCGCGCATCATCACAACGTGTGTCGGGTGCTGGCCCGAAGTTAAATTTTTTATAACGAACTGGCTATAGTTCGTTATAAAACTTGGTGTTGTCCCGAGAGAGAAGTTACACACATGAATCAGAAACTGTTTACGACAACTGCCCCTAGAGATATTCGGTCGCCATCGGCATTCATCGGCTGTCGTCGGCAATCATCGTGGTTTCGTCATCAATCATCGTCAGTTTTCGTCGCGCGTAGATGACATTTGAGTATCGCTTTAGGCTATGTAATTTCTATGCAGAAGATAATCCTTGTCTCCCTCCTTGTCGTGTGTGTTGTTGAGTTGTCCTTGTTCTTGTCTTGTTGTCTTGTCTTGTCTCCTTGTTGTGTTTGTGTTGTCTTGTTGTTGTTGTTGTGTGTGTTGTCTTGTCTTGTGTGCTGTGTAGCTTGTGTAAGAATTTCCACAAGCAGTACAGCACAGATTTGATCTGGCTCCTCACTAATAAATTGGGAAGTGGAAATGATGTTTTAAGGGTTACGAAAGTCCGAATGAAAAACGAAACCCTTATAGGATCACACGTGTGTCTGTTTGCCCGTCTGTCTGTCTGTGTGTCCGTTTGTCACAGTTAATTTGATCCGATTCTACTTGACCAATTGAGTTAAAATTTGATACAGACATGAATATCTGTGACCCAAACACATAATGTAACATAAATAAATTAATTTGGAATTTGGGGGTCACTTTTGGGGTCCAAATCAGAAAATTAAAAAAAAAGTTTGTCAAACTGTACTGTGCTTATTATCTTTGCAAGGATTTCAAACATATTTTTAACATAATTTAGAATTATACAGGTTTTAACTTATTTAACAAAATAATTAAAAAATGACCATTCCCAACCCTTATCTCCGAAGCCAATGTGCCTAAAATTTAAAAAAATGTTCTTTACTTATAGATTACAGGCAAACCTATAGAAGTACCTATATCTATATAGTTTAAACCTGAAAAATATGATTTCTTCGGAACCCTTTGTGCACGAATCCGATTCGCTCTTGGCTAGTGCTTTTCTTACTCCTCTACTTTATTATTATTTATTTATTAAAACTTCATGCAACACAAATGTATAAAGGTGGACTTAACGACTTTGGCATTCTCTACCAGTCAACCAAGGGCAGGCATGCAAAATGGATGGATGGATGGATGGGAATTCCAGGTGCATAAACTGAAAAAAAAAAAATACTAAGACGAAAATAGTTACAAAAGTATATATATATATATAGATAAAATAAACATACATAAATATTTAATATAACACACACACACACACTTTCCTTTCTGATTAATTTTAGTTGCGGGATCCCAGACAGTTTATTCGTTTCTCCGGGACTTCACGAGCTTCATTGCCTTGGCGTTTTTCTGGTAGTCGCCACTATTGTTTCTGGCTTTCAGGAGTTGCAATGGTTAGCAATAGCGAGGCGGACTAGTCCCAAAAAAAAAATGTTTTCACAAGCAGCCGTACGTATTTAATAAAAAACTTGAAACCACAAGATATTATTGAAGTGTCAGAAATGTATCTTAACCTTTAGCAGTTAAAAACTCATTCAAACAATCACAACAGCTAATGAGCGCATTCAAATATCCAAATTAATTTTCGATTATTTTCATTTTAAAAACTAGTTCCCTGTTTTTTTAGGGTTCCGTACCCGAAGGGTAACTAACCCTACCCTGTTACGCCTGTTAAGCCTGTTAAGCCTCCGCTATCCGTCAGTCCGTCTGTCTGTCAGCGGGCTGTGTATCTCATGATCTATAATAGGTACTTAGACAGTTAAAATTTTCACAGAATGTGTATTTCTGTTGACACTCTAACAAAAAATAATTAAATTAAATTAAAACTTAAAGGAGGCTGACTGAAAAGTTGTGTGGAAATCGGCTGTCGTGGTATGGGCATGTGATGCGGAGCAATGAAGAAAATGTCGTGAGGAAAGTCTTGTGTATGGATGTGGATGGCTATAAGAGGAGAGGAAGGGCAAAGAAACGATGGTTAGACTGTGTGAAAGAGGATATGAGTAAAAAGGGATTGACTATAGAGATGACGACTAATAGAGGAGTATGGAAGAAAAAGACATGTTGCGCCGACCCCAAATAAATTGGGATAAGGGCACGAGAATGATGGAAACTTAAAGGAGGCTTCCCTACTAGAACCTGTTTTTTGACTGTTTTTGCTCGACTTTAATAATGGCAACAAATCGCGTATAATTTTGTACGATGGTACGGAACCCTTCATGCGCGAATCCAACTCACACTTGGTCTATTTTTTTGGCTATGCTATCAACCCATTCGAATCTCGATATGCAAAATGTCTACGTTATACAACATCCATAAATGGAATTCAAGGAACAAAGTCGTTAATTCTTGCGCCCTGCCCTGGTTCAGGTATTGGTACGGGGCAAGTGGAAATGGGAAGTAGTCTCCTCCTTTTGCGAAGCAGTTAGGCTCGCGAAGAGGGAGGCGGCATGGGTGAGGGAGACTCAACAACAGAGTCGGGCTGCTGCTGAGGGCGTGAGGGCTCACGCCCTCAGCAGCAGCCCCCTCAGGAGATGCCTGGGGCTTCCGGCGCCGCGAGACAATCTCCGGCCACCGTAGACCCGGGCCTGCGGACGGCGAGTAATGGGTAACTCGCCGTCCGATCAGCACCAGGCCCGAGAGTCGACGGCGCGTAGTATTCCACGCACGCCGCAAAGAGTTGTCAGCAAACACGACGAGACCCGTCATGGCCGATGCCTGCCCAGGGGTTGAGGATAAATTCGAAACAGAGTTACTTCGCCCCTGGGCACTAAGGGCAGGAAGGAACAGGGATGGGTTTTAGTCAGTAAGAGTCTGACACGCCCTTCCGCTCTACCCTAGAGCGGGAGATGTCATTGGATGATTCCCCCCCCCCCCCCAAAAAAAAGGATCAAAGTCGTTGGCACAAGTAAATAGATAAACAATCCTAAGCTTGAGATATGTAAACCTACCTTCAACGTGCTTGCACCTTTATATTATGTCCCCATTTATCTCCAAGACACTAACAATCTTGTTGAAACAGTCCCTTTAATCTGTTAGAAGACCTTCATAAATATTGTAGGGTATTCTTAAGCAAACTAGTCCTAAGTACACGCGCTTTAAAATAAAATATTACGTGTTAGGGCCTGAGGACCAAAAATTGAGACATTGTACTTGGATTTGACAATAATATAGGCCCAACTCATTTAATTAAATATGTAATTCAGTGTGATTCAGTGACAAACATCCATCCATCATAACTTTGCATTTATAATAGGAATAGGATAGTATTTCAGACATTTATGTGAGTTCTTTCACAAAACATGGTACTACATACAGATTTATGAATCTAAAAATACATTATGAATCTGGACAACACCACGATGAGAGCTTAATAGTTTGGCATTTTTCTAGCAGCAAAATTTCTTTGCCCCAAATAATTTTATTTAGGCCAAAGACTTCTTGTCCATTGAAATATACGACAATTACATCCCAATATAATTATTACTTGTATCACGCAATATGCAAACATCCAAAGCCACCCAGAAATTCTCCTTAAAATATAAACTTCGTGGCAACATCAGTTGATTTCAAATCAGAGTTAAGGCGAAACTGATTCAAGATAATTATCATAGTTCTGCCACTCCGCAGCTGGGAATTTCACACTTGGCGGGGATGAAAATAGGTTTGTAGGTCACAGGACTCTGTAAAATCGTTTGGCAGACGCCATTTGTAACTTGGGTATGATTGGATTGTTTCCCGGGCTAGTTGCTGTGGCGAATAATTGGAACCGCGATTTTGGTGGCTCATTAAAATATGTGATAATTATGGATACGATAAGTATAGGAGTTTTTAAGACTATAATTTTGATGTTTGTTTTTGGTTTGTTGTTTAAATTCCCGCGACCAGTCGGATGTTGTATCTGGTTGATTTCGGACTGTTGTATTAGTAGTAAGTAATTCAATTTCAAATAATCAAGGATGTCATGTAGAAAATCTTATTTTTTAACTGACTTCAAATAGTTCGCATTGGGGTATTTTACTAAAAAAATCTAATTAGACCACCACGTATTTATTCTTTTGTCTCGTAAACAAAAAATGAGGACGATACAGTGTGTTGAAATGTCGTGAGTGACGTAATGAGCCCACACTCCTGAACTTTGATGCGTTTTATCTTTGTCATTTCTTATTGGTTTGGTAAAGCAAAAAATACGTGTCTAATATTTTTTGGTTATTTAACTTTTGAATTGATTTTTTTTATTTTTTTTTTATTTGATAGGTCACTTCAGAGATGGTCCCGTATAAATTTTATCGACATTGACTCTGCGCTTTTTGAAAAAAAAAAACAATAAAAGTGAAATATAACTAAGTACCTACATAAATCATGTTTTGGTTTTCTCCAATTATATTTAATTTCTTTGTTATTGGGATTATCGATTCGGGCATAACTTTACTAATTAGTTTTAGATATGGGGTACACTTGTATAAGCGTACCCCATATCTAAAACTAAAAAAAAAACGCTTTTTTTTTACAAAACTATACAACTAAGTTTTTGTTTCTTTATTTATATCTCTCATATTCTGACTCCATACAACACTTGCTTCCACACATCCACACCGTTAGAATTGGTCTCAGTCTCACAGAATATACCGAAGCCACTAAAAATAAAGCTATACCGAATAAGTACCTGATACACCTCGTTCCCACCTGCTTGTATTATTAGCATCGCCCATATAATACGACAATATTGCCGAGGGCCTAGCACCGAAGTTGATACCAGACCCTAATTGTAATAGCGGAGGGTAAGTAGGAAATTTACATAATAAGGCTACCGCTCTTCTTAACTTGAAATAAGATTATTTACAGAAAAATGAAATGTATTAGACGGTATAAAAAGCATTTCATGATTTTTTCAGTTTTCCAGCTATCTTTTTCAATGTTCTTTTCCCTAAAAATCTTCATCAGACTATTATTGTGCATAAGTTAAATAAAAAATAGGCAACTGAAACTGATTAACCTTTATAGTCCCGATGACAACCCGGGCTGTCACCGGGCTTCTTCGACAACCCAAGGTTAACGTTTGCTTGGAAAAAAATTTAACCTCTTAGGATTCGAAACTCAACTGAGTTTGAAAACAAAAAAAAAATAGCCTCCTACCTCTTAAGATCCGCGGACAAACCCGGGTTATCGAAGAAGCCCGATGACAACCCGGGTTGTCATCGGGACTATAAGGGTTAAGTGATTACGTATAAAATAGTGATCAGTAATAATTGTGCTACCATCGCGAAGTCATCGCGCGATCAATCAAAGTCAAAGTAAAAGCACTTAATTTAAATAAACCATTTAATTTGCACATTCCAAAGCGTAGATCTCTATGGAGAAGAACGTGCAAGAACTCCGTGAACACTCTTTTTACCATGTTATGTGTTACGAAAATGTTGGTTACATTATTCTTGTTGCTTCTATTATGCGAGAACAATGTTAAACAAAAAATAGAAACATTAAAAAAAAAAAGGATTAAAACAAGCCTGTGGCAGTTAAGAAATGACCAGTCTCAACTGACAGCGCCCGTTCACGTACATGACGCGTGAATCAGCACCACTCAGCTCAACCATTTTGAAGGGAATTGAATGACCCAACACACGTGCCACCATCAGCATCAGATCAATGGCTTAACGTTATAATAAAACAATGATTTAAAAAAAACACAAACGCTTAAAAGAAAAGCGAACAATTAAAAAGGAACAAAATAACTGATGACCTTGAAACGGTTGAGCCGACTTTGATAAAACATGTCTAAGAACCATCGCTAGAATACCTGCTTTCAAATTAAAATAAACCGCATTAAAATCGGTTTATCCCTTTAAGAGCTACGGTGCCACAGACAGACTAGACATGGCGTTCAAACTTATAAAACCCCTCTTTTCGGGTCATGGGTTAAAAATCAGTAGTATCTGTAAAATCAATTGCTGATAGCTCGCTGAATGCTAAGTAAAATTTTTACGATTATTTTTCGAAGATTTATATAAAAAATTGTGTAATTCAATTATTTCGTGTGTCGTGTGTTTATCATAATATGTGTACCGTAACAGACTATACTTCAGTGTATTACAGAGTTACGAAAAATTTTCAGTTCATTGATTTTTTTTTTATTGTTGATAGGCACGCGTTTGACCACTATCTCACCTAATGGTAAGCGATGATGTGGTCGAAGATGGAGCAAGCTTGCCTAGAAGTAACCTATTAACTCTTGACTTAAAGATCCCAGGTTGTAGCTATCAGGAAACACTGAATCCGGGAGGGAATTCCACTCCCTAGCTGTACGCACAATGAATGTGTTCTCAAAACGTTTTGTGCGTGTGGATGGAATGTTCACCATGTACCGGTGGTGCATCACCGCACGTCTTGTTTCATAGAGGCAGCACTGTCATAAAATTGTTATGGTGTGGCTACTCGTATCACTGAAACAAAACACAGATTTGCGACTGAAGAGCAATTTAGTTCTTGCAAGATACTGACGGTTGTTCTTAAGTAATGCCCTTTGTAACGAACATAATGTATTTTTTAGGGTTCCGTACCCGAAAGATTCAAACGGAGCCCTATTGCTGGTACTCACGTGTCCGTCTCTTCATCAGTCTGTCGTCTGTCACAAAATTTTGTTGCGAAGAATTTTTTAAATTCCCATTGTCCTATGAACTTGAAATTTGGTGATAATATTTATCATTACGTATATTTTACTAACAAACACCAATATATTGATTAATCAGATTTTTACTTCATAATTCCCTCATTTGGTACGGAACCCTAAACGTGCGAAGTCCAACACACACTTGGGCGGTTCTTATTTATGTACAAGATTAATCACTAGCGACCCTCCCCAGCTTTACACAGTGTTGAGGATTTTATTAAACACTAAAATTTCTTAATTGTATGACACGTGATAATTATGCTCATCCCAGACATTAACGTACATGGTTCTCATATGATTTGACCAGTACATATTCTAAGGATTTGAACACTTTAAAATAAACTTTTACTGAGTTTGTTTCGGTGTTTCTTCTCAGGGTAGTCAGCTAGGAAACACCGGCCTCATCTAGCTAAAACTGACAAAAAAAATGTTAACGTGTAAAAGTGTTGTTAAAACCTATTTACAAAAATAAAATAATTTATATTATACACAAACCTCTTGAAATAAATTGTTTAATTAATGGTAAAAACCGCATAAAAATTCATTACAGGGTTCATAAGAACAACGTGGCACCACAGAAAGGCACAAAAAGTAACTTTAGTAATGTTTAAATAAAGATTATTTTACTAATCCCGAGGATATTTCCAACAATGAAGTTAGGGGCTTGGAAATTCCTTTTTACAGTGACATATTTTGTACCTTGTCTGACCACAAAATCCCCGCGGTTGACCCACAAGACTTTGAAATCGGTGCCTTCTAAAATACCTTTTTAACCGTTAAACAACTAACCCTGAATACTTTCTGGTCTTTGGTAGACATTTATTTAAATACTGCGTTTAATTTGGTCTATTTTTGCAGAAGACTTCTATGAGTTTTTATAAATATTTATATGTGGGAATGTAAGGTGAATGGAATGGTAACACTGTATGAAGGATGACAACACTAGACGAATAAGTGGAAGAGAGAGCATTTGGCGGGTTTTCTTCGAGTGAAGTTCAGTGGCTGTTTTAATTATTCGCTTATTGATTCCTAGTGGATATTGTGATGTAAAATTGGCGTAGTTTTGTGTCTCAAGTGTCTACGCAACTGGACAATATGTGGAATCATTGAAACAGGCGCGATCTTGGTAAAATGTAGCTGAGAATTTTATTGTAGTATTGACTACCTCAGCGAAGTTTGCCGAGAAGGCTGACTCGACACATTTGTTGCCAAATACTGCAAAATACATTAGAATGTGTTGCATCTGCATTCTAATGGAAAAAGAAATGTTTTTGCACCTAATTACTATGTATCCGACAAAAAGACTTGAATCTATGGTCACGAATAAAATTATAAAAAAAAAGTGGAAGAACAACAAATGGACGAGATTGCGCGCGGTGTGTTTTTATAAGTTTTAATGAATTTACTAAAGTGTAACTTGTGTTTGTAATTAAAAACCAGTCAAACCACCCAAATCGGCTGTTTACTTTGCCTTCGATCCCACAAATTCGGGGCTCGTCCGGGATCGAGTAAATTAACAAAATAAAATCCTCGTCGCACACGGTCGCACTACGATGCGACCGTGTGCGACGAGGTTAGCCGTACCGGTGAAATATTTTACCCTGAGAGTTAAGGCCCTACTACTCGCAAAAGTACCAAAAACGGTCGTTTCTGACACTTTTACCAACTACTTTGGATACAAAACATTCTGAGACCTGTTTTAACTACGTAAAAATGCTTTACACTCTTCGATTTTTTATTCAATGAGGGCGCCACTTGGCCAGTAGTAGACCCTTAATACTAAAATTTAGCGGGCAAGATAAAACTCACCCCCAGCCGCCCCCCCCCCCCCCCCCCGCCCTGCTCTTTGCCAGGATTCCACATATATTATCTTGATCCGTGTGGATGGTGATATAATATAAATGTCATCATGATTCCTGTTCGAAATAAGTGATGGTGTTATCGATCACGTATAACTCCGTCTTTCGCTCGCAGTGGAAACACGATAGCATTAAAACGTCATATTAAGGCAGTACTTGAAAATCTGTAGCCGAGTCCAGCCTGGAGTGCAAACGTGGGGCTGTTCCACAGACAATGGGACACGTGATTTATCATATCCTACGTGTCCTGATGCCTATACGAAACAGTTACTGATGGACGTCACTGGCTTCAAACTTGTGGCTAAGTTCTGGGCCGAATTAAAATACAAGATATTAAATTAAAATTACTGGTTTACTAAACTTAGAGGCGACATTTTCAAGAATGTTGACTGAAATTAATGCCCCAGTTTGTCCTCTTAAGTATCTGTCCGTCTGTGTAGTTGTGGTATGTGTATTTTTAATGTTCTAACCATTCTACTATTTGTATTTTTATTTTTTGTTTGTTCCAGTCCAGTACTAACCCATCAAGTTCAACTGTATCAACCGAAGATTTTTATTACGTCTACAGTTGCTGTCCATTTTTTTTTTTTTTTTAAATTATACACACACTTGCTTATCCAATTTACTTTTGACATTGGCAGAATAGTCGACATCGGCTCTACTTGCCATCAACAAAAAATAGAATAGAATAGACAAAATTGAAGTATCGGTATTTTAAGGTTCCCCACAAATAGGCGCAATGCGATAGTGAGATGTCCCTTCTTTATAAAAATGTATATAAACAAGGTGCAATTTAATTTTAATTTTAACTGCTTTGAAATAAATAGTTTATTTTTTAGTTTTTATTACCTTGTATTATATTCTTCGAATTTGTGGTATTTGTACTCGAGACCTCTCAAAGAGACACTGAACTACAAAACTCTTCAATTGTGGCAAACTACTTACTATGTAAAGGGATTCTATGCTACCTTGCAAAAAGGTTCGGGATCATTCGCAAACCTTTTGACTCGAAAACTTTTGGGTTCACCGTCCGAAGCTTTAGGATTACAAAGCATATTTAGAGGTATTTGTCTATTATTAAAACTAAACGGTAATTTGTGGAAATAGGTTACTGAGAATAAGCATATTCAGCCAATGTTCTCACTGCTGGGACGCAACCTTGGTAGATTGGTAGATGTCACATATCTTGTCCCATTCATATGTTTTTACTGGAACTTTCTTCCAGGAAGCTAAAAATAGACAATCCCTAAAAAAAAATCATCATCTGATCAAAATCATTATGCGAAGTATATATTTTTTTACCTTGAAGAAAGTTGTTTATTTCCATGGACACTAACAGTGTGTTAAATATGACCACGCATCTCTGTTACACCCTGTATATTATTTATTTAATTGTAGTATAACGCATAGTGTTGGTAACAATATACTTTCAAACTATGTTAGTACAAAATGAACACAGCTACCATAGACAGGATGCTGTTGGTGCTGCCCCGCACGATACTGACCAGGGATGCGCACCGCTTCCGCATCACAGTGTAGAAGCAGTCAACGCGAGCTTCAGCAAAAATAATAGTAGAAGTAAGTAGTAGTATATAGGTATTTCTTTTTAGTTCCTAAACTTGAATGGATAGTTTATATCGACTTTCCAGAGAAACTCCTGAATCAATCACTAAGAGGATAGGACCTAATTACGTTATGTTTGCAGGTAAATGTTATTTATAGAATAAAGGCATGACCAAAATAAACCAAACTATGTACCTAGTAGGAATTATGCCATTATATTTAGGTGTACGAAATTATCAGCTAGCGTATGTGGCAACATGTATTTTCGTTGCCTCGGACCACATTTACGGCGGGTCTTTAGAGGTTGGCCTTATTTATGTTTAGTATGAAAGGACCATGTAATAACTACCTGTCTATCAGATAACATCATACTCGTAATATTCTGGTCTTTAGAGTGTGACAAAATAGTGATGGTCCTTATTTTTACTTCTGATTGTTTTATTAGTAAACCGTATTATCTCTCTGCTGGGAAGAGACTTCAGAATTATTAAGGTGTTTATTAGCCAAATGCTTCAAATAGGTACATAATATTTCACTAGTTTAGGGACTTTCATCTTCTCTGGTCTTTAAATAATTAATGATAATGTTTTATATATTCTCGATTTGTTAATATGGAAAAGTAATTACATCAATTTAAAAATACCCGCAAACGATACACCGTGAATTATTGATACAGATACAGCTGTTTGAGATCAATTATTTACTTAAAATATATGACTGCCTTTTTAAAAGAAATTAGTTGTAAGAAAAAAAACTGCTAATTCCCACAAATCTTGAGGGATCAAGATTGATTACATCTCATTACAAGAAAGGAGTTTCTTTGCAATTTGTGGATTTCGGATAATCTTTCGATCACTGAGTGACCTAAATTGTTTTTCATTGGTTTATTAAAGAGCTTAATCGAAACCGATTCGTGATTGATTTCGCATTTAATCTGTTCATAATATCTCAGTTTTGTCAAAAAAAGCAATATAATGTTTTTAATTAACATAATCGTTAGTCGCAGGATCTTGAGTGATCTTGTTTTTGATAGTGTCGTTTTAATTTGAAAAAGTTAAAAAATATTTCTTGTTGTCATCAACATTTAAGCAAACTGACGTCCACTGCTGGAAACAGGCTTCTCCCATGCGTCGCCACAAATAATGCAAATGTTCTCTTTAGATCTTTTTACAGACAAGCACTGTCAAAGTTGTGTAGTAGATAATCGAACAGTAATTCAGTAAAATATGAATTAGGTATTTTATCTTCTATTGCACCACTGCCAAACGTCGGCACCGTTCTTCAACAAAATCTTCAGCTGACGTACGACGTCGATTTTATTATTAGATTGATATGTAAAAAAAATCTACAATGATGTGTGTATCGTGAGTGTCGCCACTTACCGTTCGCAGTTCTGAATCTACGCAGATGAAGATGGGCTACTGCTAAAACAAACTACAAGTTGTTACGCGTATGAGACATGACAGAATTATTTGGCAATGATTTTTATTGCAAAAGTGATCAAAATTTTATAAGAATTTACCTACAAGACTCGTATACTAAAATAGACCTTGGAAAAGGAGAACTTTTTAAGAAGGAAACACACTTCCAAATAGATGATACTTAAGTATTCTGACCTAAAGCATTAGGAGGAACAAATTTGGGAACAAACGTTATTGAGGAAACTAATAAAATTACCGAAAGGATCCATAAAGATAAAGGTATATTGCTAGAGTTTATCTATAAAAATCTGACTTTTTATATCGCAGAGCAAGGCATGGAATTCATTTCAATTCCGGAAAATAGCATAAAGGCTATGAAACAATGCTTTTTTTAATAGTTTTAGCACTGTTTATCAATAGTGAATCAACTTAGTAGTTGAGGGAATCACGAGAACGAGAGAAGAGAAGTACTTACAACCTTATAAGAAAAGTACACAAAAACTAGAGTTTAAGTAAAATCTGATTTCCTTAGCTAGGTAGTTCCTTGGCTAGGTATACCTCTGACTAAAACTTTGATCACTAATTCCAAAAACTTTGTCAAAGGCCTTTGACAAAACATAAAAATCATTGCCGACCAACCGAACAAAATCAAAGACTCAACATTGAAAATGGACAGGCGTGATCAAGCTTTTACGTTCCATTACCTGACTTACACTCCTAAAGCTACTGGTGCTAGCGCTCCGAGCCTGCAAGAAAAAACAGTCGTTCCTATACACTAGCACACACAGCTTTTGTCACAACGACCAAGAAGATTGACATGCTGAATGGACAAGCTGTTTGCGAGGTTGTAAAACGATCACCGTTTTCTATGACACGGTTCGATTCAATAATGTTTTCAAAGTTGGGCTTGATAAATTGCTGTTCATATTTTCTTTTATTGTCAGTAAAAAAGTTTGTGACATCTAAATGTATTTTTGCATCAATCTTTTCTGTTATTGGTAATGATGTTTCCGAGTTTGCGTTAGGAAAGTTGAAAATGACTGATGTTGTGATTTAGGATACCAAATTTTAATCAAAATACCTGTTTATCACCATTATTAATAATAACTTCATTATTAATTTAAGACTGCTAATAGGTCTAAAGTGTAAATTTATTATTCCTTTTTTGTATGATTTCAGTCAGTGGATTTCGAATAATGGTATCGCAATCCCTTATTGTGAGGATAAATTATTTGTCATTGCATATATTTTCATCAGAATGCTTTTTTAACTTTTAACGATTATTATTGTGTCCTCGAAAATAAATCTAATTTAAGCAATTCTTTGTTGTACCGGTTTACTACCTTTTATTACGGCATTAATGTCTCCATGAGCCCGGTAATTGTCACATTGGGATGATTTAGTACATGAAGCGATACATATTTTGTTAAAATTATATTTTTTATCGTTCCCTAAAGTGCCGCTAATAACAGTTTTCATACAAAACATGAAATCCCTACGCAACATTTCGTATGTTTTCATTAAAAATTTATATTTTTATTACATTCTTCTAACTTTTTAGTTTTCTTTTCATCTTTCAAGAGAGCTATAATTTCCTTATTTTTTGTTTATTGCAATACTTTACTTCCTTATTCCAATCTATATTAAACACATTAGATTTTTTTTTTTTTTAGTATCTTCGCACTTCAAAACTGCCTTTGACAATTCAATAGTGCCTGTAATGGTTTAATTGCAATAAATGCTTTTAGTTTGAGTTTTGAATCTGAACAGCAATGCATCGTCGCCATGAATAAGAATTTTTGACTAGTAAAGACTATATTACCATCGAAACAGCCTGTTTGTGCATCTATGTGCATAGCGTTGGAAGAAGGAGACAGATCGTGCAGCATTTCTAATCTTATTGGTCGAGCACACAGGAAACAATTAGTCAAAATGTTTTTATGCACAGATATAGGAGCGAAACATGGCATTTTGAACGCACGTCCAGAAATAGTCCATAGATACTAAAAAGCTGACCAAGAAAATGATAATTTTGAAATTAAAATTAGTAGTGAGATAATTATTAGGACCGAAAAATAAAATGCAGGAAACGATGCCAAATATTATTGGTCTAAAACTTGATCCTAATTCCGATCTCAAAAGCTCTCTTGAGGAATATAGTGTTTCGTATTAATTTCCTCATGAGTTTTTTTTCTTATTAACTTACAATACATTTGCATCTTGAATATCGTTTCAAAAGACCAAATTATGCTCCACAACACATAACATTTAAATGCAAGCAATTTATTCGTTTGTGTAAATAGAAAATCCAGAAAAACAGTGAGTTTGAGTTGTCATACCGCCAGAGGGAAGCAAGATAGATAGTTCGCAACCAACACTTAAGTGTCTCTTTACAATTTTTTTGTGAAAAAAAATCAAGACAAATTTTGATAAAATTCGTGCGCTTTGTTTGACAAAAATAGTATTGTGCTGAAGAAGTGTTTTAGTTATAATTAAGTTTCCTAAAACAGATGAAAAATAGAATAATATTTTACTTGCAGATTTGGCTCCAAATGGAAGATATGCTGAAAAGGGTTCCAATTTTGAGAAGATTTTGTCAAAAATAACGCACTCAGTAATAAACCAATTGTCACGTTATTGAATTAAACACAATCACAAGTATCATAAGTCCGCTTGATACTTATAACCGTTAATATGTAAAGAGCACTAGATTAACATTTAAAGCATTTGCCAAGACTATCAGCAACATTTATATACAACACAGGCATATATTTCTGCGTAGAACGGTAATGGCTGATGTCAGTGTGCAAGTTAGCGTTTAAAGTCGTTATCTGAGGTTTAGTAATAACCCTGGAACACCTGAAACAGAAATGTTAAATACCAACAAAGAAATGTTTGTTGAAATCTCATCCATATTCAGCAAAATAACAATTCATCTGGCTGAAGTCTTTATTTTCTTTAAACCTGATAAGTTGACGCAAATAATGAGAAACTTGATGTTTTCAAACCTATTTATTAGGAAAAGTACATTAAGAAACACACATTAAATTCAAATTTATCATACTTTATTAATGCTATGAAATATTTAAAATTAAACATGGTAGGACTCTCTTGAGAGACATTAATATTGGTATCAATTTTCAGAATGCTGTTCAATTATGCCTAGTTGTGAAGGATTCTCGTTTACTATGAGATTTCAAAGTAACTTAGGCACGTCCCATAAAATATGCATTACGGAGGTACTTTATCATTTTCCAATAAAAAAGGCTACCTAAAGTTAGCGCAGTAGATCCACTATGATCCAAGAAAATCGGTTCAAATCTTCAATTTTCCAAGTTTCCTTGCAAAGGATTTTTGTTGGCTACATGATTTTCTACGGTTAGAATATTATTATTTATTCATATTTTGTCCTTTCGCATAAACATTGTTTGAGGAAATGAATTTTTCCTGCTCCTAATTTGTTTGAAAGCGTTTTGGGTAAAATGTTTTTCGTCCTGGTTCGAGCAATGTGTCTTATCAAAATTGAGTTATTTTTCGTTTACGTTTTTTTACGTACCAAATTGAAAATACGTAAATAATAATTTACCCCTCACTTTTTTTTTTGAGACTTATTATTGTGTACCTAAATATTTTGACAGATGATGTAACTTGACATTTGGTAAAATATAACTTGTTAAACGTAGGCACTATAATTATAATAATGATTGAATTACAGGTCGTAGATTCTTAATCTGCAACTAAACCTCAGTTTAAAAATCTATAAGACGTTTGTAGAAACTATAATGACAAGCTTAAGGTTTATTTAGCCGCCAAGCTGGCGCCCTCATTTAATAAAAAATCATAGCAAAGCGTAGAAAAAAGTGATTAAAGAATCCTATGTTGCGTTTGTTACAAAGAGGATAAAATATTTTTACCTTGTTGAAACAGGACTCGAAGTGTTTTCTGGCAAAAGTACCAAAAATGGCCGTTTTTGACACTTTTGCTACTTTGGATACGAAACACTGAGTCCTATTTTAACAACGTAAAAATACCATATCCTATTAGTAAGAAACGCTACATAGGATTCTTTAATATTTATTTTCTCCACTTACGGGGAGGTAGGCCCTTAAGGAAAACAAAACTTTTATGGATATAAATAATGAAAAAAATAAAATAAATAATTGAAATTGACGGTTTTCACTATTCCTTTATTATTCACTGTTTTGTTAATGTCACAAAACTTTTCAAGAATATCGTTATAAGCTGCCACAATGGAAATAAATAAATAATAACATAAGCTACTGGCATTAAATTAGACACTGTCCAAGTCGATGGACAAATAGATATTTGTCCAGCAACTTTAACTTGATTTCAGGTTTAAATAATAGGACTTAAGCTAACAGTGACCTTGAACATATTGTTGTGTTTCATTTTGTTGGATAAACAAACTGAAATATTAACAACAATGAAGTCGATTTCGCTACGTTTTAGTATCCTACTACTTATATATATAATATCATAAACGCGAATGTTTGGATGGATTTTGGTTGAATGTTTATTACTCAATCACGCCAGAACAGCTGAACGGTTCTGGATCTGGATGTTTGGAACAGAGATAATAGAATCTGGAATATAACATAAGCTAACCTAATCCAGGAGTGATATCAAAAGAAAAAAAAATGATATAAAAAGTATGTTAAAATTCATGTCATTGCAAGACCAGCTGTATTACAAAACTATATTAAATATTTAATTCCTAATTTCTAAGCTTAAAGTGGAGATACTACATTTTTATGTTATCTCAGGATACTAATTAATTACTAATTTTAAGAAAATTTAGTTCCATGTGCGTAAATAAATGTTTAAGCTAAATGAATAAGGTTTCATATAACAATAGAACCTTGTTACCTTACCATAAGTTAATGATTAGAAATAAAAAGGTTGCATCGCATTTCATGGACTTTTATTTCAAAATGATCCTATCTTTATTCAGATAAATTATTGTTAGAAACTAGTTACTAATGATCTAAATGACCCAAATAAATGAAAAAATAAGTCATCTTGAGAGTAATATCGACAAAATTTGATTTCAAAACTTTCTCCCTAATTATCTCCTTTCCTGTTTTATGTTAGATGGAACCGTCTTATTCCAAACGGTCGCTATAATGGGGTACTATCTACTAATCCCACGCGGGCGAAGAATGTAAAAATTAAAAAAAATAACGCATTATTTTTCTAAAATTATAACTAGAAAGAAACGCTTACAAGTAGCGCTGTGAAATAGTTTTACAGGTGGGTATTAGTAACAACCAGCGGATAAACTCCAGCATCTTTTGGGCAAGTGACTATGCGAATTTGACTTGATCGTTTTTTTTCCATACTTTTCTTGATATTTATTCAATTATGTGTCACTTAATGTTAGTAAAAGTATCTATAAATGTAATAGTTGGATCGAATCTTAACCTCCACACTTAAACCTAACCTCCACAACCCAGTTACTGGGTAATGTGATACTCCTTGGTAAGACTGGTTGTAAAACTTTCGGGCTTCTGAAGAGCCGTAACGACTGTCAAAGATCCACGACTGACAGCCGGGACCAACGGCTTAACGTACTTTCCGAGACAAGGAGGAGTCTCGGTATGTAAAGATGGTCACCCATGCATGGGCCAACCCACCGGGGTTGGAATGCGTAGTTTAACCTGACGGATCGATCCGTGTGGCTGTTATATCTTTAGCCACGAGCTCCGTGATCGAATCTTAATGATTGTCTTAATTAACTATAATGTTCTTCAATCAATCGTTTTTGTTTTGCATAATTTGATTTTAGTCGGTGTTTTATCATAATCAGCGGCATTGAATACGTTTTCTTCCGTAAAACATTATTGCATCTTGAAAGGGTTTGAAAAAGGGATTGTAGTCATAAAAATAACCATATTCGCCACCATTCTAAGACCCAGTTGATAAAAAATGCAAGAGCGTGAAAACGAAAAAGAAAATGGCCCCCAAATATGAAATTGTTTCACAAACGAGTTGGGTTTGGCTTTTTGTAGGTTTAACGAGATGCGACAGAATATCAGTCGATGCTACTTGTCTACTAGTCTAGCTACTTGATGCAAACTTTGCTCCCTAAAAGAAATTATTTAACAACTTATACAAGTTTAATATTAATATTTTCCGAAATAAGTGAAAGCACGGGCTGGTTTATTGTTAGTGGATTTTAGAGTTCCGTATCCGAAGGGTCCAAACGGAGCCCTATTGCTGTTACTTACATGTCCGTCTGTCCGTCCGTCTGTCGGTCCGACTTATGGACTTGAAATTTGGTAATAATTTTAATTATTACGTATAACAAAGAAGAAGGCTCAAAATGCTCCACGTCTGACAACACAGAGACATCTAAAAAAAACGCAAAAAAATGAGTAAAAAAGCAGTACAATTGATTTTATTGCATTTCTAGTCCTTCTAATACTAAAATCTCCAGATTTTTACTAAATTATATACTACTTCTGAACGAATGTTCAGAGCAATTTTTTCGTATGCTAGCCAGTAAGGATTGAACTCGGAAGTATGTATTTCTATTTTACAAAATTTTTGCGATTTTTTGAGATATTTCACTTTGCTGTCAGACGTGGGGTAATTTTCTATGGGAGATGAGACTTCTCCTCTTCAATATAGCAGATTTATTTTTACATTAGTAAAGCTAGTTACCAATTCTCAAACGCATCAAACAGAACATTCTACCCATATGAAAATCATCAAATTCCCATTCATTTTTATATAACATTCAAACATAACTTTTTATTACATTTCACAGTCAGACTCGTATAATTTCCTATTCGATAGCGAGCGATTCCCTCAGGCATTACCGCCATCATCCTTCACGTTCCCAATGGATGACAGTTGTCAGAGAGTGTCATGACACTGACAAAACTAAGTTGTTATGTTGACAGTCAGAACTTAAGTTTGTTTTGTTCGAGTTTCATTTGTTTTTAACCAACTGCGCGACGGAAGGCAGGGTAATGTGTTCATCAGTCTATGTATGTATGTCTATTCCTTTGTGGCGCTTTAAAGACCAAACGCGTGGAATGATTTTGATAATTCATACGTCAATTGATTCGTCTTAATCTTGCGAGTGCTACTAAAGACATGACAGTAATCAAACTACAATTTTTTGACTACAACCAGACGCCATATTGTGAAACAGAAATAAAAATTAAGTCAACAAACTATATTAAGTGGGGTATCAAAATAAAGGGTTCGAGGAGGAGATTCTAAAAATATAATTAATAAAATGTAAAAAATAAAAATTAAATAATCTTTCAAAAATCCCGACTGTAAAAAACTACTCTTTTCAAGCAGTCTGATGCAGTTGGTGACATGAAATCAATAATATAACTAAAATAACTGCTACCAACTGCAGACTGCTTCAAAAGTGACTTATTTGTAACTTTACTTTTTTAGTTGTTTTTTACAGCCGGGTTTTTTGAAAATATTAATTTTTTTGAAGTAGGTATTTTTCCTTATTTTGTTTTGCGTTCTTGAATTATATTTAGGCTGGGTAGTGTATAAGTGACGATCCTGTTTCCAGTGAAATAATACGGTTGACATAAAAGTGCTGATTAGTTAAAATTCAGCACCCTGTCCCCGTAAGGCTGAGTATAGAGAGACAGGTGCGATGTGAAAACGCAGCAACGTGTTTTCATATAAACTGTTCTATCTGGAGAACAATTTCAGTCTTATTTGAATGAAAACTCGCTCCCGCACTGTTTTCTTGTAGACTGTCCTTGGGAGCCTTTAGATATCTGTGTTTTATGGACCTTAGTTGCCTAAAATAAAGGAAATATAGGATATAGGATAATATTATAAATGCGAAAGTTTGGTGGTAGGTTTATCCATTCATCCAAACTTTTACATTTATAACTATAAACTTTTGCGTTTGCACGTTGAGCGGACTTTGGTACAGACATAAATTACAGTCTGGAATAGCACATAGGCTATTTTATGGTAGTTTCCTGGGTATGTAAATAATAATTTTATTTATTCTGTAAGCAAACAATACGTTGACGGGGCCCATCGTGGCCGGTGCCTGCATGCCTAGGGGTAGCGGATAAATTCTCAACATGAGTTACCGCACCCCTGGGCACTCAGGCAGGGAAGGAACAGGGGTGGGTTTTAGTCAATAAGAGTCAGACACGCCCTCCCGCTAAACCCAGAGCGGGAGAAGTCATTGGACGATTTCCCACCCAACAAAAAAAAAAGCAGACAATACGTGTCATATATTTTTTGCTTTACCAAACCAATATAAATGACAAAGATAAACCTTATCAAAGTTGAGGAGTGGGGGCACGTTACATCACTTTAGGGTAAAAAGTGTCGCACACCGTGACGTCAAAATAAAAAAAAAATAAAATAAAACACCGTGACGTCACGCGAAATTTCAACCCACTGTATCGTCCTCATTTTTTGTTTATGTGACAAAAGAAAAATTACGTGTTCAATATTTTTTGGTAATTTAAGGGCCTACCTCCCCATAAGTGGGCATGAATTTTTTTGTCTTTGAATAAAAATTCGTATCTTGGCATAGAAAACAAAGATTAAAGAATCCTATGTTGCGTTTGTTACAAATAGGATAAGGTATTTTTACGTGGTTAAAACAATACTCGTAATTTTTATTATCCAAAGTAGTAAGCAAAAGTGTCAAAAACGGCGACGAAACATTCCGAGTATTGTTTTAACCACGTAAAAATGCCTTATCCTCGTTGTAACAAACGCAACATAGGATTCTATAATCTTTATTTTCTACGGTTTGCTACGATTTTTTATTCAATGACAATTAGATTTTTTTTAGAAAACCACCCCTATTTATAGTGGGAGAAGTACTAAATTCACGCTACCCGTGGCCAGAAGCTAGTTACGAATATAATTTTGTAATTGCAAAATCATTATTCCTAATAATTTCACTCCCACTTAACTTTCTACTACCAATACTCAATTCAATTAACAATTCCCAATAACGGGCTTTGAGTTGGCAATACGTAATCCCATGAAATAGTAATAATTTCAACACAGTTACAAGGAATCCCATTCATTAGTATAATGCGCATGCATTTGAATTGAATAATTAGATGCAATTAATTGTATGAAAAGGATTTATGGGACCTAGGTTATGACTACCTATTATGAAATACTAGATATTCCCACTGGTTTGCTTCCATAGCCTGCTCCTAAAAACCGTGCATTTTATCGAGATAGGAAGTTCTAATGTAACTTATTCTTAGTGAAAGATTTTTCATGTTTAGATCAGTACTCCCAAAGATAACGTTCTACAACAAAAAAAACGAGCGTACCTTAAGTAGTCGCATTGTTATATTTGACATCTGACCTTAATAATAAGCAACAATAAGATTATATCCTGAAAAATATAATTAAAACGTTTAGTTCCAATTTCGACCGCACGCAGATTTATCGTGCGCGCGCTCTACCATCGGATGGCCAACTCTACCAACGCGCACGCTCATTAGTCAAATCAAATAGCTCGCGCTTCCCCGGCTTCCTGTTACACACTCCCGTTCCATTTCACGAAATCATTCCCACAGATTGCAGAAAAGCGAGAGGAAAGATGTTACACATCAAAAAGATTCTGAGAATATGTAGTTGAATGACTGTATTATTTCATTTTTCTTTTTTATAACGTCGACCACAACATCGCTTACCATCAGGTGAGATAGTGGGCAAACGCGAGCCTTTAAATAAAAAAAATATATAAATAAGAGAACTTGTTGAAACCAACGATCGTCTGACACAAAGTCTTCTGACGTCAAATGTCAACGAGTGTCAACTGTCAGTGTAATCCGAAGTTTGTTACGAGTCGCGACATCCCAAGAGACATTCACAGTAGGTACACTTTAAAGCTGGGCCAAAATAGTCACAATGAGTCTAGTACATAAATAGAACAATTCCTTAGAATTTAGAGAGTTTAGTGCTTGCAAAACACGGAAAAAAATCCTTACAGTAACGCTTGTAATCCCCAAAGGGAGTAAGTAGAATTGTGTGGTATTTTTGCTGAATGGATATCATTTTTATTACGACATCGACAAGAGCTATTCTGTTACATCAAGCGCTGATACGATTTTACGAGAGAAGACGGAAAATTCCTTACACAACTTATTTATAGCCTTATTTATAAAACTCGCTAACGTTTGTATGTTTTGTTGAATTACTGACAAGCCGATTTTAAATTTAGGGATGTTTCCTGGGTATATAAAGACAAGTATTTTTTGCTTTATTTGTTAAAGCAAAAAATACGAATAAAAATGACAAAGATGAAATGCATCAAAAAATAAAATTATTCAGGTCTGGGGGCTTGTTACGTCACTAAACGGTACAAAATGTATCGAGGTGTGACGTCACGCGAAATTTCAACACACTGTATCGTCCTCATTTTTAGGGTTCCGTACCCGAAGGGTCCAAACGGAGCCCTATTGCTATCACTCACGTGTCCGTCTGTCCATCAGTCTATATGGCCGTACTAAAGTATAGATTAAACTAGTCGTGGATAGTTTACTATCTATCACAATAAAATTTTAAACACATTGGCATTGGTGTTTGAAAGAGTCACCGCGACCCTAGTTCAGACAGCTGATGGACATTGGTCACATAGAGTCTGACATGCCCACCCACTCCACCCAGAGCGGGAGAAGTCATGGGATGATTTCCCACCCCAAATAAACAGGGTGGTCGAATTGTTTAAAGTTGATGCAACGCTACGCACCTTCCTGATGTCGAGTTTAGGGCAAGTAAGGACAGTCCTTCGCTATCCAGGATGTCGACATATGCAGAGGAATAGCAAACCGCCAAGGATCGAGCGGGTTATACTTCAGGGTGATAGTTTGAGTCCACTTTGGTTTTACTTGGCCCTGAATCCTTTAAGCACACTGCTGGAGGCTTCAGGCCTTGGCTATCAGTTGAAGAGAAGTGGTCAGGTTATATCTCACCTCCTTTACATGGATGACTTCAAACTTAATTACATTTTGCCCTACTGAAGAATAGAACCTTCTTAGGTTCGGCCCTCATGCTCAACAGTAGCACAACCACTAGACTTACGAAGCAATAATTTAATTGTTAATTTACAACCTATATAATAAAAAAAGGCCAAGAGCGAGTAAGACTCTAAAGAAAATAAGAAATAACCTTATAGGTTTTCCCATAAATAATCTATAAGTTAACTACTTTCTGTATTTTTTTCAAAATATAGGCCCAGTGGTTTCTGAGATAAGGGGGGGTGGGAAGTGGTCATTTTTCATCTATTTTCTTAAATAATTTCAAAATTATATATCTTTAAATTATGAAAAAAAATATATATTCGAGACCCTCGCAATGTGTCCTTTCATTTAATATGTTGCGACACAGTTTGAAAAACTTTGATTTTTCTATTTTCACCCCAAAAGTGACCCCCATATTCCAAATTAATTTATTTAGGGTACACGCCCGCGTTTGGGTCACAAAAATTAATGTCTGTACATAATTTCAACTCTATCGGTCCAGTAGATCCGGAGCAAATTGGCTGTGACAGACGGACAGACGGACAGACAGACTGACACACGAGTGATCCAATAAGGGTTCCGGTTTTTCATTCGGACTTTCGGAACCCTAAAAATCAACGCTTTGCTTACTGAAATTTTGAAACGACAGCATTTTTTTTCCATCCTGATAGAAAGACCGAGGATCTGGTGCAAGAAAGGGATGATGCTATACGTGGTACACATTGGAATTATGATGATTTTAAAAAGATATGGTAGGGCCTCTGATAGATAAAACCTAGGATTGTAGCAATCAGGTCTTTAAGTCTAGAATAAAAAGGTAAATTTAAGGCAAGCGTATTTAAATAATGATTACGATCAGGTGAGATCGTCATTTAATTTCGGAAGTCGGTGTTTGTATTTTATTTCTTCGTGATTTGACACCGACTTGCGAAATTCTGGAGTATACCTACTCTTTCGAATAAAAAAGAATTTGAAAATCGGTGCACAGCTGACAGAGAAATCGGTGGAAATACATAAAGAAAAAAACATACGTACAATCGAACATAGAACCTCCTCCTTATTTCGAAGTTGGTCAAAAAGATAAACAAATATTACAAAGCACAATCGATCAATAGAATTTCCATTCGAATCGTCCAATAATCCGATTCTGTTTACTTGTCGCAAGAAGTTCACAAATCCTTACTAATTACTACGATATATCATTCAATCTCTTGATCCTTCGAATTGGGTCACGATCGAGGGGGGGGTCACATCTGGGTAAATAAATAAATCTTCGAACTTGTTTAATTCTGACAGGTTGGGAAGGATAGATAGAAAAAGGTAGAGAATGGCACAGTTAATAGTGTTTCCTTTTTTCGTGTGGGAATAAATACGGAAAAGGGTCCTGGGGCCTTGGACACGGTATTCTACCAGCAATAAAAAAAATTAAAACCCAAAATGTTTTGGATTGACCACTTGAAATATCGATAAGTATAGGTTATCCGAAGGGAGGCCGTTGCCCTGCAGTGGGAGAGCACAGGCTCATTATAATAATAATAATACATATTCTGTGAAAATTTCAACTCCTCCTCGTCCTCGTCCTGTCTTTGGTATTGCTCGTCATGTCATTGAGCTCCTTAGTAGTTCTAAGTTGAGCTATTCAACTACTGACAGATGCTTGCACTGACTCAGGTCCACTCAACTAAGTGTGGTTCTTTCTTCAAAAGACCATTACAGACACTAATCGGTATGGTCCTCAGCATATTGTGAATGTGAGAACTATGCAGATCGTATATTCACGTAGATTTCATGATTGTCTGGTAGTTTGAGTGCTTTTGCGGCCTACTCAAATGTCCTGACTTTGGTTTTGTTCGTCGGTTCGTTGAGCGAACTGAGTTGAGCTACACGATAACTGACAAATGCTTGCACTGTCTGAATAGTTCCACTCAAACCTGCGTGGTGCTTTCCTCATAAGCTGATCTCAGACATTAACGTACATGGTTCTCATATGATATATGGATTAGAACACTTTAAAAGAGACATTGACCTCTGAGTTGGTTATAATAAGCATACTTTTGTACTTATTGGCATACGTACTTGTACTTATTAGTATACTTTCGAAGTATCCGTATCAAGACACGAACGCATAAGCCACGCTTCCCATCGTTCATAGAACACGGTGAGCGTCCGGCCGGCAGTTCGGAAGTGCGGCCTCCACAGCCGGATATTACCCGGATGCGGCACGGAACTGGTAATAACAGAACATGCAATAAACGGTACGGTTTCTGCTTACACACTGTGACTTGTTAGTTTAGGGCTGGAGAGGGCTAGAAGTGCTAAGTAGTCCTTCTCGATAATCTATTGGCTGTAGGACAATCCTACTAATATTATAAATGCGAAAGATTGGATGTATGTTTGGATATCTGTTACTCAATCACGCCAGAACGGCTGAACAGATCTTGATGAAATGTAGCACAGATATAGATTATAGGCTGGAATACCACATAGGCTATAATTTTAAAGGGGAAGTACTAATTCCACGTGGGTGAAGCCGCTGACAGAAGCGAGTAGCTCATGAAGTGACGAAAGTTTGAAGACGGACGGCAGGTTAGAAGATTGGAACGGATGCAAGGCATTATGATTTGAGATTCTATGATTTTGATGACAGGGTGTAAAAAGACACATCACATAGCCGTCACCTACGCATACTGTACATCTAACAAAGTAGTTTTGCGCTAAAATTATTGCTCGGACACAACTTTTATTTTTAGGTATAAAAAATTAAATTTTTTATTGCCCCCAATGTAACGCGAACCCAGGCAAGTGGAGTTAAAACCCGCCCCTTCGCCGTTAGCCACATATGTACTTGTCGGATACGTTTGATATTTTTGTAACATTGCGTTTTTGTAACTTCAAATCCGTGATTTCGAAATGTTTCGTGAGTTCGGTAATGTTTTTTTGGGAAAAAGTTTAGTAATAACACTTTGAATTCATTTTCGTAAAAAGTAAAAAAAAAAAATTGCGACTCTTCAGAACCAGTGGATTCCCAGGTAAGGTCTAGTGGAAAAAAATGTTAAAAATAATGGATAGAATATGTGGCTTGCGGCTTCGGAAACTGTCTTTTTACACTCGATATAGCAACACATAGAAGAAATTCACAACATTAACTACCGACACATTTTAGTTAGTACCAATCAATGTTACCAAAATAATATATGCCCATATTTACAAGCAAGATTTATACCTACCAGCCCAACTCCCTATGAACGGTGGTGAAGGAAAATAACAGGAAAACTACCAAGGTTGGCTTATCTCAAGGTCGCCGTTTGTCCCTGAAGAGATTTGATATCTGTTTGTATTCCACCCCTTTCCTATAAGGATGTACTGGCACTTAACATCGGATTAGTAGGAGGGACATTTGGGCATAAATATTTATATTACAAGTCCCGATAGGATTTTCCATCAGCCTAATGACGAACATCCATACATACTTTCATATACAAGGTGATTTTTCAATCGTTTAAAGCGCTTAAAGGGGTGGAAGTACTCACGAATACGAGCAACATTTACTATGGCTGACAGCAGCTGGTGCTGTTCTACACCACCTTAATTTATTTATTTATTTATTATATATTTTATTTTACACCAAAAAAATACACACACACTAAGGAAAACACTAAAAAACATACAATTGGTGGCCTTATTGCACGATCTCTTCCAGGCAACCTGGAATGGACAGAACTGAATGTATGGTACACCTGATTTTTTTAGTCTCGCTTAGCATAATCAGCACTACTGAGACAATAGGGCTCGTCTCTGTGAGGGAATGCCGTAATCCACCACGCGGTATAATTGCGGGGAATTGTTTGAAGTTTTTGATCTCCAGGACTGGTCGGCTTCCTCACGATGTTTTCCATCAAAGTTTTGAGAGGAGTGGTGACGAAATAAATTACACAAAGGAAAACGCCTTCCTGGGTTTGAACTCACGACCTACAACTTATAAGGCGCAGCCGTTACTACTGGGCCACAACTGCCTTCCTTGCATACTTTCATACCCGGTTAAAACTCTTTAGGGGAGATTTTTTTTTTAATTTTTTTTTTATTATTATTGATAGGCACGCGTTTGACCACCATCACACCTGATGGTAAGCAATGATGTGGTTGTAGATGGAACACGCTTGCCTCGAAGTAACCTATTCACTCTTGACTTAAAGACTCCCAGGTTGTAGCTATCAGGAAACACAGACTCCGGTAGGGAATTCCACTCCCTAGCTGTACGCACAATGAATGTTTTCAATATTCCTACCTTTGTGCTCAATGTCGGTGTACAAAGAACTAATGTGCAAAACACGCTTCTAAACACAGTAGTTTAGGTTTCATCATCATCATCATCATCAGCCTATAGCTGTCCACTGTTGGACATAGGCTTCTCCAATTGCACGCCATTCAGTTCGGTTCTCGGCAACTCTCATCCAGCTGCTACCAGCCACCCTGCGCAGATCATCGCTCCACCTAGCCTGAGGGCATCCTACTTTACGTTTGCCGATTCACGGTCTCCACTCGAGAACACGTCTACCCCAACGATCATCGGTTCTAAGGCTAATATGGCCGGCCCATTGCCACTTCAGCTTGCTTATTCTGTGAGCTATGTCGACAACCTTGGTTCTCAGCTGGATCACCTTGTTGGTTTACTTTGTGTAAATTATTTCATCACCACTACTCCAAAAACGGTAAAGGAAAACATCCTGAGGAAACTGGCATGTCCTAGGATTAAAACTTCGAAGACATGTGACTTTCAAAAACCCGCATTGGGTCGCGTGGATTACGGCCCACACCCTCTGACAGAGAGGACTCTTGTGTATGGATGTGGAGGGCTATAAGAGTAGGAGAAGGCCAAAGAAACGATGGATGGACTGTGTGAAAGAGGATATGGGTAAAAAGGGGCTGACTACTGAGATGACGACTAATAGAGGAGTATGGAAGGAAAAGACATGTTGCGCCGACCCCAAATAAATTGGGATAAGAGCAGGAGAATGATGATGATGACCCTCTTACAGAGAGAAGACCTGTGTGACTGTGGCCCAGCCGTGGGAGCTGTGGCAGACTGTTTATGCTAAGCTAAGTACGTAGGTAAAAGTATTTGCGAATTAATAGTCCAAAATACAAGTTACAAATCGAATCAACAAAACTGCCTTCGAATTGCAAACGAAATAAGACATAAATAATCCACATCTATTGTCACACAACATATAACTTGTGTATAACCATAAATACTTGTAATAGACGTGCTATTGTCAATATTGCCGACATGTTCGCAAGTAGGTCGCATCCGTGATCGGAACAAATAAAATATTATCCCAGTATATCAATGCAAGTGAGGAAATTGCTGCAAGAATGCAAAATGTAAGTTGGCGATGACTTAGACGGTGCACACACTTAAACTGGTTTTCTTCTATTTTGACTCAAAAAATCTGCCTAGCCTTTTCCCAACGATCTTAGGGTCGGCTTCCAGTCTAACCAGATGCAGCTGAATACCAGTATTTGACATGGAGTGACTGCCTATCTGACCTTCGTAACCCAGTTACTGGGTAATACGATACCCCTTGGTAAGACTGGTTGTCAGTTTTTCGGGCTTCTGAGGACCCGTAATGACTGTCAAACATCCACGATTGACAGCCGAGACCAACGGCTTAACGTGCTTTCCGAGGCACGGAGGAGTCTCGTTATGTAAAGATGTCACCCATTCATAGACCAACCCCGGCAAACGTAGCTTAACCTGATGAACCGACCCGTGCGACTGTTTTTATTTTAGCCACGAGCTTCTCTTCTATTTTGATTCAAATTGTCAAAACATGTTTTTCAGGAGACACCTACAAAAACTTTGGTTAAGCAACAAAGCTGTTACAGACATTCGTATCTTCATTTTGATTTAGACATTCGCATTTGGTTTCATATCCCCAACAGTTAATATAGAGCTTTTAGGATGCAAATATAGTGCAGCTTACCCCTACCATATTAGGACCGGATCCGGATCAGATTAAAGATGGTTTTAAAACGTCATAACGTCTTAAAGCGTTATGACGTTTTAAAACCATCTTTAATCTGCCTTCCCGCTCCCACCAGTAGCACAACTCAGAGAGATTCACCCAAAAAAAGGGATACACACTAATAATTCACTACAACAGAAATGGCTATAAAAGTACAGCTGGTTCATCAAGCTAACTTGTTTAGCTCCAAAACTAAACAAAATCAACAACAAAGCAGACACTCTCAACCCAACACAGATGATACAAAACTACTAGGTAAAAACGTAAAAGCAAAACTTCTAAAAACTTTTTCAAGTACTCAAACTACAACATCCAATCTTTTCCCTCTGGCCGCAATCGATAATGCTGGTCCGACCGTCCGAGGCTCCGGTCCGGCAATTCAGCCGTTTATCCGGTTCAGTTGCGATCCATCCGGCCGACTTTTGGATTCCCCCAAGGCTTAAAGTTCGGTAAAATGTATTCATTCCTATTGGAGTCTGATTTGAATGGGAATTCAAGATGGCGTGGGTTTTAAAGGTTAGTTTAGATTCGAACTGTTTGTGATTACTATGAGAGATTGATGTTGGATATTATTAGCTTCTTGTTTGTTAGTCCAAGTTTTGGTATAAATACCACTTTTGAAGTTTAGATTCTGATATCCTTAGATCCAAGATTCAAACTTCACCTGAGCTGTCCTTACAAAATTACTAATATTCAATCTCATCTGAAACTCAACTGGAAATTAATAAAGTGAGCGTGGTTTTACTAAAAATCCCTACATATTATAAAACAAATTGACTGGCCTGTTGGTCTAGTGGTTAGTGACCCTGACTGCTATGCCGGAGGTCGTGGGTTCGATTCCCACCCACGACAAATGTTTGTGTAATGAGCACGACCATTTGTTCTGTGTCTGGGTGTAATTTATCTATAATAATATGTATGTATTTAGAAATATATAAGTATGTTTATCAGTTGTCTAGTACCCATAACACAAGCTCTGCTTAGCTTGGGACTAGATGGCGTTGTGTGATAGTTGTGAAATATTTTAATATATTAGATTATATTATATTATTATGTATTTGAAAAAGTGATTTCTACTCGGGACGACTCCCGGTTATATATTATATTATGTTATATATTATATTATATTATATTATATTAATTCGCGTCTGTCTGTCTGTTCGTGAAAAACTCTAAAACTGATAAACGGATTTTCATGCAGTTTCCACCAATAGACAGAGTGATTTATCAGGAAGGTTTATGTGTATAATGTGTACCCGTGCGAAGCTGGGCGGGCCTCTAGTAATTAATATTCTGATCAATCAATCCGATACAAAAATATTTATTTATTTATTTATTTTATTTTATCTTTTATTTCAGACAACTATGGCCCATAAAACACAATACATATATAAGTATAAAACATAATTACTATAAACTAATACATATTTTATACAATAAAAACTACGGTACACGAAGTGACGGCGTCGTGTTACGCTGCGAGGTGTCGCGTAGCTGGCCGCGGAAACGCCGATACAGCACACCTTTCGGCCAAAACTCTTCCTTGAGGAAGGTCATCAAGTGGTGAGTCGGAACGCGCACCACGAACGACTTGAAATTGGTGTTATGGCGCGCCTCCAACCTTTCCACCCTCAAGGTCCAGTTGGTCTTCACCCGCATATACTCTACGATGTCCTCAGTCTTCGTAGAGTGGTGCAAACGGGACACGTACAGCTGCGTCGTCGGTACTGCAGGACGTAGCAGCATGTTGGATCCTGCCGGCGCTGTCCCACACTGGTTGCGATAAGTAGGCTTCCTCTTCTTTCTCTCCACCTTGATGAAACCGTCCTCATCGCATGTGTTCTTCAGTGGACCCTGCTGTTTGTGGTCCATCACAGCGCCATTAGTCGCGCTCGATGCTGAGCGACTCTGCTTTCCCCCTTTAGGTTCTGCTTGTCGTTTCGTTTGCGACACAGCAGAATTCGTCTTGGCGGCAATTGCAGAATAGGCACCTTTGGGGGTCGATGTACCTATTACACGCGTCGCTTCCCCGGCAGGTACGACGCGATCAGCGGAACACGTTGCAACGCCTGCATTCTTGACAGCCGATGACGTAGATGCACTCGCCGACTGAAAACTGCAGACTGAAACATTTTGTGCCACGCGACGTGTGTTTACATTGGAGCCTTCCGGTGACCCACTTGCCGGAATAGCGTTGCGCAACAACGCTACTTCGGCTCGCAATTCACCAATGGTGACATCCGATGACTCCAACTTGGACTTCATCTCAGCCAGGCTCACCTTCAGAGACGTGATGTCCTTCAGCAGCCTGGTGACGTCGACGTGGTCGAAAGTGACGGGAGGCAGTTTGTGCAGCTCCTTCGCCACAAAATCTGGCACTTCATCCGGATCGGTCCTCTTCAGCAGGTCGATGATGTCCTGCAGACTCTTCTCGCCACCATCCCTCCGGCGAGATGGCATCTGTCCGACTTGGTCGAGTGATTGAAATACCAGCAACTTAGCACTGCACACCTCTTCCTCTTTGAAAGAGGACTTGCAGATCTGCAAGATGCTGACCTCGTCCATGTAGTCGATGGCATGTTTGACGAATGCCAAAAGCTCGTTGGCAATGAGCTGTTTTGTAGCCATTGCGACAAAATCGGGCAGCGATTACCACTGCGTAAAACGCGAATAAAATATTCGTGCTGTGTAGCGCACACGCGTCCGTTTCCGAGCGCGCATCGCACACGTATGACACGTATTTATATCTGAGACTTAATGCATTTATTCACAAATATAATGCTGAATCTTAATTAAAGTGAATTTGGCAAACTAGTAAAAAGTGATGGTACTTAATATTGACAAATAAAATATACCTACCAGTTAAAAATTCAAACTTGTCATCTAATAAGTTAAAAAAAATAAACAAGCTTTTATACCGGGTATCTCAATTATTGTAAAAAAAATTTCGTGTCCGTGCTGTTAAGCATTAAAGAGTTCCTTTATCTGGAGCCAATCCTGAATGATTAGCCAATCCCAGGATTAGCTGTTTTATTTTTTATCTTAAAACTGCACTGTCACCAGAACTAAAGGTGTACCTATGCCAAATTTCTGCTCAATCATATCAACCAACCAACAAAAAAAATAATCTGCAGCGACTGCCTATCTGTCCAACCATCCATCACAACCCAGTTACTGGGTAATACGATACTCCTTGGTAAGAATGGTTGTCAGACTCGGGCTTCTGACGACCCGTAACGACTGTCAAAGATCCACGATTTACAGCCGGGACCAACGGCTTAAAGTGCTTTCCGAGGCACGGACGAGTCTCGGTATGTTAAGATGGTCACCCATCCATAGACAAACCCCGGAAAGCGTAGTTTAACCTGATGGATCGACCCGTGCGGCTGTTATTACTTTAGCCACGAGCTGCTCGGATCGGATCGGATACCAACAAATGGTCGCAAAAAGCTAGTAAAAATACTCTCCAAATTCTACCAGTCCTCATAAAAAAATAAAAAAACACTATCCCAGGAGAAGTTTTGCTACCAATTTGATTCACAATCTGTACCACAGGCAGCCCAAACCCAAGCGGCATATAAAGACTATCCAATAACTTAGTTTTCGTTACAAGGGAAAACCATTAAAGGTGAAAACTCATTAAAGTTTATAATGATTTCCTATTCCGTGCAGAGATTGGGAACAAGCGAGTTAGCGCCAGTTAGCCGTGGGTCACACCGGATTGTAACTTTTTGATTTTTCAGGAGATTTAAGGTTTGAAGAAAAAACGTCTATATCGTGTTCCAAGTAGAGCCTTTACCTATTACATATGTCTTTGTTTCCATGGATGGATGGGTAAGCCTTTAGTGTAACACGCTACTTGTGTCGGTACTCTTGCGCCATCCCATGCGGATCGTGGTGTCGGAGTGCTCACAAATCATTTAAAGAAATATCTAAACGCCTTGTTGACACTTCACGTGACCCAAGGGCTGGCTTTTTCCTTGGACAGAGGATAAGCATTGCCATGCAACGTGGTAATACCATCAGTCTTTTGGGCACTTTACCACCCGACAGCGATGTGGAGGCATTTTTCGAAGTAATATTTTAGAATATTTTTTGTTTTATTTAGGTAAAAGTTTTAATTTTTTTTTGTGTATTTAAAGTCATAGTTAGAGAGGTATATTTTTGTTTTATGTACCTACATAAATTAAAAATTAGATTGGGTTTAACTGCCAAAGATTACATAGGTATGTAAGCCAATATAAGGAAAAGAGGAAACATGTTTGTAAAAAAAAATCTGTGCTAGTACTTACTAATATCGATAGCTAAAATTATTCCACTCACAAAAAGTTACTTACAGAGTGTATAATATACTACTTTTAATGTCAGAAAAATGCACGGTTCCTGAGGGATGTATCACGGGGAATAAGCTGGTCATAAATAACTTCTCTCTAGAAATAATGGAATTATCTAACAATAAACTTTTTCTGCCTCACAAAAAAATGCATGAAAATCAGATTCATGACCCCTGTCAATTCTATTTTATTTCATAATCCATAAGGTATGCATACAGGTTTTAATTGCACCCCATTATCAAAACAATGAGTAAAAACAAACACTCTTATTTGAATTTAAAACAAGAGTGAACCACATTGTGCAAGTCATTGTTCCAACTTTTTCTTTTTAAAACTCGTTACGAAACGGTGTGACGGGTGGGGCTATTTATCCATGAAGTTCGACGTGGCTTAATGAGCAATTTCCGAACGAGCCGTACTAATGAACCTATCTGAAATTGTAAACTGAAAGCCTACATTACGTATATTTATTTTTCATTGAAACGCCCACACATTTTTATTAAAAGCCTATATTTACGAAAATGAATCAAAAACACATTAATTACGACGTCAATGGTATGAAACAATGGAAAAGAGAACTTTGTGTAGGCAGAAACGATGTTGAAAAAAAAATGTAATTTATCAGGACTCTAAATCTATTGAATTCACAAAATCCAGTAGATTGCCTGAATTACAGACCTTTAAAGATTTATGGACTATGCAATTAAAATCAGCTTTAGCAAAATATGTGAACAGTCCTCGTTTGTTTTTAAAAATATTGTTTAAATATCGGATTATATAGACCTCATTTTGCTAAAAATAAAAACTATTATAAATTGTTTTTTTTTTAAGAAATATTTGAAAATGTATTTAAAAAATAAGAAAGATGAATAAACAGAAAGCTATTTAAAAAAAATGTCAAGTTACACATCTGTTAAAATATTTCAAATCCCCCAGAGTTGAAATCGAAACCTGAAATACAAACACAACATTTACCTAAGTGTCGACGTAAAGTTCAACACTACACATCTGAACTAATTTGAACCGCAAATCTCGTAAATCTCAAGTGCATACTAATAAACAGTAGGTACAAACTCTGTACTGTAAGCTATTAATTATTTACCTGCCACCTGATTGGATAAACCGCTGGCAAACGCACCTGGTGCCTGCTAATTAGGTAATAAATCTACGTGCGTTAGCACCAGCGAATGTTACTTTAGGAATCGTATGGAAACTGTGAACTTTAACTGTAGTAAAAGTCACTGTAGGAATAAGGGATGATTCATGGGTTTAAAAATATTAAATCTATTTAGTCCGTAAGTTAGACTATCAAAAAATATTAGACACGATTTTTCCTTTACTAAACCAAAAATGACAAAAATAGAACGCATCAAAGTTCAGGAGTGAGGACTTGATACGACAACATCACATCATTTTTGGTTCTAGGACATGCCGGTTTCCTCACAATGTTAACAACCTTCACCGTTTTGAGAAATAATTAATTATTGATTAATTGTTAATTAATTAATTAATTAAAGATGAATTATTAATTAATTAAATAAATGAATTATTAATTATAAATTAATTAATTCACAATTAACCGCCGATTATTATTTTAATTGATTAATTCTTAATTAATTAATTATTGATTAATTATAAATTAATTAATTCTTAATTAATTAATTATTGATTAATTCTTAATTAATTAATTATTGATTAATTCTTAATTAATTAATTATTGATTAATTCTTAATTAATTAATTATTGACTCCCAAACGCCTGCCTTTTTTTTTTGGGTTTGAACTCACGACCTACTACTTGTAAGTCGCGGCCGTTACCACTGGGCCACCACTGCTCTTGATACGTCACTTCGTCGTAAAACCTCATTTTTTGTTTACATTACAAAAGAAAATACGTGTCAAATAATTTTTCGTTATCTAACTGACTTACCAATTAGATTTTTGTAGGAAACTACGCTTCTGTTGTATGGTATCATTTCTATTAAATGACTTTAGTATTAGTAGAAGTAACTTTGACTCTAGGAATTATCATTAAATAAATATATTCGTACTTTTTGCATCAGTAGCTTTGAACATTAAATTACACAGGATATTGCGATATAAATATTTTAATAATACCTTGCTTCTGTTTCTTGGGTCCCTGAAGTCTTCCTTTGATGCCTTCCGCCGCTTGTCCTTCAGAATCATACGAGCTGCTGCAAACGCCATCTTGATGCCTAAACTGAGCCTTTTGTTTTCGAAGGCCACTCTTCACTTTAGTAACAATCACTCCAACTCAGACTTTAGGAGCCCCGAATACTTTAGGAGTCCCCCAACACTTTAGAAATTATCACTTTACTTAAGGGGTTAATAGAACTCAATCACAGACTTAATATTTTAAATTGACGAATTTAATTGCTTTTTAATTTCTTTTTTTGTTATAACTAATACTATTCTAATTAGGTCGATATTTTACTTTAATATCGATATTTTCAACTTGATATTTTAAAACTTAACAGTTATTGCCACTTTCGTCGTTGTTTACAACGACAACAATTAATTTTAACTAATTATTAAACACTATAATTGAACTTATTTAATTGAAGATCTCACTTGACCTGGAAATAGAAAATTGTGGTTCCTCAGATATTGTTGTCAGTCAAAGTTTGATGTTTAATACTTTGATGAAACATAATTTTTTTTTAATCTTAATTTTTGACGTTTAAGGTGGGCAAAGATCGTCACTCATTGGACGTTAGAGGACGGAGAGAACAGAAGGACGCCGACCATGTCGACCGCGGCGAAGATGGTGTGACGATCTGCCCCCTTAGCCAAAATACTTTTCTGTTAACGTTAACGCTAACGCCTCGTGCAAAATGTATGGCAAAGACATTACTGGGCGTGAGTCACGTGACAGTTCTCTGTCTAACGCTTCGTGCAAAATGTCGTTGCCATACATTTTGCACGAAGCGTTAGCGTTAACGTTAACAGAAAAGTATTTTGTCTAACCCTCCTGATCATGTTAGCGGGTCAAACTTGGCCAGACATCGCCCAAGACAGAGAGGTTTGGAGGGACAAAAGGGAGGCCTTTGCCCATTGTGGGAGACAATGTAGACTACCAAAAAATTAAAATAATTTTCTTTAGGTAGGATGTTGTGAATAAATAAACCGTTGAACAATAGGGAGATCAAAAGGATACATATGATTTCTCCCTCTTTATCGAAATTGAGACTTCGCACACTTATCAAATACCGATGACAATGCATGATTAGCTAAAAACCGGCCAAGTGCGAGTCGGACTCACGCACGAAGGGTTCCGTACCATCATACTAATATTATAAATGTGAATGTAAGTTTGTTTATTACGTTTTCACGCGAAAACTACTTAACCGATCATCATGAAACTTTGTACACATATTCTTGGAGGTATTAGAAGTAACATAATGATACTTTTATGAAAAAAATAAATACAAAAGATACAGAAACGCGGGTGAAACCGCGGGCACAGCTAGTTATCTATAAAAACGGCAAAAAAATCATGTCTGTTGTCTGTGAAAATATCAACTGTCTAACTATCACGGTTCATGAGATACTAACGTAGCCTGGTGATAAGTGTGCGAAGTCTCAATTCAATCCGACGTTTTGAAGTGGGTGAAAATAACGTTCAACCGAGCTTATACAAATGTTTTCTAGAAGACATTTAACTATACTACTTTATTTAACACAAACCCAGTAATTTTCAAACTAAAATTTCCACAAGAGCTTTCAGAATTAAAAACTTCAATCAAATAATAATTATCTTTTAAGAATCTTTCTTTGTCTCTAGATACTAGAAGATTACGTTATTTAGACTTTCAAAATGTCTAGACCTTCCAATAAATTGGCAGTCAAAAAAGCGGTCTTTAACAAAGACTCTCGAGGCATTGTTCGATAAAGAGGGAGAAATCATGTTATGTATCCTTTTGATCTCCCTATTGTTAAACGGTTTATTTATTTTCTGAGGATGGTCTTCCAAGGAATTTTGCTGCTGATGTGAGATTTAGCTCATATTCTGTGTTTACAAGATAATAATTACAAAGATGATCATTTATGAGTAGTCAACAGAATCAAAATTGATAGTAGCGAAAATATTCCGCAAATGTAATGGGTGTCAATATTTAACGATCAAGTTTTTATAGATACCCATCACATCTGCTAACACGCAAAACGAAAATGAAATTATCTCTTAGGGCCGATTTCACCAACGCTTAAACGCGTTTAGCTGCTGTCATAAAGCTGAAGTTTTTGGTTGAACGCGCTAATCTCAGGAACAACTGGATCGAATTAAAAATTATTTTCGTTTTGAATAGTCCATTTATCGAGGGAGCTATGTAACATCACGCTGCGACCAACAGGAGCGAAGCATCAATGAAAAATGTGGCAAAAGTGAGAAAAATAAAATCTTTTTGAGAGCTTCAGCTGCGTGCGCTACGTAAACGGTTAAAGTTACGCAAAAAATCCGCAACAGCATATGTCTATTTTTTAAGGTTAATTCACTATAATCTTTTTTATGGTTTTTATTTTCAACGCTAAGCCTAGTTCAGTAAAACTTAGTTTATAGAGCGAATGGTGAAATCGGCCCTTAGAAGTTACTACAACTGACTTTGACGTCAACGTTCGCTAATCGAGTTTTTTTTTTGTTTTATCGACTCTATATAACGATACCTGTTACATCTGTGGTGATTTCCCAGATAATTAAATTTGCACCTGCACACTATTTACTCATTGAAATGGTGCTGACATGTTTTGAAACGGTACCCGCATTGCTTGTACCTACCACGTGCTATTACGGCATGCTTCATAATTTTTAACCAGATACCTACAACAGTAGTATTTAAAATCTACTAAATTGGTAGAAACACAACCTTTTTAGTAGATTTTAAATTCTTAACTCGAATAGGCGAGCAGAGAGTTGTTTTAATTCTAAATAGTAAAAAACACTTTTCCAGCTGCACATTTAATCTACAAGCATACTTAAACTGAAAATAACAGAAATTGTTCTCTAAGTACCCTCTAGAAATGTCTTAAAACATAAAAACAACATGTTTCAGAAGTTGAACATCAATTGTGTTGTGAGTACCCTCACAAATGAGATGTAACTCTACATTCTCTGGTGTAACAACGACGCTGAGACTCTTCGCGAGAAGTGTCCTCTGTCACATCAAACTACCCACATGAATTATCTCGTCATTCATAAAAGGAAATTACACCTTATCGTTGAGGTGTTAGAGTTGGGATTTGTGTGCTTTTGGATGATAAAGTTTTGCAATATAAATTGCGGTTAAGTTTAAATTATTGAGTTTATTCCCAGTTCGGGCTGTCGCTTTTGACTTAAGTGTGGCTGTGGGAATAATATTTATATTTTTGTGCTGCACAGCTAAGAGCTTTGAGGTTTAATATTTGACATAGGTCATGCTAGAATAAAGACTTGCATTGCTTCTGCACAGCTTAACTAGGATTTTAAATATTCTGCTGCTCAGGTATCGATACTATATTTTTTTTTTATATTTCGTGGTTATTGGTATAAATATTGCGACATTACAGTAAATATAAAAGGCAGAGAAACATGAATAATTAATAACTAATTTTGAAAGATAAATAACATGCCTTTAAAAAAGTCAATCCGAAAATTGTCACAGTTCGAAGTAACTCGATTTTGAAAACGGCAACTTGATAGATAAAAGTTAATAAAAATACATTCTGGAAGTTCAAGTACAATCATGTTTTGAAGATGTAAAAAAAAAACACTTCAAAAGGTCAAGTGCTTATAGATCCTTATGAGAAGTTCAGTTTTAATGAGGACGTAGTGGGTACCTAATTAAAAAGCATGAATTTATTTATTAATAAAACACGACGGTATCTCAAATTTAACAAACCGGCCAAGTGCGAGTTGGACTCACGCATGAAGGATTCCGTAAAGTGTTTGAAAGCGTCATCGCGACCCTTTTTTTTTTGTGGGGTGGGAAATCGTCTAATGACTTCTCCCACTCTGGGTGGAGCGGGAGGGCGTGTCAGACTCTTACTGACTAAAACCCACCCCTGTTCCTCCTAGCCCTGAATGCCCAATGGCGAGGTAACTCTTTCGAATTTATCCTCAACCCGGGGGGCAGGCATCGGCCATGACTGGCCCCGTCCTGTTTGCTGACAACTCTTTGAGGCGCGCGTGGAACACTACGCGCCGTCGACTCTCGGGCCTGGTGCTGATCGAACGGCGAGCTACCCATTACTCGCCGTCCGCAGGCCTGGGTCTACGGTGGCCGGAGATCGTCTCGCGGCGCCGGAAGCCCGTGGCGTCTCCTGCGGCGGCTGCTGCTGAGGGCGTTAGGGCGAGGCTGTCGTTGCAGCCTCTCCCTAACCCGTTCCGCCTCCTCCTTCGCGAGCATTACTGCTTCGCAGAAGGAGGAGACTGCTTCCCATTCGCTCTCGCTCCGTACCATGGCCTGGACCAGGGCCGGGCGCGAGAGGTCGCTGCCGCCGGAACGTGAAATTAATACAGGTGGGTTTTAGTCAGTAGGACTGACACGCCTTCCCGCTCCACTTAAAGCGGTAGAAGTCATCTGTTGTTTACCCGATCTCAACGAAAATACCTAGGCGAGATAGTGATCAAACACGGTCCTATCATTTAAAATATAAAAACGTTTGCCACTACCTGCTTAACCACACAAAAGAAAGCGTGAAGATATACCTGATAGAACTAAAACAAACAAGCCGAAGCTACGTCAATTACCGTCGCTAACAAAATCGATGAAACGCACGAATTTTGTGAAGCTTACAATCGATAAGGATTGTTGCATGCTAGAGGTACGAAGTAATGAAAAAACTTTTTACAAATAAAATCCAACCGACTTCCATAGATTAATACTGAAAAATGCAAAATAACTTTAATTTCGGAAGTCGGTGTTTCTAGTTTGGTTTCTTCATCATTTGACACCGACTGCCGAAATTAAAGTTATTTTGCATTTTTATTAATAGTAAAGTTATGCCCGAATTGATAGCCCCAAAAGTAGGGAATTTGAACATAGTTGGTGAAATTAGGGTGTATCAGGGTGAACTGTACAAATCTGTGAACCCCTTCAGAGCGTATCAGCGTGATGTAATGTTGTGAAGTGGGGAAAACAATATACAGACATGCGATTGCAGCAATTCTGGAAAGTTTGCGATCATTTATTGAAGAGTTCCATTGTGTATCTCCGAAGTTCTTCATCAGATCGTCACCAAATTTTAATAGAACCACATGTGAAGCGCCAGCTTTCAAAAAAAAAAATCATCAAAATCGGTTCACCTAGTATATAGTTATGAGGTAACACACATAAAAAAAAGAAAATACAGTCGAATTGAGAACCTCCTCCTTTTTTTAAAGTCGGTTAAAAGTTTATTGAATGTGTAAGTCACCCCTTGCCTTTTATATCGATGTATTTTAGTAACATTATTCAGGCAGAGCCATAGTCTTTACTTAGTTCTTGGTAACCAGTCCACTTGAGCCTCCCAAAAGCATAGCTCGATATCTTTATTTTCCTTATCTTACAATAGTTTTTCACCAACCGGGGTTTGTCCTTGGGTGCACTTGTGTAGCGCGTACAAGGATAATCGTTGGTTGGTGCCTCATTTCATAAAAAAAAACCTCTAAAGAGGCTTCTACGAGTTCGCTTCGGCCCCTCGTACGCCTTCCAAAAGTCCGGGACCTCAAGGTTCTGAGAAATCTAATGGATATTTATATGATATCAGACTGTTACTGCCTCACTATAGGGCAAAAACCTTTTAAAGGGTAAGGCCTCGAAAATAGCAAAATCACGTTATATTGGGATCGGTTTATCATCACTGGCAGGACTAATGTTGCCAATAAGACTGACATAATGGTGATAGATCAACTAGAACGTCGAACAATGATTGTTGATATAGCGGCCCCTCATGATGAGAACCTAGAACCTAGCGAAAGCTAAGAAAGATAAGCAAACAAAATATCTTAATCTCACTCGCAAGGTCGTCGACATGTGAGAGGTGGATACAGCAGTCATTATGTCGATATCTCGACCAATATCTGAGGAAGCTCTTAAAAGAGAAGAAGCTCTAGAAGCAGTACGGGAGCCCTGACCACCGGTAGCTTGGACCCGATTTCTAAATGAATTTAAAAAATTGACGTAAGGATAGACTATGATCATACAAGAACATAGGATTCTTTTCATCTCGGGAGTACGTTCTTACTGATATAAATATAATAATTAATTACATAATTACTGATTTTCACGCGGGTGAAGCCGCGGGTAGAACAAAGAATGTCTTTCAATCACTCTAAGGTCAATATGATGGTCACTAAGATCACGACTGCATAACATCATCCCTAATATTAAATTTCATTTAAGTACCTACTGCTTTGTAAACTTGGTTAATGGCCGGTTTCATTCATATTGATTTTGAGCCTTTTGCAGTGGCCTTGACTGTGGATAAATGTGTAGGTGCATTAATTATGGATGTATATGCTGGTACCCATAGAAACCATAGCCCGAAGAATCGTCAAACTTAAGCGGTTATGGGCAAGGCACATAGCTCGCAGAACAGTCGAGGAGGTCGAAAGGTTCTGGAGTGGCCACCGCGTACCGGAAGACGCAGCTTTGGAAGGCCTCCCACAAGTTCGACTGATAACCTGGTGAGAATAACGAGAATCATTGGATTCGAGACGCACAGGACACTTGGGGGCCAATGTCCATCAGTGGACGTCTATCGGCTGAAATGATGATGGATTCATTGGTTAATATTGCATTGGATTTTTCTATCTGAACCTTCTCAGTAGCTGACCGGTATCTGGATTCTTGCACAGTGGATTGAAATAGTGGTCTCTTATAACATGTGACTTAAACATGGCGAAATTTGGGTGTACTATTTTAATACAGGCGTGATGGTATTGTATCAAAACTGATCGCGGATACCTTGAGACTGGTCATTCAGGCAATGGTTGGGAAACCCATCTTCAGCAGGGGAGTTAGTTTTTGGGCTGAGATGCTGCTGGTTACATTGCACAAGATTTATTGACAACTTAACCAAATTTTAAATTATGCACCTTATTTTTCTTCCAGGGTCTTAGGCTTTAGACTCTCGGGTCGCGGTTAAATTCGAAATAGAGTTACCGCGGCCCTTGGCACAGAGGCAACTGAAGGAACAAGGCTGGGTTTTAGTCAGTAAAAGTCTGACACGTCCTCCCACTCCACACCCAGAGCGGGAGAAGTCATTGGACGATGTCCCATCCTCCAAAAAGAAAAAAGGCTTCAATCTCTTGCTTGGTACGGATAACGCTGCGGTTTGCGTCATGCGATGCCAGTCACTAAGATTTTTTTCATTCATTAATAAGCTCGCATTTTACCACTATCTCGCCTGATGCTAAGCAATGATGCGGTAAACGATAGACCACTCTTGGCTAGAAGCAACCTACTCACTCATAACTTCGGCAGGGAATTTCATTCCTTATCTGTAGTATTTTTCAGTTTTTAGTTGTTGTACGCCGTAACTAAATCTAAATAGTAAAGTTATGCCCGAATTGATAGCCTCTAAAATATGGAATTTGAACATAATTGGTGAAATTAGGGTGTATCAGGGTGCTAGAAAGCCTAGCTTTTTCCCAACTACCTTGGGGTCGGCTTCCAGTCTAACCGGATGCAGCTGAATACCAGTATTTTACATGGAGCGACTGCCTACCTAACATCCACAACCCAGTTATTGGGTAATACGATACCCCTTGGTAAGACTGGATTACAGAGTTTCGGGCTTCTGACGACCGGTAACGACTGTCAAAGATCCACGATTGACAGCCGGTACCAACGGCTTAACGTGCTTCCCGAGGCACGGAGGAGTCTCGGTATGTTAAGATGGTCACTCATCCATAGACCAACCACGGCAAGCGTAGCTTAACCTGATAGATCGACCCGTAGAGTGTATCAGGGTGAACTTAACAAATCTGTGTTCCCCTTCAGAGCGTACCAGCGTGATGTTATGTTATGAAGTGGTGTAAACAATAAACAGACATGCGATTGCAGCAATTCCAGAAGGTTTGCTATCATTTATTGAAGAGTTCTATTGTGTATCTCCGAAGTTCATCATCAGGTCTTTACCAAATTCGTGAACAAACGAAAAAATGTAACGACACGAGAAGCACCAGCTTTCAAATAAAAAAATAATCATCAAATTCGGTTCACCTGGAAAAAAGTTCTGAGGTGACACACATAAAAAAAACATACAGTCGAATTGAGAACCTCCTCCTGTTATAGAAGTCGGTTAAAAAGAAAATAAGGCATTTGGATAAATCTTTCGCCATTCATCCATCTTTCCCAAAAGCTTGTTGCTTTAAAACAAGAAGCCCTAAAATGTTATCTAAACTATTATTTCAGTTCATTCCTCAATCTACTTGTTCGCTTCAAAAATGTTTTACAAAGCGCTGCAGCGCTTCGCTGGCGTGTCGACATTTTCAATCAGCGCTTCACCCTAGCGAATAAAAGCTAAAAAAGCTATTTCTATTCGAAACAGAACACAAAAGGATGGAAAAACTAAAAATGAGAGAGGGATTACTTGCTCTATTGAAAAAAAGATAGAAACGGTTCCGTAATTCTTTGCGGTGTTAAAAATCGCGTAGTTTATTTCACTTTAAGAGACAACGAAAAAAATATGTTTGTTGTATGGGGTCGATCACAAAGAAAGAATCAAATTTATCAGTATATTGGTTTTTGTTAGTAAAATATACGTATTAATAAACGTTATCACCAAACAAATTCATTGGTTAATGGGAAGTTAAAAAATTCTTCGGAACAAAGTTTTGTGACAAACAGAGAGACAGACGGACACGTGAGTGACAGCAAAAGGGTTCAGTTTGGACCCTAAAAACGAGCGAGCCTTACAGTAGTCGCATATATGATGTGACATTTGACATCTTACCTTGGTAATAAGCAACATTTTAGTTTGACTAATAAAATTAAAATGTTTAGTTCCGATTTCCACTGCGCGTAGAATTATCATGCGCGCGCTCTACCATCTCGGCCAACTCTACTACCGTGCGCGCTCATTGGTCCAATCAAATAGCGCGTGCTTCCCCGGCTTCCAGTTACACACTTTCGTCCCATTCCACGAAATCACTCTCACAGATTGCAGGAATGCGAGAAAAGATGTTACACATCAAAAAAATGTACCCCAAACATGACATGTATGATGCATTATTCGACAAAATGTACTGAACTGGCTACAGAGTGTGCCAAAGAAATATACATACAAACAAACATACAAACTCTCGATAAACATTATCCTCCTTCTGAGGCAGTCTGGTAAAAATATCGAAGAGACGCAGCCAACTGAGGTCTGATATTTCAGTATGAGAAAAGGCTCCTTGTAGACCAACTAACTACAAGCTGGATTTTATGTTACAAAAAAAAACCACAGCCAGAAAATAACTACACGAAGAAAATAACAAAACACAAACGCCATATTAAACTGTTTGTATGTTGCCGCACCTCGAACTTATCCAATTAGAAGCATGCGGGTAACGACCTTCACCCCACCGCGCGAGGGTTGAAAGACACGTAAACATGCTTATAATATTATTGTGACCATTTTCACGCGCGTTTTTGGGTTAATACCACACATTTTGAGGATCACACGCAATGAGGGTCTCACGTTCATTAGAATTCAGAGGTAAAGAAGACATTTTTTTTTTTGTATGGGGAATAGGCCCACCACAAATTGTGGCATATAGTAATGTAATGCGTGTTGGTTTGTTCCTTATAATCTCTAGATTACAGTGGTATTCTGTTAGGGCCCTGTGACGCCACGGATACATTCACAGGATGAGGTGAAAACTAAACTTAATAACAGAGAATAAATAAAATAAAACTAACACACACAAATAAAAAAAGCGTATAGTCATATAAACATGAAGGTACGTTGGTAAATATTAAAAAATAGTGAATCTAATTAGCAATCAAGCAGTGACATCAGCAAACACTTAGTCGACTCTTCACGTGACCAGAGGGATGGCCTTTTTTTCGGCCATTCAACGTGGCAATGCTACCAGCGTTCTGGGCACTTTTCCCATTGACAGCGATCTGAACGAATTTTTTGATGTCCAATGAGCTTTACTCCTACCGGATCTTTTATGCCTCTTGTAAATATTTTATTTATTAAGTTATTTATTAGTTTAGTATAATATGTATTGTAGTTATAGTCTGTTGAAAATAAATTGCTAGAAGCATCAAGCAGGTGTATTTGCCAACCCAGCCGACATCAATTCGATAGGCACCATGCAGTACATTGCTGCTTTAACTTATAGGAAGGCAAAAATGTACTACGTAGTGCCTATTATAATCGATGTCCATCGAGCAAAGCAGCAATGCACTGCTTAGCGACCGTCAAACCGACGCCAACTGAGTTAGCGTATACCTATACACCTGCTGGTTATTAAGAAATAGTGATCTTTAGTACTTCCACTAAAATGAATTAAAGCGTATGTGATTCCAGATTATAAATAATAATAATAATAAATAAATTGTTTATTGAGCTTTAGCATTGGTAAAATTAAAACACTTACGGACAATATTCACAAAGATTAAATACAGTAAAAATAACAGTCGTGTCGGAAGTATTATTGAGTTCTGGTACACAAAGAAAGATTTAACTTGTGGTATGGGTACCAGTATTCTCAAGCGCGAGCCTATCAAACATAAAAAAAAAAAAAAAATTCTTCATACCAAGTGCCACATCAAAAATTCGACACAAAGTTCAATACAGAACAGCCCTTTCATCTGTGTGTGTGAGTGTAGTGAGTGTGAAGTTATGACTTTGTGAAGTGGTGTATGTTTTTAGATTATAATCTATCTGTGTGAAAAAATTCATCCAGATCCATTCAACACAGACGTACATCCAACTTCGTCAACTTTTACATTTAAAATATTAGTAGGATAATACAATTTAGGCACCTACGTTAAATCTGCTTAGAGAAGGGTTTTGATCAATATTGAAACGTCTTCCAAGAAACTTGCGCGATTCTTCCTTCGTTTATGATGGACAAAAACATAAAACTTGTACGCAGCCATAAGGAAAATAATCAGAATATTGCACACTTAACCAGTATAGATTTCACCCCCGTCATTACTTGTTAGTGCAATAAAAGGACGCCAGGCTGTCTCGTTTGTTTTACTAAGGGCCGATATCACCATTTGCTCTATAAACTAAGTTTTACTGAAATAGGCTTAGCGTAAAAAATAAAAATTATAATAAATATTATAGTGAGTTAACCTTAAAAGATAGACGTAATACTTTCGCGGACTTTTTTTTAGAACTTTAAAAGGAGAACAATTCCGTCATAGATAATTTTTGCGTAACTTTAATTTCGTTTACGCAGCGCACGCAACTGAAGCTCTCAAAAGGATTTTTTCCCGTTTTTCATTGATGCTTCGCTCCTGTTAGTCGCAGCGTGATGTGATATAGCCTATAGCCTTCCTCGATAAATAGCAACACAAAAATATTTTTTCAATTTGATCCAGGATTAGCGCGTTCAACCAAACAAACAAACTCTTTAGCTTTATGATAGCGGCTAAATGCGTTTAAACGTCGAAAACTGGGCATTTAGAATTGGTGAAATCGGCCCTAAGTCAGGATCGCGGTTTCGCCCACTCCAAAAACTATTAACAAAGTAAAAATATGTTGTCAAGTACGTATGGTACTATTTCTCAGTTTTTATGGCATCGTATATTTCATTTCGACAAACGGATTGTAGACTTACGGTTTTTATATTTATATCGATGAGTGTGTGAAATTATAAATTCTTAAGTCAAGAAAGCCCCCGTCCTTTATTTACGGGGGATTTTTTTAATTTGTACTGTATTTTTTTTTTTTTTGGAAGTCGGTTGTTTTTTTTTTGTAAAAAAGTTTTTTAGCCTCATGCATTTCTAATCAAACCATCTTCCTAAGCCGTTCATAGACGGACTGTTTAGAGCAGTCGAGACCAACTGCACGAGAGCAGTCGTGTTGCGGATGGGACCTCCATAGACGGCGTACTTGAAGCAGTCAATACATTTTTAGCTGCAAAAACAAATGAACTCCTTGATCCGTGTATGGCAATAGTCAGTTTTGTATTGAAACTGCAGATCGTCCAACAGTAAACGCTTGAAGCTGTCGGCATTGACCTCTCCAAGCAGTCCATCTATGGCAGCACTTATACTGCAAAAAACAACCAAACATCTAAACATCCAGTTTGCATGTAAAATATATCCATCATTTCAGGAGATGGAACCGCCATTTCAAGAGAAGGAGAGAGAGGAGGAAAAAGCGTCCCTCATTACAAGTCAGTGCAATAAAATGCCGCCAGGCAGTCGCAATGGTATTACTTGATTACAATGAACGCCAGTTGATTAGAAACGTACCTACACAAGCTTGGCATTTCTTATTTTTCCTTATTTACGGCAGAAGCGTGAATCAGTACTTCTCTATCTCTTTTTTTTTCATAATATAAGTTAAAGTCGCTTTCCACGTCTGTCTGTTTCTTCGCTGACTCCTCCTAAACCACGCAGCGGATTGTAATGCGGTTTTCACTAATAGAAAGAGCTATAAACGAGGAAGGTTTGTGAGTATAATTTCTTCACGTGTGGAGTTGGGGCGGGTCGCTAGATTGAAGTAAAAAAGGTTTAGTGAATACTTAGTTAACATAACCTAACAATTTTCAGCCACGCTTAAATTCCTTCTTTCTGTTTTAGAGTAAAAATCAAGAATTTTAATCTTGTCCATTAAAAATATTAATTTTAAACTGTTCGTTAAAACTTATAACTCGTACATGTAATGACGCAACATAGCAATTATGTAGAATAATTTGGAGGTCTGCTTCGTTAGCTGTACGTAGAACTTTTTTTTTTTGGGGGGATTTGGGAAATCATCCAATGACTTCTCCCCCTCTGGGTGTCGTGGGAGGGCGTGTTAGATTCTTACTGACTAAAACCCACCCCTGTTCCTTCCCTGTCTGAGTGCCCAGGGGTGCGGTAGCTCATTTTGCGGTAACGAATTTATCCGCTACCTACCTACCTAGGCATGCAGGCACCGGCCACGATGGGCCCCGTCAGTGGTGGCTGACACTCATCTCTTTGAGGCGCGTGTGGAACACTACGCGCCGTCGACTCACGGACCTGGTGCTGATCGGACGGCGAGCTACCCACTGCTCGCCGTCCGCAGGCCCGGGTCTACGGTGGCCGGAGATCGTCTCGCGACGTCCTACGCCCAGTACGCCCAGAACCTCTCCTAGCTGTAGGTATGTAGAACTAAGTTTTGGCAACGGTTTCGTTCGCGTTAAAGTCTCTCCTGTGTTTATTTTTGTACAATATTTTAAATGACAATATTTATTTTAAGTGGTATTTTCACCACTAAAAATTGGTTTTTAAATAAATAATAAATAAATAAATATTCCACAACTATCACACAACGCCATCTAGTCCCAAGCTAAGCAGAGCTTGTGTTATGGGTACTAGACAACTGATAAACATACTTATATATTTCTAAATACATACATATTATAGATAAATTACACCCAGACACAGAACAAATGATCGTGCTCATCACACAAACATTTGTCCTGGGTGGGAATCGAACCCACGACCTCCGGCATAGCAGTCAGGGTCACTAACCACTAGACCAACAGGCCAGTCAAATGAAACAGCAATTAGGATTTCAAATATTGGTTATAATAATAAAGAGTGGGCGGTGGTTGCGACATGTCTTTATCTCTTTTATAAATAAATACGCACCTACTGGCGGTGACGTCATATGTCAGTGTGACCATCATTTTCCTATGTTTTGTCAGTTTTCCCCTTCCACCAAAATTGAAAGGTTTCTGACTTACTTAAATTTTATCGGATTTGTAAAATGCTTTCCGATTTTTAATAGTAACTTTTTGATACAAATAATAAAAAGAATTAGTCAACGACCAAGTTTTCTATGTATATACCTACTGATACATACATAGAACAACGCTTTAATTAATTTGGACCAAACCATGGTTTATCCGTGTTCCAAAGTTCATCCTAATGGATCTGCCAGTGCTTTCAATTGCATGAAAGTCGGAAATTATGCCTTAGTCTGATTTTTGCCATCGTGACTTTTTGTTACCCAGTCAAGTGCTATGAAGATACATGGGAGTGCGCTGATCATGGTGACGTGACAATACGGTGACAAATAGTTCCTAGGTGACTGAATTCTGAAGGATACTGACGTAGTTGAGAATGTAGAGTGTAAAGTTTTCCTTGAAACAATCTAGTATGCACCCAGTAGCGTTTGACAGTGACAAAAAGTCACGGTGACAAAATTCACCAAAGGCAGGAAGGAACAGGGGTGGGTTTTAGTCAGTAAGAGTCTGACACGCCCTCCCGCTCCGCCCAGAGCGAGCGAAGTCATAGGATGATTTCCCACCCCACAAAAAAAAAAAAAAAGTCAGCGGCTAGCCTTAGCGTACTTTTGGGATGCAAACTACCCTTTGCTTTTCTCCAAGGTGTATAGCTGTATAAAATCATACATTTCTAGGTAGCGGTTTATGTGTGAAAACGTAACGGACAAATAGAAATACTTTCGCATTAATTTATAATATTAGTACTCCCAAGAAAGTAGTGGAATAAACCACTTTGTTACTTCCACAAAACACTGCGACTTTTTAAGTCAGATTGGACCTGTAAAAATTCGGCTCACAACCAAAGTGTGCGAGGCCACAGGACTTATCAACGCAGTGTTGGCTGGTTGCCAAGTCAGGTCCATTTGTTACTTGCATAATAAGAGATAAGACAGACACACAGCCATTGCTAGCGTTTTTCTAGTTTGTAAACAAAACGAGGATACAGTGACATATTGGACGCTTGGTTCCATGATCGCAAGTTTTGATAGTCACAACAGAAGACTATTTAACCCGTGGCGCGTCCAATTAGCTAATACAATAGATTTTAATTACGTCTCGCCCACCATATGTCCGGTAGACGCGCAGAGTTAAATTTAAAATGATCAAAACTAAATCCATTATACTTTGTGAGGGTACCTACAGAAGTCCAAACGCCTCCTGCCGTATGCTCTACGTGGAGGTCGTACGGGGCACCGGTGTGGGCGCGCTCCTTGAGGCGGCGAACAGCTCGCCGGCCGAGCGCGTCCCAAAGGGATGCATCCGGCTGGTCCGGGGATACCGCACGGTCTCCGGTGAGGCAGCGAGCCTCCATGCCGGACCGACGCCATGGGATCTGGAGGCCAAGGTCCTCGTGCTCCTCTGGGAGTTGCGCGAGGAGGTGAAACGCCGGGGCAAAACTCCACCGCGACACCCCGTGGCTCGGCGGACCGAGCTCCGGCACGATCTCATGGTGACATAGAGAGAGCGACTGTCGCAACCCAGCGCTGGGCACACCACAATTGCGGCGGTAGTGCCCCTCTTTGAGGAGTGGCTGGAGAGGCGCCACGGCGTCCTCAACTTCCGCCTGACGGAGGTCGTCACCGGACACGGTTGTTTCGGGAGGTTCCTGTGTCGGATAAGGCGGGAGGAAACGCCTGGGTGTCAATATTGTGCGGATCGCCCAGAGAACACGGTGGAGCATACGGTGGAGATCTGCCACGCTTGGGCGGAGCACCGCCGTGTCCTCGTGGAGACGATCGGTGGCAGCGACCTTTCGCGCCCGGTCCTGGATCAGGCCATGGTACGGAGCAAGAGAGAATGGGAAGCAATCATCTCCTTCTGCGAAGCTTAATGTTCGCAAAGGAGGAGGCAAAATGCGTGAGGGAGAGGCAATCCTCGCGCCCTCACGCCCCTAGCCGCTGCAGGAGACAACCTGGGCGTCGAGAGTCGCAAGCCGATTCCCGGCCACCATAGGCACGGGCTTGCGGCGAGTAATGGGTAGCGCGCCATCCGATATGGACCAGGCCCGAGTCGATGGCGCGTAGTGTTCTACGCACACCTTATAGAGAAGTCTGCAGTGATTGACGGGGTTCACTAGCGCCGATAATTGTCAGGGTCGCGGGAGTGTGTTTGAAAGAATCACCGGGCCCCTGGCACGGGCAACTGAAGGAACACGGCCGGGTTTTAGTCAGTAAGAGACACAGACACAACGGGCAAAGTTATTTAGCCTCTGAAAGCCGCCATTCGTCAAACGTACCATCCTTCAAGCCCCGCCCGCATACGACAAACCGGATTCAAATGTCAGTTTGACATTTTTTCTCAGTTATGACAGCATATATTTTTTGTCGGAGGACACCTGAGACGACCAATAATGTCTATGGCCAAGCGTGTAAATGTTGCCACAGCATAAAATACATTGCGTTTTGGTAATAATAGAGGTAATAAACGAGTCACTTTTGTCTACATTTCTTTCTCACTTCCCCTATCGCAGGTCTGCTGGTAGAAATTTCTTAAGAAATAAGCAGTTCCTTTGTACTATATTTATAATTATATTTATTGTTACTGTGTTCTGTGTGTACATAAATGATTAAATAAATAAATAAATCGCAAAACTCACTGGTGAGTTTCAGTGCTCAACGTGGTTTCCATCAATGAAACTCACCTGTGAGTATCCGGGCTTTACAGGTTAATGATTTCCCACCCAAAAAAAGGGGTACAGAAGGACAAAGACCTCTCATTCAGAAAAAAAATACTGATCCCGAGAGAAAGAACAATAACTTTCGAAGGTCACAATTGCTTTAGGATGCTAGATGGCGCTACGGATCTTGCTGATAATTGTGCTACCGTGCGAAGCCGGGCGGGTCGCTAATTATAGGATAAAAGTAAATAAGCTAGGCCGTCTGAGTTAATCCCTGATCCAGATATAATTTAGCTAGTACCAAAACTGCGTATTACAAAGACTTAAGCAGTTCCAACCACTGTAAGTAATGGGACGGACCTATCCGCCCGGAATTGGGACCCTAAGAGATTATCATGTGATGTCTTAATATTCATTGATTTAGTATTTTACAGGTTAATGATCTTGATCATGGGAGATGGTTTTCTAATGCTAGATGGTTTCTAATCACTATGAAATTCACTGTAGTTTTGACCTTAAAATTTTAAGTAAGCATTAGGTTTAAAATACTGGCACAAGAGCTAAGATTAAAGTCTAAAATAGTTAGATATGTCTTGACCATCCATCACCATGGATCGAGTACGGAACGAGGTGATACGGCTGAGAACCATCGTTGTCGGAATAGCTCACAGAATAAGCAAGCTGAAGTGGCAATGGGCTGGCCATATTAGCCGTAGAGGTTTCCACTCGAGAACACGTCTACCCCAACGATCATCGGCGTTGGAGTAGACGTGTTCTCGAGTGGAAACCGTGAATCGGCAAACGTAAGGTAGGACGCCCTCAGGCTAGGTGGAGCGATGATCTTCGCAGGGTGGCTGGTAGCAGCTGGATGAGAGTTGCCGAGAATCGAGCTGAATGGCGTGCAATTGGAGAGGCCTATGTTCAGCAGTAGATTGCTATAGGCTGAAGATGATGATAATGATGATCGATGGATCATCATTATCATCAGTCGAGTTACGACTCATCTCCTGTGGCGACTAGGGGCGTAGGGTGCGAGGATTCACTCTCCTTCCCGCGTTCCGCCTCGCCGCTTTCGATTTTTTGAGTCTAAGACATGCCTATTCCCTCACAATATTTTCATCACCGTTTTGAGAGCAGTAGTGATGAAATAATTAACACAAGCTAAAGCGCCTGCCTGGGTTTGAACTCACGACCTACAACTTGTAAGTCACGACCCATTCTCTCTCATTCAAGATTGATGTTATGATTCATGTTTATGTCCATAAACATGAATCCCACTCACGGAAGTTCTGCCCGGGGGTTGAGGATAAATTCGAAACAGAGTTACCTCGCCCCTGGGCACTAAGGGCAGGAAGGAACAGGGGTGGGTTTAGTGAATAAGTATCTGACATTGGATGATTTCCCACCCCACAAAAAAAAAGTCACGGAAGTTACTTTTAAAATACCCATCTAAGTATACTCAATAATCTTACTACTTGAACTAATGCTTCCATTTATGAAACCATCAGGCCACATTACATTAGCTAACTAAAACATTTAACGATCAATTTGATAGTGAGCCATTTCACGTGTCCGCGAGTGTACGACATCATAATGGCGGTCAGTGGAGCGCGTGATTGACAGCTAGATTGAATGAAGTAGTGATTATGAGTGTAAGCTACAATATGTGTTTTAATGCATATCACTTGTTGAACGGATGATTTACAAAGCCTCCTAACCATCAGCTCCCACGACTTACAAACTAAACAATTTGACGATCAATTTAATAGAGAGCCATTTCTCTTATCCGCGAGTGTACGACATCATAAATTGTGGTCAGTGGAGTGCGTTGCAGCGCAATCTCCTACATTATAATGGATCCACTTATGGGACTGACAGCTGGATTCATATCACTTGTCAAATGGATAATTTACAAAGCTGTCAGTTTCCATGATATTGGCAAACTAAAACATTTGACGATCAATTTAATAGTGAGCCATTTCTCGTGTCCGCAAATGTGTACGACATCAATCTTCTGCATTATAATGGATCTAGGGTATGTGACTGACATCTGAGTTGGATGAAGTAAAGTTGAGTGAGGGCTACAATCAATGTTTTAATTCGTATCACTTGTACATATGTGTGATTTAAAAGCTCCCATAACATTAGCCAACCAAAACATTTGACGATCAATTTAATGGTGAGCCATTTCTCGTGTCCGCCAGCGTACGACGTCATAATGGCGGTCAGTGGAGTGCGTTGCAGTGCAATCTCCTATCTTATAATGGATCAAGGTATGTGCCTGACATCTGGATCGAATGAAGTGGGTATGTGAATGTATTGAAGTGTATGGATTTGATTATATTACTGGTTATTATGGAATACGGAGGGATGTATGATTATGAAACGTATGTTTGTTAAAAATTGTGATAAATCCATATTCATGGAGTTAAGTAAGCCATCGATCGTAATTTCAATTTTCGCATCAGCTAAAAATATTACGGCATGGAGGCAATTGACAGGAGACGGAGGACGAAGTCAATCCCAAATCTTTTCGACTTTTCAAAGGCTTGTCAAAAGTGCAGATTTTTTAGGAAAATGACCACGTAACATTACGGTAGTATCAGTCACTAATTACCAGTCACCATAGGGGGCACCCTATGGTGACTGTTTTTCTGTTTTTTTTTATTACCAGGCATGGTAATAAAAAAAAAACAGAAAAACATTCAATGAGACAGAACGGCGTCACGCGGCTAACAGCTGATAGGTATAGGCGAGCGCGCGCGAATTTCATACGGCTGTATGAAATGCTGTGCGGCTGTGTGTTATTGTGATAAAAGTGAATGAGTATAAAAATAACCTTTCCACTAATAATGCCATTTTATCTAGAGTCCAATTTTTTGAGCATGTATGATTTTCGTCACTAATAAGCAAACGATCGTTCGAGCGATTGCCTACTGCGCTGTGTCGCGGATTCAATTACCGCATGGAATAAATATTTGTATGGTCTACAGATACATAGTTGTTCCGAGTCTGAATTATTGTGTATGTAAGTTACATGGTTGTGAAAGCACCCAAGATAGAGTAATTCTTAGTGTAAGTGTTAGCAAAGTTATCTTAAAAAGAAGACGAAGAAAGACGCCACTTTAAATGTTACTCTGCAAACCTTGCTAGGTTTGCAGAGTAACATTTAAAGTGGCGAAAATAATAAAAAAAAACGAGTGAGCTTTAGGTACAGTAGTCGCATAATTATGATGTGTAACATTTGACATCTCACCTTGGTATGCAACATTAACATTCTATCCTGAAAAATAAAAAAAAATAAGATTTTGACCACGCGCAGACTTATCCAGCGCGCGCTCATTGGTCAAATCAAATAGCTCTTACTCATTGGTCAAATCAAACAGCGCGCGCTTCCCTTGCTTCCGCACACACACACACGCTTCCGTCCCATTTCATGAAATCATTCCCACAGATTAGAAAAATGTGTTTCTAAAAACTTACATTATGTCATCCTCTATCAATGGCATTTATTTTCCAATCTCATATATCAAAAAAGGATATCCGGTCTCAGGATGTGCCTGACGTTTTGCAGATTGCGTAAAAAACTTCCGACAGGCAAACAACTTCGAACGCGTGAAATTGAGTAAAAACATGTTTTAGGATTCCGAAAGTTATGATTGGATTTCAATAAATCGGCTGATTGCAAAAAATGTTTATGTCATGTTGGAATTTATGATAATGACCCGTGATTCATGATTTTTATACACATGGTAAATTTCTCCATTTATAACATTTATCATCTACAGCAGAGAGTAGTGGTGGCCCAGTGGTATTGGCCGCGACTTACAAGTTGTAGGTATTGAGTTCAAACCCAGGCAGGCGGTTTACTTTGTGTAAATTATTTCATCACCACTGCTCTCAAAAAGGAGAAGAAAAACATCGTGAGGAAACCGGCATATCCTAGAACCAAAAATTCGAAGACATGTGACATCCACCAATCCGCATTGGGCCCGCGTGGTGGATTTTGGCTCACATCCCTCTCACAGAGAGGAGGCCTGTGCCCCAGCAATAGGGACATTAAAAGGCTGATGATCATCTACAGCATGTAACAAAAACCCTGTCCGATCCAATAAAGTCGTGTTACTGGTTTAACATACGTACTAGAAAAAGTTGTAAAAAAAATGTAACTCATAAAAACCCAAAACTTAATATGCGAAATTGAACACTAAATATGGCAAATTTTCATAAGTTGACAACACCTCACTGGCCGGCGAAATCTTTTCAGTTTTACCTATTTTTATTTCAAACGATACCGCCCTGCACTAGCCGCGCTGTAGGCACTCTGTCTCGCTCAGGCGGCATCTTTGAAACGAAACAGTAGATGAACTTTGTTGAGCGCTCAGTGTTGCCTTTAGCCTATATAAGTTTTTTTTTTTTAAATTAATTATTTTCATTGGGGAAAAATAATTATCTCGTATCCATTAAATTATTACGTTTAATACCCTTCAGGTTCGGACAGGGTTTTGGTTACATGCTGTGTAAGGGTTTAGATAATTATGAAAGAAAGAAAGAAAAAAAAATTGTGAATACCACAGAAAAACACAAAATAAAGTAAAATATTAACAATGCATGACGGATAACTAATAAATAATAATAAAAGAATAATAACTAACAAAAGACATGTGCGAAGCCAAAATGCTCCTAACTCAGCATAACGCACTCGCGCACGCTTCGCCCTTGTATTCTGATAGAGCTGAATAGCTTGGGTTATTAGTCGGTTCCTATAGGTAGGATGGAGTAATAACAAAATCTTATTTGAGACAGTTCTTTGAAATTCATTATCAAAGATACCACTTCTCTCTTGCATAACGTTAACAGTGGTGCCGATTCTCTTGTTGAATAACTAAACTAAAATAAGAAAATCGCTTTCTTTTACTATAGCTATGAACTAAGTTAGAGATGTCAAATTAATTTACGCATTGCGCTTTACCCTGTTTTTAGTCGACATGTTTTTACGTGTACCCTTAATTTATATGGACACTAGTTCAACTAAATTTGACAGCTTTTTACGTCCGTCTCTTTCTTGTTTTATTAGAGAGAAAAAGATAGCAATAGCCTAAATTAAATTTTGTTTGTGCACAACAGAGTCGCTACCAATGATAAGCTATTGACCCAAATGGACCTACTAATATTATAATGCGAAAGTTTGGATGGCTAGATGTTTGTTACGCAATCACGCCAGAACCGCTCAACAGATCTGGATGAAATTTGGCAAGGATACAGATTAATGTCTGGAATAGCACATAGGCTATTAAATATAGTGAGGGAACTACTAATTTCACGCGGGCGCAGCCGCTGGCAGAAGCTATAATTCCAGTTGTCACAGCATTATCCATTTAATTAATAGAAGCTAACACAGAACCACAACTCCTTTTTCAATCGACTTTGCATTTCAAGCCGTGTCCGGCCCGTTCCCGTATCGGATAGAAACCGTATTGAATGGGACACGCGGACGGCCGGCAATTACGTAAATGGGCCGAGCCCTGAATGGTTTCAGAGCGCACGCGAAGCGACAAATGCATGAGAACGGAATGTTCGGAGAATTTTATGTTTTTGCAGGCTTTTGCTTTGCTGGCTTGTGAAGTTACCCGCATTCAGTATTTTGTGTTCGGTCTAGCAAAAAAGTCAAATAAAGTAACCTTTTTTGTTTTTTTTTTTAAAAGACCTTTCATTTGATACGCCTCATAGTCTTTATTCTGCATTCAATGTTTACTATTGATTGAACTAACTGAAGACGAGGAGTCTTCAGTTTGGTCACAAAATTATTTCTCGTAGGTAGTTCGTTTTGTACGAATACTTTAAAGAACTGATACAGGCTTTATTTGAAATTCTCTTGTTTAATCATTTACAACTTGTTCAAAACAAAGCTATAACGTAACAGTAACAGCTTTATCGGGATGTGGTCGAAGATAGAGAACGCTTGCCTAGAATTAACCTATTCACTCTTGTCTTAAAGACTCCCAGGTATCAGGAAACACTGACTCTGACAGGGAATCCCACTCCTTAGCTGTACGCACAATGAATGTGTTCCCATGTTCCCAAAACGTTTCGTGCGTGTGGGTGGAATCTCCACCATGTACCGGTGGCGCATCGCCGTACGTCTTGACTTGTGGTCCGATGGTGGAACGGGTTTGTACTTCAGGAGAAATTGAAAATATCTTGATTGTTTTCATGTTATAAAACATACCAGTGGATAACTTGTAGATATAAATTTAAAATAATGAAAACAATAACCAATTTGTACCTGAGCACATGAAAATGATAATAAAAGATATAATTCATAACAATGTTTCCTTAAACATCGTTATTAATAGTATAGATCATGTATAGTGACAGAAACCTTTCCCTGTCACTCAAAACTTTCTTATCATAAGTAACCGACCTCAGCTCACCAGTTTCGTCCCAAGATTTAATTTTATTCTACTCGCTGACTGCAAGCACAAGCAGGGCAAAGTTTGCGCCAAGAGTTTAGTGCTTGGCAAACTTGGCGATTAGAAACTTGCCTTAATTTGCGATCCCACACATCTGCGGGATTCATAGTTGCGAGATTGCTCCAAGTTGCAGATTGCAGCTTGGTTTCTTGATAAACATTGATAAGTTGAACTATGTTGAAAAGAAGAAAGGTTTTGACGATGTTGTTCACAGAAAAATCTTTAAGTTCAATAAAACAATCTAAATAGTGTGATCGTTGTATAGTAACTTTGGTAAAACAGCGCTAAAGCTGTCAGAACGGAAAACAGGTAGAGGCTGCCCGCCATTGGTGGTCCAAAGTCGAGAGAGACCTGCCCAATTGCGAGAGCTGACAACTCAGGATAGAATAATCTGATGCAGAAAGGTGAGGAGACATGACCGCAAATAATGGGAACAGAAGAGGTCAAAAAAGAACTTGTATAGTTGAGTGCAGAATGTTTTGAACTTTGCAAAACTTTTAATTAAAAGCCAGGTTTGTTAATAATAAGAAGAAAATAGATATAATAAAAAATATAACTTTCTATGTCGTATATGACCTACACGAAGTTAACTATCCTTCTACCAGCATACTGTAACCAAACCAGTTAAAATTTTTATCTTCTCCGATTCGGCCATATAACAACTCAATAGTTTCGGATTCATGATGCGCAAAGTTGATTCTCCCAATATTATTTTGTTATCTGTGGAGTTATAGAAGACGTGCATCATATCCTGTCGGAGTGTGTTCATATGGGATCCAAAGACAGCAATAGTTTTAATGTAGGCTTCTATAACAGCGTTCTAACTTCACCATTATCTTATCATATGAGGCTAGAACGTTTTATCGTATTATTATAATAGGTATAAGGTTGCGGGTAGACTAGTATATAAGTATGTACTTTTAAATCATTTATATTAAATCATTGGGGTGACATATTCTGTATAGAAAAACTCTGTATATAAATTAATATTTAAAAAAAAATTGTCTTGGGAAATATTTCATACTAAAAGTAATTGAAGAGCATAAAATTGCTTAATTTTTTTTGTTGACAGAGCGTCTTGCTCGTAACTGCATACTAAGTAGGTATTGCTGTATTACCGATAGGTCAGCAATCGATTACAATACTACACAATGTGCACTGTGACATGTTGCCAATACTCAATCAATCAACTCAGTCTGTCACAGCCGTTGCTGGACAAACTGAGCTATACTTATGTCATTACTTAGTATTTTTTAAGCCAGACCATTACACCTAAACATATGGCAGTGGTGTCACGACCGTTACAACTGACCACGGATCCTTTAATAAGTACATCTCTGTCATAGGAGTTACAGACAGACCACTTTGCATAGCCTGCATGGAGGAGTATAAGACAGCAGCTCATCTGCTACTAAGCTGCCCAGTGATTGCTAGATATAGGGTAAAATACTTCAGAAATCCAGGTAACCTTCATGGGATATTCAGTAAGATTAGGGGGCTGCTGGCCTTCCTTGAAGGGCTGGGGTGGATCGCATAACAAACCCGTCCCACTTGTACGTTATGCAGGATGTTACGGAAAGGTGTGGTCATATTTTAAGAATCGGTTCTGCGAAATGGACCATTTCACTAAGAAATAATAGAAAATTCCCAAAAACAAATTGGACTTTCCATAAAAAGTTATCCACAGCTGATCAATATTTGTAAGAAGTAAAATTTTTGTTTGAGAATTTCCTCAGATTTTCTTGAAGAAAGTTGTTCATATCGATGGGCAGATGCAGTTCTTGAAATATGACCACACCTTTCCGTTACACCCTGTATATGCGCAATGGACGTGAAGTTGCGAATACCAGCCCGACATACAATACAATGATACCTTGTACGTACAGGCACAAAGACATACTCCGTGCTGCTGCCAAATACTCTGCCCAACTAGGTAATCGAAACCAACACCCTATCTCTAGTAACCGTAAAGGGATCACTTAGCCATTGAAGAAGTTTAGGAAGAAACCAAAATAATATAGCTCTTAAAACATTTCCAAGATCAAAAACCTCGTTTATTGTTTAAGCTCTTTACTCTCAGTCTTGCCATGGTGAAAATAAAGTGCCAGCTAGGCGCGTGTCGGACCATGCGCAGTGTAAGGTCCCGTAGTAGCCCGTTATAAGATACGGGTGGAAGACCTATCCAACGATACCCCACACAATGGGATAGATGACAATTTTTTTTAAAGATTTTATTTTCCGCTCTGTCGGCGAAATTACAGCATTTTATGGTTCCGTACCCGAAGGGTCCAAACGGAGCCCTATTGCTATCACTCACGTGTCCGTCTGTCTGTATGTCCGTTGTCTGTCACACAGGTTTTACAGCCAAACGGTTGGAGCTACAGTCTTCAAATTTTCACAGTTTAAGCATCTTGTTGACCCAATCCCGTACAAATAGTCAAAAATTGGAACGGAACCCTAAATGTGCAAATTGCGATACGCACTTGGCCGGTTTTGTTATTAGTACTAACAGTCTCTAAGCTGAGCTGCGAACAAACAATAAGGATGTTTTCCTTGTTAGAACTACGGAACCCTAAAAAGGTTTCAGCCTAGTAAAAAATAAACCAAGACAAATAACTTGGCCCAGTTTGTGTGGCACCCCTGACGAGGTTACGTCTCTCAAGTCAAGCCGACAGGGCTGACAGCTCGAGACTTTGTTTACTACACACAGCGACTGTTACTGCTTGGTAGTGCAGTATTTTTTTTATGGAGAGAAATTTGTGTGTTGGGATTGGGAGTCTACTTTTTAGGTGAAGATACTGTTTTCTTGCAGTAGTTTGGTTTGTTAGAAAAAAACTGTTAGAGCTAAGCTTAGAAATTACTAAAGTGAATTTTCAAGTCCACTTACCAACGGTGACATACCCAATTACCCATTTATTTCAGGATGCTAAATATTTTGCCTATCCTACACGTCCGCTTCTCTGCATGGGGTACTCTGCGTAAGTTTTACTTTTAAATTTTTCATAAAGTTCTTATTTTTTTCTGTGGCGCAATGTTTTCCCAGCATGAAATAAAATAGACTACGGATATCAGTGTTGACGACTTCTCTTTTAGAGCGGAATCCTTTGGGATACGTATACCTACAGTACTCCGTACGTGATTTTGTTGAATAATTCCAGTTGCTACGAGCCCTGAATATCGTCATAATTATATTTTTATAACGCTCTGAAAAACTCAAAATATACGTAAAAATTGATGGCATTCAGTCATATTGAGTATCGTTATTGCGAAACCATAAAACTCAATTCTGAATTCAATTTGACAGGACACGTTTGACATTGACAGCTGTCAAATCGAATACAAAATTGAATTTTAGCAGAACAGTAGCTAGCGGCCAAGCTGACTATGCTCTGTTCACACTTCACAGTGAATTAATGGCCACTGTACGTGACAACCTTGATGGGATTACGTCACACGAGTCAAACGAATGGGTGAGAGTAGAGTAGTTTGTTTACAAGCCACTTTTCCAGGTAATTTGGTACTCCTGGTGAAAATGGACGACTATTTTCTGCATTATTGTGACTTCTGGGAAAGTCTGAATGGAGAAGACTGTAAATATGGGTGTTCACCAGCTTTGCACTCTTTGAAAGAGATTTTTCTTTGAAATTTTCTATTATTATATAATTTAAACGTTAATTAATTAAGCAAGAGTCATATCTCGAAGTAGCTTTACAAATCTAGATACCAACGAGAGGCTTGTTGGCCAAGTGCGAGTTGGATTTGCACACGAAGGGTTCCGTACCTTAAACTGAAATAATCACATTTCTTGTATACAACTATCTACTTATTACGGTTGATGAGACACAGCCCGCTTACAGACAGATGGACAGCGGATGCTTAATAATAGTATTCCATTAGTTACCCTTCGAGTATGGAACCCTACAAAGCCTGAACACAGTCAAAGTCATCTCACACGTTCTCAGTGTTACCATTTACAATTTAAAGTGGGTGAAACCAAGAACAGTAATGAAAATAAAATAACTTAAACCCACATTACCGCAGTGGAAACCAACCTTAAAATAATCAGAACCATGACCCGCAGATCGTAGCCACAATTTCCTTCATAACCGCCGATGCCCGACCCCAATTGGAGATTCATTCATCAATGCAAAATTGGACTGGCGTACAGTCAGCTGAAGAGTTTGGTGTGCAGGCAAGAAATAAATCCTACTAATATTGTAAATGCGTAAGTTTGGAGGGCTGGATATTTGTTACTCAATCACGCCAGAACGACTGAACAGATCTGAATGAAATTTGGCACAAAGATAGATTATAGTCTGGAATAGCATATAGGCTATAGTTTTACAATGAGAGCAATTCTGATTCCACGCGGACGAAACCGCTGGCAGAAGCTAGTGTCTTTATATTTTGCTGGTAGTGAGAGTTGCTTCGGCCTAGTTTCTAGTTTTAGATTTCTAAAAATCTTGAATTCGTTCATTCATTTTAGTTAACTGTGTTGCAGTATACACACCACCTAAATTCTAGGCTAAAAAGCGTGAAATTTTGAATGAGAGTTCATAACGAAGAATGAACTTGAAATGATGATGATGGTGATAGTTTGTCGTGTTTGATGAAAGGAAATGGCATCTGGTGAACGTCTTGTCAGTAAATAATTATATTAGATTTTTAAAAGCGAACAGCAATCTCTCAATCGACTTAAATAACAGTTTCGGTAAATAACTTTCAAACAAAGGGCTTACACTGATATGCGATTATAGACTAAATAATGTTTTTGTATAATAATGTGAACCCTTTCGGTATGTGCACATTCAGCGTAATTTTATTGTATCTTGGTGATACTCTCTTTTTTTACCTGTGTTTTCTATTCTATTCTTATGGTCGATAGCCTCTATCCTCGATAGTCTCACTTATTAATTTTGTCGACTGTACCCAACCCGTCACATGACTTTGAATCGCGAATATTAGAGAAGGGTCCGAGGTCCGGTCCAACCCTTTCGGATCCAAGCGTTACTTTATTATTATCTATATTGATTCCGGACGAAGCTCTTATGATTCTAGGTCGAGTTTCTTTGGCTAAGATTTCTTACGCTCAATCTTATTGTTTGTTCAGCAAAATCGGTGAAATATTTCTTTACTGATTTGGGTGTGTAAGATAAATTGACTTTTTCTTTGGATGGACTTTTTTGGGCTTCTTTTTTGGAGGCTGAATTCTTGAATTGGTGATTTAGGGGTTCAATGTTTTTACTGTCGCTCTAGCGATATCACAGTATATTACTGTCAACTAAGTATGGCATTTTTTTCGGCCAAAGAATCAGTATTGCCATTCAACGCGGCAATGCCGCAAGTGTTTTGGGCACTTTTCCTATTGACAGCGACGTGGGCAAATTTTTGGATGCCCAATGAGTTTTATATACGCCTCCCTTTTTTATGCCGCTTGTACATATTTTCATTTTTTGTAGCTTGTACATACTTTGTCAATTATTGTAAATCCTAAATAGCTATGTAAATAAAAGTAAAATTTTGCTTCATTATACGAAAATAATGAATACTTACCAACTATGTCACTCAGCGAAACAGAAGATCTATTTCGTCCAAAGATCACGGAATAAATACGACAGCAGCGTTAATCCGCGTTGAGCTTAAGGCGCAGTTATACGACTTTTAATGAGTTTTTAATTGAACAACACGTCTAAACGACTAGTTTTATTTCTTTAAAAAAACATTATGTTACATAAGACAATTTTTTTTTAAATTTGATATGTGAATATTTGAAATTATATTTTTTATAACATAGTGTAATTAATTTATAAAGTTATGTCTAACGCAGATGAAAAATTGAGAATCACGCATAAACTGTTAAGTGTATTTCGATGAAACTATCACCGTTTTTTTAATTTATTTATGATTAATATTTTAGTATACGTGTTTTAGTAAAATACTTGTAGTTTAATGTATAGTAAATTAATAATGCGTCTAATTTCGGACAGCGCTCCTTGATGGGCGAGTCTCGAGAGACTCAAGGTCGTTGGCAGTTAATAGCGCCTTAGTATTGACTGCCATTTCGAACCCGTAATCTTGAAAAGTGAAAAGTAACACTCACTGACACGCTTGTTTTGCATGAAAAGTTATGACAATGCAGAGGCGTCTTTGTGCTCTATGATTTTGACAGATAGATGCCAATATATTTTAGGGTCCCGTACCCGAAGGGTCCAAACGGAGCCTTTGTTGTCACTTACGTGTCCGTCTGTCTGTTCGTCCATCGTCTGTCACAACGTTTGTTACGAATAATTTTTTAACTTCCCATTGAGCTATCAACTTGAAATTTGGTGATAATGTTTATTATAACCAATACTTTACTAAAAATTACCAATATTTGGTGCTGAACCCTTAATGTGCGAAATCAAAAAAGGGGGTAAACCTTCAAAAGCCGTTTAGACTTTTGTGGGAAAATACTAAGAAGTGAGGGATTTCTTCCTCACTAAAACCATCCCAATGATCACTATCAACAGATCACTCCAAACCATCTCCATACAACAGCTGATAGAGCAAATCCCTGAGGAGACTGATATCTATAACCAATGAAAGTCATTCGTTAGTTACCACAAAGACTAACAACTGCAGGAAATAAGCAATCACGTGTAAAACTGCCTAAGTAATAATTAACTCAATTCCCTTATCATAATGAAAACATAACAAACAAATCGTACCCTTGCACGACAAAACCTCAACCATTAACATGGCTCCACACACTACATAATTCTACTCTATTACCTTGTCAACATGAATAAACATTTCAACAACGTTAGCTTGAGACAAACGCAGAACACGCTTAAGGTACTGCGCAGACCGGAGACTAGACAAAGCGACATTCTATCTGAAAGTCAGACAAAAGGTCCAAAATGTGTTGGACCGATATGCGTTACCGAAGTGTTACGTGTTCAATCCCAAACATAGGGACTGCCGACAGAAGTGAAAACTTGAAACATAGGAATAATTTTATTGTGATTTATTTTGAAGTTCAAAAGTACCAGTTTACTTTTGACCCCATTGTTGACAGACCCCCTTGATTGCATCTCTATTTCACTTTGTCTCTGGTTTTTGACATTATTAGGGTGGTATTACATTTATCCTAGATTTTTGTCCAATATCTATGTCCTATATTTGATCAAATTTCTTTGACAGATACCCATTACACTTGTCCAATATCTTTGTCCAAGATTTTAAGTAGTCTGAGAAAACGGAGGAACGTGGAGCAACTATGAATTAGCACTTCACCGGCGACTTCATCCGCGTGGCAAATGTGATACGTTGGCTAATATGCATGACACAAATCGAATTTATAGCCTTATAGCACTCACAAATAATGTAGCTTTCTACCAGTGTTTTTTTTTTAATTGGATCATGAGTTTTGGAGATTACCCCCTACAAACAAACTTACAAACAAAGCTCTTTATAATATTAGTATAGATAAATAGCTAGTATGACTACAGCTAGCAAACGGTAGTTTGCTAGCATTATTTGCTATGGTGTAGCTCAGTTGACTAAAGTCATAATTATAAAATTTAAAGTCGGCCTCGGCATTCATGTTCCAATCGTCAAATGTATGTGAAGCTATTATGTGCTATGTATAATTGCGTTCAACTATAAACCTAAAAATATAAAAGTGACTTGTTATTTCCAACCAGTTAAAATGAAGGATTTTGGGGTATGATTACATGTGACAGAACTATCTAATCCTCAGTCGATGACACTGTGTGTGTTCCCGGTGTGCGCCCTCTCTTACCCAAGACAAACGTGAGCCACGCGTAACATTATAAAGGCAGATAATCTCAGCGCTATGACTACTCCCATGGTGGTGACTTCTCATGCAAATGATGCTGTATTCCCCACGGAAGGGACGGGATGGTACACTTGAGCGGGTTGGAGTTTTAATGGTACCTAAACTGTTTTGTTGTGTAATCAATTTAAGTTTCAGGTTTTATAATGAAGAATTTGTAGGATTAAGAGTTTGCGTCTTAGAATAGAATAAAAAAGAGCGTTGTTACTGACAATTAATTTACGTTAAAACGGATGAATAATTATGAACGATACAGGGAAAGATCACAAGAATTAAAGTTATATAAAAACCAGCCAAGTGCGTGTCGGACTTAGCACATTTAGGGTTCCGTAACAAATGAGGGAATTATCGAAGAAACAAACTCTTTCATCAATATATTGGTATTTGTTAGTAAAATATACGTAATAATTAACATTATCACTACAGGAGAACCCCGTTTCTGGGCCTAACTGTTACACGAATCAGATATGTACCGAAACAATTGTCTATTTTTCTTAATTAACTCATTTAAATATTAGCCTCAATAACAACGGCCAAATGTAAAAAATAAGTAAATTACTATTTTTTGTTTTTAATAACCAGTGGCGACATCTATGATGCATCATACGAACTAAAAACACACAAATCCTGCATCGTACAAGAAGAGTTCTCATGGGGCAGTTGCCCGGACCAGACACAACACCCGTCTGGTCGGAGAATCCTCCCTTGTCAACGGAGGTTTGCGGGACTTTACACCCGATTCCGCATGCCTTCAAAAACCTTGTAATTCTTCATAACACTTATTTCATTATACGTCACTATCTTCACAATCGCTAGCATTATATAAATATAGAGTAGATACCTAACCCTATTTTTTTTTTGGGGCGTGGGAAATCATCCAAAGACATCTCCCGCTCTGGGTGGAGCGAGAGGGCGTGCCAGACCCCTGCCCTGAGTGCCCAGGGGCGAGGTAACTCTGTTTCGAATTTATCCACAACTCCTAGGCAGGCATCGGCCATGACGGGCTCCGTCATGTTTTGCTGACAACTCTTTGAGGCGTGCGTGGAACACTACGCACCGACGACTTTCGGGTCTGGTGCTGATCGGACGGCGAGCTACCCACTACTGGCTGGCCGACCACAGGAAAAATAAGATCGATTTAGTGGAAATCGATACTGTTACAAATAATTAAATAATGCTACATTGTTTTAGTATAATTGTTTGTATATATATATCTATATATATATGTAATATATCTTATATATCTAATATAAGAGCCTTACTCTTATATTAGGTCCCTACCTATGAAATCAGCGTTTTGAATGAAGAATTTTAAAGAAGTTGCATTTTTCATACTAACATTTTCTTAATTTATTTAACAACTATGAACACTAATGATTTAAAACTTTTATGCAATAATGTTTAAAAACTAAGATAACGTATGCCACTTAGATTAACCAACAAAAACAAGTTTTGGCTAAGTTAAAGCAAATATTGTGGCCATTTCTGCTAACAAAAAGAGGAGTCATTTTTAAGGTATTTTTTTTTTGTGTGTATAAAACTATAAGTAATAAGGTTTTTTACTATTGGCAGTTGTCTATGACGGTCATTATTCGATGTAATATCAAGCGATTGATGAATATTTTAATTCATAGAAGTAATAAAACGCCAATTTCATATGTAAGGACCCAATATTAAAAGCCCCCAGGTTGTAGCTATCGGGAAACACACGACATTCCATTCCTTAGCTGTACGCATAATGAATGTATTTCCGAAACATTTTATGCGTGTGGGTGGGATGTCCACCATATGGTGGTGGCGCATCGCTGTACGTCTAGTGGTTCTATAATGAAACGGACTTGTGGAATTAAACTATGTAATTCCGAAGCACACTTCCTGAAATGTAACTGATATACTTGTTTGTAATGTTGTCTTGGTTTCGATTGAACAAGCAAGCCAGTTATACTACTGCATAACGAGAATCCAATTACTGGGTTCACATCTCAGTCGCCGCCACTCCCAGTGTATTGTGCTATCAATTGATTCTCTGCGCGTGACAGAAGTGACCCGAGCGTCATTACCGGCCGTCGGCCACGCTGTCATACTCCGTGTCACGCTGTGCAGTTCCGATCAAAGGTTTCGATAGGTTGTGTTAACGCTTAAAAATATTGCAGTGTTAAGATTTAACACGACAAGGTGACTTGATAATATTTGGCTTGGTTGTAACAAAATGGAAGTTTCTGCTGTTGGTTGGTTGGTTAGTAAAATTTTATTTATAAGTTGTAGGAGGTTAAGTCAGAAAAAACTGATCCGAAAGCCTCCTGATTGCTGAGTGCGACAGGCTACTAGGTTTATTGCGCAAAAATTCACAGTTCCTGTGGTAAAGGTACTGAAGCAGCGAGGAAAAGCTAGTCTGTGGTTAATCTGCGGTAGTGAATCGTAAGCAAGTATCTATCTACAGGACGCAACGGAAATCGGAGGTCATTTTGAAGATAATTATACTGTTGGGTTTTTATATATCAATGGTTTGTGCCCATGGAAATGAACAACTGTGATCAAGGAAGCCAATAAAAGCTGTTTTACTGGTGTTTCTACTTTTTTTTTCTTATTTTTTTGATACCGACTTCCGAAATTATAGTTATTTTGTAATATTTTTTTTGGAAGACTGTTCTATTTTTTGTAAAAAAGTTTTTTTATTTTTCACTTTTTAGTTGTGGTTCTCCATCAAATTATGTTAACAACACTTATACAAACGATCGCAATAATCGCGAGTCATTTACTGTTAGATATTGAAGAATTCCACTGTTTATCTCCGAAGATCTTCATCTGATCCTAATGTATTATACCTCTACTAAAACCTCCCTTGAAAACTATGCATTTGAATAACGAAAACCCCATCCAAATCCAATCCGTCGTTTTCGATAAAATCATGCATAAACAAACATACATACATACTTTTTTTCCCAAAGCAGGAGAAGACTACGCGCCTGTGAGATGACCGGCCGCTCGGCGTCGAATAAAAAACATCCTTTTTGAAATCAGTTAAAAAAATTGAACTAACCGTACAAAGTTATCATCAGCGGATTAAAATTAGCATGAGAGGTCAAAACTTTGTTCAGATTTTGCTATGACAATCTCATAGAAAGTTGTAAATTTGCTATGGGCTGAAGCAGTGTTTAAAATATGACCACGTGTTACGTTACACCCGGTATAACTGTGTTAAAATTTATTGTGAGAAGTAATTTACTTTACCCTAGTTTTTTAGGATTGTTTCCCAAACTTACACCTTTACAGACTACGAGTATATGCCAATGCGCCCAAATTGTATTGCACATAACATCGAAGCTTATTCAATCTGCTTAACCTTTTCCCAACTATCTTGGGGTCGGCTTCCAGTCTTACCGTATGCAGCTGAATACCAGTATTTTACATGGAGCGACTGCCTGTACTGGGTAACACGATACCCCTTGGTAAGACTGGTTGTCAGACTTTCGGGCTTCTGACGACCCGTAACGACTGTCAAAGATCCACGATTGACAGCCGGGACCAACGGCTTAACGTGCTTTCCGAGGCACGGAGGAGTCTCGGTATGTAAAGATGGTCACCCATCTATGGACCAACCCCGGCAAGCGTAGCTTAACCTGATAGATCAACCCGTGCGGCAGTTATTACTTTAACCACATTTATAAAAAAACTTAACTGACGAATATGAACATGACTATCTAGTAAAAACTTTATTGATGAAAAATAAACATTGAAACGACTATCCTTTGTGGAAATAACTACCATTCCAATTAATTTCGAGTGCCGTTTCATTGATACAGCATGTTATTACTAAAAGCTAATTAGTACCGTATCGATAACTTTATACAAACGTTTATTTAGGTTATTATAACGTAAATTGCATTTTACGTTATTAAACACGAGCATTTTATTATTATAACGATTACCTAACTAAAAGTATGTCCAGATGGCAATATGTATTTACACTAGGGTCATAGGTCCGAGTGCTCATCGAGTTTTTCGGGATATCAGCAACTCATGTCATCTCGCACTCCGCGGTTCGGCGGACGGAGCTCCGGCAGGATCTCATGGCGACATGGAGACAGCGACTGTCACAACCCAGCACTGGGCACGCCACCATTGCGGCGGTAGTGCCCCTCTTTGAGGAGTGGCTGGAGAGGCGTCACGGCGTCCTCACCTTCTACCTGACGTAGGTCCTCACCGGACACGGTTGTTTCGGTAGGTTCCTGTTCCAGATCAGGCGGGAGGAAACGCCCGGGTGTTGTCACTGCGCGAATCACCCAGAGGACACGGTGGAGCATACGGTGGAGGTATGCCCCGCTTGAGCGGAGCAACGCCGTGACCTCGTGATGCGATAGGTGGTGGCGACCTCTCACGCCCTGGTTCAGGCCATGATACGAAGCGAGAGAGAATGGGAAGCAGTCTTCGCGAGCATTACTGCTTCGTGGAAGGCAGAGGCGGGACGCGTGAGTGAAACGGAGTGGCCCTCACGGCCCCAGCCACTACCACCGCAGGAGAGGCACTGGGCGTAGGACGTCGCGAGACGATCTCCGGCCACCGTAGACACGGGTCTGCTGACGGCGAGCTGTGGGTAGCTCGCCGTTCGATTAGCACCAGGCCCGTGAGTCGACGGTGCGTAGTGTTCCACGCGCGCCTCAAACTGATTAGTGTCCGCCACCATTGACGGGGCCCATCGTGGTCGGTGCCTGCATGCCTAGGGGTAAGCGGATAAATTCTGAACATGAGTTACCGCACCTCTTTTTTTTGTGGGGTGGGAAATCATCCAATGACTTCTCCCGCTCTGGGTGGAGCGGGAGGGCGTGTCAGACTCTTAACACCCCTGGGCACTCAGGCAGGGAAGGAACAGGGGTGGGTTTTAGTCAGTAAGAGTCTGACACGCCCTCCCGCTCCACCTAGAGCAGCAGATGTCATTGGATGATATCCCAACCCACAAAAAAATAAAAAAATGTCATCCCGCACTCAATCATTCGGGATATCACAAGTCGATTCTTCACGTGACCAGAGGTCTGGGCTTTTCTTTGGCCAATGAATCAGCAGTTACTCATATGGTAACTTGATTACAGAAGATTTATTTGTTTCTTTTTATTATTGGTTAACAATATTATACAAATTTTCAACCTTCAACCAAAGGATTGAGGCGGCCCATGTCATTATTTTCATTTTGTTATTTTGTCTTGTACGTTATAAAATAAGTTAAGTAGTAGATGTAAGAACGAAATTTGTTTTATTTTATTAATTATTAGGGAAAACAAACATTACATTTTGTAGAAAACAACACAATACAAATGATCAAATGTGTAATCAACAACATTTTCCTCGGAATACTCATAGCAATCTTTGCAAAGCATACGATTTAATTAACCTAAAACTACAAAAGTTGTATTAAATATTTTTTGTTAAAACATTGTTTGTATGTCAAAAAACTCTTTTAACAGAAGATTATCTTTAAAGGAATATTAAAATTGCAACCGCTATTGTAACGCTAAGGGTCACAACACATTACTGTAACCAAATTTGTAATTTTAAATGAAAATTCAGTAATAACTCAAAAGTCCGTGGTGGCGTCAAATTGTAAAGTTTAAATTAATCCGAGGCCAGGAATGATGCTCATAACGAAGGAGTCATTTCCAGACTTTGTTATAATATAACTTTGTTTATTTACAGTCATTGCTGTCCTGAGTCCATCTTGTGTTGAATTAAATTTAATAAGTAAATAGCTTGCGGTTTTGAACTGAAATATGCCTATTTTTGACTGTGGGTGTAACAAGACGAGGAAACGAGGAAGGCCATAAAATATACAAAAAAATAGGGAGAGTTTTGTTTTCAATGTATAAGAAAACGTATGAGTCAAGAAAATAAGCCACTTAATTTCTTCTTAAATTACACAAGGTGAATCAAGACAAAGTGGCTGTCTATCAGAGATAAAGATTGTCAGAAACTCCAAAATGTAAAGTTTTGTGCAGTTGGGGCACCTTTTTATGATGGGATATCATCAAATAACTTCTCTCACTCTGAGTGGAGCGGAGTTTGTTGGACTATTTCTTCTTCCCAGCTAAAACACTATGAAGTAATGATAGGTGGGCGTTTTTGGGTGACTGCCTTTATGTAGAACCATGTTCTCACGTTCATAAAATGCTGGCGTTCAGCCTAGTTTGAATGAATGACTTTTGGATTTTTATTTTGACATGATGACATGACAGGAGCAGTGCAAGAGCAGTGGTGGCCCAGTGGTAATGGCTTACAAGTTGTAGGTCGTGAGTGCAAACCCAGGCAGATGATTACTTTGTGTAAATTATTTCATTACCACTACTTTCAAAACGGTGAAGGAAAACATCGTGAGGAAACCGGCATGTCCTAGAACCAAAAATTCGAAGACATGTGACATCCACCAACCCGCACTGGGACCGCGTGGTGGATTACTGCCCACACCCTCTCACAGAGAGGAGGCTTGTGCCCCAGCAGTGGGGACATTAAAAGGCTGATGATGATGATGATGATGATGACGACATGACAGGTGTATTTAGATATTTCTTCAATCGCCATCGCTGATAAAATGTCACTTTTTCTAAGTCCATTAGAATTACTGCAATATCTATAAAAACCTAGCCTCCTATGGACGAAAAATTTTCATTATTCATCCATAGGAATAACTATCATAAATTTACGCCACAATGCAGTAAATCTTGTTCAAAAGGAACCAATATCCTTCAATTTAAAACAAAGCTGAAGCAGAGAACCAGCATTCATTACATAAAGTGGAAACCCAAATGAGTTTACAAAATGCTTTTTAAAGCACCGGCTGCTCGTTAAGCCCGAGCCGCTCCCAAGTAGGATGACCATGACGTCTCAGTTTTTTTGGGTCATCTCCGTCGTTAATGCAAGGAGGTTCTAAGACGGGTTATGAAGAAAGTTGGTAATGACGTGGTTTCAGGATAATATATGTTTCTTTTTTATGTGGTTTAAAATTGTTGCTTAAATTGCTTGTTTTTGTCAAGCGTCGCTGTTTTGCCAATAGCAAGGTTTGATATTAAATATTGGGTTTTGTTTTTGTTGTCGTGTTTTACACTTTTTCAGTGCCGCAATCGGTTTTATTAGTCGTTTATGTAACCAATAAAAAGAATATCTCTTCAATTTTTTTTTTTCAATTTTTGCTAAATTTTAAAGTAATAAACTTAAAATGTACAAGCAAATAAAGAATAATTGTGAAAGTATATGGCAAAATTCTTCTGCATCGCTGTCAATGGGAAAAAATTACTAAATAAAAAACGCTTTTCAATTTCTCCTGATTTTGAAAAGGACTATGCCAACATTAAAATCTAGGACAATACCATTTCAATTGCAACGTGCATCCACTCCACTTTCAACGCAAAGCTCTTTCGCGCGAAAAAGGTCAAAAGTGAGAGATTGCGCGAACAAATCACATTTATTTGGATATAAAACACCGTCAGCGCCTGCCACTTGCTGATAACAGTATTCTATGCATTTTTCACACCAAAAATAACAGTGATTTTTCACGTGTGTATAATAACTGTTATTTTTTACTTGTAAAAAGTAACCGTTCTGTTTTATTTGTGAAATATCAGTGGTACTACGTGTCGAGTACAGTTGGTCGTTCCAATAAATTACATTGTTGACGCTTTTCGTGTTGAGTTTTGCGGTAGACAAATGTTTTAAGCTGATTTGTTTGTTAAACAAAAATATAGAGAATCAGCGGTTTTTAGTTGAAATTGTTTGTTTTATACTATGTACTTACACGTTTGTAAATGTTTTTTAACGGCATTCTCGCTATGTTCTGGCATTAATCACCCTTTGTAACCAACGCCACATACGCGATATACAGGTGTGTACACTAGTAACCCAAAAATATGAATAACTTAATTTTATATAGGGTACCTCTTCTTATCACACTAAATAATAATAGATTTATTTTCTATTGATTTCTTTTCGACATTGTGTATAACACCGAAACTCAGCGGATCTGCACCGACCTTTAGCTGGCAGTTAAGAATATTGAGGATTCGTTCGAGTTTATATTAAAAGCATAGGTTTTATGTCAGACTTGAGTTTTGCCCTTGCAAGTGGGCACACATGTAATTCTTATAAAATTCATTATAGAGTCTGTCGCGCCCTCATCTCTTTTCTTATCCACCTGTAGCGAGTTACCCTTTTATACACCGCACTCTCGCATTGCCAGCGAGTGAGACCTCTACCCTGAAACTACTAGAACATACCAGGATCCCCGCAGGCCCTACGGGTGCCTTGGGGTCCTACAGTACCTACTGTTTTCCGCATCGAATTAATTATAACAGGTTGAAGTACTAATTCCACGCGGGTGAAGCCTCTGGCTTAAACTAGTCTATAATATACTAAGAAAATACTTTACATTCGTTTTTATGAAACTATCACGCGGACGGAGGAACATGAAATTTGGCACAGTTATAGTTTATATGGAGTCTCTGCACTCTTTGTGCAGAAACCTAATATTTTTATAAATTAAGAAAGATTAATTTTTAGAAATAAATTAACCTGTGAAGCCCCGAATTAATAAAAAAAAACGTTACCATGCACACAATACCATGCGTTTGATAAGTATTTGTTTCGTTTCACAGTAATGTGTCATGTCTATCGTCATTGACGATAAAACCATAAAAACGTTCGTGTATAGACCACTAGTATACAATAATAAGACCAAACCGCCTTCGTAAAATAGAATATCTAAACCAGCCCTAGTACCTACAGTCCTTGTACACACTATGTACCTACGTCCCTCTACACGTATATCCCGTTAACGTCCGCCAAACATGTTCCGATACATTTACGCAATCACGCGTGCCTTGTTTCGCATGTGCTGTGGTTTTCATTTTAATTGGCTATTAAACTGCTTGTGCCCGTGCCAACTAGCACGAGATATCTATTGTAACATGTTTTGTAAATTGAAACCGTGTAAACTGCGTCGAAACGGATTTGGTAAAACATGGAATGAAAAAGCTTTGGGAAAAAAGGGGAATGGACGCTTGCATATAAATTGGGCACTCCAATTTCAAAAGAGTTTTTAATGCATGGGAGTGTAAAATTAAAAGTGCCTCTTAACGATTTTTTAAATACTTTTCTGAGCTAAGGATTCCGTAGATAGGCGCGACCAACCCGCATTGGGCCCGCGTGGTGGATTACGGCCCACACCCTCTCACAGAGAGGAGGCCTGTACCCCAGCAGTGGGGATATTAAAAAGCTGGCGATGATGATGATGATGAGATAGGTGCGATGTCATAAAGTATTTTAAGTATTTTTATTCGACCTTCCTTTTTTTCAATACCATAATATTGTGTAACATGTATTTTATCGTATTTAGAATAAATGTACTTAGATAAGATTCTCAATACTCAATACTCAATATCTTTATTGCTTTTCCATAAAATATAGGTATGCTTAGGTGGTATGTGTTTATAATAGGGATTGTTATGGACCCTGTCGGGCACAGCAAAAAGGTAGAAGAGAGGAAGCTCTATTTTAGGTAGTTATTAGATTTATATGAACTATATCGTAACTTAAAAAATAATCAATTAATTATTAAATTTAATTTTATAACCGTAGCTGGTATAAGTTTTATTTTTAGTAATGATTATATGTAGATTAATTTCTTCAATTTAATTCTATTATTTCTGTTATTTTTTCTTTTATTTATATTACTATTATTTACAAAATATTCATTTATGGAATAAAAACATTTGTTATAGATACTGATATTTAAATGTCATTCAATTTAATTCTGTTATTTATTATGTCAATTATGTAATGCTAATAATTAAATGTCGTTCAATGTACTTAATTCTATTATTTACATGTCAATTATTTAATACTAATATTCAAATGTCATTCAATTTAATTCTATTATTTATATGTCAATTATGTAATACTAATATTTAAAAGTCATTAAATTTAATTCTATTATTTATATGTCAATTATGTAATACTAATATTTAAATGTCATTTTAATTTAATTCTAATATTTAAATGTCAAATAAGTAATACTAATATTTAAATGTCATTCAATTTAATTCTATTATTTTAATTATTTAAACTTGTCATTAAAATATTCATCTATGGAATAATAACATTTGTTTGTCAGAAATTCTTTAATCTTTTTTATAAATATATTTAACTTTTCCTCTTTCTTTAATAATTCGGGCAGTTTGTTATATATTTTTATAGACATCACATAGGGACCTGTAGAATGCATTTTTAACCTGGAGGTTGGTAGATTTAGTCTAGATCGGTGCCTGAGTGCGTAACGTGATTGGATGTCTTCGCGTTTTGTATAAAACTCATGATGCTTACGAACGAATTTGCATGTTTCTAAAATGTAGATACTGGGGAGGGTTAGAATGTTGTGTTTTTTAAAATAAGGTTTGCAGCTGTCAGTTTGATCAATATTTGCCAAAATTCTAATTAATTTTTTTTGTAGGGTAAAGAGTGTAGGTGCATCTGTGCTATTACCCCAGAGGGTTACGCCGTAACTTAGCCATGCATTAGCATACGCATAGTAGGTGGTGAGAGCAGTTTGTAAGTTGGTGGTCTTTTTTATTTCGCGAAGAGCATACGAGAACTTTGAAAGTTTTGCACGGGTTTTTTGTATTTGTGATTTCCAGTTAATATGTTTATCTATTGTAAGTCCAAGTAATGTGCATTCGTCAATGTTTTCTAATTTTGAACCATTAAATTTGAAATTCAAGTATAATGGTGCTTTTTGGTAAGGGTGGAAAGTCATTAATTTAGTTTTAGTGTAATTAATTTCTAGGTTATGCGAGTTCATCCAGTTACATGTTTTAGTGAGTGTGGAGTTAAGTATTTCCTCTACATTTGTGTTGTTGCGACATGAGACTAGTAGGGATATATCATCCGCGAACAAAACACACGGTCCCTCTATGGTTTTCGGTAAGTCGTTAATATATATGAGATTTCTTCAATTCTATTTATTAGCAGTACATCACTGCTCCCTACTACCCCCTTTTCAATTTTAGTTCTTTTAGTCCAAAATTGTTGCCTGGTTCAAGTTCGTGTATAAAACTGTGTAACTTTTTTGATGTAAAATAAAGTTTATTATATCTATATTAATCTAAAAACGCGTCATCGCATCGTTGTCGGAACATTGCACTATACCTATCTGTCTGAAAGTATTAGGTACCCGTTACTCTTAGCAAAATATTAGGAATAATCAGTAATCTACTACTAGTGTAGATAGTTATCTAAATTTACTAGTCCCGCCATGCTGTTTACTACTTACTTATGTCCCGTATGAGTCATGAAGTGGCTGGGGAAATTATGTGCGCTAAACTTTATACCAAAGGTTGGCAATTCCTGCTGCATATTTTATTCATAATATATATTATTTATTTTATTTATATTACCTATTTTAAAGATAATTTTTGGCAACCATTTATTTGTCATACAGAGTGCAACGGAAAGAGGTGGTCATATTTAGGATACTGTTTCTGCCCATGAAAATGAACAACTTTCTTCAAGAAATTCAAATGAAATTTAAAAATAAAATGTCCCTACTTTCCCCAATTTTATCACCAGCTGGTCAAAAATTGTATGGGAGGTCTAGTTTTATTTTCACAATCGATTATGATTTTTTTCCAGAAAGTGGTTTGAAGAAGCAGTATTTAATAATAATAATAATAAAAATCATTTTTTTCGGGTCGCATAGACCCATAGATAAATACCTTATACTAAGTATACAGTCGTATTATTAACAGAAAAATAACCACCCATTTCCGTTACATTTTGTATTTTATAATAACTTATAAATAATAATTGTTATTGTTAACAAGGTGGAGACAACAATTTAATACCATAATAATGACAACAATTATAATTATGAACCACTTTTACTATTAGACCAAAACTGAAATCGCAAAAAAAAAAGAACAGGCATTCAGCACATTTTGTCGAGTTGCCGTTTATAATAATTCTTAATTTATTAATTACAAGTTATTACTTACGCATAATATAGAACTACACGTGCTACAATCGGATAATTCACATACACGTAAATTATGTATGAAAAATTCGTTGAATTTAATATCAATACTAGTACCGATATTAAATGAGGTTTTATTGTTGTTGAGTATTAGTTAACACAGCTTTAATTTGAAAATGCCCCACGGCCAATAGAATAATTTCACCCATTTTAAAGTAATAGTTATGCTAACCCAGCAATAAAAACTCTGACACTTCCACAAATTAATCAGATCTAATATTTCATAAAACAGCGCTGTTATTAAATTAGAGTCGGCAGCTATCGAGCTCATTTCATGTCTAATGGCTCATCTATCATCATTAGTGAAAAGCTGAATCATGGGCAGTGTGTTTAGTTATGATAGTGTAATTTAGTGCTTAAGGATATTACAGGCTAATGTTAGAATAACTTACCTTTAATAATATTATAGTTTAAAAACACGCTAATCTTTTGTAATATTCTCAGAAAACCCTTTAATAAACATGCATTGTCATTCCAACTAAACATTTATGTAAAATCTCAGCTCAATTGGAAATCGGGAAGTGGGTCAAAAACTTCTATTTTTACATAGATAGTTTAAATTTACATAGTTTGTTTTCGTTTTAAAAATGAGGATAAAATCTGTAGTTCAAAATTATAAATAACAGTTGTCAAGTAAAATATAACTCTCGTTAACTCGATCGATAATTTGAAAATAGTTGGCATAATAAATCAAATGAATCTATTTATCTTTATAATTATATAAAAATGAATACCTATTTCCATGATCACGGCATCACGCGTGAACAGTTGGACCGATTTTGCCAATTCTTTTTTTTGTTGTGTTTATTATTGTCAGGAGAATGTTCCGAAAGAAGTTTAGAAAGTTGCGCAGAAAATTAGAAAATTTCAGTTACTTCGCGCTTTTAACAGTTCATAGCTAAGACAGGAAACGTCTGTCGGCTCAGCTAGTATGTTATAAAATAGGTCTTGACTAAACCCCCTTACGAATTGAAAACAGAATTTAACTGGTCACTAGGCAACAAAACAGATCATTAAACTACTTCACATCATTTTAATCACGATTATTTTCACGATCATAATAATCACACTAATAATATTAAGGTGAAAGTTTGTGAGTGTGTGTGTTTGTTACATCTTCACGCTCAAACAGCTAGACTGGTTTGGATTAAATTTGGTACGTAGATAGCTTATACCCTGGATGAACACATAGGCTACTTGTTATCCCTGTCTACGCGGTTGAAACCGCGGGGTGCATCTAATATCTTATAATTCATTAAACGCAGGCCGTGTTACTCAAACAAAAAACAGACAGTTCTACGCCTATACACATAAATACCAAAACGCTCTGCATTTACCGTATAACAATAAAATACCTGAAAAAACCCTTATCGTTAACAGAGGCGTGCCAAAAAACCGAATTCACCCCTAAATAAAGGGTTTCTTTAGTCGATTTTAATCTGCAACTTTGCTTTACAAGTAGCCATTCTGAATTACCCTTTATTTTTTGGAAGTTAAGGTTTGTTTTCGAAAGTATTTTGTTTCTATTGTTTTAGGTTTAACGTAGAGTAGGAACGTTTGCCAAAAGTTATCTAAACTTAAAAAGTCTGTGCCATTTTGCCTGTCAAATGTTCATATCTTACAATATTTTTTTACGATCACAGGCTTTTCCTTGTTTAGGTAAAGATGTGTAAAAACATGTGTTTATAACTATTTTATATTATTATCTTGACTAACATACATAACATAATGAGCTTTCTAATGTTCCCACTGCTGGGACACAGGCCTCCTCTGTCTGAGAGGGTGCGGGCCGTAATCCACCACCCGGGCCAAATCAAATGTCCTGTCTTTGGTATTGTTCGTAGAGTCATTTAGCTCCTTAGTAGTTCTAAGTTGAGCTATTCGACTATAGTCATATGCTTACACTGACTGGACAGGTCCACTCAAACCTGCGTGGTGCTTTTCTCAAGACCACATCTCAGATATTAACGCACATGGTTCTCATATGATTTGACCAGTACATATTGTATGGATTGGAACACTTTAAAAAAGACTAACCTCTGAGTTTGTTTCAATATTTCTTTTAGCTCATCTAGCTTAAACCGACAAAAAAAAATTGACGTATAAAAATGTTCCTTGTTGACCTATTTCCTGAATAAACATCATTTATCATTTATCAATGCGGGTTGGTGGATGGCACATGTCTTTGTAGTTTTGGTTCTGGAATAATTATGCCGGTTCTCTCACGATGTTTTTCTTCACCGTTTTCGAGAGCGATGGCGATACAATAATTTAGAAAAAGTGCAGCGCCTGTCTGGGTTCAAACCCACGACCTACAGCTTGTATGTCCAGGCAGTTACCACTGGGCCACCACTAATCTTGAATAACTATGTTTAATACAATTTCCTTTAGTTTAATTCAGAAAAAACTGTACTTAAAATTATAATTAGCATTATGTTAGTCTGAAATGTTTATTCCATCTTAAGTAAACATGGTAATATCTTGCTAGTGACTTCTTTGTAAGGATATTTCATTTATCCTACAGTGGGACAGTTACCTGATGATACCTATTATTATTGGACCAGAAAATAAGCCACAAAAAGCATTGGACAATGAAACAAATGAATAATACAATGGTCCTTTCCTAAATATTAATAAAAAATGTTACCAAACCACAAAGAAACATATTACTTTTCCAACAAAGCCGTAATGAGAAATAAAACATTACCTTCTTTAAAAAATTCAAATCTTTTCAGAAAACAAGTCTGTAAGGATACGTAATAAGAATGTCGATTACACAAAGGAATACACAATGTTCCTTCTTTGAGAAAACCATAGCAATTTTAAATAAATAAACAGAATAAATTTGGTACCATAAAATACCAACTAACACCTAAAACATAACACCCAACTAGTGATGCCATGGAACTGTCATGAAGGAAGCGGAAACGGAAACAGATCTTAAAAGCAAAGTATTAGCGGAAACGAAAATAGAAACGAATGCGGAAGCGGAAGTGTAAATATTATAAAAAGAACAGACGGATTGAGAACCTCCTCCCATTTGAAGTCGGTTATAAAAAATAAAATGTCTTACAAATACAATTTTTAATTAGACTAATATTCAAAATTAAGTAGCGGCAAGTTATATTTTATGAAAAGTAGTTAGTCAGCTTTTACACCTCTGGCACACTCCTCCCGTGCGCCTCATTAGTCGTGAAGTTCCGTTCCAATTTTCGTTATGAAAGTTGCGGAAACAGAAGCAGAGGTCTTGTTGCATCACTACATCCAACTCCACCACTAGAGAAACCTATAAGTACCTGCATTTTTGGTCCTATCAAACGCCAGTAATGTTGTTATTGTTATTTTAAGTCCTTTAGTAACAAAATATGGAACTCGTATCTGATTTATCATGTTGATACCAACTAGATCCAGACCACATAAAAAATCGTCGATTCGAAAAGAAGATAAACCTCTTTTTAATCCAACTGACCCAGATTTCGAGTCTATGAATGTATGTATGTGTTTGCATGTCTATTTCTTAGGCACAGCCGCGTCTATTGAAAGTATACTAAAATAAATAAATAAAATAAAATAAAAATATTTTATTTCAGACCTTGATCCATATGATGTTAGTAATAAGCTAAGCTAGTACGTAGAGGTGCGCAATACTCGAGTATACATTCCGATCACAATATTACAGGCATCAGTTGCCGTCAGCAACCTTGCGCCTTGCTTGTGTGCGACGGAATTGCATAATTTGATTGCGCCAAGCCCGTTTCATCAACGGACCACAAGACGTACGGCGAAGTGCCACCGGTCCATGGTGGACTTCCCATCCATACGCACAAAGCGTTTTGAGAAAACATTCATTGTGCGTACAGCTTAGGGAGTGGAATTCCCTACCGGAGTCTGTGTTTCCTGATAGCTACAACCTGGGAGTCTTTAAGTCAAGAGTGAATAGGTTACTTCTAGGCAAGCGTGCTCCATCTTCGACCACATCATTGCTTACCATCAGGTGAGATAGTGGTCAAACGCGTGCCTAACAACAATAAAAAAAAAATAAAAAAATCGAGTATATTTTCAAGCACCGTATACAAAAATAATAACTAAAAACTAAAAAAAATAATAAATAGATTGGTCTTGACAACCGAAGTGTCAGCTACGAGTAAGTATATGAATTATGAAAGAAAAAGGTGGCTGCCATTAGATAATTGTGGTCTTTTTTTATGTGACATGGTCATGTGAGGTATCAAAAATAAAGAATTTCAAGAGGCGATGCAGGAAAAAAAAATCTCGAATGCAAAAAGCAAATAAAAGTTCCAAACAAGTTAATTTTCAAGCAGTCTGGTGCAGTTGGCAGTTTTTGTTTTAGTTCAACTGCAGATTTAATGCGTTTACTTGTCAAAATAAACAAATAAGTATTTAAGAAAGCTGCCATTATCAACCACATAAGAAAATGGATGGGATGCATTAGCCCCTACCTCATCATATAAAGTGGAACACCGTCTAGCTAAGCTAGGTATACGTGAATAGAACCGAGTATGAACGCCAAGTAAATCCATCTCATCGATATTGTGACGTCACGATTGATGAAATATGATGACGTGGCGCTCCGCAGCTTGAGACGTCTGCCAAGTCACGAACATCTGAGAACGTTGGGTTTTCTACATTTTATTTAAAACTAGCTGCGCCCCGCGGTTTCACCCGCGTAGACCGGGATAAAAAGTAGCCTATGTGTGAAACCAGGGCATAAGCTATCTACATACCAAATTTCATCCAAATTGGTCCAGCCGTTTGAGCGTGAAGAAGTAACAAACATACACACTCACAAACTTTCGCCTTTATAATATTAGTGTGATTAAAATAATGTTGTAGGTGAAATGTTTTGTCTATGTCAGTTTTCTTTAAAATTTTTAGTGTTTTTTCAATGTACTTTCAAGTACTCGTTTTTGAGGTATATAGGGTGAACGAAAAGGTGTGGTCATATTTTAAGCCCGGTTCTTCCCATGGAAATGATCAACTTTCTCGAAGAAAAAATAGAAAATTACCAAAAAAAAAGTTGCACTTTCCATACAAAGTTATCATCAGCTGATCAATATTTGTATGGGTGGTAAAAAAGTTTTTTGAGTATTTCCTCATATTTTCTTGAAGAAAGTTGTTCATATCGATGGGTAGATGCAGTTCTTAAAATATGACCACACCTTTCCGTTACACCCTGTATATAAAGCTTCTTATTTGATTGTTTTCAAATTAACTGAAAAAGAATCTTCTCTATTGAAATAAGCCCATTTCAGTACGGACCAAAATTGGTAGGAACCGTCGTGTTGGCAACCTTGAAGACAAAGGTTATAATTTCGACTTCCTGTATAATTTATCTGCTTTTATATTTTGATCCTTCATCCCAGATCACAGAAAGGTTACTTGGCACCGGAAATAAACCAGTATTTGTGTTAGTGTCCTTCCTCTGATTAATACTTTCCATGGCAGGTACTCGTACCTGTCACACTCGGGCGGGAACGTGAAAGAGCCGATCTCGGAAGTCGGTGTTTATATTTTGTTTCTTCGTTATTTGACACCGACTTCCGAAAGTAAAGTTAATTTAGTTGTTAGTGTTTAGTTGTTGTTGTTAGTTTAGTTGTTTTTAGTAATTTTTAGCAGTCGGTTGTATTTTTTGTGAAAAGTTTTTTATTTTTCACTTTTTAGTTGTTGTACCCCAGAAATTAGACTAAATATTAAAGTTATGTCTGAATGGATAACCCCAATAACATGGAATTTGAACAATTGGATCTCGCTCAAAGAAAAAACATAAACGAACGCGCACAGAGTGGGGACTCGGTCCGCCCTCCGTATGATCCCAGGATGGACGCTCTGTCTGTATAGGCATTGCACAAAGGGGGTTCCTGAGTGATCTTTAAGAGGTCACGGAGCTCCCAGGTTCCATGTATGATGATCACCCAGAGCGGTTTTAGTGAGGTAAAAACCTCACGCTTCCTAATCTTTTTCCCAAAGTCCAGGCACCTCTCGAAAATTACTTCCAAAAAAAATTACCTCTCACACATCATCATCCCATTCCCATACAGTTACCTGAAAGATAAACACTAATCTTACTAATAACTAAGAAGAAAAATAAATCTCTCACGGCAAATCCGTAAAAGTATTAGCAAAAGATACTTCTAATCACGATGACTACGCTAATCTTTCCGAAAGATAGATTAATTGGAGTTGATGATACTCTTTTTCTCTAATACCTATTTATCTTTATTTTTTGTAGATTTAGCTGATATACCTGTAGTCTCCATGAAAACATTAATTTGTTTCTCTTTCCCGGATCATTGGAAGGCTTCGCAGTCACTTTATTAAATGAGGTACCAACCGTCTATCATACCTGCATGCACTATACAAGTGCACCAAACTACAACCCCTAGTTCATCATCATATCAGTCAAAAGACGGACACTACTGGACAACAGACCTCCCCCAAGTGTCACCAAAACGACCGGCCCTGTGCGTCTCGCATCCATCAGATTCCCTTGACCCTCAACCGGTTATCGGTCCACCCAGTGGGAGACCTTCCAACGCTGCGTTTTCTGGTACGTGGTCGCCATTCCAGAACCCCTCGGCCCCATCGACCATCTGTTCTGTGGGAAATATGCCCTGCCCACTGCCACTTAAGATCGGCAATTCTTCGGGCTATCCCGGTAACATTGGTTTTCTTGTGGATATCATTCCTGATTCAATCACGCAAGGAAACTTCAGAGCTTCAGACTTTGGACCAACTGGATGCCCGAGCATAGCCGTCTCCATCCAGTTGGTGCAAGACTATTACAGGCAACGGGAACAAAGATATTGGACTATATTTTTGTGTGGCTAAATAGTAGTTTTCTTATTATTACAAAAGCATTGTCGAAATAATTTTCAATTTTATTCAATGCAATGTGACCAGACAGTCTTAAACTAAAGAATGTTCGCAATGTGTTTTCAGTATGAGACTCCATTGTCTGTTTTGTCTTGAAATTGAATTGTCACTGTAATGAGTATTTATTCTTATTTCATTTGAGATCAGGGTGTATTGAACTTTTGTATTCATAAAAAGATATACTTAGTTTTAAAGTAAGTTGTATAATTTTAGTGGGTTGGCCAATTACCAGTCCAGTAACAGTCGTTATGGATATATTACGACTATAATCTAAACAATTTATTTATATCGACGATACAAAATCCTGTTTCATACGCAAATCTCGACCCCACGCCGAAAGCTTATCGCTACCCATATACGAGTAGGTGCTACGATAAGGTCTTTATCATGCAATATATCTCAGATATAGGTGAAGCAGTTTATAAGCCAAGTAAGCCAGAGATTTGCTTCGCCTAATGCCAGCTAGACAATATCTCAGCATTATCAGGTAGTGGGAGGAATTGCCCGGTATTTGGACCACATCCAGGTTTGGGATATTTAGTTGTAGTTAGGTTGTTACGTATGTGGTACTACTTGAATGTGATCAGAAATAGAATATAAATTGTATTGCGGAAATTGGCAATTGAAAGCTAATTTTAGCTTTGCTAGAGAATTTACGTTGTCAAATATATATTGAAAACGTTTTTGCAATAAATATGTATATATATTTTTTTTTTAAACATGAACTAGGAATTATTCCTGTATCGTGGGTGCGTTCACAAACATGTAAAATTGTGAGTTTACAACCGAGCCGTCAATAAAAATATATGCCGACTACACAGCCTGGAGCAGTGGTGGCTCAGTGGTTAAAACCGCCACTTACGAGTTGTAGTACGTGGGTTCAAACCCAGGCAGGTACTTTACTTTGTGTAAATTGAAACGGTGAAGGAGAACATCGTGAGAAAAAGGTATATACAAGAGCCAAAAACTTCGAAAACATGTCAAATGCACCTATCTGCATTGGGCCCGCGCGGTGGCCCATTATGTCCCACACGCTCTCACAGAGAGGAGGCCTATGTCCCAGCAGTGGAGACAAAAGCTACGCTATTACTTATATAGGTATGCTACATTTCCTGAGGTACCTAAACTATTTTACGGGAACCGCACTTGTCAGTGGTGGCCCAGTGGTATTAAGTGATTTTTTAAGTGTTTTTTTTTTATTTTTTATTTTTTGGTGGATTTTTTTTTTTAAATTTAGTTTTTGTCTCGTTTTTGTTGTGTGCCTCTAACTGTAGCCAATAAATGTATTTTCTTTCTTTCTTTTCTTTCTTTCTTTTCTTTTGATTTACTCTGTGTAATTTAATTCAACACCACAACTATCCCAACGGTGAAGAAAAACATCGTCAGGAAGTATGTCCAAGAACCTTTGAAGTTATGGGACGTTTACCAGCTAAAGCAAAATTTGGATATAAGGAAAAAAAAAACAAGTATGAGTCGGGCTCCCGCACGAAGGGTTCCGTACCATTATCTATAAAATCGGCAAAAAATCACGTTTGTTGTATGGGAGCCCCCTTAAATATATATTATATATATTATGACTGGCCTGTTGGTCTAGTGGTTAGTGACCCTGACTGCTATGACGGAGGTCGTGGGTTCGATTCCCACCCAGGACACGATCATATGTTCTGTGTCTGGGTGTAATTTATCTATATTATGTATGTATTTAGAAATATATAAGTATGTTTATCAATTGTCTAGTACCCATAACACAAGCTCTGCTTAGCTTGGGACTATATGGCGTTGTGTGATAGTTGTGGAATATTATTATTATATTCTGTTTTTTAGTATTTGTTGTTATAGCGATAACAGAAATACATCATCTGTGAAAATTTCAACTGTCTAACTATCATGGTTCATGAGATACAGCCTGGTGACAGACTGGCAGACAGATGGACAGACAGCGGAGTCTTAGTAATAGGGTCCCGTTTTACCCTTTGGGTACGGAACCCTAAAAAAGGTATGTCCCTCCTGTCAGGGTCGCGGGAGTGTTTGGAAGAGTTACCACGACCCTGGCACAGGCAACTGAAGGAAAACGGGTGGGTTTTAGTCAGAAAGAGTCTGACACGCCCTCCCGCTCCACCCAGAGCGGGAGAAGTTCTTTGACGATTTCGAACCCTAAAAAAAAACCCCGGCAAGTGCGTGTCGGACTTCACACACTTAGAGTTCCGTACCTAATGTATATTTGACTATTTGTATGGCTTTGGGTCAACAAGATACTTATACTGTGAAAATTTGAAGACTGTAGCTCCAACCTTTTGGCTGTAAAACCTGTGTGACAGACGACCGACAGACAGACACGTGTGTGACAGCAAAAGGTCTACGTTTAGACACTTCGGGTACGAAACCCTAAAAACCCCGTCACGGAATTAGCTGACAGACGGATATTTTCCCAAGTTATTCTCGCAAATATCTTGCCGACACAAAAGGACAACAAAATACAATAACTTCCTAGCCACACAAACCCTCTTCCAATAATTCAATCAAGCACGATTTCTTCCAAACAATGTTCATTACAATATCCGAGAAACATGATTAAAGGCAAAGAATTAACAAGATTAAAGTACATAACTCGGTTGCCGTGCTGCGGACCACAGAGTTTGCAAACTCGCTGACAACTAAATAGGACTAAGTTATGCCTGCGGCTACGAACGCGTGGAAGAGTCCCACCCATACACAAAACGTTTTGGCGTATAGCTAAGGAGTGGAATTCCCTGCCGGGGCAATAATCGCTTACCATCAGGAGGCTTAGACAAAGTAACAATTTAAAAACGATAACGAAGTTAGAAAAGACTAAAATGTATGAGATTGACATAAACCGCGCTAAGTCACGTGGTCAGTCGACATCGTTATCGCAAGTTGGTAGACAATGTTATAATTCGTAACGAAACCATAAAGAAACGAATTGCTATCGTGTTTATCCCATACAAATGCGTAGACAAGCAGCGCTTTCAGAGTTCGCCTTCGCCTCGATCGTGATCGCCAAAAAAGATAACGAAGGAACGCTAACGCTAGGAAATGTTTATCGATATCTCAGAGACGATGACGAATTTAGATATCGTTTCGCTACGAAGCGATGTTACTTTGTCTACAGGCCCAGGTGAGATAATGGCCAAGCGAGTGCCTATCAAGGATAAAAAAAACTGTACGGTGTCTGATGGGTTTTATATGGTAGAGACCACATAAAACTCATCAGAGACATGATACATGACTGAGTTTCAACGTAGATCTAATAAAAAATAATATGAATATTGAAAGCGATGGGCTTTCCACTTGGTGAGATCGACATCAAGAGCTGGCTCATCACGTCACGATCAATCCAATCTGCCTCGTCTTTTTCCAACTATCTTGGGGTCGGCTTCCAGTGTAACCGGTTGCAGCTGACTACTAGCATTTTACATGGAGCGACTGCCTATCTGACCTCCACAACTCAGTTACTGAGTAATACGATACCCTTTGGTAAAGCTGGTTGTCAGACTTTTGGGCTTCTGACGACCCGTAACGACTGTCAAAGATCCACGATTGACAGCCGGGACCAATAGCTTAACGTGCTTTCCGAGGCATGGAGGAGTATCGGTATGTAAAGATGGTCACCCATTCATGGACCAACCCCGGCAAGCGTAGCTTAACCTGATGGTTCGACCCGTGCGGCTGTTATTACTTTGGCCACGAGCTCCTATCAAGTTCAAAATGATTTAAGTTCAATCATAGATTTCATGCCACTAACTGCATCAGACTGCTTGACAAACGACTTGTTTGGATCTTTTTAGTTGCTTTATGCAGTCGGCTTTTTTGAAAATTTTAATTTAATTTGTTTTATTTTCTTAATATTTGTGAGTGACATTTTTGGAATTAACTCCTGGTGCTCTTTATTTTTCTATCCCACATGATGATGTCGCTATAAAAAAATACGAGCTGACTAAAGTAGCGGCGGCCACTTTTTGTTCAAAATTTGTATTGCCCAAGTTCCTTCAGCAGTCAAACCCAATCTTATGATACCATACTTGTTGAAATTAATCTAACTGTTAGGCTACAGGCATGCCAAAGAAATAGGTATAGGTAAACCTAAAATATATACAAACTCTCGAAAACCATTATCCTCCTTCTAGGGCAGACGGGTAAAAATGTTGTATATATTATACCACGACAACATACCTACATTTTTTTTTGAGGGTAGGAAATCATCCAGTAACTTCGCCCGCTCTGAATGGAGAGGGAGGGCGAGTCACACCCTTACTGGCTAAAACCAACCCCTGTACCTTCAGTTGCCTATGCTTTCCAGGACCACGTATACTCTTTCAAATACTCTCATATATCTGTCATACAAATCATTGCGTAACATACCTACAAGAAAAACGAGTGTGCTTTAGACCACACTACTGAAGTAAAACTTCTTTAGCTCCATCTCTTCCGTTCGCCTCACCCGATCACACTTTTCGTAACGCTCTCGTTATGTTCGCCTCGCCCGATCACACTTTTCGAAACGCCCTCGTCATGCATTCACCAGCTTACTCCCCAAGTCAAGCGTGCGTAAAGAAATTTGCATCAAAAACAGACTAAGTAGTAAGAAGTAGGATTACGACCCGTTACGGATGGAATAGGCTCTGGGGGGTGAGACAAATTACTTTTCTGTTAGCATTCACGTTAACGTATAGTAAAAACTGTATGGCAATGACATTCATATAGCATAATGTGAATGCGAGAACTATGTATGTCGTTATATTCATGTAGATTTTATGATTGTCTAGCAGTTTGAGTATTTTTGCGGCCTACCCAAATGTCCTTACTCGTATTGTTCGTCGGTTCGTTGAGCTCCTCAAAGTTCTGAGTTGAGCTTCACGATAACTGACAAATGCTTGCACTGTCTGGACAGGTTCACTCGAATTTGTGTGTTGCTTTCCTCAAAAGCTCATCTCAGACATAAACGTACATGGTTCTCATATGATTTAACCAGTACATATTGTATGGATTTGAACACTTTAAAAGAGATTTTGACCTTTGAGTTTGTTTCGGTGTTTCTTCTCAGGGTAGTCAGCTAGGAAATACCGGCCTCATCTAGCTTAAAAAATATGTTGACGTGTAAAAATGTTGTTAAAACCTACTTACAACATAAATCCATTATCATTACCTGTGGAGAGAACTGTCACGTGACTCACGTCCAGTAATGTCATTGCCATACATTTTGTACTAAGCGCTAGCGTGAACGCTAACAGAAAGGTAATTTTTCTCAAGCAACTGATCCGACTTGGGGCAACCGTATTGCTTTCGCTATCGTTTTTGGCAATCGAATAAAGAGGATTTGTGACCGTAACTTTATTAATCCGAATCTGTACGAGCTTTCTTTATATGAGACAAAGAAAGAGACATACAAACAAACATACATACTCTCGGAAAACATAACCCTCCTGCTGGGGCACAAATCCTTTTACCTGTCGAGGCGTGATTAAGTAACAAACATACAAACAAACAAACGTTCACGTTTACAACATTACTAAGAAGTAGGATTACGACCCGTTTCGGATGGCATAGGCTCTGATCCGATTTTGGGTGACCGTATTGGTTTCGCTACCGTTTTTGGTAATCGAATCAAGAGAATTTGTGTTCGTAACTTTATTAATCCGAAGCTGTGTTACGAGCTTTCTGATTGATTTTACAGTGGGTTCTGAGACAGTTGAATTATTGCCGTGAGATTTGGCCGTCATTTGTTTTGGCGGTTTTCATTTGTCACCACTGTGAATTCTGGCTTACAGAAATTGCGGTGGTTGGAGGTTTTGTAGTGGGCTTGTCCCAAAAACTATCCAAACTAATATTAGAATGAGGTAAAATTGTTTTTTAGTAGCGGCATCTATATCGCCACATATGTACTAAACACACCCAAACCCTGCATCACGTAATCATAACAATTCTATCAAAAAATTCAAAACCCTCAACGCTAAGAAAAACGAATATTATTATAGATTGTTTATTGTTTACGGCTTAGACTATGAAAGGTTATAGACGGAGTGTCAAAATCCAGCAATCTGAAGCACCAGAATGAGAAGCCGGCTTGTATCTGTACATGCGAAATAAGCTCACATAGACAAAATGAGAAGCCGATACGTCATCGTTACGTTCGTCAAGGTCACTCACACATTTTAACGATCCTTCTTCATTTAATGTCCAGTGACGTTCCGTCTTTATCCTTTCATAGTCTAAGATTTACGGCTCATGCGCTGGGCGCTAGACACGCAAGAGTTTATTATACTATACCAAACATTTCAGAAATAGTTAATTATTTAATTTAATCATTTAATTCGAGTAACAAGACTCACATAGTGTAAGTAACAAAATACTTATTAACTATGGTAGTACAATATAAACACAGAAACCTATTTGTGACATCAAGTTGCTAGGTGACAGGCCCAGCTCTGCAGCAGCGGTACATAAACACACAATCTAGCCTGCTTGCTACTGTATGCAGGCTGCTGTTGGTGCTGTCCCGCACCCTAATGTCCAGAGATGCGCACCGCTTCCGCATCACAGTGTTGGTAGATGCAGTCAACGCGAGCTTCAGCAAATATCCCTGATGCGCTGCAGTATCGGGGCAAATAATGAAACCACAAAACTCAGGAACATCTAAAAGCCGAAATAAAAGAAGATTCTGTAGTAAAGCATTAAAATGAAAGCTCAAGCCACAAGGGGCTTATCTAGCGCGGAACTGAGATACAAAGCGCCGGAATACCGACTTTTGTAAGGGAGAATAAAAATACTTAGGACAAAAGCCTACTGTGGCTTAATGTGGAGGTATATATCGTGGAATCTGTAGGTAAGTACACTAGCTTCTTTTCTCATTTCGGCTCAAAATGGCTAGTTGTTACGGGATTTTATGATCACTTTTTTTTAAATAAAATATTGATAGAAAACTCTGCATGAATATCAAAGTTATCTGGTTCCTTTCGTGACTGATCGTAACAATTTACTCATTTTTGTTCAGTTATCAATATCTCCTCTTATACTTATGTAATTTGTTCATAGATAGTCGACGCCATCGACGTAAATTCTGGGTGAGAGCCTGGTGATCCGCTACACAGGGTAAAAAAAACGGGTATCCTTGTATGGAGTCCATGCAGTCTCTCACAAAGGATCATGCATGTGTTTGATGCATTTTTGTTATTTTATCTATCTCTTATGTACGATATACCGACGTGAACCTTTGTGAAGAGTGAAATAAAAAAAATATTATTATTAATTAAGACGAAATAACATTTACATCGGCTCCGTAAGTCATAACAGGCAAGACGCACTGATTAAAGACCTTGGTCTTTAGGCTCTGTGGAATACGCGACGCGAAGACTCGTCGAAGCTTCCCAAACGCTGCCCAGCCCAGCTGGATCCTTCTGTTGACATCCCTCTCAAAGTTGTTTTTACCAAACTGCAGAGTACAGCGAATAAGCAAGCTGAAGTGGCAATGGGCCGACCATATTAGCCGTAGAACCGATGACGTTGGGGTAGACGTGTTCTCGAGTGGAGACCGCGAATCGGCAAACGTAAGGTAGGACGCCCTCAGGCTAGGTGGAGCGATGATCTTCGCAGGGTGGCTGGTATCAGCTGGATGAGAGTTGCCGAGAACCGAGCTGAATGGCGTGCAATTGGAGAAGCCTATGTCCAGCAGTGGACTGCTATAGGCTGATGATGATGAACATTTACATGGCAAAAAAAAAGAATCATCTTCTTAACCTAGGGTATTTAGAATATTTATTATGTTATTATTAGAACGTCTGTTTAATGCACAATGCATGTGCGTATAAAATGTTCTGTAGTTTAAAAAAATACTAAAAAACTCAATTTTTAACCGACGAAAAAAAGGAGGAGGTTCTCAATTCGACCGTATATATGTTTTTTTTTTAACCGACGAAAAAAAGGAGGAGGTTCTCAATTCGACCGAATATATATATTTTTTTTTTTTTTTTTGTGTATGTTCAGCCCTCACTCCGTCATTTATGAACCGATTTTGATTATTCTTTTTTTATTAGATAGGGTATACCTCAAGAGTGGTCCCATGTCAAGGAAGTCAGGATCTGACAGTGGAAACCTGATAAAATTGAGAGAAAACCTTGAAAATTATGGGCACGTTTAGCGTTTCTGTATGTATGTTCGGCCTTCACTCCGTTATTTATGAACCGATTTTGATTATTCTTTTTTTGTTAGATAGGGTATACCTCAAGAATGGTCCCATAATATGGAAGTCAGGATGTGACAATGGAATCCTGATAAAATTGAGAGAAAACCTCGAAAACTGTGGATACGTTTAGCGTTTCTGTATGTATGTTCGGCCCTCACTCCGTTATTTATGAACCGATTTTGATGATTCTTCTTTTCTTGGATAGGGTATAGCTCAAGGGTGGCCCCATGTCAAGGACATCAGGATCTGATCATGGGATCCTGAAAAAATTGAGAGAGAACCTAGAAAATTGGACACGAATATTGTTTCTGTTTACTTTTCATAACTTAATCAGGTATTTGCATTTAGGAACCATCACATCATGAAACTGAGCTGATGATGGAAACCATAGCTTTCCTAAACAATAGTAGTTAGATATAAAACTAGTTTTAGTGACAAATACCAGTTAATATGGTTTGAAGAAAAGACGTCTTTACAGTATTGGAGGTAACCTCAACTGGTCAATATCCTGGGAACTTCATGGAAGGATGGTTATTTCATCAGCTCAGTGGCAAGAGGAATGATGAAGAATTAGAAATTAGCCTCAGAGTGTTACAAGATGATGCGAGCCACAAAAAATCGTAAAATAAAAAACTTTTTAACAAAAAAATTAACCGACGAAAAAGAACTAAAAAGCAAAAAATAAATAAAACTTTTAAGTCTTGAGTAATGAGCATATTTATCTACATAAAATATCAAATTTTATATAAACTAATTTTGAGTCGGCGCCAATTAATAAAATGATTAATTACCTACTTACAGCCTTCTTCATTTTTAAGTACTTATAAAATTTAGATATTTAATAATCAGATTGTTGTTTGGCGCCGACTCAAAATTTGTTTATATAAAATTTGATATTTTATGTAGGTAAATATGCTCATTACTCAAGACTTAAAAGTTTTATTTATTTTTTGCTTTTTAGTTCTTTTTCGTCGGTTAATTTTTTTGTTAAAAAGTTTTTTATTTGTTTTTTTTTTTTGTGTATGTTCAGCCCTCACTCCGTCATTTATGAACCGATTTTGATTATTCTTTTTTTGTTAGATCGGGTATACCTCAAGAGTAGTCCCATGTCAAGGAAGTCAGGATCTGACAGTGGAAACCTGTTAAAATTGAGAGAAAACCTCGAAAATTGTGGGCACGTTTAGTGTTTCTGTGTGTATGTTCGGCCCTCACTCCGTTATTTATGAACCGATTTTGATTATTCTTTTTTTGTTAGATAGGGTATACCGCAAGGGTGGTCCCATGTCAAGGAAGTCAGGATGTGACATTGAAATCCTGATAAAATTGAGAGAAAACCTCGAAAATTGTGGATACGTTTAGCGTTTCTGTATGTATGTTCGGCCCTCACACCGTTAACGCCAAACAACAATCTGATTATTAAATATCTAAATTTTATAAGTACTTACAAATGAAGAAGGCTGTAAGTAGGTAATTAATCATTTTATTAATTGGCGCTGACTCAAAATTAGTGTATATAAAATTTGATATTTTATGTAGGTAAATATGCTCTTTACTCAAGACTTTAAAAGGTTTATTTATTTTTTGCTTTTTAGTTCTTTTTCGTCGGTTATTTTTTTTTATTCGTGTTCTTCTCAGCACACCCTTTAATTTGATACACATGTCATGGGAATGCATACAAAATAACTAGTTCGCCATCTTTGGGAGTCCGCCATTTTGGATTAAGAATGACGTCACCTTGCATTGTCATCAAAACTAAAAATGTACTTACGCAAAATTTCAGCTTAATCAAAGACCGGGAATTGGGTCAAATTTAACTGGTAAGATTTGCTTACATAGTTAGTGAGTTAGTTACAAGTGAAGCTTATAAGTGTGTCGATGATCCTGCACCTGATCTCTCCTTGGTCATATCAGAATCATGTCCTACCGGAGTCTGTGTTTCCTGATAGCTACAACCTGGGAGTCTTTAAGTCAAGAGTGAATAGGTTACTTCTAGGCAAGCGTGCTCCATCTTCGGACACATCATCGCTTACCATCAGGTGAGATGGTGGTCAAACGCGTGCCTATCAATAATAAAAAATAAAAAAAGAATGCCGTCCCGTCGGACTATTTATTTATTTATTTTATTGGCCAGCCAACAATTGTATACACTCGTCAATGTTAAATGAATTTATAAAGGAATAGATAGTGGTATTAGTATACTTGGGTAATATCCGTTGAAAGAAGTCTCACATGGAGTGATCGAAATTTGATCGGGGGTATTATTAACGCAGTCTTAAAACTTTGCTATGTTACAACAAAATAGCGACCAAAATATACTGAATATAAATTGATATTTCAACATACCTACTGAATATAATGTAGGTTCACTTGCAACCATATCTGTTGTCCACTTCCCCACTACAGTCTCCAGTCATTAATAATATGTTATACCAAGATACATATTGCAACAATCCCTCGTTATGAGCAATCACGCGGGGCTTATCTCGCAGCTTACAAGGCAATATTGCTCCGTACCCCATCAACAAAAGGTATGTGGCACACAGCACTTCCGGGTAGTCTGTAGCCCGGTAGACGAACCCGCAAAATTCGATATCTCGAAAAGTCGGATGGAGGATGGAGAGTATACAATGGATGGAGTAGTTCCGGGAAAAAATCTTGTATCTTTGTGATGAAAAGATAGAAAGTCACAAAATGGGAAGACATACTGCTTTTAAAATGTAAGGTGGAACGCTATAAAATGAGTTTTGAAGAACGTGAAGTGGTGAAAGAAGGTTAGCATTCCGTAAAATATGTCTAACTAGCTTCGGCCAGCGGCTTCACCCGCATGTAATTAGTACTTCTCCCACTATGAATTATAGCCTATGTGCTATTCCAGACTATAATGTATCTCTGTGCTAAATTTCAACCCGATCCGTTCAGCCGATCTGGCGTGATTGAGTAACAAACATCCATCCAAATTTTCACATTTATAATATTAGTAGGAGTAGGATATTCCCCAAATAAATGGTATAACTAAACAAAAAAACACGTTTGTTGTATGAGAGCCTCCTTAAATATTTATTTTATTCTGTTTTTTAGCGGCAACAGAAATACATCATCTGTGAAAATGTCTAATTATCACGGTTCTTGATATATAGCCTGGTGTCAGATAGACGGACAGCGGAGTCTTAGTAATAGGGTTCCGTTTTACCCTTTGGGTACGGAACTTAAAAAAAAAACGTAGCTCGGGTTCTGAGTTAAGAAAAAGAAATTTTTATTTTCACACTACCTGACCCGTTCTCGATATATCAAAAATGTTTGTAATTTTTTGCGATGTTCTAATAGTTATCTATTAACTATTCGGGCGGAAACAAATCCAACAAATCAGAGATCATGAAAATCGATCCAGCTGTTCTTGAGTTATAAATGATATAACTAACCCGAATTGGTTTTATTTAGAGGTAAATATAGATTTTCTAAACAAGCCAAGCTAAACTAACTTAGCTCGTAGTCTGCTACTGGCCTTACCCTCAACAATAATCTGGTGACGGACTGGCATACCGCCTCAAATTGCTGTGAAATTGTTCAGACGCCTGAAAGGTTTCTTAGTATTAATTCCTGACAGCCCAGTGACACGGAAAGTACTTATTCTGTTTATTTTGCGATGCCGCAGAAAATTATGGAGGAAAATTGTTTTATTGTTATGGGGATGACCATCTGGCTGAGGTGCAAGGTCCTTTTTTCTGGTTAGGAAAATGGGGTTGTTTGAACCTTCTTACAATGTCTTTGTTATTAGATAACATGGGTCATACAGATTTCACGACTTGTGTCCACATACTGTGATAGTCATCCTCGCTTAGAAGGTACAAAGACTTGTAGTTTCTGGTAGCAGATTGAAACTGCTTATTTTAGACGTTTGGTAGGTCTATCTATAAAGACAGTAAGAAGTGTAAAAAACTCAAGCTATTTTTACAAACTTTTATTTAACTTGCGATGTATGTATGTATGTATCTATGTTTTTTCGGGTGGAATCTTGCAACTCAAATTAAATCCACTTCCCAATGTCCGATTGAACTTACATTTGGTGTACTTATGTATATTCGGTGACAATACTGATATGGTACTATGGAACTGGTCTGATAATGGAGACGGAAGTTGGCCATAGGAACTTCTGAACTAAATAAGATAATCAATTCTGGGCTCAGTTGATTTGTCTTGAAGAGTATTTTACGCCTAAACGATATCCAGTGTCTGATGATGAAGCTGGAAGGTGGCCACGGCACCTCTGTGATGAAACAACAAAACCCACCGAGTTTGGGCTTGATTGATTCGTCTTGACGAGCACTTTACATCACATCAAAGTATCAGTAGAATGTTTTTATAACCTCGCGCCTACTCTAAAAGCATGACCTGAATCGACGTTTAGAACAAGCTCCAGATAACTCCAGGAACTCTTCAATGCTCAACAGCACGGACACGAAATGTTGTGTACACATATAATTGAGACAGCCGGTATAAAAGCTTGATTAAAAAAATATTAACTTAACTTTTTTTTTATTATTTTTTTTATTATTATTGATAGGCACGCGTTTGACTACCATCTCACCTGATGGTAAGCGATGATGTGGTCGAAGATGGAGCACGCTTGCCTAGAAGTAGCCTATTCACTCTTGACATAAAGACTCCCAGGTTGTAGCTATCAGGAAACACAGACTCCGGTAGGGAATAATTGATAATAATAATTTGAATATAAACTTGTTTGTGTACATCACCGGATACAAAGCGAAAATACTTAAGGATCGTTCAAATTCAAATTCAAATTGTTTATTTGCAAGAAAATACATGGTTTACAAGGAAAGATCTTACAGCCTTACAGTCATTGTAAATAATAATCCTACAGCTGTCCATTGCTGGAACTAGGCCTCTCCAATCGCACGACGTTTACCGATTCGAGGTCCTCCACTCCTCATGAGTCGTTGGTTCTATGGTTAATATCGTTGCACGTGGCATTCTTCTCCCCATGAGAAAAGGGGTAACCCGGTGAATTTATGTATGAGCGGTTGCAAATGGAAGAATTCTCATTACGTACGCACCTACATAATTCAAAAACACATGACCTATAAAATCGTCCATTAAAGCTGATGATACCCCAAGAGGAAAACACCAGTGACACGAAAAAGAACTGTTTGCCCCGGTTTTTCGATTTACACTCCTCCGTAGGGGGTTGTCAGACAAATTTATGTCCCAGCGATTAGTTGAATGCTTTTTAAATCGGCGTTGTCGGGTAAGTAATGGTAGTAGACGATATCTGTTCTCTGCGATATATCGTCATTGTATATTTTAAGGGATGTTTCGCGGAAAGATTAGGAAGGTACTTAGTCTATCTTTTTTTTGTATACTAATATTTTAAAGAGGTAAAGTTTGTGTGGTTGTATGGTGGAATCTCTGGATCTACTGAACCGATTTTGATTATTTTTTTTACCAATAGAAAGTTACGAAGTCAAGGGCGAAGTGCTACTTACGAGTATATTTATAGAAGAAAAACAAAATAGTTCATCAAGAGCATCAAAATTAAAAATAATCACTTTTGTGCAGCATATTTATTCTGATGTGTAAGGTTTATAAGAATAAGGTCTTTTAACAGATATTGGTACCGATTCTGTTATGCACAAACTAAACTTTATGCTATTACTATCTATTTCTCTCTAATAAAACAAGAAAGAGACGGGCGTAAATTATAGCTGTCAAATTTAGTTGAACCAATATTACTATACAAATTTAGGGTTACACGTAAAAACATGTCGACTAAAAACACGGTAAGGCGCAAGGCGTAAACTAATTTGACATCTCTAACTTAGTTTATAGCTATAGCCGTCCTTTTCTCGCGCTGCCTTTTAGTAAAAGCTAGCGTTTCTCTAATTTTAGTATAGATATACAACAAGAGAATCAGCACCATTGTCATTTTAAAAGATGGAAAAAAAATATTTTATCATCATGTTTAATGGAAAGTAGGTCAATAAACCTACTGACCCTAATTAAACTGTCCTACCATTTGCCATCAGGGAATTCCAGTCCCTTCAATTACTAATATTGAATGAAAGACAAATAAAAGCTACTAAAAGGCTAAAAAGTTTCTTATTGATACGATATATTTATATAATTAAGTATCGCCATTTCAATCAGTACCTAACAATACCAACAGTACCTACTTAACTAATTAATAATTGATTTAAACAAAACAATGACGTAGTCTTTCTCTAAAATGGGGTCAAAAGGCCGCCTTAATCTTGGCGAAGTAAAAAATGACGGCGCGCCCCGTCAGGCCGCCCGGACTCGACGTGGACAGAATCGGAGGCGACACTTGAATGAAAACCGCTTACAAAATACTGACACTAAATAAACGTTTAACAGAAGCCTAGTTCTGAAGATTGGCGGCGAATGGCAGTGTCAGGAGGCAATTGAGTTTTAATTTATTTAAGAAAACACTTAAAAAGCTACTTACTGGTAAGTGCTACTATCATCTGCCTAGCCTTTTCCCAACTATCTTGGGTCGGCTTCCAGTCTAACCGGATGCAGCTGAATACCAGTACTTTACATGGAGCGACTGCCTATCTGACCTCCACAACCCAGTTACTGGGTAATACGATACCCCTTGATAAGACTGGACGTCAGACTTTCGGGCTTCTGACGACCCGTAACGACTGTCAAAGATCCACGATTGACAGCCAGGACCAACGGCTTAACGTGCTTTCCGAGGCACGGAGGAGTCTCGGTATGTAAAGATGGTCACCCATCCACAGACCAACCCCGGCAAGCGTAGCTTAACCTAATAGATCGACCCGTGCGGCTGTTATTACTTTAGCCACGAGCTCCTCCTGGTAAGTGCTACTATAACATTTTTAATTTTTTAAATGATATTAATTTTGAATTTTATTTTGATTCTATTTAGTGACGCCATTTTGTACTGACCCTCATTGTATTTAATGTGTTGTTGTTGTATGTTTCGTGTTGTTTGTTGTTGTATTTATTGTTGACCATCATCATCATCAGCCTTTTAATGTCCCTACTGCTGGGGCACAGGCCTCCTCTCTGTGAGAGAGCATAATTGAATTAATTTATGATTGCCAATTTAAATAATAACATGTAAAATTTTGTACGCAGAGGCAAAACATGTTGGTCCTGTAAAACTATGTTTCCATCTTTAAGTGCATATTCATGTGTCATGTTACACATGTTTGAACAAATAAATGTATCTTTATCTTTAATAAATTCCTGTCGTGGTAAAAACTGTGCTAGATGATAAGGACGCACACATACAAATTTATTTATTTTATTTTTATTAGTGATCAAAATATTTATAACAAAGTATTACATATATATGCTACAAACCACAGAAACCTTTGATAGCTTATATATGGCTAGTGAGTTCGGAATAACTAAATGTAAGATATTAACTAATACTAACATGTGATAAATTTGTGAGTTTTATATTGTAATATTGTTTTCAAGTACTTAATATAGCACAAACAAAGATGGTATCAAACTAAAGTGTATACTCATAATGATTAATTTGCGTAAAATGCTTTTTTAATTCACTAATAAATAAAAATAAATAAATGTATATGTTTTGGTTGTTTTATGAAACTGTTAGGACTAAGATACGAGTTTACTTAGGACAGCTATTAGTCATGATTTTCGTTTTAGAAATTAAAGAATTCTATTGGGTCAATGATTTCTAAAACTCAACAGTAATACATAGTTAATGTCTAAATAAAATTCTACAACAATAAGTATTTGTCATGTCAACTACTTCGGAATGTTTTAGAATCAAACTTCTGTTTTATTTTTTGTCACACTGCAAAGTGGACGTACTTTTATGTTGTTTTGGTGAACATTGGAGACGTTTTAAGGCAAATTAAACAGGAATTTAAAAGGCGGTATTATAATGGACTTGCCCACTGCTGAGTACTTATAGGATTCCCTAGGGAGTGTCATTAAATTTTATCGTTGTTTGCAAAAAAGTTTCTGCTGAGAGACCGTACTTTCTTCATTTGACATCATGATTCTGTTTAAAAAAAAAAGAAAATACACTAAAAATTTAAAAATAACTTTAATTTCGGAAGTCGGTGTTTGTATTTTATTTTTTTCTTCGTTATTTGACATCGACTTCCGAAATTAAAGTTATTTTTAAATTTTTAGTGTATTTTCTTTTTGGAAGTCGGTTGTTTTTTTTTTTGTAAAAAAGTTTTTTATTTTTAAATTTTTAGTTGTTATACCCCAGAGCTAAAAACTCCATTAACATGGAACGTGGAATTTAAACATACTCGTAATTGGAGAAAACAAAAACGACATCTAGGTATACGTTGCCCGGGGGTGGAGGATAAATTCGAAAGAGTTACCTCGCCCCCGGGCACTCGAGGCAGGGAGGAACAGGGGTGGGTTTTAGTCAGTAAGAGTCTGACACACCCTTCCGCTCCACCCTAGAGCGGAAGAAGTCATTGGATGATTTCCCACCCCCCAAAAAAAAAAAAAAAAAGGTATACGTATTTTTCGTTTTTGTTCAGTTTCCCAAAAAGCGCTGAAGCAATTTCGATAAAATTTGTACGGAACCACCTCGGGAGTATATGCTTTCGGATAAAAAAAGAATTTTGATAATTGGTCCAAAATTATGTTTAAAACTTTTCGAATTTGTCTGGTAGTCATCTAATCGCGGCGGTAAAAATGAGCTATTTTTTGTCATTTTTGGAGGGTCATATTATCTTTACTTATTAGTTGCTGAAAAAAAGAAAATGACAAAGACGTGTCTCTGTAGACCTTGACTTTATGAAAAAAAAGAATTGCTCCAGAGGCATTATTCAGAAAGAAAAAAGGGGAACATGTTTGTATGGAGAATCGCAGCCCCTGTTCCCTCTTAAGCATCGAAGCGGTTGCCTACGTGACGCCTCCTTCTCCGAGTGGGATCAACCTCCTTCTGGACCATCACGGTCTCACAGAAGGAGGCCATTTCCCTTCAAGATCGGTAGACAACTTAAGTATACCTTCTTATGCTGTGAAGTTTATTTGCCTATTCCAGTGTTTCTTCTCATAATATTACGTACCAAGCCATTTCTATCCGATTGCGCGGTGATCAGCATTAAAACCGTAATGTTTTGTCTCATTTGTAGCAAGAAATATGTTCAAAGTTAACGATCTGAAATTATCCTATTTGGATTTAGTCCAAATGGGACAATAACCTCGAGAAACTCAAGCTGAGGGGAAGATCAAATGACCTTAAAGACAGTTAGTTCACTTTCAGGGTTTCACAATCAAACAAGGGAGTTATTTGTAAGTTCATCGGATATAAACCATAACCTCACATAAACATCTTTGATTCTAGTTGCTTGAATAGGATTGGGTGAGAGGCCACGGCAAATTGCCACCATTGCGTGGCGAGTAATTATGCACAGTAGGTATACGCTCAAGGAGTGCCGTGCATGGACCTCTGAGCGACGGATCTTGTTCGCCTCGATCGGGCAGTCTCTGCCTGCAGAAGTGAGGGCTATTTTGACGGAAACAGAAAACTGAAGGGAAATGGCCTGTCTTCTGTTAGACCGTGATAGACCAGAAGGAGGCCACCGAGTGGGCTCGTGAGAGGGCCGATTTCGCTCGGAGAAAGAGGCGTTCTCGATGCGTAAAACTCCATAAACGTACAAACTGGTATCCGGGGTGATGGGTGATCACCGAGGTGGTTTTAGTGAGATAAAAATCCCCCAGTCCATGATCTTTTCCCCAAAAGTCCATGCCCCCTATTAAAAAGGTATCTTAAATGATGGCTTCAAAACTCTTAGCCTCAGAACATTTAAATGTAAATTATTAACTTTCTTCTAAGCAAATGTTATTACTCGACTGAAGATTTTATGAATGAAAAATTTGCCTAAATATTTGACATTATTGCCTATAAATAATATTTAACTACTTGACTTAATTGAATTTTTACTTATATAATTAATCTCTTACAACTCTTGTTCAAATTATTTGTAAATCTAATAATTATCTAATAATTTAATGTTAATGTAATAATTTACAAACCATATTTGTACGCCGGAAACGGCAGAATATTATGATCGGAAATCTAATACACATAACAGCCTTGTACATACAATATTCTGACAAATAAATGCATTCTATTCTTTTCTTTAAAACATTTGTGGACAGTGAACTACCATAATCTTTATAAATAAATTTTTTGGTTAAAGTATTGATCTCCACATGTCATAGGTTAATAGAATACTCAAAGATCCTATCAATAAACTCTAATAAATATTTCATATTACTCTTGGAAGATTTTGTAATACTGAACCAAGTCATCCAAATAAATCACCTAGCATAACTGCAAACTAATCCTTAATTTCACATACACAGCGTTCGTAGATCCCCAAAAGATTACTCCCCGAGAAAAACTTATTCAAGTTACTTTTGTAAACCACACGATTTTAAACCTTCTGTTTTTGTACGTTAGAGCGGTTTTCGTATGAAACTGAAAAGTTATTTAACGACCATTACACAAGTCTGAAATACGTGTTTCAGTGTAAGTTTTTCAGGAAATGCACGTCAAGGGACATGTTTTGAAACATTTATGGTGAATGCAGAATGAGAATTTTGTATGTAACTGGTTCATTATAGCCGTTTTGAGAACAAGTTTACGGGAATATGCATTTTCAATTACAAGAATGATTGAATCTCAAAGATGTCTGTGTGTGAATTTTGGGTTACAATATTGAAATACGCGCACTTTAATAAATATGTTGTTCGTAGTATAGATATGAGAAAATAAAATAAAAAAAGCGACTCCAAGAAAAGATTCACACAAGTCACTTTTCAAGCAGTCTGATACAGTTGACTGACTTTCAATGAGACTACTGTAAGGCTCGCTCGATTTTTAGTTCAATTATAGATTTCACACCACCATTCAGTAAGTTATATTGTTGCCCTTTATTTTGATGCCCAGATGATCATAGCACAAAAACAAGACCTGGTTAACCATGTAGCCTATGTCACTTCAGCAGCCATATGATTTCTCATTTGTTGAAATCCATATTGCCTTAGTTAGGGTACAGGTAAAGTTCCAAATAAAAAGACACATACACCCACACAAACACTCGAAAAACAATACCCTCCTTCTGGCGCAGTCGGGTAAAACCGGGGATTTGTTGTTCCAGACAAATAATGGTGCCGATTCTCTTGTTTAATAACTAAACTAAAATTAGAGAATCGCTATCTTTTACTAAAAAGCAGTGCTAGAAAAGGACGGCTATAGCTATGAATTAAGTTAGGGATGTCCAACTAGTTTACGCCTTGCACTTTACCGTCTTTTTAGTCGAAATATTTTTTCGTGTAGGTACCCTTAATATGTATGGAAATATTAGTTCAACTAAATTTGACAGCTCTTATTTAGTTCCGTCTTTTTCTTGTTTTATTAGAGAGAAAAATATAGCAATAGCCTAAATTAAGTTTAGTTTGTGCACAACAGAATTGGCACCAATATCTATGCACCAACCCAACTATGTACTAAGTATGTATCTATTCTATGTAATTATGTATAAGGTACGGGTATATGTATAACAGGGTCAAGATTAATTTCTGTAATGACTGAGTCGTCGAGAATAAATGACACAATTATTAGTTTATGAAGCAACTACTCTCTATCTGCTAGTAACAATAATCTACATCTGCTGAACAACGTGGCAACGTTTTTCTAGAATTATGGAAGTGAGTACAATACTTCAATGTGTTTGTTTACTTCATTTTTATAATAACTTAAAAATATTTACTTAAGGTGGAAGCGCTGGTAGCCCTAGAAATTAAATTTTTCTTACGTTTTTTTGCAATTTGCAGGTCAGTGTCAGGTTGTATCTTGGTCAAAATATGATTCGCGGCCATAGCAAATATGTATTTATAGAATTATAATCATTAAAATCATCAACGCAACTCTTTCATATAGAATTGATTTCAAATGTAAGTATTTCATGAAAACATGACATTTAGCATCAATTCTAACTGAGAGAGTTGTATTGATGATTACTGTTTTGTAAATACGTATTTGCTGCGGCCGCGAATCATATTTTGACCAACATACAACCTGATACTGACCCGCAAATTGCAAAAAACGTAATAAAATTTGAATTTTGCGGGCTACCCTGGCGTTTTCACCTTAACAAAACATATTCCGTACCAACCCATTAACGCGTTCGTGTTTCAGTTTAGTTTAAATACAAAATAAAATAACCTTAAGTCTTTCTCTTCTAAACATTAAACAATAACCTACTTCCATATTAAAAACCCGAGTTCCTTGTCCTAACAAAATAACTTTGAGAACAATACTTATTTCGAAGGTAATAGTTGTTAAAACCAACAGTTTTGCCGCACTGCACAAAACGCTAATTGTTTGTATGCACGCAAACAATACTATTGTTATTAATAAAATATTGTTATTTGAACTTGGCTAATGGCTATTGCCTCAATCGATCTATAAATTTCAGAAGTCATCATCTGCGCAAATTTTTCCCAGCTATGTTAGGGTTGCCTTCCAGTTTAACTTCTTTTCCTTCTTTTCTTGACGATTTTGACTCAAATTCTGTCCGATTGGTAGGAATGTGGCAACCTTTTTGATGTGCTTTCCTCTCACTTTCCTGCAATCTATGGGAGTGATTTCGTGTAATGGGTCGGAAGTGTGTAACAGGAACCAGGGGCAGTGTCAGAAACGGCCGTTTTTCGTCGTTTTCACTTTTGCCTACTACTTTGGATACGAAACATTTTGAGACCTGTTTTAACAACATAAAAATTCTTTATCCTCTTTGTAACAAACGTGAAGTTGGATTTTTTAATATTTATTTTCTGTGCTATGCTACGATTTTTTATTCAATGAGGGCGCCACTGGACTGCGAGAAGGGCCTTAATCAATGAGCGCGCGCGGTGGTAGAGTTGGCCGTCAGATGGTAGAGCACGCGCACGATAAATCTGCGCGTGGTCGAAATCGGAACCAAACATTTTAATTTTATTTTTCAGGTAGCTTATTACCAAGGTCAAATGTTACACATCTAGATCTAGATCTACATTTTTTTTTATCTATAAACTTCATTGGTGTGCTCTGCCTTGGAGCGAGTGGAAAGGTATCTCAGACTCTAACTAACTAAAACCTCACAGTGTTTTTTAGCTACTTTTTACCAGGGCGCTGGAGTACCGCTCCCTTTCCGCCGCCACCTGAATAGCTCTGTCATTGGCGTCGTTTAAATCATTCAAAGTGCTGGTGGTTTTGTGTGACGATTGTCCTGTGAAAGATCTCCACACTGGTACTGAGTTTGTGATGGGTCAAGGATACCCATTTGGACAGATTATTTCTACGATGACCTAATTGGGTCCGCAATCGGATACGAGATTTTCGTATCCAATTGCATTTTTCATATTGGCCACTGCAGTGCCCGTCCAGTGTAACCAGAGGCGGCTAAATATAAGGACTTCTTATCTTACCTCCACAACCACTGGGTTGACTGCACTAGGTAACTAACACTAAGCCCCTTGGTAATTATAAATACAAAAGAGAAATGGGCAAAAAGAACCACCGAATGGGTCCTATTAAATGCCAGAAGACATCGCGACAGACCAAGGTGAAGATGGCGGGATGGGCTCGACTTCTACCGAAGGAACTGGCCCGTACTAGCAAAGGACCGAGTTATGTAGAAGAGGGAGCCTCTGCTCAGCAGTGGTACAAAATAGGCTTGTTAGTTAGTTCAGTGTATAATGATTGTCATCCTTTCGAACTTGTGATTATCCGCAACGACTGATAGCAAGGACCAAATGCGTTACATGCTATCCGAGGCCCAGAAGACTCTCTCAACCAAATGGATAGGACAAGCTCGCCACACTATTCCCAAACCACTGTAACTTCTGTAAGCCAGAATCAACAGTGGCGACCACCAGAAAAAAACGCCGACGCAATGAAGCTAGACGAGTCCCAGAGAACCGATTAAACTGTCTTGGGTCCCGCAATGAAATTAATCAGAAAAGAACAGCGGAGGAGTAAGAAAAACGTAATTTCCACTTCCTTCACAATCAAGCAGGAGACAGCACAAAGCTAGGCCATTAGGCACACAGGGATATTTACAACTGGGGTAAGCCTGGTTGCCAAGCACCACGGATTAAAACACTAATATTAATGGGTCCTTAATTGTGAGCTGTTACATTTTTCCATTCATTCAAATAAAAGCTATGGCAAAAACGGTTTCAAACGGTAGTTTCCACAAGGCATGTGTAATAGACAACCAAATGGGTGTCTACCCATCGACGAATCAACATCTGGAGGCGATGCATCCCGCGTACCACGTAGCGCACACCAGGCGCACCACGTAGCGCGCACCACGAAGCGGCCTTCATGCAAACCATGTGATGGTTAACCTTGATTATTTGCCTCGTGTGGCTTTTACACAGCCACGAGCCCCTCCTAAAAAATTCGGAAGTAACGCGATTTTATCTTGGACTCTTAACCTTGGACCCTGGCAAAGATTAGGACAACGTTTCCTTACACGTGCGTGCCAAAAAGAATATCATTTATAAAAGGAATATTATTTTTCTGTCGTGAATAAAGTTCATAAAATACCGTCTTATTTGCATTTGGCGATGCCAGAACAAGTGAAAAGATCAGTAGATTATAATGTTGGTAGTGGGTCATATTTGTTTAGTTTCCTTAACATTTTGGTGACTTTTTCCAGTTTGATAGGATGCAAGTGAATACTAGTATTTCAGATTGGGCCTGTCTATCTACTTCCACACGACTTCGAACTTGTGATAGTGGTATCCTACTTTCATAATCCTATCCTACTTTATTATTATAAATGCGAAAGTTTGGATGATGGATGGCCAGAAAGGATAAAAGAGAGAAGATGGATAAAATTTGGCACAGAGATAGATTATAGTTTGAAATAGCACATAGGGGATAATACTAATAACACGCGAACAAAGCCAGCTAGCAGAAGATAGTATCAAAATAAAAAGAAGTGAATGGCTAGAGTGGGACAAGCTGTGCCGACCCGAAGCAAATTGATATAGAGGCAGTAGGACTTTTGATGCCGGCTGTACATGCTCGTCGAGACACCACGAAACAGTCCGAATACAAGTGTATGTTGTGCTCTGGTCGCGTTGCGTCTTGCAGCCATCGTTGACTCTCGGAAGCGTGTCGGTTTGTGCGCCCAAGTCAAAGGGTCTCAGAGTCTCGCGATGAAAACCAATTGATTTCAACGGGTCTGTACAATTGTACATGGTTTGCTCTCGTGTCGAGCCTCGACGCGACGAGACTTAACTCTACAGTAGTCGTGCGGTCTACATCATCATCAGCCTTTTAATGTCCCTACTGCTGGGGCACAGGCCTCCTCTCTGTGAGAGGGTGTGGGCCGTAATCCACCACGCGGTCCCAATGCGGGTTGGTGATGTCACATATCTTCGAATTTTTGGTTCTAAGACACGATCCTCATGATGTTTTGCTTCGCCGTTTTGAGAGCAGTGGTGTTGAAATAATTTACATAAAGTAAAGCGCCTGGCTGGGTTTGAACTCACGACCTACAACTTGTAAGTCGCGGCCTTTTACCACTGGGCCACCACTGCTCTACTGGGCCACCACTGCTCTACTGGGCCACCACTGCTCTACTGGGCCGCCACTGCTCTGTAGCCCAATTGTACAAAATTACAAATTACCAAAAATCGGATTACGCCAGTTATTTTATCCTTCGGGTACTTTAAGTTAAATTGTTGGCGCATGCACTCAGTGTGCGCAGAGTGTGACAGGCACACGAGGCGACGAGATGAGCGTGTACAGCCACCATGATAGAGGATCCAACTCTGTTTGGTCCGACTACATCACATGGACTCACTCATGACTAAATATAAAAAAAATATAACATTCATGACTTTTTACCATTTATATACAACAATTACCCTGACAACCAAAGCACACCTCTCCTGATCTCCTCTAATCATGACAAGAGCCCATTATCCTGCTAATCAAAATTGACCCACAACAGACAAAGACAAACAGACGACCCATACAAATGAGTGACAGAGACAAAGACAGCAATCAGTAGCGGTCTCTGTGATAAACAGTGCGTGATTGTAGCTATTCTGATTAGATGCTACGACAGACAGGTGAGATGAACTGAATTACTAGGAAATAAATCCTACTTACTGCTATTATAAACTAGTGACCCGCCCCAGCTTCGCTCGGGTACAAATTATACACGTAAACCTTCCTCATTCTCAACATGAGTTACCGCACCCCTGGGCACTCAGGCAGGGAAGGAACAGGGGTGGGTTTTAGTCAGTAAGAGTCTGACACGCCCTCCCGCTCCACCCAGAGCGGGAGATGTCATTGGATGATATCCCACCCCACAAAAAAAAAAACTCTTCCTCATTAATCATTCTGTCTATTGTGGAAAACCACATGAAAAGCCGTTGAGTAGTTTTTGAGTTAATCGCGTACAGACACGGCGGGGGACTTTGTTTTCTTTTTTTTTTGTTGCTGTTGTGTTGTGTCTGTGTCGAATAAATGTTTATTCTATTCTACTCTATTCTATTCTATTCTATTCTATTCTTATAATATGTATTGATGTAGTGATATACATAAATATAGTGATAGTGATGCGAAATTTTGGATGGATGTTTATTACTCAATCACGCTACAACGGCTGAATGGATCAGGATGAAATTTAACACAGAGATAGATTATAGTCTGAAATAGCACATAGGCTACTATTCATAATGGGGAAAGTTCTAATACCACGGGAGCGAAGCCGCTGGCAGAAGCTAGTGACGGTAATAAAGTTGTCTAGAGGTTTATTCAGGTCTTAATAGTAAGCAACTGGAGAGGGCTATTCTTGGAGTTTCGATGATAATCGTGAAGATACCCGCAGGAGAACCAAGGTTACTCACATAGCCCGAAGAATCGCCAAACTGAAGTGGCAGTGGGCAGGGCCCATTGCTCGCAGAAGAAATGGTCGATGGCGCCGAAAGGTTCCGGAGTGGTGCCGCGTACGGGAAGATGCAGCATTGGAGAAGGCCTCCCACTAGGTGGACAGATGACTTGGTGAGGGTCGCGGGTAGCCGATGGATGCGAGACGCACAGGACCGGCCGTTGTGGCGACACTTGGGAGAGGCCTATGTCCAGCAGTGGAAGTCGTTCGGATGAAATGATGACAATGATGAGTCAGAGCTGGTGGTCTCAAGAACGCCTGCTAAATGAGTGGTTTTGGGTAAGTATGTCTACGGGAAGCTATAGTAAATTTACAAAAAAAAAATGGACTTGCCGTACAAAGTTTATGTAGTATGGGAGGTTCAATTTTTAGGGTTCCGTATCCGAAGGGTTTAAACAGAGCCCTATTGCTGTCACTCACGTGTCCATCTGTCTATTTGTCCATCGTCTGTTATCTAGGTTTTACAGCCAAACGGTTGGAGCTACAGTCTTTAAATTTTCACAGTAATACTCGTAAGTATCTTGTTGACCCAAAGCCATACAAACATTTAAAAATACATTTGATTCGGAACCCTCAATGTACGAAGTCCGACTCGCACTTGGTCGGTTTTTTTTTTCGGAATTGTCTATGTTTTTCGGGATTAGCTATGTTTTTCGGAATTGGCTATGTTTTTCAGAATAAGCTATTTTTTTCGAAATTGGCTATGTTTTTTTGGGATTGGCTATGTTTTTTGGGATTGACTATGTTTTTCGGGATTGACTATGTTTTTCAGAATTGGCTATGTTTTTCGAAATAGGCTATGTTTTTGGGGATTGGCTATGTTTTTCGGGATTGGCTATGTTTTTCAGAATTGGCTATGTTTTTCGAAATAGGCCATGTTTTTCGGGATTGGCTATGTTTTTCAGAATTGGCTATGTTTTTCGAAATTGGCTTTTTTTTTTGGGGATTGGCTATGTTTTTCGGAATTGGCTATGTTTTTCAAATTTGCTATGTTTTTCGAAATAGGCTATGTTTTTCGGGATTGGCTATGTTTTTCAGAATTGGCTATGTTTTTCAGAATTGGCTATGTTTTTCGGGATTGCCTATGTTTTTCGGGATTGGCTATGTTTTTCTTGAAGAAAGTTGTTAATTTGTACGGGCAAAAGCAGTACTTACCTACCTATTTAATAAATATGACCACCCATTTCCGTTACAGCCTGTATACTAATGATAGCAATTAATTAGTCCTAATCAGAATAAATCTAAAGAAAAGAAAAGAAAGAAAAATTATTTATTTTGCACAGATTACAAAACGCACATTAATTATTTAAATCTATATAATTATACAGGGTGTAACGGAAAGGTGTGGTCATATTTTAAGAACTGCATCTGCCCATCGATATGAACAACTTTCTTCAAGAAAATCCGAGGAAATTGTAAAAAAAAAAATTTACCTTCCATACAAATATTGATTAGCTGATGATAACTTTGTAAGGAAATTCCAATTTTTTTTTTGTTGAGAATTTTCAATTTTTTTAGAGAAAGTTATTCATTTCCATGGGCAGAACCGGCTCTTTAAATATGACCACACCTTTTCGTTACACCCTGTATATATACTAGCTCCTGCCAGCGGCTTCGCCCGGGTGGAATTTTATTAGCCTATACGTTACTCCTTATAATAGTCAGCAGTAGTACAATAGTCACAAATATCTGTATGATATTCAAAAAAAACCGTATTATTTTGACATTACAAACAAGCACTTCAATTTTATTTATTTGTATTGACCAATAAATAAAATTTAAGTTTGTAATGTAAAAATAACAGTTTTTTATAAACTGATTTTTAGGCATAGGTATCATGCAAATAACAGTTACTATAAGAGTTTAAAAGAACTATTATTTTGACATTACAAACAGACACTTAAATTTTATTTATTTGTATTGAAAAGTATCGACTGAAAGAACATACGAATAGCAATCTAGTTCCCAAAGTAGCGATACAATACAATAATAAATACTAGCAAGAATTCCAGCCGCGCTCTGAACACGAACAGTGCCAAATTCCTAGCGGAATTGACACTGGGTGTCGGCAGTTCATAACTATTCAGATCTATTCAGCAAAGTTATGTTGTGGCGAGCCGCAGTATATAACTTTTGTCGGTTTAACAACTTGTTCTATACTGATTAGTGATACGGTGAGGTTATAAAATGATTTTGACTTACATAAAACTATAGTCTTGTCGCGTCGTCGCTCTCGTAGTCAATCTTATGGAACCGTGCTTTTTTTGTCATCCAGTGAAGTGTATTGTCTATCAGTAAAATAATTTTCGAACATTTACACAATACAAAATTCATACATTATGGCCCTGATATGATTTCCCACTCGACTAAAAAAAAAAAAGGCCCTACTACCGGCCAAGTGGCGACCTCATCTCGCCGTCCGATCAGCACCAGGCCCGAGAGTCGACGGCGCGTAGTGTTCCACGCGCGCCTCAAAGAGTTGTCAGCAAACAGGACGGGGCCCGTCATGGCCGATGCCTGCCCGGAGGTTGAGGACAAATTCGAAAGAGTTACCTCGCCCCTGGGCATTCAGGGCAGGGAGGAACAGGGGTGGGTTTTAGTCAGTATGAGTCTGACACGCCCTCCCGCTCCACCCAGAGTGGGAGAAGTAATTGAATGATTTCCCACCCAAAAAAAAAAAAAAAAGTGGCGCCCTCATTGAATAAAAATCTTAGCATAGCACAGAAAATAAATATTAAAGAATCCAACGTCACGTTTGTTACAAAGAGGATAAAGTATTTTTACGATGTTAAAACAGGACTCAAAATGTTTCGTATCCGTAGTACCAACAACGGCCGTATTTGACACTTTTGCTTTCAATGAGGGCGCCACTTGGCGGGTAGTAGACCCTTAAACCGGCCAAGTGCGAGTCGGACTCGTACGTAAAGGGGAACCCTTTACGCAAGAGAATGAATCATATTTCGGTATAATATCATGTTCTTTTTTTATTATACTATACTTCTTATAGGTATACGTAAAGAATAATAGTAACTCGTAATCTTAGTAGTAACTCGGAATTCTCCCTTATTTCCGTGTTCAATTATCAAATAATATATGAAAATTGATTTCATTTGATGTGTTACTGTGCGATAAATCTAATGTTTCAAATACTACTTTTTTTTTTTAATTTTCCGATCCCAAAAGTGACCCCCGTATTCCAAATTTATTTATTTAGTTTATTTATGTTTGAGTCATAGAAATTCATGTGTGTAGGTACTAAAGTTCAAGAACAGTATCTATGCAAGCACTGGCGGGCAAAGAGTTACAAATAACAATAGAATATTTATTACTTTCGTTTTTCCGATCAAAAAACCTTTCCCACCATTTACTTTCTTTTTCTTTTTACGTATTTTTCATAAATCTACAGTTTCAGGAGTGGTGGGGGCGCGGTTTCAAACATGGCCGACTGACGTCACCGCCATTTTTCATTCCCACCGCCGCCCAAGTCACCGTCGAAGTTTTGTTATTACCCCCCGAATCGAGAGATTCGCCCGATATCACGCTGATTGGTACCCTATTGGGGAAACGATTTGTTAAAAAAATATTAAATGTTCTTATCGGTTTTGCGAGGTCGAGTTGATGGTGTTTTTGTTATCTTTTGCGTGTTTATTAATAAAATATTGTTGCTAGCTTCTGTCTGCGACTTTGTGCGTCTTTTTTAAAAGTTAATACGTCAATTAAAAACCTATTGTTGCGTCCCACATGTGGGTTGCACGGGGCCTGACAGAGGGCAGTAGCGTAGCTTTCTTTTAAATGAAATCAGAACTGGACTTTCAGAGATAATCTGTCACAAACATAAAATAACTGTTTTAGTACTTATTTTACTTCGTTACAATAATAATTTAAATAATTATTCAATTAAAGCTAATAGGAAACCCAAAAGTGCTATATATAAAAACTTAATATACTTAATATAAACTTTCTGAATCAGCTTACGATTTCAATCTCCTTATGAAATCCTATTTCAAAAGTTAAAATATTAAAACCCCATAATAACCCAATCATAAAGATTTTTATCAAATTTATTAATTACCGAACGTTTAAACTTGCATGATAACGCTCTTTAAAATCAAAACATTAAAACTAATTTCTCAGAAATACTAAATACCGTATTATTTACAAAAGGCGCTAATAAAATATTCGTTACAACTTAATCGCGTGTGAAACAAAAACCAACAGAATCACGCATTGAAATAAAACACGACAAAAAAATTGTTAAATCATTTTCAAACTATTAAAAATTCCGATGACCTAGTTGGATCAGAATGGTTGGGCTGATACGGCCAGTCTGATATGGCCAGGCTCGAGTTAATAAAAACGCGCCAATACGATATAGTTTTTAATTGTAATCATGCACGCCAACGTAATAAAATATGCTGTTTCAACGCCTACCTTGTAAACGAACACAGGCTTGTTATGAGTACGTAAATTGTTTTACTATAAAGATCAGGAAGCTTTGTTTGCCTAGCTTCTGTAAGCGGTTTCGCACGCGTGGAATTAGGACTTTCTCCACTATGAATTATAGCCTATGTACTATTGCAGACTATAATCTACCTTTTTGGCAAATTTCATCCCGATCCGTTCAGCCGTTATGGCGTGATTGAATAACAAACATTCGATCTATCCAAATTTTCGCATTTATAATATTAGTAGAATTAAGGCCATACTATAACTATAGTAGGCGCCAGATAAGAGTGAAATAACGGTCATTGACCCACCTACATTTATTAATATTTATAATTTGATAAACGGAAATAATGACACAAAGCTGTCCTGAATAATCCTATCCTATATCCTTATTAGGGAAAGGTGTTATTTCATTCTTATCTGGCGCCTACCATAGAACAACCGCAATATGTTTGCCGTCAGTGCTACGAGGAGATGTAAGAAAATGGTTAACTTCGTCAGTCTGTTTAGTTATCAATACCTTAATTTTTTTGCATTAAGAAAAGGCACTACGTTCTATTTTTTATGTGCTATTGGATTGTTATTGTTTAGAATAATTACAAAGTTGGTAAACAAGCTAAAAGAAAATAAATAAAATAATTTTCAAGTGGGCTAAAAAGGGGAGGCGTAAAACTCATTGGGCATCGATTTTTTTTTAAACGCACTCGAAAGAATAGAATAGAATAGAATAGAATAGAATAGAAGAGAATTTATTTCCAACTTAGGTTTGCGTATACGTTCGTTTATGTCAAATCGTATAGAAAAAAATGGAATATTTTCAAAAAACCCGACTGTAAGTTAAAAACCACTAAAAAGTTCCAAATACGTCACTTTTCAAGCAGTCTGATGCAGTTGGTGGCATTATTTAAGTTAATTATTGATTTCATGCCAACAACAACTGCATTCGACTGGTTAAAAAGTGACTTGTTTGGAACTTTTTAATTATTTTTAGTCGGGTTTTTAAAAAACCTTACATTTTCTTATTTTATACGTTTTAGTGACTTATAGTTTTGGAATCGCCTCCTCGAACCTTTTATTTTGACACCCCACTTAATATAGTTCGTCGACTTTTACTTTTTCTTTTTCACAATTATATGGCGTCTGCTTGTCGCCATAATGTATTTTGATTACTGTCATGTCTTTAGTAGCACTTGCGAGATTAAGACGAATCAATTGACGTAAAGGTGTGTCCAAACATTGAGCAGCAAGTGTGCGCGGCTTCCGCGCGCGGCGTGCCGCGCTGTGTTTGGACAACTGCCGCGCGCGAACGTTGCGATCTAGCTGCCGCGCGCAAACATTGCTCAGTATCGTTCGTCGGAAATCGTGTCTGGGACATGTTTGCGCTTCTCAAAAATGGACAATGAAACATCAATTAGACTGATTGAAATATGTGGCTCATTTATCGATTTCGAATAATAAGCAGAGCTAAAATACTGATCAACGCCTTCATTGTAGTTTAGGTTCAGACTGAATTCACATGCGTGGCGTGTCTCGCATATTGCCGCGCAAACATTCGTCGGAATGTCCTAACTAGAGCGCGGCAGAATTGTTTCCTGGACATGCGTGTTGCTGCCGCGCCTTTGCCGCTCAATGTTTGGAAGCACCTTTAGAATTATCTAAATCGGCCTACGCGTTTAAACTCTACATAATTATAGTGCAACAAAGGAACAAACAAACATACATACATACATAGGCTGATAAACACATAACCCGTAACCCGTAATAACCCGTAATTAGACTTTTGCTATGGATACATTGATGACATTTTGGTGCATTCGAAGACACCAGAGCAACATGAGCAGCACTTAAGGACGCTTTTTAATCGCCTGCAAGACTACGGACTTCTTATCAACGCATCCAAGTGCGTCTTTGGACAATCGAAGGTAACATTTTTAGGCTATAATGTCTCAGAAGCAGGAGTAAGCCCAATGGAAACCAAGGTCCAAGCGGTCAATGAATACCCACCACCCACAACTTTGAAGGAGCTCAGACGGTTCTTGGGAATGGTAAACTTTTATCGACGTTTTGTCCCGCGGGCAGCAGAATTACAGGCGCCCTTAAACGTACTGTTAGCAGGACCAAAGAAAAAAGGCTCACAAAACATAACACTATCGATAGAACAGCTAGCAGCATTCCAGGAATGTAAGTCTGGGCTGGCTCAAGCAGCTCTCTTAGCCCATCCAGATGTAAACGCGGAATTAGCTATCCACTCCGACGCTTCGGACAAGGCCATCGGCGCGGTTCTGCAGCAGCGGCAAGGTGACGCGTGGCAACCACTAGCATACTTTTCAAAGAAGCTAAGCTCCCCACAAGCAAAGTACAGTCCGTACGATCGGGAGCTACTTGCCATTTACAAAGCCGTTCGCTATTTCAGGCACATGATAGAAGCACGCATATTCACAATATTTACAGACCACAAGCCGCTAACGTTTGCTTTCAGCACAAGAAGAGATAACTGTACCCCACGACAGTTCAGGTATTTAGACTACATCAGTCAATTTAGTGTGGATATCAAGTACATACCAGGGAAGGACAACGTTGTAGCAGACTCGTTGTCGCGTGTAGAAGAGCTGTCATCAAATAACTTAGATTACCAGGCCCTGGCTCTGGATCAGGCAACGGATGAGGAACTACAAGAGCTACTACAAAACGGAACGTCTCTGAAGTTAGAAAAGATCAAGGGACCAGATTCTCACATGACAGTGTTTTGTGACACTACCACGTTGCAACCAAGACCGTACCTAACGCCAAAATACCGTCGACAAGCATTTGAGGCCCTGCACAACCTCAGCCACCCAGGCGCGAAGGCCTCAGTACGATTAATCACGCAGCGATTTGTTTGGCCTGGCATAAAAAAGGACTGTCGACAATGGGTACAAGAATGTCTACAGTGTCAGCGAGCAAAAATACATCGTCACACCAAGGCACCACTTCAAACATTTAGCTTACCTTCTGCTCGTTTTCGGCATGTCCACATGGATATTGTCGGCCCTTTACCGCTTTCCTCTGGTTACAGGTACTGCCTCACCGCCATTGACCGCTTCACACGTTGGCCTGAGGCATACCCACTCCAAGACATCACGGCGGAAGCATGCGCTACTGCCTTCGTGTCCGGCTGGGTTGCCAGGTTCGGCTGCCCCGAAGTCATCACGACCGACCGAGGTCGGCAATTTGAGTCGTCGTTATTTAAAGCGATGACGGCGCTCATAGGCGCGACACACCACACCACCACGGCCTATCATCCCGAGGCCAATGGCCTTGTTGAAAGGCTTCACCGGCAGCTTAAGGCTGCTATCACCTGCCACACCAACACGCGATGGACAGAGGTACTGCCACTGGTTCTCCTGGGCATTCGCAGCGCGTGGAAAGAAGATCTCCAGACCTCAGCCGCAGAACTGGTTTACGGCGAGCCACTATGCTTGCCTGGACAGTTCTTCACGACCTCACCACCAGTTCCCGTAGACTATGACAATTTCATCAGCAGACTCCGCGAACACATCACAAAACTCACACCTCCCCCAACTACTTGGCACACCGCTCGCACGTTTTATGTACCTAAAGATCTCGCCACATGCACTCACATTTTTCTGCGACAGGGACCTGCACACAGACCTCTGCAAGCCTCATACTTAGGCCCATACAAGGTCTTACGACGCGGCTCAAAGTCTTATGACATAGATGTGCAAGGAAAGACAGCCACAGTATCGATAAATCGATTAAAACCAGCATATATGGCCAGAAATGATACACCTACACCACATGCGGACAACACATCAGCGCCAGCCGTGAACAACACACCAGCTCCAACAACAGAGGGCAATACAAACCAGACTCCAGCTAAGAAGACGAGGACGGGACGAGTGGTCCGGTTCCCGGACTACTATCGATCGTGAGAGTTACGATCTCAGCGGGGGATTACTGTAGTGACCATCAACCCACTACGTATTCCGCTCCGCTTATGCATCTTGGACCGCGTCCTACATATGACGTCAGATCGGGTGATCCATTGTGTCGACGCGCAAGCTCCGCCTTCCTTCAAGAATGTTCCGAAGAAATCCACACTGGTGGCGCAGGCGGCGGTACTCGGCCGGCGGGCAGTCTCTCGTTGGCTATCAATTCGCGCACGCGCATAATTATTTAGTTTTATATTCTTCCTTGCTCGCTATTGCTTTTCATCCGTATTGTGTTTTGTATTTGATAGTTTAGTGTTTTAGTAATAATAAAAATCAGTTTCGTAAAGTAGTAAATAAATCACTTCATTTTTGTTGCGGCCTTTCTTAAGTAGTGCACAGTATAATCACCTTTCCGTCCATAAACATAACGCTCATTATCGCTTGCATCGCTTGGCATCTTACCCTACAGTACCTGGTGAAATTCCGGGATAGTTACAGCTGCTGCTTACATACCTCTTCAGTAGTTTGGAGGTATGCGGAACAGGGTGTAAAGTTCCACAACCTCCATTGAAAAGGGAGGATCCTCCGACCAGACGGGTGTTGTGTCTGGTCCAGGCAACTGCCCAATGGTTGATTTCGGACTGTTGTATATGTTCAAATTGCGCGGAGAACTCTGCTTGCGCGATGTAGAATTCTTGCTATTTTTAGTTCGTGTGCGGCGTCATAGATGTCGCTACATCACTCCCCTCCGGAGATCGGAGATCGATGGTTCTTGATGAGTCGTCCATACATCTTGTGATGCTTGCCGGGCCAGTGGAAGGTTGGTTCCAGTGAGTCGGAACCGGAAGAGCCGCATAGTTCACGGTGAGTCGGAACTGTCTGCGGTGATGCCCCAGTGAGTCGGGGTGTTGCTATCCCAGTGAGTCGGGATGATGCCCCAGTGAGTCGGGGTGATGATGTCCCAGTGAGTCGGGATGATGCTGCAGGCTCCAGTGGGTCGGAGCGGCGCTGTGCGACGCAGTGGCTTGACTGCTGGCGTCGACCAGGAGAGGTTCTTCGACCGGCCGAAGGTGCTGTTCGCTGCGCCAAGATCGCTGATGAGGTTGATGGTGATGAAAGAGGCTGAGGATGCTGACCAGGAATGCGCGTCCGCTGCATGCTGATGGTCAGGATACCCGTAGAAGCCGTTGGTACTGGCTGGCTGTATGACTCGTTGCTCAAGAGCTTGAAGGAAGCGATGATGATGGCGTCACGCTGAAGTAGCTGCACGAAGGCTGCGCTGACGTTCATGGTCGAGGGTCACCAGTGTGGAAGTGGTGACGTCATGACGAAGGCTGCGCTCACGTTCATAGTCGAGGGTCACCAGTTTGGAGGTATGCGGAACAGGGTGTAAAGTTCCACAACCTCCATTGAAAAGGGAGGATCCTCCGACCAGACGGGTGTTGTGTCTGGTCCAGGCAACTGCCCAATGGTTGATTTCGGACTGTTGTATATGTTCAAATTGCGCGGAGAACTCTGCTTGCGCGATGTAGAATTCTTGCTATTTTTAGTTCGTGTGCGGCGTCATAGATGTCGCTACACCATAAAGAGGTTACCCGTTATTGTGTCCAGGCGCAGCTTATACAGTTTTAGTACAAATTGACGAACTCGGGGTACAGATAGCTGTCAATGGGTAAAGTACCTTAAGTACACTGGCAGTATTGGCACGTTTAATGGCTATGCTCAATCTTTGGCTGAAAAAGCCCTGCCTTCTGGTCACGTGAAGAGTCACGAAAAATTCGATGAGCACTCGGACCCCATGGTCCAAATATTTTATACGGCACAAAAATTTATCTCTCAATAAGGATGTCATACTCGTTTTATAATGTACCTAAGTGGAAAAAATATTTGCATAACGTACACGTAAGAAAATTCACAATAAAAAACAACAAAAAATGATGTCCTCGTCGCTCTACTTTGAATCAAACCAACACATAGCTAAGACCTTCCCTACATTCTCCGTCTCCAGTACTCCATCGCTATCCCTGGCGCAAAAATTCTACCTAAAGATAGCCATCTAGACCTCCAAAACACATAAACAACATGGCCTCCACTACGAAAACAATATGTCCACAAAATTCCGTCGTGTGTGCGTTGTCCCCTTGCCAAGGGTTCCGCACACAGTATTCGACCTTTGGCACCGCATGTGCGATAGTTTCTCCGTAAAATTACCATACACGATGTTTTTACAGAATTTTCTGTGAGATAGACGTGGTTTTTGTGATTAGAGAGATTTGAATTTTGTTATTTGAAAGATTGTTGTCAGTAACTTGATTAGTAGTTTTCCATAATACGTTACTAAAAAACAAATTCATGAGATTATTGAATATATAACGCACAATTCACTCTTTCAAAGCCTCTCACAAGGATGGACCCATGACCTATTGAGTATTTTTTTTTTGGGACATGCCCGCCACACTATTCCCAAACCACTGTAACTCCTGTAAGCCTGAATCAACACCACACCCACACCTGGTGAGTACCGTGGGAGTTCGCTGGATGCGAAAAATAAGGACCGTTTGATGTCCTGATGCTTGGAGAAGCCTATTTCCAGTAGTTGAAGTCTTTCGACTGAACTGACTGATGAGGATGCCGAGCTCAAAAGATCAACAATTAGGAAATTAAAAATGTCATTAAAAAGCCATGGCGATTTAGTTATCTAATCACTACATAGTATAAAACAAAGTCGCTTTCTCTGCCCCTATATCCCTATGTATGCTTAAATCTTTAAAACTACGCAACGGATTTTGATGCGGTTTTTTTTTTTAATAGATAGAGTGATTGAAGAGGAAGGTTTATATGTATAATTTGTACCCGAGCCAAGCTGGGGCGGGTCGCTAGTCATTATTGAAATAATGATTATTTAAAAACACAATCCGTAAAGCCCCTGAATGGCAGATACAATTAAAAACCTATTGTTGTGTCTCCCATTGGAGATGCGCGGGGCCTGACGGATTAAATAAACAATGTACAGTATATACAAATTAAACTTTTCACCTAATCAATTTAACTGTGTGAGGTGCTATTGCAAGATTTTACCCATCCAAAAATAAGTTCAACACGTACATATATCATGTACACAGGCCGCTGCACGTCGCCAGTCCCGGCACACACGTCACTAGCATGTCGGTGGCGCAAACCCTTAAGGCGAAGTTATACGACTTTTAATGGTTTTTAATTGTACATCACGTCTAAACGACTAGTTATATTTCTTTGAAAAAAAAAAATATGTTACTGTAGACAATATTCGTCATAATTTAATCTGTGAATATTTGAAATTATATTTTTATAACATAGTGTAATTAATTTGTAAAGATATGTATAATGCGGATAAAAAATTGAGAATCACGCAAAAACTATAAAGAGTGTTTTTATGAAACCTTAACCATATTAAAGATCATTTAAATATTTGTAATTTATTCTAAGTGTTTTAGTTTAATACCTGTTGTTTTAAGTGTAATAAATTAATAATGCGTCTAATTTCGGACAGCGCTCCTTGATGGGCGAGTCCTATTACTGGGTGGACGTACGACGCGTTACGTGAGCTTAGCACAGAACACGCAAGCTAACCACTCAAGGTTATTGGCAGTTAATAGTGCCTTAAGATTTGACTCTACCAAAAATCTTTCAACGCGGCTATTGTTCGCTTAAAAAAACTTATCGACAAGTTTTGCCCTATGTCCGTACTCGTATCGATCTCATTCAAGACAAATTGACCCAGTTCACAGTGATCAATATTTGCTACGATTTACGATGTTTAAACTCGAAGTTACGTGTGCGTGCGTCAGGGCACTCCGTATCTACAGACACACCTGGATGACATCATTGGTCTAGATACAATCACTTACACCATTGTATTATTTTCAACAATCGTGACAGCCATATTAGTTTAAACACTGATATGCAGGTTCTTAATTCAGATAGAGAATTTCAATTTAGAATCCGTTAATCAGAATTTAAATTAAGCATATAGCTAGCGAGTTTTATAAATAAGGCCAGTGATGTCACCTTAAAACTTAATTTATGTCTATCACAAATTATAAAATATCATCAAGTAAGCAAATCTTTAAATTAAAATTAAAAAAGCAGTTTCAACTAAGAATTGTCTCTTCCTAGAAAATATAATAATTATAATTTTCGTATGGCCAGTGATGTCACCTTAAAACTTAACTTATGTCTATCACAAATTATAACATACGAGTATCACCAAGTAAGCAAATCTTTAAATAAAATTAAATAAAAAGCAGTTTCATTCAACTAAGAATTGTCTCTTCCTAGAAAATATAATAATTATAATTTTCGTATGGCCAGTGATGTCACCTTAAAACTTAACTTATGTCTATCACAAATTATAACATACGAGTATCACCAAGTAAGCAAATCTTTAAATAAAATTAAATAAAAAGCAGTTTCATTCAACTAAGAATTGTCTCTTCCTAGAAAATATAATAATTATAATTTTCGTATGGCCAGTGATGTCACCTTAAAACTTAATTTATGTCTTTCACAAATTATAAAATATCACCAAGTAAGCAAATCTTTAAATTAAAATTTAAAAAAAGCAGTTTCAACTAAGAATTGTCTCTTCCTAGAAAATATAACATAATTTTCGTATGTCCTTACAATGGTGAAAATAAAACCATTGCAATATTATTGCCTCTTGGCAACACGCAGTGGTTTTACAATTACGGTACCCTAAATTTAATATCACCATGATTTGTGATTACTTATACTAAAAGTTTTTCTCGGAAATATAAGGAAAATATTTAATAGAAGGACGGCAGTAGCTTGAATTTTGATGCAGTTGGCGGAGCTCCAAACTTTGGAGACCAGTGACAAAGAACCCTGCTTCTTCTTAAAACGTAAATTAAACGTGAAAGTTTTTGAAACTTGCGGAGGCCTTTGATAACTGGTTGATGTAACTTTATAGTCGTTTGAAACAAAATACTCAGTATTTTCATTGTAGCTTGCTTTGACAGGGAAGGAGTTTCGGGTTACTTCAGTTTTAGTACAAAGACGCTGGTATAGTCCGTAATTGAACGACAAAAGCAGTGCAGTGGAAAGTTGGGGATCCTCGCAAAGGTGAGACGGTACTTCACGCCGGAACAGCCGCTCAAACTTTATGAAACGCAAGTTCCATCGTGTATGGAGTACTGCTCGCATCTTTGGGACGGATCTGCCTGAAACCAGCTTGATGCCCTCGATACAATTGAGAATCGAGCCAAGAGGATCATCGGCAATGATAGGCTCGTCGAGTCGAAGCTCCATAGTCTTGAGCATAGACGCCGAGTTGCTAGCCTGTCGGTTTTCTATTGGTTACATTTTGGAGAGTGTGCGACGGAATTGCTTGATTCCGCCAAGCCTCAACGCACCTCATCAACGGACCACAAGACGTACGGCGATGTGCCACCAGTACATGGTGAACATTCCATCCACACGCATAAAACGTTTTAGGAACACATTCATTGTGCGTACAGCTCGGGATTGGAATTCCCTGTCGGAGTCTGTGTTTCCTGATAGCTACAACCTGGGAGACTTTAAGTCAAGAGTGAATAGGTTACTTCTACCCGAGCCTGCGGACGGCGAGTAGTGTTCCACGCGCGCCTCAAAGAGTTGTCAGCAAAAGGACGGGGCCTGCCACGGCCGATGCCTGCCCGGGGGTTGAGCATAAATTCGAAAGAGTTACCTCGCCCCTGGGCATTAAGGGCAGGGAGGAACAGGGGTGGGTTTTAGTCAGTAAGAGTCTGACACGCCCTTCCGCTCCACCCTAGAGCGGAAGAAGTCATAGGATAATAATAATAATAATAATTTATTAGCTTAAATACACGTTTGACACAAAATTACAAGTTACAGTAAAATTAAAATTACAAGTTGCAGTAGTACAAAGTTACAGTACACAAAATTACAAGTAAATAGAAAATCATTCAGGAAAAGTAGTGTGCTCAAGATGGGTAAGGTAGGTATAGTCAATACAAGATTTGAGCCCTGCCTCCTAAACTAGGAGGATCCTGTATCTTAGGAGGCAGAAAGGATGATTTCCCAACCCCCCAAATAATAATAATAATAATAAGTTACTTCTAGGCAAGCGTGCTCCATCTTCGACCACATTATCGCTTACCATCAGGTGAGATAGTGGTTAAACGCGTGCCTATCAACAATAAAAATAAAAAAGCAACCGTGCTAAAACATCAATTTAAAAATCTGCATGGCTCTTAAATGCTACTTTCTACTAATTTTATAAATGCGAAAGTTTGGATTGATGTTTGTTACTCAATCTCGCCAGAACGGCTGAAGGGATCTGGATGAAATTTGGCACAGATGTAGATTTTAGTCTGAAATAGCACATAATGTAAGCTATAAGTAATTTAATATGGGGGAAAACTAATTCCACGCGTGCGAAGCCGCTGGTATGAATTTTGCGACTAAATAACACATTTTCAGCTAACATGACCTATAATAAAAAGAGAAACGAGTGATAAAGTAATAGATGAGAGAAAGTTTTCTAGGGCGTGATTTCAATTGAATATAATGGAGGTTATTTTAATCTCAGTTTCAATCTATCAAAAACACCTTGCTACATATTGACAACGATTGTCGCCGAAATAAGATTGAGACTTGAATTTAAAAGTTTTAGTAATATCCCTGCTGGTCCGTATACGGGGTAGCAACAACGGCATTCTGAGCGCAATAGCGGCACGTTTTGACTGTCCCTTTCAAAACCAGTGGGTCAAGTCTTGTGTGGGTGTGGCCAGTCATGGCAAATAAAAATTTAAAGATATTATATACTAGAATAAGGTTTCTATGGGTTCTATGGGTATAAGGGTCTATGCCACCCGAATTAAAGTCATTATTATTATTGTGTTATTATTTAAGTTAAAAAGTTTTTAATGTATGTATGTATTTGAATTACTTATATGGGCATAAAGCCTGAAATAAATGAAATTATTATTATTAATATTAATGGTCTGCTCATTAACTACATGAAATCAAATCAAAATAAAAAAATATTTATTCAAACTAGGCTGAAAGTCAGCACTTTTTAAACGCCAAAGTTCTACATACATAGTATATACATAGATACAGACCTCCATAAAAACCGACCGTCACCACTTCCTAGTGTTTTAGCTGTAAAGAAGAAGTGGCCAATAAACTCCCCAGCAACACATCTATCTATTAAGTTTGAAAGATCTATATAATTATATGCTACAATCTTAACATATTTATATTTAACCTAAATAAAACAGAAAAATAAAGATATATCGTCAAGTATAAACACTAAACCAAATTAAATAAGCCTCCATACATAAACTGGTGTGCCTACTTACACGTGCAACAGTAGAATCTATCAAAGGGCTGTGATTCGAAGCCACAAGTTATCACTTGTGGCTTCGAATCACAGCTAGTTTATCAACTAGAGCCAACTACCAATATGCCAACTAGGAACTGCAGTGAAAAATATATCGGAGGGTGAGAGCAGTGGTGATCCAATGGTATCGGCCCCGAGTTACGAGTTCTAATTCATGGGTAATACCCAGACACGTGCCTTACTCTGTGTAATTTATTTCATCAGCCCTGCTCTGAAAATGGTCACCAATCCGTACTGATTTTTTTTTTTTTCCTTACTGGGTTTGCGTGGTGGATGCCCAATCCCTCTCTTAGATAGGAGACCTGAGTCCCAGAATTGGGAACATTTTAGGGCTGATTATGTTAATGCAAATGTTCACATAAGTCAATTTATATACAAAAAAAAAATATTTAAAAACCCGACTGAATAAAACGGCAGTTATTTAAGATCGATCACAGATTTTATGCCACCAACGCCATCAGACTGCTTGTAAAGTGAATTGTTTGGCACTTTTTAGTTGTTTTTTTTTGCAGTCGGATTTTTTGATATTTTCCTTTTTTTAGTGAGTTAGGTATACTTTTAGACTCGTCTCCTCGAGCTCTTTATTTTGATACCCGGGGACATTTGACTGGCCTGTTGGTCTAGTGGTTAGTGACCCTGACTGCTATGCCGGAGGTCGTGGGTTCGATTCCCACCCAGGACAAATGTTTGTGTGATGAGCACGATCATTTGTTCTGTGTCTGGGTGTAATTTATCTACAATATGTATGTATTTAGAATTATATAAGTATGTTTATCAGTTGTCTAGTACCCATAACACAAGCTCTGCTTAACTTGGGACTAGATGACGTTGTGTGATAGTTGTGGAATTTAATATAATTTTTTTTTTTTTTTTTTTTTCAAAAATCGTATAGCCTGTATTACTTCGGCGGTCAAGATCAATCTAATAATATCTCATTTAGTAAAATCTATCTAGCTGTTTAAAAAAAAAAAGCAAAGACATAGACATACACACATACACCTATATACAAACATACATACATACTCTCAAAACACATTACCCTCCTTCTAGGTCAGTAGGGTAAAAAAGAGGTTGTACATTAGTTACCAGCAGACGGCGTTTATTCGGTTTTAGTACGAATTGCAGTTTACGTTAACGCTACCGAATACGTTTAAGGGCCGATTTCACCATTCGCTCCATAAACTAAGTTAAGAGAGAGAACTACTGAGCGTAAAAAATAAAAACTATAAAAAAGATTATATTGAGATATCCTTAAAAAATAGACTTAAGCTGTCGGCGACTTTTTTTAGAACTTTAAAAGGAGAACAATTCCGCCATACATAATTTTTGTAACTTTAACCGTTTACGCAGCGCACGCAACTGAAGCTCTCAAAAGGAATTTTTTATCCGTTTTTGCCACATTTTTCATTTATGCTTCGCTCCTGTTGGTCGCAGCGTAATGTTATATCGTCTATAGCCTTCCTCGATAAATGGACTATTCAAATATTTTTTCAATTTGATCCAGTACTTCCTGAGATTAGCGCGTTCAACCAAACAAACAAACAAACTCTTCAGCTTTATGACAGCGGCTAAACGCGTTTAAGCGAACTTAAATGTGGAAAACTGGGCGTAATAAAAACTCTCACTAAGGCCACAGAAGTAACTCCCTGACTTCCTTACCCTCGCGTGGGTCAGTTTAACACCATAAACGATGTTAGAAAACACCATTAAAGAACGACGACCTTCCTGACTTCGATTCCAATCATAATGAATCAAAACAAAGTTGGTGTTCTCACGCAATCGGCATGAGCTCATGATCGTTTAGAAGCAAACACTCTTGCGCCACGTTTGACACGCATTTCTGGGAATATTTTGTTTTTTTATTTCGTGCTTGGCTGCGTTCGTGGAATCTAACTTTGTGTTAAATTGAACTAGATGTGTTATTGGGATTTTAATTGTGTTATGTGTTAAAGAAATAAAGAAAATACATTTATTTACGGTAAACATAACTCAAAGACAGAGAAACAACAACAAAAAAGAAAAGGCTGGGGGAAAACATGCATCACAGCCGTTATTACCCGACTACCTAGAAGGAGGGTTATGTTTTTCAAGAGTTTGTACGAACTGTATGTTTAGTACATACGAACATAGCATAAAGAAATAGACATAAAAACATAGTTGTTTCTAAGTATGTCTATTTCTTTGGCACGCTCAGTAGCATAAACGGGGCGGGGTATTTTTTTTAACAAAATAATGAGGTTTCATTAGATTAAGTCTTAAATGCTAAAGTGACATAGGCTATTACGTATTTTGAAAAAAAAATGGCGGCTACTGTTGGGTATGTGAAGTCGTATTTTTGTCACACATAGCCTTGTGAGGTATCAAAATAAATGGCTTGACGAGACAATCCCAAAAATGTGACTCACTAAAACATAGAAAATTTAAAAAATTACTTGTGTCAAGAAACTCGACTGCAAAACACGCAAAAGTCGGTCTTATGACACAAATCCATTTTTAATTACATCGGATTCGGTGCACTGTTGTACCGAGGAGCTCATGGCTAAAGTAATGACAGCCGCACGGGTCGATCTATCTGGTTAAGCTACGCTTGCCGGGGTTGATCCGTGGATGGGTGACCATCTTTACATACTGAGACTCCTCCGTGCCTCGGAAAGCATGTTAAGCCGTTGGTCCCGGCTGTCAATCGTGGATCTTTGACAGTCGTTACGGGTCGTCAGAAGCCGGAAAGTCTAACAACCAGTCTTACCAAGGGGTATCGTATTCCTGCCTAGGGGTTGAGGATAAATTCGAAAGAGTTACTTCGCCTCTAGGCATTCAGGGCAGGGAGGAACAGGGGTGGGTTTTAGTCAGTAAGAGTCTGACACGCCCTTCCGCTCCACCCTAGAGCGGCAGAAGACATTAGATGATTTCCCAGCCCCCAAAAAAAATGGGGTATCGTAGAACCCAGTTACTAGGTTGTGGAGATCAGGTAGGCAGTCGCTCCATTTAAAATACTGGTATTCAGCTTCATCCGGTTAGACTGCCAGCCGATTAATACAAAAAATATAAAGCGTATTTTTATGAAACCTTCACCATTTTTTAAAGATCATTTAATTATTTATAATTTAGTTTAAGTGTTTTAGTTCAAAACCTATTGTTTTATGTGTAATAAATTAATAATGCGTCTAATTTCGGACAGCGCTCCTTGATGGACGAGCCCTATTACTGGGTGGATGTACGACGCGTTACGTGAGCTCAGCACAGAACACGCAAGCTAACCACTCAAAATTATTAGCAGTTAATAACGCTTTTTTTTTCATTCCCACTGCTGGGGATCAGGCCTCCTCTGTAGGAGAGAGAATTGACGTAATCCACCACGCGGTCTATGGTTACTGAAATATAAGGTTTGGAGATACCGATTGCCAAAAGAATTGAAAGTCTAGTCATACCTAATTGATAGGTAATATGTTATGGTTAAAAAAAAAACTATAAAATACAAAAATGGTAGCTTTTAGATGTGAACATAATTATTACGGGCATTTAAATGTGAACTTAATTATTATAGAATTTTCTGAATAAAGAATTTTTTTTTATAGAGTTATTATGTACGAGTCAATCAATCTGCCTAGCCTATTCGAACTATATTGGGGTCAGCTTCCAGTAAACCAGATGCAGCTGAATATCAGTATTTTACATGGAGCGACTGCCTATCTGACCTCCACAACCCAGTTACTGGGTACGATACCCCTTGGAAAGACTGGATATTAGACTTTCGGGCTTCTGACGACCCGTAACGACTATCAAAGATCCACGATTGACAGCCGGGACGAAGGCTTAACGTGCTTTCCAAGGCACGAAGGAGTCTCGGTATGTAAAGATGGTCACCCATCCACGCAAGCACCGCCCCCGGCAAGCATAGCTTAACCTGATGGATCGACCCGTGCGGCTATTACTTTAGCCACGAGCTCCTCCGAGTAATATGTACGAGTATGTGTGTAAAATTATAAAAGTGTTGGATGATGTCAATAAAAGCCTCCAATAAAATTCAGAGAAGCTATAATACTGACAGGATACACAATAATATAATATTTTGGGTCGGAAATGTTACCATTTTAACTTTTAGTGCGTGATGATAAAAAAATATTATAGCTCATAACGCGAGTGGTATATAAAATTATAACTGGCTTTTTATTTTATTTTTTATTTCAGTATGAGTCGAAAATAGCAGATGGTCTACTTGATATAAGAAGCCTCCGGCAGTATTTGTACATCCTGGAAGGTTCTACAAGGTCAATTTAAAAAACCAAAGGATAAAAACCTGCCACAGAGAAACACGATGTGACAATGCGACAACGTGATTTATAGAAATTGTTCTATTTACAGTTTTGTCTGTAGATAAACCTTTTCATGGATCAGTTTGAAAATGCAAAATCTTTTTTTTAAAGACATATTTTTTCTGTTTGGTTTTAGCGTATTTATTTATTATAGTGAGTTCGGTATTTTAGTGATATATAAATAATATGTAGCAATCTATGTAGGTACAGGATATTTTTTTCAAGTGGAAGTGGATTTACGAAGAAATATTCCTCAAAGAAATTTCATTTTCTCGTAGGAGTCGTCCTAAAAAGCGACCATCGTGCGAACACACAATTATCACGTTCATTGCTATAGCAAACCCGGAAAGCGCCCTCTGTCGACGCGACAGCGCGATCAGGTTTGCCATACAAATAAGCACGATAATCGCGTATTCGCGCGATGGTCGCTTTATATTAGGACGACACCATACATTTCGTATGGAATGGCTTTTTTGATACTATCTAGTTATGAGATGGGATTGACTGATTTACTGTACGAAATTTGCCGGGTTAGCTAGTTGTAAAATAAATAAGTTCAAATCAAATCAAATAATAATTAAATAATTTATTTCTTGGAATATGGGTACATGAGGTGTTACAAGTTAAAACTTAGATAAAATTATACACCAATTAGGTTACTGTTACTGAACAAATCCAACAAACAAATGATAATATTATAGTTAAAAAAAAAACTAAAAAACACGCTTTCTTAAGAATGAAAACTAACTAATCCGCCATATTGGATGTAAAATGACGTCACACGTCACATGTATGCAAAATTTCAACTCAATTGGAAACCAGAAAGTGGGAGATTAAATTTTTTTTAGATATTTAGTTAAGTATTTACAGATGAAGCCAATAAATAAGGTGATGGCCCAGTGGTAACGGCCGCGAGTTGTACGTCGTGAGTTCAAACCCAGGCAGGGCTTTACTTTGCGTAAATTATTTCACCACCACTACTCTCAAAACGGTGAAGGAAAACATCGTGAGGAAGCCGGCATGTCCTAGAACCAAAAATTCGAAGACATGTGACATCCACCAACCCGCATTGGGCCCGCGTGGTGGATTACGGTCAACACCCTCTCACAGAGAGAAGGGCTGTGCCCCAGCTATGGAGATATTAAAGAAGGCTGATGATGAAATTAATAAAAACGCGTTTCAAATAAGTCAACAAATGTTAATCACAATCACAACATGAACTCGCGACCTTCTCACACCATATCAGTCACAATCAGCGTATTGATTGATACCCGACAACAAAGTTTGACACGGTTCCAAATGACACGATTTGACGTGTTTCAGTAAGTGTGGGCACTTGTCCCACCGCCCACGATGAGCGAGTAGCGAGTAGAGCTTCAAACTAAAAACGAGTTGGCGAGCAGCGAGTAGCGAGTGTGTAGTTCCGATAGTCTTGTCACTGGGCTTCAAGGGTCTACTACCAGCCAAGTGGCGCCCTCATTGAATAAAAAATCATAGCATAGCATAGAAAATAAATATTAAAGAATCCAACATCACGTTTGTTACAAAGAGGATAAAGTATTTTTATATTGTTAAAACAGGTCTCAGAATGTTTCGTATCCAAAGTAGTAGGCAAAAGTGTCAGAAACGGCCGTTTTTGGTACTTTTGCCAACTACTTAACTCATTGAATAAAAAATCATAACAAAAGCTATGATTTTTTAATCAATGAGGGCGCCACTTGGCCGTTAGTAGGGCCTTAAGCGAGTGTTCGAGTGCAACGGGCGATACCTCGCACCACTCGCTCGGGCTGGTTTCTCAGCGAGAATTCTGACCGCCAAGCGATCATCGCTGAGCGAGTGTCGCTGAGCGAGTAAGCTTTAAAGATCTTATGGCTCAGCGACAAACTTGCAAACTTGTGGAGCGAGTCCTCGCCGGCAGTATGAATAGTCAGCGATCAGCCCCGGGTTGCGGATAAATTCGAAAGAGTTACCTTGCCCCTGGGGATTCAGGGCAGGGAGGAACAGGGGTGGGTTTTAGTCAGTAAGAGTCTGACACGCCCTCCCGCTCCACCCAGAGCGGGAGAAGTCATTGGATGATTTCCCAAGACACAAAAAAAAAAAAACTTCGATCAGCTATTAATACTCGTATATGCATATCTTTTGTTTAAACGGAATGTATATCTATTGTACGTTTCTTGTGCGTCAAAATAGTCGATAGCTAGTCGCTTCCTCGCCGGCGGTGGGATTACTGCCTTACAAGCCATTTTTTTTAAGGGCGTGACATGACCTAAAGCTTCTTCGCTCTCGGACTGCATAGAAAAGAAAGAGATGCGCAACGACCCAATGCATGCAATTTATTGCAAATTATGAAGCATTCTGGCGATTTACTCAAAACTGACTTGAGCCATTAAAAATCTAAAACGACCAAGTTTTGCACTAAGATTCGATTCATTATTTGTTATAAATTTTACCGAAGTATGTTACGTTGGCTAGTAATTTAGGAACAATAAATAAAAAGTCAGAGTTGGAGGTAAGTTTGACGATCATTTCTATCGAGAATTTTATTTTAAATGTTTTTAAAAAATAACGATGTTCTTAGGAATATAGTCAAAATTACTAAAAAAAAATTCTGCAGCTAAAAACTAAAAAAAATTAGAAAACAATTTTTAAGTTCGTATTCATCGCCTTAAAGGGAAGTTGTTTTGAAAATTACAAAACAAACATTGAGGTACTTCTTTTCTATTAGTTATGTGAATGAACAGCTAACTGTCTCATTGGTCTGGTGGTCGCAGCGTGACTGCTGAGCGGTCTTGGGTTCGATTCTTGGGTCGGCCAAAAAGTGCTATTGGGTTTTTCCATTAGGAATATCTCTGTAGAAGGCAACAAATACCATACAATTATTTAATTATAATAGGAACTTTCTATACTTACCAATACAATTATTTATTTTCTTATCTGAACTTGTAAAAGTACCTACACATTTACTCATTTACACAGTACATATACTTATATCTGTTTATTGCATATTTTGATGAAACCATTTGCTGCGTCACTCGTCGCTCAAGGTTCATTGGAAGACCAGCGTCAGACAGTATCTGTCTGGCAACATTGCTGAAATGGGCCTTTTTGGCGCAGCCGTGAGGCACACGCTATTCTATTGTTAACCGACTTCAAAAAAGAGGAGATTCTCAATTCTAATTTTTTTTGTATGTTTGATACGCGATATCTCCGCCATATGTTAATCGATTTTGATGATTCTTTTTTTGTTTGGTAGTTCATACTTCAGAGGTGGTCTCTAATAAATTTAATTGAAATCGATTTAGCACTTTTTGAAAAAATCGACATAAACAAAAACTATATATACAAGATGACGTTTTGGTTTTCTCCAAATGTTCAAATTCTATGTTATTGGGGTTATTCATTCGGACATAACTTTTATATTTAGTTTTACTTCTGGGGTACAACAACTAAAAAGTGAAAAATAAAAAACTTTTTTACAAAAATTACAACCGACTTCTAAAAATTACATAATAACTTTATTTTCGGCAGTCGGTGTCAAATAACGATGAAACAAAATATAAACACCGACTGCCGAAAATAAAGTTATTTTGTAGTTTTTAGAAGTCGGTTGTATTTTTTGTAAAAAAGATTTTTATTACTTTTAGATTGTCACTTTTTTTTGTAATTGTCACTTATTTTAGTTTTAGTTCATTTGCGTGAACCTTACTGTAGCCAAATATATATTTTTCCTTCTTTCTTTCTTTCTTTCTTTGTAGCCGCTCGAGTTTGGAAGTTGGTGAAGTGATTCCCCCGTGCCTCGGAAAGCAATCCCATCGTACTTTCACTTTTTTGAGGCATTCGGACTCTATTAGTTTATTTTAATTCATCAAATGAATAGATATCACATAAAAAATAAGAATATCACATCATATATATGAATATCACATTTTAATTAGTACAGACTTAATTGTGCGAGCTCAAATCTACTGTTACGCTATTAAAACTAATAGTCCTTAAAACAAAAGTCAAGTCTCTATCAATCATAACTCAAAACTTAATTAGTTTCATCAAAATAATTACCTCGGACGACTTTAAAATATTACATTAAAAGGGCTCTTCAAGTAAAACTGGTTTTTATACTGAGGGTACTAAAAAAATTAAGGCTGTGGTTCCACTAGAGATGTGTTAGGTGGCTAAGAGGCTAAGCTTAGATACGAAACTGCGTGTCCCGTTCTACTAGAGCTAAGGTGCATAACTGAGCGAGTAAGATGCGCTACGTGAGCTATGCGCGATGCATCGCTACATCAGCGGGTTGGGGTATTCTGTACTTTACAAACTTAGCTACAACACACGCAAGTCCTTAGCACACATCCTTAGCTGCGAGCATTCATATAGCTTCAATCTTTAACACACATCCGTGGCTTTAATTTAATTAATATTGAAAAAAAAACTTAGGTTGGTTAAATCTTGCTCCACTAGAGCTACGTTTAGAAAATCAGACACATTCATATTTACGCAGCTTAGCACATCTCTAGTGGAACCGCCACCTTAAGCTAAAATTCATTTTAATTGCATGTTCAAGTTGCTACGGCGTAGCTATCTCGTAGCGGAGTAGCGCTACGAGATCGCTACGAGCTTCGTAGCCAGAGCGTCACTGTGAATGATGACTGTAGTTATAAAGTTAAAGATATGTGACATGTTATGATGAATGGAGCCTCGTATTAAATAGATATAACTTAATACGAAAGACGAAATAACATTGTATCTCCGATAACAATTGTCTAAAAGTTGTATACATGATACATGGGATTGACTCATGTCTGAAGCGAAAGAGAAAATCGAATGAGTTTGTGTGTGTGTGTGTGTGAGTGAGTGTGAGTGAGTGAATTTGAATTTGAAATGTCACGTGATTAAACCACAGTACATCTCTATCGTTCATAGAATATTATTACGACTGGATAAAGTAAGTCGTTCATTGGTTTTCTAAATTAAACTATCATAAAATAAATAATATTTATGAATGTGTTTTCATTTTTACTTCTTTTGGTTTTTACATTTGGTACGAATCATCAACTAATTTCTGATAGTTTCCGAATTTTTTTTTTAGGTTTCAAACAACAAAAAACCGTTTAAAACCTTTATTCATAGTTATACAAACCCTTAAACGATCAGAAATAGACTATTTGACTATTTTTTTTTTTAATTATTTGTATCAAAAAGTTACTTTAACCCAAAATCTAAAGAATTTTTCAAACACTTTTCAAATTAAGTAAGTTCAAAACCTTTCAAATCTGGTGGAAGAGAAACTGTCAAGTCACAGAAACTGACGTATGACGTCACCGCCATTAATGGACAATTCGGTTTGGTTCGAAAGAGATAGCGAGATGTTCCCACCACGCCCCCACTCTTCCTTACACCAATATTTGAAATGCTAATTGCTGTTTCATTTAATAACCAATTTTGATGTTGTTTTCAGAAACAAGATTTATTTTCAGTGTTATTTGCTATATCGTATTGAAATATTATACAAAAATAAACACAGAGAATACCCTATTGAAACAAACAAAACATCAATACTTAAGTACAGTCGTCACCAGAATTTATTGTAACTCGTAAATAACGAGCAAGTCGTGAGTGACTTGTCGCAGCGCCTGTTTCTTGATCACTCTCTGCCAATCACAGTAATTGGCCAATAGAACGAGAGTAAATTAGCGCGATTACTTTAGTAGATAAACTTTTTCAATTAACACTAGAGGAAAAGACATCAGGGTAGTCACGAGAAGGATTTAATTGAAACAGACACTCGTACACATTAGATACTAGCTGTTACCCGCAATTTCATCCGAGTCAAGCTCGTAAGCCTGCACAAATAAAACTAATAATTCGGTGGTGGTGAATCATTACAAAAGGATCTTATTGAATTATTTTATTTTCATGTATTGTGACTAGATGTGTGAACGTCAACGAAGCAGAAGGAGTATGTAAGGATCATAGCAGCTGGCATTCTGAGTTTCTTGCCCCGTGGGAAAAGGTGTTGAGTTTATATTATGGGAAAATAACGTTGTGTGGTTTTAAATCGATTTGTTCGTAAAAAGAAAGGCATATTAACACGTAGCAAATTTCTAGCAACAATAAAATATAAAAGCTTAAGATTTAGATGTACCTAGATACTTCAGAATAAGTCATTTATTGTCTCAGCGCGAAATACGGTGGCAACCAGTTTTTGTCGTGATTTGGTAGCTATCATTTCTCGTCATACCACGAGATAGTGAAAATGAGAAATTTTGTCGCGTAGATCACAGATCTATTAGCGGCCATAGCCTAATGGTTAGAGCGTGGACTTTTTCGACTTCAAACCACACTCATCGGGTACTATTCAGCAGAGCTGAAGGGTATTGTCAATGTCCCAGTAACGTATAAACTATTATAAACTAGCGACCCGCCTCAGCTTCACTCCGTTACAAATTATGCACATAATCCTTCCTCATGAATCACTCTGTCTGTTGGTAAAAACTGCATCAAAATCCGTTCAGTAGTTTTTGAGTTTATCGCGAACAAACGCGGCTGAGAACTTTGTTTTATAATACTCGTATACTAGCTGTGCCCCGCGGTTTTGAATAAAAGATAGTCTAAATGTTAATCCAAGCTATAAGCTACCTACATTCCAAATTTCATCCAAATTGGTCCAGCTGTTTGAGCGTGAAGAAGTAACAAACATACACACTCACAGACTTTAACATTTATAATGTTAGTAGGATAGTGATAGTGATTACCATTATAGTTTTGAAAACAACTACAAGGTGGGAGGCAAAAATACAACAACAAATGAAAAAACTGGCCAAGTGCGTATCGGATTTCGCACATTAAGGGTTCCGTGTCAAATATTGATATTTTTTAGTAAAGTATACGTTATATTAAACATTATCACCAAATTTCAAGTTCATAGGTCAATGGGAAGTTAAAAAATTCTGCATAACAAAATTTTGTGACAGACAACAACGGACAGACAGACGGACACGAGTGACAACAATAGGGTTCCGTTTAGACCCTTCAGGTATGGAACCTTAAAAGAAATCAACTGCCCGATGCATTTATGTTTGCGTAACTCGAAAAAATGTACTGAACAGCTGATTATTTACCCAGCATCCAGGGTTGGTCCATAGTAAAAGTGGTTCATAATGATGATTATTGCACGTGTTTTCATTTATAATTGTATTGTATTCTCCACATTGTATACAGACAGTCAATTGTGTTGCCACCATGCGTCATCAATACACGAACGCCAACGCCTTCCAATGAATTTAGCCGTAATATAATCACCGACCCGTGTGAGCGGTCATTAGCAAGTTAAATTGACAGCAGGCAGTGGTTTAAGTCGCAGAACGGTCAGCTATATTCAGTTATATTTGATCTATGAAAACCACTTTTACTACAATAACACACGCACATGCAGTACGGTTGTGGTATTCTCTGCCGCCTGAAATTAGGGACTGCCAGACTCTTTCAGTTTTTAAGAGGAGTGTCAAAGAACACTATCTTTCCATTTCGTCATAGTTGTTCTAAGTATATATTATTTATTTGGCCTATGTATGTATTTGTATCTATTATGGTATATGTGTGCATGGTTTGTTATTTTATTTATTTTTTTGGTTTTATGTATTCTTTTTCTCCTCCTACTACAATGTCTACTTCTCTTATTTTTCAACTCTCCTTTTTTTTTTTTATGTTTGATAGGCTCGCGTTTGACCACTATCTCACCTGATGTTAAGCGATGATGCGGTCGAAGATGTCGGTCCTTTCGCAGTTATGCTGGATATATTTTATTAGAAATAAGCATAACCTTTGTATATATTTTTTTGGAACGAAGTTCCTTATCGCGCGTTGTGAAAGGGGGCTAGACGGAAAAAATTCTTACGAAAAGTTGTCACGACACTAATGAGGCTGTCCATCCAAAAAGATTGTGTTGGAAAAACAATCTAATAAAAACTTCTGTATTTTTGGTGGGTAGGTACAAAGTTTGCAAGCAGATCAAGCATTATTGTTATAGTTGTTGTTATTGCTAAAGAGTTGAGTTGAGTTGAGCTGAGCTGAGCTGAGCTGAGCTGAGCTGAGCTAAGCTGAGCTGAGCTGAGCTGAGCTGAGCTGAGCTGAGCTGATCTGAGCTGAGCTGAGCTGAGCTGAGCTGCGATGAGATGAGATGATGAAGTATAACTTCTTACGTGCGTACGCACGCACGTAAGAAGTTATACTGTGTGCGTAGTTAATAATAAAAAAAATATTATAAATTAAAAAAAAAAAAAATTATATTACAATTCCTTCACTAATTAATCGAAAGGAACTTCGTTCCATCCGGGTGTCCCTTGACACCTCTCAAGTTTTTTTTTTCTGTTTTCTTCTTCTTACCAGTTTTTTGTGTACATATGTTGTTAAATAAATAAATATAGGCGCTGTTAAAGTCAAATAGCACAAAGGCTTTGCGGATTGTAAAATTGCAAGCAAAAAAAACTAATATTCCCTTGGAATGACTATCAAAATTGAAGCCGTTATCAGAAGCTAGTATAGTTGTTCTATATGTCCCAGGTCATCCTGTTTAGGGTTACAATCATTATTATCCCAATGGAAAAAAGTAACTCACACAGTTTTGTAGCCATTTAAAAAAAACTGCTCACCTCAACCCTACCGAGCTCAACTAATAGCTTAAAATCATCATCAGCCTTTTAATGTCCATACTACTGGCGCTCAAGCCTCCTCTCTGTGAGAGGGTGTGGGAACTCACCATGCAAGCTCAATGTGGGTTGGTGGATGTCACATGTCTTCGATTTTTTGGTTCGAAGACATGCCGGATTTCCTCACAATGTTTTCCTTCACGTTTTTGAGAGCAGTAGTGGTGAAATAATTTACACAAAGTAAAACGCCTGCCTGGGGTTTGAACTAATGACCTACAACTTGTAAGTCGCGCCCGTTACCACTGGGCCACCACTGCTCACCCTAAATAATTTCACGAAAAAACAAAAAAAAAGCTTATAGTGATGACACAAAACATTTGAGAATTAATTTAAAAGCGCTTAATATAGCTATTTGGAGCGCTGCCAAGCGCTGGCGAGGCTTTTTAGAACATTGTTTTGTTTTTTTTTATAATTGAGAAAAAGTGAAACTGTAACGATGAGTGAAATTACTAGCTGATTTGAGTTGGAAATGTATTTTGTATTTTTTATACAATCTGTGTTATTACTATTTTTTGCTTTAAAGGTAGTTTATAATTTTGTTTTATTGTTACGCGGAGTAGTTTATATGGGTATTGGGTAACTAATCGAAAATTGCAACGTGGTGTCTGGGTAAAATGGTGCGTATGTTTGGATCACATCAAATAAAATTATAGGCAGCACAGACCACTACATAATTATTTATCACCACACATGGGCCTGCCCCAAGTGTCACCACAACGACCGGTCCTGTGCGTCTCGCATTCATCGTATTTCCACTACCCTCACCCTCCTTATTAATGTTCTTTCTAACGAGAATTTATACTAAATCTTGCACCTAGTTGCAATTGGAGCATCTTGACTTATAACAGGAATGCGGAAATAACAAATTAATAAGCATAAAAATAAAAACTTAAACACACGCCCAAGAAGACAGAAAGGCGCATTATCAAGAAACACAAATTTCATTGTGATTTCCACATAAAAAGCTGAAACAACAACACAAAAATACCTCGAGAAAAATACTTCTTGTTGTAAGAAACTACACTTTACCTAAGATAAAAGTTAAATCTGTAAATCCAGTCGCTAAAAGTCTGAGCGCTATACTAAGTTTGACCTCTACATAGATATTTATGTAAAATCTTTCAGGGAATTCAGTGCATCAGCAGAAAAGTACGAGTGGGCGGATGCAGTAGCGTCAGCAAATAAATGCATTATTAATGAGATTTTTTAACTCGCTTGATGGACTGGAGGCCAGGAGCTGTTTTCTATTTTTATTCTTTTTGAAATTGGTAATAGGTTTTCAGTATGAATTTTTCAGCCTTGAATATTGTTTTGGAATGTAGGTACTTGCATAATGCGTTTATGAAAAAGCCATGAAAAGCTATCACAGTGATATTATTTAGTCCTGAATGGGGAAGTGAAAAGAGAAAGTTATATTATTTTAGTATTTTATAAAAAAAAAAAATAAGCGTTAACCACTGTTGCTGCGGTTGTGTGTGGATGGAGTGGGAGAGGGAGGCCAAAAAAAAGATGGATGGATTGTGTGAGGAGTGATATGAAAGAAAAGGGAGATAGTGATAGCGTGACGGCTGACAGGACAGAATGGAAGAAAAAAACGTGTTGCGCCGACCCCAAGTAACACGGGATAAGGGCAGGAAGATGATGAAGCGTTAACCACTGTTAACCAATAGTTTGAAACCCAAAATTTCGCAGCAACCGAGCAATTTTTTGACTGACTTAGATAACCTTTGGTGCTCAAAAATAGTGTAGCTCTCTGTTACCGAATTAAGTTTCAATATCGAAACAATACTTTTTGTGATTACCTTACGGAAACAAGCAAACTTACAATTTTACCTTTTGATACAAGTTAATAATTCAGATCGAAGTTAAATTAAAATTTAATCAATAAAAATAATAATTCGTTCAACTTTTTTGCTATCTCTAGCCACAGTCGCATCCGACGCTCGCGGGAACAGGACAAATTCATTGCTTTTTGGTAAACAAGTTCCAACTCTACGAGTACTCAGTATGTCGGGCGACGAGAATAGAACACACCCTGCACGCTTCTAAGATAGAGCCTTCAAGGTTTATGCTTGAGGGTTAGTAGGGATCGAGGTTAGACAATTTGTGAAGTGAAATTAACTTAGGTTATCTGTTCTATTTTAATAAGATATGAAGTCTTTAACGTTAGCTCGAAAAAGTTACTAGCTAAATCAATCCGTCTAACCTTTACAAACTATGTTGGAGTCAGGTTCTTTACTGACTGGATGCAGCTAAATAACAGTATTACCAGTATACTTGACCTGTTGGCAGGACTCAAGGTGGACCGATGGCCTGTTGAAGGTCGCGGAAATCAGATGTATACGAGATGCACTGAACCAATCGTTGTTGTGAAACTTGGGGAGGCCTTTGTCCAGCAGTGGACGTCTTTCGGCTGAATTGATGATGATGATGATGATGATGTCTGCATATCTGATTTCCACAACTCAATAAAGTAACTGACTGTCGGTTAAAAACCTGCGATTATTAGCCGAGAACAGCGACTGAACTTGGTTTCCGAGGCAAAGATTAGTATCGGTATGTAATGGGTGGTCTTTACCTTGAAGATTGACCCGTGCGGACGTATTTCTTGGCGATGAACGACGAAAGAGCTAGAATAGAATAGAATAGAATAGTATTTATTAATTATTTATTATAGAATAGAATAGTATTTATTTATTTATTTTATTCTATTGAATAAAACTTTATTGAACACCAAAACAGTCACACAATTGTACAATTGTTGTATTGTGTTGTGTGTTGTTGTTGTTGTGTGTGTTGTTGTGTGTGTGTAATTGAAATTTCCGAGTCTAACTCTCCAAATCATTGGCGAAAGCCTGCAAACAGAGGTTTTTAGGCAAAAAAGATGTCAACGCAATATGCAGAATATTTTTTTCAAGTGGGCTTGGATTATCAAAGCCGAAACTATGAGGAATAGCAAAATATACTCAAAGGAATCTCGAGCTCGATTTTGATGAAAACTAAAACTGCTGATTTGATTTTTGACTAATCAATAATCCAAGCCAGGAATCGACTCCGTTGATTTCGGCAATATACCAATCAATCGCCCAGCCTTTTCCCAACTATCTTGGGGTCGGCTTCCAGTCTAATCGTATTCAGCTGAATACCAATATTTTACATGGAGCGACTGCCTATCTGACCTCCACAACCCAGTTACTGGGTGATACACGATACCCCTTGGTAAGACTGGTTGTCATACTTTCGGGCTTCTGACGACCCGTAACGACTGTCAAAGATCCACGATTGACGTGCTTTTCGAGGCACGGAGGAGTCTCGGTATGTAAAGATGGTCACCCAACCATGGACCAACCCTGGCAAGCGTAGCTTAACCTGATGGATCGACCCGCGGGCTATTATTACTTTAGCCACGAGCTCCTGTTACGCTAGCGTTAGCTACGCTGTATTGTTATACCGTACAATAAAATAGTGTTGCTAATTAGGATTAAAACTGGACAACTAATATAATAATACTTAAACTGTTTAAGTGTGCCATTATATTAGTTGTCAGAAATCCTAAATACAAGCGTATTTTAAGTCACTCAGTAAAACCCTAAAGATGACTTATACTGGTGAAGCAGACATCTAACGACCTTAAGAAGGAAGATACGTTTTTACGACCTCAACTTTATAAAGGCTTAATAATACCATTACCCTTTAAAATTATACCTACATCCTCCAAAGCTGCCTTTCACGAAAATGTCAAGAAGATAGGCCAACGAAATTCGCCGAATTTAAAAATATAAGTTCGTCGCAGCCCGAAATTCGGCGAAGCAACTTACCCTGACAAACGATGCCCGGTGTGCCTCGATGCCGGAGTATATAATAACGAAACGGACATACGAGTATGAGCAGTCAAGATGTTACTGGATCTTCTACTGCGACAAAATGTTATTATTTTAATATTTTGTTCTTGTGTGAAGTTTTTGCCCGTCTAATGTTCATCTTGGTGACTATGTCTTATTGTTAGCTTATTCGTTGTTAGGATGAAAATCGCTGTTCTAGAACGTTCGTTTTTTACCCTTAAATTAGAAAAGGGATTATTTTACTTATCATTACAAACAATTTTTAATTAGAGACCTGAAATAGCGAAGAGAAATAATTATAATCATAAATTGACAAAATGATAGAACATTAGGGTTCAGGTCTCGGGGTTTTAAAATATTTAAATGGCTCGTGGCTAAAGTAATATCAGCCGCACGGGTCGATCCATCAGGTTAAGCTACGCTTGCCGGGGTTGGTCCATGGACCAACCCGGCCAGCGTCCCGAGCGTTGCCGAGCGTTGGTCCCGTTGGTTTGTATTTTTACTTCTTCGTTATTTGACACCGACTTCCGAAATTAAAGTTATTTAGAAATGTTTAGTGTTTTTTTTTTTTGAAGTCGGTTGTTTTTTTTTGTAAATTAGTTTTTTATTTTTCACTTTTTAGTTGTTATACCCCAGAACTAAAAACCCCAATATAATGGAACGTGGAATTTAAACATTTGGAGAACACCAAAACGTCATCGAGGTACACGTATTTTCCGTTTTTGTTCAGTTTCTCAAAAAGTGCTGAAGCAATTTCGATAAAATTTATATGGGACCACCTCGGGAGTATATTCTTTCAGATGAAGGAAGAATTTTGAAAATTGGTTCATACACATACATACAAAAAAAAAAAAAAACATACAGACGAATTGAGAACCTCCTCTTTTTGGAAGTCGGTTAAAAACCGATAAACGAGGAAGTTTTGTGTGTATAATATGTACCCGTGCGGAGCCAGGGCGGGTGACTAGTTTAAAATTTAATAGGGTTTCTATTTAATTCCCAAAAACATCTATTGAATTTCAGTTTAAAATAGCCAATATCACCTTGATAGTGAGCCATGAACACGTAACCAGCTGATAGATAGAGAGATACTCATTTATTATGTAAGAGCGAATTTAAATGGACTTCCTATGTCCGGGAAAGAGATACCTTTTAGTTTTATTGTGTCACCATAGTTACTGATTTAGTTTTGTTTTTAGTTACTTATTAAATTCGGAACTGCTAAAGCTGAGTACGCTTTTATTTTAATGGGAAGACATGAAATAAAACAGTTAAAAAAATTAGGACCTGTTTAAGCTAATGAGAAGTAAAATTGTTTCTTTATGTATGTCATGAGTTACACTAGGTATCGCTTTGAGCATCGCGTGTACCGTGTACCTACATGTTTATCCTGAAAAGATGCACGGGTTCTGTGAGTTAGGCTATACAAGGGACAAGTTAAATCTATTAAATCACACTTATATAACAAAGGCGAAAATTTATATGTATTTGTGTATGTTTGTTACTCTTTCACGCTCCAACGGCTAATCGGATTTGGATGAAATGTTTCTTGATCCCGAAAAAGTGCAGGGTTTTCGTGGGAAGTACTAATTTTACGCGGGTGGAGTCGCGGGTGGCAGCTAGTCAATAATAATTCGAAAGTAAATTGAAATATGACATGATACAATACAATTTGTAAGTCGGGCCACCACTGCTCTCAGTGGTGGCCCGACTTACAAGTTGTAGGTCGTGAGTTCAAACCCAGTCAGTCGCTTTACTTTGTGTAAATTATTTCATCACCACTGCTCTCAAAACGGTGAAGGAAAACATCGCAAGGAAAGCGGCATGTCCTAGAACCAAAAATTTGAAGACATGTGACATCCACCAACCCGCATTGGGCCCGCGTGGTAGATTACGGCCCAAACCCTCTCACAAAGAGGTTTCCTGTGTCCCAGTAGTGGGCACATTAAAAAGCTGATGATGATGATGATGATGAAATTGAAATATTAGGACAAGGAGCTAGATCATGATCAATCAACACATCACAAATTTTTTTTCTAGCTTATCTAGTGTCTCACTACTGGGCAAAGGTCAGTTATAAACCTCTCTTTCAAGGGCGATTTCTCATTTTTTCATTTCATGGCCAGAAATCGCCCATCACAAAAAACTATACAAATATTATTATTAAATATTTTTAACTTTTTTCATGTGGCATCACAGGCATTCTACGAACGTAAACATTTTCATTGTTTACGTTCCAATAGTAAGTAAAAACATTATTAATTAACAAATGGCATGTTCGCATTGCATGTTAGCGAGTTTTTACAGCAATACTCATAAAATATCCCGCAGGTTATGTTTTCTAGCCGGCGATAATATCGATCTTTGGACTAATGACTGCACGCCACACTACATAACTAGGTACTTAGTAGCAACATGCAATAACATATGTTATGGGTAACACCTTACTTTATGTTCGAAATTGTTTCATAGTTAAAGTTTTTGTGATTATAACAATTTGTCCAGAACTTCTGTTGAAACAAAATATAGGCATTTAACTCAATGGACATCGAACATTTCAATGGAAAAGTGTCCAGTCTAGTGCCCAGAACACTGGCATCTTTGCCGCGATGAATGGCAATGCTGATTCTTTGGCTGAAAAAGAGTCGACTAACTGCTTGTTGATGTCACAAAAAACGATGTTTCGCGTATCTGAGTCCTGGTTTTGGTATAAGTTTTCTAAATTTTTCCTCAAAAAACTGGTTTTTTGCACACTGTGCAAAATTTTTGTTCTATCAAAATTTTTATTTCAGTACAATTAGTTAGCCCGCGCGGAGACGCAACTTTTGACACCGTGCACACGTGAGCCTAGCTCTCACGAAACGACCCCATTGATTATTCGCCTAATGTTTCTTCGCCAATGTTTCTTCGCCTATGTCATCGCCTATGTTTCTTCTCCTATGTTTCTTCACCTATATTTTTTCGCCCATTGCTTATTCGCCCATTGTTTATTCGCCTATTGTTTATTCGCCCATTGTTTATTCGCCCATTGTTTATTCGCCCATTGTTTATTCGCCTACTTGTTATTCGCCCACTTGTTATTCGACCACTTGTTATTCGCCCACTTGTTATTCGCCCACTTATTATTCGCCCACTTGTTATTCGCCCACTTGTTATTCGCCCACTTGTTATTCGCCCACTTGTTATTCGCCCACTTGTTATTCGCCCACGTGTTATTCGCCCACGTGTTATTCGCCCACTTGTTATTCGCCCACTTGTTATTCGCCCACTTGTTATTCGCTTCTCATTCTTTCCTGGCTTCATCCTACACATTTTTGTATTTGTCTCTTACCTGTCATTTTTTCCGTTGCATCCGGTTTGAAATCACAACGATTCTAAAGAAGTTTCACTTCAACTAGATTACCTAATAAACCACACACACACACACATCCAACCAACACACACCACATCTACCACATTCTCATCCAACTTACAGTTCTTAAAGATTTGCTTGACTGTCTTGCTATTATTGGTGCCGATTCTATTGTTCATTAACTAAACTAAAATTAGAAAATCGCTATCTTTTACAAAAAGACAGTGTGAGAAAAGGACGGCTATGGCTATGACCGAAATTAGAGATTTCAAACTAGTTTACGCCTTGCGCTTTACCGTGTTAATCGACATGGTTTTACGTGTACCCTTAATTTGTATGGAAATATTAGTTTAACTAAATTTGCCAGCTCTTATTAACGTCCGTCTCTTTCTTGTTTTATTAGAGAGAAAAAGATGGCAATAGTCTAAATGAAGATTAGTTTGTGCACCACAGAATCGGCACCATTAGCCTAACAAACTACGTTTCGTAATCCTCTCTGTGGTTCAGCAATAAATTAATAAATGCATTTCAATGACACCCCTTTCCACCACCAATTCAAGAAAACTTGTGGCAAAACAACCAACAAATAGTGCTCTAGAAGATTGCCTTTCACAATCTACCTAAGACAAATTAGATTTGCGGGAAACTCATTTCGCGTACACGATAATTCATTTCTACCCGTGTCCCATAAGTTGACGTGACTTGAAGGGTTGAGGGAGGTCGACAAACTGGACTTTCTCTTTCTTTCTTCCTTCCTACGACCTATTTGTCTAACTCCAGATAATATTGGAAATACTTGATGCGAGGGTTCATGCAGACCATTGGGGAGGAGGCGACAAAACTTTTGAATGAATAATAATGTACAGGAGAAACGACTTTTATTTTTAGGTATGAAAAAAAAACATTTTTATTGCACGTAATTATAACGCGAACCCAGGCAAGTGGAGTTATACGCCGCCCCTTTGCTCTAAGCCACGTAGGTACTTGTCGGATACCTTTGATATTCATTGCGTTTATGTAATTGCAAATGCATAATTTCGAAAAAAAAACGAAAATTCTAATAATGTTGGTATGCAAAAAAGTTTAGTTTTTACACTTAGAATTAATTTTTATAAAAATATCTCCAGAACCAGTGGACTCCCAGGTATGGTCTAGTGGAAAAAAATGATTCAAATAATGGGTAGCATATGTGGCTTTCGGCTTCGGAAACTGTCTTTTAACACCCGATATTTTAAAATGTCAAAGTCGTTTTGTTTTTTTTTTTTTATTTAATTTTGGCTTCGCACAATTTGTGCATTTAGCCAGTGTCAATTTAAGAAAGTATTTAGTTTTAGATACAGAATACTATCACTTTTTTCCCATTAGAATGCAGATGTAACACATTCTAATGTTTTTTTGCTGTATTTGGCAGCAAATGAGTCGAGTCAGCCTTCTTGGCAAACTTCACTGAGTTAGTTAATACTACGACAATATTCTCAGCATTATTTTACCGAGATCGCGCTTGTATCAATGATTCCACATATTGTCCAGTTGCGTAGACACTTGACACATAAAACTACACCACTTTAACATCATAATATCCACTAGGAATCAATTTGTGAATAATTAAAACAGCCACTGAACTTCACTCGGAAAAATCCCGTGAAAACACCCCGTCGGTATGATTGTTAGGCTCGGTGCAGACGGAACGGAGCGCAGCGGAGAGCATTTTATTAACGCACTTGAAAATAAACCTTACAATTATTACAATAAAGTGCATAAATGCTTGAACCTGACAAAAAATGCTCGCGCGTCCTCGAAGATATCGCGATCAGTAAAGAAAATGCCCGAGACCGCGCGGGGATTATTCCTCTATGTCTGCGCTGACCCTTAATCAATTATCCCTCGATGACTAAACTGGAATTCCCTGCCGAAGTCTGTGTTTCCTGATAGCTTTAACCAGGGGGTATTTAAGTCAAGAGTGAATATGTAGGTTGCTTATTGGTAAACGTGCTCCATCGTCGTCCACATCATCGCTTACCATCAGGTGAGACAGTGGTCAAGCGCAAGCCTATATTGTTAAAAAACTGATTTTGGACCAAATTTGGATTGCAGGTAGTAAAAAAAAAAATTATCATACATATGATAAATTTTGACAATACATGTCAAAAAAAAAACCTTTGTACATTTTTGTGCCTTTTTTTTTGGGGTGTTGGGAAATCATACATTTTTGTGCCTAAAGTAATAATTAAATAAAACACAGTCATTTGTCATGAACACATATCAATTTATCAATGGTGTCAATAATGTCTTTTGTCTATCGCGTTGATTATAAGCATTAAACAAATTAAAATTCAATTACGATCAATATCATTCAGGAGTGGTCACACGAAATCATGTCATGTCATATAGTCATTAACATCCGTAGAGGGGTACAGGGTGTTGCGTTAACGTTTCCCCATACTTGGAATTATTCCTGTATTGTGGGTTCCTTCACAAACATGGAAACTGATATACACAAGACACGGACCCGGAACAACTATCTGTAGGCCATACAAATATTTGTTCCATGTGGGAGTCGAACCCGCGACACGCAGCGCAGAACCCAACCGCTCAACCACAGTGTAGGATAAATGATCACCAGTTTATAAACCCGTTATTTCTGGATTGACGGTTTCTTCAATTTCACATAGTCATGAAAAAGTTACTCTATTACAACGGAACAAGGACCTTTATCAGTCTTAGGGCTAATAATTGCTTCGTGCGTCTCATCACGTTATGACGTAAACATCAAAATGGTACGTTAAGAATCAGTCGAACATTTAATGATGCACCAATCGCGAAAAATTAAAAATAGGCAGTCATGGGGACTAGCGACAGAAGTGAAAACTTTAAACTTTGGAATAACTGTTTTTTTGAAGTGAAAACCTCTTTAAGTGCGTTGGGCATTTTTGAGATGGGAAAAAAACAATTGAACTCGCACGACACCGACCCGCTACGACGCGTAGCATCGTAGCACTTGTAGCGCATCGCGTAGCGGATTGAAGTGAAAACTTATTTCGGCGCGTTATCGAAATTGTGTTTCAAAAAATCAACAAAAACAAAAAATTTGTACCTAACATGACGTTTTGTTTTCCTCCAAACATGTTTAAATTCCATGTTCCATTTTATTGAGGTTACCAATTCAGGCGTACCTTTAATATTTAGTTTTAGTTTTGGGGTATAACAACTAAAAAATGAAAAATCATTAAAAAAAGTATAACACAATAAATATATATTAGGGTCGGCTTTTAGTCACCATAAGTAGCTCAATACCAGAAATACCAGTATTTTACAAGATGCTACTGCCTACTCCTACAATCCAATTACTGGGTAACACTTGGTAGGATAATCATAAAAACAAAGATTCCCGTATTTCCGAATCCCGTTTCAACTTGTTTATCAGTACTTGAATGATGAAAACCACCCTTGAAACGCACGATCGCCCTTGAACCGTTCAATTGTATTCAAGGGCGGTTTCAATGGTAAGTCATCCAATTTTAACCCCAATGAAAGCGAGAGTGGTGAGAACAAGATATCTAAAAATAATCTATTGTTTAGCTTTCTCTAAGCTGAATGGAAAGGTCTTAAAATAGTACTGTTTACTTTTAATTTCCATTTTCCCCGTGGAAATGAATACTGCCAGCCTTTTTCTGTGCCTCCGTTTGGGAGGAATGATACTTTTGAACAAGAAAAGACTTTTTGGATATCCGGAAAAATGCGTGAGATTTTTTTTACTACTATTTTATACCCCGCTTTATTCAATACAAAGTACCCACAAATTCGACATAAATATTACTAATTTTATTCCTTAAAACAACTTTCTTAAAAAAAAAAATTGTAGGCTTAGGCACTTTTTTTTTTAATAAAAAAGGCTTATGTACTTGTAAAACATTGCAAGTTTAATAAAAGCTTGTAAAATTAGGGTTCTGTAGGGTCCGGTCCAAACGAAACCCTAACTTACGTGTCCGTCTGTCACAAAATTTTGTTCCGATTTTTTTTTTAAACTGTTGACCCATGTACATGAAATTTGGTGATAATGTTTATTATAACGTACATTTAACTAAAAAATAGGTTCCAATATATTAGTAAATCAATTTTTTTCTTTAATAATTCCCACATTTGGTACGGCAGCCTAAATTTGTGAAGTCCGACACGGACTTAGCAAGTTTTTAGGGTCCAGTAGTAAAAGTGAAAATCTAGGAAAACTTTAACTTAACTTACTTTATGAAAACTTTCACTAAGCCTCCACTGTTCTTCCCGTCCGTAAGTCCACCCATTTGTCAGCAGGCTGTATCTCATGAACTGATAGGTGCACAGTCAACATTTTCACAGATTGCGTATTGATATTTCCGCAACATAAAAAAAACATCGTACAGAACTCTTCGTAAGCGAATTAAACTCGCACTTGAACGGTTTTTTTTACAAATACACAAGAGTTGTAAAACTCGTGGCTAAAGTAATAACAGCCGCACGGGTCGATCCATCAGGTTAAGCTGCACTTGCCGGGGCTGGTCCATGGATGGGTGACCACCTTTACATACCAAGACTCCTCCGTGCCTCGGAAAGTACGTTAAGCGGTTGGTCCCGGCTGTCAATCGTGGATCTTTGACAGTCGTTACGGGTCGTCAGAAGCCCGAAACCAGTCTTACTAAGGAGTATTGTATTAACCAGTAACTGGATTGTGCAGGTCAGATAGGCAGTCGCTCCATGTAAAATACAGGTATTCAGCTGCATCCGGTTAGACTGGAAGACGACCCCAAGATAGCTGGGAAAAGGCTAGGCAGATTGATTGAGAGTTGTAAAAGTATGGCATGAACTATTACAGTCACAAGACCAAAAAGTATTGAATAGGCATTACGTGGGTATAACGTTCTGTCACGTGTAAAAGGTACACTAAAGACTCAACGAATTCCAAAGCGATCCTGTTGAATATTTATTGAGTTTTCGAATTATTTTACATAATAATACCTACGTCCTTACAATGTCTAATAATGCGAAATCGATAGTTTTTATTAAAAAAGGGTAGACAAAAATATTTTCACACGAGATCGTGTGAAAGAAAGTTAGAATGACAAAGAGATATACACCACCTTTATGGGTCTATCGTTATCATTAGGCTGTGGTTGTATGCGTGTGGGGTGCAAATACACCCCATCTGCCGAGTGGGTGCAAATGTTCCCCACGTAACCCTTCGGGACTCGCAGGCGTGACTTTTATTGTGTTTAGTATTTTTTTCGCAATCGGGAGTTATTTTCAGGCATTTCTTCTCTTTGATACGTGAGATGAATAGATAATGTTAGCGTGTATTCGTCTTTCGTTATAGGCCTATTTTTAGTATGCGTATGGGTTTTAGTAGCTGGTACCATGAAATGATGCCATAAAATGGAAGTAAAAAAAAAATTGTCAGTAATACAGATATTTTTCTAAAAAACATAGTGTTCCGAATTACTAAGTGCATGTACCTGCTAAAGTATCGGATAATAAATACCCAATACCTACCTCACGGTTTATTTTAAATATTTATTCTTTAAATTGTTTTACTTTTATGCTGAACGCTTTGAGCGTGCACGCACGTCTTTTACATTGTTTTCACATATTATATATAGATAATTTCTATATTAACGATGTAACTTTATTGTTGTAACTATTTATTAATCTAATAGAGTGTACGTGGAGTTCTTGCACGTTCTTCTCCATAGAGATCTACGCTTTGAAGCGTGCAAATAGCTCCTTTTTTTTTACTGACCGACTGAGAATTCAAAAGCGCCTGTATGGTTTAACTGGAATATATTCTTTTAGTTTGAGTTTTGAGTAACAAGAAAATGCCTATACCTATTAGAATTTAAACACAACTTTGATATTAAAGAAAAAACTTTTTTATAAAAAAATAGAACCCAAAAAAGTGCAAAATAACTTTAATTTCAAAAGTTGGTGTCAAAAAACGAAGAAACAAAACTAGAAACACCATATATGCGATAGTAGCAATCGCAGTTGATTAACTGTCATTATATGAAGAGTTTCGTTGTCTGTCTCCGAAACTCATAATCAGATCTATATGAAATTGAAATGGGACCATTTCGGAATAAACCCCTTTCGAACAAAAAAGAATTTTGCCAATCCGTCTTAAGACGAAGTAATGCCTGAACATACATAAAAAAAATATAAATGTATTTATAAACATACGAATTGTTACAAAAGAATCTGTTAACAAAGTGGACCCGAGCAAAAAACGCTTTCCATACGTCGAAGCTCGGCCCAACAACCAGGAAAAAAATAATAAAACAATTTATGTCGCAACATTCCATTCCTCATACAAAAATACTTCGTTAGTTCATGCAAAAGAATTTATCAAGAAATTCTCTTGCTTCCATTATTTTATCCTTCGCTTTACAGCATCGTAACAAAGACAGAGAACGGAATCGACTAGTGACACCAGTTCTCAACTTATAATCTTCATTCTCGCACAATACGCGTAGAGCACAAGTTTCGGCTGACAAAGCCTTAATCATAATAATAGTATGTTTAAAAAAACTTTTTTACAGAAAATACAACTGACTTCCGAAGTCGTCATTTCTTCATTATTTGACACCGACTTCCGAAATTAAAGTTATTTTGCAATTTTTAGAAGTCGGTTGTATTTTTTGGTAACAAAGTTTCACTTTTTAGTTGTTGTACCCCAAAACTAAATCGAAATAGTAAAGTTATGCTAAATGGATAACTCCATGGAATTTGAGCATAATTGGAGGCAACCAAAACGTCATCAGTGTATACATATTTTTTGTTTATGTTTATTTTTTCAAAAAGTGTCGAATCATTTTCGATAAAATTTGTATGAGACCTCTGAATAATGGCCTAATAAACAAAAAAAGAATAATCAAAATCTATTCACAAGTGGCGGAGAAATCGCGTAACATACATACAAAAAAAACATAAAGACAAATTGAGAACCTCCTCTTTTTGGAAGTCGCTTAAAAATCAGTGTTTTGGGTACCGAATGTCCGAATGAACAAAACGGAACTCATTGATCATTCTCGGATCGTTTGGCAGGAGGACTAGAAGTGGGAGGAGTGCTCCTTCTCCCCTAGCACTAATCCCACGAAAAGGTAATGTACCAACACTTTAAAAATGCTTAAAAGCGTAGTCGGGGCCCCGCTAAGGGGGCTTAATGGTTTAAAAAAGAATAACTACGAAGGGGATGGAGTTCACTCGCTTCGCTCGCTCACTAGTCTCGATTACGGCGCCACAGAGAAACTATTAAATACTTTTTAAACCACTTGTTTTTCATTATATCATGATATATTACTTTTGGAGACATGACAAATTCACATACACACGCACACGTACACATACACTCACACAACAACATACACATCACACGTAACAACACCACACAACTCACACTTTTGTACACACTTACTGCAAGATGCTATGTATCCCCCTTATATATATATTATTCTTTTTATTTTTTTTTGTTGTTTTCGTTTAACTTTTTCTTTGATAGAAATATGTATAAATATCACATTATATTTTTTGAACTACGATGAAAGAGACTGGCCTCCACGACACAGGGAATCCTAGTGTGGAGACCAGTGATTTACCTGTTTGAATTATGTATTTTTTCTGAACAATAAAGATTATTATTATTATTATTACTAGACCCAACCATCCCCTTCGATCCTAACCTATCCGAGTCGGGGTGCTCCAAGTCCCGAGCTCGCATCGCTCGCTTTTGCATCTTAATATTGCCTTTTGTATCGGGCACCCAAACCCTACCAGCTTTAGCTAGCCCCTTTTACTCACCAACTCCTGCCAAACGATACTATATCCAACCCTCATTCTCCCTCCTCCTTATCTCCGAAACTACGAAGTCTAAAATTTTGTAAAAAATACAGAAAACAATTCTTTACATAATAGGTATGTTTTCTGGATATAAAAGTAATTATTCTATTTAGTCCGTAAGTTACATTGCCACAAAATATTGGACGCGTATTTTTTCCTTTACCAAACCAATTAAAAATGATAATCACCGAGACGCTCGGTCTGTATGAAAAGTTTTGGCAATAGGTACCACAGGGGCGAAGACTGAATGCAAACCGAAAAAAAAGCTGAATGAAGCATGTCTAAATTACAGTTGCAGTTGTTTCTTTTTACTCTACGTAGATTGTGTTAATCTCAATTTGACGTAGTAACTTCTATAAATTTAAGGCAGCATTACGACAGATAATCTCTAAATTCTTTGTGTGATTCAGTAGAAGTAAAGACACCGTGATCGAAAACTATCGGTTTTACTGGATATGGAATATATCAATGGAAAGCCGTAACGAATCCAGTTGTATGTATATATATAACAGTCGCTGCCTCGGTAGTCTATGGTAAAAAATAAACACAAATTAATAACATGGCCAAAGAGTACGAAATGTTCCCATATCCCGCGTTCCGACGCTAAAAGGAATCTTTAAGGCATGTTCACATTTTAACGGATGGATGCTGGCGAATAATGAATAGTGTGAACTTATGTGGAATGGGTGTAAGTTAATCGTGTGCCAAAATATTTAATGTATATTTTTTTATTGATCACCAAAATAGTTTGTGGATGGTATGAAGAGGTAGAAATGTGTATATTCTGTGAGAGAATCAAATGGACGACTGTTGTCAGGTTTCCTATATAGAAAATTGTGTACGTTTTTAGGGCTCTGTATCAATGGGACTCTATTACTAAGTAAGCCTTCGCTGTCAATCCGTGCGTCTGTCTGTCAGCAGGCTGCATCTCATGAATCATGATGCGTTATAGGAAGACAGTTGAAATTTTCACAGAATGTGTACCTATTTCTGTAGCCGCTATAACAACAAATAAAAATTTAAGGGGACTACTCTAGTACTCCACGGCAAAGTTGAAGGCACAAGAGCGCGCGGCAGGTCACCAATGCTTTGGACCAACCAACTCAAATCTGCACTCAACGGTCTACTCCACGAATGTACGAGAAGAGCACTACAGTATGAAAGGAATGGCGACGGGTTGTGAAGCTGGTCACCACCCCCGATGTGCCCACCATGATTACTCAGCCAAGAGTGTGACGACGAAGAAAAAGAGAATAATTTAAAGTTCACTAAAAACCTTTAGCTTTTTCAGGTTGTATGCAGCTGAAGACATTTTTAGCATAATAATAGGCTAACAAAATTTTAAAGATATCTATTCTTTTTCAAATAAATTTACATAAGTTACGTTTAAAAAGGTAACATTGGCCTCTACTCTGTGAGAGGTTCCGGACCGTAGTAACTCACTACTCGAGCTCAACACTGGTAGGTGACATGTCACATATCTTCAAAGTTTTGGCTCCAGGCTGGTTTCTTCACGATGTTCGCCTTCATGGTTTTGAGTATTGATGAAAACATTTGACGAAACGGTAAGCGCAGTGGTTGAGCGATTGTCCGCTGCGTGTCATGGGCTCGATTCCCGTACGGAATAAATATTTGTATGACCTACAGATGGTTACATACACACATACAGGCCCGGGCCTGGATATCATAATGTATGTGAGTTTACATGTTTGTGAACGCACCCATGGTACAAAAGTAATGCCTAGTGTGAGGCAACATTTAAAAAAAAAACATGAGTTTCGGTTATCCTGAACCGACCTATAACAAGCACATCGACTCTCATTACCTTTCTGTAAGACGCAAATTCCTCTTAAAATACTTAAAAGCCAATGAACAGGAGTGAAACAAACAAGACACTTCATATTAGGTAACATCTACCCTCATATCCGTGACGACCCGAAAACTTTCGCACCGATATATTGCGAACAGGCGCGTTGAAGTGTATATCACCCTTAGTTGCTAGAGAGACGTATCATCCTACCAATAATATTATAAATGTGGAAGTCTGTATGTTTGTTATTCAATAAAGTTTCAACAACTAAAAAAAAACAACGGACTTCCAAAAAAGAAAATACACTAAAAATTAAAAAAATAAGTAACTTTAATTTCGGAAGCCGGTGTCAAAAAACGAAGAAATAAAATCCAAACACCGACTTCCAAAATTAAAGTTCTTCGGAATTCTTTCTTTGGAAGTCGGTTGTTTTTTTTTTTTTGTAAAATGTTTTTTATTTTTCACTTTTTAGTTGTTATACCCCAGAACTAAAAACCCCAATAATTAGAACGTGGAATTTAAACATACTCGTAATTGGAGAAAACCAAAATGTCATCGAGGTATACGTATTTTTCGGTTTTGTTCAGTTTTTCAAAAAGCGCGGAAGCAATTTCGATAAAATTTATATGGTACCACCTCGGAAGTATATTATTTCGGATAAAAAAAGAATTTTGAAAATCAGACCACAACTGACGGAGAAATCGGTCGACATACATAAAAAAAATACACACAGTGGAACATAGAACCTCCTCCTTTTTCGAAGTCGGTTAAAAAGTGCCAAACAAGTCATGTAGTTGGTGAAAGTCAGATTGCTTGAAAACTGACTTGTTTGGAACTTTTTAGTTGTTATTTTTGTCAGTTGGGTTTTTAGAATTTAGTGAGTTATATTTTTGGAGACGTCTCCTCGAGTTCTTTACTTTGATACCATACCTAACCAAAACAACCTTGTAAGCCAAGCTTGTAGCAACGCTTGTAAGCCAAGCTTGTAGCAACGCTTGTAACACGGTGGCTGTAGCCACATGTTTTTTGACGTGTAACATCTTCCCTCTCGGTTTCGCAATCTGTGTTTTCGTGAAATGGGACGGAAGTGTGTAACAGTAAGCCCTGACTTCCGCCGCGTGCTATTTGATTTGACCAATGAGCTTGGACTATTTGATTTGACCAATGAGCGCACGCGTTGGTAGAGTTGGCCGTCAGATGGTAGAGCGCGCGCACGAAAAGTCTGCGCGCGGTCGAAATCGAAACTAAACTTTTTATTTTAACGTTTAGATTTTTTTTGATAATAAAAACGTAGCAAAATCGTGAAGCGTTCCACATTCTTACCCGGGCCTGCCGACGGCGAGTAATGGGTAGTTCGCCGTCCGATCAGCACCAGGCCCGAGAGTCGACGGCGCGTAGCGTTCCACGCGCGCCTCAAAGAGTTGTCAGCATTCATGACGGGGCCCGTCATGGCCGATGCCTGCCCAGGTGCTAAGGATAAATTCGAAACAGAGTTACCTCGCCCCTGGGCACTCAGGGCGGGGAAAGAACAGGGGTGGGTTTTAGTCAGTAAGAGTCTGACACGCCCTTACGCTCCACTCTAGAGCGGGAGATGTCATTGGATGATTTCCCTAACCACAGCCAACTAAAGCGGCCGGCGGGGCGGCGGCGGTGGCAGCACGGGAGCGGTGCATTCCAATGCAGATTTATATGGAACTGTTGACGAAGTATATAGAAAAAAATTTCATACGATTTTGTGGCGGTAATGAATACCGAGGCGTTTATTACTGAAATTTTTTCGACTATATGGATGTCAAAACATATTCAACTTATACATCAAAACATTTAAAAGGTTGTGGGAAGAAATCAAACGATGTTTTCCGAAATATTATGATAGGTATAATTTAAATTGTTAACACAAATATACTGTTTTCAAAGCAGAAGGGATAATTAAGATAACGCCATGATTTTGGGCACTTTCTGACTATCTAAATACGTCCACCCCGGCTACTGCCGCTGCCGCTAAGACCGAAGTCGTGACTAGGCCCTGCAGTCTCGAAATTGATAGCGATCGCTACGTCCTAACGATTGATCGTTACGTCGGAAAAATAATTCATTTTCTTGAAATATGTACAGAGACGGCGTAATTTTTAACTTGCAAGCACTATTTTTCATGAAAACTGATCAACTGATCTGCTGGTCTCTGTACATATTTCAAGAAAATCAATTATTTTTCCGACGTAGCGACCGATCGTTAGAACGTAGCGATCGCTATCAATGTCGAGACTGCAGGGCCAGGCCGTAAACTGTCGAGACGCATCTTGCGATATCTTAATTGTATGAATCCGTCCAGCGGTTTGGAAGATATGAGGTTATAGAGAATATTACAATTTCCTAGCAGTCGGATAACCCGATAGTACCTCTCCGAGAGATCATTATTTTCTTACTTCAACACGAACGAAACCCCAAGCATTTGCAAGTAGGAAATTAAGTTTTTGCATTGAATTATTTAAATTTCACAATAATAGAATCTAATGAATGTGTAATGTACTCGTATCTAAGTTGTGATAAATTATGTACAACTTATACACATTATTATGATAATTTAAACATGAGTGCATGTATGATCATTTTGAATGTACTATGATTTAAATGGAATTTTATTATGGATGAGACTGTACTCGAGTTGGTTGACACGTTTTGAATTATTTGTACTTAGTGGAAATGTGAATAGTTTCACCTTGTAACTGTAAAATAGTAGGTACATGAGTATCATACATAATAAGCTTTATAATGTCCCCACTGCTGGGACTCGGCCTCCTCTCTAGGACAGGGAGCCAGGGGGCCAGGGTGCCAGAGGGCCAGGGTGGCCGCAATCCACCACACGGACTCAGTGCGGTTTAGTGGATGTCACAGGTCTTCCATTTTTTCATTCTCGGACATTTTGATTTCCTCACGATGTTTTCCTTCATAGTGAAAATCAAATCTGCCAAGCCTTTTCCCAACTATCTTGAGGTTGGCTTTCAGTCTAACTGGATGTAGCTGAATACAAGTATTTTACATGGAGCGACTGCCTATCTGTCCTCCACAACCCAGTTACTAGGTAATACGATACCACCTGGTAAAACTGGTTGTCAGACTTTGGGGCTTTTGACGACCTGTAACGACTGTCAAAGATCCACGATCGACCGCTGGGAACAACTGCTTAAGGGTCTACTACCGGCCAAGTGGCGCCCTCATTGAATAAAAAATCGTAGCATAGCCTAGGAAATACATATTAAAAAATCCAACGTCACGTTTGTTACGAATAGGATAAAGTATTTTTATGTTGCTAAAACAGGTCTCAGAATGTTTCGTATCCAAAGTAGTAGGCAAAAGTGTCAGAAACGGCCGTTTTTGGTACTTTTATTCAATGAGGGTGCCACTTGGCCGGTAGTACGGCCTTAACGTGCTTTCCGAGGCACGGAGGAGTCTCGGTATGTAAAGATCCACTATGGACCAATCCCGGCAAGCGTAGCTTAACCTGATGGATCGACTCATGCGGCTGTTATTACTTGAGCCACGAGCTCCTCTTTTCCTTCGTTTTTCTTCATAGTAAAATAGTGAAATTATGAGAAATAGACTTTAACTTTTCAGAGCACAAAAGAGTATAAGTACTGTGATGATTGTAGTCACAGCCTAATCTTAACGGGTCTGTACCGGCCTTAAACTGGCTGGTGAGAATGTTCAAGAGTTATTGGAGAGCCGTTTGAATTTAGAAGGTGTAAAGATCACATTTTGTTTTAGAGTTCAGTTCAGCTGGCCCAGCCGAAGTGGGCACACATGTTATTATTATAATTAATATAGTGACTCTGAGTGCCCTATCCCTGTTTCTTTATAACACTGTACACCGTAATCAGTCACTCTCCTACACCACACTCTTGCAGTGCCAGCGAGTGTGACATAACCCGAGCTTCGAAGAACGTCCCAGGATCCTTGCAGGCCGTACTGGTGCCTTGGGGTCCTACAGTACTTACAAATTCTCCCGGTATCAGAAACGAAATTTTATCGACGAGTCAAAATCACAGAAGATAACGCGCCTTTAACCTTTCCCGTCTCTAGCGCCTACATGCTGGGCGAGACACAATAAAAACCCATTTTGTCTACTAATTAGACGCGCGACGGGTTAGTAATATTTGATTTGCGACATTAATTTTGCGATAATTTTATGTGCTTAAGTCATGTTAGTTATTCGAACCATTTCATGGAAAATACTTACTTTAAATAAAAATATAACTACCTGATAAGTAGGTACAACCATTAATCCGTCAGGCCCTTCGCGTCTCCTTAAGGAGACGTGACAATCGGTTTTTAATTGTGTCTGCTAATGATGATCTGCTTGACGGGCGCAGTTATACGACTTCTAATGATTTTTAATTGAACATCAAGTCTAAACGACCAGTCTTATTTCTTTGAAAAAAATATATGTTACTTTAGGAAATTTTTTTCCTAACTTGATATGTGAATACTTGAAGTTATCTTGTTACAACATAGTGTACTTAATTTTTAAAGTTATGTCTAACGCAGATAAAAAATTGAGAATCACGCAAGAACTAAAACGCGTATTTTTATGAAACCTTCACTATTTTGAAGATCATTTATATTTTTTAGTATACGTGTTTTACTATAATACTTGTTGTTTTCTGTATAATAAATTAATAATGCATCTAATTTCGGACAGCGCTCCCTTATTACTGGGTGGACGTACGACGCATTACGTGAGCTCAGCACAGAACACGCAAGCTAACCACTCAAGGTCATTGGCAGCTAATAGCGCCGTAACTCCTCAATTAAATATGACATGCATACAGCTACCTACTAAATAAAAATATACTTGTAAAAGGAAAAACGTGTTAATTGTCTAGCGTCCAATCTAACACCCTTGTTTTAATTGTACTTAATTTCATGCTTGTCCCCTTTATAATTACGTTGTCATCACAGACATATTCATTAGCAGCAATTATCGATAATTGTGTCTTTGACACATAATTAATATTATTACCAAGTCTGCTCTACTACATCCTTTAATGAGTTATTAGAATACAAGATTTAATTTTTTGTCGTTTTAATATACCTACTTAAGGCCGTAATACCGGTCAAGTGGCGCCTTCATTGAATAAAAAATCATATAAGCATAACATAGAAAATAAATATTAAAGAATTCAACGTCACGTTTGTTACAAAGAGGATAAAGTATTTTTACGTTGTAGTAGTAGGCTGAGGTTGAAGTAGTAGGCAAAGGTACCAAAAACGGCCGTTTCTGACACTTTTGCCTACTCCTTTGGATACGAAACATTCTGAGACCTGTTTTAACAACGTAAAAATACTTTATCCTATTTGCAACAAACGTGCCGTTGGATTCTTTAATATTTATTTTCCAGGCCATGCTACGATTTTTTATTCAATGAGGGCGCCACTTGGCCGGTAGTAGACCCTTAAGCGAACCGATAGGTATCGAGCGGGGTATATGGCAGGGTGATAGTTTGAGTCCGCTTTGGTTGAGCTTGGCCTTGAATACTCTAAGCACACTGCTGGATGCTTCAGGTCTAGGCTATCGGTTGAAGAGAGGTGGTCAGGTTATATCTCACCTCCTTTACATGGATGACTTAAAAGTTATTGCCCCCAACAATCTGCAACTGATGGAGCACCTGAAGGTAACTGAAAACGATGTGAATCTTCTCAAAAATCTTTAGAACCTTTGAATTTAAATAATTTGAAAATGAGCATTTTTTTAATGTCTAATTTATTCATGTGTGAGTACCTGTTAGAGAATGAGTTAATTATTAATAAACAAAATTTTGTAATTTTATTCCTGAACTTCGGTGTTATAATCGTAGCAATCGTATGTTAGGAACTATAATAAAGCAATTAAATTAGATACCCACATAAAGTCTCTCTTATAAAAAAGAAATTCGCAAAACGAGCTCAAAAATTCATTTCCAAAACAGATAACTCACCATTCCAAACACGTTGTTAAGTTCAGAATAAAAACGCAGTTAGTTCGATTCTTAAGGGATTCTTCTACCCGCCAAGTGGTGCCCTCATTGAATAAAAAATCGTAGCATAGCATAGAAAATAAATATTAAAGAATCCAACGTCACGTTTGTTACAAAGAGGATAAAGTATTTTTACGTTGTTAAATCAGGTCTCAAAATGTTTCGTATCAAAAGTAGTAGGCAAAAGTGGCAAAAATGGCCGTTTTTGGTACTTTTGAGTCCTGTTTTAACAACGTAAAAATACTTTATCCTCTTTGTAACAAACGTGACGTTGAATTCTTTAATATTTATTTTCTATGCTATGCTACGATTTTTTAATTCAATGAGGGCGCCACTTGGCCGGTAGTAGGGCCTTAAAATCTAGAACATACTCCTAGCTATTATACTCACACCTTTTCAAGTAGGTATCGATCATGACGTGATTTTTTTGATATTAATGTATACTAGACATATTGTTACAATTTTCAATTCATTTATCATTTTTTAAATTCATTTATTAACACCATCTCAGCAAGCTGGATATTAGCCTCACCCAAGCTACTCCAAAACACCTGATTCTCCACCTTCTGCATCCAGTTTGTTCCGGAACCTTTTTAAGGTCGTTGATCCTAGCTGCTACTACCACAGCTAACAAGCAAAGGGGGCGTCCCGAAATATGCCTGTCAATACAGGGTCTTAACCAAAGTGGTTGCAAAAGCAATAGTTGGGCTACTGCTAATGCACTACGTAGTGCCCGATGTCCACCAAGCAAAGCAGCAATGTACTGCTTAGTGCCTATCAACTTGATGTCAACTGAGTTAGCGAATAGACCTGCTGGATGGTCATGTCGCGTCGACGAAATCATCGCTTACGATCAGATGAGATGGTGATTAGGCGCAAGCCTAACAATCGAAAAAAAAAAAACGTCTGACTGATCTGACTTTAGGGTCAGCGCAAACAGAGTAGTAAAAGAAAAACATCTGACTGATCTGACTTTTGGATCAGCGCAGACAGAGCAGTAAAAGAAAAACATCTGACTGATCTGACTTTTGGATCAGCGCAGACAGAGCAGTAAAAGAAAAACATCTGACTGATCTGACTTTTGGGTCAGCGCAGACAGCGCAGTAAAAGAAAAACATCTAACTGATCTGACTTTAGGGTCAGCGCAGACAGAGCAGCAAAAAAAAAACATCTGACTGATCGGACATTTGGGTCAGCGCAGACAGAGCAGTAAAAGATAAACATCTGACTGATCTGACTTTTGGGTCAGCGCAGACAGAGCAGTAAAAGAAAAACACCTGACTGATCTGACTTTAGGGTCAGCGCAGACAGAGCAGTAAAAGAAAAACATCTGACTGATCTGAATTTTGGGTCAGCGCAAACAGTGCAGTAAAAGAAAAACATCTAACTGATCTGACTTTGGGGTCAGCGCAGACAGAGCAGTAAAAGAAAAACATCTGACTGATCTGACTTTTGGCAGAAAGCAATACTTAGAGTTTTCCAGCGTGATCGAATCAGAAATGAAGAGATCGGTAGGAGAACCAAGGTAACTGAAAAAGCCCGAAGAATTGCCAAAAACTGGCAATGGGCACATTGCTTGCAGAACGAGTAGCTGATAGGTTGAAAGGTTCTGGCGTGGTAACCGCGTACTGGAAGAAGCAGCGTTGAAAGGTTCCCACAAAATGGACCGATGACTTAAGACCACGTGAGGCCGCTGGATGCGGCGAACACAAGACCTGTCAATGTGACGACGTTTGGAAGAGGCCTACATACAGCAGCGGAAGTCTTTTGGTTGAAATAATAATGATGCTTACTTAACCCGTGGTGCGTCCAATTAGCACACACAATAGATTTTATTTGTGTCTCGCTCACCATGTATCCGCTAGACGTGGAAAGAGAAACACATACAGGGAATCATCTCTAGTAAAACATCAAGTTTTCAAACCTTTTTTGGAAGATATTTAGGTCATCAATGAAAATCTTCTCGAGTGTTTTGTTACCCTGTCTCCATTAACCCTAACAATATTGATGGTGGATGGATTTAAATAAAAAAAATGGTTTGCAGTAGCAAGGGCACGACGACAACAAAACCGATTTGATTAAATAACTATTATTATTTTTATGTTCTATCTTAGTAGAGCTCCTTTCAAAACGGTCCCTGGGGATCATTAAATTAAGAGTAAATAACTTATTTGTAAGCAAGCCTGCCCTATTGTCGACTACATCAACGCTTGCCATCAGATCAGAAATATCAAACGTGGCTATCAATAAAAAAAAACGACAGGTTATGGCACAAATTGTTGGGCGATAGAATGGACAGGTCAGACCACTAGACGTATGGTGATGCGCCACTGGTACATTGTGGACATCCAACCCATGCGACCAAACGTTGTGGGAACACATTCATTGAGCGTACAGCTAAGGAGTGGAATTCCTTCCCTGGTTTGTATTTTCTGATAGCTACAACCTCAGGGTTTTTAAGTCAAGAGCAAATAGATTACTTCTAGGTAAGCTTGCTCCAACATTGACCACATCATCGCTTATTATCAAGTGAGATAGTGGTCAAACTCGAGCCTATTTGAAAAATATTAAAAAAAAGCTTAGTGGTTTAGTGGCATAGTTCATTCAGTAACAAAACAAACAGACAACATTCAGGCCTGGTCTTAGCATAAGGACTACTCCCACTGTGGTAAGTAACCATGGAAATGAGGCTGCGAGGTGAGAAGGAATAAGTCGAGCGAAAGGGAAAAAACTGCTTTATTTTATACATCGCAAACTCTTGCTTTCTACGAATCCAAAACAAACGAGAAAAACCTTCTTTTTTTGCCGGAAAACCAAAAGATTTTTTGTTGTTTGATAAGATATTTTTCAATCTTTTACTATACTTTTTTCAAGGGTATTTTTTTCTGACATACAGTACTTGCCATCTCAGCTGATTTTCATAAGAAGTGCATCTCTAAAAACAGCTGTCCCAGAGAAAAGTTCAGTTATTTTAAGGCCCGTTTTAGAAATGTCACCATTGCATGCAAATGTAATAATATTTTTTTTAACTCCTTGAAGAAATGTTTATGATAACGTTACAGAGTTAAGTAACGATATGTTAGATAATATTAATATTGTAGATCAATACAATAAAATTGTAACATTGTACCTAAAAAAAAATCTGATTGTAGATAAAAGATATTTAAACGATGTAATCTGAAATCTTATGAAGCAAATGTCATATAATATCACAGCAGTGTGTTAAATAGAGTAACTACTATAAAATAGCTAGTTACAAAACGAACGCTTAATAGTTATCCGAAAGGACTCAAATACAGACTTTTAACATTCCGCCGTCCTTACGTAAGCAATACTTATCCAAACTGCTAGTTAACATACTCACATAACTTGAAACCGACAACAGTAACTCGGAACCACAGATAAAAACGAGCTATTTGTTAATTTAACACTCGTAATTTAAACAACTAATAACACGTTATTATTGCTTCGAATTCTTTCAATTCCTTTTGAATGCACTTGAATGATCGGAATGGCGCGAAAGCGTAGGGTTGTGCTGCGTTTTTTATTGTTTTTTTTTAAGGTTTTTATTTAGACCGTGTTGTGTGCAGCCAGGGCTTTCGTATTTTGTTTATTTTGTGGTCTGTTTACTTGGGAAGTGGGAGCGCGCGGCCCGGCTGCTGACTGCCGGCAGAGTAACGTTCCACGCTTAGGGTTGCGCGCGCACTCAGTAGTGAGATGCGTCGATTTTATACCGTGTAGGTGTAATTTTAAGCGTTTCGTACGGTTTAATTAATCGCCCATTGGGATTGAACGGGGAATCAAGTTGATATTGTGGTCACTACGGCCATTGATTTGGTTTAATTATGATGTCCGCGGAATGGAGTTATTAATTTTTGGTTGGGGTATGACACTTTATATTTCGCGCGGATCATAAACAAACACAACAAGGCCCTTTGTATATTATCTGAAATATGTTGTTAAATGAAAATATTAAAGTTAAATTTTGATTAAATGTCTCAATAGTTTTCAAATTGATGTTACTTTATAGCTCAATATATCACCGAATTTCGCTTTTATATTACCTGCCAGTTACATAAATGGTATAAGAGAGAGACAGATCGTATCAACTTTATTTTGCCGCATAAGTTATGAAGTTAGTTTCTATAAGCCGATTGAGAAAATAGGTCAATGTGATACTCGAGAAAATAATTGTATAAAGTATTCTTGGATATAGTTCAATTTTAAAGATACCTTATCTTTATGATACAGAAACATTGAAATTCAAATTTGTGTTAAATAAGAAAAAAAAATGTGAAAAAAAATTGCCTGCATTTTGACAATCCTACCTGCTAATCAAGGGTGGTAAGAGGAAAGTTTATTAATGAGCAACGGTTATTAAGTAAGTAAATGTTACTTAAACTTCGTAGTACATCGTTCTTTTGCTTTATGACATTAATACCTATAGACTATGTTTAAACATAATTTCATCACACTTCACACCACATCACCACGACCACCATCACACACAACAGTATTTCATTGACCACATCATCGCTTACCATCAGGTGAGATAGAGGCAAGCTCTACCCTAACAATGATAAAAAACCCGACCATAAAAAACAAATAAAAAGTTCTAAACAAGTCACTTTTCAAGCAGTCTGATGCAGTTGGTGGCAGTTATTTTAGTTCAATTATTGATTTCACACCACCAACTGCATCAGACTGCTTGAAAAGTGACTTGTTTGGAACTTTTTCGTTGTTTTAACAGTCGGGTTTTTTGAAAATGTTTTTTTTTTCTACATTTTAGTGAGTTATATTTTTGAAATCGCCTCCTCGAACCCTTTATTTTGATACCCCACTTAGTATAGTTCGTTATTATTATTATTATTCTTTACTGTACACATACATATAAATAAACATAACAAATTAACAGTTAGTTACAAAGGCGAGCTTAATTAACCCATCATTTGGGTTTTCATCATTGACGTAACAATGTCTGGCGGGGCTCGACCATGGTTTGGTGCCGAGTGCAATCGCGCTGATGCGCTTAAACACGCGGCCTACCTGGCATGGGTCGACGATCGGACGCGTAAAGCGAGTGACGTGAGTCAGAAGAAGAGAGCCTTCAACAGGACTGACAAGTTCTGCAAGAAGGTGTTGCGGAAGGCTCGGTTTGACCACATTGGCCGAATTGGGAACAAACTTGCTTCTTACCCAGCTGGTAGTAAGGCGTTTTGGTCCCTGGCTAAGTCGGTTGAATCGAACTTCTGCCGCCCCTCACTACCTCCACTGCTGAAAACCGACGGGTCGCTGGCCCACTCCGCTGAGGAGAAAGCAAGCTTGTTTGCCTCTCTGTTTGCGGAATCTTCGCGTCTAGATCCTGGTGGCGCGAGGCCCCCTGGTACTCTTGGTGGATGCGAGTCGATTATGTCAGACATTCGCATTCATCAGAAGGATGTCCGGAGGGTACTGCGTAACCTGGACGTGAACAAGGCTAGTGGTCCCGACGGGATATCGGCAATTGTACTGAGGACTTGTGCGCCTGAGTTGTTCCGACTCCGATCGTGACACGCCTATATCGCCTTTCGTTTGAGACTGGAAAAGTGTCGATGGCTTGGAAGCAAGCTAACGTGCAACCCGTACCCAAGGAGGGTAGTCGAGCTGACCCAGCAAATTATAGGCCCAGTAACTTCCGTACTCTGTAAGAGTATGGAACGTATACTGAATGGTAAGCTCCTAGCATACCTAGAGGCTAACGATATCCTAAGTGACCGACAATACGGCTTCCGCCGAAATCGGTCAACAGGAGATCTTCTAGCGTATGCCATTCACATCTGGAGTGAGGCCATCGACAAACAAGGGGAAGCCCTTGCGGTCTCCCTTGATTTCTCGAAGGCCTTCGACCGGGTCTGGCACGACAGCTTAATTGGCAAGCTTCCTTCCTTCGGTCTGCCCGCTGGATTGTGTGATTGGCTAGCAGATTTCCTGAGGGATCGGTCTATCCGAGTAGTCATAGATGGCTGCTCGTCCGGACTGCTGGCTATTAATGCCGGTGTTCCTCAGGGGTCGGTGCTCTCGGCAACATTGTTTTTGCTGCATATTAACGATCTGCTAAAACCCGGTACCTTTGGGTATGCAGACGACAGCACTGTTGCCGAGAGATACGTGCCAGACGCACGAGTTAGTGGGTCTCAGGTCCGGTCTCTCCGAGAGGCTATGGTTGGGCGCTTGAACTTGTCCTTGCAGGCTGTCTCAGAATGGGGCGATGCCAATCTGGTTAAGTTCAATGCTGCTAAGACCCAGGCGTGTCTTTTTTCTGCTAAAAGGAGCCAATTTCACCCGGCTCCATCTTTCCGAGGTGTAACCGTGCCGATAACCGACCGACTTGATCTTCTTGGTGTTACTTTAACATCTACCCTCAATTTTGGTCCCTTCATAGAGGCTAAGGCTCAAGTGGCTGCCAAAAAGTTGGGGGTCCTCGCGAAGGTGAGACGATACTTCACGCCGGAACAGCTGCTCCAACTCTATCAAGCGCAAGTCCGATCGTGTATGGAGTACTGCTCTCATCTTTGGGACGGATCTGCAAGATACCAGCTTGATGCCCTTGAGTCAATTGAGAAACGAGCCAAGAGGATCATCGGCAATGATAGACTCGTTGAGTCAAAACTCCAAAATCTTGAACATAGACGCCGAGTTGCTAGCCTGTCGGTTTTCTATCGATTACATTTTGGGGAGTGTGCAACGGAATTGCATGATTTGATTCCGCCAAGCCCGTTTCATCTAAGGACCACAAGACGTACGGCGAAGTGCCACCGGTTCATGGTGGACATCCCATCCATACGCACAAAGCGTTTTGAGAAAACATTCATTGCACGTACAGCTAGAGAGTGGAATTCTCTACCGGAGTCTGTGTTTCCTGTAAGATACAACCTGGGAGTCTTTAAGTCAAGAGTGAATAGATTACTTCTAGGCAAGCGTGCTCCATCTTCGACCACATCATCGCTTACCATCAGGTGAGATAGTGGTCAAACGCGAGCCTATCAAACATAAAAAAAAAAAAAAAAAATCTTACAGCAAACCTCAGGGTGAAAAATACATTTGCATAAGTAGGTAGGTACATCTTAAAAGTGCACAACAAAAACTTAAAATGTAATCTGTTACTTAAATAACCTAAACAAATATGTGATACATAAACATACTACATACTATGGGTATGGCTTACAAAGAAATCCTTTTACAAACATATTACGGGTCATGCCGACAGGAAGTGTTCCCTAATTCCTTTCCTGAACACCTCCAACGAAGGTCTAGCCCTAAGAGTGTGTGGAAGAGAGTTCCAAAGGCGTACAGCCCGAACAGTGTAGGATCCACCGTAACAACGAGGAGTGGGGAGGGAACCGAAGGAGAAGAGATGAAGATGAGCGGCAAGGTTTTCCTCTTGAAAAAAGATACTCAAAGCGTTCCCGAAGATACAAGGGGGAGTTGGAATTGTGAAGAACTGAAAAGAGAAAGAGTGTGAGGAGTAGTCGTTCGTCGACTTTCATTTTTATCGTTTTCACACTAAGGCGTCTGGTGGTCGCCATATTGTATTTTTTTTTTTAATAAAACGTTGCCCCACACTAGGAAATACTCCTGAAACGTGAGTGCGTTCACAAAACATGTATACTCACTTACACAATACACCCAGACCCGAAACAACTATCTGCAGGTCATACAAATATTTGTTCCGTGCGGGAATCGAACCCGCGACACGCAGCGCAGCAGCCGAACGCTCAACCACTGCGCCAACCGTGTCATCAATTTATTACTGTCATTTATTTAGTAGCACTCGCAAGATTAAGACGAATCAATTGACGTAAGAATTATCAAAATCGGCCCATGGGTTTGGTCTCTAAAGTGCCACAAAGGAACAAAAATACATACATAGGCTGATAAACACATTACCCTCCCTTGCGTCGCATAGTGGGGTAAAAAACTACATTCGTCTATCTTTAGTGAGGGTTATTGGAAAGCATACGGTACCCAATAAATGCGAGAGGTTAAGCTAAGCAGCGGTCTAAATGTGGATGGGTTACCTATCAAGCGCTTCCACTCCATAACAAATTCTCTAATGAATTACACTGACTCTGATAATAATCTGTAACCATAAAGCATTCAAAAGTGGTTTAGTCAACCATAATATACATAAATAAACTGAAAAATAGCTTAGGGCCGATTTTACCATTCGCTCTATAAACTAAGTTTTACTGAACTAAGCTTAGCGTAAAAAATATAAACAATAAAAAAGATTACAGTGAGTTAACCTTAAAAGATAGACATATGCTATCGCGGACTTTTTTTTAGAACTTTAAAAGGATAAAAATTCCGTAATACATATATGTTGCGTAACTTTAACCGTTTATGCAGCGCATGCAACTGAAGCTCTCAAAAGGATTTTTTTCCCCGTTTTTGCCACTTTTCATTGATGCTTCGCTCCTGTTGTTCGCACCCTTTCTCGGATAAATGGACTATTCAACACAAAAATATTTTTTCAATTCGATCCAGCAGTTCCTGAGATTAGCGCGTTCAGCCAAACAAACAAACAAACTCTTCAGCTTTATGACAGTGGCTAAACGCGTTTTTGCGAGCTTAACTCTGCGTTTAGAATTGGTGAAATCGGCCCGTAAAGGGATAAACAGGCTGAAAAAAAATTAATATAATAAACAGCTCATTGGGCATCGAAAAAATGTAATCAAATAATAACTATAAGAATGTGCCTCCACAGTAATCTTCGTTCTCTATTGTTGTAAGACCTCCTAAGGGGGCTTTGCAAGCGGGCCTGCGGACGGCAAGTAGTGGGTAGCTCGCCGTCTGATCAGGACCAGGGCCGAGAGTCGACGGCGCGTAGTGTTCCACGCACGCCTCAAAGAGATGTCAGCAATATAACGACGGGGCCCGTCATGGCCGATGCCTGCCCAGGAGTCGTGGATAAATTCGGAACAAAGTTACCGCGCCCCTGGGCACTCAGGCAGGGAAGGAATAGGGGGTGGTTTTAGTCAGTAAAAGCCTGACACGCCCTTTCGTTCCACCCAGAGCGGGAGAAGTCATAGGATGATTTCACACAATGTGCCCGTCCCCCACTCAGCTAAAAACCATTTCATATCTTCGCTACGCATCCTCGCACCACCTAGCTACCTCGCACATCTCTGGTGAAAAAGCTCTAACGCCCATATGTAGCTATTACAGGAGACATTACAAGGTTACGTACCTAAGGAAAAATAATATGAATTTATTGTCCATGAGATTGTATAAATTACTTCAGTATAATGTTTATCATGCAGGAAGCGTCGTCAGGCGTGTTCATAAAATGTAGCAAGATATTAATTTATTAGGGAAAGTAAAACTCTATAAAGGGAAACTATTTCGGACAGAACAGAATCATGAAAATTGAACATATCAAAAAACCCGACTGATAAAAAACAACTAGAAAGTTCCATACAAGTCACTTTTCAAGCAGTCTGATGCAGTTGGTGGCAGTTATTTTAGTTCAATCATAGATTTTATGCTAAACTTGCATGCCTAAACTTTTTGGTTGTTTTTATTAGTCGAGTTTTTTGATCTTTTTTGAAGTGAAAACTTCTTTAGACGCGTTGGGCAGTTTTGAGTTGGGAAAAACAATTGAACTCGCGCACTACTGCCACCGACACCGCTACGCAATTCGCTACGACAGAGCTCGTAGCGGAACGCGAGGCGCGTTAGGCATTTTTGTTCAAGTTTTCACTTCTGTCGGCACTCCCGGAGTGCCACTGTTTTTTTTTCAAACGTTTATTGAGTTATATTGTTGGAATCGTCACCTCGAGCTATTTTTATACCCCACATGACTAGGCCCTGCAGTCTCGACATTAATTGCAATCGCTATGTCCTAACGATCGCTCGCTACGTCGGATAAATAATTGATTTTCTTGAAATATGTACAGAGACCAGCAGATCAGTTGATCAGTTTTCATTAAAAATAGTGCTTGCAAGTTAAAAATTACGCCGTCTCTGTACATATTTCAAGAAAATCAATTATTTTTCTGACGTAGCGACCAATCGTTAAGACGTAGCGATCGCTATCAATGTCGAGACTGCAGGGCCAGGTCACAAAAAATACGACTCCACTTACCTAATTGCTAAATTGATATAGCTTAGGTCACTTCGGAGGTCAAGATCAATCTAATAATATCTCATTTAGTAAAATCTATCAAGCCGTTTAGGCTACCAGCGCGTGCCAAGGAAATAGGCATACAGCTTGGCAAAAAAGAGTGTGGAATAAATGAGGTCGCCTGTATCGTACCTGTAGCAACCCGGAATACTATAACTCAACGGTTTGTGATTTTTGTTATTTTTGGGGATATGATCCCAATCCTAAGTGGGTGATTCAGTCCCTCGGACGCTACGCAAACGCCATGCTTCAATGTCCAGTACTTTTCAACCGACTTCGAAAAAGGAGGAGGTTATCAATTCGGATGTTTGTATTTTTTTTTTTTTATGTATGTTCGGGCATAACTCCGTCATTTATTTCTATTTTTGTTCGAAAGGGGTTTATTCCGAAATGGTCCCATTTAAATTTCAAAAAGATCTGAGTATGGGTTTCGGAGACAGACAACGGAACTCTTCAAAAATTGACAGAAAATCAACCGCGAGTACTGCTATCTTATGTCTATGAATTGTTAACACAGTTTAACGGGGAACCACAACTAAAAAGTGAAAAATAAAAAACTTTTCAAAAAATAGAACCGACTTCCAAAAAAAGTGCAAAATAACTTTAATTTCGGAAGTCGGTATCAAAAAACGAAGACACAAAACAGGAACACCGACTTCCGAAATTAAAGTTATTTTGCACTTTTTTTGGAAGTCGGTTCTATTTTTTTGTAAAAAAGTTTTTTTAGTTTCAACTGTCACCGCGTCAGACTCTTTTTTGTCAAGCTATACACACATGTACAAACATACATACTCTCGAAAAACATTACGCTCCTTCTGGTGAAGTCGGGTAAAAAGTTCAAAAATATATGGGATTGACCACGTGACATGTCACTGTCACTTGTCAATCACTTATTGGACTACTTGACCATCAATCGTTGTCATAGTTATATGGTCTCCTGCGTGACTGTTGAACTTGAGGTTCTGGGTTCGACCTCCGGGTTGGGAAAAACGTGCCATTGGGTTTCTTCCATTAGGAGTTACTCTGTAGCAAAGGTTATCGTTGAGATTTATACGTTCACACTCAGATAAATCCAAGCTTCCAGTACTAAACGGCAACTAGACGTACGGTGATGTGCCGCCGGTGCATGGTAAACATCCCATCCATACGCACAAAACGTTTTGAGAACAAATTCACAATGGACACTGTGTTTCCTGATAGCTACAACCTGGGAGTCTTTAAGGCCCTTCTCACGGTCCAGTGGCGCCCTCATTGAATAAAAAATCGTAGCATAGCACAGAAAATAAATATTAAAAAATCCAACTTCACGTTTGTTACAAAGAGGATAAATAATTTTTACGTTGTTAAAACAGGTCTCAAAATGTTTCGTATCCAAAGTAGTAGGCAAAAGTGTCAGAAACGGCCGTTTTTGGTATACTATACTACAGGTAATAATAAAAATAATTCGTCCCATGCAAAGGCTAAAGAAATATAAAGAAATACTCCAAAGCTTCAGAATAACCCATAGTTCATACAGAACAAAGAAATACATCAGTAATTGGAAACTCCAACAGTATAAGAAGAAATAGAAAAATCCTGTGAGGCATACAAAAAAAGACTCTGATGATGCAGAAATCATCTGACCATAACACTGTTGAACACCAACAACTGCATATTCCGATTGAAACGGACAAGATAAGCCTCAAACTGATGCCTGCCTGGATTGCGGGTAAATCTGAAAGAGTCACCGCGGGTCAGGTACAGGCTACTGAAGGAACAAGGCTGGGATTTAGCCTTTACATTAAAAAAAGCCTCAATCTGATGATTGTATACACGAAAGCGGGAGTTGACACATCACTGGTTGTGCCAATCGAAAACAGAGATTCCCAAAAACAGTCAAAAAGGTGGTTTTTTAAAGCAGTGTCTCTCTTAAACTGTAAATAATTTTTACAAATCAATTCAAGTCCTATTTGAATACAGTGACGGAACTCAAAACGTAATTAAACATACCTTAATGCATTCGAAAGAGTTACCTCGCCCCCGGGCGCGTAGGGCAGGGAGGAACAGGGGTGGGTTTTAGTCAGTAAGAGTCTGACACGCCCTTCCGCTCCACCCTAGAGCGGAAGAAGTCATAAGATGATTTCCCACCCCCCAAAAAAAAAAAAAAAAAAAACATACCTTAATGCATCAAAAAAATCTTGTATCATAACCTCTTAATTATCTTTAAAAGCAGTTTATCAATTCATTAACAATTATAATCATAATAAAAATATACCTTAAAATTTAAAATGCTATTTTTTATAAATTTATTAGTAAATCCTAAGTAAATCGATAAAATACTTCATCAAGTATTTTACAGACAAGCGCGGACATTGCTTCAACGATGCGATTTGCACAATTGCACAGAAATTGTTCTAAGTGAAGTATATCCGTAGAACCATTTCTGTAAAAGGATTCATCATCGCGTCATGCCTGTCCGTGGGAACCCTAACTGTGTGGGTCAAAACAAAGGACAGCTAAATATTTTTGCGACCCTCATTTATATTTTCTTTAATAAATGAATAGAAAGCTACCCACCCTGTTGACCTCAGAAATTAATGATGTTTGCTTCGTTGGAATTAATTTATATTCATCCTAAAATGACAAGCTTAAGACCCACTACTAAGGCCGGCATTTAAAATGTAATTAAAAGAGGTCTATATCTATGGTAGCTAAAGTTTGGAATCATAATTTATTTACTAAAATGGAGTAAAATAAAGTTAAACTCTTTTTTGCACAGAACACAGCGACCTCCATAAGCATAGATATAAAATTGGGTACAAGGCTTAAAAAACCTAATTAGTTCGTCTGTTAGACTACCAGAAAATATTGAACACATTTTTTCTTTTGTAGTAAACAAAAAATAAAGACGATACAGTGCGTTGAAATTTCGCATGACGATACCTGAAATAAAATTGTACCACTTTTTACTAAAAAGTGACGTAACAAGCCCCCACTTTAGAACTTTGATGTGTTTTATCTTTGTAATTTTTCATTGATTTGATAAATCAAAAAAATATTTGTCTAATATTTTTTGATAATCTAACTTACGGACTAAATAGAATTAATATTTTTGTAGCCTGGAATCATCTCTATTTGTCTGAGCATTACCGTCACTAAATTGACTTAAGAGGGAACAGGGGCTGTGATTCTCTATACAAATGTATTCCCCTGTTTTCTTCCTGAATAATGCCTCTAGTGCAATCATTTTTTTTATTTCATAAAGTCAAGGTCTGCTGTTGACACGTCCCTTTCATTTCCTTTTTTTCAGCAACTCATAAGCAAAGAAAATCTCCGCCCCCCCCTTTGGGATTTTTGAAATCCCTTCAAAAATGACAAAACAATGGCCCTATTTTTACTACCAAGACGGTAGTAAAAATAGGGCCATTGTTTTGTCATTTTTCTAATAAATCTGGTAGTCTTCTAAGACAGAAGACTACCAGATTTATTAGAAAAGTTTTAACATAAAACATTCAATTGGAACCTAGAAATACTCTTTTTTAAAAATTTGGTGCCAAAAATAATTGAATCGGCTCAGTTTTCGAGGAGAAAAAAGGGAACACGAAACGTCGATCTCGTCAAAAATTTTGTGATAAAATCGGTCTGAGCTGCAGCTGTCCCTATCTCACTCTACAGGGGCAGGCCTGAGGCAGCACGATGGCAATAGATTCTTCGAATACCTATTTTGTAAATTCCTCGCAGGCCCTGGTCTCTCTTAACCGTAGAAAGAGACCAACCTACGCACGATGATGCGCCACCGATACATGGTAGACATGCCACCCACACGCACAAAACTTTTTGGGAACACATTCATTGTGCGTACAGCTAAATAGTGGAATAGGGAATATGCATGATTTTTTAACCGACTTCGAAAAAGGAGGAGGTTATCAATTCGGATGTTTGTATTTTTTTTTTTTTTTTTATGTATGTTCGGGCATAACTCCGTCGTATATTGACGGATTTGTAAAATTATTTTTTTGTTCGAAAGGGGTTTATTCCGAAATGGTCCCATTTAAATTTCAAAAAGATCTGATAATGGGTTTTGGAGACAGACAACGGAACTCTTCAAAAATTGACAGCAAATCAACCGCGATTGCTGCTGTCGTATGTCTATGAATTGTTAACACAGTTTAATGGGGAACCACAACTAAAAAGTGAAAAATAAAAAACTTTTTTACAAAAAAATAGAACCGACTTCCAAAAAAAGTGCAAAATAACTTTAATTTCGGAAGTCGGTGTTCCTGTTTTGTGTCTTCGTTTTTTGACACCGACTTCCGAAATTAAAGTGGTTCTATTTTTTTTTTCATATCTAATCGATTTATCGATGAATATACAAAGGTGGAATACTAACAGTAAAACAGAATCAAAATTGATCGAAAAACAAACAAGATATGTATAACAATTTTAAACAAAATATATCGGAGGCCGAAAACGCCGTTTTTTATGGCAGCTGTATGGGTCACAGATCCTTTGACGTCAGATGGTACCTCAGACTTTTCTTTCTAATCTAAAAATATCTAATCTTTAAAGCTTCATAGCTCCGATGCTGGTGTAGATATAAAAAAAAAACTTGCATAGTTGTTTACTATAGTTAATAAATATTATATTTAGTCAATCAAAAAATGGCCTGCGTATTCCCTATTCCCTGTCGAGGTCTGTGTTGCCTGATAGCTACAACCTAGGGGATCTTTAAGTCAAGAGTAAATAGGTTACGGCAAGCTGGCTCCATCGATGATGTCATCGACCATCAGGTATCAATGGTAAAAAAATGTAATGTGCGACCAATATCTGTCTCTTTTCTACAGGTTTTAATCACATTGGTCGTAGTAAACAAGGCGACACTTTTGACGTGACTGAAACAGAATTCTTGAAAAAGTAATCCACTTTTTTTTTTAAGAAACAACTAAAAATACCAAACAAGTAAATTTTCAAGCAGTCTGTAGCAGTTGGAAGAATTTATTTTAGTTCAATTCACATTTTTTATATCCCACATTTTACTGAGATAAACCTATTTTTTAATCGTCTTTTTGAGCTCTTTTTAGGGTTCCGTACTCGAAGGTTAACCAACGGGACCTTAATACTAAGCCTCCGCTGTCGGTCCGTCCATCCGTCCGTGCCTCCGTCTGTCTGTCAGCGGGCTGGTCTCTTGATCCGTAATTGGTAGACAGTTGAAATTTTCACATAATGTGTATTTCTATTGCCACTATAACAACAAATAATAAAAATAAATTAAAAATTAAAGGGCCCCCTTTAATTTTACTAGAAACATGTTTTTTTGGCTTTTTATGCTCGATCTTAATAATGGCAATACCTAGATAGTATTCATTTTTTTACGATGGTACGGAACCTTTCATGCGCGTGTCTGACTCGCACTTGGCCGGTTTTTTTGGGCACCTCACATAACTATCACAAATTAAGACTACACTTTCCTGATGGCGGTCGCTATTGTGGCAATTGTAGACACAGCCTAAACTCAGCGGACCTGCAGGGCTCTAGGGGTGTCTCGTAACTCTCGTAGCTTGGATACTCGCTGGCTTACTGCGAGAGTGTGGTGTGTATAGAGTAAAAGACGAGGTTCAGGGCACTATTACATTTATTCCTTTCATTTATTAATTATTAAATTCATTTTTATTTATTTTTTTAATTTTGTGAACATAGGGTAATGTAATACAGATATTAGATAAAAATAAAAATGTTGGTCCATACTATGTCCCGCCAAAAGGCATACAAAATAATTAAAGGTCAAATACACAAAATGAAACAAAAAATAAAGTCATTTAAATAAAAGATGTCAGAATTTCATGCCACACGCTAATACTTAATTAATAATTATGTCAGTTAATGAAGACAGAACACACACAAATAGGTAATATTTACTCAAAATTTTGTAAATAATAAATTTTGTAAAAATGTCAATAAAGAATATCTCTAGCTGGGAGCAAAATTTAAGATATTATATTAAACAAATATAATTTTAATTTGTCATTAAAATATTCATTATAAGAATAATACGCCTTTTCATTCAATAATTTATATTGCTTACGTTTAAACTCATTGATGTTGTTGCTTGATACTCGTACAATATGATCTGGTAATTTGAATGACTGGCCTGTTGGTCTAGTGGTTAGTGACCCTGACTGCTATGTCGGAGGTCGTGGGTTCGATTCCCACCCAGGACAAATGTTTGTGTAATGAGCACGATCATTTGTTCTGTGTCTGGGTATAATTTATCTATAATATGTATGTATTTAGAAATATATAAGTAGGTTTATCAGTTGTCTAGTACCCATAACACAAGCTCTGCTTAGCTTGGGACTAGATGGCGTTGTGTGATAGTTGTGGAATATTATTATATTATTATTCCATTTATTTCTATTTTTTATCTTACAATTTACATATTTAAATATTAAAATATAAAAACATTTAAAAATATAAAAAATAGTATCCCACCGGTATCTGGATAGGGTCCAAGCTACCGGTGGTCAGGGCTCCTGAGAGAGGAACCTCCTAACTATGCGCGCCGTGTCAAGGAGTACTGCCTTCTGGATCAAGCCCTTGATCCAGCTGCCCAACGAGAGCCTCCTTAGGTGTTCGTCGAGGCTCTTGGCTATTAAACCAATGACTGCTGTATCCACCTCCCACATGTCGACAACCTCGCGAGCTAGATCAAGATACTTTGTTTGTTTATCTTTTTCAGCTTTCACGAGGTTCTCGTCATGAAGGACAGCTATATCAACAATCATTGTGCGACGCGCTAATCGATCTATCACCACTATGTCAGGCTTATTGGCAACAATAGTCCTGTCAGTGATGATAGATCGATCCCAGTATAACGTGATATTGCCATTTTCGAGAACTGGGTCGGGCACATATCTATAGTACTTTGATTGCTGGTGGATAATCCTGGCTACAAGGTTGTGTCTATGCAAATAGTCTCCGTTAACTAGACGAGAACAACCAGAAATAATGTGTCGTATTGATTCTCCGGGCCGGTGGCATGCCCGACAGATGTCAACCGTACCGTCCTTCACAATATATTTCCGGTAGTTATTCGTCATCATAACTTCGTCCATAATCGCACAGACAAAACCTTCGGTTTCCCCGAAGAGGTCACCAAAGCGCAGCCAGGATACGGACGCTAAGAGATCTACATCGGGCCCATGTAGGACCCGGTAAAAGCGCCCGTGAAGCTCCTTGCTCTGCCATACTTCCCTGCGGTCATTAGTATCCAGTACTGTAGGTTTGCGCCAGTTCTCTTTTGCCAAGGAGAGCGGGGTGAGGCCCGTGTCCACTGCGACCACATCTCGATGCATACCCACGTCAGCTTTGAGGAAGTACTCCCTAAGGCTGCATACCTCGGGGGTGTTTAGGGTCTTAACATTTAAGAACCCACGATCCCCACACTTCCGCGGGATATACAGCCTCATCACCGATGATCGTGGGTGATGCATCCGATTTGCGGTCAGCAGTGTGCGGACCCTCCTATCCAGTGCGTCAAGTTCCGTCTGAGTCCATTTGAGTATGCCGAAAGAGTACATCAATACCGGCATGACCCAACCGTTGAAGGCGCGCACCTTGTTCCCGCCTGATAAAAGACTATTCAGTACTTTATTCAGGCGGCCAACGAAGCGCTCCGTCAACGACTGTTTCACTTCAGCAGTATTGATGCCTAACGCTTCCGACATACCCAAATACTTGTAGGTTTCGGTTGAGCAGAGGGATCTAAGGTGTACGGAATCCGAGAGTTGAGTTCCCACGGATTCCATAATCTCCCCTCGCTTTACATGCATGACTGCACATTTGTCCACACCAAATTCCATCCTGATGGCGCTACTGAAGGTTTCTGTTACCTTCAGTAGCTTCATCAGTTGCAAGTTGTTGGGGGCAAAGAGTTTCAGATCATCCATGTAAAGGAGGTGTGATATGACCTGACCACCTCTTCTCAACCGGTAGCCTTGGCCCGAACCCTCCAGTAGAGTACTGAGAGGGTTTAGGGCCAGACAAAACCACAGTGGACTCAGACTGTCGCCCTGAAATATGCCACGCTCGATCCTTATCGGTTCGCTGTTCTCCCGGATTAGTTGACATCCTGGATAGTGAAGAACCGTCCTCCACTGCCCCATACACGACATCAGGAAGGTGCGCAAAGTTGCATCTACTTTGTACAGCTCCAGCACCCTCATGAGCCATGAATGTGGCACCGAGTCATAGGCCTTCTTATAATCTATCCAATATGTCGACAGATCCTTTCGAGAACGACGAACCTGTTGGCTAATGGCAACATCAATGAGGAGCAGCTCCTTAGTACCACGGGACCCGTTCCTACATCCATTCTGAGAGGCAGACATGATAAAATTTATGTCAATATGATTGTTAATTTTGGCTCTCAGGATGGATGTAAAAACTTTATAGACCGTCGGTAAACACGTGATCGGTCTATTTTTGGGTTCCGCAGTACTACCTGATTTATGGAGCAGGTGGATTACTCCTGTCGTAAGGAACTGTGGCAGCGACCCTGACTCTAGGGCAGACTGGAACTGAGCTGCCAAGCGAGCGTGAGATCTTTGAAACCATTTTATCCAAAAATTGTGCAGACCGTCCGGCCCTGGAGATTTCCAGTTAGGCAACGGACGGACTGCACGAGCTACATCTTGGGGGCTGATGGTAATAGCCCCCATTTCTGGTATAAGATCGCACGCGCGCTCGACCTCTCGAGTCCAATCACCCTCGGTGTGCCTGACCGGCACCGACCAGATGCTGAATGAGCTCATGGTGTCGTCATCAGGTAGGTGCGTATCGGACACACCTTGGTCTGGTCGCTCCCAAGCCCTATAAACCCACCTTTCGTTGCTTTCGAATGTGCGATTCTGAGTGTACCGCTCCACTCGCCGCTTGTACCGACGAATACGGTTTGCCCATGCATAGATCTGCTGCTTCAGGAAGTCGACACGCTCTGTGACGCGGGTCAGATAATCTCGGGAACTTATATCAGTCCCCGAGAATGCCCGCCTCACAAAGCGCATCACCCTAGGGCGAGTGTTGCCCTCCCTGAAGCAGATAAGCTTGCCAATGAGTGCTCTAGCCTCACCGATACGACGCTCGATCCTGCACTGCCAAGCTGGTACAGCTGGTCGTGCAGCTCTGTCACTGTTGGGGAACTTGACGTGAGCTACACGACATGCCACTGCAGCCGCGCAGTACAAGATTGAGTGGGTATCAGCAAGGTCTTTGCTGCTATCAAAAAAATTTGATAGCTGCGAATCTAGAGCACACACCAGCGCCTTATTTTTCTTATGCATGGGCAAACGACGTTGACGAGGTCTAAGCCCAGGCGGTGTGGAGCGGTGCTCTCGGAATGCATCCTCCAAAGCGCTCCTCAATCGTTCGTTACACTGGGTACTCACGGATATAGCCACGTCATCATCATCTTCACCAACGTGGTCAGGTCGCGGTGGTGCATTAGGTTGCAGTTGCACCGCGGCCGGTGGCGAAGCAGGTGAGACACGGCTACTCCGTGATTTGAGGCGTAGTCTATATTATTATTATTATTATTTGTTATAAAGTTTTGGAGCCGTTGCATAAATACTGTAGTAGAGAAATTTGATGTTAGTGCGTAACGGGTGCAAGTTTTTTGAGCGCCGTTGACTTTCGACAGATTTATATAAACACCTTTTACCAACCACCTTTTAGAATAATTACATGTGTGCCCACTTCCAAGGGCTAAACTTATCTCTGTCCTCAAACCAAATTAACCTTTTAACATTCGAACGACTCTCCAATTTTCTCAACTGCCAGCCAAAGACCGGTGCAGACCCGCTGAGTTTAGGCTTCGTAGTGGCGTAGCTCATGTGGCAATTGTAGACACAGCCTAAACTCAGCGCACTCTCGCAGTAAACCAGCAAGTCTCCAAGTTACGAGACACCCCTAGAGCCCTGCAGGCCTTATTGGAGCCCTGCGGGTCCTACACTATTTTGTTTTTTTTTTCTTTTTTTCAAAATTCATTTAAGTGACTCCCCGATCCTCAATTATTCAAATCCATCCAGCCATTTAGGCTTCAAAGTATGCCAAAGAAATAGACATACATACAAACTCGTGAAAAAAATTACCCTCCTTCTGATGCAGTCAGGTAAAATCGCAACAACTGGCCGCACGATATCTTTGTCTCTCTCACACTACTCTGACCATATTCACGTGGCAGCCAGACAAGGATCTTAGCTTAGTCCAGTTCTATGTCTTCAGGGTGTTACGGAACTGGGCGGTCACTTTCCGAGCAAAGTTATAATCAGCTGGATCAAAATTAGTATAGGTGGTCCAATTTTTTTTTAAATAAGTTAAATAATCTTCTAATTTTATATGTTTTATATATATATATATAAATCTGCTGTACAGGAATTATCTTCATTACAATTTTTTTTTCACAATTTCCTCGGATTTTCTTGAAGAAAGTTGTTCATATGCAGTTCTTAAAATATGACCACACCTTTCCGTTACACCCTGTATATGTATATAAATAATGTAAGAAGCTGACTGACTGATCAATCAACACACAGCTGAAACCGCTGGGTCTAGAAGCATGAAATTTTGCACAAATGTTCCTTACATGACGTAAGTGTGCACTAAGAAGGGAGTTTTGGAAATTTATCCCCTAAGGGTTTAAAGTAAGGGTTGAAAGTTTGTACGAAACTTTCATTTTTTCTGTGTCAGAAGCTATAAATCATTACTATGGGATCTTAGAAAATTTATTAGTTTCAATGTGAGGTTAAGTTATTTATTGTAAATAAGTCGCTAAGGGTCAGCGCAGACAGAGAGGAATAATCCCCGCGTGGTCTCGCGATATCTTCGAGGACGCGCGAGCATTTTTTGTCAGTTTCAAGTATTTATGAACTTTATTGTAATAATTTTAAAGTTTATTTTCAAGTGCGTTAATAAAATCCTCGCCGCTGCGCTCCGTTCCGTCTGCGCTGAGCCTACGGGCTCCTGACAAAGTCACATTCTGTCACCGATTAAGATTGTCAAGAGTCCAAAATAAAAATATAAGGGATTGACCATGTTAAATTTCCGTAGAACATGTCAATCTCATAAATGAACCTTTTGAAGATTTTCTCACCGATAGAACGTGACATTTCCGAGAGTCTCTCGAAGTTCTAAAATAACTTATTAATAGTTTCATATAAATTGGTCACCGTTATTATTTCCTAGATAAATTAGTTGCATACATTTTGCAAATAAATCGGAATCATCAAAATCTTCGTATTTATAACTTATTAAATCTTATAGTAAAATATTAAGATTTATTTCAAAATTGTTAATTAGGAATTTATTGTTACTAGTACCGGTACCGGATGAGTAATCTGAAACATTTGTTCCTAAAATTAGATAACAATACCTACCGAAATAAAATAATAATACATAGTTTACATCACTTACCTGTGTATCATTACTTATAATAATGATGGATGAATGATGCCTCGTATGATAACTATTGATCGTTCACTCGGTAATACATACCTGAAACAATAAAACATTATCAATTTTAATCACAGAGTACATAGCATGACATAATAATAATATTTATAAATTATCTTTATTTCCAAAAAATACACATAATTATGTTACATTTTTAAGAGAAACAACATGTTGTGTATGTTTATTATTAATATATATATTTTCGTTCACTTTTTTTTAATATTTCTACTTGGTATTGCTTTGTTTGTTTTTTTTTTGTGCACCTGCCATATTATCTCTCCACCACCCTTGGTTGACTGGTAGAGAATGCCTAAGGCATTAAGTCCGTCTTTGTACTTTAGTTGCATGAAGTGTAAATAAATAAATAAATAAATAAACATATTGTCGTAAATTATTAGCTAGTAGATAACAATGGTTCAAATATCTATAATAGCATCCGCTGTCGAACAAGGTTAGGACCTGTATTTCGGCATACGGCGCCACTCCCCGAAATATCAGAATTTAAACAAGCTTATACTATTTTACACAAAAATCAAGATAGAAATAAATGTGAAATACTTAAATGGTGTGTGAGAGGGCCTCTCTTTGTATATAGGAGTAGTGTACGTGTGTGTGTGTGTGAGGGTGTGTATTGTTTGCATATCTGACATAAGAATACATCAGTATTCAAATTAAACAATGCCTTTATCCTGATTCTTTTCATTTAATTGTATTTAATTTTATTACAGTATATATTTTATTTCATTGCCCTATATATATTATTATAACTTATTAATTGACTGTCTGATGAATCTTTACGACATAACGCTTGTATTCCTCGACAGGTTAAGCAGAGGTCTTGAAGGAAAGAAAGAAATAAAAATTGTGTTATACTTGTGCTTCACACAAGAATTTATTAAAACTAACAATACAATGTCTTCCTAAAACCAATGATATTATAAAAGAAAGATACGTTAGGTTCGTACACGCCGTGGCGTTCAGATGTCGTTGCGTTGTTATAACAAATGTCCTTACTTAAGTGTATGGTATGAAATTCCTTTTTATATTAAAACGATAGTTTTTACACTCTTAACACACAACTTGGCATCATACTCGTAGATATATTATTGTCGCGCCACAGACACGCTTTTCTTCGCTCGCTGCTGTTAGCCGACTAAATCAAATTGCTACAATTGGCTGAATTTGTCTGCAACAATTTGCATGTGCTTGTGGCATATCTACCTCTTTTTAATGTTCCGAAAGTTCGAATGAAAAAAAACGGAATCCTTATAGGATCACGCGTGTGTCTGTCTGTCTGTGTGTCTGTCCGTCTGTCCGTCTGTCACAGTCAATTTTCTCCGAATCTGCTGGACCGATAGAGTTAAAATTTGGTACACATATGAATATCTGTGACCAAAACATGGAAGTGTACCCTAAATAAATTAATTTGACTAGGGGGGTCATTTTTGATGTGAAAATTGGAAAATTAAAAATCTAAGTTTTTCAAACTGTGTCGTGCGACATACCAAATGGGCACATTGTGAGGGTCTCGAATATGTTTTTTTCATAATTTTTAATTATATAAATTTGAAGTAATTTAAGACAAAATATTAAAAATGACCATTCCCTCCCGCATTATCTTCGAAACCACTGGGCATAAAATTTTGGAAATAATACGGAAAGTAGTTCTTTACTTATAGATTACAGGAAAACCTATAACGTGAAGGCATTTAAAAAAAAAACCTAAAAAATGTGATTTGTTCAGAACCCTTTGCGCGTGAGTCCGACTCACTGTTGGCCAGTTTTTTATATATCATTCATATCATATCATTGCGTATATTTATCGACATTTTGCCAAGGGTTCTAAAAAGGCTGCTTTAGATTAATCATAATATTTTATGCTAACAATTCACATAGCCCAATTCATCCATTCAACAGTTTTATATGGGCATTCATACAATGCTACAAATTACTAATTTTAATTGAATCATAGTAAGTAATTCACCCGACCGAATTTCGATCACGGTGGGCAATCTCAACTGAGATTAAGGCACTATTAACTGCCAATAACCTTGAGTGGTTAGCTTGCATGTTATGTGCTGAGCATACGTACTCGTAATGCGTCGTACGTCAACCCAGTAATAGGACTCACCCATCATTGAGCGCTGCCCGAAATTAGGCGCATTATTAATTTATTACACATGAAACAACAAGTATTAAACTAAAACACTTAAACTAAATTATGAATAATTAAATGATCTTTAAAATGGCGAAGGTTTCATAAAGACACGCTTTATAGTTTTTGCGTGATTCACAATTTTTTAACCGCGTCGGACATAACTTTACAAATTAATTACACTATGTTATAAAAATATAATTTCAAACATTCTCAGATCAAATTACGACGGAAATTGTCTAGACAACTTTTTTTTTTTTCAAAGAAATAAGACCAGTCGTTAAGACGTGATGTTCTATTAAAAACCATTAAAAGTCGTATAACTGCGCCTTACCCAAGTACGCAGGAGATATTATTTTAGAGCACAAGCGTGTGCGCAAATACAGGTGCACTCTCTGTTCCTTTACTCTCATATTGCAAAGGGACGGCAATCCGACACGACCGGGGAGTGCTCAGGCGCAAGACCAACGGCTTGAAGTTCTTTCCTAAAAACCCAATAGCACTTTTTCCCCGACCCGGGCATCGAACCTAGGACCCCACGCTCAGCAGTCACGCATGCGACCACGAGACCAACGAGGCAGTTAAGGCGCTATTAACTGCCAATGACCTTGAGTGGTAAGCTTGCGTGTTCTGTGCTGAGCTCACGTAACGCGTTGTACGTCCACCCAGTATATAGGACTTGCCCATTAACCTCTTAGGCTCCGCGGACAAAACCGGGTTGTCGAATTAAAGCCCGACGACAACCCGGGTTGCCAGCTGATTATTTTTTTTGTAATATATATTTTTTTTTAATTAAAATCACTGGTGAGTTTCGGAGCCTAAGATGGGAGCGCTATCCGAAATTAGACGCATTATTAATTTTTTATACATAAAATAACAAATATTATACTAAAACACGTATATTAAAATATAAATAATTAAATGATCTTTAAAACGGTGAAAATTTCAAAAAAATACGCTTTATAGATATTGCATGATTCTCAATTGTTTATCCGCGTTTAGACTAAACTTTACAAATTAATTACACTATGTTATGAAAATATAATTTCAAATAGTCACAAATCAAATTACGATTGAAATTGTCTAGAGTAACATATATTTTTGTCAAAGAAATAGGACTAGCAGTTTAAATGTGATGTTCAATTAAAAACCATTAGATGTCGTACAACTGCGCCTTAAAGCTGAAAAGCTCGCCTCCTGCCGTAGGCTCTACGTGGGGATCGTGCGGTCCGGGGCACCGGTGTGGGCACGTTCCTTGAGGTGGCCAGCCTCCCAAAGCGTGATCAAAATGATCCGAGGATACCGCACGGTCTCAGGTGAGGCGGCGAGCCTCATTGCCGGACTGTCGCCATTGGATCTGGAGGCCAAGGTCCTTGCACTGCTCTGGTAGTGGCGCGAGGAGACTGTAGCGACATCTATGACGCTACATACGAACTAGTACAGAAAAATTCCTACATCGCGCAAGCAGAGTAGGTACTTCGCGAGATTTGAAAATATACAACAGCCCGAAATCAACTATCGGGCAGTTGCCCGGACCAGACACAACACCCGTCTGGTCGGAGGATCCTCCCTTTTCAACGGAGGTTTACGGGACTTTACACCCTGTTCCGCATACCTCTATAAGGCCAAACGCCGGGGCGAAACTTCGCTGCCGCGACACCTCGCGGCTCGGCAGACGGAGCTCCGGCAGGATCACATGACGTCGAGTCAGCGACTTTCGCAACCCGGCGCTGGGCACGCCACCATCGCGGCGGTAGTGCCCCTCTTTCAGGAGTGGCTGAAGAGGCGTCACGGCGTCCTCACCTTCCGCCTGTCGCAAGTCCTCACCGGGCATGGTTGTTTCGGGAGGTTCCTACATCACATCAGGCGGGAGGAAACGCCCGGGTGTTACCACTGCGCGGATTGCCCAGAGGACACGGTGGAGCATACGGTGGAGGTCTGCCCCCCTTGGGTGGAGCACCACCGTGTCCTCGTGGATGCAATAGGTGGCGGCGACCTCTCGCGCCCATCTCTGGTTCAGGTCATGGTACGTAGCGAGAGGGAATGGGAAGCAGTCTCCTCCTTCTGCGAAGCAGTAATGCTTGCGAAGGCAGAGGCGGGACGCGTGAGGGAAGCTCAACGGAGTAGCCCTCACGGCCCCGGCCGCTACCACCGCAGGAGAGGCACTGGGCGTAGGACGTCGCGAGACGATCGCCGGCCACAGTGGGTAGCTCACCGTCCGATCAGCACCAGGCCCGTGAGTCGACGGCGTGTCCTAAAAGAGATGATTGTCAGCCACAACTGACGGGGCCCATCGTTGCCGGTGCCTGCATGCCTAGGGGTAGCGGATAAATTTTCAACATGAGTTACCGCACCCTTGGGCACTCAGGCAGGGAAGGAACAGGGGTGGGTTTTAGTCAGTAAGAGCACGCCCTCCCGCTCCACCTAGAGCGGGAGATGTCAATGGATGATTCCTAATAAAATGGAATTTGAACATTTGGAGACAACCAAAACGTCATCTGTATATACATATTTTTTGTTTATGTTGATTATTTTAAAAATTGGTGAATCAATTTCAATAAAATTTACATGAGACCACCTCTGAAGTACCACATACCAAACAAAAATAGAATCATCAAAATCGATTATAGCAATATCGTTTAGATAATCAGTTAATCAATTAATAATAACTAGCGACCCGCCCCAGGTTCACATGGGTAAAAATTATACATTTATAACTTTCTCATGAATCACTCTGCCTATTGGTAAAAACTACATGAAAAACTGTTCAGTAGTTTTTGAGTTTATTGCAGAAACGCAAAATACGTACAATGATTGTTGACATAACCGTCCCGCATGACGAGAACCTCGTGAAAGACGAGAAAGATAAGTATCTTACGGTTTGTGGTACCTATCAATAAAAGATCTATAAAACTATAAGTACTATTTTATTTTAATATTACACACCCTCTCACACACATACACTCACCATTTCACCTTATTACACCCAGAGGACAATTACTCTTCACAATTTTGTTTTTATTGTTTAAAATCCTGCAAATTATATTATGTTAATCAATTTTCTATTTTGTTCATGAGCTAGTACTTACAGATCCAGCTCCAGGGCTTGAGGCGCTGCGTGCCGAAATACAGGCCCTAAACCTAGTTCGGCAGCAGAGGCTTATATTAAGACACAACTGTAATTGTTTCTAGTTTACTCTGTGTCAACCTATATTTCTTTTTGATGTAATAAATATATTATTATTATATTATTATTATTATTATTATCTTAGTAGTAGCAAAGTTAAGCAAATCAAGTAATTTGCAGGTCTCGGCAGCCGTATGTGCCAGAAAAACAATGCTCTTGAGCGTTATGGCAAACGCGGTTGCCAGCGTGGTTTGTTCACTTTAAATTATTATTTTGCTGTGGTCGCGTTGATTGAGCTTTGAGAAAAAAAAGATGGCACTGTATTAAATGCCGCGTCTTTTCTTTACTGGGCACCCTGCACGTAATCATAGAGTAAAATTACAATAAATTGTTGAAATGTCGTCTGTCAAATGTCAGAGTCAAAAAATGGCGCGATATATTTTTACGTGAATTGTTTATAAACTAAAATTTTCTTAAAATTGAGTGTAATTGTGTTTAATATCTAAAAAATCCTCAGAGAATCAAGTTTTACGAATAACTAAACATGTCAGTGGTTCAATGTGTGTTGAAAATGATAATATTGAAATACGAAACATCGAAATGGCTGGAATGTTTACGTAAATAGATAATGTGTTATTTATTGATTTTAAGTAAGATTTCCCTTGTAATATCGTGAAAAATCATTGGTATTACGATAATTTGTTAATAATTAGTATTTACAAACAAATAGAACAGTAAAATACAACGAGAAAATAGGTAAATATAAGTACCTGCTGGTAGCTTGGCGTAACCTTGATCCGCCGTCATTGCTAAAATTCAGTGGGGATGGGGTGATTGTGTGGGTCTAATGTGGTACTTAGAACATTTCACGTAGTGACTCAGGGGTATCAAAAAAAAGATTATATAGTCTAGTTTAATAACTTAGCTCCGCAGCATACGCCGTAAGGAAAATTCGTGGTTTAACTGATTTAGAGACAGCTCGTTTAGTATACTTTAGTTATTTTCATAGTGTGATGTCGTACGGCATTCTGTTGTGGGGAAATGCCGCCGATATTCAGACAATTTTTGTTTTACAGAAAAGGGCTATTCGTGCAATTTATAAATTAAGTCCCAGACACTCCCTCAGAGACAAATTTAAAGAGATTAATATTATGACTGTTCCCTCTCAATATATTTATGAGAATCTCATGTATGCACATAAAAATATTAATCTGTTTAAAAGATACAGTGATATCCATAGCATAAATACTAGGAACAAACACAAATTTATTGTACCAAAAACCAGGCTCAAGAAAAAAATAGGTGGTTCGTTTAGATGTCAATGTATACGTTTCTATAATAAACTTCCTAGCCAAATTCAAGAACTAAGCATAAATAAATTTAAATCATTTATTAAACGTAAGCTATGCCAGAAAGCTTTTTACACAATTAATGACTTTCTTGAGGACAAAAAGGCGTGGGATTGAGCTGCTTCAATGATATACATGAGCCATTGTTTTCATATGTACTACTTACTGATGAAAAATTTTTTATATATATATTTTTTTTTAATATTCGTTTTTGACATGAATACTTGTATAGTATTGTATTATATTTTTTATTTTATTTTTTTATTGACATTTTATATTTATTATTTTTTTTTTTTTGACTTGAATACTTTGTTAAGTATTATATTTATTTTTATTTTTTGATTGACATATTATGATTACTATTTTGTTTGACACAAATATTTACTTTGTAAAGTATTATATTTTTTTTTTTTTTTTTTATTACTTAATTATTGTAAATGTGAGGACTATGTGGGTTATTATTATTATTTTCTCCTCCTTTTTACAGTAATTTTCAACGTTGTCTGACAGTTTGAGTACTTTTGCGGCCTACCCAAATGTCTTTTCTTTGGTATTGTTCGTCATGTCATTGAGCTCCTTATTGGTTTTTAAGTTGAGCTATTCGACTATTGACAAATGCTTGCACTGACTGGACAGGTCCACTCAAATATGTTTGGTTCTTTCTTCAAAAGACCACTACAGACACTAAGCTGCATGGTCCTCATATAGAATAATGTGAATGCGAGAACTATGTATGTCGTTATATTCATGTAGATTTTATGATTGTCTGGCAGTTTGAGTATTTTTTGCGGCCTACTCAAATGTCCTTACTTTGGTATTGTTCGTCGGTTCGTTGAGCACCTCAGAGTTCTGAGTTGAGCTTCGCGATGACTGACAAATGCTTGCACTGTCTGGACAGGTCCACTCGAATTCGTGTGTTGCTTTCTTCATAAAGCTCATCCCAGACATAAACGTACATGGTTCTCATAGGATCTAACCAGTCCACATTGTATGGATTTGAACACTAAAAGAGACTTTGACCTCTGAGTTTGTTTCGGTGTTTCTTCTCAGGGTAGTCAGCTAGGAAACACCGGCCTCATCTAGCTTAAACTGACAAAAAAACATTGACGTGTAAAAGTGTTCCTTGTAACCTATTTACTGAATAAACATCATTTATCATTTATCATTTATCATTTATCATTTATCATTTATCATAACATGTAGGTTTTAAAGACATAAACTACAAAATTATTGGTAAAAACTTAGGTCAAACAAATTTTAACGTCTACCGCTAACGGTTACGTTAACGTTTACATTTCTTTTAAAGTACTTAGAACACGTTATCGTACTTTAATTTTCACATATGGCGATTTTCTATAGTTTCAGCTATACACACGTATTTTTTTTTTGTTTGTAGCTTCAGTAGTTTAGTAGATATTAAGCTTTAATTTGCAACCGGCGTGGGGCACTTGATCGGGAAACCTTCCTTGCGCACGCTGGACGTCTCGCGCATGTTTAAGGCTCCTGTAAACACGTTCCAGTGGATTCTTGGCTTGGCTCGTGAAGAGGATCACTGTACCTACCGATAGTTGTGTCATTCAATGGCAGCCTCGACCAACATCTTAGGAGGTTCTCGTTAGGTGGCTGGTGGCTTGATTCAGAAAGCGCTATGTACTCTACTCGATTTTTAAGAGGATTGCCGGTAGCTTAAACCCTGTTCTCGATACCAGTGGGTTTTTTTTAAATGTTTTTATTGAAATATTTAAAAAAACAATTTAACTTTAGATAAATTGAATATCATGTAACAACAAATGACACAGCAACGCTTGCCGCACTACCATATATTATGCGTATCACACACTGAAACCTCAGATATTTTTTTTAGGCTCATAATATTGCATAGCACAGCGTGCTATCAAATATATTAAAAGTACCTACTGTATATTGATTTTTTTTTAAGTACAGATAAAATTGATAAGTGTAAAATATACGTGTTACAGGGTTACAGGTAACTAGTGTTTTTGTTTGCAGCTTTAATTCTATAATTATCAAACCTAACGCAAAATCTGATTACCTCACTATTGCACTATTGACTGAGTGATGAAAGAACATGTTTTGTAACGTATTCATACCTACTCATTAAATTGTAAGTTAAAACATTGTAAGTAGGTACCTATCTATACCTACTAGTTTAATTAACAAACAGCAATTTCCTTGTTTTATAATATTGTTTCTATTATTTATGTATGTAGGTATCTAGCTCAAAAATAAAATCACAAGCAAACAGTTAATTATAATGTTAATATCACCATTTTAAACCATGCTAGAATCGTTACACCATTTTAGCGCCCTCTACCGATGCAAGTGAAAACTAAACACAATTCCTCAAGAGACAAAACGGAACCTTCAATTAATTTGTTTCAAGCAAGGCTTTCCTTGTGTAACACAGTAAAACTAACGCCATCTATTGGAGGGTGTGGCAAACAAGTCACGCTTGTTTCACTGCGAACTTCTTCGAGGTTCAGTTCCTTTTACTGAATATAGGTGGCGCTGTCTTAAGCTTTGAATTAATGAGTTTAATGACAATATTTTTCTGAAATATTTTTTATCATTATTCAACTAATCTAATGTTGTTTATGTAAGTTAGTCAGTAGAACAAAATCAATTTAAATAATAGTGAAAAGAGTCTTTTAAGAAACTTTTTTTGTACCTATCTAATTAATTAACCAACAAACACGAGGCACAGCTAAATTATTTAAAACTCAATTTTATGCAAAGTAAAACCCAAATAACGTTTTTACCCTTATTTGTTTAAATTAACAGGATAGAAAACTCTAACTTGGATTTTGTCTGTTCAAGTGTAGGTACCTACTTCCATTTTATTTCCAAGTGTTTCTAAGACCTCTTTGGTCCTAATTTGGGGTAGATTTTGTGACCATGGACAAAAATATGAATAGTTCGGAACGCTATGCGTGCGAGTCCGGCTCGCTCTTGGCTGGTTTTTAAATAATAGGCTGATTAAGGCGTATATATCCGCCAAGTGGCGCCCTCATTGAACAAAAAATCGTAGCAAAACGTAGAAAATAAAAATTACAGAATCCTATGTTGCGTTTGTTACAAAGAGGATAAGGTATTTTTACATTGTTAAAACAATACTCAAAATGTTTCGTATCCAAAGTAGCAGGCAAAAGTACCTTATCCTCTTTGTAACAAACGCAACATAGGATTCTTTAATCTTTATTTTCTATGCTAAGATACAATTTTTTTATTCAATGAGGGCGCCACTTATGGGGAGGTAGGCCCTTAACTAAAGCTTGAAATGTTTTGTTTGCAGTTGCTATAATTATTAAAATATGCATAAGTCGACTTCCTTATTATACAGGCTGTAACGGAAAGGTGTGGTCATATTTTAAGAACGGCATCTGCCCATCGATATGAACAACTTTCTTCAAGAAAACCTTTACCTCCCATACAAATATTGATCAGCTGATGATGACTTTTTAGGGAAAGTAAATTTTTTTTTGGAATTTTCTATTTTTTCTTAGAGAAAGTTGTTCATTTGCATGGGTAGCACCGGTTCTTAAAATATGACCACACCTTTCCGTTACACTCTATTTATGACTATAGCTACTTACTACAGTATTGCTCTCGTGGCCTATTCTCGTGCATTTTCCGGGTTAGAAAGTATGACAGACTATATTACATTCAGCAATAATGAACTCTCTTCTTCTATCTGTTTTCGATTCAAGACATTACCTCCTATACCATCAACCGAAAACGGCCAAGTGAGTGTCGGGCCACGTGCAGTGTAGGGTTCCGTAGTCACCCGTTATAACATGCGGACTTAGAACCGGCTTTATGTTTATTACTTCGAAGAATTAAAAATTGAGTTCGTGGTTTAACACGTCGCACGCCCAATTAGCAGACACAATAGATTTTAATTGTTGTTTGCACACCTGGAGTGCAATCGACGTGTGAAGAGTACGGACAATAACGTTTAAAACGGGCTTACATAAAACGATGGCAACTGAAGGAGTTATAAAATCCGACTTCATTGTATTAAAGCCTTCAATGTTTGGAACACCCAAGAGCTTACTTTTGGGGCGTCTCTAACCACCCCGTTTGGGATAAAGGTCGTAACGTTATGATTTTATTTTCCATAATTTGACACGTTTATTTCCCTTTTTAAACAAGTTATAAACGAAACTTTCCAAGTAGGTACATTTTATATGTTGCGCGACAAACAAAGTTAATTTTATTTTTTTATTATTGATACGCACGCGTTTGACCACCATCTCACCTAATGGTATACGATGCGATGATATGGTCGAAGATGGAGTACGCTTGCCTAGAAGCAACCTATTCACTCTTGACTTAAAAACGGGCACTTAGCTTAGCCGTGATAGTTTTCTTTCTAGGTATGTAATTTTGCTACCACTAAGTGTCATTGACTATAGCAGCAATAACAACAAACACATTTAAAAAAACTTCGTTATTAAAACAAAATATCGAACACCTACCTCCATAATTACGGTCGAAACACTTCAAATTACCTTTACGGACCTGAAACTTTACGGGTGAAAAAGGTGTTTCACCCATGAAAGTTGTTTTAAAAGCTCTCGTACTTTCCTAATAAGGGTAGGCCGTATTTAAGCCCTATTTTTTCCTGGTAAACCTTTTTTAAATCCCAAAATGGCCGGGTTGTAAAGCTTCAAGGCCTAAGCGCCGCAAATAAATTTGACCCTCAAATTCTCGCGACTCAATTCCCTAGGCTCGCATACATTACCTACGAATTCTCGTTCCTGTAGATTAATTTCGTTTTCATCGGAACTCTAGGGAGCTAATAAAATTAATTAAACGCATATTTTGGAAAGGACGGCCAGCTATGGCAGGCGCTTGACATATTATCCGCACTTCCTACTGTATGTTACAAGGACGCATTTGTAAAAAAATAAGCACGTGATTAGTTAAACACTGATGTGGGTGGTTAGTCATCATCATCATTATCATTTCAGCCGAAAGACGTCCACTGCTGGATATAGGCCTCCTTCAAGTGTCGCCTCAATGATCGGTCCTGTACGTCTCGCATCCATCGGCTACCCGCGACCTTCACCAGGTCATCGGTCCACCTTGTGGGAGGCCTTCCAACGCTACGTCTTCCGGTACGCAGTCGCCATTCCAGAACTTTTCGGCCCCATCGACCATCTGTTCTGCAAACCCTGCCCACTGCCACTTCAGTTTGGCGATTCTTCGGGCTCTTGCGGATATCATCATTTCTGATTCTATCACGCAAGGAAACTCCGAGCATTGGCCTCTCCATTGCCCTTTGGGTGACTGTAAGCCTTCTGATGAGGCCCATTGTGAGCGACAACGTTTCGGTTCCATAAGTCATCACTCGCAACAGTGTGTTGTAATGGTTAGTACTGACTAATAATTTAAAAATGGTTTTGTCCTAAATACAATTAAATTTTATGGATGAAACGTATGAAACATACGTTTCATTGAGTTTAGGATCTAGCGGATCGAGTCAATGTTTCATGATAAAGGCCCCTCGTCCGTCTAGGTTTTTAATTGTGTCTGCTAATGAGGGGCTTGACGGGTTAAACTAAGCATACGTCAAAGTCTGGATGTTTCGATGTTCCGTTGGAAAGGTTCCGACTTTAACGAGGGCGAAGCCGCTTGCAGCAGATAGTTAAATCATGTCTGGTAAAAGAAATAATAAAATTGATGTAGTCACGGTCCACGAATACGCACATTTATTTATTTATTTATTAAAACTTCATGCAACACAAATGTACAAAGGCGGACTTAATGCCTTAGGCATTCTCTACCAGTCAACCAAGGGTGGTGGAGAGATAACATGGCAGGTGCATAAACTGAAAAAATAAAATAATTCTAAGACGAAAATAATTACAAAAGTATATATAAATATAGTTAAAATAAACATACATATATATTTAATATAATATACCTACATATATAATAATAATATATAAATTTAGAGATAAGGATTTTGAGACGACTCCTTTACATGTTAAGAAGGTAATTCCGCAACTTTTGCTTAAATGCATACTGACTGGTGGCCATCCTGATATTGAGGGGAAGCGCATTCCACAGAAGGATGGACTGTATATGAAAGGAAGAATGAATAAAATTAGAAGTATGAGAAGGACAAAGCAGTAAGAGATTGTTAGCAGAACGCAAATTCCTAGCGTGAGTAGAGCAAAGATACTGAAAGTGTGATATAAGATAAGAGGGAGGGGTGGGAGAGTTAAGGAGAGAGAAAAGTGTAGTCAGAGCGCGCAAACTTCTTCTCTGGCGAATGGGCATCCATTTGAGCTCAGCTCTAAAGCTTGACACATGGTCATATTTCCTCAAGTTGAAAATGAATCGGATGCAGTTATTGAGGAGCCTATCAAGCTTATCCAGCAAAGCCGCGTTCAGGTCAAAGTAGCACACGTCACCATAGTCGATTATAGGGAAAATTAAAGTTTGCACAAGCATAGTCTTCGTCTTTGCAGGCAAAAAGTTCCTCAGACGATACAGACATCGCAAAGTCCCGTTGACTCTTTGACAGACACTAGAAACCTGGCTTTGCCAGCCAAGCGTCGAGTCAAGATGCAAACCGAGATCTTTTACGCTAGGACTGATGGGGATGACAGCACCATTTAAAATAATAGGCGGAAGAGAGCTAATCGCCACTCTACCCATCATGCGTGAGCTCCCAATAACAATGGCCTGACATTTTGAGGGGTTCACAGACACCCCAAATCTATCAGACCAATCATTGATTGCATCCAAATCTCGGTTTATATCCCCTATAGCGTCTGACAAACTTTCTACCCGCGCAGCTGTATACAGCTGAAGATCGTCGGCATATAGATGATACGAACACCGAAGACAGTGAGTTATAAAATTTATGAAGATTGAGAATAACAATGGAGAAAGAATACCGCCTTGTGGCACACCAGCTTCCAGGACACGCCAACTCGACGAATTCTCGTCCACGCGAACCGACTGCTGGCGCCCCCGAAGATAAGAAGAGAACCATTCCAGGGCCTCGGAGGAAACCATAAGATGTGAAAGGATGGATAGCAGAATATCATGACTGACAGCATTAAAGGCATTGGAGAAATCAATTAGCACCAAAACAGTAACCTTGGTATCCTCCATAGCTTCTCTAATGTCACCAGTCACTTTAAGGAGAGCTGAGGCAGTACTGTGACCAGGCCTGAATCCGGATTGGAAAGAGCTAACAAGATTGTTCCGGTGAACAAATCCTGAAAACTGCTTGTGGACGCAGGCCTCAAGTACTTTGGATAGAAAAGGAAGAATAGAAATTGGTCGAAAATGGTTAGGTAGGGAAGGATTACTGATTTTAGGAAGCGGACGAACGTAAGCCATACGCCACAGGGATGGGAATTGGGCGGAATCAAGGGAAAAATTAATGATGTGGGTAATCGGCGGAAGAAGACAGTCAAGGATCAAGGTGATCATATAACGACTAATGTCGTCATAGCCCACAGCCTTCGATTTAATGGACAGGATGATCTTTTTAGTTTCCTCCAAGGTTACCGGAGAAAACGAGAACGGCTCTATGATAGGTCCTGGCAGGCCAGTAATGAAATTAACCGTCTGAGACATCATTTGGGAATCCAAATGACAGGTTGTTGTGAAATGACGGTTGATATCGTCCAGAAAGATTGTTTTAGGAAAATCCACATGACGTGGTCTACCGATACCTAGAGTTCCGAGGAATTTCCAGATATCAGCAGGAGAAGAGGAAGATATGTTATCGAGAATATGGCGGCGTTTAGCGTTGCGTATCATCTGATTACACCGATTTCTAGCAGCCTTGAAAAGGTCCCTATTTACAACACTGCGATCTTTTTTAAATCTACGGAAGGCCCGATCCCTGCGCCTCATCGCCATACGAACCCCCGTCGTCATCCAAGGTGCGGGCTGACGCTTCAGCTTAACCGTCTTGACAGGAGCGTGTTTGTCGTAGAGTGCAAGGATCGTCCGATTAAAGATGCACAGTTTATCGTCAACAGATGTTGCCGCTGCAAGGTGGTCCCAATCAAGTTTTGACGCATCCTGACGTAGCTTCTCAGCATCCATGCGAGCAAAACAACGCATGTGCAGAACTTTAGGGGGAAGTTTAGGAGATTTTAGGACATAGGAGAGGAAAATGAGGTCATGATGGGAAAAGCCAGGGGCAGGGCACTGGCCGTGTGAGGAAACAAGGGAGGGAGTGGACGTGAGGATTATGTCGAGCCACGTGTCATCACTTAAGCTATTAAAGTGAGTAGGTTGCAGTGGAAGGACATGGAGACTAACGGACTCGATAATATGAAGGAGTTTACGGGAACGAGGGGATGGGTGAAAGAGATCTGTGTTGAAATCGCCCATGATGACACAATGCGCATACTCTGACCCTACTGACTCCAGCGCCAACTCAAGATTGGGAAAGCAGTCAAGGGCAGGCGGACAGTAGGCAACGCCAAGTAAGGTCCTGACACCTTTGACGTAGACCTCCAAAAATAAATACTCGACGGAAGCATTATAATTTGAAGGAGATGAGGCAACAATTTTAAAAGGCAAATCACAACGAAGATAGATAGCAACACCCCCTCCTTCCTTTCCAGTTCTATCATTGCGGATAAGAACGAAGCCGGGAAGAGGGTAGGTGGTAGAGAGAAGATGAGGCTTGAGCCAAGTCTCAGAAACCAGGACGGCGTGTACATTGGCGTCGGAAAACGTATCGAAAAGATCACTATAATGAGCTGGCACACTCTGAGCATTAATGTGACAAACATTAAATAAGTGACCCCTTTGCTGACTAAAGCTCCGACGCACAAAGTCCCTAAGGGTGTCAGTCAAGGAGCTAAAACTTGCATCAGCAGATGAGTTGAAGGATTCATTAGCGGAATGAAAAGAATCGTCATCAGAAATCATAAATACAATAAAAAAAAATAGTAACAAAAAATAAATAAACTAAGGCTTACGATGCTACACCACTATCTTTTCACCACCCACCAGCAGCACCAGAATAATACAGAAATATGACTTTTTGTAAGAAAATTATATCACAAGCACAAACAATAATAAAAGCATTACAAGAATAAGTGAGCAAAAATAAAACGCAAATCACAACACAAACGTGGAAATTAGGAAGATGGAACGTCTATCTGACATGACATTTACAACACAATGACAGATATGACATAACAGACAGGTGACATTGACAATATTACATGACGAAACACGACTGTTTTATAACACAAACAAAATCACAACAAAATACTGATCAGTAAACACCAAAATTAAAACATATACAAGTGCAAATAAAACATAGTAAGTGGGTACACGCGTATGACAAGAATTGCATAACAAATATGTGAACAATAACGCCCCAAGCACAAATAAACACTGAAATTGTGATCAAATTAAGTTAACCATAAATTATAAAGTAACAAACACTTAGACTTTACGCACTCCACTACTGCCTCCCGCTGACTCCCCAGCCTTCTTAGGATATTTAACCAATATAGGATTGAGTTCCTCTGCAGAAGTGATCCTGTGCCGTATTCCATCTGGGGTTCTGATGACTATAACCCCGTCCTGAGTCCAGCATGCCGGCATCCCAAAGTGGGAGCGCGCCCTGCCGAAGACTTCCTGCCTAGCCCTGGTCAAGAACTCCTTCACTGTGATAGAGGAGCCCTTCAATGCCGACTTCACCTTCCAAACAGCTGTCTTATGGTCAACATTTGAAAATCTTACCAGTATAGGCCGGCTACGTGTGGGTCCTCTGCTGGATGCGCCCAGCCTATGACACACCTTGATGGATGATGCAGTGATGTCAGGCAGGGCCAATTTATTGTGAAGAACGTCCAACACCAGAGACCTGCAGTCCTCCTTGTCCGCTTCAGCGAATCCAGTAAAGATTAAAGCCTTCCGTCGAGTACGTGTCTCCAGTCCGTCAACCACTCTGGCACACTCCGTGATCTGTTTCCGCAGAAGACCCAGCATACCGAACATTAGTTCTCTGAAGGAACGGAACTCTTCCCGGATCTTTGCAACGGTGTCCTTAGCAGGTCCTGCGCATTGGATCTGAGCCTCAAGCTCATCCATTTTCTTGAGGAAGCACTCTTCCAGGTTCTTCTGAGCTGATTGGATTTCATCCAGTGTAGACATTTCACCAAAATGTGTATGCTTTTAATGTGACTTAAAAAGTACTAGTGATAGCTGGCAGGTAGTGTAGATTTTAGTACTTTATTACATGGATTATTACACCAATGTAAGTGCAGCAGAAAATGATGATATTATAACTGTTATTGAACCCAAAATCATAAATAAATCACTTAATTTTATTTTTAATTGTAGCAGTTATAAAAATACGCGTCTTATCTTTTTTACACCTACCGCCGAAAAAAAAAAAGCATCAGCACATTACACCAAAATAACAATTTTAAAACAAATGGTATGTTAAAATCAAAGTGAATGGTCCATTTCAGCGATATGTCAGACATACTGATGCTGTCTGACACTAGTTTCCTAATGAACCTTTCGAAGGACGACACATCCACCAACTTGCACTGGACATACCTAGTGGATTACGGCCCTGCAAGTGGAATCATTATGGGTCGATTTAAATCATGTTATCGTAGTGACACATTGTAGTACTGTATACATTCATACATATTTAACAACATCATCACATATTTTACATACCCTGCCCGGCCGAGTGACCGACCGTGGAGCCCTAGCTACCGCCACAGCGACGGTGGCGCTCCCAAGTCGTGAGATTTGTGTTCAAACGTGAACAGGGAAAGGTTATACGCGCCAGCAGTAACATAACAGCGTCAGCCATCAAGAGCGACATACGAGTACATTCGTTCTACGTGCCGGCAAAACCGGCACACCGTCAGCGCTAGGAAGTGACTTACTGAGATCTTCGCTTCATTGGCTCGATATACACACTACACACATGTAAATAGGGATCAATGTGTATTGACCACTAAAATTGTATATAATTAAGTTAATTATTGTAATAACATAGTCATCAAGCTGGTGTCAAGTTTGATTCATCTTCCGTAGCTCCTGTCACTGAGGCCAAGATACCTTTAGCCATCATCGGTCCTATGAGTCTGTGGAATCGGCAGTGAGAAAACCATTTCTTGTGTACTGTAGCAACCCAAGGCTCCAGTAAGGCCTGCAGGTCTCCAGGGGGTGCTCTGGTATCTTCAGGGTAGTGGTTTCACTCGCTGCTTGCGAAAGTGTGGTGTACGAGAGTGACTGGCTTATAATTATATGCAGTGTAATAAAGGAAAGAGGGCACTCTATATAACTATATTGAGTCACGTTAAGTAATACAATATGTGCCCTCTTGCCACGGGCGAGTTCAAGTCTGACCTAAAACAAATTTGACGCCTATTCTTTAATATTCCATTGACTCTCCAATAATCTCAACAGCCAGCTGAAGGCCGGTACAGACCCGCTGAGTTTAAGCTGTATCTACAATCGCCACAGTACATTTCGCGACGTATACAAACCCCTATTCCTGCCCAACTTCCGTCTGTTACCGTAGGTCTCCAGGTAACAGACTTCCCGAACGTATAACCAACGTAACTCACGTTTGGTGTGGTTTGTATGATAGGTTAGGGCGTTTGGATTTACTAGGATGCTAGGTAGTTGCTATAAGGCTAGATTTATAATCAGTAGAGTCTAAGGTAACTCATAGGTACCTGGCCCAATTGTTTCAAACTTAGCCACACTGTACGCATTTGGTATAACGGCCGTACTAAGCTGTAGTCCCGGTGCGTACAATTTGTGAACCACAGGACAAATTCGTGCTGTGCCGTGATTGGCTCATTAATTCGTAAAGTGCCGGGAATTGTAATTTGTTTAGTGTTTGTAGTAGTTAGTTTTACCATATAAATACACATAACCGTTTAATGTCTCCAACTGGTGGTTTGTCTGTATATTCTTACACACAAACCTAACAGTGGTCCGCGAACAACTTATCGCAACCATCGTAACTCACGCTTTTTTCCCTTTGGAATAAGTAGTTACCACAGATCGCCACCTGCTACGATCTGTAATACTCCTCTTGTTTCGTTTACGTTAATACATCTGGTCATCTAGTCATCTCTTACCTCCGGAGTGAAATTATGTACCGACATCTATTCCGACACATATGAACTAAACACACGACACTTATATGAAAAAAACGTGCTGTGCCGACCCCAAGTAACATGGGATAAGGCCAGTAAGATGATGATGATGAACTAAACACACAAAATATCCTGCATTGCGCAATCAAAGATCTCCACACGATTTGAACATACACACATACACAAGAGCCTGAAATCAATCAAGGGGCAACGCCCAGGCCAGGCACAGCACCCGTCTGGTCGGAGAATCCTCCTTTTCAATAGAGATTTGCGGAGCTTTACACCCTGTTCCACACCTAGTCTCTCTGAACGTTGTTCAGATTCAGTTCACCAATAAGATCTTTGTATGGTCCTTTTAGGTAGTCCCTTCCTGCTCAACGGAGTGGCCCTCACGCCTCCAGCCGCAGCTGCCGCAGGAGACGCCCTGGGCGTCGGGGTTCGCAGGACGATCTCCGGCCACCGTAGACGCGGGCCTGCGGACGGCGAGTAATGGGTTGCTCGCCGTCCGATCAGCACCAGGCCCGAGACTCGTCGGCGCGTAGTGTTCCACGCGCGCCTCAAAGAAATGTCAGCCACCACTGACGGGGCCCATCATGGCCGATGCCTGCATGCCAAGCGGTCGCGGATAAATTCGTAACAGAGTTACCGCGCCCCTGGGCACTCAGGCAAGGAAGGAACAGGGGGGTTTTATTCAGTAAGTCTGACACGCCCTTTCGCTCCACCCAGAGCGGGCCAAGTCATAGGATGACTTACCATACCCAAAAAAAAAAGTAGTCCTTTCCTGGCGTTTCACGTCTACCTTGTTAATACCTTGTACCTATTAGTTACCGTTCCTTCATGCAGTAAAACTTGTAAAGCGTTTATTGCTGACCGTCTCATATTGTGGCCAAAGGCTCAAAATCTGAATGTCATGTAATATCTGGGTTGTTAAAAGCGTCTGCAAGATAATGTAAGAATATGTTGTAATAGGAATATTAAACGTCGTGACGCTCGCCTTTTAAGAATCGGTCTAACTTTGTACCTTTTTTTTTTTGGGGTGGGAAATCATCCAATGACATCTTATCAGGGCGTGTCAGACTCTTACTGACTAAAACCCACCCCTGTTCCTTCCTTGCCTGAGTGCCCAGGGGCGCGGTAACTCTGTTACGAATTCATGCGCTACCCCTGGGCATGCAGGCACCGGCCATGATGGGCCCCGTCAGTGGTGGCTGACATCATCTCTTTGAGGCGCGCGTGGAACACTACGCGCCGTCGACTCACGAGCCTAGTGCTATACGAACGGCAGTCTTGACGGGGTCCGTCATGCCCGATGCCTGCCCAGGGGTTGTGGATAAATTCGAAACAGAGTTACCACGCCCCGAGGCACTCAGGGCAGGGAAGTAACAGGGGGGGAGGGGGGAGGTTTAAGTCATTAAGAGTCTGACACGCCCTCCCACTCCACCCAGAGCGGGAGATGTCATTAGATGATTTACCAAAACAAACAAAAAAAAAAAAAACACTACGTGAGCTCTGCATGGAATACGCAAGCTAACCACTCAAGTCATTGGCAATTAATAGCGCCTTAAATGATTAGTCAGCACTTTACCACCTACATTTAACCTTTTCCGGGTTGAAATTGTTGATAAAAGTACCTGCTTATCAGTGTTCAAACTAATCACATGAATAACTTATTTATAAATAAGGCCCCAAGATTTTCGAGGTCCCTATAGCGAGATGTCACGGACAGACACAAAGAACAAGTAATCTTAAATCTAAATATCGCAAGTCTCAGAAGTTTTCACATTATTTTCTCTTGCCAATAGCAAAGTTCAGTACCTACCTAAATATGCATATAGTATTACTTCCAATTCCTAAATTAAGAATTTCAATTTGAGTATTAGTCAAACTCTTATTTCGACTAAAAGCCTTGTCAAACTTAGGCATTAAAATAGTTGGAAAACATTTTTTTTTATTGTTGATAGTCACGCGTTTGACCACTATCTCACCTGATGGTAAGCGATGATGTGGTCGAAGATGGAGCACGCTAGCCTAGAAGTAACCTATTCACTCTTGACTTAAAGACTCCCAGGTTGTAGCTATCAGGAAAGACAGACTCCGGCAAGGAATTCCACTCCCTAGCTGTACGCACAATGAATGTGTTCTCAAAACGTTTTGTGTGTATGGATGGGATGTCCACCATGTACAGGTGGCGCATCGCCGTATGTCTTGTGGTCCGATGATGAAACGGGCTTGGCGGAATCAAATTATGCACTTCCGTCGCTCACTCCCCAAATTGCAACCGATAGAAAACCGACAGGCTAGCAACTCAGTGTCTATGCTCAAGACATTAGAGCTTCGACTCGACTCTCATAAGCTTCTTCATAATTAAATCGGGTGTAAAAAGACAGTTCACACAACAACATATTCTAGCCATTATTTGGATAATTTTCTTCCACTAGACCATACCTGGGAATCCACTGGTTCTGGAGATATTGAAGGTCAAAGTCACAATTTCTTTTTTACTTTTTACGAAAATAAATTCCAAGTGTTATACTCATTACTAAATTTTTATCCAAACAAACATTACCTGATTTTTCGATTTATTTTTTCCAAATTTCGAAATTATGCATTTGCAGTTACAAAAACGCAGTGAACTTCACACGTATCCGACAAGTACCTATGTGGCTTAGAGCGAAGCAGCGGGGTTTAACTTCACTTGCCTGGGTTCGCGTTACACTGCGCGCAATAAAAAATTGTTCTTTTTTCATAACTATAAAAGTCGTTTCCCAGCAGTAAATTTTTGCGCAAAGCTACTTTGTTAGACGTACAGTATGCGTAGTTAACGGCTTTGTGATGTGTCTTTTTACACCCTATACGAGTATTTAACCCAGCAATGTTCAGTTAACACAACCATGTGATTATTTGAAATACTAATTAGCAGGTTCAATCCAACCCAATCGAAAACTCGTTTCATGTATAAGTTCTTATGTATGGAATGTGGCAAATAGAAGCAGGAGTGATCTTATACATTACAGGAGGGTTTTGGGATCTTTTTAAACAACTGTCCCGGCAAGAGGCAGTCGGATGCAGTTGGTGGCATCATCATCATCTGTGATTGAACTAAAATAAATTCCACCAACTGCATCAGAATGCTTGAAATGTGTGTGTGTGTGTGTGTGTGTGTGGTGTGTGTGTGTGTGTGTGTGTGTGTGTGTGTGTGTCTGTTGTGTGTGTTGTGTATGTTGTGTGTGTTGTGTGTGTTGTTGTGTTTGTTGTTGTTGAAAGTTTTCTACATTTATATGTTTCATCATTCTGCTGCCCTTATCCCAATTTATTTGGGGTCGGCGCAACATGTCTTTTTCTTCCATACTCCTCTATTAGTCGTCATCTCTGTAGTCACTCCCTTTTTACCCATACACTCTTTCACACAGTCCAACCATCGTTTCTTTGGCCTTCCCCTACTCTTATAGGCATCCACATCCATACACAAGACTTTCCTCACGACATTTTCTTCATTCCTCCGCGTCACTACCACGACAACCGATTTCCACACAACTTTTCAGTCAGCGGTGCCACTTTCAGACTTCCTCTTATATACTCATTCCTAATTCTATCCATGCGCGTGACACCACACATCGCTCTTAGCATTCTCATCTCAGCTACATGCAATTGCTTTTCATTCATCCCTTTTGTGGCCCAACATTCTGAACCATACAAGACAAACAATAAACCGGGCCGGGCCGGGGGAAAATCGGAGCAGACTGGGAGAAGCGCGCCATCTAGCACTACAGCTTCAGAACTGGAGAGACCGCCGAAATCGCAGAACATGTATTCAGTTTTGGTTCTGCTGATTTTCAAGCCAACTTTTTCCAGCTTCTGTTGCCATTTCTCCAATCTGCTCTGGATCTCAGGTCCATCTTCACCGAGCAGAACAATGTGTTCGGCAAACAGCATGCACCAGGGTGCCTCTTCCTGTATTTCCGACGTAAGAGCGTCCATAATCAATATATGTTTCTGTAATCTAAATGGTGTACATAATAAAGAGTATTCTATTCTATGTTTACTTTAAACTTTTTTTCTATGGCGAATTTTGAATGTACCTACATAGGATCCGCTAATCAAGTAATCAGTATTTAAAGTAAATATTATAAACGAGCTTTACCGACGAAGTCGCGGGAAATATCTAGTTATAAATATGGCTGTCAAAAGTTTATTACGTTAAGTAACATCCTAACAGAGAGAAAGAGAGACACAGTTAGCTATAAAGTACAAAGTAGAGCCAACAAGCAATCATAACTTCGCTGGCCTACTAGTGAGAAATTATGCGCTCTAGTTCACTCGGTTACCTCTTGTAGCTTACGCGGAATTATACCTGCTAAACCTATTAGAACTCGAACAAGCATGAACAAAGTGGGTATAGGAAGATATGAATATACGTTTGATGCTGAACTTAATAACAACTGCAGCGACATCTGTGTTGCCACATAAGAACTAAAAACACAAATCAAAGATTTAAACTTATATACGAACAACGAAATATGGATTTCAGAGCCGTGGTTTGTTTTACATGTCTAAAGAAACCACGGTGCCTGGTCCGGGCAACTGCCCGATGGTTGTTTCGGATTGTTGTATACAGGTAGTAACGGAAAGGTGTGGTCATATTTTAAGAACTGGTTCTGCCCATGGAAATGAACAACTGTCTATAAGAAAAAATAGGCAATGCCCAAAAAAAATTGGACTTTCCATTTATAAAGTCATCATCAGCCGATCAATTTTTGTATGGGAGGTAATTATTTTTTTGAAATTTTACTCAGGTTTACTTGAAGAAAGTTGTTAATATCGATGGTCAGATGCAGTTCTTATAAAAAACTTTTTTACAAAAAAAACAACCGACTTCAAAAAAAAAATAATTACACTAAAAATTTCTAAATAACTTTAATTTCGGAAGTCGGTGTTTGTATTTTTACTTCTTCGTTATTTGACACCGACTTCCGAAATTAAAGTTATTTTGAAATTTTTAGTGTAAGTATTTTTTTTTTGAAGTCGGTTGTTTTTTTTGTAAAAAAGTTTTTTATTTTTCACTTTTTAGTTGTTATACCCCAGAACTAAAAACCCCAATACAATGGAACGTGGAATTTTAACATTTGGAGAACACCAAAACGTCATCGACGTACACGTATTTTCCGTTTTTGTTCAGTTTCTCAAAAAGTGCTGAAGCAATTTCGATACAATTTATATGGGACCACCTCGGGAGTATATTCTTTCAAATGAAAAAAGAATTTTGAAAATTAGTTCACAACTGACGGAGAAATCGGGTAACATACATGCAAAAAAAAAAACATACAGACGAATTGAGAACCTCCTCTTTTTGGAAGTCGGTTAAAAATATGACCACACCTTTCCGTTACATCCTGTACAACAATCAATCATCGGGCAGTTGCCCGGACCAGGCGCCGTGGTTTCTTTAGACATGCAAAACAAACCACTGTTCTCAAATCCTAACTCTACATAGGTTGAACTATAGTGTGTGTATGTACAATGAATCTGCAATGGTCGGTCTGTCTAATCCGATCATGCAAATGGGCCTCGATCTCTGACCCGCTCGACGCCTCTTCAACACAACATAAAATAGAAATATGAAGAAGGTCAAATATCAAAACAACAGTTTTCCCATTGACAGCGATTTGAACGATTTTTTCGATGCCTTGCCATGCGTTAAAGGCCCCCCCCCTCCTTTTTTATACCGCTTGAATATATTTTATATATTTTCGTTTAGCTTGTGTATACTTTGTAAATATTACAAACAATAACAATAAATTGAAAAAATAGTTTAAATAATAAAATAAGCGATACCAATTATGCATTTGTGGGCATTGAAAATTAAGAAGAAATGATTATATCGGTAATAAAATTCTATTTAATTTTTTGTCGTAGTATATCCTAATAATTAGTATGTTTATCTTTAATTGTATGTGAATAGTGAACCGATATAAAAAAAATTGGTTGCCTGTAAAGTCGGTATACGGGCGAAAGTTTTACGTGACAACGACTTTGAGTGGTAAAATAATTTTAATGTGAATATTCATTCGTATAGTAGGAAGAAGGATGAAATAATAGTAACAATTTAAAACATTTATTTATACAAAGAATTATATTTAAAACATTAATTTATACAAAGAATCTCGCACTGAATTTCATATTAACAAAATTTTATTTTTACCTTTACACATACATACGTATTTCACTTTTTATGTCTGTCTCTCTCGCTCTTAGGCGGGCTAACCATGCCCGAGTGGAAGGGACGCGTGCCTCTCACTCGCTCTCATTGTGAGCGCATAACGTGAGCGGAGCATAACGCAGTTTATTGAAGTGTCACCCGGCAAACCAATTTATAAGACGTTGTCACGTCAAAAATAATTATCTTAACATTCTAAATTCATTAAATGCACATATTTCGAAAAGCTGTCTCTGCTATACTCGGTCAACCTCTTGATTTAAAAATGTTATCAAGTTTCGAATAAAATTATCTATAGATATTATAAACTATCTTTTTCTAACGGCTTTGCTCCCTTGGTCAATCACACTGGAACCCATAATTTTTCCGGCATAAAAGTAGCTTATGACACTTAGCGATATACCTACATTACATATCAGTAAAATCGATTTTTACAATCGGATATATTACATTTACAGAAAACAGTTTCACCTGTATTTATATCAGTATAGATTTTTTATTTTCGATATCCGCTATGGTAAGACTTTTGATATTATTCCTGTGTGTTTCTGTAAATACACACCACTCACGTCCTAGGGCTGTCTGCTCACTATATGCACATGTAATAACTAGGCGTTTGCACTGCTGTCGGTTCAATGTCTGTTGGTTTTCTTCGTTAGAACGTCTAGAAATCAATAGGAATGAGTCACTAGTCATCGAGTGAAGAACTAAGTGCAAGTAAAATACGGTACCTACCTACTGGTTGGGAGCTTACTTCCTGTGCAAAGTTTAATACTAGTCCGTTAAGCCGTTGAGACATGATTTATGGACAAACATACAGACGTTTGCACATTAGTAAATATGAGAGAACAAATAAAATACGATGTTTTGAAACAAGAGCAACTTTGAGAGGTTTCCAATCCAACATATAGATTGAAACTGCTTCATAGGAATGATATTATTGGAATCTCATATCAAACCTTGTGCTCAGTCCAATCTCAAATCGACACACATTTCTCAACATGCTAATAGCTTCATGTAAATTAAAAACACGTCTCTTACGTGAGAAAGAAATATTCTTAAAAAACCGGCCAAGTGCGTGTCGGATTCCGCACATTTAGGGGTCCATATCAAATGTATTTTTGACAATTTGTATAGCTTTGGGTCAACAAGACGCTTATACTGTAAAAATTTGAAGACTGTAGCTCCAACCGTATGGCTATAGCCATAAAGTCAAATTCGCTGTGTAACAGACGACGGACAGACGGATAGACGGACACGTGAGTGACAGCAATAGGGCTCCGTTTGGATCCTTCGGGTACGGAACCCTAAAATAAATGTTATTCCTATAATATTTTGTTTGAATTCTTTGAAAACAGGCATGATTACTCTCAGAAATGATACCGTACAAGGCAAATACTTGTAAGGGCAACCGAATATACACATTAAAAAAAAATAGCATTTAAACATTTCTAAACATATACTGCTTGAGCTTGTTTTTTTATGTAGTTTGGGATATCATCAAATAACTTTTCCCGCTCTGGGTGAAGCGGGAGGGAGTGTCAGACTCTTACTGACTGCAACTCAGCCGTGTTCTTTCAGTTGTTACGGATACTCCTTCAGTCACTCCCGCGACCCAGGTAGACTGCTAAATCATATTGTTGTATGTCGTTAATTTGTGGCAAATAAATACTTTTTCTTCCTTTCTTTCTTTCTATCTTTGAGGTTGTCTTAGTAGATCGTTTTTAGCGATAAGACCGTCCATTGTGTCAACACTGTCAACCTATATAGTGGTTCCCACATCTATCTTTACTGATACTTATATGGTGTACATATTAAAGAGTATCCTATCTATCTATTTGGAATCTCCCCTTCTGCTATTGCGATCACCAAGTCTACGTCTATCCCTTTATCATTTACCTTACCATTTTCTCATTACCAGCTTTGCCGTAAATGACCATTAAATCCTAAATTAACCGCTTAATTCCAAGGCTGTCCCTTTCATAAAGTCCGCCATTAATATTTTTATGGCACATCATAAAGACACACCATATAAACACCATACCTCGTACATATTTCGCGTTAATGTCATCTTTTATATAATATCTACGGAGAGAATAGGAGGTTATATGAGTTTTGATGAACGTGATGTAATCAAGAGTCGAGGACAGCTATGTTTGCGCAGTGGTTGAGAGTTTGGTTTTTTCGCTACTGGTCTTGGGTTTGGTTTCCGCATCGAATTAAAAAAAAAATCCTTAAAACCCTTACATCCTTATCTCTTACTTTATAAATATATATATGTAGGTATTTTATATTAAATATATAATTATGTATGTTTATTTTAACTATATATATATATATACTTTCGTAACCATTTTCTTCTTAGTAATATTTTTTTCAGTTTAAGCACCTACCATGTTATCTCTCCTCCACACTTGGTTGACTGGTAGAGAATGCCTAAAGCATTGAGTCGCCTTTGCACATTTGTATTGCATGAATTTTGAATAAATAAATTATCATAACCATGATTTCTGTATTTCCTTAGGGGTAATTCAGAGTCGTAAGCTTCTTTTAGTATGTACACCACCACTTGACCAACTAATCTAATTCCGTGTGGTTGTTGTTGATAGTTCCATGTCTATGTTTAAGTATCATAAATAATGTTCAAGTGCTACAGTCCCGTTGTTAATAGTCAGATTTTCTATATCTGAATTGCGTAATTTATACGGTACTAGCTGTGTGAATCGCCTCGAGCGCACACAAAAAGGTTTCTAGGGTTGCTAACACTGGGGGCGCACAGTCCTATCTACTACTTCTACAATATCTTTGCGGTTTGCCATCGTGTACTCGTCCCAACCGATTAAAAAAACAATCGCGTAAAATCCTTTTTTAATCAATGTTTCGAGATACGTTGCAAACTGGGTACTCGCGCAAGTTTTAGTAATATGAATTTGTTATCATATTTTCGAACGCATCCCATTTCTTATTGGCCACAGTTTTGAGATCCATTTCCCTCCTATCTCATTGCTATACAGCAGAGGGAGAAAGAAATGCCAACCGCCCACGCCGACCAGAGGCGCACTCCGCAAGTTGGCAACACTGATTGCCGCCATTGCAAATTTGTTCTGTCATAACCAAAAACCCGCTCTGAAAACCGCGCCGTACCGAGCCGCTAAAATATATATCTAACACCGACACAAGTGTGACATACGGGAATCAAGTGAAGTGCGATCAAAAAGAAGAAAGTCTTGCTACATCTTCCAAAGGCTGTCCTTGTATCAGCGTGCTCCACCCAGAGGATTCCCAAGTAAGTCCATCATTACCTTTTTCTTAACCTGATCAGCTCATATTCTGTGTGTCACCAATATTTCCCGCATTATGGTCCTTCGAAAGCCGCATGTACTCGTACTTATACACCCACTGGGTTTCTGAGCGGTCCAAGAAAATGGGTATTTTATACATTGTATCAGTTTTTCCTCATTCTCCAGGATTCATTTTATTTAGGCTCCATATGCAAGCCTATATAGTTTTTGCCTGTTTCACCGAGCGCATCTAAAACAGTAATTCTCTCAATACACTGTCAACACTGTTACACACTCTCTCAAATATTTTACGTTATTCTGGTATCAAATTTTTGCAGTGTTTGCACTAATTCCTTTGGATTGTAATTTATTTCTGATAATAAATAAATTATTCTCCATCAACTGTCGGTGTTAACAAGCCATATTGACTGAGCAGGTTTCCTCCTTTACTTAAAATTATCTTGTATTGTATAGACAACAAAGATCTATTGTGACAATTTTCACGAACTCAATAAGGAATTTTATCATATCTATTTTGTTATGAATGTTGTCTCAAAAAATATTCAGCAAACTTGTATTGATATTTTTGCTACAACAGCCCTATAGATCACAAAAGTCAGTAAGATGGCAAACAAGTGACGTAAATGAATGGACTGTCGCTGACGCATGCCTCGGCTAAAGCATAACTCCAATGCTGATCTACATTTAATAAATGACGTGCATGGCAAGTAGCCTTATATGTGGGATTTTGAATATCGTCCACGTTAACTTTACTATTTTTGGTCAATAGATGGCGTTGTGTGTATCTGCATAACGTAATGATTTTTTTTCTTAAACACTTTAAATTCAAATATCTTTTGATAGCGTGAACCAATTGCGATGAAAAATGATATTATAATATTTATTTACAACTGGTTTTGTACTTTTTATTTTGTATTTATTTTATTTACATATTTCATTGTAATCCAAATTTATTTACATCATCATCTGCCTAGCCTTTTCCCAACTTTCTTTGGCGTCAGCTTCCAGTCTAACCGTATGCAGCTGAATACCAGTACTTTACATGGAGCGACTGCCTATCTGACCTCCACAACCCAGTTACTGGGTAATATGATACCCCTTGGTAAAACTGATTATCAGAGTTTCGGGCTTCCACAACTTCGGGCAATGATCCACGATTGACAGCCGGGACCAACGGCTTAACGTGCGTCCAAATTTATTTACGTCACATATGAAATATCCATTCTTCCTTTAATTTACTTTTCGATGTTTTATCGCTTTCACTGGTAATTGTTATTGTTAAACCCCGAACTAACGAACACCTCACGGACTTGGGTTTTTCACGAAAAATACTGGATTTTCTTTAAAATTATGAGGTATGTGTAAATCTTAGAATGGGTCCAGATGATATTGTTTGGTTTACAAAAATGTACGCATTATTACAATCTGCTATAATATTTTAAAATAAGTGGCGGGTAGTGGCGCGTTACTGAGTCTACTTTTGCCCACTGTAGATATTAAAACTGTTTCGGTGTGATTAGTTGGGTTGGGTTTTTATACAAATAAAATTTTCGTGAAGTTTTTAAAATGACATCTTATATGCAATACTGCGGCTTCGATAAGGGTGATGAGAATACCGTCCCGACATCGACTGGCCAGTTAGTGTATTCGATTTTTGAAGAGTGATTCAAATATGGAATTAGTTAAAAAGCTAGTAGTAAAATTTTGTTTAGCGAGGGACTTCAGCAGGCGTATTCGCTAACTCAGTTGACATCAATTTGATAGGCACTTTGCCGTACATTGCTGCTTTGACGTATAGGAAAACCGTAGTGTCTATTATAATCGATGTCCACCGAGCAATGTACTGCATAGTGCCTATCAAATTGAGTTAGCGAATATACCCGCAGAAAAGCCCTCCGAAGAGGAAAGACGTTTTCGTTAGCAGTGTATTTAAAATATAAGTTATCCAGACCCTGTGCCTGAGTTTTCCTTACCACACTGTACAAGTCCAGATCAACATTAGCCATCACCTCTCGCGAGAGGTGTGGCTAGTGTTGATCCAGCGGTGGTGGTTTTGGTGTACGCTTTATATCGATAAAGCGTACGCCAAAACCCCCCAACCTCCTACAACACTTTACACGATTGTGATGTTCTAAGGTCGGTGCGAAATAGTGTGTTAAGGCCCTACTAACGGCCAAATGGCGCCCTCATTGAATAAAAAATCGTAGCATGGCATAGAAAATAAATATTAAAGAATCCAACGTCACGTTTGTCACAAAGAGGATCTAGTATTTTTACGTTGATAAAACAGGTCTCAGAATGTTTCGTATCCAAAGTAGTAGGCAGAACATTCTGAGACTAAAGCTCTGTTTTGAATAGTTTTGTAGTATTTGGTGTCGGTTAGACTAGACCAGGCAGGTACTGCGTAAGTTATTCACGGTCTCACTAAAGAAGAATAAATACGCTATTCGGTTGAGGAACTGAGAACAGATTTCCAATTTAAAATAGGTTTTAATGAATAATTTGACTTGTGCACCGTTGTTTATAATTAATTCAGTGTTTTTGTTGCAGTTAAGTGTCTTATCAAATATTATGTCTAAATATTTAACTGATACTGTTACGTAGTCAAGTCAAATCATCTACTTTGACAAGCCTAGTGGGTAGTGTACGTTTTCCGGTAAACAAAATGCCTTCGATTTTCGTTGAATTTAGTTTTAGTTTCAAGGTTTTGAAATATTGGCTGCGTAGTTTCAATGAATATTGTAGCCGTCCAACCACTACATCAACGTGTTTGTCTGTAGCCAGTGTTGCCGTGTCATCTGCGTAGATGGTAAGTTGTATGTGAGCCTGTTTAGGTATATCATTCAGGTAAAGTATAAACACGTATGGACCTACAAGCGAACCCTGGGGCACACCGGCTGGGATGGTTTTAGTTGCAGACTGGTCTTTGCCAACATAAACTGACGATCTATCACGCAAGTAATTTTGGATGAGTTTTACTAGACAGAGAGGTAACTGATTGATCAATAGCTAGATGGGATAGACTGATCTTTCGCAGGTTTCTTAATAAAAAATATTTTAGCGTGTTTTAACGTATACGGGAATTAAGCTATGCGTAAACAACCATTAAGGCGTATATATACGCCAAGTGGCGGGCGCCACTTGGCGTATATATACGCTTTATATACGCTTTGCTACGATTTTTTATTAAATGAGGGCTCATTTAATAAAAAATCGTAGCAAAGCGTAGAAAATAAAGATGAAAGAATCGTATGTTGTGTTTGTTACAAAGATAATAAGGTATTATTTGATATTAAGGTATAGGCGCCACTTATGGGGAGGTTGGCCCCTAAACACTTTGGTCAAAAAAACCATAGCTTTTTGGGGAAGGTTTTCAGTAAGCCCAGGTTTTTCAGGCCGTCGAAACCAAGCGCTTAGTTTAATCTTAATTTGCCTTCTAGTTTTAAAAATTTCATTCGACCTAGCAAGCGATGGGTAGTCACGTCTAGCAATCTCTTTGAGTCTTTGACTGCTTCTTCAGTGCTATGATCGCTGACATTGAGTCAGCGATCAGTTTGGTTAAATTTATATTCTCTTAGTTTACGGTTATACGGTATATTACTTTTTGCGAAATACTTGTACAGCGACAAAACATAGCATGTACCTTCGAACTACCTGTAGGAGTGTAGATACGCAGCAAGGAACTGTGTTTTCATCCAGAAAATTGGAGAGAATACAGTAGATTATTTCTGATAAATAAAGACGGCTAAGGCTTATTAGAAAAGCTTATTTTCAATATCCTCAATAAAACCGTCATTTCACAAGGGAAATACCATGTGAACCGGTAAAGGTAATCGTCCGGCAAATAAGAACCGGTTTCAAATGATACGTACGGGACGGTTGGCATAAAAACCTCATTTCTTACGACATGAGATATTTGGGATCATTTTTGGGTATATTCCGAAGTGAAACGGATATTCGCAAGATATGTTGGTCGTTTATACAAGATATGAGTCGCTTATAGACTTGATAGAACCTTGAGTATTAGGTCAAGGCTTTCTGGAAAGTTCTATGTAAATTTTGAGAAGGATAACGAGAACTTAGGCATGTATGGTGTGTGCGATGATCTAGTTTAAATCTGAAGACAAATACAGAGTTAAGCGATAGGTTTATGCTAACCAAAACTGAAATCTATAGTTAAACCAAGATTTAAGTATGTCTTAAAATAAATAAGAAGGAAAAAAAGGAAAGAAAAACCATACAATTATTTGACACAAAATTTAAAGGCACACAATACGTTCACAGGACATACAAAATAAAACAAAATAGTAATAAAAACAAAACTATTTTCTTAATATAAAAGGACACCCCACCTAGCCAAATAACTTTTCTATTATCGTTAACCCAAACGCTTATTACAAAATGTATGGCAATTATTTTTCAGAGAATTGTCACGTGACTTATCGCAGGTAATGTCATTCCCATAAATTTTGTACTAAGCGTTAGCATAAACGATAATAGAAAAGTTATTTGGTTAAAAGGAGGGGGGGGGGGGCTTCATATCGACTGGCTACTTTTTAGGTTCCTTAATTTTTCCAGCAAGACTTGCTTTGACAGATTTTGTCCGTTCTTGCAATTAAACTCAGATAAAAGTATAAAAGTGTAAATACAACCGAGTTCCGAAAATAAAGTTATTTTGTAAATTTTAGAAGTCGGTTGTAGTTTAACTTTTTAGTTGTTGTACCCCAGAAGTAAAACTAAATATAAAAGTTATGTCCGAATAAATAACCCCAATATTTGGTGGTTTGGTAATCATCTAATGACTTGTCCCGGCGAGGGACGGCGTGTCAGACTCTTACTGACTAAAACCCACCCCTGTAACTTCCCTGCCTGAGTGCCCAGGGGTGCGGTAACTCATTTTCAGAATGTATCCGCTACCCCTAGGCATGCAGGCACCGGCCACGATGGGCCCCGTCAGTGGTGGCTGACAATCATCCCTAGCTACCCACTGCTCGCCTTCCGCAGGCCCAGGTAACCCCAATAACATCCTGACGCAGGTGCTCACCGGACACGGCTGTTTCGGTAAGTACCTGTGTCGGATCAAGGCGGAGGTGACCCCCGGGTGTTTCCATTGCAAGGATCGCCCAGAGGACACGGTGGAGCATACGGTGGAGGTTTGCCCCGCTTGGGCAGAACACCGCCGTGTCCTCGTGGATGCGATAGGCGGCAGCGACATCTCACGCCGTGCCCTGGTTCAGGCCATGGTACGGAGCGAGAGGGAATGGGAGGCCGTCTCCTCCTTCTGCGAAGCAGTAATGCTCGCGAAGAGGGAGGCGGCATACGCTAGGGAGACTCGAACACAGCCGAGTCGCCCTAGCGCTCCCAGCCGCGACCGCCGCCTGAGATGCCAGGGGGTTCGGGCGCCGCGAGACGAACTCCGGCCACCGTAGACCCGGGCCTGCGGACGGCGAGTAGTGGGTAACTCGCCGTCCGATCAGCACCAGGCCCGAGAGTCGACGGCGCGTAGTGTTCCACGCGCGCCTCAAAGAGTTGTCAGCCAAGGGAAGGGGCCTGCCACGGCCGATGCCTGCCCGGGGGTGGAGGATAAATTCGAAAGAGTTACCTCGCCCCCGGGCACTCGAGGCAGGGAGGAACAGGGGTGGGTTTTAGTCAGTAAGAGTCTGACACACCCTTCCTCTCCACCCTAGAGCGGAAGAAGTCATAGGATGATTTCCCACCCCCAAAAAAAAAAAAAAAAAAAAAAAAAAAAAAAAAAAAAAAACCCAATAACATGGAATTTGAACATTTGGATAAAACCAATACGTCATCTTGTATACATATTTTTTGTTTATGTTGATTTTTTCAAAAAGCGCTGAATCGATTTCGATAAAATTTATATCGGACCACCTCTTAAGTATGACCTACCAAACAAAAAAAGAATCATTAAAATCAATTCACAAATGGCGGAGATATCGCGTAAAAAAAAAACTTCTAACAATATCTTCGATTATTCGTAACTCAAAAAAATATAAAGGAGGCTATTTCTCTATCAAAAAACAGACACGAAAAATAACCATTAACTAGTTTTTATAGTTCAATCGTAAAAAGACATATTTTGTCTTACATTTATCCGCTTGTACCTTTCAAACCGTCGTAAACTTTGCTTCCAACACGCTATAAAATCAACGTAGCTTTATGGTTAATCCATTTCCCAATAGTATTAAAGGCGGTTTAATTACTATTTTAGTCTCAGTAACTTAGACTGGAGGCCTTAAGTGAGGCTGGAACGGTTAAACTCTGGTCCAATATTATTTTAGGCTAAGTCTTGTGAAATTGAGTTACTGAATAATCTTGATTCGGTTTTAAATATTCAGTTCTGTGTAAATTAGACTCTACACCGATATAATAGCTTGATACAATGGCAATTATAATCACGATATTGTTTTTTTTTGCCAGAATACCATCACAAGCCCAGTATTTCAAAAAACCGGCCAAGTGCGAGTCGGACTTGCGCACGAAGGGTACCGTACCATTATCTAAAAAATCACGTTTTATAGCCCCTTATTTTATTCTGTTTTTAACCGACGTCAAAAAGAAGGAGGTTATAAATTCGGATGTTTGCATTTTTTTTATGCATGTTCGGGCATAACTCCGTCATATATTGACGGCTTTGCAAAATTCTTTTTTTGTTCGAAAGGGGTTTATTCCGAAATGGTCCCATTTAAATTTCGTATACATCTGATAATGAGTTTCGGAGACAGACAACGGAACTCTTAAAAATTTGACAGCAAATCAATCGCTATTGCTGCGATTGTATGTTTATGTATTGTTAACACAATTTAATGTGGAACCACAACTAAAAAGTGAAAAATAAAAAACTTTTTTACAAAAACATAGAACCGACTTCCAAAATCAGTGCAAAATAACTTTAATTTCGGAAGTCGGTGTCAAAAAACGAAGACATAAAACCAGAAACACCGACTTCCGAAATCAAAGTTATTTTGGAAGTTGGTTCTATTGTTTTGTTTGTGAATAAGTTATTTTTAATATTAATTTGTTGGTATAGCGGCAACAGAAATACATCATCTGTAAAAATTTCAACTGTCTAATTATCACGGTTCATGAGATACAACCTGGTGACAGACGGACAGACAGACAGCGGAGTCTTAGTAATAGGGTCCCGTTTTACCCTTTGGGTACGGAACCTTAAAAATGTCTTTTTCGATATCTGCTGGACGATAGAGTTCCTTATTTTTGCTTTTCCAAAGAAGCCAGACTGGACATAGATAACCTCAAAGCAATGACACAATGCGTGCTTCAACGTCGACCACATCATCGCTTACCATCAGGTGAGATAGTGGTCAAACGCGAGCCTATTAATAGTATGTCTGTCTTTTGTGTGCACTGAATAAATGTTTTATCTATCTATCTATTTTATTTTGTTCTTCTCGTATCCCGTGCCCATCACCAGGTTTTTTGGACCGTGTCAGTTACCTTAGTTCTCCTGCAGATCTTTTTGTTTCTGATTTGATCACGCAGGAAAACTTAGCATAGCCCTCTCTATTGCCTGGTAGTCTTTCAGTCTTTTGACGTCCATGGTGTGCGACCAGTGGTCAAAAACTTAGCTACGTTTAAATATCACCGATCTCAAAGGTTATTTTTTACATAACTCATATTCAATGCTGATTTGTTAAGAACCTACAACACAAACAGCGTAGCTGTTAATAAGCCACTCAAACAGCTTAAACTTACCCGTAATCTTGAGTTTCTGACGACCCCTTAAGGACTCCATCGAAAACCTTTAAAATATTCAAACCTATCCGATGTCAATACATTTTTACAGGCAAATGTATCGGCCCAGTCAAAAGGGAATGAATTTGAATACATTAATTTGTGAATACACTCTGATGTGCTCGTTTGTAAAATCTTGATGGTGATTTAAAATAGATGCTCCTTCTGGAATTTGAGGAAGTGAAGTGAAGGAAGAGGGACCACTTTTTTAAGAGAAATTTTATAAAGATCTGTTTACAAATGATGGTCCATTCAGGTGAGGCCCTGGGGACCTGCATCCACAGGTTATTCCAATCCAAATCCTACTTCTGATACCAGTCTCTTACAATGGTGGAATATAGTTTTAAGACGTTAATTTTTAAAACAGCCAAGAAATGACAATTGAATTGAACTCTCTTAGCATCAAATTCTAAACCACAAAAGCATTCTTTTACAAGATACTAGTTCTTATTAGACTAAAAGAGATATGTGAACGATTAGACGGAATTGCGGAAAAAGGCAGCCAAGGGAAAGATGGACGAATTGTGTGAGGAATGATTATGAAAGAAAAGGGAGTGAATGATAACGACACGGTTAATAGAGGAAAATGGAGGAAAAAACTTGTTGCGCCGACCCTAAGTAACGTGGGACAAAGGCTGGTTGAGATTAAAATTCTTATTCCAGACCAGCTGAGCATCAAAACAAGACTTTCCATGGTATGATAACCACAAATCCTTAGTTAATAATAATAATGCTTTATTCAGTCACATTACGAACCAGTAATCAGAGTACAAGTAGGTACATTCATATTGGTTTTGACACAGAATCTATCGCAACTGGTATCTTGGTTTTGACACAGAACCTATCGCAACTGGCATATGGGCAAGGTTACACAGTAACCTGTGTTAAAGATACCAGGAAGGTTATAGGAGTAACTTTGATCATATCGCCCGAAGACAACCAAATAACTTAGAGATAGTTGTAGTGGGGTAAGTGGATGAAAAAAGACCGCGCGAGCGTTCGCCTACTCACTGGTCAAAAAAAAAAGACCAGATTAAGGAGATAACGGGACTCACTGTGACCACTGCCCTGAGAAAAGCCAAAGACAGACTGGCCTGAAAGCTGCTCGTCAGTGCATCCATCAAAGCTTTCCAGGACCTTCAGCATTGAAGAAAATGAAAATAAGAAGAATTTATCAGACGAATATTTTTTTAGGAACATGATAAAAGTCCGATAATCTCTAATCAACATCAGAATATTTAAGAGGATGATGACAGGGGATCGACAGGAAGAAGCATTACACGCTTGAGACTTTATTATACTTTAGAAGAACAATTTGCTATCGTGACACTTGGCAGAGAGCCAGGCTACAATTGAAGGTCAAGACACACACTGTGACAAAGGATGGCAGTGCAGAATTTATGTCAAACGATGACAAACTTATGGATGGATGGATAAAAAGTTTGTAAGACATCTTTATCATAAGTCTGAACACTATTATAAGCCTGCACCGTTGCAGCGCTATTTAAGGCCCCCCACAAGGTGGAACGATGACCTGGTGAGGTGAATAATTCTGAAGCAATATCTTTTTCCTGCTGTACACAAGTTACACGTAATATTACAAAATGATCAGCGGGTATGATTGGCACAAGAGCTAATACTTCTAAAAATAGAACCGTAAACCTAACACTCCATTCTATATTAAATTTAGAAAGAAAGAATAATGTTTATCTGTGAATCGCACAGAAAATACAAAATAAAGTAAAATGGCAAGCCATGACAAATAACTAATAATAAAAACAACATACTTAAGAATAATTTACAAAAAACCTGTGTGAGGCCAAAAAGGCTCCTATCTCAGCATAAGCTGTGATATTAAAAAAAAAAACTCAACCTGACGCCTGTATAAAAGAAACTAACAATGATGAGCGCAAAGATTTATTAGCTGAGCTTAATATCCGTATGTCATTCACAAAGCCGTCCGTAGAAGTCGCCCATAAAGACGGATATCACGACATCTCCAATACTCGGGATATAACGAATTATCCAGCTGAAGGCTGTAGATCCGGTTCAATTTGGTATATTTTTAGACGTTTGTAAGTTTTTATGTAGATTTTATCAAGGAAGGCAAGTTTGTCCATCAGCTTTATGGTATTTATCTATTTATACTATTATTGTATGATCCGACAGGAACATATCTCACTATTTAGCTACATCTGGTTAGACTAGCAGCGTTGGCAGGCAACCCCAATAAATTTTTAGACGACACGGTTGGCGCAGTGGTTGAGCGATCGAATACTGCGCTGCGTATCGCGGGTTTGATTCCCGCACAGAACAAAGATATGTATGGTCTACAAATAGTTTTCCCAGGTCTGGGTATTAGTTTATGTGAGATTCTATGTTTGTAAACGCACCCACGAGACAGGAGAAATTCATAAGGGGCAATATTTCTTTTTATTATTATTGTTAACTATACCAAGCAACCTCAAAGTTACAAAAATCTAAGAAACGCATTAAGATAAGTCGATGATATCACTTTAGATTGATACCATACAAGCAAAGTAAATATGACTGAAAGCACGGAATAAAAAAAACAAGTGGAAGTGCTCCAGCAGCTATCCAGCGCTTGTCACAATTATACGGAAAAAAATAAAAATAATAACAACGTTATGCAATTGTAATAAGTTTTAATTTTTGTATGAACAACTACTAAGCTTTTCGCCAAAACTGAATTTATTGTTCATACAAAATTAAACTTATTACAACTGACGAAGGTTGTTATTATTTTTAATATTTTTTCGCATCATTGTGACAAACGCCTCGTAGAGTCGTAGCTGCGTGGGCACTTCCACTTATTTTTTCTATTCCGTGACTGAAAGCTATCTATAGGTGAGTGGGAGGCATGTTAGAAGAAGAAAGGCTGTGCTGAACGCAAATAAATGGAAATAAGGGCAAGAGGGTGACTATCTCTAAGCACCAAGCGTGAGTTTTTATCTCGGAAAAATGCAAGGTTCCTGTGGACCTATCTTAAACTAGACTCTCCTACGACCTAATATGGGAGAGTCTACAACATTTGGTTTTGTATTTAACAGACACATACAATTTAAAAACAAGAGGAGCTCGTGTATAAAGTCATAACAGCCGCACGGGTTGACCCATCAGCTTAAGCTACGCTTGCCGGGGTTGGTCCATGGATGGGTGACCATCTTTACATACCAAGACTCATCCGTGCCTCGGAAAGCACGTAGCCGTTGGTCCCGACTGTCAATCGTGGATCGTCAGAAGCCCGAAAGTCTGACAACCAGTCTTCTCAAGGGGTGACAAATAATAATGCTCACAAAGGCGGAGGCAGGACGGGTGAGGGAAGCTCAACGGAATGGCCCTCACGGGCCCGGCCGCTACCACCGCAGGAGAGGTACTGGGCGTAGGACGACGTGAGACGATCTCTGGCCGCAGTAGACCCGTAGGCCTGCCGTCCGATCAGCACCAGGCCCGTGAGTTGACGGCGCGTAGTGATCCACGCGCGCCTCAAAGAGATGATTGTCAGCCACCACTGACGGGGCCCATCGTGGCCGGTGCCTGCATGTCTAGTGCTGGCGGATAAATTCTTAACAGGAGTTACCGCACCCCTGGGTACTCAGGCAGGGAAATAACAGGGGTGGGTTTTAGTCAGTAAGAGTCTGACAGGCCCTCCCGCTCCACCCAGAGTGGGAGATGTCATTTGACGATTGTCCACCCCACAAAAAAAAGGTTCTTTTAGTATACCACGTTGTTGGATATAGTATGTCCGAGTTCAACCGCTCTGGGTAAAGTTGATCAAATTAGTTTTACCCGATAAACACCCTAGAAGAGAGAATGGATCTTAAACCACCACACGAGCTCAGAAAAGTTTAAATTTATAAACGCGACTTACAAATCATAGCACATTCCCCACTGCAATGAATACTTACGCCTTCTCATTGGTATGTCTTGCTTGTTCTAACATGTAGATCTACTAACATACGACCTCACTAACATTATACAACACAGTATGTTTATATAATATTACTGCTAACAAGATAAATCATAATCCAATAGAACGTAGCAGCTGTTCGTGCTTTCGCCGGAGATTTCATGAATTATTTAAGTGAATGTGCGTAAGATGAATTACATTATATTCTGAAGGACAAAGACTAGTAAGCACGATCGTTCATACATACATATTTACGAAAGTATGTAGCATGAATGACAACTTTAAGCTTCAGTCTTGAAGAAGGCATCTTTTGGACTCGCTTCTTAGTAGAACTGATCCATCGCTTACAATCACGTGCGATGACCTCTATCAAGAGCAAGTTCATTAAGAATAAAAAAACATTTGAAAGTTAACAACAACACGAAAAACCCAACTGCAAAGAAGCAAATACAAAAAATTCCAAACAAGTCACTTTTTAAGCAGTTTAATGTAGTTGTTGGCAGCTATTTTAGTTTTGTTGCATGTATACATACATACATACGAGTACATACAAACTCTCGAAAAACGTTACCCTATTAATTGTAGTCTGTCGAGTACAAATGTCAATAGTTTGAGTCGCAAACTATTCTCCATCTTCTACCCTGCTCTCTGTTCCCCAAAACCTACATCCAAAGTGACCTCGGCGCTGCCAACGTCGTGAAAGTGACGAAGTTTTGAGACAACAAAAAAAACGAGGGAGCCTAGTCGCATATGATGTGTAACATTTAACATCTCACCTTGAAGTAACATTAGCATTCTATTCTGAAAAATAAAATTATAACGTTTAGTTCCGATTTGGAAAACGCGCAGACTTATCGTGCGCGCGCTCTACCATCTGAGGGCCAACTCTACCACCGCGCGCGCTCATTGGTCAAATCAAATAGCACGCGCTTCCCCGGCTTCCTGTTACATACTTTCGTCTCATATCACGAAATCACTCGCACAGATTGCAGGCAAGCGAGAGGAAAGATGTTACACATCAAAAATTTATATGCAGTCGTGCCTGCAATACAAAGGCGAAGAATACCATTGACAAAACATTTATGTAATTTTGTAAAGAACTCTATCAGATAGCTTTATAAATTTGTCCAAAACTTGGTCAAACTTTTGACCTATAGCAATCCTACATCTCACTAATCCTATCCGACATTTAACATTATCACACTAATATTATAAAGGCGAAAGTTTGTGAGTGTGTATGTTTGTTACTACTTCACGTTCAAACGGCTGCACCGATTTAGATGAAATTTGGTATGTAGATAGTTTATACCCTGGATTAACACTTAGGCAAAAAATTTTCCCGATGTGCTTGGGTGAAACCGTGGGGCGCAGCTAGTGTATTATAAATGCGAAATTTTGAATAGTTGTTTGTTACTCAATGATGCAGAATGGCTAAACGGATCTGTATGAAGTTTGGCACAAAGATAGATTATTACATAGGCTATTATTTATCATGGGGGACGTACTAATACCACGCGGGCGAAGCCGCTGACAGAAGTTAGTAGCCAATATATCTAATCATGACTTTTATATTTATATTGTATATTTTTTCACTCACATAAAACGTCAGTCATCTTCAACAAAACAATATTTCCTCAAAATTACATTATCCTTTAAGGGTACAATCACATTCATATCTCTTTGCGAAGCAACGTCCCATGAAAACTGGCGTCCCTAATACGTGACATGAGGATTTGAACCGGGTTTTTATTACATCAAATAAATGTCTTCATGGATAGATTTGAAATTTTATGGGAGCTAAGCACTTTACGCATAAGTATCTTATATCTTACTTCTAGATGGATGAAAGGACTTTATTTTATTTATTGGGCACGTAAAACAGTTACATGCTACAGAAAATACAAAATATACTTATAAGCTAAAAATCACAAACATGATTGTAACCTACACCAATATCCACGTCTTTACAAAAGAAAAACGAGACCGTGGTAGATTTTATAGAATACAGCCTTCTGTGACAGCTGTACTACATAATAATTATTACAAATTATTAATAATTAAAATTAAATTAAACAATCAATAAATTATTAATAATTTGTTTGCAGAGCAGTGGTGGCCCAGTAGAGCAGTGGTGGCCCTGTGGTACTGGCCGCGACTTACAAGTTGTAGGTCGTGGACCCAGGAAGGCGCCTTATTTTGTGTAAATTATTTCATCACCACTGCTCTCAAAACGGTGAAGGAATACATCGTGAGGAAACCGGCATGTCCTAGGACCAAAAATTTGAAGACATAATATGTGACATTCACCAACCCTCATTGGGCCCGCGTGGTGGATTACGGACCACACCCTCTCACAGAGAAGAGGTCTGTGCCCCAGCAGTGGGGACTGGAGTTGCCCAAGCGTGTAAATAGCTGTGGTTCTCTGCAGGATGCAGGACATTGTTACGGCCAAACACTTAGAGTGAATGCTGGCCCAAAATTGCCTATATTTGTCTGTATAACTTCAAGTTGGGAGTGGTTGGCAGTAGACGGCGCATGTGGCCCAACTCTAAGCGAGTAAACAAAGCGGTATCTGACTCTTCCTACGGCAGCCTCGCAGGATCCCGACGAGTGGCCACTCGATTCTCTTCACACCAACACTCCTGGTTATTCTTGTTCACCAGTTACACGGACGCGGTAAATATGGGGTTATTTATTATTCCCGGAAAAACCCCAACGTTTACGGGATATTACTCGGGATTTTAGTGTATTTGCGGGGACGATGTTAATAAGACATTAATTTAGTCTGCGGTGAGATTCGTACGGCCTCGCGGCGTAAGGCGCTCTGACGTCGACTGCTGCACTTTTGATTGCCTATGGCTCCTGTAAAGCCGGCTACACACTTTGCATCACATGCTAAAGCCGGACACACACACGTCGTGATACCACACCCCATCCAACTTGCAGAGTGGCGGCAACTCGCCACACCATGCTCCCCGCCTTGAAAGGTCCAGGAGCTTTCAAAAGCTGCTAATCTATGCGGCGCGAGTGAGGTTCAAGAAGCGGTGATGATATGTAAGCATTTACTTGTTGAAGAGCTTTGAGGGAAATCCAAGCAGCAATCCGAAACACCATCGCATTGATATAATGCTCGGGAAAAAAAAATATCAGTATCCAGGGAATGAATTGCGGTTTGATTTGACTATGGTAAGTCGAATAAACTAAATTACAACTATGTAATGGCGTACCATTGGAACGTATACTATGAACCCTAAACTAAATTAAACTAAATTACGTAGTAATAATAATCTATTGAGTTGGCAAAGGATACAACTTAGTGACAGGACGTTTATACGTGCCTGACGCGGTTTTTATTGAAGCGACTCGAATTACACCATCCGATCCCGGAAAAACTTCCTCTATGATACCTAATGGCCAAGTCAATGGAGGTACGTTATCTTGACCCAAGAAAACGACAGTACCTATCTCTATAGGGCGATCGGGAGTGCACCACTTCTGGCGAACTTGCAGCGTGTGCAAGGACTCAATTCGCCATTTATTCCAGTAGGATAACACAAGTTGATCCAAGAGCCTTTTGCGGTGGTTTAGGTTTATGTTTTCTTCTGTCAATTCAGAAGAAGGCAAATACGTGAGTGGACTGGACATTAAAAAATGCGCGGGCGTGAGTACCTCCGGATGTGGGTCTGACGAAATGACACTAAGTGGTCGAGAGTTCAAAAGGCACTCAATTTGCACCAATACGGTCGAGAGTTCCTGGTAAGTGAGAAGTTGTTTACCTACGACTCTAAACAAGTGAGTTTTAACACTCTTAATATTCGACTCCCAAATACCTCCGAAGTGTGGAGCTCGCGGCGGTATTCTTGTCCACTCGATGCGTGATTTAAGAAGCTCATTTTTAATATCCGTTTGAACAGTTGAATTTAAAAAAAAAGAATAAATATCATCCAATTGCGCCTTAGCGCCAACAAAATTGGTACCATTGTCTGAATACATAACAGACACTGGACCGCGGCGGGAAATGAATCTCTTAAATGCGGATAAGAAAGCCTCAGATGTGAGATCCGATACAAGCTCGATATGTATGGCTTTAGTCACCATGCATACGAACAAACATATGTAAAGTTTCTGCGAACGTTGACCTCTACGTCGAATAGGTATGTAAGCAAGCGGCCCGGCGTAATCTACACCGGTGTGTACAAAGGCTTTAGCATCACGGACGCGGTATCCAGGAAGTTCAGCCATTTTGGGTACTGGATGCTTAGGATTTAGACGGAAACAAGTATTACATTTCCGACAACGAGAATGTATAACCGTTCGGCCACCCAATATCCAAAACCGCTGCCTTATAATGGACATCAATAACCCTGGGCCCGTATGGGAGTACGTATTGTGATAGTGATCGATAATTAGATCGACTACGCGGTCGCGTTTAGGTAAAAGCGCGGGATGCTTGGCTTCATACGGTAAGTCAGATTTAGACAATCTGCCCCCAATACGTAAGATTCCGAAGCTATCAATGAAGACAGATAAACAGCGCAACTTCTTAGCTGGAAGTTCACCTGCTTTAATTAAATTTAAATCGCTAGCAAAATGTAAACTTTGAACTGTTCAAACAATGAAATTTTCGGCGGTTTGAATGTTTTTAACAGAACTATGACTATGTAGTCTGTTTGTAAATTTAAGAATGTACATAAATACACGTAACAATTTATTCCATGAGCAAACACGGTCAGCTATAGTATCTAAAATACGCGGTTCAGTACTCGAAGTTTCTACAAGAAAAACCTTTGATTTAAACTCCGGCAATGTTTCACATTGAGCAGGAGAGAACTTTAAAGGCCACTCGCTCATGGGCTGATGGAGCCATGTGGGGCCGTTCCACCACAACGAGTGTCTTATTAAATCCGACGGCAGCATGCCGCGAGACAGACAATCGCTAGGATTCTCTTTCCCGAACACGTGACGGAAACAAGCGGCAGGTAAGTTTTCCTGTATTTGAGCAATGCGGTTGCTGACAAAAATAGACCATCTATGGGGAGATGAGTGGATCCACGAGAGAGCTATGGTGGAGTCCGAGAAAGCGTGGACACCTGCAATAGGTACACGAGCGGAAAGTTTTTCCTTGACTACGCGAACAAGTTTAGACAGAAGTAAAGCGGCGACAAGTTCTAATCGAGCTAGCGTTGTTATTTTTGCGGGGGAGACTTTGGACTTTGCACATAAGAGTCGGACAATGATATCACCTGTAGGGTTGGTAATGTGTTAATAAATACAACAGCCAGAACCAGTAAAGCTGGCGTCGCAAAAGGCTACGATGTTCACTACAGCTTCTCTAAAGACGCCAATGTGGCGAGGAACCTTTAGAGAAGAGAGTGAAGGAAAATCGCGCGTAATAGCGGTAAACCGATTAGTGATGGATTCCGGAGGAACCTCATCCCACCCTACTTTAGCTAAACCAAAGTTCCTTAATTAATACCTTCGCGTACAGCACAACGGGTCCTACAAGGCCAAGTACGTCGAACAAGCGGGCAACTAGCAATAGAATCGCGCGCTTCGTGCATTTATCATCCACGGCGATTGTTGTCAAAGAAAAATAATCATCAGCGGGTTCCCAGGTCAATCCAAGGATTTTGAAATTATGGACATCATTATCCATGCCAGAAAAATTAACTGGTAAGCGGTGAGACTCTGGGAGAATCTCTAATAAAGCGGGTGAATTGGTAGCCCATTTGACTAAGTCAAAGGAACCTACCTTCATTAAATCAATTAAATCGCGGGATAGACGCATAGCTGTCTGTTCGTCCGAAACAGAGTAGACGTAGTCGTCCATGTAAAACTGAGTTTCTACCAATTTAGAAGCCTCAGGAAGGCGGTCGCTTTGCTCACACGCGAAGTTACGCAGTGTGCGCATCGCTAAATAAGGACTAGGCTTTAGTCCGAAGGGAACGCGGTTAAAATGAAAGGTGCGAATAGGCTCACCTCATTAACGTAAACTTACGCTCGAGCGCAAGTAAGCGCCGATGGGCGTAACCGTGCGAGCTACCTAGTTCGCTGGGTGAGCGCGCAAAAGGTAGATCGACAAAGTATCTGCCGTCTTCAAATAAGACTGAAGAATTAAAATTATTTTCACACTCTAATTCGTCCGGACTAATAAAACGTTGAGATGGAATTTCCTCTAGCTCAAAAAACTTATGTAAATTTGACTCGACTTCAATGTCGGCCTGCGCGGTAAACGAAGATGCAATGTGTGTCACATCACTACTACAACAATCAATATCACCCATAAGTACATAACCGAAGCTAGTCAGTATAGCAGGGGGCGCGCGGGTGCCTGAGTCGACCCTGTCTCCTAGGTAAATAAAGGGGAACAATTGTGCTCCAAGCGCAACGTCTACTCCGCCTGGAACATTCCAGGTCGGATCGGCAAGCGGCAAGTTATTTAAGTATGACATGTTATCATTGTTATTTAATCTAATAAATTTCGCGGGAAGTCTATCTGTAATACAATCAACAACTAACGCTTGTATCGAAAACTTCGTATGAGGATCAATCCGAGATTCTATGTTGAGATGAATAAAACCGTGTACTGGTTTCGATGTCATTCCAATACCTTGTAAAGATGAATTGCGTAATTTAATTATGGGTAAATTCAAACGTTTACAACAGTCCACAGTAATTAAATTATTTTGCGATCCGTTATCTAGTAGGCACCGAACTACCTCCTTATTTCTGATGTCGCTATAGTATGCAAATAACTGCGCGGTCGCCAGCAAAATAGTTGACCCAGTTTTAACAGCTGTAGTGAGCGAAACAGATGTATCCTTAGTAGGCACTTGTGGCTCGGGCGATAATAACTCATCTTTTTCTCTGAAATTTAAGAGAGAATGATGGGTTTTTTTACAAATTTTACAAACGTTACGTGACTTACATTTAACCAAAGAATGGGATAGACTTAAACAGTTTATACAGTCACGTTTATATTTAATAATATAATATATAGTTTATTTCATAATGGGATTGCAGAGTTTACAAAATGTTGCATTTATACATTTTTAAGTTCAATTTATACAATAGAAACAGGTGAAGTACTGTTCTCCTAGATAGGCTAAAATTTAGCCTGTGTTAAGGAGAGACAGTGCCGGTCCCCTGATTGGCGGATTGTTATAAAAGTAGTGTGTAGGTACTTAATATAAAATTAGAGGTTTGAAATTTGAAACAGTATCTGGACATAAGTGTAGTTATTATACAATAGTTATTTTTATTATTACTTATACAAAAAAAAAAAATATAGTATGTGGGTATGTGTGTGTAGGTGCATTTATGTGTTAAGTGTGTATATGTGTATATGTGGGTGTGTGCGTGTGTATATGTGTGTGTTTACGTGATTAATTTGAGAGGAATAATTCAGTGTCATTATAATTGAGGTCCAAAAGGAGTGTCCGTACAGTTTTTTTACAATTGTAGAGTGAGAGTTTATAGATTTGACATTTAGCATTAATTTTATTATAGAGAGATGGAGCAAGATACAAAGAGAATCGTTTTACGAAAGAGGTACGTGGAGGTGGAATTGTGCAGATTATGTCTTTCCGACGTTTAGAGATAGGTCTATATGGTGTTCTGGAATGTTGTAGTAAAACTATATGTAAAATGTACTGTTGTCGGACATTTAAAACGTTCCAGGATTTATAAAGTTCGGTCGTTGGAAATAAGATAGGGCGAAAGGAGGCAACTTTAAGTATAGCTCTTTGAGCGATCTCTATAGGCTTCATCACTGTCTTTGCAGCCCCTCCCCAGCAGGAAATACAGTAGGTCACTAGTGATTGGCAAAGAGCGAAGTATACATTCCTGATAACTGAGGCATGTGCTACATGTCGCAGGGTTTTAAAAATGTAAATAAGTTTACGTACGCGGCCAGATAGGGTATTAATGTGTGATTTGAAATTTAAGTGTTGGTCAATGAAAACACCAAGATATTTTATTTGATCCACTGGAGTAAGTGATGGGCACTGGCAGGCCAGCTGCGACAATAAACTACACGAGTGAGCTTTTAGGAAAATAGAGGGATTTGGTTGGGAATTTGAGTTTATTGAGAAGGTAATAAAATTAGTTTTAGTGGTATTCAGTGTCAAGGAGTGTGAGTGAAGCCATCTTAACGTGGAGTTAAATCCTTTTTGTGCCATTGATTGTAGTTCCAACCATGAGTTAGCGGTAAAAGTTATTGCAGTGTCATCAGCGTATGAAATTAATTGGGGATTTGGTATATTTAGGTTGCAGAGGTCGTTGATGAATATGAGGAACAAAGTGGGCCCTAAAATACTTCCCTGCGGCACACCGTATTCGATAGAAACTGTATCGCTATTGTGATTGTCCATAGTCACAAATTGTGAACGGTTTGTTAGGTAACTTTTGAATAAATTTAGTGGTGGGCCCCTTACACCTATACGTTCTAGCTTGAGTAAAAGAGTCGGAATGGGCACAGTGTCAAAGGCTTTTGTGAGGTCTAAGAAAATGGTCAATACCTTTTTATTGTTATCTAAATTCTTCACTATATGATCCATCAATTTGTGTATTGCATCATTTGTGGATTTGTTTTTACGAAAACCAAATTGTTGTGGTGATAGAATATTATAGTGCTCAAGATAGTAAATAAGTCTTTTATTCATTAAGCGTTCGAGTATTTTTGATAAAGTACTAAGTACCGCTATGGGGTGGTAGTTATTTACAAGGCACCCATCGCCGCCCTTGAGAATGGGATGAATAGCTGCCTTTTTGAATGAAGTAGGAAAAATGGCTAAGTCAAAGCAGAGGTTGAAAATATGGCATAGTATAGGTGCGAGGCATGTAGCGTAACGTTTTAAGAACAAGGTGGAGATACCATCCCAGCCGGTAGCCGCATTTGTTCGTAGCATATTTATGGTTGATAAAATTTCGTCAGGATCTGTCTTTTCCAGAACAAATGATTTTTTTGAAGTTAGGTGTGTGGGGGAGTGAAATGCGGGTAAGTGATTGTTTGCTGTTGATACTATCTGCAAGATTCCTTCCTATACTTGCAAAAAATTGGTTTACGTCATTGCAAGACTGTATCGGAGATGATGAAGCTGACAACAACTGTGTGTAAGAGTGTTTAATTTTGGTAGTATTTGTGATGTTTTTAATAGTTTCCCAAAGTTTTTTAGGGTTATTCATAGCCTTATTTAATTCTAGAGAATCAAATTGTCTTTTCGCTTTTTTTAATAATGCTGTACAAAAATTTCTGTATCGTTTATAGGTAGTACTGATTATGATGTTGTCAGGCGATTGCTTTACTTTTTTATGTAGAGAGTCACGGTTACGTATACACCTCAGCAAAGCTTGCGTTATCCACGGTTTTAGACTTTGTTTTCTTGCAGATACTTTTATTGTTGTAGTGCAGCCTTCTATGGCTGTTTTAGTTAGCCTTATGAAGGTATCTGCAGCATCATTTGGATCTATCATAGACAGAACTGGTGCGAAGTCTAAACCTGCTATAACTGTGTCAAGAGTGTCGTAGTTTATTTTATTTATATATTTTGAGGAATTTGATTTAATAGTAATTTTGTTAAGGCAAAACAGAGAAGAATAATGATCCGTTACAGTTGAATCATAGACGAGTGTCAAAGGCCTAAACTTGGAGCGAATTATAAGGTGGTCTAAACAGTTACTACCTCTGGTAGGCTTCGTATGTGCAGGTAAGAATCCATAATAAGCTAAGGTATTAAGATACTCATGCGTTCGTGAATCTGATGAGTTATGTTTAATGTCTATGTTAATGTCTCCTGCTATGATTACAGTTTTGTAGTTAGTCAGCGACTGAAGTATAATACTAAGTGCAGAGAGGAATGTTTGAATATCATCGTTTGCGGGTGATCGGTATATACAAAGTATTGCTACATCTGAATCTAATTTTATTATTAAACCAGAGGCTGATCCGTAAAAGTCAGGTTCTTCATAAGCAGATACAAGATTGGATTTTACATAGACGACCACTCCGTCGCTCTTATTTAAGTGTTTGGTGGTGTGGTAGGTAATATAATTTTGTAGAATGGGAATGTGGTTGTTACTGGAGCATTTTAACCAGCATTCTGTTAGTACTAGGAGTTCACAATTAATATCAATACGGTGTAATAAGGTTTGTAGATCAGGAAAATTTACATTAATAGATCTAATATTTTGTGAAAGTATTTTCAATTGATATGTAGATTGTTTAATATAATTTTGTGTCTGTTCTGGGGTGCATGTGTGTGTATCCGATACAGAAAAGAGATCAACATTATCAATTAAATCATAAGTATTGTTAGACATTATTAAAGTAGGTGTTTGGGTATGGGTTAGCTATAAGGCGGCAATTGGGAGGTATTATGAGAATTATTAAATGATACGAATGTGGCCACAGGGTTAGTATGGGAGTATGTGGGAATATTTGTAGTGTATGTTTAATGAATTTTTGAAAGTTATGTTTTTTAGCGTTGTATTTGTATGTCGTGTATAGTGTAGAGTATGTTATGTTTACAATGAAAATTAGTCTTATAATAAATTTAAAAAACAAAGTACTAAAACGTTGAACACATTTAGCGTAAGAGACATTATATAGGCTAAAATTAGGGCAAGACAGGAATTCTAGTCATGCATTATCCTTTGAGTGCAGTTGGTTGAGCTGTAGTTCACTTTTTATAACGATATACTGACTTTCTGGATCTTTCTTCAGCATGATACGTCCGTTGGATGTCCAGCAAAATTGGACTTTGTTCACCTTAGCATAGTTTCGAGCAAGGTAGAAGAGTCGCTTGGAGGTGGCAGTCAGTTGTTCTGCTATAAAAACGGGGGTATGTGGTACCATGCCTAGGCTAGCAGAGCTTAGTTTGTTGTTAGAGTGGTGTTTGTTATAAGCTTTGACAGCTGACAAAAAATTACTCTTTATGAGGGTATTTGTAAATTCAACTGTTATTGTAGAATTCGGGGTTTCTTTTCTTGAAGGTTGACGTTGCACATCACGGATGTCGGACACTTGTATGTTGAGTTCTAGTTGTTTTGATAACTCCAGAAAAGAATTGTATAGCATTTCCTTAGTTTCTTTTGACCTTTTTGGAATTTTAATAAATTCAAAACGTGCTCCCGGTGTTCTAATATTTTTAAACTGCGGGCAATCGAACAGCTGATGTTGTACGTCATCCTTATCGCATAGCGTACATTTGCTATTTGAAACCGGTTCATTACGTGATACGAACGATTTAGCGGTGTTATTTTTCCGTCTGTAAATTATTACCGTATGAGCGTTGTAGTACTTTAACATATCCTTGCATGAATGCTATAAACTTCGCATAGGAAGGTAATTCTTTTTCACTCACACGGGATTCAAACTGTAAGACAGTTTGCGCGTCAACCTTTCTTAAACCACAGTGTAATAAAACAAAATCCAGTAAGTCTGGAATGTCTAACTGCTTCAAGGCTGCGACGGACGCTGAATATCGTTCCACAAATGTATTGAGGCTCGCGGCATTTCCGGCGCATTGTTTAATGTCCAGTATATTATTGAGATAATGAATCCCTAAACTACGCTTATCTTGATACCTTTTAACGAGACTGTTCCACATAACGTTGTATGTATCACCTGTAGGAACAATGCCTGCGGTTAGTTTTAAGGCATCATGAGTCAATTTACTGATCAAGTACTGGACACGCTGCGAGTCAACCAGATCGGTATTTAAATGAACATTGCTGCGAAACATTTCGTAAAATATGGGCCAGTTTTCCGCTTTACCGTCAAACGATGGCAAATCTATGGGCGGTAATTTTATCCGAGTACCCCCTTTGTACTCCGATGTTTCGTTTTTCGAAAGTATGAGATTACGTTTATATTTAATATTAGAATATAAGTCTTCAATAGAATATAGACTCGAATAATCTGGTGCGGTTTGGTCAATCTCGAATTGCAATTCATTCATTTGTTCTACTATTTCCTCAAATTTGTTGTATTGCTCAGTAATTGTTTCTGACTGCGCTAAGAATGTCTCATTTGAACGTGAATCAAAGTTCGAGATGTTTCTGGAATCATTATATATGCGATTAACTCGCTCGAAAATCATTTGTTTTTTAGCGGTAAGCTGAGCCAATTTAGCTTCTTGCTTGCGGGATGCCATTTTGGGGCACTAATAAAGTTATGTGCCTACTGTAATGACTTGTACTTAATTTGTACTGTATTTTACTGATGCCTATCCAGGCTCGAAAGGACCATCTAATGGAGTTACCCAAGCGTGTAAATAGCTGTGGTTCTCTGCAGGATGCAGGACATTGTTACGGCCAAACAGAGTGAATGCTGGCCCAAAATTGCCTATATTTGTCTGTATAACTTCAAGTTGGGAGTGGTTGGCAGTAGACGGCGCATGTGGCCCAACTCTAAGCGAGTAAACAAAGCGGTACCTGACTCTTCCTTCGGCAGCCTCGCAGGATCCCGACAAGTGGCCACTCGATTCTCTTCATACCAACACTCCTGGTTATTCTTGTTCACTAGTTACACGGACGCGGTAAATATGGGGTTATTTATTATTCCCGGAAAATCCCCAACGTTTACGGGATATTACTCGGGATTTTAGTGTATTTGCGGGGACGATGTTAATAAGACATTAATTTAGTCTGCGGTGAGATGCGTACGGCCTCGCGGCGTAAGGCGCTCTGACGTCGACTGCTGCACTTTTGATTGCCTATGGCTCCTGTAAAGCCGGCTACACACTTTGCATCACATGCTAAAGCCGGACACACACACGTCGTGATACCACACCCCATCCAACTTGCAGAGTGGTGGCAACTCGCCACACCAGGGGACAATAAAAGGCTGATGATGATTAATAATTATTACAAATTTATTTATAAAACAAAAATACAATAAAATAGATAAAATAATAAAAATTAATATATAAATTAAAAATTAATATGTACCTGTGAACATCTTTACGCGCGAAACCGCCACATCCGTCAACATCCGCGCTGTTTCCCGCCATTGACATGTTTACGACTTTGTTTACATAAAACGGATCGCTGACGCTTCTATTGGTGCGAGGCACTTGAAGTATTTTTTTGTGGGTTGTTGAATAAACAGACCTTATAATAAAATGTAAACAATACTTGTGTTACGAGAGTTGAATTCTAATCAAATGCTGTTATAAACGATTTGGCGGGAATAGTGTCTGTTCACGTGATAAGTTGGTTTCTGATAAAACCACTGTATCAATCTACACGAAATTTTGCATGTTACACTATGAATAGACAAGTAAACTAATAACATTGTTTTTTTTGTACAGTCCGATAAAATATTTTCCTATTATTCATACTCAAACTTCATATTACGGAAACGAAACAAAGTAACGGCTTTTTCAAATTGCGTTTCTGCGTTTGCGTTGCGTTTTGTGTTGCGTTTTTTTTTCTAATACTATGTAATAACTACCTTAGAATAAATACATACCCTCAAACTTTGAATAACACATACAAGCTCACATCATTCACGCTCACAATAACAATACGAATAAAATCGGCTGACCTTGATAAAAATGTTATTACGTAATATTTCTTCAAAATATTTATCTAAACCGATGTTATTACGACGTAATAATAACACAGCAATAAATATAATACTCAACATAACACATAAACAAACACAAAACTGTTTAAAACACACAATTCTAGCAAAATTTCGTCCGCCATTCACAAACGTAAACATGCTACTAAAAACTTTTTTTAATTTTTTTCGAAACAGTATTTGTCTATGGAAATGTTTGTAAAACTACTATACTATCACTCTCCGAGTATGTAAAAATTTCCACAGGAATATGACCTTTAGTTAATTAGTAATAGAGGTTGAAACCGCGCTAGTCGGATCGGCACACTGGGGCCTATTGGACGTTGTCGGGTAATTCCGTTTACCGGCACTCTGGGGCCTATTGGATGTTGACAGGTTAATACAAATTAATATTATTTATTTATTTCCATTTAACTATGAATGTTTGTTACTCAATCGTGCCAGATCGATTGAACGGATTTGGATCAAATTTGGCACAGAGATACATTATAGTCTCGAGTAGCCCATAGAATATTTAAAATACTTTTATCAACTCTTTTATCTATTATGTGCTTTTATCCCAGGAACATGTTCTCCTGGGATAATTTTAGATTTTCACGCGGGCCAAGACGCTGGCAAAATCTAGTGATATTGATAATTCATCCAAAGGGGAAGAATATTGTTTGAATAATGTCTAGACCTATGTCAGTGGTGTCAATTTGTTGGCTATCCCGGCAAAATAAATACTATCAGCAGTATATTTGTTGTAGTCTTCAATCACGACTCAACGGAGTATGAATTTGTATGAGATTTGGAAGCTTGGTAAACCAAAATCTTCATTAAGACATTATAATAGAGTGGGTAACTTTAAAATATATTTTGACTTTCAGTAACATTACTATAAACTATTAGACACGTATCTTTTCTTTGGTCGCTTTAAAATTACGACGACACACCTACGTAAAAAAATTAGGTACCATTTTCTACCTAAAAGTAACGTAACAACTTAAGGCGCTCTCTCACCGGGAGCATTCGCGTGTAATGTAACGTTACAGAGTCGCGCATTACATCAGTGAGGGAGAAGAACTGAGCATTACAGTGCACAAACTGTAATGATACAAAACGAGTTTACATCAGTGAAGGAGGAGAACCGAGCATTACAATGCGCACCTTGTAACACCTTGAAACAACTAAATCAGAATGCTCGCAAATTCAAATATATACTAAATGTTACATTATACACGAATGCTCGTCAGTCTGGAGGTAGTATTGTAATGTAATGCTCAAAGTCGAATCTATATGTTACATAGCACGCGAATGCTCCCGGTGAGGGAGTGCCTTTAGATGCGTTTTATCTTTGTATTATTTATTTTTTTGCAATAAATACGTGTGAAATATTTTTGATAATCTAACTTACAGATTCAAAATAATTGTTATTTTTATTCCCAGGAATACCGGTTCTATTCATTCATGTGGGATGTTCCCGCTGTATCGAGTGAAGACGTTCGTAAAAGCTAGTCTCACACAACTGTAGTCAAAGTCTTATCAAGTTATTTTGATAACCTTTGGGAACCAAGTTTTGGGTTTACGTAATGTGTTGCCTTGAAATGAGGATACAAATATCTACTGGAATGTGTTGAGGTTAAGAAGTAACTGGTTTACTTTAGTTATGTGTTGCATAAGTAATCAAAGTTAGGAAAACTTTGTTTTGTAAACTAAATATTGGAAAGGGCTAGCCTTTTTTAACCAACTTCCAAAAAGAGGAGGTTCTCAATTCGTCTGTATGTTTTTTTTTTTGTATGTATGTTACCCGATTTCTCCGCCAGTTGTGAACCAATTTTCAAAATTCTTTTTTCATCTGAAAGAATATACTCCCGAGGTGGTCCCATATAAATTTTATCGAAATTGCTTCAGCGCTTTTTGAGAAACTAAACAAAAACGGAAAATACGTGTACCTCGATGACGTTTTGATGCTCTCCAAATGTTTAAATTCCACGTTCCATTATATTGGGGTTTTTAATTCTGGGGTATAACAACTAAAACGTGAAAAATAAAAAACTTTTTTACAAAAAAAACAACCGACTTCCAAAAAAAAATACACTAAAAAATAATAAATAACTTTAATTTCGGAAGTCGGTGTCAAATAACGAAGAAGTAAAAATACAAACACCGACTTCCGAAATTAAAGTTATTTATTAATTTTTAGTGTATTTTTTTTTCGGCCATAGAATCAGTATTACCATTCAACGTGGTGCAATGCTGCCAACGATCTATGCACTTTTCCCGTTGACAACAATGTGGATGAATGTCTTATGATATCTTAACCCCCCCTCTTTTTATGCTGCTTGAACATATTTTTTTATTTTATTTATTTTTATTATCTTGTATATACTTTGTAATTTAATAGTTTGTATTTATAAAGTATAACTGTAACAGTCTGTCTATATAAAATTCAAAGTCCTCACTGACTGACTGATTCACTGATATATCAAGGCACAGCGTAAGCCGCTGATCCTATAGACATAAAATTCGGAGGGTGTGTTCTTTGTGAAGAGTAGTTTAAGTATCCACTAAGAAAGGGTTTGCGAAATTCAACCCTTACGTGAAAAAGGGGATGAAGTCACTAGTAGAAGCTAGTCTATAAATAAGAATGGTAGTTGAAAACAAAATATTATTAAGAGGTAAAATTGTTTCGTACTAATCTGATTACGGATTTTTTTTCACGGATTAATACTACAACGTACTCACTATCGTTCAATTCCATAGGCTACTTTTTATTCCGAAATAAAAAACGTTTCTAATGAAGAGACCACAGGAGTGAAAACACGGAATAGAAAAAACAAGTGGAAGTGCCTACGCAGCTATCCGGCGCGTCACAATTATGTGGAAAAATGTAAAATAATAACAACCTTCGTCAGTTGTAATAAGTCTTAATTTTGTATAAACAACAAATAAACTTGTGGTCAAAATTGAATTTATTGTTCATACACAATTATGACTTATATTACAACTGACGGAAGTTGTTATTATTTTACATATTTATCCGCATAATTGTGACACAGACCGGATAGCTGCGTGGGCACTTCCACTTGTTTTTTCTATTCCGTGAGCAAAACCATGGCACGGCTAGTATTCATTAGAAAGGAATATGGTGGCTCTGGGATATTACTTTCTAGTAAGATAATAATAATTTTGTGATTAACAAAATTTGTGGGTCTGAGTATTCTTAGTAATAGCTTGGGCCGATGGCCTATGTTTTTTTTCGTACATGTAAATAAATCTTACATGAAAAACCGAACACTTCTCTTAGCTTAAGAAATCATCGCTTACTTTCATTGTCGATATAACTGCAGCTATTAACGCAAACGTTCAAAGTTCATACTAAAACTACTCAATCTCACACATTTTATAAATCAAATGATAAGTAATGTCTGGCTGCTCTGGGATCTTGAGACTGTTATGTTTATTAGATAAATCACAAACCTTGAAGAAATAATTATTCCTAGATAATTCTAAACGCAATATAGCCCAACACTATACTTCCATAAAACCCCTGACTTGTTAAAACACACTGAACTTTAAGACTGTTAACATAAGTCACCGAAGGTATTTGCTGTAAGCGTGAAGTTACATAAACTTAGATAAATAGCAGTGAGACGACTAGCACTAAATCTCAATAAAAACATACACAGTAGCGCTGCAGACTAACAAACAATCCTTCAGTGTAAGGCGTTTTGCAGACTGACGCAAGTAAAAGACAACAGATTACTACAGTAGCCTAATCAGTTTCTTTGTTCAATACCCTCCGCAAAGGTACCTATTGTTCATCAGCAGAAACAAAATGTTTCTTAGAACAAACTTTCAAATGCGTACACAATATCTCGTGTCTGTGTTGTTGATCGTTGAAGAGTTCCTGGTTGTCTGGTTGTATAATAACCAGTAAGGATGTTGGTAATCCAAATTTAAATTATTTTATTAAGTTATTTTATTTTAAATTAACTTTTGTAAGATTATTACACACCATGCCATTTCTAAGAGTCTTTCATACAATTACTGAAGTTAATACAATGGTTATGGTCTTAAAAACTATTCATTTAAAAATTGCAACTCTTTAACTAAGAAATAAATATCTGGCAAGGGCAAAAATTGGACTGAAATCGAAATGGTGGCAAAACTCGAGATTTGTTTTTCTGTTTTCACCGCCTGAAATGTTGCAATATATGAAAGAATAATCCATCTAAATCTGTAAGTATGTTTAGAGCATATTATAAGTTATGTATGTCAAAGTAATCTATGCCGACGGCGGCATAAAATATTGCTGGTGGCAAACCAATCACATTTTGTTCATACCATGTGAAGATTAGATTACGATTATTCGTAAATGTCAGATTCGACACGGATTTTCTTATTTCGGGGTGAACGGATTTTTGATGTGTATTTTGGGGCATCAGTTTTTTGGGCTGAGCACAGTAGGTATTCACAATTTTGCCAACGGTACACAAATTTGCCACTAGTAATAATGATTTTTCAAAGCGTTTTAACTTGGACATGACCGTCCCGATCAAAATACAAAAAGAACTTAACCAAAACAAAAAAAAAGTAATTTATTAAAGTGCGAAACAAGAAATTAAAAAAAAACTGGTTTCGAAATTTATTGGAATGAGTTAATCCTATTTTGTTTTCAATTATTTTGTGTATTATCTATAATAATTTATTCTTTTTTTACCTAGATATGTGTGTTCTTAAAACTGAAGGAGCTCACGCTGTAGAACCCTCTGTATAATAATTGTGATTTATGTTGACATACAGCTGTATGTATGTCCGTTTCGAGATCCAAATAAATAAATAAATCATAATTTGTGTTTCCTTCTACAAGTCTTACCAAGGGGTATCGTATTACTCAGTAACTGAGTTGTGGAGGTCAGATAGGCAGTCGCTCCATGTGAAATACTGGTATTCAGCTGCATGCGGTAATACTGGCAGCCGACCCCAAGATAGTTGGGAAAATGCTAGGCAGATTGATAGTGTTTAACGGAGGTAGAAGACTTTCGTTATATCAGAAACTCTTATGCACTAGGTCCGAACCCAGTTATTAAGGGACTACTACCCGCCCAGTGGCGCCTTCATTGAATAAAAAATCGTAGAATAGCATAGAAAATAAATATTAAAGAATCGTAGTAGTAAGTACCAAAAACGGCCGTTTTTGACACTTTTGCTTACTTCTTTGGATATGAAACATTTTGAGTCCTGTTTTAACAACGTAAAAATACTTTATCCTCTTTGTAACCAACATGACGTTGGATCCTTTAATATTTATTTTCTATGCTATGCTACAATTTTTTATTTAATGAGGGCGCCACTTGGCCGTTAGTAGGGCCTTAAAGTTGCATTTGATTTTTTAAAGAAATTTAAAACTACTACAACCAAAAAAACAACAATGAAGCAATAGAAGTACGTAATAATCGTAGCAGGTACCGTGGTTTGCCTGCTTACCTCCATGGCAATAAGATGTGACTTTTTATAATGTATAATCAACACAAAACAAAAAGTACCTAGAAACTATTTATTTCACGATTAATCCTTTCGTAAAACGATAACTTTTAACTTTAATATTATTATAATATTATAAAACAACTCCAATTAACCAGAGTAAAAGTCGTTATTTCAACAAAACGGAACAGATAATAAAATATTTAATCAAACAAAAAGCGAACAAGGTCGTATGTTGAAACTAGTGCAAGAGGATATTAATTTTGCAAATACATGTCGGGACTAGCTATAAAACTTTATTACATTTCCATCGGACTTTTATATATTTATAGCAGATTTATTGACCTTTATTTGTTAAGAATCAGAACATATAAAAAAATATCTAGAGTGGAGATAAAAACTTTTTTACAAAAAATAGAACAAACTTTCAAAAAAAAGACAAAAAAGTGCAAAATAAAATTCACCACGCGGGCCCATTGGGTACGTTACGGTTTAACATAATTGAATAAACAAGATTTGATTAATTTCTAAGGACCAGATTTATATACCTAAACCTTTTCCATCATCTCGACAAGTATGCAAATCAGACACGAGTAAACCCAAGCGTCAGACTATAACGTGACGAGAAGCAAACAATACAGTGTTTCCTTATGTTATGAAGAGTGGAAAAATACACGAGCGTTTTGATTAACTTTCAGCTGGGACACTCCTGATTAGCATAATTCGGTGTTTGTTGAATAATTTTGTTACAGATTATGGAGCTTAGGTGAAAAACAGCGGTATACTACTGGTTTATTTTCTTTTTAGGTACTGTATGGAGGTATGAGGTGTTGCCTGTTGTTTATGGCAACACAAAGTTATATTATTTTTAAGTAGTCTGTATTATTTATTTTTATATATGTAGGTATTTTATATTAAATATACATGTATGTTTATTTTAACTATATATAAATACTTTCGTAACCATTTTCTTCTTAATAATATTTTTTTTCAGTTTATGCACCTGCCATGTTATCTCTCCACCACCCTTGGTTGACTGGTAGAGAATGCCTAAGGCATTAAGTCCGCCTGTGTACATTTGAGTTGCATGAAGTTTTAATTAATTATATAAATAAATGTGACTCGCTAACTAGAACGGGTTCCCTCTATCTGGCAGAATCTTTTTGCTCCGAAATTTGTTTGGCATAACACACCTGGCATAATCTTCTTTAAACGAATATTTAAAAGGCATAGAATGATTGAATATAATTATTTTCTGGCCGAATGTGTATATGTCCGAATTTACAACGGCATACTTTTAAGACGGCAGAATTTTATTTGGCATAACAACCTTTGGTAAAGTTAAAGTTCCGCATAATTTTGTTAAGCATAACGTTTATTCAGAGCGACAATTATTTGGCACAATTTCACTTGGCATACTATGAGGATGGCAGAATTTCATTAAGAATAATTTTAATAGGCATATTGCCATTTCTACACAATAGTATTTTTAACCTTAAATTGAAATTAAAATATTGTCTTAAAAACTCAGTATGTTGTGATACAAAAGTTAGTTACAGAAACGAATCGCTGCAAAACCGACTCCACGTAGTCTTGTCTGCCCTACCCCTAGAGTGTAATTTAAGCCCGCGTAGGCACGTAGGGGCGAGGCGGCCTGCGAGCTGAGGAGCAGATGGTCTTGGCACGCTCGCCGCCGTGGCTGAGCCGAAGCTGCGGTGGTGAACGTTAAAACCATCTGCGACGATAAGCTCGCTTGGGACCGCCAGAGCCCCGCAGCACCGGAGCCGTGACAGAAACCATGCCTGCTGCATGTTGCATGCTTGATGCATGATTGCTGCATGTATACTGGTTGCTTACTGCCTGCTTGCTGCATGCTTACTGCATGCTTGCTTCTTGCTTGCTGCATTATTGCTGCATGATTGCTGCATGTATATGCTTGTTTTCATATTTCATGATTGCTGCATGCATGGTGTATTCTTGTTTGCTTATTTGCATGCTGCATGCTTGCTGCATGCATAGTGTATGCTTGTTTGCATGCTTCGATTGTGAACATGTGGTTTTTAATTGCCTGTACAATTAAAAACCACATGTTCACATTTAACTGTTTTATTTAGTGATAATAATACATGCAGAAAAATATTTAAAAAATAATTAAACAAAATACATAGACAATTTACGTAAATTAAATCAATTTTGTTAGTGTGGTAAGAAATACAAAATTATTCTAATGTGATAGATGTGTCTTGTAATTATTATGGATATGAAATGTATGCTAAAAGATGATTCTAACTATAAACTTTCTGAGATATGATAATTCTGCCTTTTAATGACTATAAATAGGAAATGTATGCCAAAAGACGATTCTGACTGTGAACTTTCTGTGATATGATGGTTCTACTTTTTAATTATTATGGATATGAAATTTATGCCTAAAGATGATTCTGCTTTACAAAATGATGAGTTTTGAAAGTATGCTAAATGGGTGTCTGCCAAACGATTTTCTGCGAAATGATGTTTATGCTATCCGCTGTTATGCAAAATAATATTATGACATAAAAAGTTCTGCTATAAAAGGTGGACCCAACTAGAACATCTACCGTGCTTTGAGTGTCATTTTGTATCAGTAATTAAAAGGGAATTAACTAGCAAATCGTTTCAATTAAAACCAGCCATCATACAGTCCACAGAAAGAAACTCCTGTGGCTGTGACGGTCTGACAAATTTTTGTATAATAACATTTTTCTTTCTACCTTGTACCCTTTCAAGGATGACCCTCACCAGGGCATTTGAGGGGACTTTGGCCCCCCAAAGTGGATCGATGCCCTGGTGACGGTCGCGGGCATCCGATGGATGCGAGACGCACAGGACCGGTCGTTGTCGTGACACTTGGGGGAGGCCTATGTCCAGCGGTGGATGTTTTTCGGCAGAGATGATGATGACATTTTATTGCTTGCCTATCCTGCCCACGCCTTTTCAAATGTCTCCCTTCAATCCTTCCACCTTATATCGAAATCCAGTTCGTCTCGCCGTTCCTGTATGTGACCCCGTCTCACGATCTCAGAGCAGCAACTCTGTGCTGCTTTTGACCACAGTTTTTTGGGCATGCGTCAGACTATCCTGCCCAGTCGCAGTTCCATTTAAGTCGATCAGCCTTAGAACCACATCTGCTATAATACAACAACAACAAACATACAAGCTATGGAATATAACTGTCCATATAAAGATTGATAGGTATAGTTTTTGACGACACAGTTGGCGCAGTGGCTGAGCGATCGGCTGCTGCGCTGCGTGTCGCGGGTTCGATTCCCGCACGGAACAAAGATTTGTACGGTGTACAGATAGTTATTCAGGGCCTGGGTGTTAGTGTATGTGAGATTTCTATGCTTGTAAATGCATCCACTATACAGGAGAAATTCCTAGTGGGGGCAAATTAAAAAAAAAAAATCGGTGTCCGTCAAATCATATTATTGAAAAACATACATCGTTTTTGTAATAAATAAAAATATGGATACGCAAACCTAGTCCACCGAAATTCTCGGATTGGATATCTGACCTTTACCTCTTTTATCCTCGGTCTGATATCTAGAAATCTTGATATTGTACATATTGCAGTCTAGTGAATTATTTTTTAATATTACAAAATGAAAGTTAAGGTGTGTGCCACCCACCTTGAGTAATAGATACTGGTACTTTCTATTTGATGCTCAGTAAAGTACTCAGATTCCGAATAAATCGCTCATAATAATTGTGCATTCCCAGAAAAATTTTTAGCTGAGTTACGTTTTCAGGTCTCGGTGCGCTAGAAATTGCCTCTAGTGGGGGTGTCCTGGAAAGTTTTCCAGGACACCGGTGATTTTATAGATTTCGACGTGTTTGTCCCATATTTTTAACTTTTTTTAATTTTACAAAAAGAAGATAACTGCATAAATTAAAAAATCTCTGGACTAATTTATTTCGTGTATATTCAAAAAACAGTTTTAAGGTGCCATTTTTGCAACATGGTAGCGCGAGCGCCAAAAAAAGACGTGGCTTAGTAAACATTCGGAAAGAGCAAGTCGAAATCTATAAGATCACTATTTTTCAAAACTCTTCGAGGTGAGACTATCAAATGACCACTCATCTAGTAGTGAATCTATAAATATATATATTTGTCGAGGATAAAGTAATAACAGCCGCACGGGTCGATCCATCAGGTTAAGCTACGCTTGCCGGGGTTGGTCCATGGATGGGTGAACATCTTTACATACCGAGACTCCTCCGTGCCTCGGAAAGCACGTTAAGCCGTTGGTCCCGACTGTCAATCGTGGATCTTTGACAGTCGTTACGGGTCGTCAGAAGCCCGAAAGTCTGACAACCAGTCTTACCAAGGGGTATCGTATTACACAGTAACTGGGTTGTGGAGGTCAGATAGGCAGTCGCTCCATGTAAAATACTGGTATTCAGCTGCATCCGGTTAGACTGGAAGCCGACCCCAAGATAGTTGGGCAAAGGCTAGGCATATTGCAGATTGAAGTGGATCAGTAACAGATTGGTGATTTTTAGGTTAACCTACATGACTGTTAACCTTATCGGTTTAACAATAACTCGATTTTATTTTATTTAATTTAATTAGGATCTCCAACAAAGAATACACCTTACATGCTACATTGTACAGGACTAGAACAAAAGTCTATGTGCTCCCTCAATTATAGGAGACCACATCATGCAATATAACAAACAAACAGTATTGGATACCTAGCTAACTTAGACAATTCTAATTAAAATGGCAACAACACTTAAAGTTAAATTATTATTAAAGTTACACTAGTACATATTGTTAAGGTCTCTGATTTGAATAAAAATAAAGATTAAAAGCAAAAAGAACCTGTTAGAAAAAAAAAATACAGAATTTACGACTACTTTACGATTCCATGTTTGATCTGTACCTTATATTTATTTTTCCCTTCTTAGGGTTACGGTACCCGAACGGTCCAATCGGAGCCCTATTGCTATCACTCATTTGTGTCCGTCTATCTGTCTGTCCGTCGTCAGTCACAAAATGTTGTTCCGAATAATTTTTTAACTTCCAATTGAACTATGAACTTGAAATTTGGTGATAATGTTTATTATTACGTATATTTTGCTAACAGATCAGATGTTCTCTTTGAAATTCCCTCATTTGCTACGGAACCCGAAATGTGGGAAGTCACTCACTCTCGCTCAAAGCTCATAACAAAAATCTCTGCGATCAAGCGTCATTCGTCTGATTGTCCCACCAGACTAGCAACATAAGTATTCTTCTGTGTCTCTCAATGACGGCACTATTTAGTGTTCCTCTTATAGACCGTACTACAACCAATTTGCATGGAAAAGTAGTGTCGATACAATGAATATTGAAACTTATGTAGTTGAAGATAGGGTGTGCTTTTGGTATAACATTGAAGGGATGGAAAATAAGATGGAAAAAATAGTACTGTTTTAATGCATCGTCTGTTTGATTGTAAATCGGGGTTTGTTAACGTTTCGCGATGTTTTCTTCATTTGTGCAGTAGAGTTAAAAGCTTGATGGAATAAAATAGGTATTGCTGTCGCTTTTAAAAAACTACGAAAATGCACATTAATCACATTTTCTTGTCAGACTAAAACCAGTCAAGTACGAGTCGGACTCGCTTAGGAAGGGTTCCATACCATTGCTAGATTGGTTGCTTCTTACGAAAATTCATGAGTTGAGAGATTTCATTGTACTTAATAATTACGAATACTTTTCTTGTTGTAAAGTTATACCACTTTTTTATAGGTAAACCGCTGTGACAAACAGACAATCAGCCGATTGGTCGCACAGTGAAAGTTAGCACAAGCCACTGGTAGAAGCTAGCTTAAAATAATTGGCACCGTCTGCTTTCCCTGTGCCAACACAATAAATCAAATAACGTCAGCGTAATACTGCGTCAATAAATGACGACTATTTTATAAGAGATTTAATTTAACATGACGCAGCTATTATCAGTTAATTAAGGTGGAGCTAGAAAATCTAAGAAGTTAAAGTAATTTGTGCATTATATTTAATTACCGAAGGACGTCCACTGCTGGACTTAAGCCTGACCAAGTGTCGCCACAATGACCAGCCCTGTACGTCTTGCATCTATCGGATACGGATGATGATGATAATTTAATTAACAAACCCAAATGTCTCTTCTTTGATATTGTTCGTCAAGTCATTGAGCTCCTTACTAGTTCTAAGTTGAGCTATTCGACTATTGACAAATGCACTGACTGGACAGGTCCACTCAAATATGTGTGGTTCTTTCTTCAAAAGACCACTAAGCTGCATGGTCCTCATATAGCATAGTTTGTTATATTCACGTAAATTTTATGATTGTCTGGCAGTTTGAGTACTTTTGCGGCCTACCTAAATGTCCTTACTTTGGTATTGTTCGTTGGTTCGTTTTTTTTTTTTTGTGGGTTGTGAAATCATCCAATGACATCTCCCGCTCTGGGTGCAGCGGGAGGGCGTGTGAGACTCTTACTGACTAAAACCCACCCCTGTTCCTTCCCTACCCTATGTGCCCAGGGGCGCGGTAACTCTTTTTCGAATTTATCCACAATCTCTGGGAAGGCATCGGTTATGACGGGCCCCGTCATGATTGCTGACAACTCTTTGAGGCGCGCGTGGAACACTACGCGCCGTCGACTCTCGGGCCTGGTGCTGATCGGACGGCGAGCTACCTATTACTCACCGTCCGCAGGCCCGTATTTCGTCGGTTCGTTGAGCTCCTCATATTTCTGAGTTGAACTTCACGATAACTTACAAATGCTTGCACTGTCTGTAAGACTCACACACATATTTTTTCTTTCTGTCTCTCTGTGAGAGGATTCCGGCTCACCACGCAGGCCGGTTGGTTGGGGATGTCATTGACTTCGCAGTTTTGCTTCTAGGACATGCTGTTTTCCTCACGATATTTTCCTTCACCGTTTTGAGAGCAGTGATGATGAAATCATTTACACAAAGTAAAGTGCGGCGCCTTGGTTCGAAGCCACGGCCCACGACACTTAAGTCGGAGCTGTTAGCACTGAGCTATCAGTGCTCTTCAATCAATCTGCCTAGCCTTTTTCCAAACTATCTTGGGGCCGGCTTCCAGTCTAACCGGATGCAACTAAATACCAGTATTTTACATGGAGCGACTGCATAACTAACCGCCACAACCCAGTTACTGGGTAATACGATACCCCTTAGTAAGACTGGTATTCAGACTATCACAGCTCTTTATATACAGTATGGATTCGACATATGGGCAATAAATGAAATCACATGCTTGTTTAAGAGTTTACTGACGATGTGCAAAAAATGAACGAAATCGGTCCAGTAGTTTAAACAAAAAAAATAGTTTTAATTTTCAGTAAATTTGAACACTCTGTAGAATTGCAGCACTAGGTCAATGATCTAACATACTTTGTTCCTTAAATCCTTGAACTTTGAAATGCGACGCACCGCGCCGCGCCACGCCGCGCCGGTGCCGTCTCGTCTGCATTTGAGCTGTTGCCATTCTGTACTCTAGGTAAGTAGGTATTGTACCCACGTTCTCTAAACAGAGTGTTTGACTTTTACTGAATTTATTTGATATTTATTTTGTTTGAAAATTTAAGTTTCTTAATTTTTTGAATTTTAATTTAATAATAAATTTTGTTATACTTCTGTGGACGAGTATAACTCGTGATTTCATTTATTGACCATATGTCGAATCCATACTGTATAAAGGCATTATATATAAAGCCAATTATTATAATAAATAAAAATAATAAATAAATATATATAAAGCCAACAAAACAATCGAGCCTTTTCATAATAGTAATTAATTAAGGAATAAGACCGTGGCTTGTGTCCTTAATCAATTGCATTGTTACAATTTTGAATGTTACAATACTGTATTAATATTGTTGTGGATAAAATAATATGTTACAGTAATAAATTGTGCTTTATATTAAAACAGTATAATATTCTATTTGTCTACCTATATAAATAATAGCTTCGTGGGTCCAATCCTTGTCAAGTGCTTTACTTTGTGTAAATTATTTCATCACCACTTCTCTCAAACGGTAAAGGAAATACAACGATTTTGACAAAAACGCCTTTTTCTCGAAATTGTCATTATGTGGATTGGTTCTGTTATGCAAAAGTAGGTACACACACACACAGACAAACGAAGCGAGCGAAGGTGAGCGAAGGTGAGCGAAGGTGAGAAAGGTGAGCAAAGCTGAGCGCGGGTGGGTGGGTGGGGTGAGTGAGGGTGGGAAGCGTGAGTGAGGGTGGGAAGAGTGAGTAAGTGAGGGTGGGAAGCGTGAGTGCGGGTGGGAAGCGTGAGTGAGCGAGGGTGGGAAGCGTGAGTGAAGGTGGGAAGCGTGAGTGAGGGTGGGAAGCGTGAGTGAGGGTGGGAAGCGTGAGTGAGGGTGGGAAGCGTGAGCGAGGGTGGGAAGCGTGAGTGAGTGAGGGTGGGAAGCGTGAGTGAGCGAGGGTGGGAAGCGTGAGCGAAGGTGGGAAGCGTGAGTGAGCGAGGGTGGGAAGCGTGAGCGAAGGTGGGAAGCGTGAGTGAGCGAGGGTGGGAAGCGTGAGCGAGGGTGGGAAGGCTGAGCGAGGGTGGGAAGGGTGAGCGAGGGTGGGAATGGTGAGCGAGGATGGGAAGGGTGAGCGAAGGTGGGAAGGGTGAGCGAGGGTGGGAAGGGTGAGTGAGGGTGGGAAGGGTGAGCGAGGGTGGGAAGGGTTAGCGAGTTTGGGAAGGGTAAGCGAGGGTGGGAAGGGTGAGCGATGGTTGGAGAGGTGAGCGAGGTTGGGAAAGGTGAGCGAGGGTGCGAGGGTGGGGCTAATAATAGACATTAAAATTCTTGCTTACACATTCATTTAATTATAAATTTAAAAGATATATATACAAACTACATACTCGTAATACCTAACATTTACAAATGCGTATAAAAATAACTCATTAAAATTCTTAGGTATTATGAAATTCGGACTTTTGAAAATCGGAACATCAAAATTCGGAATAAAATATTTCGGAGTATTTGGGTGTTTCCGTCCGTACTAGGGAGACCCTGTGTTACGAATCGCCAGGCCCTGACCCTAAAGAATAAGTTTCTAAACCTGATGTTGCTGGGAAGCAACTGATAAAGTTAAATTTTAATACAGTGAAAGAAGGACAAAAATGGTGCAGATTGAAGTGGTATTACATACATTTTAGTGTGTGCGATTTCTTTCATCACTAGGTATGCCGGCCATCTTATAGAACTAAAACTTCAGGTGATGTGACATCCACGTACCATGGGCCTGCGTTTCGGCTCATTTCCCTCTCACAAAAAGAAGGTCTGTGACTAAGCATTCTATGTCGATTAGTTATACAATTTAAAAAAAAGCTAGAATAAAACTTTTTAACAAAAAATTCAACCGACGAAAAAGAACTAAAAAGCAAAAAATAAATAAACCTTTTAAGTCTTGAGTATTGAGCTTATTTACCTACATAAAATATCAAATTTTATGTAAACTAATTTTGAGTCGGCGCCAAAGAACAATCTGATTATTACATATCTAAATTTTATATGTACGTAGAAATGAAGAAGGCTAGATGTAGGTAATTAATCATTTTATTATGGCGATTTTCTGATTTTTTTGTGACTCGCATCATCTTTTAATACTCTGAGGTTAATTTCTAATCCTTCATCATTCCTCTTGGCACTGAGGTTCCCAGGATATTGACCAGTTGAGGTCCAATATTCTAAAGACGTCTTTTCTCAAAGCATATTAAGTGATATCTGTCACTAAAACCAGTTTTTTATATCTAACTTCTATTTATTTAGGAAAGGTATGGTTTCCATCATCAGCTCAGTTTCATGATGTGATGATTCCTAAATGCAAATACCTGATTAAGTTATGAAAAGTAAACAGAAACAATATTTGTGCCCAATTTTCGAGGTTTTCTCTCAATTTTATCAGGATTCCATGATCAAATCCTGATGTCCTTGACATGGGACCACCCTTTAGCTATACCCTATCTAAGATAAAAAGAATCATCAAAATCGGTTCATAAACAACGGAGTGAGGGCCGAACATACGTACAGAAACGCTAAATGTGCCCACAATTTTCTAGGTTTTCTCTCAATTTTATCAGGATTCCATTATCAGATCCTGATTTCCTTGACATGGGACCACCCTTGAGATCCCTATCTAACAAAAAAATAATAATTAAGATCGGTTCATAAATGACGGCGTGAGGGCTGAACATACACAAAAAAAAAAAAAAAAAATATATATACGGTCGAATTGAGAACCTCCTCCTTTTTTTTTCGTCGGTTAAAAAACCGTGAGGAAATTAGCATGTCTAAGAAACAAAACTTCAAAGACATGTCAACACACAAGACATGTCGACGGCGAGTAGTGGGTAACTCGCCGTTCGATCAGCACCAGGCCCGAGAGTCGACCGCGCGTAGTGTTCCACGCGCGCCTCAAAAAGTTGTCGGCAAAACATGACGGGGCCCGTCATGGCCGATGCCTGCCCAGGGGTTGTGGATAAATTCGAAACAGAGTTACCGCGCCCCTGGGCATTCAGGGCAGGAAAGGAACACGGGTTGGTTTTAGTCAGTAAGAGTCTGACACGCCCTCTCGCTCCACTCTAGAGCGATAGATGTCATTAGATGATTTCGCACCCAAAAAAAAAACAAGGCAGTTATTTTAGTTTAATCATGATTTCATGCCACCAATTGCATCAGACTGCTTGAAAAGTAACTTGTTTGAAACTTTTGATGTGTAACAGCTTTCCTTTCACTTTACTGCAATATGTGGGAGTGATTTCGTGAAATGGGACGAAAGTGTGTAACAGGAAGCCGGGGAAGCGCGCGCTATTTGATTTGACCAATATATATATTTTTTTTTTTTATATCGGCGCGGGGTCGGAATCGGAACTAAATGCTTTATTTTTATTTTCAGTATAGAATATTATTGTTGCTTATTACCAAGGTGAGATGTCAAATGTTGACAAAGTTACACATCATCTGCGACTACTGGTAAGGCTCGCTCGTGTTTAGGGTTCCATACCTGAAGAGTTCAAACGTTCTCTTGTATTGCTATGACTCACGTGTCCTTCTGTCCGTCTGTCCATCTGTCGTTCTGTCCGTCTGTCATTCTGACCGTCTGTCCGTCTGTCCGTCTGTCCATCTGTCCGTCTGTCCATCTGTCCGTCTGTCCATGTGCCTGTCTGTTCGTCTGTCCGTTTGCCCGTCTGTCCGTCTGTCTGACTGTCTATCTGTCCATCATGAATTTTTTGACTTCCCATTGACCTATGAACTTGAAAGGTGATAATGTTTATTATTATGTACATTGTACTAATAAATAAAAAAATATTGATTTCCCTCATATAGTACGGAACCCTAAATGTGCGAAGTCCGACTCGCACTTGGCTGGTTTTTTTATAATTGTTTTTCGTGGTCGGGTTTTTATAACTATCAGTATCATAGTCACCTTCCTGCCCGTGTCCCATGTCTTTTGGAGCGGAAAGGAAGAGAAAACCGCGCAACAGTGCCGACACTGTTGCGCGGTTTTCTCTTCCTTTCCGCCCTGTCAAGCTATCTCTGACTTCTTTATCTTTCATATCGTTCCTCACACAATCCATCCATCTTTTCTACGGCCTTCCTCACTATCCATCCACATTTATGTTTATAACCTTTTAAGTCACATGTATGTCTATTTTTAACTGACTTTCGAAAAAGGAGGATGTTCTATGTTCGACTGTATGTATGTTTTTTTTTTATGTATGTCTGCCGATTTCTCCGTCAGTTGTAGACCAATTTTCAAAATTCTTTTTTTATCCGAAAGAATATACTCTCGAGGTGGCCCCATATAAATTTTATCGAAATTGCTTCAGCGCTTTTTGAGAAACTGAACAAAAACGAAAAGTACGCATACCTCGATGACGTTTTGGTGTTCTCCAAATGTTTTAATTCCACGTTCCATGTAAATGGCGTTTAGTTCTGGGGTATAACAACTAAAAAGTGCAAAATAAAAAACTTTTTTCAATTTTTAGTGTATTTTTTTTTGGAAGTCGATTGTTTTTTTATAAAAAGTTTTGTTATAAAAGTTTTCGATAAAACAAGTCACTTTTCAAGCAATCTGATGCACTTGGTGGTGTCAATCACAGATTTGATGCCACCAAATGCATCAAACCTGCTTTAAAAGTGACTTCTTTGGAACTTTTTAGTTATTTTTGTCTGTCGGGCTTTTGTATAACCATCATTATCATCATCATCTTGCTGCTCTTTTTGTATAACCATCATTGTCATCATCATCTTGCTGCTCTTTTTGTATAACCATCATTGCCATCATAATCTTGCTGCTCTTTTTGTATAACCATCATTGTCATCATCATCTTGCTGCCCTTTTTGTATAACCATCATTGTCATCATCATCTTGCTGCCCTTTTTGTATAACCATCATTGTCATCATCATCTTGCTGCTCTTTTTGTATAACCATCATTGTCATCATCATCTTGCTGCTCTTTTTGTATAACCATCATTGTCATCATCATCTTGCTGCCCTTTTTGTATAACCATCATTGTCATCATCATCTTGCTGCTCTTTTTGTGTAACTATCATTGTCATCATCATCTTGCTGCTCTTTTTGTATAACCATCCTTGTCATCATCATCTTGCTGCTCTTTTTGTATAACCATCATTGTCATCATCATCTTGCTGCCCTATTTGTATAACCATCATTGTCATCATCATCTTGCTGCTCTTTTTGTATAACCATCATTATTATCATCATCTTGCTGCTCTTTTTGTATAACCATCATTGTCATCATCATCTTGCTGCCCTTTTTATATAGCCATCATTGTCATCATCATCTTGCTGCTCTTTTTGTATAACCATCATTATTATCATCATCTTGCTGCTCTTTTTGTATAACCATCATTGTCATCATCATCTTGCTGCCCTTTTTGTGTAACCATCATTGTCATCATCATCTTGCTGCTTTTTGCATGTTACTTGGAGTCGGTTCAACACGGTTTCCTCTTCCATTTCGCCTTTTTGACCATCAAGCTATCACTGACTTACTTTTTAACCCCCAACCAAAAAGAAGGTATTACAAGTTTGTAGTGTGTATCTGTCTGTACCATCGTAGCTCCTAAAAAGTTGAACCGATTTTGGTCTAGTTTTTCTTTCATCCCTCACACAATTCATCCATCTTTTCTTCGGCCTCCCTATCCCTCTACATCCGTACACATTTATATTTATTACTCTTTCAGTTACATATATATTTTTATATTATGTAGGTAGTATCCGATTATTTATAATCACATTAATCACAATTTACATTAAACACATTAATTACACCGTTCTTTGTTTGCATTTGTAAGCCGGACGTCCGGTGTTTTCACACAACAACGTGAGATTATTCATGGGTCATGCCTTTGGTTACCTGTGTGGTAAAATGATATGATTTTTATATTAATGTAACAGTATATTTATTTTGGTATGTGGTTAACATATTTTGAATTCGACTGGTTTCTATGATTATGACGCCATAATATCATAAAAGTATCTTTATTTTTAATCCAGTTTTGCAGCTGAAGATCTTGTAACAAGACAGTGTTACAGCCTTGGTTGTTTTCTGATCTCCATTCCAAATTACATTTTTACTTAAGTTTTTAAACTCAAATATTCGTTTGCCTTCTCTGTCTAATTCTTGTTTTTCATTTTTAAATCAGTTCGGAACTCCAGTAACTGACAGTTACCAGTTTGCAAGAGTTATCTAGAATAGTGAACTGCATTTTTTTATTGCAGATTCAGGCATATGTCCTGGCAATAATACAATTTTTAAATAGGTACCTAGTCACAGTGTATGGTGTACGTACGACTAATGAGTGCTCCATATGATCTAGCCTTCTATAAATATTATAATATACGTTTTAACTCGTCGTGTGTTTATCTTCATCCAACTCCTCCTCTACGGTACTCCTCATCATGTCACTCCTCCGTCCCTCCGCAAGGTGACAATCTTTTTCACTATCATCAGACTAATATTATAAAGGCGAAAGTTTGTATGTGTGTATGTGAATGACTGTTACTCCTTTACTCTCAAACAGCTGAACGGATTTGCATATAATTTTGAATTAGGATAGTTCCTGATAGATAACTTATACTTGTATTGTATTTGTAGTGTATTTGTATTGTATTGTATTGTATTGTATTGTATTGTATTGTATTGTATTGTATTGTATTGTATTGTATTGTATTGTATTGTATTGTATTGTATTGTATTGTATTTGTATTTGTATTGTACTTGTACAAGAGACAGTCCCTGGAAGTACGGATCCCGTAACCGGTCCCACATAATAGGAAAGCAAGCGGACTGTATTATAAAAGGTTTATTAGGTACTTGATGAGGCAAAGAAAAATGGAGGAATACATTTTTCCACCACACTTCAGTAGACGATTTGACTCCCTTTCTGCGATTTTTTAATTAATCAATCTGCCTGCCTGCCTATCCCTTTCCATCTTGGGGTCGGCTTCCAGTCTAACCGGATGCAGCTGAATACCAATATTTTACATGGAGCGACTGTCTATCTGAAAAAACTCCACAACCCTTACTGGGTAATACGATACCCCTTGGTAAGACTGGTTGTCAGACTTTCGGGCTTCTGACGACCTATAACGACTGTCAAAGATCCACGATTGACAGTCGAGACCAACGGCTTATCGTTCCTTCCAAGGCATGGAGGAGTCTCGGTATATTAAGATGGTCACCCATCCATGGACCAAACCCCGGCAAGCGTAGCTTAACCTGATGGATCGACCTGCGCGGCTGTTATTACTTTAGCCACGAGCTCCTTCTATTATACTTTAATGGCCTCATAATACCGTTTTTAATTTGCATTGTAATATCTAACTGCAGTTTTATATACAGGACGTCCGTTTCCATGACCTTTACGATAAAGGAGATTTATAACACCCACCATGCACTTACTGGGCTATCCTGAACCTGTGATTATGTGGAATTCCACATACCCGTCTGCGGGCGAGCTCTAGCTTGATAACCTACGCGGAGTTTACAAGCCTGATTAATGCAGTTATTTGAGGCAATAACGAAACTAGTAACATGCAATCACTTGAAGCAATTTGTAATTTTGCAGTATTTATTGCAAGTGCCTATAATAGTCGGTGTTGGTTAAATGGGCCTAACTTAAGAAATATAAATTCTGAAATTTTTTGTCACACATTTATAGTATCATTTTCAGGGTTCCGAAAGTCCGAATGAAAAACGTAACCCTAATAGGATCACTTGTGTGTTCGTCTGTCTTTCTGTCCGTCTGTCACAGCCAATTTATTCCAAATCTGCTGGACCTATAGAGATGAAATTTGGTACACATGTGAATACTTGTGACCCAAATTCAAACTTGTGCCCTAATTAAATTAATTTGGAATATGGAGGTCACTTTTGGGGTAAAAAGCTTTACGATGTAGATATAAATAAAAGGGCACATTGTGAGGTTCTCGAATGTATTTTTTTCATAATTTTAAAATGTAATAATATACTTCCAAAAAAGAAAATACACTAAAAATTAAAAAAAATAACTTTAATTTCGGAAGTTGGTGTCTGTGTTTTAATTCTTCGTTTTTTGACATCGACTGCCGAAATTAAAGTTATTTTTTAATTTTTAGTGTATTTTCTTTTTTGGAAGTCGGTTGTTTTTTTTTCAAGTTTTTTATTTTTCGTTTTTTAATTGTTATACCCCAGAACTAAAAACCCCAATAAAATGGAACGTGGAATTTAAACGTACTCGTAATTGGAGAAAACCAAAACGTCATCTTTTTGTTCAGTTTTTCAAAAAGCGCTGAAGCAATAAAAATATGGGACCACCTCGGGAGTACTCGTATATTCTTTCGGATAAAAAAACAATTTTGAAAATCGGTCCACAACTGACAGAGAAATCGATGGACATACATAAAAAAAAAACACATACAGTCGAACATAGAACCTCCTCCTTTTTCGAAGTCGGTTAAAAATAGATGACATTTACGACGCAAAATGTAAATGTAAGAATCGTAGCAGATGTCGTTTCTTCTAACCCCCATGAGATAAAGGTGTCTGTTTTTATGCTAAAAATGTATCTTTATATATAAAACAAGGTCGGGTTAGTTACACCATTTATAGCTCAAGGACGGCTGGATCGATTTTAATGATCTTTGAATTGTTGGATTCGTCTCCGCTCCGAATAGGAGAATAAATAACTATTAAAACATCGGCAATATTTAAGAAGAACAAAATATGAAGGCAATTATTTTTCACAAACGTTTTGTATGGAACGGGTTTTTTTTATTTATTCTGAGGCAGTACGAAGTTCGCTGGGCCAGCTAGTATAATAATAAAACAAAGAGTAATTTCAAACAGTGCTTTAAATTTAGATAAAATGTACACAAAAATATCTGACACAACCATGTGTTCCGCTGAACTTTCACTCACTTTGTAACAGTATTTAAACTGTGACTGCACTCTAAAATTTTATACTTTTTGAAACACGTATGGCGCACGTGATAGGACACAGAATAGTATATCAGTACTGAACTCAGCTACTGTGTGGAAACAAGCGCAGAAGTTGAAATGGGCATTTAAATAAAAATAATAAGAGTCTGTAATCTGATAGTCTCACACGTCACAATCCATTAATTTTAATGTTTGTGCGTGGACCTTGGCAACTGGGCTAAACCCAATTGCAAATTTCCCTTTGTGCCTATTGACCTGAATTTGATATGCCTCCTGCTTGTTAAGAAGGGAAGTGGAAAGTATGTTTTTTCCCACTCCTCCGCTTTCGTTGTAGGGCCCAAGACAGTTAACCGTTTCTCCAGGACTCGTCAAGCTTCATTGCCTTGGCGTTTTTCTTTCAGGAGTTGCAGCGGTTGGAATAATGTGGCGGGCTTGTCCCAAAAAAGTGGCCAAGAGCGAGTCGGACTCGCGCAAAAAGGGTTCCGAATTAATCATATTTTTTTAGGGAGTGCCTCTACCATACTATTTTTTTTTGCTATGTTACTGCAATTTACGATTTTAGGTTTTTTTTCTAATGCTTCTTGACATATTCATGATTCAACGGCGTTATCTTTTGATGGCGTTTGATTTTTTACTGCTCCAAGGGATGGCAGACCTGAGTATTTGATATTAATTTCAGCTTGATATCCAAATATACCACGCGTTCCTGTGGAAAAAGGTCTTGACAGACGGGAAAACGGATAGACGGATAACAAATTGATCCTATAAGCTTTCCGTTTTGTCATTCAGAAGTTCGGAACCCTAAAAAAAGAGTTAGTAATTCCATATGGTTAAAATACCTAGAGCGCCACTCTGAGACTTTTGGTCCATACACCCCTCAGACTACTCACTAATTCACAAGGAGCGCAAGAGAAGTAAACTTTGTGTAAATTATTTCATCACCACTGCTCTCAAAACGGTGAAGGAAAACATCGTGAGGAAACATGTAACATGTCCTAGAACCAAAAATTCGAAGACATGTGACATCCACCAATCTGCATTGGGCCCGCGTGGTGGATTATGGCCCACACCCTCTCATAGAGAGGAGGCCTGTGCCCCAGCAGTGGGGACATTACAAAGGATGATGATGATGACAAGAGAAGTCGATGAGGGACGCTTTGGGAAGACCTATGTCTAGCAGTAACCAGCGTTGGCTATAATGATGACTGGGGCAAAGGCCTCTTTTAGAAGGTAGAACAGTGGAAGAAATGAGCATTGATCGATACACTTGATTTCAGTAAATTATTCTAGATTCCTGATCTTTCAACAGTATTATATTACTTCAACTGTCAAGATCAATGTAATGATACTTAATTTGTTAAAAACCATCCAGCCGTTTAGGTTTTTTTTTTTTTTTTTGGGGGGTGGGAAATCATCCTATGACTTCTTCTGCTCTAGTGTGGAGCGGAAGGGCGTGTCAGACTCTTACTGACTAAAACCCATCCCTGTTCCTCCCTGCCTTGAGTGCCCAGGGGCGAGGCAACTCTTTCGAATTTATCCTCCACCCCCTATTTTATTAGGTTACAGGGCGTACCAAAGAAATAGACATACATACATATAAACTCTCGAAAAACCTTACCCTCCTTCTGGGGTTTTCGGGTAAAAACCAAATCGTCAGACTGGGTGATCGAATCGTATTTAAATCTTTACTAAAAAAAACTATTTTCTTACAATTCTGATCTTTTTTTTTTTGTAGGTCTGGACAATTATCCAATGACTTCTACCGCTCCGGGTGAAGCGGGAGGGTGTGTCAGACTTTTACTGACTAAAACCCAACCCGTTCTCCTTCAGTGGCCTGAGTGCCAAGGGCCGTGGTAACTCTATTTCGAATTTATCCACAAGCCCAGGGAGGCATCGGCCTGACGGGCCCCGTCGGTATTGCTGACATTTCTTTGAGGCGCGCGTGAAACACTACGCGCCGGAGACTATCGGGCCTAGTCCTGATCGGACGGCGAGATACCCACTACTCGCCGTCCGCAGGCCAAAAATTTTGATCTGACTACCAACTGCAGTGGTACTTATTTGTTTTAGTTCCAACTGCATCAGACTGCTTGAAAAATTACTTTTTAGTAGCTTTTTGCAGTCGGGTTTTTTTGAAAATTTACAATTTTATGTAGTGTACCTTCTGTCCTCTTACATTTTCAGGTAGCAAAGGTAACTTTTACGTGATGTTAATGGTTGCCTAGGTAACCTAGTGTGGAAAGTTATGGTCGTTAGTGAGTTCACGATTAATGGCTGTTTAATCTCTTTCCTAACTGGCAAATTGTTTGCGTTTGTTAGCTATCATAGCCGTGGCGGAAAAAATGATGTTCTGTTTAAAAGTTACTTGGTTTAATGCCTTTATTATGTTAATGGTGGTTTGGCGTGCCGGTAGCGAATATGATTTTTTTTTAAGGTTTTAATGGTATTTGATCACCATGCTGTGGCCTTGTTTCTTTTAAATTCAGTTGGCAAAATGGGGTTTTATAGACTCGTCAGACGAGTCTTTTAAATCCCATTTATATATAATAGGTACTCGTAATAAAAATATCCAATGTGAGAAGAACTTGACTCACATACTGGAATGCCCATACACCTGCACTATGAAGGACCTTTACCCTGTAAATCCCTGCCCGGGGGTGGAGGATAAATTCGAAAGAGTTACCTCGCCCCCGGGCGCGTAGGGCAGGGAGGAACAGGGGTGGGTTTTAGTCAGTAAGAGTCTGACACGCCCTTCCGCTCCACCCCAGAGCGGAAAGAGTCATAAGATGATTTCCCACCCCCCAAAAAAAAAAAAAAACCCTGTAAATCCAATACACTGTAACTACGAAAAACTGATTTTGAGAAAATGAGAAAATACTTTTTATTTTGCTTTTCGAAGATCTCGAAACTCTTCGAAGAGACTCTAAAATTTTCTTTAGAAAGTATTTAGTGTTTGCTATCAATTTAAAGCTAATTCTATGAGCTATCTAGCCCAATATGTTTTATATATATGTACAATATACATAATGAGTAATGAGGATAACTTGTGTTGCCGTAATAGTCGTCGGAACCGAAGGAAGAAATTGTTAAGGCAATACACTGTATTTTTAACCGACTTCAAAAACGATGAGGTTCTCAATTCGTCTGTATGTTCTTTTTTTTATATGTTTGTTACGCGATATCTCCGCCATTTGTGAATAGATTTTGATGATTATTTTTTTGTATGATAGGCTTCAGAGGTGATCCCATATAAATTTTATCGAAATTAATTCAGCACTTTTTGAAAAAAAATAACATAAACAAAAAATATGTATACGTACACAGATGACGTTTTGGTTGTCTTCAAATGTTAAAATTCCATGTTATAACATGGAATTTTATAACTTTAATATTAAGTTTTACTTCTGGTGTAAAAGAACATTAAAAAAAAATAAAAAAAAACTAAAAAGTGGAAAATAAAAAACTTTTTTCAAAAAATACAACCGACTTCTAAAAATTGCAAAATAACTTTAATTTCGGAAATCGGTGTCAAATAACGAAGAAACAAAAAAATATGTACACCAAAAAAATATGTTTGACCAAGCCAACAAACTGTAACTACAGTTTGTTGGCTTGGTCAAACAGGGGTCCTATGAACGCTACTGACGCTGCAATTAATGTGGTCAGCTTCTGGGCCCAAAGTGCTTAAAATGTTAGGAAAACAACGAAAGAAGAAGAAGATACTATTTTTATAGCTATAGGCAAATGATCAGCTTCAAAATTATTTAGAAAAACAAAAAATAAAATTCTGCTTATTCATTAAAATAAGCAAAAAAATCAAGCAATTCCAATTAAATCAAAAACCATTTTGATACTCGCCTAAAATTTATTTACTGTACTAATCATGTTTTAATAAAGTTCATAAATAATGAAAATTCTAAACTTAATTGAAATACTTCTGCAAAATATATTGATAATTCAATTTGTTTTAGATACACCTTAGAATTTTAGATTAGAATTTTGAATTGTTAACAAAATGTGTGTTACCTAACTTTAGGGAATAATCACACTGCCTCATTTAAAAAAGTGATGATACTGCCGTCCTTTTTTTTATCCACGACCCCAGGCAGGTATCGGCCAGACGAGCCCCGTCAGGTACCTGAATAGTTACTGACTAAAACCCACCCTTGTTTCTACAGTTGCCTGTGCCAAGGGTCGCGGTGACTCTCTTTTTAATTTATCCGCGACTCAAGGTAAAGTTTCGTTATCTGACATAAGGGTTTTCGTTTTTAATGCCACATTAATCACCCAAAAATTCTCTATCGATCTCTCTAAGTTGTATTTTTCTACCATCAATAAATTCCGAAATAAAAACCCTGGAACGTAATGGTGATTTTATTCATCACCATTAAGTTACAGGGTCTTTTTTTCGGAGGGTGGGAAAACATCAATGTACTTCTCCCGCTCTGGGTGGAGCGGGAGAGCGTGTCAGACTATTACTGACTAAAGTCCACCCTTGTTCCTTCAGTTGCCTTGGCCTTGACCGAGGTAAATCTTTTTCAAAATTATCCACCACCACCGATTAGTTCCCTAGATTTCTAATTAATTCAACACTGCATTTTTTTCGCGTAACTCAGAATGTGATTTTGTAAGGTAGGTAGGGCATTACTGCTTTGTGGCCGGCAGAGCAAAGATTCTGATTTTGTTCTCGTCATAAAAAAATGAATAACCATAAAAAAGTTCATAAAAGTCACTTATCAATCCCAAACCTTATAGACTTTCGACAATGTTATAGCTGATAAAATGTCACTTTGTCTAGGCCCTAATATAGATTTTATTTGTATATATAAAATTCAAAGTCCTGACTGACTGATTGACATATCAACACACAGCCTAAACCGCTGGCCCTAGTGACATGAAATTTGGAGGGTGTGTTCTTTGTGAAGAGTAGGTATAGACTAAGAAAAGGTTTTTCGAAATTCAACCCTTAAGAGGGTGAAAAAGAGATTGAAAGTTTTTAACGGTGGAAGTCCTAATTCCACGCAGGCGAAGCCGCTGGCAGAAACTAGTTATAATATAAGAGCAGTGGTGGCCCAGGCAGGCGCCTTACTTTGTGTAAATTATTTCATCACCACTGCTTTCAAAATGGTAAAGGGAAAATATCGTGAGGAAAATTCATAAACATGTGACATCCACCAATTCATAAACTTGTGACATCCACCAATTCATAAACTTGTGACATCCACCAATTCATAAACTTGTGACATCCACCAATTCATAAACTTGTGACATCCACCAATTCATAAACTTGTGACATCCACCAATTCATAAACTTGTGACATCCACCAATTCATAAACTTGTGACATCCACCAATTCATAAACTTGTGACATCCACCAATTCATAAACTTGTGACATCCACCAATTCATAAACTTGTGACATCCACCAATTCATAAACTTGTGACATCCACCAATTCATAAACTTGTGACATCCACCAATTCATAAACTTGTGACATCCACCAATTCATAAACTTGTGACATCCACCAATTCATAAACTTGTGACATCCACCAATTCATAAACATGTGACATCCACCAATTCATAAACTTGTGACATCCACCAATTCATAAACTTGTGACATCCACCAATTCATAAACTTGTGACATCCACCAATTCATAAACTTGTGACATCCACCAATTCATAAACTTGTGACATCCACCAATTCATAAACTTGTGACATCCACCAATTCATAAACTTGTGACATCCACCAATTCATAAACTTGTGACATCCACCAATTCATAAACTTGTGACATCCACCAATTCATAAACATGTGACATCCACCAATTCATAAACTTGTGACATCCACCAATTCATAAACTTGTGACATCCACCAATTCATAAACTTGTGACATCCACCAATTCATAAACTTGTGACATCCACCAATTCATAAACATGTGACATCCACCAATTCATAAACTTGTGACATCCACCAATTCATAAACTTGTGACATCCACCAATTCATAAACTTGTGACATCCACCAATTCATAAACTTGTGACATCCACCAATTCATAAACTTGTGACATCCACCAATTCATAAACTTGTGACATCCACCAATTCATAAACATGTGACATCCACCAATTCATAAACATGTGACATCCACCAATTCGCATTCAGCTGCGTAATGGATTACGGCCCATTCCCTCTCCTTGAGAGAATGCTTGTGTCCCAGCAGTGCAAGTGGAAACGTGATTGCTGATTATGATACGACATGTTTAATATTATAATCATCATTCTCCTGCCCTTATCCCAATTTATTTGGGGTCGGCGCAACATGTCTTTTTCTTCCATACTCCTCTATCTCTGTAGTCACCAGCTTTTTACCCATATCTTCTTTCACACAGTCTAACCATTGTTTCTTTGGCCTTCCTCTACTCTTATAGCCATCCACATCCATACACAAGACTAATAATACTATAATACAAAACAACTATACTACACCACTATAATATAAAACTTGTTACTAACATAGAAATATAAGATCTACTAACACTATCGATAAGGGTTAAGTTAGCAAAATCATATTGTTGTGTACTCGTATGTCGTTAATTTGTGGCAAATAAATTCTTTTTCTTTCTTTCTTTCTTTCTTTCTTTCTTTCTTTCTTTAATACTATTTAATAATACAAAGAGGTAAAGTTTGTGAGTTTGTGAGGTTGTAGGGGGTAACCTCTGGATCTATTGAACCGATTTTGAAAATTCTTTTACCAATAGAAAGCCACGTTATTTGTGAGTGTCATCGGCTAAATTATTAAAATTTTTGAAATCAACGCTGACGAAGTCGCGGGCGAAGCGCTAGTGTTTAAATAAACAATATTAATCTCTATAACTCTTTTCATCAGGTGGGAAGGCACCTTGCTTATCTAACGAAAACTCATAGAAATACCAATTAGGAACCATAATTAATCAACAGAACAAAGACAATAATTAGTCTCGTCTTAAAATTTCATCCAAACTAACATTAGTCCAACCGAGACGCTATTAAGTCTCCCCGAATATTAATGTGACACTTTATTCTATTAAACCCTCAACTTGACAAAACACCTCAATTTGTTCCGACACTCACAAAAAACACGAATAAAAAACTTAAGACAGCTTCCATCGCCTTTTTTGTTTATAAAAAATTAAGAGGTCCAGGGTTTACAACCAGCAATGAATACGAAATGGAAAGTTTTGTCATTAAATGGAGGATTTCTAAGCAGGACAGTATAATTAAGGTCTGAGGAAGAATTCGATTAGCGCATCGTAGGGGGTGGGTGGGAGTAAATGTTACTGGGTCAAGGGTCGTGCCTTCAGTTTTATTGTGCACTAGCGACCCGCCCCGGCTTCATACGACCGTCATAATTTTTTGGTTGATAATGCAACATATTCTTATACAGGGCGACTGGTAATTAGTGACCGATTCTTAAACATTGTGCTCATGATAACAAACAACTTTCCCAAAGAAACTAATGAGACAGAACGGCGTCAAGCGGCAAACAGCTGATAGATCAAAGGCGCGCACGCGCGAATTTCATACGGCTGTTGTGTTATTGTGATAAAAGTGAATCAGTATAAATAAATGTTACTTTGAGAAAGTTGTTTGTTAACATGAGTAAAATCACGTGTTTAAGTATCGGTCGCTATTTACCAGTCACCCTGTATAAGAATATTTTATATAAATAATAATATTTTGTAAAACCACTCTTATATGCTAGTGTAAAATGAATTTAAAGTCACTACGTGAAATACACTTTAGAATTTGACTGAGCAATCAGCCAGATGAATCACTCACTGAAATTTAAAAAAAAACATTGCAAACATACCAACCCCTTTGTGAAAACTCACAAAATATAAACAATGCTCACCAATTTCAAAACAAGAATTTGAAAAATGTGTAACACAACCGCAAGCTTCAAAGCTTTACCCATATTTATTTGTTAACACAAATTGCCTGAAATTAACAATCATTAAATATAGCTTTCGGGCAACAATTAACAACAATTTGTTTTCCTAATTAACTTTTATTAGCTTATTGTGTGGCTGAAGACAAAACGAAAAGGTCGTGCTCAATTTGAAATTTGATTTATGGTGGAACAGAATTTGTTCCACTGCGGTCGTAAAGAGTTTGGTAGAGGTTTGAGACAGCAAGTGAACCGGCAAGTGGATAAAAAATAATGAGCACACGATAAATGTTATTTGCAAAGCAAATAATACCATTGTTTAAAAAAAAATATTTTCAAAAAACCAGGCTGTAAAAAACAACTAAAAAGTTCTAAACAAGTCACTTTCCAAGCAATCTGATGCAGTTGGTGTCAGTTATTTTAGTTCAATATTATTGATTTAATGCCACCAACTGCATCAGTCTGCTTGGAAAGTGACTTGTTTGGAACTACTAGATTTTGATAAAAAATATATAGTAATATACAGCATGTAACAAAAACCCTGTCCGATCCAATAAAGGCGTATTCCTGGTTTAAGTACATACTAGAAAAAGTTGTAAAAAAAATGTACTTAACTCATAATACCAAAAGTTATAGATTTTTTATTTAAAAATAAAATTAAAAAATATGCGAAATTTAACACTAAATATGGCAAATTTTCGTGATTTGACAACACTCCACCGGCCGGTGAAATCTTTTAATTTTTACCTTTTTTTATTTCAAACGATACCGCCCTGCAATAGCCGCGCTATAGGCACTCTGTCTCGCTCAGGCGGCATGTTTGAAACGAAACAGTAGGTAAACTTTGTCGAGCGCTCAGTGTTGCCTTTGATAAGTTTTTCTTTGTTTTTAATTAATTATTTTCATTGGGGAAAATAATTATATCGTACCTATTAAATGATTACGTATATGTGTACGCAGTACGATACCAAGTATAAAGTATACCAGGGGTTGTAAACAATCAAACACTTCAGTTTATTTTTAAATCTGTATATTGCTTCTCTATTTCCTATGACACGTAATAAATATTCTTTACACATAAATGTTCACTGTAAATATTATTATACATATACATTCACTGTAAATAATGTACTTTTGAGTATTGCTTTCGCTTACCAGTCTTCAACTGACTCGAGTGATCGCGCGCGCCAGCTTATATCTGCTTGGTCTCCCCACTAAAGCGGGGAGAACTACTTGCTTTGATTACGTAGTGATACGTAATCAAAACAAGTACCAAAAAAAACATTGCGCACGCGAACATCGGATGTCAATACAAATTTTAAATATTATCTTTAAACACTTTAACATTTTAATACAAATGAAATAAATAAATTAGTAGATTAAAAATAAAAATGTACATTGTTCATAATAAACATTAAGGAGTTCAGTCTCTATTAAATATCACATAAACATAATTCATTTCTAACATTCGGCCTTTCCTGATACAAAGTTTGTCCTCAAACTTACGAGCATGCAAAATCATTTACAACATTATATAATTATTTCATCTAATGTCATACCAAGTTCATTAGGCTTTGGTATAACATATCGTGGAGTGATTCTATCAACGCTCACTCTGTATCATCACACAGTTGCAAGTGGATCTATCAACACTTGCACCAGTGTATCCGACCATGATAGTGGATCTATCAACACTTCTCACAGTCGTATCAAACCTTTAAGTGGATCTATCAATACTCATAAACACTCATAATCATATCAAATACCTTGGAGTGGATCTATCAACACTCACAAAGTAATCACATACACACAAGTGGATCTATCAACACTTGTATCAGTGCATCCGACTATGATAGTGGTTCTATCAACACTTCTCATAGTCGTCTAAACTTGCGAGTGGATCTATCAACACTCATAATCATATCAATTACCTTGGAGTGGCTCTATCAACACTCACAAAGTAATCACATTTCGTAAGTGGATCTATCAACACTTACATTTGTTAGTAAATAACATTTTACATTTTACAGAAAAACTTAGTTTGCTGCATGTGACATCTATATATTTTAATCGCTGCTTGAATCGTTATTGCTAAGGTCACTTTCTGAATCTTCATGTGTTGTGATTTTGATCCATGGTTGTATACGATCAGCGGCCCAGACATTACAATAGTTTTTCTGAGAAATGTTAGTACCTTCTATACTTGAAACCTCATATCTGTCATTTCCAAGGACTTTAGATATTTGAAAGGGTCCTGTATATTTAGGGAGTAGTTTTTTACTTTTTCCGTCATTGCCAGGGACTGGTTTTAATATTTTTACTAAATCTCCTACAGTGTAAGTTCTAGCTTTCATTCTTTTTGTGTCAAACCTTGATTTTTGTTTATCTTGATCTTTATTAATGTGTTGACTTATTTGTTCTCTGATTTCTTGTAATGAACCTTGCTGACGTGTATCATTTAATATTTCTGAAAACATATTATCTCCTTTGCTATTCATTTGTATACCAAATAAAGCTTCTGATGGTGCTTTTCCTATCCCTTTATTTATAGTGTTATTTAATCCCCATTGTAATTTTCCTAAGACAGTGTCCCAAAGCCTTTCACCTAATTTATCTGTATATGCAGTCAAAGCATCTAACACCGTCCTATTATACCTCTCCACTTGTCCATTCGATCTAGGGGATGCTACGGCGTTTAAAATATGTTTAACGTTTGATTCTTTACAGAATTTCTCGAAATCCTTTGAAGTGAAAGAAGAACCTCTGTCTGATATGACTCTATTAGGGTAGCCAAAAATAGAAAATATGTCTTCCAGGGCACGTATAGTAGGTAAAGACTTCACGTTTCTTAAAGGTTTTAAAAGACAAAATTTTGTAAAACCGTCTACTAACACAAGCAGATAACAATTCCCTTTAGAACTCTTTATGAAGGGTCCCAAATGATCTATGTGTACTGTATCAAATGGTTTGTCAACCTTATGTATCGGGTGTAAAAACCCTTCTTTAGGACCTGCCGGCTCTTTGCTATATGCACATTCGAGGCAAAATTTAACATATTTACTGACAAAACGTTTCATTTTTGGAAACCAGAAATCCTTTCTTATTTTATTTAAGGTTTTCTCAATACTGAAATGACCAATATCATCGTGATTTAACTTGCACAATTGAAATCGAGCGCATTTGGGTACTACCCATTTTAGCTCATTGTTTACTTTTCGGAATAAAGTATTCTTCTTAACAACGTAATTCTTTTTAATATCAATATATTCTTCATCTTCTAACATTTGCCGAATACGCTGAGTTTTAGCATCATTCAACTGTAAACTCAGTAGCCAGTCTTCCTGATTTATTCTTAGAATGGATGGTATAAATTCTTGACAATTTTCCGTTACTTGAGGTTGAGGATTCCTACTCAGGGCATCAACGTGAGACATCGAATGCCCTGGTTTATACTGAACGTCAAAGTTAAACTCTTGAATTGCTATCCACCAACGTGCTATTCTAGGTACTAAATCTCTTTTTGTAAGTGTTGCGCGTACGGCATTACAGTCCGTTATTAACGTAAATTTTAATCCCAGAAGATATACACGAAATCTTTGTAACGATTCTACGACTGCTAACGTTTCTAACTCGTAAGCGTGATATTTCTGTTCATCTAAACTAGTTTTTCTACTAAAATATGCAATAGGTTTAGTGACCCCTGTTTCACTTTTCTGAATTAATATTCCGGCTAAACCGTATTTACTTGCATCGGTATGTAGGAGTCTCGTTTTTAGGATCATACATTCCTAATAAGGGACGTTGAATGAGAGCAACCTTCAGATGAGTAAAGGATTGTTCCTGCTCTGTTCCCCAATACCATGGACAGTTTTTTCTAGTCAAATCAGTTAAGGGACGCGCTATAGTTGCAAAACTTTTGATAAATTTTCTAAAGTAACTTGCTAGTCCTATAAATTGCCTAACTTCATGAATATTCCGCGGCGTAGGGAAATGTTCAACCACAGTGATTTTCGCTCGCCCTGGTCTAACTCCGCTTTCGCTTATCTCATAACCAAGATATTCTAGTTCAGTCTTAAAGAAATTACATTTTTGTAAATTTAATGTTAAACCGGCTTCCTTTAATAGTTTTAATACTTCTTCTAAATGTTCGAATTCTTCATTAAAATTCTTACCCGGTATTAAAATGTCATCCATGTAAGCGAGAGCAGAGTTAAATCTAGCATTTCCTAAGACTCTATTTATAGTCCTCTGAAAAACTGCTGGAGAATTGACCAACCCAAACGGCATTTTTTTAAATTGATATAACCCGTCGGGAGTTATAAAGGCTGTGAGGTGTCTACAATCTTCTCTTATCGGAATCTGGTAGTACCCGCTAGCTAAATCTAAACTAGAAAAATATTGATTACCATTGAGCATATCTAATTGATCATCAATACGAGGCATAGGAAAATGGTCTTTCTTTGTCTTACGATTAAGGGCTCTGAAATCCACACATAGTCTATATCCTCCAGTCTTTTTAGTAACTAATATGATGGGACTTGCATAGGATGACTTTGAGTCTTCAACAATATCATTGTCTAAAAGTTCGCTAACCATGTCACGAACAACGTTTCTTTCTACATAACTAAGCCGATAAGGTCTGTGTACAACAGGAGTTTTATCATCTAATTCAATATTCATTTCTGATAAACTAGTACAACCTAATTCAGACATATTTTGAGCAAAACATACTCTATATTTATTTATGAGCTCTATAATTGAATTAATTTGGTCATCGGAAAGATCAGAATTAATATTGACATCCTCTCGATTTATCGGTTCTAAATTAGTGGTGTCCATGATTCGTTTACAATTAATAGCGGTATTTGCCTTACTTTGAGTTATTACATTAGCTCTAGTCAAAACAGAACCTTTTTGAAATTTAACGAATTCTTTCGATAAGTTTTTAATACCAACCCTACATTTCCCCTCATGCAAATTGTATACTCCTCCTAACACACAATAATTTATAGGGCCTATATTTCTAATGCTATGTTCAATAAGAAAATCACAATTCGCGTTGTTATCATTTGTGCAATCTATAAAGTCAAAATCTTTTATAGACGTGCTAGCAGAGATACGTAACACTACTCTTTCCTGATTACTTGTTTCGGCTGGTAAATTGGTTAATTCAGATAAATTTGTGCGTTTCAAAATATTTAATCTATCATTTGTTTTAATTACTAATACTTCAGGTAGTTCTGTAAAGTTCTGACCTACAAGTAACGGCTCGATCAATACTGAAGGTTCGACCACAAATGCATCTATTTCAGCAGTTATTTCTCCTAGAGATAATTTAATACGAGTCTGGCCTAAAGGTGTATATATGTTGTTTCCGAATCCACGGATAGCCGGTAAATCATTCTCAGACTTGGGCAACCCATTTTTATCAACTATTTCTTGGCTAATAAGTGTGCAGTCACTACCAAAATCTATAAAACATTCACAAGGAATGGTATCATTAATAATTACTTGTTTACGAAATTTGTCGTCAATTTTATCAGAACGAGTTAACATAGTTTTCTTGTCTTGGGGCTGAGATTTAGTGTTGTTACTCGATTTGTTAAAGTAACAATCGGTAAATTTGTGTCCAAACCGATTACACTTATCACATTTAATTTTTGGCTTTGTACAAGTAAAGGTTTTGTGACCCTTCTCTTTACAATTATAACATACAATGTCAGTCATACTACGACATTGTGTACTACGATGTCCCGGTTTGTTGCATTTACTACAGATCAAATCAGTTTTATTATTAGTGACACGTGAATTAGATTCTTTACCCAAGTCTTTTAAGAATTTGAGAAATTCTTCTGGATCAGTTAGTCTAGCCGATGAAGCACTCGACCTTACCATCCTATCATCTATTCCAAATATTAAACAATCAACTGCCTTCTTTCCGTGAATATCGCAAGCATTTAAAAGGGTTATTTTATCAAAATAATAATCCTCTATGGGTTCACCTAATTTCATTCGTCTATCTAACATTTCTGTTAATAAAACACCATAGTTACTTTCAGAAGGAAAAGCTCTAATTAACCGCTCTTGCCATTCTGTCCAAGTTAAAAGAATCGTTTGAAGACCCTCGTACCATTTCTTAGCGTGGCCTGTCAATTTTGGTAGGGCAAAGTGAACAGTTTGTTCGTCAGTCCAATTGTAAATTTTAGCACATTCGTTAACCTTTGTAATCCAGTGATCAATTCTCTGATTTTTCTGAATAGGATCAAAATTTGGTATAATGTTTTTATCATATGAGATACCATATGCAGCAGGTTTTAAAAGTCTTTGTAACAGTAAGGCAAAATCATTATTACTAATATTAATACTTGCATTCTCACCACTCTGCAACTGCAATGCTGCTGGAGTTGTTTCACGAACATATACATTGGGAGGCGGCTCAAGTATCCTTGTCCCCGAAGTTCCCGCAACTGGTTCATGAACACTCTGCAACTGCGATGCTGCTGGAGTTGATTCACGAACATCTACGTTGGGAGGCAGCTCATACACCCTTTTTCCCGATGTTTCCGCAACTGGCTCAGGAACTGATTCAATTGTAGTAGCATTGCGAATTTCTTTTTCTGGTATTAACTGAAAAAAACATTTTTGACACGTACAGTTTAAAAAATCTAAGAATCATTTATAAGATAAGGGAAAGTGATTAAAATAGATAATCGGAAAGAAAAAGAAATAATTTAAATGTTTGCAACAGCTGTTTAAGTTTTAACGGTATTAATTCAAATATGCATTCAAGCAGAGGGTCTGTTTTTTAATTTAAGAGTTTAAACCATGTTGTGTATCTGAATATAACTCCCAAACAAAAGGTATTGGTGCGGATTCTGTTGTGCACAAACTAAACCTATTTTAGGCTATCCCTATCCTTTTCCCCTCAATAAAACAAGAAAGAGACGGACGTAAATTAGAGGTGTCAAATTTAGTTGAACTGATATTTCCATACAAATTAAAGGTACACGTAAAAACATGTCGATTAAAAACACGGTGAAGCGCAAGGCGCAAACTAGTTTGACATCTCTAACTCAGTTCATAGCTATAGCCGTCCTTTTCTCGCACTGCCCTTTAGTAAAAGATAGCGATTCCCCAATTTTAGTTTAGTCATTGAACTAGAGAATCGGCACCATTTAGTAAGTATGTAAAAAGAAAACTCATGAAGGGTAGAAGACAAAAAAAAAAAAATTAAAATAAATAAATAAATAAACACTAGGTACTCGCCTGTTGTGTCATGGCTCCATTTATCGGTTGACTGTGTGAAGTTACATGTCTATGGTTTGCACCGACTGCTTGATCACTTGGCGTCTTATTGCGTTTTCTTTTCCGCATAGAACTGGTTCTCAATATTACGCTTGTGTCTCGGCGAGAATGAGATCTTTTTCTGCGACGGGATCTCCGTTCTAACTCGGCAGAACTTTCACGTTGAGCACGCGATTTTTTTCTGCGTCGGGATTCTGATACCGATTCAGATGAACTGTCACGTTGAGAACGCGCATTATGTCTACATCTAGAACTACGTTCAGTTTCATGGCCACTTTCCATTTTTGCGCGGCTTACACCACTTCTGATATAAAGTATACCAGGGGTTGTAAACAATCAAACACTTCAGTTTATTTTTAAATCTGTATATTGCTTCTCTATTTCCTATGACACGTAATAAATATTCTTTACACATAAATGTTCACTGTAAATATTATTATACATATACATTCACTGTAAATAATGTACTTTTGAGTATTGCTTTCGCTTACCAGTCTTCAACTGACTCGAGTGATCGCGCGCGCCAGCTTATATCTGCTTGGTCTCCCCACTAAAGCGGGGAGAACTACTTGCTTTGATTACGTAGTGATACGTAATCAAAACAAGTACCAAAAAAAACATTGCGCACGCGAACATCGGATGTCAATACAAATTTTAAATATTATCTTTAAACACTTTAACATTTTAATACAAATGAAATAAATAAATTAGTAGATTAAAAATAAAAATGTACATTGTTCATAATAAACATTAAGGAGTTCAGTCTCTATTAAATATCACATAAACATAATTCATTTCTAACACAAGTAACACCCTTCAGGGTTTTACTACGATTCTAAAAACGTAATTCACTTAAATTTAGGAAAATAATAAAGTGATTATTGTGTCAAAACACTCGACTGTAAAAATAACTTGACCGCTGACGCTCACGCTGGAGGAGTGCCATACGTGGCGGATCTTGATCGCCAGGATCAGGTGAGACCATATTACGGTCTCTCCAGATATAGTAATAAGTATTTGTTTTCTCACCACAATAAATATTGCAGACATTGTTACACTAAGGTACATTCATATTATAATAACGTTTACTGTGTGAGACTGGTGCCTAAGCTAGGCTGTATGGGCCTCTGTTTCAGGTCACCAGGTCTCCACCCTCTGGCAGTTACTAAACATTTCATAGAAAAATTAATAAAATTATGCTTTTACAATACTTTGAAATATGTCTATAGCTAAACTTAGTGATAAAAAAAAAATCAGAAAACAAATAAATAAAAATTGTATGGTTTGGTGTAGTGTTAGTATTGTTAGTAAATACTTGTAGTGAGAGCGTGAGTAAGTAGATGTGTTTCGTGTGTGTATGTCTTTTTCTTTGAGAGTGCATATGTGGAGTTGCGTGTGTGGGAGGGTGTGGGTGAGGATTTGGTATATAGTAAGTAATTCACGATGGGAAGTAATTTTTCGGTGTCATGATAGTTGAGTCCCAGGAGCCACGTGGTGAGCTTCTTATTGCACTGTCCCTTATCGAGATTAAGTATGGGTTGAATTTTATTGATTTTGTTTATAAAAATGATCCCAGATAGCAAAAGAAGCGGTCAGAAAAAACAGTCGAAAGGGGAGAACGAGTGCAACTTACATGATTATATCATCTCTTAGCATAATTATGTCAATAAGGTGTGATAAGTGAGTAATGAATGTGGTTTTAGTAAAGTATTCAGGATAAATAGTTGACGTACTGTTAGGATTTTTGATTGCTGTAGGACAATGGTATGGAAGAAAATTAGAGACTTTTAGGATAACTCTCTGGGCTCTCTCTAGTTCAAGGATAGTGGTTTTAGATGCACCACCCCATATGTGTCCGAGTAGGTATTGCACAAAGGATTCCGGGATAGTCTTTACCACCGGAAAACATACCTATCAAAATCACACAAATAATCACTATTCTCAATAAAATAAAATACAAACCTAACCAGGTATATCTCCACCGTAGACCCGGGCCTGCGGACGGCGAGTGGTGGGTAACTCGCCGTCCGATCAGCACCAGGCCCGAGAGTCGACGGCGCGTAGTGTTCCACGCGCGCCTCAAAGAGTTGTCAGCAAAAGGACGGGGCCTGCCACGGCCGATGCCTGCCCAGGGGTGGAGGATAAATTCGAAAGAGTTACCTCGCCCCTGGGCACTCGAGGCAGGGAGGAACAGGGGTGGGTTTTAGTCAGTAAGAGTCTGACACGCCCTTCCGCTCCACCCTAGAGCGGAAGAAGTCATAGGATGATTTCCCAACCCCAAAAAAAAAAAAAAACCAGGTATATCTCGTCTAGTCACATTTATCCAAAAATCTTTCCGCCTTAGGACGTAAAGCACATTACACGCGATCCGTATCTCAAAGAGCAACAGAGGTTAATGTGTTTCAACTTTTTGAAACAAACTTAACTCGTCGGCGACGAGTGAGGACGAGTGGCTCTCGTGTGCAACGGTCTTAACGTTGTAGGTAACAGCCTCTGGCAGTGAAAGGGTTGAATGCGTCGAAGTACTTTTAGCTTTACATGATAGAAGATGGATTTTGGAACAATATTCCACTTATTGAACTTACAGGGTTAAATGGGAATATTGACTATTTTCAACAAAAAATATTGTATCACTTGACTGGTGGGCTTGTCTGGTGGTTTATGTAAGTTAATTATTTCTCCTTTTGATTTTTTTGATGTGAAACATCTATAGCCGCACGTAAAACCGATTTCTGGCGTGGCGACGCATGCCGTGTCGACGCGTCGCCACGCTATACGATGTTTTTTTGTTTTGTTATTACACCATCAAACATCGAATATAACTATTACCGAAGTCACTGATTAAACGAATTAAGTAGTCACGATTTGAAATAAATTCGTAAATTTTTGTATTTAATGAAAATAAATGTTTATTCATTAAAGAGTCATCGTTATCTGGAAAAAAATCGTAATATTTTATTTTATCATTATGACATATTTAGTTCCTATCACAATATGTTCTTTTCTGCATATTACTTTTACAAAATAATGTCGATGTTTCACATCTGCCAGGCGTCCCGTGACGGCTCACATTTTTTTTTTAAATTATGCTGTATATCCATCTTCTTCTACCCTTTGACCCATGTTAGTTGGGACCGATCAAACTAACCGACCAAAATTAAAAATTAACGGGCCAAGTGCGTGTCGGACTTCGTACATTTAGGGTTCCGTACCAAATGTATTTTTGACCATTTGTATGACTTTGGGTAAACAAGATGCTTACACTGTGAAAATTTGAAGACTTTAGCTCCAACCGTTTGGCTGTAAAACCTGTATGACGGACGATGGACAGACAGACGGACAGACGGACAAGTGAGTGACAGCAATAGGGCTCCGTTTCGACCCTTTGGGTACAAAACCCTAAAAAGTAAAACATAAATGAAAAAAATAATGACTTATTAAAATGTTACGTACATTTTAATAAGTGGATTTTTTTACAGTAGGTCAGCAATTATGTACATCACATCACACGTCACTGGTAACAAAACCAGCATAAGCTGACCTCCTATTCTATTAAAAGCCTATACTAATACAGCTCAAAGTTTTACCACCGACGTGCGGTCGATTAAATAAATTTATATTTTTAGAATTATCAAAAGTTTTCATCGGATTTCTCATCAATTTTTAATCCAATTTCCAGCCGCCAGCCGCTAAAAAAACAGATTAACCTTAATAGCACTCCGAGAGCACCAACCGATGAAGGGTGTTTACTTATCTAGATCGACTTGGTACCTAAGTACAAAATCTTAGGGCGATTGGTGTCAAGTTAGCGATAAGTGCTTATCGATAGATTGGTGTCAGACTAAGCCAACATCGTTATCTTGTAGACGCATTCATTTTCAATTTATTTTTTATATATTTTTACCCCTGTGGAAATCGACGCTGTTGAACAACTGATTAGCAGATTTTTAATAAACTTCAAAGAATCTGAATCTTTTGAATTCAAAATTTGCTAATCAGATTTTGAACACTTCGAAGATTTTTCTAGATAACCTTTGTTGATAGTAATCTGGGATGTTGCGGAACATCCGCGGATGCGGATGCTGAAATAAAAAAGAACTTTAATATGTTTATTGAAAAATTCATTATTTATTTACTTAATTCATTATCAAAAATTAAAGTTAAAATTTGTTGCAATATACATAATGAAAGTAATATCACCGCCTTTTCAGGTTCCAGTCTGTTTCGCAGAGGTTCATAAATTAAACCCGCGCTACTGAATAACTGGTCACTAGGAACACTGGCTGGTGCTTGTGATAGAAGTCTGCGTGCTATGGATGAAAGTTTTCTTTCACTCCATATTTTTCTTATCGTAACCTACAAAACATCTGCATCCGCATTGATTATTGCGAGAATGTGGATGCAGATGTTTAAATCCATGCGGAAGCTTCACAATTGCGCATGCGGATGCGAGAATTCGCAACAACCTTGCAACAATTTTAAAGGATAAACATCGCCAAAACGTTTACTGAAATTATTTAAAATTAAGCACAGATTTTCACAATTTTATTTTCCCATCAAAATCATAAAGGTGGAAGTAAATGTAATATTTGTTAATTTGATCCCGCCTGAAAATTAACGGCTTTAGCATACTGGTAGGCTATTGTTTTGGATTAAGACAAAGGATAGGTAATTTCCGCTTCTACGGAGGCGTAATCTCTGGCAGAAACTAGTATTCCACAAATGTCGTTCAGAGAAGTCTAAGTTGTTTGAGGGTTGAATTAAACAATGGAAAAATAAAGGCCAACACACGATGAAGATACTGCAAAACAATATATTATAACTTACATGTATCACACACATTAAGGCGCAATGATACGACTTTTGATAATTTTAAATTGGACATCACGTCTAAACCACTAGTTTTAGTTCTTTGGAAAAATAAATGTTACTCTAAACATTATTTTACGTGATTTGATATGTGAATATTTGAAATTATTAATTTCTATCATAGTGTAATTAATTTGTAAATTTATCACGCAAAATTTATCGAGCAAATTTTTATGAAACCTTCACCATATTAACTATAATTTAATTATTTATTTTTAAGTATACGTGTTTGAGTATAATACTTGTTGTTTTATGTATAATAATAAAAATAATAATAAAATTCTTTATTTCTCCTCACAATGACAAGCTTATTCTAGGTTTAACATAGTTATTATTATTTGTTTACTTAGCAATGTGAGGAGCTGGTGTCTGAATTGGGCATAAAATGCTCAACTCACCAGCTCCATAATACATGAATAATGCTTCTAATTTGGGAAAACGCTCGTTGATCGAGTCCTATTACTGGATGGAAGTACAACGCTTTACGTGAGCTCAGCACAGAACACGCAAGCTAACTACACAAGGTCGTTGGCATATAACTACGCCTTAAGATACGATATAACATAAAATCTTCTCAGTTCTTTGAAAATGCATAAAAATAATACAAGCATAATCAGCTTTTTCAATGTCCCCACTGTTGGGACACAGGACTTCTATCTGTGAGAGGAAGTGCACTGTAATCCACTAGGCGGGCCCAATGCGGGTTAGTTGATGTCACATGTCTTTGAAGTTTTAGTTATAAGACATGCCAGTTTTCTCACGATATTTTCCTTTACTGTTTTGAGAGCAATGATGATGAAATAAGTTACACGAAGTAAATCAACTGGCTGGGTTTGAACCCACAACATACAATTCGTAAGTCGTGGTTATTATCGCTGGGCCATCACTGCTTTGACAATGAGGTTAAGATAATAACGTGTTTCCTAACATTCCTACCGTAAAGGAGGATATTTACCTATAATGATAGTATATTTACATAACCTTTCGTTTGCTGAGGTTGTGGACAGGTTCAGTCAATATGTTCGTCGTATGTGTTACTTCATTCAAATGTATGACTAGCGATTTATTACGATTGAAGATAGATACTAAGTATTATAAAAGATGTTATAAATTTACTATTAAAACTTTGAGGAGTGTGACCATCGAACTGAATAACTTTTACTATGGGACCAACATTCAAATCGCGAAAAAAAAAATCAGCTTTGCCGTACATTTTGACAAGTTATGCGAACAGCTCACGAGCTCGTGGCTAAAGTAATAACAGCCGCACGGGTCGATCCATCAGGTTAAGCTACGCTTGCCGGGGTTGGTCCATAGATGGGTGACCATCTTTAGGAGGAGCTCGTGGCTAAAGTAATAACAGATGCACGGGTCGATCTATCAGCTTAAGCTACGCTTGCCGGGGTTGGCCCATGGATGGGTGACCACCTTTACCTACTGAGACTCCTCCGTGCCTCGGAAAGCACGTTAAGCCGTTCGTCCCGGCTGTCAATCGTAGATCTTTGACAGTCGTTACGGGTCGTCAGAAGTCCGAAAGTGTGCAAACCAGTCTTACCAAGGGGATCGTATTACCCAGTAACTGGGTTGTAGAGCAGTCGCTACATGTAAAATACTGGTATTCAGCTGCATCCGGTTAGACTGGTAGCCAACCCCAAGATACTCGTAGTTGGGAAAAGGCTAGGCAGATTGATTTGTTTTGATGCGAACATAAACACATACGATTTGAAAGTTGGTCCCAAAGTAAAAGTTATTCAGTTCGATTGTGTAAAGCACTCCTTAAAGGTTTTAGAGAAAAATTTTAACACCTTTTATTATAATATGAAAGTAGATAGAGATCAACGTGTCTAGACAGCCTTAAAACTTGACGCTTCACCTTGCTTACATATTTCTAAGCACATCAATCATTGCGATATAAATCTGTCACATATCACTAATCAGTAACGTGCATAGTCCTCATATGATATGACCAGCTGATAGAAGGATCAATAATAATTTTCTGAACGTGTCAAAGTGTTTGTTCAACCCGATTTAATAATTTAGAGCGAAATACGAGTATAATTTATCAATGCGATAAAAATCTAACGTCTCAAAAATATTACGATCTAAACAGTAAAACAATTATTTTTAATGTCAGATAGAATATTATAATATAGTAACAGTGAAAAACCCGCTTAGAATGACGTCATTTTATTTTTTGTATTCCTCAGCAAATGATTTTTTGAAGTGAAACTTCTTTAGAATCGTTGTGATTTCAAACCGGATGTAGGATGAAGCCAGGAAAGAATGAGACAGAAATATACATACTATTTGTATCGTATTTTAGTTATCATAAGCCTCTTGTATCATTTGTTGAAACTGAAAATATGGAACTTGAGCAATAGATTATGTAACATATGTTAAATAAAATATAAAATATAATTAAACTTTGTAATTATCCTACCCTTGTTATATAAATATTCATCTCATTCTTTTGTCGATTTACTGAAGTTTCACTTCTATCGTGTGTGAATCGCACACACACCTTTTTTTATAAAAATTAACTAACTTTGGGAGTCCGCCATATTATTAGTTTAAGAATGACGTCACTTAGCTAACTGTGCATTGTCATCCAAACTAAACATGTACGTAAAACTTCAGCTTAATCGAAATCCGGGAAGTGGGTCAAATTTTACTTCTAAGATTTTTAGGGTTCTGAAAGTCATATATTATATAATGTATATATAATATATGACTTTCGGAAATATATAAAACGGAACCCTTATAGGATCACTCGTGTGTCTGTCTGTCTGTCTGTCTGACTGTCTGTCACAGCGGATTTGCTCCGAATCTGCTGGACCGATAAAGTTGAATTTGGTACACACATGAATTACTGTGACCCAAACACGGACGTGTACCCTAAATAAAGTAATTTGGATTATGGGGTCACTTTTGGAGTGAAAATCGGAAAATTAAAAATCAAAGTTTTCAAACTGTGTCGTGGGACATAATCAATGAAAGGGCCCATTAGGAGGGTCTCGAATATATTTTTTTCATAATTTTTAAATTCATAATTTTGAAGTTATTTAAGAAAATAGATGAAAAATGACCATTCCCCCCTCTTATCTTCGAAGCCACCGGGCCTAAAATTTTGAAAAAAATACGGAAAGTAGATCTTTACTTATAGATTACAGGAAAACCTATAAGGAGGAGGCAGTTTAAAAAAAAACAACTTTTGCGCGCGCGTTCGACTCGCTCTTGGCCAGTTTTATTACATAGTTACAAGGGAAGCTAATAAAAGCGTGTTAAAATAAATCTTGATTGTAAAACTGTGTTCATTCAATCGCTCGTCCTGAACAGTAATTTGTTCAGGGTAACTGTCACGTTGATAGTTGCACGGATGCTGTTACCGTGATGAATGGTACCTAATAGTGCAAATAAAATAGAATGGTACCCACTGGTGCCAATAAGATCGTGACAGTGCAATGTACACACTTTTATTGCCTTGTTTTAAGCGATTAAATAGTTGCATTTTTGTCTTGGATAGAAGGCTTTTTATCAATGATTAAGAATTAGTTTCAAAAATTTTATCCACCACCTGTTCACTATTAATGTTGAGAAAGGAATATTATCAACATCATCCTTCTACTTCTACCCCCATTTATTTGGGGTATGCGCTATATGTTTTTCTCTTCTACACATCTAGTATATTAAATTTCTTTGGTCACGTTTCTGGGCTCGACAGCTTCTCCAAGTGGTGACTTGTCGTACAGAGAAAAGTGAAGAAATGATGTCTGTTGTAGGTGATCATCAGCACGAGTGCACCAGGATGTCGGGAAGCAGGGAGACGTGGCAAATGATCGTCAGTCGAATCACATCGGCCTCAGGAGAAGACACAACGTAATGACACGACCACTCTGACAAGAGTGTCATGACAGAAAAAAAGAAGAAGGACATCACAATTTACCGTCATTTTAATAGTGACATCCTAAGCCACTGTTGCTCGTGACACATAGCAGGAGTAGGTATGTTAATTTTAAATTATTTAATTGAATTATATTGATGTCAAATTTAATTAAGTTAATTGTATTGGTGACTTATTTAATTTATTATGTTGATGAGTATTTTTATTTAATTGTGTTTATGACTATTTTAATTGAATTGTATCGAATAGCATTATAATTGTGTTTTGTTTGACTTTATAAAGTGACGAAGTATTTTATTGTTAATATGGGTGTTTTTGCTCTAAATAAATTCTGAGGTCTTGGACCTTTGGAAGGCGTACAAGGAGCCGAAACCAACTCACTGAGGCCCCTTTTGGACGCTTTTTATGAAATGAGGCACTATTAATATTAAGTCATATTTTTTTTTATTTAGCCTTTGATAATTATCATAGGATCCGCGTCCGGTCAGACTGGAAGCCGACCCCAAGATAGTCGGGAAAAGGCTAGGCAGATAGATAATTGTCATAGGATCTATGATAATAAAGACTATTTTAACAAAATACGTCAATCTTAATAAAACCTTAATTAAACGCTATGTAACCGATTAATATGATAGTGCCGCTATACTACGATAACGTTACTACTTTACTACGATACTAATTAATTACAGTACCGCTGATAAATTGTCTATCAAAGAACTGATTAATTACAGTTTATTATTTAAGTTATAAGCGGAAGCGATTGGCCTGCGTTCGTCAAAAATAATTGCAATAACTATAGCATTTTTGTAAGAAAACACTTAATTGTTAACCTTGGCAGATAGAGACGTGACCAACCAAATGACTTGTTGTGTTATGACGTACGAGTAGGCTGAACTACATCATATCCATCAACTGCGTTAGAACGAAGGCACTACGACACGACACGATACAGTAATGTGAACTAGGCTTTATTCTTAGTATTAAATATAACCTCATAATAATTTAGCATGAAGACAATCGCCCATTATTATACCAAAATATAAATTTTATCCAGTTTACTTGAATCTGGCATGACGAGATAATCAAAATTATTTAGAGATCGAGATTATAAAAAAACAGGCAACCCCGATGTCAAAGTAGAGAATTTGATTTTGAGTCAATCTAGCTAGCCTTTTCCAAACGATCATGGGGTCGGCTTCCAGTCTAACTGAATGCAGCTGAGTACCAGTATTTTACATGGACCGACTGCCTATCTGACCTCCACAAACCAGTTACTGGGTAATACGATACCCTTTGGTAAGACTAGTGGTCAGACTCGGGCTTCTGACGACCCGTAAAAATTGTCAAAGATCCACGATTGACAGCCGGGACCAACGGCTTAACGTGCTTTCCGAGGCATGGAGGAGTCTCGGTATGTAAAGATGGACACCCATCCATGGACCAAACCCCGGCAAACCGAGCTTGATTTTGAGTGAGTATTCGTCAAAATCATAGCCTGACAAAACTTGGCGGGGTTTGTTACTTTTATCTCCAAATACTTAATCCAGAAACCAGCTCTATTTGTATTTTCTCTCGCCCCCACTTACATCTTACACCAACATTCCTCGTATACCTCAGCAGAGGCCCTTTCAATTCATTAGTCTCACACGAGACACCGATAATTAATTTCACAGTTTTTACCACAGCTCACCACCTGGCACCTGACCACCTCACACCTTACCACGTAAAAGAAGAATGGATACTGATCCCTTTGGATTTTAACAAATCCTGTGTGATTAAACATTCCTTTGACGCAATTTGCCCAACACTCAATTGAATCAGGTACCTCACGCGTAGCAGCAGCGGTAGTGACCACTAAGATATTTTTTCACTTATGTATCTTCTCTCAATGAAGTTGAATAATAAATCAGATCTGAAGCTACGTTGACGAGACCAGTCCCTTAAAGGGGTAGGGCTAACCAGCATAATTTAAATTTTCTTACGTTTTTTGCAATTTGCAGGTCAGTGTCAGGTTGTATGTTGGTCAAAATATGATTCGCTGTTGTAGCAAGTACGTACTGTAATCATTAAAATCATCAATACAACTCTCTGTAGTATTAATCCCGTATTACTGTAGTATTTCATGAGATCATTACATTTGACATTAATAGTTATAGAGAGTTGTAGGTATTGATGATTTTAATGATTACAGTTCTGTACGTACGTAGTTGCTACGGCCGCGAATCATATTTTGATTGAAATACAACCTGATACTGACCTGCAAATAGCAAAAAACGTAAGAAAATTTGAATTAAGTACGCGATTTAGCCTGGCGCTTTCATCTTAAGAGCGTTCATCGCACGCGGGTTGGCATCGTCGCATTTCTGGAGGTTTTGTGTTTTTTTATTAAATTTAAATGAAAGTACTATTTTTTCTCAGTTAATTAAGCAGATCGTTGGTACGAGTATTTATAACCATGAACAATTACATTACAGTCAATTATTTTCTTTTCTTTTTGCAGTTTTCTTCTTCTTTTTGTTTTGGCAGTACTTTCACCTTCTACTGAAAAGTTGTGTGGAAATCGGTTGTCGTGGTATGGGCATGTGATGCGGAGGAATGAAGAAAATGTCGTGGGGAAAGTCTTGTGTATGGATGGCTATAAGAGTAGGGGAAGGCCAAAGAAACGATGGTTGGACTGTGTGAAAGAGGTTATGGGTAAAAAGGGGGTGACTACAGAGATGACGACGAAGAAAAAGACATGTTGCGCCGACTCCAAATAAATTGGGATAAGGGCAGGAGAATGATGATGATGATGACGTATTAAATATTTTAGAGTAAATTTTAAAAATTATGATAAAATCTAACGATCTAGTTAATTGACTGAGAAAAAATGTTACTTTCATTTAAATTTCTTAAATAATCACAAAAACCTCTAGAAATGCGACGTTGCCAGCCCGAGCGCGATGATCGCTCTTAACAGAGTCTCCTAAGAACAGTTTTGTACTAACAATACTCCAAGGTCTTAAGCATATAAAAAGCTATAATAATATATTAGACGAACAAAGCAGTAAATATTGCTCCTTACTCCCGCAGGCATTGTGGTGTTTAGATTGCTTAATGTATCGGATTTCCCGCTCAGGGGTTCTTAGATTATTCGGGTTAAGACGGTAATTTCTATGGCATCACTAAATGGCTTGCTTTTGGATAAGCCGATGGAGTTTTCCCTATGGGAGTTATAAGGCGGAGAAAGATAAGTTAAGATGTCTGGATTTAAATATACCACCACAGCTTCTTTGCAAGTCGATAATTGATATCCAGCGGGTATGACACTTTGTCATAATATTTGCTAAATATAAGTCCCAGTATTATGCAGTGGCTTAATGATTATACAGTGATCAAAAATTAAACGTAATTCGTTTTAAAAAGTTTTGGTTTCTGCATTCCTTCTCCGAAAAACAAACTTTATAAAATCTTAAACTACCCCATGCGCACAATATGCTTAAAAATGGTACAAACTTTTCATGAATTAATAAATCATCATCATCATCAGCCTTTTAATGTCCCCACTGCTGGGGCACAGGCCTCCTCTCTGTGAGAGGGTGTGGGCCATAATCCACCACGCGGGCCCAGTGCGGGTTGGTAGATGTCACATATCTTCGAATCTTTGGTTCTAGGACATGCTGGTTTCCTTACGATGTTTTCTTTCACCGTTTTGAGAGCAGTGGTGATTAAATAATTTACACAAAGTAAAGCGCCTGCCTGGGTTTGAACTCACGACCTGCAACTTGTAAGTCGGGGCGAATATCACTGGGCCACCACTGCTAATTAATAAATAGGTTTTCAGAATAGCAACCTCTGCCCTTTTACCCTTTTTTTTTATTTGGAAATCATCCAATGACATCTTCCGCTCTGGGTGGAGCGCAAGGGCGTGTCAAACTCTTACTGACTAAAACTCACCCCTGTTCCTTCCCTGCCCTGAGTGCCCAGGGGCGCGGTAACTCTGTTTCGAATTTATCTATAACCCCTGGGCAGGCCCTTTTACCCTGATGGTATTTTCATTGTGGCCTACAATCAACTCTAATTGCCATTAAAAAAGCTTAAGTGTCCATTTTACAATCGATAATGAATCAAATCATCGATCAGCGCCGATTCGATTGCCGATAAGACATTTCACGTCGGTACAGCATCCGATAAAACAGCTAGGTACTACGTAAATTATTCGCTTATCGCTACGAAGCTACGGCGTAGCACTCGTAGCACGTAGATGATCTACGAGTTTTGTTTAACTTAATGTAAAATTTAGTGGTAAAAATCATTCAAAAAAATCTATTTAATAATCGTTTTTCTGAATAATTTACGGGTGAGCTTTGAAATGGTTTACTAAAACGTTTTGTTAAAGTTTGTGGTTATTAACGTAATTCGAATATTTATTAAAATTGTTCAAATATTTTCAAAACACTTAATTTTAGTTTTCAAACGTATTTTCTGGACCTAAAAGGGCAATTCTAATAGATACTCTGTTTATGTAACTATTGCATTACGCGAATAAATTCGAAATAGAGTTCCCGCGGCCCTTGGCACGCAGGCAACTGAAGAAATTTGGGGTGGGTTTCAGTCAGTAAAGTTCTGACATGGCCCTTCCACTCCACACAGAGCGCGAGAAGTCATTGAATGATTTCCCACACCAAAAAAAGAAAGAACAAGGCATGGGAATACTTCTTCCACTCAATCGTTCCCAGATTACTGAGGATCGTGACTCCCCTTTCAACCAACAATGGTCTGCCTCCAAAAGATCAGATGGAAATACTAGCCAACATTTTTAAAGCATCAACCATTAACTTATTAGCTTACCTTTGAACTCAAAATTTTATAGAACAAGCGGTCTTCCTTTAACATTTAATTATGATTTATACTTACGACGCTTCATTATAGGGCCATTAAAGAGGGCGATATTAATTAATTAAGCTTTTATCTTAATTAAAATATACCTCGTTTACAAAAACGTGATAACTTTCTGCCTACATAAAACAATGTGGGATTATTTACGCACCCTTGCCTACAATATTTTCATTTGCCCTAATTATTACTATCCTTGAAAAAAAAAAACTATCTTGAGCTGATATCGGTAGGCAAGATTCCTTAAAACAAATCTGTTTGATTCGTCAGCTAGGTTGCCAACACGGTGAAGCATACGGTCGAGGTTTGCCCCGCTTGGGCAGAGCACCGCCGTGTCCTCGTGGATGCGATAGGCAGCAGCGACCTCTCGCGCCGTGCCCTGGTTCAGGCCATGGTACAGAGCGAGAGGGAATGGGGAGCCGTCTCGTCCTTCTGCGAAGCAGTAATGCTCGCGAAGAGGGAGGCGGCACACGTTAGGGAGACTCAACAACGGCAATGTCGCCCTAGCGCCCTCAGCCGCAGCCGCCGCAGGAGACGCCAGGGGCCGCGAGACGATCTCCGGCCACCGTAGACCCGGGCCTGCGGACGGCGAGTAGTGGGTAACTCGCCTTCCGATCAGCACCAGGCCCGAGAGTCGACGGCGCGTAGTGTTCCACGCGCGCCTCAAAGAGTTGTCAGCAAAAGGACGGGACCTGCCACGGCCAATGCCTGCCCGGGGGTTGAGGATAAATTCGAAAGAGTTACCTCGCCCCTGAGCATGTAGGGCAGGGAGGAACAGGGGTGGGTTTTATTCAGTAAGAGTCTGACACGCCCTTCCGCTCCACCCTAGAGCGGAAGAAGTCATAAGATGATTTCCCACCTCCCAAAAAAAAAAAAAAAAAAGCTAGGTTGCCAAAAACATTGGACAAGTATTTTTATTTTGTCATGAAACAAAAAATTCGTGTGACGTCACTTCTAAGTAAAAAATGTACCACATGTTACCTAGAAGTGACGTCGTAAAGCCCCACTACTGAACTATGATGTATTTTATTTTTGTCAAATTTGATTGATTCTTTACAGCATAAAAATAGGTGTCAAATATTTTTGTATAGTAGACGGACTAAATACAGGGTGTAAAAAGACACATCACATAGCCGTCAACTACGCATACTGTACGTCTAACAAACTAGTTTTGCGCAAAAATTATTGCTGGGAAACGACTTTTATTTATAGGTATAAAAAAAATATATATATATATTTTGTGCGCAATGTAACGCGAACCCAGGCAAGTGGAGTTAACTCCACTTGCCTCTTGCCTCACCCCGCCCCTTTGCTCTAAACCACATAGGTACTTCTCGGATACGTTTGATATTCATTGCGTTTTTATAACTGCAAATGCGTAATTTCGAAAAAAAAATATAAAAATAAAGCAATGTTTGTTTGGAAAAATGTTTAATAATAATAACACCTGGCACTCATTTTCGTAAAAAAGTAAAAAAAAAAATTGCAACTTTGAGCTCCAGAACTAGTGGATTCCCAGGTATGGTCTAGTGGAAAAAAATGATCAAAATAATGGGTAGAATATGTGGCTTTCGGCTTCGGAAACTGACAAAAAGTCAGTTTCCGAAGCCGAAAGCCACATAGCACCCCCGATAGAATTATTATTTTTCCATCCAGGAAACTTCTCTATTCTCTTGATGAAATATTGGAAGCATTTAAAATTATCACTACTAGGGAAGGGTATGATATAAACCCATATTCTGAAGTTAACCCGATCGTTAGTGCTACTGCTTGACATGGGCCTTCCAAAACTACCGTGGTAGGTAATCAAGAGAGAAAAGGTGGCCCGATGATCTGGTGAGAGGCGCGGATATCCGATGGAACCAAAACCCTCAGAACCAGTCATTGTGACGATACTTAGTGGGGGCCTATATCCAGCAGTGGATGTCTTTCGGCTGAAATGATAATTATAATGATGAATCAAAAGAACATTAAGTCAGAAGTGGTGGTTTCGAGAAATAAGCGCATAAAATAACTATGTCCGCAAGAGAACCAAGGTTACTGACGCAGCCTGAATCACCAAACTAAAATTGCAGGGGGCATATTGCTCACAGAAGAGACTGTCCATGGGCTGAAAAGTTCTGGAGTACCTGAAGGCCTCCCACAAGGTGGACTGATGACCTGGTGAAGGTCACGAGAAGGCGATGGATGCGAGATGCACAATATCGGTCATTATGGCGCCACTCGGTTGAGGCCTATATCCAGCATTGGACGTCCTTCGGCTGATGATGAATCAAGAGGGCACTAAGTCAGAAAAGACGGTTTCGAGAAAATAGCGCGTAAAGCTTTAGGTTTAGTTTTTTTTTACGTATACATTTTTTTCGAAAACATTAAATATGGTTAACTTCTTCAACCTTAAAATACTTGAACTTTATGATCATCACGCCCCTGTTCGTCGAGTTAGAGTTAGGCATGTTCCTGCTCCCTGGCTCACTACTACCATTAAGGATGCAATGGCAAGTCGAGACCGAGCCAAAAGGAGGTTAAAGCGCTGCCCCTCTGAGCGCAACCAGGGTTTGTACAGAGAGCTGCGTAATAGCTGCAGTCGGATGTGTAGAGATGCACAGCGATGCTACTTCCATAATTCTCTTGACAACCGTAACTCCTCTGAAGTCTGGAAGTTTCTGAGAACTGTCGGCATTGGTAAGTCCCCTGTTGCTTCTAGTAAAGACACTGACGTGTCTGCTCTAAACAAACATTTTTCACTTCCTCCTGTTACTCTAGATCCACACGTCAAGACACTAAACACTAGACACTAAATAAACTCTCCTGCTTGCCAGTGCCGCAGTGTTCTTCTTTTGAATTTAGTCCAGTGAGTGAAAATGATTTTAAAAAATCTATCAGTGCTATCTCCTCTTCCGCTGTTGGTAATGATAATCTTTGCTCAAGAATGATTTCCCCTATCCTCCCCGCATTACTTCCAGTTTTGACACACATTTTGAACTTCTCCTTATTTTCTTGCGCAGTTCCCGTGGCCTGGAAACTAGCCCATATTATTCCATTACCCAAAATCTCTAACCCGGTCTCACTGACCGATTTCAGACCTATTTCCATCCTTCCTTATCTCTCTAAAGTTCTTGAGCACATTGTCCACCAGCAACTTTCTGTGTTTCTTACTAGTAATGATCTTCTTAGCCCTTTTCAATCTGGTTTTCGGCCTGGTCACAGCACTGTCACTGCTCTCTTAAAGGTTACGGACGACATTCGCTTCGCTATGGACCACAAATCTCTTACCTTACTTGTACTTCTTGATTTCAGCAGCGCCTTTAACTCCGTTGACTTCGATATCCTTCTTGGAATTCTTAAATCTTTCAACTTCTCCTCTTCCACTATTAAATGGTTTGACTCCTATCTTAAAGGCCGCTCGCAGCGTGTACGCCTTGATGAGTCTTCCTCGGATTGGTGCTGTCTTTCTGCGGGTGTGCCTCAAGGTGGCGTTCTCTCTCCTCTTCTTTTTTCTATTTTTATCAACTCTGTCACCAGAGTCATCTCCTCTAACTACCATCTCTATGCCGACGACCTGCAGCTTTACCACCATTTTCCTAGGGAAGATGCGGAAGCCGCCGTGTCCGCCGTAAACTGTGATCTGGAGTTGATTGGGGAGTGGTCGCGGTCCTTTGGGCTGCAAATAAACCCCAAGAAATCTCAGGCCATTATTATCGGCGGCAGGTATATGCGGAGCAGGCTTGATGTTGCTTCACTGTCTCCACTCTGGTTGAATGGAGTTCAAATTGAATACACTTCGTCAGCTAAAGACCTGGGGGTGATATTGGACTCTAACTTATCTTGGACTGCCCATGTCGCTGCAGTCAGTCGCAAAGTCCACTACACATTCCACTCACTGAAGCCTCCAGAGTTTTTTGCCCTTAAACACCAAAATTTCCCTTGCCCAAACTCTCATCCAGCCTATCATCGACTACGCCGACGCGTGTTATTTGGATGCCACCGAGGAGCTTTTAAATAAACTTGAGCGATTGCAAAATATATGTATTCGTTTTGTTTTCAACCTTAAAAAGTATGATCATGTCTCCAACTTTCGCAAGGTACTCAAGTGGCTCCCTATCCGTCTTCGCAGGAACTCTCGTATTTTATGTCTGCTCTTTAATATCCTTCACAACCCTAAAACGCCCGCCTACCTGCGGGAACGCTTTTCGTACTCCCGCCCTTTTGATGCGCCTTGCAGGTCGCATCTTAGGAATCTCCTAAAATCCCCTCCCCACACAACCGACTTCTACTCCTACTCCTTCACTGTGCACGCAGTACGGTTGTGGAACTCTCTGCCGCCTGACATTAGGGACTGCCAAACTCTTGCAGTTTTTAAAAGGAGAGTAAAGGAACACTATCTTTCCATTTCATGATAGTTGCATATAAGTATGTATTATTATTTAGTTTATATGTATTAGTACCTATCTATATATATATATTATATTATTTAGTTAGTTTTATATCTTTATATTGTATGTGTCCTAGCACTGTTACACACCGTGTCTACTTCTCTTTTTTTCCATCTCTCCTTTCGCAGGTTTGCTGTAAGAGATTTCTATAGAAATAAGCATAACCTTTGTACATATTTCTCTGTTTCCTTCTTCTGGTCTGTTTTTATTTTTTGTATGTGTGTGTACATTAATTGTTAAATAAATAAATAAATAAATAAATATTGGGGAACTAATGCTCATCATCTGCCCAGCTTTTTCCCAACTATCTTGGGGTCGGCTTCCAGTCTAACCGGATGCAGCTGAATACCAGTATTTTACATGGAGCGACTGCCTATCTGACCTCCACAACCCTGTTACTGGGTAATACGATACCCCTTTGGTAATATTGGTTGTCAGGCTTTCGGGCTTCTGACGACCCGTAACGACTGTCAAAGATTCACGATTGACAGCCGAGACCAACGGCTTAACGTGAGGAACTAATGCTATTTTCTCGAAACCTCCTTTTCAGATTTATTTCTCTCTCGATTACCACGGGCGAATATAACATACTCATACCACCAAATAGCCATTTCAAATGTCTCTTTAAGCTGAAACATTGAAGTCGTAACACATTCCGTTAATTATAACGAGAAGATCATTCATCTCAATTCCAATTATAATTTTAAGACAGTTAAAGTCGTTTACCAACGGATTCGATTTAACATTTTTCATCTCATTGAGATAACTGACCAATTCTGTTTAGCTGAAAATTCTTCGCGATTCCTTTTAAATATACTCACAATCTCTGTCTAATTTTGAACTATACGTATAGGAAAATATAGTTCATATTCGCATGGCAAAGAATACTTAACCCAAATATATTGTAATTCAAACTTTATGACTAAAGGGGTATGATTCATTATTTATAGCACCCATTTGGACTAATTCCAACAGCTGAGCGCATTAATTAGGACTTTAAAACCGAATGGCTTTTAAAAACTAATCTCTTTTTGAGCTCCAAAAATTATGGTTAACGAGTATTCGATGTTGTTAGATTCGTTGGTCTTGATTTTAGGAAAGTGGAAAATATAGATTTCGAATCTACTATTTTGTAAAAATTAAGGCAATGGTAACCCAAAGTTTAGACCAGAAACGAAAATAGATCTACTTCTTCTTCTTACACCTCGCCACTTTACGTTACTGGGGATCGGCTTTCCGAGTCTTGAGGCACCATTTATTCCGCTGGCAAGCATCTTTAGAAGAAAAAAAAATTTTTTCCGTTTCCTCCCTACACGGTAAAATGGTCATATTTACAAACCCATTTGGTCCCAGTCAGAGTACTTGTTTACCTCCCATATTATTTTGGATATCAGGTCAAATAGAGAGTACCAATTCGTGTTAACATTTTTTGTTCAGTCAGAGAAACTAACCGTCCATCATAATGTTAAACGTGACATGTAAAAAAGATAAAATTCATTTATCTATGTGATATTTATTTATTACCGAAGTAAAGTTTCAGTTTACTGGGATTACTGTCAAAAGTTTGGAGCATTTTTGGCCCAGTGGTAATAGCCACGACTTACGAGTTGTAGATCATGGGTTCGAACCCAGACAGGCGCTTCACTTTTTGTAAATAATTTCATCACCACTGCTTTCAAAACGGTGAAGGAAAACATCGTGAGGAAACCGGCATGTCCTAGAACCAAAAAATCGAAGACATGTGACATCCGCCAACTCGCACTGGGCCCGCGTGGTGGATTACGGCCCACACCCTCTCATTGAGAGGAGGCCTGTGCCCCAGCAGTGGGGACAATAAAAGGCTGATGATGATGATCGGGAACAGGGTTCAAGCTACCGGTGGTCAAGGACCGCCTGACAATACGAGTTATTATTATTTATTATTATACTATCAAAAGTCGCAAACAATTAATGTTCCCAGCTCTTTATAGGTTCTGGAGAATTTTTGACATCATAGATAGTACCTAATGTTAGTGCTAACACGTTAACAGCAGTCTCAAATTTATTTAGCAGCTTGAGATATTCTGATATACCTACAGTCACTATTAATTTCGAATCAAAGTAGGATGTCTTTCCCAAACTCAAGTTCCATTTCAATTAAACAATTTACGAGCACTTTTGAACAGCAAAGAAGTCAGCCGGGATGATGAAGTTAGTTGTACGTTTCAAAGCATTGATGTCTCTGTGGAGAAGAACGAACAAGAGACTCCATGGACTCTTTTTTCTTCCGGACAGTCTTCTCTATTAACCTTTTTTTGAGGCTGGAAAATCATTAAAAACTGCTTCTGCCCTGGGTGGAGAGGGAGAGCGTTTCACTCTTACTGACTAAAAAACTCACCTGTTCTTTTAAATACATGTGCCCGGGCCAAGGTGACTCCATCGGTCACTCCTGCGACCCTGGCAGGCATCGACCCTAGCGGAATCTCTATTAGCCTGACTCTCATAGTTAATTTCCATATCATCTATTTAACAACCCTTAAATCCTTTCTATATCACACCTAAAAATACATCTGTATATACAGGGTGTAAGGAAAACGTTTCTGATAACGGAGACAGGTGATAAGGCTAGTGATTCTCGTTACAATACCATCAAAAAATCTGGAAATAAGAACCCTAATTTTTTTTTTGCATTTTGCGTACACTATGCTGTGAGAACTGTTAAATGAAACTATTATTTGCAGTTAAAGACTCTCTTTTTCTTTACAATTTTAGTATGCAATGTAATATTCGTAAAATATTAGCTGACGCTCGCGCATTCCTCGAGTTAAAAGTGCGTTGTGCGCTCGCTGACAGCCACGCGGCCACCGAAGTAAAGCGAAAGATTACTGGTATCTGTTTGCATTTAGGTTGTATATAATCTACGTTCTGGCTTCGGAAGCGTTCCCCTTACACCCTGTATAAAATTCAAAGACCTGACTGACTGACTGATACAGCAACGCACAGCCTAAACCACTGGTCCTAGAGACATGAAATTTGGAGGGTGTATTCTTTGTGAAGAGTAGGTATCCACGAAGAAAGGGTTATTCGAAATTCAACCCTTAAGTAGGTCAAAATGGTGTTGAAAGTTTATAACGGAGGAAGTAATAATTCCACGCGGGCGAAGCCGCTGGCAAAAGCTAGTATTCATATGAATTAACACTTTACTAATAACATAATATTAACACTTTACTTGTAACATAATATTCAACATGAAACAGGATACAGGGTGAAGACAGACGCTGTCAAACGCGTTTACTGCCATCCCGTCTCGGCGCGGAAATTATCGGAAAATGGAAATATAATTTGATTGGAAAATTTTCCAATTTTCTCATTTATCATTCGAATTGTCTTGGTTTATGGGCTGTAGGTACTCAATTACTTTTATTTGAATACTGAGAATGATTTTTGATTAATTTAATTTCGGTTGAATATTTGATGCGATTGAATGGGAAGTTAACTGAATTATTTTGTCAATATAGTTTTTTATTACTGGTTGGCAGCCTGTGTCCTACGTGAGCAATTTGAGTTTTTAAACGCAATATCGAGTTGCTAGACTGGCCACATCTGTAACTTGCCGGAGGAGCTACGGGCTAACTTCACTACACAGTAGGCCACATACAGCACCAATCGGCAACGTGACACTTCCAGAAAAAGATAGCAAAGAGCAGTCGTTTTGAAACAGCGATACTCAAATGGCTTAAAGAAAAATAATTCTATTCGGTGACCGAGTACATTAACTTTAAAGATTCCCACTGACATCTTCACTACATAGTATAAAATAAAGTCACTTTCTCTGTCCCAATATCCCTATGTATGCTTAAATTTTTAAAGCTACGCAACGGATTTTGATGCGGTTTGTTTTTAATAGATAGAGTGATTGTAGAGGAAGGTTTATATGTATAGTTTGTACCCGAGCGAAGCTGGGGCGGGTCGCTAGTACTATTATAATTTGACAAATGATTGACATTCTTATTTTGAATATATTATTATCTATGATTTATGTTCCAGTTATTTTAGCATACTTATTTCATTAGTGTAATCAATTATTTTGCATTGTAGTTTTAGCGAATTGTTTTAGAAACTGTTAAAAAACCCAACCATCTGTAATGTACTACAATTCTTGCAAATAAAAAAAAATCATTAAAAAATAAATAATTTCATTTCTAGCCTTACTTCTTTTCATATCATTAGACCAGAAACAGTGGAAAGATGAAAGAGAGATGACTTCGTTCTGCAATGGAATAACATAGGTAGGCATATTGCAATAATACCTATAATATTATTCAAATGTGTTTATTTCATGATTTTATTCACCAAATGGCAACGGCAAAATGGCGGTGGTGGCGGTTAGTAAATAATTAAATCATGAATTAAATGCACATTTGATTCCCGTCAATCACGTGGAATTCTAATCAAATTGTTCGACACTTTGTATTAGTGTATAGAAAACGTGTGTGTTTGCATTATTATATAATTATTTGTTGTTTTAAATATTCAAGATTTTTTTTCTCGCAACGAAATTGTGTTACGTATACTTTAAAAAAATACTATACTTGCATGTATGTTTATACCTACATATATTTATAAGTTTATGTAGTATATTTATAAAGCTATATAATTTTATATTTGTGTATAATATTAATAAAAAAAAAGGGTGTAAAGGTGTAGTCATATTTTAAGAACCGGTTCTGCCCATGGAAGTGAACAACTTTCTCCAAGAAAAAATAGAAAATTAAAAAAAAAATTACTTTCCATACAAAGTTATCATCAATATTTGTATGGGAGGCAAAAAAACGGTTCTGCAGATGGAAATGAACAACTTTCTCTAAGAAAAAATAGAAAATTCCAAAAAAAAACAATTACCTACTTTCCATACAAAGTTATCATCAATATTTATATGGGAGGCAAAAAAAATTGAGAATTTCCTTAGGTTTTCTTGAAAAAAGTTGATCAAATCGATGGGCAGATACGGTTCTTAAAATATGACCACACCTTTCCGTTACATCCTATATTTGATTTAATAACATACTAGCACACCGCAGACTACCCTTTAAATTATATTTTAAGTTCTTTTAGTCTATGCAAACTTTGTCTGGTAGATATTGCTGCTAGACCGACTGCCAGGATCGGGGGCATGATCGAAGAAGTCAGCGTGGCCCTGACACAGACCACTAAAGGAGCTCAGGTGGGTTTTAGTCAGTAAGAGTCAGACACGCCCCCGGTCCACCCAGAGCGGGAGAAGTTATTTGATGATTTCCCACCAAATAAAAAAAGCTTACAGGAGCAGCAGTAGCAGTAGTAGTAGGAGCAGTGGTGGCCCAGTGGTATTGGCCGTGTCTTACAAGTTGTAGGTCGTGAGTTCAAACCCCAGCAGGCGCTTTACTTTGTGTAAATTATTTCATCACCACTGCTCTCAAAACGGTGAAGGAAAACATCGTGAGAAAACCGGCATGTCCTAGAACCAAAAATTCGAAGACATGTGACATCCACTAATCCGCATTGGGCCCGCGTGGTGGATTACGGCCCACACCCTCTCACAGAGAGGAAGCCTGTGCCCCAGCAGTGGTGACATTAAAAGGCTGATGATGATGATGATGATGATGATGAAAAAAAGCTATAAGATCGCCATTGTACTAATATATTTAAGTTAATAAATTAAATTTGTGTAACTGTTTTGGTGTACGATAATGTGTATTCTATCTGTCTTGAGCCACCTATGTGTCAATGTTCAATCAATCTGCCTAGCCTTTTCCAAACTATCTTGGGGTCGACTTCCAGTCCAACCGGATGCAGCTGAATACCAATATTATACTGGTATTGGCAGAATTATACATGGATCGACTGCCTATCTGACCTCCACAACGCAGTTACTAGGTAATACGATACCCCTTGGTAAGACTGGTCGTCGGACTTTTGGGCTTCTGACGACCCGTAACGACTGTCAAAGATCCACGATTGGCAGCTGGGATTAACGGTTTAGCATGCTTTCCGAGGGACGGCGAAGTCTCGGTATGTAAAGATGGTCACCCATCTATGGACCAACCCCGGCAAGCGTAGCTTAACCTGCTGGATCGACCCGTGTGGCTTTTATTACTTTAGCCACGAAAATACCTACCCATTGACCGTAAAGAAAGCGTGGGTCGGCCGCCCACAGTAATATTACCTCTAGTAATATATTTTCCTACAAAGGGTGTTTTCTACTACATCGAGGGCAAAAACTATTATCCCTTAAATAATTTCTACCTAATTGGAAAACTATACAGAACTTTAGTTTTGATTAAATTCTAAATTTTCGGAAGACTGATTCTCTCAACCGAATTTCGATAACGGTGGCCACTCTTAACGGAGACTAGCCAAGTACGCAGAAGATATTAGACTGAAGAGGGGAGAGAAGTAGAGAAGAGTAGAGAGAGAAGTAGAGAAAGTAGTAGAGAAGTGAAGAGAAGAGATTGTAGACTGAAAATCAAAGATCAGTTAAAGTATTCGTCAAACTTAATGGCGAGTGCGAAGTTGGCTGCGAGTGCAACTGCGCGCAGGTACAGTCAGCACACACAGCATAACCAGTCTTATGCCTAGGGGTAGCGGATAAATTCTGAAAATGAGTTACCTCGCCCCTGAACACTAAGGGCAGGAAGGAACAGGGGTGGGTTTTAGTCAGTAAGAGTCTGACACGCCCTCCCGCTCCACCCAGAGCGGGAGAAGTCATTAGATGGTTTCCCATCCCACAAAAAAAAAAACACTCACTTCACTCAGGACTTTCAATTTTGATGAAGCAAACAAATTTTTTTTGTAAACACTAAGACCTTGGGACCTGGACTCAATGCCCGGGTCAGGTAAAGTTTTGTCGGGTTTTTTCATCTGATACTTCTAAATGGACTCAAACATAAATGGAGAAATGTTGGAGTAACTCTACCTAGGCCAGCGAATATAGGCGTAAAGTGACGTTATGTGAAAAGTATAAAAAAATCTTTATCATTATTCATCATTTCAGCCGAAAGATGTCCACTGCTGGACATAGGCCTCCCCCGAGTGTCGCCACAACAACAGGTCCTATGCGCCCTTGCGACCTTCACCAGGTCATCGGTCCACCTTGTGGAATGCCTTCCAACGCTGCGTCTTCCGCTACGCGGTAGCAACTTCAGACTTTTCAGCCCCTTCGACCATCTGTTCTGCAAGCAATTATCAGTTGTCTAGTACCCATAGCACAAGCTCTGCTTAGCTTGGGATTAGATGGCGTTGAGTAATAGTTGTGGAATATTATTATTATTAATGTGCCATACCCTCTGCCACTTCAGTTTGGCAATTCATCGGGCTATGTCGGTAACCTTGGTTCTCCTACGGATATCTTTATTTCTGATTTGATCACGCAAGGAAACTGCGAGCATAACCCCTAGGTGGTTACCTAGGGGCTTCATCAGAAGACTTAAAGTTTTAAGTTTTCTGATCACTTTTCAGACCCATCGACATCATCATTTCAGCCGAAAGACGTCTTCAGCTAGACATAGGCCTCCCCCAAGTGTCGCCACAATGACCGGTCCTATGCGTCTTGCAACCATCAGCTACCCGTGACCCTCAACAGGTCATCGTTCCACCTTGCTAGAGGCCTTCCAACTGCATCATCCGGTACGCGCCATACTATAAAGCCATATTAAATGTCATCACAAAAACATTATATGTTAAAACTTTCATTTTCACACCTTTCAAACTAAGTAAACCAATTAAGTTGAACCATGTAGCATTGCCAAAACTTTTTCATTCAACCCACAAGTCACAGACGTTGCAAATCTGTGACCAAAATGTCGTCTGTATTATCATCGATCATAAATTCATAAGGGTGCTGTTCCACCAGATATGTGTGAGGTAGCTAGGCGGTGCGCGTCGAATAATTCCACCTATGAGATTACTTCACGTTCCTAGCCTGGCTTAGCGGGTTATTAGCCACAAAAAGCGAGAGATGTGTACGAGGAATGTGGCGAGGAAAGCGACTGGGGAAAGAAAGTGTCGGCAATGTGTCCTCCCATCACTCCACTACACATTGTTTCACAGCTTAGCAGCACGCAAGCTCCTCGGACAATTTTGGTGGAAACTATAACACATTTCCATAGCTCCGCTGCATTCTTCACTCCTAGCTACCTCACACTTCTGTAATGAAAAAGCGGCCTTGCAGCTTACGAGGGCACATTTCCATAGCGCCGTTACACATAAGAAAAAAAAAGGTGTGTGTGTACTTATATACGCACGTAAGAAGTTATACTTCTTTGGTGTAACGTAACAAGATAAAAAACCAAACTGTCACAAAGTTTACAAAAGGAAAACAATTATTCTTTATGAACCACAGACTATAGCTAATTTCAGGGTGTCGGTTCTAGCTAACTTCATTTTTCCCTAACACGCCAAAAGAAGTACAACTTCAAAAATATTTTGAACTTATGCAATGATATTATATTAGTAGTACTTTAGTCATAAAAGTAAAAATATACATTTGACGAAAAACAAAAATTAGAAACAGGATGGAACAGAAATTAGGCATATGCACATCGTGACTATGACAAGAAGGCTTACACTTTAGTGGAAAACCACCCTTATGTCTGTCGCGACTGATCGCTTCGACAGCAATCAGGCTGTCTGTCTCGTTATGATCAAAGAAACCCTTATCTTGAACGATCAGTAACTCGCAGACAAACTAACGAGCTTGTCTGTGAGTTTGGGAACCTCTTTACAATTGTGGAGTTAAAGTAGACACTTACATATTTTACATTGTAATTTTAAACTGTTGAACTGTGAACGCTATTGTCCGATACAATGTTAATATTAAACCCTAACTTGCAAGTTATAACTACAATTATTTGAAATCTTTTCGTATTGCCTGTCATCATTTTAGCCAAGAGACGTCCACTGCTGGACATAGGCCTCCCCTAAGTGTCACCACAACGACCGGTTCTGTGCGTCTCGCAACCACTGGATTCCCGTGACCTTCACCAGGTCATCAGTCCACCTGGTGGGAAGCCTTCCAACGCTGCGTCTTCCGGTATGCGGTCTCCACTCCAGAACTTTTCGGCACCATCGACGGTATTTCTAAAAAAAAAAATACATAATCGACCGGCGCTTTTGATTCTCAGTAACTACCGACCATATATGGAAAATTATAAAAATATTGATAATATTACAAAATAGACATCCGTAAGGTGTTTCAACTGATATCGTAGATTTGTAGGTAGCTTAGTGAAAAAAACATAAATCAAAACTAAATAACTAACTATTATCAGTTTGCATATTACCCATTAAGTTATTTAGTTTAGTTATGTTATTTAGTTGTATTGTAGTTAGTCTGTTGAAAATAAATAAAAAAGTTGTTAAGTTAAAAAAAAACTAGAATCGGTTGAATTTATTTATTATAATTACTAACCCGCACAGTCCCACTGCTGGGCAAAGGCCTCCCTCCATTCCTTCCATGGGTCACGATTTATCGCATCTAAAACTAGTTTCAGTTGAATTTAATGTTCATTATTTACTCATCATATTTTCTAGTCCTGACAATATTTCGACATCGTTCTCCACACTACACACCAGGAAAAACACGAAAAATATTATCAACCAAACAATAACATTCAGTGCTCTCTGAACTGAAAATACACCTTTCAAATTGTACGCTCAACAATATTTGTACGTACGGAACTCGAATAAACAGTTCTGGAACAATAACGTGGAACGAAAACAAAAATGTAAACGTACACAATGAATGGAAGTACAAATATCAAGGTACATCAATGTATTTTGATAAAAACGTTTTTACAAAAATAACAACCGATTTCCAAAAAAGAAAATACACAAAAAATTAAAAAATAACTTATTTCGGAAGTCGGTGTTTGTATTTTATTTCTTCGTTATTTGACACCGACTTCCGAAATTAAAGTATTTTTTTTTAAATTTTTAGTGTATTTTCTTTTTTGGAAGCGGTCGTTTTTTTTGTAAAAAAGTTTTTTATTTTACTAAAAACCCCAATAACATGGAACGTGGAATTTAAACATACTCGTAATTGGAGAAAACCAAAAAGTCATCTAGGTATACGTATTTTTCGTTTTTGTTCAGTTTTTCAAAAAGCGCTGAAGCAATTTCGATAAAATTTATATGGAACCACTTCTTGAGTGTTTTCTTTCGGATGAAAAAAGAATTTTGAAAATCGGTCCACAACTGAGAGAGAAATCGGTGAACATACATAAAAAAAAACATACAATCGAAGAACCTCCTCTTTTTTCAAAGTCGGTTAAAAAATAGGTAGAATTTTGTTTATCATTCAAATTTGAATACGGGGTTGGCAAATATACTCCCTACTGAATCTTGATCACGGTGGACAATCGTAACAGAGATTAGCCGAGTATACAGAAGATATTATAGTACATAAATTTGTGCGCAAACACAGGTACACTCTCTATTCCCTTTCTTTCATAGTCTGATGGGACGGCAATCCGAAATGACCAGGGAGAGATCAGGCGCAAGACCAATAACTTTACGTGCTTTCTGAGGCAGGGAGGTGTCACCAACGGAGCGGGTGGGTTTGTCAGACTCTTACTGACTAAAACACACCCCTGTTTCTTCCCTACCCTGAGTGCCCAGGGGCGCGGTGACACTGTTTCCAATTTATCCACAACCCTTGGCAGAAATAGTTTATACCCTGGATTATCACATAGGCTACTTTTATCTCGGTCTACGCGGGTATAAGCGGTTTCACCCGCGTGGTGCAGCTAGTTGATTAAATAAAGTAGAAAAAATATTACGGGACTATCCAGAGACTCTAAAGTTTTCCTCATTTTTCACATCTGTCTACAGCCCACCCTCACACCTTATGTTAATGTGACGAAAATTTGGATATTATTAGGATAAAACCTTCAAAGTTCGACTCACATTGAATAACCTGTAACCAGTTCGGGTATGTTTATGAGCACAGTAAATAAACATATCTATTTCAACTGATATTTTTAGTACCACGCGGCGTCTTCTTTCAAACGACTAATTGTTGGTTTCTGAATTGAGTGTTTGCAGTTAAGAACGTGTCAAACCCTACTTTACCGCAACAAAACAAGTTTTCAGGATAGAGTTTGACAAATACTTAACATCTTAATTCATAAAACCGGCCAATAATAATACCTATCGGTGAATATATGTGGAAACATAGGTACAGATACCGACCAAAATCGAGTAACACTTTTGGCTGTCGGTCCAAACTAGCAGGTATCAGCATCATGCCCAGAGGACACGGTGGAGCATACGGTGGAGATCTGCCCAGCTTGGGCGGAGCCCCGCCGTGTCCTAGTGCGGGCGATCGGCGGCAGCGACATTTCACGCCTGGCCCTGGTCCAGGCCATGGCACGGAGCGAGAGGGAATGGGAAGCAGTCTCCTCCTTCTGCAAAGCAGAAATGCTCGCGAAAGAGGAGGCGTAACGGGTGAGAGAGAGGCTGCAACGACAGCCTCGCCTTCACGCCCTCAGCAGCAGCCGCCACAGGAGGCGCCTTGACCACCAGCCACCGTAGACCCGGGCCTGCGGACGGCGAGTAATAGGTAGCTCGCCGTCCGATCAGTACCAGGCCCGAAAGTCGACGGCGCGTAGTGTTCCACGCGCGCCTCAAAGAGTTGTCAGCATACATGACGAGGCCCGTCATGGCCGATGCCTGCCTAGGGGTTGAGGATAAATTCGAAAGAGTTACCTGGCCCTCGGCATTCAGGGCAGGGAGGAACAGGGGTGGGTTTTAGTCAGGAAGAGTCTGACACGCCCTCCCGCTGCACCCAGAGCGGGAGAAGTCATTGGACGACTTCCCAAACCACAAAAGAAAAAGGTATCATCATCAACATCATCAGCCTTTTAATGTCCCCAATGCCAGCATTGGGGACAGGCCTCCCATCTGTGAGAGGGAGTGGGCCATAATCCACCACGTAGGCCCAATGCGGGTCATTTGGCATCATATGTCAGACATGTCACCATGTCTTAAAATTTTTGGTTCTAGGATATGCCGGTTCCCATTTTTTTCCTTCACCGTTTTGAGAGCAGGGGTGATGAAATTTTTTTTTTTTTTTTTATGTTTGATAGGCTCGCGTTTGACCACTATCTCACCTGATGGTAAGCGATGATGTGGTCGAAGATGGAGCACGCTTGCCTAGAAGTAACCTATTCACTCTTGACTTAAAGACCCAGGTTGTATCTTACAGGAAACACAGACTCCGGTAGAGAATTCCACTCTCTAGCTGTACGTGCAATGAATGTTTTCTCAAAACGCTTTGTGCGTATGGATGGGATGTCCACCATGAACCGGTGGCACTTCGCCGTACGTCTTGTGGTCCTTAGATGAAACGGGCTTGGCGGAATCAAATCATGCAATTCCGGTTCACACTCCCCAAAATGTAATCGATAGAAAACCGACAGGCTAGCAACTCGGCAAAGTAAAGCGCCTGCCTGGGTTTGAACTCACGACCTACAACTTGTAAGTCGCGCGCACAAACAAACAGACAAAAGCTTTCAAACTAGCAGAAGCGTACAGTTCAAAGTAAATACTAACACTACTCAGTCCCAAGAATTTTGTTATTCAGAAAACAAGTAATGTCTGGCGGCTCTCGGATCTCACTCTATTAGGTATAAAGGAGTCGAGCCTCCGATACGATACACCTCATTTCAAAGCGGTAATAATTCCCACTTTGAATTCAGTGCGCTCGGCACGACATGATTGCAGCTCCCCGTCATTTGCATGCCGCTTCGGTGCATTTGGTTCCAATGTAGATAAATCTACAGAACTACACAAATCTACAAAGTAATGTGAAAATAGGACTCCTTTTTGATTAGATATAGGCATGTGAATTAATAAATTTATAAGGTAGTGTAAGTCCCAAAACAAAATTATAACATTTTCCATGACATCAGCAAACATTTAGTCGACTCTTCACGTAACCAATTGTCTGGTCTTTTTTCGGCCAAAGAATCAGCATTGCCATTCAACGTGTAGGGGAATGGTAGAGGAAGGCCAAAGAAACGATGGTTGGACTGTGTGAAAGAGGATATGGGTAAAAATGGGGTGACTACAGAGATGACCACTAATAGAGGAGTATGGAAGAAAAAGACATGTTGCGCCGACCCCAAATAAATTGGGATAAGCAGGAGAATGATATTATTAGTATAGTTATGTATAATATTTATATTGTAATCAAATAAAAAACGAATTTAGCCCAAAGTATAACTCACTTAGCAATAATTTTCTTAGTAAACCTCCTGAATAAAGAACAATGCATACTTCCCATACATTTAAAAACCTGATAATGAAAGTTTATGTAAGGTAGGTTTATGTAAGTTTATATAAGGTATTAGGAAGACTACCTGTAAGTTTAGAAAATAATGTCACATGGTCATTTTTACGATATAAACGCTTCGAAGACCAAAAAATATTTGTTACTTTTTAGGTTATGATTTGCCGATATTAAATAGGTAATAGAAATAAATGTGCTAGAAATAATTATTAACGGTCGAAGTTTAGTTTAAAATAGGAATAATTACCTAGCTATGGTCTAAAACGTCTTTTTTACTTTGTAAATTATTTGAAACTAACTTTACGTCACTGCTTAGACTCTCGATGATTGTTACTATAAATTGAATGTAATATGAAGAAAAGGGAGTTAGTGATAGCGTGACCGCTGACAGGACAGAATGGAAGACAAAAACGTGTTGCGCCGACCTCTAGTAACATGGGATAAGGGCAGGAAGATGATGACAAGCAGTGTGTCTACACTTTACGTCTCTCATCTGTCTATCGCAGATTTACCGGAAGGAATCTTTTGATTTATGCAGTATCTTTGTGCTCATCTATCTGTATTTTATTAATTTCGCTTTTAAGTGTTTTGTGTTTACATAAAACCCAACCCCTAACCTAACCTTATTTATTACTTTATATATATATATATATATTTATTGGTAGTTATTATATTAAATATATATGTATGTTTATTATTAATATACATATTTTCGTTCTCGTTTTTTTTTAATATTTCTACTTGGTGTTGCTTTGTTTGTTTTTTTTTTTTTTATGCACCTGCCATATTATCTCTCCACCACCCTTGGTTGACTGGTAGAGAATGCCTAAGGCATTAAGTCCGCCTTTGTACTTTAGTTGCATGAAGTGTAAATAAATAAATAAATAAAAAGTATTTTATACTTATTGCTCAGTGTGTGTTTGAGTCCCACAACTGCAAATTCGAAAAATAACACCTGTGTCCACTATAATCAGCACAGTATTACAAAAAACATTTCCCTCGTTTTTCTGTTATTCCCACAACATAAACAAAGTATGAAAACCAAATATAATCCGCTCACAGTACAGTGCACACATAAAATAAGTCTAAAACATTTAAACAAATTACATTGTAAATTAAACAAGCAAAACGTTCTACGGCAGGCTACATAATTAATTCCAACCATTTGGTAGGAAAACAGGGATTTTGGGCAAACATCTCTCCTTATCTCTATGCTACTTATTAGGGTTGGTTGTAACGTAAATGCGGAATTTCCACAAGAAATCGTACCTCCAAATTCTTAACCGCATCCGCAAGTTTTTAGCAGAGGTCTCAATTTAATCGGCAAATACGAGTATCCTACTTAATATTACAAATGTGAAAGTTTGTGAGGATGTATGTTTGTTCCTCTTTCACGCATAAACTACTGAACGGATTTTGATGAAACTTTATAGTAATATTGCTTATACATCAGAATAACACATAGGCTATAATTTATAGTGGGGGATGTACTAATTCCATGCGGGCGATACCACTGGTAGAAGCTAGCACATTTATACAGGGTGTAAAGGAAAGGTGTGGTCATATTTTAACAACCGGTTCTGCCCATGGAAATGGACACCTTTCTCTAAGAAAAAATAGAAAATTCCCTAAAAAATAAAGAAAATAGTTTGTTACATAAATATTACAGGAAAACCTATAAGAAATACCTATATGTAGCTTAAACCAGAAAAAATATGATTTGTTCGGAACCCTTTGCGCGCGAATCCGACTCGCTCTTTGCAGGTTTTTTTTTCCAGAATTTACTATGACATTCTTGAAGTGAAGTTTTTCATTTCAGTATTTAAAATATTGTTCCTTGTATAATTCAAACTTTCATGTTTTTGCTGATACTAGTTTAGCATAAAGTGTGCAACTTTTTAGTAGAACCAGTATAACCTGATTATAAAAAAATACTAACTGTTTTTAACCGAGTTCCAAAAGAAGGAGGTTCTCAATAAATTTTATCGAAATTGATTCAGCACTTTTTTAAAAAATCAACAACCATAAAATTTGATATGTATAGGTACATAGATGACGTTTTGGTTGTCTCCAATTATTTTCAAATTCCATGTTATTAGGGTTATCTACTCGGGCATAACTTTATTATTTAGTTTTAGTTCTGGGGTACCTACCTAGAACAAATAAAAAGTGAAAAATAAAAAACTTTGTTACAAAAAATACAACCGACTTCTAAAAATTGCAAAATAACTTCGGAAGTCGGTATCAAATAACAAAGAAACAAAATACAAACACCGACTTCCGAAATTAAAGTTATAAGCAATTTTTAGAAGCTGTTTTTTATTTTTTTTTAATAGTTTTTTATTTTTTGTGAAATTTTGTTTTTTTTCGATTACCATTACCACCGATAATATAATACTAGCGTACAGATGCCTCATTCCATACAAAGAAATGGTACCGCCGTAACTACGGGTTTTCGTCTTTCGTTCGGGCCCTTTCTCTACACCTCGCTAGATGGTGTTAGCAGCGACGGCTTGCAAGCTGAATGAATTTACATAAAGTCTTAGCAATATTTTCTCAATGTTGACGAATTATTTTATAGTATTTTTGGCACTTCATAGCAGTTTTACTGTATCAAAATGTGTCTCCATTCAAATTAAGAGGCGAATGGATTAACTCTAAAACTTCAAACAGCGCCATCTATTGGTACAAGAAATATAGATGTCTAAGGATTCGTCCCAATAATCGTCTAAATTTGAATTACAAGCCCATTATTAAACAATTTTATGCTAAGGGCAGTTTTTAAATAAGAAAATACAGTTTTTACCATATTTATTTTCAAAACATTAATATTACTTAAACTTCAATAGGAAATCAATGCATATTACGCCATCTATTGAGATTTATTTGCACTAAATTTTCTTTGTTCGAGATGAGACCCCTTGCCATTACAAATGTTTGCAAGTACATTACATTACCTTGACCTTAGGTTATAATTACAAGCTTTTATACAGCTTGCCTTGTTAGCTATGGTACGTCCACACGGTACAGACTTAATACAGACTTGCGTAGTAATACACCGACATTTGTCTGCACTATAACTTGCACAGACTCAATTCCATAGAAATCTACGTAATTTTGTATTAAGTAGGTATGTATCATGTGGACGTACCTTTAGTATCTATGGGTCAATCGCATCAAATCATCAAACGTGGGGCCCGTCAGGCCCCGGATTAGCAGACACAATTAAAAACCTAATGTCGCGTCTCCGATTAGAGACGCGTGAGGCCTGACGGATTAATCCATCAGGCCCCGGAATAACAGACAATTAAAAATTGTTGCGTTCCACATATGGGGCGCACGGGGCCTATATACCCGATATTATTATTTTATATTATAATTTTTTTTTTATTATTAATATTTATTTTTCTTTCTTTCTTTCACGTTTGGTTTGAATTAAAATGCACAGTAAATAAAAGTCATAATTTTAAATTCAATATGGCAGACTCTCAAATATGGCAGATGAAATTATTATTATGCAGCCACCATGACATGGGTATCATATGAAAGGATTTGCTGAGAGGAAATAAAAAATTAAAAAGGTTTATTAATTATAAAATTAATAATTAATTAATTTTTGTACCTCCGTCTCCGCTAAGGTAGCCTCCGTAACATCCCTAGTAACGAGTACTTATGTATAAGTAGACTCAAGTTGCCACCAATTACTGTACTGGCTTTGTCACATAAATGTATGTAATTTGCTATATCAGGGCGTTGTTGTGGTTGAAGACAGTTTGGGTCATAATTATAAAAATAATGTGATTAGTTTAAACACTTCTTAGCTGCTTCTTAATTCAAAATTTTCTATGGAGAATTTCAACTTAGAATCCACCAATCAGTACCTATTTGTAATGTAGTTTTATAGAATCGTCTGATACCGAGTGTGCGGTGCCCCTGTCCAGAGCATGACTCACATACTGGCCCCGAGTACCCATACACCTGCACTGTGGAGAACCTGTAATCTGGCTAGATTCTGGGTCCAAAGTATTTAAAAGTTAGGAGCCATTAATTCGAAAGAAGAATAAGTATTTAAAATAAGCAAATGGTGAGCGATTTTTATGAATAAGGCTGGTGAACCCTGAATGTTTAATTATTTTTTTTTAAGTGAAAGCTTCTTTAAGCGCGTTGGGCATTCTGTCGGCACTCCCGGAGTGCCACTCTTTCTTTTTTTTTTAAGTATTAATTCTGATGTAGAATAGATTTATTTGTTAAAACTCCCTTTTCCTAGGTAAATAACAGCGTACCACAACGCTTAATTGTCGCGTAAGAAGTTCGTACGTAATAATTAACAATCTCAATCAATCTGCTTAGTTTTCTCCCAACTATGCTGGAATCGACCAGTCTAGCTGGATACAGCTATACTAGAAGCGTATTTTACATGGAGTGAGTGCCTAGCTGACCTTGATAGCCTTGTTACTTGGGACATGATATGATAAGAAAACATCCTACCTAGTTACATTACGATTGGTATTTTGAGCAAAAAAGGGTTCTAGCTTTTTAAAACACGACGCAAGTACAAAAATTATGTGACTTCAACATAATAATAGGTAGGTTACTAGTTCAGAATCAAACAATTTTGTTTTTAACTGACTACAAAATGAGGTTTTCATGCTGCAATTATTTTTAAATGTTTTTTTTTGCCACAGATCTCCGCTATTAAGAAACCTATTTGGAAAATTATTTTTTATTTGAACGGATATACTTCCAGATTCTTCTTATTTTTTAAAAGTATGATGGGACCCATGAGGAATTGAGGAAACTTCTCAAAAAATATAGGCGTATATAGATCAATTTTCATCAAGAAGTCGAGCATTTAATTTTGCATTCAGAAAGTATCATTTGATGAAACCGAACTGAGTGAGTGACTGGCTGAGTGTGACTGGGTGAGTTTATGCACCTGCCATGTTATCTCTCCACCACCCTTGGTTGACTGGTAGAGAATGCCTAAGGCATTAATTCCGCCTTTGTACATTTGTGTTGCATGAAGTTTTAATAAATAAATAACTGATGAAGAAGACTACGGGTGGCCAACGGAACCCACAGATATCTCGATTAAGATAGTTAAGCGCTAAAAAGAAACAAAATATATATATATATACCTATTTAAATTGAATATGATGAAAATGGTGCCATGGGTACCATCGAACTGAACTGATGGTGGAACAAAATCAAAAGCCACTTTATAACCAACTTCGCAAAAAGGAGGAGGTTCTATGTTCGACTGTGTGTATGCTTTTTTTTATTTAGATGTCTTCCAATTTCTCTGTCAGTTGTGGACCGATTTTCAAAATTATTTATTTATCTGAAAGAGTATACTCCAGAGGTGATCCCATACCACCTCTGGAGTATATAATTTTATCGAAATTGTTTTAGCGCTTTTTGAAAAAAATCAACAAAAAAATGTGTATGACGTTTTAGTCTCCTCCAATTACGAGTATGTTATCAATTCGTACGTAACTTTAATATTTAGTTTTACTTCTGGGGTATAACAACTAAAAAGTGAAAAATAAAAAACGGTTTTTACAAAAACTACAACTGACTTCCAAAACAGAAAATACACTTAAATTTGAAAAATAAATTTTATTTCGGAAGTCTGTGTCAATTAACGAAGAAATAACATACAAACACCGAATTCCGAAATTAAACTTATTTTTCAATTTTAAGTGTATTTTCTTTTTTGGAAGTCGGTTGTAGTTTTTGTAAAAAGTTCTACATAAAGACAGTCCCCCAAAAACGCTCGCCCGTCACCACTTCCTAGTGTTTTAGCTGGAAAGAAAAAATGGCTCAACAAACTCCCCAGCAACACATTGTCGGTAAAGTTTAACGAACATGAAGCCAGAAGAAAACAATATATCCAAGCCGTATTTGGGTTTTTCGTAATTGTGATAAGATACACTCTGCCTATAAATGGTAATATTGTATAGGTACCTTATTATACAACTTTCACACTATTTACGTTTAGCTGTGGGTACTACAAACAAAAAGTGAAAAATATTAATATTTTTATAAAAAAACTTTTTTGCAAAAAAAAATAAAAGCGACTTCCAAAAAAAACAAAAAGTGCAAAATAACATTAATTTCGGAAGTCGGTGTCAAAAAACGAAGAAATAAAACCAGAAACACACGGTTTTATTTTTTTTTTTGCAAAAAAGTTTTTTTTTTCACTTTTTAGTTGTGTTTCCTCATGAAATTGTGTTAACAATGCATGTATAAGCGATAGCAGCAATCGCGGTTGATTTGCTGTAATTTTTTGAAGATTTCCGTTGTCTGTCTCCAAAAATCATCGTCAGATCTACATGAAATTTAAATGGGACCATTTCGGAACAAACCCCTTTCGAACATAAAAAGAATTTTGGAAATCCGTCTGTAAATGACGAAGTTATGCCCGAACATACATAAATAAAAAAAAATAAAAAAATACAAACATCCGAATTGATAACCTCCTCCTTTTTGAAGTCGGTTAAAAAACCAACTGGCCAAGTGCAAGTCAGATTTCGCACACCTGTTTAACTCGCCATTCGTCAAACGTAAACATCTGTCAAGCCCCGCCCGCATACGACAAACCGGATTTCAAGTGTCAGTTTGACATTTTTTCTCAGTTATGACAGCATATATTTTTTGTCGGAGGGCAATAATGTCTATGGCCAAGCGTGTAAATGTTGCCACAGCATAAAATACATTGCGTTTTGGTAATAATAGAGGTAATAAACGAGTGAATCGCAAAACTCACTGGTGAGTTTCAGTGCTCAAAGGGTCAGTCTCGGTCAATGAAACTCACCAGTGAGTTTCCGGGCTTTACAGGTTAAGGATTCCGTACAAAATATTGTTATTTGTTAGTAAAGTATACGTAATAATAAACATTATCACCATATTTGAATTTGGTCAACGGGAAGTTAAAAAATTCTTCGTAACAAATTTTGTGACAGATAACGGACGGACAGACAGACAGACAGACAGACAGACGGACACGCAAGTGACAACGAAAGGGCTCCGTTTGGATCCTTTGGGTGCGGAACCCTAAAAGTACCATTTTAAAAACATTAAAAAGAGTAAAATTACTTTAATTTAGGAAGTAAACTACTTTAACTCAAAAACTTTAAACTAACACACTATTTCACAAACTTCGTACTACCGGAAAAATTCTAAGAATTTCTACCCAAAAGTTGGTACAGCCATTTGAATTTTCTCATGTGTGTCAACAATCTTTTTGTCTGCCATTTTCCCCGACAAAGAGGCGATATCTTTTAGGTACAGACTCCATATAAAATTTTATTTGAAACCCGAGGACGTTGGGAACACGCGTCATTCCCTCGTCTATGGACCAGACGGCAGTTCACTGCTTTTAAAAATAGAATAAGGATGGGGACCAAAATGGGACAGTAGATATATTTTTTGTGAGATTAAACCTTTTTCTTGTGGATGTGAGACTTCAAAGATATTTTTTATTTAATGAGCATTATGAAAAAGAAAATATATTAAAAGATTTAGTTCTTAAATGTAGGTATGCAAATGTGTGGCAGACAGATAATAATGATAACCATTTCATTTTATGTACGCTAGTAAAAACCCGTTTTGAATTAAGAAGTCAAACACGAAATATTGCACAACATGAAAGATCATTTCATTTATGATCTAATGAATGAGCCAGATTCGAAGCTTGCGTTGCGTATTAGATATAAGTCGAGATTTGGGTTGTTTTAAAAGATTTTTATTGCCAAATTTATGTAATTTTTTATTTTTTTTCTCAAGAAATGGTGTACTGAAGTTTATTTTTTAACCGACGAAAAAAAAGGAGGAGGTTCTCAATTCGACCGTATGTATATTTTTTTTGTGTATGTTCAGCCCTCACGCCGTCATTTATGAACCGATCCTGATGATTATTTTTTCGTTAGGTAGTATATACCTCAAGGGCGGTCCCATGTCAAGGAAATCAGAATCTGATAATGGAATCCTGACAAAATTGAGAGAAAACCTCGAAAATTGTGGGCGCGTCTAGCGTTTCTGTACGTATGATCGGCCCTCACTCCGTTGTTTATAAACCGATTTTAATGATTCTTTTTTTATAAGATAAAGTATACCTTAAGGGTGGTCCCATGTCAAGGAAATCAGGATCTGACCATGGAATCCTGATAAAATTGAGGGAAAACCTCGAAAATTGTGGGGACGTTTAGCGTTTCTGTACGTATCTTCGACCCTCACTCCTTTGTTTACGAACCGATTTTGATGATTCTTATTTTCTTAGATAGGGTATACCTCAAGGGTAGTCCCATGTCAAGGACATTAGGATCTGATCATGGAATCCTGATAAAATTGAGAGAAAACCTCGAAAATTGGGCATTAATATTGTTTCTGTTTACTTTTCATAACTTAATCAGGTATTTGCATTTAGGAATCATCACATCATGAAATAGCTGATGATGGAAACCATACCTTTCCTAAACAATATAAGTTACATATAAAAAACTGGTTTTAGTGACAGATACCACTTAATATGCTTTGAAGAAAAGACGTCTTTAGAATATTGGTGGTAACCTCAACTGGTCAATATCCTGGGAACCTCATGGAAGGATGGTTACATCATCAGCTCAGTGCCAAGACGAATTATGAAGGATTAGAAATTAGCCTCAGAGTATCAAAAGAGGATGCGAGTCACAAAAAATCATAAAACAAAAAACTTTTTAACCCTTATTTCGAATTTGTCCGTACCACCGGACAAGTACTTTAAAAAAATCCACCGCCCCGTCTATTTCTATTTTTGCAACAAAAATTTCAACCAAATACAAAAAATTCAACCGACGAAAAAGAAATAAAAAGCAAAAAATAAATAAACCTTTTAAGTCTTGAGTATTGAGCTTATTTACCTACATAAAATATCAAATTTTATATAAACGAATTTTGAGTCGGCGCCAAATAATAAAATGATTAATTACCTACATCTAGCCTTCTTCATTTGTACGTATTTAAAAAATTTAGATATTTAATAATCAGACTGTTGTTTGGGGCCGACTCAAAATTACTTTATATAAAATTTGATATTTTATGTAGGTAAATAAGCTCAATACTCAAGACTTAAAAGGTTTATTTATTTTTTGCTTTTTAGTTCTTTTTTGTCGGTTGAATTTTTTGTTAAAAAGTTTTTTTGTTGTTTTAATTTTATGAACGAGCGTTCTAAATAGTCAAAATCAAAAGCAATCCTTTGCCCAATTTTTCTAAAATTTGACTAAGTTAAATATTTTTTACTCAATTTTTTATATGAAAGTGGTAAAAAGTGATTCATACATTATATAGACGACTTTTGCAACAATACATTCTTATTTTTTCATACCCTTTAGACGTATATAATTACGTGATGTATAGAATACAATTCCTAATTACGTGATATTCAAAACCCCTTACAGCAAAAATTCACAAAACCGTTGTCGGTTTGTGGTCGATTAATCGTAATTATATCAAAAATAAACTAGCTCATACATTAGAATATAATTGATATGATCTTTCATGTTCTGCATTAAAACATTTAAAAATACATTATTTTAACTGTAAAATCACGTCTGTAAAATCACGTAAATAGGCGAAATCGGTAAAATTTCGTGTTCGGCCTCTTAAGACTCATTAGTAAATAGTCTTTGGCTCTAGAGAAAGCCAGGCTTTGCCCAAGAAAATACACATGCATTTAAAATTAAACCCTAGACTCCACACTACGGTTGCCTGTATCGTGTCTATCGGCGATGAAGACTGACGGGCGGGCGTTTTTGGGAGACTATCTTTATGTAGAACTTTGACGTTCAAAAAGTGCTGGCGTGGCCCATACATTTTTGACTTTTTGACAGTCTTTATTGCTGAAAGAATGTCACTTTTTCAAAAACCTCTTCTTATTTGCCGCTCAGACCCGAAAGGACAAAATTATGAGAAGGTATATTTTGGTGTCCTGCTGAAATCGTTGGTCCTGTCGTCTTAGGCCAAGATCAGAGGCCTATTTAATTTCTTTTTTTATTTATTTCAGACTTATAGCTCGTAGTTGATAAATACAAAATTACATATTTATAACAGAAATAACAAACAAACAGAAATCTATACTAATACTAATAATATTATAAAGAGATAAAGTTTGCGATTTTGTTGGGTTGTAGGGGGTAATCTCTAGATTTACTGAACCGATTTTGAATTTTTTTTTACCTACAGAAAGTCAGGTTATTTGTGAGTGTTATAGGCTATAAATTTTTGAAGTGCAAGCGGAAGAAGTCGCAGGTAAAGTGCAAGAAAAAAATAAAAAGCAAAGAACTACATACATTCACTAACATTATTAAAATCATTTAAAAGAAATTATTAAAAATCATACAAATCATTAAAATCTTCATTCTAAAATAAAAATACACAATTGTATATCAAAACAATAAAAACCAAACAAATTAAATAAACAACCGGTGACAATCTGGGAATATTGTATTTTTCTTTCATACAATTTCGTCTTTATTAAACAGCACCTTGGTAACTGACAATTATGTATTTTTTTAAGTATGCCGCAATGTTATGAAAATCAAATAGGGATCGGAAGTCATGCCCATTTTTTTTTTTTTTTTTTTTTGGGGGGTGGGAAATCATCCAATGACTTCTTCCGCTCTAGGGTGGAGCGGAAGGGTGTGTCAGACTCTTACTGACTAAAACCCACCCCTGTTCCTCCCTGCCTCGAGTGCCCGGGGGCGAGGTAACTCTTTCGAATTTATCCTCCACCCCCGGGCAGGCACCGGCCGTGGCAGGCCCCTTCCTTTGGCTGACAACTCTTTGAGGCGCGCGTGGAACACTACGCGCCGTCGACTCTCGGGCCTGGTGCTGATCGGACGGCGAGTTACCCACTACTCGCCGTCCGCAGGCCCGGGTCTACGGTGGCCGGAGATCGTCTCGCGGCCCCTGGCGTCTCCTGCGGCGGTCGCGGCTGGGGGAGCTAGGGCGACTCGGCCGTTGCTGAGCCTCCCTAACGTGTGCCGCCTCCCTCTTCGCGAGCATTACTGCTTCGCAGAAGGAGGAGACGGCCTCCCATTCCCTCTCGCTCCGTACCATGGCCTGAACCAGGGCACGGCGCGAGAGGTCGCTGTCGCCTATCGCATCCACGAGGACACGGCGGTGCTCTGCCCAAGCGGGGCAAACCTCCACCGTATGCTCCACCGTGTCCTCTGGGCGATCCTCGCAGTGGAAACACTCAGGGGTCACCTCCGCCCTGATCCGACACAGGTACCTCCCGAAACAGCCGTGTCCGGTGAGCACCTGCGTCAGGCGGAAGGTGAGGGCGCCGTGACGCCTCTCCAGCCACTCCTCAAAGAGGGGCACCACCGCCTCGATGGTGGCGTGCCCAGCGCTGGGTTGCGACAGTCGCTCTCTCCATGTCACCATGAGATCCTGCCGGAGCTCGGTCCGCCGAGCCGCGAGTTGTCGCGGCAGCGGAGTTTCGCCCCGGCGTTTGGCCTCCTCGCGCCACTCGTACAGGTGCGCGAGGATTTTTGCCTCCAGATCCCACGGTGACAGTCCGGCAAGGAGGCTCGCCGCCTCACGGGAGATCGTGCGGTATCCGCGGATGATTCGGATCGCCATGACCCTCTGGGACGCGTTCATCAGGCGAGCTGATCGCTGCCTCAACGAACGCGCCCACACCGGTGCCCCGTAGAGGGCCATGGACCGCACGATCCCCGCGTAGAGCCTCCGGCAGGAGGCGTTTGGCCCCCTCAGATTGGGTAGGAGCCGCTTCAAGGCGGCCCCGGCCCTGTCCAATCTGGGAGCCAAACGTCGAAAATGTTCGACAAAGTTCCACCGGCTGTCGAGGACGAGTCCCAGGTACTTCATCGTACCCTCGACGCCGATGCGAACCCCTCCTACCGTGATCTGGGAACCCGCAGGTGGCGCGTTCCGACGACCATGAAAACACATGGCCTCGGACTTGTGCAATGCCACCTCGAGTCCCAGTTGCCGGATCCTCTCTATGACTGTCGCAACCCCGCGTGTCATAAGTTCGGCCGCCGCCTCGTGCGACCTCCCCTGCGCTAAGACCAGCGTGTCGTCAGCGTAGCACACTACGCTGACGCCAGCGGGGAGGTCGGCGCGCAGCACCCAGTCGTATCCGATGTTCCACAAGGGCGGCCCCAGGACCGATCCCTGTGGAACACCGCACGACATCTCTCGCCGGTTCCATACTCCCTGATGACCGGGGTAGATGACGGCTCTGTCCGTCAGATACGCCTCGACTACGCGACGGAGGTAGGGCGGCACCCGGTGATACCGGAGTGCCTCCACTATACAACTCCAGGGCAGGGTGTTGAAGGCATTGGCGATGTCCAGAGACACCGCCAAGACGACCCTACCCCGGGCCACTGCATCCCCCGTCGTGAGGGCTCTTACGCGCATGACTGCGTCCACCGTGGAGCGCCCCCTGCGGAAGCCGTACTGGCTCTCCGCCAGGTCCGGCCCCACCCGCACCAGCTGCCCGACGAGGCGGTCTGCAATTACTCTTTCAAAGAGCTTGCCCACCTCGTCGAGCAGCACAATGGGCCGGTAAGCGGACGGAGAGTCCGCAGGGCGCCCCACCTTCTTGATCAGGACCAGCTTCCCCGTCTTCCACCGACGTGGAAACTGGCCCCTCTCTAAGCATGCGCTTAAAAGCCCTCTGAGTCGAGGCCCGAGAGCCTCTTGCAAGGCCAGGACGACCAGGCCTGTCTCCAGAGCCCAGTCCTCCACCATCCTGCCCCTTGCGTCCGTGAACCGGGAACCCCAAGCCAAGTTCTTGGCATTGAAGTCCCCGAGAACGAGCGCAGGGAGGGAACGGTATCCGACGACGACGTCTCTCAACTCCGCGAGGGAGTTGTGGAACTCGGCGAGAGTTCGGTTCGGGGAGAAGTACACCCCTACCACTACTATCTCCCCGAACCGCGCTGCCACGCAACCCCGACCCCTCTTGACCTCCTCGAGGGTCGGGGAAGTCATGCCCATAGCCAACACAAAACAGTAAGTCTCATATGAAAATAATCACCACAGATCCACAGTAAAGCTAACTTTAGCGGCCCTAAAAGACAACTTAATTTGCGGTAAATATGACATTACTAACGCTAGTAGCCTCCTAATGAAAACCGCGAGCTTTCCAACTTTCTACGTAACTAGATTTGGGTAGGTAACCTATACGTTATTCCTAGGTAGTACTAGTATTAATGTTGTGTGGTCTGACTTTGTGGTCGCGCTGAATAGTATCGTGCTGCGGACTTCTGCATGTCAAACGTCGGGATTATGGCTAATACTTGTGCTGGGTTTGACGTTTTGCAACATTGTGGTTTAGGCAGGTATAAAATATTTGTAATGCCGGCTCCACACACTCGTCGAGACACCACTAGACAGGCCGAGTACGAGACGTGCCCAATTTCTCACAGGTCATGGCAACTTTTACAGTAAATTATTTTTCTTCAAGCTTGCTGCCTCACCTTTATGTCAATGTTCTACACCTGATTGCGAATAAGAACAATCCGTACATCATATCCTGTGGGCGTGTACTCTTTGGCAAACTGAGCGCAATATTATGTTGTATAGTATTCAGCCTACGTCTGGAGTTGTCTATTACACGGACCTTGTGGAAACTAGAACGAATTTCCGTGCGTTCAAGCGTTTTTGCCATACCTATTATTGGAATCAAGTGTAACAGCTCACAATTTTAGGACCCATTAATATTAGTGTTTATAACCAGTGCTGCTTGGCAACTGGACTTACCCCAGTTGTAAATAACCCCCGTTGTGCCTAATGGCCTAGTTTTGTTCTGTCTCCCGCTTGATTAGGAGGGAAGTGGAAATTATGTTTTTCTTACTCCTCTGCTGTCTTTTCTGATTAATTTCGTTGCGTGACCCAAGACAGTTTAATCGTTTCTCTGGGACTCGTCGAGCTTCATTGCTTCGGCGTTTTTTCTGGTGGTCGCCACTGTTGATTCTGGCTTACAGAAGTTACAGTGGTTTAGGAATAGTGTGGCGGACTTGTCCCAATTTAAAAAAAGGCCGAGTACAAGTGTGTAGATGGTGTTCTCGTCGCGTGGCGTCGCCTGTCACGGTGTCTCGTTGCTCTCTGAAGCGTGTCGGTTTTTTGTGCCCGAGTCAAAGGGCCTTGTGATGAAAACGCGCGAGAACGAGAGTGCACCCTGTGCACGCTCGTTCGTTTAATTACCTGCTAATTTCGTCCGCCTGAAAACGGACATGCTGCATACCATTAATGTACTTAATAAACATTTTTTTTTTCTTATTTTTATTATTAGTTTCAAATCAAATATCTTGATATGGACACACACAAACTCCATTAGGTACCTACTTAAAATAAAGTACAAAATCTTGATATCTGCCTGCCTAGCCTTTTCCCAAATATCTTGGGGTCGGCTTCCAATCTAACCGGATGCAGCTGCATACCAGTATTTTACGTGGAGCGACTGCCTATCTGTTCACTCGTGCAAAGCGATAGCGAAATAGATCGGACTGTTAAACACAGAATTACCACTGGATGGATGAAATGGCGGCAGGTCACCGGGACTATCTGCGACTCCCGCATTCCCCTAAAAACTTCAGGGGAAGATTTATAAAACAATGGTCAGACATGCTGTCTTGTATGGTTCAGAATGTTGGGCCACAAAAGGGATGAATGAAAAGCAATTGCATGCGGCTGACATGAGAATGCTAAGAGCGATGTGTGGTGTCACGCGCATGGATAGAATCAGGAATGAGTATATAAGAGGAAGTCTGAAAGTGGCACCACTGACTGAAAAGTTGTGTGGAAATCGGTTGTCGTGGTATGAGCATGTGATGCGAAGGAATGAAAAAAATGTCGTGAGGAAAGTCTTGTGTATGGATGTGGATGGCTATAAGAGTAGAGGAAGGCCAAAGAAACGATGGTTAGACTGTGTGAAAGAGGATATGGGTAAAAAGGAGGTGACTACAGAAATGACGACTAATAGAGGAGTATGGAAGAAAAAGACATGTTGCGCCGACCCCAAATAAATTGGGATATTGGCAGGAGAATGATGATGACTGCCTATCTGACCTCCACAACCCAGTAACTGGGTAATACGGTACCCTTTGGTAAGACTGGTTGTCAGAGTTTCGAGCTTCTGACCCGAAAACAAAATCTTGATATATGTAAGTACGTCTTTATGGTTTGGTTCCCAGGGGTGCGGTAACTAATTTTCAGAATTTATGCGCCAGCCCTTTTTTTTTTTATTGTGGGGTGCGAAATCGTCCAATGACTTCTCCCGCTCTGGGTGGAGCGGGAGGGCGTGTCAGACTCTTCCTGACTAAAACCCACCCCTGTTCCTTCCTGCCCTTAGTGCCCGGGAGCGAGGTAACTCTGCTTCGAATTTATCCTCAACCCCCAGGCAGATCCGCTACCCCTAAGCATACGTCATTATGGTTACGGTATACATATATCCTTATATACCTTACTACTATATACATATCCAAGAAAATGGCCATTTTACACAAAACAATTTTTTGATGACAATCGCTCTATTTCTAATACTAATCAAAAACATATATGAGATTAACCCAGGTTGGAGTAATATTACCTACTACTATTATTATTTTGTATTTTATTGTTAGTATTTGTATGTATGTATATATGTATACAGCATGTAACAAAAACCGTGTCCGATCCGATAAAGGCGTATTCCTGGTTTACCATACGTACCTACTAGAAAAAGTAAAAAAAAAAATGTAACTCATAAAAACCAAAAGTTATAGATTTTTTATTTTTATAAAATATACGAAATGTAACACTAAATATGGCAAATTTTCATAAGTTGACAACACTTCATCGGCCGGCAAAATCTTTTCATTTTTACCTATTTTTATTTCAAACGATACCGCCCTGCACTAGTCGCGCTGTAGGCACTGTCTCGCTCAGGCATGTTTGAAAGGAAATAGTAGGTGAACATTGTCGAGCGCTCAGTGTTGCCTTTGATAAGTTTATCTTTTTTTTTTAAATTAATTATTTTCATTGAGTAAAAAACAATTATCTCGTATCCATTAAAAAACTACGTATATGTGTACGCAGTACACATATACGTAGTTTTTGTTTTTGTTACATGCTGTATATTATTATGACTGTATTGTATTAAATAAATATTACCCTCTTTTTGAATTAAGTTTTTTCAGTCCATCCAAAGGTTGTCCAGTAGATATCGCTCTCTACTCTACTCTATTCTATACTATTCTATTCTATTCTATACTATTATATTCTATTCTATTAAAATTTAATTGTATTGAATGAAATTATTGTATTGATTTTTTGGGAATTTTCTATTTTTTCATAGAGAAAGTTGTTCATTTTCATGGGCAGAACCGGTTCTTAAAATATTACCATACCTTTCCGTTACACTCTGTATAGGACCCTTGGTTCACCTTCAACCATTCAACATAAAGTGTCAAATATCTCCCAATCCCCAGTACTGACCCATTCATCTGTATCAGCGGTTCCCAACCTGTGGTCAGCGGACCACTGGTAGTCCGCAATTGCTAAATTATGGTCCGCAAAAGGTTTAAAACAAAGTTTGAAACTTTCCAACTTAGAAATAACAAGACACTCTCTCTCTTCTAAGAGAATTTTTGTTACTTTTGATTTACAGAATAAGCCAAGTGTGATGCAAGTTTTTAATTAATGTAAATATGAGTCTGCTGACAACAAAGGAAGCAAAGTGATCACAGGTCAAAAAAGGTTGGGAGCCACTGATCTGTATGATATGAACGAGCTCCGAGTAATCCTCTTTGCACAATAAGCTTACGATATTATAATAGCTTTCATTCATTTACGCAGCTACTCCCAACGATAATCCTTTAATATATAAATAAATACTACACAAATTGTATCTTGTTGTTTGTTGTATTGTTTTTCTTGTATGTTATACTCTTCGCTTTTATGGGTTTTTTACTATAGTACCAATAATGAGTATAGTGTCACCTTTTTCTTGTACCTACTTTTTATTTAAGGCGCTATTAACTGCCAATGACCTTGAGTGGTTAGCTTGCGTGTTCTGTGCTGAGCTCACGTAACGCGTCGTACGTCCACCCAGTGATAGGACTCGCCCATCAAGGAGCGCTGTCCGAAATTAGACGCATTATTAATTTATTACATATAAAACAACAGGCAATTAACTAAAACACCGAGACCAAATTATAAATTGTTAAATGATCTTTAAAGTGGTGAAGGTTTCATAAAAATACGCTTTATAGTTTTTGCGTGATACTCAATTTTATATCCGCGTTAGACGCAACTTTACAAACTAATTACACTATGATTTACAAATATAATTTCAAATATTCTTATATCAAATTACGAAAAAAATTGTCTAAAGTATCATATATTTTTTTCAAAGAAATAAAATAAGCCGTTTAGACGTGATGTTCAATTAAAAACCATTAAAAGTCGTAAAACTGTGCAGTGTACACCTAATTCCCTAATCTTCTGTAAAAAGGTTAGGGTTTACATAAGATTAGGGATGCAAATAGGGTGGCCACCTAATGGAAAAACGCCTGCGAATAGACTACTTGATGGCAATTTTAGACATATAATCGTCATCATTTCAACCGAAAGACGTTCACTACAACCTTGTAGACCTGAGCTGATCACTGATGATTATTTATATAATCATAATAATTTATTTGCACTTATTTATGTTTTTTGTTCTTTTAATGAATAATAAAAATTAATTGATTAAAATTGTCAAATGTGTATTTTATTTTATTGAATCACTTTCTATTTAAATTAATCAATGTTTAATTAAATCGATCACTATTTTACTTTTCATTATCATTGCATGTAAAAGGTGTAAATTTTATTTCTTAATCAATTTTTATATTAATAGTGAGTTATTTATGTCACTTTTATACAAAATGTCAATGAATATATTCTTAATATTGATTGTATAATTTCATTATAATTTGTTATCGTATGTGTGAAATTAATAAAGCTTTATTATTATTTATTATTATAAGTATCGCCACTCCTGTGCGTCTCACATCCATCAGATTCCCGCGGCCCTCACCAGGTCATCGGTCCACCATGTGGGAAGCCTTCGAAAGCTGCGTCTTCCAGTACGCGGTCACTACTTCAGAACCTTTCGGCTCCATCGGCCATTTGTTCTGCGAGCAATTGCCCTGCCCAGTGCCACTATAAAGTTTGGCGATTCTTGGAATTCTAAGATTCTAGGAACCGTCCTAAGTGAAGATTACCGAATCTTCTTGTAATTTGTGATAGTTACGATAAATACGGTATTGACTGACATTTACAATGAAACATTAGCTTAACCTTCCAACAAGGAAAGCCTCCAACAAAGTGGACCGATGACCTGGTGAAGGTGGCGGGTGGCCGATGGATGCGAGACGCACAGGACCGGTCATTCTGGGGACACTTGGGGTCTATGTCCAGCAGTGGACGTCTTTCGGCTGAAATGATGATGATGATAAGCTCAAAATCCAAAATCTCAACTAAGGACCTCATGCTCAAGTTCTAGGGAAATATTATTTTATCAACCATTTAAAAAATATTAAACATTTTTTAAATATTCTTAAAACTTCTAGGCGATTCATGCTCACACGGTTTCTACAGAGTCGTATCCATTACAGATAAGAGTGGAGTGTATGAGTATGATAGCGTTTTGATAGCTCAAGGCGTAAAACATAACGTTTTTAGATTCTACGTGAGTCGTAAAAAATGTTATGATATGTAGTTTGTCATACTAAACGTATGTCAATCTAACATGAGGGCGAAAATGTTATATAATGTTTCTTGAGCTCGAATTCTCTGGATCTTCAAAACTAGAGACTAACGCCCTAACGCCCATAGGTATATTTTTAAAGGAATCTTCCTCCACTCCACTCAAACATATATTATAACTGTCAATTTGATTGAGAAAGCCCGAGTCGAGGTTGATTCTTGGGACGAAATAACTCAGAATGTAGACAATGTTCTATAGTAAGGTCTGAACCTAAATATAAATATTTCCTTTTAAAAGTCAGAAATGGGACCTAGATTCAAATGTACATAATTATGAATATTATTCTAATTCACTCATTTTCTACTTGTTCTGTCCCACTATAAGACAAAAGCCTTTCTTTCAAGCCTGTTGCACTTGACCCACCGCGAACTATGGGCGAGTAGCGAGTAGAGCTTCAAACTAAAAACGAGTTGGCGAGCAGCGAGCAGCGAGTAGCGAGTGTGTAGTTCCGATAGATTTATTGCTGGGCTTAACGAGTGTTCGAGTGCGAAGGGCGATTACTCACACCACTCGCTCGGGTTGGTCTCTTGGCGTGAGTTCTGACCACCAAGCAAGCATCGCTGAGCGAGTGTCACTGAGCGAGTATACTGTGATAAACCTTGTTGCTCAGCGACAAACTTGTAGAGCGAGTTTTCACCGGCAGTGTGAACAGTCAGCGATCAACTATTAATTGTACGTTTCTTGTGCGTCACAATAACCTATAGGTACTCAAACAAAAGTCGTTATCCAACAAACTATTTTTATAGTTGTCTCATAAGCATTATCCATTCTTTTTTCGAGTCTTCTATATTCCTTTCTAATCCTATTCCAGCATAAGGGTGTAGAATAACAAAAATATCCCTCATATAATACTATAAGCTTGCTACTATATCATATTATATCTGCCCTTAACGCGAAACACAAAAGCACCTACGATTTGTCTCCCAAATCCAGAAGAATGACGTCTTAATATTAGAGAAGACAGATATTCAGTAGGCTACAAAAGATGCCAGGATTATTAGGCACCCTTGAAAAATAAAACTGAAATTATGATGAATGATCTACTTAATCACCTTCCAGCCCATGTCTCTAGCTACTTTTTTTTTGTTACTTGATTTTTTCCATTCTCAACTGTCACTCTATCACTTAACGTGTACCATCAAACGGGGTGAATAGGAACACCGGGGTTAATAGAAACAAAACTTTGAAGGGGTTTTTCACGTTACTTAGAAATTGTTTGTAGCATTTAAGTACTCAGATTTATTCATGAATTGTTATAAAAACTAAATCGATGCTTTACTAGAAACCAATAATAGGCACATTAAAACAAAAGTCTTCCTTATTCTTCTTAATTTTCAATCGGCGTTCCAAACTTCCAACGTGCTAGTCTCCACCATAAGGTCGCCAACATAAGGTCGTCACAGTATCATAGTTTAAATCCTGCTCAAAATTTTGTTTCTATTCACCCCTTCGTTCCTATTTAATTATTCACCCCGTTCGTAGGTATTAAGGCGTGGGACAAATACAAGAGGCGTCGGGCGGAGGTGAGGCGCGGGCGCAGCGCGGGCGCGTTGCCACTTCTTTGGTATTTCATACAAAATGTATAGACGCGGGCGTGGAGCGGGCGCCGCTTCCTCGCCCCCGGCGCACCCGCAGTTAAATCAAACACTAGAATGCCCCAAATACATCCACTGTGTTCGCCCGCGCCACGTCTTTCCGACACCGTTAGCACGCCTGTACTGAGCTGCAACGCCGCCGCACCCGCGCCTTGCCCACGCCTCGCCTCCGCCCGACGCCTCTTATATTTGTCCCACGCCCCAGGTGCGGAACTAACGGCTTTACGTGCTTTCCTTGGCACGGGGGTATCATACCATCAACTTCAGAGCTCCGGGCTGCTACAGAGTAATTTATACTGGAAAAATCCAATAAGTAGCACTTTTTGCCCGACATCCGCAAATTGAACCTAAAACCTCACTCTCAGCAGTCGCCCCCCCCCCGTGGCCGGTGGGCTCTCCGCGGTAGCCTCGAATAACCGTCCCATCGGACTATGAGAATGACGGAACAGAGAGGTAGCACTTTTTGCCCGACACCCGGCAATTGAACCTGAGACCTCACGCTTAACAGTCGGCCCCCCGTGGCCAGTGGGCTCTCCGCGGTTGCGTCGAATTTCCATCCTATCGGACTATGAGAATGAAGGAACAGAGAGGTAGCACTTTTTGCCCGACACCCGGCAATTGAACCTGAGACCTCACGCTTAACAGTCGGCCCCCCGTGGCCAGTGGGCTCTCCGCGGTTGCGTCGAATTTCCATCCTATCGGACTATGAGAATGAAGGAACAGAGAGGTAGCACTTTTTGCCCGACACCCGGCAATTGAACCTGAGACCTCACGCTTAACAGTCGGCCCCCCGTGGCCAGTGGGCTCTCCGCGGTTGCGTCGAATTTCCATCCTATCGGACTATGAGAATGAAGGAACAGAGAGGTAGCAGTTTTTGCCCGACACCCGGCAATTGAACCTGAGACCTCACGCTTAACAGTCGGCCCCCCGTGGCCAGTGGGCTCTCCGCGGTAGCCTCGAATAACCGTCCAATCGGACTATGAGAATGAAGGAACAGAGAGGTAGCACTTTTTGCCCGACACCCGGCAATTGAACCTGAGACCTCACGCTCAACAGTCGGCCCCCCGAGGCCAGTGGGCTCTCCGCGGTAGCCTCGAATGGCCGTCCCATTGGACTATGAGAATGAAGGAACAGAGAGGTAGCACTTTTTACCCGACACCCGGAAATTTAACCTAAGACCTCACGCTCAACAGTCGGCCCCCCGAGGCCAGTAGCCTGGAATGGCCGTCCCATCGGACTATGAGAATGAAGGAACAGAGATTGCAACTGTGTTTGCGCACAAGCTTGTATAATATATCCTGCGTACTTTGCTAATCCGCGGAGATTTGCCACCGTGATCGAAATTCATTCAGGAGGATTATTTAGAAAAATATAGTACACTGATACCCACCACCCAGTATTAGCAGTGTACCTCGAGTAACACAGGCAGAGGTTTGTTGACATTTTAATGCATTTCCAAATCGTTGGTTAGAGAGAGAGAGGAAGAGAGTGGTAATGTTTTTCTTTCACCATCATCATCATCCCAAGATGCCAAGTATCGCAATAACGACCAGTCCTGTGCGTCTCGCAACCATCAGGTTCCTATGGCCCTCACCAGGTCATCAGTCCACCTTGTGGGGAGGCCTTCGAACGCTGCATCTTCGGGTAAACGGCCACTCCAGAATATTTTGGCCCCATCGACAATCTGTTCTGCGAGCAATGTACATTACCCACTGCCACTTAAGGCGCCGTTATACGACTTTTAATAGTTTTTATTTAAACATCACGTCTAAACGACTAGTTTTATTTCTTTGAAAAAAATATAATATATTTTGTTAGATACTCTAGACAACTTCCGTCGTAATATGATCTAATACTATTTGAAATTATATTTTTATAACATAGTGTAATTAATTTGTCAAGTTATGTCTAACGCGGATAAAAAATTGAGATTCACGAAAAAAACTATAAAGCGTTTATGAAAACTTCACTATTTTAAACATAATTTAATTATTTATAATTTAGTCTAAGTATTTTAGTTACACACCTGTTGTTTTATGTGTAATAAATTAATAATGCGTATAATTTCCGACAGCGGTCCTTGATGGGCGAGTCCTATTACTGGATGGACGTACGACGCGTTACGTGAGCTCAGCACAGAACACGCAAGCTGACCACTTAACGCCATTGGCAGTTAATAGCGCCTTAAGTTTGACGATTCTTTGAGCTATGTAGATAACCTTGGTTCTCCTGCGGATACCTTCGATCCTGATTAGATCACGTAAGGAACCTCCCAGCAAAGCCCTCTCCATTAAGCCTTTTAGTGACTTAACTTCTGATGAGGCCCAGTGTGTGTTGCTTTATCATCATAACATTTTTTCAAACAAAAGTTTGACCTTTCCAAAAAATCGCCAAACCTCATAAAAATCAGATTTACGAAGTCTGTATTCAAAAGTACGTAGGTACAAATGTATCCCTTCTACCAACTGGACATAGTTAGGTACTAGAACTATACTCGAACTTCTTTGCAGTTCCTCCATCCGTAGCAACGAATGTAGCAAGCAAAACTTAACTTCCAAACTTGTTGGAACTTCCCAGACGCATGCATAAAGAGATATGGTTCTGATGTTATTTGACAAAACTATTTTCCGATCATACTTTTTATTTGATTTCTTCTATCGTAGCGGCTCGAGAGGATGATGATAATAGTTCATGCCTGGTTTCAAACGATTCAAACGGAGCCCTATTGCTGTCACTCACGTGTCCGTCTGTTTGTCTCTCCGTCTGCCCATCTGTCTGTCCGTCGTCTGTCATAAAATATTGTTCCGAAGAGTTTTTTAACTTCCCTTGAAATTTGGTTATAACGTTTATTCATAATAAATTAATAAATTGTTTTTATTGTCTCAAATATTGCATTACATATAATATCGAGGCAGCCCCAGGTTTATGATTACGTATATTTTACTAATACAGGGTGTAAGGGAAAGGTGTGGTTATATTTTAGGAGCCGGTTCTGCTTACGGAAATGAACAACTTTCTCTAAGAAAAAATAGAAAATTCCCAAAAAAAAAATTGGACTTTCCTTACAAAGTTATCATCAGCTGATAAATATTTGTATGGCAGGTAAATTTTTTTTTTTTAATTTCCTCGGATTTTCTTGAAGAAAGTTGTTCATATCGATGGGAAGATGCAGTTCTTAAAATATGACCACACCTTTCCGTTACATCCTGTATATACCATTTTATTGATAAATCTGATTAGCTTTAAAAATTTCCTCATTTGGTACGGAACCCTAAATGTGCGACACGCACTTGGCGAGATTACTGTTCGTCCATTTTTAGACAAACCGATCGAAAAAACTATAAAAAGAAGACAATCTGTGATTTTATTTTAGTCTAGATAATACCTTAAACTAATATTTATATTTGTATTATTTTTTCTGGATAACTCATTCCAAAAAAGACAATAACTAACCATTTTCAGCTCGGATATGTAAATAGTGTAAACTACTGTTACCAAACGTGCAGACTATCACGTCTACAATAATTGATAGGATTACAAAATTATGTATTTAAGACTAGCTGCTGAGGAAGCATTTATGATCAAATTCCCTCAAGGTTATCGTCAAATTCATAATTCGGTTTTCCTCGTAAAATTAATTTCCATACTTAAGCTCCCAGTGACATCCTCTGGCTCTTTCACGCTCGTACATCATACCTAACGAGTGACAGAGATGGAACAGTGTCTTGTGACTTGGCTGTATAAAGTTGTCAAGTCATAGGGATAATTAGTTTGTTTGATAGCGTAATATGAAGCTTTAATGTAAGGGCACGTACACACAGATTGGTACAGGAGTGAAGACTTGTTAGCCACAATCAGAAATTTTCAGCACTGCTCTCAAAGCGGTGAAGGAACCGTGAGTAAACCGGTATGTCCTAGAACCAAATATTTGAAGATATGTTACCGCATTGGGCCCGCGTGGTGGATTTGGAACTATTACTTTTCCTAGAGAGGAGATCTGAGTCCCAGCAGTGGGAACATTATAAGGCTTATAATAATGATTATGTTATATCATATTATATTATAGTGATTATATTATGTAAGGTGTGCAGTCAAAAGTGGCGCCAGTGACAGAAAACCGTTTATCTTGGTATGATCATGTGAAGAGGAAGGATGAAATACATGTAACTAAAATAGTAATGCATATAAATGTGGATGGATGGAGAGGGAGAGGGAGGCCAAAGAAAAGATGGATGGATTGTGTGAGGAGTGATTTGAAAGAAAAGGGAGTTAGTGATAGCGTGACGGCTGACGGGAAAGATTGGAAGAAAAAAACGTGTTGCGCCGACCCCAAGTGACATGGGATAAGGGCAGGACGATGATGATGGTGTGCTGTCAGCAGGTCTAAAAAAAAAGATTTATAAATGTCCAAGAAGATTGATGAAAATTCAAACTATTACTATAATGCGAAAGTAACTGTGTCAATCAGGCTTTCTGTTTGTTTTTTTTTTGTTTGGTTTTCAGGCCGAAACCATGGTACCATTTTTTTAACCGACTTCAAAAAAGAGGAGGTTCTCAATTTGTCTGTATATATACTTTTTTTTTTATATGTTTGTTAAGTGATATCTCCGTCATTTGTTAATCGATTTTGATTGGTATGTCATACTTCAGAGGGACCTCTGAATACAGCACTTTTTGAAAAAACCAACATAAACAAAAAATATGTATACACAGATGACGTTTTGGTTATCTCCAAATGTTCAAATTCCATGTTATCCATTCGGGAATAACTTTAATATTTAGTTTAGTTCTGGGGTACAACTACTAAAAAGTGAAAAATAAAAAAACTTTTTTACAAAATATACCACCGACTTCTAAAAATTACAAAATAACTTTATTTTCGGAAGTCGGTGTCAAGTAAAGAAGAATCAAAATATATACACCGACTTCCGAAAATAAAGTTATTTTGTAATTTTTAGTTGTCGGTTGTATTTTGTGTAAAAAAGTTTTTTACTAACATTGATAGGTTTACGTTTGACCACTATCTAACCTGATGGTAAGCACTGATGTGGTCGACATTGGAGCACGCTTAACTAAAAGTAACCTATTCACTCTTTACTTAAGACCCCAAGCTGTAGTTGCCAGGAAACACAGACTTCAGTCGGAAATTCCACTCCTTAGTTGTACGCGCTATGAATGATGAATGAAGAAGGACATAATTATGACAGTTTATATCCGCGGAGTGCGTCGTGTTGGGGTAATTTTTTACTTCAAATCAAGGTCCAGTTATTATTTATTAGTATGGAAGTCCCGAGAGAATTCCATAGCAATTATATTGAGTCAGCAACTAATATTAAAAAAATATATTATGTCTCTCTTCATAATAACAAACAAATATATACACGCCCTTGACACGCAAAAGAAATATAACACGTTATTATGTAAGAACATTTATTATGTAGGCGTGCAAGCAAAAAGGGTCCAGTAGTTCCGGGATATTTGGTATCTCGAATAGTCAATTTCTATTAATGATTAAAACAATATTCAAAAGTCATGAATTTTTTTTTATAGACATTTAATTTTGAAACTCTGAAAAAGCTTTGATTTAAGAAAAGCATTAAAAAAAAATTAAAATTAAGCAATAAAGTCTGGTACTTAGAAACATCATATAAAATTATTTATTATAATATGAACTCGTAGATAATTGGGCATTAATAATAATCAATTAAATTCGCGAAATGAGTTTTTTCACCCATCTTTACAAAACTGCGTATATCTCGGAAACTAAATGCTGAGAATTGGACCCTTTTTGCTTGGACGCTCACATTATATGCTTACAAACAAGTCACAACATGAAAGTATAGGAACTAAAAGATAACGATACCTAACTATTCCTACCATTTTTGTAGCGGCTAGATAACCTAAGCAAAAAAATGATATTTGCTAGAGAACCAAGGTTACCGACATAGCCCGAAGAATCGTCAAACTGAAGTGGCAGTGACAGAAAAGAAGGTCGATGGGGCCAAAAAGTTCTAGAGTGGTGACCGCTTACCGGAAGACGTAGCGTTGGAAGGCTTCCCACAAGGTGGACGCACAGGATTGGTCGTTGTGGCGACACTTGGGGGAGGTCTATGTCTAGCAGTAGACGTCTTTTGGCTGAAATGATGATGATGATGATGATGATGATGTGCTCAATCATGTCACAATCAACCTCCGAAAACCTTAACCAATGCAATACAAATGGTAATGTCAACAATGACGCGCCATTGGCGTTATACTTACACATCAAATTTAATGACAAGTAATAATAATGGGATATTTTACTAAAAAAAATCTAATTAGGTAGTCCGTCAGTTAAATAACCAAAAAATATTAGACACGTATTTTTTACTATACCAAAGCAATAAAAAATGACAAAGATAAAACGCATCAAAGTTCAGGAGTGTGAGCTCGTTACGTCACTTTGGTGGTGAAAAGTGTCGCACCGCGTGACGTCCCGCGACACTTCGACGCACTGTATCGTCCTCATTTTTTGTTTACGTGACAAAAAAAAATACGTGTCTTTTTGGTTATTTCACTGACCGACTAATTAGATTTTTTTAAGTAAAATATATACCCTGCAAATATATAGCCATTAAAAATAGGCCCAGGAGTAAAAAGGCCGCGACTTTGGTTTGAACTCAGGACCTACAACTTGTGTTGTAGGTCCTGAGTTCAAACCCAGGCAGGCGCTTTACTTTGTGTAAATTATTTCAACACCATTGCTTTCAAAATGGTGAAGGAAAACATCGTGAGGGAACCGGCATGTCCTAGAACCAAAAATTCGAAGACCAACCCGCATTGGGCCCGTGTGGATTACGGCCCACACCCTGTCACAGAGAGGAGGCCTGTGCCCCAGCAGTGGGGACATTCAAAGGCTGATGATGATGAAGTAAAATACCCCATTGTCCTCCTTATCGAATTACGGCCATAGCGGCTAATCTCAGCACAGCACAGCTGCAATTCCTCACCTAGTCCGATGGGACTACTATCCGACTCGATCGGTGAGAAATCAGGCTCAGGACATATCTTTTACGAGGCACAGAGGTGTCATACCGCCAACCTCTTATTTCCAGGCTGCATCTGCCCCGCTTGGGTAGTGCGCCGCCGTGTCCTCGTGGAGGCAGCAGCAACCTCTCGCGCCCGGCCCTGGGAAGGCGCGAAAGAGAATGGGAAGCAGTCGCCTCCTTCTGCTAAGTAGTAATGCTCGCGAAGGAGGAGGCGGAACGGATGAGAGAGGCTCAACTGAGTCGCCCTTACGCCCTCAGAAGCAGCCGCCGCAGGGGACGCCCTAGATGTCGGAGGTCGCGAGACGATGTCCGGCCACCGTAGACGCCGGTCTGCCGACGGCAAGTAGTGGGTAGCACGCCGTCCGATCAGGATCAAGCCCGAGAGTCGACGGAAATTCGAAACAGAGTTACCTCGCCCTTGGGCACTCAGGGCAGGCAATGAACAGGGGTGGGTTTTAGACGGTAAGAGTCTGACACGCCCTCCCGCTCCACCCCCCAAAAAATAAAAGACTGCTACTAAAGAAATTCTAATGAAAAACCCCACAACACGTTGCTCTATCTAGAAATTGAACCCAAGACACCCCCAGTCAGCAGCCGCGTTCGCTACCACCAGATCAGCGAGGCAATAATATGTTTTTGACAATTTACAAGTTACTTATTGAAACAAAGACCAAAAATAATAATCATTGTTTTCGTAAGAAAACTGTACTTGAAAGCCTTAATCATATAATTTGTAAAATAGAATAAAATAACATAAAACTCTAAAGAATATTGCTAAGCTCGTAATAAAATTAGATAATCAACACGCTCCTTGCTTACAAACTTTTCCATGTTTCAAGTTTTTTCTTGTTGAAGAAAGTAATTAAGACGCTTAATTATTAACTGGAGTTTATTAAAGTTATTCCAAAAACTCAACAATATTTATACCGGTAGACTAAGTTACATCGAATTAGATAACTTCTAAAACATTTTCTATAGATAGCACAATTTAAGCCTTCGTAACATTAGTTTAAATTTGATGGTATTGTAGCCTTTTTTTGTGTTGGAAAATCATTCTATGACTTCTCCCGCTCTAGATGGAGCGGGAGGGCGTGTCAGACTCTTACTGACTAAAACCCAACCCTGTGCCTTCCTTGCCTCAGTACCCAGGTACGGCACGGTAACTCTGTTACAAATTTATACGCGACCCTTTGGCATGCATGCATCAGCCACGATGGGCCCACATCTCACACATCTCTATGAGGCGCGCGTGGAACACTACGCGCCGTCGGCTCTCGGTCCTGGTGCTGATCGGACGGCGAGCTACTCATTACTCGCCGAGATCGTCTCGCGACCCCTGACGCCCAGGGCGTCTCCAGCGGCGGCTGTGGCACCTCTCTCCCTCACCCGTTCCGCCTCCTCCTTCGCGAGCATTACTAGCTTCTAAGCATTACGAGCTTCCCATTCCCTCTCACTCCATACCATGGCCTTCCTTTGTTACTCACTCCACTTCAATCGGTATGTTTTTAAAGCATTGACTATACCCAACCTATGTCAAAACTTTCACCCGCACTACAAAAAAAAAAAATTGAAAATATTCAAAAAAAACTCTTGTTTTTTTTTTGAGAATTTTCAAACTTTTATACCAGCATTTAATGAGTTAATTTATTGAAATCGCCTTTTCAAGACCATTATTTTTATATACCACATGACCATGTCACAAAAAAAACGGCCACACTTAGGTACTGTGTAGCCTTCAGGGCTCCAGCGGTTCTATAACTTGGGGAGCTGTCTTACTCGCTGGCTGCGAGAGTCTTGTGGGCAAGTGACTGAGTTACGTGTAGAGTGTAAGAGGGAACTGCACTTTTAACTCAATTATACTATAAGAATATACATGTGCCCTCTTCGGCGGGCTCATCTGAACTATCTCCTTAAGGGTCTACTACTCGTCCGATCAGCACCAGGCCCGAGAGTCGACGGCGCGTAGTGTTCCACGCGCGCCTCAAACAGTTGTCAGCAAACACGACGAGGCCCGTCATGGCCGATGCCTGCCCGGGGGTTGAGGATAAATTCGAAAGGTTTACCTCGCCCTCGGGCATTCAGGGCGGGGAGGAACAGGGGTGGATTTTAGTCAGTAAGAGTCTGACACGCCCTTCCGCTCCACCCTAGAGCGGGAGAAGTCATTGGATGATTTGACATCCCCAAAAAAAAAAAAAAGTGTCTACTACTGGCCAAGTGGCGCCCTCATTGAATAAAAAATCGTAGCATAGCCTAGAAAATAAATATTAAAGAATCCAACGTCACGTTTGTTACAAATAGGATAAAGTACTTTTACGCTGTTGTACTTTTGCCTACTACTTTGGATACGAAACATTCTGAGACCTGTTTTAACAACGTAAAAATACTTTATCCTCTTTGTAACAAACGGGACGATGGATTCTTAATTATTTATTTTCTATACTATGCTACGATATTTTAATCAATGAGGGCGCCACTTGGCCGGTAGTACGGCCTTAAACAAAAACATGTCAAATTCTATTCTATTTAATCATTCGAATTACTCTTCAAACATCGAAAACTAACCAGCCAGCAGTACCCGGTTCATATGTGTCGCCTGTGTGCTGGGCGCACACGCACCGCAGTACCTACCTAAATGCTGTCATTTTTAATTAACCGACGAAAAAAAAGGAGGAGGTTCTCAATTCAACCGTATATATATTATTTATATTTTTTTTCTGTGTATGTTCAGCCCTCACTCCGTCATTTATGAACCGATTTTGATTATTCTTTTTTTGTTGGATAGGGTATACCTCAAGGGTGGTCTCATGTCAAGGAAGTCAGGATCTGACAGTGAAATCCTGATAAAATTGAGAGAAAACCTCGAAAATTGTGGGCACGTTTAGCGTTTCTGTATGGTGCGGCCCTCACTCCGTTATTTATGAACCGATTTTGATTATCCTTTTTTTTGTTAGATAGGGTGTACCTCAAGGTTGGTTCCATGCCAAGGAAGTCAGGATCTGACTCTGGAATCCTGATAAAATTGCGAGAAAACCTCGAAAATTGTGGGCACGTTTAACGTTTCTATATGTATGTTCGGCCCTCACTCCGTTATTTATGAACCGATTTCGATGATTCTTTTTTCCTTAGATAGGTTATACCTCTAGGGTAGTCCCATGTCAAGGACATCAGGATCTAATTATGGGATCCTGAAAAAATTGAGAGAGAACCTCTAAAATTGGGCACGAATATTGTTTCTGTTTACTTTTCATAACTTAATCAGGTATTTGCATTTAGGAACCATCACATCATGAAACTGAGCTGATGATGGAAACCATACCTTTCCTAAACAAAAGAAGTTAGATATAAAAACTGGTTTTAGTGACAAATACCACTTAATATGCTTTGAAGAAAAGACGTCTTTACAATATTGGAGGTAACCTCAACTGGTCCTGGGAACTTCATGGAAGGATTTTTATATCATCAGCTCAGTGGCAAGAGGAATGATGAAGATTTAGAAATTAGCCTCAGAATGTTAAAATAAGATGCGAGCCACAAACAATCATAAAATAAAAATCTTTTTAACAAACAAGTTAACCGACAAAAAGAACCAAAAAGCAAAAAATAAATAAACCTTTTAAGTCTTGAGTATTGAGCTTATTTACCTGCATAAAATATCAAATTTTACATAAACTAATTTTGAGTCGGCGCCAATTAATAAAATGATTAATTACATAGTTACAGCCTTATTCACGTATAAAATTTAGAAATTTAATAATCAGATTAATGTTTGGCGCCGACTCAAAATTAGTTTATATAAAATTTGATATTTTATGTAGGTAAATAAGCTCAATACTCAAGACTTAAAAGGTTTATTTATTTTTTGCTTTTTAGTTCTTTTTCGTCGGTTAATTTTTTTGTTGAAAAGTTTTTTTCAAAATCCATACAAGCTATGCCCCTTCGATGTGTTCGCCGCTTACCATCAGGTGCGATAGTGGGCGAGCTTATCTTTAAAAAAAAGAAAACTGCGGTTGTCAAGACCAATCTAATGCTACCTCATTTGATAAAATCCATCCAGCCATTTAGTCCAATGAAATAGACATACAAACGTACATATATACACACTCTTGAAAAACATTACTCTTCTTCTGGGACAGTCGGATAAAAACACAACATATTGACAAATACGTCACAGCCATTTTCCTTTATCCGCGTCATTCAATAAGACGTATCTATCTCATTTCTGTATTTGCCATCTAATAAACGGATCTCAAAACGTACCAGCTGGTTTTCGCAACTTCCCTCTATCGATAACGATACAGTTTCCATAGCAACGAATACAGGTGGGGACCTCAAACAGGGGGAAAAGGAACACCGGGGTGAATAGAAACCAAACTTTGAACAGGTTTTTCACTTTATTTAGATATTATTTGCAGCATTTAAGTACTCCGATTTATTTATGAACTAGCTGATCCGATAGATGTTGTCCTCTCTTAGATAAGAACTGCCAACGCGCGAAGTTTCTGAAATGTTCAAATTTTCCACGCAACTTTTTTCCTTTTTTTCTTTTTAAAGAACCTTCTACTGACAATAACAAACACAACAAAAAAGAATTATCGAAATCGGTCCAGCCCTTCACGTGTGATACCGTGACCAAGGAAATAGGGATTCATTTTTATATATATATAGATTGTTATAAAAATGCACCAATAGAAACCAATATTACGATATTACAGTGAAAATCATAATCAAAGTTTTGTTTCTATTTACCCCTTCGTTCCTATTCACCCCGTTCATAGGTACCTATTTTATGTCATGATATTTTTCCTGGCTTATAAATATAACGTAGGTGTGAAAGGTTAAACGGATTATTTTGCTAGTGAGATAGACTGCCAATATGTCTTTTTTTCGTAATAAAAAGGTTGGTATATAAATATGGTGCGGTAGAATTGCGAACAAGAAAATATTATACAAAGAACTACTTTTTCATAAAATATTTTTCGAGTAGACATAACAAAAAGACCTTTTAGTCAAAAATGTAAGGGTCGCGTACACAATTTCTTACATTATATACGTATAGTATTTCAACAGTCTTTATCGCCGATAAAATATCGATTTGTTTAGAGCCCAAGACTATTTTATAAAGGAAGCGCCAGTGTAGCCCGTGAAATTTAAATTGTCTCACGTTTTTTTGCAATTTGCAGGTCAGTGTCAGTTTGTATGTTGATCAGTTTCGCGGCCGTAGTAAGTACGTATTTACAGAACTGTAATCATTAAAATCATCAATACAACTATCTTAGTTAGAATTGATGTCAAATGTCATGATATCATGAAACACTACATTTGACATCAATTCTAACTGAGAAAGTTTTAATGATGATTTTAATGACTATAATTTTATAAATACATAGGTACTTGCTACGGCCGTAAATCATGTTTGACCAATATACAACCTGACACTGACCTGCAAATTGCAAAAAACGTAAGAAAGTTTGAAATTCGTGGGTTACCTTGGCGCTTCCCCCTTAATGAGTCTTAATTCAAAACGGGATTTTACAGCATTATTTTTGCGTTATCAGACACACTTTCCCACTCTTGGGACACAGGCTTCCTCTCTGTTATAGGGAGTGGGCTGTAATCCACCACGCGGGCCCAGTGTGAATTGGTAGAGGTCATAATGTCTTCGATTTTTTGGTTCTAGAATATTTTCCTAATATTCCGCGTATTAGCAATTTTTTTTCAAATCCCTTGACGGATATAATTTACACTCATTGCAACTCAAGTAAGCAAATATCTTAAGCCACTGAATATCCTGACCCAGTAAGATAAAATATTGTCCACACTCTATTTTTTCTACAATAAAACCTTATAAACACGATGTTACCCTATAAAGGAAGGCACAGGGCCCGAAGGTCACCCAACTCATTCCTTACTTGACTTACTGCCGAGAATGGTAAGTAGCTGTCACGTACAATTTTTTTTCTCTTTTTTTCGCCCAGTTACATAAGTCTGCAAATGGATTATGCAAACTGAATTCAAATGGCGGTAATGTTATAGAGTTATGTTTGTCTCTATTTTGACGTATTAACGGCTTTTCTGATGAAGTACGGCTTTGTTAGTTGGTCGCTTGGTTTTATGAATGAAACTTTTCGTTTTTGTGGGTGTTAATAATATTTGGTGTACACGTGGAACGAAAATGTTTAGCAATTTTCTAATAAATAATTTTTCAATAACTCTAATTTTCGATAATGTTGGTAATGCGTCATCAGTTTCATAATAATGTTGGTAATGCGTCATCAGTTTCATAAATAACGTTGGTAATGCGTCATCAGTTTCATTTATAATGTTGGTAATGCGTCATCAGATTCATAATAATGTTGGTAATGCGTCATCAGTTTCATAAATAATGTTGGTAATGCGTCATCAGTTTCATGTATATTGTTGGTAATGCGTCATCAGTTTCATAATAATGTTAGTAATGCGTCATCAGTTTCATAAATAATGTTGGTAATGCGTCATCAGTTTCATAAATAATGTTGGTAATGCGTCATCAGTTTCATAAATAATATTGGTAATGCGTCATCACTTTCATATATAATGTTGGTACCTAATGCGTCATCAGTTTCACATATAAAGTTGGTAATGCGTCATAAGTTTCATAAATAATGTTGGTAATGCGTCATCAGTTTTATATATAATGTTGGTAATGCGTCATCAGTTTCATAAATAATGTTGGTAATGCGTCATCAGTTTCATAAATAATGTTGGTAATGCGTCATCAGTTTTATGCACGGTGCAACTTATAACTGCCCTTTAGATGTTTGACCTTTTCATTTCGCAACTGGACTATGTATGCGCGTCATAGGGTGCATTTCCACTGAAACGAAGCAGGGCTGAGCGGAGCGGAAAAGTGCAGGAATCGACCAATCACAATGGTCGAAATCCTCATCGCGTCACGCGTCTCGTCTGTAATTGTACGATTTCACTCCACCCAGCTTCTCTTTAGTGGAATCATACCCATAATCTTACGTAAGGCTATCTGATCTACCTTTTTCTTTTGTTATCGGGGGGAAACCTTCCAAAGTCACCTGGACTTTTGGGGATAAAGGGAGTGTGGAGTTTTCAGCTCACTAAATCCACTCCGGTGATCACCATCAACACATGGAAGGGGTCTCGTGACCTCATAAAACTCCTCCTCGGAACCCTTTCTGTGCAACGCCTGTTATGGCACATCCCTCAGGACATTGTAAAGGGGTCTCTCCTGAGCCACGCTGTGCACAGGTGGTCACTGTGCCATCGACTTTCCTGGAATGGATGATGGGCTACTTTTTCACGGATCCCGTGGATTAGGCTGTGGCAACGTGGCTGTGTGTGGGGTCGCAAGAAAACACCATCCCAAACGACCCATTGTAAATTATAACTGCCTATTTTGCACTTGTTTTGTAAATGTTTGTCCTGTGTTCATTATGAGGTGTACAATTTAGTATTTAGTCTATATATAGAAAATAAAGTCGGGTTAGTTACACCATTTATTGCACCTCCTGAATATATCCCGCCACCCGGACGGGAACTGCAGTGGCCTATATGGAAAGCACTCAGTCGGTTGCGTACCCAGGTAGGCCGCTGCAAATACAACTTGGCAAAATGAGGTTTTATAGACTCGTCTGATACCCAATGAGAGTGCGGTGCCCCTTTTTTTTGGGGGGGGGGCCGGGGTGTGTGGTTTAGGAAATCATCCTATGACTTCTCCGGCTCTTGGTGGAGCGCGGGAGGGCGTGTTAGACTCGTACTGACTAAAACGGGGTAGCCTGAGTGAAAACTTGCCTGAGTGCCCAAGGGCGCGGTAACTCTGTTACGAATTTATCCGCGACCCTTTGGCATGCAGGCCCCGTTAGTGGTGGCTTACATCTCTTTGAGGCGCGCGTGGAACACTACGTGCCGTCGATTCTTGGGCCTGGTGCTGATCGGACGGCGAGCTACCCATTACTCGCCATCTGCAGGCCCGCTTCTACGGTAGCCGGATATCAACACGACCCCCGACGCCCAGGACGTCTCCTGCGGTGGCTGAGGCTGGGGGTATGAGGGCGACTCCGTTGAATCTCCCTCACCCGTTCCGTCTCCTCCAATGGTGCCAATGTCTAGAACATGACTCACTTACTGGAATACCCCAAGTGCCCTTACGCCTGCACTATGGAGGACCTGATGAACGCTAATGACGCTGCAATTGATGTGGTCAGCTTCTGGGCCCAAAGTGTTGAAAGTTAGAGTACCATCGATTCGAAAGAAGAAGACTCAAGAACGGCTTAACAGATTTTGATGATATTTAATTTGTTAGATTTGTCTCCGCCCCTTGTAGCAGAATAACTATTAAAAAACCGGAAAAATTCACAAAAAAATTATAATTAGAAAAATCATTTTCTCACACATTTATTGATTCTGAGGTGGTTACGAAGTTCGCCTGATCAGCTAGGCAATTAATTAATAAATAACTGCTTTTGTACCTGCTCTAACAATTTATACGCCAGACCATTCAGACTTCCGTATTATTCAGACGGCGGCAACTATTTTAAATATTCCCAACTTTGCCGACGAATTGAAACACCTGAACCAGCAAAGTTGTCGACTACAAAGTACTTACTGAGCTCACGGTACGGTAACCGATAGGTATGAATTAGGAGCTCGTTATTGACTCGTGTGAGTTCGTTACGACATAATGACAAGTTGGGAACGAACTTGGAACGAGAGAAGAACTTCTGAATTGTTTGGTCGATATGTGGAATTCGGACTTCCTTGCAAGTTTGAGTTGAGACTTTTATTTTGTCTTGTGACATTCATGGATGGCTTGTTACTCGAATAATTTGGACAAAAAAAAAACATTTTATAAGAGCCCATAGAATTTAAATAGAATTTCACATTATTTTTTTAATTCTTTTTTTATTAATTAGTATATGGAATATCATCATCTGCCTAGCCTTTTCCCAACTATCTTGGGGTCGGCTTCCAGTCTAACCGGATGCAACTGAATACCAGTATTTCACATGGAGCGACTGCCTATCTGACCTCCACAACCCAGTAACTGTGGAATACGATGCCCCTTGGTAAGACTGAATGTCAGACTTTCGGGCTTCTGACGACCCGTAACGACTGTCAAAGATCCACGATCGACAGCCGGGACCAATGGCTTAACGGGCTTTCCGAGGCACGGAGGAGTCTCGGTATGTAAAGATGGTCAGATCATATGGATACATCCATGGATAACCCCGGCAAGCGTAGCTTAACCTGATGGATCAACCCGTGCGGCTGTGATTACTTTAGCCACGAGCTCCTCAAATTAGTATATGGCCACGCCACACGTCTTGTGGTTCGATGATAGAACGGGCTTGGTGGAATTAAATTATGCAATTCCGTCGCACACTCCCCAAAATGCAACCGATAGAAAACCGACAGGCTAGCAACTCGGCGTCTATGCTCAAGACAATGGATGCCGAGCCTATCATTGCCGATGATCCTCTTGGCTCGTTTCTTAATTGTCTCAAGGTCATCAAACTGGTATCTGGCAGATCCATCCCAAATATGAGAGCAGTACCTACTCCATACACGATCGAACTTTGTACTTGATAAAGTTTGGGCAGCTGTTCCGGCGTGAAGTACTGCCGTTGCGAGGATCCCCAACTTTTTGGCCGCCATTTGAGCCTTTGCTTTATGAAAGTACCAAAATTGAGGGTAGATGTCAACGTAACACCAAGAAGCTCAAGTGGGTCGGTTATCGGCACAGTTACACCTCGGAAAGATGTAGCTGGGTGAAATTGGCTCCTTTTAGCGGTAAAAAGACAAGCCTGGGTCTTAGCAGCATTGAACTTGACCAGATTGGCATCAAAACCAAATCAAGCACTACATTTATCAAGCTAACTGAGAAAATACAAACCCAAAACGCCATTACTCTACCAGATGCAACTAAATAAATATTAAAAGTCATCATCAGCCTTTTAATGACCCCACTGCTGGGGCACAGGCCTCCTCTCTGTGAGAAGATTTGGGCCGTATTCCACCACGCAGGCCCAATGCGGGTTAGTGGATGTCACATGTCTTCAAATTTTTGGTTCTAGGACATGCCGGTTTCCTCACGATGTTTTCCTTCACCGTTTTGAGAGCAGTGGTGATGAAATAATTTACGCAAACCAAAGAGCCTATCTGGGTTTGAGCTCACGACCTACCACTTGTAATCGCGGCCGTTACCACTTAGCCAACACTGCTCTTATACAAAATAAAAGTTAATAATTATAAAATTATTTAGTCAAGTGAGTTCGTTATACAATAAGCATAATCAAACTTTAAACGCTGCTGGGACAAGGGGCTACTCTCTGTAAGAGTTCGTCACATATTTAAATGAAATTCCATTGCTCCTGAGTTAGTTTACTGTATTACACGAGCAATTATAGAGAAAATCCTTCAAATCAATGCTTACCTTTGTACACAAAAGGCCGTCAAAGCTAGCGAGCGATGAACGTGAATAGTCAATCAGAACACGGAAGCCATCCACAATCCAGGATATTACAGAAGAGCCTCCAAACAGAGCGACGTTCTGTCAGCTTATCGCTGATAAAATGCCACTTCGATTGGAGGCTCTGTTGCAGTTGCCTGTTGTTGAAGTCAACAATAAAAATTTTAAAAAATCAGTAACCCTTGACTGCCCCGACATAAAAAAACTCAAAAAAGACATATATACAGCTAAGAACCATCTCGATAACGTCAGCTTTAAAAAAAAAAATTGCATAATAATCGATCCATTCATTTAGAAGCTACGATGCCACAGACAGAGACACAGACAAACACGTCAAACTTATGTCACTCTTTAACGTCGATGGTTACAACTGTAGGTATTAGATTGACATGCTTTATCGATATGTCACGGTATTAATCCCAAAAAAATAGCATTTGAACATCACTATTGACGACACGGTTGGCGCAGTGTTTGAGCGTTCGGCTGATGTACTGCGTGTCGCAGGATCGATTCCCGCACGGATAAAATATTTGTATATCCTACAGACAGTTGTTTTAAGTCTGGTCTTATGTATGTGAGTTTACATGTTTGTGAACCCACCCACGGCATCGAAGTAATTACTAAAGTGGAGCAATGTTTTAAAAAAAAATTACAAAAGAAAGCTATCGCCGATAGAATGACCTTGGGTGTCTATTTACATTCGATAAAATGGATCCGAACCCACGCTTCGAGTGCAAACTCAACTTGGATTGACATGAATGTTATAGAGTACTGGCTCGCTACTGTGACGATTGTAGACACAGCCTTATATTAGCGGGTGTGCACCGACCTTAACTGGTTGACTAGAACATTCTAGACTTATTGGAAAGCCGTTTGAATATTAAAAGAAGTGTAGGCTTGACGTATGTGTCAGTGAGATTGAAGTTGAGCCCGATCAAGTGGGCACGGTTGTAATTTGATTATTTCAATATAGTGTAATTGAAGTCGCCCTCAGCTCTTTGTCTTATCCGCCCGTAGTCAGATCCTCCCGAATAGTCCTCTCGCGCCAAGCCAACGAGTCGCCAAGCTACGCGACGTCCCCGGGGCTGCGAGGAGCGTCCAGGAATCCCTGCAGGCCACAAGAGTGCCGTGGGATTCTACACTACCTTGCACTGGGACGTGTACCGTACCGTGATCTCAAACAAACGACAGTCGCGAGTGCGCTGGCTGTACGTCAAGCGTGTCTCTGAGTGCGTGCGATCTATAAAGTTGATCTTCTTCAGTGTTTATAGGTAGCAAGAAGACAGAAAATCTGAAAATAGTCTCTCCAACCCCTTGGAGAGATTGGCGTTAGATTTTCTATGGTTTAAGGTACTGAGTGTCGAAATACAGGGCCAAAACCTAGTTCAGCAGCAGGGGCTTATATTTAGATACAGATTGTAATTGTTTCAATGCTAAGACCAATTAAGTTGTTATTCCCCGCCGGGGTCTGTGTTTCCTGATAGCTACAACCTGGGAGTCTTTAAGTCAAGAGTGAATAGGTTACTTCTAGGTAAGCGTCCTCCATCTTCGACCACATCATCGCTTACCGTCAGGTGAGATAGTGGTCAAACGCGTGCCTATCAAGAGTAAAATAAATAATAATAATAAGTAGTTTATAGACAGCTTGTGTGCAAATTTATTTTTTAGTGATACTGGGATGTAAAAGTCAGATAGGACGTCGCTTCATAAAAAAAAAAAAAAATTACAAAAAAAACAACCGACTTCCAAAAAAAAATACACTAAAAATTAAAAAATAGCTTTTATTTCGGAAGTCGGTTTTTGTATTTTATTTCTTCGTTATTTGACACCGACTTCCGAAATTAAAGTTATTTTATAATTTTTAGTGTATATTTTTTTGGAAGTCGATTGTTTTTTTTTGTACAAAAGTTTTTTTATTTTTCACTTTTTAGTTGTTGTACCCCAGAACTAAAACCCCAATAACATGGCACGTGGAATTTAAAACATACTCGTAATTAGAGAACACCAAATCGTCATCTAGGTATGCGTATTTTTCTTTTGTTTTAGTTCAGTTTCTCAAAAAGCGCTGAACCAATTTAGATAAAATTTATATTGGACAATCTCGGGAGTATATTTTTTCGGACAAAAAAAGAATTTTGAAAATCGGTTTACAACTGACGGAGAAATCGGCGGACCAACATAAAAAAAAAACATACATACAGTCGAACATAGAACCTCCTCCTTTTTCGAAAGTCGGTTAAAAATACAGGTATCCAGCTGCATCAGTTAGACTGGCAGGCGAACATATTTGCGAAAAGGTACATTGGACCATTGATTATACGGAGCTGATCTTCTGTACTGTTCTGTGCTCGAAGGTAAGTTGTCGACAGGAAACACAGTTATTGTGGAAGCGTCGGCGGCCGATTGAGCTTGACAAACAGTCTGAAAATGTTGGTCTGGGTATATGGGTGGAGCTATAATAACTAGTACCTGTGTACATAGATGATAAGCAATTACGTTACTGGGAAGATATAGTTAGGTACAGTCGTTCATCGGTGATACTGTAATACCGCGTAAAGTTAGCTTTTCCAAAAAGCTCTAATTTTCAATGGTATTTCATCCCCAGTTCGAGTTTATGGAAAAAGCTAGTTACGCAGTATTGCATTATCACAGACACGTTGCGTTTTGTTGTGGTAATAGCGGTCACTGCCCCGTTCACAAATATCTTTTCGTTGGAACTAGAGAATAAAATACGTGCTTCAGTATTAGCGTTTAATGCGAGACTGGCTTACTTGCGAATACCTTCAATATACAACACCTTCACCCTTAATCATTACTGTACATCAATAAGTAGATCTATAACACAATATTACTTACAGTGCTATATTTATACATTTTGTATCCCAACTAATTTCGACAGTGATGTGTAGGAATACTTTGACGCCTAAGTATATTGTGTTTTTGTATATATTACAATGTATTATATTTAAGTAATTATTATGCCAAAGAGAAAATGTAAACTGACAGATATTGAATAGTACTTAGGTTTGCTGAACATACAATTATGTTTAAATAGGTACTTAGAACTAATTACTTAATCTATTTCTCCTATTCTAAATCGTTGAGGAGGCTTACGATTTCTTAATGTAAACCTACGTTCGACGGTTGTTACTTCTAGAGGTTGTGAGTTAATATTCCTACTTGGCGCGTTAGGTGACTGTGTCGAACCGGGTAGCTCAAGCCTGTTTTCTGTCGCGCCCGTTGTATTTAACTCAGACGCATTTTGCAGTCCAGGTGTTCCGATCCCGTCGACCGCACCGCTCGACTGCTCCTCATCAGTAGCAGGGAACACAAGAGAACTTCTTGTCTTTTTATTACTATTACATGGTGATGGATGTGCTGTCCTGGGTAACACTGATCTCTGCCTCAACTGATCAACATGACGGTGTGCCTCGGTTCCAAAGTCAGATTTAACACAGTAATCAGTACTACCTAGTTTTTCTATAACCTGCCCTGCTACCCATTTGTCTGCCCCACGATAGTTCCTGTACCATACCTTATCTCCCGGCGCTACCTGCCTATGCGATCCGCCCGCTAGACATTCGCTACGTTTCTGTCGCGCCTGCGCTCGTGCCTCCCGATCGGGCTTCAGTATGTCCAATCTCGTGCGTAAATTTCGACCCTGTAATATTTTTGCTGGACTATCCCCTAATGTGTAATTTTCCGTGTTTCTGTAAGTTAAAAGGTATCTACATAATGCCGTATCTGGATCTAGTTTTTGCTTGAATGCTTTCTTGATTACCCGCTTGCATATTTTTACTGCGTTCTCTGCTGCCCCGTTAGAAGCAGGATGATACGGTGCAGTAAATATTTGTTCAATACCATTGTTTGACAAAAAGTTTTTGAATTCTACGCTTGTAAATGGGGGTCCGTTGTCGCTCACTACTTGCCTCGGAAGACCGAACTTTGCCCAAATGTCGCGTAGTACCGATATGACCGATTGCGCTGTAGTACGTCTCATGTTAATTGCTTCTATCCATTTTGAACAAGCGTCGACGATAATTAAATAAGTTAATCCTGAAATAGGGCCTAGGAAATCTATGTGTAACCTTGACCAAGGTCGATTGGGCCACGGCCATGACTTGGGCACGTGGTGTTGTGGCGCGTCGGCTACCGAAGCACACACGGTGCACCCTTGGCATACCGCTGTCACGTCTTCGTCAATCCCAGGCCACCATACGTAACTTCTTGCTATCGCTTTCGTTTTTACTATTCCCATGTGAGAATCGTGTAATTCTTTTAGTACCCTGTTCCTACAAGCTAACGGTATTACTATCCTTTGGCCCCACAAAATACAACCTAGTTCCGTATATAATTCGTTCTTACGATTGAAGTACGGTTTAAGTTCCTTGATTTCTACTTCTTGCGGCCAGCCATCATGAATGTAACTAGTAACTCGGCTAAGTACGGGGTCAATTGATGTTTCCCTTCTTAATGTATTGTAATCTAATAATAGCGCTTCCGCAGCGAAGTGTAAGTATGTTTGTTCTGGTAACTCTTCATTTAGGTCAGAAGAACCTTTATGCGCCTTTATAAGGCGGGATAAGGCATCCGCGGTATTTTCATCTGTTTTAACGTACTCGATGTTAAAATCGTATGCTGATAGTTTAATTGCCCACCGCTGCAATCTACTAGCCGCTGTACTAGGAATGCCTGTATTCGGGCCGAAAATACTCACTAATGGTTTATGATCCGTACGAAGTGTAAATTTCCTGCCATAAAGATATTGGTGGAACTTATCGACGGCAAAGATAATGCTCAACGCTTCTTTATGTATTTGACTATAATGTTTCTCGGCGGAAGTTAGAGCTCGGGATGCGTAAGCCACCACTTGTTCACCTTTATCCGCGGTGCGCTGCGCCAATACTGCGCCCAGGCCGTGCGCACTCGCATCACATGTGACTATTGTTTCTAACGACATATCATAATGTGCCAGTACCTCTGTGCTGCACAACAACTTTTTAACTTGATTAAATGCTATAGTATGCTTCCTAGTCCACAAAAAATGAGTGCCTTTTTTTAGTAATTCGTAAAGTTGATCTAAATATGTACTCAAATTTCTTATAAATTTGCCATAAAAATTCACCATTCCTAAAAATGACTTTAGTTCTGTAGTGTTCTTAGGATGAGGCATTGACACAATTGGTTTGATTTTGTCCATATTAACTTTTACCCCTTCTTTACTCACAATGTATCCTAAATATTTAACTTCACTCGTTAAAAAATCGCACTTATCCTGCCTTATTCTTAACCCGTTGGTCTCTAATATTTTGAACACCTTGTTTATTGTTTGTTTTTATATCGTACCTCTGTTTCTACATAACCAAGCGGCTTAACAATGGAACCGTCATAAAAACTTAAATTAATACGACACGGTTTTATCTCCAGATTGCTAAAGAATTTATCATAAGTGCTCTTACTAATACAAGACAAAGGAGCACCGGTATCCACTTCCATTTTTAAACAACAGTTATTCACTAATAGTGTAATACGCACCGCCTTGTATTTTGACAACGACATCTGATACATTGGTTCGTCGTTTCGACTGACGTCATCGTCACCTGACTCTGAATCCTCTATCCGCGTTTGCAGCGGCTCATCCGTAGATTCCTGCACCCAATATGTGCGCCCGCGCCGCCGCTGTCCGCTCGCGCGCCCTCTTGCAGCGCCTCCGCCGCTGTAGCCGCGACCGCTGCGCTCCGAGCGCACCGCACGGCCTGCGCCTTCCGATCGTAGTCCGCTATCCATCACGCTCCTCCCGCGTGTTTGATTATTATCGCCGTTATACTCGACGACTTTTGCTGACCGTCTCACCTTATCTGGAGCCCCATCTGTCCGTTGGGGACATACTCTCCTTAAATGACCAACTCTGCGACAAATACTGCATTCGAATTTATTATAACGACAATCTCGTTTGCTGTGCTTGGTATCACCACATGCCGTACACATCTGCGCTTGTATTTTATTGATTTTCTCCGTTAGTTTCGCAGTGCTAGTTGCTTCGCTATAGTTAATTTCAACAGCGCTGGCGTCACGTTCTGCCGCTTCGAGGGTAGTCGCTAATATCACCGCTTTTGAATAGCTCAAATTTTCCTCCGCAAATAACCGTTGTCTTGTAAATTCACTTTGTAAACCACACACGAACTGATCCCTCAAGTTATCTTCCAACACTGTTTCGAAGTTACAATATCTTGATAATTTTTTTAATACGGCCACGTAATCTGCAATGGATTCGCCTGCTAGCTGTCTCCGCTGCCGAAATTTAAATCTTTCTGCCATTTCCGATGGTTTAGGTTGTAAATGATCTCGAAGTAAACTTACGGCTTGTGAATATTTTAATGCAGATGGTTTTGACGGGCTCGCCAAGCTAGATAATAATTCGTATGTGTCTTCACCCATTAGCGATATAAGTGTAGGTAACTTCACATCTTCACTAATTTTGTTGGCTAGAAAATACATTTCTATCCTTTCCACATACGCCAACCAGTTCCCGGATTGTAAATTAAATTCACGTATCTTCCCGATGGACATTTCGACACTGATTTCGTAACGCGTAATTAATTAAATACCGATTATCCTCGTCGCCAGTAGAGAATAAAATACGTGCTTCAGTATTAGCGTTTAATGCGAGACTGGCTTACTTGCGAATACCTTCAATATACAACAGGAACCATAGTAATAAGCAAGTTATCGTTTTGCATTAAAAAAAAATTGGAGCTTTTTAGTTTTTGTTTTCATTCGGGGTTTTGAAAATATTTTTTATTTTTATTTTCTACATTTTGGGTTATATTTTTGGAATCGCCTCTTCAAACCCTTTATTTTGATACCCCACTTAATATAGTTCGTCGAATTTTTTTTTTCTTTTTCACGAAATGGCGTCTGGTTGTTGGCATACTGTATTTTGATAACTGTCATGTCTTTAGTAGCACTCGCAAGGTTAAGAGGAATCAATTGACGTATTGAATGATCAAAATCGGCCCACGCGTTTGTTCTCTAAAGCGCCACAAAGGAACAAACATACATAAATAGGCTGATTATCACATCACCCTCCCTTGCGTCGCGCAGTTTGGTAAAAATGTTGAGGACCCGATTGATATATCCCCCCTGAATCCCTGAATCTTCAGGGCTTTAAATCTTTGTTCCTGTTTACGAATTTTATTTATTAACTTTGCCCCACACTAGGCATTAACAACCTTATTTGTAAAACTCGCTAATCATAAAGATGTTTAAATACTGATTAATGAATTCGAAATTTAAAATCACATACATAATTATCATCCAGCAAATTCAACTGTACATAATATATTAGGTCCACCTATGAAATCAGCGATTTGTACGGAGAATTTTAAAGAAGTTGCATTTTTCATACTAACATTTTCTTAATTTATTTAACAACTATGAACACTACAGTTTTAAAACGTGTATGCAATAATGTTTAAAAACTAAGATAACGTATGCCACTTAGATTAGCAACAAAAATAAGTTTTGTATACGTTAAAACAAATAGTGGTTTCATTTCTGCTAACAAAAAGAGCAGTCATTTTTATGGTTTTTTTTTTTTTGTATAAAACTATAAGTAATAAGGTTTATGTTTTACTACTGGCAGTTGTCTATGACGGTCATTATTCGATAGAATATCAAGCAATTGATGAATATTTTAATTCATAGAAGTGACGAGGTTCTCTATTTATGAGAAAAAATCGCCAAAATCATAGGTCCCACCTAGGGCAAAACCTCCCAGCGCTGGGCACGCCACCATTGCGGCGGTGGTGCCCCTCTTTGAGGAATGGCTGGAGAGGAGTCACGCCGTCCTCACCTTCCGCCTGACGCAGGTCCTCACCGGACACCGAAGTTACGGGAGGTTCCTGTGTAGGATAAGGCGGAGGAAGCAGTAATGCTCGCGAAGGAGAAGGCGGAACGGGTGAGGGAGGCTCAACAACAGAGTCGCCCTCACGCCCTCAGCAGCAGTTCCGCAGGAGACGCCTGGGGCTTCCGGCGCCGCAAGTCGATCTCCGGCCACCGTAGACCCGGGCCTGCGGACGGTGAGTAATGGGTAGCTCGCCGTCCGATAAGCACCAGGCCCGAAAGTCGACGGCGCGTAGTGTTCCACGCGCGCCTCAAAGAGATGAGTGTCAGCCACCACTAACGGGGCCCATCATGACCGGTGCCTGCATGCCGAGGGGTAGCGGATAAATTCGTAACAGAGTTACTGCTTCCCGGCACTCAGGTAGGGAAGGAACAGGGGTGGGTTTTAGTCAGTAAGAAGAAGAAGAAAAAGGTTTTAGTCACGCCCTCCAGCTCCACCCAGAGCGGGAGATGTCATTGGATGAGTTCCCACGCCCAACAAAAATAAAAAAAAGTGCAAAACCTCCATATGATTAGTTAGCACTTTACCACCCACATCTAAACTTAGTCCGGGAAAAAATGTTGAAATAAGAACTGCTAGACTGTGTTTAAACAAATCACTCATAGTTTTTTTTTTTTATAAATATTGGCTGTTTTTTGGTCAGAAATCATCAAATAACTTCTCCCGCTCTGGGTGGAGAGGGAGAGCGTATCACTTACTGACTAAAACCCACTTGTGTTCCTTTAGTTGCCTGAGCCAAGGGCCGTGACGGCTTTCAAACACACCCACGACCAGTGCCGGATTAAGCCAACGTGGGGTGTGTAGCAAAATCTACCAAAGGGGCCCCTAAGTCTTTGTCAAATGCCCCTTCGGTAGCGATGAGCCCATATGCAGTTGCCTACAATCGTTGTCTTTATGGTAGGATAGGTAGGTAGGATTTCATATGGTGTAGGTATCTTTACTTCTTTTTGTACGTCTAAGCAGCCACCCCAGGGCCTGCGGACGGCGAGTAGTAGGTAGTGGCACCAGGCCCGTAAGTCGACAGTGCATGGTGTGCCACGCGCGCCTCAAAGAGATGATTGTCAGCCACTACTGACGGGGCCCATCGTGGTTGCTGCCTGCATGCCTAGGGGTAGCGGATAAATTCTTAACAGAGTTACCGCACCCCTGGGTACTCAGGCAGGGAAGGAACAGGGGTGGGTTTTAGTCTGTGGGAGAAGTTATTGGATGATTCCCAACCCGCCAAAAAAAAAAAAAAGACCGCGGGGCCCTTAGGTAGCGATGAGCCCTTATGCAGTTGCCTCCAATCAATGTCTTAATGGATCGTTCGGAATTGGTAAGATTTCATATGGTATGAAAGGGTAGGTAAGCCGGGGCCCATAAAACGGGGGGCCCGTAGCAGATGCTACTCTTGCTACGTGGCTAATCCGGCACTGCCTGCGACAGAGCAAATAAAGATTTGAGAGCTAAGCTAGTATTTGCGTGCAAATACATTACTGAGAACATTTGTAAAGGTAGGTTTAGTAGTAGGTACATTTATCTGCATGCAATTAATTAGGTTACTAAGAAACTTGGAGCTTATTTAGATTCCGCTTCAAAGTCTTCTTCTCCGAAGCTGAAACCTCATAACTACACCAATTGAACACTAATTGGGTATATTTTTTATTTATAACTTTTCTAGGAATATGTACAATACAAGGTGGCAGGATCGCTAATAGAGTTCTAATTTTGCTTTTGCATAAAAACCGGCCAAGTGCGTCGGACTTCGCACATTAGGGGTTCCGTACCAAATGTATTTTTGACTACTTGTATGGCTTTGGGCCAACAAGATGCTACTGTGAAAATTTGAAGACTGTAGTTCCAACCGTTTGGTTGTAAGACCTGTGTGAAAGGCAACGGACAGACGGGCATGTGAGTGACAGCATTACGGCTCCGTTTGGACCCGTCGGGTACGGAACCCTAAATTTTTTTTGATTGTCTTATAGGGTCACTTTTTATTCATTTAGTCTTTCTGGTGGTGAAAATAATTGTATGAACAACTTCTACGCAACTTTTTCTCTTTTCACAGGTCTGCTGGAAGAAATTTCTTTAGAAATGATCAGTTCCTTTGTGCTCGTATTTATAATGTTTTCTATTATTGTGTCTCTTTGTGTACATAAATATTATTAAATAAATAAATAAAATTACATAAAACTATTACTATGCGAATGCCAGTGTAATAAACTGAACAGCTGATTTCATATTTCAGAGTTAATCCCATGATAAAGTTCTTCACATTACCTCCGAAAAGATTATGAATGAATCAAATTTACCCCCAAATAACTAATTTAATATTACATGTTATTTTTTAGGGTTCCGTACCCGATATGTCCAAACGGAGCCCTATTGCTGTCGCGACGGGACGGATCTGCCAGATACCAGCTTGATGCCTTTGAGTCAATTGAGAAAAGAGCCAAGAGGATCATCGGCAATGATAGGCTCGTTGAGTCGAAACTCCAAATTCTAGAACATAGACGCCGAGTTGCTAGCCTGTCGGTTTTCTATCGGTTACATTTTGGGGAGTGTGCGACGGAATTGCACAATTTGATTCCGCCAAGCCCTTTTCATCAACGGACCACAAGACGTACGGCGAAGTGCCACCGGTTCATGGTGGACATCCCATCCATACGCACAAAGCGTTTTGAGAAAACATTCATTGTGCGTACAGCTAGGGAGTGGAATTCCCTACCGGAGTCTGTGTTTCCTGATAGCTATAACCTGGGAGTCTTTAAGTCACGAGTGAATAGGTTACTTCTAGGCAGGCGTGCTCCATCTTCGACCACATCATCGCTTACCATCAGGTGAGACGGTGGTCAAACGCGTGCCTATCAATAATAATAAAAAAAAAAACTCATGTGTCTGTCTGTCACAAAATTTTGTTCCGAAGAGTTTTTTAACATCCCATTGACCTATGAACTTGAAATTTGATGATAATGTTTATTAATAGGTACGTATATTTTATTAACAAATACTAATAAAGATTTTTTCTTTGATAATTCCCTCATTTCGTACGAAACCCTAAATGTGCCAAGTCCGATACGCACTTGACCGGTTCTTTTTTTCTATTTCTTAATATATCTGACTAATAATACACGCTCTAGATCATCCACCATCCTAAGTACTACATTGAAATACAGACAAAGAGTCACAGATGCCAGCAAAAGGAATAAGACCTTAGTTTTCTGATAACTTTTAAAAGAAAACCCATTACAAGTCTTATCGCCACCTATCCAACTAGAAAGGTACCAGCATCGATACCGTTCGACCTCACATAACCCGGGGGAACAAAACTTGTAGACTGGTATCAAAATAGGATCCCACTTCTTGCAACTTTTATCCTTGTAATCCCCTTTTACGGAAACCTATAACCCTCAACCACAGGTGTGATATTAAAACTGAGAACAAATTTTAAATTTAAAACTCGCACCTTTTTAATGGCTTGTTCACATAGAATGCGGGTTTTAATAGCGGTCGCCCCGCTATGTTTTTTAGGTACCTTGGGCACGTTTTGACCGCTAGCCTCAGGGACGATGACGACATTGAGAGAGAGCGGGGGGCGCTGTTGGTCAGAGCCAATATGATTGCCCGCGTGCTTCTACGGAGGTTAAGAAAATACTGTTTAGAACCTTCTGTTTGTCTTTTTACACCTGTAGCCTGTGGGTAGATTATACGCAAAAGTCGTACGACGCCCTTCACGTTCAGTATAATAATGCTTTCAGGGTGTTGATGGGATTGCCTCGCTTCTGTAGCGCATCAGGAATGTTTGCGGAAACGCGTATTGACTGCTTTTATGCATTAATGTGTAAAAGATGCGCATCCTTGGTGCGCTGGTGCGAGACAGTTTCAACGGCATCTTGGGCATGATTGCTGACAGACTGGACTGTTGTGTCATTAATCGTTGCTCCAGTATTTCGGCTGGAATGCTGAAGCAATGAATAATTTATTTATTAATAATAATAATAATTTATTTAATGCGAGTAACAATGAGACTCATAAAATGTTAGTAACAAAAACAAACTTAAATAACTATGTCAGTGACATAAAAAATAACAAAAACATTGACACACAAATAAGTAACCATTGCTGCAGTATTTCAGCATTCCAGCTGAAAAACTGAAGCAACGATTCAACACAACACAAAAACAGACCACACAACAAAATGATTTGTTTATGTGTGTATGTCGCTGTTGATGTTGTATGGTGTTATGTCTTACTAACATAGTTATAAGTATATTTGTTGTTACTAACCTTATGAGTCTCGTTGTATCTCAAAAAAAACTATTAAATAAATAAATAAGTAAGTAATAGGCTCACATTCGACCACTGTCCCACCTGATGGTAAGTCATGATGCGGTGGATGATGAAGCACGCTTACTCAGAAGTAAATAATATATAGCTAATAAGTATATAGCTGTCAGGAAACACAGTCTCCGGCAAGGAAATACACTCCTTAGCTGTACACCACCGTGAGGACCTACGTACCTACGTGAATATCGTCAATCTGCCTAGCCTTTTCCTAACTATCTTGGGGTCTGCTTCCACTGCCTATCTGACCTCCACATCCCAGTAACAGGGTAATACGACACCCCTTGGTAAGACTGGATGTCAGACTTTCGGGCTTCTGACGACCCGTAACGACTGTCAAAGATCCACGATTGACAACCGGGACCAACGGATTAACGTCAATTCCGAGGTACGGAGTAGTCTCGGTATGTAAAAATGGTCACCCATCCATGGACCAACCCCGGCAAGCGTAGCTTAACCTGATGGATCGACCCGTGCGACTGTTATTACTTTAGCCACGAGCTCCTCTACGTACTTACGTGAGTATATTTTATTTTTCAACTTGAGTAAATTGTGAGCAGTGTGTTATTTTTGATTCCAATAAATTTCCTACTTACACTTAATAAAGTAGCATGCACTACTACGAACTGTTTTTTAACTAATCCAGTGTTAAAGTGTGTAAATCCTACAGAAGACCGTGACCCGTTTTTTTTTTTTTTTTTTTGGCGGTGGGAAATCATCCTATGACTTCTTCCGCTCTAGGGTGGAGCGGAAGGGCGTGTCAGACTCTTACTGACTAAAACCCACCCCTGTTCCTCCCTGCCTCGAGTGCCCAGGGGCGAGATAACTCTTTCGAATTTATCCTCCACCCCCGGGCAGGCATCGGTCGTGGCAGGCCCCATCCTTTGCTGACAACTCTTTGAGGCGCGCGTGGAACACTACGCGCCGTCGACTCTCGGGCCTGGTGCTGATCGGACGGCAAGTTACCCACTACTCGTCGTCCGTAGGCCCGGGTCTACGGTGGCCGGAGATCGTCTCGCGGCGCCCGAACCCCCTGGCGTCTGATGCGGCGGCTGCGGCTGGGGGCGCTAGGGCGACTCGGCTGTTGTCGAGTCTCCCTAACGTATGCCGCCTCCCTCTTCGCGAGCATTACTGCTTCGCAGAAGGAGGAGACGGCTTCCCATTCCCACTCGCTCCGTACCATGGCCTGAACCAGGGCACGGCGCGAGAGGTCGCTGCCGCCTATCGCATCCACGAGGACACGGCGGTGCTCTGCCCAAGCGGGGCAAACCTCCACCATATGCTCCACCGTGTCCTAGACCGTGACCCGTCGTCCGTGATCTTGTAAAAGTAAATGAAAGAAACCACACTTATGCCAAGCTAATGCCCGCGATCACCACGCTTTTGACTAGCATTCGGTGTAGCAGAGGCCTAAAACTGGGCGTTGAGTAAACCGATTTTATTTAAAATGGGTAAGGATTATTTAAATTGCGGATTACACGATGAGCTCGGTGTGGACGGGTTATGCATTAAATTAATTTAATTTCAATTTTAGTGGTTTTGTTTGTGGGATATCTGTTTTGCAGCGGAAATTGTTTGGGCTAGCGAGGTTTTGAAAGTTATGAATATTTTTCTCTATTTCAAATAATAATAATAAATAATTATTTATTGTGAAGGACGGCACGGTTGACATCTGTCGGGCATGTCATCAATCGGGAGAATTAATTTGCCACATAATCTCTGGTTGTTCCCATCTTGCTAACGGAGAGTACTTGCATGGACACAACCTTGTAGTCAGAATTATCCATCAGCAACTTGCTCTGAAACATTCTCTTGTTAAATCGGAAGTGCTGTACTACAGCTATGTGCCCGACACAGTTCTCGATAACGGTAATATCAAATTATACTGGCATCGGTCCATCATCACTGACAGGACTATTTTAGCCAATAAGCCTGATATAATGGTGGTGGACCGAATTGAGAGGCGTGCAATGATTGTTGATATTATTATGACCGTTCCGCATGACGAAAACCTCGTGAAAATTGAGAAAGATAAGATAATCAAATATCTTGACTTGGCTCGCGAGGTTGTTGAAATATGGGATGTGGGCTCAGCGATCATTGTACCGATAGTCGTGTCAGCCCAATGGTTTAATAGCAATGAGCCTAGACCAACACCTTAGGAAGCTCGCGATAGGCGGCTGTATCAAAGATTTGACTTGCATTGTTAGGCGGTTCCTCTCTCTGGAGCCTTGACCGCCGGTAGCTTGGACCCTGTTTCCGATACCGGTGGGCTACTATTTACCGGTGGGCCTAAAAAAGTTTTAATTTTTCACTTTTTAGTTGTGTTTCCTCATGAAATTGTGTTAACAATGCATATTTATGCGATAGCAGCAATCGCGATTGATTTGCTGTAATTTTTTGAAGATTGCCGTTGTCTGTCTCCGAAAATCATCGTCAGATCTACATGAAATTTAAATGGGACCATTTCGGAATAAACCCCTTTCGAACAAAAAAAAAACAATTTTGGAAATCCGTCTATAAATGACGAAGTTATGCCCAAACATACATAAAAAAAAAATACAAACATCCGAATTGATAACCTCCTCCTTTTTGAAGTCGGTTAAAAATAATACAAATTTACATTAAAATTAATAAACTAAGTTAGCAATAAAATTATTTTCAGACCAGAGTCCATATGCAGATCAAAAACACCACAATCAACACATACATACAATATTAACAAAATACAAAAACTTAATACTACTGGACATATCTAAACGAAGCATGATGAGTCGTCATCCAGTGCCACATCATCGGGCTGTCCATCCTGTCGGCCACAATAGCCACGAGGCTGTTGGAGCTATCGCACGCTCGCCGAATCAGAGATGCTATTCGTGCGACATGTAGAGAGCGACGTCGCAACCCAGCGCTGGGCACGCCACAACTGCGGCGCAAGTGAACCTCTTTGAGGAGTGCCTGGAGAGGCGCCACGGCATCCTCACCTTACGCCTGACGCAGGTCCTCACCGGACACGGTTGTGCGGATCGCCCAGAGGACATGGTGTAGTTCTGCCCCGCTTGGGCGGAGCACCGCCGTGTCCTCGTGGAGGCGATCGGCTGCTGCGACCTATCGCGCCCGGCCCTGGTTCAGGCCACGGAACGGAGCGAGAGGGAATGGGAAGTAGTATCCTCCTTCTGCGAAGTGTTAATGTTCGCGAAGGAGGAGGCGGAACGGGTGAGGGAGACTCAACGGAGTCGCCCTCACGCCCCTAGCAGCATCTCCGGCCACTGTAGACGCTTGCCTGCGGACGGTGAGTAATGGGTAGCAACCACTGACGGGGCCCGTCATGGCCGATGCATGCATGCCAAGGGATAGCGGATAAATTCGAAACAGAATTACCGCACCCCTGGGCACTCAGGCAAGGAAGGAACAGGGGTTAGTTTTATTCAGTAAGAGTCTGACACGTCCCCGTGAAACACCCCTGATGCACTGAATCATTTCCACGATGATTTTAGAATAAGCCCCACTAATTTATAGTATTGTTACGAGCTGGGTATGGGATAAATTATTTTACACCAATTAATTTGCTAAATATCCTTTATTAACTCAACAACTTATAAACACAAACACTAAATCGCTAATAATCACTATTCTCTTCGTAATCGCTTGTATTCGCATCCGTTCGCATCCGTAGTCGAAATCAGACTGACTCACTCGCCCGCCGTCCGGCCTATTTATACGGTCATGGAAGTTTCCAGAACATTGTCGAACTATTCTATAGTGGAATATTCTAGAAACATCTATGAACTTCTATACAGTACCACAATGGAATGTTCTCGAACCTAGTGGAAACTTCTGGAAACTTCGACCACATTCTCGAACGTTCCAGAGTAATACGGTCGACGTAACACTGCCCCCTCCTTAGACATGCTCGTCCCGAGCATCATTAGTCCCGTAGTATCGCGCCAAACGGTCTACATGAACAATCTTAGGCGCACCTCGTGGACCCTTCTGTATTCGGTAGGTGACATCGTTGATCCTGGTCACGATTCGGTATGGTCCATCCCATTTTGCTTGCAATTTGGGAGACTTCCCTTTGCTGCGCACTGGGTTATGCAACCACACCAGTGAACCCTCGTCAAAACCTCTATGGTTTGCCTTCCGGTCGTATCGGGTCTTCATCTTATCAGACATTTGTTGGCCGGATTGTCTGATATGCTTATATACATCATTCAACTTGTTACGCAAGTCATTCACATAATCGGTTACACTGCGTGGGGCATCAGGGGTGGTTCCAGTGATTAAATCTGCAGGTAACCGTAATTCCCTTCCAAAGTTCGCGAAGGCTGGTGTCACAGTCGTACTTTCGTGAACTGCACTACGGTAGGACAGAAGAAATGGCTGTATGTGCTTGTCCCAATCCCTTTGCCTGCTTTCCACAACTTTTGCCAGATATCTCTCCAACGTTTGGTTGAAACGTTCTACCATTCCATCAGATTGCGGATGGTAAGAAGTTGTTCTGGTCTTGTGAGTACCCATCAGTCGACAAGTCTCCTGGAAAACTTGTGATTCAAAATTCCTCCCTTGGTCGCTGTGAATTTCCAAGGGTACTCCAAAACGACAGAAGACTTCCTGAACCAATTTATCTGCGACTGTTGTTGCTTCTTGGTTGGGAATGGCGAAGACTTCTGGCCACTTTGTGAAGTAATCCATGACAACCATAAAGTACTTGTTTCCGTTTTCACTTTCCGGAAATGGTCCTGCAACGTCTAGTGCTATCCGTTCCCAGGGGGCTCCCACGTTGTATACTTTTAAAGCACCTCTGCTGCGTGTCTGAGGTCCTTTCACAGCCGCACAACTGGTACATTTGCGACACCAGTCCTCAACATCCTCTCGACAATGGATCCAGTAAAATCGCTCTCGTATCTTCAGTAGAGTTCTTTTTACTCCCATATGTCCTCCTGAACATCCATCATGGTATAGCCGTAAAACATCCGCTACTTTGGCTTTGGGGACAACAATTTGTAGATGACAGTTGTCTCCTCGAGCGTTTTCCCATTTACGGCACAAGACTTCATCCTGGATAACCAAGCTGTTCCATTGTGCCCAATAGCTCTTTGTGATGGAACTTAACGCCGCAATATCACTCCACTTGGGCTTCGGAGCACCAGCTTTAATCCACTCAAAGATCCGTTTGAGGTCCGTGTCATTTTGCTGAGCAAGCTGTAGGGTTTCCTTCCATTCATTGCTGAGATCCATTCTTAGCATCCTCACGCCGCTCATTCCCGGGTCGGACCTATCGTCCGCATCGCGCGCGCACACTATCACGCAGTTGTCCTTCTTGGAAGCCACGGCGCTGGCAACACCATTCGCACCTGCACTCACTTTACTCTTCACTTGCTTCTGTTTTATGCACTTGTCGGGTGCCGTACCGACCTTGACGACATCACTTGAACTAATGCTTTCAGGGGCCTTCGCCACGGTCGTGCGCCATGTTGCGCCACTCGCGCTCCTCCACCGAACTGGCCGAGCCGCCCTTCCTTGCTGGGATTGATCTTCTCTCAGTATGCCTCGCTTTGGACAGCTTAACCGAAGATGACCCCTTTCTCCACAAGTGTAACATCTAGGGCTATATCCTTGCGGACGATCGCGTACAGGTGATGCCACAACCTCCCTGATACGGTGTGTTCGATGGTCTTGCCTCACTGCCTCTACTTCCAAGGCATGGGCCAAGGCATCCTTCAGTGTCTCATGATGCCCAAGTCTTACAGCGGCTCTAACTTCTAAGTCACGTATTCCGTCGATGAACGCCTGTACCAGATTTCCATTGATGAGTGCAGGGGCGGACTGGTATGCTTTCCGAACCAACTTTTCAACTTCCAAGGCCCACTGCTGTAGGTTCTCGGCACTACGCTGAACGCGATCCCTTAACTTAGCGCGAATTACGTGCTCCAAGTGAGCGTCGCCGTATCTGGACTCTAACGCTTCCAGCAGTTGTTCGTAGGTCACATCCTTGCCAAGAGCCTCAAGTATGGTTAGGGCCTGGTCTCGGAGTCCTAAGGTGAGCGCGGTCATAGCTTGCTCTTTGGTCCACCCATTCGCCTTCATAACGGCTTCAAATTGAATTTTGTAGGCCGACCATGAAGATGTTCCGTCGAATGGCGGCACCTTAAATCCACGTGCCGAAGGTGCAGCAACCACTGAAGGCATAACCCCGTCTCCAGCTCTAAGTTCACCTAAAGCCTTCTTCACCCCAGCAATCTGAACTTCAGCTTCTGAGATGCGATTCTCATGCTGGTGAACCTGCTCCTTCATCACCTTGAACTCTTTGCCAAGTGTTGAGTGAAGGTCTTTAATGAGGAGCATCTGCTCTTCTTGGCGGCGGGCCTGCTCCTCTTTATCTTGATGAAGCTTCTCCTCCAACCGACGGGCCTGCTCTTCTTGGCGGCGAGCCTGCTCCTCTTTATCTTGTTGAAGCTTCTCTTCCATCCGACGGGCCTGTTCTTCTTGGCGGTGGGCCTGCTCTTCTTGACGGCGAGCCTGTTCCTGCAACAGCGCCATTAGCGCAGACAAGTCTGGCACCGCTGGTGCTAAAGAAACTCCACATGGGCCAGCGACTGGCTCTGTCGTAGGCTGAACACCACCCGGCGTCTGTATCGGAGAATCTCCAAACCGCCTCTGATCCATGTCTTGCTGCCGTTGACTCCTTGTACGAATACCGTCCGTGTCGTCCTTTGGTAAAATTGGCATAATTTATCCCTCACTTCTGACACCAATTTGTTACGAGCTGGGTATGGGATAAATTATTTTACACCAATTAATTTACTAAATATCCTTTATTAACTCAACAACTTATAAACACAAACACTAAATCGCTAATAATCACTATTCTCTTCGTAATCGCTTGTATTCGCATCCGTTCGCATCCGTAGTCGAAATCAGACTGACTCACTCGCCCGCCGTCCGGCCTATTTATACGGTCATGGAAGTTTCCAGAACATTGTCGAACTATTCTATAGTGGAATATTCTAGAAACATCTATGAACTTCTATACAGTACCACAATGGAATGTTCTCGAACCTAGTGGAAACTTCTGGAAACTTCGACCACATTCTCGAACGTTCCAGAGTAATACGGTCGACGTAACAGTATCATAAGATTCGATCATTCAATTTAGTCTGGTCTTATTTTCGGTACTTATAAAACCAAAATTTAACATTATTATAATAGTAGAAAGCAACCTAATTTTCTCACTTTCGATATTCCTAGCAAAATAAAGTTTACTATTTGAAATCAAAAAAATATTTTCACAATTATATAACTCTATTCTATTCCATTTTCACAATTAGGTACCCGTAGTAGCGCACTTAAAAACATTTTTATTCATATTTTTTATAATAATCTCTTTAATATTCCAGATGGCTCAGCTTGGAGCCAATCAAGATTATATCCCAACCTTTATAAAAGGTCTCTGAAACTCTAAGGCACCGTCTCCACGAGCGTATGTCTTGTGGCGATATTAACGTCCTGCCACTTCAATATAACAACTTTACGAACGTGTCTCTACACTGGTACGGATTCTCTTGTTCAGTAACTAAACTAAAATTTGAGTATCGCTTTCTTTTACTAAAAGGCAGTGCGAGAAAAGGACGGATATAGCTATGAATTAAGTTAGAGATGTCAAACTAGTTTACGCTTTGCGCTTCACCGTGTTTTTAGATGACTTGTTTTTACGTGTACCCTTATTTTGCATGGAAATATTAGTTCAACTAAATTTGACAGCTCTAATTTCCGTCTCTTTCTTGTTTTATTAGGGAGAAAAAGATAGCAATAGCCTAAATTTATTTTAGTTTGTGCAGAAAAGAATTGGCACCACTGCCATCTTAACATCACAGTGCGGCAATTCGACGAATATCATTGACGAGCAAACGTCAACTCGCCTCGATTCAGTCGCTCGTGAAGGTGGTGCCTTAGATGCTTCTAGGTCACTTAGAACACCTACTTGGGAATTAGGTAGTCTTCTAGTCAGGTCACGTCAGTAGTTTGTCTACTTATTATATTCATGGAACCACTTTCTTCTGAATCTAGTTGACTGTTTCAATTTGGAGGAGTTTTCTCCCCAATTTGAAAGGCGTTTTATCTTACGTGTTGTACTTTGAAATTCGTCGTGGGTAAGTTGCCTATGAGAGATTTCTTTAAGTAAAATAATTTTAACTATTGCTATTTTCGTAATGATAAGTGACCTATCAATCTGCCTAGCCTTTTCCCAACTATCTTGGGATCAGCTTCCAGTCCAACCGGATGCAGCTGTTTTTTTTTATTGTTTATAGGCACGCGTTTGACCACTATCTCACCTGATGGTAAGCGATGATGTTGTCGAAGATAGAGCACGCTTGCCTGAAGTAACCTATTCACTCTTGACTTAAAGACACCCAGGTTGTAGCAATCAGGAAACACAGACTCCGGTAGGGAATTCCACTCCATAGCTGTACGCACAATGAATGTATTCTCAAAACGCTTTGTGTGTATGGATGGGATGTCCACCATGAGCCGGTGGCACTTTGCCGTACGTCTTGTGGAGCAGCTGAATACTAGTATTTTACATGGAGCGACTGCCTACCTGACCTCCACAACCCAGTTACTGCATGCGTAATACGATACCCCTTGGTAAGACTGGTTGTCAGACTTTCGAGCTTCTGACGACCCGTAACGACAGTCAAAGACAGCCGGGACCAACGGCTTAGCGTGCTTTCTGCGGCACGGAGGAGTCTCGATCGCTATGTAAAAATGGTCACCCATCCATGGACCAACCCCGGCAAGCGTAGCTTAACCTGACGAATCAACCCGTGTGGCTGTTATTACTTTAGCCACGAGCTCCTCCAATGATAAGTGACACTTGGAAATGGTGTAGCTTTCTACAAGTGAAAAAATTTTATAATCGGATTAGAACATCCAGAGTTACCTCTTACAAACACATTAAGTAGATAAGTTCACTTAATGTGTGTAAGAGGTAACTCTTCTCTTCTTCTCTGTATTAGTTAAGACTAGCTTCTGCCAGATGTTTTCGCCGACGTGGAATAAGTTCTTCCCCCATTATAAATTATTGCCCATGTGCTATTCCAGACTATCGTATTACCCAGGAACTGGGTTGTGGAGGTCGAATAGGCAGTCGCTCCATGTAAAATACTGGTTTTCAGCTGCATCCGGTTAGACTGGAAGCCGACCCTAAGAAAGTTGGGAAAAGGCTTAGGCAGATTAATTAATTGATATTGTGCTATTCCAGACTAAAATCTATCTCTGTGCCTAATTTCATTCAGATCCGTTCAGCCGTTTTGGTGTGATTGAGTAACGTGATTGAGACATCCGTTCAAACTTTCGCATTTATAATATTAGTAGGATAAGCCCATAAATTGTTCTCAATAAAATCAAATATTTGGGTTTTTATAATTTCATTTCTCAAGTGCTCTCCACCAGTTTTAACTTTAACATAAATGAGGTTAAAACAAAAAAAATAATCTACAGTGAACAATCTGTCTCATTCATTTATACTGCAGTACAAAGGATTAAAATAGCTACAAGTTCAGTTAAGTCTTTTGTAGTCTTTTGTCTGTTTCTTAGGGTTCCGAAAGTCCGAATGAAAAAACAAAACCCTTATAGAATCACTCGTGTGTCTGTCTGTCTGTCCGTCTGTCACAGCCAATTTGTTTCGAATTGAATGGAAGTGTAATAAAAATAAAGGAATTTCGAGTATGGGAGTCGTCACGTTTTGGGTACAAATCGGAAAATCAATAAATAAAGTATTTTAAACTGTACCGTGCGATATATCACATGGAAGAGCACTTTGTTGGGGTCCTAAATGTATTTTTTTCATAATTTTAAATTAAATATTTTTCGTGCTATTTAAGAAAATAGATGTAAAATGACCATTATCTCCGAAATTACAGAGCCTAAAATTTTGTAACAGAATGTAGTTATTTACAGCAAAAAGCATGTAAAAAAAAATGTTCGGAACCCTTTGCGCGCGAGTCCAACTCGCACTTGGTAAGTTTTTACTTTGTAAAGTTCGTTCTATCTACTGCTCTACTTGTCACAGATATCTTTGGAAGACACTCTACATAATTCCGCTGAATAGCATGTCTGGCACTTTTTAGAACAGTTTTAAGAGCTCTTTGGGCGACGGATAAATATTCTAGAGGTACTCTTGCTTTATAGAGGTGAAATAATTTATGTTTTAAAAGTATTGGGGTACTTTTTCGGGTAAGTTTTAGTAGGGTTTGCAGTAATAGCGTGTCTGTTCTACGTTGTGTTTTATATGGCGAATTTACGCAAAGCATGTTCTGTCTGGCCTTTAGAAATAGCAAAAGGTTTTGGTGAACCAAGGTCGTTGACATATTATTATTTATTTAAAAAAAAAAACTGTTTAATCTGAACAGAAAAAAATATCTATCCGGTCACAAACAGCTAGCTCAAAACATTCTAGTTACACGAATAGAGAGTTTTACTTTAAGATTTACTTATAACAAAAGCAAGATCTTGCTTACATACAACATAAATATTATATTTTTTTAAGAAATCAAAAATATTTCTGAATATTTTATCCTTAAATATCTTTTCTATTTTGCCAGTAAGCACCTAGCCAATTTTAATTATAATAAATTTATATTATAATATGCTTCTAATAATATTGTATCATTAGCTTACATTAAATAATATTAATTCTGAATATTTCTTTTCTATTTTGCCAGTAAGCTAGGTGTAAATATGTATTAACACCTAGCTAACTGGCAAAATAGAAAACTTTAAGTTAAAGATTGACAATTTCATTCGGCGTTCTAGTAAATCATGGATTACTCTTTTCTTTACACATGTGCTCGCAGATCTTGAAAGACACAAGATATACAGCCCCGTCTTGAGCATGAATACATAATCTGAATGATATACAGCCTCCTGTCAGAAGGGGTACAATAGGAAAACCCATTCATAGATACATTTTGGAGTAGCGGTGAACGTTCGAGCCATTCATTTGTTTTCAAACTAAGAGGGCCTAGACAATATGACAAAATATTATTCTATTATACGCGATAAGGCAGTAGTCCCACCGCCGACGAGGAAGCGACTAATTATCGGCTATTTTGACGCTCAAGAAATGTACAATAGATATACATTCCGTGTAAATAAAAGAGAGGCATTCATTAATAGTTGATCGCTGACTGTTTACACTGCCGACGAGGACTCGCTCCACAAGTTTGTCGCTGAGTGACAAGAGCTATCAAAGGTAATACTCGCTCAGCGATGCTCGCTTGGCGGTCAGAACTCACGCCGAGTGGACTAACCACCCCGAGCGAGTGGTGCGAGTAATCACCCATCGCACACACACACTCGCTTAAGGCACTATTAACTGCCAATGACCTTGAGTGGTTAGCTTGCGTGTTCTGTGCCGTGCTCACGTAATCGTCGTACGTCCACCCAGTAATAGGACTCGCCCATCAAGGAGCGCTGTCCGAAATTAGACGCATTACTATTATAATACACATAAAGCAACAGGTAATAAAATTAAACACTTAGACAAAATTATAAATATTTAAATGGTCTTTCAAATGGTGAAAGTTTCATAAAAATACGTTTTATAGTTTTTGCGTGATTCTCAATTTTTTTTTGTCCGCGTTAGACATAACTTTAAAAATTAATTACACTATGTTATAAAAATATAATTTCAAATATTCTTAGATTAAATTACGACGAAAATTGATCAAAGCAACATGTATTTTTTTTAAATAAATAAGACTAGTCGTTTAGACGTGATGTTGTCGTATAACTGTGCCATAAAGCACAGCGACAAAACTATTGGAACTATACACACGCTACTCGCTGCTCGCCAACTCGTTTTTAGTTTCGTTCGTTTGCGGTGGGACAAGTGCCTAATGACTGTCCAAAATGTATGAGATTGACATGCGCTACCTAAATGTGACGTGTCAAACCCAAATTAAATAAGTAATTAAACTTATCTCAAAAGAGTAGCTCATCATCATCGTTTCAGCCGAAAGAGGTCCATTGCTGGACATGGGTCTCCCCCAAGTGTTGCCACAACGACCGATCATCGATCATCCATCTTCTAGCACTTAGGTACCACACATGAAAAAGTGCCACATTCTTTTTTTGATTCGTAAAGAACTCGAAAATTCCTTACGCTCCTATTTTTTTATTCCTAAATCGTAAAGGTCGACATATAAGCTCAGTTTTATGTTCAACGAACATATTACGGTCAGGCAAAGCCAAGTTAATGGAATGACCTAAGTTGGGAAGCTAGTGCGCGCTTTATAAAGAAAGTACCTACGGGTGGTTTTTCATACTAAGCCCCGATACCAGATGTCCTCACAAATTATGTATTTTCTTCGGCTTTTTGTAGAAAATCTGGACGGTTTTTGTGAAGGACTAATTTGGAACTCTTTTTGCTGATTTGGGAAAGTTAGAGCAAAGGTCAAACGTATTATGTTTTGCTTGAGAATTGGATTTCCTATTTTCCTCTTTTCGTTACGTTTGGTAAGTTTGCAGGCTGACTAATAAGAAATTCACGACTTTTACTATTTCATATACTGTTCAATTTATGGTAGGTTTTTAAAAAAAAAACTGGCCAAGAGTTACGTTTCTTCATTCAAACTTGATAATGATGAGAACTTGCTAAAGGACCACTGTCGCAATGTCGCACTGTGTGTGTCACTGTCGTAACTATACAGGGTGACTATTAATTCACTGTCAATCTTTCGGGGGTTGAAAATCCTCATAAAAGTACACACTAATCCACATACATGCGATCTAATCTGAAAAGCAAGCTGCTTTTCAGTGCTTTTATGTTTGAATAGTTCAGTAAAAGAAGGAGGTTATCAATTCGGATGTTTGTATTTTTTTTATGTATGTTTGGGCATAACTCTGTCATATATTGATGGATTTGCAAAATTCTTTTTTGTTTGAAAGGGGTTTGTACCGAAATGGCCCCATTTAAATTTCATGTTGATCTGAAGATGGGTTTTGGAGACAGACAACGGAACTCTTCAAAAATTGACAGCAAATCAACCGCGATTGCTGCGATTGTATGTCTATGAATTGTTAACACAGTTTAATGGGCAACCACTACTAAAAAGTGAAAAATAGAGAACTCTTTTACATAAAAATAGAACCGACTTCCAAAAAAAGTGCAAAATAACTTTAATTTCGGAAGTCGGTGTCAAAAAACGAAGACACAAAACCAGAAACACCGACTTCCGAAATTAAAGTTATTTTGCACTTTTTTTGGAAATCGGTTCTATTTTTTTTTGTAAAAAAGTTTTTTCAAAAAGCGTTGAATCAATTTCGATAAAATTTATATGGAACCACCTCTGAAGCCTGACTGAGAACTATCAAAAAAAAAACAGAATCAACAAAATTTATTCACAAGTGGCGAAGTAATCTCGTAACAAACATACAAAAAAAATACAGACGAATTGAGAACTTCCTCTTTTTGAGGTCGGTTCAAAAGAAAAAAAAAATATTTAAAAAAAACCTAACACACTGTTCTCTACACACCTACTAGTATTCTTACACAAATACAAGCCGCCATGAAAAGGCTCTGAGATTACACGAAGACTGTCTACCCCGCAGTATAAAGAGTGTAACCGTGAGTGTAACGTGTCTGCAACATTAATGATGTTCTCTCGGGAACTTTGTAAAGACCTGAGGAACACAGGGGATGACATACTTGAGATTATAAATGATGTTTTTTAAGTAGGTTATGGTAAAGACTGACACATGAGGTTTAATTTTTGTTAGTGTGAGTACTTACGAATCGTTACAAAAAAAATTTTTGGTCACTTACTAAAAATAAAGAATTTTAACACGTCACCGCTCAATGCCGCACCAGTCAGGCATGGCGAAAAAAAATTATTATTATTAATATTGATTACTGATAATAAAAACGCAAAAAAAAAAAATATAACGGCGCGGTACCTGAGAGGTACTCGTATGATTGATAAAATCGCCTAATCGAGAGCCAATAAAATTTTCAAATATCTTGACTATCTGTTTAAAATTTCAAGGTCGTACAGAAAAAATCACATACTTCCATTTGAATCAACTGCATCAATATTTTATTTCACATGCACCAAGGACTTTTAAAACATCAGAAACTAATGCACGGTTCCAGTTGGTCGTTTCATAGGAAGAAGAACTGACAAGATATTTCAAATGCACAAAATGTTTCCTTATTACTGTGTTAATAGTTACAGGAAATCCCACTATAGTCTCCTCAGGGATGTGCCCTCGCGAGAAGGCCAAACGCCGGGGCGAAACTCTGCTGCCGCGACACCTCGCGGCTCGGCGGACGGAGCTCCGGCAGGATCTCATGGCGACATGGAGACAGCGACTGTCGCAACCCAGCGCTGGGCACGCCACCATTGCGGCGGTAGTGCCCCTCTTTGAGGAGTGGCTGGAGAGGCGTCACGGCGTCCTCACCTTCCGCGTGACGCAGGTCCTCACCGGACACGGTTGTTTCGGGAGGTTCCTGCATCAGATCGGGCGGGAGGAAACGCCCGGGTGTTACCACTGCGCGGATCGCCCAGAGGACACGGTGGAGCATACGGTGGAGGTATGCCCCGCTTGGGCGGAACACCGCCGTGTCCTCGTGGATGCGATAGGTGGCGGCGACCTCTCGCGCCCGGCCTTGGTTCAGGCCATGGTACGGAGCAAGAGGGAATGGGAGGCAGTCTTCGCCTTCTGCGAAGCAGTAATGCTCGTGAAGGCGGAGGTGGGACGCGTGAGGGAAGCTCAACGGAGTGGACCTCGCGGCTCCGGCCGCTACCACCGCAGGAGAGGTACTCGGCGTACCAGGCGTAAGACGTCGCGAGACGATTTCCGGCCACCGTAGACCCGGGCCTGCGGACGGCGAGCAGTGGGTAGCTCGCCGTCCGATCAGCACCAGGCCCGTGAGTCGAAGGCGCGTAGTGTTCCACGCGCGCCTCAAAGAGATGTAGTCAGCCACCACTGACGGGGCCCATCGTGGCCGGTGCCTGCATGCCTAGGGGTAACGGATAAATTCTGAAAATGAGTTACCGCACCCCTGGGCACTCAGGCAGGGAAGGAACAGGGGTGGTTTTAGTCAGTAAGAGTCTGACACGCCCTCCCGCTCCACCCAGAGCGGGAGAAGTCATTGCATGATATCCAACCCCACAAAGAAAACGAAAAAAAAAGTGATGTGCCCTAGCTAGCAAGCGTTGCACAGAGGGACTTCCGGAGTGGTATTTTTAGAGGTAACGGGACCCTTTAGTGCTGATGGTGATCACCGGGGATAACCCCCGGGAATGTGAGATTCTTACCTCAGTAAAACCATTTAGTGAGGTAATAATCTCACACTCAATGGTATTTGTCCGCGAAAACAAAAAAAAAGGTATGAGAGGACAATGTTAACCTGTCAGTAAAGTACCGAATAGGTACTAGGTTGGATTTAAGCAGAAAATAAGAATTAAGAAGAAAAATAAAATCGAAAACAAAAAAAAACTTTTTAACAAAAAATTTAACCGACGAAAAAGAACTGAAAAGCAAAAAATAAATAAACCTTTAAGTCTTGAGTATTGAGCTTATTTACATATAATATTAAATTTTATATAAACTAATTTTGAGTCCGCGCCAAACAACAATCTGATTATTAAATTTATCTAAATTTTATAAGTACGTAGAAATGAAAAAGGCTCTACGTAGGTATAAGTCGGCGCCAAATAATAAAATGATTAGTTATCATTTTATTATTTGGCGCCGACTCAAAATTAGTATATATAAAATTTAATATTTTATGTAAATAACCTCAATACTCAAGACTTATGAGGTAAGGTTTATTTTTTTTTTGCTTTTCAGTTCTTTTTCGTCGGTTAAATTTTTTGTTAAAAAGTTTTTTACTACATGATTTTTTGTGGCTCGCATCATCTTTTAATACTCTGAGGTTAATTTCTAATCCTTGATCATTCCTCTTGCCACTGAGCTGATGATGTAACCATCCTTCCTTGAGGTTTCCAGGATATTGACTAGTTGAGGTTACCTGCAATATTGTAAAGACGTCTTTTCTTCAAAGCATAATAAGTGGTTTCTGTCACTAAAAGCAGTTTTTATATCTAAATTTTATTGTTTAGGAAAGGTATGGTTTCCATCATCAGCTCAGTTTCATGATGTGATGATTCCTAAATGCTAATACCTCATTAAGTTATGAAAAGTAAATACTACCGGGTCTGTGTTTCCTGATAGCTACAACCTGGGAGTCTTTAATTCAAGAGTGAATAGGTTACTTCTAGGCAAGCGTGCTCAATCTTTGACCACATCATCGCTTACCATCAGGTGAGATGGTGGTTAAACGCGTGCCTATCAATAATAAAAAAATAAAAAAAATAAACAGAAAGCGTATTCGTGCCAAATTTTCGAAGGTTTCTCTCAATGTTATCAGGATTCCCTCATCAGATCCTGTCTTCCTTGATATAGGGCCACCCTTGAGGTTTACCCTATCTAAAAAAACCTATACAAAAGGTGTGGTCATATTTTAAGAACCGGGTCTGCCCACGGAAATGAACAACTTTTTCTAAGAAAAAATAGAAAATTCCCAAAAAAATAATTGGATTCTCCACACAAAGTTATCATCAGCTGATCAATATTAGTATGGGGAGCAAAATTTTTTTTTGAGATTTTCTTCTAGTTTTCTTGAATAAAGTTGTTCACATCGATGGGCAGATGCAGTTCTTAAAATATGACCACACCTTTCCGTTACACCCTGTATATCCAATAATCATCAAGATCGCTTCATAAATAACGGAGTGAGGGCTGAACATACACAAAAAAAAAATGTACATACGGTCGAATTGAGAACCTCCTCCTTTTTTTTTCGTCGGTTAAAAATAAGAAAACCTTATACAAAATAGCAACTAATATTCTCCACAACTAACACTCATAATTTAAAATGTTATTCATACTTTTCTAACTCCTGAAAGAACTTCACGATTTTACATAACTTCATCGCATTACTTCGGCAATTTCCGCCATCCTTCGGCTCCCATCGTGTTTGTTCACATTTACATTTCGCGACTGATTTACGTCGGAACTCATTTCTATTCGTATCGGAAGCCATTACAGTACGTATGTTGACAATTTCCATGTTTATTATGGGATACATTGCGATGTATTGGCATATTTAGTTTCTGCGTATTTGAGACATGTTTTGGTTGTTATTTCTGCCATTTCATTTGTATAACTATTGAAAATAATAAGTTCTGAAAAGTATGACTACTTATGTATACTAATATACGTTAACGAACTAAAGTATTGGATCCTTTTTATTTTGGAGGGTGGTATATCGTCAAATGACTTCTCCCGCTCTGGGTGGAACGGGAGGGCGTGTCAGACTCTTACTGACTAAAACCCACCCTTGTTCCTTCAGTTGCCTGGGCCAGGGCCGCGGTTGGTGTCGGCGGCCGCGAGACGATCTCCGGCTACCGAGGCGCGAGCCTGCGGACGGCGAGTAAGGGGTAGCTCGTCGTCCGATCAGCAACAGGCCCGAGAGTCGACGGCGCGTAGTGTTCCACGCGCGCCTCGAAGAGATGTCAGCAATGCCAATGCATGCATGCCAAGGGTTCGCGGATAAATTCGAAACAGAGTTTCCGCGCCCCTGGGCACTTGGGCAAGGAAGGAACAGGGGCCCACCCCTGGTTTTAGTCACCGCACAAAAAAAAAAACAAAAAAAATGGGCGTGGTAGTCACCGCGGCCATTTATTTTTTATTTTTTGTTTTTACTCTGTTTCGAATTCATCCGCAACTCTAGACAGAAGTATTGCGTCTAAGGCCAATTACTCAACTTCACCAGTACTTTAACTATGTAATTAAAAATATATTTCATATTAGTCTAATTTTACCCATTTCCCAGTTTCCGAACGAGCTGAAATTTTTCATACATGTATAGTTTAAATGACAATGCATGGTAACCTAAGTGACGTAATTGTAAATTCAATATGGCAGACTCCTAATGTTGGCGGACCAGATAATTTTTTCAACTACAATAAAATATTTTGTCTATTTTTAAGAACTTTTAAGCAATTTTTAACCGACTTCGAAAAAGGAGCTTTTTTTTTTATGTATGTTCGGGCATAACTCCGTCATATATTGACGGATTTGCAAAATTCTTTTTTTGTTCGAAAGAGGTTTATTCCGAAATGGTCCCATTTAAATTTCAAAAAGATCTGGTGATGGGTTTCGGAGACAGACATCAGAACTCTTCAAAAATTGACAGCAAATCAACCGCGATTGCTGCTATTGTATGTATAAGAATTGTTAACACAGTTTAATGGGGAACCACAACTAAAAAGTGAAAAATAAAAAACTTTTTTACAAAAAAATAGAACCGACTTCCAAAAAAAGTGCAAAATAACTTTAATTTCGGCAGTCGGTGTCAAAAAACGAAGACACAAAACAGAAACACCGACTTCCGAAATTAAAGTTATTTTGCACTTTTTTTGGAAGTCGGTTCTATTTTTTTGTAAAAAAGTTTTTTATTATAGTTCTGAAAGTCCGAATGAAAAACTGAACCCTTATAGGATCACTCGTGTGTCTGTCTGTCTGTCTGTCCGTCCGTCTGTCCGTCTGCCATAGTCAATTTGCTCCGAATCTACTGAAAAGTTTAAGTTGAAATTTGTTACACACATGAATAATATCTGTGACCCAAACACGGAGGTATAACATAATTTTTATTTTCCGATTTGCACCCCAAAAGTGACCACCACATTCCAAATCAATATATTATATAAATAGATTTTGAATGTAGTAGACACTTTTGGGCTGCAAATCGGAAAATAAAAAACAAGTTTTCCAAACTGTATTGTGCTACATATTCAATGAAAGGGCTTATTGTGTGGGTCTCAAATATGTTTTTTTCATAATTACAAATTAAATCATTTTTAAGTTATATAAGAAATTTGATGGAAAATTACCATTTCCCCCTTAGTCACGAAACAACGACGTCAGTTTTTTACTTACAGATTACAGGAAAACCTATAACAGTATATAGTTAAAAAAAAACCTGCAAAAATTATTATTTGTTCAGAACCCTTTGCGTGCGAGTCCGTTTTTTTTTTTTGTTCAAAATCAAAAAGTCATTTATTCAAACTAGGCTGAGAACCAGCACTTTTTGAACGTCAAAGTTCTACATAAAGACAGTCCCCCAAAAAACGCCCGCCCGTCACCACTTCCTAGTGTTTTAGCTGTGAAGAAGAAGTGGCCAACAAACTCCCCAGCAACACATCTGTCTGTTAAGTTTTAAGAACTTGAATCTATATAATTTTATGCAACAATCTTAACATTATGTAAAACAGAAAAATAAATATATGTCGTCTAAAATATAATCATAAAATTAAATAATCCGCCACTTGCCAGCTAGCACACTCAATCATGCCATTAAAAACAAACTCTAGCATAAACACTAAACCAAATTAAAGAAGCCTCCATACATAACTGGTGTGCCTGCTTACAAGAACAAAGATAGAAACTATCAACGGGCTGTGATTCGAAGCCACAAGTGATGAACTAGGGCCATCACACTAAAATTGGTAGACAATTATTATATGAACTCATATAATCTGTCATAACCATAAGCTAAATATGGAGAAAGAACATCAAGTGTAACATTGTCTTGCGTTCAACACAGCGACCAACTATTATTATCTTCTAAGTAGTCGTTGATGGAATAGTATGCCTTCGAACAGAGACTAGATTTAACTTTAGTTTTAAATGCATTAAAAGGCAAGTCAAGAAAAGAACGGGGTAGCTTATTGTAAAATTCGATACCGAGACCCTCAAACGAACCATGAACCCTACGAACACGGTGGGCAGGGACATGAAGTTTATACTTATTTCTGGTGTTAAAATTGTGGATATCACTGGTCTTTTTGTATAAATGTATATTTTGTCTAATGTATAATATGTTTGCAAAAATGAATTGAGATGCCACCGTGAGAATTCCAATCTCTTTGAAAATTTCTCGTAAAGAAACTCTTGACCCTAACCTGTATATTGCTCGTACAGCACGTTTTTGTAAAACAAATATATTTTGTATGTCCGCAGCTTTACCCCACAAAAGAATACCATAAGACATAACACTATGGAAATAACTAAAATAGACTAACCGTGCTGTGTCAACGTCAGTATATTGTCTAACTTTTCTGACGGCGTAGGCGGCAGAGCTGAGCCTTCCTGATAGGCCTGATATATGTGAGCCCCATTGAAGTTTGGAATCAACAGTTATACCCAAAAAAACTGCCGAGTCCACAGTTTCAAGCACTTCATTATTTAAGATGACATTAGGTCCTAGATTTATAACATTAGGTAAGGCAAACTTTATACATTTAGTTTTCTTAGCATTAAGAACTAAGTTATTTGTCGTAAACCAATCCGTAACCATTGAGAGAGCGCTATCTACGTTATCAAAATCATTTCTATTCCTATCTACTTTAAAGATAAGAGAGGTATCATCTGCAAACAGTACTACGTCACAGATACCTTTTAAAAAATATGGTAAATCATTAATATACACCAAAAACAAGAATGGTCCCAATATCGAGCCTTGAGGCACACCTAAATGAATTGGTAGCCCGGAAGACTTAACACCATTGATATCTACACATTGGAACCTATTACATAAATATGAATCAATTACATTTAGAGCTTCGTTTTGGAGACCATAATGACGCAGTTTACGCAAAAGCGTGTCATGGTGTACGCAATCAAAAGCTTTGGAGAGGTCACAGAAAACTCCGATTGCATTTTGCGAGTTCTCCCATGCGTTGAATATGTGTTTTAGGAGAGCAACACCCGCATCTGTAGTCGATCGACCTTTTGTAAAGCCATATTGATCATTATGAAGGAGGCTATTTACATTAAAATATGTTAGCAACTGCTTCAGTATTAACTTTTCAAAAATTTTGCTAAATGCAGGCAGGATGGAAATAGGCCTGAAGTTGCCTATATCATTTTTATTGCCTGATTTAAATAGAGGTATGACTTTACTACACTTCATGAGATCAGGAAAAGTTCCTGAGTCCACGCATTTATTAAAAGTTACAGCAAGATAAGGCGCTACGATGCCTATTATATCACTCAAAAGTTTGATTGAGATGCCCCAGTAATCACCTGTGTTTTTTGATTTTAAAGAGTTAAAAACGTTAACTACGTCAAGTGGTGTTACATGCTCAAAACTAAATGATTGATTGCACTTAGGTACACTACCGTTCAAAAGACTTTCAGCTTTAGACGGGGATGAATTTAAGAAGCGAGTTGTAGTTATAGGTATGTGGGCAAAAAACTCATTAAATGCCTGAGCTACGTCAGCTGGTTTACTGCCATTCTGCTGTTAAAATAACAGCCATTCTCTAACATCACGTTTTGCGAACTCATAATTAATATATCACCGTTCACTCAATCCTGCAATTCCACAATTTGCGCCCTACCAATAACGTTTCATCGGGCAGTGGGTTTAAATTCCTGAGGGCATCGGTCGGATACACTGAAATTTCCCGGAACTAAACTGACCAATCCGTATTTTAGGGTAGGCTAGAATTTCAGCCTGAAAGGCTCCAGGCTACGAGGTGTTAAAAGCTTTCGACCAGATGTCTGACCCATTTAGTATGTCATGTGCTTTTGACCGTTACTTAAATTTTATGTGGAGCGGATCAGGTCGGATTGAATTAGCGCTCCAATTCGAAATGCAAATGAATCCTGACTGCTGTCACGATTAATACCTGTGTCTCAGATAGTGCTACTTTTTTTTTGTCGTGTGGGAAATCATCCTTTGACTTCTCTCGCTCTGGGTGGAGTGGGAGGGCGTTTCAGACTTTTACTGGCTGAAACCGGGCTGGGTTTCAGTCAGTAAAAGTCTGAAACGCCCTTCCCTGCCTGAGTACTCAGGGGCGCGGTAACTCTGTTTCGAATATATCCACGACCCCCCTGGGCAGAGTTAGTGTTACTTAGAAGTACAAAGTTTTTATGTAGGTTACTTGAACATAAATCTTTTGAAATACTTAATTACTTCTACCATGAATGGTGGTCGACTTGTAGGGTGGCCAAATCCGATGTGTGAAATTCTTTTTTGCCACCATTTCGATTTGAGGCTATTTTTTTGTTGTTATTCTAAATTATTTTTTTAAATAAAATGTTTTAATTTAGTTTTGAATAGTTTTTAAGACCATAACCACTGTATTAACATCTAAACTGTATTCTTAAGTTAAACCATGTATTGAAAAACGACCAAATTTGTATCTTTGAGTAACGAATCCATTGACTCCCAAACCGACAGATCCTGATATTTTTATGTGAGTTTGTCAAGAGGGTCGTGTCGTGGTCCATTTAGAAGTTGGCCACTTTGTATAAGGTAGTAAGACTAAGTAAAAAATCAGCGAGCCTTACACTAGTCGCATATGATGTGTAACATTTGACATCTCACCTTGGTAATATGCAACATAAACATTATATCCTGAAAAATAAAATTAAAACGTTTAGATCCGATTTCGACCACGCGCACACTTATCGTGTGCGTGCTCTACCATCTGACTGCCAACTCTACCACCGCGCGCGCTCATTAGTCAAATCACATAATAGCGCGTGCTTCTCCGGCTTCCTGTTACACACTTCCATCCCATTTCACGAAATCATTCCCACAGCTGGAAAGCGAGAGGAAAGTAGTTACACTTCAAAAACCACATGGTAACAGACTCTTACTGACTAAAACCCATTGCTGTTCCTTCCCTGCCCTGTGTGCCCAGAGGCGAGGTAACTCTGCTTCGAATTTATCCTCAACCCCTGGGCAGACAATCACTACCGTCAAACGGGCTGAAAAGAAACAAAACTTTGTAGGGGTTTTATGTTATTTAGAAATTGCTTTTAGCATTAAGTATTCCAATTTATTTATGATTTGTTATAAAAACTAAATCGATGCTTTACTGGAAACCAATATTAGGGTATCATAGTGAAAATCCCAATCAAAGTTTGGTTTCTATTCACCCCTTCGTTCCTATTCAACCCGTTCACAGGTACGTCATATACCCACCCTCTCAATCGCAACTAGCGTGAAGGTAAGCTCCATGACGACACAATGCAGTGCAATTTGTAATCTTTGCTTAACCTAAACCACCCATGTTTACTCAGTCACCCACAAATACACCTCGATTCAATTCACTCTCTCGTATATGTATCGATAAAACTCGAACAACTCGGTTATGGCTGCGCAATTTAAAAGGTATTTGCATATTTAGATGATGATATGTTATGTTGTGTGTTAGCATGTCGTTTGTTGTTGTTTTTCTGTTCTATGTTACTGGCTTACATGTCCTAAACTCACCTGAAATGGTAGCATGTGATGAGAAGACCCAAGGAACACATGAACAGACAAGTCCCGAGCATCAACATCGATTCGAAAAATCGTAGAAGACCCCTTCTAACCTGGATATTTGTTGTTATTTAATCCGTCAGACCCCGGATGACTGACACAATTAAAAACCTATTGTCATATCGCGGACGCGCGGGGCCTGACGGGAGAGAGATCAGATGACAAAAAAATTGAATGTATCGATGACCCTACATCTGACGAACGATGAATAGAACCGACCTCAAGTTAGACAAAGAGAAATTCGGTGGCAAACGAGCACGCGACTCACGTAATTGTAAATGGCAGTCTGAAATACGTAACCTAGACAAAACTGTTGGTTATCATAACAATTATGTTTCAAAAGCTTAAAACTTTATCATACGGTATTCTGTCTCATCACTAACTTTATAACAAGCTGAATTGCTAAAGCCTAGTAAAGTAAGCTTACATTTATGTCATCAGATAATTTATTTTTTAAATACCGTAAGATTGTAATAAAACTTGACAGCATATAAACTCTCGATACATTATAAATACATCATTTCACTCGATAATCTACAATGTATCCGAGTTTTATTGAAAATAAAGAGTTTACAATTTTACGTGATTTATTATAAACTAACGGTTTATGCAATAGGGTATTCTCCTGTGTTTATTTTTGTACAATATTTTATATGAAACAGCATAAATACTAAAAGAAATCTATTTCTGAAAACAGAATTTAAATTGGTTATTAAATGAAGAAGCAATTATCATTCCAAATACTGGTAGGTATAAGGAAGAGTGGGAGCGTGAGGGGACATCTCGCTATCTCTTTTGTACACGTGTAACCTAAAGCGGCCCCGACACGTTCAATTGCGATTGTCAATGTGCTACGTTATTGACATTTGCAATTGAAGGTGCCATTGGTGCACTTGGACGATCGCGATATACATTCCCGGTCCTTGATATTACGTGGGGTATCCGCCATGTTTGTTTTCACTGCTATCAGACGTGCGAATGACGGAAACGTTTGTCAATGACTCAGTTAAACGTCAATTGGCAGCTTCAATGGCTCAGTCAATGAGCATCAATCAAATTTTTCATTAATTGCTTTTAATAACGTAACTGCGATTGACAATCCCTTCAATTGTACTCGTATACGATCAATGGCAATTGACCATGACGTAAAATTGACAATCGCAATTGATCGTTTCGGGGAAACTTTATGGCGGTGACGTCATACTTGTGTGCACACACACTACTACTGTTAAGTAACAGAAAAAAGATGCACATCTTTTTTCTGTTACTTGACAGTTTCCCCTTCCATAAGATTTGAAAGTTTTGTAACTTGCTTAGTTATTATTTTGTTCGGATTTGAAAAATTCTTTAAATTATTGAGTATGGATGAAGTAACTTTTTGATACAAATAATAAGAACAATTGAATCAAATACCCTATTATCCGGTGATACATACAAACTTTAACATGGACACAATAGAATCTATTTCAGTTTTCAGTTTTAGTGAAAACCTTCGGTCCGGTCGTATTACAATGAAATGCAATAAATTTTTACTGCTCCAAATTTTGTAAACCCTTGCCAAACAAACCTTCAACGCTGGAAATCCCCGACAAAAACAAACGACCATCGTTAAAATAGTTTCCAATCCAATTATCTCTGTATGAAGGTTGCATAGCGTTGCATAACAAAATCCATGTTTGTGCGAACGCAACCTTTGCGTTACTCATACAAATAAAATTTTAGAGTACTTTCTGAATATTAAAATGTGACTTTATGTTATGGGTGCTGGTATTATTATAACTATCTTGGGTTTTATATGGGTACGCATTTAGGTAGAAGTTGTGGAATTATTTACTACACGAGTAGAATAGTCGTCTCAAAAACCTCTTTCCATTACTTTATATAAATATATTTTATGTGTAGGTATGTATTATATTAAATTTTTATGCGTGTTTATTTTCGTAGGTACCCATTTTCTTCACAATAATACTGTCTTAGTTTATGCACCGTTTTTTTTTTGGGTGGGTGGGAAATCATCCATTCTCCCGCTCTGGGCGGAGCGGGAGGGCGTGTCAAACTCTTACTGACTAAAACCCAACCCTGTTCCTTCCTTGCCTGAGTACCCAGGGGTGCGGTAACTCATTTTCAGAATGTATCCGCTACCCCTAGGCATGACCTAGCTCTAGCTGACTCCATGCATTGCATGGTGAATTTTATGCACCTGCCAACTCCAACCGGTCTAACCGTTTGAACGTGAAGAAGTAACAAACATACACTAACAAGCTGATGTGATGGGTCTGAGGGGCAACTCCCATATTTTTTAAGCTATTGCATAGCTTCTATCGCGGGCCTTGAGCGTGGAGACCGAATCCAGAAATTCCGTAACGAAAATAACCTAACACCCTCACTCCGACCGGCACAGCGGTGATACTTTTTAATTTTGCCATCTATCGATGAATAGCAGAACTTTTAATGACTTTTTGAAATATCTTATTGAGTGAGATATTGTGTTTTTTTTTAAGAAAATGCGCATTTCAGTTGCAATCTGTCAAAAACTCCTCTAGTTCCTCTTCATTCTGACAAGTTTTGATATTGATTGTCGCTGAAATAATATAGCGACATGAATTTCAAAGTTTTTTAAGTACGAGAATTTTCCTTCTGACTAATTCGCCTTCGAAGTTTAATTAGTCTGTTGGACTGGAAATAACAGTCACTGTAGGAACAAGACAGGCGTCAATAAATCATATTAGTCTGGAACTGTCTCACTACGAGACAAAAGCCTCACATACGTAGAAGGTACGAGAATAATCACAACGCTAGCTCAATACGAGTCGGCGAATTCAAAATTATAATCCTACTATCTCGTGTCACGGTGTTTGTGGTTGCTCTCCTCCGAAACGGCTCGACCAAATTTAATGTTTTCTTTTGTATATTTGGTAGGTATGAGAATAGGTCGTAAAGTATTTGTCACCCTCCTACCCCCACCCCCCATTTTTCAATTACAGAACAACGTTTGCTGGGTCAGCTAGTAATATTATAAACGTAATAGTTTGGATGGATGGATAGATGGATGTTTGTCACTCAATCACGCCAGAAGGGCTGAACGGATCTTAGTGAAATTTGGCAAAGAGATAGATTATAGTCTGGAATAGCACATATCCTACTAATATTATAAATGTGGAAGTTTGTAAGTGTGTATGTTTGTTACTTCTTCACGCTCAAACGGCTGGACCGATTTGAATGAAATTTGGTATGTAGATAGCTTATAGCCTGGATTAACATAGACTTTTTATCCTGGTCTACGCGGGTGAAACCGCGGGTAATTTAAGCGAGCGAGTAATTTATAATGGGGAAGTACTAATTTACACGCAGGCGATGCCGCTAGCAGAAGCTTATCTGATAATAAGTTCAGGTGATCTCACAATGGTTTTCCTTCACCAAAGTCCGTCTATGAAAATTAATAGATATTAGAAAATAATAGAAAAGGTCATATTTATTTAAACTGACTACGTCATGATTGAGTTAGCTGGGGCATCACGACACCGGTCGTCAGTTGATGAAAAAATAAAAATAGATATTCCATGGCATAGGAGTGGGTATAAGGGCGCGTTTCCACCTGCAAGTAAATTGCATGCAAGTTAAATATCATTGCGAGGTACGAACGACCAATTGATCACATTATGCCTCGGTAGCCCGCAATGTAATGCAACTTGCATGCAATTTCCTTCTACCGTTCAAGTATTACGTAAGCACTATAGGGGGGCGGGAGGGTCTATGCTTTGCTTATTTTTGATGACATGGTGGGTGGGGGGTCTAGATCGTGATTACGTAAGCAGTAGTTATTTACTTTTTTTACACATATGGCACCCCACACATTGTCTAAACTTTTTTTTTTTAAACGAATCGAATATTCGGGGATTCCCATAAATAATTAATACGTTTAGGTACATGTCTCATGAATAAATAAAAAAAAAAGAATTAAAAGAAAAATGCATATACCAATGTTTACGTAACCATGGGAGGAGGGGTAAGAGCTTTGCTTACTTTTGCTGACAAGGGGGAGGGAGGGGTAAATAATTGTAATAAGTCCGCTTACGTAATACTTGAACGGCCCCTAGGTGGAAACGCAAATAGAAAAGGATCGAACTACTACAATTTGAATAAACTTACAAGAATAAAATAATATTTTCTGAATCTTTCTTGTAGATAATCAGAAGATCCAATACAAAAATAAATAGTACAGTATCATTTAATATTGCTACCAAACATACCTTCCTTATTACGAACGAAATAGTCGACACAGAAAGTCTAAGAGCCCCAACTAGTCCAATTGAATTAGTCATGAGATTACTTCGGTAAGCTCCCTGCCTATTCTTTTTACGCAATTAGACTGAAACTACGGAGAAGTACACTATTAACTTTTATTATTAAATAGACGACAGCTACTGGCTACTTTTCTTAATCTAAATGGAGAGAAAATGGTGAAAATTTTCACACAAGGCTCTCTTTTGTATGACTAATAAACGTTATTACAAAAAAAAATACAATCAACTTCCAAAAAAACTGCAAAATAGCCTTAATTTTGGAAGTCGGTTTTTCTAGTTTTGTTTCTTTGTTATTTGACACCGACTTCCGAAATTAAGAATATTTAGCAACATTTTTTGGAAGTCGGTTGTATTTTTAGTAATTTTTTTTTTTAGTTGTTGTACACCAACTAAAACTAAATAGTAAAGTAATACCCCAAAATATGGAGTTTGAAAATAATTGGAGAAATTAGGGTGTACCAGGGTAAACTGTAAATCTGTGGAAATCTGTGTATTCAGAGCGTATCAGCGTGAAGTTATTGTTGTAATAATAATTAATAAATTTATTTCAGACCACAGTCCATAATTAAAAACATTACAATCAGATAACATACACACACACGTACAGAAATTAAAAATACACCTGAGAATTACAATGTCAAAATTAAAAAAAAAAAAATTATAAAATAAAATATAATAATAAAATAATGGTTCCAGTCTCTGGAGCCCTAACCACCGGTAGCTTGGACCCCGCTCCCGATACCGGTGGACTACTATTTTTATATTTTGTTTCTATGTTTTCTTTTAAAAATATTTAAAAATGTAAATAATATGTGTAAAAATAAATATACGAAATAATAATAATATTCCACAACTATCACACAACGCCATCTAGTCCCAAGCTAAGCAGAGCTTGTGTTATGGGTACAACAATATGGTACAACTGATAAACATACTTATATATTTCTAAATACATACATATTATAGATAAATTACACCCAGACACAGAACAAATGATCGTGCTCATACACAAACATTTGTCCTGGGTGGGAATCGAACCCACGACGTCCGGCATAGCAGTCAGGGTCACTAACCACTAGACCAACAGGCCAGTCAATTAAAATTAAAATTAAAATATTACACATTAAAACAATCAATAACAAAATTAGACAGACACAATACAAATACGCATCAAATAATATTAGGAGAGGCGCTAACATGAAGCTGCATATCAGGGACAAGTCCCACCGCTCGGACAACACCCTCAGGAGACTGTTCGAGCTACTTCGCAGGCGACTTAATAGCGAAGCGCTCTGCTTTCTTATGGTGTAAAAAATAAACAGACACGCGATTGCAGTAACTCCGGATTGCTTTACTATCATTTATTGAAGAGTTCCACTGACTATCTCCGAAGTTGTTCATCAGATTTTCACCAAATTTAAATGGGACCAATTGGGAAGTACAACCGTACGAAAAAAAATTTTTTTTTTCAAATTTGTCCTGACACACGTCTTCGAGTAATCGGGGAATACACATAAAAATAAAATCTTCCGACGAATTATTGTTAACCTCCTCCTTTTTGAAGGTCGGTTAAAAATCTAAAAAGGCTGATTCATATTATTCTCTTGCAGATTCCTCTAGACAAGGTGACCTTCTCTCGCTTATATAATATTGTGAAAAATCTAAAATTGTCGGGTTTGACCCCATGACCTTTCGGCAGCTCATGTCCTTTCCACACATTTGTATTCTAACGATCTTTTTATAACTTCACCTGTTACTGTTAAAACATTTTAGAAATTAAATATGACCACTTCCCGGTTTCCGATTGAGCTGGAATTTTGGATAGAGGTTTAGTTTTGGACGACAATGCACGGTTACAACAAACTATTGGGTTTCCTGTTAAACAATAATTTTAATATACCAATGGTTGTCGCAGATAGAATTTCACTTTGCCTATTTTCTTTTTAGAGTGCTCTTATGTTAAAAATCAAGTTTTTACTTTTCATGTAGGCTCTAAAAATAACTGAAACTCAATCTATTCATCCCAAAAATAATTCTGAACCTTCTAAATCTAGCAGCTTACAGAGATTTTCAGATTATCGTACCGTCTAGCTGGGATCCGGCCTTGTCGCTATTTTTGGATCCGAGCAAGGGATGAAATGACAATATGTTCAGCCGAGGCCAACCCATTTCCATTTCATCTTGCTCATTCTGAAGGTTTAGTAGTTTTAGCTTTTATAAAGACTATTTTTGAAGTGAAAACTTCTTTAGGCGCGTTGGGCATTTTTGAGATGGGAAAAAACTATTGAATTCGCGCGTCATCGTCACTGACCATCGTAGCACTCTTTGTGGATTGTTTTCATTTGAAGTGAAAACCGACACTGACATCGCTACGCGATCCGCTACGAGTGCTACGACGTAGCTTCGCAGCACTTGTAGCGGATCACGTAGCGGATTTTGTTTAAGTTTCCACTCACACAGTGAACACAGTAAACAGTGCATTTTATTTGGGAAAAAAAGTAGCATTACATAAGACACTCAGTTTTTTTTGTCATATTAGTCGAAAGAAACTGTGTAGAATTCAACCAATAAAAAAAAAGTATGGGTCAGTGTCGCACACGAAGAATTCCACGAAGGGTTGTTACAAGCGGCAACAGAGATACACACTTTGTGAAATTTTCAACTGTCTAACTATTACAGTTCAAGAGATACTGCCTGCTGATAAACAAACGGAAGGAAGGGCGGTTGGACAGCGGAGGTTTAGTAACAGGGTTCCGTTTGTTACCATTAGGACACGGAACCAAAAAAAAACCAATTGAGATAACTTTAACCAAAAGATAAATGATCAAAATCTTCAGTTTCATAAAACTAGCTGACCACAGAATCTCTACAAATGCTTACACTACGAATATATTCAGGAATGTAAATATGACTAAGACACTCGAACCGCATCGTGGAATTGGCCACAGTTTTCTTCTACGATTCCGATGAAAACTGATTAAATTTCCTGTAAAATTCATAGCCTTTTCTTGGTAAAAGTATCTTGGAAAAGATATAAATGCAATGCAGACGCAGACCTGGTACAATTTATTGGATCGTATCAAATATGTAGGTACTAGGTACTCAAGTGTTACGTATTTTTAATAATAAATGTTTGAACCTGACATAAATTTTCATGAAATACTACATATGACATCAATATTCTGACTTAAAGAGTTGTATTGATGATTTCAATGATTATTATTCTATAAATACATCCTTGCTACGGCCGCAAATCATACTCGTATTTTGACTAAGATACAAGCTGACACTGACATGCACATTGCAAAAAACGTAAGATAATTTAATTTCGCGGGCTACCCTGGCGCTTCCACCTTAACCGCCAGAAGTACTTGTATGAAATTTAGCAAAAGAGTTCCTTATACACATACAGGGTGTAATAAATGTGTGCTCATATTTTAGATAGTGCTTTTGACCATTGAAATGAACAACTTTCTTTGAGGATGTCACAGTTGGGGGTCGCATGCCGATCTCCGGCCACCGTAGGCGCGGGTTTGCGGATGGCGAGTGGTACTTCGCCGTCCGATAAGGACCAGCTCAAGAGTCAACGGCGTGTAGTGTTCCACGCGCGCCTCAAAGAGATGTCAGCAGTACCTTACGGGGCCTGTTAGGGCCAATGCCTGCCTGGGGTCGCGGAATAGAGTTACCGTGACCCTTGGCACAGAGGCAACTGAAGGAACAGGGGTGGGTTTAAGTCAGTAAAAATCGGACACGCCCTCCCTCTCCACCCAGAGCGGGAGAATTTATTGGATGATTTACCATCCCAGAAAAAAAAAATGGATGTCATAGTCAAAAAATAATCCCAAAAAAAAAAATTGTTTCCGTACAAAATTAGTTATCATCTTCCTGCCCTTATCCTAATTTACTTAGGGTCGGCGCAACACATTTATTTCTTCCATTCTATCCGGTCAGCCGTCACGCTATTACTAACTCCCTTTTCTTTCATATCACTCCTCACACAATCCATTCGTCTTTTTTTGGCCTCCCTTTGTCATTACTTTAGCCACGAGCTGTGTCTCGGAAAGCACGTTATCTAGGTTTCAGAATCCGTTAATTAATATTTAAATTAAGCATATGTTTGGCGATCGATCCATCAGGTTAAGCTACGCCTGCTGGGATTGGTCTATGGATGGGTGATATTTACATACCGAGACTCCTCCGTACCTCAGAAAGCACGTTAAGCCGTTGGTCCGGTTCTCAATCGTAGATCTTTGACAGTCGTTACGGGTTGTCAGAAGCCCGAAAGTCTGACAACCAGTCTTATCAAGGAGTATCGTATTACCCAGTAACTGGGTTGTGGAGGTCAGATAGGCAGTCGCTCCATGTAAAATATAGGTATTCAGCTGCATCTGATTAGACTGGAAGCCGACCTCAAGATAGTTGGGAAAAGGCTAAGCAGAAGAGCAGAAGAGACACTGTTACCGTCACCGCTACGAGTGCTACGACGCGTAGCACTCGTAGTGGTTCTCGTAGCGGATTGAAGTGAAAACTTCTTTAGGCGCGTTGGGCATTTTTGTTGAAGTTCAACAATGGCACTCCCGGAGTGCCACTGTTTTTTGACTGCCTTGAAGAATTGTACATTTCTAAAGGCAGAAATAGTATCTAAAATATGACCACGCATTTCCGTTACATCCTGTACAATGAAGGTGTTCTGAGCACTAAGGAAGGAATTTTATAAATCCATCCCCTAAAAGTGTCAAAGAGGGGACGAAAGTTCATCATATACACTGTGTAAGGCACATAAACGCACATACGTGTACCAGTGATTCAGTACATGATTCTGGACCCCCTAGCATTAGAATTTTTTGTCATTAGAAGTTTTTACTTCGTTATTCCTATCCAACCCAATGAGAGTTTTAATTAAAAAGTAAATAAATCGCTAATTACACTAAAAACAGCAATGTAAATAAAATACGTTCTTATCATTACCGAGATTAATGACTATTATAATTTTGTTACTGACATTAGGTGTAACCTTTTCGCGAAGTTAGCGGTATCTTGTTCCTTACAGCCTGTATATGACACGATTATTTTGCCTATAAAAAAATTATTTTCACTTCTTTTATGAGCAAAGCCGTCATGGAGAACTTGGCATTCTTTCACATTTATGTTTTTGGTAGCATTCATTACTTTTAAGGGTTCCGTTCCTCAAGAGAAAAAAAAGGAACCCTTATCTTTACTTTCAGTCACAAACTGAAAAATACAAACAAGCTTCAATGGAGTTAGTTAAAATTCCATTACGGACACGATGCTACTGCAATTGGTAGTGCACATTGTATTATTAACCATTAGTGAGAAGCTCGCGTGCCACTACTCCGAACAAAGTGGCCGTTTCGAGCGTTTCCTTCCTACGGTTACACTTAAACCACAAAATAGACGAGCACAGAAGGTCAATCACTTTTTAGTGTTTCGTACCCGACGGGTCCAAATGGAGCAATATTGCTGTCATTCACGTGTCCACCTATACTTAGGTACAAATTCAAAAATCAAATCAAAAATCAAAAAATCAAAATCAAAAGTCATTTATTCAAACTAGGCTGAGTACCAGCACTTTTTGAACGTCAAAGTTCTACATAAAGACAGTCCCCCAAAAAACGCCCGCCCGTCACCACTTCCTAGTGTTTTAGCTGTGAAGAAGAAGTGGCCAACAAACTCCCCAGCAACACATCTGTCTGTTAAGTTTTAAGAACTTGAATCTATATAATTCTAAGCAACAATCTTAACATTATGTAAAACAGAAAAATAAATATATGTCGTCTAAAATATAATCATAAAATTACATAATCCGCCACTTGCCAGCTAGCACACTCAATCATGCCATTAAAAACAAACTCAAGCATAAACACTAAACCAAATTAAAGAAGCCTCCATACATAACTGGTGTGCCTGCTTACAAGAACAAAGATTGAAACTATCAAAGGGCTGTGATTCGAAGCCACAAGTGATGAACTAGGGCCATCACACTAAATTTGGTAGACAATTATTATATGAACTCATATAATCTGTTATAACCATAAGCTAAATATGGAGAAAGAACATCAAGTGTAACATTGTCTTGCGTTCAACATAGCGACCAACTATTATTATCTTCTAAGTAGTCGTTGATGGAATAGTATGCTTTCGAACAGAGACTAGACGTACGTCTTTCCGTCGTCTGTCACAAAATTTTGTTTCAATTTTTTTTAACTTTACCATTTCTGAAACGTTCTAATGGTACAGGGCAGATTAGAGATCACCGATGAAATCCACAGTTGGCGCAGCACGCGCACGCGCGCTCCGCCAGGTGGTGCAGCGCGCGTGCGCTTAGGCGCTGTGACGTCACAACGCGCAAAAGATAAAGTACTGCATCCCATTACTTTATTGAGGACCGTTCGGCTTTAACACCTCAGGACCCTGCGTTTACAAGAGGCGACAGTAATCCCCCGCCTGGCCGGGCCCCGCCTCGCCATAAGCGGCGGCAGTTTCGCGCGCTTTAAAACTCTATTATTACTAATAAGGAACGATTTAACTCCGGCAGTGCTGATCCGGCGGTGCTCCGGCGGTGCGGGGCAACAGTGTTAATAGCTGTCGCCCCTCGTCGACGCAGGGCCCTGAAGGGTTAAACACGTTTTTTTATGTATAATGGCTTCAATATGTACTATAAACTGTACAAGGTATAGAATATGTCATATTCCTATTATATGACTAGAAATCTATCCAAAAAAATATAAAAACATCAAAATGTTGGCATTTAATTCTTTAACGTTATCACTTATCAGCTACCAAAACAGCCCTAAATCTTATGATAATGGGCATATATTATACATATTCTAATAGAGACTAACACTAAATACCTTTCAGTCTAATTAGAATACGATTTAGTCGCTATTAATAACTGTTTTATCGGTCGTTTATTTGGTAGCACATATCACATAGATTTGCAAGTTCAATGTCTCCGACAAGTCTCCTCTGGTGCAGATCGTGTAACTTATTAGCAGAAGTATATAACACGGACCCGTAGTATTAAGTTTCTATGTATGAGATAGTACCTAAGTATAAGTAAATAGATCAAATTGTAAAGGAAATTTTCTATCTCTCACCGGCTAGCGTCATAGATAGTTTTCTGCACAAGTCTCTTCTGACCGATCTACAGGTTTATTGCATGAGGAATGTTTGTAGCAATAAATAGTCCATTGATTTGGTTTTCAATTCTCACATTTATTAAGAACACTGTGTCACATTAGAGTAGGATTCATGACAGTCCTATAGAAAATTGTATGTAACACTTACAATTGATGATGAACAATTATTACCCATCATCCGAAGATTAAAAATCAAGGTCCAGAGAGGAGATTCCACAAGCAATATCGCAGCTGTGGCCATACAATCCTGATTTTCCTTGGACACGTTGACGTCTGTGTTCAGAACCCTTTGCCAAGACCGCATTGTTCTTCCAATTATTATTCCAAGAATAGTGTGGTCAAGATCAGACCTTTTTCTAATTAGTTTTTTGTATAAAATCTTAAGTAAAACCTAGAAACCCTGTCAACAAGAAAGAAACTTGGTGAATCTCATGAATGCCATACTTTAGCCATCAAATGCATTTGAAAATATGTCACGAAAGGTAGCGCTATTTATGGCGGCTTTGGTGTTCAGATTTCTAATACTTCCGATGAAATCACGCACTATAAAGTTGGTCGATATGTGAGCTGCAATGAGGCGTTTTGGCGTATATTCTCATTCCCCATTTATGAACGTCCTCCGACTGTTGTACATTAGGCGGTGCATCTGAAGAATGGTCAAAGCTCCTCCAGCGACTACAATGACCAGTTTTTTTTTTTCGTTTTGTCAAAGCCTGCTCTAAGACGCCACATAACGAAAGATATCTTGTATCACAACGTCCTTCAATGAAGGGAATCGACCCAAGTGCATTCCATCAAGCAAATAATTTAACGAAAAGTAGTGCTACAATACTATACGCGAATAATTACAATTTAGCCACGTGAGTTATATTCATTTCAATGTAATTATCTCTAACTACTAAAATTTTTACATTACATTTTTTGATTCTCAGGCGGTAAGACGTTCACCGGGTTTCGGTTCGGTATTAAATAAAACTTTTTTATGTGAGTTTACATATTTGTGAACGCACCCACGACACAAGAGTAATTTCTAGTGTAGAGCAATGAATATACCAGTTTAGATCTGAACGTCTTGTTTTGTATCCATTTGTACCAACTCTACACTCGTCGAGCGAACCAACTAGCGATTGAGGCTATCGTGACCATAACCACTCTTTCAAGAGGAAACCAAAGAAGAAGACAGTTTACATTAAAACTGTGCGTGCACCTACTTTCACTCTTTGTACGGAGCAGACTTTCTGCACCTATTTTGTTAAACATCACACTACATTCGAGATTCTTATCAGCAATGGCGGAAAATGTAAGTGTGTTAAACTTTTTTAATGGCCCTCCTTGACCGTTGTAATTTACACATACTATAATTATAGCTTTATGACCCGTTTAATTATAATTTACCAACTAAGTGTAGGTAAAAAATTTAATGAAACTGTAGTAAAAAGGTTTACAACAGTACGTTTCGTTAACTAGGAATGTTACTGAATCGTACGATTACGAAAATTTACTTTTCACTTTTATTGATAGAATGCCTATTGCTGCACTCAGCGATATCCAAAGTACACGAAGTACACGTAGTATACAATACAAAGAACACGAATTATACGAAAGACACGAATTATACAAAGTACACGAATTATACAAAGTACACAAAGTAGCCAAAGTAGCCAGTATACAAAGTAGCGTATGGTACTCCATAGGCTACTTCGTTTCATGAAAAAGTCAGTCCATACATCAATATGAACTTAGAAGGTTGTATTGATGATTCAATGGTTCCAGTTCTGTAAATACGCAGGGAAGAAACAGGGGTGGGTGTCGATAAGTAAGTAAGACACGACCAGCTCCACCCAGAGTGGGAGAAGTCATTGGATGATTTCCCAAACCCACAAAAAAAAAAACTTTACATCATTTCCGGTACTTCAAAGATTTCATCGATCACAAGAGCTTTTCTTTAGTACTTGCTGTGTTAAATAGTCAAATCAAAAGTCATTTATTCAAATTAGGCTGTGAGCCAACACTTTGTAACGTCAAAGTTCTACAGTCCCCCAAAAACGGCCCGTCATCTCCAAACTGAAGTGCACACATTGCTCGCAGAACAGGTGGTTGTTGGTATCGAAAGGTTCTGGAGTGGCGACCTCGAACCGGAAGAGGTAGCGTTGGACGGCCTCCCACAAAGTGGACCGATGACCTGGTGAGGGTCGTGGGATGCGAGACGCACAGGACCAGTCGTTGTGGTGACACTTGAGGAAGGCCTATGTCCAGCAGTGGACGTCTTTCTGCTGAAATGATGACGATGATGAGCATCTTTCGCTGTATCAGTGTGAACAGTCCTTCGTGATCAAAAATACATGAAGACTGAAAACTGATATTGAAAGTGTGAAATTCCTATCTCTATATTTTTATAAATATATATTTTTATATATGTATGCGACCAAGCCAGGGCAAAGGATCCGACTTGAGGAGACAAGAGTTGTGAAAGCCTGCCTGCCGGACCCTCGGCCTCCAACGGGTCGCACACTTGTCTGCGATACGCAGAGCTAAACGAATATTTTACAGGACTTACCATAGGTTTCTGAAGTCTTCCGTCCGGGGACCAATCTGGTTATATGTGTGTATGTCAGAGTTAAATGAGGAGTGTTGTGTTTGTTCAATAGGTATACCAGTTCTTGACTCCAAGAGGCGCCGGTGAAATCCACACAGCATTTGGTCTCTCGCGAACCAACTAAATTTTCAAGTATTCTCCCAATCTGGCACAGATTCTTATACACAAGATGACAAGGGTTCTCAACCCGACAATAAACCGGTTCACCTCTACATCAAATGGGGTTTTAATCAAAACTAGTTCAATCGCAAAGAATTAGGTCCAAAACCAATAGATTCGGCTAGATTTCATATCGTAAGGCACAAATATATTTCCAACAAGTATCTTACTTTTTTTTCATTAGGAAAAACAAAAACGTCAATTGACAGATGACAGCCAAAGGCCGCGTTCGGAAACGCACTCGGACTGAACAATATATGTGGGTATTTTATATTAAATATATATGTATGTTTATTTTAACTATACCTATATACTTTCGAAACCATTTTCTTCTTAGTAATATTTTCTCAGTTTATGCACCTGCCATGTTAACTCTCCACCAGTCTTGGTTGACTGGTAGAGAATGCCTAAGGCATTAAATCCGCGTTTGAACGTGTTGCATGAAGTTTTAATAAATAAATAAAGAAAGTGACTGAAAATAAAAATAAACTACCACTCACTACATACCAATGCCTAATGACGCAACAGTGTGTATCGCGACCCCTCCACCTTAATCTAAACCGAGGCCAAAACGTGACCGCCTGGAGAAGGACGGGATTAAACACAACACTATCGTGTACTTGCGTCCTTCCATTGTACGAGTAAGTATGGGTGTGGACCACTACTTCCACTTTTATATGAATATAATGAATCAGCTGGATCTTTGTGGGAAGTGTTTGTTTTAGAAATGCAGTGTGTTTGATAATCTTTACGTGAATCTTAAGATTTTAAGGAGGTCTCATTTTATGAGCATAATTTTACAACAAATAAAAATACATGGTTTAAGGTAGTGTTGTGCATCTTATCCCATAAAGGTCCTGGTGAATGGAGATGCAAGAAAACTTGAACTGAATCAATTAAATAATAATTAACGTGTATTAAATCGCGTAAAATTCAATTGCTTTCATAAAAATAGTAAAAACAGTAGTGCAAAAAAAAAATGAATAAACGCAATTGAAAACAAAGTTAATTTAAAATGATGTCAACTCACATAAATATGATTGTTTCCTCGCTCCTTATTTGAGATGAACGACCATCGTTTGACAGCAGATGGTAGGTTCGTACTCAACCCATATATACCTAAGACTTGATCATCTAGGCCAGATATGGCGGACCTATGGTAGGTACGCGTGCCATTTTTGCTTCGTTCTCTTGACTAATTTTCACTTCAACGTCTAAAGCATGCTCGGACTCAAAAGGCTTCTGGTTTTTTAGCATATTCTGGCCACGTTGTCAACCATTTTAATAGGCCAGAATCCATATTTTATTTTTTTAACAACGTATTCCAAACAATTCGTCTTGTCTAAACTAATGACAGGCCTAGAAATAAAAAGATATTTATTCAAACTAGGCTGAGAGCCAGGACTTTTTGGGCGTCAAAATAAGTTCTACGTAAAGACAGTCCCCCTCAAAAAATGTCCGCCCGTTACCACTTCTTAGTGTTTGAGCTAAGAAGAAAAAGTGGCCCAATTAACTCCCCAGCAACACATCTGTTAGTTAAGTTTGAAGAACTTGAATTTATACAATAGTTTGCAAAGTAACATACTGTAACATAACACAGAAAAATAATATATCAGTCCAAAAGATATCATAAAATTAAATAATTTGCCACTTGTTAGCCAGCACTCTCTATTATGCCGTCAAAAACAGACAAACTCAAGCATAAAAAGTAAACCAAATTAAACAAGCCTCCAGGTATAAATGGTGCAACGGTAGAATTTATCGTTAGGAAAGTGATCCGAAGCCACAAGTGATAAACTAGGGCCATCATAGTAAAATCTGAAAGTTTATGTTACTATCCGCACGGTGGCTCTACTGTTGGCTTTGTGCTGCCTTATACAGGGTGGAAGGTACATCAACGCACATACGTGTACTAGTGATTCAGTACATGATTCTGGACCCCCTAGCGTTGGAATTTTTCGTCGGCCTTTTCCTAATTTTTGAAAAAAAAAAAAAAAAAAAAATCATTTAGTATGTCTTTGGGGTAGATAGGTATAACGATTTTATACAGTTTAAAGCGAAAAAAAAAATTTTTTTTTTTCAATAATTAGGAAAAAGCCGACGAAAAATTCCAACGCTAGGGGGTCCAGAATCATGTACTGAATCATAGTACACGTATGTGCTTTCATGTACCTTACACCCTGTATAGTTCCTACACGTTTTAGTTTTTCATCTAAAGACCGATCTCAAGAACTCATCTTGTGTGTTATGGGTAAACCGAGCGTAACATTGAAGGTACTTAAAAATGCCAGTAACAGTGAGGAGGCAACCTGTCGATACCAACAATGGGCCACTGTGATCGAGAGCTGATCATACAATTTGTAAAGCGTCTACACAATGGTGGATGCTGGCCACACTTGTTGATTGACAGATTGATAATAAAAGGTAATAAGTAAAAGGTTTTGGTAGAGCTCTTTAATAATTTAACAAAGTATCGAGAAAAAAGTTATTAAGTCGATAGTTTTTATGTACCAAAAGCGAGATTTATATTTCAGACTTTTGATCATTGTTAGGATGCCACTTTATGCAGAACACCAGAAAAATCAAGGTTTACATAGGTTATTTTTATTTTATACTTTATCTTAAAAATCATTCATAAAATATTTTGTATATGAAGTCAAATCGGTTAACAGAGACAGAATGATTTGCAAAAAAGTAGATGAAAAACAAATGAATTCACTTTCGAATTTTGTTCACTCACCTAAATGAATTTTATAAATTCATTTATTTGCAAACAAGTGTTACTGTTACATAAATGCTCTGCCTCCTGAACTAGGTAATTAACCTTTATCTCAGGAGACAATACCTTTCCTAATTACATAATACAATTTGTTTACATGGTACAATGCTAATAAAAATAAAAAACATTAAAAATAAAGAATTTAGAAAACAATGTAATTGAGTGCTAAAATTGTTACGATTATAAACCACTCTTATTCATGTCAAGGATTATTACACTTCCGCAAAGTAGAATAATAAAATTCCACTTTAAGGGAACCCATCACAAAAATATTTTCCTTGTCATTAAATCGACATCATTACTCCATATCATGCAATGTTTGTGTGTCAAGTCAACAGATGTGCTGCATTCAAGCGGTATTGAGGTACCGGACGGGTATTTACCGCATACCTGGAGGGTAAATGACAGCTTTTGTGGGGTTTATTAAGTAGGAAACTCGTGAAAGGCCGTCATTAACATGTGTATGTAAATTAGGACTGTGTAGTTTGCGATATAGTTTTATAGCTTTTGTTTGTTCGTATTTGGGTTAATAGTATATGCTTTACTTATGTCAATACTAAGGTATCTTGATATTATAAAGTTTTGAACTCATTATTGGACTGGAAAACGCCTGGAGCCGTTAGAAAGGATCAGTAGGCAATAGCCCAAGGTACAAAAGCTTGGCAGCTTTTAGCATGGCTTGGCTTTTAGCTTGGTTTGGCTTGGTTTGGTTTGGCTTGGCTTGGCTTGGCTTGGCTTGGCTTGGCTTGGCTTGGCTTCGCATGGTTTTAGCTTGGTTTTTCTGTGCGAAGCACAAAACAAACCTTTTTCTTTCTTTCTTTCTTTTATTGTTTTAAAATTATTAGGGTCAATGGTTTTAAAGTAACGTATTAATAAAAAAAGTTGTAATGCGTTCGGATCCTTTACGCGCGTCACCGACTCTCACTTGAACACATTTTGTTGTGTTAGGCGATTATCACACTGCCACCAATCACACTGCATGCTGCGTGACAGTGTACGCGCGTACTTGCGGGAGTCTTTTCTATACAAACGGAGATACTTACAATCAACGTTATAACACGCATTTACGCGCTACGCTGCGTCGTGCGTGGCAGTGTGTTAATCGCCTTAAGATCATTTCAGGAAAATAATCCATAAAATCACACGGCAAAAACAATCGCCAAAAAGTAAACATATTACATAAACACGTTTTTCCTAGCACTTCGCCCGCGACTTCGTCTGCATGGATTTCGAAAATACAGCCTAGAGAAATATAATATACCTATTTATAGCCTTTAGCACCCACAAATATTTTTTATATATAATTCAGTAGTTCCAGAGACCTACAAACAAACTTACAAACTTTACTTCTTCATTATATTATTATAATCAACATAAGCATCCACAAACACAAACACAGCATAACCAGTGTTACCAAGGGGTATCGTATTACCCAGTAATTGGGTTGTGGAGGTCAGATAGGCAGTCGCTTCACGTTAAATAGTGCTATTCAGCTGCATCCGTTTAGACTGGAAGCCGACCATATGATAGTTGGGAAAAAGCTAGGCAGTTTTTGAAGCATCGCAATACTTGTGGTGTGCCTTTGTGTTTGTGTCAAATAAAAGTATTATTTTCTACCTTTACAAGGTTTTATATAACTTGCAATGTTTGGTTGTTCGGGTCAAATCAAGCAAGCTGAATTCCCGGGCCTGGACGGCGAGCAGTGAGTAGCTTGCCGTCCGATCAGCACCAGGCCCGTGAGTCGACGGCGCGTAGTGTTCCACGCACGCCTCAAAGAGTGTGTCAGCCACCACTGACGAGGCCCATCGTGGCCGGTGCCTACATGCCCAGGGGTAGCGAATAAATTCTGAAAATGAGTTACCGCACCCCTGGGCACTCAGGCAGGGAAGGGACAGGGGTGAGTTTTAGTCAGTAAGAGTCTGACACGCCCTCTCGCTCCACCCAGAGCGGGAGAAGTCATTGGATGGTTTCCCACCCCCCCCCCCCCCCCAAAATAAAAATAAAAAATAATGCAAGCTGAATTTAGAACCTCTTCCTTTTTTGGATTACGGAGTTGAATTTTTACATGCTGGTCCAATTCCGATGACAATGCATTTTTATGGTCAGCATGACCTTTCAGGATTACTGAATGGACTTTCAGGATTAGCTGCAGATAGAGGAACTCTTCAACGGTTAACAGCACAGACACGAAATTTTGTGTATAAATTTAAAAGATGGTAAAAAAAAAAAAATTACTTCTAACTTTTTCTTTACTACAAAATCATCGTCATCAATCGCCTGTCCTTATCCCAAATTATTTGGGGTCCGCGCAACATGTCCTTTTCGTCAATACTTCTCTATTAGTCGTCATCTCTGTAGTCACCCCCTTTTAACCCATATCCTCTTTCACACAGTCCATCCATCGTTTCTTTGGCCTTCCTCTACTCTTACAGCCATTCACATCCATTCACAAGACTTTCCTCACGACATTTTCTTCATTCCTCCGCATCACATTTCTTTACTACAAAATACATAACGTTAATCATTCATTACACCTAATTCTCCAACAAACTTGCATCAAGTACTTAGTCTAGCGTTAGCCCCACTTCGCGTTGAACTCGCCGTAAGGACTGTTTCATGGCACAAACTTAATATAGAGAGCACAGCTGTTATGCATAAACACTTAACCAATATTGTTTCGATGTGCGTGGACTAATAGTGGCTTACCTAGTCGTGCAAGCAAAACGTACAGTCACAGTGAAAATAGGTTGTTTTGGTTCCGTACCCGATAGATGACCAATGGAACCTTATTACTAATCCTCCGCAGTCCGTCCGTCCATCCTTCAGTCTGCCTGTCAGCAGGCTGTATCTCATAAACCGTTAAAATTTTCTTTACAGTGTGTGTTTTTATTGTCGCTAGAAAAATATTTATAACAAAAATGAAGAATACCGAAAAGGTCACTTTCTTGTATGGGGGCCTCATTCATGAAACTACTTCCACTCATCTTTATTAGTCTTCATCGTAGCCGTCACCCTCTCGATACACCTATCATTTTTTACACAGTCCATCCACCCTTTTTAGGGTTCTGAAAGTCCAAATGAAAAACCGAACCCTTATAGGACGACTCGTGTGTCTGTCTGTCTGCCGTCTATCTATCTGTCTGTCTGTCCGTCTGTAACAGTATATTTTCTCCGAATCTACTGCACCAATTAAGTTGAAATTTGGTACAGACATGAATATCTGTGACTCGAATATGGAGGTGTAACGAATGTAAATGGATTTGTATTAAAAGGGGGTTACTTTCTAAATCAGAAAATTAAAAAAAGAGTCTTGCTAACTGTACCATGCTACATATCAAATAAAAGGGCTTATTGTAAGTGTCCCAAATTTTTTTTTTCATGATGTAAAAATAAATATTTTTAAGTTATTGAAAATTTATATAATAAAAGAAAATTTAAGAAATCATCCAATGACCTCTCCCGGTCTGGGTGGAACGGGCCCTCCCGTTCCACCCAGACCGTGTCAGACTTTTACTGACTAAAATCCACCACTGTACCTTCCCTGCCTGAGTGCCCAGGGCCGCGGTAACTCTGTTTCGAATTTATCCACGACCCCTGGGCAGACCCTCATCCATACTCAAATCGTTCCTCATGAAATTTTTGTCAGTCCTCCGCTTCACATGGCCATACCATGACAATAAACATTCACACAACACTACCCTACGTTAATACTCGTACCGGAAGAAAACATCAGAAGACCTGAGACAAGGTGGTCCGATGACCTGGTGAAGGTTGCGGGTAGCCAATGAATTCGAAATGCACAGGACCAGTCAATGCACACGCAATGTTATTTTATTGTTTTCATGTTAATGATTGTCAATTTTTGTATTATTTTTTCTTTTTTTCTTCTAGTTGTTGTGGCGAAACTTTTTTCGGCTGAAATGACGATGATGATTAATCCTACGTCCATCATCGTCATCAGCCATTTAATGTCCCCACTGCTGGGGCACAGGCTTCCTCTCTGTGAGAGGGTGTGGGCCGTAATCCACCACACAGGTCCAATGTGGGTTGGTGGATGTCACATGTCTTCGAATTTTTGGTTCTAGACGTCCATCACCAGTAAAATTAACTTACATTCCAACCATTTACCAAAAGGACCGTATTCCCCGTGTTCCAAATAATTCACACGCTTATCGTTTGTTTTCCTAAGTGACAAACTTTGTGAGTGATATCGATAGTTCTGTAACAGCAATCTATCAAGAATGAAATAGCGTGAATGTTTTTCCCTTATATTCAATTCTACATAGTAAAAAAAATGATAGTGGATTATCTTGTAGAAAAGATAGAAATTCAATAGGTTTTCAATCTTGTTCTTGAAACAATAGAGCGTTCTTAATTTATAATACCTGCCAATTTGTTTTATCTATTTTGTCGTTTAATATTCGAAAAATATTGTTATAACCATAGTTCTCCTAAAAGTTTATTTTTAGGGTTTCGAACGTTTGAATGAAAAAACCGGCCAAGTGTGAGTCGGACTCGCGCTTGAAGGGTTCCGTACCATCAAATATCTTATCATACCTATTTCTTTTTTAGCGAATATAGTACAAACTCATGAGCATTTCTAGCGTCTACTTGTTGCCATTATTAAGATCGAGCAAAAAAAGTAAAAAAAACACGTTTCTAGTAGGGGAGTCCCCTTTAATTTTTTATTTAATTTTATTATTTGTTGTTATAGCGGCAACACAAATACACATTCTGTAAAAATTTAAACTGTCTACCTATTACGGATCATGAGATGCAGCCTGTTGACAGACAGACGGATGGACGTACGGACGGACGGATGGAGGGATGGACAGTGGAGGCTTAGTAATAGGGTTCCATTGGTTAACCTTCGGGTACGGAACCCTGAAAACGGAAATAAAAATTGACCACTCGGCAGTGGTCAATTTTTATTTCCGTTTTCAGAGTTTCAGAGTCAATTTTATAGAGTTTGAGCTAAAGGAGGGCTTTAGCTCGAACTCTATAAAATTTAAAAAAAAAAGTTTTTTACTTACAGATAAATGAAAGTCCGACTTGCACCTTTTTTTTTTTAAATGCCTCCAAAGCATGCCATTTATTAAAATAACACTTTCTTCTCTTCCCAAACTACTAAAATTATTGTAATTTTTTTTCCTTAAAAAGAAAAGATAAAAACCGTCTAACCTTTCTATCCTAAGTAAGAAGGAACTAGTTGTAAGAACCTATGTAAATAACCCTATATTGATAACCTACAATATTTTACTACGTATAAGCCAAGCCTTCCTGCCCGGGGGTGGAGGATAAATTCGAAAGAGTTACCTCGCCTCTGGGCATTCAGGGCAGGGAGGAACAGGGGTGGGTTTTAGTCAGTAAGAGTCTGACACGCCCTTCCGCTCCACCCTAGAGCGGAAGAAGTTATAGGATGATTTCCCACCCCCCCCAAAAAAAAAAAACCATACCAAAACGATGTCGAGATGTGCTTACAATTTAGGTGCGATTACATATCAGTAGGTATTTGACACGAAGCGACTACTTTCTAAAAAAAACCGGCCATGTGCGAGTCGGACTAGCGCATGAAGGGTTCCGTACCATCGTTTAAGATTATACGCGTCTACTCGATGCCATTATTAAGGCCCTACTAACGGCCAAGTGGCGCCCTCATTGAATAAAAAATCGTAACATAGCATAGAAAATAAATATTAAAGAATCCAACGTCACGTTTGTTACAAAGGGGACAAATGGTTTTTACGTTGTTAAAACAGGTCTCAGAATGTTTTATATCCACAGTAGTAGGAAAAAGTGTCAGAAACGGCCGTTTTTTTTAATTTATTTTGTTTTTATTTTATTTAATTTTTATTTATTTTTACTATTGGTTTTGATAGCGGCAACACACTTTCTGTGAAAATTTCAACTGTCTACCTATTACGTATCATGAGATACAGCCCGCTGACAGACAGACGGACGGACGGACGGACGGAAGGACGGACAGCGAAGACTTAGTAATAGGATCCCGTGGGTTACCCTTCGGGTACGGATCCCTAAAAAGTATTAAGCCTCGGCCAAACCTGCGCGTCAGTAAAGCGGGACGCGGGACGCGATGCGGGAGCGTCTGGAAAGCGAAACTGACGTGCATACCTGCGCGACTGCTGCGGCGCAAATCGCCAACTTCATTAATTGATGAACAATCACTGAAGACGCGCGACTTTATCTGGTGTAACTACTAAATTGTTGTGGTGATGACATCCTGGTACTTAACATCAGAGTCTGACTCTGATGAGGAAGACCTTTTATTGCTTGCTCTTGCGGAACAAACAACACGGTAAGTATTTTTATACTTACCGTATCGTCATCCTACATCTTCAGTGTAACTTAACTGGCAGGAGTCTTATCTGTGAGAAAAATATTTGTGTACGAAATTCTACGAAGGTACCACAGACGAGTTCCTCCTAACCTCACCATATCAAGAAAGCGAGTAGAACGCTGCCCTGTGCCTCGTACTAGAACAGCATTTGCTAGAAGACACTATAGTTTTCTAGCTCCAAAGACGTATAATAGATGTAATGAAATCCAAAGAATTAACATTTTGAATAATAACAAATTTAAAAAAGTTGTATATGTATGGCTAAATACAATGGACTATATGGATGTAGAAAATCTTTTAAAACCATAATCAATCTACATTCACGCACTCATCACACAAGTACACACTACAACACTACATGCACACACAAACACACCCACACGTACACACACACACACACACACACATGGCAACACGTTTGTTAACTCTTTTTATTTTTAATAGCTTAAACTCTTTCAATTTTATTTTATAATTTATTCTGTACGGGCATAAGATAATTGTCACACTAATAAGGGGATGACACTAACACCTGCAACACAGTTTTTACTAGTGCAGATGTTAGAGACCCTATACTGTAATTGTTCAGTTATGTCAATAAAGAATATTATTATTATTATTTCGTTTATTCATTTGTAAATACATATAAATTATATTTTTAAATATTTCAATGAAAAAATAAAAAAAAAACATTTAAAAATATAAAAAATAGTATCCCACCGGTATCGGGAACAGGGTCCAAGCTACCGGCGGTCAGGGCTCCAGAGAGAGGAACCGCCTGACAATGCGAGCCGTGTCCAGAAGTACTGCTTTCTGAATCAAGCCCTTGATCCAGCCGCCTAACGAGAGCCTCCTGAGGTGTTGGTCGAGGCTCGTGGCTATTAAGCCATTGGCTGACACGACTATCGGTACAATGATCGCTGAGTCCACATCCCACATGTCGACAACCTCGCGAGCCAAGTCAATATACTTGATTTGTTTATCTTTCTCGGCTTTCACGAGGTTCTCGTCATGTGGGACGGTAATGTCAACAATCATTGCACGCCTCTCGATTCGGTCCACCACCACTATATCAGGCTTATTGGCTATAATAGTCCTGTCAGTGATGATGGACCGATCCCAGTACAATGAGATATGACCATTATCGAGAACTGGGTCGGGCGCATATCTGTAGTACGGCACTTCCGATTCCACAAGAGAGTATTTCAGAGCAAGTTGCTGATGGATAATCCTGGCTACGAGGTTGTGCCTATGCAAGTACTCACCGTTAGCTAGACGAGAACAACCAGAGATTATGTGGCGGATTGTTTCTCCCGGACGATGACATGCCCGACATATGTCAACCGTGCCATCCTTCACAATAAATCTCCGGTAATTTTTCGTCATGATAACTTCGTCCATAATTGCACAGACAAAACCTTCGGTTTCCCCAAAGAGGTCACCGGCACGCAGCCAGGCTACGGACGCTAGTTGGTCTACATCGGGCCCATGTAGGGCCCGGAAAAAGCGTCCGTGAAGTTCCTTACTCTGCCATACTTCTCTGCGATCGTTAGTGTCAAGCACTAGAGGTTTGCGCCAGTTCTCGTTAGCCAAGGAGAGTGGAGTAAGGCCCTTGTCCACTGCCACTACATCTCGATGCATACCCACGTCAGCAGCTAGGAAATATTCCCTTAGACTGCATACCTCGCGGTTGTGTAGGGTCTTAGCATTTAAAAAGCCTCGGCCTCCACACTTCCGCGGGATATACAGTCTCATCACCGACGAACGTGGGTGATGCATTCGAAATGCAGTCAGCAGCGTACGGACTCGCCTTACTATTATTATATTATTATTATTATTGTATTTGGTGATTGAGTAAGAGCTCACAGACGAGCGACAGTGTGTCGGCGACAGTTCGCGACACTTGTCGGCGACGGTCGCCAACTGTCGCTGACCGTCGCCGACCAGTGTCGCGAACTGTTGCTGACAAACTGTCGCTCGTCTGTAAGAGCCCTAAGCCACAAATTAATGTGTGGCGAAGGCCAGGATCGTCTACGTTACTACTACTACTACTCGTTAAACGTATGGTGTTGTATGCGACCGTTTAAGCCACACGCGACGCGCAACGCCCCACGTGTGCATAAACGAGCCCTAGGGGCGTTTGCACAAATAACTTAGGGCACTTTCACATATAAGGCGCAGACAGCGGCTTACTATGTGCCATCAGTTAGCGCACAATACTATTTTGATTAGACCTTTCACACCTAGCGCATAATTGGCAGTTACGCTTGATGTGAAAGCTCTATTCAAAAAAGAGCATGGTGCGCTTAATGACGGCTCATAGTGAGCCGCTGACTGTGCCTTATAATGTGAAAGCGCCCTAAGTATTATCACAAAGTATTCTTATATTTTAACTTAATTATTATTACTTACAGGAAAAGGTTATGGGTACACGATATTAACAAGGAAAGAAAAAAATATGGGGAATACCATACCCTAATGAGAGATTTACGAAACAGCCCACAACGGTTTTTTATCTATTTCAGAATGCCAGAAGCATGTTTCGATGAAATTTTAGAATTGATTAAAGAAGACATAACAAAACAAGATACAAAATACCGCGAAGCTATTTCTGCAGAGGAACGGTTAGCAATAACTTTAAGGTTAGTACCTATGTTTTGCATCTGCTCACACCCAATTTTGCAAAATCTCTATAACCAAAATTATTTCTGACATATAAATGACATAGGTTAAAGAAAAAAGACTAAGATTTAATCATTCAGAGGTTTAATCATTTAAAATTATGAAGTCAATATAATATGAAAATCAGATTTAAGCCGAGAATGTTTTCAAATATTTCGCTGCAGTAGAATCACCATCAGCATTTACTGCCTCTTCATTCAAACCGTGCAGTTCATGTTCACGAGTTGTAACCACAGCCTCGGCTGTTGTCTCGTCTGAATTATTATTATGAATAATCGGTTGTAAATTAACTGTTGAACTTGTATTAGGAGTGTTGGAATAATCGGCGTAATTAGAAAAGTTTAAAGTTGCCGTAGCCGCAGATGATGTCATTTCTGTGTTACTGTTATTAATTAAGTCCAAAATATTTGGTGCACTTGTATTGTAAGTATTAGAATAATTGCCATCATCGGAAAAGATTGAAGGAGTCGATGAATTAGTGTAAGTGTGCGAGACACGTGTGCTTTCATCGATCTCTGCTAATTCTTGTTCTGCTATGATTTGAGCTAGTTTCATTTTTATAATAGTCTGTCTACGGAGCGACAATCTCTTAACACTCTTTGCATATCCAATAAATATATGTTCCAAATCGTCCATTTGTGATTGTGATCTCTTTTGTGATTTCCTTTCAAAATATTCTAGCACTTGGTTGACTGGCGTGACTTTATTGTTATTTTTTTGCGTAAGAGTGTTAGATCCAGGCGGAGTATTTGAAATAGGTGCATTTCGTGCAGCAATGATCTCAGCCTGTGATGCAGAAGTTTGTGTTACCGGTTGTGATTCATTATTCTCAACTGCAATATTTTGGGCATCGTCGGTTTGATCAATGCTTTCGTTTTCAGAGGGATCATTAATATTATCTATTGTTTTAGCAAAAGTTAAATGTGGTTTTAGAAATTTCATTTGTTCGGCCCACTGCCACTGGCCGTAGTTTTTCTTTGCTGCTTGTCCTGTAGTGGTTTTCGTACTTTTAAGATATTTTGCGAATGTATCACGGAGATTTTTCCACTTTTTTTTCGCAGCATCACCTGGAATTTTAATATAATATATTTATATTTAATTATTTTATGGTATTTCTCTCTTGATGTATATATGTGTGTGTGTGTGTGTGTGTGTGTGTGTGGTGTGTTTGTGTGTGGTGTGTGTGTGTGTGTGTGTGTGTGTGTGTGTGTGTGTGCACGCGTATGGGATGTGTGGTGGAGGTGTTGATGTGAGTGTCTATTATAATAATTTGTTTTATTTTTCAGATTTCTTGCAACCGGCGATAGCTACAAAACCATTTCTCACAGCTACAGGGTTGGATTTTCTACAGTAGCACACATAGTAAAACAAGTATGTTACTATATTTGCTCGAGACTACAATCCACTTACATGCCCGTGCCTACACGACAAATTTGGGAAGCATCGGCTAACATGTTCCACGAACGGTGGCAGTTCCCAAATTGCGTGGGTAGTATTGACGGCAAGCATGTTACCATTAAAAGTCCTCCAAACAGTGGATCTAACTATTTCTGTTATTTGAAGAAGTTTTCCATAGTACTTCTGGCAATAGTTGGACCAGACTATAAGTTCATTGGTGTGGACATTGGAGGATATGGAAAAAATTGTGATGGAGGAATACTTGAAGAATCACCAATGGGACAAAATTTGTCAAACAATTCGCTAAATATTCCGCCACCTAAACCTCTTCTCGAGCAAAATATACCTACGCCTCATGTTTTAATTGGAGATGAAGCATTTGCCTTGAAAACATATTTGATGAGACCTTTTCCAAGGCGGTCAGCAAGGGAGGACAATAGTAAAGACAATTACAATTATCGACTTTGCAGAGCAAGACGTGTCGTAGAAAACGCTTTTGGTATTCTAGCAAAAAAATGGAGGATATATGATAGACCCTTAGAAATAGATGTTGAAACTTCTAAACTTGTTGTAAAAACAACTTGCATTTTACATAACTACTTGATTTGTAAAAAGGCAGATACTTTTTTGCATTTATTACCATCTCCTACGACTACGGTCTTTGTGAACTTTGATGTCGATGTAAGAAGAGCAGCTAACGTTCCTTTCCAAATACGTGACCGTTTTGTAAACTACTTTAATAATAATAATATGAATAATAATGCTGTGTAAAAAAAATATAAGACGTGGATTATTGCGATTTCCTAAACATTTTCGTAGCCGTTTGCAAACGGGCTATTTATACCTACAATATGCCTCTGCGACATGTATACCCAGTTCAAGTACTTGCGAACGTGAGCGACGTTGCCATTTCGTGCAGCGTACCTACGCGCAGAGACTTTGGTTGGTTGTTTATCAATGAATTTAGAAAGAATTGTGCTTCCTTGTTTCAACCTCCCCCGTCCTCATATAATTATAATCGGATATTATATACATATTATAGAGAATATACTATAAAATTAGTAATGAAATGTGTTTTATTTACTTACCATCCATTTTAAAAACCGGACCGATCAAATCCCATATTTTATCCTTTTTTCGTAAATTCTTATAGTGTGGATTTTTCAAATCATATAAAATAGGATATTCTCTTACTTTTTCTATAAACAACTCTGTAGTATCTCCTGTTGTAGTCATTGTGGAATTAAATAACAAACAAACTCGCTCACAACACACGTCTGACCACTGGACGCGTGCGTCCCGCTCTGCCGACGCGGCCGTCCCGCGATGCGGTCGCGTAGGTATGCAAAGCGCCATTAGATGTTATGGGTAGCGTCCGTCGCGCGGTAGACGCTCCCGCTTCGCAGTCGCTTTGGTCGCGCAGGTTTGGCCTCAGCTTTATATTTTCAATTCTGCATTTTTTAGTCACTGGCCCAATTCAACTTTTAATAATAATAAGTTTAAATACATATGAAAACAACTCATTTAGCTTAAAAAAATTCGTGTACATCGCTCATAACAATTATTTACCAGGCAGTCCCCACGCAATTTTTCGCCATTCGCTAAACTAAAGACAAACAGAATATTTTGAAATAAACCGAGCCCTCATTTGTCAGCCTCCAGAGGTCGTTAGGTCGCTCGAAATAATGAAGGCACGCAACGGCATCCATTGCTGTGACGAATTTGTATTGACATAAACCTCCTAAACAGACCTACTTTGGCAATTTGATATTTTGATGACGGAACACTGTGAAGTAAAGTTACGAAGAAACAAAAGACTATGGGCCGATGTTACCATTCGCTCTATAAACTAAGTTTTACTGAACTATGCTTAGCGTAAAAAATAAAAACCATAAAAAAGATTGTAGTGAGTTAACCTTAAAATATAGACATATGCTACCGCATACTTTTTTTTAGAACTTTAAAAGGAAAACAATGCGGTTCGTTTATGCAGCGCACGCAACTGAAGCTCTAAAAAGGATTTTTTTCCCCGTTTATGCCACATTTTTCATTGATGCTCCGCTCCTGTTGATCGCAGCGTGATGTTATATAGCCTATAGCTTTCCTCGATAAATGGACTATTCAACACAAAAATATTATATTTTTTCAATTCGATCCAGTAGTTCCTGAGATTGGCGCGTTCAACCAAACAAACAAACAAACTCTTCAGCTTTATGACAGCGGCTAAACGCGTTTAAGCGAGCTTAAACGTCGAAAACTGGGCGTTTAGAATTGGTAAAATCGGCCCTACTCGGTCTACAGGCACACACACAAAAAATAAAAAATAATAACGAAACAAAAAAAAAAACTTAAGATAAAATGTAACAAAAGAAAGTGTGTGCTGCACGGCTGTGCCAAATATGTCCAGTTTAGCATAAAAGCCAGACAATTAGTGCCTGACGCTAGATTTCAACTGGACCTGAGGATTGTGATATAACACGACACCCCTTTGAAACGATGAAAATGCCTAAGAAGATTATTATGTACTAGGGTGTTCCGAAAATTGTTAGCCACAGAATAAATACAATCTCTTTCTTCTTGAAACTATTTTGAATGACGGCTACTTTCAATACCAATCTCCTTTGTGAAAATCATTGGCCATCTATATGTAGCTCTTTTATTAAGACGTGGGCCGTTCCAAAAAAAAAACAATATATTGATAAATCAGATTGATAATTAATTCCCTCATTTGGTACGAACCTCTAAATGTACGAAGTCCAATACGCACTTGGCCTGTTTTTTTGTGACATGGTTAAGTGGGATATCAAAATAAAGAGTTTGAGGAGGCGATTTCATAAATATAATTCGCTAAAATGTAGTAAAGAAAAAACAATTTAAAAATCCCGACTGCAATAAAACAACTGCAAAGTTAAGCAAGTTAGTTTTTAAGCAGTCTGATGCAGTTGGTAGCATAAAATATGCGATTGAAAAATAAGCCCATTTTCATTTCCCTTCGCAATGCCATCAATGGCACATATTCCTTCAAAATTCCATTAAGTAGCTTAACGTCTAAAACCCAGCAATTTCGTAGTAAAGATTGACAAAATGGACAGACGGATAAATGAACAGGCGGACTTCTTTATTAAGTCGCTCGAGAGACGGCTTCCTGCAAACTTCTTGAGAAAAGGTTCCAAACGCTCGCAGTTAATGAAGATTTGTTACTTCAAATGGAACGTATAAATATACGCGCAGTTTTTTCCTGAGGACGCTTAAGGCTGCCAGATTGCTGAGGACATTTTTTTAGTAGAATATTTAACCGTATATGGTATATTGTATTATTTCTTTTTAAAGACCGTTTATTTCTTATTGTAGATCTAATTTATTGGCGTTTTTAACAAGATTTTATAAACTTCATCTGTAACTATGTAAAAAATCTAAAAAGTTAAACTTGGCCCCGGTTACCGATTGAGCTAAAATTTTTCATAGTTTATTTTTAACCGGCATTCTCTTGATTTGGATGTCAAATAAAAGGGTTTGTTGAAAAGAATTATGAAAAATAAAATTACGTCACTGTAGTGTGTTTTTAGTTTTTTTTTTTTACTGTAATATTTTATTAAATACATTGCTAATGAATTAAACTCAACTAGTATCATCATGATTTCAACCGAAGAACGTCAATTGCTGGACAAGCCTTCCACATCGATCGGTTCTGAGCGTCTCACTCCAGCGGGCTTCCGCAGCCCTCACCAAGTCATCAAATATGAATATTTATAAGTAAGGGCATCCAAAAATATTTGAGAGTGTGGCCATATATCGGGTGTAAGAAAACCGTTTCCGAAGCCAAAAGCCACATATTCTACCCATTATTTGTATCATTTTTTTCCACTAAATCATTCCTGGTTCCCAGGTACCACTGGCTTCCACAATTTTCGAAATTACACATTTGAAGTTACAAAAACGTAATGAATATCAAACATATCTGACAAGTACCTACGTGGCTTAGAGCGAAGGGGCGGGGTTTAACTCCGCTTGCTTGGGTTCGCGTTACATTGCGCGAAATAAAAAATAGCTTTTTTTTTCATACCTAAAAAGAAAAGTTGTTTCTCAGCAATAATTTTTGCGCCAAGCTACTTTGTTAGATGTACAGTATGCGTAGTTGACGGCTATGTGATGTAGTTTTGTACATCCTGTATAATACATTTGAATAACAAGTACATTATAATATTCAGTAAAATATCTCCCAAAATCCACCCGATACAGTTAACAAGATAATAATATTACATTCTCTTGTTTCTCAATATTGAAAGCGAACCGAAATTGCCAATTTAACTTAACTCTGACTTGACAGTTATTGTTACAAATAATGGTATTTATCAAACATATGATATTGCGATGCTGTTACAATCGGAAGGTAATGATTACGAGATATTATTTAATAGGTTATTTGTTGTACTGGAAGACCCTTTTTCTTTTAATTGGTACAAGCCCGCCACACTATTCCCAAACCACTGTAACTTCTGTAAGCCAGATTCAACAATGGCGACCACCAGAAAAAACGCCGAGGCAATGAAGCTCGACGAGTCCCAGAGAAACGATTAAACTGTCTTGGGTTCTGCAACGAAATTAATCAGAAAAGACAGCGGAGGAGTAAGAAAAACATAATTTCCACTTCCCTCCTAATCAAGCGGGAGACAGAACAAAGCTAGGCCATTAGGCACAAAGGGGGTTATTTACAACTGGGGTAAGCCCAGTTGCCAAGCACCACTGGTTAATATAAACACTAATATTAATGGGTCCTAAAATTGTGAGCTGTTACACTTGATCCCAATAATAAGTATGGCAAAAACGCTTGAACGCACGGAAATACGTTCTAGTTTCCACAAGGAGAGCTTATTACTAATTACTACATATTAATAAAATGTCATTCAATCTGCCAGTGCCTTTTCCCAACTATCTTGGGGTCAGCTTCCAGTCTAACCGGATGCAGCTGAATACCAGTATTTAACATGGAGCGGCTGCCTATCTGACCTCCACAACGTTACTGGGTAATACGATACCCCTTGGTAAGACTGGTTGTCAGACTTTCGGGCTTCTGACGACCCGTAACGACTGTCAAAGATCCACGATTGACAGCCGGGACAGGCTTAACGTGCTTTCCGAGGCACGGACGAGTCTCGGTATGTAAAGATGGTCACCAATCCACGGGACCAACCCCGACAAGCTGCAAGCAGTAGCTTAACCTGATGGATCGACCCGTGCGGCTGTTATTACTTTAATAAAACAGTCCCCCACCGCGTCTATCTACCTGTTCGCGTTAAACTCAAAAACTACTGAACGGATTTTGATGAGGTTTTTACCAACAGACAAAGTGATTTATGAGGAAGGTTTAGGTTTATAATTCAAACCCGTGCGAAGCAGGGGCGAATCGCTAGTGGCTAAATAATAACAGCCGCAGAGGTCGATTTTCGAGGTTAAGCTACACAAGCTGAGGTCGGTCCGTATATGGGCCACCATCCATTACATAGAAAGACTCCTCTGCCCGCGTGTTGTGGCCTATATTGGAGAAGGCTTATGTCCAACAGTGGATTGAGAAAGGCGTACTTTGTTGACTAACTGACTTTTGAATTGAATTTTGTCGAATGACGGATATGTAATATAAGCAATCTATGTCATTGAAATGTTAGTTACCTACTTGCGTATTGCGAACGTATCATTCAGACATAATAAAACAAAATCTTGAAGATTTGTTAACACAACTCAATCCCACGATTTTATGAATCAGAAACAAGTCTGGCGGCTCTAGGATCTACAAGCCGTGACGTTGCCATCCAAAAAGACGTTTCATTTTTAGGGTTCCGTACCCAAAGGGTAAAACGGGACCCTATTACTAAGACTTCGCTATCCGTCCGTCTGTCTGTCTGTCCATCTGTCACCAGGCTGTATCTCATGAACCGTGATAGTTAGACAGTTAAAATTTTCACAGATGATGCATTTCTGTTGCCGCTATAACAACAAATACTAATAAACAGAATAAAATAAATATTTAAAGGGCTCCCATACAGCAGACATGATTTTTTTACCGTTTTTATAGATAATGGTACGGAACCCATCGTGAGCGAGTCCGACTCGCACTTGGCCGTTTTTTTAAAATACTAGCTTTTTCCCCCGGTTTCTTTCTCGTTGCTTATCCCAAACGAACCGTACTTTTTTTATTAAAAAATTGGCTATAACACTCAGCAATAATATGTTTTTATTTATTAGTAAATTTTCTATCATTGAAATAGTTTTTTTAAACCAGAAGTGTAGTTTCAGAGATTACTTCAAAAATCCAAACTTAACCACTTCATGAAGAAGTGTTCATAGATTGATGTATTATATGTTAAAATAAGAAAGAAGAGCTCTTTCATAAAATAAATGTGAAATTTTGTTTCTTGAAGTACTATTTCCTTGGTGGGAAATTAACTCAGTTCCCAAGTACTAAGAACTAATTTTAATTAACTGCACAGATTCATTTGACTGACTGGCCTGTTGGTCTAGTGGTTAGTGGCCCTGACTGCTATGCCGGAGGTCGTGGGTTCGATTCCCACCCAGGACAAATGTTTGTGTGATGAGCACGATCATTTGTTCTGTGTCTGGGTGTAATTTATCTATAATATGTATGTATTTAGAATTATATAAGTATGTTTATCAGTTGTCTAGTACCCATAACACAAGCTCTGCTTAACTTGGGACTAGATGGCGTTGTGTGATAGTTGTGGAATATTATTATTATTATTATTTGGTCTCAGTTTTCGCTAGCTGTAGAGTCGATTTCCGCCCGATATTGGTTAGTTCTCGCTGTAATAGTTTTATTATATTATTTAGAAGTGGTTTTACGTTACTCTAATAATACTACATTTTGGCTGACCTAGGCATCAAACTGAGCTAAGCTCAGCATCGATGGGATAGATTAATAATTAATTACCTAATTATATTTTTTTAATATAATTGGATATTTATACGTGATCTTTCATAAATGTTGATGTTTGTTTTCCAGAAATAATATTTCAGCAATAAATATGTCGCATCCTGGGTGGCCGAGATGCGAAACATCGGATCTTCTTCACAACCCGACATAATGTATGCTAGATGTGGGCACTGTCGTGGGTACTCGAACGAAAGATAATTTGGATTAAATTAAAATAACTTTATCAAAGTAACGGTCAGGAAACAAACACGTGCGTTGGTCCTGAGCGATCCGCCTAAACTGTCTAAGCTTGACTGTCCTCGCTGGATCCCCTCTACCGACGACCGTATCCAAGCAGTGCGCCCCACTTGCGTTTCCGATCGCGTCATTACTAGTTTTAAGAAACAAAATATTAGATGGCGCTGTAATCGCGCTCATAGCGCCCTCAATCTACGACAAATATAACTTTTGCCGATATTCGGCATGCCCCGGCAAAGCACGGTTTTTTTTTTTTTGGGGGTGGTAAATCATCCAATGACTTCTCCCGCGCCGGGTGGAGCGGAAGGGCGTGTCAGACTCTTACTGACTAAAACTCACCCCTGTTGCTTCCCTGCCTGAGTGCCCAGGGGTGCGGTAACTCATTTTCAGAATTTATCTAGGCATGCAGGCACCGGCCACGATGGGCCCCCGCAGTGGTGGCTGATAGTAAGCTCTTTGAGGCGCGCGTGGAACACTACGCGCCGGCGACTCACGGGCCTGGAGCTGATCGGATGGCGAGCTACCCACTGCTCGCCGTCCGCAGACCCGGGGGCTAAGCACGGGTGCAATTTTGTTTTTTCGATTTCAGAAAAATTTCTTTCATACTCGTACAAACCTTGTCCTGACAGACACGAACATACCAAAATAATAATTAGCCAAATAGTTGCAGCTGTTTTGAAGTGATGCGCTTGCACATACGTTCAGGAATTGATTTTTATTTAAATAGTTAAGAAGATTTTAATTCACTTATTGCTACTAAATACAGCATGTCGATAATGCGAACAAAAATGATTCCACCCATTCAAAAATAGTCCAACACGTCGTATAAAGAATATTTCAATTATAAAAAGCTCAAAACCGAACTACAAAAAATTGGCGCTCTAAAAACATAAAAAAAACTGAGACATAGTGATGTAGCCGCGGCTCTCCTCTCGGCTTTGCCGTTTGGGGAAAAGTGTAACAGAATTAGTATGAAAATGTTTGTCAAGTATGATAAAGTAAACTTACCTTTATATTCCAAGTCATCGACTTGTATGTTCTTTGCAAAGTTCCTACTGTAAGACTAGCATTTCTGATAAGCACATTATTACGTAAGCATACTGATATTGAATATGATCCTAATCTCAGTACTCTTAAACGTAGAGTTAACAGAATTTGTCAGACAGAGATCGTTAATCTTAAAATTGCAAGAAGAAGTTATAATTTTTTAATTCCTGTTACCTATAACAAAATAAATGAGAAATTAAATATCTATCCGCTTTCGTTACGAGAGTATAAACTGAAAATTGAAAAATGCCTCCAAAACCTGACTTATGAGAAAACAGAGAGCCTCATACAAATTTAAATTGTACTCATACCATATTCTCCGCATACACTTACACCCACCCTTCCCACACACACATAGACGCACGCACCTCCACACCCTCCCTCACACATACACTAACCACACACTCACTCACTTCACCCACATATACTGCTACAACTTTTATAAATATATGTTTAGTCCTAGTTTTATTATTATTAAATGTTTATACTAACTTTTCCTGTATGTATGTGTAAAAGGTTTTTTTTAATGGAACTCAGTTGTCTTTTGCTCCTGGGGTGGGCGCTAATAACTGCGACACAGTTACTAAACTAACGCAGCATTAACGTACACAAAATAAATTGTTATATGTTTTTGTTCCAATAAAATATTTGTATTTGTATCAACTCCAACAAATTGACAGTTAGAACTTAAAACTTACTACAGTTAACCGAAGATTATTTTTCCGTTGTCATGGCAACTGAGTCGAGTGGAGGAACTTCAATCGAACTTGGAATATGGAACTTAATCTTAGGTTAGGTTAGAACAGCACCTATCTAGGTGTTGGGTAACATTTCACTTTCATCTAGTGACTTATTTACACCTTCATCAGTGAAAGAGAATTTATTTTTCACCGAATCACAATGCTTATGAATAAAACATACTATTTAAAACATGCCTTTATTACTGAACTCCCGGGCAACATTAAACGTGGTAAATTTTTGTTGAATTTGATGATATTTATTTAGTAGTTTTTCCAAATGTTTTTTTCCAAGCTCTTAATGATTTGTGTCAACATCATAATAATTTGTGTCAAACTCATAATCATTTGTGTCAAACTCATAATGATCGTTCAAGCATTTTCCCAACTAGGTGGGGGTCGGCTGCAAATTTAACCTGTATCTGAATACAGACTTATCAGACCTCTAAAAGCTAGTTACAGAGTAGCACGAAATCTTTGGTAAAGTTGTTGCATAATTTATCTGAACAATCGCAATCCAGAAAGAATGAAATCTTTGGGATCGGTTTCCAGTCTAACAAAATCAATAAAAATAAATGAAAAGTCATTTATTCAAATTAGACTCTTATAACATCAAAGTTCTACATAAAGGCAGTTCCCCAAAAACGCCCGGCCGTCGCCACTTTCTATTGCATTCGCTGGGAAGAAGAACTGGCGCAACAAACTCCCCAGCAACACATCTGACTCATTGATAAATGAATTATTCCCGGCAATAATTTTCCTGGCAGTGAACTAGTTGCCGCTAAATGAAAGTCACGGGTGACTGGGCAATATTAGCACGCTCGATTTCCCTGCGAGGGAGGCACCACTTGAGGCAATGTTAACACCTTGTTTGGCATAATTTTGTAAGTGTAACTTTGACAGCAAGTGTATAATGAGACGTGGGTTCTCGCTCTAGTTAAAGGGACTTTTTTGTATGAATACGGTTGAATAGAAAAGTATTCATATATGTAGGTACGGTTGTTTTCATGCATCTAATCTAAGCAAATATTAGAAAGAGGAAATTATTTATTTTTTTGACATAGACCCAAAAAAAACCATTTAACTAATTAAAGATAATCTTAAATTATGGCGTTCAAAAATTCCTCCGCATCGCTGACGACTGTTTAAACTATACCTAGTTATAGTTAATTAATTAATTAAAGAATATTTTTGTTTCATTTAGATAAATGAAAATCATTTTTATTATCTCTGGAATTACAGATTACTAAAAATTCTTCACTGATAGTGAGTGAGACGCTATTTCCGAGTACTGGATATGTTTAAGTTAAAACACGCGGACGAATTCGCGGGCAGAAGCCCGTAGTATTTTAAGCCAATTTCGTTCCGAACGTTTTACGATTTCAGTAACTTTTTTATTTATAGCAACAGCCATATTTGTCAGATCTGTAAAATATCTCGGAAAGGTCAGAAGTCTTAACGAAGCCAAATAAGGTCAGAGCAAAATATACCCGTTATACAATGTAGGGTAACAAGGATCACGAAGTTATTACTAAGAACTAGGTTTTGCAAGCAGCATCGCCCGCGTGAGCGTCGAAATATTCTCAAGGGACAATTTTTGAAAGGACTATTCCAATTTTAGGTCATTGTGGCGACTTGGGGGAGGCCTATGTCCAGCAGAGGACGTCTTTTTGCTGAAATTATGGTGATGAGGATGATAATCTCATGTCCTAATATAGGTACGGGGGATGAGGTAGATACTCGTGCTTCCATAGTTATCTAAATCCGTATTGCCATGTATTTGTTCAACAAAAAGCCAAACTTGAAGACTTTTACATTTATAAGTCGAAAATAAAATTTGAATAATGTCAGAATATATAGGATAACATGTATTTCCAGACATGTCGCCACCATAAACGTATTCGTCATAAATCGAGCATCGAACCCTTAAGTCTTAGACCATAAACCCAGTTTTATTTTGGTGACCTTAAAATCGCGCGTCATTAAAAACACACTGCTATAGCGATATAGCTATACAAGCATTTATGACCTCCACAACCTTTCGTCGCAAAATCGAATATAGAACTAGAATAATGTTACTGACTGACGAGAACAGTGGAGGCCTAGTGGTAATGGCCGCGACTTACAAGTTGTAAGTCGTGAGTTCAAACCCAGGCAGGCGCTTTACTTTTCGTAAATTATTTCATTACCATTGCTCTCAAAACGGTAAAGGAGAACATCGTGAGGAAACCGGCGTGTCTTAGAACCAAAAATTCAAAGACGTGCGACATCCATCAACCCGCATTGGCCCCGCGTGGTGGATTACGACCCACACCCTCTCACAGAGATGAGGCCTGTGTCCCAGCAGCGGGGACATTAAAAGGCTGATGATAATGATGACTAACTGTTTAAGGAGGGTAGATAGGCTATACCTCCATGTAAAATACTGGTATTCAGCTGCATCTGGGGATAATGGAAGCCAACTCTGAGCATAGTTTGGAAAGGCAGAGAACAATAACGAAATAACAATTTAATTCTGTACGTTCCATTCATCATGTGAAACAGGACTCAATATTATATCATTAATTCATAAATAAATATAACAAATAATAATGTGTATAAAACATGAGTGCGTTGGTAATTTTACGTTCCATCGCAGTCTCTATGACACTCCGACGACATTTTATCGATAATTGTATTGACGCATCGTGTGCGATTTCCAATTATGTTTTGTTGTTTTAATTCTTTACTGATTTTAACGAGAATTTGATCGGACTGGTCGAAAATTTTCGAACTCAACTGGTGAGCTATATTAAGTCACGGGTGGGTTCAAAACTTGTACGTAAGGTTATTCTGATAAGCACTCATTACTACGCCAAAAGTGCTACCATAATCATGAGGTAATAAAATGTGGAAGTAAATAAATTGTTTAAAAAAAAATACTTCATATTTTCGATTTTTTTTTTCCTGGCTACTTAATCCCGAATGAAGATTAGTTACACACAAAAAATCTTTTTCTACCAAACCATACATGGTAATTACTTTCCGCATAAATTCAAACAAAGCTAAGGTCAGCAATGTATTAGGGCACGCGCCCTAATACATTGCTGACCTTAGGTTTGTTTGACCTCGACTCAATTCCAATACAAGAATATAATCAGCAACTATCGACCGATACCCGAATTCGATATACGGACTCATACCATTCAACCCTGTATCACGAACTGCTTCACAAAACCCACGATTTTCAATTTCTTAAATAACATTTTCATCACGAAAGACAGGTTGCTGATTCTTCTGTTATTAGGTACGTAAAGTACCTTGAGCGGTCTTTCCAAGGTATTTTTTCCGATTTTTTTTTTCTAACAGCTAGTCGTCTCTTCACGTGACCAGAGGGCTTGGCTTTTCTTTGGCTAACGAATCAGCATTGCTCTTCAACGTGCCAATACTGCCAGCGTTCCGTCACTTTTCTCATTGACAGTAGTGTGAATGAATTTTTGATGAGTGGTTTTCATACGCGTCTGTTAATATTATTATTATGTGTTTGTAAATTATTAATACATTATGTACCAGATATTTTTTTTGTGCATTATTCCGTTAAAAAAATGTTTTGCATTTTAACACAAAACACCAAAAATAAAAAAAATAGACAACGCCAAACAGAGTAAGGTATATTTCTACCTATAGAGTTTGGAAGTATAAAATCAATCTTACATTTTTCAGACAATATTTGTTTATAAAACATATATTTCCTCTACCAAAGTAGAGTAACGTGAAATATAAAGTGTTACTTATACGTAAGTCTGTAAGTTTTCTCTACGTAATGTGAAAAGACGGTTAAATGCAACAACCTTGTTTAGTCTGCGCTCGACGACAAACTAAGAGTGAGTTTCATCTTATGCATGCGTAATGCTCAAAGCCTTGAGTCCCTTCCTTTCGAGCAAAATTTTCTAATACCAATAAATCTTTTTAGACTGGGACAGAAATCTGAAGCCGCACAACACACTTGTAAGTTTTCTTGTCTTGTAAAATACCCACCAGCTGTAATGTTTACATGAAATGGTAAGAGTACAGAATTGTATACTTTCTATCCGTCTTGTATTCCATAATTAACGTCAAAGGGAAGCCATAAAACCTTCCAAATCTTAACATCAAACAACAGGAAAAATAAAAAACACAGGGTGTGGTCGAGAAATGGCATTGATACGTCAAGACATCACAACCTGTAGAGCGTCCCTGGCACAACCTGTTACACTCCGACAACCAACACCTTTTATATAAACAGATATACACTTATATATACAGTTACAAAGTACGTACCCTTCGCATCACTCGCAGGGAGAACGATGAAGTTTTCATGTTTATTTTTCTGTGGGCACTAAACAAATTGAAAAAGCAAAGTGTTTCTAATAGTGCAAGTCACTACACGCTTTAAACACTCGCGATATTTCAAGGCTAATGCAAAATAATTATAATTTAAATATCTATAAAAATGTCTGCAAACACAGATCGATTTTTTCTGTATAAATTATTTTTTTAATATTAGATATATCTAGTATTTATGAATATGTGTATATTTTTCTTGGCGGCCCGAGCGATTTCGGAGCGGGCGACGCGACGGACGGTATATTCGCGACTGATTACAAGCCCCGTGGTAGAAACAGGGTGAAAAGGACACACTGACAACCTGAAAGCTTAGTGACGTAAACGTGAAAACCGTTGTGGCAAAACCTACTCTGATGCTGGAGTATAAGGTTGAGATTCCAAAGCAATTAAAGTTAAACTTTTGAAGGATCCGTGTTTCCATCTTGCTCCCACATTCATCTGGTTGGACGGAACACAGATACAGGATGAATTGAATTTATACCTTCACTACGTTATTCTTCACTTCGATTTATTTAACGCGTTTTGCTATATAGTTCGATACAATGCTGCTTTAAGGGCAACATCATTGATCACTATGAAACAAAATCGGCAATGCATCAAGAGTTATTGGAATGGATTTTCTGGTTGGATGTGTAGATGTTTACCGAAATTATTTCGTCTTATCTTTCATGATTGTTCTTTCGGGATCCTAGATTATTTGTAACGGAAGACGCTGAAGACATGATTCAAGTGATCACAATTTGACCTTTACAATACTTTAGATTCACTGCGATTCCTAAGAGCTTATTCTTGGTTACCATGGATACTAGGAACTGAAAGTGGGTGTTAGAATAGGGATGACGACAGGGTAAATAAATAATAAGTCTATGTAGTCTGTAAGTTAGATTTTCAAAAAATGTTGGACACGTATTTTTTGCTTTATCAAATTAATGAAAAATTACAAAGATACAACGCATCAAAGTTCAGGAGTGGGGTCTTGTTACGTCACTTTTGAGTAAAAAGTGGTACAATTTTAACTTAAGAGGGAACATGGACTGCGATTCTCCATACAAATGTAGTCCCCTTTTTACTCCCTGAATAATGCCTCTAGAGTAATCATTTTTTTTCATAAAGTCAAGGTTTGCTGTTGACACGTCTCTGTCATTTCTTTTTTTTTCAGCAACTAATAAGTAAAGAAAATATGACCCTCCAAAAATGACAAAAAATGGCCCTATTTTTACCGCCGTTCTTAGAAGACTACCAGACAAATTAGAAAAGTTTTAACAAAAAACATTTAATGGGGACCTAGACATTTTCTTAAACATTTGGTGCCAAAAATAATTGAATCGGCTCCGTATTCGAGGAGAAAAAAGGGGAATACGGAACGTCGATCTCGTCAAAAATTTTGCAATAAAATCGGTCTGAGTTGCAGCTGTCCCTATCGCACTCTACAGGGGCAGGCTTGAGGGAGCACGATGGCAAAAGTTTCTTAAAATACCTATTTTATAAATTCCTCGCAGGCCCTGTTCCCTCTTAAGTGTGGCGTCATCCGAAATTTCAATCCACTTTATCGTCTTCATTTTTGTTAAAGTGAGAAAAGAAAAAATACATATCCAATATTTTTTGGTAATCTAACTGACGGACTAATTGTATTATTTTCGTCAACCCTATTGTGGAAATCTAATATAGAGTAACATAATCGCTCTTGAGATTTGTCTGTCTCTATTTAAGTAAAGGGAATTTCAATGTTTTCGCAAGAAAAATATTTCTTAATTTATTTTAAAGATTTTAGGAAAAAGTTCACTTTATTTTTATCTAAAATTGAGTTGAGTTCGCGTATTTAGCTATAGTAAAATTGCTGAGCTAGATTATGGTTATAAAAGAGTAGCATAATTAGCCTTTATATTGTTCCCACTGCTGGGACTCAGGCCCAGCAGTGGGAAGGAGAGGGAATGGGCCGTAATCCACCACGTGGACCCAGTGCGGGTTGGTGGATGTTACATGTCTTCTTTTTTTTGGTTCTAGGACATGCCGGTTTCCTGACGATGTTTTTTTCACCATTTTCAGAGCAGTGGTGATAAAATAAATTACACAAAGTAATGTGCCTGCTTGGGTTTGAACCCACGACATAAAACTCGCAAGTTACTGTTACCACGGGGCCACCACAGCTCCAAATATAGTAATGATTAATCAATATTTTTTTTGTGATTACCAATTACTTATAAGAAATGTTTTTTAGCTATGATGATGAGGTTGTCATAAAACATAAGACCAAAATCACCAAAAAACTATTATGAATCAAAATCAGAATCAGAAGATCATTTATTTCTCTAATTTTATAATTAATATCTATAATTTTACAAATGTGGTGGTTCAATATGTCCGCGAAGTGCGAGATTTTGAAATCCTATCCTAGTCGTTTACTAATGTTTATATAAATATAGTTGAGGATAACGATAAAGCAGTGGGGATTAGCCATAAAGCTCTCAATAGTCCATATCGCGAATAGATTGGGCAGGAACAACGATTGCAGTCATCCCGCTCAGACTCGATCGTGCAACCAAGTATGTTGTTACCTAGTTACTGGGTTGTGTAGATTGGATTAGCAGTCATCATTAACATCATTATTTCAGCTGAAAGAGTCCCCCAAAAAAAAAAAAGTGTCGCCACATCGACCAGTCATGTGCGTCTTGCATCCACTGGATTCCGGCGACCCACACTATGTCATCGATCCACCTTGTGGAGGCCTTCCATCGCTGCTTCTTCCGGTACGCGGTCACTCCATCTATCACTGGTCTGATTAGACTGGTAGCGGACGTCTGATAAACGGACTGCTTAGAGCAGTTGAGACTGGATGGTCTCAACTGCTCTCGTGCATCTTTTAAGGCGTATATATCCGCCAAGTGGCGCCCTCATTGAATAAAAAATCGTAGCAAAGCATAGAAAATAGAGATTAAAGAATCCTATGTTGCATTTGTTACAAAGAGGATAAGGTATTTTTACGTTGTTAAACCAGGACTCTAAATATTTCGTATTCAAAGTACTCGTAGTAATCAAAAGTGTCATAAACGGCCGTTTTTCGTACTTTTGCTTACTACTTTGGATACGAAACATTTTGAGTCCTATTTTAACCACGTAAAAATACCAGGATAAGGTATTTTTACGTGGTTAAAACAGGATCTTTATAACAAACGCAACATAGGATTTTTTAATCTTTATTTTCTATGCTAAGATACGATTTTATATTCAATGAGGGCGCCACTTATGCGGAGTTAGGCCCTTAAGTAGTCAATGCATTTTTAGCTGCAAAAACAAATGACTGAGCGGGCCGCCACCGGGCCCAGGGGTCGAAGCTCCTACCTTAAGGCTACTCCATGTTCATTTGTGTACCAACTTCGACCTCGCCTACTATCATTCGACGAGATTAATGTAATCATAATGGATTGTTGTGACGTGGGAGTCCTCTCACAACAATCCATGATGGTTACATTAGTAGTCACTAAAAACGAATGCATAGTCTCGGGCCAAAGTAGTAAGTGCATTTTTAGCTACGAAAAAAATTTAACTGCTTGAGCGGTCCGTGTTCGGCGATCGTCAATTTTGTATCGAAACTGCAGATCGCCCAACAGCCTGCGAAAGTTTGAAGCTGTCGGCACTGAATGCTCCTAGTAGTCCATCTATGGCGCATGGCAGCATATATTGTGATAAGTCCCTTGATTGTTATGTGTATATATTTACCTGTACATAACTTTGTTTACTTGTAATAGGAGAACCCAATCAGACATCCACGGAGTTTAGTTTAGCAAGAACTAATTATAAGTAATGTCGTAACGAAGTTCAAGTAACTTAGTCTCATTTTATTAGTAGGATTTTTCTGAGTGCCTTGTGTTTATAGCATCTAGTATAGTTTGTTTTATTACCTACTAGCTTTTATCCGCGACTTTGTCCGCGTGGAATAGTTACTCTGGGCAGGTTTTTTACTTAAATTTTTATTGGATACTAATTGCAAATATAGTAAGCATAGACAGATTTATCGGGATTTTACCCCCACGTATGTTGAAATTTCAAAAACGATTGAACCAATGTTTTTTTATTTCTTATCAAGCGTCTACAAAGTTTCATGATTTTATTTTTAATAATGATAATTATCCACACAAACCTAAGCCACCTAAGCCTTTTTTCTTTCCTTTTCCAAAGTCTAATCTATATCTGTACCAAATTTCATTAAAATTAGTTCAGCGGTTTAGACATGAAAGCGTAACAGAGAGACAGACAGAGTTACTTTCGCATTTATAATATTAGTAGGGAAATAGGGATTGGGATGGCTTTACTAGTTTGCCGTCAGGAAATCTGTCCTTTGGATAATGCAATAGTCCCACGAACATTTAACGGTCAAGCCATACGTTTTCTCCGAGATGTAGAATACCTAGGCCTTCTAGAGCTATGGGGCTTGGCTCGACTTGAGATCTCATAACGTTTTAATAGTAAATGTGCTATGAGCTTGTGAGTCTTCGCAATCAATATTAACATGTTTCTTTTTGCTGTTTAATAAATAAGTGTATGAATTCGATTCGATTCCGTATGAAAATGCGAACCTTTTTTCTTTTCTAATTTTGAAAATGTGAGTATCATGGAGTAACTTATATTATTATGTAACTGCTTGTTTGACATGAACGAGCATGACAGTTGAGAGTTTGTGATGCTCACTCAAATGTCTCGCTGATGGTGCTGCGTGTGTTGGGTCATTCGGTTCCCTTCAAAATAGTTAAGCTGAGTGGTGATGATCCACGCGCCAAGTTCGTGAACGGGCGCCGTCAGTTGGAACTGGTCGTCTCAGCTGCTATTGACTTGTTTTATGTTTATTTTCTATTTTTTAATTTTTATTGTTTGACATGAACGAGCATGACAGTTGAGAGTTTGTGATGCTCACTTAAATATCTCGCTGATGGTGCTGCGTGTGTTGGTTCATTCGTGCCCTTCAAAATAGTTTAGCTGAGTGGTGATGATCCACGCGTCAAGTTTGTGAACGGGCGCCGTCAGTTGGGACTGGTCGTCTCAGCTGCTATTGACTTGTTTTATGTTTATTTTCTATTTTTTAATTTTTAATTTTGTTTTACATTGTTCTCACATAATTACAACAAGAAATATGTAATCAGAAATTTTGCGGCAACAGAAATACATATATTGTGAAAATATCAACTGTCTAACTATCACGGTTCATGAGAGACGGCCTGGTGACAGACAGACAGCGAAGTCTTAGTAATAGGGTCCCGTTTTACCCTTTGGGTACGGAACCCTAAAAACGTCTATTTCAGTACGCCGAAGTTGTTTTAAATAAACAAAGTTTGATTAAAAAAGATCGCAAACGGGCTGGTTAAACTTTGATTATGCTTAGTACGGCGAACAGTTTTTCAGTTTTCAAGCGGTTTTTTTTCTTACGTTAGATATTGTCAGTTTTGACTGGTATCATCAAAACTTCCCGTGAGGCGGCGAGCCTCCTTGCCCCGTGAGGCGGCGAGCCTCCTTGCCGGACTGTCACCGTGGGATCTGGAGGCAAAAATCCTCGCGCACCTGTACGAGTGGCGCGAGGAGGCCAAACGCCGGGGCGAAACTCCGCTGCCGCGACAACTCGCGGCTCGGCGGACCGAGCTCCGGCAGGATCTCATGGTGACATGGAGAGAGCGACTGTCGCAACCCAGCGCTGGGCACGCCACCATCGAGGCGGTAGTGCCCCTCTTTGAGGAGTGGCTGGAGAGGCGTCACGGCGCCCTCACCTTCCGCCTGACGCAGGTGCTCACCGGACACGGCTGTTTCGGGAGGTACCTGTGTCGGATCAGGGCGGAGGTGACCCCTGAGTGTTTCCACTGCGAGGATCGCCCAGAGGACACGGTGGAGCATACGGTGGAGGTTTGCCCCGCTTGGGCAGAGCACCGCCGTGTCCTCGTGGATGCGATAGGCGACAGCGACCTCTCGCGCCGTGCCCTGGTTCAGGCCATGGTACGGAGCGAGAGGGAATGGGAGGCCGTCTCCTCCTTCTGCGAAGCAGTAATGCTCGCGAAGAGGGAGGCGGCACACGTTAGGGAGGCTCAGCAACGGCCGAGTCGCCCTGGCGCCCCCAGCCGCGACCGCCGCAGGAGACGCCAGGGGCCGCGAGACGATCTCCGGCCACCGTAGACCCGGGCCTGCGGACGGCGAGTAGTGGGTAACTCGCCGTCCGATCAGCACCAGGCCCGAGAGTCGACGGCGCGTAGTGTTCCACGCGCGCCTCAAAGAGTTGTCAGCCAAGGGAAGGGGCCTGCCACGGCCGGTGCCTGCCCGGGGGTGGAGGATAAATTCGAAAGAGTTACCTCGCCCCCGGGCACTCGAGGCAGGGAGGAACAGGGGTGGGTTTTAGTCAGTAAGAGTCTGACACACCCTTCCGCTCCACCCTAGAGCGGAAGAAGTCATTGGATGATTTCCCACCCCCAAAAAAAAAAAAAAAAAAAAATCACTGTGTGTCATAAACTACTTTTTGTCCTGAAAAAACGGTGTCTGCTTGGTTGAGTACGTGGGCGATATAGAGATAGAACAGAAGTTTTTGAAGTGAAAACTTCTTTAGGCCCGTTGGGTATTTTTGAGATGGAAAAAAATCTTTTTTACAAAAAAATAGAACCGACTTCCAAAAAAAGTGCAAAATAACTTTAATTTCGGAAGTGGGTGTTTCTGGTTTAGTGTCTTCGTTTTTTGACACCCACTTGCGAAATTAAAGTTATTTTGCACTTTTTTTTGGAAGTCAGTTCCATTTTTTTGTATAAAGTTTTTTATTCTTCACGAAGTTGTGGTTCCCCATTACATTGTGTTAACAATACATAGACATACGATAGCAGCAATCGCGGTTGATTTGCTGTCAATTGTTGAAGAGTTCCGTTGTCTGTCTCCGGAACTCATCATCAGATCAATATGAAATTTAAATCATTCCATCCATTTCGGAATAAACCACTTTCGAAACAAAAAAAAAAAATACAAACATCCGAATTGATAACCTCCTTCTTTTTGAACTCTGTTAAAAACAATTGAACTCGCGCGACAACGACACCCCTACGAGATCCGATACGAGTGCTACGTGTCGTAGCACTCATAGCGGATTGAAGTGAAAACTTCTTAAGGCGCGTTGGGCATTTTTGTTTTCACTTTTGTCGGCACTCCCGGAGTGCCACTGTTTTTGAAGCTATACTTTTCTAGGCGCGTTATGATAAAATGATGAGAGTGAAATTTTAAGATGCGCGCGCATCACTGTCACACAAAATTCACAGGTTGAAGTTAGCTAGAACCGATCCACCCTGAAGTTAGCTATGGTGTGTGGTTCATGAAGAATGATTGTTTTCCTTTTGTAAACTTTGTGACAGTTTGGTTTTTTATCTTGTTACGCCAAAGAAGTATAACTTCTTACGTGCGTACGTAAGTACAAATTTTTTTTTTTTTTTTTTTTTTTTTTTGGGGGGTGGGAAATCATCTAATGACTCTTTCCGCTCTGGGGTGGAGCGGAAGGGCGTGTCAGACTCTTACTGACTAAAACCCACCCCTGTTCCTCCCTGCCCTACGCGCCCGGGGGCGAGGTAACTCTTTCGAAGTTATCCTCCATCCCCGGGCAGGCATTGGCCGTGGCAGGCCCCGTCCTTTGCTGACAACTCTTTGAGGCGCGCGTGGAACACTACGCGCCGTCGACTCACACTTTTTTTATCTTGTTTTTTTTATGATTGACCACCCTCTGAAATACTTCATCAGCTGCTGCTAGAGACGGCATTACTAAAACTATCCATGCAAACCAAGCGTCGGGTAATGGCTATGGCAGTCGAAACTTGTACACTTGTTTTATAGTGTGGGAAAATCATCAAATAACTTCTCCTGCTCTAAATGGAACGGGAGGGCGTGTCAGACTCTTACTGACTAAAACCCACCCGTGTTCCTTCAGTTGCCTGTGCCAGGGTCGCGGTAACTCTTTTGATCACTCCCGCGACCCTGGAAGGCATCGGACCTAGCAGACCCCGTCTCTTCTTGCTGACATCTCTTTGAGGCGCGCATGGAACACTACGCGCCCTTGACCAGGGTCCTTATTGGACAGCGAGCTACTCATTATTCACCGTCTGCAAGCCTACGAACTAGTGCCCATGGCGTGTCTAGTCGTGGTTGGCTGTCCAATAGGGCAGGAATACGGAATGGAAGAGCAGCAGCAATAGAAATACGAGTATGTAACTCTGTAAAAATTTTAATCAATCAATCTATATTTACAAAACATGGATAAATATTGTGACGACCTTATGTTGGCGACCTTATGGTGGAGACTGGCACGTTGGAAGTTTGGAACATTCTAGAAACTCTTGGAACGCCGATTGATTAAGAAGAATAAGGAAGACTTTTGTTTTTGGGTTCACTTCTGCTAGCCCGCTCGAAGAGGGCACTTGTATTATTTTTATCGTTCAATATAACGTATAAGTGCGCCATCCCTCTTTTCTTTATAACACTACACACATAAGCAGTCACTCTCGTACACCACACTCTCGCGCTGCCAGCGAGTACGACAGCCCCTAGACGCGTACAAGGAATCTCCAGGGACCCTGCACTACGAGAAGGTGCTCCAGGTCCCTATAATATCTATACATTGATGGTATAGTACATAAATATTTAGGTAACAATGTAAATAGTTTCCTCACGTTGACCATTACTGGTATGCAAAACTTAACAAAGTCCCCAGTCGCGTCTGCCTGTCTGTTTGTTCGTAATAAACTCAAAAACTACTGAATGTATTTTCATGCTATTTTCACCAACAGACAGAGTGATTCATGAGGAAGATTTAAGTGTATAATTTGTACCAGTGCGAAGCTGGAGCGGGTCACTAGTATATATTTATACTTCTATACTAGTATTACAAAGAGGTAAAGTTTTTGAGTTTTTGAGGTTATAGGGGGGTAATCTCTGGATCTACTGAACCGATTTGGAAAATTCTTTTAACAATACAAGGCCACGTTATTTGTGAGTGTCATTGGCTATACATTTTTAAAATCCACGCAGACGAAGTCGCGGCCGAAGTGCTAATATAATGTAAAACGTGAGTTATCTATAATTGTACCTAATATAGCTTTACTTAATCATACAACAGTATGAGATCATGTTAGTCTTTTATTCTTAAGCTGTCGACTTATTACGGTTCATGAAATACAGACCGCTAAAATGCACAGGAGACTTAGTAATAGGGTTCAACTGGCTATCCTGTGGGTACGGAACACTAAAAACTTAACATTAGCAGCCTTAATAATAATTAAGCCTTTTATTCGGACAATATATACAATTATGTTTCTTACATTACTGCACTGTTATTTATATTTTACATACATTTAAATTATTCTCGTATTTGGTGCTTCTTTACTTTTTGTAAGTGCGTTTGCCAGTTGGCAAAAGCCTCCTCCAACCTACTCCATTCTGATCTCTCTCTGGCAACTCTACTCCATGTTATGCCTACAACCTGCCTGATATCATCGTCCCATCTTTTTTGTTGTCCACCTCTTCTTCTTCTTCCTTCCCTTGGCTACCATTGTGTAGCTATTTTGCTCCATTTGCCATTACCTATAATCATGTGTCCCGACCACTTCCATTTTAGCCTTTTTATTTTTAGGGTTACGTCCTGTATCTTGGTATTTTTCCTAATGTTGATGTTTCTTATTCTATCCATTAGCAGCCTTACTTAGATACTTATAAAACTCGCCAAACAAGCAATCAATCTGCATTGCCTTTGCCCAACTATCTTGGGGTCGGCTTCCAGTCTAACCGGATGCAGCTGAATATCAGTATTTTACATGGAGCGACTACATATCTGACCTCCACAACCCAGTTACTGGGTAATACGATAGGTACTCGTACCCCTTTGGTAAGACTGGATGTCAGACTTTTAGAGTTTCTGACGACCCATAACGACTGTCAAAGATCCACGATTGACAGCCGGGGCCAACGGCTTAACGTGCTTTCCGAGGTACGGAGGAGTCTCGGTATGTAAATATCACCTATCCATAGACCAACCCCGGCAAGCGTAGCTTAACCTGATGGATCGAATCGCCAAACATATGCTTAATTTAAATATTAATTAATGGATTCTGAAATCTAGATAACAACGTCTCATACATCAAATTCAGCTGTCTATAGGGTAAAACCTCCATCAAATTATAAGTCAGTACTATACCACCCACATTTATCCTTTTCCAGGCAAATGTTAGATTAACCATTATTTTGTTTGGAACATGGCATTTTTTATGACGTCATGCTATTTTTATGCTTCTTGGATGAAAAAAATGTATGACGAGGTGCGTTCTTTTGATTGGTTTATGTGAAATAATGTGTATTTATGTAAATAAAATAATAACTTTACGAAATAATGGTTCATTTTCTTATTACAATGACTTTTACACAAAAAAGAAAACTGGGGAAAAATTTCTCACACTGAACATACATTACAATTACTAATACATTACAAGAAAAAACTATACAAATCCATAGATATTTTTTTAGCTAATTTAATTCTAATGACATAAACTTGTAACGAGCTACTCTACTTAGCGTAACTTTAGAGATATCGTCATTTTAATCAGACGCGCCGTAATCGCGGGAACCGCCCGCGATGCACTTGACAAATTTTTGCACCAAATGGCCTGACAGATGTAAGGTTAATAAGAACCTGTTAATTAGTATTTAAACTAATCACATGGGGATTTTTAGGGTTCCGAAAGTCCGAATGAAAAACGGAACCCTTTCACTCGTGTGTCTGTCTGTTTGTCTGTCCGTCTGTCACAGTCAATTTGCTCCGGCTCCGAATCTACTGGCCCGATTAAGTTGAAATTTGATACGCACATTAATATCTGTGACCCGAAAATGGAGATGTAACGAAAATAAATGGATTTGAAAAAAGGGAGTCACTTTTGGGGTACAAATCGGAAAACTTTAAAAATAGTTTACCAAACTGTACCATGCTGTATATTAAATGAAAGGGCTTATTGTAAGAGTCCCAAATATATTTTTATTACAATTTCAAATTTCTAAGTTATTTAAGAAAATAGATGAAAAACCGTCCAAGTGCGAGTCAGACTCGCATACGAAGGGTTCCGTACCATAAACTGAAAAAAACACGTTTCCAAAAACTTGTTTTTTTTTGGGCTGTATCTCAGATCCGTATTAGATCGTGAGATACAGCCCGCTGACAGAAGGACGGACAGCGGAGGCATAGTAATAGGGTCCCGTTGGTTACCCTTCGGGTACTGTTACTCATAACTCCGAAACCTTCGGACCTCAAATTTTGAAAAAAGAAAGGTAGTTCTTTACATAAAGAATACAGGCAAACCTATAAGAAGTATTTAATAGTTAAAAAAAAAAACTGAAAAAAAAAATATGATCTGTTCGGAACTCTTTGCGTGCAAGCCCGACTGGCTCTTATATATTTTATAAATAAAGCAATTTATTTCTCCTGTGAATTTGAATTTCCGTTGGGATTAGTAACATCGATTTCATGGAACAAACTATTTAGTTTCTATTGAAATGACCGTGACCTTTCCAAAAGCAATTAACGCTAAACCAAACCAGTGGGAAATTAATATCTAAGTTTATAATCTGCCATAGCTATTCCAGAAATGTTAACGTTTCATTTGAATTCATTAATTTATAAATTTATATTATTCATACAACATCAGAAACTAACTGTGAAGCATTTTTTTTTGTGGGGTGGGAAATCATCCAATGACTTCTCCCGCTCTGGGTGGAGCAGGAGGGCGTGTCAGCCTCTTACGCACTAAAACCCACCCCTGTTCCTTCCCTGCCTGAGTGCCCAGGGGTGCGGTAACACATGTTCAGAATTTATCCGCTACCCCCAGGCATGCAGGCAGCGGCCACGATGGGCCCCGTCAGTGGTGGCTGACACTAATCTCTTTGAGGCGCGCGTGGAACAGTGATCGGGCGCGAGAGGTCGCCGCCACCTATCGCATCCACAAAGAACCTGTGAAGCATGGCTTCACTTGCATAGAGAATCTTTGTTACTCAAGGACAGTGGTGCCGATTATCTTGTTCAATAACTAAACTAAAATTAGAGAATCACTGTCTTTCATTAAAAGGCAATGCGAGAAAAGGATGGCTATAGCTATAAACTAAGAGATGTCAAACTAGTTTACGCCTTGCGCTTTACCGTGTTTTTAGTCGAAATATTTTTACGTGTACCTTTAATTTGTATGGAAATATTAGTTAAACTAAATTTCACAGCTCTAATTTACTTCCGTCTCTTTCTTGTTTTATTAGAGAGAAAAAGATAGCAATAGCCTAAATTAAGTTTAGTTTGTGGCTTTCTATTAGTGAAAGAGTTTTCATAGTCGGATCAATATTTATAGAGCTACATGAAAGTGACCCCGTCTTTATGTTCGATCTGCTCTCTATGGGCTCTCTACTAAATCGTTACCGATACCTAAAATTAGAACTGTGCTGCAAAACAACAAGGTAGGTACACGTATTATTAAAAACAGGTAATTCACCCATCCACACTCAACGCCTCTAAAAATACCAGCTCTTAAGGGCCTACCTCTGCATAAGTGGCGCCCTCATTAAATAAAAAATCATATTTTAGCATAGAAAATAATGATTAAAGAATCCTATGCTGCGTTTGTTACAAAGAGGATAAGGTATTTTAACCACGTAAAAATACCTAGGCAACATAGGATTATTTAATATTTACTTTCTACGCTTTGCTACGATTTTTTATTCAGGGCGCCACTTGGCGGATATATACGCTTAATGTCGTTCATATCATTTTAGATTTTAAGACCGTACTACCGGCCAAGTGGCGCCCTCATTGAATAAAAAATCGTAGCATAGCCTAGAAAATAAATATTAAAGAATCCAACATCACGTTTGTTACAAAGAGGATAAAGTATTTTTACGTTGTTAAAACAGGTCTCAGAATGTTTCGTATCCAAAGTGGTAGTAAAAAGTACCAAAAACGGCCGTTTCTGACACTTTTGCCTAAACGAGAGTTCTAAATGGCCAAAATTAAAAGCAATTCTTTGCCTATTTTTTCTAAAATTTGACTAAGATAAATATTTTTTTACTTAAATTTTTTATATAAAAGTGGTAAAAAATGATTAATACATTTACAGACGACTTTTGCAACTATAAATTTTAGTTTTTTCATACCGTTTAGACGTCAATACGATTCGTAACTATGTGATATTCTAAACCCCTTACAGCAAATATTCACAAAACCATCGTCGTTTTGTGGTCGATTAATCGTAAGTACAATAAAAATTAAAATAATAGCTCATATATTCATAATCATAATTGAAATGATCTTTCATATTGTGCATTAAAACTTTTTAAAATACATTATTCCAACTGTAAAATCAAGTAAATCAGCGAAATCGACAAAATTTCGTGTACGGCCTCTTAAACGTAATTTGAAAAATTCGTAGCACAATTGCTACGCTCCTAACTCACTTGCTACGGCGTAGCTGAGTGCTACGAATCTTTGTAGAGTGTATTTTGCGGATCTTTTTTAAATTAAACTAGCTGGCCCGGCAAACTTCGTACCGCGTCAGAATCAATAAATGAATCTGTTTGTGTGAAACAGGGGTGAATAGAAACAAAACTTTAAAGGGGTTTTTCACGTTATTTTTAAATTGTTTGTATTATTTAGACTTATTTATGAATTGTTATAAAAACTAAATCGATGATGTTGATGTGTAATATGTGGAAAATGTCGTGGCTTATACATTGGACTCACTCTGTAGCTCATATTTTATGTAATACTAGCTGCGCCCCGCAGTTTCACCCGTTTAAAACGGTATAAAAATAGCCTATGTGTTAATCCAGGGTATAAGCTATCTACATACCAAATTTCATCCAAATCGGTCCAGCCGTTTGAGCGTGAATAAGTAACAAACACACACACTCACAAACTTTCGCCTTTATAATATTATTGTGATTGTAATGTGTAACCGTTCATTTTCCAAAATAAATAAAATAAAATTTACTAGAAACCAAATTTAGGGTATCATAGTGAAAATCCTACGCAAAGTTTTGTTTCTATTCATCCCTTCGTTCCTATTCATCCCATTCGTAGTAGGAAATGAATTTTCTTCATATTTTTTTTTGAGATTTTTTTTCCGATATTTTAATAATTATTCTGCTATTCAGGGCAGAGACAAATCCAACATAAAAATAGGTCTAGCCGTTCTTGATTTATAAATGGTGTAACTAACCCAACTTTGTTTTATATTTAGAGAAGATTATAGCAGTTTCCAGTTATGTTGCAGAAATTTAAACCTTAATTACAGTGACAACGAAGAGAAGACGTAAAGCAGCCAAATAGTCCCACTTTACAGAATTGAATATTGTTCTTTATTGCTCTGGCAAAGTTCCAAGGAAAGCCTACGTGCATTGGGTTTGAAATTGTAGCACACAACAGGTTGCGAACCCAATTTCTTCACTTTATAGTTTTGTGTACCCGTAACTTACCTTTTAGTGTGAATAAATAATAATAAACCCGTAAAACATTGGCACAAATTTAAACTAAAGTAACAGATCAAAGGTAAGTTTAATTTGGTCTTTGAAAGATTTCGTGAGAGGCGAGTGGATAACTAGTTTCTGACCGAGGTTTTGCTCACGTGGTATGTTGATAAAAATCTCCTTCAGGTCCTAGGCTTTACACAGGGTGGAAAATATCAATGGGTTCTGAAGGGAAACCACTTTAAATCCTTATGATAGATTATTTTACGTAAAAGGAAACATTATTTTATTTTTAGCTTACCTAAACCGGGAATCGAACCAGCTAAAAAAAAATTAAAATAAACCCCTGTTATTTTATTGTACTAATCGATAAGATTATTGTTCAGGATACAATCTGTAATAAACATTTGGTCTTAGATTATTAAAAAAATGGCTTGAGAACGAAACAAATATATAGGCAGACCGAGTTTTATTTTTATCTATAAAAATAGTTTTTTTTTTTTAAATAAAACTTGCACCGCTCTAGATCTTTTAACGTTTACAGATATAAATCTCTCTTACTAAAACCAAGAACAATCTGTAGGCCATAAAAATCTTTGTTCCCTGCGGAAATCAAACCCTTCAACCCGAGGTGTAAAAGTCGGTTGAACAGGCACTGCGCCAATCGTTTCCTTAAAGGTATCGGCCTCCTTAGAGGGTATTGGCCATAGCCAATCAGTTAACCAAGCATAGTATATAAATTTATACCTATATCATAATATAAAACTCTATTAGATTAGATTAGAATAGAATTAGAATAGAATACTCTTTATTATGTACAGCATGTCACTCTTTTTCTTTTCACTAAAATACTCCCAGGTTATAGCTATCAGGAAACACAGACTCTGGCAGGGAATTCCACTCCTTAGCTGTACGTGGGCCACGTACAGCTAAGGAGTGATAACCTCCATCTTTCATCATTTTTCATTTAAGGATCTACTACCCGCCAAGTGGTGCCCTCAAAATTACAAAAAAATATGAAGAAAACATTATATAGAGTGACACAATGGGCGGCCTTATCGCTAAAAGTGATATTTTCAAGACAAACTTTGGATGGATTTTAAAGAGAAAAGGAAATACAGTACTGTAGGCAGACGACACCTTGGTGTTGGCCGGCGGGGACACTTTCGGCATGACACCACACACACAGATCCAGGTTTCCGAGCTCGGAGTAGCAGAAATCGTGGCGTCAATCCGCGAGCTGGGTTTGGAGATAGCGCCCCATAAACCTGGAGGCGCTCTGCTTCCATAAACTACCGAGGAGCCACCCAGCTCGTCAGTGACGGATGGAGATGCGCAAGTCCAGATGGGCCGATACATTAAGTATCTTGCCCTAACGCTGGACGGTCGGTGGGGCTTCGAAGAGCACTTCGAGCGCCTGGCCCCCCGCGTTAGAAAGGCAGTGGGTGCTTTGCACAGGCTGCTGCCAAATCTCGGGGGACCACGGGCACGGGATGAAGTTCGCCGCCTCTAGGCAAGCATCGTGCGATCGATGATTCTTAATGGGGCACCTGTTTGGTCAAAACGACTGTCAGGTGTCCGGCGCTGCAGGTCTAAAATCAACAGTCTGCAGCGGAAAATGGCCATTCGTATCGCACGTGGATATCGAACCGTATCTTTTGAGGCGGCAACTCTCCTGGCACGCTTTCTGCCACTGGACATCCTGGCGGATATGGACGCGGACGTATATAATCGGATTCGTGCCATCCGCCAAAGTGTCGAAAGCTTGCCCGGAATCGCTGTCGTAAGGCTAAGGCGGCAGGAACGGCGACACGCGCTCGAGTGTTGGCACAAGCGCGTTGTCGAAGCCGTCCTGCCGGACTTCGAAGCCTGGCTGAAAAAAGGGGAGCGGATCTCCTACAGGCTCACGCAGGTGCTGACTGGACAAGGTTGCTTCGGTGAGTACCTGAATAGGATTGGGCGAGAGACCACGGCAAATTGCTACCATTGTGGAGGCGACCGGGATTCTGCACAGCACACACTCGAGGAGTGCCCTGCCTGGGCTGCGCCGAGCGGAGGATCCTGGTCGCCAGAATCGGGCGAGACCTATCTCTGCCAGCAGTAGTGAAAGTTATGCTCACAGAGACAGAAAACTGGAGGAAAGTTGCCTCCTTCTGCGAGACCGTGATGGTCCAGAAGGAAGCCGCTGAGCGGGATCGTGAGAGGGCCGATCCCACTCGGAAAAGATGACATAACACGTCGAAACATCTGCATCACTTAATGTAGGCGGGACTTTGGAATCTCGGGCGCACAGATTGGGGATTCTGATTGCCCACCAAAAGATTTCAGGGAATACGGCTGCACTGTGATCACGTGCTGCCGTGGACAGCGAGGCTCTCAGGGGAGTTCCCTTTACGGTCTCCTCAGGGATGTGCCCTAACAGGTTTTGCACAGAGGGGGTTCCGCAGTGGTCTTTTAGGAGGTAACGGGGCCCCGTCCATGTGCTGATGGTGATCACCGGGGTGGTTTTAGTGAGGTAAGAATCCCTCAGTCACTGGTCTTTTTTCCCAAAAGTCCAGGCGCCTTTTGAAGGTTTCCCCATGAAAAAAAAAAAAGTATTCTTAGGTGTATGTAAATTTATTTCTATTTTACTTTATACTAAACCTCTCTAGGGATCATTGTACTCATTATTACGAACAATTTTTACTATGGGACCAAACCCAAACTCGCAAAAAAAAAAACAGATATATTACATTTTGTCGAGTTATTCGCACGTAGATGTACTGAACAGTAGTAGTGTATGTAAATTTATTTCTATTTTACTTTATACTAAACCTCTCTAGGGATCATTGTACTCATTATTACGAACAATTTTTACTATGGGACCAAACCCAAACTCGCAAAAAAAAAAACAGATATATTACATTTTGTCGAGTTATTCGCACGTAGATGTACTGAACAGGTAATTTTTTTTTTTAGTATAAAGTAAAAATAGGGTTGTTTTAGCATGTCACATGGATGTTTACTACTTTTTCACGAAAAAATTTAAAGAAAGAAAAAAAAATCGGCCAAGTGCGTGTCGGATTTCGCACATTAAGGGTTCCGTACCAAATATTGGTATTTGTTAGTAAAGTATACTTAATAATACTCGTAAACATTATTACCAAATTTCAAGTTCATAGGTCAATGGAAAGAAAAATTTTGTTATAGACGACGGACGGACGGACACGTGAGTGACAACAATATGGCTCCGTTTGGACCTTTCGGGTACGGAACCCTAAAAAGGGGAGGCGGAAGGCGTTGTCTGTCAGAGGTAATATGATAGCTCGTAAGTTTGTGCGTTGTTCGAGGGAGGTAAAAATAACGCTCTTTAGAGCTTATTGTTCCTACACGTGCAGCCAGTGGACAAAGTATACTCATGAGGCATATAGCACCCTACGCATCCAGTTTAATAATGCGGTGTTGGGACCGCCCCACCACTGCAGTGCCTCGGACATGTTCGCTGAGGCACGCACCGACTGCTTTCACGCGACGATGCGCATGCGGTGCGCGTCTCTGGTGCGCAGAGTGCGGGGCAACGCCATCACCGTCCTGGTGATGATCGCCAACAGACTGGATTGCCCTTATATCCGGCAATACTGCAGCAGACATATTGTGAGGGTTCGTTTTGTCCGTGCTTATTGTCCTGTCTGTATCCTTTTAGGTATAATGATTCCTTCCACTATTTGTCTCTGCATCACCCAAAGGTTAACTGGTAGAAAATGCCTGAGGCACTAAGTCCGCCTCTGTACTTCTGTGCATGAAGTTTTAAATAAATAAATAAGTATATGTTTGTATATGGGTGTTGTTACTTGAATTAATCTATTTATAGGGTTCTGTAGTCAACAAGGAATCCTTATAGTTTCGCCATGTTTGTCTGTCCGTCCGTCCGCAGCTTGGCTCAGAGAGTCTTAGTACTAGAAAGCTATAATTTGTCATGGATATACATATTAATCATGCCGACAAAGTGGTAAAATAAAATAATAATAAAAAATCTTTAGGGAACCTCCTGTACATGTTAAGTGGGGATGTTTTTTTTATTTCTTATCTATCCCATGGCGTGGGGTATCGTTGGATAGGGCATTCAAAAATATTTCGGTTTTGTGAAAACCATTTTTCGATTCAGGGATCCGTTTGCATAAAATTAAGCTTTAAATTGCTATTTTTTTGTTAGAGTCAAGCTTCCCCCCTCCCTGCCAGCTAAATGGTCGCTTTTGGATATATGAAAAAATTCACGATAGTAGTATAACAGGTGTAAAAAGACAGTTTCCGAAGCCGAAAGCCACATATTCTACCCATTATTTGGATATTTTTTTTCACTAGACCATACCTGGGAATCCACTGGTTCTGGAGATATTGAAGGTGAAAGTCGCAATTTTTTCTTTTACTTTTTTACGAAAATGAATTCCAAGTGTTATTACTAAACTTTTTTCCAAAGAAACATTACCTGAATTTTAGATTTTTCTTAACAAATTACACATTTGCAGTTACAAAAGCCTACGCGGTTTAGAGCGAAGGGGCTGGGTTTAACATATCGCTTGTTGTCAGGTCGCGTTACATTGCGCGCAATAAAAAATAGTTTTTTTTTCATACCTTAAAATAAAAGTAGTTTCCCAGTAATAATTTTTGCGCAAAGCTACTTTGTTAGATGAACAATAGGCGTAGTTGACAGCTTTGTGATGTGTCTTTTTACACCCTGTATATAACAAAACTTATGCTTATAGTAATAGTCGCCCAACTTATAAAATGTTTCTACTTGTTATATTTCGTACAAAATACAGAATCCTTTGAAAAAAAAAAGTGTGTGTGTACTTATGTAAGCACTTAAGAAGTTATACTTCTTTGGCGTAACAAGATAAAAAACCAAACTGTCACAAAGTTTACAAAAGGAAAACAATCATTCTTCATGAACCACAGACTATAGCTAACTTCAGGGTGTCGGTTCTAGCTAACTTTAGGGTGTTGGTATTTTGTGACGGAGTGCGTGCGCATCGTAAAAATTTACTCTCATCATTTTTCCCTAACGCACCAAAAGAAGTATAACTTCAAAATTACTAGGGTGAAGTACGGTCAACGGAACCTTGCCATTGCGCATGGCCCGACATGCACTTGGCCGATTTTGTTTTATTATCACTAATAGATTAGAATAACCCAAAAGCTATAATTAACAACTCCCTACTAATCCTACTTAATATTATAAATGTGAAAGTTTGAACAGATGGATGTCTGTTATTCAATCACGCCAAAATGGATGAACGCATCTGAACGAGATTGGGCACATAGATAAATTATAGTCTAAAATAGCACATAGGCTATATTTTATAATGTTGACAGTTCAAATTTCGCTGGCAGAATTAAAAAGATATAAAAATTAAAATTATATTAAAAATTGTTTGTGACACATAAATTACATCCATTTGTATTAAAAATACACTAAAAATCTATAAATAACTTTAATTTCGGAAGTCGGTGTTTGTATTTTTACTTCTTCGTTATTTGACACCGACTTCCGAAATTAAAGTTATTTATAGATTTTTAGTGTATTTTTTTTTTGGAAGTCGGTTGTTTTTTTTGTAAAAAAGTTTTTTATTTTTCACTTTTTAGTTGTTATACCCCAGAACTAAAAACCCCATTATAATGGAACGTGGAATTTAAACATTTGGAGAACACCAAAACGTCATCGAGGTACACGTATTTTCCGTTTTTGTTCAGTTTCTCAAAAAGCGCTGAAGCAATTTCGATTAAATTTATATGGGACCACCTCGGGAGTATATTCTTTCAGATGAAAATAGAAATTTGAAAATTGGTTCACAACTGACGGAGAAATCGGCTAATAACATACGTACAAAAAAAAAAAAACAGACGAATTGAGAACCTCCTCTTTTTGGAAGTCGGTTAAAATAGGCACAGTCTTTAGATATGTACTACAATATAACTGATACTGATTCCCAAACTAGGCCAGAAACCTGTATCTTTGGAGACAGTGTTCAGTCGCACAAAAGGTAGAGTCGTATGTTTGTAGATTTTTTATTTTTTTTTTGACGGGGTGTGAAATCATCCAATGACATCTCCCGCTCTGGGTGGAGCGGGAAGGCGTGTCAGACTCTTACTGACCAAAACCCACCCCTGTTCCTTCCCTGCCTGAGTGCCCAGGGGTGCGGTAACTCTGTTAAGAATTTATCCGCTACCCCTAGGCATAATGTTTGTACTTATGGTCGCTTTTTACACTTTAGTAAGATAAGATAATGCTCATAATGTTATATAATTTTGTGGCCTGGCAGAAGCTAGAAGTATATAAAACTGTACTGTGCTGTAAATTCTTGGACTTATTGTCATCAATTGGTCGCAAAATTGGACTCCGGACTGCTGCTTATAAATACCAGATGGAAAAACATAATAATGCCCGACCTAGAAATCAAACCTAAGACATCATCACGAGCTCAGTGTCATTGGACGAGTCTTCCATGACTCGATGAAATCTGATCGATCTGACCAGGGAGACGGAAATATACAGGCTGTATAGCACTATCCTTTTCTCACACCGGATTTATGATGATTCTAGAACAGTGGTACTTAACCTTTTTTTGAAAAGGGGCCATTTGATAAAATTTCTGTTTTTTATGGACCATCATAGAGATAATATACATATTATATCTTTTTTTTTGTGTTCAGGGGCAATCAATAAATCACGCATGAAATTTTTGAAAATCAACAGCAGGTATTTTATTTTTTACGAAAATTTTACGTTAAAGAGTATATAAGTTCATTATTTTGATTACGTTCTTTGTGACTGCATACTCTTTACTAAAGTCAGTCGTTGGTTCAGTGCTCAACGCGAAATGCATGATGGCATTTCTATCCAGCCAATTTCGGTGCTTGTTTCGCTATGTATACTCGTATATTTTACTATATCATTTTGATATATATATAGCAGCACCATCGCACATAGAGGTTCTCTCTGCTCGCATAGATATTGTTACTTCGACCGTATTACACTGGAACGTTCCAGAATGTGATCAAAGTTTCCACTACGTTCGAGAACATTCCATTGTGGTACTGTGTAGAAGTTCATAGATGTTTCTAGAATATTCCACTATGGGATAGTTCGACAATGTTCTGTAAACTTCTATTACTGTATAAATAGGCCGTGCGGGTGGGCAGCGAGTGAGTCTGTTTTCGACTACAAACATGCGAACGGATGCGAATACAAGCGATTACGAAGAAAATAGTGATTATTAGCAAATTAGTGTTTGTGTAAATAAATTGTTTAAGCTATTAAAGGATATTTCGTTAATTAATTGGTGTAAAATAATTTATCCCATACCCAGCTCGTAACAATATGTCGATGAAAATAAAGAAAGGTAACGTGTAGCAATTTATCTAATGTTTAAGAAAAAAATGTGTTTAAGCTCTAAAAATCCTGCAGACCCGTACAGTTGAAGGTTCAATTCATTAGGTTGATCGAAAAAAACAGATTTCGAGATGGCTTCGCGGACCACTTCGGGTGCTTCCATAGATCACCAGCGGTCCATGAACCACACGTTAAGAACCACTGTTCAAGGACATCATGATAAACAAACGTGATAGCATAAATCATCCCTTTTCACCGAATGTTGTTGTGTTATTAAGGTTTTCCACCGAAAAGTTACCAAATAACGTGTTCCGATGTCATGGGTAGGTGTCAGTTTGGACGAAGGTGTCTTATTGTAACGTCCGCAGGGTTTTTTTAAACATAAGGATCGATTTTACGTCCGGGCACGACAGGAGAATAGAATGTGGTTTATGCTATATGAGGTGGACTGATAAGTCGTTGAAGTCCGCGGGCATCCACCGTATTCGAGACTCACAGAACTGATTGATATGGCAACGCTTTGAAGTAGCGAAGTAGCTCGTGTTAAACAATGGACGTCTTTCGGCTGAAGTGATATGATTTTTATTTACCAGCATTGGAATAGGCTTTTTCCCATTTAAATTGAGGTCGACTTCCATGCAAACAAAATACTACCTACAAGAATAAGGTTTGAAATAAGTTTATTCTCATAAAAATACAACTATGTACATAGATGGGTCGTTTAGGTTTAGGTTTAGGGTTCCGTAGTCCTAACAAGGAGAAGGAACCCATATAGTTTCGGTCTGCCCGTCTGTCCGCCCCAGGCAAAGCTTAGAGACTGTTAGTACAAGAAAACTGCAATCTTGCATGGGTATTCATAAAAATCACGCCAAAAAAACGAAAAAATATTTTTTTAATATTTTTTTTTTTTAATAGTAGTTCCCGTACATGTTAAGTGGGGATGACTTTATTTTCTCACCTATTCTATAGTGTGAGATTTCGTTGGATAGGTCTTTCAAAATCATTGGGCTTGTGACGACTATTTTTCGATTCAGTGGTTCGTTTGCGAAATATTAAACTTTAAAGTGATATTTTTTGTTCGAGTCGCCCCCCCTCCCCCAAAATGCTTCAAAAATCTGAAAAAAGTTGAGTAGTACATATAACGAACTTTGAAGGAAAACTATCAAAGCTAAGTTAGCTTTGTTAGTTTAAGAGTAATAGTTGCCCAACTTAGCCATAGTAATAGTTGCCACGAGATTATCTCCGGTAACCGTAGACCCGGGCCAGCGGACGGCGAGTAGTGGGTAACTTGCCGCTCGATCAGCACCAAGCTCGAGAGTCGACGGCGCGTAGTGTTCCACGCGCGCCTCAAAGAGTTGTCAGCAAAGAGAAGGGGCCCGTCATGGCCGATGCCTGCCCGGGGGTTGAGGATAAATTCGAAAGAGTTACCTCGCCCCTGGGCATTCAGGGGCAGGGAGGAACAGGGGTGGGTTTTAGTAAGTAAGAGTCTGACACGCCCTTCCGCTCCGCCCTAGAGCGGAAGAAGTCATAGGATGATTTCCCACCCCCCAAAAAAAAAAAAAAAACGCTATACTGTGCGCAGCCCGACACGCACCTGGGCGCTTTTTTTTAATGTACCTATTCCATTTAAAACCAAAGCCTGAAAAGCTAGTAATCTAGCTCTTCCGGCGACTTCGATCCCGTAGACTACCCTGCAAGTACCGTGCATTTTTCTAACACGAAAATTAACATAATTATGGCTCTTTCTCACAATTTTTTTTTAACCCTATCAGTACTTTTTCTAATGACTGAGGTAGTCTAATATACAATAAATTGTACCTCTACATATATATATTTTTTATATAACAAAAATATATTTGGAGGAGCTCGTGGCCAAAGAAAAACAGCCGCACTGGTCGATCCATCAGGTTAAGCTACGCTTGCCGGGGTTAGTCCGTGGGTGGGTGACAATCTTTACATAGCGAGACTCCTTCGTGCCTCGGATAGCACGTTAAGCCGTTGGTCCCGGGTCCCGTTGGTCAATCGTGGATCTTTGACAGTCGTTATGGGTCACACACAAGCCCGAAAGTCTGACATCCAGTCTTACCAAGGGATTATCGTTTTACCCAGTAACTGGATTGTGGAGGTCAGATAGGCAGTCGCTCCATGTAAAATACTTGTATTCAGCTGCATTCGGTTACACTGGAAGCCGACACCAAGATAGTTGGGAAAAGGCTAGGCAGATTGAGCTAAAATATATTTTAACTTCAGCAACATTATGTTTTTCATTTATATTTTGCTAAGAATTAGCAATTACCTATGCATTAGTGGCAAACAAGAAGGAGAAGTATGGAAGAGAAAGACATGTTGCGCCGACCCTAAATAAATTGGGATAAGAGTAGGAGAATTATGATTATTGTAATAAAACTCTTTATGTCCTTCTGCTTCCAAGCAAAAAAACACTTGCATGTAGTCGGAAGCTAAAAACTGTCTAACTAAAATATTTACCTTCGTTTCGGACGTATGCATAATTTAAATGGTTTCTAATTGTTAACAAAATTATATTAATTTTTTCTAGATAACCCTTTGTTTGAACGCTATTTTATGTTTGTCGCCAAGTTAATTTGACATATAATAAAACGTGCGGTAGCTATTATGATTAATTGAGTAAATTATTATTATCAACCTCCAATCTCATCATTTGACTTGCGTTAAATTTTCAACACATCTATAATTTCGTTTTAATAATCGGGTTAGAGACTTAAAACGAAATTATAGATGTGTCGAAAATTTAACGCAAGTCAAATGTTGAGTGAGGAAGAGTTGAGGTGAGTTGAAAAAGTCAGGCCAATTGTAAAATAAAAGGTGTGATTACAAACTTATGTGTGCAAGAAAATAAAAATTGACCTGTGTTTAACAAAATTAGGTTATTGAACGCCAAAATAATGATATATAAGAAAACCTTCGGGCGCCAGGCATCAATAAATAAATTAACACAATAATTACCTGGATAGAAGACTGCGGCAAGAATGGAAATTTAATCTTCAGGGAGGTGATTCACAGAGAGAATTCAAACTACAACATTTTAGATTTTTTCTCCTGGTGTATTCAACAAGCATTTATATTACCGATTTATAAGTTTCGGGAGGTTCCAGTGTAGGAAAAGGCGGAGGGAAATGCCCGGGTGTCACCACTGTGAGGATCGCCCAGAGGACACGGTGGAGCATACGGTGGAGATCTGTCCCACTTGGGCGGAGTCCCGCCGTGTCCTCGTGGAGGCGATCAGCGGCAGTGACCTCTCGCTCCTGGCCCTGGTCCAGGCCATGGTACGGCGCGAGAGGGAATGTGAAGTAGTCGCCTCCTTCTGCGAATCAGTAATGCTCGCGAAAGAGGAGGCGGAACGGGTGAGGGAGGCTCAACAGAGTCGCCCCCATGCTCCCAGCAGCAGTCCCCGCAGGAAACGCCCTAGGCGTAGGACGTTGCGAGACGATCTCCGGCCACCATAGACGCGGGCCTACGGACGGCGAGTAGTGGGTAGCTCGCCGTCCGATCAGGATCAGGCTTGAGAGTCGACGGCGCGTAGTGTTCCACGCGCGCCTCAAAGAGTTGTCAGCAATACATGACGGGGCCCGTCACGGCCGACCCAGGGGTCGTGGATAAATTCGAAACAGAGTTACCGCGCCCCTGGGCACTCAGGGTAGGGAACAGGGGTGGGTTTTAGTCAGTTAGAGTCTGTCATGCCCTTCCGCTCCACCCAGAGCGGGAGAAGTCATAGGATGATTTCCCACCGCAAAAAAAAAGGCTGTTATTATTTAGCCAACCACAAACCACCAGCCAACTACTACCAGCCAACCACGGTTACGGTACGGTTATTACCAGCCAACTGCAAACTGCCTCATTGGCCTTGTGGTCGCCAGCTTGACTGCTGAGTGGTGAGGTCCTAGGTTAGATTTCTGGGTCGGTCAAAAGCGATATTGTAGATCGGAGTTTTGGTGTGACACACCCGTACCTCGAAAAGCATTTGAAAAGCATCTCCTACTCATAATCTACCTCTGTGTCAAATTTCATCTTCGTTGGTCCAGTAGTTTTTGAGATTTCGTGATTAATCTGTGAGTTAATTAATGAGTGACCTTCCGTTTTTATGTATATAGATTTACACACGAGTATCATGACATCGAAGAAAGAAGAATCGTCAAACTTATGTGGCAGTGGACAGGGCACATTGCTCGCAGAACAGACGGTCGATGGGGACGAAAAGATCTGGAGTGGTGACCGCTTACCGGAAGACCCAGCGTTGAAAGGCCTCCTACAAGGTGCACCGATAACCTGGTGAAGATCACGGGTAGCCGATGGATGCGAGACACACGTTGTTGTAGCGAAACTTGGGGGAGGCCTGTGTCCAGCAGTAGACATCTTTCGGCTGCAATGATGTTGATGATGATGATGATCATGACATCGTGTCTGAGGCTAAATCTAAATATAATAATAATAGCTCCCACTAATTTGCTTGTCATTCGCAATTTTCCATTTAAATGGTATTGATTGCTATCGTTTTCCATCAAGTTAATCGAGTCCCATTCACGCCATTTCACAATTATTTCGTTTACAGATTGATGATAAACGGAAAACGTTGTAAAACGATGTCTATTAAGATTATAAATGATAATAAAGTGCCCTTGTTACTTGTTTGTTTAGCAATCAACAGCTTAGTTGGACTTATGTCTAAACATTTTAAACAAAGTCATGACAAAAATTCACGACAATATTCCTTAAAGGAGTTTCGTGGAGATGTATTCTTCTTCTTCGACTTTTTAATACTGTTACGTCGAACGTATTTCACTGGAACGTTCGAGAATGTAGTCGAAGTTTCCAGAAGTTTCCACTACGTTCGAGAACATTCCATTGTGGTACTGTGTAGAAGTTCATAGATGTTTCTAGAATATTCCAGTATAGGATAGTTCTACAATGTTCTAGAAACTTCCATGACTGTATAAATAGGCCGGACGGCGGGCGAGTGGGTCTCAAGTTCGGTTAAGCAGTCGACAACCAATAGGGTTGAACTGCGAGTAGTCAATCACAAAAATAAAAAAAAGCGAGTGGGTCAGTCTGTTTTTGACTACAGATGCGAACGGAAGCGAGTACAAGCGATTACGAAGAGAATAGTGATTATAAGCGATTTAGTGTTTGTGTTAATAAGTTGTTGAATTAATAAAGGATATTTGGTTAATTAATTGGTGTACAATAATTTATCCCATACCCAGCTCGTAACAATACCTATAACTAACTATGTAAAACAAAAAAATCTTATTAAGTTAATATTGACCCACTTCCCGTTTTCCGATTGACCTGAATTTTTGCACACATGTTTGGTTTGGATGACAATGCATGGTTAGTTAAGAGGCGTTATTCTAAAAAAAAAAAAACAATCTGCCTAGCCTTTTCCCACTATCTTGGGGTCGGCGTCCAGCCTAACCGGATGCAGCTGAATACCAGTATTTTACAATGACGAACTGCCTATATTTTTCTTTTTTTTTTATTGTTGATAGGCACGCGTTTGACCACGTTTGACCACTATCTCACCTGATGGTAATCGATGATGTGGTAGAAGATGAAGCACGCTTGCCTAGAAGTAACCTATTCACTCTTGACTCAAAAACTCTCAGGTTGTAGCTATCAGGAAACACAGACTCCGGCAGGGCATTCCACTCCCTAGCTGAACGCACAATGAATGTGTTCTGACCTCCTCAACCCAGTACTGGGTAATACGATACCCCTTGGTAACTGACTGACTGACTGATTGTCAGACTTTCGGGCTGACGACCCGTAACGACTGTCAAAGATCCACGATTGACAGCCGGGACGAACGGCTTAATGTGCTAGCCGAGGCACCGAGGAGTCTCGGTATGTAAAGATGGTCACCCATCCATGGAACAACCCCGGCAAGCGTAGCTTAACCTGTTGGATCGATCCGTGCGGCTGTTATTACTTTAGCCACCAGCTCCTCAAGTGGCGTTATTCTTAATCTTAATACTAATATACTCGTAATACTAGTTATTTTGTATGAATTCTCACGACACGAGTATCAAATGAAAAGGTTTAACTTCATTTTATTTAAATTTAATTTCGCTGACATTATTCAATTTGCATTTCATTGTATAATTTAATTTAACTTTATTTTATTTGAATTTTATTTCAGTTTGCATTCTAATTAAATTTTACAGAATTACTAATTAATTTTATATAAATACATAACAATAATATAACTACTACATACGGCCGATTTCACCAATGAAACTAATCGCGATTAGTTTAAAATAAACTCAGTTCATGCGTTTAATTCTTCTTTAATTCTTCATTTTGCGTTTGATGAGTGATGATCTTGGCAAAGTGGCTGGTATCATTAGGTCATCATCATTCATCATCATCCACAGTGTGACTTCACCCAACGCTGCGCATATGCTTCTCTTTTCTTGAGTCAATCCCAACGTTCCTGTGTCAGTCTCAACCAGATTCTACCCATGATGGCATAAATGTATTACGTATTTTAGATGTATTACACCAACATTCCTAGTTCAAGTTCTATGAAATAAGTAGAAATTTTCTTGTTTTTTTTTTTTTTTTTTGTTTTAGCTGGCGTTTATTCTATTGCTAACCTAGCACTAATCGTGAAATAAACTACTACAGGGACTACAGACTACAATATAACGACTAGTATGCGTTTATTTACGTGGCATTGCACTGTACTTTTTTAACCGACTTCAAAAAAGGAGGAGGTTCTATGTTCGACTAGATGTATGTTTTTTTTTATGTATGTCCACCGATTTGTCTGTCAGTTGTGGACCGATTTACAAAATTCTTTTTTTTATCTGAAAGAACTCCCGAGGTTCTATATAAATTTTATCGAAATTGCTCGCTGAAGCATTTTATAACAAATTTTGAAAAACTGAACAAAAACAAAAAATACGTACCTATACATATATGACGTTTTGGTTTTCTCCAATTACGAGTATGTTTAAATTCCACGTTCCATGTTATTGGGGTTTTTAGTTCTGGGGCGTAAAGAATTAAAAAGTTTTTTTTTACAGTACAATATGCTGAGTAAACAGTCCAAAGTAGATGTGTGTCACGGTACGGAGATAGTGTCACGGTACGGAGGGCGTGTCTCGTTGCGGGACCGGAGTGGTGGTGTGAGTGACACGCAGAGGAGGACGTAGGAGTAGGAGGACCGTAGATGAGGAGTTGAATGAATAATAACACACGACGAGTTAACACATTATATTTGTTATTTACAACAGTGGGCTTTATTATAATATTACGAACACATACACTGTGACTAGTTACGTAGGTAATTAAATTGTATTAATGCACAATTCTAGGAAACTGGTAACTGACACTTGAAGAGTCAGAAAATAATGAGGAGCTTCTACTAGCTCCGCTCCAGAATTAGAACTGATTTTTTAATATATAAACGAGAGACATGACAGAGAAAACTAAGTAATTTTGAATTTGAATTTAAAAAAAGGTAGCAAAGAACGTAATTTTGGAATAGAGGTCAAAAAATAAACAAGGCTTTAACACTGCCTTGTTACATGTGTTTCCTGAATAGGTTACTTCTAGGCAGGCGTGCTCCATCGTTGACCACATCATCGCTTACCATCAGATGAGATAGTGGTCAAACGTGAACCTATCAATAAGAAATATATATATTATCTATACATTAATAAAAAACTGTTAAAGAACTTCGTCGTTTAAACCAACTTTCACAAAAAAACTTGGACAGTTAGTCCGCGCAATGAGTGGCCAGCCTTACGTCATGATTAAATTAATATTATGTATTGTTAACATGTTCATTGTTTAATGGAAAGAACCTCACCATACAGCCATTAAATAAGCTATATTCCTATACAGTATGAGTCACTTGTGGGTGCAGCCCATTACGTTTATTAGCTTCGTTTTAATTTAAATTTCTCTCTCCCGGGGTTCACTCGTGCATTCGGTCAAGGACAGAAGCATTTTATTATAATTATACTGCTAAACTACGACCTTCCAGCAAGGTTACAGTGGCAAAATTACTCAAACAGAATATTTTTATGTGTAACACCTTCATCTTCTTCATCTGTGGGAGAGATTTCGTGAAATGGGACGGAAGTGTGTAACAGGAAGTCGGGGAAGCGCGCGGTTTTTTATTTGACACATTAGCGCGCGCGGTGGTAGAGTTGCCTGTCGGATGACATTGACCTTCAATATCTTCAGAAGCAATGGATTCCCAGGTATGGTGTAGTGGAAAAAAAAAATCCAAATAATGGGTAGAATATGTGGCTTTCGGCTTCGGAAACTGTCTTTTTACACCCGAAATTTTACTAACAAATAGCAATATATTGATAAATCAAATTTTTTGTTTGAAATTCCCTCATTTGGTACGGAACCCGAAATGTACGAAGTTCAACACGCACTTGTTTCTTTATTTTTCGTTTTCATGGCATCTGAGTCGACTATCGTCGAGCATGTTGCCAAAGTGTTCGCCTACCGATGGAACCTTTAATTTGTGTCAAATCGTTCTGTTAACTTGAGAGTACCTGAAGCCTTATTAGTGAATAGTTAATGGAATTATCATAATTAAGTGACAACGGCTCAACGTAAGTGTGTAGTAAAGATATCGTGTTTGTTCCGGATTCTCAGCGTTTAAGTAAATTAGTTGTGTATGAAGTATTATAACGGGTGATGTTCTCCACTATCTCATCATATCCTACATACTGCAGATACAGTATCTCACAGTATCTACAGTATCCCAATATATTCCCATGTAAAAGCTATGAGTTTATTTTTTAACCAACTTTTACTTACTTACCGAAAAAAGAGGAGGTTTTCAATTCGTCTGTATGTTTTTTTTTTGCATGTTTGTTACGCGATATCCCCGCCATTTGTGAATCGATTTTAATGATTCTTTTTTTCTTTGGTAGGTCATACTTCAGAAATAATTCCATATAAATTATATTGAAATCGATTCAGCACTTTTTGAAAAAATCAACATAAACAAAAAATCTGTATACACAAATGACGTTTCGGTTTTCTCCAAATGTTCAAATTCTATGTTATTGGGGTTATCCATTCGGGCATAACTTTAATATTCAGTTTTACTTCTGGGTTACAACAACTAAAAAGTGAAAAATAAAAAACTTTTTTACAAAAAATACAACCGACTTCTAAAAATTACAAAATAACTTTATTTTCGGCAGTCGATGTCAAATAACGAAGCAACAAAATATAAACATCTGGTTGTTTTTTGTAAAGAAGTTTTTGTAGGTACGTAGTTGTGTAGGTATTTATTATTTCGAGATATTTTGTTCTTTTACAGCTAGGGAAACTATCTAAATCATTGGGTTGTTTTTATGAATAAAATGGTAACTTATGTAAGTGTTGGTTGTTGTTAGTTGGTGGTAGTAAACCTTATTATTAAAAGCTTGAACCGGTTTCTGAATTGAGAATTTTAGGTTGAATACTTTTTATGTACCTATGTGACTTTTTGAGATTTTGTATTCTAAACTGCTATCGAATTTGTGGTTTAAATTAAGTACCTAAGTACATTTATATATTTGCTTTTTTAATCGACTTCGAAAAAGGAGGAGGTTCTATGTTCGACTGTATGTACGTTTTTTTTTTTTAATGTATTTCCACCGATTTCTCTGTCAATTGAGGATCGATTTTGAAAATTCTTTTTTTATTCGATAGAATACACTCCCGAAGTGGTCCCACATAAATTTTATCGAAATTGCTTCATCGCTTTTTGAAAAACTGAACAAAAACGAAAAATACGTATACCTAGATGACGTTTTGGTGTTCTCCAATTACGACTTTGTTTAAATTCCACGTTCCATGTTATTGGGGTTTTTATTCAGTGTCAAATAACGAAGAAATAAAATACAAACACTGACTTCGGCAATTAAAGTTATTTTTTAATTTTTAGTGGTATTTTTTTTTTTGAAGTCGTTTGTTTTTTTTTGTAAAAAGTTTTTATCGCTTTGTGTTGTAATTATTTTTTGTATAACTGTTTGATGATACTGAGTGTTTAATTGTTATTGTTACGAGTCTGTGTTACTCGAAATAAACTGATTATTATTTCTAAAGCGTTGTCAATAACGCTGCAACTGGTAAAAAATAAAAAAAACAGTGTGATAGATATGTCCTCAAGTACATAATTTCATAACATATGGCTATTATTTCAGAGTGAATGATAAATGCCTACCCAACTTCACCGAGTGAGGTGGCGGTGCTAATGAAAATGTATGATTTCAGCTATTGTGACTGAGTATTGCCTGAAACTTGAATACGTCTACACCACAACTTTGTCGGGAGAATTTCTTGGTTAGAGGTACTTTTAGGTATAAACGAAATGGAACGAATAAGATAAAAGCAGTTGAGAGTCAGTACAAAGGCCGCCGTTACACACTGCTTAGCTATCTCGCACATCTTTGGTATAAAAGCACCCTAAAGTAGACATAACATAAATATTAGAGAAAACTGCAATAATAAAATCGTAACAGGTCAGGAGTTGCCAAGAGGCATGCTGCAAAAACTTTTCAAAACAAGCTTTTTATTTGATACTCGTATCATGGGGGTACATAAATCATTCTAAATATTTGGGAGTCCTACATATTAAATTTAGAATGATGTCACTTAGCTAAAAAAAAATCAAAACACAAAAAAAAAAACAAAAAACTAATAAAAATAAACAAAAACAAAAAAAAAATACACACAAACAACAGCAGCGCGCGCATCAGCGTGTATGCATTTCAGCTTAATCGGTTAAGAATATCTACTTTTTTATATTGGGACAAACACGCCACACTATTCTCAAACCACTGTATCGCCTGTAAGTTAGAATCAACAGTGGCGACCACCAGAAAAAACGCCGAGGCAATGAAGCTCGATGAGTCCCAGAGAAACGATTAAACTGTCTTGGGGGACCCAAGCAACGGCAATAATCAGGAAAGAACAGCGGAAGAGTAAGAAAAACATCTTTTTCACTTCCCTCCTGATCAAGCAGGAGACAGAACAAAGCTAGGCCATTGCACAAAGGGATATTAATTACAACTGCCGTTCCGTAACCGTATCTGTATTTTTTTTTTTGTCACAAGCCCGCCACACTATTCTCAAACCACTCTAACTTCTGTAAGCCAGAATCAATAGTGGCGACCACCAGAAAAAAACGCCGAGGCAATGAAGCTCGTCGAGTCCCAGAGAAACGATTAAACTGTCTTGGGTCCCGCAACGGCAATAATCAGGAAAGAACAGCAGAAGAGTAAGAAAAACATCATTGTCACTTCCCTCTTAATCAAGCAGGAGACGGAACAAAGCTAGGCCATTGCACAAAGGGATATTAATTACAACTGCGGATACACGTTTAAAATTTTGTTGCATGATTTGACCCATAAATACCAAATAATTAGCCTATTTCATCCCATTGCTGGGCAAACGCATCCCTCTCCTCTTCCACACAACTCTGTCCTTTGCTAGTACGGGCCAGTCCCTTCGGTATGAGTCGAGCTCGTCCCGCCATCTTAGCCTTTGTCTGCCGCGATATCTTCTAACTAATCAGGCAAGTTAAATAAGTGTCTCAAATGGTCCCCATTAAATTGTGTTAACAATACACAGACATACGATCGCAGCAATCGCGCTTCATTTGCTATTAGTTATTGAAGAGTTCCACTGTCTATCTCCGAATATCTTCATCAGATCCTAATGTATTATATACTAACCTTCCCTGAAAAATATGCATTTGAATAACGAACACCCCATCCAAATCGGATCATTACTTTTCGAGAAAATCGCGGACAAACAAGATACATACATACATATGAATCGAATACAGAAACTCCTTTTTTAAAGTCAATTAAATAGGGCATTAGGCTTAGACTATAAAAGGTTATAGACGGAGTGTCAAAATCCAGCAATCTGAAGTACCAGAATGAGAAGCCGGCTTGTATCTGTACACGCGAAATAAGCTCACGTAGACAAAATGAGAAACCATACCTATAACCATACGTCATCGTTACATTCGTCGAGGTCACTCACACATTTTAACGATCCTGCTTCATTTAATGTCCAATGACGTTCATCTATAACTTTTCATAGTCTAAGATCATAGGTATTAAAATTCACTTTAATTTCATAACTATGTTAGTAACACACAGCCTCCAGCCACGATTAAAGCGAAAGCAACTTACCCAAGAATTGGCTAACATTCAAAATGAAAGAATTTGAATGACATTCCAAGACAATGGTGCGGATTCTGTTTTGTACGAACTAAACTTAGTATAGTATAGTATAGTATAGGGACTCCGTTGTCCGCACTTAGACTCTCATTTGGTCCGTTGTGCGTAGTGAATCCTGGCTAATTCAGCCAGCCTAACTCCGCCCAGAAGCACAGAATCATCCTGGGAGATTCACAGGCTTCGCGGAGCGACCTCACCGTTCCGAGGATTTGTGCACGTTGGGTAGCCACGGCCACGCAATCCAGGATGACATGGGCGACTGATTCTTCAGCGTCAAAGCAGCCCCTGCAGAGAGGGCTATCCGTGGCACCTAGGTTGAAGAGATGTTTATTCAAGAGGCAATGGCCCGTGATTGTCCCTATTATTATTCTAAGGTTGGCTCTACTGAGACTGAGCAGTTTTTTGGTTAGTCGAGGGTGTCAGCTTGGCATGGCCATTCGCGACTGCCTGCAATCTGTTGCCCGTGACCATCTGTTATTGTGTAGTTCCGTGGTTCTTTGGCGGATCCATGCACGAAACTGCGAGAAAGGTAGGGGAAGGAGTGGGTACGGGCCCAACACTACCATCTCTGAACCCCTCTTCGCAAGTTCGTCCGCTGCATCATTGCCTAGGGATCCACTGTGCCCCTTAATCCACTGTAGGGTGATTCGATTTGATATCGATATACTCTCCAGGGCAAGGTGACACTCGTAAATTATCTTACTGTTAGTTTGTTTATTATCTAAGGCTTTGAGCACAGCTAAACTGTCTGACAGGAATTTAATTCCATAATCATGTATACCCAGGCATTTTACAGCTGTTGCCGCTTGTGTCAGGGCAACACATTCACATTGGAAGATTGAGCTGTGTTCGCCTAGTGGTATGTGAAAGTTAATATTGAGGTCTAGAGAGTGTACTCCAGCCCCTGAACCGCTTTGAGTCTTTGAGCCGTCTGTGTAAATGCGTACTTCATCGACTCCTGACTGGTCACTCTCTTCCTCTGCTGTTTGTATACGGTAGTTTTTATTGAAAGTTGGTTTATTGGGTGTTCTGTCACACGGGGCAGCGATAAGTGGTTGGTATTCAATCGCCCGTTCCAGGATTTCCGTGTGAGCACTAGTGTGGTTTTTGCCCCATATGCCTAAGTGCATAAGCCTGATGGCAGCTAGTGCTGCCTCCTGTTGTATGAATAGATCTAGGGGGGTTATTTGCAGGGCTATCTCCATTGCTGCTGTTGGGGTGGTTTTCATACAGCCTATGATAGCCGAACAAGCCAGCCTCTGGAATTTCTGTAGACTGTCCCTAGTAGTCGAGAATTTGGTCCTCGTCCACCACACCAGAGAGCCATAAGTCAGCATAGGTCTGATCACGGCTGTGTAGAGCCACAGCGTAATCTTTGGAGAGAGCCCCCATGTTTTTTCTAACATTTTTTTGCATTGATAGAGTGCTATTGTGCTTTTGTTGAGTTTGTGGTCAAGATGCCTGTTCCAGAGCAGTTTACTATCGAGGTACACACCCAGGTACTTGACTTCCTCCTTGACTGTTAGTTCGGTGTTGAAGAGCTTGGGTAGTCTATGGGGTCCTAGGACTCTTTTGTTGGTAAACATTATTAGTTCTGTTTTCGAAGGGTTGACCGAGAGCTCGTGTTTTGCACACCAGCTTTCGATTATTTTGAAGGCTTTCCTCATGAGATCACAAAGTATTCCCTCAAAAAGCCCGGAGATTAATATAGCTATGTCATCTGCGTAACCCACCGAGTAGAGACCATTAGCATTGAGCTCTGTAATGAGCTCGTTTACGACTAAATTCCACAGGAGTGGTGACAGCACCCCCCCCTGCGGACAGCCCCTGCTTACGATGCCTCGCGTGGTGGTGTTCACAGTAAACTGAATAGCTCGGTATTTTAACATATTGTGTACCCAATCAATTAGGGTTGGCGCAACACCGTGCACGTTCAGAGCTTGCCTGATGCTGGCAAAGTTCGTTTTGTCAAAAGCACCTTCTATGTCAATGAAGGCTCCTAGTGTAGGGTTTTTTATTTTGAGGGCACTGCCTATGCGTGCGACTACATTGTGAAGTGCCGATTCGGTTGATTTGCCCGCGCAGTAGGCGTGTTGGTTGGGGTGTAAGGGTATTGCCATTGCAATTTGGTTTCTGATTGTTCTGTCCCCAAGTCTCTCTAAAGTCTTTAGGAGGAAAGAGGTGAGACTTATTTATGGGTCTGAATGATTTGGGGTTGGTGTAGTCACCTCTGCCGGGTTTTTGAATAAATATGATTTTTACTTCGCGCCAGATCAGGGGGATGTAGCGGTGAGCCAGGCATGCGCGGAAGACCTTGACCAGGTGTTCCACTAATGGGTCTCCGCTCCATCTAAGCAGGGCTGGAAAAATGCCATCCATTCCTGCTGCCTTGAAAGGTAGGAAGGTGTTGATTGCCCATGTTAGTTTATCCTGGTCAATGACTTCAGCGGCCACAACCCAGTCCAGGTTGCTCGTGGCTTGCTCATCATAAGGCTCCCAGCTTTCCTTGGTTGCTATCTGGCAGCCTGGAAAGTGGGTTGTCATAAGTAATTCGCTAGTTTCTGTGTCGTTAGTTGTATAGGTGTTGTCTGGTTTTTTGAGACATCCTATCGAATGATCTGTTCCTGTGGCAAGACAGGTTTTAACCCTCATTGCCTGATTGCTATTTTCAATGTTTGTGCAGAAACGCCTCCAGCCGTTCCTACCTCTTAGGCGTATTAGGTTTTTATAGGTTCTGCGTTTCGTTTTGTATTGGTCCCAGTCGTCTGGCGACCTTGTGTTCATGGCTCTGTTGAACAGCCTTCTCAGTTTTTGCCGGTGTCTTTCTAGTTCTGGGCTCCACCAAGACTGTTTAGCACCCCTCCTGGGTAACGTGAGGGGGCAAGACTGCTCATAGCTAGATATTAGGATGTTAGTTATGTTGTTTACGTATTCGTCTAAGTTAGTTATAGGGATTTCAGCCGGAGGAGTAGTAAGACTACTTAGCCCTTCTCGGACTAGTCTCCTGAACTTAACCCGGTCTGTGTTACGAGGTATCCTTCTGGGCTGTGGTTTGGGTAGATTAAAGTTTAGGGTGTACCGGATCCACCTGTGGTCTGAGCATGATAGTTCGTTGGACACATGCCAGTCCTGTATATGGTTTGAGATACCTAGGGTTGTTATAGTTAGGTCAATTATTGTTTGAGAACGTGCGTTAATAAAAGTTGGTTCTGAACCTCTGTTGAGTAATACAAGATTATTGTTAAGAATAAAGTCAAGCATTTCCTCACCTCGGTTGTTGGTTTTGACATTACCCCAGAGAGTGTGATGTGCGTTGGAGTCGGTTGCGCTGATCAGCTCTAGTTTTTCCCTTTCACAGTACTCCACCAGCGATGCCAGCTCGGGAAGAGGCACGTTTTCGTCACCCGGTAGGTACGCCGAGGCGAGTACGATGTCCGGGAGATTCAGTTCTGTTCTGGGGAGCCTTGTTGCTGTCAGGTCTCTTGAACAGAATTCGTTTATTAAAAGGTTAGGTACATGTTTGGGGACGAAAATACAGGTTCGTGGGTTGTTAGTCGAGGTGCCCAGCAGCAACTTACCTCCAGTGTTGTTAAGACCACAGATTTTGCCACCCCTGATCCACGGCTCTAGGATAAGGGCTATGGTCATGGATTGTTTGTCCAGCACTCTGCGTAAGGTGGCCGTCGCAGTTTGACTGTGCTGGAGGTTGGTCTGCAGGATCTTAGTTGTCCCGCAGGGGAGAAGAGCAGAGGCTGCTGTCGTCGTCCCCACTCTCCTCTCCCACCGGAAAGCACTCCTCGTCCGAGGTGAGCCCCGGGGAGGGTGGATCCGTCGATGGTCCTGGTGTTGGTTCGGGCGCTGGGACTGTTTCCGAATCGGCCTCCACTACGCCCGCGCCGAAAATCCGCTCCACAGCCTCCTCGACAATTTCCATTTCCGCTACCAGGGGTGGCGGGGAGCGTGAGAGCGGCGGACCGAACTCCGGCCCGGGCGCAGCGGGGGCCGATGAGGTTGAAGGCGCGTCGACCACCTCAGCGTCGGCTATCCCCTCCAGGAAGCGGATGTATATGCTTCCCATGAGTTAGTAGACCCGCCTGTCCTGTTCTTTTATTAATTTGGCCATTGACTCCGGCACACGGAAGAACAAGCAAGTGCCCCGTGGTTCCTGTCTAACTCTCTCGTGTGTCAGAGTCCACGTGTCGATTCTCAAGTTTGGGTTCTGGCCATCCAGCAGAGTGAGCAGCTCTTGTGTTACTCTGTTGCAGTCGGGGACGAAGAGCATACACAGTGCTTTTTTCGGGATTTCTCCCTGAGGCCGAACAGTTAGTTTTGTCCCTGGTATTGGGGACGGCGTGGTTTCAATGATCCCTTTGAGCCAGGCCAGCGTGAAAGCGTCTTCGCACCATGTTTTCAGAACTCCTTCTGAGTAGTGGGCCTTGCCCCTGAAGTTAATTTTATTCGGTCTTGGTTTAGTTGGGTCACGGGCTGCTAAAACCAGTTCCCAGAGGTTTTCTTCAATAAGTTGTCGGATACCTTCCGCCTGCTCTTGCGTCATGTCCTCGAAAGGTTCCGTCATGACGGCGACGCACAGTTCATTATTCTTGTACGCCGCGGCAGCTTCGGCGTAGCTCACCGAAGGTCCGCCTGCCACAAGGGGGCGAGCAGTCTTGCTCTTTTTGCCTTCCCCTGTTGGTGTGACGGTGTCTTCGGGACGCGTACGCTTCTGCGCCCTTGCAGGTTCGTTTAATAATTGTTCGGGTTTTTTCCGCCTCCGAGGCCTGGCGCTGCGCTTGCGCTTTGTCGTGGCGTCCACCACTGATGGCGTCGCGGTAGTTTCCGCTACTGGCTCCGCACTCACCTTCTGACCCGTGGTGTCTGCCACGACGTTACGCTGTTCAGCTTGGGCCAGCGCAGTTAGGCGCTTCTTGGAGGACGTTGGTTTGCGGGTTACGGTGGTCCATGTATCTTTATTTGGGGATTGGATAGCGTCCCTAAGCGATGACATGTCGATCCCAGTTGTGTCTGTTTGTGAGGTAATTGTGGTTGTTTGTGGGGCCCCGGACAGTCTCGTCAGGCTCCCCTCTGAGGCCGCAGTCGCTGACGCAGCCGTGGTTGGCGCATCCACGACCGCAGTCGCTCTTGGGTTGCCATAATCAAGAACTGCCCTGGGCCGTACAAACGACGATGTGTTGAGGTGTGTCTCCGCTTCGGGTAGTCCTGTCGGGTTCATCTCAGGGATCGCAGACGCTAACGCAGCCGGAATTGGCGCATCCACGCTGGCGGATACCTTTGAGTCATCCCGTACAAGCGCTACCCTAGGCTTAGCGCACAAGGTTGTGTGTTGGTGCGCATCTTTGGTCGCTGATAAGGTTGGCATTGCCTTGGACGCAGCCTGTGTTGGCGCATACTTGGCGGTTGCCTTCCTTATAGCATCCTTAGACGCAGCTGGTCGTTTAGGTTTTTTGGTTGGTTTGGTTGTTCTATGCGTGTCTTGAGACACAGCCAAGGTGTTTGTGTTAGTTGTTGTTGGCGCATCAGAGGACGCAGCCTGAGTGTTTGTTGGTTTACTTGTCTCTTTATCCATGGTTTGGCTATGTTTGGTTTCACCGTCGGAGCTCTCCACCCGCCATGGAGCCCTCAGTCGGGGACGCCACTCGTTCCGCGAGTGACGCCAGAGCTACTCCTTCGGTATAGGGCCAGTTTGAAGGGAAGTTGACGAACCCGCACACGACGGAGGATCACGCGACTGTCCACGGCACGAGACTATGCCGCAACTCATCCCGCAACCCCACGCCGCGCCGGCTGCCCCCCCCAACAATCCGACCCTCGCATGACAGCCCGCTTATGGGATGCCTCAGCCGATTGATCGTAGATAGCTACTCCACGACCGCCCGTGTAAGAGGAAATCCAGGCCAAAGTGGCGTGTTGTGTGCAACCTGCTCCACTCAACCAGCAAGACCCCTTCATCCCCCCGTACGGGTCCCCGCGCACGGCACAAACACGCGGGAGGTCATCACTATCCACCATCTGCTCTTGTTTGATGATGGACACCCAGGGGCATGACCTCGCTACCCCTGCGTTAAATCGCCTGGAGGTTTCGGTTACGTCTAATTCTTAGGGAATTAAACCAAAAACGGGGTGGCAACCACGAGAAGGTAAACTCACCAGACTTGTCTTGAGGATCTACACGACTGTAGCGCTCTCCCTATAAACCCCGCCATCTTATCCCCTCTGAAGGAGGAGATAAGATAGGTTTGTATCTATACTACCAAGCAAGCAAAGCGTGTCGTTGTGCAACCGCAAAAGCATACATACAAACCCCCCCCTATACATACGAACTAAACTTAATTTAAGCTATTCCTATCTTTCTCTCTCTAATAAAACAAGAAAGAGACGGACGTAAATTAGAGCTGTCAAATTAAGTTGAACTAATATTTGCATACAAATTAAGTGTACACGTAAAAACATGTCGATTAAAAACACGGTGATGCGCAAGGCGTAAACTAGTTTGACATCTCTAACTTAGTTCATAGCTATAACCGTCCTTTTCTCGCACTGCCTTTTAGTAAAAGACAGCGATTCTCTAATTTTAGTTTAGTTATTATTAAGAGAATCGGCACCAATGTCAAATTAACCGTGCGTCGGCACATCGGCCAATTCACTTATTATACTAAAATTCATTACAAGACAATAGAATAAGGTACACCAAACATATCGAATCATACGCATAAGAATGTACATCTCAAAAAACTAAACAAGACGATACAAACGAGATTACTTCGTATTCCACTTTATTCATGAATATGAATACAAAAACATTTGAGGATGATCCTCGATGAACGCGTTCTGCCTATATGTGAAAATCGTTTATGCTAATATTAAAACACGTGGCGAGATCGCGAATGATGAAAGGTATCAAACGTTTACTTGTACAAACATTGGTTATTGGAGGTAACACTTAAAGCTCAGTACTTAAGTACATGTATATAATATACAAAGTATGTATAAAACGATGTCGGGTTAGTTACACAATTTATAACTCACTAGCTCATTATAAATTAAAGTCTTTATGTGCTATTCAAGACTAATCTATTTTTATGCCCAACATCCAGATTCGTTCAGCCATTCTGTTGTGATTGAGGAACAAACATCCATTCATACTTTCGCATTTATCGTTAAAAAAAACCGGCCATGTGCGAGTCGGACTTGCCCATGAAGGGTTCCGTACCATCGTACAATATTATACGCGTCTACTTGTTGCCATTATTAAGATCGAGCAAAAAAATCCAGAAATAACACGTTTCTAGTAGGCCCCCTTTCATTTTTAATTAATTTTTATTATTTGTTGTTATAGCGGCAACAGAAATACACATTCTGTGAAATTCCTACCTGTTACGGATCATGACCGCTGACAGACAAACGGACGGACGGACAGCGGAGGTTTAGTAATAGGGTCCTGTTGGTTACCCTTCAGGAACGGAACCCTTTCCCTTCCCATAGATTTTGGAGTCTGAAGAAAAAAACAAGCTTCACGCATTTATGCCATAAATGTTAAAACGTAGATGGATTATTATAAATCCATTAAAACCAGCCTAACAAGATTTTCCTTAAAAGCCATTTAACCTCGAAAATTCTCGTAGATTCGTCGGAATAGTATCTACTCGTAATACTTAGACGGAAACCACGGGAAATGTTAATAATAAATGGGAGATTGAAGTAAAGAAGGATTTGCTGGAAACTGGGACATTCGAGACGTCAAGGGTACGGCTGAGGCTGTGATATCATAGATACATTGTAGGAGTTAGAGTAGGTCAAGTACGCCTTATTGTGTTCATACTTATTCAGACTTATATTCTAGTAATAATAATGGAAGTGAATTCAAATGGATTTGCGACTGTTATTAACTTTTTTTTGAGATTTAAAATAACTATCAAAATGTAAGTCTTGTACCTGTATTTCTCGTGGGAAAAGGCAATTCGCGAAAAAAGCGTGTGAGCAGTGGTGGCCCCAGTATTGGCCGCGACTTACAAGTTGTAGAGTTCTAACCCAGCCAGGCACTTTACTTTGTATGAATTATTTCATTACCACTGCTCTCAAAACGGTGAAGGAAAACATCTTGAGGAAACCGGCAAAAATTCGAAGACATGTGACATCCACCAACCCGCATTGGGCCCGCGTGGTGGATTACGGCCTGCACCCTCTCACAGAGAGGAGGCCTGTGCCCCAGCAGTGGGGACATTAAAAGACTGATGAGGACCCTTTCAGGCAAATATGCGGGTTCTATGCGTTTTGTGTCATAATTATTAATGTATATATTTATCTATAATGTATTTATTGTATATATTATTATAAATAGTACACCTAAGACTACCTACAGTACTGTATTTCCTTTTTTCTTTAAAATCCATCCAAAGGTTGTCTTGAAAAGATCGCTTTTAACGATAAGGCCGCCCATTGTGTCACCCTATGTAATGTTTTCCTCATATTTTTATTGTAATTTATATGGTGTACATAATAAAGAGTATTCTATTCTATTCTATTCTATGAACAATAATTATAATAAAACAATTCCACCGGCTTTACCCGCGTGAAACCAAAAGTATCCCACGGAATCAACAGATTCGGGTCTGGTTCATAATATCGACAATCACACCACCAAATAGAAAGACGAAAGATAGTATATACGCTGTATCGACAGCACACTAAATCGACGATAGTCTACATCGGCAGTACATCAAATCGATAGTACGCTGTATCGACAGTATACATTAAATCGATAGTACGCTGTATCGACAGTATACATCAAATCGATAGTACGCTGTATCGACAGTATACATTAAATCGATAGTACGCTGTATCGACAGTATACATCAAATCGATAGTACGCTGTATCGACAGTATACCATATCGATAAAACGTTGTATCGACAGTATATCATACCCAGACCCGAGCCAGGTTTAAATAAAACACGGCCAAGTGCGAGTCGCACTCGCGTACGAAGGGTTCCGTACCTAAAAAAATGTCAAAAAAATCATGTTTGTTGTATGGCCCCTTAAAATAAATATTTTAGGGGGCTCCCCTTAAATATTTATTTTATTACATCGTCTGTGAAAATTTCAACTGTCTAACTATCACGGTTCATTAGATACAGCATGGTGACAGACGGACAGACAGACATACGGACGGACAGCAGAGTCTTAGTAATAGGATCCCGTTTTACCCTTTGGGTACGGAACTCGAAAAACTAGCTTTTTCAAGTGAAAACTTCTTTAGGCGCGTTGAGCATTTTTCTTTAAGTTTTCACTTCTGTCGGCACTCCCGGAGTGCCACTCTTTTAAAAGTTTATTCACAATTTGTTTTTGTATATATTTCCTTTCCCTTTCGAGTAGATGGTGAACATTTTTTTTATAATTTGAGATTACCTTGCATTTTTAATAGTTTAAATTAGGACCATTACAAATATAATATGCTTAACTATGTACATCATATAAAATATATCTTACAATTATCTTCCTCGCTAAACCTTCACATACAGGAGACCACATCAATAATAAACAAACTAGTTCAAACTATCCACAGTTTAATAGTCCACATAGTTCTTAACAACAAGCACTTAATTAAGCAACTGTTACTACACTAATTAATATATTCCGTAACGATGGACCGCTGAACTATGGGTAAAGTTCTCCACCCTATAACTAGGGCCGTCTCCGTTATATTGAAGATTTATGCCCGCTACCCTACCCGTCGGAAAAGCACGTACTTCGGAAAATTGTGCAGTTAACACCCCTGAAATATGGTTATCGGGAAAAATTAGAAGCGGTTTTTTGTTACAAGACAAGCTATCTAGGCACTAGTAAAATGCCGTCATATTATGAGACGTTTATGGGATATAAAGAAGCCAACGTGTCATTCAACCAGGTATCGTTTGTAAAATATCTCAAACAGTTTTAAAGACAAGCAAAATCCATTATAAAGTTGGATTTGTCACACTAAAGGGCAAAGTATCATAAACATTCATTGCACGTACAGCTAGAGAGTGGAATTCTCTACCGGAGTCTGTGTTTCCTGTAAGATACAACCTGGGAGTCTTTAAGTCAAGAGTGAATAGGTTACTTCTAGGCAAGCGTGCTCCATCTTCGACCACATCATCGCTTACCATCAGGTGAGATAGTGGTCAAACGCGAGCCTATCAAACATAAAAAATAAAAAAAAATGCCGCAAATATTTTAGTTTCTGAACATCCTTAGTTTTGTACATTTCGTAAAATTGTCGTCTGTTAAAGGTCATGGAATAATAATAAAACGCCATATCATATTTAACAGTATATTCGAAAGATACACATACATATTTCAATTGTCACATAACTCAACAGAGAAACCATTTGGATGATTAAAAACTTTTGTCGTTCACAGTTTTACATGTTATGCTTGCTTCCTTACTTCTTGTAACTGTATAAACAAATCTTAGATTTTAAAATTGACCCACTTCCCGGTTTTCAATTAAGCTGAAATTTTGCGTACATGTTAAGTTTAGATGACAATGCATGTTTAGCTAAGTGACGTCATTCTAAATCTAATGTGGCGGACTCCCAAAGATGGTGGATCACTTATTTTGTAAGCATTCTCATGATTTGGTTATCAAATGAAAGGGTTTGCCGAGGAGAACACGAAAATATAAAAATTAAAAATAAAGTGTGTTATTTGGATTTTTTAAATTAAAGAAAATTATTATTGTGCAAAGGCTAGTCCTTCATGGTAGTTTTCTACACAAGATGACATAAATTTACATGCCTAAATTATTACCCGAGTAAAAGTGTTGCATTTTCAACGCTCAGCTCAGCACCGAGAGTTCAAAATCCGACAAAGTAATTATATTTAGACATTCCATAAGGCTTATAATAAATTCGCTTTTTCTAATTAAAGTTTTCAGTTGAGTTCGTTAAATCTGCTTTATGGGTGTATTACATGAAAATAAAAAAAAAACAGTGTTAATCTGATAAATTATTAAGGTACTGAAGCATTTATCCCACAGGAATATAATACCCGAATAAAAAGAAATATCTCATGTCATTATCTAAGTTGGTCCATCTATATTCCAATTTTTTTCCAAATACGTTTAGCGTAACAGCCGCACGGTTCGATCCATCAGGTTAAGCTACGCTTGCCGGGATTGGTCCATGGATGGTTGACCATCTTTACATACCGAGACTCCTCCGTGCCTCGGAAAGCACGTTAAAAGCCGTTGATCCCGGCTGTCAGTCGTGAATCTTTGACAGTCACGGGTCGTCAGAAGCCCGACAGTCTTACCAAGGAGTATCGTATTACCCAGTTACTGGGTCGTGGAGGTCAGATAGGCAGTCGCTCCATATAAAATACTGGTATTCAGCTGCATCCGATTAGACTGGAAGCCGATCCCACGATTGTTGGGAAAAGGCTATTCAGACGTTTAGCCATTGCAGCAAAGGAGTAGTGCGTAATCGAACCCGCGACGTTCTCGTAACGTTCTCGTCTCAGCTGCATGCAATTGTCTGATAGATTTTAACCATTGTTTTCTAAATCTACCCATGGTACAGCCCAAGTTTAAAGGGAATAGGGGAATCCCAAATTGTTCTCGTGACTTACCATCCTTGAATTTGATCCGTGGGTATTAGCGACACTATCGAATGGTGTCATTATTCTCCGTATCTACACAATGTTTTTGATTTTTTTTCGGTTTTCGGTGTTTGTATTTTATTTCTTCGTTATTTGACATCGACTTCCGAATTTATAGTTATTTTTTAATTTTTAGTGTACTTTTTTTTTTGGAAGTCGGTTGTTTTTTTTTTTGTATAAAAGTTTTTTTTTTAATTTTCACTTTTTAGTTGTTATACCTCAGAACTAAAATCCCCAATAACATTAAAGGTGGAATTCAAACATAGTCGTAATTGGAGAACACCAAAACGTCATCTAGGCATACGTATTTTTCGTTTTTGTTCAGTTTTTCAAAAAGCGCTGAAGCAATTTCGATAAAATTTATATGGGACCACCTCGGAAGTAAATTCTATCGGACAAAAAAAGAATTTTGAAAATCGGTCCTCAATTGACAGAGAAATGGGCGGACATACATAAAAAAAAAAGCCGTGTGGCACTCGGAGACTGCCGCGGTAAAGCTATTGCATAGCATTTTTTACCAACTTATGCAATTATAATTATTTATTTATTTTATTTATGTGTGTGTGTACTTATGTACGCACGTAAGAAGTTACACTTCTTTGGCGTAACAAGATAAATATCATCATCATCATCATCATCATCATCACCATCATCATCATCGTTATCGTCGTCATCATCATCATCATCATCATCATCATCATCACCATCATCATCATCATCATCATCATCATCATCATCATCATCAATATCAACAACACAATATCATCAAAAGTCAAAAGTTAAAAGTTGTGCTATTCATCGATAGATGGCAAAACTAAAAAGTATCACCGCTGTGCCGGTCGGAGTGGGGGGTGTTAGGTTATTTTCGTTACGGAATTTCTGGATTCGGTCTCCACGCTCAAGGCCCGCGATAGAAGCTATGCAATAGCTTAAAAACATACATAAACCCTCCTCCTTTTTCGAAGTCGGTTAAAAATCGGGCCGAAACATCTTTGAGTTTTTTTTGCTATTCCTCATAGTTTCGGATTTGGCCTTCTCATTCCATATAGTGAAATGATTCTTACATGAAATAGGCTTGAACCGCACTAGACTACACAATGATTTCATAATATTTTATAAGAAAAAACCGGCCAAGTGCGAGTCGGACACGAAGAGTTCCGTACCATAAACCGATAAAATCACGTTTCTTGTATGGACCCCCTTTAATTTTTATTTTTTGCTGTTACAGCGGAAATAGAAAAACAAACTCTCAGAAAAATTGTTTAGTTATAAAGGTTCTTAAGGGTCAATTCACACCAAAAGAGCGTCGAAGCGCAGCGCAGTTTCAGTGTCATATGAATTTTAGCTTTATTTACTCGAGTCGCGCGGATGCCCGCGGCGGCGCGGGAATCCGCGCCGCGACTCGAGTTTCTCATGCGATAATAAGTATTGTAGTAATGAAAATAAAGCTAAAATTCATATGACACTGAAACTGCGCTGCGCTTCGACGCTCTTTTGGTGTGAATTGACCCTAAGAGACAACCTGCTGGCACAGACAGACGTAGTAATAATGTTGCATTGGTTACCCTTTGGGTACAGACTCTAAAAAGAGCTAATAGTTTTTAGACAGTTTCACTTTATCTATTATGAATATGGATTTCCCCATACCATCCCAGGAAAAAAAAGCAAATTGTGTCCATCTGAAACAAACGCGCGGGAGGTCAAAGAAAAGATGGATGGATTGTGTGAGGAGTGATATGAAAGAAAAGGGAGTTTGTGATAGCGTGACGGCTGACAGAATGGAAGAAAAAACGTGTTGCGCCGACCCCAAGTAACATGGGATAAGGGCAGGAAGATGATGATGGTAACCCGGCAGGCACCGCCCATTACCGATCGGTAACGTTACAATAGATTTTAAATTGTGTCTGTTCATCGAATGAACAAAGACCTGTTTGTCTGTTTGTTGCGCCGACCCCAAGTAACATGGGATAAGGGCAGGAAGATGATGATGATGATCACCGTAAGTAATATTTGTGTTAAGTATACTTACTACGAGTATCCTAGCCCACAAAGTAGTTGTTAAATCGTGAACATTTCCCAATCAGCCATTATATTTGTCACCTGCTCCAGTGACAATTTAGATATACGAGTACTTATAGACCGGTAAAATAAAAACATAAAAAGTTTTATAGTTTTATTGACTAGCTGCTTGAACTGCCGCGTGAATGTCTAAAATTAACCCAAGAGAACATACTCCCGGTATAAAAAGTATCATAACTATGTGTTATTGCGCAATGAACTTGTACGAGTTGCGTAAGACGGTAGCGGTAACTGGGTCACCATCGACTGCACCGAACGTCAATATGCGTCGCGGAGCAGGCCTCGATCTATCGGGGGCAAGTTTCGGGTCACCAATATTGTCTTCGCCGTGACCGTCGAATGCCGAGCCTGCAGAGAGCGCACCGTGCGTGCCCCGCAGCCCCGCTCCCGCCCCTGCAGCTCCTCCCCGCGCCGCTGCATGAATTATCCGACCTGTCAGTCAGCGGGCCCTGACAAAGTCAGCGAAAAATAACGTCCGTGTGAGCATTATCGATCCTCCCCCCATGGAGCCCGTGCCTGGAAAGATATCAAAGGGAACTAAGGATGGTTTCGTGATTGTGCAAAGGAGGAAGCGCCGTCAGCAAACCAACAGGAACCGCTGCGGCACGGCCCTCACGGAGCCTAACGTAAATATACGTGCCAGCACGGCTCGAGGAGATAGCCGTGGTAGGGGTTTATTTCACCCAGAACCGAACTCTCGCCGAGTTCCACAACTCCCTCGCGGAGTTGAGAGACGTCGTCGTCGGGTACCGTTCTCTCCCTATGCCTGCCCTCGGGGACGTCAATGCTAAGAACTTGGCTTGGGGTTCCCGGTACACGGACACACGGGGCAGGATGGTGGAGGACTGAACTCTGGAGACAGGCCTGGTCGTTCAAAACCAGGGTTCTGTCCCCACGTGTGTGCGGATGCGGGGTGACTCAGTGGTGGACATTACGTTCGCCAGCTCCGCTTTGTCACCGCGTGTCGTTGACTGGCGCGTCATGGAGGAGCTGGAGACGTAATCCGATCACCGGTATATCCGGTTTGACGTCTCCGCCCATAAACAACGAGGCTGAGTGGTTCCAGGAGGCTTTGTTCGAGATTTGCGACGTGGCAATGCCCCGGATCCAGCCTTGTGCTCGGCGCCCAGGTGTACTGGTGGTCGCCGGACCTGCGTCAAGCGTGCATAGTCGCGCGGTGCCGGTACACCAGACACCACAGGCTCCGTAACCGCCCGCCGGATACGGAAGCCATCGAGGCGGAGCTGTACGAGGGGTACTGAGCGGCAAGAACCACCCTCCAAGTTGAGATAAAGCGAACCAAAAAACTGGCCTGCGAGGAGTGGCTGGGGACTCTGAACAGAGGTCCGTGGGGGCGCCCATACAAAGTGGTGCGGGATAAACTCCGCCCGTGGGTGCCTCCGCTGACGCAGAGTTTCCGGCCTCAGCTCATAGGGGGCATGGTGAGCGCTCTGTTCCCTTCGAGAGGGGACCATACTCCCCCGCCTATGGCTCCGCCTCCTGCGGTGCCTGATGCGGACCAACCTGACGACGACGATGCTACCGAGGTGACCGAGGTAGAGCTGAGAGCGGCGGTGCGTAGGCTGAATGCCAAAAGCACCGCCCCAGGACCCGATGGCTTTCATGGGAAAGTCTGGGTCCCTGGCCTTGGAGGAGGCTCTCGGGCCTCGACTAAGACGGCTCCTAAGCGCATGCATGGCGACGGGCCAGTTTCCGCTTCGTTAGAAGACGGGGAAGCTGGTCCTGATCAAGAAGCCGGGGCGCCCCGCGGACTCTCCGTCCGCTTACCGGCCCATTGTGCTGCTAGACGAAGTGGGCAAGCTTTTCAAAAGAGTAATTGCAGACCGCCTCGTCCGGATCTGGTGCAGGGATCGGTCCTGGGGCCGCCTCTGTGGAACATCGGATACAACTGGGTGCTACGCGTCGACCACCCTAGCGGCGTCAGCGTAGTCTGCTACGCTGACGACACGCTGGTCCTGGCGCAGGGGTGGTCGCACGAGGCAGTGCCCCACATTATGACACGCGAGGTTGCGACAATTGTGGAGAGGATCCGGAAACTGGGACTCGATTTGGCATTCCACAAGTCCGAGTTCGGAACGCGCCACCGTCAGGTTCCCATATAACGGTAGGAGGGGACGATGAAGTACCTGAGACTCGTCCTCGACAGCCGGTGGAACTTCGTCGTGCATTTTCGACGTTTGGCTCCCAGACTGGAGCGGGCCGGGGCTACTTTGAAGCGGGTCCTGCCCAATCTAGGGGGTCCAAACGCCTCCTGCCGTTGGCTCTACACGGGGATCGTGCGGTCCATGACCCTCGGGCCATGGGCCCTACGGGGCACCAGTGTGGGCGCGTGCCTTGAGACGGCGACCAGCTCGCCGGTTAAACGCGTCCCAAAGGGTGATGGCCATTTGGATGATCCGAGGATACCGCACGGTCTCTTGTGAGGCGGCGAGACTCCTTGCCAGACTGTCGCCATGGGATCTGGAGGCCAAGGTCTATGCGCTGCTCTGAGAGTGGCGCGAGGAGGCCAAACGCCGGGGCGAAACTCCGCTGCCGCGACGTGTCGTGGCAGCGGATTGGAGCAGTGGCTCGGTGGACAGGGCTCCGGCAGGATCTCATGGCGACATGGAGAAAGCGACTGTCGCAACCCAGCGCTGGGCACGCCACCATTGCGGCGGTAGTGCCTCTCTTTGAGGAGTGGCTGGAGAGGCGTCACGGCGTCCTCACCTTCCGCCTGACGCAGTTTCTCACCGGACACGGTTGTTTCGGGTGGTTGGTTCCTTTTTCGGATCTCTACTGCGCGACTGCGCGGATCGCCCAGAGGACACGGTGGAGCGTACGGTGGAGGTCTGCCCCGCTTGGATGGAGCACCGCCGTGTCCTCGTGAATGCGATAGGCGGTAGCGACCTCTCGCGCCCGGCCCTGGTTCAGGCCATGGTACGGAGCGAGAGGGAATGGGAAGCAGTCTCCTCCTTCTGCGAAGCAGTAATGCTCGCGAAGGCCGAGGCGGGATAGATGAGGGAGACTCAAGTAGTACGGAGTGGCCCGCACGCCCCCGGCCACTACCGTTGCAGAGTACGCATGGGGCGTAGGACCGTAGACCCGGGCCTGCGGACGGCGAGCAGTGGCCAGCTCGCCGTCCGATCAGTACCAGGCCCGTGAGTCGACGGTGCGTAGTGTTCCACGCGCACCTCAAAGAGATTTTTTGTCAGCCACAAACATAAAAATAAGTACCAGCTGTCCTTTAGTGACACAGTGAGAGGAGATCATGATATTACATGCAGACATGTTAGATGAAGTTGCCGTGACAATAATACATTTAATTAATAATATGGAATACAAAATTTCTAAAGAGTAGAATCGCTTGAACTAGTAGTAAACTAAGCTTGTGGTTATTTGTGTATGCGAGTGTTGCGTGTCTATATTTAAGTGTATGTGTAAAAGTGTGTATGTGCGTGTGCGTGTATATGTGTTTGTTACATTGGTTACTTAACTGGGTGAAAGAGATTCTCTGTCTCATCATAGGTAAGTTTTAGTAGCCAATCAATCACAGTTTTTTTACAGTCATGTTTATGTTTAGGATTAATATTTAATAATTTGTTTGCCTTGGCATACAAAAATCTTCCGAGGAAACAGAAAAATCTCTGACTGTATTCCTTCATTAACAAATACAATCATAATAAAAATATACCATAAAATGCCAAATACTAAACTGCATCCAGTGATGGATTATTTTTTGTAAATATACAAATTCTTTTTAATTTTAATTTTCATAGCAAATCCTAAGTAAATCGAATAAATACTTTATATTTTGCAATAAAGTGCAAGCATTTGTCGTCGCGTATCTCTTTTTTTTCTATGCAGTCCGAGAGTGACTACGCTTTAGGTAATGTCTCAGCCTTAATTATATACACGTAATTAGCCAATATAAAATAGATCTTATGCCTCTTAGGCACACTATACACTCAAACAAGTTGTCTAAATGAATAAATAAAAAATAAAATAAATAAAGGGTCAGTGGGTCGTCTTAGTTCCTCGATTTTAATATTAACAATTCCTTCCTTTTCGTATCGAAATACTCTTTTTGAAAATCGAACGCGAAGTATAAAAGTAAAGAAGTAAACGAGGAATTAACGAAATAAAGAGAATTTTATCGCCAATTGCCGTTGACCGTTCAAGTGTGGCCACTCAGTTTATCGCGAAAATTGTCGGAATATTTACCGGGTTGTTTATGGTAATTATGGGCATTGACGTTGAATATTTGTGATTTCAAGGGAGCCAATTTAGGAAATTGGAAGGTGTAATAACAGTTAGAACAGTTAGAGTCCGATTTAGTGAGATTGGAAGGTCCTGATTTGACTTCCTAAATTGTGTAAGATTTAGGATAGTGTAATCGCATTACTACGACTTAGAGCTAAGTGTTGCCAATTTAGCGATTTTGTCGCTAGAAATGGGCTATTAGTATGTTTATATTTGTTTAATTAAATTATAATTTAATTTCCAAAGGCCCCTTTCCCAGAAAAAAAAACTGGGTCCGCTCTTTTTTTCTTGGTCCGCTCCTGATAGAATCACTTTTAGAGACTTTATACAACTTTTGATTTTCTGTCTAGCGGCTAGAATTTGTAGGAGTTATCAACAATGCCGATTTAGGATTCCAATTTAAGAGTCCAATTTAGTTTAATGTGATCGCTAGCTTCCAACTGTCTTGTTAGATTGTTCCTAAATTGGCTCCCTTGAAATCGGATGGTATAGATGAGCCTCTATTCCCTAACTAAAAGTGATGTCAAATCGCAACAAATACTCAAATAGAGAATACCGACATTCGTCACAACGACCGAAACTCAGAATTGGCTAAAATCAACATATTTTATGGTAGATTTAATAATAATTAATATTGTATTTTCATTCAAACTTCCGTAATAATCTAGAAGTTTTAGTAAAATTCACAACTTATTTTTTATTAAATGTGCTACATTTCATAAAAAATAAGTTGTGACATAACACATCCCATGAAAAATATGCAAGAATTAATTAAATTTAACACATATATTTTCAATAAGCTAACACTCGGCAGCACGTGATCAATGTGTCACTGTCTTTCCTAGGATTACTTGGTGGGCGGAAACAGTTCCCACTCTAAGTGCCCGCGACCCGCCTGCCTTAAATAGTCCAGGCGAGATTTTGGCGTTTTAGGCGACGAGGCGTTTGCTTCCTCGACGCCTCCTTCTCACGATCCCGCTCGGCGGTCTCCTTCTAAACCATCAAGGTTTCATAAAAAGAGGCAACTTTCCTCCAGTTTTCTGTATCTGTGAGACAGGTCTTTTTTTTGGGTGGTTGGAAATTATTCAATGACATCTCCCGCTCTGGGTGCGAGCGGGAGGGCGTCTCAGAGCTTACTGACTAAAACCCACCCCTGTTCTTTCCCTGCCCTGAGTGCCCAGGGGCGCGGTAACTCTGTTTCGAATTTGTCCACAACCCCTGGGCAGAAATCAGAGACAGGTCTGCCGCTCAGAGGCCCACGCAGCGTGTGCTGAACAGAATCTAGGTCTAGGAAAATTGCCTCCAGGGGAGCAATTTTCCGTGGCCTCATGCCCCATTCTATTCAGGTGCTCAACGAAGCAACCGTATCCAATCAGCGCGAAATGGGCTCCTCTCTTTTACACAAATATTATTAGATTAGAAGCCGAATATTAATTAAAAAACTACTCACAAACATTCTCCAGTCATGTTACCCGCACATAGCTTTTTTGGCTTTGTAGAAATTCCAGGAAATCCCGTACTGAATGTACTGAGTACAGTAAACACAACAAACAAAATAAGTAAGAGCTTCATATTTTGTGCTCACTTGTACGCTACCGACAGATGAATAATAAAATTTATGCGAGTAACATCGTTCTTATCTTCATAAAATATACTGGTAATAATATACTATAATATTTAGGTATCTAAATAGGTTTTATCGTTCACGCAACTCAAAAAGAAGGAAAAACCAAGTGGCAAAGTGTGTAAAAGTAAAAGTTCGAGACTGTCAACGCTGTACTGTGACGTCACTATTACCTCGATACGCCTTTTAGATCTTATTTTTTGTCCTTATATGAATAATTTTACTAATTTTATGTGCTTTGGTCAAGCAAATGTTACGCCGGGAGGCAGGGAGACGTCATTTCTCCGAAACTGTTCACGGCCGCAATGGAAGATGTCTTCAAGATTCTGAACTGGAGAGGGCTAGGCATTAATGTCAATAGCGAGTACATCACTCATCTTCGATTTGCCGACGATATAGTCATCATGGCTAAGACTATGGAGGACCTCAGTACAATGCTCGATGACCTCAGTAGAACTTCCGAAAGAGTGGGTCTTAAAATGAACATGGACAAAACCAATGTCATGGTAAATACCCATGTAGCACCCACTCATATCAAGATCGAAGACTCTACACTCGAAGTTGTAGACGAGTACGTCTACCTGGGACAAACGGTCCAGTTAAGTAGGTCTAACTTCGAGAAAGAAGTCAACCGTCGAATCCGACTAGGCTGGGCGGCGTTCGGGAAGTTGCGTGGTATCTTCTCGTTTCACATACCACAGTGTCTCAAGACGAAATTCTGTGATCAGTGCGTGTTGCCAATGATAACTTATGGAACCGAAACGTGGTCGCTCACAATGGGCCTCATCAGAAGGCTTATAGTCACCCAAAGGGCAATGGAGAGGGCAATGCTCGGAGTTTCCTTGCGTGATAGAGTCAGAAATGATGATATCCGCAAGAGAACTAAGGTTACCGACATAGCCCGAAGAATCGTCAAACTGAAGTGGCAGTGGGCAGGGCACATTGCTCGCAGAACAGATGGTCGATGGGGCCGAAAAGTTCTGGAATGGCGTCCGCGTACTGGAAGACGCAGCGTTGGAAGACCTCCCACAAGGTGGACCAATGACCTAGTGAGGGTCGCGAGTAGCCGATGGATGCGAGACGCACAGGACCGATCATTGTGGCGACACTTGGGGTAGGCCTATGTCTAGCAGTGGACGTCTTTCGGTTGAAATGATGATGATGATGATATTCCCGATTATGTAATCGAGGGAAGAAAGAAGGTATTGGGAGTGCCAACTCTAATTTATTTTTCTGTTACTCTACTACACTGTCTTGTGATTACCTTAAATAAAGACACAGTAGCCTTGGCCATCTACAGGCCCCCCGGGTACAGAAATATTGATAACTTTTTACAATCTCTTAATCATCTACTATTAAAATACTCATCTAAGCAAAATATCATATTATTGGGAGACATTAATATCAACATTGCCGAACACAGTGCTGACAACAATTTTTCTGCATACCTAGATATGATGGCGTACCATGGTATGATGCCTGCATACACAGTACCTACACACAATAAAACATGTTTAGATCACACGTTTCTGAAGACTAAACTAACAGCTCGTTGTCTTATACTCCAAACAACAATAACAGACCATAATAGTGTTGCTTTATATATAGCTAGTCTTCCTAAACAAAAACCTGTCAAAATTGTAAAGTACTTAGATCACAACCTTCTAAATGCGGAACTTAAAAATGTTGACTTTAGTCCACTATACACAATTAAAAATGCCAACGAGGCTGCTAATTTCCTCCACAGTATACTTCATACGGCTATCCAAAACAACACTAAAGAAGTCAAAATATCAAACAGGAAAAAAATTCTAAAACCGTGGATAACCCCAGGCATTCTGAAGTGCATTAAAAACCGCGATAATCTGTATAAAAAAGTAAAGAAAAACCCAGACAATGAGATAAATAAAATTACTTATAAACGATACCGAAGTTTTTGTTCATCATTATTGAAAAAACTTAAAAGAGACTATGAGAAACTGCAATTCCAAAACGCAGGAAAAAATAGTAAAAAAATTTGGAAAATAGTCAAAGAGATAACATACTTAAGTAAACCAAAAGACAGCCCGATTGAACTTATAAGCAACAGTGACCCCCAAAATTCCGCAAATATTGTTAACCAATACTTCGCAAATGTTGGTAAATCGTTAGCAGAAAAGATCACTCAGAATAATCTGCAAACGGAACCCATCACCTTAAACTTGTGTAGCCATTCTTTTTGTCTGCTCCCTACGGATGAATATGAGATTGGGACGTTAATAGCAGGATTGAGGAGTGATTGTTCGGTAGGTCTTGATATGATATCTAGCGACGTCTTGAAATCAAATAAAGATGTTCTAACATTACCTATAACGTACATCTGTAATCTGTCTCTGGCAACCGGTGTATTTCCGAAAATCTATAAGAAGTCAAGAGTTCACCCGATACATAAGAGTGGTGACAGAGACTGTGTCAGTAATTATAGGCCAATCTCAATTCTCCCTACCCTATCAAAAATTTTAGAGCGTATCATTAACAAGAGGCTTGTTAACTACTTGGAAAATAAAAATCTTTTGTCACATACACAATTTGGTTTCAGAGCCAACAGATCAACCGCCGATGCTGTGTTAGAACTAACAAATTATGTAGTTAACAACCTAGATTCAAAGAGGAAAACCATTGGAATATTCTTAGATTTAGCAAAGGCCTTTGACACAGTCTCTGTCCCTATCCTGTTAACAAAGCTCGAAAGCCTTGGTGTACGGGATCTTCAATTAAAACTATTTAAAGATTACCTATCTGATAGAACACAGTGTGTAAAAATCGGTAACATAACTAGTGTAGAGGTCCCAGTGACTTTTGGAGTTCCCCAGGGCAGTATTCTCGGACCGACACTGTTCTTAGTCTATATAAATGATATATGTCAGCTAGAGGTTCCCGATTCGAAAATTGTTGCGTTTGCGGATGATACGGCCTTAATTTTCAGTGGTAACTCCTGGAATGAAGTTTTTGCCAGTACCAACACAGTGAGCAGTTGGTTAAGTAATAATTTACTTACCTTAAATGTAGAAAAAACGACATACATAACATTTTCCATTAAAACCAATGACAAACCGGATCCCACTTTAAGCATTGTCTCCCACTCGTGCCCACATGCAAATGATCCAAATTGTCAGTGTCCTAACCTAAAACATACTGAATCCACCAAGTATTTAGGCGTAATTATTGACAGAAATCTTAAATTTCACGATCATATTAATCTTATATCTGCGAGAGTGCGTCGACTAACAGTAATATTTAAGGCCTTAAGAAACACTGCTTCAAAATCTGTTATAAAATCGGTCTACTATGCTCTCTGTCAGTCTCAGCTTGAATACTGTATCTCGACATGGGGTGGCACATGTAAAACTCATTTCTTAAAAGTTGAGAGGGCACAAAGATCACTCCTGAAGGTAAGCTTGTTTCTACCTTTTTATCAACCAACAACTGATGTCTACACAAAATGGAAGTTACTTACTGTGAGGCAGCTCTTCATCCTAAAAACGGTTATGAAACAGCATTCCATAACAACTTTTAAACCAGAAACAATTAGACACAAACGTCGTAAGCACACGGTCTGCTCTGCATCGTCATTCAAGACTAAGTTTGCACATCGGTTTTTCTGCTACCAGGGTTCAAATTTATATAACAAGCTAAATCGGACCTTAACGATTTATCCTTTACCAAAAACCAAATGTAAGTCTTTGGTCTCGGACTGGTTGCAAAATTTGGATTATAATTTTACTGAAAGTCTGCTAAATTCAAATTAAATTGGTACGGTATAAGTTTTTAACTTACGCCCAAACCCTCACACGTACACATCGGCACACTAGACCTGACACTCAACACTACACAGTGACATCACACAGACACTTACATCACACACTCTCTTAGACACACACATACACACAGATACAGGCGCTCTGATTATCTTTTTGGTTCTTTTTCTATTTCTACCCTCAGAATTATAACTTTTAAGTTTTGTATCTTTAAATCTCCTTAGATTGAAGTTTTGCAATTTTATTGACCAAAACTATCTGTTCTTCCGTGGGGTGGGGACCTGGTGATTTGTAATACGGGCATTTCATGCCCAACTCAGACACCAGCTCCTCACATTGCTAAGTAAACAAATAATAATAACTATGTTAAACCTAGAATAAGCTTGTCATTGTGAGGAGAAATAAAGAATTTTATTATTATTATTATTACACTCTACACTATTGTTTAGGAGTACACAGATAAAACAGTCCTTCCGTTTCTCCCATTTGACTACGGAAACCTAATAATAAGTAAATTTTGCCACGGATCACATGCAATGAATGGTTTTATTGTTGTTTTAGGGTTCGGTAAGGGTAACCAACGTGACTCTATTATTATGCCTCCGCTGGACGTCCATCTGTCAGTAGGCTGTATCTCACGATCCGTAATAGCTACACAGTTGAAATTTTCACAGAATGTTTATTTCTCTTGCCGCTCAAACAAGGGGCATAAAGGAAGACCCCTAAATTTTTTATATCATTTTTATTTTTAATATTTGTTGTTATAGCAGCTATAGAAATACACGCTGTGTGAAAATTTCAACTGTCTACCTATTACGGATCATGAGATACAAAACTGTCTACCTATTACGAATCATGAGATACAACCCAAAAAAAAACAAGTTTCTAGAATTCAGTTTATGGTACGTGTGCGACTCCGACTCGCACTTGACCGGTTTTTTTTTCTTTTTAACTGAGAAAACCGTGAAAAGATAAAGATTTAAAGAAAAACCACTCTGGTGATCACCATCTGTATATTGAAGGGAATCTCGTGACCTCTTTAAAGCCACAGAAACCCCCTCTGTAGAACGCCTGTTAGACTGCAAACAGCAGCATGCCTGTCCACAGCAGTACAGTAGGAGCATGTCTTTCCTGCGGTCAGTCGGTGGCTGTCCGCCCACCGACTGACCGCAGGAAAGACAGTCCATATTCTGAGCATCTGCGACCCTGGAGTCCCCGCCTACCCTGCCTACTCCGACTACTCGAGACTGTTGCATCCCCGACGCAACCGCGAATAGAAAAATTCCAAATATACATTTGATGAACAGATTGACTCAGGAGCGATTCTTAAGCGGTCTTTTTAACAAAATACTAGATATTTTTTGCGGAACCCAAAAAGTCTCAGTTTGCATCATCAACACTTCTCTATAACAGTAGGTACAAAGATACATAAATGTTATTGCTAAGTTCTTACGATAACCCTGACTTTCGGAAAGTCCAGCGAATCATAGCGGCAACTTGATAAAAAATACCGGCCAAGTGCGAGTCGGACTAGCGCATGAAGGGTTCCGTACCATCGTACAAGATTATACACGTCTACTTGTTGTCATTATTAAGAGCGAGCAAAAAAGCCAAAAAAATACGTATCTAGTAGGGGGCTCCCCTTTAATTTTTTATTTATATTTATTATTTGTTGTTATAGCGGCTACAGAAATACACATTCTGGGAAAATTTCAACTGTCTACCTATTACGAATACGATACGATACCGCGTGTGTCGGTAGTGTGTCAGTGGTTTCTCAATAGAATAGTCATTGACATTTGGTACTCTATAAATTATTTATGGTCATTGACTTGCCACTGTAGTGCCATTAAAACGCCATAATAAGACTATTGTAATAATTGGTAGTCTGGTCTACTATAATACGTCAATATCATTTTGAAGTTTTTGCTGAATATCAAATTTGCAACAGTGGCTTAATAATGTCTGTTGTGTGTCGATAGTGTCTATGGCGTGTTGCTTAACACAAAGTTACAGAATTGGGGCACAGAAGGACGGACGGACGGATAGCGGAGGCTCAGTAATAAGGTCCCGTTAGTTACTCTTCGGGTACGGAACCCTAAACAGCAGCTAATAATATAAATGCTTATTTTAAATTACAAATGCCTAAGTAGTTCGTCAGTCTGTCTGTCTATTTGTTACTACTTCATGGCCGAACCGATTTGGATGAAACTTGGCACATAAGTAGACCATGTCCTGGAATAGGACATAGGATACTTATTATCCCGGGAGTTGTTTCCTTGGAATAATTATAGACTATCACGCGGGCGAAGCCATTGCTAGAAGCTAATGCTATCTAAACACGCTGATCATTCTAGCCTTTTTTTTTTTTTGGGGTGGGAAATCATCCAATGACTTCTCCCGCTCTGAGTGGAGCGGGAGGGCGTGTCAGACTCTTACTGACTAAAACCTACCCCAGTGCCTTCCCTGCCTGAGTGTCCAGGGGTGCGGTAACTCATTTTCAGACTACCCCTCGGCATGCAGGCACCGGCCACGATGGACCCCGTCAGTGGTGGCTGACACTAATCTCTTTGAGGCGCGCGGGGAACACTACGCGCCTTCGACTCACGGGCCTGGTGCTGATCGGACTGCGAGCTACCCACTGCTCGCCGTCCGCAGGCCTGGGTATCATCCTAGCCTGGTCTTACTTCGTGATGGAAACGAGAAGTGTGATGCCACAAAACTCTAACCAGTATTTTTTTTAGGAACTTTATGAACTTAATTACCTACTTAAAAATAAGTCGAGTAAGAAACAACCAAGTTTTGTATTATTTAAGCTTCGTTATATTGTTGTTAATTTTACTAGCGTACGTTGGCCAGTAATACCAGAAAAAATTTAGAAGGTCCGCCAAAATTGCGGCGATAAGGGGACCCCCTTTGAGGAGTCGCTGGAAAGGCGCCACGGCATCCTCACCTTCCGCCTGACGCAAGTCCTCACCAGACACGGCTGCTTCGCGAGGTTCTTGGTCCGGATAAGGCGGGAGGAAACGCCCAGGTGGAGCATACGATGGAGGTCTTTCCCGCTTGGGCGGAGCACCGCCATATCCTCGTGGAGGCGATCGGTAGTAGCGACCTCTCGCGTCCGGCCCTGGTCCAGGCCATGGTACGGAGCGAGAGGGATGGGAAGCTGTAACCTCCTTCTGCGAAGCAGTAATGCTCGCAAAGGAGAAGGCGGGACGCGTGTTGGAGAGGCAATCCTCGCGCCCTCGCGCTCCTAGCTACCGCAGAAGATGCCCTGGGCGTCGAGAGTCGCAAGCCGATTTCTGGCCAGCGTAGGCGCGGGCTTGCGGACGGCGAGCAATTGTCGACGGCGCATTGTGTTCCATGCGTGCCTCAAAGACATGCCAGCACTAACTGACGGGGCCCACTAGGGCCGATGGCTGTCAAAATCGCGGTTGTGTTTGAAAGAGTCACTGCGACCCTGGCACAGGCACCTCAAGAACATGGGTGGGTTTTAGTCAGTAAGAGTCTGACATGTCCTCCCGCTCCACCCAGATCGGGAGAAGTTATTTGATGATTTCCCACCCAAAAAAAGGGTAAATAGGTTTTTTTTAGGTTCTGGAAACAACCAAATGCTCAGATAATTACACATTTGTTCAAGATTGACATATATTTTTTCCGTAGCCACATACTCAGTAGATTTGGCTAAAATATGCTGTAAACCCAGCCGTCTTTCGGCCATTCATCGCTTCAATACAAAATAGTGCCAAACTGTGTGGGAGTTCTGTGAGTTTTTGTGTGAGAGGTGTGCTAACGTGGGTTAGTGCGGTGAGCTGTCTGATAATCAAAACTCTTAAATATTTGACAGCTATTGACGAAATTGACGGACACTTTCGGAATCGTTTAAAACTAACTTACAAAAGTATTGATTCAACTAAATAAATACCTACACGTATTTTGAGTTACTAATTTAACTGAAAATGGTAGGTACTGTAGGACCCCAAGGCACCAGTACGGCCTGCAGAATGTCCCAGGATCCCCCTGGGACGTATATACACGTATCTCTCGGCAACAGTGCTGTCGTCTGCATACCCAAAGGTTCCGGGTTTTAGCAGATCGTTATTATGCAGCAAAAACAATGTTACCGAGAGCACCGACCCCTGAGGAACACCGGCATTAATAGCCAGCAGTCTGGACGAGCAGCCATCTATGACTACTCGGATAGACCGAACCCTCAGGAAATCTGCAAACCAATCACACAAACTAGCGGGCAGACCGAAGGAAGGAAGCTTGCCAATTAGGCTGTCATGCCAGACCCGGTCGAAGGCCTTCGAGATGTCAAGGGAGACCGCAAGGGTTTCCCCTTGTTTGTCGATGGCCTCACTCCAGATATGAATGGCATACGCTAGAAGATCCCCAGTTGACCGATTTCGGCGGAAGCCGTATTGTCGGTCACTGAGGATATCATTAGCTTCTAGGTATGCCAGGAGCTTGCCATTCAGTATAAGTTCCATACTCTTACAGTGTACGGAAGTTACCGAGATGGGCCTATAATTTGCTGGGTCAGCTCGACTACCCCTCTTGGGCACGGGTTGCACGTTAGCTTGCTTCCAAGCCATCGGCACTTTTCCAGTCTCAAACGAAAGGCGAAATAGGCGTGTCAAGATCAGAGACAACTCAGGCGCACAAGTCCTCAGTACAGTTGCCGGTATCCCGTCGGGGCCACTAGCCTTGTTCACGTCCAGGTTACGCAGTATCCTTCGGACATCCTTCTGATGAATGCGAATGTGTGACATAATCGACTCGCATCCACCAAGAGTACCAGGGGGCCTTGCGCCACCAGGATCTAGACGCGAAGATTCCGCAAACAGAGAGGCAAATAAGTTTGTTTTCTCCTCAGCGAAGTGGGCCAGCGACCCGTCAGGTTTCAGCAGTGGAGGTAGTGAGGGGCGGCAGAAGTTCGATTCAACCGACATAGCCAGGGACCACAAGGCCTTACTACCAGCTGGGTAAGAAGCAAGTTTGTTCCCAATTCGGCTAATGTGGTCAAACCGAGCCCTCCGCAACACCTTCATGCAGGACTTGGCAGCCCTGTTGAAGGCTCTCTTCTTCTGACTCACGTCATTTACTTTACGCGTCAGCCATATGCCAGCTATTTCATTACAGGTGCCAATAAAAGTTGTACCATTGTCGGAGTAAATGGTCTTTGGTTTACCACGATGAGCAATGAACCTGTTCAGTGCTGCAATGAAGGCATGTTTTGTCAGATCTGAGACAAGCTCCAGACGAACCGCTCTTGTGGCTAGACAAACAAAAACACTTATGTATGATTTTACTAATCTACATCCTCTACCCTTGCGGTCAGCTAGAAGAATGGGTCCGGCATAGTCTGTGCCAGTCTCTAAGAAAGGAAACTGTAACTGAACTCCATCCTTAGGCAAATTACCCATAATGGGTTGAACTGTTCTACCTATTAATCGCTGACACTTTACGCACTTATGAACAGTTCATTTGGCAAGGTTTCTACCGCCCAAAGGCCAATACTCGTGTCTAATAGTGGCTAAGAGTAGCTGTGGACCAGCATGGAATAGGCGTAAGTGGTAAGTAATAAAAATATGTTTAGCAAAGTTATGTTTACTGCAAATAATGATAGGGTGCCTGACGTTATAATCGTAGCAAGAATTATCTAGTCTGCCTCCAACTTGTATAATACCAGAGTCAATAAAGGGTGATAATTTCTTAAGGCGATTTTTATTTGGTATTGGTTTACCTGATGAAAGCAGGTCGTACTCTTCAGGAAACATTTCTCTCTGAACTGTTCTAATTATGAAATCAGCGCTACAGGACAACTCTGATTTAGTAAGAGTAAGACTATGACTATGTACCCCTTTACAACGATTAATGAATCTAAATACGTATGCTAATAGACGTTGTAAATGTAGATAATTTGAGGAATTATTGATCAAAGTTTGAAATGAATTACTGTGCATATCTTTATAAGGATCAGTGATACGTAATGATTGGTTGTTAATGTTAATAGAATGTGATTTTAATAGTTCAGGTAATATTGTGTTCACGTCTGTGTTAGGCATTGAAGGTCAAAGAGTTGGGTCTGTAAGTAAAAATTAAGGTCCTGACCACCACATGGAAGATTGACCTATGAGGTCAGCGCTTAGACCACGGGAGACAAGATCAGCAGTTGTCCTTGGACGGCACATACCGCCAGGTGTAAGCACCAAAGCCTTCCCGTATCTCCGAAACTCGATTCCTGACGAACGGCTTAAGCGTGCCAGGTGAAGCAGACAGCCAACCTAAGACAATCATTGAATCACACCAAAATATGCATTTGACAGGTTTAAGTGTTAACGATTCAAGTACCTTTGCACACAACCTGGTCCCTAATAAGGCACCACAAAGCTCTAGCCTTAGGATTGTGGTCGACTTGATCGGTGCAACCTTACTCTTGGACGTGAGCAGATGTGTATGGATGGTGCCGCTACCAGCCACAGAACGAATGTATATGCAAGCTCCGTATGCCTTTTCTGACGCATCTGTAAAAATATGTACCTCTACTGATATATGGTTATCACATACCACCCAGCGTGGTATGCTGAGGTTATTAATCTGTGGTAAAGTCTGTGTGAACTTCAGCCATGACTTTTTAATGTCCACACTAACCTCGTCGTCCAATGCACACTTGTCTATCCATAATTTCTGCAATATTATCTTGACTTCGATTATACACGGACAGACAAGACCCAGAGGATCAAATACTTGCGCTATCGTGGAAAGTATGTGTCGTTTTGTGATTGGAGTATCAACTGTATGTTTAGGTATATGAATGGAGAATGTAAGAAAGTCAGTATGAGAACGCCAATTAAGACCAAGGGTTTTACATGGTTCATCAATACTCAAGCTGCCTGTGTTAGGTGTGTCTGTATGTGTTGTTGTGGATGTGGTATGAGTGGATGAGTCAAGTGTGTTTGTAGTGACTGCCTGAAGTATTTGTGCATTGTTAGACTGCCACTTGCGAAGATTGAGTTGCGCAGTCTTAAGTGTGCTGGTAACATCTCTACACAGCGATATAGTGCTTTCTATAGAGTCACTTCCCGACAGGTAATCGTCGACGTAAAAGTCGTGTTGTATAGACTGTTGTGTACGTGTGTGCGTTGCCTCCTTTGCCAACTGAGACAAACATCGTGTAGGGGAACCTGTTGAACCTTGGACAGAGTTGTACCTAGAACAATCACACTGAAAAAAATAACTAGTAAAGCATAATGAAAAAGCATTAATCTGAACTGTTAAAGCATTAATCTGAACTGTTAAAGCATTAATCTGAACTGTTCAAGCAGTTCAGATTAATGCTTTTTCATTATGCTGTACTACTTATTTTTTTCAGTGCATATTTTTTTCAAAACTCCCGTGCTTTTAAGAACCGTTGTCTAAGGTATTTGAAACGTCATTTGTCAACACTAACGTGCAGTTAGTTGCGATTCGCCGGCGCCGTGTGAGCATAGTTAAAAAAGGTAATTTATTGTTTCACACTCAAAAAGTAAGTTTTTTAGGCTTTACTTCATGCCAATTTATTTAAAATGATGATCTTAGGTTTTTTATTATTATTTATTTTTGTTTAATCCAGCGGTTTTAATGCATATTTTATTAGAATTTATATTAAGGGATGAGAATATAAAAAAAAATAAGGTTGCAAGTTAAAATTACGTGATTCGATGCCAAAATATTGTCAACAATAATTGGCACAAAACAGATGGGTGAAGCTTTTTTAAAAACCATACTTGGACTTAAATATTGTTGTTAACAACTGTAATTATTGTTAATTGCAAATGTTCATATGATTAACTAATTATTACTAACATTATTTCTACAGAAAATAAATAAATAATATCTAATATAAGTGTTTACGAGTACCTCGAATTGAACCTGCTCTGTCCAAGGTACAACGGACACGGTCCAAGGTACATCTGGTTTGTTGTACCTAGGACAGTTTTCTCTTTTTTTTTCAAGTGCCTAGTGGTCCCAGGTTTTTGAAAATCTACACAGTTTTATTACTGAATTAATTAAGTAATTAAATAAATGATCTTTACATACATGCACACAGGACAGGTGTAGCTGGCACCAATATTTTGTAAAAAATTAAAATTCAAAAAACTGGCCTAGGTACAACAGGTTCCCCTACTAATGAACGGAGCGGATGATGTTCCGTATGTAACAGTGTTTAACGTGTAAGTTTTAAGAGGTAATGATGGATCACTGCGCCACAATATATGTTGTAGTGAACGCTGTGATTCTTCAACTTCAATTTGTCGAAAGAACTTTTCGATGTCTGATGATATGACGTATTTATGCTGCCTAAACCTCAACAATATGGATATTAATGTCGTTAAATGACTTACCAGATGTTGACGGCTGATGCGTCGAAGACAACTCGAAGCTTGGTCGTTGTACTGGACTCTCTGAAAACGCCATGATGTGGTATACTATACTTCGCTCATATGACCTAATTCTTCATACTCCTACAAGAACTCTACGTAGCGATGCTTAAGTAATGGGTCTCTATCAAGCCTACGCTCTTACGAAAGAAAGCGACGTTTAGCCATCTCAAAAGAGTTAGCTAATGCTTCAGGGGGTTCTTTTAAGGGGATGGTGACTATGAAACGGCCATCAGCATTACGCCTAGTAGTGTTTACATAGTTCTGTTCACATGCTCGCTCTTCGGACGTGAAATTGAACTTGGGTGAGATTGAGTCAAGTTCCCAGAATCTTGAGAGATCCATGAGTGCTTGTACGTGTGTGGTATGCTTGTTATGCGCGAACATACACACTGATGAGATGGTTATGTTAGGTTGAGGTATGGCACCTGATATGAGCCATCCGAGCTTAGTCTCGAAGAGCGTCGGCATATGTCTACCTACGTTTGCGACCAATCACACTCCAAAAGATAATAATAATAATAATATAATAATATTCCACAACTATCACACAACGCCATCTAGTCCCAAGCTAAGCAGAGCTTGTGTTATGGGTACTAGACAACTGATAAACATACTTATTATATTTCTAAATACATACATATTATAGATAAATTACACCCAGACACAGAACAAATGATCGTGCTCATGAAAGATGTCGGCTCCAACAAGTATATCGATGGAGGAAGGGACATTGAAAGATGAATCTGCCAGACTTATACCTGCTGGTAGCTGCAAGTCAGTTAAGTCTATGTACTCGTATGTATGAGGTATATGAGTGGTTATATTGGGCAAGATAAAACATTCAATGTCAATGCTATACTACCCATCGCACGATTGTAAATGTAAAGCACAAGATTGCGTGATGGTTGACACTTGACTTTTTATGCCTGCGACGTGTGAGCTTACACTATGAATAGCTAAATTCAGCTTACCACAAAGGTCCTTAGTCACAAAGTTTGCTGTGCTTCCATTGTCAAGTAAGACTCTGGCGCTGTGCGGCATCCCGGAATGGTCCGTGACTCTTACCAAGGCTGTGGAAAGCAATACATGACAAGATGAAAATTCATGATTAGTGCCAGCTAAAGTTATATGCTTCTTACTAGAGCTAGGATCATCATCATGATTATGCAACATTGTATTATGCCTTTTCTTGCAATACTTGCAGTGACCAAGTTTACAAGTAGCCTCGAAATGACCTGAGCGTAAACAATTCAAACAAAGTTTTGATTCTTTTACTTTAGATAAGCGTGCAGCGACTGTCAGCGCCTTAAATTGATCACGGCTAAATATATAATGACTTTGTTTACACAGCGGACACGAAGTATTAAGTTTTCCCTTAGTTGTTAATACGGAGAAGCTTTTTGGCTTACTGTTCGATGACTCTGGCTTTGATTTTAAATCCCTAGTCTCCTCAAGCGCTTCTAAAAGATTACAGCGGTTAGAAATGAATTTAGTAAATATTTCTAAGGATGGATACTCAGTCAGAGTGTTCCTATGTTCTTCCCACTGCCTGCTAGTGACCGGGTCCAACTTTGATACCATTAAATGTATAACTATTTCACCCCAATGCTGTACGAACAGCCCTAGCGTTCCCAGTGACCGCAGGTTCTTGCTAGTTACATAAACAATCTGTCGTAAACCCTGACTACTCTCCTTTTGAAGTGGTTCCACATTAAATAAAGCTTGAATGTGATTATTTATTAATAATTGCTTGTTATCGTACCTTTCACACAACAATTGCCACGCATTATCGTAGTTGTCCCCTCTGAAATCTAAACTTTTAATTACTAGTGCCGCGCTGCCATTAAGTGACGAACGTAGGTAGTGAAATTTGTTAATGTTATCCATGCCTTTCTCCTCATGAATCAACAACTATAAATATCTTTAAACTCTAACCAATCCTTATAACCGCCGCTAAAGTGAGGTAAATTTATTTTTGGAAGCCTAACATTGTTATGTCTATTACCCACTGAAAGTTGCTCATTGGAGCTTACCTTAGACGCCAGTTGAGCGCGATGCTGTGACAGAAACGCGCGAGCAGATGATAGCTGCCTGTAGTAGTTGTTCTCGAATTGCTCACGTTCAGAAAATTGCTAGTCGGGCTTGGCAGACAGGTACTCCAATTGACCTTGAAACTGATCATAGGTGGCATATAAGGTAACCATTTTCTCAATTCTTATCTCCAGCTCGACAAGTTGTTCCTCACTAAGCTGTTCGCAAGACTTGGTGGTTGATAGAAAGGTTGTAAATTGAGTAAGCTGTGATTTTACTGAGGCACGCTTTTTTGTAAGTTCTTTAATCTTCATTTCTTCATCCATGGCTAAATAGGAAGGTAGCTGTAAGCGCTAAAGAAAAGGAAGAAGACAAGGAAAAATATAAAAATGTTCGATACAATCATTACGATCGAACACGTTTTGCTGATCTAGCTTCACATTTACACAACCTCGCCGCGCTAAGTGCAGCGCGACGTCAGTACATATTCGGACACCAAACCGGGTGCTTTCGTACTCATTAGCCCATATCATTTAGCGTAGCTTAGCATAATTACCGTTTTATTAATAAATCTTTAAAGTTATTAAAGTATTTAATTTAACAGCATAGCAATCCATACCACTTCGGTCGCGAACCCTACATTTTGGTCCTTCGAGCCGGATCATTTCGCGGTCGGTTATATAGTTTTTCGGGACTAACGACAGTGAAGTGAACTTTTACCGAACCTGTGAAACTGTTGGTTGCAGTATTCATTAGCTTAGCAGTGACTGTAGTGGTAACGATTTTAGCAGCAGTGTAGTGAGTAAAGTGCTCGTTACATCTTACCGCGTGAGTTAATACCTCACATAAGGAGCAAAAGCAGCAGCAAATCTCTGACTTGGGGAGCAACCCTCGTCGGGCAGCAGCAACTAGGACTATCTCAAGTAAGATCGTTCAGTTTTACTTATTAGCAGCAGCAGCGAGATGGAGACTCTGTACTTCAATCAAACCGAGATCGCGGAGAGCTTAGGGAAGCTTCTCACCAATTTTAAAAAGGATAGCGCTGAGCGTAAAACTTTTGACTATTGTAAGCGTAAAATCGAGTTACTTGAGAAGTATTGGGAGGAATACGAAGTAAATCATGACAAGATTCTTCCTTTCGAAAAGACAAATCATAAATATTTTGTCAACTCGGAGTTTAAGCGTACGGAAGAAATCTACATGACCGCCAAGAAACTTATCATTCAACGGCAAAATGAGTTGATTCAGCGGAGTCAACATTCAGCATACCCTGAACTAGCACAGCAAGATGCGGCTGGAACTTCAATGAGCCAGCCGGAGCCGAACAAAACAGCAGCAGCGCCTCCGAAGTCTGAGTCGAGAGGAACCAACAGCAAGCTTGACGATATGCTACATAAGCAGTCGGTCAACTTTAAAGCATTTGTTAGAGCTGTCGACAATATTGATCTTGAGACAATTGTCGATAAATGGGAGTTCGAAGATGCTCTTCGAACCCTGCAAAATCGTTGGAGCACCATTGATAATCTTCACTGGGAAATCGTTAGCGAGTCGGGAGAGGAGCTAGTAGTTGAGTATGAGTTCCAATTTAACAACCACGAGCGAACCTTCAGTAGAATGAAGAAATCTATCAACTCCAAAATGTGGTCAACATCCTATCGTGAGAAATCAACTCCACAAATGGAGATTCCTGTCTTCACGGGCCATTACCAGCAGTGGGTATCGTTCAAGGATCTTTTTAGTGAAGCTATCCACAAAAACACAGCATTATCAAATGCTCAGAAAATGCAATTCCTTAAAGGCAAGGTGAAAGGTGAAGCTGAGCGTTTGATCCAGCACTTGCCTATCAGTTCTGACAATTATATTGTATTTGGGATGGAACCCAAACTATAATGTGTGCTGGGTTGGAGGAGTCACTTGGTTCAATTAAACTCTTCTTAAATATTGAAGACTATTTATTTTACAGTTCACAATATGGTTCATACAAGAATATGTTACATAAACAATATACAGTCGGTACAAGGTGTGGTACACGACAATGCTCAGTCGGTTCAAGGTGTGGAACACAACGAGACTCAGTCTGTTCAAGGTGTGGAACAAGACAATAGTCTGTACAAGGTGTGGTACTAGACAATAGAGCGAAAGCCAGAGGACTTTCGAGCTCACTGAGTCAACTGCCACTGAGTGACTGAATTTGACTGCCAGGGATGCCTATATTTATTACCCAAATTCTATGGGACACGTAGTGTAGCAAATGCATACCCGGACAGCCAATACAATTTGATCATTTCACAAATTAACTTGGACATTAGCATTCGACCAATCACAGACATTTCGACATTCTGACGATAACCAATCAGAAGGGTTTTACAAATCTATTAGGTAATGAACACCTGCATATTTACTATTACATATTTACTGATCTTAATAACAACAAAACTGATATATATACATACTACAAAGTATGTATTCTATGGACAAACTGATTCTACGTTATATTTTACTTTTATATTCTATTTTTACATTATCACAAATCTATAAACTACAATAAAAACAAAGCAACTTTACATATGTATCTCAACATGTACATAATTTTACATGGTGGACTTCGAAAACTTTCCACTGTCTGTAGCCAATCCATGAGAAGCATGAATTGGCACAACCAATCGCTGTCTAGCCAAAATTCCTAACTACGAGCTTTATCACAATTGGTCAATTTTAGCGTTGTGACATGCACTACCTGCGCTATACAAAAAAGTTACCTCAGTGAGCTTTGACATTAAAACATACTTTTATCCTTACTTTAAGACATTACTAAACATAATAAGATATAATGAAAACATGACAAATACTAACTTAACTATAGGTTTAGTATGAACTAAAGCGATGACGCTTCCTATTTACATTCGTTTGAGCGTCCTGCACATTCCTCCCGCCGTGCGACGCCCGCCGCTGACGTCGCAGTTGTAGATGGTGCAGGATCGCCGGTCTCGGTCGGCAGGACGACTATTTTCTTCACTGGACGTCGTAAGGTTCCTCCTTTCGTGGTCACGTCCACCGTTCGCACCACTCCATCTGGGCCGGGAAACGTAGCACAGATGCGTCCTCTGATCCACATGTTCCGTGGAAGGTTGCCGTCCGCGATGAGTATTAGGTCACCAACTTTGGGAATAGTGCCTTTGGTGTGCGGTTCTCTACGGTTCCGTAGCTCTGGAAGGTATTCTTTAAGCCATCTGGCCCAGAATATATCGGCGAGTCTCTGAGATGCGCGCCAACTTGCTCGTAGATGCAGGTCACTGTCGTTGAATTCACCTGGTGCTGCGATACGACCCGGACCTCCCAAGATGAAATGATTGGGCGTTAGGGCTTCTGGATCTTCGGGGTTCACGGATACGTGGGTAAGTGGCCGGCTGTTCACTGTGTGTTCGGCTTCAATGAGTAACGTGTGAAGCACTTCTTCGCTCGGGAAACGCTCGTTCAAAGTGGCGGCAAGTGCTGTCTTCACAGATCTCACCATGCGTTCCCATGCGCCTCCCATAAAAGGAGCACCCGGCGGGATGAATCTCCAGTCATCTTCTTCGAGGCTTCTTCCGCTGTAGCTGCGAAGATGGCAGTCCGTAGTTCCTTCTCAGCGCCGTGAAAATTAGTTCCATTGTCGGACCACAACTGTGTCGGACATCCTCGGCGCGCTATCATACGACGCAGTGCCATGATTGCCGAATCTGTGTTGAGCGATGCCACTAGTTCCAGATGAATGGCTCGCGTCGTGAGACAGGTGAATAGGGCGACGTATCTCTTCTGATGACTTCGTCCCACTGTAATGGTCATTGGCCCAAAATAGTCCAATCCAGCGAAGGTGAATGGCCTCTGGTGGTGAGCTAGGCGACAGGAAGGAAGATTCCCTGTCATAGGCTGCGGTGGAGAGGCTGCCTTCATACGACATCGTAAACACTTACTGATAATGTTCTTGGTTGTAGGTCGTAGGCGGAGCACCCAATGCTGCTGATGGCATTCGTTGACTGTCATCTCGGTGCTCGCGTGATGCAGCTGGCGGTGGACATGTTCGATCCACAATCGTGTTGCAAGGTGATCTCCATCAAGGACCATTGGGTTCTTCAGATTCTCAGCGATGTCTGTCATGATGGCTATTCTGCTTTTCAGGCGAATCTCTCCATCTATGAGTTCTATGCTCAATGTGTGTAGGCGACTGCTTCGTGGTAAGGGTCTTTCGATCTTCAGAGCTTCTATTTCTTCCTGGAAGGATTGTTCTTGTGAAGCTTGCAGGATCAGATTCTCGGCCTTACGAAGAAATTCAGTGGAGAGAGGTAAGTAAATGTTTGTGGTCTCTCGTCTCTCTGCCACTTTGACTGGCAATGTTCGTTTGTTCTTCCTCCAATCAGGATCGTTGCTGTCGTTCTTTTTATTTCTTTTGTAGTTGATGTTTTGCCTTGATTGGCGACAGAGGTGCAGGAACTGCAGCATTCGTGCTGTAGATCGTAAGTATCTCTCCCAGCGTGAGAACCTATTGACGTCCGGTATTGCTTCACTGATTTATACGTTCTTGTCAGTGAAGGCACAAGTTCTCTCTTCCCCTGTGATTATGACAGGGTTCTTCTCGTCGGCTGGCCACGTTTCTGGGGAACCGAGTAGGAATTCTGGGCCGTTGAACCAACGATGATCTTGCCCGTAATTCTCTGGTACATCTCTTGTAGCGTCGTCTGCTGGGTTCAGTTTGGTTGGCAGCCAGCGCCATTCGTTGGTGGAGCTATGTTCCTCGATTGCTGCGATGCGATGAGCGACATACGGCTTGTAGGTTCGAGACCCGGTTCTAATCCATGACAGTGTAGTTCTGCTGTCGGTCCAGAATGTGGTTGACTCTGGCGTTTGTTCGTGCTCTTCTTTAACTGATGACGCCATACGTGCTCCGAGTACTGCTGCTTGCAGTTCCAACCGCGGAATCGACATCAGCTTCAATGGCGCCACCTTGGCTTTGGCTGTGATTAGGCAGATGTAGACTCTTCCATCTTTGGTGACTGTTCGCCAGTACATGGTTGCTGCGTATGCAGATTCACTTGCGTCTGTGAACACGTGCAGCTGTAGGGATTCTGTGTTGCTGAAGCCTGGGTAAGTTCGTGGAATGGACATGTGTTCCAACTTCCTGAGGTGGGTGAGCCATTTTCTCCAGCTGGCAGCCAGGTCACTGTCCAGGGTTTCGTCCCATGCTGTTCCACGACGCCAAACTTCTTGTAGTATTTGCTTGGCTCTGATGGTGACCGGTGAAACGAGTCCCAATGGGTCAAACAGGGACATAACTATTCTGAGAGCTTCTCTCTTTGTTGGCGTGTCGTTCTGTAGGACGTTCTGAGGTATGCGCGCGAGATTTAAATTGAATGTGAGGGAGTCTTCCGTCGGCTTCCATATTAGACCGAGAACTCGTTCTGTCTTGATGCTGTCGTCCAGCTTGATTGTGTCTTCAGTCTTGGCGACTTCCCCTAGCGCTTCTAAAAGGGTGCTCGAGTTAGATGACCATTTCTTGAGTTCAAAGTGCGCTTCTCTATGTATGTCACGCATAGCTTGCGAGATTCTCACGGCTTCCTCCAATGTGTCAAAACTATTCAGATAGTCATCCATGTAATGTTCTCTTTTGATAGCTTTGACTGCTTCTGGATGTTCCTGCTGGAATCTCTCGGCGTTCGTGTTTTTCACGTAGATTGCCGTCGCTGGTGAGCAAGAAGCTCCGAAGATTAGCGACTTCATGCGGTATTGTTCCGGCGGCTGGCCGTCTCTTCGGTCTCCTCGCCATAAGTATCGGAGAGCATCCCGGTCTTCGGGTCGTAGTTCTATTTGCAGGAACATTTCGGTGATGTCAGCGGTCACGGCGATTGAGTGCTGACGGAAACGCATTATTACTCCTGGTAGCGATTGCATTAGATCTGGGCCAGTGAGTAGTTGGTCGTTTAATGAGACTCCTCTAGTCTTGGCTGCTGCGTCGCAGACAATAATAAGTTTGTCTGGTTTCATGGGGTTGAACACGGCAAAGTGAGGTAGGTACCATGTTCGATGTTCTGATGTCGAGTGTGGAGCTGGTTCGGCGTACCCTTTTGATACTAGTGCTTCCATTTGTTCAGTGTACTTCTTCTTTAGTTCAGGTTCTTTATCTAGCTTCTTCTCTACGCTCATGAGTCTGTTCAGAGCGCTGTCATAGTTGTCTGGCATCTTGACGTTTTCATCTCGCCACAATAGGGCAGTTTGATATCTTCCTTCTGGAGTTCTGGTCGTATGTTTCTGAAGGATTCGGAGTGCTTTTTCTTCGGGATCGTTGATGGGCTTCTTCGGATTGACTTGTATGTTGTCTATCGTGATGTATTCTTTCACCAGTTCATGAAGTTTGTCGTCTGTGTTGGCATGTCTGATGAAGTTTACTCTGTGGCCAAGTGTTCGCGTGTGACTGCCATGCAAGACCCAACCCAATGGTGTTAGTGAGGCCACTGGTTGGTTCTTTTTTCCTGTTCTGACCTCCGTTGCGATGAGGAGATCCCAATTGTCTTGGCCAATCAGAAGTCTAGGTCTTGCATCTTCTGTTACTATCTCTCTGGTGATGTCATGAAGATGTTCACAGTCTCTGACTGCTTCTCCAGGGATCTTCTGTGCGGCCAACTCTAGCTGCTTGATTGTTCTCGCTCGTAGCTTACGTTCAGACGTGTGAAGTCCTCTGATGAAGAAGTTCACTCTTCGAGATGACACGTCGACTGTGGGTTCTCCGTCAAAGGATGCTATTCGAAGTGGTTCACTGGATCCTTCTGCTCCGATTTGATTGGCTAGGCTCTCATCGATCAGAGTTACGGTAGAGCCGTCGTCAAGGAGCGCGTAGGTATTGACAGCTCCCGCCGGTCCAGAAAGGTGCACTGGTATTATTTTGAGAAAAGATACTCTCGGTGTCCACATTGAATGGACCTTCTCTTGTTGTTTTTTGGAGCTATCGGTTTCTTCTTTCTTCTTGGCCGCTGCACCATTGGAGTGTAGCATCTTGTGATGTAAGTGCACACAGTTGCCTATCTCGCATCTCTTTGGTTTACAGCTGTGTTGCTTTGTTCGGAATCTGAGGCAGCGAAAACACAGGCGATGCTTCTTTGCGATGTCCCATCTTGCATCAGTAGTTGCCTTCTTGAATTGGTCGCATTCCACGATGCTGTGCCCTTGACGATCACATAAGCCACAATTTGGTTTGCTTGCTTCTTGTGTGGCATGTACCCGCTGCTGACGTCGCTGCATGTTCTGAGGCATTGGGGTTGTTGCAGCGATGTTCTCAGGCAGTGCATACGGGCTGCACATCTCTGCTTCTATCTTGATGAATCGGGTAAACTTCAGAAGATCAGGTGCGGTTCTGGGTTGCTCTGCTGAAAACTGGTACCATTGCCTTTTCAAGGTCGGTGTGAGCTTTTCAACCATAGCCTTCGTGACTTCTGGATTGAAGAGATAATGCCCGCAGTTGAGTGCTCGCAGAGTACCAATGATGTTTTCTACTTTGGTAGCGAAGGTGCAGACTTCACGCGGAGATTCAGTGAGGCGAGGTAAGGTTCGTAGTCGCTCCATCTCGGCCATGGCTATTGAGTCTGGCCGACCGAAGCGTAGCTCGAGTGTCTTCATGACTTCGTACGGGTCAGCGTTCACTATTAACAGACCCTGTACAGCTTCTTTTGCTATTCCTCGAAGGCTTCTTCTGAGTCTTGACATATTTTCCACTGCTGACAATCGATGCGCTGTCTCACAAGGCGGCGCGGAACGTGAGCCAATCTTGATGAGCTCCATTGAAGCAGGGAAGTTCAGAATGCTTCATTGGCTGTTGGTACTGTGCGGTCTGCACAGCTTGCGTAATTGCGGCAGCAAGTTCTCTCATGTCCGTCCTTGTATCTGGGACGGCTAGTACTGTAGGTTGTTGCGCGACGTGAACTGATGGCGTAGACGGCGGCACCCAGGTTGCAGTGGCAGGTTTCGACGTGTAGCTGTGATGCGGCGCCGTAGTGTAGATCGGTTGCCATGATGTGTTCGGTGCCACGTGCGTAGAGTTCGATGGCCAGGGCGCGCCGGGTTCTATTGGCGCTGGCATTGGTTGCGGTTGAGCAGGCACGTAGTTCGGTTGCCAGGATGCGGCGGTGATCACTGGCGGTGGGTTCAAGTGTGGCTGCGCAGGCGCGGGGTTCGGCTGCCAGGAGGCGGCGGCACTCACTGGCGGCGGGTTCGGGTGCAACTGTTCAATTGCAAGGTTCGGCCGCCAGAGGGCGGCAGCGATTACTGGCGGCGGGTTCGGGTGCGGCTGTTCGGTCGCAAAGTTCTGCTGCCAGGAGGCGGCGGCACTCACTGGCGGCGGGTTCGGGTGCGGCTGTTCAGTCGCAAAGTTCTGCTGCCAGGAGGCGGCGGCACTCACTGGCGGCGGGTTCGGGTGCAACTGTTCAGTCGCAAAGTTCGGCTGCCAGGAGGCGGCGGCACTCACTGGCGGCAGGTTCGGGTGCAACTGTTCAGTCGCAAAGTTCGGCTGCCAGGAGGCGGCGGCACTCACTGGCGGCAGGTTCGGGTGCAACTGTTCAGTTGCAAGGTTCGGCTGCCAGAGGGCGGCAGCGATCACTGGCGGCGGGTTCGGTTGCGGGGGTCTGGTGCTGACTCCCGCCGGTAAAGTCGCCGGGATGTCCCAGGCTACGGCGGTCGTCACTGGAACTGCGGGATCGATCGACGACTTCACCTCGGATTGATAAGGTCTGTTGGAGATGGCGAGCAACTGACTTGAATGGAGCCAATTAGTCACTCGATGATCATTTCCAGCTTCCGAGGCGACGGAGGATACGTCTTCATCAGTTGATTCAGCTTTGATTTCGGCTAGGCGCGCGGCCGCTAAATTGGCTAATCGTTGTGCCAGCTCTGCCTTGGTCCTGGCTATGCGGCGCGCTTTCGAAATTTTATCACTCTTCTGTGACGTAGGTTTGCTGCGGCGACCACTTTCTTTGTTCTCAGTTGTGACGTCTTCTTGCGCGGCGTGTTTAACTGTAGACGCGGTGGCGGCTGGGGCTTCCAAAGTGTTGGCCGTTGTTCGCGTCGCTTCTGTAGCGCTTGTGTCAGTCGTGGCTTCTGTAGCGGTTTCCGTAGCGGTTTCAGTCTGTTCTGTAACTGTAGTCGACGCCTGGCCGCCTCGTTTTCCCGTAGACCTCGTGACTGGCATTGTAAATTCTTCTCAATAATGAATCTTCATAAATAATCTTCAATAAGTTCGCTGGAGTCTTTTCTATAGTGACTTTCCTCGGATCCGGCGCTCGAAGGACCAATATTTGGGATGGAACCCAAACTATAATGTGTGCTGGGTTGGAGGAGTCACTTGGTTCAATTAAACTCTTCTTAAATCTTGAAGACTATTTATTTTACAGTTCACAATATGGTTCATACAAGAATATATTACATAAACAATATACAGTCGGTACAAGGTGTGGTACACGACAATGCTCAGTCGGTTCAAGGTGTGGAACACAACGAGACTCAGTCTGTTCAAGGTGTGGAACAAGACAATAGTCTGTACAAGGTGTGGTACTAGACAATAGAGCGAAAGCCAGAGGACTTTCGAGCTCACTGAGTCAACTGCCACTGAGTGACTGAATTTGACTGCCAGGGATGCCTATATTTATTACCCAAATTCTATGGGACACGTAGTGTAGCAAATGCATACCCGGACAGCCAATACAATTTGATCATTTCACAAATTAACTTGGACATTAGCATTCGACCAATCACAGACATTTCGACATTCTGACGATAACCAATCAGAAGGGTTTTACAAATCTATTAGGTAATGAACACCTGCATATTTACTATCACATATTTACTGGTCTTAATAACAACAAAACTGATATATATACATACTATAAAGTATGTATTCTATGGACAAACTGATTCTACGTTATATTTTACTTTTATATTCTATTTTTACATTATCACAAATCTATAAACTACAATAAAAACAAAGCAACTTTACATATGTATCTCAACATGTACATAATTTTACATGGTGGACTTCGAAAACTTTCCACTGTCTGTAGCCAATCCATGAGAAGCATGAATTGGCACAACCAATCGCTGTCTAGCCAAAATTCCTAACTACGAGCTTTATCACAATTGGTCAATTTTAGCGTTGTGACATGCACTACCTGCGCTATACAAAAAAGTTACCTCAGTGAGCTTTGACATTAAAACATACTTTTATCCTTACTTTAAGACATTACTAAACATAATAAGATATAATGAAAACATGACAAATAAACTAACTTAACTATAGGTTTAGTATGAACTAAAGCGATGACGCTTCCTATTTACATTCGTTTGAGCGTCCTGCACATATTGTTTGTTGGGAGATTCTAAACCATCGATTTGACAACAAGAAGCTCATCTTTACATCCCACGTCAACGTGTTCCTGAATCTTCCCACTATACAGCAGCAATCATTTTCAGCTATTAAAAAATTACATGACGTCACATTAGAGAGTCTACACGCTATCAAAAACCTAGGTGTGAATATTAGTACGTGGGACCCTCTACTTGTTCATATTTTATCACACAAGTTAGATAGTGATTCTTATTCCGAATACATAGAGTCGTTAAGGAACGCTAGGGAGCTACCAGTGCTTCAAGACTTCTTAGATTTCTTAGAAAATAAGTTCACTAGCTTAGAATCAGCTCGTCGACGTCAAAATGTCATACCGAAATCACAGCAATCTATTCATCAAGCCGGTCCTTCAACTTCATCTACAAATAATCGAAAATATAATAATTATAAAGCAAACCAATCTATTACGAAAGCCATGCACGTGTCGGGAGTTAAATGCCCTCTTTGTTTTGCTGAGCATAATTTATACAATTGCGAAAAGTTTATTGAATTGTCGAATGAAATGAAACTCAAAACCTTAAAGCAACATAACATTTGTATTAATTGCATTTTTAATCATAATGGCAATAAATGCCATTCGACAAAACGATGTCGCAAATGTTCGGAAAATCATCATACCATATTACATGAATGCTTTACGCAGCAAAAACCTCGTCCAACGTCCGGTCAAATAAAGCAAAAATCGAATAACATTAAGCAAGAGGAAAATACATCTCAGGCAAACAATAATGTTCACGCTTCTCAACAAGATCATACTGAGATTCTCCTAGCTACAGCACTAGTGAAGGTTAGGTCAGTAGACAGCACGCAGCTTGTACTGAGAGCTCTTGTTGATCAGGGTTCACAGATATGACTAATTAGCGAGAAAGCAGCTCAACAGTTAGGTTTAAAAAGACAGCAATTTGATGGAGTCATTTTTGGAATCGGAGAAAAGGATGCTAACTGTAAGGGCAAGCTTAGCATTACATGTCAATTGATGTATAACAGCTTTGAATTTCATACCGATGTTCTGATAATGAAAAACCTTATCAAGAACCTACCAAATCGATCATTTGAAAGGCCTTCGTGATCGCATTTGGAGCATATTAATTTAGTAGATCCGGAGTTTTACATAAGCCGTCCAGTGGACTTGTTACTGGGAGCAGACGCCTACGCTCTTATTATGTTAGACGGTTTGATAAGAAACTCTGATTTATCTTCACCTTTAGCTCAGCAAAGCCAGCTAGGATGGATACTATGCGGAAGCGTAAAACCACATTTTCATTGTAATGTCATCCTAAACAATACAGCGGATATTCATAAATTTTGGCAAATTGAGGATATTTGTGAGCAAAATGAAATATCTGCAGAAGAGCAACAATGTGTCGAGTACTACCTATCAACGACTAAACGTCTCGAAAGCGGTCGTTATGAAGTAAGGTTACCGATGAAGCACCAAGCATACGAAAAATTAGGATCTTCAAAGGAGATAGCACTAGCACAATTTAGAAATCTAGAGAAAAAATTAAGCAAGCAAGAACATTTAGCTCAGCAATATAAGCAATTTTTAAAGGAGTATGAAGAGTTGGGACATATGAAAGTAGCGACTTCTAGCAGAAATCCAATGGAATGTTACTTACCTCATCATGGGGTTCAGCGAGCAGACTCATCAACTACGAAGTTACGTGTCGTATTTAATGCGTCCGCAAAGACGTCATCAGGATTTAGTCTTAATGATGCCATGCATCGAGGTCCCAACTTGCAACGAGACCACCAGGCACTATTACTAAGGTGAAGGCAATATCGATATGTATTTACCGCTGACATAGAAAAAATATTTCGGCAAATTTTTGTTAACGAATCTGATCAAAAATTACAGCAAATCTTTTGGCGAGCGAAACCCAACCTACCGATTAAAGCATACCAGCTAACTACGGTTACCTACGGCACTAAATCAGCACCTTTCTTAGCGATGATGACCCATCGCCAACTAGCATCAGATGAGCAGCATAACTTTCCCACCGCAGCAAAAATAATACGGGAAAACTTTTACATGGACGATTTAGTATCGGGGTCAGATTTTCTCGACGAAGGAAAAAGCATTATAGCATAGCTAAATTCGTGCCTAAGCAGCGGAGGATTTTTACTAAGAAAATGGTCAGCAAACGACAAGAGATTAATGGAGGATATAAATTCATCACATCAAAATATTCAAGCAACATCATTTGTTTTCAAAACAGAGGAATCAGCAAAAACATTGGGTTTAAGATGGGACCCAACAACGGATGAATTTTCCTTCTAATTTAATTCAGCATCAGCAGATACAACAAAGCTTACGAAGAGAAAGCTCCTGTCAGAAATATCAAGGTTATTTGATCCCTTAGGTTGACTAGCACCGCTGACGACAAAATTCAAATTACTATTTCAAAAGGTTTGGCTTGATGAGATTCAGTGGAGTGATGAAGTCTCAATAGAAATCAAAAACCAGTGGGTAAAATTAACTGAAGACATGGAGTGTATCTGTCAGTTTAAAATACCTCGTTGGTTACAAAGCAAGCGCGGTGACATTGTCCAGTCGCATGGGTTTGGTGATGCATCGCCGAAAGCATACGCATGTGTTGTATATGCCAGAATAGTGACAGGAGATAAAGTATCCGTGGTACTAATCGCAGCAAAAACTAGATTAGTGCCAAATAGCAAGACAGTTTCGCTACCGAGATTGGAACTCTGTGGAGCGGAGCTGTTAACCAGATTATTAGAGAAAATCGTCGCTAGCATAGTTAACATAGAATATGAAATCATCGCTTGGAGTGACTCCAAGGTCACCCTTAGCTGGATACAAGGTAACCCAGATCGATGGAAGCCTTTTGTAGCGAACCGAGTGAAGAAAATCACTAGCGTAATACCATCTATCGTTTGGCATTACGTATCAACAAAAGAAAATCCAGCCGATTCAGCAACCAGAGGACTATCGGCTACACAATTAATGGAGCATAACTTGTGGTGGCGAGGACCAGCCTGGTTATGGACAACTAGATTCAAGCAACAGCAAGAGCAAGCTAAGTATACGACCGAAGAAGAGATTCGGAAACAAGTCCTTACTGTTGAAAATAGCAACTCTGAAAGTAACATTATCGAAGTTCTGTTAAATCACTACAGTTCATTCTTAAAAATAAATCGCATAGTCGCGTGGTTATTACGGGCACTTGCACCGACAAGTAAACAAAGGCCGTCATATCTCACGTTACAAGAGCTAAGGAAAGCAAAATTAGTTATAATTAAATATGTACAGCGCAAGGAATTTGCATCGGATATCGACAATTTATTGCATAAGCGACTCAGTTCTGATAGCAAATTATTAAATTTAAACCCATTTTTAGACGACGTCGGCATATTAAGAGTCGGAGGACGTCTTAAAAATGCAAATATTAGCACTGACATGAAATATCCCATAATCATCCCTTCTAGCGGACGACTGACGGAGCTTCTTATCCAACAAGCACATGAAAACACCTTTCATGGAGGAGCTCGACTATCTTTGTCTTTATTGAGACAACAATATTGGATAATTAAGGGAAATAGAGCTACCAAGAAACAACTTCGTAATTGCGTGACCTGCAAAAAGCAAGAGCCCAAAAAACTACAGCAAATAATGGGACACTTACCTGATTTTAGAAGTAATCCAGCACCGCCATTTTATCACACTGGAATAGACTACACAGGATTTATTAGAGTGAAATCAAACAAAGGTAGAGGTATCAAAACATCGAAGGGATACATTGCCTTGTTTATTTGCATGGTTACGAAAGCAGTGCACATAGAGTTAGTTTCCGACCTTAGCAGTCTGGCATTTATAGCAGCATTACGTCGCATGGCGGCACGACGAGGAGCACCGAAGCATATATATTCGGACAATGGGACTAACTTTGTGGGTGCCAATAAAATACTTCAGGAAGAGCAGCAACATTTTGAGCGAATCTTTGGTGATAACTTTTATAGAGAAATAGCTGAACTAAGCATAGAATGGCATTGGAATTGTCCTTCTTGGCCGAGTGCTGGAGGGATATGGGAGCGGTCGATTAGAAGCCTTAAGCAGCATCTGAAAAGAGTAATAGGAGACCAAGCCTTGACATTCGAAGAATACTCTACCATTTTGTCTCAAATCGAAGCGAGCCTTAACTCAAGACCATTGTGCCCAATATCGGAAGACATCGATGATATTGATTATCTCACGCCTGCCCATTTTCTAACTAGCCGTGCAGGTCTTTCCGTCATAGAAATAGCACAAGATGCGAGGACAAGATGGTATTTGGTAAACAAAACGTTCGAAGACATATGGAGACGAAGGAAAACCGAATATCTTAGTCAACTATCGATGCGCAGCAAGTGGTTTAAAGAGCAAAAGAATATAGAGGTAGGAGATATGGTTACTATTCATGATGACAACATGCCCGCAGGAAAATGGCCTGTTGGTCGGGTGGTGGAGGTCCACCCAGGAAAGGACGGAGTTGTCAGAGTAGTGACTTTAAAAACAAAAAATGGTTTTATAAAGCGTCCAATTATAAAGCTTTCGATTTTGCCTATAACGGACAAAAAAGCAAGTGAACAGGAAAAAGTCGGAGCAATAAAACAGCAAAGCAATGAAAGAAAGTGGGATAACAATTGTCCTAAAATCTATAGCATAGCACTATCATTATTATTTTTTATGAGCCTTATAATATCCTCTGAAGCGTCTTATAAACTATCAGCGTTCGACAGCAATCAAACAATGTATTTTGACCCCCTAGGACAAATGCATCTTATTCGTGATGAATGGAAAATTGTCACTTATTATAATATGTCTCCCTACTGGCAAGGAGATAAAGCGATAACACAGTTTACTGAATATCTTGAGCAAACATGCAAAAAGATTCAAGCACAGAGTCATTGTCGAGTCATCATTCTGCAAATACAGCACGAGTACAATGAACTACAATATTACAACCAGCTGTTACTTAATCAGCATTTTGGAGCGCACTTGCGAACTCGACGCGGGTTGATCAACGCTGTCGGCTCGATTGCAAGTTCATTGTTTGGAGTACTCGATCAAGAATTCGCAGAAAAGTACAAGAATGACATTGACCTAGTACGTAGTAATATAAACCATCTAAGTCAGCTATATAGGAACCAGACATCGGTCATAGAAGCGGAATATAATATATTAAAAAGAACAGAGGAGACTATTGCGAAACAGCATAAGATGATCAATAAACACCTGAATTTCAAATTTAATGGTTCAAAATTGGAAAGCATTGACGAATGCACATTACTTGGACTTACAATAGACAAACATATTAACTGGAAATCACAAATACAAAAAACCCGTGCAAAACTTTCAAAGTTCTCGTATGCTCTTCGCGAAATAAAAAAGACCACCAACTTACAAACTGCTCTCACCACCTACTATGCGTATGCTAATGCATGGCTAAGTTACGGCGTAACCCTCTGGGGTAATAGCACAGATGCACCTACACTCTTTACTCTACAAAAAAAATTAATTAGAATTTTAGCAAATATTGATCAAACTGACAGCTGCAAACCTTATTTTAAAAAACACAACATTCTAACCCTCCCCAGTATCTACATTTTAGAAACATGCAAATTCGTTCGTAAGCATCATGAGTTTTATACAAAACGCAAAGACATCCAATCACGTTACGCACTCAGGCACCGATCTAGACTAAATCTACCAACCTCCAGGTTAAAAATGCATTCTACAGGTCCCTATGCAATGTCTATAAAAATATATAATAAACTGCCCGAATTATTAAAGAAAGAGGAAAAGTTAAATATATTTATAAAAAAGATTAAAGAATTTCTGACAAACAAATGTTATTATTCCATAGATGAATATTTTAATGACAAGTTTAAATAATAAAAATAATAGAATTAAATTGAATGACATTTAAATATTAGTATTACTTATTTGACATTTAAATAATAGAATTAAATTAAAATGACATTTAAATATTAGTATTACATAATTGACATATAAATAATAGAATTAAATTTAATGACTTTTAAATATTAGTATTACATAATTGACATATAAATAATAGAATTAAATTGAATGACATTTGAATAATAGTATTAAATAATTGACAAGAAAATAATAGAATTAAGTACATTGAATGACATTTAATTATTAGCATTACATAATTGACATATAAATAACAGAATTAAATTGAATGACATTTAAATATCAGTATCTATAACAAATGTTTTTATTCCATAAATGAATATTTTGTAAATAATAGTAATATAAATAAAAGAAAAAATAACAGAAATAATAGAATTAAATTGAAGAAATTAATCTACATATAATCATTACTAAAATAAAACTTATACCAGCTACGGTTATAAAATTAAATTTAATAATTAATTGATTATTTTTTAAGTTACGATATAGTACATATAAATCTAATAACTACCTAAAATAGAGCTTCCTCTCTTCTACCTTTTTGCTGTGCCCGACAGGGTCCATAACAATCCCTATTATAAACACATACCACCTAAGCATACCTATATTTTATGGAAAAGCAATAAAGATATTGAGTATTGAGTATTGAGTATTGAATTATTTAGATAGCGCCACCAACACATTACAGAAGGAAATCGACGTCATATCTATTCATCAAGATTTCACATTAGCAGCATTAGCAACTATCAATATGATACAAAACTTAAAGCGAATTCAGGATGCTTTTCTTGACACAATGACTGAAATCTATCACGGACAGATCAATCTGCATCTCTTGACACCACAACAGCTTCGTGGGGAGTTACAAATTGTGTCTGGTCAAATATCTAAAGAGCTAGCATTACCTGTAGATGACATCCAATTCAACTTGTACAAGATCTATAAATTGTTGAAAGTCAGAGCCAGGATGATGGAGGAATATTTCATATTTGAAATTACCTTACCCTTAATCAGCAGAGACACGTTCCAGCTTTACAATTTGATACCAGTTCCAGTTCAAATTAACAAAAGCATGATTACTATTAAACCTATGTCAGAATATGTAGCGATCAACCTAAGAACCAAACAAACCAAACAAATTTTGTAAGGTGGGCAAATACACTTTCTGAAGCGTATGGGTTGGAGAGCGGGGTGAGGCAGGGGGGTTTGACATCTCCCAAGCTCTTCAATCTATATATAAATGACCTCATCGTTGAGCTCAGCAGCAAGCGCGTCGGTTGCTCGATAGATGGTGTATGTATAAACAACATAAGCTACGCGGACGATATGGTGCTGCTGAGCCCGACGGTGGGGGGTCTCAGAGAGATGTTAGAGGTGTGTGAGGACTATGCGGATGTACATGGTCTTCTTTATAATGTAAAGAAGAGTGAATACATGATCTTCAGGGCCGGCGGTGGGTGTCTTGATACTTCACCCTGTGTTACCCTAAATGGCTTGAGCGTAAACCGTGTTACTAAATTTAAATATCTGGGACATTTCCTTACCGACGGCCTTGAGGATGATGTAGACATTGAGAGGGAGCGCAGGGCTCTAGCGGTCAGAGGTAATATGCTGGTCCGCAGATTCTCCCGCTGCTCTGAGGAAGTTAAAACTACGCTTTTTAAGGCATATTGTCAGAGCTTTTACACGGGAAGTCTGTGGGTCAGTCACACTAAAAGATCGCTGGATGTTCTGCGCATCCAATATAACAATATCTTCAGGATGATGTTGGGGCTGCCACGATTCTGTAGTGCATCGGGGATGTTCGCGCTATATCGCACTGACGGTTTTCACGCCGTTATTCGCAAAAAGACGGTATCCCTGATCTGCAGATTGCGTGGCAGCCGGAACAAAATCCTGGAGACTGTAGCGGACAGGATCTCGTCCCCACTCTGGAGATCATTTGTGAGGAGAGTAATTTAGTCGTTTAATTATTTAATAATTTGATAATTAATCTACTCGTATTTTTGACATGCTATTATTTTATTTTATTTTATTTTCGATTAATTATTATTTTATCTTAATCTAATTGTAAATGTATTTTAATTTAATTGTAATGTTAATTTTATTTTATTTTATTGTAATTTTTATTTTATTTCTTGTGTCTGATTTTGTGATATGGGTTATTTTATGCCTGAAATAAATGATATTTAATTTTTAATTTAATTTAAGAAGAGATGCATATCTGACAGCGAGCATCAGAGATCTTCAAAACTGCCAATATCAAGCAGAAACTTACCTCTGCCATCTGCAGGGACCTATCAGGAGCTTAGGTCCTGATGAAAAATTCTGTGAAAAGGAAAAACTAGCCATTTGCAGAATGAAAAAATCTGACTGCAAAAACAAATGGATTCCACTACACGACCTTTCTACCTACTTGTATTTTTGTTGTGATTCTTACTCTTTGCGAGTCATATGTGACGACGGCCTACAAGTTCACCAAGTTAGCAAGGCCGGACTCATTCAGCTTACTCAGCAGTGTATTGTAAAGGGTCATGATGTGACGCTTTACGCTTATCAGCAATTCGAAAATACGCTCAACCTAAAGCCAAATGTTCTGGACACAAAATTAACTCCAATAAATCATTTCATCAGCAACCTCACGCTACCTATCCAACATTTTAAAGACTACGAATCCGACTACGAAAACATAATGATAAATAACTCCCTGAAAAACCTCCATGAACAAATTAAGTCCATGAAGGAATCAGCTCAGCAGCCAGAACTCCTAACGATACATGATATCCATCAATACTCTGTGTTATATGGACTACTAGCAGCAGCCATCGCAGTGATCATAATTTGGTTACTGAGGAGAAGGTGTCAGCGTGCCGGAGATTCGTCCATCCAAGGACAGACCGAGAGCGTACCAGCCAGTGTGTGTGTGTATAAACCAATTCGAGCCACAAAAGGGCTCCAGTGTCAGTGCGCGAAACCTGCCTCCATCTGAGGTGTCGAGTGTCAGTGAAAGTGCGCGCGTATCTCGCTTATCAAAACGGTGGTCTAGCTTACGATCAAAAAGGTGTGACACGTCAACCTCGCCTATTGCCAAAAGACAATCCGTATTTTTTATCGATGACTCAACCGTTTGAACAATTAGCTATAGATTGTTATATCACCTTGTAAATCATCAACCAACATTATTCTAACCCTCTCTAGCATATAAGCCCACACTCACGTAACGTTTTAGCTTTGTATAAGTTTATCTCATTTCTTCCCCTCGGGAGCATGTTCGATACAATCATTACGATCGAACACGTTTTGCTGATCTAGCTTCACATTTACAAAACCTCGCCGCGCTAAGTGCAGCGCGACGTCAGTACATATTCGGACAGCAAACCGGGTGCTTTCGTACTCATTAGCCCATATCATTTAGCGTAGCTTAGCATAATTACCGTTTTATTAATAAATCTTTAAAGTTATTAAAGTATTTAATTTAACAGCATAGCAATCCATACCACTTCGGTCGCGAACCCTACAAAAAATTTTACCTTAAATAAAATTTGTATTATGTTTCCTTTCCTTTTGAAGACGTGGCGCCAGTTAGCTTTAGTTGTCGTTTATCAGGTACTTTTCTAAGCAGTTAAGAGATGAAACTGCTAACCTACAACTACCAGGAGAAGCGTTTATTCCGGCTTCAGAAAGAGTATGTTTTATCCATCTTCCAATAATTATAGTACTAGCTGGTTTACGAGGCTCCCTTGTGGTGATAAATAAATTTGTTAGGGAACCTCTAATTTTTTTTTTGAAATATCAGTCAATGTTCGTAACCAAAATAAAGCATCTGTATTTCTATCTGGTGAAGCTAGCAAAGTCCAACTCGATTGCTGGTATGACACTGAATCAGTTTTTGAGCCAAATACCGGATATAAAGTTATTGAGTGTCCATTGTCCTTAAAATGTTTGGTATCACAATGCAAGAGAGTCAAGTCATGAACTCTGTGCCCCGAGGCCAGCAACAATATAGTAGCAGTACGTCTAGAAACATCATATAAGCTTTGCAGATTAACGTTAGTAGTTTTTAAAAATTGAATTACTACCCTTGCGTCCCATATTGTCGACACGGTTGGCGCAGTGGTTGAGCGTTCGACTGCTGCGCTGCGTGTCGCGGGTTCGATTCCCGCACGGAACAAATATTTGTATGACCTACAGATAGTTGTTCCGGGTCTGGGTGTCTTGTGTATGTGAGTTTACATGTTTGTGGACGCACCCACGATACAGGAGTAATTCCTAGTGTGGGGCAACGTGTTTTAAAAAACTAAAAAACATATTGGTAATTTCGGTGGAACTGATCTAGCTAATGATACAGCTTTTAAAATATGTCTAACCAAATGATTTGACGAAATCTTAACATCAGATAGAGTTTCACAAACTGATGCTATAGCTGATTTGTGAACAAGAATAGTACGGTAAGCTAATCGATCTTCAAGAAAAAGTTTTGCTAAGTACCGGGCTACGTCGGCAGGAGCCGGACGACGACCATTCAGGTTATTTTGATGGCACCACTTTACCCATTTGCTCCATATGGGCGTATAAGTTTTAAGAGTTGAAGCTCTCCAACATGTTGACAAAAGATGTCTTTCCTCACTAGACCAGTTTTCGGTTAGAGAGTCCCAGCCGAAATGAGCCAGGCTTCCAGCTGTAGGTTGTGAACTTGAGGTGGGGGTCTTCCGGTCATCGTGTCCACTAATGAAGTTTCCAGGTTCTTGATTTTCATAGGGCGAGCTATGGCGCGGCTCTTCAAATCTGGACGCCAAAAGGGTTTCTTCCACCTGGATGCTACTATTATGTACTTTCCTTTTGCCGAGTTGAGTTGGTGCAACACTCGTGGGAGCAAGGCTGGTGGAGGAAAGATCCATGCGAGGTCGTAACTCCAGTATCTGCTGAAAGCGTCGTGAAAGTAAGCGCTCGAGTCTGACAAGTCTAGAGAAACATAGTTGCGCACGACATGAGCGACTTGTGAGGCGAACAGGTCTATGTTTGGGGTTCCCCACACTGCGAATATTTTGTTGGTTGCCTCGCTCAGCAGGTGCCATTCGGAGCCGGCTCGATTTCGAGAGAGGTAATCGGCTTCCGTTTAGTACTGTCCCGGAAGGTGGCGAGGCACTAGTACAACATTGAGGTTGTCCGTCAGTGCCAGCAACTGTCTCGTCAATTTTAGGAGATTCTGTGACTTTGTGCCGCCCTGGTTTTTTATGTACGATACCACTGTTCTGTTGTCGTTTTGTAGGATCACTGTTGAATTTCTCATAGAATTTGCATCTAAAGATATTGCCGCTATCACTGCCTACATCTCCTTCAAGTTGCAGTGCCACTTCAGTTATGACGATTCCAAGTGCCTTTTAGAGTTTTGTTATTGAGTATCGCCCCCCATTGAATATCTGAGGCGTCTGTGACTAGGTAATTCACTTTTTTGTCACTATTCTCTGACTGACATTTTTCACCCACCAATCTAGTTCCGGTCGTACTTCGTCTGTGAACTGAATCGAACGGCGTGAACTTCTCTGAAGACGATGGCTGTGGCGCTGTAACGTACGGCAATGCAACCTTCCCCGGAGTGTGATGAAGGTCGCAAAATTGAGATACCTTAAGAGGCGTTGCGCCTGCTTGAGGGTCCAACTGCCGGTTGCTAGGCGAGTCATTAAGCACTGACGGATTTTGGAAACTTTGTCTGGAGGCAAACTCTTAGAGTTGCATAACGTGTCCCAAACAATTCCCAGGAATTCTATACACTTTGTCGGGACTAGTATAGACTTTTCCATATTGATATTCCAACCTAGGGACGTGAGGAATTCTATTGCAAGCTGGACATGGGCTGTTAACGTCTCCCGGTTTTGGTGAACTATCAAATAATCGTCTAGATATAAGACCAGGCGAAGACCTTTGCTGTGTAACACTTCGGCGGTCCAGTTCGTGACTGACGCAAACATTTTTGGCGCCGCGGCCAGACTAAATGGGAGACATGTCATTTGTAACAGCTGACCTTCGTAGCTTATGCGAAGAAAACAGCGGTGTTTTTGTGATATTCGCAAATGATAATAGGCTTGAGTCAAGTCGATCTTGACCACCCAGTCGCCCGCTTGTAAAAATTTGGGCATTTGATGGTGATGAAAAAGATGAAATCGTTTTGGTTGTAAAAATCGGTTCAGTGCCTTCAGATTGAAAATAACCCGATTCTTTCCACTGCTTTCGTTAAAATGAAAAGTGGGGAATGGACTTTGAATCATGGATTGAATTTCCAATGACATTGCCGCAGAGCGTGGAGTTTGAAATTTTTTCATGACGTCAGATGTCGGGAAAATTAGCGGAGGTGTCTGAACGAAAAGAATGCGAGCCGCACAAATTAATTTGATAATCATTTTGGGTGGCCCGAATTGGGCCCACACTTGCCTGTAATGTATCAGACAACCGCCCATGAATCTCGAGTAATTTGCGCCTGCTCCTGTTACCCTCGCCCTTTCGCCCCACTACTTTCTTTTGATCTTCAAAATTACGCCTTTTGTTCTTTCCGTTCTTCGATTTATGTTGTTGGTAATGAAAGGGCTTTTCACGGGAGGTAGAAGCGACCGGTGACTTTGGACGCCCAGGCGATTTGGAGGGAATTTAGATCTTTGCAAAGGCTCTGTAAATGTATCCTTATGTAATTTATCGTTACCGCCTATTTTTTGAATATAAGCCGATAAAGTTTGAGGGTTGAACATATATGCCGCTGCGGGTTGTATTTTTTCAATATCTTCGCGTATATATTTTCCTTTCAAACCTTTAAGAAGCGCTTTACGCCGTAGTTCCAAAACCTCAGCACGTTTGCCGCAAATAATTTGTAAAATGTCGTGAGAGATAGTTTTGTACTGTGACTCATTTCCAAATAAATCTTTTAGTTTATTGTAAATCGTGGTTGAGGTAAGCTGCGTATCCGGTGTTGCAGACCAGTCAATTAAATTTCGCAAGACTATATTCACTGACTCGTTTTGGGCTAAAAAGCATTTGACAAGGCAGCAAAGCTACGTTCCATCAGAAACCACCGAAACGGCGCAAAAGTATCTTCAAAACGCCTCATTTCTTCGTTTACCCTCAACTCAGTAAACGCCGGAGCCGCAACATATTTCTTGTGGACGTCACTGTACCGCGCAGAGTTCCTATCTGCAGAGTTAAATCTTTGCATTGAAGCTAACTTAGCAACCCGATCGGGATTAGCTTTAGGTACGGATGGTTCTTTGATGGATACGTCTAGCTCGGCAATGTCATTCTTTTCCACTAATGGTCGTGAAAACGGATCATCTATCGATACATTAACTGGTACTGAGTCAGGCGCCGCCGTCGAACAAGAAGCACTCGGCTGCGTTGCAGCATAGTTTGCACAAAATAGAATATTAACATGACTCACCAGCTGTTGCGATAACACTTCAAACCTTCGATCTATGTCTCGCAATGACCCGCGTGATCGGGACCGGCGCCGTCTTTTTGAAGGTGGTTCATCCTCTTCGCTCGAGCTTGAACTTGACGATCTTGACTCGATAGACGGCACACGTGCGCTAGGATTTTTCCGTGACCTAGCGAATTCGCGGTTACTAAAAACTCCCGCGAGCTTTTCAACAGTCGGTTCAGTAATTTTATCGCTATTGTCCATATTTAAAAACGAACGAACAATTTCACGTAACGGAAAAAATAAAATAGTAACTTTCTACTTTAATCTCGAAAGTTAAAATAAATTTTGTATATCTGGTGTAATCCAAACCCAAGTTATGAGGGTTCAAAAAAACGACGAAGTGTTTCGAGAAAAGGTAGGTAGTGCCCTTGCGCTTCGCTTGGCTCGTCTTGGCGGGGGCACACCGTGGCCCCAGATAATCTAACAAGCACATAGGCTATAATTTATAATGAAGAGAAGTACCAACTCCATGCCGGCGAAACCGCTGGCAGAAGCTAGTAATAAATGTGAAAGTTTTTGAGAGTGGATATTTGGATGTTTTTTACTTCTTCACGAAAAAAGTTCAGAACGGATTTTGATAAAAATTTATATTAATTTAGCTTTTACATCAGAATAACGTATAGGCTATAATTTACAGTGGAGAAAAGTACTAATATCATGTGGGCCATGCCACTCGTTCTGCTAGTTTGTTTAAGAATAAATCTCTAGAATTAGGTACTGAGACAATTTAGATTTTTCTTTAACTCTTAGAAAACTGCAATATTGCTGAATGTTATATGCATCTTTTAACATGGAACAATACACAGTTTGTACGGAAAAGGCTAGTTTGTCAAAGTAAACTGATATGTGTATGTGGTCTTTAATTGTAGGTATACGTTTTTGTTATAATTGTATTATGAGTAGTACTATGTTGGTCGAATTAAACGTTATTATTATTATATCAGTAATAAGTAAGAAAAAAAACTATAAACAAAGCCATAAGTGAATCCCCGGGTTACGTCAGAAACTTTGTATTACAATACCTAGTAAGTATTATGACGTGTCCCGTATCGGTAGGGTTGTCCATCATACTCTAAAATCGAGTATTGTACTCTATTTCACATAAGCGTACTTTAAATAAAATTAAATGGGTTTTCTTCTTTTTTAGAATCGATGGTTTCCTACCTTTTTTATTACTTTGGGCCCAGTAGCTAGACACAAAAATTGCAGCGACAGTGGCGTTTATCAGGTCCTCCATAGCTGATAAATAAAATGCTGATTTTATTTATCAGTACCCAAAAATGTTTATATTTCATTTATAGATCATAGACATGATTTCTGCAAAAAATCAACAAAGAAAAAAATAAGCTTTTCAGTAGATTTTTGATCGCATAACTTTACAAAATGAACTTTTCAAAGATGTCATTATTACATAACTCGTTTCTTGGTCGAAGCCTCATGCCTGCAGCCCTACCATGACGTCTCAGCTGGACAAAAGAAAATGTGATGTTTTGGTATATGTTAATCGGAAGTTTATGATAATAGCGTCAATTTATTAGTGCGCTCTAGACTCTACACAGAAAAAAAGCGAACGGCTCCGGACACCACTTAATGACAATAATATTCTGTCTGTAATGGCAAAAATTTAAGTTAGGTGTATGGAAGGAAAACATCATCTAAAATGAAGCTATTATTATGACCTTTCAAATGACTTAAGCCACAACTTTATATAGCAATGGGTCCAAAACGTTAATTCTCTTTTGAGGATATGTACAAAAGTGTTAATTGTCCTTTTGAATGCAGGCTCTCATTATGAAACTAATTCCTTCAACTTCAACATTCACTAAGAGAGTATTTTCGGTCATGATGCGAAATGAAGGAACGAGAGAAACGATATTACAATTATCCACATCTGTTTGAACTCAGAATTAAAATGTCATCTAGGAAAACCCAATATTTTTGTAATTAAAATAATGACAAAATAATATTGTTTCCCTTTGAAAGAACAAAAATACTGCTCATACAATACAACAACAACCATCTCAATTACAATATCACATCACACTATATGTATAATGGCGAAAGTTTGTGAGTGTGTGTTTGTATGTTTGTTACTTCTTCACGCTCAAACGGCTTTACCGATTTGAATGCAATTTGGCTTATACTCTAGATTAACATATAGGCTACTTTTTAACCCGGTCTACGTAGGTGAAACTGCGGGGCGCAACTAGTCTTTTTATAATTCTGTTCTCTTTATTTACCATTTGAAAGCAGACAAGACAAGTCAAGACAAGACAAGACATTTATTTGTAGAAATATGAGTTGGTATACATAAAAGGAATGCAGGTTGTTCATAAACAAAAAATATCCGTCATGTTCGGCCTTTGTGGCATACAAAATTATGGAAAGGTCATTCACAAAGCAAAAATTATTATAAAAATTGTCACAACACAAAATATAAATTGAATTAAACGATAAACTTGCCTACCCTACGTATCTGTGTCGCGCGTCATTATATGTGTGACTGCAGCTTCTCTGTAATTTATAAACAGTGACAAAGTTGCTTTTTGCGTCTGTCTATGTGCCTGCTTAGTTCTTCTAAAAGTAGGTATAAACATCATCATCCTAACATCCATTATTAAGTAACAATGGATTTTGGTGCGGTTTTCACCATCTTTGAGTGATTTTTTTCTAGCCTAACCTGTCCCAGCTACTCCTCAATCCTTCCATTATCCTGATACACTGTGCTGTGTGTGTGTGTGTGTGCTGATATACATAACACCACAAACCATACTATTTGTGGTTGATTTTTTAATAGATGGGGGAGATCATTAATATATACTAAAAAGAGGAAAGGACCCAATATTGAGCCTTGTGGTACCCCCATTTTGACTTTTAAACCCCATGAATTGACACCATTTATTTGAAATTGCTGCGGTCTGTCATTTAAATAAGACTCACTAAATTGAGTGCAAGTTTACCTAGTCCGTAATGTTCTAGTTTCAAGAGTAAGGTTTCATGATTAACGCAATCAAATGCCTTTGAGAGGTCGCCAAAGATTCCTATCGCATCTTGGGCCTCTTCCCACGCTGTAAATATGTGTTTTAATAAAGTGACACCAGCGTCAGTTGTACAACGTCCTTTGGTGAAACCAAACTATTGATCGTGTAAGATTTTATTGCTGTTAAAATGATTGAGTATTACTTTTTCAAACACCTTGCTGAAAATCGGCAACACCTATACAGGTCTAATTATTGGTGTCTTTACTGTCACCGGATTTAAAAAGTGGTATAACCTTACTGTATTTCATTATGTCCTTAGTCGACACACAAATTAAATATTAAAGCCAAGTATGGTCCTATGATCTCAATTATAGATGTGCATACTTTGATAGACATTCCCCATAGGTCTTCGGTTAATTTGATTTTGATTTGTCAGAAAGCCTATGACTGTCATCGGGTTTATTTGTTTGAATTGGAATTCAACCGGACAGCCTGGAACCTTTGCTCTTAATAAAGCAATTAAGGCAACGGGTGATGAATTTAAAGCTGCAGTTGTTTTATAAGATATATTGGTGGAAAAAATTACAAACTCTTGAGCTACTTCTAAGTTAGAGCATACCTTTAAGTCTCCAATAAAAAATATTCGTCTTCCGTACGTTATTCCTACCCGTCTTCAGGAGCAGACCTCGAAATCTATCCTCCTGCAGCGGGGTGTGAGGCAGGGAGACGTCATTTCTCCGAAACTGTTCACAGCCCCAATGAAGGATGTCTTCAAGGTTCTGGACTAGAGAGGGCTGGGCATTAATGTCAATGATGAGTACGCTGAGTACATAACTAATCTTCGATTTGCTAACGACATAATCGTCATGGCTGAGACTATGGAGGACCTTAGTACAATGCTCGATCACCTCAGTAGAAATTCCGAAAGAGTGACTCTTAAAATGATCATGGACAAAACCGAGGTCATTGTAAATACCCATGTAGCACCCACGCCTATCAAGATCGGAGACTCTACACTCGAAGTTGTAGACGAGTACGTCTACCTAGGACGAACGGTCCAGTTAGGTAGGGCTAACTTCGAGAAAGAGGTCAACCGTCGAATCTGACTCGGCTGGGCTCCGGCTGGCTGGGTTCGGAAAGTTGCGTGGTATCCTCTCGTCTGACATACCACATTGTCTCAAGAAGAAAGTCTGTGACCAGTGTGTGTTGCCAGTGATGACTTATGGGACCGAAACGTGGTCGCTCACAATGGGCCTCATCAGAAGGCTTTAAAGAGCAATGGAGAGGCTCGGTGTTTCCTTGCGTGATAGAATGTTGAAGATCAGGAATGATGATATCCGCAAGTGAACTAAGGTTACCGCCATAGCCTTAAGAATAGCCAAACTAAAGTAGCAGTAGGCAGGGCATATTGCTCGCAGAACAGATGGTCGATGAGGCCGAAAAGTGAGAAGACGCAGCAAGAAACCACTTCACTTCTAACAAGAGTGCGCGGCAGTTCCAACAGCATTCTGAAATCCCTATGTTAACAACTGGATGCCCCTGTGCTGAGGAATTTTGTAAGTGTTCTAGTGCGACAAGGGCAACCTTGTCGCTCATAATGTGTCTGTCTTTTGTATGTCATGTGTTTTGTTGTTTAAAGTTACTATAGTAGATTGTGCACCAAGGGGGTAATATGCCGCCCGTGACGTGATACACGTCACGGGCGGCATATACACCCCGTGCGCAACGAGGGATCCAATTATCTCCCGAGCGAAGCGAGGGGGTTATGCAAAGTCCTGAGTAAAACGTTTAAGCTGCCCAAGACGAAGACAGGCTTTTTCCCAGAGGAGCACACTCTACTTTTCACACCTGTGAGACAGTAAAAAGCCAGGGCTCACTGAAAATCACAGCACCAAACCAAACACCGTCTTTTGTTTCACATTATTTGAAATCGCGCTCTTTTTACAAGCTTTTTTCTTATTTCTTTTTTGAGTTCTGCTTATGATGGCCAGTTCGATTTTCGATCAAACCTCTTTATTATGCCATTTGGACATTTTTTTTATTACTTAGAGTTTGCCACGAATTTGACGTTCCAAATTCAAATCACTTTACTCCCTAGGGAGTTTCATATAACTTTACCTCCCTTGGGAGAGAGATGTGTAATTGGACATTGTCGAGCAGGTGGTGTGAAAAATAAATTATTATTAAACCGCTAAACCAATTTTCATGAATTTTGTAAAACATACTTATACATTTGACTTTGGATTACGAATTAGAATACTTTTTATACCGAAAGTACATTCAGTGGGTATAATTCTTCGGGAATCGGGAAGCCTACGCGCAGGCGAAGCCACTCGCAGAAGCTAGTTAATAGTTAGAATGACGTTACTAATAATTGCTTACCTATTCGTAAACACATTACTCATGGCAGCGCACAAGCGAGCACGTAATATGAAGCTCTTAATTATTTTATTTGTTGTGTTGACGGTACTCAGTACTCTGTGTACTGGTGCAGTGAAACGTGTAAGATTACTTGGTTCTGGTCAAATTCTTCCAAATACACCGTTAGTCGAAGATCGGTTTCTTCTTACTACATTCTATTGTCCGGGAGGTGGGCGCAAAACAAAGTCAGGAATATGTCTGTGAGTATTGTGTATTTATTTAATGTTATCTTTTGTTTCAATGAACTATTAGTACGGAGGTAAAATGTTTTTATCACAAGTTTTTATTTATCTTGCAATGTTTGTTTGTTAGTTCTCTGTTTCAACGTCATGGAATAATATTGTCATCATCTTTTTGTGAACTATAAAGTATTTACATATTCTTTTTTAACATCATCCAAACCCCGACCGCTCCCACTTCTGGAAATAGACTTTTCTTTTCTTGTTTTAATCTCTACGCTCCTGAGTCAACTACATCCAGGTTCTACCCAATAAGACAAAGATGTCGTCTGGCCATCTCACTGTCGCACAACCAATACTTATTCACTGCTTTACTCCACCTTTCTCCACCATATTTAAAGAACTGCATCTGCCCATTAATATGAACAACTTTCTTCAAGAACCTGAGGAAATTCTCAAAAAAAAAATTTATCTACCATACAACGATTGATCAGCTGATGATAAATTTGTATGAAAAATCCAATTTTTTTTTTGGGAATTTTCAATTTTTTCGTAGAGTAAGATGTTTATATCCATGGGCAGAACCGGTTCTTAAAATATGACCACACCTTTCTGTTACAGTCTGTATATTGTAGGTGAAATCAATAATTAAGTGGTTTTAGTGAGGCTAGTTAGTTTTCCGATATTCATACTGACGGAGTCATATACTTAAGAGTTGACAGCTGGCTGAACCTTTTGTAGGTATGATGCGTCAGACGTGTCGTAGTCACTTTTCCTTATTCAAAACAAGTTATTAAAGGAAATCCATTATCATCGGAATATAATAGTTACCTACCTTGAAACAGGAAATCAAGTATCATACTTATGCCTGAGCAGTGGTGGCCCAGTGGTATTGGCCGCGACTTACAAGTTGCAGGTCGTGAGTTCAAACCCAGGCAGGCGCTTTACTTTGTGTAAATTATTTCATCACCACTGCTCTCAAAACGGTGAAGGAAAACATCGTGAGGAAACTGGCATGTCCTCGAACCAAAAATTCGAAGACATGTGACATCCATCAATCCGCATTGGGCCCGCGTGTTAGATTATGGCCCATACCCTCTGACAGAGAGGAGGCCTGTGCCCCAGCAGTGGGGACATTAAAAAGACTGATGATGATGATGACATATACCTAGGGGTAGCGGATAAATTCTTAACATGAGTTTCCGCAGCCCTGGGCACTCAGGCAGGGAAGGAACAGGGGTGGGTTTTAGTCAGTAAGAGTCTGACACGCCCTCCCGCTCCACCCAGAGCGAGAGATGTCATTGGATGATTTCCCACCCCACAAAAAAAAAAATATCATACTTATCTTGCGTCCTACAAATATCATCACTACATAGTATAAAACAAAGTCGCCTTTTCTGTCCCTATATCCCTATGTGCGCTTAAATCTTTAAAACTACGCAACGGATTTTGATGCGGTTTTTTTCAATAGATAGAGTGATTCAAGAGGAAGGTTTATATGTATAATACATGCATCATATACTAAGGTAACATTGCTAATTTTAGAGGTTTCTAACGTGATGTCGTAAATTAACCTATTTTTTTGGGCTTATTTAGCAATTTAGCAAAAACGCTGCCTAAACCCTACGAGTTAGATCAAATTAATGTACTACAGTATTGTACACCATAAAAAGGTCTACAAAAAAGTCCGCGATGGTATATGTTTATATTTTAGGGATAACCCACATTAACCATTTTTATTGTTTACTTTTTACGTGAAAAAATGGCTTATTTACGAAGCTATTTTAAGCAATACGGCATTAATCCTTATCGAATTAAGTACCTTAAATACAGTGTGCAATTAATATAGATCAATATGGTTCCTTACAGCATGTAAATTAAACAAATATTTTCGGAGATATTACAAATTTAAAATTTGCGTTTGCGGCGGGCGGTACCGGTCGGACGGGGCAGTGCGGGGAGGCATGCCTATAAATAGCGCGTCGGAGGCCGCGGTTATATATTTTTTTTAAAATTTAGTATCAGCATTGCACCCGTGCGAAGCCGGGGCGGGTCGCTAGTTATAAATATGAATGTCTGAATATTTGAAAATAAATTACGCTGTTACAGTTTTGAATGAAACTTGACTCACAAGTTGATCATGACCTGAATAAACTGTTCAGACCTACGTGGTATTTGCTACCCAAAAGTTTTAACAGATCTTCAGAGCATAGGATCCCGGTCGAACGTTAACTTTTCTTTTTTTTTAGGGTTCCGTAACCGAAGGATCCAAACGGAGCCCTATTTCTGTCACTCACATGTCCATCTTTCCGTCGTCTGTCACAAAATTTTGTAACTTCCCATTGACCATAAAGTTTGTTTTTAAAGTACTACGTACATTTGACTTACAAATACCAATATGTTTATAAATCACATATCTTCTTTGAAATTCCCTCATTTGGTACGGAACCCTAAATGTGCGAAGTCCGACACCCATTTGGCCGGTTTTTTTTTGTGATGAGCTTAATTATTACTGATGTGTCAATAGATGTTATTATTTTTACAAACAAGTATCAACTTACTTTGTCTGTTTCATATTGTTAAGTTACAAATTAGTGATCCATTTTTAAAATCACTATTAATAAAAATGTTCATAATTTTTCAGGCCCCCAACAACAACGGAGATTTGGATTTGGGAATAACACTCAGACAGTATAAAAAATACTCTCAGGACGCAGTATACTACAGCTGGTCAGAACGTGGAACTGACGTGTAGCTTTTAAACACGAAGATTGCCGAGACGCTTAAAAATCAAATCGTGAATTTTAGATTTATTTAACAAAGTATTGAATCAGCTGGTTCGATTTGAATATCAGCAGTCATGTTTGTAACGATACTTAAACTGGAGAGCGTGCATTTACATGGGTAGCATTAAAAATTATGTTCTTTACAGTGTTATGTTATGTTTGCCTTCACGAATAGACTTGAAATAAGTCTTTGTAAAATGTTGACTTTAATTGCTAATAATCTTTAATAATAATAATATTTATTTAAAAAAAAAACTATGAGTACAGGTTAACTTAAATAAACAACATGAGTGACGAACAGAAATGCCACTGTGGATAGCGGAGCAGAACCCAGTTCCGTGCTAGGAATTAACCTGTGTTACGGACACAGGTTAATGGAGTAGCAGGTATCGGCCACTCCATCATCTCACTTTAAACATTACCTCAAGCGTCTGTCGTAAATAGGTTATTGAGTTACTGTATTCCCAATTTAGGCATGCCTCTATATAGGAAATCCATATAAAATTAGGTACAAAAATACAAAAATATAAATGTGCCACATGCAAGGGTGTGTGTTTGTATGTACTATGTGTGAGAGAGTGAGTGCTGATATGAGTGTGTTATGACGAGTAATTAAATTAGGCTTTTATTTAAGGTAAGAGGTGCTTTTTTATTTTATTTTGTATATTATTAATACTTCAATTTGGGATTTATTTGAGATTGATTACTTGACATTTTATTAGTGTTGATTAAGGAGGTCCTCAGTAGCTGTGTAATTTAGTTTTAGAAGCCAAAGTTTTAATTTTCTTTTTGACTCCATTTTTCTCAAGGGGGGGGGGGAGGTTTAGAATTTTGTTAATTCTATTGTAAAGGAAACAGCTAATAACTTTGTTATGCCGCTTAGCCATTTTCGTTCTGTGTCTGATTGGGGGGCAGAGTATATCCCACCGACGTTTACATTTATAAATTGTAGGGTCAAAAGTTAGCGTTGTATGTTTCCTAATTATTGTTTGCTATATAAAGAGCTGTCTCACGGTTAGAGCAGCTGTGTCACTATAAAGTTTAGCGGTTGGGTATCTAAAGGACTTTTTAGTCATAACCTTGAGAACAGCTCTTTGTGCCCTTTCCAAAGGTAAGAGTATAGTCTTTGCTGCCCCGCCCCATGACGTGATGCAGTAAGACAGAATTGATTGGCATAGCGCAAGGTAGGTCAACATAAGGGTGTCCAAATCAGCGGCATTACGGAGCAATTTGAACACGTAGATTAGTTTAGGTTAGGGCATCAATATGACATTGCCATTTTAATAATTGATCAATATTGATTCCAAGATATTTGATAGTGGTGGCTCGGGATATTGCTACACAATCACAGTTAGAAGACGGCTCATGACATGTATGGCATTTAATAAACAAAGCTTTTAGAGGTGGGAATGCAGTGGTTTTTAATGCGAAAGTTATATAGTTGGTTTTATTAATGTTGAGCGTTAGTAGGTTACGTGACAACCAACACGTGGCTTCACTCAAAGCAGCTTCTGCATCAGCTTTCACATCAGTCCATGTGGGACCGTGAATAAAAAGCGCAGTGTCATCTGCGTAAGCAAACACTTGGCAATTAGGAGATTTTAGTTCACAGAGGTCATTTTTATATATTGTGAACAACGGATGCCCCAAAATGCTCCCCTGAGGAACACCAAAATCCAACCCCTCGTCCCCACCGATGTAATCTCCAATCTTCATCGCTTGTGTCCTGTTAGTCAGGTAGTCCTTAAATAATTTGAGAGCCATTCCCCTTACGCCAATTCTCTCCAACTTAGAGATAAGAATATGGATGGAGACGGTGTCGAACGCCTTTTTGAGGTCCAAAAATAATCCCAGGCACTTTTACTTCTTGTCCAGGCTGTCCATTATTCTGTTTACCAATGACAAAACAGCATCTTCTGTCGATTTGTTTCTTCGAAATCCAAATTGGTTAGGTGAGATAATACCCTTTGTTTCAAGATAGTTTGTCAGTCGATTATTTAGCAATTTTTCGAGGACTTTGGACATAGCTGGCACATACCGATATAGGCCTATAAATTGTTGACAACATCTCCATCACCACTCTTATGGATGGGATGTACAATGGCTCTCTTAAAGACATCAGGAAAGACTCCAGTAGAAAGAGATAGTTGGCAAATGTGTGTCAAAATAGGGACAAATATATCAAGTGAAGTCTGTAAAATTAATGCAGAAATATTATCAAAACCGACAATCCCTACGTAGATTTTTTATGAGTCGCTCTACTTCTTCAGCGTCGGTTTGGATCAGAACCAGAGAGTCACACTGAAAAGCGACTGGTAAGTTATTGGAAGATGATGTGAAATAAAATGGTTTCTGCTGAATTTGAGTAGCTAGCTCCCTGCCTATGTTAGTGAAGAAATGGTTAACCGCATTTACTGATAATGTCGGGTTTTCCTCAATGCTAAGAAGCGAAACAGCTGATGAAGATTTTGCATTGGAATTAGTTGACTGGCCTGTTAGTCTAGTGGTTAGTAACTCTGACTGCTATGCCGGAGGTCGTGGGTTCGATTCCCACCCAGGACAAATGTTTGTGTAATGAGCACGATCATTTGTTCTGTGTCTGGGTGTAATTTATCTATAATATTTATGTATTTAGAAATATATAAGTATGTTTATCAGTTGTCTAGTACCCATAACACAAGCTCTGCTTAGCTTGGGACTAGATGGCGTTGTGTGATAGTTGAGGAATATTATTATTATTATTAGTTACAGTTTTAATAGCGTCCCAGGTAGCATTTATATTATTTTTTGCATCTAGCATTACGATTTTCTGAAATTGTCTTTTGAGATTTTTAAGTAGTTTATTAATGAAATTTCTATATCTTATGTATGATAGTTTAAGTGTAACATTTGTGGAGTGCCTTTTTAGTGCTTTGTGGATTCGAATACAGCGTATCAGACCCGGCGTGATCCACGGTTTAACATTCCTTTTATTTTGCGGTATTTTATACCTACTAGTGTTGTTTGTAACTATTTCCGATACTACACCAACCAAAAAACTTGCAGCAATATTTGCGTCTGGTGAGTTTAGCGTAGGCGTAAAATCTACTTGGACTAAAGCGTCACGTATTGCACTGTAGTTAATTCTATTGCGATAGACAACTGGTACGAGTAATATTAGCTTTTTCTTTAAGGATATTGTAAAAAGTGTTGGACAGTGGTCAGTGATAAAACACTCAAGGACTAATGTGACAGAGTCAAGCTGAGACTTCAGCAAAACATGATCTAAACAGTTACACCTCTTGTTGGATATAGATGCGTTGGCAAGAGACCGTAAGACGCTAACAGATTCAAATTCAATTCAGCTCTATGATCGGAGCTGTTGGATTTTATGTCAATATTCATGTCCGAATACATACATTAGCATACGTATTAAGCGTTGCCAACACATCATTTAGCCCGCTAAGAAAACTGTCGATACTATGCACTGAGGGTGATCTATAGACTGTAACAACAGTTAACTCGTTACCAATTTTACATATTAAACAGTTGAATTCTTTGACGTATTCAAGGTTCATCTATAGTGCAATTAAGCCCTGTCTTAACGTATATCACGATGCCATCATTTTGGTTTGATGTACAATAGGTAAAGTGCGATATATAACCATCTATAGAAGGAACACTTAAGACTTTAGAGAGCCAAGATTCACTGCAATCACTTTTTGTAAGGATAATCAATTTTTTTTGACGGATCAAATGAATATAGGTGTTACACGCCTCGCGGTGATGATACCCTCTCTATGCTATAGTTACTTACTGAAAATATGCTTTAAATAAACATCTTTACTGTAAACACAATAAGTGCTAGATAATTTTTAGGATTCCATACCTCAAAAAGACAAAAAGGAACCCTTATATGATCACTTTAATGTCCGTCTGCCAATACCCTTTTTCTCAGGAACGCGTGGAGATCTCGAACGAACTACAATTGCAATTGCCGCAATCCGCGCGCAATTGTCGCGTGTCCGGCAATTGTTTCCCGGCCGGGGCACGGCCGGGGCACGTCCGGGAAACAATTGCCGGTCAAACAATTGCACGGTCAAATATCTATAGTATACTTTTTGTATGAACTGATCCATGCTTGGCCGTGCCCCGGACGTGCCCCGGACGTGCCCCGGACGTGCCCCGGACGTGCCCCGGCCGTGCCTCGGCCGTGCCCCGGCCGGGGCCCGGTGGCGGCACGGTGACAGCCCGGTGTAGCATGAATGACTAGCCCGGTGGACGTGCCCTGGCCGTGCCCCGGCCGGGGCACGGCCGAGGCTCGGTGGCCGCACGGTGTAACGTGAATCATCCTTAAATAAAACTAAAATTTACCAACAACGCCCACATATCAATATCATTCAACCACCAAAAGGTTTTTGTAGTAGTACCTGTCTACATAACAATTATTGTTAAAGATTTTGGTAGAAGCACCATATCTTCATAACAATTATTGTTAAATATTCTTGTAGTAGCACTTTTTTTTTCAAACGTTGCCCCACACTAGGAATTACTCCTGTATTGTTGGTGTGTCCACAAACAAGTAAGCTCACATACACAAGACACCCGTACCTGAAAGAACTACTCGTATCTGCCCTCTTAGCCAAAATACATTTCTGTTAACGTTAACGCTAACGCTTCGTGCAAAATATATGGCAACGACGTTTTGCACGAAGCGTTAGACAGAGTACTGTCACGTGACTCACGCCCAGTAATGTCGTTGCCATACATTTTGCACGAAGCGTTAGCGTTAACGTTAACAGAAATGTATTTTGTCTAAAGGCTCTGGAGGCCATACGAATATTTGTTCGTGCGGGAATCGAACCCGCGATACGCAGCGCAGCAGCCAATCGCTTAACCACTGCGCCAACCGTGCCGTCACTATACCTACGTAAACATTACTGATTGTGTTACTAATGATTTTGACAGGTGGATACTGTTGGTAAATTTTAGTAATTTTTTCAAGTTTACGTAATTACCGTAACAGCCAATCAAATCACAACAACAATCACAGCAATCCAAAGCAATGTTATTACCACAAAGATACATACATCAAACTAGCACCGAATATCAAAAATATAATTAAAATTACCAATCAAAAAATAAAAAAAAAATATCAAACACACAATTCAAAAGTACCATTAAACTACAATTCAAAATACAATAATAAATACAATTTAAATACCATTAAAATACAATTAAAACAATTTAAAATGCAACTTTAAACACTTCTCACCAGTAATTTCATGCACTTTAGTAGTGCTACTCCTGTGAACTTCAACAGGCTGCAGTGAAATAATATCTATCTCATTTGAAATAATATTTAAGTATCTTATGGCGCGCGACAAGGAGGCAAACATGTTCAGGTTAGTCCAGTACTTAGCGTTGGCAATAGTTATGGGAATTTGTATTTAAAAAACAAGATTGCATTTTTAATTTATTGTAGCGCTCAATCCATGTGCAGTCAAACGTAAGGATCTTGTAGATAAGTAATAGGCAGAATAAACTTTATTTCCGGCTCGAAGGACCATGTATAGGCCCAGGTATTAATTAAAGCAAGCGGACTGTATTTTTGAAGGGTTTATTAGGTGGTTCACAAATAGCAACTAAGTACTAAATCAAAAGGAGTATGTCTGAGCGCTGCGCTGTCGTGTCGATTAATGCAATGCCGAACGCCGCGCTGCCGCTGCGCTCTCGGTCCCTGCGCCGCGCCGCGTCGCTCGTTGACGAGGTCGTAGTGTGTGTTTTGATGTATGTGTGAACATATTCCCGGGCCAGCAGTGGATGATGAGTTGAACAGTCCAGCCAGGTTAATGATTGGTAGATGAATGCATGAGGCTTATATTGATTGGTCCATGTTGATTGATTAAGGTATGAATGATGATCGGTCCAGATAGGTCAATTGAAGAATGAATAATCAATTTGGTGGTCCATCTAATAACGGGCAAATTCTGTGGAATGCTCTTCTGTTTGTGCCTGACTGTACTTAGATGTCCGCTACGCGAGCCTCTCCGTCAGGTCCCGGATAAAGCTTCAGAATTCGTCCCAGTGGCCATTGTGCTGCAGGTAGCGCCTCGTCCTTCACGATGACCAGCGAGTCTTCTGTGAGCGCACCGTGTGAGCGCTGCCACCGCGTCCTTTGGTGCAACTGGGAACTATATTCCTTATTAAAGCGTCTCCAAAAATGTTGGTGTTCGACTCGTTGATGCCTCAGCAGTCGTGATGAGTCGCAGTCGGAGCTTTTTTTTGGAACGAAGTTCCTTATCGCGCGTTGTGAAAGGGGGCTAGACGGAAAAAATTCTTACGAAAAGTTGTCACGACACTTTTTGCTATAGTAAAAAAAATAAAATTTTATTACAATTACTTTTGTTATAGTTGTTGTTATTGCTAAAGAGTTGAGTTGAGTTGAGCTGAGCTAAGCTGAGCTGAGCTGAGCTGAGCTGCGATGAGATGAGATGATGAAGTATAACTTCTTACGTGCGTGCGTGTGTGCGTAGTTAATAATAAAAAAAATATTATAAATTAAAAAAAATAAAATTATATTACAATTCCTTCACTAATTTTTTTTTTGTGGGGTGGGAAATCATGCAATGACTTCTCCCGCTCTGGGTGGAGCGGGAGGGCGTGTCAGACTCTTACTGACTAAAACCCACCCCTGTTCCTTCCCTGCCTGAGTGCCCAGGGGTGCGGTAACTCATCTTCAGAATTTATCCGCTACCCCTAGGCATGCAGGCACCGGCCACGATGGGCCCCGTCAGTGGTGGCTGACTACATCTCTTTGAGGCGCGCGTGGAACACTACGCGCCGTCTACTCACGGGCCTGGTGCTGATCGGACGGCAAGCTACCCACTGCTTGCCGTCCGCAGGCCCGGGTCTACGATGGCCGGAAATCGTCTCGCGACGTCCTACGCCTGGTACGCCCAGTACCTCTCCTGCGGTGGTAGCGGCCGGGGCCGCAAGGGCCACTCCGATGAGCTTCCCTCACGCGTCCCGCCTCCGCCTTCACGAGCATTACTGCTTCGCAGAAGGCGGAGACTGCCGCCCATTCCGTCTCGCTCCGTACCATGGCCTGAACCAAGGCCGGGCGCGAGAGGTCGCCGCCACCTATCGCATCCACGAGGATACGGCGATGTTCCGCCCAAGCGGGGCAGACCTCCACCGTATGCTCCACCGTGTCCTCTGGGCGATCCGCGCAGCGGTAACACCCAGGCGTTTCTCCCGCCCGACCTGATGCAGGAACCTCCCGAAACATCCGTGTCCGGTGAGGACCTGTGTCAGGCGGTGAGGTGAGGACGCCGTGACGCCTCTCCAGCCACTCCTCAAAGAGGGGCACTACCGCCGCAATGGTGGCGTGCCCAGCGCTGGGTTGCGACAGTCGCTGTCTCCATGTCGCAATGAGATCCTGCCGGAGCTCCGTCCGCCTAGCCGCGAGGTGTCGCGGCAGCAGAGTTTCGCCCAGGCGTTTGGCCTCCTTGCGCCACTCCCAGAGCAGCGCGAGGACCCTGGCCTCTAGATCCCATGGCGACAGTCCGGCAAGGAGGTTCGCCGCCTCACAGGAGACCGTGCGGTATCCGCGGATGAGCCGAATGGCCATGACCCTTCGGGACGCGTTCAACCGGCGAGCTGGTCGCTTCTTCAGGGAACACGCCCACACCGGTGCTCCGTAAAGGGCCATGGACCGCACGATCCCCGCGTAGAGCCTCCGGCAGGAGGCGTTTGGACCCCCAGATTGGACGCTCCAATCTGGGAGCCAAACGTCGAAAATGCTCGACGAAGTTCCACCGGCTATCGAGGACGAGTCCCAGGTACTTCATCGTCCCCTCGACGCCGATGTGAACCCCTCCTACCGTTATCTGGGAACCCGACGGTGGCGCATTCCGAGGACCATGAAAACACATGGCCTCGGACTTGTGCAATGCCACCTCGAGTCCCAGTCGCGGGGTCCTCTCAACGACTGTCGCAACACCGCGTGGCATCAAGTTGGCTGCCGCCTGGTACGACCTCCCCTGCGCCAGGACCAGCGTGTCGTCAGCGTAGCAAACTACGCTGACGCCGCTAGAGAGGTCGGCGCGCAGCAACCAGTCGTACCTGATGTTCCACATGGGTGTTGAAGGCACTGGCGATGTCCAGAGACACCGCCAAGACGACCCTACCCCGGGCCACTGCATCCCCCATCGTGAGGGCTCGTACGCGCATGTTTGCGTCCACCATGGAGCGCCCCCTGCGGAAGCCATACTGGCTCTCCGCCAGATCCGGCCCCACCCACACCAGCTGCCCGACGAGGCGGTCTGCAATTACTCTTTCAAAGAGCTTGCCCACCTCGTCGAACAGCACAATGGGCCGCTAAGTAGACGGAGAGTCCGCGGGGCGCCCCGGCTTCTTGATCAGGACCAGTTTCCCCGTCTTCCAACGAAGCGGAAACTGGCCCCTCTCCATACATGCGCTTGGGAGCCCTCTCAGTCGAGGCCCGAGAGCCTCTTGCAAGGCCAAGACCCAGACTTTCCCATGAAAGCCATCGGGTCCTGGGGCCGTGCTATTGGCATTCAGCCTACGCACCGCCGCTCTCAGCTCTACCTCGGTCACCTCGGAAGCATCGTCGCCGTCGGGTTGGTCCGCGTCAGGCACCGCAGGAGGCGGAGCCATAGGCAGGGGAGTGTGTTCCCCTCGCGAAGGGAATAGAGCGCTCACCCCGCCCTACACAAGCTCAGGCCGGAGACTCCGCGTCAGCGGGGGCGCCCATGGGCGGTGTTTATCCCGCACCACTCTGTATGGGCGCCCCCACGGATCTCTGTTCAGAGTCCCCAGCGACTCCTCACGAGCCAATTTCTTGGCCCGCCTGATCTCAGCTTGGAGGGCGGTCCTCGCCGCTCTGTACCCCTCATACAGCTCCACCTCGATGGCTTCCGCATCCGGCGGGCGGTTACGGAGCCTGCGGTGCCTGGTGTACCGGCGTCGCACGGCAATACACGCTTGGCGTAAAGCCGTAAGCGCCGGCGACCACCAGTACACCTGGCGCCGATCACAAGGCTGAACCCGGGGCATTGCCACGTCACAAATCTCGGACATGGCCTCCTGGAACCACTCTGCCTCGTCGTTAATGTCGGCAGGCCTGTCCGGTGATGTCACCCACGCCTGCACGATCAAGGCTTCCAGGAGTAGCTCCCGGTCCAGCTGCTTCAGCGACCAACGCGTACCACTCGGGGTCTGTCGGACCCCCTCCGAGTAAATTTATTCAGTAGACCAAACTTAATAAATTTACTCGGAGTCATTTGCATTTGTCATCTGTGTATTGTATGCATGTCTTGTGTATCTGTGTTTGTATGTGTGAGTTTACGTAGATGTAGGAAATATGTTTAACAGAGGGTTGCAGTGAGCTTAAATGATTGAGTGATGTTGTACTGTAATTGTAATACATTAGAATAATTGTAAATAATTTGATTGTAAATAATTTTTGGATAATATTAGGATATGTTGTAATAATAATAAGTGTATAGATATATAAAACAGATATATAAAAAACTATTAATTGTAACTGATTATACTTACTACCCGAATTGTGGTGAAACACCCGATAGAAACAGTTGAGACGCATATTTTCCCAATTAGAAATAATTAACGAGAACTTAAAAAATAACACAAAGAAAAATAAAAACAAAGAGTAATCATGCATTTTCATTGACAGTTCCAAAAAACCGAGATATGTCTTCATCAGTGCGGATCCTCTGTGTGGGGTCACCCGGCTTCTTCCTGGCAAGTATGCGGCCGCGCTTGGTCCATACAAATCTCCAGTCGAAGAGGCCAGCAGCGTCCCCTGCCCTCCGAAACAACTGGCGGTTGGTTTTTGTAAGACGCTCGTTGAGGAAGAAGCGTCGTGCCGGGCCGGGCATGTCAAGGTCGGCTGTCGTCGCACCACGCCGCACTCGTGCGCTCGCCAGCAGCTCGTCGCGCAGATCATGACGCGCCAGGCGCACGACAATGGCGCGCGGGCGAGTTTCTGCCGCACCAGCGGAGCTTGTCGCATTGAGCTGCCTCCCGCCGACTCGTTCCGCGCTGACAATGTCGCGCTCTTCAAACTTGACCCCTAGCTTAAGGCCTATGACCTAGGTGATGTGGATCGGGTTATCAATCTTGGCCTCGGGGATATTTGTTATTTCAATGTCATTCGCCAAAAGATCCTGATCCCTGTCATTGAGCTCGCGCCTCAACTCCTCCACGATCCCGTCCACTGCCCCGGCGTTCACCGGGCCCGAAGAAGCTCGCCGCTCCAAAGCGTCCACTCTGGCCTCGAGGCCATCGATGCGTATACCTCACGTATTTATAGAGGTTTTGAGCTCCATCATCTCCACCTCCATTTCCTTGCGAAAGACTTGGATCTCCGCACGCACCGCCCTCAGTTCCTCCATGATTAATTTCATGTCGGAGCCGGCGATCAGCGATATTTCCCGGGCCGTGACATCGACTACAGAGGCACTGTAAGGCGGCGGAGTAGCAACGTGAGATAGGCACGCAGACCGCATAGGTGCAGGTTTGGAACAGTTTTCAGACATATTAGTTATAACAACCGTTTCCATGCAGGCTTGTTCTACGGGGGTGTTTCCAGCTTGAGAACCCTCCGCATGGCCTCTGACTGCGGTCTCAGCCCTGTTGTCCCTAACGAGGTCCTTTTTACATTCGGGGCAACGCCAGCTTGCAGTAATAATTGCTTTGGAAGCAACGCCTACACATACTCGGTGATATTGGGCCTGATATTTACCACACCTAGCGCCCTCCACCGTCGAGATAAAGCGACCGCAAACTCCACACTTAACACCGCCGGGTGTTAAGTGTGGAGTTTGCGGTCGCTTTCATGCCGATGATGGCAACAGACGATTAGCAAGTAGTTCTAGGTTGGCAGGCTAGATGGCCCAAGAGATGACTCGTTACGGATCGTTAGTCAGATAACCACGAGAAAGACAGATGGCACTGTTATCACGTCAAGAGCTTGCAACCACTTGTTGTAAAAAGATAAGAGGGTAAGCAGATAATTACGCAAAGTCACTGTGTTATTGTTTTGTTGATTTGTGTCCCTTATGCACTCTATTTATTGTTCACTTCAATATATGTCACGCTATATTGCACTAAGATTACAATAATAATAATAAATGTTTTCACTAATATTTGTGTTAAGTATTATTTCCGATAGCAAAAATGACAGACAGGTCTACACCGATACAGACGTCAAACGTCATTGCAACAGCTTTCTTCGCCCGACCGCGGCTTGTCGGGCGTCTTATAGCTAAAATTGATCATCTCCTCGAATGAAGGAGATGATCGGGCGCCTCCTCGGCTCTTGATGCCGTTGCCGGCATGCGGAAGACAAAAGTCGCCCCCCCCAGTATACGAATGGGGGCGAGACGCTCCGCGGAGCGCAGCGGGTTCGCCACCTACGAGGTGGTTGCCGCCCTGGAATTCACTTGTGTCTTGTTTTGCATTTTTGTTGTTTCTTTTAAGGGTGTGGTCCCTGTCTCCTACTCTCAACCTCCCTATCTACTCGCACTCACTCAATCACTCTCTCTCATTCACTCACTCACTCACGTTGCCCTTAGGGCTCCCCCCCCCTAGTTTCGTCGCCACTCTCACGGTAGCATCTGATGAATAGATGTGTACCGGAGAGCAGCGACGAAGATTTCCCCAGGTTCCACGCCGTTAGGAGGCTCGAACAGCTTTCTCAAGCCTCCCAACGGCGCGGCCCTCTTGTGAGGCGCTAGCATCCGGACATCCCTCCAGTACGCATCCCATAGCCACGCCTCCAAGCTAAGGATTGGGTGGCGGTCGCATCCACTGGCAGTCGACGATGATCGACTGACAATGGATGCGACCCCCGGTGTGTTCCTCTTAGGCAGGTCCCTCTCCTGGAGCCCTCCGGCACAAGTGCGTCACTTGTGCCGGAAGTCCCCAGGATCATGGAGACCCATAAGCCCCACCACGACGGCAACGTGGAAACACTCGGTGGGGAGGGGGTGAGAGCTGATAGATCAGATGGATCGGATGAAAGAGTGTGAGAGGCCTGGAATTAAGGACGCCTTCTATCTGGACAAGTAATTTATATATTTCATTTAACAGTACTTTCCCATAGGCCTCCGAAGTGGGGTGAGTATGGGAGAATGAAGTGAAAGTTTATATCTTGCTCTGCAGTGCAGCTGTAAATAGATTCACCGTGATTTCTGATAAAGTTGGCGATCACACGAGCAGCACCTACCAGATTTTTCCCATTATGTGAATAGATATGATTGGGTTTACCCCTACGAGAAATGAACCTCTTAATTGCTGCTATGTAAGACTCTGTCGGCAGATCTGTGACCAACTCCAAATGCACAGCTTTGACTACAAAACAAACGAAAATACAAATGTATGAGTTAATTAGTACACTTCCACGCCCTTTACGGTTATTAATCATGTTTGGCCCTACATAGTCTACACCTACTTCACTGAATACAAAATTTGCATGTAGTCTCTGCTCAGGTAAAGGCGGGCGGGTTATAGTTTTCCCTTGAAACCGTTTGCATGTTATACATGATTGTGTTGTTTTTCTAGCTAAATGACGACCTGAAATTGGCCAAAATAGTTGACGTATGTGTGACAGCAATAGTTGTGGACCAGCGTGTAAAAGTGTTATGTCATCATCATCGTCATCAGCCTTTTAATGTCCCCACTGCTGGGGCACAGGCCTCCTCTCTGTGAAAGTGTTATGTGATATGTTGAAAATATGATTTAAGAAATATGATGAGCTGGATGCAAAGGATAGGAAATTTCTTATCGTAGTTGTATGGCGAATGTGCTAACCTTCCGCCCATACGAATGAGTTGATTATCCACTAGAAAAGGGGTTAGTGAATTTAACTTATGTTTAGCAGGTAACTTTTTATTGTTTTGTAACAATTCGTTTTCCTCAGAAAATGATTCCATTTGTACTATCTTTGCTAACTGGTACCTAGCTAAATTAAATTCTATGGTTGATAAAGGCTTGATGTCACCTATGCGGTGTGCATATTTTGTTTGTTTGCTTTGTTACTTGTGTTGAAAGTGTTTGAATGTTAATTTCTGTAGTGATAACAGAATCTAAGTATGTAAGCTAAGATGCGTGTAGGTTTGTTGAAATTGGAATATTTGTAAATAAAGGAATTATTATTATGTGTGTATAGGTGTAAAATGTGTTTGGGAACGGACTTCTGGAAGGTCAAATACGCTGAGATGCCCAGGTTGTTCAGGCCAGCTGTTGTTATCATTTTTCCTTAGAAAGTCAGGCCCTGAAAACCATAAATGTGTCTGTACACCAAAAAGTTACACCACTTTATAAAATACCTTAAATCTATTGGTACAATCTTATCGCTGAAAGCGATATCTACCAGACAACCTTTGGATGGACTGAAAGAACTAAAAATCGACTATTCAAGCAACAGTTACCAAGGTCGGTCCGTGGATCAGAGGCCATACAATACATACCGATTGACACCCTTCCATGGCTCCCAAGCTTAGATTTGTGCTTGTAGATCTTTGGTAGTCGTAAAGTCGAAAGTCTTACAACCAGCATATAATAGTACCGGTCAGACGGTATTTATATTAGTATAGTGTATAGGTATAGTATATTATGTTTGAAACCAATTTTGCTCCATCACTCGACGATGAACTTTGAGTTACGAGTGATGGAGCAACCATCACTCGTCACTTATAGTTCATTGGAAGACCAGCGTCAGACAGTAGCTGTCTGGCAACATTCCTGAAATTAACCTTTTTTGGCGCAGCCGTGAGGCACATGCTATGTTTTTTTTTAATGATTGTCACTTTTTTATTTTATTTAATTTACGTTTACGTGAACCTGGTGACTGGTTTTTCATTTCAGGTAAAATACTCAGCTCCATCCAGTTAGACAATTACAAATCGAGTAGGTATTCAGCTCACATGAGGAGGGCTATGCTCGGAGTTTCTTTGCGAATCAGAAATGATGATCCAGGATAACCAAGGTTACCGGTTAAATTACAAGGTTAAAGTGGCATTAGGTAGGGCTCATTACTCACAGAGGGGTGGTCGATGTGGCTGAAAAGTTCTGGAATGGCCACCGCGTCTGGCGACAGTAAAGACACCAATAAATAAAGACCTGTATCGGTGTTGCCGGTTTTCAACAAAGTGTTTGAAAAAGTAATGCTCAATCAAATGCTCAATCATTTTAACATCAATAAAATCTTACACGATCAACAGTTTGGCTGACAGAAAGGACGTTGTACTACTGACGCTGGTGCCACCTTATTAAAACACATATTTATAGCGTGGGAAGAGGCCTAAAATGCGATAGGAATCTTTTGCGATCTCTCAAAGGCATTTGACTGTGTTAATCATAAAACCTTACTCTTAAAACACATTACGGACTAGGTAAACTTGCACTCAGTTTAGTGAAGTCTTATTTAAATGACAGGCAACAGCAATTTCAAATAAATGATGTCAATTCACGGGAATTAATTATTAATTAATTCAGCAGAACCAAAACTGAATACATGTTCTGCGATTTCGGCGGTCTCTCTAGTTCTGAAGCGGTAGTGCTAGATGGCGCGCTTCTCCCAGTCTGCTCCGACTTTCGGTATCTCGGTTCACTCGTGCAAACCGATGGCGAAATAGATCGGACTGTTAAGCACAGAATTAACACTGGATGGATGAAATGGCGGCAGGTCACCGGGACTATCTGTGACTCCCGCATTCCCCTAAAACTTAAGGGGAAGATTTATAAAACAATGGTCAGACCTGCTGTCTTGTATGGTTCAGAATGTTGGGCCACAAAAGGGATTAATGAAAAGCAATTGCATGTAGCTGAGGTTAAGAGCGATGTGTGGTGTTACGCGCATGGATAGAATTAGGAATGAGCATATAAAAGAGGAAGTCTGAAAGTGGCACCGCTGACTGAAAAGTTGTGTGGAAATCGGTTGTCATGGTATGTGATGCGGAGGAATGAAGAAAATGTCGTGAGGAAAGTCTTGTGTATGGATTTATATGGCTATAAGAGTAGGGAAAGGCCAAAGAAACGATGGTTGGACTGTGTGAAAGAGGATATGGGTAAAAAGGGGGTGACTACAGAGATGACGACTAATTGAGGAATATGGAAGAAAAAGACATGTTGCACCGACCCCAAATAAATTGGGATAAGGGCAGGAGAATGATGAATGATGATGTCAATTCACGGGGATAAAAGTCAAAATTAGAGTAGGTACCACAAGGCTCGATATTGGATCCTTTTCTCTTTTTAGTGTAATTTAATGTTTTTTCATTAAAAATTGCCATCTACTAAAAAATCAACCACAAAACTATTGTTTGCTGACGATACTTCCTTAATTTTTAAGATTAACAGACGTTCCACAAAATATTTTGGCGACGTAAATAACGCCCTCAAACAAGTCCAAAACTAGGTAATAAGTTCACTGTTAATAATTTAATATTAAATAGAAAAAAAAACTAAATAAATAAGATTTGCTTTACCGTATGTTAAAAGTAGTAAAACAAAGAGAAACTAGAATTCGTCGAAAACACGTTTTTCGACTGGGAATCACACACGACTCAAGGCTACAATGGGGTCCTCATTTAACTCCTCTTGCAGGACGATTAAGTTCAGCAGCATATGCTGTCAAAAAAAATCGTCTATTTACTGATGTAGATTCCGCGATTTATTTTACTTACTTTTATAGTATATATTTATAATAATAAGCACACCAACAGCACTGTCACTTACAATAATTGTAATGCCGATTTTGAATGTTATTTTATTTGAATTATTCAAATAATATAACATCCAAAATCGGCATTTCAGTAACCATGCAAGTACATTATGCATTATGTCTTAATATGGTTTTTTAAAAATAGACTCAATTTCTGCATTCTGTCGCCATAGGATGGGTTGCAGACATTGCGTCTATTTCCGTTTTTCATCAGGACGTTCGGAACCGTAACAAGGGACAGTGCTATTTCAGTATGTCTCCGTCCCTCTGACGCAGCGGAATCATGATAGCATTGACTCATCACAGTATAGCGGCTGCACTTTCAGAGATTACCTATCTCACACATACAAACAAACAAACACTTTTACCTACTTATAATATTTGATTAAAAGTTCAAAGGCTATCAATTAATCCTACTTATCAGTGCATATAAAAGCGACCTAACTCACATGCGTACACTATATTCATCCGTTAATAGCACACAAGTGAACACGTAACATGAAGCTCTTACTTATGTTATTTATAGTGTTGACTGTACTCAGCACTCTGTGTACTGGTAGAACTATATCCATAGAACTTTGTGAAGAAATTGCAACATGTCAGCAGCTTACCACCACTACCCCCCAGCCAACTCAAGATCTACCTCAAAGTACAGAAAACTCTCGATTGGGCCATGATTTTGGAATTGTATTTATTGATCCGAAACTGGAAGATACTCCTAATCTCATGCAAACACTCATTTGTCCTGGTGGCGCACCCAAATTCAAGTCAGGAGCATGTTCGTGAGTACATTTTTATTGATCTCAGTCAATCTGCCCATCCACGGAGCCCCGAAATATCGATCCACGCGAACGTGTTATAAAAATCTACATAGCACCGAGCGTGTTTTGTTATGATCTTATTACCTACCATAAATATACTGCCCCATCGCTCGCAAATGACTGATTTGGGGTATATCCCCATGTCCGAGAATGAATCAGTATCTGGAGTTTTTTAAAAATTAACCCAAAATCTGTATCAGTGCCCGGCCGACAGTAAAAAGCCGCCTTTTTAATGAGACGTGAACATAACTAACGAAACGAGGGTGTAACATCTCTGCATAATATAATCCTAACTCTTATCTACCACGAGTGGATGTTGTGTTTATTTTAAGAATTTTAAACAAAATCTTACTTCATATGCTGCAAAAAAGAAACACATTGAGCGGATGAACTCTTAACATTTGTCTAATTACTTTATTTATTTTTTTAACTAAATGTTTTTATTTTTCAGGTCTCCATCAAATCTGATAGAGTCCAATTATGACTACGAATTTAATGACTCCAGCGACGTATAAACATTTATAAGCACACTAGCGACCTGCTCCAGCTTCATACTCGTACGATTACAAATAAATCTATACCTTGCATACAATTATATGTATAGGGTGACTGTTAATTAGTGACACGTGATTGTACTCATGATAACAAACAACTTTCCCAAAGAAACAATTTATTTATACTCATTCACTTTTATCACAATAACACAACAGCCGATATGAAATTCGCGCGCGCGGGGCTGTGACGTATCAGCTGTTAGCCGCGTGCGCCGTCCTATCTCACTATATGTTTCTTTGGGAAAGTTGTTTGTTATCATGAGTACATTCACGTGTTTAAATATCGGTCACTAATTACCAGTCACCCTATATATATTCAGAGCGGGAGAAGTCATTGGATGATTTCCCAACCCCACAAAAAAAAAACTATATAGATTCAAGTTCTTCAAACTTAACAGATAGATGTGTGGCTGGGGAGTTTGTTGCGCTAATTCTTCTTCAGAGCTAAAACACCAGGAAGTGGTAACGGGCGGTCGTTTTTGAGGCACTGTATATATGTAGAACTTTGACATTCAAAAAGTGCTGGCTCTTAGACTAATTTGATTATTTGACTTTACATTTGATTTTGATTTGATTTGATAGTTCACTGTCTGTTGGTCGTTTAGTTTTATTTTAGAATGGTCTTGATTATAGTATCAAATCTGCCTAGCCTTTTCCCAACTATATTATACTTAATACTTTTGAACAAATAAAAATTATTATTATTATCTCGTATATTCATTTTTACACACATTATTTACATTTTTAATTATTTTTAAAAACAAGCATAAAAAAACATACAAAAAACACATAAAAAAACATTTAAAAATATAAAAAAATAGTACTCCGCCGGTATCGGGAGCAGGGTCCAAGCCGGTGGTTAGGGCTTCAGAGACACAGAGGAACCTCCTCACAATGCAACCGTATCGAGGAGTACTATATATTTATTTATTTAACTTTAAAACTCATAACGCATGTTGCGTTAGATAGTTAGATGGATTGAAATGTATTTTGTTAATCACTGATCACTCACTTATAGCGTCAATATCTTTTTGAAGGGCTACAAAATCAGCTGGAGTTTGTTGAGTACTGCCTTCTGTATCAGGCCCTTGATCCAACCGCGCAACTACAACTTCGAGAGGTGGTCGTTGAGGCTTTTGGTCATCAGGCCGTTGGCGGTAACTACTATCGGCACAATGACAGCCGAGTCCACATTCCACATATCAACAACCTCGTGTGCTAAGTCAAGATATTTGATTTGTTTCTCTTTCTCAGCTTTCACGAGGTTCTCGTCATGTGGGATGGTGACATTGATTTCTAATTGTGCGGCGCACTAATCAGTCTATCACCACTATAACAGGCTAATTGGCAACAATAGTACTGTCAGTGATGATAGACCGATCGCAGTACAACGTGACATGGTCATTTTCGAAAACTGGGTCGGGCACATACTTGTAATACGGTACCTCAGAATCCACAAGTTTCTATTTCAAAGCAAGTTGCTGGTGAATAATCCTGGCCACTTGGTTATGCCTGTGCAAATATTCGCCGTTAGCCAGACGAGAACAGCAACCAGAGATAATATGTCTCATGTACCCGGACGGTGGCATGCCCGACACACATCAACCGTCCCGTCCTTCATAATATGCCTCCGATAGTTGTTCGTCATTATAACTTCGTCCATAATCGCACAGACAAAACCTTCAGTTTCTCCGAAGAGGTTGCTGAAATGTAGTCAGGCCACGGACGCCAGGGCCATTTTATTATTATTAATAATAATTATTATTATTATCTTAGAGTCAGCTTCCAGTCTAACCGGATGCAGCTAATTACTAGTATTTTACATGGAGTGACTGCCTATCTGACCTCCACAACCCAGTTACCGGGTAATACGATACCCCTTGGTAAGACTGGTTGTCAGACTTTCGGGCTTCTGACGACCCGTAACGACTGTCAAAGATCCACGATTGACAGCCGGGACCAACGGCTTAACGTGCTTTACGAGGCACGGAGGAGTCTCGGTATGTAAAGATGGTCACCCATCCATGGACCAACCCCGGCAAGCGTAGCTTAACCTGATGGTTAAGCTAGCGTGCGGCTGTTATTACTTTAGCCACGAGTTCCTCCGAGTCTTGATTATAGTATAGGTATTTATATTAAATGGGCTCAAGAAAAGGCAATGTCATGCGAAATGGCTTCAAATTAACATTAAATGGGGGGACCAAGTTCTTCTTTTTTATTACAATAATCGTTAATTAATTTCAAATTGTATAAAATATATTTAACTCTTGGTTGTGGAGGTCAGATAGGCAGTCGCTACGTGTAAAATACTGGTCTACTAGCTGCATCCGGTTAGACTGGAAGCCGAGCCCAAGATAGTTGGGAAAAGGCTAGGCAGATTGATTGATGTTTAACGCTTGCATATGGACTGCTACATAATATTAAAGATTTAACTAATAAAATAGTAGGGGAGCCCATGATGCTAAACGAAGATTTACTCGAGCGTCGTGGGGACCTATTGGATTTTGTAGATTATATGATAGGAAGAATTAAAGGTTATCTCAAATTTCCTCTTTCAGTGGTGGGGACAACAAGCAAAAACGTCATATAGTCCGAAATCTGTACGACTTTTAGTTTTATAGTGGTACTGAGCTAACTACTTGTGTCAGTTTAGTCCTGTGACTAATAAGTCATAAAGTAAACGTCGAATAAATGCCTACACAGCTAAATTATGCGACGTTATTGTAAGGTTTCGGCCACAACGTTTAGTCGACATCACTTTTGGTCGTGTAAACGTTTTAGTCGCATAAAAGGTTTTTGGAAGACAATGGTACGGATTCTCTTGTTCAATATCTAAACTAAAATTAGAGAATTGCTATCTTTTACTATAAGGCAGTGCGAGAAAAGGACGGCTATAGCTATGCACTAAGTTAGAGATGTGAAACTAGTTTATGCCTTGCGCTTCGCCGTGTTTTTAGATGACATGTTTTTACGTGTACCCTTAATTTGTATTGAAATATTAGTTCAAACTAAATTTGACTGCTCTAATTTACGTCCGTCTCTTTCTTGTTTTATTAGAGAGAAAAAGATAGCAATAGCCTAAATTAAGTTTTAGTTTGTGCATAACAGAATCAACAATAATATCGTAGTTTGAAAAACCACTATATAACGTTTACATGACAAATATGATTTGTTTTATAGTAGTATAACTTGAAACACGTACACGACGATTTGGTTGTAATGTGACGATAACACTACATTTTAGTCGTGTGACTATTAAGTCATAATGTGTACGTCGAATTAACGTATACACAACTAAATTATGCGACGTTTACCTACTCGACAACCTTTTGGTCGTATAAACGTTTTTGTCGCATAGGAGTTTTTTAGAAGACAATATCGTAGTTTAAAAAACCACTATATAACATTTAGATGACAATTAGAATTTGGTTTGGTTGTGATGTGACGATAACACTACGTTTTAGTCGTGTGACTATTAAGGCCCTTCTCGCGGTCCAGTGGCGCCCTCATTGAATAAAAAATCGTAGCATAGCACAGAAAATAAATATTAAAAAATCCAAGTTCACGTTTGTTACAAAGAGGATAAAGAATTTTTACGTTGTTAAAACAGGTCTCAAAATGTTTCGTATCCAAAGTAGTAGGCAAAAGTGTCAGAAACGGCCGTTTTTGGTTTTTTATTCAATGAGGGCGCCACTGGACCGCGAGAAGGGCCTTAAGTCATATTGTATACGTCAAATTAACGTGTACACAACTAAATACCCAAATTAACCAACGATCAAGAGCGTATCACTGGAATACAAAATGGTTCCGTACATACATTTTATTTTACAATTTATTCATTAGTACTGCGATAACTAAACACAAATAGTTATGTACATTTAGGTTACGTTTATTCATAATTTTAAAATAATAATTAATCCACAATTAACGTACGATTATCATGTTTTTTTTTTTAATTTTATTTATAATATTGCAGTCGACCAAAATAAGGGAACTTCGGAATTTAAAGATTCTGCTTGTAGTGAAAGTGGCTGCCTGGTTTTTTTTTGTATAAAATGATATATTTTACGCGATATCACTGTTGGTTTAAACCACCTGTACACACTATATTATGAATAAGAGATCAATAAAACAATGGTTTTCATATTTAATTAAGGAACCCTAAAGTCAAACGTAATGGCGCGCATGTCTTGGTCTTAAGGTCTTAAGGCCAACGTTTATATGACCATAGGTCCAGTAAGCGTCAGGTAACTGTCATCTCATAGCTAAACCAAGATGGATGCAACTTTTATAGGGAAATATATTTTAAATAAATAAACTTTATATTATTATTATTTCGTATATTTATTTTTACACATATTATTTACATTTTTAAATATTTTTAAAAGAAAACATATAAAAAAACATTTCAAAATATAAAAATAGTAGTCCACCGGTATTGGGAGCAGGGTCCAAGCTACCGGTGGTTAGGGCTCCAGAGACAGGAACTTCCTCACAATGCGAGCCGTATCAAGGAGTACTGCCTTCTGAATCAGGCCCTTGATCCAACCGCGCAACGACAGCTTCGACAGGTGGTCGTCGAAGCTTTTAGCCATCAGGCCATTGGCGGTAACGACTATCGGCACAATGATAGCCGAGTCCACATTCCACATATCGACAACCTCGTGTGCCAAGTCAAGATATTTAATTTGTTTCTCTTTCTCAGCTTTCACGAGGTTGCCGTCATGTGGGATGGTGACATCGATTATCATTGTGCGGCGCGCTAATCGGTCTATCACCACTATATCCGGCTTATTGGCAACAATAGTCCTGTCAGTGATGATAGACCGATCCCAGTACAACGTGACATGGTCATTTTCGAGAACTGGGTCGGGCACATACTTGTAATACGGCACCTCAGATTCCACAAGTTTGTATTTTAAAGCAAGCTGCTGATGAATAATCCTGGCCACTTGGTTATGCCTGTGCAAATACTCGCTGTTAGCAAGACGAGAACAACAGAGATAATATGTCTGATGGACTCACCCGGACGGTGGCATGCCCGTGTAACTGATCCTTAAAATACCCTAGGCTAATAAAATTTTCGTTTTTCCTAATATCTTAGATTTTTGTGTGGAGGTTCGGTTTTCCTTTGTGGGAAAAGGTAGTGCCCCGCCAGTACTAAGTTTATTACTTAGACTATCACCGCACGTACCTTGTGCCACTCGTCCCAGACTGGTCATGGCTCCAACCGATGATAATTCGAATTCCATAAGTATAAAGCAACCCAAAGCCTTGTTGTTGAAACAAGGAAGGGCCCGAGAGAAATAATTTGTGAGACTTAGGAATTCAAGTTGTGAAACACATAAGAAGTGGTTTAGAAACATATGATATAACTAAGGGATGCTAAGTAAATCTTTAATTAACGATGGTTCGTGTGAATAACCCTTACGCTAGCGTAATAGGTAGTTGGTCAACATTTACTCACACGATACTTCACGTCCGCACTCATAATACTTCAGATTAACACTCCTTTAGTGACGCAATCGGCTTTCCAGCGTCAATACGTCGTAACCATGCTTATAAGAAGCATGTCCCTAGCAGCTCTCAGGCTGTAAAACGCGACAGGGCGGCTTTTTCAGCAGCAGTACGTCGAAAACATGCTCTTACGAGACATGGTCCCTAAACAGTCGTAGACTGTATAATTTGGTATATATAGTCGGCCCAACCCCAAGGAAGGTGCATCATTCGTACAACAAGTACTTCCATAAAGTACGGTGCTCGTATCTGACCGAAACAAAGGTCACAGATAGAGAATATAAATCCAGGAATTAATACAAATATTAACTGATGATTAATGATGTACATTCCAACTCCCTTGAAATCCTACACAGACAGTTCAATAGCGCTAACAACACGCTTTTGCCGTTAAGTTCTAAGAACTTTAGCCAACTAGCTCTCCTCGCAGCTCCACTCGCGTGTCTGTTTAAATTATTACTTAAACACAATATCAGCCTAGAATATATCAGGATAACAGAACACTTCCTGTCACACTCACGGTCATTCACACATATCCTAAATTGTGATGGATTTCCAATACCTAACTAAAGCTAGGTTCAATACTTTAAACGCGTACAAATGTAAACAACCCAATTACGTTAGCTTACCCCTTTTCCAAGGTCACACAAAACTTGCACAAGCGTTTCGCGGGCTCAGTCTGTAGCAGAATTCATTGCGACATCCTTGGTGCATACCGAAGTGGTTCAATCGTCACTCCAAACTTCCTTAAACTCCCCAGTTCGTGGATATACAGTACAGCTTAGAGGCTGATGCCATCCAATTCTCGTGTTTCGCCAAATAGTGTCGATTCAGATTACAAAACGGCCGGGGTTTGGTTTTAACGAAACACGATAACCTAGCGTTTTCAGAACGATTACTTACCCCTTGAGGTCTCTACCCCAGAGGAAGCCTTTATGAACCAAGGTCTACGCAAGAATTCTGTGCTCGACCATAAATACAGGAAGCAGTTATCATCACTAGCGTTTAGTTAATCCTACAATCCCACTTACGGGGCGGCCATTAAGCCTGAACATCAACTGCTCACCCTCCAGCCTCTCTATTGCCAAACGCCAGTGGCAGACATCTGCCAGGGCGTGAATTTAAATATATATGGGCACACACTAAAATGTGATAATATAGCAGTAACTATAAAATATGATAGAATATAGAAATAGTCTCGCTACGCTAAGATAAATGTCTATAAATAAACTGATGCTCGCATAAAACAGCCAAAACTCACCCATTCACCTCCATCGCAGTCACCGAGATTCACACACGTACCTTTACACTCTACTTACGGATATCTAAACCCTAGTATAAACTAAACTCATAATATTCAAGTATAAACTAATACTCTTGCCTAATCTCTTCAGAGACGTAACCACACACACTTTAAATACTAATTAACTTAACTGGACTAGTCCATTTATATTTAACTTAATAACGACACTCATACTTCTAAAACTACAACTGGACATAGGCCTTCTTCCTAACTCCTCGACCACGACCCACGCCTTCTCAAGTCTCAAGCCCGTCTGTCTCGTCCTAGCCCCATAGCTTTCGCCTCCATCGCGCGCGCCCACACTCTCGTTTTTTTTCTTATCGTGACCCTTGTCCGCTCCAACTTTTGCTAATCAACAGGGGGCCGGCCCTGTGTCGCCAACACACTATTTTTTACTACACTTAACGTGCACTTTGGCCGAATGTGTCGTTGGTGTTTCATAGAATTTGTTAGAACCCATGACATCTTAATTGTCATGAATAATTGCTTTCAAAGAGCGCTGACATAAGTATGAGACCTTTCCTCGTAAAACAATTCAATATTCCTTTCCCAAAGGGGCTTTATCTTGTGACGCTATTTTAAACGAATAGATATGCACCTGCCACGTTCCGTCTCTGCACCACCCTAAGGTCGACTGGTAGAAAATGCCTAAGGCATTAAGTCCGCCATTGTACAGTAATGTTTACTTGTGCATTAAGTTTAATAAATAAATAAATAAATAAATATTTCATTTTTAATTGCGTTCCGCTGTCGATCCTAAAATTCAGATGGAAGTGTGTTTCTATAAAAAACTCGGCCATGTGTACAATGTGCTTGGTTTTGAAGTAAATATAATTTCTATGAAATAAATTAATAGGATTAAAGGTGGACGGTCACACCCGACACACGTCAACCGTCCCGTCCTTCATGATATGCCTCCGGTAGTTATTCGTCAAGATAACTTCGTCCATAATCGCACAGACAAAGCCTTCAGTTTCCCCGAAGAGGTCACTGAAACGTAGCCAGGCCACGGACGCCAAAAAATCTACATCAGGCCCATGAAGGCGCCCGTGAAGCTCCTTGCTTTTCCATATCTCCTTGCGGTCATCAGTAGTGAGTATTACAGGTTTGCGCCAGTTCTCTTTAGCCATGGACAACGGGGTGAGTCCCTTGTCCACTGCGACCACATCGCGGTGCATACACCGATGATCGTGGGTGATGCATCCGGTTTGCGGTCATCAGCGTACGGACCCTCCTATCCAGGGCGTCTAGCTCGGTCTGAGTCCATTTGAGTATGCCGAAAGAGTACATCAAAACCGGCATGACCCAACCGTTGAAGGCGCGCACCTTATTTCCGCCTGACAAAAGGCTATTAAATAGCTTTTTCAGGCGGCCAAAGAAGCGCTCCTTCAGCGATTGCTTCATGTCAGTAACGTTAATGCCTAACGCTTCCGACATACCCAAATATTTGTAGGTTTCGGTCGAGGAGAGGGATCTAAGGTTTATGGAATCCGAGAGTTGAATCCCTTCGGATTCCATAATCCCTCCTCGCTTTACATGCATGACTGCACATTTGTCCACACCAAATTCCATCCTGATGGCGCTACTGAAAGTTTCAGATCATCCATGTAAAGAAGGTGAGATATGGCCTGACCACCTCTTCTCAACCGATAGCCCAGGCCTGAATCCTCCAGCAATGTGCTTAGAGGATTCAGGGCTAAGCAGAACCAAAGTGGACTCAAACTGTCGCCCTGAAATATTCCCCGTTTAATCCATATAGGCTCATCGTTCCCCTGGATTGGTCGACATCCTGGATAGCGAAGGACTGTCTTCCATTGCCCCATACATGACCCAAGGAAGGTGCGGAGAGTTACATCTATTTTGTACAACTCCAACACCCTCATGAGCCATGTATGTGGAACAGAGTCGTAGGCCTTCTTATAATCTATCCAGCATGTCGACAAATCCTTGTGGGATCGACGAACCTGCTGGCTTATGGCCATGTCTATGAGGAGTAGCTCCTTAGTACCGCGGGACCCGTTCCTACATCCATTCTGAGAGGCAGACATAATTGAATTACTGTCAATGTGCAGATTAATTTTCGCTCTCAGAATGGATGTAAGAAGTTTATAGACCGTTGACAAACATGTAATCGGTCTATAATTCTTGGGTTCCGCGGGACTACCTGTCTTATGGAGCAGGTGGGTGACACCGGTTGTTAGAAACTGAGGCAGCGACCCAGACTCTAAGGATGACTGGAATTGAGATCCAGGAGCGCGTGTGAGCTACTGCGCAGCGGTGGCAATTTACCATGGCCTTCCAATCATATTCAGGTACTCACCGAAGCAACCGTGCCCGGTCAGTACCCGAGTGATCCTGTAGGAGATGCGCTCCCATCTTTTCAGGCAAGCGCTCAAGCGCGTATCGCCATTCCAGTTACAGCGATATTTGCCAGGATGTCTAGCGATGGAACGCGTGGCAGGATTGTTGCCGCCTCAAAAGATACCTTTCGGTGTCCACGTGCAGTGTGAATGGTAATTTTCCACTGCAGGCTGTTGATTTTAGCCCTGCAAAGTCGGACACCTGACAGCCTGTTTGACCAAACAGGCGCTACATAAAGAACCATTGATCGCACGACGCCTGCCTAAAGACGGCGAATTTCTTCCCTTTTTTTTGTAGGGTGGGAAATCGTTCAATGACATATCCCGCTCTGGGTGGAGCGAGAGGGCGTGTCAGACTCTTACTGACCAAAACCCACCCCTGTTCCTTCCCTGCCTGAGTGCCCAGGGGAGCGGTGACTCTGTTTCGAATTTATCCGCTACCCCTAGTCATGCAGGCACCGGCCATGATGGGCCCCGTGGTGGCTGAAAATTATCTTTGAGGCGCGCGTGGAACACTACGCGCTGTCGACTCACGGGCCTGGTGCTGATTGGACGGCGAGAGCTACCCATTACTCGCCGTCCGTACTATGCAAAACACCCAGTGCCATACCAGCATAAGGATCAGGCGTTCGAAATGCTCTTTGAAGGTCCACAGACCGTCCAGAGTTAGGCGTATTTACAAATACCCACATGTCCATTCTCTGTAAGAAAGACCTATGTTCGGAATTGGAACTGTCGTGGCTAAAGCAATTACAGCCGCACGGGTCGATCAATCAGGTTAAGCTACGCTTGCCGGGGTTGGTCCATGGATGGGTGACCATCTTTACATACAGAGACTCTTCTGTGCCTCGTAAAGCCCGTTAAGCTGTTGGTCCCGGCTGTCAATCGTGGATCTTTGACAGTCGTTACGGGTCTTCAGAAGCCTGAAAGTCTGACATCCAGCCTTACCAAGGTGTATCGTATTACCCAGTAACTGGATTGTGGAAGTCAGATAGCCAGTTGCTCTATGTAAAATACTGGTATTCAGCTGTATCCGGTTAGACTGGAAGCCGACCCCAAGATAGTTGGGAAAAAGCTAGGCAAGTTGATACAATCTACATCTGCCTACTTTTTTTTTCGTATATGTTTGGGTTGGCTTCCAGCTCCACAACCCATACCCGTAACTGGGAAACACAGTGACCGCTTGGCAAGACTGGTGTCAGATTTACTGGCTTCTGACTATCCGTAACGACTGTCAATGACCTACAAAACACATCTTAGAGCAATGGCTTCAAGAACTTTCGAGGCACAGGGAGACTTCTTTATTGTACATCACATCTTAACATGAACACAGTCATTAAACAATAAAATTTGTACAAAGGCGAGTTTAATCAACGTTGTATTTTCTCCCATCAAACCTTTAAGTGATAGAAAGAGATCACCAATATATACACTAATATTATGTCATTGATCTCTCGATCTCCCAACACGGCTGGTCACCGCGGGAGATCTAGACTACAACCCTCCAACATGCCAAAAACTTTATATTTGCACATATAATGTAAAATCCTTACTGTCACCTCAAAGAATGCTACTGTTAAAGTTTACTCTGAATAAAATCAAATATGACATCATCGGACTAGCGGAAGTCAGAAGAAATGGTAATAATATACTCGAGGATGATGATCATATATTCTGCCACACCGGAGAAACTAAAGGGCTCCATGGAGTCGGGTTCCTAATTAAGAAAAAATATAAATACAACATAGAAAATTACACGGGCATATCTGAAAGAGTGTGCCTGCTAAATCTAAAATTTGGAGAATCGAGGCTTTCAATTATTCAAGTATACGCCCCAACCTTGGAAGCGACAGAGAATGATATAGACACTTTCTATGAACATATAGAAAGTGCTCGGAGCCTTGCAAACGATAAGGTCATTTTACTGGGAGATCTGAATGCTAAGATAGGTCAAAGAAAACTTGAAGAAAACGCAGTTATAGGTCCATTCTGCTATGGAAAAAGAAACCACAGAGGCGAAAGACTCATACAATATGCTTTTAAAAATAAATTTACAATAATCAACACAATATTCAGGAAAAACACAAAGAATTTATGGACATGGATTACACCGGATAAAAACAATAAAAATCAAATTGACTACATACTGAGCAACTGTCGAAAACTCTTCACGAACATAGAAATATTAAGCAAAACTTCTTTTCCAAGCGACCACAGGTTCCTGAGAGGAACAATAATTATAGACAAGCCAAAGAAAAGCCGAACTACGTTCAATTCAGCCGCAGCAAACCTATCAAGTGAGAAATCCCAAGAAACATTCCTATCCGCTTTAAATACGAAATTAGAACGAGTACATTGGGAGGATGGTAAAGACATAGAGTCTTACTACAACAAAATAGAATCAGTCATAAAAGAGAGTTTAAACACTCTTAAATTTACCAAAACAAAAAAAGAAATAATATCTAATGAAACTAAAAACTTAATAAAAAAGCGTACCGAGCTACAGCACAAACCTTCAAAAAATAAAGACGAGAAAAGAGAACTTTCAACACTCTACAAAAACACAAATAAACTACTTAAAAAAGATTACGAGAAATACAGGATGGAAATAATTGAAAAACATCTACTAACAACGGGAAGTCAAAAGAAAGCATTTAAACAACTAAGTACAGAGAAAAAATGGATTCCGACACTTAAGGCACAAAAAACCACACATAAACAACAAACAAGGAAGGACTTAGTAAATATTGCCTCTGATTTCTATGAAAAACTATATGAAGATAACAGCATCAAAAATATTAGCTCTATAAAACTTTACAAAAAAGGAGAAATCAATGAAACTGTTGAACCTTTTACTGGCAAAGAAATAATGAAAAAAATTGATAAACTGAAGAAAGAAAAAAGTCCAGGCCCGGATAACATCCCAAACGAAGCCTTGATATGTGGAAGACACCTGCTGATAAGCCATATTGCTACTTTGTTCAATAAAATACTGGCTAGCCAGGAAATACCTAAAAACTGGGCAAAGTCAAGAATAATTCTACTATACAAAAAGGGGGATCCAGCAGATATAAATAACTATCGACCAATTAGTCTACTACCTACCATGTATAAACTGTTTGCAATGTGCCTAGAGAAAAGAATAGAGCCAACGATAGATAAGAGCCAACCAGTGGAACAGGCAGGTTTTCGCCAAGGGTTCTCAACAATCGACCACATACATACATTGGAGCAAATAATAGAAAAACACGTAGAATTTAAAAAACATCTCTATCTTGCTTATGTAGATTACGCGAAAGCGTTCGACTCTATCTCGCATAAGAGTATTTGGGACGCATTAGAATACCAGAATCTTCCAAATATATACATCAATATCATAAAAGATATATATAGAAAAAGCACAAGCAGTGTAAAGCTGGACAGACTAGGCCCAGAATTCAATATTCGCAGAGGAGTGAAACAAGGAGACCCACTTTCGCCAAGGATCTTTATAGCTGTCCTACAAAACATGATGAAAGATTTAGACTGGGGCAGGAAAGGAATATTTATAGATGGAAAATATCTTAGCAATCTTAGATTCGCAGACGATATAGTCCTCTTCGCTAAGACATCGAAACAGCTGGAGGGAATGCTAACAGAACTGATTGTTGCGAGCGGAAATATCGGTCTGCAATTAAACACCATAAAGACAAAAATATCTACCAACGGCGCGAAAAACCCCATCGTAATCAACTATAATGCCATTGATTACGTAGAGAGCTATATCTACCTCGGAAAGCAAATATCTTTTAAAAACACACGACACACAGATGAACTAGACAGACGAATTAACATGACCTGGAAAAAATACTGGAGTTGCAAGGAGATTTTCAAATCGAAACTTTCATTATGTCTGAAGAAAAAAGTAATGGACTCAAGTTTACTACCCTGTCTGACGTACGGCGCCCAAACCTGGATCTATAATAAAAACAATATGTCAAAAATACGATCGTGTCAGCGAGCTATGGAGAGGAGCATCCTTGGCATCAAGCTCATGGACAAACAAAACAGCAACAAAATCAGACACAAGACAAAAGTAATAGACGCAGTAACACACGCACGGCGATTGAAGTGGAAATGGGCCGGACACATTGCCCGCTATCCACAAGAAAGATGGGCTAACCGAGTAACGAAGTGGAGAGGCCCTGGAAATAAAAGAGCAAAAGGCAGACCTCAAGCTCGCTGGATCGACGACATTTTAAAAATGACAGGAAGTAACTGGTTGAAAGCGGCAAACAACAGGAAAAAATGGAGGCAATTGGAGGAGGCCTATACCCGTAAGGGGCCATGACAGAAACTTTTAGTTGTTAAGTACTAATTCAATTTATTTATTTTCTTTTGTAACTGTCCTGGAAATAAAAAGGCTTATTATTATTATTATTATTATGTCATTGAGAAAGGAAGTGAGAACACATTCATTGTGCGCACATCTAGGGAGTGGAATTCCCTGCCAGAGTCTGTGTTTCCTGATAGCTAAAACAGGTGTCTGAGGAGACTTTAAGTCAAGAGTGAATAAGTTACTTCTAGGCAAGCGTGCTCCATCTTCGACCGCATCATCTCTTACCATCAGGTGAGATTGCGGTCAAACGCGTGCCTATAAATAGTAAAAAAAGTGCTCTTTGATTTTCCTCTTAAAGATATCCAAAGAAGGGCTGTCACCCATCCACAGACCAACATCGGCAATCGTTGCTTAACCTCAAAGATACCGTGCAGTTGGTATTATTATGCAGCGCGCTCCTTTGGAATTGGAACTGCATTATTTTTTAATTGCAAATTTGAAATTGCAAAAGTTAATTTAATTGATTTTCTGGTACCAAATACTACGTGCATTTAAACAATGAAAGCACAATACATTTTGTCCTGTTTTTCTTTTGTCACAAAACAGGTTAGTTTGTGGTTACGCTGGCTCACGTAAGTATTATTCATGTGTCGGCAGCGCACCAGTGAACACGTAACATGAAGGTCTCACATATATTATTTGTTGTGTTGACTGTACTCAGTACTCTGGCTATAGTCAAGTGTGTGGCTCAGGCCCCTAATTTGTTCCATACCCCTAAATGTCGGGGTGGCGGCAGAAAAACTAAAAGCGGAACATGTCTGTGAGTACCTACCTATCTTCTTGAGTAGTCTATGTTTCTTCTGTCTCTTTGTCCGGTACACATTAGTCATTCATTTTTAAAGCACTTCCTGGCATATGATTTAACCTAAACTTGGGATACTTGTTTTACTTTACTATTATGGAGATGGTTCCATTGGACTATGAGAGTGGAGGAACAGAGAGTGGACCTGTGTTTGTACTACCTTGATCGAAATTCGGTCGGGAGGGTGTAAAGATGCACCCAGAAGGTGGTCAAAGGAACTCCTCAACTGTACAAGGTGGCACCATCGTGTTTGGGCTCATTCGTAATACAATGACGAGTGATATTACATTTAGTGCTTTATAAGCTTGTTTTATAACAATTTTTACTGATACATATTTTATTATAATACAGTCGTTTAACTGCGGTTAAAAATTAGGCTGTCTTCTAATATTGTTTTGTGTAGTCTATTGTTTGTTGTTTTCCGAATTTCACTCAGATGGAGAGCACATTTGATTCTATTTCGTAAAAATCTCACTTAAATTAATTGAAGTTGTATGCACTGAGTGAGCGCACACAGGAGAAGTGAGCTAAAGATAGTCCCGTGCGATTCGATGATAAATTATGATAAATGATTTTATTTTAGTAAGTAGGTTTTAATAACACTTTTACACCCTAACATTTTTTTGTCAGTTTTAGCTAGATGAGGCCGGTGTTTCCTAGCTGACTACCCTGAGAAGAAACACCGAAACAAACTCAGAGGTCAAAGTCTCTTTTAAAATTTTCAAATCCATACAATAGGTACTGGTCAAATCATATGAGAACCATGTACGTTTATGTCTGGGATGAGTTTTTGAGGAAAGCAACACGCAAATTCGAGTGGACCTGTCCAGACAGTGCAAGCATTTGTCAGTTATCGTGAAGCTCAACTCAGAACTTTGAGGAGCTCAACGAACCGACGAACGATACTGACGAGATTCTGAGATTCTGTAAACATATCACCTAAAAAAAATTGGTGGAGAGAGTTTTTATTTGGGATGGGAAATGATCACATAACTTCTCCCGCTCTGGGTGGAGCGAGTTCCTTCAGTTGCCTGTGCCAGGGTCGCGGTAACTATTTCAAAAATACCCACGACCCTGGCAGGCATCTGCCCTAGCGGACCCCGTCAATTGTTGCTGACATCTCTTTGAGGCGCGCGTGGAACACGCGTAGTGGCTAGGGGCGTGAGGGCGCAAGGATTGCCTCTACCTCACGCGTCCCGTCTCCTCCTTCAGGAGCATTACTGGTTTGCAGAAGGAGGTGACAGCTTTCCATACCCTCTCGTTCCGTAACATGGCCTGGAATAGGACTGGTCGCCACCGCCAAGCATATGGTGGAGGTCTGTCCCGCTTCTCGCGCGTCCAGACCTTGGAGTGAACGTTACTATAATTATTTCACCTTGTTTGGATAGATTGACATTTCAAGCTCATTTCACCTGAGTTTTCACAGTGAGATCAATGGCATTATGAGTACACTCATAAATATCTGTGACCCAAACATGGACATGTAATGTAAATAAATGAATCTGAGATATGGGAGTCACATTTGGGGTGAAAATCGGTAAATTAAAAAATGAAGTTTTTCAAACTGAGGGTCTCAAATGTTTTTATTTATATTTACACATTGACTAACAGACAGCAGGCACTATTGAAAATCTATTGTTTGAGGGTCACCGTGTGTCCCCCATGGCAGTCAATGACTTAAAATAAACTATTTGAATGTTATTTAAAACAAAGTGACCATTTTCAGAGGGATGGGGCTGGCATAAAGTAGTAGATTCGCTTTTACTTAAATTAAAATTTATTTATTTAAACTTCATATACAATCGTAGTACACCAGCGGACTTAATTCAACAAGGCACTCTCTACCAGTCAACCTTTGGGTTAAACCGAATAATCTGCGGTTTGTGTAAAATTAAAAAAAAAGACTTCAGCCGTGTGAATGCCGAAAATTGTGTATCCTACAGGAATCTGCCTGTTTGCCAATTTTAGCTAAATCATTTCAGCCGTTGAGGTGTGAACTAGGTACATGACAAAAATACTTCATTATATTTTCAGACCACCGCCGCAAACGATTCCACCCGGTCTCATGGAATATTTAAAAGATTTAGAATGACTGATTCCAGAACGAAGTAGGTAAGTGAATCATTTTTTTAAAATTTTAAACTACGAGTAGTTGGCCCTTCATACCGCCTCAGATGGCTGTTCCATACAAAATATATGAGAAAATGAATTTTCTTCAAAAAAAAATTTTTTAATTGAAACTTCGGAGAACTAAACACACTACACACTACACACACACACACACACTCACCACTACACTACACTACACTACACTACACACACTGCACTATACTACACACTGCACTACACTGCACTATATTTTTATTAGAATTTATATGGTGTACATAATAAAGAGTATTCTATTCTATTCTATTCTATTCTATTCTACTCTACTCTAAACGTTCCCATTCTGTATGCATAAAAAATAGTTAGGTAAATATAACCAAAAAACTAATCAAAGATCCGCAAAACAATAGTCGGACATAGAAAATTAAGAAAAATATTTATTTGGCGACAGCCACCAGGTTCACGCATACGAAATAAAATAAAAAGTGACAATCGTTAAAAAAAGAGAGAAGAGGAGCTCGAAGTAATAACAGCCGAACGGGTCGATCCATCAGTTTAAGGTACGCTTGCCGGGGTTGGTCCATGGGTGGGTGACCATCTTTACATACCGAGATTCCTCCGTACCTCGGAAAGCAAGTTAAGCCGTTGGTCCCGGCTGCCAATCGTGGATCTTTGACAGTCGTTACGGATCGTCAGAAGCCCGAAAGTCTGACAATCAGTCTTACCAAGAGGTATCGTATTAACCAGTAACCGAGCTGTGGAGGTCAGATAGGCAGTCGCTCCATGTAAAATACTGGTATTCAGCTGCATCAGGTTAGTCTGGAAGCCGACCCCAAGATAGTTGGGAAAAGGCGCGGGCAGATTGAATCGTTAAAAAAAAAGTTCACATCACTACCACTACCATCAAACTTGTTTATTATTTTTTTTATTTCGATTGTGACTCAAAGTAACATAGAGATTTATTTTCAAAAAAAGTGTTACATCATTGAAATGTAACACTGTATCCCGCTCTAGGATAACCTGTGTTACAGGATCCATTCTCTCTCGAATATCTATCGCGATAGGTCTGTTTATAGATTCGGCCAGTGGTTTTTTTATCTGGTAGATTCAAATACTCATATGCTTTCGTCCGTGAGTTTGGAAGTCGATGGTGTGACTCCCCCGTGCCTCAAAAAGCACGGAAAGCTCTCCCCGGTCGTGTCGGATTGCCGTCCCATCAGACTATGGGAGTAAAGAAACAAAGAGTGCACCTGTGTTTGCGCACACGCTTGAGCAACTATAATATATTCTGCGTACTTGGCTAATCTCCGTTAAGATTAACCACCGAGATCGAAATTTAAATTAAGATTAATTATTTAAGGTTAATTATTTAAGATTAATTAATTAAGATTAATTAATCGAAATTAAGATTAACCACAGAAATCGAAATTTAGTCGGCAGAATTATTATTCATTTATTAACATTTCTATTTCAGTGTCAGCAGTTGTGGTGGCTCAAAATTTAATAATATGACTGAATTAAGTAAGTAGGTACTCTTACGAATACCTACGTGGCACCAACACCAACTTTTAACTTGTACAAGGAAAAATCTTAACTGCGTTTAAGGAAAAATTATTGCCATAAAACTTGTTACACTGATTTTAATTCATAAACGATGACTAAAGTTTTGAGTAGGAAAAAAATCCTGAATGAATTATTGAAACCATTATTATTATGTATTTCTCATAGTTTACTATCAATACATTTGTACCTAAATGGCCTAACCGCAACATCTCGGCATTGAAAATTTATCAAAGGAAATAAATATGTACTACTATTAAAGCGTATTAGAACTTAAAGACAGAATATTTCTTTAATTTTCCTCTGTATTTATTTCCAACTAGCTGACCCAGCCAGCTTTGTACCGCATCAAAAAACCGGCCAAGTGCGAGTAGGACTCGCGCGCAAAGGGTTCCGAACATAATCATGTTTTTTTTTCAGGTTTTCTTTTTCTTTCTTACTTATTTTTTTTTTTTTATGTTGAATAGGTTCGCGTTTGACCACTATCTCACCTGATGGCAAGCGATGATGTGGTCGAAGATGGAGCACGCTTGCCTAGAAGTACACAAAATATAATACACACAAAAATAAAATATGTAGGTACAAGCGGCAAAAAAAGGCAGGCTTAAAACTCATTGGCATCGAAGAATTCATCCACATCGCTGTCGTTGTGAAATGAGTCAAAACACTAGCAGCATTGCCACGTTGAATGGCAATGCTGATTCTTTGGCCGAAAAAGGTCAGGTGGAGAGTCAACTAGCTGCTTGCCCATGTCACGGAATTGGTTCCATAAAAAAAAATTAAGAAAAAATTTTTTTTTTGTTGTGAAGAAGATTGTTCTGATGAAACTGTTGATATAAAGCCAACATATTTTACAAAAGATTTAAGTTAAAATTCATATGTTATCCAAATGTTTCGGGCTTCTTCACTATAGAAAAAGGCAGGGAAAGAAGTCAGCATCCTCTGATGGATATCGAAAAATCTGGGAAACAACTGTACCATATTTAGAACACTTTTTCGGTAATACTGAACTGAATCAATCGCAGTTACTCATTAGGTACATTTGTTACCGTAGGTATATTTGTATAAAACTTTATGGTACCTAAACATTTTTTTATTTTTCACGAACTCGTGGTTTGGCCTAGAGACACAATTCTAAAACATACATTCTTGGGTTCGATTCCAAGTCATGGCAAAGTAGGCATATTGTTTTGGGTACCTACTGGAAAATAATAATAATATAATTATGCATGAATCAGAAGCAAATCATAGTCACATAACCACATTGAGACCAATGTGGCAATACCAGATAGGTGAAAATGTATAGGTATATGTCTGCCTACGCGTTTGGTGTCACATATGTATACAGGGTTGAAAGCGAATAGCGTATAGCGTGGCTCGCAGCCAAGCTATACGCTAATTCAGGGCCACATTTGATTTCGAATGATTTGATCGATTTTGTCCAAGAGATCAAATCATTCGATTCACTTTAAAATTCATCTTAAATGTGGCCCTGGATTACCGAGTGTGGCCCCAAACACAAAAAAAAAACAAAAAAGTTCTAAAAGATTAAACGGGTACAATATCACCTTATAAGAAAATTATTGCATTTTCATTTACACTGTAAAATCATTCTGCATAACAGCATACGCACATTTTTAAGGATTTCACTATGAGTACCTATTGACAAAACTACACACTACCTAATAAGTTACTAAGAATGAAAGAAATTTTAATAAATGAACACATTCTAGGATTGACTTCAGTTTTTAATGCAAAATAATAAAAAAATCCCGTAAAATGTTAGAAACTACTCATAGAGAATTATGGAAGAAGACATTTTTTGCCGACCTCAAATAAATTGGGATAAGTGCAAGAGAATTATTTTGAATAAAGAATGAAACAATAACACACAGCACCTTAAATCATATATCTTTGGTACACTCGTAGGTATAATCATCATCCTTGTCAGGCGAATCATCCTTCAAAGACTTCAAAGACCCATCAAAGACTCTTGTATAACCATCAGGACAAGAATCGCCTGAAGGAACTGCAAGAAGCCATTGGCCCGGGTCTTGCCCCTTGACATTTTCAATCGGTACCTGTCTCACTTCCAAAAGCTTTGTAGCACTTTCACTATCCCTGACATCGTTTTTCTTCTTTTCATATACAGTTATCGTACTGACAGACACACTGCCAATTTCAGCGGTCCTTGCAGCAACATGATCATCAGGCATTGGTTCTGCCGATGGGACATCACTGCGGCGATGAAAACTCATGCCTCCAACAGTCGTGCAGAGTACCAGGCATAGTACGGTTGTCACTTGCATGGTCAAAAATCAAAAGACCGTTGAAGATATTAAATGTCTCAGTAACTGATGTAGAGAGTAAACTCTACCGTGACAGGATCACGTTCTACTATTTTAAAGACTATGTTTGTCGCTTTTATACCAGTTACTATTTTCCTCATTGGTTTGATAGGTACCGAAGCTTTGAGTTTTATCATATCCCACCTATCTATTGGACTTTCCATGTCATTAATATTTATCAGCGTCAGAGGTCATGTGCCTGAGATAGAGTTTGTACTACACTAAATTGTAACAAAATACTAAAAAAAAACAGAAACCACTACAAAAATAAGGGCCCGTTCAAAAATGGGTTAGGTTGACGATAATTTCAAAATCTCGGGAAACACCTTGATGTCTATAAGGCGCAAGTTCGATCGTGTTTTTTTTTTTTTTTTTTTTTTGGGGGGTGGGAAATCATCCAATGACTCTTTCCGCTCTGGGGTGGAGCGGAAGGGCGTGTCAGACTCTTACTGACTAAAACCCACCCCTGTTCCTCCCTGCCCTACGCGCCCGGGGGCGAGGTAACTCTTTCGAATTTATCCTCCACCCCCGGGCAGGCACTGGCCGTGGCAGGCCCCGTCCTTTGCTGACAACTCTTTGAGGCGCGCGTGGAACACTACGCGCCGTCGACTCTCGGGCCTGGTGCTGATCGGACGGCGAGTTACCCGCTACTCGCCGTCCGCAGGCCCGGGTCTACGGTGGCCGGAGATCGTCTCGCAGCCCCCGGCGTCTCCTGCGACGGCTGCTGCTGGGGGCGCTAGGGCGACTCGGTCTCTGTTGAGTCTCCCTAACGTGTGCCGCCTCCCTCTTCGCGAGTATTACTGCTTCGCAGAAGTTGGAGACGGCCCCCCATTCCCTCTCACTCCGTACCATGGCCTGAACCAGGGCACGGCGCGAGAGGTCGCTGCCGCCTATCGCATCCACGAGGACACGGCGGTGTTCTGCCCAGGCGGGGCAAACCTCCACCGTATGCTCCACCGTGTCCACGGGGCGATCCTCGCAGTGGAAACACGCAGGGGTCACCTCCGCCTTGATACGACACAGGTACTTCCCGAAACAGCCATGTCCGGTGAGCACCTGCGTCAGGCGGAAGGTGAGGGCGCCATGGCGCCTCTCCAGCCACTCCTCAAAGACGGGCACTACCGCCTCGATGGTGGCGTGCCCAGCGCTGGGTTGCGACAGTCGCTCTCTCCATGTCACCATGAGATCCTGCCGGAGCTCTGTCCGCCGAGCCGCGAGTTGTCGCGGCAGCGGAGTTTCGCCCCGGCGTTTAGCCTCCTCGCGCCACTCGTACAGGTGCGCGAGGATTTTTGCCTCCAGATCCCACGGTGACAGTCCGGCAAGGAGGCTCGCCGCCTCACGGGAGACCGTGCAGTATCCGCGGATGATGCGGATCGCCATGACCCTCTGGGCCGCGTTCATCTGGCGCGTTGACCGCTGCGTCAACGAACGCGCCCATACCGGTGCCCCGTAGAGGGCCATGGACCGCACGATCCCCAAAAAGTTCGATCGTGTACTACTCTCATCTTTGGAACTGCCAGATACTAGCTTAGTGCCCTTGAGTCAATTGAGAAACGAGCCAAGAGGATCATCGGCAATGGTAGGCTCGTTGAGTCGAAGCTCCAAAGTCTTGAGCATAGACGCCGAGTTGCTAGCCTGTCGGTTTTCTATCGGTTACATTTTGGGGAGTGTGCGACAGAATTGCATAATTTGATTCCGCCAAGCCCGTCCCATCAGCGAACCACAAGACGTACGGCGATGTGCCACCGGTACGGGTGTGTAATGTATGATATAATAACAAATGCTCTAATTTCACTTGAAATAACGTTCATATAATATAATTTTCATATGCTATAAAATCATATAACCTAATTTCATATGACCTAATGTTTCATATGATATAATTTTCATTTAATATAAAACATTTAGTATAACGTTCATTTTATATAATTTTCAATATGTATAATATTCTTTTTATATAACATTCATTTGACCTAATTTTCATGTTTAATGGTCACAGTTCTAACCTAACTCAAATGGCACCTAACCAAATCTTAAAATATTCAATGCATGGTCGAGGGTGGGCTTGGTCGACGGAGCCCCGCTTGGCGGGGCTCCTACTTCTGGATGGTTTATAAAAGAATAACCACGAAGGGGATGGCGGGGTCGTGTGAGGTCGCTTCGCTCGCTCACACGACCCCGCCATCCCCTTCTAACCTAACCAGTCCGAGTCGGGGTGCCCTAAAGTCCAGATTGCATCCACAATCAATGAATGCTTATGCGATGCATTTTTGCTAGCACCATACTAGCAGGCGTTTAAAATCGTATCAGATTTTCTTAATTATATTAAAAGTTATTAGAGATTATGAATATTATAGTAAATGAATAATATACTACATGAATATTATGTCAAATGTGTATTATAGGAAATGTTTATTATATCATAAGAAATTAGATAAAATGAAATTATATCAACAATTCATTGTCTCAACTGATCGTTATATTAAACAAAAGTATATTAACTGAAATTAGGTCAAGTGAACGTTAGATTTTTTGTTATTATATCAACCGTTACACACCCCACCGGTACATGGTGAACATCCCACCCACACGCACAAAACGTTTTGAGAACACATTCATTGTGCGTACAGCTAAGGAGTGGAATTCCCTGCCGGAGTCTGTGTTTCTCGATAGCTACAACCTGGGAGTCTTTAAGTCAGGAGTGAATAGATTACTTCTAGGCAAGCGTGCTCCATCTTCGACCACATCATCGCTTACCATCAGGTGAGATGGTGGTGAAACGCGTGCCTATCAACAATAAAAAAAATTAAAAAAAATATAATGAGTACCGCACGGAACCAGAAGAAAAAGTATTGCAGAAGAAAGGGAAGGCCTCCTCATTCTCTCACGCCCTGCAGTGGATGATTCCAGGCTGAAAAGATGATGATGACCTACTGACCTTGGGTAGTATTTAATCCTCGGGCTGACGCATTTGTGCACGATTGGTGATATTAAGCTCGACCCCTATTACGTGGGGCTTAAACTGTTATGGAAACATTATTGTGTAGAGACACCTCTGCAATACTCTTTGGGTCTTTCTCCTTTCAGGCGTGCACTATCAGCACATTCAGCACTGACAGTACCCTGCCAGTAATTGCTGAAAAGTATGACTCTGCAGTCATAAGGGCTTTCGTTCGGGTTCTGGTCAGATAGGTTGTCTGATTATCACGAGCTCGAGCGACTCTCATGACTGCAGACTTTTTATGCACCTTCCTGTTTGTAATGTGTCTATACTAAAACAGTTTGTAAGCTTTTTTGTGACTTACAATAGGATATTCGCCAGTGTCTATTTTTGTACAAATTGCATGTGAAACAACAAAAATATATATATTAATAGCGGTTAATATCAATTTAATTTAAAAAAAAACAAACGAAATGACTAATTAGTAGTCTTTAATCAAATTACATAACATAACACAATTTCACATATATTAAATATAGTTCCAGATTTATATAGTGACAATAAATACTCTTACGAAACGATGTTATCACGACGGCTGCTTGCGACGAAATGAGGGCCGAGTACTGCCGCGCTCTGCTTTTATAGTCTCGACCGCACGGTAGTTTAAAAATAACGTTTTGACGCTAATACGGCCTCTCCTGACGTGTGGTTGTCCTCAGCCACATTGTCCTGACGATGGTCCTTGCTGCAGTTCGCTGCAGTCATCTTCGGCAACTGTTCCCGGGTGACGTGAAGGGCTCACGTCCTCAATAGCTGCATCCGTACTTGGTGGACCCTGGTGTATGTCTGCATTTCCACGACTTGAATGGCCTTCGCAGCTAGTTGCACTGATAAAAGGTGCTGTGAAATTTTCCTCTTCAGCTAAAAATGAGAAAATGACACACATTAGTAATATCCTTATTACACAATGTAAACACATGTTATGTTGTAATTAAATACAACATATCTAGACAGAGGCACCCAGTTAGCTTGTCTTGGCAGAGACACATCTCAATGCCCTTTTGAATAAACAGACAGAGGCACCCAGTTAGCTTGTCTTGGCAGAGACACATCTCAATGCCCTTTTGAAAAAACAGACAGAGGCACCCAGTTAGCTTGTCTTGGCAGAGTTACGCCATAACTCAATGCCCTTGTAAATAAACTGAGACGGAGGCACACAGTTAGCACGTCTCGGCAGAGCCCTCGCTCAATGCCCTCACAAATAAACTGAGACGGAGGCACACAGTTAGCACGTCTCGGCAGAGCCCTCGCTCAATGCCCACACAATAAACTGAGACGGAGGCACACAGTTAGCACGTCTCGGCAGAGCCCTCGCTCAATGCCCACACAAATAAACTGAGACGGAGGCACACAGTTAGCACGTCTCGGCAGAGCCCTCGCTCAATGCCCTCACAAATAAACTGAGACGGAGGCACACAGTTAGCACGTCTCGGCAGAATTTCACTATAATTCAATGCCCATATAACCATTACGCATTTACACATGACTCTTTCAGTCCGTGTCATATAGATTGTATCAAACATATTTCATAAAATGCACGACTATGCATCTTTTAGACCAGTGTTTTTCAAACTGTGGGTCACAGATTCAAAAATATTGAGAAACACTGCTTTAGACAAAAAGTAAATACAACGGTCTACTTACTCTCAAAATACGTGGCATACGACTCAGGGGTCCACTCTTCTCTCCAAGCAACCATACGCTCAGCGGCAGCCTGAGTGACTTTACCATACGAACCGGTTAACAGCTGTTAGTAGTTCGTATCCATCGTGTGGAAGGATTTTCATTACACGATGTGGCCCTCGCATCCCCGAGTCCAGCTTGACTGTCACTTAGGAAGTATTAAATGTACGCTTGACCTTCAGACTCCTATTAACATATTCATCTTATTTACGTATATTTCAAGTAGTTCACTAGCACGCTATATTTGTAACTATCTTAACCCTTCGCGATTCGGTCGCAAGTCATCAACAGCAACATCGCAAATAAGAGATCGTATGACTGGCGTGACTGCTTCAACACCAATAAGCAATTGTAAGGGTGAGATCTGAGTGGTCAAGCTGCATTTTCCACAAAGAATTGGATCATGTGCTCTCTGGCTTAGACGTCTCTATGCATAACATATTGAGTAAAGTACGACCGTAGCTTTCGACCTGACCATTCTCACGATGCATCTCAGAGGGAAATCAATTAAAACTTTAATTTTTTTTTGTTCGCTCGGTCTAACCTGACCCACAGAGATAGTTCGACTTAGCTACTCAACCTCTGTAGCCAGAAATGTACCTACCTACTTTTCTTTAAGTTAATATGAAACTTCGCAGAAGTAAGTGATTTCAATACCTCCCGTACAAATACGTTCAATTTTTCGTTGATTGAAAATCTGTACTGAACTCTATGCGCTTACTACCAGTTGTGACTTTTGATAAAACAGTCACAATTGTGAACAATTCCTTCAACTGATTTAAAACAGACATTAATTTTTCACGATCGCTACCTTGAAGCGGTGTGGACACTTGAAAACGGTTCACTTGAGTTTAGACCAACTGAACTAGGAGTTCGAGTAATGCGTGGCTCATTGTTTACACGAATGTACGTTACCACGTCATGGTTCAAAACATCTTTTACTATTAGTACTGGCACGTCTAGGCATTTCAGGGGAACAACAAAAAGATCCACCTTAAGCGAGATACCGCAAAATTCTATAATTAATGTTACGCGGCTATTACACTCAATGGTGCGGATTCTGTTTAGTACGAACTAAACTTAATTTATGCTATTCAATCTTTTTCTCTCTAATAAAACAAGAAAGAGACGGACGTAAATTAGAGCTGTCAAATTTAGTTGAACTAATATTTCCATACAAATTAAGGGTACACGAAAAAATATGTCGATTAAAAACACGGTGATGCGCAAGGCGTAAACTGGCTTGACATCTTTAACTTCGTTCAAAGCTATAGCCGTCCTTTTCTCGCACTGCCTTTTAGTAAAAGACAGCTATTTCTCTAATTTTAGTTTAGTTATTGAATAAGCGAATCGGCACCAATATTTTGATTACTAATGTCACGTAATAAGTGGGTAGCCGGGTACACTTAAAATATGTATTTTGAAATAAATGAAACACGTGATCCGCAATCTATCAGTACGTCTGTATTATAGCCGTTGTGACGTCACTATCTGTTGATGCAAATTTCAACTTTTACAGGTATGCCGTCGGGCGTTCAGGGGTTAACGCTATTTTATTTTAGTTACGCGTTTCGGATCTTTGTTTAGCAAAACAGACAGAAATGTCATGGCCTGGCTTTTCACAGAATGAACACGGCATATTCGGTTTCTTATTAATCGTTTCCGTCGGTTCATCGATTTTAACAGTTTTCGATTGTTTAGGGCACGCACGCTGCACGTGACCCACACTACCGCAAGAAAAACATGTTACTTTGCGATTTTCATTATGATGTGGACGTTTTCGAGAGTTTAGGTCAGACTGTTTACTTTGGGAAGATTTTACAGAGGTGTCAGATGAGTTGGGATTCGGTTTGGTATAAATAGAAAAGAATTCAACAAGATCTTTGGTCTTTAAATGAGCGTTAGTTGCAGCGGCACGTACTTGTGCGTCAGCTACACCTCGTATGACAATCGCGACCGTTAAATCATCGTTTAACCCTCTAACAATATTTAGTCTTAAGATGGAGCGCCTGGCATATTCTGCGTACGTGGAATACTTGTCGGAGCTAGTACTCATGACGTCAAACAAAATATTTGCAACATCGATTCGTCGTGAGCAAAGAGGTTTAAACTCGATCTTAAAGTTAGACCAGGTGCGGTCGTTTGTGACCCAGTCGTTTAACCAACTACGAGCATCTCCTTTCAGGCAATTAGCAATTCGGGATAAACACTCGTTGTCGTCCCATCTATTAATATCACGTGCCCTTTCAACCTCTTCACACCAAGAATCAATATCATGTATACTGGGATCAAAGTTTGATATATAATAGTGGTTGGATCTGACCTTGGTTAACGCACTCAATGCTCCAATGAGGCGATCTGTAGCATCCAGTGACGTCGAAGTACTTGCAAGCGATTCTCCAACGATGCTGGTATTAGACTCTGGCACTGCTGGTTGTACCACCTGAGGCGAACACCCGAAGATCTGCCCAGGTGCCACAATGGCACGTTCTTCTGGATTTGTTGTTGTTGCCGACAAGGTACTAGTTGCGGGTAGGCTGGTGTTTTCTAGCGCGGTTAGTCGCGCCAGAATAGCTCCAAGAGTTTCTTGGAGCTCGGTTGCATCATTATTTTGATCACGCCTATTTCTACCTCTATTACGAGTGGTAGCTCTTTCGGACATGATTGAAAAGTTTTTCGCACGACACAAAAATAAGATAGGCAATGGAGCCTATCCCACTTCTGATAATAGCGGTTAATATCAATTTAATTTAAAAAAAAACAAACGAAATGACTAATTAGTAGTCTTTAATCAAATTACATAACATAACACAATTTCACATATATTAAATATAGTTCCAGATTTATATAGTGACAATAAATACTCTTACGAAACGATGTTATCACGACGGCTGCTTGCGACGAAATGAGGGCCGAGTACTGCCGCGCTCTGCTTTTATAGTCTCGACCGCACGGTAGTTTAAAAATAACGTTTTGACGCTAATAATATATATTTTTTAAATATCATCAAAAGTGGTTATTGAATGAAGCATCAATTAGCATTTCAAATATTTTCAGAGGGAAGTCTGTCACCTAAACAGACAGATGGCAGTACGCCGTGTTCCACGCGCAGCTCTCTATAGAGTAACTGCGGCCGCGTAGCCGGGGGAGCGTGATGAAATGCGCAAGCACTCCAGCACCCCGGTCCAAAGGTAGCTGCAGAACACCGTGTGGTTTTAGTCAGTAAGAGTCTGACAGAATAACTGATGCATGAAAAATTCCACACGATAAAAATAAAAAGTGGCACTCCGGGAGTACCAACAGAAGTGAAAAGTTGAACAAAAATGCCCAATGCGCCTAAAAAAGTTTTCACTTCATTCCGCTACGCGATCCGTTACGAGTGCTACGTGAGTGACGGTGATGTGCCTATTGTACAAGCACATTGATCCAGTAAAGTTTAAGGCGCAATTATACGACTTTCAATGGTTTTTAATTAATCATCACGTCTAAACGACTAGTCTTATTTCTTTGAAAAAAAAATGTGTTACTCTAGACAATTTCTGTCGCAATTTGATCTGATGATATTTGAAATTATATTTTTATAACATAGTGTAATTAATTTTTAAAGTTTTGTCTAACGCGGATAAAAATTTGAGAATCACGCAAAAAGTATAAAGCGTATTTTTATGAAACCTTCACCATTTTAAAAGTCATTTAATTATTTATAATTTAGTCTAAGTGTTTTAATTTAATACCTGTTGTTTTATGTCTAATAAATTCAGCATCATCATCTTCCTGCCCTTATTCCATGTTACTTGGGGTCGGCGCAACACGTTTTTTTCTCGCTATCACACAATTCATCCATCTTTTCTTTGACCTCCCTCTCCCTCTCCATCCATCCATATTTATATTCATAACTCTTTTAGTTACATTTAAACTACCTCTAATGTACTCATTTCTCATTTTATCCATTCTCGTTACTCCACACATCCATCTAATAAATTAATAATGCGTCTAATTTCGGACAGCGCTCCTTGATGGGCGAGTCCTATTACGGGTGGACGTACGACGCTTTACGGGGGCTCAGCACAGAATACGCAAGCTAACCACTCAATGTCATTGGCAGTTAATAGCGCCTTAAGTCTCTTATGATAGGGACCAGCACATTGCCATAACCCGGGCGCAAATCCAGATTTGGGGCTGCCACTGAGAAATTGCAGATATTATTATAAAAAATAATGATCAAAGGTGTTTCCATAGATAGAATTTTACATAGTAGTACATAGGTGTATATTTACTTTTTAACAACAAGTGAAAATTTTGAACATTCAAGGTAAGTATTCTGAAACGTGTGATACTGGCTTTTCTAAGATATAGAGGCAAGCTATGTTATGTAGACTCATTTGACATGCATTCTTGATATTTTATGTTTGTTGTTTTTCTCTGCAGCCACAGTCTTCTTCATCTACTGGTTTTTATAAATGTAATAAAACCTTTGCGGTTTAACTGGAGTCTCCACACACGTTTAACCTGAAAAAATAACATCACGCCTATTAGGTTGGTGTGTTATGAACCCACATTTCACCGTGTAGTCACATAAAATGGGGGCCATCCAACTAGCACAAATTCAGAGACTCGAGAAATTCCAATAATACTTTGCCCGACTTGAGAATATACCCCATGACCTCAAACTTCGGCTTGCGGATGGCGAACAGTAGGTAACTCGCTGTCCGATAAGGGCCAGGCCCGAGTCGACGGCGCGTGGTGTTCAACGCGCGCCTCAAAGAGATGTCAGCACTAACTGACGGGGCCCGCTAGGCCTTGATGCCCGCCAAGGTTGCGGGCGTATTCGAAGGAGTCACCGCAACCTTGACACCGGCAGCTGATGGAACAAGGGTGCGTTTTAGTCAGTAAGAGTCTGACACAGACCCAGAGCGGGCGAAGTACATTGATGATTTCCCACCTCAAAAAAACCGGTCAACTGCATATCGGACTTGGCACATTTAGGATTCCGTACCATATGAGGAAAATCAATATTTTGGTACTTATTAGTAAACTAAATGTAATAATAAACATTTTCAACAAATTCCAAGTTCATAGGTGTCCATGGGAAGTTAAAAAATTCTTCGGAACAAAATTTTGTGACAGACGACGGACAGACAGAAGACGGACACGTGAAAGACAGCAATAGGGCCCCGTTTGGACCCTTCGTGTACGGAACCCTAAAAAGACCTCTAACTCGGCAGTAGTGCTTACGACCACTGGACCACCGAGACCGTCAGTCTTAAAAATTACATTAATTAAAAAAGGACTCTATTACTCAGATCTCAAGTCCCTATGTTCTGTAGTTCTATTAGCCACATAGTCTATGCTCGCGTACCAATACATTTTAGAAAACACACAATTACAATCTTTGAAATTTTGATTATGCAATCTAGTTTTTTTTTTTACCATTCACATTTTATGAGTTAAATAATAAAAAGATAAACTACCAAATTATAAGCACGATAAATTGTCTCAATATGGGCCGTTTTTCAATCGTCAGATAACTTTTATTTGTAAATAAATATGTTTAGGATGGTTTGACATAATTTCTATGCCAAAGCTGTCGAACTGTCATATTGATTCTTTGGAATAAAAAGATTGTTCGTAGGTGCCTACTCCAAAATTTGGAAACATCTGTAAACTTATATCGTACAATAGTGATCTCACTTAGTTACCTGTAACACTGACATTTTCCATCTGAACCCCACTTGTAACCCCAGGGACACTCTGCTGGTTTGAACGGTGTGATAGGTGAAGCTAGAGCAGTACACAGTGCTGCCAACACAGCAAATAGCATCAGGCAGAGCTTCATGGTACGTGCTCACTCGTGTGCTGCCAATACTTGAATAACACTGTATGTAGGTATTAATGTTAAAATAATGGAATAAAAATGTTAAAGCGTTTTAGGGTACCGTACAGAAATGGTTGAATGGAACTTTTATGTTGAGACTTTGTCTGTCTATCACAGTTCGTTATCTAAGGAACTACTGTTTCTAAAATAAAAATAAAACAATAATAATAATGTTAATATTGCTGGGAGACGTAAAAAATGGGGTCGTGGTGGGTTTAAGGCCAAATTTCAGCCCTGTAACGCTGGGCCCAAGTTTCTATGTAGTTTGGGTTTCTCCTTTAATATTTCGTATATAATTAATTATTACACAAATTCAATCCTACTTCAAAGCACAATGCACCACCTAGTTTCATTGTGGTGAACTATATTTATTGAATAGAGCTGCAATAGTACATCACCTTCAGCCAGATGTCGCTGCCACCTCTAAATTACTTTGTAATCATTTTTTAAATGTTACAATGTGACATCCACCAAACCGCATTGGGCCCGCGTGGTGGATTACGGCCCACACCCTCTGACAGAGAGGAGGCCTGTGACCCACTTCTATCTGCTCCACCTTCCACTACTATGTTGGAGTCGGCTTCCATTCTAACCGGATGCAGCTGTGTAGGTACCAGTACTTAACATGAATTACACGTTTTCAAAAGGCACAATGAAACGAAAAAACGTGAAAATAAACATTAAAATCCACATCGATAAAGATTCTAGAATAAAAAAAAAATTAAAATCTAATATTTCAGACAAAGTCCATAGTTTGATTCGATACAACACAACTTTAAATCTAGTGTTAGTACTTATCTACCAAAAAAACATATTATTATCTTATTTTACGCCACAGTGACTTGAATACATATCCAATCATCATCCAGTCATCTTATCAGAAGCTGAAGAGACAAATGGGCTAAATCGGTAACCGAATAGTACCATATGTGAGGGCAAAAGAAAAAGAGGACGGCCACCAAAAAGATGGGACGATGACTTGAAAGCGGCTGCAGGTGCAATGTCATCATCAGCCTTTTAATGTCCCCACTGCTGGGGCACAGGCCACCTCTCTGTTAGAGGGTGTGGGCCGAAATCCACCACGCGGGCCCAATGCGGATTGATGGATGTCACATGTCTTCAAATTTCTGGTTCTAGGACATGCCGGTTTCCTCACGATGTTTTCCTTCACCGTTTTGAGAGCAGTGGTGATGAAATAATTTACACAAAGTAAAGCACCTATCTAGGTTTGAACTCACGGCAACTTCTAAGTCACGGCCAATACCGCTGGGCCACCACTGCTCTACCACAGATGCAATGTGAAGAAGAATAACTCACGATCGGGACCTGTGGAAGGATTTTAGGGAGGCCTATTCTAAGTTGAATTCAATAAAATCGATGCAAACAATAAAAAGTGGTCAGTTGTACAGATTATTTTAGTTTTTTTAGGTAAAAATTTAAGATCTTTGTAACAAGTGTGTCCTCCTCTTGCCAAAATCACAGATTGCATCCTTATAGGCATGCTTTCTGCATGTCTTGTAGAATACGTTCCCACTCCTCTGCAATGACTCTATTTAGCTCCTTGATGTTTTGTGGAGCAGGTTGCACTGATCTTACCCGTCTCTTTAAGGCATCCCAGACATGCTTAATTAGATTGAGGTCTGGACTTCGAACAGGCCAATCAAAACGACGGATCCCAACTTCTTGCATATACGCTTCCGTGTCGCCAGAACGATGAGTGCGAGATTGTCGTCCATAAAAATGGAATTTTCTCCAAGAGCATTTAATGCAGGTTGTGCATGTGGAATAAGGACTTGCGTTATGTACCAGTTGTGCATTTAATATTTCAATTTCTATGAAAACCAGTTCCGTACGCTCCGCAGAATTAACTGCTGCACAAAACATAACAGCGCTTCCGCTATATAAAGTTGTTTCTCAGACGTCCGCATAGCGTTCTGCTGCCTCCTTATCGGCGGAGAATCTTGACACCGCGATGTAGAAATCGATCGATATGGTACAACGCCATCTTGTGAAGAGTCAATAAATAAGTTTTGAACTTTTGACATTACGATCGCGGTTTAATTAGTTTTTCTCTGTGCGGCTAAACAGAGCTCTATAATTTTACTGGCCCTAATCGCGTTATTAACCATATCAGAAAGTGGTATTGAATGTAAAAAGTAAAATTAAATTAATTCATTTGCATAAATTATCCAAAAAGTTTCAAAACTTTAGTAAAACGCAAATAACAGTTTCAACAATTCGCGCCATTAGTAAAGCAATTTTACAATAATCATTACTTTTCTTTTGTTAATTTAAAAATTTATTGGAACGTCGAGCCTTCATGCCAGGTTACTTAAATTACATCGTCAAATCAATATAAAACCTTTAAGATTGAGAAAAAAAAACAAAAGTGCCCATTTTTTTTAAAAAGGCTATATTTTAGATATAGAGAGCCTTTTTATTAATTAGCACGATTAAACCCAACGTACGGAAATAATACTTCAGTATCGCAGTACTTCCTGCGATACTGAAGTATTATTTAATAATAATAAGTAGATAAAGGTATATTAAATGCGGAAAACATTTGGATCAGAATAGTACAATAGGGATCACGATAGCGCTCTCTACCTTATGTTACTGCGACTAGTAATTCATTTGTCAATCTACCAACATGAAACAGTCTTTTAAACTGTGCTTAATACTGGCAGCGGTTGCACTGGCACTAGTGGGCCTGATACTCTTGATAACCTTGGGAGCAGAAAGCTCTCCGGCGTCATCACGAAATGATCAACATGTTAATGCTTCAAAGAATAAAACTGGGACAGTTTTTACTACTGGCAACGGAACGGAAAACAAGGAGTTGAAAAATGCACTCGTCTATTTATCGAAGATTGTCAATTTCTTAAAAAAAACTAATGGAGAAATTGCAGGAAGCAAGAAAGTTCTAGATGAAATTAAAAGTGTAAGTGATAACATCAATAATACATCATCAATAATAGGAGATTTTCTCGCAAAAACTTACGATATACTAATGAAAGAAGAAAAGAGTGGCGGTGGTGCAACGGGAGGTGCTGCTGAAAATGATAAGGGAGGTCCTGCAGGAGGTGGAGCGGGAGGTGAAGCGGGAGGTGCTCCGGGAGGTGCTGCAGGAGGTGGAGCGGGAGGTGCTGCTAGAAATAATAAGGGAGGTGCTACAGGAAGTGGAGCGGGAGGTGCTGCTGGAAATAATAAGGGAGGTGCTGTGGGCGGTGGAGCGGGTGGTGCTGCTGGAAATAATAAGGGAGGTGCTGTGGGAGGTGGAGCGGGAGGTGCTGCTGGAAATAATAAGGGAGGTGCTGTGGGAGGTGGAGCGGGAGGTGCTGCAGGAGGTGTAGCACGAGGTGCTGCTGGAAATAATAAGGGAGGTGCTGCAGGAGTTGGAGCAGGAGGTGCTACTGGAAATAATAAGGGAGGTGCTGCTGGAAATAATAAGGGAGGTGCTGCTGGAAATAATAAGGGAGGTGCTGCAGGAGGTGGAGCAGGAGGTGCTGCTGGAAATAATAAGGGAGGTGTTGCGGGAAATAATAAGGGAGGTGCTGCAGGAGGTGGAGCGGGAGGTGCTATTGGAAATAATAAGGGAGGTGCTGCAGGAGGTGGAGCTGGAGGTGATGCAGGAGGTGTAGCACGAGGTGCTGCTGGAAATAATAAGGGAGGTGCTGTAGGAGGTAGAGCTGGAGGTGCTGCTGGAAATAATAAGGGAGGTGCTGTGGGAGGTGGAGCGGGAGGTGCTGTTGGAAATAATAAGGGAGGTGCTGTGAAAGATGGAGCGGGAGGTGCGGCTGGAAATAATAAGGGAGGTGCTGTAGGAGGTGGAGCAGGAGGTGCTGCTGGAAATAATAAGGGAGGTGCTGTGGGAGGTGGAGCGGGAGGTGCTGCTGGAAATAATAAGGGAGGTGCTGTGGGAGGTGGAGCAGGAGGAGCTGCTGGAGATAATAAGGCAGGTGCTGTGGGAGGTGGAGCGGGAGGTGCTGTGGGAGGTGGAGCAGGAGGAGCTGCTGCAGATAATAACGGAGGTGCTGTGGGAGGTGGAGTGGGAGGTGCTGTGGAAGGTGGAGCAGGAGGAGCTGCGGGAAATAATAAGGCAGGTGCTGTGGGAGGTGGAGCTGGAGGTGCTGTGGGAGGTGGAGCAGGAGGAGCTGCTGGAGATAATAACGCAGGTGCTGTGGGAGGTGGAGCGGGAGGTGCTGTGAGAAGTGGAGCAGGAGGATTTGCTGGAGATAATAACGGAGGTGCTGTTGGCGGTGCTGTGGGCGGTGGAGCAGGAGGAGCTGCTGGAGATAATAACAGAGGTGCTGTGAGAGGTGCTGTGGGAGGTGGAGCAGGAGGAGCTGCTGGAGATAATAACGCAGGTGCTGTGGGAGGTGGAGCGGGAGGTGCTGTGAGAAGTGGAGCAGGAGGATTTGCTGGAGATAATAACGGAGGTGCTGTGGGCGGTGCTGTGGGCGGTGGAGCAGGAAGAGCTGCTGGAGATAATAACAGAGGTGCTGTGGGAGGTGCTGTGGGAGGTGGAGCAGGAGGAGCTGCTGGAGATAATAAGGCAGGTGCTGTGGGAGGTGGAGCGGGAGGTGCTGTGGGAGGTGTAGCAGGAGGAGCTGCTGGAGATAATAACGGAGGTGCTGTGGGAGGTGGAGCGGGAGGTGCTGTGGCCAGTGGAGTAGGAGGAACTGCTGAAGATAATAACGGAGGTGCTGTGGGAGGTGGAGCAGGAGGAGCTGCTGGAGATAATAAAGCAGGTGCTGTGGGAGGTGGAGCGGGAGGTGCTGTGGGAGGTGGAGCAGGAGGAGCTGCTGGAGATAATAACGGAGGTGCTGTGGGAGGTGGAGTGGGAGGTGCTGTGGGAGGTGGAGCAGGAGGAATTGCTGGAGATAATAACGGAGGTGGTGTGGGAGGTGGAGCGGGAGGTGCTGTGGGAAGTGGAGCAGGAGGAGCTGCTGGAGATAATAACGCAGGTGCTGTGGGAGGTGGAGTGGGAGGTGCTGTGGGAGGTGGAGCAGGAGGAGCTGCTGGAGATAATAACGGAGGTGCTGTGGGAGGTGGAGCGGGAGGTGCTGTGGGAAGTGGAGCAGGAGGAACTGCTGAAGATAATAACGGAGGTGCTGTGGGAGGTGGAGCAGGAGGAGCTGCTGGAGATAATAAGGCAGGTGCTGTGGGAGGTGGAGCGAGAGGTGCTGTGGGAGGTGGAGCAGGAGGAGCTGCTGGAGATAATAACGCAGGTGCTGTGGGAGGTGGAGCGGGAAGTGCTGTGAGAAGTGGAGCAGGAGGATTTGCTGGAGATAATAACGGAGGTGCTGTGGGCGGTGCTGTGGGCGGTGGAGCAAGAGGAGCTGCTGGAGATAATAACGGAGGTGGTGTGGGAGGTGGAGCGGGAGGTGCTGTGGGAAGTGGAGCAGGAGGAGCTGCTGGAGATAATAACGCAGGTGCTGTGGGAGGAGGAGTGGAAGGTGCTGTGGGAGGTGGAGTGGGAGGTGCTGTGGGAGGTGGAGCAGGAGGAGCTGCTGGAGATAATAACGGAGGTGGTGTGGGAGGTGGAGCGGGAGGTGCTGTGGGAAGTGGAGCAGGAGGAGCTGCTGGAGATAATAAGGCAGGTGCTGTGGGAGGTGGAGCGGGAGGTGCTGTGGGAGGTGGAGCAGGAGGAGCTGCTGGAGATAATAACGCAGGTGCTGTGGGAGGTGGAGCGGGAGGTGCTGTGAGAAGTGGAGCAGGAGGATTTGCTGGAGATAATAACGGAGGTACTGTGGGCGGTGCTGTGGGCGGTGGAGAAGGAGGAGCTGCTGGAGATAATAACAGAGGTGCTGTGGGAGGTGCTGTGGGAGGTGGAGCAGGAGGAATTGCTGGAGATAATAACGGAGGTGCTGTGGGAGGTGGAGCGGGAGGTGCTGTGGGAGGTGGAGCAGGAGGAGCTGCTGGAGATAATAACGGAGGTGGTGTGGGAGGTGGAGCGGGAGGTGCTGTGGGAAGTGGAGCAGGAGGAGCTGCTGGAGATAATAACGCAGGTGCTGTGGGAGGAGGAGTGGGAGGAGCTGTGGGAGGTGGAGTGGGAGGTGCTGTGGGAGGTGGAGCAGGAGGAGCTGCTGGAGATAATAACAGAGGTGCTGTGGGAGGTGCTGTGGGAGGTGGAGCAGGAGGAATTGCTGGAGATAATAACGGAGGTGCTGTGGGAGGTGGAGCGGGAGGTGCTGTGGGAGGTGGAGCAGGAGGAGCTGCTGGAGATAATAACGGAGGTGCTGTGGGAGGTGGAGTGGGAGGTGCTGTGGGAGGTGGAGCAGGAGGAGCTGCTGGAGATAATAACGGAGGTGGTGTGGGAGGTGGAGCGGGAGGTGCTGTGGGAAGTGGAGCAGGAGGAGCTGCTGGAGATAATAAGGCAGGTGCTGTGGGAGGTGGAGTGGGAGGTGCTGTGGGAGGTGAAGCAGGAGGAGCTGCTGGAGATAATAACGCAGGTGCTGTGGGAGGTGGAGCGGGAGGTGCTGCGAGAAGTGGAGCAGGAGGATTTGCTGGAGATAATAACGGAGGTGCTGTGGGCGGTGCTATGGGCGGTGGAGCAGGAGGAGCTGCTGGAGATAATAACAGAGGTGCTGTGGAAGGTGCTGTGGGAGGTGGAGCAGGAGGAGCTGCTGGAGATAATAACGCAGGTGCTGTGGGAGGTGGAGCGGGAGGTGCTGTGAGAAGTGGAGCAGGAGGATTTGCTGGAGATAATAACGGAGGTGCTGTGGGCGGTGCTGTGGGCGGTGGAGCAGGAGGAGCTGCTGGAGATAATAACGGAGGTGGTGTGGGAGGTGGAGCGGGAGGTGCTGTGGGAAGTGGAGCAGGAGGAGCTGCTGGAGATAATAACGCAGGTGCTGTGGGAGGAGGAGTGGGAGGTGCTGTGGGAGGTGGAGTGGGAGGTGCTGTGGGAGGTGGAGCAGGAGGAGCTGCTGGAGATAATAACGGAGGTGGTGTGGGAGGTGGAGCGGGAGGTGCTGTGGGAAGTGGAGCAGGAGGAGCTGCTGGAGATAATAAGGCAGGTGCCGTGGGAGGTGGAGCGGGAGGTGCTGTGGGAGGTGGAGCAGGAGGAGCTGCTGGAGATAATAACGCAGGTGCTGTGGGAGGTGGAGCGGGAGGTGCTGTGAGAAGTGGAGCAGGAGGATTTGCTGGAGATAATAACGGAGGTGCTGTGGGCGGTGCTGTGGGCGGTGGAGCAGGAGGAGCTGGTGGAGATAATAACAGAGGTGCTGTGGGAGGTGCTGTGGGAGGTGGAGCAGGAGGAATTGCTGGAGATAATAACGGAGGTGCTGTGGGAGGTGGAGCGGGAGGTGCTGTTGGAGGTGGAGCAGGAGGAGCTGCTGGAGATAATAACGGAGGTGGTGTGGGAGGTGGAGCGGGAGGTGCTGTGGGAAGTGGAGCAGGAGGAGCTGCTGGAGATAATAACGCAGGTGCTGTGGGAGGAGGAGTGGGAGGTGCTTTGGGAGGTGGAGTGGGAGGTGCTGTGGGAGGTGGAGCAGGAGGAGCTGCTGGAGATAATAACAGAGGTGCTGTGGGAGGTGCTGTGGGAGGTGGAGCAGGAGGAATTGCTGGAGATAATAACGGAGGTGCTGTGGGAGGTGGAGCGGGAGGTGCTGTGGGAGGTGGAGCAGGAGGAGCTGCTGGAGATAATAACGGAGGTGCTGTGGGAGGTGGAGTGGGAGGTGCTGTGGGAGGTGGAGCAGGAGGAGCTGCTGGAGATAATAACGGAGGTGGTGTGGGAGGTGGAGCGGGAGGTGCTGTGGGAAGTGGAGCAGGAGGAGCTGCTGGAGATAATAAGGCAGGTGCTGTGGGAGGTGGAGTGGGAGGTGCTGTGGGAGGTGAAGCAGGAGGAGCTGCTGGAGATAATAACGCAGGTGCTGTGGGAGGTGGAGCGGGAGGTGCTGTGAGAAGTGGAGCAGGAGGATTTGCTGGAGATAATAACGGAGGTGCTGTGGGCGGTGCTGTGGGCGGTGGAGCAGGAGGAGCTGCTGGAGATAATAACAGAGGTGCTGTGGAAGGTGCTGTGGGAGGTGGAGCAGGAGGACCTGCTGGAGATAATAAGGCAGGTGCTGTGGGAGGTGGAGCGGGAGGTGCTGTGGGAAGTGGAGCAGGAGGAGCTGCTAGAGATAATAAGGCAGGTGCTGTGGGAGGTGGAGCGGGAGGTGCTGTGGGAGGTGGAGCAGGAGGAGCTGCTGGAGATAATAACGCAGGTGCTGTGGGAGGTGGAGCGGGAGGTGCTGTGAGAAGTGGAGCAGGAGGATTTGCTGGAGATAATAACGGAGGTGCTGTGGGAGGTGCTGTGGGTGGTGGAGCAGGAGGAGCTGCTGGAGATAATAACGCAGGTGCTGTGGGAGGTGGAGTGGGAGGGGCTGTGGGAGGTGAAGCAGGAGGAGCTGCTGAAGATAATAAGGCAGGTGCTGTGGGAGGTGGAGCGGGAGGTGCTGTGGGAAGTGGAGCAGGAGGAGCTGCTGGAGATAATAACGGAGGTGCTGAAGGAAGTACTGCACATACAAAAGGCGCTCTCGTAACTCGTAAGAAGCTGGAAGATGAACGCCCAAGAATTTACAATTTATTGCAGGAAAACACAGGGGAACGAATTAAAAAGACCAAGAATCTTTTTAAAAATATCTCCGATTTTGTGAAAAAATCGGAAACGTAAAGTCACAGAGATGGAACCACAGCAAATGATGCTGATACCTACTAAAACTTCGACTACAGCAGAAACAAAAAATGGAAGACATTTCAAAAATATTCGTAAATAATACAAAAATACTGTGTCTAGGTAGTGGTCCTAAACTCAAACTAGAACTAAAAAAAAAAATTTGGTGTAAGTGACTTAGCAACGCTTTTTTGTCAAATAGTGATGATTATGTAAACTTGATAGTTCTTACTCATGAGATGTCAGAATGCGACGAGCACAATTAATGATTTGTTTATTCCATATTTTTTATAGTTTACAAAATTATGTACATATTTTTATTTTCTGATTAAATATTTTGTCAACATAGTTTTTATTTCTCATTTGAGACTTTTTTGCTTGTAAATTTTTTTCTATACCTACAGCTTGGCAAAAAAGAAGCTGACGCGGTGACAGTTGAAACTAAAAATGAAACTGGATATTGAAGCTTTCCATGGTTTGGCTTGCGTAGCGTCCAAAGGACTGAATCACCCACTTCAGATTGGAATCATATCCCCAAAAATAACAAGTATCAAAAACTGTTGAGTCGTAGTATTCCGGGTTGCCACAGGTGCGATACTGGCGACCTCATTTATTCCACACTCTTTTTTGCCAAGCTGTACATGTTTTATAGACTGTCGTTTCTATGAGAGGCCATCATCATCATTCAGTAGGAGGACGTGAGCTGCTGGACATTATCTTTCTGCAAGCATCACTATCACCACAATGACTGCAGTGCGATTCAGTAAACCGTGACTGAGGTGAAATGAGACTGAATTTAACTGTCATTACTCCTAAAGAAAAGCACAATCGGGTCCTCTGGTTCTCACATTCAGCAAATCACATAAGTACAATACGGTACATCTGATAACAATTAGTCACCTATGAGCCGCTGCCGAGATACCTCAGCAGTCACGCTTGCGACCCCTATTCCAACTATATATCTCATCACCATACTAAACACACAGCAAACAGTAAAGTCCGTCAGTAAATCCGTAAGCATCATGATTCTAATTCCTGAAGTTTTTATTACAATATTTATTTTTTATTAAAATTAATGCTGTAACAATAAGACTTTCGTATCTCACGGAAGTTATAAGGTAGGTAGGTATATAAATGTGGCAAATATTGTGATTATCAATAGTCGAAGCCGGATCACGACAGTGCTCACAGGTTATAGTGTTTACAGCGACAAGTAATTAATATACAGACATAAAATCCTTTGTGTTATCATCATAATGCAAGGATGTACTTTATTGTGGATGCTGGTCTTCGCGACTTCACTGTCAGCGGTGTGTCTTATACTCTCTGCGGCTGTGAGCTTTGTGACTCTAGATTCCACACGATATAGAAGATTTCAAGCTGTCAGAGCAGCTGCCGATATCATTACCAGGGATACAGTACCTATAAGTGATGAGGAAGTAAGAAGAATGTTGAAGAAACACCACGGAAGGGTCCTTGTGAAACGGGTACCAATCGAAATGAAAGTTGGACCATTTTGGCAAAATTTAGTTTAGGGTGATATTCTGATCTGAGATCATTGTTAAAGATGCAAAGGAATGTTGTAAACTTGGTTAATAAATGATTTATATTAATGATGATTGTTTTGGGTTTTTTTTTTATTTACATATTCCTTTCTACCGATGAAACAATATCTCATCGATAAGTGTGCCCGTCCCAACTTATGGTACTCATATCTGGTCACTCACCGATTTCCAAAAGCTTCACCTAGAGGTTAGCCAAAGAGCAACGGAGAACAATATTTTGGGCGTAGAAACAACAGACTGAATAGGAAAGACCACGCTGCGCTCTAAATCAAGGCGTAGGCAGAAAGGCTACCAGGCTAAAATGGGATTAGGCGGGTCACGTCAGCCGTATGCATAGTGACAGCTGGGCATAAGTCTCCACACGATGGGTACTTGAGGTTGGACTGTTTGCCAAGGAAGAAATTGATGAGACTTTTGCCTGTCAGAGTCACAGTGTTGACTATCTAGTAAGATGCAGGTTTACAGAAAAGGTTACAATTAAACAAAATCTTTAATAATGGGTACAGTGTTAAAGGAATAGAGGGCATTTTGGTGGCCTTTTATAAATCATACAAAATGCCCATTTTTTTTACAAAAAAGTGGGTTGCTAGGTATATTACAAAAACCCACTTTTTTGTATAAAAAACCGTTTTCATATAAATTAACACAAACGAGGAAATATCCATTCTTGCAAATTTAATTGTGCTTATCGGTGTTAACTCGCGTTCTAGTAATTGTTACCTATTGTTAAACCTTGAACTAACAATATACTGATAATATTGGGTTATCCACGAAAAACACTAGGTTTTCCTTAAAATTATTATTAGATGTAATCGATGTAGTAACATGGGAAGCACGTGAATCGAGAGTAGAAATTGAGTATGGTTGCTACGCAGAATAAGGGGTAAGCCCACCCAGAGACGTGACGCGCCGCTGCACTATGCGGCGCCGTGACACGTATCGCTTCGCCCACGAGTGACATTTATTACACAATGCAGCCGAAAAAAATAATGATATTAGAGTTAAATGTACTTCTTTTTTTGTTTTTAAACCCCGGCGTAAAAAGAGGGGTGTAATAATTATCTGCCTATCTGTGTGTCTGTCTGTGGCATCGTAGCTTCTAAATGAATAGACCGAGTATCAAGCGGTTTTTTGTTTGAAAGCTGACGTGATCAAGATGGTTCTTAGCTATATTTTTTTTTTGTGAGGGTCTTACTTATTCTTTTATTCTTAATTATGTACCTAATTGGTTGGTTTCATGGATACTAAAATAATACACACTTTTATTTTGAATTTCTTTATTAAAATAACAAATATAAAGTCTACATTGGTCAAAAGTTACAATAAATTCGATACGTTAGGTGCAGCGGTTGAATAGTGACTGCATGTCGCGGGTTCGATTTCCGCACAGAACAAATATGGCCTACGGATAGTTGCTCCGTGCGGGTACAACGGATACAGATAGTTATGCCCGGGTCTGGGTGTCTTATGTATGTGAGTTTAAACGTTTGTGATTGCAACCACGAAGATACAGCTTTAATTCCTAGTGTGCGGCAATATTAAAAAAGAACGATTTTAAAAATCACGAAACAAGCAAGATAAAATGCCTATTTCACTAGGTCACACTTTATTGAACATTTCAGCTGAATAATTTACAAATTTTTATGATTAGGTATTTAACTATGAAGTTGCCGTTTACAAAACGGGTCACTTTGAGCTGTGATAACTTCGAAATAACTTGAAATTATAAGTTCTAATAAACTTTATATTTAAGCCGTGTCATCTTTTTAGGACTCATAGTTTCGCTGTCTTTCGGAGGCCTAGAAAAAAAGGGTGTTTTTACATCAATCGATCGACAGTCGATCGATGGTGGAATGCATTAGTCGACGTCGATCGGTAGTTTCTATTACAACAATCGATCGACAGTCGATCGATGGTGGAATGCATTAGTCGACGTCGATCGATAGTTTCTATTACAACAATCGATCGACAGTCGATCGATGGTGGAATACATTAGTCGACGTCGATCGATAGTTTCTATTACAACCATCGATCGACAGTCGATTGATGGTAGAATGCATTAGTCGACGTCGATCGATAGTTTCTATTACAACAATCGATCGACAGTCGATCGATAAAAATTGTGAAATTAGCTCTGATAGTTTAAGAGTAATGGTTGTGCAACTTAAATGTACCTACTAAGAAAGTTTCGTACAAAATTACTATAGATGAAGTTGTTACTTGTTTTAAACGGGTAGTAAACGAGAAAATTATAGAAAACTAAAATCATAACATACATACATAACGTCACGACCTTTATCGCAAACGGGGTGCTCAGAGACTCCCCAAACATGTTGGATGCTTGGATGTTCCAAACAATGAAAGCTTCAATGCAATTGGAGGATTGTATAACTCCTTCAGTTAGGTACCATACTGTTTTTATATGTTTGTGTAGCCGTTAAACCGTGAACTCAATTTATATGTTCAAATAGTAATAAACATAAAGCCTCCCCCTAAGTATACGCATGTGGTAACGGGCGACTACGGAACCCTACAAAGCGCATGGCCCGACACGCACTACGCCGGTTTTTTTTTAATTATCTGTTTCTCTGGGTTTTTATTTTTCTGTAATAATGTTGTATTTATGACCATTTTGTATGAAATCTAAGAAAACTTGTTGTTTTGGGATATGAGGTCTAACGTAGAAACAATGTGTTTCAAACGGTACGCAATTATTGACGTGTACGGACTTAGAATGCTAACTAATGCGAAATTTTACCTCACAAATAACCCTTCTTTTGCGGGTAATTACGCGATAAAATTTCCAAAACAAAAACCATCTGTTAATATATTAGAACCAATAAAACGCAGTTCGTTTGTTAGAAGGAAGCTGAAGGGTCGGTGTGTCGTCACTGATGTTGCGTGCCACTTGAAATGCATTGTCTCCACGTTAGAACTAATTTATGAAAAACATTTTTTTATTGAGATATCATGGTTATACCTATTATACATTATAACGATAAAACAGAAAAACAAAACAGAAACAAATAAACAATTAATTTTTTTTAAATCTTTTTTACAAATAAGACAACCGACTTTCAAAAAAAAATACTCTAAAAATTAAAAAATAACTTTTATTTCGGAAGTCGGTGTTTGTAATTTATTTTTTCGTTATTTGACACCGACTTCCGAAATAAAAGTTATTTTTTAATTTTTAGAGTATTTTTTTTTGAAAGTCGGTTGTTTTTTTATTGTAAAAAAGTTTTTTATTTTTCACTTTTTAGTTGTTATACCCCACAACTAAAACCCCAATAACATGGAACGTGGAATTTAAACATTTGGAGTACACCAAAACGTCATCGAGGTAAACGTATTTTTCGTTTTTGTTCAGTTTCTCAAAAAGCGCTTAAGCAATTTCCATAAAATTTATATGGGACCACCTCGGGAGTATACTCTTTCGGATACAAAAAGAATTTTGAAAATCGGTCCACAACTAACGGAGAAATCGGCGGACATACATAAAACATACATACAGTCGAACATAGAACCTCCTCCTTTTTCGAAAGTCGGTTAAAAAAGGAATAACACGCCTTAAATATAAATTATTTGAATTTAGAATTCCAAGTCAATCCGAAGTTATCAAAGTTCAAAGTGAGTAGCTTCAAATAATGGCAATTTCATAGGTAAAAACCATGGAGCACAATAATTTGATTCAAGAACCACAAATGATTTCAGTTATTTTTTTAATAATACTTTTTGAAGTTATAGGTACTTCTTTTGGCGCGTTAGGGAAAAATGATGAGAGTAAATTTTTACGATGCGCGCGCACACTGTAACAAAAAAACCTACAGCCTGAAGTTAGAAAGAAAGAAAGAAAAGAAAGAAAAAGTATTTATTTGCCACAAATTAACGACATACACAACAATATGATAGAACCGACACCCTGAAGTTAGCTATGGTCTGTGGTTCATGAAGAATGATTGTTTTCCTTTTGTAAACTTTATGACAGTTTGGTTTTTTATCTTATTACGCCAAAGAAGTATAACTTCTTACGTGCGTACATAAGAACACACACACTTTTTTTACGATTTGACTATTCATGTAGGTACCCAATATAAACTCAGAACCTGCTTAACAAAACACATTTTTTGTCATTACATTTACTAGGTGTTGCTTTTTGGTTTAATAAGGTTATAAAGTATATTATTTTACAGACACAATTCTTGGTTGATAAAATAAATACGTACTTTTTGATTTAATTAGGTTATACAGTATATTATTTTACAGACACTATTCTTGGTTGATAAAATAAATAAGTACCTGTAAACACTAAAAGAAAGGAAAAGGAAAACTAAAGGTGACAGGTCCTTTAATTAAATATAAATTTTATCTTAATAAAGAGAGGTTCTAGCGCCTAGTTTTTACAACACATGGAGAAAAATAATAATAAAAAAATATGTACATTTTAGAACATCCCACCACACCCCAGATACAACTCATAGTTCAGGCATAATCCAATTATTAATCTTTATAAATATAACACACAGTCAGGTTAGTTACACCACTTATAACTTAAGAATGGCTAGACCCATTTTTATGACCTTTGATTTGTTGGATTTGTCTCCGCTCCGAATAGTAGAATAAGTATAAGTAAGAAAACATCGGAAAAATACACGAAAAAAAATGTATGACGATTTATTTTCTCATACGTTTTGTATGGAACGGTTTTTTGACGATATCTCGAGAACGGAATCGTTTTTGTTGATTCTAAGGTGATACGAAGTTCGCCAGGTCAGCTAGTATTTAATACTGTAAATATTTATAAGGTAGGATTCTATTCGTGGTAGTGTGGACGATACAGTTAATTAAAACACAACTGAGTTTCTCTGTAAGAAAAGTATTTATTGTATTAATTTACATGTAAGATTCACAAATTAACAGTATGAATTAAATCGCAACAAAAACAAACTTTACCTGTAAGAAAAGAAACGACATTTAATGTTAATAATCATAGTGTCGATTCCTAACTCACAAATTGTTTCTTAGCTTTCTTAATTAGTTTAAATAAAATTGCCTTCTAATGGCTGCTCATACAGGTTATAATTCACCACAGATTATAAACTAAATATCCATCCGCTTACGTCGCGATCTGTCACGATGACACTTGGAACTTGATGCGCGGGAATATTTAAACCAAAGAAAATTATATTTTTCTTTGCATATTTATCAGGGATGTTATGGAGCTTCGTAACCGAAACCGAAATATCAGATAACCAAAATAAAAATTTATCCGTAACCTACACCAATATAAAAGTTCGAATAATTTTGGATAGGGGCAAAATAAAATGATACATGTTATGACAGGTTTTTGTATTTGCCCAGCCGAGAAGCCACGCGCGTCCCATGCATTGTTTATTATTTCTAATGCTTAGTCATAGTTTACTTTTACAATTCTTTAAAAATAATATCTGTAACCGATACTATCCGAAACTAGCGGATAATCCGAAATAATTTCATATCCGTAACCGTATCTGTAACTTTTTTTTTTTGGGACAATCCCGCCACACTATTCCCACTGTAACTTCTGTAAGCCAGAATCAACAGTGGCGACCACCAGAAAAAAACGCCGAGGCAATGAAGCTCGACGAGTCCCAGAGTAACGATTAAACTGTCTTGGGTCCCGCAACGAAATTAATCAGAAAAGATAGCGGAGGAGTAAGAAAAACATAATTTCCACTTCCCTCCTAATCAAGCGGGAGACAGAACAAAACTAGGCCATTCGGCACAAAGGGGGTTTTTACAACTGGGGTAAGCCCAGTTGAAAAAACCCCACTGGTTAAAAACACTAATATTAATGGGTCCTAAAGTTGTGAGCTGTTACACTTGATTCCAATAATAGGTATGGCAAAAACGCTTGAACGCACGGAAATTCGTTCTAGTTTCCACAAGGTCCGTGCAACATAATATTGCGCTCAGTTTGCCAAAGAGTACACTCCCACAGAATATGATGTGCGGATTGTTCGTATTCGCAATCAGGAGTAGAACATTGACATAAAGGTGAGGCAACAAGCTTGAAGGAAAATAATTTACTCTTAAAGTTGCCATGACCTGTGAGAAATTGGGCAACACAGTGATCCACCTCCAGCCATGTCCTATGCAGCCGTTCACGAACCGATAGGAAGAACTGGTGGAGGTGTCTGCCTTTGATGGAACTTTCCCACGTACATTGCCATTCGGATAAAAGGTCCTCCCAAACTTCAGTTTGAGGTTTAAGTAATCTAGAAATGTTGTCACGATCACGTTGAGGTATGTTATCTGTAACCTGTATAATATGATTCCTTTTTCCCTAACCAGATCCGAAATTTCATATCCATTACATCCCTAATATTTTATATATTTAACAAAATCACCTGTATGTCACCTGTGTATAGTAAATAAATATTCCAAAAAAAAAAGTATAAATTCGCTACAGTACATTTTTATTTACGTTTCCTGTTGGTACAACATGGTTTGAAAATCATGAGTTTTCGCTTTTCACAACAATCATACAATTCAAATTGGATTTTTTTTTCATTTTGTTAGTCTGCTTCGCTTCTGCATTTTAATACGATAACTCAAAAACAATCTCAAACCATGTTTACCAAAAAGGTAGAAGGGATACTATTTTTATTTTATTTTTAAATATTTATTTTATTCCAAACTGAAATATTTAAAAATGTAATTTATATATATGCGAATATACGAAATTTTTATACAACAATAAAATAAGTCCATCCGGTAATAATAATTATATATTATAGGTATGTATTTTATTATTCGTATATTTATTTTTACACATATTATTTACATTTTTAAAAGAAAACATATAAAAAAACATTTAAAAATATAAAAAATAGTAGTCCACCGGTATCGGGAGCAGGGTCCAAGCTACCGGTGGTTAGGGCTCCAGAGACAGGAACCTCCTCACAATGCGAGCCGTATCAAGGAGTACTGCCTTCTGAATCAGGCCCTTGATCCAACCGCGCATCGACAGCTTCGACAGGTGGTCGTCGAGGCTTTTGGCCATCAGACCATTGGCGGTAACGACTATCGGCACAATGACAGCCGAGTCCACATTCCACATTTCGACAACCTCGTGTGCCAAGTCAAGATATTTAATTTGTTTCTCTTTCTCAGCTTTCTTTTCTTCAGCTGTTTTATTTAATATTGTAAATATTAATTAACATTAATAAATAAATAGGTGTCTTTGTTTAGTTGATTCATCTACACTTCACTACATAGTATAAAACAAAGTCGCTTTCTCTGTCCCTATATCCCTATGTATGCTTAAATCTTTAAAACTACGCCACGGATTTTGATGCGGTTTTTTTTAATAGATAGAGTGATTGAAGAGGAAGGTTTATATGTATAATTTGTACCCGAGCGAAGCTGGGGCGGGTCGCTAGTAATAAATAAGACTGAAGAGTTTACGGTACATTTCTTTTTATTTATATTTCTTTGTATTTTATTTTTTATGTTTAAATTAGGTTTATAGTCTTTATTTATTTCTACACACTGTGTCTACGTCTCATGCCCAACTTTCCTGTCCCAGGTCTGCTGGCAGACCTGCCTGCATGCCTGCCTGCATGGGCGCGTTCGCTAAGGCAGCGGACTACTCGCCGTCTGAACGCGTCCCAAAGGGTCATGGCGATCAGAATGATCCGAGGATACCGTACGATCTCCTGCGAGGCGGCGAGCCTACTTGCCGGATTATCGCCATGGGATCTGGAGGCAAAAATCCTCGCGAACCTCTATGAGGAGCGCGAGGAGGCGAAACGCCGGGGCGAAACTCCGCTGCCGCGACAACTCGCGGCTCGGCGGACAGAGCTCCGGCAGGATCTCATGGCGACATGGAGACAGCGATTGTCACAACCCCGCGCTGGGGACGCCACCATTGCGGCGGTAGTGCCCCTCTTTGAGGCTTGGCTGGAGAGACCTCACGGCGCCCTCACCTTCCGCCTGACGCAGGTCCTCACCGGACACGGCTGTTTCGGGAGGTTCCTGTTTCGGATCAAGCGGGAGGTGACGCCCGGGTGTTTCCATTGCACGGATCGCCCAGAGGACACGGTGGAGCATACGGTGGAGGTTTGCCCCGCTTGGGCAGAGCACCGCCGTGTCCTCGTGGATGCGATAGGCGGCAGCGACCTCTCGCGCCCTGCCCTGGTTCAGGCCATGGTACGGAGCGAGAGGGAATGGGAAGCCGTCTCCTCCTTCTGCGAAGCAGTAATGCTTGCGAAGGCGGAGGCGGGACGCGTGAGAGAGCACCAACAACGGAGTCACCCTCACGCCCTCAGCAGCAGCCGCTTCAGGAGACGCCGGGGACTTCCAGCGCCGCGAGACGATCTCCGGCCACCGTAGACCCGGGCCTGCGGACGGCGAGTAATGGGTAGCTCGCCGTCCGATCAGCACCAGGCCCGAGAGTCGACGGCGCATAGTGTTCCACGCGCGCCTCAAAGAGTTGTCAGCAAGAGACGGGGCCCGTCATGGCCGATGCCTGCCCGGGGGTTGAGGATAAATTCGAAACAGAGTTACCTCGCCCCTGGGCACTCAAAGGCAGGAAGGAACAGGGGTGGGTTTTAGTCAGTAAGAGTCTGACACGCCCTCCCGCTCCGCCCAGAGCGGGAGAAGTCATGGGATGATTTCCCACCCCACAAAAAAAAAAAAAAAAAATAATTTGTTGATTCATCTTCACTTAATAAATAAGGCTGAAGAATTTACGAGTTTTACGATTTGAAATTCTTTTTGAATTTGATAGCCTAATTGGGATCCGTAATTTAGATTATCAAAATAATATTGTACACGTTTTTTTGCTTTACTAAACCAATAAAAAATTACTAAGATTAAACGCTTCAAATTTCAGAAGTGCCGGCTTGTTACGTCATTAAAAGATACAAAGTGAATCAGGGGTGACGTCACGCGAAATTTCAAAGCCCTATATCGTCCTCATTTTTAACCGACTTTCGAAAAAGGAGGAGGTTCTATGTTCGACTGTATGTATGTTTTTTTAACCGACTTTCGAAAAAGGAGGAGGTTCTATGTTCGACTGTATGTATGTTTTTTTTTTTTTTTTTTTATGTCCGCGCATTTCTCCGTCAGTTGTGGACCGATTTTCCAAATTATTAAATTCCACGTTCCATGTTATTGGGGTTTTAGTTCTGGGCTATAACAACTAAAAAGCGAAAAATAAAAAACTTTTTTACAAAAAAAAGCAACCGACTTCCAAAAAAAAAATACACTAAAAATTTAAAAATAACTTTAATTTCGGCAGTCGATGTCAAATATCGAAGAAATAAAATACAAACACCGACTTCCGAAATTAAAGTTATTTTTAAATTTATAGTGTATTTTTTTTTTGGAAGTCAGTTGTTTTTTTGGTTTACGTAAAAAAAGAAAAATACTTGTCCAATATTTTTTGCTAATCGAACTGACAGACTAGGAAGTTTCTTTTCTTTTAATCGGTGACCGGTTCCCTCCAATCTCTATAAACAAGTGTCCATGCTACTTATTTTTAACCGACTTCAAAAAAAGGAGGAGGTTCTCAATTCGACTGTATTTTTTTTTTTTTTTTTTTTTTTTTTTTTTTTTTTTTTTTTTTTTTTTTGTGTTACCTCATAACTCTTTACTCCGTGAACCGATTTTGAAGATTTTTTTTTTATTTGAAAGCTGTGGCTTCACATGTGGTCCCATTTTAGTTTGGTGAAGATCTGATAAAGAACTTCGGAGATACACCATGGAACTCTTCAATAAATGATAGCAAACCTTCCAGAATTGCTGCAATCGCATGTCTGTGTATTGTTTTCACCACTTCACAACATTACATCACGCTGATATGCTCTGAACGGGTATACAGATTTCTACAGTTCACCCTGATACACCCTAATTTCACCAACTATGTTCAAATTCCCTATTTTTGGGGTTATACATTTGGGTATAACTTTACTATTAATTTAGTTGTAGAATGGGGTACAACAACTAAAAAGTGAAAAATAAAAAACTTTTTTACAAAAAAAAAACAACCGACTTCCAAAAAAAAAAAATACACTAAAAATTCAAAAATAACTTTAATTTCGGAAGTCGGTGTCAAATAACGAAGAAGTAAAATACAAACACCGACTTCCGAAATTAAAGTTATTTTTGAATTTTTAGTGTATTTTTTTTTTTGGAAGTCGGTTGTTTTTTTTTTGTAAAAAAGTTTTTTTTATTACATACTAACAACCGATACTCACAAAACCGTACCTTATTTACAAATCCTACTAATATTATTATTTAATCTGAAAGTTTGTTACACTTTATCGCAAAAACAACACAGCAGACTTTGATGAAATTCATCAATCATAATAACATAGTTAATTTATGATGGGAGAACCACACGGGCGAAGTCGCTGGTATACAATGATTCTTTCAAAAAATCTATAAATATTTTACTTCGTGACATTTCTTATTACTAAAGTTGCGCAGTAGGTATACACGAATTAGTCTAATACTTACAAGATATAATTATACAACTATGTATTGTAGAGTCAGCCAGAGAAATAAATTGTTAATCACCTTAAGGCCCAAGGTCACTCGCACGTCATTTACAACAACAAATATTTCGCGCATCTTCTAAAAATTGTCATATCACGAAAAAGCGTCAAAGTGCGAGTCGGAGTCGCTCACGACAGGTTCCGTACCATAAACTGAAAAAAGACACGTTTCTAGAAACGTTTTTTTTTGGGCTGTATCTCTTCACACATCATCATTCTCCTGCCCTTATCCCAATTTATTTGGGGTCGGCGCAACATGTCTTTTTCTTCCATACTCCTCTATTAGTCGTAATCTCTGTAGTCACCCCCTTTTTGCCCATATCCTCTTTCACGCAGTCCAACCACCGTTTCTTTGGCCTTCCCCTACTCTTATAGCCATCCACATCCATATCTGTATCTCTTCACACAAATAAAGTAAAAAACAAAATATAATAATGCGTTTTTCTCATAACCCGTATTTAGGGTGCCGAACCCAATTGGTAATCTCGGTAATTGTTTTGAAAAGTGGAAAACCATTAATTTCTCTGACTTAAAAACAGAGTACGGTAAACAAAAAGGAATGTACTCTAATACCAATACAAATGAATCATTCTGTGGACGGTAAGTTTACTCGCCGTCCGATCAGCACTAGTCCCGAGAGTCGACGGCGCGTAGTGTTCCAAGCGCGCCTCAAAGAGATGTCAGCTACCACTGACGGGCCCATCATGACCAATGCCTGCATGTCAAGGGGTCGCGGATAAATTCATAACAGAGTTACCGCGCCCCTGGGCACTCAGGCAAGGAACGAACAGGGGTGGGTTTTAGTCAGTAAAAGACTGACATCGCTCCACCCAGAGCGGGAGAAGTCATAGGAAGATTTCCCACCACCCAAAAATAAAAATAATGGTATTGCTAATTTATTATAATTATCAACTCATTCAGAATGGAAATCGTGATTAAAAAAAAAAAAAAAAAAAAAAAAAACATACAACGTTGATGTGACAGAGGGGCATTAAATTAAACTACGTATACTATACGTGTTTAGTATTAATTCGATACGGTATAAAAATAAAAATAATAATAAATGAGGTTTTTTTTTTTTCAAACAAACTAAATAGCTTACATTTCAGAGTAAAACGCAACCACCCTTTATAAATAAAATTAACTGACCTTAGATACCTAGGTAACAAAGCGGCAACATCGCACTTCATCGACTTGCGTGAGAACGGCAACAACGCGTCGTATCGTAGGTTATACTCAGATTTATCGTTTTGGTGCATGACCTGTGCGTATAGACATAATCAGCTGTTAGGAAAGATACATCGTGTTCAAACGAGGCCAAAACTTAAAAAATCGTTTGTGACTAAACTACTGCTCCGATTTAATTGATTTTTGGTACAGAGCTTGAAAATAGTACCTAGTATAGGCAGTTTAAAGGAAAGCCCCTCTGTCGTATCAACTTTGTATACGGTCGAATTGAGAACCTCCTCCTTTTTTTTCGTCGGTTAAAAACTCCAGCCAAGAGCGAGTCGGTTCCATACCAATCATATTATTTAAAAAACTTGGCACTCCGGTAGTACCGTCAGAAGCGAAAACAAAAAACTTAACAAAAATACCCAACGCCCCTAGTGATCCGTTACGTACGTGCGTAGCACTCGTAGCGAATCGCGAAGCGGTGTCGGTGGCGCGCGAGTTCAATTGTTTTTTACCATCTCAAAACTGTTCAACGCGCCCAAAGAAGCTTTCACTTCAAAAAATTTTAACCATAAACGTCGTAAGGTTTTCAGTTAACAGTTAGAACGCCACATCATATTCAAAAACTTCTGATATCTTTTTAACGGTTGCGTACTGTTCGTTTTTCCTTTATTCATAACTTCCTTATATTAAATAACTAATTACGCGTCCACCAAATATAATATTTGTTAGAGATATTTGATCGACAAAAATATTTCCTGTACAGTTAACCGTAACAATTTGACAGCAATTTTTTTGCGTATTTTTTTTTTTTCATTAATAGGCACTCGTTGGACCACTATCTCACCTGATGGCAAGCGATGATGTCGTCAAAGATGGAACACGCTTGCCTAGAAAAGTACTCTCCAGATTCTGAGGCTATGCCTTGGACGGACAAACGGACAGAGCGAAACTAAGTGTTCCTTGTCCTTGTTAGGACTACGGAACTATAAAAAGTATTTTGACGCATGCCTAGAAGAACCTTTTTGATTACTTGGAAAGTAGCAATGCCAAAGTAGGAATGTTGGTCGTCCAGCGGTGAGATGGGCAGACGACATCGTTACCACCGCGGGGAAATCATGGATGAGACTGGCACAGGAGCGTGGGGCCTGGCTCAAGGAGAGGCCTATGCCACCTATGCTCAGAAACGGGTGAAGTCGGGCTGTGGATGATAATGATGATTAATCATCAGCCTTTTTTATGTCCCCACTGCTGGGGCACAGGCCTCCTCTCTGTGAGAGGGTGTGGGCCGTAATCCACCACGCGGGCCCAATGCGGATTGGTGGATGTCACATGTCTGAATTTTTGGTTCTAGGACATGCCGGTTTCCTCACGATGTTTTCCTTCACCGTTTTGAGAGCAGTGGTGATGAAATAATTTACACAAAGTAAAGCGCCTGCCTGGGTTTGAACTCACGACATACAACTAGTAAGTCGCGGCCAATACCACTGGGCCACCACTGCTGTAGATGATGATTAGCAATGCCAATATCGTTACTGAAGTCCTAACAGTGCGCTAGGCAATTATAGCGGTTTGAATATGGATGCTATTGGCGGATTGAAGTAGGATGCTATAGGAAGCGTGCAGGAACTGTAGATGGCGGCACATAAATCTCAATGTCAAGTATCTATACAGTCCTGCCCATGGATCGTGGATAAATTCGAAACAGAGTTACTGCGCCCCTGGGCACTCAGGGCAGAGAAGGAACAGGGGTGGGTTTTAGTCAGTAAGAGTCTAACACGACCTCCCGCTCCACCCAGAACGGGAGAAGTCATAGGATGATTTTCCATCCCCAATAAAAAAAAAAGTATTTACACAGTAAAAGTTGCAGATTTCACTCACTAGATGCCAGTGTTCGTTATGCGTGTGGGTGCATGATGCGTGTGTGTATACATATATGGCACGGAAATGTCAATGACAAGTATTTAAAGAGTAAAAGTTTCGAATTTACTCCGCTAGATGGCACAGACTACGCCATGCACGTTCTTTAGTGGAATAAGTTCGCATGTTTCGTTTGATCAGAAAGCAAAAAGCTAAGAAACACTTCTTCTAATAACCCATGTTATGTTCTAATCTTGGTTTTCATAATTTCTTAAATTTATTTTGCTATCCTGCAAAGTTCCCTTTTCAACCCGCTTTTATTACCATCACCTGTACTTAAATAAGTAAAAAAATCTTAGAACTTAAAGACCCACTTCCCGGTTTCAGAATGAGATGAAATTTTCCATAGGACAATGCATTGTTAGTGAAGTGACGTCATTCTAAATCCAATATGGCGAACTCCCAAAGATGGCGGATTAATTCTTTTTTACATTTTCCCATGATACCTTTTTTATGGCTATCAGTTACTTATTTTTGCCTGTCGGTTGACTTAACTTCGATATTATTAATTTAATTGGTAGGTTGGCAGTAATTGGCTAGTTTAAGGATATCCAACGCCGTTTTAGCGATAACACATCATTAGCATATTCCCTATTTTATTAATAGAGAATAATATGCATGACAAAATTGTTTCATATCTTACCGGTTTATCGATAAATATACAAAAATGTTATACTATCAGTAAAAAACAGGATCAAAATTGATGGAAAAACAACCGACCGCACTTAAGATGTACCTACCTACTTATGCAAATGTATTTTTCACCCTGAGGTTTGCTGTAAGAAAACCCAAATGCTGGGTTAAGCTCACCTTTGTAACTAACTGTTAATTTGTGTTTTATTTATATGTTATTATGTGTACAATAAAGAATAATAATAATAATAACCGAGATGTAACAATTTTAAACAAATATATAATATGTCCCTCTCTCGAAAACACTTTTTTCTAGAGTAGCTGTATGGGTGAGTGTCATGCCCTTTGGTATCAACTTTAAAGCTATAAGACTTCGGTTGTGATGAAGATATTTAAAAAATCTTTCATTGTTGTTTACTATAGTTAATAAGTATACAATTTATACTTATTGATAAATGATGTTTATTCAGTAAATAGGTTACAAGGAACACTTTTACACGTCAATGTTTTTTGTCAGTTTAAGCTAGATGAGGCCGGTGTTTCCTAGCTGACTACCCTGAGAAGAAACACTGAAACAAACTCAGAGGTCAAAGTCTAGTATTACTATAGTAGTAGTACTAAGTATTAACTATAGTAAACAACTATGTTGTTGTTGTCATATATCTGCGAGTCACGCGGATAGCTTTAATTGCGCGACGCAGGATTTTTGTGACGTCAGGTCAAGTTAAGTTAAGTCAAGTCAAGTAGTATCTACTACTGCATCCTTCAAATTAGCTAACTATACTTCAATTTATATCTAGGTCATTTAAATCCACCACCAACTCAAGTATCGACTTTAGCTTTGAGTATTTAAGGTTGGTTTTTAAGTGACCATTTGTACTAAACGCTAAAAAGTATGGGTTAACTATGGTCTCTAATTTAGAATAGGTCATGAACGTCATTGGTCCACCATCACCTGGTGATAGTCGTAGGAACCCACTGGACTTTAGCGTTGTGTATTTCGAGGTGATTTTAAGTGGCAATTTGTATTAAAAAGGCTGCAATGAAATTTGAACCTTGTCCTGTAGTACGTAGAGTTTGTTGTTCCAAAATCTGATCTTTACCTCGAATTCTGAATTCCAATAAAGACAAAAAAAATGGTACTTAATAGCAAAATCAAAAATATATTATTCTTATGACTATTCTGTTGAATTAGCTTAGCTTTATATATTACTAGTTGCATATGCGCTGCAATGCTATTTTTTTTTTATTGTATACATTTTTTGGGCCAGGTTCACGGGGCCCGTCCTCAGAAGACCCTACCAAAGTTTCATCACAATCTGATCAATGCTCTATGACCGCATAGAGGACAAACATACAAACATTCATTTTCATTTATATAGATATACAGGGTGTAACGGAAAGGTGTGGTCATATTTTAAGAACTGCATCTGCCCATCGATGTGAACAACTTTCTTCAAGAAAATCCGAGGAAATTAAAAAAAATACCTCCCATACAAATATGGATCAGCTGATTATGATAGCTTTGTATGGAAAGTCCAATTTTTTTTTTTGAATTTTTCTATTTTTTCTTAGAGAAAGTTGTACATTTCCATGAGCAGAACCGGCTCTTAAAATGTGACCACACCTTTCCGTTACACCGTGTATAAGATATTCTGTATTGTAGTTCTCATAATGAGCACAAGACAAACATTAACAAAACAAGTGTACAATGGGCGGTCTTATCGCACAACACAATCTCTTATGGACAACCCTTGGATGGACTGAAACGAAAGGAGATAGATTTTGTGATAGCCCCGTGTACAACATCTTACTAAAATATTATAAATGTGAAAGTTTCTGAGGATGTATGGATGTTTGAACGGATTTAGATGAAACTTTACATTAATATAGCTTAGAGCCTTATACATCAGAATAACATACAGGGTGTAAGGGAAACGCTTCCGAAAATGGAGACAGGTGATAAGGCTAGTGATTCTCGATACGATACCATCAAAAAATCTCGAAACAAAAAACACAATTTCACATATTTTTTTTAGCATTTTGCGTACACTATGCTGTGAGAACAATTAAATGAAACCATTATTTTCAATTAAAAAAACTTTTTTTCTTTACAACTTTAATATCAGCTGACGCTCGCGCATTACCTCGAATTCAAGGTGCGCGCGCGCTCGCTAACAGCCACGCCGCCAACGTTGCCACGTCCACGCGACGCCGATGTAAAGCGAAAACTTACTGGTATCCGTTGGCATTTAGGTTGCACATAATCTACATTCTGGCTTCAGAAGTGTTCCCCTTACACCCCGTATAGGCTATAATGTATAAATGGGGGGATGTACTAATTCCGCGCAAACGAAACCGCTGGAAGAAGCTAGTAGCCAAATAATATTGATTAGACTTCACATCAGTCAGGATGACTGTATGAGAGACGAGGCGAAGATCTGCTGCATGATCTGCGGCAAGGACGCCACGTCCATGCACACGTGCGCGTGACCCGCTGGCAGGCGGCGCAGGAGTCTGGAACAAATGAGAACATTCATAAACGATCATCATAATTTATTAAGTTAATCTTATGCAAATTTAATGATTTGGTCTTCTATTTCTTATCTTTTTTTGAAGTGAAAACTTCTTTAGGCGCGTTGGGCATTTTTGAGATGGAAAAAAAACAATTGAAATCGCTACACTGTTACCGACACCGCTACGAGTGCTACGACGCGTAGCGGATCTCGTAGCGGATTGAAGTGAAAACTTCTTTAGACGCGTTGGGCATTTTTGTTCAAGTTTTCACTTCTGTCGGCACGCCCGGAATGCAAATGTTTTATTTTTTTTGTAAGTTACAACTATTTGTGTGCATGCAGAGTTTACCTGTAAGTGATTGTTACACTTTATACTGATTTGTTGCGTTTTGTTTCATTTGCTTATACCAGGGTTGCCGACTAAAAAAATCTAATTAGGCTAGCCACTGACTTGTAATTTTTTTCACCTACCTACTGTCACCCACAATGCGCTCAATTAAAAATTCACTGGGCAACAAAACGCGCTCATTCTTGAAATGGATTTCGTACAGATTGCTGTAATAATTGGCTGAGTGACAAAAAGTCGCCTTGTGAGCGCACCTCCATAGTAATGTACAGGTCGGGTGACAGTCACCTAGAAACTATTTGTCACCGTATTGTCACGTCACCATGATCAGCGCACTCCCATGTATCTTCATAGCACTCGACTGGGTAACAAAAAGTCACGGTGACAAAAATCACAAGTCAGCGGCTAGCCTTAGTCCGTTAGTTAGATTACCAAAAAATATTCGACACGTATATTTTCTTTTCTCACTTTAACAAAAAATTAATACGATACAATGGGTTGAAACTTCGGATGACGTCACACTTAGGTAAAAATTGTACCACTTTTTACTGAAAAGTGACGTAACAAGCCCCCAAACTCCTGAACTTTGATGCGTTGTATCGTTGTAATTTTTCATTAATTTGATAAAGCAAAATACACGTGTCCAATATTTTTTGATAATCTAACTTACGGACTACATAGAATTATTGAAGTGAAACTTCTAATGCGGCTTCCAACAAGGTTGCGTTAAACGTTTAACGCTACCATGGAGGGGGTATGAAAGCACTGTTGCGTTAAACATTCAACGCATCCCATTGTAAATGTTGTACATTTGAATATTTCTCCACTCGAAAATGATAATTAAAAGATGCGATCAATAGTGAATTGTAAGCAATGTTAATAAAGTTTGTCTTAAAGAAACAATATGATTTCACTAAAAATCAATTTCTACCCCTTCCTATTTTCATTTCCACATTACGAAGTTTCACTTCTTCCGCGCGGCCCTGACTCCACGCACATTTTTTAATTTTCAACCGACTTCGTAAAAGGAGGAGGTTATCAATTCGGATGTTTGTATTTTTTTTTTTTTTTTTTATGTATGTTCGGGCATAACTCCGTCATATATTGACGGATTTGCAAAATTCTTTTTTTGTTCGAAAGGGGTTTACTCCGAAATGGTCCCATTTAAATTTCAAAAAGATCTGGTGATGGGTTTCGGAGACAGACAACGGAACTCTTCAAAAATTGACAGGAAATCAACCGCGATTGCTGCTATTGTATGTATAAGAATTGTTAACACAATTTAATGGAGAACCACAACTAAAAAGTGAAAAATAAAAAACTTTTTTACAAAAAAATAGAACCGACTTCCAAAAAAAGTGCAAAATAACTTTAATTTCGGAAGTCGGTGTCAAAAAACGAAGACACAAAACAGAAACACCGACTTCCGAAATTAAAGTTATTTTGCACTTTTTTTGGAAGTCGGTTCTATTTTTTTGTAAAAAAGTTTTTTTTTACCCTGTCGTCATTCCTATTGTTGGTGAACCAAATAAATAAATCATCATCATCATTTCAGCCGAAAGATGTCCACTGCTGGACATAGGCCTCCCCCAAGTGTCCTGTGCGTCACGTATCCATCGGCTACCCGCGACCCTCACCAGGTCATCGGTCCACCTTGCGGCAGGCCTTCCAACGCTCCGGGAATCATGGAAATCTTATTAGCTCTCCGATCCCCGGTCCAAGTGTGGGAAGGAACACCGGGGTGGTTTTTAGTCAGTAAGAGTCTGACAGACCCCTTCACATCCATGAGGATTGCCCACCCCGGCAAAAAAAAGGCCTTCCAACGCTGCGTCTTTCGGTACGCGGTCGCCACTCCAGAACTTTTATCATAAACGATTGGCTGTTCAAATCCCTACATATTATAAAACAAAATCCCCCGCTGCGTCTGTCTCTCTGTTTGTACGCGATAAACTCAACAACTTCTGAACGGATTTTCATGCGGTTTTGACCACTAGAAAGAGTGATTCCTGAGGAAGGTTTAGTTAGTTGTATATTTTGAACCCGTGCAAAGCTGGCGCGGGTCACTAGCATATAATAAATATGTGACGGGGAGCGTTTTTGTGTTTTTACGTTCAAAAAGTGCTGGTTCTCAGCCTAGTTTGAACAAATATTTTTTTTTTGTTTATTAACCCGTCGCACGCCCAATTAGCAGACACAATAGATTATAATTGTTATCTGCACACCTGGTGTGCAATCGAGGTGTGAAGAGGTAATAACTCTTTTAGCTTCTGAATTCATCAAAATTGGTCCAGCAGTTTAGGCGTGAAAATGTGAAAGACAGACAGAGCTACTTTCACATTTATAACATTAGTAGGCATAACGCGACCATATTACCGTTCCCACCCAAAAAAACTTGTTACAGAACAAATGCGCGTCACCGCTACTTCTAGACCAATGAGAAAAAGCAAAGCCGATTTGAAAAACATAGTAGGCGGGTTCTTGTCACCAAAGGTCTTTTTTTTTTTGGGGTTGGAAATCATCCAATGACTTCTCCCGCTCTGGCAGACTCTTATTACTAAAACCCACCCCTGTTCCTTCCCTGCCTGAGTGCCCAGGGGTGCGGTAACTCATTTTCAGAATTTATCCGCTACCCCTTTTTTTTGGGGTTGGGAAGTCATCCAATGACTTCTCCAGCTCTGGGTGGAGCGGGAGGGCGTGTCAGACTCTTACTGACTAAAACCCACCCCTGTTCCTTCCCTGCCTGAGTGCCCAGGGGTGCGGTTACTCATTTTCAGAATTTATCCGCTACCCCTAGGCATGCAGGGTACGAGCCACGACCAGCCACCACAGATGGGGCCCGTCTGTGGTGGCGGACACTAATCTCTTTGAGGCGCGCGTAGAACACTACGCGCAGTCGACTCACGGGCCTGGTGCTGATCGGACGGCGAGCTAACCACTGCTCGCCGTCCGCAGGCCCGGGTATCCGCTCCCGGGGGTGGAGGATAAACTGCCCGGGGGTGGAGGATAAATTCGAAAGAGTTACCTCGCCCCCGGGCGCGTAGGGCAGGGAGGAACAGGGGTGGGTTTTAGTCAGTAAGAGTCTGACACGCCCTTCCGCTCCACCCCAGAGCGGAAAGAGTCATAAGATGATTTCCCACCCCCCAAAAAAAAAAAAAAAAAAGACATACCAAAGGTCTTTGACATTCACATCGCGATGTGATTTTTAAGCGTTTTTCTTTCTTTAACGCATCCCAACTTGTAAGTCTGCAGACAAAGACGCGGGTAGCCAAAGCTAGTTGTGTTGTAAAGGAATTTCACGACTACAAAAAACCTTTACTTATATGTATTGTAACCCCTGTTTTAGTCACTAGGATATTCGTTTCAGAACCCGGGAGTTAATTGGCTGGGAGTCATTTAAATCGATCACAAAAATTATTTATGATAGGTACTACTGCGGTAAATTGGTTTTTACAAACGAGTAGACGAATTTTCTATATATTATAATGTACTCTGTGAGACGAATGTAACCATAGTCACGAGTTTGTAAATACCAATTTCCGCACGTGTCATACAAAGTTTTTCAACACATTTGCGAGAAAACAGTAGGTACCTACAATAGGTTATGAAACAAACTTTTGTTTTTAGATATCAGTCGGAAAGTCGCAACAATCTTTGAAGTTTCTAATATGAAAATGGCGCGAATTTGCAAATGGCGCCACGTGCGCGTGGTGAAAATTAGAACTACTTCTTTCGTCTCATTTTTTCTTTAATATTAAAGTGAGACAATCGTGTTGAGCGAAAGCTCTTTCAAGGAGGTTCGATCAGTCAGCTTATTTATTCTCGTAATGTGAAACTCCTTGGTGGAATCCTTATACAATTTTTTTACGGAAATTAAAAAAAAAACGTAAAGGATACGCACGCTATACAACGGAGTTTGCGGTAAAATAGGTACATATTTAGGTGATAGGTAGTATCTATTTTACTTCCATTGTATGGCGCGTAATTATTAACTTTCGAACAATGTAGGCTTCGTAAATGCGTTTTTTTTTTAGCAAATGTGTTGAAAAGGATATTTTTTACCACACCGTTAATTGGCTGTGTGGTCAGAGGAAAATATAAGTAAAATTGTAATCAATATAATTTTGCCGCAGTTCAAGGTTAATAGATAACAAACCTAATACATTTTCTATTTATCCTTAATATCACACTAATATTATAAAGGCGAAAGTTTGTGAGTGTGTATGTTTGTTACTTCTTCACGCTCAAATGGCTGGACTGATTTGGATGAATTTTGGTATGTAGATAGCTTATACCCTGGATTAACACATCTAAGGCTGCTTTTTATCCTGGTCTACGCGGGTGAAACCGCGGGGCGCAGCTAGTAATATTATAAATGTAAAAGTTTGTGAGGATGTATGTCTGTTACTCTTTGACGCATTAATTACTGAGCGGATTTTGATGAAACTTTACAGTAATATTGCTTATACATCAGAATAACACATAGGCTATAATTTATAATGGGGGAAGTACTAATACCACGCGGGTGAAGCCGCTGGCAGAAGCTAGTTTCAATATACTTAAGAACAATAATTTTACTATCGGCAAAGTTTAAAGGATGATTCACTTTACACCGTGTCGCTACCGGGCCGGACCCTGGCCGTGCCCCGGCCGGACACGGTTAAACTTCTCTAGTATTATGATTAACGCGCTATTAGCTGCCAATGACCTTGAGTGGTTAGCTTGCGTGTTCTGTGCTGAGCTCACGTAACGCGTCGTACATCCACCCAGTAATAGGACTCGCCCATCAAGGAGCGCTGTCCGAAATTAGACGAATTATTAATTTATTACACATAAAATAACAGGTATTAAAATAAAACACTGAGACTAAATTATAAATAATTAGTTGATCTTTAAAATGGTGAAGGTTTTTAAAAAATACGCTTTATAGTTTTTGCGTGATTCTCAATTTTTTATCCGGGTTAGACGTATCTTTACAAATTAATTACACTATGTTATAAAAATATAATTTCAAATATTCTGAGATCAAATTATGACGGAAATTATCTAGAGTAACATATATTTTTTTTCAAAGAAATAAAACTAGTCGTTTAGACGTGATGTTCAATTAAAAATCTTAATTAGTTAATTGATTGATAATTAGTTTTTTAGTTAGTTTTTTTCCCAGCCGTGCCCCCGCCGTGCACCTACGTGCCCCAGCCGGGGCACAGCGTCGAAATGTCGGTGGGTATTGTTTCCCGGCTCCGGCTCACCCCGGCCCCGACACGTTGTAACATGAACATGTAACGTGTGCGCCGGGCCCGGCTGTGCCCTGGCCGTGCCCCCGCCGTGCGCCGCCTGGACACGGCCGGGGCACGGCGTCGAAATCCCCATATAGCGTTTTAAAGAGGTTTGTTCGAAAACCACGTGTAGCATGAAAGATTGGCCGGCCGGCGCACGGTGGACGTGCCCCGGCCGGGGCCCAGCCCGGTCGCAACACGGTGTAACGTGAATCATCCTTAAATAGCAGTTGCATAGCTTTCTACCAGAGAAAGCTTGTTGGAATCAGATCTGTACTCCCAGACTATTTGCTATAAACTTTTATCTCTTTGCAATATTATCTACTTGTAACAATTATAAAAATCGTTAATTATTATAATTGTGAGGTTTGTAGTGACATTTAACCGATAGTAAATGCACCATTACAACAGGAAATCAATCGATCCGGTTCACCAAAGAAAGACACTAGATGGCGCTAGGCTCAAGTACGGATCGATTTAAATTCGGATTTGTGTAATGAATCTATTAGAAATAAACACAATAATTTCATTTTAAATAATGAATTTGATTCTGTAAAAGATTTAATTCATTAAATTCGTACGGTTCGTTTCATGTTATTCTGACATGTGGAGTCTTGATGGCATAACAACACGTTATTTTTCAAGGTAACCTTTCTTTGTCTGAATTGGGACTTGAAAGAGGCACCACCTTATCTAAATTGGGAAAGTAATTAAGTAGACCTCATAATGAGTCGTATCGTATACGTAAAGGGAGCAGCGCTAGGTTCAAATACACCATGTATTGGTGCTGATATACATTATAAGTATAAATTGCGGTCATCTTATTTAGCACATGTTGTCTGATATGTATGAGCTCATGGCTAAAGTAATAACTGCCGCACGGGTCGATCCATCAGGTTAAGCTACGCTTGCCGGGGTTGGTCCATGGATGGGTGACCATCTTTACACACCGAGACTCCTCCATGCCTCGGAAAGCACGTTAAGCCGTTGGTCCCGACTGTCAATCGTGGATCTTTGATAGTCGTTACTGGTCGTCAGAAGCCCGAAAGTCTGACAACCAGTCTTACCAAGGGGCATCATATTACCCAGTAACTGGGTTGTGGAGGTCAGATAGGCAGTCACTCCATATAAAATACTGGTATTCAGCTGCTTCCGGTTAGACTAGAAGCCGACCCCAAGATAGTTGGGAAAAGGCGCGGGCAGATTGATTTTTCTGATAATTATGTACATTGAAGAATCTTACCATGCTTTAATTCTTTCGACAGGGTTCCTAGTATATCGGAAACCTGTTTTTTTGTGTTTTTTTTAATTCCTGAGGAGACCATATTAATCGCTACCTATTGGAATGCCACCACTATTGGATGATGAGATGACTGGAAGTACAAAGCAGTACCAACATTGGTTCCGAACACAGGCGTCCACGTGTTAATGATGTTGTTGGATACATGGCCACAGCGACGATACTGAATGCGGAAACACTCTTTTTTTTGTGGGGTGGGAAATCATCCAATGACTTCTCCCTCTCTGGGTGGAGCGAGAGGGCGTGTCAGACTCTTACTGACTAAAACCCACCCCTGTTCCTTCCTGCCCTGAGTGCCCAGGGGCGAGGTAACTCTGTTTCGATTTTATCCTCAACCCCCGGGCAGGCATCGGCCATGACGGGCCCCGTCTCTTTTGCTGACAACTCTTTGAGGCGCCCGTGGAACACTACGCGCCGTCGACTCTCGGGCCTGGTGCTGATCGGACGGCGAGCTACCCATTACTCGCCATCCGCAGGCCCGGGTATGCGGACACACTCTCTGGATTGCTGATTTATAAGTGAATGGGTAACTTAATCCCCATTAAATGTAAGTTATGAACATTTTATTGTAAAATCGTCATTCCAAGGAACTTATGTGACTGTGTGCTACATAATTAAAGTGAAGTGAGAAGACCAAGAGCAGCGGTGACCCAGTGGTATTGGCCGCGACTTACAAGCTGTAGGTCGTGAGTTCAAACCCAGGCAGGCGCTTCACTTTTTGTAAATTATTTCATCACCACTGCTCTCAAAACGGTGAAGGAAAACATCGTGAGGAAACCAGCATGTCCTAGAACCAAAAATTCGAAGATATGTGACATCCACCAATCCGCATCGGGCCCGCGTAGTGGGTTACGGCCTACACCCTCTGAAAGAGAGGAGGCCTGTGCCCCAGCAGTGGGAACATTAAAAGGCTGATGATGATGATGATGAGAAGACCAAGCAGTTAGACTTTTAATTTCAATAATTCCTAATGCGAATAAGCCCATTTAACCTCATGCTGGCACTACCGCTGGGTCAGTCGGTGAGTAAGGAAAATCCAGCCTTACATACTTTCATTCTAACAATCGTCCTCTTACGACTAAAGGAGTCTGCCTAGTACAACGTATCATATCATGGCCGTGCTAGGAACGTAGGTATTGTGGCGCATGTACACACAGGCCACAGACAAACATGTGGGAACCGGGCAATGCTGGCAGCTTATAACTTTTGGAGAGTCATTCGAATATTAAGAATTGAATAGTTTTTTTGGAACGTTGCGATTGTTTAAACACTTAGTGGTTTAGCTCGCTCGGTCGAAGAGGACACATGTAATATTTTATTAAAATAAAAGTCCAGAGTGCGCGCTCTCCTAGTTTCTACTCCTCACACTAAAGACGTCCCTCAGTCACTCTTTTACACGATACTCTCGCATGCCAGCGAGTGAGACAGCTCCCAAAGCTACAACAGCGCCCGTGGAGCCCTGCAGGCTCTACAGTATCAAGCTCTGAGACACATGCATGCTAATGTACCTATCATACTCGTGTGAAACGGTCATCATTTTTATTTATCATTGATAGGCACGCATTTCGTTAAGCCATTGGTCCCGGCTGTCAATCGTGGATCTTTGACAGTCGTTACGGGTCGTCAGAAGCCCAAAAGTCTGACAACCAGTCTTACCAATGGGCATCGTATTACCCAGTAACTGGGTTGTGTAGGTCAGATAGACAGTCGCTCCATGTAAAATACTGGTATTCAGCTGCATCCGGTTAGACTGGAAGCCGACCCCAAGATAGTTGGGAAAAGGCGCGGGCAGGTTGATTGATAGGCTCGAATTTGACCACTATCTCACCATGGACGAGCACGCTTGCCTAGAAGTAACCTATTCACTCTTGAGTTAAAGACTCCCAGGTTGTAGCTATCAGGAAACACTGACTCTGGCAGGGAATTCCAATCCTTAGCTGTACGTACAATGAATGTGTTCCCAAAATCATACACGGTTATAACCCTTATGCCTGACACGTTCCTAGCACGGTTATGGTAAGGTATAGTGTAGTGACAGACTTCTTCACTAGCTTATAGACCGACTCATTGATCACAACAGTATGAGTTGATCTCGTACAACTTGTGCCGACACGAGAAGCGGTATAAGATTGTTACTTACAAGTTAACTTTGTCACGTAAGCTGTCTATGAATATGACGTGTTCACTACGGCATGAGTTTATCTCGTGCAACTCGTACCGACACGAGAAGCGGTATAAGATTATACTTACAAGTTTGCTTCGTCACCCAAGTTGTCTATGAATATGACGCGTTCACTACGGCATAATATGCTTATCTCGTACAACTCGTACCGACACGAGAAGCGGTATAAGATTGTTACTTACAAGTTAACTTTGTCACGTAATGAATATGACGTGTTCACTACGGCATGAGTTTATCTCGTGCAACTCGTACCGACACGAGAAGCGGTATAAGATTATACTTACAAGTTTGCTTCGTCACCCAAGTTGTCTATGAATATGACGCGTTCACTACGGCATAATATGCTTATCTCGTACAACTCGTACCGACACGAAAAGCGGTATAAGATTGTTACTTACAAGTTAACTTTGTCACGTAAGCTCTCTACGAATATGACGTGTTCACTACGCCATGAGTTTATCTCGTACAAGTACAACTCGTGCCGACACGAGTTACAGTATAAGATTGTTACTTACGAATTAGCTTCGTCGCCCAAGCTGCCTATGAATATGACGTGTGCCTGTACTCGGTGGTCCGATGTCAGTATCGTGCCCAGTTCTTCCGGCTGGATACCGTATCTATAAAGGAAAAATATACAAATAAATTGGTATTTTTTGAACAATAATCCATCCAAAGGTTGTCTTGAAAAGATCGCTTTTAGCGATAAGGCCGCCCATTGTGTCATCTTATGTAATGTTTTCTTCATATTTTTTTGTATTTTGTATGGTGTACATAATAAAGAGTATTCTATTCTATTCTATTATATTCTATTCTAATAAGTAATAATAAAGTTAAAGTTAAATCTAATCTTTTTCGAAAGTATACTATTCTATCAACGACTATTTAGACGATAAGAATAGTTGGTCGCTGTGTTGAACATAAGTCAATGTTACACATGATGTTTGTAGGGTTCCGTACGAAAATGGTAAAAAGGAACCCTCATGGTGCGACTCAGTCTGTCTGTCTATCCGTCTGTCACAGCTGGATATCTCAAGAACTACTAATGCTATCAACTTGAAATTTGGAGTAGTTTTAGGTGACGTTTGCCGAACTATTTTGCAAATAAGAAATAAACAAAAACATATATTTTTCTTTTCTGATTCTGATTCAATTATATAGATTCAAGTTCTTCAAACTTAACAGTCAGATGTGTTGCTGGGAAGTTTGTTGGCTACTTCTTTCCTGCTAAAACACTAGGAAGTGGTGACGGGTGGGCTTTTTTGCGGGACTATCTTTATGTAGAACTTTCACGATCAAAAAGTGCTCTCAGACAAATTTGAAGAAATGACTTTTGATTTTGAAATAATTATAACGACATAATCTTAGTATTATATTTAGTAGGATATTCTCGCTTACACATAAATGGATTTCTATAAATTCAATTTGCCTGGTCTTTTCCCAACTCTGATGCGGTCGGCAACGGCATGCACCCTAACGGGACGCAGCTGAGAACCATTGTCAGCCGGTTATTGTAACAAGGCAGTGTTAAAGCCTTGTTTATTTTAATGACCTCTATTCCAAATTACGTTCTTTCCTCCCTTTTTTAATTTCAAATTCTAATATTGCTTGCCTTCTCTGTCTAGCCTCTGTTTTCATATTAAAAATCAGTTCATATTCAGCTGCCGAGCTAGACTAAGCTTCTCTTTATCATTGTCATTTTCCTACTCTTCAATAACTGACAGTTAGGTACCAGTTTTCAAGAGTTGTGCAGTTTCTATAACTAGACAGATTCAGGCATCCTGGCAATATTACAATTTAAATATGTACCTAGTCACAGTGTATGGTGTACGTACGGTCACGGGGTCTCATCTCGAACAAAGAAAATTTAGTTCAAACAAACAAACAATAGATGGCGTAATATGCATCGATTTCCTAATGCAGTTTAAGTAACATTCATATTTTGTAAAATAAATGGTAAAAACTGTATTTTCTTATTTAATAAACTACCCTAAGCAACAAATTGTGGAATAATTGGCTCCTAATTCAAATTTAGATGTTTATTGGAACGAATCATAAGGCATTTATATTTCTTGTACCAAAAGATGTCGCTGTTTGAAGTTTAGAACTTATCCATTCGCCACTTTAAAATTTGTATATTGAAACATTTTGAAACAGTAAAACGGTTATAAAGTGCCAAAAATACTATACAGGGTGTAACGGAAGGGTGTGGTCATATTTTAAGAACTGCATCTGCCCGTCGATATGAACAACTTTATTCAAGAAAAAGAGAGAAAATTCTCAAAAAAAAATTTACTCCCCATACAAATATTGATCAGCTGATGATCACTTTGTATGCAAAGTCCAATTTTTTTTTGGGATTTTTTTATTTTTTCTTAGAGAAAGTTGTTCATTTCCATGGGCAGAACCGGTTCTTAAAATATGACCACACCTTTCCATTACACCCTGTATGTATAGTAATTCCTCAAATATTGGTAAGACTTTAAGTAATTTCATTCAACTAGTAAGCCATCGCTGCTAAGTCTAGCGAGGTGTAGAGGACGGGCCCGAACTAAGAACAAAAGTTGCTTGTGCAAGTCGAAACCCGTAATTACGGCGGTACCGTTTCTTTGTATGGGATGAGGTATCTGTATGCTAGTATTATATTATCTGTGGTACGGTTATTGAGTGCTACATAAATATAATCTAGCCTTCTGTGAATATTAAAATATACGTCTTAACTCGTCGTGTGTTTATCTTAATTCAACTCCTTCTCTACGGTCGTTCTCTACAACCCTCTTCTACGTGTCACCACACTTCCGGCCTCCGCTACATGACAGAGCGATTGACTATCTGAATTGCACGACCCAGTAACTGGGTAACACGGTAATACTCGTCTCTGATTTTATGAGACGAGTAAATATTTGAAGGAATTGTGTAATTTGGGTTTTTATGAGGATTCAATGGTTTGTATACAGAGTGTAGCCGAAATAACGCAAAACCTGAAAATGGGTAATTTTCAGATTTATGATCAAATCAACTACCACAATATGGTTTTGCACAACTAAACTAAATAACTTCATAGGTATACAGCATGTAACAAAAACCCTGTTCGATCCTGAAGGGCATTACTTGGTATCGTACTGCGTACACATACACGTAATCATTTAATGGATACGAGATAATTATTTATACCCAATAAAAATAATTAATTTACAAAAAAATAAAAACTTATCAAAAGCAACACTGAGCGCTCGACAAAGTTCACCTACTGTTTCGTTTGAAAGATGCCGCCTGAGCGAGACAGAGTGCCTACAGCGCGGCTGGTGCAGGGCGGTATCGTTTGATATAAAAATAGGTAGAAATGAAAAGATTTCGCCGGCCGGTGGAGTGTTGTCAACTTATGAAAATTTGCCATATTCAGTGTTAAATTTCGTATATTTATAAAAATAAAAAATCTATAACTTTTTATTTTTATGAGTTACATTTTTTTACAACTTTTTCTAGTACGTATATTAAACCAGGAATATGCCTTTATTGGATCGGAAAGGGTTTTTGTTACATGTTGTATATACAAACTGATAATAATTATATATGCACAAACGCGTATGAACACAACTCATTGGGCATCAACAAATTCATCCATATCTTTGTCAATGGAAAAAGTGCCCACAATGTTGGCAGCCCACGTTGAATAGCAATGGTGATTCGTTGCCCTGTACAATATGTTTACATAACTCGACAAAATGTACCTCCTGTTTTTTTTTTCTCACATTTCCGTGTGGTTCCCTATCAGCTTTTTTTTTTTTTTTTAGTTTTGGCTTCGCATGGTTTGTGCATTTAGCCAGTGTCAAGTTAAGAAAGTATTTAGTTTTAGATACAGAATACTGTCACTTTTTTCACCATTAGAATGCAGATGTAACACATTCTAATTTTTTTGCAGTATTTGGGAGCAAATGAGTCGAGTCGGCCTTCTCGGCAAGCTTCGCTGAGGTAGTCAATACTACGACAAAATTCTCAGCTCTATTTTACCGAGATCGCGCCTGTTTCAATGTTTCCACATCTTATCCAGTTGCGTAGACACTTGAGACATAAAACTACACCAATTTTACATCACATTATCCACTAGGAATCAATTTGCGAATAATTAAAACAGCCACTGAACTTCACTCGACAAAATCCCGCCAAAAACTCTAACTAACAGTTGTGCGTACTAATGAGTAATTTCACTTCCTGAAATATAGTCAACCAATTAAAAGACATCCTATACATGGATATGTTTCAATGAACAGCAAATTTTTTTCCACTCATTAGTAATGTATGCATACATCTAATCCCAAAATTAAAAAAAAATGGTCATAATGCGTGTAAACAATAGATCATTGAAGTTACTATTCAATGAACAGTCTATTTTCCCTGTAGACACTGACCTTCTAAGGTTGGCATCAGACAGTATGAGCACAATGGCCTCGTCGGCATCCTCGCTGGCGATGGTGCGGATGGCGTGCTCGGCGGCGGGCAGCGTGTTGTCGCCCGACCAGCAGAACTGCGCGTGCGCATGCATCGTGCGGATTATCTGGACAAAGAGAATAAAGTCATTGATAAATGACCTTTAAAATGTTATTTTATGTAAAGAGGACGGATGAAACGCATGTTATTCAACGGCAGATGGGAGAGAATGGTGCCCTAAAAAAAGATGGATGGATTGTATGAGGCAAGAGTGATACGAAAGAAAAGGAAGTCAGTGATAACGTGACGGTTGACTTGGGGAGACCTAAAAAGGCTAGATAACAAAAAAAAAAAAAAAAGTAGGACATTCGAAAATTCTTTTCACATTTGTAATTTGTCGCTGATTTCTTCTGAAGATCTTTTTAGGGAGGTGTTTAACTAATTTTAATTCTTCTTTTTCATACAGATTGACTAACTAGTCACATTTTATTCGACCAGTATGTGGCTACCTGTATAGGTAGTGCCATCCACGGAGACGCTCCACCACTAGGTTATTGCAGGGTTACAAAGCAATAAAGAGGAGTGGGGCGCGTCTTCGTGGATGGCACTATTTATACAGCTCTGTCATTTGCCACGTTTAGATCCTGGAAGGTGCAGGTGGTTGTGCATGCTGGGTAGGAGAGGATATGAGGATATTTTGACGCATGAGGTTGCATGGGATACGAACCTTTACACATCATCATCTTCCTGCCCTTATCCCATGTTACTTGGGGTCGGCGCAACACGTTTTTTTCTTCCATTCTGTCCTGTCAGCCGTCACGCTATCACTAACTCCCTTTTTTCTTCATATCACTCCTCACACAATCCATCCATCTTTTCTTTGGCCTCCCTCTCCCTCTCCATCCATCCACAGTTATATTCATAACTCTTTTAGTTACATGTGTTTCATCCCTCCTTTTCACAAATATACGAACCTTTACATATGTAAAGGCTGGCGGTAAATGATTTCAAGGCTCGTGCAAATTTGGAATAGGATTTCATAAGATTGACAGAAGTAGGATGGCTGTCAGGCCAAACGCGCGTGTTTTTTTAATAATATGAAAAAGTAATTTCGTAGGAATTAATCCTACGCCTAAACGCGACAAAGCCTACATTTTATAAGTACCTCGCCCCTGGACCTTACAATATCTTGTGAAGGAGCTTCACACTTGCAATGTGTTTTTTTTTTTCTTTTCATTGATAGGCTCACGTATGACCACTATCTCACCTGATGGTAAGCGATGATGTGGTGGAAGATGGAGCACGCTTGCCTAGAAATGTAGTGTAGAAGTAAATATTACCTTCAGCCTCTCCTTCTCGTTCTCCGGCGGCCTGTCGACCCTGACCAGCTCCAGCGCGTGTTCCTCGCCGGAGTGGCCGAGCATGTCGTACCGGATGCGCGCCTCGTAGCCCGCCAGCGCCTCCGTCAGCAGCACCACGGCCTCCATCGAACGTTCCAGACGACCGTCATACGAGTTGAACCTGAGGATTCACAATTTATTTATACGGGGTCAAATTATATTGGCTAGTGGAACTACATAGCTTTTTTTTGTGTGGGTGGGAAATTATCCTATGACTTCTTCCGCTCTGGGTGGAGCGGGAGAGCGTGTCAAACTCTTACTGACTAAAACCCACCCCTGTTCCTTCCCTGTCCTGAGTGCCCAGGAGCGCGGTAACTCTGTTTGTGTCAGGAACTACATAGCCTTGATGGTGTTAAGATACCACCTTATCACAATATTCATGAAACAGAAATGATTATCTAAAACATTTCATTCTCAAAGGTATTGCAGCAATTGTTTACAATTCATCATCTGCCCGCGCCTTTTCCCAACTATCTTGGGGTCGGCTTCCAGTCTAACCGGATGCAGCTGAATACCAGTATTTTACACGGAGCGACTGTCTATCTGACCTACACAACCCAGTTACTAGGTAATACGATACCCCTTGGTAAGACTGGATGTCAGACTTTCGGGCTTCTGACGACCCTTAACGACTGTCAAAGATCCACGATTGACAGCCGGGACCAACGACTTAACGTGCTTTCCGAGGCACGGAGGAGTCTTCGTATGTAAAGATGGTCACCCATCCATGGACCAAACCCGGCAAGCGTAGCTTAACCTGATGGATCGAACCGTGCGGCTGTTATTACTTTAGCCATGAGCTCTTCCCCCATGAATTTACTGTTTATAATGATTACTCTGGTTGGTCACAAATACTATCGGACCTTAAGCTCTAGACAAAGTGGCATTTACCTATTGATTGTCAAAAAGTCAAAATGTAATGAGTTGACGACGTAACATTTCAGTAGCGCTGTTCAATCCTATGCATTTTGAAATAAAAGAGGTATGCGGGACAGGGTTAGGCGGTAGCGACCTCTCGCGCCCGCTCCTGGTTCAGGCCATGGTACGGGGCGACAGGGAATGGGAGGCCGTCTCCTCCTTCTGCGAAGCAGTAATGCTCGCGAAGGCGGAGGCGGGACAGGTGAGGGAAGCTCAACGGAGTGGCCCTCGGCCGCTACCACCGCAGGAGAGGTACTGGGCGTAGGACGTCGCGAGACGATCTCCGGCCACCGTAGACCCGGGCCTGCGGACGGCGAGCAGTGGGTAGCTCGCCGTCCGATCAGCACCAGGCCCGAGAGTCGACGCCGCGTAGTGTACCACGCGCGCCTCAAAGAAATGTTTGTCAGCCACCACTGACAGGGCCCATCACGGCCGGTGCCTGCATGCCTAGGGGTAGCGGATTAATTCTTAACAGAGTTACCGCACCCCTAGGCACTCAGGCAGGGAAGGAACAGGGGTGGGTTTTAGTCAGTAAGAGTCTTGTATGATTTACCAACCCGACAAAAATAAATGCGGAACTGGGTTTGAATTGCCTCATTCTCCATTGAAAAGGTTGGATCTTCCGATACGGGTGTTGTCGAGCTAGTCGCACTGATTACTAATTTCGCAATTTAGGATTTTTGAGACATGAGGTCTATTGTTGTAACTCATATGCAAAGGGAGGGGGGGGTTGTTTGGGGGGGGGATCATCCAATGACTTCTCCCGCTCTGGGCGGAGCGGGAGGGCGTGTCAGACTCTTACTGACTAAAACACACACCCCTGTTCCTTCCCTGCCTAAGTGTCCAGGGATGCGGTAACTCAATTTCAGAATTTATCCGCTACCCCTAGGCATACAGGCCGGCCGGTTTTGTTAAGTCAGCAAAATGATATTGTTGTGTATGTCGTTAACTTGTGGCAAATAAATACTTTTTCTTTCTTTCTATAATTATGTGGCGTTATAGATGCCACTACAAAAATTTTGACAATCATGTTCGCTAGTTTAGGTAATGTGACTTTGTCTAGAGCTCCTTGAAGATCAGTGAGAACTTTTTTTTTACAGTTGATAGGCAAGCGTTTGGCCACTATCTCACCTGATGGTAAGCGATGATGTGGTCGAAGATAGAGCACGCTTGCCTAGAAGTAACCTATTCACTCTTGACTTAAAGACTCTCAGGTTGTAGCTATCAGGAAACACAGACTCCGGCAGGGAATAGGGTTGACAACTAATAAATCTAATTATTTCGTCAGTTTCCAAAAAATATTCGACACTTATTTTTTCTTTCGTCACTTTAACAAAAAATGAAGACGATACAGTGGGTTGGAATTTCGGATGACGTCACACTTAGGTTAAAATTGTACCACTTTTACTTTAAAGCACAGATAATATAATAATAGCGTACAGATGCCTCATCCCATACAAAGAAACGGTACCGCCGTAACTACGGGTTTTCAACTTGCACAAGCAACTTTTGTTCTTCGTTCGGGCCCGTCCTCTACACCTCGCTAGATGGTGTTAATAGCGACGGTTTGCAAGCTGAATTAATTTACTTTAAGTCTTACCAATATTTTGTCACACATTGAGGAATTATTTTATAGTATTTTTGGCACTATAGAGCAGTTTTACTGTATTAAAAATGTGTCACTATTCAAATTTTAAAAAAGCGAATGGATAAACTCTAAAACTTCAAACAGCGCCATCTACTGGTACACGAAATATAAATGCCTAAGGATTCGTCCCAATAAACATCTAAATTTGAATTAGGAGCCAATTATTCCACAATTTTATGCTTAGTGTAGGTTTATTAAATAAGAATATACAGTTTTTACCATACTTTTTTCAAAACATTAATGTTACAAAAACTTCGATAAGAAATCGATGCCTAATACGCCATCTATTGTTTGTTTGTTTGAACTAACTTGTGTTTGTTCAAAATGAGACCCCGTGCTTTAAAGTGGCGTAACAAGCCCCCACTCCTGAACTTTGATGCGTTGTATCTTTGAAATTTTTCATTTATTTGATAAACAAAATAATAAGTGTCCAATATTTTTTGATAATCTAACTTACGGACTACATAGAATTATTTATTTTGAAGTTATACTTCTTTTGACGCGTTAGGGAAAAATGATAAAAGTAAATTTTTACGATGCGAGCGCACACCGTCACAAAAAACCGACACCCTGAAGTTAGCTAGAACCGACACCCTGAAGTTAGCTATGGTCTGTGGTTCATGAAGAATGATTATTTTCCTTTTGTAAACTTTGTGACAGTTTGGTTTTTTTATCTTGTTACGCCAAAGAAGTATAACTACTTACGTGGGCACATAAGTACACACACACTTTTTGAAGTTATACTTCTTTAGGCGCGTTATGAAAAAATTATGAGAGTGAAATTTTAAGATGCGTGCGCATCACTGTCACACAAAATTCACAGGTTGAAGTTAGCTAGAACCGATCCACCATGAAGTTAGCTATAGTCTGTGGTTCATGAAGAATGATTATTTTCCTTTTGTAAACTTTGTGACAGTTTGGTTTTTTTTACCTTGTTACGCCAAAGAAGTATAACTACTTACGTGCGCACATAACTACACACACACTTTTTGACGTTATACTTCTTTAGGCGCGTTATGAAAAAATGATGAGAGTGAAATTTTAAGATGCGCGTGCATCACTGTCACACAAAATTCACAGGTTGAAGTTAACTAGAATCGATCCACCATGAAGTTAGCTATAGTCTGTGGTTCATGAAGAATGATTGTTTTCGTTTTGTAAACTTTGTAACAGTTTGGTTTTTTATCTTATCACGCCAAAGAAGTATAACTTCTTACGTGCATACATAAGTAAACACACACTTTTTGAAGTTATACTTCTTTAGGCGCGTTATGAAAAAATTATGAGAGTGAAATTTTAAGATGCGCGCGCATCACTGTCACACAAAATTCACAGGTTGAAGTTAGCTAGAACCGATCCACCATGAAGTTAGCTATAGTCTGTGGTTCATGAAGAATGATTATTTTCCTTTTGTAAACTTTGTGACAGTTTGGTTTTTTATCTTATCACGCCAAAGAAGTATAACTTCTTACGTGCGTACATAAGTACACACACACTTGTTTTTACCCTGTCGTCGTCCCTATTCCGCTCCCCAGCTGTACGCGCAATGAATGTGTTCTCAAAACGTTTTGTGCGTGTGGGTGGCATGTCGACCATGTAGAACTCACCTATACATACTGCCAGATACGTCCACAACAAGTCGCAGTCGCTTGGGTTTGTCCGGCGGCGCGCCCGGTGGCGGCTCCTGCTCCGTCCGGCGCCGGTAGATGGAGCGCTCGCCGGCTAGCCCTGCAGCAAAGGGGCAAGGTTCTACACATCTCATCAAGGTTCGTCCCTCCGCCCATAAAGTACAGTAAGAGTTGCTCAACTTTCAAATTAAAATTAAAAGATTTTTTATTAAACCATCAAAAGGATTTTTGATAAAAAATAGTTTTTTATTTTTCAGTTTTTAGTTTTTATACCCCAGAACTAAAAACCCCAATAACATGGAACGTGGAATTTAAACATTTGGAGAACACCAAAACGTCATCGAGGTATACGTATTTTTCGTTTTTGTTCAGTTTCTCCAAAAAACGCTGAAGCAATTTCGATAAAATTTATATGGGACCACCTCGGGAGTATATTCTTTCGTATAAATAAAGAATTTTGAAAATCGGTCCACAACTGACGGAGAAATCGGCGGACATACAAGAAAAAAAAACATACATACAGTCGAACATGGAGCCTCCTCCTTTTTCGAAAGTCGGTTAAAAATGTTTGAGCCAACATTTCTGCTATATAAAACAGCGTATAAATTTTATCAATTTAATCTTTAACAGTTTTATTTTATTATTATTATAGTCTAAATGTCACAGGGCTGATTTTTCAATAGTCAGATAACTTTTAACTGAGGAATAAAAATTGCGGTTTGACATAATTTCTATACAAAAACTGTCAAAATGCCATTTTTACTCCTCAGTTAAAAGTTATGACTATTGAAAAATCAGCCCTAAGAAAACTGCATCAAAATCCATTTCGTGGTTTGGAGGAATAACGCAGTCACTTGTTTTTTACCGGCACCGGCCTTCAGCTGGCTGTTGAGATTATTGGAGAGTCAATGGAAGATAAAAGAATAGGCGTCACATTTTGTTTTATGTTGGACTTGAACTCGCCCGTGGCAAGAGGTCACATGTATTTCTTAACGTGATTCAATATAGTTGATAGAGTGCCCTATCCCTCTTGGGTTTAAAGAACTTTATTTCTCATAAGAACTTAAAATGACAGTTCGCTTATAATGAGATACAAAAATAATTTATAACTAGTAGGTACATTAGTTTCACCTCTAGAGTGTTAGAAACATGGTGTTAGCTTTTTATTACATTTCTAGTGTTGTGACGTATTGCTTTAATCTATGTTTGAATATGTTTACATTGTCACTTGTTTTTATGTCTTCCGGTAAATTATTAAACAGCCGTGCTCCTTCAACCAAAATCGTTTTTTTGCCATAATTAGTGCGCGCTCGCGCTTGTTTCAACAGGATTTTGTTTTTATTCCTTACGTTATAAGTTATATTTTTCTTTTGTAGTTGTATGTTTGATCGGACAGATTTGGTGATTTTTAATAAGGACGCAAGTGCAGTATGTGTAAAGCTGATTTATATTGAGTAATTTGATTTTTTTGTATAGTATTCTTGTCGGAGTTAAGTAGTGATAGTGAAATAGTGTTTTTATGATTTTGTTTTGTGTTCTTTGTAGTGGATCTAGGTATGTTTTCGCGGCTGATCCCCATAATTCAACCAAATATTCAAGATGCGATTTAACCAGAGAGTTATATATTATTTTACGTACTTTTTTTGGAATACAGTTTGAAACTTTACGTAATGCTGCTAGTAATGTCGTTAACTTTGTTTTGTTTTCTCTTTCTTTTATTACCCTGCACATATTAGCCAGTCACTCTCATACACCACAGTCTCGCGTTGCCAACGAGTGAGAGCCCTACCCTGAAACTACTAGAATGTCCCTGGAACCCTGCAGGCCGTACTGGAGCCTCGGGGTCCTACAGTATATTTATAGATTTGTTTGTGTGCGCCGATTTTTTGCATATTTTATTTTGGTTTTTTACTAATCACAGCACAACTCTCACAAACATCCTATTTTAGTTTTGTTTTAGAATTATCCCCCCTTATGTTATTAAAACGGACACATACTTCTCTGTGTTTGATATCTAGCGTATGGCACTCATGGGTTGCAGCTGAAAATCAGCGTCAGATGGCATCCTGTGTTGTCATCTGACATTATGCTGAGCTGAGGCCCTTTTGGCATTATTAATCTTTCTGTTTTTTTATTGTTTTAAGGTGTAATTATTACCATTTTTTGCTGTAATGCTAATAAACACATTTTTCTTTCTTTTATCTGCGAGGGTCACGGGACTTATCGAAGGAGACACCTTGCCCTGGCACAGGTAACTGAAGGAACATGGGTGGGTTAAGTCAGTAAAACGGCCCCGAATCAATCAATCGAATTGTCAATTTTACGTCATTGTCAATTGCCATTGATCGTTTACCAGTACAATTGAAAGGAATGTCAATCGCAGTTACGTGATTGAAAGCAATTGATGAAGAATTTAATTGATGCTCTTTAACAGGAGCCATTGAAACTGCCAATTGATCGTTTAACTGAGTCATTGACATTCGTTTCCGTCATCTGCGCGTCTGACAGCAGTGATAAAAAATATGGCGGATACCCCACGTAATATCGAGGACCGGGAATTTATATCACGATAGTCCAGAGTTAGCGCAAACAATTGAGAATTGCAATTGAAGTGCATCAATGACACCAGCTTCAATTGCAATTGTCAATATTACACATTGACAATCGCCATTGATCGTGTCGGGGCCGCTTAAGAGTCTGACACGCTCTCCCGCTCCACCCAGAGCGGGAGAAGTTATTTGATGCGTTTCCACCCAATAAAAAAAAGATTCAAGACATAGCTTCGGTGTCAGTAGAATAGAGTTAATATGGGCACATGATTAGTGAATATACGGTGGAGGTCTGCCCCGCTTGGGCGGAGCACCGCCGTGTCCTCGTGGATGCGATAGGTGGCGGCGACCTCTCGCGCCCGGCCCTGGTTCAGGCCATGGTACGGAGCGAGAGTAATGCTCGCGAAGGCGGAGGCGGGACACGTGAGGGCAGCTCAACGGAGTTCCCCTTACGGCCCCGGCCGCTACCACCGCAGGAGAGGCACTGGGCGTAGGACGTCGCGAGACGATCTCCGGCCACCGTAGACCCGGGCCTGCGGACGGCGAGCAGTGGGTAGCTCGCCGTCCGATCAGCACCAGGCCCGAGAGTCGACGGCGCGTAGTGTTCCACGCGCGCCTCAAAGAGATGTTGTCAGCCACCACTGACGGGGCCCATCGTGGCCGGTAGTAAGAGTCTGACACGCCCTTCCACTCCACCCAGAGCGGGAGAAGTCATTGGATGATTTCCAACCCCCACAAAAAAAAAATGATTAGTGAATAGAATGATGAAATATAAGATCTCAAAACTGTAGTATGTTTATATTTGTGTTGTTGATGTGCAATACATAAATAAAAATCCTCAATCACTCTATTCACTCGTCATAAATACTTAAAAAACCAGCCAAGTGCGAGTCGGACTCGCGCGCGAAGGGGTCCGTACGAATCATATTTTTAACCGACGAAAAAAAGGAGGAGGTTCTCAATTCGACCGTATATTGTATATATATTTTTTTTTTTTAACCGACGAAAAAATGGAGGAGGAAACAAGAAGAAGTTCAGCCCTCACTCCGTCATTTCTGAACCGATTTTGATGATTCTACTTTTCTTAGATAGGGTATACCTTAAGGGTGGTCCCATGTCAAGGACATCAGGATCTGATCATGGGATCCTGAAAAAATTGAGAGAGAACCTCAAAAATTGGGCACGAATATTGTTTCTGTTTACTTTTCATAACTTAATCAGGTATTTGCATTTAGGAATCATCACATCCTGAAGCTGAGCTGATGATGGAAACCATACCATTCCTACACAATATAAGTTAGATATAAAACTGGTTTTAGTGACAAATACCACATAATATGCTTTGAAGAAAAGACGTCTTTACAATATTGGAGGTAACCTCAACTGTTCAATATCCTGGAAACTTCATGGAAAAATGATTACATCATCAGCTCAGTGGCAAGAGGAATTATGGAGGATTAGAAATTAGCCTCAGAGTGTTAAAAGATGATGCGAGCCACAAAAAATCATAAAATAAAAAACTTTTTAACAAAAAAATTAACCGACGAAAAAGAACTAAAAATACCTACATAAAATATCAAATTTTATATAAACTAATTTTGAGTCGGCGCCAATTATTAAAATGATTAAGTACCTACTTACAGCCTTCTTCATTTGTAAGTACCTAGAAAATTTAGATATTTAATAATCAGATTGTTGTTTGGCGCCGACTCAAAATTAGTTTATATAAAATTTGATATTTTATGTAGGTAAATATGCTCATTACTCAAGACTTTAAAAGGTTTATTTATTTTTTGCTTTTTAGTTCTTATTTGTTATTATAGATGTTTGTCTAAACTGTAGAATAAATTTACTACTTTCTGTATATTCGCGAATAAAGGGGGAAATTGTCATTTTACATCTTGTTTCTTAAATGACTTCAAAAATAAAAAAATATATTTGAAAATATAAAATACCCCAAAACGCTCGCACGTCAGTTGGACCTTTTTAATCGTATTTTGATACAAATGGTCACCTTGAAATCAACTTAAGCCACGTTTTCACTAGGGGACATTTGTCTCGCGACCTTGTCGCCCGACACGAAATCTACGTGTCCCGCGCGATGTCGCCCGATGTCGCTTGGGACATTTACGGGTCGCGCAAGTTGTCGCTAGTCGATGCTCTGCGAGCGTCGACATGCGCGACCTTCGTGTCCCTCGACAGTCGCTGGACAGGCTTTGAGTAGTGAGAACGTGTGTCGCTTTGTGTTCCGAAATGGCAGTAGTGGTAGAACAACACTGCCTTCTCGGGCGACATACTATTCACCACTGGGTAGTGTGGACAAGACAAATGTCGAGCGATATTGTCTCACAAAGTCGCAGAGACATACCACGTGAATGTTGGGCGATATGTCTCCGTGACATGTCCCCTAGTGAAAACGTGGCTTTAAAATACACAAGGCTAAAGTAGACTTGAGTAGGTAGTGATAGGTTGAAATTATCTCGAATTATAATTCAAATATACATACATACCTTCTATAATCTTGCCGTCGTCCAGCTCTCCGCTGGTCTGGTGTCTGCTCCAGTTTCGCTCCTTCTTCTTCGCCTGCAGCTCAGCTAGCACGCCGCGTAGCGCGCCTATCTGTAAATAAATAATAATAATATAGTTTATTTCTCTCATAAACGTACATTGTTACAGTTGTGTATTTATACAATTTTGCCTTATGCTAGAACCTTTGTGAGAGCTTTTTTTTTTTTGTGGGTTAGGAAAGCATCCAATGACTTCTCCGAGGAGGAGGGCGTGTCAGACTTTTACTGACTAAACCCACTCTTGTTCCTTCCCTGCCTGAGTGCCCAGGGGTGCGGCAACTCATGTTCAGAATTTATCCGCTACCCATATATGTATACACACATGCAGCACGCGTAACGTAGACTGCCATCTATTGAGTGAAATCCGCAACATGTAATGTAGAAATACTTGACATTGACATTTATGTGACGCCATCTATAGTTCCTATCGTCTAAATAACGCGGACTAAATAGAATTATTATTTTTGTACCTAAGAATCATCTCTTTTATCTTTACCTGTTGCTGCACAGCTCTATGGAACTGGCCATAGAGCTTGGCGTCGAACTCGCTCATATTGATCTCCTTGAGGCGCTCCTCAAAGGCCTTCCGGTTCATCTCCCGCGCAGCTTTCTTTACGTGTTCCGGGACGTCGTCCTTTTCAGCTTCTGAAAGCTGAAATATGTTTTGAGCTTAATTTTTACTTCATTTATTAATAATGAACTAGTTATTTTTTACTCGTCGTCCGATTTCTGCAAACCTGATAAACTTTTTGGCCAATAAAAGAGCGCCAATTGAACCATTTACATTTTAAACGTTCTGAATTTCAGAGGTTAACCGTTTTAATTTTAATTAATCTATATATGTATAGAAAACAAAGTCGGGTTAGTTACATCATTTAAAACTCAAGAGCGGCTGGACCGATTTTTATGATATTTGATTTGTTGGATTTGTCTCCGCCCGAATAGCAGAATAACTGCTAAAACATGGGAATAATTCACGACAAAAAAATTTCGCCGGGTCAGCTACTCTATAAAGAAAAGTAACAAAAGGTTCGGTTAGTAAAGACACAGATAATATAATACTAGCGTACAGATGCCTCATCACATACTAATTACGGTACCGCCGTAACTACGGGTTTTTGTCTGGCACAAGTAACTTCTGTTCTTCGTTCGGGCCCGTCCTCTACACCTCGCTATATGGTGTTAACAGCGACGGTTTGCAAGCTGAATTAATTTACTTAAAGTCTTACCAATATTTTGTCACACATTGAGGAATTATTTTATAGTATTTTTGGCACTATAGAGCAGTTTTACTGTATCAAAATGTGTCACTATTCAAATTTTAAAGAGGCGAATAGATAAACTCTAAAACTTCAAACAGTGCCATCTATTGGTACAAGAAACATAGATGTCTAAGGATTCGTTCCAATAATCGTCTAAATTTGAATTACTAGCCAATTATTCCACAGTTTTATGCTTAAGGCGGTTTATTAAATAAGAAAATACAGTTTTTACCATATTCATTTTCAAAATATTAATATTACTCAGACTTCAATAAGAAATCGATGCATATTACGCCATCTATTGAGATTTATTTGAACTAAATTTTCTTTGTTCGAGATGAGACCCCGTGGTAAAGATTTATCCCTTAAGGTTGAACTAGTCGCGGGCTCGAACTCACTGGTGGGCGTGGCCAAAAAGCACGCTGTCTCACCTGGCATCGTGTCCGACAGAGACAATATCAGTGATGAGCAGTTAGACGCTAGTCTACATGCATAATGTCTAGTTTGCACGCACACAAACACTGCTGCACCGTTCCAAACTAAATCGACCGAGCAAAAAATTACGGAAAGTCCTTCGAAAAATTGAGTTTTATGAAAAAACCACTGCATAAATCAATTACAAATAAAGTTTATTGAACTTTTCTATAATTGAGGTTTGTCGGTGCCGACTTTGTTTTGGAGATTTTGCACATTTTTTATGACTTATTTACGCCCAAAGTTGCGTAAAAATTAGCAAGAAAAACGAATCTTTGTTGGCTAATAAATTTTTAATTCTGTTTCCGCAATGACAAAAAATACAACCGACTTCCATAAATAATACTAAAAAATGCAAAATAACTTTAATTTCGGAAGTCGGTGTTTCTAGTTCGGTTTCTTCGTTATTTGACACCGTCTTCCGAAATTAAAGTTATTTTGCATTTTTTAGTATTATTTATGGAAGTCAGTTGTATTTTTTTTTTGTAAAAAGTTTTTATTTTTCACTTTTTAGTTGCTGTACCCCATTCTAAAACTAAATTAATAGTAAAGTTATGCCCGAATTGATAGCCCCAAAAATAGGGAATTTGAACATAGTTGGTGAAATTAGGGTGTATCAGGGTGAACTGTACAAATCTGTATACCCGTTCAGAGCTAATCAACGTGATGTAATGTTTTGAAGTGGTGAAAACAATATACAGACATGCGATTGCAGCAATTCTGCAAGGTTTGCTATCATTTATTTAAGAGTTCCATTGTGTATCTCCGAAGTTCTTTATCAGATCTTCACCAAATTAAAATGGGACCACATGTGAAGCAACAGCTTTCAAATTAAAAAAAATCTTCAAAATCGGTTCATGTAGTAAAAAGTTATGAGGAGGAAAAAAAAATACAGTCGAATTGAGAACCTCCTCCTTTTTTTTGAAGTCGGTTAAAAATGAATAATGAGACAAAACGATATCATGTTTAACTTTGGATGTACAATGTCAAACAGTGGAGTAATACCCTCCCAAAATTTGTATGGACAAAATTTGTGTGGACAAAATTTGTATGGACAAAATTTGTGTGGACAAAATTTGTGTGGACAAAATTTGTATGGACAAAATTTGTGTGGACAAAATTTGTATGGACAAAATTTGTGTGGACAAAATTTGTATCGACAAAATTTGTGTGGACAAAATTAGTGTGGACAAAATTTGTATGGACAAAATTTGTGTGGACAAAATTTGTGTGGACAAAATTTGTATGGACAAAATTTGTGTGGACAAAATTTGTATGGACAAAATTTGTATGGACAAAATTTGTGTGGACAAAATTTGTATGGACAAAATTTGTATGGACAAAATTTGTGTGGACAACATTTGTATGGACAAAATATCGACTGGTGCAACCTTAAAAACTCTGATAGAGAGACACAAAAATATATTGTTCTTGTGTGAAAACGCGTGAAAAAGATATTTTTTTGACTAAATTACCTTTGAACATGGATGTAACCTATTTATGTAACAAGGTCTTACCTGATGCACATCATGTCCCTTATCCAACCGATAAGGGCCGCCCTTCCCGCCCAAGCCGGCAGTGTCTCGCCCCCCGGTGCCGCCCGCCCAAGTGTTGCCGCCCACGTGCGGCTCATTCTTCGGATCCTCCTTGCCGTGCTTAGGTGATGATGTGTCTTTACTGGAAACGTATTAGAATATGCTTGGATGAGAGGTTTTAACTTTAAAAGGCTGTCATTCGCAAATATCTAAAAATTGCTGGTTTTCTAAAATATTTAGCCAAATCTATTTAGTTTGAGGCTACAGAAAAAATATATGTTAATCTTGAATATATTTTTAAAAACTTAGTGTTGCCCGAAACACGTTTAAACAAAAATTCTCGATAGAATTTATCATCAAACTTACCTGTAACTTTGACCTAATAGCTTTTTTTTTCTGTAAACTAGCCAACGTATGTCTCGATGAAATTAATAACAAAGATGTATTGAATCTTAATCCAAAACTTGGTTGTTTCAGATTTTTAATAACTCGATTTTTTTTGGGTAAATCGATAAAATGCTTCATATTAGATGGATATAGATAAGATTAGCAAGCAAGCAAACATTGCAAAAAAAAATATCCACTATCTCAACTGATTTAACTCAGAATAGTCTTTGAGCAGTCAATAATAATAATAATAATAATTCTCTTTAGCACACGAGGTTGTCGATATGTGGAATGTGGACTCGGCTGTCATTGTGCCGATAGTCGTTACCGCCAACGGCCTGATAGCCAAAAGCCTCGACGACCACCTGTCGAAGCTGTCGTTGCACGGTTGGATCAAGGGCCTGATACAGAAGGCAGTACTCCTCGATACTATTTTTTATATTTTTTTAAATGTATTTTTTATTTAAATATTCAAAAATGTAAAGAATATGTTTAAACAAATAAATAAATGGAATAATAATAATAATAAAACTTTATTGCAGACCATAAAAGATCCATAACCACATAATGTTAATGTTTAACTTCTTTTTTTTATAAATGTAGGAAATCTTCAAATAACTTCTCCCGCTCTGGGTGAAGCGGAGGGCATGTCAGACTCTTACTGACTAAAACCCACTCGTGTTCCTTCCTGGCCTGAGTGCCCAGGGGAGCGGTAACCCTGTTACGAATTTATCCGCGACCCCTTGGCATGCAGGCATCGGCCATAATGGGCCCCGTCAGTGGCGGCTGACATCTCATTGAGGCACGCGTGGAACACTACTTGCCATCGGCTCTTGGGCCTGGTGTCGATCGGACGGCGAGCTACACTCCCCCGACCCTGGCAGAATGTTTAATCACTGATTTAACTCACCCGCTATGCCTGTCTATGGTCATCTGTATCTTCTTCAGCGCCTCCTTGGACCGGCCGTCGAGGACCCCCTCTATGGGCAGACCGCTAGCGTGGAGCACCTCTAGTAAAGTGTCGGCCAAGTCTTTGCTGTAGCGATCGAAGTCGAATACGTTGCCGATGGCAGTCGCTAAGTCTTCGTTCGGATATTTCTGTGAAAAGAACAATCGTTATAAACTGCGTTCGTTATTTCGTTTCCAAATATGTTTTGAAATCAGTAACTGTAGATACTTGTTAAAGTCGAGACAACATCATTCTTTTTCAGGGGGATTCACTTGTGAGCCCGCGAATTTCAAAATTTTTATGTTGTTTGCAATTTTCAACTTAAGATTAGCACCTACTATTCTACTATTTACAACTCAATATTAATTATATGTTACTAAAAAAGGTATTAGCTACCGTAAGTAGCCAACCGAAGTATACAGGCTGTAACGGAAAGGTGTGGTCATATTTTAAGAAATGCATCTGCCCATCGATATGAACAACTTTCTTCAAGAAAATCCGAGGTAATTCTAAAAAAAAAATTTTACCTCCCATACAAATACTTAGTGATTAGCTGATGATAACTTTGTATGGAATGTCCAATTTTTTTTTTGGGAATTTTCTATTTTTTGTTAGAGAAAGTTGTTCATTTCCATGGGCAGAACCGGCTCTTAAAATATGACCACGCCTTTCCGTTACACCCTATATAAGCATTAAAATCAGTTATTGGCGTTATGGACGACAAAAAAAAATCGTATTTTGTAGCGATGACGTCCACAAATTCTTCAAATCTTAGTTTTATTTATTCGGTTCACACACTAACCTTGGTTCACTGGTCTATATACTTCGTGATTCGCAAACAAATCTGCAACTACGAGCATTTACGCAGCTTAAGATTTCAAATAAACTTTAAAGTCCAAAATATTAATAATACCACAGCGTAAAGCTCTTTTATTGGAGGGTGGGAAATAAAGAAATAACTTCTCCTGCTCTGTGTGGAGCGGGAGGGCGTATCAGACTATTACTGACTAAACCCCACCCGTGTTCCTTCAGTTTCCTGTAACTCTTTCAATAACTTCTGGCAGGAAGTATTACTCGTAATTCACAAACTAACCTGCAAGTGTTTAACAATATTGACGAGCTCTCTAGTAGAGTATGGGTATGTCAGCTGTCCCTGGTCGGCCTTGTCTCTCAGGATCGCGAATGCTTGCACCAGCTTCTTCATCACGTCCTGCGGCACATCCGGCCCGTAAGAACGCAGGAGTTCCATCTCAGACTCTATGGATGGGTTGTCGACCGCGTGGCAGGAGAATAGGTCACCTGGGTAAGGATGTTAATAAATTAGGAAAAAAGGAATGAAACGGCAAATATGACAAAATAACTAAAATTTAAAAATAGGTACAAAAACCGTAAAATGGGGAAAAGCAAGTTGAGTAACAGTTTCTGGATAGGCACTAGCTACCAGATAATTTAATGAATAAGGAAAGATAAGACATCTAGAACTTATCTAATGAAAAAGACCATAAATATTATACATCCCGAGGAGGCCAGAGCACACAACTTACTAGCTTTAAAAGAGAAGAGCAGGAATACCAGAAATATTAAAATATATTGTGACGGGTAGGGTTCCCTGGTGAATAAAATGAAACCACTAGATGTAAACTAGTCAACATAAAATATAATAACAAAAAAGAAATACAGAGAAGGGGGGTAGGTAAGTCTATGGTCACTAAAATTCTTAAAATTCCCTTGGAAGTAGCGCAGTATTCCCCTGGCTCAGCCTGGTGGTTGAAGACCTCAGCGGTGTGCCACGCTGCAGACCCCCTAGTATTATTACGTCTGTGGTTCCACTTGGCATTTAAATGTTTTTGTTGTGGATTGGTTTCGATTCTTTTAATATTTTTACAATGTGACGATAGGACGTTACAATATACAGGGTGTAACGGAAAGGTGTGGTCATATTTTAAGAACTGTTCTGCCCATGGAAATGAACAAATTTCTCTAAGAAAAATAGAAAATTCCCAAAAAAAAAATTGTACTTTTCTTATAAACTTATCATCAGCTGATCAATATTTGTATAGGAGGTAAAAACAATTTGAGAATTTCCTTAGGTTTTCTTAAAGAAAGTTATTCATATCGATGTGCAGATGCAGTTCTTAAAATATGACCACACCATTCCGTTACACCTTGTATATGGTCGAATTGAGAAACTCCCCTTTTTTTCGTCGGTTAAAAAGGGGACTATTTTATGCTCACAGCTACAAAAAGTATAAAACAATCTTACCCAAAGACGCGAAGAAATCATTCCCTAAGAACGGGAACCCAGGTCGATTCGCCAGCACAATCATTCTAAAATTATCATGCACTGGAATGTAGCTGGCCACATCGCCTCCTGAACTCTCCAGCATATGCTTGGGCACTATTCTTCGGCCGTCACTGAGGATCATTTCACCATTTTCCACTAAAGTCTTCAGGATACAAGTTACGTGTGTTGGGGCTTTATCAGCCTCGTCGACAACTAAAACGTGGCCGTATTTCACTGCTTTTACTAAAGGAGAATCTTCGTAAACTACCACACCATCTTTGACTGTCGGTTGCACAGTCAATGATTGGACAGTTGTATCTCTATGCAATTGTATGTACTCTCTAGGTCGGTTTAATAGCTGCAAAAGTCTGTCAGCAATCTTATTCTTGCCGACGCCTTGGTTGCCGACGAGAAGTAAATGGTTGCCGAGCAAAAAGTCTTGCAGTAACCATTCTAGTAACCGCATGTGTTGAGGTACATCGTAGAACAGAATATCCGGGACTTTGGTTAAAGCATCAGTTTTGAAGATTTCTGTGCTTGTGTTGCCAATAGTTAGCACGTTGCTGTTTACTGAGCATTTCACTTTAGTTTCTGCTGGGTTGTTTCCGAAGATCCCGAAGCGTCTTGGAGGGTCAATGCCTAATCTTTGAGAAGCGCCATCTAGCGCCCGCCTGGCTAAGTTAGGCAGAAATTTAGCCAAAAATGTTTGTTGCACGGTCTCGTAAGCAGAGTCGGTAGGGTACTTGGACATTCTGCTGGCTATCCTTAGGAGTTGTCGCGTGGATAAAGAGGATGATAGGTTCTTTAGAGTGCTGTCTTCGGACTTTCGAAGTTCATCTGCTAGATTTATGATTGAGTGGAGTGGTTGAGATATTTCACCGTACTGGAAGTGAGAAAAAGACAAGATTCAATATTAATGCCAAGAAGAATATTCAAAAATAAAATATTTTCTGGAAGGCAACTTTTTCTTTTTTATGCACTGGCTTTATTGTGTATTGTTGTATTTACTTATTTCTCCTAGTGACGGCTGACGGCTGATTGCAAAGCCGGTATCTGATGCGATTATGCGTCATTTGCGTCGAACGTCGCGTTGACTGATGAGTAATGTTTTCGCGTTATTTTATTTTATTATTGTGGATAGAGTAGAAAATTATAATTTGTAACCAGCGTGGCACATATATATTATTTAATATTTTCTTATTACTTTACACTATATAATTACGTATTTTAATTACAATATTACCTATACATAAACATTGATATTTAATTCAGTTATTATTTTATTTACCCTCGTCCGTGCGTCACTGCGGGGTGCCAACTGAAAACCAGCGCTGGGTGTCCAACGCCCAGCAAATGCTGAGATGGTAACCCTTTCGGTATGGGCACGCTCAGCACAATTTTATTGTATCTTTGTGTACCTACTATTATTTTCTTTACCTTTTGTTTGTTGCTGTTGTGTTGTGTCTGTGTCGAATAAATGTTTATTCTATTCTATTCTATTCTAAAATATCTTTTTTTTTTATTGTTGATAGGCACGCGTTTGACCACTATCTCACCTGATGGTAAGCGATGATGTGGTCGAAAATGGAGCACGCTTGCCTAGAAGTAACCTATTCAATCTTGACTTAAAGAAACCCAGGTTGTTGTTAAATATCGTATGAACATTGAACCCAAACTAGGCAAACCTTGAGTGTGCTTTTGCTTGAATCTTACGTTTTTTTTCTTGCATTCGGCCTCATTGTTTAATATTGGATCGATAAAGGAATCAAATATAACATTTGAAAAGGCCACTCACTAAACTGTTAATGATGAAGATCTCCTCCGCCTTGCTCAGGTTCCTCATCTCGTGGAAGATGAAGAGGCTCAATATCTCGGGAGACAGCCACGGTTGTCCGCGACCGAGGACTGGTGGCTCTGCTAACGCTACGATCCTGTAAGTTGGTTCATTGAGGTTAGGTGAGTGTACAGTAAGGTTTCTATGTCCTTATCATTTTCATGTATATGAAAAGAGATAGCAATAGACAGTTACGAGTATCCCTTTATAGTTAAGACTTTGTGGACTCACAAAGACTCACAATGTTTTTCTTCACCGTTTTGAGAGCAGTGATGAATTGATGATAAATTAATTACACAAAGTAAAGTGCCTGCCTGGGTTCAAACTCACGACCTACACGTAAGTTGGAGCCGTTACCACTGGGCCACCACTACTCAATTTTTTAGACGTAAGAAGTTGTTGTACACAACAGGTAGCCTTTGTTTCAAATGTAATATCAGCTTTATCACCTGAAAGCCGGATGAATCTTTTTGACGCCGTTTTCCTGGAGCTGTTCCTCTGTGACTCCTGACTTCAGCAGCTCGTCATATCGGTCGTGTCGCAACAGTCGCGTGCCATCATGAAGCTGCAACTCTCTGTCGTGGACTAACCTAAGACAGAAGGAAATATTTAAAAAAATAATTGTAATTTTGTTCAAAATTAAATACTTATGATGAACTAGCTGACCCGACATACGTTGTCCTGTCTTAGTTATGAACTGTCAAACGTGCGAAGTTTAGTCGTTATGTTTTCTGAAATTTTCTAACCAACGAAACTTTCTTAACTTTACTGAAACTTCTTTTTCTCCTGATAATAACAAACACAACAAAAAAAGAATTAGCTAAATCGGTCCAACCGTTCACGCGTGATGCTGTAACCAAGGAAATAGGGATTCATTTTTACATAGGTAGATAACATATTTATTTGGATAAGGATTAATATAATATATGTTTATAAAGACACCTTCACAAATAATGCATTATTTAAGAACAAATTTGATTACCATAAAAAAGATTATAGTGAGTTAACCTTAAAAGATAGACTTAGTTGTTGTGGACTTTTTTTTTGAACTTTTAAAGGGGAACAATTCCGTCAAACACAATATTTGAAACCGTACTTTTAACCGTAAGCGCACGCAACGTAAGCTCTCAAAAGGAATATTTTTGACCGTTTTTGCCACATTTTTCATTGATGCTCCGCTCCTATTAGTCGCAGCGTGATGTTAATACGAGCCTTCCTCGATAAATGGACTATTCAACACAAAAATATTTTTTCAATTCGATCCAGTAGTTCCTGAGATTAGCGCGTGCAACCAAACAAACAAACTCTTCAGCTTTATAATATTATAGTTATAAATATTAATATAATATTAGTTATAATATTAGTTTAAATACTGAAAAGCAGGTTTTTATTTTAACATTTTCTACCCGGAAGAAAGGTAGATTTAGGTGGTAAAATGCTGACTAATCATTTAAACGACGTTTTGTCCTATACGTAGACAGTTTACAATTTGATGGATGAGACGTGTGTTATATTGAGTTTAGAAGTTTTATAAATAAGAAGTAAATAATTAAGAAGAAGAGTTTTATAAATAAAGTTAATTGTCTAAAGCTCTTATTCGTAGCACTGTGACAGAATACGTAGTTACTAACTAAAATTATCGCCACTTTATCGTCAACTTTACATATTTTGCGGGACAATGAAACGTGTACTGTATTTAGCCCGACAGGGTCCATATTGATATTTTATTATGTTATACCACCTATTTAACACATATGGAATGCAATAAAGTATTGAGTATTGAGTATTTTATTTATTTATTAAAACTTCATGCAACACAAATGTACAAAGGCGGACTTAATGCCTTAGGCATTCTCTAGCAGTCAACCAAGGGTGGTGGAGAGATAACATAGCAGGTGCATAAACTGAAAAAAAAAATACTAAGACGAAAATAGTTACGAAATTATATATATATAGTTAAAATAAACATACATATATATATATATTTATTTAATATAATATACCTACATATATAATAATAATATATAAAGTTAGAGATAAGGATTTGGATCGCTTTTGGAAAAGTGCAAATAAAAGCAAATCAGGACTATGTCAAATCATTTTGATAATCTTCTTCATATGTTAAATACCTAAGTATATATAAAACAAAGTCGGGTTAGTTACACCATATATAACTCAAGAACAGCCGGACTAATTTTTATAATCTATATTTGTTTGATTTGTCTCCACCCCGAATAGTAGAATAAGTATTAAAACATCGAAAAAATAAAATTACAGAGAAAATTCATTTTTCATACGTTTTCTATTAAACGTTTTTTTTATGACTTTATGACATCTCGAGTTAACACAACATTTTTAATGGTCTATCTCAACATCTTCGTGCATTTACGACCCATCCCAACTCACCTATGCAATACGGCAAGCGTACTAGCGTGTATCCTATGCAGCCCATCCAGCACAGCCATGTGACCCTTCAAAGCTGCTTCAACCAGCGCCGAGTTCCTCCACACAGTGTCCCCATTATCCAAGGTAGTTCGCTGCTGGACAAGGTCTCTAGCTGTCATGTCCTGGTACAGGACTATAGGCTCTATTGTGTAGCCTAGTAAGGATGAAAGTTGCGAGACCAGGAGACTTTTCCCGCAACCTTTTGGACCTGTGGAATATTAGAATTTTTAACGACATTTGACGGAGCCTCATTCATTATTATTCCGTTTATTTATTTTTATAGACATATTATTTACATTTTTAAATATTTAAATATAAAGGATAAAAAAAAACATTTAAAAATATAAAAAATAGTATCCCACCGGTATCGGGAACAGGGTCCAAGCTACCGGCGGTCAGGGCTCCAGAGAGAGGAACCGCCTGACAATGCGAGCCGTGTCCAGAAGTACTGCTTTCTGAATCAAGCCCTTGATCCAGCCGCCTAACGAGAGCCTCCTGAGGTGTTGGTCGAGGCTCGTGGCTATTAAGCCATTGGCTGACACGACTATCGGTACAATGATCGCTGAGTCCACATCCCACATGTCGACAACCTCGCGAGCCAAGTCAATATACTTATTATTATATATATACTCATTATTATTATTTTTATTACGTGTTCCCACCTCTCTCCAGACGCAGATTAGGCCTCCCAGTTTTTTCAGGGCATCTATTAGGGAATTCGGTGATCCTAAGGTTCGTATGCGTATAAAGTAAACACAACATAATCAGCCCTGTTTTTGGGGGGGGGTTGGGTAATCATCCAATGACTTCTCCCGCTCTAGGTGGAGCGGGAGGGCGTGTCAGACTTTTAGTAACTAAAACCTAAGCCTGTTCCTTCAGTTGCCTGTGCCAAGGGGCGTCGTGACTCTCTTTCCAATTTATCCACGACCCCTAGGCAGGCATCGGCCTCGGCGGGCCCCGTCAGTTGTTGCTGACATCTCTTTGAGGCGCGCGTGGAACACTACGCGCCGTCGACTCTCGGGCCTGGTCCTTATAGGACGGCGAGCTACCCATTACTCGCCGACCGCAAGCCCGCGCCTAGGGTCGCCGGAGATCAGCTTGCGACCCCCGATGATGAATTATATAAATATAAGAAATTTGCACGCTTGCGTCATATGGCTCTATGATCTTTACTTCTAAAAAAGCGTATTTCTTGCAAATATTTTGATTGATTGACGCCCAGGGCGTCTTCTGCGGCGGCTGCTGGGGGCGTGAGGGCGTCTCTGTTGAGTCTCCCTCATGCTTTCCGCCTCCTCCTTTGCGAGTATTAATACTGCGCAGGAGGTGACAGCTGCCCATGCCCTCTCGCTCCGTACCATGGCCTGGACCAGGGCCGGGCGCCAGAGGTCGCTGCCGCCGATCGCCTCCACGAGGACACGACGGTGTTCCGTCCAAGCGGGGCAGACCTCCACCGTGTCCTCTGGGCGATCCACAACATAATCAGCCCTTACAATGTTACCACTGCCGGGACTCAGACCTACTCTCCCAGAGAGAGAATGTTCCGTAATCCACCACGCAGGCCCAATACGAGTTGTACGTTGCTGTCGTATGCGTATATCGGTGACAATTTGACCTCCTTACAATGTTAATTCTAAATTATGTTTTCTCTTTTCTGTTCTTCTTTTTCCGTCTAACTAAAACAAAAGAAAATCTACTCACCAATAACACAGAAGTCTCCAACACTATGACTTAACAATAACTCATTCAGCAGTTCACTCTGGTACTCCGTCTTAACTACCCGCCTATCTTCCACCCCCTGCTTTCTACCACCAAACGGCACGCTAAATTGAGACTTAACGCCATCGATTTCCATAGCCACCAAAGCTTGATTTCCCTTGATCTCGACGTCTTTAAGGGATATATTCCAGTTTCTTCCAGTGTTTATGCTCAGGTTATGGAGAACTGCTTCCACGTTCTTCACGTGTTCTCTGGTGAGGAATGAGTGGTAAGGATAGAGGAGGTAGATTAGTTTATGTATTGGGATTTTGGGGTTGCGTTCCTGAAAATGAACGAAATTGCTATAATTACTTTTGGCCACAATCTACTCATTCACCGCTCTGAATTTCAGTGAAAAACTATTCCTAATAATTTCGCTAAAAATCAGGGCATATATACAGTTATCTTACCTACTTTGAAGTTCCAACTGTGATTTCTGTATACTCTAGATATTAAACCTACTTTTTGGAACTTTCTAGTGGTTTTTTATCAGTCGGGTTTTTTTTTAATATTTTCAATTTTTTTTTAATAATGGACACAATAGAAAAGTATATTGTATTCTCAAAGTACAATGTGAAACGTCGGCTTATTAAAAAAAATATAACAGTTACAAATCTCAAAAGAAAAACCATCTAACCGAACAATGTAGAAGAAATAACTCCCTCCATTTTACGAGACAAGGGAGATACATTTGACCTTGAGTTTCCCCGTGATATACACGCGATACCATCATCAGAGTAACGTGTCGTCAAGGTCAAGATGGGGTGTTCATGTTTATTGTTTGAAAGTTTTTGGTGTCACTTGAGTCGTTCCAAATATACTGCCTTTTTGTGCGGTGGAAAATGGGCTATTGGTTATTGAATTTGTGTATGGCATTGAATGGAAAAATCTTGATGAAATTGTACCTTTTAGGATTCAGACGTTCTTCTTACTTCTTTAGTAAATGTACTATTAATTATTTAAATCAACTTATACATAATAGTAGCCTAGCAATACAAGCTCCACTTCAAGCCTTTTTTTTAAGCTTAGGAAATCATAAGATGATTTATTCTGCTTTGAGTGGAGCGGGAGGGAGTGTCAGACTCTTACTGACTAAAACCCACTTGTGTTTCTTCATTGCCCTTTGCGTTGCAGGGCCGCGGTATCTCTTTCGAACGACCCCGCGACCCTCCACTTCAAGTCTGCACTAGCAAAAAAAAAGAATTATGTGGAAGACACACGTTGGTCTTTGTCTTCCTCTTTTTAGTTTATAGTGTTGAACATGGAAAAAAAATACTGGTCAAGTGAGTAGGTATCGTAATTCGCACATTAAGGGTTCCGTACCAAATATTGGTATTTGTTAGTAAAGTATACGTTATAATAAACATTATCACCAAATTTCAAGTTCATAGGTTAATGGGAAGTTAAAAAATTGTTCGGAACAAATTTTTGTGACAGACGACGGACAGACAAGACAGACAGACGGACACGTCAGTGACAGCAATAAGGCTCCGTTTGGACCCTTCGGGTACGGAACCCTAAAAACTGGCCTAATGCGTGTCGGATTTCGCACATTTAGGGTTGCGTACCAAATGAGGGAATTATCAAAGAAAAAATTTTATCAATATATTGATATTTGTTAGTAAAATATACGTAATAATAAACATCATCAATAAATTTCAAGTTCATAGATCAATGGAATGTTAAAAAAATATTTGGAACAAAATTTTGTGACAGACGACGGACCGACGCACAGACGGACAGAAGGACACTTGAGTGACAGCAATAGAGCTCCGTTTGAACTCTTCGGGTACGGAACACTAAAAGGACACTCACTAAAAGCTTTAAAAAAAAAAACAACATACAAACAGACTTCTACAGCAGTCGGTTTGCATTTCTAATTGGTCTGACTACAAACTTCCCTCATTACAGTTTCAGATTAGTATATATCGTGTCCCGTGGCGATTAATACCAACAAACCAAGCAACCCAGGGTCGTACGTTTGCATTTTAAATAGAAAAACTTTTCAAACCATACAACTGTTTAAATTATATAGACATTACTTAATTAACAAACTTTTCGAGTTATATTATTACTGTCAGTGGATTGCAGAAATGATAACATGCGATTATTTTTACAAGTTTTTATTTAACTTGAACCGTCTGTTTGTTTAGGTTAAATCTTGCAAGCTGAAATTAGAACCACTTCCTCTTATCTTGCGGGGTTGAACTTTTACCGTGTTGGTGCAGTTCCGATGAAAATCCATTTTTATGGCAAGCATGCTCCAGATAAAATTTTGTGTACGCATTACATTAAGATGTCGGTCTTCTACAGAATGTACTTCGGAGAGTGTGCCCAAGAACTTCATCGCATTTCGGGAATTAAAGAAACGTCTGTGCAATACACCTATTCTGGGATATCCTGACACTGAAAATGATTTCATAGTTGACACAGACGCAAGTAATACTGGAATTGGAGGCGTGTTTCTCAACGGAAAGGTAACTAGGAAGTTGTTTTAGCTTACTACAGAAAATCTTTATCCAAACCGGAAAGAAATTACTGCGTTACGAGACGGGAGTTACTCGCCGTAGTAAGGACATTGCAGCACTTCAGTATTTGCTTGGACGGAAATTCCAATTGCGAACTGACCATGCTGCATTGAAGTGGCTATTACAGTTCAAGAATCCGGAGGGACAAGTGGCAAGATGGATTGAACTACTACAAGAGTTTGACTTCGTAACTGAACACCGCAGTGGGAGAACTCACGGTAACGCAGATGCACTGTCTAGAAGACCTTGCCCTGAAAACTGTAGGCACTGTACCAAGCAAGAGACTAAGGTAGTAGTGCCCGTGAGGATGCTACGAATGGATCTTAGTAATGAATGGAAGGAAACCCTACAGCTTGCTCAGCAAATGACACGGACCTCAAACCTATCTTTGACTGGATTAAAGCTGGTGCTCCTAAACCCAAGTGGAGTGAGGTTGCGGCGTTGAGTTCCATCACAAAGAGTTATTGGGTACAATGGAACAGCTTGATTATCCAGGATGAAGTCTTGTACTGTAAATGGGAGAACGCTCGAGGGGACAACCGTCATCTACAAATTATTGTCCCCAAAACCAAAGTACCGGATGTTTTACGGCTCTACCATGATGGATGTTCGGGAGGACATATAGGGGTAAAAAGAACTCTACTGAAGATACGAGAGAGATTTTACTGGATTCACTGTCGAGAGGTTGTTGAGAACTGGTATCGCAAATATACCAGTTGTGCGGCTGTGAAAGGACCCCAGACACGCAGCAGAGGTGCTTTAAAAGTATACAAAGTGGGAGCCCCCTGGGAACGGATAGCACTAGACGTTGCAGGACCATTTCCGGAAAGTGAAAACGAAACAAGTACTTCATGGTTGTCATGAATTACTTCACAAAGTGGCCAGAAGTCTTCGCCATTCCTAACCAAGAAGCTACAACAGTCGCAGATAAATTGATTCAGGAAGTCTTCTGTCGTTTTGGAGTACCCTTGGAAATTCACAGCGACCAAGGGAAGAATTTTGAATCGCAATTATTCCAGGAGACTTGTCGAATGAACCCATCATTACATCACCCCACTCACAAGACCAGAACTACTTCTTATCATCCACAATCTGATGGAATGGTAGAATGCTTCAATCAAACGTTGGAGAGATATCTGGTAAAAGTTGTGGAAAGCAGGCAAAGGGATTGGGACAAGCACATAGAGTTATTTCTTCTATCCTACCGTAGTGCAGTTCACGAAAGCACGACTGTGAAACCAGCCTTCGGGAACTTTGGAAGGGAATTACGGTTGCCTGCAGATCAGCGGATTAATCACCGGAACCCCTCCAGTTCCCCACGCAGTGTAACTGATTATGCGAATGACTTGCGTAACAAGTTGAATGATGTATATGAGCATATCAGACAATCCGGCCAATAAATGTCTGATAAGATGAAGACCCGATACGACCGGAAGGCAAACAATAGAGGGTTTGACGAGGGTTCACTGGTGTGGTTACATAACCCAGTGCGCAGCAAAGGGAAGTCTCCTAAATTGCAAGCGAAATGGGATGGACCATACCGAATCGTGACCAGGATCAACGATGTTACCTACCGAATACAGAAGGGTTTTTTTTTTTAAGTCGATCGTATTACACTGGAACGTTCGAGAAGGTGGTTAAAGTTTCCAAAAGTTTCCACTACGTTCGAGAAAATTCCATTGTGGTACTGTGTAGAAGTTCATAAATGTTTCTAGAATATTCCACTATAGGATAGTTCGACAATGTTCTGGAAACTTCTATGTCTGGGCTGGCAGCGAGTGAGTCAGTCTGTTTTCGACTACGGATGCAAACGGATGCGAATACAAGCGATTACGAAGAGAATAGTATTATTATTAGCGAATTAGTGTTTGTGTAAATAAGTTGTTGAGTTAATAAAGGATATTTTGTTAATTAATAGGTGTACAATAATTTATCCCATACCCAGCTCGTACCATTATTTTGTAAGATTATGTTGTGTATTTTATCTATGGAGTTGCCTGATAATAAAGAATTATTATTATTATTATTATATGGGATGGGTCTCCCTTCCTATCTGCTTTGCTTCACAGTGCTGTGCGTCTCTTATTCAGGTGTTGCCCAGGACTTTGGTGATATCGTCAATTCCTTGTAGGTAGCATCAGCTTAAGTATAATTAACCATTTAACGTTCCCACTGCTGGGACAGAGACCTTCTCGCTGTGAGACGGAATGGGCCTTAATCCACCACGGGGTTCCAGTGCGGTGCCCAATTCCTTATACAAAATATTCCTCTTACCAATATAAGTGCAGCTGACTGCAAGCTGTCCACAGGGAAGTCGGGCAGGCTAACTTGCTGCAGCTCAGGACTGATCAAGGCGTACGCAGCCGACAGGAGCTGTTCCAACTTCGTGGCGTCCACTCGAGGAGCTTCATCTCTTAACACGTTTAGGTGTTCCTGGAGACAAAAGAGTTCATCATCATCATTTTAGCTGAAGGACGTTCAATGTTAGCTGGACATGAGTGGCCAGATAGGAATTAATGAAAAAAATATTTTGCAACACATTATCATAGTCACGAGTTTGTAATTACTAATTTCCGCACGTGTATCATATAACGTTTTTCAACACATTTGCGAGAAGTAAGAAATAAGGAGGAGTAAGTAATGAAACAAACTTTTGTTTTTAGTTATCAGTCGCAACTATTTTTGACGTTTCTTATATGAAAATGGCGCGAATTTGCGAATGGCGCCACGTGCGCGTGGTAAAAATTTGAACAATAGCTTTCGTTTCATTTTCTCTTTAGTATTAAAGTGAGACAAACGTATTGAATAAAAGCACTTCCAAGGAGGTTCGATCATACAGCTTATTTAATCTCGTAATGTGAAACTTCTTGGTGGATTCCTTTTATATTTTATTTGGGAAATTAAAAAAAAAACCGTAAAACATGCGCACGGCGCTAAACAACGGAGTGTGCGGTAAAATAGATACTTGTGTGAGAGTATCTATTTTACCGCACGTTCCATTGTATGGCGCGTAATTTTTCTTTCGAACAATGCAAGCTTCGTAAATGCATTTTTTGAGCAAATGTGTTGAAAATAACTATTATTAGGCCTTTACCTATGAAATTTCCGTTTTATAAAACAGTCACTTTGAGCTGCGATAGCTTTGGATTGACTAGGAATTATAAGTTCAAATAAATATATCACACAAAAATAAAAAATTATGTGTTTTGAGTTTTTTTTTTTTAAATATGTATAGTTAATTATTAAAAGCTTATTTTACTTGCTATGTTTATATGTATGTTAGTTCGGATCAAATCTTGCAAGCTGAATTAGAATCACTGCCTTTTTTTTTTTTTTTGGGTGGTGGGAAATCATCTTAAGACTTCTTCCGCTCTAGGGTGGAGCGGAAGGGCGTGTCAGACTCTTACTGACTAAAACCCACCCCTGTTCCTCCCTGCCTCGAGTGCCCAGGGGCGAGGTAACTCTTTCGAATTTATCCTCCACCCCCGGGCAAAAAAATTGAACGGTACACGATTCAGCGTGTCATCCTTGCGCAGGGGCCATACTGATGTCATCCTTGCGCAGGGGCCATCACTAATCGCCTCTGTATCGTTCCAATATGTACTAACGAAGTAAGTAAGTACAGCCCCTTCCTATCCTACGGAGTTGAATTTTTACATGTTGATTCAGTTATGATGACAATGCATTGTTATGGTAAGCATGACCTGAATCGACATCCAGGATTAGCTCCAGGCTCCAGTTAGAGGAACTCTTCAATTCTCAACAGCACGGACATGGACTTTTGTAAAAGCATTTAATTATAATATAATAATAATAATAAAGCCCATTTATTTCCAATCCACAATAATAATTGTTATTACATGCGTTTTAAATTACATTAACATTAATTATATGATTAAAAATCATATATATAAAGATTTCTTTTACTCGCCATCGTCACTTTCTTCAGTACCATTGATCGGAACCCCTTCTCGGGTAAAGGCCTCCTCCAGCTTCTTCCAAACCTCTCTGTCTATGGCTTTCTTTCTCCAATCGCTTCCTGCTATCGCTTTTATATCTTCTATCCACCTTTTCCTAGGGCGCCCTCTTCTTCTTTTTCCTCTTGGTCCTTTCCATATAGTTGTCTGTAATGTCCATCTTTTGTCTGTGCGTCTTGCTATATGTCCTGCCCACTGCCACTTTTGTTTTAGGGCGTATTGTAAGGCATCTATAACTTTAGTCTTTTGTCTAATTTTCTTGCTTTTTACTTTTTGTATTCTTCTTATTTTTAGTACGCTTCTTTCCATTGATCTTTGACATGTTACTAGTTTAGTTTTTATTTTTGTGTTGTATGTCCACGTTTGGCATACGTATGTAAGAGTAGGTAAGACACAGGTGTCCAAGATAATTTTCTTTAAGTAGAGGGGGAATTCCCCTTTCAAGATTTCCTTCAGGGACCAAAACTTTTTCCAGCTCATGTTAATACGCCGCTCGACCTCTAGTTCTTCATTTTTGTCATCGAATGACAGTTGTTTCCCCAGGTATATGTAATTGCTCACATATTCAAGCGGCTTCCCGTTCAAGTATATGGCGTTAGCGTAGCTGTTAGTCACTATTTTAGTTTTATTTTCGTTCATTTTGAGGCCCACCTTTTCGCTTTCTTCATTCAAACGTGAGGCCCTGATATACCGATCTGTAGAGGAGTGAGACAAGGAGACCCCCTCTCACCCAAGCTGTTTATAATGGTACTACAACACATCTTTGACAACCTTAATTATAATAGCCGGTATAAAAGCTTGTTTTTTTTTTTTTTTTTAATTTTCTATCAAAGGAGTGTCGCACCTCCCTGCTACGTCAGTCACATAATTATCATGGACGTAATAAGCAAGAAAGTTCAAGAAACACAGATTAAGAAAAAAAATGTTGCTCGGTAGAGGACCACCGCCAAGTTCTTAAACCAATTTATTTCCATAACATAAACAAAAGAAGAATCCACCTTCAACACGACACTTCGCATTTTTTAATCACAAAAATAATAATTCATTTATTTTTCAGACAACAGAGTCCATTCCAATTAACAAATTAAAGCTTAACAAATAATAATAAATTGAATATTAAATTCACACATACAATAAATACTCAACATTCAAATCATTTCAAATTACAATAAAACAAAACCAAACCCAAGAACCGTTTGATCACCCCAAAAGTAAACAAAGACATAAAAATAACTGACTCTTGACAAAAAAAGCAACAAAACTAAGCAAACGTAAATCATGAGAATTAACGTTATGCAAAACGTTAAATGATTCAGTTAGGGTTGAACGTCGCGGTAAATTAATTTCAGTCTAGCAATTATGGTAATGAACAGACCGCGTCACGAAACTATGCGATGTTTTGATTATGCTAGACTTTTGATGGATGGCTTTAACTTTGTAATGTGGTGCGATTTTAGTGAAAATTGTTTTGTGTTCGCTTCAATTTCAATGATTTAATGTGGTTTTGATATTAATTGTTTCTGGGTTAAAATGGTAAATTATTGATAAAGTTTTCGTTAAAAAGTAAATTCAGTTAATTGTGGCAGTAATTTTTACGCTCATTAGAACATCATTTTATGAGTTTTACAATGACTTATGCATTGTATGTACATATGTGTAGGTCGTGCTACGGCTGCGATTTCTTTTTAACCGACTTCCAAAAGGAGGAGGTTATCAATTCGGATGTTTGCATTTTTTTTTATGTATGTTCGGGCATTAAGTACTCCGTCATATATTGACGGATTTGCAAATTTTTTTTTTTGTTCGAAAGGGGTTTGTTCCGAAATGGTCCCATTTAAATTTCATATAGATCTGATGATCGGTTCCGGAGACAGACTACGGAACTCTTCAAAAATTGACAGCAAATCAACCGCGATTGCTGCGATCATATGTCTAACAATTGTTAACACAAATTAATGGAGAACCACAACTAAAAAGTGAAAAATAAAAACTTTTTTACAAAAAAATGGAACCTTTTTTGGAAGTCGGTTCCATTTTTTTGTAAAACAGCTGTCTTGAGTAAATTCAATTTTTTCAATCAAATTTTTGGTCTCGAGTTTATATACCATTTTACAATTTACAGCTCGTAAAAGAAACTAAACCTAAGAGTTCAAAATAACCGACATTTTTTACACTCCATTTCACAAGACACCGTCGACACTCCATCGACATTTTATAGACGATACAAACTTTTACGGACCAAAATAACGTTTTGTGGGTGTAAAAATAAGCAACATTTTCAGCCAAGGACCTAGATATGGAAAATATTTAAGCACGCAACGAATGAATATAGAATCGTAAAACCGGTTTAGTGCGAACAGCCCTTAGGTCATACTTCCTTTATGGACCTTTAATTTTTTTATCAATGTATTTCTCGCGGTTTTTTATGACATTCGATAAAAATAGGTACTTATTCGATTCTTATTTTACTATCGGCGCATTGTTCATTTTATGTCGGCAGTGACGAAAGTTTCATGATCCTTTCACGTTTTAATCGATGTTACGGTATTTCTTTTATGCTGCCAAATTACACTTCCTTATGATTTGAGAATAAACTTGACTGGTTGGTATCCTCATATGACGTCCTTGAGACGTCACAGTAATAGTAAAGTACTTACTAAGCACCTAGACGATTACATTTCGACCTATAATTCAGTAGAATACAACGTCTTTCTCTGTTACTGCAAAACCCATCTTAAAAAAAAACCAGCTAAGTGCGAGTAGGACTCACGCATCGAGGGTTCCGTACAAACCTGTAGGTATATAAGTAAAAAATATTTTTATTATAATTATGATGTAACTATTTATCGTAATTTTTCCTTTATCTGTACTATAAGACGTTGCATCGTAACAAATTTCATGATTCTGAGTTCACGGAAGTACCCTGTAGGTTTTGATTCCCTTGCGAGTGTCGAAAATTTGCAGCATAAACGGTTGTATCTTTTGATTGCGTTGGCTCAGATGTCTGATTTTTTCACATCTCCAAGGGACAGTAGACCTGAGTATTTGATATGAATTTCAGCTTGATACCTCTACGCGTTCCTGAGAAAAAGGGTCTTGACAGACAGACAGACGGACAACAAAGTGATCCTATGAGGGTTCCGTTTTTCCTTTTGAGGTACGGAACCCTAAAAAAACATTATTATAACATAACCATGTTGCTTGTCAACACCACCACTATGTCAGTTAAAATTCATAGCAAATCTATACTTAATTATCACGTCATTGATTCGTTTAAAATAATTGCCTAACATAGTCTTGTTAGCCAAAATACAATGTTTGACATTCATTATTTCCATGCAACCGCAGGCAAACTGTTTGCAACATGGAGCATAGCTTGTTGGCATGTTAGCACCCCATTACAGCGGCCGACACGGAAACAATTCGACCACTATTAATACACACTGAGCTTTATAGTTTGACGACTCATTAGTAGCTTCAGTAAGTTGGTAGGTAGGTTTGAATAATTATGGAGCCATTTCACCCTCCCCCCCTCCCCCTTTCTAAGCTATTTTATAGTGATAATATCAAGGAGCGCACGAAGTTCTAAACATACATGAATATTTATGAAATGTGGACATGTGATTAATACTGTTTTATAGGCAACAAAGTTTTAGTTATTATATTTAATGGCTTAATTTCGTTTAAAATGATAATTTTGTAGGAAACTTTCGTAACTAAATATGGATGAAAATGCTCGCAAATACATAACAATCATATTAATGGTCATTGACATGAAACTACATTTAACCCTATCTTATTACAATTCAGTCGGTCTAGAGACCGCACATTCGACTCGCCTTCCAGTAATGAATTCTGCGTACGTATTACGTAGGTGGTCGCAAAATAACAATAGTTTACAGACAATACCGGTAGGCATTTCAAATGTCACCATATAAGCGAGGCCACGAACACAACACGCGTAATATATCGCTGTCCTCAGACAAGAATGCCGATACAATAAATTCAACGCTACAATTTATTTTCTTAAAATCTCTCTGGAAATCTAGAAGTTTTCAGACCGCGTATAAATACTTAGACGTCGAATAAATAGGTTTTAATAGGCTAGGGGGATTCTAGGGTATTGTGGGAAATATTAAGAAATACCATTTCAATAGTCAATTAAAACATACTCATTTCCTGCGGACGGCGAGTAGTGGGTAACTCGCCGCCCGATCAGCACCAGGCCCGAGAGTCGACGGCGCGTAGTGTTCCACGCGCGCCTCAAAGAGTTGTCAGGAAAAGGACGGGGCCTGCCATGGCCGATGCCTGCCCGGGGGTTGAGGATAAATTCGAAAGGGCATTCAGGGCAGGGAGGAACAGGGGTGGGTTTTAGTCAGTAAGAGTCTGACACGCCCTTCCGCTCCACCCTAGAGCGGAAGAAGTCATAGGATGATTTCCCACCCCCCAAAAAAAAAAGACTTTTTAACAAAAAATTCAACCGACGAAAAAGAACTAAAAATAAATAAACCTTTTAAGTCTTGAGTATTGAGCTTATTTACCTACATAAAATATCAAATCTAAGTATCTAATTTAATTAATTAATTAATATTAATTTATTAGTCGGCGCCATAATAAAATAGGTAAATAAGCTCAATACTCAAGACTTAAAAGGTTTATTTATTTTTTGCTTTTTAATTCTTTTTCGTCGGTTGAATTTTTTGTTAAAAAGTTTTTTATTTTATGATTTTTTGTGACTCGCATCATCAGAGGCTAATTTCTAATCTTTCATCATTCCTCTTGGCACTGAGGTTCTCAGGATATTGACCAGTTGAGGTTACCTCCAATATTCTAAAGACGTCTTTTCTCAAAGCATATTAAGTGGTATCTGTCACTAAAACCAGTTTTTTATATCTATCTTCTATTGTTTAGGAAACGTATGGTTTCCATCATCAGCTCAGTTTCATGATGTGATGATTCCTAAATGCAATAAGTACCTGATTAAGTTATGAAAAGTAAACAGAAACAATATTTGTGCCCAATTTTCGAGGTTTTCTCTCAATTTTATCAGGATTCCATGATCAGATCCTGATGTCCTTGACATGGGACCACCCTTGAGGTATACCCTATCTAATAAAAAAAGAATCATCAAAATCGGTTCATAAACAACGGAGTGAAGGCCGAACATACGTACAGAAACGCTAAACGTGCCCACAATGTTCGAGGTTTTCTCTCAATTTTATCAGGATTCCATTATCAGATCCTGATTTCCTTGACATGGGACCTCCCTTGAGGTATACCCTATCTAACAAAAAAATAATAATTAAGATCGGTTCATAAATGACGGAGTGAGGGCTTAACATACACAAAAAAAAATATATATATATATATTCGGTCGAATTGAGGACCTCCTCCTTTTTTTTTCGTCGGTTAAAAAAAACATATTCATTTCAACTGAGAGAGAGGACACGCAGGCTATTTAAAAGTTAATATTTTTTGGCCACCAAAAATTGGTTACTGGCTCTGAGGCAAGTTACCTCACATATTGTAATAATCTAAAACCATTCCACCAAAGTGTGACTGTGCGGCCCATAAAACGAAAGAAAAGTGAAGAAAAAAGTGTAGCTCGATTGCAATCGTAAATCCAACGAGCTTCTACATGTGGCTCTTCGTGCCTACCAAATGTTGGTACCGGCTCCAACGGGTCCTGAAAGCACTAACCTATATCCATTTGACAAGCTGAAGTGCCTTTGTGATAAATTATGCCAGTAGATACGTGATCGCAAGAACACAAGGCACACATAAAGTAATGTCTGAGCTAGGTATCTGATGGTATTTGCATAGTCAAGTTAGGTAAGCGTTCGTGAGTCAAGTGCCTGGGTATAAAGGGTGGTGCTTGGTGGAAGTGCAGGCTTTTGTTTATAAAGATATCTTTTAAAGCCCCTCACTAGGAATTACTTCCTGTAGGCCCTACATCATTAATTTGTTCCGTGCGGGATCGAACCCGCGACACGCAGCGCAACAGCCGAACGCTCAACCATAAATCTATCATATCTAAGCACTAGATACAACATTCTTGAATGAATCGTATGTCATAGTCATCAGTTTAAATAAATGTTTTATCTATCAGTTATCGAGGTTGTAAAAAATTCGTCTTAGCCTTCAGGCGATGAAAACCTGGACAAATGATCAAAAAAACACGCAATAAACTTATGTCTCTTTAGACAGTTTCACATTAATGTGAGTTTTAATTTGTTGTTTTTTTTTAACATCTTTTACGAACCCGCCTAAATGCATGTGAAACGGTTTAGTGTTCGAACAGTAGTAGTAGTTTTTTTGTATATTATAACAAGAATTTTTGTTCACCAGATCGGCGCTATTGGGCTATTGCCGCTTGAATATAAAGAATACAAAAAAAATGTATACGTACTAATAGCCAAAATATTTTATTAAAAACTTCAAACCACCTAACCACACAAAACTAATGTAATACAGCATTCTATAGCGCATTAATACCCTTTATAGCTTCTGTAAAACCCCTCAAAAGATGGTATCAGCACCCAGCTATTAGCACAAACTTTACCTATCGCTGAGTTCACCAAACTACTTATTTACTACCATAAAACTTAATGTTCCGTGCTCCGAACAGTTTGGATCATGTCTCCCCGAAATTATGCAAACCCGATGCAAAATTTACAATTCGACAATATTTCTGAATAAATTACTAACAGTCGCACGATACGGCAAATAATTACTGAGGTTGCCGTGGCATGGGGGCTGATGTACGCTAAATATAGAAGTTCAGGTACGTACAATCGCTGGGACTGAAAACTATAAAACGGAAGCAACAAGGTTTGTTGTTTTTACACTATTCATGAAAGAAATTATAAAGCAGAGTGCACAGTCTGTTTTATTTTTTTGTGGTAAGTATCGATGGAACAGACTATTGTTTTGGAATCCTTTTAACAAACAACAACATTGCTGTATTGCATTGCATATTGGAATCTCTCTTTTATTATTGGCGCGATTACAGACACACACGCACAAAATAATTTAATAGGTATCTAGTGTTTTAATTTTTTTAATTGCGGTCTGCGAGTTTGTATGCTGAAGTATTAAAAATGTGACTTATATATGGTGTGACGGCTACTTTTGCTTCAAGAAAACGAAAGAAGCCAATCGGCTTCTTAAAATAAGTAAAAAAAACAGGCCAAGTGCGTGTCGGATTTCGCACATTAAGGGTTCTGTACCAAATATTGGTATTTGTCATTATTTATTTGTACACATATTATTAAATATTATCACCAAATTTCAAGTTGTTAGGTCAAAGGGCAGTTAAAAAATTCTTCGTAACAAACTTTTGTGACAGACAACGAACGGACTGACAGACAGACGGACACGTGAGTGACAACATTATGATGGCTGCGTTTGGACCCTTCGGGTACGGAACCCTAAAAAATATCCTGTAGACAAAACTGTCTACAACTTATTATCTGTAAAAAAAAAGCGTAGGAGAAGCATTTTTCTTCTAATCCGAAAGAATGAAACCTAACAACATATTATTTGTAACTTTGTTTAGTTTACAACATAAAATAATGCAATTAAACACGCCAACACGGAATAACGCCCAACCAGGCATTCGCGCAAATGATTCATGAGTTCAACTTGACACATGTACCTAATATATTCAACCTTAAACCCGAATCGTGTCATCGCGTGTGTAACCGGCTTTAGCTGAGGACAAAACCGATCGTGAGCGGGGAGCGACGACCAGTCACTGCTTACAGGGAAATAAGTAACGACGTTTCGATTCCACCGATACTTTCAAAATAACAAAATATTTTGCTAAGTATAATAAAAAATAATAGTGAAACCGAACTTGGCTTTATTTTTTCACAAGTGATAATGTGAATGCTACGCTCGTAGACCATCGCTACGGTTCGTAGCCATTGCTACGAGAATGCTAGGAGTTCGTAGCTGATGCATTGGCTTGATAAGAAGTATTGATTGTAAGTAAAAATAATCATATATACGTATTTAGATTTTAGATTAAACTTCGGGTTTTATACAGATAAGAACATGGAAATGGTTATCTTTTTTACAAATATATTTTTGGCGGTCTTATTTGAAGTTTAAATCCGGCGCAAAAACAAAGCAAAAGGGTTGCTTTGTTAAGAAAGAAAAAGACAATTTACCAAGAATTCGATCCCGATGCATTAATTCAAACTGATGCCTGATTGAACCTCAATAATCATGTTATAAGTACTAGACATCGGAAACATTTACACCATCTCTCGCACTGCGAATATTTTAAGAAAGGTACGAGAATTATATTTAAAAAAAAAATTGCAATAATAAGTTAACAAAAAGTGTACATATGGTTCATTAATATATATTAATCTAGGCCTTTATAATAGTGTTATTACAATAATCTGGATAAAACTATGACAAAAATATAATATTACAATTGGAAATAAATAGAATTTTTAAGATCATTATGATCCAAGGGTAGGTTATGGTCGCGTCATCAACACACTATTATAATTATTATTACATAGATGTGAAAGTCGGTATGTTAAGATATTTGATCCTAATTAGGCCCAGACTTAAAATATTTTAACTTTTTTTTACGTTCACGCGGGGAAACCGCTAGCAGAAGTTATTTCAAATAAAAACTTTCAACTTCGAGGCATACCTTCTGCTTAGCGTTTTCTCAAATAAGTACATCAAAATCTAACTTACCTGATTACCGGATGCCTCTTTGCCAACAAAATATATAATAATAATAATAAAACTGGAGCCCTAACCACCGGTAGCTTTGACCCTGCTCCCGACACCGGTGGACTACAATTTTTTATAATTTTTAATGTTTTTTTTTTTCTGTGTTTTGTAAGCAATGTTTTAAATTATAATCTATCATCATCTGCCTAGTCTTTTCCCAACTATCTTGGGGTCGGCTTCCAGTCTAACCGGATGCAGCTGAATACCAGTATTTTACATGGAGCGACTGCCTATCTGACCTCCACAACCCAGTTACTGTGTAATACGATACCCCTTGGTAAGACTGGATGTCAGACTTTCGTGCTTCTAACGACCCGTAACGACTGTCAAAGATCCACGATTGACAGCCGGGACCAACGGCTTAACGTGCTTTCCGAGGCACGGAGAAGTCTCGGTATGTAAAGATGGTCACCCATCCACGGACCAACCCCGGCAAGCGTTGCTTAACCTGATAGATCGACCCGTGCGGCTGTTATTACTTTAGCCACGAGCTCCTAATAATACATGAAGTTATAATGACGAATAACTACCGGCAACACATTCTAGAGGACGGTACAGTTGACATCTATGGCATGCCACCGGCCTAGGGAATCAATCTAACACATTATTTCAGGTTGTTCTCGTTTAGATAACAAAGACTATTTACGTAGATACTAACTTGTAAGCAATCAAACATCTATTGTGTCTGCTAACTAGATGCGCGACGGGTTAAATACAATCTTGTGGAAACGGAAGTACCGTATTATACATACGTAGGTATGTGCCCGCCTAGTTCTTAAATGAAAATGGCAATATCACGTCATACTGGGATAGGTCTATCATCACTGACAGGTCTATTGCCAATGAACCTGACATAGTGGTGATAGATCGACTAGAGCGTCGCACAATGATTGTTGATATAGCGGTCCCTCATGATGAGAACCTCGTAAAAGCTGAGATAGATAAGCAAGAAAAGTTTCTTGATCTGGCTCGCGATGTTGTCGACATGTGGAAGGTGGATACAGCACACATTGTGCCGCTAGTCGAGGCGGCGGCGTTGGGCAGTTGGATCAAGGGCTTGATCCAGAAAGCAGTACTCCTGGACACGGCACGTATTGTTAGGAGATTCCTCTTAGCTTGGACTGTAACCCCGACACCGGTGGACTACTTAGCTTACAAAAATGTAAAAAATATTTTTTTTAAAGTTAATATATAAAAATCTAAAAAATATTATATAAAATGTAATAAATGATATAATAATACACCTGCCGAGGTTCCTCTTTGGAGCCCTGACCACCTGGGCTACTATTTTTTTATATTTTTAAATGTTTTTTTTTTCTCAGGTACCGCCATCACACCGGCGGTGTTACGGTAACAATAGATTTTCTATTGTGTCTGTTTCTCCGGTAATTGACATATTAATCTGTTATTATCACTACATATTATAAAACAATGACCCCGCCGCGTCTGTACGCGATAAACTCAAAAACTACTAAACGGATTTTCATGCGGTTGTCACCAATAGACAGTGATTCATGAGGAAGGTTTAGGTGTAGGTATTTGTACCCGAGCGAAGCTGGGGCGGGTCGCTAGTAAGAAATATTTTAAAATGTAAATTATATGTACAGAAAATGAATAAACGAAATAATACGTCTAAGAAAGTTCTCGTTAGGAGGCTGGAGCAAGGGATTCAGAAACTGGTACTTCTGGATACGGCTCGCATTATTAGAAGTTTCCTCTCTCTGGAGCCCTGAGCGTAGCTGGGACCCTTTTCCCGATACCGGTGGTTTTTAATGTATTTTTTTATTTGTTTATTTTTTTATGTTTAAAAATGTAAATCATATTTAAAATGCAAAGTCAATTCATAAACAAACCAAAAGTAACAATTAATTTATTGCGAGTAGATTCCGACAGCAGCATGCCCACGTTACGTCGCGTTTGGCTTGCTATTAATCATTGCCAACGATGGGGTGGCAAGTGGGGAAGCCAACAGATTACGTTAGTTTTGGGACATTCTCAAAAAAAACATTATTTTTGGAAAAAGTTCCAAAATCCCAATGAAAAAATGGAACCCTTATAAGATCACTTATGTGTCTGTCCGTCTGTCATTCTGTTGTCCGTCTATCACAGAGAGTAAAACTGAGTCTAAATAAAAATATACATAAAATATTTCTTTACTATATTACAGGAAAACCTCTAAAAACATGGTAAAAAATATGGTGCGTTCGGAACACTTTCCGCGCGATTTCGACTCGCACTTGGCCGTTTTTCTTTTTGTAGAGTCATACAATACTTTATTTATACTAATATTATAAGCAGGTAAAGTTTGTGAGGTTGTAGGGGGTAATCTCTGGATCTACTGAACCGATTTTGAAAATTCTTTGACCAATAGAAAGCCACGTTATTAGTGAGTGTCATAGGTTATAATTTTAAATCCACGCGGATGAAGTCGCGGGCGAAGTGCTAGTATGGAATAAATTGCGACGTTAAAGGCAAGGTATAAACTAATTTGTTCTTGAGTTGTCTTTCAGTAAAAGACGTAACTTCTCTAATTTTTTTTATTATTTTTTGAACAAGAGGATCGGCACCAATACCTATCCATACATCGCAAATATACTTTAATAAATAAATAAGTATTCCTCCCGACCGCATTTTTATCACACTGGTTAATCTCAACGAGATAAGCCAAATACGCAGGAGATATTATAGTACACAGGTGTACTCTCTGTTCAACAAATAAAATATTTGTATTTTATACTTTGATATTACAGTTAATTCCATTTTCATACTTTTAAGTATTTTAGTCAGCAAATGTCTTACTTTTCTATTAAAAGCTGCGCACCCTAGTCCTAATGCCTGTTAACAGCGAAAACAATTTTCAAGCAACAGGCGGAGTACATAATGAACTGTTTCCAACTGTTTAACGATACATTTATTATAGTTCCTTTTTTAAGAAACTTTTCACCATGTAAACTATGTAAAAAAAATTAAGCAAGTTTATGACAAGTTTTTTTAATCACGTTAGCCATAAATTAAATAGTTTTCCCATAAAAACTTCCTAACTAAATAAAAAGTTTCCATTTCACTTTCTTCTAAACTCCAAGCTTTCATTCATAAAAACTATCAAATAAAACTCCGCCATTTGTTCGCAGAGCCGTGGAAAGCCGCGATAGATGATACGAATCAATTATGAGGAGTCGGCCGAGTCGCGCACGCACTAATAGAATAGCTCGCGTGACTGCATGCGGTACGAGTAGGGCGTAGCGTCGAGTGAGATGGTCCTGTGGCAGTCCTCGCAGCGGCCTATGTACGTGAGGACTGTGTGGGTGGGCGGCTTCCGACACGCCATCCTCTCGAACGACGACCCCTACCTGCACCGCCTGCACGCCAAGCGCCGCCGCCCCGACTCGTGCGCCAGCTGCTCCAACAATACCAAGAGCTCGCGCCTCAGCCAGCGCTCCGACGACGAACAAGACAGCGTGAGGAAGCTCCACCTCGTGCTCACCAGCGACAAGTCGCGCATCAACCAGCGCCCCGCCACCTCCGGCGCCATCGAGCACCTCAACTTGCACGGCGTCGACCCCGACTTTGACGACGAGCTCATCGTCAAAGCCAGTCCGCAGCCCCTGAACGAGACTAACCGCACCAACTACAATAGCCTCACCATCAACATGAGGAACTTGAGAGCTAACAAAACGTCCAGAACCGACGCTAAGGACAACACCGAACTTTCCGAACGTGTCCTGCAATGGCTGGACTTAGCTGGCAAGATAGACTTATTGGCACCAGACAACGTGGAGCGCATGGCGCAGCCACGACACAGCTGGCCAGAACTTCAACGTCGGAGCCAAAATTTGTCGAAATCGAAAACAGCAATCGACATACATAAGGAGGCAGGGCGAACATCGCCTAAAGGGGCCGACAGTCCAAAAGCGCAACAAAGTGGGGCTATCGATCGGCACGATTTTTATGTGCCGACGTCTGCGAACACGATCGAGAACTACGCGCGGCAGTCACGGAACCCCAAGAGCACGCCACGACACGAGATCATCGCCAAAATAAAAGACAACCACAACAAAACAAAGTCCAGAGAGTTACGAACGAACGTCTCGGAGACAAGGCTCAAAGTCATCAATGAAAAGAACGCCGTTGAGAAGCAATACGCAGAAATGCTGAATAAAAAGCTAATACCAGATGTGAGCAAGAACCCAAAGCGACAAGTACACATTTTCATGCCAGAGCTGCCCAAGAAAATAGAGTCAACCCCGGCTAGTAGGACCGAAAGTTTACTATCACAAACCTCGTGTAAAAGTTTGAAGTTTGACACCACAATAAAAAAGTAAATCTTTAGTTTGTGAATCATTTCAATAACTTTTAATGTGAAAAATTATGTTTATTATGCAAATTGGTTACAAAGAACACTTTTACACGTCAATGCTTTATGTCAGTTTAAGTTAATGAGGCCGGTGTTTCCTAGCTGACTAACATAAACATAGGTAAACTTAACTAACACCGAAACAAACTCAGAGGCCAAAGTCTCTTTTTAACCGACTTTCGAAAAAGGAGGAGGTTCTATGTTCGACTGAATGTTTGCTTTTTTTTATTATTTATGTCCACCATTTCTTCTTCAGTTCTGGACCGATTTTCAAAATTCCTTTTTTATCCGAAAGCATATACTCCCGAGGTGGTCCCATATAAATTTTATCGAAATCGCTTTAGCGCGTTTTGACAAACTGAACAAAAACGAAAAATACGTATACCTAGATGACGTTTTTGTTTTCTCCAATTACGAGTATGTTTAAATTCCACGTTCCATTTTATTGGAGTTTTTAGTTCTGGGGTATAACAACTAAAAATTGAAAATTAAAAAACTTTTTACAAAAAAAAAACAACCTACTTCCAAAAAAGAAAATACACTAAAAATTAAAAAATAACTTTAATTTCGGAAGTCGGTGTCAAATAACGAAGAAATAAAATACAAACACCGACTTCTTCGTCTCTTCTTTCGTATTTTCTTTTTTGGAAGTCGGTTGTTTTAAAGTGTTCTAATCCATAAAATACGTACTAGTCAAATAAGGTAAGTAAGGAAGCTAGTCATACATTTACTAAACACACTTAAAAACTTTGATATCATAATAGAACCATATTACCAGATTAAAGAAAGAAAGAAAAATTCTATGGACTTGTCTATACGGTTCCTTAGACTTGGCTGATTCACTGCGCGGTTCTAAAAACGAATGCCAGCTGCAAATAACTAACAAATGGAACTTTATAGTACCTACTATTAGTATACGATGTTTATTACGGCATTCTTATTACTTCATCGTGAAATAGTATAGTTAATTTTATTTTATTGTGACCTATTTCCTGCTTGAACGAATACAAAATAATGAGATAATTGAACTCCACAGGGTGTAACGAAAATGCGTAGTTTTATTTTAAATACCGCTTCTGCCCATACAGGGTGTAAGGGGAACGCTTCCGAAGCCAGAACGTAGATTATATACAACCTAAATGCAAACGGATGCCAGTAACCTTTCGCTTTATGTCGGTGTCGCTTGGACGTAGGGTCGTTGGCTACGCGGCCGTCGGCGAGCGCGCGTGCACTTTAAACTCGTGTTAATGCGCGAGCGTCAGCTGATATTTTACGAATACATTGTAAGTTAAAGTTGTAAAGAAAGAAAGTGTCTTTAATCGCAAATAACGGTTTTATTTAACCGTTCTCACAGTATAGTGAACGCAAAATGCAAAAAAAAATTGTTTAAAAAAAAAAACAGATTTTTTGTTGGTATCGTATCCAGAATCTCTAGCCTTATCACCTGTCTCCGTTTTCGGAAGCGTTTTCCTTACACCCTGTATACAGAACCACTTTCTTCAAGAAAGTAATAAGTAACTAAAGTCGAAACAAAAATTGAGCTTCCATACTAATTTTGATCAGCTGACGATAACTTTCAACGGAATGTCCAATTTTTTTTGGGAATTAATTATGGTTGATAGTTTTTCATTTCCATGGACAGAAACAGCATCTCAAATATGACCATTTCTGTTACGCCTTGTAATGAAATGATGATGATAAGACTTCTAAAACTCTTCGACTTGTAAAATTGAACAAAACTTTAAAAAAAGAAAAATTACGAGTCGATTTTGTGAGGATGTATGTTTGTTACTCTTTGACGCAAAAACTAGTGAACGGATTTTGATGAAACTGTACAGTAATATCGCTGAAACATCAGAATAACATATAGGCTTTTATTTATAATGGGGAGAAGTACTAATACCAAGCCGCTGACATAAGCTAGTCCTACTAATCCTACTAATATTATAAAAATGTGAAAGTTTGTGAGTGTGTGTGTTTGTTACTTCTTCACGCTCAAACGGCTGGACCGATTTGGATGAAATTTGGTATGTAGATAGCTAGAGCCTGGATTAACATATAGGCTACTTTTTATTCCGGTCTAGGCGGGTAAAACCGCGGGGCGCAGCTAGTATTATAAATGTGAAAGTTTGTGAGGATGTTCCTATGTTTGTTACTCTTTCACGCAAAAACTACTGAACTGGTTTTAATGAAACTTCACAGTAATATTGCTTATACATCAGAATAACACATAGCGACGGTGAAGTGCCAATACCTCTTAACTGACATCATCCGGATAATCACTTTTTTATCGCTTTGAAGTTAAGGGCGTTTTTCGCATGAATTAGTAAAATCTCCGAAGTGTATTTTTAGTTGCAACTGAACTAAATTATTTTTTTTTTAATTTTTAGTGTACATTTTTTAATATTTAGTGTATTTTTTTTTGAAAGTCGGTTGTTTTTTTTTGTAAAAAAGTTTTTTATTTTTCACTTTTTAGTTGTTATACCCCACAACTAAAAACCCCAATAACATGGAACGTGGAATTTAAACATTTGGAGTACACGAAAACGTCATCGAGGTAAACGTATTTATCGTTTTTGTTCAGTTTCTCAAAAAGCGCTTAAGCAATTTCGATAAAATTTATATGGGACCACCTCGGGAGTATATTCTTTCGGATAAAAGAAGAATTTTGAAAATCGGATCACAACTGACGGAGAAATCGGCGGACATACATACGGCGTTATAACTAAACCAAGGTGTCTGTTTTATGGCATTACATCCCTACTTTTATGGAACTACTACACTATCATAGTATTTATTAATGCAACATAATAATTAAAGCCTAATGTTATTATTACTCTTAATAAATTAATATATTATTAATTTTCAACTTCTCAAGAGATTAAACGCTTTTTCAGTTTTTGTAAATTTTTGACTTCGTCAGTTAGGAGTTATTGGCACTTCTCCGTCGTAGGCCAATTTTTTATAATACTAATTCCACCCGGGCGAAGCCGCTGACAGAAGCTAGTAACTAAATAAATAAACCTATGTACTACGAGTATATGCATACATTAATAAACAAACCTATGTACTACGAGTATATTAATAGTATAATAATAAAAGCCTTTATTCGTTGACCAATAAGTACAGTTTAAATATTATCACTTATAATACCACAAGAGCTTCAAAATTATCGGGTATTTCCGTTCGTTGCAAACAAATGAAGGAGTCAAGTTTTTCAGGTTAAAAAATCACGAGCGCGAAGCGCGAGTGATTTTTGAATTTATAAAAAAAAATTCCTGAAAAACTTGACGATTTTATTTGTTTGCAGGGAACCTATCGGGAAATACCAGATAATTTTGAAGCTCGTGTGGTATTCGGGGGATTATTTTTCCGTCCCAAATGTCGGCCAATAGAATTGCACCATTCGACGTCACGTGGTACAACCTAGAAAATTTTCAAAAAATTTTCAGTATAATACCATGTAGGTTGTACCACGTGACGTCGAATGGTGCAATTCTATTGGTCGATATTTGGGTCGGAAAAATAATCATTGTAATTTTTAGCAACCAGTTTTTTGATCAGGTTGTCCTTCCACATAGGCCTTCCCCAGTTTCTTCCATTCAACTCTGTCACGAACTAGTCTTCTTCTCCTACGAGTATATGCACACATAAACCCACGCTTTCTTCCCATGGCAGGCAGACACTACAGAACGCTATCACCGACTGCTAAGATCCTTACATACTACGAGTACCTTTAACTTTTGCTTCGTTTACATTCATCCATCTGGGCATACACGCACGCCGCATAAACGTAAAAATATGTGTGAGGTACAAATATTTTTTTTTTCTTTTTAAGGGTTCCGTACCTCAAAAGGAAAAAACGGAACCCTTATAGGATCACTTTGTCTCAAGCTGAAATTTATATCAAATACTCAGGTCTACTAATCAAACTTCTAAGCGAACACAATCAAAAGATACAGCCGTTTATGCTGCAAATGTTCGACACTCGCAAGGGAATCAAAATCTACAGGGTACTTCCCGTGAACTCAGAATCTTGAAATTTGATACGAAGCAATGTCTTATAGCACATATAAAGGGAATATTGCGAAAAGTATAAATTTTTAGTTACGTCATATAATAAAAATATTTTTTACTTATACAGGGTGTAACGGAAAGGTGTGGTCATATTTTAAGAACTGCATCTGCCCATCGATATGAACAACTTTCTTCAAGAAAATCCGAAGAAATTATAAAAAAAATGTTTTACCTCCCATACAAACATGATCAGCTGATAATAACTTTGTATGGAAAGTCCAATTTTGTTTTTGGGAGTTTCCTTTTTTTTCTTAGAGATAGTTGTTCATTTCCATGGGCAGAACCGGCTCTTAAAATATGACCACACCGTTCCGTTACACCCTGTATACCTACAGGTTTGTACGGAACCCTCAGTGCGCGAGTCCGACTCGCACTTGGCCGGGTTTTTTCTTTTACCAATGGCTAAGGATATATAAGCATAGTATAATCAGCCTATAATGTTCCCAATGACACAGAACACACACACACACACACACACACACACACACACACACACACACACACACACACAGGACACAGGTCTCCTCTCTTCACAGACAACTGAAGAAACACGGGTGGGTTTTAGTCAGTAAGAGTCTGACACGCCCTCCCGCGCCACCCAGAGCGGGCAAAGTTATTTGATGATTTCCCATTCGGGACTGGAGAGAGATCAGGCGCAGGACCAACGTCTTTCCGTGCTTTCCGAGAAACGGAGAGGTCACACTAACAACTTCTAAACTCCGGTCTGCTCTGAGTCATTCCTAATAGAAAAACCCAATAGTACTTTTTACCCGACACGGGAAGTGAACCGCAAGTGCCACTGCTGAGTGTGAGGTCCTGCCTCACACTCAGCAGTGGCACTTGCGACCACGAGACCAATCATGCAACCCTATCTTATATTTAGGTACCAAATATGGTGCACAGAGGCCCGTTCCGGAGTGATATACAGCATGTGACAAAAACCCTGTCCTATCCAATAAAGGCTATTTCTGGTTTAACATACGTACTAGAAAAAATAATTTTAAAAAATGTAACTCCTAAAAACCAAAAGTTATAGATTTTTTATTTTTATAAAATATGCGAAATTTAACACTAAATATGGCAAATTTTCAGAAGTTGACAACACTCCACCGGCCGGCGAAATCTTTTCATTTTTACCTATTTTTATTTCAAAAGATACCGCCCCGCACAAGCCGCGCTGTCGGTACTCTTTGACAAAGGATCAAAAAGACCGTCTCGCTCAGGCAGCTTCTTTGACACAAAACTGTAGGTGAACTTTGTCGAGCGCTCAGTGTTGCCTGTGTTAAGTTTTTCTTTTTTTTTAATTAACAATTCGTATCCATTAAATGATTACGTATATGTGTACGCAGTACGATACCAAATAATACCCTTCAGGATCGGACAGGGTTTTTGTTACATGCTGTATAAGAGGTAACGGGGGCGGGAAAAATTTGGTGATCACCAGGGTGGTTTTAGTGAGGTAAGAATTCCACACTCCTTGGTTTTTTCCCCAAAATGCCAGGATCCTTTTGAAGGTCCCCGAAAGCACAGATAATATAATACTAGCGTGCAGATGCCTCATTCCATACAAAGAAACGGTACCGCCGTAACTACGGGTTTACGTCTGGCACAAGTAACTTTTATTATTCGTTCGGGCCCGTCCTCTACACCTCGCTAGATGGTGTTAGCAGCGACGGCTTGCAAGCTGAATGAATTTACTTACAAGTCTTACCAATATTTTCACACACATTAAGGAATTATTTTATTGTATTTTTGGCACTTCATAGCAGTTTTACTGTATCAAAATATGTCATTATTCAAATTTTAAAGAGGCGAATGGATAATCTCTAAAACTTCAAACAGCGCCATCTATTGGTACAAGAAAAATATAGATGTCTAAAGCTTCGTTCCAATAATCGTCTAAATTTTAATTACAAGCCAATTATTCCACAATGTTATGCTAAGGGCAGTTTATTAAATAAGAAAATACAGTTTTTACCATATTTATTTTCAAAATATTAATATTTCTTGAAACTTCAGTAAGAAATCGATGCATATTACGCCATCTATTGAGATTTATTTGAACTAAATTTTCTTTTTTCGACATGAGACCCCGTGCCGAAAGGCACAAAATACGGTCCTACACAATTATATTAACCAACCTTAGACTTACCGAGTAGCCGACGGTAGCGACATCTCTAGCTTGAAACCGTGACCGCAGCGGAGGGTCGAGAGGCTGCCCGTTATACCTGGGCACTGGCAGACCTAGCGCTATCACACGGAAGTTCTCGTCCACGCGGACTAGGCGCCATTTTGACACTTCTTCGGCACCATGTTCCTGAGAAGATGAGAGATTTTAGTAACACAATGAATACTCAAAACTACTAAATTTATCTGTTCTGTAAATGGTATAAATTCAAGGGCCTTATTTATAAAAAAAAAATCGGTCATGGGGACTGCCGACAGAAGTGAAAACTTTAAAATAATGGTTATCTAAAACTATACAAAATTAAACTTTTCAGGTGGTCAATTTAACTTCACTTACTCCTACTACAGCACGTTGGCGACGCGAACTCACAAGATTTTACCCATCCAAAAAGAGCACGAAACGAACACGGACATGATACATGTCTGTATACGGTTGTTGGTACACAGGCCGCTGCCCGCTGACGCAATACTACTCGTGACTAGCAGATCGGTGACGTGAACCCATAAGTATTCCCCTACCAAAAACCGCTAAACACGGCTAAAGAAGTACACTTCAAAAAATCGAACCACAAGATTATTTTAAACACAGATTGGTAGATTCTTACATTAAGTCCAACTTTGTACCTTTGTGCATGACGTTTAAAAAAATAAATAAATTCTTGATTCAATTTTTCTATTGAGAATTTGAATTCAGAATCTGTAAATTAGTATTTCAAGTAATCATGGTTACATTTTTTTTACCCGACCTACCCATACTGATATACCAGTACTTGATGGATTTCAAAGTGATTTTCATCATTAAACTTAAAAACTCTATTAAAAAATCCATTTAATGGTATACAGGCCACATACATATTGGCCATCGATATGAGCAACTTTATTCAAGAAAACCTGAGGAAATTCTCAAAAAAAATTTTTACCCCCCATACAAATACTGGTCAGCTGATGATAACCAATTTTTTTTTTGTGAATTTTCTATTTTTTCATAGAGAAAGTTGTAAATTTCTATAGGCAGAAACGGTTCTTAAAATATGACCACACCTTTCCACTACACCCTGTATAATATGATTAAATTACCTCCAACAATTTATCATATCTAGCAGCCGGAACCAAAAACCGTCCATCTTCCAAGTGCATCTCCCTGTTTTCCAGCAAATTATTTAGCACTGGCAGCACATTGCGCTCTGCCTTCTCTATTCCTTCTAGAACGAGCACTCGACCTTCTACAGCAGCACGGACAGCACTCTGTGGGGTAATTTATATTTGTTAATGGTAATTCAATAGGGAATATGCATGAAAAAAAATATCTGTTATCTAACCGGTTTATCAATGAATATACTAAAATAGAGTACGAACAGTGAAAGCAGAATCAAAATTGATCGCAAATTAAACGAGATATAACAGTTTTAAACCAATTTATCTGCCCCCTCCCCCTCTAGAAAACGCTGTTTTCTATGGCAGTTGTATGGGCGTCATGTCCTTTGACGTCAAAGAACACGTCGGACTTCTCTTTATAATTATCAACTTTAAAGCTTTATAACTTCGTCGCTGATGATGATATTTTGTAAATTCCTTCATATTTGTTCACTATAGTTAATAAGTCTTCATTTGTACAAATAAAAAAATATCATGCATATTCCCATATTTGGTTATACAAATTTGGACTTTATTTTCATTGAGAGACGTTTCAAAATAAAAGTCTATGTGCAGTGAATCTCGTGCAGGCTGAATAAATGATACCAAATGGATAAGAGCTTTTTCATGAAAGCTGGCACAATGAATAAAAAGTAACTAAACTGTATTTGGGTCTAGGCTACTTAAACTATCCACAAATGTCTAGGAATATGGTGTCTCTTTGCCGAGATATTTGGAAGCAAAGATCGTTAATAAGTAAGTAATTTATTTCACAAAAAAGATTAGCCTATAGCAACAATAGAATAAGAACTTTAAGTTGAAATATCTCGGCAATGTGGCATTGGAATGTAATATCTCACTGGATTTTTGAAGTTATACTTCTAATGCGACTTCCAACAAGGTTGCGTTAAACGTTTAACGCTACTATGGAGGGGGTATGAAAGCACTGTTGCGTTAAAAGTTCAACGCTCCTGGGGAGGGGGAATAGAAAGAGACAGAGCGAGAGTGAATGCGTGGCACTCGAACGCATGCGCGTGGTATACCTGTTACAGGCCAGCGCGAGCGTTAGCAACGAGTAGCGTCCAATATTTTTAAGTAAGTTGAACCGACACTCTGAAGTTAGCTATGGTCATAAAGAATGATTGTTTTCCTTTTGTAAACTTTGTGACAGTCTGGTTTTTTATCTTGTTACGCCAAAGAAGTATAACTTCTTACGTGCGTACATAAGTACACACACACTTTGTTTTCTTTTTTTAGTTTGAGTGTACTTTTTTAGTTAGATACATCAGAAGGAAACCGGAATGTCCTAGAACCAAAAATTCGAAGACATGTGTCATCCACCAACCCGCACTGGGCCTGTGGTGGTATAACGACTCATTTCCTTTCGTAAAGAGGAGGCCTGAGTCCTAGCAAGGGGAACATTATAAGGCTGAGTATGCTTATAATGTGCCTGCCGATGACCACGATCTTGCTTGATGGCGAACGATCTTCAAGAAAAATAGCACAATTACATATTAGTTTCTATTTCACAGTTACCTGGTCAAAATACGTTGCAGTGGAGCTCTGGATTTCTCTCCTCTGTTTTAGGTCGGCCTCTGTTGTATCTCGAGACAGAGCCACGTACTCCAACTCTCTCTGTGTCAGCTCTAGGTACTGGAGAGCCACTTTTCTCCTAAAAGAGTTAGGTAGGTGATTAGAAGTAAAAAAAAAAAAACCGACTTCCAAAAATGAAAATACACTAAAAATTAAAAAATAACTTTAATTTCGGCAGTCGGTGTCAAATAACGAAGAAATAAAATACAAACACCGACTTCCGAAATTAAAGTTATTTTTTTTAAGAGACTTCCGAAATTAAAAAGTTTTTTTATTTTTCACTTCTTAGTTGTATACCCCAGAACTCAAAACCCCAATAACATGAAACGTGGAATTTAAACATACTCGTAATTGGAGAAAACCAAAACGTCATCTATGTATACGTATTTTTCGTTTTTGTTCAGTTTTTCATAAAACGCAGAAGCAATTTCGATAAAATTTATGTGGGACCACCTCGGGAGCATATTCTTACGGATAAAAAAGAATTTTGAAAATCGGTCCACAATTGACAGAGAAACCGGTGGACATACATAAAAAAAAATACAGTCGAACATAGAACCTCCTCCTTTTTCGAAATCGGTTAAAGGCCTTAATTCTTTTTAAGTTGCCCTTCTACTTCTATTACTATAGTGATTCGTGGGTTTTTTTTTTGGGGGGAGATGGGAAATCATCTAATGACTTCGCCCGCTCTGGGTGGAGCGGGAGGGCGTGTCATACTCTTACTAAAACCCACCCCTGTTCCTTCCCTGCCTGCGTGCCCAGGGGTGGTAACTCATTTTCAGAATTTATACGCTACCCCTAGGCATGCAGGCACCGGCCACGATGGGCCCCGTCAGTGATGGCTGACACTCATCTCTTTGAGGCGCGCGTGGAACACTACGCGCCGTCGACTCACGGGCCTGGTGCTGATCAGACGGCGAGCTACCCACTGCTCGCCGTCCGCAGGCCCGGGTAGTGTATCGTGAATGCGTTCACAAACATTGAAACTCACATCCACAAGACACCCAGACCCGGATCAACTACGACGTACGACGTACTACGACCTCGTATCTGTAGGCGGGTAGAGCGGGAATCGAATCCGCGACACGCAGCGAAGCACAATCGCTCAAGCACTCCGTCAACCGTGTCGTCAATTGATTATGGTGGTGAGGAGGAAGTCTACAAATGGACTAAAAAGACAAAAAATATGTGCTATTGAGTTTTAATTACGATTACGACCATAATATGTATGATGAACGGAGCATCACTAGAGAACGGCTGGACCGATTTGCCTGTTTTTTTTTTCTTAATTCAAGACAAGGTTTTTATTAAAGAAATTTTGGAAAATCGAGCACCCGTGTAAAGCTGGGGCAGCTAGCTAGCTAGCTAGGGACGCTAGTTTATTATTGAGGAAGATTAGAGAGGTAAATATATGTATAAGCCATTCCTAATCCTGGTAGAAATGGAGGTTTATTTAGAATAAACTCAAAGCATTTAGCATTTTTCATTTGTCAAGGACTTGGACAGTCAAAAATATGATAGAAATATTAAATTATTGTCATGTATTGGAACCAAAAACTTAATGTCGTAAAAAGTTCAAATTCCATTGCAACCAACATTTTATTAACACCTTATAACACAATATACTCAGTCATTGTAATTTTTATTATCACTGCTTTTTTTTTAGTTTTGTGAGTGTTTTTGTAGGCAAATTGCAATGAATGTGTTCTCTCGATATTCTGAATTGAAGTATTGTGCAATAAGTATGGTACTAGCTCATTTCTTACAAATTATTGAAATAATGAAATTCTGAAGGGTGATGGTATCGAGAATCCGATAGATGCCTATGTCCAGCAGTGGACGTCTTTCAGCTGAAGTGATAAGGATTATAATGATGATGATGAATTTCTGCCTCAAGCAAGTGTTGTGATTAATGCATGTGGCTCCTTTGATGATAAAGTCCTTGGCCCAGCAATGTGACAGATGCAGGCTGGTATTGCTTTTATTATTAGTCACATAGAAGCATAAGAGTATCATCTAGTCTTGTTCTTCCTCATTGCTAAAACATACCACATAGCAGTAATAACATTTTTGGCAAACATTGTGCACTTTCATCATTGCAAAGTCCAAAGTCCCAACTTTATCTATGTATATTGTACATTATTGGTGGTATTTGATATCAATATATTTGTGAATCAATGGATAATTCAATGTGTATTAAGATACACACTGGGTAGCACTTATGTTATAAAGCTCACCCTCACTACCTAGTTTGGTGTTTATAATGGATAGTAGCACTGATCTGATAACAAAAAATTATGTCACTTTATAGAAAGAGGCACACTCCCTGAATGCAATAGGCAATTTATTATCCCAGAAAAATGCAGATTCTATCTTGGTATTATAAATTCTACTACTCTAGTTTATGCAAATAAAAAAAAAACTAAGAAATTTGTTTTTAAGACTACAAAAATATTGGCTGCTGTGCTGTGTGTTAATCATGATTATTATTTAATATTTGACTGTAATAAGTACCTTATTACTGTCAAAACCGTTTTATACAACTTCGTTTATAATAACTAATTGGTTATACTCTTGAGTTATACATTTGTAAAGAAAAAGAATATTAAAGAAAAATACTGTATAACTTCAAAGTATGGCCAATTTGTAGGCGAATTTGTACCTTAAAAAAATGACTAGTTGTTATGACTATTGGTTTTTATGACCAAATAGTCCCTTTGATAATGTTATAAAAGATTTTGATCTTATGTGATAATGATAACATACCTGCTTGGCCCAGGCCTGCCCAGTAAGAACATGTCTTGGCCCAGTAAATCTTTTTGCATCATCCATCTTAGGTTTCTTAGTGTACTCTGTGATAAGGACTTAATTTCTGCATCTTCTATTGTCACTGAAAATATAAATTGATTGGTTGAGACGCAAAAAAAATTGTTATAATTTTTATTTTAAAAAAAAACCTAAGCTGTTTTTATAGGAAAATTATAACTTGTTTTATAAGATATGTACCCGTGCCTAATACATTTTCTTATAGAAAAAAAATACTTCCAGTCTGAAAAATAAAACTTTTTAAATTAAACTTTCTTGTTAAAATTCATTTCTGCTGTATGTAAAGTACAGAAATTAATTAGTCTTGGTATTTTTAAATTTTTTATGTAACAAATATCTACAGAAACATGGTTTTAACCAGTGTTTTGAGGTTATAAACTAAGTTTCAAGGTAAACACTTACAGTACTTCCGAGGCACATATTCAACCTTTTTGGGGATTTTAATCTCCTTGCTGACATCTCCTATAGTCACCTTATCTTCACTAGCATAACTTCTCACTGGGTTAGCCGCTAATATTGCTTTACGAGGACCCAAAATACGAATCAAAACATCAATCCTTCGAACTGTTACTGCGGGGTTATACATAGCTTTATTTACACGGAACTCACACTAGGTAATGGAATTAAGTATCTATTTTATTATTTAAGCCATTACGTAATTTATTAAAGCATATTTAATAGAAAAATTGCAATAATCTACAGGTCAAAGTCTAAAACATAATTGTCAATCTGACATTTCCTGTTTAACAGCTGATTTGAGCGCGTTCCAGGGAATTTTTTTTTTATATTTTGAATGATCTTTGACATAGATGTTTTGTCTCGCTTACTCTCAAGTGTGAAGTTGTGTGTTGAACCCACCGTGGTCAGAAACTATGGAAGCTCTGAATACGTTCAAAAGTAGCTCAATCTCAGGCTTCAATTTTTCTACTCTCAAGGCTTATGTAAGGCACCCCTTCTGCGAAGCAGTAACACTCGCGAAAGAAGAGGCAGAACGCGTGAGGAAGATGCAACGACGACGCCCTCACGCCCCTAGCCGCCGCAGGAGACGCCCAGGGCGTCGGGACACGCAAGCCGATTCCCGGCCACCGTAGGTGCAGGCTTGTGGACACCGAGTAATGGGTAGCTCGCCGTCTGTTAAGGACCAGGCCCGAATGAACGGCGCGTAGTTTCACGCGCGCCTCAGAGAGAAAGTGAGATCAGTTCTAGTTCCACCCTTATTATTAATCTGATCTACTTTAGATGTGAAAATTGGATTCAAATAAAATACATTCTGAACGAAACAAATTACTTTATTAAAGACTGACACCATTTAACTACGTATTCTATTAACATTAATTCTAAAATACTATTTGTAACTATAAAGTATCATTAATATTCATGTCTAGCGATCAAAGCATTTATTTAAAAAATATAACTTAAAAACCTCGTCTTAGATACTAAAACCAGTTTATAGTTTATCTAGCTAGAAAAACATTTACTATTAAAAGTATAAATATGTAGTTACAACCTCCAACATCACCAGTGAACATGCGCAGGGACAGTAATATTGAACCAGAACGGCGAAGACGCCATTAAATTATATGCCAGACAAACTGGAATCTGATTCAACAGTTTTTCTTTGAACTATCATTTTCTCTAGTCTTCTGGCACCATGTGTATAGTATCTTGTCTAAAAAAAACTTTTAACTAATAAGTCATGATTTTCCACCCTAGGACAAAAGGCCTCCCCTCCCCTTACTACCTATTCTACTTCACTTTTCTCTATCGAGGGCTAACTTTATTTACCAGTAGGTATTTATCAAAGGAGTCTAATCCCGCAATTTCCATCTGGGCCTGCCGCAATGTCGGCTGCCATGTGATGGGACCCATCGGGTCTAAACTTGTTAAGCAAAACTGACTTGGCTAAGCCAAAACTTGCATCCAGAATCCCATATGTAGTTTCTTTGGGATTTCATATCCAATCATTATAAAGTGCCCAGATGACCGAGCTTTGCTCGGTATTTTTTATTGGTAAATTATGTTTTTTGGAAATTATATAATGACATTGTAGCAGGTTTTCATTGCCTGAAAACACAGATAAAACGACGTTTTCTAAAAATGAAACCTAGCTAGTTCGATTTATCGCCCCCGAAACCCCCTGCATACTAAATTTCATGAAAATCGTTGGAGCCGTTTCCGAGACTCAGATTATAATATATATAATCATAACATACTAGAATTGCTCGTTTAAAGGTATTAAGTAGATTATATAGATAGATAGATTTCATGAAAATCGTTGGAGCCGTTTCAGAGATTCAGATTATATAATTATATTAGATTAGATAGATAGCTGGACTGTGTGAAAGATGATATGGGAAAAAAGGGGTGACTACAGAGATGACGACTGATAGAGAAGTATGGAAGAAAAACACATGTTGCACCGACCCCAAATAAATTGGGATAAGGGCAGGAGAATGATGATCAGATAGATAGCAAAGTAGATCACAATTTGGCGCGTAGCCAAATGAGGCGAACATACGGTACAGTACCTAGCGAACCCTACAGGTAATCTTTGTGGGTACTCCGTTCTATTCCTCCCAGACTATCTAATATAATTATGTCACCAAGTTATTACAAACACCGTAACTTTATAATATGTAACTTTATAATAACTTTACAATCGTACGATTGTAAACTCTTTCTTCTCGATAAGGCACGGATATATTGCAAACTAACGAATTTGGATGGGATTTGTTGTATATGAAATGTTTTGGTAACAATACTTCAATATTTATTATCCCGCAAGATTTACTCAAATTAACGGTTTTTTGCAATAATGCAGTGACATAAATATATTAACTGTCAATATATGCCTTTTGAGATCGCGATAGTCTTTAGTAGCCACTTGTAAACTTTTACTTGACAAAGAAATGGTGATGGAGCTCAGAGAGAACAACTGGAGCCAGACAAAAAGCGAAGGAGCTATAAAATATATTTCTGTCTTTTTTACTCTTACTACTGGCTTCTAATAAGTGTGTCCTTATTTTATTGACTTGTCTATTGTTATGTCTACGATTCCTCCCCGCCATGCTCATCCAATGGTTCAATTTTAACGCTCACAAAGTCAGTAGGTTCCAGCTCCACGCTGTGTTCGGCCGGATCTTTAGCTTCAATCTTTATCTCAATTTGCTTTTCTGTCTGAAGACTATCTGTTTTCTTTTGACTCTCTCCAGTCTTTTCATCTTCTGACTGAGACTTCTCTATTAGTGAGTCTAGTGTATCTTCTGTGGTCTGACTCTCTTCTCCATCTTCTTCTACAGGTTTATGTGATTCTACAGGTATATTAGCTACAGTAACGTAATCTGCTACTAGGATTTCGTCCATCGGTTTCTTTGGAGGAGGTCCGAATATGCTGGTCATGATCGATTCGTCTAGACCTAGGTTGCACTCTCTAGGGTCCAGCCTAGTGTAGAACTCTTTTATGTTAGGTTCGGTGCCTTTAAAGCCATGTCGACGTCGGAAATGTTTGATCATTGTTCTTTTCACTGAGTAAGCTTTTGGACACATTTTGCACTGTAACAAGGAAAATGTAAACAATTATTCTATCAACAATAAATTACTTATCATTGGACATCACAAACGTCGTTGACGCAAAACATGGTAAGGAAATCTGATTTTTTATGGGCCGACTCAGAACTGGCGAAGAGCAGCGAGCGCCACATGGATTTCACTGGCAAACAAATATCAAAGTTGCCAAAATCCCGGCGGCGCTGGTCAACGTCTTGTTGCAGATGAGACAGGTGTGTGTGTGAGGTATGTCGGTGTCTTGAACTTACTCTGATGGTCTTCAGTGTGCTTTGGGTGGTGACGTGGTGACGTAGCCCAGCGGGGCTGGTCAGCGTCTTGTGGCAGATGGGACAGGAGTGTGTGTGTGTGTGTGTGTGTGTGAGGTACGCTGGTATCTTGTACTTACTCTGATGGTCTTCAGTGTGCTGTGAGTGATGACGTGGTGACGTAGCCCAGCGGGGCTGGTCAGCGTCTTGTGGCAGATGGGACAGGTGTGTGTGTGTGTGTGTGAGGTACGCTGGTGTCTTGTACTTATTTTGATGGTCTTCAGTGTGCTGTGAGTGATGACGTGGTGACGTAGTCCAGCAGGGCTGGTCAGCGTCTTGTGGCAGATGGGACAGGTGTGTGTGTGTGTGTGTGAGGTACGCTGGTGTCTTGTACTTACTCTGATGGTCTTCAGTGTGCTGTGAGTGATGACGTGGTGACGTAGTCCAGCGGGGCTGGTCAGCGTCTTGTGGCAGATGGGACAGGGGTGTCGCGCGTGAGAGTGTGAGGTGCGCAGGTGACGCAGCATGTAGCGCTCGTCTTGATACTTGCGGTCTGGAAGGTAAAGTTCAGATAAATATAAAAGTCTTTCAATGTCTAAGATTAAGCTTAAACTAGAATGTCTCTAAAGCAAATTACTCAATGAATTTTGACCTGCCAGAATACATAAAATTAAAGGTTTTATGTATTCTGATCTTGTGACAGAACAACCCCTTTTTTAATGGTAAGTGAACTATGTTTCCTTTTGTTGTAAGTTAGCATTCTCAAGTGAGAATGCTAACTTAGCTCAGGGTTATAAAATATTAGTACGACAAATGTTAAAGATTTAATCGTATTATTTAAAATTTTACCCTTTAACCTTTCTCTGCCTAGTCTCAATAAAAAAACTGCGAGTTTGACTCGCGCGCTAAGGGTTCCGAACAATTATTCGAACCATTTCTTATAAGTTTTCCTGTAATCTTTAAGAACTAAAGTGTGGCCATTAGTGCTGTGCACTCCCTGAGGTATGCGCGCGGCGAGACGGGGGGGAGAATCGGCTGCTGCGCTCTGTCAGTGCGCCGTCAACGCTCGTGACGGCAGGTAGTGTCATCTGTATCGGACTGTCTATGTCAGACGCACATGAGATAAATATTCAAAGATGGGTCGTGCGTTATCTCGTGATATGAAGACTGTCATTTTTAAGGTGGCTGAATATTTTAAGAAAAGAAAAGCAGACAAAGAAAGCTTTGAATTTAAAAATGATGTGAATATTGCCAAAATCGTTGCGGAGGCTACGGGGTACAGCAAAAGAACCGTGCATAATGTGATTTCTGCGGGTTATTATCAATTGAAAATTCAAGTCAATTAAAATTTCAATCGCCAAAAAAACCAAAAGTTCTAAAGAAAAAACACGATGTGGATGATTTTGACCTTGGAGTTATCAGAAGAAAAATTCATCAGTTTTACGAAGTTGAAAAAAAAATACCAAGTGTCCGTAAGTTACTATCAAGTTTGAGACAGGATGGCATATTGAATTGTGGACGGGAATATTTAAGACAGCTTTTACACAAAATGGGCTACCGTTTCAAAAAATGCAAATCAAAGAGACATCTCCTTATAGAGCAGCCTAATATTACAGTGTGGCGGAAAAAATATCTTACACAAATCAGAAATTACAGAACGCGAAACCGCAACATATATTTTCTTGATGAAACATACATCAACGCCAGTCACCATGCCAGCAAATGTTGGCAATCATCGTCAGAACCCGGAATTCATGCTGATATTGGGAAAGGACGGCGATTGGTAATTCTCCACGCTGGGTGTCGAAATGGCTTAGTGGATGATGCATTGACTATATTCAAGTCAGATGCTAGAACCGGTGACTATCATGGAGATATGAGCGGACCTACTTTTTATAAGTGGGTAGATGAAAAGTTAAAAGATAAGTTGCTGCCGAATTCTGTGGTTGTAATGGACAACGCGTCTTACCACAGCGTTCAGGTTGAGAAGAAACCAACTATATCAAGCCTCAAAAGTCAAATGCAGAATTGGTTGCTACGCCATAATGTAGAATTTTCAGGAACCATGATAAAGGCTCAACTGCTACTTCTTATCAAAAATACACAAAAAGAACCCGTGTATAGAATTGACGAACTCTTGAAAGCCAGTGGACACACTGTTCTGCGTTTACCTCCGTATCATCCAGATTTAAATCCAATTGAGTTGGTCTGGGCTGATATTAAAAACAACATAGCCCAAAACTATATTAATTCTTCTCTAGACGAAAAGATAATCTTACTGGATAAATTGTTTTCGGAATTCACGGCGGAGAAATGGCAGAGATGCGACGATCATGTCCAGAAAAATGAAAATGATTACTGGAGTCGCGATAGTAGGTTCGATAATGTTATCGATTCATTCATAATAAATTTGCAAGACTGATTCAAGTTCCGGTGGCGAAGTGGAAGATGAAGTTGAAACAGAATCTATGTCAGAATAACTTTCGTTAGAATATATAATTGTTTGTAAATATAAAAAATGTTCAATAAAACAAGTCCTGCTTTGAATTATAAGTTTAGTTCTTATTTTCACCAGTATATTTTTAATAAAATATGAGTATATTTGGGTTAAATTTTAATCAACTAAGTAAGTATAATATATTACAGGTAGATAGCCTCCGCCCCGCCACAAGTCTTGCCTTAGAAATGCAAACTGATATCGTAAGATCTGTCCGACATGTATCGATCTCATGTGAACTCATGCACTTTTTTCTTCGCCTCCCACCTCGCCGCGCATACCTCAGGAAGTGCACAGCACTAATGGCCACACTATAGTTTGAGTATTTATTTCAAAATCATAGGCTCAGTACTTTCGGAGATAAGGGTCCCTTACAGTAAACCTTTTTTCATTCAAAAGAACTTACCACACAAAGGACACTTCACCAGCTCCTTCTTAGGTTCGTGTATCTTCATGTGTTCTCGCAGCGAGCACGCACTTGTGAACAACTTTGAACACACCGTGCACGTTTCCAAATCTGAAAGTATAAGTAGAACGAATCAGTACAGGTCGAACCAAAGTTGTTGGCGTGTGTGAAGTTAGCTGCGAGTGCAACTGCGCGCAGGTACAGTGAAATCGATAGTAACACACACACACACTGGCGCGACCCCGCGTGGTTCGAGTGTATGTGAGGGAGAAGGCGCGCGGGGGCGTGCGCCGCCGCCACGTCCCTGTACGGGACGTACAGGGATATTATACCTAAAAATTGCGTTTTGGGAATCGAAACGTACGATGTTCCCACACGCCATTAGATTTGAATTATACTGTAGGTAGAAGCACAGTACAGTAGTAGGCTGGGGAGATTCGTGATTAGCTAAATAACTATAAAGCAGGAACGAAAGGGAATTCGGGGTTATATTTCTGATGATGTTGTTTAAAATCTAGTCTATTAATACAACTGCTTACATCATGCTTTCGGAAAAAAGGTATGAAATATTTTTAATCAGGACACCATCTATGTTCAATGCTTACTTTCTCCAGTATGTTTTCTGGTGTGATACGTGAGTTTGGACTTCTGCACAAACGTCTTCCCGCAGTACACACAAGCGTACGATGTCTCTTTCAAATGAGTCCTGCAAAAGAAATACACAAGCTAACTTTTAATACAATTCATCGATCATGTGCTGAAAAAAAAATGTGAATATGAATAACATTTGCTAGGAGACCTGACATTGCGAAAAAGTAACATTTCCTTAATTTTTTATTGGTAAAGAAGATAAAGCACGAGAGAGGAGTTGCTGGAAGGATTTAGGGGAAGACTGCCAAGCAGTGGGATAATGTAGGATAGTAATAAAAAAAGAAAAATGAAATATTTTTGTATGAAACAGTAGATGTTGTTTCTATATTTTAAACTTAGCCGCTTTACTTTATATGCATATTGACTTGTCCGAACAATCGTGTAGAAGACAGTTCTCTTTGTAAGGGGTAGACAACCTGTGGTATAGTTCGATTCAAATTTAATGACGTGTGAAGTTCGCGTTTGACTGCGCAGTACCCTACCCTTCAACCGCGCTGTCACATGAATTTGCTACTGCGCAGCGACCCGCGGAGTGTTCCGATCCACCGTAATCTTTAACCTGTACCTCAGGTAATGCAGGTATCCATAAAGAGAGGTGACCACCAACAATCAGATGAGCTGCCTGTTAAATTTAATTACCACTTAATGGCACTAAAAATTATTCGTATTACCTGGTGTGTGAGTTACAAGCTCCTTTATCAGCAAAGCTGCGGGGACAGTGCGGGCACATGTACGGACGCTCGCCGGTGTGGCGGCGCTCGTGACGTAGCATGTTGGAGCGCTGCACGAAGCGCATGGGGCAGTACGAGCACGCGTGACGCGGGCCCTCGTGGATCTGGACGTGTTCCCGGAACGAGTCGCGTTTCTGGGTCATGTCAGTCGAGTTGATTAATTTCAATTTAATTTCAACCTTATTTTAGTAACAATTGAAGTCAAGTTCCGTGTTTATCATTAAGGTTATGGTATTATTTTTGGAAAGTATGGTTTTAGGCTCTGAAGCCAAGGCATAGATCTTGGAGGCTTTCCAGCCTAATCAGGAAAAGAGAGGCAAATTAAAAAAGTTGTTTTTTTTCAAGTTGTTAAGGGTGATCGACGGATACCGGTCGATAAAAAATCGACCGGTCGACGTCGACTAATCCATTCTACCATCGATCGACGCTCGATCGATTGGTGTACCTAGTAGAAACTATCGACCGACGTCGACTAATAGGGTATTTTAATCTATATGATAAAAAAAAAACTAAAAATATATTATTGAGATAGCTTAGGCAAAAAGCAACCGGCAAATCTTAGTTTTAGTTCATAAAATAATAAAATAAATTTTAAAATTCAATTCAAAGTTTTCAGTTTTATTAATCTGTTTTTTTAACACCATGGAATAGTAGCCGCTATGTTATACGTCATACGGCTATGTAAACTGTAAAGTTTCAACTGTCAACTGATCAGCGTATCTATACTTTGTACTTTTATTTACATAACCAACTCACGTCATGACCATAGAGCAATATGGCGTCCACTGCGTCCAGCGTTTTCGTTAAATTACGCGCGGAATTTGAAAATATAAAACCTAAATGCATTTTTATGGCACTTATTGATTGAATAAAAATTTTGTGTTTTTTTTTTATTGGTTTAATAGCACTATAGAATCTAATTGAGACACTTTTCAAAAATGGGTGAAATACCCTATTCATTCTACCATCGATTGATGGTACCGATCGACGGTCGATCGATTGATGACGAAACTATCGATCGACGTCGACTAATGCATTCTACTATCGATCGATGGCATCGATCGAAGATCGTTCGACTGGTGTAATTACACCCCACGTCATGAAAAGGGCAGGTTTGATTATGCAGTTTTAGTAGAAAAAACTATGACTTATTTCACAGAACATTTTCTAACGTTCTTTTTTAAAACTTTACCCCATATTAGAAATTACTCCTGTGTCGTAGTTGCGTTTACAAACATTACACACATACAAAAGACACCCAGTACCGGAATCTGTATGTCGTACAAATATTTTTTCCGTGCGGGAATCGAAGCCGCAACAAGCAGCGCAGCAGCCAATCGCTCAACCACTGCACCAAACGTGCCGTCAAAAATGAAACAAAGCCACTCTTACCAGGAAAGTCTTTCCACAGTAAGTACAGGTGAAATTCTGCTTGTTGGGCAGATGGTCTTGCTTGTGCATGTATAGCGATGATTTGTACTGGAACGACTTCCCGCACTCCGAGCAGTCGAACGGATGCTGGCCAGGGTGACTTATGAGGTAGTGGAGCTTTCTGGAACAGAGGTTACTGATTTAGTGAAGAGGAGATTGAATATTTTACAGTTATTATTGCCAGTGGGATAAAGTACAACCAAACAATGTTCAAGAAGTAAAATATGACGTTTAACGGCGACAGCGCTAGTGTCAGGATTTTACCAGCCTGATAGCGAATTTTACATGATTCTAAACATTCACAGTTTTTAAGTAGTCTGCCGTAGATGGTGGCAATTATTTGAGTTTAATTTCAGATTTGCTGAAAAATTATATAGTTTTTTAGGGTTCCGTACCCAAAGGGTAAAACGGGACCCTATTACTAAGACTCCGCTGTCCGTCCGTCTGTCTGTCTGTCTGTCTGTCTGACTGTCCGTCAGTCACCAGGCTGTATCTCATGAACCATGATAGTTAGACAGTTGAAATTTTCACAGATAATGTATTTCTGTTGCCGCTATAACAACAAATACTAAAAAACAGAATAAAATAAATATTTAAGGGGGCTCTCATACAACAAACGTGATTTTTTTGCCGTTTTTATAGATAATGTTACGGAACCTTAGTGCGCGAGTCCGACTCGCACTTGGCCGGTTTTTTTATATTGTCTTTGAACGCTGATCTTTTGATTCTGGCGTCCTCAATTTTATTACAAACATTAACCTACTTGTGGGGCAGATCCCACCTCCCTCCACTGTAGGTCCTACCCGCCTTGCGGCATACGGACCTTGGAGACACACTCCGGCAATTGCGTGACTGCGTATGTCTTTACAGATTGCTCTACCGGAGTGTGCTTTGTAAACTCCACAATTCTTTTACGTGTACCCTTCTTCTACCACTTGTGGGGCAGTCGTGTCAGGCTCACCTCTCGTCCATAGTGTGCAGCACCTCCCTGCACAGCTTGCACTTGAACTTGCCGGGCCCGTGCGCCTGCGCCATGTGCGCTCCACACGCGCGCGCGCTGCTGAACTCGCGCCCACACGCCGCGCACTCCACCGCTCGCTCCGGACGTTGCCGAGTTGAGTGCATCGTCTGGAAAGCGGGACACATTTCATCATCATCCTCCTGCCCTTATCCCAATTTATTTGGGGTCGGCGCAACATGTCTTTTTCTTCCATACTCCTCTATTAGTCGTCATCTCTGTAGTCACCCGGGACACATTTAAGAATGTAAAATTTTATGTAGATTGTCTAAGGTGGAAGCGCCAAGGTGGCCCGCGAAATTCAAATTTTCTTACGTTTTTTGCAATAGGCAGGTCAGTGTCAGGTTGTTGTCTTTGTCAAAATTTGATTTGTGGCCGTAGCAAGTATGTATTTATCCTACTAATATTATAAATGTGAAAGTTTGTGAGTGTGTAGGTATGTTTGTTACTTCTTCACGTTCAAACGGCTGGACCGATTTGCATGAAATTTGGTATGTAGATAGCTTATAGCCTAGATTAACATATAGGCCTATAACATATATACCTTTCATTCCGGTCTAGGCGGGTAAAACCGCGGAGCGCAGCTAGTATAATTATAATCATTAAAATCATCAATACAACTCTTTCAGTTAGAATTGATTTTTTTTTTTTTTTTTGGGGTGTTGGGAAATCATCCAATGACTTCTCTCTGGGTGGAGCGGGAAGGCGTGTCAGACTCTTACTGACTAAAACCCACCCCTATTTCTTCCCTGCCTGAGTGCCCAGGGGTGTGGCAACTTATTTTCAGAATTTATCCGCTACCCCTAGGCACGCAGGCACCGGCCACGATGGGCCCCGTCAGTAGAATTGATGTTAAACGTAGTATTTCGTGACATTTAGCATCAATTCTAACTGAGAGAGTAATGATTACAGTTCTTAAGTACGTACTTGCTACGGCTGTGAATCATATTTAGACCAACATACTCGTACAACCTGATACTGACCTGCAAATTTCAAAAAACGTAAAAAAAATTGAATTTCGCGGGCTACCCTGGAGCTTTCACCTTAAACCTTAGGGCCGGACCAAATTCGCTCATCCTTGGACACATAATTCCAGAAAGCGCTTCACAATGCCAAAGATAAGCACAGATGGCGAATGGAAATATCGTAAAAAGAACGCCTTCACTTCGGAGGAATCACGACCCTCAGAAATGAGGAACAGGACGCGAAGAAGATGCTATTCAGATAGAAGAATGGTACTTTGGATCACACCGAATTCAGGTAAACAATGAAAAATGTCATAATAATATAGCAATTAAGGGGAGTCACTTGATCAGCAGTGAGCTGCAATCCGCTGACTGGCCCAGACTCGCATGTGCTGGCTGCATAAACTAAAACCGAGCTAGAAAACAGGAATAATTAGCTAAAATTATATTCCAGGTTATAATGAAAATCTTCATCTTACCCGCACATGAAGCTTGAAAGACTTCCGGTGACACAAAGGTTTGTACTGACAGGAGTCTAACGAACAGAAGACCTTCCTAGCTTCAGGGTGTTCACAGTTGAAGTGTCCTCTCATCTCCTCTATACTTGGCAGCACCACGCAGCAGAGGGAACATTTGAGGAGGTACAGAGATGTCTTGTCTGGAGTACTGTGCTTCTCTAAGTGGTGGTGAATGTACCAGACCTGGAAATATCAGTAAGGTTCATTAAAAACTTTTTGATTATTAATTTGCTTATTGAATTATTAAAGCAGGTAACATTTCAAGATCAGGGCCTTTTCATCTACTCTACGCTATTTTTAACTGTTATATATTATTTAGTTATTTATTTATTTATCATATACTTTTTTGTACACCTCATTATGAGCACAGGTTAACAAAACAAGTTTAAACAAGTGTACAATGGGCAGTTTTATCGCATAAGGCAATCTCTCAGAGACAAACTTTGGATGTAAAGTACCTAAGAATTTAGCAATAATTACCTTATCACTAAATATTTCATTGCAGCTCTCACACTTGTAATAGGCCTCCTTATGGTTAAAGAAATGTGCCCGAACTTGATGAGTCTCTCTGTCCGTTTCATGCCAAAATAGTGTTGGACAATAGCGGCATTTGAATCCTAAATGTGGGCTGAAACAGTTGTCATATTCCACATCTTCCCAATGTTCAGTCAAATGTCGCCTTGTAGTCTCCCTGTCATCAAACTCTTTGTCACAAAACTGACAAATCCACAGATCCTCAAATTCTCCCAACTCATTTGATATATGATTTTCTAACTCATTTTGGGTTTCAAAAGTAGTTGCACACACTCTACATGAGAATATCGGTAAAGACTTTATGGAATGCATTTTGAACATGTGACTGGCAAAACTTGACAAAGTACTGTATCGGATACTGCACAGCATACAGACTATATCCATTGCTACTTCTGTGGTGAGCTTCTCATAGTCAACATCTGAGTACTCAAAAAATGAATTAGCATCTATATCTGATAATATATCAGTAATGTAATCATGATAACACTTCTGTACAACTATGAGCTCCATTAGAGTAACATCAAAGTCATCAATACCATTGTAGCTTTTGTAAACATCGTCGTCATCATTGTTCTTTGCAGTTCCATCATCATTCTTGGCTTCATCAGCGGTGTCTCCTTCTTGTTTAATCTCTGGTATGAGGACTTTAAGTATAGTTTGATTTGGGTCGTCCACTATAACACAGTCACTAGGCTGTAACTCAGAATCCACATAGCCAAATCTTTCATGGTGTTTTAGTTGTTCTTCAACAAACTCAGCTCTGAGATCAGCACCATACACGGAGAATGGTACGTCTCTGCCTGACAACAGAGCAGCAAAACATTTTAGGGTGAAGTGGTGATACCCCATGTAATGATTGAAGAACGTTCTAATAGAGTTGGTAGATTTATTACAAAGTAAACAGAGGAAGTTGGAGGTGCCATCATATTCTAACTCCCAAAGATCTTCCTCATCTTTATTTGATACATTGGAGACATTGTGTTTTTGGAATAAGTGTGTGTGGTACAGATCACCATCATGTAAACGGAAGTGACAGAGTCTACAATGCACAAGATTGTGACGAGACTTGAGATGATGCCGGAGCTCTACTTCAGTTTCAAGATTCTCCACACATTGTGAGCACGGCCAGGGATTATGAAACCTCAAATGTTTCGCCCACGCCTCTCTATCAGGTACGAAGTATCTAAAAAAAACAAAATTGTAAGTAATCCAAATTTAAACACTACACACTGCAGATTCAAGATATTTCATTGTACTTACCTACAAACACCACAAAAGTCTTTTTTATGATTAAGGACGTAATGTATAATCATTTTCGATCTATTTATGAACCAGTCAGTGCAGAGTAAACAACTGTAGGGTCCCGAAGGGTTTAGATCTTTTAGGTACAGCCACACATCTGCCGGCCGCTCAATTACCGGCGGTTGCTCAGCAATCTTCTTACGTTGAAGCTTTATCGTGACTGATAACTTTTTAGGTGGTGGTAACTTCTTTTTCTTTCTAATTGGAGACTCTGAAGAATCGGATGTGAAAGCCTCATGTTGTTCTGGTTCTAATTTCTTATTTGCTATAACGGAAAGTGGTTCATCATCAGACTCATCTGAAGACATCTTATTGTGTTTATTATTACTTCAGATAATAAATAATTAGAATAATCCTAGTAATCAACAAAATTCATAAAAGCTGTACTGCGATAACAAATTAAAGAACACTTTGTTGACAGCATAAAATGACAGATTGACAGCAATCGATTGTCTTTTCCGGAAGAGCATTTTCCTTCTCTGTTTATCATGCTTTGCTATTCGGCAGAAAAAGAGAGACACACTGTGCAAGTGATGATAGAAAACCGCAAGAAAGCAAGTTGTGGAATGCAACTCGTAGAAAAAGGTGTGCTGTGCCAAGAACGAATTTTATAGTGCCAGATTCTGAAAACTTTTTTTTTAAGGAATTGCCAGAATCTATTTCAATTACATATTTATTTTTTAAGGAACTTGAATCTTCTATCATTGGTATTTGCTTTTTCGAAAACAAATAGGTCGCATAGACAATCAAGATCCATTATTTAATTCATAAAAACGTTCCTTTTCCCAGTAGAAAACATTTATTTTATGTCGTAAACAAATTAGATTTTGCAAAATAATTTAGTATAGTAAAATCTGAGTAAAGACGTAATACCGCTTGACCTTTAAATTTATGAAAGGGACCATACTTTTATGTTTCTCAAATAAGCACAATAAAAATCAACAGTCCCCGTAAACGTTGTACTGCATGAATCAAAACGTCCTTCGAAAATATCCTTTCGTGGCAGCCATTTTATAGAATTAAATTTTGTCTATGGTGAGCCAAAGAAAGGCGAAGCTAAACAAAAGGCTAGCATGTAGATAGCATTTACTAAAATAACAGTAAAAATTGCGTAAATACTGACTCGAAATACTTATTTTTATGATATACTTAAGTGACCCAACAACTTTTACTACGTGTGTATCATACAAGTTCATAAAATGAAGCACAATGCATCGTGTAATGGTGGCCATTAGAAGTAATAATTATGTATATTGGCATACTTACTGCTTTACAGACCAGCAAATAAACATTTAAAGGATCACACTGACTGGTCTATCTTAAATTTTAACTGAACAACATGTAAACCCAAGTGATATTTGTGATATGTGAGCAAGGAAAAGTACCCAGTGTAAATAGACCATTTGGCACGAACCATGGCCCAGAATCAGGGGGAGGTTCAAGTGGGAACACCGAACCAACCCGTGAAAGAGAAAGATATTTACGCCTGTCTGCCTGATATGCGGATAAACGGGCCGCTCGGACCCGACGAACCGTGTCCCGGAGGTGAAGAGCTCCGCTGGTTGCCCGCCCAGGCCACAGACCGTGATTTGGTGATGTATTTGCGTGCTGCTCGCTCTATGGCAGCTTTTGCTGGTATGTGTGATGGGGGCTCCCCAGACGATGGCTGTGTCGCCGCCAGCCGCGATGACACCACTATTAACGCTCTGGATGTGCTGCATGACTCGGGCTACGACCCCGGTCGTGCTCTACAAGCTCTGGTCAAATGTCCAGTCCCTAAAGGAATTGAGAAAAAGTGGACAGAGGAAGAAACCAAAAGATTTGTCAAAGGAATTCGACAATTTGGTAAGAATTTCTTTAAAATTAGAAAGGACCTATTGCCTCACAAAGATACTGCTGAGTTAGTTGAGTTCTATTATCTGTGGAAAAAGACTCCTGGTGCTAGTAGCAATAGGCCACATAGGAGACGACGTCAGGCATCCCTGAGACGTGTGCGTAATACACGGAATTCCCGTGCTGGTACACCCAAAGAACAGACCCCAGAAGCTACTCCTACAGTACCAGACACCAATGGTTCAAGACCCTCACCTAATCCTAAAGAAGCAGGTGAGATGAGTTCAGTTACAGAAGATGAAAATTCTGAAGAAGATAGTGATTCTAGGGATGCTGGTGACTTAGCTAAAGTTGATAATGTAAGACCAGATAACCCTGAGGACTCTCCAAGTAGAATGAGAACCCGAAATAAATCTAAAGAACAAAACACTCCTACTACACCTAATGGAAAGAAGGGTCAAGATGAAAGTGATAATGATTCAAAGCCTAAACCTAAACCACCTAGTAAACCAATTGTACCAAGTCCAAGTACTGTCACCTCTTCCACCACCAACAATAACATAATTGAAAAGGTTCTTTCATCTCCAGTTAGCAAAGATATTAAGAAAAAGGTACCTGTGGCAAACGGTGTTAAAGTGGATGTATCAAAAGTCAAGAAACGTCTTCCAGATGATACAAAACCGGAGAGTATTTTGGATGGTGATGTGCAAATGAAGAAGAAAAAGCCAGTAACACCTCCTGATAGTCCAGCTGAAAGTCTTACTAATGACAGTTTTCCTGCAATGGATGAAACAGAAACACCAGAGCCTGAGCCAGAAGCTTGTGACTTTAGCTTTAATAAGATTGACAAAGAGAACACAGAACAAAATAAAGAACCAGACCCAGAACAGCTTGCAAAGTCTGCGGATCCGCCAGCCAAAATTGAAAATAATCCTGAGCCTGTTATTAAAACCGAGAAAGATCCTTTACCTCCAACTTTCCAATTGGCAACTGAGAAAGATGACAGAAGTGCTCTTGATCTAAAAACGGATCCTAACCAAACTATAAATAAACTAACAGAAAACATGGAACCAAGACCTCTTGTACTGCAAAATCCAATGTTTTCTAAAACTGAACTTATTATACCTAAAGTTACACCAATGTGTACAGATCCTATTGAGAAAATTAAAATCAAAGAGGAAATAGATACAGATGAGACAATGAATCTACAAAAAGATGACTATCCAAAGGATCCTCTATCGCACAACTTCCCTGGACATCCGGTGAGCCAATCCAACAAACCACTTAATTTGGAGAACACAAACTTTTTTGTGAAAGACAGTCACATATACAATCCAAAATTAGGTCACAGTATTAAAATTGAAAATGTGCCCAATAACATTTTCAATCCTTTAAATATAACAAAAGACAGTCCAATAATAAGAAGTGCAAAAGACTTTTCATCTGGCATGCCACCATTTTATCCACCTAACATGAATTTTGCAAGTGATCCTTCAAAACACAATCCACATATGAATCCTTTAAAGACAGTAATAAAATTAGAACCAAGGGATGAAACCAGTGAAATGAAAAATCAAAATACACCTGAAATCTTTACTGCTACTATATCTTCAGGCAACAAAGTCGATTCTCCGAATGCCCCTCGGTTAGACTCATTACAGAGAATGAGTCCGACACCTACGAACCCACGAGGTTCATCACCACCTCCAATGGAACATCCCACAACTTTGAACACAGAACCAATTTCACCAGCCCACTCGCAAGAAAACAAAGAATCTGATGTTGATGACAAACAACCAACAGACCTTAAGACACAACCCATGCCTAAGCTAGATGCCCAGAATAGCAGCTTGAGGCCACCGGCATTTTCACATCCAGTGAGACCAGAAAATCTTGGAATTAGATCAACAGAAGCTTCTATTACACCAGTTTCTGTCCAAAACATGCCTCCACCACTCAGTCAGCCTTCTATGGCTGGCTTGCTACCTCCAGGGCCAATCATATCTGTTGGAAGTGGTGCAAACATTGGACCTTATGGATTTATGCCTACTGCATTGTATGGTCATACAAACCATGCTGGTCATCCAGGTCATCCAGCACTTGATAAGCCTGCTTCAATGCCCCCGCTCATGCAACATCCACCAACCCACAATCTACAGGGGAGTAATCTTATACAAAGCTCTAACAATCAAAATGATCCATCAATGCCACAAGACCTGAAAATCAAGCAGGAGGTACCTGACAGTGTACCAGCTAATTTGTCGACACAGCAAGTGGATCCACTTCAATCACTCAAAGAAGTCAAAGTGCCAGGATATCCCATTGGAAGTGCTATAGCACAACATTTAAATACTGAGAGGGACAGAGAATCCATTTCTAGTGTTGAAAATAACAGTAGACCACCAAGTCAACCAACTAATGAAAACACCAATATGGGCCCTAGTGCATTCCTTGGCCCAAGGATAGAAAGTATAAAGAAAGAGCCTGACTTCTTACACCAACCTCACTTACCACCTACATCTACAAGTCAAAGCAGCAGTTCAGAATCTTCCAATCACGTTCCTCCGGTGAAGAGCCCGCACACGCCGACGCCCATTAAAAGTCAACCAGGTCACAATGGTGCACCAATGCATATTAATCACTCATCTTCTACTACGTCGCCGTTCCAGAGGCATATGACTAGCCCATCGCAGCCGAGACAAATCTCAGCGTCGCCCGTTCAACCGAACACTCCAGTGTCGCATTCGGCGCTCAACCTGATGAATCCCACGCCATTATCAATACCATCCACAATACCTGGCCCTGTGATGCATTCTGGCCAGCAACACCCGTTTGCGTCGCCGCTGCATCACCCACATTTGCTCCATCCATCTATCTTTCAATTATCTGCAGCGGCGGCTCACGCTATGCACCCATACTACCCACATCCACATCCTGGGTATTCAATGCCTTATCCATATCCTTATGGACCACTACCTCAACCTCACCCGATACCGCCGATGCACCCTGCGGTAAGCCAGGCAGGACGCCATGAGCCAGTGAAACCGTCGACTATAGAATCTACGACGATGCTCAGCTCACATCACAGTCACAGCACTAGTTCTTCAGTCACAACGAGATCTCTTCGAGAAATTTCTGAAAGTTCCGAGGATCCACGAAATCCTAACGCGACAACAGAGAGACATCAACTGCACGAGACTACGATGACTCACCATCATTCGACTAGTCATCACAGCGCGGTACATACCAGTACCGAAAAGCAGCCAAGTCACGTAGGAGGAGGTACTAACCACACGCTATCGATATCTCATTCGACTTCGAGTAGCTCGTCGCAATCGATACAACACAAGATTAATACGCAGCAGAAGAGTAGTTCTCATTCAAACTCGCCACATCACTTGTCGGCGAGCGTGTCTCAGACGACCAGCTCTTCGTCCAGCGTCAACGTCAACAACCACAACCACACGCACCATCACTCGCACCACCTGGCGCACCACCCCGAGAGGCTCTCGCCGGCCGACTCCATGCTCATGCGTCATCATCCGAAGATGCTTCCTGGAAACCCGAACCATCTGATGATACAGCCACCATCGATGGGCCATCCCATGGGGCTCGGTCTGCCTCCAGGACCCGGGCCCAGCTCTATTGAAAGCCTGCGTTTACACGCGCAGGCTGCAGCTGGACTACAAGGATCACATCCTAGACCTGGCTCGCCCCATCAACTTCCTCATGGTCATCCACACTTACGAGGCCCTCCGCGACCGATGCCGGATGAAAATCCCGAATTGAAACTTGAAACCCAATCACAGCCCGAAGAGGAAGAAATTCCGAGCCCAGCGCACATACCACATGGCCCAAGTCCCGAACCCAAGATTGAGGATACCGAATGTCACAGATCTCAATCCGCCATTTTCCTCAGACATTGGAATCGTGGTGATTATAACTCGTGCACAAGAACAGATCTCATCTTTAAACCAGTGCCAGAGTCTAAACTTGCTCGAAAACGAGAGGAACGCCTTAGAAAACAAGCCGAACGTGATAGAGAAGAAAGGGAAAAAATAGCCCAACAGGCACACAGAAAGATAGCAACACCTGAGAAACCAGAGACAAAGCCGCCATCAAGAGGTGCCATCGAAACGATATCATCTCCATACGATCGATTCCCGCGGCCGCCTGGGTACCCGGACACGCCGGCACTCCGCCAATTATCGGAGTATGCACGACCTCACGCTGGATTTAGTCCAGGCAATCTGCCGCGCCACTGCATGGACCCGATGCTGCAGTATCAGCTCAGCTCGATGTACGGCGCCGCTGGCGCGCGAGAACGGCTCGAACTAGAACACCTCGAGCGTGAAAAGCGAGACAGAGAGATTCGAGAACTACGTGAACGAGAACTAAACGACAGACTGAAGGAGGAGCTACTGAAGAATAACGTCGGGCCGCGCGCGCTAGACCCGCACTGGTTGGAGATGCACCGGCGGTACGGCATGCCGCCGCCGCCACCGCAGGGCGCCATCCCCGTGCAGTTCGGGCTGTACCCGCCCGGGCACGGGCCGGGCGCGCTCTCGCAGCTGGAGCGCGAGCGGCTCGAGCGCCTCGGCATCCCGCCGGCGGGCGGCCAGCAGCAGTCCGTACCCACCACCATGTCGCAGCAGCACCACGGCCACCACCCGCACCCCGGCGTAGCGGCGGCGCAGCTGGAGGCGGCCGAGCGGCTGGCGCTGGCGGCCGACCCCATGGTGCGGCTGCAGATGGCCGGCATCAATCCGGAGTACCACGCGCACACGCATGCCCACACGCACGCGCACTCGCACACGCACCTGCACCTGCACCCGGGCCAGCAGGCGGCGGCGCAGGCGCAGCAGGAGGCGGCGCTGGCGCTGGGCCAGTACCGGCCGCTACCGCACCCCGACCTGCTGGGCCGGCCCTACGCCGAGCAGCTGGCGCAGCAGGCGGCGGCGCACGAGCAGCTGCAGCGCCAGCTCCTGCTGGAGCGCGAGCGCGGCTTCCTGCACCCGGCGCACCACGACGACTTCCTGCGCCAGCAGCGCGAGCGCGAGCTGAAGGTGCGCGCGCTGGAGGAGGCGGCTCGCGCGTCGCGACCCTAGTGCCTGCGCCGCGCGCCCTAGGCGAGCGCCGCATGTACTAACTAACTCTCCAAGTGTTCACGCGCCGCCTTCCGGATCGGGCGAGCGATGTTTTCAAGTGTGACGATACCTGTAATTTATATTTATGATGATAGGGCCGTACCTTAAGTATTTAAGTTTTTATAATATTTTTTATAGTTGCATGGTCGTGTAGTACGCTTATTTTCCATGCTCAAATTTATTTCTTACCTACTAGTCATAACTAAAATATTATTTGTGAATGAGATAAACAGTCACACGTTTTTACGTAGGCTATTTAGAATAAATTATTGTTTATTTTGAAAAACATAAAAGCCTCGATCGCTGTTTGTGTGGCCCGATCGCTTACTTGACGACTTTTTAAAAGGAATACGCTACCGAACGGAAGCCGCAGTCGTGCCACACCAGTAGCTTTCGAATGAAATCATATTGCAAACAAATAAGGGTGCTGGTTAGCATTCATGTGAATGGACCACATGATTACAGTAATTATGTTCAATGTAAACTACATTGCTTTTTATGTTCATGACATAATAATATATATATAACTATTCATAAGTGTTTGTTTAAGTACGAGACAGAGTAGGGACTGTGTGGACTTGCCTTTCTAATCAACTTGCCTTTTACGTATGGTCCCGTAGTGACTTTCTCGCTCTGTATAATCCTAAGGAACTCCTATTTCACTTAAATTATTTAAATTTTAAATAGAAATATATATTTTCAAATAGTACCTATCTAGCTCTCAATGAGACTATGTGAGTATCGAGTGATAATGTGGAACATTCAGTGTGGCATGAGAGGTAATCGTTTGTGGATCTAATTACGCTCACATATCAATTATAAGATTGAGGTATCGCCGTGAGAAGATTGTTACTAATTGATATGTTGCCTTCAAATGTTGATATTGGCCGAACGCAATAATTCTATATTAGTAATGAAAGGTGATTATGGCCTTGGTGTTCTAAAAGATTGTTTTGTACAGATTGTGATGGAATATTTTATTGAATGCAATTTCGTTCTTTTATGTTCGCTGTTGTATGGGATTCGTTCTCAGTTATGGCTGCTAATAATACGGTACGCGCATAATGCGCGCGTTTTGTGTAATGAGCGAAAATAACCAATGTCGGTCCGCACCATTATTATGGATAGCGCTATGTTTATTGCATTTATTTATCGCAGTTACTTCACAGATATCCAATTTAACCTAATGTCTATTTCAAATTAACTCTTACACGACATATTATGTTTATTTCTGCTTCTGACACATTCGAAAAAGTCGGTACTTCAATTGAGAACGACACTAAACGCGTTTGCGTGTACACGGAAATATTTCTCTGTCCCAGTGATTTTGTTTAACCATATAATATAGTCTAATTGTACTGAATTAGCAGTCAATAACTAAGAAATGAATGTCATTTGCACACTGCAAATTAAATTAATGGAACTCGCATCGAGGTAATAATAATTTATCAGCATAATTAGGCAACACTATCAGACTCTGTCTTTCATTCTGGAATGAAATTTTCTTTCTCTCTCACATGTGTTAAGAGAAAGTAGGATGACAGGTCAGCCCCATTGCCTGGGATAAGTCGGCGAACCGACAACTTTAAATTCTTGACTGAAACTCGCCAAAATCCCTTTATTTCGCAGACTAAAGTCAATTTGAAGCTAACACTAAAATGTACTTTAAGTCTCAGAAATAAAGGCCATTTTGTGCCCTTACAAAGTGTTATATTGTTTTAAAGATTTATATCGCTAGTAGATTAACACTAACACAAAATTAGGTACTTATACAATTGAAATTATTTTGATCTTGACTCTATTCTGTGTAATAATAATACTAATGAGTGGTTAAATATTCTTGTAAATTTTAAGAGTTATAATTAACGCCCGTTGTACACATTCAGTAACTCTGCACTAAATGTATAAATTCCCTTTGTAAGAAATGGGCGCTGTTAGAAATGATTCTAAAGTTATATTGATTATCTAGAGTTAACTTTCACAATGTCGCTTCGTAGGTGTTATGTTGGTAATGCCATAGTTACTTTCTGATATCTAAAAAGAGAAAATGAGTATTATTTTTAGAGACAAATTATATCTTAATTAATTAAGAGGTTGCGTGTCGGTTTAAAAACTTCATTTATTTAGACAATAAGGTTAAATGGATGTCTTAGTGCTTTTGTGTAAATTTTTTTGAATAATATATGTGAAAAAATTCAACTTTTGTTTTTTTTTTTTCTCGACCTCGACCATCTTTTCATGCTAAACATCGAAGGAATAAGTGAACTAGAGGAAAACTATAGCTTCATCGATTTATGTATGAATTAATTTTAAATGAATGTATCTCCTCAACTGCAGGATCCTGTAAATAGCCGAAAGAAGCAGATGAAGCGAATAAATTTAGAATGCGTAAGGCACATTTTTGTACGAAGACCCTAAGGTCAGCTGATCAGCTCACACCGAGGCACAACTTTTTTTAGATAGAGGTATTATATGACTTTATTTTAGTAAATAAGTTCTTTGCATCTATTTAGTAAAAGTCACAAAACAGGTAAAAGTTTTCGCTATTCTAAAAGGTGTGCGCGGCGCCTCGTCTCGCTTCGCCTCGGTGTGAGCTGTCCTTTACAGATGTATGGTTGGCTCGTTTAAAATTCGAATCGCTTGATTTCAATACTTCTTTCTTGCATGGAGGTCAAACTGCAAAAACAGAAAACCCAATTTAATTTTTATGACGTCTTTTCAACTTACTGTCAAAAAAACAACAGTTTTTCAAAGGATATTTTGTTTCTAGTTCATTAACAAGGATTTTAATAGGTATTTTAGTATCGCGATTTGTAAAGTTTTTCCTGCATAAGTAACTAGGCGATAGTTAAATCGATAACTGGTTAGGACTGTTAACACGCTACAAGAAATAAACAAAAATAATATGAATTATGGCTCAAGTGAGCAATACGGGCTTACTGGCAGTTACTACCAAATCTATATTTATAAAGGAAAAGGTTAGTACAAGTACCTAGCCTTTGAAGTTTTCATTCAACTGTAGTTAACCAAACAGTACCTACCCATTGTTTACAATAAACACAACCAAACTTCTACATCTTTTCTTAAGTAATTTGTCGCAAGGAAAAGAGCTAAACAAATCTTCAAATGTTGCCTTTTTACGAAATTAATGTTTATCTCCCCGCTCTATATGTATTTTGTAAAGAGTTTATACAGCTTCATCTACTTGAACTTCGTACAAAAGAATTTCTGAACAATAAGGCAAACAAATACGTTTTATTAGCTCTAAGTAACTAGGTATAGCTATTTATGGGTTTAAAATAGAAAAAGCCTCATTTCACAATATTTTCTTGTGGATCTTATTTTATTTTTTGCTTTTCTAAAAGCGATCCTATTTACATTTCATCATTATCTTGCCCTAACCTAGCCCAATTTAGTTTGGGCCAATGTAACGTGTCTTCTACTTACATACTTACTATACTTCTTTTCTCCTCTATCAGTAGGTAGTCACCTCATTTCTAGACAGCCCTGTCCATGTTTTACACAGTCCATTCATCGTTTCTCGCTTTCTGTCCATTTATAGGTCACCGGATAAAGGCAAACAGTGTAAAATTTTAATAAATCTTGCGAGAGTGTAAACTTTCGAACTACGTATTATGAATTCAAATATTCTCATTTGAAGAAGGTACCTACAAGAAATCTCATTCAAATTTAATGAATCACAATGTACCTATCCGAGGATTATTGAAAACTAGCTTCTCCCAGCGGCTTCGCCTGCTTGGTAAAAAGTAGCCTATGTTTTAATCCAGGTTATAATCTATGTGTGCAAAAAATTTCATTCAAATCCCTTCAGCGGTTTTCGCGTGATTGAAACATACATACCTACAAACTTTCGCATTTATTAGATATAATACTAGCTGTGCCTGCGGTTTCACCCGCGTTTGTGTATGTTTCGTAAAAAATATTTTTTTTTTTCATTAAAAGTATCTTAAGTTTCTTCTAATACCTCCAAGAATATGTATACAAAGTTTCATGATGATCGGTTAAGTAGTTTTCGCGTGAAAGCGTAACAAACAAACTTACATTCATATTTATAATATTAGTACGATTAGTAGTGAGTTTATTTATTAATTATACACTACATAAACACACTAAACTCACTACTAATATAGACAAAAAAAATCTAGATATATTAAAATTTTACGGGATTTTTCATAAACTGACGATGTTTATCTTCAATTTATTTTTATTCATTTATTTAAGCACGGTCAAAAAGTATGTAATTTATTTTTTTTTTTCTGTTTCAACCCTTTCAGAGCATAGTAGAACTGCGATGCGACGTGTCTCCAGCCCCGTTCATGCTGCGGCCCTACGCTGGGCTCTACAACCCGTTTTCTCATGCCTGCTCCGTGCTCTGCAACCATCCCGCTGACATTGAGGCCAGGGATGTCGTCAAACGGGCTAAGGATAACTGGGTATGTTTGTTTAGTAAATAAGTAGATAAGTACTTTAGACTTAGTAGACGCCTTTCGCTTATAAGTAGGGGTGCGCCGTGTTCCGCAAGTGCCTCTCTAGTGGAGTTGCGGCCGCAAAGGATGATGGGGTACGCATGAATTCATGGGGTCCATCTCGCTGATATTGAGGCCAGGGATGTCGTCAAGGTCGCGGATAAATTCGAAACAGAGTTACCGCGCCCCTGGGCACTCAGGCAAGGAAGGTACAGGGGTGGGTTTTAGTCAGTAAAAGTCTGACACCAATGACTCCTCCCGCTCCACCCAGAGCGGGAGAAGTCATTGGATGATTTCACAACCCAAAAAATAAAAAAATGGGATGTCGTCAAACGGGCTAAGGATAACTGGGTATGTTTAGTAAATAAGTATTTAAGTACTTAGACTTAGTAGAACCCTTTCGCTTATAAGTAGGGGTGCGCCGTGTTCCGCACGCGCCTCTCTAGTGGAATTGCGGCCGTAAAGGGTGACGGGGAACGCATGAATTCATGGGGCGCCCCGGCCAAAGATAGCTGCAAAACACCGTGTGGTTTTAATCAGTAAGAGTCTGACAGACCCCTGCGCCCGCCCCGGAGAGCATCCATGAGGATATAAAAAATACCGTGTGGTTTTAATCAGTAAGAGTCTGACAGACCCCTGCGCCCGCCCCGGAGAGCATCCATGAGGATATAAAAAACACCGTGTGGTTTTAATCAGTAAGAGTCTGACAGACCCCTGCGCCCGCCCCGGAGAGCATCCATGAGGATATAAAAAACACCGTGTGGTTTTAATCAGTAAGAGTCTAACAGACCCCAGCGCCCGCCCCGGAGAGCATCCATGAGGATATAAAAAACACCGTGTGGTTTTAATCAGTAAGAGTCTGACAGACCCCTGCGCCCGCCCCGGAGAGCATCCATGAGGATATAAAAAACACCGCGTGGTTTTAATCAGTAAGAGTCTGACAGACCCCTGCGCCCGCCCCGGAGAGCATCCATGAGGATATAAAAAACACCGCGTGGTTTTAATCAGTAAGAGTCTGACAGACCCCTGCGCCCGCCCCGGAGAGCATCCATGAGGATATAAAAAACACCGCGTGGTTTTAATCAGTAAGAGTCTGACAGACCCCTGCGCCCGCTCCGGAGAGCATCCATGAGGATATAAAAAACACCGCGTGGTTTTAATCAGTAAGAGTCTGACAGACCCCTGCGCCCGCCCCGGAGAGCATCCATGAGGATATAAAAAACACCGCGTGGTTTTAATCAGTAAGAGTCTGACAGACCCCTGCGCCCGCCCCGGAGAGCATCCATGAGGATATAAAAAACACCGCGTGGTTTTAATCAGTAAGAGTCTGACAGACCCCTGCGCCCGCCCCGGAGAGCATCCATGAGGATATAAAAAACCGGCCAAGTCCGTATCGGATTTCGCACATTAAGGGTTTCGTACCAAATATTGGTATTTGTTAGTAATGTACACGTAATAAACATTATCACCAAATTTCAAGTTCATAGGTCAATGGGAAGTTAAAAAATCTCTTAAAAAAATTTGTGACAGACGACGGACGGACAGACAGACAGACGGACACGTGAGTGACAACAATAGGGCTCCGTTTGAACCCTACGGGTACGGAACCCTTAAAAGGGGTAGTCAGACGCGGTAATATATACCGCATATACCTACTGAAGATTAGGTACTACCTAATGTTCTACTAAGGCTACAAAACGTACCTATATCCAACATATCTACACCTATACCTATATTTTCTCTGCTATTATGTTTTCAAGCTTGCGATTCCTCTCTGGACAAAACCTTGTTTAGTTGATAAACTTCGATGAACATGGTCGCCCTCAAATGTGTGATGTCTACCGGTCCAATCAACCACGAATAAGTACTGTTAGAGTTCAGAAATGAGGCAACTCACAAGGTTTCTAATCACATATATTATTAAGGTTATCAACAATCAATACACGTGTATCCGTAGTGATAGCTCAATTAGGACTGCCGCCCTTGACCGCGTCTTCCCCTCGCGTAGCGCTGGGATGACTACGGCGTAGCACCGACGTCATGACGTAGCAGATGACGTCATGGCGTAGCAGATGACATAGCAGATGACGTCATGACGTAGCAGATGACGTCATAGCGTAGTAGCACCACATAAGGCTCTGCCTGTATCTCCAGTATTTCTTACAGTACCTAAGTCAATTCGAATATAGGTCTTGCCATGGTAACGGGAGTGGAAAAAAAGAAAACGAAGGAGTCACTGCGGCCTGAAGGAACACGGGTAGGTTTTAGTCAGTAAGAGTCTGACACGCATTCCCGCTCCGCGCGAGCGGGAGAAGTTATTTGATGATTTCCAACACAAAAAAATACAAATAGGCACCTAATGTTTTTTTTTTTACAGGTGGAAGGCAAAGGACATTATTTTCAAGAAGATTTGTCCAAGTTCCAAGATGGCGGTGGCGACAAAGATAAGAACAGAACACCACATGATATTTTTACCGAAGATATGTTTAGGAGGTAAGTTTTAGTTAGATTAGCTTACACACGTATTCCCAAGTGGTAGCACTGGTGGGCAGAAGTGTAGTATATTCATATTTTGCCAGTTCCTAAGGCCTATTTTCCATCGACCGGGTGCAAAATTAGACTGGGCTGCTACAGAAAAACCTGCGTTACCTGCCTTCATATTGTTGGGCACTACGTACGATACTTATCCGATACTTATCCGTGGAAATACGGTCCGGCGTGGTCGTAGAACAATTTGTATGGTAGGTTACGCACTACCGATCCGAGTTCGGTCTGAGTTTCCTATAGATCTGTATTTTGACGGATAAGTATCGGACGTAGTGCGCTCTTACGGTGCAGACCTTCCGATACGTAGGTTTTTACGGCCAATCAAATTTCAACCTTATTTAAATTGACATATATAAAGTTGAAAATAAATAAACTTGCAATCGGCCGAGAAAGCACCAATGCATGAAGGGTTTCGCGGTAAAGATTTATTTTCAACTTTGTTTTAACAGATACAAGGTCGATATTTATTTGCTAGTGAAAACTGCGCTTCGCCAGATGTAACGTTAATCTTCAATTCAACTAGATCCCACGACACAGGGTATTCTAGTGTGGGATCCAGATTTACTTTATTGCACTTTATCTTTATTTATTTCTTTATTTTGTTATCTTTAATTTGTTGTGTTTAAGGTCAAAAAACGTGTCTTAATAAATTTACTTTACTTTACTTTCAGATACGCCGAGACAGACTCAAGGCCCCTCACTCCAGCGCCAACACTCGCTAGCGGCAAATCCAGAGGTTCCCGGCGTTGCCTCACACCCGACCAGCCTCACCAGAAAACTACCATTGTGTTGGACCTGAGGCGCAGCCACAGTCAGGTAGTAACCCGAAAACTCAAAGCCCCTTACTCCAGCCCCAACTCTCGCTAGCGGCAAGTCCAGAGGTTCACACACGACCAGCTTCACCAGGGAATTTCCATTGTGTTGGATCTAACAAGAAGCCACAGTCCTTGCACTATTCAAATCCTTTCCAATTAATGTTATCAACTTTATGCCAGTGTGAATTAAGCTGATTTTAGAACGTTTTTTAGGACCTGACAATACTCAACATAGGTACCCGAAATTCTTCTAGGCACTAACCTTCCAATAGGGTTTACGATTTCAGAATAATGTGAACTGAGCATATACACATACCTAGTCATTACTCATATTCTGTTATCCCAGTTATCTCAAATTGGTCAATTCCCTTTATAACATGTTTGATGAGTTACTTGATTTTTAACCGACTTAAAAAAAGGAGGATGTTCTATGTTTGTCTGTGTGTTTTTTTTTTATGTATGTCCACCGATTTCTCTGTCAGTTGTGGACCGATTTTCAAAATTCTTTCAAACAAAAACGAAAAATACGTATACATAGATGACCTTTTGGTTTTCTCCAATTACGAGTATGTTTACATTCCACGTTCCATGTTATTGAGGTTTTTAGTTCTGGGGTAGAACAACTAAAAAGTGAAAAATAAAAAACTTTTTTCCAAAAAAAATACAACCGACTTCGAAAAAAGAAAATACACTAAAAATTAAAAAATAACTTTAATTTTGGAAGCAGGTGTCAAATAACGAAGAAATAATACAAACACCAACTTCCTAAATTAAAGTTATTTTTTAATTTTTAGTGTATTTTCTTTTTTGGAAGTCGGTTGTTTTTTTTTAGCAAAAAAGTTTTCTTTTTCTTCTCATTCTTTAAGGGCCAAATAGTCCAAATTCAACATTCATTTGGTTCGTAACGTCTTTTGGAATTCTTATAATAATATTATAATAATAGCCTTTTTTTCAGATAACAGTAACTACATAAAAACTATTCCTTACATTAATTACAATAGGTATAAAATAAATGCTATGTAATTTTTTTCTTTTAATTTATTTAACTTTGACGCCGCAACTCTTATCTGTTTGTCACTATCGACAAAGGCCTCACTTAGATGTCTCTATAACTCGCTGTCTCTAGCTGATCTGGTCCACAAACCTGCCACCTCTTTGATTTCATCTGCCCACCTTTTGAATGGCCTGTCTCTTTAGCGTTTTATATATCTTGGGTACCAATTACAAAATTCTAATACCCAGTTAAATATTTTTTCTAGCTGATCTGGTCCACAAACCTGCCACCTCTTTGATTTCATCTGCCCACCTTTTGAATGGCCTGTCTCTTTAGCGTTTTATATATCTTGGGTACCAATTACAAAATTCTAATACCCAGTTAAATATTTTTTTAAGCCAAGCCTTTTATTTAATCAGGAAACAATCTACTACCATGGCTACGCTACTTCAGACGTGACAGCCGGTCAGAACACCAGCCCGACCAACGACCGCTCGACCCTGCCCTCCCTGAACCTCTCGGACGGGGCACACAACCGTCTCCTCAAGGGTCAGAGTGAACAGCTGCCCCCTCTCGCCTCGCCCGTCGTGCTGTCCAAGAGGTCGATACCTGTGAAGGAGCCGCAAAGCGTCAGAAATGCGAAAAAGGTAGGTCCAAACCACATAACAGAAAAAACAGTAGAAGTCGCAAGTAGGCGGGGCCCGCGTACCCCGAGTTTTGCGGAGTTCCGCATAATTATGTCTGCTCCGCGCATCAGTTTGGTTACAACCGTCACGGTGACGAAAACTTAATAAAAAATACAAATATCTATTGTGCTGTTTCAGAATGTAAACACGATAGCAGAACGAAAAATTTATCAAATGGCGGAATATCATACCGTCGATTAGTTCTATTTTATTTTATTTCGATTAAAATTTGAAAAACAATATTTTATTAAACAAGGTAAAGTTTTACAAATTAAGGTCTACTTTCTTTTAAACTCAAACATATTGTTACGAGCTGGGTATGGGATAAATTATTTTACACCAATTAATTAACCAAATATCCTTGATTAACTCGACAACTTATTTACACAAACACTAAATCGCTTATAATCACTATTCTCTTCGTAATCGCTTGTATTTGCTTCCGTTCGCATCCGTAGTCGAAAACAGACTGACTCACTCGCCGCTCGTCCGGCCTATTTATACAGCCATAGAAGTTTTCCGAAAATTGTCGAACTATCCTACAGTGCAACATTCTAGAAACATCTATGAACTTCTATACAGTACCACAATGGAATTTTCTCGAACGTAGTGGAAACTTCGACCACATTCTCGAACGTTTCAGTGCAATACGGTCGACGTAAGACTGCCCCCTCCTTAGACATGCTTGTCCCGAGCATCATTAGTCCCGTAGTATCGCGACACAATTCTTCATAACATAGCGAATTATAGAAATATCATTATTTGTGGTGACATGAACATAAATATTAACGTTCAGTGCCATGACACAGTTAAAAATAGTTATTTAAACTTATTGGCCTCACATGGTCTCCTGCCCGCACATGTCCTGCCCACACGTCAACTTGCGTGCCTAGATCATTTTGTTCTAAAAACGACTTTGCCCGCTATGACATTGGTAGCCCACTCCGCTCTCACTGACCACGAAACAGTTCTATTATTTCTTGCAAAAAGAAACCCTAAATTCACTGCAAAAAAAAACAGTTGATCGCATTAATCACAATAAGCTGGACGCAGATCTGAAACTAGTTGACTTTAGTGAGATATATTTGTCAAATGATCCACATGTAGCGGCAGATTTATTAATTAGTCTCATTGTGCGGGTTATTGAGTCAAACACGAAAACAGTTAAAGTATCGAACCGTAAAAAAATCATGAAGCCATGGATCACTCCTGGCCTTCTTCATTGCATTCAACATAATTTGCACAAAAAAATTAAAAAAGACCCTCAAAACTTAATCTTAAAAACGACATACTCAAGATACAGAAATTACTGCAATAAATTATTAAAGAAAATTAAAATTGAACATGATAAAAAAGAAATTAGTGATGCTGGCAACAACACTAAACATCTGTGGACGGCTATAAACAACATAAAGAATAGGGTCGAAAAGAAAGACAGCTCTTCAGAATTACTATCGATTTCAACAACACCAAAGCAATCGGTTAACGAAATCAATAACTTCTTCGCAAATTTTGGTAAAACCCTTGCTGAAAAAATTGTGAGTCGGCTTTGTCGCCGAGCAGTGCTTCTTGCAATAATTCACAATCCATGGTATTGTTACCTACAGACGAAGCAGAAGTGACAAATTTAATACTAGGTCTCCGTAGTGACTGTGCCATGGTATGGGACCGAATATCCAGTAGTTTCCTTAAGAAACACATAGCCATCATAGTCGCACCTTTAACTTACGTATGCAACCTCGCTCTTGACACAGGCCAATTCCCCAGAGCATTCAAAAAGTCAATTGTTCATCCGGTCTTTAAGAGTGGGGACAGAAACCGTGTCAATAATTACAGACCCATTGCCGTGCTCCCAACGATATCCAAGATTCTTGAACGGATCATGAACGGCAGACTAGTTGATTACTTGGAGAGCCATAACCTTCTATCCCTCTCAATACGGGTTTAGGGCCGGTAAATCGACGTCCGATGCTGTTCATGATCTTACTAACTTTACTGTCACTAACATGGATGCGGGTCGTAGGGTCTTGGGGATTTTTCTGGACCTTGCGAAGGCTTTTGACACGGTTTCTGTACCTATACTAAGTCGGAAGATGGAATGCCTTGGAATTAGGGGGGTCCAATTAAGACTGTTTGAGGACTATCTGGGTGGGCGTACTCAGAACGTGAAATTAGGAGAGTACGTCAGTGACGAGCGCCTAGTTACCTACGGCGTGCCTCAAGGCAGTGTACTGGGTCCAACCCTATTTCTTATATATATAAACGACCTGGGTATGCTCACTCTTCCTGAGGGTAAATTATTACCTTCGCGGACGATACTGTACTGTTATTTAGCGCAGCCACATGGAGTGAAGTCTACGGGCTTCCCCAGTCAGGTTTCAATAAGGTATCTGAGTGGTTATAAAATAATATCCTCACTCTAAATGCGGCAAAAACCAATTATGTCACTTTCTCCATAAAACATAACAGGCCAACCCCGCTGACTACTCCGCTTTCCATCATTGCTCACACTTGTTTAATGCCATACTGCGCCACCTGTACTTGCCCTCACATCGATAAAGCCGATAATGTAAAGTATCTGGGCATTATCATAGACAGTGCACTAAAATTTCATAAGCACATTACCGTGTTGAGTGGCAGGCTGCGTAAGTTAATATACGTCTTTAAGAGCCTTAGACCGGTGGCTGAGGGAAAGGTGAAGAAATCGGTGTATTATGCTCTAGCTCAATCTTTGTTGACTTACTGCATCACTTCCTGGGGTGGTGCTTCAAAATACACTATTCTTGATTTAGAAAGAGCGCAGAGAGCCATCTGAAAGTATCATTGTGACTGCCTTTTAGATACCCTACCACCCTCCTATATAAAGAAGCGAAAGTCCTGTTAGTGCGCCAGTTATTCATACAACAAACAATTATGAAGCAGCATGGCCTCTTAACATATTCCCCCTCTCTGTCGCGTGGCAAAAGGCGATATAACCCCGTGGACAGTTATGGCAACCGGCTTTCGACCAAATTTTCTCGGCGATTCTTCTGCCACCTCGGTCATTACCTTTACAACAAAATTAACAGGATTCTATCTATTTATGACCTTAATAGGATTAAATGCAAAATCAAATTAACTAGTTGGATTCAGGAACTAAACTACCTTGAAACTAAAAACATTCTAGCGGTTTCGGTGTAGTTCATGATACTGTATTTAATTGATTAAACTATAATATTATTGTTACGTCGACCGTATTACTCTGGAACGTTCGAGAATGTGGTCGAAGTTTCCAGAAGTTTCCACTAGGTTCGAGAACATTCCATTGTGGTACTGTATAGAAGTTCATAGATGTTTCTAGAATATTCCAGTATAGGATAGTTCGACAATGTTCTGGAAACTTCCATGACCGTATAAATAGGCCGGACGGCGGGCGAGTGAGTCAGTCTGATTTCGACTACGGATGCGAACGGATGCGAATACAAGCGATTGCGAAGAGAACAGTGATTATTAGCGAATTAGTGTTTGTGTTTATAAGTTGTTGAGTTAATAAAGGATATTTGGTTAATTAATTGGTGTAAAATAATTTATCCCATACCCAGCTCGTAACAAATTGGTGTCAGAAGTGAGGGATAAATTATGCCAATTTTACCAAAGGACGACACGGACGGTATTCGTACAAGGAGTCAACGGCAGCAAGACATGGATCAGAGGCGGTTTGGAGATTCTCCGATACAGACGCCGGGTGGTGTTCAGCCTACGACAGAGCCAGTCGCTAGCCCATGTGGAGTTTCTTCAGCACCAGCGGTGCCAGACTTGTCTGCGCTAATGGCGCTGTTGCAGGAACAGGCTTGCCGTCAAGAAGAACAGGTCCGTCGGTTGGAGGAGAAGCTTCATCAAGATAAAGAGGAGCAGGCCCGCCGCCAAGAAGAGCAGGCCCGCCGCCAAGAAGAGTTACAGGCCCGACGCCAAGAAGAGCAGATGCTCCTCATTAAAGACCTTCACTCAACACTTAGCAAAGAGTTCAAGGTGATGAAGGAGCAGGTTCACCAGCATGAGAATCGCATCTCAGAAGCTGAAGTTCAGATTGCCGGGGTGAAGAAGGCTTTAGGTGAACTTAGGGCTGGAGACGGGGTTGTGCCTTCAGTGGTTGCTGCACCTTCGGCACGTGGATTTAAGGTGCCACCATTCGACGGAACATCTTCATGGTCGGCCTACAAAATTCAATTTGAGGCCGTTATGAAAGCGAATGGGTGGACCAAAGACCAAGCTATGACCGCGCTCACCTTAGGCCTCCGAGACCAGGCCCTAACCATACTTGAGGCTCTTGGCAATGATGTGACCTACGAGCAGCTGCTGGAAGCGTTAGAGTCCAGATATGGCGACGCGCACTTGGAGCACGTATTTCGCGCTAAGTTAAGAGATCGCGTTCAACGTAGTGCCGAGAACCTACAGCAGTGGGCCTTGGAAGTTGAAAAGTTGGTTCGGAAAGCATACCAGTCCGCCCCTGCACTCATCAATGGCAATCTGGTACAGGCGTTCATCGACGGAATACGTGACTTGGAAGTTAGAGCCGCTGTAAGACTTGGGCATCATGAGAAACTGAAGGACGCCTTGGCCCATGCCTTGGAAGTAGAGGCAGTGAGGCAAGACCATCGAACACACCGTATCAGGGAGGTTGTGGCATCACCTGTACGCGATCGTCCGCAAGGGTATAGCCCTAGGTGTTACACTTGTGGAGAAAGGGGTCATCTTCGGTCAAGCTGTCCAAAGCGAAGCACACTGAGAGAAAATCAATCCCAGCAAGATAGGGTGACTGATACGACTGCCCAGCAACAGCAGGGAAACGAGTAAACGCCAGGACTGAGGGGCGGGTGCTGGCTGGTATTGAAAGAGCCCCGAGGATCTCGATCTCACAAGCCCATGACGGAAACAGCCTGATCATCAAAGGCGAAGTCAACGGAAAACCATGCAAATTTACGTTGGATACTGGAGCTTCTCACACGGTCGTCAATTCTCATCTAGCAAGTCGGTTCCTTGGGGACTTCTTCAATAACCACGACCGTATACAATTACTGACAGCTACCGGTCAGCACATAATCGTCCGAGGCAGAAAGGAGGTGGAGTTAAAATTAGGTAACAAATTCTATCGGCATAATGTCATCGTGGCCGACATAGTGGACGATTGCATCCTGGGATTAGACTTCATGCGGAAACATCGTTGTGAGATCGACGTTGATCAAGGAGTATTGAAGTGTGGTACAGAGGAAATCTTCATGGAAGGTGTACCATCAGGAAAAGTTTTCCGCCTGAAATTTGACGTGTCAACACTTTTAGAAAACTGCGATTTAACGGAAGTAGAAATGGATAAAGCTAAGAAGATGTTACTTCAGTACGCCGACTCTTTCTCTACAAATGATGCTGACATAGGAAGAACAGGACTGGTTCAGCACAAAATTAATACTGGCAACGAGTTACCAATCGGTCAACGACCAAGAAGACTGCCGGTTGCACGTGAAAAGGAAGTGGAAATGATGATTGAGGGTATGGTCAAGGATGGTGTTATAGAGCCTTCATCGAGTCCATGGTGTTCTCCTGTGGTCCTGGTGAAGAAAAAGGACGGCAACACGCGCTTTTGTGTGGACTATCGACGATTGAACGACGTCACCAAAAAGGACAGTTACCCACTGCCTAGGATCGACGACACATTGGATACACTGACTGGAATGAGGTGGTTTACCACGCTAGACTTGAAAAGTGGCTACTGGCAAGTGGAAATAGACCCTAAGGATAAGGAGAAAACTGAATTTTCAACAGGAAAGGGGCTATGGCAGTTTAAAGTTATGCCATTCGGATTGTGCAATGCTCCTGCGACGTTTGAAAGGCTAATGGAGCAAATACTTGCCGGGTTGATCGGAGACGCATGTCTTGTCTATTTAGACGACATTATTATCGTGGGCCGTACATTTGAAGATCACCTTCAAAATCTCAATCGAGTGCTGTCAAAAATCCGGACGGCAAATCTTAAATTAAGTCCGAAAAAGTGCTCATTTTTCAGACGACAAGTGAACTTTTTAGGACACATAGTTTCGGAGGAAGGTGTTCAGACAGATCCGGAGAAAATCGTCGCCGTCAAGGATTGGCCAGTTCCGAAAGACAAGACGCAGGTCAGAGCATTTCTGGGTTTGTGCTCCTACTATCGGCGGTTTGTCAAGAATTTTGCCGACATTGCAAAACCTTTACACAAACTCACTGAGGAGAAGCAACAGTTCTGTTGGGACGAGAATTGTGACATCGCATTCCGGGAATTAAAGAAACGTCTGTGCAATACACCTATTCTGGGATATCCTGACACTGAAAATGACTTCATAGTTGACACAGACGCAAGTAATACTGGAATTGGAGGCGTGTTGTCTCAACGGAAAGGAAACCAGGAAGTTGTTATAGCTTACTACAGCAAATCTTTATCCAAACCAGAAAGAAATTACTGCGTTCACGAGACGGGAGCTACTGGCAGTAGTAAGGACATTGCAACACTTCAGTAAATATTTGCTGGGACGGAAATTCCAATTGCGAACTGACCACGCTGCATTAAAGTGGCTATTGCAGTTCAAGAATCCAGAGGGACAAGTGGCAAGATGGATCGAACTACTACAAGAGTTTGACTTCGTAACGGAACATCGTAGTGGGAGAACTCACGGTAACGCAGATGCACTGTCTAGAAGACCTTGCCCTGAAGACTGTAAGCATTGTACCAAGCAAGAGACTAAGGAAGTAGTTCCCGTGAGGATGCTAAGAATGGATCTCAGCAATGAATGGAAGGAAACCCTACAGCTTGCTCAGCAAAATGACACGGACCTCAAACCGATCTTTGAGTGGATTAAAGCTGGTGCTCCGAAGCCCAAGTGGAGTGATGTTGCGGCGTTAAGTTCCATCACAAAGAGCTATTGGGCACAATGGAACAGCTTGGTTATCCAGGATGAAGTCTTGTGCCGTAAATTGGAAAACGCCCGAGGAGACAACTGTCATCTACAAATTGTTGTCCCCAAAGCCAAAGTACCGGATGTTTTACGGCTCTACCATGATGGATGTTCAGGAGGACATATGGGGGTAAAAAGAACTCTACTGAAGATACGAGAGCGGTTTTACTGGATTCACTGTCGAGAGGATGTTGAGGACTGGTGTCGCAAATGTACCAGTTGTGCGGCTGTGAAAGGACCCCAGACACGCAGCAGAGGTGCTTTACAATTATACAACGTGGGAGCCCCCTGGGAACGGATAGCACTAGACGTTGCAGGACCATTTCCGGAAAGTGAAAACGGAAACAAGTACTTCATGGTTGTCATGGATTACTTCACAAAGTGGCCAGAAGTCTTCGCCATTCCCAACCAAGAAGCAACAACAGTCGCAGATAAATTGGTTCAGGAAGTGTTCTGTCGTTTTGGAGTACCCTTGGAAATTCACAGCGACCAAGGGAGGAATTTTGAATCACAAGTTTTCCAGGAGACTTGTCGACTGATGGGTACTCACAAGACCAGAACCACTTCTTACCATCCGCAATCTGATGGAATGGTAGAACCTTTCAACCAAACGTTGGAGAGATATCTGGCAAAAGTTGTGGAAAGCAGGCAAAGGGATTGGGACAAGCACATACAGCCATTTCTTCTGTCCTACCGTAGTGCAGTTCACGAAAGTACGACTGTGACACCAGCCTTCGCGAACTTTGGAAGGGAATTACGGTTGCCTGCAGATTTAATCACCGGAACCCCCCCTGATGCCCCACGCAGTGTAACCGATTATGCGAATGACTTGCGTAACAAGTTGAATGATGTATATGAGCATATCAGACAATCCGGCCAACAAATGTCTGATAAGATGAAGACCCGATACGACCGGAAGGCAAACCATAGAGGTTTTGACGAAGGTTCACTGGTGTGGTTGCATAACCCAGTGCGCAGCAAAGGGAAGTCTCCCAAATTGCAAGCAAAATGGGATGGACCATACCGAATCGTGACCAGGATCAACGATGTCACCTACCGAATACAGAAGGGTCCACGAGGTGCGCCTAAGATTGTCCATGTAGACCGTTTGGCGCGATACTACGGGACTAATGATGCTCGGGACGAGCATGTCTAAGGAGGGGGCAGTGTTACGTCGACCGTATTACTCTGGAACGTTCGAGAATGTGGTCGAAGTTTCCAGAAGTTTCCACTAGGTTCGAGAACATTCCATTGTGGTACTGTATAGAAGTTCATAGATGTTTCTAGAATATTCCAGTATAGGATAGTTCGACAATATTCTGAAAACTTCCATGACCGTATAAATAGGCCGGACGGCGGGCGAGTGAGTCAGTCTGATTTCGACTACGGATGCGAACGGATGCGAATACAAGCGATTGCGAAGAGAACAGTGATTATTAGCGAATTAGTGTTTGTGTTTATAAGTTGTTGAGTTAATAAAGGATATTTGGTTAATTAATTGGTGTAAAATAATTTATCCCATACCCAGCTCGTAACATTATATTCATCAATATTTAATATGTCCAGGTAACAGAAAATTCTCACAAAAACACACTCACACTTTCTTTCATCCCCACACAATAATAACCAAACTAACACTATATAGATATAGAAATTACATGATTAATTGTTAAAGGATTCGCTACCACTGTTTGCTAAAGCTTTGAATGCTAAATAACCTTAAGAGTAGAGACCTGGTGTCCTGAAACACAGGCCCCAAGCCTAGTTTAGGCACCAGTCTCCCACAATATACTTACTGTATCCACTTGTTGCCTAGAAACAATGTATTTAATGTGTATTGTGGCGAGAAAAATAAATTATTATTATTATTATAATCGGTCTACATGAACGATCTTAGGCGCACCTCGTGGATCCTTCAGTATTCGGTAGGTAACATCGTCGATCCTGGTCACGATTCGGTATGGTCCATCCCATTTTGCTTGCAATTTAGAAGACTTCCCTTTGCTGCGCACGGGGTTATTGCAACCACACCAGTGAACCCTCGTCAAAACCTCTATTGTTTGCCTTGCGGTCGTAACGGGTCTTTATCTTATCAGATATTTGTTGGCCGGATTGTCTGATATGCTCATATACATCATTCAACTTGTTACGCAAGTCATTCGCATAATCAGTTACACTGCGTGGGGCATCAGGAGGAGTTCCGGTGATTTAATCTGCAGGCAACCGTAATTCCCTTCCAAAGTTCGCGAAGGCTGGTGTCACAGTCGTACTTTCATGAACTGCACTACTATAGGACAGAAGGAATGGCTGTATGTGCTTGTCCCAATCCCTTTGCCTACTTTCCACAACTTTTGCCAGATATCTCTCCAACGTTTGGTTGAAGCGTTCTACCATTCCATCAGACTGTGGATGATAAGAAGTAGTTCTGGTCTTGTAAGTACCCATCATTAGACAAGTCTCCTGGAATACTTGCGATTCAAAATTCCTCCCTTGAACACTGTGAACTTCCAAGGGTACTCCAAAACGACAGAAGACTTCCTGAACCAATTTATCTGCGACTGTTGTAGCTTCTTGGTTAGGAATGGCGAAGACTTCTGGCCACTTTGTGAAGTAATCCATGACAACCATGAAGTACTTGTTTCCGTTTTCACTTTCCGGAAATGGTCCTGCAACGTCTAGTGCTATCCGTTCCCAGGGGGCTCCCACTTTGTATACTTTTAAAGCACCTCTGCTGCGTTTCTGGGGTCCTTTCACAGCAGCACAACTGGTACATTTGCGACACCAGTTCTCAACATCCTCTTTACAGTGAATCCAGTAAAATCGCTCTCGTATCTTCAGTAGAGTTCTTTTTACCCCCATATGTCCTCCTGAACATTCATCATGGGAGAGTCGTAAAACACCCGGTATTTTGGCTTTGGGGACAGCAATTTGTAGATGACACTGGTCTCCTCGATCGTGTTCCCATTTACGGCACAAGACTTCATCCTCGATAACCAAGCTGTTCCATTGTGCCCAATAGCTCTTCGTGATGGAACTTAACGCCGCAACATCACTCCACTTAGGTTTAGGAGCACCAGCTTTAATCCAGTCGAAGATCGGTTTTAGGTCCGGGTCATTTTGCTGAACTTTAATTTAAAATGAAAGTTATTTTTTAATGTTTAGTGTATTTTCTTTTTTTGGAAGTCGGTTGTTTTTTTTGTAAAAAAGTTTAATTTTTTAATCAAATCAGTTTATTTTTAAAAATAGGCACAGATTTCCTCGCAGTAGCTTATACGAATTTCAACATAATTGACTTAAGGACAAAGTTCATATTATGCTAAGTTATCAAAATCTAATTTTATCATTTTATTCGCTCCCGTGGCATAGCCCACCACAGGAACTGTGCATTTTTGGGAATAAATAAAAGTAGCCTATATAATTAAATCTCTTTGCTTTCTAACCGAGAAAGGATGTTCCTAATCGAATCAGGACTTGAGATAATCTTTTACAAACATGTGAGCAAACATACAAATTATTTCACCTTTTTAACCGACTTTCGAAAAAGGAGGAGGTTCTATGTTCGACTGTATGTATGTTTTTTTTTTATGTATGTCCGCGCATTTCTCCGTCAGTTGTAGACCGATTTTCAAAATTGATTTTTTATCCGAAAGAATATACTCCCGAGGTGGTCCCATATAAATTTTATCGAAGTCGCTTTAGCGCTTTTTGAGAAACTGAACAAAAACGAAAAATACGCATATCTTGCTTGATGACGTTTTTTGTGTTCTCCAAATATTTAAATTCCACGTTCCATGTTATTGGGGTTTTTAGTTCTGGGGTATAACAACTAAAAAGCGAAAAATAAAAACTTTTTTACAAAAAAAAAACAACCGACTTCCAAAAAAAAATACACTAAAAATTTAAAAATAACTTTAATTTCGGAAGTAAAAAGCAGCAAATATCGTAGAAATAAAATACAAACACCGACTTCCGAAATTAAAGTTATTTTTAAATTTTTAGTGTATTTTTTTTTGGAAGTCGGTTGTTTTTTTGTTATATTAGTTTTGACAATTACCAAAATATATCTTTAACTTTTAGCTAGATAGCCAGGTAGGCCGCTGCAAATGCAATCTGGCAAAATGGGGTTTTATATACGCTCTGGGTGGAGCGGGAGGGGGGTGTCAGACTAAAACCCAGCAGTGTTCCTTCAGTTACCTCTGTGTGTGCTAGGCCCGCGGTGACTATTTTTCAAACACATCATCATTCTCCTGCCCTTATCCCAATTTATTTGGGGTCGGCGCAACATGTCTTTTTCTTCCATACTCCTCCCTCCCAGGGGCGCTGTGTAACTCTGTTTCGAATTTATCCGCGATCCCTGGGGAGGCATCAGCCATGACGGGCCCCGTCAGGTATTGCTGACATCTTTTTGAGGCGCTCGTGGAACACTATACGCCGTTGACTCTCGGGCCTGGTCTTGATCGGACGGCGGGCTACCCACTACTCTCTGTCCGCAGGCCCGCGCCTACGGTGGCCGGACATCGTCTCGCGACCCCCGACGCCCAAGTTGTCTCCTGCGGCTGCTGCTGCTGGGGGCGTGAGGGCGACTCTGTTGAGCCTCCCTCACCCGTTTGACCTCCTCCTTCGTGAGCATTACTGCTTCGCAGAAGGAAGAGACTGCTTCCCATTCCCTCTCGCTCCGTACCATGGCCTTGACCAGGGCCGGACGCGAGAGGTCGCTTCCGCCGATCGCCTCCACGAGGACACGGCGTTGCTCCGCCCAAGATACTGGAATGCCTAAAGTGCCCATACACGTACACCTGCACTTTGGAGGACCTGATGACCTGCTACAGACACTGCAATTAATTTGGCCAGCTTCTGGGCCCAAAGTATTTAAAAATTTAGGAACCTATCGATTTGATAGAAGAGCTAGGTTACATTTAATAACTATGCAACATAGTGCGTGCCAGTTGCTACGCATCTATTAGTATCGAACAATTCTAATTATCTTCACTGATTTACTTTAGTAATAGACGTTGACTGCGATTACGAACCCATAGGAAAGCGTATCGTAGTAAGTTTCAGATCGAGTTAATGGACGAAACTTATTATCATGAATAAACCATGGTGTATGCAGAAATGTGCTTGCTCCATCGATTATTGTTAAGTAGGTACCAGCTAGTATTTGAAGATTGAATTTAAAAATACTTTTTTACAATAAATACAACAGACTTCCAAAAAAGAAAATCACAAAAAATTTAAAACTTTCGAAATTAAAGTTATTTTTAAATTTTTAGTGTATTTTCTTGTTTGGAAGGCGGTTGTATTTTTTTGTAAAAAAGTTTTTTATTTTTCTCTTTTTAGTAGTACCTACCAATAACTACTAAAAAGGTACCTACCTACCCCAGAAATAAAACTAAATATTCACGACTGAATTGATAACCCCAATAACATGGAACATGGAATTTAAACTCGTAATTGGAATTGGAGGAAACCAAAACGTCATCTATGTATACATATTTTTTCTATTTGTCGATTTTTTCAAAAAGTGCTGAAGCAATTTCTATAAAATTTATATGGGACCACCTCTGGAGTATACTCTTTCGTAGGTGACTAAATTTTGAAGGATACTGATGTAGTTCAGAATATAGAGTATAAAATTTTCCTTAAAACAATCTTTCAGTGTATATAGCTCTAGGATGCACCCAGTAGAAACCAATGTAGAAACCGGAAATGATAATTTGAAAGAAGATAAAAAGAAAATTTATAAAGAATGGAAGAGAAAGGCAAAAAAGGCGCAGGAAAAGTTATATGATTTACTGGACGGCCCTAGAGGCCAGAAGGAGCTCTACCGGATTACAAAAGTAAGAGAAAGGAGAACGAGGGATATAAAATGTATGAAAGATGAAATCGGTAAAGTCTTGTCGAAAGATGACGAAATAAAAGAGCGATGTAAGATTTATTTTGAAAAGTTAATGAACGAAGAGAACGAATGGAATGGTGTGCTCAAAGAGGTACAAGTAAATATGGGTTTGGGGAGAGAAATTAGCATGGATGAAGTAAGAAAGGCAGTTCAATGTATGAAAAATGGAAAGGCCATGGGCCCTGATGACATACCAGTAGAAGTATGGAAGTGTTTAAAAGAGGATGGATTTATATGGCTGACTTTATTCTTCAATAAGTTGTTGTATGAAGAAGTGATCCCACAAGAATGGTGCAATAGTTCGCTAGTGCCCATCTTCAAGAATAAAGGGGATGTACAGGACTGCAACAACTATCGAGGGATAAAGCTCATGTCACATACTATGAAAGTATGGGAGAAAGGTGCATGCTGTTTGCCGACGACATTGTTCTGGTTGGTGAAGATGGACCTGAGATCCAGAGCAGATTAGAGAAATGGCAACAGAAGCTGGAGAAAGTTGGCTTGAAAGTCAGCAGAACCAAAACTGAATACATGTTCTGCGATTTCGGAGGTCTCTCCAGTTCTAAAGCTATAATGCTAGATGGCGCGCTTCTCCCAGTCTCCTCCGATTTTCGGTATCTCGGTTCACTCGTGCAAAGCGCTGACGAAATAGATCGGACTGTTAAGCACAGAATTAACACTGGATGGATGAAATGGCGGCAGGTCACCGGGACTATCTGTGACTCCCGCATTCTCCTTAAACTTAAGGGGAAGATTTATAAAACAATGGTCAGACCTGCTGTCTTGTATGGTTCAGAATGTTGGGCCACAAAAGGGATGAATGAAAAGCAATTGCATGCGGCTGAGATGAGAATGCTAAGGGCGATGTGTGGTGTTAGGCGCATGGATAGAATTAGGAATGAGTATATAAGAGGAAGTCTGAAAGTGGCACCGCTGACTTAAAAGTTGTGTGGAAATCGGTTGTCGTGGTATGGGCATGTGATGCGGAGGAATGAAGAAAATGTCGTGAGGAAAGTCTTGTGTATGGATGTGGATGGCTATAAGAGTAGGGGAAGACCAGTCAAGTTTATAGGTCAATGAGAAGTTAAAAAATTCTTCGGAACAAAATTTTGTGACAGACGACGGATGGACAGACGGACACGTGAGTGACAGCAATAGGGCTCCGTTTGAACCCTTCGGGTACGGAACCCTAAAAATAAACTTTGAAAATTGTTTCACAACTGACAGAGAAATCGGTGGACATACTTAGGTACATTAAAAAAATACAATACACTCATTCGATCATAGAACCTCCTCCTTTTTTCGAAGTCGGTTAAAAAATGCTAGACAGTTACATACTGAACAGTTCACAGATTTTCATGAATACGACTGTATTGTGTATCTTAGGTAAAATCTATTTGTGATCCTTATTGTTCGAAAACCCTTCGTTAGGAAAAGCCTAGGAGAGCAAGACGATGAATTACACAATAGGTCCCTACTGTTAAACTCTACAATTTATGTGTTCTTTGACCTCATGAAGTTCAGATTAGAGTAACTCTGTAGGCAGCCGGTAGCAACTATTTGTAGGCTGACATCATCCAATCATACTTTTTCACAATGAAGAGCTAGGACAGGATTTGCTGTAAAAATCTCTAAATTTACTTCCATAAAGTCCGGAATACCTACACATGCTACTAAAACAGACTTCCAAAAAAAAATACACTAAAAATTAAAAAAATAACTTTAAATTCAGAAGTCGGTGTTTGTATTTTATTTCTTCGTTATTTGACACCGACTTCCGAATTTAAAGTTATTTTTTTAATTTTTAGTGTATTTTCTTTTTGGAAGTCTGTTGTTTTAGTAGCATGTGTAGGTATTCCGGACTTTATGGAAGTAAATATAGAGATTTTTGTAAAAAAGTTTATTTTTTATTTTTCACTTTTTAGTTGATAAACCTCAGAACTAAAAACCCCAATAACATGGAACGTTGAATTTAAACATAGTCGTAATTGGAGAACACCAAAACGTCATCTATGTATAGGGTCAGATGTCCAACAATGAAACAGTGGTACACAATAAAACACAGTAATATTTCTAAAATACTGCGTTGCCAGATCGTGCATTATGTCGCGTTAGGACACCCAGCCAGCTTTTCAAAAAGCGCTGAAGCAATTTCGATAAAATTTATGTGGGACCACCTCGGGGGTATATTCTATCGGATAAAAAAAGAATTCTGAAAATCGGTCCTCTATTGACAGAGAAATGGGCGGGAACATACATATAAAAAAAACATACATACAGCCGAACATAGAACCTCCTCCATTTTTGAAGTCGGTTAAAAAGAGCACATAAGCACACTAGTTTCGAGTAGCATTTGCTCCAAACTAGCGTGCTTATGTGCTAACGAGTAGCATGTGTATTCCGGAGTTTATCTCGTTCTCTATGAGAATTATTTTCCTGTCTAAATGTCAACTCTATCCATTACTTTTGCTTCATCTGGGGGTACAACTACACAAATTATGAGTACGTGGTGATTAAATGACATCTTTTAAGCGGGTACTTCACTATATTATAATCTCGTACACTCAAGGATACCAAGTTATGAATTAAAAAGCCACTTAGTTTTAAATTGCGTCAAACGGCTGCTACCGACGCAAGTGTTATAGCGCCAACCGCGAGCTCTTATCACAGCTGATATGGAAAGTTTCCCCCCAAGCCTGTCGAAGAATTACTAGAGCGTTACTCCAAACACCTTCCACTATCGATAAGCATAGATCGATACATTCGCTGACGTTAGTCCGATACGCCAATTTCCACGGATTAGTCGTCCTAGTGAGCGACATTAAATAACGAAATTTTCCGCTACAAATATGTTACCGTTTTTAATATCTAAAACAAAACTCTTGCCTGTTAAGAGCAAACATAAAGATACAGCGAAAGATAAGAAGACAAAAGAAAAGAGTTTTTTTGTGACTGGTGATAACTTAGCGGCTTTGAAAAATATTGCAACGTTGAAGAGCCGACGTGTGAGACGAAACGCCCCAAAGCTTCCTCCTTTAGTAAAACCGGGGACGTGTGACTGCAATCTGATGCACCTCACCAGAATAGTAGTTAGCTACGCACCAAAGAGCAGGAAAAGAGGTGCTTCTAACATCGTATTATCTATGACCGCGTGGGGTACGACCGGGCAAAGGAAGCGCATGAAACTGCCGAGTGTTAAATTGACGAGAAAATTGATTAAAGGTGACAAATCTTTGACGACAGCTAACACTGACGAGTTCTTTAAGAAACTTGAGGTATTGTTATAATATTAAGTCCGAATAAAGTTTTTTTTTTTTGCTTGGTTTATATCATCAAGTAACTTCTTCCGCTCTGGGTGGAGCGGGGTGGCGTATCTCTTACTGACTAAAACTTACACGAGTTCCTTCAGTTGCCCTGGCACAGGCAACTGCCGCGGTACCTCTTTCAAACACACCCACTGTTGATACAGTAGTGATACCCATTAACACAGCACACATTTTAATGAATGCCTAAATGAGGGTGTGCTGATGGATGTTTAACTTTTTACGCTAAGCTGAGCGTTGAAAACCCATAGAGAATATCCTTAAATGGGGCTACTACTAAATTGCATGGAGAGCAACATACACTAATGGAAAAAAAATTAAAGGATCAAAAAAATTATCCTTTAATTTTTTTTAAAATGGAATCGAATGAAAAAAATGGCTGGCTGGATTACATTTAAACTCTGTAGGGTTTTTGTGGGTATATTGAAATATAAAAGGCACAGTTAACATAAGAGGTTTTATAAAAATCCACCAAAAGCCCTTTTTTTCTTGCTTCTTCAAATTCATGTAAAGAATGGAAAAAAAAATTATTCGAAGATGTGATTAGCCAATCTTTGTAGAAAGTTTATTCAAGTTCTCAAAACCTATCTTTTATTTTCTCTGCGATTATTGGTTGCCGAGATATCGACGATCAAAGACAAAACGATCCTTTTTCCATTCAAAGTTCGCTATCTCTAGGATAAGCGGTCGAATCAAAGTTTAAAAAAAAATAGAAGCTGAATTTCGGACACCATATTGACCATATGGTGTCCGAAAAAAAAAATCCAAGTCCGTAGACCAAAAAAAAGTTTTTTTTTTATGGTACTTATTAATTATTAAGATTGAGCATTACTTCGAAAAAAATGTCGTCTTAAAATCTGAAAACTAGAGATTTTAAGCTGCAAATTGCTTGACTTGCGACTCCGATACGACATTTTTTAACAAACATACGGCCACTTGAAAATCGCAAAAAATTGGATTAAGTTTTATCCTTTAATTTTTTCCATTAGTGTATTATAAAACTATACGTTTTTGCTATTGTTTTATTTTTCTCAAATGAAATAATGTTAATATTTGTTCCAGAATCAACTGAAGGCCCTGAACCTGGGAAAGCCCGCGAAGAGTAAGAACAACAACAATAATAAAGCTGACCCGCCCGCGTCGCAGCGCTCTAAGGCAGAGAAGGAAGCAGCCAATGACGCCAACGATGCTGCGTCCAACGGAGAAGAAGGAGGTTTGTTACCAAACATTAAAATTTCAAGACTTTTTTTTTATTCCTCTTTTTTATGTTAGCCTATAGTGTCCCACAGCTGAGCAAAGACCTCTCCGTATGCTTCCAGACACTCTTTTCTTGCGCCACCTCAAACCAGCATTCTTGGTGCGCGTCCAAGTCATCTTGCCACCGCTTTCTGGGGCGGCCTCGGCAAAGCCAGTAGATCCTCTGGCACCCACTGCGTAGAATGCGTAGGTCACGTCGGCTGCATGCATGATGACTGTTGCCCGCCCAATCCCATTTGAGCATATTTTTTTGTGATTTTGTGTAATCATCCTTTTTAATTCAAAATCTTTATTTCGAGCGAAGACTAATATAGAGTTAGTAAGAATGTCCTTAAAAACTAAGTGTTAGGAAACAACACGATACGGTGACACATGCAACTGACAGCAGCGAACTATATACGGACAATCCACTCTGTCAGCAATCATTTTTAGAACCCTGTTGGAGCCGTCCCTGACACGGAGCGGCAGGGCGTGTCAGACTTTTACTGACTAAAAACCCACCCCTGTTCCTTCAGCTGCCTGAGTGCTAAGGGCCACGGGAACTCCAAATCGAAATTTATCCGCGACCCGAGGCAAGAATCCTTTTTGAGCCTGGCAGCCTTTTTGTCCACGTCTACAATTTTCCATTACAAGCCCGCCACACTATTCCCAAACCACTGTAACTTCTGTAAGCCAGAACCAACAGTGGCGACCACCAGAAAAAACGCCGAGGCAATGAAGCTCGACGAGTCCCAGAGAAACGATTAAACTGTCTTGGGGGGACCCAACGAAATTAATCAAAACAAGAAAACAGCGGAGGAGTGAGAAAAAAACATAATTTTCCGTTAACGTAAATAAAATTAAAGGCAAAAAACATCCTCCTTCATCACTTTCTTGGAGACATGGGTGGGTGGAAGGTATTCTACCTGTCTCCTCTTACCCCTACCACCAGTACACCTGTTGCCGAGCACAAGGCTGGACCCGGGGCATGCCACGTCACAAATCTCGGACATGGCCTCCTGGAACCAGTCTGTCTCGTCGTTAATATCGGCAGTCCTGTGCGGTGGATTGGATGATTTCCATACCCAAAAAAAAAAAATGTTCCCGTACCCGAAGAGACCAAACCGAGGTATGGCTGTCACTCAAGTGTCCGTCTGTCTGTCTGTCCGTCGTCTGTCACATAATTTTGTTCCGAAGAATTTTTAAACTTCCCATTGACCTGTGAACTTGAAATTTGGTGGTAATGTTGATTCTTACGTATATTTTACTAACAAATACCAAATTATTGATTTCCCTCATATGGTACGGAACCCTAAATGAGCGAAGTCCGACACGCACCAGGCCAGTTTTTTCTTTTAGTCATACGCACGCTAATTTCACTGTCCTATTGTTTCAGGTAGCGGTGAAGGTCGAAGGCGTGGCAAGAGAAGAAAGAAGGGAGTTCGAGGTGGTAGTGACCGACTGACATCTGCCGGACTTGCGGCGCAAGCACAACAGGATCCTGAAACGCAGGTATCTAGCTACTACGTGCTTTTATGTTGACTTTCCACCTCATTTCCACACCGTATATCCTTGGGTCCAATATCCACACGCACACGCTCTTGCCCAGTTTTTTTGTGTTTCTTTATTTTGAGACGGGTTCTGGGTTGTTCCCTTACTTGATAAAGTAATATTTTAAAAATAACAGACAAGTTAAGACAGCATACATGGTTTTTTCACAAATAGATATGGCGATAAAAACGAGCTAGGGAGCGGAATTCCCTACCGGAGTTTGTGTTTCCTGATAGCTACAACCTGTCAAGAGTGAATAGGTTACTTCTAGGCAAGCGTGCTCCATCTTCGACCACATCTTCGCTTACCATCAGGTGAAATAGTGGTCAAACGCGTGACTATCAACAATAAAAAAATAAAAAAAGGAGAAAAAAACTGGCCAAGTGCGTGTCGGACTTCGCACATTAAGGGTTCTGTACTAAATATTGGTATTTGTTAGTAAAGTATACGTAATAATAAACATTATCACCTAATTTCAAGTTCATAGGTCAATGGTAAGTTAAAAAATTCTTCGGAACAGAATTTTGTGACAGACAACGGACGGACAGACAGACAGACGGACACGTGAGTGACAACAATAGGGCTCCGTTTGGACCCTTCGAGTACGGAACCCTAAAAAGATTTAAAAAAAAACTGACCAAGTACGTGTCGGATTTCGCATATTAAGGGTTCCGTACCAAATATTGGTATTTATTAGCAAAGTATACGTAATAATAAACATTATCATCACCAAATTTCAAGATAGTCAGTTAAAAATTCTTCATAACAACATTGTGTAACTGACGACGGACCGACAGACAGACAGACGGACACGTGAGTGACAAAAATAGGGCTCCGCTTGGACCCTTCGGTTACGGAACCCTGAAAAGAATAAATTTCCAGTTTTTTTTTTCTTTTCAAAAATTAAGGAATGTTTTCTTTGAGTAAAATTTTCTATCTACAGTATTAAGAGTAGTTTCCCTTCATTACAAAATTCCACCCAGTATATATATATATAAATTTTTTTGTCCTATACCGGAAGCCCTAACTGTGACTTCATCTTGCGTTAAGTAATAGGGTCAGCTCACACCGAAACGCGACGCTACTCGCACTTTTTAACTATAATACGACACAATACAACCCGCTGAATTAGAATTGATTCGACGAATTCAAGAGATATGATATCGCCATTTTGAAAAATGCGCACATCGTTGAATCGCATCTCAGTGTGAGATAACACTTAGCATCTGTTTGATACATAAAACTGTTCCTGATGACCAGCCCAACTACCAAACCCGTTATAAATCTTCTACATCTCCGTTTCCACAGATCGCCGGCATCGGCACGGACTCCCAGAACCCGAGTTCCCGCGGCTCGATAGCGCCGGCACTGGAAGATGACGTCATCGTGCTACCGGTCATCAAACCGCTAGTGGTGCCCAAGAAGACTGACTCCTTCCTCGATGATGACATGCTCAAGTATTTGCATAGGGAGGTCGATGAAGATGCTATTGAGACTGAGTTTGATACCAAGGTGAGGTTCGGCTTATATTAAAAATTTGAAGAAAACTTTCTCGTTGTCATGGCAACAGAAAAACCTGGATGGATGTTTATAAATAACAAGCTTTATATATCTATTTGTTTAGCTTTCTCCTGTATAAATTAAAGATCATGAGATACAGCCCGCTGACAGACGGACGGACAGCGGAGTCTTAGTAATAGGGTCCCGTTGGTTACCCTTTGGGTACGGAACTCTAAAAAACGGCCAAATGAGAATCGGACTCGCGTGAAGAGGGTTCCGTATGATGAATATTTTTACTAACTTGTTTTTTTGGAACGAAGTTCCTTAGCGCGCGTTGTGAAAGGGGGCTAGACGGAAAAAATTCTTACGAAAAGTTGTCACGACACTAATGAGGCTGTCCATCCAAAAAGATTGTGTTGGAAAAACAATCTAATAAAAACTTCTTGTATTTTTGGTGGGTAGGTACAAAGTTTGCAAGCAGATCAAGCATTATCTAACCAATTTCGTGTGTTAAATCTAGCGGAGCTTGGAACAATCTAACTCCAGATTAAGAGTTCAGTTGAGCTGAGCTGAGCTGCGATGAGATGAGATGATGAAGTTCTTACGTGCGTGCGTGTGTGCGTAGTTAATAATAAAAAAAATATTATAAATTAAAAAATATAAAATTATATTACAATTCCTTCACTAATTAATCGAAAGGAACTTCGTTCCATCCGGGTGTCCCTTGACGCCTCTCAAGTTTTTTTTTTATCTAAAAAATACTAACTGACGCACAAGTGATCCTGTAAGGGTTCTGTTTTTTTTCATTTGAAAATACGGAACTCTAAAAACAATTTTAGCTCTTAATATATTAGGTTAGTTAGATGAATGCCTCGTGCGCTCTTCTAGATCAACGAAGCAGTGAGCTGAGGTCCTGCGTTCGATTCCCAATTCGGGCTAAGTTCTATTCCCAATTCGGGCTAAGTTCTATTCCCAATTCGGGCTAAGTTCAATTCCCAATTCGGGCTAAGTTCAATTCCCAATTCGGGCTAAGTTCAATTCCCAATTCGGGCTAAGTTCTATTCCCAATTCGGGCTAAGTTCAATTCCCAATTCGGGCTAAGTTCAATTCCCAATTCGGGCTAAGTTCTATTCCCAATTCGGGCTAAGTTCTATTCCCAATTCGGGCTAAGTTCTATTCTCAATTCGGGGTAAGTTCTATTGGGTTTTCCTTAGAGACTTCTCTGTAGTAGCCCGGAGTTCCCGGTAGATATCAATAGGGCTGATCTCCCTTTTAAATGGGAATTAAATGTAACTATAAAAATTCGGGTGAAATTTATTAATATACGCCTCATCCTGACCCTTCGGGAAATAATGGCGTGATATAGTCTTTTTTTTTTTGGATGGGAAATCATCAAATAAATTCTCCCACTCTAAATGTAGCGGGAGGGTGTGTCAACCCACCCTTGTTCCTTCTGGGGCCGCGATCTAGGCTGTACACAAATATCTAGGTTTTCAATTATTCCAGGTTCACGAAGACACCTAGCTTAGTTTAAGACTAATACAGGTCAAGCATAATTAATGTTTTTCACATTATTCGCCTTCTTCAATAAAATTATCTTTTTTCAGCGTCGCTACGTCTTAGAAGAGGCAATGCGAACTCGTCCAGAAAGAACGCACGGGCAAGAAATGCAGAAATTATTGCGAGACTTAAAAGTACCCGCTGTCAGCCTCGGCGACTGGCTTCATATCCCAAGAGTCTTCTCCCGCCAAAATGCACAGTTCGCCTTGCCCATAGACACGTATGCGTTGGAAAGTGAGTACGATAAACATTAAAGGAAAGACACTAATCAAAAGTATCATATAAGTTTATTAATTACACGAACCTCCGGCACGAGCCTCCATGAATATTAATTACTAAATACTGAAAAGCTTTAGAACGCTCAAGGAGGGAAAGTTTTACAAAGAGCTTTTATTATTTAAGAAGTAACGTCGATGCGGTGAAACGAATTATGCTCACTAGAGGGTGTTGTAGGAAAATGTACGCTTAGGTGTTGAGAACAGGGTCGGAACTCGTATGCGTTGGAAAGTGAGTACGATAAACATTATTATGAAAGTGACAGCTGTCAGCCTCGGCGACTGGCTTCACCAAAAGTCTTCTCCCGCCAAAATACACAGTTCACCTTGCCCATAGACAAGTATGCGTTGAAGAGTGAATAATTTCATATTCAGACCTTTAGTAAGTTTATGTGACTGCTTTGAACTGAAAAGATAGTAAGCCTATCGTGATTCGACTGGATAAGTCAGCTCTTAACCATAGGTATTGTCATTTGTGGTCAAATAATGACCAGCTACTTAACTCCCATCTTAATAATTATTTCTGATGATAATTTTGCTTAAAACTGCATTATTCTTTGCAGACCTTACGCCAATGAACTATGCAGCGCGCTTCGTCATTGTCAAGAAGTCGAAACAACTGCTCTACCTGACTGTACTCAGAAAATTCAGGCAGCATGGATACAGAATGCCGATTAAGGTAGGTAAAAGACACAAACACTTTTTTTATTTTTTTACTGCTGTCCCGTAGTTTCAGAAATGCTACCAAGTTCAACGAAAACAGGTATAATTAACTCAGCTTTCCGTTTATATAGTCCTTTCGAATTCCATTGGCAATAAAGTTGAGTGAACCCGTAACTATTTTGCCTGCCTATAAACAATAACTGAACTAGATACACTAGAAAAAATCTTTGAAAAAAAAACAAATACCAAATGTCTATGCCACCTTCTCTGCATCATGTTCCTTTTCTGCAGAACATAGAAGAAGGCCTAATAATGATGATGGGTGGCAGCCTATCAGCAGCACAAGCCCAAAGTTTCAAAAGCATCATGGATTGGCCCAGCTACGAAGAGCAAGAGAACATCCCGGATGAGATCAAACTCACTCTTATTGACAATGAATCCAAGAAGCCTCCTATTAGCACTGGAGACAATGGAGAGGTGAGACTACAGTTTTACGGGGGTTTTTAGGGTTTTATAAAATTGCTGATTCTCATTTCAGAGAGTGTCAAGATTTTACCTTTAAAAATACATAAATATATACATATGTATAAGAAGTAAATAGATTCTCATTTATTCTTATTGGTTACAGTCTGACGAAGACACAGTAAAATTTCGCACTTGGTGTGGTCTCTGTGCGGTTTGCGAGCGAATGTACGGACGTTTCCCGCCCAGAGACAAGGATCCACCTGATGGGGTACGTATTCACTTTTCAGAAACGACTTTAAACTGGAAAAATCTTTGATTCATTATAGAAGACGTTTATAGCTATCCTTCTTTTGCAAAGAAACAATTATGACTTTATGGAAGTACGTGGAATACAGAACAGGTGTAAAGTCCCGCAACCTGCTTTGAATATGGAGAATCCTCCGACCAGACGAGTGTTGTGAGGAGCTGCCCGATCGTTGTTGTCGTGCTGTTCAAATGGCGCGGAGAACTTTTTGAAAAATGATGAGAGTAAATTTTTACGATGCGCGCGCACACCGTCACAAAAAACCTACAGCCTGAAGTTAGCTAGAGCCGACACCCTGAAGTTAGCTATGGTCTGTGGTTCATGAAGAATGATTGTTTTCCTTTTGTAAACTTTGTGACAGTTTGGTTTTTTAACTTGTTACATGCGTAATTGCGTACATAAGTACACACACACACTTTTTATTTGAATTTTGACTTGTGGCTCGCACTGTTTGTGCATTTACCCAGTGTCAAGTTTAGAAAGTATTTAGCTTTTAAATACAGAATACGGTAACTTTTTCCCTATTAGAATGCAGATGTAACACATTCTAATGTTTATGCAATATTTGGCAGCAAATGTGTCGAGTCAGCCTGCTTGACAAGCTTCGCTGAGGTAGTCAATACTAATAACATTGTCAGCTTCATTTTACCGAGATCGCGCCTGCAAGACCGCAGAGGGCAATGGCCGTCAGGGCTATCAGGGGGTATCGCACAATCTCCTATGAGGCGGGTTGTGCACTGGCCGGATTTCCACCCCGGGACTTAGAGGCGAGGGTTCTCGCCTCACTGTACCGGTGGCGCGAGGAGGTAATAATAGTTTATTCGTTATTACAAGTACATAATTCTTAGGTGAGGATGCGGGGCGGTGAGCCGATGCAATGCGAGATGGAGTTGCGTCGGTCACAGCTCAGCGAGGTCCTAGTGGGGGCATGGCGTGAAAGGCTTTCGCGCCCAACCACTAGCCTCGCTACGGTCGATGCGATCCGAACAGTGCTCTACGAATGGCTCGGGAGGAAGCACGGCTCCCTGTGGTTTTGGGCGACGCAGGTGCTCTCGGGGCATGGCTGCTCCGGGAAGTACCTGTGTCACATAAACAGGGAGCCGGACGCTCGGTGCCATCACTACACCAACTGTCGGGAGGACACGGCGCAGCACACACTGGCAGAGTGTGCCACATGGGAGGAGCAGCGCCGTGCCCTCGTATCCGAAGTGGGCCCCGACCTCGTTCGATATTCTGGAGCGCCGAGTCGTGGGATACGGTGATCTCCTTCTGTGAAGCCGTAATTTCGCAGAAGGAAGCTGCGGAGAGGGAGAGGGAGGCCGTCGCCACTCTCTTGAGCAGCAGCAGGCGAACCGGACAACGGAGGGCGGACAACACCCTCTTCCAGCCCCCATAAAAAGGTCCGGAGGGACGGCGGACTCGGGATCGTCTGCCGCACACCGCCCAGCAGGACCCAAGGCGGCGGCGCGTAGTGTTCTACGCGCGCCCCTATTGGACGTCGCGGGGGGATGACACCTCGCTCTCCGAGTGGGCCTGAGGTGGCCCGCATAGGCGGGCCGACACTAACTGGGGATCGTGGAAGGAGTACTAGTTCTCACAATCCCCGCTCCAAGTGTGGGAAGGAGTACCGGGGTGGTTTTGATACTGTAGGCCGTGTCGTAGCCAACAGCGCCAGTCTTGGAGTATAGTGAGAGGAGCGATCGCTCTAGCCGCCAGATGGCAAGGGACGTCAAAAAGCTAAATGAATGGACTGAGTCAGTGGTGAGAGAATTTACCACTGTAGAAAGAAATAAAGCGACTATGCGGGCCAGTACCTGGTTCTTTTCTGTGGGTCGTAGTGTCGGTGGTGACACTGTAAGCCTGTGTCGTAGACAACAGCGCCGGTCATAGAGTAGAGCGAGAGGTGCGGTCGCTCTAGGCGTCAGATGGCAAGGAACGCCAAAAAGCCAAATGTGAAAAACAATTTCAAAAATAAAATTTTGACGGCGCCTATTGAAAGGCGCGGAAGCAATACTACCAGATCTGATTTCTTTAAATTCATAGGGTGACACTGAAAAAACCGTAGATTGACTCTAGATCAATCTACGGATTGAGACGATACGAATCAATACAGAGCAATCTACGTATTTTCCGAAAGGGCACCGAAAGACAATGGTGCCGATTCTGTTGTGCAAAAACTAAACTTATTTAGGCTTTAATTTAGGCTATTGCTATCTTTTTCTCTCTAATAAAACAAGAAAGAGACGGACGTAAATTAGAGCTGTCAAATAATTTGAAACTAATATTTCTATACAAATTAAGGGTACACGTAAAAACATGTCGATTAAAAACACGGTAAAGCGCAAGGCGTAAACTATTTTGACATCTCTAACTTAGTTCATAGCTATAGCCGTCCTTTTCTCGCCCTACCTTTTAGTAAAAGATAGCGATTCTCTAGTTTTAGTTTAGTTATTGGACAAGAGAATTGGCACCGTTCTCGTTCTACCCTGATGAAGGGCTAAGGCTGGTAGCCAAATTACCGGCAACAGATGTTAAAGTTACTTAATATATGGGGAGATGAGCGACAAAAAAACTGCAAGTATTTTCTAACGGTAGATTTTTGGATATTACGTCACATATGTGCTGTAGGTAGAGAAATAGCCTGACGTCAGTCGTCCGGTTTCGTTAAATAAATATTGGATCTTGGTTATTAACACTCAAAATACATTTTTTTTGTAGTGGACCCTGTATCACACGATTCACACGCCTCACTGGCCCGACAACACACTGTATACGCAATGCGCAGGCGATGCCAGCCAGAATGACGCACCGGCCCTCTCCCCCCCCCCCCCCTCCCCCTCCTCCATAACATGCGCACGAGAAAGTGTACATAAATATGACTACTATGTATATATCTATGACTAAATTAACACAAACACTACACACCTTTTATTTAATTTCTTTTAATTCATTTATTTTTGTTACAGATTGAGTTAAGTGACTTCTCAATGATAGAATCAAAAATAGTTACACTCAAGATACACAGTGGACTCAGAGCAATTTTGAATATTATAAGAGAGCGATAATTTTTGTAGGGTGTTTAGTTATGTTAGTAATATATTTTGTTATAATGCTTAGTATATAATTTTTAAACCTTTGTAACGAAATAAAAGAATAAGTTTGTGATTTTCAAAATGTTTGTTTTATTGTGTTTTGATAAATTACTGGCAAATAGGTACACCTCCTCAAGGGCCTGACCGGTGAGAGCCAAACTTAGGAAACATTTGCGTCGCATACTGTGGTGCTTTATTCAGTAAAAATCTGCTTATTCCCATTGCCCACCACTCCGTTTGTCATCACTGGTGGCCAGTGACACACGCCACTAAAACTTAAAATTGTTCCCATTAGCCACCACTGGTGGCGAATGGGAATTTTTTTTATGCCGTGTGGCACCAATGATGGTGGCAACCGGGGTGCTGGCCAATGGGTATAATCAGTAAAAATCTCATCGTGAAAACTATGGTGAAGTCTTAGGTGAGGTGAGCTGTCAATTTCTAGCCTTAGGACTAATTACAGTTGAGATGTTTACTGAACAGAGAGGTTGAAATAACTAGCGGAGCGGACAAGCTATCGAGCGATCGTCTACTATATTAGACGATCGACGCCAACGCTAGCTAAGGCGCCAGAGGCCGCCATTTACCCTGAGGAAATAGGTCTACCGTCTAACTTCTAAGTCTTCTAAGGCCGCGAGCACGAACTCAGCGGCGGGCGGGGCGACTACTTATTTATAAAGTGTATCATCTATGGGGGCGACGCAGACCCAGTCCGGTTCCATATAAATCTAGGGAACGCGCGCGAAAAGAATAAGGCGCTTATGCGAAAAAATTAAATAAAGGAAGGACGTGTTCTCGGTTCTGGGGAGCAAACGTGTTATTATTTTAGTTTATTTTAATAACTAAACAGAAACAACACGCCTAGTGTTTTTTCTGTTTTTAAAATAATATTTCAGTTCAGTGCCAACCTCCTTTTGTACCTGAACTCGGATCTGACTACCACTACGTTTATTCATGGAAGCTTCAGATCAAAGATGGTGCTGAGTCTGTGCATTGTCCGTAACGCCAATGCAGTAAAACGAGGACTCAACAAGTTATAATCATTATTAATCATAGGCACTAGTTAATTTAACGGACAACTTATGAACGGCACCACAATTTTCATTTTGTCATCTTCAAAAATAGATCGGTGTTTGTATCCCATTGACTTAAGGCTCAATTACACCTTCCGATTTCAAGGGACCCAATTTAGGAACTAACTAACTAGGAAGCAGGAAGCGAGCAATTACACTATCCTAAATTGAACTCCTAAGTCGGCAGTGTTGCCAACTCTTACAAATTCGAGTCCCTAAACAGAATATCAAAAGTCGCTCTAAAGTCTCTTAAAAACTGATTCTACCAGGAGCAGACTTAAAAATAAAAAGAGCGGACTCAGATTTTTTTTCTGGGAAAGGGACTTTGTGAAATTTAATTTAATTTTAAACACAAACCAAAATACTACTACCCCATTTGTAGCGACAAAGTCTCTAAATTGGCAACACTTAGCTCTAAATCGGGGTGATGCGATTACACTATCCTAAATCGTACACAATTTAGGAAGTCAAATCGGGACGTCCCAATCTCACTAAATCGTACACTAACTGCTCTAACTGCTATTACACCTTCCTGTTTCCTAAATTGGGTCCCTTGAAATCGGAAGGTGTAATTGAGCCATTATACGATTTATAAGTCAGTGATGTATCCGAACATAATTTCCTTGACATTTATCTGACAGTAGTGAGTCTAGTGATTGTCAATTATTTTGTATCGTTCAATATTACATCGATAAAATTGTAGGTGAATAAAAATAAAAAAGTTAACAATAATTGGAAGTGCAGTATTCAACTGCAAAAATTCAGTAACAAAATTTAATAAAAAAATCACTTGTATTTTTTTAATTTTACCTGTACACATTATACCTTCTTACTCTTGTTTGTGTAAATAATATTTACATACCCAACAAGCCAGCGCATAGTAAAATGAAATATTATCAATAACACCATGTAAAGTTATATAAGTTACATGGTGTTATTGATAATATATTGTTATAACATTATAATTAGGTGTCTGGTGTCACAAATAGATATTTTTTAATTCTAGACCTGCAATATTCACTCAAACGCCCGGCTGAGGCTAAACGTTATTTTTCTTTTTTGTGAAACTACCTATTATATAAAATCTATTTTATGTTGTAACATCATTCATTCATTTATTTTATATTTTAGTCACATCTGTTAGAATATTGATGAGCTCCATTAGAAATCGATATCGATAAAATTTGAATTAAGGTTAAGCGCACATCACTTCAAATGTTAAACGGTTTTATTGGAAACTATTTTTGTACTGCGCTCTAGCGTAACGAATTATTTAGCTAATGAAAAACAAACAGTACTGACCGTTAACGCACCCGCGTGGTGTAATTCATGTACAACTAATAAATAGCGTTATAATTTTTGTGTAAATTGTTTGTATCTTGACCAACAGCGGCACAATGGATTTGGATGGATCGGGAATGAGTGCGGACGGTAAATCAGTTTATTTATAATTAAAACACCGCGTTGGTACGAGTTTACAGTTACAGGAATATTTACTAAATATAGTCCTTTTCCAGAGTATAACGTGACGGCGCTGCAAATATTTCTTTATTGTGGTGCTGAGAGTACGGGCACTCTGCGTGTTGACGTTTTGATGGACAAATTCGCACCTTTCGTGAAAACTAACAAGTGAGTAATATTGTTAACGTTCGAAGTGTGTAATGATTTTGTTTACGAGATGAAAGGTCATTTGTTTACATTTGAAAATAGCCCAGTTCTGGATTTAGAACTTCCTGCAATACCCCACATGTTGTTTGAACGTAAAGGTTGTAATCTGACTAACGCAACGAGATACTGACGTACTGTTTTGATTCCTTGAAAATGTTGAATGGTAAAACAAGTGGATGTATGTTGTATTGATTTGTGCTTTCATAGTCCTAGTTTATCATTGGATTTTATTTTCTTGCTACAGTAGACAAGAGGACTCATTACTATAAAATGACGCCTTTATTATGGTTTGTCAATTGTGTTGCTAGAAGATATATTTGGTTATGGTACAAAGAGGGTAATTTAATAACAAAAAAGTTGATACAACATTTTTATTACAATTTTCTTATTTTTTCTCATTTGTGTGGTTTCTTTACAGGGCTGAGTACAGCTTCTTAAAATCCCTATTAGATCCAGAAGAAGACAATCCGGAAATAAATGTGTCAATGTTAGCCAAAACCCTGGAAAAGTACAGTGAGAGCCAGAAGTCTAAATTTGACCTGGATGAAAGGTAAGCATGGTTGACTTATTATACAGTACCATTATAAATCTAAAACTAAGTAATATAATAAACTGGTAAAATTGTTGATTGAGGTAATCTCATAAAGTATCTGTCTAATTACAATATTTTGTTGATCAGATAAAAAGCTACTCTAGTCCTAGATTAGCGATGCTAGAGCAGCAAATGTTACAGGCCCCGCACATTGGTGGGGCCCCGCTTGGATGTACAAAAACAAGTCAAGATATAGTATTTATGTAATCTAACCAATATTGGATTATCCATCAAGACTATGTAGGCAACTGTCTATGAGACCATTGCCACTGTAAAGTCCCTTAAGCTTATGAGAAAAAAAAAATTGTTTCAAAGATTTAGGGAGCCCCTAGGTAGAATTTGCTGCAGGCCCCACACTGGCTTAATCCAGCACTGGTGCCATAGGATTCTTTTTGTCTCCTAGTAATTCATGGGTTCTGTGGGAAAGCCCATGAGAGTGAATGAAGCCATCGGGAAAAACTGGTTTAATCTAACTGGAGTATATTATTTCACTGCAGAACAAAGGGTTCACTCTCTCTCTCTATACACATTAAGTTTTATCACAAGTTAATAACTTAGTTTAAACTTACATGCCTCTAGGCAGCTGGTGTTCTATTAGATCAGTACTCATCATCTGCCTGCCCTTATCCCATGTTACTTGGGGTCGGCGCAACACGTTTTTTTCTTCCATTCCGTCCTGTCAGCCGTCACGCTATCACTAACTCCCTTTTCTTTGATATCACTCCTCACACAATCCATCCATCCTTTCTTTCTTTGGCCTCCCTCTCCCTCTCCATCCATCCACATTTATATTCATAACTCTTTTAGTTACATGTGTTTCATCCCTCCTCTTTACATGACCATACCAAGATAAGCGGTTCTCTTTCAACTTTTCTGTGACTGGCGCCACTATTAGATCAGTACTATGGAGTTGTATATCAAATTTCAATACAGATGTATATTTTTTGCAGAGTGTTATCAGACACTATTCCAGCTGTTAGCAATAATAAAAAACATATTTGGAACAAGACAATACTATGTATTATAGTAATAACTAGCGACCCGCCCCGCCTTCGCTCGGGTACAAATTATACGAATAAAACCTTCCTCTTGCATAACCCGGGCCTGCGGATGGCGAGTAATGGGTAGCTCGCCGACCGATCAGGGGCCCATTTCTGTAAAATAACTAACTTGTCAATAGTGTGTCGGTAGTGTGTCAGTGGTGTCTCAATAGAATAGTCATTGACATTTGGTATTCTACAAATTATGTATAGTCATTGACTTGCCACTGTAGTGCTTTTGAAACGCCATAATAAGACTATTGTAATACTTGGTAGTCTGGTCTACTATAATATGTCAATAGCATTTTGAAATTTTTGCTGTATACCAAATTTGCAACAGTGGAAAAATAATGTCTGTTGTGTGTCGATAGAGTGTCGATGGCGTGTTGCTTAACACAAAGTTACAGCATTGGGCCCCTGCACCAGGCCCGAGAGTCGACGGCGCGTAGTGTTCCACGCGCGCCTCGAAGAGTTGTCCGCCATCATGACAGGGGTGGGTTTAGACACATCCCGCACCACCCAGAGCGGGAGATGTCATTTGATGATTTTCAACACCAAAAAAAAAACCTTCCTCATGCATGAGTCACTTGTGTCTATTGGTGAAAATCGCATGAAATCAGATCTGCCGGTCGATTCTGTTAACAGCTCACCATGAAAACTTAGTGGAGTGAGCGTGAAGTGAACTGTCATTCCACCTCGATTGTATGGATTGACAGCCCACTTCACGTTCACTTCACCTAAGTTTTCACAGTGAGATTTTACGGAATAGCACTACAGTAGTTTTTGAGTTTATCGCATACTGATGCGGCGGGAGACTTTGTTTTATAATATGTAGTGATACGAGTATATTAACTTCACGAACAAGTTATTGTGACTAAGTTTACAATGTATAAAAAAACTAAATAATTGGATCCAACAGACTTGGGCACTGGCAACTATTTGAATACTGGCCTGTGTTTGGTTAATTGCCTTTTTTTTTTGTGTGTTGAGTAATCATCTAATGACTTCTCCTGGAGTTTTTTTTGGCGGGATTTTGTCGAGTGAAGTTCAGTGGCTGTTTTAATTATTCGTTTATTGATTCCTAGTGGATATTGTGATGTAAAATTGGTGTAGTTTTGTGTCTCAAGTGTCAACGCAAATGGACAATATGTGGAATCATTGAAACAGGCGCGATCTCGGGCAAATGGAGCTGAGAATTTTTATTTATAATATTGTAGTATTGACTACCTCAGCGAAGTTTGTCGAGAAGGCTGACTCGACACATTTGTTGCCAAATACTGCAAAAAACATTAGACTGTGTTACATCTGCACTCTAATGGAAAAAAAAGTATAAATACACTACGTAAGACTAGGCAATATGGTTAAAAGACTTTCGCCTTCCCTTCGGGAAATGTAATAAAACAAAAAAAAAAAACAAAAAATGACTTCTCCTGCTCTGGGTGGAGCGGGAGGGTGTGTTAGACTTTTACTGACTAAAACCCACCCCTGTTCCTTCCCTGCCTGAGTGTCCAGGGGTGCAGTAACTCTGTTTCGAATTTATCTGCTACCCCTTGGCATGCATGCATCGACCATGACAGGCCCCGTCTAATGTTGCTGACATCTCTATGAGGCGCGCGTGGAACACTACACGCCGTCGACTCTCGGGCCTGGTGCTGATCGAACGGTGAGCTACCCATTACTCGCCGGCCGCAGGCCCGCGTCTACCGTCGCCGGAGATCGTCTCACAACCCCCGACGCCCAGGGCGTCTCCTGCGGCGGCTGCGACTGGGGGCGTGAGGGCGACTCCGTTGAGTCTCCCTCACCCGTTCCGCCTCCTCCTTCGCGAGTATTACTGCTTCGCAGAAGGAGGAGACTGCTTCCCATTCCCTCTCGCATCGTACCATGACCTGCACCAGGGCCGGGCGCGAGAGGTCGCTGCCGCCGATCGCCTCCACGAGGACACAACGGTGCTCCGCCCAAGCGGGGCAGATCTCCATCGTATGCTCCACCGTGTACTCTGGGCGATCCGCACAATGGTTTGGTTAATTGCCTAAAGTGTGATTTTTATTTATTATAGACATACAGCCATCATGTCAGAAACCCAATTCGATAGGGTAGATAAAAATTACAATAACAAATAACATTCAGTTCATACATACGCAATTCAGTTAATAGTACAATAAAGTACTAATATTCAATCAATCAAATAAATTTCAATTATTATAATATTATAAAATTTGTACATACGAGGGTCATTCAATAAATACTTAGCCTACAAAAAGTAAACGAAAATTTTGGAAAAGTGGCAATTTATTTTTCAACATAGTCTCCTTTTAGTTCGATACACTTAGCCCAGCGATGCTCCAACTTTTTTAACCCGTCCGAAAAATAGTTTTTGTCAAACTCTGCAAAATAGGCCTCCGTGGCGGCGATAACCTCCTCATTCGATCCATATCTATTCCCGGCGAGTGATTTTTTCAGATTAGGAAACAGAAAGAAGTCACAAGGGGCCAAATCTGGAGAATACGGTGGATGGGGCAGCAATTCGTAGCGTAATTCGACCAATTTGGCCATGGCAACGGCAGACGTGTGAACCGGTGCGTTGTCGTGGTGAAACAGCACTTTTTTCTTCGCCAGATGGGGTCGTTTTTTCTTTAATTCGGCGTCGAATCGGCCCAATAAATCGGCATAGTAAAGCCCTGTAATTGTTTTACCCTTCTCGAGGTAATCGATGTAGATCACACCTTGTGAATCCCAGAAAACGGTGGCCATAACTTTTCCGGCCGATTTTACAGTTTTCCCCTTCTTTGGAGCACGTTCCCCGGTCTGGATCCATTGTTTTGATTGCTCCTTGGTCTCTGGTGTGTACCAGTGGATCCAGGTTTCATCGACGGTCACAAAACGACGCAAAAACTCCGCTGGATTCCGCTTAAACAGCGCCAAACACGTCTCTGATGTGGTCTCACGGTTGCGCTTGTTTTCTAGTGTGAGTAAACGCGGCACCCATCGCGCCGACAGCTTTCTCATGCCGAGTTCCTCGTGAAGAATATGATGCACTGTTCCTTCTGAAATGCCTACAGTCTCAGCTAGCTCCCGAACCTTCAATCGGCGATCTGCCAATACGAGATCATGGATTTTTTTAATGTTTTCCTCCGTAGCAGCTGTTTTCGGTGCACCTGGACGTGGTTCATCAAAAACCGACGTACGGCCACGTGCAAACTCGTTGAACCAATTCTTGACGGTGGCCATCGATGGAGAAGAGTCACCGTACACAGCATCCAAGCGCTCTTTGATTTCGATGCGCGTTTTCCCTTCCAAAAATAGGAATCGAATCACCGAACGATATTGCTCTTTTTCCATTTTTGTAAAACCGATCGACACGTTCGCTTCCATAAGTTGTCAAATTAAAAAAAATTAAGGGATTGGAATGAAAATTTGAAAAAAGAATTAAAAAAGAATGTGCTATACTGTGGTAAAACTCTTTTGAAACTACAGCGCCCTCTGGCGATGAGGCTAGGTACTTATTGAATGCACCTCGTAAGTAATGTAACTTTTGTGAACTCGCTCAGTGAACATGAGAATAAATCTATCTCATAAGCAATCAGGTTTAGTTCACGTATTCGTAATACATAGTTTGATCTGTGACAAGGGGTTTTATCCCTTTGCGCGTCCAAATTAGCAGACACAATAGATTTTAATTGTGTCTTGATCTCGAGGCGACTGCCGGACTGCTGAACTACTACGCAATGATATTCAAAAATTAAGTCGCCATGTTTGCAAAGTGATGATAAGTAGCAATGAATCATCTAGTTATATTGCAAGTTAGAAGTACCATAACATTGTTGAAGTGTGTAAACAACTGATAACTGCAACTATTATGAAACTACTGCCACATTCTATAATAAATTGTTATTAAAATATATTGAACTAGCATTTTTCCGCGGCTTCGCACCCCCAGCAGTGGTTGAAGTTTTTATACAACTGATAACTGCAACTATTAAGAAACTGCCACATCCTATAATAAATTGTTATTAAAATATATTGAACTAGCATTTTTCCGCGGCTTCGCACCCCCAGCAGTGGTTGAAGTTTTTATACAACTGATAACTGCAACTATTAAGAAACTGCCACATCACTACATAGTATAAAACAAAGTCGCCTTTTCTGTCCCTATATCCCTATGTGCGCTTAAATCTTTAAAACTACGCAACGGATTTTGATGCGGTTTTTTTCAATAGATAGAGTGATTCAAGAGGAAGGTTTATATGTATAATACATGCATCATATACTAAGGCAACATTGCTAATTTTAGAGGTTTCTAACGTGATGTCGTAAATTAACCTATTTTTTTGGGCTTATTTAGCAATTTAGCAAAAACGCTGCCTAAACCCTACGAGTTAGATCAAATTAATGTACTACAGTATTGTACACCATAAAAAGGTCTACAAAAAAGTCCGCGATGGTATATGTTTATATTTTAGGGATAACCCACATTAACCAGTTTTATTGTTTACTTTTTACATGAAAAAATGGCTTATTTACGAAGCTATTTTAAGCAATACGGCATTAATCCTTATCGAATTAAGTACCTTAAATACAGTGTGCAATTAATATAGATCAATATGGTTCCTTACAGCATGTAAATTAAACAAATATTTTCGGAGATATTACAAATCACTACATAGTATAAAACAAAGTCGCCTTTTCTGTCCCTATATCCCTATGTGCGCTTAAATCTTTAAAACTACGCAACGGATTTTGATGCGGTTTTTTTCAATAGATAGAGTGATTCAAGAGGAAGGTTTATATGTATAATACATGCATCATATACTAAGGCAACATTGCTAATTTTAGAGGTTTCTAACGTGATGTCGTAAATTAACCTATTTTTTTGGGCTTATTTAGCAATTTAGCAAAAACGCTGCCTAAACCCTACGAGTTAGATCAAATTAATGTACTACAGTATTGTACACCATAAAAAGGTCTACAAAAAAGTCCGCGATGGTATATGTTTATATTTTAGGGATACCCCACATTAACCAGTTTTATTGTTTACTTTTTACATGAAAAAATGGCTTATTTACGAAGCTATTTTAAGCAATACGGCATTAATCCTTATCGAATTAAGTACCTTAAATACAGTGTGCAATTAATATAGATCAATATGGTTCCTTACAGCATGTAAATTAAACAAATATTTTCGGAGATATTACAAATTTAAAATTTGCGTTTGCGGCGGGCGGTACCGGTCGGACGGGGCAGTGCGGGGAGGCATGCCTATAAATAGCGCGTCGGAGGCCGCGGTTATATAATTTTTTTTTAATTTAGTATCAGCATTGCACCCGTGCGAAGCCGGGGCGGGTCGCTAGTCCTATAATAAATTGTTATTAAAATATATTGAACTAGCATTTTTCCGCGGCTTCGCACCCCCAGCAGTGGTTGAAGTTTTTATACAACTGATAACTGCAACTATTAAGAAACTGCCACATCCTATAATAAATTGTTATTAAAATATATTGAACTAGCATTTTCCCGCGGCTTCGCACCCCCAGCAGCAGTTGAAGTGTGTAAACAACTGACAACTGCAACTATTATGAAACTACTGCCACATTCTATAATAAATTGTTATTAAAATATATTGAACTAGCTTTTTCCCGCGGCTTCGCACCCCCCGCAGCAGTTAAAGTGTGTAAACAACTGACAACTGCAACTATTATGAAACTACTGCCACATTCTATAATAAATTGTTATTAAAATATATTGAACTAGCTTTTTCCCGCGGCTTCTCACCCCCAGCAGCAGTTAAAGTGTGTAGACAACTGCAACTATTATGAAACTACTGCCACATTCTATAATAAATTGTTATTAAAATATATTGAACTAGCTTTTTCCCGCGGCTTCGCACCCCCAGCAGCAGTTGAAGTGTGTAAACAACTGACAACTGCAACTATTATGAAACTACTGCCACATTCTATAATAAATTGTTATTAAAATATATTGAACCAGCTTTTTCCCGCGGCTTCGCACTCCAGTAGTGGTTGAACTGTGTAAACAACTGATAACAGCAACTATTAAGAAACTGCCACATCCTATAATAAATGGTTATTAAAATGTACTGAACTAGCTTTTCCCCGCGGCTTCGCTCCTCCAACAGCAGTGGTGGCCCAGTGGTAACAGTCCCGACTTACGAGTTAGAGCGGTGGCGCACTACATCCGATACTTATCCGTGAAAATACGGTCCGGCGTGGTCGTAGAACAATTTGTATGGTAGGTTACGCACTACCGATCAGAGTTCGGTCCGAGATTTCTATAGGTCTGTATTTTGACGGATAAGTATCGGACGTAGTGCGCAACCGCTCTTATACGTCGAAAGTTCGAACCCAGATAGGCAATTTTCTAATTTATTTAATCACCACTGCTTTCAAAACCGTGAAGGTAGAAGTGAAACCCGCATGTCCAAGGACCAAAAATTCGAAAACATGTTACATCCACCTACCCGCACTGGGCACGTGGTTGATTGCAGCCCATTCTGTCTCCTGGAGAGGTGGCCTGAGTCCCACTCCCAGCAGTGGGATCATTATAAACATAAAGGGTAATTATACTTATGCTTCGTTCCCCCAACCTATTTCACAGGAACCACAAATCTTTCCAGAATTAGAAGTAGCTAATATGTAGAGCTGACCAATGGTTGCTTTCAATTGTATAAGAATATTCGTGAGATTAGTACTTCGAATTATCTCTAACAAACAATTTTACCTCAATATTAGTTTATTAGTGTGGAAAAGCAATTAAAAAACAAAAAGAAAGTTTAACAACTGTTTATTGCCCTGATGAGTGACAGACAAGCGCCACAGACTACCAAAATAGTATTTATTCAAACAACTATGTTTATAATTTCAACAATTAGGGTTCCGTACACAAATGGTCCAAACGGAGCCCTATTGTTGTCACTCACGTGTCCATCTGTCACAAAATTTTGTTCCGAAGAGTTTTTTTATCTTCCCATTGTCCTCATCTCAGCCTTTCAATGTCCCCACTGCTGGGGCACAGGCCTCCTCTTCGTGAGAGAGTGTGGGCCATAATCCACCACGCGGGCCCAATGCGGATTGGTGGATATCACATGTCTTCGAATTTTTGGTTGTAGGACATGCCGGTTTCCTCGCGATGTTTTCCTTCACCGTTTTGAGATCAGTGGTGATGAAACAATTTACACAAAGTAAAGCGCCTGCCTGGGTTTGAACTCACGACCTACAACTTGTAAGTCGCGGCCAATACCACTGGGCCACCACTGCTCCCCATTGTCCTATGAACTTGAAATTTGGTGATAATGTTTATAGTTACGTATATTCTACCAACAAATACCAATATATTGATAATTTTTTTCTTTGAAAATTCCGTCATTTAATGCGGAACCCTAAATTTGCGATGTCCGACGCACTTGGCCAGTTTTATTATAGAACTAGCGCTTCGCCCACGACTTCGTCCGTGAGGATTTCGAAAATACACTCCCTAATAAATATAATTTTGTAGGTGCTACAGGATATACCTGTAGCACCCACAAACAAAATATGTAGCTTTCTGCCTGTGAAAACACCTTTAAAATCGGTTTAGTAGTTCTACAGATTAATTCCTACAAACAAACTTAACTTTTTTAATTAATGTGCGTTTTGTAATCTGTGCAAAATAAATATTTTTTCTTTCTTTCTTTCTGATAATATTAGTAACGGTAACAATGTCCTTTGAGTGTTTGATAACACTGCATGACAGCATGTGCAAGTCTGTATCATGTTTGTTCAATATGAACTAGGTCATATCTACAAACATAGTTTCGTTTTTTTTGCAATGTGGGCTTGGTAAACATTCCTGAAATGTTTGATAAAATATCTACATGTTTGCATCAGTGTGATTATATTTTGTTGATATTTCCTGCAAATGTTTTGGCGAGACGAGTGGAGACTATTGAAATTATGGTATAAAATGTTTGTAAGATGTAGCGTTAGAAGGCCTCTCACAAGGTGGACCGATGTCCTGGTGACGGTCGCTTTTTTTATGGGGTGGGAAATCACCCAATGATTTCTGCCGCTCTGGGTGGAGCGGGAGGGCGTGTCAGACTCTTACTGACTAAAACCCACCCCTGTTCCTTCCTGCCCTTAGTGCCCAGGGGCGAGGTAACTCTGTTTCGAATTTATCCTCAACCCCTGGGCAGGCATCGGCCATGACGGGCCCCGTCTTTATTGCTGACAACTCTTTGGAGCGCGTGGAACATTACGCGCCGTCTACTCTCGGGCCTGTCGCTGATCAGACGGCGAGCTACCTATTACTCGCCGTCCGCAGGCCCGAGTTGGTGAGGGTCGCTGGTAGTAGTCTCGCCGATGGATGCGAGACGCACAGGACCGTCGTTGTGGCGACACTTGGAGGAGGCCTATGTCCAGCTGTGGACGTCTTTCGACTGAAATTGTGAATGATGATGATGAAGAAGACAAGCTGCTAAATTCTATATTGGGATAAGGGCAAAAGGATGATAACTACTTCCAGCTTTATTTAGATGTAAAAATTTAGCAAAATCTTGGAAGTACAATCTTTTGTTCAACTGCCTTTAATGTTACATTTTTGTTACAGTTTTAATCTAAAGAGTGGAGCGCCACATGACTCGGACTCAGGCATCTCTAATGATGGTAAGAATTCTTACTAATATAATAAACGCAAAAGTTTTGGTTGGATGAATGTTTCTTACTCAATCACACCAGAACGGCTAAACGTATCTGGATGGGTACAGAGATAGATTATAGTCTGGAATAGCACATCCTAGTAATCACACTAATATTATAAAGGCGAAAGTTTGTGAGTGTGTATCTTTGTTACTTCACGCTCAAATGGCTGGACTGTTCGGATGAATTTTGGTATGATAGCTTATATCCTGGATTAACACATAGGCTACTTTTTATCCTGGTCTACGCGGGGGTAACCGTAGGACTAGCTCCTACTAATATTATAAATGTGAGTTTGTGAGTGTGTATGTTTGTTACTTCTTCACGCTCAAACGGCTGGACCATGAAATTTAGTATGTAGATAGCTTGTATAGCCTGGATTAACATATAGGCTACCTTTTATTCCGGTATAGGCGGGTAAAACCGCCGGGCGCAGCTAGTATTATATGTGAAAGTTTGTGAGAATATGTTTGTTACTCTTTTACGCAAATTCTACTGAACGGATTTTGATGAAAGTTTACAGTATTATTGCTTATACATCTGAATAACACATAGGCTATCATTTATAATTCGCGAAGTAGGTACTAATTCCACGCGGGCAAAGCCGCTGGCAGAACCTATGATATCTAACATCTTACTAAGCTAGTAAATCTGACGCTAGTCTTGTCAAGGGAAATCTCCCTTGGCAAGACTGGTGTCAGATTCAGACCCCCACAACACTGTTGGTTTATGAAGGTCAGATAGGCAGTCGTTCCTTGTAAATATTGGTATTCACTGGTACTTGTATACACCAGTACAACTAGTCTATAGTCTAGGCATGAATACCAATTCATGCCTAGACTTTTGACTGTTCCAATATAGATCTTACTGGGCTATGCATGAGTTAGCGCATCAAACACACGTTGTTGGAATTACATACAGTATGTAAGAATCACAGGACCAGTCGATTTGTGCAATGCTTTGAGCAATCCTATGTTCGGCAGTGGATGTCTTTCAGCTGATATGATGCATAAGCATAATCAGCTGCGGACGGCGAGCAGTGGGTAGCTCGCCGTCCGATCAGCACTAGGCCCGTGAGTCGACGGCGCGTTGTGTTCCACGCGCGCCTCATAGAGATTAGTGTCAGCCACCACTGACGGGGCCCATCGTGGCCGGTGCCTGCATGCCTAGGGGTAGCGGATAAATTCTGAAAATGAGTTACCGCACCCCTGGGCACTCAGGCAGGGAAGGAACTGGGTTGAGTTTTAGTGAGTAAGAGTCTGACACGCCCTACCCGCTCCACCCAGAGCGGGAGAAGTCATTGGATGATTTCCCACCCCACAAAAAAAATAAAAAAAGCATAATCAGCTTTTTAACGTTCCCACTGCTGGGACACGAGCCTCCTCTCTTTGAGAGGGTGTGGGCCGTAATCCACCACGCGGGCTCAATTGGTTGGTGGATGTCACATGTCTTCGAAGTTTTTGGTTCTAGGGCATGCCGGTTTCCTCACGATGTTTTCCTTCATCGTTTTGAGAGCAGTGGTGATGAAATAATTTACACAAAGTAAAGAGTCTGCCTGAGTTCGAACCTACGACCTATAACTTGTAAGTCGCGGCCGTTACCACTTGGCCACTACTGCCCTTGATATGATAATGATGTTAAAATATGAGGGAAATGACTTATGTCAAAGATCGTTTGAAAGTAAAAAGTAAATAATAATAATTTTTATTTGGAACACAACCATAAAGACGTAAGAGGCCCTACACGAAATTTTGCCTATTTCGCTGATTTACGTGATTTTACAGACGTGATTTTTATTAATTATATAATTAAAATAATGTATGTAATAATTTTTAATTATATAATTAAAATAATGTATGCATTCACGAGCAGCGCGTCGTAGTGTGCGAACGTTAGCAATGGCTGATGTGAACGGGTCAACGACCTCTAAAATGTTAAAGTGCGCGAATTGTAATTTAGTTATAAACGAGGTTCTGGCCTTTATCCAGAACAAGTGTGATGTGATGGACGAGGATTCAATGATCAGACTGTGTACCACGGCGTTTAAATCGGAAGAAATTAGTGCAGCAAAAAATCTTTTATTTACCTCAGTCAAGACAACGGGAAGAAAGATCAATCGAAAAAGAGAGGGAAAATCGCAAAGAGAACTAGAAGACATAATCACACTAATAAAACAGAAAGATCCTGAAGAGATGCCGATTTTTGTCGCCCGTGACCTACAAAAATTACCCCCAGTCACTTTTGATCATTTGGACGCAACTCGAATATTGAAGGACCTTATTACACTCAAACACGAGATTGAGACTATTAAGGAAACATATACACCTGTGAGCCAGTTTTCAAGACTACAAAATGAATTCATTAATCTACAGCAAACATCGATAGTTAATAATTTCGAACAGGACAATTTTGTCAACAAAACACGAGGTGCGAATCGCATATTTGACAGCGCAGAATTCAACCGCGAAAGTGGCCCCTCAGGATTTATACATATTACACATGAGCCGGTGAGCGATAATAATCATTCCACTGTTATTGATAAGAAGGTAGATCAACACACACAAGCACAGCATTCACTGTCCCTGTCTCGAACGCGCGCGCAGCCGGAGTTGCTCACTGCGAAACAAACACAAGGTACCTCTACTAGCGCGGTGACTAATACTACTAATACTTCGGTATACGGTGGCGCAGCGAACAATCAGCTGATTCGAGCGCCTCAGCCGCGGAGCGCTTTACTTAGGCAGAGCACAGACGAAGAATGGCAAGTTGTTCAAAGAAAAAGGTACAGGAATCGATTTATAGGTAAAAAAGGAACGTGCACCGAAATTGTTGAAAGTTTTAAGGCTGCCAATATCAGTGTTCCTCTATTTATAAATAACGTGCATAAGGAAACCTGCGAAAATCATATAGTTGCCTACATAAAGAGCAAAACAAACGTTGACATCACATTACAGAAGATAGAACCCAAGCAGCAAAAACAATACAACTCATATAAAATGTATGTTCCTAAGGAGAAACTAAGTTTGTTTTTGGACTGCAGTTTATGGCCTGATGGTATAACTTTCCGCCGTTTCGTGGATTTCGGCAGGCGAGATTTAGACAGACGTAACAAATCTGATACTGGTGTAAAAATAAATTTAAATGGGTAGTACAACAAACAATGAAAGTTTAAAATTCATCAGTTTCAATTGTAAGTCTTTTAAAAGATCCTCAGAGTGTGTAAGACGGCTTTGCCAAACTGCTGATATTATTGCACTACAAGAAACTTGGCTCTTGCCGCACGAGATACCCGAACTCGGTAAAATAAATAATGACTGGTTTCTGCGGCAAATCTGCGGTAGACCTTACAAGCGGTATACTGCGCGGGCGGCCTTACGGCGGCGTAGCACTTCTATGGAGAAACAGCAAGTGTAATTATGTGTCTGTGATTCAGTGTGAAAGTAACCGAATAAGTGCAATTAAAGTATGTGTGTCGGAACGGTTAATACTCGTTTTTTGTATCTATATGCCTACCGACTCTCCAGACAATCTCTTGGAATTTGTTCAATGTTTAAGCGAAATTACGTCAATAGTTGAGAGTAACAATATTGAAAATGTATTTATCATGGGGGACTTTAACGCTCATCCGGGGGAGTTATTTGGCAATGAACTCCAAAATTTTTGTAATGAGCAAAACTGGGCATGTGTGGACCTGCAGATGTTGGGCTTGAATTCAAATACCTATACTTTTGTGAGTGAAGCGCACGGCAGCTGCAGGTGGCTTGACCACTGTATAGTTACTGACGCTGTATTAAAGACGGTTTCTTCAGTAAAGGTATGCTACGACATTTTCTGGTCTGATCACTATCCAGTAGAGATTCAGTGTAACATAAAATCAGTTTGTCAAACCATTAAGCCATCGCTCACCAAAACAAATAAAGTTTTATGGGGAGACAGGGATTTAAGCCAAATAGAAAAATATTCTAAATGTTGTAACAATAAACTGAGGGAACTTGACTTCCCTTACGAATTCCATCAGTGTTGTGATAGCATGTGTAGTGATAGTAGCGAGGATCACTTGGCAGCGATAGACGCGCTTTGTTGTGACATTGTGATAGCATTGCAGGAGGCGGCTGTTGATAGCTATGTGGGTCGTGGGGGTAGCGGCGGACGGCACCGCGGTCGTCGTATTGTCGGCTGGAACAAGTATGTTCGTGACGCTCACAGGGAGGCTAGGCAGAAGTTTTTAACCTGGGTGTGTTATGGTCGACCTAACAGGGGTAACATTTATAATGAGATGTATGAATCGAGAAAAAAATTCAAAAGCAAACTACATTATTGTCAGAATAACCAGGAATTAATAAAAATGAATATTTTAGCTACCAAACATCAGAACAAAGATTTTAAAGGATTTTGGCAACAAACAAAAAAGTTAAGCCCAAAACCTAGCGTCCCGGTGAGTGTCAACGGCATCAGCGAACCGAAAGACATTGCTGATATGTTTAGATGTCACTTTCAAGTGGAGTCTCCGCTAAAAGGTGAGCAGATCACGGATGCGGAGGTCGTCGTGTCAGCGGTGCCTGAGCGTGTCACAGCAAAACAAGTAGCTCTAATAATAAAGGGTATGACTCGAGGGAAGTCGCCTGGGCACGACGGCCTTAGCGTCGAACATTTTCAGCATGCGGGGCCACACCTCCCGAGGCTCCTGGGACTGTTATTTACGCTCTGTATTAGGCATTCCTACCTGCCAAATGAGCTGATGAGAACGGTGGTAGTGCCTATAATTAAAAACAAGACTGGAGATAATTCCAACAAGTGCAACTACCGCCCGATATCATTAGCTACAACCATATCTAAGGTGCTTGACGGCCTGCTTGAGAGACAGCTTAAAAAACACCTAAATTTAAATGATGCACAGTTCGGTTTTAGACCAGGACTTTCGACAGAATGTGCTATTATGTCTCTTAAGCAGACTGTCAGGTATTACACGGATAGGAGCACGCCTGTGTATGCGGCTTTTCTTGACCTATCCAGGGCATTTGACCTGGTTAGGTATGATATTCTCTGGCGTAAATTGAAGGATACAGGTGTGCCGGGTGAGTTAATTAATATTTTTAAATATTGGTATGACCACCAAACTAACCAGGTTAGGTGGCTTGGCAAACTTTCTGACGAGTACAGGTTGGAGTGTGGAGTGAGACAGGGGGGGTTAACATCTCCTTCACTCTTCAACTTGTACGTGAACGGGTTGATTGTTGAGCTGAGCGACATCGGGGTAGGATGCTCGATCGATGGTCACTGTATCAACAGTATTAGTTATGCAGATGATATGGTGTTGCTCAGCCCATCAATAGCTGCGCTCAGAAAGTTGATAGGCGTGTGTGAGGAGTATGCGAGGGTACACGGTCTCCTGTACAATGTACAGAAAAGCGAGCTATTGATATTTCAAGCCAGGGGTCGTAAACTGGGGGATGTGGCTCCTGTACTGCTTAACGCTGTCACTCTCCGAAGAGTGAGAGAGTTTAAATACCTCGGCCATGTGGTCACCGAGGATTTAAAAGACGATGGAGACATAGAAAGGGAGAGGAGAGCGCTGGCGGTCCGCTGTAACATGTTGGCACGCAGATTTGCGAGGTGTAGTTTAGAGGTTAAGATCACTCTGTTTAAAGCATTCTGCCAAACACTCTACACCTGCAATCTGTGGGTCAACTACACGCAGCGGGCCATCAACGCTCTCCGAATACAATATAATAACGCGTTCAGGGTGCTGGTGGGGCTCCCACGCTACTGTAGTGCGTCTGCGATGTTTGCACACGCGCACACAGACGGATTTCACACTGTGCTGCGGCGCCGCATCGCTTCGCTGATGTTCCGCACGCGTGGGAGCGTCAACATCATCCTGAACGTGCTCAGCCACAAGTTGGACAGCCCCCTCCTGGGGCACTGGGTTCAAGCACAAGTGCGTGTGCCCGGGGCCCCAGGGGGTGGCAGATATTTGAATTAATTAATTTTTAATTTTTATTTGATTTTGATTCCGATTTTGATTTTTGTTTGTTCTCTTTTGATTTAGAATTTGATTTGAATTGAATTTTGATTCTGATTTTAATTTTTGTTTGTGTTTATTTTTATTTTCTATTGATTTTAATTTTGATTTAATTTTTATTTTGAATTTGACTTTAATTTGAATTTAATTTGATTTTGATTTTGGCTTTGATTGTTATTTTAATTTTAATTTTGTATTTTATTTTAATTCCAATTTTGTTTTGTATTTGATTTTGATTTGAATTTAATTTAATTTTTAAATATAACATAGTTTCTAGGTGTAATACTATCAATGTTATGGGCCAAATGTGTCTGAAATAAAAAGATTTTATTTTTTATTTTTTAATAATAACGGTATCAAAAAATTAGAATGGATTTTTGCAAAAGTCGTCTAAATAATGAATGAATCACTTTTTACCACTTTTATATAAAAATTTTGAGTAAAAAAATATTTAACTTAGTCAAATTTTAGAGAAAATGGGCAAAGAATTGCTTTTGATTTTGGCTATTTAGAACTCTCGTTCATAAAATTAAAACGGCAAAAAATAAACTTCAGTTCACCATCAATCCATTTCATGAGAAAACAATGTAAAAATTACAAAAATTTTACAATAAAAAATCATTTAAAACAATCCAAATCTCTACTTATAATACGCAACGCAAGCTTCGAATCTAGCTCATTCATTAGATCATGATTGAAATGATCTTTCATGTTGTGCATTAAAACTTATAGAAATGCATTATTTTGACTGTAAAATTACATCTGTAAAATCCCGTAAATCAGTGAAATCGGCCAAAATTTCGTGTACGGCCTCTAAATAACTAGAACAAGTAACAGTTAAATTAACGGAAGTACATTGCCTGCAGTCGCCCAAACTAGGCAAAAACCTGTATCTTGGGAGGCATCACAATCAAATATCACTATATAAATACTTGTTTATCAAATTTAAAATTAAATAAAAATAAAGTAGGTACACTATTTAGATTGATCTGTAGCACAATTTGAAAACATAGTCATAATAATAATAATTGGGGAATTTGAAAGAGGCTTACATCATCCAATAAACACCCATAAGCTGAGTGGAATACATAAACAATATCAGTTCAGAATATAAAGTGGAAAAATACCTAATTGGATATGCCTGGCATTATCCATTGAATAGCTTAGTGAACAGTAGCTATGGACTTGATCTGGTGTTATTTATGTATCTGCATTCTATCGCGTTTGCTAGTACTTTATTATGTGGAATGAGCTCACAACGTAAGTGTCTTCATTCCTAACCGTCCGCCATCCGTCGCCGTCCGTTATAGTATTGTAGTCTCAGTAAGCCGGCAGTATTATTAAAAACCAGGTGGTGCTAGATTGTGCCCCTCTTTGAGGAGTGGCTGGAGAGGCGCCACGGCGTCCTCACCTTCCGCCTGACGCAGGTCCTCATTGGACACTGTTGTTTCGGGAGGTTCCTGTGTCGGACAAGGCGGGAGGAAACGCCTGGGTGTCACCATTGTGCGGAACGCCCAGAGGACACGGTGGAGCATACGGTGGAGGTCTGCCCTGCTTGGGCGGAGCACCGCCGTGTCCTCGTGGATGCGATAGGCGGCAGCGACCTCTTGCGCACAGCCCTGGTCCAGGCCATGGTTAGGAGCGAGAGGGAATGGGATGCAGTCTCCTCCATCTGCGAAGCAGTAATGCTCGCAAAGGAGGAGGCGGAACGGGTGAGGGATACTACGGAGTGGCCCTCACGCCCCCAGCCGCAGCTGCCGCAGGACGCCCTGGGCGTTGGACGTCGCGGGAGGATCTCCAGCCACCGTAGACGCGAGCTTGCTGACGGCGAGTAATGGGTACCTCGCCGTCCGATCAGCACCAGGCCCGTGAGTCGACGGCGCGTAGTATACCACGCGCGCCTCAAAGAGAATATGTCAGTCACCACTGACGGGGCCCATCATGGCCGGTGCCTGCATGCCAAGGGGTAGCGGATAAATTCGTAACAGAGTTACCGCTTCCCTGGGCACTCAGGCAAGGAAGGAACAGTGGTGGGTTTTAGTCAGTAAGAGTCTGACACACCCTCCCGCTCCACCCACTAATGGATGTGCCGAAGTACTAAAATGCTGGATTAGTGAGACTACGACTACTGTATTGGGATATCACTGAAACAAACTCGAACCGTGAGTACCCTAGCAATAATAACGCAACGACAATCATCATTAAATATCAATATGTCTTTAGCATACTTCACAAATTCGGTGAGTAGGATTAGCTTGGCGATAACTACTAATTTTAAAACTATAAATTAGCGTGCTCCATCTTCGACCACATCATCGCTTACCATCAGGTGAGATAGTGGCCAAAGCGGGTCTATTAATGATAAAAAACAAATGTTCCTCTTTGTTAAGTGGTACTTATGTCATTACATCATCGACTTACTGACAAGGGAACTTAATGAGGAAACCTGTTAGTACTTAAGTGTCGGAAACCGCAATTAGTAGCAAGTTATTTATGCTTGTTTAATCTCCGTTTGAGAGAGGCACTATTCAACTGCATAATGCTTACATCACAAAAGTTTTAAAATCTTTCCATCATTGCATTGAGTTTTTGGAATATATCGGCCTGTAGTGTTGTCTCTTTCTCAAAATCTATATGCCAAATTAAGAATGGGTACTATTTTACTTCTGATATAATTCTGTCTCATAGATGACACTTCCTGTTGTAATGCTGTTTTCCATCGTATTATATGTTTTTCTTTTCTGTCCAGGGTCCCAGCTGGTAGAAGACTTGCAGTGCGAGCTCCGTGAGAAGGCGCATCTGGCGCATCAGCTGCGGTCGCAGCTCGACTTTACCGACCGACAGCACGAGGAGGCACTAGCAGCGCTCACTGCTGAGCGGGATTCGCTCAAAGTTCACCTTAATATGTGAGTAACAGACAGGAACTTACAAAAATAAAGCAAGTAAGAGGGGCCCTAGGATCTTGAAACCACTTGCGGGAGAGACTTCTGTTGTAACAAACATCCTAGTGCCCTGCTACAATCTTCTCCCGACCCCATCGAATCAATTAATAATGTCAATAAATATTTTGTTAATATTGGACGAGACCTTGCATCTAAATATGACTCTACCAGCCACGCAACCTTTACATCTTCTTCCCCGTCTCCAATTGACTCACTGGCTATACCATTAGTTGATGAATCACTTGTTATTAGTACAATTCACAGGTTGCGTAGTGATTGTGCAATTGGATGGGACAATATCCCTGCCATCATCATAAAACAGTCTAGCAATAATCTGGCTCCTTTCATTGCCCATATATGTAACTGCTCTATTAACTCAGGAATATTCCCTAAAGCTTTTAAACATGCAATAATTCATCCAGTGTACAAAGGTGGAGCTAGGGACGACGTGTCCAACTATCGACCAATTTCAGTTCTTAGCTCTTTATCTAAAATCCTCGAACGTATTCTCAATACTAATCTGACAAAATTTCTGTGTAAAAATAAACTTATCGCAAACAACCAGTACGGTTTTCGCTCTGGAGTCTCCACAGAAGACGCTGTCTCTGATTTCACAAACACCTTGGTCGATAGATTGGACAGCCGCCTTAAATGCTATGGTGTCTTTTTAGACTTAACGAAGGCCTTTGATACAGTTTCCATTTCAAGACTTTTGGCCAAAATGGAGCATATGGGAATACGTGGTGTGGCCCTAAATATTTATAAAGATTACCTTAGTGGGCGTAGCCAATGTGTCAAAATTGATTCCATGTTAAGTGACGAAGAGTATATTGGTTACGGTATACCTCAAGGAAGTATTCTGGGTCCCACCCTATTTCAGATATATATTAATGATCTCTGTCAATTACCCCTTACTCAATGTGACATTTTTGCTTATGCAGACGATACGGCACTTTTGATATATGACCAGACCTGGGACGGAGCTAAGCATATGATTGAACTCATTTTGCAAACTGTTATGGTCTGGCTTTCCACTAACCTTTTGACGCTTAACTTATCAAAGACGAAAGTAATTCAGTTTCTTCCACCAAATTCACCTAAACCACCATCAGACTCTAACAAAATAATAGCGCATAATTGTCATGATACAACACCTTGCAGTTGCAATTATCTGACGATGGTTCCAAATATTAAATATTTAGGGGTTCATATCGACGAGAGGCTAGATTGGAGTGTTCATACCGATACACTATGCTCCCGGCTTCGTAAGCTTATGTTTTTATTTAAAGAGTTGAGACATTCGGCTGATATGAATACGACTTCGCTTGTATATCGTTCCCTCTGTGAGTCCATCATAACTTACTGCATACCAGTGTGGGGCGGGACATTCAAAACTGTAATGCTTAGGGTGGAACGAGCTCAGCGGGCTGTTCTCAAAGTTATGCATTTCCGTAGAAGAGACTATCCCACAGCCCAGCTGTACTCCGATGCCCAGGTACTTACGGTAAGAAAACTGTATATCCTCCGGACTGTCTTGCGTCGTCATTCCGCGATGCCACTAGATAGGAACCTTACCAGTCGGCGAATTGGTTTTCCTGTCTGCGAATCCGTTCAGTGTCGTTCTGCACTAGCGCGGCGACATTATTGTGCGCAAAGCTCGCAAATTTACAACAGAATTAACAAGAAACTGGCAATGTATCGACTTACCGTACATAATGTTAAGCAGAGCCTTAAGCCATGGCTTATGTCCCTCAGTTACGAAGAAACAGAGCAAATCCTAGTAACGCTCCAGTGATACTAATCCTACCTGGATTAAAAAAAAAAAAAAAAAAAATTTGAGACGCACTAGATTTCAATATATAGGTATATATATATATTTGTTTTTTCTTTCGCTAAAAATCAAATTAGGGTTTCCTGAACATACAACTCACGTACTCATTGCAGACACTCACTCACTTTTAGGCTTTTACTAACGACTTATTCTTTTTCATTGATTTAGTTTTAACTCTTTAATTCATTTTTGTTTTGTTTTTCTTGTTTACTGCATAAGAAAAAATTGTATCTCCATCCAGGAGGGGGCACTGGCTTCTGTAACACAGGTTATTCACCTAGTACAGGAGTCAGGGACTTCAATATAATTGTTTGCCTTCTTATGTAAATAAAGATTATTATTATTATTTGGGAAAAACATGGACTGTTTCTTAGCACTTTGGCTAGTTTTAAGCTACATTAACGGGTCATGCCAAGTCAATGTAGCGTGTGGTGAGTACACTAAGCTGTAGAGTGTATGTTCTGAGGAGAAATTTCATTTTCCTCTATCTGCATGAACTTTCTGACTATTCTACAAGTATTCAAAATTGCAGCTTTTTGGAGTGTTATGTAAATTGAATCTTTCAGTTCTATTAATTTGAGGCTATGGTGGAGATGGTTGGGTATAACCCCTGTAGTGGAGACAACTATGGGCACGACATATACTTTTTCTTGCCTCCAAATTCTAGTCACTTCTTCTTTAAGTTCTGCATATTTGCTTATTTTCTCTCCTATGGTCTTTTGTAAATTATGCGTGTTGGGGACTGAAATATCTATCAGGTATGTGGTTTTGTTTACTTTATCTTGGAGAGTTATATCTGGTCTATTGTAGTGAATGGTCCTGTCAGTTAGAATGGCGCGATCGTAGTAGAGTTTGTGTGTGGGACTTTCTAGAATAGTTTGTGGAACATATTTGTAGTAAGGAGTGTTTGTATCTTGATGTTGTATGAGTTTATGTTTGATTGCTAGGTGTTGGTGAATGATGTTTGCTACTTGATTGTGTCTGTGAGTATAATCAGTCTGTGTGAGAGTTGTGCATGCTCCTGTAATGTGTTGTATTGTCTCTGGTTGGCTGTGACACTTGCGACATTTATCATTCGTTATTGTGGGGTCTTTGATTATGTATTTCCTGTAGTTTTTAGTATTTATGATTTGATCTTGAATTGCAATAATAAACCCTTCGGTTTCCGGGAACAAATTTCCTATTTTAAGCCATTTATTTGAAGCTATTGTATCTATGTGGGACTGTTCTAGATCATGGGGATGCCGTCCGTGCAGCACTTTCTTTTTCCAGTCTTCTAACTTTTGTTTTTGAGGGTCATTATTAATATTCTGAGTTGTATTCTCTTCGTTTAAGTTCAAAGGGGTGTAGCTAGTATCGTTTGTGACTATGGCTTTATGAATGTTACTTGTCTGAGATTTTGTGTAAAAGAATGTTTTTAATCTGCTAATTTGTTTCTGCCAAAGGTGATGAATGTCTATTAGGCCTCTCCCTCCGTGCTGCCGTTTGATTGTCAGTCTTTCTATTGCAGATTTAGGGTGTAGGTTATTGTGTTTAGTAAGTGTGGTGCGTGTTGTTCTCTCTATTTGCTGGATATCAGTTTTTGACCATTTGATCACTCCGAATGAATATGTAAGTATTGGTATTGCGTAAGTGTTCAGTGCCTTTATTAAATGCTTGCCTGAGAGTTGAGTTTTACATACTGCGATCACTCTCCTCTTGAATTCAGTGGTCAATATTTGTTTATTATTATTATTATTATTATTATTATCCGCAAGTGGTTCACCGAAAAAAAAAACAGAATTCTGCTTGAACAATTCTAATATTAAAAGTCGGAATTCGAATTACATGCTCGAGTCTAAAATAATCGCATATTTATTAATTAAGATGACTTCTTTTCCACAGGTTACGCGAAGAAAACATGACTTTGACGCACGTACGTCGCGACTACGAGGAGGCGTGCGAGCGACTGTGCGGCAGCGACCGAGCGCTGGACGACACGCGGCGCGAGCTCGATTCGCTCAAGCGGCGCTCCAAGGTCATGCTGGAACAGGTCTCTACATTAGAGAATGAGGTAAGAACATTCTTATGAGAGAGCTCGCTTCACCTGCTCTACTCATGTGATGCGCGCTCAGTACACTCGTGTGGTGGATGAGCTCGCTTCGCTCGCTCTGCTTATGTGTTGTGCGCTCAGCACACTCGTGTGGTGGATCATAGTCCTAACTTATTTAACGGCGTTACCAAACAAGTATACCCCAGCTAGTTATTAAATGATACAAATAATTTAAAAAAATGAGTCAACTATCCCATTGTATTTGCCATTGTCTTAATTCTTCTCTGGCTCATGATAAAGAAGTCTCTATGCACGCTTATCATTACAATAACTCAAATATTTGAGGTAGTTGCCTTCAAAACTCCAGAAACTAACCCTTCAAGAGCTGCTAACCAAGTCGAAGGCGGAGTGCCACCGCATCAACGAGATGTACGCGGCCCGGCAGTCGGCTCTACTGGAACAGAACGAGGCGCTTCGCACTGACCACGCTGACCTGTCCTCGAGGCTGCAGGACCAGGAGGAGTTCGTGCAGCAGATGATTAAGGAGAAGGTAAGGGAAACTCGTAGATTACGCCTTAATAAAAAAAACTGGCCAAGAGCGTGTCGGATATCGCACATTAAGGGTTCCGTACCAAATATTGGTATTTGTTAGTAAAGTATACGTAATAATGAACACTATCAACACATTTTAAGCTCGTAGTTCAATGGGTTGTTAAAAAATTCTTTGTAACAAAATTTTGTGACAGACGACGGACGGACAGACGGACACGTGAGTGACAACAATAGGGCTCCATTTGGACCCTTCGGGGATGGAACTTTAAGAAACAGTTTCTCCATACATTTACATCGTGTAGGTTGTGTAATTTTTTGTTGACCCTATAAAAATACGTACAAATTTATTTAAATTAGGTAAGGATCTGATAATTAAGTCTGGTAAAAGTTTTAATTGATGGCTTTTCCGCTGTGTGGTGGACATAGTCTAAGGCTGGAATGAGCTGTTAAAAGCAGTTCTTTACCTACGAATTATGCATAGAGCGTAGATAAGCTTTGACCAAATCAGGTGATAATTGCTGTCTTAATTTGGCCTTTCCATAAAATCTCTTCTTTAAAACACGAATGAAAATGTATATTAAATTTTATTTTTTCGTGAAATATCTTGATGCAAGTAATACATAACATCTTTGAACTTTATTCTGTTTTTCCTAGAGTCTGTTTAATGTCTGTAGAGCAATAATCTTTATGGGCACCTACTTGTAAACTTAAAACAAAAATTTTAGAATACCAATCAATGTACTTTTTGCTCTATGATTGGCAACCGGAATCTAGAATAACCCAACTTGATCAAAAGGGCTCAAATGACTCATCAGTACAATTTTTTCAGGTCCTCTTAGAGATGGAATTAAAAGACGTGCTTAACAAGTCTAATCAGACGCAGCTACGCATGGATCGCAGCATCGACATCAGCTACACGGAGGAACAGATGCTCACGGCGCTCGACAGCCTCAACGCAGACACGAGGTTCTCGTCAGGTCAGTTACTTTAGTAGTATTATGATAGGCTCTCGGAAAACGTTGATGTGGTCGACGATGGAGTAAATTTGCCTAGAAATTATTTTTTCACTCTTGATATAGAGCAGTGGTGGTCCAGTGGTATTGGCCGCGACTTACAAGTTGTAGGTCGTGAGTTCAAACCCAGGCAGGCACTTTACTTAGTGTAAATTATTTCATCTCCACTGCTCTCGAATCGGTGAAGGAAAATATCGTAAGGAAACCGGCATGTCCTAGAACCAAAACTTCGAAGACATGTGACATCCCGCACTGGGCCCGCGTGGTGGATTACGGCCCACACCCTCTCATAGAGAGGAGGCCTGTGCCCCAGCATTGGGGTCATTAAAAGGCTAATGATGATGATGTTGATATGGACGCCCGAGTTAGAGCTATCAGGGAACACAAACTCAGGCTAACTAGACTTAAGATAGTTTTAATAACTTTTCTATCAGTTCATCCGCTTAAATAGTGCCGCGATTTGGACCACGAAATATTGTTGTTCCTTGTAAAGTACGGGTATTTAGCTGCATTTGGTTATACTGGAACCTGACCTTAACATAGTTAGGAAAAACATTACACTCTTTCTGGGTCAGTTGGGTAAAAACTAGGTTTGGGGGTGCATCAAAGTAAATAAAATAATTATATTACATGAAAGGGGAATGCCCAGAAAATGCCTGAAATGGACAGAAACTACTAAAAGTCCTTAATTCTATTTATAACAAAATAGGTATAATTAATTAATTTTTTAGTTTGTTTAACTATGGTAAAAATATAACGGTCACATAATATATTTAACTTGATATCCGCTTATATTTTTATGGAGGTCGTGTTTATTTAGAATAGAATAGAATAGAATAAACATTTATTCGACACAGACACAACACAACAGCAACAAACAAAAGGTAAAGAAAATAAACAGTAGGTACAATAACAAAGATACAATAAAATTTTATTTAATAAAAATTTTTTTTATAATTTTTTTTTATTTGACATGAGTAAGTGACATTCAGCTAGAAAAGAATCGTCAAATAATCCTTATTGAACTATTTTATACAACTAGTGCACAGTTATCATTAATTAAGTATAATTCGACCTGTTGGTACCATAAATATAATTAAAATAATGTATGTAAGTCTTGTTGCTAATGCAAAACCATAAACAATAAAAAACAAGATATGCAGTAATGTCAAACTGTCACTAAAGCAAAGACATGTAATTCATACAGCCTAGATACGTTTTCTATTTTAAAAATAATTGATTTGATTTATATATTATATGTTGACCAGCTTATATTATTTTGTACATATAGGTCGTATAATACTAAATTAATGATAACTGTGCACTAAATGTATAAAATAGTTACTTAAGGATTATTTGATGATTCCTCTTTGGCTGAATGTCACTTACTCATGTCAAATAAACAGACCTCCATAAAAATATAAGCGGATATCAATTTAAATATATTTAGTGATCGTTATATTTTTACCGTCGTGATCGTTTTTTTTTATTGTATCTAAAAAAAAAAAGAAAATGCTGGTTGATTGTAATGATACCTAATCTTTACTGAATAATAATGATTTAATAAGTACCTACATAATGATGATGAATATTGTCACGGTTTATGCACCATCTCTTCCTACCAATTTGTACGCCACGATCTATACGGCTGAACATGTTAGAACTTTTCTGTATCTCATTGTTATTTTGCATGTAATATATCATGTACACCATGTTTAAACAAATACAATCTTTACTTACTTACCCTAGTTAAACAAACTCAAGAATATTTTTTTATTTTTTTTTTTATTTTATCTTTTATTTCAGACAACTATGGCCCATAAAACACAATACATATATAAGTATAAAACATAATTACTATAAACTAATACATATTTTATACAATAAACAAAAACAAAAACTACGGTACACGAAGTGACGGCGTCGTGTTACGCTGCGAGGTGTCGCGTAGCTGGCCGCGGAAACGCCGATACAGCACACCTTTCGGCCAAAACTCTTCCTTGAGGAAGGTCATCAAGTGGTGAGTCGGAACGCGCACCACGAACGACTTGAAATTGGTGTTATGGCGCGCCTCCAACTTTCCCACCCTCAAGGTCCAGTTGGTCTTCACCCGCATATACTCTACGATGTCCTCAGTCTTCGTAGAGTGGTGCAAACGGGACACGTACAGCTGCGTCGTCGGTACTGCAGGACGTAGCAGCATGTTGGATCCTGCCGGCGCTGTCCCACACTGGTTGCGATAAGTAGGCTTCCTCTTCTTTCTCTCCACCTTGATGAAACCGTCCTCATCGCATGTGTTCTTCAGTGGACCCTGCTGTTTGTGGTCCATCACAGCGCCATTAGTCGCGCTCGATGCTGAGCGACTCTGCTTTCCCCCTTTAGGTTCTGCTTGTCGTTTCGTTTGCGACACAGCAGAATTCGTCTTGGCGACAATTGCAGAATAGGCACCTTTGGGGGTCGATGTACCTATTACACGCGTCGCTTCCCCGGCAGGTACGACGCGATCAGCGGAACACGTTGCAACGCCTGCATTCTTGACAGCCGATGACGTAGATGCACTCGCCGACTGAAAACTGCAGACTGAAACATTTTGTGCCCCGCGACGTGTGTTTACATTGGAGCCTTCCGGTGACCCACTTGCCGGAATAGCGTTGCGCAACAACGCTACTTCGGCTCGCAATTCACCAATGGTGACATCCGATGACTCCAACTTGGACTTCATCTCAGCCAGGCTCACCTTCAGAGACGTGATGTCCTTCAGCAGCCTGGTGACGTCGACGTGGTCGAAAGTGACGGGAGGCAGTTTGTGCAGCTCCTTCGCCACAAAATCTGGCACTTCATCCGGATCGGTCCTCTTCAGCAGGTCGATGATGTCCTGCAGACTCTTCTCGCCACCATCCCTCCGGCGAGATGGCATCTGTCCGACTTGGTCGAGTGATTGAAATACCAGCAACTTAGCACTGCACACCTCTTCCTCTTTGAAAGAGGACTTGCAGATCTGCAAGATGCTGACCTCGTCCATGTAGTCGATGGCATGTTTGACGAATGCCAAAAGCTCGTTGGCAATGAGCTGTTTTGTAGCCATTGCAACAAAATCGGGCAGCGATTACCACTGCGTAAAACGCGAATAAAATATTCGTGCTGTGTAGCGCACACGCGTCCGTTTCCGAGCGCGCATCGCACACGTATGAAGATAAGAATAAAATCACTATACATATTTTATTCTAAATAGAATACAAAAAAATGCTTGAAATGGACAGACACTACTAATAGTCCTTCTATTAGTAGTGTCTGTCCATTTCAAGCATTTTTTTGTATGGCAGATGGGCATTCCTCTTTCTGCACGCCGTTAGAGTGCATCATCACTATTTAAGCGAATAGACTACCTATTATTCCAGTTAAGGCCAGTATCGAATCTACACTAGACCACTGTGGACACTGCAAAGATATGAATAATATTTCCAATGTTGATTTAATTTTATTTCATGCTGATCTCAACTGCTTTTCCCTAAAACTTTCACTGTATACGTCTTAAGCTGGGCTCACATTATTGTGTTGTGTCGTAGCGCCTTCTGACTCAGTTTATTGGCTAAACAACTTGTGGTTTGACGTAACTTGAATAGACTCGTTTCATTATTGTATAACGCGCCACGACAGACCCCGACGCAGTAATGTGAACCAAGCTTTACATACTCATTGTACCTTTATTCCCGCATTTCCCTAGAAAACCGTATCTTAGACGAAGAATCATTCATAAACGCTTTAAAAGAAGACCAGGGGAGGGGAACGAACTTATCCTTATTTGACGAAATACGTTACAGTTTCTGTAACTTGTCCCGACACAGTAATACTGCCCACAGTTTTACTTGTGACAAAAACTTTGATTACTCCTACACTGCTGTAGGAACGCAAACAGACGAAACTAAACCCTATGAAATTAACGATGAAGCTCAATTTACAAATATTAGCAGCACCTCACAGCAAGCAGACGAAACTAAACCATATGAAAATATTGATAAAGCTCAATTTAAAAATACAAGTTCGTCACAAACTCAGACAGAAGAATTAGAATCCGTAAACAACAATGACATCCTCTCAAAATGTCTGGAATGTGAGAAAACTAACAAATATTCGGAGCAGTTAGAAAGAGCCGTCAATATCTCGAGTCATAAGCTAACAGAGATGCAAATAGAACTCCAAAATTACGAAGTAAATTTGGACTTGCTTGAGAAGCTTGTAGCTGATGGGAATGAGAGGAATCGCGTTTTACAAGCAGTTATCAGGAGTTTGGAGGCAAAGATCGGCATTCTTGAAGTGGCTTGTGCCAAGCAAGGAGACAGACTTGACAGTCTCAGGCCAGACTGTTCTGCTTGCACACAGACCCAGTGGGGTATGCTTTTATGAATTTCGTCCGGTATTTTTTGACACAGATTACTTGCTATACAGAGTATTAGTTCCCACATTCTCACGTATACTTTCATAAAGCTTGATTACATCAGAAGGTATTTCTTGGGTAGAAGCAGTGAAAAAAAAAACTGAAACAATAAGAAAGAAATAAATTGCATATATTTTCATTTCTCTTTTTAAAAACCCTTGTGTTAAACTTTATGAATCTGTGTGCTGGGATGTCAAATACCTCTGTTAAGTGTGTAATCTGTGGCGTTGCAGTGTTTTGTGATGTCATCTGGTGGCGGATTATGTTAGTTCACATGTTTTATTGCGTCATTGTAATTTAGAATAATTTTTTACTGTTTGTGTTGTCTTTCGGTAAGGATTTTTTTAAGAATATGACAAGTAGTTTAGATTTTTAAGTAAATAATCATACCTACTCATAAAATTACGTAGAATTTATTGTGTAATGTAGTTAGACCACTAATTTTGTTATTTCAGGTAATTTAGTCATTATAAACTTAGTATTTAATTAGTTAGTCGTAGCATAGCCTTAACCTTTTAAAAAGTCGGATTCATAAACATCTCTGAACTCTTCAGCACCTGTTAAGGTGAATGCTCCAGGGTAGCCCGCGAAGTTCAAATTGTCTTACGTTTTTTGCAATTTGCAAGTTAGTGTGTATTTGTATCTTGGTCAAAATTTGATTCGCGGCCGTAGCAAGTATGTGTCTATAGAATTATAATCATTAAAATCATCAATACATCTCTCTCAGTTAGAATTGATGCCAAATGTAAGTATTTCATGAAATCATGACATTTGGCATCAATTCTAACTGAGAGAGATGTATTGATGATTTTAATGAAAATAATTCTATAAATACATACTTGCTACGACCGCGAATCAAATTTTGACCAAGATACAACGAGACACTGACTTGCAAATTGCAAAAAACGTAAGAAAATTTGAATTTCGCGGGCTACCCTGGTGCATTCACTTTAAAGCAACTTATTACGTCTCGGTGATACTACAATACCGCGTAACTAAGTTTTTCCATAAGTTAGAACTTGGAATGATATAACATTGAAAATTAGGCCTTATGGGGATGGGGTACAGAATTTGCATCAAAAATCTGCTTAATAGGTCATAAACGGTTCATAGATTTTTATGAATAATCTAGTGAATAAATAAAATGTTCTAGAATATTAAATGTTTGATTTATTTCAGACACGGCAAATATCTCGACACAAGTGGATGTGCCCTGCGTCGACTGCGAGAAGAGAAACGCCGTCGTGCCACACCGAAGCCTCAGGAAATTCTTTTGGTGTGTACTTATCAACTTTTTATTTTTTACTGGCTTCTACCCGCTTGAAAGTCGAAAATTTCGTTCAGATTTATTGTTGGAATGAAAATTAATGTTAGTAGGACTTAACTCGTAAAACTGCAGTTCTCAAAGTAAAGACAAAAATCTGCCTAGTTATTGGGATGTCTAATTCCCAATAACTAGGCTGATTAACTCACACCTGCCCAGGGGTCGCGGATAAATTCGAAACAGAGTTACGCGCCCCTGGGCACTCAGGCAACTGAAGGAACAGGGGTGGGTTTTAGGGTGGTATTACATTTATCCTAGATCTTTGTCCAATGTGAATTTGATCAAAAAATTAGGACGACTTCGTTAAATGTGTCATCAACACCGATATTTGATCAAAGAATATTTACATTTAAATCAAAATGGAAACGGTGATACTTTCATAACAATGTAATTGAATGTTGAGTCATTTATACGAAAAAAACGCTTTTAGGAATGTTTGTCCTCGACTTGTAATTATTTGATTTTTCTTGAATGCCTTTTTCTCTTCGCCTTTCGATCCATGGCTCTTCACCATCGATCACTAATAAAAAACTAGATACACAGTCCTAAGTAAAAAATCTCTTAAAAACGTCGCCAATTGTGTTTACAAAACTCTAGTTACAATAAATATACATTAATGAAATTTCAACCTTAATTGCAACACTTAAAGTCGTATTTAAAAAGCTATGTACAAAAAGCAATAAAATTTTACGACTGATGCTCACTGCTCAACATACACCAAAACAACTTCAACCTTATACGCAAGTTTTAAAGTCAGAATTACTTAGTGACAAAAAAAATTATGACTGAGGCTCGCCGCTAGGACAAGGAATGAGTGGAGACGAACTGACCAATGTTTTTTGTTTGTACTGTAATATTATAAAAGGTATTTTTTTTTTATTTTGTTATGCTATATTTATGTTATATTTATAAATTGTATAAAAATGGTGTAATAAATAAAGCATATTTTATGGTGTTTATGTACACACATAAACACCATAAAATATGCTTTATTTATTACACCATTTTTCCATATGCAGAATTCTTCGGATCTTTGACGTGCTACAGCTGATATCCATTCGCCACATCTCACTGGTCTCGAGGAAAGCTAAAAAAAAACAAACAAAAAATCACACAAAAAAAAAAGAACAATAGCGTCTCCAACAAATAAAACAGAGGCAACGCGCATAACTCAAACAATTTAAGTGAGCATGCGTTAGTATGATTAATAGGTTTAATAGGAGTCTTTACAATTAAGACGCTTTATATCGCCTGCTGATTATTACGATTTAATTTAAAATAATGTTTTTACGATGATTTCTTGACAAAATATCAGTATTTACAAAACAGTGATAACAATTATATAATGATAATATTAATACTTACCGAAAATATGAAACTCCATCCTTTTTTAGCGTCCTAGATGTATGATTTTTGCAGTTTTTATAGGAGCACTGAGGCATGTTTACCGTCGGAGCGTTCGGACGCTACTAAATGAAAAGTCCACCCAAATGTTCAATTGGGTGCGCATTCGGTGAGGACATTTTTTGTCGCTGATTGTGTATCTAGTTTTTTATTAGTGATCGATGCTCTTCACCCAAAGTTTTTTCTTGATTTTTTTTTTTTAATAATCGCACAGCATACATAATAAAAGCACATAAAGTTGCTCCACGTTCCTCCATTTTCCCAGACTGCGTAAAATCTTGGACAAGTGTAATGGGCAGCCGTCAAATAAATTTAATCAAATATAGGACAAAGATATAGTATAAATGTAATAACCCTTAGTCAGTAAAAGTCTGACACGCCCTCCCGCTCCACCCAGAGCGGGAGAAGTCAGGGATGATTTCCCACCCCCCACAAAAAAAGGGTCAACTCACACAGACGGGATACGACGCTATGCTGCGCGCGCTTTTTACGATACAATATGTATAGGACTTTATTTACAACACAAAAAGTAACACATTTCAGTAGATAATTCAAGTTTTTTAAAATTCTCTCACTGTAATGTGTACCTTTTTGTGTAGTGAACAAAGTTCTATATTGATGCCGATTCTGTTGTGCATAAATTAAACTTAATTTAGACTATTGCTATCTTTTTCTCTCTAATAAAACAAAAAAGAGACGGACGTAAATTAGAGCTGTCAAATTTAGTTGAACTAATATTTCCATACAAATTAAGGGTACACGTAAAAACACGATAAAATGCAAAGCGTAAACTAGTTTGACATCTCTAACTTAATTCATAGCTATAGACGTCCTTTTCTCGCACTGCCTTTTAGTATAAGATAGCGATTATTCTCTAATTTTAGTTTAGTTATTGAATAAGAGAATCGGCACCATTGTCGCATAGCGATGTGAGCTTCCTCAGCCAGGGTCGCGGGAGTGTTTGAAATAGTCACCGCGACACTGGCACAGGCAACTGAAGGAACCACGGGTGGGTTTTAGTCAGTAAGAGTCTAAAACACAATCCCGCTTCATCCAGAGCGGGAGAAGTTATCAATGATGATTTCTCATCAAAAAAAAAAACTCCCCTACTTCCCTATATTGCGACTCACTTAACCTTTAGAAGAAAAAAAAACAATCGACTTCCAAAAAAAGAACACTAAAAATTAAAAAAATAACTTTAATTTTCCGAAATTCGTCGTCGTCGGTGTTTGTATTTTATTTCTTCGTTATTTGACACCGACTTTCGAAATTAGTTATTTTTTAATTTTTAGTGTATTATTTTTTGAAAGTCGGTTGTTTTTTTGTTGTAAAAAAGTTTTGTATTTTTGACTTTTTAGTTGTTATACCCCAGAACTAAAAACCCCAATAACATGGAACGTAGAATTTAAACATAGTCGTAATTGGAGAACACCAAAACGTCATCTATATGTAAACCGGGTGTAACGGAAAGGTGTGGTCATATTTTAAGAACCGGTTCTGCCCATGGAAATGAACAACTTTATTCAAAAATAAAAATTCCAACAAAAAAATTCAACTTTGCATACAAAGTGATCATCAGCTGATCAAATTTGTATGGGGGCAAACATTTTTTTTGAAAATTTCCTCACTTTTTCTTGAATAAAGTTGTTCATATCGATGGGCACATGCAGTTCTTAAAATATGACCACACCTTTCCGTTACACTCTGTATATATATGTAGTTTTCGTTTTTGTTCAGTTTCGATATAATTTATATAGAAACACCTCGGGAGTATATTCTTTCGGATAAATAAAGAATTTTGAAAATCGGTCATCAATTGACAGAGAAATCGGTGGACAAACATAAAAAAAAAACAAAGTCGAACATAGAACCTCCTCATTTTTTGAAGTCGGTTGAAAACACAGTTCCATCCATTTCCAATTATTCCTCCATCTCCGACCCACTCCTTCCTAACCTGACAGCTACCATATAATTCCACAGTGTGTAATTGCAGGGAGCCGCTGAAGTGCCTATTCCAAGTCTTCGCGATTGTCTGCTTCCTGTGCGCGGTGTCCGTGCTCTACGGAGTGTCGGGAGTGTCGCGCCGCCAGCCTGCCTGCCGCGAGCCCCTGCCCTGGAGGTGGATGGATGCTCAGGATATCATGGATCTCTTACTGAGGATCGAGTATGTCGCTGAGGTGCCCATGTGAGGTCTGCCGTAGCTATGTCGAATTTTCTTCTTTGTTTTTTGGTGGACGCAATTACAATACTCTCTTTAGATGATTCAAAACGATTGTCGAAAACTCAAAATGACAGTGTTTTACCACGTGACATTTCGTTAGCGTATGTCAATCTTATTGGAACTTTCGACAATCGATCTGTCTGGTAGAATAAATACTTTGTTAAGAGCCTATGGTCAAATCAAATAAGCTAGTGATACAGTTGTGATAGGCATCAGGCATATCAAATGACGAAAAAACCTTATAATATCAACTGAGCACAGCTGATTTCGGTATAGTGTATAGTTTGATACCCATCACGTTTGTTAGCCAGCGAAACTTCGTAGAAAATCCAAATTAAAAATATCGATTTAGGCAAAGATAATATTATGCTAGCATACAGATGCCTCATCCCATACAAAGAAACTGTATCGCCGTAACTACGGGTTTTCGACTGGCACAAGCAACTTTTGTTCTTCGTTCGGGCCCGTCCTCTACATCTCGCTAGATGGTGTTAGCAGCGACGGCTTGCTAATTTTAATTATATTTACATAGTCTTACCAATCTTAAGTCTTAGTTCAACCAATCTTAAGTGTAGTTCTTAGTTACTTGTGCCAGACGAAAACCCGTAGTTACGGCGGTACCGTTTCTTTGTATGGGATGAGGCATCTGTACGCTAGTATTATATTGTCTGTGACCACATCATCGCTCCATCAGGTGAGAAAGTGGTTGAACTCGAGCCTATCAATAATAATAAAAAAACCAAAAATGTCCAGTCCATTGACAGATATCGTTCTGATCTATTGTCAAATTGAGATTCGTGCTTGCAGAAAGAAAAAATAGCAGATATAGGGTGATCTGGTGGTGGGTGTGGACCAATACTTAAACACGTGATTGTACTCATGATAACAAACAACTTTCCCAAAGAAAGAAGGTCGTCACGCGGCTAACAGCTGATAGGTCAACAGATAAAAGTGAATGAGTATTAAAAAAAATGTTTCTTTGGCAAAGTCGCTTGTTATCATGAGTACAATCACGGTCGTGTTTAAGTATCGGTCACTAATTACCAGTCACCCTATATATCTGTCGCTAAGTGTAACGTGTATTGCTGGTTGAAAAGCGTTTAAGTTTGTGTAGGAGTTTCATTAATTTGATTGAATGGAAAGTTAATGTTTGTCTCTAAAAAGACTTAATTTTAAACTTTATGTACCTTTATGACATGTTTCACAACAGCGGGACCAGTTCCGGCTATATGGCAGATAATTTTATACAAATTGATAAATTTTTGAATGGTTTTTTAATTGTTCAATGTATCGAATTAGACGCCAATTAACATTATTAATGTTTTTAAAATAATCGACTTCACTCGATATAAGGCTGATACGGAGCTTCATACAATCGTATTTGTAATTATAATGCTGTAGTTAGCTTAAAAACTTAATCAATTTCAAGTTCGTTGTAAAAAAAGCACTTATTTAGTTTTTATACTAAGTATTAATTTTTACTTTTGTTTTATTTTCTTACTAACATCTCGTTTGTCAAATAATTAATTAACTGTAATCTGCGTTTATTAAGACATTCAATCGTTAATTAATTGACTTAATTTCATTTCATAACTTGCATGATAGTTTTTATGAAACTAACTTTGTAATTTGTGCCTTAATTCATGACTGTTAAGGTGCATTTTAAATTGACTGCCCTTAACCATGGAGAGTATCGAGTGATAATAAATGACTCCTTATCTAAGTGTAGAACAGTGTTTTACCGAAAATACGAGTTTTCTACGAATTATTGAATTTTAATTGATCATTATAATATTTGGGTGTATGTTTTATCTCATAAAACTTAGATGACGATCAAGTAAATTAATTAAAAAAGAGATTTTATAATACAAGTATGAGAAATAAAGTACAGTAGAGTCTCACTAATCTGACTGTATTAAAAACCAGGGTGTCGGATTATTGGAATTTTCGGATTACTGCATTGCAAAGAAAAAAAAAACAAAATAATTAAAATAAAGCATTTTGAAAACGGCCTTACGGCCTAATTTAATAAGCGACCATTTAGGAAGCGGTGTAAATTCGTTTATTTGCGGTAAACATGACGCATAGACAGAGAGAAATATAACAAAAATTGAAAAAACTGGGCGAAAACATGCGTGACATCCACGCAAAACGGCCATCGCTCAGCATAATGCTGCGACCCTATACGAGACAACCCCAGCGCTGGTTTCCAGTGATAGCCAACGCTGACGTGATGACGTCGACCGTATAGTGAGACTACTGTAAACTTACAAGGCAGAGAGAGGCCCTAGACAAGTCCTCATTAACTCATCACTACTAGTTTTAAATTTTGTTTCTAAACAGATTCCTATTCAAATTAGTATTTGTAAAGCTAAGCATGAAACAAACCAATTCTGTGATAGAGCAGTGCCAGTGAATTAGATATTAGAATTTTAGCATTTAAACAACCTAAGACTATTTGGTATTTTCTAATTTTGGTATAAGTTTTAAAGTAATATGACATTTTGAAATTAACAAAAAAAAATATTTACCAAAAATTATATTATATTTTGAAATAGCATTGTTTTGTAATGCATAGTGTAATTTTAATGTTAGCTCTTAGTTTTTTGGACCTTTTATTCATAAAAAACCTCATAATATTGATCATCAATAGAATCTCTCTTTAAAATAAATCCAGAATTTGCAACTGATTTCAGAGTAGTGAATTGTCACTACTCTGAAATCACTTGCAAATTCGTTCATTCGTTCGTTTTGTTTCGTTTGTTTGTTTGTTTTTTTTTTTAAGGTTGAAGTACGCTCTTTATTGAAACAGCGTACCTTGCTAAGTGAAATATAGAGTGTAACGGATTTCCGTTACACACTGTATTGGCAACTGATTTCAGAGTAGTGACAATAAACAGCTTACTTCAACATTGTTAAATAAAATATAGAGAGTAACAGATTTCCGTTACACTCTGTATTTGCAACTGATTTCAGAGCAGTTACAATAAACAGCGTACTTTAACATTGTTAATTAAAATATAGAGTGTAACATATTGCCGTTACACTCTGTATTTGCAACTGATTTCAGAGTAGTGACAATAAACAGCGTACTTCAACATTGTTAAATAAAATAAAAAGTGTAACGGAAATGGTCATATTTTTGATACTTTTTCTTCCCATGGAAATGAACAACTTTCTAGGAAGTCATAGTCAATTCCCAAAAACAAAATTGGACTTTCCATACAAAGTTATCACAGATGATCAAAATTAATATGGGAGATAAACCTACTCAATGAGGGTTTTCAGAAAAAAATACGCCAGCAACAGCGCCATTTAAACGTCAGCGGCCTGGGGGGTTAGACAAAATACTTTTCTGTAAACGTAAACGCTAACGTTTAGTACAAAATATATGACAATGATATTACTTGGACGTCAGCCACGTGACAATTCTCTCCGCAGGTAAAGTCATTGCCATACATTTTGTACTAATCTTTAGCGTGAACGCGAACAGAAAAGTATTTTGTCTAAGGGGGCAGATTAGTACAAATGTATGGCAATAACATTACCTGCTGAGAGAATTGTCACGTGACTCACGTCTAGAGAATGTCATTGCCATACATTTTGTACTAAGCGTTATTGTGAACGCTAACAGAAAAGTATTTTGTCTCTGGCTGCTGGTCTTTCACTTTGAAAACGAAACATGACGTTGACGTCAACTTGACGTATGTCAGGTTTTGGCATTATGTCAAGCGTTTTGACAGGTGTCTAGACTTGACGCCTCAGTAATGCCATCAGGTTTACGTCATTTCTGGGAACCCTCATTCAGTAACTCGCCCGCAGGGATCAATATTAGTTTTTATTAGTAAAAGGTCTTAATTTTCAAATATGTACCAATTATATTATTGCGAGAATAATAAAACTGTTCTCCTTACTAATTAATTATCACATTATTTTAACTAACTTCGCATTTACGATGCATTTATTTTTATTAGATCTGTATTTACTGATACTTTTTCTGACTCTTCGAGTTTTACAGAATAGTCGAAAGTGCATTTATTTCTAGTTAAGTTTGTGGAAAGTGCGTTCATCGTACAAACTATGTTTAGAATGTATATTTGATTTTATTCATGGCGAACCATTAGTTGTGATCATAGTAAATTGCACCCTATCTCCGTTAAAATTAGTTTAAGTTTCTAGTGTTGCCAGTTTTCTTGCTACCGTACGAACTTGCAGTATTATCTGTGGTTGTGAATTAACACCTTATTTTTTTGCCGTTTCCTAGCTGTTTTTCTAGCCACTTGAAATAGGTTTTATTATTTAGTGTGATCACAAGTTTTGGTTATTAATATTATTTTTGTTTATTTGTATCAATTTCAGTCACTTATCGTTCTGTATAGCAATAAACAAGATCTTCCAATAAAATGTTTTATTTATAAAATTACTTTTTATCCTGAATACATAAGGTTTGCGACAACACTGATGCATTAAGTAGATACACAAAAAAAAAAACACGCTAGCATACATTGGTTATGGTTCATTTTTAGTCTTTGGTTTAGTGAGTTATCCAGAAACCGTTACATTTTTAACAAACCTTACCTAAACCGTAGATATTATCTGTCGAGACAGGCTGGATCTTGCGACACAGGATATCCTAGTGCGGGATCCAGTGTCACCTAAATTATTGTTACTCTTGTTCATAATTCATTAACTTATTATTATTATAAATTAATTCCTATTATTGGAAAGAATGGGGGAGGCCTATGCTCGGGAGTTGGAGAGTTCTGGCTAACTAAAAAAAAACAATAATAATAGTTTCAAACTGATATTAAAATAAGAGGAGAGAATAATAAAATATGTAATAGGAAGTCGTGTAAGTGGCAGAGGCATCGCTGACTGAAAAGATGTCTGGAAATCGGTTGTGGTATGTCCGCATGTGATGCGGATTAATGAAGAAAATGTTTGAGGATAGTCTTGTGTATGGATGTGGATGGCTATAATAGAGGAAGGCCAAATAAACGATGGTTGCACTGTGTGAAAGAGGATATGGGTAAAAAGGGGGTGACTACAGAGATGACGACTAATAGAGGAGTATGGAAGAAAAAGACATGTTGTGCCGACCCCAAATAAATTGGGATAAGGGCAGGAGAATGATGATTACATATAAATAAAAAGGTAACGCCTGTATTCTTCGAGGTTTGGCAGAGGTGAACTACTGAAGTAGGTACACTGATAATTATTATACCGCAAAAATTCTGTCTTTCTTTTTTCTAAACGGGGAGCGTGCAGAAACTATAGATGTCAAGATTTAATTAATTATTTTTTCATTTAAAATGTCTTTGGGGTAGATAGGTATAACGATTTTATACAGTTTAAAGTGAGAATCATGTACTGTATCACTAGTACACGTATGTGCGTTCATGTACCTTACACCCTGTATAGAGTAAAAGTTGCGGAAATCAGTCACTAGATGCCAGTATACGTTGTGTGCATGATGCGTGTGTACCAGTTTATGTGTAATCTATGGTGTGTATACAATTTTACGGAAAAGACAATGACAAGTATTTAAAGTTTCAAAACTCCACTATATGGCACAGACTACGCTGTGCACGTTCCCTATACTCCATGGAACGTGTACGGCGTTGTTTTATACCCGACTGCGCGATCCAAGGGAGGGGCTGGGTAATGTGTTTTGTAGCCTATATATATGTATGTAACTATGTACGTATATTTGTTCCTTTGTGGCACTATAGAGACCAAACGCGTGGGCCGATATTGATAATTCTTACGTCAATTCATCAATTGATTCGTCTTAATCTTGCGAGTGCAACTAAAGACATGACAGTAATCAAAATGCAATATGGCGACAACCAGACGCTATATTGTGAAAAAGAAAAAAATGAAAGTCGACGAACTATATTAAGTGGGGTATCAAAATAAAGGGTTCGAGGAGGCGATTCCAAAAATATAACTCATTATTATGTAGAAAATAAGATAGAAATATATTTTCAAAAGACCCGACTGTAAATAACAATTAAAAAGTTCCAAATAAGTCACTTTTCAAGCAGTCTGATGCAGTTGGTGGTATGAAATCAATATGATCATCATTCGCCTGCCCTTATTCCAATTTCGGCGCAACATGTCTTTTTCTTTCATACTCCTCTATTAGTCGCCATCTCTGTAGTCAGCCCCCCATATCCTCCTTCACACAGTCCAACCATCATTTCTTTGGCCTTCCCCTACTCTTATAGCCATACACAAGACTTTCCTCACGACATTTTCTTTATTCCTCCTCATCAATTTCCGAAAAAGATCGATTTCAACACAACTTTTCAGCCAGTGGTGCCACTTTCAGACTTCCTCTTATATAAGTACTCATTCCTAATTTTATCCTTGCGCGTAACACCACACATCGCTCTTAGCATTCTCATCTCATCTGCATGCAATTGCTTTTTTCATTCATCCCTTTTGTGGCCCAACATTCTGAACAATAAAAGACATCAGGTATGCATGGTATGAAATACGGCATGGTATCAATAATTGAACTAAAATAACTGCCACCAACTGCAGCAGACTGCTTGAAAAGTGACTTTTTTGGAACTTTTTAGTTGTTATTTACAGTCGGGTTTTTTATAAAAAGTTTTTTAAGTAAAACAAAGTCGCAATCTGCCTTTCTGTTTTTACTCAACTCTCCCAGAAGCGTAGTTTTTTTCGAGAGTTTGTACGTTTATGTGACATGGTCATGTAGGGTATAGAAATAAAGAGCTCAAGAAGGCGATTCCAAAAATAGGACTCACTAAAATGTAGGAAATTATTCTAAACCACGCAAAGGTTTTTGATACCGTTAACGGAAAGGTGTGATTATATTTTAACGAACCGCATCTGCCCATCTATATAACTTTCTTCAAGAAAACCTGAGGAAATTCTCATTTTTTTTTACCTCCCGAATAAATATTGATCAGCTGATAATAACTTTGTATGGAAAGTCCAATTTTGTGTTTGGAAATTTTCAATTTTTTTTAGAGAAAGTTGTTCATTTCCATGGGCAGAACCGACTCTTAAAATATGACCACACCTTTCCGTTACACCCTGTAGATAGAGCCAAAAACGAGGAAGGTTTGTGTAGGTATACTAGCTATTTTCGACCATGGTCGAGGCGAATCCAGTGGCGTATTCAAAGATTTGGCGCCCCGGGCCAAATATTTATGCTGCCCCATAACAAAAAAAGGGAATATTCTTTGCTTTGCTAGGTATTGCTTATTTAGAATTTGAGCTATACGATTCGGGTATGTAAGATTTTCTTGTGATAGATAAGAAGTCACGGGGTGGCAAGAAAAGTAGAAATAGTACCTAGTGCTTATTCAACTTGAAAAAACGGCAGCAGGTAGCATTCGTCGCCCCTGGCAGTCTGCCGCCCCGGGCCATGGTCTTGGCCTAAGGGTAAATAGGTACGCCACTGGGCGAATCGCTAATGTAGGTACTTTAGGAACCTGGAGCAGCTTCTCTTAGTGCTGGTCCCTGGAGATTCCTTTTAGGTTCCTGGGGGTTTGTCGTACTCGCTAGCGGTGCGAGAGTGTGGTGTGTAAGAGTGACTGCTTATGTGTGATGTGTTATAAAAGAAAGATGGATAGCACACTAATACGTTATATTGAATAATAAAATAAATACATGTGCCCTCTTCGAGCGGGCTACTAGAAGTCTCCTTAAAAACTAAAATCTTCTTTTAATCTAAATTCTCAATTGGCGTTCCAAGAGTTTCTAGAAAGTTCCAAACTTCTAACGTGCCAGTCTTCACCATAAGGTTGCCAACATAAGGTCGTCACATGAGCTACGCCCCTACGAATAGAAGCGCGGACGCTAGTAAGTCTTCTATTCAATTAAATATTTGAAAAGCCGATTGAGACCTACCTAACCCTATCCAGTTTTTCCCTGCCTAAGTGAGGGGCTATGGAGATGCAGAAGTCCATCTATGGATAACCATACTGCACCCCGAGTGATGTGGTCAACTTTCTTTTTATTAATTTGAGCCATTCGGCACACCACATATCCCGGCAATGCACATGGCTTCAGTGAGGTAAAACCTCACTAAAAGCCACACTGCTCTGCTAAATTTTCTCCTAAGATGCTCTAGTTAGCATCTACCCAGAAGGGGTTTACAAAAATAAAATTCAAAACTATGATAATTTTAACTCCATTGGACGTTTATGAAGACCAGGAGAAAAACGACCACTATTCTGAACACCTACTCACTGTTCCCGAACTTCCCCCAGAGTGCTCCATAAATATAACTTGAAGTATACTCTCTAAATGAATAATACATAAAAATTGTCATGGGCTCGGTCACACCATACAGAATCAACTCGATCCTACTTTGCGAAGGCATTATGCCCCATAAACAAAGTTGGTATAAACCGACAAAAAAACCCGGACACATTTTTCCCTAGGAGAGAGGACCGCAATTCCCTCTACCTCCTAACCGTAGTAACATCTTTATTAAAATCGCACTCTGGAGAAACTCATATCTATTTCCCACTAATAATCGCCTAACAAATATATTTCCTTGTTCATGATAGGTGGTCACATCTCCCATCAGTCTTCATTCACGTCCGTGCAGCTCATCATATCGATTACATGAAACACACAAAAACACAACGATTAATATCACATAAAAAACAAAACAAATGAGAACCTCCTACTTTTGAAGTCGGTTAAAATTTAAACTTTTACTATATTGTCAACCGTACTAATTTTGACGTACCAGATATCTGACAATTATTTGTCATGTCAAATGACATCTGACACCACTGTCTATTCTCTAAAATTATTTTTAAAAATAAAATAATTTTCAACAAACAATTTATAAATTTTTTCTTAAATTTCCAACACTTATTTTTACTTACAGAATATTGCTTTAATAAATAGTTTACAAGCAATTCTTGACCTCTTTCGCATATTTTTATTTTTATCGAAGAATTTGGGTCATCGTAATTATTACGTCCATACCTTATATTTATGGTCGAAAACTTGTTTGTCACGTTGCTATGACTATGCATGTCAGCTAGAATAAATAAAATTGATACAAAAATAATTTTATGTTTAGCAAAGAAATGGAAATTATTCCTCTTCATATAATACGGGAGGGCCCATATCTCCTCCTCCAGCCTATTCTGTGAAAAATGCTGTTCCGCTTGTTGTGAAATGTTGTGATGTTGTGAAGTGATATTTATGATGCAGTTTTCATCCCGATAGATATCCGCTGGACCATCACCTATTGGAACAATAATAGCAGGATTTTGCATGACTTCCACCGGCACGCACAGCTCTTTGGACTCCACCGCCATTTCGAAGCTCTCCTGCTCACAAACATCAGCAGAAACATACTCAACTTGAACAAAATCACCGTTACAAGAACCATGTGTCTCCGACGGAATTTCCACCTCACAGCTTTCCATGTCGACAACATCAGCCGAAACAACTCCCAAACAAATAAAATTTTCATTCGACTCGTGCTCGCCAAATGTTTCTTTTACTACAATTATCTCTTGTTTCTCTGAAATATTATTATTAGGAATAATTGTAAATAACCGACCCGATTCTGTATCTTCATTTTCAAAGCTTCGGTCATCATCGCCTAGACCGCAGTCTTCATATTCCTGGACATCATTGACTAGGCCTGCATCAGCGCAGCTCTGGTCATCATCGTCCTCCTCCTTTGCTTTAATTGTTGAGCTATAAAATAATATTACTTGATTATCTTCGCTCACATTATCCTCGGACTTTTCATCCGCCTCGGACACAACGTCCGGCCTCTCAAGATTATAAAAACACTGATTGATTTTCTGCTTGCAAGACACACACTTGCATGGGAATTCTCTCCTAAGCTCCGCGCACAGTGTGTCAAATTCCATCTCATACTGGAACGTATATTTAAAAAAATAATGCGCAGCTCCTTTTAACCAGACACCAAGAATTAACGAATAATCGCTTTTTCGCCACCCCTTGGCAATGGCCATCGACACAAACTCGTCGATAAATTCTTCGAGGCACACTTCATACGTGTGTCCCGAAAAGTATCGCATTTTCCTCTTTTAATATTATATAACACTTAAATAAAAACGGAACCACTCAGCTTGGAGTATACTCCTCTTATCCTGATGCTGTCACTGCATCAGTCCTCAGTTTGTCCACCGCACACCGTTAGTGTTGCCGTCACTCTTACATACGGCGTTTGTACCCGGCGCTCGCCGCCACTTGTAGGGACCTGGAGCAGCTTCTCTTAGTGCTGGTCCCTGGAGATTCCTTTTAGGTTCCTGGGGGTTTGTCGTACTCGCTAGCGGTGCGAGAGTGTGGTGTGTAAGAGTGACTGCTTATGTGTGATGTGTTATAAAAGAAAGATGGATAGCACACTAATACGTTATATTGAATAATAAAATAAATACATGTGCCCTCTTCGAGCGGGCTACTAGAAGTCTCCTTAAAAACTAAAATCTTCTTTTAATCTAAATTCTCAAATGGCGTTCCAAGAGTTTCTAGAAAGTTCCAAACTTCTAACGTGCCAGTCTTCACCATAAGGTTGCCAACATAAGGTCGTCACAGTACCTACTCTAAACAGATAAAGCACTATCCATTTGAGACTCGCTCATGCTTTGATTTTTAACCGACGAAAAAAAAGGAGGAGGTTCTCAATTCGACCGTATATATATATATTTTTTTTTTTTTTTGTGTATGTTCAGCTCTCACTCCGTCATTTATGAACCGATTTTGATTATTCTTTTTTGTTAGATAGGGTATACCTCAAGGGTGGTCCCATGTCAAGGAAGTCAGGCTCTGACAGTGGAAACCTGATAAAATTGAGAGAAAACCTCGAAAATTGTGGGCACGTTTAGCGTTTCTGTATGTATGTTCGGCCCTCACTCCGTTATTTATGAACCGATTTTGATTATTCTTTTTTTGTTAGATAGGGTATGTATCAAGGGTAGTCCCATGTCAAGGAAGTCAGGATGTGACACTGGAATCCTGATAAAATTGAGAGAAAACCTCGAAAATTGTGGATACGTTTAGCGTTTCTATATGTATGTTCGGCCCTCACTCCGTTATTTATGAACCGATTTTGATGATTCTACTTTTCTTAGATAGGGTATACCTCAAGGGTGGTCCCATGTCAAGGACATCAGGATCAGATCATGGGATCCTGAAAAAATTGAGAGAGAACCTCATAAATTGGGCACGAATATTGTTTCTGTTTACTTTTCATAACTTAATCAGGTATCTGCCGCGACACCTCGCGGCTCGGCGGACAGAGCTCCGACAGGATCTCATGGTGACATGAAGAGAGCGACTGTCGCAACCCAGCGCTGGGCACGCCACCATCGCGGCGGTAGTGCCCCTCTTTGAGGAGTGGCTGGAGAGGCGCCATGGCGCCCTCACCTTCCGCCTGACGCAGGTCCTCACCGGACATGGCTGTTTCGGGAGGTACCTGTGTCGGATCAAGGCGGAGGTGACCCCTAGGTGTTTCCACTGCGAGGATCGCCAGAGGACACGGTGGAGCATACGGTGGAGGTTTGCCCCGCTTGGGCAGAACACCGCCGTGTCCTCGTGAATGCGATAGGCGGCAGCGACCTCTCGCGCCGTGCCCTGGTTCAGGCCATGGTACGGAGCGAGAGGGAATGGGAAGCCGTCTCCTCCTTCTGCGGAGCAGTAATGCTCGCGAAGAGGGAGGCGGCATACGTTAGGGAGACTCAACAACAGCCGAGTCGCCCTAGCGTCCTCAGCCGCAGCCGCCGCAGGAGACGCCAGGGGCCGCGAGACGATCTCCGGCCACCGTAGACCCGGGCCTGCGGACAGCGAGTAGTGGGTAACTCGCCGCCCGATCAGCACCAGGCCCGAGAGTCGACAGCGCGTAGAGTTCCAAGCGCGCCTCAAAGAGTTGTCAGCAAAGGACGGGGCCTGCCACGGCCAATGCCTGCCCGGGGGTTGAGGATAAATTCGAAAGAGTTACCTCGCCCCTGGGCACGTAGGGCAGGGAGGAACAGGGGTGGGTTTTAGTTAGTAAGAGTCTGACACGCCCTTCCGCTCCACCCTAGAGCGGAAGAAGTCATAAGATGATTTCCCACCCCCCAAAAAAAAAAAAAACAGGTATTTGCATTTAGGAATCATCACATCCTGAAACTGAGTTGATGATGGAAACCATACCATTCCTACACAATATAAGTTAGATATAAAACTGGTTTTAGTGACAAATACCACATAATATGCTTTGAAGAAAAGACGTCTTTACAATATTGGAGGTAACCTCAACTGGTCAATATCCTGGAAACTTCATGGAAGAATGGTTACATCGTCAGCTCAGTAGCAAGAGGAATTATGTAGGATTAGAAATTAGCCTCAGAGTGTTAAAAGATGATGCGAGCCACAAAAAATCATAAAATAAAAAACTTTTTAACAAAAAAATTAACCGACGAAAAAGAACTAAAAAGCAAAAAATAAATAAACCTTTTAAAGTCTTGAGTAATGAGCATATTTACCTACATAAAGTATCAAATTTTATATAAACTAATTTTGAGTCGGCGCCAATTATTAAAATGTTTAATTACCTACTTACAGCCTTCTTCATTTGTAAGTACTTATAAAATTTAGATATTTAATAATCAGATTGTTGTTTGGCGTCGACTCAAAATTAGTTTATATAAAATTTGATACTTTATGTAGGTAAATATGCTCATTACTTAAGACTTTAAAAGGTTTATTTATTTTTTGCTTTTTAGTTCTTTTTCGTCGGTTAATTTTTTTGTTAAAAAGTTTTTTAGCATGTGGAAACGGTATTTCCTGATTTTACTGTTGGTCCAATAGTAAAAGGGCTTCATAATGATTAGTAGTAGGCAGTGTTTTCATATCGTCGCATCTCAGTCCCTACATTGTGCATTTGTTCTCAACTGTTGCTGCTGAGAATGAGGTCCTTTTTAGGGTTCGCAACCAAAATAGTAAAAAGGAACCCTTATGGTACGACTTTGTCTGTCTGTCCGTCTGTCACAGCTGGATATCTCAAGAACTGCTTATGCTAGCAACTTGAGATTTGAACAGTTTACACAGACCTTTACCCAACTGTAACGCAAATAAGTTTTTTTTTTTTTTCAACAGGGATTGTAGGTGGTGTAGGGTGTCTTAAAAAATCGAAGTGGGGCTACCAGGGCATGTGGGATATCATATGAAAGAGTGCTGTTTGTACAGTTTCATAAATTTTTTTTAGGCCGCTAAGTTTTCGACTTTTGTAGAAATATGTAAAATGTATGTAGGTATCGGTGCGCAAGTCCAACTCGCTCTTGATCGGTTTTTTTTTCATTGTGGAATATCATTCAATTACTTCTCCCGCTCTAGGCGGAGCGGGAGGGCGTGTCAGACTTTTACTGACTAAAATCCACCCGTGCTCCTTCAGTTGTCTCTGCCAAGGGCCGCGGTATAACTCTCTTTCGAATTAATCCGCGTCCCTAGGCAGGGAGCATGAGGTGTTGGATTCTATTGCCGTGATGGGCAGAGTTATTGGGTTTTTCCACCTGGAATTTCTCAGTAGCAGTCCGGGGTGTGGATTATCTGGATGATGGCAATAGGCTCGCTCCAGCTATTACATGGGACGTGCCTAAACATAATATAAACCTACATAAATATATACCTGGCGAAATGTGGGTGCCTCGGTACCTCTGCCTAACTCTTCGCTAAGTGTAACAGAAATGGATGGACATATTTTGGATATTGTTCCTACTGATGGAAGTGAATATGGTAGGAAATGCCTGAGGCATTAAGTCTGCCTCTGTATTTGTGTGGCCATAAAGGATAAAATAAATAAATAAATTTCTTCTAGGAAATAAAAATATTAAATTAATAAAAAAATATTGGACTTTCCGTACAAAGTTATGATTAGCTGATCAAAATAAAAGTATGGAGGGCTCAATATTTTTTTCGGAATTGTGTATGGCTTTCTAGTACGTTGTCAAGACTGAAAGTATTTTCATTAAAAAGCTTTTGATAGGGTCTGACACGAGGGTCTTCTCTGTAAGATAAAAACAAGTCTTCCGCACAGCTACTACGTCCTGCTGAAATCCTATCTCACAGAGAGAATCTTTCAAGTGAAAGAATAAGAAGCGACCTCCAAATTGTACAATATAAGAGCGGGTGTGCCTCAGGGCTCGTTGTTAGGACCGATTTTATATACTGTATACACCTCAGACCTACCACTGGTAGACGGAGTCATGACTGCTACAAATGCCGACGACACAGTCATAATGGCGAGTGACAGGCAGCCTGAGCCGGCCACAGAGCAACTCCAACAAGGCCTCGACGCTATTACAGAGTGGCTTCAAAAATGGAGGATTAAAGTTAGTGCAACAAAGTCAGTTCAGGTCACTTTCATACTTCGGAGAGAAAACTGCCCTCCTGTACGACTTCAAAACTCAACATTACCGCACAAAGACAGTGTAAGGTACCTGGGCATACACCTGGATCGCCGTTTGACGTGGAACCAGCATATCAAAAGCAAGAGAGAGGAACTCAATATACGGCACAGAAACCTCTACTGGATGCTAGGTCGAAATACCAAGTTGTCAATAGACAACAAGCTTCTAATATACAAGTCCATATTAAAACCAACTTGGACATATGGCATTCAGCTTTGGGGTAGTGCAAGTAATTCCAACATCGCAATATTGCAAAGAATGAACACATAATACCCGTAAAGCCCCGCGACTCACTGGTGAGTCGGACAAAAAAAAAAAAAATTAAAGAGAAAAAAAAAAAAAAAAAATCGGCTGTCAACCCGGGTTGTCGTCGGGGTTCAATTTGACAACCCGGATTTGGCCGCGGGGCTTCACAGGTTAAGCACAATTTAGAGAGAGAGTTTGCTGATGCGCACACTGATGGCTTCGCAGCGATCAGACGTAAGCGTGCCGCCTCGCTGCTGCAGAGGGTCCGAGGCAGCAAGAACAGTCTCCTGAGTGTCATTGCGGGGAAATTTGATTGCCCGCTCGTCCATTATTTGTCCAACCTGCATGTATACATACTAACATAGTTATTAAGGTTAATGTTTACTAACAAATTATGGAATTCCTGAAATAAAATGATTATTATTATTTTATTAGATATTAATACATTGACCGCCATGGGGGACACATGGTGACCCCCAAACAATAGATTTTTAATTGTGTCTGTTTTTCTGGCAGTCAACGTGTTAATAGCGCATGTTTCGTGGTTTATTACCAACTCCGAAATCCACGCTAAAACAAAATTCAGGCTTCAATAGAAACTTATCAAAAGCAGCCGGAAAAACGTACTAACGTTCTTGCAGCGAGTCTAACCACGCGCAGCTATCCAAAACATCTCAAGAGAAAAGACATACTGTAGTTAAATTATCATTGTGTAACTACAGAGACTCGAGCTGGTCTCAGTGGAGGATACATTTGACTTGATAAAATCGCACAAAATATCTGCTTATACTTAGTAGAACTACTCATTGCAGATTAGCAGAAAAAAAAAATTAAAAGACTCAGTCTTGACGACGGGTATCGTGTTACCCAATAGGCTAGTTTCCTAAAAAAACTAATTAGTCTATCAGTTAGATTACCAAAAAATATTGGACACGTGTTTCTAGGGTTCCGTATCCAAAGGGTAAACCGGGACCCTATTACTAAGACTCCGCTGTCCGTCCGTCTGTCACCAGGCTGTATCATCATGAACCGTGATTTTTTTTGCCCGTTTTATAGATGATGGTACGGAACCCTTCGTGCGCGAGTCCGACTCGCACTTGGCCGGTTTTTTCTTTTGTCACTTCGACAAAAAAATATAAACGACACAGTGTTTTTTTTTTTTTGCGGTATTTTGCGTGACGTCACGCCGTGCTACACTAATAACTACGAAGTGACGTAACAAGCCCCCACTATTTTAATGCGTTTTATCTTTGTATTGTTTTTTATTACGTGTCTAATATTTTTTGTTTTTCTATCTTACGGGACTTAATATAATTATTATTTTTGTACGCAGGAACTGCCTGAAAACTGTCAATTTATTATTTTTCAACTTAAACTTAATAAAACATTACTAGACGGTGCAACTGCATCCGTTTAAAAGCTACACCCAGATGCACTTCTTAATACGCAAACCCTAGTTACTTAACCCCAAGTACCTACTGTGGGAACAAAAATCTTCCCGATCACGCTTATCCTACAAAATAAGAGCAAAACAACAACTAAATACATTAAAAATGACTCCCACAATCAATCGGGGCAGTATCCGCTTACAAAGGAACCGGTAATCTTACCTTTTGTGGTGTTAACAAAGGCCTGGCTGTCAAGGTGCGACTCCACAAAAGATGTATTGGTCCTCAACTGAGAAATGCGTTCGCGAAAACTTCCCACAAGACCGATTTTTTGCGAAAGGGTCAGTGTTGTAGAATATAATTCTGTCTACGAGTTTTTGTGGCGCTCTGTCCGAGATGTTTATCTTGATAATTAATTTTTAAACATCGGTGTTAAAGGCACTCGAGATTGTGAGAGATTTATGTTTTTGTTTGTCTTTGGACACGCGCTGTTTGAAGTGGTATTATAAATAACCTGTATAAGAAATATGGCTACTAACTTGTCTAAACAACCTAGAACGTATTCACAAAAAGTTTTTGTATCGTTTTAGAGATGCTGCAACGTGGACGTTGTAGGTTGATTTTGCATCGCAGTGTCTTATGTCACGCACGGGTGTCATATCGAATTGCGATTGTAATAATGACGTAGACGTAGAGTTAATACTAGAATCCTGAATGCAGTGAGGGGTTCAAGCTAGCCCAAGGCAAAGACACCTTTATCCCTGAGGGACAAACCCACTTCTCACACCTACTGCAGGTTTTTTTTTTCCTTGTCCTAGGATTCATCAATAGGATGGACCCTAATCTTATTACAATCTAGCCTTATAGATAGACTAATAAGTAATTAAATTATAACCTAAACTAATAAATTGTCTTTACTAAGAATGTGTCCAATAATAGCACTTTTCTTATTGTTTCTATTATGGCGAATACACTTCACTCTTGTGTCTGTTTGGCACTTTTGTACTTTACACTATTCACTAACACTAAACACTATCTCGAATGTTTTTTTCTTTAAGTCTTCTTACTATGTTTGTGTGAACCAGAAGCCGGATTGCCTCGACGTTCACATGCTGATGACGCCTCTTTTCGTGAGCTTCTGCAAATTTCTGGATCTCTTTTTTTATGAACTCAACTTTTAGAACCCGATGGAGGTCATCATTTCGTATGTACCAAGGTGCATTTACAATTTTCCTTAGCACTTTGTTCTGGAATCGTTGTATAGTTAATACATTCTTTTGAATCGGTGGTCGAGTTCATCTTTTTTCTTCTTGACGTGGACTTTCCAGCGTAACTTTGCGTCAAGGGTTATTCCTAGATACTTGTTTGTATTCTCGTATGGGACTTGTTTATTGTTTATGTAAACTGGAGAATACTGATGTTTTTTGTTTGAGAACTCTATGTGAACAGATTTGGATTCATTTAGTTTAATCCTCCATTTCATGGTCCAGTTCTAACTTGATTTACAGCTATATGGACCTTTTCTACTGCTTCTTCGTGGCTGTTTCCTGCAGCCATTATGGCTGTATCATCAGCAAAGGTACCAATCGTGTTTTCCTCTAATTCAGGAATATCGCAAGTGTATAGTAGGTACAGGACCGGACCTAAGACACGTCCTTGTGGAATGCCAGCATTAATTTGTTTCAGTTCTGAGTAGACGTCTTATTCTAAAGGCTCTGTTCAGAATGTAGGATTCTAATATATCTGCAAAAGGCTTTGGTAACAGGCTTTTCAATTTATGTATAAGGTCTTCATGTCATACTTTATCAAACGCTTGCGCCAAGTCTAGGAATACAGTAGCACATACTTTCAAAAGATTGCAAGATAAATGATAGCAAGCCTTGAGGAGTACCTAGTGGCTGGCCACCGCGAATTTTGTCATACGAATGTTTTCTTGACGTTCCTTACTGAAATCACATTGTTGACCTGCACTGAAATTCAGTACAGTATTATTGCCCGGCAGCAGCAGAGGTACAACTCCGGCCCAGCGCCGAGTACGTACCTACGTAATGACTTACTTTAGGTTAGGCTTGCATGACATTATAAGACGTAAATGACGGATGGTGTAATTTGACGTTTTCGAGCAGGCGATTATCTTTTCACATCGCTTAAGTGGTGTGAAAAGATAATGCTGCATCATTAGTAATAATATGACTAAAGCTCACAATCACAGGATCACATAAGCCAATCGTTATCTCTTGATATAACTCTTCGATAACTGTATTTATACCAACCCCTATTCTAACTGATAATAACACCTTTACTGTAACTCTTTAAACACGTAATAGTTAACTATATCGCACATTAAACGAGCTAGGGGCTAGCAAAGATAGTGTTCACAGACAAACAGGTCATACCGAACCTTAGGGAATTACGATAAAGTCCATTTTGAAGTCGGCAAGTTAGAAATGGAGCCCCGTAGCACACCTGTCGCCATCCGTGGGAATATGTTCATAAGGAAGGACTTTGTGTGATGGAATTGAAACTGCAATATAAGTATCGGTACTGTGTATATAAAATTTAGGGCGATTGACCATTATAACTGCAACAAAAAACATTAAGTGTGTAAAAGTGTCTTGCGGGCCGCCTATTGTCCTCAAACAGAGTAGGTATGTAAATCTGTAGTTTATTGCGATGTGCATAAAACAGCAATGGTGTTGAAACCAAACGTCGTGTCTCCCAAAAGAAAGATTTTTGATCGTTATTGGATGTTTCACAAATCATGACCGGTGATCCTAACTCTCTCCAATTCTTTATCCTTTCAGCCTTCGCAATAATGCTCTTAATTTGTAGCAATGTAGATGCAATTTCTGGTGCAGGGCGCAATTTCTAGACCGACTAATATGTTAGGCTAAAATTTTATAAATAGTAGGTCTGTACCTATTTTTTTCTCGGAAAGTCGTAGTGTAACGAAAACACGTGGTCATATTTTAAATAATGCTTCTGCCTATATAAATGAGCAACTTTTTTCAAGAAAGTAATACCTAGTCAATTTTGAAAAAAAAACCTGGTACTCCGGGAGTACTTACTGTCAGAAATGAAAACAAAAAACTTGAACAAAACTTCCGAACGCGCCTCGAGAGTACGAGAGTGCTACGCATAGCGTCGTAGCACTCGTGGCGGATCGCGTAGCTGTGTCGGTGACGCGCGAGTTCAATTGTTTTTTCCCATCTCAAAACTGGCCACTTCTTCAAAAATAGACCTACCTACACTAATTTTAATCAGCTGATGATAACTTCGTAAGGATAGTCCAATTTTTTTTTGGGAATTGTCTTTGATTTGCTTGAAGAAAGTTGTTCGTGTCTACGGGCAGAAGCAGTAGGTATTTAAAATATTATGATGAGCACACATTTCCGTTACAGCCTGTAGTTTTAAAATGTATATTCTGTTTAAAAAGGATATCAGCATATTCGTTAAAGGTTCCCTCAAAAGGAGTACTTCATTATCTCGACCACTAAAAAACTATCAAAGTTGGTCCCACAATTCTCATACAGAGTAAGGTGAACTCCAAACATTGACCCATCAATCTCGTTCATAATAAACTTTTTGTCTCCCATCTCCTGCGACCCGGAAACAGCCCCGGAAACATAGCTTTTTTTCCGACTTCACTCAATAAAAACAAGTTGATCGTCAAAAGGAGCAGTTTTTGTAAGCACCTGTTTGCATGGGAACTCTTTTGGACACAAAAACATATACAGATTTTAGGCGGAAGCGTTGTAGCAACTTTAATGAGAATGTGTCGGTTTTTTTTGGTTTGGAGAGAGAGAGTAAAGAAAGTTTGTTTTGTTTTTTGTCCAATTTCTTTTTATTATGTGAATGGGTACACTTTTTTTGTACACTTTTAGACTTACGCCTTAGGATCTTTAGGATCTTAGTCGTGGGTCACGGTAGTGTTAGAAAGAGTCAACACGGCCCTGGATCGCAAAGTTATATGCCAACGACCTTGAGTAGTTAGCTTGCGTGTTCTGTGCTGAGCTCACGCAACACGTCGTACGTCCACCCACTAGTAGCGCTTTCTCAAATTAGAAGCTTTATTCATTTATTATACATAAAACAACTGGTATTATACTAAAACGCGTATACTAAAAGATAATTAATTAAATTATCTTTAAAATGGTGAAGGGTTTATAAAAATACGCTCAATAGATTTTGCGTGATTCTCAATTTTTTATCCGCGTTAGACATAACTTTACAAATTAATTACACTATGTTATAAATTAATAATTTCAAATCTTCACATATTACGAAAAAAATTGTCTAGAGTAACATATATTTTTTTTAAAGAAATGATAGTAGGCGTTTAGACGTGATGTTCAATTTAAAATTATTAAAAGTCGTATAACTGCGCCTTAAGGAACACGGTTCGGTTTTAGTCAGTAAGAGTCGGACACACCCTGCCATGCCACGCCACTCAGAGCAGGAGAAGTCTAAGATTTCACAACCTGAAAAAAAATTGTCTTCGTAGGGTAGTCGTGCCTTCAAAGCTCGTTTTTATGCCAAAATAGATAGCCAGCGGGTTTCTTTCTGTGTGTCTGAATATTTTTCTCAAAGCTTGTTTGCAAAGTTTGCACACTACTCACCACACCCTCAAACAAAATTTACGTCTCCATAAAAGTTTTTTCCTCTAAACATTGTAATACAGAAACGTTCCTCCAAAATCATCCCCTCATTTATCTTGCAAACAGATAAATTATCGATTAAGAAGACAAGCTGACCGGCTGTGGGTCGTGAGAAAGCTAAGTTTTTTTAAATAAAAATCGAGGGTGCTCCATTCCGAAGATTTGTGTATAATACAGCTCGCCCCTTGTTCGGAGCCTATGTCCGGCGGAAGGAAATGAGGCTGTTGTTGTATTTTGTTTGTTAAGACGTGTATCCAACAACTGTAGAGAGAAGTTTCATGGGTTTAGTCGAGTACTGCATGTTGTAAATGTAGTCAAGTGAACAGCCTCAGTAGGTACTTGAGACATTGTCACATTGATTGACCCCTTGAGAAAAAACATGTAGGAAATACTTGGAATTTTGACAGTTGCTATAACTTGTTTCAGAAATAATTATTTAGGTAGGTTATTCTTTACCTTCAAAGAAAAGTTATGAACTTGTCAAACTCTAGATGAAAAAGTCTACGGCTGTTATTACACTTAGCCATTATGTATCTTTGTCCTATATTTGATCAAATTTCTTTGATGGTCATTCATTACACTTGTCCAATATTTTTGTCCAAGATTTTACGTAGTTCTGAGAAAATGGAGGAACGTGGAGCAGCTTTGTGTTGCTACTATTATCATTAGATTATTATTTCAAAAGAAATAATAAAAAAAGGCGAAGAGAAAAAAACATTCAAGATAAATTAAATAATTATGTACAAGTCGAGGACAAACATTTATATAGGTAAGCGTTTTTTACGTATAATAATTTATATGATTGAATGTTGAGTAATCTCAACATTCAATTAGGTACATTATTATTTTGATTTAAATGTCATTGATCAAATGTCGGTGTTGCTGACACATTTGATGAAGTCGTCCTACTTATTTGATCAAACGTACCTACATTGGACAAAGATATTGGATAAGTGGAATATCAGCCTAACCTGATGATTTCCCACACCCCAAAAAAAAAAAAAAAACCTACCTACGATTTCTGAATTAAAAATTTGAAATTGAGTATTTATCAAACTCTACCTCAAACTTAAAACTAGTCAAATTTTGGTACTAAAATATGGTTTCTTAATTCCAAATAGGTACATACCCTACCTACTCAATCCAGAAATCGGATCTAAGTGATAAAGTTTGACAAGTTATCATGGTAACCTAGAATTAATAATTGCTCAACTTGGAATTCTTAATTTCTTCAATCCGAAATACGAATTTAGAACTAATCCTCATGTAGGTAAAACCACAGCACAACCGTGTCGGCATCGTGAGAAAACGCAACCTTGTGAGGTAAAAAATGAAGGGTGCTTGATCCCAAATAATAAAAGATTAATCTTTACAATACGTAAGAGGGTCGAACCCTCTTCAGAGGAGATCGTCGGAAGGAAGGAAACGGGTCCGTTATAATTTGTTAACATTAATTTTAAAAGTTATTCTTTGAGATAAAAGCTATTTGGAGGCTTATGGTCAAAGTTAGACGTTAAATAGATAAAATACCTACTCCTTTCTGTAACTGCTTTTAGTAATGTTAGTGTGGATCACGAAGCAAATATAGACAGGTAGGTTGGATGTGGTAATAGGTGTGGACTTATGTATTCCTAATATAAATGATTAAAGTGTAAATGTAGGTCGGTACCTAACTACTTTAAATTTTAAAGTCCCAGCGCCTGAAAGCGTTTATTGAACACGAGGAACGAGTTAAGGCGCAATTATACGACTTTTAATGATATTTAATTGAACATCACATCTAAACGACTAGTCTTATTTCTTTGAACAAAATATATGTTACTCTAGACAATTTCCGTCGTAATTTGATCTCATAATATTTGAAATTATATTTTTATAACATAGTGTAATTAGTTTGTAAAGTTATGTCTAACGTGGATAAAAATTGAGAATCACGCAAGAACTATAAAGCGTATTTTTATGAAACCTTCACCATTTTAAAGATAATTTAATTATTTATAATTTAGTCTCAGTGCTTTAGTTTAATACCTGTTGTTTTATGTGTAATAAATTAATAATGCGTCTAATTTCGGATAGCGCTCCTTGATGGGCGAGTCCTATTACTGGGTGGACTACGACGCGTTACGTGGGCTCAGCGCAGAACACGCAAGCTAACCACTCAAGGTCATTAGCGCCTTAATTGTCGATGGTTGTCCCCAGTTTAAATCGCGTCACCAAAATGAGCACTACTAAGTTCAGAGTTGGTTTCACCATTCAGTCTTTCTTCCATGAGTTCTTTCTGAGCTCTTGTTATGCATTTTCCGCATCTCTCTATTCACTGCTAAAAACAAAGTTCAAAATACGACGTCACAAAACTGTATTTTGCATCTCCCCAGCTCACCATTAAATCAGATTGACCGAATCGTGAGAAACCTGCGACATCCTGAAGGAAAAAACGCAAGGTTGTCCCAAAGATGTTATTTGTACAACACAAAGTGAACGAACCCCTCTTCAGAGACGAGGAGAGGAAGGAAGCGACCCGTTACGATATATGATAAACTCCTAATTTATAGGAACCGTTCACACGCACTGTTACAGATTGTAATACGGAAAGGATATGACAGTTTTTGTTTAATACGACTTTTAGTGGGATGTGGTACTTCAATTTTGGGAATCAAGAGATGCTTCGCGGAGGGAAATGAAGGTTTGTCATAGTGTGTAGGTTTGTGTAGTGGCTATGTTCGGTAATTTTTGAGTTCCGTACCCAAAGAGTAAAACGGGACCCTATTACTAAGACTCCGCTGTCCGTCGGTCTGTCTGTCTGTCTGTCTGTCCGTCTGTCACCAGGCTGTATCTCATGAACCGTAATAGTAGTAATATATTTCAATTGCGGCTATAACAACAAATACCTACTAAAAAAAAAAAAAAAAAATATTTAAGGGGGTTCCAATACAACAAACGTAATTTTTTTCCGTTTTTATAGATAGTGGTACGGAACCCTTCGTGCGCGAGTCCGACTCGCACTTGGCCGTGTTTTATTTATTTATTTTTATTTTGGGACAAGCCCGCCACACTTCCCAACCACTGTAACTCCTGAAAGCCAGAATCAACAGTGGCGACCACAATAAAAACGCCGAGACAATAAAGCTCGACGAGTCCCGCGCGAAGAAACGATTAAACTATCTTTAGGTCCCGCAACGAAATTAATCACAAAAGAACAGCGGAGGAGTAATTAAAACAAAAATAAAGTAGATCTAAACCATTTTAAAGAGATAGGTACTCGAAGTACTGGATTTGATCGATGTCTCACATTATGGACCAATCTAATTCTCAAGCCGACTCTGGTGACCTGTGATCCTACTTGGTTTGGCTTGGTTGGGTTGTTTTGGTTTTGTGTGGTCATATTTTAAGAACCGGTTCTGCCCATGGATATGAACAACCAACTCTAAGAAAAAATAGTAAATTCCCAAAAAAAAAAGTTGGACTTTCACTTTCTAAAGTCCAGCTTAGCAGTATCAGCTGATCAATATTTGTATGGGAGATAAAAAAAAAAATTGAGAATTTCCTCAGGTTTTCTTGAAGAAAGTTGTTTATATCGATGGAGAGATGTAAAATGATAAATTAAAATATGACCACACCTTTCCGTTACACCCTGTATAATATGACCACACCTTTCCGTTACAACTTGTATAATATGACCACACCTTTCCGTTACACCCTGTATAACATGACTGCACCTTTCCATTACACCTTGTATAATATGACCACACCTTTCCGTTACACCTTGTATGATATGACCACACCTTTCCGTTACACCCTGTATAATATGACCACACCTTTCCGTTACACTCTGTATAATGCGAAAGTTTAAATGGATGGATGTTTGTTACTCAATCACGCCAGCAGGTGTATTCGCTAACTCAGTTGACATCAATTAGATAGGCACTATGCAGTACATTGCTCGGTGGACATCGATTATAATAGGCACTACGGTTTTCCTATACGTCAAAGCAGCAATGTACGGCAAAGTGCCTATCAAATTGATGTCAACTGAGTTAGCCTGCTGAACGGCAGTACGGATCTGGATGAAATTTGGTACAGAGATAGATTATAGTCTAGAATAGCACATAGGCTATAATTTATAATGGGGAAGTAATAATTCCACGCGAGCTAAGCCGCTGGCCACGGATGGCTGTTCAGCAAAAGTCGCTATTGAGTACCTACCTAAATTGTATAAATATCGAGAAGAATATGACTCCAAAATCATCCCCTCATTTATCTTGCAAACAGATAAATTATCGATTAAGAAGACAAGCTGACCGGCTTAAAGGGTATCTGTGACGTAGTACTGTTTGCAGATGATACCTCTCTTATCTTTAAAGTAGATAGGAATAGAAATGATTTTGATAACGTAGATAGCGCTCTCTCAATGGTTACGGATTGGTTTACGACAAATAACTTGGTTCTTAATGCTAAGAAAACTAAATGTATAAAGTTTGCCTTACCTAATGTTATAAATCTAGGACCTAATGTCATCTTAAATAAAGAAGTGCTTGAAACTGTGGACTCGGCAGTTTTTTTGGGTATAACTGTTGATTCCAAACTTCAATGGGGCGCACATATATCAGGCCTATCAGGAAGGCTCAGTTCTGCCGCCTACGCCGTCAGAAAAGTTAGACAATATACTGACGTTGACACAGCACGGTTAGTCTATTTTAGTTATTTCCATAGTGTTATGTCTTATGGTATTCTTTTGTGGGGTAAAGCTGCGGACATACAAAATATATTTGTTTTACAAAAACGTGCTTTACGAGAAATTTTCAAAGAGATTGGAATTCTCACGGTGGCATCTCAATTCATTTTTGCAAACATATTATACATTAGACAAAATATACATTTGTACAAAAAGACCAGTGATATCCACAATTTTAACACCAGAAATAAGTATAAACTTCATGTTCCTTCCCACCGTGTTCGTAGGGTTCATGGTTCGTTTGAGGGTCTCGGTATCGAATTTTACAATAAGCTACCCCGTTCTTTTCTTGACTTGCCTTTTAATGCATTTAAAACTAAAATTAAATCTAGTCTCTGTTCGAAAGCATACTATTCCATCAACGACTACTTAGAAGATAATAATAGTTGGTCGCTGTGTTGAACGCAAGACAATGTTACACTTGATGTTCTTTCTCCATATTTAGCTTATGGTTATAACAGATTATATGAGTTCATATAATAATTGTCTACCAAATTTAGTGTGATGGCCCTAGTTCATCACTTGTGGCTTCGAATCACAGTCCTTTGATAGTTTCAATCTTTGTTCTTGTAAGCAGGCACACCAGTTATGTATGGAGGCTTCTTTAATTTGGTTTAGTGTTTATGCTTGAGTTGGTTTTTAATGGCATGATTGAGTGTGCTAGCTGGCAAGTGGCGGATTATTTTATTTAATTTTATGATTATATTTTAGACGGCATATATTTATTTTTCTGTTTTACATAATGTTAAGATTGTTGCTTAGAATTATATAGATTCAAGTTCTTAAAACTTAACAGACAGATGTGTTGCTGGGGAGTTTGTTGGCCACTTCTTCTTCACAGCTAAAACACTAGGAAGTGGTGACGGGCGGGCGTTTTTTGGGGGACTGTCTTTATGTAGAACTTTGACGTTCAAAAAGTGCTGGTTCTCAGCCTAGTTTGAATAAATGACTTTTGATTTTGATTTTTTGATTTTGGCTGTGGGTCGTGAGAAAGCTAAGTTTTTTTAAATAAAAATCGAGGGTGCTCCATTCCGAAGATTTGTGTATAATACAGCTCGCCCCTTGTTCGGAGCCTATGTCCGGCGGAAGGAAATGAGGCTGTTGTTGTATTTTGTTTGTTAAGACGTGTATCCAACAACTGTAGAGAGAAGTTTCATGGGTTTAGTCGAGTACTGCATGTTGTAAATGTAGTCAAGTGAACAGCCTCAGTAGGTACTTGAGACATTGTCACATTGATTGACCCCTTGAGAAAAAACATGTAAGAAATACTTGGAATCTTGACAGTTGCTGTAACTTGTTTCAGAAATAATTATTTAGGTAGGTTATTCTTTACCTTCGTTTTCCTATACGTCAAAGCAGCAATGTACGGCAAAGTGCCTATCAAATTGATGTCAACTGAGTTAGCCTGCTGAACGGCAGTACGGATCTGGATGAAATTTGGTACAGAGATAGATTATAGTCTAGAATAGCACATAGGCTATAATTTATAATGGGGAAGTAATAATTCCACGCGAGCTAAGCCGCTGGCCACGGATGGCTGTTCAGCAAAAGTCGCTATTGAGTACCTACCTAAATTGTATAAATATCGAGAAGAATATGATGAGTTTCCCAGACAAAAATTCTCCTAAACACTTACAGCATACCATCTGGTCCATCCTCGTTCCCCAATTCCCAGATCTTCTCGTTAATAAATTAATTATAATACGGACAAACTGCTGGTTCTCACCGCCACCCCCGCGTCCATAGGCCTTCAGCGACATGTGACATTCTAATTATTCACCACTCACTAGCCTCATCACGCGATTGCATGAAATATCGTCACACTTGGCTGGTCCCATCACTACCAACATTACATTTACCGTTTATCACTAGCAATGCTATTGGAATTTCAACCTTAATTAACAAGTTTTAGAACCGTGAATGGAATTTTATGAACAGCATTCATAATTTTGTTTTCAAGTCCTGACAAAGTCACTGATGCGATTTTAAAAACACTATCCCAACGGTATAAGGTTCGTTTTTAAACAGTTTCTACCAAGTGAATACGTTTGTATAAGTTTGTAAATATGAAAGGCTACCGTGGGAGAAATGGCTGGGACGCTAATTAAATATTTATCAGGTACATAGGTACGTTTGGAATTAAATAGTAAAGGTCGTTTGAACACCTGGATGACTCTACATGTTTACGGAAATAAATATTTAAGAGTTGGGGACATGATATGAGTAGTTAGTTTTTGTATAGGCTAAAAGGATGTCACTATATCTATCTTTGTAGATAAGGCTGGTATTATGTTTGTACATTGGAGCTTCGCGTTGGTAGGGGAATAGAGGATCCGTATGTATATCGGTCAAGGATTTTCCGAGTAGTTTCCTACTACAAGTAATACAATGTGCAAAGAGGAATCCGTTTAAGTATTATGTAATACACAATAATTGTTTTACAAAAAGACTGGCTGAACCGTTGAATTCATTTGACCTAGTTTTCCAAAAAGTTGTTTAAAAAACGTAACCATTTTATAACCTCTGATAAATAAATTCTGTCAGACAAAGTCGAAAAAAAATTAACTGAAAAAATGAACACTAACAAAAATTACGTTGGTTGCAAAAACTGAAGTGTACAGTAAACAATCGAATGGGACATAGCGTCACAGCGAACCCTTTGCACCAATGACTATAAAGCCTCTTTGCACCTAGCACACATTCCCACACTCCGTGGGAAAACGCACTCACCCCCTTCCATAAAGTACCACAATTACCTGCGAACACACGTCGACTAAAAAACTTGGAACTTCATACTGTACCTTCCCTTTACGCTACGTTGCACCCGTCAAGTATCGAGTAAAACGAACATTTTTATAGAGAAAATAATATGAGACTTTATGGAAAGGTGTGAGTTCATGAAGTACGGGTTTTTTTTGCGACGGTCCGGGACGAAATGATTGCGGTTCTTGATGGGCGTGCGTACGGTCGCATTCCCATAGTATACAGGATAAGGGAGCGCAGGTGTAGCTTCACTTAATAAGTTATTGTTTAGTTTTATATTGCGAGCTAATGTGTATAATTTGCGACGATAAAATTGGTGGATTTAAATGTTTGCATAGGTATTATGAAATGCATGTTAGCTAGGTAATTATTGGATACATTCGAAATAGTGAATTTTCAAATAACATAATTTCTTGACTCGTTTGTGTAATTTGCGTTCATAGTTAGTTATTTTAGTGCCAGTTCTTTAAAAATATAAACTTGGAATATTTTCTGCCAAAAACAATTTTACTTGGTAGTTTAATTTTGGTAGAAGTAAATATCAGGAAAAGGTAAACAATTTAATTTAATCATTTACAATGCTCTATTTCATAAACAAACAAACACTTCAAAAATCAACAAAAACCACCCGGAATCGAACACAAAACAACCGCCACACTAACCACTGCGCCCAAGCTCTCCATTCACAACGTTCCCCATTAGAGCGAGAGGGCACGAAAACAAAACATTCCGACACAGTTCCCAGCGCATCCAAAGCTAAGAGTGAAAGAGACAGCTATAGTTTCTCAGTTCAAGTCTTAAACAGGATAGCAGGATACAGGGCAATTGAAAAATTTTGCTTGTACAGTTGCGTGTGAGTATCCTCATAAGGTGATCGGCCACCGTCCAGGGCATACGTGTCGTGTAGTAAAACTTAAAATATTGTGAAGTGACAAAATGCCGTGCAGTGAGGATGATGACTCCCAGACCGGGTTCTCTGAATCTACTCAGGGAATGTCTAAGGCAGAATTGCGAAAGGTGAATACTTTGTGTTTTAATTTTCTTGTGAACTTTGGAGTGATTTAACAAGAAAATTTGGGAGCAATAATAGTGGAATAAATTGTTTTTGTTAGTAAGGATTAAATACGTCAGTCGGTTTGCTCCTGCTTCTGATGGATAAAATTTTAGTTTCGCAAGTTTTCGTGTCACAGTAAATTAATTTCGGAGAGTGATAAAAAATAACTCATATATTTAATTTCAAAGAAAAACTTGTGTTCATAAAGTTACAGTAGCTTAATAGAGATTCTTTCAAAAGTGTGATGTTTAAATGTGAATTTAATAATTTGCAGACGAACAAGCCGATAATGGAGAAGAAGCGGCGCGCGCGCATCAACAACTGTCTCAACGAGCTTAAGGATCTGCTCATCGATGGCACTGACAAAGACGTAAGTACTAAATGAAATTTGTATAAATAACTAGCCTTTGTTAGCGGCTTGGCTCGCGTGAACATAGAAAAATATAAGGGAACGCGTAATGCCGATCGGGATTACAAGTATATCCTGTGTCCATCCGGGTTCCAAATCTCATACAAATCCGTTGAGGCGGGATTCATTCAGAAACATTCAAACATACAGACTATCCCGTCAGTGATACCTAAAAGAAAACAATCAACCTATTGATTCCCATCATACATGTTACAGTCTCCAATTTTAATCAACAACACCAAGTTCTAATAAGAATCTAGTAACCCATAAAATTCTAAAAAAATACATTTTCTCCTTTACAGCCAGCGCGCCACTCCAAACTAGAGAAGGCAGACATCCTAGAGCTTACCGTAAAGCACCTTCAGAAGCTGCAGCGCCAGCAACTGGCAGCCGCCATCGCTGCCGACCCTGCCGTGCTGCATAGATTTAAGGCTGGCTTCAGCGACTGCGCCGTGGAGGTCAGGAGATACCTCTCAAGATTGGCTAGCGTACCCACAGGACTGAGACATAGGCTTGGAAACCATCTAACGTCATGCGTCGGGGGTATGGAAACGCTTCAGCCGAGAGACTACGCACCTTTAGTCCCAGATCCGCTGAGACTAGACGATGAAAGACCAAGTGCCTTCCACTTCGTCAGATCCACCAGACCCACTAGTCCACCCCTCAGCCCCCTATCCTGTGACTCAGCCTGCGACTCCTCCACCGAACTCGAAACGCCACCGCGACCAGTCCAAACATTCCCCTTCCCAACACCACCCAGCAGATCAGCGTCAGACCAAGACTCCAGTCCAGAAACGCAAAAACCAACAGTATCCTCAACTACGATATCCCCAGAAAACAGACAAGAATCTTTTAGGAACAAGAAATACATGGAGCCGTTGTCAATAGTCATAGATGTGGAAAACTACAAAATAGGGATCGATGCTTCGCCTAAGAGAGCGGTGGACTACTCCGTCAGGCATAAGTTGAAAAGACCAGTGGTTGACCTGACAGGCCCAGCCCCGAAGATTATTAAGACGGAAGAGAAACCTTTTCCTGAAATCTATAGAACACCTGAGAAATCAGCGTTTACGAGGGTATTAGAAAGGATACCAACTCTTCCAATTAAAAAACTGACGATACCTGAAAGTATACCGTGTGTGGGAGAAAGACCTTTAGAAATTCCTCTCCGGCCACCAGCACCTCGGACTGTGATAAGTCATACTGCGACATCGCTCGCGCAGTCTTCTCATAGAGAACCTCCTAAAGAAGTGAAGGTGGAAGCCGATACCAGTTCTAAATCACCAAAGCAGGGTTCCTCAACGAGCACGGAAATGTGGAGACCGTGGTAACCACAGCTTTGTGAAGAAATAGAATAGAATGCGTTTATATTTTGAGATACCTAACAAGAAGAAAGAAAACATCGTGAGGAAACCGGCATGTCCTAGAACAAAAAATTCGAAGACATGTGACATCCACCAAAAATTACGGCCCACACCCTCTCACAGAGAGGAGCCCTGTGCCCCAGCAGTCGGGACATTAAAAGGCTGATGATGATGAACAAGAGAGGTTTGGGACCAAGAACTTAGGCTGGTTTAGGAACTGTCTTTAGACTTATCAAAGAACTGTATTTGTATACTGTAAAGTATCCAACACCTATTGTTTATATTAATCTATGAAGATACTACTAGCTTTAATAATCCATTTACGGAAAGTGCTTTCGAAAATTGATCTGTATTAAAATGTTTGAAAGTTTTAGATTTTAGAGAAAGAGTTATTTGTATGTTTGTTTTTATAATTAGAGAGGAACCTAGGAGTACCTAAAACCTCGCATAAGTGCCTACATAGCTTTAAGAATGTACCTGTTGGTATAGTTTTTTTTTACGTGATATTAAATATTTTTATTTGTTTGCAATTTTTAACATTTGCAATTGGTTGTTTAATTTTGAAACCTATGATGAAAATTATTTGAATTTAAGAAAAAAACTAGTGTTTTTTTTTTTGTGGGGTGCGATATCAGTCAATGACATCTCCCGCTCTAGGGTGGAGCGGGAGGGCGTATCAGACTCTTAATAACTAAAACCCAGCCCTGTTCCTTCCCTGCCCTGAGTGCCCAGGGGCGAGGTAACTCTGTTTCGAATTTATCCTCAACCCCTGGGCAGGCATCGGCCATGACGGGCCCCGTCGTTATTGCTGAACAGTATACGCGCCGTCGACTCTCGGGCCTGGTGCTGATCGGACGGCGAGCTACCCATTACTCGCCGTCCGCAGGCCCGGGTATACAAAGTGAATGAGACGACAATACAGTACCTACATTTTGACGAGTTATGCAAACGTAAATGTACAGGGCAGCTGATTTTTATTTCACAATTTCAGGGTTTATCCCATAGAGGTAGCGGCCTCGCACGGGTGCAATTTTGTTTATATGATTTCCCAAAATTTTCTTTCATACAAACCTTGTCCTGACAAACACGAACACAACAAAAAAAAATAATAATAATTATCCGCGCGAACAATTTCGGCGATTCATTTTTATTTATTAACCGATTTCGAAAAAGGTTCCATCAAAGAGTATAATAATGGGGTTCCATATTCTATGTTCAAGGTTCTATGTTCGACTGTATGTATTTTTTTTAATATATTTAGATTGTCTTCTCCACCTTGTATAACATCCGAATTGAGAACCTTCTCCTTATTTTGAAGTCGGTTAAAAAACAGTTTCTTTATTCATCACTCATCATCAGGCAACTTGGTGTGACTTTTATTTATTTCTACAATATTTTTTTTAATAGCTCTGGGGGTCTACTCCGAAGTGTTTTTACGAAGTATCGGCCGAATATTCGGACGAACTTGTGTGAAGTGTTAAAGTGAATGTGCCATACCTAAAATTGTAGCGAAATGGCATTACGTATGTTTTTGGTGGAAGAAGCTCTCAGAGAAGAGCTACAATTTTAGGTATAGCACATTCACTTTAACACTTCACACAAATATGTCCGAACATTCGCCCGATACTACGTAAAAACACTCCGGAGTAGACCCCCTGGTATCAGTGCACTACGCGACGCCTCGGCGGCTACTCGAGACGGCCTTGTCAAAATGTTTCGTACCAAAACAAACCAAGCGTGTCTGTGAGTGATACTGACAATAGGGTATTACACCCATGTTTGAAAAGTGTCTCAATTAGATTCTATAGTGTTATTAAACCAATAAAACAAAACACAAAATTTTTATTCAATCAATAAGTGCCATAAAAATGCATTTAAATTTTACATTTTCAAATTTCGCACGTAATTTGACGAAAACGCTGGACGTAGTAGACGCCAAATTGCTCTAGGTCATGACGTCAGTTGGCTATGTAAATAAAGCATAATACGCTGATCAGTTGACACTTTATAGTTTACATAGCCGTATGACGTATAACATGGCGGTTACTATTCCATGGTGTTAAAATACAGATAAAAAAAAACTGAAAACTTTGAATTGAATTGTAGAAATTTATTTTGTAATTTTATGAATTAAAACTAACATTTTCCGACTGCTTTTTGCCTAAGCTATCTCAATAATATATATTTCGTTTTCTTCTCATAGAGAGTAAAATACCCTATTTAAGTCATACAAAGTGACGGTAAAAATTCTAACTATGGTTATGACAGCCGAAACTAACGCACATTGCGCGGGCATGAATATTATTAGTAACACCATCGCTACCGCACGCAGCGATCACGTCCTCTGTGACTAGTATAAACAGTAGTGCTATTTTGTAAAATCTCACTGTGAAAAATTAGGTGAAGTGAAAGTGAAGTGGGCTGTCAAACCATACAATGAAGGTGGAATGACAGTTCACTTCCCACTCACTCCACCTAAGTTTTCACGGTGAGCTGTTAACAGAATCGACCGGTAGGGCTCTATCAAAGGATAGTTTTTAATATCTAGTCGACACTATCCCACAGCTAGACAAAGGCCTCTCCCAAGTCTTTCCACGAACTCTTCTCCCGTGCTTCCTCAAATAGCCCTCGCGGTATGCGTCCAGGTCGTCTCGCCACCTCTTTCCTGCCCGACCTCGGCGGCACCGGCCATTTCAAAAGGATTGTAAACAAATAATAAAAACGAAATTCAAAAATATGATATTTATTGGCAAGCACATCACAATCAGGCATAGTAGTCACTACAATAAATAAACTATTAGTCCGGTCAATCTAGACCAAAAAATGAGAGTGAAGGTACATAAAGTCCCAACAAGCTGAAAATCAGTAAAATTGTTCAAAACATAATTATAAACAATGTTTAAAAGTTCCCCATCATTCCCGTGTATGGAATTTTTTTTATTCAAGGTGAAAGGTAAAAAAATGAGTTTTTCGCGATTTTCAGCAAAACGGTAAGTTTTATCATAAAAGTACCTCAGACAAAAATTGTAGATCATAAAATTATCTATAAAAAATGTACCAATACTTTTTTTCTTACGAGCCACCGTTTCTGAGATATAACGATTCAAAACAGTTATAAAAGTTGTTATCGTCATAATATGCACACGTTTCCCCGCCACCTATGAGGTAGTGTACTTAGTGCGTTTTTTTTAACGTGGTTTTCCCAGTAGGCCTACTCCACGGGTCAGTTGTGATCCTGTTTAATGTAAAACTATTGCAAAATAACGGAAATTTTCAAAGATTGGAAAAGATAAAAGCGATGTAAATTAAAAAAAGTGGTGAAGTTCATTGGCCTGATTCGTAAGTTTCAAATTCTTCTTGTTCTTCTTCTTGATCTTCTTCTTGTTCTTCTTCTTGATCTTTTTCTTGTTCTTCTTCTCCTGCTTCTTCTTCATCTTCATTTTGGATGCAAGTAAATTGCGTCAATAGCGATGTATCGCATGACACTTTGTCGGAATCAAACGAATCCTCCATTGTTTGTGACTCAATATTAGAGCACGACCAGCCTTGACAATTTGTGCATGCCAAAGAACAAAACAGTCCGACTTTTTTGCAACCACATTTAGCACTGCATCCCTTTTTGCAGTTGCAAAAATTGTGTTCAGCAGTTTTTCCGGCGCAGGTGGAAGTAAAGTTTGAACTGGCTCTAATATATTGTTGACCAACTTCCAACCCCAGTCTGTCTGTAGGGTCTAGCTGATAACCAAGCCACACTTGAACTTGGTAATATACCCGAAAAAGATGTTGATGAGCAGCAACTGAGGTTGGAGGAAGACAAGCTAATTGAACTTGTTTTTTATTTTTAGTATTTTTAACGAAACATGCATATCGATGCTTATCTAAACAGGTAGTTTTTTTAGGAGCTCCATACATGTTTTGTTCTCACGTTAAAAAAAAACGCGCTAAGTACACTACCTCATAGGTGGCGTGGAAACGTGTGCATATTATGACGATAACAACTTTTATAACTTTTTGAATCGTTATATCTCAGAAACGGTGGCTCGTAAGAAAAAAGTATTGATACATTTTTTATAGATAATTTTATGATCTACAATTTTTGTCTGAGGTACTTTTATGTTAAAACTTACCGTTTTGCTGAAAATCGCGAAAAACTCATTTTTTTACCTTTGACCTTGAATAAAAAATTTTCCATACACGGGAATGATGGGGAACTTTTAGACATTGTTTATAATTATGTTTTGAACAATTTTACTGATTTTCAGCTTGTTGGGACTTTATGTACCTTCGAATGTCTAAATTGACCGAACTATAATGTTTTCAAAACATATAAAAGCCAATGTTAATATCATGCAACGACTTTGAAATAAGAGGGTATATAATGTAAAAAAAAAATTACTTCATACTTCTCTCATAATCAGAGGTCGGAATTAGGTAGAGTTATTTATGTACTTACACTGATTTCATACAGAGAAACAATAAAGTGGATTGCCACAAATCCCGAGATTAATTTTGAAGAGCAGAAAAATCCCGTGATTTATTAAATAGAAAAGCTATTTACTTTTACACAATTTAAACCACTGCACGCGCGACGTTGCCAAATTTACGTCAACGACATCGGATGTCCGAAGTTGCAAAATTCCAATGCGCACATGCGCGATGTTGCCACATTTGTAGTTCACACAACATAGCTTGTGAGAACAAAAGAAATCAATAAAGGTTTTTATTATCATTTATTTGGAATATTGTTGGCCACACGGGATTGCCCATTAGAAATCCCGGGAAGATCCAAATTAATATCAACATTTCGATGCAAGTACATAAATAACTGTACCTAATTCCGACCTCTGCTCATAATCTAAGCAGTTGAAAGTTTTGAGATCACATAATTTGGACGGATTTATAAATAACTTAACTAATGAGACACAATGAGATCGCAGAGCTTACGTCTCAAAAAATACCTCATCGCTTGTCATGCCCTCTGTGCAACAACACCTGCACTTTGAAAGACCTTTAGGCACTTGTCCCACCGCCAACGATGAGCGAGTAGCGAGTAGAGCTTCAAACTAAAAACGAGTTGGCGAGCAGCGAGTAGAGAGTGTTTAGTTCCGATAGATTTGTCGCTGGGCTTTAAGCGAGTGTTCACGTGACGGGCGATTACTCGCACCACTAGCTCGGTGCGGCTAGTCCTGCCCAACGCTGCACGTGTTAGGTAGAAATTACCGCTGGTTGGTCTCTCGGCGTGAGTTCTGACCGCCAAGCGAGCATCGCTGAGCGAGTAAGCTATAATAAATCTTGTCGCTCGGCGACAAACTTGTGGAGCGAGTTCCCGCCGGCAGTGTGAACAATCAGCGATCAACTATTAATATATGCATCTCTTTTGTTTACACGGAATGTATACAGGGTGTAAGGGAAACGCTTCCGAAAAGGGAGACAGGCGATAAGGTTATTGATTCTCGATACGATACGATCCCATCTAAAAATCTGAAAAAAATATAAGTTTACTTATTTTTTTTAGCATTTTGCGTACACTATGCTGTGAGAACAGTTAAATGAAACCGTTATTTGCAGTTAAAGACACTTTTTTTTCTTTACAACTTTAACATGCAATGTAATATTCGTAAAATATCAGCTGCCGCTCGCGCATTCCTCGAGTTTAAAGCGCGCTCGCCGACAGGCACGCGGCCAATGACCCCACATCCGTGTGACGCCGAAGTAAAGCGAAAGATTACTGGTATCCGTTTGCATTTAGGTTGTATATAATCTACGTTCTGGCTTCGGAAGCGTTCCCCTTACACCCTGTATTAATAGTACGTTTCTTAAGCGTCAAAATAGCTGATAGTTAGTCACTTCTTCGCCGGCGGTGGGTGCCTTACGAGGCAAATGGTAACGCCGTCGACGTGGCTGAATATTGGTCAAAAGAGATTTAATTTTGTAATCGTCGATACCCACGAAGAAGAAGACGTAACTAAATACCATTACTACATTAAGATAATTATTTTTTCATTAGGCAGGCGTCATTATTCTGGCTTAACATCATTCGTTTATGTTTCGCACAATGGCGAATGTACTCATAATCGTTTATAGTATATAGTTTATTCTTCGCGCATAAACATTATTTCAATCGTATGTCAGTCGCGAATTAGTCATAATTTAACATAACACAAGAGACTAAGAGCGGTGTCGCACTACGTCCGATCCGAATCTGATCAGAATCCGTAAAAATACGATCCGGCGTAGTCGTAGAACTATTTGTATGGTTGTTTACGCACTAGATCCGATTTCTCTCCGTCATCCGTGAATCTCCATTTCGGAGAAGATTAATGATGGACGAAGTAGCCATAGTATTATTTGTATGATCAGTAGTGGTGGTTAATATATCATATAGCAAAATAAAGCACCGTCCTTATTATACATATCATATAGCAAATGCTATCGTGGTTCTCACTTGTTGCTATTTGCTTTACATCGCACTCTCTGTATGATCAGTTGCCTCAATCCGAGCTGCGTACGAGCAAAGAGGCAGAGGGGCGGGGGGTATGTGGCCGGGGAGTAACGTGAGTCGGCTGGCAGGGTTCAAACTTAGGGGTTTCCCCCTAAATTTAGGGGGTAAATAAGTGGGATGGGATTTTTTAGGGACTTAATATTGTAAGGGGTTTTTTTTGGGCCTTTTTTTATTGATAAGTACCTACAGGTCCTAAGATACTCCAATTTTTTATTTGTTGACTTAGCGACTTAACAACCCCTAGTGCAATAGGGATGTTTCCTGCGTATAAAATAATAATTCTATTTAGTTTGTAAGTCAGATTATCAAAAAATATTAGACACATATTTTATTGCTTTACCAAACCAATAAAAAATTTCAAAGATAAAACGCATCAAAGTGCAGGACGTAGTGTAGCACGGCGTGACGTCACACGAAATTTTAACGCACTGTATCGTCCTCATTTTTAGGGTTCCGTACACGAAGAGTCCAAACGGAGCCCTATTGCTGTCACTACGTGTCCATCTGTCTGTCCGTCGTCTGTCACAAAATTATGATCCGAAGATTTTTTTAACTTCTCATTGACCGGGGTTTGAAGATCCGTGGCATACCCACCTACTGTCCACCATTTTGTTTTTCTTTTCCATAATGGCGGCCACGAATGGAACCTAAGTATATAAATCGATATAGCTAACATTAATGCAAACAGAAAACATCCTGAGACCAAACCCCCTAGTCACGTTTCCGAGATATTCACGCTCAAATTTGATCACGTGACATCCATGTTTTTTTAACTTTCGTAGATTTTGTTGCATCTAGATGTTTGAAATAATCACTCTGAATGTAATGAAATAATCATTTTACTAATGAAATTAAGCTAAAATATTAATTACTGTGGTAGACATTCGTCTGTTATGGCTACGAAGATACCTAATCTGGCTAAGCTAATCGTTTTTTAATTGATTAATTCTCGACAGCAAGTGAAGCCAGTCCAGAGGCTTAAAATGATTATTCATCAAAATGGCGGACAGCAGGTATGCCAAGGCTCCACAGAAAAATCTTCAATCCCCTTTGGTGATAATGTTTATTATATTAGCACGGGGTCTCATCTCGAACAAAGAAAATTTAGTTCAATCAAAGAAACAATAGATGGCGTAATATGCATCGATCTCTTAAATGAAGTTTATGTAACAATTATATTTTGAAAAAAAAAAAAAATGGTAGGAACTGTATTTTCTTATATAATAAACTACCCTAAGCATAAAATTGTGGAATAATTGGCTCCTAATTCAAATTTAGATGTTTATTGAAAAAAATCCTCAAGCATTTATATTTCTTGAACCAATAGATGGCGCTGTTTGAAGTTTCAGAGTTTATCCATTCACCTCTTTAAAATTAGTCTAATGAAACATTTTCAAACAGTAAAACTGTTATGAAGTTACAAAAATACTATAAATTAATTCAATGTGTGAGAAAATATTGGTAAGACTAAATTCAACTTGCAAGCCGTCGCTGCTAACACCATCTAGCGAGGTGTAGAGGACGGGCCCGAACGAAGAACAAAAGTTGCTTTTGCAAGTCGAAAAGCTGTAGTTACGGCGGTACCGTTTCTTTGTATGGGATGAGGCATCTGTACGCTAGTGTTATATTATCTGTGTTATTAGGTATATTTTACTAACAAATACCAATATATTGATAAATCAGATTTTTTCTTTGATAATTCTCTCATTTGGTACAGAACCCTAAATGTGCAAAGTCCGACACGCACTTGGCCGATTTTTTGTTTACGAGACAAAAGAAAAATACGTGTCAAATATTTTTTGATACCTAATCTAACTGACGGACCATTTAAATCCATTTTGTCGTCATAAGCGGAGTCAGAACTATTTTCAGGAGAGTGGAGGGTGCACATGACCTTATACAGAGACACATAGACAGAAGGACGCAAGAACGAGCGACGCGAGGTCGAAAAATGCAACACATCGTTCGAATAGTTAGGAATAATTTATAAAGCTTTTCTGACACATTTTTTGTCGTTTTTTGTATAAATTATTGAAAACCAGGGGGGGTACAAACGCACCCCCTTGCACCCGTCCCCGGGACCCATGCCTGTCGTATTGACGTGACACTGCGCGGTGATTGTAAAAAGCTCATTTTAAGGGTCTACTACTGGCTAAGTGGCGCCCTCATTGAATAAAAAATCGTAGCATAGCCTAGAAAATAAATATTAAAGAATCTAACGTCACGTTTGTTACAAATAGGATAAAGTATTTTTACGTTGTTAAAACAGGTCTCAGAATGATTCGTATCCAAAGTAGTAGGCAAAAACGGCCGTTTTTGGCCGGTAGTACGGCCTTTATCGGCCCAGCAACAGAGGGTGCACACAATTTTTTTTACTTCTGCGTCTTCGTACGTACAATAGCATTGCCAGAAGTTGACGCCGATTGAAAGGACTCATGATCAACGACGTGAACGCTCTGCTGTGGCTCTGTGTAAAATGAAGTCTAAAACACGGATTTAGATAGGAAGTAGTGCGAAAAGCAATATCCGAATTCGGTCCGAGTTTTCTAGATCTGTATTTTCACGGATCCGGATCGGACGTAGTGCGAAACCGCTCTAAGGATGCGATTTTATAAGTCTTAAGATTATTCACTAAGATACTGATAAGCAAACTAGCAACGATTTCAAAAGAAAAAAACTGTTAATAACAATTAAGCCTATTAACGAGTCTAACAAGACATAATTTTTTTTTTATCTTTGGTCTTAGTACATCGTGTATCTAATCATGTTGCCAGCGATTAAAATTTACGCTTTGGTGTTGCCAACAAAAGAGAGTCTGACAATTTCAAAATATTTTAGTAAACCTGTAGTAGAGTGTAGTATCTTAGAGTACGTGTTTCGTGGAGATTTACTTCTTGTTGAGGAAGTCTTTCCTCTGCTGCTGTAGCTTCTGCTCCAGAAGCGTCACCTTTTCCTGGTACTTCCCTGCCTCACGGGTCAGAGCCTGGATTGCCGAGTCTTTGCGAGCCACTGCTACTTTTACCCTGGATTGAAAACTTAAAGTTATACTTCGAACATTATTATGTTAAGCTCATTAATTTCGTCTTCTGGACAAAAGCCTCCTTCCACTCGTCACAATAAAGTTACTATGCGATTGTTATTTATTTATTGTAATCCTATTTTTGAAGCTTCTTTTGGCGCGTTAGGGAAAAATGATGAGAGTAAATTTTTACGATGCACGAGCACACCGACACCCTGAAGTTAGCTAGAACCAACAGCCTGAAGTTACCTATAGTATGTGGTTCATAAAGAATGATTGTTTTCCTTTTGTAAACTTTGTGACAGTTTGGTTTTTTATCTTGTTACGCCAAAGAAGTATAACTTCTTACGTGCGTACATAAGTACACACACACACTTTTTTATATAAATATCAACCACTGTTAATTTTATTTTCAACAATGTCACGTCAAAGAGTAGGTATGATAGCTAGATTCACAGACTGCACTTTGACTTTGCTTATAATAAGTAAGCGATTGGTACGAATGTAATACTTATTCGTAGTTCATATGCGTTCATAGAGGTATTCGGAACAGGGTGTTCAAGCCTCAAAAACCTCTATTGAAAAGGGTGGATCCTCCGACCGGACAGGTGTTGTCTGGGCCGGGCAACTAGATTTGTGAGTTTAGTTCATATGTCGCGAACTAGATATCACTACACGTTAAATGTTCTTATTCATAAAAGAAAATGTGAGCAGGCGTGTCATAAATTACAAAGTCGACACGCTTACAACAAAGTCAACGTGCGGTCTATGAATCTTGCCCTTATGCTTATACTAACTTGGCATAGAGCTGGTGCATCTGTTCCTCGTGCGTCTTCTTCATATCTTCTATGTCCTTCTTCAACGCGTCCACTTTGCCTTTCCACATGTCCTCGCAGCTCGCTCGCACCTCCTCTGCGCGAGCCTCCAGTTGGGTGTTCTTCTACAGAGTCAGTACAAAAATAATGTTAAAGCTATACAACAGTTTTTCAAGTGCTCCTCCCATTACGAACGAAGATTTTCGCAAAATTAATGTGATTTGTCAAGCGCGCGCAAGCAACTGCTGTGATGGACTATTTAAAATTCGAAGAACAATGAATGAAGCTATAGGTATTTTTAAAATCAGCATAAAATGCATAATTTATTTTCTATAACAAATTTGATATAATCGTTTCCATATTAAATTTTCTGATAAGTATTTCAAATTCGGTGGGAATAAGGAAAACACAGAGGAGCCTTAAATCATGCAACTATAGTCCTAACATATTCGGAGGAGCTCGTGGCTAAAGTAATAACAGCCGCAAGAGTCGATCCATCAGGTTAAGCTATGCTTGCCGGGGATGGTCTGTGGATGGATGACCATCTTTACATACCGAGACTCCTCCGTGTTACAGAAAGCACGTTATGCCGCTGGTCCCGGCTGTCAACCGTGGATCTTTGACAGTCTTTACGGGTCGTCAGAAGCCCTAAAGTTGACATCCAGTCTTACCAAGGGGTATCGTATTACACAGTAACTGGGTTATGAAGGTCAGATAGGCAGTCGCTCTATGTAAAATACTGGTGTTCAGGTGCATCCGGTTAGACTGGAAGCCGACCCCAAGATAGTTGGGAAAAGGCTGGGCAGATTGATAGTCCTAACATACAACAATGTTCTAATGACGTTTAACACTATTACATTGATTTAAACGACATCTAGTAGATTCTTGTGTCAATTTTTATAAAAACAGATTGCAAATTTCTTAGTTCAGAAAAACGTCAATAGATTACACTACGAGTAGGTTACTAATGTAAATATATGCTCACCTCAGTCAAAACCCTGTTCCGCGTTTCCAATTGAGAGATTGTCACTTCTAATTCTGCGCCTAAAATTAATAAAAATGTTTTTTTTATGTCATCACAAGTTAATTTAAACTGAAAGCGAGTTACAAAAATTTAATTAAAAATTTAAAAAACCCCCGGCACAAAATAATAACAAGCCCTTTCATTTGATATGGGTATATTGAGGGAGTTATGAAAAAAAAATGTAATTAGCCATTTTGTGGTGGCGGCCATCTTGGATTTGAAATTTATCATAGCTACTAGTCAAGCCCTTTCATTTGATACCCTTAATGAGGGAGTTATGAAAAAATATGTAGGTAATCCGCCATTTTGTGGCGGCGGCCATCTTGGACCGATTTTCATCAAACATAGCTAAGAACACTCCCACCTTTCAAACAAAAAAATAACAAAATCACAATCGGTTCATACGTTCGTGAGCTACGATTCCACAGACAGACACGTCAAACTTATAACACCCCGTCGTTTTTGCGTCGGGGGTTAAAAATTCCTACTACTACTACGTTTATTATTTCACGTAGCGCCATCTAGCGTCCTAAAGTAATTGTGACCGTCGAAAGTTACTAGGGATCTTTTCCGAAGTGTTTTTACGAAGTATCGGCCGATTGTTCGGACATATTTGTGTGAAGTGTTAAAGTGAATGTGCCATACATAAAATTGTAGCTCTTCTCTGAGAGCTTCTTCCACCAAAAACATACTTAAAGCCATTTCGCTACAATTTTACGTATGGCACATTCACTTTAACACTGCACACAAATATGTCCGAACATTCGGCCGATACTTCGTAAAAACACTTCTCAGTGGGGTCTACTGAGAAGTGTTTTTACGAAGTAAAAGTGTCTGTACTTTACCTCGGGAACAGTAGGTACTTTTTGAAGTGAAAACTTGTTTAGCGGTGTTGAGCACTTTTCTTGGGATGGGTATAAAATGTTAAACTCGCGTCAGGACACGTGACCTGATCGAAAATTCGTAAGACGATTCCAAAATATTCAAAAATGCTTGAACGTTAATGTTCAAGTTTTCACTTCTGCCGGCACTCCCGTAGTGCAACCCGTTGTTTTTTTTTCTGCTTTCGTCCAGAAAAAAAGTACTGTGTCCTGTCTACTTATACTCGTATCTACTACTGTCCATGTCCTTTTCTGTACCCCTTGATCATCATCATCATTCTCCTGCCCTTATCTCAATTTATTTGGGGTCGGCGCAACATGTCTTTTTCTTCCATACTGATAGTTTTTATTAATTATAGTTTGTTAATACGATACGATCGACACAAGGAATGACATTTTGTTTTTATTTCGTTTTTTAAAAAAAACTCCATAGCAACGATCACGGCAAAGAGATTATGCTCTGTGATGCAAACTCTAACACTCCTCCTCATCACTAGCATGATCGCTACATTAAACCAAGTGAGGATCTCAATCCATTAAGCCTTGGTCCAGGTAAACTCTTAGTCAACATATCTGCCTCCAAGTGGGCACTTGGACGGTATTCTACTTCAACTTCCTTCAACTGTCTTATGAAATGTAGCTTCGTATCAATATGCTTTGTCTTAGAGCCAATCATAGGATTTTTAGTCAATTGTATGGCAGCCTGATTATCGTTATATATTTTGACGATGGGTTGGCTCCATTCTGTAACATCATTTATCAAACGCCTTAGATGAATGGCTTCCTTAGCAGCTTCAGCCACACACGTGTACTCTGCTTCGGCTGTTGATAACGCTACACACTTTTGTTTTCTGCTTTCCCAGCTAACAGGAGCACCGGCAAGTTTAAAACAGTAGCCACTGTACGACCTTCGATCTATCGCACAAGATGCAAAATCTGCATCAGCTTGACCATACAACTCCATTTCGGTTTTCTTGTAACAAGGGCCCATGCCTTTTGTCCCTTTTAAGTAACGTAGTACACGCTTCGCGCTCTTAAAATGTTCCTCTCCAAAACAACTGTTGAACTGTGACAAATAGCTCACACTGAACATTATATCAGGCCTGGTGGCCACGGCTAAGTACATCAGTGTGCCAATCAATTGTTGATATGGTAATTTTTCATCACACTTTTCATTTTTCTGCAATTTCAGATTAAGTTCCATTGGTGTAACAGTTGGCTTGCAGTCTTCCATGTTAAATTTCTTTAACACTTTTTCAATATATCGTTCTTGATATAATTTTATTTGGTCTCCTCCTTGCCTTTTAATCTGCATTCCTAGAAGTTGTTCAGGCTCTCCTAGATCCTTCATTTCGAACTTTTGGTTTAGCATCTTTTTTATTTCTTTTAATTTTTTCTCACAGGAGTAAGCTATTAACAAATCATCAACATAAATTGCTATAATCATTTTAGCTCCTCCTTTCTTTAAAATATATACGCAAGGATCAGCTTCTGATGGGATAAACCCCATTTTTTCTAGCTCGCTACTCAATTTCAGGTACCATTGTCTACCTGACTGCTTCAAGCCATAGAGTGCTTTTTCGAGATTGCATACTTTCTCTCCTTTTATGTTTTTCAAGTCCTCTAACATTTTCTTAGCTTTGTGAAACAGCGTCAAATCATTGTTGCCACTTTCTTCCACCATTATTTCTGCTACATATTCTTCTAGATAATCTGGCATCTCCATTTCTATTTTCTTATCTAACACGCCATTTAGGTAAGCTGTCGTGACATCCATTTGGTTAAGCTTCAACTCCTCTTCCACAGATACAGCGATGATGCTTCTAATTGAACTTAGCTTTGCAACGGGAGAATATGTCTCACTATAGTCAACTCCAGGTCTTTGTCTAAATCCTCTTGCAACTAGTCTCGCTTTCTTTACCTCTGTGTTTTTAGGACCTATTTTCTTTTTCAAAATCATTTTGAAATCTACAAGATTCATTTGTTTTTCCCGTTTTGCGATATTCCACGTACCGTTTTTTACGTGTGCTCTGATTTCTGCTTTTATGGCATCATGCCAGTACTTTTCATCTCTTTCTTCTTCTTCTTCTTCGCATAGATACATGTTATTAGTAGTCATTTCCTCATCGTTTCTGCCTTTTATCTCATAATCTTTAGCCCATACTGGCAATTGTCTTTTTCTTTGAGATTGTCTCCTGCTATTGGCATTATCATCAACTTGTTCACCTTCGGTTGCTTGATGTTCTTCATGCTGTTCGACTACTGCTTCATCAGCATTTTCATTGAATTCATCAAGTGCATCATTGAACGTTTCTCCGAAAACGTCGTGAGGTGGAGTATCAAGCTGAGTCAATGATGGGGTTTCATACTGCGTCGAAGAACTAGGTACTGCGTCAGATTTTGGCGATTTATGTTTCATATTTACGTCGATTTTTATATTCTCAGTTGTTTCTTCTTCTTGTTTCCTATTAGGTTTTACATTTGTATTTCTTTTACTTATATCTCTTCTGTTTTCCCTTGTTTCTTCAAAATTTGTAGAGTCCTTTCCGTAAAACATGGCATTTACAAATTTTACGTCTCTACTTATTATAAATTCTTTTGAAACAGGAATGAAGATTCGGTACCCTCTGGCACATTTTGCGTATCCTACAAATATGCCTTCGGTAGCTCGAGGAGCAAATTTCCATCCTCTTTTAGGTCCTTTCCTTAGGACAAACGCTTTCTGACCGAATATATGTAGGTGTCTTGCAGATGGTTCACGACCAATCCATTTTTGGAAAGGTGTCTGTCCATTCAGGGCTTTAGTTGGGCATCTATTCGTTATATAATTTGCTGTATGAATGGCATTTGCCCACAGCTCCTCTGGAACCCTTGATTCAAGCATTAGGCATCTCGCCTTCTCGACTAATGTTCGATTTTTACGCTCTGCAAGTCCATTACTTTGAGGTGTATAGGGTGACGTTAGTCTTCGCTGAATTCCATGTTGTTTTAAATAATCATTGAAATTTTTATTTATGTACTCGGTACCATTGTCCGACTGTAGATATTTAATTTTATGCTTCAATGCATTTTCCACCATGTTTTTATATTCTGTGAAAATCTGGAATACTTCGCTTTTATTTTTCATGAAATATACGCAGCAATACCTTGTGAAATCATCAATAAAAGTCACGAAATACTTAGATCCAGCATGAGTTTCAACTTGCATAGGTCCACACACGTCAGTATGTATAATTTCCAGTGGCTCTCTTGTCTTTATACCGTCTGAGGTATTAAATGGTAAGCTCGTCATCTTTCCTTTCAGACATGTTTCACAGTCTCCCAATTTTTCCTTTTCTTTAATTTCTAATCCTTTTATTAGTTCTTTCTTGGATGCTGCTTTCAGGTCAGATTCATTTAGATGTCCGAGTTTCTTGTGCCACTTCATAATATTTGTATCTTCTTCTACTGCGTTGGCCTTCTCTATTTCTTCAAATCTCATGTAGTACAAATCATTCTCTCTATTTGCCTTGAGAATAACCTTGCCGCTACTGTTCTTTATTAATGCCTGATCTTTCTGGAATACTACAGAGTATCCATTATCAGTGAGTTTTCCAACTGAAATTAAGTTCATGGACAATTCAGGTACATACAGAACATTATTTATGTCGTATTGTCCATCCTTCACTCTAATCGTGATTTTTCCTCTGCCTTTTACTTCTGTGACATACTGATCGGAAACTAGTTTTAATGTTCCAGAATCACTATTTATTGTGTCAAATTTCTCATCATTGCTACACATATGAGATGTGCATCCGCTGTCGAGGCACCAAATATTTTTCTTTAAATGCTTCGCAGACGTTAGGCAAGTTGGTTGTACACAAAAACTTTCACGGTTTGAATTGTTATGGTTATCACTATAACCGGCTCTCGCTTGGCATTCAGAAGCCTTATGACCCTTTCTTTTGCATTTGTTGCATCTGAATTTGAAAAATCCTCTATTATTCTTACTTCCTTGTTGTTTATTTCTGCTATAAAAAGCATCTTCCGCATTATCTCTATTGTTGTTATTCTTCCTGGCTTCACTTTCTTCAATAATTTTTATTTTTAAATTATCTGGACTTGGCAAACTGTCTCTAGTTTCGATGGCAATCCGAAAATTCTCGAAACTTTGTGGCAGGCTATACAACATCATAATACTTAATAGTTCTGGATGGATTTCCACACCCATTGTCGCTAGTTTGTCAACCACATCCATGAAATTGCTTAAGTGATCCTGCACATCGTCTTTTTCAGCCATTTTCTTCAGAACAAGCTGTTTAAGCAAAGTTGCTTTTCGCGCAGGTCCCGAACTTTGGTGAATAGACTTTAGCCTGTCCCAAACGTCTTTAGATGTTTTACAGCCAGTTACCTGCTTCAGCTGAGGTGGAGACATCGATAGCATGATCTCAGCACGAGCCATCGTGTCCCTTTTTAGGAACTTCTCTGAGTCTTCGGCAGTCGCGTTCCCGGATAATTTTGTAGCTCCGCTCGCGTATTCCCATAACTCATTTTTTATTAGGATGGCCTCAGCCTGTACGCACCAGGTATCGTAGTTACTTTTATTAAGCGGTTCTATACGATATGATGACGACATCGTTTCTCGTTCTAACCACGCTCTGCTACCAATTGATAGTTTTTATTAATTATAGTTTGTTAATACGATACGATCGACACAAGGAATGACATTTTGTTTTTATTTCGTTTTTTAAAAAAAACTCCATAGCAACGATCACGGCAAAGAGATTATGCTCTGTGATGCAAACTCTAACACATACTCCTCTATTAGTCGTCATCTCTGTAGTCACCCCCTTTTTACCCGTATCTACTACTGTCCATGTCCTTTTCTGTACCCCTTGATAATTATCAGATATACAAAAATTTCATGATGATCGGTTCAGTTGTTTAGCTAGTTTTTTAACTTTTTTTTTTTGTTGGATGGGAAATCATCCAATGACTTATCCCGCTCTGGGTGGAGCGGGAGGGCGTGTCAGACTCTTACTGACTAAAACCCACCCCTGTTCTTCCCTGCCCTGAATGCCCAGGGCCGAGGTAACTCTTTCGAATCTATCCTCAACCCGCGGGCAGTCATCGGCCATGACGGGCCCCGTCATGATTGCTGACAACTCTTTGAGGCGCGCGTGGAACACTACGCGCCGTCGACTCTCGGGCCTGGTGCTGATCGGACGGCGAGCTACCCATTACTCGCCGTCCGCAGGGTCTAACAAAATAGTTTTGCGCAAAAATTATTCCTGGGAAACTACTTTTATTTTTAGGTATGATAAATAAAACTATTTTTATTCCGCGCAATGTAACGCGAACACAGGCAAGTGGATTTAAACCCCGCCCCTTCGCTCTAAGCCACGTAGGTACTTGTTGTTTTCGTAACTGCAAATTCGCAATTTCGCAAAAATATCGAAAATTCAGGTAATGTTTGTTTGGAAAAAAGTTTAGTAATAACACTTAAAATTGATTTTCGTAAAAAAGTAAAAAAAAAATTGCAACTTTGACCTTCAATATCTCCAGAACCAGTGGTTTCCCAGGTATGGTCTAGTGGAAAAAAATGATCTAAATAATGGGTACAATATGTGGCTTTCGGCTTCGGAAACTGTCTTTTTACACCCGATATATTTATACACAGTTTCGGATTAACCTTTCATATACGGTTGGTCCGAACTACTTCTTGGCTAAACCTGTACAATACAGTTGTCGATTTCTTTTTGCAATCTTTATAATACAATCCTACCCAGTTTCTTGAACCTACTAGGCTCTTGCACAATATTTTTGATAAGACTTTATACCCATTACGTAAGTTAAAATATCATACATTTATCTTCAGTCTGCCGTATCCTAGCCTGCGCGTCTTGGTATCTCCTCAGTGTAGCTTGTTCCGTCTCTGCTAACTCCTTCAATTCAGCCTCGTATTGTTCCTTGTTTCTCCTGAAAATGAGGGCAAGTTTAATTCTGCTGTAGCGATTAGGTGGCATTGAGGATTATTTAGGAATAATGCTTCCAAAACGTGGAATGAATATTTACAGAAATACATACACTTGATAGCCCGCTCGATCTCCTTGTCTCCAGTCTTACGCTTTATCTACTTCGATTGAATTATAGGACAGTCTGAGGTAATCATATAACGTACCTCAGTGCGTACTGTAGCTCCCTTGTTCCCTTGCCCTCCTGTGCCTCGGCCTCCATACTCTCGATAGCCAGCTCGGTCTCCTTGTCCCCCTCTTGCTTGTATTGCTCGGATATCTCGGCAGTCTTACGATTTATCTACATCGATTGAATTGTAAGATTAAGTTTCAGGTAATCATATAACGTACCTGAGTGCATCCTGTAGCTCCCTTCTGCCCTCCTGTGCCTCGGCCTCCATGCTCTCAATAGCCCGCTCGATCTCCTTGTCCCTCTCTTGTTTGTATTGTGCGGATATCTCGGCAGTCTTACGCTTTATCTACATCGATTGAATTGTAGGACAGTCTGAGGTAATCATATAACGTACCTGAGTGCGTCCTGTAGCTCCCTTCTGCCCTCCTGTGCCTCGGCCTCCATGCTCTCGATAGCCCGCTCGATCTCCTTGTCCCTCTCTTGCTTGTGTTGCGTGGATATCTCGGCAGTCTTGCGTTTTATCGCTAGCTGCTGTTCTGCTTCTAACTTTTTCTTGTATTCTTCTAGTTGCTGTGCCATTTCGACCTCTTTTTGTTTTATTTGTTCCTGTTAAGAAAAGTTGCAGTAACAAATCTGGTAAGTTAAGCGCCTAACATTCCACAGAGCCTAAAGACTAAGGTCTTTAATCAGTGCGTCTTGCCTGTTATGACTTACGGAGCCGAAACGTGGACACTCACGGTACGGCTGGTCTATAAATTCAAGGTCGCTCAGCGAGCTATGGAACGGGCTATGCTTGGAGTCTCATTGAGGGATCGAATACGGAACGAGGTGATCCAGCTGAGAACCAAGGTTGTCGACATAGCTCACAGAATAAGCAAGCTGAAGTGGCAATGGGCCGGCCATATTAGCCGTCGAACCGATGATCGTTGGGGTAGACGTATTTTCGAGTGGAAACCGTGAATCGGCAAACGTACCTAAGGTACGACGCCCTCAGGTTAGGTGGAGTGATGATCTTCGCAGGGTGGCTGTTAGCAGCTGGATGACAGTTGCCGTGAACCGAGCTAAATGGCGTACAATTGGAGAGGCCTATGTCCAGCAGTGAACTGCTATAGGCTGATGATGATGATTATGAAGCGCCAACGGTGTTTTAGTAGGTTCATGTCATCTGGCTAGACTAGAGGTCTTTGCTAAGTGATACTCTGACAACATTTATAGGGGTCAGAAAAACAATCACTATCACTACATAGTATAACACAAAGTCGCTTTCCGCGTCTGTCTGTGTCTCCGCTAACTCTAGTGATGCAACGGAAGCGGGAACGGAAAGATCTAACAAGGAAATTTTAGCGGAAACGGATGCGGCAGTGGAAGTGAAAATATTATGAAAAAAATACAATTTCTTACTTATACATTTTTTAATCAAACTAATATTCAAAATTAAGTAGCGGCAAGTTACATTTTATGAAAAGTAGTTTAGCACCCCTCCCGCACGCGTATGTCGTGCCCGCACGCCTCCCCTCATTAGTCGTAAAGTTCCGTTCCGATTTCCGTTACAAAAGTTACGTAAACAGAAGCAGAAACGGATAACAAAAAGTGTGCGAAACTGCCGCAATTGAAGTTGCGTAAATAGAAGCAGAAACGGATAACAAAAAGTGTGCGAAACTTCCGCAATTGTGGAAGCAGAAGCAGAGGTCTATTGCATCACTAGCTAACTCCTCCTAAACTACGTAACGAATTTTGATGCAGTTTTTACAAATAGAAAGTTAAACAAACGAGAAAGGTTTGTGTATATAATTTGCACCCGTTCGGAGCCGGGGCGGGTCACTAGTTCAGAATAAGTAGACTTGTAAATGTAAATATCATCTCGCTTTTAGCAACGCTCATCGGCATAACCGTATTTGAAAAGGCAAATATTGATAAGATAGTCAACTCACCTCCATTTTTTCCCTTTCTTTTGCCATTTCTTGTTCCATTTGCAAGCGTTTCTCTTTCATCTCTTTCTCTTGTTCTTCCCTCCATTTTTCTAAATTAAAAAGTAAACTAGTTCATTACTTTTCAAATCAATGGCTTTAATAATTAAAAAAGCTTTTATTGAAAAAGACGAACAGGATCGTATAGCTATTCATAGTTTTCAATTTTTTCTGTATATACTGCAATTAATTCCTTTGTACCCAACCTGCTCTTGTTCTGCAAGTTTTCCTACTCAAGCTACTCTATTTCTGATTGAAATGTTTCCCGAGTCATCTACTACATACTGTTACGTCGACCGTATTACACTGGAACGTTCGAGAATGTGGTCGAAGTTTCCAGAAGTTTCCACTAGGTTCGAGAACATTCCATTGTGGTACTGTGTAGAAGTTCATAGATGTTTCTAGAATATTCCACTATAAGATAGTTCGACAATGTTCTGGAAACTTCCATGACTGTATAAATAGGCCGGACGGCGGGCGAATGAGGCAGTCTGATTTCGACTACGGATGCGAACGGATGCGAATACAAGCGATTGCGAAGAGAATAGTGATTGTTAGTGAATTAGTGTTTGTGTAAATAAGTTGTTGAGTTAATAAAGAATATTTAGTTAATTAATTGGTGTAAAATAATTTATCCCATACCCAGCTCGTAACAAATTGGTGTCAGAAGTGAGGGATAAATTATGCCAATTTTACCAAAGGACGACACGGACGGTATTCGTACAAGGAGTCAACGGCAGCAAGACATGGATCAGAGGCGGTTTGGAGATTCTCCGATACAGACGCCGGGTGGTGTTCAGCCTACGACAGAGCCAGTCTCTGGCCCATGTGGAGTTTCTTCAGCACCAGCGGTGCCAGACTTGTCTGCGCTAATGGCGCTGTTGCAGGAACAAGCTCGCCGTCAAGAAGAGCAGGTCCGTCGGTTGGAGGAGAAGCTTCATCAAGACAAAGAGGGGCAGGCCCGCCGGCAAGAAGAACAGGCCCGTCGAATGGAAGAGAAGCTTCAACAAGATAAAGAGGAGCAGGCCCGCCGCCAAGAAGAACAGGCCCGCCGCCAAGAAGAGCAGGCCCGCCGCCAAGAAGAGTTACAGGCCCGCCGCCAAGAAGAGCAGATGCTCCTCATTAAAGACCTTCACTCAACACTTGGCAAAGAGTTCAAGGTGATGAAGGAGCAGGTTCACCAGCATGAGAATCGTATCTCAGAAGCTGAAGTTCAGATTGCCGGGGTGAAGAAGGCTTAGGTGAACTTAGGGCTGGAGGCGGGGTTGTGCCTTCAGTGGTTGCTGCACCTTCGGTACGTGGATTTAAGGTGCCGCCATTCGACGGAACATCTTCATGGTCGGCCTACAAAATTCAATTTGAGGCCGTTATGAAAGCGAATGGGTGGACCAAAGAACAAGCTATGACCGCGCTCACCTTAGGCCTCCGAGACCAGGCCCTAACCATACTTGAGGCTCTTGGCAAGGATGTGACCTACGAGCAGCTGCTGGAAGCGTTAGAGTCCAGATACGGCGACGCGCACTTGGAGCACGTTTTTCGCGCTAAGTTAAGGGATCGCGTTCAACGTAGTGCCGAGAACCTACAGCAGTGGGCCTTGGAAGTTGAAAAGTTGGTTCGGAAAGCATACCAGTCCGCCCCTGCACTCATCAATGGCTATCTGGTACAGGCGTTCGTCGACGGAATACGTGACTTGGAAGTTAGAGCCGCTGTAAGACTTGGGCATCATGAGACACTGAAGGACGCCTTGGCCCATGCCTTGGAAGTAGAGGCAGTGAGGCAAGACCATCGAACACACCGTATTAGGGAGGTTGTAGCATCACCTGTACGCGATCGTCCGCAAGGGTATAGCCCTAGGTGTTACACTTGTGGAGAAAGGGGTCATCTTCGGTCAAGCTGTCCAAAGCGAAGCACACTGAGAGAAGATCAATCCCAGCAAAAAAGGGTGACTGATACGACTGCCCAGCAACAGCAGGGAAACGAGTAAACGCCAGGACTGGGGGGCGGGTGCTGGCTGGTATTGAAAGAGCCCCGAGGATCTCGATCTCACAGGCCCATGACGGAAACAGCCTGATCATCAAAGGTGAAGTCAACGGAAAACCATGCAAACTGACTTTGGATACTGGAGCTTCTCACACGGTCGTCAATTCTGACCTAGCAAGTCGGTTCCTTGGGGACGTTTTCAATAACCACGACCGTATACAATTACTGACAGCTACCGGTCAGCACATAATCGTCCGAGGTAGGAAGGAGGTCGAGTTAAAATTAGGTAACAAAATCTATCGGCATAATGTCATCGTGGCCGACATAGTGGACGATTGTATCCTGGGATTAGACTTCATGCGGAAACATCGTTGTGAGATCGACGTTGATCAAGGAGTATTGAAGTGTGGTACAGAGGAAATCTTCATGGAAGGTGTACCATCAGGAAAAGTGTTCCGCTTGAAATTTGACGCGTCAACACTTTTCGAAAACTGCGATTTAACGGAAGTAGAAATGGATAAGGCTCAGAAGATGTTACTTCAGTACGCCGACTCTTTCTCTACAAATGATGCTGACATAGGAAGAACAGGACTGGTTCAGCACAAAATTAATACTGGCATCGAGTTACCAATCCGTCAACGACCAAGAAGATTGCCGGTTGCACGTGAAAAGGAAGTGGAAATGATGATTGAGGCTATGGTGAAGGATGGTGTTATAGAGCCTTCATCGAGTCCATGGTGTTCTCCTGTGGTCCTGGTGAAGAAAAAGGACGGCAACACACGCTTTTGTGTGGACTATCGACGATTGAACGACGTCACGAAAAAGGACAGTTACCCACTGCCTAGGATCGACGACACATTGGATACACTGACTGGAATGAGGTGGTTTACCACGCTAGATCTGAAAAGTGGCTACTGGCAAGTGGAAATAGACCCTAAGGATAAGGAGAAAACTGCATTTTCAACAGGAAAGGGGCTATGGCAGTTTAAAGTTATGCCATTCGGATTGTGCAATGCTCCTGCGACGTTTGAAAGGCTAATGGAGCAAGTACTTGCCGGATTGATTGGAGACGCATGTCTTGTCTATTTAGACGACATCATTATCTTAGGCCGTACATTTGAAGATCACCTTCAAAATCTTAATCGAGTGTTGTCAAAAAATCCGGACGGCAAATCTTAAGTTAAGTCCGAAAAAGTGCTCATTTTTCAGACGACAAGTGAACTTCTTAGGACACATAGTTTCGGAGGAAGGTGTGCAGACAGATCCGGAGAAAATCATCGCCGTCAAGGATTGGCCAGTTCCGAAAGACAAGACGCAGGTCAGAGCATTTCTAGGTTTGTGCTCCTACTATCGGCGGTTTGTCAAGAATTTTGCCGACATTGCAAAACCTCTACACAAACTCACTGAGGAGAAGCAACATTTCTGTTGGGACGAGAATTGTGACATCGCATTTCGGGAATTAAAGAAACGTCTGTGTAATACACCTATTCTGGGGTATCCTGACACTGAAAATGACTTCATAGTTGACACAGACGCAAGTAATACTGGAATTGGAGGCGTGTTGTCTCAACGGAAAGGAAACCAGGAAGTTGTTATAGCTTTCTACAGCAAATCTTTATCCAAACCAGAAAGAAATTACTGCGTCACGAGACGGGAGCTACTCGCAGTAGTAAGGACATTGCAACACTTCAGTAAATATTTGCTGGGACGGAAATTCCAATTGCGGACTGACCATGCTGCATTAAAGTGGCTATTGCAGTTCAAGAATCCAGAGGGACAAGTGGCAAGATGGATCGAACTACTACAAGAGTTTGACTTCGTAACGGAACATCGTAGTGGGAGAACTCACGGTAACGCAGATGCACTGTCTAGAAGACCTTGCCCTGAAGACTGTAAGCACTGTAACAAGCAAGAGACTAAGGAAGTAGTTCCCGTGAGGATGCTAAGAATGGATCTCAGCAATGAATGGAAGGAAACCCTACAGCTTGCTCAGCAAAATGACACGGACCTCAAACCGATCTTTGAGTGGCTTAAAGCTAGTGCTCCGAAGCCCAAGTGGAGTGATGTTGCGGCGTTAAGTTCCATCACAAAGAGCTATTGGGCACAATGGAACAGTTTGGTTATCCAGGATGAAGTCTTGTGCCGTAAATGGGAAAACGCTCGAGGAGACAACTGTCATCTACAAATTGTTGTCCCCAAAGCCAAAGTACCGGATGTTTTACGGCTCTACCATGATGGATGTTCAGGAGGACATATGGGGGTAAAAAGAACTCTACTGAAGATACGAGAGCGATTTTACTGGATCCATTGTCGAGAGGATGTTGAGGACTGGTGTCGCAAATGTACCAGTTGTGCGGCTGTGAAAGGACCTCAGACACGCAGCAGAGGTGCTTTAAAAGTATACAACGTGGGAGCTCCCTGGGAACGGATAGCACTAGACGTTGCAGGACCATTTCCGGAAAGTGAAAACGGAAACAAGTACTTCATGGTTGTCATGGATTACTTCACAAAGTGGCCAGAAGTCTTCGCCATTCCCAACCAAGAAGCAACAACAGTCGCAGATAAATTGGTTCAGGAAGTCTTCTGTCGTTTTGGAGTACCCTTGGAAATTCACAGCGACCAAGGGAGGAATTTTGAATCACAAGTTTTCCAGGAGACTTGTCGACTGATGGGTACTCACAAGACCAGAACCACTTCTTATCATCCGCAATCTGATGGAATGGTAGAACGTTTCAACCAAACGTTGGAGAGATATCTGGCAAAAGTTGTGGAAAGCAGGCAAAGGGATTGGGACAAGCACATACAGCCATTTCTTCTGTCCTACCGTAGTGCAGTTCACGAAAGTACGACTGTGACACCAGCCTTCGCGAACTTTGGAAGGGAATTACGGTTGCCTGCAGATTTAATCACCGGAACCCCCCCTGATGCCCCACGCAGTGTAACCGATTATGCGAATGACTTGCGTAACAAGTTGAATGATGTATATGAGCATATCAGACAATCCGGCCAACAAATGTCTGATAAGATGAAGACCCGATACGACCGGAAGGCAAACCATAGGGGTTTTGACGAGGGTTCACTGGTGTGGTTGCATAACCCAGTGCGCAGCAAAGGGAAGTCTCCCAAATTGCAAGCAAAATGGGATGGACCATACCGAATCGTGACCAGGATCAACGATGTTACCTACCGAATACAGAAGGGTCCACGAGGTGCGCCTAAGATAGTCCATGTAGACCGATTGGCGCGATACTACGGGACTAATGATGCTCGGGACGAGCATGTCTAAGGAGGGGGCAGTGTTACGTCGACCGTATTACACTGGAACGTTCGAGAATGTGGTCGAAGTTTCCAGAAGTTTCCACTAGGTTCGAGAACATTCCATTGTGGTACTGTGTAGAAGTTCATAGATGTTTCTAGAATATTCCACTATAAGATAGTTCGACAATGTTCTGGAAACTTCCATGACTGTATAAATAGGCCGGACGGCGGGCGAATGAGGCAGTCTGATTTCGACTACGGATGCGAACGGATGCGAATACAAGCGATTGCGAAGAGAATAGTGATTGTTAGTGAATTAGTGTTTGTGTAAATAAGTTGTTGAGTTAATAAAGAATATTTAGTTAATTAATTGGTGTAAAATAATTTATCCCATACCCAGCTCGTAACAATACAAACATCTCACGTACCCATCTCTTCCCTCTGCGCCCTCTCTTTAGCCGCGAGCTCAGACGCGACCCGCTCGTTCTCGGCCCTCATCTCTGACACCAAGCGTGTTCGTTGTTCTTGATACGTCAGCTCTATCTCTAGTATTTGTTTCTCTAACCTGAAACATATCGTCATAGCACAGATAATATAATACTAGCGTACAGATGCCTCATCCCATACAAAGAAACGGTACCGCCGCGCCGTAACTATGGGTTTTCAACTTGCACAAGCAACTTTTGTTCTTCGTTCGGGCCCGTCCTCTACACCTCGCTAGATGGTGTTAGCAGCGACGGCTTGCAAGTTGAATGAATTTACATAAAGTCTTACCAATATTTTCTCACACATTGAGGAATTAATTTATAGTATTTTTGGCACTTCATAACAGTTTTAGTATTTCAAAATGTGTCATTAGAAAAATTTTAAAGAGGCGAATGGATAGACTCTAAAACTTCAAACAGCGCCATCTATTGGTAGAAGAAACATAAATGCCTAAGGATTCGTTCCAATAAACATCTAAATTTGAATTAGGAGCAAATAATTCCACAATTTTATGCATAAGGTAGTTTATTAAATAAGAAAATAAAGTTTTTACCATATTTTTTTTTTTTTTTTTCAAAATATGAATGTTAACTTAACTATGAGGCACCGGGCGCAACAAACGTCAATTCGTCTCAATCCGTCAGGCACCACAGGCGATCCCCGCATTTGACATTTTTACGTATTAAAACTTTTTTTTTAAATACCCTCAATGCATATTTTTGGTAAAAATCTATGGTTACTACAGACTATATCATGCCCCGAGTGATTGAACATTGCCACAGTATTAAAAACCTTGCATTATAGTAATAATAGAGGTTTACAACGCGTGAGTCGACATGTACAATTTTGTACATGCGGTGCCTGAGGGTAAGCGGAGTCGAAATGTACAAATTTGTAAATGTCGGTGCCCAACATTCTTCAATAAGAAATCGTGTGTATATTACGCCATCTATTGAAATTTCTTTGAACTAAATTTTCTTTGTTCGAAATGAGACCCCGTGGTTATAGTAATGATAATCAGCATAGAAAAATGAGGTTTAATGTATTCAGGAATATATGTATGGCAGCAAATGGGCTGATCTGAAGGGATTGATATGAAGGGACCATTTATGTATTTAGTTGTGCTCCTACTCCTGTCCTCATAGCTTAGCACTTAGATGCCTGTACTTCTGCATGATTAAATGTCTCCTTCTCACGTTTCTCAGACTAGGTTACACAAAGCCATCCTAGCTTTTTAAAGAAAAAGACAATAATAAATAGCTTAATTCCAAAATCGAAGGAAAGACCCGAATAAGGAACGCATAGAACCGGGATGCATGGCAGAAAGGAAATGAGGCTCATACTCAGCAGTGGGTCATTCCATTCTGATATGATGATAATTATAGTAATCGATCACAATGTGATCGATTTCATCGATTACAATGAAGCCTTTAAGTCACCCAAAGTGCATGGAGAGGGTTATGCTCGGTTTTCTTGCGTGATCGAATCAGAAATGCAGATATCCGCAGGAGAACCCAGGTTACCGATATAGCTCGAAGCATTGCCGAACTTAAGTCGCAGCGGTCAAACTACATTGCAAAACTGTTTCAAACAGATGTCGAGAGTCGAAGACCACGACCACGTACCAGAAAACGCAGCGTTAGCGCGGCCTTCCACGAGGTGGACTGATGATCTGGGGAGGCCGCGGGAATCCGCTGGTTGCGAGACGCATAGGACTGGTTGATGAGGCCACAGTTGGGAGAGACCAATTTCCAGCAGTGGACGTCTTTCGTCTGAATTTATAATGATGATGAAAGCTTACCTAGAACTGGCTATATGCCTCTCTTTCACCAACGCAGCTTCTCTCTCTTCCTCCAGCATTCTCCTAAGCTCCTCAAGCTCCTGCGCGTGCTTCGCCTGTATGCGGCCGCTCTGTTCTGCGTGCGACATCTTTAGGTCGGATATCTCTGTTTGCTGACGCTCTGCCATCTCTCTCAGTTCGCCTTCTAAGCCCTTTACTGTTAGCTCCTGGATTGTGGAAAGATAAATAATTTAAGTTTTATTTATGATTGTTCTCAAAAATTTTCGCTGTTACATCTCAAATAATTTTGCTACGACGACGGTCAGAATGGGTACCAGTACAACCCTATTTCTAAGGTTAGATTGTATACTATAAACTTTCAAAGAATTTTGTGCTGTTAAATCATGCTATTCTTATGAACCTATAAAGCAAGAATAAAATGACTGATGTTCATGTTCTTCAAAAAAATCAGTATTTAATAGGAACTATGTACAGTCTTGAATTGTGAAAATGTGGTGCAAAATCCATACAGATTAGCATACCTTAATTTTTTCAGCCTTCTGCCGCACCCAACGCTGCCTCGCCACCTGTATGATAGAAAATGCGATGAATTAAGTGCAAGCAGACTATGTATGAGTGCAGTATTAACGAAACACAGAACGGAAAGCTGATGAATGTTAAAAACCTTTTATTTACAGTTGGGGTGCAATATCCTTTTATTTTTGGATTTCCCAAAATTATCTTTCATACAAACTTTGTCCTGACAAATTTATTACGACCACAACAAAAAAATAATTAGCTAAATATTGCATGGTCGTTCTGAAGTGATGTGCTTACAAATATTCGGCAATTGATTTTTATTTATATACCTATAGACAAATTAGTTGATTCGGCTCTACAATCTTGTTGCCCCACCTCACAGACCTGTTTAACACCATTCTTCACACGGGCATAGTTCCAAAGTCAATGTTTCATTCTAATATAATCCTTCTGCAAAACAAGGGCGAAAAAGGCGAACTCGTGAATTATCAGCCAATTAGTCTTACGTCTCACATCTACCAGGTGTTTATTCTTTTTCTTCGCCGTTCCCTCACTGCTGAGGATCGCGACTACATACGACGCGGCTCCAAGTTTTGTGGTATTTTGCAATGTGCTGCCTCCAACAGCCTTTTTCATGGCGTTAATTAAGGTCTTACATAATTGTATAGACATAAAACTGGATGAACATCAACCACCAAAACAAATCGGATTTCGACCCACTTTTTCTACAACTGATCAATCTTCAGACACTAAGCCAGATATTAGTAAAATACTCTGAGTTTAATTATTAAACTACTATAGTTGGCTTTCGTAGACTATACGAAGGCATTAAATATCCCGAATTAATCAGATCATTAGAAAACCAAGAACTAGCTACACATGTATGTGTTATATGCTCCTTTGAAACATATACCACAATAGCACCTCCAACATAAAACTTAACAATGCAGGACTTTGTTTTAGAATACAAAGGGGTCACCCGTTCTCTCCCAAATTGTTAACGAGCACCTTTGAGGAGATTTTTCAGAAGCTGGCAGTCTCGTAGAAGACCAAGGGCGTCGAAGTCGGCAATAAGAGACTAACACACACATGTCATTCAAATCAAATAAAACATAAAATACATACACATGTCGTTCCAATTAAATAAAATACAAACACATGTCAATATAATCAAATAGATTATAAAATACGTACACATTAAATAAGAAAATAATAATAATACAGAAATGTCAAGATGAAATAAAAATAACAATAATACTACATAATACGAGGGGAAGCACTACGATGAAGCTGCATCTACCTCTGCAACAAGGGCAGATCCCACCGCTCGGACAACACCTTCAGGACGCTGCTCGAGCTGCTCAGTAGGCGACTCATTAGAACCTCGGATTTGCCGACGATATAGTTCTTTAGCCCCCTCTGCTGGAATTGCAGGCCATGGTCCAAGACCTGAGCAAGGCTAGCCTCAAGGTGGGATTTGCCATGAATCGATCTATAACTAAAACGATAACTCATAGTACACACAACAATACAGTAATAAAAGGGTCGAAGTCGAAAATACTCAACGACATAATGATTGCCTGCCCGCAATCATTATGTCGTTGAGTATTTTCACTTGAGCCAGTTAGTTTCTTTCTAAAACAGGCAGGAAAGGGAAATCGATCACCGAATCTAAACCGCCTGGCAAAGCTACTAGTCCATGATGACGCTAATGAAGAGCTATATGCTGATCTCCCTTGTCACATATTTAATAAATATGTGCAGGGCTGCTGGGTTAATTGTTTACATAAAACTCGGTGTTATTGCACGTGAGACAACTTTTATCAGGAGAACCCATAGACTACTAAATCACAAACATAGACATTCATTCTAGAGCACAGATTATAATGTATGCAACACTCTTCAAATTTTCATTAAATTTTTAAATTACTACAAATCAAGTCTCTGAACAGGCTTATGAGTACGTGCTCTTCTGGCTGAACTAGAATAGGAGAATTAGCAATGTTATTTCTCCTATTCTAGTTCAACTAGAGCACAGATTATAATTTATGCAACATCCCTGAAGCGCAAACTCATCGATATGTGTATCGTGCCAATCCTAAGGTGCTCAGACATGGTCGCTCACCGAGTCGCAAAAGTTACGCTTGGGGATGTGCCAAAGAGTAATGGAGCGCAGTATTCATCATCTTCCTGCCCTTATCTCATGTTACTTGGGGTCGGCGCAACAGGTTTTTTTTTCCATTCTGTCCTGTCAGCCGTCACGCTATCACTAACTCCCTCTTCTTTCTATCACTCCTCACACAATCCATCCATCTTTTCTTTGGCCTCCCTCTCCCTGTACATCCAGCCACATTTATATTCATAACTCTTTTAGTTACATGTGTTTCATCCCTCCTCTTCATATGACCATACCAAGATAAGCGGCTCCGTTTCAACTTTTCTGTGACTGGCGCCACTTTTAAACTACCTCTAATGCACTCATTTCTCACTTTATCCATTCTCGTTACTCCACACATCCATCTCAACATTCTCATCTCCGCCACATGCAATCTTTTTTCATTCGTCTTTTCACAGCCCAACATTCTGATCCATAAAGTACGACAGGTTCACGGACTTATAGATTTTCCCTTTTAACTGGGGCATCCGTCGGTCGCAAGTTGTTCCAGTGACCTGTCGCCATTTCATCCATCCTGAGTTGATCCTGTGCGCAATGGAGCGCAGTATTCTGGGTTTAAAAAGAATAGATAGAGCACTGAACACCATGCTGCGCTCCAAAACCAGAGTTATAGACGTGGGCAAAAAGGCTGCCAGATTCAAATGTGATTAGGCGGGTCCCGTCGGTCGTATGTGACCGCTGGTTCACGCAATGGGTTGCAGAGTATAGACGGCATCGCCGAGGCCGGCCCAGTAACTGGTGGCGAGATAACTTTTTTTTTTTGTGGGGTGGGAAATCATCCAATGACTTCTCCCGCTCTGGGTGGAGCGGGAGGGCGTGTCAGACTCTTACTGACTAAAACCAGCCCTGTTCCTTCCTGCCTTTAAGTGCCCAGGGGCGAGGTAACTCTGTTTCGAATTTATCCTCAACCCCCGGGCAGGCATCGGCCATGACGGCCCCGTCCCTATTGCTGACAACTCTTTGAGGCGAGCGTGGAACACTACGCGCCGTCGACCCTCGGGCCTGGTGCTGATCGGACGGCGAGCTACCCATTACTCGCCGTCCGCAGGCCCGGGTCTACGGTGGCCGGAGATCGTCTCGCGGCGCCGGAAGTCCCAGGCGTCTCCTGAGGCGGCTGCTGCTGAGAGCGTGAGGGCAACTTCGTTGTTGATGCTCCCTCACGCGTCCCGCCTCCGCCTTCGCGAGCATTACTGCTTCGCATAAGGAGGAGACGGCTTCCCATTCCCTCTCGCTCCGTACCATGGCCTGAACCAGGGCAGGGCGCGAGAGGTCGCTGCCGCCTATCGCATCCACGAGGACACGGCGGGGCTCTGCCCAAGCGGGGCAAACCTCCACCGTATGTTCCACCGTGTCCTCTGGGCGATCCTCGCAGTGGAAACACCCGGGGGTCACCTCCCGCTTGATCCGAAAAAGGGACCTTCCGAAACAGCCGTGTCCGGTGAGGACCTGCGTCAGGCGGAAGGTGAGGGCGCCGTGGGGCCTCTCCAGCCACTCCTCAAAGAGGGGCACTACCGCCGCAATGGTGGCGCGCCCAGCGCGGGGTTGCGACAGTCGCTGTCTCCATGTCGCCATGAGATCTTGCCGGAGCTCTGTCCGCCGAGCCGGGAGTTGTCGCGGCAGCGGAGTTTCGCCCCGGCGTTTTGCCTCCTCGCGCTCCTCATAGAGGTTCGCGAGGATTTTTGCCTCTAGATCCCATGGCGATAATCCGGCAAGGAAGCTCGCCGCCTCGCAGGAGATCGTACGGTATCCTCGGATCATGCGGATCGCCATGACCCTTTCGGACGCGTTCAGACGGCGAGTCGATCGCTGCTTAGAGAACGCGCCCACACCGGTGCCCCGTAAAGGGCCATGGACCGCACGATCCCCGCGAAGAGCCTCCGGCAGGAGGCGTTTGGCCCGCTCAGATTGGGCAGGAGCCGCCTCAAAGCAGCCCCGGCCCTGTCCAGTCTGGGAGCCAAACGTCGGAAATGCTCGACGAAGTTCCACCGGCTGTCGAGGACGAGTCCCAGGTACTTCATCGTCCCCTCGACGCCGATGTGAACCCCTCCTACCGTTATCTGGGAACCCGCCGGTGGTGGCGAGATAACTTGGACGTGCACCACGAAAGAGTGTCTGGAAGGATATGGGGGGGAGGCCTTTGCCCAGCAGTGGGACATTATAGGGTAAAGAAAAAAAAGATTGCTTAAAAATGTAAGCATGGTTCTTCATACAAAAATAAATAAATTAACCCCTGGCTAAATAATATTATTCTTTGTCGCCGTTAACATCGTATATTAAATAATTAATAATTTTTTTCAGTGACAAAATGTGTGGGACTGAGTTGTACTTTGAACGTACGCATACCTGCAAGCATGGGCCGACGGCCGGCGGGACCCCCAGAGGGTTCCCCCGAAACTTCTTGAACTGTAATAAAGTAAAAGCGCTCACCTGTTGCGCAGCCTGCATCTTGTCGTGCTGGTTGCGCAGCTCCAGCTTGTAGCGCTCCTCCAGCGCCTGCGCAGATCGCTTCCATCGCTCCTCGAGAGCTCTCCGCTCGTCCACTAGCTGCTCGATGCGGTGGTTCAGGGTCTTCTTGTCATTTATCAACTACGAAGATAATAGAGATTCATTTGTTTACTATTTGGCAAACCCAGAAATAATCTTTTAAAGTGTACTGGCCATTTCTCTCCTTTCGAAGAGCTGAGTTAGATTTGCCCATCACCATCCAATACTGGACCTTTTTTAACCAACTTTAAAAAGGAGGAGGTTATCAATTCAGATGTTTTTTTTTATGTATAGTCGGTTCTTTTTTTTTTGGAAAAAAGTTTTTATTATAGTGTGGAAATCCTCATAGATGTCCTCCGCTCTGGGGCGAGCGAAGGATTCTGCCACTTTAACCGACTAAAACCACGTGGTGGTCAGCAGCTACCTGTAGCCGGGGCACTGGAGTGCTTTGTCATGCTTCCTCGGCCACGTATTGACCCGCAAGAATTTATGCGGGCCCTTGGTCAGTTTCGTACCTGATCAATAAAGTTCTGGTGTCTCTTGATGGTCTCCTCGCACTCCTGCTTTACTTTATTTATGTTGCGGATGGACTGCTTCTCCAAGTTGCTCACTTTATTTATCATCTGAAAATATAGAAATTTTTTTTTTTTTAACTTTTAAAGGACGTATTATACATACAACCCCTTTTTTTTGGTGTGTGGGAAATCATTCAATGACTTCGCCCGAGAGTAAATCTCTTTCGAATTTATCCGCGACCCAGACAGGCATCGGTCCTGGAGGACCCCGTCAGTTTTTACTCGCGGTCCGCAAGACCATGCCTACGGTGGCCGGGAGTCGCCTTGCGTCTCCTGACGCCCGGGGCGTCTTCTGCTGCCGCAGGAGACGCCCCGGGCTGCTAAGGGCGTGAGGGCATCTCCGTTGAGTCTCTCACTCTTGTTTCGCCTCCTCCCTCGCGAGCATTACTGCTTTGCAGAAGGACGTGACAGCTTCCCATTCCCTCTCGCTCCGTACCATGGCCTGGACCAGGGCCGGGCGCGAGAAGTCGCTGCCGCCAATCGCCTCCACGAGGAGGCGATTGGCAGTCGTGGCTTCTGGACGATCCACAGAGTGGTGACACCCGGGTGCCTGAAACGCCACAGGAACCTTCCAAAACAGCCGTGTCCAGTGAGGACCTGCGTCAGACGGAAGTTGAGGACGCCGTGGCGCCTCTTCAGCCACTCCTCAATGATGGGCCTTACCGCCGCACTTGTGGCGTGCCCAGCGCTGGGTTGCGATAGTCGCTCTCTCCATGTCACCATGAGATCCTGCTGGAGATTATACACCCAGGAGATGCAGTCATTCACAATTTAAAAAAAATTGCGCATTTGTACGACTTTTGTTTCTATCTGTACGATGGATATCTATTATTTTTCTGAACCAGGACCAGGCGCCTAAAAATTAATTTCTCCTACCTGCTCCTTGTGGTTAGCAAGACTCTCTTGCAACAATGCGATGCAGCAGGATCGTTCCTCCAGCTGCAGGGAAGCTGTCACCAGCCTCTGTGCCAACTCCGTCTGTGGCAGCTTGAGTAGCATCTCCAGTCTAACAAATAACAAAAATAAAAGGCAGGTTTAAATAAATAGCATATCATTATTAGCGGGAAATTTAAGTGTCAAGCGATTTTGAACCATATGCATTATGCAGCATAACAATTAACTGTTAAAATGACTTGCCCGGTAAATGATTAGGATAGCGCCCAAGTTTCCTGTTCCGAAAGGCATATGGACCTCCATAATCGACCAAAAAGTTATTGGTCATAGGGTTATTAATAATAGTTTGCTCTGTTATACTCACTTGGGCATAGTTTGAGGTGTAGTGTTACTAACAACGGATAGTGCGTCGTTCGCACTTTGTTCTACTTTCTCCAGAAATTCAAATATTTCCCTGAAAATGTAAGTTAGAAGATTATTTTCGGCTTGTGAATGAATTGCAAACTACGATCCATTTTCTTTTTTACTCACATAAAATTATCTTTGGGCGAGAAGCTTTCTTCCTCTTTCTTACTTTCCGGTTCAGAGAGAATCTTATTAGTAATTGCTGTCACAGGATTATCTGCGTAACTCTCAATTTCCTTCAGCATCGAGTAAATATCGAACACTGAGGACTGAGAACTTAGTTCCTTGGGCGTTTTTATCACTTTTTCTTCAGAACGGACAGGCGTCGGAGGTCTTGCCGGTTCGACTTTATCTTCAGCTCTTGAAGGCTCAGATTTCCGTGTCGCCTCTTCTGTTTCTTCAATTTCGAGGATCCTGGGAGAAGGTGCAGATAGAGACATCCACGAATCAATGTCTTTATCATTCTGAACGCTTTCGATCCTAGCACTCATAGGAGTTCTAATCGTGTACATGTTCTTCTGAGTTTGGTTCCTTATGTTTACCGGAATCGGACTTTTGCCGCCATTTTTAGAGCTCTTATTGTTCCATTCCTGCTTAAACCCTAAAGAACTTTCCGCTGAACAACCGTTGCTTACTTTCCTGTCAGTTTTCTTTGCAGGTTTAGGAACATTGCCATAATCCCCTTCTTTAACTTTCAAATAATTTTGTATTAACTCTTTGGTCGAAATTTTCGAAACGTCTTGTTTAGTCACTAAAGAGTTTTTGCTTTTTGTTGAAGATTGATCTGTTATGTTGCTCTCTTGAGAGCTTTCGCTAGTGTCTTTCTTATCATCAAAATTAGAAGCATCTTCGAACATTTTGTCTATGTTCAAAGGAGTGGGAGATACTGCATCTGTCTTTATATCTTTTATAGTAAGATCATGCAGATTGTTGATAGCTTCCAATTCTTTTTTGTAATCTTCAATAACTTTAGACGTATACGCTTTAGTGGTACTATTAATGAGATATGATGGGTAATCTAAATTACTATCTGTATTGTCCGATTTGATCTCATCTGTGCCTTCACTACTTCCAGGTATGGGTATGTCGCTCTTGCTGGGAGAGTTCTGTGGAGGAAGAGCAATGTGTCCCTCCTTTTTCAGAAAGAAATCTTTGTAGAGCAAGCGACTGTGATTCAATGGTTCCGCCCACTGACCCTTATCTGATGGAAACGTTTTTTGGTACCCCTTGTCGTTGCTGTTCGTCGAGACACTATCCAAACTTTTAGGTTGCTCTTCAACTTTATCATGTGAGCTAGTTTGTTTTAATGCCGACGTATTTGGTAGTGAAAAATTATGTCCGTAAAACCTATCATCATTAGCTCCACTGTCCGGATACCCGGAGTCTTTGGACGACGAATCTGTATGTACTATGGTGCTAGATAATTTATTTTTGTATGGATCAATTGGGTTCTTACGGAAATCATCGTAAAAGCTCGTATAAGTTCTTGGTTCGCACATGTAGCTCTGAGTGATTTTGTTATAATCATCGTGTTTAAAATCAGCCATATAAGTATTCCTTCCAGCCAGATTTTCATCATGGTCACCTTTATTGATTTTGTCTTCAAGGGAAATTTCTGGAGATAAGCTGGACATGTGCTGAGAAGGGGCACTTTCACAGTCCTGTGTGGTTTCTTCTTCCACTAAGGACAGCTGTTGTTTGGACACAGTCAGTCGGCGAGAGTAGGTGTCTATAGCCTTCTCCACCTCTGACTGTATGCTAGAATCACTGTATGCCCTTTGTCCGAATTCTGTTTCTTTTTTCTCAGATTCAAGAGGAATGAAGTATGATTCATAAGCTCGTGTTTTGAAGGAAGGTGATAGACATCTCCCGTGAAAAATATTTTTGTTTCTAGTCGGAGAATGACCCCTCTCAATAATCTTAACTTCTAATCCATATTCTTGACTAGTAATATTATCTTCGCTTATTGTGTTCTCCATAGGTTTTCGTGACTTTTTAGCTATGTTCCTGTACTTAGCAAAGTTCTTTGAGTTGTTGTTTTTCTTTGTACCCAGTTGAGCTTTAGCCTTGATTTTAGTTCCTAAACTAATGAATGTGTCTTCTGAACCATAGTCTGAAGCGTTGCTGCAAATATCTTTGTTCTTATGAGAATGAGCTTCAATGGCTTTTGTGTCTCTAAGTAGATTAGTTGTTGGCGCAACTATTTTAACAGTGGTTGGTGAATCTAAAAATAAAATTACTCCATATTAATTCTACTAAAAAGAAGATTTTTTAAATATTATAAATGTAAAATATAGTTTACTATTATAAGACTGCAATAATTCAGCACTGAAAGCTTTTAAAAAACTTCTGGTTGATGGTGCTCGGTCTTTTGTATCGGCTGAAAATGGTCTCTTGTATCTCTCCGGCTGGTCCTGCAACAAAATATTTGCAAAATAGATCAAAAGAAACGTTATATTCAAAGTCCATTGAAGGGTGAAGATTAGAAAGGACACATATAATATGGCCTGACAAGTATTTTTTACTATTATATATTTATTTGTTTTAATAGATTATAACTACAATACATATTATACTAAACTAATAAATAACTTAATAAATAAAATATGTACAAGAGGCATAAAAAATCCGGTAGGAGTAAAGCTCATTGGGCATCAAAAAATTCGTCCACCTCGCTGTCAATGGGAGAAGTGCCCAGAACGCTGGCAGCTTTGCCACGTTGAATGGCAATGCTGATTCGTTGGCCGAAAAAAAGTCCAACCCTCTGGTCACGTGAAGAGTCGACTAAATGTTTGCCGATGTCACGGAAAACTCGATGAGCAAGTTATTTAATGTTTGTAATCATATCACTACATATCATAAAACAAAGTCCCCTGCCGTGTCTCTACATGATAAACTCAAAAACTAATAAATGGATTTTCATGCCGTTTTCACCATACAGAGTGATTCATGAGGAAGGTTTAAATAGGTGTATTATTTTTAGTGTCTCTATTTTTTGGGTCTCTAGTAACAACTATAAAAAATTTACTATATTATGAAGCAATTCATGAACTACCTAATCATTTTCAGTCTGTCACACTTGATGCTCAAATAAGCAACTGCAGGATAATATCAGGGCAGAGACAAAGGTGTTGTGCCAACTAATTTATTTTGCTAAGCATACTTAATACTTATGTCATGACAAGCTTAGTACTTAAATGTAACATTAAATACCACATTTTGTCTAGAATCATGAGCTAGGGCCGTACATAATAATAAACAAAACCTAATAATCTGAACATTAAGGTTATATAAATGCTCCAATTTTACCTGTTATCTCCCTACCTAAATATGTCAAAGCATAAAATATGGTCTAATAAATTTAAATGTTTGAATTTTAATTCATAGTATCAATGTTCAAAAACATTAGTCCTATAAAATGTATTCGTAATTTTGTATGCGTGACATTATGGTGCACGAAATAAATCAAAGATTTGAAAGGGGAGACGGATCACCATGGCTACAACGTTTGTTTAATCATAGAGCTGATTATGCCTAAATAATTGGAGCCGATTTTACTATCATTTCAGACTTCATTTCAGAGATTTTCTACGTAATACAGTAGGTAGAACAAAGAGCAGATCATATTATTATTAATTAAGTAATTCCTAAAGAAATACATAGACTAATTTAGATTCAATACCGGTGTAATGCAAACAGTGCTTTGTAGCGCAGATCGCGGTCGGTTCCGAATGTTCCTTTTATCGTCCTTCTTCTTGCCTCTATAGGATAAGTTTACAGGCGAGCCCAGAAGCCGCAAATTATTATTTTCTTTCGACATTACACACACTTATTAACGACAAACTGACTAATTTATCGCTCCACGAACGACTTCAGTGACACACATTCTGTTTATTATTTTATTAGTTGTCAAGGCGTCCGTTGCTAGGCAACCGTCCCGTTCCAGCTATATTTCTCAATGAAATTTAAGTTGTTTAGCTTATGTCAGTAGATTGTCTTTTTACATTTTTTATCTTTATTATGGTTAATTAATTAGAAAATAATTATTATTTGATGTTTTTGTTAACATCATGTGTAAATAAATATAAAATGTTTCAATAACGTGAAATGACTCGGACGGAAGTTAGCTTCTATATGCATAGTGCACAGAGCACTAAGAAAAGAATACTGTTACAGTGTTACAACTTTACAAGACATGCGATAAAACTACCTTATGGTAGTAAAATAAATGTGAATTATTTTCAATATTTTAATAACCACTGACGGGTGTTTCCAGCCGCCTAGCTAACTAGCTATTGGTACTTGGTACTAAAGGGTAATTTCAATGTGTACGCGTAGGCGGTATTAAACTAAAAAACTACATACATAAATTTAGTTTTGTGAAACATTAACTAAACGCGTAATGTATTGACGTCATCGATAAAAATACAGTCGGTTCATATAACATTCGCCTGGAAAAAGTATCTGAGTTCGGGCCGTCAAGTCGATTTCAGTTGAGTAGAACCTTGAAAGGCATTGCAATCGCATCGCACTTCGTAAACGCGTTCCGTGAAAATATAAAGTGCAAATCAAAAATATTGATCGTGAATTGAAGCTTCAGTGGTTATTGTGTTAAAAATATAAAAATCAAACAAAATGTTCAGCGGAATCGCAGGTGTGTATTTTTTTTTGTTCTATGAATTTTTGTAACACGATTTTTTAACAATAGAAATTTTCTGATTTAATGAAAAATGTACCAAAACTTTTGCAATCAGTAATATTTTTGTATTATGAAATAAAATGCAAGTGTAGAATATTGATTGGCCTTTATTTTTAGTTCCAAATTAGCACTTTCCAGTAAGTAGTATTAGTCTGTAGAATTATTTTTAACACTGCATGCTAAAAAAGACTTCCTCATTTTTTTATTTTAATAATGTAATCATTTGTACATCTGTTTAATATATTGTAATTATTTTGTAACACATACTTAAGTATGTACATATAATACCTAAAACACTAGCAGGCACTACGCCGTGTCATAAGTAAAGGCCACATCTTGGACACATCTTTCATCATAATTTCCTATTATCATCATACGAATACGTAGGGACTCATGGGCCACATTTATACAGCACACGTCAATAAGTTATACTTAAAAGCTAAACAATAAGTAGAGTAGTTACATAAATAACTCGTAGTTATGTCGATTTTTATTTAAATAAATTTTGCTGTACCGGTTTAAATTATAATATGACTGGATTCAGTTACGTCACTACGTCTTTTATTGTAATGCACCCACGCTGAAGAAGTGCAGAACGCCGGTTTAGGCCTTGACTGACGGTCTACGTTCGGGAGTTCACATCCCAACCGTTGCCTCTTGTAAACCTATGAAAAAACCTGGTAAACCAGTAGGGAGTACCCTGTGCTAAGTACGTTATTGGCAGCTGCAAGGTTTAAGAACAAACTACAAGAAAACTAGGGCACATGATATAGGTACATAGTTTGACCTTGGGGTAGAAATATTGGGCATGAGATGTACCTACCTCTAATCATACTGAATGTTTGATGAGGATGAGCTTTACAAGATGCCAGCTTATTACCGGTTGCACGCTGTCACTTTGTCTACGAAAACAGCCAAAGACTTGAACATAATTCAAAGGCACTGCTTAACTATTGAATTGGACTATTAAAAAGACCGCAGTAGTCCGCAATCCGCAGTAAGATGGAGGATCACGTCATTTTATGGTAGCGCAGACGGGGGTTAAACTGCGTGATGCGACATAAATTTTCCAAAGTGAGGTTGTTTTACTCAAAATTGTGGGTTTGTCGATTTCGATCCTCTTGATGTGTGATTATCAGTATCACTAAGAACAAGCGCAAGAAGTACATAATTAAACTTAGGAAATACTGAAAGCTTCTGGATTCTGATAAATAAGACTAGATACAAGGACTTACGATACATTTATTATTTTTAAAAGTATATTCCCTCGCAATTAATGCATGCATTCGCTGAAACCATTGTTGGATCAGTTTTCCGTAGGGACCTCTTCAATGGCTTCATGAAACGCATTCACCATCAATGCAGGGCTCGTAAAACGTGTGCCTCTAAGTTTGTCTATAATTTTTGGAAACAAAAAGAAGTCGCAGGGTGCGAGTTCCAGGCTGTAAGGCGGATGCGTCATCAGTTCCACATTTGAAGCCTTCAAATACGCTTCCGTTACCTTAGCGGAATGTGACGATGCGTTATCGTGGTGAAGGAGGACATTGCATCGAGGACGCTTTTCGCGAACTTTTTCTAAGACTGGGCAAGCAAGTGTTAACGAACCAATCTGCAGTCACTGTCCTTTGATCTATGATGTAATGTCCTGATTTGCCTAAAAAAGAAGCAACCATTTTTCTAACAAACTTTCATCGCCAAATCTTCAAAAGGAAAGAAAGCAGTACACCCAGGTTTCGTCACCTGTCACGATTCATGCAGACAGCCAATGACTGTCCTCCGTTAAACTTTTTTATCATTAATACGGCACCACTGGACACGTAGTCGTGTCTGGTCCTCCGGTACTTATTCATTGAGTGCAAAACTTCCGAACCTTCAGATGCAAATGTAAAATGTTTTGCACTTGTCCTCATTCCAATGCTTATCAAAGTACGAATTTGCTGACAAGTAATTTTTTTGTTAGTTTCGATAAGTTGTCGTGCGGTGTCAATATTAGATTCTGTAACCGCAATCGCCGGTCGACCTTCACGTACCACCTCGTCATGGAGATCATCACGTCCACGTCTAAATTCTCCAAACTACGAATACACAGACCTGCGACATGGTGCTTCATCACCAAATGCCAATTGAAGTCTCTTGTTGACTTAAGCCACAGCGAAAATCAAAAAAATCATTGAACAAAAATGTTACCGAGTTAATTTCATTTTGATAGCGACACACAACTTTAGAAGCTCACAATGAAAAAACAAATGACAGTCTAGCAAATTAAAGAGTAGGTAACATGTTCCCAAAGAGTTCCATTTTCGAATTCCATAATTGTTTTTTTTTTTTTCTTTTATTGTAATTGGCCAGATCCAGAAACTTTCAGTATGCCTACGTATAATAAAAAGCCGCATTTATGAAGAAAGCAACTGCATTGCAGTGCTATAAAATCAAATACAACCCTGAACCCTTCGCATTTTGACTTTGTACGGAAAAAACAAAAGAACATTTCCGAACCTTTTATGAATTATTCTCCTCTTCTATTTCAGCCTTATAGGACTTTCGTACACAGAATACTCATACCTATTAATCGTAACTTCCAGGTTGCCGGTTTCTCTTGCTCGCAATTCCATTTGAGAGAACCTTAAATATCCGAATCCGTCTCTCACACAGAGCACAAAACATGAATCATGCACCTAAACGTAAAGAATGAAGTTTAATACCTACTTCCTTAATGACTTTTTGTTGAGTCATTGCAGCACTCTTAACCGATGGACTGATGTCATTGTTAATCATTTAACAACATTTAGTTGCCTTACAGTGATTCTAATTGTCATTCAGTACCTGTTAATGGTAGGTAGACCACATCGTAGAGGAAATAAATTAAGTAAGTATTTGGCTTAGTTTATGAAAATGCAGTAACTATGTTGTGCACTGCGGCAATAGTGCGCCAGTAATGTCATAAAGACTTCCTTTGGCAAAGTTTTTGGGTCATGAAAGTCCCCCGCATCGCAAGGTTATTGCTATTGGTTAATAAAATATGTCGCGTAGGTACGCGGTTTTGTAGCTGGACTTGATCAAATTCATAATCGTATTATTTTTTTCTCAGTAGGTCAGCAATTGGACCGATGTATAACTATCTAAGTTCAATTCTATTATGTTCATAATATCACTTGATATTATGAACTTAGTAGAATTGAAAACATTATTATTAGTTCTTAGCGAACTTAAAATATTTAGAAACAGGCACAACCAGCCCTATTACCAACCTACTTAGTTTGCTAAATCTATCGACTAGCCGACTACAAATACGACGGAATCAGTTTGATCAGATAAATGTTCAGTATCAAGATGCTACATCTTGACACTGAAACAATCCAAAATTGTTAATTAACGGTGATAACCGAACAAAAATAAGCCAAAAATACATTCGTTCTATTTTTAGTCTGTAGCTGTCATCGCACAGATAAACGAATGGAAGACATGTCAACAGTGGAATGTGTCGCATTGCTTCGGTACGTGAGACGGCCCGTGATAACACGTTAGAGTAAGAGTACAAGTAGTCAGGAGCGTGACTGCGTGCTGACCCGAGGTCCCACGACTGTCACGCTCCATCGGCACGGGTGTCGGGATGACTCTGTCGTCATTCTCGCGTGTATCACTGCGATAAGCGACGATCATTTGTTTATTTACGTGAATTACGTTATTTTTGATCTCGTCTCGTCGGTATCACCGTCCTTGGTACGGTCGATGTTACAGTCTATTCAGACTACTCAACTGTAAAGTTGCCTGAGACCTACATTCATCAATCTGGAAATTGACCTAGGTTTAATTCAAACAATTTGTGGATGTACATTTATAGGTAAAGGCAAAAAGTGTTTTGCCTTTGTGTTTTCTGCCAAATAGTACATTCTGAATTTTGTAGTATGAATAAATAGTTTAAATAATAAAATAATGAATAAATAATCAGTAGTAATATTAGAATAACGTAATAACCAGTTCTGTGACGCAGAATCAAACAAAATCTTTGTAAGACGCAAAATCTGGAGTTATGAAGCAGTAATGGAACTACGCAGCAAACACGCATCGTCCATTCCTTCTACAAAGTTCTTAATGGCGTTATAGCGTTTTAAATAATTTTACGCCCCAAGTCACGTTCTCATTCGGCATTCGCGCCAAAACTATAAAGTAGGAAATGGATTGCTAATTAACTAGTGCTGCACTTTTGTAAACTAGTATCATACTTGTAAAATACTAGTGTATAGATACTCTAGGCGAGTACGTGACCCATTCCGACTCTGTGCCTCTTTCGTTCATCATTCGTTCCGCTTGTTATTTTTGGTGTAACAATGTAAAAATGTTATGTTTTTTAAAAATCGCGTCCTTGCTAAAATATTTTTATTTTATTCATAAAAATGATGTAAGTAAACGTGCTTGCCAAAAGCATGATACATCAATGTGAACATCGTAAAATGTAACTAATTTGATCAACGAATCCACGTTTGTGCAAATTATATAAAATGTAACCAGAAAACTATATTCGTGCTCCCGAAAATTTTCAAACTTCTGCAATGCGCTCTTTCACCCTGTTGTGAAATCTTATACAAGCTGTCTTTTGTTTCTGGGATTACGTTATCAAACTTTGGATGGAAGATCTGATGAAAAGACTTTTTATGTAACGATAACGTTGACTATACCAGAGTATTGTTCACGGGTTCAATCGAAGCAATAATGATGGTGAATGATGTGAAGCCGGCTAATATGATTGGAACGCAGTAAATGTCTAACCAACAAAGAGCGGATTGACCGAGGGTATGTGCACTGACCAAACTCCACATGATACTGAGTCAGTATCGGCTGACGTTAATTAAATTTCTTACATTTCTGCGGAATTAGAGCTATGCACTTGCCAGTATATGCAAACAAAGTTCCAATGGAATTGATGTAATACAGAAGTGATTATCCGTGATTAGAATAATATTAGGCACAGTTGCAGCAATGGCATATTTCTTTAAACCCAGCCGAATAGAGAGTAAGTGTGCACTACATCTTCAAAGAATAAGTGCACGGTCTGAAGTTTGATTTCAGGGCCAGTAGGACGAATCGAAACAGTTAAGTAAATTATGATTCACTCGCGCGAACTGCGGAGTGGTTTGTACGGAATGTGCTTTGTTTACGTGCCAGATATTACGTTACTTGGTATCGAAGTATATTTAGCGTCTGCTGGTACGTTTGGTGCAATGTTTTGGTTCGACAGTTACTTGCTAGTACGGAGTAGCAAGCAGCGAGTGATTATCAGCAATCAGAAAATCTGGTTGAAGACAGGGTAGAGTTTACTGAAAACGGTTCCATTGAAAATATTAAGCTATGAAGGTTTTTCTGAAAAAGACAGATTGCGATAACTTCAGGACCACGACTAGCCTATCCCAGATTAGAATTAAAAAGAAAGGTGATAAACCAGATCCAATGTGCCGGACACGATTCCAATCCAGGGCTAACCGTTACCCCAAGGAATTTCCTACAATTGCGCCATGTTCAATCTGACCCGAGATCTCATCTTATGTTCAAGAGTCGCGCTGGCAACCAGTCTAGACTAACGAGGAGCTAGTTAAGACAAAGATCGGTATTTTCCTCGGCATAATAGTCTCCTATAGCTATCTCAGATGGCTCTTTACTCGCTTTGCTCAGCGAGAAAACCGTCTGAAGGTTTTTTTTTTAAATGAAAATGTTTAGTAGTGGATTCGTTCAGAATTTTCTAAAGTGATGATGACACTTTTGTTTAAATAAGTCGTAGAAAGTTTGTTTTCTTCGTCTAATTTAAACACCAATGCCAAATCATAAAAAAATACTGAAACGAGTACAAGTTTTTAATTATTATATCTTTACCTATAACGTCTTGTCTCGTGCTAAAGTCCAGACTTTGAAAAACTACTCGTGCGTTGGATCACTTCGATCAACAATGTTGGATCATAAGTGCTTATAGTGTATTGAACTCTAAAAGAGGTAGGTACGGTAGGTAGATTCTGAAACCGTTAATATCGTTTGATAAATAGTGCTTGGCATCCCTACGGACAATGACACACAGCAGTCAAAGTTCATAGAACGCAGACTACGTAGGTAGCAACATAAATTATGATTATTCGAGGAATGAATTATGCTCTGCGAGTAGGTGTCGTACAACATGCTTCCACTCTGTCGAGCTGCTCAATTGTATTAATCAGTTGGTTTTGGCTCCTCCCGAGCTATCCGGGACGCTATTGGTCGATTTATGAGAGCACAATCTGAATCAGAACGGATAAAATTACACGCGAACCCAGCGTGCGAGTAATATGCCCAATTTAGTGTGGACGAAATTAAAGTAACGTAATGTGTTAAGTATGCGTTGCTTTAGGTCGACGTTTTTGGTGGACTTGAAGTTGAAATGAGGATCATCTGTGATTTTTACTTATACTTCAGCCGGTCGATTCTGTTAACAGCTCACCGTGAAAACTTAGGTGGAGTGAGCGTGAAGTGAACTGTCATTCCACCTTGATTGTATGGATTGACAACCCACTTCACGTTCACTTCACCTAAGTTTTCACGGTGAGATGTTACAGAATAGCACTACTGTACTGTAGTCTAATCACCCTCAGGAGTGAAGAATTCGCTCTTACAAATCGAACGTCGAAACTAACCATGATCAAAATTGCGATTGGTTAGTTATTATACTCTTTGGATTGGTTTAAGCTCGACACTGGCGCCACAAGGACGAGAATATTGTTATTTCTAAATCCAATATTTAAATACAGATTTGAAGAAAATTTTCCCTCAAAATCCCAAAAGCCATTGACAGATTAGATTATAAGTACAAAGTGTATTTTATATATGCTCGTATTAGGTAATCGACACGGTTGGAAATTATCATGATTAGTGTTTGACACTGTTTGATCACTCATTCCGTGGTCATTGTTGACATACTACGCGGTTTATCCCCCCTTCTATTTGCTTTGCTATTTTTAGCACATTTGCAGGTAATGTTTGGTAAGTTTACATCGGCCTTTTATATTGTTTTCGATGCGCACAAAAATACATGATGCGTCGAAAATAGAAAAATAAAAGATTTTACCACATCACTCATCATTAAGTACCGTACTGGTTAGCATTAGGTATTGGAAATGATCCCAAACATGATGGATGTATTTAAATTCTGTCTGATACCAAGGATATGTATGCCATAGAAAGTTCCGTTTCTCCAAGAAGCATCTCTACAATTTGTATTATACCTACTTAGTTTAGCTGTTCTGTAAATTCCTAATGTCTTTACTCCCTCTAAATGTAACCTAGTATTTATTATTTATTATATTCTTTATTGTACACCAAGCATGATATATAACTAAAGAAACTAAAAACTAAAGCAAATACAATGGGCGGCCTTATCGCTTTCCGCGATCTCTTCCAGGCAACCTAGAATGGAGAGTAATTGCCTGGACAAGATATGGGGCTGTCATTGGTGTGTCTAGTACCACAGTACTAGGCAACATTTTCATGATCGTGACTACGCAGTTAGGCAAAACACGCTTCTTAATCTTTCCTGTCTGAGAGTCAATCCTCCTTGCTAGGATTTAGACCTTTTTTGGGCAGTAAGGTTTTATAAAATCTACAACCTAACATACCATGTTAAGTGAGTATCAAATTCTGGAACCGTGTAAAATTAGACTAACGTTAAGCAATTCTCAATGGTGTGTTTATTGATCTAAGTGCAAGAAACAACAAGGAAGCGGATTTGAAGCAAAGTTGGTCGGTATTCAAAATAGGACAGGACCACTTTATTTGTTCATATTTGTTTGAAATTGTGATTATTTTAATGTTTTAAATTTTGGTGGCAAAACAAATGATGGTGCCACGATTTCCTTGTTACCTCAACTATTATAATTTTCCACTGACGATAGTAAAGATCAAGGTATGTAGGTAGTACCAGTGCCGGTGTGGGCTCAAGACTCAGCCCGTTCAAAGTCACATAACCAGTCATATTTAGTTGTGTTAATATCTTCCGTTTACAAATCACATTCCTGAATAATATCGACAACCTGTCGTAGTTCCGTCGAGCTCAATCGCGTCTGAGCAAGATAACACCTTTACCCTTCGACAACACATTATCAATAGGTCACATAGTTCAAATACGTCGAATATGCATCGGCTCTTTCAGTGAACAATGTCAACAAATAAAATTCATCGTAACAGAACAACGAAAACAAATCTCGCCGGTTGCACGATGACATCATCAAGGTCAGCCAGTGCCGGGGCCCGCCATTATATTAATATCCAAGGCTCATCGTGCCTCTCCTCCAAACACACCGCAATGTAAACAAGCGTGAAGAGGACAGACATAGCAAGCTGCGCAGGAATTCTTTCTTGGCGTTTGCAGTAATTAAGCCTTTGGGCATCAACAGGAATGTCGGTACCAACTTACGAACGATATGTAAGTTTGTAAGCTAAAGAAAAATGAATTATAGGTAAAGGGTAAATAAAAATGAAGAATACGAAGTACATCTACCCAAATTAGTTCAGCTCGGCAAAATTTGATTTGTTGCCTCTTATTTTCGTCTCTTCTCAGGTAATAACCTAATTTCGTATTCAACAGCTTTGAAGAGAATAATCTTGATTATCAAGCAAACCGGTTGAAAGAAAAAATAATGAAGTAGGTAGGTACTTACTTAATAATTTGATACCACAAGAACGTTGGTGTGTTTTAACCCGACAATGGGAAGTAAAAGACATCAGATCAAAGATTACCGTTTGAAGTTTATTTTACTGTTAGGTTTGATAAAATGGAAGCTTAATGCTACTATACTATTAATCGGAATACCAACAGAAGTTAACAGAACACGTTTTTCGACTTTAATTAACTCATTAGCGGACCATCTAGAAGTGTCTATTCTTGGTAGACAATGGGCACTGATCGTCATGACTCAGAGACGTTGATAGTAAATAGGAACAATACTCTTTCATCTTATTTCTATCCAGTCACGTATTATTTATCTATAAAATACCTGTGTTTTATAGTGATGAGACACGTGGAACGAATGATAAAAAAAATATCGTTCGTTCTTTTATATGACGTATAATCGATATACACCATAGTGTGACACTATTCATCGTGTATTTCTCAGGTGTAATAAAATCCTTTGTTTCATGTGACCTTGTGGTCGGTCTGTGGCTGACTAGTTGACTATTATACAATATGCTCTATGAGCCCAACTGAACGAACAAGTAATAACTATTTTAGTACAATTAAATAAAACCGACCGTTATTTAATTAAAACATGTACTACTGCGTGTTTTAGTACATTTCAAGCTAATCTCGTGTTCGATCTATTTCATAACTGACAATCTAAATTGAAAATTAAATTACTTTTTTGTTCTAAACGTACAGTTTGTATTTAAATCATGTTTCCAAAACGAAAATAAATAGTCATAATATCAGACATATTGTATTTAAATATTATGCGTATATTTTCTGAGAGTTCTAAATCTTGTAATGACCTCACAGGCAGTAGATGAATGTGAGTGTGATGTCATGTTACTGCAGACCGGATATTTATCTCAATTGGTTACAAGCGTGTATCGGTGAAGGAATCTGTAATTTATACCTACACAGTTCTGCGATAATGGCAGCTTAATTAGTTAGGACGCGCTCCAGAGATTACCTCTAATTCATTCAGAGGTAATAATGGTGCAAAACTGTGATACAAAAATGTGTGCTTTATAAGGTTCTGAGTGTGTCATTCCATGATATATTTATAAAACACGTTAGCAGTATTCGTTTCGACTGATAACATCTGGTTCGGGCCATAAAATTATAAAATATGTGAGAGCAAGCAATTTAAACTTTTGAACGCTTCACGTGGGCCAGTCGTGTCCTAGGTCACAAATGTTGTCGCAGTGCTCATAAAACCAGTCTAGCGCAGACCGATCGATAGCTGGACGTAGACTTTCAGGGCTTGCGAGGCCGAGACCTAGACTAGCAGGCGACTAATGATATTGATTGCTTTATACCTACTAGGTAATAGAGTTAGAGCGTGCGGTGAATTTTTTATAAGTGAACAAACACGTGCGCAATTTTTTTATCCATGTGATATGTTTCAGTCTCTCTGTAGCAGTAATAACGATGGCAATTCAAAGCAATCTGATGTAGATTGCAGCGTCATCCTCGTAAACTGTTATTGCTCGTTGAATTGCGCCAAGATCTAAAATGTACAAATTTTAATGGCTACTTCCAGACCTGCATTTCTTACTTTCATCGTATTACCTATACAGTTAGTTATTTGTTTTGAAGTATTATTCACAATCAATCTGCCCGCGCCTTTTCCCAACCATCTTGGGGTCGGCTTCCAGTCTAACCGGATGCAGCTGAATACCAGTATTTTACGTGAAGCGACTGCCTATCTGACCTCCACAACCCAGTCACTGGGTAATACGATACCTGATACTTGGTAAGACTGGATGTCAGACTTTCGGGCTTCTGACGACCCGTAACGACTGTCAAAGATCCACGATTGACAGCCGGGACCAACGGCTTAACGTGCTTTCCGAGGAACGGAGGAGTCTCGGTATGTAAAGATGGTCACCCATCCATGGACCAACCCCGGCAAGCGTAGCTTAACCTGATAGATCGACCCGAGCGGCTGTTATTACTTTAGCCACGAGCTCCACTACACTATATTATTAACAATCAATGAAAACATATTTTGTTCTATTACATACGTTAAAGATTTGGATCAAGTGCACTATGAGTGTATTTTTTGTACTATTTCAGTGTGTCTGTATGTTAAGAATTTCGCGCGGCCTGTTATCTCATAGGATATTTTTAAATCTCGGTAAATATAGGAAATTTCCGCGGACGATCGTTTCGCGTCATGGCTAGGTATCGTAAATTTTATATCTTCTTCGGCTTGACCGATTGGCTGCTGCACTGCGTGTCACGGGTTCGATTCCCGCACGGAACATATTTGTATGGGCTTATGTATGCGAGTTACGTGTTTTAGAATGCACCCACGATACAGGAATAATTCCTAGTGTGGGCCTGAAGAAAAGACTTCAATTGAAAAAAAAAAAAACGCACTTACGAGTCGCACTTAAAGAAAAAACCGGCCAAGTGCGAGTCGGACTCTCGCTCCGAACGAACCACATAGGTACTTATTTGCTAAATAGCTTGTAAAAAAACTAAAAAATCTTTTTAAGACAAACTTGTAAAAGTTTGTCTTAAGCTAGGCTAGCTTTACTGCCGGCCAAGTGGCGCCCTCATTGAATAAAAAATCGTAGCATAGCATAGAAAATAAATATTAAAGAATCGAACGTCACGTTTGTTACAAAGAGGATAAAGTATCTTTACGTTGTTAAAACAGGTCTCAGAATGTTTCGTATCCAAAGTAGTAGGCAAAACAGTCAGAAACGGCCGTTTTTGGTAACTATATAACGATTCATTTTAGAATTATGAAAAAAAAACTTGAGACCCTCACAATGCGCCCTTCCATTTGATATGTCGCAACAGTTTGAAAAACTTTATTTTAAATTTTTCGATTTTCACCCCAAAAGTGACCCCATATTCCTTAATAATGTATTTAAGTACGTTATTTGCCCGTCTTTGGGTCATTGAAATACACCTGTGTAGCAAATTTCAACTTAATCGGGCCAGTAGATTCTGAGTAAATTGGCTGTGACAGACAGACAGACAAACGAGGATCCTATTTGGGTTCCGTTTTTACATTCGGATATTCGGAACCCTAAAAAACAATAAGCACTGTCTATTCCGTCTGACACTTTGCTATAATAAGTACATAAATATTACCACTTGAAAGCTATTTGGCCCATCAATCAGCACGAGTTACGAAACAGCCGGGAAGCCGCTCGAGCGATGATCCCGAGTTGACCGACTCGCCACGCACTGCTCTATTTTCGTTCGGTCAATCGGTCGAGGCATCGGCCGACAGTATCGATTGACTTCGATTTATCAGTCCGTCTCCGTCGAGAGACAAGATTGTCACTGAAATATATACCTAGCTTGTGTGGTATTTATTGCAAATACAAGAGTTAAATGATAAAGTAACATAATTTATTAAGTTCCAATCCGGTCTTATCTAGATTTTTCTCTCATTAAATCTTATCTTATCGGTATTACATCAATCAGCTAAACTTTTGCAATTTTGCATAACAAAAGTTCAGATGGTTGATTTGATAACGGCTAGAAGGATTCGGTACGGAACTATGGAGACTATAAAATTCTGTAGTTTTCATTCTCATAGACAAGCATGTCAGAAATGCATGTAAGCAAGGTCACAATCCGTAAATTATCAGTTTATGTGTGAGTCATGTTCAAAAGAACTTTGAACAATTCGTGTCTTCAACATTAGTTTTATCTTAGGAATTAGAAGTAGTAAACATAAATCAATCTTGTATTCACCTTGAGATAATTTTGTATCATATTCATATCGTATTTATGCTGTAGAAATTAGAAAATCTTGAATTCTCTATGAAAGTACATGTTATTTGAACCTAGTATTTTTTTGTAAAACTATTATTGTAGATGCACGTAATCAAGTAATATCTGGTCACCCGTGTCCTTACACTATCACCCTGTTCGTCCTACTTTTATTCAGTATTTTAGTGACAATGAAAAATCACTGTTCACGTCACCATTTTAGCTAGAGGTAGAACTAAAAAGTAAAGCATGGGTTTAGTAAATTTTATTAATCATTGAATAATTTGTATAAATATGAATAATTTTTAAATGTATTTCCACGCTTACCGATAGACAAGAACCTTGGTGAGTTCTTTTATTGTATTATATGGATTTTTTCAATTATTCACACGATAACTAAATTGTAAAAATGTTATATTGTATCTCTTTTTATGTAACTGTTTGTAACAACGTAACAAGTGGTTGCGTTGTAAGCTAAACACTAATAAATGATGACATGTTATTTTTAGTTAAGGCAAACATTTATCATGATGGATTTACCTTCATATGCTTACAAAAGAAGCAAAACATTGGCAGGAAATTTGTTGATACTAAGCCCACGTAACCCATGAATATGTCGGGTGTCGTGGGTGTTCCGCAGGTAATTTGTGTCTCTGCCCACTGTAGAGTTACTGCCCTGCGAACTGCGAATTATTCTGATTAAACTGGTTTTAGTAACTGCGATAAAACATGTTCTGCGATGTACTCCACGTAAAAGCTGACTCAGCCACCTTGACCGGCAATTTCTGCTATGAAAATCAATAAAAAGGCGGCACTGTGTCGCGCGAGCAATATGGAACGTAATAGCTTCAACAAAATCGATAAAAGTTAGCTTTCATTTGTGTGACACATGAAGCTTAGCTGACTTATTTTGTACTATGTGAAGTAGTTTATTTATAAATATTTAAGTTTATCTTACATACTTATAATTATCTAAAATAACTTATTAAGTAAAAATACCGTGTATCTAAAGTATACATATTATATATATAACATTACCTATGAATTTTGATATTTGAGTGTCAGCTCACTGTCAGCAGTTGACATAATTATGAAAATATATTAACTCAATGTTATTCTAGGAGCAGCTTTGTTCACGAGTAAGGTCCCTTTCTATCGTTAAAGTTTATTGCCCATAGGATTCCCATTAGAATATATTATCATCACTAAACGTTACTGGATATTGTTAAACAAATATTTTACGACGAAGCAGTTACTCTAGTTTCCCAAAACCACCGTGAACTTAACTCTGATGCATGGAAGATCAAAGATAAGAAGTTCAGAATGAGTGAATGAATGAAAAAAAAAATAGGTATAGTTACTTTGTCAATATTTGGAATTCGTAATTATTTGAATTCGTAATTATGTAAGTATTAGGCTACCTACTGAGACTAATACATAATTCCAGACGATCCATTTATAGTCACATGATTAGAATAAGTATATGGACGTTTAAACTTAATTATAAACATGAACAGTAAATTCTCGTAGCATCGAGAATTAAGGTGAAAGCGCCAGGATAACCCGCGAAATTCAATTTTTTTTGTTTTTTTTTTGCAATTTGCAGGTTAGTATCAGGTTGTATGATGGTCAAAATATGATTCCCCGCCGTAGCAAGTACGTATTTACAGAACTGTAATCATTAAATTCATCAACACAACTCTCTCAGTTAGAATTGATGCCAAATGTCATTATTTCAGAAATACTACATTTGACATCAATTATAACGGAAAGAGTTGTATTGATGATTTTAATGATTAGGTAATTCTATAAACACATACGTGCTACGGCCGCGAATCATATTTTGACCAAGATACAACCTGACACTGACCTGCAAATTGCACAAAACGTAAGAAAATTTAAATTTCGCGGGCTACCCTGGCGCTTCCACCTCGAGCAAACACTAGTGCTGTGCCGTTACTAATCGACTAAAATTCCAGGGGCGTTCCGAAGCATCGGCGAGAAGACTGCTTCCCTCTTCGAACGCAAGAAGAAGGATACCGAGCAGATCGCAGCAGAGAAGGCGCAAGAAGCTGCACATGTGGTAGAAGACCAGATCAAGAAGACTGGTGAACTCATCGGTGGGGCTCAGAAGACCGCTACTGATGCTGCTGGCACAGGTTTTAAATTTAAATTTTCTTATGATAGAGTTATTTGTGTTCTGCTTCTGCTAGACAAATTAATTCAGTTAGTGGCCAAATTGAGACCTTTCCATATTTCTTCAGATAGGTACGTTGTGAGAAAATTAGTAGGTATTATGAGACTAACGTGAAGTAGTTTTATAATCTGCTGCTGTGTGTGTGAACAACTGGGTACAACTCCTACCTGACGCTGTTTACAGTTTTTTTTTAACAGAGCGATATTAAATTATTCCATGCTTTTTATATACTAATATAAAAGAAAACAATAGAATGAGTCATAATTTACTGTATTCAAGTTTGTTGTTTGTTGTTGAAGACAAATTGTGGCATAATACCGGCTTCAAATGGCACTACGTTCATCACGTGCAGTAGATTTTAGAGTTCTTTAGATACCTCTTTTGAACTTATCGGGAAACAGATAATATATTTTTACACTTTGATTAATTACCTGCAGTAAAAATATAAAACAGTTAGCAAGTGGAAAATTACTAAGATTGATGAAATAAAACAAATGGTTTCGTAATGTGTTAGATATAATTAACCTCTTTTGAGTAGCTCTAATATTGCATCAGAATCGTTCTAATCAAGCAGATACAAAGAAACAACAACTATGTATTTCAATGTTTACGTACTAATTGGAACTAATAGTCTTTGAATTGGACTAAACAATTAATACATAGGGCAAAAAGATAGATAGTGATTTTATCTGGTCGCAAGTTTTCCCCACCGTGCGCCACAAATCTGTGGTCATTTAAATCTATTTGTGGCACTGTTATTTATTTACGGAATTATTTATGATAAGAGGAAACCGATAGGAGGATAAGGACATTAAAAAGGCTGATGATGATGATGATGATGATGATGATGAAGAGGAAAGAGGGAGAAGATAAGGCGACCCAAACAACATACCTAGTGACGACGACGACGTTTTATCGTGACTAAAGTCACACATGCATGCTTATAGCGTGCATCCACTGAATACTGATTGTGTGTGCAGAGCCTTTAGACAAAATACTTTTCTGTTAACGCTAACGCTTCGTGCAAAATGTATGGCTAAGACATTACTGGGCGTGAGTAACGTGACAGTTCTCTGTCTAACGCTTCGTGCAAAACGTCGTTGCCATACATTTTGCACGAAGCGTTAGCGTTAACGTTAACAGGAAAGTATTTGGTCTAACCCCCCAGGACAGCTTATTGTGGCGTTACTTGGGGTGGCCAATACCCGGCTCTATTACTACGAGATTCACCAAGCTAGAGTTTTGTGGTGTTCTCTTTTCTGCCACGACATTCAGGACTCACAGAACCTGAAAAGTTAACTAATCCTGTTCTATTGTTAATTAACTAGCCGATAACGCAACGCACTCGGCCATTGATGCCCTGGACAAGGAGCTGTCGAAGGTGTCCCTGGCTGCCGGAGAAGCGCAGGACGCCGCCAGCAAGGCTCTCGCTGACAGCAAGAAAGTCGTAGATGTAACTAAAGGTAGGTACCCCTGATACGACTGTCGATTAATTCTGTGGTAACTATGGTTAGAATAGAGTAGGTAGAATACTACTTTATTGTACATCAAAGCAGTTAATCAATTAGTATAACATCTCAAGCTCCGCGCGCGTCACGTGTCGGCATCTGTCAGTCCCCGTTGACAGTCGTGTAACTACAGATTTTGTCAGGTTCCGGGCGTATGAACCTTGTCAAACTTTACAACCCCGGTGGCGCACGTGTGCCGCTAGTTTGCCTTGCCAAAAACCCGATTCACGCGTTTTAAACCGCTATTATCACTATTAGCCAAGGTCTTTAGACCTGTGACAAGGTTCATACACCCGAAACCTGACAGAGTCTGTAGTTACACGATGGCCGCCTGTCAACGGGGACTGACAGATGCCGACACGTGCCGCGCGCGGGGCTTGAGATGATAAACGAACTTAAGTTAAAAAACACAACAAACTTACAGAACTGTTTAAAAACATTAGTTTAGGTGAATTGATGTAAGTAGTTCACTGTAGTAAAAATGTTTTTTTGCTTCGTTCGTAGCAATTCTTTAAAATTTTAAATTTTAGTTTTTTTTTTTTTGTATTTGTAGATAGACACAGTAGAGTTGTTTTATAAGTTTTACTATTTTAGTAGTTTGCTAAATCCCATTTTTTGCAACCCTCTATCCATAGACACATTGGCAACAACAACTGAAAACGCGAAAAAGGCGGCAGAATCAGCATATAACACATCAAAAGGTAAGTTTTTCACATTGTTCGACTTCTTTTCAACACTTCTTCTTCTCTTCTTCTATCTGCATGAACTAACGTTGCACTTTTATAGATACTGTGAACAGTACGTATGAGAGTACAAAGAACGCGGCTAGTTCAGCCGTTGACACCGGCAAAACGTACGTGGACTCGGCGAAAGGTAAACAAAACATCTGGTCATCATGCCTTTCTTGTAAATGGTGGGCGGCGGTAATAGTTTTTGGCAACTGTTGCCAAAATCTGTAAGAGTTATTTAAAGGTCTTTGTTATTTGCTTTGTTTTAGCATTAATGGTTTTGGTTATACAAAAACAAATTAAATATGGAAGCAAAAGTAACACAAAGGATTACCTACATTATTTTGAATTTAGAATACTAATTTACAAGCGTTTACTTTGGCGTGTCATTTGTAAATTTTTAGTTGTTATTTTTATGTTTATTTTTATTACAATTGTTTTATAGATACAGTCACAAGCACTATTCAGAGTACTGTAGATACCACATCAAAAGTTGCTCAATCGGCTATCGATACCGGCAAAACGTATGCCACAACCGCTAGAGGTAGGTTTCACGCACATGTTGCCTAATTAGTATTAATTTACCTTTTTCATTTTTTTACTTTATTTTTGTATTTTTAGATTCAGTCGCTAATACAGTGAATAGTACCGTAGAAAACACAAAACACGCCGCTCGATCTGCCGTAGACACGACCACAACTTATGTAGATAGTGCCAAAGGTATTTCATAGATTTTTTTGTTTTTTTTTTTTTTTGTCCATTTGTTGTGTGTGTCTTGTGACTAAACACCGTGTGTTTTTGCAAATAATGCTTTAGATACAGCACAAAGTACGTTGCAAATGGCGTATGAAGCATCTTTGGGTGCTGCAAGCTCCGCTTACGGTATGGGCTTGTCCTATTTAGAGAGCGCTAAAGGTACCTATTTATTGGCTAGCAGTTTTTTTTTGTTCGAATGATTTTTTTAATATTTTTTGTTTGTTTTTTATCTTTTGAGTTACTTTATTTTAGTTTTTAAAAATTCTGAAAACTTATATTACGTTATTTTTACGCCGTAGATACAGTAGCAAGCACAGTAGATAGCACAAAGAAAACTGCACAGAGCACATTAGAAACTGGGAAAAGCTACGTCGATTCAGCCAAAGGTAAATACAACACTATATTCAGACTAAAATAGTGATGTCTAGCTTTAAATGTTCTGGCTTTAAAAGTCGTTTCATAAACTATTGTAATTTTAGATATGTAGGTAGGTAGGTACTGTTCAGAGCACAGTAGATACGACGAAAAATGTTGCTTAGTCCGCTGTTGAAACAGGAAAACATATGTCCTCACATATGAAATTGGCGTTTTTTTCTCACAAATCGAACGTCGTCACTTCTATGAATTAAAATATTAATCAATTACTTGATATTATATTGAATAATGACCGCCATAGACAACTGCCAGTAGTAAAAAAATCTTATTACTTATAGTTTATAAACAAAAAAAAAATACCTTAAAAATGACTCCTCTTTTTGTTAGCAGAAAAGATATTTGTTTTAACTTAGCCAAAACTTGTATTTGTTGCTTAATCTAAGTGGCATACGTTATCTTAGTTTTTAAACATTATTGCATAAAAGTTTTAAAACATTAGTGTTCATAGTTGTTTAATAAATTAAGAAAATGTATAGTATGAAAAACGCAACTTCTTTAAAATACTCATACAAAACGCTGAAAAAAAAATGCTAATATGTTAACACTGCTAAATGTAAATAAAAAACTGAAATCGACACACAACAAAACGATATATTAAGATTTAAAAAAAAACAATAACATTTAAGAATAAAAGCTACTTTGTTTTACCTAAGTAGGTATTTTTTAGGGTCCGTACCCGAAGGGTAACCAACGGGACCCTATTACTAAGCCTCCGCTGTCCGTCCGTCCGTCTGTCTGTCAGCGGGTTGTATATCATGATCCGTAATAGGCAGACAGCTGAAATTTTCACAGAATGTGTATTTCTGTTGCCGCTATAACAACAAATAATATAAATAAATTAAAAATCAAAGGGGGCTCCCCTACTAGAAACGTGTTTTTTTTTGGCATTTTTGACTCGATTTTAATAATGGCAACAAACGCGTATAATCTTGTACGTTGGTACGGAACCCTTCATGCACGTGTCTAACTCGCACTTGACCGGTTTTTTACTTAATATTGCTAATGCCTGAGCAATATACGACAGTATTATTTTATAAACCCAAGAGCTGTCGTAAAAGGCGACGAAAGTCAAACTATTAATAACATTGTGTTGACAAGTTTAGAAAATACCGCAAGTAAGAACCCAGAGAAATCTCGACGTGTTGCGGTTGATACTCATACAAGTGTACGTAACATTACTCGAGTATCCATTGCTAGAGATTTTAGCTCTCGAGACACGAGGTAGATATATTTTTTTCTCATTGACAGCAAGATCTGTAGATACGACAAACCATATTGAAAAAAAAAATCTTCAGAATGAATCATGTGGAAGCACCCGTGCTCAATTAGATAAAAATTGAAAGCTAGGTCATCCTAACTATTTCCGTTATTGAGAACCGATAAGCACTTACCTGGTCATTATCAGACCTTCAGATTGTATTATGTGGTAGCACCGGTGCTCAATTAGATAAATGATTCAATTCTAATCGCTAATTCAAACCACTTTTAGTTTTGCTTACCTATGCACTATGGTTTTATTTTTATATCACATTTTTATTGTTCCATCAAAGCTCAGTGCAATTTTTATTCTACGCTTCATAAACACTGTCCACGTGTATATTCTGCTTTTACCGTTCAATAAAATGTTATCGTAAATGCATTTTTTATAGATACTATAGCGAGCACTGTAGATACCACGAAAAATGTAGCTGCAGCCGGCTGTTGATAAAGGCACTGCCGCCATTGGCACAGCTAAAGTTTAGTGTTCGATCGAAATACGATTTTTAGCCGAAACATGAACCGAATGTTTGGCTCCTTCCCAGTTCGGCTAAAACCGAAACTCACGTAGTAACAGAAAACGGACAAAAATATAAATTTTGACTTGAGAGAGTTATCAGACCAATGAAAATTAAGCCCTTAGTTTCATAAAATACTAAATAAGATAATAAAACTATGATTATATAAAATGATAGCACAGACAAACAAGACAGTCAGTTGCAAGACTTGTAAGGTATCTATCACAACCTTCAGCGCAAACAGTAATTTCGGTCAAGCCGAATATTCGGCTACTTACTTTTTGGCCGAGACGAAACTCCAGCCGAAACCAGTCTTTTTGACCGAAAGCGCTACTAAAAAACACTACTACAATGGTAGTTTGTCATTAGATTAAAAAACATCTTGTTTTACTTGTTGTCGCTAATTTTTTGTTATCGTTCACGTAGATACGGTAGCAAACACAGTTCATACCGCAGTAGATACATCTAAAAACGTAGCCGCGGCTGCAGTTGACAAAGGCACCACACTTATCGGCACTGCTAAAGGTAGTTTTGCTTTGAATTTCTAATGTTATTTAACTAGTCACCGATTTAAAATAGTTTCAATTTAATCCATGATTCGAATCTTCAACATTAACTTTTGTAATGACGAATCACTAATCCAACATTTAATTTTATATTTGTATATGAATTGTCAATTTTTGATCAAAATGTTGGGTTAATATTTTCCTTAATCCCGTCGCATTGTCAAATTCAGTTGTTTACCCAAACGTTTTCGCTAATTTTCCTTGTTTGCATTAGATACTGTTGCCAGCACAGTAGACAGTACTAAAAATGTTGCGGCTGCCGCAGTCGATAAGGGTACTACATTCATTGGCACAGCTAAAGGTAGTTTTCACATTTTTTTTATACAACTTCATATTTATCTCCAGCAACCCATTTTGATTTTGTTTATTTTCCATGATTAGATACGGTAGCAAGCACTGCACAGACAACAGTAGACTCAACTAAGAACGCTGCAGCATCTGCAGTAGATCAGGGAACCACGTTCGTTGGCACGGCCAAAGGTAGTACACGACCATGATCTAATAAAAGTATAAACTGTTGTTAATAACTTCTTGTTCACTGACTAATTTTATTTATTCATATGTAGACACGGTAGCAAGCACAGTTAATACTGCAGTAGATACAACCAAAAATGTAGCTGCCGCCGCTGTAGAAAAAGGCACTAATGCCATTGGCACAGTTAAAGGTAGTTTCATTCTGTTTTGTAAAATATCTTATTTGTTTGCTTTGTGTTGTCGCTAATATTTAGTATTCATCCATGTAGATACGGTAGCAAGCACAGTTCATACTGCAGTAGATACAACCAAAAACGTAGCCGCTGCCGCAGTAGAGAAAGGCACTACACTGGCTGGCTCAGCTAAAGGTAGTTTTCATTCTGGTTTGTAAAACATCTTATTTGTTTGCTTTGTTTCGTCGCTAATTATTTTTTATTCATCCATGTAGACACGGTAGCGAGCACAGTTCATGCAACTAAAAATGTAGCTGCCGCCGCAGTTGAGAAGGGCACTACCGCCATTGGCACAGCTAAAGGTAGTCTTGCAATAGTTTTTATTTAGTTCATTCCCTCCAAATATTGCTGATCACTTTCCACTTGTGCTAATCCTCGCTATTCGTGCGTAGATACCGTAGCAAACACTGTCAATACAACGGTCGAGGGTACGAAGCATGTTGCCTTCGCAGTCGTAGAGCGGAGTTCCGCGATGATCGGCACTGCTACAGGTAGCTGGCATTTCTGTTGCTTGGTGTAATTATCATTTTCGTTGCCAAATGTGCTAATTTTTATCAATGTTTCATTTTATTTAGAAACTGTAGCAAACACTGTACACTCAACTGTAGATACAACTAAAAATGTGGCCGCTGCTGCTGTTGAAAAGGGCTCTTCAATAATTGGAAGTGCGAAAGGTAGTTTACTACTTTCCTTTCTTGCGTTCATCCTTAATGTAGTCTTTTTTTTTGTTTTATCTTTTTATTTTTGTTATTTTTATTATTTGTAGATACAGTAGCAAACACAGTTAACAGCACAGTAGATACGACCAAAAGCGTAGCTTCTTCTGCTGTTGACAAGGGTTCGTCGTTAATAGGAAGTGCGAAAGGTATCATGAAAATAATATGGCATTATTGATGTATAAAATATTATCTACAAAAAGTATAGTTTGAAATATGTTTTTGTAGATACCGTAGCCAATACTTATGATGCAACGAAAAATGCAGCAGCTTCTGCGGTAGGTACTGGTGTATCTTATGCTGCTAGTGCCAAAGGTAGATTGCCATTTTTATTTTTATTTTATTACATTTATTTGCTTGTTATAACTTTTTATTTTGCCATTTTTATTTTTATTTTATTACATTTATTTGCTTGTTATAACTTTTTATTTCCTTTCGTAGACACCCTATCAAATATTGTTCAATAGCACTGTAGAAGCAACAAAGAATGTAGCATCATCAGCCGTAGATAAAGGCGTATCTTTCGTAGGAAGCGCTAAAGATAGATATTTTAGGGTATTTTCTGTATTATTATTACATTTATATTATTATTCTTTACTTATTATTTTGTTCCTTTTTTTGTAGATACTGTAGCCAATACTTATGATGCAACGAAAAATGCAACAGCTTCGGCTGTAGGTACAGGTGTATCTTATGCTACTAGTGCCAAAGGTAGTTCACAACAATGTTATAACTTTCTCTATGTTTTATCTTTTATTTAGTAATCATTTTTTTTTCTTTTCATTCTTAGATGCGCTTGCTAATACGGTTTATAGCACTGTAGATGCAACAAAGAATGTAGCGACATCAGCAGTAGACACAGGAGCATCTTTTGTAGGAAGCGCTAAAGGTAGATATATTTTGGGTATATTCTGGCTCATTATTATATTTCACTATTAATTTTTCAACTATTATTTTGTTGGTTTTTTGTAGATACTGTGGTCAATACTTTTGATGCAACGAAAAATGCAACAGCTTCGGCTGTAGGTACAGGTGTATCTTATGCTACTAGTGCCAAAGGTAGTTCACAACACTGTTATTAATTTTTATACAGTGTGAGTCTTTATAATGTGCACATACCGAAATGAGGGAATCTGTGCTTAATTTTGTCTACGGAAAATATATTTAAAAAAATCATTTTTTTTTATATTATAAAACAAACGAAAACAAAACGGTGTAACTTTTAAGCTGAATTATCTATCGCGGTGAAACAAACTCCATAATGATTGGAAGTAGTAAGACTCATAAAATTAAAATTGTGAAAAAAAACTACCCTCAATGGAAAATAAACATGTTTTTTTAGCAAAAATCTGTTTTTTTTGTCATCAATTAAAAAATATTTAGATTTTTTATATTTTTTCCGTCGATAAAATTAAGCATAGATTCCCTTATTTTGATATATGCACATTTTAAAGACTCACACTTTACTTTTATTTACTTGCTTTATTTTTTCTTTTATTTGTAGACGCACTTGCAAATACTATTCATAGCTCTGTAGATGCCACAAAGAATGTAGCGTCATCAGCAGTAGATACAGGAGCATCATTTGTAGGAAGCGCTAAAGGTAGACATTTTTGGTATTTATTTTCTGTCTCATTATAAATATATATATATTCCACTATTCATTTTTCACTTATTATTTTGTTGGTTTTTTGTAGATACTGTAGTCAATACTTTTGATGCAACGAGAAATGCAACAGTTTCGGCTGTAGGTACAGGTGTATCTTATGCCACTAGTGCCAAAGGTAGTTCACAACACTTTTTTTTATACTTATACGAGTAAATATGTTTTACTTTTATTTAGGAGTTATATTTTTTTCTTTTTTCTCGTAGACACGCTTGCAAATACTGTTCATAGCACTGTAGACGCAACAAAGAATGTAGCGTCATCAGCAGTAGATAAAGGAGCATCTTTCGTAGGAAGCGCTAAAGGTAGATTTTTGAGTATTTTTCAGCATAAAGTAGATACTTGAAAGATACTTCATTCTTATTTATTTATCTTCATTTACACTATTTTATTTCATTTCTGTTTTGTAGATACCGTAACCAATACTTTTGATGCAACGAAAAATGCAACAGCTTCGGCTGTAGGTACAGGTGTATCTTACGCTACTAGTGCCAAAGGTAGTTTGCCACGCTGTCTATTTTTTTATTGTTTTATTTTTCCTTTTATTTTAGCATTTCAAATTTTTACTTTATTTCGTAGACACGCTTGCGAATACTGTCCATAGCACTGTAGACGCATCAAAGAATGTAGCGTCATCAGCCGTAGATAAAGGAACATCTTTCGTAGGAAGCGCTAAAGGTAAGATATTTTGGGTACTTAATTCTTGTCTAGTACTTCTCACCTTGTAGAATTTGTATTTATTTTGTATTATTTCACATCGTAGATACATTGGCAAGCACAGTAGATACTGCAAAGAATGCAACAGCCGGAGCTGTAGATACAAGTGTTTCATTTTTCGGAAGCGCAAAAGGTATTATTTTAAGCTTGTGAGTACGTTTTATTTTACAAGCGTTTATCTACCTTGCAATGTTTGTTTTTTCGGGTCAAATATTGGAACCTGAATGAGAACAACTGCCTCATATCCTGCTGAGTTGATTTTTTACATGCTGGTTCATTTACGATGACAATGAATTTTTATGGTAAGCATAGGGTTGCCAACCGTACTCTAAAATAGAGTATTGTAGTCTATTTCATGTAGGTGTACTATATAATCTGTAATACTAATAGAGTACGCTAAAATACTCTTTTTCACAATATTTCACAATATTTACTATATTAATACCAGTCATATATACCCACTGTCATAAACAAAAAATGTAACGTTTACAGTTAATAAGTTCGTTGAAATTAATAAAAAATAAACTAAAAAAATAGATGAATGTTTGGAGTTATACAATTCTTTTAAAAATGATGAAAAATTGTTATGCGCCGCAAAAGGCACAAATAATATCTTTTCAAAAATTAAAAAAAAAATGTAAGTAAAGTACTCTTTTTTTAAGGTGGTACTCTTTTGTAGCTCTATAAAGTTGGCACGGGTAGTTAGAAGACCGAGAATGTAACAACCTGTCTTTTACCCTGTCTGAAATCAGAAATTTCTCTCACTCCATTTCTTTTAAAAAAAAGTTGGCAACCCTAGGTAAGCATGACTTAGGCTGAATCAACATTCAGGATAAGCTCCAAATAGAGGATTCAACGGATAACAGCAAGGGACACGAATGTGTATGAATTTAAAAGCTTGTATATTTTTTTTTTTTTTACTATTTTAATTTACAATTACTCAAGATTAATCATTTTACATTGCGTAATTTGCTTGCGTTATAGATACGGTAGCAAACTCTGTAGATACGACAAAGAACGCCGCTTCTTCATTTGTTAACAAAGGAGCCTCTCTTGTTGGAGGTGCTAAAGGTACAAATTAACGATGTTTTTGAATGAATAAAGATGATTTCCTCGCCCTCATTGTGTTTAAACTCATTTCAGAATCCTATAATTACTCCATACCTACCTACTTACAATTGTGTTTACAGTATCCATAATTGCATGGTTTTGTCTGCATGCGGCATGCTCTTTAAACTGTTTTTTTTTTTAAATTAATTATCTGTTTTAACATTCTGTTGCTAACTTTCTGTAGATACAGTATCACACACACTCTTTAACGTAGCCGATGCTGCAGAGACGAGGTAGACGATGTCGCAGAATCTGCTGGAGGTAACAATTCATAATTAACTTTCTTTTATCTTTTACTACCCACCTATCTTTTACTAACGGTGATTGGTAACAATAGAACTTTGTGTTTTAGCTAGTGAAAACTAATTCAACTATTTTCAGGACAATATTTTTTTTCAGATTTTCTCGTACTTACAATTTTTTATACTGTTATACTCATGCATATAATGTAGATAGACTTTATCATTTTATTAAGTATAAAGGACTACACTATCCAATTTCAAGGGAGCCAATCTAGGAAATCGGAAGGTGTAATAGCAGTTAGGAGTCCAATTTAGTGAAGTGCCATCGCTAGCTTCTAACTTCCTAGTTATAGTGTTCCGAAATTGGCTTCCTTGAAATTGAATAGTGTAATTGAGCCTTAAAAACGTGTGAAGTGTGTGTAAAATGCCTGTTTTACTTATTGGACCAGAAATACAACTTGATCTAAATAAAATAAATCCTTATAGGTTCAATTCAAACCAACTTACAAAGGCCCAAAGAATCATCAGAGAACGTATTCGGCGAGTGTCAAAGGACTGTTGAAGATACGACGGGTACTCATAGTGTGCCGCTTTATTTACGGCTTTTTGAAACACTTTCAATTTTAATCAAAGCTAATTCGTCTTAGATTCAGAGTGTATTTTAACCTTTTTTAATCTGAAAGCAGTCCACATCGATAGAATTTTATGTTGCTCATCAAGGGCCGTTTGCAGCCTCGGTTATAAACGTATCAGTCAAGTTAAGTTAAGACCTGAGGCTGCGCAAGTGAATACAACTAGCATATAAAGCATAGCATAGTCAGCCTTGTAACATTTACTGCTGTGGTCATAGCTAGGCCTCTTCTCTGTGAGAGGGAATGGGCCTCAATACACCACGAGGGCCCAGTGCGGGTTGGTAAATGTCACATATCTTCGATTCTTTAGTTCTAGAACATGCCAATTTCCTCATGATGTTTTCCTTCATCGTTTTGAGAGCAGTGAATACCTGTAACCTCAAATCTCATACTGAGGCACTCTTAAACAGTCTAGTCTCTACTTAGCAACTCATCGACATATTTTAAAAAGATTTTATTCTGATACATACATTTGTACCTATTGAATTTATACATCCACCGTCGAGTGGAATAGCAACCATCAAACTTCTCCTAGCGTCAGCTAACACTGTACGAGTCCATAAAATGTTATAGCCACTTTTTCTTTGTCTTATTGTGATTAATCAATAAAATACCACTTCTCTTTATGTAACTTGCGCTACATAAAAGGCACTTGCTCACGTATCCCTTCTATTTATGGACAACTACTCCACAGCTCCACATATTGATACAACTTTAGAGATCTAATAATAAGTAAATTGTATTTTTATCGATGTGGACTAGGCGTGTTTCTCGTTCTAATACAAACATCTTTGATTGAGAAAATTTATTAACAACCTAATTAAAACAAGTCACTCTGTGCATAGGGCGTATATCACTCGTTACCGTAGGCTACTTTGTCTATAAATGACATCATATACTCTTCTTGGTAAGACTGAACTTTGAGACATCCTGATCATGTTGACATGATCAGAGTTCAGACTGTTACTCAGAACTATGTGAGTTCAATATTAATAGAGTTCATTTTAAAATATCTTGGCTTCCCAACCTACATTTGTATCGTAACCTATGTTATTTTACTCAAAAAAAGGTTCTTTCAAAGCTTAGGTGTGAAAACAGCACGCGATATCGTGTCGTTCATTGAACAAGGCTCTTTGTTGACAGACACGTTCAACGCATCGGTGGACGCCACCAAGAAGGCCGCGGAAGACGCCAAGGCATATGCTGCTAAGGCCGCTGAGGATGCCAAGGCACATGCTGCTAAGGCCGCTGAGGATGCCAAGGAAAGGGCCAGGAATGCTGCAAGGCTGCTGAAGACGAGGCAAAGAGGGTTGCTAGTAAGTGGAATAACAATTCATTATTAGACTTCACACTGCTGGGGCACAGGCCTCCTCTCTTTGAGAGGGTATGGCCATAATCCACCATTGGTTAAATAAAAAAAGTCTGGTTTAAATTGACGTCTTTGGTTATTTCCCATCCGCTTATGTCCCGAAACTACTGAGTCTAAAATTTGAAAAACAAAATACAGAAAATAGTTATTTAAAAACCCAATTTTCACAGACGCAGCCGTAGAAGAGTCAAAGAAGGCAGCAGAAAGGCGGCTTCAGACGCCAGCAACGCATCCACAGCTCTGTGGACAACACTCTGAAGAGGGTGGAGAATGCCACTGATGAGGGCCTTAAGAACGCCAGCACCGTGATTGACTCCAAGCTCAAAAATACTGACAAATACCTGAATGAGAAAAGGGATCATGTAAGAAACCATTTGTTTATTATAAATGAATCGTGATGTACAATTTAACACGTAGTTTTGGAAGATCTTGTGTTCTCAAGGTAAATTGGTTGAATACATGACAATAGTATTGATTGTTGTCCAAAATAAATATCTTTATTATCATGCAAAAAGAAACCTTTAGTTTTACTACGGTTAGACACGTATTTAGAGCAACCTACTCAAATATATTCAAAGTTACACGTGTGAAATACTAAAATCTGCTTCCAAATTTTCAGATACTGACCGGCCTGTCTTCAGCCGTCAATGATGCATCGACAGGCGCCTCTGTCTGCTCAAGCAAGGGTCTGAGTCACCTACCCCAAGTAGACGTCCAGCACACACGCTCCTCATCATCGCTACCTTCACGTGTTGAGAGGAAATGTAACAGGCTTCAATTAGAGGATTATTACATTACTGATACATTTAATATTGAGTGTTAGGCCTAAATGTTGAGCTTACCGTGTAGAGGAGTTACAAGTTCTTTGTTGTAATGTATCTTTATAGTTTTGTATTGACAATGCTATACAAAGATCAATCTAAAAAAACAAATAATTTTCGAATTCAAAGCTGAGAACTTGGCAATCTTTTACATAACTTATACATTGAATGCCTAATTGTCTATATTTTTATTTAGTTATGATATTCCATGTCTTTGAAACCTGTTATTTTTCATTGCCACATATTTTAAATAGTCCATCACATTTTGTTTATAAACATGCACATTGTTCGTAAGTTTTGTTTTAATTAATAGTACAATATTGTATAGTTTCTAGATAATAAGTTTTACTAACATAAATGTTATGCTTATAAATTTACGTTGTGAAGAACAAAATCAAATATTGTATTACTTAACGATACTTTTACACGACTCTATTGACGTTTATGCATTTTATGCTTTGCAAATTATAAGATTAAGTTTAAGGTATTTAAAACAAATATGAATTTGAATTAAATATTTTATATTTGTCACAAAATTGCAATCTCATTGCGTCTATATTATTTCTTAAGATAAGTTTAAGTTATTTTAAGCTCATTTTATATTTTGCATTTGAAATGCATTTCGCAAACACGTCTCGAATTTCTATGCTTGGCTTATACCGTCCATAAACAGCCTTTAAAAAATAAATTTAGATCCGTATAGTCATGTTCCTACAGTAAGTAGTACACAGCATTACAGGATTTAAAATTTCGCATATTATGTGATAATGTCATTACATTATCACATAATATGCGAAACTTTAAATCGCTTTTGAAGCCTAGAATATGATATAATATGTGTTACATTACTGCTTAGCAGTCTATTTTATGATACAATTATACGGATGTTAAAACATAAAGTAGGTAATCATTCATAAATACTTTTAAAATGGCGCTTGAAAGTTGTTGCTTAAATGAAAATGTGTTGTATCCGTTATTAATACATGTTTTAATCAAATTATTACTAATTGAAATAATCTAGTTTATTTACTATTCCTGTTAAATCTATCATATTACTTATAAAATATGTTCTATGTGTTGTTCAATAAATTACATGCGACCCATATATTCCGGTTTTTCATTTCTATACCCGAAACCCATAATTTCCATATGGCTAGTTTTTTGGTCCATAGTGTCAATCAATAGTTAAAAGTATTAACTAATTACTAAATTTCGGCAAAATTTTTTGTTCAATCAAGTTGTTAGCTTGACCGATGCTCAAATAAATACTTATCTATTAGCCAAGAAAGAACAAATTATAAAGAAATTTTAGCGTAGTTTAACAATGAGGATGAGGTACTATTTTTAACTATTGTAATAAAAAAACTGGCTCTTATCAGCTATAGTATTGAACTCAAGTCGCTACAGGTGAAACAAGTAAAGGAAATAAAATTCTATTCCTTTGTAAACCAACGAGAATATTTATTATAATAGTTTTCAAAGTACGCGCTCGCTTCACCGGAGGTTAATTTATGGTGTGGCTAACTTGCCATACTAAAACTATTATTTCTACCATCAAGCCAGTAGAAACTAAACGTTTTTTGACATTTCATCAAGCTTTGTGTGTATGTTAGGGGGAAAAGAAAACCCCGCTCGAACCTGCCCTGCCATGTTTATTTATTTCATAAAACTGTCAGTCTGTCTGTCACACTCACAAGTGTCAGAGATTAGTGTCAGTGTCATGGTGGCACTTCACATCGCTATTCGATGTTCGGGTTTTTATTCGTCTTTGTTCGCTATATTCGTGTTGGATTGCTAATAACACGAATACACCGACTACACATCGTTAATGAACAGCAAATACGCCGAACATTTACGAATATTATACCGACAGCCGGGCGGATACGGGTGTTCGGGTATTTGGCGTATTCGTCTTGTTCGTGAGAATAGGCAAATATAGACGAATAGAGCTACTTCACATTCACATCGTCCTATTTGGGCGAATAAAGGATGATTCACGTTACATCGTGTCGCCACCGAGCCTCGGCCGGGGCACGTCCACCGGGCTAGTCATTCATGCTACATCGGGCTGTCATCGTGCCGCCACCGGGCCTCGGCCGGGGCACGTCCGGGGCACGGCCAAGCATGGATCAGTTACATACAAAAAGTATACTATAGATATTTGACCGTGCAATTGTTTGACCGGCAATTGTTTCCCGGCTGGGGCACGTCCGAGCCCGGTGCACACTTTCATGTTACACCGTGTCGCCACCGGGCCAAGCCCTGGCCGTGCCCCGTCCGTGCCCCTGCTGGGGCACGGCCTGGTGGCGCCGCAGTGTCGCGTGAATCATCCTTAAGACAAATACGTGAACACGAATAGCGATGTGAAGTGCCCTGTGCCACCATGACACTGACACGTCTGACACTAATCTATGACACTTGTGAGTGTGACCATTGACATATTATATGTCAATGAGTGTGACAGACACTAGACAGCCAGTTTTATGAAATAAATAAACATGGCAGGGCTGGTTCGAGCGGGGTTTTCTTTTGCAAAAACTGCAGTTTTCTCTATATCTGTACGCTCAATAGCTACAACAAAACCATTACATCTAAAAGAGAGTAAGTAGTTATAAATTTCAGCATAATTTTGGATTTTATTACTTAACCTCAAAATCCTTCGTTCTTAATTATTCTCTACAATTTAAAAATAAAGCCCTTTATTTACTTATTTATTCCTACCTATTTTAGTACGCGAACGCGTTGAAGGCTCAACAAAGATAATAGAAGCGGTTAAAGTGCCCTCGCCTCGTACTGAGCTCTTGATTCGGGCAGAGAACCTTCCGACCAAAGATCCTGATGTTAGCATATCAGAAAAACCTCCTTGTTACATGTGTGCCCTTGGGATCGACGTCAAACATACTGATGTACTGATTGTGAGCCAGTTTGTGAGGTCAGATGGCTGTATGCTACCTCGAAGAATAACTGGTTTATGTCGAAGACAGCAAAAGAAAATGGGCAAGTTGGTGACGATGGCACAGAAAGCTGGTATGTAATCAATTAGTGCAATACACTCATAGTGTAAAAACATATACAACCTATTTTATCAGACAGGCAAATTCTATCTCCGTTTTACCTATCAAGATTTTTTAGCAGTCAGCCCTATTACTGCAATTCACATTGCCGAAATGGAAACTGGCATGTCCTAGAACCAAAAATTCGAAGACATGTGATATCCACCAATCTGCATTGGGCCTGTGTGGTTGATTAGGGCACACACCCTCTCACAGAGAGGAGGCGTGCCCCAGCAGTGGGGACATTAAAAGGCTAATGATGATGATGATGAAATGTAAAGTGCAGTAGTTGCCAATGTAGTTCAAAAAACTTCTATTTGCTGTTTATATACATAATCATTCTGGTCTTCTGCTGCAGGTCTTATGATCAACTTGACTCCAGACAATTGCAAAAAGGATCCCAAGAAAAGACGAGATTATAAGAAGTTCAACTCATATTATGATGAGCGCACAATATTCATGAAGAAGATACCTAAGCCTGTTGACAGATTCAAGCGATAATTATTAATAATATGATGTATGTTTCATTGTTAAAATAATGTAATAAATAAAGTTAGTGGTATTTAATTTATTTAATTTCACATCCTGTGCTCTACCTCTGCTCTTGTTGACTAAATCAGGTTCAAATCAATCAGATTTAAATTTCCTAATTTGTAGTAGTCACATTCATATTTCTGATGACAATATTAATGTTGTGAAAATTTTTCTGTGCACTAGTGGTCAGTTTAATATTGCTGTTAAAGAAAATGTAATGTTTGTGTGATGTAGGTAATTCTATATTTTATATTCATAGCAGTAAGTGGGTATGTACAACTTTGTATGTGTGAGCCAGTCTCTCAATAAATCTGTTACGCGATTGACGTGGTTTTACTGCCGCCGATTCCCCGGGGTTCCCAGTGTCCGGAGATCCTTCAGTGGCGACGAGGATGGGATTACACGCGTGTAAATTTTATGTTGCGACCAGAAAACTCTAAAGGAGCGGTGTAAAGTTACATAACGGACTCAAAATGGCGGTCGGAAAGATCGGTGCGTTTGACCTAACGAAAGACAATTGGGACACGTATGTGGATCGATTAGATCAATACTTTATTGCCAACAGTGTAAAAAGTGAATTAAAAGTCGCAACTTTAATTACGGTCGTTGGTAATAGTGCATATGAGTTAATGGTTAATTTATGCACGCCCGTTAAACCATCCACAAAAACTTATTCGGAGTTAATAGCGGTAATGAAAGGACACTTAAACCCCAAACCGTGTATGCTCGCTGAGAGGTTCAAATTTCGGCAACGGATTCAAAAACCTGGTGAAAATATCGCGACGTACTTCTCGGAGCTTAAAAGACTGAGTAAAGATTGTTCTTTTACGGCGGACAGTTTAAAAGAAAATATGAGAGATCAATTTGTGTGCGGCTTAGTAAACGATGACATTCGGCAGAAGTTGTTTACTGAAGACGACAGCATCAGTATCGACCGGGCGTATAAGCTGGCCTTATCGATGGAGGCGGCTGAGACAAACGCGGCAATAGTGGAAGACGGTACGAGAAGAAGGACTGGCGGCAGTGCAGCGGATGCGGAGTCCATACCCGTTCATAAGATCGGGCATGACGGCGGCGGAGGAAGGCGCGGGGCGTCGGCAGGCGGCGGCGGCGGTGGCTATCGGCCGGCCGCGAGGCGAAACACTCGCTCGACGCGTGACTCACGACAATCCGGCGGCGGCGGTCCAAGTACCATAGGCGGAGCGGGTTACAACTTACTTCGAGCGGGCACTAAAAATGAGGAATGCAAAGTCTGTGGAGGCAAACACAATTCGAATACGTGTAAATTCAAACTGTATGTGTGTAGAATTTGTACCCAGGAGGGACATTTGAAGAGGATGTGTCCGAAGTTGACCAAGAATAATTACTTAAATAACATACAAGAAAACGGGCATGGCAGCGACGACAGGTGTGGCGCTTACTCGACGGGGAGCGACAGTGACGAGGTAATAGTACCTATTAATCGCTTATCACTTGGACAGTGTGAACCAATTATGATTTCTGTAAGTGTGCACGGTTGTGACTTAAAAATGGAATGTGACACGGGGAGTGCAATCTCGTGCATTAATTACCAATTATATCAGGAAAAGTTTTCCAGTTTAAGTATTAAACCCACTAAGTTAGTTTTAAGATATTACACGGGTGAACTAGTTAGGCCTGTAGGTGTTATTAAACCCGTTGTTAAATATAATAATACTGAAAAGATATTGGATTTATATGTTATTGACAATGGAAATACCGTTTTAATAGGTAGACAGTGGTTAGCGGAGCTAAATATATTGGTGTCGACTATACATTATAATAAAGTCAAGAATAATCGGAATTTGGATTTTAATTTCTCGGAATTCAGTTCCAGATACCGTGAAGTGTTTGCGGATGGCCTGGGGCGGTTCACGGGAGGACAAGTGAGCATCCACGTGCGCGAAGGGGTGCGGCCGATGTTCCTGCGAGCGCGCCCTTTGGCGTACGCGCTGCGGGAGCCGGTTGAGCGCGCACTGGAACAGCTGGTACGCGACGACATCCTCACTCCCGTCCACCACTCAGACTGGGCAACACCAATCGTGCCAGTAGTCAAGAAAGATGGTACCATTAGAGTCTGTGCCGATTTTAAACTAACCTTGAACAAAGTGATAGAAGTCGACCGTTATCCATTACCTAAGGTAGAAGATCTTTTGTCTCGGTTGCACGGAGGCGAAAGATTTAGTAAAATCGATTTGTCACAGGCATACGCTCAGTTTGAACTGGATGATACTAGGAGATACGCGGTAATTAACACACATAAGGGGCTTTTCATGTATAAACGATTAGTGTATGGGCTGTCGTCAAGCCCAGGAATATTTCAACGATGTTTAGAACAATTGTTTGCAGATATACCCCACGTAGGAGTTTTTTTAGATGATATTATTATAACAGGAAAGGACACACCCCAACACTTAAGTAGCCTACATAAAGTTTTTGAACGCCTGAAGTCGAGTGGCTTGAAAGTAAAAAAAGAAAAATGTTCTTTCTTTGTGGAATCGCTCGAATATTTAGGGTATGTAATAAGTAAGGAAGGTGTTCACACGTGCAAAGATAAAGTGGAAGCAATTGTTAAAACTCCGATACCGAGGAACGTATCGGAGTTGAAAGCTTTTATTGGGATGGTCATGTATTATGGAAAGTTTATAAAAAATGTAAGTACGATCCTTACACCATTGTATAATTTGTTGCGTGCCGGGGTGAAGTACGTATGGAGCGATGCTTGTGAGGTAGCCTTTGCTCGGGTTAAGCAGGCACTGAGCACGAGTGAAGTGCTTGTGCATTACTCCCTGGAGCTACCGCTTGTGCTGACGACAGACGCTAGCGCCACGGGGATAGGCGCCGTCATCTCGCACATCACGCCGGAAGGCGAACGCCCAATCGCATACGCGTCACGCACACTTACCTCCGCGGAGAGATCGTATGCTCAAATAGACAGGGAGGCATTAGCGATTATATACGGTGTTAAAAAATTCCATCAGTACTTGTACGGTAGGAAGTTTACTTTAAGAACAGACCACAAACCCTTAACATACATTTTCGGGAATAAAGTAGGCATTCCGGTTATGGCAGCATCCAGGTTACAAAGGTGGGCAATAATATTAACAGGTTATTCGTATGATATAGAATATGTTGCGTCTGCTAAAAACTGTGCCGACGCATTGTCGCGACTGTCTCAACCAACAGATAAGAATAAAATCGGGCGTGAATATACCTATTTAAATTTTGCAGAAAGTTTTTTGCCGGTGACGAATGATGATGTACGTCTAGCAACTGCGCGGGATCAGGTGCTTAGTAGAGTGATGGTGAGCGTACAGTCAGGGTGGCCGTCGTATTGCACAGACGAACTGATGAAACCGTTCTTTAATAGGCGACACGAATTATATGTGGAACGGGGTTGTATTATGTGGGGCTATAGAATTGTTGTACCACCGACGCTTCGGGACACAATACTAAAAGAGCTTCATGTTAGCCACATGGGCATAGTTAAGACCAAGTCGATGGCACGAAGTTTTGTGTGGTGGCCCAATATAGACGCAGACATCGAATCGACATGCCGCTCTTGCGAAACATGTGCAATGGAAGCAGCTGCGCCGCCGCAGGCTGCACCACGTAGTTGGCCGTATTTAGCCCAGCCGTGGAGTAGATTACATGTAGACTTTTTAGGCCCATACCAGGGAAAAACGTTTTTCGTAGTTATAGATTCCAGTACAAAGTGGATTGAAATTTTTGAAATGAATAAAACAAATGCTTCGGCAGTCATTAAGGTTATGAGGTCATTATTTGCGCGATTTGGTTTGCCTTTGGAGGTTGTATCCGACCAGGGCCCACCATTTACTAGTACGGAGTTAGGAGAATTCTTAAAATTGAACGGTATTAAGCAGTCGTATTCCCCAGTATATCATCCAGCTTCGAACGGGGCAGCAGAAAATGCCGTCAAATTGTGTAAGCGAACAATAAAAAAGGCAGTCCGAGAGGCAGTAGACATCGACACAGCTTTACAGACATACCTACTAGCGTATAGAAATAGTATTCAAAGCACTACAGGGGAAAGTCCCGCCATGCTGTTGCAACGTAGGCCGTTGCGTTCCCGGTTAGACCTTTTGCGCGCAGACCGCGCTCGTCAGGACCGGGTGGAAGGGGTGCAGCGTCAGCAGTCAACGAGTTCGGGCACTGAACCATTGCAACACACCGTTGGTGATACGATATGGGCCAGGAACTACGGTAGCAAAGACAAGTGGTTAAAAGGAACGGTAGTAAACCAACAAGGTTCACGTAGTTATGTAGTAAACAGCGATGATGGTCGACTTCTCACACGGCATAGCGATCAAATTAGGCATAGAACTCGACGTTCAAGTAGAATGTACCCAGACGTAAGGTCCGAGGGACAAGTCAGTGGGGATGTCGTTGAACCGCAACAGCAACAGCTGTCTCCAAGTACATCAGAGCCAAGGGTTCGTGAGGGGACGAGTAGGGGCGAAGCCGGGGGCGACGGCCCAGTAGTGAGTGACGCGGTGGATACAGCAGTCACCAAGACCTCACCAACCCGTAAGGCACCATCGTCCCCACCAGTCGGCAGTAAATCATCGCCGACGACCGCGACCGTTCCGGATTCCGTGAACCGTCCCATCCGTATTCGCAAGAAACCGGTTAGATATGGATTTGAGTTCGATTAGATGTGTAAGAATATATTGTTATTATTATTATAGTACATAGAGTAAAAGTCTAGTTATAATTAGGTTAAGTTAGTGTGTTAGTTAATGTTAACGTTTTGTTTTGTATCTTGCTATATTAGTTATGTACTAGAAGTTTAAGTGTGGAGGTGTGATGTAGGTAATTCTATATTTTATATTCATAGCAGTAAGTGGGTATGTACAACTTTGTATGTGTGAGCCAGTCTCTCAATAAATCTGTTACGCGATTGACGTGGTTTTACTGCCGCCGATTCCCCGGGGTTCCCAGTGTCCGGAGATCCTTCAGTTTGTAATCAGTAATCACACTTGAGACTATAGAGGCAAGGCCACACTAAGTCAGAGTTGAAGCGACTATCTCAAATTTACATAATTATCATATTGACCTGTATCTCCAGTTTTTCATAGTACGACAATCTTTTTCTGTGATTGCCACCATCCTGTTTACTCCCAGATTTTCGCCTCCTTTATGGTTGTCTTAGACTGAATTTAATATGGGTTAATTTTGAGGCACTTGCTTTTTTATTCGCCACGTCTAGCCATTTGTCTGTCATTCAGACTACTTTAGTCTTTCAGAAGCAATTTCGGGGTCCTTGTAGCTTGCCAAAATAATTGTGTCATCTGCGTAGGTTGCTGACGTAATATACGGCGTATGTGGCAGATCTGTTGCAAATATAGTGTACAACACTGATCCCAGTACAGAGTCCTGGGGCACTCCTGCCTCAGCTAATTTTGTGGAAAGCGGAGGTCGCATCTCTTTCCTTGACTCGAAAAATTCTATCGGAGAGGTAAGACCCCAGCAGTTCGTTCGTAGTACGTCGGTGTGGGTTAAAGACGCTTTGATCTTGCAGAGCAGCCCGCGGTGCCCTATCAAAGGCTTGTTGTATGTCCAAAAAATGCATCCAAGCAATTAATGTCCGTGACTACCGCCGGACCACCAACGCCAATCGCTTCCAAATTTGGTAAATAATTAGTACTCAATTGGTACTAATTAGTACTCGAACAACAGAATTGGTACCTTAGTAGTTTTCGAAAAAATCGACGTTGAAGGTGGTCCGGTGGTAGTCACGCTCCGTTCAGCAGGACCTAGTCCGCATCACCAGCTATTCTAAGTATACAATTAGTACCCTTATTTATTTATTTACACTTCATGAAACAAAAGTACAAAGGCGGACTTAATGCCTTAGGCATTCTCTACCAGTCAATCAAGGGTGGTGGAAAGATAATACGGCAGGTTCATAAAAAAAAAACAATGTAATAATAATTAAAAATGAGCGTGCGATCCAATATCAGAAATGGGGACAATCACTATCAGCCCCCAAGATGTAGCCCGTGCAGTCCGTCCGTTGCCTAATTGGAAATCTCCAGGGCCTGACGGGCTGCACAATTTTTGGATAAAGTGGCTACAAAGGTCGCACGCTCGCTTGGCATTTCAATACCAAGCAGCCTTGGAGTCTGGTTCGCTATCAGAGTTCCTTACAACAGGAATAACCCACCTGCTCCATAAATCAGGTACCTAACCGTAACCAGGTGCGCAACCTAAAAATGATAGACCGATCACGTGCTTACCGACGGTCTATAAGGTTCTTACATCCATTTTGAGAGCTAAGATTAACACACTCATACGGCACGGCACTTTAACACTCTCAAAACGGATGTAGCAATGGGTTCCGCGGTACTAAGGAGCTACTCCTCATTGATATGGCCATTAGCCAACAGGTTCGGCGTTCCCGAAAGGATCTGTCGACTTGTTGGATAGATTATAAGAAGGCCTATGACTCAGTTCCTCATACATGGCTCATGAGGGTGCTAGAATTGTATAAAGTAGATGCAACGCTACGCACCTTCCTATGTCATGTATGGGGCAATGGAGGACGGTCCTTCGCTATCCAAGATGTCGACAAATCCAGATGAATAGCGAACCGATAAGGATCGAGCGGGGTATATTCCAGGGCGATAGTTGTGAGTCTGCTTTGGTTTTGCCTAGCCTTGAATCCTCTAAGCACACTGCTTAAGAATTCAGGGCTAGGCTATCGGTTGAAGAGAGGTGGTCAGGTTATATCTCACCTCTTTTACATGGATGACTTAAAAAAAAATTCCCCCAGCAATCTGCAACTGATGGAGCTACTGAAGGTAACTGAAACCTTCAGTAGTGCCATCAGGGTGGAGTTTGGTGTGGACAAATGTGCAGTCATGCATGTAAAGCGAGGGGAGATTGTGGAATCCGTGGGAACTCAACTCTCGGTTTCCATAAACCTGAGATCCCTCTCTCCAACCGAAACCTATAAGTATTTGGGTATGTCGGAAGCATGGGTATCAATGCCACTGACATGAAGCAATCGTTGAAGGAGCGCTTCTTTGACCGCCTGAAGAAGGTATTCAATAGCTTTCTTTCAGGCGGAAACAAGGTGCGCGCCTTCAATGGTTGGGTCATACCGGTATTGGTCAGGTATTCATGTACTCTTTCGGCGTACTCAAATGGACTCAAACATAACTTGACGCCCTGGATAGGCGGGTCCGTACACTAATAACTGCATACCAAATGCATCACCCACGTTCGTCAGTGATGAGACTGTATTTCCCGCGGAAATGTGGAGGCCGAGGCTTTTTAAAAATCTAAGACCCTCCACAACCGCGAGGTATGCAGTCTGAGGGAATATTTCCTAGCTGCTGACGTGGGTATGCATCGAGATGTAGTGGCAGTGGACACGGGCCTTACCCCACTCTCCTTGGCTAACGAGAACTGGCGCAAACCTCTAGTGCTTGATACTAACGATCGCAAGGAAGTGTGGCAGAGTAAGGAACTTCACGGACGTTTTTTCCGGGCCCTACATGGACCCAATGTAGAACCAACTAGCGTCCGTAGCCTGGCTGCGTATCGGTAACCTCTTTGGGGAAACCGAAGGTTTTGTCTGTGCAATTATCATGACGAAAAACTACCGGAGGTTTATTGTAAAGGACGGCACGGTTGACATTTATGTCGGGCATGTCATCGTCCGGGAGAATCAATCCGCCACATAATCTCTGGTTGTTCTCGTCTAGCTAACGGTGAGTACTTGCATAGGCACAACCTTGTAGCCAGAATTATCCATCAGCAACTTGCTCTGAAATACTCTCTTGTGGAATCGGAAGTGCCGTACTATAGGTATGTGCCCGACCCAGTTCTCGATCGGGTTCGGTTCATCATCACTGACAGGACTATTATAGCTAATAAGCCTGATATAGAGGTGGTGGACCGAATCGAGAGGCGTGCAATGATTGTTGACATTACCGTCCCACATGACGGGAACCTCGTGAAAGCCGAGAAAGATAAACAAACAAGTATATTGACTTGGCTCGCGAGGTTGTCGATGTGTGATGTGGACTCGGCGATCATTGTACCGATAGTCGTGTCAGCCAATGGCTTAATAGCCACGAGCTTCGACCAACATCTCATGAGGCTCTCGTTAGGCGGCTGGATCAAGGGTTTGATTCAGAAAGCTGTACTCATGGACACGGCTCGCATTGTTAGGCGGTTTCTCTCTCTGGAGCCCTGACCGCCGGTAGCTTGGACCCTGTTCCCGAAACCGGTGGACTAGTATTTTTTTATATTTTTAAATGTTTTTTATATAGGGTAACCGGTAATTAGTGACCGATACTGAAACACGTGATTGTACTCATGATTATAAACAACTTTCCCAAAGAACCTTTTGTTTTAACTTATTCACTTTTATCACAATAACAACAGTTTGAAATACGCGCGCACGCGAGGTCAGTGACCGCCGCGACCAGTCACCCTATACACATTTTTTTAAGAAATATTTAAAAATGTAGGTATTTAATATGTAAGAAAGATAAATTAACGAAATAATTAAAAATAATAAAAAACGGGAACGAAAATATTATTATATATTAATAATAAACATACATAAATATTTAATAAATATATATATATTTAATAATATAAAGTATTAGAAAAGTTTTTCGAGACTACCCTAATCCTTGTGTAGAAAATAATTCCGTTCAGCAGGAACACTTAGGAATCTGAATTTTCGGTCGCTATAACTTCTGGGTACTAATTTTTGTATAAATTTGAAAAAAATCACGGTTTTTAATAGGGAAATCTTGAAATGAAAAAACACCGTGACTACCGCCACCCCACCAATGGCATGGTATATCTCGTAAACTACTGAAGCACTAATTTTGAATTTTGGGTACTAATTTTATCTAACAGGGTACTAATTTTCTATGTAGGTTTGAGGAAAGCGATAAGATCGCCAAACTTTTAACCCTTATAGTCCCGATGACAACCCGGGTTGTCATCGGGCTTCTTCGACAACCCGGGTTTGTCCGCGGATCTTAAGAGGTAGGAGGCTGGTTTTTTTTGAAAACACTACTAAGGTACCAATTAAGCGATTGGCGTTGGTGGTCCGGCGCGCGAAGGTAGTCACGGACATAAGCAATTATTTTCCAGACTGCCTTGACCCTTTTGTTTTGTGAATTTGTTCTGTCGAAACGTGTTTCTACCGAAAACCGAATTGGTGGTGTGGTATAACAGACCTTTGGAGTAATTGTGGTTAGTTTTTCGAACGTAGTAGCTTTTATATCATAATGGTGGTGAGTTCATTTTGATTTTTCTAGTTTAATTTATCACTATTATTTTTTGCGTAATGGACGAATCCAAATAAAATTGGGTGTATATAGAGATAAGGGCAGGCAGGAGGATAGTGAAGGTTAAAAGAAAAAAATAAATAAGAGAGCATTTTCAGTAATAATTTACTTTCAGTTTTCGTTGTTTTAGTGATGTTCAATGATATACAATAAAACTATTCAACACTAAGCTGCTTCCCCAATAAATGCTTTTGTTATGTGGTACGGCATGTATTTAATAATAAAATGTACTTCGAGTACAGTGTAACAAAACAGTGATGATCAGGAATATTATACAAACGTTTACAAAAGTAAAATGTTTAAGAACATTAGACTTCTGTGCAAAAATCACACGCAAATGCTGTCATGTCTTGTTCTAAGCGGTTACAAGGATTATTTCTAGTTCAATAACTACACATCTTAACTGTCAACTACAAAACAGATAAGTCTTACGTAAAAACTGCAACACAAAAGCATTCTCTATGCAAAAATAATTAGATAATAAATTTTATTAACCTAATTTAATTTCTTAACAATTTGTTTCTTTCTATAAAATAAATATCGCCTAAAAGATGTTTTTATTAAAATCTCTTATTGTTTAGATAATACAAACGCAGTCTAACACAGAGGTTCGTATCCCATACAACCGTGCCAGCGATTTTTGGTACAAACAATTCATATTTAACATGATCATCACAGCCTTTCGTATAGATATAGGTAGCCGAGATCTTTGGGCGGATTTTCTGATAGGGCCACCTGGAAGAAAGAAAACAGGACATTAGTTATATTATTTGGTTATTTAAAACAGTTTTAGCAAAATGGAAATTATTTTGCTCGGTTTGAGCACATGATGGTCAGGCGCAACCTCTACGAGCGAGTGAAATGCCGCGAGTCCGCCCTGATTTATGCATCATCATCGTGATTTCAGCCGAAAGACGTCCACTGCTGGACATAGGCCTCCCCCAAGTGTCGCCACAACAACCAGTCCTGTGCGTCTGGCATCCATCGGTTACTCGCGACCCTCACCAGGTCATCGGACCACCTTGTGGGCGGCCTTCCAACGCTGCGTCTTCTGGTACGCAGTCGCCACTCCAGAACTTGACGGCACGGTTGGCGTAGTGGTTGAGCGTTCGGCTGCTGCGCTGCGTGTCGCGGGTTCGATCCCCGCACGGAACAAATATTTGTATGGCCTACAGATAGTTGTTCCGGGTCTGGGTGTCTTGTGTATGTGAATTTAAATGTTTGTGAACGCACCCACGATACAGGATTAATTCCTAGTGTGGGGCAACGTTTTTTTAAAAAAAAAAAAAAAAAAAAAAAAAAAAAAAAAAAAAAAAAAAAAACTTTTCGGCCCCATCGACCATCTGTTCTGCGAGTAGCAATGTGCCCTGCCCACTGCCACTTCTGTTTGGCGATTCTTCGGGGTATGTCGGTAACCTTAGTTCTCTTGCGGATATCATCATTCCTGATTCGATCACGCAAAGAAACGCCGAGCATTGCCCTCTCCATTGCCCTTTGGGTGACTTAGCCTTCTGATGAGGCCCATTGTGAGCGAACACGTTTCGGTTCCATAGGTCATCATTGGCAACACGCACTGTTCATAGACTTTCGTCTTGAGACACTGTGGTATGTGAGACGAGAAGATACCATGCAATTTCCTGAACGCCGGCAGCCGAGTCGGATTCGACGGTTGACCTCTTTCTCGAAGTTAGCCCTACCTAACTGGACCGTTTGTCCCAGGTAGACGTACTCGTTTACAACTTCCGAGTGTAGTGTCTCCGATCTTGATAGGAGTGGGTGCTACATGGGTTATGGATGTTCACAAGAAAATGTTGCACCTTAATATTGTTGAAAAAGCTTGCGAGTGCGCTGCGAGAAGTGGCAGGACGATTGTCGGGGTACGTAACAAGGTGTCGGTGTTTTTGAGGAGAAACAAATGTTTATGTTGAACACTATTTATTGAGTTACTCTCACACTGTTCTTAATGTTAAATGAAATGTTGATGAATGTTAGAATACACCCGGCTAACGCGGTTTACCAAAGTGCACTGACTTTTAAGTTAACTTAAAAGTATTAAGTGTGTTGTAACAAAGAAATGAAATAAGGTCAACGCGTCACGGCGGTATTTGCTAACTCATGTGTTCGGTGAAAACACCGAACATACTCCGGGCCCCGAAAGATAGGCGGTGATAAAACAAATTTTTGTTAGTAAAATTATGAAGTAGTCATGATACTGTTTACAAGGTGAAATCAAGACAACTTAAGATTAAAATGTTAGTAGAACAAAAGTAAAGTTTATTTTAACTTAAACTAGGAGCTTATTGTTCGTAAAGGACGCGAGGACACGCCCTATCCACCATGTAATGTTTAGTTCACTATAACTATGTATCGCACTAAAATTGCGTTCACTTATGTTTGCCGCGCACTAGCACTAACACTATTGACGTTCACATCACTAACACTTCTGGTGGGTTGAAGCTCCATTCCCGATGTGATGTGGGCGCGGCGCGCTCGCCTCCGCAGCCATCTGTACAGCAGCGCTCCCGCCGCCAGCGCCAGCGCGCCGACCAGGACGTAGCTCACGGCATTCTGATGGATGTCATGAGGGGATAATATTTGATCGACCTCCACTTGGCTGTTTTTCATGTCATCGATCCGTCGGTGTAGCTTTTTTAAGGCGTCCTCCATTTCGCCTGAATCTGTTACGTCTGCGTCTTGTGTGTTTTGGAGAGGCATAGTGCTGTTGATAATTAAGTTTAGCTGATCCATCTCAGGTATAAAAAGGTCCGGCTTCATATCTAGTCTGTTTCTGTTTAGATTATGAATGTTCAGAGTGAAGTCCTGACCCTTCAACAGGCAACCTGGTTCCATGTAAATGACCCCAGCTTTGCTCAATATTATCTTATCTATCTGTTCTCCGCAGATTACTTTGACGGTCTGTTTGTTGCAGCAATGATATAGGAATAGTGACGGGTTTGCAAGTGGTGTCCATTGGTTTTCACACTTGGTCCTCCGTACCTTGCACGAATCTGTGTCTCGGTCAAGATCACAAAAGTTGTTCTCATTGCCGAGATGGTATATCGGCTTTTTCCAATCGCACATAAATATATCATCTTCTTGTTTGCATAGAGAGAGTTCTTCCGGCGTAATGGTAAGATATAAGTCTCTTTTGAGATCTGTAGCGACGTATTCTGAGGACGGTAAGAGCTCTAACATACTGTTGTTCGTCTGGTGTGGTACAGGGTGGATCCTGTACAGCTTGAATCGGTCTCTACTGATAAGAGGGAACGTTATTTGGAACAGGAAGTATTGGTCAGTTATGCGTGCTTTAATGCTTATCAGAGAATAAAGTTTCCGAATATCGTGTGGTTCAATGGGCAATGTTAGATCCTCAGATAAATGCCCAGAGATAATGTTAAGCTCTTTTTGGAGCTGTTCAGGGGTAAGCAGATGAATGTTAAACTGTCCATGGTGGACATTGGTTAGAATGTCAAGTAAGATATCTTGAGTTCTTTTATGGTTATGTAGTAAATTACTGGCTGTTAAGGCTGTCATGGTAAATTCTTGAAGTAGGGATATGTTGTTTATCTCTTTTTGTAATTTGTTTGTGATGTTATCCAGCGTAATGAGATGTTTGTTAATTATTTTATGTTGTTTTGCCATGATTTCTTCTGTTCTTTTCAACAGATTGTACTCTGATTCTACGATTGACGTCTGATTCTTCCATAAACTGGCTAAATGTTTTTCATTTTGTTGTATCATGTTGATGTCTCTGCTGTACTTTTCCGCGAATTCATCGTCTAATACGCCGAATAGGGAATTTGCAATGTTTCCAACTGCATTGATAAGTCCCCGTCGCCGCCGTCTGGAGTGTCCGCTTACGTGTTGCGTCATCAGAAGTTCATTGTAGTATTTCAGTTCATTACTCTCATGGATCAGCTGTGGGACTATCATGTTACACTGTTCGCTGCCTGTTGTTTTGCATGTTTTATCCAGATATGTTGTTACTTTTTCAAACGCCTGCATACCTTCCCAATATGGAGACATGTTATAGAATACAACTAGGACCCAACTGTCTTTTATGAGGCTAATTCTGGATATTGGGTCAAAGTAGAAAGATTGGTTAACGTTTAATGTTGTTATATTATAGCTGCAGTTTGCAATGCTGCAGATTGACATAAAAAAGGTTAGTGCCATGGCGACATACGATAACGTGCTAAGTGTCGCCTTTCTTGTTCCGTTCCTGTTCTTCCGGTTCTCAAAGCTCTGTTCAGCTGGTTTGTCTGTTTCATTTGAACTGTTTTGTTTGTCATCTGTTTTGATTTCTACTGGCAATAGAGAAAGTTTGACTACTGGTCGTTTTATGATGCCATTTTTCGTTTTCAATGATACCACCCTGACATAACCATCGTTACCGGGATGCAGATCTATCACTCGGCCCATAATCCACCTTCCAGCTGGAATGTTGTCCTCGTGTACGACCACCATGTTGCCTATTTTTAAGTTTTCTTGAGGTTTATACCACTTTTCTCTCGCTGTTAATTGACTCAAATATTCATTCCTCCATTTTTGCCAAATCTGTTTAAAAATGTTTGTTGTTAAATGCCATCTTGTTCTAGCATCCTCCTTCGTCTCAATCACTGTTAAGTCGGATCTTCCCGTTAAGAAATGAGCCGGTGATAAATAATCCAGATCTTCAATGTCTTCTGTAAGCGAACATAACGGCCTCGAGTTCAGACACGCTTCCAGTTGTGTTAGTACAGTTGTGAACTCTTCGAACGTTAGTTTTTGTTCACCAACCACTCTTTTCAGGTGGAACTTCAGACTGCGGACGGCTCTTTCCCACAGCCCGCCAGCGCTTGGCCAAGACGGAGCGTTGAAATGCCATTGTATGTTCATTTCAGCGATTTCTGCCTGGCAACTATCACCGAAAACTTGTTCTAATTGATTGTACTCCTCTTGCAGCAATCTATTAGCTCCGATAAAATTAGTTCCTTGGTCACTATACAAGTGATGTGGTGTTCCTCTCCTGGCCGTCATTCTCTTAAGTGCAGCTAAGAATGCTGAACTGGTAAGGTCAGACACTAATTCCAAATGAACAGCTTTCGTGACCATGCATATGAATACTGCCACGTAGCCTTTCAGTGTTCTCACCCCTCTCCCCTTGTTTGCCTTAATGTTTACGAAACCGGTGTAGTCCACGCCAGTATGGTAGAATGGTGGAGCGGGGTTGGTTCTAGCTGCAGGAAGGTCACCCATCAATTGGTATTGCTTCCTTGCTTCATACTTCCGGCAAGTTACACAATTCCTTAACTGTTTTTTGGTTGTACTGTATCCGCTTGTTATCCAGTATTGTTGTCTGAGAGTAGCTAAAGTCAGTCGAGGACCCCCATGGAATGTTAACTGGTGAGCCTCTTCTATGAGTAGCTCCGCTAGTCGACTTTTGTTGGGGATTATTTTCGGATGTTTCATTTCGTCGCTCATGGTCGCGTTCCTTAAACGTCCTCCTACTCGGAGAAAGCCGCTTTTATCGACGAAAGGATTTAAATTCAATAAGTTGCTGTTTGTTGCAACATGTCCATTTTTGTTTAGCATTTCTATGTCTGACGTAAATGCTGTACTTTGCACTCGTTTTATAATAGCTGTTTTGGCTTTTCGCAGTTCTAGTAGTGTTAGGTACTTCGGTAAATGTTTACGTTGCGACTTTGGCGTCAATGCCCTCAGTACCCATGCTAAGACACGAGTTATTTTTATAAACGAGTTATGTTGTAACAATAAAGTATCTATTATACTATTATTATTACTGTCTTGAACCGCGTTTACCAATTTTGTCCTTTTCATCTCTTCGTCTGTTTGGTAGATAAGCGGTTTTTGTTCTTTTTCTGCGTCATAGGAGGCTAGCCATGCTGGTCCCTTCCACCATAAAGGATGTTGTAGTAGTTGGAGCGCTGTTATACCTCGGCTGGCACAGTCAGCCGGGTTGTCTCCCGATTTCACATATTGCCAGCAGCTTTCCGGCATTATTTGTTTTATAGCATTGATTCTATTAGCAACGAATGGTTTCCAACGTGCTGAATCACCTTGTAGCCACCCTATGACCACCATAGAGTCACACCATCCGTAAATTTCTAACGGACAACTAATACTCTGTTTGATTTTGTTGATGAGCTTAGATAGTAGATAAGCACCACAAAGCTCCATTCGTGGCAATGTTACGCTCTTTTTACTTGGTACAAGTTTTGACTTTGCTGCAACTATAACTGTTTCTTGTTGGTGTTTGTTTCGTGCGTATACCACGCACGCATACGCGTCAATTGACGCGTCGCAATAGCCGTGCAATTCGATGACGTCATTCTCGTTGCTTAATATCCATCGAGGGATCTTACAATGTTTAATGTTGTCAATATCCGTAGTCAATTTGACCCATTCATTATGTATGTCATCTGACACCTTATCATCCCACTGTAGGTCTTGTTTCCATAATTTTTGAAATAATAATTTTAGTTTTGTGGATAGGGGTGTCAGCCAACCAAGTGGATCATATAATTTTGATATGTCGGATAGTAAGCTCCTTTTAGTTGGTTTCGGTATTGTTTGGGAAAAGTCGCAACGGAATGTAAATTGATCTCCTCTTGGATTCCAGCACAAACCTAAGGTTTTCAGCATGTCATCATTTTTGAAATTATAAACAAAGTCTTCTTGACTTGTTGGTATGTTCCTCAATAATTCCTGGCTGTTGGATGACCATTTGCGAAGATTAAATCCTCCTGATTTCAAGAGCTGAATTAAATCATCTATTGATTTTTTGCCCTGTTCTATGTTGTAGCAGCCGTGTAACAGATCATCCATATAAAAACTGTTTTCCAGGACAGAAGCCGCTTTTGGAAACTTGCTTCGTTCATCCGCCGCCAACTGTTTTAATGTCATAATTGCTAAAAACGGTGCGGCCTTTGTTCCGTATGTTACCGTGTTCAATTGATACACTTGAATAGGTTGTGTTGGTGACTCACGCCACACTATTTTTTGTAGATGTTGATCGATAGGGTTAACTAAGATTTGGCGGTACATCTTCTCGATATCCGCTGTGAAGGCAAAGGGATATTGTCTCCATTGAAGTAGTAACGCTTGTAGGTCTTTTTGTAGATTGGGCCCTTTGAGCATGACGTCATTCAAGCTGTATTTAGTGGATGTTTTGGCGGATGCGTTGAAGACCACACGAAGCTTTGTTGTTGAGGATTCTTCTCTCTGTACGCCATGGTGAGGCAGGAAGCATTCGAGTGTTATGTTATTGATTTTCTGTTCCGGTTTCATGTGGCTCAACGCAGCATATTCCTTCATGAAGTCCTTGTATTTTTCGGCTAATGCTGGTTGTTTTTCCAAACGGCGTTCCAAATTCTTTAGCTGAGCAATAGCCATAGGTTTGGAAGACCCCAGCTGCTGTTTTAATTCTTCTTTCAGCGGTACTCTGACTTCATAGCGACCCTGACTGTTTCTTTTTGTTGTTTTTGTGTAGAAGTTCATGCAGTCCTGTTCTTCTACGGATAAGTTTGAAGGTTCTGAAATTTCCTCAACTTCCCAAAATTTCTGAATCTCTTCGGTGTTGTTTAGAACTACGTTACATTGATACGTTTTTACGTTACCGCACAGTAACCATCCCAGCTGTGTTTGTTGAGCCATCGGCTGTTGGGCCTGTTCTCCTTTTATCATACCGCCTAGCATAATGTTAGCATAAATGTCCGCTCCGAAAAGCAAGTCAACTGGTCGACTTTTGTAGAATTCCGGGTCTGCTAAGTTAATGTTTTTTAGGTAAGTCCAATTTGGTTTCGCGAATGTTTGATTTGGCAGACTTTTAATGAGTTCGTTCATGATGAGCACATCAGCTTCGAATTCGAAGTCGTTATACATTGAAGTACATCCTATGCTTATCATCCCTTTAGAATTGTTCTCCTTTTGCCCCACTCCAAAGATGACTCCTTTGCATCGTCGTCTCTTTATACCTAACATCTGAGCAGCTTTCTCAGTTATTAAAGATATCTGGGACCCTTGATCGATCAGGGCGCGCATGGTTTGGTAAGTTCCATCCACACTTTTGACCTTTATCAGAGCAGTCGCTAGCAATATCTCCGCCTTCTCTGCTTGAGAAGCATTCGTAGTACCCGTCACGGGTTCATTGCGCTTTGCTTTCGGTTGTTCTACGTTGTTGCCGCTTGACGACAGCGTTAATGAGTTTCCTAATTTTGCGAATGCATCATGTAAAATGGTGTTATGTTTATCTTTGCATCTTCGACATGTTAAGTTAGAGGTGCATTGATTTCCAAAATGGCTAAATAAACAATTCGTGCAAAGTTTTAATTTGGTTGCAGTTTTTAACCTTTGGTCGTCACTCATTTTTAAATATGTTTTGCAATTATAAATGCCGTGTTGGTTTTCGCAAAGAGGGCATTTTATGTTTGACGTGTGCATCGATTTCACAACTGTTCTATTTCCGTTACCTTTGTTGTTTGAATCGTGGTAATTAATTCTCTTATTGTTCGATGTTGAATTTGAATGATTGTTTTGATGAGATGAAGTCTTCGAGGGTACACTATCTTTACGGCGAACTGTTTCCAGGGAGGTAAATTTTGTTTCCAAAAAATCTAAGAGCTCTGATAGAACCGGTAGCTCTTTCGAATTCTTCAGCGACTCTATGTAGTCCGTGTATGTTTCCGTATCTAGTTTTTGACCTAGAATATGTACGATCATTGGATCCCACGATGTGGTGTCAACTCCCAAGTTTTTGATGGCGTTAAGACATTCCAGCGTCGTGTCATGTTAACTTAAAAGTATTAAGTGTGTTGTAACAAAGAAATGAAATAAGGTCAACGCGTCACGGCGGTATTTGCTAACTCATGTGTTCGGTGAAAACACCGAACAACGATAATATCGACGCGAGAAACTTTATCGTGGAGGCTAGGTAATTCAATTCTTAGTCATAATTTTACCCATTCCCTGGCCCGTAAGCAATAGTGAAAAATCTTCTGGGCTCACTCGCTCCATTGTAGTCATCATTTATTGCTTACTATGAGACGAAATCAAGGTCATGAGCCAGCTCAGGGTTAAATTTTTTTTTAAGTGAAAACTTCTATAGTTTTTTGGGCATTTTTGAGAAAGGGAAAAACAATTGAACTCGAGCGACACCGTCACCGACCATCCGACCGCTACGCGATTCGCAGTCGTAGCAGATCGCGAGGCGCGTTTTTTTTTTTAAAAGAGTTTAGGTCCTATGGATCTTTCTACGTAGATTTCTAAAAGGAGCCCAAAGTTTGGTTATTTTTGCGATTGGACTTACCGTTTTCGAGATATTTATGATTTCATATCTCGAATCGATCGCTACGAGAGTGTAGCGTCGTAGCACTCGTAGCGGATCGCGAGGCACGTTGGGTATTTTTGTTCAAGTTTTCACTTAATTTACAGTAATGTTGTTATTTGTCGTGTCGTATACCTTGTTGTCGTTGAAGATGACCCAGCGGCCCTCGTGCAGCACGTGGCACACGTAGTGTCCCACCATGGACGACGTGCCCATGTGCGAGATGAACGCGCACAGCCTGTATTCTGTAGACACAATGTTAAAGCGTTAACCACAAGTTTAGTGGAAGACATTGTCAGCAGGACAAGTAGGTGGCACATGGATAATAATTATAATATTTTGATCATCTTGTCAATATTATGGCAAACATTTACTTTTTAGATGTGAAGAACATCTGTTAATTACTGTGATTGTCAACGTGCGTACCTACGTACTTCAATATTATTATACTATGCTTATAGCACGACGATTCATCCCGAAGAAAGTAAATATAGTTCAAATTAATTACAATAGATGGCGTGGTTTCTTATTATGTAATATTATGATTTTGATAAATTGCTGGAAAGAACGGTATTTTCTTAAGTCCATGGCACTCACTCTCGGGCCCGTCCCTGCAGCCAAGCGCGCCGTCGGGCGGGGGCGGGGCGGGCTGCGCGGCTGCGTCCAGCTCGTCGGCGCGGCTGAAGATCCAGTCGAGCGCGCGAGCCACGTCCCCCTGGGTGGCCGCCAGCGCCAGCGCCGCCTGCGCACGCGTGAAGCCCATCCCCATGATCTGCTCCACGCTCGCCTCGTCTACGCTGGCTGCGCCGCTGTCGGCACCTGGAAGTGAGTGTTCCATTTCACCATCATTTATTTATTATTAAAATAGCACAACAAACACGTGACACGCAAATACGTGTTCCAGTGATTCAGTACATGATTCTGGACCCCCTAGCGTTGGAATTTTTCGTCGGCTTTTTCCTAATTTTTTAAAAAATATCTGCGTTTTTTTTTTTACATTAAACTGTATAAAATCGTTATACCTATCTACCTCAATGAAAATTTTAATTAAAAAATAATTAGTTCGCTTTTTTCGCAAAAAAAAAAATGTAAATAAAATTACAAGAAGCACCCTGCTCAGCTGATTTCCTAAGTTCACCGGAGGTCATCGCGGGCCCAATAGGTACGCACGCAACATCGGCCAAGGACCGCCGACGTTCCTTTGTCGGCAAATGCTCACACAGACCTATGAATCTAACAGACGCGACACATTAGGCATTTTAAGTGTCTACAAAAATTGATATCCCATTGACTACTTTTATTTGAACTTATTTTTACAAACCTTCATCGAAATAAGTAAAGATGTTCTAAAAAAATGTGTTACATTTTACTGTTAACAAAATATAATTCTTAGATACATTTTTGTTATCAACAAAGTTAAGTAATACAATTCAACAACGTTACTATACGTATACCTACATCGAAATAATTACTGAGTGAGTGAGTAGTAGGTACAACTTAATGCGATTGTACAGTCTATCAATTTTATTGATCTATGCGGTCTAGGAGTTTGTCGGCACTTTCAAAAGCGTACCTACGATAATAAATTAAATTTTATTTCTTTAGCATTTCGCCGACGACGAATTATTGTTAGTTCCGTGTTTACGTTCATCGCAAACGGATGTGCAGTCGGTCGCGAATTTAGGTTGTTATCGTAAAGTTATCAAAACCATAAGTTATTTTCTGTTTGTTAGTGTGTGCGTTTTTTGTTTTGCTTCTTGAGTGGTTTTGAAACAATAACTCAGTGCCAAGGAAAATGCTCATGCATGAAGCACGTAGGGGCCTCCCTCGTAAGAAATGAACGAACTTTAAGGTGAGTTGGTTCATTAGTTAAGTACACGGTTGCTAACCGCGTCCCCGACAGAGGTATTCGTGGTTGGCGAGCGGCAGAGCTGTACCTACGAAATTTCTTTAAGGTGAGTTGGTTCATTAGTTAAGTACACGGTTGCTAACCGCGTCCCCGACAGAGGTATTCGTGGTTGGCGAGCGGCAGAGCTGTACCTACGAAATTTCTTTAAGGTGAGTTGGTTCATTAGTTAAGTACACGGTTGCTAACCGCGTCCCCGACAGAGGTATTCGTGGTTGGCGAGCGGCAGAGCTGTACCTACGAAATTTCAAAATTCAAAATCACCAAGGTCACTTCTGTAGGGACACGATTGGCGACCGGGTAGCAGGCGCTTTATACCTACATTCCTGGAGCGCAATGTAGGTACTTACAAGCTTCTTTATTATTATGTATCCTAATCTTTATCTAACCTAGTCTTCAGTATTCTTGAGGGATTAAAAATGTATGTGATATCAATGTTGTCGTCATTAACTTTGAATCTAGCTATACCTGCGCTGCCGGGCGGAGTGAACTTGTTGGCGAAGTCCCAGTCCGTCATGTGCTCCATGAGCCAGTTGGAGGCCGGCTCCATGCCGCTGTTGTTCGTGTAGTACAGCGCCTTCTTGCACGCCTCCAGCGGGAAGCCCATGTCGAGCTGTCCAATATAAATGGATCGATTAGCATTACATCACGCCTGGCTGGTTTTCCTCTCACGCTGAACGCCAGCGCTGATAGGTCATATGTATTCTAATGAAGTTTTTGAATCACGCCGACCGTCGCACACCGGGGCCTCTCCATACAAGGGATACATATAAAATACGTCACGGGAGGGCGTCATTACGTCATTCGCGAGGTAGTGGCTGCAAATCAGCGCTGTTGACGATAAGTTCAGCTTAATGTTTGTTAAAAGATTAGTTGTTTTTCCACTTTCACCAACTTTATTCTTTTGTTTTGATAGTAGACGACATTGATTTAATAAAATGACTATTATTAAAAAATGCGCAAGAGGCTTTTGACTTTTGAGGCACACGACTATCACCAAATTTCAAGTTCATAGGTCAATGGGAAGTTAAAAAATGCTTCGGAACAAAATTTTGTGACAGACGACGGATAGACAGACAGACAGACGGACGGACAGCAATAGGACTCCGTTTGGACCCTTGGGGTACGGAACCCTAAAAATAACCATTCCCCCCTTGTCTCCGAAACCACTAGACCTAAAACTTTGACAAAAAAAAAAAAAAATACAGAAAGTAGTTCTTTACTTTACAGGAAAACCTCTAAAGAGAAAGTAGTGTCAAAAAAAAAACAGAAAAAAAAATCTTCGGATCCCTTTGCAGGCGAATCCGACTCGCTCTTGGCCGGTTTTTTATAGTTCAGTTACGCGTTACTCGTCAGTTAACTTACAAGCTGTGAGAGCAACGCTTCATCGTAGACAGGCGCGGGAGTCTCGGGCGCCGCGTCGGGCAGCTGCTTCTCGTCGGCCTGCAGCCCGCGCCCCCGCAGGCAGCTCAGATCCATCTGTAAAGCACAAAATATTACATTAGTCCTACTAATATTACAAATGTGAAAGTTTGTGAGGATGTATGTTTGTTATTCTTTTACGCTAAAATTACTCAACGGAATTTGATGAAACTTTACAATAATATAGCCTATACATCGGAATAACATTAATCTGCAACTGCCTAGCCGTTTCCCAACTATCTTGAGGTCGGCTTCCAGTCTAACTGGATGCAGCTGAATACCAGCATTTTACATGGAACAACTATCTGACTTCCACAAACCAGTTACTGGGTCATACGATACCCTTTGGTAAGACTGGATGTCAGACTTTCGAGCTTCTGACGACCCCTAACGACTGTCAAAGATCCGCGATTGACAGCCGGGACCAGCGGCTCAACGTGCTTTCCGAGGCACGGAGGAGTCTCGGTATGGTCACCCATCCATGGACCAACCCCCGCAAGCGTAGCTTAACCTGATAGATCGACCCGTGCAGCTGTTATTACTTTAGCCACGAGCTCCACAGAGACACCCTGTCCTTGCGGGTTCACTATATTCGATAAGAAATTTTATAAAACGTCCCCGCCGCGTTTGTACGCGATAAACTCAAAAATTTCTGAACGGATTTTCATGCGGTTTCCACCAACAGACAGAGTGGTTCAAGAGAAAGGTTTAGGTGTAAAATTTGTACCCGAGCGAAGCTGGGGCCACCCCCAGCTCACTATAATCTATTTTTATTAGTTCAGTAAAACTTAGTTTATAGAGCGAATGGTGAAATCGGCCCTTAGTCGCTTACTCGGCTGCAGTGGGACAACTGCTTTAGGCGGAGTTAGCGGAAAAACAGACAGACGCGGAAACGGGATAGTTTTAAAATGCTAAGAAACAAACTGCTTCGGCTGTCCTGCCGTTCTCTGCCATATTTTGTGTTTTGAGCCTGTTGCACCACCTCCACGAGTGAGATTTCGCGACGATATTATAGTCTTGTCACTTGATTGTATAACAACTCTATGAATGTGACACACGGCTATATTCTCGCGGCGATTCAAAGAAGTGACATTGACCAGCAAAACATTAACTAGTGGCGGTACAGTCGCTCCTGACGATGCCGCAGTGGCTGTGTGGTGGTGCGTACCTCCCAGGGCATGTCGACAGCGACGTCCAGCTTGGCGGGCGTCCAGTCCTCCTTGATGGTGAACTTCTTCAGTTGGATCAGCAGGAAGTCAGGGAACGTGCCGAGACGCGTGATTCTGTAATATTACGTACACAAATATGGCTTATTTTTTAATATTTATTACAATAATTATTGATACTCTGCATGGTGGATTGTGGGACACATTAAAATAGTTTTACATTTTTCAACTCTAAACATAACAAACTCTACGCATAACTGTAAACATGTTTTCCGATTGTCTTGATTTATTGTTTTTCGACGATCAATCGAATCTGTCAGCTTATTACAGAATTGTTTTAAAAATACGCTACTGATCGACTGTTAATGCTTATAAATTTGTTTGATCACGTCGTGTCCCGTCGATTTGATCGATTTTTGACGACCAATGTCAAAAATCGAGAAAATCTGTAGGTACCTGTGTTGTCTTGTGAATATCTTGATGTCTACATTCCATAAGTCCGACGCGCCTTATTTACCAACCAACGTAGTGATACTGACTTGTGAGCGGTGACTTTCTTGTTGACGGCGCTGCTGAAGAACTGTTCCACGGTCTCTTCCTTCATGAAGCTGTCCAGGCACGCCTGGAACGGGATGTGTGGCCGCACGATCTGCGACGGGTCACTGAAAATACAAGTCAACAATATTACATCAACCCCGTACTTCCTAAAGGTAGGTAGGCGGAGGTATATAGTGCACCCAAATTACGTCAGTACATGTGCCTTGTTGATACTGAGAACACCATAAGGGACCTGTCATATTACACAGCCACGACTATACAGGTCGCACGACCGGCTTTAATATACCTAAGTTGTAACGTAGTGGCGTTACAATCTCAATTAAAATTAAACATAAGGAAAAAACAACTTCGACCAAAAGCCACTAATCCAATTTAGAAAAAACATAAACAATATTAGTTAGCTGACAACACTATTGTCTTTGGATTCGTTGTCATCTGTCAATGACGGCGTAGATATATAAGGGCCACTCAGCTGGTATGGAGTCCTTTTCTTTTTTTTATCTCAACTGCTGGCGGTGGATTCATGTTCTCTTTTTCTGTCAAACACTTCTGAGACTTGAATCTCCCGCTAAATTCTGGCAGTTGCAGTTTACATTGGCAAATATTTGCCAACCTTAATAAATGACGTGAGAACTACCCCGTTTTTTCGGGTACATCAACAGCGGAGAACATCAACAGCCATCTTTATGACACGCTGGACATAATTTCCAGGGTCCCAGATTCGGAGTCGCAAATTCGGATCAGATCAGGAAACCCGAAATATGGAGGGGGAAGATTTGGAGCCCTACGCTCCGAGCAAGCATCTGCATCGTCCTCCATCGCGGCCATCATGCTGCAGTGCCTTGTGCTGTCACCACTAGGCCACTTACCACGGCGGCTCGCTCCACGCCGGGTACTTATTTACCTGCATGGCTTCTGCTAGCCGTCTGCGAGCTGGCCCGACCACATGCCGGCCGATTCTTCCTGGCTCCTGTTGACCCTACGAGCCGGCGCTACCACCTGCCGGCCAACATCTCCGGGGCGAACGCAACGTGGCTCCCCCGAGTCATCCGTCACCAGGTTGAGCCAGGGTAGTACCGTGCCACCTCCCAGAGAGTGCCGAAATCTGTGACCACAAACCTTCCCACGCCCTTTTCTCTATACAATATATTTTTATATGTTGACCGAGGTACGTGTTGTCATTTTTCACTTCCCAAATAGCCTCCTTACGTCACAAAGTACCTGCATTCATATGCGATTTCATTGCTACTTTTGTTGATCAATAATTACTGTGTTCATAAGTAGACAACAAAACAGGAATAAATAGTAATACTTATGAATACAATATTTAGAGATTAACTTTTTGCTAGTATACCGTATACCAGAGTATTCTTAGAAAATGAGCTTCTTTAAAAAAAAAAGATTTATTAATCCTTTTAATCTCTGCTTTCGACTGGTTGGGGTCAAACTCTATTTTAGTGTAAGCTTCTACAGACAAGATTGCGGTTGATCGTGGCCGCGTAGAAGTCACTCAGGTCGTCTTTATCCGACCTAAGGGCTAGATCCAGTATCTGTCGCTCAGAAGTCTCACTAGCGACCACTAGATCAACAGGGGTGCAACACCTTGCGCGCTTTCTGTACACACGGACACGGCTCGACGCAGTCACCACTCCACACAAAATTAGTTTAAGACTCACAGTCTCTGGCCGGAGGCCTCGGCCTGCGCCCTCCTGTGCTCGTAGTCCTGCAGCTGCTGCGTGTTGGTGGCTGCGTGTAGCGCCACCGGCAGCGGCAGGTGATGCTCTGCGCGCCGCGTGTAGCGCACCGCCCCTGAGGCGCAGCAGCGCACTCTCTCCTCTACGCAGAAGCGCAGGCAGTCGGCTGGGTTCGCCTTGTGGCGGCTGTGGCGCTGGAAATATATGAAAATGTATTACTGAAGTTACAGGGTAATAATACGAGTATCTCGGGACTTAGGAGTTTCAACGGCCTGGCCACATCTTTTGGCGAAGTGAAAAGCGGTGCGTCGGTTCTGTTCATGGCACGCCAGCTGGTCGACGTACATGAGAGCCACCGCGTCATCCGTTACGTTCGTCACGCCTCATCGCGTGCGAATTTTCCTAGATAGCGTCAACGACTCAACGACGTGGTCAAGCTATTAGAATTTTTTAAAAACCGTTTGAGATTATGCATAATCCTACTAATATTATAAATGCGAAAGTTTGTATGTTTGTGTTGCAATCACACAAAAACGGCTGAAGGCATGTGAACGACATCTTGAACACTACTTTTTAGCAGCTTGCAGAAGCTAGTAACTAATATTATTATATTTTATTTTATCTTGAATCAAGGTCTGTTTTTTTTTGTACTGTTACCTGTAGCAGCGACAGAAGATGCAGGTAGAACTCGTGCGCGTCCTGCTGCCTCTTGCTCATGAACTCGGGGTGGTCCTTGCCGACCAGGTTGCGGTACATGTGAGGAGACACTCCGGCTTGGAAGCCGCCCTCTGCACTCGGGAACGAGTAGCGACCCGATACTAAGCCGACGCCTAGTTTGGCACTGTGAAAGATTATTTTTTTGTGTTATAATCGGGTAGATGACTACCCCGCCCCCGCCCCCACTCCTGAACTTTGATACGCTTTATCTTTGTAATTTTTTATTTGATAAAGCAAAAGAGGAGCTGGTGGCTAAAGTAATAAAAGCCGCACGGGTCGACCCATCACGTTAAGCTACGTTTGCCGGGGTTGGTCAATGGATGGGTGACCATCTTTACATACCGAGACTCCTCCTAAGCCGTTGGTCCCGGCTGTTAATCGTAGATCTTTGACAGTCGTTACAGGTCGTCAGAAAATCAGACAACCAGTCTTACCAAGGGGTATCGTATTACCCAGTAACTGGGTTGTGGAGGTCAGATAGGCAGTCGCTCCAAAATACTGGTATTCAGCTGCATCCGGTTAGACTGGAAGCCAACCCAAAGATAGTTAAAAGCTAAGCAGATTTTGATAAACCAAAAAATACACGTCCAATATTTTTTGATAATCTAACATAATTATAGACTAATTAAAATGATTATTTTAGGGGAATTAATTTTTACAACTGTTATTTAAACAATACAGAAGTTATCATGATCAGTTGAAAAATTTAATGGGCAGTCATGTAATTTTTCGGCGGTTAGTAAATTAGTGAGTCAGTAAAACATAAGCAGTAAGTAATAAAAATATTGGTCTGTTATTTCATCATTCAATGTCAGTGCAAAAATTACTCAAGTAGTTTAATAAATTAATGAGCAGTAAAACGGTTGGAATGGGCAGTTCGAAAATAAGTTTGCCAATTCACATTGAGCGGTAGCATCCGACCGTCACTTTGATTGAAAAGTGAGGTAAACTTTCGTTAAAAGGGGCGGAGCTTAATTCTATTTCAGGTATTTCACCAGCTGCAGAAGCTAAGGAGTGTGCAGTATTTGAGAACCCACCCGAAAAATTCGATGAGTTTATAGAGCAGCTTTTCAGTAAATGGGAAATAATATTACCCAATAATAGAGAAGATTGGACTCAAGGAACATGCACTTACCCAACATTTCATAAAATGTATATGTGTAAACATATAATTGGCCTGGCCATACGACTGAAATACGCTGTTCCTCCTGTTGAAGCCAAAAACATTCCTTTTGGAAAAAAGAGGAAGAGGGGCAGGCCTTCGAAAGCCAAACCTGCTCTTATTATACAATAAGTTTCTGTCGCTGATTCATTTGACTATTAACATGTATCTTAGTTTTTGTATCCTTATTTTAACATGTATCCTAATGCCAAATTATAAATACTTACAGATTGTCGTAATGTTCTTTATTTTTAGTCTCCGACCATGTGAAACATAAGGTAATGTGTTCATGTTCAGCATTTAATGTGAAGAAGGAAAAAAACATGATGCATGGTTAATATGGTTATGCTTCATATTTTTTCCTTCTTGACATTAAATGCTGAAATACACAAGGAATACATTTTACCGCCTCATCGTTTGTAGAACTGCTTAAAATAAAATTTATTACTAACCAATTACGATTTGTTAACTGTACGCGCCTAACCGCCCAGTTCAACTATTCCACTGCTCAGTATTTATTGAACTGCCCGTTTAAATTATTTTATGACTCATTTTTATTTAGTTTACTGCTCAGTTTTTACTGCTAAACTAGTTTGCAAACATGCGTTTTTTATTTTTTTACCTACCATAACTCAATATTGAACTGCCGCTTTAATTCTATGCCTTATTTTAGTACCCAGACGTCATCCCTATTCGAGTAGACGCATTGTATAAGGATAAGCGAGGAGTTAGATAAATGATAGATATACCAGTTTATACATAGTATATGTGACAGGTATACTAAGACAGATAAAACTGAGCCCCTCTCTGAGAACAAATGACCCGTAATCCACCAAACGAGCTGTGTCGCGGGTCTGTTTGAGTCTCCGTGGCCCCTGGCACAAGTAACTGAAGAAACAGTGGAATAAAGGGTAAGTTTTAGTCAATAAGAGTCTGACACGCCCTGCTGCTCCCCCCAAAGCGGGCAGGCGTGTCATTATTTGATTATATTCCATAAAAAAAAAAGTTGGCAGTGGGCAGGGTACTTTCCTCGCGGAGCAGATCGTCGATAGGGCCAAAATTCTGGAGTGGCGACTGCGTACCGGAAGACGCATTGGAAGGACTTCCACAAGGTGGACCGATGACCTGGTAAAGGTCGCGGGAATCCGCTGGATGCGAGACGCACAGGACCTGTTCTTGAGGAGACACTTGGGGGAGGCCTATGTCCAGCAGTTGACGTCTTTCGGCTGAAATGATGATGATGGTATAGAAGCCACTACACTGAGAGTACTCACGTTTGAACATTGAAGTCGTTGACCGGGTCCTCGGGGAAGGTGGAGAATATCTCGGGCGCACCGTCCACGAAGCGACGCACGAAGTCAGGCATGCGGAACATTACCTACGCAAATAAAACGGCTAATAACATGTAAACTGAAAATAAGATAATTAGTCTTGGTCGCATGAAAGCTAAGAAAATCAAGCTTTATTCATGCAAGCAATTTAGGGCCGATTTCACCATTCGCTTTATAAACTAAGTTTTCTTAGCTTAAAAAATAAATACCATAGAAAAGATTGTAGTGAGTTAATATTTTAAAAGATACACATAATATGCTGTCGCAGACTTTTTTTTAGAACTTTAGGAGAACAATTCCGTCATACACAATTTTTGCGTAACTTTAACCGTTTACGCAGCGCACGCAACTGAATCTCTCAAAAGGATTATTTTTTCCCGTTTTTGCCACATTTTTCATTGATGCTCTGCTCCTGTTGGTCGCAGCAGGATGTGATATAGCCTTCCTCGATAAATGGACTATTCAACTCAAAAATATTGTTTAATTCGATCCGGTAGTGCCTGAGATTAGCGCGTTCAACCAAAAACTCTTTAGGTTTATGACAGCGGCTAAATGCGTTTAAGCGAGCTTAACTGGGCGTTTAGAATTGGTGAAATCGGCCTTTAGTCGTATAATAATTCGGTAGTAAAACAAGCTGTAAGACAGTTTGTTCAGGAAAGTACTAGTTATAAAGTATGCTAACTCAACCGTGTTTCGGTCCACGGGATTTTGTTCAGCAATAACATTGCGAACTCTTTGGTGTTACGGGTGAGTAACCGACGCGACGGTAACCAAAGACCGCTGTCAAGTATTTCAATTTGACATCAAAAACTCGATAAAGCTGCTACCAGCGAAGATTACCTGAAGATGTCCTATGCCGTCTCCACTCAAGAATATGTGTATGCTAATGGTGATTGGTTCTAACCGCTAAAGGTCAGCACACAATTAGAATACACCCCGCGAAATTTTAAATTGGAGTTTATTAGAATCTATCATTGAAATGTGTACTTTTTAGTGCGTTGAGTAAAGTTCTAAATTGTATAGCTATTTTATAAAGTGAGCGCAGATTTGTGTCGCGGTGTGAGCTCCTAGCTTGTCCATTTCTACTTTAGCTTACTTATTCTTAGGGCTTTGGCTACTTTGGTTGTTTATTTTGATAATAATTAAGTAGAAATTGTTCAATGGGGTTGTTGATTGTAGCGAGCTTCTTGGAAAGCTGCAGATAAGTGCACCATCTCGCTGGCCGCGCAAATGTAACTACAACCTTTTCTATGTGCCGGGATCCAAAACAAACCTCGGACACTTCGCCGTTTTGCCGAGGCTCTGTAGGCAGTATAACGAACTATCAAAGCATAATGAATTGGATATAAATGCAAAATATCAAAGTTTATAAAAGATATAAAAGTCACAGTACACAGGGTGTAACGGAAAGGTGTGGTCATATTTTAGGAGCCGGTTCTGCCCATGGAAATGAACAACTTTCTCTAAGAAAATACAGAAAATTCCCAAAAAAAAAAATGGACTTTCCATACAAAGTTATCATCAGCTGATCAATATTTGTATGGAGAGTAAAAAATTTTTTTTTGAATTTCCTCGGCTTTTCTTGAAGAAAGTTGTTCATATCGATGGGCAGATGCAGTTTTTAAAATATGACCACACCTTTCCGTTACACCATGTATAAGGCATAATATTATTATTTTGTATTTTTTTTTTGTTATCATTGTTAATATTATTTCTTTTTTTAATTTATTAAAATTTGTACATATCTGTATTATTTTCGTATAATGTGTTTTATTTTATTTTAATGTTTTCGTCCTTGTCAGACATGTTGTACCCATCTAGATATTAAGTGAATGATGTGGTTGCCTATAATTGGAAGCGCACACTTGTTTTTGTCTGTTTAAATTAACATGCATGTTATTGTGTAGACTCTGTTGGCGATCCAAGAAACAAATAATTAAGTACAAACCTGCACAACGCTGTTGATGTAGCACGTGTTACCGAGGTTGTTGAGCCCGGTGAGCGCGGGCCCGCACAGGGGTCGCAGCTCGCTGCCCGACTCCTGCAGAGTGTTCCACTCTCCGCTGCGCTGGTTCAGTTCCAGCTCTAGTTCCACCATTGATTTATCCGTCTGAAATGAGAAAATGTATTTGAGAATAATGAACCGCGCAGCTAGCGTTGTAAACATCTAGCACATCATACGTTGCAGTGGACAGTACGCTTACCTTTTGTAGTTGCTGCACATTGATGCCAAAGTGCTTGAGATGGTCAGCGAGGAAGGGGTCCTCTACCATGTCGTCCTCAGCGTAGGAGAACACGTCTCCCTTACCATCAGCTGTGATAGTCCCCAGCTTGACTGCTAGAGGGAAACCTGTCTGACGATAGTGTTCTACCTGTGGGTTAGAAAAAATCACGTTTGAATTTTGAAAGATCACATCATGGTTCACCATCAGTTGATAAATGTGAAAATAAAAGTAACTAGTTAGTTAGCTAGGTAAATCTGTGCAGAATAAATTATTTTTCTTTCTTTCTTTTTTCTTAGTTAGAAATAATTTCGTGGGACTCACGAAATTATTTCTAAATAGTCACTACACAAAATAAAAGTAACTAGTTAGAAATAATTTCGTGAGTCCCTAAAGAAAAAAAACCCATACTAACAGCATGGTCATTTCCCCCTGATCCGTCAAAGAACCGCCGTCCGCATAGCACCGATCCGTCTGTCAGATTGAGCCACAAGTTGGTCGTGAGGTCGCATTTGTCGCACTTCCAGCCGGCTGGCGGGATCTTCACGCCGTTGTCCAGCTGCTTCAGGTCCACGGCGTGACTGTAATGGAAGGCTGGTTTAGGTAAACTGTGTGCCAGGGCTCTGCTGGCCTTTCTTGAGGAGCTGGGGTGGATCGAATGATAAACCTGTCCCACCTATACGCAAATTCAGCACCTTGAGCGTGGAGTTGCGGAAACCAGCTCGTCAACATACATAGGTGCTTGGAAGACATCACCATCATTCCTGGAACAGGCCTAACCCTTCCAAGAATGGTGAAATCTTCGGATCACCAGCGTATCAGAAATTCCTATTGAAATAATCTGGCAATTTATGTATATTTACATATTGTCTATACACTATTGCTGCAAACTACAAAGGCAGATTCTTTTTTTGACAGTTGGTTTTTGTAAAAATCGTGTCTTTGATATTGTTACCTTGTTTTCACCAAGAAACAAGTTAAATACTAGTTTGATACAAAACTTGTAGAATACTTTTCAAAACATAATTATTTGTTTTATACATGTATTGAGACTGTCTCAAACATTCTTTTGTTCACACTGTGTGTAACAAGTATATATACAAGCACAAAACAAATTTGCGTTTACACTGAAGTCTGTGACAGGATAAAACTTGCCACATACATTGATAGCGTTCTCACCTACAAAATACAGCCGTGGTTTAGACAAGTATTGTTTATTTTGTTGCAATTTCTGTATAATACTAGTTACAAACAAGTTTTAAACTTTATCCATGCTTGTTGGATAAAGTTTTCAACACACCGGATGGATTGCGTTTTTATAAACTTTTATTTTTTTCTTAGAATGGAGTTGTCAAAGAAACAAACTTTCTCTCATTTTTCTATTTTTTCTGTTTATTTTTTTTCTTTCCTTTTCTCTTTCTTTTTTTTATTTTTTTTATTTTTTTGATCGTGACCAGTACTTGCATTTTTTCCTTGAATTTGCTTCAGTTTGCATGAACAAGTATACTGCACACATGAAGTAAAGTTCTTCAACATCTTCTCTTTCCGTTGTCACAAGTTTTTTTTATTACTAAGAAATATAAAACTACGGACTGAATTTTGTCTCGAATTCTACAAGTTTAGCTACAACAAAAACATGAGATCCTATACATGTAGGCAACTAGCAACCAACAAGTTTCATATAAGTTTTGTAGAATAGAATAGACATTTATTTTGCAAATATGGGTAATACACAATAGATGTTTAGATAATTTATTTTAATTTATTTTTAATTTATTTTAATTTTTTATTATATGTATATATGGAAACGAAAACAGTGCATAAAACTTGTAAAATACATGTATTATACCTTGGTGAAAACGAGGGGTAACGTAATGCTCGAAAGTATTTTGAATGGTAAAAAAAAGTCACTACGTCGCACATATCCTGCATCGCGCTAGCTGAGTTCTCGGCACGATTTGAACATATACAACAGCTCGAAATCAATCATCCGGCAGTTGCCCAGACCAGACACAACACCCGTCTGGTCTAAGGATCCTCCCTTTTCTATAGAGGTTTGCGGGACTTTGGACCCTGTTCTGTGTACTTCTATAGCATGTATGTAAAAAAAAAACGGATTAAAGGAAGGACTATTATAATAATAGCCAATTATGACTCACACAGAGACTTCACGTTTCTCTCCGTCCCAAGTGCCCTGTAGGGCTGCGAGCTCGGCGATCTTGAACGGGGACTCCGCGTCGATCACTGCTTCGACGGCCTTGTTTACCTGCGTACGACATAACGAGTCTATTTAAGATTCTAAATATAAAAGAGAGAATTACTGAGATACCGCGATCAAGTCTTGAAGGAGAAAGATTATTACGAAACTTCGGTAACTAAATGAAATCTAAAACCATTCATTAGATAAACTTGAGAGTTGAGAATGAGCTAAAATGAAAATTGTGTAAATAGTATTGCCATACAACGTGGCAATGCCGCCAGTCTTTTGGGCACACATCCAGTGGACAGCGGTGCGAAGGAATTTTTTGATGCCAGATTTTAAGTTTTATTTAGTTAGGTTAGTTTTAGTTTTTGTTTTAAATAGGTACAGTTAGTTAAGTATTTTATAAGTTTTTTTAATAAATAAATAGTAAACGAATATTTTAGTAACTTATTCATAAAAATCTGTTATTTACTTACTATTGTATACTAAAAGCTTCTAAGTTATAGCTTGAACTGAACTTATATATAGTTCTCCTCTAGTGTCTAGTCCACTGTTAGCATTAAAACTAACTAACTAACTATTAACTGTTAGAATTATAATAATGTTTTATTTTTGGAACAAAAACAAATTCAACAACGTATTTCTGTTCTAACGTGTTGTAGTTGCGTACGAAAATAGCTACAATAGTTAGCAACTGTGTCGTAGCTATAAACGCCCACCTCCAGGATGGAGACGACAGCATGCCAATTACAGGAGGTGAAAACAAAAATAAAAACTGGCTAAGTGCGTGTCGGATTTCGCAAATTAAGGGTTCCGTACCATATATTGGTATTTGTTAGTAAAGTATACGTAATAATAAACATTATCACCAAATTTCAAGTTCATAGGTCAATGGGCTGCCCAGGGGTTGAGGATAAATTCGAAACAGAGTTACCTCGCCCCTGGGCACTAAGGGCAGGAAGGAACAGGGGTGGGTTTTAGTCAGTAAGAGTCTGACACGCCCTTGTGCTCCAGCCTAGAGCGGGAGAAGTCATTGGATGATTTCCCACACTACAAAATAAAATAAAAATAGGTCAATGGGAAGTTAAAATTCGTAACAAAAGTTTGTGACAGACGACAGACGGACACGTGAGTGACAACAATAGGGCTCCGTTTGGACCCTTCGGGTACAGAACCCTAAAAATTAAACAATACAATAATTAGAAATTACAAATAAAAAATTTAATTTACATTTTACGAATTAGTGAATAATGTTGTGCTATTGGGGGTTTATATTGTGGAGTAAGCTAGTTCTGTTCTACCTTTATTTCTTAAAAAAAAACTTACAACTTCAGGCAACGCCGGGTTAGGCCACGGGTACGTATGGAAGCCGGGCAGTACGACAATGTTGTAGATTTCTGTGTACGTGAACTTGGGTTTGCCACACGCGGGGTCGAAGCCGCCCTCCACGCCGATCGCTAACCGGGTGATCTTCTTCTCTGGACCATCGCCGGTTTGCTCTGGTTCTGGGATCTGGTAAGCAAAAAACAGGATGATAAAAATTAATATTTTTAAAAAGTTTTTTAATATTATTAAAAAGTTTTTTAATATTATTAAAAAGTTTTTTAATATTATTAAAAAGTTTTTTAATATTTTTAATTCCATACAACTTACACCTGGGTTTACTATGATTCAAACTTAATGGCGGCCGATAACATGACGCGAGTCACTGCGCAGTAGCAATTTTTGGGACAGCGGGTGTAAAGTGAAGGGTTACGCAGTGAGTAAGGCACCTCATAACTATGAGGCCATAAAGTTTTGCTTACTTTTTTTAATTTATTAAAAAAAACGTTGCCCCCCACTTCACTAGGTTCGTCCCTTCATGGGGATTCAAAAAAGTGGCAAAAAGTGGGTGTGAGGTACACCTTTGGTCAAGCCTTCAAGAAACACATGCATGATGTCATGTTATGTTTGATGTTGTTACGTCGACCGTATAATTACACTAGAACGTTCGAGAATTTGGTCGAAGTTTCCAGACGATTCCACTACGTTCGGGAACATTCCATTATGGCACTGCATAGAATTTCAAAGATGTGTTTAGAACATTCCACTATAGGATAGTTGACAATGTTCTGGAAACTTCTATGACTGTATAAATAGGCCAAGCGGGTGGCAAGTGAGTCAGTCTGTTTTCGACTACGGATGGAAGCGAGAACAAAGCGAATACGAAGAAAATAGTGATCATTAGAGAATTAGTGTTTATGTGTAAATAAATTGTTTGAGTTAATAAAGGATATTAGGTTAATAATCGGTGTAAAATAATTTATCCCATACACAGCTCATAACAATGTTATGATAACTTACAGGTTTCTTGTCCCTCTTGAGGTGCAGGAAGACATTGTTGCCTGTCTTCTGGAAGTACTGCTCCACATAGTTACGCCCGAAACCCAGGTAGCTCACCAGAGAGATGTAGAGGCCTGTGTCTGACTCCTGAAACAAAACCAAACAATTTTTCATTTGATTTTATGAAGTACTTCAGAAGTCCCTTTTAGGCATTATCAATATCAATATTAAGAGGATTAATAAATGTTTTTTTTTTAATTGAAGGTTATTTTCTAAGAATACTAGCAAAATCAATATTGTGTTCATAAGTATTACTACTTTTTCCTGTTTTGTTGTCTACTTATGAACACAGTCATTATTGATCAACAAAAGTAGCAATGAAATGGCATATGAATGCAGGTACTTAGGTATAATAAAAACTTTTATGCTAAAAACTACATTTAAAAAGTGCCCCCATAATTTACATACACTTGATAACAGTTATCATTTTCCTGCACAAATCATGGGGGCAGGCAATGCCCCATTCTGCTCACAACACTGGCTAAATTAGTACTGTATTCAGTAGCTACTACATTGGTAAAATTAAAACGAAAAAATGTTCAACTCAGTAGATTTGTACTTGGGAAGCTTTCTAATAGTTTGTGGTTTTACATTAAGTTTGTTCAATCTGAGAAGAATAGTCAGAGAAAGCAATGCATCCTTCCCCTCTGTACTACTATCAGAGAATATACTTCTAACATGTATCGGAATCGCCTTCATAAGCCGAGCTGTCTACAAACTAAGTCCAATTAATTTGGAAATGGGTGACATGGAAGAGAGATCGGCAGTTGCGATGAAACATGAAGACATCAGCTGCAATTTTACATCAATTCTTATGAGCTATGGTCCCCTCATTGTGTCTCTGGTGAACAGTTTCCTAAGCTTGATCATTGACAACTACATGCATTACAAAATGATAGCAAATGTGAAGAAAGATGAAGAAGAAAGTGCTGTACGAGAACTGGAGGATAATTTCAAACACGAAGCCAGAAGCACAATTGAATGCCTATTTTCTTTCTGGAAAAAGAATTTCAGTTTCATAACAGTGGCTATACAGTGGATTTTACCTATTCTAATAACACTTTCCATGTATTCAATGGATGTAAAGGAACGGAATATATCTGTGACTGATGAACGAAGTTTAAGTGGATCCTGTCTGTCTGTACTAGATGTTAGTAAGAAGAATTGCTCCACAATCATCAATATGAACAACACACTCCAGTTACGAACACACATGCCAAATTATTTTGAAATGTATGAGAACTATCCAAATAGTACAGGAGAAAAGTTTGACTCTGTAGTCAATAATGTTTACAAAATCATTGCAAATTTACGAAATGAAACACACTATGCAGATATAAATGTGACAACGGCTCCATTGTTAAGGACACCGAAAGCAGAGAAAGATGACTGTATGAAAATATGTTTTTTAGATAACAAAAATCTACTTTTGTTTATGTTTATTGTTACTGTTGTCAGTTATTTTGTTCCTATCACTATTTCAACTGTAATATTGACAAAAATACATGTGATGGAACTAAAAAGACAGAACGTAAAGACTTATGTGAGTAGAGAACTGTTGTACAATGTTTTGTTTTGGAGTCCTGTGATGCTTGACACATTCCTGTCTCTAACATTATGTTCATACACTATGAATGGGATGAGGACTTCTATTTTTAATATCATAGCAAATGTGTATCAAGCTGTGAAGAACTTTATGAATACCAAATATTTTAAGGATAATACTGTTAGTCCTATTTGAATAGAATTGGAATCTAATAAGACAGTAAGTGGTGTGCTATAGTGTTGTTAAGTGGTTACTATTTCTCAATAAAGAATTAAAAACTGAGCTAAGTTTTGCTTTCTTCTAATAGTTTTATGTTTAATAATAATACCGAGAACTGAGAAGCGACCCGCCCCACTAAAGCTTAAGGTTTTCATATACAACTACACAATGAGCATTCTTGAAAAGCTACTTGTTCAGAGTATAGTACACTGCTCCACACTAGTTATCTCATAGTGTAGTATTTTCTTTATTATTTTAGATATCAGTTCTTTTATCTCGTCTGGGTCTACCGCATATACAAACAAAAAAACGAATTCCCACAGTACAGACCAGATATTTATCAATGGAGAAACCCTTATGAATGACAAGGAAAGCTATAATTTGCCAATTTTTACATTTCAAAGCAAAAGCGAGTGCAGTTAATTACAAAGTACATACATTTTAATAATTAGAAAAATAAATTGTAGGTTATAATAAAAAGTGCAACTCACCGGATTGTCAAAAGAATAAACACATTCATCCTTGTAGATCAGTTGCTGAGAGTTGGGTACTTTAATTTTAGATATATGTGGTGTTAAAAGATCTAACGACGCCATGTCGTAGTTTTAAACAGGTAAAAGAAATTTATAAAATGTATTTTTTTCCCGATTAAAATCAGCGTCACACCAAAAATATACTCGATCTATAGTGATGTAGCATAAACAATCAAAAGGTGCTGCAAATGCTGCAATCAATCACGATAACTATCGAGTGTATCGACTAAATGAAAAAGTATGCGAATTATTTTCTTCAAATTGGAAAATTGACAAACATAACGCTGGGTACTAACCGGTGTTACGTGATGTAATGATGTAACATGTTACAAATCGAGCATTCGTGTGAATCTATGGCCTGTAGAGGCCATAGATCCAATTAGGCGATTTGTGAACATGAAGCCAGTTCGCTTCACAGATCTAGATGGCATCTATAGGCCATAGATCCACGATCCGCACGAATTCTCGCTTTGTAACATGTTACATTACGCCCCGTAACACCGGTCAGTGTCAGCTTTATATTCAACCGAACGAACGCTAATTAGTGTGTTCACTTAGATTATCATTATAATCTAAGTGTGTTCATATTGCGCAGTGTAGCGCCTCGAAAGGCATCGTGAACGTGAAGCCACGAGCCACGCTCTTGCATGCCACGCAAAGAGTACTATAAGTATACGGTGATGCACTGATGCCACGTCTGCCGGCTAAAGGCTCAATTACACCATCCGATTTCAAGGGAACCAATTTAGGAAATCAGAAGGTGTAATAGCAGTTAGAACAGTTAGAGTCAGATTTAGTGAGATTGGAAGGTCCCGATTTGACTTCCTAAATTGGGTACGATTTAGGATCGCGTATTATTATTTTTATGTGTTTAATTTAATTTCCCAAGGTTTTTTTTCCCAGAAAAAAATCTGTTTTATTGACTTTTGATATTCTGTCTAGCAGCTCGAATTTGTAGAAGTTGGTGACACTGCCGATTTAAGATTCCGATTTAGGAGTCCAATTCAGTGTAGTGTGATTGCTAGCTTCTAACTTCTTAGTTAGATTGTGTTAGGGACCTAACTAAGGACTAAAACTAAAAATCAGTGGACTGTAACTTAAAATAAATGTAATCCAGATAGGTACAATATATAGACGTTGGTAAGCGTATGGAGTGCGCGCGCGAGCCGTCGTCGGAGATCGGTAGCGAAGTGTCTTGGCTGCCCGCGTCCCGCACGCCGCACCTCTCGCTCCTTCCGCTGTCCGCGACCGCAGCCGAAGATTGCCGAGTGGTCGGAGGCGCCCGAACATCCTCCCCGAGTTGAAGCATTCAAGTGAGAGGAAGTGGGCAGACGTTGTTGTAAGCCCGCACCACCGTTCCTCTCTTCGTCTTCAATTCCGCTACTCGCGTGGTCCCGTCGCAGCCAGGGAAAACCTTGATGACACGCCCCAGTGGCTACACCAAGGGCGGTTGGCCTTTCTCTTTGATGAGAACCAGTGCTCCCTCTGAAAGCTGGCCTGTTGACGCTGTCCATTTAGTTTTTTGCTGGAGCAGAGAAACATATTCTAATTGAAATCGGTTCCAAAAATGTTGTTTTATGTGCTCCACCCTTTGGTAGCGCTCCAGTCGCCCGATGTTGAGATCAGTAACCTGTGGATGCGGAATAGATATCAGTGGTCGCCCAATTATGAAATGTCCGGGAGTAAGAACGGAAAAATCTAGAGGATCAGTGGAGAGAGGGGTATAGGACGGGAATTTAAAACGGCCTCTATTTGAGTCAAGCACGTGACCATCTCCTCGTATGTGAGATGTGTTAAGCCTAAAAGTCTTTTTAGGTGATATTTAGTGGATTTGACGGCGGCTTCAGCAATGCCGTTGAAGTGGGGGGAATATGGAGGCGCAAAAGAAAATTTGATGCCTTGTTGAGCAACTTCGGACACGAAATTCGAATCTTGTAAAAACTTACGTAGCTCATTGCAAGTACCTACAAAATTTGTCCCATTATCGGACAAGATGCTTTCGGGTTTACCACGACGAGCCACGAAACGGTTCAAAGCAGCCATGTAGGCTTCTGCTGTAAGGTCTGTAACAAGCTCGATGTGAACAGCCTTAACGGCAAGGCAAACAAAAATGCATAGGTACGCCTTTATAAGCCTGCACCCTCGCCCTTTGCGATCAGCTATCAGCACTGGCCCAGCATAATCCACACTACAATTTAGAAATGGGTGTTCTAAATGTGTCCTTGAAGAGGGCAACTGTCCCATTGTAGGTTGCACAATTTGACACTTGTATTTAAAACATCTGATGCATTTTTTAACTATACATTTAGCAAGATTTCTACCACCGAGAGGCCAATACATTTGGCGTATATTTGCCAAGAGCAGCTGAGGGCCAGCGTGTAAGCAATCGAGATGATATTTATGAAATATTATTTTAGTTATATGGTGCTTACCACATAGTAAAATGGGATGCTTGACATTATAATCATAAGGTGAGTTGTCAAGTCTCCCTCCTACGCGTATGAGACCATGCGAATCTGTAAAGGGGCTCAAAGAAATAAGCCTATTTTTTTTTGGTAAAGAGTTTCCTGATTGCAGTAAATTATACTCATTAGGAAACATCTCTAATTGAGCGTGGCGTAAAATAAAATTTGTAGAATTTGCAAGTTTTTCACAGGAAAGGGAACCAAGGAATTTATGATGTTTATGTTTTAAATTGTTAATAAATCTTAGTATATAAGCGACGACTCTCTGTAGGTGATTATAATTGGAATATTTGTGAATAAGTGACTTAATGAATAAATGATTGTTATAATGATGTGAGGAATGATTGTCTGATTGATAATGGGATGAGTGATCAGTGAAGTGCGATGATACAACTTCAGGTAGATCTTGCTTCAAGTTCTCATTGGGCATTTTAGGCCAATATTTTTCATCATTTAATAAAAACTGAGGACCTGACCACCATAAGGAACACTCGCTGATAAGGTCAGCCTTCAGCCCGCGAGAAACAAGGTCCGCCGGATTTTCCTTCGACGGCACGTAGCTCCATGTGTGACCCATAGTGCAGTCTTGTATTTCATTGATGCGATTACGAACAAAAGGTTTTAATAGATTAGGTATCATGGAAAGCCAACTTAACACTATTGTCGAATCGCACCAAAAGTAGCATTTACTAACGGGTTTGGTGAAGGAATTTCGTACATTAACACACAGTCTTGCTCCTAATAAAGCCCCACATAACTCAAGTCTAGGAATGGTTGTTGGCTTGATTGGTGCAACACGATTTTTAGAGACTAACAGCTGTACTCTTACCAATCCATCCCTAGTACTAGACTTTATATAAATACATGCACCGTAGGCCTTTTCGGATGCATCTGTGAACACATGAATCTCATTTATAGTGGAATTGTCACATGAAATCCACCGGGGTATTTTAAGGGTATTTAAACATGGTAGACTATTCACGAACATTAACCAGGAGGTATGTATATTTTCTGGTACTTGCTCGTCCCAGTCAAACTTAGACATCCATAGACTTTGGATGATAATTTTAGCCTCGATAATGCAAGGACCTACCAGACCTAATGGGTCAAATATTTGACTTATCACTGATAAAATGTGGCGCTTTGTGATTGGTTTGCTGGTATCGACCGATATTAAAAACTCCAGAGAATCAGATATACATAGCCAATATAGGCCTAACGTTTTGGATGACACGTTTCTATCCTCAGATAAGTTCAACCTGCCAGAATGCCCTGAAACTCCGGCTATTTCTGTTAAAATCTCTGAACTATTAGATTGCCACTTTCTTAAATGAAAGTTGGCTGACGCTAAAATTGATGCAACTTCTTTACTTTACTTTTTGGACCACCTCGGAAATGGAGTCGCCACCACTCAGGTAATCGTCGACGTAAAAATCTCGTTCAATGGACGATTTTACAATGTCATTAGAGGCGGTTGTTGCTAGACTGACTAAGCTCTTAGTAGCCAAGTAAGGGGCGGAAGCTGTACCATAAGTAACAGTATTAAGAGTGTACGTTTAAAGCGGTAGCTTAGGGTCAGCACGGAAGATTATTTGTTGTAAAGATCGTTGTGATGGTGTTACCTGAATGGCCCTGTACATCTTCTCTATGTCACCAGAAATAACAAACCTGTGCTGACGGAAACGCAGCAATATGGCAATGAGATCATCTTGGACAGTGGGCCCCACCATTTGGATGTCATTAAACGACACTCCAGAAGTAGTCGCTGCTGATGCATCAAAGACTACCCTGAGCTTAGTTGTTGTACTGGATTCTCGGATGACTCCATGATGTGGCAAGAAATACTCATTTTTGTTACCTGAATGAGGTTTCCTTGTTGAGTTATTCAAAGTCATATGCCCTAAGCTCACGTACTCTTCGATGAATGCAACATATCTTTCCTTGAAAGCAGGATCACGTTGGAAACGACGTTCCAAAGATAAAAATCGACGTTTAGCCATTTCATAAGACTCGCCCAATTCACTGGGATCATTTTTAAGAGGCATTGTTACTATGAAATGCCCGTTTTGATCACGCACAGTGTTGACACGAAAACTTTCTTCGCAAGCTCGTTCTTCCTGTGACAAGGAATGCTCAGAAGGAACAGAATCGAGCTCCCAAAACTTATTTAGGCTGTTGTAAGTCGGTCATGGAGGTATTACAGTAATGTGAATATATATGTTTGGGTGGATGTTTTGGAAGAGCCACGGAGCCTGATACTATCCATCCAAGCTTAGTCTCATGTAACTTGGGCTGATTTTTGCCTAAATTAATAGATGCGCTGCCTTGAATATTCCAAAATGTTTCAGCACCAACCAGTATGTCAATCTCTGATGGAACATTGAATGACGGATCGGCCAGATTTAAATCTAATGGTATGGGAATACTACTTATGTCGACTAAAGTAGACGGCAGTAATTTGGTAATTGTAGGTAATATGAAGCAATTTATATCTGTCTTATAGCTGCCGCTGCACGATTCAATGGTTAGTTTGCAAGACCGTGTGCTTAATGTAGTATGACTGTTTATACCTGTCACCGTGGAACTCGTGCTGTGTCGAGGAAGTCCTAACTTATCACTTAATTTCTGCTGCGTAATAAAATTTGCTGTGCTACCATTATCGAGCAGGATCCTGGCGATGCTCTTGATGCCTCGGTGATTCACCACTCTCACCAACGCTGTGGACAGTAAAATATGAGAGGTAGTATGTTGCGATCGTGCGTCACTTGACAAGGATATATTTTCTGTGGTGTCATTATGTGAAGCAGCATCTCCAGAAACATTAGTGGGCAATGCTACACTATTGGGCATGGGATCCTGGAGATGAGCAGATTGTTCCACATGTAAAAGGGTATTATGTCTACCTTTGCAGTATTTACAACGAGCTAATCTACATCGTTTTGATTCATGACCACTACGTAAACAGTTAAAACAAACTTTGAATTCTTTAACCTTTAATATACGTTGGTCTACGTTTAATTTTCGGAACCCTTCACAAGTGTATAATAGATGATTTTGATTACATAGGGGACATTTTGTTTTATATTTTTGTTGTGAATTATCGGTTTGATTAGTTGCTATTATTAATGATTTATGTCGGTTTTCTACTTTATTGTTATTAGTGTTAGTATCATTTTCCATGTTAAGTGTGATTTTGTTACATTCTAATGTCTCCAACAAGTCTGCCTTTTTGCTAATAAAGGAACAAAATTGAGAAACGGTTGGTTTTGTTGGTATGGTATTGCGATGAGCTTCCCATTCCCTGCTGGTGATAGGATCTAGTTTAATTGCCATCGTATAAATAATCAGCGTATCCCAACTGTCTGTGGGCTCGTTCATTGCATTAAGGGCTCTGATATTTTTATTAATTATATCATTTAAACGACGCAAAGAAGTGGATGATTCTTGTGTAATACAATCTACGTTAAACAATGCCTTAACATGGGTATCTACTAAAAGCCTACTATTATCAAAGCGGTCGCATAGTAACTTCCACGCCATTTGATAATTATCACCTTTAAAATCAATATTTTTTATTATTTCTAAAGCATCGCCTTTAAGCGACGCGCGGAGGTAGTGGAACTTACTAATGGCATCTATGCAACTACTATTATGGATTAGTGACAAATATGTATCTCTATATTCAAGCCAGTACTGATAACCACCATCAAAATTAGGCAAATCAATTTTGGGTAAGCGTATAAAGTTACGTTGTTGGAACGATTCACCTGAGTGTTTGTTCACCGAGCTTGCTACAGACCCGCCATCATCGCGCTCGCTACTGGCAAGCAGGCCGTGCGCCTGCGCTGCGAGTGCGTGGTAACGGTCCTCGAACTTTGCTCTCTCCGCATACGCCTCGTCAGGATCATCCGAAAGCACTTCGATGTCAATCTGTAATTTGTCAAATTCGTCGTATATAGCTTAAAATTTTTTAAAACGGCTCTCCAACTCTAAGCGTTGAATGTTGGAAATAATTTTGCAACCAAGAAGCACATTTAAGTAATTGGTGAAATTTGTGAGCTTTGCCTTAATGGCACTTCGCTTTCTTAACAATAAGTCTAAAGAGGCCATAGCGTAATCTGGTAGTAATAGGTAATATTAACACTAGTTGATTATAAGCGTAGCAAATTTTCATTAAAAAAAATGGCAGTTAAGTTTAAGCAAAACTCATAAAAAATGCGAATGAATCGTCGTGTGACCTTGATGAACGTCACGGGAGCCGGCAGCGCTGTGTAGCGAGCTACACAGGTATATGACCGCTCAGTTGTTATTATTATATAAGCACACAGCCGATCATGCACTTAACTAACGGCAAATAGCCTGGCGATTTAGCAGCGCCCAAGCGTAAGCAGTGCATAAGAGTGAAAAAGTTATGTTAACACGTATTGACTCAAATATGAACGTGAAAACGGAAAATAATTTGAATTTAACGGAATAAAAACACTTATAATTTGTTTGAAAAGGATGTAGAAGGAAAAAAATTGGAACGAACTCACTCAATACCGAATCCTTATCCACAAGAAACCTGTCCAAAAATCTTTCCCAGCGATGACTCGGCGTTTATCGTCTAATCCAGTCGATGTACTAAGCGCCGGCGTCGTTATCAAGACTTGGGTGAAATATTGTATGGTCCAGTTCTTATTCTTCTTGTGTTTAATCCGCTTCGGTGGAAAAAACCGTTACTCCGGTGACGCAGCGAATTCAAGTTTGTCAGGAGTCCAAAGTTCACCAACTTCGAGTCGTAATGCCAGTAGCCGATGAAATTGGTTCTACCAAAACGCGACTTTGAAGAGGCTCGAAGGACCATTTGTTAGGGACCTAACTAAGGACTAAAACTAAAAATCAGTGGACTGTAACTTAAAATAAATGTAATCCAGATAGGTACAATATATAGACGTTGGTAAGCGTATGGAGTGCGCGTGCGAGCCGTCGTCGGAGATCGGTAGCGAAGTGTCTTGGCTGCCCGCGTCCCGCACGCCGCACCTCTCGCTCCTTCCGCTGTCCGCGACCGCAGCCGAAGATTGCCGAGTGGTCGGAGGCGCCCGAACAGATTGTTCCTAAATTGACTCCCTTGAAATCGGATGGTGTAATTGAGCCTTAAGAATTTTATTGCGCATACCGCGCCGTTCAGTTTATCTGGCACACTAAGTCGCGCGTCGCGCTGTGTTGCAGCGCCTGCCTCGAGTTGCAGTGTGACGCCACCACCGCGGGTTGTATTTGAATTCTCTCACTGAAATATTATGCAGTTTATTCAGTAATCACTTAAGGTGAATGCTCCAGGGTAGCCCGCGAAATTCAAATTTTCTTAGGTTTTTTTGCAATTTTTAGGTCAGTGTTAGGTTGTATCTTGGCCAAAATTTGATTCGCGGCCGTAGCAAGTATGTGTTTATAGAATTATAATAATTAAAATCATCAATACATCTGTCTCAGTTACAATTGATGCCAAATATCATGATTTCATAAAATACTTACGGTGATAGTCGTGACAGCCCATGGCTTAGCCAACATCTGAGGAGGCTCTCGTTGAGCAGCTGGATCAAAGGCTTGATCTAGAAAGCAGTACTCCTGGACACGGCGCGTATTGTTAGGAGATTCCTTTCTCAGGAGCCCTGACTACCGGTAGCTTGGGCCCTGTGCCCGACGCCGGTGGGCCACTGTTTTTTTTATATTTTTAAATAATAACTTATTAAAAATGTAAATTGTACGTCATATTATCATGTACATAAAGTTGAATAAATGTAATAATAATTTATTTATTTCGAGAGATTAGAACTCTTACAGAATAATAAACAATAAATAAACTCTCATAAGCACCGATTAATAACACAGCAGTCCAACCTGCTAGCTGCTATGCCCAGGATACCGCACCCTTCGCGCCAATGATGCGCATCAATGCATGAAAACGTATTAATGCTGCAATCAACACGCATTTCAGTAAATATCCCTGCAATTCCATCAACTCCCACCCCAAGCATTATTATATTGAACTCGAAGGGTGCTGTACGATTTTTGCGTAAAATGTTGTTTAAAAGGCTACAGGTGGTTCTAGTGTAAAATGAAGAATAGAAGGTTCTAAAAAGTGTTTTTTTTACCTCCGTAGACCCACGCATGAACCTTCGGGCAATCATATTGGCTCTGACCGACAGCGAACTACGCTCTCTCTAAATGTCATCGTCATCCCTGAAGCCTGTGCTACACGGTTTAAAACAAACTACAAACCTCAGTATTGGTTTGCACCGCACGCCTTTCTATCAAGGGCGTTTAAAGGTCATACAGGACCTACTACATTTGGTTTAAAACCACCGTCCACACCGTTTTAAACCTCTGTTTGAAACCGCTGTTTTAAACCGTGTAGCACAGGCTTGGCTTTAGCCACTATCTACACGGCTGCAAGAGCGTAGCTAGGATTTTGTTAAGTTAAGGGCAGGCTTATACAAACCAAGAATGGTATATTTTTAGTTTGTCTACGCCTACTCCTCTCAAGGTAAGTGTTGCATGAGCAATGAGACAGGTTACGTTAAAAATGAAAAACAAAGTAGTCGATTAGGAAAACCGTTTTAACACCTCAGATTCAATTGTATCCTTAGTTTTTTGTACCATGGTTAAACACTAAGCACACATAGGCCGTTCAAACGGTTTACAGTCAACGTTGATCTCAGCCATGTTTTAACACGACGCAGTGTAGAAAAGGACCTCTCTATGCAAAGCTTTCTGCTGCCTGTATAATTTCACTCTTGACGACTTTAGGCTCAATTACACCTTCCGATTTTAAGGGGCCCAATTTAGGAACAATCTATCTAGTAAGTAGGAAGCTAGCGATTACACTATCCTAAATTGGACTCCTAAATCGCAATCCTAAATCGGCAGTCTTGGCGACCGTGTAGCAGGCGCTTGACTTGGCTTGTTGTGTGAAGAAATACAGAAGACCCATGGAAACAGTAAACACTTCATTCAGTAGGTACATTGTATTGTATTGCAAATATCTAGACTGTTCCAGGACGAAAACAACAAAGTCAAAGTCAACTTTGTTTGACACAAAACATTCGTGTTGGTTTTCTTATCTTCCACTCAAACGGTTTTCAACTTTATCTGAGGAAGTTAAAGGTCAAATTGCTGTGCGTGCTTTTATTATCTTCCACTCAAACAGTTTTCAACTTTATGAGACGACATTAAGGGTCAAATTGCTGTTCGCCATTGTATTTATGTACTAGTCTAATCTAATCAAAATGATGAAATGAAATGAATGAAAACAAACATACAAAAACTTTATTCAGTACAAAGTACAGTCTCGAAATCCGCGTTTTATCTCAATTTCAACAAAATGTCTCTAAAACTGTACTGCGATCTTATGTCACAGCCATCGAGGGCTCTTTATATATTATTCAAATCTATAAAATGTGATTTTGAGCCGAAATTCGTAAATTTACGTGCAGGTAAGTTTGGTTGGATGTCTCACTTTTATTATTACTTCCTAACCTACCATACTTCTTGCTACATCCAAATACTAGCTACCATGACCATCCATCAGGTGTATTCGCTAACTCAGTTGACATCAATTTGATAGGTACTTTGCAGTACATTACTGCTTTGCTCGGTGGACATTGATTATATTAGGCACTACATAGTACTTACATTTTTGTTTTCTTAAACGTCAAAGCAGCAATATATTGCATAGTGCCTATCAAATTGATGTCAACCGAGTTGACAGACTGACGGTCACAGACACAGAGTACTTTTACTTTATGGGTAGTCACAGACATCGAACTCAGTACATGGGTACAATACGTAACCTTAGCAGTTTGTGGGGATTAAAATACTAGATTAGATCATTGACACTGCTGGTGTCTTCGCATTATAAAAAAAAAAATGTTTCCACTCAGCACTTACTTAGCTGACTAAGTTTTATTTATCATTTTCAGCTGAACATTATTCTGAGGAGTATACTGCAATAAATAGACTCCAGAAGGTTCCTGTGATAGACCATAATGGGTTCATTTTAACTGAAAGGTATGTCTAAGACGAGAAGATGTATCTACGATTTTTTGTAAGTTTACAAAGTATGTCTATTTAATGAAGGTCGGCTTAGGTTTTTGATGCAAGTTTAGATTCACATGCACATTATCTAAACAACAAGCACTCCGAGCTTATGCTCACAGAAAAAAAAATGCATGTGAACCTAATCACACATCCAAGACCGACCAACCTCCTGTCAAGGTCACGGGAGGTTATCTAAAGAGTTACTGGCACAGGCAACTGAAGGAACACCGGTAGGTTTAAGTCAGTGAGAGTCGGACACACCCTCTAGCTCCACCCAGAGCGGGAGAAGTTATTTTACGATTTCCCACCTTATAAAAAAAACTGGCCAAGTGCGTGTTGGACTTTGCACATTTAGGGTTCCGTACCAAATATTGGTATTTGTTAGTAAAGTATACGTAATATTCATCATTATTACCAAGTTTCAAGTTAATGGGAAGTTAAAAAATTCTTCGGATCAAATTTTTGTGACAGACAGAAGGATACGTGAGTGACAGCATTACGGCTTCATTTAGACCCTTCAGGTACGGAACCCTAAAAAGACCAACCAACTTTGATGAGATAGAATAACTGTTCCAGAGAACCCCATGTTCATAGGAACAAAGTAGCTGTTACTGTTACTCCTTAGAAAGTTGCTATTGACGTGCAGTTTGTGTATAAGGCTTGTATTTAACTGTAAATCAAAAAATCTTCCATTTTAACTGACTTCAAAAAAGGAGTTTCTGTATCTGACCAGTATGTATGTATGTTTGTTTGTCCGCGATTTTCTCGGAACCACTGATCCGATTTGGATGGGGTTTTTGTTATTCAATTGCACATTTTTCAAGCAAGTTTTATTTAGTATAGAATACATTAGGATCTGATGAAGACGTTCGGAGATAGGCAGTGGAACTCTTCAATAACTAACAGCAAGTCTTCAGTCGTCAACAATACTTAGACAAACGATCGCAGTAATCGCGAGTCATTTGCTGTTAGCTATTGAAGAGTTCCACTGTCTATCTCCGAAGGTCTTCATCAGGTCCTAATGTATTATATACTAAAACCTTCCTTGAAAAATATGCATTAAAATAATGAAAACCCCATCGAAATCGGACCAGTAGTTTTCGAGAAAATCGCGAACAAACAAACATACATACGTGTTGAATTCAGAACCTCATTTTTTGAAGTCAGTTAAAAATACAAATAGAGATATAGAAAGCAATATAAAAAGTAAGGGTTAGAATAGAATTTGAACTTTGTCATGTTTTACATTGAGTTTGTTCTTCCAAAATTTGAAAATTATCTTGACCTATAAATTGAAGGATAGTCTGGTTTATGCTCAGACTCAGAGGCGGATTATTCCTAAGGCAAACTAGGCACGTGCCTAGGGACTTTTAAACAAAAATCAAAATTACTTAATTGTTTCAGTAAGTATGCACGTAGGTACATCAATCTGCCTAGCCTTTTCCCAACTATCTTGGGGTCGGCTTCCAGTCTAACCGGATGCAGCTGAATACCAGTATTTTTCACGTACATATTTACACAATATTAAAGATTCTTTAATCATAAAGAGATGTAGAGCTTCCTAAGCGTGGTCGGCCTTCTAGATTATTTATCATCATCATTTCAGCCGAAGAAGTCCACTGCTGGACGGACGCGGTCGCCTCGCGGAACCATTACTTCTTATAGGTCCTGTAATCTATACGTAAAGAACTGCCTCCTGTATTTTTTTTTCAGAATTTTATGCCCGGTGGTTTCGGTGATAAGTGGCGGGGGAGGGGGGGGGGAATGGTCGGACAGACGGACACATGAGGGATCCTATAAGGGTTTACTTTTTTCATTCGGACTTTCGGAACCCTAAAAACGAGCAAACCAACAAATACCAGCTATGCAATAAGACAATTCCTCGTTCTTTCGAATAAAGAGATCTAGGAGTTGAATTCGTGTCACAGATAACTTCCATAATCATGTTCACTCACTCACTTGTACATGTTTCAAACGTATAGTATTATATCACGTAATTGCAAAATTTTGCCAATATGACTGCTATAAAATTATTGTAGGTATAGGGACTTCTCTCATACGCTCGAAGATTTATTTTAGTGCGTGGGCACGGAAAAAAATTGAGGTCGCTACAACAGCAGCTGTAGTTGAGCTTACTTGGAGTAAAGAAATGCTAACTCCAACTCGCAGTAACCTCTACCACACATGTAAATAGTAACGCCAACTAGGTATAGTAATTATCAATGCTTGCTAGGTACTAGTTAAAATGAATACATATAATGGCCGCTAGAGGGGTACCAATGAGGTTCTTGCCTAGGGCGCTCTCGACATTTAATCCGCCTCTGTTTATGCTTGTAGGTATACTTTTAACAAAAGAAAAACCAGTAAAATGGTACACGAAGCAGTCTTAAATTACCAAGGAGTATTGTGTTCCTCAGTAAAGGGATATGGATATCAGTTGTGAAGACAGTATGTTAAATACTAGAATTCAGCTGCATCCATTTAGACTGGAAAGTGAACCCAAGATATTTGGGAAAAGCCTAGGCAATAATCTCCAGAATCCTCTATAAATAAAGTCATGTGATTTTTCCAGTGTAGCCATTCTCAAGTACCTATCCAGAGAGAACATAATACCAGAGAGTTTGTACCCAAGGGAGTCAAAAGCACAAGCGCGAGTTGAAGAGTTTCTGGAGTGGCAGCATGCTGGATTGAGGTTGCACACTGCTATGTACTTTAGGGTAAAAGTAAGTAAACAAAGATAATTTTTAAGTGCACTGGCTTCTGCTTAATTGAACAGTGCTGTAGTAACTCTACTACAGGACTGGTTGTGGAGTCCCTACAGAGAGGTCAGGTTCTCTATTTTGCCAGACTAAGACTCCTATTCGGTTAGTTGTGCCTGTAAACCAGTGCTAAGAGTTCAGGACAGACTCCGTTTTGCCACGATTCCCATTTGGGTACAAGTACAGATGCTTCCTTGGGGCTTCACAGGCATCGCTGTTCCAAGGATTTGTGTATGTTGACAGAAGCCACAGCCTCGCATTCCAGGATGACGTGGGCAGCTGATTCCTCGGCACCAAAGCAGCCTCTGCAGATTGGGCTGTCTCTGGGACCTATGTTAAAAAGATGTTTGTTTAGTGGGCAATGGCCCATAATTGTCCCTAAAACCAGTGCTGTAAAAAACCGTACCATTGAAATCATATTGGCTTGAGCTATTTGAGAATAGGTCTATATCTTTCATTACAGTATTTGAATCCCGTGATGCTTGGCATACAAACGGATGCTAAGACTCTAGCAGGGTACGCGAGTCGCATGGAGGCTGCTCTCACAGAGTTCGACACCAAATGGCTGGGCAGAGGCACAGACTTTATTACTGGCAACACTCCCACAGTTGCTGACTTGCTGGCAGCCTGCGAGTTGGAACAGCCTCGTAAGTTGTTTATTTTTTTTAGGTATTCTGATTGCATAAATTGGATCCATGAAACGGGCGTCGTCGTCAAGGGAAGGGAAGCCTATAAAACGCTAGCGTGATGACTTGGAGGCGTTTGCGGGGAATTGGCCGGAGAAGGCAAAACAACACGGCAAAAACAAGCAGAAGACCTTTGCTCAGCAGTGGGACCAACTAGTTTGAGAAAAACTACATTTGTATGATAGTTCTACAGAAAATGATACCTTATTGCTACTCATTCCTCGATACATTCTCAGCTTCCTCTTTCTTCTTTGTGTGTAATTCTACATTTCCTAATTAAGTAGGTACTGTAGATACTCCTTTATCAGGACCTCTGTAAACTCATGGCACATTATGAAAGAAATAATAATTAATAAAAGAAATAAACACTAATTCGAGTTTTAAAATAAATTGGATTGTCAGAAGTCAAAGGTGTGTGTTGTTAATTGAAAGGAATGATTTAAATAATATTAGCTTATCAAGTTTTGGAATCCAGTCTTTCCTTTATTACGCTCCTAATAGGTACAGAACCAACACATTAGGATTACCCCCACAGAGCTACACGCCCCCAGTTCTTACAGTGCCTACAATGCGATTCATAATATTTAACGGCTTACGCGCGGTTAAGTTTGAATCGCAAGAAGGTCTTTGCGCAGACGCAGTTTTATGTGTCAGCGGCAGTGGGGAAGGGGTTACCTACTGTGCATCGAGTTGCTACCTTCACAGCCGTCACTTAGTCTTAATCACACCGTACCTATTCTTATTGATGAGAGGAGCTCGTGGCTAAAGTAATAACAGCCGCACGGGTCGATCCATTAGGTTAAGCTACGCTTGCCGGGGTTTGTCCGTGGATGTGTGACCATCTTTACATACCGAGACTCCTCCGTGCCTCGGAAAGCACGTTAAGCCGTTAGTCCCGGCTGTCAATCGTGAATCTTTGACAGTCGTTACGGGTCTTCAGAAGCCAGAAAGTCTGGCAACCAGTCTTACCAAGGGGTATCGTATTACCCAGTTACTGGGTTGTGAAGTTCAGATAGGCAGTCGCTCCATGTAAAATACTGGTATTCAGCTGCTTCCGGTTAGACTGGAAGCCGACCCCAAGATAGTTGGGCAAAGGCTAGGCAGAACAGAACCTATTCTTGTTGATAACGTATTCTGTATTTCCAGGAATGACTGGTTATGATCCAAGCGAGAATTTCAAAAACATTGCGGTGTGGTGGAAGAAAGTCCGGCAACACTTCAACCCGTACTACGACGAGGGCCACGTCATAATCAATAAGATAGTTAAGAAAAACTCAGTAGCTTCCAAGCTGTAAAGTGTGACAAACGTGTGTTTGTACCCTTAACATAATTATTGTAAATGTACAACATTCATTCCCCAAGCATATTATTATATTCGACTGGCCTGTTGGTCTAGTGGTTAGCGACCCTGACTGCTATGCCGGAGGTCGTGGGTTCGATTCCCACCCAGGGCAAATGTTTGTGTAATGAGCACGATCATTTGTTCTGTGTCTGGGTGTAATTTATCTATAATATTTATGTATTTAGAAATATATAAGTATGTTTATCAGTTGTCTAGTACCCATAACACAAGCTCTGCTTAGCTTGGGACTAGATGGCGTTGTGTGATAGTTGTGGAATATTATTATTATTATTATATTAAAAATAAATAAATATAATAATAAGCTTGGTGCACAAGCATATTATTATATTTATTTATTTTTGTCCCAGGGAAACGTACTGTTGGAATAAAAAGTACCTCTTCAATGTCCTATTCTAGGGCATGGTCTATCCGTGTGCCAGTCCGAATTTCATCTGAATCCGATTGGCTGTTAAGAGGTGAAAATTTAACAAACAGGCAGAGTAACTTTGGTAACATATACTATTTTGGTATACAGGGTGTAAGGTACATGAACGCATACACGTGTACTAGTGATTCAGTACATGATTCTGGACCCCCTAGCGTTGGAATTTTTCGTCGGCCTTTTCCTAATACGGTACGGCTACGGTCTAATACGGGCGGGCTACGGTCCATCATGTACTGAATCACTAGTACACGTATGTGCGTTCATGTACTTTACAGCCTGTATAACATTTTTTTTGGTCCCTTTATAGAGGCAAAGGCTCAAGTGGCTGCCAAAAAGTTGGGGATCCTCGCTAAGATGAGACGGTACTTCACGTCGGAACAGCTGTTTCAACTTTATCAAGCGCAAGTTCGATCGTGTATGGGGTACTGCTCTCATCTTTGGGACGGATCTTCCAGATACCAGCGTGATGCCCTTGAGACAATTGAGAAACGAGCCAAGAGGAACATCGACAATGATAGGCTCGTTGAGTCGAAGCTCCAAAGTCTTGAGCATAGACGCCGAGTTGCTAGCCTGTCGGTTTTCTATCGGTTACATTTTGGGGAGTGTGCGACGGAATTGCATAATTTGATTCCGCCAAGCCCGTTCCATCAACGGAACACAAGACGTACGGCGATGTGCCACCGGTACATGGTGAACATACCATCCACACGCACAAAACGTTTTGAGAACACATTCATTGTGCGTACAGCTAGGGAGTGGAATTCCCTGCCAAAGTCTGTGTTTCCTGATAGCTACAACCTGGGATTCTTTAAGTCAAAGTGAATAGGTTGCTTCCTAAGCAAGCGTGCTCCGTCTTCGAGCACATCATCACTTACCATCACGTGAGATGATGGTCAAACGCGTGCCTATCAACAATAAAAAAAAATACTAACATAAGATAAAATGATAGTAGAATGGATGTACGGTAAGTTGCAGTTTTAAAACAACATCTATCTATGTAAGGGTTTAATAACATACTTTTACAGGGTGTAACGGAAAGGTGTGGTCATATTTTATTTAAGAACTGCATCTGCCCATCGATATGTACAACTTTATTCAAGAAAACCTGAGGAAATTCTCAATGTTTTTTTATCCTCCTTATAAATATTGATCAGCTGATTGTATGGCAACTCCAATAATTTTTTTTGGGAATCTTCTGTTTTTTTTAGAGAAAGTTGTTCATTAAATGAAATGTTTATTACAAAATATGTACTTAGCATTTATATAAATTTTTTTTACAGACGTTTAATGGTACAGCAAGGTATTTTTTTATTAAGTAGAATTATAAATAAATATTTTTGTTTATTAATGTTAAGGCACAAAGTGCATTTTGACAGTTAAGGTGACAGTTTGTATTATGGTATTTTGAGATTACTATTACGCAATAAAATGACATTACTGTATAAAATTGTTTTTAGTTTCGCCAAGTTCATCTGCGGTCTTCTTCTAGGCGTGTCGATGGCATAAATAGTGTATCTTAGTTAAATCCCTTGCCTGGCCCAGTATTCGGCCACGGCAATGCGCTCCACTGAGACTGTCATTAGATCCTTACATGAGCAGGTAACACAGAGCATGAGGTGCCACATGGAACGTGGGACATGGTCTGAGGAGAGACGCCACACAAACACTGAAGATCGGAACCGTCCGAGAACCCCCATCTATGGAGGTTGTCTTTGCTGCGGCCTACCTGACCTGATTGCGGCATCTGTTTAGAGTTTTCACGGCAGTAATAAAGCAAATTTTTTGTCATCTGTGTTATTTATTGGCTATAAATTAAACTCGAGGATGTGGCGAAAACTAAAATGTGCTATATCTTTAAATCATGGATGTCATATTCATGGTTTTTGGGTTCGGTAACTACGTACACGTAATTAGTCGGTATTTAAAAAAAAAATGCTTTCATTTCACTAGGTACCTACCGATATTCTGTTGACAGTTGCCTTAAAACGTAACAGTTCCGTATTATGTAGGTACATAAAAATACCGAATAAAAGATATGTAAGTTTGTAAACGTTCTAATCTTGTTTAATGATCTTTTTTATGACCTACTCATTGATGATAAGTGTATCAGTTTAAGGCGCAGTTATTTGACTTTTAATGGTTTTTAATTGAACATCACGTCTAAACAACTAGTCTTATTTCTTTGAAAAAAATATATGTTAGTTATTCAAGACAATTTCCGTCGTAATTTGATGTGAATATTTGCAATTATATTTTTCTATCACAGTGTAATTAAATTGTAAAGTTATTTCTAACGCGGATAAAAAAATAAGAATCACACAAAAACTCTAAAGCGTATTTTTATGAACTTTTATGTATAATAATTAATAATGCGTCTAATTTCGGACAGCGCTCCTTGAATGGGCGAGTCCTATTAGGTACTGGGTGGACGTACGACGCGGTGAGCTCAGCACAGAACACGCAAGCTAACCACTCAAGGTCGTTGGCAGTTAATAGCGCCTTAAGTGATGTGATCGAATGTCACTGCAAATGTATTTTTTTATTAAACCCACTGCTGGGGAAAGGCCACCCCCCGACATCCTTCCAGGTATTCTTAATACGAGCCACGTCGAACCAGCCCTTGCGGTAGGCGTCTAGGTCGCCACCTTTTTCTAGGCCGGCCTCGGCGGCACCGTTCAACCTCAGGCACTTTGTGGATGCCCAGCAGTCACTGTGCATGCGGCTGACGTGACCCACCCAATCTCATTAAAGCCTGGCAGCCTTTATTCCTACGTCAATGATCCCCGTTTTTGACCGCAGCGTGGTATTTTTTATTCTGTCAGCTCTTACACCCAGAATGCAGCGTTCTATTGCTCTTTTACAAACCCCAAGGCGGAACTTTGGCGACTTAGGTCTGAGCACCGCAAGTTAGGACGGGCAGGATACACATATCGAGGAGTTTTCGCTTCAGGGAAATCGGTAGGTCACCCTTCATTAGCGTCTTCTTGGACCAGTAGCTTTTCCAGCCGTGTCAACCGTAACCTTGACCCTACGCTTAGTGCTGTTGTTTATAACTTTTACTTTGGAGCGATTGATCGCGAGTCCCACCTTGAGGCTTGCCGTGCTTAGATCTTGAAGCATGGACTGTAGTTCCAGAGCAGTGGGGGTAAAAAGGACTGTCATCGGCAAACCGAAGGTTTGTTAGCCTCTTGTTGTCGACTCCAATGCCCTTGGTCGTCCATGAGGCTGCCAGTGTTCTAAAAATCTCTAGAAAATTTCAGAGAGCAGGTCACCCTGCATAAAATCTCTCTGTATCCTAAGTAAACGATGGTCCTGAAAAATTTAGTTTGATATCTGTGCTGGTAAAGTATATATTTTTTAAAAGATCTTTATATTGCTGTTCCAGTTCCTGGTTTTGCCAATGTCACTATTGTCGCCTTTTATGCAGAAGAACTAAGTATATTTAAATAACACATAATTTTCGGAACTTTTCCTGATTGTATTAAATGTACTTAGTGTTAATTACATAAGGTCATAACATACATATTGTTACGTCGACTGTATTACTCTGGAACGTTCGAGAATGTGGTCGAAGTTTCCAGAAGTTTCCACTAGGTTCGAGAACATTCCATTGTGGTACTGTATAGAAGTTCATAGATGTTTCTAGAATATTCCAGTATAAGATAGTTCGACAATGTTCTGGAAACTTCCATGACCGTATAAATAGGCCGGACGGCGGGCGAGTGAGTCAGTCTGATTTCGACTACGGATGCGAATACAAGCGATTACGAAGAGAATAGTGATTATTAGCGATTTAGTGTTTGTGTTTATAAGTTGTTGAGTTAATAAAGAATATTTGGTTAATTAATTGGTGTAAAATAATTTATCCCATACCCAGCTCGTAACAATATCAACTCGGAAAGGGATCGTCATCGAATCGCCTTTCGCCTTGTCGTCAATCAGGCGTCAACCTAAACGTAGGTAAGCACGTAACCAAAGCGGATCACCAGCTCCGGTACGTCAACTCGGCTACAGCTAGGCGACGCCGCGCTTACGGCTCGCCGACCGTACTACTGCTACGGCTACGGCTACCTGATGACTGATGAAGCTGAGTCGACGCCCTACTCTAGTCAGTGAACACGATTAGCATCATAATTAGCTTGACACTTCTACTAGGAGGTTACAGCTTCCCATGCCCTCTCGTTCGATTTTTTCTTTCTTTCTTCTTTTCGTTCAGTTATGTCCTCCGGGCGATCCACACAATGGTGACACCCGGGCGTATCCTTCCGCCTAATCCGGAACAACCGTGTCCGGTGAAGACCTGCGTCAGGCGGAAGGTGAAGACGCCATGGCACCTCTCCAGCCAGTTGCAAAGGGGGGACTTATCGCCGCAATCGTGGCGTGCCCAGCTCTGGGTTGCGGCCGTCGCTCACTCCATGCCGCCATGAGATCCCGCCGCTCTGTCCACCGTGCCGCGATTTCAGCGGAGTTCACCTCCTCGCGCTTCTCTCAAATGTGTGCGAGGACTTTGAAGGCATTTGCGATGTCGATAGACACCGCCAAGACGAGCCCACCTCGTGCCACTGCATCCCCCGTCGTGAGGGCTCGCATGTGCATGATGGCGTCCACCGTCAACGGTGAAAATTCGTTACAGTGCAGCCGAGCGATTCACCAGGTTTTTTTTTTTTTAGCGATTCACCACGTAGGGATATGTCTGAACGTGACATTGCTAAATGCACAAACCGTGTGAAGCAAAAAGAAATAAAAACGTCACTCTATCAATTTATTCAAAGAAATTGGGTAAAACCAAACAATTAGTTAATTTATTGAAATAATTTAATTTATTTAATATTATAATTTTTGAACACATTTATCTTGTTCCAGAAGGTAGGTAGGTACTTATTTAAAAAAAGTATTACCTGTTTATAAATTGAATAAGTACGGGTCATCATCGTCATATGTACTTAGTTGCAGGTTCCCTGAAAACAAAAAGAATTTATCATTAGAATTAGAATTTATTTATGTATCATTTCTTCGATCGGACCTTGTTTATTCGTTAATACAAATAACTTTTTAATACGTAAAAAAATGTGGGTAAGTACTTAACACAAGAGACCGTGAAGTTTCACTTTCTATGGAAAATTCATACCTACCTAATTGTTTTATTTGTGTAACAAAACTCTTTTTAGAAAAAATTTTTCTACATTTTAGTGAGTTATATTTTTGGGATCGCCTCCTCGAACCCTTTATTTTGATACTCCACTTAATATAGTTCGTAGACTTTTATTTTATTATTTTTCACAATATGGCGTCTAGTTGTCGTCATATTGTATTTTGATTAAATGATAAATGATGTTTATTCAGTAAATAGGTTACAAGGAACACTTTTACACGTCAATGTTTTTTGTCAGTCTAAGCTAGATGAGGCCGGTGTTTCCTAGCTGACTACCCTGAGAAGAAACACCGAAACAAACTGAGAGGTCAAAATCTCTTTTAAAGTGTTCAAATCCATACAATATGTACTGGTTAAATCATATGAGAACCATGTACGTTTATGTCTGGGAGCTTTTTGAAAAAAGCAACACACAAATTCGAGTGGCCCTGTCCAGACCGTGCAAGCATTTGTCAGTCATCGTGAAGCTCAACTCAGAACTTTGAGGAGCTCAACGAACCGACGAACAATACCAAAGTTAGGGCATTTGAGTAGGCCGCAAAAATACTCAAACTGCCAGACAATTAAAAATTACTGTCATGTCTTTAGTAGCACTCGCAAGGTTAAGCCAAATCAATTGCCGTATCAATTATCAAAATAGGCCCACGCGTTTAGTCTCTATAGTGCCACAAAGGAACAAACATACATACATACATACATAAGTATATACGTACTTAAATAGGCTGATAAACACATTACCCTCCCTGCGTCGTGCAGTCGGGTAAAAAGTTTTCAACTAACTATTTAAACCGAGGTAGATATTGTGACGACCTTATGTTGCCGACTGGCAGGTTAGAAGTTTCTAGAAACTCTTGAAAAGCCGTTTGATATAAAATATTAGAAAAAAGGTTAGGCTTGACGTTTGTGTCAGACTAAGTTAATTAGGGTTCCGCGCAACATGTAATCTGATATATTAAACTGAATATAGTAAATTGCAGTCGCCCTCAGACATATTAATTGTCCGTCCCGTAGATAGATCCCATCCACACAGTCCTCTCGCACCGTGCCAACGAGTTGCAGTACTTGCAGTGCTACGCGACGCCCCCGTTAACGTCGTAGGGCTACTGAGGAAGAGGCTCTGCAGCCCACAAGAGGGCTAGGGTCTCTACAATATCCTGCGTATATGCGTATTTTAATTTCAATCGGTTAATTCTTTGCCAAGATTATGGTCTTTTAAATTTGTTTGAAATACTTTGAGGAGTTACCAGATATTAATCAATATGTTTTCACTAGGGCATGCAATCCCCTAAGAAATTTCTATTTTCTCCTGTGATACAGTTTTATAACTAGTACCTACAGGTGATCTTTTCCACTAAAATTAAGTACCTACCTACTGTATTGTATTGCATAGTTTTTGCTTATCGCTAACTGTTGGAAAAACAATCTGTAACACTGTTTTTGGAACAATAAAAAATATTATTATTATTAATAATTAATCCCGGTCCAACACGTTCTGGCCAAAAAACTCATTTACACACCATTCATGACACAAAAAAAGGTTAGCACATATCTAAATATAGGAAATTTTCTGTAGTTTAAATTTATTTCATAACTAGTTTCATCGGAAAATGAGTTGAAAAGGAGATATTGTCCAAAACTTGATATTGAGTGCAATTTTTCCAATATGGCGGCACGAGCGGCAAAGATACGAGGTGGCAAAGTGAAAATTCGAAAAGAATACGTCGAAATCCATAAAGTCTGGTGACTTTATTTTCAAAGGTCCCGGAAAACTTTCTATGTAAAAAACTTTTTACAAAAAAACAACCGACTTCCAAAAAAATATATACTAAAAATTTAAAAATAACTAATTAAAAAAAAAAAAATTATAAAGTTTTATTCTATTCTATTTCGGAAGTCGGTGTTTGTATTTTATTTCTTCGTTATTTGACACCGACTTCCGAAATTAAAGTTTTTTTTTGTAAAAAGTTTTTTATTTTTCACTTTTTAGTTGTTAAACCCCAGAACTGTAAATCCCAATAATATGGAACGTGGAATTTAAACATAGTCGTAATTGGAGAACACCAAAACGTCATCTAGGTAAACGTATTTGTCGTTTTTGTTCAGTTTTTCAAAAAGGGCTGAAGCGATTTGGATAAAATTTATATGGGACTGTAACACTTAAAAATAATTAAATTCGTGTAATGGAGCGTTATTTTTGCAAGATGACAGATAGTGGACTTTGACGTGTCTTTTTTCAACTTGATCTGGAGCGAGTCTGACTCTTAACCCTTCAGCCCCAGCGGACAAACCCGGGTTGTCAAATTGAACCCCGACGACAACCCGGGTTGATAGCCGATTTTTTTTTTTTCACTTAAAATTTTTTTTTTTGTCAAACTCACCGGTGAGTTTCAGTGAATGAATGAACTTAAACTAAATTTATTGGAAAAGACTTCTTAAAAGCACTTAACCATGTCTCGAGGAGTTAAAGGGACCAGAGTCAAGTTCAAATGGTTTAAGCATAAGAATGAAGACGCTGTAAGTACTACTTTGGGATTTTTTCTAAAGAGACACTAACTTTAGACGTGGCATTCGTGAACCTCACCAAGCTTTCTTATTGTTGACAGGGTTCCTAGGTTCTACTTAAGATCTTACACATAAAAACTAATTAGAAAAAGGTTGAATCGTAACCACACTATTTATGGAATTATTGGAAGAACAATGCGGTCTTAGCAAAAGGTTCTGAACACAGACGTCCACGTGTCCAAGGATAATCAGGATTGTATGTTCACAGCTGCGATATTGCTTGAGGAATCTCTTACCTTGATCTTTGAATGATGGGTAGTAATTGTTCATCATCAATTGTAAGTGCTACATACAATTTTCTATATGACTCATTAAACTTAGTCTAGTGTGATGCAGTGTTGATAATAAGTGAAAACCTACTTGATGTATTATTATTTTACCACAACAATTCCTCATGGAATGAACCTGAAGATTGGTAAGTAGGGTCTCATGTAGAAATCTAACTCTGACGCTAGCCAGTGAGAGGAAAAATTTACTTTACCTCGGGAGTATATTTTTTCTGATAAAAAAAGAATTTTGAAAATCGGTCCTCAATTATTGATAGAGAAATCGGTGGACATACATAAAAAAAAAACATACATACAGTCGAACATAGAACCTCCTCCTTTTTAACCGACTTCGAAAAAGTAGGAGGTTATCAATTCGGATTTTTGTATTTTTTTAATTTTTTTTTTTATGTATGTTCGGGCATAACTCCGTCATATATTGACGGATTTGCAAAATTCTTTTTTTGTTCGAAAGGGGTTTATTCCGAAATGGTCCCATTTAAATTTAAAAAAAGATCTGATTATGGGTTTCGGAGACAGACAACGGAACTCTTCAAAAATTGACAGCAAATCAACCGCGATTGCTGCTATCGTATGTCTATGAATTGTTAACACAGTTTAATGGGGAACCACAACTAAAAAGTGAAAAATAAAAAACTTTTTTACAAAAAAATAGAACCGACTTCCAAAAAAAGTGCAAAATAACTTTTATTTCGGAAGTCGGTGTCAAAAAACACAGAAACAAAACAGGAACACTGACTTCCGAAATTAAAGTTAATTTGCACTTTTTTTGGAAGTCGGTTCTATTTTTTTGTAAAAAAGTTTTTTTTCGAAGTCGGTTAAATATACCAAATGACTGTAAAACAGGTAAATATTTGGCCGCTGTTTGCGAATTTATCAACTGACAAAGTAGGTAGGTAAACCCGCTTCACAAATTGCTTTACCTAACTAAATTAATTTTCGCATTCTAGATAAGAATAATTAATTTATCTATAAAAAGTTAGCTCAAATTAAAACTTCTACTTTAATTTTTTTATTAACAGAAATTCAAAGTAGAATATATAGATGTATATCAGATTATACAAACTAGGTAGGTACTCACGGACGCTGTCCACTTTGAAGCTAAGGTATGCCATCCGGGCATTCATCTTTGGTAAAATATATTCCCATACCAAATGTATTAGAGAGTACTGTCAACACAACAAATAATATTAGTAAGAACTTCATGTTACGTGTTCACTTATGCGCTGGTGACAGACGTATAAACAAAGAGTAATATAATATATAGGGTACGAGTACGTATAAATAAAGTGTATTAGCGTACATTGTACAAGCTACGGCGCTTATACATATAAAGTTGTCTATGGTTTATACAATATTGTAGTCTTTGACGGCCATCGATCACTAGTTTTTTATTAATGATCGATGTTGACGACGCTCATATTAGTACCTGAAAGCATACACTGTTATCTCACATTGTTTGCAAATAGGTTTTATCGTTCACACTCGCACATTAAACTCAAAAATAAGGAAAATATGTTAGCAAAGATGCACGTGTTAAAATTTTTTCTGTATATGTATCCAGATGATGATTATGTAACCAGATGTATGTAAATATTTAATATTCGTTACTCATTTATTTATCTATTGATCATCTATTGAAAATCTATTGATCATCTATTGATCATCTATTGATCATCTATTGAAAATCTATTGAAAATCTATTGAAAATTTATTGATCATCTATTGATCATCTATTGATCATCTATTGAAAATCTATTGAAAGTCTATTGAAAATCTATTGAAAGTCTATTGAAAGTCTATTGAAAGTCTATCGAAAGTCTATCGAAAGTCTATCGAAAGTCTATCGAAAGTCTATCGAAAGTCTATCGAAAGTCTATAGAAAGTCTATCGAAAGTCTATTGAAAGTCTATTGAAAGTCTATTGAAAGTCTATCGAAAGTCTATCGAAAGTCTATCGAAAGTCTATCGAAAGTCTATCGAAAGTCTATCGAAAGTCTATAGAAAGTCTATCGAAAGTCTATTGAAAGTCTATTGAAAGTCTATTGAAAGTCTATTGAAAGTCTATTGAAAGTCTATCGAAAGTCTATTGAAAACCTATCGAAAGTCTATTGAAAGTCTATTGAAAATCTATTGAAAGTCTATTGAAAATCTATTGAAAAATCTATCGAGTCTATTGAAAATCTATCGAAAGTCTATTGAAAGTCTATTGAAAGTCTATTGAAAATCTATCGAAAGTCTATTGAAAGTCTATTGAAAATCTATTGAAAGTCTATTGAAAATCTATTGAAAGTCTATTGAAAGTCTATCGAAAGTCTATTGAAAGTCTATCGAAAGTCTATCGAAAGTCTATCGAAAGTCTATCGAAAGTCTATCGAAAGTCTATCGAAAGTTATCGAAAATCTATCGAAAGTCTATTGAAAGTCTATTGAAAGTCTATTGAAAGTCTCTTGAAAATCTATTGAAAATCTATTGAAAGTCTATTGAAAGTCTATTGAAAGTCTATTGAAAATCTATCGAAAGTCTATTGAAAGTCTATTGAAAATCTATTGAAAGTATATTGAAAATCTATTGAAAAATCTATCGAGTCTATTGAAAACCTATCGAAAGTCTATTGAAAGTCTATTAAAAAGCTATTGAAAATCTATCGAGTCTATTGAAAATCTATCGAAAGTCTATTGAAAGTCTATTGAAAGTCTATTGAAAATCAATTGAGAGTCTATTGCAAATCTATTGAAAATCTGTTGAAAGTCTATCGAAAGTCTATCGAAAAACTATCGAAAATCTATCGAAAATCTATCTATCTATCTATTTAAACATTTATTAACCCATTTATTTACCCATTTATTTACCCATTAATTTACCCATTAATTTACCTATTTATTTACTTATTTATTTGCTTATTTACTTATTGTGAATGTGGTGTTTTAAGGAAGGGATTTATTAAGAAAAGCACAAAGACAAGAGTATGTATTTATTTCCAATAGGCTTGTCATCAATCGAAATCTAATTGCCTGTAATTCGCAAAACTAGGTCTTCGTGGAGAAGAACGGCAAGAAACTCCACGGTAGCTCTCTTTTATTATTATATCGTCACATCATAAATAATCGTTTATCGCAATAAATCTAATTATAGGATGTATCACCTAAGCCATATTTACAACGATAAATATCTTGTGGTATATAACAACCACTATCGTAGTAGTGTATATAACACAACGTTACGTAACAAATATACATAACTTTACATTACATGGCTCATAAATATCATATAAATATACATCAACATCATTAATAAATCAACAATAGTCAGAATAATATACCATAGATGTTAACGCCTTGAAAGCCGAACAGCAACTGAGCCGCTCCATTTTTTATTTATGAGGGACATCTTGCAGGTCAGCCTAGGAGGCTGTCGTCTGCTTAACCGAACTTGCCTGTGAAGGCTCTAATTTATTAAAGCCTCCAGCCAGGACCCCCCGAGCCGCTCCACTGAGGCCCCGCTCTTTTATACCCGTTAACAAACAAGTATGATTCACAAGTGACAGTTGAGTCATATCAGTCTTTGACTTCTAGGAAAATAAGTTTGTTACAAAAATAATTTATTAATTTCATTAATAAATCTTAACGATTCAGTATAAACAGATAATAATTACATAATAATTATATATGTATATTACACGCGAGTACGTTTCGAAGGCGCGGCCAAGGCGGTATTTAAAAAAAAACTATGCCAAGTTTTGTAAAAATTTGTAAAAGTTGATTCCCAAAACCATAAATTTGTCAAAGTTATGGTTAAAAATTTATAAGGGTTTGAACGTGGCCGCGCCATTGAAACGCGGAGAACCGCGCGGCCACGTTCAAACCCTTGTAACTTTTTAACCATAACTTTGACAAACTTATGGTTTTGGGAATCAACTTTTACAATATCTTGGCATGGTTTTTTTTTAAATATCGCCGTGACCGCGCCGTCGAAGCGGACACATGCACGCTTTGCTATGAACTTTTCACAAAGCGTCAGTCTTTTAACGTTCTGGGACATAGGCCTCCTCTCTGTGAGAGGGAATGGTCCTTACTCCATCACGCGCGTGAGGAAACCGGCATATTCTAGAACTTTTCGGATTTGTTTCATGTAACATGCTTGTACTGAGCTGCTATCGGTTAGATTAGAAGCCAACCCCAACATAATGTAGCAAAATAGAGAATCGCTATCTTTTACTAAAAAGCAGTGCGAGAAAAGGACGGCTATAGATATGAACTAAGTTAGAGATGTCAAACTAGTTTACGCCTTGCGCTTCACCGTATTTTTAGTCGACATGTTTTACGTGTCGTCTTAATTTGTATGGAAATATTAGTTCAACTAAAGACAGCTCTAATTTACGTCCGTTTCTTTCTTGTTTTATTAGAGAGAAAAAGATAGCAATAGCCTAAATTAAGGTTATTTTGTGGCTAACAGAATCGGCACCAATGGCGACAACTGGAAAAAGCGTTTTATTAATTGGGCTTTACGTTTTTATTTTATTTGTGGCGTCTTTATCAAATTGCTGTTGTAAGTCGTGGGACTTTGCGATATTACAAAGGTTTGGGTAATCGTAACGTTCACGAACTTTGTAATGCTATTCTATTCATTGGTTTTTCCTACAGAGTTTATGATGCAAAGTGCGTGTAACTTTTTTGGGTTCCGTTAAAAATATCTACCGATTTGTAAGGCAAGGCCTTAGGTCTTAACAAACTGCAACTAAGAGGCGGATGCTGGCAACCGACGAAGACTTCATCTACCTTGGTGCTAGTATCAGGAATAGGTACAGGCTATTGCGAAATGGAAATTAGGAGACGGATAGGGATGGTCGTGGTGGCTCAGTTAGCAGTGGTGGCTCAGCGAGCAGTGGTGGCCCAGTGGTAACGGCCGCGACTTACAAGTTTGTAGGTCGTCAGTTCAACCCCAGGCTGGCGCTTTACTTTCTGTAAATTATTTGTCATCCCCACTGCTCTCAAAACGGTGAAAGAATACATCGTGAGGAAACCGCCATGTCCTAGAACTAAAAATTCGAACACATGTGAAATCCACCTACCCGCACTGGGCCCGCGTGGTGGATTACGGCCCACACCCTCTCACAAAGAGGAGGCCTGTGCCCTTCTTCGTTATTTGACACCGACTTTCGAAATTAAAGTTATTTTGTAGTTTTTAGTGTTAATTGTGGCAGTCGGTTGTATTTTTTTTTGTTACAAGTTTTTTATTTTTTACTTTTTAGTTAGGTACTAATGAAGACAGAAGTGCATGGAGAGTTCCAAACCAAAATCGTTTGTACAGGGTTTCATCGCCTTAATAATACGTCTTGAACGACATAGATGGCGCTAGTATAGTAGTTGGATTGGAAAATATACATCTCTCGTTAAAGAACATTATCTTGTTTTTTGCTAGTTACAATATTACTTAATTTTAACACAAATTCTCCTACGACATTACAAACCTTATAAAGCAAAGCTCGTAATAACTAGGATTCGAACTCGGTGGCATAAAATTTACCGATACCATAGCCACTGGACTATTGCGTCATTACGCAATGAGTTGAAATTATCCTACTCTTTATTATATCGAAGTTGTTTAGCGACTTTAACCTGTATCATAAATCTCAAAAGAATTGAGGGTAGTTTAATATTGACTGTATAAAAATTAAATATTTTTGTTCAATCATAACGTTCTTTACTATCTTTGAGTGAGTTCAGTTACGATTGCATTTAACAATTTTTTAATATTTATCTTTACCATGAGTTCGCGTTCTAATATTGATATGGCTACGAGGGCCCAAATAATAGCATTGCATAATCAAGGCCTAAATTATTCTGAAATTTCGAGAGAAACTGGCTTAAACGTAAGTAATGTTTTAAAATCACTGTTCGTTATTTATTTTATTATCCATGGTTATCGATACACGAAAATAATAAATAATATATTTCCCTTATAGGTAAAGACTGTCACTTTATGGATAAAGCGGTTTCAAGAAGAGGGTTCGTTGGAACACCGCAGTAGATCTGGCAGAAGACGCCATATTGACTCAGACCAGCGTCAACTTATGGTGCAAGGTTATGAGGAAAATGGCTTTACACCAACAAGATATTACGCAGAGTTGTTTGATACATCTTTGCGGACGGTGTATCGTGCTCTTCATAGTGAAGGTCTGCATTATCGTCGACATGCTATTAAGCCATTGCTAACCGAAGCTAATAAAAGAGCACGATTGGAGTTCGCTTTGAAATACAGACATTTCGACTGGAGCAACGTTATCTTCAGTGATGAAAAGACTTTCAAGTCTAGCCAGCACGGGCGAGTTAGATTGTGGCGTAGGAATAATACGCGTTATGATAGTGATCACGTTGTGCCTAACTCTGAATCCGGTCGTATAACAGTGAACATTTGGGGATGGATGACAGCTGCAGGACCAGGAGAACTTACTGTAATACCCAGTCGTGCAAACAGTGTTAACTACTTAGATGTGCTGAATGACGTCATGTTGCCCACTGTGCGGAATGTTTTTCCTGTAGAAGACATGCCAGTAATAACGTTCGTGCAGGACAATTGTCCTATACACCGTTCCATAATTGTGCAAGAGTGGTTTAGCCAGCAATCGGACATACGAATTATTCCTTGGCCTGCGAGATCGCCAGATTTAAACCCCATTGAAAATTTATGGGGCGTTATGGTTCAAAAGTGGGACAATAGGAACGAAAGGACTAAGGAAGCACTGAGTACTCACTGCATGGAGGTATGGGATTCTATACGGGGTCACAATTTATGTGAAAAATTAATAGACTCCATGGGTTCGCGGTTGCAAGCTGTAATCGATCAAAATGGCGGATACACGAAATATTAAAGAATATAAAGTGTTGACTATTGAATTGAGTAATATAATGATTGAGTAAAAATGAAAAGACCGGGGTAGCTATAATTTATATGATAAATTACAGTAATCAAACTTGGTGTAAGTTGGATAAATTTATACATTACTTTATAACAACAAAATGTTATTACACTAATGATTTTGATTTCTTATATAATATAAGAAATTAAAATAAAAACAATATAAATATAGATTCCTTTCCAACATAATAAATTATTTATTTATTATTATAAACAACTCGGTCCCAAAATGACAGCTATAACCCGGTCTTACAAATTGTTATTGATTTTAGGTTTAGCTTCAATTTCTTCCTCCTTCTGGAACGAATACTTAAGCTATGAACCTTAGTCATAACATAATGCACAAATCAATCATTATAGTCAATACCACTAAACATAATTATGCAAAACGTAAAATTTTTATAATTTATGAGTAGGTAAAATATTTACAGAACTAAGGTTGCATATATAGTGAAAGTTATTATAACATAATGTAAATAAAACTAAATAATAGAAGAATAGCACAACACAGTTTTGATTTAGAATACTTATAATATCCATTATACAGTTTTACTTTGTTAAGGTCTTCTATTTTGTAATAGAGTTATTCAGTTATAAATTTTACTTGTATTTCTCCTTAACAAGTGAATTAAATCATTGTTAATTGGATGTAAAACTGCTAGGTTAGGTTATACATTCTATAAGAAAGAAAGACATAAATTGTATTCTTCTTTGAGAATTAAATGTCTTAAACTATAATCAATAAAATAGTTTCATTTCTTATCCTTTACGAGAATTAAACTTAGTAAATCTTAAGCTGTAAGAAAAATATATCTAAATCTTCTTACATAAATGTTTTTTACTAATAATACTAATACTTACCACCAATTATGAAAGTAATTTATATAATATATATTTATATAATGTTATATATAGTAGTATATGTATACTTGTATATTATCCCTATATTCATTTATACATCTTATACCTCATATTTTTTACATTATTTATAACAAAAAATAGAATATAAATTATATATTATAATAATTAAATTTAAAAAAAGTCGACAGAGAGCTGGGTTGCGAACCGGTGCCCTGTTGAACGATCTATGTTATTCTGCCATGCTTATCCACCTGAGCTATTGATTATTTATTCTGGAACGTGAAAATAAGAGCTACTTTGTGAGTGTTGGGATTTTTATTATTTATGATCGACGCCATCTGTAGTCGAATTAACCGATATACCAATTGGCTTATTTAGTTTGGTTTAGATGGCGCTGTATTAAGTACTCGGAAATAAGAAAATATAGTAATTTTTGTTTATTTGAATATAAATATATTATTATTACTTAGTAATTATTTTAGGTATTAAAAACCTTATTATCTGCCTCTGCATAATAAGGTTTATAAGCTTTGCAGTGTTATTTTCATGATTGAACAGCGCCATCTAGTCGTCTCATGAAAGTCATGATACGTAATGCAAAACCTCACAGTCAAAAGTCGACCTTAGGCTCTCCATGCACTTTTGTCTTCAATAGTACACTAATTTAATAGTAAAGTTACACCCGAATTGACAGCCCCAAAAATATGGAATTTGAATATAATTGGTATCAGGACGAACTGTACAAATCTGTGTACCCCTTCAGAGCGTATCAGCGTGATGTTATGTTGTGAAGTGGTGTAAACAATAAACAGACATGCGATTGCAGAAATTCTGAGCCTTTAGACAAAATACTTTTCTGTAAACGTTAACGCTAACGGTTCGTGCAAAATGTATGGCAAAGACATTACTGGGAGTGAGTCACGTGACAGTTCTCTGTCTAACGCTTCGTGCAAAACGTCGTTGCCATACATTTTGCACGAAGCGTTAGCGTTAACGTTTACAGAAATGTATTTTGGCTAAGGGGGCAGGAACGTTTGCTATCATTTTTTGATGAGGTCCTATCTCCGAAGTTCTTCATCACATCTTGACCAATTTAAATGGGACCACATGAAAAGCACCAGCTTTCAAATAAAAAAAGAATCATCATCAAAATCGGTTCACCAGTTCAAAAGTTCTGAGGTAACACACATAAAAAAAAGAAAAAAAAATACAGTCGAATTGAGAACCTCCTCCTTTTTTGAAGTCGGTTAAAAAGGCTGATGAGTTAGGTAAGACTAACTTCAAGAAAGAGGTCAATCGTCGAATCCGACTCGGCTGGGCGGCATTCGGGAGGCTGCGCGGTATTTTCTCGTCCCACATACCGCAGTGTCTCAAGACGAAAGTCTATGACCAGTGCGTGTTGCCAGTGATGACATGTGGAACCGAAACGTGGTCGCTCACAATGGGCCTCATCAGAAGGCTTAAAGTCACCCAAAGGGCAATGGAGAGGGCTATGCTCGGAGTTTCCTTGCGTGATCGAATCAGGAATGATGATATTCGCAAGAGAACCAAGGTTATCGACATAGCCCGAAGAATTGCCAAACTGAAGTGGCAGTGGGTTGGGCACATTGCCAGCAGAACGGACGGTGGGTGGGGCCGAAAGGTTCTGGAGTGGTGACCGCGTACCGGAAGACGCAGCGTTGGAAGGCCTCCAACAATGTGGACCGATGGCCTGGTGAGGTTCGCGGGTAGCCGATGGATGCGAGACGCACAGGACCGGTCATTGTGGCGACACTTGGGGAGGTCCATGTCCAGCAGTGGACGTCTTTCCCTGAAATGATGAGTTATAACCCAGAACTAAAAAGCCCATTAACATGGAATGTGGAATTTAAACATACTCGTAATACGAGGAAACCAAAACGTCATCTATGTATACATATTCTTCGTTTTTGTTCAGTTTTCTAAAAAGCGTTGAAGCAATTTCAATAAAATTTATATGAGACCACCTGGGAAGTAGGGTATAGTATACCCTACTTCCCAGGTGGTCTCATATAAATTTTATTGAAATTGGTATACTACTACTACTTCAAACAAAAAAAAAACCAAATCGATCCAGCCATCTTCGAGTAATCGGGGAACATACTTAAAAAAAAAATGTTCCGACGCATTGAGAACCTTCTCCATTTTGAAGTCGGCTAAAAATGTAGCATACTTGCTATATAAGGTACTACTCAATCCTGTAATGTCTGGGGGCTCTGGGATTTAGGACTATAATGTGATGGTCGGTGTAGCTTTTATTGTTTTTAATTGTAATGTAATCAAACTATTTTATTTTATGATAACATTGTAATTTTATTGGCTAAATAAATTATAAAAAAATTATATATATAAAAAAATTATAAATTATAATTGTACCCTCAAATCTGACTCTGCTACTACTAGACGAATCTAGATTGCATATAGATGCAATATCTAGTTCCGTTTGGTAGTTATAAATAATTGCGCCGCCAAGCTTTGGTTATTTCGACTTTTCCACGGACCCCTTTGGACAGTTCGTGGATCTCTAGGGGTCTGCGGCATTGGCGTATCTAGGGTCATTATACAGGGGGCGGGGGGCGGCCCCTGAGATGCGATGGCTGATGAAGCTTATGGTTTACATGTTTGAGCAATAAACTGTGACCTCCCACATGAATTTATCAAAAGCGTTACAGCTACAAGGCCTGAGTTATTGCCACGGCGGCGTGGGGCGGAAGTCTATGGGGGCGGACGACTGGCCGCTAAATTCTATGCGTGGGGAGCATTGTATTTTGCCCAGCTAGCATTGTTGTTACTTGTAGTCCCTGCACCGGTAAGCACAATATTTCTTACGATGTCAAATATTTTTTTGAACGGCTTACAATTTAAAACTAAACGCTGGAAATCGCTGAAATGTAACGAAAAAAGAATATAATTTTGCGGGCTACGAGTATCTAGGCGCTAACACCAGCTAAATAAAAACTTTTTAACAAAAAAATTAACCGACGAAAAAGAACTAAAAAGCAAAAAATAAATAAACCTTTTAAGTCTTGAGTAATGAGCTTATTTACCTACATAAAATATCAAATTTTATATAAACTAATTTTGAGTCGGCGCCAAACAACAATCTGATTATTAAATATCTAAAGTTTTATAAGTACTTACAAATGAAGAAGGCTGTAAGTAGGTAATTAATAATTTTATTAATTGGCGCCGACTCAAAATTAGTTAATACAAAATTTGATATTTTATGTAAGTAGGTAAATAAGCTCATTACATGACTTAAAAGGTTTATTTATTTTTTGCTTTTTAGTTCTTTTTCATCGGTTAATTTTTTTGTTAAAAAAAAAAAAAATACAAAAAATGTTTATTTAAAACTCAATCATTGTGTCACAAAAAATCATAAAAAAAAGTTTTTTATTTTATGATTTTTTGTGGCTCACAACATCTATTAACACTCTGAGGCTAATTTCTAATTCTTCATCATTCCTTATGCCACTGAGCTGATGATATAATCATCCTTCCATGAAGTTCCCAGGATATTGACCAGTTGAGGTTACCTCCAATATTGTAAAGACGTATTTTCTTCAAAGCATATTAAGTGGTATTTTTCACTAAAACCAGTTTTTGTATTTAACTTCTATTGTTTAGGAAAGGTATGGTTTCCATCATCAGCTCAGTTTCATGATGTGATGGTTCCTAAATGCAAATACCTGATTAAGTTATGAAAAGTAAACAGAAACAATATTCGTGCCCAATTTTCGAGGTTCTCTCTCAATTTTTTCAGGATCCCATGATCAGATCCTGATGTCCTTGACATGGGACCATCCTTGAGGTATACCCTATCTATGAAAAAAAGAATCATCAAAATCGGTTCGTAAATAACGGAGTGATGGCCGAACATACATACAGAAACGCTAAACGTGCCCACAATTTTCGAGGTTTTCTTTCAATTTTATCAGGATTCCACTGTCATATCCTGACTTCCCTGACATGGGACCACCCTTGTGGTATACCATATCTAACAAAAAAAGAATAATTAAAATCGGTTCATAAATGACGGAGTGAGGGCTGAACATACACAAAAAAAAAAATATATATATATATACGGTCGAATTGAGAACCTCCTCCTTTTTTTTCGTCGGTTAAAAATAAAAATAAACATAGGTGAAGTGAACACGCAGTGAACTATCAATCCGTACAATCAAGGTGGAGGGACGGTTCACTCCACCTATGTTTTTTACGGTGAGTTGTTTTCAGAGTAGACAGCCTGGTGCAACACTTATCTAAGCCAAAATAGCGAAAAGTGAAAGGGAACATGCACGGCGTAGGCTGTGCCATCTGTGTTGCTAATTCGGGACCTTTATTACCGTGTAAATACTTGAAATTGATGCTACTGTGCTGCCACCTATGCTCCTGCAGTATATAATAGTCTATGTTCCTGCATGCACTACATTCCTATAACTACCCACTAAAAAATACAGTATCGGTACAACGCCATCTATCAAATAAACATCATCGGTAGAACTAACACATTGTGCTATTTTTTTAAGTAGTAAGATAGATGTCGCGACAAGTTTCATTCGCACAGCAAATCTGATGTTGTTTTCCAAAACGCCCAAGCTGCGGCGGTTTTAGACTAAGCTCCAATGGGATTTTCGTTTACAAAATATGCAGACTGCATTCTGACTTCTGATATGTGTTGTAGTGATCCAAGGCTACAATATGACTGATGTTGCCAGTCGCTATCGTGGTCAGCCGTCACCCTCCTCCTCCCCTGTTAACATTATCTATTAGTATCACATCACATATCTAGTATTACTTTAAAGCTATTGGTTCTAATCATAGACCTTTAGTAAAAATGAGTGTTTATGATTGTATAATATAATATATGGGTTATACTTTAATGAAACATAGACAAAGACACGTTTATTTTTTAACCGACTTCGAAAAAGGAGGAGGTTATCAATTCGGATGTTTGTATTATTTTTTTTTTTTTTATGTATGTTCGGGCATAACTCCGTCATATATTGACGGATATGCAAAATTCTTTTTTTGTTCGAAAGGGGTTTATTCCGAAATGGTCCCATTTAAATTTCAAAAAGATCTGATGATGGGTTTCGGAGACAGACAACGGAACTCTTCAAAAATTGACAGCAAATCAACCGCGATTGCTGCTATCGTATGTCTATGAATTGTTAACACAGTTTAATGGGGAACCACAACTAAAAAGTGAAAAATAAAAAACTTTTTTACAAAAAAACAGAACCGACTTCCAAAAAAAGTGCAAAATAACTTTAATTTCGGAAGTCGGTGTCAAAAAACGAAGACACAAAACAGGAACACCGACTTCCGAAATTAAAGTTATTTTGCACTTTTTTTGGAAGTCGGTTCTGTTTTTTATAAAACAACGTCTATAATTTAAAAATTACTCTGGGATCATTACAACACATAAGTATCTTGTCCAGGACTCTCCATTCTAGGTTGCCTGGAAGAGATCGCGGAAAGCGATAAGGCCACCCATTGTATTTACTTTAGTTTTAAGTTTCTTTATGTTATGTATCATGCATGGTGTTCAATAAAGAATATAATAAATAAATAATGTTAACAGAGGTTTATATTGTTTAGACTGTTTATTTGAAATATGCACATTATTATAGATTATTATTTCCTAAATTATCATAAATGTGATGCTGCAATGGATGCACACTACAGGTGCATTCGCAGGCCCGCGTGTATGCTGCGACAATTCATACGGCACAGGTGTTACTCGAGACGTTTGCTCACTTTGCGCTCAATAGTATCCCGAGTGGCTGCATGTCAAAAGGAACGACTTCTCATCGGAAAAAAGTATGAATTCCACAAATCTGCTTGGCCACTTCAACGTAAGCTACTGCACGAGCGCGTGGCTATACCTTTCCATATTATATATTACTATACTCTTTGCTATGCCTACACTGAAAAAAAAAAATGAAGGTGGCGTTGTGAAAAACTGCTGTTTGCAGTAGCGCGCAATATAACGCTCGTGAAACGTGAAGCTGCAGGTAAAGGTGCCGTATGAGTATATTGTTATTACACATTTAAAACTAATTTCCCGTAAATAAAAATTAAAAAAAAAACTGCGAAAATCAATTGAAAAGTTCCAAGCAATGTTGATTCAGGTCATGTTTACCATAAAATGCATTGTGTCATCGGAATTGAACCAACATGTAAAAAACTGGCCAAGTGCGAGTCGGACTCGCACACCAAGGGTTCCGTACCATAAACTGAAAAAAAAACCGTCTTTTTTTTGGGCTGTGTATCATGGTCCGTAATAGGTAGACAATTGAAATTATTCTATAGCGGCAACAGATATACACATTTTGTGAAAATTTCAACTGTGTAGCTATTACGGATCGTGAGATATGGACGGACAGCGGAGGCATAGTAACAGGGTCCCGTAATCCCGTTGGTTACCCTTCGGGTACGGAATGCTAAAAATTAACTCAGTAGGATTCTTATCCTACGGAATTAATTTTTAGGGTTGCTGGCTTGCTCTTGTAAGTGGTTCTAATATAGCTTGCAAGATTTGACTCAAACTAACTAACATACAAAATAAACAAGTAAAATAAAAACTTGTAATAAATCACGTAATAGAACAACCAAGGGAAGCAGTCTCTTACAATCTGTTGTCAACTTAAATAGAATAGAATAGAAATCATTTATTCGACACAGACACAACACTACAGCAACAAACAAAAGGAAAAAAGAAGTACACAAAGAAACAATAAAAAAAAAAAAAAGTTGTGCAGTACCCACGGAATAGAAAAAACCACTGGAAGTGCCCACGCAGTTATCCGGCGCGTGTCACAATTTTGCGGAAAAAATGTAAAATAATATCAACCTTCGTCAGTTGCAATAAATAAGTCTTAATTTTGTATGAACAACAAATAAACTTCTCGTCAAAATTGAATTGTTCATACAAAATTAAGACATACTACAACTCACGAAGGCTGTTATTGTGTTACATATTTTTCGGCATAATAGTTGGATGGTTCTTGATCACACAAGTTTGACAAAGATTACCTTTTAGGTATATTAAAAAAAAGGTATACTCGTAAGTGCCTATCAATTAGTGCATTAAAGAAGTGACAGTTGGAAAAACCGACAGTGAGGTATAAGACCTTATTATGATTGATACGAGTATAAGATAATATATAACTTTCCAGTAATATCTCTAAATGAAAACTTTACCATTAAAAATAATAAACAATATACATATAATAATAAGTATTTAGTTTAGTTCAGCAGTCGCCGGACTGCTCAACTAATATAGATGTCTCGTAATATTGTGTCCGCTAATTTGGACGCGCAAAGGGATATAGCACGTACAGGAATAAAAACGTCGGTTGGTGCCTCATTTCATATGACAAGCGTCTAAGGGGCCTCTGCGAGTTTGTTTCAGTCCCTTGTACTCCTTCCAAAGGTCCGGGACCTCGGGGTCTTGAGATATCTAAAAGTATATGTAGACACATCACAAAGCCGTTAACTACGCATACTGTACGTCTAACAAACTAGCTTTGCGCAAAAATTATTGCTGGGAAACGGATTTTATTTTTAGGTAAAAAAAACTATGTTTTAATGCGCGCAATGTAACGCGAACCCAGCCAAGTGGAGTTAAACCCCGCCTCTTCGCTCTAAGCCACGTAGGTACTTGTCGGATACGTTTGATATTCATTGCGTTTTTGTAACTGCAAATGAGTAATTTCGAAAAAAAAATATCGAATTTCAGGTAATGTTTCTTTGGAAAAAAGTTTAGTATATAATAATATACAATTGGAATTGATATTCGTAAAAAAGTAAAAAAAATTGTGACTTTGACCTTCAATATCTCCAGAACCAGTGGATTCCAAGATATGGTTTAGTGGAAAAAAAATGATCAAAATAATGGGTAGAATATATGTGGCTTTCGGCTTCAGAGACATGTCTTTTACACCCGATATAGGTATGTACTCGTATATAGCGCGTATAGGGATTAAATCGTCGGTTGGTGCCTCATTTCATGTGAAAAGCGTCTAAGGGGCCTATGCGAGTTGGCTTAGGTCCCTTGTACTCCTTCCAAAGGTCTGGTACCTCGGGGTCCCGAGAAATCTAAAAGTTTAAATATATTATATTACAATAAACATAATAAGAAGCAATTTTGTCCTTGTTGAATGAATAGCTCTCTACACCCACAATTTCCCTGTTATCAGGTTATGACTCATTATTGACATGGTGGCACAGTTAAAATGTCGGCCGTCGCGCATCGGGACGCAATTATTTTTACCCGTCGGCGTCGCTACACCGCGTAGGGACGGAAAATCTTTCAGAAAAACGCAGAAAATGCGAAAAACTAAGTCTAAACGGCGTATTGAATGACCTTTTTAATTATCGACACCTTTTATTAACAATAAAAATCTATTTTTCGAGTGACAATTACTTATAGGATTTGTAAAAATAAATAAGCATATAAACTATGGTAATAAGACAACAATAAAAAATAACAACATTTATTAATCATTGCAGTGGAGCCCTTTAGAAGGGGGTCGCCTAATTTTCTATAGGCACCTAACTCATGACTTGGAATACGGCCTTTTGGCCCATGTTGCAAGTCTGTTTGAAGGATCTTCATACGCCATGACAACGAAAACAAACCCTCGGTTCATGTCAGTAAAAATAACAAGTTATAACTGTCAATTTGACAATTCGATGTTGAGTCGAGTTGGAGAAACATAACTTAAAACATGAACTATGGGCTCGAATCGATGGCCTTATTTATGAAATTTTAACGACATACGAGTACAAGTCTGTTAAGATACTCGTACCATTGTCCGTCGGACTTTTTTAATCTCATCTTTCAGTTTACCACGAAATAGACCCGTATTAAAAAAAAAAAGCATTACTTTAAACATTATTTAGCGGGTTCTTAATTCAAAATTTTCGTTGGAGATTTGAATTTATATTTTTAACACGATATCGAGATTTATAGTATATATAAAAAAAGCCTGATACTTACTTGTCAACCTATGCTCAGTTATTTATTGTAACTTCTGGGTGCTCACAAGTCACAACAATCAGAAAGTTCTTGTTTCATAGATAATTATGGTCACTTGAAGTGTAGGGTATCTACTGTGTGGACACTTATTTCCATCGCACACTGCCACAATATAACTATTAAATCTAAGAAAAGCGAACGTTTCAAAAACACAAAAGAGCTGATGACCTTGAAACGGTTGAACCGATTTTGATAAAAGGTACCTAAGAACCATCGCTAGAAAACCTGCATTCAAATAAAAAAAATAACCGCTTTCAAATCGGTTCACCCGTATTAGAGCTACGGTGCCACAGACAGACAGACAGACACACACATAGCGGTTAAAATTATAACACCCCTCTTTTTGCGTCGGGGGTTAAAAAAGCCTGTACCCTGTAATAGTAGGCGAAGTGAGGCTGCGGATGACTTTTTATGCTGACACAATAACGGTTTTCTTTTGATGAGTTGTAAGTAAAAGCTATCTATGTAACTGCAGCAGTACTTAGATTTTAGTTTATCATCTGCCTAGCCTTTTCCCAACTATCTTGGGGGGGGGGGGCTTCCAGTCTAACCGGATGTAGCTGAATACCAGTAAAATTACATGGAAAGACTGCCTATCTGACCTCCACAACCCAGTTACTGGGTAACAGTATTACCCAGTAACTGGGTTGTAGAGGTCAGATAGAGTCTCACCAAGGAGTATCGTATTACCGTTATACGATACCCCTCGGTAAGACTGGTTGTCAGACTTTCGGGCTTCTGACGACCCGTAACGACTGTCAAAGATTCACGATAAACAGCCGCGACCAACGGCTTAACATGCTTTCCGAGTCACGGAGGAGTCTCGGTAAGTAAAGATGGTCACCCATTCATGGACCAACCACGGCAAGCGAAAATTAACCTGATGGATCGACCCGTGCGGCTGTTATTACTTTAGTCATGAGCTCCTTCAGATTTTTATTTTATCATAACCTCAAAAGTAATCAGCGTCACTGGCATCGATACCTTTGCCAATTAATGAATAATAACAATTTATACAATCAGTGTAAGTTACATTGCCGTATCCATGGCATATATCAGATATTACTTTATTATACTTGCATGATCATTTTACGAAGTCTGTGTAGAAGCATAGTACGTATATGTATATTCGTTAAACTACCTACATACCCTATATGTGTAGTGTAATAGTGTGGTATGTATACCTAGTATATATGTAATGTTATAGTGTAAGTAGATAGACAAATATATATCCATTTCAGTTGCACGCTGTAAACGTAGAGAGGGATGCAAGCCTGGAATAAATCATCAATTTAAAAACATTGTTGGCAGCATCCAAAACCTTATGTACATCGACATTAGGTACATTATGTGTGTAATGTCAAAAAAAGTATCGGGAGACAAAGGGTTGGTGGAGGAGGCGCGCGCAGCCCCCGGTTATAGGTCGAGAAAATTAGGGGGCAGGGCCTATCATCCCCTTGTGTTGCTCTGGCACTATAAAAGGGGCTGCAGGTCTCCGGCTGCTGCAGTCTTTGACAAACCGCGACTTTGGACATTAGTTTGTCCCCTCGGAACTCCGGCAGTCCGGACTCGCGTCCTTACCGCTCCTCTTCTCTTCTCTCTGAAATTGTTGAAGACAAGACTGGTTTCTTTTTTGCGTTATCTTATTTAGTAAGTTAAAAATCCTATAAATTAGTATCAACCGATAACTGACTGTGAATTTACCTAATAATTATGATTATCTAAAAAAATCGAATCCAAACGTTCGTGTTCGTTTAATACGCACGAAAGTCCGGTCTAAAATTCAGTTAAATTGTAGATTTAAAAAAGATTTAATAAATAATAATCGGTTAATTATAAAGTACGCAGAGCATGAGAAATTGAAGGAAAAGAAACAACGGCAGAGCAGCAACGACTTGGTCCAAAACATGTAAGTTGAAGAATTGAAACATTTTTGATGATCACAGCTCAATATCTGGCGATAGCGCAGTAGACGCTGAGCGAGCGAGTCCTGCGCTACGGGTTCGATTCCTGCACCAAACAGACATTTACAGCGTTGTTTATAAAACTCGCAATCATAGGCTTAATTACGGAGTAGCGGATTCTAAATTCAAGATAACATGATTGTTGTTCTTAAGAGGCCGTACACGAAATTTTGCCGATTTCGCTGATTTACGTGATTTTACAGACGTTATTTTACAGTTAAAATAATGTATTTCTAAAAGTTATAATGCTCAACATGAAAGATCATTTCAATTATGATCTAATATATGAGCTATTTATTTTTATTATAATTACGATTAATCGACCACAAACCGATGACGGTTTTGTGAATTTTTGCTGTAAGGGGTTTCAGAATAACACATAATTACAAATATGTTTGACGTCTAATACGTTCTAATTTTTTCATACCAAAAGTATATTATATTGCAAAAGTAGTCTATATAGTGTATGAATCACTTTTTACCACTTTCATATAAAATTTTTCAAAATTAAAAAATATTTAACTTAGTAAAATTTTAGAGAAAATGGGCAAAGAATTGCTTTTGATTTTGGCCATTTAGAACTCTCGCTCATAAAATTAAAACAGCAAAAAATAAACTTCAGTTCACCATCAATCCATTTCTTGACAATAAAAAATGTAAAAATTACAAAAATGTGGCAATAAAAAATCTTTTCAAACAACCCAAGTCTCGACTTATAATATGCAAAGCAAGCTTCAAATTAGCTCATTCATTAGATCATAATTGAAATGATCTTTCATGTTGTGCATTAATACATAAAGAAATGCATTATTTTAACTGTAAAATCACACCTGTAAAATAACGTAAATTTGTGAAATCGGCCAAAATATCGTGTACGGCCTCTTAAAACCAGGCTCAAGAAAATAGGTGGTTCGTTTACATGCCAATGTACGAGTATATGTTACTGTAAAAGCCCGAACAGCGGTAAGTCTTAGGATTTACCGGTAAATCTTAAGAATTAGCAAGTCTCACCGGTAAAAGTCCATTTTTTTCTTTAGAATATTGAATTTGTGACTTTATTCAGTCGGTAAATCTTTGGTTTTACCGCAGATCTATAGCGGTAAATGTTAGTTTTCAGAGTAAAACAATGCAGTTAAGAGGCCGTAATACGTTCCATACTCTTACAGAGTACAAAAGTTACCGAGATGGGCCTATAATTTGCTGGGTCAGCTCGACTACCCTTCTTGGGCACGGGTTGCACGTTAGCTTGCTTCCAAGCCATCGGCACTTTGCCAGTCTCAAATGAAAGGTGAAATAGGCGTGTCAAGATCGGAGACAACTCAGGCGCACAAGTCCTCAGTATAATTGCCGGTATCCCGTCGGGGCCACTAGCCTTGTTCACGTCCAGGTTACGCAGTACCCTTCGGACATCCTTCTGATGAATGCGAATGTCTGACATAATCGTTTTTTTTTTTTTTGGGGCTGGTGGGAAATCATCCAATGACTTCTCCCGCTCTGAGTGGAGCGGGAGGGCGTGTCAGACTCTTACTGACTAAAACTCACCCCTGTTCCTTCCCTGCCTGAGTGCCCAGGGGTGCGGTAACTCATTTTCAGAATTTATCCACTACCCCTTGGCATGCAGGCACCGGGCACGATGGGCCCCGTCAGTGGTGGCTGACAACATCTCTTTGAGGCGCGCGTGGAACACTACGCGCCGGTGAGTCACGGGTAGCTCGCCGTGATGATCGGACGGCGAGCTACCCACTGCTCACCGTCCGCTGGCCCGGGTGCGGAAATCGTCTCGCGACGTCCTGCGCTCAGTGCGCCCAGTACCTCTCCTGCGGTGATAGCGGCTGGGGCCGTGAGGGCCACTTCGTTGAGCTTCCCTCACGCGTCCCGCCTCCGCCTTCACGAGCATTACTGCTTCGCAGAAGCGGAGACTGCCTCCCATTCCCTCTCGCTCCGTACCATGGCCTGAACCAGGACCGGGCGCGAGAGGTCGCCGTCACCTATCGCATCCACGAGGACACGGCGGTGCTCCACCCAAGCGGGGCAGACCTCCACCGTATGCTTCATCGTGTCCTCTGGGCGATCCGCGCAGTGGTAACACCCGGGCGTTTCTTCCCGCCCGATCTGATGCAGGAACCTCCCGAAACAACCATGTCCGGTGAGGACCTGCGTGAGGCGGAAGGTGAGGACGCCGTGACGCCTTTCCAGCCACTCCTCAAAGAGGGGCACTACCGCCGCAATGGTGGCGTGCTCAGCGCTGGGTTGCGACAGTCACTGTCTCCATGTCGCCATGAGATCCTGCCGGAGCTCCGTGTTGCGGCAGCTGAATTTCGCCCCGGCGTTTGGCCTCCTCGCGCCACTTCCAGAGCAGCGCGAGGACCCTGGCCTCCAGATCCCACGGCGACAGTCCGGCAAGGAGGCTCGCCGCCTCACAGGTGACCGTGCGGTATCCGCGAATGAGCCAAATGGCCATGACCCTTTGGGACGCGTTCAACCGGCGAGCTGGTCGCCGCCTTATTGAACACGTCCACACCGGTGCCCCGTAAAGGGCCATGGACCGCACGATCCCCACGTAGAGCCTCCGGCAGAAGGCGTTTGAACCCCCCAGATTGGGCAGGAGCTGCTTCAGAGCAGCACTGGCCCGCTCCAATCTGGGAGCCATACGTCGGAAATGCTTGACGAAGTTCCACCGGCTGTCGAGGACGAGACCCAGGTACCTCATCGTCCTCTCGACGCCGATGTGAACATTATCTGGGAACCCGATGGTGGCGCATTCCGAGGACCATGAAAACACTTGGCTTCGGACTTGTGCAATGCCACCTCGAGTCCCAGTTGCCGGATCCTCTCAACGACTGTCGCAATCCCGCGTGACATCAAGTTGGCCGCCGCCTGGTACGACCTCCTCTGCGCTAGGAACAGCGTGTCGTCAGCGTAGCAAACTACGCTGACGGCGCTAGGGAGGTCGGCGCGCAGCACCCAGTCGTACCCGATGTTCCACAGAGGCGACCCCAGCACCGATCCCTGCGGAACACCAAGTTAATTTTTTTATATGAAAGTGGTTAAAAGTGATTCGTACATTATGCAGATGACTTTTGTAACAATAAATTCTAATTTTTAACCGACTTCGAAAAAGGAGGAGGTTATCAATTCGGATGTTTGTATTTTTTTTTTTTTTTTTTTTTTTTTATGTATGTTCGGGCATAACTCCGTCATATATTGACGGATTTGCAAATTTCTTTTTTTGTTCGAAAGGGGTTTATTCCGAAATGGTCCCATTTAAATTTCAAAAAGATCTGATGATGGGTTTCGGAGACAGACAACGGAACTCTTCAAAAATTGATAGCAAATCAACCGCGATTGCTGCTATCGTATGTCTATGAATTGTTAACACAGTTTAATGAGGAGCCACAACTAAAAAGTGAAAAATAAAAAACGGTATAAAAAAAACTTTTTTACAAAAAAATAGAACCGACTTCCAAAAAAAGTGCAAAATAACTTTAATTTCGAAAGTCGGTGTTCCTGTTTTGTGTCTTTGTTTTTTGACACCGACTTCCGAAATTAAAGTTATTTTGCACTTTTTTTGGAAGTCGGTTCTATTTTTTTGTAAAAAAGTTTTTTTTATACCGTTTACACGTCAAAACGATTCGTAATTATGTGATATTCTAAATCCACTTACGGCAAAAATTCACAAAACCGTCGTCGGTTTGTGGTCGATTAATCGTAATTATAACAAAAATTAAAAAAAAACTAGCTCATACATTAGATCATAATTGAAATGATCTTTCATATTGTGCATTAAATCTTTTAGAAATACATTATTTTAACTGTAAAATCACGTCTGTAAAATCACGTAAATCAGCGAATTCGGCAAAATTTCGGGTACGGCCTCTTATTAGGCAGAAACTATTTGTTCACCATTACCATTATTTAATATTGTTATTAGCCAAGTCTTTAAAAATGTTTATATAAATAAAATACCGAAAAAATAACACAAATATAAATTACATCTGACTAGTTCATGTATAATTATAACACATATTTTGGCTAAGCAAGCTAAACAGTCTTTTGATAATAATTTCGATTCGGTACAATCATTATTATTATTTATTGGACATAAAAATTTAAAAATAACTTTAATTTCGGAAGTCGGTGTTTGTATTTTATTTCTTCGATATTTGACACCGACTTCCGAAATTAAAGTTATTTTTAAATTTTTTGTGTATTTTTTTTTGGTTTTTTTTGTTAAAAAGTTTTAATTTTTCGCTTTTTAGTTGTTATACCCCAGAACTAAAAACCCCAATAACATGGAACATGAAATTTAATTTGGAGAACACAAAAACGTCATCAAGATATGCGTAATTTTCGTTTTTGTTCAGTTTCTCAGAAAGCGCTAATGCAATTTCGATAAAATTTATATGGGACCTCGGGAGTATATTCTTTCGGATAAAAAAAGAATTTTGAAAATCGGTCTACAACTGACAGAGAAATGCGCGGACATACATAAAAAAAAAAAACATACATACAGTCGAACATAGAACCTCCTCCTTTTTCGAAAGTCGGTTAAAAAATACTTTTCACTAATAACACATACTTTCGCTAGGTACGAGTAAGCTAAACATTATTTTAATATGAGTTAAAAAAACCGGCCATGTGCGAGTCGTACTTACGCATGAATGGTTCCGTACCATCGTACAAGATTATACGCCTCTACTTGTTGCCATTATTAAGATCGAGCAAAAAAAGCCAAAAAACACGTTGCTAGTAGAGGAGCCCCTAGAATTTTTAAAGTATTTTTACACATTCTGTGAAAATTTCAACTCTCTACCTATTACCGATCATGAGATACAGCCCGCTGACAGACAGACGGATGGACGGTCGGACAGCAGAGTCTTAGCTGACTAAGTTTTATTTATCATTTTCAGCTGAATATTATTCTGAGGAGTATACTGCAATAAATAGACTCCAGAAGGTTCCTGTGATAGACCATAATGGGTTCGGCTTTTACAGTAACATATACATTTCAATAATATACTTTCTAGCCTTTCTAGATAAACTCCTTCAAATAAATAATAAATCAGAAAGGTTACGTTTAATATCTAAAGTTATTCTAACTATTTTTGAGATAACTACGGTCAAAAGACCTACTGTTTAAAATACGTAAAGATCGTTTCACAGATTTTTATAATAACTCATGAACAAAATACATAAAGGAGACAGCTACAATTAATAAATCTAAGGTTGATTGAACTAACGAATGATTCACCTTCTGTTGGTTTTTGATCAAAAACCTGATTTTGTCAGTTTTTGTGCTTTTGAACCAGAAGAAGACGAAGAGTTCGGTTTGGTTAGGTTCCTTTAAGGGTCTACCGGTCAAGTGGCGCCCTCATTGAATAAAAAATCGTAGCATAGCATAGAAAATAAATATTAAAAAATCCAACGTCACGTTTGTTTCAAAGAGGATAAAGTATTTTTACGTTGTTAAAACAGGTCTCAGAATGTTTCGTATCCAAAGTAGTAGGCAAAAGTACCAAAAACGGCCGTTTCTGACCCTTTTGCCTACTACTTTTTACAGATGTGATTTTACAGTTAAAATAATGCATTTCTATAAGTTTTAGTGCACAACAAGAAAGATCATTTCAATTATGATCTAATGAATGAGCTAGATTCGAAGCTTGAATTGCGTAATACTCGTATAAGTCGAGATTTGGGTTATTTTAAAAGATTCTTTATTGCCAAACTTTTGTAATTTTTACATTTTTTTTGTCAATAAATGGATTGATGGTGAACTGAAGTTTATTTTTTGCTGTTCTAATTTTATGAGCGAGAGTTCTAAATGGCCAAAATCAAAAGCACGTTTTTGCCCATTTTCTCTAAAATTTGACTAAGTTTATTAACTCGAAAATTTTTATATAAAAGTGGTAAAAAGTGATTCATACACTATATAAACTACTTTTGCAATAATACGTTCTAATTTTTTCATACCGTTTAGACGTCAAAATTATTCGTAATTATGTGATATTCTAAACCCCTTAACAGCAAAAATTCACAAAACCGTCGTCGGTTTGTGTTCGATTAATCGTAATTGTAATAAAAATAAAAAGAAACAGCTCATATATTGGATCATAATTGAAATGATCTTTCATGTTGTGTTATAACTTTTAGAAATACGAGTACGTTATTTTAACTGTAAAATAACGATTGTGAAATCACGTAAATCAGCGAAATCGGCAAAATTTCGTGTTCGGCCTCTTAAGTACAACAAACATGTTATCTTGAATTTAGAATCCGCTACTCCGTATTTAAGCCTATGATTGCGAGTTTTATAAACAACGCTGTAAATGTCTGTTTGGTGCAGGAATCGAACCCGTAGCGCAGGACTCGCTCGCTCAGCGTCTACTGCGCTATCGTCAGATATTGAGCCGTGATCATCAAAAATGTTTAAATTCTTCAACTTACATGTTTTGGACCAAGTCGTTGCTGCTCTGCGGTTGTTTCTTTTCCTTCAATTTCTCATGCTCTGCATACTTTTGAATTAACCGATTATTGTTTATAAATTTTTTAATCTACAATTTAGCTGAATTTTGGACTGGTCTTTTTTGCGTTAATGTTTTTAAAGTAACCAATTATATATCTTTTTGGATTCTAATATTTTTTTTTAATTCAACGTGTTTTTAGACCATTTTTTATTTTATTTTGGGGGTGGGAAATCATCTTATGACTTCTTCCGCTCTAGGGTGGAGCGGAAGGGCGTGTCAAACTCTTACTGACTAAAACCCACCCCTGTTCCTCCCTGCCCTACATGCCCGGGGGCGAGGTAACTCTTTCGAATTTATCCTCAACCCCGGGGGCAGGCATTGACCGTGGCAGGCCCCGTCCTTTTGCTGACAACTCTTTAAGGCGCGCGTGGAACACTACGCGCCGTCGACTCTCGGGCCTGGTGCTGATCGGACGGCGAGTTACCCACTACTCGCCGTCCGCAGGCCCGGGTGTTTTTAGACCATTATGGGTTCGGCTTTTACAGTAACATATACATTTCAATAATAAACTTTCTAGCCTTTCTAGATAAACTCCTTCAAATAAATAATAAGTCAGAAAGGTTACGTTTAATATCTAAAGTTATTCTAACTATTTTTGAGATAACTACGGTCAAAAGACCTACTGTTTAAAATACGTAAAGATCGTTTCACAGATTTTTATAATAACTCATGAACAAAATACATAAAGGAGACAGCTACAATTAATAAATCTAAGGTTGATTGAACTAACGAATGATTCACCTTCTGTTGGTTTTTGATCAAAAACCTGATTTTGTCAGTTTTTGTGCTTTTGAACCAGAATAAAACGAAGAGTTCGGTTTGGTAAGGTTCCTTTAAGGCTCTACTACCGGCCAAGTGGCGCCCTCGTTGAATAAAAAATCGTAGCATAGCATAGAATATAAATATTAAAGAATCCAACGTCACGTTTGTTACAAAGAGGATAAAGTATTTTTACGTTGTTACAACAGGTCTCAGAGAGTAGGCAAAAGTACCAAAAACGGCCGTTTCTGACCCTTTTGCCTACTACTTTGGATACGAAACATTCTTAAACATGTTTTAACAACGTAAAAATAACTTTATCTCTGTAACAAACGTGACGTTGGATTCTTTAATGTTTATTTTCTATGCTATGCTACAATTTCTTATTCAATGAGGGCGCCACTTGGCCGGTAGTAGGGCCTTAAACCCTGCAGACAGAAATAGGAGCCCCACGTAGCGGGGCTCCGTCGACCTATCGTCAACCGTCTTCTTCTAAACCAGTATTTCTAAACCAGTCACAATTTTTTTCTATATAATCTAGTCGTTTCTGGCACTCGCCGGCAGCTGCCGCGGCATCGCTTGCTTCGCTCGTTCGGCTCGTGTGTCTGGTCACAGTTTTAACCTAACCTAACCATGTCTCTTTAAATAACTAACCTAATCTAACTATATTAGATTCCGGGTAACCTACTAAAAATAAAATGTAGTCGTTTCTGGCACTCGCCGGCCGCTGCCGCAGCACCGTTCGCCTCGCTCCCGGCCCGTGCGTCAAAATTAAGTAAAACAGTAGTTCAGTCGACCAATATGTGTTATGAACATATGTGAATCAGCCGTAGTTATATCGAAAATAATTAATATATAATATAATATAATAATATAATATTCCACAACTATCACACAACGCCATCTAGTCCCAAGCTAAGCAGAGCTTGTGTTATGGGTACTAGACAACTGATAAACATACTTATATATTTCTAAATACATAAATATTATAGATAAATTACACCCAGACACAGAACAAATGATCGTGCTCATTACACAAACATTTGTCCTGGGTGGGAATCGAACCCACGACCTCCGGCATAGCAGTCAGGGTCACTAACCACTAGACCAACAGGCCTGACAAACAACAACAACAACATCAGATAACAACACAACAACAAAACAACAACAACAACAACATAAACCAACAACAAACAACAACAACAACAACAACAACAACAATACACAACAACAACAAACAACAACAACAATAACAACAACAAATAACAATAACAACAATATTATAATACGTAACTGCCAGAAATTGTTTCGACCGAATTTCGGTCATGTACGCAAACACAGATGGTTTCTTTGTTCTTTTACTGTCTAAGTCCGACGGGACGGCGATCCGTCACGACCGGGGCGAGATCAGCCGCAGGACACGGGCACGGGTGTCTCACACGACCAACTTTCAAGCTCTGGGCTACTACACAGTAATTCCTGATGGAATAACCCTATCGCAATTTTTGCCCGATCCGGGAATCGAGCCAAGGACCTCACGCTCGGCGGTCGTCCAACAAAGCAGTAAATTAGGACGCGCAGTCGTAATTTAGCCGCCAATCAGAATCGCTTGAGACATTTACACTCAAACACAAAAGCAAATGTAAGATGTCATATGCAGTATACTCGGGCCTGTGGACGGTGAGTAATGGGTAACTCGCCGTCCGATCAGCACCAGGCCCGAGAGTCGATGGCGCGTAGTGTTCCACGCGCGCCTCAAAGAGTTATCAGCAAACAAGACGGGGCCCGTCATGGCCGATGCCTGCCCGGGGGTTGAGGATAAATTCGAAAGCGTTACCTCGCCCCACCTGCAACTGCAAGCAAATTGCATGCAAGTTGCATTATATTGCAGGCCACCGAGGTATAATGTGTTGGCGATGGTAACTACTTACCATCAGGCCCCACCTGCAACTGCAAGCAAATTGCATGCAAGTTGTATTATATTGCGGGCCACCGAGGTATAATGTGATCAATCTGTTGTTAAGTACCCCGCACTGTAATTCAACTTGCATGCAATTTGCTTGTAGGTGGAATAGAGATTTATTAATACAACCGACAGGTGACAGGAGAGAATCTGACAATTTTGTACATTTTCTGCTGTAGCGCAGAGTGCTGTAAGACACGAAAATGTTAAAACCACAGAATAAGTTTCCACTGAATAGATTTCTGTAAAATTAATTGCATTAATTAGTCTAGGCGTATAAAAAAGTTTACAGAAAAATTAAAAATAACGAAATTTAAGATAAACACATTGGTATTTATCTTAAGCCCTTTCCACTGGGAAAGGGCTTTTCAAGAAGAACCTTTGCTTCTAACACAACTTTTGCCAAATCTTTGTCCGTTTGAAGTTAATGACTTAAATAGGAAACCGCAGAGCTTTTCTTTGAGAACCTGTGCTACTAACTCGACTTTTACGATTGTTAGTGTCTTCGGAGTTAATTACCTAATTTGGTAAATAATTTTCGGAATCGGAGTCAAGGATTTTTTGCACATTAAAAGCTCTGAAGCTCACGAATCCACAGTACATATAAGTTGTCTCAATAAGAAATAATTACCTTGGAGACATCTGTCCAATGACATATACCGACCGAACCGACTCTTAAAACAATACTCATTAAACGCCTTTTTTTTTAGTTTGGGAAATCATAAATAATTTTTCCCGTTCTGGGAGCGGGGGGCGCGACTTACCTACCAATTGGGTTTTCTTTAGTGTTAAAAAAATATCAGAAGGTTTTATATCAGTGGACCTAGATCACGAAGTATAAACCTTACGGCACGCCACTATTATTAAACAGCACCATTCGTGTAAATATCTGGTTTTGTCAGTTTCGACACTGTCGCATTGTCAGTTGTATTAAACAGGGCCCAGGCCCTGCAGTCTCGACATTGATAGCGATCACTACGTCCTAACGATCTGTCGCTACGTCGGAGAAATAATTGATTTTCTTGAAATATGTACAGAGACGGCGTAATTTTTAACTTGCAAGCACTATTTTTCATGAAAACTGATCAACTGATCTGCTGGTCTCTATAAATATTTCAAGAAAATCAATTATTTTTCCGACGTAGCGACCGATCGTTAGGACGTAGCGAGCGCTATCAATGTCGAGACTGCAGGGCCTGGTGAACTATCTGCGAGTTTGCCACTTCATAATAAAAGGAGAATGATCTTTTCAGTACCGTCCAAGGCAATCCAAATTAGGAAAAAAATGGTTTAAATAAGCCGCATTAAAAGCGTCTCCAGAATTCCGACCACTCATCCTACCAGACGATTTGAACCCAAGAAACAACCTTAACTACATAAAGGATTAACTCCTATTGCACCAACCACAGAACTGCTAATCTATAGCACCAGCTCACCAGTAAAAAGCAAGTCTTAGAAACAGTCAGAATGAGTCTCTTGACCGACATGACCGAGGTAAAGAAAATACTGGCTTTTTTAGAGGCCAAAGGCATTACAACACTCGAACAGCTAAAATCCTTTTTCGAGCATTGTAAAAATGAAACCGTTCAGGAAGACGTGGTATTTGTCAAAGAAATGATTGCACCACCATATATTATTCAAGAAAAGATGGCCATAGAAGTGAGCAATCAAAATAAAGAAGAAATCAATAAAATTCTAATTAAACAGAAACAAACGAATACTGCAGAAATATTGCGAGCCGTGAATGGCGAAAATGCCATTAATGCCGTGAATGCTGTGGATGGCGTGAATGCCGGTTATGGTGGGAATTCCGTGAATGCCATGAATGCCGGTTATGCCAGGAATGCTGAGAATACCGGGAATGCAGTGAATGCCGTGAATTCCGAAAATTCCGGGAATGGCATGAATGCTGTGAATGCTGGTTATGCAGAGAATGTCGTGAATGCCCAGAATGCCGGGAATACCGTGAATGCTGTAAATGCAGTCACTTGTGAGAAGAAAAATTCACTGCCCATGAGGTACGTAAACATCGCTACTCTTAGGTACCACCTCCACGAGCGAGTGAATCGCCACGAGTGATGTCACTCGTAGAATCACCGCGTGTGGAGACAATCGTGTCTAAAGTCACTTTACTCTTTAACAACTCTATGAGTGCATAGAGCTGTTATAGAGTGAAGTGGCAGGACGATAATATAACCGCCGCTACACCACACTTGCTCGTGCAGGTGGCACCTTACAGAGTTGTTATTTCTTTCAGTTGTGTTTTTTATGATTATTTAAGGGCCTTGCAGGAAGGCACTGGGGTCGCGGATACATTTAAGGCGGAGGTTCCCAAAAATGGTCAAAAAGGTGGTTTTTTAAAGCAGTGTATCTCTTAAACCATAAATAATTTTGAGAAATAAAAAAAATATGATATTTTCAAGTCCTACTTGCATACAGTGATGGAGCTAGAAACATAATTTAACATACTTTAATGCATCAAAAAAATCTTCTAACATACCTCTAAATTATCTTTAAAAGCAGTTTATCCCTTCATTAACAATTATAATCATAATAAAAAATATACCATAAAATTTCAAATGCTAAGTTGCATCCAGTGATGGATTATTTTTTATAAATTTATTAGTAAATCCTAAGTAAATCGATAAAATACTTCATATTTTGCAATAAATTGCGACCATTTGTCGTAGCGCATCTCTTTCTTTTCTATGCAATCCGAGAGTGACCGCGCTTTAGAGAGATCTGGGCCTTAAAATAGAGTTCTCACCGCGGCCCTTGGCCACAAGCAACTGAAGGAACAAGGGTGGGTTTTAGTCAGTTAAAATTCTGACACGCGAGAAAGTCATTGGATGATTTATCAAGAATTGTTGTGTGACTGCAGGAGACGTGGAGACGTGACGCAGTTAACCAGCATAAAATACCATATCTGTATTGTGTAGCGCGTGCAATTAAACTATGTTTTTTAGGTTTCACTTTAGGAAGAGATGTAACACTTTGTGTTGATTGATACATATTTTTTAGTCATTATTGAATTATGGACTCTGATACCAGTCCCGTCATTCTTTCTTCGTCTGATAAACAAAGGATCTTGGTACATTGAACTCGCTACCCTAATAGCATTTATTGTTGGGCCAACAATAAAATGATAGCATTTATTGTTAGTCCAACCAAATGCCAATACTAAATGCTATTAGGGTATTTCTCAGCACTACTCTTCAGTAACAAAAAAAACATCAGTCCAACATATGGCCTCTTTTGCCTTCGATAGGATCAATGTAATTATAACATTTAATGTTGATGTTTGCTGACCTAGTGCATCTGAGGGTGCTTATACCTCCCACTTTGGTTAACATATGTAGGCATGTACACGCTCTCAAGTCTCAGCGCACCACATATCTGTTAGGATACCCAGACTAACACGCACGCAGGATAACGCACAAAGTTAAAACAATATAAGAAAGAAATGTATTCCAGGGTTCAGCTCTAGGGTTAAGCAAAAATTATTCAAAATATAACTATTCTTTATACAGATGGGTTCTGCAATTATAGACAAAAATTTGCATGCAGTACTGCGAGTCGAATACAGGAAATCATTTATTAATATCAGATAAAATAAAATCTAGTATGTTTTTAGGTACCGTCACAAAAACAGCAACCAAAACAGCCCTTATTCAACCAGGCAAACAAGGAGCAATCTCAAGCTGCAGCAGCGACAGCAAATACGCCAAGCAGAAAGAATCTGCCAAGAAGCTCAAAAAGAAACTATGAAAAGAATGGCATCGGGTGTCAGTACACAATATTTATATCATAAAAATACACAAAACCAACTAAACCAGTGTACACCAAGCCCACTCCACCAGTATACACCAAACAATATAAACTACTTTTCTCAAAATAATGCAAACAACCATCTCAACCAACCACCACAGAATTACAACGAAAATGCCCTTAGTCACCACGCAGGGGATGGACAGAATATTGGCATTGGCTTCAATAATGCCACTGGCTTTAGCAGTGAGACCAGCTTCAATAACGTCACTTTCTATAGAAATGACACCGGCTTCAATAACGCCACTGGTAATAATAGTGACACCGGCTTCAGTACCACCACTGGCTATAACAGAGACACCGGTTTCAATAATGCCACTCGTTTTAATAATGCTGGATTTGTCAATCACATTGGGCGCACGATTCCTATTACAGATTCCGTTAATCCGACCCATGTTCGTAGCACTGCATCACAACAGACATGGCCGACAGCAGCGTTGATGGACCACACTGGGCAGAGATGTAACTGTTACCGATGTAGGTTGGACCCACAAGCCCAATCCCAACAACCATGCTCTCAGTATATTATGGGAAACAGGCCAATATTTGATCCAAATTAGAGTGGCAAGCATGTTAAGGGATCTTGAGCCAAACGCAGTGCAGTTTTTACAGTCAAATTGACCATGCCCAAATCCAAAGTTATACCTGAAAACCGCGAAATGGAGAAACTAAGAAGTTGGAAATTTAATACCTAAAGGTGTTTTATAAGTACTCTTACAAGCCAAAGAATATTTTATAAAATTTATGAGAAAACAGTCGTTGAAGAAGTCGAGTTGGTCATGTTACACATTATTTTGCCACCAAAGAAGTTGCGTATTATGAATTTTGAATTATGTTTGCTGCCTGCCAATACAAATAGCTCCTGACCGATGAGGTATGTATGCGGTGCTGCTAAGCCATCAAAAATAAAATTTTATTTTATAATTTGACTTCGTCACAAGGATACTTCTTTAAGTTTTGCCAGCTTAATTTTTTCCCTTAACAACAATTTTCTATTCTATTTATTTCGATAAATATAATAAAACGTCAAATTATCTTGCCACAGAAGATTTAACACCCGATGCCGATGAAGATTGCTGGCTGCCCAGACACCTACAGAACATAAGAACAGCTCCTGACCAATGAGGTAAATATACAACTGTACCCTTCTGTTCATAGGTATTAACGGTTCAGTTCATTTATTCACGGAACTGCGGGTCCTTACATAGCACACAGTCAATGATACCTTTCATTTTGAAAATTCAACAACATTTATCATCAGTATTTGTGAGCAGTGGTGGTAACGGCCCCGACTTACGAGTCTTGGTTCGCAGACGCCTTATTTCATGTAATGTATTCCATCTCCACTCCTCTCAAAACAGTGAAGGAAAACATCGTGAGGAAACCGGCATGTCATAAAAAAGTCGAAGACATGTGACATCCACCAACCTGCAGGCTCGCGTGGTGGATTATGGCCTGTTCCTTCTCCTAAAGAGGAGGCCTGAGTCCCAGTAGTGGGAACATTATAAGGCTGATTATGTTATGTTGAGTATTACTACGAAATTAACCTCATCTCAGCCTTTTAATGTTGCCACTGCTGGGGCACAGACCTTCTCTCTGTAAGAGGGTGTGGGCCGTAATCCACCACGCGGGCCCAATGCGGATTGGTGAATGTCACATGTCTTCGAATTTTTGGTTCTAGGACATGCCGGTTTCCTCACGATGTTTTCCTTCACCGTTTTGAGAGCAGTGGTGATGAAATAATTTACACAAAGTAAAGCGCCTGCCTGGGTTTGAACTCACGACCTACAACTTGTAAGTCGCGGCCAATACCAGTGGGCCACCACTGCTCTTGAAATTAACCTGGAACAACTTTTTTAAGTGAGACAAATTAAAATAGAATGTGTTTTCAGATACGGATGCAAATTCAGTGGTAAACGGAACGTAGTCATGCGAGCGGGCAGAATAGAAAAGCTTTGTTGAATGTTTTGTATTTTAAAATATTCCTAAAAAAAAAAACAAAAATTTTCATTAAGATAGATAGACAAAGAGAAGAGCTTTACGGCCTGGTTCCCGTAATTAATATCGCACCTCCGGATAAAGAACAGATAGAACTATATATGATGTTCGTAAAATAACGAAATTAGATAAAAACACAAAATTCGAACTTATATATGTGTCAGAGCCTAAACTCGTTAAATTTGGAGCCCCCCAGGGAAATAGCGAGAGAAAATCCGCCAAGCAGAGAAAATCCGCCAAGCAGCTCAACAAGAAACAATGAAGAAAATTGGAAAAAAAATGGCACTGGGTGTCAACTCACAATATAACGAGTATAATCAAAATACATAAAATCAACTCAACCAGTGTACACCAAGCCCACTTCACCAGTATACACAAAATAATCTCAACTACTTTTCTCAAAATAATGCAAACAACCATATCAAACAACCACATAATTACAACGATAACGCCCTTAATAACCACACATACGCAGGGGATGGACAGAACATTGCCACACATAGCAGTGACACCAGATTCAATAACGACACAGGCTATAACAGTGACACCGGCTTCAATAACGACACAGGCTATAACAGTGACACCGGCTTCAATAATGCCACTGGTTATAACAGTGACAACGGCTTCAGTACTGCCACTCGCTATAACAGTGCCACCGGTTTCAATAATGCCACCGGCTTCAATAATGCCACTGGTTATAACAGTGACAACGGCTTCAGTACTACCACTCGCTATAACAGTGCCACCGGTTTCAATAATGCCACTGGTTTTAATAATGCTGGATTTGTCAATTCGATTGGGCGCACGATTCCATTAAGGAAACCTGTTAAATGTTACGTAACCCCACCCATGTTCGGAGCGCTGCACCACAACAGATATGGCCGACAGCAGCGTTGATGGACCGCACAGGGCAGAAATTTAACTGTTACTGATGTAGTTTAGACCCACAAGCCCAATCCCAACAACCATGCTCTCAGTATAGTATGGGAAACAGCCCAATATTTGATCAAAATTAGAGTGGCAAGCATATTAAGGGATCTTGAGCTAAACGCAGTGCATTTTTTACTGTCAAATTGACCATATACCTGAATACCACGAAATTGAGAAACTAAGAAGTTGGAATATTTAATACCTAAAGGTGTATAAGTACTCTTACAAGCCAAAGAATATTTTATAAATTTGATGAGAAAACAGTCGATGAAGAAGTCGAGTTGGATAAGTTACACATTATTTTGCCACCAAAGAAGTTGCGTTATATGAATTTTGAATTATGTATGCTGCCTGTCAATCAATAGCTCCTGACCGATGAGGTATGTATACGGTGCTGCTATACCATCAAAAACAAAATTATTTCTATTCTTTTAAATTCGATAAATATAATAAAACGTCAAACTATAATACTCGTTTAAAAAATTAAAAACTTGTTTTTTTTTATTCGGACTCAAAATAAAGCTATAATTCATTTTCAGGTCACCGGTGCCTACAGTGAAGCTACCTATGAATCCGATTACGCATTTTTTATTTACCACAATAATTAACATGATATAAGACGCAAGCGAAAGTAAAAATTGAAAATTGTTATTAATTAAATTAAGATAAAAAACATGTGAATACTATTTATATATAATACGACAAGATATTGAACATTATCTTGCCACAGAAGATTTAACGCCCGATGCCTATGATGATTGCTGTCTGCCCAGACACCTACAGAACATAAGAACAGCTCTTGACCAATGAGGTAAATATACAACAGTACCCTTCTGTTCATAGGTACTAAAGGTTCAATTCATTTATTTACGAAACTACGGGCCCTTACATAGCACACAGTCTATGATACCTTTTATTTTGAAAAGTGAGCAGTGGTGGCCCAGTAGTACCGACCGACTTACGAGTGTTGGTTCGCAGGCGCCTTATTTCGTGTAATTTATTCCATCTCCACTACTCTCAAAACAGTGAAGGAAAACATCGTTAGGTAACCGGCATGTCATGAAACAAAAAAAAAAAATCGAAGACATGTGACATCCATCAACCAGCAGGCCCGCGCGGTGGATTATGGCCTATTCCTTCTCCTAGAGAGGAGGCCTGAGTCCCAGTAGTGGGAACATTATAAGACTGATTATGTTATGTTAAGAATTTAACTTTTTAAGTAAGACAAATTAAAACAGAATGTATTTTCAGGTATGGATGCAAATTCAGTGGTCAACGCAACGTAGTCATGCGAGCGGGCAAAATAGAAAAACTTTAAACTTTGTTCAATGTTTTGTTTTTAAAATACTCCTAGAGAGAGAGAAGAGCTTACGGCCTGGTTCCCGTAATTAATATCGCAGCTCCGCGGATAAAGAAGAGATAAAACTATATATGATTTTCGTAAAAAAAGAATAGATAAAGACACAAAATTCAAACATATTTATATGTGTCAAACCCTAAACTCGTTAAATTTGGAGTCCCCCAGGGAAGTATGCTTGGGCCTCTTCTGTTTGTTATCTACATTTATGACCTAACAAGATCTATGGACCAGGAAATTATAATGTTTGCTGACGATAGCACGGCTATTTTCGCTGACAGTGGCCAAGAAAATTTTGAAGTACAGCTGAACAAATCTCTCGAAGATAAACTGGCTAACAATAAATAATAAATATATGATAAAACATATTTTATGACCTTCACAATGCCAAAAATTCCGGGAATGCCGTGAATGCCGAGAATTCTGGGAATGCTGTGAATGCTGGTTATGCAGGGAATGCATAGAATGCCGTGAATGCCCAGAATGCCGGGAATACCGTGAATGCCGTACATGCAGCCAGTAGCGAGAAGAAAAATTCACTGCCCATGAGGTACGTATACATCGCTACCCTTAGGCACCACCTCCACGAGCGAGTGAATCGCCACGAGTGATGTCACTCGTAGAATCACCGCAATAATATCCCCGTGTGGAGACCATCGTGTCTAAAGTCACTTCACTCTGTAACAAGTCTATGAGCGTATAAAGCTGTTATAGAGTGAAGTGACAGGACGATAATATATCCGCTACTGCGACACACTACACACACTTGTTCGTGCAAGTGGCGCCTTATAGAGTTGTTATTTCTTTCAGTTATGTTTTTTTACGATTATTTAGGGGCCTTGCAGGAAGGCACTGCGGTCGCGGATAAATTTAAAATAGAGTTTTAACCGCGGCCCTTGGCACAGGCAACTAAAGGAACAAGGGTGGGTTTTAATCAGTAAAATTCTGACACGCCCTCCCGCTCCACCCAGAGTAGGAGAAGTCATTGGATGATTTATCAAGAATTATTTCTATGAAAATGTGTCGCATGACCACAGAAGACGTAGAGACGTGGCGCAGTTAACAAGCATAATATACCATTTAATGATCTGTCTTGTATATCGCGTGCAATTAAATCATGTTTTTTAGGTTTAACTTTGTGTTCATTCATACATATTTTTCAGTCATTATCGGATTATGAACTCGGATACTAGTCCCGTCATTCTTTCTTCGCTTGGTAACCAAAGGAACTTGGTACATTGAACTCGCTATTTCTCAACACTACTCTCTTTAGTAACAAAAAAAAAACATCAGTCCAACATACGACCTCTTTTTCCCTTCGATAGGGTCAATATAATTATAAATGTTGATGTTTTCTAACCTAGTGCATCTTGGGGAGCTTATACCACCCACTTTGGTTAACATATGTAGGCATGTATACGTTCACAATTCTCAGCGCACCACACATCTTTTAGAATACCCAGACTTATTTAAGGATAACGCACAAAGTTAAAACAATAAAAGAATGACATGTACTCCAAAGTTCAGTTCTAGGGTTAAGCAAAAATTATTCCTAATATAACTATTCTATATAAAGATAGGTTCTGCGATTATTGACAAAAATATGCATGCAATACTGCGAGTCAAACACAGGAAATCTTTTCTTAATATCAGGTAAAATAAAATCTTGTACGTTTTTAGGTACCGTCACAAGAACAGCTAACAGAAAAACCCTTATTCAATCAGGCAAACAAGGAGTAATATCAAGCTGCAGCAGCGAGAGAAAAGCTACCAAGCAGAGAAAATCCGCCAAGCAGCTCAACAAAAAACCATGAAAAAAATGGCTTTGGTTGTCAACATACAATTTATCGAGTATTATCAAAATACACAAAAACAACTTGACCAGTGTACACCAAGCCTACTCCAAAAGTATACACAAAATAATCTCAACTACTTTTCTCAAAATAATCTCAACTACTTTTCTCAAAATAATCCAAACAACCATCTCGACCAACCACTTAATTACAACGATAACGCCCTCAATCACTACTCATACGCAGGGGATGGACAGAACATTGCCACTGGCTTAAATAATGCCACTGGCTATAGCGGTGACACCAGCTTCAATAACGCCACTGGCTATAACAGTGACACCGGTTTCAAAAATAATGAAAACCAGTGGGGGTTTTAATAATGCTAGGTTTGTCAAACCGAATGGGCGCACGATTCCATTAACGAAATCTATTAAAGGTTACGTTAACCCGACCCATATTCGTAGCGCTGCAATACAACAGATATGGCCGACAGCAGCGTCGATGGACCGCACTGGGCAGAGATGTAACTGTTACTGATGTAGGTTGGACCCACAAGCCCAATCCCAACAACCATGCTCTCAGTATATTATGTGAAACAGGCCAATATTTGATCCAAATTAGAGTGATAAGCATATTAAGGGATCTTGAGCCAAACGCAGTGCAGTTTTTACTGTCAAATTGACCATGCCCAAAATCCAAAATTATACCTGAATACTGCGAAATTGAGAAACTAAGAAGTTGAAAATTTAATACCTAAAGGTGTTTTATAAGTACTCTTACAAGCCAAAGAATATCTTATGAAACTGATGAGAAAACAGTCGATGATGAAGTCGAGTTGGTCATTCTACACATTATTTTGCCACCAAAGAAGTTGCGTATTATGAATTTTGAATTATGTTTGCTGCCTGCCAATACAAATTGCTCCTGACCGATGAGGTATGTATGCGGTGCTGCTATGCCATCAAATTTTCTATTCTATTTATTTCGATAAATATAATAAAACGTCAAATTATTTTGCCACAGAAGATTTAACGCCCGTACCGATGACGATTGCTGGCTGCCTAGACACCTACAGATCATAAGAACAGCTCCTGACCAATGAGGTAAATATACAACTGTACCCTTCTGTTCATTGGTATTAACGGTTCAGTTCATTTATTCACGGAACTGCGAGCCCTTACATAGCACACAGTCAATGATACCTTTCATTTTGAAAATTCAACAACATTTATCATCAGTATTTGTGAGCAGTGGTGGTAACGGCCCCGACTTACGAGTCTTGGTTCGCAGACGCCTTATTTCATGTAATGTATTCCATCTCCACTCTTCTCAAAACAGTGAAGGAAAACATCGTGAGGAAACCGGCATGTCATAAAAAAAGTCGATGACATGTGACATCCACCAACCAGCAGGTCCGTGTAGTGGATTATGGCCTGTTCCTTCTCCTAGAGAGGAGGCCTGAGTCCCAGTAGTGACAACATTATAAGGCTGATTATGTTATGTTGAGAATTACTACGAAATTAACATCATCTCAGCCTTTTAATGTCCCCACTGCTGGGGCACAGACCTTCTCTCTTTGAGAGGGTGTGGGCCGTAATCCACCACGCGGGCCCAATGCGGATTGGTGAATGTCACATGTCTTCGAATTTTTGGTTCTAGGACATCCCGGTTTCCTCACGATGTTTTCCTTCACCGTTTTGAGAGCAGTGGTGATGAAATAATTTACACAAAGTAAAGCGCCTGCCTGGGTTTGAACTCACGACCTACAACTTGTAAGTCGCGACCAATACCACTGGGCCACCACTGCTCTTGAAATTAACCTGGAACAACTTTTTTAAGTGAGACAAATTAAAATAGAATGTGTTTTCAGATACGGATGCAAATTCAGTGGTCAACGCAACGTAGTCAGGCGAGCGGGCAGAATAGAAAAACTTTAAACTTTGTTGAATGTTTTGTATTTTAAAACATTCCTGAAAAAAAAACAACATTTTTCATCAAGATAGACAGAGATAAGAGCTTGCGGCCTGGTTCCCGTATTTAATATCGCACCTCCGGATAAAGACGATATAAAACTACATATGAGGTTCGTTGACTACACTATCCTACATCCCAAACCATACAGATACATAGTTATGTTATAATTCCAATATTTGTTTGTGAAAACATATCTAATTAGGTTTACTCGGGTTCCGAACAAATCATAATTTTTTTCAGGTATTTTTTTAAACTATATACTTATTGGTTTTCCTGTTATCTATAAATAAAGAACTACCTCCTGTATTTTTTTCAAAATTTTTACTTTCGGAGCCCTGAAAATCAAGAAGCATCACACACAACACACAAATATTTTTCTTTTTTAAAGTCAGACACAAAGTATAAATTAAAGTGTTTTCAGGGGTCACCGATTCGGTCAATTTTCGTCTCCTCTCAAAAATTAAGAAGTCTCCGCAACCTGAGGTCATCTCGCCGAGACCGTCTGTGCAAGTCGCTACATTTGTATCGGAGGTATTTATATAATAATAAGGACAGTTTGTATTCTTTTTAAGCTATAAAAATGGTATTACTCCCGGTTTCTGGAAAGAAAAACTCGACCTGTCATTTTAACGCTAGTCAAGTCATACAATTGGATGTTGAAGTTCATTATAACCAATCTTTTTTTTTAAATTTAGATTAAATTAAATTCGTCAAACTTAATGGCAAGTGCGAAGTTAGCTGCGAGTGCAACTGCGCGCAGGTGCAGTCAAGTCGATAATAATTTAGCCCATTTAATGATTTTATAACTGTGTGGAAGCTGTGTGAATATTTTTAGGGGTGTATTGTACCTACTTATTTGTGGATTTGGCAGTTGGTGGTATTCCCACATGCTATTAAATTTGACGAATACTATAACGGACGTTTGACGACTGGTCACATTAATTTTCGTTCCACAAACCGGGTGCTGTGTGATGTGGAACCACTATTTACATAAGAAGTTGACTCGAGTAGGGTCTTCTTTCGATTATAATTGCGTGATTGAGTCGAGAATCCCTCATAGCTTTTATGTGTCTATAATTAGATTATAATTACATATGATGTTAATTATTATAATTTATTGTAAGAATATATTAGGGATCTAATACTGGTAGTAATAAGAGCCACAGGAATAGTAGCAAAAATCATTCATATATATTGCGAAAATATAGAACAAAAAAAAGGCATAAACATACACATAATACAAAATCAAGCAGCCATACATACCGTTACCATTTTGAGCAAAGTACTGGGGGAGACAGTATTTGTAACAAATTAGCAGAAGCCGAACCTCCTTTATCCTGAGGGTCTCAGGGCTAGCAAGGAAAAACCACCGGGAGTCATCCCGAGTAGAAAATACTTTTCAAAAACATCTCTAGGTATAAATATAAAAATAATTACCACATGTATGACAAAGCATCCCAAGAACGGCTCGACCGATTTGGCTATTTTTTTGTTGTGTTCGTAATTTGTCAGGACAATGTAAGCACGAATTTTTTTTTTGAAAATACACCAGAATTGTCGGAAATTGCACCCGTGCGAAGAGTCGATAGTTTTCAGAAAGTTATATTATTATGTGTATATTTTGTTTTTTGTCAACAATTAAGAAATACTATTGACATACTTATAGGATACTTAACTAAACTAACTATAATTAAAACAAAAACTCCTAACTAAATAAATTAAAAAAATTGCGTCACTAATTCCTCCGCGTCGCTGACGACTGTAAGTGTGCCCAAAAGATTGGCGGCATTGCCACGTTGTTTGGCAATCTCTGGCCGAGGTAAAAAGCAAGCCCTTGGGTCATGCGAAGTGTCAACAAGGCGTTTAGATAAATCTTTAAATAACATATGAATAATATTGGCCTCTAAAGCTAAAATTTTGCCCCGTGTGGTGTCGGCAAAGAATAACACCACCCCGTTTCTTCCCGTGGGTGTCGTAAGAGGCGACTAAGGGATTCATAAGGCTACGTATGCACTGACACGCGGCTTGCTTAGCGCCTAGATCCTAGTGACTTAGGTACATATGGTTTGTCTACTTGCGAAGGTGCCTAGCGCGCAGTGCGGCCGGTTGAGAAAGCTCTAGAACGATCGTTTAGCCTCGGTCTAGATGTTAAGCAAGCTACCTGTCAGTACAAACATAGTCTTAGAGGATGGACAGCAGCGATCTTGAGTCAAATCACCCATCACAAAACTGAGAGTCACATGCATATATCCCAAAATCCGAATCGTATTGACGTCTAAACGGTTTGGAAAAAATAGAATGTATTGTTGCAAAAGTCGTCTATATAATGTATGAATCACTTTATACCAATTTTACATCAATATTTGAGTAAACAAATATTAAAATTAGTAAAATTTTAGAGAAACTGGGCAAAGCATTGCTTTTGATTTTGGCTCTTTAGAACTCTTGTTCATAAAATTAAAACAGCAAAAAATAAACTTCAGTTCACCATCAATCCATTTCTTGAGAAAAAAATACAAACATTTGGCAATAAAAAATCTTTTAAAACAACCCTCGACTTATAATACGCAACGCAAGCTTCGAATCTAGCTCATTCATTAGATCACAATCGAAATGATCTTGGATGTTGTGCATTAAAATTTACAGAAATGCATTACTTTAACTGTAAAATTACGTAAATCAGTGAAAACGGCAAAATTTCGTGTACGGCCTCTTAACAATAAAAAAATACCATTTGAATACTTTAAACACTGTAAGCAGGTTTATTTCAATATTTTCATTATCATGTTCAGTGTTCAACTAAATGACTAGACGACATCCAGCCATCTGGTTAAACATTACGTTCAACGACTTGGCTGGCGGCCTAGGCGTCCAATTGACTGGCTGATTCAACCGACATATATAATTTGCAGCCGTGCGAAGTCACTAGTTCAAACTAAAACCAATTTCAAACAAAACCTAAAGACAGAACTGATCAAAATCAGATAATTTTGGAGGAGGAACACAATGCTGCAAATATAAAGTTATTTGAACTTCCAAGTCAAATCAAAGTTATTATGTAATATATTGATAAAGTTATTACGTAAAATATTTATAAGTACTATTAATTGAGTCATATAAAAGCAAAGGCATTCCATTTTTATCCTTTTGGTAATTTTTAGTGCAGTATGGTAGAATTCCGTCAACTTTTCTTGACTAAAAATAAAATATTATCAAAACCAGCATCATTCTGTACAAAATCCACTTAAAAAATTCAGGCTGGTACTAAATCCAGCATCATGCCATATTATTTGCACGCAATTATCATACAACGTAAAATATAAAGTCGTCTAACGCCTTTTCAGTGAAAGTTGATGTCGCTTTGCTTTATCTTTGTTTTAAACTTGATTATTAAATTGGGTTCGGCAACAATAATTAATAAATATTAATAATAATAAATTTATTTACTCAAAAGAGTGACACCGATTTCAATAATGCCACTGGCTTTAATAATGCTGGATCTGTCAATCCAATTGAGCGCACGATTCCGTGTTACGTTAACCCGACCCATGTTCGTAGCACTGCATCACAACAGATATGGCCAACAGCAGCGTTGATGAAGAGCACAGGGCAGAGATGTAACTGTTACCGATTTTAGGACTTACTACCGGACAAGTGGCGCCCTCATTGAATAAAAAATCGTAGCATAGTGTAGAAAATAAATATTAAATAATCCAACGTCATGTTTGTTACAAAGAGGATAAAGTATTTTTACATTGTTAAAAAAGGACTCAAAATGTTACGTATCCAAAGTAGTACGCAATAGTGCTAAAAACGGCCGTTTTTGGTACTTTTGCCTACTACTTTGGATACGAAACATTTTGAGACCTGTTTTAACAACGTAAAAATACTTCATCCTCTTTGTAACAAACGTGACGATGGATTCTTTAATTTTTATTTTCTATGCTATGCTAAGAAAATAAATTCAATGAGGGTGCCACTTGACGGATAGTAGAGCCTTAAGTTGGATTCACAAGCCCAATCCCAACAACCATGCTCTCAGTATATTATTGGGAAACAGGCCAATATTTGATCCAAATTAGAGTGATAAGCATATTAAGGGATCTTGAGCCGAACGCAGTGCAGTTTTTACTGTCAAATTGACCACGCTCAAAATCCAAAGTTGTACCTGAATACCGCGAAATTGAGAAACTTAGAAGTTGGAATATTTTTAATAACTAAAGGTGTTTAATAAGTAATCTTACAAGCCAAAGAATATTTTATAAATTTGATGAGAAAACAGTCGATGAAGAAGTTGAGTTGGTTATGTTACACATTATTTTGCCATAAAAGAACACATACAACACACACATACATACAATTATTTTTACAGGTAAACCCAATGTAATAAAAGTACAATAGTTCCTGACCAATGAGGTGATACGGATACGGTTCGGCTATACCATCAAAAATAAAATTATATCTAATAATTTTACGCCGTCACAAGGATACTTCTTTAAATTTTGACAGCTTTATTTTACCTTGTAACAACAATTTTCAATTCTATTAAATTCGACAAATATAATAAAACGTCAAACTACAATACTCGTTTAAAAAAAATCACGAAACATTAAAACCTTTTTTTATTTAAATCGGAGTATTCCGTCAACTTTTCTTGACTAAAAATAAAATATTATCAAAACATACGAGTATATATATCATTCTGTACAAATCAACTTATAAAATTCAGGTAGGTAGTAAAACCAGCATCATACCATATTATTTGCACGCAACTATCTTACAACGTAAAATATAAAGTCGTAAACCGCCTTTTCAGTAAAAGTATATGTCGTTACCTTTGCTTTTATATGACTTAATTAATAAATTGAGATCGCCAATAATAATTAATAAATATTAATAATAATAAATTTATTTACTCAAAACAAAGCATTGTTGTACACCTTAAAAATACAGTTTTACAAAATAAGTACTATATCTACTAATTGAGTTAACATATTTGTCAAAAACAAATACAAGAGGTTTTAAAAAAAATTGTGGACCTGGATCATGAAGTATAAACCTTACGGCACGCTACTATTATTAAACAGTACCATGCGCAAAAATATGTCGTTTTGTCAGTTTCGATACTATCTCATTGTCAGTTGTATTAAACAGAGCCCAGGTGAACTATCTGCCCCACTGTGAGGATCGCTCAGAGGACACGGTGGAGCACACGGTGGAGATCTGTCCCGCTTGGGCGGAGCCCCGCCGTGCCCTCGTGCAGGCGATCGACGGCAGCGACCTCTCGCGCCCGGCCCTGGTCCAGGCCTTGGTACGGAGCGAGAGGGAATGGGAAGCAGTCTCCTCCTTCTGCGAAGCAGTAACGCTCGCGAAGGAGGAGGCGGAACGGGTTAGGGAGTGGCTGCAACGACAGCCTCGCCCTAACGCCCTCAGCAGCAGCCGCCGCAGGAGACGCCAGGGGCTTCCGGCGCCGCGAGACGATCTCTGGCAACCGTAGACCCGGGCCTGCGGACGGCGAGTAATGGGCAGCTCGCCGTTCAATCAGCACCAGGCCCGAGAGTCGACGGCGCGTAGTGTACCACGCGCGCCTCAAAGAGTTGTCAGAAACAGGACGGGGCCCGTCATGGCCGATGCCTGCCCGGTGGTTGAGGATAAATTCGAAAGAATTACCTCGCCCCTGGGCATTCAGGGCAGGGAGGAACAGGGGTGGGTTTTAGTCAGTAAGAGTCTGACACGCCCTTCCGCTCCACCGAGAGCGGGAGAAGTCATTGGATGATTTCCCACCCCACAAAAAAAAGGTGAAGTATCTGCGAGTTTGCCACTTCAGAAGATTAAAAGGAGAATAATCTTTCAGTACCGTCCAAGAAAATCCAAATGAGGAAAAATGGTTTAAATAAGCCACATAAAAAGCATCTTCAGAATTCCGACCACTCATCCTACCAGTCGATTTGAATCCAAGAAAAAACCTTAACTACATAAAGGATTAATTGCCATTGCACCTATCAAAGAACTGGTAATCTATGGCACCGGCTCACCAGTAAAAAGCAAGTCTTAGAAACAGTCAGAATGAGTCTCTTTACCGACATGACCGAGGTAAAGAAAATACTGAATTTTTAAAGGCCAAAGGCATTACAACAATCCAACTGCTAGTGCAAGTGAGCAACCAAAATAAAGAGGAGGTCAATAACATTCTAAATAAACAAAAACAAACGAATATATACTGCAGAAATATTGCAACAGAAAGTTTTCGAACAAAGTGACATCTTTGATGAAAAAAGAAATTGCCGATAAATCACAATTATAGGAAAAATAAAACGATATCAGTAACTACCACATTTTTATAGGAAATAGCAAAAACACAATTATGGAAAGAAAATACTAAGAAATACTTTAACTTACAAAGTTAGTTTGAATTTGGTTTGGAAAAATATTATCCTCGATGGGACTCGATGGGTACTCTTGGCCTGTTTTTTTTTGTGGAGTACCTTAGTTATCTCTGATGCCATTCGGGAAATTGTGATATCAAGAATCAAATATTAGAAAATACTAATTGCGCCTCTGCATTGCTGAAGATAGTTGAGTCACAGTCTTTAACGTGCGTTATATTTCCATACTAAAATCTAAAGTCTAAAATAAATTATTTGCTCCGTGTTAGCTACCACACTCCAAAAAATGGAAGTTTTTCTTGCATTTTTCTGCTCAATATAATAGACCTTAATAAATATAAACATTATAATGTGATTAGTTTAAACACTGAATGCAGGTCCATATTTCAACATTTGCTTCCCGGTAGAAGGGTGGGTGGGTGGTAAGGTGCAGACTAATCATTTAAAGGAGATTTTGTCGTATATACAATTGAATTTGATGGAAGAGACGTACATTATCTTGAATTCAGAATTCACTAAATAGTATTTAAACTAAGCATATAGTAAGCGAGTTTTTTATCATGGCTTTAAGCGTGTGGATTTCTGCTTAGTGATGAATGATTTAGTCTCTGTTGACCACTAGACGCAAGGTCCCTGGTATTGCTGGTCGCCATAGACCGCGGAGACCACTTACTGTCAGGTGGACCACCTGCTTGTTAGTCACTCTATAACATTAGAAAATAGCATCAGTTGCCCCGTGTGGTGTCGGCAAAGAATAACACCACCCTGTTTCTTCCCGTGGGTGTCGTAAGAGGCGACTAAGGGATTCATAAAGCTACATATGCACTGACAGGCGGCTTGCTTAGCGCCTAGACCTTAGTAACATAGGCAAGTATATGCGCTCAGTACGGCCACTTGCGAAAGTTCTAGAACGATCGTTTAGCCTCGGTCTAGGTGTTAAGCAAGCTACCTGTCAGTACAAACGTAGTCTTGGAGGATGGACAGCAGCGATCTTAAGTCAAATCATCCATCACTAAGCTTCGAGTCACATGCGTACATACCAAAATCCAAGTACCTATCCAAATTTCCTCATGATAATCCGCTACATGTGAGAGGCACAGGATTGGTCGATGTGAACACAATCAAAAATTAAAAAAAAAAACGATAACATAACACGGTTTTTAGAAATCAGCAAAAATGTCTTTAGGAGAATAACAATCTTAATTTTGAAACCCGCTAAGTGCGAGAGGCTCAAAATTAGTCGATGTGACGATGTTTGGAAAGATCTATGTCCATTTGGCTGAAATGATGATGATGCGGTCATCACCATCATGTCCCCCTCTAAGTGATCGTGTCATTTATCGCTTTTCAAACATCAGAGATAATGGGGGTTAATCTTCTATGAAACTAGCCGATAGAGATTCATTTAAAATAACAAAAAAAAAATAAAACGATCTCAATTATTAGCACAGTTTTAAATAACCAGCAATAACGCTTTACGAAAAGAAATAAAATAAAATACTTTGACAAAGTTACTTTAAATTTGAAATTTTCTGCGATTCGTTCGATGGCGGATTCCGCCTCACATTTGGCCGGTTTATTTTGTTCAGGACCTTTGTTGTCTCCAATGCCATTCTTCTTCTGGGTAGACTCGCTCCATCGTCGACACTGTCTCTGTCACCTCAAAATACACAAAACCAACTCAACCAGTGTACTCGAAAAGTATACACAAAATAATCTCAACTCCTTTTCTCAAAATAATCTCAACTAAGTTTCTCAAAATAATCCAAACAACCATCTCGACCAACCACATAATTACAGCGATAACGCCCTTAGTCACCATACACACGCAGGGGATGGACAGATCATTGCCACTGGGTTCAATAATGCCACTGGCTATAGCGGTGACACCAGCTTAAATAACGCCACTGGCTATAACAGTGACACAGGTTCCAATAATGCCACTGGTTTTAATAATGTTAGGTTTGTCAACACGAATGGGCGCACGATTCCGTTAAGGAAACCTATTAAAGGTTACGTTAACCCAACCCATATTCTTAGCGCTGCACTACAACAGATATAGCCGACAACAGCGTCGATGGACCGCACTGGGCAGAGATGTAAATCCCAACAACCACGCTCTCAGTATATTATGGGAAACAGGTTGATCCAAATTAGAGTGGCAAGCATATTAAGGGGTCTTGAGCTTTGGCTCAGTGCAGTTTTTACAGTCAAATTTACAATGCCCAAAATAAAGAGGTATACCTGAATACCGCGAAATTGAGAACATAAGAAGTTGGAAATTTAAACCCATTTAAAACCATATAATATGGGTTTTTAATATGTACTCTTATAAGCCAAAGAATATTTTATAAAATTGATGAGAAAACAGTCGATGAAGAAGTCGAGTTGGTCATGTAACACATTATTTTGCCACTAAAGAAGTTTTTGAATTATGTATGCTGCCTGCCAATACAAATAGCTCCAGACCGATGAGGTATGCGGTGCTGCTATGCCATCAAAAATAAAATTTTAATTTATAATTTTACTTCGTCACAAGGACACAAAAAGAAAATCGAGATAAAAAAAAAAAACATACATACAGTTGAACATAGAACCCCTTCCTTTTTCGAAAGTCGGTTAATAAGATAGTTGAGTCACAGTTTAGTGATGAATGATTTACTCTCTGTTGGCAACTAGACGCAAGGTCCCTGGTATTGGTCGTCAAAGGCAGCGGAGACCACTTACCGTCAGGTGGCCCACCTGCTTGTTAGTCGCTCTATAACATTAGAAAATAGCATCAGTTGCCCCGTGTGGTGTCGGCAAAGAATAACACCACCCTGTTTCTTCCCGTGGGTGTCGTAAGAGGCGACTAAGGGATTCATAAAGTTACGTATGCACTGACAGGCGGCTTGGATAGGGCCTAGACCCTAGTGACATAGGTACATTTGATTTGTCGACTTGCGAAGGCGCCAAGCGCGCAGTCCGGCCGGTTGAGAAAGTTCTAGAACATTCGTTTAGCCTCGGTCTAGATGTTAAACAAGCTACCTGTCAGTACAAACGTAGTCTTAGAGGATGGACAGCAGCGATCTTGAGTCTAATCACCCATCACTAAGCTGAGATTCACATGCGTATATCCCAAAATCCAAATCGTATTGACGTCTAAACGGTTTGGAAAAATTAGAATGTATTGTTGCAAAAGACGTCTATATAATGTATGAATCACTTTATATCAATTTAACATAAATATTTAAGTAAAAAAATATTAAAATTAGTCAAATTTTAGAGAAAGAAAACTGAGCAAAGAATTGCTTTTGATTTTGGCTCTTTCGAACTCTTGTTCATAAAATTAAAACAGCAGAAAATAAACTTCAGTTCACCATCAATCCATTTCTTGAGAAAAAAATACAAACATTTGGCAATAAAAAATCTTTTAAAACAACCCAAACCTCGACTTATAATACGCAACGCAAGCTTCGCATCTAGCTCATTCATTAGATCACAATCGAAATGATCTTGAATGTTGTGCATTAAAACTTACAGAAATGCATTATTTTAACTGTAAAATCACATCTGTAAAATTACGTAAATCAGTGAAAACGGCAAAATTTCGTGTACGGCCTCTTAACAATAAAAAAATACCATTTGATTACTTTAAACACTGTAAGCAGGTTTATTTCAATATTTTCATTATCATGTTCAGTGTTCAACTAAATGACTAGACGACATCCAGCCATCTGGTTAAACATTACGTTCAACGACTTGGCTGGCTGTCCGTTTAATGAACGGCCTAGGCGTCCAATTGACTGGTTGATTCAACCGACATATATAATTTGCAGCCATGCGAAGTCACTAGTTCAAACTAAAACCAATTTAAAAAAAAACCCAAAGACAGAACTGATCAAAATCAGATAATTTTGGAGGAGGAACACAATGCTGCAAATATAAAGTTATTTGAACTTCCAAGTCAAATCAAAGTTATTATATAATATGTTGATAAAATTATTACGTAAAATATTTATAAGTATTAATAATTGAGTCATATAAAAGCAAAGGAAGTAACATTCCATTTTTATCCTTTTAGTAACTTTTAATGCAGTATGGTAGAATTCCGTCAACTTTTCTTGACTAAAAATAAAATATTATCAAAACCAGCATCATTCTGTACAAAATCAACTTAAAAAATTCAGGCTGGTACTAAATCCAGCATCATGCCATATTATTTGCACGCAATTATCATACAACGTAAAATATAAAGTCGTCTAACGCCTTTTCAGTGAAAGTTGATGTCGCTTTGCTTTACCTTTGTTTTTAACTTGATTATTAAATTGGGTTCGGCAACAATAATTAATAAATATTAATAATAATAAATTTATTTACTCAAAAGAGTGACACCGATTTCAATAATGCCACTGGCTTTAACAATGCTGGATCTGTCAATCCAATTGAGCGCACGATTCCGTGTTACGTTAACCCGACCCATGTTCGTAGCACTGCATCACAACAGATATGGCCAACAGCAGCGTTGATGAACCGCACAGGGCAGAGATGTAACTGTTAACGATTTTAGGATTTAATACCGGCCAAGTGGCGCCCTCATTGAATAAAAAATCGTAGCATAGTGTAAAAAATAAATACTAAATAATCCAACGTCATGTTTGTTACAAAGAGGATAAAGTATTTTTACGTTGTTAAAAAAGGACTCAAAATGTTACGTATCCAAAGTAGTACGCAATAGTGCTAAAAACGGCCGTTTTTGGTACTTTTGCCTACTACTTTGGATACGAAACATTTTGAGACCTGTTTTAACAACGTAAAAATACTTCATCCTCTTTGTAACAAACGTGACGATGGATTCTTTAATTTTTATTTTCTATGCTATGCTAAGAAAATTAATTCAATGAGGGTGCCACTTGACGGATAGTAGAGCCTTAAGTTGGATTCACAAGCCCAATCCCAACAACCATGCTCTCAGTATATTATTGGGAAACAGGCCAATATTTGATCCAAATTAGAGTGATAAGCATATTAAGGGATCTTGAGCCAAACGCAGTGCAGTTTTTACTGTCAAATTCACCATGCTCAAAATCCAAAGTTATACCTGAATACCGCGAAATTGAGAAACTTAGAAGTTGGAATATTTTTAATAACTAAAGGTGTTTAATAAGTACTCTTACAAGCCAAAGAATATTTTATAAATTTGATGAGAAAACAGTCGATGAAGAAGTTGAGTTGGTAATGTTACACATTATTTTGCCATCAAAGAAGTTGCATATTGCATCTGCCAGACAATACAGTAGCTCCTGACCGATGAGGTATATATACGGTGCTGATATACCATCAAAAATAAAATTATATTTCACAATTGTACGTCGTCACAAGGATTCTTCTTTAATTTTTGCCAGCTTTATTTTACCCTGTAACAATAATTTTCTATTCTATTAAAATTCAACAAATATAATAAAACGTCAAACTACAATACTCGTTTAAAAAAAATCACGAAACATTAAAACCTTGTTTTTTTTAAATCGTAGTATGGTAGAATTCCGTCAACTTTTCTTAACTTGCAATAAAATACTATCAAAACCAGCATCATTCTGTACAAATCAACTTATAAAATTCAGGCTGGTAATAAAACCAGCATCATACCATATTATTTGCACGCAACTATCTTACAACGTAAAATATAAAGTCGTAGACCGCCTTTTCAGTAAAAGTGGATGTCGTTACCTTTGCTTTTATATGAGTTAATTAATAAATTGAGATCGGCAATAATGATTAATAAATATTAATAATAATAAATTTATTTACTCAAAACAAAGCATTGTTGTACACCTTAAAAATACAGTTTTACAAAATAAGTACTATATCTACTAATTGAGTTAACATATTTGTCAAAAACAAATACAAGAGGTTTTAAAAAAATTGTGGACCTGTATCATGAAGTATAAACCTTACGGCACGCTACTATTATTAAACAGTACCATGCTCAAAAATATGTCGTTTTGTCAGTTTCGATACTATCGCATTGTCAGTTGTATTAAACAGAGCCCAGGTGAACTATCTGCCCCACTGTGAGGATCGCCCAGAGGACACGGTGGAGCACACGGTGGAGATCTGTCCCGCTTGGGTGGAGCCCCGCCGTGTCCTCGTGCAGGCGATCGGCGGCAGCGACCTTTCGCGCCCGGCCCTGGTCCAGGCCATGGTACGGAGCGAGAGGGAATGGGAAGCAGTCTCCTCCTTCTGCGAAACAGTAATGCTCGCGAAGGAGGAGGCGGAACGGGTTAGGGAGATGCTGCAACGACAGCCTCGCCCTAACGCCCTCAGCAGCAGCCGCCGCAGGAGACGCCAGGGGCTTCCGGCGCCGCGAGACAATCTCCGGCCACCGTAGACCCGGGCCTGCGGACTGCGAGTAATGGGTAGCTCGCCATCCGATCAGCACCAGGCCTGAGAGTCGACGGCGCGTGGTGTTCCACGCGCGCTTGAAAGAGTTGTCAGAAATAGGACGGGGCCGATGCCTGCCCGGGGGTTGAGGATAAATTCGAAAGAGTTGCCTCGCCCCTGGGCGTTCAGGGCAGTGAGGAACAGGGGTGGGTTTCAGTCAATAAGAGTTTGACACGCCTTCCCGCTCCACCCAGAGCGGGAAAAGTCATTGGATGATTTCCCACCCCACAAAAAAAAAGGTGAACTATCTGCGAGTTTGCCAGTTCAGAAAATAAAAAAAAGAATGATCTTTCAGTAACGTCCAAGAAAATCCAAATTAGGAAATATGGTTTAAATAAGCCACATAAAAAGCATCTTCAGAATTCCGACCACTCATCCTACCAGTCGATTTGAACCCAAGAAACAACCTTAACGACATAAAGGATTAACTGCCATTGCACCTATCAAAGAACTGGTAATCTATGGCACCGGTTCACCAGTAAAAAGCAAGTCTTAGAAACAGTCAGAATGACTCTCTTGGCCGACATGACCGAGGTAAAGAAAATACTGAATTTTTAAAGGCCAAAGGCATTACAACACTCGAACAGCTAAAATCCTTTTTAGAGCATTGTGAAAATGAAACCGTTGAGGAAGAGGTGGTATTTGTAAAAGAAATGATTGCACCACCATATATTATTCAAGAAAAGATGGCCATAGAAGTGAGCAATCAAAATAAAGAGGAAATCAATAACATTCTAAATAAACAAAAACAAACGAATATATACTGCAGAAAGATTGCAACAGAAAGTTTTCCAACAAAGTGACATATTTAAAAAAACAAAATTGTCGATTAATCACAATTATAGGAAAACTTAAAACGATATCAGTAACTACCACATTTTTATAGGGAACAGCAAAAACACATAGAGAAAGAAAATACTAAGAAATACTTTAACTTACAAAGTTAGTTTGAATTTGGTTTGGAAACATATTATTTCTACCAAGGTGCGAAATCCTCGATGGGACTCGACGGGTACTTTTGGCCAGTTTAATTTTTGTGGATTACCTTAATTATCTCTGATGCCATTCGGGAAATTGTGATATCAAGAATCAAATATTAGAAAATACAAATTGCGCCTCTGAATTGCTGAAGATAGTTGAGTCACAGTCTTTAACGTGCGTTACATTTCCATACCAAAATCTCAAGTGTGAAATAAATTATTTGCCCCGTGTTAACTACCACACTCCAAAAAATGGAAGTTTTTTCTTGCATTTTTCTGCTCAATGTAATAGACCTTAATAAATATAAACATTACCATGTGATTAGTTTAAACACTGAATGCAGGTCCATATTTCAACATTTGCTTCCCGGTAGAAGGGTGGGTGGGTGGTAAGGTGCAGACTAATCATTTAAAGGAGATTTTGTCGTATATACAATTGAATTTGATGGAAGAGACGTACACTATCTTGAATTCACAATTCACTAAATAGTATTTAAAATAAGCATATAGTAAGCGAGTTTTTTATCATGGCTTTAAGCGTGTGGATTTCTGCTTAGTGATGAATGATTTAGTCTCTGTTGACCACTAGACGCCAGGTCTATGGCGACCAGCAATACCAGGGTTGCTGGTCGCCATAGACCGCGGAGACCACTTACCGTCAGGTGGACCACCTGCTTGTTAGTCACTCTATAACATTAGAAAATATCATCAGTTGCCCCGTGTGGTGTCGGCAAAGAATAACACCACCCTGTTTCTTCCCGTGGGTGTCGTAAGAGGCGACTAAGGGATTCATGAAGCTACATATGCACTGACAGGCGGCTTGCTTAGCGCCTAGACCTTAGTAACATAGGCAAGTATGTTTGGTTTGTTGACTCGCGAAGGCACCAAGCGCTCATTACGGCCACTCGCGAAAGTTCTAGAACGATCGTTTAGCCTCGGTCTAGGTGTTAAGCAAGTTACCTGTCAGTACAAACGTAGTCTTGGAGGATGGACAGCAGCGATCTTGAGTCTAATCACCCATCACTAAGCTGAGAGTCACATGCGTATATCCCAAAATCCAAATCGTATTGACGTCTAAACGGTTTGAAAAAATTAGAATGTATTGTTGCAAAAGTCGTCTATATAATGTATGAATCACAATTTAACATAAATATTTGAGTAAAAAAATATTAAAATTAGTCAAATTTTAGAGAAAGAATACTGGGCAAAGAATTGCTTTTGATTTTGACTCTTTAGAACTCTTGTTCATAAAATTAAAACAGCAGAAAATAAACTTCAGTTCACCATCAATCCATTTCTTGAGAAAAAAATACAAACATTTGGCAATAAAAAATCTTTTAAAACAACCCAAACCTCGACTTATAATACGCAACGCAAGCTTCGAATCTAGCTCATTCATTAGATCACAATCGAAATGATCTTGAATGTTGTGCATTAAAACTTACAGAAATGCATTATTTTAACTGTAAAATCACATCTGTAAAATTACGTAAATCAGTGAAAACGGCAAAATTTCGTGTACGGCCTCTTAACAATAAAAAAATACCATTTGATTACTTTAAACACTGTAAGCAGGTTTATTTCAATATTTTCATTATCACGTTCAGTGTTCAACTAAATGACTAGACGACATCCAGCCATCTGGTTAAACATTACGTTCAACGACTTGGCTGGCTGTCCGTTTAATGAACGGCCTAGGCGTCCAATTGACTGGTTGATTCAACCGACATATATAATTTGCAGCCGTGCGAAGTCACTAGTTCAAACTAAAACCAATTTAAAAAAAAACCCAAAGACAGAACTGATCAAAATCAGATAATTTTGGAGGAGGAACACAATGCTGCAAATATAAAGTTATTTGAACTTCCAAGTCAAATCAAAGTTATTATATAATATGTTGATAAAGTTATTACGTAAAATATTTATAAGTATTAATAATTGAGTCATATAAAAGCAAAGGAAGTAACATTCCATTTTTATCCTTTTAGTAACTTTTAATGCAGTATGGTAGAATTCCGTCAACTTTTCTTGACTAAAAATAAAATATTATCAAAACCAGCATCATTCTGTACAAAATCAACTTAAAAAATTCAGGCTGGTACTAAATCCAGCATCATGCCATATTATTTGCACGCAATTATCATACAACGTAAAATATAAAGTCGTCTAACGCCTTTTCAGTGAAAGTTGATGTCGCTTTGCTTTACCTTTGTTTTTAACTTGATTATTAAATTGGGTTCGGCAACAATAATTAATAAATATTAATAATAATAAATTTATTTACTCAAAAGAGTGACACCGATTTCAATAATGCCACTGGCTTTAACAATGCTGGATCTGTCAATCCAATTGAGCGCACGATTCCGTGTTACGTTAACCCGACCCATGTTCGTAGCACTGCATCACAACAGATATGGCCAACAGCAGCGTTGATGAACCGCACAGGGCAGAGATGTAACTGTTAGCGATTTTAGGATTTACTACCGGCCAAGTGGCGCCCTCATTGAATAAAAAATCGTAGCATAGTGTAAAAAATAAATACTAAATAATCCAACGTCATGTTTGTTACAAAGAGGATAAAGTATTTTTACGTTGTTAAAAAAGGACTCAAAATGTTACGTATCCAAAGTAGTACGCAATAGTGCTAAAAACGGCCGTTTTTGGTACTTTTGCCTACTACTTTGGATACGAAACATTTTGAGACCTGTTTTAACAACGTAAAAATACTTCATCCTCTTTGTAACAAATGGGACGTTGGATTCTTTAATATTTATTTTCTATGCTATGCTAAGTATTTTAAAAATATTAAATAATCCAACGTCATGTTTGTTACAAAGAGGATAAAGTATTTTTACGTTGTTAAAAAAGGACTCAAAATGTTACGTATCCAAAGTAGTACGCAATAGTGTTAAAAACGGCCGTTTTTGGTACTTTTGCCTACTACTTTGGATACGAAACATTTTGAGACCTGTTTTAACAACGTAAAAATACTTTATCCTCTTTGTAACAAACGTGACGATGGACTCTTTAATATTTATTTTCTATGCTATGCTAAGAAAATAAATTCAATGAGGGTGCCACTTGACGGATAGTAGACCCTTAAGTTGGATTCACAAGCCCAATCCCAACAACCATGCTCTCAGTATATTATGGGAAACAGGCCAATATTTGATCCAAATTAGAGCGATAAGCATATTAAGGGATCTTGAGCCAAACGCAGTGCAGTTTTTACTGTCAAATTGACCACGCTCAAAATCCAAAGTTGTACCTGAATACCGTGAAATTGAGAAACTTAGAAGTTGGAATATTTTTAATAACTAAAGGTGTTTAATAAGTAATCTTACAAGCCAAAGAATATTTTATAAATTTGATGAGAAAACAGTCGATGAAGAAGTTGAGTTGGTTATGTTACACATTATTTTGCCATCAAAGAACACATACAACACACACATACATACAATTATTTTTACAGGTAAACCCAATGTAATAAATGTACAATAGTTCCTGAACGATGAGGTATATATACGGTTCTGCTATACCATCAAAAATAAAATTATATTTTATAATTTTACGCCGTCACAAGGATACTTCTTTAAATTTTGACAGCTTTATTTTGCCCTGTAACAACAATTTTCAATTCTACTAAATTCGACAAATATAATAAAACGTCAAACTACAATACTCGTTTAAAAAAAATCACGAAACATTAAAACCTTTTTTTATTTAAATCGGAGTATTCCGTCAACTTTTCTTGACTAAAAATAAAATATTATCAAAACCAGCATCATTGTGTACATATCAACTTATAAAATTCAGGCAGGTAGTAAAACCAGCATCATACCATATTATTTGCACGCAACTATCTTACAACGTAAAATATAAAGTCGTAAACCGCCTTTTCAGTAAAAGTATATGTCGTTAACTTTGCTTTTATGTGACTTAATTAATAAATTGAGATCGGCAATAATAATGAATAAATATTAATAATAATAAATTTATTTACTCTAAACAAAGCATTGTTGTACACCTTAAAAATACAGTTTTACAAAATAAGTACTATATCTACATATTGAGTTAACATATTTGTCAAAAACAAATACAAGAGGTTTTAAAAAAAATTGTGGACCTGGATCATGAAGTATAAACCTTACGGCACGCTACTATTATTAAACAGTACCATGTGCAAAAATATGTCGTTTTGTCAGTTTCGATACTATCTCATTGTCAGTTGTATTAAACAGAGCCCAGGTGAACTATCTGCCCCACTGTGAGGATCGCTCAGAGGACACGGTGGAGCACACGGTGGAGATCTGTCCCGCTTGTTCGGAGCCCCGCCGTGCCCTCGTGCAGGCGATTCACGGCAGCGACCTCTCGCGCCCGGCCCTGGTCCAGGCCTTGGTACGGAGCGAGAGGGAATGGGAAGCAGTCTCCTCCTTCTGCGAAGCAGTAATGCTCGCGAAGGAGGAGGCGGAACGGGTTAGGGAGAGGCTGCAACGACAGCCTCGCCCTAACGCCCTCAGCAGCAGCCGCCGCAGGAGACGCCAGGGGCTTCCGGCGCCGCGAGACGATCTCTGGCCACCGTAGACCCGGGTCTGCGGACGGCGAGTAATGGGCAGCTCGCCGTCCAATCAGCACCAGGCCCGAGAGTCGACGGCGCGTAGTGTACCACGCGCGCCTCAAAGAGTTGTCAGAAACAGGACGGGGCCCGTCATGGCCGATGCCTGCCCGGGGGTTGAGGATAAATTCGAAAGAATTACCTCGCCCCTGGGCATTCAGGGCAGGGAGGAACAGGGGTGGGTTTTAGTCAGTAAGAGTCTGACACGCCCTTCCGCTCCACCCAGAGCGGGAGAAGTCATTGGATGATTTCCCACCCCACAAAAAAAAAGGTGAAGTATCTGCGAGTTTGCCACTTCAGAAGATTAAAAGGAGAATAATCTTTCAGTACCGTCCAAGAAAATCCAAATGAGGAAAAATGGTTTAAATAAGCCACATAAAAAGCATCTTCAGAATTCCGACCACTCATCCTACCAGTCGATTTGAATCCAAGAAAAAACCTTAACTACATAAAGGATTAATTGCCATTGCACCTATCAAAGAACTGGTAATCTATGGCACCGGCTCACCAGTAAAAAGCAAGTCTTAGAAACAGTTAGAATGAGTTTCTTTACCGACATGACCGAGGTAAAGAAAATACTGAATTTTTAAAGGCCAAAGGCATTACAACAATCCAACTGCTAGTGTAAGTGAGCAATCAAAATAAAGAGGAGGTCAATAACATTCTAAATAAACAAAAACAAACGAATATATACTGCAGAAATATTGCAACAGAAAGTTTTCGAACAAAGTGACATCTTTGATGAAAAAAGAAATTGCCGATAAATCACAATTATAGGAAAAATAAACCGATATCAGTTACTACCACATTTTTATAGGAAACAGCAAAAACACATATGGAAAGAAAATACTAAGAAATACTTTAACTTAGAAAGTTAGTTTGAATTTGGTTTGGAAAAATATTATCCTCGATGGGACTCGATGGGTACTCTTGGCCTGTTTTTTTATTGTGGAGTACCTTAGTGATCTCTGATGCCATTCGGGAAATTGTGATATCAAGAACCAAATATTAGAAAATACAAATTGCGCCTCTGCATTGCTGAAGATAGTTGAGTCACAGTCTTTAACGTGCGTTATATTTCCATACCAAAATCTAAAGTCTAAAATAAATTATTTGCTCCGTGTTAGCTACCACACTCCAAAAAATGGAAGTTTTTCTTGCATTTTTCTGCTCAATATAATAGACCTTAATAAATATAAACATTACCATGCGATTAGTTTAAACACTGAATGCAGGTTCATATTTCAACATTTGCTTCCCGGTAGAAGGGTGGGTGGGTGGTAAGGTGCAGACTAATCATTTAAAAGAGATTTTGTCGTACGAGTATATACAATTGAATTTGATGGAAGAGACGTACATTATCTTGAATTCAGAATTCACTAAATAGTATTTAAACTAAGCATATAGTAAGCGAGTTTTTTATCATGGCTTTAAGCGTGTGGATTTCTGCTTAGTGATGAATGATTTAGTCTCTGTTGACCACTAGACGCAAGGTCGCTGGTATTGCTGGTCGCCATAGACCGCGGAGACCACTTACTGTCAGGTGGACCACCTGCTTGTTAGTCACTCTATAACATTAGAAAATAGCATCAGTTGCCCCGTGTGGTGTCGGCAAAGAATAACACCACCCTGTTTCTTCCCGTGGGTGTCGTAAGAGGCGACTAAGGGATTCATAAAGCTACATATGCACTGACAGGCGGCTTGCTTAGCGCCTAGACCTTAGTAACATAGGCAAGTATATGCGCTCAGTACGGCCACTTGCGAAAGTTCTAGAACGATCGTTTAGCCTCGGTCTAGGTGTTAAGCAAGCTACCTGTCAGTACAAACGTAGTCTTGGAGGATGGACAACAGCGATCTTAAGTCAAATCATCCATCACTAAGCTTCGAGTCACATGCGTACATACCAAAATCCAAGTACCTATCCAAATTTCCTCATGATAATCCGCTACATGTGAGAGGCACAGGATTGGTCGATGTGAACACAATCAAAAATTAAAAAAAAAAACGATAACATAACACGGTTTTTAGAAATCAGCAAAAATGTCTTTAGGAGAATAACAATCTTAATTTTGAAACCCGCTAAGTGCGAGAGGCTCAAAATTAGTCGATGTGACGATGTTTGGAAAGATCTATGTCCATTTGGCTGAAATGATGATGATGCGGTCATCACCATTATGTCCCCCTCCAAGTGAGGGGGGGTCTTGTCATTTTTCGCTTTTCAAACATCAGAGATAATGGGGGTTACTCTTCAATGAAACTAGCCGATAGAGATTCATTTAAAATAACAAAAAAAATAAAACGATCTCAATTATTAGCACAGTTTTAAATAACCAGCAATAACGCTTTACGAAAAGAAATAAAATAAAACACTTTGACAAAGTTACTTTGAATTTGAAATTTTCTGCGATTCCTTCAATGGCGGATTCCGCCTCACATTTGGCCGGTTTATTTTGTTCGGGACCTTTGTTGTCTCCAATGCCATTCTTCTTCTGGGAAGGCTCGCTCCATCGTCGACACTGTCTCTGTCACCTCAAAATACACAAAACCAACTCAACCAGTGTACTCGAAAAGTATACACAAAATAATCTCAACTCCTTTTCTCAAAATAATCTCAACTAAGTTTCTCAAAATAATCCAAACAACCATCTCGACCAACCACATAATTACAGCCATAACGCCCTTAATCACCATACATACGCAGGGGATGGACAGAACATTGCCACTGGGTTCTATAATGCCACTGGTTATAGTGGTGACACCAGCTTCAATAACGCCACTGGCTATAACAGTGACACCGGTTCCAATAATGCCACTGCACTGGTTTTAATAATGTTAGGTTTGTCAACACGAATGGGCGCACGATTCCGTTAAGGAAACCTATTAAAGGTTACGTTAACCCAACCCATATTCTTAGCGCTGCACTACAACAGATATAGCCGACAGCAGCGTCGATGGACCGCACAGGGCAGAGATGTAACTGTTACCGATGTAGGTTGGACCCACAAGCCCAATCCCAACAACCATGCTCTCAGTATATTATGGGAAACAGGCCAATATTTGATCCAAATTAGAGTGGCAAGCATATTAAGGGGTCTTGAGCTTTGGCTCAGTGCAGTTTTTACAGTCAAATTTACCATGCCCAAAATAAAGAGTTATACCTGAATACCGCGAAATTGAGAACCTAAGAAGTTGGAAATTTAATACCATTTAAAACCATATAATATAGGTTTTGAATAAGTACTCTTATAAGCCAAAGAATGTTTTATAAAATTGATGAGAAAACAGTCGATGAAGAAGTCGAGTTGGTCATGTTACACATTATTTTGCCACCAAAAAAGTTTTTGAATTATGTATGCTGCCTGCCAATACAAATAGCTCCTGAACGATGAGGTATGCGGTGCTGCAATGCCATCAAAAATAAAATTTTAATCTATAATTTTACTTCGTCACAAGGATACTAAAAAAAAATCGAGATTAAAAAAAAAAACATACATACAGTTGAACATAGAACCTCTTCCTTTTTCGAAAGTCGGTTAATAAGATAGTTGAGTCACAGTTTAGTGATAAATGATTTACTCTCTGTTGGCAACTAGACGCAAGGTCCCTGGTATTGGTCGCCATAGGCAGCGGAGACCACTTACCGTCAGGTGGACCACCTGCTTGTTAGTCGCTCTATAACATTAGAAAATAGCATCAGTTGCCCCGTGTGGTGTCGGCAAAGAATAACACCACCCTGTTTCTTCCCGTGGGTGTCGTAAGAGGCGACTAAGGGATTCATAAAGTTACGTATGCACTGACAGGCGGCTTGGATAGGGCCTAGACCCTAGTGACATAGGTACATTTGATTTGTCGACTTGCGAAGGCGCCAAGCGCGCAGTCCGGCCGGTTGAGAAAGTTCTAGAACATTCGTTTAGCCTCGGTCTAGATGTTAAGCAAGCTACCTGTCAGTACAAACGTAGTCTTAGAGGATGGACAGCAGCGATCTTGAGTCTAATCACCCATCACTATGTTCAACCGACATATATAATTTGCAGCCGTGCGAAGTCACTAGTTCAAACTAAAACCAATTTTAAACAAAACCCAAAGACAGAACTGATGAAAATCAGATAATTTTGGAGGAGGAACACAATGCTGCAAATATAAAGTTATTTGAACTTCCAAGTCAAATCAAAGTTAATAAATATTAATAATAATAAATTTATTTACTCAAAAGAGTGACACCGATTTCAATAATGCCACTGGCTTTAATAATGCTGGATCTGCCAATCCAATTGAGCGCACGATTCCGTGTTACGTTAACCCGACCCATGTTCGTAGCACTGCATCACAACAGATATGGCCAACAGCAGCCTTGATGAACCGCACAGGGCAGAGATGTATCTGTTACCGATTTAAGGACTTACTACCGGCCAAGTGGCGCCCTCATTGAATAAAAAATCGTTGCACAGAAAATAATATTAAATAATCCAACGTCATGTTTGTTACAAAGAGGATAAAGTATTTTTACGTTGTTAAAAAAGGACTCAAAATGTTACGTATCCAAAGTAGTATACAATAGTGTTAAAAACGGCCGTTTTTGGTACTTTTGCCTACTACTTTGGATACGAAACATTTTGAGACCTGTTTTAACAACGTAAAAATACTTCATCCTCTTTGTAACAAACGTGACGTTGGATTAATTAATATTTATTTTCTATGCTATGCTAATATATTTTATTCAATGAGGGCGCCACTTGACGGATAGTAGACCCCTAAGTTGGATTCACAAGCCCAATCCCAACAACCATGCTCTCAGTATATTATGGGAAACAGGCCAATATTTGATCCAAATTAGAGTGATAAGCATATTAAGGGATCTTGAGCCAAACGCAGTGCAGTTTTTACTGTCAAATTGACCATGCTCAAAATCCAAAGTTATACCTGAATACCGCGAAATTGAGAATCTTAGAAGTTGCAATATTTTTAATAACTAAAGGTGTTTAATAAGTAATCTTACAAGCCAAAGAATATTTTATAAATTTGATGAGAAAACAGTCGATGAAGAAGTTGAGTTGGTTATGTTACACATTATTTTGCCATCAAAGAACACATACAACACACACATACATACAATTATTTTTACAGGTAAACCTAATGTATTAAAAGTACAATAGTTCCTGACCGATGAGGTATATAGTAGCTGTCAAAATTTAAAGAAGTATCCTTGTGACGGCGTAAAATTATAAGATATAATTTATTTAATAATTTTATTTATTTAATAATTAAATTAATTATTTAATATAAAATAATTTTATTTAATAATTTTATTTTTGATGGTATAGCAGAACCATACGGTTCTGCTATACCATCAAAAATAAAATTATATCTTATAATTTTACGCCGTCACAAGGATACTTCTTTAAATTTTGACAGCTTTATTTTACCCTGTAACAACAATTTTCAATTCTATTAAATTCGACAAAATATAATAAAACGTCAAACTACAATACTCGTTTAAAAAAAATCACGAAACATTAAAACCTTTTTTTTATTTAAATCGGAGTATTCCGTCAACTTTTCTTGACTAAAAATAAAATATTATCAAAACATACGAGTATATATATCATTCTGTACAAATCAACTTATAAAATTCAGGCAGGTAGTAAAACCAGCATCATACCATATTATTTGCACGCAACTATCTTACAACGTAAAATATAAAGTCGTAAACCGCCTTTTCAGTAAAAGTATATGTCGTTAACTTTGCTTTTATGTGACTTAATTAATAAATTGAGATCGGCAATAATAATTAATAAATATTAATAATAATAAATTTATTTACTCTAAACAAAGCATTGTTGTACACCTTAAAAATACAGTTTTACAAAATAAGTACTATATCTACTAATTGAGTTAACATATTTGTCAAAAACAAATACAAGAGGTTTTAAAAAAAATTGTGGACCTGGATCATGAAGTATAAACCTTACGGCACGCTACTATTATTAAACAGTACCATGTGCAAAAATATGTCGTTTTGTCAGTTTCGATACTATCTCATTGTCAGTTGTATTAAACAGAGCCCAGGTGAACTATCTGCCCCACTGTGAGGATCGCTCAGAGGACACGGTGGAGCACACGGTGGAGATCTGTCCCGCTTGTTCGGAGCCCCGCCGTGCCCTCGTGCAGGCGATTCACGGCAGCGACCTCTCGCGCCCGGCCCTGGTCCAGGCCTTGGTACGGAGCGAGAGGGAATGGGAAGCAGTCTCCTCCTTCTGCGAAGCAGTAATGCTCGCGAAGGAGGAGGCGGAACGGGTTAGGGAGAGGCTGTAACGACAGCCTCGCCCTAACGCCCTCAGCAGCAGCCGCCGCAGGAGACGCCAGGGGCTTCCGGCGCCGCGAGACGATCTCTGGCCACCGTAGACCCGGGTCTGCGGACGGCGAGTAATGGGCAGCTCGCCGTCCAATCAGCACCAGGCCCGAGAGTCGACGGCGCGTAGTGTACCACGCGCGCCTCAAAGAGTTGTCAGAAACAGGACGGGGCCCGTCATGGCCGATGCCTGCCCGGGGGTTGAGGATAAATTCGAAAGAATTACCTCGCCCCTGGGCATTCAGGGCAGGGAGGAACAGGGGTGGGTTTTAGTCAGTAAGAGTCTGACACGCCCTTCCGCTCCACCCAGAGCGGGAGAAGTCATTGGATGATTTCCCACCCCACAAAAAAAAAGGTGAAGTATCTGCGAGTTTGCCACTTCAGAAGATTAAAAGGAGAATAATCTTTCAGTACCGTCCAAGAAAATCCAAATGAGGAAAAATGGTTTAAATAAGCCACATAAAAAGCATCTTCAGAATTCCGACCACTCATCCTACCAGTCGATTTGAATCCAAGAAAAAACCTTAACTACATAAAGGATTAATTGCCATTGCACCTATCAAAGAACTGGTAATCTATGGCACCGGCTCACCAGTAAAAAGCAAGTCTTAGAAACAGTTAGAATGAGTTTCTTTACCGACATGACCGAGGTAAAGAAAATACTGAATTTTTAAAGGCCAAAGGCATTACAACAATCCAACTGCTAGTGCAAGTGAGCAATCAAAATAAAGAGGAGGTCAATAACATTCTAAATAAACAAAAACAAACGAATATATACTGCAGAAATATTGCAACAGAAAGTTTTCGAACAAAGTGACATCTTTGATGAAAAAAGAAATTGCCGATAAATCACAATTATAGGAAAAATAAACCAATATCAGTTACTACCACATTTTTATAGGAAACAGCAAAAACACATATGGAAAGAAAATACTAAGAAATACTTTAACTTAGAAAGTTAGTTTGAATTTGGTTTGGAAAAATATTATCCTCGATGGAACTCGATGGGTACTCTTGGCCTGTTTTTTTTTTGTGGAGTACCTTAGTGATCTCTGATGCCATTCGGGAAATTGTGATATCAAGAATCAAATATTAGAAATTACTAATTACGCCTCTGCATTGCTGAAGATAGTTGAGTCACAGTCTTTAACGTGCGTTATATTTCCATACCAAAATCTAAAGTCTAAAATAAATTATTTGCTCCGTGTTAGCTACCACACTCCAAAAAATGGAAGTTTTTCTTGCATTTTTCTGCTCAATATAATAGACCTTAATAAATATAAACATTACCATGCGATTAGTTTAAACACTGAATGCAGGTCCATATTTCAACATTTGCTTCCCGGTAGAAGGGTGGGTGGGTGGTAAGGTGCAGACTAATCATTTAAAAGAGATTTTGTCGTACGAGTATATACAATTGAATTTGATGGAAGAGACGTACATTATCTTGAATTCAGAATTCACTAAATAGTATTTAAACTAAGCATATAGTAAGCGAGTTTTTTATCATGGCTTTAAGCGTGTGGATTTCTGCTTAGTGATGAATGATTTAGTCTCTGTTGACCACTAGACGCAAGGTCGCTGGTATTGCTGGTCGCCATAGACCGCGGAGACCACTTACTGTCAGGTGGACCACCTGCTTGTTAGTCACTCTATAACATTAGAAAATAGCATCAGTTGCCCCGTGTGGTGTCGGCAAAGAATAACACCACCCTGTTTCTTCCCGTGGGTGTCGTAAGAGGCGACTAAGGGGTTCATAAAGCTACATATGCACTGACAGGCGGCTTGCTTAGCGCCTAGACCTTAGTAACATAGGCAAGTATATGCGCTCAGTACGGCCACTTGCGAAAGTTCTAGAACGATCGTTTAGCCTCGGTCTAGGTGTTAAGCAAGCTACCTGTCAGTACAAACGTAGTCTTGGAGGATGGACAACAGCGATCTTAAGTCAAATCATCCATCACTAAGCTTCGAGTCACATGCGTACATACCAAAATCCAAGTACCTATCCAAATTTCCTCATGATAATCCGCTACATGTGAGAGGCACAGGATTGGTCGATGTGAACACAATCAAAAATTAAAAAAAAAAACGATAACATAACACGGTTTTTAGAAATCAGCAAAAATGTCTTTAGGAGAATAACAATCTTAATTTTGAAACCCGCTAAGTGCGAGAGGCTCAAAATTAGTCGATGTGACGATGTTTGGAAAGATCTATGTCCATTTGGCTGAAATGATGATGATGCGGTCATCACCATTATGTCCCCCTCCAAGTGAGGGGGGGTCTTGTCATTTTTCGCTTTTCAAACATCAGAGATAATGGGGGTTACTCTTCAATGAAACTAGCCGATAGAGATTCATTTAAAATAACAAAAAAAATAAAACGATCTCAATTATTAGCACAGTTTTAAATAACCAGCAATAACGCTTTACGAAAAGAAATAAAATAAAACACTTTGACAAAGTTACTTTGAATTTGAAATTTTCTGCGATTCCTTCAATGGCGGATTCCGCCTCACATTTGGCCGGTTTATTTTGTTCGGGACCTTTGTTGTCTCCAATGCCATTCTTCTTCTGGGAAGGCTCGCTCCATCGTCGACACTGTCTCTGTCACCTCAAAATACACAAAACCAACTCAACCAGTGTACTCGAAAAGTATACACAAAATAATCTCAACTCCTTTTCTCAAAATAATCTCAACTAAGTTTCTCAAAATAATCCAAACAACCATCTCGACCAACCACATAATTACAGCCATAACGCCCTTAATCACCATACACACGCAGGGGATGGACAGAACATTGCCACTGGGTTCTATAATGCCACTGGTTATAGTGGTGACACCAGCTTCAATAACGCCACTGGCTATAACAGTGACACCGGTTCCAATAATGCCACTGCACTGGTTTTAATAATGTTAGGTTTGTCAACACGAATGGGCGCACGATTCCGTTAAGGAATCCTATTAAAGGTTACGTTAACCCAACCCATATTCTTAGCGCTGCACTACAACAGATATAGCCGACAGCAGCGTCGATGGACCGCACAGGGCAGAGATGTAACTGTTACCGATGTAGGTTGGACCCACAAGCCCAATCCCAACAACCATGCTCTCAGTATATTATGGGAAACAGGCCAATATTTGATCCAAATTAGAGTGGCAAGCATATTAAGGGGTCTTGAGCTTTGGCTCAGTGCAGTTTTTACAGTCAAATTTACCATGCCCAAAATAAAGAGTTATACCTGAATACCGCGAAATTGAGAACCTAAGAAGTTGGAAATTTAATACCATTTAAAACCATATAATATAGGTTTTGAATAAGTACTCTTATAAGCCAAAGAATGTTTTATAAAATTGATGAGAAAACAGTCGATGAAGAAGTCGAGTTGGTCATGTTACACATTATTTTGCCACCAAAAAAGTTTTTGAATTATGTATGCTGCCTGCCAATACAAATAGCTCCTGAACGATGAGGTATGCGGTGCTGCAATGCCATCAAAAATAAAATTTTAATCTATAATTTTACTTCGTCACAAGGATACTAAAAAAAAATCGAGATTAAAAAAAAAAACATACATACAGTTGAACATAGAACCTCTTCCTTTTTCGAAAGTCGGTTAATAAGATAGTTGAGTCACAGTTTAGTGATAAATGATTTACTCTCTGTTGGCAACTAGACGCAAGGTCCCTGGTATTGGTCGCCATAGGCAGCGGAGACCACTTACCGTCAGGTGGACCACCTGCTTGTTAGTCGCTCTATAACATTAGAAAATAGCATCAGTGGCCCCGTGTGGTGTCGGCAAAGAATAACACCACCCTGTTTCTTCCCGTGGGTGTCGTAAGAGGCGACTAAGGGATTCATAAAGTTACGTATGCACTGACAGGCGGCTTGGATAGGGCCTAGACCCTAGTGACATAGGTACATTTGATTTGTCGACTTGCGAAGGCGCCAAGCGCGCAGTCCGGCCGGTTGAGAAAGTTCTAGAACATTCGTTTAGCCTCGGTCTAGATGTTAAGCAAGCTACCTGTCAGTACAAACGTAGTCTTAGAGGATGGACAGCAGCGATCTTGAGTCTAATCACCCATCACTATGTTCAACCGACATATATAATTTGCAGCCGTGCGAAGTCACTAGTTCAAACTAAAACCAATTTTAAACAAAACCCAAAGACAGAACTGATGAAAATCAGATAATTTTGGAGGAGGAACACAATGCTGCAAATATAAAGTTATTTGAACTTCCAAGTCAAATCAAAGTTAATAAATATTAATAATAATAAATTTATTTACTCAAAAGAGTGACACCGATTTCAATAATGCCACTGGCTTTAATAATGCTGGATCTGTCAATCCAATTGAGCGCACGATTCCGTGTTACGTTAACCCGACCCATGTTCGTAGCACTGCATCACAACAGATATGGCCAACAGCAGCCTTGATGAACCGCACAGGGCAGAGATGTAACTGTTACCGATTTAAGGACTTACTACCGGCCAAGTGGCGCCCTCATTGAATAAAAAATCGTTGCACAGAAAATAATATTAAATAATCCAACGTCATGTTTGTTACAAAGAGGATAAAGTATTTTTACGTTGTTAAAAAAGGACTCAAAATGTTACGTATCCAAAGTAGTATACAATAGTGTTAAAAACGGCCGTTTTTGGTACTTTTGCCTACTACTTTGGATACGAAACATTTTGAGACCTGTTTTAACAACGTAAAAATACTTCATCCTCTTTGTAACAAACGTGACGTTGGATTAATTAATATTTATTTTCTATGCTATGCTAATATATTTTATTCAATGAGGGCGCCACTTGACGGATAGTAGACCCCTAAGTTGGATTCACAAGCCCAATCCCAACAACCATGCTCTCAGTATATTATGGGAAACAGGCCAATATTTGATCCAAATTAGAGTGATAAGCATATTAAGGGATCTTGAGCCAAACGCAGTGCAGTTTTTACTGTCAAATTGACCATGCTCAAAATCCAAAGTTATACCTGAATACCGCGAAATTGAGAATCTTAGAAGTTGGAATATTTTTAATAACTAAAGGTGTTTTTAATAAGTAATCTTACAAGCCAAAGAATATTTTATAAATTTGATGAGAAAACAGTCGATGAAGAAGTTGAGTTGGTTATGTTACACATTATTTTGCCATCAAAGAACACATACAACACACACATACATACAATTATTTTTACAGGTAAACCTAATGTATTAAAAGTACAATAGTTCCTGACCGATGAGGTATATAGTAGCTGTCAAAATTTAAAGAAGTATCCTTGTGACGGCGTAAAATTATAAGATATAATTTATTTAATAATTTTATTTATTTAATAATTAAATTAATTATTTAATATAAAATAATTTTATTTAATAATTTTATTTTTGATGGTATAGCAGAACCGTATGGTTCTGCTATACCATCAAAAATAAAATTATATCTTATAATTTTACGCCGTCACAAGGATACTTCTTTAAATTTTGACAGCTTTATTTTACCCTGTAACAACAATTTTCAATTCTATTAAATTCGACAAAATATAATAAAACGTCAAACTACAATACTCGTTTAAAAAAAATCACGAAACATTAAAACCTTTTTTTTATTTAAATCGGAGTATTCCGTCAACTTTTCTTGACTAAAAATAAAATATTATCAAAACATACGAGTATATATATCATTCTGTACAAATCAACTTATAAAATTCAGGCAGGTAGTAAAACCAGCATCATACCATATTATTTGCACGCAACTATCTTACAACGTAAAATATAAAGTCGTAAACCGCCTTTTCAGTAAAAGTATATGTCGTTATCTTTGCTTTTATATGACTTAATTAATAAATTGAGATCGGTAATAAATATTAATAATAATAAATTTATTTACTAAAAACAAAGCATTGTTGTACACCTTAAAAATACAGTTTTACAAAATAAGTACTATATCTACTAATTGAGTTAACATATTTGTCAAAAACAAATACAAGAGGTTTTAAAAAAAATTGTGGACCTGGATCATGAAGTATAAACCTTACGGCACGCTACTATTATTAAACAGTACCATGCTCAAAAATATGTCGTTTTGTCAGTTTCGATACTATCGCATTGTCAGTTGTATTAAACAGAGCCCAGGTGAACTATCTGCCCCACTGTGAGGATCGCCCAGATGACACGGTGGAGCACACGGTGGAGATCTGTCCCGCTTGGGTGGAGCCCCGCCGTGTCCTCGTGCAGGCGATCGGCGGCAGCGACCTTTCGCGCCCGGCCCTGGTCCAGGCCATGGTACGGAGCGAGAGGGAATGGGAAGCAGTCTCCTCCTTCTGCGAAACAGTAATGCTCGCGAAGGAGGAGGCGGAACGGGTTAGGGAGAGGCTGCAACGACAGCCTCGCCCTAACGCCCTCAGCAGCAGCCGCCGCAGGAGATGCCAGGGGATTCCGGCCCCGCGAGACAATCTCCGGCCACCGTAGACCCGGGCCTGCGGACGGCGAGTAATGGGTAGCTCGCCATCCGATCAGCACCAGGCCCGAGAGTCGACGGCGTGTAGTGTTCCACGCGCGCTTCAAAGAGTTGTCAGAAATAGGATGGGGCACGTCATTGCCGATGCCTGCCCGGGGGTTGAGGATTTTAGTCAGTAAGAGTCTGACACGCCTTCCCGCAACACCCAGAGCGGGAGAAGTCATTGGATGATTTCCCACCCCACAAAAAAAAGGTGAACTATCTGCGAGTTTGCCACTTCAGAAAATTAAAAAAAGAATGATCTTTCAGTAACGTCCAAGAAAATCCAAATTAGGAAAAATGGTTTAAATTAGCCACTTAAAAAGCATCTTCAGAATTCCGTCCACTTATCCTACCAGTCGATTTGAACCAAAGAAAAAACCTTAACGACATAAAGGATTAACTGCCATTGCACCTATTAAAGAACTGGTTATCTGTGGCACCGGCTCACCAGTAAAAAGCAAGTATTAGAAACAGTCAGAATGAGTCTCTTTACCGACATGACCGATGTAAAGAAAATACTGAATTTTTAAAGGCCAAAGGTATTACAACATTCCAACAGCTAAAATCCTTTTTCGAGCATTGTAAAAATGAAACCGTTGAGGAAGAGGTGGTATTTGTCAAAGAAATGATTGCACCACCATATATTATTCAAGAAAAGATGGCCATAGAAGTGAGCAATCAAAATAAGGAGGAAATCAATAACATTTTAAATAAACAAAAACAAACGAATATATACTGCAGAAATATTGCAACAGAAAGTTTTCCAACAAAGTGACATCTCTAATGAAAAAAAATTGCCGATAAATCACAATAAATAAATAAATAAACAAATTATAGGAAAAATAAAACGATATCAGTAACTACCACATTTTTATAGGAAACAGCAGAAACACATAGGGAAAGAAAATCCTTTAACTAACAAAGTTAGTTTGAATTTGGTTTGGAAACATATTATTCCTACCAAGGTGCGAAATTCTCGATGGGACTTGATGGGTACTTTTGGCCAGTTTTTTTTTGTGTAGTACCTTAGTTATCTCTGATGCTATTCGGGAAATTGTGATATCAAGAATCAAATATAAGAAAATACTAATTGCGCCTCTGCATTGCTGAAGATAGTTGGTCTTTAACGTGCGTTACATTTCCATACCAAAATCTCAAGTCTAAAATAAATTATTTGCCCCGTGTTAGCTACCACACTCCTAAAAATGGAAATTTTTTCTTGCATTTTTCTGCTCAATATAATAGACCTTAATAAATATAAATATTACCATGTGATTACTTTAAACACTGTATGCAGGTCCATATTTCAACATTTGCTTCCCAGTAGAAGGGCGGGTGGGTGGTAAGGTGCAGACTAATCATTTCAAGGAGATTTTGTCGTATATACAATTGAATTTGATGGAAGAGACGTACGAGTACATTATCTTGAATTCAGAATTCACTAAATAGTATTTAAACTAAGCATATAGTGTTCGAGTTTTTTATCATGGCTTTAAGCGTGCGGATTTCAGCTTAGTGATGAATGATTTAGTCTCTATTGACAACTAGACGCAAGGTCCTTGGTATTGCTGGTCACTATAGACCGCGGAGACCACTTACCGTCAGGTGGACCACCTGCTTGTTAGTCACTCTATAACATTAGAAAATAGCATCAGTTGCCCCGTGTGGTGTCGGCAAAGAATAACACCACCCTGTTTCTTCCCGTGGGTGTCGTAAGAGGCGACTAAGGGATTCATAAAGCTACATATGCACTGACAGGCGGCTTGCTTAGCGCCTAGACCTTAGTAACATAGGCAAGTATATTTGGTTTGTCGACTCGCAAAGGCACCAAGCGCTCAGTACGGCCACTTGCGAAAGTTCTAGAACGATCGTTTAGCCTCGGTGTAGATGTTAAGCAAGCTACCTGTCAGTACAAACGTAGTCTTGGAGGATGGACAGCAGCGATCTTAAGTCAAATCACCCATCACTAAGCTAAGAGAAACATGCGTATATCCCAAAATCCAAGTATCCGAATTTCTTATATAAATAATTCATCAACAGCATCATCCCGTATTATTTGCACGCAACTATCATACAACGTAAAATATAAAGTGGATACCGCCTTTTCTGTAAAAGTGGATGTCGCTACCTTTGTATTAATATGACTTAGTAATAAATACTAATAATAAATTAATTTACTCAAAACAAAGCATGGTTGTACACCTTAAAAATACAGTTTTACAAAATAAGTACTATATCTACTAATAGAGTAAACGTATTTAGTGTCAAAAACAAATACAAAAGGTTTAAAAAAAATCAGTAGACCTAGATCATGACCATCATGATCATCATGATCTGGATCTTACGGAACGCCACTATCATTAACCAGTACTATGCGCAAAAATATGTCGTTTTGTCAGTTTCGATACTATCGCATTGTCAGTTGTATTAAACAGATCCCATGTGAACTATCTGCGAGTTTTCCACTTCAGAAGACTAAAAGGAGAATGATCTTTCAGTACCGTCCAAGCAAATCCAAATTAGGAAAAATAGTTTAAGTAAGTCACATAAAAAGCATCTTCAGAATTCTGACCACTTATCCTACCAGTCGATTTGAACCAAAGAAAAAACCTTAACGACATAAAGGATTAACTGCCATTGCACCTATCAAAGAACTGGTTATCTGTGGCACCGGCTCACCAGTAAAAAGCAAGTCTTAGAAACAGTCAGAATGAGTCTCTTTACCGACATGACCGATGTAAAGAAAATACTGAATTTTTAAAGGCCAAAGGTATTACAACATTCCAACAGCTAAAATCCTTTTTCGAGCATTGTAAAAATGAAACCGTTGAGGAAGAGGTGGTATTTGTCAAAGAAATGATTACACCACCATATATTATTCAAGAAAAGATGGCCATAGAAGTGAGCAATCAAAATAAGGAGGAAATCAATAACATTCTAAATAAACAAAAACAAACGAATATATACTGCAGAAATATTGCAACAGAAAGTTTTCCAACAAAGTGACATCTCTAATGAAAAAAAATTGCCGATAAATCACAATAAATAAATAAATAAACAAATTATAGGAAAAATAAAACGATATCAGTAACTACCACATTTTTATAGGAAACAGCAGAAACACATAGGGAAAGAAAATCCTTTAACTAACAAAGTTAGTTTGAATTTGGTTTGGAAACATATTATTCCTACCAAGGTGCGAAATTCTCGATGGGACTCGATGGGTACTTTTGGCCAGTTTTTTTTTGTGTAGTACCTTAGTTATCTCTGATGCTATTCGGGAAATTGTGATATCAAGAATCAAGTATTAGAAAATACTAATTGCGCCTCTGCATTGCTGAAGATAGTTGGTCTTTAACGTGCGTTACATTTCCATACCAAAATCTCAAGTCTAAAATAAATTATTTGCCCCGTGTTAGCTACCACACTCCAAAAAATGGAAGATTTTTCTTGCATTTTTCTGCTCAATATAATAGACCTTAATAAATATAAATATTACCAGGTGATTAGTTTAAACACTGAATGCAGGTCCATATTTCAACATTTGCTTCCCGGTAGAAGGGTGGGTGGGTGGTAAGGTGCAGACTAATCATTTAAAAGAGATTTTGTCGTACAAGTATATACAATTGAATTTGATGGAAGAGACGTACATTATCTTGAATTAAGTAATCACTAAATAGTATTTAAACTAAGCATATAGTAAGCGAGTTTTTTATCATGGCTTTAAGCGTGTGGATTTCAGCTTAGTGATGAATGATTTAGTCTCTGTTGACAACTAGACGCAAGGTCCCTGGTATTGCTGGTCGCCATAGACCGCGGAGACCACTTACCGTCAGATGGACCACCTGCTTGTTAGTCACTCTATAACATTAGAAAATAGCATCAGTTGCCCCGTGTGGTGTCGGCAAAGAATAACACCACCCTGTTTCTTCCCGTGGGTGTCGTAAGAGGCGACTAAGGGATTCATAAAGCTACATATGCACTGACAGGCGGCTTGCTTAGCGCCTAGACCTTAGTAACATAGGCAAGTATATGCGCTCAGTATGGCCACTTGCGAAAGTTCTAGAACGATCGTTTAGCCTCGGTCTAGGTGTTAAGCAAGCTACCTGTCAGTACAAACGTAGTCTTGGAGGATGGACAACAGCGATCTTAAGTCAAATCATCCATCACTAAGCTTCGAGTCACATGCGTACATACCAAAATCCAAGTACCTATCCAAATTTCCTCATGATAATCCGCTACATGTGAGAGGCACAGGATTGGTCGATGTGAACACAATCAAAAATTAAAAAAAAAAACGATAACATAACACGGTTTTTAGAAATCAGCAAAAATGTCTTTAGGAGAATAACAATCTTAATTTTGAAACCCGCTAAGTGCGAGAGGCTCAAAATTAGTCGATGTGACGATGTTTGGAAAGATCTATGTCCATTTGGCTGAAATGATGATGATGCGGTCATCACCATTATGTCCCCCTCCAAGTGAGGGGGGGTCTTGTCATTTTTCGCTTTTCAAACATCAGAGATAATGGGGGTTACTCTTCAATGAAACTAGCCGATAGAGATTCATTTCAAATAACAAAAAAAATAAAACGATCTCAATTATTAGCACAGTTTTAAATAACCAGCAATAACGCTTTACGAAAAGAAATAAAATAAAACACTTTGACAAAGTTACTTTGAATTTGAAATTTTCTGCGATTCCTTCGATGGCGGATTCCGCCTCACATTTGGCCGGTTTATTTTGTTCGGGACCTTTGTTGTCTCCAATGCCATTCTTCTTCTGGGAAGGCTCGCTCCATCGTCGACACTGTCTCTGTCACCTCAAAATACACAAAACCAACTCAACCAGTGTACTCGAAAAGTATACACAAAATAATCTCAACTCCTTTTCTCAAAATAATCTCAACTAAGTTTCTCAAAATAATCCAAACAACCATCTCGACCAACCACATAATTACAGCCATAACGCCCTTAATCACCATACACACGCAGGGGATGGACAGAACATTGCCACTGGGTTCTATAATGCCACTGGTTATAGTGGTGACACCAGCTTCAATAACGCCACTGGCTATAACAGTGACACCGGTTCCAATAATGCCACTGCACTGGTTTTAATAATGTTAGGTTTGTCAACACGAATGGGCGCACGATTCCGTTAAGAAAACCTATTAAAGGTTACGTTAACCCAACCCATATTCTTAGCGCTGCACTACAACAGATATAGCCGACAGCAGCGTCGATGGACCGCACAGGGCAGAGATGTAACTGTTACCGATGTAGGTTGGACCCACAAGCCCAATCCCAACAACCATGCTCTCAGTATATTATGGGAAACAGGCCAATATTTGATCCAAATTAGAGTGGCAAGCATATTAAGGGGTCTTGAGCTTTGGCTCAGTGCAGTTTTTACAGTCAAATTTACCATGCCCAAAATAAAGAGTTATACCTGAATACCGCGAAATTGAGAACCTAAGAAGTTGGAAATTTAATACCATTTAAAACCATATAATATAGGTTTTGAATAAGTACTCTTATAAGCCAAAGAATGTTTTATAAAATTGATGAGAAAACAGTCGATGAAGAAGTCGAGTTGGTCATGTTACACATTATTTTGCCACCAAAAAAGTTTTTGAATTATGTATGCTGCCTGCCAATACAAATAGCTCCTGAACGATGAGGTATGCGGTGCTGCAATGCCATCAAAAATAAAATTTTAATCTATAATTTTACTTCGTCACAAGGATACTAAAAAAAAATCGAGATTAAAAAAAAAAAAACATACATACAGTTGAACATAGAACCTCTTCCTTTTTCGAAAGTCGGTTAATAAGATAGTTGAGTCACAGTTTAGTGATAAATGATTTACTCTCTGTTGGCAACTAGACGCAAGGTCCCTGGTATTGGTCGCCATAGGCAGCGGAGACCACTTACCGTCAGGTGGACCACCTGCTTGTTAGTCGCTCTATAACATTAGAAAATAGCATCAGTTGCTCCGTGTGGTGTCGGCAAAGAATAACACCACCCTGTTTCTTCCCGTGGGTGTCGTAAGAGGCGACTAAGGGATTCATAAAGTTACGTATGCACTGACAGGCGGCTTGGATAGGGCCTAGACCCTAGTGACATAGGTACATTTGATTTGTCGACTTGCGAAGGCGCCAAGCGCGCAGTCCGGCCGGTTGAGAAAGTTCTAGAACATTCGTTTAGCCTCGGTCTAGATGTTAAGCAAGCTACCTGTCAGTACAAACGTAGTCTTAGAGGATGGACAGCAGCGATCTTGAGTCTAATCACCCATCACTATGTTCAACCGACATATATAATTTGCAGCCGTGCGAAGTCACTAGTTCAAACTAAAACCAATTTTAAACAAAACCCAAAGACAGAACTGATGAAAATCAGATAATTTTGGAGGAGGAACACAATGCTGCAAATATAAAGTTATTTGAACTTCCAAGTCAAATCAAAGTTAATAAATATTAATAATAATAAATTTATTTACTCAAAAGAGTGACACCGATTTCAATAATGCCACTGGCTTTAATAATGCTGGATCTGTCAATCCAATTGAGCGCACGATTCCGTGTTACGTTAACCCGACCCATGTTCGTAGCACTGCATCACAACAGATATGGCCAACAGCAGCCTTGATGAACCGCACAGGGCAGAGATGTAACTGTTACCGATTTAAGGACTTACTACCGGCCAAGTGGCGCCCTCATTGAATAAAAAATCGTTGCACAGAAAATAATATTAAATAATCCAACGTCATGTTTGTTACAAAGAGGATAAAGTATTTTTACGTTGTTAAAAAAGGACTCAAAATGTTACGTATCCAAAGTAGTATACAATAGTGTTAAAAACGGCCGTTTTTGGTACTTTTGCCTACTACTTTGGATACGAAACATTTTGAGACCTGTTTTAACAACGTAAAAATACTTCATCCTCTTTGTAACAAACGTGACGTTGGATTAATTAATATTTATTTTCTATGCTATGCTAATATATTTTATTCAATGAGGGCGCCACTTGACGAATAGTAGACCCCTAAGTTGGATTCACAAGCCCAATCCCAACAACCATGCTCTCAGTATATTATGGGAAACAGGCCAATATTTGATCCAAATTAGAGTGATAAGCATATTAAGGGATCTTGAGCCAAACGCAGTGCAGTTTTTACTGTCAAATTGACCATGCTCAAAATCCAAAGTTATACCTGAATACCGCGAAATTGAGAATCTTAGAAGTTGGAATATTTTTAATAACTAAAGGTGTTTAATAAGTAATCTTACAAGCCAAAGAATATTTTATAAATTTGATGAGAAAACAGTCGATGAAGAAGTTGAGTTGGTTATGTTACACATTATTTTGCCATCAAAGAACACATACAACACACACATACATACAATTATTTTTACAGGTAAACCTAATGTATTAAAAGTACAATAGTTCCTGACCGATGAGGTATATAGTAGCTGTCAAAATTTAAAGAAGTATCCTTGTGACGGCGTAAAATTATAAGATATAATTTATTTAATAATTTTATTTATTTAATAATTAAATTAATTATTTAATATAAAATAATTTTATTTAATAATTTTATTTTTGATGGTATAGCAGAACCATACGGTTCTGCTATACCATCAAAAATAAAATTATATCTTATAATTTTACGCCGTCACAAGGATACTTCTTTAAATTTTGACAGCTTTATTTTACCCTGTAACAACAATTTTCAATTCTATTAAATTCGACAAAATATAATAAAACGTCAAACTACAATACTCGTTTAAAAAAAATCACGAAACATTAAAACCTTTTTTTTATTTAAATCGGAGTATTCCGTCAACTTTTCTTGACTAAAAATAAAATATTATCAAAACATACGAGTATATATATCATTCTGTACAAATCAACTTATAAAATTCAGGCAGGTAGTAAAACCAGCATCATACCATATTATTTGCACGCAACTATCTTACAACGTAAAATATAAAGTCGTAAACCGCCTTTTCAGTAAAAGTATATGTCGTTAACTTTGCTTTTATGTGACTTAATTAATAAATTGAGATCGGCAATAATAATTAATAAATATTAATAATAATAAATTTATTTACTCTAAACAAAGCATTGTTGTACACCTTAAAAATACAGTTTTACAAAATAAGTACTATATCTACTAATTGAGTTAACATATTTGTCAAAAACAAATACAAGAGGTTTTAAAAAAAATTGTGGACCTGGATCATGAAGTATAAACCTTACGGCACGCTACTATTATTAAACAGTACCATGTGCAAAAATATGTCGTTTTGTCAGTTTCGATACTATCTCATTGTCAGTTGTATTAAACAGAGCCCAGGTGAACTATCTGCCCCACTGTGAGGATCGCTCAGAGGACACGGTGGAGCACACGGTGGAGATCTGTCCCGCTTGTTCGGAGCCCCGCCGTGCCCTCGTGCAGGCGATTCACGGCAGCGACCTCTCGCGCCCGGCCCTGGTCCAGGCCTTGGTACGGAGCGAGAGGGAATGGGAAGCAGTCTCCTCCTTCTGCGAAGCAGTAATGCTCGCGAAGGAGGAGGCGGAACGGGTTAGGGAGAGGCTGTAACGACAGCCTCGCCCTAACGCCCTCAGCAGCAGCCGCCGCAGGAGACGCCAGGGGCTTCCGGCGCCGCGAGACGATCTCTGGCCACCGTAGACCCGGGTCTGCGGACGGCGAGTAATGGGCAGCTCGCCGTCCAATCAGCACCAGGCCCGAGAGTCGACGGCGCGTAGTGTACCACGCGCGCCTCAAAGAGTTGTCAGAAACAGGACGGGGCCCGTCATGGCCGATGCCTGCCCGGGGGTTGAGGATAAATTCGAAAGAATTACCTCGCCCCTGGGCATTCAGGGCAGGGAGGAACAGGGGTGGGTTTTAGTCAGTAAGAGTCTGACACGCCCTTCCGCTCCACCCAGAGCGGGAGAAGTCATTGGATGATTTCCCACCCCACAAAAAAAAAGGTGAAGTATCTGCGAGTTTGCCACTTCAGAAGATTAAAAGGAGAATAATCTTTCAGTACCGTCCAAGAAAATCCAAATGAGGAAAAATGGTTTAAATAAGCCACATAAAAAGCATCTTCAGAATTCCGACCACTCATCCTACCAGTCGATTTGAATCCAAGAAAAAACCTTAACTACATAAAGGATTAATTGCCATTGCACCTATCAAAGAACTGGTAATCTATGGCACCGGCTCACCAGTAAAAAGCAAGTCTTAGAAACAGTTAGAATGAGTTTCTTTACCGACATGACCGAGGTAAAGAAAATACTGAATTTTTAAAGGCCAAAGGCATTACAACAATCCAACTGCTAGTGCAAGTGAGCAATCAAAATAAAGAGGAGGTCAATAACATTCTAAATAAACAAAAACAAACGAATATATACTGCAGAAATATTGCAACAGAAAGTTTTCGAACAAAGTGACATCTTTGATGAAAAAAGAAATTGCCGATAAATCACAATTATAGGAAAAATAAACCGATATCAGTTACTACCACATTTTTATAGGAAACAGCAAAAACACATATGGAAAGAAAATACTAAGAAATACTTTAACTTAGAAAGTTAGTTTGAATTTGGTTTGGAAAAATATTATCCTCGATGGGACTCGATGGGTACTCTTGGCCTGTTTTTTTTTTTGTGGAGTACCTTAGTGATCTCTGATGCCATTCGGGAAATTGTGATATCAAGAATCAAATATTAGAAATTACTAATTACGCCTCTGCATTGCTGAAGATAGTTGAGTCACAGTCTTTAACGTGCGTTATATTTCCATACCAAAATCTAAAGTCTAAAATAAATTATTTGCTCCGTGTTAGCTACCACACTCCAAAAAATGGAAGTTTTTCTTGCATTTTTCTGCTCAATATAATAGACCTTAATAAATATAAACATTACCATGCGATTAGTTTAAACACTGAATGCAGGTCCATATTTCAACATTTGCTTCCCGGTAGAAGGGTGGGTGGGTGGTAAGGTGCAGACTAATCATTTAAAAGAGATTTTGTCGTACGAGTATATACAATTGAATTTGATGGAAGAGACGTACATTATCTTGAATTCAGAATTCACTAAATAGTATTTAAACTAAGCATATAGTAAGCGAGTTTTTTATCATGGCTTTAAGCGTGTGGATTTCTGCTTAGTGATGAATGATTTAGTCTCTGTTGACCACTAGACGCAAGGTCGCTGGTATTGCTGGTCGCCATAGACCGCGGAGACCACTTACTGTCAGGTGGACCACCTGCTTGTTAGTCACTCTATAACATTAGAAAATAGCATCAGTTGCCCCGTGTGGTGTCGGCAAAGAATAACACCACCCTGTTTCTTCCCGTGGGTGTCGTAAGAGGCGACTAAGGGATTCATAAAGCTACATATGCACTGACAGGCGGCTTGCTTAGCGCCTAGACCTTAGTAACATAGGCAAGTATATGCGCTCAGTACGGCCACTTGCGAAAGTTCTAGAACGATCGTTTAGCCTCGGTCTAGGTGTTAAGCAAGCTACCTGTCAGTACAAACGTAGTCTTGGAGGATGGACAACAGCGATCTTAAGTCAAATCATCCATCACTAAGCTTCGAGTCACATGCGTACATACCAAAATCCAAGTACCTATCCAAATTTCCTCATGATAATCCGCTACATGTGAGAGGCACAGGATTGGTCGATGTGAACACAATCAAAAATTAAAAAAAAAAACGATAACATAACACGGTTTTTAGAAATCAGCAAAAATGTCTTTAGGAGAATAACAATCTTAATTTTGAAACCCGCTAAGTGCGAGAGGCTCAAAATTAGTCGATGTGACGATGTTTGGAAAGATCTATGTCCATTTGGCTGAAATGATGATGATGCGGTCATCACCATTATGTCCCCCTCCAAGTGAGGGGGGGTCTTGTCATTTTTCGCTTTTCAAACATCAGAGATAATGGGGGTTACTCTTCAATGAAACTAGCCGATAGAGATTCATTTCAAATAACAAAAAAAATAAAACGATCTCAATTATTAGCACAGTTTTAAATAACCAGCAATAACGCTTTACGAAAAGAAATAAAATAAAACACTTTGACAAAGTTACTTTGAATTTGAAATTTTCTGCGATTCCTTCGATGGCGGATTCCGCCTCACATTTGGCCGGTTTATTTTGTTCGGGACCTTTGTTGTCTCCAATGCCATTCTTCTTCTGGGAAGGCTCGCTCCATCGTCGACACTGTCTCTGTCACCTCAAAATACACAAAACCAACTCAACCAGTGTACTCGAAAAGTATACACAAAATAATCTCAACTCCTTTTCTCAAAATAATCTCAACTAAGTTTCTCAAAATAATCCAAACAACCATCTCGACCAACCACATAATTACAGCCATAACGCCCTTAATCACCATACACACGCAGGGGATGGACAGAACATTGCCACTGGGTTCTATAATGCCACTGGTTATAGTGGTGACACCAGCTTCAATAACGCCACTGGCTATAACAGTGACACCGGTTCCAATAATGCCACTGCACTGGTTTTAATAATGTTAGGTTTGTCAACACGAATGGGCGCACGATTCCGTTAAGAAAACCTATTAAAGGTTACGTTAACCCAACCCATATTCTTAGCGCTGCACTACAACAGATATAGCCGACAGCAGCGTCGATGGACCGCACAGGGCAGAGATGTAACTGTTACCGATGGAGGTTGGACCCACAAGCCCAATCCCAACAACCATGCTCTCAGTATATTATGGGAAACAGGCCAATATTTGATCCAAATTAGAGTGGCAAGCATATTAAGGGGTCTTGAGCTTTGGCTCAGTGCAGTTTTTACAGTCAAATTTACCATGCCCAAAATAAAGAGTTATACCTGAATACCGCGAAATTGAGAACCTAAGAAGTTGGAAATTTAATACCATTTAAAACCATATAATATAGGTTTTGAATAAGTACTCTTATAAGCCAAAGAATGTTTTATAAAATTGATGAGAAAACAGTCGATGAAGAAGTCGAGTTGGTCATGTTACACATTATTTTGCCACCAAAAAAGTTTTTGAATTATGTATGCTGCCTGCCAATACAAATAGCTCCTGAACGATGAGGTATGCGGTGCTGCAATGCCATCAAAAATAAAATTTTAATCTATAATTTTACTTCGTCACAAGGATACTAAAAAAAATCGAGATTAAAAAAAAAAAACATACATACAGTTGAACATAGAACCTCTTCCTTTTTCGAAAGTCGGTTAATAAGATAGTTGAGTCACAGTTTAGTGATAAATGATTTACTCTCTGTTGGCAACTAGACGCAAGGTCCCTGGTATTGGTCGCCATAGGCAGCGGAGACCACTTACCGTCAGGTGGACCACCTGCTTGTTAGTCGCTCTATAACATTAGAAAATAGCATCAGTTGCTCCGTGTGGTGTCGGCAAAGAATAACACCACCCTGTTTCTTCCCGTGGGTGTCGTAAGAGGCGACTAAGGGATTCATAAAGTTACGTATGCACTGACAGGCGGCTTGGATAGGGCCTAGACCCTAGTGACATAGGTACATTTGATTTGTCGACTTGCGAAGGCGCCAAGCGCGCAGTCCGGCCGGTTGAGAAAGTTCTAGAACATTCGTTTAGCCTCGGTCTAGATGTTAAGCAAGCTACCTGTCAGTACAAACGTAGTCTTAGAGGATGGACAGCAGCGATCTTGAGTCTAATCACCCATCACTATGTTCAACCGACATATATAATTTGCAGCCGTGCGAAGTCACTAGTTCAAACTAAAACCAATTTTAAACAAAACCCAAAGACAGAACTGATGAAAATCAGATAATTTTGGAGGAGGAACACAATGCTGCAAATATAAAGTTATTTGAACTTCCAAGTCAAATCAAAGTTAATAAATATTAATAATAATAAATTTATTTACTCAAAAGAGTGACACCGATTTCAATAATGCCACTGGCTTTAATAATGCTGGATCTGTCAATCCAATTGAGCGCACGATTCCGTGTTACGTTAACCCGACCCATGTTCGTAGCACTGCATCACAACAGATATGGCCAACAGCAGCCTTGATGAACCGCACAGGGCAGAGATGTAACTGTTACCGATTTAAGGACTTACTACCGGCCAAGTGGCGCCCTCATTGAATAAAAAATCGTTGCACAGAAAATAATATTAAATAATCCAACGTCATGTTTGTTACAAAGAGGATAAAGTATTTTTACGTTGTTAAAAAAGGACTCAAAATGTTACGTATCCAAAGTAGTATACAATAGTGTTAAAAACGGCCGTTTTTGGTACTTTTGCCTACTACTTAGGATACGAAACATTTTAAGACCTGTTTTAACAACGTAAAAATACTTCATCCTCTTTGTAACAAACGTGACGTTGGATTAATTAATATTTATTTTCTATGCTATGCTAATATATTTTATTCAATGAGGGCGCCACTTGACGAATAGTAGACCCCTAAGTTGGATTCACAAGCCCAATCCCAACAACCATGCTCTCAGTATATTATGGGAAACAGGCCAATATTTGATCCAAATTAGAGTGATAAGCATATTAAGGGATCTTGAGACAAACGCAGTGCAGTTTTTACTGTCAAATTGACCATGCTCAAAATCCAAAGTTATACCTGAATACCGCGAAATTGAGAATCTTAGAAATTGGAATATTTTTAATAACTAAAGGTGTTTAATAAGTAATCTTACAAGCCAAAGAATATTTTATAAATTTGATGAGAAAACAGTCGATGAAGAAGTTGAGTTGGTTATGTTACACATTATTTTGCCATCAAAGAACACATACAACACACACATACATACAATTATTTTTACAGGTAAACCTAATGTATTAAAAGTACAATAGTTCCTGACCGATGAGGTATATAGTAGCTGTCAAAATTTAAAGAAGTATCCTTGTGACGGCGTAAAATTATAAGATATAATTTATTTAATAATTTTATTTATTTAATAATTAAATTAATTATTTAATATAAAATAATTTTATTTAATAATTTTATTTTTGATGGTATAGCAGAACCATACGGTTCTGCTATACCATCAAAAATAAAATTATATCTTATAATTTTACGCCGTCACAAGGATACTTCTTTAAATTTTGACAGCTTTATTTTACCCTGTAACAACAATTTTCAATTCTATTAAATTCGACAAAATATAATAAAACGTCAAACTACAATACTCGTTTAAAAAAAATCACGAAACATTAAAACCTTTTTTTTATTTAAATCGGAGTATTCCGTCAACTTTTCTTGACTAAAAATAAAATATTATCAAAACATACGAGTATATATATCATTCTGTACAAATCAACTTATAAAATTCAGGCAGGTAGTAAAACCAGCATCATACCATATTATTTGCACGCAACTATCTTACAACGTAAAATATAAAGTCGTAAACCGCCTTTTCAGTAAAAGTATATGTCGTTAACTTTGCTTTTATGTGACTTAATTAATAAATTGAGATCGGCAATAATAATTAATAAATATTAATAATAATAAATTTATTTACTCTAAACAAAGCATTGTTGTACACCTTAAAAATACAGTTTTACAAAATAAGTACTATATCTACTAATTGAGTTAACATATTTGTCAAAAACAAATACAAGAGGTTTTAAAAAAAATTGTGGACCTGGATCATGAAGTATAAACCTTACGGCACGCTACTATTATTAAACAGTACCATGTGCAAAAATATGTCGTTTTGTCAGTTTCGATACTATCTCATTGTCAGTTGTATTAAACAGAGCCCAGGTGAACTATCTGCCCCACTGTGAGGATCGCTCAGAGGACACGGTGGAGCACACGGTGGAGATCTGTCCCGCTTGTTCGGAGCCCCGCCGTGCCCTCGTGCAGGCGATTCACGGCAGCGACCTCTCGCGCCCGGCCCTGGTCCAGGCCTTGGTACGGAGCGAGAGGGAATGGGAAGCAGTCTCCTCCTTCTGCGAAGCAGTAATGCTCGCGAAGGAGGAGGCGGAACGGGTTAGGGAGAGGCTGTAACGACAGCCTCGCCCTAACGCCCTCAGCAGCAGCCGCCGCAGGAGACGCCAGGGGCTTCCGGCGCCGCGAGACGATCTCTGGCCACCGTAGACCCGGGTCTGCGGACGGCGAGTAATGGGCAGCTCGCCGTCCAATCAGCACCAGGCCCGAGAGTCGACGGCGCGTAGTGTACCACGCGCGCCTCAAAGAGTTGTCAGAAACAGGACGGGACCCGTCATGGCCGATGCCTGCCCGGGGGTTGAGGATAAATTCGAAAGAATTACCTCGCCCCTGGGCATTCAGGGCAGGGAGGAACAGGGGTGGGTTTTAGTCAGTAAGAGTCTGACACGCCCTTCCGCTCCACCCAGAGCGGGAGAAGTCATTGGATGATTTCCCACCCCACAAAAAAAAAGGTGAAGTATCTGCGAGTTTGCCACTTCAGAAGATTAAAAGGAGAATAATCTTTCAGTACCGTCCAAGAAAATCCAAATGAGGAAAAATGGTTTAAATAAGCCACATAAAAAGCATCTTCAGAATTCCGACCACTCATCCTACCAGTCGATTTGAATCCAAGAAAAAACCTTAACTACATAAAGGATTAATTGCCATTGCACCTATCAAAGAACTGGTAATCTATGGCACCGGCTCACCAGTAAAAAGCAAGTCTTAGAAACAGTTAGAATGAGTTTCTTTACCGACATGACCGAGGTAAAGAAAATACTGAATTTTTAAAGGCCAAAGGCATTACAACAATCCAACTGCTAGTGCAAGTGAGCAATCAAAATAAAGAGGAGGTCAATAACATTCTAAATAAACAAAAACAAACGAATATATACTGCAGAAATATTGCAACAGAAAGTTTTCGAACAAAGTGACATCTTTGATGAAAAAAGAAATTGCCGATAAATCACAATTATAGGAAAAATAAACCGATATCAGTTACTACCACATTTTTATAGGAAACAGCAAAAACACATATGGAAAGAAAATACTAAGAAATACTTTAACTTAGAAAGTTAGTTTGAATTTGGTTTGGAAAAATATTATCCTCGATGGGACTCGATGGGTACTCTTGGCCTGTTTTTTTTTTGTGGAGTACCTTAGTGATCTCTGATGCCATTCGGGAAATTGTGATATCAAGAATCAAATATTAGAAATTACTAATTACGCCTCTGCATTGCTGAAGATAGTTGAGTCACAGTCTTTAACGTGCGTTATATTTCCATACCAAAATCTAAAGTCTAAAATAAATTATTTGCTCCGTGTTAGCTACCACACTCCAAAAAATGGAAGTTTTTCTTGCATTTTTCTGCTCAATATAATAGACCTTAATAAATATAAACATTACCATGCGATTAGTTTAAACACTGAATGCAGGTCCATATTTCAACATTTGCTTCCCGGTAGAAGGGTGGGTGGGTGGTAAGGTGCAGACTAATCATTTAAAAGAGATTTTGTCGTACGAGTATATACAATTGAATTTGATGGAAGAGACGTACATTATCTTGAATTCAGAATTCACTAAATAGTATTTAAACTAAGCATATAGTAAGCGAGTTTTTTATCATGGCTTTAAGAGTGTGGATTTCTGCTTAGTGATGAATGATTTAGTCTCTGTTGACCACTAGACGCAAGGTCGCTGGTATTGCTGGTCGCCATAGACCGCGGAGACCACTTACTGTCAGGTGGACCACCTGCTTGTTAGTCACTCTATAACATTAGAAAATAGCATCAGTTGCCCCGTGTGGTGTCGGCAAAGAATAACACCACCCTGTTTCTTCCCGTGGGTGTCGTAAGAGGCGACTAAGGGATTCATAAAGCTACATATGCACTGACAGGCGGCTTGCTTAGCGCCTAGACCTTAGTAACATAGGCAAGTATATGCGCTCAGTACGGCCACTTGCGAAAGTTCTAGAACGATCGTTTAGCCTCGGTCTAGGTGTTAAGCAAGCTACCTGTCAGTACAAACGTAGTCTTGGAGGATGGACAACAGCGATCTTAAGTCAAATCATCCATCACTAAGCTTCGAGTCACATGCGTACATACCAAAATCCAAGTACCTATCCAAATTTCCTCATGATAATCCGCTACATGTGAGAGGCACAGGATTGGTCGATGTGAACACAATCAAAAATTAAAAAAAAAAACGATAACATAACACGGTTTTTAGAAATCAGCAAAAATGTCTTTAGGAGAATAACAATCTTAATTTTGAAACCCGCTAAGTGCGAGAGGCTCAAAATTAGTCGATGTGACGATGTTTGGAAAGATCTATGTCCATTTGGCTGAAATGATGATGATGCGGTCATCACCATTATGTCCCCCTCCAAGTGAGGGGGGGTCTTGTCATTTTTCGCTTTTCAAACATCAGAGATAATGGGGGTTACTCTTCAATGAAACTAGCCGATAGAGATTCATTTCAAATAACAAAAAAAATAAAACGATCTCAATTATTAGCACAGTTTTAAATAACCAGCAATAACGCTTTACGAAAAGAAATAAAATAAAACACTTTGACAAAGTTACTTTGAATTTGAAATTTTCTGCGATTCCTTCGATGGCGGATTCCGCCTCACATTTGGCCGGTTTATTTTGTTCGGGACCTTTGTTGTCTCCAATGCCATTCTTCTTCTGGGAAGGCTCGCTCCATCGTCGACACTGTCTCTGTCACCTCAAAATACACAAAACCAACTCAACCAGTGTACTCGAAAAGTATACACAAAATAATCTCAACTCCTTTTCTCAAAATAATCTCAACTAAGTTTCTCAAAATAATCCAAACAACCATCTCGACCAACCACATAATTACAGCCATAACGCCCTTAATCACCATACACACGCAGGGGATGGACAGAACATTGCCACTGGGTTCTATAATGCCACTGGTTATAGTGGTGACACCAGCTTCAATAACGCCACTGGCTATAACAGTGACACCGGTTCTAATAATGCCACTGCACTGGTTTTAATAATGTTAGGTTTGTCAACACGAATGGGCGCACGATTCCGTTAAGGAAACCTATTAAAGGTTACGTTAACCCAACCCATATTCTTAGCGCTGCACTACAACAGATATAGCCGACAGCAGCGTCGATGGACCGCACAGGGCAGAGATGTAACTGTTACCGATGTAGGTTGGACCCACAAGCCCAATCCCAACAACCATGCTCTCAGTATATTATGGGAAACAGGCCAATATTTGATCCAAATTAGAGTGGCAAGCATATTAAGGGGTCTTGAGCTTTGGCTCAGTGCAGTTTTTACAGTCAAATTTACCATGCCCAAAATAAAGAGTTATACCTGAATACCGCGAAATTGAGAACCTAAGAAGTTGGAAATTTAATACCATTTAAAACCATATAATATAGGCTTTGAATAAGTACTCTTATAAGCCAAAGAATGTTTTATAAAATTGATGAGAAAACAGTCGATGAAGAAGTCGAGTTGGTCATGTTACACATTATTTTGCCACCAAAAAAGTTTTTGAATTATGTATGCTGCCTGCCAATACAAATAGCTCCTGAACGATGAGGTATGCGGTGCTGCAATGCCATCAAAAATAAAATTTTAATCTATAATTTTACTTCGTCACAAGGATACTAAAAAAAATCGAGATTAAAAAAAAAAAACATACATACAGTTGAACATAGAACCTCTTCCTTTTTCGAAAGTCGGTTAATAAGATAGTTGAGTCACAGTTTAGTGATAAATGATTTACTCTCTGTTGGCAACTAGACGCAAGGTCCCTGGTATTGGTCGCCATAGGCAGCGGAGACCACTTACCGTCAGGTGGACCACCTGCTTGTTAGTCGCTCTATAACATTAGAAAATAGCATCAGTTGCCCCGTGTGGTGTCGGCAAAGAATAACACCACCCTGTTTCTTCCCGTGGGTGTCGTAAGAGGCGACTAAGGGATTCATAAAGTTACGTATGCACTGACAGGCGGCTTGGATAGGGCCTAGACCCTAGTGACATAGGTACATTTGATTTGTCGACTTGCGAAGGCGCCAAGCGCGCAGTCCGGCCGGTTGAGAAAGTTCTAGAACATTCGTTTAGCCTCGGTCTAGATGTTAAGCAAGCTACCTGTCAGTACAAACGTAGTCTTAGAGGATGGACAGCAGCGATCTTGAGTCTAATCACCCATCACTATGTTCAACCGACATATATAATTTGCAGCCGTGCGAAGTCACTAGTTCAAACTAAAACCAATTTTAAACAAAACCCAAAGACAGAACTGATGAAAATCAGATAATTTTGGAGGAGGAACACAATGCTGCAAATATAAAGTTATTTGAACTTCCAAGTCAAATCAAAGTTAATAAATATTAATAATAATAAATTTATTTACTCAAAAGAGTGACACCGATTTCAATAATGCCACTGGCTTTAATAATGCTGGATCTGTCAATCCAATTGAGCGCACGATTCCGTGTTACGTTAACCCGACCCATGTTCGTAGCACTGCATCACAACAGATATGGCCAACAGCAGCCTTGATGAACCGCACAGGGCAGAGATGTAACTGTTACCGATTTAAGGACTTACTACCGGCCAAGTGGCGCCCTCATTGAATAAAAAATCGTTGCACAGAAAATAATATTAAATAATCCAACGTCATGTTTGTTACAAAGAGGATAAAGTATTTTTACGTTGTTAAAAAAGGACTCAAAATGTTACGTATCCAAAGTAGTATGCAATAGTGTTAAAAACGGCCGTTTTTGGTACTTTTGCCTACTACTTTGGATACGAAACATTTTAAGACCTGTTTTAACAACGTAAAAATACTTCATCCTCTTTGTAACAAACGTGACGTTGGATTAATTGATATTTATTTTCTATGCTATGCTAACATATTTTATTCAATGAGGGCGCCACTTGACGGATAGTAGACCCCTAAGTTGGATTCACAAGCCCAATCCCAACAACCATGCTCTCAGTATATTATGGGAAACAGGCCAATATTTGATCCAAATTAGAGTGATAAGCATATTAAGGGATCTTGAGCCAAACGCAGTGCAGTTTTTACTGTCAAATTGACCATGCTCAAAATCCAAAGTTATACCTGAATACCGCGAAATTGAGAATCTTAGAAGTTGGAATATTTTTAATAACTAAAGGTGTTTAATAAGTAATCTTACAAGCCAAAGAATATTTTATAAATTTGATGAGAAAACAGTCGATGAAGAAGTTGAGTTGGTTATGTTACACATTATTTTGCCATCAAAGAACACATACCTACAACACACACATACATACAATTATTTTTACAGGTAAACATGTATTAAAAGTACAATAGTTCCTGACCGATGAGGTATATAGTAGCTGTCAAAATTTAAAGAAGTATCCTTGTGACGGCGTAAAATTATAAGATATAATTTATTTAATAATTTAATTTATTTAATAATTAAATTAATTATTTAATATAAAATAATTTTATTTAATAATAAAAAAAAATATATCTTATATCTTGTATCTTATTCTTATAAAATTATATCTTATAATTTTACGCCGTCACAAGGATACTTCTTTAAATTTTGACAGCTTTATTTTACCCTGTAACAACAATTTTCAATTCTATTAAATTCGACAAATATAATAAATCGTCAAACTACAATACTCGTTTAAAAAAAATCACGAAACATTAAAACCTTTTTTTTATTTAAATCGGAGTATTCCGTCAACTTTTCTTGACTAAAAATAAAATATTATCAAAACATACGAGTATATACAGAGTGGTGATGACAATACGACATTAAATTAAACCTCGCATACCTCAAGACGTTCTCAGTCTACATACAAAAAATCATTTGAATATATCCAGTAGTTTAGTCACAGGAAATTATTTTTCATTTTTAACATTTGCTACATGATGTATCTGATAATAGGGAAACACTGTCAGGTTAACGACCCACATCGGTATAAACATCAAAACATTAAAGTCACGTTGCCAACTCGCTACTTATACACTTTCGCCAAATTAGTATTTTCATCTGATTTAGTGAAAATTATACCTTAACTCTGAGTAATAAGAGTCATAAAGCGTGTCATCAGAGTTGGATAAGAAAGTAACAAATGCGGAAATTGCAATGCACTCATAATGTTAATAGAAAATTTAGTGTGTGCGAAAGAGATAAATCTAGTTTCGTTTGTTAGTTCGCTTTCTTGAAGAAATTTGCTACAACAAATTTATGTTAGTGTGTCGCCGCGGTCCTGTGACGAGTCACGCGTCTAGGTACTTCCCCGCCGCTCGTGTTTTTTGTAAATTCATTTACGACGGTATTAGTGCGAAATTGGACGCTTTATTTTGGTGACAGGACACGTAACGTTTTAATAGGTATTTAGTTAAACAGTGAGTGAATTGTGCGAAATTAGACGCTTAGTTTTTATTGTTTTCGTGTTTTTTTTAACGCAACCCAACGTGTAGTTCAGGTGTTGACCATACAACTATTCTTAAATTTTAAAACGCGACAAACGGAAGCCGTATAAATACAAGAAATTGCATGCATTGTTACCTAGAGACAAACCAGTTAGGTAAAACTTCTGTCGCTGGATTGAAAATAAACATTTCGAGAATCCGGATTTCTTGTACAATGTGATGTGGACTGATGAAAGTACATTTACAAGGAACGGTTTATGGAACAGACAGAATATTCGTTACTGGAGCCGCGTGAATCCGCGTCTAGGACGGGAGACTTCGCACCAGTACAGATTTGGTGCCAATGTTTGGGCTGGCATTCATAGCTGTGATTCTGTGCTAAATAATCTGTGATTCAGTGTAATTTTACTGAGCGTTAATCCATAATTAAAAGCCAGAAAATCAAGTCGCTACAGGACCGCGCGTTGTTGCCGCTCTTACGACAGGTTAGTGAACTCATATTTATAAGTGGTGTTCTATTTCGTTTCTAGTTTTAAGCCATTTAGTTTGTTTGAAATTTTTATTTTTTTATTTTCGATGTTAGGATATTTTTGATAGCTTAAACTTATTCTTATAAACTAGTACTGTCCGTGTTTTCATTTATTGTCGTATTGTCTTCTCCACGCTGTATATCATTCTGTACAAATCAACTTATAAAATTCAGGCAGGTAGTAAAACCAGCATCATACCATATTATTTGCACGCAACTATCTTACAACGTAAAATATAAAGTCGTAAACCGCCTTTTCAGTAAAAGTATATGTCGTTATCTTTGCTTTTATATGACTTAATTAATAAATTGAGATCGGCAATAATAATTAATGAATATTAATAATAATAAATTTATTTACTAAAAACAAAGCATTGTTGTACACCTTAAAAATACAGTTTTACAAAATAAGTACTATATCTACTAATTGAGTTAACATATTTGTCAAAAACAAATACAAGAGGTTTTAAAAAAAATTGTGGACCTGGATCATGAAGTATAAACCTTACGGCACGCTACTATTATTAAACAGTACCATGCTCAAAAATATGTCGTTTTGTCAGTTTCGATACTATCGCATTGTCAGTTGTATTAAACAGAGCCCAGGTGAACTATCTGCCCCACAGTGAGGATCGCCCAGATGACACGGTGGAGATCTGTCCCGCTTGGGTGGAGCCCCGCCGTGTCCTCGTGCAGGCGATCGGCGGCAGCGACCTTTCGCGCCCGGCCCTGGTCCAGGCCATGGTACGGAGCGAGAGGGAATGGGAAGCAGTCTCCTCCTTCTGCGAAACAGTAATGCTCGCGAAGGAGGAGGCGGAACGGGTTAGGGAGAGGCTGCAACGACAGCCTCGCCCTAACGCCCTCAGCAGCAGCCGCCGCAGGAGATGCCAGGGGATTCCGGCCCCGCGAGACAATCTCCGGCCACCGTAGACCCGGGCCTGCGGACGGCGAGTAATGGGTAGCTCGCCATCCGATCAGCACCAGGCCCGAGAGTCGACGGCGTGTAGTGTTCCACGCGCGCTTCAAAGAGTTGTCAGAAATAGGGTGGGGCACGTCATTGCCGATGCCTGCCCGGGGGTTGAGGATTTTAGTCAGTAAGAGTCTGACACGCCTTCCCGCTACACCCAGAGCGGGATAAGTCATTGGATGATTTTCCACCCCACAAAAAAAAGGTGAACTATCTGCGAGTTTGCCACTTAGAAAATTAAAAAAAGAATGATCTTTCAGTAACGTCCAAGACAATCCAAATTAGGAAAAACGGTTTAAATAAGCCACTTAAAAAGCATCTTCAGAATTCCGTCCACTCATCCTACCAGTCGATTTGAACCCAAGAAAAAACCTTAACGACATAAAGGATTAACTGCCATTGCACCTATCAAAGAACTGGTAATCTGTGGCACCGGCTCACCAGTAAAAAGCAAGTCTTAGAAACAGTTAGAATGAGTCTCTTGGCCGACATGACCGAGGTAAAGAAAATACTGAATTTTTAAAGGCCAAAGGCATTACAACACTCGAACAGCTAAAATCCTTTTTCGAGCATTGTGAAAATGAAACCGTTGAGGAAGAGGTGGTATTTGTCAAAGAAATGATTGCACCACCATATATTATTCAAGAAAAGATGGCCATAGAAGTGAGCAATCAAAATAAAGAGGAAATCAATAACATTCTAAATAAACAAAAACAAACGAATATATACTGCAGAAATATTGCAACAGAAAGTTTTCCAACAAAGTGACATCTCTAATGAAAAAAAAATTGCCGATAAATCACAATAAATAAATAAATAAACAAATTATAGGAAAAATAAAACGATATCAGTAACTACCACATTTTTATAGGAAACAGCAGAAACACATAGGGAAAGAAAATCCTTTAACTAACAAAGTTAGTTTGAATTTGGTTTGGAAACATATTATTCCTACCAAGGTGCGAAATTCTCGATGGGACTCGATGGGTACTTTTGGCCAGTTTTTTTTCCTTAGTTATCTCTGATGCTATTCGGGAAATTGTGATATCAAGAATCAAGTATTAGAAAATACTAATTGCGCCTCTGCATTGCTGAAGATAGTTGGTCTTTAACGTGCGTTACATTTCCATACCAAAATCTCAAGTCTAAAATAAATTATTTGCCCCGTGTTAGCTACCACACTCCAAAAAATGGAAGATTTTTCTTGCATTTTTCTGCTCAATATAATAGACCTTAATAAATATAAATATTACCAGGTGATTAGTTTAAACACTGAATGCAGGTCCATATTTCAACATTTGCTTCCCGGTAGAAGGGTGGGTGGGTGGAAAGGTGCAGACTAATCATTTAAAGGAGATTTTGTCGTATATACAATTGAATTTGATGGAAGAGACGTACATTATCTTGAATTAAGTAATCACTAAATAGTATTTAAACTAAGCATATAGTAAGCGAGTTTTTTATCATGGCTTTAAGCGTGTGGATTTCAGCTTAGTGATGAATGATTTAGTCTCTGTTGACAACTAGACGCAAGGTCCCTGGTATTGCTGGCCGCCATAGACCGCGGAGACCACTTACCGTCAGATGGACCACCTGCTTGTTAGTCACTCTATAACATTAGAAAATAGCATCAGTTGCCCCGTGTGGTGTCGGCAAAGAATAACACCACCCTGTTTCTTCCCGTGGGTGTCGTAAGAGGCGACTAAGGGATTCATAAAGCTACATATGTACTGACAGGCGGCTTGCTTAGCGCCTAGACCTTAGTAACATAGGCAAGTATATATGGTTTGTTGACTCGCGAAGGCACCAAGCGTTCAGTACGGCCACTTGCGAAAGTTCTAGAACGATCGTTTAGCCTCGGTCTAGATGTTAAGCAAGCTACCTGTCAGTATAAACGTAGTCTTGGAGGATGGACAGCAGCGATCTTAAGTCAAATCACCCATCACTAAGCTAAGAGAAACATGCGTATATCCCAAAATCCAAGTATCCAAATTTCTTATATTAATAATTCATCAACAGCATCATCCCATATTATTTGCACGCAACTATCATACAACGTAAAATATAAAGTCGTATAGCGCCTTTTCAGTAAAAGTTGATGTCGCTTTGCTTTACCTTTGTTTTTAACTTGATTATTAAATTGGGTTCGACAATAATAATGAATAAATATTAATAATAATAAATTTATTTACTCAAAACAGTGACACCAGCTTCAATAATCCCACTGGCTATAACAGTGACACCGATTTCAATAATGCCACTGGCTTTAATAATGCTGGATCTGTCAATCCAATTGAGCGCACGATTCCGTTAAGGTAACATAGTACACGTTACGTTAACCTGAGCCATGTTCGTAGCACTGCATCACAACTGATATGGCTAACAGCAGCGTTGATGAACCGCACAGTGAGGAGATGTAACTGTTACCGATTTAAGGACTTACTACCGGCCAAGTGGCACCCTCATTGAATAAAAAATCGTAGCACAGTATAGAAAATAAATATTAAATAATCCAACGTCATGTTTGTTACAAAGAGGATAAAGTATTTTTACGTTGTTAAAAAAGGACTCAAAATGTTACGTATCCAAAGTAGTACGCAATAGTGTTAAAAACGGCCGTTTTTGGTACTTTTGCCTACTACTTTGGGTACGAAACATTTTGAGACCTGTTTTAACAACGTAAAAATACTTTATCCTCTTTGTAACAAACGTGACGTTGGATTAATTAATATTTATTTTCTATGCTATGCTAATATTTTTTATTCAATGAGGGCGCTACTTGACGGATAGTAGACCCTTAATTTGGATTCACAAGCCCAATCCCAACAACCATGCTCTCAGTATATTATGGGAAACAGGCCAATATTTGATCCAAATTAGAGTGACAAGCATGTTAAGGGATCTTGAGCCAAACGCAGTGCAGTTTTTACTGTCAAATTCACCATGCTCAAAATCCAAAGTTATACCTGAATACCGCGAAATTGAGAAACTTAGAAGTTGGAATATTTTTAATAACTAAAGGTGTTTAATAAATACTCTTACAAGCCAAAGAATATTTTATAAATTTGATGAGAAAACAGTCGATGAAGAAGTTGAGTTGGTTATGTTACACATTATTTTGCCATCAAAGAAGTTGCATATTGCATCTGCCAGACAATACAATAGCTCCTGACCGATGAGGTATATATACGGTGCTGCTATACCATCAAAAATAAAATTATATTTCACAATTCTACGTCGTCACAAGGATACTTCTTTAATTTTTGCCAGCTTTATTTTACTCTGTAACAATAATTTTCTATTCTATTAAATTCGACAAATATAATAAAATGTCAAACTATAATACTCGTTTAAAAAAAAACACGAAACATTAAAAAACTTGTTTTTTTTTCAATCGTAGTATGATAGAATTCCGTCAACTTTTCTTAACTTAAAGTAAAATACTATCAAAACCAGCATCATTCTGTACAAATCAACTTTTAAAATTCAGGCTGGTAGTAAAACGAGCATCATACCATATTATTTTCACGCAACTATCTTACAACGTAAAATATAAAGTCGTAAACCGCCTTTTCAGTAAAAGTGGATGTTACCTTTCCTTTTATATGAGTTAATTAATAAATTGAGATCGGCAATAATAATTAATAAATATTAATAATAATAAATTTATTTACTCAAAACAAAGCATTGTTGTACACCATAAAAATACAGTTTTACAATATAGTACTATATCTACAAATTGAGTAAACGTATTTAGTGTCAAAAACAAATACAAAAGATTTAAAAAAAATCAGTTGACCTGGATCATGAAGTATAAACCTTACGGAACGCCACTTTTAATAATCAGTACCATGCGCAAACATATGTCGTTTTGTCTGTTTCGATACTATCGCATTGTCAGTTGTATTAAAGAAAGCCCATCTGAACTATCTGCAAGTTTGCTTTACAACACTCGAACAGCTAAAATCCATTTTCGAGCATGGTAAAAATGAAACCGTTGAGGAAGAGGTGATATTTGTCAAAGAAATGATTGCACCACCATATATTATTCAAGAAAAGACGGCCATAGAAGTGAGCAATCAAAATAAAGAGGAAATCAATATCATTCTAAATAAACAAAAACAAACGAATATATACTGCAGAAATATTGCAACAGAAAGTTTTCCAACAAAGTGACATCTCTGATGAAAAAAAAAATTGCTGATAAATCACAATAAATAAACAAATTATAGGAAAAATAAAACGATATCAGTAACTACCACATTTTTATAGGAAACAGCAAAAACACTTACGCCAAGAAAATCCTTTCACTGACAAAGTTAGTTTGAATTTGGTTTGGAAACATATTATTCCTACCAAGGTGCGAAATCCTCGATGGGACTCGATGGGTACTTTTGGCCAGTTTTTTTTTGTGTAGTACCTTAGTTATCTCTGATGCCATTCGGGAAATTGTTATATCAAGAACCAAATATTAGAAAATACAAATTGCGCCTCTGCATTGCTGAACATAGTTGAGTCACAGTCTTTAACGTGCGTTACATTTCCATATCAAAATCTCAAGTCTAAAATAAATTATTTGCCACGTGTCACTTGTTAGCTAACACACATATTATAAAAGTTTTATCTTGCATTTTTCTGCTCAACATAATAGGCCTTAATAAAGATAAACATTAACATGTGATTCGTTTAAACACTGAATGCAGGTCCATATTTCAACATTTGCTTCCCGGTAGAAGGGTGGGTGGGTGGTAAGGTGCAGACTTATCATTTAAGAGAAATTTTGTCGTATATACAGTTGAATTTGATGGAAGAGACGTACATTATCTTGAATTCAGGATTCACTTAATAGTCTGAGAGATCTGGAGTCAAATCATCCATCACTAAGCTGAGAATCACATGCGTATATCCCAAAATTCAACATGTGAGGGCCACAGGACTGGTCGATGTGGCGATGTTTGGGGAGGATAATGTCCAGTGGCATTCTTTCGGATTTTGTTTTGCTAAAAATCTCGTAGATAATAGTAAGGGGGTTTATCACCCATTATCTCCAAAGGTTTGTAAAGCGAAAAATATACAGTAAAACTAGCCGATAGAGACTCATATAATATTACAAAAAATAGAACGATATCAGTAACTAGCATGGTTTTTAGAAATCAGCAGAAATGCCTTAAGTAGAAAAACCATCTTAGAAAGGTAGGACAAAATTTGGTCTATGTGAAGCCGCGTGGGAGAAGCTCCAGCCAGCAATGCAGGTCCTTTGGTTCAAATGATGATTATGAGCCTCCATTATCTCCGAAGTTAGCGAAGCGAAAAATCTGAAATAAATTTAGCCGATTTAATAAAATCATAGAAAAAATATAACGCTACCAGTAACAACCACAGTTTTTTAGATAACTGCAAAAACTCATTAAGAAAAGAAAACACTTTGAAATACTAATAAAATTAGTTTGAATTGGGTGTCGTAAGAGGCGACTAAGGGACTCACCAGAGAATGGGCAGTGGCATTCTCTGTGCATTGTAAAAAGGACACAGCGATCGACAACCCGCCAGGCAAGCACAGCGATTATGGCAAACCATGAGAGGCAAAACAGCAAAATGGCCCCTAGTTATCTTGAATTTAAAATCCACTAATCAGCGTACAAACTAAGTAAATGTTTAGCGAGTTTTATAAATAAGGCTGCAAGTGATTTAAGTTTAGTGATGGGTGATTTACTCTGTGTTAACAACTAGATACAATGTCCCTGGTATTGCTGGTGGTCATAGGCGGTGGAGACCAGTTACCGTTATGTGGACCACCTGCTTGTTAGCCACTCTATGGCATAGACAATAGCATCTGTACCCTTTTGACTCTTTTAATTCTTTTCTTACTTCATTTAAAAAAAAAATGTGTCTTATTTTAAGCTCACTCAACTATTTTTTTTGTTTAACTGAATTGAAGACCGTTTAACATTTTTTGTGGTACAGGGGAATGCACAAAAATGCCTGAAATGGACAGAAACTACTAATAGTCCTTAATTCTAATAAGAATAAAATAGGTATAATGAAATGATTCTTAAGTTTGTTTAACTAGGGTAAAAATATAACGATCACTAAATATATTTCACTTGATATCCGCTTATATTTATATGGAGGTCGTGTTTATTCTGTCCTTTCGAGGCATTTTTTTGTATGGCAGATCGGCATTCCCCTTTTAGCCTAGAATATAATTTTCAATTTTTTTAAGGGGACAGAATCTAATTGACATAGTCACCCCATTGCCAGGAGTCACGGAGGCGACTATGCGAGATTCCGTAGAAAAATGTGCAGGGGGTCAGTGGGATAGAGCTTTAACGTTTGAGTAGTTTTAATGATTATATCCAGTACCGTTTAATAATAATAATATTTTATTTCATTCATTATTCATAAACTAATCTTAGTAATTACACGACAAGAAAAAAAAAAACAAAAAAAAAAAAAAAAAATTAATTATTTAGAGACATTAAATTTAAAAAAAAAATAATAGAAATTTAAATGTTTATTGTCTCAAACGGTTACATTTTACAAATGTGAGTGAAACTGGCCCAGTGAGTAATTAATGATGCTTGTGTTGGGGTTACTTCGCTCCTTCCCTTATATCTTGTGCTTAGTTGTAAATAAGTAGAAAATGTCGGCCAAATTATGCGCAGTATATCGTCACGAATTTACTCATTTAGGGCTAAATGGAGAATTTCTTATTCTAAGTTGTTAATAATTCGAAAAAATCAGCTAACCTATACTTCCATGCTGATCTGGGAGCAAAAGAAAAACATAGAAAGTATCAGCTGCTTATCATCGCGCGTCGTAAAGTCGACTATGGGAAACGTTTACTTCAACATCTTACGTAAACAAACAATTATTTTAATTTGTCTGGTGATTAAGTTAGGTTATCATAGTCAACCTTATCCCGTAGCATTTAATGTAAAAACATATATTTAAAAATGTAGGTATAATATCTAGTTCTAAGTAAGTTGTAAATAATTAAAAAAAACACTCACAACTTATGCCAAATATCTAGTAGTTAATGTAAATTCATATTTAAATAAAAAAGAAAAAAAAAGTATGTAATCATGCCCCTGGTTTCTTCTCGAATTTACTCATTTAGGGATATTATAAATATTTTAATTCTAAGTTGTGAATAAGTAGAAAAGAAACCTTGGATGATGCAGGTATTACAAGCTGTAATGTGATGCTGTAAAAAAAGTAGGCACTCAAGGAATATGTACCAGTTTCAAAACTGACGGTTTTCCTTGATGTGCAGTAAGTAGGTGGTTAAAATTTTACTTTTGACTTAGTGGTTAGCTTAAATAATTTATGAGTTCAACTAGTTATCAGATACTAGGAAAGATTTGGGGGAGACCTTTGCCCAGCAGTGTAGATTAAATGTAAAAAAAAAACCAGCCAAGAGCGAGTCGGACTCGCACGCAGGTGCTGAACAAATCATATTTTTTTTAAGGTACGTTTTTAAACTAGGTATATAGTTTACACCCTATTAGATACTTATTATAGGTTTTCCTGTAATCTATAAGTAAAAAACTATCTTTGTCTATTTAAAAAAAAATTTGGTTCGGTGTTTTAGGAGATTTATAATAAGCCCTTTCATTTGATAAGTAGCACGGTACAGTTTAGAAAACTTTTTTTTTAATTTTCCTATTTGCACCCCAAAAGTGACCACCATAATCGAAATCCATTTATTTCCAACAAAGTGACATCTCTAATGAAAAAAAAATTGCCGATAAATCACAATAAATAAATAAATAAAAAATTATAGGAAAAATAAAACGATATCAGTAACTACCACATTTTTATAGGAAACAGCAGAAACACATAGGGAAAGAATATCCTTTAACTAACAAAGTTAGTTTGAATTTGGTTTGGAAACATATTATTCCAAGGTGCGAAATTCTCGATGGGACTCGATGGGTACTTTTGGCCAGTTTTTTTTTGTGTAGTACCTTAGTTATCTCTGATGCTATTCGGGAAATTGTGATATCAAGAATCAAATATTAGAAAATACTAATTGCGCCTCTGCATTGCTGAAGATAGTTGGTCTTTAACGTGCGTTACATTTCCATACCAAAATCTCAAGTCTAAAATAAATTATTTGCCCCGTGTTAACTACCATACTCGAAAAACTGGAAGTTTTTTCTTGCATTTTTCTGCTCAATATAATAGACCTTAATAAATATAAATATTACCATGTGATTAGTTTGAACTCTGAATGCAGGTCCATATTTCAACATTTGGTTCCCGGTAGAAGGGTGGGTGGGTGGTAAGGTGCAGACTAATCATTTAAAGGAGATTTTGTCGTATATACAATTGAATTTGATGGAAGAGACGTACATTATCTTGAATTCAGAATTCACTAATTAGTATTTAAACTAAGCATATAAGCGAGTTTTTTATCATGGCTTTAAGCGTGTGGATTTCTGCTTAGTGATGAATGATTTAGTCTCTGTTGACCACTAGACGCAAGGTCCCTGGAATTGCTGGTCGCCATAGACCGCGGAGACCACTTACCGTCAGGTGGACCACCTGCTTGTTAGTCACTCTATAACATTAGAAAATAGCATCAGTTGCCCCGTGTGGTGTCGGCAAAGAATAACACCACCCTGTTTCTTCCCGTGGGTGTCGTAAGAGGCGACTAAGGGATTTATGAAGCTACATATGCACTGACAGGCGGCTTGCTTAGCGCCTAGACCTTAGTAACATAGGCAAGTATATTTGGTTTGTTGACTCGTGAAGGCACCAAGCGCTCAGTACGGCCACTTGCGAAAGTTCTAGAACGATCGTTTAGCCTCGGTCTAGATGTTAAGCAAGCTACCTGTCAGTACAAACGTAGTCTTGGAGGATGGACAGCAGCGATCTTAAGTCAAATCACCCATCACTAAGCTAAGAGAAACATGCGTATATCCCAAAATCCAAGTATCCAAATTTCTTATATAAATAATTCATCAACAGCATCATCCCATATTATTTGCACGCAACTATCTTACAACGTAAAATATAAAGTCGTAAACCGCCTTTTCAGTAAAAGTGGATGTCGCTACCTTTGTATTAATATGAGTTAATTAATAAATTGAGATCGGCAATAATAATTAATAAATATTAATAATAATAAATTTATTTACTCAAAACAAAGCATTGTTGTACACCTTAAAAATACAGTTTTACAAAATAAGTACTATATCTACTAATTTAATAAACGTATTTAGTGTTGAAAACAAATACGAAAGGTTTAAAAAAAATCAATGGACCTAGATCATGACCATAATGATCATCATGATCTGGATCTTACGGAACGCCATTATCATTAACCAGTACTATGCGCAAAAATATGTCGTTTTGTCAGTTTCGATACTATCGCATTGTCAGTTGTATTAATTCAAGAAAAGATGGCCACAGAAGTGAGCAATCAAAATAAAGAGGAAATCAATAACATTCTAAATAAACAAAAACAAACGAATATATACTGCAGAAATATTGCAACAGAAAGTTTTCGAACAAAGTAAGATCTTTGCTGAAAAAAAATTGCCGATAAATCACAATTATAGGAAAAATAAAACAATATCAGTTACTACCACATTTTTATAGGAAACAGCAAAAACACATAGGGAAAGAAAATACTAAGAAATACTTTAACTTACAAAGTTAGTTTGAATTTGGTTTGGAAACATATTATCCTCGATGGGACTCGATGGGTACTTTTGGCCAGTTTTTTTTTTGTGTAGTACCTTAGTTATCTCTGATGCCATTCGGGAAATTGTGATATCAAGAATCAAATATTAGAAAATACAAATTGCGCTTCTGCATTGCTGAAGATAGTTGAGTCACAGTCTTTAACGTGCTTTACATTTCCATACCGAAATCTCAAGTCTAAAATAAATTATTTGCGCCGTGTTAGCTACCACTTTCCAAAAAATGGAAGTTTTTTCTTGCATTTTTCTGCTCAATATAATAGACCTTAATAAATATAAATATTACCATGTGTTTAGTTTAAACACTGAATGCAGGTCCATATTTCAACATGTGCTTCCCGGTAGAAAGGTGCGTGGGTGGTAAGGTGCAGACTTATTTTAAGGGAAATTTTGTCGTATATACAGTTAAATTTGATGGAAAAGACGCACATTTGAGTTCAGGATTCAGTTAATAGTATTTAAACTAACCTTAAGGTAAGCGAGTTTTCTATCATGGCTTTAAGCGTGTGGATGTTAGCTTAGTGATAAATGATTTACTCTCTGTTGACAAATAGACGCAAGGTCCCTGGTATTGTTGGTCGCCATAGGCAGCGGAAACCACTTACCATCAGGTGAACCACCTGTTTGTTAGGCACTCTATAACATTAGAAAATAGCATCAGTTGCCCCGTGTGGTGTCGGCAAAGAATAACACCACCCTGTTTCTTCCCGTGGGTGTCGTAAGAGGCGACTAAGGGATTCATAAAGCTACATATGCACTGACAGGCGGCTTGCTTAGCGCCTAGACCTTAGTAACATAGGCAAGTATATTTGGTTTGTCGACTCGCGAAGGCACCAAGCTCTCAGTACGGCCACTTGCGAAAGTTCTAGAACGTTTGTTTAGCCTCAGTCTAGATGTTAAGCAAGCTACCTGTCAGTACAAACGTAGTCTTAGAGGATGGACAGCAGCGATCTTGAGCCAAATCACCCATCACTAAGCTGAGAATCACATGCGTATATCCCAAAATTCAAGTATCCAAATTTCTTATATTAATAATTCATCAACAGCATCATCCCATATTATTTGCACGCAACTACCATACAACGTAAAATATAAAGTCGAATACCGCCTTTTCAGTAAAAGTTGATGTCGCTTTGCTTTACCTTTGTTTTTAACTTGATTATTAAATTGGGTTCGACAATAATAATGAATAAATATTAATAATAATAAATTTATTTACTCAAAACAGTGACACCAGCTTCAATAATCCCACTGGCTATAACAGTGACACCGATTTCAATAATGCCACTGGCTTTAATAATGCTGGATCTGTCAATCCAATTGAGCGCACGATTCCGTTAAGCTAACATAGTACACGTAACATTAACCTCACCCATGTTCGTAGCACTGCATCACAACAGATATGGCTAACAGCAGCGTTGATGAACCGCACAGGGCAGAGATGTAACTGTTACTGATTTAAGGACTTACTACCGGCCAAGTGCACCCTCATTGAATAAAAAATCGTAGCAAAGTATAGAAAATAAATATTAAATAATCCAACGTCATGTTTGGTACAAAGAGGATAAAGTATTTTTATGTTGTTAAAAAAGGACTCAAAATGTTACGTATCCAAAGTAGTACGCAATAGTGTTAAAAACGGCCGTTTTTGGTACTTTTGCCTACTACTTTGGATACGAAACATTTTGAGACCTGTTTTAACAACGTAAAAATACTTTATCCTCTTTGTAACAAACATGACTTTGGATTCTTTAATATTTATTTTCTATGCTATGCTAAGATTTTTTATTCAATGAGGGCGCCACTTGACGGGTAGTAGACCCTTAAGTTGGATTCACAAGCCCAATCCCAACAACCATGCTCTCAATATATTATGGGAAACAGGCCAATATTTCATCCAAATTAAAGTGACAAGCATGTTAAGGGATCTTGAGCCAAACGCAGTGCAGTTTTTACTGTCAAATTGACAATGCTCAAAATCCAAAGTTATACCTGAATACCGCGAAATTGAGAAACTTAGTAGTTGGAACATTTTTAATAACTAAAGGTGTTTAATAAGTACTCTTACAAGCCAAAGAATATTGTATAAATTTGATGAGAAAACAGTAGATGAAGAAGTTGAGTTGGTCATGTTACACATTATTTTGCCATCAAAGAAGTTGCATATTGCATCTGCCTGACAATACAATAGCTCCTGACCGATGAAGGAAAAATAAAATTATATTTCACAATTCTACGTCGTCACAAGGATACTTCTTTAATTTTTGCCAGCTTTATTTTACCCTGTAACAATAATTTTCTATTCTATTAAATTCGACAAATATAATAAAATGTCAAACTACAATACTCGTTTAAAAAAAAACACGAAACATTAAAAAACTTGTTTTTTTTTCAATCGTTGTATGATAGAATTCCGTCAACTTTTCTTAACTTAAAATAAAATACTATCAAAACCAGCAGCATTCTGTACAAATCAACTTTTAAAATTCAGGCTGGTAGTAAAACGAGCATAATACCATATTATTTTCACGCAACTATCTTACAACGTGAAATATAAAGTCGTAAACCGCCTTTTCAGTAAAAGTGGATGTTACCTTTCCTTTTATATGAGTTAATTAATAAATTGAGATCGGCAATAATAATTAATAAATATTAATAATAATAAATTTATTTACTCAAAACAAAGCATTGTTGTACACCATAAAAATACAGTTTTACAAAATAAGTACTATATCTACTAATTGAGTAAACGTATTTAGTGTCAAAAACAAATACAAAAGATTTTAAAAAAATCAGTTGACCTGAATCATGAAGTATTAACCTTACGGAACGCCACTATTAATAATCAGTACCATGCGCAAACATATGTCGTTTTGTCTGTTTCGATACTATCGCATTGTCAGTTGTATTAAAGAAAGCCCATCTGAACTATCTGCAAGTTTGCTTTACAACACTCGAACAGCTAAAATCCATTTAAGAGCATGGTAAAAATGAAACCGTTGAGGAAAAGGTGATATTCGTCAAAGAAATGATTGCACCACCATATATTATTCAAGAAAAGACGGCCATAGAAGTGAGCAATCAAAATAAAGAGGAAATCAATATCATTCTAAATAAACAAAAACAAACGAATATATACTGCAGAAATATTGCAACAGAAAGTTTTCCAACAAAGTGACATCTCTGATGAAAAAAAAAATTGCCGATAAATCACAATAAATAAACAAATTATAGGAAAAATAAAACGATATCAGTAACTACCACATTTTTATAGGAAACAGCAAAAACACATACGGCAAGAAAATCCTTTCACTGACAAAGTTAGTTTGAATTTGGTTTGGAAACATATTATTCCTACCAAGGTGCGAAATCCTCGATGGGACTCGATTGGTACTTTTGGCCAGTTTTTTTTTGTGTAGTACCTTAGTTATCTCTGATGCCATTCGGGAAATTGTGATATCAAGAACCAAATATTAGAAAATACAAATTGCGCCTCTGCATTGCTGAACATAGTTGAGTCACAGTCTTTAACGTGCGTTACATTTCCATATCAAAATCTCAAGTCTAAAATAAATTATTTACCCCGTGTTAGCTACCACTTTCCAAAAAATGGAAGCTTTTTTTTGAATTTTTCTGCTCAATATAATAGACCTTAATAAATATCAACATTACCATGTGATTAGTTTAAACACTGAATGCAGGTCCATATTTCAACATGTGCACCAACTTACAAAGTTAGTTTGAATTTGGTTTGGAAAAATATTATTCCTACCAAGGTGCGAAATCCTCGATGGGACTCGATGGGTACTTTTGGCCAGTTTTTTTTTGTGAAGTACCTTAGTTATCTCTGATGCCATTCGGGAAATTGTGATATCAAGAACCAAATATTAGAAAACACTAATTACGCCTCTGCATTGCTGAACATAGTTGAGTCACAGTCTTTAACGTGCGTTACATTTCCATACCAAAATCACAAGTCTAAAATAAATTATTTGCCCGTGTTAGCTACCACACTCCAAAAAATGGAAGTTTTTTTTTGCATTTTTCTGCTCAATATAATAGGCCTTAATAACAATAAACATTACCATGTGATTAGATTTAACACTGACTGCAGGTCCATATATCAACATTTGCTTCCCGGTAGAAGGGCGGGTGGGTGGTAAGGTGCAGACTTATTTTAAGGGAAATTTTGTCGTATATACAGTTAAATTTGATGGAAAAGACGCACATTTGAGTTCAGGATTCACTTAATAGTATTTAAACTAACCTTAAGGTAAGCGAGTCTTCTATCATGGCTTTAAGCGTGTGGATTTTAGCTTAGTGATAAATGATTTACTCTCTGTTGACAACTAGACGCAAGGTCCCTGGTATTGCTGGTCGCCATAGGCCGCGGAGACCACTTACCGTCAGGTGGACCACCTGCTTGTTAGGCACTCTATAACATTAGCAAATAGCATCAGTTGCCCCGTGTGGTGTCGGCAAAGAATAACACCACCCTGTTTCTTCCCGTGGGTGTCGTAAGAGGCGACTAAGGGATTCATAAAGCTACGTATGCACTGACAGGCGGCTTGCTAAGCGCCTAGACCCTAGTGTCATAGGTACATTTGATTTGTCGACTTGCGTAGGCGCCAAGCGCGCAGTCCGGCCGGTTGAGAAAGTTCTAGAACGTTTGTTTAGCCTCAGTCTAGATGTTAAGCAAGCTACCTGTCAGTACAAACGTAGTCTTAGAGGATGGACAGCAGCGATCTTGAGCCAAATCACCCATCACTAAGCTGAGAATCACATGCGTATATCCCAAAATTCAAGTATCCAAATTTCTTATATTAATAATTCATCAACAGCATCATCCCATATTATTTGCACGCAACTACCATACAACGTAAAATATAAAGTCGAATACCGCCTTTTCAGTAAAAGTTGATGTCGCTTTGCTTTACCTTTGTTTTTAACTTGATTATTAAATTGGGTTCGACAATAATAATGAATAAATATTAATAATAATAAATTTATTTACTCAAAACAGTGACACCAGCTTCAATAATCCCACTGGCTATAACAGTGACACCGATTTCAATAATGCCACTGGCTTTAATAATGCTGGATCTGTCAATCCAATTGAGCGCACGATTCCGTTAAGCTAACATAGTACACGTAACATTAACCTCACCCATGTTCGTAGCACTGCATCACAACAGATATGGCTAACAGCAGCGTTGATGAACCGCACAGGGCAGAGATGTAACTGTTACTGATTTAAGGACTTACTACCGGCCAAGTGCACCCTCATTGAATAAAAAATCGTAGCAAAGTATAGAAAATAAATATTAAATAATCCAACGTCATGTTTGGTACAAAGAGGATAAAGTATTTTTATGTTGTTAAAAAAGGACTCAAAATGTTACGTATCCAAAGTAGTACGCAATAGTGTTAAAAACGGCCGTTTTTGGTACTTTTGCCTACTACTTTGGATACGAAACATTTTGAGACCTGTTTTAACAACGTAAAAATACTTTATCCTCTTTGTAACAAACATGACTTTGGATTCTTTAATATTTATTTTCTATGCTATGCTAAGATTTTTTATTCAATGAGGGCGCCACTTGACGGGTAGTAGACCCTTAAGTTGGATTCACAAGCCCAATCCCAACAACCATGCTCTCAATATATTATGGGAAACAGGCCAATATTTCATCCAAATTAAAGTGACAAGCATGTTAAGGGATCTTGAGCCAAACGCAGTGCAGTTTTTACTGTCAAATTGACAATGCTCAAAATCCAAAGTTATACCTGAATACCGCGAAATTGAGAAACTTAGTAGTTGGAACATTTTTAATAACTAAAGGTGTTTAATAAGTACTCTTACAAGCCAAAGAATATTGTATAAATTTGATGAGAAAACAGTAGATGAAGAAGTTGAGTTGGTCATGTTACACATTATTTTGCCATCAAAGAAGTTGCATATTGCATCTGCCTGACAATACAATAGCTCCTGACCGATGAAGGAAAAATAAAATTATATTTCACAATTCTACGTCGTCACAAGGATACTTCTTTAATTTTTGCCAGCTTTATTTTACCCTGTAACAATAATTTTCTATTCTATTAAATTCGACAAATATAATAAAATGTCAAACTACAATACTCGTTTAAAAAAAAACACGAAACATTAAAAAACTTGTTTTTTTTTCAATCGTTGTATGATAGAATTCCGTCAACTTTTCTTAACTTAAAATAAAATACTATCAAAACCAGCAGCATTCTGTACAAATCAACTTTTAAAATTCAGGCTGGTAGTAAAACGAGCATAATACCATATTATTTTCACGCAACTATCTTACAACGTGAAATATAAAGTCGTAAACCGCCTTTTCAGTAAAAGTGGATGTTACCTTTCCTTTTATATGAGTTAATTAATAAATTGAGATCGGCAATAATAATTAATAAATATTAATAATAATAAATTTATTTACTCAAAACAAAGCATTGTTGTACACCATAAAAATACAGTTTTACAAAATAAGTACTATATCTACTAATTGAGTAAACGTATTTAGTGTCAAAAACAAATACAAAAGATTTTAAAAAAATCAGTTGACCTGGATCATGAAGTATTAACCTTACGGAACGCCACTATTAATAATCAGTACCATGCGCAAACATATGTCGTTTTGTCTGTTTCGATACTATCGCATTGTCAGTTGTATTAAAGAAAGCCCATCTGAACTATCTGCAAGTTTGCTTTACAACACTCGAACAGCTAAAATCCATTTAAGAGCATGGTAAAAATGAAACCGTTGAGGAAGAGGTGATATTCGTCAAAGAAATGATTGCACCACCATATATTATTCAAGAAAAGACGGCCATAGAAGTGAGCAATCAAAATAAAGAGGAAATCAATATCATTCTAAATAAACAAAAACAAACGAATATATACTGCAGAAATATTGCAACAGAAAGTTTTCCAACAAAGTGACATCTCTGATGAAAAAAAAAATTGCCGATAAATCACAATAAATAAAAAAATTATAGGAAAAATAAAACGATATCAGTAACTACCACATTTTTATAGGAAACAGCAAAAACACATACGGCAAGAAAATCCTTTCACTGACAAAGTTAGTTTGAATTTGGTTTGGAAACATATTATTCCTACCAAGGTGCGAAATCCTCGATGGGACTCGATTGGTACTTTTTGGCCAGTTTTTTTTGTGTAGTACCTTAGTTATCTCTGATGCCATTCGGGAAATTGTGATATCAAGAACCAAATATTAGAAAATACAAATTGCGCCTCTGCATTGCTGAACATAGTTGAGTCACAGTCTTTAACGTGCGTTACATTTCCATATCAAAATCTCAAGTCTAAAATAAATTATTTACCCCGTGTTAGCTACCACTTTCCAAAAAATGGAAGTTTTTTTTTGAATTTTTCTGCTCAATATAATAGACCTTATTAAATATCAACATTACCATGTGATTAGTTTAAACACTGAATGCAGGTCCATATTTCAACATGTGCACCAACTTACAAAGTTAGTTTGAATTTGGTTTGGAAAAATATTATTCCTACCAAGGTGCGAAATCCTCGATGGGACTCGATGGGTACTTTTGGCCAGTTTTTTTTTGTGAAGTACCTTAGTTATCTCTGATGCCATTCGGGAAATTGTGATATCAAGAACCAAATATTAGAAAACACTAATTACGCCTCTGCATTGCTGAACATAGTTGAGTCACAGTCTTTAACGTGCGTTACATTTCCATACCAAAATCACAAGTCTAAAATAAATTATTTGCCCGTGTTAGCTACCACACTCCAAAAAATGGAAGTTTTTTTTTGCATTTTTCTGCTCAATATAATAGGCCTTAATAACAATAAACATTACCATGTGATTAGATTTAACACTGACTGCAGGTCCATATATCAACATTTGCTTCCCGGTAGAAGGGTGGGTGGGTGGTAAGGTGCAGACTTATTTTAAGGGAAATTTTGTCGTATATACAGTTAAATTTGATGGAAAAGACGCACATTTGAGTTCAGGATTCACTTAATAGTATTTAAACTAACCTTAAGGTAAGCGAGTCTTCTATCATGGCTTTAAGCGTGTGGATTTTAGCTTAGTGATAAATGATTTACTCTCTGTTGACAACTAGACGCAAGGTCCCTGGTATTGCTGGTCGCCATAGGCCGCGGAGACCACTTACCGTCAGGTGGACCACCTGCTTGTTAGGCACTCTATAACATTAGCAAATAGCATCAGTTGCCCCGTGTGGTGTCGGCAAAGAATAACACCACCCTGTTTCTTCCCGTGGGTGTCGTAAGAGGCGACTAAGGGATTCATAAAGCTACGTATGCACTGACAGGCGGCTTGCTAAGCGCCTAGACCCTAGTGTCATAGGTACATTTGATTTGTCGACTTGCGTAGGCGCCAAGCGCGCAGTCCGGCCGGTTGAGAAAGTTCTAGAACGTTTGTTTAGCCTCGGTCTAGATGTTAAGCAAGCTACCTGTCAGTACAAACGTAGTCTTAGAGGATGGACAGCAGCGATCTTGAGTCAAATCACCCATCACTAAGCTGAGAATCACATGCGTATATCCCAAAATTCAAGTATCCAAATTTCCTCATGATAATCCACTACATGTGAGGGCCACAGGACTGGTCGATGTGGCGATGTTTGGGTAGGATAATGTCCAGTGGCATTCTTTCGGATTTTGTTTTGCTAAAAATCTCGTAGATAATAGTAAGGGGGTTCATTACCCATTATCTCCAAAGGTTTGTAAAGCGAAAAATCTACAGTAAATTTAGTCGATAGAGACTCATATTGTATTACAAAAAATAGAACGATATCAGTAACTAGCATGGTTTTTAGAAATCAGCAAAAATGCCTTAAGTAGAAAAACCATCTTAGAAAGGTAGGACAAAATTTGGTCTATGTGAAGCCGCTTATGAGAAGCTCCAGCCAGCAATGCAGGTCCTTTGGTTCAAATGATGATTATGAGCCTCCATTATCTCCGAAGTTAGCGAAGCGAAAAATTTGAAATAAATTTAGCCGATTTAATAAAATCATAGAAAAAATATAACGCTACCAGTAACAACCACAGTTTTTTAGATAATTGCAAAAAACACATTAAGAAAAGAAAATACTTTGAAATACTAATAAAATTAGTTTGAATTGGGTGTCGTAAGAGGCGACTAAGGGACTCACCAGAGAATGGGCAGTGGTATTCTCTGTGAATTGTTAAAAGGACACAGCGATCGACAACCCGCCAGGCAAGCACAGCGATTATGGCAAACCATGAGAGGCAAAACAGCAAAATGGCCCCTAGTTATCTTGAATTTAAAATCCACTAATCAGCGTTCAAACTAAGTAAATGTTTAGCGAGTTTTATAAATAAGGCTGCAAGTGTAGTGATTTAAGTTTAGTGATGGGTGATTTACTCTGTGTTAACAACTAGATACAATGTCCCTGGTATTGCTGGTGGTCATAGGCGGTGAAGACCAGTTACCGTTATGTGGACCACCTGCTTGTTAGCCACTCTATGGCATAGACAATAGCATCTCTACCCTTTTGACTCTTTTAATTCTTTTCTTACTTTATTTTAAAAAAAAATGTGTCTTATTTTAACCTCACTCAACTATTTTTTTTGTTTAACTGAATTGAAGACCGTTTAACATTTTATGTGGTACAGGGGAATGCACAAAAATGACTGAAACGGACAGAAACTACAAACAGTCCTTAATTCTAATTAGAATAAAATAGGTATAATGAAATAATTCTTAAGTTTGTTTAACTAGGGTAATAATATAACGATCACTAAATATATTTCACTTGATATCCGCTTATATTTATATGGAGGTCGTGTTTATTCTGTCCATTCCAGGCATTTTTTTGTATGGCAGAATGGCATTCCCCTTTTAGCCTAAAATATAATTTTCAAGTTTTTAAGGGGACAGAATCTAATTGACATAGTCACCCCATTGCTAGGAGTCACGGAGGCGACTATGCGAGATTCCGTAGAAAAATGTGCAGCCCCTTCAGTGGGATAGAGCTTTAACGTTTGAGTAGTTTTAATGATTATATCCAGTACCGTTTAATAATAATAATATTTCATTTCATTCGGATTTGAGATACATCCTTAAAGTTGTAAACTAATCTTAGTAATTACACGACAAGAAAAAAAAAAAAAAAGTAAAAAAAAAAAACATAAATTAATTATTTAGGGACATTAAATTTAAAAAAAAAATTATATAAATTAAAATGTTTATTGTGTCTCAAACGGTTACATTTACAAATGTGAGTGAAACTGCCCCAGTGAGTAATTAATAATGCTTGTGTTGGGGTTACTTCGCTCCTTCCCTTATATCTAGTGCTAAGTTGTAAATAAGTAGAAAAATGTCGGCCAAATTATGCGCAGTATATACGTCACGAATATATATATATATTCTACTAATAAATAATACTCATTTAGGGCAAAATGGAGAATTTCTTATTCTAAGTTGTTAATAATTCGAAAAAATCAGCTAACCTATACTTCCATGCTGATCTGGGAGCAAAAGAAAAACATAGAATGTATCAGCTGCTTATCATCGCGCGTCGTAAAGTCGACTATGGGAAACGTTTACTTCAGCATCTTACGTAAACAAACAATTATTTTAATTTGTCTGGTGATTAGGTTAGGTTATCATAGTCAACCTTGTCCCGTAGCATTTAATGTAAAATCATATATTTAAAAATGTAGGTATAATATCTAATTCTAAGTTGTAAATAAGTAAAAAAAACACTCACAACTTGTGCTCAATATCTAGTAGTTAATGTAAATTCATATTTAAATAAAATGGAATAAAAGTATTGAATCATGCATACCAGATGTATGATTCAATACTTTTTTTTTCATAAATTTAATTATTTAGGGATATCTAGTGCTAAGTTGTAAAGAAGTAGAAAAAACTCGGCCAAATTATGCGCAGTATATTCGTCACGAATCTACTCATTTAGGGCTAAATGGGGAATTTCTTATTCTAAGTTGTTAATAATTCGAAAAAATCAGCTAACCTATACTTCCATGCTGATCTGGGAGCAAAAGAAAAACATAGAATGTATCAGCTGCTTATCATCGCACGTCGTAAAGTCGACTATGGGAAACGTTTACTTCAACATCTTACGTAAACAAACAATTATTTTAATTTATCTGGTGATTAGGTTAGGTTATCATAGTCAACCTTGTCCCGTTGCATTTAATGTAAAATTATATATTTAAAAATGTAGGTATAATATCTAGTTCTAAGTAAGTTGTAAATAAGTAAAAAAAACTCTCACAACTTATGCCAAATATCTAGTAGTTAATGTAAATTCATATTTAATTAAAAAAGAAAAAAAGTATGTACCTAATCATGCACCAGGTTTCTTCTCGAATTTACTCATTTAGGGATATTATAAATAAATTTAATTATAAGTTGTGAATAAGTAGAAAAGAAACCTTGGATGATGCAGGTATTACAAGCTGTAATGTGATGCTGTAAAAAAAGTAGGCACCCAAGGAATATGTACCAGTTTCAAAGCTGACGGTTTTCCTTGATGTGCAGTAGGTGGTTAAAATTTTACTTTTGACTTAGTCGTTGGCTTAAATAATTTATGAGTTCAATTTGTTATTAGATATTAGGAAAGATTTGGGGGAGACCTTTGCCCAGCAGTGTAGATTAAATGTAAAAAAAAAACCAGCCAAGAGCGAGTCGGACTCGCACGCAGGTGCCGAACAAATCATATTTTTTTTAAGGTACGTTTTTAAACTAGGTATATAGTTTACACCCTATTAGATACTTATTATAGGTTTTCCTGTTATCTATAAGTAAAAAACTATCTTTATCTATTTAAAAAAAAATTTGGCCCGGTGTTTTAGGAGATTTATAAAATGTGGAAAACTTTTTTTTAATTTTCCGATTTGCACCCCAAAAGTGACCACCATAATGGAAATCCATTTATTTTATTTTCACCTCCGTATTAGGGTCACAGATTCATGTGTACTACATTTCAACTTAATCGGTTCTGTAGATTCGGGGAAAGTTGACTGTGACAGACAGACAAGACAGACACACGAGTGTTCCTACAAGGGTTTTGTTTTTCGTTCGGACTTTCGAAACCCTAAAAAAACTTTAAAAACTTGTTGCGCAATTGGGGTGCGGGCGATTTCATAGTCGTGATTAAATATAATTTTAAAATTTCATAAAACTGTACTAGGCTTTCTTTTATTCAAAATAAACAACGTGAATTTTTTATAACTAGATTTTCTTACTTTTATAATAATAATAATAAACCCGCTGAGCTGTTTTGTGGAAAACTGTTGGGCAGTAGCGATCCCACGGATCTCCCGGGAGAACAATCTTAAATTATCTTATCTGGTTTGAAGGGGCCGGTATAATAGCAAAGCACTTGAGGCAATTCAACTTTGTCTCTGGGATGGTATCGCACTTCCAACTCAACTCTCGTATGGCTTTAGGCAGTGTTGACTTATTCAGGTAGGCTATTGAGTAAACAACATTCTTGAGATGGAATAGACTTGTTAGAGACTTTTTGTTTTTCTCGTAGAATGCGTAATAGTATACGTCGTATGCGCCACCCAGTACCTATTTAAATGAAAATTAATTAGATTATTAGAAAAAGATTAATTTCTGTTTTTCTGCTTTTTAGACTGCGTTCACTTTGCATGTGTTTTATAGGATATTCCATCAAGCAAACGCAAACAAACATTTGATTCAAATCCTTCAACAAACTTTGAGTTCCTCGAACGACAATAGTAAAAAAAAATCTCAAAATGGATGTAAAAAATTGTGCAATTAAAGTGCCGTGATTTACTGTTGACAATTCCTTCAGCCGACTGCAGTAGTTTATGCACCTTATGTTTTAAGTGACATTAATTTTTTTTAAAGAACCAAGGATAAGTTGCATCTAGTGAGTACACTGGCATTTGAAGGATCGGGATAGTTCGTGTGTTTTTGTACAGGTTCGTACGAGAGAATTTCATGCACACGAATACAAAGTTAGCACAGCTTAGCCGCACATAGCCCCAAGGGTAGATATTAGGTTTATTTTAAGAAATGTTATATTTAGGTGCGAGTCAAACTCACGGTAAGATAGGTATAATATATTTAGAGGAAGTATATACAAGGTGTAAAGTTGAAGTATCAGAAATATTAATGCTACTAAAATTCAAAGGAACCATAATAATATGGTTCTTAGAAAGAAGATGACGGAGTATTTTTACAATGCTCGAAAAAGGATTTTAGCTGTTCGAGTGTTGTAATACCTTTGGTCTTTAACAAATCCAGTATTTTCTTTACCTCGGTCATGTGCTACTACTACGGGCCAAGTGGCGCCCTCATTGAATAAAACATCTTAGCATAGCTTAGAAAATAAATAATAAAAAATCCAACGTCACGCTTGTTACAAAGAGGATGAAGTAAAATAGGTCTCAAAATGTTGTTAAAATAGGTCTCAAAATGTTTCGTATCCAAAGTAGTAAGCTAAAGTGTCAAAAACGGCTGTTTTTGGTTCTTTTGCCTACTACTTTGGATACGAAACATTTTGAGACCTGTTTTAACAACGTAAAAATACTTTATCCTCTTTGTAACAAACGTGACGTTGGATTCTTTAATATTTATTTTCTAAGCTATGCTAAGATGTTTTATTCAATGAGGGCGCCACTTGGCCCGTAGTAGTAGCACATGATCGAGGTAAAGAAAATACTGGATTTGTTAAAGACCAAAGGTATTACAACACTCGAACAGCTAAAATCCTTTTTCCAGCATTGTAAAAATGAAACCGTTGAGGAAGAGGTGGTATTTGTCAAAAAAATGATTGCACCACCATATATTATTCTAGAAAAAATGGCCATAGAAGTAAGCAATCAGAATAAAGAAGAAATCAATAACATTCTAAATAAACAAAAGCAGACGACTATATACTGCAGAAATATTGCAACAGAAAGTTGTCCAACAAAGTGACATCTTTGCTGAAAAAAAAAATTGAAAATAAATCACAATTATAGGAAAAATAAAACGATATCAGTAACTACCACATATTTATAGGAAACAGCAAAAACACATATGGAAAGAAAATATTAAGAAATTCTTTAACTTACAAAAAAAGTTTGAATTTGGTTTGGAAAAATAATATTCCTACCAAGGTGCGAAATCCTCAATGAGACTCGATGGGTACTTTTGGCAAGTTTTTTTTTTGTGGAGTACCTTAGTTATCTCTGATGCCATTCGGGAAATTGTAATATCAAGAATTAAATATTAGAAAATACTAATTGCGCCTCTGCATTGCTGAAGATAGTTGAGTCACAGTCTTTAACGTGCGTTACATTTCCATACCAAAATCTCAAGCCTAAAATAAATTATTTGCCCCGTATTAGCTACCACACTCCAAAAAATGGAAGTTTTTTTTTTGCATTTTTCTGCTCAATATAATAGACCTTAATAAATATAAACATTACCATGTGATTAGTTTAAACACTGAATGCAGGTCCATATTTCAACATTTGCTTCCCGGTAGAAGGGTTTTTTTTTTTTTTTTTTTCTCGGTAGAAGGGTAGGTGGCTGGTAAGGTGCAGACTAATCATTCAAAGGAGATTTTGTCGTATATACAATTGAATTTAATGGAAGAGACGTACGTTATCTTGAATTCAGAATTCACTAAATAGTATTTAAACTAAGCATATAGTAAGCGAGTTTTTTATCATGGCTTTAAGCGTGTGGATTTCAGCTTAGTGATGAATGATTTAGTCTCTGTTGACAACTAGACTCAAGGTCCCTGGTATTGCTGGTCGCCATAGACCGCGGAGACCACTTACCGTCAGGTGGACCACCTGATTGTTAGGCACTCTATAACATTAGCAAATAGCATCAGTTGCCCCGTGTGGTGTCGGCAAAGAATAACACCACCCTGTTTCTTCCCGTGGGTGTCGTAAGAGGCGACTAAGGGATTCATAAAGCTACGTATGCACTGACAGGCGGCTTGCTAAGCGCCTAGACCCTAGTGTCATAGGTACATTTGATTTGTCGACTTGCGTAGGCGCCAAGCGCGCAGTCCGGCCGGTTGAGAAAGTTCTAGAACGTTTGTTTAGCCTCGGTCTAGATGTTAAGCAAGCTACCTGTCAGTACAAACGTAGTCTTAGAGGATGGACAGCAGCGATCTTGAGTCAAATCACCCATCACTAAGCTGAGAATCACATGCGTATATCACAAAATTCAAGTATCCAAATTTCCTCATGATAATCCACTACATGTGAGGGCCACAGGACTGGTCGATGTGGCGATGTTTGGGTAGGATAATGTCCAGTGGCATTCTTTCGGATTTTGTTTTGCTAAAAATCTCGTAGATAATAGTAAGGGGGTTCATTACCCAGTATCTCCAAAGGTTTGTTAAGCGAAAAATCTACAGTAAATTTAGTCGATAGAGACTCATATTATATTACAAAAAATAGAACGATATCAGTAACTAGCATGGTTTTTAGAAATCAGCAAAAATGCCTTAAGTAGAAAAACCATCTTAGAAAGGTAGGACAAAATTTGGTCTATGTGAAGCCGCTTGGGAGAAGCTCCAGCCAGCAATGCAGGTCCTTTGGTTCAAATGATGATTATGAGCCTCCATTATCTCCGAAGTTAGCGAAGCGAAAAATTTGAAATAAATTTAGCCAATTTAATAAAATCATAGAAAAAATATAACGCTACCAGTAACAACCACAGTTTTTTAGATAACTGCAAAAAACACATTAAGAAAAGAAAATACTTTGAAATACTAATAAAATTAGTTTGAATTGGGTGTCGTAAGAGGCGACTAAGGGACTCACCAGAGAATGGGCAGTGGTATTCTCTGTGCATTGTTAAAAGGACACAGCGATCGACAACCCGCCAGGCAAGCACAGCGATTATGGCAAACAATGAGAGGCAAAACAGCAAAATGGCCCCTAGTTATCTTGAATTTAAAATCCACTAATCAGCGTTCAAACTAAGCAAATGTTTAGCGAGTTTTATAAATAAGGCTGCAAGTGTAGTGATTTAAGTTTAGTGATGGGTGATTTACTCTGTGTTAACAACTAGAAACAATGTCCCTGGTATTGCTGGTGGTCATAGGCGGTGGAGACCAGTTACCGTTATGTGGACCACCTGCTTGTTAGCCACTCTATGGCATAGACAATAGCATCTCTACCCTTTTGACTCTTTTAATTCTTTTCTTACTTCATTTAAAAAAAAATGTGTCTTATTTTAACCTCACTCAACTATTTTTTTTGTTTAACTGAATTGAAGACCGTTTAACATTTTATGTGGTACAGGGGAATGCTCAAAAATGACTGAAACGGACAGAAACTACAAACAGTCCCTAATTCTAATTAGAATAAAATAGGTATAATGAAATAATTCTTAAGTTTGTTTAACTAGGGTAAAAATATAACGATCACTAAATATATTTCACTTGATATCCGCTTATATTTATATGGAGGTCGTGTTTATTCTGTCCATTCCAGGCATTTTTTTTGTATGGCAGATCGGCATTCCCCTTTTAGCCTAAAATATAATTTTTAAGTTTTTAAGGGGACAGAATCTAATTGACATAGTCACCCCATTGCCAGGAGTCACGGAGGCGACTATGCGAGATTCCGTAGAAAAATGTGCAGCCCCTTCAGTGGGATAGAGCTTTAACGTTTGAGTAGTTTTAATGATTATATCCAGTACTGTTTAATAATAATAATATTTCATTTCATTCGGATTTGAGATACATCCTTAAAGTTGTAAACTAATCTTAGTAATTACACGACAAGAAAAAAAAAAAAAAAAGTAAAAAAAAAAACATAAATTCATTATTTAGGGACATTAAATTTAAAAAAAAAAATTATATAAATTAAAATGTTTATTGTGTCTCAAACGGTTACATTTTCAAATGTGAGTGAAACTGCCCCAGTGAGTAATTAATAATGCTTGTGTTGGGGTTACTTCGCTCCTTCCCTTATATCTAGTGCTAAGTTGTAAATAAGTAGAAAAATGTCGGCCAAATTATGCGCAGTATATACGTCACGAATTTACTCATTTAGGGCAAAATGGAGAATTTCTTATTCTAAGTTGTTAATAATTCGAAAAAATCAGCTAACCTATACTTCCATGCTGATCTGGTAGCAAAAGAAAAACGTAGAATGTATCAGCTGCTTATCATCGCGCGTCGTAAAGTCGACTATGGGAAACGTTTACTTCAGCATCTTACGTAAACAAACAATTATTTTAATTTGTCTGGTGATTAGGTTAGGTTATCATAGTCAACCTTGTCCCGTAGCATTTAATGTAAAATCATATATTTAAAAATGTAGGTATAATATCTAATTCTAAGTTGTAAATAAGTAAAAAAAACACTCACAACTTGTGCTCAATATCTAGTAGTTAATGTAAATTCATATTTAAATAAAAAGGAATAAAAGTATTGAATCATGCATACCAGATGTATGATTCAATACTTTTTTTTTCATAAATTTAATTATTTAGGGATATCTAGTGCTAAGTTGTAAAGAAGTAGAAAAAACTCGGCCAAATTATGCGCAGTATATTCGTCACGAATCTACTCATTTAGGGCTAAATGGGGAATTTCTTATTCTAAGTTGTTAATAATTCGAAAAAATCAGCTAACCTATACTTCCATGCTGATCTGGGAGCAAAAGAAAAACATAGAATGTATCAGCTGCTTATCATCGCACGTCGTAAAGTCGACTATGGGAAACGTTTACTTCAACATCTTACGTGAACAAACAATTATTTTAATTTATCTGGTGATTAGGTTAGGTTATCATAGTCAACCTTGTCCCGTTGCATTTAATGTAAAATTATATATTTAAAAATGTAGGTATAATATCTAGTTCTAAGTAAGTTGTAAATAAGTAAAAAAAACCCTCACAAATTATGCCAAATATCTAGTAGTTAATGTAAATTCATATTTAAATAAAAAAGAAAAAAAAGTATGTACCTAATCATGCACCTGGTTTCTTCTCGAATTTACTCATTTAGGGATATTATAAATATTTTAATTATAAGTTGTGAATAAGTAGAAAAGAAACCTTGGATGATGCAGGTATTACAAGCTGTAATGTGATGCTGTAAAAAAAGTAGGCACTCAAGGAATATGTACCAGTTTCAAAACTGACGGTTTTCCTTGATGTGCAGTAGGTGGTTAAAATTTTACTTTTGACTTAGTCGTTGGCTTAAATAATTTATGAGTTCAACTAGTTATCAGATATTAGGAAAGATTTGGGGGAGACCTTTGCCCCGCAGTGTAGATTAAATGTAAAAAAAAAACCAGCCAAGAGCGAGTCGGACTCGCACGCAGGTGCCGAACAAATCATATTTTTTTAAGGTACGTTTTTAAACTAGGTATATAGTTTACACCCTATTAGATGCTTATTATAGGTTTTCCTGTTATCTATAAGTAAAAAACTATCTTTGTCTATTTAAAAAAAAATTTGGCCCGGTGTTTTAGGAGATTTATAAAATGTGGAAAACTTTTTTTTAATTTTCCGATTTTCACCCCAAAAGTGACCACCATAATCGAAATCCATTTATTTTATTTTCACCTCCGTATTAGGGTCACAGATTCATGTGTACTACATTTCAACTTAATCGGTTCTGTAGATTCGGGGAAAGTTGACTGTGACAGACAGACAAGACAGACACACGAGTGTTCCTACAAGGGTTTTGTTTTTCGTTCGGACTTTCGAAACCCTAAAAAAACTTTAAAAACTTGTTGCGCAATTGGGGTGCGGGCGATTTCATAGTCGTGATTAAGTATAATTTTAAAATTTCATAAAACTGTACTAGGCTTTCTTTTATTCAAAATAAACAACGTGAATTTTTTATAACTAGATTTTCTTACTTTTATAATAATAATAATAAACCCGCTGAGCTGTTTTGTGGAAAACTGTTGGGCAGTAGCGATCCCACGGATCTCCCGGGAGAACAATCTTAAATTATCTTGGCTGGTTTGAAGGGGCCGGTATAATAGCAAAGCACTTGAGGCAATTCAACTTTGTCTCTGGGATGGTATCGCACTTCCAACTCAACTCTCGTATGGCTTTAGGCAGTGTTGACTTATTCAGGTAGGCTATTGAGTAAACAACATTCTTGAGATAGAATAGACTTGTTAGAAACTTTTTGTTTTTCTCGTAGAATGCATAATAGTATACGTCGTATGCGCCACCCAGTACCTATTTAAATGAAAATTAATTAGATTATTAGAAAAAGATTAATTTCTGTTTTTCTGCTTTTTAGACTGCGTTCACTTTGCATGTGTTTTATAGGATATTCCATCAAGCAAACGCAAACAAACATTTGATTCAAATCCTTCAACAAACTTTGAGTTCCTCGAACGACAATAGTAAAAAAAAATCTCAAAATGGATGTAAAAAATTGTGCAATTAAAGTGCCGTGATTTACTGTTGACAATTCCTTCAGCCGACTGCAGTAGTTTATGCACCTTATGTTTTAAGTGACATTAATTTTTTTTAAAGAACCAAGGATAAGTTGCATCTAGTGAGTACACTGGCATTTGAAGGATCGGGATAGTTCGTGTGTTTTTGTACAGGTTCGTACGAGAGAATTTCATGCACACGAATACAAAGTTAGCACAGCTTAGCCGCACATAGCCCCAAGGGTAGATATTAGGTTTATTTTAAGAAATGTTATATTTAGGTGCGAGTCAAACTCAGGGTAAGATAGGTATAATATATTTAGAGGAAGTATATACAAGGTGTAAAGTTGAAGTATCTGAAATATTAATGCTACTAAAATTCAAAGGAACCATAATAATATGGTTCTTAGAAAGAAGATGACGGAGTATTTTTACAATGTTCGAAAAAGGATTTTAGCTGTTCGAGTGTTGTAATACCTTTGGTCTTTAACAAATCCAGTATTTTCTTTACCTCGATCATGTGCTACTACTACGGGCCAAGTGGCGCCCTCATTGAATAAAACATCTTAGCATAGCTTAGAAAATAAATAATAAAAAATCCAACGACACGTTTCTTACAAAGAGGATGAAGTATTTTTACGTTGTTAAAATAGGTCTCAAAATGTTTCGTATCCAAAGTAGTAAGCTAAAGTGTCAAAAACGGCTGTTTTTGGTTCTTTTGCCTACTACTTTGGATACGAAACATTTTGAGACCTGTTTTAACAACGTAAAAATACTTTATCCTCTTTGTAACAAACGTGACGTTGGATTCTTTAATATTTATTTTCTAAGCTATGCTAAGATGTTTTATTCAATGAGGGCGCCACTTGGCCCGTAGTAGTAGCACATGATCGAGGTAAAGAAAATACTGGATTTGTTAAAGACCAAAGGTATTACAACACTCGAACAGCTAAAATCCTTTTTCCAGCATTGTAAAAATGAAACCGTTGAGGAAGAGGTGGTATTTGTCAAAAAAATGATTGCACCACCATATATTATTCTAGAAAAAATGGCCATAGAAGTAAGCAATCAGAATAAAGAAGAAATCAATAACATTCTAAATAAACAAAAGCAGACGACTATATACTGCAGAAATATTGCAACAGAAAGTTGTCCAACAAAGTGACATCTTTGCTGAAAAAAAAAATTGAAAATAAATCACAATTATAGGAAACATAAAACGATATCAGTAACTACCACATATTTATAGGAAACAGCAAAAACACATAGGGAAAGAAAATATTAAGAAATTCTTTAACTTACAAAAAAAGTTTGAATTTGGTTTGGAAAAATAATATTCCTACCAAGGTGCGAAATCCTCAATGAGACTCGATGGGTACTTTTGGCAAGTTTTTTTTTTGTGGAGTACCTTAGTTATCTCTGATGCCATTCGGGAAATTGTAATATCAAGAATTAAATATTAGAAAATACTAATTGCGCCTCTGCATTGCTGAAGATAGTTGAGTCACAGTCTTTAACGTGCGTTACATTTCCATACCAAAATCTCAAGCCTAAAAATAAATTATTTGCCCCGTATTAGCTACCACACTCCAAAAAATGGAAGTTTTTTTTTTGCATTTTTCTGCTCAATATAATAGACCTTAATAAATATAAACATTACCATGTGATTAGTTTAAACACTGAATGCAGGTCCATATTTCAACATTTGCTTCCCGGTAGAAGGGTTTTTTTTTTTTTTTTTTTTTTTTTTTTTCTCGGTAGAAGGGTAGGTGGCTGGTAAGGTGCAGACTAATCATTCAAAGGAGATTTTGTCGTATATACAATTGAATTTAATGGAAGAGACGTACATTATCTTGAATTCAGAATTCACTAAATAGTATTTAAACTAAGCATATAGTAAGCGAGTTTTTTATCATGGCTTTAAGCGTGTGGATTTCAGCTTAGTGATGAATGATTTAGTCTCTGTTGACAACTAGACTCAAGGTCCCTGGTATTGCTGGTCGCCATAGACCGCGGAGACCACTTACCGTCAGGTGGACCACCTGATTGTTAGTCACTCTATAACATTAGAAAATAGCATCAGTTGCCCCGTGTGGTGTCGGCAAAGAATATCACCACCCTGTTTCTTCCCGTGGGTGTCGTAAGAGGCGACTAAGGGATTCATAAAGCTACATATGCACTGACAGGCGGCTTGCTTAGCGCCTAGACCTTAGTAAAATAGGCAAGTATATTTGGTTTGTCGACTCGCGAAGGTACCAAGCGCTCAGTACGGCCACTTGCGAAAGTTCTAGAACGATCGTTTAGCCTCGGTCTAGATGTTAAGCGAGCTACCTGTCAGTACAAACGTAGTCTTGGAGGATGGACAGCAGCGATCTTAAGTCAAATCACCCATCACTAAGCTAAGAGAAACATGCGTATATCCCAAAATCCAAGTATCCAAATTTCTTATATTAATAATTCATCAACAGCATCATCCCATATTATTTGCACAGAACTATCATCCAACGTAAAATATAAAGTGGTATATCGCCTTTTCAGTAAAAGTGGATGTGACCTTTGTTTTTATATGACTTAGTAATAAATACTAATAATAAATTTATTTACTCACAACAAAGCATTGTTGTACACCTTAAAAATACAGTTTTACAAATTAAGTACTATATCTACTAATTTAATAAACGTATTTAGTGTTAAAAACAAATACGAAAGGTTTAAAAAAAATCAGTGGACCTAGATCATGACCATCATGATCATCATGATCTGGATCTTACGGAACGCCACAATCATTAACCAGTACTTTGCGCAAAAATATGTCGTTTTGTCAGTTTCGATACTATCGCATTGTCAGTTGTATTAATTCAAGAAAAGATGGCCACAGAAGTGATCAATCAAAATAAAGAGGAAATCAATAACATTCTAAATAAACAAAAACAAACGAATATATACTGCAGAAATATTGCAACAGAAAGTTTTCGAAAAAAGTGAGATCTTTGTTGAAAATAAAAATTGCCGATAATTCACAATTATAGGAAAAATAAAACGATATCAGTTACTACCACATTTTTATAGGAAACAGCAAAAACACATAGGGAAAGAAAATACTAAGAAATACTTTAACTTACAAAGTTAGTTTGAATTTGGTTTGGAAAAATATTATTCCTATCAAGGTGCGAAATCCTCGATGGGACTCGATGGGTACTTTTGGCCAGTTTTTTTTTTTGTGTAGTACCTTAGTTATCTCTGATGCCATTCGGGAAAATGTGATATAAAGAATCAAATATTAGAAAATACAAATTGCGCCTCTGCATTGCTGAAAATAGTTGAGTCACAGTCTTTAACGTGCTTTACATTTCCATACCAAAATCTCAAGTCTAAAATAAATTATTTACCCCGTGTTAGCTACCACTTTCCAAAAAATGGAAGTTTTTTTTTGAATTTTTCTGCTCAATATAATAGACCTTAATAAATATAAACATTACCATGTGATTAGTTTAAACACTGAATGCAGATCCATATTTCAACATGTGCTTCCCGGTAGAAGGGTGGGTGGGTGGTAAGGTGCAGACTAATCATTTCAAGGAGATTTTGTCGTATATACAATTGAATTTGATGGAAGAGACGTACATTATCTTGAATTCAGAATTCACTAAATAGTATTTAAACTAAGCATATAGTAAGCGAGTTTTTTATCATGGCTTTAAGCGTGTGGATTTCAGCTTAGTGATGAATGATTTAGTCTCTGTTGACAACTAGACGCAAGGTCCCTGGTATTGCTGGTCGCCATAGACCGCGGAGACCACTTACCGTCAGGTGGACCACCTGCTTGTTAGTCACTCTATAACATTAGAAAATAGAATCAGTTGCCCCGTGTGGTGTCGGCAAAGAATAACATCACCCTGTTTCTTCCCGTGGGTGTCGTAAGAGGCGACTAAGGGATTCATAAAGCTACATATGCATTGACAGGCGGCTTGTTTAGCGCCTAGACCTTAGTAACATAGGCAAGTATATTTGGTTGGTCAACTCGCGAAGGCACCAAGCGCTCAGTACGGCCACTTGCGAAAGTTCTGGAACGATCGTTTAGCCTCGGTCTAGATGTTAAGCAAACTACCTGTCAGTACAAACGTAGTCTTGGAGGATGGACAGCAGCGATCTTAAGTCAAATCACCCATCACTAAGCTAAGAGAAACATGCGTATATCCCAAAATACAAGTATCCAAATTTCTTATATTAATAATTCATCAACAGCATCACCCATATTATTTGCACAGAACTATCATCCAACGTAAAATATAAAGTGGTATACCGCCTTTTCAGTAAAAGTGGATATGACCTTTGCTTTTATATGACTTAGTAATAAATACTAATAATAAATTTATCTACTCAAAACAAAGCATTGTTGTACACCTTAAAAATACAGTTTTACAAAATAAGTACTATCTCTCTACTAATTGAGTAAACGTATTTAGTGTCAAAAACAAATACAAAAGGTTTAAAAAAATCAGTAGACCTAGATCATGACCATCATGATCATCATGATCTGGATCTTACGGAACGCCACTATCATTAACCAGTACTTTGCGCAAAAATATGTCGTTTTTTCAGTTTCGATACTATCGCATTGTCAGTTGTATTGTGATATAAAGAATCAAATATTAGAAAATACAAATTGCGCCTCTGCATTGCTGAAAATAGTTGAGTCACAGTCTTTAACGTGCTTTACATTTCCATACCAAAATCTCAAGTCTAAAATAAATTATTTACCCCGTGTTAGCTACCACTTTCCAAAAAATGGAAGTTTTTTTTTGAATTTTTCTGCTCAATATAATAGACCTTAATAAATATAAACATTACCATGTGATTAGTTTAAACACTGAATGCAGATCCATATTTCAACATGTGCTTCCCGGTAGAAGGGTGGGTGGGTGGTAAGGTGCAGACTAATCATTTCAAGGAGATTTTGTCGTATATACAATTGAATTTGATGGAAGAGACGTACATTATCTTGAATTCAGAATTCACTAAATAGTATTTAAACTAAGCATATAGTAAGCGAGTTTTTTATCATGGCTTTAAGCGTGTGGATTTCAGCTTAGTGATGAATGATTTAGTCTCTGTTGACAACTAGACGCAAGGTCCCTGGTATTGCTGGTCGCCATATACCGCGGAGACCACTTACCGTCAGGTGGACCACCTGCTTGTTAGTCACTCTATAACATAAGAAAATAGAATCAGTTGCCCCGTGTGGTGTCGGCAAAGAATAACATCACCCTGTTTCTTCCCGTGGGTGTCGTAAGAGGCGACTAAGGGATTCATAAAGCTACATATGCATTGACAGGCGCCTTGTTTAGCGCCTAGACCTTAGTAACATAGGCAAGTATATTTGGTTGGTCAACTCGCGAAGGCACCAAGCGCTCAGTACGGCCACTTGCGAAAGTTCTGGAACGATCGTTTAGCCTCGGTCTAGATGTTAAGCAAACTACCTGTCAGTACAAACGTAGTCTTGGAGGATGGACAGCAGCGATCTTAAGTCAAATCACCCATCACTAAGCTAAGAGAAACATGCGTATATCCCAAAATACAAGTATCCAAATTTCTTATATTAATAATTCATCAACAGCATCACCCATATTATTTGCACAGAACTATCATCCAACGTAAAATATAAAGTGGTATACCGCCTTTTCAGTAAAAGTGGATATGACCTTTGCTTTTATATGAATTAGTAATAAATACTAATAATAAATTTATCTACTCAAAACAAAGCATTGTTGTACACCTTAAAAATACAGTTTTACAAAATAAGTACTATCTCTCTACTAATTGAGTAAACGTATTTAGTGTCAAAAACAAATACAAAAGGTTTAAAAAAATCAGTAGACCTAGATCATGACCATCATGATCATCATGATCTGGATCTTACGGAACGCCACTATCATTAACCAGTACTATGCGCAAAAATATGTCGTTTTGTCAGTTTCGATACTATCGCATTGTCAGTTGTATTAAACAGATCCCATGTGAACTATCTGCGAGATTTCCACTTCAGAAGATTAAAAGGAGAATGATCTTTCAGTACCGTCCAAGCAAATCCAAATAAGGAAAAATAGTTTAAATAACTATGCGAGACTATGCGAGATTCCGTAGAAAAATGTGCAGCCCCTTCAGTGGGATAGAGCTTTAACGTTTGAGTAGTTTTAATGATTATATCCAGTACCGTTTAATAATAATAATATTTTATTTCATTCATTATTCATAAACTTATCTTAGTAATTACACGACAAGAAAAAAAAAAAAAAAAAAAAAAAAAACAAATTAATTTTTTAGGGACATTAAATTTAAAAAAAATAATATTAATTAAAATGTTTATTGTGTCTCAAACGGTTACATTTACAAATGTGACTGAAACTGCCCCAGTGAGTAATTAATGATGCTTGTGTTGGGATTACTTCGCTCCTTCCCTTATATCTTGTGTTAAGTTGTAAATAAGTAGAAAAATGTCGGCCAAATTATGCGCAGTATATACGTCACGAATTTACTCATTTAGGGCTAAATGGAGAATTTCTTATTCTAAGTTGTTAATAATTCGAAAAAATCAGCTAACCTATACTTCCATGCTGATCTGGTAGCAAAAGAAAAACATAGAATGTATCAGCTGCTTATCATCGCGCGTCGTAAAGTCGACTATGGGAAACGTTACCTTCAGCATCTTACGTAAACAAACAATTATTTTAATTTGTCTGGTGATTAGGTTAGGTTGTCATAGTCAACCTTGTCCCGTAGCATTTAATGTAAAATCATATATTTAAAAATGTAGGTATAATATCTTGTTCTAAGTAAGTTGTAAATAAGTAAAAAAACACTCACAACTTATGCCAAATATCTAGTAGTTAATGTAAATTCATATTTAAATAAAAAAGAAAAAAAAAGTATGTAATCATGCACCTGGTTTCATCTCGAATTTACTCATTTATGGATATTATAAATATTTTAATTATAAGTTGTGAATAAGTAGAAAAGAAACCTTGGATGATGCAGCTATTATTATTATTAATACAAGCTGTAATGTGATGCTGTAAAAAAAGTAGGCACTCGAGGAATATGTACCAGTTTCAAAACTGACGGATTTCCTTGATGTGCAGTAGGTAGTTAAAATTTTACTTTTGACTAAGTCGTTGGCTTAAATAATTTATGAGTTCAACTAGTTATCAGATATTAGGAAAGATTTGGGGGAGACCTTTGCCCAGCAGTGTAGATTAAATGTAAAAAAAAACCAGCCAAGAGCGAGTCGGACTCGCACACAGGTGCCGAACAAATAATATTTTTTTTAAGGTACATTTTTAAACTAGGTATATAGTTTACACCTTATTACATACGTATTATAGGTTTTCCTGTAATCTATAAGTAAAAAACTATCTTTGTCTATTTAAAAAAAATTTGGCTCGGTGTTTTAGGAGAATTATAATAAGCCCTTTCATTTGATAAGTAGCACGGTACAGTTTGGAAAACTTTTTTTTAATTTTCCGATTTGCATCCCAAAAGTGACCATCATAATCGAAATCCATTTATTTTATTTTCACCTCCGTATTAGGGTCACAGATTCATGTGTACTACATTTCAACTTAATCGGTTCTGTAGATTCGGGGAAAGTTGACTGTGACAGACAGACAAGACAGACACACGAGTGTTCCTATAAGGGTTTCGTTTTTCATTCGGACTTTCGAAACCCTAAAAAAACTTTCAAGACTTGTTGCGCAATTGGGGTGCGGGTGATTTAATAGTCGTGATTAAGTTTAATTTTAAAATTTCATAAAACTGTACTAGGCTTTCTTTTATCCAAAATAAACAAATTGAATTTTTTATAACTAGATTTTCTTACTTTTATAATAATAATAATAAACTAGCTGGGCTGTTTTGTGACAAACTGTTGGGCAGTAGCGATCCCAGGGATCTCCCGGGAGAACAATCTTAAATTATCTTGGCTGGTTTGAAGAGGCCGGTATAATAGCAAAGCACTTGAGGCATTTCAACTTTGCCTCTGGGATGGTATCGCACTTCCAACTCAACTCTCGTTTCTCTTTAGGCAGTGTTGACTTATTCAGGTAGGCTATTAAGTAAACAAAATTCTTGAGATAGAATAGCTTGTTAGAGACTTTTTTTTTCTCGTAGAATGCGTAATAAAATACGTCGCATGCGCCACCCGTACCTATTTAAATGAAAATTAATTAGATTATTAGAAAAAGATTAATTTCTGTTTTTCTGCTTTTTAGACTGCGTTCACTTTGCATGTGTTTTATAGGATATTCCATCAAGCAAACGCAAACAAACATTTGATTCAAATCCTTCAACAAACTTTGAGTTCCTCGAACGACAATAGTAAAAAAATCTCAAAATGGATGTAAAAATTGTGCCATTAAAGTGCCGTGATTTACTGTTGACAATTCATTCAGCCGACTGCAGCAGTTTATGCACCTTATGTTTTAAGTGACATTAATTTTTTTTAAAGAACCAAGGATAAGTTGCATCTAGTGAGTACACTGGCATTTGAAGGATCGGGATAGTTCGTGCGTTTTTGTACAGGTGCGTACGAGAGAATTTTTTTTTTCAAAATGTTTCGTATCCAAAGTAGTAAGCTAAAGTGTCAAAAACGGCCGTTTTTGGTTCTTTTGCCTACTACTTTGGATACGAAACATTTTGAGACCTGTTTTAACAACGTAAAAATCCTGTCCAACAAAGTGACATCTTTGCTGAAAAAAAAAATTGAAAATAAATCACAATTATAGGAAAAATAAAACGATATCAGTTACTACCACATATTTATAGGAAACAGCAAAAACACATATGGAAAGAAAATGTTAAGAAATTCTTTAACATACAAAAAAAGTTTGAATTTGGTTTGGAAAAATAATATACCTACCACGGTGCGAAATCCTCGATGAGACTCGATGGGTACTTTTGGCAAGTTTTTTTTTGTGGAGTACCTTAGTTATCTCTGATGCCATTCGGGAAATTGTGATATCAAGAATTAAATATTAGAAAATACTAATTGCGGCTCTGCATTGCTGAAGATAGTTGAGTCACAGTCTTTAACGTGCGTTACATTTCCATACCAAAATCTCAAGCCTGAAATAAATTATTTGCCCCGTATTAGCTACCACACTCCAAAAAATGGAAGTTTTTTCTTGCATTTTTCTGCTCAATATAATAAACCTTAATAAATATAAACATTACCATGTGATTAGTTTAAACACTGAATACAGGTCCATATTTCAACATTTGCTTCCCGGTAGAAGGGTGGGTGGGTGGTAAGGTGCAGACTAATCATTTAAAGGAGATTTTGTCGTATATACAATTGAATTTGATGGAAGAGACGTACATTATCTTGAATTCAGAATTCACTAAATAGTATTTAAACTAAGCATATAGTAAGCGAGTTTTTTATCATGGCTTTAAGCGTGTGGATTTCAGCTTAGTGATGAATGATTTAGTCTCTGTTGACAACTAGACGCAAGTTCCCTGGTATTGCTGGTCGCCATAGACCGCGGAGACCACTTACCGTCAGGTGGATCACCTGCTTGTTAGTCACTCTATAACATTAGAAAATAGCATCAGTTGCCCCGTGTGGTGTCAGCAAAGAATAACGACACCCTGTTTCTTCCCGTGGGTGTCGTAAGAGGCGACTAAGGGATTCATAAAGCTACATATGCACTGACAAGCGGCTTGCTTAGCGCCTAGAACTTAGTAACATAGGCAAGTATGTTTGGTTTGTCGACTCGCGAAGGCACCAAGCGCTCAGTACGGCCACTTGCGAAAGTTCTAGACCGATCGTTTAGCCTCGGTCTAGATGTTAAGCAAGCTACCTGTCAGTACAAACGTAGTCTTGGAGGATGGACAGCAGCGATCTTAAGTCAAATCACCCATCACTAAGCTAAGAGAAACATGCGTATATCCCAAAATCCAAGTATCCAAATTTCTTATATTAATAATTCATCAACAGCATCATCTCATATTATTTGCACAGAACTATCATCCAACGTAAAATATAAAGTGGTATACCGCCTTTTCAGTAAAAGTGGATGTGACCTTTGTTTTTATATGACTTAGTAATAAATACTAATAATAAATTTATTTACTCACAACAAAGCATTGTTGTACACCTTAAAAATACAGTTGTACAAATTAAGTACTATATCTACTAATTTAATAAACGTATTTAGTGTTAAAAACAAATACGAAAGGTTTAAAAAAAATCAGTGAACCTAGATCATGACCATCATGATCATCATGATCTGGATCTTACGGAACGCCACTATCATTAACCAGTACTTTGCGCAAAAATATGTCGTTTTGTCAGTTTCGATACTATCGCATTGTCAGTTGTATTAATTCAAGAAAAGATGGCCACAGAAGTGATCAATCAAAATAAAGAGGAAATCAATAACATTCTAAATAAACAAAAACAAACGAATATATACTGCAGAAATATTGCAACAGAAAGTTTTCGAAAAAAGTGAGATCTTTGTTGAAAATAAAAATTGCCGATAATTCACAATTACAGGAAAAATAAAACGATATCAGTTACTACCACATTTTTATAGGAAACAGCAAAAACACATAGGGAAAGAAAATACTAAGAAATACTTTAACTTACAAAGTTAGTTTGAATTTGGTTTGGAAAAATATTATTCCTACCAAGGTGCGAAATCCTCGATGGGACTCGATGGGTACTTTTGGCCAGTTTTTTTTTTTGTGTAGTACCTTAGTTATCTCTGATGCCATTCGGGAAATTGTGATATCAAGAATCAAATATTAGAAAATACAAATTGCGCCCCTGCATTGCTGAAAATAGTTGAGTCACAGTCTTTAACGTGCTTTACATTTCCATACCAAAATCTCAAGTCTAAAATAAATAATTTACCCCGTGTTAGCTACCACTTTCCAAAAAATGGAAGTTTTTTTTTGAATTTTTCTGCTCAATATAATAGACCAATAAATATAAACATTACCATGTGATTAGTTTAAACACTGAATGCAGGTCCATATTTCAACATGTGCTTCCCGGTAGAAGGGTGGGTGGGTGGTAAGGTGCAGACTAATCATTTCAAGGAGATTTTGTCGTATATACAATTGAATTTGATGGAAGAGACGTACATTATCTTGAATTCAGAATTCACTAAATAGTATTTAAACTAAGCATATAGTAAGCGAGTTTTTTATCATGGCTTTAAGCGTGTGGATTTCAGCTTAGTGATGAATGATTTAGTCTCTGTTGACAACTAGACGCAAGGTCCCTGGTGTTGCTGGTCGCCATAGACCGCGGAGACCACTTACCGTCAGGTGGACCACCTGCTTGTTAGTCACTCTATAACATTAGAAAATAGAATCAGTTGCCCCGTGTGGTGTCGGCAAAGAATAACATCACCCTGTTTCTTCCCGTGGGTGTCGTAAGAGGCGACTAAGGGATTCATAAAGCTACATATGCATTGACAGGCGGCTTGTTTAGCGCCTAGACCTTAGTAACATAGGCAAGTATATTTGGTTGGTCAACTCGCGAAGGCACCAAGCGCTCAGTACGGCCACTTGCGAAAGTTCTGGAACGATCGTTTAGCCTCGGTCTAGATGTTAAGCAAGCTACCTGTCAGTACAAACGTAGTCTTGGAGGATGGACAGCAGCGATCTTAAGTCAAATCACCCATCACTAAGCTAAGAGAAACATGCGTATATCCCAAAATCCAAGTATCCAAATTTCTTATATTAATAATTCATCAACAGCATCATCCCATATTATTTGCACAGAACTATCATCCAACGTAAAATATAAAGTTGTATACCGCCTTTTCAGTAAAAGTGGATGTGAGCATTGTTTTTATATGACTTAGTATTTAAATACTGATAATAAATTTATTTACTCAAAACAAAGCATTGTTGTACACCTTAAAAATACAGTTTTACAAAATAAGTACTATCTCTCTACTAATTGAGTAAACGTATTTAGTGTCAAAAACAAATACAAAAGGTTTAAAAAAAATCAGTAGACCTAGATCATGACCAACATGATCATCATGATCTGGATCTTACGGAACGCCACTATCATTAACCAGTACTATGCGCAAAAATATGTCGTTTTGTCAGTTTCGATACTATTGCATTGTCAGTTGTATTAAACAGATCCCATGTGAACTATCTGCGAGTTTTCCACTTCAGAAAATTAAAAGGAGAATGATCTTTCAGTACCGTCCAAGCAAATCCAAATAAGGAAAAATAGTTTAAATAACTATGCGAGACCATACCATGGGTCAGTGGGATAGAGCTTTAACGTTTGAGTAGTTTTAATGATTATATCCAGTACCGTTTAATAATAATAATATTTTATTTCATTCATTATTCATAAACTAATCTTAGTAATTACACGACAAGAAAAAAAAAAAAAAAAAAAACAAACAAATTAATTTTTAGGGACATTAAATTTAAAAAAAAATAATATTAATTAAAATGTTTATTGTGTCTCAAACGGTTACATTTACAAATGTGACTGAAACTGCCCCAGTGAGTAATTAATGATGCTTGTGTTGGGGTTACTTCGCTCCTTCCCTTATATCTTGTGTTAAGTTGTAAATAAGTAGAAAAATGTCGGCCAAATTATGCGCAGTATATACGTCACGAATTTACTCATTTAGGGCTAAATGGTGAATTTCTTATTCTAAGTTGTTAATAATTCGAAAAAATCAGCTAACCTATACTTCCATGATGATCTGGGAGCAAAAGAAAAACATAGAATGTATCAGCTGCTTATCATCGCGCGTCGTAAAGTCGACTATGGGAAACGTTTACTTCAACATCTTACGTAAACAAACAATTATTTTAATTTGTCTGGTGATTAGGTTAGGTTATCACAGTCAACCTTGTCCCGTTGCATTTAATGTAAAATCATATATTTAAAAAAGGAGGTATAATATCTAGTTCTAAGTAAGTTGTAAATAAGTAAAAAAAACACTCACAACTTATGCCAAATATCTAGTAGTTAATGTAAATTCATATTTAAATAAAAAAAAAAAAAAAGTATGTAATCATGCACCTGGTTTCTTCTCGAATTTACTCATTTAGGGATATTATAAATATTTTAATTATAAGTTGTGAATAAGTAGAAAAGAAACCTTGGATGATGCAGGTATTACAAGCTGTAATGTGATGGTGTAAAAAAAGTAGGCACTCAAGGAATATGTACCAGTTTCAAAGCTGACGGTTTTCCTTGATGTGCAGTAGGTGGTTAAAATTTTACTTTTGACTTCGTCGTTAGCTTAAATAATTTATGAGTTCAACTAGTTATCAGATATTAGGAAAGATTTGGGGGAGACCTTTGCCCAGCAGTGTAGATTAAATGTAAAAAAGAACCAGCCAAGAGCGAGTCGGACTCGCACGCAGGTGCCGAACAAATCATATTTTTTTTAAGGTACGTTTTTAAACTAGGTATATAGTTTACACCCTATTAGATACTTATTATAGGTTTTCCTGTAATCTATAAGTAAAAAACTATGTTTGTCTATTTAAAAAAAAATTTGGCCCGGTGTTTTAGGAGATTTATAGTAAGCCCTTTCATTTGATAAGTAGCACGGTACAGTTTGGAAAACTTTTTTTTTAATTCTCCGATTTGCTCCCCAAAAGTGACCACCATAATCGAAATCCATTTATTTTATTTTCACCTCCGTATTAGGGTCACAGATTCATGTGTACTACATTTCAACTTAATCGGTTCTGTAGATTCGGGGACAATTGACTGTGACAGACAGACAAGACAGACACACGAGTGTTCCCATAAGGGTTTCGTTTTTCATTCGGACTTTCGAAACCCTAAAAAACTTTCCAGACTTGTTGCGCAATTGGGGTGCGGGCGATTTAATAGTCGTGATTAAGTATAATTTTAAAATTTCATAAAACTGTACTAGGCTTTCTTTTATCCAAAATAAACAACGTGAATTTTTTATAACTAGATTTTCTTACTTTTATAATAATAATAATAAACTAGCTGGGCTGTTTTGTGGAAAACTGTTGGGCAGTAGCGATCCCACGGATCTCCCGGGAGAACAATCTTAAATTATCTTGGCTGGTTTGAAGGGGCCGGTATAATAGCAAAGCACTTGAGGCAATTCAACTTTGTCTCTGGGATGGTATCGCACTTCCAACTCAACTCTCGTACGGCTTTAGGTAGTGTTGACTTAATCAGGTAGGCTATTGAGTAAACAACATTCTTGAGATAGAATAGACTTGTTAGAGACTTTTTGTTTTTCTCGTAGAATGCGTAATACGAGTAGTATACGTCGTATGCGCCACCCAGTACCTATTTAAATGAAAATTAATTAGATTATTAGAAAAAGATTAATTTCTGTTTTTCTGCTTTAGACTGCGTTCACTTTGCATGTGTTTTATAGGATATTCCTTCAAGCAAACGCAAACAAACATTTGATTCAAATCCTTCAACAAACTTTGAGTTCCTCGAACGACAATAGTAAAAAAAAATCACAAAATGGATGTAAAAAATTGTGCAATTAAAGTGCCGTGATTTACTGTTGACAATTCATTCAGCCGACTGCAGCAGTTTATGCACCTTATGTTTTAAGTGACATTAATTTTTTTTAAAGAACCAAGGATAAGTTGCATCAAGTGAGTACACTGGCATTTGAAGGATCGGGATAGTTCGTGCGTTTTTGTACAGGTTCGTACGAGAGAATTTCATGCACAAACGAATACAAAGTTAGCACAGCTTCAGCCGCGCGTAGCCCCAAGGGTAGATACTAGGTTTATTTAAGAAATGTTATATTTAGGTGCGAGTCAAACTCACGGTAAGATAGGTATAATATATTTAGAGGAAGTATATACAAGGTGTAAAGTTGAAGTATCTGAAATAATAATGCTACTAAAATTCAAAGGAACCATAATAATATGGTTCTTAGAAAGAAGATGACGGAGTATAAACTCCATCATCTTCCTTCTTTTTATGAACTACTACATAAAAAATACAAAAAAAAAGAAAAAAAAAATCTAACCTAACTAACTAAATACTGGTTACTAATTCCTTCTTTTTATGATCCAATGTTAATAGATCAATGGTGTTATGGGCAGATTACATTGTATTTTATTATTATTAAACATTAAAAGGTTTATTTATTTATTTTATCTAGGTATACTTTATTCTATTCTATAATCAGTTGAATTTGATGGATGACACGCTAATACGTATTAAGTTATAATCGTCCGTTTGGTGTCGGACGTAAAGAATAGTACCATCCCATCACTTCCCGTGGGTGTCGTAAGAGGCGACTGAGGGACTCATCAGAGAATGGGCAGCGACATTCCCTGTGCATTGTAAAAACCACACAGCGATTGCCATCCCGCCCAGCATGCGTAGCAATTATGACAAACGCAACAATTATTAGGAAAAACAAAACGAATGTCGTTTGAGTAAAAATTGTACCATTAATAGTTAGGGTATTTTCCCTACCCGGGCCTGCGGACGGCGAGTAGTGGGTAACTCGCCGTCCGATCAGCACCAGGCCCGAGAGTCGACGGCGCGTAGTGTTCCACGCGCGCCTCAAAGAGTTGTCAGCCAAAGGAAGGGGCCTGCCACGGCCGGTGCCTGCCCGGGGGTGGAGGATAAATTCGAAAGAGTTACCTCGCCCCCGGGCACTCGAGGCAGGGAGGAACAGGGGTGGGTTTTAGTCAGTAAGGGTCTGACACACCCTTCCGCTCCACCCTAGAGCGGAAGAAGTCATTGGATGATTTCCCACCCCCCAAAAAAAAAAAAAAAAAAGGGTATTTTCCCTCTGAAACTTTCCACCTTGTATATGTACTCGTATTTAAATAAATAAGCTGTAGTCATAATAATTAGGAATAGTTAGGGTTAGCTCCAGTAATGCACCAGCCTATTATCAAAATTTTTGAAAGAAAGAAAGAATAAATTTTATTGAACACAGTTGAGACAATAACTGATTTACTTGTGGGATTATGTTCACCGTCTGCATTATACATACACAATAAGTTACGTTAAACCTTCTGAACGTTGTTCATTTGTTTAAGGGTCTACTACCTGCCAAGTGGCGTATCATTGAATAAAAATTCGTAGCATAGCATAGAAAGTAAATATTAAGGAATCCAACGTCACGTTTGTTACAAAGAGGATTAAGTATTTTTACGTTGTTAAAATAGGTTTCAAAAGGTTTCGTATCCAAAGTAGTAAGCTAAAGTGTCAAAAACGGCCGTTTTTGGTTCTTTTGCCTACTACTTTGGATACGAAACATTTTGAGACCTGCTTTAACAACGTAAAAATAGTTTATCTTCTTTGTAACAAACGTGACGTTGGATTCTTTAATATTTATTTTCTAAGCTATGCTAAGATGTTTTATTTAATGAGGGTGCCATTTGGCTTGTAGTAGGGCCTTAATATGTACATATAAATTAAGGAATAAACGGGATGTCGATATCACAATTATTATATCTTGAGTTATAAATGGTGTTACTAACCCGACTTTATTTTATATATTAAGATTATTGAGTCATGTGAAAAACATCGTTAAATACACGTTGGCTATTGTCATTGCACTGTTGGCTCTGTGACGCTCTTGCCTACGGCTCATGCGTCAATTCAGCCACGGCTGCAATGAGAAAGTTGGTCCATTTGCATCAAAATGTAATAGTTGCGGCCTGTGGGCGGGTGACCTTGGGGCTGAGCCGTCGCACACATGCAAAAGTGATGTTTTAAGTGGAGAAATAATACTTACTGGTGCATTATTAGGAGGTGTTATAAAATTTAAGAATAATTACCTCAAAGGTAAATAAGCACATAAAACTCTTAAATAACTGGAATATCACAATGTCTCCACCGACTAGTAGTTGTAAATAATAAAAAAAATTAGATATGTTTAAAATAAATTGTACAATTAATTCATTGTAAAAATCTGACGAGATGTAGCCACTTTGTTAATACAATAACAATTTATTTAGGTAGGTACTAGCTTCTGCCAGCGGCTTTCGCTCGCGTGGAATTAGTACTTGTATAGATTTATAGCCTATGTGCTTTTCCAGACTATAATTTAACTCTAACGACATATTTGCTTTAACAGAAGTTGTGAAACCGCCATATATTTATTACCCACTGAAAAGTTATCTGACGATTGAAAAATTGATCGTAAGCCAATCACTATACCTACATTACAATTATTAATGGAACCCGAATAATTATCAAAAACCAATGAATTTATATTTCAACTAAGTTCTTTACTAAACATAACCACACCATCTAGTCGGGCTGTCAATCTTTATTCGTGCACGATAGCAAGCACACACGCGCTCACTATTAAACTCGCGGAATAAAAGGTAATATTCACATATTAATTATCATACATATTCCATTTATTTATTTGTATATACATAATCATTACATTTTTAAATATTTAAATAAAAACATTTAAAAATATAAAAATAGTATCCCAACGGTATCGGGAACAGGGTTCAAGCTACCGGCGGTCAGGGCTCCAGAGAGAGGAACTGCCGCCTGACGAGAGCCTCCTGAGGTGTTGGTCGAGGCTCGTGGCTATAAGGCCATTGGCTGACACGACTATCGGCACAATGATCACTGAGTCCACATCCCACATGTCGACAACTTCGCGAGCCAAGTCAAGATACTTGATTTGTTTATCTTTCTCAGCTTTCACAAGGTTCTCGTCATGCGGGACGGTTATGTAAACAATCATTGCACGTCTCTCGATTCGGTCCACCACCCCTATACCAGGCTCATTGGCTACAATTGTACTGTCAGTGATGATGGACCAATCCCAGTACAATGAGATATGACCATTATCGAGAACTGGGTCGGGCACCTGTAATTGTAAAAGTAATTGCACAGACAAAACCTTCATTTCCCCAAAGAGGTCATCGACGCGCAGCTAGGCTACGGACGATAGTTGGTCTACATCGGGCCCATGTAGGGCCCGGAAAAACCTCCGTGAAGTTCCTTACTCTGTCATACTTCCCTGCGATCGTTAGTGTCAAGCACTAGAGGTTTGCACCAGTTCTCGTTAGCCAAGAAGAGTGGAGTAAGGCCCTTGTCCAACGTCACTACATTTCGATGCATACCCACGTCAGCAGCTAGGAAATTATATATATTATTATTATAATATTGGAAATTGAAGACTATCAACATAAAATCAAGAAGCTGGAATATTAAAGCAGAAGTAAACGTCGTAGAATCATAATTGAATCTTCACCTGATTCTGGTATGTATTGTATTTACAACTACCATCAATTATAAATTATTTAATGGTGCCACCTAATCCTGCGAGGATTACAGGCGCGTTGTTATATTGTGATACCTATTATGTTTCTGATGCTTATGTGGTATTCATTTAGTACGGTTTTTTGCCGGTGTTTAAGTAACGTCTGCTCAAGGCTCAGGAGCTTTTAAATTAAAACCTAGCTACCCCAAGTACTGCACAACATGGGACCCACAGATTGTTCTAAATTATATTTATAATTTGTATCCCAATACAACCCTTTGTAGGCAGTACTGCCCAATGCGTGCAAACATTATCTTTGATAAAGCTTGAAGATATAACAGTAAAATCAAATGATATAAATATAGCCCTTAAAAACATTATGAAAACATCCGTGGCAGGTCGTGATAAACCGACCTTATTCCTGCCGTACTTTATAGAAAACCTTAACATCGGCCGCAACTGCTCTCGAAGATTATCTCCACCTAACAGACAAAGACCGACCTGCTAATGTATCCGATCTCTTAATCACTGTGAAGCGCCCCTACAAGGGCGCGACAGCACAGACAATAAGCAGATGGATAAAGCAGATATTGGCCGAGAGCGGTGGGGGCGTTCAGCGCGCACAGTACGCGGCACGCCGCCACATTCGCGGCCGCCGCGCGCCGCGGTCAAAGTCTCCGTCGACATAACAAGGAAAGCCGCGGGATGGATTAAGGCGTCTAAGGTTTTTGCGCAATATTATCAACATCCTATTATTATTTAATTATTATAAAAAAAATATAGACGACAATAACTTTGCTCAAGCGATCTTCCATGATCAAGTTAACGAGAACTTTCATCTGTCATTGCTGTGTGCGCCATACTCTAAAAAAACTTCTGTTAAAACTTTGTTTTTTAATAACGTCAATGAAAAAATGTAGTAGAAAATCTATGTAAACTACATACTATTTCATGCCTGAATAAAAAACGCACGGCAACAATTATCAACATATTTGTTTTTAATTTATCAATCGCGAAACTTTTCTCTTAACATCTACCTGGTTGTAATATGTCTTCGAATGAAGCGACTCATATAATATTGATAGAACTTCGCTAATGAAGCTCGTTTAATCATTTATATAATAACTTAACATCAAAATCTATCAAGCCGGGCATGCCAAAGGTATAGTCATACATACAAAATACAGACATAGTCTCGAAAAATACTACCCTTCTGAAGCAGTCGGGTAGTACCTACATAACCTATTTATAGTAATTTAGATCGAAAAAAAAACCTGATTTTTATTTATCTTTTCGATTTATATTCTTTACCATTAAAAGATCCACCATAAAAAATACTCGATTATGAGCCTAACTTATAAATAAGATTTACACACATTGACCTGATATTAAAAGTGGCCAAAATTCTTTGCTTTAAGTAGCTGTATATACCTAAATAATTATGAAATTGTAAGGAATCAAACAAAACCAAGTACCGTTTGTAATGTGTGTGTACCGTTAATAATAGGAATTTTAAGATACGAGTATAATTAGGTAATAAGCCTAAAAGACGACGCATGCGCAAGACTCTTAAAAATATTGAGTAACTAGATGACCCAGTGAACTTCATTACACTTTATTGATTCGATTGCAACTCTTTTTTATATTATTTTATTGATAACAAAAATAAAATCAAATCGGTAGAGGCATTTCCAAATTAATTATTATGCAGAGTTACTTTCAATGAATTGATTTTGATTTAAATAATCGAAAAAAGAAGTTATCCAGGTGGTTATTATACATACTGGTCGGAATAAAGGTGGAGTTAATTCAAATGATTTCATTCAGACTAGTAAGTCCATATTATGTTAGTAGCAATAAACTTAAGTCAGTCAATGTTAGTCACAAAATTTAATTTAAGTAAAAAAATAAAATAAGATATAGTAAGAAAAGATAAGAAAAATCAAATCGGATCACTAAACAGGGTTCAGATCCTCTCTGTAATATGCTGTACCACAATGTATGTGTAAATAATTAATTATAATCAATTAAAACTAATAATATCTAAGAGTAGTAGAGTTATTTGTGGAAGAGCTCGCCCGGGGAAGTACTACCGCCATTCCTGTCACTGCCACTAGCATTACTGTGTGGTTTGGTATGGTTGCCGGCGTTATTACAGGCACAAGAGACATTCCAGCCATATCTCTAGGATGGCAACACATCAGCACTGCCACCGTTATTCCAGAGCACTAGAGGAGATGCTATGACGTGTCGTTGCCATGCATGCGCTGTGCCAAAAGGATACCTAGTGCTATTCGTCCTGTAGATATAGCTCTGTTTTGCTCATATAACGAATGGCATCGGCACGTAAGGCTGATGTCCTTAACGGCGGTAACCATTTATCATCAGGTGGACCGCCCGTTGTTGCCATCCAAAATTAGCATATATCTAGTTAGCTTAAATATAATACCATGTCATAAATGTAGGTTTATTACAATGATTTAGTAAGTAATGAATAAGAGCTCTAAAAATGCAAATCGGATCACAAAACAGGGTTCGGATCCACTTTGTAATATGCTGAACAACAAAATAGGTGTAAATAATCAATTATAACTAAAAATATCTAAGAGTAGTAGAGTTATTTGTGCGAGAACTCGTCCGGGGAAGTACTACCACCATTCCTGTCTCTGCCACCAGCATAACTGTGTGGCTTGGTATGGTTGCCGGCATAATTACAGGCACAAGAGACATTCCAGCCCTGTCTCTGGGATGGCAAAACATCGACAAGGCCACTGGTATTGCAGAGGACTAGAGGCGATGCTATGACGATTTCTTACAGATGATTTCTTTGCAGTGGATTCATGATGTCAATGGCAATTGCCATCATGAATCCGCTGTGAAGGAAGGACAGTGCTATTGATCCTGTACAGCTCTGTCTCGCTACACGGACATGCAAGGCTGATGGCCTTAACGGCGGTAACTATTTATCACCAGGTGGATCGCCGGTTTTTTGCCATTCAATTTAGCTTATATCTAGTTAGCATAGTTATCTATAATACCATATCACAATTAAGGTATATTACATAATAATGTCATTTTATATAGAAATATGTTTTGTTCAATTTTAGGGCGTTTTGAGCGATGGAATTTTTCTGTTAAGTGGAAAAGATGATATCCGTCAAGTGGCTGCCGCCAGTGTTGATTTCTGCCCGTTTTATCGCATTTTCCATTACTTTTCGCAAAATTTCCGGTGATAACTGTTTGCATTCCTGTCGAATATTCTCATTAAGGGCTGCGATTGTCTGAGGTTTGTTGGCATAAGCCCGCGGCTTCAAGTAGCCCCAAAGAAATAAGCCCTGGATGAAAAAAAAAAACAAAAAGTTCACGCTGCGCCAACACTACCGACCGATTATTGTTTAAAAAAAATCGAATTATTGCGGAGTAAAGCGCTCCATTGCTTGTCTGCAGCTGTCTAGTTCACAAATGTCTAATATGATTAACATACGACGCCATTTACAAAAATTATAACATCTTCCGATTAATTATTTTATATAGAAATCTTTTATTTTTCAAGTTTAGGGCGTTGTCTTGGACGATATTGTGGGTTCTAATGGGACGATATTTTTGATGGCAGAATATCTAGCATGAAAACTACCCTTAGGTACATAGGTGAATATAAATTCATCCTATTTATTTTTATCCTTTTTTAATAGTGTATTCTTTAATGTTTTTAGCTAAATTTAAAATTTGCCAAGCTGCTTAACAGTTGGTCGTAGGTAGACTAGTGTTTACGTTTTTTTAAAAAAAAGAAAATAAAGATAAAAAAAGAAAAATTTAGTCGTAAGTGTGTATATGTAGGTAAGCACTGTCGTAGAAGAAAACGAAAAATGAAATCAAATCAGTAAAGCCATTTCCAAATTTATTGTACACGAGTTACTTTCAATATAATTCATTGACTTTGATTTAATTAATCGTAAAAAGAAGCTATCCAGGTGGCTACGTCCTGTCAGAATGAGGGCGGACTGAATGCCTTAGTCATTAAGTTTTCTTTTGCTTTGTATTTTATATTTTGGAAAAGAAAACGTCACTGGCCAACATTTTTTTTAATAAAGCGTTTTAATACGGCAAAAATGTACTAAAAATCTACTTTCAGAATCAGCGTTAATGTCACGCTTCGTATTTAATTATAACTATTATATATAAAATCTATACTAATATTATAAAAAGTTAAAGTTTGTAAGTTTGTTTGTAAGAAGTGATCTCTGGAACTGTTGAACAGATTTCAAATATTCGTTCACCACTGGAAAGTTAAATTATTTGTGAATGCTTTAAATATTTTCGAAATCCAAGTGGTCGAAGTCGCGTGCGGGGTGCTGGTAATATTGGGTTTCCATCTATGAAATTGGCGTTTTTTCTCACAAATTGAGAAGCTCGTCACTTATATAAATTAAAATATTCATCAATTGCTTGATATTCTATCAAATAATGACCGTCATAGACAACTGCCAATAGTAAAAAAACCTTAAAAATGAGTCCTCTTTTTGTTAGCAGAAATGAAACCACTATTTGTTTTAACTTAGAAATAACGTGTTTTTGTTGTTTAATCTAAGTGGGATACGTTATTTTAGCTTTTAAACATTATTGCATAAAAGTTTTAAAACATTAGTGTTCTAGTTGTTAAATAAATGAAGAAAATGTTAGTATGAAATATGCAACTTCTTTAAAATTCTCCATACAAAACGCTGATTTTATAGGTGGGGACCTAATATATAAAAAAAAAACACATTTAGTTTTTATTCTATATTTCCAATTAATTAGATAAATGTTCTTTCCGTATAACATTACTAGAACTATTACATTTAAAAATACGTGCCAAATCATTCCAGCCGTTCAGAAGTGATGCGCTTATTTGCATTTAATTTAAATTAGGTATAAGATCTAGTGAGAAAATAATATGAGCTTTTAAATTGCAAAGTGGATCACGAGGGTTCAGATCTTCTCTGTAATAGGCTGTACAAAAAAGTAGGTGTAAATAATTAATTGTAAGCAATGATAACTTTAAATATATAAGAGTAGTAGAGATCTTTGTGCAAGAGCTCGCCCGGGGGAGTACTACCGCCATTCCTGTCTCTGCCACCAGCATAACTGTGTGGCTTGGTATGGTTGCCGGCATAACTACAGGCACAAGAGACATTCCAGCCCTGTCTCTGGGATGGCAAAACATCGGCAATGCCACTATTATTGCAGAGGACTAGAGGCGATGCTATGACTATTTCTTTACAGCGATTTCATGATGGCAATAGCAATTGCCATCATGAATCCGCTGTAAAGAAAGGATAGTGCTATTTATCCTGTAATGCTCTGTTTAGCTCACACAATGAATGGCACCTGGCATGCACGGCTGATGTCCTTAACGGCGGTAAACATTTATCATCACGTGGACCCGTTTTTTGCCATCCAATTTAGCATAATTATATCTATTTAGCGTAAAGTATCCTATGAGTGTAATTGCACTCGAAAATAAAGTATTATTATTATTATAAATATAGTAACATATCATTATTATAGATTGATTGCATAATAATGTCATTTTATATAGAAATCTTTTATTTTTCAAGTTTAGGGCGTTGTCATGGGTGATATTGTGGGTTCTAATGGGACGATATTTTTGATGGCAGAATATCTAACATGACAACTACCCTTAGGTACATAGGATGAATATAATTTCATCCTATTTATTTTTATCCTTTTTTAATAGTTTTTTCTTTAATGTTTTAGTTAAATTTAAAATCTGCGAAGCTGCATAGCAGTTGGTCGTAGGTAGACTAGTATTTACGTTTTTTTTTTTAAAGAAAAGAAAGAATTTAAAAGAAAAACAAATAATAATCGTAAGTGTGTAAATACAAGCCACAGACATTCCGAATCAATTACAATTAAGATAATTTAGCTCATGTATAAGTTATGTACATATTGCGAATGGGTTATATTTTTAAGGCAAGGGCAGGCCGTAGGCACTGCGGACGCCTAGCTTCGCGGTTATTGTCTAGTGATATCCAGCTGCTTCCTTGTTGTACAATCAGTAACCCTGTACTACCAGACCACTCAAAAAAAATGCAGGGCCTATGCGGTCAACAAAAAAGTCGATTGGCTGGCACTCAGCATGCACGGCTGATGTCTTTAACGGTGGTAACCATTTATCATCAGGTGGACCCGTTTTTTACCATCCAATTTAGCATAATTATATCTGTCATAATTATATGTATTTAGCGTAAAGTATCCTATGAGTGTAATTACACTCAAAAATAAAGTATTATAATTTTTATAAACATAGTAACATATCATTATTATAGATTAATTGCATAATAATGTCATTTTATGTAGAAACTTTTATTTTTCAAGTTTAGGGCGTTGTCATGGACGATATTGTGGGTTCTAATGGGACGATATTTTTGATGGCAGAATATCTAACATGACCATAGGATTAGGTACATAGGATGAATATAATTTCATCCTATTTATTTTTATCCTTTTTTAATAGTTTTTTCTTTAATGTTTTTATTTAAATTTAAAATCTGCCAAGCTGCATAGCAGTTGGTCGTAGGTAGACTAGTATTTACGTTTTTTTTTATAGAAAAAAAAATGAAAAAAAATATATACATCGTAAGTGTGTAAATATAAGGCACAGACATTCCGAATCAATTATAATTAAGATAATTTAGCTTATCTATAAGTTATGTACATATTGTGAATAGGTTACATTTTTAGGGCAGGGCAGGCCGTAGGCACTGCGGACGCCTAGCTTCGCGATTATTGTCTAGTGAGATCCAGCTGCTTCTTTGTTGTACAGTCAGTACCTTGTACTACCAGACCACTCAAAAAAAAATGCAGGGTCTATGCGGTCAACAAAAAAGTCGATTCACACTACTTATACTGATACTTTTACACAAAATCTAAACTAATACAAAATATTTCGCTAATCTGCTTTGTAGCATTTCATGAAAGCAAAAGTAGAGCTAATATTCTTTAAATTACTTCTGTATCAAATTACTTTACAGTTTATGTAAATTATATAATGTATGATGGTGACTGGAGAGCTTACAAAAAAATATACCTTATTCATTCGATAAATTACAGTTGCTCCCCAAGAATGTAATATTCTGTTTTCTCACATTTAGCAGTCATTATAAACGAGAATTCAAAAAAAGTGCTAACGTCTTACGTCAATCCCGAATCCCAGCATTATGCTGAGCGATCCCTGTTTTGTGCGGTTGCGACTCATATTTTCTCTTTTAGTCAAAAGTTTTTTTTTAAAGGAGGAGGTTCTATGTTCGACTGTATATTTTTTTTTTAATGTCCACCGATTTCTCTGTCATTTGTAGACCGATTTTAAAAATTATTTTTGAGCCGAATAAATATACTCTCCAGGTGGTTCCATATAAATTTTATCGAAATTGTTTTAGCGCTTTTTGAAAAACTGAACAAAAACGAAAAATACATATACCTCGATGACGTTTTGGTTTTCTCCAATTACGAGTATGTTTAAATTCCATGTTCGATGTCATTGGGGTTGTTAGTTCTGGGGTATAACAACTAAAAAGTTTAAAATAAAAAACTTAAAAAAAACCGACTTCCAAAAAAGACAATACACTAAAAATTGAAAAATAACTTTAATTTCGGAATTCGGTGTCAAATAACGAAGAAATGAAATACAAATACCGACTTCCGAAATTAAATTTATTTTATAATTTTCAGTGTATTTTCTTTTTTGGAAGTCGGTTGTTTTTTTTTTTTAAGTTTTTTATTTGTAGGTACAATAAATAGTTTTTTTTTCTTTTGCCATACCATCTTAGAGTGCCGCTATTGTATTAAAAGCCTAACTCCTTGTATTGTACAACTTATACAAATATCAAATGCATTTTTGTTCACGAAATTGTTCTTGGTTACTAGTTAATTCAAATTATGGGAGGACGACTTGAAGTCTGCCACATGTCATATTTGTAAACATGAATGTAAGACATTCTTTAAAAAATATTGTACCCATTAACGTTGAATTAATAAAATTATTAAAGTAGGTAGTGCGTATTTTGGCCGGTTGTTCGTAGGAATCTCGCTAGACACTAGGTATTAAGTGAGGTAACCATCAGTGCATATGTAAAAAAAAAAAAAAAAAAAAGAAAAAAAAAAAAAAAAAAAAAAAAAAAAAAAAAAAAAAAAAAAAAAAAAAAAAAATAAAAAAAGAAAAAAAAAAAAAAAAAAAAGTACAGACGTTCGAATTTTCACGAAATTTAATAAAATTATAATTAGTGCGAATACTGATTAAGTTTACTACAGTACTTAGTCTACAACCATCGTATTACCGGTACTCACGTTTGTGGCACATTTATGTGACATAAACACTTCACAAACACCACCTGCCAGCTGATCACTTAACTGTCACTATTTTACTAGTCAGCACTCAACAAAACAACAATGTCACAATATGCCGATGTACTTGCTGCTCAGAAAACTCTAGAGGAAAACTTTTTGAGGAAGATGGGTGAACTTGAAGCGCAGATACAGAGTGCCGGGCCTGCCAAAGCGAACACTGTGGCTAAGATAGCCGATGAGTTTCGTGCTTTCCGTGAGCTCATATTCTCCATGTTTGGACTGCTCCGTACCCAAATCAACGAGTGTGCCAAACAAATTGATGCTGTGGAGACCAGGCACCGGCGGAAGGCGTTGGTTTTTCAGGGACTTGCCGAAGTGGAGAATGAGGATAGCACGGCAGAAATCTTGGATGTTCTAAATTCAAGGCTTGCCCTCAAGAACCTCACAGCGTCATCAATTAAAGCTTGCCACAGACTTGGGGCCCCTAGCAAAGAGCATCACAGGCCTATTCTCGTTAGGTTCACTAGTGTTGACATCAAGGCTTCAGTTTGGAGGGCTAAGTCAGGACTAAAAGGTACCAAAATATCCATAAAGGAGTTCCTGACCAGGGCCAGGCAGTTTGTCTTTGGGAAGGCGCGTGAGCACTTTGGAATGCGAGCGTGCTGGACTCAAGACGGCGTCATCCTTGTCAAGTCGTCCGACGGCATCCGGCACAAGATCACAAGTTCTGACGAGCTCAAGCCTTTGATAAGCAAGTATCCCAAGACGCCGGCCCAAATTCCATCTACGAGCGGAAGACGAGCTGAAACCGCTGGAATCCTAAAAACAACAACACGTAAATAATAATGTATCTTTATAATAACACTTTTTTTTTTATTTGTAATTGCTTTATTTATCATTTCATTGTTTTGAAATCTTTACTAACCAGTGCATAGTTTGCCTGTCTCATTTTAATTCTTCTTTTGGTTTGGCCCCCACTGTTTAGGTACATGTTCTAGTTTATTTTATTTTTTTTCTTTTTTATATAGAAATGTATTTGTTGTGTTATTTAATTGTTGCTCAGATTGTTGGTTGTTCAGTATCCACAACTCTGGTTTGCAATTATTATTATAGTCTTTGCTAGTTTGTTTTGTTACTTTTGTATTCCTTTGTCAATTCAATTGTCAAATTGACATAAAATAAATGATTTTGACAGTTTAGCACACGTTCGGAAATTTTAGGTGGATTCCCATGGAATTGGTTTGTACTCAAATCTGAATAACGGATTGATTCGTTTTGTTCTACGTCGTGCATGATTCGCAGTTGGGTGTGCCACGTAATTTTTTTTTTGTATTGTACTTAATTTTCCTTTTTGGATTTGGGAACATCGGTTTTTTTTTTCTTATTTTTTTATTTTTATTTTTCAAATCCTAATTTTATAAAAAATGATAAAGTAATAATAATTGTGTACTATCTGAGTGCTGAGTATAAATGTTTGTTTGTGTATTGTTATCAGTGTCTGTGTAAGCTGGCGGGTGGTGCAGAGTTGCATGATTTGCACCTGTAGTTCTGATTTTAGCAATAGCATACGTTTGTATATATTTATATATTATATTTTAGACTTATTATATTTTATTTATGTCAGACAATGATTATTATTATTCTGCTAACGAATCTACTGCCTCTTCAAGCGACACAAGCTTTCGATCTCTCGGTGACACTCTTGGTGACTTTTTACAGCATAACTTCAATGACGAGTCTAGTCGGTTGGTGAATGTGTGCCACATTAATGCACAAAGCGTGGCCTGTCACTACAATGAGCTGTACGATGCGTTCAATAACAGCAACGTTCACGCCATCCTGATCTCCGAAACTTGGCTCAAACCGCATCTTCTGTCTACCACGTATCCCCTCACCGGCTTCGTTCTCATACGGAACGATCGGGTCGGTAAGGTAGGGGGTGGTGTGGCCATATATCTTCGCAGCGATTTTCCTTATAAAATACTTGCTTGCTCCTCCTCTAACTATTCTGCATCTGCCGAGTTTATCTTCCTTGAAGTTGGGGTTAAAGGAGCCAAAACCATCATTGGTGTTGTCTACTGTCCCCCCACTGTCGATTACTTCACTGAATTCGAATCAGTTCTTGAATCTTTGGGTTCAGAGTATGCACATCACATCATTATGGGTGATTTCAACACAAACCTCCTTGACAAAAACTGCCCTCGATCCCGTAAGCTTCTACATCTTATGGAGTCAGCTAGTCTGCATGTGTTACCGCTCCAACCTACTCACTATAATACTACGGTTGATGACACCTGGCTCGACCTTATCCTCGTCTCAAACCCTTCCCTCGTCTCTTCCCATGGTCAACATGACGCTCCTGGCATCTCTCATCATGATATGATTTTCCTTTCCTATATCCTTAAGCCCCCGAAACCTAAACCCAGGGTTCTGTATAGGCGTTGTTTTGCGAGGATGGACGTTGACAAGCTTAAAAAGGATGCATCTGTGGTTGATTGGGAGATTATGACTGAGGCCACTTCGGTTGACGATAAGGTTGCGGTCTTCAACGATGTTGTGGTCAACCTTTATAACATCCACGCTCCCGTCAAAAAAGTGAAACTGAAACGTCCTCCTGCGCCTTGGATGACAAGAGGAATACGGATGGCCATGCGACGCAGGGACCGTGCGTTCCGTAAATATAGAAGGGATCGTACTGATCAGAACTGGACGCTTTTTAAGGCATCAAGGAATAGATGTAACCAGATGGTACGCAATGCTAAACGCCGCCACATTCTGAATAATATTTCTTCTTGCTCTTCTGCCGATATTTGGAAATTCCTTGGAACACTTGGTATCGGCAAACCGCGACATGTAGACCTTCCTAACTCTATTGACTTAGACGATCTCAACCGTTATTTCTCTACTGTGCCTACAATGAATCATCAAGCAAAACAACAAACTCTGTTACTGATTTATGGTCTAACGCGTCCTCATATTAATCCTTTTCGTTTCGTTCCAGTTGAACCGGGAGAGATCAAAAAGACCATACTCTCCATCAAATCCAAGGCGGTGGGATGTGATAATATCACTCGTGGCATGATTATAACTATTCTGGATCAGCTCCTACCTGCAATCACCCATATCATAAATTTTTCCTTGTTCTCTGGAGTATTCCCATCCTTGTGGCGAAAAGCCTACGTTCGTCCACTACCCAAAGTTTCCAATCCCACTCTTCCAACCCACTTCCGCCCAATTTCAATCCTTCCTTTCCTGTCCAAAGTGCTTGAGGCCTGTGTCCACAAACAACTAACTAACTTCGTGCAGTGTAATTCACTGATAAGCCCTCTACAATCTGGGTTTAGGCTTGGGCACAGCACTGTTTCCGCCCTCCTTAAAGTGACTGGCGATATAAGGGCAGGACTTGATAACACCAAAGTCACTGTACTAGTGTTAGTCGATTTCTCGAACGCCTTCAATACCGTCAGTCATGACATCCTGTTGGCCATTCTATCCTATGTGATGGTCTCTCCCGAGGCACTGGAATGGTTCACCTCCTATCTTCAGGAACGTCAGCAGTCGGTTCACGTTGGGGATTCTTCTTCTTGCTGGTGTGATTTGGAAACTGGCGTTCCTCAAGGCGGCATTCTTTCTCCTCTTCTGTTTTCTATTTTTATTAACCTCATTACTTCCGAACTTCAATGTGCGTATCATCTGTATGCCGATGACCTGCAGTTGTACTGTCAGGGTAGGGTCAGTGAAATATCTGACGCTATCGGCAAATTAAATAGGGACCTGATGGCCATTAAAGCCTGGTCGGATAGATTTGGTGTTGCAGTTAACCCCAAAAAGTGTCAGGCGATCGTCATTGGGAGTCCTCGAAGCATCGCCAAAGTGGATGGTGCAACCTTGCCGCCAATTCTGTTCGACGGTGCGATTGTTCCTTTTAGCACTAATGTAAAGGACCTAGGCTTACACATTGACAGTACCCTGAACTGGCGTTCTCAAGTTGCTAGCGTCAGTCAGAAAGTTACGGGAACGCTGCGGGCTTTGTATCGTTTGAAAAACTTTTTGCCATCGAACACGAAGAAAATGCTTGTGCAGACCCTAATTTTTCCTATTATCGATTATGGTGACGTGTGCTACTATGACCTGACTGCAGATCTCCTCAACAAACTTGACCGTCTTCTTAATTACTGCATTCGATTTGTTTTCAATCTGCGCAAATATGACCATGTCTCTGCGCATCGGTCGCTTCTTAATTGGTTGCCCATACGCCAGCGTAGAGAGCAAAGGGCGCTTACCACCTTGCACTCGTTTCTTTTCTCTCCAAATTCTCCTAGTTATCTAGCCACTCACTTTTTATACATTTGCGCCAACCACAATAGAAATCTACGGTCATCGCATAACCGTCTTCTTTTATGTCCCACTCACCGTACTGACTTTCTTCACTGTTCTTTCTTCGTTCAGTCTATCTCTCTGTGGAATGCGCTCCCCCAAGAAATCAGGATGGTAACTAACCGATTAACCTTCAAAATTAAAGTTCGCGAACACATTTGTAAAAAGTTGGCAGTAGTATCCTCACAGCGTTAATTCTTTTTCCAATCATCTATTTGTACCTATGTTGTTGGCTATGTATATTTGTGTATTAAGTTTATTCATATGAGTATATATTTTATTTGTAGTTTACATATGTATTTATGTTCCTTTGCATTTAAATAAAGATGCCCTGTTTTTTTTTGTTTTTTTCCTTATGGCACCTACCACTATTTGTTTCTGCATCACCCTAAGGTTGACTGGTAGAAAATGCCTGAGGCATTAAGTCCGCCTCTGTACTTGTATGTGCGTGAAGTGTTAAATAAATAAATAAATAAATGTAGCCTACCTGTTTTCATGACAATATAGGAATAGTTTAACAAACGTCGAATTGATTAGATTTAAGTATGCTGAACAAATAGTTACTTACTTAGTGTAAAAAATTATAGCATTTTAATCATAATTATAAGTTATACATGTCTTATCTAACAATGTAATCAATAACTTTAAGATTAAAAAAAATAATAAAATACTCTAAAATGCCAAAAAAGATTAGCTTTCTATTTAAAAAAAAAAACTTAAAAATTACAATTTTTATAAAAACATGAAAAGTTAGTTCAGTAAGATTATTATTAAATTATGTAATATTTGGTTAAAATATAATCATAATTTTAGTTTATATACATAATAGGTTTTATGTAACAATGTACTAAATCGGTAATTTTAAGGCCAAAAAAAAATTAAAAACATTAAAAATTAAACAAAAAAATACTATCTGTTTTAAAAAGAACTTAATTATACAGAATAATTGTTTATTTTATTTCAAAATTCAAAGTAAATTTCTTAATGTAATGAAAATATAATTATTTTTAAACTAGTTTCAGTCAGCGGCTTCGCCCGCGTGGAAATAGTACTTCCCCCATTATAAATTAAAAGCAGTTCGATAGTGCTTTTTATTCCAACTTACTTAACAAATATCAATATTTAAGGCTAAACAAGAGCTTAAGCGTTAGCAGAAATGAAACCACTATTTGTTTTAACTTAGACAAAACTATTTTTGTTGTTTAATCTAAGTGGGATACGTTATTTTAGTTTTAAAACATTAGTGTTCATAGTTGTGAAATAAATTAAGAAAATGTTAGTTTGAAAAATGCAACTTCTTTAAAATTCTCCATACAAAACTCTGATTTTATAGGTGGTTTACCTAATATATATAAAAATACCACATTTAGTTTTTATTCGATATTTCCAATTATCTAGATAAATTTTCTTTCCGTAAAACATTACTAGGACTATTATATTTCAAAATTTTGCCAAATCGTTCTAACCGTTCTTAAATGATGCGCTTACTTGCATTTAATTTAAATTAGGTGTAAGATTTAGTAAGAAAATAATATGACCTTTTAAATTACAAAGTTTATCACAAAAAAGGATTTAGATTTTCTCTGTAATAGGCTGTATAACAAAGTAGGTATTTGTAAATAATTAATTATAATCAATTAAAACTAATAATATCTAAGAGTAGTAGAGTTATTTGTGGAAGAGCTCGCCCGGGGAAGTACTACCGCCATTCCTGTCACTGCCACTAGCATTACTGTGTGGTTTGGTATGGTTGCCGGCGTTATTACAGGCACAAGAGACATTCCAGCCATATCTCTAGGATGGCAACACATCAGCACTGCCACCGTTATTCCAGAGCACTAGAGGAGATGCTATGACGTGTCGTTGCCATGCATGGGCTGTGCCAAAAGAATACCTAGTGCTATTCGTTCTGTAGATATAGCTCTGTTTTGCTCATATAACGAATGGCATCGGCACGGAAGGATGATGTCCTTAACAGCGGTAACCATTTATCATCAGGTGGACCGCCCGTTGTTGCTATCCAAAATTAGCATATATCTAGTTAGCTTAAATTTAATACCATATCATAATTAAAGGTTAATTACATAGATTTAGTAAGTAATGAATAAGAGCTTTAAAAATGCAAATCGGATCACAAAACAGGGTTAGATCCTCTCTGTAATATGCTGTACCACAATGTATGTGTAAATAATTAATTATAATCAATTAAAACTAATAATATCTAAGAGTAGTAGAGTTATTTGTGGAAGAGCTCGCCCGGGGAAGTACTACCGCCATTCCTGTCACTGCCACTAGCATTACTGTGTGGTTTGGTATGGTTGCCGGCGTTATTACAGGCACAAGAGACATTCCAGCCATATCTCTAGGATGGCAACACATCAGCACTGCCACCGTTATTCCAGAGCACTAGAGGAGATGCTATGACGTGTCGTTGCCATGCATGCGCTGTGCCAAAAGGATACCTAGTGCTATTCGTCCTGTAGATATAGCTCTGTTTTGCTCATATAACGAATGGCATCGGCACGTAAGGCTGATGTCCTTAACGGCGGTAACCATTTATCATCAGGTGGACCGCCCGTTGTTGCCATCCAAAATTAGCATATATCTAGTTAGCTTAAATATAATACCATGTCATAAATGTAGGTTTATTACAATGATTTAGTAAGTAATGAATAAGAGCTCTAAAAATGCAAATCGGATCACAAAACAGGGTTCGGATCCACTTTGTAATATGCTGAACAACAAAATAGGTGTAAATAATCAATTATAACTAAAAATATCTAAGAGTAGTAGAGTTATTTGTGCGAGAACTCGTCCGGGGAAGTACTACCACCATTCCTGTCTCTGGGACCAGCATAACTGTGTGGCTTGGTATGGTTGCCGGCATAATTACAGGCACAAGAGACATTCCAGCCCTGTCTCTGGGATGGCAAAACATCGACAAGGCCACTGGTATTGCAGAGGACTAGAGGCGATGCTATGACGATTTCTTACAGATGATTTCTTTGCAGTGGATTCATGATGTCAATGGCAATTGCCATCATGAATCCGCTGTGAAGGAAGGACAGTGCTATTGATCCTGTACAGCTCTGTCTCGCTACACGGACATGCAAGGCTGATGGCCTTAACGGCGGTAACTATTTATCACCAGGTGGATCGCCGGTTTTTTGCCATTCAATTTAGCTTATATCTAGTTAGCATAGTTATCTATAATACCATATCACAATTAAGGTATATTACATAATAATGTCATTTTATATAGAAATATGTTTTGTTCAATTTTAGGGCGTTTTGAGCGATGGAATTTTTCTGTTAAGTGGAAAAGATGATATCCGTCAAGTGGCTGCCGCCAGTGTTGATTTCTGCCCGTTTTATCGCATTTTCCATTACTTTTCGCAAAATTTCCGGTGATAACTGTTTGCATTCCTGTCGAATATTCTCATTAAGGGCTGCGATTGTCTGAGGTTTGTTGGCATAAGCCCGCGGCTTCAAGTAGCCCCAAAGAAATAAGCCTGGGATGAAAAAAAAAACAAAAAGTTCACGCTGCGCCAACAGTACCGACCGATTATTGGTTAAAAAAAATCGAATTATTGCGGAGTAAAGCGCTCCATTGCTTGTCTGCAGCTGTCTAGTTCACAAATGTCTAATATGATTAACATACGACGCCATTTACAAAAATTATAACATCTTCCGATTAATTATTTTATATAGAAATCTTTTATTTTTCAAGTTTAGGGCGTTGTAATGGACGATATTGTGGGTTCTAATGGGACGATATTTTTGATGGCAGAATATCTAGCATGACAACTACCCTTAGGTACATAGGTGAATATAAATTCATCCTATTTATTTTTATCCTTTTTTAATAGTGTATTCTTTAATGTTTTTAGTTAAATTTAAAATTTGCCAAGCTGCTTAACAGTTGGTCGTAGGTAGACTAGTGTTTACGTTTTTTTAAAAAAAAGAAAATAAAGATAAAAAAAGAAAAATTTAGTCGTAAGTGTGTATATGTAGGTAAGCACTGTCGTAGAAGAAAACGAAAAATGAAATCAAATCGGTAAGGCCATTTCCAAATTTATTGTACACAGAGTTACTTTCAATATAATTCATTGACTTTGATTTAATTAATCGTAAAAAGAAGCTATCCAGGTGGCTACGTCCTGTCAGAATAAGGGCGGAGTGAATGCCTTAGTCATTAAGTTTTCTTTTGCTTTGTATTTTATATTTTGGAAAAGAAAACGTCACTGGCCAACAGTTTTTTTAATAAAGCGTTTTAATACGGCAAAAATTTACTAAAAATCTACTTTCAGAATCAGCGTTCATGTCACGCTTCGTATTTAATTATAACTATTATATATAAAATCTATACTTACTAATATTATAAAAAGTTAAAGTTTGTAAGTTTGTTTGTAGGAAGTGATCTCTGGAACTGCTGAACAGATTTCAAATATTCGTTCACCACTAGAAAGTTACATTATTTGTGAATGCTTTAAATATTTTCGAAATCCAAGTGGTCGAAGTCGCGTGCGGGGTGCTGGTAATATTGGGTTTCCATCTATGAAATTGGCTTTTTTTCTCATAAATAGAGAACCTCGTCACTTATATGAATTAAAATATTAATCAATTGCTTGATATTCTATCAAATAATGACCGTCAACTGCCAATAGTAAAAAAAGCCTTAAAAATGAGTCCTCTTTTTGTTAGCAGAAATGAAACCACTATTTGTTTTAACTTAGAAATAACTTATTTTTGTTGTTTAATCTAAGTGGGATACGTTATTTTAGCTTTTAAACATTATTGCATAAAAGTTTTAAAACATTAGTGTTCATAGTTGTTAAATAAATGAAGAAAATGTTAGTATGAAAAATGCAACTTCTTTAAAATTCTCCATACAAAACGCTGATTTTATAGGTCCACCTAATATATAAAAAAAAACACATTTAGTTTTTATTCTATATTTCCAATTATCTAGATAAATGTTCTTTCCGTAAAACATTACTAGAACTATTATATTTCAAAATACGTGCCAAATCATTCCAGCCGTTCAGAAGTGATGCGCTTATTTGCATTTAATTTAAATTAGATATAAGATCTAGTGAGAAAATAATATGAGCTTTTAAATTGCAAAGTGGATCACGAGGTTTCAGATCTTCTCTAAAATAGGCTGTACCAAACAGTAGGTGTAAATAATTAATTGTAAGCAATGATAACTTTAAATATATAAGAGTAGTAGAGATCTTTGTGCAAGAGCTCGCCCGGGGGAGTACTACCGCCATTCCTGTCTCTGCCATCAACATAACTGTGTGGCTTGGTATGGTTGCCGGCATAACTACAGGCACAAGAGACATTCCAGCCCTGTCTCTGTGATGGCAAAACATCGGCAATGCCACTATTATTGCAGAGGACTAAAGGCGATGCTATGACGATTTCTTTACAGCGATTTCATGATGGCAATAGCAATTGTCATCATGAATCCGCTGTAAAGAAAGGATAGTGCTATTCATCCTGTAATGCTCTGTTTAGCTCACACAATGAATGGCACCCGGCATGCACGGCTGATGTCCTTAACGGCGGTAAACATTTATCATCACGTGGACCCGTTTTTTGCCATCCAATTTAGCATAATTATATCTATTTAGCGTAAAGTATCCTATGAGTGTAATTGCACTCGAAAGTAAGGTATTATTATATATGTAGTACCTTAACATTATTATAGCTTGATTACATAATAATGTAATTTTATATAGAAATCTTTTATTTTTCAAGTTTAGGGCGTTGTCATGGATGATATTGTGGGTTCTAATGGGACGATATTTTTGATGGCAGAATATCTAACATGACAACTACCCTTAGGTACATAGGATGAATATAATTTCATCCTATTTATTTTTATCCTTTTTTAATAGTTTATTCTTTCATTTTTTAAGTTAAATTTAAAATCTGCCAAGCTGCATAGCAGCTGGTCGTAGGTAGACTAGTATTTACGTTTTCTTTTAAAGAAAACAAAAAAATAAAAAAAATATATACATCGTAAGTGTGTAAATATATGACACAGACATTCCGAATCAATGATAATTAAGATAATTTAGCTCATGTATAAGTTATGTACATATTGTGAATGGGTTATATTTTTAAGGCCAGGGCAGGCCGTAGGCACTGCGGACGCCTAGCTTCGCGATTATTGTCTAGTGAGATCCAGCTGCTTCTTTGTTGTACAGTCAGTACCCTGTACTACCAGACCACTCAAAAACAAAAAAAAAACAGGGTCTATGCGGTCAACAAAAAAGTCGATTCACTTTACTTATACTGAAACTTTTACACAAAATCTAAACTAATACAAAATATTTCGCTAATCTGCTTTGTAGCATTTCATGAAAGCAAAAGTAGAGCTAATATTCTTTAAATTACTTCTGTATCAAATTACTTTACAGTTTATGTAAATTATATAATGTATTATGGTGACTGGAGAGCTTACAAAAAAATATACCTTATCCATTTGATAAATTACAGTTGCTCCCCAAGAATGTAATATTCTGTTTTCTCACATTTAGCAGTCATTATAAACGAGAATTCAAAAAAAGTGCTAACGTCTTACGTCAATCCCGAATCCCAGCATTATGCTGAGCGATCCCTGTTTTGTGCGGTTGCGACTCATATTTTCTCTTTTCGTCAAAAGTTTTTTTTTAAAGGAGGAGGTTCTATGTTCGACTGTATATTTTTTTTTATGTCCACCGATTTCTCTGTCATTTGTAGACCGATTTTCAAAATTATTTTTGAGCCGAAAAAATATACTCTCCAGGTGGTTCCATATAAATTTTATCGAAATTGTTTTAGCGCTTTGTGAAAAACTGAACAAAAACGATAAATACATATACCTCGATGACGTTTTGGTTTTCTCCAATTACGAGTATGTTTAAATTCCATGTTCGATGTCATTGGGGTTGTTAGTTCTGGGGTATAACAACTAAAAAGTTTAAAATAAAAAACTTAAAAAAAAAACCGACTTCCAAAAAAGACAATACACTAAAAATTTAAAAATAACTTTAATTTCGGAAGTCGGTGTCAAATAACGAAAAAATGAAATACAAATACCGACTTCTGAAATTAAATTTATTTTATAATTTTTAGTGTTTTCTTTTTTGGAAGTCGGTTGTTTTTTTTTAAAGTTTTTTATTTGTAGGTACAATAAATAGTTTTTTTTTCTTTTGCCATACCATCTTAGAGTGCCGCTATTGTATTAAAAGCCTAACTCCTTGTATTGTAAACTTATACAAATATCAAATGCATTTTTGTTCACGAAATTGTTCTTGGTTACTAGTTAATTCAAATTATGGGAGGACGACTCGAAGTCTGTCACATGTTATATTTGTAAACATGAATGTAAGACATTCTTTAAAAAATATTGTATCCATTAAAGTGGAATTAATAAAATTATTAAAGTAGGTAGTGCGTATTTTGACCGGTTGTTCGTAGGAATCTCGCTAGACACTAGGTGTTCAGTGAGGTACCCATCAGTGCATATGTAGCTTACCTGTTTTCATGACAATTTAGGAATAGTTTGACAAACGTCGAATTGATTAGATTTAAGTATGCTGAACAAATAGTTACTTACTTAGTGTAAAAAATTATAGCATTTTAATCATAATTATAAGTTATATTTGTCTTATCTAACAATGTAATCAATAACTTTAAAATTAAAAAAATAATAAAATACTCTAAAATGCCAAAAAAGATTAGCTTTCTATTTAAAAAAAAAAACTTAAAAATTAACAATTTTTATAAAAACATTAAAAGTTAGTTCAGTAAGATTATTATTAAATTATGTAATATTTGGTTAAAATATAATCATAATTTTAGTTTATGTACATAATAGGTTTTATGTAACAATGTACTTAATCGGTAATTTTAAGGCCAAAAAAAAAATTAAAAACATTAAAAATTAAAAAAAAATTACTATCTGTTTTAAAAAGAACTTAATTATACAGAATAATTGTTTATTTTATTTCAAAATTCAAAGTAAATTTCTTAATGTAATGAAAATATAATTATTTTTAAACTAGTTTCTGTCAGCGGCTTCGCCCGCGTGGAAATAGTACTTCCCCCATTATAAATTAAAAGCAGTTCGATTGTGCTTTTTATTCCAACTTACTTTACAAATATCAATATTTATGGCTAAACAAGAGCTTAAGCGTTAGCAGAAATGAAACCACTATTTATTTTAACTTAGACAAAACTATTTTTGTTGTTTAATCTAAGTGGGATACGTTATTTTAGTTTTAAAACATTAGTGTTCATAGTTGTGAAATAAATGAAGAAAATGTTAGTATGAAAAATGCAATTTCTTTAAAATTCTCCGTACAAAACGCTGATTTTATAGGTAATATATATAAAAAAACCACATTTAGTTTTTTGCCATCCAATTTAGCATAATTATATCTATTTAGCGTAAAGTATCCTATGAGTGTAATTGCACTCGAAAATAAAGTATTATTATATATGTAGTACCTTAACATTATTATAGCTTGATTACATAATAATAACATTTTATATAGAAATCTTTTATTTTTCAAGTTTAGGGCGTTGTCATGGATGATATTGTGGGTTCTAATGGGACGATATTTTTGATGGCAGAATATCTAACATGACAACTACCCTTAGGTACATAGGATGAATATAATTTCATCCTATTTATTTTTAACCTTTTTTAATAGTTTTTTCTTTAATGTTTTTAGTTAAATTTAAAATCTGCCAAGCTGCATAGCAGTTGGTCGTAGGTAGACTAGTATTTACGTTTTTTTAAAGAAAAAAAAAAATATATATATATACATCGTAAGTGTGTAAATATAAGACACAGACATTCCGAATCAATTATAATTAAGATAATTTAGCTTATCTATAAGTTATGTACGTATTGTGAATAGGTTATATTTTTAGGGCAGGGCAGGCCGTAGGCACTGCGGACGCCTAGCTTCGCGGTTATTGTCTAGTGAGATCCAGCTGCTTCTTTGTTGTACAGTCAGTACCTTGTACTACCAGACCACTCAAAAAAAAATGCAGGGTCTATGCGGTCAACAAAAAAGTCGATTCACACTACTTATACTGAAACTTTTACACAAAATCTAAACTAATACAAAATATTTCGCTAATCTGCTTTGCAGCATTTCATGAAAGCAAAAGTAGAGCTAATATTCTTTAAAATACTTCTGTATCAAATTACTTTACAGTTTATGTAAATTATATAATGTATGATGGTGACTGGAGAGCTTACAAAAAAATATACCTTATCCATTCGATAAATTACAGTTGCTCCCCAAGAATGTAATATTCTGTTTTTCACATTTAGCAGTCATTATAAACGAGAATTCAAAAAAAGTGCTAACGTCTTACGTCAATCCCGAATCCCAGCATTATGCTGAGCGATCCCTGTTTTGTGCGGTTGCGACTCATATTTTCTCTTTTCGTCAAAAATTTTTTTTTAAAGGAGGAGGTTCTATGTTCGACTGTATATTTTTTTTTATGTCCACCGATTTCTCTGTCATTTGTAGACCGATTTTCAAAATTATTTTTGAGCCGAAAAAATATACTCTCCAGGTGGTTCCATATAAATTTTATTGAAATTGTTTTAGCGCTTTTTGAAAAACTGAACAAAAACGAAAAATACATATACCTCGATGACGTTTTGGTTTTCTCCAATTACGAGTATGTTTAAATTCCATGTTCGATGTCATTGGGGTTGTTAGTTCTGGGGTATAACAACTAAAAAGTTTAAAATAAAAAACTTAAAAAAAAAACCGACTTCCAAAAAAGACAATACACTAAAAATTTAAAAATAACTTTAATTTCGGAAGTCGGTGTCAAATAACGAAAAAATGAAATACAAATACCGACTTCTGAAATTAAATTTATTTTATAATTTTTAGTGTGTTTTCTTTTTTGGAAGTCGGTTGTTTTTTTTTTAAAGTTTTTTACTTGTAGGTACAATAAATAGTTTTTTTTTCTTTTGCCATACCATCTTAGAGTGCCGCTATTGTATTAAAAGCCTAACTCCTTGTATTGTAAACTTATACAAATATCAAATGCATTTTTGTTCACGAAATTGTTCTTGGTTACTAGTTAATTCAAATTATGGGAGGACGACTCGAAGTCTGTCACATGTCATATTTGTAAACATGAATGTAAGACATTCTTTAAAAAATATTGTATCCATTAAAGTGGAATTAATAAAATTATTAAAGTAGGTAGTGCGTATTTTGACCGGTTGTTCGTAGGAATCTCGCTAGACACTAGGTGTTCAGTGAGGTACCCATCAGTGCATATGTAGCTTACCTGTTTTCATGACAATTTAGGAATAGTTTGATAAACGTCGAATTGATTAGATTTACGAGTAAGTATGCTGAACAAATAGTTACTTACTTAGTGTAAAAAATTATAGCATTTTAATCATAATTATAAGTTATATTTGTCTTATCTAACAATGTAATCAATAACTTTAAAATTAAAAAAATAATAAAATACTCTAAAATGCCAAAAAAGATTAGCTTTCTATTTAAAAAAAAAAACTTAAAAATTAACAATTTTTATAAAAACATTAAAAGTTAGTTCAGTAAGATTATTATTAAATTATGTAATATTTGGTTAAAATATAATCATAATTTTAGTTTATGTACATAATAGGTTTTATGTAACAATGTACTTAATCGGTAATTTTAAGGCCAAAAAAAAAATTAAAAACATTAAAAATTAAAAAAAAATTACTATCTGTTTTAAAAAGAACTTAATTATACAGAATAATTGTTTATTTTATTTCAAAATTCAAAGTAAATTTCTTAATGTAATGAAAATATAATTATTTTTAAACTAGTTTCTGTCAGCGGCTTCGCCCGCGTGGAAATAGTACTTCCCCCATTATAAATTAAAAGCAGTTCGGAATAAAAAGCACAATGCTTTTTATTCCAACTTACTTTACAAATATCAATATTTAAGGCTAAACAAGAGCTTAAGCGTTAGCAGAAATGAAACCACTATTTGTTTTAACTTAGACAAAACTATTTTTGTTGTTTAATCTAAGTGGGATACGTTATTTTAGTTTTAAAACATTAGTGTTCATAGTTGTGAAATAAATTAAGAAAATGTTAGTTTGAAAAATGCAACTTCTTTAAAATTCTCCATACAAAACGCTGATTTTATAGGTGGTTTACCTAATATATATAAAAATACCACATTTAGTTTTTATTCGATATTTCCAATTATCTAGATAAATTTTCTTTCCGTAAAACATTACTAGGACTATTATATTTCAAAATTTTGCCAAATCGTTCTAACCGTTCTTAAATGATGCGCTTACTTGCATTTAATTTAAATTAGGTGTAAGATTTAGTAAGAAAATAATATGACCTTTTAAATTACAAAGTTTATCACAAAAAAGGATTTAGATTTTCTCTGTAATAGGCTGTATAACAAAGTAGATATTTGTAAATAATTAATTATAATCAATTAAAACTAATAATATCTAAGAGTAGTAGAGTTATTTGTGGAAGAGCTCGCCCGGGGAAGTACTACCGCCATTCCTGTCACTGCCACTAGCATTACTGTGTGGTTTGGTATGGTTGCCGGCGTTATTACAGGCACAAGAGACATTCCAGCCATATCTCTAGGATGGCAACACATCAGCACTGCCACCGTTATTCCAGAGCACTAGAGGAGATGCTATGACGTGTCGTTGACATGCATGCGCTGTGCCAAAAGGATACCTAGTGCTATTCGTCCTGTAGATATAGCTCTGTTTTGCTCATATAACGAATGGCATCGGCACGTAAGGCTGATGTCCTTAACGGCGGTAACCATTTATCATCAGGTGGACCGCCCGTTGTTGCCATCCAAAATTAGCATATATCTAGTTAGCTTAAATATAATACCATATCATAAATGTAGGTTTATTACATAGATTTAGTAAGTAATGAATAAGAGCTCTAAAAATGCAAATCGGATCACAAAACAGGGTTCGGATCCACTTTGTAATATGCTGAACAACAAAATAGGTGTAAATAATCAATTATAACTAAAAATATCTAAGAGTAGTAGAGTTATTTGTGCGAAAACTCGTCCGGGGAAGTACTACCACCATTCCTGTCTCTGCCACCAGCATAACTGTGTGGCTTGGTATGGTTGCCGGCATAATTACAGGCACAAGAGACATTCCAGCCCTGTCTCTGGGATGGCAAAACATCGACAAGGCCACTGGTATTGCAGAGGACTAGAGGCGATGCTATGACGATTTCTTACAGATGATTTCTTTGCAGTGGATTCATGATGTCAATGGCAATTGCCATCATGAATCCGCTGTGAAGGAAGGACAGTGCTATTGATCCTGTACAGCTCTGTCTCGCTGCACGGACATGCAAGGCTGATGGCCTTAACGGCGGTAACCATTTATCACCAGGTGGATCGTCGGTTTTTTGCCATTCAATTTAGCTTATATCTAGATAGCATAGTTATCTATAATACCATATCACAATTAAGGTATATTACATAATAATGTCATTTTATATAGAAATATGTTTTGTTCAATTTTAGGGCGTTTTGAGCGATGGAAGTCTTTATTTTGACCTTTTCAATTTTTCTGTTAAGTGGAAAAGATGATATCCGTCAAGTGGCTACCGCCAGTGTTGATTTCTGCCCGTTTTATCGCATTTTCCATTACTTTTCGCAAGATTTCCGGTGATAACTGTTTGCATTCCTGTCGAATATTCTCATTAAGGGCTGCGATTGTCTGAGGTTTGTTGGCATAAGCCCGCGGCTTCAAGTAGCCCCAAAGAAATAAGCCCTGGATGAAAAAAAAAAACAAAAAGTTCACGCTGCGCCAACACTACCGACCGATTATTGGTTAAAAAAAATCGAATTATTGCGGAGTAAAGCGCTCCATTGCTTGTCTGCAGCTGTCTAGTTCACAAATGTCTAATATGATTAACATACGACGCCATTTACAAAAATTATAACATCTTTCGATTAATTATTTTATATAGAAATCTTTTATTTTTCAAGTTTAGGGCGTTGTCTTGGACGATATTGTGGGTACTAATGAGACGATATTTTTGATGGCAGAATATCTAGCATGAAAACTACCCTTAGGTACATAGGTGAATATAAATTCATCCCATTTATTTTTATCCTTTTTTAATAGTGTATTCTTTAATGTTTTTAGTTAAATTTAAAATTTGCCAAGCTGCTTAACAGTTGGTCGTAGGTAGACTAGTGTTTACGTTTTTTAAAAAAAAAGAAAATAAATATAAAAAACGAAAAATTTAGTCGTAAGTGTGTATATGTAGGTAAGCACTGTCGTAGAAGAGAACGAAAAATGAAATCAAATCGGTAAGGCCACTTCCAAATTTATTGTACACAGAGTTACTTTTAATATAATTCATTGACTTTGATTTAATTAATCGTAAAAAGAAGCTATCCAGGTGGCTACGTCCTGTCAGAATGAGGGCGGAGTGAATGCCTTAGTCATTAAGTTTTCTTTTGCTTTGTATTTTATATTTTGGAAAAGAAAACGTCACTGGCCAACATTTTTTTTTAATAAAGCGTTTTAATACGGCAAAAATTTACTAAAAATCTACTTTCAGAAACAGCGTTCATGTCACGCTTCGTATTTAATTATAACTATTATATATAAAATCTATACTTACTAATATTATAAAAAGTTAAAGTTTGTAAGTTTGTTTGTAGGAAGTGATCTCTGGAACTGCTGAACAGATTTCAAATATTCGTTCACCACTAGAAAGTTACATTATTTGTGAATGCTTTAAATATTTTCGAAATCCAAGTGGTCGAAGTCGCGTGCGGGGTGCTGGTAATATTGGGTTTCCATCTATGAAATTGGCTTTTTTCTCATAAATAGAGAACCTCGTCACTTATATGAATTAAAATATTAATCAATTGCTTGATATTCTATCAAATAATGACCGTCAACTGCCAATAGTAAAAAAAGCCTTAAAAATGAGTCATCTTTTTGTTAGCAGAAATGAAACCACTATTTGTTGTAACTTAGAAATAACTTATTTTTGTTGTTTAATCTAAGTGGGATACGTTATTTTAGCTTTTAAACATTATTGCATAAAAGTTTTAAAACATTAGTGTTCATAGTTGTTAAATAAATGAAGAAAATGTGAGTATGAAAAATGCAACTTCTTTAAAATTCTCCATACAAAACGCTGATTTTATAGGTCCACCTAATATATCAAAAAAAAAAACACATAGTTTTTATTCTATATTTCCAATTATCTAGATAAATGTTCTTTCCGTAAAACATTACTAGAACTATTATATTTCAAAATACGTGCCAAATCATTCCAGCCGTTCAGAAGTGATGCGCTTATTTGCATTTAATTTAAATTAGGTATAAGATCTAGTGAGAAAATAATATGAGCTTTTAAATTGCAAAGTGGATCACGAGGGTTCAGATCTTCTCTGTAATAGGCTGTACAAAAAAGTAGGTGTAAATAATTAATTGTAAGCAATGATAACTTTAAATATATAAGAGTAGTAGAGATCTTTGTGCAAGAGCTCGCCCGGGGGAGTACTACCGCCATTCCTGTCTCTGCCACCAGCATAACTGTGTGGCTTGGTATGGTTGCCGGCATAACTACAGGCACAAGAGACATTCCAGCCCTGTCTCTGGGATGGCAAAACATCGGCAATGCCACTATTATTGCAGAGGACTAGAGGCGATGCTATGACGATTTCGTTACAGCGATTTCATGATGGCAATAGCAATTGTCATCATGAATCCGCTGTAAAGAAAGGATAGTGCTATTCATCCTGTAATGCTCTGTTTAGCTCACACAATGAATGGCACCCGGCATGCACGGCTGATGTCCTTAACGGCGGTAAACATTTATCATCACGTGGACCCGTTTTTTGCCATCCAATTTAGCATAATTATATCTATTTAGCGTAAAGTATCCTATGAGTGTAATTGCACTCGAAAATAAAGTATTATTATTATTATAAATATAGTAACATATCATTATTACAGATTGATTGCATAATAATGTCATTTTATATAGAAATCTTTTATTTTTCAAGTTTAGGGCGTTGTCATGGATGATATTGTGGGTTCTAATGGGACGATATTTTTGATGGCAGAATATCTAACATGACAACTACCCTTAGGTACATAGGATGAATATAATTTCATCCTATTTATTTTTATCCTTTTTTAATAGTGTTTTCTTTAATGTTTTTAGTTAAATTTAAAATTTGCCAAGCTGCTTAACAGTTGGTCGTAGGTAGACTAGTGTTTACGTTTTTTAAAAAAAAAGAAAATAAATATAAAAAACGAAAAATTTAGTCGTGTGTATATGTAGGTAAGCACTGTCGTAGAAGAAAACGAAAAATGAAATCACAGAGTTACTTTTAATATAATTCATTGACTTTGATTTAATTAATCGTAAAAAGAAGCTATCCAGGTGGCTACGTCCTGTCAGAATGAGGGCGGAGTGAATGCCTTAGTCATTAAGTTTTCTTTTGCTTTGTATTTTATATTTTGGAAAAGAAAACGTCACTGGCCAACATTTTTTTTTAATAAAGCGTTTTAATACGGCAAAAATTTACTAAAAATCTACTTTCAGAATCAGCGTTCATGTCACGCTTCGTATTTAATTATAACTATTATATATAAAATCTATACTTACTAATATTATAAAAAGTTAAAGTTTGTAAGTTTGTTTGTAGGAAGTGATCTCTGGCACTGCTGAACAGATTTCAAATATTCGTTCACCACTAGAAAGTTACATTATTTGTGAATGCTTTAAATATTTTCGAAATCCAAGTGGTCGAAGTCGCGTGCGGGGTGCTGGTAATATTGGGTTTCCATCTATGAAATTGGCTTTTTTCTCATAAATAGAGAACCTCGTCACTTATATGAATTAAAATATTAATCAATTGCTTGATATTCTATCAAATAATGACCGTCAACTGCCAATAGTAAAAAAAAGCCTTAAAAATGAGTCATCTTTTTGTTAGCAGAAATGAAACCACTATTTGTTTTAACTTAGAAATAACTTATTTTTGTTGTTTAATCTAAGTGGGATACGTTATTTTAGCTTTTAAACATTATTGCATAAAAGTTTTAAAACATTAGTGTTCATAGTTGTTAAATAAATGAAGAAAATGTTAGTATGAAAAATGCAACTTCTTTAAAATTCTCCATACAAAACGCTGATTTTATAGGTCCACCTAATATATCAAAAAAAAAACACATATAGTTTTTATTCTATATTTCCAATTATCTAGATAAATGTTCTTTCCGTAAAACATTACTAGAACTATTATATTTCAAAATACGTGCCAAATCATTCCAGCCGTTCAGAAGTGATGCGCTTATTTGCATTTAATTTAAATTAGGTATAAGATCTAGTGAGAAAATAATATGAGCTTTTAAATTGCAAAGTGGATCACGAGGGTTCAGATCTTCTCTGTAATAGGCTGTACAAAAAAGTAGGTGTAAATAATTAATTGTAAGCAATGATAACTTTAAATATATAAGAGTAGTAGAGATCTTTGTGCAAGAGCTCGCCCGGGGGAGTACTACCGCCATTCCTGTCTCTGCCACCAGCATAACTGTGTGGCTTGGTATGGTTGCCGGCATAACTACAGGCACAAGAGACATTCCAGCCCTGTCTCTGGGATGGCAAAACATCGGCAATGCCACTATTATTGCAGAGGACTAGAGGCGATGCTATGACGATTTCTTTACAGCGATTTCATGATGGCAATAGCAATTGTCATCATGAATCCGCTGTAAAGAAAGGATAGTGCTATTCATCCTGTAATGCTCTGTTTAGCTCACACAATGAATGGCACCCGGCATGCACGGCTGATGTCCTTAACGGCGGTAAACATTTATCATCACGTGGACCCGTTTTTTGCCATCCAATTTAGCATAATTATATCTATTTAGCGTAAAGTATCCTATGAGTGTAATTGCACTCGAAAATAAAGTATTATTATTATTATAAATATTACAGATTGATTGCATAATAATGTCATTTTATATAGAAATCTTTTATTTTTCAAGTTTAGGGCGTTGTCATGGATGATATTGTGGGTTCTAATGGGACGATATTTTTGATGGCAGAATATCTAACATGACAACTACCCTTAGGTACATAGGATGAATATAATTTCATCCTATTTATTTTTATCCTTTTTTAATAGTTTTTTCTTTAATGTTTTTAGTTAAATTTAAAATCTGCCAAGCTGCATAGCAGTTGGTCGTAGGTAGACTAGTATTTACGTTTTTTTTTTTAGAGAAAAGAAAGATTTTAAAAGAAAAAAATAATAATAATCGTAAGTGTGTAAATACAAAGCACAGACATTCCGAATCAATTACAATTAAGATAATTTAGCTCATGTATAAGTTATGTACATATTGCGAATGGGTTATATTTTTAAGGCAAGGGCAGGCCGTAGGCACTGCGGACGCCTAGCTTCGCGGTTATTGTCTAGTGATATCCAGCTGCTTCCTTGTTGTACAATCAGTAACCCTGTACTACCAGACCACTCTAAAAAAATGCAGGGCCTATGCGGTCAACAAAAAAGTCGATTGGCTGGCACTCGGCATGCACGGCTGATGTCTTTAACGGTGGTAACCATTTATCATCAGGTGGACCCGTTTTTTACCATCCAATTTAGCATAATTATATCTGTCATAATTATATCTATTTAGCGTAAAGTATCCTATGAGTATAATTGCACTCAAAAATAAAGTATTATTATTTTTATAAATATAGTAACATATCATTATTATAGATTAATTGCATAATAATGTCATTTTATATAGAAACTTTTATTTTTCAAGTTTAGGGCGTTGTCATGGACGATATTGTGGGTTCTAATGGGACGATATTTTTGATGGCAGAATATCTAACATGACAACTACCCTTAGGTACATAGGATGAATATAATTTCATCCTATTTATTCTTAACCTTTTTTAATAGTTTTTTCTTTTATGTTTTTATTTAAATTTAAAATCTGCCAAGCTGCATAGCAGTTGGTCGTAGGTAAAAAGGTAAGTAAAAAGTAGTAAGTAAGGTAGGTTTAAAGAAAAAAAAAAATAAAAAAAATATATACATCGTAAGTGTGTAAATATAAGGCACAGACATTCCGAATCAATTATAATTACGATAATTTAGCTTATCTATACGTTATGTACATATTGTGAATAGGTTATATTTTTAGGGCAGGGCAGGCCGTAGGCACTGCGGACGCCTAGCTTCGCGGTTATTGTCTAGTGAGATCCAGCTGCTTCTTTGTTGTACAGTCAGTACCCTGTACTACCAGACCACTCAAAAAAAAATGCAGGGTCTATGCGGTCAACAAAAAAGTCGATTCACACTATTTAAGTATGCTGGACAAATAGTTACTAAGTGTAAAAAATGATAGCATTTGAATCATAATTATAAGTTATATAATGTCTTATCTAACAATGTAATCAATAACTTTAAGATTAAAAAAAAATAATAAAATACTCTAAAATGCCAAAAAAGATTAGCTTTCTTTTTAAAAAGAAACTTAAAAATTAACAATTTTCATTAAAACATTAAAAGTTAGTTCAGTAAGATTATTATTACATTATATAATATTTGGTTAAAATATAATCATAATTTTAGTTTATATACATAATAGGTCTTATGTAACAATGTACTTACTCGGTAATTTTAAGGCCAAAAAAAAATTAAAAACATTAAAAATTAAAAAAAAAATTACTGATTACATAATAATGTCATTTTATATAGAAATCTTTTATTTTTCAAGTTTAGGGCGTTGTCATGGATGATATTGTGGGTTCTAATGGGACGATATTTTTGATGGCAGAATATCTAACATGACAACTACCCTTAGGTACATAGGATGAATATAATTTCATCCTATATATTTTTATCCTTTTTTAATAGTTTTTTCTTTAATGTTTTTAGTTAAATTTAAAATCTGCCAAGCTGCATAGCAGTTGGTCGTAGGTAGACTAGTATTTACGTTTTTTTTTTAAAGAAAAGAAAGAATTTAAAAGAAAAAATAATAATAATCGTAAGTGTGTAAATACAAGGCACAGACATTCCGAATCAATTATAATTAAGATAATTTAGCTTATCTATAAGTTATGTACATATTGTGAATGGGTAATATTTTTAGGACAGGGCAGGCCGTAGGCACTGCGGACGCCTAGCTACGCGGTTATTGTCTAGTGAGATCCAGCTGCTTCTTTGTTGTACAGTCAGTACCCTGTACTACCAGACCACTCAAAAAAAAAAAATTCAGGGTCTTTGCGGTCAACAACAAAGTCGATTCACACTACTTATACTGATACTTTTACACAAAATCTAAACTAATACAAAATATTTCGCTAATCTGCTTTTTAGCATTTCATGAAAGCAAAAGTAGAGCTAAAATTCTTTAAATTACTTCTGTAACAAATTACTTTACAGTTTATGTAAATTATATAATGTATTATGGTGACTGGAGAGCTTACAAAAAAATATACCTTATCCATTCGATAAATTACAGTTGCTCCCCAAGAATGTAATATTCTGTTTTCTCACATTTAGCAGTCATTATAAACGAGAATTCAAAAAAAGTGCTAACGTCTTACGTCAATCCCGAATCCCAGCATTATGCTGAGCGATCCCTGTTTTGTGCGGTTGCGACTCATATTTTCTCTTTTAGTCAAAAGTTGTTTTTTAAAGGAGGAGGTTCTATGTTTGACTGTATAATTTTTTTTTATGTCCACCGATTTCTCTGTCATTTGTAGACCGATTTTCAAAATTATTTTTGAGCCGAAAAAATATACTCTCCAGGTGGTTCCATATAAATTTTATTGAAATTGTTTTAGCGCTTTTTGAAAAACTGAACAAAAACGATAAATACATATACCTCGATGACGTTTTGGTTTTCTCCAATTACGAGTATGTTTAAATTCCATGTTCGATGTCATTGGGGTTGTTAGTTCTGGGGTATAACAACTAAAAAGTTTAAAATAAAAACTTAAAAAAAACCGACTTCCAAAAAAGACAATACACTAAAAATTTAAAAATAACAGCTTTAATTTCGGAAGTCGGTGTCAAATAACGAAGAAATGAAATACCAATACCGACTTCTGAAATTAAATTTATTTTATAATTTTTAGTGTATTTTCTTTTTTGGAAGTCAGTTGTTTTTTTAAAAAAAAGTTTTTTAATTGTAGGCACAATAAATAGTTTTTTTTTCTTTTGCCATACCATCTTAGAGTGCCGCTATTGTATTAAAAGCCTAACTCCTTGTATTGTACAACTTATAAAAATGTCAAATGCATTTTTGTTCACGAAATTGTTCTTGGTTACTAGTTAATTCAAGTTATGGGAGGACGACTCGAAGTCTGTCACATGTCATATTTGTAAACATGAATGTAAGACATTCAATAAAAAAATTTTGTAAAAATTATTAAAGTAGGTAGTGCGTATTTTGACCGGTTGTTCGTAGGAATCTCGCTAGACACTAGGTGTTCAGTGAGGTACCCATCAGTGCATATGTAGCTTACCTGTTTTCATGACAATTTAGGAATAGTTTGACAAACGTCGAATTGATTAGATTTAAGTATGCTGAACAAATAGTTACTTAGTGTAAAAAATTATAGCATTTTAATCATAATTATAAGTTATATTTGTCTTATCTAACAATGTAATCAATAACTTTAAAATTAAAAAAATAATAAAATACTCTAAAATGCCAAAAAAGATTAGCTTTCTATTTAAAAAAAAAAAAACTTAAAAATTAACAATTTTTATAAAAACATTAAAAGTTAGTTCAGTAAGATTATTATTAAATTATGTAATATTTGGTTAAAATATAATCATAATTTTAGTTTATGTACATAATAGGTTTTATGTAACAATGTACTTAATCGGTAATTTTAAGGCCAAAAAAAAAAATTAAAAACATTAAAAATTAAAAAAAAATTACTATCTGTTTTAAAAAGAACTTAATTATACAGAATAATTGTTTATTTTATTTCAAAATTCAAAGTAAATTTCTTAATGTAATGAAAATATAATTATTTTTAAACTAGTTTCTGTCAGCGGCTTCACCCACGTGGAAATAGTACTTCCCCCATTATAAATTAAAAGCAGTTCGATAGTGCTTTTTATTCCAACTTAATTAACAAATATCAATATTTAAGGCTAAACAAGAGCTTAAACAAGAGCGTTAGCAGAAATGAAACCACTATTTGTTTTAACTTAGACAAAACTATTTTTGTTGTTTAATCTAAGTGGGATACGTTATTTCAGTTTTAAAACATTAGTGTTCATAGTTGTGAAATAAATTAAGAAAATGTTAGTTTGAAAAATACACCTTCTTTAAAATTCTCCATACAAAACGCTGATTTTATAGGTGGTTTACCTAATATATATAAAAATACCACATTTAGTTTTTATTCGATATTTCCAATTATCTAGATAAATTTTCTTTCCGTAAAACATTACTAGGACTATTACATTTCAAAATTTTGCCAAATCGTTCTAACTGTTCTTAAATGATGCGCTTACTTGCATTTAATTTAAATTAGGTGTAAGATTTAGTAAGAAAATAATATGACCTTTTAAATTACAAAGTGGATCACAAAAAAGGGTTTAGATCTTCTCTGTAATAGGCTGTATAACAAAGTAGGTATTTGTAAATAATTAATTGTAAAGAGTAGTAGAGTTCTTTGTGCAAGAGCTCGCCCGGGGGAGTACTACCGCCATTCTTGTCTCTGCCACCAGCATAACTGTGTGGCTTGGTATGGTTGCCGGCATAACTACAGGCACAAGAGACATTCCAACCCTGTCTCTGGGATGGCAAAACATCGGCAATGCCACTATTATTGCAGAGGACTAGAGGCGATGCTATGACAATTTCTTTACAGCGAATTCATGATGGCAATAGCAATTACCATCATGAATCCGCTGTAAAGAAAGGATAGTGCTATTCATCCTGTAATGCTCTGTTTCGCTCACACAATGAATGGCACCCGGCATGTACGGCTGATGTCCTTAACGGCGGTAACCATTTATCATCAGGTGGACCCGTTTTTTGCCATCCAATTTAGCACAATTATATCTATTTAGCATAAAGTATATGAGTGTAACTGCACTCGAAAATAAAGTATTATTATATATGTAGTACCTTAATATTATTATTGCTTGATTACATAATAATGTCATTTTATATAGAAATCTTTTATTTTTCAAGTTTAGGGCGTTGTCATGGATGATATTGTGGGTTCTAATGGGACGATATTTTTGATGGCAGAATATCTAACATGACAACTACCCTTAGGTACATAGGATGAATATAATTTCATCCTATTTATTTTTATCCTTTTTTAATAGTTTATTCTTTCATTTTTTTAAGTTAAATTTAAAATCTGCCAAGCTGCATAGCAGCTGGTCGTAGGTAGACTAGTATTTACGTTTTTTTTTAAAGAAAACAAAAAAATAAAAAAAATATATACATCGTAAGTGTGTAAATATAAAGCACAGACATTCCGAATCAATGATAATTAAGATAATTTAGCTCATGTATAAGTTATGTACATATTGTGAATGGGTTATATTTTTAAGGCCAGGGCAGGCTGTAGGCACTGCGGACGCCTAGCTTCGCGATTATTGTCTAGTGAGATCCAGCTGCTTCTTTGTTGTACAGTCAGTACCCTGTACTACCAGACCACTCAAAAAAAAATGCAGGGTCTATGCGGTCAACAAAAAAGTCGATTCACACTACTTATACTGAAACTTTTACACAAAATCTAAACTAATACAAAATATTTCGCTAATCTGCTTTGTAGCATTTCATGAAAGCAAAAGTAGAGCTAATATTCTTTAAATTACTTCTGTATCAAATTACTTTACAGTTTATGTAAATTATATAATGTATTATGGTGACTGGAGAGCTTACAAAAAAATATACCTTATCCATTCGATAAATTACAGTTGCTCCCCAAGAATGTAATTTTCTGTTTTCTCACATTTAGCAGTCATTATAAACGAGAATTCAAAAAAGTGCTAACGTCTTACGTCAATCCCGAATCCCAGCATTATGCTGAGCGATCCCTGTTTTGTGCGGTTGCGACTCATATTTTCTCGTCAAAAGTTTTTTTTTAAAGGAGGAGGTTCTATGTTCGACTGTATATTTTTTTTTTTATGTCCACCGATTTCTCTGTCATTTGTAGACCGATTTTCAAAATTATTTTTGAGCCGAAAAAATATACTCTCCAGGTGGTTCCACATAAATTTTATTGAAATTGTTGTAGCGCTTTTTGAAAAACTGAACAAAAACGAAAAATACATATACCTCGATGACATTTTGGTTTTCTCCAATTACGAGTATGTTTAAATTCCATGTTCGATGTCATTGGGGTTGTTAGTTCTGGGGTATAACAACTAAAAAGTTTAAAATAAAAAACTTAAAAAAAACCGACTTCCAAAAAAGACAATACACTAAAAATTGGAAAATAACTTTAATTTCGGAATTCAGTGTCAAATAACGAAGAAATGAAATACAAATACCGACTTCCGAAATTAAATTTATTTTATAATTTTCAGTGTATTTTCTTTTTTGGAAGTCGGTTGTTTTTTTTTTAAGTTTTTTGTTTGTAGGTACAATAAATAGTTTTTTTTTCTTTTGCCATACCATCTTAGAGTGCCGCTATTGTATTAAAAGCCTAACTCCTTGTATTGTACAACTTATACAAATATCAAATGCATTTTTGTTCACGAAATTGTTCTTGGTTACTAGTTAATTCAATTTATGGGAGGACGACTTGAAGTCTGCCACATGTCATATTTGTAAACATGAATGTAAGACATTCTTTAAAAAATATTTTACCCATTAACGTTGAATTAATAAAATTATTAAAGTAGGTAGTGCGTATTTTGGCCGGTTGTTCGTAGGAATCTCGCTAGGTATTAAGTGAGGTAACCATCAGTGCATATGTAGCCTACCTGTTTTCATGACAATATAGGAATAGTTTGACAAACGTCGAATTGATTAGATTTAAGTATGCTGAACAAATAGTTACTTAGTGTAAAAAATTATAGCATTTTAATCATAATTATAAGTTATACTCGTATATGTCTTATCTAACAATGTAATCAATAACTTTAAGATAAAAAAAATTAATAAAATACTCTAAAATGCCAAAAAAGATTAGCTTTCTATTTAAAAAAAAAAACTTAAAAATTACAATTTTTATAAAAACATGAAAAGTTAGTTCAGTAAGATTATTATTAAATTATGTAATATTTGGTTAAAATATAATCATAATTTTAGTTTATATACATAATAGGTTTTATGTAACAATGTACTAAATCGGTAATTTTAAGGCCAAAAAAAAATTAAAAACATTAAAAATTAAACAAAAAAATACTATCTGTTTTAAAAAGAACTTAATTATACAGAATAATTGTTTATTTTATTTCAAAATTCAAAGTAAATTTCTTAATGTAATGAAAATATAATTATTTTTAAACTAGTTTCAGTCAGCGGCTTCGCCCGCGTGGAAATAGTACTTCCCCCATTATAAATTAAAAGCAGTTCGATAGTGCTTTTTATTCCAACTTACTTAACAAATATCAATATTTAAGGCTAAACAAGAGCTTAAGCGTTAGCAGAAATGAAACCACTATTTGTTTTAACTTAGACAAAACTATTTATGTTGTTTAATCTAAGTGGGATACGTTATTTTAGTTTTAAAACATTAGTGTTCATAGTTGTGAAATAAATTAAGAAAATGTTAGTTTGAAAAATGCAACTTCTTTAAAATTCTCCATACAAAACGCTGATTTATATATTTTTTATAAAAATACCACATTTAGTTTTTATTCGATATTTCCAATTATCTAGATAAATTTTCTTTCCGTAAAACATTACTAGGACTATTATATTTCAAAATTTTGCCAAATCGTTCTAACCGTTCTTAAATGATGCGCTTACTTGCATTTAATTTAAATTAGGTGTAAGATTTAGTAAGAAAATAATATGACCTTTTAAATTACAAAGTTTATCACAAAAAAGGATTTAGATTTTCTCTGTAATAGGCTGTATAACAAAGTAGGTATTTGTAAATAATTAATTATAATCAATTAAAACTAATAATATCTAAGAGTAGTAGAGTTATTTGTGGAAGAGCTCGCCCGGGGAAGTACTACCGCCATTCCTGTCACTGCCACTAGCATTACTGTGTGGTTTGGTATGGTTGCCGGCGTTATTACAGGCACAAGAGACATTCCAGCCATATCTCTAGGATGGCAACACATCAGCACTGCCACCGTTATTCCAGAGCACTAGAGGAGATGCTATGACGTGTCGTTGCCATGCATGCGCTGTGCCAAAAGGATACCTAGTGCTATTCGTCCTGTAGATATAGCTCTGTTTTGCTCATATAACGAATGGCATCGGCACGTAAGGCTGATGTCCTTAACGGCGGTAACCATTTATCATCAGGTGGACCGCCCGTTGTTGCCATCCAAAATTAGCATATATCTAGTTAGCTTAAATATAATACCATATCATAAATGTAGGTTTATTACAATGATTTAGTAAGTAATGAATAAGAGCTCTAAAAATGCAAATCGGATCACAAAACAGGGTTCGGATCCATTTTGTAATATGCTGAACAACAAAATAGGTGTAAATAATCAATTATAACTAAAAATATCTAAGAGTAGTAGAGTTATTTGTGCGAGAACTCGTCCGGGGAAGTACTACCACCATTCCTGTCTCTGCCACCAGCATAACTGTGTGGCTTGGTATGGTTGCCGGCATAACTACAGGCACAAGAGACATTCCAGCCCTGTCTCTGGGATGGCAAAACATCGACAAGGCCACTGGTATTGCAGAGGACTAGAGGCGATGCTATGACGATCTCTTACAGATGATTTCTTTGCAGTGGATTCATGATGTCAATGGCAATTGCCATCATGAATCCGCTGTGAAGGAAGGACAGTGCTATTGATCCTGTACAGCTCTGTCTCGCTGCACGGACATGCAAGGCTGATGGCTTTAACGGCGGTAACCATTTATCACCAGGTGGATCGCCGGTTTTTTGCCATTCAATTTAGCTTATATCTAGTTAGCATAGTTATCTATAATACCATATCACAATTAAGGTATATTACATAATAATGTCATTTTATATAGAAATATGTTTTGTTCAATTTTAGGGCGTTTTGAGCGATGGAAGTCTTTATTTTGACCTTTTTTAATTTTTCTGTTAAGTGGAAAAGATGATATCCGTCAAGTGGCTGCCGCCAGTGTTGATTTCTGCCCGTTTTATCGCATTTTCCATTACTTTTCGCAAGATTTCCGGTGATAACTGTTTGCATTCCTGTCGAATATTCTCATTAAGGGCTGCGATTGTCTGAGGTTTGTTGGCATAAGCCCGCGGCTTCAAGTAGCCCCAAAGAAATAAGCCCTGGATGAAAAAAAAAACAAAAAGTTCACGCTGCGCCAACACTACCGACCGATTATTGGTTAAAAAAAATCGAATTATTGCGGAGTAAAGCGCTCCATTGCTTGTCTGCAGCTGTCTAGTTCACAAATGTCTAATATGATTAACATACGACGCCATTTACAAAAATTATAACATCTTTCGATTAATTATTTTATATAGAAATCTTTTATTTTTCAAGTTTAGGGCGTTGTCTTGGACGATATTGTGGGTACTAATGGGACGATATTTTTGATGGCAGAATATCTAGCATGAAAACTACCCTTAGGTACATAGGTGAATATAAATTCATCCTATTTATTTTTATCCTTTTTTAATAGTGTTTTCTTTAATGTTTTTAGTTAAATTTAAAATTTGCCAAGCTGCTTAACAGTTGGTCGTAGGTAGACTAGTGTTTACGTTTTTTAAAAAAAAAGAAAATAAATATAAAAAACGAAAAATTTAGTCGTGTGTATATGTAGGTAAGCACTGTCGTAGAAGAAAACGAAAAATGAAATCACAGAGTTACTTTTAATATAATTCATTGACTTTGATTTAATTAATCGTAAAAAGAAGCTATCCAGGTGGCTACGTCCTGTCAGAATGAGGGCGGAGTGAATGCCTTAGTCATTAAGTTTTCTTTTGCTTTGTATTTTATATTTTGGAAAAGAAAACGTCACTGGCCAACATTTTTTTTTAATAAAGCGTTTTAATACGGCAAAAATTTACTAAAAATCTACTTTCAGAATCAGCGTTCATGTCACGCTTCGTATTTAATTATAACTATTATATATAAAATCTATACTTACTAATATTATAAAAAGTTAAAGTTTGTAAGTTTGTTTGTAGGAAGTGATCTCTGGCACTGCTGAACAGATTTCAAATATTCGTTCACCACTAGAAAGTTACATTATTTGTGAATGCTTTAAATATTTTCGAAATCCAAGTGGTCGAAGTCGCGTGCGGGGTGCTGGTAATATTGGGTTTCCATCTATGAAATTGGCTTTTTTCTCATAAATAGAGAACCTCGTCACTTATATGAATTAAAATATTAATCAATTGCTTGATATTCTATCAAATAATGACCGTCAACTGCCAATAGTAAAAAAAAGCCTTAAAAATGAGTCATCTTTTTGTTAGCAGAAATGAAACCACTATTTGTTTTAACTTAGAAATAACTTATTTTTGTTGTTTAATCTAAGTGGGATACGTTATTTTAGCTTTTAAACATTATTGCATAAAAGTTTTAAAACATTAGTGTTCATAGTTGTTAAATAAATGAAGAAAATGTTAGTATGAAAAATGCAACTTCTTTAAAATTCTCCATACAAAACGCTGATTTTATAGGTCCACCTAATATATCAAAAAAAAAAACACATATAGTTTTTATTCTATATTTCCAATTATCTAGATAAATGTTCTTTCCGTAAAACATTACTAGAACTATTATATTTCAAAATACGTGCCAAATCATTCCAGCCGTTCAGAAGTGATGCGCTTATTTGCATTTAATTTAAATTAGGTATAAGATCTAGTGAGAAAATAATATGAGCTTTTAAATTGCAAAGTGGATCACGAGGGTTCAGATCTTCTCTGTAATAGGCTGTACAAAAAAGTAGGTGTAAATAATTAATTGTAAGCAATGATAACTTTAAATATATAAGAGTAGTAGAGATCTTTGTGCAAGAGCTCGCCCGGGGGAGTACTACCGCCATTCCTGTCTCTGCCACCAGCATAACTGTGTGGCTTGGTATGGTTGCCGGCATAACTACAGGCACAAGAGACATTCCAGCCCTGTCTCTGGGATGGCAAAACATCGGCAATGCCACTATTATTGCAGAGGACTAGAGGCGATGCTATGACGATTTCTTTACAGCGATTTCATGATGGCAATAGCAATTGTCATCATGAATCCGCTGTAAAGAAAGGATAGTGCTATTCATCCTGTAATGCTCTGTTTAGCTCACACAATGAATGGCACCCGGCATGCACGGCTGATGTCCTTAACGGCGGTAAACATTTATCATCACGTGGACCCGTTTTTTGCCATCCAATTTAGCATAATTATATCTATTTAGCGTAAAGTATCCTATGAGTGTAATTGCACTCGAAAATAAAGTATTATTATTATTATAAATATTACAGATTGATTGCATAATAATGTCATTTTATATAGAAATCTTTTATTTTTCAAGTTTAGGGCGTTGTCATGGATGATATTGTGGGTTCTAATGGGACGATATTTTTGATGGCAGAATATCTAACATGACAACTACCCTTAGGTACATAGGATGAATATAATTTCATCCTATTTATTTTTATCCTTTTTTAATAGTTTTTTCTTTAATGTTTTTAGTTAAATTTAAAATCTGCCAAGCTGCATAGCAGTTGGTCGTAGGTAGACTAGTATTTACGTTTTTTTTTTTAGAGAAAAGAAAGATTTTAAAAGAAAAAAATAATAATAATCGTAAGTGTGTAAATACAAAGCACAGACATTCCGAATCAATTACAATTAAGATAATTTAGCTCATGTATAAGTTATGTACATATTGCGAATGGGTTATATTTTTAAGGCAAGGGCAGGCCGTAGGCACTGCGGACGCCTAGCTTCGCGGTTATTGTCTAGTGATATCCAGCTGCTTCCTTGTTGTACAATCAGTAACCCTGTACTACCAGACCACTCAAAAAAAATGCAGGGCCTATGCGGTCAACAAAAAAGTCGATTGGCTGGCACTCAGCATGCACGGCTGATGTCTTTAACGGTGGTAACCATTTATCATCAGGTGGACCCGTTTTTTACCATCCAATTTAGCATAATTATATCTGTCATAATTATATCTATTTAGCATAAAGTATCCTATGAGTGTAATTGCACTCAAAAATAAAGTATTATTATTTTTATAAATATAGTAACATATCATTCTTATAGATTAATTGCATAATAATGTCATTTTATATAGAAACTTTTATTTTTCAAGTTTAGGGCGCTGTCATGGACGATATTGTGGGTTCTAATGGGACGATATTTTTGATGGCAGAATATCTAACATGACAACTACCCTTAGATACATAGGATGAATATAATTTCATCCTATTTATTTTTAACCTTTTTTAATAGTTTTTTCTTTTATGTTTTTATTTAAATTTAAAATCTGCCAAGCTGCATAGCAGTTGGTCGTAGGTAAAAAGGTAAGTAAAAAGTAGTAAGTAAGGTAGGTTTAAAGAAAAAAAAAAATAAAAAAAATATATACATCGTAAGTGTGTAAATATAAGGCACAGACATTCCGAATCAATTATAATTACGATAATTTAGCTTATCTATACGTTATGTACATATTGTGAATAGGTTATATTTTTAGGGCAGGGCAGGCCGTAGGCACTGCGGACGCCTAGCTTCGCGGTTATTGTCTAGTGAGATCCAGCTGCTTCTTTGTTGTACAGTCAGTACCCTGTACTACCAGACCACTCAAAAAAAAATGCAGGGTCTATGCGGTCAACAAAAAAGTCGATTCACACTATTTAAGTATGCTGAACAAATAGTTACTAAGTGTAAAAAATGATAGCATTTGAATCATAATTATAAGTTATATAATGTCTTATCTAACAATGTAATCAATAACTTTAAGATTAAAAAAAATTAATAAAATACTCTAAAATGCCAAAAAAGATTAGCTTTCTTTTTAAAAAGAAACTTAAAAATTAACAATTTTCATTAAAACATTAAAAGTTAGTTCAGTAAGATTATTATTAAATTATGTAATATTTGGTTAAAATATAATCATAATTTTAGTTTATATACATAATAGGTCTTATGTAACAATGTACTTACTCGGTAATTTTAAGGCCAAAAAAAAAATGAAAAACATTAAAAATTTAAAAAAAAATACTGATTACATAATAATGTCATTTTATATAGAAATCTTTTATTTTTCAAGTTTAGGGCGTTGTCATGGATGATATTGTGGGTTCTAATGGGACGATATTTTTGATGGCAGAATATCTAACATGACAACTACCCTTAGGTACATTGGATGAATATAATTTCATCCTATATATTTTTATCCTTTTTTAATAGTTTTTTCTTTAATGTTTTTAGTTAAATTTAAAATCTGCCAAGCTGCATAGCAGTTGGTCGTAGGTAGACTAGTATTTACGTTTTTTTTTAAAGAAAAGAAAGAATTTAAAAGAAAAAATAATAATAATCGTAAGTGTGTAAATACAAGGCACAGACATTCCGAATCAATTATAATTAAGATAATTTAGCTTATCTATAAGTTATGTACATATTGTGAATGGGTAATATTTTTAGGACAGGGCAGGCCGTAGGCACTGCGGACGCCTAGCTACGCGGTTATTGTCTAGTGAGATCCAGCTGCTTCTTTGTTGTACAGTCAGTACCCTGTACTACCAGACCACTCAAAAAAAAAAATACAGGGTCTTTGCGGTCAACAACAAAGTCGATTCACACTACTTATACTGATACTTTTACACAAAATCTAAACTAATACAAAATATTTCGCTAATCTGCTTTTTAGCATTTCATGAAAGCAAAAGTAGAGCTAAAATTCTTTAAATTACTTCTGTAACAAATTACTTTACAGTTTATGTAAATTATATAATGTATTATGGTGACTGGAGAGCTTACAAAAAAATATACCTTATCCATTCGATAAATTACAGTTGCTCCCCAAGAATGTAATATTCTGTTTTCTCACATTTAGCAGTCATTATAAACGAGAATTCAAAAAAAGTGCTAACGTCTTACGTCAATCCCGAATCCCAGCATTATGCTGAGCGATCCCTGTTTTGTGCGGTTGCGACTCATATTTTCTCTTTTCGTCAAAAGTTGTTTTTTAAAGGAGGAGGTTCTATGTTCGACTGTATATTTTTTTTTTATGTCCACCGATTTCTCTGTCATTTGTAGACCGATTTTCAAAATTATTTTTGAGCCGAAAAAATATACTCTCCAGGTGGTTCCATATAAATTTTATCGAAATTGTTTTAGCGCTTTTTGAAAAACTGAACAAAAACGATAAATACATATACCTCGATGACGTTTTGGTTTTCTCCAATTACGAGTATGTTTAAATTCCATGTTCGATGTCATTGGGGTTGTTAGTTCTGGGGTATAACAACTAAAAAGTTTAAAATAAAAACTTAAAAAAAACCGACTTCCAAAAAAGACAAACACTAAAAATTTAAAAATAACAGCTTTAATTTCGGAAGTCGGTGTCAAATAACGAAGAAATGAAATACAAATACCGACTTCTGAAATTAAATTTATTTTATAATTTTTAGTGTATTTTCTTTTTTGGAAGTCAGTTGTTTTTTTTAAAAAAAGTTTTTTAATTGTAGGCACAATAAATAGTTTTTTTTTCTTTTGCCATACCATCTTAGAGTGCCGCTATTGTATTAAAAGCCTAACTCCTTGTATTGTACAACTTATAAAAATGTCAAATGCATTTTTGTTCACGAAATTGTTCTTGGTTACTAGTTAATTCAAGTTATGGGAGGACGACTCGAAGTCTGTCACATGTCATATTTGTAAAAATGAATGTAAGACATTCTTTAAAAAATATTGTACCCATTAACGTTGAATTAATAAAATTATTAAAGTAGGTAGTGCGTATTTTGGCCGGTTTTTTGTAGGAATCTCGCGAGACACTAGGTATTAAGTGAGGTACCCATCAGTGCATATGTAGCTTACCTGTTTTCATGACAATATAGGAATAGTTTGACAAACGTCGAATTGATTAGATTTAAGTATGCTGAACAAATAGTTACTTACTTAGTGTAAATAATTATAGCATTTTAATCATAATTATAAGTTATATATGTCTTATCTAACAATGTAATCAATAACTTTAAGATTAAAAAAAATATTAAAATACTCTAAAATGCCAAAAAAGATTAGCTTTCTATTTAAAAAAAAAAAACTTAAAAATTAACAATTTTTATAAAAACATTAAAAGTTAGTTCAGTAAGATTATTATTAAATTATGTAATATTTGGTTAAAATATGATCGTAATTTTAGTTTATATACATAATAGGTTTTATGTAACAATTTACTTAATCGGTAATTTTAAGGCCAAAAAAAAAATTAAAAACATTAAAAATTAAAAAAAAATTACTATCTGTTTTAAAAAGAACTTAATTATACAGAATACGAGTAATTGTTTATTTTATTTCAAAATTCAAAGTAAATTTCTTAATGTAATGAAATAATTATATTTTCATTACATTAAGAAATTTACTTTGAATTTTTTAAACTAGTTTCTGTCAGCGGCTTCGCCCGCGTGGAAATAGTACTTCCCCCATTATAAATTAAAAGCAGTTCGATTGTGCTTTTTATTCCAACTTTACAAATATCAATATTTAAGGCTAAACAAGAGTAAAAACGAGAATTCAAAAAAAGTGCTAACGTCTTACGTCAATCCCGAATCCCAGCATTATCCTGAGCGATCCCTGTTTTGTGCGGTTGCGACTCATATTTTCTCTTTTCGTCAAAAGTTTTTTTTTAAAGGAGGAGGTTCTATGTTCGACTGTATAATTTTTTTTTATGTCCACCGATTTCTCTGTCATTTGTAGACCGATTTTCAAAATTATTTTTGAGCCGAAAAAATATACTCTCTAGGTGGTTTCATATAAATTTTATCGAAATTGTTTTAGCGCTTTTTGAAAAACTGAACAAAAACGAAAAAATACATATACCTCGATGACGTTTTGGTTTTCTCCAATTACGAGTATGTTTAAATTCCATGTTCGATGTCATTGGGGTTGTTAGTTCTGGGGTATAACAACTAAAAAGTTTAAAAAAAAAACTTAAAAAAACAACCGACTTCCAAAAAAGACAATACACTAAAAATTTAAAAATAACTTTAATTTCGGAAGTTGGTGTCAAATAACGAAGAAATGTAATACAAATACCGACTTCCGAAATTAAATTTATTTTACAATTTTCAGTGTATTTTCTTTTTTGGAAGTCGGTTGTTTTTTTTAAAAAAAGTTTTTTATTTGTAGGCACAATAAATAGTTTTTTTTTTCTTTTGACATACCATCTTAGAGTGCCGCTATTGTATTAAAAGCCTAACTCCTTGTATTGTACAACTTATAAAAATGTCAAATGCATTTTTGTTCACGAAATTGTTCTTGGTTACTAGTTAATTCAAATTATGGGAGGACGACTTGAAGTCTGTCACATGTCATATTTGTAAACATGAATGTAAGACATTCTTTAAAAAATATTGTACCCATTAAGGTTGAATATAATTATTAAAGTATGTAGTGCGTGTTGTGGCCGGTTGTTCGTAGGAATCTCGGTAGACACTAGGTATTAAGTGAGGTACCCATCAGTGCATATGTAGCCTACCTGTTTTCATGACAATATAGAAATAGTTTGAGAAACGTCGAATTGATTAGATTTAAGTATGCTGAACAAATAGTTACTTACTTAGTGTAAAAAATTATAGCATTTTAATCATAATTATAAGTTATATATGTCTTATCTAACAATGTAATCAATAACTTTAAGATTAAAAAAAATAATAAAATACACTAAAATGCCAAAAAAGATTAGTTTTCGATTTAAAAAAAAAAACTTAAAAATTAACAATTTTTATAAAAACATTAAAAGTTAGTTCAGTAAGATTATTATTAAATTATGTAATATTTGGTTAAAATATAATCGTAATTTTAGTTTATATACATAATAGGTTTTATGTAACAATGTACTTAATCGGTAATTTTAAGGCCAAAAAAAAATTAAAAACATTAAAAATTAAAAAAAAAATTACTATCTGTTTTAAAAAGAACTTAATTATACAGAATAATTGTTTATTTTATTTCAAAATTCAAAGTAAATTTCTTAATGTAATGAAAATATAATTATTTTTAAACTAGTTTCTGTCAGCGGCTTCGCCCGCGTGGAAATAGTACTTCCCCCATTATAAATTAAAAGCAGTTCGATAGTGCTTTTTATTCCAACTTACTTTACAAATATCAATATTTAAGGCTAAACAAGAGCTTAAGCGCTGGCAGAAATGAAACCACTATTTGTTTTAACTTAGACAAAACTATTTTTGTTGTTTAATCTAAGTGGGATACGTTATTTTAGTTTTAAAACATTAGTGTTCATAGTTGTGAAATAAATGAAGAAAATGTTAGTATGAAAAATGCAACTTCTTTAAAATTCTCCATACAAAACGCTGATTTTATAGGTGGTGTTCCTAATATATATAAAAAAAACCACATTTAGTTTTTATTCGATATTTCCAATTATCTAGATAAATTTTCTTTCCGTAAAACATTACTAGGACTGTTATATTTTAAAATTTTGCCAAATCGTTCTAACCGTTCTTAAATGATGCGCTTACTTGCATTTAATTTAAATTAGGTGTAAGATTTAGTAGGAAATTAATATGACCTTTTAAATTACAAAGTGGATCACGAAAAATGGTTTAGATCTTCTCTGTAATAGGCTGTATAACAAAGTAGGTATTTGTAAATAATTAATTGTAAAGAGTAGTAGAGTTCTTTGTGCAAGAGCTCGCCCGGGGGAGTACTACCGCCATTCCTGTCTCTGCCACCACCATAACTGTGTGGCTTGGTATGGTTGCCGGCATAACTACAGGCACAAGAGACATTCCAGCCCTGTCTCTGGGATGGCAAAACATCGGCAATGCCACTATTATTGCAGAGGACTAGAGGCGATGCTATGACTATTTCTTTACAGCGAATTCATGATGGCAATAGCAATTACCATCATGAATCTGCTGTAAAGAAAGGATAGTGCTATTCATCCTGTAATGCTCTGTTTTGCTCACACAATGAATGGCACCCGGCATGCACGGCTGATGTCCTTAACGGCGGTAAACATTTATCATCTGGTGGACCCGTTTTTTGCCATCCAATTTAGCATAATTATATCTACTTAGCGTAAAGTATCCTAGGAGTGTAATTGCACTCGAAAATAAAGTTTATTATATATGTAGTACCTTAACATTATTATAGATTGATTACATAATAATGTCATTTTATATAGAAATCTTTTATTTTTCAAGTTTGGGCGTTGTCATGGATGATATTGTGGGTTCTAATGGGACGATATTTTTGATGGCAGAATATCTAACATGACAACTACCCTTAGGTACATAGGATGAATATAATTTCATCCTATTTATTTTTATCCTTTTTTAATAGTTTTTTCTTTCATGTTTTTAGTTAAATTTAAAATCTGCCAAGCTGCATAGCAGTTGGTCGTAGGTAGACTAGTATTTACGATTTTTTTTTTAAAAGAAAAGAAAGTATTTGAAAGAAAAAAAAAATAATCGTAAGTGTGTAAATACAAGGCACAGACATTCCGAATTAATGACAATTAAGATAATTTAGCTCATGTATAAGTTATGTACATATTGTGAATGGGTTATATTTTTAAGGCCAGGGCAGGCCGTAGGCACTGCGGACGCCTAGCTTCGCGATTATTGTCTAGTGAGATCGAGCTGCTTCTTTGTTGTACAGTCAGTAATCCTTTACTACTAGACCACTCAAAAAAAATCCAGGGCCTATGCGGTCAACAAAAAAGTCGGTTCACACGGATACTTTTTCACAAAATCTAAACTAATACAAAATATTTCGCTAATTTGCTTTTTAGCATTTCATGAAAGCTAGAGTAGAGCTAATATTCTTTAAATTACTTCTGTCAAAATATACCTTATCCATTCGATAAATTACAGTTGCTCCCCTAGTATGTAATATTCTGTTTCCTCACATTTAGCAGTCATTATAAACGAGAATTCTAAAAAAGTGCTAACGTCTTACGTCAATCCCGAATCCCAGCATTATGCTGAGCGATCCCTGTTTTATGCGGTTGCGACTCATATTTTCTCTTTTCGTCAAAAGTGTTTTTTAAAGGAGGAGGTTCTATGTTCGACTGTATATTTTTTTTTATGGCCACCGATTTCTCTGTCATTTGTAGACCGATTTTCAAAATTATTTTTGAGCCGGAAAAATATACTCCAGGTGGTTCCAAATAAATTTTATCGAAATTGCTTCAGCGCTTTTTGAAAAACTGAACAAAAACGAAATATACGTATACCTCGATGACGTTTTGGTTTTCTCCAATTACGAGTATGTTTAAATTCCATGTTCAATGTCATTGGGGTTTTTAGTTCTGGGGTATAACAACAAAAAAGTTTAAAATAAAAATCTTTAAAAAAAAATCGACTTCCAAAAAAGACAATACACTAAAAATTGAAAAATAACTTTAATTTCGGAAGTCGGTGTCAAGTAACGAAGAAATAAAATACAAATACTGACTTCTGAAATTAAATTTATTTGATAATTTTTAGTGTATTTTCTTTTTTGGAAGTCGGTTGTTTTTTTTGTAAAAAAGTTTTTTATTTGTAGGCACAATAAATAGTTTTTTTTCTTTTGCCATACCATCTTAGAGTGCCGCTATTGTATTAAAAGCCTAACTCCTTGTATTGTACAACTTATACAAATATCAAATGCATTTTTTTTCACGAAATCGTTCTTAGTTACTAGTTAATTCAAATTATGGGAGGACGACTTGAAGTCTGTCACATGTCATCTTTGTAAACATGAATGTAATACATTCTTTAAAAAATATTGTACTCATCAACGTCGAATTAATAAAATTATTAAAGTAGGTATTGCGTGTTGTGGCCGGTTGTTCGTAGGAATCTCGCTAGACACTAGGTATTAAGTGAGGCATCCATCAGTGCATATGTAGCCTACCTATTTTCATAACAATATAGGAATAGTTTGACATACGTCGAATTGATTAGATTTAAGTATGCTGGACAAATAGTTACACTAAGTAATTAGTGTAAAAAACTAATTACTTAGTGTAAAAACTTATAGCATTATAATCATAATTATAAGTCATATATGTCTTATCTAACAATGTAATCAATAATTTTAATATTAAAAAAAAATACTCTAAAATGCCAAAAAAATATTAGCTTTCTATTTAAAAAAAAACTTAAAAATTAACAATTTTTATAAAAACATTAAAAGTTAGTTCAGTAAGATTATTATTAAATTATGTAATATTTGGTTAAAATATAATCATAATTTTAGTTTATATACATAAAAGGTTTTATGTAACAATGTACTTATTCGATAATTTTAAGGCCAAAAAAAAATTAAAAACATTAAAAATTAAAAAAAAATACTATCTGTTTTAAAAAGAACTTAATTATACAGAATAATTGTTTATTTTATTTCAAAATTCAAAGTTAATTTCTTAATGTAAAATAAATATAATTATTACTAAACTAGTTTCTGTCAGCGGCTTCGCCCGCGTGGAAATAGTACTTCCCCCATTATAAATTAAAAGCAGTTCGATAGTGCTTTTTATTCCAACTTACTTTACAAATATAAATATTTAAGGCTAAACAAGAGCTTTAGCGTAATGCTAGATAGCCTATAGCTTTCCTTATGAATGTGGCTATAATATACAAAAGGAATTTTTCAAATCCGTCTGGTAGTTCCAGAGATTAGCGCGTTCAAACAAACAAATAAATTCTTCAGCTTCATTCAATTAGTATTATATAATGTAGTTACAATATAATCATAATTTTAAGTAATTTATTAGTCTTTTCTAACAATGTACTCATTATTATAAGGCCAAAAAAAAGAAAAAGTAAACGATTATTATTACAAGATTCAAGGCAGTATCAGAAGATTATTATCATATTATGTAATAGATATTACATCATCGTCATCATCATCATCTCAGCCGAAAGACGTCCACTGCTGGACATAGGCCAAGTGTCGCCACAGTAACCGGTCATGTGCGTCTGGCATCCAACGGCTACCGCGAAAATAAAATAAAAATAATATTCTTATGAAACTGCCTTTGAATTTTGTAATAATAATCTAGTAATAATATAAGATTAAGAATATTTGATTAAAACATGGTAACATTTAAGGTGTTATAAAATTATTTCGAACTTATAAATGTCTTTCTGTTTTATATATAATCGTAATTTCAAGTTAAACAGGGTGGAAACTTTTAGCGAAGTATAGGTACACCCACACTCTACGTGTCCTCTAATCGAACTGGCTTATACATATTTACAATCCGTTGCAGTTTCCTCTTACTGCCCCGCTAAAAGTTTCCATCCTGTATATGTCTTATCTGAAAATGTAAGAAATGAAATATTAAGATAATAATAGTAATAAAAAAAATAAAAAAATTAAATGGTGTCGTTTTATTGTGATCAAAACCGTGTTATTGTATGTAGTTTGACGTTTATAGACTGATACATTTGGAACAATAGCGAGTCTATGTGTACTTACTTGAACTTATAATTTGAGATAATTTTAATCTATCACTACTAACACAACTATCAAATGTATATAAGGCCATTACAATGAAATTAGAACTTTATACCAAAAAAAAAATCCTCTGTATCTTAAAACCTGTCTGTAAAGACCTCTGTATGACACAGAGGTTTTTGTTCTAAAGAAAATGATCTCGAATTCTGATTTCAAATAAAGTTGGTGTCTCAATGGCTTTGCGCGCGCTGAGTGTACTCAGCAACTGCGAAGGGTGTGTCACGAAAGCGAATAATTACAAATTTATAACCTACAATGTATTCAGTGCAATGTGTTCTTGTTTTATGAAATAAATATTATTATTATTATTACTTGATATTTTAATTGCGAAGTATTGCTTGTCAAGCAGTGGTGGACCTTTAGTGATAGCGGCGACTTTTGAGTTCTAAGTCTTGGGTTCGAACCCAGGCGCTAACATTGTGTATATTATTTCATCACCTCTGCTCTCTAAACGGGTAAGTAAAACATCGTGAGGAAACCGGCATGTCCTAGAAACCAAAAACTTCGAAGACATCCACCAACATTCATTGGGCCCGCCTGGTGGATTACGGCCCACATCCTCTCACAGAGAGGAAGCCTGTGTCCCTGCAGTGGGAAAATTAAAATGCTGATTATTTTATGTTATGCTTTGCATATTGCCTGTTGTATTCATCTATTTCATGTCTAGTGGAGGCATACACATATGTTCGATTTTGCCTGTATAATCCTGGTAGGATGCATCAGAGCCTCCAGATAGAAGGACATTCTATGAACGATAGCGATTGTCGAAGAGTCAAAATCATTCCATGCTTTTTTCGGCAGATGGTCAAGTCCAAACATTTTGGCATTTCAACAACCGTTATCGTCGATAGAATATAATAGAATTTGACTGTCGCAACCCAGCGCTGGGCACGCCACAATTTAGTGCCCCTCTTTGAGGAGTGGCTGGAGAGGCGTTACGGCGTCCTCACCTTCCGCCTGACGCAGGTCCTCACCGGACACGGTTGTTTCGCGAGGTTTCTGCATCAGATCGGGCGGGAAGAACCGCCCGGGTGTTACCACTGCGCGGATCGCCCAGAGGACACGGTGGAGCATACGGTGGAGGTCTGCCCCGCTTGGGCGGAGCACCGAAGTGTCCTCGTGGATGCGATAGGTGGCGACGACCTCTCGCGCCCGGCCCTGGTTCAGGCCATGGTACGGAGCGAGAGGGAATGGGAGGCAGTCTCCGCCTTCTGCGAAGCAGTAATGCTCGTGAAGGCGGAGGCGGGACGCGTGAGAGAAGCTCAACGGAGTGGCCCTCACCGCTACCACCGCAGGAGAGGTACTGGGCGTACTGGACGTAGGACGTCGCGAGACGATTTCCGGCCACCGTAGACCCGAGCCTGCGGACGGCGAGCAGTGGGTAGCTCGCCGTCCGATCAGCACCAGGCCCGTGAGTCGACGGTGCGTAGCACGCGTGCTTCAAAGAGATGTTGTCAGCCACCACTGACGGGGTCCATCGTCGCCGGTGCCTGCATGCCTAGGGATAGCGGATAAATTTATGAAAATGAGTTACCGCACCCCTGGACACTCAGACAGGGAAGGAACAGGGGTGGGTTTTAGTCAGTAAGAGTCTGACATGTGGGCTACCGCTCCACCCAGAGCGGGAGAAGTCATTGGATGATTTCCCACCCCGCCAAAAAAAAAAAATCGTCTATACAATGTATCTTTGTCTAGAATCCCTGGAAGTATGTACCAGAGCAGAATATGGACCAGGGGCGAAGACAGGCATCGTCATCGAGGAAGGCCCAAGAAACGCTAGCGCGACGACCCTTGACGCGTTTTTCACAGATTGAGCGGATAATACCGCACACAAATATGTATTCAAAAGAATAGGGCAGGCCTTTATCCAGCAGTGGGACAGTGTGCTGATGCAACTGGGCGAACTTTGTCATTGCAGTCCTGGTGGGGTTGACGCACGAGCTAAAGGCGAGACAGTTATGAAGCCGAGCGTGCAATGACAAATGCACACGCGTGTCAAACGACGTTACTCTAAACACTTGCGAAGTTGCGAAGTTACATTAAATTTTCATAAACGTAATGTGCTTAATAAGTATTTGTGAGAAATGGCTCGAATGCGAGTAAAACCCGACAGGAGTCTCCATCTTGCCACAATAGAGACACAAGCATGTACGAGTTCGCACATACAGGTACACGCAACGTTCTCAACCAACCAATGCTTTTAATTATTTTCCTTCAAGCTTGTTGCCTTACCTTTATGTCAATGTTCTACTCCTGATTGCGAATACGTACAATCCGCACGTCATATCCTGTGGGAGTGTACTCTTTGGCAAGCTGAGCGCAATATTATGTTGGATAGTATTCAGCCTACGTCTGGAGTTGTCTGTTACACGGACCTTGTGGAAACTGGAACGAATTTCCGTGCGTTCAAGCGTTTTTGCCATACCTATTATTGGAATCAAGTGTAACAGCTCACAATTTTAGGACCCATTAATATTAGTGTTTTTAACCAGTGGTGCTTGGCAACTGGGCTTACCCCAGTTGTAAAAACCCGCTTTGTGCCTAATGGTCTAGTTTTGTTCTGTCTCCCGCTTGATTAGGAGGGAAGTGGAAATTATGTTTTTCTTACTCCTACGCTGTCTTTTCTGATTAATTTCGTTGCGGGAGCCAAGACAGTTTAATCGTTTCTCTGGGACTCGTCGAGCTTCATTGCCTCGGCGTTTTTTCTGGTGGTCGCCACTGTTGATTCTGGCTTACAGAAGTTACAGTGGTTTGGGAATAGTGTGGCGGGCTTGTCCCAAAAAAAAAAAAAACCAGCCAATGCACCACTCAATATTAATATGACAGAAAGCACTCCATTAGTTATTATAAATCTTTAATTGGGAACAAAAGAAGCATGAAATTTTATACCTATAACTACCTACGAGTTCCTTAAAACACTTGTTACTGTTTTTTTTTTTTTTTTGTGGGGCGGGTAATCATCCTATGACTTCTCCCGCTCTGGGTGGAGCGGGAGGGCGTGTCAGACTCTTACTGACTAAAACCCACCCCTGTTCCTTCCTGCCTTTGAGTGCCCAGGGGCTAGGTAACTCTGTTTCGAATTTATCCTCAACCTTAAATTTGACCCATTTCCGGGTTTCCGATTGAGCTGAAGTTTTGCATACATGTTTAGTTTTTCGTTTTTTTTATTGTACAATGTTCGTATGTAAGGTGTCCGCTTCAAAATTTGCCTAAAAAAATGTTTAAGTTTGGTTATCACGAGTTCTTTCCCTTAAATATGATGATGAGAGTCAAATAAATAAATGAGAGTCTAAAGCTTGTTTTATTTTTTAAATACCTTTAAGGCGCAGTTATACGACTTCTAGTGGTTTTAATTAAACATCACGTCTAAACGACTAGTCTTATTTCTTTGAAAAGGATATATGTTAGGTACTCTAGACAATTTCCATCGTAATTTGATATGTGAATATTTGAAATTATATTTTTATAACATAGTGTAAGTAATTTGTAAAGTTATGTCTAATGCGAATAAAAAATTGGTAATCACGAAAAAACTATTAGAGTATTTCTAAGAAATCTTCATCATTTTAAAGATCATTTAACTATTTATATTTAAGTATACGTGTTTTAGTATAATACTTGTTGTTTTATATATAATAAATTAATAATTCGTCTAATTTCGTTCAGCGCTCCTTGATGGGCGAGTCCTATTACTGGGTGGACGTACGACGCGTTACATGAGCTCACCACAGAACACGCAAGCTAACCACTCAAGGTCATTGGCAGTTACTAGCGCCTTAATTACTATCTAAAATTAGCTTCTCTTCCTTCTCGCCCATGTGAAAGTCGGAAAATATACCAGGAGAACATATTCCAGCGATATAATAATCGTAATGTCCTGTCCCCGAAAATGGTCTACCCGTGTGCGAAGTTTTATGTGGTTCCGTTCCGCAGTTAAGACGTGAAGAGGTAACAAACAGGCAGAGTAATTTTAACTTTTGCATTTATATTATTAAAAAAATTAGTATGGAAAGTGGTATTCAGGTGAATCTAGTACCAAAAATTATGTACAATAAACCAATCTGTCTCTCTGGCTTCCAAAGCAGGGTAACACAATACAATCACACCCAGTCTCAGCTTGTGGACGGGTGTGGTGGTAATAATTGCTGCTTTCGGACACAATCAATTTTTTTCGCACAAAACAAGCAGCATTGAAGTAAACATAGAAGAAATCAAGGGCACTAAACGTTAATTTTTTTTTTTATCTCGGAATCTCTTGATAGTAGAAGAATAATCATTAGACAGATCGATAGAGAATGTTTTGCATCAAAAACCTGCAAAATAACGAAACTTTAGCTTAAGGACGGCAGAATAGCTCGAATGTATTAAAATTCCGGGACGCATGCACCGAGTACCAGATAGAGGCGGGTGGCTGCGGTAGCGGTGATGGCGGCGGCAGGGAGATGCTGTCTATCTCTATGAAGTAGTAAGTATAATAAGGCGTAAGTAAGGGTATATTCACAGGAGCATGGGGATTTGCAAGACAATTGAGATCTATGACTGGTCATAGACCTTAAGAGAGAGATTAAGTAACCGACATCACCAACTGCTGGCAGTTGGTGATGTCGGTTACCTAATCTACCTTGGTTACCTAATCTAAACTCTTAAAGTCATCCGGGCCTACGGACGGCGAGTAAATAGGGTAGCTCGCCGTCCGATCAGCACCAGGCCCGAGAGTCGACAGCGCGTAGTGATCCACGCGCACCTCAAAGAATTGTCAGCAATAATGACGGGGCCCGTCATGGCCGATGCCTGCCCAGGGGTTGTGGATAAATTCGAAACAGCGTTACTGCGCCCCTGGGCACTCAGGGCAGGGAAGGAACAGGGGTGGGTTTTAGTCAGTAAGAGTCTGACACGCCCTTCCGCTCCACCTTAGAGCGGGAGATGTCATTGGATGATTTCCCACCCCACGAAAAAAAACCTCCTAGTTTGCCCCTTTTTCGCGAGCCTAGAGAGGATATATTTGGCTAAAACCTGCCGAGATTTATTAAAGCGGCAAAAATATTAATTAAAAAAGGTCTGGTCTAATTATGCTCTCATTTTAGGAGTGTGGCTCCAGGGCGTAGCCCAACACTTCTTTAGATATACGTACCAGGATGGTATGGCATTCGAATCGCTTTGCGAAAAGCTTAGAAAGGAATTCCCATGCAAATGTGTTTCTTGCAAGGAGCGGAATAATCGATGTTTTTTATAATTTTGAGAAGCCGGACGTTGTGTCTGAACAGTCAGAGGATGGAAGAAAAGATAGTAATGCACATTTATTTTCTAGCTCAATAATGGAAACAAATCAACAAATTGAGTTGGAGGATGAATATGACGATGATGACCAGAGCTGCGTTGAGGCCAGCCCAGTCGATAATGTGCAAGACTATGGAGATAGCAGCCAGGTTAATGATGAGGCGAAGAAGGATTACGTGGATTAAAATACAGAATCGGGTCAGCCCTTTCCAATTAGTCATGTAAATAATATTTCAGAGAACCAGGAAACAACTTTATTAGAAGAAGCACATGGCGAGCACGAGTCGAACAAGAATTGTATTTATTTAGATGTGGTTTCGGCTGATGTCGACGGGATGGAAAGCTGCGAGATGGAGGTTCCGTCGGAGACACATGTTTTTCGTGACGTCGAATCAGACGATAATTTTGTTCAAGTAGAGTATGTTTCTGCTGATGTTTGCTTGCAAGAGAACTTCGAGATGAAGATTGAGTCGGAACAGCGCTGCGTACCAGGAGAAGCGATGCACGCTCCTTCTATTATTATTCCACTAGGTGATAGTCCAGCGGATATCTTCCGGGGTGAAAACTGCAACGTAAATGCCACTTCACAACGTCACAGGAACCACAGCAAGCGAAACGACATTTTCCCGGGATATTCTGGAGGAGGTTTGTACCCTCCCTAGTTTTGCTAAGAGGGATGTTTCCATTTCTTTGTTAAAAATAAAGTTATGTTTGTGTCTATTTTATTTATTCTGGCTGACGTGTGTTGTCATAACAACTTAATAAACGAGTTGACGACCATACTCGTAAATGCAAGAAAGTGCGGATTTGGTAAATCCTATGATTCAAGTTATCCTACATACAAATATGCAAAGGAAATCATGAACTCCATACAAATAATTTAATAAAGCAGTTCTTTGTAAATAAATATAAATTTTGGAAATTTAAGAAGAAATTTATAAATTTTCTTTGGAAAATTCTCTTGTTCTTTAAAAAAGAAATTGTAGAGAATAGACAGTGGTGTCAGATGTCACTTGACATGACAAATAATTGTCAGACATTTGGTACGTCTACGTTATTACGTTTGACAATGTAAATAATCGGTGTAACTTTGTGTAATATTAATCATTGTTTTTTGTTTCATGTTCAATTCATTGAGGGACGCGACCGTCGAAGATTGAAGACAGAATATACTGTGCGATATTGTTAATGTTTTACGTTTTTTTTCATTAGAGGGATGCCTGGCATCTTTTTCGTCAGTTTTGGTGCCAGGAGTTTCAAACATGACGACGTCAGTTTGTTAATGCACATTAGCACCAAAACTAATATTAAAAGTGAAAACACATGATGTAGTGTCAGGACAAATCGGTCGTCCTGTATTGAGGCGTCTTTTGCAAGGGACATACCCTTAATGTAAAGTTATTTCTGACGTTAGGTAAATGTTCGTATTAGGGTTAGGTAGGCTTCGATGAACTCTCCAAATGTGTAATGAATAGAAGACTTACTAGCGTTTGCGCTCTTATTCGTAGGGGCGTAGCTCATGTGGCGATTGTAGACACAGCCTAAACTTAGCTGGCAGTTAAGAATATTGAGGAGTCGTTCGAGTAAAGCATAGGTTTGATGTCAGACTGGAGTTTTGCCCTTGCAAGTGGGCACAGATGTAATTCTTATAAAAATCAATATAGAGTCTATCGCGCCCTCGTCTCTTTTCTTATCCACCTGTACCCAGTTACCCCTTTTATACACTGCACCCTCGCGTTGCCAGCGAGTGAGACCTCTACCCTGAAACTACTAGAACGTCCCAGGATCCCTGCAGGCCGTACTGATGTTTTGGGGTCTTGCAATATACTTGATATCTAAGGGGATGCCCTTAACAGTCATACACCCTATGACAGTCAAAAGGCATTCCGGCAAATCATAATCAAATTAACCGGAGACCTATGGGCAATGTCTATCAAAGTATGCACATTTATAATTGAGATCATAGCACCATACTTGGCTTTAACGCGTCAGGCCCCTCGCGTTACCATAAGGTAACGCAACAATAGGTTTTTAATTGTGTCTGTTAATGAGGGGCTTGACGTGGACCAAGAAGTCTTTACAGACATAATGAAATACAGTAAGATTATACCACTTTTTAAATCAGACAGTAAAGAGATCCAATAATTATAGAGCTGTCACGGTGTTGCCGGTTTTAATTGCAAGGTGTTTGTTGTAAAAGTAATACTCAATTAGATGCACAATCATTTTACCATCACTGAAATCTTACACGGTCAACAGTTCGGTTTCACCAAAGGACGTTGTACTACTGATGCTGGTGTCACCTTATTAAAACACAAATTTATAGCGTGGGAAGAGGCCTAAGATGCGATAGGAATCTTTTGCAACCTCTCAAAGGCATTTGATTGCGTTAATCATGAAACCTTACTTTTAAAACTAGAACATTACAGAGTAGGTCAATTTGCACTACATTTTGTGAAGTCTTATTTAAATGGCAGACTGCAGCAAGTTCAAATAAATGGTGTCAATCCACGGGGGTTAAAAGTCAAAACAGGGGTACAACAAGGCTTCATATTAGGTCCTTTCCTCTTTTTAGTGTATGTGAATGATCTCCTCCATCTATTAAAAAATCAACCACAAATAGAATTGCTTGCTGACGATACTTCCTTATTTTTTTAAGATTAACAGACGTTCCACAAATCTTAGCGACGTAAATAACGCGCTACAGCAGGTCCAAAACTGGTTTACTGCTAATAATTGCAGATACAAACGCAGGTGTAACGTTGTACCACCACGCCCGGGCCTGCCGACGGCAAGAAGTGGGTAGCTCGCCGTCCGATCAGCACCAGGCCCGTGAGTCGACGGCGCGTGGTGTTGTAGTTAAGGATTAAACAGACAAAAAACTAAGGACATAAGATTTGCGTTACCGAATGTTAAAAGTAATAGTTGTGACATAGAATTGAACAAAGAGAAACTAGAATTTGTCAAAAACACGGTTTTCCTGGAAATTACGCTCGATTCAAGGCTACAATGGGGTCCTCATTTAACATCTCCTGCAGGACGGTTAAGTTCAGCATTATATATGCTGTCAGAAAAATCCGTCAATTGACTGATGTAGACACCGCAAGGCTAATCTATTTGCCCGGGCCTGCGGACGGGGTACTCGCCGTCCGATCAGCACCAGGCCCGTGAGTCGACGGCGCGTAGTGTTTCACGCGCACCTCAAAGAATTGTCAGCAATAATGACTTGGTTTTTTTGTTGCTTTTATGTTGCTTCTATTATATGAGGATAATGTTAACATTGTCCTCATATAATTAAAGCAACAAGATATATGTAATCAGGATTTTTTGTATTTCATAACACTTTTTAAAAGAGTGTCCATGGAGGTTCTTTAGCGTTCTTCTCCATCAGAGATCTACGCCTTGGAATGTGCAGTTAGCTTCGTCTTTCTGACTGACTGACTTATTGACAATTCAAAAGTGCCTGTAAATGGTTTATTTGAAATAAATGCGTTGAATTTGAATTTGATGTGGTATACAAATAAATGGACCCAGAAACAAAATCCAGAAACATAATCTGCAAACTTTTCTAAACTTAAAACCATTTACAGAATGTGGTCCTTATATTTTGCACACTCAACTCCATCCAGCTCGCGCTCTAATGAGATTGAAACGCGTTGTCGAAAATGTTGGCCATTCAACAATCGCTATCGCCTATAGCGAATAAAGATAGACAGATATTTATTTATTTATTTAAATTATTACAACAGTTTAAAACCAATTACAGTAACTAAAACTAAAGATTTTTAACAAAAAGACAAAAATTAAAAGAGAAAACTACAACATATCAAATTTAAAAAAATAAAAAGGGTCTCGAAACTCTATCATAAATTCCTCTCACAGTACTTCTGACATGCCAATAAAATCTTCGTCCATTCATCTGCAAACAGATCGTTTGTTGGATTAGAATCCAAGAGATCATTAAGTGCAGCCAGAGTGCGAGGTATTGGAGACTCAGCACGCGCATCGGTGCGACTATATATATAATAATATATACTCTTCATAGATATACTCTTCATAGCACACTTTAATATACCAAATTACAATAGGAACTTAAGAATTAACAGGGCGAAAGAGGTGGCGAGACGACCTCGACGCGTACTGCAAGGACTGGTTTGATGAAGCCCGGGTGACGAGATCCTGGAGGAACTTGGGGGACGTCTTCTGTGGGACAGTGTAGGCTAGATTAAAAAAAATGGCACAATTGGCGCAGTGATTGAGCGATTCGCTGTTGCGCTGCGTGTCGCGGGTTCGATGCCCGCACGGAACAAATATTTGTAGGACCTACAGATAGTTGGATGTCTTGTGTATGTGACATTACAAGTAGGTGTGGGCACCCGCGATACAGGAGTAATTCCCAAGGAGGGGCAACGTGTTTTAAATAACTAAAGGGTGGTCTTATCGCTAAAAGCGATTTTTTACAGACAACCTTTGGATGAATTGTAGATAATATTATTAAAATTATTTGGTTTATAGCTCTTTAGACGAGAAACGTACCTGTCTCACTTTTCCCTTCAGCTGATATTGTGCAGTACGGAATTTCAATAGATTACGAGGTCAGATACTGGGTTGCTATATGTTACCACTGAAGTCTAATCTCGAAGACAAATTAGTTCAAATAAATTTCAATAGATGGCGTGATGTGTATCAAATGAATGATGTTTCTTATTGATGTCTATGGAATGTCAAGACTTTGAAATAAATGCTGCTATTAACTGTGCGTGTTTTTATTTCATTACTACCCTAAGCACAAAATTGTGAAATAATAAAAAAAAATGAAATGGAATGAAAGATGTTTATTGCCAGATTAACAACATCCAAATAGATATATATACACACATAGATAACAATAAATAATGAATACTGTTACTATACACAGATATATACAGTATGTAACAAAATCCCTGTTGTTCCTTCTACCCACGTTTTAAGAATCGGTATACAAACGTAATAAAGCAAGTCAATTATAAAAAACTGTTCAAAAATAATTAAAATAAATACTTAATTATTAATATTTGTAATGTCTAACTGATTTCTTACCTCTGCAATTCTGCATGAAGCGATTGTGACACCCGTAGGCTATTTAGCGAAATAAAGATGTGCTTGTAAAATCAGATAATCTAAACATTTTTTTTAATGTATCGATTTTAATAGTTATTTGATTTTGACCTCTCGACTAGCCAATGCTTAATTTTTTTAAAATTATAATTTCATCTATGTTGTGCTTGTAGGTAAATCCTTAAAAGGAACAACAGGGTTTTTGTTACATATTGTATAATGGGTTCTTAACTCGAAAAGATTGTTGGAAAGGATCCTTTAAAATCTATTATTTATATTTTGCACAAATAGATGACGCTGATCGATCGAAGTTGCCGAGGTTTTTCAATCGCCTCATTAAATTTGTAAAGTAACACATTTTAATAGAATTTATCTGTTAAGAAGTGCAAAAAAATATAGTAAAACGATTCCCCAATGTGTGACAAAATATTGGTGCAGTGCTTACAGTCCATAAGTAAATAAATTCAACTTACATACCGTCGCTGCTAACACCATATAGCGAGACATATCCTGCTGCCTGCCGAAAACACGTAGTTCTTTGTATTTAAGATGAGGCACCTATATGCTAGTATTATATTGTTAGGTCACTGTCCTAAAATGACTACGTTTTCATCTATCAAACTCTCGATACACACAGGCCTGCGTCCGAGGTGTAATATAATAGGCGCAATGCTGGTTTGCTTAACGTCTCTTTATGTGTCTTTTGGGAAATACTGGCTTGATGGTATGGTTAACATTTGATCTAATGGACTTATATTTATTAATAACTAGCTGACCCAGCAAACGTGGTTATGCGATTAAAAAATGGGGGGTGGGAGTAGGAGAATGAAAAATACTTTAAGACCTATTCTCATACCTACCAAACATACAAAAAAAAAAATTAAGCCGCCAAGTGGAGCCCTCATTGAATAAAAACTTCGTAGCAAAGTGTAGAAAACAAAGATTAAAAAATCCTATGTTGCGTTTGTTACAAAGAGCTTAAGGGCCTACCTCCCCGTAAGTGGCACCCTCATTGAATAAAAATTCGTATCTTAGCATAGAAAATAACGATTAAAGAATCCTATGTTGCGTTTGTTACAAATAGGATAAGGTATTTTTAAGTTGTTAAAACAGGACTCAAAGTGTTTCGTATCCAAAGTAGTAAGCAAAAGTGTCAAAAACGGCCGTTTTTGGTACTTTTGCTTACTACTTGAATTATTCTCATTATTCATAAGTGGAAGCTTGTAATTGGCTATCTTCTACATACTGTTACAAGATATTGAAATGTATTAGCTGTAAGCTTTTCTAAACTTAATAAAATAACATAAAACTTGCACACAGTAGCTCAAGACTTGGATTAGCCCATTTTCCAATCTGCGCGGGCGAAGCCCGTGAAAAAAGCTAGTAACATAATATTATGCTATCTTCTTAGCGTGTCAATGGCAAATTTAGTTTTTAAATATAGTGATTAGCTCAGTATATATTATATATAATAATATAGTATTCAACCACAGCAACAGCATTTGCTGACGCAGCCATCACATACAGGCCGCATGCCCCGATGCGAGATGGTCTGTGGACAGGCGTCGCATAAACACCGAAGATCGGAGCCACCTGAAAACCGGGGACATGTGGAGGTTGTCTTTCCTGCGGCCGACCTGAGTACGGAATCTATTTAGAGTGTTCCAGGCCGGAAAAAAAAAATGTCTGCCATGGCAACGCGTGCCGCGCTGGAAGGCTCTATGAAGGTTATTATGCAGTAAGAAACAAAGGTTAGATGAAACCTTTCCTACCGGAGCTAAGCCTAGCATTTTTTTTTTGGGTGTTAGAAATCATCCAATGACTTCTCTCGCGCTGGGTGGAGCGGGAAGGCGTGTCAGACTCTTACTGACTAAAACCCACCCCTGTTCCTTCATGTGCTTGTGCCAGACCCGCGGTAACTCTCTTTCGAATTTATCCGCGACCAAGCTAAGGCTAGCTGCGCTTTGAAAATCAAACGATGCGGTTCATCATTGCCACGCAGCTTAGCACATCCCTGAAAGACAGTATTATGAATGTGGAGACTAGGAACACTAAATAATTATTTAGATAAACTCAAAGTATTTATTTCATTTAAACCATTTACAGATACTTTTGAATTGTCAAGATCGGTCACTTATAAGAAAAGATGAAGCTACATATTTTCCATACGTTCCAAACTGTAGATCTCTATTAAGGCGCTATTAGCTGCCAACGACCTTGAGTGGTTAGCTTGCGTGTCCTGCGCTGAGCTCACGTAACGCGTCGTATGTCCACCCAGTAATAGGACTCGCCCATCAAAGAGCGCGGTCCGAAATTAGACGCATTATTAATTTATTACACATCAAACAACAGGTATTAAACTAAAACACTGAGACTAAAATATAAATAATTAAATGATCTTTAAAATGGTGAAGGTTTCATAAAAATACGCTTTGTAGTTATTGCGTGATTCTCAATTTTTTATCCGCGTTAGACATAACTTTACAAATTAATTACACAATATTATAAAAATATTATTTCTAATATTCTCAGATCAAATTACGACGCAAATAGTCTAGAGTAGCATATATTTTTTTCAAAGATATGAGACTAGTCGTTTAGACGCAATGTTCAATTAAAAATCATTAAAAGTCGTATAACTGCGCCTTAAGAAGAACGTGCAAGAAATTCCATGGACTCTCTTTTCTAAACAATTAAATAGTTACAAAATTATGTTTACCTACGTCATTAATGTTGAAGTTATGCATATATGTGAGCACAATGTAGAAAGACGTGCACGTTTAAATTATCCGGAGTAAATAAAATAATAAAAAACAATTCAAAGAAGAAACCTTTGAAATAGACTGTGGCAGCTGAGAGATGTCTAGTCCCAATTGACGGCGCCCGTTTACGAACATGACTCATGTACTAGCACCATTTAGCTCAACCATTTTGAAGGGAATCGAATGATCCAGCACATGTGTCACCATCAGCAAGACATTTGAGTGAGCATAACTCTTCCAGCAGCTAGGGCTCATTTTAAGTCAAAGGTATGGACACTAAATGGTAGTTTAAGGTAGAAGTGGCGCCCATGATACAGCACATGTGTCACCATCAGCAAGACATTTGAGTGAGCATAACTCTTCCAGCAGCTAGGGCTCATTCTAAGTCAAAGGTATGGACACTAAATGGTAGTTTAAGGTAGAAGTGGCGCCCATGATCCAGCACATGTATCACCATCAGCAAGACATTTGAGTGAGCATAACTCTTCCAGCAGCTAGGGCTCATTCTAAGTCAAAGGTATGGACACTAAATGGTAGTTTAAGGTAGAAGTGGCGCCCATGATCCAGCACATGTGTCACCATCAACAAGACATTTGAGTGAGCATAACTCTTCCAGCAGCTAGGGCTCATTCTAAGTCAAAGGCATGGACACTAAATGGTAGTTTAAGGTAGAAGTGGCGCCCATGATCCAGCACATGTGTCACCATCAGCAAGACATTTGAGTGAGCATAACTCTTCCAGCAGCTAGGGCTCATTCTAAGTCAAAGGCATAGACACTAAATGGTAGTTTAAGGTAGAAGTGGCGCCCATGATCCAGCACATGTGTCACCATCAGCAAGACATTTGAGTGAGCATAACTCTTTCAGCAGCTAGCGCTCATTCTAAGTCAAAGGCATAGACAGTAAATGGTAGTTTAAGGTAGGAGTGGCACCCTCATTGAATAAAAAATCGTAGCATAGCATAGAAAATAAACATTAAAGAATCCATAAAGAACCAAAAATGGCCGTTTTTGACACTTTTGCCTACTACTTTGGATACGAAACATTTTGAGACCTGTTTTAATAACGTAAAAATTCTTTATCCTCTTTGTAATGACGTTGGATTCGTTAATATTTATTTTCTATGCTATGCTACGATTTTTAATAATAATTTAAATAAATGGCGACATTTCACTGGAACATCTTGCGACCGACGGATGCCTCTTAACTCGTTCAAACCGGCGTGTACCACCGGTGGAGCACGGACAGCAAATATTCCGTGCTCCACCGGTGGTACACGCTGGTTTGAACGAGTTAAGTTAAAGGGGAAAATCTATAAGTCCGTGATTAGACCTGTCGTACTGTATGGGTCAGAATGTTGAGCTGTGAAAAAGACGGATGAAAAAAGATTGCATCATGTGGCAGAGATGAGAATGTTGAGATGGATTTGTAGAGTAACGAGAATGGATAAAGTGATTTCTCACTGAGAACATACATGAACACACACACACATTACACAACACACACACACACACCACAGGTAAAGGTAGTTTAAAAGTGGCGCCAGTCACCGAAAAGTTGAAAGGGAATAGCTTATCTTGGTATGGTCATGTGAAGTAGAGGGATGAAACACATGTAACTAAAAGAGTAATGAATATAAATGTGGATGGATGGAGAGGGAGAGGAAGGCCAAAGAATGTATGGATGGATTGTGTGAGGAGTGATATGAAATAAAAGGTAGTTAGTGATAGCGTGACGGCTGACAGGACAGAATGGAAGAAAAAAACGTGTTGCGCCGACCCCAAGTAACATGGAATAAGGGCAGGAAGATGATGATGCTACGATTTTTTATTCAATGATTGCGCCACTTGGCCGGTAGTAGGGCCTTAATGCATGAAGTTATATAATGCTATGGATATTGAGTATACATAATGCATATTACAATCTTCATCGAGTCCAACAATTGACGAGTGCTGCGCGTCGTAGCACCTAAGCCTAATTAGGGACTTATTAACGCAATACGTGTGAAAGTCCCACCTTACCCTAAATAAATACTGCTACAACGCAATTACATACCTACATTTGGGGCATGAACCTGAGAAGACTTAATGACCTGAATTATTATATATATTTTTTTATTTGTTGTCCATTTTTATTTTGTATAAATTTTTTATTTTCATTATAATAAAATCAATTTAATTCAATTAATTTGTAAAATAATCTCAAATCCCAACTAGTCACTATTGAGGTATTGTATTATAATAACATATTATATTTTTAATAACTTATGTATTTAATCAATTGAATTTCATTTAAATTATTTAATCATTATAACATATCTTGCTTGTTTTCATTTATTTTAAAATCGAATATAAAATTGTTACCTTTAGATACCTAATAATGTTAATTTGTATCTAATGTGATTTATATTTCATGTAATGTCAAAAGTGTACCTTTATGTTGTGTACAACCTGTAAGTGACATATTTACACAGAACAAAGAGCAATGTAAAATTTACGTAAAATATTTTGTAAACATGTATTTGGTGTTCCTCAATAAAAAATTAAACTAAAAATTAAAGACTGCATCATTTGGTTGAGACAGAATTTTATGGAGTGTGCCTACATCAAAGGGCAGATGCAACAGGCATCTGCCGAACTTCTGCACTTTTTCTTCTAAATTGGTAGAGGCTTACCCGCAATACCAACTTAGTGTTTATTAAGTTCTTACTAACAATATTATAATGGATAAACTGTTACCTGAATAATTGAATAACTGAATCCCAACTCCAACATACCAAAATGAAAACAAACCTTTACATGCCAATTTTAATTAAACACCGGAACAAAATAATGCAACACGAATCCGATGAACCGCATCACACAGGCAAACCAAACCAGATACATTTTTCACATTCTCTTTCAATCGATACGGGCCGTCGTCGGTCGTCCATCGTCCAACGTCCAGGTAGGTTAAAATTAATTTAGTAAAACCGGAGCGCAGTCAGAGTCCCGGGCAGGCCGGGTGCGTCGAGCTCAGCTGTTGCCATGGTAACGGGGCGGTGGGCGCATCGCGTGACTGTGGAGATGGATGCAGAAGGTCTTTCCCATTTCAAGTATTCAAATTCAATTAACAAACTTATAACTATTTTACAATATTTTTCTGTCATCAGTTTGTTTTGCTTCCCAGCGTCCCCCAGACCTGCAGATCGTCAGATTTCCTCCTCTATGTCGGGCTTGCTGTCGATGTTGTATCAACCTATGCGCCGGTCTTTCTCTTTTCCAACATTACAATTATTACAACAAGTAAAATCTGTTTATAGGGTTCCGTTCCCGAAGGGTATAAACGGAACCATATTGCTTTCACTCACGTGTCCGTCTATCTGTCTGTCATTCCGTCTGTCCGTCGGTCTGTCTGTACGTTTGTCACAAAATGTTCCGAAGAATTTTTTAACTTCCCATTGACCTATGAACGTGAAATTTGGTGATAATGTTTATTATTACCTATATTTTACTAACAAATACCAATCTATACTAATATTATAAAGCTGAAGAGTTTGTTTGTTTGAACGCGCTAATCTCAGAGACTGACCTTGACATCATTTGATTTCAACGAATATCTTAGGAGATATCATAGTGTTCATCAAGTACCACGCGCACATTCATGATGTGCAAGGCGGGCGATTATGAGGGATGTGGAGAGCTAGGTACCATATAGCATATTTATTGAGGAAGGTTAAAGACTTTATATATAATCACGCTACGACACAGTAACCATAACCGCGGGTGAAACTGCGGGCACAGCTAGTATATTGATAAATTAGATTGTTTCTTTGATAATTCCCTTATTTGGTACGGAACCCTAAATGTGCGTTTTTAAGTACGTAAGTTTTTTTTTCTGTCATTGGTTTATGGTGGTAGGTGGAGAGAAAAACTACTACAGGAAAGATTGACAGACGAGTGTTGAAAAGGTAGAGGGAGGCCTTAGCCCAGCCGTGGAACATAGTGGACTACAAATCATTACAAAATAAATAAAATTAAAGTGTCTGTTTGTAAGCGCTTCCTTGAAACTGCTGCTAAACATCGTAACCCCCTTATCGCATCGGCTACTCGATACGTTCCCTCCCAAATTTCTAGGATTCGCCGCCCCCGGCATACCCTCTTAGTCCCTGATGACGCCACAACCCTGCTCCAAGAGAGCCGTAGGGAGACCAGCACAATCAGAAAACACTACAGACTGCCGATTTTCCGACCTCGCCGGCGAGGCCCGTCGCGAAATCTAAGTCATTGCCCTCCCCGTCTCTCGCCAGCACGTGCCGCTGAGCCAGTAAACTCCCCAATTAATGGAAACCAGATCCAGCCTTCCCTTGCTACCCCCCAGTGACGCCCTAAGCCGAGGCCCGTACTCCGCAGGTGCTCCGCAGCGTGGTCACTTAGTTTTGTAAGTTTAATAAGTCCTGGCTGGAGGCTTTAATATATTAAAGCCTACACAAGCAAGCCCGGTTAAGCAGACGACAGCCTCAGAGGCTGACCTGCGAGACGTCCCTCAGAAAAAAAAAAAAAAAAAAGTGTCTGTTTGTGATGTCAAAATAATAGTTTTTTAAGCTTTAATTTTATTTTTTTATTTTGTCTGTTTGTTCCAACTAATCTTCGAAACGGCTGGACCGATTCTGATAAGATTTTACTGGCAGGTATAAGCAGTAACTTAGGCTAATAAAATTACACGCGGGCGAAGCTGCTGGCAGAGGCTAGTATAGAATATACAGATACTGGCGGGCTTCCAATACACGCTCATGGAAGCGTCACTCAATTCCAAAAGTCATGACTGATGCAAGAATCAAAGTATCCAGATTTTTTCCGACTTCAAAAAGGCTATCAATTCGAATGTTTGTATTTTTTTTTGTATGTTCGGGCATAACTCCGTCATATAAAGACGGATATGCAAAATTCTTTTTTTGTTAGAAAGGGTAATATACCGAAATGGTCCCATTTAAATTTCATATAAATCTGATGATGAGTTTCGGAGACAGACAACGAAACTCTTCAACAAATTACAGCAAATCAACTGCGATTGCTGCGATAGTGTCTATGAAATGTTAACACAATTTAATGGGGAACCACAACAAAAAAGTGAAAAATATAACTTTTTTTCACAAAAATAGAACCGACTTTCAAAAAAAAGTGCAATATTACTTTAATTTCGGAAGTTGATGTCATAAAACGAAGACACAAAACCAGAAACACCGACTTTTATTTTGCACTTTTTTTGGAAGTCGGTTCTATATATTTGAAAAAAAGTTTTTTTACATGCAACCATGCAACTTGACGCTATGACAGCCGTCAGTCACAACCATGACTGTGGTTAAACTGACAGAAAAACCTAGTGTAACGGATGCTTTTCTGGACAGTGCTCGTATAGTTAGGAGGTTCTCTGAAGCCCTGACCACCGGTAGCTTGGAACTTGTTGCCGATACCGATGGGCTTCTATTTTGTATATTTATTAAATATTTTATTTGTGTTATTTTTTAAGAAATATTTTAAATGATATGAAATGTATAGAAAAGACAAATAAACGCAATGTTTAATATAATATTTATTAAAGTTTATTTGCTAGAAAACCCCCAAAAATATCTCAGAACTTTACGTTTCCATTTGTTCCCTCACCGCCTGGAACAATTTTCTCAGAAACCTGAACTCATCTTTTTCTCAAAAGGCTGGTCAACTCTTTTTTCTGTATTAATTATTTCAAAAATGAATTGCTAGAGCATACCCCCTTCGCCAAATTGTGAATCAAGAAATGTTTCTCTTAAAAATCTTTCTCGTATTACTATATAGCTTTATTATGTGATTACAATATAGGTACATATTATATATATAACTATTTAAATAAATATATTTAAGGTTCTCTTTCAGTTCGTATGACTGTTTTTAATACTTACATATATATTTTAAATTTTTTTTAATGGTTTATGGGCACCCGTTTGACCACTATCTCACCTGATGGTAAGCGATGATATGGTTCAAGATGGAGCATGCGATAATAATATACAGCGAATTCGCGTTTTTTCGCAAAACTCTTTTTTAACTATCATCGTCGTCATCATCATCAGCCTATTTTAATGTCCCCACTGCTGGGGCACAGGCCTCCTCTCTGCGAGAGGGTGTGGGCCGTAATCCATCACGCGGGCCTAATGCGGATTGGTGGATGTCACATGTCTTCGAATTTTTGGTTCTAGGACATGCCGGTTTCCTTACGATGTTTTCCTTCACCGTTTTGAGAGCAGTGGTGATGAAATAATTTACACAAAGTAAAGCGCCTGCCTGGGTTTGAACTCAAGACCTACAACTTGTAAGTCGCGGCCAATACCACTGGGCCACCACTGCTCGTCGCTTTTTTAACTAGCTTTTATTAAACTCGCTATGTTTGTTTATTCGGGTCAAATCTTGCAAGCTGAATAAAACCACTTTCTTTTATCCTATGGCGTTGAATTTTGACATGTTGGTTCAGTTCCCATGGCAACGTTTTTCATGATAAGCATGTCCTGAATGAGAAGAACTCTTTAACAGTCAACAGCATAGACACGAAATTTTGTGTACGAATTAAAAACTGGCCAACTGCGTGTCGGATTTCGCACATTAAGGGTTCCGTAACAAATATTGGTATTTGTTAGTAAAGTATACATAATAATAAACATTATCACCAAATTTCAAGGTCATAGGTCAATGGGAAGTTAAAAAAAAATCGTAACAAAATTTTGTTTCAGACGACCGACGGAGAGACAGACAGACGGACACGTGAGTGACTACAATAGGGCTCCGTTTGAACTCCTTGGGTACGGAATCCTAAATCTCGTTTAAGCGTATTTTAAAGTGCATTTTTCTTATTGTAGGGAGCCGATTTTCTGTGCCTATCTTTTTAGTGGTTTAGGTCCCAGGCAGCCGGAATGCGTCGAGCTCGTTGCCATGGCTACGGGGGTGGTGGGTGCATCGCGCCCGACGAGAGCTGAACATTGTGTTTTCCTACTGAATGCACAGTGCACACACACACTGTTAAGCCCGGTACTTGGCAGCCTTTTTATTGTATTTGTGACGTATTAAAGTACGGTTAGCCCGTTCATTTTTATATTTGATATTTTCATTTGCAGTTTCATTAAAATACTCTCAAATGTACTCGTAGGTAATTTATAGTTTTTTAGGTCAGTGTATCACTTCGTTATGACGCAAAACAGAGAAAAAATATTTGATAAAATCAATCATTTGTACAACATTGATTTACGAGTATGTAAGGATAAGCAGAAACAAGAGAAGTTATGGATAGTATTATACATATTTTTTTTTTTATAAATAAAGGCTATACGACGCCACTAGATACCAATGTTTTCTTTAAAGCTCTCCGAAACAAATGTAAACATAATACCCCATTAGCTCTCCATCAAAAATACAAATTGATTACCAAAATACCTGAGACGTCGTTTTGTGGCCAACGCTAGGTGAATGTATCAGCGGTGTCTGCCCTTTTGTTCCACAACGGGCCTTAGCTACCATACCCCGTCAGTCCAAAACCATCCTTACTGACACGACATTAAGGCGCTGTCAATTTTGTAACATGACTGCATTGTGGTCGGGCTTTCATGCTTAATAGACAGGTAGTAACAAAGACGTGAAGAGTATTAGCTAGAAGTTTGTTGCTTTTTGGGATAATAAAGCACCTACCCACACGTTAGGAATAAGGCATTGTTCAATGTTTTAATGGAAAAAAGAAAAATGCTTATTTTTCTCTGAAGCTTATAATCTTGACTGAATACTATGGAATATGAAGGTTTGAAATGTCTGTAGTATTACACATTGCTGACGATTAACATCTGAATCAGTGTTAAGTTTACCAAAGTACCTGGCCGTTATTAAAAAAAAGGCATAAACTTTTTCAAGTCACTCATAAAGAGAAAGAAATAGTTTTTTTTAGGGTTCCGTACCCGAAGGGTCCAAACGGAGACCTATTGTTGTCACTCACGTGTCCGTCTGTCTATCTGTCCGTCCGTCGTCTGTCAAAAATTTTGTTACGAAGATTTTTTTTATTTCCCATTGACCTTTGAACTTGAAATTTGGTCATAATGTTTATTATTACGTATACTTTCATAATAAATACCAATATTTGTTACGGAACCCTTAATGTGCGAAATCCGACACACACTTAGCCAGTTTTCAGGTTTCCGTACCGGAAGGGTCCAAACGAATCCCTATTGTTGTCACTCACGTGCCCATCTGTCCGTCTGTCTGTCTATCCGTCCGTCGTTTGTCAGAAAATTTAGTTACGAAGATTTTTTAACTTCTCATTGACCTATGAACTTGAAATTTGGTCATAATGTTTATTATTACGTATACTTTAACACAGGGTCTCATCACGAACAAAGAAAATTTAGTTCAAATAAATATCAGTAGATGGCGTAAAATGCATCGATTTCTTAATGAAGTTTAAGTAATATTAATATTTAAAAAAAAATATTGGAAAAACTGTATTCTCTTATTTAATAAACTACCGTAAGCATAAAATTGTGGAATAATTGGCTCCTTATTCAAATTTAGAGGTTTATTGGAACGAATCCTTAGGCATTTATATTTCTTGTACCAATAGATGGCGCTGTTTACAGTTTTAGAGTTGATGTATTTGCCTCTTTAAAATTTGTATAGTGACACATTTTGAAACAGTAAAACTGTTATGTAGTGCCAAAAATACTATAAATTATTCCTCAATGTGTGAGAAAGTATTGGTAAGACTATGTAAATTCATTCAACTTGCAAGCCGTCGCTGCTAACACCAGCGAGGCGTAGAGGACGGGCCCGAACGAAGAACAAAAGTTGCTTGTGCAAGTTGAAAACCCGTAGTTACGGCGGTACCGTTTCTTTGTATGGGATGAGGCGTCTGTACGCTAGTATTATATTATCTGTGACCTAACTAACAAATTTCAATATTTGGTACGGAACCCTTAATGTGCGCAATCCGACACGCACTTGGATAGTTTTTTACACTTGTGGTCTTATATAACCAGTCCTACTATTAAATTTTTATAATAATCACCTCGTGATCAAGTCACAATTAAAATCTATTTTGTCTGCTAATTTGGCCGCGCAAAGAGCTAAGTAACAAAGAAGTATGCGCAAAAACATTCTGTCACTAGTTCGCCACAATGTTTAATTCAACAATACAGATCAATTTTCAACACAGGAATTCAAAAAACAAAAAATGGCGGACCTAGAAAGAAAAGGGTAACTGAAGGAACATGGGTACCCGGGCCTGCGGACGGCGAGTAGTGGGTAACTCGCCGCCCGATCAGCACCAGGCCCGAGAGTCGACGGCGCGTAGTGTTCCACGCGCGCCTCAAAGAGTTGTCAGCAAAGTGTAGGGGCCTGCCAAGGCCGGTGCCTGCCCGGGGGTGGAGGATAAATTCGAAAGAGTTACCTCGCCCCCGGGCACTCGAGGCAGGGAGGAACAGGGGTGGGTTTTAGTCAGTAAGAGTCTGACACACCCTTCCGCTCCACCCTAGAGCGGAAGAAGTCATAGGATGATTTCCCACCCCCCAAAAAAAATAAATAAAAAAGGAACATGGGTAGGTTTTAGTCAGCAAGAGTCTGACATTCCCTCCACCCAGAGCGGAAGAAGTCGTCTGATGATTTGCCATACTACTCGTAAAAAAAAATGTTCAAACTGTTTCAGTGATACTAGCTGATGATATGAATCACCTAGATTCACAAATCACACCGTCATTCAGCAGCAGTCTATAAATCTTAGCCAAACACTATAAACGGTAATACAAAGCTGTAATGAAGTTAAACATCCGTCTGTCTGTACAGCTCTGCCCGGGACGCAACAGGCAGTTAATAAATACCGTGCCGCTGTTAATCTACGAGTATGATCCCGGCTCCAGTCAGCGAGACGGTTTCAACACCCCTCTACCTCCCTACAAAGCACACCTTTTGTACTTTTTGCACAAAGCTCAAATATTACGACCCTTTGAAGAGCTTTCCGTGACAGATTTTTTGTTGAGGTTGATGTGAGAATAAAGTTTATATTATGACAAATAAAATTGACATACAAAAAAGCTAATTTTACGATGTCAGTTAAAAGTATCCACCTGTTTTATTTTGTATAAATCATCATCATTCATCATTCTCCTGCCCTTATCCCAATTTATTTGGGGTCGGCGCAACATGTCTTTTTCTTCCATACTCCTCTATTAGTCGTCATCTCTGTAGTCACCCCCTTTTTACCCATATCCTCTTTCACACAGTCCAACCATCGTTTCTTTGCCCTTCCCCTACTCTTATAGCCATCCACATCCATACACAAGAATTTCTTCACGACATTTTCTAACATTTTCATTTTATTTTGTATAAGTAATTAAATAAATTACAAGAAAATTGGGAAGACGAAATTACAGATTTAGTTGTGGAATTAAAAGTAGAAGTTATTAGAATTAGAGTTAGATTTTTTTTATTTGCAAGAATGTACTTTCTCTGGGGTTAGGTTCGGTACAAATTTCTTACATTCTACCATAACATTTGGTGTACAAATATCATGTTACTAATCTTACGGTTTTAAAATTAACTACAAGATAATATTTTAATTAATATAAGGTCAATTCAATTATGAGTAACTAACTGTGCCCGCGGTTTCACCGGCGTTTATGGTTACTGTGACGTTGCGTGATTATATATATTATACTGGGTTATTTTCTTATCACCATCCAAATTCACAGGGTATATTCTAACCATGGTTTTGAACAACTTTCAGTATGGGACCAACTCGGAAATTACGAAAATTTTGGTTGAGTAGATATTGAAAAATAGTATGAAATAGCCGTTTTAAAGGGGAACAATTACGTCATACATAATTTTTGTGCAACTTTAACCGTTTACGTAGCGCACGCAACGGAAGCTCTCAAAAGGAATATTTTTTCCCCCCGTTTTTACCACATTTTTCATTGATGCTCCGCTCCTATTGGTCACAGCGTGATATTATATAGCCTTCCTCGATAAATGGACTATTCAACACAAAAATAATTTTTCAATTCGATGCAGTATTTCCTGATATTAGCGCGTTCCAACAAACAGTCTTCAGCTTTATAATATTAGTATAGATAATAGGTATAAAAATTGAGATTCAATGTCATAATAATAAATATTAAAATTAGCAGTCAACGTAATAATCAAATAAATTGTCATCTTGATTTCTTACGCAAGTCCATGAATTCGTCAATGTCATAAAATCAATTACCTAGTAGCCAATTTGTCAGCTTTCCTTGAACTTGTGAATAGGAAGCCCTTAGAATGAGTTAGGCTACTTATTATATATTTAATTAATTAATTTCAAGGCTCGACTCTGGGGCCCCTTTTATTCATCTTGCTTATAAACGATAATAACACTTGTTTTCTAGATTGTAAAGTTCTACTATGCTGATGATCTCAAAATTTATAGGCCCATCAAAAATTCGCATGGCTATAGTTTATTACAGAAAGATCTGGATCGTTTTAGTGATTATGGCAGGTTTAACGCGTCAAGTTCCTCATTAGCAGACACAATTAAAAACCTATTGTTTGTGGCGACGCAGGGGCCTGACGCGTTAATTAATTACAACTGACTACCCAAATGCTGTTGTATCAGTTTCACGAAGAATAAGAATATTTTCAAGCATACTTATTCTTTAGATCATGCCACACTATCAGGGGTGTCCCTTATTCGTGATCTTGGAATCCTCCTCGACGACAGACTTCACTTGGATGGGCCCACATTAGCAAAGTTGTCAACAATGCCGTCGGATGTACGGTTTTGTGATGAGATCTGCGAAGGAGTTTGTGCGCCCCTCCACGTATCTATATCTTTATAAGTCGTGCCAGTCGGTGCCAGTATGGAATCCCTATTCGGAACAAAATGAAAAGGTTCAAATAAAATTCCTAAAAGTCATGCATTACCGTTGCTTCCATTCATTTTTATCATACGACGAATTTCTTAGAAAGTTTGAACTGCTTAGCTTTAAATCATGGCACGGAGAGTGCGTCGTGCGAGTAGAGATGGTATTTCTATTTTATTTATGTAGCAATGTATAATGTATATGACTGCATTGATATCCGCTGCAAAATTAGTTTCATAGTTCTTAGGACAACAGTTCACCGCATTTTCTTTTTTTGTATTGTACCGTTACTTCTGTCTAATTAGCAGCCAAAGAGCAGCTTAGAATAATGTTCAATGCTGCGTCTTCCGGTACGCGGTCGCCACTCTAGAACTTTTCGGCCCCATCGACCGTCTGTTCTGCGAGCAATGTGCCCTGCCCACTGCCACTTCAGTTTGGCGATTCTTTGGGCTATGTCGGTAACCTTGGATCACGCAAGGAAATTCCAAGCATAGCCCTCTCCATTGCCCTTTGGGTGACTTTTAGCCTTCTGATGAGTCACATTGTGAGTGACCACGTTTCTGTTCCATATGTCATCACTGGTAACACGCACTGGTCATAGACTTTCGTCTTGAGACACTGTGGTATGTAAGACGAGAAGAGTTGCATCACTTACCTAATAATAATTTGAAAAACAAAATGTCTGAGACCGATGTCAGTTGACCCTTAACGGGTTAACATTATCTTCTCAAATATTTTTGATAAAATAGGAATTAAGATTCTAGATTGATAGTCAGCCACGTTAGACGTATACCCATTTTTAAAAATTGGTTTGACTATTTACACGAATGGATGGGATGGGAGCCGCAACAATAGGCTTTTAATTGTGTCTGTTATTCCGTGGCCTGACGGATTATATGATGTATTACAATATTGAGCCGTTTGGGGTCTAAACGCTTGGGTCATGGGGTCCGAGTGCACGTCATCTTTTCAAAGGTATTTCTTTCTGACTGATTGACACTACATGACCAGAGGTTGTCAGCCCAAAGAAATAGCATTGCCATTAAACGTGGCAATGCTGCCAGTCTTCTGGGCATGTTTCCGCATTGCCCAGACTACAGCGATGTGGAGGAGTATTTCGACGCCTAAGTGTAATTTGTTTTTGTATAAATGATCTTAGTTAGGTTATAAATAGTTAGTTAATATTTAAGTTATTTGTGTTCATATATTTTTTATTTCCTAATAAAAAAATACATAGGACAACACACACACATTTTACACAACACACATTTACACAACATATATTAATATAAAATATAATAATAAAAAAAAATAATAATAAAAAATAATAATAATAATATATTGTATATAAAATTTAAATACAATTAATATTAATATATTTTTCTGCTCCCCACAACACTGCTGAAAAACTCGTGCAATATAGAATGAAAATAATGTACCTAGGTAAAACAAAGAAATTTCATTGGCATTGTCCTCTTAAAACAAATTCATGCACAAAAAGTACTCCGTTTACCTCCTATAATCCGATTGTCGAAGCAAAGAAAAATAGACGAATTAAAAGCACACTTTGTTTGACAGAAAGGGAATGAATTTAATAAACATGGACTTTAACGTAAAAACCTCCCGGAGAGAAAACTTTTATTGTCTCCAACGTTCTTTGTGCTTCAGTTTTTGACGCAACTACGGCGAAGCCGAAAGGTTGTAATTTTAGTTGTCTATTTTTAAGCGACTTCAAAAAAGGAAGAGGTTCGCAATTCGTCGGAATCTTTTATTTTTTATGTTAGTTCCCCGATTACTCGACGACACCTGGACTGATTTAATAAATGTTATCATTTTATTGTTGGTTGGTTGTTTGTTTGTTTGATTGTTGGGATTAGGGTTACTTCCCAGCTGGTCCCGTTTTGGCGGCGATTTCACGCGCCCGGACCTGGTTTAGGCCGGAGCGAGAGGGAATGGGAAGCAGTCTCGTCCTTCTGCCAAGCAGTAATTCTCGCGAAGGCGGAGGCGGGACGCGTGAGGGAAGAATAAAAAAGAATAAGAAGTCATAGCATAGCATAGAAAATAAATATTAAAGAATCCAACGTCACGTTTGTTACAAAGAGGATAAAGTATTTTTACGTTGTTTAAACAGGTCTCAGAATGTTTCGTATCCAAACTAGTAGGCAAAAGTGTCAGAAACGGCCGTTTTTGGTACTTTTGCCTATTACTTTGGACACGAAACATTCTGAGACCTGTTTTATTGTTGTAGTAGACACATGGTAATTTATACACTAAGTAAGGTCAAAAAAGTGTAACAGAAAAGTGTAGCTATTCATATTTTAATCCAAAATAAAAAACGTTTTTGCAAAAAAAAAAAAATGACTTCCAAAAAAGAAAATAAGTACACTAAAAATTTAAAAATAACATCAACAATTTAATTTTTAGTCAATTTTCTTTTTTGGAAATCGGTTGTTTTTCACTTTATAATTGATGTTAATCAGAACTAAAAACCCCAATAATATGGAACGTGGAATTTAAACATACTCGTAATTGGAGAAAACCAAAACGCCATCTATGTATACATATTTTTCGTTTTGGTTCAGTTTTTCTAAAAACGCTGAAGCAAATTCGATAAAATTTATATGGGACCACCCTTTCAAACTAAAAAAAATAAAATCGGTCCAGCCATCTTCGAGTAATCGGGGAACATACATAAAAAATAAAAAAAGGTTGCGACTAATTGAGATCCTCCTCATTTATGAAGTCGGTTAAAAAGAAGAAGTTTCTGAAAAAAAAATCCATCGTTTCGAGCATGATATCAAATGAAAATATCAAATCGAGAATATTGCGTGAGAGTGAGCTCAAGAGTATAAATTAGTACACTCTATAAACATGCCAGCGGCAAAAAAGCAATTCTACAATATTTTAATGTTCATGAATAGGTACTACTAGTGCCATCTATCGCCAATTCTGAACATCAGAGTTTTTAACTGTAAAAAATAATTATGTTACTTCAACTTGTTTAAATTCCAGTTTTAGGTATTCCAGTTTTTAAAATCGTCTTGTCTGTTTGTCTGGATATTTCACAACCATAGACTATTGGCACTATTCCACTGAAAGTTTGGAGGAGTATTCTGCGCACCACTAAATAATAGTATAAAATATAGTGAAATCACGCAAAATATAACTAGATGTGACAAATAAGTACCATACATTTCTTTTTCCTCCTTATTCTTAATGCAATAGGCTCTAGGACATTCAGCAATAGGTTTATGATGGTTGGTAATCCAGCACGGAATGGAGCCACTGCCCCACCAGTTCTATACTAGGTAATGCTCATCATCATCATCAGCCTTTTAAAGTCCCCTGCTGCACTGCTGGGGCAAAGACCTCCTCTCTGTGAGAGGGTGTGGGCCATAATCCACTACGCGGGCCCAATGCGGATTGATGGATGTCACAATACATGTCTTCTAATAGCTCAGGGAGCGAAGGTATAGTATAGCCTTACCCAAAGGGTCCAAATTGAGCCCTATTGCTGTCACTCACGTGTCCGTCTGTCTGTCCGTTGTCTGTCACAAAATTTTGTTTCTAAGAATTTTTTAACGTCTCATTGAACTTGAAATTAGGTGAGAATATTTAATATTACGTCTTGTTTATTATCAAATACCAATGTATTGATAAATCAGATATTTTCTTTGAAATTCCCTGATTTTTGGTATGGAACCCTAAATATGCGAAGGCCGACTCGCACTGGGTCGGTTTTTTTTTAATGTAGGTCAGGGGGTGCCCTTCTTTTTAATCTTGTGAAGGTCACTGGATTGTCAGATGATTTGAGTTGGTTTTTAGTCTGGTAGTGCATGTGGAAATAGTAAATAGTTAGCTAGTTATTGGAAGCACTATGACTAACTCTGAGTTTCTAATACATTATTTGTGAATTTACTCTAAGACGTATTTCTATTTTTTTTTCACGTCTTTTTTTTCTATTTTTGTATTGTACTGTTACTTCTGTCTACTTAGCAGCCAAAGAGCAGCTTAGAATATTTTTTTTTTTTTTAATTTAATCTGTTCTATTTATAAGTTTTAGTTAACATCGCATGCTTTGCAAAGATACTAAATGAGTATTCCGTGGAAAATGAAGTTATTTACACTGTTCGGGCGTCTTCGACGACCTTCGGCTGACGTCATGCAGCGGCGGGAGGCGGCGGATTTAACCATAATTTTTGTATTGTTGTCTACAGGATGTAATGTGGCACTGTTTTTTTGCCCTAAATAAAAATAAAATAAAAATGAATGTAAGCATTTTTCCTACACTACTGTAATTTGCAATAATGTTCAATTCATATTTACACTTATTTCTAGCAAGAGCTTTCTTAATACCTCTGATCGCATACGGAAGTATTGCGGAGGTTGTCTAACTAGCATAGTAAGTTCTCTCATTCATGACATAATTATATGCAGGGTAACGGCAAGATGTAAAGCTTCTTATATAATGGTTTACGAAGGTGTTTTATGGTTTTTACCCTCTCACAGAGAGGAGGCCTGTGCCCCAGCAGTGGGGGCATTAAAAGGTTGATGATGATGAATGGTTTACAGCTGTCCAAAAACCAGACATCAGATATTGCTCTGACAAATTTTTTGCTAACCCAAAACGTTCTAATAAATTCAGTCAAATTACCCCACAGTATAAGAGAGTACGGAGGACACGTATCCGTGGTTGCAGTGACTGCTGCGTCTACCGATACTGTTGATATAATCCGTCAGGGAAATTGTGTCTGCTAATGAGGGGCTTGACGACTTCAGTCATCAAATAAAGCAATTATGTAGTAGATCTAGCTTTTTCTTTCGAATCGATGGTTTCGAACTTATAATAATTCTGGATCTTTCGAATCGATGGTTTCGAACTTATAATATAATTCTGGATTTTTTTTAACAATTTCGGAAGTCGGTGTAAATTTTTAGTGTATTTTTTTTGAAGTCGAGTGTTTTTTTTTTGCAAAAAAGTTTTTTATTTTTGATTAAAATATGACTAGTTACACTTTTCCGTTATACTTTTTTGACCTTACTTATTGTATAAAATCCGATGAGTTCAATTTAAACACTGATTGGCAGGTTCTTAAATGTATTTTTTTTTTCCAGAAGAAGGATAAAATTAAATGTGGTACTGACTATGTAGATATTGAGTAATCATGATGGATGAGACGCTATTATCTTGAATTTAGATGTTTCTAGTTTTTTTTCTTCGTTATGTGACACCAATCGCCGAAATTAAATTAAACTTTGGAAGTCGGTTGTTTTTTTTTTTGTAAAAAGTTTTTATTATTCACTTACGTAACACACGTACTTCGTACTTAGTGTTAATTATGAATACAGCCTGTCAAGTACTTAGTATATCCTTAGATCATCTATATCATAATAGTCCCGCCGGACGCTACGAGATGGCGCTGTACAAATACGTCACGATTCTGGATCGCGGTGTTAAGATTCTCCGTGAATTAGTGACCCTCGACAGATTAATTATGGCTCCTCGAGTCCTCGACGCTAGATAGAGTTGTACAAATACGTCCCAGTCCTGAATCGCGGTGTTATGAGTATGACTCTCCGTAGCCTATGACCCACTAAGGGAATTGTAAAGGCTCAATTACACCTTCCGATTTCAAGGGACCCAATTTAAGAACTAACTAACTAGGAAGCAGGAAGCGAGCAATTACACTATCCTAAATTGAACTCCTAAGTCGGCAGTGTTGCCAACTCTTACAAATTCGAGTCCCTAAACAGAATATCAAAAGTCGCTCTAAAGTCTCTTAGAAACTGATTCTACCAGGAGCAGACTTAAAAATAAAAAGAGCGGACTCAGATTTTTTTTCTGGGAAAGGGACTTTGTGAAATTTAATTTAATTTTAAACACAAACCAAAATACTACTACCCCATTTGTAGCGACAAAGTCTCTAAATTGGCAACACTTAGCTCTAAATCGGGGTAATGCGATTACACTATCCTAAATCGTACACAATTTAGGAAGTCAAATCGGGACGTCCCAATCTCACTAAATCGTACACTAACTGCTCTAACTGCTATTACACCTTCCTGTTTCCTAAATTGGGTCCCTTGAAATCGGAACGTGTAATTGAGCCATAAGTCAAATCAAGCTATTTCGCCTGCTGTCAGCGAGGCGCATCCGCGGATCTCGTCCTACTTGGATTGGAAAGGTCACGTAGAACTCCCATGATAGCTTGGTGGAGTAGCCGAGCCTGTATAGTGTATACTTTTTTTGGTTAGAGGACTACGTCCCCAGCCCTCGTCCGAGCGGACTCTGCTGTGTGGAACTGCACCTATATTTTTATAAAGTTTAAAGTCAAGTATTGTTAAAGTAAACACTGTACAATCCTGCTGCGAAATTAAACGTCTCACGTATCGAGTTTTCTTCGCATCTGTGTCGACATCGACCAGCCCTCCTACACTTATTATTTATTTAATATAATACGTGTAATTTGATTTAATTTATTAATATAATTTATTGACTTATTTATTTTTATTTTATTTCTTGACATTTCTGTTTCTTTTTGGTTTTGCTTATTGACATTATTTTTTCTAATTCATCAGGCTCCGCGCATCTCCAATCTGAGACGCGACCATAGGTTTTTAATAGTGTCTGTCATTCCGGGGCCTGGCGGGCCCTCAGGCCCCGGAATAGCAGTCACAATCAAAGACCGTCCCCGATTGGAGACGCGCTGGGCCTGACGGATTAAACTTTTGTACTTAAATCATTATTTAGTGAGAAATGCGTAAGCCTCTAAAATTATAATCGCATGAGTAACTTTGTTCTTCCATAGTGTCTTTGCGAAAAACAAAACTAATTTTGCAGTCACTCATGCATGTGTCACAATGCACTCATCCCGACTACGGAACCCTTTACTGTTTTTGTCTGACACGCACTTCACCACCTTTTTTCGGTGTGGCGCGTTTCACCAGGTAGGGTTATTGTTCCGTGTTTCAATAGTGAGATATAATTAATACCTCGTTTAAGGGGTGTCCGTCGGTTCGTCTGTTTTTAATAAATCTCCTCCGAGCTCGGCGCGCCATGTTAAGGATCTCCACACACCAAGCAACTTTGATCTCTATGTTTCGGCAACTGACAACTCGCAGTTACCTGTTTTTGAAGTTTTTCATATATTTGGAAAGTTTCAGAGATCGACAATAAAACCAAAAGCCATTTAATCAAATTAGACTTAGAATTTTTTGAAAACGTCAAAAGTTAGGTACGAAAGACAGCCTCCCATATCACCCGCCCGTCACACAACAGTTTTCGGTAGCTATACGGGGTGACGTGGTGGGGTGGGTACAAAAATAATAATTCTATTTAGTCCATAAGTTAGATTATCCAAGAATATTGGACACGTATGAAAAAAAAAATGAAAAAAAAATATTGTTGTGTATGTCGTTACTTTGTGGCATATAAATACTTGATCTTTCTTTCTTTTTCTTTCTTTCTATATTTTGCTTTACCAAACCAATAAAAAACTACAAAGATAAAACGTTCAGCATCGGCATCAGCATCAAAGTTCAGGAGTGGGGGCTTGTTACGTCACTAAACGGTACAAAGTTTGTCGAAGTGTGACGTTACCCGAAATTTTAACGCACTGTGTTACCCTTATTTTAACGCACTGTATTGCCCTTATTTTAACGCACTGTATTGCCCTTATTTTTTGGTTTACGTGACAAAAGAAAAAAATACGTGTCCAATATTTTTTGATAATCTAACTGACGAACTAATTATATTTGTTTAGGAAACTAGCCTATTCCAAATTGCTGCAACTAGTGACCGACGAAAATGTACCACTTGTGTCAAGTTGCTGGTTTTCGCAACGGGCAACCGCAACGCGTCAAGCGACTTCACTCTCTCCCCGTCCCCTGCAGCGCCCGGCGTCAGTCTTGCTCAACGCCAATCGTGGTAACCGTTTACTCCTTTTTATATTTTTTTAATTAACTTGCCTTTCTAGTTAGTTTGTTTGATTCAGATCTTGTAACGAAATATTGAAACCGATTGAGCGGAAATATTGCTACGTTTAGTGGCGAGCAGTGGTGGCCCAGTGGTATAGGCCGCGATTTACAAGTTGAAAGTCGTGAATTATTCGTCGTAAATTATTTCATCACCAGTCAAAACGGTGAAGGAAAACATTGTGAGGAAACCGGCATGTCCAAGAACCAAAAATTCGAAGACATGTGACATCCACCAATCCACATTATATTGGGCCCGAGTGGTGGATTACGGCCCACACCCTCTCACAGAGAGGAGGCCTGTGCTCCAGCAGTGGGGGCATTAAAAGGCTGATGATGATGATGACGTTTAGTTTGGATGTAAATGTACGGTTAGAGTGAAATAATTTTAAATCCGACTTCCCATTAATTTTAATATAAATGCTAAAGTTCGGATGGATAGATGGATGTATGTGTATCACTCAATCACGCCAGATTGGATCTGGATGAAATTTGGCACACAGATAGATATAGTCTGGTATAACAGATAGGCTAATTAATGTAATTTATAGAGGGGTACGTACTAATTCCACGCGGGTGAAGCTGCTGGCAGAAGCCAGTTCAATATACAAGGTGTAACGGAAAGGTGTGGTCATATTTTAAGAACTGCTTCTGCCCATCGATATGAACAACTTTCTACAAGAAAACCAGTGGAAGTTCTCAAACAATTTTTTTTATCTCCCATACAAATATTGATCAGCTGATGATAACTTCGTATGGAAAGTTCGATTTTTTTTTGGGAATTTTCTATTTTGTCTTTGAAAAAGTTGTTGATTTTCAGGGTTAGAACCGGTTCCTACAATATGACTACACCTTTCCGCTTCACCCTGTACAGATGACGCACCAATCAGTTTTTATGCATCCCTACGATATGAGTTTCAAATGAGACTTACTTAAAGGAATAAGAATAAAAAAAACCCGACTGCAAAATTATCTAAAAAAGTCAAAAACAAGTTTTTTTTTATTGCCTACATTTTAGTAGTTTACATTTGAAATTGCCTTCACACGCCCTTTATTTTGATAATACACATGATCCCGTCATAAAAAAAAGAGTGGCACTCCGGGAGTGCCGACAGAAGTGATAATTTGAACAAAAGTGCCCAACGCTCCTAAAGAAGTTTTTACTTCAATCCAAGTAGCGGTGTCGGTGTCGGTGTCGGTGTCGTTGTTGGTGTCGGTGTCAGTGTCATTGTTGGTGTCAGTGTCGGTGGCGAGTTCAATTGTTTTTTCTCATCTTTAAAATGCCCAATGCCACTTCAAAAAAATTCACTTCAAAAAAACGACCACACATACCTAATGGCAGCCGCCATTTTTTATTTTTCAAAAATCGTATAGCCTATGTCATTTCGGCGGTTACACCAATCTATTGATACCTCATTTTTTAAATCCATCCAGCCGTTTAGTCTGCAGGGGGAGCCAAAGAAATAGACCTGTCACGGAGCGGAGGTCAGAGGAGGAATGGTGACACGTAGAGGAGGGTCGTAGAGAAGGATTTGAATTAAGATACACACACACACGACGAGTTAAGACATATATTTTAATATTCACAGAAGGCTAGATTTTATATGAAGCGCTCATTAATCGTACGTACACCATAAACTGAGACTATGTGAAGTACACAAATTGTATTATTGTCAGGACCATGCCTGAAACAGCCTGGTTATAAAAGCTGCACTTCACTGTTCTAGTAACTCTTACAAAACTGGTAACTGTCATTTGCTGAAGAGTCTGAAAATTAAAATGAAAAGAAGGAGCTTATACTAGCTCGGCAGCTGAATTTGAACTAATTTTTAAATTTGAAATTAAAAATGGTAGGAAAGAACGTAATTTGGAATAGAGGTCATAAAATAAACAAGGTTTTAACAGGCACTGGTGTCGATTCTCTTGTTCAATAACTAAACTAAAATTAGAGAATTGCTAAAGGAAGAGAGAAGATAAATAAAAGGCAGTGCGAGAAAAGGACGGTTATAGTTATGAACTAAGTTAGAGATGTCAAACTGATTTACACCTTGCGTTTCACCGTGTTTTTAATCAAAATGTTTTTACGTGTACCCTTAATTTGTATAGAAATATTAATTCAACTAAATTTGACAGCTCTAATTTATGTCTGTCTCTTTCTTGTTTTATTGGAGAGAAAAAGATAAGAATAGCCTAAATGAAGTATAGTTAGTGCACAGCAGAATTCGCACCAGTGTTAAAGCCTTGTTTTGTTACAGACATACCCACATACATACATACGAAAAACATTATTCTCCTTCAGGGGCAGTCAGGTAAGGCTTATTTTTAATTAAAAATATTGTTGCTGCAAGTGACAACCGTTAACAGAAACTTTAAAAGGTGGCAGTTTCGGCAACTATAGTTGCTTTATGTATGGGGCGCTTTACGTCATGGGGCTTAAAACTGCAATGGTGTGGGTAGTTTAATAAAAGCGTCAGTATTTGTATAGCGGACGTCATTGACATGTATCATCAAAGGAAAGGCTGCGAGGTTATTAAAATGTTCTCTCTTTATTACGACATGCGACAGTTCGTTATTGCTTTTAGGGAAGTTATATTTTTTGTGCCAGGTATGAAGTTGGAATAAAAAATGTTACATGTTTTTTTTAAATACCTTTCCCCACACCTGGAAGGGTTTGGTAGGTACTTGTTACCGTTTGTTTAAAAAAAGTGTGACCAAATAATTTTTTTAAATGCAAAAATAAATTTATTTTAACCTCGAAAATGAATGGGACATTACGATAAACCTACATCCCCCTAAAATAACTAGATTGGTTTTTACACATCAAAGCACACATTGATTTGAAAATGTGCCGTCTTCTAACCTTTAAAACACTGAAATCAATTGAAGTAAATCACGTGAAATCTTGATTTCAAATAAATGTATCTTAAATAGCTCTACGTAATAGTAGTGGTAGTCCAAAAAAGAAAACTGGTAACGGGTCCGACTTACGTGTCGTAGGTCGTAGGTTCAAACCCAGGCACTTCACTTTGTGTATATTATTTCATCATCACTGCTCTCGAAACGGTGAAGGAAAACATCTTGAGGAAACCGGCATGTCCTAGAACCAAACATTCGACGACATGTGACATCTACCACTCGCACTGGGACCACGTGGTCGATTACGGCCCATTCGCTATCCCAGAGAGGAAGCCTATGTCCCAGCAGTGAGAAAGTAAAAGACTGATTATGCTATATTATTATATATGCTTATGGTCGGGGTCGTAGCAACTGGGTGCTACGCGCTACGGCGTGCTACGGCGTAGCGATGTAAGTTGATTCTCATTTATAATCAACTTACATCGCTACGCCGTAGTACGCCGCTCGGTTCGTAGCGGTTCACCGATGTGTTAACTTTATTAGGGATTTTTAGACCGAGATATTCGCCGATAAAATGTTTTGTTTACAATTTCTAAACATATCGATGTTGAAACTGACTTGTAGTCGCGACTAATCAGTTAATCAATATGCCTAGCCGTTTTCCAACTATATAATATGATGGGGTTGGCTTCCAGTCTAACACTATGAAGTTGTGTTGCCTCTATGTCCTTTTACAGAGGCAAAAGTTCAAGTGGCTGCCAAAAATTTGGGGATCCTAGCATTGGTGAGACGGTATTTCACGCCGGAACAGCTGCTCAAACTTTTTTTTTCAATTTATCAAGCGCAAGTTCGATCGTGTATGGGGTACTTTGGGATGGATCCGCCAGATACCAGCTTGAGGCCCTTGAGAAAATTGAGAAACAAGCCAAGAGGATCATCAGCAATGATAGGCTCGTTGAGTCGAAGCTCCAAAGTCTTGAGCATAGACGCCGAATTGCTAGCCTGTCGGTTTCCTATCGGTTTCATTTTGGGGAATGTGCAACGGAATTGCATAGTTTAATTCCGCCAAACCCGTTTCATTATCGGACCACAAGATGTAGGGCGATGTGCCACCGGGGCATTATGGACAACCCACCCACACGCACAAACATTTTGAGAACACATTCATTGTACGTACAGCTAAGGAGTGGGAATTCCTGCCAGAGTCAGTGTTTCCTGATAGCTACAACCTGGGAGTCTTGAAGTCGAGAGTGAATAGGTTACTTCTAGGCAAGCGTGTTCCATCTTTGACCACATCATCGCTTACCATCAGGTGAGATAGTGGTCAAACGCGTGCCTATCATTAGTAAAAAAAAAAACTAAATAGAATTTTATACGGAGCGACTGCTCATCTGACTTCCAAAATCCCAGTAACTGGGTATCATGATATACTTCTACACGACTAATACTAGTACTTATACTTATAACATCTTTTAATGATAAAATAAGTATTAAATGTCCAAACTGATGTAAAAACTATTCAAATGTAAAGTTTTAGTTTGCCGTTGACTGTACCTATCCAACTCTTCTACTATGATTTTCTGCTGAAATCTGAAACTCTGTTTAAACCAGACGCTGGTATGCTAACTAGTTTAAAATATGATGCACCACAGGTATGGTGGCTGACAGGGGAATATTCAACGAACGTGGTATATATGTACTTTTTTTTTGGGACAAGCCCGCCACACTCTTACCAAACCACTGTAACTTCTGTTAGCCAGAATCAACAGTGGCGACCACCAGAAAAAACGCCGAGGCAATGAAGCTTGACGAGTCCCAGAGAAACGATAAAACAGTCTTGGGTCCCGCAACGAAATTAATCAGAAAAGACAGCGGAGGAGTAAGAAAAACATAATTTCCACTTCCCTCCTCATCAAGCGGGAGACAGAACAAAGCAAGGCCATTAGGCACAAAGGGGGTATTTACAACTGGGGTAAGCCCAGTTGCCAAGCACCACTGGTTAAAAACACTAATATTAATGGCATCAAGTACTATGCGGTATATTTTCTCTGCCTGTAAATTTTTAACCCCCGAACTGTCTGTGTCTGTCTGTGGCACCGTATCTCTTAAACGAGTGAACTGATTTGGACGTGGTTTTTTTATTTGAAAGCAGCTTTTCTAGCGATGGTTCTTAGACGTGTTTCATCAAAATCGGTTCAGCCATTTTGAGGTAATCAGCTCTTTTGTGTTTTTTAAATGTTCGTTTTTTTTTTAAGCGTTGGGGGTTTTTTAAATTATTATTTTCATCGGTATCTTGTAGGTTGAGAAGTTTTTGAACTTATTTGTAGGAACAGATACTCTTTAAACTGTAGAGAGTCTCTTTGCCAACTTATAAGTTTCTAGAGTATAAAAACTGGAAAGAGCCTAAACTGTTTCTAGATCCTAGATTAAAATATAACACAGATACTAGCTTCTGCCAGCTTCATGACAGCCAAGAGGCGAGTCCCGTATTTGTTAGTTTTCAGGGTTCCGTACCCGAAGGATAACCAACGGGACCCTATTACTAAGCCTCCGCTGTCCATCCATCCGTCCGTCCGTCTGTCTGTCATCGGGCTGTATCTCATGATCCGTAATAGGTAGACAGTTGAATTTTACACAGAATGTGTATTTCTGTTGCCGCTATAACAACAAATAATAAGTAACAATTAAAAATTAAAGGGGGCTCCCCCTACTAGAAAAGTGTTTTTTGGATTTTTTTGCTCGGTCTTAATAATGGCAACAAGTAGACGCGTATAATGTTGTACGATGGTACGGAACCCTTCATGCGCGAATCCGACTCGCACTTTGTTGTTGTGTTTCTTTTTCACGACGGGTTTTTTGTTGGGCGCGGTCTAGTTAATTTTGGGTACCACTAGTTTAGAGATGCTTTCCGCCGACAGGCGGAGAGCTGCAAATAGGCCTCACCACGTGTACGCAATATGATTATATTGGTGATTTAATCACAAATAATTTAATCGTGGAGCAGTGGTGGCCCAGTCGTATTGGCCGCGACTTACAAGTTGTAGGTCGCTAGTTCAAACCCAGGCAGGCGCTTTACTTTATGTAAATTATTTCATCACCACTGCTCTCAAAACGATGAAGGTAAACATCGTGAGAAAACCGGCATGTCCTAGAACCAAAAATTCGAAGACATGTGATCCACCAATCCGCATTGGGCCCGCGTGGTGGATAACCGCCCACACCCTCTCACAGAGAGGAAGCCTGTGCCCCAGCAGTGGGGACATTAAAAAGGCTGATGATGATAAGTTAATAGTAAAAAATATTTTTTTAAACAAGTTTTTAAACTCATACACAAATCGTGTCTGTGCTGTTGACCGTCTCTATCTGGAGCTAATCTTAAATGTTGATTAAGGTCATGCTTACCATAAAAATGCATAGTCATCGGAACTGCACCAACTTGTAAGAATTTTAACTCCGTAGGCTTAAAGAAAGAAATAAAAACTGTTTATTTACGTGAAAGCGACGCACTTATTACATGACAGAAGCCTATAAACAAAGCAAGTGGTATGTATTTAAAAAAAAAATCCTAGACGGAAATATGCGTCACTACCAAGCGAAACGGCTAACGCTCAGCATAATGCAGCGCCCCGCAGGCACGAATCCAAGGTGCTGGTTTTCAGCGTGAGCCGGCAAGGCACAAGGAAGTGGTCCTAATTCAGCTTGCAAGATTTTATCCAGGCGAACAAACATTCCAAGTTACATAAATTTTATTTATTTAACAATTTATGTACACACAGAGACAAGCTATAAATAAACAACATAATAAATATGAGCACAAAGGCACTGCTTATTTCTAAAGAAATTTCTGCCAGCAGACCTGCGAAAGGAGAAGTGAAAAAGAAATGTAGAAAATAGTGTGTAAAAAAACAGAAAAAAGAGTACGAGAAGTCTTAAACTAAGGAATTAAATAAACCTACACATATAATGTTAAATAAAATTGTTTTAGTAGGTTTGTACAGTGACCCGTGAATAAGTCTGTGGCATCACAACGGGCCCTAACAGAATACCATCGCTGCGTTATTTATTGCTTTATTGATAAATAGCGCAGCATAACGCTGAGTTAGGAGCCTTTTCGGCCTCTCACAGTCTTTTTTTTAAATTTATAGTTACTAAGTTCTTGTTGTGAGGTACAAATAAATATTGTTTCTTTCTTTCTTTCTTTCCAAAAACTTGTAAAAAAGATAATGAATGTAATAATTCCATGAAACCGATATTCATACAAGGATAAAGCTCAGATTAATTAATTATTATTGTACATAAAAACAATCTACTCGTATTCTCTATACATCTCCGCTACAAAACAACTCCGATTATTTTGACTACCAAACACGGTTTAGGTCACCATACTGTAAGTCAAAGTCAACCTTAACAACACGAATTAGAGTGAACAATTGCAGATTATGTTTGCTTATAAAAATATTGTTGCCAAGTGACTGTTGGGATCTCTGTGAAATAAGAACCTATCAATTACAAATATATTCGTAATAATAACCTCTTCTTGTTTTGTTTTTCTATTTCTCTTTTAGGGTTCTGAAAGTCCGAATGAAAAACGGAACCCTTATAGGATCACTCATGTGTCTGTCTGTCCTTCTGTCTGTCTGTTGCAGCCAATTTGCTGCGAATCTACTTGACCGATTGAGCTGAAATTTGGCACACACAAACCCTTACATGTTACGTAAATATATTAATTTAAAAAATGTTGAAGTTTTTCAAACATTAAGTACTATGCTCCATATCAAAATATTATAGGGTTTAGTAGAAGTACTCGTATTTCAATATTTTTTGATATTTTAGAAATTTATAGTTTTTAAGAAGAAAATAAATGAAAATTGACCACTCCGTCCCTCCTTATCTCCAAAACCAATAGGCCTAATTTTTTTTTTTTTAAATGCGGATATTTGTTCATTACTTATAGATTTCAGGAAAATCTATATATATAAGTACCTGTATATAGTTCAAACCTGAAAAAAAGAATTAATTTATTGTATTAGGTAATTTATAATTTTGAACTCAGAATTTTCTTCTCTTTCCTATACAATGAGGCTTATGTCAGCCGGACCATAAGACACCTCAATTGACACCTCATTCATCAAAATCGGCTTAGTCGTTTTGGCGCTACTGTGAAACATAAATAAGGTTGACTCAAAGAAAATGCCTCATTCAGTCCACCTCTAAACTTTTTTTTATCATTGTTAGGCTCGCATTTGACCACTATCTCACCTGATGGTAGGCGATGATGTGGTTGCAGATGGAGCACGCTTACCTAGAAGTAACCTATACACTCTTGACATCCAGGTTGTAACTGTCCCGTGAGTCGACGGCGCGTAGTGTTCCACGCGCGCCTCATAGAGATGATTGTCAGCCACTACTGACGGGGCCCATCATGGCCGGTGCTTGCATGCCTAGGGGTAGCGGATAAATTCGTAACAGAGTCACCGCTCCCCTGGGCAGTCAGGCAGGGAAGGAACCAGGGGTGTGTTTTAGTCAGTAAGAGTCTGATACGCCCTCCCGCTCCACCCAGAGCGGGAGATATCATTGGATGATTTCGCACCCCGCAAAAAAAAAAGGTTGTAACTATAAGAAAACACAGACTCCGGCAGGGAATTCCACTTTTGTATGCATGAAGTATTAAATAAATAAATCATCTAATAACCAATCTCGGCAAACGTTGCATAACCACGAAAATCCACCCGTACGGATGTTATTATTATGCGACGAGCCATAGTCTAATAGAAAACGGTTCAGAATGAGAAACCTTAGCAGTCACGCGCTCTTCCATGAGTCTTTTAATGAGATGTGAAGATACAACTCAGTGAATTCCTAGTAAAATGCTTCATAGCTCCGCCAACTCCCCAACTATAGGAAAGTTTGCGTTTTGAATAGCTTGTTAGCAAAGGTATTGGGTTACATATTTTGTTGTTGATCACGGTCTTTGCTCATCTTTAGGAAAAGATGCAACCAGATATGTTTTGTGAATATAGAATTATGGAAAGATAAAACAGGTGCTTAGACTTTTGGTATTCTACATTACGAGAGAGAAGGATATGCTAAGAAATCAAATACATAAAGAGCTAATGTTACAGAAAGTAAGAAAGTCTATTGAAGATACCATCGAAAAAAAAGTGGATCAAGTAATTAATGATATAAAAGCTGATAAAATAGAGGAAGTTAAGAAAAAGGTACTGTTCAATGAAAAGCTCAATCGCGGAGTGTCTAGCAAATACAAAAGTCTTCCTAAAAACAGAAGAGATATTTTCTTGAAGATATCGTTGACGATTCGTGGCTCAAAAAGTAAGGAGTGCTGTCAAAAGTAAATTTTGATATAAAAAAGAAAGTATTAGAAAAAAAAGTGCCAGAAAAGAAAATAGTGGAGAAATGACGTGTAGAAAATTTTCTTCAAGAAGACTTTAACACTCAGGTAGCTCCTGGGAAACATGAATTTTTCAATACCGCGGTGGTGTAAAAAGTGTGGTCTCTTCTTGGGCCAAGATCCCAGAGCAGCCAGACATTACTAATTTTCTGACTGACAAAAATTGTGTGGGGTTGAGTAGTGTTAATATGTACTTTGAACAGACACATTTTTTTTAAGGGTGCGAAATCATCAAATAACTCTCTTTCGAATTTATCCGCAACCCCAGGCAGACGTACACATACCTGCTAGCTTCGGTCGACGACCTATTTTATTGCGTCATACAATTATCATCTGCCTAGCCTTTGCCCAACTATCTTGGGGTCGGTTTCCAGTCTAACCGGATGCAGCTGAATACCAGTATTTTACATGGAGCGACTGCCTATCTGACCTCCACAACCCAGTTACTGGGTAATAGGATACCCCTTGGTAAGACTGGTTGTCAGACTTTCGGGCTTCTGACGATCCGTAACGACTGTCAAAGATCAACGATTAGCAGCCGGGCCCAACGGATTAACGTGCTTTCCGAGGCACGCAGGAGTCTCGGTATGTAAAGATGGTCCCACCCATCCATGGTCCAACCCCGGCAAGCAGGATATGCTTGCCGGGGTTGGACCATGGATGGGTATGGGGAACTTGATAGATCTACCCGTGTGGCTGTGTTACTTTTGCGTCATACAATAAATATAATAAATTTTGACGAGGGCTGGCCGCTACACTTTTCGAGGGATAAGTGTTCTGAAAAAACTATTTTAGTCGTGTATTATACACCTGTAAATATGAAGGTTGCTGGTATGTACACAGTCGAACAGTTTCCGATATCAATTTGAGCTTTAAAATACGCAGTATTTTACACACAATAAATTTTCTGCGCTCAATCAAGCGTAACAGACAGCGTGAGTTTCAAAATAGGTAATTAAAACATGCAATATTTCCACGAAGAATTTATGATTGAATGTTGGGAAACGTGATTTACACAAGCCTACATGTGTGTGTGTGAATGCTGCACGCATACGAAATTCCTTTGACCGAATCACAACGCGAAAATGAAGTTTATTTTGAACTGTAAATAAAGCTGGTTACACAAGACGTGTTTGCATTTCGACCGTGCACCGTATTTGATCAGTGCTATATTTTATGAAACTCGGAACATGTTAGTTTTCCTTTGAGGCGAATGTCAATAAATATCATATTATATTTACCTGCAGAAATTCCCTCAAAGGGTAATAATTGTGTTTGTTTTTATTGCAATCGTCATATTTACCAACTGAAATGCTAAAGTAAACTCGAATAATGAAGCCATAATAAAAAAGCATTTATGATCATTTAAACACATTTTTTTAATGATACATTTCCATCAAAATGTAGTGATAAACCCTCATAATTGGTAACAGTTCCACAACAACTGACCCTCGACAAATATTCTCGCACCGCGCACGTAATAACTTAGGGTGAGAGAGGGATTAATAATCCCTCGCTGAGGGCTATTTGCGCAGTACACTCGACTTCAATCAACAACTTTTCTTCATTGTAAAACGAATTTTGACCTTGAAGGGGTATTTTCGGAAACGCAAGGGGTTACGTTTACGTTTTGTTTTTGTTTTATTGTTGTATTAATAAACTTTTACGACCTCGTTACAGTTACTTGACCCTGACTTTTCACGGTTATCATTATTACAAGTTGTTCGTCGGTCTGTTATCAAATCTTACAAGCTAAATTAGACCCACTTTCCGATGTCCGATTGAACTGAACTGTGATCTACTTATGTATCTTTGGTGACAATACAATGGTATGGTACCATGTTTTTTTTTGTGGCATTGGAAATCAACCAATGACATCACCTGCTCTGGGTGGAACGGGAGGGCGTGTCAGACTCTTACTGACTAAAAGCCACCCCTGTTCCTTCCCTGCCTGAGTGTACAGAGGTGCGGTAACTCATGTCGAGAATTTATCCGCTATCCCTAGGCATGCAGGCACCGACCACGATGGGCCCCGTCAGTGGTGGCTGACAATCATCTCTTTGAGGCGCGCGTGGAACACTACGCACCGTCGACTCACGGGCCTGGTGCTGATCGGACGTCGAGCTATCCACTGCTTGCCATCCGCAGGCCCGGGATGGTATGGTACCATGGAGCTGGTCTGACGATGGAGACGATAGGTGGACTCAAATGTGTTGTGCTTATGTATCTTTGGTGACAATACAATGGTATGGTACCATGGAGCTGGTCTGATGATAGAGACGGAAGATGGCCATAGGAACTTCTGAACTAAACAAGCATCGAGTTTGAGCTCGATTGTAACGTCTTGAGGAGCCCTTTACACCTAGACGATATGCAGGGTCTGATGATGAAGTTGGAAGGTGGCCACGGCATCTCTGTGATAAAACAACATAGCCCCACCAACTTTGGGCTCGATTGATTCGTCTTGAGGAGCACTTTAAATTTTAAATATAAAAATATTTTTAAAAACGAGATCTGGGACTATGAACTAAAAAGTTAAAAATATTTTTTTTTAAACTTTTATTTGGCATGTAGGTATGTACTTACCTATATTTTTAAAAGCTTGAGCCACAGAAGTATAGTAAGTACCTAATCTGTAATCTGTAACTGGTAGTGACTAAACGCCAAATATTTACAAGAATTTGTAAGTGGTAACGGCTCTGATTTACGTTTCACCGGTCGTGGGTTCGAACCAGGACAAGCACTTTATGTAAATTATTTCATCACCACGGCTTTCATAACGGTGAAGAAAACATCGTAAGGAAACCGGCCTGACACAGAACAAAAAATTCGAAGACATGTGACATACTCGTACACCAACCCGCACTGAGCCATGGTGGATTTAGGCCCATTTCACAGAGCGGAAGCCAATGTCCCAGCACTGGGAAGTTAAAAGGCTGGTTATGCTATTATGCTTTTGGGGCAAGGAAGTTTTAGGAACACATTCATTGTGCGTACAGCTAGGGAGTGGAATTCCCTGCCGGAGTCTGTGTTTCCTGATAGCTACAACCTGGGAGTCTTTAAGTCAAGGGTGAATAGGTTACTTCTAGTCAAGCGTGCTCCATCTTCGACCACATCATCGCTTATCATCAGGTGAGAGGGTGGTCAAACGCGTGCCTATACAAAAAAAAATTGTATTTAATCTTTTTAAATAATTAATATTATTCTTTGAAGCGGCTCTGTTCAATAAGCCTGGTAGCAGCTAGAAACTTAATGACTTAATAGGATCACATCACATAAAATGGCTACAGCTTTTCAATAAAGTTACTTTTGCGGTAATATTGAACGAAAATAACGAGAAAAAGTCTATAGGACGATCTTTACAGACGAATCATTTGCTAGGCTTCTATCAAATTACGAAGTAAGCTCTCAAAGAAGGGATTGGCATCCCACGACTTTAATATGAAAAAGATACCAGTGAGATGTTGGTTTCATAATTGGCAAGCAATTACCTTGTCTGCTGGCATCGGATTATACCAATTAGAGTGCCCGCGTAAACATTGGGCGATCAAGGGCTAGACGCGTGCTCACCTACGCGAAAATCATTTGATACCTGACAAATAAACTACATCTGTGGAAGCCCTTTGACTGAGATGCTTCCATTTGAATTCCAACTGTCATTTTACCCAGATAAGGTTTGTTTTCTTTTGATAGTTGAGCTTAGCTACGGCTTTTTGTGAGTAGTGAAAACAATTAGGGGCTTTGTACACATCAGTCGGATGGGGTTACACTGGTTTTCAACTGATATCTCCCGCACTAATTAACCATCAATATTGTTTGGAGTTGGTTTTATTCGCTGGCCGTCAGTAAAAGCATGCAATATCCATTACTACTGGTATGATCGATGGTATTTTGTTTGTTTTGAATTTCACGTTTTATAGTTTTGTTCTCTTAGACTATGAAAGGATAGACGGAGTGACAAACAGCAATCTTAAGTACCAGAATGAGAAGCCGGCTTGTGTCTGTACATGCGAAATAAGCTCACATAGGCAATATGAGAAGCCGATACGATGACGTATTGGATTTACGTTCGTCAAGGTCACTCACACATTTTAACGATCCTGCTTCATTTAATGTCCAATCACGTTCCGTCTATAACCTTCATAGTCTAAGTTTGTTCTGTTTATTGGTAGAGCGGTTATGTAGTTGACTAGTAAAATAATTTTCTATTGTTTAAAAAAAAAAAACAAAAAAACGATTTATTTTTGTTTTTCGTATTCCTCTCAGCAGTCCGCCATCTTTATTTTTGTTTTTCGTATTCCTCTCAGCAGTCCGCCATCTTCATTTTTGTTTTTCGTATTCCTCTCAGCAGTCCGCCATCTTTATTTTTGTTTTTCGTATTCCTCTCAGCAGTCCGCCATCTTTATTTTTGTTTTTCGTATTCCTCTCAGCAGTCCGCCATCTTTATTTTTGTTTTTCGTATTCCTCTCAGCAGCCCGCCATCTTTATTTTTGTTTTTCGTATTCCTCTCAGCAGTCCGCCATCTTTATTTTTGTTTTTCGTATTCCTCTCAGCAGTCCGCCATCTTTATTTTTGTTTTTCGTATTCCTCTCAGCAGTCCGCCATCTTTATTTTTGTTTTTCGTATTCCTCTCAGCAGCCCGCCATCTTTATTTTTGTTTTTCGTATTCCTCTCAGCAGTCCGCCATCTTTATTTTTATTTTTCGTATTCCTCTCAGCAGTCCGCCATCTTTATTTTTGTTTTTCGTTTCCTCTCAGCAGTCCGCCATCTTTATTTTTATTTTTCGTATTCCTCTCAGCAGTCCGCCATCTTTATTTTTGTTTTTCGTATTCCTCTCAGCAGCCCGCCATCTTTATTTTTGTTTTTCGTATTCCTCTCAGCAGCCCGCCATCTTTATTTTTGTTTTTCGTATTCCTCTCAGCAGTCCGCCATCTTTATTTTTGTCTTTCGTATTCCTCTCAGCAGTCCGCCATCTTTATTTTTGTCTTTCGTATTCCTCTCAGCAGTCCGCCATCTTTATTTTTGTCTTTCGTATTCCTCTCAGCAGTCCGCCATCTTTATTTTTGTCTTTCGTATTCCTCTCAGCAGCCCGCCATCTTTATTTTTGTTTTTCGTATTCCTCTCAGCAGTCCGCCATCTTTATTTTTGTCTTTCGTATTCCTCCCAGTAGTCCGCCATCTTTATTTTTGTCTTTCGTATTCCTCTCAGCAGTCCGCCATCTTTATTTTTGTCTTTCGTATTCCTCTCAGCAGTCCGCCATCTTTATTTTTGTCTTTCGTATTCCTCTCAGCAGTCCGCCATCTTTATTTTTGTCTTTCGTATTCCTCTCAGCAGTCCGCCATCTTTATTTTTGTCTTTCGTATTCCTCTCAGCAGTCCGCCATCTTTATTTTTGTCTTTCGTATTCCTCTCAGCAGTCCGCCATCTTTAGGAGTCCACCATACTGGATTTAAAATGACGTCACCTAACTAACCATGCATTGTCATCGGTCCTTTATATGTCGTAGTAGAAGTTTCAATTCAATCCTACGTTTTGAAGTGGATAAAAATCACGTTCAAAGATTCTGTTACATAGATAAAAGCGTGTTATAGAGCTTGTAATAACGCAGATTTTGTTCTAAGGGTTTGGCATATTATAGGAGTAAACAAATGATAAGTGATTTTTTATTTTGTAAATAGGTTTTATACTAGATGAGGCCGGTGTTTCCTAGCTAACTACACTTTTTGTTTTCTTGTGGGAGTGGAAATCATGCAATGACTTCTCCCGCTTTGGATGGAGCGGAAGGGCGTGTCAGACTCTTACTGTGTTCCCAGGGGTACGGTAACTCATTTTCAGAATTTATCCGCTACCCCTAGGTATAGCTGACTACCCTGAGAAGAATTAAGCACCGAAACAAACTCAAAGGTCTTAAAGTTCATACCTACAATCCGTAGGTACTGGTCAAGTCATATGAGAAAATGAGCTTTAAACTATGCCAATTATCATTAACCAGGTTGGTATAAATCAGGACGATGGGCTGCTATAACAGAAGGTAATAAAAAAACTTTAAAAAAAATCCTACCGACGCGTCACGCGACCCGGGAATCGAATCCAACTCAGCACTTGCTTGCTACCAAACAAAAGCTCGCCACAACACCAATTTGTCATAAATACAAGGGGAATTAATAGTCACAACTATGTACTTACAATCAAAATGATCAATATGACAACATCAAACCACCCCTGTGTGTAATTAAAACGAGATTCGTAACTAGTAGTTCTATGAAAGCAAATCAGACAGCTCATAGCTCTCTATTTAATCGAATCCTGGCTTAGTGAAAATAGCGTCAGAACGCCAATACGTCCGGACTGTCAACGGCTCCGGACATCAAAAGGCCGGATGGCGTCCGGACGGCTCCCGGACAACACCCGGCCCCGAGCCACAACCGGTAAGCTCGTTTGAATGCCGCCCGGGCAGCGAAGGGAGCTGCATCGATTGCAATGATGTACTGTCAGCGACAAAAATGTGTATGCACTTAGCAATATTCAAACCAATACCGATCGGTTCAAAGATAAAAATATTTCGATCTGAAAAGTAAGTACCCGAAAATTAAATACTAGCACCACCCCAGTTTCGCAAGGGTAAAAATAATACACTTAAACCTTCCTTATAAATCAGTATATTGGTAAAAACAGCATGAAAATCCGGTCAGTTGTTTTCGAGTTTGTCGCGAACACAGACAGACGCGGCGGGGAACATTGTTTTATAATATGTAGTGATTATGTAGAATATGATTATTTCAAGAAATCGTTGCTAAATTGAGTTCGTTGTAGCGTGTTTTAATAAAAAACTTTTTTACAAAAAAAAAAACAACCGACTTCCAAAAAAGAAAATAAACTAAAAATTAAAAAATTACTTTGAAAAGTAATTTTTAAATTTTAAAAAAGTTTTTTATTTTTAAATTTTTAGTTGTTATACCCCAGAACTAAAAACCCCAAATAACATGGAACGTGGAATTTAAACATAATAGTAATTGGAGAAAACCAAAACGTCATCTATGTATACGTATTTTTCGTTTTAGTTCAGTTTTTCAAAAAGCGCTAAAGCAATTTCGATAAAATTTATATGCCTATATATATCTATATAAAAAAAAAATCATACAGTCGAACATAGATCCTCCTTAATTTTCTAAGTCAGTTAAAAACCAAAGCTTCCCACTTCAAATTAATTTGAGTTTTAGAAGAAAGCAGTAGGTACTTGGGTGGAGTATCTACCGTTAAATGATGACTACCCTTATCACAGGCATGTACAGCCTGATTTTTCACCTTCATTCAAACGTTTTCCAGTTTATCAATCAAAAACAAGATTTTTGAAAAAAAAAAAATATACATACCTGCTTATAATGTAATAAAGACAGCGTTTTTTTTTTACATCCATCATATTTCACCAGTAGTCATTAATATATTTTATATATCAATGGCAGTAGTCTACCTAGGGGTCTATCTATTAAAAAAAACATGTGTCAACAGGTTCTTAATTCAACATTTTCTACCCAGAAAAAAGATAGATATGGGTGGGGTACTTACCCGGGTCGTGGGGCTTTCGGAACCGGGACCGCGGTCCCGGACTCCACCTATATTTGTTTTTCAGTAGTATTTCGGGAACAGAAAGCTTTGTGCCGGGTCAAAATATTATATCAGCTTTTTTGTTAACTGTACTTTAAATTCTTTATTTTTAACCGACTTCGAAAAAGGAGGAGGTTATCAATTCGGATGTTTGTATTTTTTTTTTTTTTGTTTTTATGTATGTTCGGGCATAACTCCGTCATATATTGACGGATTTGCAAAATTCTTTTTTTGTTCGAAAGAGGTTTATTCCGAAATGGTCCCATTTAAATTTCAAAAAGATCTGATGATGGGTTTCAGAGACAGACAACGGAACTCTTCAAAAATTGACAGCAAATCAACCGCGATTGCTGCTATCGTATGTCTATGAATTTGTTAACACAGTTTAATGGGGAGCCACAACTAAAAAGTGAAAAATAAAAAAGTTTTTTACAAAAAAATAGAACCGACTTCCAAAAAAAGTGCAAAATAACTTTAATTTCGGAAGTCGGTGTCAAAAAACAAAGACACAAAACAGGAACACCGACTTCCGAAATTAAAGTTATTTTGCACTTTTTTTGGAAGTCGGTTCTATTTTTTTGTAAAAAACTTTTTTATTGTGGTCTCAAGATACCTACTACTAAAAAATAATATAGGTGGAATCCGGGACCGCGGTCCCGGTCCCAAAAGCCCCACCAATAATAATTTGAAGGAGGTTTGATCCCATAGACAACTGAATTTAATGAATGAGACGCATTCTATCGTGAATTTTGAATTCTCTAATCAGTATTATGCTAAGCATATGTTGGGGGTTTTACAAATAAGGATTTAGAAATCCAAGCATGTCCTAGAAATGCTTAGGGGTAGTGGATAAATTCTAAACATGAGTAGGAACAGTCAGACTCTTACTGACTAAAACCCTCCCCGGGTTTTAGTCAGTAAGAGTCTGACACACCCTCCCGCTCCACCCAGAGCGTGAGATATCATTGGATGATTTCCCACCCCACAAAAAAAAGCATGCCCTAGACCAAGTGCTAACATATTTTTGCCCTCGACTGTACTCCTTCCTTCACGCACACTATAACAGTTTTCGCAGAATCCCCGGGCCGCTGCGCGCTGAGCTGTTGACAGCTACCAACATCGATATTGCAATTAGTGCTGCGTTCTATACGTAATCCGTTGTACCTGTGTGGGTAGGTGTTTCATTTAATTATGCCGTGTTCAGGCTTTTAGCCGGAATGATGGAACGTGAAACCTAATGCTCTTTTTGTGTTGTTGTGAATACCGGAATAGTGGGGTATATCTATGTATCTTAGTCTATGCTCAGTTTGTGTGTTCATTATGACTGAGGTTTGTTGTAGCTTACATAAATGAAGATGGTATGGCAAGTTAAGTTCTCTTTTTTTGAATAAGAGTTAAAAGAAAGAGAAAAGAAAAAAGAAAAGAAAGAAAAAAAAAATGAAAGTAAGAAGAAAGAGAAGGAAGAAAGAGCATTCTATTCTAAGAACTTAATTTTTTACAGCGATGTGAACGAATTTTTCGATGCCCTCCCGGATCTTTTATGCCGCTTGTACATATTTTATTTTTAAGGTATTTATTAGTTTAGTTATATGTATATTGTAATCAAATAATATTTTATGGGGAAATAAATGATTTTGCAGATGGAAAAAAAAATTTTTTTGCTTATTTTTATGTTCACCGCTGGGCCAAGTCAATTTAATATGAAATCCTCAGCAGGTTGCCATACAGACACAGACATATGGTCATAAGCCACCTTCTAACTTTGTTGCAAGATTGGTTCAATTTTATCGCCCCTCGATGACGTGAATTTTGATCACTACCTGTCTGCCACCTGAAAATTGATCTCAGAAATGGTGGAGGACAACATCGAGAGAAAATCGACATGTCCTAGAACCAACAATTCTAAGATATGTGACATCCACCAACACGTACTGCATCTGTGTATATTTCTATGAGTAAATAAATATACCTACGTATATTCTGTTTCTCGAGTGTGTGTACATGAACTATACATATTTTATTTCAAACGAAGTTCTGCCAGCGGCTTGACCCGCGTGGAATAAGTACTTCTCCGATTAAAAACTTTCAACCCCTTTTTCACCCCCTTAAGGGTTGAATTTCAAAAAAACCCTTTCTTAGTGGATACCTACTGTTCAAAAAGCACACACCCTCCAAATTGTATGTCTCTAGGACCAGCGGTTTAGGCTGTGCGTTGATATATCAGTCAGTCAGGACTTTGAATTTTTATATATACTCCCTTCAGGAACTAAGTTCCTCACGCATTTCTTAACTCCGAATGTAATCTACATTCGGAGTTAAGAAATGCGTGAGGAACTTAGTTCCCGAAGGGAGTCCCCTAACCACCCTAACCCACTACTGGGCCTCTCCTTTCTCCCTGCAAACCCCTCTATCTTGCACGATCTCTAGCCAAGTTCGAACGAAGACGAGATCAGATAGTTACACCACCTAAGCCGCGGCCGGCCTCGACAGTGACACCCCTCCCGAGGCATCCTTCATGAAGCGCAGGTTATTTAAACTAAAAGCTGTCCATTCCAATGGACACACTAGGTACAAACAAAGCTTTAGCTAGCATTATTATTGCAGTAATTAATTCTCCGAAATGGAATTTCATTTCATAGAGAATTTCATTGAATAAATACGAAATTCGCAGAAGCTCTTCAATAGAGATGTTACATTCGAATATAAATCCCCTTGAACACAAAGCTGCAGTTCTGGGAAAATTGAGCGACGCAACAGCCAATGAAAAGCTTGGAGCTGATAACGGACCACCTATTTCCCGGTACTCGCCCGGGCGAGCTCGGAGCTCGGTTCTCGTTACTGAGGTAGAGTCTACAAAAGAGTTAGGTCATTCAGACTTCAAATAAAAATCTGTGCTCTAGGGAATGTAAAATTTTCTTTGTTCAAAATGTGCTATATTATTTTTGAAACACATAAACGGGTGTTATACATAAGATATGTAAGTATAGAATTTGTGTTGAGTAAGTATATATAATATGCAACTTAGAACCAACTAAGAATAGATTCACGGGTCATGGGAGGCCTCCGCTTTCGGTTGCCTCGTTGATTTCAAGGATATATCAAACACAACAACAGATCAAATTAAGGCATAAAATTTTGAAGCATATTTGCCTATACACTTTTTGCCAACCGTACATAACCAGGTTTCATGCAAACATTGATCAGTAAATTCGGTATTTCAATTTTGTAACATTAGTGTTGGGACAAAGGATTCGATGCAGTGCCATATTTGTCGGTTTCCCTTTGACGAGCTCCGAATGACGCGGAGATGGAATATGTTGTTAATTAAATATTGGGAATGCGACCGTCCTTTGACGTACCTATTATTGGACAAATGTTCTGTTCGTTTTGTATCTGCAGGTAAAATCGAGTCTGCTATTTGCGAAATTGGGAAAAGGGAGGGTGATGCTGCCTAAACGAATGTTTTTTGTTTCTTTTAACGGACGGAAGAAACATAAATAATAAAATATTATATTAATACAATACAATCCTACTAATATTATAAATTTGAATGGAATGTTTGTTACTCCTTCACGCAAAAACGATTCAACGGATTTTGATGAAACTTTATAGTAATATTGCTAATACATCAGAATAACACATAGGCTATTATTTATAATGGGGGAAAGTACTATTTTCACGCGAGCGAAGCCGCTGGCAGATGTTAGTACAACATAATTACTCAAAGTCATGTCCTCTAACAGTATAGCTTGACATTTATTAACATTACTCGAAGGTTTTTTACTCGTGGAGGAGCTCGTGGCTAAAGTAATAAAAGCCACATGGATCGTTTCATCAGGTTAAGCTACGCTTGCTGGGGTTTGTCCATGGATGGGTCCATCTTTACATATCGAGACTCTTCCGTGCCTTAGAAAACACGTTAAGCCGTTGGTCCCGGCTGTCAATCGTGGATCTTTGACAGTCGTTACGGGTCGTCAGAAGCCCGAAAGTTTGACATCCAGTCTTACCAAGGGTATCGTATTACCCAGTAACTGGATTGTGGAGGTCAGATAGGCAGTCGCTCCATGTAAAATACTGGTATTCAGCAGCGTCCGGTTAGACTGGAAGCCGACTCCAAGATAGTTGGGAAAAGGCTAGGCAGATTGAATCGAAGGTTTTTTACGTGGTCATGGCGTCTGAGTCGAGTGGAGGACCTGCGAAATGAATGGTCCTTAATCTTGTTTAAATATGTAATACTCAAAACCAGAGGTGTATGAAGCCAAAAGTTCACCGACACACAATTATTTATTAGGCTGAAGTTTGACGATCGGAAAAATTTCGGTGGTGCGAAAGTTAACCCGTCAAAAAGAAACAAGTTTATCTTTATACTAACATATTTGTATTTTATAAGATTTGGTCTTAACTTTTTGATTGTTGACAGGCTCGAGTTTAACCAGTAGGTATTCTCGACTTTATTTACTATAATCACTCATCACATTCAAATTCAATTCATTGCAGTTCGACACTGCGATATGTCAAATTAGAATGAAATATTAATCGTTGAACAAATTATAAGTTAATTTAAGTAAGTTAATTAAGTTATTAATGATTAGTTAAGTTAATTAATTTAATTATTGGTTAAGTAAGTTAATTAATTAATTATTTAAGTTAATTAAGTTAAGAATAAATTATTATAAAACAATTAAATTATTTTAGTTATTATTAAATTACTATTGTTATTATAGAATTATTATTGTTATTACTGAATTACTATTGTTATTACTGTATGGAAAATTTAAATATGAAATTGAAAGTACATTTAGCACATGTCTGCCACACCCGAGTGCAATCCGGAAATGGTAACGGGTTTCACTGCCGATGCATTCAATGCTCTTCGCAAAAAGGTAAAGGCGACCTAAAATAAATTTATTAGATTTTTAATAGGTAAAGTTAAGATCAAATCTTACAAAATAAAATAATAAAGCCATTTAATCCCAAAGTATACAAATTAATAAATGAAGTCTAGAACATTCCCTAATATCTAAACCGTGATTGAACTAAAATAAATTCCACCAACTGCATTAGACTGCTTGAAAAGTGAATTGTTTGGAACTTTATAGTTGTTTTTCATCATTCGGGTTTTTTGATATTTTAATTATTTTTTCCATGTTTTGTTATAACGGTTGTTTTTCTACCCATTAAATACATAATGAATTATTTATTGTGTCTGTTCTACCTTTCCTTCCATACCTTAATTTGGTAGTTTTTTAAATAGCTTGAATTAGGTTCACTATCCTACACAAGTTGTAGGTCGTGAGTTCAAACCCAGGCAGGCGCTTTACTTTGAGTAAATTATTTCATCACCACTGCTCTCAAAGCGGTAAAGGAAAACATTGTGAGGAAACAGGCATGTCCTAGAACCAAAAATTGAAGACATGTGACATCCACCAATCCGCATTGGGCCCGCGTGGTGGATTACGGCCCACACCCTCTCACAGAGAGGAGGCCTGTACCCCAGCAGTGGGGACATTAAAAAGGCTGAGATGATGATGATGATGAGGTTCACTATCTTGCCCAGAGCTCATTTGAATAGACTGTTAAATCGATAAATCATTTACTTTTAAAGTATTATCTTGTAATAGTTAAATCTAACACACGCTTGTTTAGAAGTAAAGAAAGAAAAAAATACGAGGCAACATAGTCAGTCAAGAGGTTGTAACTATAGCGAAACCGAATCCGGCAGTTAGTTCCACTCCTAAGCTGTATACACAATTAAAGTGTTCTCAAAACATTTTGTATGTATGGATGTAACCCTCACCGAATCAAACGTTTCAAATCAAGATAAGCACGAAATAAGATAAGCCGTTTGCTCCAAGCTTATATTTGTCGGCTGCAACATTTCCGTAAAATATTGAAGCTAAGCGGTTTTATTCGATAAAGGTTCTCTTAGTTTCCGTTTCCCATTTATGGAGGGTGGTTAAGGGGAAGTTGTATAAGCGACTGACATTTTATGGGAAGTAAAAAGTCTATTCATTTTTAACCGATTTCGAAAAAGGAGGAGGTTCTATGTTCGACTGCATGTATTTTTTTTTGTATGTCCACCGATTTCTCTGTTAGTTGTGGACCGATTTTCAAAATTCTTTTTTTATTCGAAAGAATATACTACCGAGGTGGTCCTATATAATTTTTATCGAAATTATTTCAGCGCTTTTTGAAAACCTGAACAAAAACGAAAAATATGTAAACATACATGTCGTTTTGGTTTTCTCCAATTACGAGTATGTTTAAATTTCACGTTTCATGTTATTGGGGTTTTTAGTTCTGGGGTCTGTCAACTAAAAAGTGAAAAATAAAAACTTTTTTACAAAAAAAAAAACGGACTTCTAAAAAAGAAAATACACTAAAAATTTAAAAATAACTTTAATTTCGGAAGTCGGTCTCAAATAAGGAAGAAATTAAATACAAACACCGACTTCCGAAATTAAAGTTATTTTTAATTTTTTAGTGTATTTTCTTTTTTGGATGTCGCCTGTTTTTTTGATAAAAATGTTTTTTTTTGAAGAACGACATCGTGGGCTTATCTAGGTTGTAAGAGGAATTGCATCTCTAACGTAAGGGGATTAAAATATCATTCATACTGGCTCTCAAAGAGTCGTACTATGAAAAGATTAGTTATGAAGAGTTACAGTCGACGTTATGTTTTCTTTATAACCTATCTCTTCGGCTTTTTCTTTCAGAAACAGTGTCTTTTTGCCTTTAAAAACATTATAATATTGTAATTAACTCTCCATTACTGAAAGAATTTTCATCTTTCGATCAGTAAACATAAAAAACTTCAATAACTAAACATAATATATACCACTCATCATATTATTTAGTATACAGCATGTAACAAAAACCCTGTCCGATTCAATAAGGCGTATACCTGGTTTAACATACGTATCTACTAGAAAAAATATTTAAAAAATGTAACTCATAAAAACCATGTATTTTTATAAACCATGCGAAATTTAACAGTAAATATGCAATTTTTTTTTTTTACCTATTTTTATATCAAAGGACACCGCCCTGCACTTGCCGGGCTGTAGGCACTCATTTAACGAGTCGTCGTCCCTTTGATGGGTGCCTATGGCGCGTCTGTACTGCTGTACGCTACTTGTTCCCAATGCCAGTCTCACGTGGAGTGCTCAGGCCACTTCTTTGTCACGAAACTGTAGGTGAACTTTGTCGAGCGATCAGTGTTGCCTTTGATAAGATTTTCTTTTTTTTAATTAATTATTTTCATTGCGGAAAAATAATAATCTCATATCCAACACCACAAAAACTACACACTCCTCCACGCAATTACTATCCTCATCACCCTCACCCACACAGTCATGTCACAACAATGTGAACTCCTTTTTTGTCAATATTGGCAAGAAACTTGCAGATGAAATTATAAAAACAAGGCCCTCACAACAACCACCTATCCCACAAAACAGTTCTTTATCAACCTCATCCTTTGTCTTGGATAAAACTGACCCAGACGAAATTATATCTACAATAAATTCACTGCGACCAAACGCTGCTACTGGTTGGGATGGTATCTCACCAATAATACTAAAGAAATTTTCCACTACTCTGGCGCCTATTTTATGCCATATATTCAATATTTGTTTTGAAACAGCTGTTTTTCCAACTTCTTTTAAAAAGGCAATAATTTATCCAATCTTCAAGGGGGGTGACGGAACTTTGCTGAATAACTATCGTCCTATAGCTGTTCTAAGTGCTTTATCCAAAGTTCTTGAACGCTTGATAAACAAAAGATTGGTTAGTTACCTGGAGCATTGTAAGATAATCTCTCAACAACAATATGGCTTTCGCAAAAATAAGTCAACCTGCGACGCAGTCCATGACCTTACCAGTTTTGTCATAGATCATATAAATAGAAATAAAAAAGTCCTTACAATATTCCTCGATCTCGCGAAAGCGTTCGACACTGTTCCTGTTTCCACACTCTTAATCAAACTTGAAAAAATAGGCGTCAGGGGGCTGCAACTGGATCTTTTCCAAAGTTATCTCTCAAATCGTTCGCAAAAAGTCAAAATCGATGGCCATAACAGCGACGAACTTTCTATTCACTATGGGGTACCACAAGGAAGCATTTTGGGCCCCACTCTTTTCTTAATCTTTATTAATGACCTGTGTGATCTCAATATCAATAATGCAAAGGTAATATCATTTGCAGATGACACCGCAATAACTTTCACCGCAGATTCCTGGTCACAACTAGAGCATCAAGCCCAGCTTGGCTTTGAAGTTGCGTTAAACTGGCTTATTTCCCACACTCTAACCCTTAATACCTCCAAAACCAAATTTTTGACCTATTCTAACAGCTCGGTCTCTCAACCACAGACTCCAATTTTAATCAAAGCTCACATTTGTCATTCACAAACACATGGTCCAAATTGTCAATGTCCTCTTTTAACCTCTGTTGAAAATATCAAATACCTTGGAATAGTCTTAGACAGGAATCTCAATTTTAAATCCCATATTGGTCTGCTGACTGGACGGGTTCGCAAACTTATATATATTTTTAAAACTCTTCGGTATATTGCCAATCCCATTATTATACGCAATGTCTATTTCGCACTTTGCCTATCCATCGTAACTTACTGTATTTCCTGTTGGGGTGGCGCAGCTAAAACCACCCTCAAGTCGCTAGAAGTAGCACATAGAGCCATTTTAAAGGTAGCCACGTTCCGTCCTATTCTTTACCCTACCGATCAACTATACAAGGATTGCCAAGTTCTAAATGTTCGGCAACACTTCATACTACAGACAGTCATTCTGCAACACCGCAATACCCCATATCGAATTATAGAAAATAAAAAACGTAGTAAACGTCGAAAGGATAGGATCTGCACCCTGCCGCGAGTACGCTCAACTTTTGTCAAGAGATTTTTTCATTTTCTTGGTCCATTCCTGTATGATAAAATAAACGAAGAGTGTCAAATCTACGAACTACCGTTTTACAAATGTAAAAAGACTGTGCAATCGTACCTCCAAAATAAGTCATATGACGAAACAGAAAAAATGCTAACTTAAATGGTGAGCATGGATAAGCAAACACAGACACACTCATCCCTCCCCCCACACGCACACTCACACACACCCAAACACTCAAACCCACACACACACACACACCGTTGTTTTACCTTAAAATTATTGGCGTTCACACTTCTTGTCAAACTCAATACTCTGAAATTGTAATAGTAACATCAGAAGCACTATGTAACCTTAGGGTACCGGACTGCTTCTCCTTAACACAGGTTTTCATAACCTAGCTAGGAGAGCAGTGTTCACCCACACGTTTGTAGAAATAGTACTTATTTTATAAAACTGTATTTATAACGTGTACAACAATGCTTTGTTTTGAGTAAATAAATTTTATTATTATTATTATTCCATTTATTTAATCTTATATACATACACTTTACATTTTCAAATATTTAGGTACTTACATATAAAAACATAAATAAATACAAAAACATTTAAAAATATAAAAAGTAGTAGCCCACCGGTATCGGGAATAGGGTCCAAGCTACCGGTGGTCAGGGCTCCTGAGAAAGGAATCTCCTAACAATACGAGCCGTGTCCAGGAGTACTGCTTTCTGGATCAAGCCCTTGATCCAACTGCCTAACGAGAGCCTCCTGAGATGTTGGTCGAGGCTCTTGGCAATTAAGCCATTGGCCGTCACGACTATCGGCACAATGACTGCTGTATCCACCTCCCACATGTCGACAACCTCGCGAGCCAGATCAAGATACTTTGTTTTTTCATCTCTCTCAGCCTTCACGAGGTTCTCGTCATGAGGGACAGCTATATCAACAATCATTGTGCGACGCTCTTGTCGATCTATCACCACTATGTCAGGCTTATTGGCAACAATAGTCCTGTCAGTGATGATAGATCGATCCCAAAATAACGTGATATTGCCATTTTCGAGAACTGGGTCGGGCTCATACCTATAGTACGGTACTTCAGATTCCACAAGATTGTATTTAAGAGCAAGTTGCTGGTGGATAATCCTGGCTACAAGGTTGTGTCTATGCAAATAGTCTCCGTTAGCTAGACGAGAACAACCAGAAATAATGTGTCGTATTGATTCTCCGGGTCGGTGGCATGCCCGACAGATGTCAACCGTACCGTCCTTCACAAAATATTTCCGGTAGTTATTCGTCATAATAACTTCGTCCATAATCGCACAGACAAAACCTTCGGTTTCCCCGAAGAGGTCACCAAAGCGCAGCCAGGATACGGACGCTAAGAGATCTACATCGGGCCCATGTAGGACCCGGTAAAAGCGCCCGTGAAGCTCCTTGCTCTGCCATACTTCCCTGCGGTCATTAGTATCCAGTACTGTAGGTTTGCGCCAGTTCTCTTTTGCCAAGGAGAGCGGGGTGAGGCCCTTGTCCACAGCGACCACATCTCGATGCATACCCACGTCAGCTTTGAGGAAGTACTCCCTAAGGCTGCATACCTCGCGGTTGTGTAGGGTCTTAGCATTTAAGAACCCACGACTTAAATTATTATATTATTATTATTATTATTATATCCATTAATGATTATTGCACTACGATAACAAATAATGTGTGTGTGTGATTTTATAGTCTCAAATAGATGTAATTATTATCACGTTTATTCATCTTTCTTACTTATTAAATACATTTTTAAATATTTCTTTTAAACAAAATATAAAAAACATTTAAAAATAAAAAAAATAGTAGTCCACCGGTATCGGGAACAGGGTCCAAGCGGTCAGGGCTCCAGAGAGATCAAGCCCTTGATCCACCCGCCTAACGAGAGCCGCCTGAGATGTTGGTCGAGGCTCGTGGCTATTAAGCCATTGGCTGACACTAATTATTATTATTATTGCGTTTTCAAAATTTGTTTTTCTCAGGGTAAAACCTGGTATTTGCTAGAATCTCACGGGTGTGAACCAAGGTGAGATTCTAGTTAATTCTTTCAGATGGTAAATTAGTTTGTACTGAAGTGAAATTGTTATCTAAATCTAATTGAAAACATTTACGAACTTTTCGGCAAGTGTTTAATATGGCAGCTTTTTGTAGTGATACGTATGTGTATTTAGATAAATTGAGTGCATCAAAACTTTTGAATATTTGTTTCGAAATAACACCTGTTGTTGATATGACTATTGGGACTATTGTAACTCTACTCATTTTCCAAACTCTAGTGATTTCTTCTTGTAGTTTTATGTACTTCTTATTTTTTTCTGTGATAGTTTTCTGGATGTTATTAGTGTTTGGGACTGTTATATCTATTTATGTGTGTTTGTTTTCTTTGTCAACAAGTTTTATATCAGGTCTGTTGTTTATTATTATAAACAGATTAACAGTCAGGTTCTTAGTCCAGTAGAAGCCAATTATGAAATCCGTGTGCATAATCCGGTAAATCCGTTCAAGTTCATTTGCAGAGGGTGAGGGGGAACGCCAGACGGGCAAATAAATCACGACACACTACGTCACCGGGCATCTTGCTGATCTTGTTAACAAGGATGCGTCTGGCGCGCAGCGAGACTCTGGTAGTCATTATCGCCACTATAAGCCTTTGACCCTGGCCACACTTGTTATTTATGTGCATTTTTAACACTTTTCCTTTGCTTCACCTGTAACTATGTGAAAAATCTAAGAAGTTAAATTTGAACCACTTTCCGGTTCCTGATTGAGCTGAAATTTTTCATACATGTTTAGTTTGAATGATAATGCATAGTTAGCTAAGTGACGTCATTCTAAATCCAATATGGCGGATGTACCAAATGAAAGGCGCGAATCAAAACGTAAATGTTTAGTTTTCAAACCCATTTCTTTCTCACTTAGTAAGATAATCATATCATGTCATCTATTCAGTTGTTTCGTTTCCTTTTATCATGTTTTCAAGTTGAAAAATAAAATTGCTGGAGGAGATAACTTAAAATAAAATATACTTCCATATTTTATTTTGTGTCATCTCCTTTATGTAGCATGTTATTTTACTTTGCAGGTGCATTAATAAACTGACAAGATAAAAGGCACTCTCTGAAGCGCTTTAAATCCATTCATGTTTTATCAAAGGTGAAATGAGTCGTTTGACGAGCAGGGTTGCGTCTGCAGTCAATGACAAAGAGAGACTTATGGATACTAAAGCAGCTTCTATGAAGAATCTCCAACTACAGGTTTCTGGTAAGATATACTCGTAATCACAATAATATAGTCACATTATTTCTGGTAAGACATTATCACAATAATATAGTCACATTATTTCTGGTAAGACATTATCACAATAATATAGTCACATTATTTCTGGTAAGACATTATCACAATAATATAGTCACATTATTTCTGGTAAGACATTATCACAATAATATAGTCACATTATTTCTGGTAAGACATTATCACAATAATATAGTCACATTATTTCTGGTAAGATATAATCACAATAATATAGTCACATTATTTCTGGTAAGACATTATCACAATAATATAGTCACATTATTTCTGGTAAGACATTATCACAATAATATAGTCACATTATTTCTGGTAAGACATTATCACAATAATATAGTCACATTATTTCTGGTAAGATATAATCACAATAATATAGTCACATTATTTCTGGTAAGACATTATCACAATAATATAGTCACATTATTTCTGGTAAGACATTATCACAATAATATAGTCACATTATTTCTGGTAAGACATTATCACAATAATATAGTCACATTATTTCTGGTAAGACATTATCACAATAATATAGTCACATTATTTCTGGTAAGATATAATCACAATAATATATTCACATTATTTCTGGTAAGATAACACAATAATATAGCCACATTATTTACAAGATTTTATTTAACTTGCAATGTTTGTTTGTTCGGGTCAAATCTTGCAAGCTGAATTGGAACTACTTCCTCCTATCCTGTGAAGTTGAACTTTTAAGTGTTTGTTCAGTTAACATAACCTGAATAGACATCCAGGATTAACCCAAGATAAAGGAAACTCTTCGACTGTCAGGATAGCACAGGCACGATATTTTGAGTACGCATTTAATTATGATAGTCTGTTAGCAGCTTGTTTTTGACCAGCTTTAAAACAAGGAGGAGGTACTATGTTCGACTGTATATATTTTAGTAGGTATGTTCACCGATTTCTCTGTCAATTGTGGACCGAATATACTTGTGATGTGGTCCCATATAAATTTTATCGAAAATAATTCAGAGCTTTTAAAAAAATTCAATAATAACAAAAAATATGTATTTAAACACAGTTGACGTTTTGGTTTCCTCCAATTATGTTCAAATTCCGTGTTGTTGGGGTTATAAATTCGGGCATAACTTTAATATTAAGTTTTAGTTCTGGGGTGCAAAAACTAAAAAGTAAAAAATAAAAAACTTTTCTGCAAAAAACTACAACCGATCAAAGTTACAATTTTTAGTGTGCAAATTTTCTTTTTGGGAAGTTGTTTATAATTTTTTGTACAAAAGTTTTTTTATTCAAAATGTTTTTGAACTATTAATTTTTACGATAATTTTTGTTCCAGAAATTGGGCTCAAGTCTTACTTATAATTCAGGCCGCTTCAAACAGACTGTAATGGAAACGGGTGATCATATTTTGGGTATTGACCTGGTGAGGGTCGCGGGTAATAGTCGATGGATGAGAGACACACCGGACCGGTCGTTGTGGTGACACTTGGGGGAGGCCTATGTCCAGCATTGGATGTCTTTCGGCTGAAATGATGTATTGCTTCTGCCCGTGGGAATGAATAACTGTCTTCTAGAAAGTCAAAGTCTAAATTCTAAAAAAAAAAATTGGCTTCCCATACAAACTATCATCAGCTGATCGAAATTAGTATGAGAGGTCTAATCTTCTTTCGGAAATTACTATAATTTTTCGAACTAAGTTTTTTGTTTCTATGTTCATAAATATCTATTATTTAAAATATGACTACCCATTTCCGTGAAACCCTGTATAACATATAGTCAACATAATTACAGTACAACCCTCATAAAACGCTTAATAACAAAGAGTAATAACATAATATCAGCATTCAGTCCGACCTAACTCGACAAACAAAGACCGCAAACAGCAGTCGTGTTTATAAACTGCAGGCAATCAATAATACTTTCTATTCCGATACCAAGGCACCTAAATTATTCAACGATTACCTCGATCGAAGGGACAGGCATACTGGCTGTAGCACAAGTTCTAGACACATCAGTCAACGTCATTACGTCAAGTTCCGTTTTGGTTTAAGGCTAGTCGAATTAGCCGACTAATGTATTCAGAGAGGTGCGTGTTTCACGTGCTATCAACATGAAAAGCTTATCCGAATAACATGGAAGTCGCATCACAGCTGCGCGGTGTCCGATAATTGTGTTACGTCACCGCTGCGCCAGCCCGAAAAAATTGGTGACGGCATGTGACGAAATGCATTTACGGGGATTTTTAACCAAGTCAATTTTATCCTCGGGCACTACGCCAATTTTTAAAGGTTATTTTTCCTGCCTCTAATGTAGTTTCGATGTTTTTAATTATAGCCGGCGGCAGAAACGTAAGCACGAACGGGTTTATTTAAAAGTGGATACGCTCAGGCAGTTTAGTTCACAAAAAACTGGGAAAAATTCCGAAAGTGCTATGACAAAAAATGTTTTGACACTTTATTTTATTTTATTTTTTACATTTTAGGAAAGCTCACAGACTAATAACATTATAATAACAATAACATATATCTAAATTGCTAATTACAAGCCTCCACAGATAAATACAAAAATAATAACTTCCATATAGCAATAAGTTACATCCTAAACCATATATCCCATTGTAGCACAGTGAAATATATAGTCTATATATAAAATAAACAATATTAATAAATAATAACAAACTTCGAAAATCAACAGCTCAAGTGCAGGTAGGTGTGCCTCAAAAAATGTCTTTGCTAAGTGTTTCCTAACTGTGCTTGCATTGGTGCAGAATAGGTCTATGTCGGGTTCGCAAGAGATTTTGTTAAAACTGCGACTAGCTCTCGGAAAGAATGCATTACGCCTATAATTAGTGTTTGCATATGGTACATGTAGAAGTGGTCGCTGTCGCAGTCCCACCTGATTAGTACGCATCGTAAATTTTGATACAAGTTCAGTGCAGTCGATTGAACCATTCGCGATATTAAACAAGTAACATATATCATTAATATGACGTCTACGGTCAAGTGATAGAAAATGGTACCTTCTGCATCTGTGAGTATAATCTACAGATACTTGCTTTGCTCTGTAATCAAGGTACTTAAGAAATTTTCTTTGGATGCTCTCAATACGAGACTTGTAGATCCCGTATTGAGGGTTCCAGACTTGTGATGCATACTCAAGGTGGCTGCGTACGAACGAACAATATAATACCTTAATTGGTTTTAGTGATCGGAAACATACTGAAGTTCTCATTGTAAAACCAAGTGCCCTTGAAGCCTTATTGACAATACTATTAATATGCTGATCAAAGAGTAGCTTGCTATCTTGTATAATACCAAGATCGCTAATACTATTTACTTTGCCTATACCGGCATTGTGAAGCTTTTTTTTTTTTTGGGGTGGGAAATCATCCTATGACTTCTCCCGCTCTGGGTGGAGCGGGAGGGCGTGTCAGACTCTTACTGACTAAAACCCATCCCTGTTCCTTCCTGCCTTTGAGTGCCCAGGGGCGAGGTAACTCTGTTTCGAATTTATCCTCAACCCCCGGGCAGAATTTATCCTCAACCCCCGGGCAGAGGCATTGTGAAGCTTGTATGTGTAATCGATTATAGACTTCTGACGAGAAAAAGTCATGTGGAAACATTTTGAAACATTGAGTTCAAGCCTGTTACGAATACAGTATTCTTCAAATCTATTCAAATCAATTTGTAACAGGTGTGCATCAGAAATGATTCGGATAATCTTATGAATCTTCATATCATCAGCATAAAGTAAAATATAACTAGTTTCAAAACAGTGCTTCACGTCAGCAATAAAGAGAGTAAATAAAAGGGAGCCTAGAAGCCTTTACTAGTTTATATTAATATCTAAGATTATATTGATACCTCTTAGTAGGTGGTTCTGTACTGAATATCCGCCAGGTGGGCGGACACGAGGCAGGAAAAAAGAACAAAAACTTTTCCGCTCGTTCATAACAGGATATACAGTCGAGCAGTAACGGATATAGTTAGTTATTTTAGTATTGAGGGTACACGCTTCGAAAAACTAATAGGTTACACGTGTCTAATTCGCTGAAGCGACGACAGCAACTAAGAATAAGAATAAATACAGGGTGTAAGGTACATGAACGCACATACGTATACTAGCGATTCAGTACATGATTCTGGACCCCCTAGTGTTGGAATTTTTCGTCGGCCTTTTCTTAATATTAAAAAAAAAAAACTTTTTTCACTCAAATTTTTTTTTTTACCCCAAAGACATTTTAAATGAAAAAAATTAATTAATTATTTTTTCAATTAAAATGTCTTTGGGGTAGATAGACCGTATAACGATTTTATACAGTTGAAAGTGAAAAAATATTTTTTTTTTAAATGAAAAAATAATTAATTAATTTTTTCATTTAAAATGTCTTATGGGTAGATAGGTATAACGATTTTATACAGTTTAAAGTGAAAAAAAAATTTTTTTTTCAAAAATTAGGAAAAAGCCGACGAAAAATTCCAACGCTAGGGGGTCCAGAATCATGTACTGAATCACTAGTACACGTATGTGCGTTCATGTACCTTACACCCTGTATATTAATAAAAAATAAAGGTTACTGAGGGTGTATTGTAGAGACTCCCCTGATAGCATTTATTGTTGAGCCAACAATAAAATGATAGCATTTATATTTAGTCCAACCGAATGCCAACACTAAATGCTATTAGGGTCCTTCATCAGGATTTCTTTAGTTAGAGGGTTTAGAACTCATGGTAAATTATGAAAAAAAAGAGTGGCACTCCGGCAGTGCCGACAGAAATGAAAATTTGAACAAAAATTCCCAACGCGCCTAAAACATCGGTGTCGATGTCGATCTCGTTGTCGGCGTCGGTGTCGGTGTCGGTGTGGGAGGTGAGTTCAATTGTTTTTTCCCATCTCAAAATAGCCCAACGCGCCTAAAGAAGTTTTCACTTAAAAAAAAAACCAGTTATAAATGTAATTATTTTATTTTCTTTTTTTAAAATATTGCCCCACACTAGGAACTATTCCTGTATCGTGGATGCGTTCACAAACATGTAAACACACATACACAAGACACCCAGACCCGGAACAACTATCTGTAGACCTTACAAATGTTTGATCCTTACGGGAATTGAACCCGCGATACGCAGCGCGGCAGTTAAGCCGACGAAAAAATTGAAAATTGTATTGTCATATTAAGTGAGTTATATGTGTGTCGTCAATGGAATAATATTGAATTTAGTAATATAACATATTAATTAGTAACTTTCCATGTTTCTGTTATTTATTACACCCGACAACGTACAAATACACACAGTAGGAGCTATCGGTACCGCCGCTGAGCTACATGTCCCCAGTCTTAACAGATGTCTGATTTTCATTGAAATGAAACATAAACGAATTTTCAAAGATTTCCTGCACTAGGCTAGGCCTGTCCTGCAGGAAGCTTAAGATTTTCCTATGGAATTACTAATTATAAATAAGTGCAGAATAACTTTAGGAGATACAATATATCTAATAATGCAGAGATTATAATTACTAAGAATAAACTTACAAGGGATTTATATAAAATCAATCAAAAAACATAGGCTGACAGTCAGCATTTTTTTAACGTCAAAGTTCTACATAAAGATAGTCTCCCAAAAACGCCGGATGCATTTCAAACCGAATCTAGTCTCTGTTCGAAGGCATACTATTCCACCAACGACTATCTAGAAGATAACAATAGTTGGTCGCTGTATTGAACGCAAGACAATGTTACACTTGATGTTCTTTCTTTATAATTAGCTTATGCTTATGAACTCTTATAGAGTTCAATTATGAACTCTTATAGAGTTCATAATTGTTTACTACTTTTACTGTGATGGTCCTAGTTTGTCACTTGTGGCTTCGAATCACAGCTCTTTTGATAGATTCTATCGTTGCAAGTGTAAGCAGACACACCAGTTATGTATGGAGGCTCATTTAATTTGGTTTAGTGTTTATGCTTGAGTTCGTTTTTAATGGCATAATGTTAAGTGTGCTAGCTAACAAGTGGCGGATAATTTAATTTTATGATTATATTTTACACGATATATCTTTATTTTCTGTTTTACATACGTTACATGCAAATTTGTTAAGATTATTGCATGTCATGACATAGATTCAAGTTCTTCAAACTTAACAGACAGATGTGTTGCTGGGGAGTTTGTTGGTCACTTTTCATCACAGCTAAAACACTAGGAAGTGGTGACGGGCGGGCGTTTTTGGGGGACTGCCTTTATGTAGAACTTTGACGTTCAAAAAGTGCTGGCTCTCAGCCTAGTTTGAATAAATGACTTCTGATTTGATTTTGATTTGATTTGCCTGGCGTATGTCACTACTTCCTAGTGTTTTAGAGGGGAAGATGTGGCGCAACAAACTCCCCAGCAAAAAGTGTATTATTAGAACTTAAATAAAGTAAACTAAGAGCTAAATGAATATAATGCCTTTTTTAATTTAAATAATATGAGATCACAGTATATCACAATGACTGTTTTAAAAAAAAAATTAACTTAACTCTAAAATATACCTAATTTTGTTGATTTTCTATTCATCGAAATCCCCTTTTCCCCGTCATATCGTTTGACTATTAACTCCGTCTTCTTTGAATCTTGTTCTACGATTATATTACCTGAGAATTCGCTGAGAGCGGGAAATGGGAATGTCGAGAACTTAAAGAAGAAGTGAACAGGTTAAAACACTTTGATAACTTACTCTTAAAGACAAAACGCGAGACGCTGCCAGATATTTCCTAGAAAACAATTAATTTCTTGTAAGTAAATTCCAATTGCTGAATTAAGTATTTGAAGTTGATTATTTGTGAGACATATTTTGTTAAAAATTGTTGTTTTAATTTATAATTAAACAACTGTTATGGTCACTAGGTACGTAATTTGACAAAACATATGTAAATGTGGTAAATTTTAAATTAACACAGATATATCTCTGCCACCCAAGCTAAGAACGTCAAAGCACGTCAGGTAGAATAACAGATACAATCAAATACTTATTGTCGCGTTACCGATCGGTAACGCGCGGTCCCTGACGGCACTTGTGTTATTGGTGTCTATATCACTTAGTCCAAACTTTGCCATTAAAGTAGGATTCGGAACGTTGGCAACTCGAAAAACTCAATACTGGAGTCGGTTTAATAATTTCGAGCCAGTAATCACAATTAAAAACTTTGGAGTGGATTATTTTGGCTGTAGACTGGAAAGGCTTTGTTTTTTAAGTCGTCTTCACAGGTAGATATTATTATTTTATAGTGTCTTATTAAATATTATACGTGATGAGGTATTAGTCGTTTTAAGATATTATATATGTACAGTTGTCAGTCTTATGAAGGCAGGTTGGTCATGGTGGTGCGTAGATTCACGTGCACATCGTTTCTGTGTGCGTAAGCTTTTTTCTATGACACCGAGCGCTTTGAGCGTACGCACAGAGAAATAATATGCACGTGAATAACACACAGACGAGACCAACCCGTCTTGGTGAGATAGAACAACTATAAAAAGGTTTATAAATTGGTTTAAGCTCTGAAGTACCTAAATAGCATGCTATTTTTATAGAAGTTTAAACCGCGGCTACTACTAAGACTTTCAAGTAAAAATTTATCAACCTCTTCTTTAATGCTAGTTCGCATGCAAAATAGACTAAAAATCTTAATTCCGAAAGCGTAGGTGTAAACCGTAGGAAATTTTAAATGAACAAATGAACGCTTATTTCAGACTTCTGTCCATAGATTACACAGTTTAGTTACAATATATATTTAAAAAAAAACTATGAGTCGTAGGACTGCATGTCAGAAGTGTAAACTTCTTAGCTTAGCGTACGTTCGACTTAGCGTGACGGTCACGCTAGTTCAGTGCTTTTTCCCATCCCAAAAGTGTCCAACGTGCCTACGTACCTATTAATCACTGGGTATACACACACATCTTCTTAGCTTAGCGTACGTTCTACTTAGCGTGACGGTCACGCTAGTTCAGTGATTTTTCCCATCCCAAAAGTGTCCAACGTGCCTACGTACCTATTAATCACTGGGTATACACACACATCTTCTTAGCTTAGCGTACGTTCTACTTAGCGTGACGGTCACGCGAGTTCAGTGCTTTTTCTCCATCCCAAAAGTTCCCAACGTGCTTTTTCACTTCAAAAACAATACAACACCCAGCGATAGACAGTTTATAACACAAATTGCAAAAATTAAAGGCAATTCAGTCGCGGTTTAGAACTGGCTCACACATTAAGTCGTCTGCTCGTTTTAAACTAATCGATATCTAATATTATGTATTTGCAGAGCTAGCAAAGATATACTACGGCTAGTAGGCGACATTGCATTGAGTAGTCTTAGTTTGCTACTTCGGTCTTTGAATGTAGGTCGTTTTAACAATAGACCAGTTGGATAAGTTAGAAATAAATAATCGATACCAGACGGGACACTTTAAGGGGGAAGCGCCAGGGTAACCCGCTAAGTTCATATTTTCTTACGTTTTTTGCAATTTGCAGGTTGTATGTTGATATGATTCGCGAGCGTAGCAAGTACATATTTACAGAACTGTAATCATTAAAATCATCAATACAACTTTCTACTTACGATTGGTAGCTCTTTACAAGTTTATGTCGTTGGTATCGTTATTAAATTAGCCAACAGATTATTTATGGATTAGTATAGTTTTGCCTTGTAATTATGTTCAGTGTGAGGGACTTTTTCCCCAGTTTCTTGTGCAAAGGTCATTAATATAAAAATAAAAGTGGCACTCCGGGAGTGCCGTCAGAAATGAAAACTTGAACTTTGACTGGTGCTACGGTGGTGTCATTGCTACGAATGCGTAGCACCCACCGTAGCACGGTGCTACGCTTTCGCTTTCGCCGGAACGCGTTACGTTACGAAGCGGTTTACCCTCCCCTATGAAGTATCACTTCAAAAATAAACCATTATTTCAAAAAGTTATTGTTTTATTTACTTAAATATATTAGACTTATGAATAAATTTGCTAAACAGTCACGTTGTAGACATTGTATACATGTATTTATTTTGTAACTCGACGTATTCCTGGCAGGGCATGATAGTGTAACCTATTTGCAACAATTATTCACCCGAGATTTTTTTTTTTAAGTTCTCGCTGAATTTATTACTAAACATTTGAAAACTTGGATTTTTGCGAAACCCATGATTTTTCGCCTAGGCTTCCTCGGGTGCTTAATAGTTGCAAATAGGTCACAATATCACGTCCTGCCGGGAATACGTCGAGTTACCATTAACCCTATTATGATCTTGTACTCGTAGGCAAATCGAACAAATGAAGATGAATTATTTAACTTCTGTTGAATATGGAGCTTTGAAACTTGTGCAATCGAAGGTTCATTTCAGTTCAGTAAGTGGGAACTTTTGCCCTTTACGTCTACTTACATATTTAAAAGCTTTTGGCTTTAGGCATGCAACATCGATTTTCTTGTCATGTACCAGAACGTCTAATTTAACACGCATGTCAGTAATGTAGAGATACAGACCACTAGATTTAGCAATGGTAAGTATTTGTGGCCTGAAAATCTGACACCAGTCCTGCCAAGAGGTATTGTGTTACCCATTTACTGGGTTGAGGAGGTCAGAAAAGCAATCATTTTGTTTAAAAACCCGGCCAAGTGCGTGTCGAATCACGCACAGTGTAGGGTTCCGTAGACGCCTGTTACAGCACGAATTGTGTTAAATAAGGATTTTGTGTTTTTTACGAAATTTTTCAAAGAGGGACATTTTATAAATTAGGCGACTATTACTCTTAAACTAACTGAGCTAACTTAGGCGTGATAGTTTTCCTTCAAAGTTTGTTATACAGGGTGTAAACTTACAGTGGGGCAGTAGGGGAAACTACCTTAACCGTTGCAGCTACACGAAAAGGGTCCTAGGAGACTATCCATGTTTTGGTAAAATTTTGAACCACATTCACAGATTTTCAAAAAATGTACAGTTAGCAAGAAAATGGCCATTTTTAACCGACTTCAAAAAGGGGGAAGGAGGTTATCAATTCAGATGTTTGTATTTTTTTTTTCTATGTATGTTCGGGCATAACTTCGTCATTTATTGACGGATTTCCAAAATGGTCCCATTTAAATTTCATGTAGATCTGACGATGATTTTCGGAGACAGACAACGGAACTCTTCAAAAAATTACAGCAAATTAACCGCGATTACTGCTATCGCATAAATATGCATTGTTAACACAATTTCATGAGGAAACACAACTAAAAAGTGAAATATAAAAACTTTTTTACTAAAAAAAATAAAACTATTAATATTTTTTTTGTTAAAAAGTTTTAATACACAATACATTTTTTTGATGCTAATCGATCCCGTTCCTAACATTGATCAAAAAGGTCTGTGGAGCCAACCCAGGTCGGAGTACTAAAAACGTCAGAAATTGCAAAAAAACTTTTTCCAAACATTTTTATAAAAATTTTACCCAAAAAAAATATTTATCTCAATCGATCCTATCTCTAATACTGATTAAAAACTTCTAATGGACCAACCATCGTTGGAGTACTAAAAAAGTCAGGTAAGTTTTTGATCAGGTTCAAATTAGTATTCACTAGAAAGCTGCAATTTTGCATGGATACCTACATATAGGGTGATTGGTAATTAGTGACCGATACTTAAACACGTGATTGTACTCATGATTACAAACAACTTTCCCAAAGAAACTTTTTTTTTTATACGTATTCACTTTTTTCACAATAATAACAGTTTTAAATTCGCGCGCGCGTGAGGGCAGTGACCGCCGCGATCAACTGTTAGCACTGAGGCAAAGGGAGCGGTGCGGGTGGCGGGAGAGTGCGAGACGCTACTACTAGTACATTTGCCCTTTCGCGAGGTCAGACTATCAGCTGATAGATCGTGCCTACTTTTAATGTTATGGCGCGCGCGTTCTTAGATATTTTGTAGTTGCGGACATACGTTGCATCTTAGAAGTATTAGTCAAACACGCTGTCTTTGAAAATATTGTTTTAATTTAGCAACAACCGAAACATGTAGTGCAACGAAAACGGCACGTGGTGCCCGGCCGAGCGGGCTTGCGAGCCGTGTTCTGTACGATACGAGACCGCGTCTAACAGCTGATTGCGGCGTTCTCTGCCGTCGCGCACGCGCGTATTTCAAACTGTTATTATTGTGATAAAAGTGAATAAGTTTAAAAACAAAGTTTCTTTGGGAAAGTTGTTTATAATCATGAGTACAATCACGTGTTTAAGTATCGGTCACTAATTACCAGTCACCCTATATAATAAATTTTGAAAAAGGAAAACTCTCACGGCTAGTTTAGCTCAGTTAGTTTAGGACTTTAGAGTACCTAATACTCGCCCAACTTAAAAATATAATAGCTGGGAAAATTTCGTGCAAACACAAAATCCTTTGAAAAAATACCTAATTGAACCTGTTACTTATTTAATATTTAAAACGTGTGAAATTTTGGTAAAACAAAATAGTTTTTTCGCTTTTAATTTAAACGTCATCATTCTCCTGCCCTTACAGGTACTAAATTATTTACTTACTAAATTTATTTGTAAACTAAATTAATATGTTCATAGTTATAAGTTTAAAGCCTTCTAAGTCTACATGTTATAAACATATACCCGACACACATTTGGCCGGTGTATATTAATATTTTTTTAAAGTTTTTTTTTTTTAATCGTAGCCCCACACTAAGAATTACTCCTGTGTCGTGGGTGCGTTCACAAACATGTATAATTCACATACACAAGACACCCAGACCCGGGACAACTATCTGTAGGCCATGCAAATATTTGTCCCGTGCGGGAATCGAACCCGCGACACGCAGCGCAGCAGCCGAACGCTCCACCATTGCGCCAACCGTGACGTCATTGTTAGGCTCACGTTCGGTCTCACCTGATGGTAAGCGATGATGTGGTCGAAGTTGGAGCACGCTTGCTGAGAAGTAACCTATTCTCTCTTGACTTAAAGACCTTCAGGTTATAGCTATCAGGAAACACACTAACACGTCAAGGCCCTGCGTCGACGAGAGGCGACAGTAATCAACACTGTCGTCATGCCCCGCCGTCTCCTTATGGCGACGGCGGGGCCGGAGTAAAACCGTTCCTTATTAGTAATAATAGAGTTTTAAAGCGCACGAAACTGCCGCCGCTTATGGCGACGGCGGGGCCTGACGACAGTGTTGATTACTGTCGCCTCTCGTCGACGCAGGGCCTTGAGGTGCTAAAAGTAATAAATATCGTTATTTTTATTACATTATTGATTTATATTTTATAAAACAAAGTCCCACGCCACGTTTTTCTGCCTGTTTGTTCTGTATAAACTCTAAAAATACTGATTTTCATGTGGGTCAGCAGTAGACACTAGTGATTTCTGAGGAAGTTTTTGGTGTATAATTTATACCCGAAGCTGAGGCAGGTCGCTAGTTTTTTATAATTATAAATGTGAAAGTTTGCGAGGACGGATGTTTGTTAATCTTTCAAGCAAAAACTACTGAACAGATTTTGATGAAACTTTACAGTATTATAGCTTGTACATCTTAATATCATATAGCTATAAATTATGATGGGGGAAGAACTAATTTCACGCGGGTGAAGCCGCTGGCAGAAGCTGGTATTTTTTATTAAAAAAACTGGCCAAGTGCGTGTCGGGTTTCGCACATTAAGGGTTCCGTACCAAGTATTGGTATTTGTTAGTAAAGTATACGTAATAATAAACATTACCACCAAATTTCAATTTCATAGGTCAACAGGAAGTTAAAAATTTCTTCGTTACAAAATTTTGTGACTGACGAAGGAGGGACAGACAGACAGACGGACACGTGAGTGCCAACAATAGGGCTCCGTTTGGACCCTTCGGGTACGGGACCCTAAAAATGACACTGAGAATTATTAAATTCGCAACAGCAATATGCGGATCGCAATAATGCTAGTAGCATATAGTACCATAATAGAGGCACTCTAATCAGTGGACCAGCGTTTGGTTACATTCAGATCCACCCCATTCATTTCAAAGGGAGGGCCGGTAGGTAGCCAGTAGATACGGATGTCTCAATCAACTAACCGAGCGTTAATTTCTAGAATTACTATTGAGCACACAGTGCAACAGGCCTTTGTGCCTTTGACATATGATTGTATTGTATCGCATATCAAAGTGATCGTGTATTGATTTTAGTGATTGTGGCTGCAGTGGTCTATGTGTTATCTAAACGTTTATTATTGAACAGAATAGTTATATATTTATACATATCGGGTGTAACAAAACTAGTTTCCGAAGCCGAAAGCCAAATATCCTACCCATTATTTGGATCATTTTTTTTCCACTAGACCATACCTGGGAATCCACTCGTTATGAAGTATTGAAGGTCAATACACAATTTTTTTTTTACTTTTGTACGAAAATTAATTCAACGTGTTATAACTAAACATTTTCCAAACATAGAAACGATACTGAGCTTCAAAATTGATACAGAGCCTGCATGTTACTTTTGAGCAAAACTCAAAGTCAAAGTCAGATCATTTATTTAAGATAGACCAAGCGTGCTCCATCTTCGACCACATCATCGCTTACCATCAGGTGAGATAGTGGTCAAACGCGAGCCTATCAAACATAAAAAAAAAACCAAAAAAATCACTTTTGAATGTAAAGTTATTACATTCAAAAGTGATTTTTTTGGTCTATCTCATCATTATTGTGATCCGCATATTGCTGTTGCGAATTTAATAATTCTCAGTGTCATTTTTAGGGTCCCGTACCCGAAGGGTCCAAACGGAGCCCTATTGTTGGCACTCACGTGTCCGTTTGTCCGTCTGTCTCTCTGTCCCTCCGTCGTCAGTCACAAAATTTTGTTACGAAAAATATTTTAACTTCCCATTGACCTATGAACTTGAAATTTGGTGATAATGGTTATTAAAACGTATAATTTACTAACAAATACCAATATTTGGTACGGAACCCTCAATGTGCGTACACCCTCAAGGGTGTGTCAGACTCTGTATAGTTTAGCATATTGTTTTTGTGTCCGGACTTTAGAAACGATACAGAGCTTCAAAATTGATACAGAGCCTGCATGTTACTTTTGAGCAAAACTCAAAGTCAAAGTCAGATCATTTATTTAAGGTAGACCAAAAAAATCACTTTTGAATGTAAAGTTACATTTAAAAAAATGTCTATCTAAAAATGATTTGACTTTTAAGTTTTTGAGTTTCGTAGTCCTTACAAGGACTAAAAATCCTTATAGTTTCGGTCTGTCCATCTGACCGTCCGAGGCATAGCATAGAGACTGTTAAGACTAGTGCGCGACCACTGTGTGTGTGTGTGTGTAGTGTGCGGTGTTTTGTGGACTAGTATGTGTGCGTGTGTGTTGTGTGTGTGTGCTAGTTGCTGTTGTGACTGTTAAGTTGCAATTTTGCATGAATATATATATATTAATCAGACCACGCTACAGAAATAATAAAAACTTGAAAAAGATTTTGTTTATGGTAGCTCACGTATCATATGTAAAGTTGGGATAACTTTTTTTTCACACCTATGTGTGGGGTATCGTTGGATAGGGTTTTCAAAATCATTGCGGGTTTAGACAGACTATTTTTCGAGTGTGATTCGTTTGCGAAATACTAAACTTGAAAGTGGAATTTTTTGTTTGAGTCTAGCGCCCCGGTCCCCAAATACCGTCTACAGCGGTGTTTGTGCGACTGCACACCCCTCCGGGCTCCATCAGAGGGAAAGATGTATAGAAAAAGATGTATACCTAAAAGCTAAAAAAATTATTTGAAAAATCTAAATAAATTCGTGACGTTAGTGTATATAATGAACTTTAAAGGAAAACTATCACGGCTAAGTAATCTCTGTAATTTTTAGAGTAATAGTCGCCCAAAATGTTTCTACTTGTTTTTCAAACAAAATCCTTGAAAAAAATTGCTTAGTTGAAGTGCGGTCTACGAGACCCTACCTTGGGCGTGGCCCGACACACACTTGGCCGGTTTTTTAACGGAATGAAACGCGTTGAAGGATTGGGTGATTTGACAATAATGAGGGTTAGATTGTGATATAGATGACTTTTTTATCAATCACTAGCGATCCGTCCTAGCTTCGCATGGGTAAAAACTATAAACCTAAACCTTTCTCATGAATAGTTATGAATCACTCTGTCTATTGATGAAAACCGCATGAAAATATGTTCAGTAGTTTTTGAGTTTATCGTGTACAGACACAGCGGGGGACTTTGTAATATGTAGTGATAGTGATTATTTGAATACCATATTCTCTTTCTATATTATCTTGAAAAAAATCCTACTCGAAAAAAATAAAATACACGAATGAAAAATAGTTTTTATTAATTTCCTATCCCATAATGTGAACCTGCCCCGCCGGATGGCTATTGAAGAACTTCATGCTTCTCACCTTTTCTTGTAGGTGCCCTTCTTCTTCAGTCTGCCATATGCTGCAGGGTCCTGATGAGGGGCAGGAAACGGTACAGACTGTTTAATTCATCTCCCAGGCAGAACAAGAAAGGATTCTCAATGTAGGCTGAAACAATAAATTATAAATCATTCATTGAAAAGTTGCAAAACTCACAATAACATGGTTTTATATAAAAAAATCTAACCAAATGGTAGGTTTTTTTTTTTTAGTTTTGTCTTCGCACGGTTTGTGCATTCAGCCAGTGTCAAGTTAAGAAAGTATTTAGTTTTAGATACAGAATACTTTTTTCCGAAAAACATTAGAATGTGTTAGATGTAACACATTCTAATGTTTTTTGCAGTATTTGGGAACAAATGTGTCGAGTCAGCCTTCTAGGCAAACTTCGCTGAGGTAGTCAATACTACAATAAAATTCTCAGCTTCATTTTACCGAGATCGCGCCTGTTTGAATGATTCCACATATTGTACATATGCGTTAACACTTTTTTTTTTTTTTTTTTTTTTTGTGGGTTGGGAAATCATCCTATGACTTCTCCCGCTCTGGGCGGAGCGGGAGGGCGTGTCAGACTCTTACTGACTAAAACCCACCCCTGTTCCTTCCTGCCTTTGAGTGCTCAGGGGCGAGGTAACTCTGTTTCGAATTTATCCTCAACCCCCGGGCAGGCATCGGCCATGACGGGCCCCGTCTCTTGCTGACAACTCTTTGAGGCGCGCGTGGAACACTACGCGCCGTCGACTCTCGGGCCTGGTGCTGATCGGACGGCGAGTTACCCACTACTCGCCGTCCGCAGGCCCGGGTATGCGTTAACACTTGAGACACACAACTACACGAATTTCACATCACAATATCCACTAGGAATCAATAAACCAATAATTAAAACAGCCACTGAACTTCACTCGACAAAATCCCGCCAAAAAACTCAAAAAATGGTTTGTTTAAATACTGTTACAGATTCTAAATTCAAAGAAAAAATAAATGAATTAAGAATCTGATACTCAGTATTTCAAATTACCATAATGGACCTTTTTTAAAAAGTTAATTGATTAGAAAGTTCTTAATAGAAATTTTTCTATGGAGAATTTTAATTTAGAATACGATACTCAGTTTTTAAAGTAATCATTATGGTTAGCGAGTATTATGAATAAATATAGGATGATGGTTAATATTGCTTTTAAAAATAAAGCCACATGTGTTGGTAACAAATTACATAAAAACTATAAACCTTATTTATAGAAATCTCTGAAATGTTTAGCAGCAGATTAGCAGAATCGAATGAATGAATTCAAATTTTCTACAGATAAAATATTTTTTTTTTTGGCCAGACAAAGGCAGGGGTACACAGATTTGACAGTTTACCCTGATATATTCTAATTTCATAAATTATGTTCAAATTTCATTTTTAGTTTTGGAAGTTGATGTCAAATAACGAAGAAACAAAACTAGAAACATTTTTCTACAAAAAAAATGGTTGAATTTTTTTTAGTAGAAAAATGTTTCTAGTTTCAATAAAAAAACAAAAAAGTGCAAAATAACCTTATTTTCTGAAGTCAGTGTATTTACTTTTATTTCTTTGTTATTTGACACCAACTTCCGAACTTAAAAGTTATTTCGCGTTTTTTTTTTTGTTTTTGCACCGGTGAGTCGGACCAAAAAAAAAAAAAATTACTGAGAATAAAAAAAAAAAAAAATCGGCTGTCAACCCGGGTTGTCCTCGGGGTTTAATTTGACAACCCGGATTTTGCCATGGGGCTTCACAGGTTAATAATAATAGATGTATCACCAGGATCAAATCCCAAAATCCAAATCAGAACACTAACTAACAAAATTAATTTAAAATAACCCATTTGTAGAAGCCATACCATAGAAGTGCTTATGAAAAGTCACTGTAAAGACATTCTGGTAGGCAAGAAATTTGCAACAACTTTTGTGCTTGTCACAAATATGAACACATCCCGTCAAAAGGGTGGGCTGAGGCTTTCATACACAGTGCGCGCCAGAGGCTAGATTTAGGTTGGAGTGAGATCAAATATTGGCGGCCCCTACACCGTCAACGTAGGTAGGTACTGCACTCCTCCCTGTATGTATACGGAAAGGAACAGTTGGTAGAAAATTAAACAAAAAGAAAAAGAGTGGCACTACGGGAGTGCCGACAGAAGTGGAAACTTGAACAAAAATGCCCAACGTGCCTAAAGAAGTTTTCGCTTCAATCCGCTACGAGTGCTACGACGCGTAGCGGAGTCGGTGTCGGTGTCGGTGGAGAGTTCAATTGTTTTTTTCCATCTCAAAAATGCCCAACGCGCCTAAAGAAGTTTTCACTTCAAAACCAAAAAATTTAATCTGTCCCAAATGACCAACATCCTATTTCCTACTAATATTGTAATAATAATTGTTTATTACTCTTTCACGCAAAAACTACTAAACGAATTTTGATGAAACTTTACAGTAATATTGCTTATACATCAGAATAATACAAAGGCAATTTTTTTATAGTACTTACTAATAACACACGGGCGAAGCCGCTGGCAGAAACTAGCTACAAATAAATCCTATTTCACTATCACTACATATTATAAAACGAAGTCTCCCGCTATGCCTGTCCGCGATAAACTCAAAAACTACTAAACAGATTTTCATACGGTTTCACCAACAGACAGTGATTCATTGGGAAGGTTTATGTGTATAATTTGTACTTGTGCGAAGCTGGGGCGGGCCGCTAGTAATATTATAAATGAGAAAGTTTGCTCAAGGCCCTACTACCGGCCAAGTGGCGCCCTCATTGAATAAAAAATCGTAGCATTGCATAGAAAATAAATATTAAAGAATCCAACGTCACGTTTGTTACAAAGAGGATAAAGTATTTTTACGTTGTTAAAACAGGGCTCAGAATGTTTCGTATCCAAAATAGTAAGCAAAAGTGTCAGAAACGGCCGTTTTTGGTACTTTTTCCTACTCTCTGATACCTGTTTTAACAACGTAAAAATACTTTATCCTCTTTGTAACAAACGTGACGTTAAAATCTTTAAATATTTATTTTCTATGCTATGCTACTATTTTTTATTCATTGAAGGCGCCACTTGGCCGGTAGTATACCCATAAATGCATAGATGGATGGATGTTTGTTACTCAATCACGCCAGAACGGCTAAACGGATTTGGATGAAATTTGGCACAGAGATAGATTAGATAGTCTGGACTAGCAAATCCGACTTCCAAAAAAGGTTCCCAATTCGGTTGTATTTTTTTATGTTTCTTATCTCAAAACTCTATCATTTAAAAACCCGATTTAGAAAATTATTTTTTGTATTTTTTTATTTATTTAATGAAATTACAATGAAGAGGTGTTACGAGTACTTATTTCTAAAATCGCCAAACTTTTACGTTTGATGGCGTTTGGACGCGTATATTTCCAGATTGGTCCTAGTTTTATCAAAATCCAGTTCTGATGATGGGATCCATGGGTATTTGAGGGAACTGCTCAAATATTAAAGCGTATATACATGAAGCAATTTTGGTATTTTCATCAACACGTTAGGCATTTGCACAAAGGTATGCAAGTAGCCTTGATGCCATAGTAACTTCTGATGTTGACACACCAATCATAGCTTGTTATGGCCAATTTCATTTTTGTGCACGTTACAGGCATGTGTATTTCGGCCTTAAATTTCTAAATACTGGCGTCGGGTGCCGCGCGAAACGAACGGGGAGTTCGTTTTTGAACGTTTACAACTTTTTGATAGCGATGTCTTTCTACATGTCATTGTGTGTGTGTCTGACTGTGGCATCTTAGTTATTTAACAGATGGCCCGATTTCAAGTTCTTTTCCATACCTATAGATCATAAAAATAATAAATTAAGTGCCTTAGTTCTCAACGTTTAAAAATATCTAGAATTATTTTAAGGGATGACTGAAGAAAACATGATGTTTTTAAAAAGCAAAGCGTAATTAATAGAATTAAGTTCCTTATAAAAGAAAATGCAGCAGGTTATTGCTTTCTCTAAGACATGGCTTCTTTGTTCAATTAAAGTGGAGCTTGTCTGCTAGGTAAATGCCGACTACTTGGAATTTTATCAAGTTATTTTACTTAGTAGGTATTCTTCTCATTAAACTCGTGAATCAACTTTTCTTGGGGGTGCTGGATTTCAGCTTGAGGCGAGGAGATGACTAGTTTTTTTTGATTCAACGATTTCGTGCTTCAATAAATTGGTGACTTAGAAAAATATATGTTTGGCCGTTCAGTTACAATTGTATTTAGTCCGTTAGTTAGATTACCAAAAAGTATTGAACAAATGTTTTTTTCTTTTGTCACGGAAACGAAAAATGAGGGCGGATACAGTGTGTTAAAATTTAGCATGACCTCACACCTACGAAAAAAATTGACCACTTTTTACCTGCAGGTGACGCAACAAGCCGACTCCTGAACTATGATGCGTTTTATATCTTTGTATTTTTTTATTAATTTGGTAAAGCAAAAAATAATCCAATATTTTTTTACCGAATTTCAAAAAGGAGGAGGTAAACAATTCGTCGGAAGATTTTAGTTTTTATGTAAGTTCTCTGATTACTCGAAGCTGCCTGGACCGATTGGAAAAAATCTTTTTTTGTTTAAAAGGTATACTTCCCAATTAGTCCCATTTAAATTTAGTGAAGATCTAATGAACTACTTTGGAGATAGTCAATGGAACTCTTCAATAAATGATAGTAAACCTTCCGGAATTGCTGCTATTGCATGTCTGTTTAATGTTTACACCATTTCATAACATAACATCACGCTGATACGCTATGCCTAGGGGTAGCGGATAAATTCTGAAAATGAGTTACCGCACCCCTGGACACTCAGGCAGGGAAGGAACAGGGGTGGGTCTTAGTCAGTAAGAGTCTGACACGCCCTCCCGCTCCACCCAGAGCGGTAGACATTGGATGATTTCCCACCCCACAAAAAAAAAAAACGCTGATACGCTCTGAGGGGGTAGACAGTTTACCCTGATATACCCTAATTTCACCAATTATGTTCAAATTCCATGTTTTGGGGCTATCAATTTGGGCATAACTTTATTATTTCGTTTTGGGCTAGTTCAGCAGCCTTACTTTGTCATATTCTTTACTATTATTACTAACTTTCATCTTATATATCTCGTTAGTAGTTGGTTAGAATGGTATGGCTCAGATCTTGCAACTGAATTTTTAAACATTTTTTTTTCTGTTTTACTTTGTGATTGTTGCTCTTGTGTTATGTCCAATAAATGTTTTCTATTTAAATTTTTAAAGCATTTCTGCCCATGGAAATGAACAACTTTCTACAAAGAAGATCAAGATAATTCAGTAGTCTAGTATGTCTTAGTCAATAAGACAAAAAATAATTGAACTTTCCGTACAAAGTTATGATCAGCTGATCAAAATAAGTGTATAACGACCATTTTTTTTCGGTATATACTATGGGAGAGATGGCGAACCTCTGCCACATGCCACGGCTGGCACGTGGCATAATAATTCGGGCACGCCAGTGAGTTATTAAAAATCTAGATAATTTGAAACAACAGAAATCACACTGATTTTCTCTTATTTGAAATAAACATAGTATACGACTGTAAACGTTCCAAAAATCGCTGTACGAATTTCGGGTTGCAAAGTAAGAGTTAATAGGATCTAGTTTATTTTTGTGCATTAAACCACAAAGTCTAGATTCTTTGGTGGCACGACTTGGCCACATTATTATTTTTTAAATAATTAATGTCAAGTTCTCCAATGAAGGTTCGCAATCCCTTTCTTTCTTTCTTTTTTTTATGGCTTTCTTGAATAAAGTGTTGATTTCTATGGGTACAAGTAGTATTTATAAAAAACTGTTTTATAAAAAATTGAACCGACTTCCAAAAAAAGTGCAAAATAACTTTCATTTCGGAAGTCGGTGTTTCTGGTTTTGTTTTTGTGTTTTGACACCGACTTCCGAAATTAAAGTTATTTTGCACTTTTTTTGGAAGTCGGTTCTATTTTTTGTAATAAAGTTTTATATTTTTCACTTTTTAGTTATGGTTCCCCATTAAATTGTGTTAACAATACATACAAATATGATCGCAGCAATCGCAGTTGATTTGCTGTAATTTGTTGAAGAGTTCCGTCGTCTGTCTATATGAAAATTAATTGGGACCATTTCGGAATAAACCCCTTTCGACCAAAAATATAATTTTGCAAATCCGTCTTTTATGACAGAGTTATGCCAGAACCTACTTAAATAAACATATATATACAGGGTGTAACGGAAAGGTGTGGTCGTATTTTAAGAACCGGTTCTGCCCATGGATATGAACAACTTCCTCTAAAAAAAAATAAAAAAAGTCCAAAAAAAAAATTGGACTTTGCATATAAAGTGATCATCAGCTGATCAATATTTGTATGGGGTGTAAAATTTTTCTTTGAGAATTTTGTCACTTTTTCTTGAATAAAGTTGTTCATATCGATGGGCAGATGCAGTCCTTAAAATATGACCACACCTTTCTGTCACACCCTGTATAAACATCCGAATAATACCCTTCTCTTTTTTGAAGTCGGTTAAAAATACGACCACCTTCTTCCGGTACACCCTGTATTAAGTTATATTTTAAAACGGATAATTTTACCCATATTGTACCTACACACAATAAATAAACATACTCATAGTATCCCTTAAAGTGCAGTCGTCCATTTGGCGAACCAGTCAATCATGCTAATCGAAAGCTAAAAGCCACCCTCTGGCCAACGTTAATCCGTTCCACGCCTGGTCGGTGGCACAAGCGAAAATTGATTTTGGTAAGCCATTTAGGGGTTTGTTCTTTTTTAATTTCAAGTGCACACTCTGTTGTTTTGAATCCAGCTGTGATTTTTGTTTTCAAATGGTCTAGTGTGGGTGGAAGGAAAAAGGCTTGATGGAGAGTAGAACATTGTAATTGCTCGTAATCCTTGACCGTTATAAAATCATTATTTGACCAAATTAGGTAGAATGATTTACAGCAAAACAGAGAAAGAACTGATTTTATTTTTTCACAATATATTTAGGGACCTAAGAAAGAAGAAAGAAATAAAAAAATATTATTTCTGACTCGCACAGAAAACACAAAATATGTTGAAATATTTACATGGCTAAATAATAACACAATAACAAAAATAATATTTAAAAAAAAACAACACAACTCTACGAGGCCAAACAAAGGCTCCTAACTCAGCACATCCTGTGATATTTAAAAAATAAATAACGCAGCGCTGGTATTCTGTTAGGTTCTGTGATCCACGGACACACTCACAGACCACATTTAAAAAAAAATCTATATACAGGGTGTAAGGTACATGAACGCACATACGTGTACTAGTGATTCAGTACATGATTCTGGACCCCCTAGCGTTGGAATTTTTCGTCAGCTTTTTCCTAATTTTTGAAAAAAAAAAATTTTTTTTTTGCACTCTAAACTGTATAAAATCGTTATAGGTACCTATCCACCCCAAAGACATTTTAAATGAAAAAAAATTAATTAATTATTTTTTCATTGAAAATGTCTTAGTTTAACTGTATAAACACCTCCTAGGGGACCCCCTAGGACCCTCTAGGGGTCCAGAATCATGTACTGAATCACTAGTACACGTACGTGCGTTCAAGTACCCTACATCCTGTATATAAAACAAAGTCGGGTTAGTTACACCATTTATAAATAACTCAAGAACTTACTGGACCGATTTCTATGATCTTTGATTCGTTTTGATTTGTCTCCGCCCCGAATAGCAGAATAACTATTAAAAAATCGGAAAGATTCACGAAAAAAAAAATATGAAGAAAATTCATTTTCTTATACATTAAATAGAAAAGTTCAATCAGAATGCAGAAAATTGAAATTGCGCTGACGGGACATATGGTGACAGACAAGAAAGAGAAATGGACTAGAATAATAACCGAATGGTACCTCATAGAAAGCAGAAGAAGTACAGGAAGACAGCCAAAGCGATGGGAAGACGACTTCAAGAAAATAGCAGGCCCAGAACGGTTACGTACAGCAAAGGATAGAAACAAATGGAAAGCCTTAGAGGACGCCTATGTCGAAAGACGTTTGTCTTTCGACATAGGCGTCTTCTAAGGCTCGCCCTCTTAACAGTTTTGTCAAGAGGGCGACCAAACCAAATGCCGAAAATAAGATTCAGTTTTCTTACCTCCAATTTTTCATTTTAAATATGTTTGTCAAATAAGATAAAAATGGCAGCAATAAAGGCTTATTTTTTTATTTATTTTTTGTACAGAAAGTCTAATTGTTCCTCATTTCCATTTGCAGAAGACGAAATAAATACTACTAACATAAACGAATTTATTTTTTAGGACGCTATCATTTGTTATTTTAATAAATATAAGCTCGTTTATAATAAAACGATTGAAGGTTAAACTATACTTAGTGCTTTCGAGAAATAACTTTATTCTCCAGGTAAGAGGGCTGTCTCTCAGAAATTTAATATTTTATCAACTTATTAAGGATGGCAGATAGTTATTTCTTGGAAAATTTTCTGCTCTTGCAACCTACGCAGCTTATGAAGGAACACGGAGTAGGTAGGAATGGAGAGCTAATATACAGATCAGTATAAATTACTGACAAAGATAGAATATAGAAAAAAGTTTGTTTTCTTCCTAGTATGACGCATAGCATAAATAAAACTGTCCAAGCGTGGATCCGACTCCAAAGGATGCAAAGGGTTCCGAACGGATTATATTTTTAATGTTTTTGAAGTGAAAACTTCTTTAGGTGCGTTGGGGATTTTTGAGATGTAAAAAAAACAATTGAACTCGCCACCGACACCGCTATTTGGATTGAAGTGAAAACTTCTTTAGGCGCGTTGGGTATTTTTGCACAAGTTTTCACTTCTGTCGGCACTCCCGGAGCGCCACTTTTTTTTTTAAACTACACCAATCTAATAATCATGTAATCTCTATGTAAAGAACTATATTCTGTAGATTCAGAAGTATTAATTGTCACACACATGGTCAATTTTCCTCTATTTTCTTAAAAATCTTTAATAGTATTTTTTTTACATACTACTTACTAAAAATTATTTTCTCTTTAGACATACTGAAACGTAGATTTTTAGTATTATAGGCCATTTTTGCTGATTCTTTTATGTATCCGTACTTATTATTTTAAATTCAAAAGAAACTCTGTCTGTTTGTTACATTTTCACACTTTATCTTCTAAACCGATCTTAGTTAAATTTAACATAGGACTTATGCTAGACTTATGTTGATAAGACAATGAAGTAGTTTACATGGGAACCAGTGCTACTGTTGAGTTGTACTAATTCCCATGCAAACTACTTTTATCAACATACCGAGTCAGATTCAGAAGCCAGTTTAAAAAAAAAATCGTTATTGTATTTAATTCCAAAACTTACATTAATCAAAGAAGAGGAAGATTTTTTAATTCATACATAAATATACAGGCTGTTAGAAACAGGATACCGGAAACTTCGCGAAAACGTTACACCTAATGCCACTAACAAAATTATGAAAGTCATTAATCTCGGTAATGATCGGTTACAGAAATTGTCATTTTTGAGCGCGCAATGTATTGTAAATAATGCGATCTCAACGCTCCGCACTACTACTTACCTACACTGGCGCCGGCCGAGTGCGCCACGCGCCGTACGTACCTATTAGGTGTTAGGCCGGCGACGTGAATGAACTCTAGCGAAACAGTACGTATTTTATTTACATTGCTGTATTTTAGTGTAATTAGCGATTTCATTACTTTTTAATTAAAACTCTCAATGGGTTGGATAGGAATAACGATTTAGAACAGTCTAAAGTAAAAAAAAATGCCGAAAAAATTTAAAAAACTGAGGAAAACGCCAACGAAAAATTCCAACGCTAGGTGGTCCAAAATCATGTACTGAATCACTAGTACACATACGTGCGTCTATGTGCCTTACACTGTGTATATTTTTTTAAGATTAATGTACAGTACTTTTCAAAATATTTTTTGTGAAAAGCACCTTTTCGTACAAAGTTAGTATTTTTTTTAACTATGACAGATTCTTGCTTGACCACTATCTCACCTAATGGTTAGCTGTGTGTGGTCGACGATAGAGCACACTCTTATCTTAAAGAACCCCAGGCTGTAGCTATCAGGAACCACAGACTGCGGCAGGGCATTCCACTCCTTAGCTGTACGCACAATAAATGTGTTCCAAAAAGTTTTTTTACGAATGAGTGGGATATCTACTATATATCGGGCTTTAGAAATGGAGTGCCCATTTACTCCATTTCTCAACCATCTTTGTTTGAAAATAATAAAATACTTGTACCGTATAATACCCCAGGTAAGGAGGATCGCAGACGCGATAGCCTGAAAAGCAAATAATCTCTTTGAAGAGTCTTTATATGAAGGCCATTAGTGGAATTTGTTACAAGGAGCGTCATTATTATTACTGAGAATTAGTGTAACAATAATTTAAAGGCACCAGCCTCTGCAAGCTGCTACGCCCGCGTGGAATTAGTACTTCGGGGCACTGTATAAGGTGTTAAAAAATTAACCCTCGAAATATTAAGGAGTGCTTTAGACCATCGAACTGAAATCGCGAAAAAAAATCAGCTGTTCCGTACATTTTGACGAGTTTTGCGAACATAACCAGATGATCTTTTTTAAAGTTGGTCCCGTAGTAAAAGTTATTCAGTTCGATAGTCCAAAGCACTCCTTAAAGTTTCGAGGGTTAATTCTTTAACACCCTATATATTATAGTCTATGTTCTATTCAAGACTATAATATATCTCTGTGCCAAATCTCATCCAGATCCATTCTCCCGTTCTGGCGTGATTGAGTAATAAACATAATCCTCACAAACTTTTACATTTATAATATTAGTTGTATAAGTAGGGTTATTATTGAACTATAGTTTAATAATATGCTTAATATGTTTAATAATATGGTGTCTCATTTCATTAAAAGCGTCTAAACGGATTCTGCGAGTTGGTTTTGGCTCCTCGTACGCCCTCCAAAGGTCCGGGACCTCAGGGTCCCGAGAAATCTAAACGATGCTAAAATAATACTATAATCATAATTTAATTTATTCAGATAACAAAGATCCATTGGGTTAGTGACAAGTTTAAGAGGCAATAATCTCTCTACGGTGTTGTGTTGGCTAAAAAGTAGATTGGAAAATAGTTTACACAAAAGTCAGAATACTGCGCAGTTGCGTAACAGACTTGAAAATAGTTGACCTTTTGATGTCTTATAATGATTTTATTAGTCAGATAAGTTTTATCTAAATATAAAAAAGATGGCATAATGACTTCTTTCTATACAAAAGTTGTCAAACCGCCATTGCTATTCTTCAGATAAAGTATCTCTTTTTCAAAAAGGATTATTACTTTTATCAATTATAAGTAGATTTGCTGCACCCATTTACAGGGTAATGCACCTGTTAGATTTAATGAATTATGTGATATCATTTCATTATATATTTTGATTTGCCAAGAATATTGTCGTTGCATTTTAAACATTAGTCACATTTATGAATCTTGGAACAAATGTAGACGTACCTACCTAAGTAAATCTTATTGTGTGTACAGATATAAAACGCTTAACTTCTAAAAAGCTGAATTGATGACACTTCTATAAATTATTACGCATTTTTTAATGATCGTTGTGTTGTATCTTGGACTTTATATTGCTACTTTAATGTAATAAGTTGTTTGAAACGATTGGGACAATACTGTCAGATAGTGTCGTGGTCCTCATATTTTCAGGATGAAAATCTTTCGAACTTTGTCTTCAAAAGCAAATATTAACAGAACGCAACAATACATATTTGTATCTACGTAGGAGCCTTGAATAAAATACTTATCAACAGCAGAAACCGGTTTCCATGTAAGACGTCTCAAAATAGTGTGGCGTAGCAAGGGTTGCTACGGCGTAGCCGGGGTGGCTACGGCGTAGCCAGGGTTACGGCGTAGGCGACTGGCTACTACTTGCTACGACTTAAGGCCCTACTACCGGCCAAGTGGCGCCCTCATTGAATACATTATTATATTTTTTATTCAATGAGGGCGCCACTTGACGGGTAGTAGACCCTTAAGGCTGCACCTCGAAAATATGACTTGCTGACGACTCGGACACAATATATACACAGTGTCCGAATTGACGTATTTTAATTACAATATTTTTTTACTGATTGTAAACCCAATCCCTAAAGTTTGCCTATGTTTTAATCCAGCTTATAATCTATCTAGATTATAAGCTGGATTAAAACATAGGCAAACTTTAATCCCGATAAATAAATAATAAGGCTTAACGGAGACTAAGGTGGAAATTAAAATTCAAAAACGGGCTGGATGAGCGGTAAAGAGAAAGACTTACAAAGTATTAGGAGACCAGAATCACAATTACAATGTATGTATGTAACTAACTATATTTGTTCGGGTGGAATCTTGCAACTCAAATTAGACTCACTTCCCTATGTCCGATTGGACTAAAATTTGATGTACTTATGTATCTTCGGTGACAATATAATGATATGGTACCATGGAGCTGGTCTGATGATGGAGACGGCAGATGGTCATAGGAACTTCTGAACTGAACAAGATAAACCCATCGAGTCTGGGCTCGATTAATAATAACAATAAACTCTTTTTTTCAAAAAGTGAAACCTCTATCCTCCACAAAGTGGTTACTCAAAACGACCAACAATTGACACCTCTGAATTTAAAAGATAAGTCTGAACAGAAAAATGAAAAAATTACCGACGAAAGAACTAAGCTCCTAGAATGGACCCAGAAGTCTCTACACGGTAGACATCGCCAAGACTTATTCCACATAAATGTCGACAAAGAAGCGTCGAACGCGTGGTTAAATCGAGGCGAACTCTTCCCAGAGACTGAAGGGTTCATGCTTGCTATACAGGACCAGGTAATTGAAACCAAGAATTACAGAAAATATATCATAAAAAATTTAAATAATGACACATGTAGAAGATGCAATAGTGCCCCTGAGACAATTCAACATATCACAGGCGCGTGCAAATCAATAGCCCAAACAGATTATAAACATAGACACGACCAAGTAGCCAACGTAATACACCAGAAATTAGCTCACCAGTACAAACTCATAGACTCCGTTGTACCATATTACAAGTAAAATCCAGAGACTACATTAGAAAATTCCTCAACAAAACTGTATATTGATAGCGGCATTTTTACTGATAGAACAATTTATTTCAATAGACCAGACATTACACTTATAAACAAAATAAACAAAACTGCATATTTAATCGATATTGCTGTACCTAATACTCATAATTTACAGACCACAATAGCAGAAAAGCTAACCAAATGCATTGAACTAAAAGATGAAATTACCCGAATTTGGCATCTGCAAAAAGTTACAATAGTACCAATAGTTTTGTCGACAACAGGAGTAATACCAAAACATCTTCACCAATCCCTTAATTCTCTTAGCTTACCCCCAAATACCTACCATCTACTGCAAAAGGCAGTGATCTTAAACACATGCAGACTCGTGAGAAAGTTTCTGCAATGTGAATCAGAAAACCATCATTAAAACTCAAATACGCTACCATCTTCCAAATAATCTTCTGCGCGTGGCCGCACTTCATCTATCCCAGATTCCAACTGATAATCACTTGGCTAGGGCCCGTATTATCAGCTCTTCCCGGCTAGCCGAGAACATAAAACATATGTCAAAATAATAATAATAATATTCCACAACTGTCACACAACGCCATCTAGTCCCAAGCTAAGCAGAGCTTGTGTTATGGGTACTAGACAACTGATAAACATACTTATATATTTCTAAATACATAAATATTATAGACAAATTACACCCAGGCACAGAACAAATGATCGTGCTCATTACACAAACATTTGTCCTAGGTGGGAATCGAACCCACGACCTCCGGCATAGCAGTCAGGGTCACTAATCACTAGACCAACAGGCCTGACATTTGTCTTGAGGAGCACTTTACACCTAGACGATATCTAGGGTCTGATAATGAAGCTGGAAGGTGGCCACAGCATTTCTATGATAAAACAACATAACCCCAACGAGTCTGGGCTCGATTGATTTGTCTTGAGGTGCACTTTACACCTAGATGATATCCAGGGTCTGATGATGAAGCTGGAAGGTGGCCACGGCATTTCTGTGATGAAACAACATAACCTCACTTTTTTGTTTGGGCTTGATTGATTCGTCTTGAGGAGTACTTTACACCTAGATACTATCCAGGGTCTGACGATGAAGCTGGAAGGTGGCCAGGGCATCTCTGTGAAAAAACAACAGAACACCATCGAGTTTGGGTTCGTTTGACTCGACTTGAGGAGTACTTTACAACTTTACAATTTGAGGCACAGAAGTATAGTAAGTGTCCAACCTGTAACCTGTAACGGATAGTGCCTCAAGCTTTTAAGAATATTTCATATGTTTTCTTAAATAACTTAAAAAGCATAATAATATTTTAAAATTATCTAAAAAAAATTTTTGGACCCTTAAAATAAGCCCCTATCTGATATTATGTAGCACGATACAGTTTCAAAAACTTTTTTTTAATTTTCCAATTTGGACCCCAAAACTGAATACCATATTCCAAATCCATTTATTTTCGTTACACCTCCATATTCGGGTCACGGATATGTGCACCAAATTTCAACTTAGTCGGTCCAGAAGATTCGGAAAAAAAATACTTTGACAGACGAACAAACAGACAGACAGACAGACACACCAGTGGTCCTATAAGGGTTCTGTTAAGCAAGCCCTACGACTGACAAAACTTCAGTTGCGGAAAGTCACGGCCGTTGCAACTGACCATGGGTCTTTTAATAAGCATCTCTCTGTCATAGGAGTCACAGACTGTCCACTCTGCAGAGCCTGCATGGAGGAGGACGAGACAGCGGCCCATCTGCTGCTAAGCTGCCCAGTAGTCGCTGCATACAGGGCAAAACACTTCGGACATCCAGGTAACCTAAGCGAGATGGTCAGTAACACCAGGGTGCTGCTAGCCTTCCTCGAGGAGCTGGGGTGGATCGAATGACAATGCAGTCCCACCTGTACGCAAAATACGCGCCTTGGGCGTGGAGTTGCGGAAACCAGCCCAACATACATACATACATACAAGAGTTCTGTTTTTCAAACGAACTTTCGGAACCCTCAAAAGTAAGATCCGACAATAGAGCAGTAAATGCGTCAATCCACCAAGGAAGTGTTATGTTGTCCTTGCCTTGCCTTGGCAAAATAACATTAATATTAAAGACAGAATTAATTCCTTTCTACAGCAATTGACTGCATGGATAACCATAATCTAAAAGTATTTATAAAAACTAAATTAGTTACTTTACACCCCATCAAAGAGCGCTGTTAAAAATAGATTATAATTTTGACAACACAAAATTAGAACAAGATAACGATTTTAATCTTCTTGGCTTATATAAAGATACACAAAGACTCTGGAAAAAAAAATTTGAGCTAAACTTTCAAAGTATTCATGGGCCTTACGCTAAGTTAACCACAAATCTAAAAACCGCACTCGTCACCTACTGTGGCTGAGATGAAAATGTTGAGATGGATGTGTGGAGTAACGAGAATGGATAAAGTCAGAAATGAGTACATTAGATGTAGTTTAACAGTAGCGCCAGTCACAGAAAAGTTGAAAGGGAACCGCTTATCTTGGTATGGTCATGTGAAGAGGAGGGATGAAACAAATGTAACTAAAAGAGTTATGAATATAAATGTGGATGGATGGAGAGGGAGAGGGAGGCCAAAGAAAGGATGGATGGATTGTGTGAGGAGTGTTATGATAGAAAAGGGGGTTAGTGATAGCGTGACGGCTAGAATGGACAAGTAACATGGGATAAGGGCAGGAAGATGATGAATCGTCACCTACTATGGGTATGCCACGGCATTATTCTATGTGACAATAGCACAGATGCACCTAACATATTTACTTTACAAAAAAAACTCATCAAAATAATAACCAATATAAAGCCAACCGATACTTGTACACCCCTCTTTCAAGAACAAAAAGTTATTACCGTAACAGCATGTAGGTACATCCCAGAGATAACCAAATTTTGTCCGAAAATACCCAGAATTTTATAAAACACGTGAATAAATACAGACCTGATATAAATACTCTAAGGCACAAAATAGGTTGAATTTACCAACATCCCGACTTATATAACGCGGCCCTTTTGTCACGTCAGTAAAAATTTACAATAAATTGCTAAAAGGTTGAGTTAAATAAAAAACTTGTTTTACAAGAAATACAACCGACTTCCAAAAAAGAAAATACACTAAAACTGTAAAATATCTTTAATTTCAGAAGTCGGTGCCAAATAACGAAGAAACAATAGATTTTGATTCCCTTGAGAATGTCCGAAAATGCGGCACTATGTGGCTGTGTAGGAGCGCGTTAACTCCTGCCCGGGGGTTGAGGATAAATTCGAAAGAGTTACCTCGCCCCTGGGCATTCAGGGCAGGGAGGAACAGGGGTGGGTTTTAGTCAGTAAGAGTCAGAGACCCCCTCCCGCTCCGCTCAGAGCGGGAGAAGTCATTGGATGATTTCCCAACCCACCAAAAAAAAAAAAAGAGGAGCGCGTTAACTTACAAGTTTGCGTTTTTCGCAACTCCAAGGTATTGATTTTAATTTCAACTTGATATTCGCGTTCCTGAGAAAAAGGGTCTTGACAGACGGATGGACGGACAACAATGTGATCTAATTAGGGTTACGTTTTGCTTTTGAGGTACGGAACCCCAAAAAAATGAAAATCAAACCACAACTGATAAAAAAATACATAAAGTCGAACATAGTAGCTCCTCATTTTTTGAAGTTGGTTAAAAATTAAATGTTGTTCGCTGGTGAGCTCGTCATTTGAAAACAGCTGGAGCGATTTGGTACATTTTTTTTTAGGGTTCTGTACCCAAGGGTGGTTACACAAGCAGCCAATTAATAAGCCCCCAAGCAGTACATCTGTCTGTCAGAAGTAATTGGTAGCTGGTTGAAATTTTCACAACACAAAAACAACCAATAACAAAAAAATCTTACGTAAATAACGGAGGCATAGAAAATATATTAATAAACTACTTCGCCCCTACATACTTCTTCATACAATCAACCATCAACGTCGGGAGTTTCGCAAGACTTTAAGAGGTTTCCCTTTCAAAAGTTTTCATAAAACCATGAAGTTTCATGAAAACATTTCTGCAAACAATCATGCAACAACGATATACCTATATTACCTACTTTTATTCTATGCCTGAGCTCTGGTACTATTTTTGCGTTTTGTTTACGTGAGGGGAATCTCAAGTTGCTTTTCTAAGTGTTTTTCCATAAAGAAATAAAAAGTTCTGGATTTTTAAAGTCATCTTAAACTAGCTTTGTCCTGTTGCTTCACTTTCGTGATGTACGTCACGTCACAGGAATTGTGTATTCTCGGGACAATAAATTGAAAATTTTCAAAAAACTCGTCACAAAAAAAACAACCAAAATGTTCCCAACAAGTCACTTTTCATGCAGTTTGATGCAGTTGGTGGCATTTATTTTAGTTCAATCACTAATTCACAATACATAATATTTGTTTTGCTGATGATTTACGAACGTTTACTGTTTGAACAATTATTTAAATTACGAAAATTAGACATGCCGATCTGAAAAAATGTGTCATAGGTCCTGCGTCGACGAGGCCCACCGGCCATCTGAATTACTGAACAAACGAAAGTGATGCATATATTTTTAAAGAAGAGATGGCGATAATATGAGTGCCACTCGGAATAAATAACGTAAGTGCCAAAATAAATTTACGAATTTTATAACATAAAGGTATATTATTAGATCAAAATCGGTTCACTTAAAAGTTTGATAAGTTTATTATCTTTGTTCTAAAGGTAATTTCAAAAAAGTAAAAAGATAGATCGACATTTGCTATTGAGAAAATTTTCTTGTATCATTTATTTATTTATTTATTTATTTAACACTTCACGCACATACAAGTACAGAGGCGGACTTAATGCCTCAGGCATTTTCTACCAGTCAACCTTAGGGTGATGCAGAAACAAATAGTGGTAGGTGCCATAAGGAAAAAAACAAAAAAAAACAGGGCATCTTTATTTAAATGCAAAGGAACATAAATACATATGTAAACTACAAATAAAATATACTCGTATACTCATATGAATAAACTTAATACACAAATATACATAGCCAACAACATAGGTACAAATAGATGATTGGAAAAAGAATTAACGCTGTGAGGATACTACTGCCAACTTTTTACAAATGTGTTCGCGAACTTTAATTTTGAAGGTTAATCGGTTAGTTACCATCCTGATTTCTTGGGGGAGCGCATTCCACAGAGAGATAGACTGAACGAAGAAAGAACAGTGAAGAAAGTCAGTACGGTGAGTGGGACATAAAAGAAGACGGTTATGCGATGACCGTAGATTTCTATTGTGGTTGGCGCAAATGTATAAAAAGTGAGTGGCTAGATAACTAGGAGAATTTGGAGAGAAAAGAAACGAGTGCAAGGTGGTAAGCGCCCTTTGCTCTCTACGCTGGCGTATGGGCAACCAATTAAGAAGCGACCGATGCGCAGAGACATGGTCATATTTGCGCAGATTGAAAACAAATCGAATGCAGTAATTAAGAAGACGGTCAAGTTTGTTGAGGAGATCTGCAGTCAGGTCATAGTAGCACACGTCACCATAATCGATAATAGGAAAAATTAGGGTCTGCACAAGCATTTTCTTCGTGTTCGATGGCAAAAAGTTTTTCAAACGATACAAAGCCCGCAGCGTTCCCGTAACTTTCTGACTGACACTAGCAACTTGAGAACGCCAGTTCAGGGTACTGTCAATGTGTAAGCCTAGGTCCTTTACATTAGTGCTAAAAGGAACAATCGCACCGTCGAACAGAATTGGCGGCAAGGTTGCACCATCCACTTTGGCGATGCTTCGAGGACTCCCAATGACGATCGCCTGACACTTTTTGGGGTTAACTGCAACACCAAATCTATCCGACCAGGCTTTAATGGCCCTATTTAATTTGCCGATAGCGTCAGATATTTCACTGACCCTACCCTGACAGTACAACTGCAGGTCATCGGCATACAGATGATACGCACATTGAAGTTCGGAAGTAATGAGGTTAATAAAAATAGAAAACAGAAGAGGAGAAAGAATGCCGCCTTGAGGAACGCCAGTTTCCAAATCACACCAGCAAGAAGAAGAATCCCCAACGTGAACCGACTGCTGACGTTCCTGAAGATAGGAGGTGAACCATTCCAGTGCCTCGGGAGAGACCATCACATAGGATAGAATGGCCAACAGGATGTCATGACTGACGGTATTGAAGGCGTTCGAGAAATCGACTAACACTAGTACAGTGACTTTGGTGTTATCAAGTCCTGCCCTTATATCGCCAGTCACTTTAAGGAGGGCGGAAACAGTGCTGTGCCCAAGCCTAAACCCAGATTGTAGAGGGCTTATCAGTGAATTACACTGCACGAAGTTAGTTAGTTGTTTGTGGACACAGGCCTCAAGCACTTTGGACAGGAAAGGAAGGATTGAAATTGGGCGGAAGTGGGTTGGAAGAGTGGGATTGGAAACTTTGGGTAGTGGACGAACGTAGGCTTTTCGCCACAAGGATGGGAATACTCCAGAGAACAAGGAAAAATTTATGATATGGGTGATTGCAGGTAGGAGCTGATCCAGAATAGTTATAATCATGCCACGAGTGATATTATCACATCCCACCGCCTTGGATTTGATGGAGAGTATGGTCTTTTTGATCTCTCCCGGTTCAACTGGAACGAAACGAAAAGGATTAATATGAGGACGCGTTAGACCATAAATCAGTAACAGAGTTTGTTGTTTTGCTTGATGATTCATTGTAGGCACAGTAGAGAAATAACGGTTGAGATCGTCTAAGTCAATAGAGTTAGGAAGGTCTACATGTCGCGGTTTGCCGATACCAAGTGTTCCAAGGAATTTCCAAATATCGGCAGAAGAGCAAGAAGAAATATTATTCAGAATGTGGCGGCGTTTAGCATTGCGTACCATCTGGTTACATCTATTCCTTGATGCCTTAAAAAGCGTCCAGTTCTGATCAGTACGATCCCTTCTATATTTACGGAACGCACGGTCCCTGCGTCGCATGGCCATCCGTATTCCTCTTGTCATCCAAGGCGCAGGAGGACGTTTCAGTTTCACTTTTTTGACGGGAGCGTGGATGTTATAAAGGTTGACCACAACATCGTTGAAGACCGCAACCTTATCGTCAACCGAAGTGGCCTCAGTCATAATCTCCCAATCAACCACAGATGCATCCTTTTTAAGCTTGTCAACGTCCATCCTCGCAAAACAACGCCTATACAGAACCCTGGGTTTAGGTTTCGGGGGCTTAAGGATATAGGAAAGGAAAATCATATCATGATGAGAGATGCCAGGAGCGTCATGTTGACCATGGGAAGAGACGAGGGAAGGGTTTGAGACGAGGATAAGGTCGAGCCAGGTGTCATCAACCGTAGTATTATAGTGAGTAGGTTGGAGCGGTAACACATGCAGACTAGCTGACTCCATAAGATGTAGAAGCTTACGGGATCGAGGGCAGTTTTTGTCAAGGAGGTTTGTGTTGAAATCACCCATAATGATGTGATGTGCATACTCTGAACCCAAAGATTCAAGAACTGATTCGAATTCAGTGAAGTAATCGACAGTGGGGGGACAGTAGACAACACCAATGATGGTTTTGGCTCCTTTAACCCCAACTTCAAGGAAGATAAACTCGGCAGATGCAGAATAGTTAGAGGAGGAGCAAGCAAGTATTTTATAAGGAAAATCGCTGCGAAGATATATGGCCACACCACCCCCTACCTTACCGACCCGATCGTTCCGTATGAGAACGAAGCCGGTGAGGGGATACGTGGTAGACAGAAGATGCGGTTTGAGCCAAGTTTCGGAGATCAGGATGGCGTGAACGTTGCTGTTATTGAACGCATCGTACAGCTCATTGTAGTGACAGGCCACGCTTTGTGCATTAATGTGGCACACATTCACCAACCGACTAGACTCGTCATTGAAGTTATGCTGTAAAAAGTCACCAAGAGTGTCACCGAGAGATCGAAAGCTTGTGTCGCTTGAAGAGGCAGTAGATTCGTTAGCAGAATAATAATAATCATTGTCTGGCATAAATAAAATATAATAAGTCTAAAATATAATATATAAATATATATATATACAAACGTATGCTATTGCTAAAATCAGAACTACAGGTGCAAATCATGCAACTCTGCACCACCCGCCAGCTTACACAGACACTGATAACAATACACAAACAAACATTTATACTCAGCACTCAGATAGTACACAATTATTATTACTTTATCATTTTTTATAAAATTAGGATTTGAAAAATAAAAATAAAAAAATAAGAAAAAAAAAAACCGATGTTCCCAAATCCAAAAAGGAAAATTAAGTACAATACAAAAAAAAAATTACGTGGCACACCCAACTGCGAATCATGCACGACGTAGAACAAAACGAATCAATCCGTTATTCAGATTTGAGTACAAACCAATTCCATGGAATCCACCTAAAATTTCCGAACGTGTGCTAAACTGTCAAAATCATTTATTTTATGTCAATTTGACAATTGAATTGACAAAGGAATACAAAAGTAACAAAACAAACTAGCAAAGACTATAATAATAATTGCAAACCAGAGTTGTGGATACTGAACAACCAACAATCTGAGCAACAATTAAATAACACAACAAATACATTTCTATATAAAAAAGAAAAAAAATAAAATAAACTAGAACATGTACCTAAACAGTGGGGGCCAAACCAAAAGAAGAATTAAAATGAGACAGGCAAACTATGCACTGGTTAGTAAAGATTTCAAAACAATGAAATGATAAATAAAGCAATTACAAATAAAAAAAAAAGTGTTATTATAAAGATACATTATTATTTACGTGTTGTTGTTTTTAGGATTCCAGCGGTTTCAGCTCGTCGTCCGCTCGTAGATGGAATTTGGGCCGGCGTCTTGGGATACTTGCTTATCAAAGGCTTGAGCTCGTCAGAACTTGTGATCTTGTGCCGGATGCCGTCGGACGACTTGACAAGGATGACGCCGTCTTGAGTCCAGCACGCTCGCATTCCAAAGTGCTCACGCGCCTTCCCAAAGACAAACTGCCTGGCCCTGGTCAGGAACTCCTTTATGGATATTTTGGTACCTTTTAGTCCTGACTTAGCCCTCCAAACTGAAGCCTTGATGTCAACACTAGTGAACCTAACGAGAATAGGCCTGTGATGCTCTTTGCTAGGGGCCCCAAGTCTGTGGCAAGCTTTAATTGATGACGCTGTGAGGTTCTTGAGGGCAAGCCTTGAATTTAGAACATCCAAGATTTCTGCCGTGCTATCCTCATTCTCCACTTCGGCAAGTCCCTGAAAAACCAACGCCTTCCGCCGGTGCCTGGTCTCCACAGCATCAATTTGTTTGGCACACTCGTTGATTTGGGTACGGAGCAGTCCAAACATGGAGAATATGAGCTCACGGAAAGCACGAAACTCATCGGCTATCTTAGCCACAGTGTTCGCTTTGGCAGGCCCGGCACTCTGTATCTGCGCTTCAAGTTCACCCATCTTCCTCAAAAAGTTTTCCTCTAGAGTTTTCTGAGCAGCAAGTACATCGGCATATTGTGACATTGTTGTTTTGTTGAGTGCTGACTAGTAAAATAGTGACAGTTAAGTGATCAGCTGGCAGGTGGTGTTTGTGAAGTGTTTATGTCACATAAATGTGCCACAAACGTGAGTACCGGTAATACGATGGTTGTAGACTAAGTACTGTAGTAAACTTAATCAGTATTCGCACTAATTATAATTTTATTAAATTTCGTGAAAATTCGAACGTCTGTACTTTTTTAACACCTACCCGCGAAAAAAACATCATGTATTCCTTCAAGCTTTCATACCAGGTTAATAATATTTTGCTCTACTCTTTTATAAATAAAAATCGATTTCCGAATGTATGTAAGCGCATCACTTCAGAACGGCTGGACCTATTTGGCAAGTCACGTGAATGGATTTAAATGAAACTTAGCACACGGAATCAGTTGTGATGACACATTTGACACATGATGTTTTGATACATTTTTATTTCTGTTACGAAACATACAAACAAACATTAACATTTTAATAGTAATACGATTTCACCTGAACTCTATTTAATTTTTGCAAACAAATATTTTTAACTTTGAAAGCAGTTATTAAGGTTTCTGTAGAAACTCGCCGGTTGAACACTATGAAGTGTTTTTAAGTTTCTTCGCGAACTCCGTAGACGTTTCACAAGAAATTTATTTTCTGCTGACTTGTTTAGAGTGAGCGTCGTTAGTAGGCTTCACTGACGTAGGTAACCGTAGACAAAGAGATCTGGACTGAACAGCACCTTTTTTTTTTGTTGAGGGTGGAATACATCAGATGACTTCTACCACTATGGGTAGCATCTCCCACTAGCGGGAGGGCGTGTCCTGCTCTTACTGACTTAACACGGTGTTCCTTGAGTTGCCCTTGCCATTCAGGCCCGTGGTGACTCTTTCAAACACACCCGATGGATTGACTACCATTTAGTCTAGACTAGAGTTTATAGACTTGGGAGAATTATGCACAAAATCGGCCCGAGTGGAGACGTCCTTTGCAGCGGTAGGTACAGGTCTTTTAATATAAAAGGAGGTCGGAATAAAACTCAAGACACGAGGACCTCAAAGCTAGATCACCTTTTATTTATAACCTCGTCAACGAGTTTTGACATGCCACTCTGTGTTTGGAGTTTTTCGGTCAAAGTTTGATATGCATGTCACATGAGGGCGCAGAACAGCAAATCTGAGGTCGCAACCACCATGAAGAGTCAAGGAATGCAGTCGCTGTAACTTGAATCAGCTAGATGGCATTATCATCACCATTTTGTCCTACGTAGGCCGACTGCGGTTTTAGGTTTCCGTACCCAAAGGGTCCAAACGGAGCCTTATCGCTGTCACTCACGTGTCCGTCTGTCTATCACAAAATTTTGTTCCGAAGAATTTTTTAACTTCCCATTGTCCTATGAACTTGAAATTTTGTGATAATGTTTATTATTACGTATATTTTACTAACAAATACCAATATATTGATAAATCAGAATTTTTTCTTTGATAATTCCCTCTTTTGGTACGGAACCCTCAATGTGTGAAGTCCGACATGCACTTGGCCGGTTTTTTTATTATTAGTTGTCATGCTTTGTTAATATTTTACTTTGTTTTATGTTTTTTCTGGTGCGAGACACAAATAAACTTCTTCTTTCTTTTATTAAGCATTATTCTCTAACATTTGACCCATAATGGCTTACGACGTAAAGACCTGGGGGCTTAGACAAAGTAACAATTTAAAAACGATAACGAAGTTAGAAAAGACTAAAATGTATGAGATTGACATAAACCGCGCTAAGTCACGTGGTCAGTCGACTGTCGACATCGTTATCGCAAGTTGGTAGACAATGTTATAATTCGTAACGAAACCATAAAAAAACGAATTGCTATCGTGTTTATCCCATACAAATGCGTAGACAAGCAGCGCTTTCAGAGTTCGCCTTCGCCTCGATCGTGATCGCTAAAAAAGATAACGAAGGAACGCTAACGCTAGGAAATGTTTATCGATATCTCAGAGACGATGACGAATTTAGATATCGTTTCGCTACGAAGCGATGTTACTTTGTCTACAGGGCCTGCAGTCTAATTGCGTAATACACAAATTAATGCAATCGATCGCGTAGGTGTTCTTTCATTTCGTCATTTCAAAAGTATTCATTGCTAGTTTTACATTGTCGTACAGACGTATTGTTAAACATATGAAGAAATGGATCTGAAGTATCTTTGTTTGTGAAAGAATATGCGAATATATGAGTTACGTAATTGGAAAGCTGGACTGAGTATAAATACACACTCATACTTGACAGAATAGACTTATCGGTCGAAAGGGAGAAAGTAGAGTAAGAAGCAAATAACACGACATTACGGCCGTGTTTCTCGTCGGGTTAAGCATTATCTATAGTACACCGACACTTTATTTTGCCAGTAATGTTTAAGCCTAAAGACACAAACTCAGAGTTTGGGCTACTACAGAAAAAATCCAGCTGGTAAAACCCGGGTGTAGAACCCAAGACCTCATTTGTCAGCAGTGGCCTTTTTCGACCTTTATACTGGTGAAGGGAATGAGGCAGTGCGCTACGATAAATACAGAATTATTAGGGATTAGAAAATAATAAGATATAAACGGAAGCCTGCTTGAGTGGACCGGAATAATGACTAATTAGGGTCAGTCCACACCGCCACGCGATGCGAGGCGAGGATCCTGAAGACGCGTGCTGCGGTGAAGAGAGATGAAGAATTTTATTTTTATATTATTGTTGACATTGATTTCTATTTCTATTTATTATTAACTAGCTTCCGCCCGCGGCTTCTCCTGCGTAAAAAGTGTAAATATAAGTTTGAGTGGTATTTCCAGAGAGTAGCACGTTAAATAAACTCTGTAGAAATTCATCCGCGTGCAGGTCTGAAATTTTTCTTCTTCATGATTCTGTTTTCCTGGTAGTTTAAGAATCTATCCGCTCAGGATTTCAGCCCGGAAAATACTTATTCAAGATGTTACCTCTCATGTACTCAGCCTCGGAATACTTATTGTGAATCTGTTCGCCTGGTAATTTGTGAATCTTTCTCTACCTCTTACGTTTTCTGCCCCGGAATACTTTTTGTGTTTCTGGTCTCCTGGTAGTTTGTGAGTCTTTATCGCTCATGATTTCAGTCCTCGAAATAATTCTCCTCATGTTTCTGGTCTCCTGGTAATTTGTAAGTCTCTACCTCTCCTAATACCAATCTCGGAATTTGTTTTGTGATTCTGATCTCCTAGTGGGTTGTGAACTGTTACTTTGATTTTAAAAAAAAAAAACTTCTTTAAGCCTCAGAATATATTTTGTGATTCTGATCTCTAAGTAGGTTGTGAATCTATACCGCTCAGGATTCAAGCCCCGGAAACACTTCCTCTTGATTCTGGGCTCCTGGTGGGGTGTGTGAAGAAATACAGCTTAGGATTGTAGCCCCGAAAATACGTATTCATGATTCTGGTCTCCTGGTACTTTGTGAGTCTTTACCGGTCATGATTTCAGCACTGGAAATACTTCTCATTTTCCTGGTCTCCTGGTAATTTGTAAATCTCTTCCTCTCCTAATACCAGCTTCGGAATATGTTTTGTGATTCTGATCTCCTGGTAGTTTGTGAATCTACACCGTTTAGGATTATAGCCCCGGCAACACTTCTTCTTGATTTTGGTATCCTGGTGGTTTGTGAAGCTATACAGCTTAGGATTGTATCCCCGAAAATACCTATTCATGATTCTGGTCTCCTGGTACTTTGTGAGTCTTTATCTCTCATGATTTCAGCCCTGGAAATAATTCTCATGTTTCTGGTGTCCTAGTACTTTTTGAGCGTGTGCGCTCGTTCAGCCTGACTTTGGATTTCTACTTCCACCTCAGCCTTCGCTAAGTCTTGTCATTTACCGGGATAAAAAGTAGCCTATGTGTTAATCCAGGTGTGCAAACACCTACGCGTGTGCAAAATTTCATTGTAATCCCTTCAGCCGTTTTTGCGATACCTTCAGCCAAACATACAAACATACAAACAAACAAACATACAAACTTTCGCATTTATAATATTAGTAGGATAATTAAAAAAAAATTCTTTAAGCCTCAGAATATATTTTGTGATTCTGATCTCCTGGTAGGTGAATCTATACCGCTCAGGATTCAAGCCCCGGAAACACTTCTTCTTGATTCTGGTCTCCTGGTACTTTGTGAGTCTTTACCGCTCAGGATTCAAGCCCCGGAAACACTTCTTCTTGATTCTGGTCTCCTGGTACTTTGTGAGTCTTTACCGGTCATGATTTCAGCACTGGAAATACTTCTCATTTTTCTGGTCTCCTGGTAATTTGTAAATCTCTACCTCTCCTAATACCAGCCTCAGAATATGTTTTGTGATTCTGATCTCCTGGTAGTTTGCGACTCTTGTGTTTCTGTTCTCCCGGAAATTTGTAAATCTCTACCCCTCTTTATACCAGCCTCGAAATATGACTTGTAATTCTGATATCCTGGTAGGTTGTGAATCTACACCGCGCAGGATTATAGCCCCGGAAACACTTCTTCTTGATTCTGGTATCCTGGTGGTTTGTGAAGCTATACAGCTTAGGATTGTAGCCCCGAAAACACCTATTCATGATTCTGGTCTCCTGGTACTTTGTGAGTCTTTATCTCTCATGATTTCAGCCCTGGAAATACTTCTCATGTTTCTGGTGTCCTAGTACTTTTTGAGCGTGTGCGCTCGTTCAGCGTGACTTTGGATTTCTACTTCCACCGCAGCCTTCGCTAAGTCTTGTCATTTACCGGGATAAAAAGTAGCCTATGTGTTAATCCAGGTTATGAACTACGTGTGTGCAAAATTTCATTGTAATGCCATCAGCCGTTTTTGCGTTACCTTCAGCCAAACATACAAACATACAAACAAACAAACATACAAACTTTCGCATTTATAATATTAGTAGGATTCATTTGTACTGTGCAATTCTTTACATATTTTTTTTGTTCTGGCTTGTTTATTCGATTATTGAGACTTAGCCGGCTTCATTTCATAATAACTTACAAAAATTTGTACACCTTCTGGCATAACATAGCGCACTCTTTATTATGTTGGTATATAATTATTATTTGTGTTGTCAACCGCCCACTTGTGGAAGTGGTGTTAACACGGGACACACGTGGCTAATTTGTACGGGATCAAGAAGCGCCTGCGGACGATAAAATAAGATGGCCAAGGGAGCCACGTCAGCACGCGCCCCACGATTCGGCCCGTATAACTCCTAAGTTGGAGGGGCCATGGGAAGGTGGGAGTATACATATGTTATACAAATGAATATATATCTTATGACTTAAGAAGAGCATTATGGAACCGCGGGTGCATTGCAAAGCCGTAGGAAGTTTTCGACTTTGCAGGGCGCAGCACGGGCAAAGCATTGCAAACAAGCGACGCCGCGGGGTGTTTATTTTTTTTGTTATATTTCTTATTTGAAATGTATACTTTTTTGTTGTAAATACAGTTCCATATTATAAACCTCTCTCAAGGCCGTGTCATGACCAAAAGTACGGACACTGTTTGACTACATAGAAAAAAATACATAGATGCGTAATGACAAAATGTATGCCGCAAAATATGACGCATTTCATCGATAATAAGTTCATTTATTAAAAAATTAAAACAAACAAGTTTTGGATTAAAGATTTGATTTATTATTCATTGTTATAAAATAAATCGACATACGTTTTCTAGTAATAGCGAATAAAAATTAAAGGTCAAAGTTAGAGATTAGCCGATCTTTTCGAGAGCCGATTTATTTTTAGACGTGTTTATGAAACCACCAAGTTCTCAGAAACAGTCAAGATTAACATATATTTTTCCGCAGTCTCAAAGTAAATTGATTTTGTTTAAAAAAATTTAACAAAACCAGCAATTTTTGAGTTTAGTAATAATAATAAACATTTATTTTCAGACCAGGTCCATATTTTGTTAGTAACAATGTACTTAAGAGCTAATGTTAGTATTGCCAATAAAATCATTTTACGGCATGAAGCCGCATCCACCTTTGCAGCATGGGGGACTCCCACCTATCAGTAAAAACACCCAGTATAGTGTTGGTACTGCCACGAACGCGAGCAAGTAGGGAGGCGCATCTTTTCCTGACGATAGCGGCAAAGCCATCCACCCGCGCCTCAGCGAACATCCCTGACGCACTGCAACGCCATGGCAGCCCCAACAGTACCCTGAGTGCATTATTATATTGGACACGCAGGTCGCTGTATGCCCGCACAGCGTTGCGTCGCGTCGCGTCTCGGTGGGACCTGACCCTTAAGAAAACTGCTCATAACAATATCAAAAATAACTTATCATTTATCGCACTTAATTATCGAAAGGAAAATTATTAGTGCAGGAAGTTGCTTCTAAGAAATAAGAAAACATTTCGCTAATTGGCCCTCGATACTGTTAAAAATAAACACAACGGCTCGAGGTATCGATCGGCGCCTGGCGGTAGCCTAGCAGCGCGAGTATGTAGACAGCAGTTAGTGCAAAATGTATCTACTCGTACTGCAATAGGGAACCATTTCAATCGTTGGCAATTCATTTTTGTGTTTTAATTTCTTTGTGTGCGTGTGTAATTGTTTGTAAGTATGTGTTGATTGGAGGTGATTGTGTTCAAGGTTTTGTCAATGTTTTATTTTTATGTTCTGATAATAAATTCATTATTTAAGTATATTAATTCGAAAGGTACAGGCCTCGTTAAGTTTAAGGACCGGGTTTTAAATCGTATGATAACTTTTATTCGCGGAATAAAAATGGAAGTTTGTTTGGTTGATGGTTCAGTCAATACTGTCAAACCGCCATTATGCTCCTGATAAAAGTTATCCGTGAATTGTATTAAAAATCAGCCACAAATTGACAAAAAAACATTGACGCGTGAAAAAGGTATTTCTTATACTTAACCAATTCACAAAATAAATATAATTTATCTTTTTTTAAAACTTTGATAAGCTCGCACTTGACCACTAACTCACCTGATAGTAAGCGATGAAGTGGTCGACGATGGAGCTCGCTTGCCGAGAAGTAACTTATTCACTTTTGTCTTGAAGAGCCCCAAAAAAAAAAGTTGTAGCTATCAGGAAACGCAGACTCCGGCAGAGAATTCCCACTTTTTAGCGTTACGCACAATGACTTTTATCAGTATTTTAAACACGGTACTTTGATAACGAAACCGACTAAGGAAACCTAAAAGTTTAATTTCTGTTTGAGAGTCGCAACTGTCCTTTATGTCGGCGTTAGAGCCACCAAAAAGTTTTAAGAGAGTTCCGAAAAAGTTAAGAACCTCCTCTGAGTACCTACACGTTTTCTAGGGTTCCGTACCCAAAGGGTAAAACGGGACCCTATTACTACGACTCCGCTGTCCCTCCGTCTGTCTGTCTGTCTTTCTGTCTGTCCGTCTGTCACCAGGCTGTATCTCATGAACCGTGATAGTTATATAGACAGTTGTAATTTTCACAGATGATGTATTTCTGTTGCCGCTATAACAACATGTACTAAAAAATGGAATTTAATAAATATTTGCTCCCTTAAAACAAACATGATTTTTTTGGCCTTTGTGTGCGAGTCCGACTCGCACTTGACCGGTTTTAAACGGTTTTATTTAACGTTTGTTGATTTTTTTTATTAGGTTAAGTATCCGAAAACAAGACAGAATAAAGAACACAGTTATAACATCTAAAACTAAAAAACCGATGTACATAAAAAATAGACCAACTTAAACTGCGATGGATCGGGCATACAATGAGAAGCAGCCAAGAAAAGTAGAGTAAATTTGTGACTGGTACCTCAGAGATGGGAAAAGAAGCAGAGGAAGACCAAACAAACGATGGGAGGACGAACTTAAGTTAACAGCGGGGCCCTAACGGAGAAGGGTTGCCAAAGACAGAACACAATGAAAGCTGTTAGAGGAGGCCTTTGCCAACAGGCACACTGAACTAAGAGACATTATATAAAGTAACAAAACCACAAAACGTAAACAGTTCAGGATAAAGAATCTATTTGGATTTGGTTTTTTTTTATTACTAACTTTTATTTAATTCGCTATGTTTGTTTGTCTTGTGTATGGATGTGGATGGCTATAAGAGTAGGGGAAGGCCAAAGAAACGATGGTTGGACTGTGTGAAAGAGGATATGGGTAAAAAGGGGGTGACTACAGAGATGACGACTAATAGAGGAGTATGGAAGAAAAAGACATGATGCGCCGACCCCAAATAAATTGGGATAAGGGCAGGAGAATGATGATGATGTTTGTTTGTTCGGCTCAAATCTTGCAAGCTGAATTAGAACCGCTTCCTCTTATCCTACGGAGTTGAATTTTTACAAATTTTAATGCTGTTTCAGTTCTGATGACAATGCATTTTTATGGTAAGCAGGACCTAAATCGACATCCAGGATTACCTCTAGATAGAGGAATTCTTCAATGGTCAATAGCACAGACAGGAAATTTTTTGTACTAATAACTTATTTTTAACCGACTTCAAAAAACGGAGCAGGTTCTCAAGCCGACTGTATTTTTTTTTTTTTTTTATGTGTTACCTCATAACTTTTTACCAGGTGAACCGATTTTGATGTTGTTTTTTTTATTTGAAAGATGGTGCTTTACATGTAGACCCATTTTAATTTGGTGAAGATCTGATGAAGAACTTCGGAGATACACAATGGAACTCTTCAATAAATAATAGCAAACTTTCCAAAATTGCTGCAATCGCATGTCTGTACATTATTTTCACCACTTCACAACATTACATCACGCTGATATGCTCTAAAGGGGTATACAGATTCGTACAGTTCACGCTGATACACCCTAATTTCACCAACTATGTTCAACTTCTCTATTTTTGGGGCTATCAATTCGGGCATAACTTTACTGTTAATTTAGTTTTAGAATGGGGTACAACAACTAAAAAGTGAAAAATAAAAAACTTTTTCCAATATAAAATACAACCGACTTCAATAAATAATACTAAAAAATGCAAAATAACTTTAGTTTCGGCAGTCGGTGTCAAATAACGAAGAAACCAAACTAGAAACACCGACTGCCGAAATTAAAGTTATTTTGCATTTTTTAGTATTACTTATTGAAGTCGGTTGTATTTTCTTTTGTAAAAAGTTTTTTTTACACACTTTTTCCTTAAAACACCAAAATTTTTGTTCGGCGTATATTCTGCATTCTGCATAGTTTGCTATAGCTCGCGGACACGCGTCTTTAGATATCTTGCTCGTGAGCCTAGCTAACATAAAAGATCAAGAAATGAGGTTATTTATTATCAACGTGGCCAACGGTACTCTTTTTGTTGGGGTTAGAGCCACCAAAAAGTTTTGAGAGAGTTTCAAAAAAGTTAGGAACCTCCTCTGAGTACCTACAAGTTTTCTTTGTTTTATTTTTTAAATGTTTTATTGTGGCCTCCAAGCTGCTACTCGGTACACAAGCAAAATATCCATCAGCGGAATTGTTTACCCATTTTCCAAATTCACCCTCGTGTGGTTATTTTCGGCTTTTTGTGTCCATTCTAAGGGTTCCGAACCAAAATGGTAAAAAGGAATGCGTCTGTCTGGCTGTCAGAGCTGGATATTTCTGGAACTACATATATGCTATCTTAGGAATAAATATAAACTATGCTCATCCATGATAGTAAGTAGAAAAAAAAAAAAAGTAGACGTAGACTTCTTACAGGTTTTCTTGTAATCTCTAGGTACAAAACTATATTCTGTATTTTTTTTCCAAAATTTTAGACTCGGTAGTTTTGGAGGTAAGGAGGTTAGGATGGTCGTTTTAAACTATTTTCTTAAATAACTTTTAAACTATTAATTACTAAATTATGAAAACAAATACATTTGAGAGTTTTGCAATAAGCTTGTTCATTTGATACGTTGCGACGTATCAAATGTACACTATCGGTACACTTAAAAGAACTTTATTTATAAAATTTCCGATTTTTACACCAAAAGCGACCTTCATATCCCAAATTCATATATTTACGTTACACGTGTTACTTAAATAAATGTGTTTGGTTCACAGATATTCATTTGTGTACCAAATATCAATTCAATCCAGTAGACTCGGAGCAAATTAGCTGTGATAGACGGACAGACACACACGTGATGTATAAGGATTCCGTTTTTCCATTTAGACTTCCCAAACCTTAAAAATATGATTTTTCACTGCACTGAAGGCTATCGCGTTTGAATTCGACGCAGAGGCACTGGTATCGCGTGAGGTCTTGAAAATGTCAAATTGCGCTTTTGACGCCAGATTTTTTTTAATTTATATATATTTTTTGAGATTATAACCGGTTGATTATGGCAGATTAAGTTACGGTTCTACCGACCACAGCATAAAGAGAGTTATATGTGTCGGAACTATGTCTTTTTTTTCTAATTTTGTTCGAACTAAATGCGACTGTGCAACACAGCGGTGCTATCGATATTATACTTTATCGCACTTTCACGATATTAGAAATGATTTTTGCGTGCGCATTTTATATCGAAATTTTACATTTTATTTATGTATCGACAAATTTCTTACTTATAGAGGCAATTGACCTAAAAACCATTTCATAATCTCCCCGTTAAGTTTCGCCCGAAAAGGATAAACAATAGCCACAAAATTGTGAAATTAATCTTGCTTTTATAACAGAACTACGTATCTAAGTTTCACGCCAACACCATTATTCAATGTTCAGAGTGGACTTGATACTTGGGTAAGCCAAGCCCAAGCTATTCATTTTGATGACAATATCAGTCGGGATCAGATGGAAGCCTGCCATCAGTTAGCAATTTGAGCTGCGTCGGTGCTTTTTACTATATACATGAATGACATACTCAATCTTACCATACCAAATGCTGACCTAATCTGTTACGCAGATGACACGGTGATATTATTCCACGGATCAAATTGGGTGGACGTCTATGGGAAAGCTGAAGCAGGAGTGATCATGATCGCAAATTGGCTCAACAACAATTTGCTTACACTGAATGTCAAAAAGACCAAGGTCATAGCGTTTAGGAAAACACTGGCTACAAAACTACCACTATGGAATTTGAAAATTCACAGAGAAAGTTGTCATAGTACATGTAACACCGTCACTCAATGTTCATGCAATGATATTGACAGAGTAGACGAAATAAGATATTTGGGAGTAATCATCGACCAGCACTTGTCATTCAAACCACAAATTATGGAACTTGCTAAGCGTGTACGGAAGCAAATATATATTATGAGAATGATACGAGACTGTGCATCCGACAATGTAAAAAAACTTGTCTATATGACTCTGTGTCAGTCGCTGATACAATATTGCATAGTAATTTGGGGAGGAGGTGCAAAATCTCACCTGATAACCCTCGAAAGAGCACAGCGCGCAGTTCTCAAAACCCTGTCACACAAGCCCTACCGTTTTCCTACAGAAATCTTATACTTGGAAATGTCCCTACTGAGTGTAAGGAAAATCTATATACTGAAGGTAACTACAAAGACCCACAGCAGAACTTTAAGGAGGAGTGACCTAAGTATTTTACAGGCCAAACGCAAGTTCAGGATTCCTACTCCAGCAGCTAAATCCGCTCATGCACAAAGACTTCCACTTTTTCTGTGTTCTCATGTATACAATGAAGTTATTAAAAAGTGCAACATAAAAAATCTAACTCTGAAACAGTCAAAAAATAAACTAACCTCCTGGCTGCTGAGCCTATCATATAACGAAGCTGAAAAATTTATTACCGTGGAAAAATGAAGCTAAAACGAATCTGCCGCTCACATACTTTATCTTGCAACTCTCACTATAACATCTTCACGTTTACACTCACACACACATTTACACTCACATTTATACACATATTCACACCCACATTCATATTCACAATCAAACACTCATATTCATATTCACATTTTTTCTAACTTTCACACACTCACAGTAACAAATTACCTAGTAACAAATTTCACTGCTTTCGGCATTTGTTTTCCTATAATTTAATTTTTGTTTGTAATTGATTTGCTTAGTAACCGAACATTTTTTGTCAAAAATCTTTTGAATGGTAAACCCTCAATATTGGTACCCAAGATACAGGCTTGCCTAGTTTGGGGCCAATGTAATAAAAATATATGTAATACTGTTCTTTATTAAATAAATTATTATTATTATTATTATTAATAGACTACCTACAATGCATGCAACTGACGTTTACATTAAGGTATAGCCAGAGGCCAGAGCTGTAGCAAAGGGTTAGCTCATACCGAGACGCGACTCAATCCGACGCTTTTTTTTTCTGGGGCTGGAAAATCATCCAATGATTTCTTCCGCTCTCGAGCGGCAGGGCATGTCAGACTTTTACTGACATGCTATGTTAGTGCGCAGGGGGCGCGGTAACTCTGTGTTTCGAATTTATCCGTGACCCCCCGGGGGCAGGTATCGGCCATGACGGGCCCCGTCCTGTGTTGCTGACACAGCAACACTGGACACTTTTCCGACAGTAAGTATGTATGTTCGTTTATTTGAAAGAGTATGTGTGTTTTTTCTGTACGCCCTGTGTTTGAGCCCTGCTTTGTAACTGTTGCTGTTTGAACGTAACGTTTTTGTAAAATAGCTAGCGGTTATGCAAAAACGCTGATTATGCAATTTATCTGCGACATTTACATTACTTGCCTTGTTAGTCACTCAGTATGTATGGGTCATATCTTGCAACTGATTTTTAAAACGGTTATCCCGTATTTTGCTTATACACCAAACAGTTTATAAACCAAACGGTTTGGATGAAAATGCACGGTTAGCTAAGTATCATCATTTTCATTATTATTAGATATGGCGGACTCCTAAAGATGGCGGATCAATTGTTTTTCATGCACGCCCATGATATGGGTAATACCCACATCATGGGTAATACCCACATCATGGGTAATACCCACATCATGGGGGTGCATAAAAAAATATTATTGAGATGGCAGTACAACATAGAACTTTATTTCATCATCATCATCAGCCTATAGCAGTCCACTGCTGGACAGAGGCCTCTCCAATTCCTCCGGACCTCTGAGCTCCTTCCCTCCGGACCTCTGAGCAGTTCAGATGTGTTTTTAGAGCCACCACATTATTATTTTATGATTTTTTATCTAAAATATCGAAAATAAATTCCGTTAATAAATTAGGAGTGCATAACCATACAAGAGGTCACCGCGCCGGGCGATTCGCCGGTCACACATATACGCTGCGCGTGAGTCTTGCGTAAACTTACTACTTAATGACCCCGCCTCCAAGCGGTAATCACTTCACCGACTAACAGCAATTCATTAATGATCTCTGTGGTCATACTTGTGTGTGCGTCTTTACGGTGAAGCGCGACAAGCACGGATATATTTGCGAGAAGCAGACAAACGGAGGTCAAGTTAAAATTGACGGAAAGCTGTTTAGTATCGCATTGTCGATAGCGACCACTTTGTCTTGACCCGTGTAAAACTCAGCGTAAGCTCGGCGAGTCTCGCCTCCCAACAAACTCTGGGCGCCTGGTATTTCCTAAAAAGAAGTCATTCAAACATAAAATGCCTCTTGAAAGCTCGCCGCCGCCGCCGCTGCCTACCCCAACAACGCAGCCTATGACGCCGCTTTTTAGCACCCCGCAGCCTCCGCTCTTCACACCCCTTAGTTCTTCAGAACCAAACCTCAATGCGAACAACACGGATTCGCCTACAGATAATCTCTCCCCTGCCATAACGTTTCGTAACGTGAAGCGCAAACGCCAACCTGATGACGAGGAAAATAGACTGTCCACCTTTATGTCTGATATTAAGGAGTTATTTCGTGAACTCAAACAACAGCAGGAGGAGAGGTATGATAAGCTCTATTCCTTGATAAACCAAGTTCGCGACACTGTCGATAATATGGCCGCCAACTTCAACGAACTAACTTCGCGAGTTGAGTTTTTGGAAACTGAACGTAAAGAAAACCTGTCCTACATCCACAACTTAGAGGCTAAACTGGAACATTTTGAACAGAGCTCCAGGGCAACATGCCTAGAGATTCGCAACGTTCCGGTTTCGAAATCTGAAACAAAGACTGCTCTCCTAAAAACTGTAACTGTAACGGGCAATCTGATCAACTTACCAATCCAGCCATACGAAATTAAAGATATTTATCGTATTCCAACGAAAGATCCGGCGAACAAAACTATCATAGTTGACTTTACCACAGTCCTGCTCAAAGATGATTTCTTAGAAAAGTTCCGCAAACACAACAGGGACAGTTATAAGTTAACAACGGAGCACCTGAAAATTAGTGGCCCTGCCAAGCCTATTTTTGTCTCTGAAAACCTAATTTCAAGAAAAAAGAGACTATTTTTCCTGGCACGCGACGCAGCAAAGTCAAACAACTATAAGTTCTGTTGGATAAAACACGGCAAGATCTTTGTGCGAGAGAAAGAGGGATGCAAACATTTTGAAGTAAGGGATGAGAATGACCTCTCGACCATTCTAAATCCTAAAGCGTGACTAAGCCTCAAATTCCCAATAACCAAACTACCGAATGTTGTTTTCTTCCGGTTATTGCGCCTCATGTACTGCTTTTGTTTGTATTATTGTATGTTATGTTTTTTATTTTTTTTATTTTTTATTATTATTAATACTACTAACTACAATTCCTATCGTACTATTACACTACTTAACACACATGAACACACCACTACACACTCCATTACACTATATTACACAAACCATAAACTTCTCAAACATACTTTTTATTTTTCTTTTAATAGACAGTTACCCAATATTATTGCATATTACATTACTACTTTTCATGAGCAAGGTAAAATTATTCCTATTCAGCGCAAGAAAATTGTTTCACATTTTATTAAACCAATAAAAAATGGATGACCTAAACATAATAAACTCAGAAATTGAGAAAATTTCTGTATCCGACTGTTTAATCTGCACCCCAGAGACCAGTTGTAATTATCTGTGCAAACCGGAGCGCACCCTTAAAATCCTACATGTCAATATTCGAAGCATAAACTGTAATTTTGACAAGTTATTGTTATTATTAAGTAGACTCAATTTCACACTTGATGCTATTATACTATCCGAATGTTGGCTTAGCAAATGTCCAAACTGTCCTTCTATAACTGGTTATAATTTTTACTCATCTTCGTTTTCAAATCAGAATGATGGAGTCGTTGCCTACGTCAGAAATGATCTCCAGTGCTCTCTTGAAACTCCCACTATCAGGGACGCAAATTGCCTGGTAATGAAATTCTCGGACAAAGCTGCAGTTATCGCTTTATACCGTTCTCCATCGGTTAAAGACCTCACTCCGTTTTTCAGTAGTCTAGATATATTGTTACAACAGTTAGGAAAATTTAATACTATTGCTCTGGTGGGAGATATTAACATAAACATTGCCCCAGCTAGCTTGGACCCTAATACAGACGAATACTTAAATATTGCAGCATCTCACGCTATGCTTCCCGCACATGCACTACCCACTAGACTAGCAAATTGCCTCGACCATGTCATGCTGAAAACCAGACATACTGCCACTACCATAGTCCTTGACTGTGATCTAACAGATCATGCTCCTGTTCTACTTTTCTGTAAACCGGATATGTTAATAACTGCTCCCAAGCGATTATTCACAAAAATTGACATAACAAAAGTTAAGAATGACATTGAAAAAACAGACCTTTCTCACATACTCAAAATTAATAATCCTAACCTTGCTGCTGATACCCTTGTGTCTATCCTATCTTCGTCTATTACTCGGCATACCACGTCCTCGATTATATCAAGTAGAAAACGTATCATCAAGCCTTGGATCACACCTGGCCTTCTGAGATGCATCCGTCATAGAGACATGCTCAATAAAACATTCAAAAAACATCCAGAAAATGATACCCATAAAATTGTATTTCTTCGTTATCGTAATTATTGTAATAATTTACTAAAAAAATTAAAACGTGACTATGAGAGATCAGAATTCCAGAGGGCCAAAAACAATCCGAAGGCAACGTGGAAGCTTATCAAAGAAATATCCCATTTCGACAGGGGTAAATCTTCTCCCACCGAATTGTTAAAGTGTGGCGACGATCCTCTTCATTCTCTCAATATTATTAACCACTACTTTGCCAATGTAGGCAGCAATCTTGCTTCTAAATTCTCACTATCTTCTCTTTCTGACTCAGTTGACTCTTTCTCCTCTCCATTACAGTCTATGGCTTTGTATGATGTAAATGATGTTGAAATAGAAAGCATCATACTAAATCTTAAAGATAAATGTGCTGTTGGATATGACGGTATCTCGCCCTTAGTCATTAAAGCCACCAAAGACACTATTATTCCAATACTTGTCCACATATTTAACTTGTGCATATGCCTGGGAACCTTTCCTGATGTCTTTAAAACTGCCATAGTTCATCCCATATTCAAAGGGGGAGATAGGTACGTCGTTTCCAACTACAGGCCTATATCCGTACTTACGACACTTTCAAAAATCTTTGAAAAAGTCATCAATGCGAGACTTGTAAAGTTCCTAAACAAATTTAATATCTTGGCCGACAATCAGTTTGGATTCAGAGCAGGAAAATCTACCGAAGAAGCTACCTTAGAACTTACAAATTCAATAGTCGAACACCTTAATAATAAACAAAAAGCAATCGGTATCTTCCTAGATTTATCGAAGGCGTTCGATACTGTATCTGTCCCTAAGCTGATAAACAAACTGGAACGAATTGGCATACGAGGAAATGCCCTCGAAATCTTTCGCAGCTACTTGACGGGAAGGAAGCAGGTTGTTAAAGTCGAATCTTTTATAAGTACACCGGAAGACATGTCATTTGGTGTGCCTCAGGGTAGCGTATTAGGGCCCACTCTTTTCCTTATCTACGTCAATGAACTGTGCCAGCTATCACTTCCAAACACAAGAATCATTACTTACGCGGATGACACAGCTCTTATAACGCATGGTAAGGACTGGCCTGATACTCGTGAGAGTGCGGAGATCGCTCTGAGTTTGGTCATGGATTGGTTAATCTCAAACCTACTCACACTCAACATTGCAAAGACAAAGTTCATCCCCTTCACACCAGGAATTCTTACACAACCACCAACGTCATTTCAGATCAAAATCCATGTTTGTTCTCATACTGTGGGCACCATATCCTGCAACTGTGCCCATATAGAGCGCTCCGACAACATTAAATATCTTGGAATCACATTGGACAATTGCCTAACGTGGAAAAAACAGGTTGACTCTGTGGTGGTCCGTGTTAGAAGACTTATATACGTGTTCAAAAAGCTCAGGGCGGTTGCCGACTTCCCATGCCTTATATTGATCTACCTCGCACTCGTCCAGTCAGTCCTTGGTTACTGCATTACAGTATGGGGATGTACACACAAGACTATTATTCTGCGCTTGGAGAGAGCACAAAGAGCAGTGCTAAAAGTATTGGCCAAGAAACCTGCCAGATTCCCAACGTCGGAACTTTTTTCGCTCTGTAACGTCCTCACAGTTAGACAGTTATTTATACTTCAAACTGTTATCAAGAAGCACGACCTCACGAAGTACGACCCACAATACTTCTCTAAAAAGCGACGTTCCGACACAGTTTGCCAGGTACCTTTCTCCAGATTGGCATTAGTAAGACGCCACTTTAACTACTTTAGCCCTAAAATCTACAATAACATAAATAGAAACATTAAAATCTATCCCCTAACAAGAATCTTAGTTAGAAAAAAACTGTCAGAATTGCTAAAATCCTACTCCTACGAAGCTACAGAAAAACTTGTGTTAACATAACGCTTACATTACTGTAACATCAATATTATTACATAAACACCACCTGCCCCCGCTCACGCTAAATACTAGCATTCCCCACAATACACAAACACACACCCTCGCTCACACACACCCTCACTCACTCACACACACACACACACGCACACACTAACACACACACACACACACACACACACACAATAGTTAGTACCTTTATTCTTTTTTTTTTTTTTTTTTTTATATAAATTTCTTTCTCTCTAATAACTAGTCTGGAATAAATGAACCATACTTTTGTCCTGGGCGTTGATAGCTGCGCCACAGTTTTAACTTTTGTAGCTATCTTCGTTTCCTTTTGTAAATATGTATCCTGATGTTTGTTCCAAATAAACTATTATTATTATTATTAATTGCACGCCATTCATCTCGGTTCACGGCAACTCTCATCCAGCTGCAATTACCACCCTGCGAAGATCATAGCTCCACGTAGCCTGAGGGCGTCCTACCTTACGTTTGCCGATTCGCGGTCTCGTCAAGAACACGTCTACCCCAACGATCATTAGTTCTAAGGCTAATATGACCAGCCCGTTGCCGCTTCAGCTTGCTTATTCTGTGAGCTATGTCGACAACGTTGGTTCTCTGGCGGATCACTTCGTTCCGTATTCAATTCGAACTTTATTTACCACTTACATAAAAAAGGTAGACGTTTCAGTAAGAAAAATTCGAATAGGTACACCTATACGCATTCTCTCACTCTATTGCTTCGCATGCACCTCGATGCTTCGCAGGTAGACGTGCAAGAGCGGCAGCTTCACAATCACGATATTGCGCTTCGCAACGCAAAGCAACTGTCCCCTACTCCTACGTACCCAAGTCAGCATGATTCCGTTGTGATAAAGAGAGACGGAGCTATAGAACGAATAGCACTATCTCTGTTTCACGATGAATTCATGGTGGCAGTCAGACATCATAGTAACGGGGCCGATCAAGTCAAGCATCGCATCGTCGAGTACTGTCGCGGCTCAGTGGGGGCTACCCTAATATTGGCTCACGTCTCTATATTGTTACAATATGTATTCGTAATAGAATTTGCAAATAAGCTTACAAAACTTAAAAAGATGCCATTACTAGGCGTCGTTTTGGCAATATTAAAACGGATGCACTACTACGGTGATTTGCCTTAGACTATGAAATAACCTTTCATAGTCTAAGTGATTGATATCTAACATAGGTACCTATAGAATAGAATAGAATAGAATACTCTTTATTATGTACACCATATAAATACCTACCACCACACCACCACCACCACTTTTTTTCTCAAATCTTGGTGCATATGTTTTGGGTAAGCTGCATTTCTCGTATAAATCAATAAGGGGTAATTAGGAAATTTTGGTTATATTTTAGTAATCTATGAAAGTATGTGATTAATCGGAATTTAACCATCTATTTTTAATTACCCCAACAGAAGTAGGATAAATCGGTATGGCTAGGTTTTTGTTTTCCCATAAAATTTTAATGATTCATGTGATGTGATATTCTTTGCTAAGGTTATTCTTGACAAAAGGTCCAAGTAAAGTTCTGAATAAAAATTGACAGCAGTTAACATGGCTTTGCTGCTATTATTCTTGATTTTCCTTAGGTGTTCCCAATTACCCCACTTTTAATCACCCTACCTATGCATAATTACAGCTTTCTAGTACTGTTAGTCTCTAAGCTAAGCCGCGGACGGACAGACGAACATGGCGAAACTATAAGGGTTCCTATGAGGAAAACGGAACCCTAAAAATACCATAAGGCTGTTTAAACTTTTATTTTAACTTTTGGCATGAGATACTTTTATTAATCTATTAATAAACACCTATCTTCGTTATCTTTCTGGCTCTTAAAGATCGGTGGAGTTAGAAAGGTGAATAGGTACCTGAACTCTCGGCGGTGTAACTATTGCCTTCAAAGCGCATCTTGCACTGAGCGACGTCCATGAAGCAGTGATTTAGGAACGTAAGCCTGGGCTCCCTGGCTTGCGTACCGGGGACCCCACACACTGGAGCATAATAATCTGGACATTTCTGGAAGAAGTACAAATATTTATGTACTTACACGCCGTCACCACGTTGCACTTAATCGGGTATTTCAGAAACACTATGTCAAGTTTTGTTCTTCTTATAGAAAAAATAAAAACCATGCACTCTACGATAATTTAAATTGTTGGCTTCAGCAGTTTGTGAGAAGAGAAAGACTACAAATGACGTATTTGTCAGGTCATTCAAATGACTATCAAGCCCACGGTTACCGGTTGGTCGAGTTAGATGACAGGTATTGATTTAAATCCAATTATAAACGTCATTTAGTTACCTGTCACCGGTACACTGTGCCTGCCCCTGCAGCGTTCAGTCCACCGTGCAATAGCCACGTCAATGCCGATAATCCACCGGCGAATCAGATTTGATAATTATTTTGAAGCAAGAACCAAACGCGTATTTGATAATTACTAGCTTTTTCCATATGGTCGAACTTGTGATGAATAACATTGAAAATTAGGCCTTATGGGGAAAAACTAGTTACACGGTTTTGTCGGTTTGCCTAAGACAAATAGCAGCAGCATTTTAATGTATATATGTATTGTAATGATGTGTACATGTGTCATATTTGGAAAACCAAACAAGGCGTTTAGCACCATACCAAATCGTCGCTGATTCATCATCATTATGTACTCGTATTTATACCCTCTCACGAAGAGGCCTGTGCCCCAGCAGTGGGGACATTAAAAGGCTGAGATGATGATGCACTCGTATTAAAAAAAATAAAAAAAAGGCCAAGTGCGAGTCGGACTCCGCACGAAGGGTTAAAAACGACAAAAAGATCATGAATGTAGTATGGGAGCCCCACTTAAAGGCTATCCCACACAAGCGCGTTATTATCGGTCGATAATATCGCATGCGGTATTGCGATAACTTCCTATACTTCCATTGCGGCGTTATTATCGCAGCAGTGTGTAACTACATGACCATCCTAATACAAAATGTACTGAAAACAGATATCGCAATAACGCATGCGATATTATCGACCGATAATAACGCGCCTGTGTGGGGGAGCCTTTAATATTTTTTTAATCTGTATTTTAGTATTTTTTGTTTTAACGGCAACAGAAATACATCATCTGTGAAAATTTCAACTGTCTAACTATCACGGTTCATGAGATACAGCCTGGTGACAGACGGACAGACGGATGGACAGCGGAGTCTTAGTAATAGGGTCCCGTTTTACCCTTTGGGTACGGAACCCTAAAAACAGGCCAAGTGCGTGTCGGATTTCGCACATTCAGGGTTCCGTACCAAATATTGGTATTTGTTAGTAAAATATACGTAATAAAAAATTTAAAGTTCATAGGTCAATGGGAAGAAAAAATTCGTCGGAACAAAATTTTGTGACAGATGACGGACAGAGAGACAGACGAACAGACGGACACGTGAGTAACAGTAATAGGGCACCGTTTGGACCCTTCGGGTACGGAATCCAAAAAGTATGTCTAAATTTCAGCTTTGTGAATAGAACCTCACTCGAGGCCCAAACTATAACGGGTATGAGTACTACGTTCAAAGTAAAATATGTTAACACTAATCCATTCCACAAATTTTGTTAATCATAAAATAAGCAATGTCTGGCGGCTCTTGGATCTTACTCTATTACATCTATTATTGATTTTTGTAATCTTTTGTAAAATAAAAAACTTTTTTACAAAAAAAACAACCGACTTCCAAAAAAAAACACTAAAAATTAAAAAATAACTTTAATTTCGGAAGTCGGTGTCAAATAGCGAAGAAGTAAAATACAAACACCGACTTCCGAAATTAAAGTTATTTTTTAATTTCTAGTGTTTTTTTTTTGGAAGTCGGTTGTTTTTTTTGTAAAAAAGTTTTTATTTTTCACTTTTTAGTTGTTATACTCCAGAACTAAAAACCCCAATAACATGGAACGTGGAATTTAAACATTTGGAGAACACCAAAACGTCATCGACGTATACGTATTTTTCGCTTTTGTTCAATTTCTCAAAAAGCGCTCAATCAATTTCGATAAAATTTCTATGGGACCACCTCTGATGTATGACCTACCAAACAAAAAAAGAATCATCAAAATCTATTCACAAGTGGCAGAGAAATCGCGTAACATACATACAAAAAAAAAAAAGACGTGTGGCACTCGGAGACTGCCGCGGTAAAGCTAGCATAGCATTTTTTATCAAGTTATGCAATTATAATTATTTATTTATTTTATTTATGCAGTTTTTTTTTTGTTTTTTTTTCTTTAATATTAATTTAAGTTCTTCTTTGGCGTAACAAGATAAATATCATCATCGTCATCGTCATCGTCATCGTCATCGTCATCGTCATCGTCATCGTCATCGTCATCATCATCGTCATCGTCATCATCATCACTATTCATCGATAGATGGCAAAACTAAAAAGTATCACCGCTGTGCCGGTCGGAGTGAGGGGTGTTTTTTTTTTTTTTTTGGGGGGTTGGAAATCATCCTATGACTTCTTCCGCTCTAGGGTGGAGCGGAAGGGTGTGTCAGACTCTTACTGACTAAAACCCACCCCTGTTCCTCCCTGCCTCGAGTGCCCGGGGGCGAGGTAACTCTTTCGAATTTATCCTCCACCCCCGGGGGTTTCATTTTCGTTACGAAATTTCTGGATTCGGTCTCCACGCTCAAGGCCCGCGATAGAAGCTATGCAATAGCTTAAAAAAAACATACAGACGAATTGAGAACCTCCTCCTTTTGGAAGTCGGTTAAAAATATGTTTAAAAAGTTATTCCTCTTTATAATAATTTAGATTAGTAGGTGATACTAATTAAACTTGGTATTTAAAAAAAATCTGTAAGTACGAGTACCTACAGGATCTTGGTCTATTATAATGAAATATTTCCTTTCAACGGGACGATATTATCAACATGGCTGCCAGTCAGGATGTCCGTTCCACATTCGCGCTAATATGCGACCGGATGAGCTTTTAGTTATTTTTAGCTTATTATATCTCTAGAATCCCGTATTTATATTTAATCTGTCTTACTTACAGTTGGACATTTATGAAAGCAGGTTTTCAATGTCGGAATATGCCAATAATCGTAACTGATATTCTTCGGAATCTTGGTCCAAGGTTCAAACACTTTTATGGGCCCGAAATTCTCTACCAGTCTCCTTCGTGTAGACTCGTTGAGCTTCGACTGCATATCCCTAAGTGGGAGATCTACATAATGCGTAGCGGCAAAGAAATTACGGATACTTTCGTTTATATTCCGAGGGTCTATCATCGACCTCACTACAATAAGGTTCTTTGTTTTGAAGGGGTAATTTGGTCCATTCACTTCGGATGTCTCAGTAAATTCTTCCTCATCAGACATTTCGTAGTCTTCTTCATTTTCTAAGTTTGAACAGATAAAGAAATCAGTGGCAGTAAATTGTACTTCACTGCCACAGTTATACCTGTTCAGGCGGCATTGGTTCTGGAACGTTCTGATCTTGAATCCATCGCCATCTGGTCTTATACCACACACCGGGCCTCCAGCCTCTGTACACTTGCCACAGTCATTAATAAACTGAACATGTTCAATGTTGTCTGATTCTGTCGATGACTCATTGTTGCAATGTTTCATACTTATAAGTCCGTAGGCTGCAACAAAATGAGAGAGGTAGTAAGTGCGGCAGCAAGATCATTAAATATTAGTGTTAAGGCGCATTAGGCGAGGACGGCGGCGGCGGTGCCAGTGCTTTAAATATTTGAAGCGATGCACGGCGCGATCGATACGTACCTACAGTTGATAATAGTTATATCGTAGCACAGTTTTGTAAGCGCTGTTATACGTACCTACAGCTAAATACTGAATAATATTTGCATTTTTAGTCTTCGCACGGTTTGTGCATTTAGCCAGTGTCAAGTTAAGAAAGTATTTATATTTAGATACAGCATGATGTCACTATTTTCCCACTACAATGCAGATGTAACACATTCTAATATTTTTGCAATATTTGGCAGCAAATGAATCGAGTCAGCCTTCTCGTCAAGCTGCGCTGAGGTAGTCAATATAACGACAAAATTCTTAGTTTTATTTTACCGAGATCGCGCCTGTTTCAATGATTCCACATATTGTCCAGTTGCTTAGACACTTGAGACACAAAACTACACCAATTTTACATCACAATATCCACTAGGAATCAATTTGCGAATAATTAAAGTAGCCACTGAACTTCACTCGAAAAAATCCTGCCAAAAAAAAAACTCCTATTGTAATTTGTTCTGGTGTACCATAAAGAGTAGATCTATCTATCTATTTTGTATATTGACAAGTAATGGCTCTTGAAAGTAGGTTTCATTGTGTTTGCATTTACAACACGCTTTCTGTCTGAGTTAATTACAGTTCTGTAAAAATGCTCATCAACTCAGGCAAAAGGAACCCTAATGGTGTAACTTCCTGTAGGTATCTGTGGGTCCATCACAATTGGATATTCATGTAATTTTTATATTTGTTAAATTAAATACTTATCAGCTCTAGAAGACATAGCTATACTTGTATATGAAAGAATTTTTAAAATATATTCATTAGGAAAGTTGTTATATAGAAAAAGAAGTCCGATATACAACATAGACTCTGACGTCAAAGTATTATTTATTTATTTATTTATAAAAGGTAGCTTCACAGCTGACAATAAGTAAACATAAATTGGATAATTCTAAACAATACGCCAATTAGGAAGCACACAGATAAAACAATAAGCATAGAAGAGAGTGACATGAAGTATGTATAGTTTGTGCGTGTGTGTATTTGTACGGTGTGGATTTCTGTGGATGTGTGTGATGATGTGTATATGGGCGGTTTTCAAAAAAAATGTTCGTTGCGTAATGGAATTCCACCCAGAAAGAAAAGAACAATATTGAATTTAAACAAATTATCGGCTAACGAGTTATATCATGATTTAAAAAATAATAAAATTTAATATGATATGTTTCTAATTTAACGAGAAATACATATTTTAAGGAAGGATGGTAACTAAAAAGTTCCGTTACGTCACAAAGTTTAGATTGGTATTAAAACTCAGTGGTAAATCAAATAAAATTACTTTTTATTATAATATATTTTAACAAGAACAGTCTTCAATATCACAAACTTTTATTTAGTAATTTAGATAAAGTCAACATTTTTTCTACGAAAACTATTCCTCTACGTTACTTTATGGCACGTTTCATTGCACAGTCAAGCCTCTACTTTGGCACTTTTCTATAAAATATTTATATAAAAAATTATGTTTCATAAAACTTTTAAATAATATTATTATAAACAATTTAAATCAGAGTAGTAATCATATGAGAATATTTTTAAATTAAATCTAAATATCACCATGAAAGTAGGACAAGTGACGTTAATAGAACAAATCGTCACGTTTAGGAATTATAAGGCACAGTTTACATTACTTGGAATTAATCAATTTTAAAACGTACATCGACAATCAAGTAATCAAAAAATTTTAAACAAACGAGGAACTGCATTGCCTGTTACAGCTGGCTGTTGTTCCGTTGGAGCCAACTGCTGTCTAGCTGCGGCCTCCCCTTGTCCTAATGACTTCTTCTTGTTTTCTTTTTGATTTCTTTTTTGTTCTCTCCACCGCTTTCGTCTGGCATCTTTTTCTTCTTCAGTTAGTTCGTTTATCTTCTTAGAATGCTTCTTCAGTCTTTTAAGTTCCTTTTTTTATGAAGTTCGTGCTTTACTGGATCCTGTTTTATTTTTTCCCTGTATCTTTTAGACCGCTCCGCTGCCGTCAACACCATAATCTGGTAAACAAAATTAGTCTAAAGCTGCATAATTTACGTTTTAACTATCTAAAATAGTGATTATTACAAAAATCTGTAACTATTCGATCGATCAAATTATTTAAATAAACCTTAATGCTTTACTATTACTTTTCACTAAAAGTAAACAATCAATCTCTCAACAATTTAAAAACGTTTTTTTTATAGTTAAACTATTCTGATTGTAAAAAGTATATCGACATGTGTAAACCATGCTTTAAAATACCACTACGTCACATTTGGCGTTCCGCTAGTACAAAACGTAGCGTAATGGACGTGACGTATGATGTCTTCACAAAAACAAACTCAAGAAATCAACAGTTTAAATGTAATTTAGGGAAATGTTCCACTTAATTCCGATTAAATAAACTTTTTTCTAATTAGCTATGAAAAGTTATAAGTCAAACAAACATTACTTACTTAATAAAATCACGTTCGTAGTGGAAAATGAGAACAGGACTTCGTGACGCCCGACCGCTCACACTCGCTTTTAGACAAAACTGCTGTCATTTAACAAATATGGCGGACATTTGCGTTTTAAAATGTTGCCAACACTAAAAGAATACTCTTAGTTTATTCAATTTTCTACTCAAAATCAGTAAACTAGTGTAGCGTATATGGAATTTTCCATCAACGTTATTTTGAGGGACAAGATAAAACGTGTATTTTAAATAATTTTGCACTCTAGCACCTTATGAATTAAGTTTATTATTCAATTTAGATCATATAACCCTGCCAAATTACATAAAATTACTGAACAAAAGGTCGGATAACAGTGATATTTTAAGTTCGAAACTTTACAAAACCTGCGTGGGACACGTCAAAAATCATCTTTCATTTTCCTGATAATTATTGATTTTATCAATATTAGACAGATTTTTGTACTTCTGAACATGTTAATAATACATTTTGAACGTATTTTGTCATTTTCTGATTAAAACACTGAGTTTGAACTGCATTTGACTGAAGAATAGAGGCTTAAGGTCGTAGGACACGCAATTTTCTTATGAACATTTTTTTTGAAAAAGACCCATATGTATGACTAACTGGCACTACAGGCGTAACTGGGCCTCTCGCGTTTGGTCTAACATAAGGATGATCTCCTTTTTAAGACGGTTCCGAGTGATATTGAAGAGGTCCAGAGTTGGAAACTTGTCATTATATAATGCTGGTAGTCGCAAGAAAGGTGACATCTTCATATAATTAGTGGAAGCCGAAGGAACAGCTAACAGATTGGTATGTCTAGTACGTTTAAGTGGGACGTTAAAGTTAATTTTGCAGAGCAATTGTGGGCAGTCAAATTTATTATTAAGTATGTCGTATATATTAACACCATGTCATTTATCTGTCGTCTCTCTTCCAGAGTATTAAGTTAAATACACCTGCCATAAAAAACTGTGTTTTCGCGAGAGCTACAGATGTATTTGTTCAAAATTTTTCTATCTTATATAAATAATTTTGATTTTGTTTGCACTCTTTCACACAGTATTCTATTCTTGCATATTTAATGATTGACTGCTCAGAAAACTTTTTTTTTTTCATGCATTTTTGTACAACGATTGATATAAGTTCAAATATATTTATACATAGACAAGTAGGTATAGCAAGTGACAAAATAGAAATATGTAGTAGATTACGGATGAAGCAGTGTCTCATGTTAAGAAAGCCAAAGCCAAAGTTGATGAATAGTTTGGATATATTTAAGAGTTTGCTAAAGGAGGGATAAAAAGGCCACATTGAGCAAGTCCTCTGAAAATTAATCATTTCCCAAATTCGCGGCAGATGATACGCTATATGAATTGTGCGCAAGAAATATAATAAGTTATCATTTTATGCTTTTTAATTCTGTTTAATTATTTTCCTTTATGCACCGAGGGGATGATGAAGCAGTCTGTCACGTGATTTTAAAATTTTACGAGACTTTTCATAAACTAACGGATTCTATAATTACCTAGTGACATAACACACATAAAAAGTAAAGACGAATCAATTGACACCTTATTTATTAAAATTTAACAAACTCAAAACCGTTCTTTCCTTTTCCGTAAATAGGATAAAAAACAAAACCATCAAAATCAGTTCAGCAGTTAAAGCGCTAGGGTGCATAGTTAAGCTGACAAATCGTTCGCATCCCCCTGACGCGACGCGGCATTGTAAATTGCGACTGTAATCTCACGTAATGGCGGAAATCCCTTTAGACCCCGGGGTCTTACCACGATAATAAAGTTACCCTCGACTCTCTTCAGTCAACTTTGTGGGTTCATAGCAACAGGTTGTGACCCGATTGTCTACTGTTGCTACGGCAACTGAAAAGTTTTATGTTAAAATTGGGAACTTTTTAGGTAAATATAACTCATGTTTTTGAAAAAACTGAGTTACGCGCTCTTGCTATGACAATGAAACTTAGTTACGCGCTGTTGCTATGAAAATAAAACTGAAATAGGCGCTGTTGCTATGACAATAAAACTGAGTTATGCGCTGTTGCTATGAAAATAAAACTGAGTTACGTGCTGTTGCTATGAAGATAAAACTGAGTTACGCGCTGTTGCTATGACAGTAAAACTGGGTTACGCGCTGTTGCTGTGCCAATAAAACTGAGTACGTGTGTTGCTATGGCAATAAAATTGAGTTACGCGCTGTTGCTATGAAAATAAAACTGAGTTACGCGCTGTTGCTATTACAATAAAACTGAGTTACGCATTGTTTTTGTCGTTAAAATTGTCGTGTTTCACTTGTTAACGCCTTGTCATTCGATTCCTTATCAAATCTCACACGTAACATAATTTACCAAAAAAAAAAGTGTAGCTCTCCGGGAATGCCGACAGAAGTGAAAACTTGAATAAAATGCGCAATGCGCCTAAAGAAGTTTTCACTTCAATTGCGTAGCTGTGTCGGTGTCGGTGTCGGTGTCGGTGTCGATGACGGTGTCGGTGTCGATGGCGAGTTCAATTGTTTTTTCCCGTCACAAAAATGCCCAACGCGACTAAAGAAGTTTTCACTTCAAAAATAGTTTGTGGTGTTAGAACAAACACTAATTGTTGTCAAGATAAACTTACCAATTTGTTTATGCGTTAGTGTTGCCTAATCTGTGGTGTTGCGTGGTTTACAGTTACGGGGGCACTTGCGGGCTGTACTAAGTATTCGGTATTATTAATTTATTCATCACAAGAGACAACCATTCAATAAAATAGGTACTTTTAATATCCCGCGGGAACCTTATTAAGTACTAAGATTTCGATGTCTTGTTGACATAAAAAAAAACTTTAAAATTTCTTACGAATTTAAATTAAAAAAATGTGTTTTTTTTTCTAAATATTATTATTAATAAATTTTAGTCGACGATGGAGCATGCTTGCCTAAAAGTAACCAATTCACTCTTGTTTTAAAGACCCCAAGGATACAGCTACCAGGAAACACAGACTTTGGTAGGGCAATTCCACTCCTTAGCTGTGATAATATAATGAAAATATTTCCAAAAAGTTTTGTCCCTTTTGGTAGTAATCTTAAGATAAGCTACGCATTCTAGCAGGAACTTAAGTTTGTAAAAGTCAAGATAAATAAATAGGTACTCTATTACAAATTACAGAAGGAGCTTAATTAACAGGGTTTAACAATGGGCAGTCTTATCGCTAAAAGCGATCTTTTCAGACAACCTTTGTGCGGATTTAGCAGAGAATGAGAAAAGATACGTCAAGTTTACATTTATTTTAAACAATTATTGAATCTAGATCAATGATATTTATATAAAAAAGAGGCAGATATGTTTCTAGCGCGCGCATAGTGAAGACTCGAAAACGTCCTAATTGGAATGTTTTGTCATAATATATGCCTCGACAAAACAATTGAAGCGCAACCATTCAAGTTAAGCTATCTCTTTCACTTACATGCTTATTCTATCTTTTGTACTATTCATTAGCGCAACTTGTCAACATGGATGCAACGCGAACAGATTGAACGTAACTTATTTATCTTGTATATCATTGATCTAGATACAAACGTTGGTACTTCAACAGAAGTGGGTACTAAGTTTCAGTTGGTGCCTTTTTAAATCAAATACGCTCGTAAGTTTTAATTTTGTTTCATTAATAAAATCTAATATCCATTATTCTGCATCAATTTTATCCTCAATTTATAATCTCAACACACGACTGCATTGAAGTGGTGCTTATAAACTTAGTGGAATCAGATTTGAGAGTCCAGTTCAACCGTTCGGAAAAATATTTACAAGTACCCTACAATACGCACAGGCATTGATTCAGTTTGACTTAAAAAAAGATTTTACGTTAAATATGGTGGTAAAAATATTCCCTCCGCCTGTAAAAGGGTTGTTTTTGCAAAATTGTCCCTTGATAATTATAAAACATCTTATTTATAAAACTCGCTAACCATAAGCTTAATTTAAACACTGATTAGCAAATTCTAAACTTAAAATAACTTACGCTACATACCTTTCTTCCGGGTAGAAAATCTTGAAATAAGATCCTGCTAATCAGTGTTTAAACTAATACATGTGTGATGATTAAACAATAGAGAAGCGGAGGTAGGTCCGTGCGGGTAGGTGTGTCACTAGACAGCTGTCACTCTTACTGAGCGGACGTACAACCGATATACTATTTAAAGACAACAAACTATTGTTTTATTAAACGATCTGTGCTTACCCCTGTGACAAGTGGACGTCACAACATGGTTTTTTAGGGTTCAGTACCCGAAGGGTCCAAACGGAGCCCTGTTGTTGTCACTCACGTGTCCGTCTGTCTGTCCGTCCGTCGTCAGTCACAAAATTTTGTTGAAAAGAATTGAACTTGAAATTTGGTGCAGATAATGTTTATATTATATTACGTACTTATACTTTAATGCAAAATCTGACCGCACTTTTTTCGCGGCCAGTTTTTTTTTATTTTATACATAAGGCACTTAGTGACCCAATTATGAAACTACTATTCTGCGTCTAACTCTAGATCTACGGGAAAAACTTTAAGATTTTCCTAATTTAGGGTTCCGTACCAAATCAGGAAATTATCAAAGAAAAAATCGTTAGGAGTTTTTTGTTTTAATTACAGTTAGTTAGGTAATTTATACGTTTGTAAATTGTTTTTAAATGTTTATAAATTAAGTATTCCGTGATTTGTATGAAAAAAATCTGATTTATCAATATATTGGTATTTTTTAGTAAAGTATACGTAATAATAAACATTATCACCAAATTTCAAGTTCTAAAGGTCAATGGGAAGTTAAAAAATTCTTCGTAACAAAATTTTGTGACAGACAGACATTTACGGAACCCTAATACACACAACATCAGGCATACGAAGCAGAGATGTAGACTTGTTTAAGGCTCAATTACACCTTCCGATTTCAAGGGAACCAATTTTGGAAATAGGAAGGTGTAATAGTTAGAATAGTTAGTGTCAGATTTAAAGAGATTGAAAAAAATAAAGTCCCGATTTGACTTCCTAAATTGTGTACGATTTAGGATAGTGTAATCGCATCACTACGATTTAGAGCTAAGTGTTGCCAATTTAACGACTATGTCGCTACAAATGGGCTATTAGTATTTTTTTATTTCTATTAGTGTTTAAATTATAATTTAATTTCCCAAGGTCCCATCCCAGAAAAAAAAAATAGGATTCCGTTTTTTTTTTTGGTCCGCTCCTGGTAGAATCAGTCTTAGAGACTTTCTAGCGACTTTTGATATTCTGTCTAGGGGCTTATTTGTAAGAGTTGGCAGCACTGCCGATTTATAATTCCGCTTCCTACTTCCTAGTTAGATTGTTCCTAAATTGGGTCCCTTGAAATCGGAAGGTGTAATTTAGACTTTAGATAAACTTTAACTCAATACTCGTAGACTAAACACATACCGAAGTCTCTACCGACTTCGAGACTTCCTTCTCGGGAAGGTCGCACCGGCAAGGGGTACTCGAAACGGTGATTTTCTAATAACGTAATAGAAGTCAAGTTGTGTACTCAAATCCACGATCTTTCTACGTCTCTGTTGGTAAATAAAGTGCTTATGTGTGTCTATTGATTTTAGTAAAACATCTCTGTTTGTTTCAACTCTGATTTTGAGAATCATTGGGATTGCTCGTTCCAAACAGTAAGCTACGGTTGGGGCCATGGGGGAGAGTCTGTTTAAAACTCCGGTAGCCCGTACAAACCTATTAAAGTTTGCAACTGTGTGTCGGGCGGTTACTATTATGAATATTTAGGTTACTACTCTCAGCGTTTGGAATTTTTTTTCTGCTCTTTGGCGGAATTCCAGAGGGTGACAGTTAGTGTGTTGTCTTCTATGTAACTTGTGCCAGTACCCTGAGCCGCTGCTTGGGACTGGTCAATCATTATTATAGGGCTGCTTTTATTACATTGGGTTTACCTGTAAAAATAATTGTATGTGTTAAATATGAATAAAAAAAAGTGTGTTTGTACTTATGTACGCACGAAAGAAGTTATACTTCTTTGGCGTTACAAGATAAAAAACCAAACTGTCACAAAGTTTACAAAAGGAAAACAATCATTCTTCATGAACCACAGACCATAGCTAACTTCAGGCTGTAGGTTTTTTGTGACGGTGTGCCCGCGTATCGGAAAAATGTGCTCTCATTATATTTCCCTAACGCGCCAAAAGAAGTATAACTTCAATAAATAAACTTCAGTTATATATTTGTTTTGATACTCTAGTCCGTGTAAACACACATTTTCTTTCGCTAAGTTCGATGCTCTTTCATTAGCTTATATTATATTTTCACTATTGGTAAAAGCACGATAAAAATATTAATTGTCCCTTCATTTGCTTAACTTTATAAATCATAGTACAACTTACTTTTCTTTCAATGTCACCAGTTTTCCAAATACACAGATGCTTGTGTTTTTCACCCTCCGAATCACTGCCGGCAAAATATTTTTGGCGAAGCAGGAAGAGGTTCACCAATTACATGCCCCTCATGTATCCGTTGAAGCGCCGAAAAACATTTCAAAGGGCCGACATACCAGACACCGTCTGCGTTCCAATCTCAATAAACATCATATTAAATGGAATTTGAGTTGGTACCTCTTTGTTATGATCTTAAAAAGGAGACACAAAATAAACACGCTGGCTGAAAAGTTTGACAAGTAAAATGGAATGCTGTTTTTTTATTTTAAAATCTGTCAGACATGTCTGTGGCCACAAGTCCATCAAATCATAACGCAAACTTTAAAAAAAAAACACCGTGCAGACACCCCTTCAAAATTCGAAACCTACAAAATACATTTTCATTTTGCTTGCCTGCCAGTGGTATTCGGTACGGTTGCATTGTTATAAGCCCAATTCGTCAATACTACACCTCGCAGGTATTAATTTTGCATGGGGCTTAAATCGGGGGGAAACGGGGGTGATATGGAATATTGTGCTCGTCTGGTGCCTGGGCAACGGGGAGATGGGTGGGCTTACATCTCCCCTTACCGTCTGGCTGCAGTTCCATTAGGGTGTCCTATGAAACAAAGGTGGTTTATACAACAATATTAGTTGATTGGTACATGCTGTTATTGATGTTAACAGTTAAGGATTAAAGTTACAAGGAGATAACTACATAGTGTATATAGTAGTTATGAATGACATTCGTACAGTTAATCTGTTATAATAGCTTGTTGATTTTGTATATTTTATATGTACTTAATTAAGTATAAGAAAATAAGTCAAAGGAAGATGACAAAGTTTATAATCTTCTTAATTAATTTCAATATGTGAGTGAGGTATTGAGCGATGAGTGATTTTAGTTAACAGATAAATTTCGTAGTGGCTAGAACTTAGATAGGAAGTGAACACAAAGGTGACAAACATCTCACAGTGCAAACTTAGGTGAAATGAGATGCCAATCCTTAGGAGCATAAACAATTGACAGCCCACTTCATCTAGTTTTCCCTGTGAGTTTTTTTTTTCTTTTGGTTTTGCACGCCTTCTGTATTTAACCAGTGTCACGTTTAGAAAGTACAGTTTTTTGATACAATAAACAGTCACTTTGTTTTCCATTAGAATACAGAATAGATGTAATACATTCTGATGTCTTGACCTTATTTGGTAGCAGATGTATCGAGTCAGCCTTCTCGCCTAGCTTCGCTGAGGTAGCCAATGCTAAAATAAAATTCTCAGCTTTATTTTTATCGAAATCGCACTTGTTTCAGTGATTCCACATAATTGTCCAGTTGCGTAGACTCAAAACACAAAACTATACCAATTTTACACAATAGGTACCTACTAGGAATCATTTTACAAATAATTAAAACAGCCACTGAACGTCACTCGAAAAAATCCCGCTTAAACCCCTTGTGAGATATTTACGGAATAGCACCACAGATTTTTAAATAAGTCGTAGGGTCTCCCAGCCCCTAAATAAATAAGGCCAAGGGCAGGAAGCGATGAATGAGGGGGAAAACGGGTGAAAACATTGTCCTTGAGCAAGTTCAAGTTCACTGGGTTTGTGGGTTAAAACACTTTTAATAATCAATAAATGGTCTTTTAATGGTCTATCTAAAGTTGGTTGGCACAATCGTGTAATTGCGAAGTGTTATCTATTTTATGTAATGTTGTACGCATTTTCTTTCTTGAAGGGCTTATTTTTCAATGGTAAGATAACTTTTATTTGAGGGTTAAATGTGGCGGCTTGACAGTGTGGGAAAATATGCCAAACGACCATAATTATTTATTCTACAGGTAAATGTTATCTGACAATTGAAATGACTTTCACCAATGATATTGTACACAAGATAATTATGTTATATTCATAGTTACCGTTTAAAATTACGTTGTGGTAGGGTAGGTGGGTATATTCATACGCGCGGGCCTGAAGACGGCGAGTACTGAGTAGCTCGCCGTCCGAACAGGACAAAGCCCCCTAGCCAAATAACTTTTGTATTAGCGCTAACGCTCTGCCCGGGGGTTGAGGATAAATTCGAAACAGACACCAGAGCAACCTCGCCACCGGGCACTAAGGGCAGGAAGGAACAGGGGTGGGTTTTAGTCAGTAAGAGTCTGACACGCCCTCCCGCTCCACCCAGAGCGGGAGAAGTCATTGGATGATTTCCCACCCCACAAAAAAAAAAAAAAAAAAAATTAGCGCTAACACTAACGCTTCGTGCAAAATGTATGGCAACCTACAGCATACCTGCGTTGAAAACTGTCATGTGACTCACGCCCAATAATGTCGTTGCCATACATTTTGCACGAAGCGTAGGGTTAGCCCTAATAGAAAAGTAATTTGGCTAGGGGGGCAGGCCCAAGAGTCGACGCGGACGGCGTGTTCCAAGCGCGCCTCAAAGAGATGTCAGCAATACGTGACGGGGCCCGTCAGGGCCGATGCCTGCCTGGGGTCGTGGATAAATTCGAAATAGAGTTATCGCGGCCCTAGGCACTCAGGCAACTGAAGGAACAGGGGTGGGTTTCAGTCAGTAAAAGTCCGACACGCCCTCCCAGTCTACCGAGCGGGTGAAGTCATTGGATGACTTCCCACGCCCACAAAAAAAAAGATATAATCATACCGATATGGTTCACATATGTTACGGTTTAAGATATTTATTCCTCAAAAAGAATACAATTCACTTATCATGAGAAATACAGGTTAATCTTAATACTAAAAAATACGAACTTATGAAGATCGGCGGGTACTCGTGAATAAGCTAATAACAATGCACAAACAACTTTTCTGTACCAAGTGGGTAACAAGAAAAAGTGGGTGTACTATTACATATCGTTTCTTGATGGCAAGTCAAATAGCAATTACACGTCGTTACATCAAACTAAATGGGCAAATATTTTGAATTTGTTAAAATTTATATAATATTAAAAGCTTAGTCTTTTATTTTATTTTCACCTTATTATTTATTTACAATTAGTAGTAGTTGGATAATTATAGTAGACACAAATGTAGAGGTAGCAGAAGTAACACCCTACTAATATTATAAATGTGAAAATTTGTAAGTTTGTATGCATGTGTTTCAATCACGCAAAAAACGGCTTAAAGGATTTGAATGAAATTTTGCACACAGATTAGAAGCTCCCACCATGCGGGCGAAGCCGCTGGCAGAAGCTAGTTGACTTATAAATAGTAGGAGATGTTGGCAAGTTCAACTATGAATAGTTCAAAAGATACTATCTTTGCTATCTGATATCTTTGAACGATTGCTCTTCAAATATTTTGTCGAGGCATGAATTTAATGATTTTGTTCTGTGGACTAAAGATAAAATATCCTAATTTGGACATTTTCGAGTCCTCACAATCCGCGCACTAGAAACATATCTGTCTCATTTTATATATTTATTATCATTGACTTTATAAACCATCAAACTGTTGTTTATTGCTTATTTTTTACCCGACTGTCACTAGGTAATGTTTTTCGAGAGTATGTTATGTATGTATGTGTATATGCTTGTATATGTCTATTTCTTTGGCATGCATTGTAGCCTATACGATCGAATGGATTTAAATAAATGAGGTATTATTAGTTGGTCTTGACCGCCGAAGTTATGCAAATGAATTTCGAAAAAAAAAATGGCGACCGCCATTAGGTAAGTGTTTTTTTTTTTTTTTGGGAGGTGGGAAAGCATCCTATGACTTCTTCCGCTCTAGGGTGGAGCGGAAGGGCGTGTCAGACTCTTACTGACTAAAACCCACCCCTGTTCCTCCCTGCCCTACGCGCCCAGGGGCGAGGTAACTCTTTCGAATTTATCCTCCACCCCCGGGCAGGCATTGGCCGTGGCAGGCCCCGTCCTTTGCTGACAACTCTTTGAGGCGCGCGTGGAACACTACGCGCCGTCGACTCTCGGGCCTGGTGCTGATCGGACGGCGAGTTACCCACTACTCGCCGTCCGCAGGCCCGGCGGGATTAGGTAAGTGTAGTCGTATTTATTGTGACCTAGCATATAATGGCATAAAATCTGTGATTGAACTAAAATAAATTCAACCAAGTGCATCAGACTGCTTGTAAGTAGTTAAGTAACTTGTTTGGGAACTTTTTAGTTGTTTTTTATCAGTCGGGTTTTTGGATATTTATATTTTTTTTTATTAAACTTTCCAATGTGTATAAGTCAAAGATTGCAGTTAGGTACATCAACAATATGATGGTTTCTCTTCTATTGCTAATAGGATTGAATCTCGACCGTAATGAAACATTGCTTCGTTGCACTAGGGATGCAGGGGGTGAAAATTACGCTATTGTGAAAACATAAGCCTCATTCTCTTCGGCTTAAATTGAGAATAATTGAGTAACTCGGACGACGCTTGTTGAATTTAAAAAAGAAACAGCACAGTCGTTAAAATGGTTGCATTTGACGTGTGTTTAGACTATAATTTTACATTCTTGTTTTATTGCAGGCTTATAATTAACTTGCACTGCACCTGAAGTTCAACAGTATCCATTCATTCTGTAATATCATTCAATATTTTCTTCACTAAAACTTTGTCAAAGTGTGTCAACAGTAACATCATTGTTCGTATTATAAAGCGATATCACCATACGCACTGCATAATGTGCCATTGTCAGATTCCTTCCGTGATATGTTATTACATTATTATTATCTACAATCGGTAGTCAAGTTCCGTCAGTTGTGGACCGAATTTCAAAATTCTTTTTTTATTCGAAAGAATTATACTCCCGAGGTGGTCCCATATAAATTTGATCGAAATTGCTTGAGCGCTTTTTGAGAAACTGAACAAAAACGAAAAATACGTTTACCTCGATGACGTTTTGGTGTACCTACTCCAAATGTTTAAATTCCACGTTCCATGTTATTGGGGTTTTTAGTTGTGGGGTATAACAACTAAAAAGTGAAAAATAAAAACTTTTTTACAAAAAAATCAACCGACTTTAAAAAAAAATACACTAAAAATTAAAAAATAACTTTTATTTCGGAAGTCGGTATCAACCTCTCGAACGGTCAGCCACAAACACTTAATTTTTAGTGTATTTTTTTTTAAAGTTGGTTGTTTTTTTTTGTAAAAAAGATTTTTTTAGTTGTTAGATATTCATGTAGATACGTTAAATTTGCAAACGATTTTTCGACCATTTGTTGTTATCTGATTGAGCTGAAATTTTGTATACCTTTAGTTCTGTTGACAATGCACTTTTATGGTAAACATAACCTGTTTCGACAATGAGGATTAGCTCCAGATAAAGGAACTGTTCAATGCTCAACACAAACATTTGGAACACAGACACAAAATTTTGTGGTTTCAATATGGTTTAGCTGAGTGATGCTGATCCACGCGTCATGTTCGTGAACGGGCGCCGTCAGTTGAGACTGGTCGTCTCTCAACTGCCACTGGCTTGTTTTAATCTTTTTTTATTTCTATTGTTAATGAATTATTTATTTCAGTTCATTGTTCTCATATACATATTAGAAGCAACAAGACATATGTAATGGTTTAAAAGAGTGTCCACGGAGTTTCTTGCACGTTCTTCTCCATAGAGATCTACGCGTTGGAATGTGCAATTAGCTTCATCTTTCTGACTGACCGACTTATTGACGATTCAAAAGTGTCTGTAAATGGTTTATTTGAAATAAATGCTTTGAATATGAATTTGAATTTGTGTACTCATTTATGTATAAAAAACAAAGTTTTTTTAATTATATACTTATTTTTACCTTGATGTCGCCGTCGAGGTCGACCGTAGCGAAGGTCAAAGATCTTATCTTTGCTTTGTTTGCGAGTCAAACTCGACCAGAGATCGCGCAAAGCATAGAGGTTTGAAAGAAGAAAGAGGAGGTCTTTTGTCCAGCAGTGAGATACAAACTAGGCTAAGAAAAAAATATGTATTTTCTGTTGAAATCTGTTAAAAATGTACTTACTACTATTAAATAAGTATTTACAAGATTTTGTCTGCGTCATCGCATTTCAAATTGAATAATTTAATTGTGTATTTGTGTATTATGATGTGTCTTTTGTGTGCATTAGGTAAATAAATGTGTTATCTATCGCTCCAACAGCCAAAAGAATCGTGCATTTTTGCGAAATAAAAAAGGCACGACAGTAGGTAGAGTAGCCTTATATCAGTGAAAAACCGGCAAAGTGCGAGTCGGACTCGCAAAGAGTTCCGAACGAATCACATTTTTGACGTCGTTAGAGACGCACGAGTGATCCTATAAGGGTTTTATTTTTAACCGACTTCAAAAGGGACTCAATTCGACTGTATGTTTTGTTTTTGTTTGTTTGTTATATTCGGATGTTCAGAACCCTAAAAATGTTCGTAATCGGATCCTTACTGCCCAAGATTACGTCCAACTAACAATTTCTTTATAATACGAGTATCTTACTTTTGTTTAAAGAGAATAGATTTCAGTGATTTATCAGTTTCTAAAGAAACTTACAATTGCTCCCTCTGTCTTTTTAAATAGTTTTTCGGAAAATTTCTCAATTAAATAACTTTATAAACCTATGTTTCGGTTAGTATATATATACATTCGGTTCATTCATTTCCATGATTCGTCGTTCTCGTCTTTGTAAGGACACTTGGGGGAGGCCTATGTACAGCAGTGGACGACTTTCCGCTGAATTGATGATGAGTTTGTATGAAATACCGCGAGGAATAAACGCTCTTACCTAACCGGTTTAAAGATAATGTTTAGGCCAGTCATCTAGTAGAAAAAGAAAGAAAATTGAACCATAAAGCGGCACCATACAGACATACAGGTAATCCCGACGGACAGTAGCTAATCGGCTCTAAGCTTAACGCAACCCTTGACTGAAACTTGAAAGGGGTGTACTCATGTAGGTATAGTGTACACATAACTAAACAAGAATACACGCCTTTTGCCGTGGGGAAACCATAAGATCTGTGTATGAGATAACAAGGGAGGCAATTATATTTACCTAAGTAGCGACCCGCCCCGGCTTTGCACTGGTGCAAATTATATACAAAAACCTTCCTCGTTTATTGCTCTTTATATAAGTGAAAAATGTATCAAAATGTGTTGCGTGGTTTAGGAGGAATTAGCGGAGACACAGACAGACGCGGCAAACAACTTTATAGTGCTAGAGACTTATGTACTCGTATATTAAACAATAAAATAATAATGTCTTAATCGTCCCGCATGACGAGAACCTCATGAAAGCTGCTGCGGGGTGATCTGATGGTGGTGGTCTGGTGTAATTATCAATAGGTAGATTATAAATTGTCATTAAATTAAAATTGTAAAAAAATTAAAAATTGTCTATGTTGTTGTGTGTTGTGTGTAATTTATTGTCGGTTGTTGTTTGTATTGTCTTGTGTCTTAGCGATCATTGTACCGATAGTCATGTCAGCCAAAGACTTAATAGCCACGAGCCTCGATCAACACCTCAGGAGGCTCTCGTTAAGCGGCATGATTAAGGGTTTGATTCAGAAAGCGGTAGGTACTACTGGGCATGGCTCGTATTGTGAGGCGGTGCCTCTCTTTGGAGCTATAACCCCGGTAGCTTAGTTCCTATTCTCGATACCGGTGGGCTACTATTATTTAATGTTTTTAATCTGTTTTTAACAGACTTCAAAAAAGGAGGAGGTTCTCAATTTGTCGGAATATAGTTTTTTATGTATTTTCCCCGATTACTCGAAGACGCTTAAACCAATTTGGAAAATTCTTTTTTTATTTGAATAGGTCCCAGGTATTCCCATTTAGATTTGGTAAAGATCTGATGAACAACTTTGGAGATAGTCAATGAAACTGTTCAACAAATGATAGTAAACCTTCCGGAATTGCTGCAATTGCATGTCTGTTTAATGTTTATAATTATCACTTCATAACGTAACATCACGCTGATAGTACGCTCTGAAGGGGTACACAGATTTGTATTGTTCACTCTGATACACCCTAATTTCACCAATTATGTTCAAATGTTTTTTGGAATGTTACTATTTAGTTTTAGTTATGGGGTACATCAACTCAAAAGGGAAAAATAAAAACAACCGACTTCCTTAAAAAAATTATTTTGCATTTTTTGTGATTTAAGGAAGTCGGTTGTATTTTTTTTGCAAAAAAGTTTCTTTTTTCTGGAAATATTTAAAAATATAAATTATATGTTACAGAAAATGAATAAACAAACAACTGTACGATCAGCATGCCTATTGTAGCGAATACAGCTTATATACCTAGTCCTACCAGAAACTCGTCACTTATTCCAGCTGGTACCCACCAGCTTAAATTAAAGATTAGATTTATGTGAATTTTAAGCAAATTAAGGGACCCCCCTTAATTTGCTTAAAATTCACTTAAATCAATCAAATTATCAGTTATATTGATATTACATTGACGTGTTATTTATTGATATTAATCGATGGATTTTTCCGTTATCATGACGACGAAAGTCGAGTGGAACTTTGTACATCATGGACCTTATTAATAAAAAAATCAGCCAAGTGCGTGTCGGACTTCTGTCTTTCTTAAAAATCGAAATTATCAAAATGTTGGTATTTGTAAGTAAAATATACGTAATAATAAACAATATCACCAAATTTCACGTTCATACGTCTCAATGGAAAGTTAAAAAATTTTTGGGAACAAAATTTTGTGACAGACGACGGGGAGACAAACAGACGGGGAGACGGTCACGTGAGTGACAGCAATAGGGGTAGGGTTCCGTACCCGAAGGGTCCAAACGGAGCCCCCGTTTGGACCCTTCGGGTACGGAACCTTAAAAAACCACGTGATTAGTTTAAAACCGATTAGCAGGTTCTTCATTCAACATTTTCTATCATCATTCTCCAGCCCTCATCCCTCATTACCTATGGACTATTTATATTTAAAATCCCTTTAGCGAGTTTTATGAATAAGGCTGCATTAGTTCAAGTCAAATCAAATTATTTTCATTTCTGAATATAGGTAGGCAGGTAGGTATCATTACAAATTAGATATAATTCAGTCCTACCTATATAGTTTTCTCAAATCAGTCAAAAAAAAAAAAACTTAAACTAAAACACAAATCTATTATTTGTTTTTTTTAATTTCATAATGCTAAACCTAATATTATAACCTAATATTATTGTAATGCTACAGTCGATACCACATTGTTAAAATTTGATTCAAATTATTTCTCATTAAAAAAATTCTTTTTTTTTTATTTCAAATTCTTTTTAAATCTATTCTTACACACAAAGTATTCTCCTAAACATTATTAAATGTAGGGGAAACGTCGGGATAATTTTGGGGTTGGGAGCTATACCTTAACTTGATTTTCATAACGGACGCGTAGGGCTAAATGCTGCGACATCCGACGGCAAAATTCAAGCCAGACACCGCCACCGGCAATTGGGTTTGAGTGTTTTTATTTTATTAGATGTTTATAGCGAACATAGAAATGTAGCATAACGTCCTTAATTAGGATATTTTTGCAGACTTTTATCTAGCAAAATGAAAAAAAAAACGCTTAGTTTAAATACTGTTAAGCGGATCAAAATACAAATTCTCCGTAAAAAAAATTGAAATAAGAACCGTTAATCAGTGTTTAAACGAAAGTGTGAGGAGTTTTTGGCGGGATTTTCTCGAGTGAAGTTCAGTGGCTGTTTTAATTATTCGCTTATTGATTCCTATTAGATATTGTGATGTAAAATTGGTGTAGTTTTGTGTCTCAAGTGTCTACGCAACTGGAAAATATGTGGAATCATTGAAACAGGCGCGATCTCGGTAAAATGGAGCTGAGAATTTTATTGTAGTAAAGACTACCTCAGCAAAGTTTGTCGAGAAGGCTGACTCGACACATTTGTTGCCAAATACTGCAAAATACATCAGAATATGTTACATCTGGATTCAAATGGGGAAAAAGAAAAACTGTCAACGTAAGGCTAGGCAATATGGTCAAGAGACTATAGCCTTCCCTTCGGGGTAAAAAATAAAAATAATAAATTAAACGAAAGTGTGAGATTTATTTCGAGTGAAGTTCAGTGGCTGATTTAATTATTAGCAAATTGATTCCTAGTGGAAATTATGTTCTAAAATTGGTACAGTTTGGTGTCTCAAGTGTTTATGCAACTGGACAATGTGTGGAATCATTGAAATAGGCACGATCTCGGTATAATGAAACTGAGCATCTTATATTAGGTATCTAGTATTAACTATTTCAGCGAAGCTTGCCAAGATGGCTGATTCGACACATTTACTGCAAAAACATTAGACTGTGTTACATCCGCATTCTAATAGGGAAAAAGTGACTGCATTCTGTATCTAAAAACTAAATACTTTCTAAACTTCACACTGGCTAAATGCACAAACCGTACGAAGCCAAAAAAAAAAAGTCCATATCTTGAAATAACTGCTCTCAACATAAATACTTAGAAACCATTTCAGATTGATGTCAGTAGATATTCTTCTTCTTAGCGTGTCAATGGCAAATTTAATTATACATATATTATGTTTGGCCCAGTATTCAGCGACGACAATTGCATTCGCTGAGATAGTAGATATTAAGAGGTATTTAAAGTAATACTTAAGCCGAATTTTAACGGTCCACTAACCCCTATATATTAAGTATTTCCCCCACATCGACTTCACGGCGAAGCTTAATTATGACAAATTATAGCTTATTTATTGTTGACATTAGGTAATAGAGGGCTTTTCCGTTGTGGAAACAGAATGTGAGTCACAGAGTGGAGATCCTTTCGAGTGAGGGACTTAGAAAATAGGCCTTAGAAACTGTAGGTATCTATTTTTAAAAGCTTTTCTTTAACTTACAATGTTTATATGTATGTATGTTCGGGTCAAATCTTGCAAGCTGAATTTAAACCACTTTCTCTTATCTCACGGAGTTGATTTTTTACGTGTTGATTCAGTTCCGATGACGATGCATTTTTAGGGTTTCGAAAGTCCCAATGAATAAACAGAACCCTTATAGGATCACTCGCGTGTCTGTCTGTCTGTCCATCTGTCAGTCTGTCACAGGCAATTTGCTCTGAATCTGCTGGACCGATAGAGTTAAAATTTGGTACACACATGAATATCTGTGACCCAAACACGGACGTGTACCCTAAATAAATTAATTTGAAATATGGGGGTCACATATGGGGTGAAAATCGGCAAATTATAAATCAAAGTTTTTCAAACTGTGTCGTGTGACGTATCAAATGAAAGGCACATTGTGAGGGCCTCGAATTTTTTTTTTTTTAGTTTTAAAATTTACAATTTTGAATTTATTTAAGAAAATAGATGAAAATGACCATTCCCCTCCTTATCTCCGAAACCACTAGGACTAAAATTTAAAAAAAAATACAGAAAATAGTTCTTTACTTATAGATTACAGGAAAACCTATAAGGTTGAGGTCCAGATAAAAGAACTCTTCAATGCTGAGCAGCATGGACACGAAATTTTGTGTCCACATTTAATTTTTAGCTTTTGCTCACTAGTGGGACACGATAGGATAAGGAAAAAAAACAATTTTAATAGCCGGTACCAAAGCTTGTTAAAAAAAAATGTTATTAACATATTATATTCGGAGCATGCATAGGTACGCAATAACATGTAAGCCGTGGTTAATGCATCACATGATCATAGAAATGTGTCTTCTCAGTTAACAAATAGTTGAAGATATTGTAATGTGTACCTACTCGTTGGTTATCCTTAACTAAAATAAATAAATAAAATTTTAAAACAATGACAATAGTTAACCACAAGAATTTTAGCCCCATCACTTACACACGTTAACTATGAAGTGCAGTGAACGTGAAACACAAGGGCCGTGGAATTCGAGCGCTCGTCGAGTTTTCCGTGAAATTAGCAAAGAGGGCTGTCCTTATTTTGGCCAAAGAATTAGCATTGCCATTCAACCTGGCAATGTTGGCAGAGTTTGACAGCGATGACAGCGATGTGGACGTAATTTTAGGTGCCGTTAAGTTCTTCCCCTCGCCCTTTTTATCCCGCTTATACTGGGTGGCGCAAAAGTAAAGACCCTATTTGGTTCAGCTATAACATTTTTTCTAAATTAGAAAACTAGATTTAGATTTTTTTAAATGTATATTTGTGCCATTAAATTTCGTACCATTAGGATTTAAAGATGATGTCTTTTAAATGGTGACCTCCAGAGTTGATACACATTTGAGCCCTATTTATGACATTTTGCATAACTTGCCGTAACACTTCCTGCGATATGTTCGTTATTTCTTGACGAATGTTTTCTTTTAGAGCTGCGAGAGTCTGTGGCTTGTTCACATACACCCGAGATTTCAAAAAACCCCAAAGAAAGAAGTCTGGACTGGTCAGATCGGGTGATCTTGCAGGCCAAGGCAAATCGCCAAAACGAGAGATAACTCGGCCTGGAAAAGCGTCCCTCACTAAGTCCATAGTGTCGCGCGCTGTGTGTGCCGTAGCGCCGTCTTGTTGAAACCAGATGTGCTCCAGCCCCAATTCGTCCAAACTGGGTATCAAAAACTCACGTAACATGGTTCTGTAGCGTTCTCCAGTGACAGTAATCGCATTGCCTCCAGCGTCTTGCCTGCGGCCTGTTCTTGGTCTCCCAGACTTAGGTCTATCCAATGTTGAGCCAGTTGCTTCAAGGCGTGTGGCAAAGCGTCGAATTGTGCGACCAATCGGTGCCGGACGGTGGGGAAATCGTCGACGAAATTCACGTTGTGTTCTTATCACTGATGAATTATTCCGTAAGAACATTGACACAATTATTCCACGTTCTTGGGGAGTAAAACGGTCCATGTTTATTTTCAGTGTATTTTACATTTGTTCACTACACAATTTTCAACAACAGAATGACAGAAAATGTCATATAAAAAAAAAAAAGGTATTTTCTTTAGTGCCACTACTTTTGCGCCACCCAGTACTGTACTTATTTATAAGCTTGTACCTACTAGATATGTCATGTAATAGATTGTAGGTAGTTGAATAGACTATTAGATATTTTTTAAAACTGTCAAATTGAGTTCTTATTGCGTAATGAAAAATGTAGGTACTTAGGTACTTACCTACCTCTTTTGTCCCTGCGACGATGTACATTTATTTACATACAAGTTAATTACTGGTGACCTGTAACACAGGCTTTTTTCAAAAACCTACTGCAGGTACCAGTCTCTTACAATAGTGGAATATCTAGCATTACTCATAAACATCGTTAATTTTTAAGCAGTGCAATATTGTGAAGAAGTTAAGAAATAAATGAATAATTTAATTACTATTTTATTACATTGTTACTATTAGATTACATTAGAATATAGGAATGTTCCGATAACACTATCAACAAACTATAGGTACTGTAATTTGGTAAAACATTTATGTTTTGACGTGTTTAAGTACTTGAATAAACAAATTAAAAAAATATATTATAAAAGCAACTGGAGGTCTCAAACGCCAGCCTATAAATGATACCCGGGCCTGCGGACGGCGAGCGGCACCTGCAGGCGGCAGTATTGTTCCACGCGCGCCTCAAAGAGATGTCAGCCACCACTGACGGGGCCAATCGTGGCCGGTGCCTGCATGCCCATGGGTAGCGGATAATTTCTGAAAATGGGTTACCGCACCCCTGGGCACTCAGGCAGGGAAGGTACAGGGGTGGATTTTAGTCAGAAAGAGACTGACACGCCTCCCGCTCCACCCAGAGCGGGAGAAGTCATTGGATAATTTCCAGCCCCCAAAAAAAAAAAGGCTACAAATGATAAAATAAAAACTGCTTACAAAAGCGACGCTTATAGCTTATGATGAATTGACAAAAGAATGAAAAGCCAAAGACTATACCTACTTTCACTATCATCAACAAGACATCCGTACTTCAGCAATTGGCACTCGTTCTCGAATATCTTGAACATCACTCCTTCGTCTTCATACCTAATCCCACAAACTTGACGGTCATCCTTTTCATCGCATTCCAGGTTTTCACAAAACTCCACCTTTTCATTTTCCGGTAACTTTCCATTAATTGGAAGGAAAATAAATACGAAATGATATATTTTCATCTCTCTAAGCCTGTGTGGGCTGTTTTCAATGAGACGGTACTTAAGGAAAGCCAAGTAATTAATGTCCAATTGAAATTACTGATCGATGGAGGTTTATTACCAACTGGCTTCTACCCGCGAGTTCGCCCGCGTGATTTATTATACAAATAGAACGTACAGCTGAGAAAAAAGCCAAGGCCCTAAAACAAATCATAGACATCCTTGAGCAAAATTTCATTCAAATGCGTTCAAGCGTAATTGTTTTGGCACGCACCTCGCGATCAGCTACGAGTGCATCGTAGCACTCTTGTAGCGAATCGCGTAGCGGACGGACGTTCAGTGACGGTGACGGTGTGCTCGAGTTCAATTGTTGTTTTCCCCATCGATATTTCCCATGAGCTGGGAAAAAATGCCTATAGAAGCTTTCACTTCAAAAAACATACAGGTAACGAAAATGGGTGACCATGATCATTTATTAAATACTGCTACTGACAACTTTCTTCAAGCTAGTCACAGTCCAAAAAAAATGAACTTTCCGTACAAAGTTATCATCAGCTGCTCAAAACAAGTATGAAAGGTCCGAATTGTTTTTAGGGTTCCGTACCGAAAGGGTAAAAACGGGACCCTATTACTTAGACTCCGCTGTCCGTCCGTCTGTCTGTCTGTCCGTCTGTCACCAGGCTGTATCTCATGAACCGTGATAGTTAGACAGTTGAAATTTACACATGGATGTATTTCTGTTGCCGCTATAACAACAAATACACAAAAAAAACCGAATAAAAATATATATAAGTGGGTCTCCCATACAACTGACATGATTTTTGGCCGTTTTTATAGATAATGGTACGGAACCCTTCGTGCGCGAGTACGATTGGCACATTGCCGATTTTTGCCGAATGTGTTTTTATTACTTTCTTGAAGAAAGTGGTTGATTTCTATTAGCAGAAGCAATATTACCGGAACCACGTATTTCCGATACAACCTGTACAGACATTTTACATTTTATATATTAGTAGGGCTTCAATCGTTCTCATAAATGCCAACTGATTTGCAAGCAATTACTTGTGGGTAGGAACGTGTAGGATATTAATTGGTTTTTTTTTTGTTAATAGGACATCTTTTTGAAAAGAAGATATCAAATTAAATTTTGTTGGAAATGTGTTCTTTATGTAAACCGACACGATTTCGTGGACTAAATTAACTTTATTTAAATACCATATTTCTTTTTAAACGTTAACTACTTGTCTCTTGTCTTGGTATGGTCATGTGAAGAGGAGGAATGAAACACATGTAACTAAAAGAGTAACAAATATAAATGTAGATGATGGAGTGGGAGAGGGAGGCCAAAGAAAAGTTGCTTGGATTGTGTGAGGAGTGATATGAAAGAAAAGGGAGTTCGTGATAGCGTGACGGCTGACAGGACAGAATGGAAGAAAAAAACGTGTTGCGCCGACCCCAAGTAACATGGGATAAGGGCAGGAAGATGATGACTTGTCTCTTGTCTACGTCTTATTTATTTATTTACACTTCATGCAACAAAAGTACAAAGGCGGACTTAATGCCTTAGGCATTCTCTACCAGTCAACCAAGGGTGGCGGAGAGATAATGAAGCAGGTGCATAAAAAAAAACAAACAAAGTAATAATAAGTAAAAATAATATATATTATTATGTATATTGACTTGGCTCGCGAGGTTGTCGACATGTGGGATGTGGACTCAGCGATCATTGTACCGATAGTCGTGTCAGCCAATGGCACATCTCAGGAGGCTCTCGTTAGGCGGCTGGATCAAAGGCTTGATTCAGAAAGCAGTACTTCTGGACACGGCTCGCATTGTCAGGCGGTTCCTCTCTCTGGAGCCCTGACCGCCGCGCGCCCGTAGCTTGGACCCTGTTCCCGGTACTGGTGGGATACTATTTCTATATTTTAATTTTTTTATCCTTTTTATTTAAATATTTAAAAATGTAAATAATATGTATATATAAATGAATAAACGGAGTAAAAATAATAAAAAACTGGAACGAAAATATATATAGGTACTAATAATAAACATACATATATATTTAATCTAATAACTACATGAATATATATATATTTATTAATATAAAGTAATAGAAAAGTTTTTCGAGACGACTCTACGTCTTCTGCTTCTCATAGTAGGTCTAAATCAAAGTCACTTTCCGTGTCTGTTTGTTCCTAAACTAACTCCTAAAACACGCAACGGATTCTAATGCGGTTTTCACCAATAGAAAGAGCGATAAACGAGGAAGGTTTGTGTGTATAATATGTACCCGTGCGGAGCCGGGGCGGGTCGCTAGTAATGATATTATTATGCTTATATACTTTATAAGATTGGCATAGGTAAAACTTGGTTTAATACAAGAAACGAATCGGAAAATATGTTCACGGTTTTCAATTTTTATTTCCTCTACAAGTCCTAACCTCAATATGACGATGAATGCTGTAAGTAAATAAAAATTTTAATACGATTTTGGTCTACGTTTGATCATTCTTCCACTAGCGCACTTTTCAACTCGTATAGCAACTTGTGTGCTGTAGCTAGAGAGCGTTGTCCTACGTATCTCCCGAGCTCATCCCATGCAAGTTCCATGGGATTTAAGTCATTTAAGTCTGGGCTGCGAGCTGGCCACTCCATGCAGGTAAGACCAACGTCTTGAACGGGTAGGTATTACGCATTGACCAACTGAGCACTATGTCGTGCATAAAAATGGAATTTGCGACCATATTCACTAAAGGACCAGCATGCTCATTTAAAATTTCCTCTACGTATTTTAGAGCAGTCAGAGAACCGTTTTCTATCTCCACTAACTCCGTACGATTCTCTGAAATTAGCCCAGCCCATAACAAAGGACTCATCATTCTCCTGCCCCTATCCCAATTTATTTGGGGTCGGCGCAACATGTCTTTTTCTTCCATACTCCTTTATTAATACAAAGGACTAAAAGGTCAAAATGTCAAAGATGGCAGTCCTACCTTTAAGTCGGTCGATTACATAATTCGCTGCGTCTAAGTGTGCATTTGTCATGCGAATGTAATGTATCTATTATTTTATTTTGTGTAGTATTAATATTTATTACCTTTACCTTTTGTTATTTGTGTCATAAATATTTATTTGGATGATAGTCTGGAAATATTTTTTTTTTCCTACGTTATTTTATATATGAGGACGGGCTGCAGACATCGAGTCTAATTATTCTGCAGAAAAGAGCCATCAGAACCACATTTAAGTACTTAAGTACCTACAATCTCTGCCGGCGCGATTCTCTGCGGGATACCTAACATCATGACATGATCACACGACAGTACCTCGTCATTATAGAAAAGATCATGTAGGTACATAGGTAAGAATATTCATCTTTTTATTATAAGAGGCGACAGACATAATATCTTTTGTTACTAGAAATAGGGACCAGTTCAACCAGGATTCAGACTGGTTAAAGTTGTCTTATCTTTCATGGGGTAGGTTTTTTTTTTTTTTTTTTTTTTTTTTTTTTTTTTTTTTTTTTTTTTTTCATGGGGTAGGTAGGCCGGGACCTACTGTCTGAAATGTTATAATAAAATACCTCACCTAATAGAGCTCAATGAACCAAAATTTAAATCTTGTGTAAAAGCAGGCAAGCATTAACAGCACATGTGTGAGTACTATGTAGGTACCTACCTTGTACTACCATTTACTGACTATGGCATTGACTTGAATGAGTCCTGGCGGTTGGGAGTGTCATGCTCACTCAAATGTTTTGCTGAGGGTGGCGCATGTTCTAAATCATTCGGTTCCCTTCAATTCCATTTGGTTGAGCTGAATAGTGCTAGCGAATTAGTCATATTCGTAAACTGTTGCCGTCAGTTGAGTCCAGTAGGTATATACCTAGATAGATAGTCTATGGATCCGGAACTCCGGTCATCTCTCAGCTGCCACGGTTTATTTTAATTATTATTTGTCATAAAGATTGTGGTTTTGGGCTCTTTTAAGAGCACGTCTTTCTACATCATTTTCACATACTGAGTTATACCTACCTATACTTATAATTTCTACATTAATGATTATTTTGTTACTATAAACTTAATAATAAAATTTAAAAGACTGCCCCTGGAGTTTCTTGCACGTTCTTCGCCACAGAGATCTATGCTTTGGAACTAGCAAATAGCTTCATCTTTTTTTTTAATGATGGACCTTGTCAATCCAAAAGTCTGTGGTTTAATTGAAATAAATGCTTTGAGTTTGAGTTTCAACCCTAAAAGGACAAGAGACAGTTTCTTATTATGGACACGGTATTGTAGGTACTATCCAGTCCAGGGTCTAAGAGGGTAAACGAAAGAGAAACGGTTAGCAGTGTCTATAGAGAATGAATAGGTACTTACCAGCAGCGTCATCTAGCGGCTGCAGATTGAAATTACCGAAACTGAAGAAGACAGTAGATACCTACTGCAGACAGTAATAATGTATTCATCAATCTAGAGGACATTAAAATACCTACCTGAAATAAAAAAATACTAAGTATGATTTAAAATGTTAATTAATTTGTATTTTAATTTGTATTTTTTGTGTTTAACTTGCAATGCTAACTTGCAATGTTAGTTTAGGTATGTTATCGAGTCAAATCTTGGAAGTTGAATTAGAATTTAGAACCATTTCCTCTTAATCTATGGGTTTGAACATTTACGTGTTGGTTCAGATCTGATGAGAATGCTTTTATATGGTATAAGCATGACCCTGAATGAATGAAACAACCAGGATTAGCTCCAGCTAAAGGAACTCTTCAACGGTTAACAGCACAGACACCATATTTTGCGTACCTATGCATTTAACTAAGATAGCCGGTATACAAGCTTGTTTTTAATATAGTTTATTAACTATATATTTTCATAAGAGTGTCAGTAGCGCCATCTAGCGGCTGAAGATGTAATACCAAAACTGCGAACGAATTTACTGCGGACAACAGCTACAATAGGACTTTGAAAAAAAAAAAAAAATACTGATTTATTCATTTAATTTCGAATTAGTTTATTTTGACAAACACTGCAACGTAACGACATCTATCTTGACGATTGAAGTTCAAACATATTAGACTCCGTGCTAGCTATTTAGTTTCATGTTAAGTTTTTTAGATGTCAGCACTATCATCCAGATTCTTTACAGTCCCAAATACAAAAGCTAAATACATATACCATTACCTAATACGGGTTGGAGCACTAAATACCAAAAAAAAAATCTAAGTTTTATTTTTCCCAGCTCATTTCTTATCTGGATTTTGCTATTGTCACTTCATCGACATTCGACATGTAGTGTAGTGTTGCCACTTTTATTAGATTTACATTTTTTGATGTAAAATTCTTAAATGTTGAAAAAGTTTGGTAAATTAACATAGATCAATATTGATTAAAATATGACATCGTCCTAATAGAAACTGATCATCGTACAAAGAGGCGTTTAAGCTTAGTGGTTTTGCAACAAATGAAACGCACCAGTACGCCGAGTGCGTATTAACATAAAGGTCGCTTCATATAATTTTAGGGACAACGCATAGTAACAATAATTATGCGGCTTGAGACCTGGAACCGCAAAGGGCAACTGAAGGAACACGGGTCGGTTTTAGTCGTCAGTGAAATCATTTGATGAAAAGACGAATAAAAAAAGAGAAACCTAAAGACATAAAATTTAGAATACTGAAATTATCTGTACCAACTTATCTAAAATTGCGATTGTTTGGTGTAACAGACCTTTGTAACATCAAACAATCATAATAAAAACGACAAAAGTTTGGTTATTTGTGTCTAATGATCCCTTTTCAAGAATAAAAGTGCGTTATTTCAATAAAGGCAGTAACACTATATAATATATTATGTAACTGTAGGTAAATAACACTATATAATATATTATGTAACGGTAGGTAAATTAAACGCAACTCTATCAAAAAATAAACATTATTTTAGGACAAGGTTCTTATTTAAAATAAGTTAAACGCACAAGATAAATGAGGTACCTCTAATCTATCTTTCATATTTACATAAGTAGTAGCACACTTCTAGTATTGTTTACTCCACTGTCTATGTCGATGAAGACAGTGGAGTAAACAATACTACTAGTAGTAATGATAATTATAGATAAGTAAGAGGCAGCTATGTTTCTAGCACGCGCATCGTGAAGACTCAAAAACGTCATAATTGGAACGTTTTGTAGTAATCTATGTCTCGACAAAAAAATTGAAGCACAATCGTTAAAATGATAACCATCTCTTTCACTTGCATGCTTATATTCTATCTTTTGTACTAATCAATAGCGCAACTTGTCAACATGGATCCAACGCGAACAGATTTTAAACGTCGATTACTATGAACGTAGGTAACATATTTTGCGTTTAATATCATTGACTACTATGTTTACGAAAGTGGTTTACAGACTAAAAAATTATATAAAATTCAAACTTTGAGCTAATTATGAAATAAACGTGTGGCAGCACCGTTTTTGACACATTCATTTAACAAAACTGTCAAGTGTCAAAATGTAATTACAAATTACAATTTTACAAACACGATCCCGAATTTATTGCACAATATTACCTATTACTCATTCTCGGTTGTAGCTATAACTCTGTGGTTGTAGCCACGTTGTGGGCATGTAAACAAGAAGCGTGTGTTGTTTATAAAGAATATAAAAAAATATAACCTACAATGGCTTCTAAACCAGAATATATTCGCAGTAGGATTGTAAAAACTTACGATTTAGATGAAATTGAAAAGCTTATCAAGGATGCTAAAGTTGCACATTGCATGCTCACGGACCCACCTCCAGTTGGTAAGTCAATTAATAACTTAAAACCTCTTTATTGTCTACTAAAGACCCCGAAGCTTAATGCAATGTGTAAAAAAATATTCATGGCAAGGTAAATTTGATGTGATATATCTCTAACCCGTAGTTGTTATTTCATAACTTATGTCCTGAATTTGTAATATGCAATTGTACGTAATTTTGTAATCCCGAAGTAACATCTACATAAAAGAATTGAGTTAGCCATGCTAGCCTGGTTTAAATTTGTCTGTTTTTTCAGCTAAGGCCATCCAAGGTTTTATTTGAAATATTGCACATACTGTTACTATATTGAGAAATTTCTTGCAAACTTCATTATAAATAATAAATAAAATAGAACTCGCCATAAACTATTCATATCTATACTAATATAATAAAGAGGTAAAGATTGTGAGGTTGTATTGTAGGGGATAATCTCAGATTTACTGAACTGATTTTGGAAATTCTTTTACCAAAAAGCCACATTATTTTTGTGAGTGTCATGACTATACATTTTTGAAATCCATATGGACGAAGTCAAGTAATTATAAAACAATGTTTTAGTGGATGAAGAGAGTGTAATGACCCGCCTCAGTGCTCTTACACTCCGTGGGTCTGATGGCATCAGTTGTTCGTGCTGTGGCGTTGGTCCATTCACCACCAGAGCACAGCAGACGGCCCACTATAAACACCACTGGCATACACACAACTTAAAAAGGAAACTGTTTGGCAGGAAATCAATTTCGCTGGGAGAATATAATTCTCGTCAAGGTTAGTAGAACTTTAAACACCTTCACTTATTTTAAGAGTTGCTTTTCTACCTGAAGAGACTTACTAAGCCTACAGTATCTGTAATTCTGTCTCAGAGCAGTCTTTAGAACTGAACTAGCAAGCCTTGTGGAAATTTTAACAGAATAAAATATATAACTGTGATTATATTAACAAATCATAATTATTATGAGCATAGTATTGGGAGAAATCTACACTTACTTGACTAGTTTTAAACTATATCTATTTGAAAACTTATACTTGTATGTATGTATGTATGTCGGGCTGGTGTCTGCAACTCCACACCCAAGGCGCGTATTTTGTGTACAGAAAAACGCAATTCTAAGTTCGAACGGCAGATGTATCACATAATTTAGGATTTTTGCAGCTCTAATTAGATTTAAGGATTTTATATAGGTACGTTTAAAAAATATATAATATTTTAATTTCTTAGAAACTATGATTTATTCTGGTATTTTATGTTATAATATTAATGTAGTAATGAGAAATTTACAGTTAATTCTGTGTTGTTAGTAGTGAATGTGATTTTATTTCTAGATATTCCACACATATGTTGTTACATCAAAATTCTGAGCCCACTATAAAGTTAAATCAATCCATCATCATCTCATCATCATCTTCCTGCCCTTATCCCATGTTACTTGGGGTCAGCGCAACAAGTTTTTTTCTTCCATTCTTTCCTGTCAGCCATCACACTGTCATTAACTCCCTTTTTTTTCACATCATTCCTCACACAATCCATCCATCTTTTCTTTGGCTTACACTACTCCATCCATCTACATTTACTCGTATATTCATTACTCTTTTAGTTACATGTGTTCATTCCTCTTCTTCACATGACCATACCAAGATAAGCAGCTCCCTTTCAACTTTTCTGTCACTGACGCCACTTTTAAACTACCTCTAATGTACTCACTTCTCATTTTATCCATAAAGTTAAATCAATCCACAAGCTCAAAAATGTGCCATTGTGTTTCAATTTCATTCTATGAAAAACATGCTTGGGAATATTGGCTTTATATAAATAGATAACAAAAAAATATATAAATAAAAAACAACTTTTATCTTCAATTAGTCAAAGTTGTGAAAGTCTCTCAGTTTCTCTGAATAAGAACACCAAAGTTGATCATTTAATGCAAAAATCATTATCAAAATGTCTTAAGGCTTAACATTTGCATCACACATACAAATTATCAGTCAAAGGCACAAGAAAACAAACACAATTTATTAAATAAAACAATTTATTAAAAAAATAAAATTAAAGTTGAGTTGAAATGATTGCTTCAGATGAAAGTTCTAACGTGTCAGCCAGTGACTCGGAAGGCGATGAGAGCCCCAACAAACCGGCCACAGAGTTATTTGCTGCTGCCACTCGACACTGCAAAGCTTTTTACACGAACCCCAAGGGTCAGGTGTTCTGTATCTACCGCTGCTTACTGCATCATAGAAAGGTACTGTTGTTTATTTTCCTAGATTTGTCGATAGTCAATTTTTTTTTTCTTCTTTGGCAACTGAGCTAATTGTCGACTATTCTGAAAGCATCAACACGGTGAGGTGAGCTGTCAATCTTTGCACTTTGTGGAAGATCTACACTGAGTGGCTGTGAGGACAATACAATTTATTTATTTATTTATTTATTTATGCACACACAAAAACAATTACAAGAGAAAAATGAACAAATACAGATAGAAGAGCACAAAGGTGCTGCTTATTTCAAAAGAAATTTCTTCCAGCAGACCTGCGACTGGAAAGTTGGTTGAGAAATGTAGACACAGTGTGTATAAATAGATATAGAAATATAAAATACACTAGAGTACATAAATAATTCATACATAGAATATACCTAACTTTACAATAAACCAAAGTACATAATTAAATATAAAATAAATATCAATAATAAAATATATTTGACTTTTATCTAAAAATAAAAACTCAAATGGCAATATTATTTACTTAGATAAAAGTTATCAATCTGGCTGTTAAAACATCAGGCCTAAAAGGATTTACGGACGGCGAGTAATGAAATGGTAGCTCGCTGTTCGAAATGGACCAGAGCCTTTAGGGTCAACTCACACCGAAAGAGCGGCGAAGCGCAGCGCAGTTTCAGTGTCATATGAATTTTAGCTTTATTTTCATTACTACAATACTTATTATCGGAACGAGTCGCGGAATTCGCCGGAATTCCCGCGGCGCCGCGGGCATCCGCGCGACTCGATGCGATAATAAGTATTGTAGTAATGAAAATAAAGCTAAAATTCATATGACACTGAAACTGCGCTGCCCTTCGCCGCTCTTTCGGTGTGAGTTGACCCTTAGACAAAATACTTTTCTGTAAACGTTAACGCTAACGCTTCGTGCAAAATGTATGGCAAAGACATTACTGGGCGTGACAGTTCTTTGTTTAACGCTTCGTGCAAAACGTCATACATTTTGCACGAAGCGTTAGCGTTATCGTTTACAGAAATGTATTTTGGCTAAGGGGGCAGGCCCGAGTCGACGGCGCGTAGTGTTCCACGCGTGCCTCAGAGAGATGTCAGCAAGAAGTGATGGGGCCCGCTAGGGCTGATGCCTGCTAGAGTCGCGGGTGTGTTTGAGACTCACCGCGGTCAAGGCACAGGCAACTGACGCAAGATGGGTGGGTTCCTCCACCCAGAGCGGCAGAAGTTATTTGATGATTTTCCACCCAAAGAAAAATGGCCTAAATAAAAGCATCAAAAATCATAAAAATGCTTTATGATAAAGATTGTTAAGCTTTCTTATGATTGTAATCCATGCAACGATGTAGGTATGATGGAATAAGGAATGATGTAGGTATATTAGTATGCCACAAGCTGACAGCGCTAGCCGATCGTACTATATTACCGCTTGCGGCTTTTTAAAATGATGTATGCCGCAAGCTGACGGCAATATAACCGATAGTGATAGAATGCCGCATGCGGCACTCTATACTATACACTGCCTATTTTTTTCTGTAGCACTGCACAATAACTTTTATAGTGGTTTTTGCAAATACCTTATTTTACGCGACTGCGCCAGAAGGGTAATGTTTTCCGAGCTTTTAAGTGATCTTTGTGGTCGGGTTTTTGTTACGCTTTTTAAACTAGATAATTATATTTTATAGGAGGAGATGTCACTGGACGGCGAGGGCCACGTCTGGGCCCGTCGCGTCAAAGAGCTCTTGAGCCCTGGCTACGGGCGCTGGGCCGTCATCATGGTGTCTGGTGGTCATTTCGCCGGCTGTATCTTCACCGGCGGCAGTGATGCCATCCACAAGACTTTACACTCTTACACCACGCGGCGGGGTCAAGGTATTTTATTATTGTTCTCAATTTTTTTATTTTTTTTTTATTTTTGATAGGCACGCGTTTGACCACTACCTCACCTGATGGTAAGCGATGATGTGGTCGAAGATCGAGCACGCTTGCCTAGAAGTAACCTATTCACTCTTGACTTAAAGACTCCCAGGTTGTAGCTATCAGGAAACACAGACTCCAGTGGGAAATTCCACTCCCTAGCTGTACGCACAATGAATGTTTTCTCAAAACGCTTTGTGCGTATGGATGGGATGTCAACCATGAACCGGTGGCACTTTGCCGTACGTCTTCTGGTCCGTTGATGAAACAGGCTTGGCGGAATCAAATTATGCAATTCCGTCGCACACTCCCCAAAATGTAACCGATAGAAAACCGACAGACTAGCAACTCGGCATCTATGTCGTCTATTTTTAACCGACTTTCGAAAAAGGAGGAGGTTCTATGTTTGACTGTATGTATGTTTTTTTTTTATATGTATGTCCGCGCGTTTCTCCGTCAGTTGTGGACCGATTTTCAAAATTCTTTTTTTATCCGAAAGAATATACTCCCGAGGTGGTCCCATATAAATTTTATCGAAATTGCTTTAGCGCTTTTTGAGAAACTGAACAAAAACTAAAAATACGCATATCTTGATGACGTTTTTGTGTTCTCCAAATGTAAAATTAAATTCCACGCTCCATGTTATTGAGGTTTTTAGTTCTGGGGTATAACAACTAAAAAGCGAAAAATAAAAAACTTTTTTACAAAAAAAACAACCGACTTCCAAAAAAAAAAAATACACTAAAAATTAAAAAAATAACTTCAATTTTGGAAGTCGGTTGTTTTTTTTTTGTAAAAAAGTTTTTAATAATAAAATATAGTGCCTTATTAATTACAGTAGGGCCAAACATAGACTGAAATGGATGCGTAACCACTGTTACTTTAAACAGATACAGTGAGGCTTTTAATTCAGAAAGTATTAATGAATGCAAAGCTCAATAGTTTTTCTTTACCGTTCATCTACACACAAAACACTTAAAAGAGATAAGAACAAATACAGATAGCACAAAGGTCCTGCTTCTGTCAACATAATTTTTTCCAGCAGACCTGCGACAGGTAAGTGATGAGAAATGTAGAACACTGTGTGTATACATAACCACAGATAATATATACTACCGTACAGATGCCTTATCCCATAAAGAAACGGTACCGCCGTAACTACGGGTTTTCGACTTGCACAAGCAACTTTTGTTTTTCGTTCCGGCCCGTCCTCTATACCTCGCTAGATGGTGTTAGCAGCGACGGCATGCAAAATGTATGAATTTACCAATATTTTCTTACACATTGAGGAATTATTATATAGTAGTTTTGGCACTTCATAGCAGTTTTACTGTATCAAATGTGTCACTGTTAAAATTTTAAAGAGGCGAATGGACAAACTCTTAAACTTCAAACAGCGCCATCTATTGGTACAAACAATATAGATGTAAGGATTCGTTCCAATAATTATCTAAATTTTAATTAAGAGCCAATTATTCCACAATTTTATGGTTAGGGCAGTTTATTAAATAAAAATAAAATACAGTTTGTACCATATTTATTTTCAAAATATTAATATTACCTAAACTTCAATAAGAAATCGATGCATATTACGCCATCTATTGAGATTTATTTGGACGAAATTTTCTTTGTTCGAGATGAGACACCGTGACATAACTAATTCATAGTGTGTTTCGCAAATGAGTAGCACAGCATTATGCTGAGCGATGGCCGTTTGGTAGAGATCAAACGCAATTTTTTCTCATTTTCGTTACACTTATTTTATTTTAATGCGTCATATTAGGTGCAATTATTTTTTTTGCCGCGTATTAGTAGTCGCAGCGTTGGAAGGCCTTCCACAATACAGACCGATAACCTAACGAAGGCCGCGGGAATCCTCTGGATGCGAGACGCACAAGACCTGTGTCTTAGGGGAAGCTTATGTCCAGCAATGGACTTCTTTCGGCTGAAATGATGATGATGAAACTTATTTTCTTTGTTATTACCTTCAAGGCATGTCGCAAGCAACCAGGGACCAGACGGGAAATGCTCCTAAGTCATCGGGCGCAAGCTTGAGGAGATACAATCAAGAACAATTTCTTGCGGTAAGTAAGCCACGGACTAATAACTATTACTACACATTATAAAACAAAGACGTCCGCCGCGTCTGTACGCGATTAACTCAAAAACATTGAACTGATTTTCAAACGTTTTTCACCAATAGGCAGAGTGATTCCTGAGGAAGGTTTAGGTGTATAATGTGTACCAAGTGAAGCTGGGGCGGGTCGCTAGTAATTTAATTAAACTTACTGCTGTTTCTTTCCAATGATTTGTGTTAGTCATAGTTACATATGTGGGAAAGTAGGTTAGTGACCGCAGAAACGCCTTTGACACCATCCGGCTGCGAGATCTTACAATGGTACGTCTGATGCGACTCTGTGATTATCTGTCCAAATCAGTGGCAAGTTTCATTTAACTCAAATATAATTAGTATCCAAGTTAGAGACTTCTACGATCTGCAGTAGGCTAGTTGACTCATTAAGATTCATTTAAAAAACTATATATACAGGGTGTAAAAAGACACATCACAGAGCCGTTAACTACACAAAGTGTACGTCTAACAAAGTAGTTTTGCGCAAAAAATATTGCTGGGAAACGACTTTTATTTCTAGGTATGAAAAAGTTTTTTACAAAAAAATAGAACCAACTTCCAAAAAAAGTGCAAAATAACTTTAATTTTGGAAGTCGGTGTTCCTGGTTTTGTGTCTTCGTTTTTTGACAATGTTTTTTTTTCACTTTTTAGTTGTGGTTTGCCATTAAACTGTGTTAACAATTCATAGACATAACGCGGTTGATTTGCTGTCAATTTTTGAAGAGTTCCGTTGTCTGTCTCCGAAACCCATCATCAGATTTGTATGAAATTTAAATGGGACCATTTTGGAATAAACCTCTTTCGACCAAAAAAAAAAGAATTTTGCAAATCCATCAATAAATGACGGAGTTATGATCGAACATACATAAAAAATATAAACATCCGAATTGATAATCTCCTTCTTTTTTGAAGTGGGTTAAAAAAAAACTATTTTTTATTGCGCGCAATGTAACGCAAACCCCGGCAAGTGGAGTTAAACCCTGCCCTTTCGCTCTAAGCCACGTAGGTACTTGTCGGATACGTTTGATATTCATTGCGTTTTTGTAACTGCAAATGCGTATATTCGAAATTTCGAAAAAAAAAACGATAATTTTGGTAATGTTTGTTAGGAAAAAAGTTTAGTAACACTTGGAATTCATTTTCGTAAAAAAAGGGGCAGGGGCCCCTTCGCTCTAAGCCACGTAGGTACTTGTCGGATACGTTTGATATTCATTGCGTTTTTGTAACTGCAAATGCGTATATTCGAAATTTCGAAAAAAAAAAACGATAATTTTGGTAATGTTTGTTAGGAAAAAAGTTTAGTAACACTTGGAATTCATTTTCGTAAAAAAAGGGGCAGGGGCCCCTTCGCTCTAAGCCACGTAGGTACTTGTCGGATACGTTTGATATTCATTGCGTTTTTGTAACTGCAAATGCGTATATTCGAAATTTCGAAAAAAAAAAGCGATAATTTTGGTAATGTTTGTTAGGAAAAAAGTTTAGTAACACTTGGAATTCATTTTCGTAAAAAAAGTAAAAAAAAATGATTGCTACTTTGACCTTCAATATCTCCAGAACCAGTGGATTCCTAGGTAAGGTATAGTGGAAAAAATGATCCAAATAATGGGTAGAATATGTGGCTTTCGGCTTCGGTAATTGTCTTTTTACACCCGTTATTTACATCGACTTCATATTAAAGAATGAAAGTTTTTGTTTACTGTAACGTTGACGTCATGGTACCAATAATCTTTACACCATCATGGCTGGACACGTTTTTGTCAGTTCACGAAGATTTTATTTTTAAATTAAAAGTATAGTTGTATAAGCCTCAAAAAATATAATCGAATTTTTAACAGTCTAATAGGACAGTGAATATCAGACATTTTTCAATCAATCAATTAAAAGTAATTTAATTCAAATTAGGCTGACAGCCAGCACTTTTTTTACGTCACAGTTCTACATAAAGACAGTCTCCCTAAAACAACACCCGGCACCACTTCCTAGTGTTTTAGCTGTGAAGAAGTGGCGCAACAAACTCCCCAGCAACACATCTGTCTGTTAAGTTTGAATCTAACATATATGTATTTAAAATACCTAAACAGGAAAAAAATAGGTTCAACTAGCCTATTGCTACGTGTTCCCACAGGGTTCAATTCTTGGTACATTTTGGATTGTAATTGAAATCAAATCTCTAGTCGCTAAAGGCAAACATCGAATAAGGTTACATTGCTGCAGATTATCATAATAATTTTTGGTTAACTTTGAATTTCACGTTTCTTCTGCATAAAGAGTTCAACGTTTTGTAATTTTTTGTGGATAAAAAGGATTTAAAACGCATTTCTACATGGTAAGTATTCTCATTTGTAGATCAATTATATTATATCTCATTTGTAGACCAGTATACCAGTCAAATTTATTATAATCATGTTTAAAATCCTCTATGCTTAAGACTCCCTGAAAATGTTCAAACAATATAGGGTGTAAGTAACATCCACACACAATCTGTTACCATGAATTCAGTATACAATTTTCGAAATTTTGAGAATATTGAAGAAAAAAACCAGCTTTGCCACACACTTGAACATAATTAAAACACCTTAGCAGGTACCTCTTTTTAGTTTTATTTCCATTGCCTTTAGTGACACAAGTTAAATATTAAATTTAAATAAGAATTGAACTATAAAGTTAGCATTGGGTTAGATGGGATATTAATTTTATACAGGCTTAAATAAAACAAACAATAAGAAACGTCGACGATCAATTCCAACGCCCCCAGTGCAGAATATTTGTTGAATTCATGGTCTCAGATGTAACGATGCAACTTTTACTCTTTATACTTTCATCTTTTTTTGAAGATACAGCTCTTGAGATTGTATTGCTAAATAGTTTAATAATTGTAAAGTCCCTCTAGCTACTTATTTATAGGCACAATTTAATGGCTCAATTACACCTTCCGATTTCAAGGGACCTAATTTAGGAAACAGGAAGGTGTTAGAGCAGTTAGTGTCCGATTTAGTGAAATTGAAAGGTCCCGATTTGACTTCCTAAAATGTGTACGATTTAGGATAGTGTAATCGCATCACTCTGATTTAGAGCTAAGTGTTGCCAATTTAGCGACTTAGTCGCTATAAATGGGCTATAAGTATTTTTGTATGTGTTTAAAATAAAATAAAATTTCCCAAAGTCCCTTTCCCAGAAAAAAAATCTGAGTCCGCTCTTTTTATTTTTTAATCCGCTCCTGGTAGAATCAGTTTTTAAGAGACTATATTGACTTTTGATATTCTGTCTAGGGACTCGAATTTGTAAGAGTTGGCAACACTGCCGACTTAGGAGCCCGATTTAGGAGTTCAATTTAGGATAGTGTAATCGCTCGCTTCCTACTTCCTAGTTAGTTTGTTCCTAAATTGGGTCCCTTGAAATCGGAAGGTGTAATTGAGCTTTAAGGCGGCAGGGATAAGCCCTTGCTTGACGCTAATCCGTTTTTTTTATTAAGTGGCTTGTTCAACTAATAACATCACGTGGCTTGAAGTGTATGTCATATTTTAATTTGTGTGTTGCAGTAACGGTACAGTTTAGGTAACAGTTTGGCTTGCTTGTGATTCTAATTATTATCTAACCCTTAATAAATTAAAAGAGAATAGATAGTGCCATCCACGAAGACGCGCCCCACTCCTCTTTATTGCTTTGTAATCCTGCAATAACCTAGTGATGGAACGCGTCTTCGAGGATGGCACTAACTATAAACCATTTATTGGATTTCGTCATGTCGCTGACACCTTATTCAGATAACCTGCGTTGCTGAATCTCATACACAAATGAGTAGGAAGCTAGTTCTACAAAAAACTTTTTACAAAAAAAATATAACCGACTTCCATAAATAATACTAAAAAATGCAAAATAACTTTAATTTCGGAAGTCGGTGTTTCTAGTTTGGTTTCTTCGTTATTTGACACCGACTTCCGAAATTAAAGTTATTTTGCATTTTTTAGTATTATTTATGGAAGTCGGTTGTATTTTTTTTGTAAAAAGTTTTTTATTTTTCACTTTTTAGTTGTTGTACCCCATTCTAAAACTAAATTAATAGTAAAGTTATGCCCGAATTGATAGCCCCAAAAATAGGGAATTTGAACATAGTTGGTGAAATTAGGGTGTATCAGGGTGAACTGTACAAATCTGTATACCCCTTCAGAGCGTATCAGCGTGATGTAATGTTGTGAAGTGGTGAAAATAATATACAGACATGCGATTGCAGCAATTCTGGAAGGTTTGCTATCATTTTTTGAAGAGTTCCATTGTGTATCTCCAAAGTTCTTCATCAGATCTTCACCAAATTAAAATGGGACCACATGTAAAGCAACAGTTTTCAAATTAAACAAAATCTTCAAAATCGGTTCACGCAGTAAAGAGTTATGAGGTAACACACATAAAAAAAAAAAAAAAAAAAAATACAGTCGAATTGAGAACCTTCTCCTTTTTTTGAAGTCGGTTAAAAATAACGTGTAAGGGATAGGAAGGTTCAATATGATACATTGAATAACATCACCATTCATATTTCATTCACTCATACTGGAGCAGACTACCAAAGCGCCTCGGACGGCTGGCCAAATCTTGAGGCGCTTTAAGTACAACAAAGAGGATTTCTTAATGGTAAGTATGAAGATGCTTCCTTCGAACGTACCAGCGGCATGAGCAAGTGTTAACGTAACGAATTTCGACACCGACACTTCTACAAGATCGGCCGAAAGCGATACTTTATGCTCGACAAATTATTATGCTGTATCGTCATCACACACGTAGTGTAAATGTGAAGTTGCTTACGTGTGCGCTCCGTCCTGCAATGTTATGCACCGTGCATATGGATACGATAAGAAAAATCAATTGACTATTGGCGACTTCAACTGGAGGGGAAAAATTGTGCCTGATCCTCAATACTCGTGTCAAAATTTAGGAATAAGGAGTATTTACTTCAAAGAGTTTTCTTACAGACTCAATGCACGGTGTATTAAGTGTTACCAAAGTGAAATTTTCTGTTCAATGCAGCATCGCATGATCACCAAAGTTTCTACTTCTAGGGTCATGATGATGGAACTGATTTGTAACTGCTTACTGTTAGATGCCTGTTTCTATAAACCGCAGTTTTTGTCACTCTATATACTTCCCTTTTGAGCCTCAGATTGGATGCCTGCCAGATTTATCAGAAAAAATAATTAAGGGTCGACAATTACCGAGAAAAAAAAATATTCTGCAGGACAGAAGACACGTTTCGGAAAAAAATATGTACTTACTTGGAAACATTATTAAAAATTTATTCGCGCGGGACTATTCGACGTTTTGACTTTTAGTTTGGAATTTAAAGAAGAAATGGCTATGACCCTGTGGCTCCCAATCCAAAATTTACCAACTAATTTTACTAATAACGTCATCTCTATGTTGCATGAATGAATGAGTGTTAAAATAATAAATGTATTTGCACGTTTGCACCTGTGTAGGGCACGTACAGACTGTTGTCAACATTACCTGACCCACCCTAAAATCAAACGACTTTGGACCCTCTGCCTGTAACATTAAGGTTTATTTAATTTATATGAGCTTATCACACAAGTGCACGAGGACTCGATGAACAAAAATACAATAATAACACAGACACTCAAATTTGATCTTTAACACGTAACGTTAAGGTAAACCCACCCAACATAGTCGGAGCCACCGGCATTATATATGTTTTTGTTAAGCTATTTTAATCATTATCTCGTTAACATTAAAGTTGAAAAGCTTTTAAGTCACATAATTACAACCCATTCTTTAATTTCGCGTATCCCCAACAAGTTCTTGTGGCTTAGCGGTTTGATGCTGGATTGACAGCGAACAGCTTGTGGGTTCGAAAACACAGTCCACCTATACATCAGTTTCTTTTTTAATTTGTTTTCATTTCTACAATATTGCTTGCAATATTAAAGAACGACCAATATGATTTTCGCCTAATAACTTATCTTGTAAACGGGTGGGTAATTTAAAAAACTTTAAGTTCACAGTTCTTTATAATGAATACGAATATTTATTTTTCAACTACCCACTTATTACAAGTTATGTGAAAATATTACCATTTTAAAAAGTTTATGTATAGTCTGTAGTTCTTTACAATAATACAAGAAATAGTTTTGGAATATAAATTCTATATTGAAAGCAAAACAATATCTTTGTCGCAGGATTTGATCTCGAACCTTGTTTTTCTCAGTCTTACACACAGACCACGATACCAGAATTACTTGAACTTAATCATTAAAATAAGCTATTACACTTATCATATTATAACAAATAGTTATAAAATATAACCTAACGTTAAAAAGATCAAATTTGCGTGTCTATATTATTATTGTATTTGTTCATCAAATCCTCGAGCAGTTGTCTGATAAGCTCATATAAATTAAATAAACCTTAATGTTACATACAGAGGGTCCAAAGTCGTTTGATTTTAGGGTAGGTCAGGTAATGTTGACAACAGTCTGTACGTTGCACGTAAAGTACGAGTATGTATGTATGTAATATATTATTATAAAATAAAAGCAAAAAAAAACATGTCCTCCGTGGTTTTATTTAAAAAAATACGTTTGGTATTTGTACAAAACTGTGAATCGGCTTTGATGTGGCACACGCGAGTTATAGAATATGTTCGGCTTTGTAGAGCGTTGTTTCGGACACCCATACACCCATGTACAACCAGATTTTTTTTACCATCCAAAACTTTTTCAGGCATAGCGGAGACACAATTTATGCAAAATCGAGTATGAAAACAAAGAAAAAAACATCTTTTCAGTACTTTCCAGTTCAGTTTTTTGCACTCGACTCAAAAACTGAACTGGAAACGCGACTTTAATTGCAGTCTGATGCAGTTGATGGAATTTATTTTAGTCCAATCACAGATTTGATGCCTGTTCTTGCAGCCAACTCTAAACATACCATACTTATCCATGGTGCAGGTGTATTGCACTCACAGCAACAGCTTATAATTTTTGACGTGACAACGTCTAATAAATCGATGAACGCCGGCTGCATGCACGAAAAAGTGTCCCGTTACGCTCATTGTAGGTACGCATGCGCCGCATCTATACTTCATCAATGTTTCGTTATGACGTTTTCACGTTAAACTATCGTCCGTAAACCAACTTTACAGACAACCAATTTTTTTTCAGTGTTTATGTTTGCATAAATCGTGTCTTTGATCTATACTTAATGCATCAAAAATCAGGCAGTTGGTGTGCGAGTCTGTGTCAAAAACTCTGTGTGTCTTGACAATAACCGCGTAAGCGCGTACTGTCCCCTTCTATGACGTGCCAATGCAATCATGATTCCGTGGTGAGAGTGAGACAGAGCTATACAGGAGAAATAGTTCTACCCCTTTTTCACAACGGAATCATGGCGACATTGATACGTTGTGGTAGGGGGTTGTAAATAATGTTATAGAAGTTGTTCTCACAAAACGTCTTATTTCTTCTTCTAGCATGTCCAGAACATCCTAGTGAGTTGGAACGAGGACTTGAAAGGCTGTTCCTTGGTATTCTATCGCGCCGTGGGAACTATCAATCAGGCTGCGATTTTCGGCAAGCCCTCACCTCTAAGAAAGGATGACCCGAGGGTCAGACAGCTGCCCTTCCCCACCAGGAAACCTACCTTCAAGGAGGTTAAGAGGGTATTTCAGACTCTGGCCAGCATTGAAGTCTATGGTGAGTTGATGAAAAGTTTATACTGAAATTCTGAAACTAAACCCTAGGTCCTTATACAGGGTGTAAAAAGACATATCACAGAGCTGTTAACTACGCATACTGTAGTCTAACAAAGTAGTTTTGCGTAAAAATTATTGCTGGGAAACGACTTTTATTTTTAGGTATGAAAAATAAAACAATTTTTTATTCCGCGCAATGTAACGCGAACACAGGCAAGTGGAGTTAAACCCCGCCCCTTCGCTCTAAGCCACGTAGGTACTTGTCGGATACGTTTGATATTCATTGCGTTTTCGTAACTGCAAATTCGTAATTTCGAAGAAAACAATCGAAAATTCAGGTTTGTTTGGATTTTTATTAGTAATAACACTTAGAATTTATTTTCGTAAAAAAGTTGCGACTTTGACCTTTAATATCTCCAGAACCAGTGGTTTCCCAGGTATGGTCTAGTGAAAAAAATTAATCCAAATAACGGGTAGAATATGTGGCTTTCGGCTTCGGAAACTGTCTTTTTACACCCGATATAATAAATTCATAGAATTGTCTTTTTCCGACACTCGAGACCAAAGTAATTTTAATGGACTTAAATAAATCATGATTATACATATATATTATACTATATTTGTAGATTATACTACACGAATTAACTGCACAAAACTTTTTTGGTTGTTCCAAAAATAACAGAAAGTTTGTACAAGATTACAAACGTTGTTTTTATTTTTAATTTATTTCAAAAATAGATACCGTACTTTTATTTGTAGAATTATAATGTAGCCAGTTAGCAGTTATCGAAAAGTGTAGTTGACTCATTTTTTTTAATTTATTTGTATCAAAAAGTAACTTTATCGAAAATCAAAAATATAAATAATTTTTCTAATCCGTTCAAAATTGAGTAAGTATAAAAAAAAACCTTTAGATTCTGTTTAAAAGGGAAACTGTTAAGAAGGACGCACACACTGATGTATGACGTCACCGCCATTAAGTTACGGACATACAAAACAGATTGCGAGGTGTCCCCACCCCGCCCCCACTCTTCCTTATAACAGTATTTGAAATGCTTATTGCTCCTTTATTTAATAACCAATTTTGATAATACTGTTTTCAGAAAAGTTTGTTTAATGTGATTAGTTGTATGTTAAAAAATATTGTACAAATATAACAGGAGAATACCCTATTCAACCCCTGACTTCGAAACTAGGTAAACCTGTACTATAGTGATTAAAATCAAGCCTTAACGACAATGTTGTTATCTCCAGATACATTGCAAGACTTCCAAAAGGCACTGCTTGTGGTGACGGGCAGCAAGGCACCGTTGAAGACCAACTCAGACATCAGCATCGCTGAGCGCGCCAAAAAGGCGCAGAAACCAGCACCCAAAGTCGTTCACGACAGGGCTAAATCAAGGTACGAGTTTAACTGTTTTTATTCTCTATATGTATACTATGACATCATTGCCATTATGGATCCGCTGTGAAAAAGATAGAACTATTCGTCCTGTTTAGCTGTCTCTCTCCGACAAGGAAATCATGATGGCATTGGCATTTGTTAAGCATAAACTTGGCTTAAAGCGCTATTAACTGCCAATGACCTTGAGTGGTTAGCTTGCGTGTTCTGTGCTGAGCTCACGTAACGCGTCGTACGTCCACCCAGTAATATGACTCACCCCTAAAATATAAATAATTAAATGATCCTTAAAATGGTGAAGGTTTCATAAAAATACGCTTTATAGTTTTTGCGTGATTCTCATTTTTTTATTCGCGTTAGACATAACTTTACAAATTAATTACACTATGTAGTAAAAATATAATTTCAAATATTCTCAGATCAAATTAGGACGGAAATTGTCTAGAGTAACATATTTTTTTTTTTTTCAAAGAAATAAGACTAGTCGTTTAGACGTGATGTTCAGTTAAAAACCATTAAATGTCGTATAACTGTGCCTTAAGTTACGTACCCACTCTACCTGTTTTGTATAAGTTGATGAAAATCACTAATTTTGTGCGAAAGAACCTACTTGTAAAAATAATTCGAGATAATTTAAATCCATCGCCACCAACTCAAATATTAACTTTATCGTTGATTTTTAAGTGAGTGAGTGTATTAAAAATGCAATGTAAAAAGTATGGGTTAACTTTATTATGTTTGACAGCGAGATATTTGTTGTTGAAAATTATATCGAATTATAAATTCATGTCATTTTTTTTTTCACTCCAAGGTCAGACCTGTGACATAATTATATGTAAATATATAAAGGCAGCGATACACATACCTGTAGCTGGCACAAAAGTATGCAAGAAGCTTGCATGCCGTAGTGACATGCGCCAGTCAGAACATTTTATGGAATAATGGCATGCAAGCTGTTTGCATTCTTTTGTGCCAGTTACATTATGTATCGCCGTCTCTACTTGATAACTACAGCATTATACAAAACGTTCCAGAGAGCGTGCCCCCCGTGAGTTACCAACGCAAGTGACCTCAAGCGAGGATGAGGGCCCCTGCTACATCGACTCCGAAACTCCTCCAGACTGGATCAAAACCTTATCAGAACAAAGCAGTAACGGTGTCATCACCAACTCGAGGAAGGACCTCCTTAATGATTGCGCACTGGCCAGCTGCGTCGATACCGACAGTGAGACGGAAAACCTGGGTAAAAAAGAGACAAAGAAAAAGAAGAAACCCAGTAAAAAGGTTGAAAAAGTGGAAGAGAAGACGACTTCTCAAGTGACAATTGTTAAGAAAGGGCCGGTGAAAATTCCTGCTAGCGTTAAAAAGGTTTGTTTTATTTTTATCGCTTGTTTTTTTTTTGAAATCATCCAATGACATCTCCCGCTCTAGGGAGGAGCGGGAGGGCGTGTCAGACTCTTACTGACTAAAACCCACCCCTGTTCCTTTCCTGCCCTGAGTGCCTAGGGGCGAGGTAACTCTGTTTCGAATTTATCCTCAACCCCTGGGCAAGTACCTCGTTGCGAGGACACTCTTTGAACTCGGTCACGAGGACCTTCAATATCGGCACGAGGCCTTCACCGGACGACGAAACGCCGTATTCATTGCCGCAAGGGCTAGACCGCACATGGGCTCGACTGGGGGGGGTCGAGACTTATCCACAATAGCTTCACGACCAGAGCTTATTGCTTCAACACCAGGGTTAGGCTTAGAACAGCCCTACCCCTGACCACTGTCTTACTGTGTAGAAACGGACCTCCCTTTATCGCTTGTTAACACATTTATTTTTTTATGTATCGATTTTTATGTCATGTTCAGGACTTTCCGTTTTTATGTTCTAGTAAAAGTTGCAAAGAAGGGTTTTTACTGCATCTTTAACGATTTTCTGGTATTTGACTCAATTGTTTTTATTATTTGTATCAAAAAGTTAACTTTCAAATCTTGTGGAAGGGGAAACTGTCAAGTAATAAAAAAAGGATGCACACACATAAGTATGACGTCGCCGCCATTAGGTTACGCGCGTACAAATGAGATAGCAACCAGTATTTGAAATGGTAATTGCTGCTTCATTTAATGCTGAAACTTTTGATGCTGTTTTTAGAAAAAGATTTCTTTTTAGTGTTATTTGCTGTTTCATATAAAACATTGTGCAAAAATAAAAACAGGAGAATATCCTATTCTCATCTGGCTATATTTACCTTCAAATGTATGGGGAACGTGACACTTTAAGGTACCATATTACCTGACCCGCCGTGTCTCCTACCTATTTGTATATACATTTCAGTATGCGCGGAAGCTTTGAAAAAAAAAGAGTGGCACTCCAGGAGTGCCGACAGAAGTGAAAACTTGAACAAAATGCCCAACGCGCCTAAAGAAGTTTTCACTTCAAAAATCTAAATGGTGGCGGTTCGGATATACCACAAAGGTTCGAACCTTTTTCGTCTTTCTAAACAAAACTAAAGTTAATTAATAATTTCACATCTTGCCACACACTCTTATTTTTTCCCCACCTATCTGACTCCCCATCTCATAATCTTCTACCACTTGTGTCACCAGATGTGGAGAAGCATCTCGGACAAAGACAACGTGACCCTGGAGCCGATCCTGGAAGGGTGGGAGGGCGACATCCAAGCCGCGTGTAACACACAAGATCCTATCGACGGTAACACTGCCTTGCACAAAGCTGCCATTGCCGCTAAGCCTGAGATGGTCACGTAAGTGTACATTTTACAGGATGCACGCATATTTCAACCAAATTTTTTGATCTTGGTCTAAAAAAATCCAGGTATTTGATATTTTTGATCGCGTAACTTGACAGACTGTGGTGATTGTTGGTTTCATACTTTTTAAGAGTTGATTCTTGCATAAATCGTGTCTAAATATATACTGTACTAGCACTTCGCATGCGACTTCACCCGCGTGGATTTCAAAAATATAAAGACACTCACAAATAACGTGGCTATGTATTGTTAAAATATTTTTTTTAAATCGGTTCAGTAGATCCAGAGATTACCCCCTACAACCTCACACCTCTTTATAATATTAGTATAGATGAAAACCATTTCGGTTGATGATCAAAAAGCACACAATTCTCAACGATTAGTCGGGACTTAATGAACAATAGATAAAAGGGAATAAGATAAATAAATCACCATTACTCACTGTACGGATTATATTTTTAAGAATTAAATCAGTCTTACAAGAACAATGCATACTTTCAAACTATAATTATTTGTTATTAAGTCAAAGAAACTAGAACGTTTTCAAACTAAAATCAAAACCAATAGAAACGGACCAACTAGCCGACTATCTGGCCTAAATTTGCAGTCGGCGGATAGTCGTTCATCTGATGCTTTGTGCTGAACAGTTCGATGATATTGAATTTGGCCACAGATAATATAATACTAGCGTACAGATGCCTCATCCCATACAAAGAAACGGTACCGCCGTAACTACGGGTTTTCGTCTGGCACAAGTAACTTTTGTTCTTCGTTCGGGCCCGTCCTCTACACCTCGCTAGATGGTGTTAGCAGCGACGGCTTGTAAGCTGATTGAGTCTTACCAATATTTTCTCACACATGAAGGAATTATTTTATAGTATTTTTGGCACTTCATAGCAGTTTCACTGTATCAAAATTTGTCACTATTAAAATTTTAAAGAGGCGAATAGATGAACTCTAAAACTTCAAACAGCGCCATCTATTGGTTCAAGAAATATAGATATGTCTAAGGATTCGTTCCAATAATCGTCTAAATTTGAATTACAAGCCAATTATTCCACAATTTTAAGATTAGGGCGGTTTATTAAATAAGAAAATACAGTTTTTACCATATTTATTTTCAAAATATTAATATTTCTTAAACTTCAATAAGAAATCGATGCATACTACGCCATCTATTGAGATGTATTTGAACGAAATTTTCTTTGTTCGTGATGAGACCCCGTGATTTGGCGCTTAATTTTAAGCGGCTTAAAGTGTCAATTTGTACAAAAATGAAAGGAAATATTATTTCTCTGATAGAAAGCTACACTATCGCTTCTTCTTCGTCGTATCGATGATTTCAAAATTAAATATCTTCTGACCAAAATTCAGCCACATCGACAGCGTTAGCATTTGCCTCGTAAACGTCGATAGCTATCGCTATCGCTGACTGTCATATGTAGGCTACTTTCTATCCTGGGAAATTACACTATTCATGTCGGGGGCGAATCTCCAGCCCCCCTAGCCATATTACATTTCTATTATCGTTTACACTAACGCTTAGAACAAAATGTAATGCAATGACATTACCTGCGATAAGTCACGCTTATCTACGCAGGTAATGTCATTGCCATACATTTTGTTCTAAGCGTTAGCGTAAACGATAATAGAAATGTAATATGGCTAGGGGGGCAGGTGTTTTGCAGAAAATAATGACGGATTGTTGTCGACAATGACGAATCCTAGGGAATTCAACTTTAATGCAAGTATTAAAGTACACTGGTTGTATTCATTGCCTATACTCGGAATTTTAATTCGATTCCAGATTTGACATTAGCTACTGTCATTTTGTGAAATAATGATACCACATATGTGATGAACACAAAAATCGATAAACAATCGATAAACCCTATCGAATTGATATGGGCGCAGGTAAAGGGGCATGTAGCTCAAAATAATAAAACCTTCAAATTGACAGACGTGAGAAATTTATTTCAGGAAGGCATTCAAAAAATTACGGCTACCGAATGGTCTAAATGCGTATCCCATGTAGTCAAAGAAGAGCAAAAAATGAGTAGGCTAGATATGTTAATTGACAATATCACAGACACATTTATAATAAATGTTACAGAAAGTGACAGCGATAGCGATAGCGATGACGGCGACAATTTATAAAATAAATTATTACCATAATACATCTATCTGTTTTATTTGTCATGTTCCTTCATGATCACATTTTTTTATTTATTTCACACACAATTATAAAAGAAAAGTCTCAGATCGTTAATTAATCGTCAAAACTAAATTATATACTTAGTTTACGAGAGTAAAATTATAAACGAGAAGAATCGATCTGGAAATATTCCATTTCCATATCGAATAATTTCGCAACGTCACTATTTAGTACTTGTCATAACGTTGCAACACTGAAATTGTCAAATCTGGAATCGAATTAAAATTCCGAGTATAGTAGTGCTAGTGTACTTTAATACTGGTGTATTAAAGTTGAATTTCCCACGATTCGTCATTGTCGGCAAAACACCTGGAGATTCACCCAGGGATGGCCATCCAAGCCGAGCCCTAGGCAGAAGCTATTCTTGATTACACCAATTCAAGTACGTATCGACTTTAGCTTTGTGTACTTTAAGTTGATTTTTAAGTGACCACCTAAAAAGTATGGGTTGCAATGGTATTTGAAATTTTTCACAGTAAGACAGTAAAACGTTATTATTTCTTAAAAAAATCGTTTCTTTAGCAAAGATTTTTTTTTCAATAAAATGTGCTCTAGTTTCACCCTTAATCGTTTGTGCACATTATCCGGGGACACTGTATAGTTAGTTGACTATAGGTTGGTTGGTTAGGCTAGGTTTGAACCTATTATCGTTATTTACTCTACAATGACTTATGCAGTCAACTCCTGTCGGCGGGCGGGGACCCGTGCATCAAGAACCAGCTGCTGCAGACGCCGTACGCCTCCACGCCGCACGCAGACACCCGCATCGCCTTCAGAATGTTCCAGGCGCAACATCCCGACAAATACAACTACTCTAAGGTAGGTCATTTTTTTGTCTTTTTTTTTTTCATTTTTGAAGTTATGGAAAAATTATGAGAGTAAATTTTACGATGCGCGCACATAGTCACAAAAAACCGACATTCTGAAGTTAGCTATAGTCTGTGGTTCATGAAGAATGATTGTTTTCCTTTTGTAAACTTTGTGACAGTTTGCACTTTGTTTTCTTGTAATTCCCTTGGAGCTCGGGTGTCAGGCTCTTATTGAATAAAACCCACGTGTGTTCCTTTAGTTGCCTGTGCTAGGGTCGCGGTGACTCTTTCGAACACCTCCACGACCCTGGCAGGTCTTTGAATATCTTGGACTGACATAGATCAAGATACATTGGAAGTTAAACTGTTTGTTTGTTTATATGTCTGTAAAATGTCCAAACTTGGCCAAAACCGGGAGAGGAATGAAAGGAAATTATGGGAGCTTTTGCCTTTTTATTTGTGGGTTGGGATATCATCCAATGACATCGAGCGGGAGGGCGTGTCAGACTCTTTCTGACTAAAACCACGGGGTGTCATCTCGAACAAAGAAAATTTAGTTGAAATAAGTCTCAATAGATGGCGTAATATGCATCGATTTCATAATTAAGTAATATTAATATTTTAAAAATAAATATGGTAAAAACTGATTTATTTTTTTAATAAACTGCCCTAAGCATTAAATTGTGGGATAACTGGCTTGTAATTCAAATTTAGACGATTATTGGAACAAATTCTTAGATATCTATATTTCTTGTACCAATAGATGGCGCTGTTTGAAGTTTTAGAGTTTATCCATTCGCCTCTTTAAAATTTGAATTGTGTCACATTTTGATACAGTAAAAATGCTACGAAGTGCCAAAATAATTCCTCAATGTCTAAGAAAATATTGGTAAGACTAAGTAAATTCATTCATTTTGCATGCCCTCGCTGCTAACACCATCTAGCGAGGTATAGAGGACGGGCCGGAACGAAAAACAAAAGTTAAGAATTTATCCGCTACCCGGGAAAACGCAGGCTAAAAATAAATAGTAATAAACGGTGGTCTCTAGAATCCTAGTCCTATTATGTTTTTTTCCCTTTTGTAGAAAGTTACACTATCACTGAGTGAGTGACTCAGTTTTTGGTTTATTCCGTGACTGCTTGTTATTATTATAATAGGACAAGAAACCGAAGCCGCGGGGTGAAACTATTTTGTAAATTAATTGAATATATTGTCTGTTCCAGTCCCAGATCCCCGGGCCGGTGACAGCGGAGCAACTAGAACAACAGAAAGAGAAGAAAGCTCAGCAAAAGAAAGCTAAGCGACAGAGAGAGAAAGAGAAACAGGCAGACAAGCTCAAGGCGAACGCGTTCTTACTGCTGACAGACGAGAAGAAGGTATAATAATACTAATGTCTCGTTTTGCAGTTGTTGTTTTTTTTTTAATTTTTGATAGGTCCGCGTCAAACGCTCTTTAAGAATTGCCAAACTTAAGAGGGAACAGGGCCTGCGAGGAATTTGAAAAATAGGTATTTGAAGAAGCCATTGCTGTCGTGCTACCTCAAGCCTGCCCCGTAGAGTGCGATAGGGACAGCTGCAGCTCAGACCAAATTTATCACAAAATTTTTGACGAGATCGACGTTTCGTATTTCCCTTTTTCTGAACTGATTCAATTGTTTTTGGCACAAAATTTTTAAGAAAGAGTAAGTATGTCTAGGTGCCTATAGTAATGTTTTATGTTAAAAAATTTTCGAATTTGTCTGGTTGTCCTGTAATAACGGCGGTACAAAAGGGCCATTTTTTGTAATTTTTGAAGAGGTCATATTTTCTTGACAAAGTTGTTGAAAAAAAAGAAATGACAGGGACGTGTCTACAGCAGACCTTGACTTTACGAAAAAAAAAAAATGATTGCTCTCGAGGTATTATTTAGGAAGAAAAAAGGGGAATACAGATAGAGAATCGCAGTCCCTGTTCTCTCTTAAGTGGCAGTTCACTATGCCCTGCCCGGGCACAGTGAACAAGTGTTGCCGCGTACCGGAGGACAACCAATACTTCGGACTATACATTGAATACTAAAATGCGGTCCAAGCAGTGCGTGAGATGCAGAACTGTGTACGAATACCTTAAATATCTATAAAATAAAGTTATATTCTACGCTTTGATGGGCGATTGTGATCGTGGTAAAGCGAAGTGATTTAATTTGACGCAGCCAAGGTTGATATTATTTTAACATTTTGGCTTTAACTTCCTTACCGAAATACTTTTAAATTTCCTATCAACATGATAGGTGATGACATGGTATAGGGAACGTGCACGGCGTAGTCTGTGCCATCTAGTGGAGTCAATTCGAAACTTTTACCCTTTAAAAACTTTTCATTGACATTGCCGTGCCCTATATGTATACGCCCGGATCATGCACGCATAACGTAGACTGCCATCTAGTGAGTGAAATCCGCAACTTTTACTGTATAAATACGTGACATTGACATTTTTGTGCCGCCATCTATAGTTCCAGTACGCTCTCTATTTTATAAAAGGTTTTAGTAATTTTTCTTTTTTTACAGAAAAAAGTTCCATTACACGAACAACGTTGTTTCTCGTGCGGCGCTCCGCTCCCTAAGGTGCCCTTCGAGTATGACGACTGCAAGTTCTGCCAAGTCCCCTGTCTACACGTCCATAGAAAGATTAGGCCTCTAAATATGAGCGTTTAAGGCCTTGTCCAGACTGAACGCAAGGTGACTAAGGTGGGCGCTATAAGGTAGTGACAGTGCGTGATGAAATGTTGTAGCGGGCTGTATAGACGACGTGTTTCCTCAGAGTAAAACAATAAACATACAGGGAACTGAGGAAACACGGGTAGGTTTTAGTCAGTAAGAGTCTGGCACGTCCTCCCGCTCCACCCAGAGCGGGATAAGTCAGCTGATGATTTTCCAGCCTTATTAAAAAAGAGTAAAAAAGTAGTCGATCATTTGCTAGCGATGCCGCTCCGTCACTTCGAGCTAAGGGCCCAGCATAGTCACTTCATTTATACATCTATCTTCTACATATTTTATATACAACCAAGTCGGGTTAGTTTCACCGTTTATAACTCAAAAACGGCTGGACCGATTTGGATGATCTTTTACTGGATTTGTCGCGGCTCCGAATAGCATAATAACTTTTAAAACATCAGAAAAATTAAAAATTATTTAGCAATTTTTTTTGTTATACGTTTCGTATGGAAATGCTTTTTTTTATTGAATTTGAGGCGGTACGAAGCTCGCCAAGTCAGCTAGTATACAGGTTGTAACGGAAAGGTGTGGTCATATTTTAAGAACCGGTTCTGCCAACTTTCTCTAAGAAAAAAATTGAAAATTCCCCAAAAGAAAATTAAACTTTTCATACAAAGTTTCATCAGCTGATCAATATTAGATGTGAGATAATTTTTTTTTTTAAATTTATTCATATTGATGGGCAGATGCAGCTCTTAAAATATGACCACATCTTTCCGTTACACCCTGTATATAGGATGACTGGTAATTAGTGACCGATACTCAAACACGTGATTGTACTCATGATAACTAACAACTTTTACTATAGAACCAAACCTGAAATCGCGTAAAATATCTGCTGTTCAGTATATTTATGTTCGCCTACTGACTGGTCAAAATGTACTGTACTGCCTATTTTTTTCGCGATTTCAGGTTTGGTCCTATAGTAAAAGTTGTTTGTTATCATGAGTACAATCACGTGTTAAAGTATCGGTCACTAATTACCAGTCACCCTATATATAAAACAAAGTCGGGTTAGTTACACAATTATAACTCAAGAACGGCTGGACCGATTTTTACGATCTTTGATTTCTTGGAATTGTCTCCGCCCCAAATAGTAGAATAACTACTGAAACATCGAAAAAAATCATGAAAAAGAAATCTGAGGCGGTACGAAGTTCCTCGGGTCAGCATAGATACTTCAGAACGCCAATTGCTGTTCCTTACGGACCGTCCGTAAGAAGTTATACTTCATCATCTCATCTCATCTCAGCTCAGCTCAGCTCAGATCAGCTAAGCTCAGCTCAGCTCAGCTCAACTCTTTAGCAATAACAACAACTATAACAAAAGTAATTGTAATAAAATTTTATTTTTTTTACTATAGCAAAAAGTGTCGTGACAACTTTTCGTAAGAATTTTTTCCGTCTAGCCCCCTTTCACAACGCGCGATAAGGAACTTCGTTCCAAAAATAAAAACTAGTTAAGAAATGGATACATTATCGCCATCTATTGTTATTTATTTGAACTAATTTTCTTTCTTCGAGATGAGACCCCGTGACATGACCGACAGCCCTATCTCATTTTCGCAACAGATCTATGATGGCATTAAACTTCATAATACGCTCCAGGGTCTTTTTATAACTGTTATTTACTAAGAAAATAATATGAGGATTTTGATACGTTTTTACTATGTGACCAAGAGTATGTTGTGAAACAACTATTGTCTTTGAGTGCCCATTTATATGGATTTTTCTGGTTGTATTAAATAATAGTGTTGCCAGCAAAGGCACAGTATTGCCATCTTCAAGCTAATAAATCACCAGATGAAATGAAATTCCTAAAAATATCAAAGGCGATATTTAAGGGCCTCAAATATGAAAGTATGTTGCTACCTCATAATGTTGAACTTTGCGTTTTTGTTGTGTTTAAATTAATTTGTCACCTAGAAAATAAGAAATTAGATCCATTCGTCAAATCTTGTATTTGGGATTTATTTATTGTACAATTTTTAATGTAAGCGGACAAAATAAAATTTTGTTTTACTTTATACTTTGGTTTCTATTTATTTTATATAACTATTTACATTTTTATTAGGCATATTACCGAATTATTGATACTATCGTAATTTATAAAATATACTTAGAGATTGTTCTGTGACTGGGTGTAATTTATCTATAAAAAAAAACTTGAGAGGTGTCAAGGGACACCCGGATGGAACGAAGTTCCTTTCGATTAATTAGTGAAGGAATTGTAATATAATTTTATTTTTTTTAATTTATAATATTTTTTTAATTATTAACTACGCACACACGCACGCACGTAAGTAGTTATACTTCATCATCTCATCTCATCTCATCTCATCGCAGCTCAGCTCAGCTCAGCTCAAATCAGCTAAGCTCAGCTCAGCTCAACTCAACTCAACTCTTTAGCAATATCTGGCTTGCTTTCTATAAGAGAGAGAGACAGACAGAAAAACATGCGACGCCGCACAGCTTACAATAGCTTACTATAGCAATAATGCTTGATCTGCTTGCAAACTTTGTACCTACCCACCAAAAATACAAGAAGTTTTTATTAGATTGTTTTCCAACACAATCTTTTTGGATGGACAGCCTCATTAGTGTCGTGACAACTTTTCGTAAGAATTTTTTCCGTCTAGCCCCCTTTCACAACGCGCGATAAGGAACTTCGTTCCAATATTTATGTATTTAGAAATATATAAGTATGTTTATCAGTTATCTAGTACCCATAACACAAGCTCTGCTTAGCTTGAGACTAGATGGCGTTGTGTGATAGTTGTGGAATATTATTATTGTATGTTTCGGTAAAATTTAAACATAACATTTCATTTACAATAATACGCATCAAAATTTGATAAGTACTTTATAATCTCGCTGTATCGTTCCGAGAAATTGTGAATAAAGGGTGACTGGTAATTAGTGACCGATACTTAAACACGTGATTGTACTCATGATAGCAAACAACTTTCCCAAAGAAACATATAGTGAGATAGAACGGCGCACGCGTCTAACAGCTGATAGGTCTCTGCCCCGCGCGCGCGAATTTCATACGGCCGTTGTGTTATTGTGATAAAAGTGAATGAGTATAAATAAAATGTTTCTTTGGGAAAGTTGTTTTTTATCATGAGTACAATCACGTGTTTAAGTATCGGTCACTAATTACCAGTCACCCTATAAATAAATATCACAATCTACAATCTATCTGATTTTGACACGTGAGCTGTGTAAATGCTGCCTCATTGGGCCAACATGGACCATGTTCACAATTTAAAACGAGTTGAAAGTATTGGAATATCAGATTTCGTGAATCGCGTGAAGTACAGATTGATGTGAGCTTAATATCTACGGGAGTAACGGAAATGTGTGGTCATATTCAGTCAATTTTGTTTAAGAAAGTCCATAGACGGACTGCTTAGAGCAGTCGAGACCTTGCACGAGAGCAGTCGTGTTGCGGTACTGCTCACAGCAGTCCGTCTATGTAGGTCCCTCCATAGACGGACTTCTTGGAACAGTCAATACCTTTTTAACTGAAAAAAAAATGAACTGCCTGAGCGATCCATGTATGACGAATGTCAATTTTGTATTGAAACTGCAGATTGCCCCATAGATGATTTTAGACAGACTATAAATAAGTAGTAGAGGTCGGCACTGACTGCTCCAAGCAGTCCGTCTATGGACGGCCCTAATGTAAATTCCGAAGGAAACTGAAGTTGTGCGGTAAGTCCAATATTTCTTTTGGAAATTGACTATGGCTTCCTTGAAGAAAGTTGTTCATTTCCATGGGCAGAAGCGGTATCTAAAATATATGACCACTCATTTCCGTTACACCTTGTATACTATATTGGGTACTTTTTACATCGATACTGAAATCATTGCCGTTACACCTTGTATACTATATTGGGCACTTATGTATATCGATACTGAAATCATTTCCGTTACACCTTGTATACTATATTGGGTACTTATGTATATCGATACTGAAATCATTTCCGTTACACCTTGTATACTATATTGGGTACTTATTTATATCGATACTGAAATCATTTCCGTTACACCTTGTATACATATATTGGGTACTTATTTATATCGATACTGAAATCATTTCCGTTACACCTTGTATACTATATTGGATACTTATTTATATCGATACTGAAATCATTTCCGTTACACCTTGTGTACTATATTGGGTACTTATGTATATCGATAATGAAATCACGACACGTTACACAAGCGCGTTAGGGTGTTATTACATCCTTACGCGGTGTCCTACGTAGGCGATTCAACACGAACGCGATTGCGAAGCGGTCCGATGCGGTTTACGCGAATTCAACGCGACGCAGCGGCTGTGTTCTACGTGCGCTCGAAGTGTGTTCTAAGTCCGCTTTCAGCCGCCATTCAGCAGTACCCTGCATTTGTTATGGACGGACGAAAAAAACTGTTTTTACTGGAAAATTCAATACCTACTCAAGAAGTATGTGCGACAAAGGAGTGCAACTAATATTTTATACTTAGAAAGACATGTAAGAGAAATTTCATCATTTGTACTAAGAATTACGAATTAATTAAGTAAACAATATTGCCGAATGTTGCCTACAACGTTTGACTATGCCGTGCAAGTCGTAAAACTTGTTCTTGAATACCATAAATTAAAATGTCTACTTGCACCATTTTTAGGTTCTATAATTTTAATTTATAACAAGCCACTGCACCGCAAGAGTTCGCGCGAAAATATCACACCAGCTGATCGCGACCACTTCTTACGCGGTGTCCTACGTGGGCGGCCAACGCGAATGCTATCGCGAAGCTAAGCGGCGCGAATGGAACAAACAAATGAAACTCTATGCGGCTGGCCTACGTAACCAACCGCTCGTGAGTGCGGTGCGACGCGAAGCGGACTCGATCAATTGGTTTGATATTTTCACGCGAACTCTTGCGGTGCGGTGGCATGTTTTAAATTAAAATTATAAAAGCAGCAATATCGTACAAATTATGAAATTCGCCATAAATATGTCTTTTTAAGTATAAAATATTAGCCGCACTCCTCTGTCGTACATAATTCTCGAGTATTTGATATTTCAAAAATGAATTTTCCAGTAAAACTAGTTTTTTCCGTCCGTCCATGACAAAATGCAGGGTACTGAAAAGCGGCGGCGCGGCGGCTGAAAGCGGCGACTTCGCGCGTACGTAGGACGGAGCCGCCGCGTCGCGTTGAATTCGCGTAAACCGCATCTTACCGATTCGCAACCGCGTTCGCGTATGATCGCCCACGTAGGACGTCGCGTAATAGTGTATTATCTATGCACTTCACGTCGCAACGCACCAAAGTGCCGTTGGTCACCTAGGAGAGCCGCATAGACTTTCATTTGTTTGTTCCATTCGCGCCGGCCGCTTCGCTTCGCGATAGCGTTCGCGTTGAATCGCCTACGTAGGACACCGCGTTAGTCATTGTTCTAAGCTGACGGCACGTCACCGGTTTTGTTGCCGCTTTTCTACGACTTGCCCATGAATAAACCCTTTGAGTAGTTTTACTACAACAGATAATAAAGTAGGTACAAGATAGAGGGAGAGGTAAAAAAATAAGAAAAATACAAAAATGCGATAGTGAAGATGTGTTTTTGTAATAATTTGTGAATTAACGATGTAAGTAAATGTATGTAATAATTACTAAATAAACAAATTACATTATAAATGAGTGTTCACAGAAGAAGCACAATTTATATAGTTTACCCGCGACTGAGAATCGTTGGGCATATTTTAGGAATAGTCTCCGCCATTTTATAGTATTATGATTAAGACAGCAGTGTGCAGTATTTGGGGCTGTGTTAGTTTCTTAAGTCGCCAGTCAGTAACGTCAATAAAGAATTAAGTTTACTAGAAGTCGTAGAAAATCGGGCTCACGCATTAGTCACGTCACAGCCACTTGTCATTCACATACACACACATATAGTATTCGTCAAACTTAACGGCGTGTGCGAAGTTAGTTGTGAGTGCAACTGCGCGCAGGTACAGTCAAATAGACAATAATTTAGGCCATTTAATGATTTTTATAACTGTGTGGAAGCTGTGTGAATATTTTTTAGGGGTGTATGGTACCTACCTACTTATTTGTCAGTTTGGAAGTTGGTGGTATTGCCACACGCCATTAAGTTTGACGAATACTATACAATAGTTCTCTACTTTTCATTTCGAATATAAGGAAAGTAAAAAAAAAAATGTTGATATAGCTGTCCCTTATGACGAGAACCTCGTGAAAGCTGAAAAAGATAAACAAACAAAGTATCTTGATCTAGCTCGCGAGGTTGTCATGTGTGTGTGGCCAATGGTTTTGCAGCTGGATTAAGGGCTTGATTTAGAAGGCAGTACCTACTCCTTGACACGGCGCGCATAGTTAGGACATTCCTCTCTCAGGAGCCCTGACCACCCGTAGCTTGGACCGTTCCTGATACCGGTGGGATACTATTTTTTATATTTTTAAATATTTTTATATTTTAATACTTAAAAATGTAAATTGTAAGATAAAACATAGAAATAAATGGAAAAATAATAATAATAAATATTAGTGTATAAAACCGACATTTTGAATTTTGGTACAGCTTACAGAGTTAGTATCTCGCCAAATTCTACCGGTGTTTGCCTTGTTTGGTAGATAATGCTACTGAACGCACAATTAAGATATTAAATTAAGGTATTGGTTTCTATAAGATGCTGGACTATTATACACCTGCTTTTTAGTCCAAATATGATCCATACCGTTCTTTGGTAGTGATTCACAATTATTTTTAAAGAAATCGTAGATAGTTATCAAGAAAAACTAATATTTCTTAAAAAAAATGCGTAAGTACGTACCTATTTTTTTTTATTTACACAATATATTTTTTTTTTTTTTTCAAAAAAAAAAATTATGCTGTAAGGGGTTAAGCTTGCCATGTGGTTGCTTTCAACCATATGCGCCATATGGCCGTCTTTATCCCTCATACAATAAGCAATTTTTACATGGGTGTCGAATTCTAATAAAAAAAAAACTTATTCTAATCTGGAAACTATTTCGTATAACAAAATAATATTGCAAGTACAATTTAAAAAAAGATAGTGTTGCCAGGATTCTGTCTAGAGGTTTTTTGTTAGGGAGTACCGCCGCAGCCGGCGGCGCCACCCAAAAATAACGCCGTTGCAACTGGCAGTACTACTACGTTTTTTCTTTATTTTTTAGTACTTTGTTCAAGAGTGAGCGAAGCGAGCTCGAGAACTCATCACCTTCGTGTTAGGTTCCTTTAAACCCTGCAGACAAGAATGGGAGACACGTGCAGCGGGGCTCGTTTATTTTTTGGATTTTTTTGGACTTGTTTTAGAAGATTTTTATGCAAAGAACAGTATTTTTTATGGCTTTTTGGAACATTTTGACTGTACGTAATTTTTTTTTCCAACTCCATTTTCCACTTTTTTTAAAACTTCATTTTCCACTTTTTTTTCAAAGTCAGTGCCATCTGTTATTTCGGGATTCGGCGCCGGCTGCGGAGGCATTCCCTAATAATTAACCTGTCTTAACTTTTAGGATATAAGTAATGTACCAACTGATTTAAGGCAAAATGTTCTCGTAAAATGTAATACTTAAGTAGTAGAATCTCTACATAGATGTCTTTTATAACCAAATAAAATAAAGTGATATAAAAAATAATAGCACTAAGTACATTTTATTTAACTCATGTTCATCTGTATTTATTTTTAATGACCGTCACGCTAAACAACGTTAGCTGTTTGTAATTTTTCTCCGCTTTTACATTGAAATAAACGATATCTTTTTTTTTAATACAAGTGTTTTTTTTAATATAAGTGTTTTTTATAACCTGCCTGCAGGTGTATTCGCTAACTCAGTTGACATCAATTTGATAGGCACTTTGCAGTAGGTACATTGCTGCTTTGACGTATAGGAAAACAAAAATGTACCATGTAAGAGTCTGAAACGCCCTCCCGCTCCACCCAGAGCGGGTGAAGTCATTGGATGATTTCCCACGCCACAAAAAAAAAACCATGCAGGCTCGGCCCTAGCTGACACCGTCAGTTACTGCTGATATCTCTTCGAGGGACGCGTGGAACCACTCCTCAAAGAGTCTGAGAAAGAGTTTGAGGAGTGGTTCCACGCCGCAATTGTGGCTTGCCCAGCGCTAGGTTGCGACTAGTCGCTCTCTCCATGTCGCCATGAGATCCCGCTGGAGCTCTGTCCGTCGAGCCGCGATTTCTCGTGGTAGCGGAGTTACGCACCGGCGTTTCGCCTCCTCGTGCCACTCCCATTTGTGCTCGTGGACTTTGCCTCCAGATCCCATGGCGGCAATCCTGCAAGGAGATCACACCAGAGACCGTGCGGTATCCCCGGACCAGCCCAAATGACCCTTTGGGACGTGTTCGATCGGCACACCAGTGCCCCGTAATGGGCCATAGACCGCAAGACCCCCGCGTAGAGCCTCCGGCGTTTGCACCCCCTAGATCGGAATATCTACTTGGGAATCCGACTGTGGCGCGTTCCGAGGACTATGAAAACACATGGCCTCTGAGTTGTATAGGGCCACCTCGAGTCCCAATTGCCGGATCCTATTGACGATTGTCGCAACCCCGCGTGTCGCTAGTTCTGCCGCCCCATGGTGCGACCTCCCCTGCGCCAGGACCAGTGTGTCGTCAGCGTAGCAAACCATGCCGTTTTTTTTTTTTTAAACTGCCCCACACTAGGTATTATTCCTGTATCGTGCGTGCATTCACAAACATGTAAACTCACATACACAAGACACCCAGACCCGGAACAAATATCTGTAGGCCATACAAATACTTGTTCCGTGCGGGGATCTAACCCGCGACACGTAGCGCAGCAGCCGAATGCTCAACCACTGCGCCAACCGTGCCGTTTGATGCTGCTAAAGAGGTCGGCGCGCAGCACCCGGTCTTACCTGATGTCCCACAGATGCGGCCTCATTACCGATCCCTGTGGGACACCGCACGCCTTTTCTCGCCGATTTCATTCTCTCTGCTGACCGGGGTATCCGTCTGACAACGGCCCTATCCGTCATGTAGGCCTTGACTACGCGAAGGAGGTAGGTTGGCACCTCCCTCATATACCGGAGTATCTTCTAAAGGGGATGTACAGGACTGCAACAACTATCGAGGGATAAAACTCATGTCACATACTATGAAAGTATGGGAGAAAGTGATAGAGAAAAGATTGCGAGAGGAGAGTGAGATTACCCCGAACCAGTTTGGGTTTATGCCAGGTCGAGGGACAATGGACGCCACCTTTGCTCTCCATCAATTGTGCGAGAAGTACAGACGTGTGCACAAGAACTTGCACATGGTGTTCATCAATCTTGAGAAAGCGTATGATAGGGTACCTCGGGATGTGTTGTGGTGGGCCTTGAAAGAGAAAGGTTTGCCTGGGAAGTATGTTGAGTTGATTCGTGCTATGTACAGACAATCTAGTACCTACGTCCGGTCGGCTGCTGGCAACACCGATGAGTTCAGTGTGGCTGTAGGCTTACATCAAGGGTCGGCTTTAAGTCCTTACCTCTTCCTGTTGATTATGGACGCTTTTACGTCGGAAATACAGGAGCAGGCACCCTGGTGCATGCTGTTTTCCGACGACATTGTTCTGGTCGGTGAAGATGGACCTGAGATCCAGAGCAGATTGGAGAAATGGCAACAGAAGCTGGAGAAAGTTGGCTTGAAAATCAGCAGAACCAAAACTGCATAAATGTCAAAAAAATATTATAATTATTCTTTAGCAAAATACTATAAATTAAATTTGATATTTTAATTATTTTAATTTCTTATTTGCATTAAAATTGTGATTACAGAGACATCTATACATAGTTTCTCGGTTAAGAAAAGTAGATGGCGACACTTTCTTTACCGAAGTTGTGCTTGTACTAACTGTCCCCCCCCTGGTTTTAGTTGCATCTGTCATTTAGAATAAATAATTAAATACAGTGCCGTTTTTTGTTGGATCATCTTTAGCGTGTGTGCGAATTTCCTATTGTACAAAGAGTTTGTCTCAAATTTTGCACCACAAATGGAATTTCGTGTTCGGAGTCGCTGAAAATGTTACAGAAGGCTTACGGTGACTAGGTATATCAATAACACGCTTAGGAGTGGCAAAATGTGTTCAAAAGCGGTCGAGATGTGATGGAAGATTTGCCTCGCTCTGGTAGGCCAGCAACTTCTTCAACATCGCAAAAGTGAAGGAAATAGTGACCGAAAATCCTCATTCAAGTTTGAGAGAGTTAGCCGCTGAACTTTATGTGTCTGACCTGAATTTTCTCCAAAAACTCAATCGCATAAGAGTCGCTGAGGACATGCTAGAACGAGTCAATTCCGATCCAACATTCATGAAACGCATTGTTACTGATGACGAGACGTGGGTGTACGAGTTTGACATGCAAACCAGCCAACAAACTTCGGAGTAGCGCCTTCCAACTGAATTGAATCCGAAAAAACACGCTAAAGTCGATCTGTTGACAGTTTTCTTTGACTATCGTGGTGTTGTGCACTCGGAATCGAAATTCTTGCCGGAAGGTCAAACGGTAAATAAAGAATTTTATTTGAGCACTAAGCAGCGTTTAATAGAGCAAATTCGACGAAAAAAGCCAGTTGTGGACAGAAAATTCTTGGATTTTGCACCACGATAATGCACCTTCGTAAAAGGCCATCATTGTGAAAGTATATTATATTGACCAAAAACTCAACAAATACCATCGAGCAACCACCTTATTTACCAGATATGGCTCCAGCCAACTTCTTTCTTTTTCCTAAACTTAAATTACCACTTCGTGGCACCCGTTTTTATTCGGTAGAACACATAAAAGAGAATTCGCGGCGAGAACTGAATTCCGGAAAAAGCGTTTAAATTTTTTTTCGATGATTGGATTATTCGTTGGCATAAGTATACATTTCAGAAGGAGCATACTTTGAAGGCGATAAAATAAATTTGGAAGAATAACTAACATTTTGTGTATTCTTAACCTTTTCCCGATACTTTCTTGACAGAGTAGTATACAGGGTGGAAAATATTAATAGGCCCTGAAGGGAAACTACTTTAAATCCTTAAGATGATTATTTTACTTAATGGAAACATTCCTTTACTTTTAAAAAGAAACAAAACTGCATTGATAGATTTCTCGAAAAGCTTACCTAAACCGAGAATCGAACCAGCTAATAATTCAAAAAATAAACACTCGCTATTTTATTTTACTACTCGATACAGTCAATGAAAAAACAAAATTTCTGCAAGAAGCATTAGGTTTTACAGTCGTCTATAGTCCAAGATATACAAGAAATCTAATTTATTTATTTATATTATATTATTTAATGTTTAGTACACAAGGGCTTTAAGGGTCTACTACCGGGCAAGTGGCGCCCTCATTGAATAAAAAATCGTAGCATAGCATAGAATATAAATATTAAAGAATCCAACGTCACGTTTGTTACAAAGAGGATAAAGTATTTTTACGTTGTTAAAACAGGTCTCAGAATGTTTCGTATCCAAAGTAGTAGGCAAAAGTGTCAGAAACGGCCGTTTTTGGTACTTTTGCCTACTACTTTGGATACGAAACATTCTGAGACCTGTTTTAGCCCCTTGGCCGGTAGTAGGGCCTTAATCAACATTACCTAGACCAGAACTGTTCATTTTCAACAAGTAAAAGACGCGTTATCATTTTCTTATACGTCTAACGTCCAAAGACATTCTATGAAGTACAAGCTTGCTAATTTATTTCTATAAAGTACCTTGTTGAAAACTTAGATAAGGAAAACTTTAATGGGTAGTTTCCTAAAAAAATCTAATTAGTCCCTAAATAATTACCAAAAAATTTTGGCCACGTATTTTGCCTTTTGTCACGTAAACAAAACATGAGGACGATACATTGCGTTGAAATTTCACGTGACGTCACTGTGTGTGACACTTTTTACCACTAAGCGAGCGACGTAAGGAGTCCCCACTCCTGAACTTTGGTGCGTTTTTATGATTATTATTAATAAATTTATTTCATACCAGAGTCCATAGTTAAAAACATTACAATCAGATAATATACACACACACGTACAGACTGTTGTCAACATTATCTGACCCACCCTAAAATCAAACAACTTTGGACCCTCTGCCTGTAACATTAAGGTTTATTTAATTTATATGAGCTTATCACACAAGTGCACGAGGACTCGATGAACAAAAATACAATAATAACACAGACACTCAAATTTGATCTTTAACACGTAACGTTAAGGTAAACCCACCCAACATAGTCGGAGCCACCGGCATTATATATGTTTTTGTTAAGCTATTTTAATCATTATCTCGTTAACATTAAAGTTGAAAAGCTTTTAAGTCACACTACATAATTACAACCCAATCTTTAATTTCGCGTATTCCCAACAAGTTCTTGTGGCTTATCGGTTTGATGCTGGATTGACGACGAACAGCATGTGGGTTCGAAAACTCAGTCCACCTATAGGTGGACTAAGAAAAAAGAAACTGATGTATACATCAGTTTCTTTTTTAATTTGTTTTCATTTCTACAATATTGCTTGCAATATTAAAGAACGACCAATATGATTTTTAACCGACTTCGAAAAAGGAGGAGGTTATCAATTCGGATGTTTGTATTTTTTTTTTTTTTTTTTTAATGTATGTTCGGGCATAACTCCGTCATATATTGACGGATTTGCAAAATTCTTTTTTTGTTCAGAAGGGTTTTATTCCGAAATGGTCCCATTTAAATTTCAAAAAGATCTGATGATGGGTTTCGGAGACAGACAACGGAAATCTTCAAAAATTGTCAGCAAATCAACCGCGATTGCTGCTATCGTATGTCTATGAATTGTTAACACAGTTTAATGGGGAACCACAACTAAAAAGTGAAAAATAAAAAGCTTTTTAACAAAAAAATAGAACCGACTTCCAAAAAAAGTGCAAAATAACTTTAATTTCGGAAGTCGGTGTCAAAAAACAAAGACACAAAACAGGAACACCGACTTCCGAAATTAAAGTTATTTTGCACTTTTTTTGGAAGTCGGTTCTATTTTTTTGTAAAAAAGCTTTTTTCGCCTAATAACTTATCTTGTAAACGGGTAGGTAATTTAAAAAACTTAAGTTCACAGTTCTTTATAATGAATAAGAATATTTATTTTTCAACTACCCACTTATTACAAGTTATGTGAAAATATTACCATTTTAAAAATTTTATGTATGTGTCTGTAGTTCTTTGCAATAATACAAGAAATAGTTTTGGAATATAAATTCTATATTGAAAGCAAAACAATATCTTTGTCGCAGGATTTGATCTCGCACCTTGTTTTTCTCAGTCTTATACACAGACCACGAGACCAGAATTACTTGAACTCAATCATTAAAATAAGCTATTACACTTATTATATTATAACAAATAGTTATAAAATATAACCTAATGCTATACCTAATGCCTTATTGTTGTATTTGTTCATCAAATTCTCGAGCAGTTGTCTGATAAGCTCATATAAATTAAATAAACCTTAATGTTACATGCAGAGGGTCCAAAGTCGTTTGATTTTAGGGTGGATCAGATAATGCTGACAACAGTCTGTACAATCAGAAATTAAAAATACACATTAGAATTACAATGTCAAAATTAAAAACAAAAATTAAAATCAGTATCAAAATTAAAATATTACACATTAATACAATCAATAACAAAATTAGACACACACAATACAAATACGCATCAAATAATACGAGGAGAGGCGCTAACATGAAGCGGCATCCACCTCTGTATCAGGGACAGGTCCCACCGCTCGGACAACACCTTCAGGAGACTGTTGTGTTTTATCTTTACATTTTTTATTGGTTTGGTAAAGCGAAGAAGCGCAAAATACGTGTCCAATATTTTTACCGGAAACCTACCAGCACACGCTAGGTGCCCCCAGATACTACAATACATATACAAAGGTACCTACAGTGATAACAGTATAATGTTGCACCTATATATAGATTCATTGGTTACCTAGGTGGAAGCGCCTTGTTCAACAACTGAGTCCCTAGACAAAGTCTTTCAACCGATTAACGATGCACCACCCATGTAATCTCTTCAACACCCATGGTTAACTGGTAGAGAATCTCTAAGGCGTCCGCCTTATACCTTTGTGCTTGAAGTTTTAATAAATAAATAAAGTCAAGTGCGCAAAGCGCAATTATTAGTGGCGACGACGATAGCCAAAGTTGTCTCATTTAATGCACACAATTTATCAGTGTATTACCAGGTTGCACAGTTTTGGGGTCGCGGATAGATTTGAAACAGAGTTACCGCGCCCCTGGGCACTCAGGCAAGGGAGGAGCAGGGTTTTAAGTCAGTAAAAGTCTGACACGCCCTCTTGCTCCACCCAGAGCGGCAGAACTCATAGGATGATTTCCCACCCCCAAAAAAAAACAAAAAAGGTTGCACAGTTTTATCTGCTTATTGTTTGAGCTGCTTCATGGTTTTTGCTTGACATGCTTTTGCTTATGCCTTGCCAGCTTCCAACTGAAGCACGCACGAGACGTGTTTGTTAAATTTGTAGGTAGTAAAACAGTTGTAGAAGTTGTAGATTTTGCATTTGTGCTTGTGTCATGAAAATGATGAATATACTGGATGGTTGAAGTTGAAGCTCAAGACAGAGCGTATTTTGTACCAAATACTAAGAGGCATGCGAAAATAACAGGTCTAGCAGTTCTGGCGTGGCGACATGTGATCCAGAGCAACTGCTGTGAAGACTCACAATAGTAACTTAAGTAGACACTTACGAGCCAAGCGAGCGAAGTGAGCCCTAACTCTAACTGAAAAGACAAGCCCTCTCTCTTAATCAAATAAGTCCACCCAGACAGGCTAAGCCTTCATAAGAAACCGATCGAGCAAAGCGAGCCTACACACAACAGAAGTCTAGCTAGCAAAGCGGACACATTCACACACCAAGACCAACCACGAACAAAGCGAGCATGGCGAGCCTTTTGTTAAGACTTGTTGATAGGTCAAAGTCTGACTTACTGTTTTAAATGTCCTATGTCCCCTAGATGAGGCAAAGGTCGTCCTCAGTAATCCACCATAGCGAACGTTCTTGAGCTTCACGCTTGACCTCGCTCCATGTAATTCCGTTGCTCGTCGTGCTTCTGTAGCTTTGTGGCAACATGGTGTGAGGTCAGGTTTGGCGAGAAAACGGCCACGCTTTGTTTTCTCTTAGGGATTCCAGTCCAATGCTTGCTTGGGTATGTGTTCGGAATCCCTACGGATCGTGTGGCCAGTCCATCTCCGCTTGCGACTCTTGATGTGGCGGTCGAACGGGCATTAGTGGCATTTCCAACGGGTCTACGTTAGAGATGGTCTTGCGTCAGCAGATTCCGAGCATGCGACGAAGACTTGGACTTGGATGTCTTTTGTGACCTTCCACGTTTCGCACTTTTTTTTCTGTTTGGGAAATCATCCAATGACATCTCCCGCTCTGGGTAGAGCGGGAGGGCGTGTCAGACTCTTACTGACTAAAACCCACCCTTGTTCCTTCCCAGCCTGAGTGCCCAGGGGTGCGGTAACTCTGTTAAGAATTTATCCGATACCCCTAGGCATGCAGCCACCGGCCATGATAGGCCCCGTCAGTGGTGGCTGACAATCATCTCTTTGAGGCGCGCGTGGAACACTAGGCGCCGTCGACTCACAGGCCTGGTGCTGATCGGACGGCGAGCTACCCACTGCTCGCCGTCCGCAGGCCCGGGTGTACGGTGCCGGAGATCGTCTCGCGACGTCCTACGCCCAATGCGTCTCCTGCGGCGGTAGCAGCCGGGGGCGTGAGGGCAACTCTGTACCCATCCCGCCTCCGCCTTTGCGAGCATTACCTACTGCTTCGCAGAAGGAGGAGACTGCTTCCCATTCCCTCTCGCTCCGTACCATGGCCTGAACCAGGGCCGCGTGCGAGAGGTCGCTACCGCCTATCGTTTCGCAAACTAAGAACAGCACGGATTTGACATTGGACCCGAAAATTTTGAGTATAAGTATAATCCTTCGGGTCAGTTTCCGTAACTGCCAGACAGGTCTCAGCTGCGTAAAGGTAGCATGGGCTTTGGCGAGCCGTGAAACGATGTCCTCTTCACTACCTCCAGTTTCTCACACGACGCTACAGAGGTAGATAATTTTGTGGACGCGTTCCACTACTTCTGTGATTATCTGCAACGGTGAGCGATTCTTCATGCTATTTCTTATCTATTGGGTCTTCTTGATGATTTGAGACCAGTTTTTGTCGCTTTTTGACGTAAAACTTTGCTTGCATGTCGGCATGAGTATGACTCAGCAGGCTTAGGTCGTCGGCGTAATCCAGGTCTTTCAAGACGTCAGATAATCCGAAATAGAGTGGTCTATCCCGCGGATCTGATCGGAGATGCGAAGCATACCTAATTATTTGATAACATTTTTATGATTTTATGTTATGGCAAACAGCATTGTTTAGGAAAAGTATTATGAGAATGGGACCTGTGATTTATATTAATAGAATACCTCAGGGTTTTAAGGATTGTTCTGTAAACATTTTCAAATCTAAGGTAGGTAACTGCACTACTTTTAAATAAGTGTTATTACTCAGTGAAAGACTTTCTACATGATATAAGTTTATCCAGATTGTGATTGTTATAATTATTGCAAATCTGATCATGTGAGACAAAATGTACCTGACTATTATACATATTATTATTAATTGACTTTACTTTAATTTCTGTTTTGATTTGTTGACATTGTTTTGTTTGTACTCGTATTAATATTTTAACTTATGTAATAATTTGCACGCCGCAAGGTAGACTGTAGTCGATCTCATTAATTTATGTAGAACATCTTATACTATACCTGTAGGTACTTATATAGCAAATAAATTTCTCATTATGATTCTGACATATCACAGTGTCTCAAGAGGAAAGTCTATGACCAGTGCGTGTTACCAGTGATGACATATCGAACTGAAACGTGGTCGCTCACAATGGGCCTCATAAGAAGGCTTAAAGTCATTCAACGGGCAATGGAGAGGGCTATGTTCGGAGTTTCCTTGCGTGATCGAATCAGGAATGATGATATCCGTATAGAACTAAGGCTACCAACGTAGCTCGAAGAATCGCCGAATTGAAGTGACAGTGGGCATCAGGGCACATTGCTCGCAGAACAGACGGTTCTGGAGTGGTGACCGCGTAGGTACCGGAAGATGGAGCGTTGGAAGGCCTCCAACAATATGGACCGATGCCCTGGTGAGGGTCGCAGGTAGCCGATGGACATCTTTTGCTTGAAATGATGATGATGAGTGGGTTTTGAAATTACCTGATTAAATAAATGAATTACTATTATTAGAGTTAAAATTCCATCAAGAACGACTAGAAAGAGAAGCGGCAAAAGTAGCCAGCAGGCGGACACCTGCCTGCACTGTGATGTCATCCCAGATAGGGATAAATATAACCTATGTTTTCCATGCTAAACCATTTCTCTAGCATTAAAATTCTAGTATTTACTAACGATTATAATTTTATAATATTTTAACGGTCCAGAAATATTTAACTTACAAGTAGGTAGGTACTCCGAGCAACAACTTCTTCACAAATTTCACGTGAAAAAATAAAGGACTCAGTTACTATTCAGATCTTCAATTGAACCTAAAAATACATTCTAAAAGCCTTCCTAAAAATACGTTGTAAAAGATTCTGAATAGGCGCTGGCAACCATCAGTTCATCTATAAAAATCGTCACCTAGAAAAACTCAGGGCGAAAATAGTCCGTAGATTCAAAGTTGGCGACATATTTGAAAGGCTTCGTAAAGTTAACTTAAAGTTAAATCCAGAAAAATGTAATTTTCTACAGACAGAGCTTTTATATTTAGGTCATGTAGTATCGAAAGAAGGAGTTTCACCTGACCCAGAAAAAACAAAAATAATCGAAAAATACCAAGAGCCAAAAAATGTAGATGAACTTAGACGATTTGTCGCATTTTGTAATTATTACAGAAAATTCGTAGATAAATTTGCAGATATTACTATACCATTGAATAATCTCTTACGCAAAAACGTACCTTTTGAATGGACATCAGAATGCGTGCAATCATTTCAAATTCTCAAAAACGCACTGATGTCACCTGCAATTTTGCAATATCCAGATTTTTCAAAAGAAAACGAATTTATATTACAAACAGATGCATCAAGTATATCAGTAGGAGCAGTTTTATGTAATAAAAATATGAGACCAGTAGCCTACGCAGGCAGGCCTTTGAACAAAGCAGAGAAAAATTACCCAACCATACAAAAAGAGCTAGTTGCTATAGTATGGGGAGTAAAATACTTTAGACCATATCTATTTGGAAGAAAATTCACTATTAACACAGATCATAAACCATTAATATATCTATTCGGAATGAAAGATCCTTCAAGTAGACTTTTAAAATTCAGATTAACCTTAGAGGAGTATGATTTTAGTATTTCTTATATAAAAGGGAAAAATAACGTTGTTGCGGATGCCCTTTCACGTATAATAATCACTTCAGAGGAATTAAAAGAAATGAATGAAAAGAGTATGAATGTGATGACGAGAGGACAAAAGTTAAAAGAACAAGAGATGATTGAAAGAGAGAAGAATAAGGAACGGGTTATCGTTAATAAAGCCACAGATAAAAGGTGTGATCAGCCCAGAGTCGTGGAAATATTAAGGATACCAAATGGTTCAGTGGAAATGTCTTTTGTTAAGGGAAATGAAATACAAAGATTAAAGAAAAATAAAGAGATAATTGAACATGAATGCTTCATATTTGTACCAAGTACAAATATTATTTACATTAACCATGATTTTCATACCCGGGCCTGCGGACGGCGAGTACTCGGGCCTGCGGACGGCGAGTACCCGGGCCTGCGGACGGCGAGTAGTGGGTAACTCGCCGTCCGATCAGCACCAGGCCCGAGAGTCGACGGCGCGTAGTGTTCCACGCGCGCCTCAAAGAGTTGTCAGCCAAGGGAAGGGGCCTGCCACGGCCGATGCCTGCCCGGGGGTGGAGGATAAATTCGAAAGAGTTACCTCGCCCCTGGGCACTCGAGGCAGGGAGGAACAGGGGTGGGTTTTAGTCAGTAAGAGTCTGACACACCCTTCCGCTCCACCCTAGAGCGGAAGAAGTCATAGGATGATTTTCCACCCCACAAAAAAAAAAAAAAAAACCATGATTTTCATTCACAATTTACGCGAGCCGAATTTGTGAAGAAATTGTGTGATTTTTGTAAATCAATTAAAGCAAACGAAATTTGCTTAATAAAAGGAAATGATAACGCGTTATTCATAAAACAAATTACTAAACGAAATTAATAACTCTAGAGAATATGAAGGCCCCAGAATACACATTTTACGGGGTATTAAAAGAGTAGAGAAACAAGATGAAAAGGAATTTATTTTAAATGATTATCACCTGTTACCTACCGCAGGTCATGCTGGAATACGTAGGATGATAAATAATATCAAACGAATATTTTACTGGCCAGAATTAGAACGAGATGTCAGACAATTTATTAAAAAGTGTGATAAATGTCAAAAAATGAAACAATGTCGAAATACCATTCAGCCTACGGTTGTCACAACAACGGCGACCTCGGCTTTCCAAAAAATATTCTTAGACATAGTGGGCCCATTAGATAAGGATCTAGAATGAGAAGGTAATTCATATATTTTAAGTATTCAGTGTGATTTAAGTAAGTTTATAGAGGTTCATCCTTTATCAAATAAGGAAAGTAAAACAGTAGCTAGAGCGTTAGTTAATAATTTTATTTTAAGATACGGAATTCCGAATACAATATTGACAGATAGAGGCACTGAATTTATGTCTTCTACAATGACTGAAGTATGCAAATGACTAGAAATAGAAAAACTCAATTCAACATCTTATCATCATCAAACAATAGGATCGCTCGAAAATTCACATAAACACCTAGGAGCCTATTTACGCACTCAATGTGACAAATATCCAGAAGCATGGAGTCACTGGTTACCATATTGGTCTTTTACTTATAACAATACAGTACACAGTATTACAAAGTATACGCCTTACGAATTAGTATTCGGTAAATCTAGTAAAATTCCATGTAGAGTCAGCACTACAGTAGAACCGCTGTACAACCCAAATGATTATTGTTTAGAACTTAAATATAGGTTACAGTTAGCATGTCCTTACATGCTAACTGTTGTGGATGCAAGAGAAAATGTAATTAAGTACAAAGAACTTAAAAAATGTGTTTTTGACAAGAAAATATATCCAGTTACATATAAAAAGGGTGATAAATTGTTAATTAGAAAAGAAAATGTAAGTAAATTAAATCAATTATTTGAAGGACCATATACTGTAATAGAAGATTTGGGACCAAATGTTAAAATAGATAAAAATGGGAAAAACGATGTAGTACATAAAAATAGAACGAAATTATATTCATAAAAATGTTGGATTTCATTAGAAATATGTACGATCAAAAACATTACCAATTAAGTAGATATAAGTTTATATATACATAAATAAAAAAATGTAAACAATTTTTTTTTTTCAACAGAACCCCCAATATGTGGTGTGGTGATGATTATATTGTAGTAGTAAGTAAGTATGAGTAGTAATAAACGGGACGTTGAATAAGACACTCGTGTATTATTTTATTAAAAGTCTCCCGGCACAATACACTCGGAAGTTTTCTTACTTTATTTTATCCTGCCCTACTAACCCCCTGGTCCGCAGCCTCCAACCTTCCTCACAGCTTTTCATGAAAAACTTTGTTACTTTGCAACTTTTAAGTTTAAAAGTTGTTGACTGACTTGAATGATGGGTACTTCAACCCTTTGTCTCTGTAGGGATTTCCAATCAGTAATTTAGATTGGAAAAGAGTTTTATTTTGGTTTCATCCGAAAATTTTATTTATTATTTCATTTATTTACTCTATCTACAAAAATATATTTTTAAATATTTCTTAAATACAAATTATACAATATTATTATTTTAGTAAGTAGGTAATGTGATCGTAATTCGCCAGAGCGGCTGTGAGTGCCTCTAAATAGGGTCACCATACGTCCCGTATACATATAGGGGACTGCTACCGTATTAAGGCGCAGTTATACGACTTTTAAAGGTTTTTAATTGAACATCACGTCTACACGACTAGTGTTATTTCTTTGAAAAAAAAATATGTTACTCTAGACTATTTCATTCGTAATTTGATTTGAGAATATTTGAAATAATATTTTTATAACATAGTGTAATTAATTTGTAAAGTTATGTCTAACGCGGATTAAAAATTGAGAATCACGCAAAAACTGTAAAGCGTATTTTTATGAAACCTTAACCATTTTAAAGATCATTTAATTATTTATAATTTAGTCTCAGTGTTTTAGTTTAATACTTGTTGTTTTATGTGTAATAAAAAATTTTGGACGGCGCTCCTTGATGGGCGAGTCTTATTACTGGGTGGACATACGACGCGTTACGTGAGCTCAGCGCAGAACACGCAAGCTAACCACTCAAGGTCGTTGGCAGCTAATAGCGCCTTAAAGTATCGCTTCCCATATTGTTACTTGTCCCGTTTATCAATATACTACGTACGAGCATAATTTATACAGATATTCTATGTGAACCGGGTATTTGCGTTACCCACCCCAACGCAAATATTTGGAGAATATTTTCTCTTAGGACAGCCCAATAGACGGACGATCGGACGATTGACTGTCACAGTTGAAGCAATTCTGATTTACCATTATAATTTTAAAATGACATGCGCCCAATTTTACTAATATGCCAAAAATCCAAAAGACGCAATTAATATACTAAAATCTACGTCAAAATATAACTGGGCGATAGATTAGAGACTGTTAAACTAGAAAGATGCATTTTGCATGGTATACTTATAAATAATTATATTAGAGTTAGAGTTATTTATTTCATAACAAAAATACATTTGTGTCGAAATATTTGCACAGTAGGTATGTACCTACTGTGCAAATATAGATATAGAAAAAGCAACATAAACAATTATAATTTATGTAGTCTCGTTCCTCACCCATCGTTGAGGTTAGAACGTCTTAGATCCAAATTAAAAATACTAACTTTACAAACATTAATATTTATGAATATTGATACAAAACAAAGTCCCTAGCAAAATGCTACAAAAGTTACATTTAATGTCGAATATTAAGTATGAAAAAGCAACATTTATAAAAAGTCAAAGAACAGGGTCAGTAGGTACTACACTTATTGAATTTAAGTACAATTTTTAGGATTTTTATCATTACAAAATTCGTCAATGCTGTAATAGGCTTTATTGATTAACAAAGCCCTGAGTTTATTTTTAAACATGTTCACATTCTGAATATTCTATAGTTCTGCTGGTAATTTGTTAAAAAAATTGACAGACTGCACGCGTGACGGGTGTTTGACAACATTCAGCGTTGCCTGCAGAATAGTAGGAAGATCTTTTCTGCGACTCTTTTTGACATGACAACGTCTACTAAATCGATGAACGCCGGCTGCATCCACGAAAAAGTGTCCCGTTACGCTCATTGTACGCATGCGCCGCATCTATATTTCATCAATGTTTTGTTATGACGTTGTCACGTTAAACTATCGTCCGTAAACCAACTTTACAGACAACCAAGTTTTTTTTACTTTCATCATCTGTTTCAAACTCGATTAAGTTTTTGTTTAAATAAGTAAGGAGAACTAAAATATAAACACATAGTACTGTCACAATTCTTATAAGTTTAACAAAATACTCTTTACATGATTCTGTCTGGTTTTAACGAAGCATGGTTCTTAATGCTCGCTTTTGTATAGTAATGGCTGCCTTAGTATTATTTTTATAGCTCATCATCATTCTCCTGCCCTTATCACAATTTATTTTTGGTCGGCGCAACATGTCTTTTTCTTCCATACTCCTCTATTAGTCGTCATCTCTGTAGTCACTCCCTTTTTACCCATATCCTCTTTCACACAGTCCAACCATCGTTTCTTTGGCCTTCCCCTACTCTTATAGCCATCCACATCCAAACACAAGACTTTCCTCACGACATTTTCTTCATTGACACGACAATTGATTTCCACACAACTTTTCAGTCAGCGGTGCAACTTTCAGACTTCCTCTTATATACTCATTCCTAATTCTATCCATGCGCGTAACACCACACATCGCTCTTAGCATTTTCATCTCAGTCGCATGCAATTGCTTTTCATTCATCCCTTTTGTGGCCCAACATTCTGAACCATACAAGATAGCAGGTCTGACCATTGTTTTATAATTATAGCTGTTTCCCCAAAATTTAATGAAATATCTAAGTTTAGATTCAACTAGAGCAAAATAGACTGTACGACTTTGGGCAATAGACAAAATATCCCTGAGAGATTTGATAGCATAACACGCACTACTTATTGTATTCGTAATTGAATTTAGTTCTGGCTTCTTTTTTTTGTACCTCTAAAAATGTTATACCTTCTGTTATATTAATTTTGCTGCCTAAGGATTCTACGTTTATTAAAGTTTTGTTCCTAACTGTAGATCTAAATATACATACATACATTTTGTCTTACTTACATTTAATTTAAGATTATTCATAGCAAACCAGCTTTCACAAGCAGCTATTAATACATTTAATTAAAATTTTAGGGTCTCCATATTGTCAGCAGCTATCGGCACCATCAGCACTCGTCTCGTCAGCAAATATTATAAAGTCAGCATCTGGTATTTTTTTAAATTTATTCAGTTAGATCGTTAAGAAATATTATAAAGAAAATGGGGCCCAACACCGAACCCTGGGGAACACCTCTAGTTAAAGAAAATAATTTTGACTTGCACACCTTCCTGAAGTGTTTTAATTTCGACGTACTGTTTCTTGTTGGTCAAATAAGAACTAAAAAGTTTTAAAACATTTTCTCTTACACCGTAGGTTCTAACTTATCCATTACAATGCAATGTTCTACAGTATCAAAAGTAGAACTTAAGTCTAGGAATTAGCCGGCAACTTTAAGTTTATTGTTCAGCTTATTTACTACGTAATTAACTAACGCGTCTATTGCATCTAGTGTCCCTTTACTTTTTTGGTATCCAAACTGATTACGGTTTATTACTTTTAGACTACTCAAATGTCTTACTAGCCTAGATTTGATAACTTTTTCAATGGAAAATTATAATAGTAAGTAATAATAATACTTATTTTATTTTAATAAAACCAATAATAGTTGGTATTTTAAGGAAAGGACCTCACAGATTTGAGTGGACCTGTCCAGACAGTGCAAGTATTAACTTAGAGCTTTTATAGGTGCCTACAACCGGTCAATTCTGTAAAAGTGAGCGTGAAGTGAACTGTCATTCCATCTTTATTGGACGGGTCGACAACACACTTCATGGACATTTCCTCATTCATCTAAGTTTTCATGGTTTGTTGTGGCATGTTTACAGAATCATAGTACCTACAGATCATGCTAGCTAAGGTGGCTAGGTGCTAAAGCGTCCACAGAAAATATAAACTAACACTGGAGATTGGATGCAGTATGGATGACTGCCACGATCTATTTTTTATTTTAGATGGGTTTGCTCTTGACTCTAGTCTAGGTCAGAGGTGACAGAGAAAGTCTACGATAAAGCGAGCTTACCCAGAAGAAGCCTGTTCACTCTAACTTTGAAGAGATTAGGGTTGTATGCATTCGGAAATACAGACGCAGGTAGAGAGTTCCACTCCTTTGCTGTGCGCATTATGAAAGACGTTCGGAAACGCTTATTCACGTGACACCTAAGCAGGTTATGTCATTGCCGTACATTTTGTACTAAGCGTTAGCGTAAACGATAACAGAAAAGTAATATGGCTAGGGGGGCCGTAGCCTCTTTCCGCCTGCCTCCATGGGAGAAAAGTTTGTCAGTCTTATTGATAAAACTCGCCTTAAGCTTTTGTTATTGGTTTGGAAATCATCAAATAACTACTCGGGGCATGTCAGACTCTTACTGACTAAAACCCACCCGTGTTCCTTCAGTTGCCTGTGCCAGGGTCGCGGTGACTCTTACTGACTAAAATCCACCCGTGTTCCTTCAGTTGCCTGTGCCAGGGTCGCGGTGACTCTTACTGACTAAAATCCACCCGTGTTCCTTCAGTTGCCTGTGCCAGGACCGCGGTGACTCTTACTGACTAAAACCCACCCATGTTCCTTCAGTTGCCTGTGCCAGGGTCGCGGTGACTCTTACTGACTAAAATCCACCCGTGTTCCTTCAGTTGCCTGTGCCAGGGTCGCGGTGACTCTTACTGACTAAAACCCACCCGTGTTCCTTCAGTTGCCTATGCCAGGGTCGCGGTGACTCTTACTGACTAAAACCCACCCGTGTTCCTTCAGTTGCCTGTGCCAGGGTCGCGGTGACTCTTACTGACTAAAACCCACCCATGTTCCTTCAGTTGCCTGTGCCAGGGTCGCGGTGACTCTTACTGACTAAAACCCACCTGTGTTCCTTCAGTTGCCTGTGCCAGGGTCGCGGTGACTCTTACTGACTAAAACCCACCCGCGTTCCTTCAGTTGCATGTGGCAGGGTCGCGGTGACTCTTACTGACTAAAACCCACCCATGTTCCTTCAGTTGCCTGTGCCAGGGTCGCGGTGACTCCTTCGATCTCTCCCGAAACCCTGACCGGGCTAACCTAACAGTATGCTTAGTTTAAATACTGACTAATGAATTCTAAATACAAATTCTCTGTAGAAACGAACCCGCTAATCAGTGTTTAAGCTGAACATATGCTTTTTAGGGTTCCGTACCCAAACGGAGCCGACCTAACCATATGCTTAGTTTAAATACTGACTAATGAATTCTAAATTCAAATTCTCTGTAGAAACATTTTGAATTAAGAACCCACTAATCAGTGTTTAAGCTGTACATATTCTTTTTAGGGTTCCGTACCCAAACAGAGCCCTATTGCTGTCACTCACGTGTCCGTCTGTCTGTCCGTCGTTTGTCACAAAATTTGGTTCCGAAGAATTGTTTAACTTTCCATTGACCTATCAACTTGATATTTGGTGATAACGTTTATTATTACGTATATTTTACTAACACATATATTTATACCATATATTGACCAATATATTGATAAATCTGATTTTTTCCATGATAATTCCCTCATTTGATACGGATTCGCACTTTGCCGATTTTTTTTTTAAAGGAAATAAGTTCCTATGTGTGTATCTTTTTTTTTTTTTTTTTTTTGTTTTTATCTTAAGAAATGTTGCCCCACAGTAGGAATTTCTCCTGTATCGTGGGTGCATGGTGCGTTTACAAAGAAATAAATTCACATACACAAACAACTAGACCCGGCACAACTATCTGCAGGACAAATATTTAATGTGTGTTCACTTAGACACATTTATAACAAAGTCCATGTCATTATTAAGATGTGATTAAGGGTAGGGTACACTTTTGGCTGCAAGGATATTCTGCACACCAAGACACATTTTTTCTGTCTTCCGAAACGCCTCCGTTTTTTCTAAGACAGATGCTAGCTGCTCTTGTCCGGCCATGTGCGAAACCATAATAATATCTACTCAGCTTGTTTTTTACTTAAAATTTATGCCTGCTATCCTCTATTGTTTTTGCATGTACCGAAAGGTTTTATTGCCTTGTAAAATGGCTTGTTTTTATAACGGAACTACGAACTTAGGTCTTCTTTTTCTTAGTGTGTCGAAGTTTAAGGTGGATGCGCCAGGGTAGCCCGCGAAATTCAAATTTTCTTACGTTTTTTACAATTTGCAGGTCAGTGTCAGGTTGTATCTTGGTCTAAATTTGATTCGCGAGCAAGTATGTATTTATAGAATTATAGTAATTAAAATCTTCAATACAACTCTCTCAGTTAGAATTGATGGCAAATGTAAGTATTTCATGAAATCATGACATTTGGCATCAATTCTAAGTGAGACAGTTGTATTGATGATTTAATGATTACAGTTCTGTAAATACGTACTTGCTACGCCGCGAATCGTATTTTGACCAACATACAACCTGATACTGAACTGCAAATTGCAAAAAACGTAAGAAAATTTGAATTTCGCGGGCTACCCCGGAGCTTTATCTTAAGTATAAATTTTCAAAAATAATGGCCCATATTAAAAAAAAACAGGCCAGGTGCGTGTCGGATTTCGCACATTAAGGGTTCCGTACCAAATATTGGTATTTGTTAGTAAAATGTACGTACTAATAAACATTATCACCAAATTTCAAGTACATAGGTCGATCAAAGTTAAAAAATCCTTCGGTACAAAATTTTGTGACAGACGACGGACAGATGGACACGTGAGTGACAACAATAGGGCTCCGTTTGGATCCTTTGGGTACGTAACCCTAAAAAATAACCATGAGTTTTAATCCAATGATAAGCAGGTTCTTAAATAATGTCTATATAAAATTGTATATTGAGGATTTGAATTTAGAATCCGCTAATCAATATTGAAAGTAATCATAAATGGATAGCGAGTTTTATAAATAAGGGTGCATGTGATAAGTTTAAACACTGGTTAGAAGGTTTATAATTTAAAATTGTCTATGGAGAATTTGAATTTAGAATCCGCTAATCAGTATTTAAGCTAAGCTTAAGGTTAGCGAGTTTTAGATAAAAAACCTTATTTACAAAAAAATACAACCAATCTGCCTAGCCTATTCCCAACTATCTTGGGGTCGGCTTCCAGTCTAACCGGATGCACCTGAATGAATACCAGTATTTTACATGGAGCGACTGCGTAGCCTCTGAACTCCACAACCCAGTTACTAATTAATACGATACCCCTTGGTAAGACTGGATGTCAGACTTTCGGGCTTCTGACGACCCGTAACGACTGTCAAAGATCCACGATTGACAGCCGGGACCACCGCGACGGCGAAGTGCCAATAACTCCTAACTGACGAAGTCAAGAATTTACAAGATTCGAAAAAAACGTTTAATCTCTTGAGAAGCTGAAAATTAATTATTTATTTATTTATCAAGAAAAATAATAACATATTATGCTTTAATTATTATGTTGTATTATGATATTTTATGATAGTATAGTAGTGTACCATAAAAGTAGAGTGGTAATGCCATAAAACAGACACGTTGGTTTAGTTAGGAGGTATTTCCTCATTTTAATTTAGTTCAGTTGCAGCTAGAAATACACTTAGGAGATTTCACTAATACATGCGAAAAACGCCCTTAACTTCAAAGTGATTAAAAACTGGTTATCCCGAAAAATGTCAGTTAGAAGGTATTGGCACTTCACCGTTGCCGGCTTAATGTGCTTTCCGAGGCATGGAGGAGTCTTGTATGTAAAGATGGTCACCCATCCATGGACCAAACCCGGTAAGCGTATCAACTCGTCCGGCCGTTATTACTTTAGCCACGAGCTCCTTCTACAAAAAAATACAACCGATTCCATAAAAAACACTAAAAAATTCAAAATAACTTTTATTCGTAAGTCGGTGTTTCTAGTTTTTTGTTTCTTCGTTATTTGTCACCGACATCAAAATCGGTTCACCTAAAAAAAAATTCTGAGGTAACAAACATAAGAATAAATAGAGTCGAATTGAGAACCTCTTCCTTTATTTGAAGTCGGTTAGAAAAGAGTGATTTTGTTTGACCCAGCTATGGGACTCGATGAGCTGACGTACCTATGGGTAGGTACTTAACAATTGTACTAGCTAGCCTAGGACAAGCTCAACGGAGTGGCCCTCACAGCCCCGGCCGCTACCACCGCAGGAGACGCATTGGGCGTAGGACGTCGCGAGACGATCTCCGGCCACCGTAGACCCGGGCCTGCGGACGGCGAGCAGTGGGTAGCTCACCGTCTGATCAGCACCAGGCTCGTGAGTCGACGGCGCGTAGTGTTCCACGCGCGCCTCAAAGAGAAGAGTGTCAGCCACCACTGATGGGGCCATCGTAGCCGTTGCCTGCATGCCTGGAGGTAGCGGATAAATTCGTAACAGAGTTACCGCTCCCCTGGGCACAGGCAGGGAAGGAACAGGGGTGGGTTTTAGTCAGTAAGAGTCTGACACGCCCTCCATTTCCACCCAGAGCGGGAGATGTCATTGGATGATTTCATACCCCACAAAAAAAAAGGACTAGGTTTTATGAAGCAACTTATAAAAAGTTGTCAGTAGTTAGATTTGTCACCGGATAATAGAAAAACCGCTTACGGTTTTTGCAGTTCACACTCCAGCAAGATTTAGATATTATAATCTTAATTGTGTGTGTGTGTGTTTGTTTGTGTGTGTGTGTGTTTGTGTGTGTGTGTGTGTGTTGCGTGTTTGTCGTCTTAAATCTTGCTGGAGTGTGAACTATCGATATTTTTGATTAGATCATTTCAAATACAATTAATCACATCCAAATTCTATATCCAAACTTCCAAACTAATATTATAAATGCGAAAGTAACTCTGTCTGTCTGTGTGTCTGTCTTTCTGTCTGTATGTCTGTCTGTCTGTCTTTGCTTCACGCCTAAACTACTGAACCGATTTGTGTGAAATTTGGTACAGACATAGTTTGGAACTTGAGAAAGGACATAGGATAGTTTTTATTACTAAAAATAAAATAAAAAATAAAATTTATTCCGGACATACAGCGCCATCTATTGGTCAAGAGTCGGCATCAATTATGTTGATTTTTGAAGAGTTCCCTAGAATATCTTCCACATTTCATTTTTGAAGAGATCCCGCGAGATCGGGAACTATGTGGGTAAAACCAAAAATCTGCCGGAAGTCACTATTCCACGTGAACGAAGTCGCGGGCAAAAGCTAGTCCAAACTAATATTATAAATGCGAAAGTAACTCTGTCTGTCTGTGTGTCTGTCTTTCTGTCTGTATGTCTGTCTGTCTGTCTTTGCTTCACGCCTAAACTACTGAACCGATTTGTGTGAAATTTGGTACAGACATAGTTTGGAACTTGAGAAAGGACATAGGATAGTTTTTATTACTAAAAATAAAATAAAAAATAAAATTTATTCCGGACATACAGCGCCATCTATTGGTCAAGAGTCGGCATCAATTATGTTGATTTTTGAAGAGTTCCCTAGAATATCTTCCACATTTCATTTTTGAAGAGATCCCGCGAGATCGGGAACTATGTGGGTAAAACCAAAAATCTGCCGGAAGTCACTATTCCACGTGAACGAAGTCGCGGGCAAAAGCTAGTCCAAACTAATATTATAAATGCGAAAGTAACTCTGTCTGTCTGTGTGTCTGTCTTTCTGTCTGTATGTCTGTCTGTCTGTCTTTGCTTCACGCCTAAACTACTGAACCGATTTGTGTGAAATTTGGTACAGACATAGTTTGGAACTTGAGAAAGGACATAGGATAGTTTTTATTACTAAAAATAAAATAAAAAATAAAATTTATTCCGGACATACAGCGCCATCTATTGGTCAAGAGTCGGCATCAATTATGTTGATTTTTGAAGAGTTCCCTAGAATATCTTCCACATTTCATTTTTGAAGAGATCCCGCGAGATCGGGAACTATGTGGGTAAAACCAAAAATCTGTCGGAAGTCACTATTCCACGTGAACGAAGTCGCGGGCAAAAGCTAGTTTTACTATATATCGAAGTCTTTTCGAAAATAAAAAGTTTACAATATTACGTGATTTTCATAAACTAATGGTGTTTGCAACTTTTCAAGTATACGATACAAAGCTCAAACTCAAGGATTTCTGAAATCCTAATTAGCCAAACTCTCAACTTTTATCCATAACTCCGTAAGTAGGTACCTAAATCGTAGTATCGTATCGTATCTTCATAGAGAATTTAAGATTAATTCAGAGCTTGACAAATGGTAGGTAGATACCTACCGCAATGCGCACCTGAACCACTCTAAAGTGTCGATATCGAAGCTGTGTGTACTGTGTAGCTAGTCTTTGCACAAACAGCATTGCATATTGTTATCATGTCCATATGTCAACCAACAAAACGCGCTCATCGCAGGTGTCAACGTGTATAAAAAACCTGCCAATTGCGAGACGGACTCGCACACGAAGGGTTCCGTACCATAAACTGAAAAAAAAACCTAAAAAAAAAACACGTTTCGAGAAATGTTTTATTTGGGTTTTTTTTTTTTTGGGCAATACTCGTCATCCGTATAGGTAGACAGTTGAAATTTTCACAGAATGTGTATTGGTGTTGCCGCTATATCAAAAAATAATAAAAATAAATCAAAGTTAAAAGGGTAGGAAAAAAAATAAAAATAAAACCCCTTTAATTTTTAATTAGTTTTAATTTTAGGGCAGACCTATTACGGATTATTAGATACAGCCCGCTGACAGACAGACGGACAACGGAGGCTTAGTGATAGAGTCCCGTTGGTCACCGTCGGGTACGGAACCATAAACATGATTGGATTTATTATGTTATATTGCCATCAAAAACAACGACACGTCAGCTGTGCAATCACTAGCTTTAATAAAAATGTAAACAATGACTCATAAAAACTGCATTTATAGTATTTCATTCATTCGTAATGCGCCCAACGCATTCCATTTTACTGCGTAATTCTGTATGTCTTTATCTGTCCATTTTTTTCGACAACTCTTTGTTTTTCCAATCGCCTTCCGTAACAATACCTTCAATAGGGTGACAGCGTTTCTATGCGCGTACGCTCTACAAAACGACGAACATTATCATTAACAGTAGGTTCCATTAAAAGTGAATTTAGAAAATGAACTCTATCGCTTATGAAATAAGAATTACGCGACGGCAAACGTTAAGTTTGTTCTAAGTTACGTTTCGGTGCGGTGCACATGAAGTCGGCAGTCGCGCGCCCGCCGACTGTAGTTCCGGTGGGGTCGATCACCACCGCGTAGTGTATGCGTGCCTTTACACACTACATTCCGAACTTTACTCGCGAGCACAGTGTACGTTACGCGCCAAATTTCGTGCACGAAATTTGAATTTTTATGTTTGTTTTTTTTTTAATAATCATAGACTTTATTATTTTTTGTTTGGATAATTAATTGAAGAACCTACTAAAAAGTTTCGTGATTGTGAAGTGACTTATTGATTGTTATAGAAGACGAAATAATTGTGTGCAGATACTTGGCAATAATTAAATAATAAACTACGATTTATTATGTGTTGATGTTACTTGTGCAATGGTTTGTGAACAATAAAACTATCAAGATGGAGATGCGATGGAACTTTTTAGTACAAATATTTGTTTTATTCGTATTAGCGACGTGTGTCGGTAAGTTATTTTTACTTATTTATCTACATAATGAACCAATTTAATTTAGAAGTTTGAATTCATTTTTTTTTAATTCAAATCTATGTTTGTATGATTATTTTTCTGAAATGAGCTGTAGGCGCAATATTTTTAAATTAATGTTTGCTGTAGGTTGAGGCATTTGAAATTGTTTTCAAAATATTTTACCCATCGCATTATTTATTATTGCAGCGCACTAACGCGATATTAGTTTTTGTACAATACCGTGACATTTTCTCTCGGAAAATTACCCATTGATGTGAGTGGATAATTTTCAATGCTACATCCGTCGGCTCGGAAACTTATTTTCTGCATTACCAAATTTTCTATTCGGTGTGAGACTGCAATAAACATGTTGAAAACTTAGTAAACCAGTCATAAATAAAACAAAGAGAACATACTCACATACATTTTTATTTTAATTTTATGTAATTTAATTACATAAAATGCAACGATTTAAAAAATTTCCAGGACATTAATTTAGTGCAAACAATCATAGCTCACGGTGTCTGACCATGCAGGCCGAATATTTTAAAATTCATTGTCTCTGGTTAATTTAAAACGATTGAAATCTCGCGTACTCACGGCATGAAAGGGAAACATGATAGAATTATGTGATGTATGAATAATGGCTGCAATTTTGTGCATTGCAACACTGAAGATGCTTGTCTTATTCTGTAATGTTTGATTTAGATTGTATTTTAATTTGGTGAACGTTACTGTCTGGTAGGTAGTTTGTTGTGTATTACGCAGATGTTTTGTATGTCAATCATCAAGCATAATTACTGTTTGCATTATTTTAGAAGACAAGATACATAAAATAACTTCAGCTTAATTATACTATGCTATGATATATGTACTACTATTAAGGGTAGGTAGGTAATGCTTTTAAACTTATTAGCAGATATTTACTTAGCTCGTATCTATTCGCCCAATTTCAGCTGTTTTTAGCATTAAAAACATGTAAGTATTCTTAGAATAGCTCATGAATAATCAAAAAAATAAGTGAAACCGTGTTGATAATGCTAGTTCATTATTATAAACACGGTGTAGAAAGAAAGCTTTTATTGGGCCACAAAATAGGTAAGACAACACTTTAACTCTTGTGTGCATATAAAATAAACTATAGCTGTCCCCGCGGTTTTACCCGCGTGTTTGGTTACTGTTCTGCTCCCGTGGGTCGCAGCGTAATGCTAGATAGTCTATAGGCTTCCTCATGAATGTGGCTATCATATACAGAAAGATTTTTTCAAATCCGACTTGTTGTTCCAGAGATTAAAGCGTTCAAACAAACAAACAAATTCTTCAGCTTTATTATATTAAGTATAGATTTATAAGCTTTTACCACGACTTTGCTCCTGTGCTATCCCGTAGAAACTGTGCATTTTATTTTGGAAGTTAAAACGGCTAAAAAACGTAGCTGCTTTTTAGATCAGTGAAATAATTTTCGCGATGAAGTCAGTACTTCCAAAAATTCGCCTTTGGAAAATATGAGTATAAAAGTTTCTACATGGCACCTATACAGGATGTAACGGAAAGGTGTGGTCATATTTTAGGATCTGCATCTGCCCATCGATATGAACAACTTTATTCAAGAAAAACTGAGGAAATTCTAAAAAAAAAATTTTTACTCCCCATACAAATATTGATCAGCTGATGATAAATTTGTATGGAAAGTCCAATTTTTTTTTGGGAATTTTCTATTTTTTCTTAGAGAAAGTTGTTCATTTCCATGGGCAGAACCGGTTCTTAAAATATGACCACACCTTTCCGTTACACGCTGTATATATAATATTTTTATGACTCTACCATCTGAACAAGTTAGATCACGTTAGGTCACAAAAGCCACTAGGCCCAAAAATAAATGCCTACGTTCCTACAGCCGGAAAAAACTGGCCAAGTACGAATCGGACACACACGATAGGTTCTAAACCATAAAAAAAAATACGTTTATTTTATGAACCCCTGTAATTTTTTATTTAATATCTTATTATTAATTATTTGTTGTTATAGCTGCAATAGAAAAACACTGTCTGTAATAATTTCAACTGTCTATCTATTACGGATCAACCCGCGGACAGACAGAAGGTACGACGGACGGACGAATAGCGGGGTCTTAGTAATAGGGTTCTGTTAGTTACCGTTCGGGTACGGAACCCGAAAAAGGTGATACCATAGAGTTAGGGCAGGCTATAAGTTTCCATCAAGCAAAGGCATTAAACCTCTACTTAGTCTATGGACTTTCAATAAATCGGCGAGGATCCCTGCCCACATATATTCGGGATATCGCGTCGTTATTCTCGGGTCTAAGGCCGGGTTTGGGTATGATCATTTTATCGAATGCCCACAGATATTTAATGCAACTCGCTATGGGGATGAATGAAGGATAATATTGTGTCGGTTTTGTTAACGAATTACCCTTCCAAGGTCGTTTATTCTGTGTTCTGGTTGTGAATTTATTTGTTTATATATATTCGGTGTCCTGAAATACAAGTCACGGCTTAGTTTAGGCACCAGTCTCCCACAAATGAACATTGTCCTCCATAATTATAACATTTTTCTATTTTTAAGTTTTAGTTAATAAGTGTTATCTGTGGAAGAAAATAAACATTTTTATTATTATTAAATAGCAACCCGCCTCGGCTCCGCACGGGTACAAATTATACACACTATCCTTCCTCGTTTATCGCTCTTTATATTAGTGGAAACCACATTAAAATACGTTGCGTGGTTTAGGAAGAGCTAGCGGAGAAACATACAGACACGGAAAGTAACTTTGATGTACTGTACTCGTACGTACGAGTAGGTATACTCTGTAGAGATTTTTTGTATACCAAGAAAATAAATTATATAAAGGAAAACTAAACTAAAAGACATACAATTGGTGGCCTTAAGGCATTCGGCGATCTCTTCCAGGCACTGGAATGAAATGGGGTTGCACTTGGTGCAAAATATCCCCTCAGATCCTGCGCGCGTCATTGGATGATTTCCGACCCCCATAAAAAAGGCCCTGCGCTCGTCATGTCAACATCTGTCAAGCCCCGTTGACTGTTAACTACAGACTCTGTCATGTTCCGGGTGTGTAAACATTGCCACAGGTATAAAGACCTTGGGTAATAGTAATAATAGCGGTTTAAAATGCGTGAATCGGGTTTTTGGCAATTTTTTTGGCAAGGCAAACGGAATTTCCTCGGTCTAGCGGCACACATGTGCGCCAACATGTGTGCCGCTAGACACTGAGATGTGTTTAATAAAGGAGGGGTTTATTTTTTTGTGGTGTGGGAAATCATTCAATGACATGTCCCGCTCTAGGTTGGAGCGGGAGGGCGTGTCAGACTCTTACTGACTAAAACCCACCCCTGTTCCTTCCCTGCCTGAGTGCCCAGGGGAGTGGTAACTCTGTTACGAATTTATCCGCTACCCCTAGGCATGGTCAAAGCAAAAAGGGTCCAGTAGTGAATTAAGTCTAGATTCGGTATATATCAGTCAGTTGATAATAAAGATTAAAAATAATATTCAAAAACTGGTATTTTTAATTTGTCATTTGAGAAAAAGTTTCTCCAAGCTTTTCCAACTTTTATCTTAAAATTTCTCGTAGGTACTTACTTAAAACATCGTAATTATATTAAGTAATTTACTGATCTTGTTGATAATTGAGTATTAATTAATACTTAATCAATTAAAATCGCGAAATGCAATTTTTCACACAATTTTACAAAACTGCGTATAACTCGACGAAACTAAATTCCGAGAACTGGATCCTTTTTGCTTGGACGCCCACAAATAATTTGTTGAACAGAAATAGAGTACATAATATTGATCTTAATATCATAACTTATTGTCAGAAAGATTCTTTAAGGCTACAGAGTTTCAAACAGATTGGCGACCCGCCTGATGGTTGGTGGCCACAGCGCACAGCCGCCATCTGCAATTCCTTATATTTCTGTGCGCTAGCAAAGTAGTATGGGTAAACCTCCTCTTTCTGCATTACCGACGATGCAGCTGTATGTGTCCCGTTTGCACCACTCCACGAAGACTGGGGACAACGTAGAGTACATACGGGTGAAGCCCAACTGGACCTTGAGAGTGGAGAAGTTGGAGGCGCGCCATAACACCAATTTCAAGTCGTTCGTGGTGCGCGTCGCGACTCATTATTTGGTGACCTTCCTCAAGGAAGAGTTTTGGACGTCGGTAAATAATTACTCTCACTAGAACTATAAGAAAATAATCAACATTCTTTTCATTACTATTCAGATATTACACCTAGTGGCCTGATCCCCGAAGTACATGAATTAAAAACATTTAGGTAGTTTGAGTTAGTAGTCACCATCATCAATCCAGCCGAAAGACGTCCACAGCTGGACATATGCCTCTCCCACAAGTGTTGCCACACCGAACGATCTTCTTCATCACTGCCCGCGAATGTGATTTCGTGCATAGTGAAACTTTTTAGTAGGTATTTTACGAGTTGAGCATAGGGAGACTAACCGCGATCCTGTGCATCTCGCATCCATCAGAATCCCGCGTCTCTCACCATGTCATCGGTCCACCTTGTGTGGGGCCTTCCAACGCTAGTTATAGTTAGTAAGCAATCGACACAAAATAAAGTCCTCAATCGTCTTGAAAGTGAAGGAGCATAAAACTGCATTGCTGTAAAATATATCTAGGTATCAGCTGCACAACTGAAAGATCCCTAACGGAAAGGCTCATTGTACTAACAGATAGAAGTAGGGCCTAATGTGCGACTTGACACGACATAGTGTAATTAACGTATCAGCGTTCCAGTGACTACCTCCTTAGCTGCGCTGCTATATTTCCTAAACGTGGCTTCAAGTAGGTCGTATAGCAAGGTAATCATTAACGTAGACACTTGGTGTCTTGGGACGAATTTCACCAATAAAACAGAACTCGATTAGCACATTTAAAACACTTTCAAGAGGTAAAACCTAGGTACGTTTTATCCAGGAAAAAATCTTGTTTCCTGTGGAATAAATCCTCCCGATCGATCTTGCCAATATCAACGGAGGGTAGTTAAGTACGCAGGAGATATTATAATGCACAAACGTTTGTGCAAACACTGATGTACTGACTCTGTGTTCGTTTATTCTTGTAGTCCGATAGGATGGCAAACCGATATGACCGGGGAGCGACCAGGCGCAGGAGCAGTGGCTTTTTTTTTTTGGGGTGTTTGGAAATCATCCAATGACTTCTCCCGCTCTGGGTGGAGCGGGAGGGCGTGTCAGACTCTTACTGACTAAAACCCACCCTTGTTCCTTCCCTGCCTGAGTGCCCAGAGGTGCGGTAACTCATTTTCAGAATTTATCCGCTACCCCTAGGCATGCAGGCACCAGCCACGATGGGCCCCGTCAGTTCTGGTGTTGATCGGACGGCGAGCTACCCACTGCTCGCCGTCCGCAGGCCAGGACCAGTGGCTTTACGTGCTTTCCGAGGCACGGGAGTGTCACACCACCAACTTCCAAACTCTGGCTTGCTACAGAGAAATTCCTAATGGAAAAACCCAATAACACTTTTTGCCCAACTCCCGGGTTGGCCAAAAAAATTCACCCAGGAACCCACGCTTAGTAGTCGCGCTTGCGGAAAAGAGATCAACGAGACAGTTAGCTCTGTGGAATAAGCTATGAGCGGCTACACACCGCAGAAAAATCCGTATGTATCCAGCCAGCCAGTAACTAGTCTCAAAATATAAATTCACTTTTTGTGAGTACTTAAATAAGATGACATACGCGCGCGCTTAATTTTTTTAGGGTTTCGTACCCGATGGTTCCAAACGAAGCCCTATTGCTGTCACTCTCACGTGTCCGTCTGTCTGTTTGTCCGTCATCTGTCACACAGGTTTTACAGCCAAATAGTTGGAGCTGGGAGTCTTTAAGTCAAGAGTGAATGGGTTGCTTCTAGGCAAGCGTGCTCCATCTTCGACCACATCATCGCTTACCATCAGGTGAGATAGTGGTCAAACGCGTGCCTATAAAAAGCTAGTCTTCAAATTTTCACAGTAGCCATACAAAATATCAAAAAAAAAAAAAAATTTAAAAAATAAAAATATTTTTTAATGTTTTTAGGGGGGCTCCCCCATCGGCTCCCATACAGCTAAAGAGGAGTCCGAAACAAACTGACTTACCCCATCAATTGGGTTATCGTTGTTTAGAGCTCGTTGAGTAGATAAATCCTGATTTTTTGTTTTTAATAGTATTGGAATAAAAGGATTTATAACTTCCCATTGACCTATGAACTTGATAAATCAGATATTTTCTTTGAAATTCCCTCTTTGGTACGTGCAAAGTCCGACACGCACTTTTTTTCTCTTTTCTTCTATGGAAGAGAGAATAGTGACTATGGTCTCAATAACTTCACAATGTTCTTTTGGTTGCCTGAATAAGATAAAGGCAGCAACTAACGGCATTTTGTAGAACTTTAAACTTTTCTTACCTTTCTCAATAAGTTTTCCGGAAACTAATCTTGAAGAAGACATATTAGATCGTATCTAGTAGAAAGTTCAAAGGCGATAATTTAGCTAGAGGAGAGTCCGTGAATCGTTCTGACAAAATAATGTATTGCCAGCAATTTAGTTCTAAACGTAGAAGTTTTACAAACAGTTGAAGTAAATTTTATAATAATCTTTTTGCCACCTACGTAGGAGATATGTATCTATATTTTCTGAAAGTTCATTTCACACAAATTCTATTCTATTTTTTAACCGACTTCGAAAAAGGAGGAAGTTCTATGTTCGTCTGTATGTAAGTATGTTTTTTTTATGTATGTCCACCGATTTCTCTATTAGCTGTGGATCGATTTTCAACATTATTTTTTTATACGAAAGAATATAGGTACTCCCGAGGCGGTCCCATATAAATTTTATCGAAATTGCTTCAGCGCTTGTTGAAAAACTGAAAAAAAAACGAAAAAAAAAGCATACATACATGACGTTTTGTTTCCTCCAATTAAGTTTAAATTCCACGTTCCATGTTAATGGGGTTTTTAGTTCTGGGGTGTAACAACTAAAAAGTAAAAAATAAAAAAAAAACATTTTTACAAATAAAAAAAACAACCGACTTCCAAAAAAGAAAATACACTAAAAATATAAAAATAACTTTAATTTCGGAAGTCGGTGCCGAATAAAGAAGAAACAAAATACAAACACCGACTTCCGAAATTAAAGTTATTTTTAAATTTTTAGTGTATTTTCTTTTTCGGAAGTCGGTTGTTCTTTTAAAAAATTAATCTGCTAGATACCGCCTGTCAAGAAAGCTACTAAGAAAGGCCCTAAGTAAAATAAATGGTTTTCAATAAATGAAAAGGGTCCTGTCCTGCTAACCCTATTTAGATTGAAATCTTAGGTCTCCAAACCCACTGTACCTAAAGCGTAGTTGCGTGGATAGTAAAAAAGTTCCGTGTACAAATGACATATTTCGCCAAGCTCCAATGTCCCCGTGCCGAGTAGAAGTTCTTGCTTCTAATAAAACTTTTTATTAGACTTTAGCCGTCTGACTTCCCTATTGCTGAAAGCTGAAATACTTTACATTTACATAGACACTGGTATATCGCTGTTTCAATTATGAAATTTAATTCAAGTAAGATTTTTCTTTTGATAAAACAATAGTGTCCGATCTAAAATGGATTTTTAGCCGAAAACGAAAAGGAAGCTTCTTCTTTAGTCTTAGTTTCGGCTGAAAAGCCACAAACAAAAATGATTTAGAAACATATTATTTATTTCGGTAGTTTCGGATTCTATGTTCGACTGTATGGATGTTTTTTTATTATGTATGTTCACCGATTTCTCTGTCAAATGAGGACCGATTTTCAATATTCTTATTCTTATTATCTTATCTATTTATCGAAATAGATTCAGGGCTTTTTATCAAAAATCAACAAAATTAAAAATATGTACACACAGATGACGTTTTGGTTTCCTCCAATAATGTTCAAATTCTATGTTATTGGGGTTATCAATGCGGGCGTAACTTTAATATTTAGTTTTAGTTCTGGGGTATAACAACTAAAAAGTTTTTATTACACATAGGCAGAAAAAGAGCAAATACGTATAGGCTTTAAAACAAATAAAACACGATAATAATTGCTGAGATTACTTCTGATTATCGGCTCGGTAAAGCTTCGTCTGGTTTATGGCAGAAAACGAAAATATGGCCGAATCATGATTTTTTTTCCGAAAATAGTCGAAAACCAAAACGAACCTTCGTTCGGTCACTACTGTCATCCATCATTTAGTGAAAAGTATGATGTGTAAGTAAAGTAAAAGGTCAATCATTGTACAGCATATTAAGTTCAATATCGCTTGACACTTTAACTTTTTGTGAAATATTGTACATCTAATAAAAGTGTATGGTACCATACCATCTAATAAAAGTGTATGGCCCTCTGATGCGTACGCATCAGAGGGCTACATTCAAGTTCAACTCTTTAGGACGTCCGTTTCTTCGTTTATTTTAAACGGATTTAATGTCATAGGCGTACTACAATACCGTCAGAAGGATGAAATTGTTTATTCTGACTGCCCCACAAACAAATGTAGCCGATCGCAGTGTTACGGCATGATTGCTTACAAACAATGAGGCAGCTAGCAAAACAATCCGACGCAATCAGTTGTTAATTACAATCTCCGAATATCTCACGTGTGAGCAGATTGTAGATAGTTTCCTTAGGAAAAAAAAAAGGCTGCCTGTGCATTGACGCGGAGTGAGGGACTAGGACGGAGCGGAGTTGCGATATGTGTCTGTCCATTGATGCGGAGCGAGGTAGTGCGGAGCTAGGACGCGTTCACGCGACGAGTAATTTGAGCGGGCGGCGGCGGGAGATCAGTCCCGCTTCCCCGCTCCGCTTTCCTACTCCACTTCCCGGTGCTGTATGAATTTTTAAACTAGTTCGCAAATCCCTGACTAATGAAGAGGAGTGGAGATTTTATGCAATTCCTTTGGTTAATAATGGCACTGCACAGCTCCGCTCCGCTCCACTCCTCTCCGCTCCAGTCAGCAAGACAATCGTATCAATATAGTCTGAAGCTATGCAGTATAAAAAGAGGAAGTTTATTAGTTTGTTTGCTCGCCTCTCGGGCACCCATACGATAGTTTTAAATCGATTTCAAAGCTTATTACCCGAAGAGATCGCTTGGATAGCCAGGATAGCTCGCCGTGACTGTGTAATATAGGTAGGTAGCTACTAGGGTTTCTGCATGTGTGAACTTTAATTGAAAATGTCGCCTTTTAGTCGATGTTTCTTTAATCGACTAACTCCTACATTAAAAGTCATGTCCTCCAACTTGACTCAACCTCGAATTATGAAATTGACAGTAGCTTGTTATTCGTTGAAATTGATCGAGTGATTTTTCAGTTGTTATGGCGAAGTTGTGATGGCGACTGAGTCGATTGGAGGGCCTTCAAACTGACTTGGAATCCTACTAATATTATAAATGCGAATGTTTGGATAGATTAAAATGTATAATACTCCATCACGCCAGAACCGCTGAAAGGATCTGAATGAAATTGGCAGAGAGATAGATCAAATTCAAATTAATGGTCTAGAATAGCACATAGGATACCTACTTATCATAGGAACATCTTCCCTTTTTTATTGTGGCGGTAGGAAATCATTCAATAACGTCTCCCGCTTTGGGTGGAGTGGGAGGGCGTGTCAGACTATTACTGACTAAAACTCACCCCTGTTCCTTCCCTGTCCTGAGTGCCCAGGGGTGCGCTAACTCTGTTTCGAATTTATCCACAACCCCTGGGCAGGCATCGGCCATGACGGGCCCCGTCATGTTTTGCGTGTGGAACACTACGCGCCGTCGACTCTCGGGCCTGGTGCTGATCGGACGGCGAGCTACCCACTACTCGCCGTCCGCAGGCCCGAGGAACATCTTCCCTTGGGTTGATATTTTCACGCGGGCGAATCCGCTAGCAGTTGCTAGTATGACTATGTGTATTAGTAGGTACCTATGGCTAAATGTATATAGCAGTTTTCACCAAGGATAAATAATTAGATCTAAGTATCGGATATCTTTTTAAAAGCCAAATAATTATACCTGTAGCAGGTAAGTAAACGAATTTATTGATTGCTCCTAATGGCATTTCGGTAGACTGTTGATTTGACCCAATTCTTTAGGTGTTGTTTTTTTAACCTGCAATTATAACATTTGGTTCAAAGTGGGGACTCGGCACTTACTCGTAATTATGTGATCAATAAATATTAAGTAAAACAGTTAAGTATTACGGTGGTGTAAAAAATATTCAGCGTCGGAATTAATAAATGAATCCGTTCTCGAGATATCATCAAAAAAGCCGTTACATACAAAATATATGAGAATATTAATTTTCTACATATTTTTTAATTTCGTGAATTTTTTCGATGATTTAATACATAGTGATTCTGCTATTCGGGGCGGAGAGAAATTCAACAAATCAAAAATCATAAAAATCGATCTTGAAATTCTTGAGTTCTTTTTCTTTTTTTCTTAAAAAATAAACATTGCCCCACACAGGAGTAATTCCTAACTCCTGTATCGTGGGTGCGTTATAATTATAAATGGTGTAATTACCTTTACTTAGTTTTATATATATACTTACATACGTACCAAGAAGATTTATCAGGCTATCTTTACATCTCTAGTGGCTTCTTTTTTAGTCTTCTAAATGATTTCTGCTTAAAAAAAACGTACAATTTTGCTTCTCCAATGTATATTTAGATGTAGAAACTTATCATGAAAATGTAATCTTCTCCGGCACAGGTCCAGAGCTTGCCAAGTCAGAACTCGCAATAATTAGTTCTGGGATTTGAGTTAACTGCACTGAAACTAATGTCTCTTGACATGCCCTAGATTACCAATACTGAATTCTATACATTTTATAGCTAGGTATCTACTTGTAGATATTAAAGTTTTGTTTGTTTTGTAGTTTTTATATTCATTATATAAAAAAGTCTTCCGGGGAAAGACGCGCGACGTCTTGTTGTGGTTAGCGAATTATAGAGTAGTAGATATTATAAAGGCTCAATTTAAATTGAGCCTTAGGCCCTGGGCACGAACTCAGCGGCCGGCGAGGCGGCAGCGGCGGCGGCGCGGGAGCAGCGCGTTCCGATGCATATAATTTATTATGGAACTGGCCACGAAGGTAGCGGCGCGGGGAGCAGCGTACGAGCGATGCGCGCCAGCCTAGCGGTGCCCGGCTGCCCGCTCCTGTATTGTTGTTTGTTATTTTATTTTTTGGCTTTTTAACGACCGATGTTTCAAAATACCCGCCGACGACGTGGTGGATCAAAATATTTAAATAATACTCGTTCGCGAACAAAGACACTAATTTCTCATAACACAACACTATGCCGTCGCGCCGCTAGCATAGATTTATATGGAACTGCTCCCCTAGCCATATTATTTTATATTATCGTTTACGCTAACGCTTAGTACAAAATGTATGGCGACGACATTACCTGCGTAGAGAAGTGTCACGTGACTTATCGCAGGCAATGTCATTGCCATACATTTTGTGCCAAGCGTTAGCGTAAACGATAAAAGAAAAGTAATATGGCTAGGGGGGCTGTGTAGAGAAGTGTCACGGGACCTATCGCAGGTAAAGTCATTGCCATACATTATTTACTTAACGTTAGCGAAGCGTTAGCGTAAACGATAATAGAAAAGTAATATGGCTAGGGTGGCTGGCCTCAAAGGCAGTGGCGTACGAGCGATGCGCACCAGTCTAACGCCGCTTCTGCCCCGCGCCCGCTGACTACGTGTCCGCGGCCTTACGAGGAGAGGTCACGATCGTATCTAATCGAACAAACCTGATAACAACTTGAAACACTACGTTTTTTTTTTAAACTCACCTGCTTGAGCTTGCAATGCTTTTAGATTTACATAAAATTTCCTATCATGCGTGAAAAAGCGGCAGAAATCCACCACAAAAAGTTAAAATAAAAATATTACAAAATCAGAATCTGTAATCGTATTCCAAGTTAGTTTTTGCTGTTTTCCAATATTTCCAATGGATTTACAGCGGCCAGTTTTTTCTGAGTTAAAGCATGAAGATTACCTCTTGTCGAAAGATTGACTTGTTATTGAGTTTTAGAACAATTTCACATTTATTAACGTTTTGTAGCTGAGGATTTTGTACTTCCAACTGCGTTAGGAACAGTTGAATGTTAAACAAGCGATTCTCTATGAAAATTAAAAAAAGTAGTTCAATAATAATCATTTGTTTTTAAATTAAAAGATAATAGTCAATGCTACAAACCAACTTGCCAACACATGACATCCAACCTCTTTAATAAAGAGCAAAATATGAAAATAATGACCACACATAAAAATTCAATAATATTAATAATTAAAATAAATTAATTGTACCACGGGTCTTCGGTAGGTGCCATTGTCCAACTAAAAATAATGATTGGACAACTGCCCCTACCGAAGACCCTTAGTCCAACTGGTTGGTCAGTTCCATACGCGCCTCAAAGAGTTGTCAGCAATAACGACGGGGCCCGTCATGGCCGATGCCTGCCTAGGAGTTGAGGATAAATTCGAAACAGAGTTACCTCGCCCCTGGGCACTCAGGGCAGGGATGGAACAGGGGTGGGTTTTAGTCAGTAAGAGTATGACACGCCCTTCCGCTCCACACTAGAGCGGGAGATGTCATTGGATGATTTCCAACCCCACAAAAAAAAAAACTGGTTGGACAGTGTAGTTGGACCACGACCCCTAAACGAAACAAACTAGGCATTACCATACTATCCAATGAATAGGTTTTTACATAAGCATCTTTACAAAGTCATCGGGATTTTATTCGAGTGAAGGTCAATGACTGATTTAATTATTCGCAAATTGATTCCTAGCGATGGTGATGTGAAATTGGTAAAGTGTGTATCTCAAGCGTCTATACGCAACTGGACAATATGTGGAATCGCTGGTAATTCTTTGCCCGTCTAGCGGATACATGGTGGGCAAGACACAATTAAAATCTATTGTGTCTGCTAATTGGACGCGCCACGGGTCAAATGAAGCTAAGAATGTTATTGTAGTATTGACTACCTCAGCGAAGCTTACCAAGAAGGCTACTCGATACATTTGCTGCCAAATATTGCATAACATTAGAATGTGTTACGTCCGTATTCTGATGCAAAACAAGACAAAGTGACTGTATTCTTTATCAAAAAACTAATTACTTTTAAAACTTGCCACTGGCTAAATCCACAAACCGTGTGAAGCCAAAAGAAAAAAAAAATCCACACTGTCCACATCATCATCTGCCCGCGCCTTTTTCCAACTATTTTGGGGTCGACTTCCAGTCTAACCGGATGCAGTTGCATACCAGTATTTTACGTGGAGCGACTGCCTATCTGACCTCCACAACCCAGTTACTGGGTAATACGATACTCCTTGGTAAGACTGGATGTCAGACTTTCGGGCTTCTGACGACCCGTAACGACTGTCAAAGATCCACGATTGACAGCCGGGACCAACGGCTTAACGTGCTTTCCGAGACTTGGATGAGTCTCGGTATGTAAAGATGATCACCCATCCATGGACCAACCCCGGCAAGCGTAGCTTAACCTAATGGATCGACCCGTGCGGCTGTTATCACTTTAGCCACGAGCACGCATACGAGTACCTTAAGAAGGAACGAGTGTAGATTTTTTTTTTTTTTTTTTGCCCCGTCCCTATTGCTGACAACTCTTTGAGGCGCGCGTGGAACACTACGCGCGGTCGACTCGGGCCTGGTGCTGATCGGGCGGCGAGTTACCCACTACTCGCCGTCCGCAGGCCCGGGTAGTGTAGGTACTTACGTGACTTTTCAAAATTCATCCTCCAGACCGAATTTTGATTAAGGTGACCAACCTCAACGAGATTAGCCAAATACGCAGGAGATATTGTAGTGAACAAGCGTATACGCAAACACAGGAGCACTCTCTGTTCCTCGTTCTTGTGCACTCTCATAGTCCGATGGGACGCCAATCCGACGCGACCGGGGAGAGATCAGGCGCAGGATCAACGGCTTTACGTGCTTTCCGAGGCACGGGTGTGTCACACCACCAACTCTTGGACTGCTACTGTAGTTCCTAATGGAAAAAAACCTAATAGCACTATTGCCCAGAATCGAACCCAAGACCTCACGCTCACTGCCCAGGGGTTGAGGATAAATCGAATACCATACATACAAACGTGGCACATATTATATAATATTTAATAATTATTTTACATTAATTAGTTACGTATTTTTAATTATAATATTACCTAAGGTACATAAACATCGATATGTAATTATGTATATATTTTGTTAACCCTCGTCCGTGCGTCACTGCGGGGTGCCAACTGAAAACCAGCGCTGGGTGTCCAACGCCCAGCAAATGCTGAGATGGTAACCCTTTCGGTATGGGCACGCTCAGCACAATTTTATTGTTTTTTTGTGTACTTCTTTTTTCCTTTTGTTTGTTGCTGTTGTGTTGTGTCTATGTCGAATAAATGATTTCTATTTCTATTTCTATATTTCTATTTACATCCAATGACAGATGCCAGTGGGATGGCATCTGTCATTGGATGATTACCCAAACCACAAAAAAAAAAAAGACCTCACGCTCAGCAAGCGCGACTGCTTGCAACCACGTGATCAACGAGGCAGTCCAAAATTCATAATGCATGATCAGCACCAAGTTCATTAAATCTTTGAACGTAGCCTAATGTCCATCGCATGATTTAACCGGAGAACGCGACTCATTACTTAAAACCATAAAAAACAACCGGCCAAGAGCGAGTAGGACTCGCACATGACGGGTTCCGTACCAAATGAAAAAAAAACCCAACAAAAACACGTTTCTAGAAACGTGTTTTTGTTTGGGCTGTATCTCATGATCCGTAATAGCTAGACGGTTGAAATTTCAACACAGAGTGTATTTCTATAGCCGCTATAACCACAAATAATAAAAAAAAAATAAAAAAAATGTTATAGCGGCAACAGAAATACACATTCTGTGAAAATTTCAATTGTCGTGAGATACAGGCCGCTTACAGACAGATGGACAGCGGAGTATTAGTAATAGGGTCTCGTTGTTTACCTTTTGGGTACGGAACCCAAAAAAGAACTATTAATCGGTTTATTTGACTATCAAAAAGCTTTTAAATACTTATTAATCACTGAGCGGCCCCTCTCACAGAGATTTATAAGGCTATTAATATCATTAGCAGTGGAAAGGAAGATGAGCATTCTTCACACCTAAGCTTTACCGCTTCATTAGTAGGCGGATGAGAAATTATTAGTGATCATTACCAAGATAAATAAATAATAAGATGAATCGCATTAGTTTAAGTGAAAGTTTGTATAGAGATCTTTATCGAACCTTTTTTTTTTGAAGAAGTGCGCTATATATTTCAAGCCTTTCTATTTTTAATTTTGGAACTGTCTTCGGACGCGTTTGATTTTTTATGAAATATCCCTGATTGATTTACTTTACTACTTAATAATTCAGTCATTCCTAATCTATATGTATACCTCAATGGTCACAAAAGTTTGTTTCTTGGATAGTCGATTATGACGTAATGCAATTAAAATATTCTTTGCAAAAAATACAGTGGATAGAGAAGGGTTCAAAGAAAAATACTAACCGAATAGAATAGAAAAAAACAAGATTGATATTCCCACTAAAAAATTTGGAAGTTACTCCACAAAAATAAACTTTGGCGTCGAACATCTCTGTATTTTCAGAAAGAAAGAAAAAGAAAGAAAAAAAATTATATTGCGCAAATTACAAACGCACATTAAATTACAAAAGCCTAGTATCCAAACAAAAATATAATATACTTTTAAGAATATAATAGAATTAGCATTTTTTAAAACTTTAACCGGACCACTATTTAATTTATTGTGTATATTCTGAATAATCTAAAGAAAACCCGTAAAATAAATGCCTATTCTCAGGTTAGTCACATCAGCGACCCAATTATTATTTTCAATTCTCAACCTTATTTGAAGCTATCTCAAATCGTAGTCAGTCCGCGTCATTCTACTTTTCAAGAGACAATTTGCAAGTTCTAAAAAAAGGCTTCGTTACCAATGAACAACGTTGTTACTATTACATTTATTTTTATCCATTTAATAAATTAATTAACCCGAAATATGTATAGACGTAGTAAAGTTCATAAAATTAATTAAGCCTTAAACAAAAAAAAAAAACAAACAAAAACAATACATTAAAAACAAAGATGGTTTTTTACACATCCCTGTGTAAAAAAAACCCATCAGGTTTTTATTTGTCGAATAATAGAATGACCGGGTTAAACCTAAGCTGGATTATATTCTAAATACCTAGTCTATATTAATTAAGTAATTAATCATCGAACGATTGAAATTCAAATAACAAAACGCCTGTATTTATTGAAGCCTATGTAATATGTCGGGCTAGTCATTCATAATTTACAGCAGATGTTGTAATAAAATGAGTTAACATTATTTAAAATGATTTATATTATTGCCAGAATGCTGTGCTTGCTGAAATGGATCCAAAAATTAAAGGTTCCGTTCGAATGGTACAAAATGACAAAAGCATATCGCATGATTATTGCAACGCCATAATTATAAATTGATGCCGCATGCATGACTGGGACGAATGTATTTTACATTTCACGCACTGAAAAATAAATTCAAATGTTACTTATTTTAGCTGTCTCCTTAGACTACTTGTTCCACTACAATTTTAACATATTATTAATTTAAAATAAGTAGGTACATCGTTCTGCTTCTCCAGCGTCTTCACCCGCGTGAAAGTTGGAACTCATCCCAAGGCAACTTATTCACGGGATCAAAAGCATCGGTTCTTCTCAAAAGTCAAAATATACAGTACTTGTAATCAAAAAAAAAACAAAATCGTTTCAGCGGTTTAGGTGTGAAAATGTAACAAACAAACAGACAGACAGAGTTACTTTCGCATTCTTAAAACATATCCCAAATTAAAGTATGGAATATGGATTTCACTCACTGAAAAAATAAGTTGCAATTACGAAGACATTAACTTAAAATTAATAATTTTATCTGTATTAATTACTGTGTCATAACAATTTTAACGTTTTAATTAAAAATAAGTAGGTAGACCGCTCAGATGCCGGCCAAATTAAAATTTAATTTTGAGAGACACGAAAAGTGTTTTCGATTCCAGTAATTGCATTTTGCATGTGCAAGATTTTCTCGGATATCACTGAACTTTTTGCGTAGAGAGTCAGTATGTTATTTCTAACGACTAGAGAATGATTGTTAATTAATTCAAGTAATGTTTTTTCTTTGTCTGCTACAAAAACTGGCAGAGGATTGCGCACACATTTTTAATGATGTCTACGATTTGAGAGAGGTTAATCGGTGTTTTGTTTGACCCCTACTGGATATGAGTTTGACTTTGTATTTTACTGAAATTCTGGTAAAAGCCGTGACTTACAAGTTGTTGGTCGTGAGTTCAAACCCAGCCAGGCACTTTACTTTGTGTAAATTATATCATCACCACTGCTCTCATAATGGTGAAGGAAAACATCGTGAGGAAACCGGCATGTCCTAGAACCAAAAATTCAAAGACTTGTGATATCCACCAACCCGCACTGGGCCCGCGTGGTGGATTACGGCCCACACCCTCTCACAGAGAGGAGGCCTGTGCCCCAGCAGTGGGGACATTAAAAGGCTGATGATAACCTGAACTAAAGACGTTGACGATTTGTCAAAGATAGTTTACTGACAGCTAAGTGGCACAAAATAAAATCAAAGCCGGCGGCGCGTGCGTCTTGTTATAGGGAACGGAATGTTGCCACTTAAATATTAATATTTATTAGGCTATCTAATATTTAGTTTTACTCATTGTTTGCTGCATCGGTCGACGTCATGAAGTCAACGCCGGCTGTCTCTGAAAACCAGCGCTGGGGCTCTGTCTCGCATAGGGTCGTAGCACTAAGCTGAGCGATGGCCGTTTTGCGTGGATGTAACGCATATTTTCTCCCAGATTTTCTTTTTTGTTGTGTTTCTCTGTCTTTTGCGTCATGTTTACCGTAAACAAACGTATTTTCTTTCTTTTCCTTTTTTCTTTAACTTCTGGGCAAAGGTCTGCCTACATTCCTTCCACTTCTCTCTGAAGAGATAGTTTTTTTACCTTGTTAGCACTAGGTACTAGATAGGTACTTGAGTTTGCTCTGATTGTGTTTATAATTACCTGAATCTTTGTCATTTTCCCCATAGGTTCTTCCCGAGGTATATAAATAAACTAACTTTTACCTGCGGCTTCATTCGAGATAAAACAATGATAATAATAGTCGTGACAGAATTTCGATCACGGTGGCTCTCAACGGAAATTAGCTACGCAGGAGATCTTAATAGAGCACAAAGGTGCGCCTGCGCAAAACACAGGTGCCAGTCAGGGATAGTGAAGCTTTCTGTCAGTAAAAGAGTAATGGGGTATTTTACAAATAAAATCAAATTAGACCTTCAGTTAAATAAAGAAAAGATTTTGGACACGTATTTTTTGCTTTACCAAACCAATAAAGTACTAATGTTCCGTATGGTGTCGGACGTAAAAGAATAGCACCACCCCATCACTTCCCGTGGGTGTCGTAAGAGGCGACTAAGGGACTCACCAGAGAATGGGCAGCGGCATTCTCTGTACATTGTGAAACAGTTACACTGCGATCGCCAACCCGCCTGCCAAGCGTGGCAATTATGGCACACCCCCCAAAATGAGACGCACAACAAAGAAATGGCCCCTAGTGCCCGGCAGCCTGCCTACCCTTGACTCCGGTTGCGGTCAAGGTCACGGCGAGGGAAGGGATGCTGAGAATCCCCGGAGTGGATCTGGCTACCCCAAAAATAACCGACGACTGGACCTGGCAACACTCAATACAAGAACGGATCGCTGAACTTGAGGAGAAATTAAGCAGGTTGCGATGGAGTATTATGGGATTATCAAAAGTCCGAAGAGAGGGGGAGGACCGACATAGCCCAAAGAATTGCCAAACTGAAGTGGCAGTGGGCTGGGCACATTGCTCGATGAACAGACGGTCGATGTGGCCGAAAAGTTCTAGAGTGGCGACCGCGTACCGGAAGACGCAGCGTTGGAAGGCCTCCAACAAAGTGGACCGATGACCTGGTGAGAGTCGCAGGTAGCCGATGGATGCGAGACGCACATGACCGATCATTGTGGCGACACTTTTGGGGAGGCCTATGTCCAGCAGTGGACGTCTTTCGGCTGTTATGATGACGATGATGAAACCACTAACAAATGACAAAGATAAAACGCTTCAAAGTTGATCTGGGCTCGTTACGTCACTTTGGTGGTAAAAAGTGACGCGCCGCGTGACGTCACGCACTGCACATTTCGACGCACTGTATCGCCCTCGTTTTTTGTTTACGTGACAACACAAAAAAACGTGTCCTATATTTTTTGGTTATTTTAACTGACGCGACGGACTAATTAGTTTGTTTTAGTAAAATATCCTACTATAGCGATTATCCTTTACAAATATAAACAAAGTATAGGACATCTCGTATTCTTTTTTCTGTTTCTTACACACTTTTGTCTACATTTCTTTCTCACTTCTCCTATCGCAGGTCTGCTGGTAGAAATTTCTTAAGAAATAAGCAGTTCCTTTGTACTGTATTTATAATTATGTTTATTGTTACTGTGCCTCTGTGTGTACATAAATGATTGAATAAATAAATAAACAATCAATTTGACCTTTTTACAAAATTAGTTTAGATTAATTCTATTAGGTATCAACACAGTTGAATAATTGCCTATGACGTCATCAGCTTAGTGCCAACTCAAGTCTACTGCTCCGTGAATGTGGCACAGGTAAATTATGGGAATCACTGTCATTTGGCAGCCAGGCCCCCGAGACGCCTGATTCGGATTGATCCCTCGCCAGGTGGATTTGGCAGACGGACGGGAAACGATATATATGTAGGTCGGTACCTATGAAGGTAGTAGGCGACCTTTCGTATTGATGAAATTTTTGATTTAAGGTCAGTTATGTAATTGAATATCGTGAATGGATCTGTTATTCATTGACCTACCGAAAATTGTGACTGTCAAACTTTTGTGATGTGACTAAAATATTAGTTTATAGTGAGTGCTACTTTTTTAGTTGTATCTCTTATGAAGCACATATCGACATGGTTATGATGTATTTCTTCTATTGATTTACTAATAGATACTGTCGCGGTACTAGAAGAACGTCTTCACTCCGACTCTTAAAATTTAATTACTTAAGGCAGAGGTTCCCAAAAATGGTCAAAAAGGTGGTTTTTTAAAGCAGTGTATCTCTTAAACCGTAAATAGTTTTGAGAAATAAAAAAAAATATGATATTTTCAAGTCCTACTTGCATACAGTGATTGAGCTAGAAACATAATTTAACATACTGTAATGCATCAAAAAAATCTTCTAACATACCTCTAAATTATCTTTAAAAGCAGTTTATCCCATCATTAACAATTATAATCATAATAAAAAATATACCATAAAATTTCAAATGCTAAGTTGCATCCAGTGATGGATTATTTTTTATAAATCCTAAGTAAATCGATAAAATACTTCATATTTTGCAATAAATTGCGACCATTTGTCGTAGCGCATCTCTTTCTTTTCTATGCAATCCGAGAGTGACTGCGCTTTATAGACATCTGGGCCTTAAGAAAAGATAATAAAAAACACGAGCGAGCCTTACAGTAGTCGCATATGAAGTGTAACATTTGACATCTCACCTTGATAACAAGCAATGGCAAATAAAATTAAAACGTTTAGTTCCGATTTCGACCGCGCGCAGGCTTATCGTGCGCGCGCTCTACCATCTGACGGCCAACTCTACCACCGCACGCGTTTATTGGTCTAATCAAATAGCGCGCGCTCATTGGTCAAATCAAATAGCGCGTGCTTCCCCGGCTTCTTGTTACACACTTCCGTCCCATTTCACGAAATCACTCCCACAGATTGCAGGCAAGCGAGAGGAAAGATGTTACACATCTCTTTTATTCTTGTTTTATTTATAATTCAAATGACAGTGAAGTTACTAAAGATATTTGACATTGAAGAGTGTGTCTGCCCTGCATGAATACCTACCAGCTACCTATTGTTGTTCTAGACTCTGTTAGCACAAGTGCACCCGTAACTAAAGCAAACAAGCAGGTACTTTCTTATAAATAACTTATTTATTTATTTAAACTTCATACACATTAGCGGTACACAAGCAACGAGACGTTCTCTTCCAGTAAATACAATACAATTATTAAAAATGAACTTACTGTTCACTTGCAAATAGCAGGACCAAATTGGCTGATTTTTAACCGTTTTCAAAAAACGGAGGTTCTGTATTCGACCCGTATGTATGTATATATATATGGTTGTTTGTCCGCGATTTTCTCGAAAACTACTGATCCGATTTGGATGGGGTTTTCGTTATTCAAATGCATATTTTTAAGGAAGGTTTTAGTATATAGTAAGTATTATTAGGATCTGTTGAAGATCTTCGGAGATAGACAGTGGAACTCTTCAATAACTAACAATAATAATAATAATAATAAGGAAGTCGGTGTCAAAAATCGAAGAAACAAAACCAGATACACTGACTTCCGAAATTTTTGGGAGTCGGTTCTATTTTTTTTAATGTTTTTTTTTGTTCAAAATGTGCCTAATAGTCTGAAGCAAACAAACGGAAACACACGGATAGCATTCATTGCATAGGAAAAAAAAAACTGTAGGACTTACAACGTCACGAACGACAACGTCTATCGGGGCAGTTAGTCCTAGTTTGGATGGACGGATATTTGTAACACAATCACCCCAGAACGACTGAACGAATGTTGATGAAATTTGGCACAGAGATAGATTATAGTCTGGAATACCACATAGGATAATTTATAATGGGTGAAGTACCTACTAATTCCACGCGGGCGAAGTCGCTGGCAGAAGATTATTCTTAAAAGGACTAAACTACAACCGGCCAAATGCGAGTCGGACTCGTACATGAAGGGTTCCGTACCATCGTACAAGATTATACGTGTCTACTTGTTGCCTTTATTAAGATCGAGCAAAAAAAAGACAAAAAAAAAGCCAAAAAAAAACACGTTTCAGTACCCGCCTTTAATTTTTAATAGTTATTTGTTGTCATAGCGGCAACAGAAAGTACATATTCTGTGATTGAAATAAAATTTCAAGTGTCTATCTATTACGGCTTATGAGATACAGCCCGCTGACAGACGGACGGACGGACGGATGGACAGCGGAGGCTTAGTAATAGGGTCCCGTTGGTTACCCTTATTTATTTAAAACAAATGTACAAAGGCGGACTTAATGCTTAGGCATTCTCTACCAGTCAACCAAGGGTGGTGGAGAGATAACATGGCAGGTGCATAAATTGAAAAAAAAAAATACTAAGACGAAAATAATTACAAAAGTATATATATACATAGTTAAAATATACATACATATATATTTAATATAATATACCTACATATATAATAATAATATATAAAGTTAGAGATACGGTACGGGGTACGGTTGGTCCTTCGTGTACGGAACCCTAAAAAGCACTTACTTTCTTAGAAATAAAAACAAAGCGTTTTAAATTACAAATGTTCGCACTCATAGGCATTCAAATCGATCGCGCAGGTGATTGATGACGCTTGAAAAAAGGTGTAACTGTTTATCGAACTTCGTCGAGTCCTTGACTCCGTTTTTTTACACTTATCACTATAAAGGTTTGACCTTTTTATGTTTTCTAATAGATTTCTCTATTATTTTTTTTTGCTTTTGAGGCTCAGTGGCTCAGGCACGTGCGACGGACGGGACGACCGACGCGACAACGCGATTTCGTAGATTTTTGAAGTGAAAACTTCTTTAGGCGCGTTGGGAATTTTTGAGATGGGAAAAAACTATTGAACTCGCCACCGACACCGCATCGAGTGCTACGACGCGTAGCGTAGCACTCGTAGCGGATTGAAGTGAAAACTTCTTTAGGCTCGTTGGGAATTTTTGAGATGGGAAAAAACAATTGAACTCGCCACCGACACCAACACCGGCACCGACACCGCTATTTGGATTAAAATGAAAACTTCTTTAGGCGCGTTGGGCATTTTTGTTCAAGTTTTCACTTCTGTCGGCACTCCCGGAGTGCCACTCTTTTTTTTTGTTGTTCTTCAGATTTGGTAGGCACCACATAAACTTGGAATAACGGTCATTGACCCAACTACATTTCTTGATATTTTTAATTGGAAAAATTGGAAATAATGAAACATAGCTGTCCCAAATCAACCCCTCGCGTGATCACATTGTTTAATAATAAAAAACGATTCAAATTTAATTGTTCAGGTACATATGAAGAGTTATTAGTGAAAGGTTAATGTACTTTATTCCACATTTATCTGACGCCTAATCTTCATCTTCCTGCCCTTATCCCATGTTACTTGGGGTCGGCGCAACACGTTTTTTTCTTCCATTCTGTCCTGTCAACCGTCACGCTATCACTAACTCCCTTTTCAATCATATCACTCCTCACACAATCCATCCATCCTTTCTTTGGCCTCCCTATCCCTCTCCATCCATCCACATTTTTATATTCATAACTCTTTTAGTTACGTGTGTTTCATCCCTCCTCTTCACATGACCATACCAAGATAAGCGGTTCCCTTTCAACTTTTCTGTGACTGGCGCCACTTTTAAACTACCTCTAATGTACTCATTTCTCACTTTATCCATTCTCGTTACTCCACACATCAATCTCACCATTCTCATCTCAGCCACATGCAATCTTTTTTCATCCGTCTTTTTCACAGCCCAACATTCCGACATACGACCCATACAGTACGACAGGTCTAATCACGGACTTGATAACTTTGTAATGAGTATTTCTTTTTAATTATTATTATTAATTTCGTGGCCGCCTTTACGTGTCACACTTATCTGTGTGAGCTTTAGGCGTCGATCATCGTGCTTGTATGGCAAACCTGACGCGTTTTCGCATCGACAGAGGGCGCTTTCCGGTTTTTCCGTACAAATGACTGCGATGATCGCGTTCTATTGGGACGACGCCTTATGGGTTATTGAAGTTTTATTTATCAGCGATTCAGAACTTTAGACTCTATTAATGTAACGTCTTTCTCTATCCCGTAATCCTAATCACATACTCGTAATAATGATCATGGACATTAGGTACCTATTTAACTATTTTCCGTCCGTCTCGGACACTAGCTAAAATTGTTCCAAGAATCTATGAAAAAAATCGATGCTTTAATTAATTTGCCTTCGAGAATTGAAACTTTCAGAAAATTAAGAAGCTGTCAGTACAATCAGCGTCAAAATTAAGTGAACTTTGAATCTCAAAAGTGTTTCGGGAATTTTAACTTGCTTTGAGACTTGAGTCGCATTTTCTTAGCCCCATGTCTTGCGAAGTTGCGACAAAAGAAACCCGTGTCTTTTTTGTAGTCAAAAACATTTTTCTATCCTCAAGAGGATCTCTTCGGGGAACCGACCTACACCTTATGATATTTTTCTCCCTCTTTTCCCTTTCACAATAGATTAATTCCTGCTCATAATATTAATCTATGCCAGTAAGGGTAAACACGACCATTATTTTGTCTTAAAACACTGGGTTTGTCCTTGTTAATAAAATATTTATAAGGGGAGAGTGGGGTTAGATGTGTCCAGAATCACCCCGTCATGTACTGAGCTTAAATCAGAAAATATTGTGGCCCGGGACAAAGATTGGGGTTGAATTTTGGGTCTAAGTTTATTGGATGATGAAGCTCAATATTTTTTGTCATGTTTTTAGTTGTGTTGTTATGTTAGAAAGCATTTTTGTGTATCATTCGAATAAAATTGTTGGGGGTTTGAGCAATGAGTGTGATTGAACCATTGTTCACTCAGACGATGTATCAGGATGTCAGACTCGGTTTACTACCGGTCAGTTATTTTTAACGAAAACAGTAATCTACATTTGTATTTCAGTAACTTATATGGTGTACATAGTACTTATACAGGGTGTAAAAAGACAAATCACAGAGCCGCTAACTACGCATACTGTACGTCCAACAAAGTAGTTTTGCTCAAAAAATATTGCTGGGAAACGACTTTTATATTTAGGTATGAAAAATAAAACTATTTTTTATTCCGCGCAATGTAACGCGAACACAGGCAAGTAGAGTTAAACCCCGCCCCTTCGCTCTAAGACACGTAGGTACTTGTCGGATACGTTTGATATTCATTGCGTTTTCGTAACTGCAAATTTGTAACTGCAATTTTTTCCAATCAAACCTAATGTTTGATTGGAAAAAAAAATGGAATAACACTTAGAACTCATTTTCGTAAAAAATTAAAAAAAAAATTGCGACTTTAACCTTCAATATCTCCAGAACCAGGTTTCCCACGTATGGTCTAGTGGAAAAATTAATGGGTGAAATGATTATTTAATTATATTGGAGGAGCTCTTGGTTAAGAGGAGCTTGTGGCTAAAGTAATAACAGCCGCACGGATTGATCCATCAGGTTATGTTATGCTAGCCGGGGTCGGTCCATGGATGGGTGACCATCTTTACATACTGAGACTCCTCCGTGCCTCGGAAAGCACGTTAAGCCGTTGGTTGGTCCCATGCCTAGGGGTAGCGGATAAATTCTGAAAATGAGTTTCCGCACCCCTGGGCACTCAGGCAGGGAAGGAACAGGGGTGGGTTTTAGTCAGTAAGAGTCTGACACGCCCTCCCGCTCCACCCAGAGCGGGAGAAGTCATTGGATGATTTCCCAACCCCAAAAAAAAAAAAAGCCGTTGGTCCCGGCTGTCAATCGTGGATCTTTGACAGTCCTTACCGTATTACCGTATCGTATTACCCAGTAACTGGGTTGTGGAGGTCAGATAGGCAGTTGCTCCATGTAAAATACTGGTATTCAGCTGCATCCGGTTAGACTGGAAGCCGACCTCAAGATGGTTGGGAAAAGGCTAGGCAGGCAGGCATCGGAGGAACGAATATTGTCTTGACAACTTTTGTGCTTACTGAAAATATGTCAAACTGATCTATTCTTCTTCAGATAAAAGTTATATCTGACTTATGAAATATCAGTATAATATCATCCATAAATTAAAAAAAAATTCAAAAATACCTACTATGGCGGCTATTCCTAGTCGGTTTGAAAGATTTCTCTGCTCGTCACCACTAAAACGGACTAAACTCTTCAATAAATAATTACGCTATTACAGGCAATTAAATGATTCGAGGTGGAGTCGAGTTGGAGGGCATGACTTGGAATATAACAGGGATAAGCATATAATAAGTAACCGCCAAGGAGTCCCACGGTCATAATTAACACATTCCTTGTGCTACGGTGCGCGCGCGCAAGCAAATCGCACCACAATGATATTTGTACTCCTTTGTTATTGATAACCCGATACCCATGTGATAATGATGTGCTACTGTTTTGTAATGTTAGCGGATTTTATCGACGCTGCGCGCTGTAGAAAGTATTGTTAAACAGAGAGAGCATTTAATCGAAGTGCCGTAGTTTGTTAAAAAATGTTTGCCTTGAAAACAACCTATTTTTAGTAGTAGTCCGAATGAAAAACGTTACCCTTAACTTAAATGATGTCTGTCTGTCTGTCCGTCTGTCACAGCCAATTTCCTTCGAATCTACTTGACCGATTGTATTAAAATTTGGTACACATACATTTGACCCAAATACGTACATGTAACGTAAATGAATGATTTTTTTATTATGGGGTTACTTTTTGAAACTGTAATGTGCTGCCTACATACCAAATGAAAGGGCTTATTGCAAGGATTTCAAATATAATTTTTACATAATTTCGAAGTATACAGTTTAAGTTATTTAAGAAAAATGGAATCTTGCCACTCAAATTAGACCCACTTCCCGATGTCCAATGGGACTCAAATTTGGTATATCTTCGGTGACAATACAATAATATGGTACCATGAAGCTGGTATGATGACGGAGACGGAAGATGGCCCTAGGAACTTTTGAACTAAACAAGATAAACCCATCGAGTCTGGGCTCGATTGATTTGTCTTGAGAAGCATTTTACGCCTAGACAATATCCAGGGTCTGATGATGAAGCTGGAAGGTGGCCACTGCATCTCTGTGATAAAACAACATAACCGCACAGAGTTTGGGCTCAATTGATTCGTCTGGCAGCATATTACACGAAGAAAAAAAAAAATTAAAGGGTCTGATGATAATCCAGCTGGCTACGGCATCTCTGTGATAAAACAACATAACCCCACCGAGCACATTTAATTTGAGATGGCCGGTATAAAAGCATGTTTTTTTTTTTTTTTTTAACTATAAACTTATTTCGACACGGTTGGCGTAGAGGTTGAGCGTTCGGCTGCTGCGCTGCGTGTCGCGGGTTCGATCCCCGCACGGAACAAGTATTTGTATGGCCTACAGATAGTTGTTCCGGGTCTGGGTGTCTTGTGTATGTGAGTTTAAATGTTTGTGAACGCACCCACGATACAGGAGTAATTCCTAGTGTGGGGCCACGTTTTTTAAAGAGAGAGAGAGAGAGAGTATTTATTAATGTGCTAACAGAAAACAGACTCCGGCAGGGAATTCCACTCTTTAGCTGTAAGTACAATGAATGTTTTCCCGAAACGTTTTGTGCGTGTGGGTGGTATGTCCACCATGTACCGGTGGCGCATCGCCGTACGTCTAGTGGTCCGATGATGGATCGGGCTTGGCAGCATTAGAATATGCAATTCCGACGCACACGCCCCAAAATGCAACCGATATTAAACCGACATACAGGCTAGCAACTCGGCGTCGATGCTCAAGACTTTGGAGCTTTGACTCGATCAGCTTATCATTGCCGATGACCCTCTTGGCGCGCCTATCAATTGCCTCTAGTGCATCAAGCAAGCAAGTATTTCAGTTGCCTCTAGCGCATCAAGGAAGAAAGTATTTCAATTGCCTCTAGTGCATGAAGCAAGCAAGTATTTCAATTGCCTCTAGTGCATCAAGCAAGGGAGTATTTCCATTGCCTCTAGTGCATCAAGCAAGCAAGAATTTCAATTGCCTCTAGTCCATCAAGCAAGCAAGTATTTCAATTGCCTCTAGTGCATCAAGCAAGCAAGTATTTCAATTGCCTACAGTGCATCAAGCAAGCAAGTATTTCAATAGCCTCTAGTGCATCAAGGAAGCAAGTATTTCAATTGCCTCTAGTGCATCAAGGAAGCAAGTATTTCAATTGCCTCTAGTGCATCAAGTAAGCAAGTGTTTAAAATATGAGCACCCATTTTGAGTTACAACCTGTATATTCACAGATATGAGTCCCTTCGTAATTTTCAACAGAATAGAAGGCTTATTTGTTCAGGGTCAAACTGTGAATTGTGATTTGTGTACAACAGCGCCCACATAAAAAGTGTGAAGCTGCAAGTGTGAACGGCTTATTTATTATTTACTTAAGTGCTGACCGCTAAAGTAGAATGCACTCAGAGGTGCCATTAGCCGCTGAACTGAACTTTTAACCCACCTTTAGATGGTTCTGATCGTAAATTGCCAAACTCATTGTGGCTATACAACTGAATATTTAGCGCGAAGAGTTTCTTTACCGGATAAAGCTGAATAAACTACTAACTTCTACCTGTGGTTGCACCCGTGCGAAAAGTGTTGTGTTATCAACTTATCTATGGGACCATACTACCGGGATGAAAACTATCGTATATTCTAATTCTTTTCATGGTCCACCCAGTGTCAATGCCAAGGTTTATAATAGCGTATACTCCTGTGTTTATTTTTGTACAACATTTTAAAAGTAAAAGACAAATAATAAATCTTTTTCTATTAACAGCGTCAAAATTGGTTACTAAATGAATAAGCGATTAGCATTACAAATGTTGGTACCTTACCTGGTTACCTGGTTGGTTGGTAATAAGGGAACATCTTGCTATCTCTTATGTACGCTTGTAACGTAATGGCGGTGACGTCATACGTCAGTATGTGCATCGTTTTACTATTTCTTGACAGCCGCTTCCACCGGATTTTAGAGGTTTTTTTTTTAACTTAATTGGAACGACCGTGAAAAATTCTTTCTATTTTCGATAAAGTTACTATTTGACTCAAATATTAAAAAAAAAATACTCAACTCTACCCTATTCGCTTAACCAATAAGCTGTCAAAAAGGTAACAAACAGATAGAAGTACTTTCGCACTTATAAAACATGGATATATAATTTCTTTTTCAAAAACCTGGAAAATTTCTTAAAAGTCTTAATAATTGTGGTCAATATTCTAAACTGAAAATGGAGTCGATAAATAGGCAGATGAAGATTCATTTATTTGCAAAAACATGTGATTACAATTTAATAGACAACTAAACTAATAAATAAAAAACTTTTTGACAAAAAAATAGAACCGACTTTCAAAAAAAGAGGAAAATAACTTTAATTTCGGAAGTCGGTGTTTCTGGTTTTGTGTCTTCGTTTTTTGACACCGACTTCCGAAATTAAAGTTATTTACCTCTTTTTTTGGAAGTCGGTTCTATTTTTTGTTAAAAAGTTTTTTTTGCTTTACCAAACGCATCAAAGTTCAGGAGTGGGGGCTTGTTACGTCACTTGTAGGTAAAACGTCGTACATTTTTTTTTACATAGGCGTGACGTCACGCGAAATTTCAACGCACTGTATCTTCCTCATTTATTGTTTAAGTGACAAAAGACTAAAGACAAAGTTGTTAAAAAAAAACAAAAACACATTTTATAATTTTTTTTCATCAAACCCCTGATACCCATATTTGGGAGTTATATATATTAGTCGGCCATCTTTGAGAGTCCGCCATATTGGATTTAGAATGACGTCGCTTAGCTAACCATGCTTTGTCATCTAAACTAAAAATCTATGCAAAATTTTAACTCAATTGGAAACCGAGAAGTGGGTTAAATTTAACTTTTAAGATTTTTTAAATACTCGTAGTTAGTTTGTTACTGTTGAAGTTAATAAAACGTGTTAAAAATACGTGTCCAGTAGTTTTTGGTAATCTAACTGACGGATCAAATATATTTTTAGGGTTCCGTACACGAAGGGTACAAATGGAGCCCTATTGTTGTCACTCACGTGTCCGTCTGTCCGTTGTCTTTCACACAAGTTTTTCAGCCAAACAGTTGGAGCTACAATCTTCAAATTTTCACAGTATAAGCATCTTGCTGACACAACGCCATACAAATTGTCAAAAATACATTTGGTACGGAACCCTAAATGTGCGAAATCCGACACGCACTTGGTCGGTTCTAGAGTTCCGTACCCGAAGGGTCCAAACGGAGCCCTATTGTTCTCACTCACGTGTCCGTCTGTCCGTCCGTCGTCTTGTTACGAAGAATTTTTTAACTTCCCATTAACCTATAAACTTGAAATTAGGTGATAATGTTTATTATTACGTATACTTTACTAACAAATACCAATATTTGGTACGGAACCCTAAATATGGGAATGGCGACACGCACTTGGCCTGTTTTTATTTTAGTCGTTTACCCCATTCTCAATCTTCCTTCAGTAAAGAGATTCTATATTTATGTTGTAATAGCGGCCGATCAGTTTGCATTCGTGCGTAAAGATAGGCCGAGAGGAACAGAGCATAAACTACTATTCGTGAATAACTTATCTAGATGTAGGAGGTAGGATTCGGAAAATAAAATAAGTTCCGTAAATATCTGGGGCTAGGTTGCCAGCGGCTACGGCTGACCGAAAAGTTGTAGGCAATTTTTTCGGGATGGAAAAGTTCTTAATGTACTTTTTCAGGTATGATATTCTATCCATGTTTAAGATTATCTTGATCAATCTGCCTAGCCTTTTCCCGACTATCTTGGGGTCAGCTTCAGACTAACCGGATGTAGCTGAATACCAGTATTTTACATGGAGCGACTGCCTATCTGACCTCCACAACCCAGTTACTGGGTAATACGATATCCTATGGTAAGACTTTGGACGACCCGTTACGACTGACAAAGATCCACGATTGACAGCCGGGACCAACGGCTTAACGTGCTTTCCGAGGCACGGATGAGTCTCGGTATGTAAAGATGGTCACCCATCCATGGACCAATACCGGCAAGCGTAGCTTAACCTGATGGATCGACTCGTGCGCCTGGTATTACTTTAGCCACGAGCTCCGTTTAAGATTATCTTGATCACGTTGCAAATATACAAAGAATCACTGTGGCCTTAGACTATCAAAGGTTATAGACGGAACGTCATTGGACATTAAATGAAGCAGGGTCGTTAAAATGTGTGAGTGACCTTGACGAACGTAACGATGACGTATCGGCTTCTCATTTTGTCTATGTGAGCTTATATCGCGTCTACAGACGGCTTCTCATTCTAGTACTTCAGATTGCTGAATTTTGACACTCCGTCTATAACCTTTTATAGTCTAAGACCGTGGCATTAAAGTTAGAAACTGGTCAAGTGCGTGTCGGATTTCGCACATTAAGGGTTCCGTACCAAATATTGAGATTACCAAATTTTAAGTTCATAGGCCAGTGGGAAGTTAAAAAAATCTTCGGAACACAATTTTGTGACAGACATGTGAGTGGCAACAATAGGGCTCTGTTTGGACCCTTCGGGTACGGAACCCTAGAAAGTGATTTTAATCTTTTTTGAAACTAGATAATTCATCATCATTCTCCTGCCCTTATCCCAATTTATTTGGGGTCGGCGTAACATGTCTTTTTCTTCCATACTCCTCTATTAGTCGTCATCTCTGTAGTCACCCCCTTTTTACCCATATCCTCTTTCACACAGTCCAACCATCGTTTCTTTGGCCTTCCCCTACTCTTATAGCCATCCACATCCATACACAAGACTTTCCTCACGACATTTTCTTCATTCCTCCGCATCACATGCCCATACCACGACAACCGATTTCCACACAATTTTTCAGTCAGCGGTGCCACTTTCAGACTTCCTCTTATATACTCATTCCTAATTCCATCCATGCGCGTAACACCACACATCGCTCTTAGCATTCTCATCTCAGCTACATGCAATTGCTTTTCATTCATCCCTTTTGTGGCTCAACATTCTGAACCATACAAGACAGCAGGTCTGACCATTGTTTTATAAATCTTCCCCTTAAGTTTTAGGGGAAACTAGAAACAAACTAGAAAATAAACTAGAAACTAGATAATTATTACGAGAAATGGAGAAATATGTCATTATTCATTAGGTACCTACCATTTTTGAATCCTAATGATTTCAGTTTTTACTTCGATGTCGTATCTCAAAGCGAAACTGCTCTGTAGACTGTAGGTTACGAATATACGAAAAATACTTTATCAAAGCCAGAATTCCCTGCGTACCGCGTACAAAAGTGTTCCTGAAACTACATAAAGCTATCAGAACAGATATTTCACCTGGATCGGAACAGAGATCACTGAATATCATAAAACAAAGTTCTGGGTCGCATCCATTTCTGATGTTTGGCCTAATCTCTCAATCCACCGGTCCGGTTTACTACAGTTTCCAACTACTATCGTGAAAACTACTTTTGAAAATGTTTCCGTTGTAATTTCTAGCCGTTTTTAGTAGAAAATAGTTTTATGTTATTTTCACAGAATGTGTATGGGAGCCTATTACTAAGCCTCCGCTGTCCGTCCGTCCGTCTGTCTGTCTGTCAGCGGGCTGTACCTCATGATCCGTAATAGCAGTTGAAATTTTCACAGAATGTATAAGGGAGCTTGTTACTAAGCCTCCGCTGTCCGTCCGTCCGTCTGTCTGTCTGTCAGCGGGCTGTATCTCATGATCCGTAATAGCTGTTGAAATTTTCACAGAATGTGTATTTTTGTTGCCGCTTTAACAAATAATAAAACTAGAAATAGATAAACAATTAAAGGCCCTCCCCTACTAGAAACGGGTTTTTTTTGGCTTATTTTGCTCAATCTTAATAATGGCAATACCTACATAGTATTAAATCTTGTACGGAAGTACGGAACACCTCATGGGTGAGTCCAACTCGATATATGACCAAAAAACTTCAGTGGGTACTCGGTGTAGGTAGATGTTATTATTATTATCAAACACACGACAAATACTATACTTTTTCAACCAAAATCAAATCGAAGCAAAAAAAAACTAAGTCCGTTTGGTTTTCGTTAATTTTGTACATCTTTTACATACTGACTGTACCAGTTTCAATGCCCAAGTGGCTTGAGAAAGTAACATAAAGAATGAAAGTAACATGTAGAATATTTCACTCTCTACGTCCCTCCCTGAGGAGGTGCCTTCAATACGAGTAGGAACATTGGGTACTCTAGGGTACATGCAGGTAACCCGTATCAATGTCGGTCAACATGCATATCTGCCAGGAAGTGCATTATTAAAATCAAATATTGATATTTGAGAGTATTTTATCTATTATTTATTTATCGGTATTGACCAATTGATGAATAATTTTATTTGATGAGTTAATATCGTGTGTGCGAATGAACTTAAGGCGCTATTAGCTGCCAACGACCTTGAGTGGTTAGCTTGCGTGTTCTGCACTGAGCTCACGTAACGCGTCGTATGTCCACCCAGTAATAGGACTCGCCCATCAAGGAGCGCTGTCCGAAATTAGACGCATTATTAATTTATTACACTCAAAACAACAATAATTAAACTAAAACACTGAGACTAAATTATAAATAATTAAATGATCTTTAAAATGGTTTCATAACAATTAAAAAGTGAAAAATATAAAACTTTTTTACAAAAAATAGAACCGACTTCCAAAAAAGTGCAAAATAACTTTAATTTCGGAAGTCGGTGTTCCTGTTTTGTGTCTTCGTTTTTTGACACCGACTTCCGAAATTAAAGTTATTTTGCACTTTTTTGGAAGTCGGTTCTATTTTTTGTAAAAAAGTTTTTTATTTTTCACTTTTTAATTGTGGTTCCCCATTAAACTGTGTTAACAATTCATAGACATACGATAGCAGCAATCGCGGTTGATTTGCTGTCAATTTTTGAAGAGTTCCGTTGTCTGTCTCCGAAACCCATCATCAGATCTTTTTGAAATTCAAGTGGGACCATTTCGCAATAAACCCCTTTCGAGCAAAAAAAGAATTTTGCAAATCCGTCAATATATGACGGAGTTATGCCCGAACATACATAAAAAAAAAAAATACAAACATCCGAATTGATAACCTCCTCCTTTTTCGAAGTCGGTTAAAAATACGCTTAATAGTTTTTGCGTGATTCTCAATTTTTTATCCGCGTTAGACATAACTTTACAAATTAGTTACACTATTTTATAAAAAATATTATTTCAAATATCCTTAGATCAAATTACGACGGAAATAGTCTAGAGTAACACATATTTTTTTCAAAGAAAAAAGACTAGTCGTATAAAGGTTTTTAATTGAACATCAGTTCAATTAAAAACCTTTAAAAGTTGTATAACTGCGCCTTAATTTATAAGAAACTAGCTGCGCCCCGCAGTTTTATCAGCGTATACCGGGATAAAATGTAGCCTATGTCCTTTCCCAAGGTCTAGTGGAACTCTGTACTAAAATTCATTAAAATCGGTTCAGTGGCGTGAAACCGTAACAGACAGACAGAGTTATTTTCGCATTTATAATATTAGTAGGGACTATATTCTATTAAGTAAAATAGATTTGGTACATCACCCTTAGTGCCTTATCTTCAGGGCCTGATAAAAATAGTGAGACTGACCGACTACAACGGCCCAAAAATACATATTATAATAAACTAGCTTTTGCCGTTGGAATGAGTACTTACCCCATTATAAATTATAGCCTATGTCCTACTCCAGGCTTAATCTATCTATATGCCAAATTTCATTCAAATCCGTTCAGCCGTTCTGGCGTGTTTGAGTGAGTCATCCATCCAAACTTGTGAATTTATAATGTTAGCTGCGCTCCGCGGTTTAACCCGCGTAGACCGGGATAACGGTTGCCTATGTGTTAGTCCAGGGTATAAGATATCTACATACCAAATTTCATCCAAATCGGTCCATCCATTTGAGCGTGAAGAAGTAACAAACCTACAAACACACACACTCACAAACTTTCATCTTTATAATATTAGTGTGATCCAGGGAATAAGCTATCTCGGTCCAGTCGTTTCAGCGTGAAGAAGTAACAAACACACACACTAACTTTCGCCTATTAAGTGTGATTAGTAGGAAGTAGAATAACTTACTTGGAAAGCTATGGGGTGTATGAATCAGCTTACTGCAGACTATTCATGTTATTACCAAACCATCATTAAATCCCAGTAAAGCGACTTGCTAATCTGTAGAACCAAACGACCCATTAAATCATCGAAGTCTTTATGATAATTGCATTACCAAGTTAACTTTAGTCTTTGACAATCACAATTTGTGCACAAGAAAACTGAATTAATAATTCAAAGGCCGAGTTAGGCTGTGGTTTGAGAACTAAATGGGGGTTAAGTTATTTATGTTAGTTTAGACGTTTACGTCATGTTGTTGAACTGATTTTAATACTTTGTTTTGTTTTCGAAGACAGTGTAAATAAATAAAATCAAATCAAAAGACATTTATTCAAACCAGGCTGAGACCAGTAGTTTTTGAACTTCAATGTTTTGTATAAAGACAGTCTCCCAAAAACGCCCGCCCGTCACCACTATAAATCCTCACATCGTTTGAAGAATTTGATTTTTTACAATTGTATGCAGCAATTAACAACGAGAGCATTGGTTTACCAGTGGTATCGGCGGCGACTTACTTCAGTTTGTGTAAATTATTTCATCATGACTGCTCTCAAAAACGGTGAAGGAAAACATCGTGGGGAAACGGCATGTCCTAGAACCAAAAATTCGAAGACATGTGACATCCACCAACCCGCACTGGGCCTGCAGTCTCGACATTGATAGCGATCGCTACGTCCTAACGATCGGTCGCTACGTCGGAAAAATAATTAATTTTCTTGAAATATGTACAGAAACGGCGTAAATTTTAACTTGCAAGCACTATTTTTCATCAAAACTGATCAACTGATCTGGTGGTCTCTGTACATATTTCAAGAAAACCAATTATTTTTCCGACGTATCGACCAATCGTTATGACGTAGCGATCGCTATCAATGTCGAGACTGCAGGGCCTGGGCCTGCAGTCTCGACATTGATAGCGAAACTAACGTTAGCTACCGATCGCTAAATTACTAGCCGCTAAAAAACTCCCTCATTGTGAGGAAAAATTTTACATCAAAACCCGAAAAAATAAACGATTTTCTTGAAATATGTTACAAAGACGGCGTAAATTTTAACTTGCAAGCACTATTTTTCATGAAAACTGATCAACTGATCTGCTGGTCTCTGTACATATTTCAAGAAAACCAATTATTTTTCCGACGTATCGACCAATCGTTATGACGTAGCGATCGCTATCAATGTCGAGACTGCAGGGCCTGGGCCTGCAGTCTCGACATTGATAGCAAAACTAACGTTAGCTACGGATCGCTAAATTACTAGCCGCTAAAAAACTCCCTCATTGTGAAGAAAAATTTTACATCAAAACCCGAAAAAATAAACGATTTTCTTGAAATATGTTACAAATACGGCGTAAATTTTAACTTGCAAGCACTATTTTTCATGAAAACTGATAATTTATTTAAATTTTAATGTATAACTTTTACCGCTTGTAACAATTTAAATTAACTTATCAAAATATTCAAGGACATAAAAGTTTGATTCCTCTTTTTTTAATATTAATTTCTTAGCGAACGAATTCGGTCGTTACGCGGTCGTTAACTATGTCGAGACTGCAGGCCCTGCACCCACATGGCGGATTACGGCCTATACCCTCGCAGAGAGGAGGCCTGTGCCCCAATGGTGGAGACATTAAAAGGCTGATGATGATAAACATAACAAAGAAATCAAAATCTATTGTTCAAAATTATCCGCCACTTGTTAGCTAGGTTTTCGATACAGTGAGTGCCGGAGAAAGGAAGTCGCTCCCGAGACAGACCGGGAACAGGAAGGACGATTGAATTTTCTTACATTGGCCACGAAGCCAATGGGCAGCTAAATATGGATGAGTGTGAAGGAGACCTTTCCCAGTGGTGAAAAAGTATAGCTTAGATAAAAAAAATACAGGAACTTTTCCCATTGCTACCCAATTCTATACCTGCGTCAAAGCGACAAGAATCTATTTTTTATCAATGCTGAGTTCATCTAGCTACCTTTTGCGCGGTCCATTTTATGTGGAGTTTTCGTACATTTTGCCGGGGCTGTGCCCGATAAAATACAGAGCAGGACAGATATGGCACCCCTTTCAGTTCTAGTTCGATTTTGATTATAAATTGACTTTGTGTTTGTGCATTTTCCGTCGGTTTTGCAGAGAGAATCGCTTATGTATGGGCCTCCTGGGGCATGACACGGTGGTATGCAGGTATCGATTAGATTGTACGCCATGAAATTGGCTCAAGCAGCCACTTAAGGAGTAAATTGATAGGTAGTGACATCGTTTTCTTTTTTTATGGTACTTACTTTCAAAATTGACGAGCGCTTCCACCAACACGACCATAAATAGCCCTACAGTAACTATTTTCGTATAATGTCGTACATACAGGAAATGAACTGACAATAACAATACAAAATCACAGTGTTAATAGTGTGTTGTAGGCATGTATGTAAATCCTTTACCAATTCATAAAAAATCTTTTTTCAAAAAATATAACCGACTTCTAAAAATTGCAAAATAACTTTAATTTCGGAAGTCGGTGTATAAATATTTTTTGTTTATTTGACACCGACTTCCGAAATTAAAGTTATTTTGCAATTTTTAGAAATCGGTTGTATTTTTTGAAAGAAGTTTTTTATTTTTTATTTTTCACTTTTTAGTATTTAAAAAAAAAATTGTTTTTGTACACCAGAAGTAAAACTACATATTAAAGTTATGCCCGAATAGATAACACCAATAACATGGAATTTGAACATTTGGAGACAACCAAAACGTCATCTGTAAATACATAATTTATATTTATGTTGATTTTTTCAAAAACTGTTGAATCATATTCGATAAAATTTATATTGAGTATGACCTATCATACAAAATAAGAATCATCAAAATCTATTCACAAATGGCGGAGACATCGCGTAACAAACATTCAAAAAAATAAATTAAAAAAAAAACATACAGACAGATTGAGAACCTCCTCTTTTTTGAAGTCGGTTAAAAATTTATGTTCGGTTTGTGTAATTAGTAATATTAGTTCAAATATTTTGATCATAATAATTACTAGCTATACTCTAGTAGTAGCCCTAGCTGTTAGAGCCAGTGGGGAGTGGCTCTCTCATGAACTTACGACCTCTCGATTACCTGGTAGTGGCTCAGTGATTAGGCTACTGTAGGTTCGAGACTTAGCGTGACCCATGATGACCCCCAGTCTATTAAGGCCCTAGAAAAGTGTCAGAAACGGCCAGTTTTGGTACTTTTGCTTACTACTTTGAATACGACCTGTTTTAACAACGTAAAAATACTTTATCCTCTTTGTAACAAACGTGACGTTGGATTCTTTAATATTTATTTTCTATGCTATGCTACGATTTTTTATTCAATGAGGGCGCCACTTGGTCGGTAGTAGACCCTTAAACTTCTAGATCGCCGCATAACAGGTGATGGATTTAAGTCAACATGTCTGACTAGAGACGCAAATAATAGTAAAATTGAATTCAGAATCCTAACTTCTACTAATATTATAAATGCGAAAGTTTGGATGAATGGATGTCTGTTACTCTATCACGCCAGAACGGCTGAACGAATCTGGATGAAATTTGGCACAGATATAGATTATAGTCTGGATCAGCATAAAGGCTATAATTTATAATAGGGGAGGTGCTAATTCCACGCGACTGGCAAAAGCTAGTAATTATCCCGAATTATAAATTCTAGTATAGTTGTGTCTCTGTCTAAAATCTACACTTGTCTTGCAAACTTTAAAGTTTAAACAGATATTATGCCACTGAGAGTAGTTACTTCTTTGTCTAATCCTGTTCATCAATCGGCAGGGCCAATCAAAATGCAGTGCACCATTTCCGCATACCTCGGTTAGTTGAAATAATTTTTGAAGAAAATACTCCGAAGATGAACAGTATCCTAGAAAGAATCCATGGTCAAGGCCATGATGGGATACTATGATCTAGCTGAATATTTTTATTCCTGTCTTATTTCTGGACATGTCCCAAAATAGGAGATAGGAAACGAGTCTGTATGCCAATTGAGTTTCATCCAAATCAATTCAGACGACTTCACGTCTGAATTGATTTGGATGATACTCAAAAGAATGAAGGTAAAAAAAAATAAGTATACGGTCGAATTGAGAACCTCCTTATGTATGTCTATGAACTGTTAACACAGTTTAATGGGGAACCACAACCAAAAAGTGAAAAATAAAAAACTTTTTTACAAAAAAATAGAACCGACTTCCAAAAAAAGTGCAAAATAACTTTAATTTCGGAAGTCGGTGTCACAAAACAAAGACACAAAACAGGAACACCGACTTCCGAAATTAAAGTTATTTTGCACTTTTTTTGGAAGTCGGTTCTATTTTTTTGTATAAAAGTTTTTTTTTTCGTCGGTTACAAACAGACAGACAAGCTAAAGCATCATTATTATATTAGTACTAGCTTATGCCAGCGGCTTCGCCTGCGTGGATATAGTACTTCCGCCATTATAAACTTTCAACCCCCTTTTCACCCCCTTAAGGGTTGAATTTAGAAAAACCTTTTCTTAGTGGATACCTACTCTTTACAAAGAACATACCCTCCAAATTTCATGTCTCTAGGACCAGCAATTTAGGCTGTGCGTTGATATATCAGTCAGTCAGGACTTTGAATTTTATATATACAGATTTCCATAATATAGTATAGATTTGGTATCTAGTTGATGGCGTGACCAATGCCTATACTCCAAGACGGACTCTTCCAGTATATTCACGGTATAAAACTTTATAGAAAGCAGCTAGAATTTACGATTTCCTTTCATCGAGATTAGTCCAGGTTGTTCTTTATTTTTTGACTTTGATGGCTTAATGAGCCCAATGGCCCGCTTTGCGCGTTTAAGGGTTAATTTATGGGGAGACCCTTTGGCAGAGTTCTTGTAAACGAATAACTAATTATCAGTGTTGAATTTCCCATGCGTATCTTTAGTGTTTTTTCTGATAATCTTCAGTCATCAAATAAAACAATTATTTAGTAGGTCTAAATTCTTCTTCTTTCGATTCGATGGTTTCGAACATTTTAACCAACTTCGCAAAAAGGAAGAGGTTCTATGTTCGACTGTGTGTATGTTTTTTTTTTGTTGATATTGTATGCCCACCGATTTCTCTGTCAGTTGTGGACCGATTTTCAAAATTCTTTTTTTATCCGAAAAAGTATACTCCAGAGGTGGTTTCTAATTTTATCGAAATTGCTTTAGCGCTTTGTGAAAAAATCAACAAAAACAAAAAATGTGTATACTTAGATGACGTTTTGGTTTCCTCCAATTACGAGTATGTTCAAATTCCATGTTCCATGTTATTGGGGTTATCAATTCGGACTTAACTTTAATTTTTAGTTTTAGTTCTGTGCTAAAAAGTGAAAATAAAAACTATTTACAAAAAATACAATTGACTTCCAAAAAAGAAATTATACTTAAAATTGAAAAATAACTTAAATTTCGGAAGTCGATGTCAATTAATGAAGAAATAAAATACAAACACCGACAACCGAAATTAAAGTTATTATTTAATTTTAAGTGTAGTTTTTAAATATCTTATAGCTTATTACCTTTCATCAGGTCCACCATAGTGCTGGTGTATGGGCTCCTGGGGCATTCCAGTATGAGAGTCATGTTCTGGACAGGAGCACCGCACTCACATTGGGATCAGACGAATCTATAAAACCCCGTTTTGTCAAGTTGTATTTGCAGCGGTCTACCTACATTGATGTACATATATGCCATATTACAATTCTAATTAACACGTCAAATTGAAACACAAATATTGTTTCAGCTCTGTGTCTGCCTGTCACTTTGCTCAAATGATATGATTTATGGTTAAACAACAACATTTATGAAGCAAATTTTCATGTCATTCACAATTTGGTGGTTGTCCCTAAGCTAGTCATGTTTGTGAGTTATCAAGGCGCCTGCTCCCCTCACCCTCACATCGTCATGACGTTGAACAGCCTGTACCAATCCGTACCGGTACCATTCCTTGATTTGTTTGTGTTTTCATTTTTCAATTTGTTAAACATGTCTGTGTATTATGTACTTCAACGACAATTACGATACGATCATTAATAAGTTTATGGTTATCAAGTTGATAACCATAAACCAAAATTGAAGAAATAACTGTTTGCTTCCTCGTCTGGTAAAGAAACAATGTCAGGCGTAACGCTTAGTGCTGTGGTTTTCCACAGCAAAGTATATTTCTTTACCGCAAAAAGAAGAGGAAGTTCCACTCGCCGTTTGCAGGGTTATTATATAGAAAATATCTTATCTTATACCTTCGAAGAAAATTTTGATGTATCACGCGGAAGCCCCAGGAGTAATACAACAAAATATAACTTAGGTGCTTATTTCTGTACGTGGCTAAGTCTGCTGTACATTCGGTTTCGTATTTTGGCGTAAAGCCAAGGTGAAACGGTTGGTTTTAACCAAAAGCCGAACGCTTAGGCATTTAGCTAAAAACAATCTATTGTGAACACCTGTGACACGGGCGAGAGTTGAGCTTAGCGGTAAATATGTGTGCGTACATACCTATGTATCTAATATTTCGGGAGTGAACCCATTCAATATATTGTTTGCATACATGGGTATAAAATGTTTTGCGATATCAATTTTCTCCTGAAATACATTACATACATATTTACGTAAGCAAGGAAAATAGAAAATGAAGTGTATTAGTGGCTTGTCGTCCGCACAAAGTTATAAGTGGCAACTTAAAGACATGGCTACCTAATGGCACTGGTTGGCAGCTGGCCAGCGATCTGTCATCATTTGGTGTTGGTGGTTACAATCATAACCATACGTTATACGCTATAAATGCTGCCTCGATACGTCTTGTAAAAGGTGCTGAAAAGAACTCTGCTGGCAAGAAGGATGGTAACATGAGTTTTATTATGGATAAAATATAAGTACTGGCAGCCAAGACGGATTGAGTTGGGATGTCAGAAATAGAACTCCATTTCAAATGATATGGCGGGAGTAATTAAGTAGTTACCGTTAAGAATGATTCACGTTACACCGTGTCGCCACCGGGCCGTGCCCCGGCCGGGGCACGGCCCGGGCACGGTCATGGATTGTTGCGTACATTTTGTATGAAGTGATTCATGTTAGACCGTGCCCCGGCCGTGCCCCGGTCGGCGTCGAAAAGTCGGTGGCAAGTGTTTGCCGACCGGGACACGGCCCGGTGGCGACACGGTGTTACATGAATGTGTGCACCGGGCCCGGACGTGCCCCGGCCGGGAAACAATTGTCGGTCAAACAATTGCACGGTCAAATATCTATAGTATACTTTTTGTATGAAATGATCCATGCTTGGCCGTGCCCCGGACGTGTCCCGGCCGGGGTACGGCCCGGTGGCGACTCGGTGACAGCCCGGTGTAGCATGCTGCATGAATGACTAGCCCGGTGGCGACACGGTGTAACGTGAATCATCCTTTATACACACAAAAACATTCAAATAGGCAAAAATTCGAACACATGTGACATCTCAACTCGCCCGCACTGGGCCCGCGTGCTGGATTAAGGCCTATTCCCTCTCACAGATAGGAGGCCTATGTCCCACCAATTGGAACGTTAAAAGGCTGATTATGCTTATGCACTAAAAGAAGGAGAGTAACGGTCCTCTAAGGAACTCTAGGTATTCAATATCCCAAATAATGTTAGGTACCTGAATATCTACGTATTTGTATATGTATTAACCTCGTCACAGCTGCTGCCTATCGAGTAAGAGGCAATAAAGAACTTGTACATACAATATTTACCAGAGATATTGAAAATATTCCAAGAAAAAATAATCGTCCCTTACCCCTCATTTCTGAGGCAGATGGTATATTACATACGAATTTATATACCGTGTAAAAAAACCTTAATCTTTGTTCGAACAAATAATAGCATAATATCGATATATCGATATTAAAAACTAATATTGACTCCGATATCAATAGGCCCTTTCCCTTTTCCGTCCAATACACTATTTTAAATAGAAAATACGATAAAGACCTTTATCGTAAACTTTGATGGATTGGAAGGCAAATAGGTTTACTGTTCACAGAACTTGAAAGCAGTTTTGATAAGGAGGGTGCTTCGCCCTTTCCATTGAACCTTTGCGTCCGGTCGCTCGTCCGTCTCACGGCTTATGATTTCAATAGGGGTCTCACTCCGCTGGCTTTGAACAAACCCCAGATATAGATAGGACGAATTAAATGTTTGAAACTCGGTGATTTCACTAGTTCCTGCTGTTATTAATGTTTGTTTCCTTTGATCTGTTTGCATCACATTTGGGACTTTGGAGATGAAATAGATATTATTCCAATAGAAAGGGTGTTTACCAGCCTATATAATAAAAAGGCGTTTAACCCCTTCGATTTAAATCCAGATGCTTGATAACAGTTTCTATCTAAATTCGGAATTTATCTCGAAATTATAAATTATCTCCCAAAATCTTTGTACAGAATCCAGTTGAACTTTACGATCGCTTTGTATAGAGTCTATCTTTATCAACTCTTTGTTCCCATTTTGAATGTTTAGTCGATTTATTTATTCAGCGTTAATAGAATCTAAAAATCCATTGACATTTTTTGTGAATTCTTTAACATCGGCCTTAGCCTAACAAAAAATGAATGTAACAACTTTACAAGTCATTGCCATGAAAATAAATGTAAAACGAATTAAGATAGAAGTAAAAAGTGGTATCCCACAGGCGTCACGGGGTTATAAAGCAAATATTTGTTTACAACGAGATTGAGTGTACGTGGGGCAGTCTCGGTTGGCTGCACACTGACGACACGGGGAGCGCGCGCGCAGGAAACCAAGCCAATTTTATATCGACTTAGCGCTCATTTTTATTGTCGTGTTCCGGATTCATTTCCTTTGGAGACCTGTAATTAATAATGTCTTCATTGTTGGCTATATTTAACTCTATTCCATTCACTACAGCAGTATATTTTGCTGTCCCACTTGGCGTGTATACCAAAAATTAAATTCTGCCTCCATAAGTGTAAAATATCAGTTGCACATGACTGGAATTTGGCGAGCATCAGTTAATTCGATTGTTCTCCGCCAAATTGGAGTAGTGTTAAACCGAACTGACCTAAAAAACTGGGTTGTTTAGCACTCGTACGGACTACGCTCGGCAGTATAAATGAAAGCTCATGTCAATTAGAGCTTCATTTTCTAATTAATTGATAAGTTCCTTTACGTTTTCTTTATGGTAATTAAACTGTAGAGTTTTTACATTAATATTCCTTTCATCTTTCTTCTTAGGCTTGAAATGCTAATCACAGTCTGAAATATTTACAATACAAATTCCTGGAATGAAAAACATCAAAATAATGATTCAAACATTGCGAAAGTTATTCAATGTTGAATCCAACAAATTACTTATCAACGCTAAATATCCATAATTCATTTCGTCGCGCTAAACTGCCTAAACTTATAAATCATCATAAATTCCAATTTCCAAGTTTGGGAACCGAGAGATGTATCATTAAGTTGGTCCGACAGAAATCCATTTCAATAATTCATAATATCAATCCCTATCATTCCGTCCCCCATCCCTATACTTTCTCGTGGGTCCCTATAATTACCTGTTTATATTCGCTTTACGTGGTCCAGGGTTTGTTCATTGCTTTGGGCAAACTGAGCAATTATCACATCGCCGCCGGACAGTTCCCACGGGATGGTAAAATTTGTAACTCACATACAAACGTGTCGAACCTCGCGGCTCACACTTTTTGTAACATTAGATAGGCTCGCAGTAGGATATTGTACTGCGGTCACTCTTGTTACGAAGCCTTAGAGCGCATCCTTACCGGTCGTATCTCCGCTCTACTTTTACATTGCTGCTTTCCTTGCACTTAAAGTAATGTTTTTTCTCGAGTGACGAGAGATGGGTTGAGTGCTCAAGTAAGTGGGCGTTCTGGTTTCGGGTTACATTGACGCAGTACTGGTTTTGTTTGCTCGAGACGCGCGCGATCGCGTGAGAACCTTCGGAACTGCATGGGCGTGACATCGGACTCTTTTTGTCGTACTTTTTATGTTATTTTCTTTTGTAAGGCTAATGCTGAGCTGCTAGTAGTGATCGGTAATAGCTATACAGTCAACTTTCCGACGTGACTGTGACAATGCAATTCGTAAGATTGTTCCGATGATTTTTGTAAGTATTTCTATAGTTAAACATTTCGCCCGTCATACGCATTGTTTTCCATGAATAATTGTAGTATGGAATTTCTTAAGAATTCGTGTACAAGCGGATGGTTATCCACGCCTGTGTTTGTATTACGTCACACGCTGATTTCAAGCCTATTAGTTGCACTTTTTCGATTTGTTTTTCTTACCTGCCTATCGACATTTATACGAAAAAGTTGCCGAGCGAGCCTGTTCGGGACAGGATTCTATAATTGATTGTCGGCGTGGCTATTAAAAAGACATTAGACGTGACCGTCTGTTTGCTTTGGTCGTGTTACTGTTACTGTTCAACAATACAATGTGGATGGTCTGTTTTCAATTTCCGATGTTATCGGCCGTTATAGTTAGGTGGGCACTTTCCCCGGTGTTTGCGGCGAGCTACTGAATATGTATCGATTGTTTATTTGGAAATATGATCTGGCTGTATAAACTCTGTGGTGCGATGTAAAGCATTAGTCAACAACGCTGAGTTTTGTTTAGTAAGGTAACAGATAATCTGCACAAGTTGGAACATTCAGTGCATGCATGCATGCTTACGTGTAACTCTTGTGAGTAGCTGAATGTTTTGTGTGCCAGAATGTAGTTTTAATAAGGCCTGGAACGTGAAGGAGAAATAATGGTGAAGGTATTGTGTTGGCTGTGGTATGTGAGCATTTGATCCAATTAAAACGATCTAAATAGCTCAATTACGTGCGGTATTTTTTAACAAAACAAAGGTTTTTGTTTGTTTCTTTTCGTGACGAAGGTAACTCGTCGGGTAAATCCAGACTAAAAGTTAAACTCGTATCGCTTTACGGGGAAGATTGCCTAAATCGTACCGGCCCGAACAAATAATTCCATCTACATACGTATTTCTCCGTAATGAAATTTACATATTTCATTTTATATAACTATCCAATAAACTCTCCGGTCTGGTATATTGTTTCCGAGCGTGCTCTGTTGAATAAAACATAATATTTTTATTGCATGTTTGCGTCCAACGGTGCATATATTTTACATAGATCTCGATCTGGCACAACCGAATTGGCTGCATCTACATTTTTATTACTTTTTTCTAAACATATTTTGGTAGAAAAACAAGAAAAAAAATCGATAAATATTGACGGCACGCGCATTACTGAAAGTTACTACCACATTGAGGTGCAGTGGTTTCATTATTTGAACGGTTCCTTGTTTTTACGATAAGATCGCTATCTCAGGTAGCTACAATCCACTATTTTTTATGTTTTAGCTGTAAGGTAATTGAATGTAATCACAGAGTCACAGACCCATAATTAAACAAAATTTGCATGTTCAAATACAAACTATAAATATTAATAACTAGTTTTTACGCTTCATTAAAACTTACGAACTAAAATAGTCCGGCGGCGCATTAAAGTAGGCTAATTAACTTCTTTAAAGTTCGCACGTGAACAGTCGCGAACAGCATGGAATGGAAATAAGGACCTCTATAGACGGACTGCTCAGAGCAGTCGGGACCAACTGCACGTGAGCAGTCGTGTTGTGGTTCGGGCCTCCATAGACGGATTGCTTAGAGCAGTCGAGACCAACTGCACGTGAGCAGTCGTGTTGTGGTTGGTTCCTCCATAGACGGACTGCTTAGAGCAGTCGAGACCAACTGCACGAGAGCAGTCGTGTTGTGGTTGGGGCCTCCATAGACGGACTGCTTAGAGCAGTCGAGATCAACTGCACGAGAGCACTCGTGTTGTGGTTGGGGCCTCCATAGACGGACTGCTTAGAGCAGTCGAGACCAACTGCACGTGAGCAGTCGTGTTGTGGTTGGGGCCTCCATAGACGGACTGCTTAGAGCAGTCGAGATCAACTGCACGAGAGCAGTCGTGTTGTGGTTGGGGCCTCCATAGACGGACTGCTTGGAGCAGTCAGTGCATTTTAGCTGCAACTGCAAAATTAACTGCTTGAGCGGTCTGTGTATGGTGAATGTCAAATTTGTATTGAAACTGCAGATCGCCCAACAGCGACTGCTTGAAGCTCTCGGAGTCTCGGCACTGACTGCTCCAAGCAGACCGTTTATGGAGGCATTAAGATAGTCGGTAAAATATTCCCAGTACTAAACGTAATTATGTAAGCAAAACCAACGAAAAACTATTAACGGTTCGAAAAAATAACCATTCAATACATTTGGTACACTTCCCACGGGGGCTATTATCAAGATAGTCGATGACAAAGCTTGTATTGCGTGCGTTTGAATATGGAAGTAAGAGATTTGTTAGGAGAAACGGTCCATTGTGTGCCCACTAGCGCCACTAATGACCGCAGAGTTAACTTTGTGAGTAGTATAAAGCGATATAATAGAATAAGCACTCAGCCTCTGGGCAGTTGTCTATGGTTCGTCTTTTGTTGGGACAGGTGATTGATGGACCGCTCATTGTCTATGTCGCGTTTAGTTTGAAAAATGGCGAATGTTTGCGTTGATTTGATTACTCGTTTGAATTGGGGTTGAGTTTTTTCTCCCGTTCATAATGGACGGTTTTATAATACTGAATGGAATTTTGATTTTGCCTAGTTAACTCAATTTTGTTCGGAGAATGTGAGTAAATAAGTAGATTACCTCACAATTTTTTTTATTATGTGTAGCTGATTACATAAAGCTGATTTCTAGCACCTGTGATAATGATAAATTGCTAAGCACCTAAGATCTAGATGGTTGTGTCTTCTAAGCCTATACTTAAGTCAAATCATCACTGCATCAGAAAAATATTCTGACAGAAATTATTCTATTGTATTTTTTGCGAAAAAAATGGTCAATTATAAGTTTGGCTCGCATTCGAAGGATTCCGCACGATTATTTTTTTGTTATAGCAACAACAGAAATAAAGAAAGAAAGAAACGAAAAATTATTTGTTTTGCACAGATTACAAAACGCACATTAATTTTCAAAAGCCTAGTATCCAAGCTAAAATAAAATAAAACTAAATAAGAAATACACACTTTGTGAAAATTTCAACTGTCTACTTATTACGGTTCATGAGATACAGCTCACTAACAGACAGACTGATGGATAGATAGCAGAGGCTTATTAATAGGGTTACAGTGGTTACACTTTGGTTATGGAACCGTAAAAAAAATATTAGCGACTTAAAAATATTTTCACCAAATAAAAGCATCATTAACGTGTCCTCCCTAGCATCCCCTTGTCACTGTTTCCATTCGGACGCAGCATTCGATTCAATAACAGTAAGTAACGAATCGAGTATAAAAGCCCGGAGCCCCACACTATAGTGAGTACGTAAACAGACGGACTGGGCCATTAAGTAATCGCTTTTCGCTCAATTGGCCGTAACTGGCGCAAAACGACACGCTCTCGCCGTATTTGCGTTTCGTTTACGTATCAAACAGTAAATATGAGGTAATCTGGTGCATCATCATCATACCTGCCTAGATAGTTGGGTATAAAGATAGTATAGTAAACCTGATATGTGAGAAACCTCTGCTACTAATAGTTACAATGAGTTCCCGACACTTTTGCATCGAGATACCTCTGTTACTTTGAATCAATCTGCCTAGCCTTTTCCCAACTATCTTGGGGTCGGCTTCCAGTCTAACCAGATGCGTCTGAATACCTGTATTTTACATGGAGCGACTGCCAATCTGACCTCCACAACCCAGTTACTGGGTAATACGATGCCCCTTGGTAAGACTGGTTGTCAAACTTTTGGGCTCCTGACGTCCCGTAACGACTGTCAAAGATCCACGATTGACAGCCGGGACCAACGGGTTAACGTGCTTTCCGAGGCACGGAGGAGTCTCGGTATGTAAAGATGGTGACCCATCCATGGACCAACCCCGGCAAGCGTAGCTTAACCTGATGGATCGACCCGTGCGGCTGTTATTACTTTAGCCACGAGCTCCTCAACCTCTGTTACTGAGAATGATGAGTTATATGTTTTAGATTATTTCTATGTTTACTTCTGTACTTGGGGATTTTTAACTCAATAGCCTCAGTAAGTAAGACAGCTAACAATTTAGTATTTTGAATATTAGTCCGGACCGGACAGTTTGCGAGTGACACGTTTGTTTCCATACTCGTACATTCGAATTTCTTCGCGCGGTCCCCTGTAAATGAGACGATGGTGCCGATTCTTTTGTTCAATAACTAAACTAAATTTAGAGAATCGTTATCTTTTATTAAAAGGCAGTGCGAGAAATGGACGGCTATAGCTATGAACTAAGTTAGAGATGTCAAACTAGTTCACGCCTTGCGCTTTATCGTGTTTTTAATCGACATGTTTTAACGTGTACCCTTAATTTGTATGAAAATATTAGTTCAACTAAATTTGACAGCTCTAAAATACGTCCGTCTCTTTCTTGTATTATTAGAGAGATAAAGATAACAATAACTTAAATTAAGTTTAGTTTGTGCATAACAGAATCGGCGCCAACGTCACTCTTAGCTGGCTGTTTCTAAGGGGTAGCGGATAAATACGTAACGTTAGAGTTACCGCTCCCCTGGGCACTCAGGCAAGGAAGGAACAGGGGTGGGTTTTAGTCCGTAAGAGTCTGACACGCCCTCCCGTTCCACTCAGAGCGGGAGAAGTTATTTGATGATTTACCACCATAAAAAACAAGCCTGGCTATTTGGGAAACTGTGTAAATGAAAAGCCTCAAGTGTCAAAAAAATTCTAAGTCCCTTGATGTCCTAGTTATCCAGGTTTCACTGTATAAACGAGAATATTTTACTTTCTCTGAATTTATTGATTAAGACATTAGCTTTTCTCACAGCTTGCCCTTGCCAACAGGAATCGAGCGTTTTTTCGGGATACAAAGTTTAAGCGTGATAGTGTAGTTTTCAATGAGGAAATTTCGTAATCGAATTAGCAAGTACCTACAAACGGGGTGAATAGGAACGTGGGGCAAATATAAACAAAACGTTGATTAGGATTTTCACTTTGATACCTTAATCTGGGTTTCTAGCAAAGCATTGATTTATTTTATATTGGAATTAATTAATAAACTGGATTACTTACTTAAGGGCCTACTTCCGCATAAGTGGCGCCCTCATTGAATAAAAAATCCAAAGTAGCAGGCAAAAGTACCAAAAATGGCCGTTTGTGACATTTTTGCCTACTACTTTGGATACCAAACATTTTGAGTTCTGTTTTAACAACGTAAAAATACCTTATCCTCTTTGTAGTAAACGCAACATAGGATTCTTTAATATTTACTTTCTACGCTTTGCTACGATTTTTTATTCAATGAGGGCGCCACTTGTAACGTAAAAAAAATCCCTTCAGAGTTTTGTTTATATAATATTATAATAGATTAAAACGTGAAAAAAATACTTTTCAGGATTCCTTTACATGAGGTGCTACACTAGGACCTGTACATCTATTGAACTATTGTCGCATTCAAACTTCACTACACTAACCTCTTATTGTTTGAATGAACAGAGCACAACCATCAGTTTTCCCGGAATATCAATCGAATGCAAATCATTCTTATCTTTGACGGTGGCAGCTCTGACGGTAGCTGACGGAATATCCCTTCCAGGAGTTGTTTCCAATAACCCAGGCACAATGGTGCCGATTCTCTTGTTCAATAACTAAACTAAAATTTGAGAATCGCTATCTTTTACTAAAAGGCAGTGCGAGAAAAGGACGGTTATAGCTATGAACTAAGTTAGAGATGTCAAACTAGTTTACGCCTTGCGCTTCACCTTGTTTTTAATTCACATGTTTTTACGTGTACCCTTAATTTGTATGGAAATATTAGTTCAGCTTAATTTGAAAGCTCTAATTTACCTACGTCCGTCTCTTTCTTGTTATATTAGAGAGAAAAAGATAGGAATAGCCTAAATTAAGGCGCTATTAGCTGCCAACGACCTTGAGTGGTTAGCTTGCGTGTTCTGAGCTGAGCTAACGTAACACGTTGTATGTCCACCCAGTAATAGGACTCGCCCATCAAGGAGCGCTGTCCGAAATTAGACGCATTATTAATTTATTACACATAAAACAACAATTATTAAATTAAAACACTGAGATTGAATTATAACTAATTAAATAATCTTTAAAATGGTGAAAGTTTCATAAAAATAGGCTTTATAGTTTTTGCATGATTCTCAATTTTTTATCCGCGTTATACATAACTTTACAAATTAATTACACTATGTTTTAAAAATATTATTTCAAATATTCTCAGATCAAATTACGACGAAAATAGTCTAAAGTAACATATATTTTTTTCAAAGAAATAAGACTAGTCGTTTAGACGTGATGCTCAATTAAAAACCTATAAAGGTCGTATAACTGCGCCTTTAGTTAAGTTTGTGCACAACAGAATCCGCACCAATGACAATCGCTATATCTGTCAAAAGACTATTGGCTTAGAGACGTTAGAGTGAGGTCTTCAATGGCTCACACATAGTGTCAGACACGTCAGTGTTTCGATCAGACCGGGCAGGAAAACATTCGAGAATTGGAAGTTAAGAGTTTGCCAAACTCTCATTGAATGCTAAAGGGATTTATTTATAAAAAAATAACCATTTGAATAGTTTAAACACTGATTATTTATTTATTTAATCATTTATGTACACACAGAGACATAGTAATAATGGACATCATTATAAATATAGTATAAAGGACAGCTCCTTTGTACTTCATAGAATATATATATTCTCTGTATAGAATTTTCTGGTAGAGATTTCTAAAAAAAAAAAAATCAAGCCCAAAAAAAAAATGAAATCTCTATCAGCAGACGTGTGAAAGGAGAAGTGAGAAAGAAATGTAGACAATAGTGTGTTAGAAACAGAAAAACAGAATTCGAGATGTCTTATACTAAGGTATCGAATAAACCTACACATAATTATAATGTAAAATACCCGAAAGAAAGGTAGATATGGGTAGTAAAGTGCTGACTAATCATTTATTTGCGCTAGTCAGTATTTAAACTAATTATATTATGGTTCGCGATTTTTACAAATAAGGCTGAAAGTTTGACAAGGCCTCATGGTATGGGAAATCATCCTATGACATCTCCCGCTCTGGGTGGAGCGGGAGGGCGTGTCAGACTCTTACTGACTAAAACCCACCCCTGTTCCTTCCCTGCCCTGAGTGCCTAGGGGCGCGGTAACTCTGTTTCAAATTTATCCTTAACCCCTGGGCAGAAGGCCTCATGCTAAAGTAGTGTTTTGACCAGTTCTCAACTTTGCATTCTTAAGACGCAGATGAATGCCAACAGCCTTGAGTGGTTAGCTAGCGTGTTCTGTGCTGAGGTCACGCAAAGCGTCGTACGTCCACCCAGTAATAGGACTCGAACATCAAGGAGCGTCCGAAATTAGACGCATTATTAATGTATTATACATAAATAGCAACAGGTATTATACCAAACCACGTAGATTAAAAGATGAATAATTAAAATTTTCATAAAAATACGCTTAAGTTTTTGCGTGATTCTCAATTTTTTACCCGCGTTTACAAATTAATTACACTATGTTATAAAAATATAATTTCAAATATTCACATATTAAATTACGAAGAAAATTGTCTAGAGTACTCGTAACATATTTTTTTTTTAAAGAAATAAGACTAGCCGTTTAGACTAATTCAGATACCATTTGTACCTTTTCCTCTCTTTTCTTCATAAAAACCTCAGAAATGAAACCCGTAAGATTAACTGATGATGAAGACGACTTGTTTAAGCTCCTCGCACAGTTAAATAAAACCAACTGCGTCTTTCCGTACTCCGGGGCTAATCTAGAAAATTACAGACTGGATTCTGGCACAGTTTCCGCCACTTAGACCGTTTTACAGGGGAGGTTTTGTTAAATAAATTCATCGCTTGTAAGTCTTCTAAAGCTAGCTATATGTAAAACTGATGCTAACGACGTATCTGCGCAGTTTACTAACGAGTGAAGACTCTGTTATTGACTTCGAGAATATAGGCAAGCACGAGGGTCAAATGTAAAACGTGGTCGAATATATAATGGGTAGCAGTATCTGTTAGCATGTGATATTAATTTCTAGTTCCTATCTAAAGAAAATAACGATTTGAATAACGGGTAGAAACGTCTAGCTACCCAAACACACAGATCTGATATTATTTTTCATTTGTTCATTTCGGTTGAACCATGGCTACGAACAGTAAAAAAACTGGCTAAGAGCGAGTTGGACTCGCGCACAAAGTGTTCCGAACAAATAATATGCCTTTTCAAGTTTAAAATATATATACCTAGAAGCAGAAGTAAAGAGGGTAAGAGGGTAAAACAAAGAAGTAAGGTAAGAAGTATCTTACAAGTTTCCCTGTAATCTATATGTAAAGGAATACATTCAGTATTTTTTTTCTAAATTCTATGCGAAGTGGTTTCGGAGATAAGAGAATGGTAATTTTTCATTTATTTTCTTAAATCATTTAAAAATTATGAAATCAAATATTTGAGACTCGTACAATAAGCTCTTTCATTTGATATATAGCACGGTACAGTTTGGTAATTTTTTATTTTATTTTTCCTGTTTGCACCCCAAAAGTGACCCCCATATTCCAATTATATTTATTTACGTTACATTTCCGAGTTTGGGTTACTGATATTCATACGTATACCGAATTTCAACTGCATCGGACTAGTAGATTCGGAGCAAATTAACTGTGACAGTCGGACAGACGGATAGACTGACAGATAGACAGACACACGAGCAATCCTATAAGGGTTCCGTGTTTTATTCGGACTATCGGAACCCTAAAAAACCAAAAGATAAAAAAGGTTTTCCACATTTTCCGAACAACCTTTTTGTGGACCTTTATAAAAACACAATGTTTTTTCTTTTTACATTATCAGTAAAGTTAAATGATGTGAATGAACAATATTGGTTGTTTTGTTAACTTATTACATAACATCTTGATTCTAAAACTCTGACTAAAAATTCTCTAGCCTCTTAAAGGAGGTTCATTTTCATCTCAATATTTTATATAGTTCCCAAGATATCGGGCAAAGAAATTGTTGCCATATTTCTGAAGAAGCGGGCGAAAACCAGCCATGTTATGTTTAAAATAAAGTAAGTGGAAAGAAAACTTATCTTTTTACTATGAATACTTTAACAGTTTATCAAAGTTAGCTGGAAAAATAAAAATATCCTGTGAACCTGCTAAGCTCGGTTGCGTGCCATTATATTGACGTAAGTTCTGAGAAAATACAGCCTTCAGACTACATAATCCATTTATGATACGGCTTTTCAGGGTTCTATAATCAACAAGGAACCCTTGTAGTTTCGCCATATTCGTCTGTCCGTCCGTCCGTCCGCAACTTAGCTCAGAGACACTTAATACTAGAAAGCTGTAATTTGGCATCAATAATACATATTAATCACGCCGAACAAGTGTTAAAATAAAATCATTGAAAAAAAAAATTAGGGTACCTCACCTACCTAAAAATTGATGGCAGTAGTATTCCATATATAAATTAAAAGGAAAACTATCACTTCTAAGTTAGCTCTGTTAGTTTTAAAGTAATATTCGCCCAACTTATAAAATTTTTCTACTTGTTAAACTTCGTACAAAATACAAAATCCTTGGAAAAAAATACTTAAGTGAAGTACGGTCTACGGAACCCTACCTTGCGCGTGGTCCGACACGCACTTGGCCGGTTTTTTGTAACTTACAGCGGACGTCCCTATTCTACCTTTACCTACAGCCTTATTAAGAAAACTCGCTAAAAATATGCTTAGTTTAAAATAATACTGATTAGAGGATTCTTAATTACAAATAATTGTGAGGATACGTCATGTCCTAGAACCAAAAATTCGAAGACATGTGACATCCACCAACCCGCATTGGGCCTGCGTGGCGGATTACGCACACCCTCGCAGAGAGAGAAGGCCTGTGCCCCAGCAGTGGGGACATTAAAAGGCTGATGATGATGATGGATTCTTAATTCAAGACAGCATACGTCTCATCCACCAAATTCTATTTGTCTATAGTACAAATCCTCCTTCGAATGGTTAGTCGGTACTTTACCATCAACATTTATCCTTCTTCCGGTTAGAAATGTTGAATTTCGAACCTGTTTATCAGTGCAGTGAAACATTTTTTTTTTTTATAAATAATGCCCAAGTGTATCCGTGACCCTTTTTTTTTTTGGGACACTGACAGGGCAATATCCAGCCTATGTTCGTAGGCTGGATACCTATAAAGAGTCACCTTGCCCTGGCACAGGTAACTCAAGGAATACGGGTGGGTTTTAGTCAATAATAGTCTGACACGCTCTCCCGCTCCACCCAGAGCGGGAAAAGTTTTTTGATAATTTCTCACCCTCAAAAAAAAAGGTTGGATATTGCCAAAATTAGCTACCAAACCAAAGCTTCACTGTAATGTTTTCACAAAAATGATTCATGCCAACTTTGTTTCAAACTTTCTAACCAAAAAGATAGAGCCAATCGAAATTGTTTGTGGGCATCATGTGTGATTTACGTGTTACTTACCAAACATATGTAAATTTTCTCGAACTCGCTCAGTAAGTAAGTAAGGCGCCGGCAAACATGTAGGTTGAGGAGTACTTAGTGGCTCCGCTAACCGAAGCAAAGTAAATACTCCTTTATTTTGTGTCAGAAGACTTGTACGTTTGTTTTGGAGTTCCTTATAATACTCACTTCGAGTGACATGTTTGGGTGTGGAAGAGAACATGGGAGTGTGGGAAAGGTTCTGTAGTTGTTCGATAGTGGTTTTGTGCAAATTAGCGATACACCCAATAATAGAATTAGATGCATCTCATACAAGAGCTTTGGTTGAATGGTGGAGAATTAAATCTGCCTTTGTATTAAAACTGAATATGTTCGGGCCTTATTATAAAAAAATACACAAGTGATTAGTTTAAACACTGACTAGCAGTTTCTTATTTCAACTTGTTCTACCCGGTTCTTTGTTCGGTTCTGGTTCCGGTTCTGACTAATCATTTAAAGGAGGTTTTGTCCTATAAGTATGCAGCAGTTGAATTTGATGGATTAGATATAATATCATCATCATTCTCCTGCCATTATCCCAATTTATTTGGGGTCGGCGCAACATGTCTTTTTCTTCCATACTCCTCTATTAGTCGTCATCTCTGTAGTCACCCCCTTTTTACCCATATTCCTCTTGCAAACATTCCAACCATCGTTTCTTTGGCCTTCATTTACTCTTATAGCCATCCACATCCATACACAAGACTTTCCTCACGACATTTTCTTCATTCCTCCGCATCACATCCCCATACCACGACAACCGATTTCCACTCAACTTTTCAGTCAGCGGTGCCACTTTCAAACTTCCTCTTATATACTCATTCCTAATTTTATCCATGCGCGTAACACCACACATCGCTCTTAGCTTAGGATGAGACATAATATGCTGTCTTGAATTTAGAATCCAATTAGCAAGTTTTATATCTATGGCTGAAAGTTTAATAAAATAATTCTAAATGAATTAATAAAATAATTCTGCAAACACGAGACTGAGAAACCACACCAAAAGTTGAACCGGTTGTACCTATCATGATTGTATTGTGTCGGTCAAAAGATTAAAACAAATGTCTGACAGTCTTAATCAGATTCCAAAACAAGCCGAATATTCTTGATTTCAAATAATTTTATGTAGCCAGAAATCCGATTATCGTACCCAGAAGGCAGAAATTAGGTCACAATGTCCTACAAACGGCTGGACACAATATAACCATGTTATGAGATAGTGATATGATCCACCCAAGATCGTAAACTTGCCGGGTCTATGGAGGAAGCTTCTCGGGAGGACATGTATGGGCTATTACCAACTAACTAACCACGTAAATGTCCTGCAGCGAATTAACAAACTGACTTACAGGCATATTATGAAACAATATGCATGTGTTTAAGTCGTCTAAGATGTCCAATCTGTGGAAATAGAAGTTGAAGAGTTTAAGTCAGTTTTTATTAAATAATTTATTATTATTAATCATTTAAGACGCTATTAACTGCCTATGACCTTGAGTGGTTAGCTTGCGTGCTCTGTGTTGAGCTCACATAACGCGTTGTACGTCCACCCAGTAGTACACACCCATCAAGAAGCGCTGTCCGAAATTAGACACATTATTAATTTATTATACATAAAGCAACAGGTATTAAACTAAAACACTGAGACTAAGTTATAAATAATTAAATAATCTTTAAAATGCTGAAGGTTTCATAAAATTACGCTTTATAGTTTTTGCGTGATTCTCAATTATTTATCCGCGTTAGACATAACTTTACACATTAATTACACTATATTATAAAAATATAATTTTAAATATCTGAGATCAAATTATGACGGCAATTGTCTAGATTAACAATTTTTTTTTTTCAAAGAAATAAAACTAGTCGTTTAGACGTGATGTTCAATTAAAAACCGTTAAAAGTCATATCATAAATGCGCCTTTATTCAAGTAACAAGACTCATAGAATTAGTAACAAACTATGCTACTCGTAGTAAAACAATTTTAATTTTATAGTTTTGTTTGGAACTATCAATCAGATTTTAAAAAATATTGCATGGTGGGCTTTATTTATAAAAATGCAATTCCTGAGGTAAGTTTTAGGCACACCAAATTTTCCACGCACTTTAGCGTGGAATTCCCTGCCAGAGTTCGTGTTTCTTGATAGCTACATCTGCGGGTCTTTAAGACAAGAGTGAATAGGTTACTTCTAGGCAAGCGTGCTCCATCGTCGACCACATCATCGCTTACCATCAAGTGAGATAGTGGTCAAGCGCGAGCCTATCATTGATTAATAAAAAACATTTGGAGCTGAACAAAAAGACAAAAAAAACAAAAACTTAAGAGGGAACAGGCCCTGCGAGGCATTTACAAAATAGGTATTTGAAGAAACTATTGCTATCGTGATGCCTCAAGCTGCAACTCAGACTGATTTTTTCACAAAATTTTTGACGAGATCGACGTTTCGTATTCCCCTTTTTCTGAGCTGATTCAATTGTTTTTGGCACAATTTTTTAAGAAAGAGTATGTCTAGGTCCCTATTAAATGTTTTATATTAAAACTTTTCTAATTTGTCTGGTAGTCTTCTAAGTACGGTGGTAAAAATAGGGCCATTTTTTGACATTTTTGGAGGGTACTTATTAGTTGCTGAGAAAAAAAGGAAATGACAGGGACGTGCAGCAGACCTTGCCTTTATGAAAAAAAAATGATTGCTCTAGAGGCATTATTCATTAAGAAAAAAGGGGAATACATTTGTATGGAGAATCGCAGCCCCTGCTCCCTCTTAAGCTAAGTTTATGTGAAATTATTGAAGACGTTCGTTACACCTTGAGTATCTGATTGGAATCTGTCTAATTAAACACGTATGGCTCATGCTTCAGAGGTTCCAATAATCTTAATATGCGATATTAGAATTCCCGGATTCTAAATAATAATAATAAGCGTATGGTGTGTGGTGTGGGTATCGTGTGTTGTGGTGGTGTAGCGTATGATGTGACAGAAAACATCTATTTCCAATTGTAACACAATTTTTTTTATCTTCACCTTTAACTAGAAGTTAAATTTGACCCACTTCCCGATTGCCGATTGAGCAAAATTTTGCAAACATGTTTGGATGACAATGCATGTTTGGTTAAGAGCATAATTATTGCATTCTATATTCAAAATGGTGGACCCCCACAGACGGTGGACTAGTTATTTTTTTTGCTTTTTTTTTTCTTTTTGTTAATTTTTTTTTTTTGTTATTTTTATTTGTTTTTTTTTGTATCAAATTTAATGGTTTGCTAAAAAGAATACAAAATTAAAATACATCATTCAAAGCGTGTTTTTAGTATTTTTTAAACTATAATATGATTTCTGCTACGTTGATCCTAAAGTCCATACAGGTATTCAAATATACCGACGGTATAATATTTCAACTTCATATATGGGTATCTGCGCTGTCTCCTATCTAATCAGAGGAGACCCATCCGTGGAGGTCCGCGTCCCATGCGATATAGTACGACGCTTTAGGTCTCGAAACATCGCCCCGATAACGTTTTATTTGCAAAATTTTCGGTTTTATTATTTGCTAGCTTCTGTCCGCGGGTTCGTCTATCAGAAAAGTGAAAAACCTGACTACAAATAAAATATTTGCCACCCTTTAGGGGTCGATTTTCGAAATATCCTTCCTTATTCCTTGTGTATATCATAAAAGGAACCTCATGGGCAAATTTCAGCTTTCGAGGTCAGGGTTTCGCCTGGGCTGTAATGAGTCAGTGAGTCAGGATTTTTCTTCCCATATTTTATACCAGCTTCAGCCAGCGGTTTTTCTCGTGCGGAATTAGTACTAACCCCGCTATAAATTAAAGCCTGGTGTGCTATTCTAGACAATAATCTATCCCTGTGCCAAAGTTCATGCCGTTCTGGCGTGATTTAGTTACAAACTTTTATTTATTTATTATGGCTTTATGCAACACAAAATGTACAAAGGTGGACTTAATGCCTTAGACATTCTCTACCACTCAACCAAGGGTGGTGGAGAGATATCATATCAGGAAAAAGAGGGTGCATAAAATGAGAAAGTATTATTAAGAGGAAAATGGGTGCGAAAGTCTATAAACATATTTAAAATTAAAAGTACCTGGATGGCCGAGCTTTGCTCGGTTTTTTTTTTTTTGGTAAATCGTGTTTTTTGGAAATTATCTAATGACATTGTAGCAGTTTTTCATTGCCTGAAAACACGGATAAAACGACGTTTTCTAAAAATGAAACCTAGCTAGATAGCCTCAAAACCCCCCCTTGTTTTATGCGGTGGGAAATCATCCAATGACTTCTCCCGCTCTGGGTGGAGTGGGAGGGCGTGTCAGACTCTTACTGACTAAAACCCACCCCTGTTCCTCCCTGCCCTGAATGCCCAGGGGCGATTCAGATTATGTAAAAGAATTGCTCGTTTAAAGGTATTAGATAAACATGCACATATATTTACTATAAAATACCTACACATAGATGTAATACTGACAACTACATGACATGTAGGACGAGTAGATAGATGGATTTTATTGCTTTTATATCAGGCCTTTTATATTGATTTAGTTCCCTGTTCCCCAGTTTAATAGTAATAAGCAAAGTAGATGGAAAGGTTAATGGAAATAATGTTCATGAATTTTCCTAAAGTTACCTTTGTTATCAACAACAATAAAACAATTATGCTTACTGATATGAATCGCAAACAGTGAATGGGAATTTATAACATTGTTGGAGAACATTATTATTCATGAAACGTTTGACTTACGATTGGTATTGGAAATGACCGGGTAGGAAATCAATGAGTAATGAGGATTGTGTGATTAAAACTGGTTTTACATAATTCTGAATTACCTACTGTGAAAAAGGACATTATTTTCTTGAGTGTTTTGTGTGTGTGTGTGATTATGTATGTGTGTGTGATTTGTTCAGTGTTTAAAGTTGTGTTTATGTTTTAAATGGATAAATCAAAACGCGTACATATACATAAGTGTCCAACAGTTTTTGATAATCTAACTGACTGAGTTATTATTTTTAACACGCTCTTTTAACTTCACCTGTAGTTCTAAATATTGGGTCCACACTTATGAAATTGGCGTTTTTTTTCTCACAAATAGAGAACCTCGTCACTTCTATGAATTAAAATATTCATCAATTGCTTGATATTATATCGAATAATGACCGTCCTAAACAACTGCCAATAGTAAAAAACAACCTTATTAATTTTAGATTTACAAACTAAAAAAAATAACTCCTCTTTTTGTTAGCAGAAATGACCACTACTTATATTTGTTTTAACTTAGCCAAAACTTATTTTGGTTGCTTAATCTAAGTGGCATACGTTACGAGTATCTTAGTTTTTAAACATTATTGCATAAAAGTTTTAAAACATTAGTGTTCATAGTTGTTAAATAAATTAAGAAAATGTTTGTATGAAAAAGGCAATTTCTTTAAAATTCTCCATACAAAACGCTGATTTCATAGGTGGGGACCTAATACATAAAAAAATATTAGAATTCAAATTTAACCCACTTCCCGGTTTCCGGTTGAGCTGAAATTTTGCATTCGTCTTTAGTTTGCATGACCATGCACCATTTTTTATTTTTTTTTGTGGGGTGGGAAATCATCCAATGACATCTCCCGCTCTAGGGTGGAGCGAAAGAGCGTGTCAGACTCTTACTGACTAAAACCCACCCCTGTTCCTCTCTGCCCAGAATGCCCAGGGGCAAGGTAACTCTTTCGAATGTATCCTCAACCCCCGGGCAAGGATGACCATGCACCATGCGTTGTCATCCAAATCCATGCACCATGCGTTGTCGTCCAAACTAAACATGAATAGGCTAAGTGACGTCATTCTAAATCCAATATGGCGAACTTCAAAAGATGGCGGACTAGTTATTTTTTATGCATTCCCATGGTATGGGTACCAAATGAAAGGGTTTGCTGAGTCTTCTCACGCATAGAGTGACGTCATTTTAACGTCAAATAAAATGACGTCACTCTCGTCTTTTAAGTTTTTAAATATTATTTTATCCAGGAAACATCTGAGTGATCAGATAAAGAACCTTTATCATTACTCAACAATGATATCACCTTAAAAAAGTGGCTAAACAATTAAGTTAGATTGTGACTAAACACGTCAACTTAGAATACTCAACAATTAAGATAATCCTGGCTTAGCGGTCACCGAACCCTGTCGTCCACTGCTTGGCGAGACTAAGGTTAATAGATATCGGTTTTTAGTATCAGCTTTTGTCGAGCAGTAGAGGAATTAGACCTGAAGTTAAATCTAAACTATTTATCATTGGTCGGGTATAGCTTTTCTGCAGGTCAAGTGCCAAACTCACAGAGAAGTTACAAGATTTGCAGGCAATTATAGCTACTTCTAGTTTCTGAGTTACGAGTATTTGAACTAGAGTAGGTATTTGTCTAACTCTGCTGTAAAACTTTTTGTCGGGACTTTTTCGAGTGAAGTTTTAATTACTTGCAAATTGAATCCAAGGGGATATTGTGATGTCAAATTGATGACTCGAAACATTTGCTGCCAAATACTGCAAAAACATTAGAATGTGTTACATCAACATTCTAATGAAAAACAAATTAAGTGACTGTATAATGTATTAAAAACCGGCCAAGTGCGGGTCGGACTTCGCACATTTAGGGTTCCGTATCAAATAAGGGAATTATCAAGGAAAAAAAATGGATTTATCAATATATTGGCAATTGACTGGTAGAAAATGCCTGAGGCATTAAGTCCGCCTCTGTACTTGTATGTGCGTAAAGTGTTAAATAAATAAAGAAATAAATAAATTGTTAGTAAAGTATACGTAATAATAAACGTTATCATTATCACCGAATTTCAAGTTCATATGTCAACGGGAAGCTAAAAAATTGTTTGGAACAAAATTTTGTGACAAGCAACGGACAGACAGACAGACGGACGCGTGAGTGACAGCAACAGGGCTCCGTTTAGTCCCTTCGAGTACGGAAACCTAATAAAAACTAAATACTTTCTAAACTTCACACTTGCTATACGCACAAACCGTGCGATAGATACCAAAAGTAAAAAAAAAAGTGTCTGTGTACTTATGTACTTACGCACGTAAGAAGTTATACTTCTTTGGCGTAACAAGATAAAAAACCAAACTGTCATAAAGTTTACAAAAGGAAAACAATCATTCTTCATGAACCACAGACCATAGCTAACTTCAGGGTGGTCGGTTCTAGCTAACATCAACCTGTGAATTTTGTGTGACAGTGATGCGCACGCATCTTAAAATTTCACTCTCATCATTTTTTTATAACGCGCCTAAAGAAGTATAACTTCAAAAAAAAAGTCTGCTGCAACCCGAAAACTTGTCAAACTTTTAGCTGTATCACAAGTCTATTATTTCAAATTCTTAATTCGTAAACCGTCCATTAAATTTTTCTAACTTATTAATTTTACTCTAGTTCCATTCCTATTATCACTCAAAATATTTTCCTTCACCATAATTCTATCGTTTCTGCTATAAACTTCGATGCACGCATATTTAAAATTGTTCCTGATTAACAGACCTATTTGACTTTAAACCGTATATCATTACTGCTTAGCTCCTCTACGATAGCAAGCGTGACGGTTTTATGTACGAATCTATTTATCATCAGTATCACGTTCAGCACCGCGTTTCGGAGGAACAATAGCGTAATTACCATACTTGGCTCCGAACTACGATAGCACTATGATTCTGTTAGTAATGCAGGTGAAAGCTGAATATCCTTCTGTTTGAAACGTATAAACTGTGCATTTAAATATATCGTTTTAGTCATTATATTATTTATTCGATTACACCAATCACCAAGTTTGGTAAATCGATTGGTGATTATCATACGCTGTTATGATCGCTTGGTTGCCGCTTCAGTTGAAGTCAGAGTAACTTCCTTCATTGTAAGAACTACACGAGAATCTTAAAAGTGCCGAAGTTAGCAGTAATTTCTTAGATCAATATACAGGATGTAACAGAAATGCGTTTTTATATTTTAGATACTGCTAAAGGAAATTAATTTCTTACTTGAAGAACAACTTTCTTCAAGTAAGAAATAGAAAATTCGGAAAAAAAAATTAGATCTCCCAAAAATCAATCTGCTTAGCCTTTTCCCAACTATTATGGGGTCGGCTTCCAGTCTAACCGGATACAGCTGAATACCAGTATTTTACATGGAGCGACTGCCTATCTGAACTCCACAACCCAGTTACTGGGTAATACGATACCCCTTGGTAAGACTGGTTGTCAGACTTTAGGGCGTCTGACGACCCGTAACGACTGTCAAAGATCCACGATTGACAGCCGGGACCAACGGCTTAACGTGCTTTCCGAGGTACGGAGGTGTCTCGGTATGTAAAGATGGTCACCCATCCATGGACCAACTCCGGCAAGCGTAGCGTAAAATTGGACCTCCCATACCTTTACTATTTAGTTTTAGTTATGGTGTTCAAATAAAAAGTTTTTTTTACCTCCCATACTAATTTTGATCAGCTGAATAGCGTGCAATTGGAGAGGCCTACGTCCAGCAGTAGACTGCTATAGGCTGATGATGATGATGATGATGATGATAACTTTGTAAGTACATAAAGTTCAATATTTTTTTGCAGGACGGAAAGGGGTAGCTACTAAATTGATTTTATTTAACAATAACAATAGTAGTAATTTAATAATAACAAAAATAATTTAATTGAGGCCACGAGGCTTTTAGCATTCATGTATGTTTACGTTATTTAATTAATTTTTTCTGTAATGTGCGTTAAATCTGTGCAGAATAAATTATTTTTTCTTTCTTTTTTTTTTTTTTAATTATTCAATAATTTATTCTAATACTAATAATTTGTTCAAAGATTAATAATTCATTGTAACTATAGACATTGCAGTTCAATTAGTGAAATTAAATTTATCATAATATTATACTCTAAGGTAATATGATTATGCCCAGGGGTAGCGGATAAATTCTGAAAATGAGTTACCGCACCCCTGGGCACTCAGGCAGGGAAGGAACAGGGGTGGGTTTTAGTCAGTAATAGTCTGACACGCCCTCCCTCTCCACCCAGAGCGGCAGAAGTCATTGGATGATTTCCCAACCCACCAAAAAAAAAAAAAGGTAATATGATTAGTAATTAAAAATTGGGATAGATATTAATACCTATTCCTACTATTACATTATGTTATTATTATGTTGTTAAAATTATTATTATGTTGCCGTGCCCTAACCGGGTTTCATGTTGGAACTTACTTATATACTTATTGTAACAACTAAATATAAAACACATAAATGCATTAAATAAAATAAAAAAAAATCTGTTCATCCAATAAATTCTGTCCTGCATTGAGGCTTCCACACATAAGGACAACGTGACAATGCGACACGAAAGTTGTACTTTTCTATGAGTGGAAGTAGTATTTAAAATGTGACCATGCTTTTCCGTGACATCCTGTAGAGAAAACGCGTTGCTGAACAAAGAAAAAATATTGAATCCTTACTTACCTGTACTAAATTACGGAGCAGATTGTCGAGTTTGTACGTACTTAGCAAATGCAAAATTTTCTTATTGCTTGAAATTGGAAAACTTTTTATTCTTGTAGGTTACACGTACCGTTACTTACATCTTTGAGAATTTTTCTTAGCGTACGATGTCTAGTAAAAATAAATGTCCTTTTTGCTACGAATTAGTATGATTGTCTATTTATTTTGGTTGATACAATTTGCCCAATGTCTGCAGAGTAATAAAACTTTTTGGGCCAATCATCGCAAAAGTTGAATTTGATTGGTACCATTGAGAGTTCTTATTGCGAAAATTCCCTCCACGACGTGTGAAAATCTATATGGGATAATAAAGTTTATTAGAAAAGGTATTGTTTCACTTTACCCAATATTCTTGCTTTTAGACTTGTTTCGTCAAGTATGAAAAAGCGTCGCACAAGAATGTGTTCGATACTGTTAATTTATTTTTTTAACTGGATACATGAAATATTATACACTAGCTTCTACTTGCAGCTTTGCCTGCGTGGAATTAGTACTTCTCAAACTATAAATTAGAGCCTATGTTTAAACTGTAAATCTTTTAAATTCTAAACTGTAAATCTATCTGTGTGCCAAATTTCATCCAGATCCGTTCAGCCGTTCTGGCGTGATTGATAAACATCCTTCCATCCATACATCCATCCAAACTTTCGCATTTATAACAGTGGTAGGAAGTAGGATTTATATAAAACTAAGCATATTAGGTCGTGTATAAAAATCTATTCCTCAAACAACAACCCTAATTTATTGACAGATTTTAAGGCAGGCTCAGTCGAGTGATCAATATATGAAATACCTACCCTGTCCACTTGATACTCGGATACCCGTCAGATTTTGCCTTTTTCCCGAAAAAAAAAAACGCTTAATCCAGCCGCTGACAGAGCTACACAATCAATGTGCGCAATCAATCCAGCTAGCTTTTTACCAACTACGTTTGATTCAGCCTCGTCTATCTAGATACAAATGAATATTAGTATTTTAGTAGCTACACAAACACAGTCTCTACTAATATTTAATTCATCGCAGGTAGAACTGTGGAGAATCCGAACTCCAGCAATCTACACAGCTTTGCTTTTGCAACTTTCATAGTTCCATTTACGAGTAATACTTTTTTAAGACTTTTCAACTTTAATGGCTTTATAAGTAGCTGCGATAAGCAGAGTATTTTACTTCGGTTGGCAATTAACCGTAGCCCTTCCCAAATGTGTTTGGGTCGCTACGGTTGAGCCAGATGCGACTTAATATCAATAATTTACTCGAACTGAAGGCCATGTGACGTCCGCAAACAAATTGCGAGGCAATACCGATCCGATTCCCATGGACCCATGATTTTGTTATGGGCTGGCTACTGTGAAAAACAAGTCCGTTGTTAATCGTTTAATTAAAGGGTAGAGAAGTAACGATAGATCTTGAAGACAGGGAGGAAATATCGAGACTAAAATAACATCTGCAACAAATATGTGAGCGCTGAAAACGCTCAGAAGTGCTCGAATCTGCTTGAAGGTGCTCGAGTCACGTGTGTGTGACTGCGCTCGTTATCAGCTCATCTTCACGCCTTTCGCCTCACCTGTAATGAGCAACCGTTAAAGTCGTGCAATACTCGAGTCGAAAGGAACATTTCTAGATTATTCTTATGGATTACGATATCGATGCTATGAATAACAATGTAGCCATTCGGCTGCGGCATGAAATTCTTTATTTTTATTAAATAGGGGTCGAACGCTTTTGTAGTTTCATGTCAGGTGGAGGTTTCTTTGATATTCTTTTCGTGTTCATTTCTAAGACCCGTTTTATTAATACCACTCTCGTTTTAGTTCCCTCGTCATTTTCTATTTGATATACTAAAGGAGCTGACACTATTTTATTATAAAGTGAAAAGTTGAGAGATCAGGTGTCGTTTAAATTATGAGAATTTATTTAGTTTCTCTTAATTTTGGACTATTAGAAAAGAAAAGTTTATATGGGGCCACCTCTGATGTAGGTACCTATGACCTACAAGACAGAAAAAAAATCATCAAAATCAATTCATGATTGGCGGCATAATCACGTAAAAAACATAGTCTAATTGAGAATTTCCTCCTTTTTGAAGGGAATTACTTCTTTAATTGAACTGATACAGAGACAGTGGAAGGAAGACAGAATCTTGCAAATTGCGAGACCTTACATAACCACGGAAGACGCTTCCCCATCTTCCTGACACACCAAAACGGTAAAACGACGTCGTTTTAAACCGTTTCCAAACACGTAACAACTTCTATAATCCCACTACCTCTCTGAAAACTTCGCTAAACCTTTTACAACAAAATAACTGCTCAGTACTAAAAATGAACACCAACAAAAAGTACTTGGTACTCGGTAAACTCCATTCAAGACACAATAAGGTTTGATACGGCGTTGGCCGCAGTTGCCGCTTTGTGTGAAATATTTGTAATCTTCATAAACTGCTGTAATGGTACCGTGGGGTGCTGACGATTCCAGCCTACCCTTTTATGCGGCGAATAAGCTTTCAACTTACGATATGGGACGTTCATTAGCCAAACCAAAATAAAGGACGCTTAAATTGAATCAGTGTGTTTTTGGGATTGCTTTTTGAGGCATCTTCTTACTATGTATCGGTGATTTTTATGGACAGTTTTCGATAGTCAAGCAAAGTGTTTTTAGATTGTCCGGAGTTTGATTTTGTACTGGCAGATGATGCCATAGGGTCCTATGAAATTTTCTTTACTCTTGCGTTTGACCACTATCTCACCTGGGGCCTGAGACAAAATACTTTTCTGTTAGCGTTCACGCTAACGATTAGTACAAAATGTATGCCAATGACATTACCTGCGGAGAGAATTGTCACGTGACTCACGTCCAGGTAAAATGACATTACCTGGACGTGAGTCACGTGACAATTCTATATACTGCTATACATTTTGTACTAAGCGTTAAAATTAGCGTGAACGCTAACAGAAAAGTACTTGGTCTCAGGTTGCTGATGTACCCGGGCCTGCGGACGGCGAGCAGTGGGTAGCTCGCCGTCCGATTAGCACCAGGCCCGTGAGTCGATGGCGCGTAGTGTTCCACGCCCGCCTCAAAGAGATTAGTGTCAGCCACCACTGACGGGGCCCATCGTGGCCGGTGCCTGCATGCCTAGGGGTAGCGGATACATTCTGAAAATGAGTTACCGCACCACTGGGCACTCAGGCAGGGAAGGAACAGGGGTGGGTTTTAGTCAGTAAGAGTCTGACACGCCCTCCCGCTCCACCCTGAGCGGGAGAAGTCATTGGATGATTTCCCACCCCACCAAAAAAAAAAAAAAGATTGCTGATGTGGTCGACGTTGGAGCACGCTGGTCTAGAAGTAACCTATTCACTCTTGACTTAAAGACTGGTTGTTGCTATCAGAAAAAATGTAAATACCCCGGCAGGGTATATTACTCCTTAGCTGTATACAAAATGAATGTGTTCTCAAAACGTTTTGTGTGTATGGGAGGGGCCCACCATATACCGGTGGCGCATGGCCGTGCGTCTAGTATTTCAATGATGTAACAAATTTGGCGGAATTTAACTATGAAATTCTCTGCTAAAATTGTTTATGACATGGCAATGTGTCGTTAGTATAACCTCTTGTTAAGATTTAAATTATAAGTTGAAATGTAAAATTAGGTTAGGTTACGATGGGGCTGACATGCCTTAAAAGGACAAAAGTCCCTAAAAAATAAAGATAAAAAAAAAAAAAAAAAAACTATGAAATTCCGTCGCACACAGCATGAAATGTAACTGATACAAAACCGACAGGCTAGCAACTCTGCGTCGATGCTCAAAAATTTGGAACATTGGACATGGGACTTGACACATATCTAACTGGCTAAATGTAGCTGTTCAATGCTCATCTGCCTGTCCCTTCGGGGGTTACAAGCGTGATGCTATGTGCTACAGCCAATGTGAACTTTAGACAGCTAGTCTAGTTACCCTCTCGTATTGTGCTAAATACCTGTACCAGTAGTAGATTGACGTCAATAATGAAACTGGAGGGTCAAATGTAGCCTTTATCGCTAGTCCGATGTTGGCGTGTTTGTCCTTATTTCTTGCTATTTTTCTATGAAAGTGTTTGTCAGAGGATCGAGGAGAGTGGATAGCAAAGAGTGGCGCACTGTACCTTTATTTATCGTCAGATATCTACAGTTGCTTGTACAGTATCTACTGGATTTATGATATTTATTATTAAATAAAAATCGGCTTCTTAATTGAGAATTTCCAGTTACGAACGTGTCAAATCCTTCTTTAATGGCAAAAATTTACTTGCTTATAGGCTTATGTTGAGTTTGAAAAATACACTTTAAATTCTTCAGAAACCGGGGGTAAGTCCTTTATTAAGTCATATTATTTTGTTGGTATAGCATTCTTACAAATTAAAATGTACAAAAAGTAAAATATTATAGTTTAAAATTAAAAAACACGCTTATTTTACTCAGCAAACCCTTTCATTTGATATCCATTTCATGGGAATGCACAAAAAATAACTAGTCCGCCATCTTTCCATGCCTTGTCATCTAAACTAAATATTTATGCAAAATTTCAGCTCAATCGGAAACCGGGAAGTAAGTCTTTAACTTCTAAGATTTTTTTACATAGTTACAGTTGATAGCTAATGATAAAAGCGTGTCAATAAAAACACAGAGGTCGATAGTTAGTAGTAAAAAAAATGCCTCTCCGTACATTTTAAGGCGCTATTAGCTGCCAACGACCTTGAGTGGTTAGCTTGCGTGTTCTGCGCTGAGCTCACGTAACGCGTCGTATGTCCACCCATTAATAGGACTCGCCCATCAAGGAGCGCCGTCCGAAATTAGGTCCGAGATTAGCATTATTAGTTTATTACACTTAGACAACAAGTATTAAACTAAAACACTGAGACTAAATTATAAATAATGAAATGATATTTGAAATGGTGAAGGTTTCATAAAAATACGCTTAATAGTTTTTGCGTGATTCTCAATTTTTTATCCGCGTTAGATAAAACTTTACAAATTAATTACACTATGTCGTAAAAATATTATTTCAAATATTCTCAGATCAAATTACGACGGAAATAGTCAACATGTATTTTTTTCCAAGAAATAAGACTAGTCGTTTAGACGTGATGTTCAATTAAAAACCTTTAAAAGTCGTAAAACTGCGCCTTGATAGCGTTCCAGAGTGTCTTGTAGTAGAACATCAAATAGTGCTTACTTGCCTACTTAGTGCAAATCAGTGTTAATGATTGCGTGGCACCCACAGCTTCGCCGTACTCAGCAGAACCGTGTAGGCTCTTAGATCACAATATGTGCATAATTAGTGACAGGTTGACATCATTAGTGCTGGCTTATCTATGGGCACGACGGCACACCGCAAACGCTGACTTACGAATGAGCAGTAAGACATTATTACCATGAATTACTTTTTATAACCCAAAATACTGACCGTTAGTAACGTTACAATTTAAAATCAGAAAGCTAGGAAGCACGTTCTAAAATTCAAATTCAATATTCGAAAAAGTAAAATCGGAATTGGAATTCAAAATTCGAAAACTAGGCCCCAAATTCAAAGGCACGAATCGAAATCTGTTTAAAATATTGGTCTGAAACCTGAAAACCTGAAACTTTGTATGTTTAGCTCAATGGCGGATCGTTTCCTTCATTGACCTATACGACTTCCGTGCATACAATCCCCTGTGTTGCACTCAAATGAACAAAACCATTCGAGTCAGTGTTTAGTGATAGGATATTGAATAGTTTAATACAGCCCAAGTGTTACCTAATGAACACAAGAACAAAGTGTATTCGCCATAATAGAGATAATAAGAAAAGTGCTATTGGAAAATTAGACATATTCTTAGTAAAGATAATTTATGATTTAAAGATAGAATAAAATTACTTACTACGAAGATTGTAGTAAAATAAGGGTCCATCGTTTGCAAGCAAGGGTTTTTTTTCTCTTACCTATCCTAGTGTACCTCACTAGGATCGGTAAGGGAAAATACCCTTGTTTATAGTGCATGGAGTACTAAAATACTTATAATAATGCGCATTGAAGAAACATTTTCAGAAAACTTTGCGTCTCTCATAAAATTACGAAGTAAGCATTTTTTTCTTTACACAACTCCTAAAACACTCAGAATTTAACACAGTCGATCCAAGTACATAGAACTTTTGTATTTGAAAAGAGAAAGAGCGTTTTGGACCTAGAGCTGTATCAAGTTATGGTGTATGTCATTAGAAAGGTCATAATAATAGTTTCATTTTATGGTATGGAACCAACAGACAGACATGTGCAGTGTATTTATTACTCATTTTATTTAATAGCACATCCATATATGTATGTAAAGAATATTGTTATCATTACATATACCTAACTTAAATTATTGTCGTTATAGACAAAAAAATCGAAGTCATTCAGAAGTGAACGAAGCCTTTCGCTTCTTTACTGAACTCTGTCTTGAGACACGCAGGGTGAAGTCAGGCAGTGTTGGTGCCTCTATTAAAATGAAGCTATTATTATGACCTTTCAAATGGCATTTACCACAACTTGATACAGTACTGCGTATGGAGTCTATACAAAAGTGCCCATTATCCTTTAATTAGCTACGCCTCTATTACATACTTCCACATATTTAATTCGCCCTCTTAAAGCCTAATTACAATCTTTTAATGTTTTACGCAATACTCCATCCTGTTCTTTTGCTTATTTTCAAAGTACCTACAAGACGAAAGCGCATTCAATTTATTACTCACACACTTCACTTACGCGAGTAGGTAACATTAGTACCTTTGTAGCATTCAAAAGGTACATTACTTGAACAACTTTTGCAACAGAATAAAATAAATAATAAGGAACCCAATTCATTAGAAACGACATAAAGATCGAGGAAGCTTCACGGGAAACCTTTTGTACAGACCATTTTTAATTTACGTTAATTAAAATGTCTTTGGTAAACGTGGAGGAGATTCATACATTTTTAATCATATTTATTTTAATGTCGAGTGAAGAAACGCGGCCATTTTGGATATGATCACCTTAAGAGAGTGTTGATCACTGTGTTTGGAATACTTCTGGACTTGAACATTAAACTAGCAACTGTAACTTCTTATTTTTATTTTCTTACCATTTCTATCATATTTTTATTTAGCTACTTGCTACCCATCCCAGCTTCGGACGGATACAAATTATACCTATATCTAAGCCTTCCAACCCGCACTGGGCCCGCGTGGTGGATTACGGCCCACACCCTCTCACAGAGAGGAGGCCTGTGCCCCAGCATTAGGGATATTAAAAGGCTGATGATGATGACGACGATGAAGTCTTCCTCAGGAATCACTCTGTCTATTGGTGAAAACCCCATGAAAATCCGTCAAGTATTTTTTTAGTTTATTGCGAACAGACAGACAGATGCGGCGGGGGACTGTGTTTTATAATTTATGTTGTAGTGATTCACATAATTTGTTGTCAATAATAGAATTTTGTTATAGCAATAAGTATAATATACAGAATGACGACCGCGTCCCAGAAGACGTCGCGTTGAAAGGTCTCCCACAAGGTGGACCGATGACCTGGTGAGGGTCGCGGGAAACCGATAGTTGCGAGACGCACAGGATCGGTCGTTGTGGCGAAACTTGGGGGAGGCCTATATTCAGCAGTGAAGACTTTCGTCTGAAATGATGATGTTGACAAGGTTTTTTTTTTGTGGGCTGAGAAATCATCCAATCTAGGGTGGAGCGGGAGGGCGTGTCCGACTCTTACTGACTAAAGCCCGCTCCTGTTCCTTCCCTGTCCTGAGTGCCCAGGGGTGCGGTAGTTCTGTTTCGAATTTATCCACAACCCCTGGGCATACATCGGCCATGACGGGCCCCGTCATGAATGCTGACAACTCTTTGAGGCGCGTGGAACATTATGCGCCGTCGACTCTCGGGCCTGGTGCTGATTGGACGGCGAGCTACCCAGTACTCGCCGTCTGCAGGCTCGGGTATGTTAACACCGACTTTTAATTCATTGGCAATTACATTACGTTTACGACAAAAATAATATAAGAAACTTACTGATTGTTTTTCGCTATTTCACGGGTCGGTCTTACGGTAAAAGTTTTTCATATTCATGAGTAGGTACCTACTAACACTCCCTGAAAGATTGCCTGAATGAACTAACAGTCAACAGCATTAGTGTAACAAGGTTCTTAGTAATGGTCGGGGATGAGGTGTGTGAAAATTATAATAGGCTTTGTTGCATAAAGACGTCGATGAATCATTGTAAGTTAACACTTAGTTAATGTAAAAACAATGTAAAATCGTAATCTCTTTATTGTCAATAAGACTGATATATTGTTAATTATCAAATTAGATGACATTTATTGCATGTGATAATAATGATCTATTCATATGTATACCTATCGAGAGTTTACTCTCTCACAGTGTTTGCTTTTATCCGGTGATGTAGAAATAGGATTTATTCCCATAATTTTATTATTGATTTACTTTTTATTTATGTAGCCTTACAGCCGTCCTACCAATATTATTCCCGTCAATAATTTTAAATTTGAACTACTGTTTATGTCTATAATATTTGTAATATGGCATTAAGTTCTTAAACCTCGAAAGAGGTCCTGAACTCTTGATGAAAGAGTATATGCAATACCGTTTTCGCAAGTCGGCCATACATATAGTGTTTGCATCTACATGTATGCCGTTTGTCATCCGTTCAGTGAGTTGACTGACGTTTGATTGAGTATCCCACAGCAACGTTACACCGGCCCTCGCTCGGAAATGCCGGAAAAGCCCGAACAGTGGCCGGTGCTCTACAAACAGCTACTATGAAAGCCTCTGTGGGATTCCGTTGTTCCATCATCTTGCAATTTTCATCGAAATTTATGATGCTGCTCGTATTAGATTCAGAACTGGCCGATTTATTTGTTGCCTCCATATTTTAAGGTTATCTGTCAGATCGTGGCAATATTTGGTAAATTTGAAGAAAATAACTTCTACAAAATACTAATAATTTTGTTAGTTTTTCGTTCTTGGAAGCCTCGCAAAGTTTTTGATCAGTTCTTAACTTTGGTCTAAATGTCATGTTAGCTTTATCAAAATATCAAAAAGTAATCATAATAGTTAGTAATCAGTTATTAGTTTGTCATGATACCTACTGGTATTCTAATCACAAGTTGTCTTCAATGTTTGTCTAACTACATAGGGCTGGTTTCATTCAGATTATCAGATAACTTTTACTTGAAGAATTAACATGGTGGTTTGACATAATTTCTATAGAAAAGATGACTAACCGCAATTTTACTTCCTCAAATAAAAGTTTTTAGTCTATTCTGTATTTGTATCTTTCTTTCCATTTGTTGAGACATATTATTATAGGTACGTGTTCCTAACCCAAAAACCCAGGCAGGCGATTTACTTTGTGTACATTATTTCACCACCACTGCTCTGAAAACGGTGAAGGAAAACATCGTGAGGAAACCGGCATGTCCTAGAACCAAAAATTCGAAGAGATGTGACATCCACCAATCCACATTGGGCCCGCGTGGTGGATTACGGCCCACACCCTCTCACAGAGAGGAGGCCTGTGCTCCAGCAGTGGGGACATTAAAAGGCTGAGATGATGAGATGATGACGTGTTCCTTGGTCAGCTATGCTATAAGGAATGATTTTTGAGAATTAACTCCGTTACTAAAGAGTTTCAGTAGAGTATGAGAGTCTGCAACCACAATTCCACACAAACCAATGCTTGTAAATAGGGAAAATTTATTTCAAAAAAGTATTCTTCTCTACCTATTTAACTAATGACCCATTGTGGTAAACTTTATTTGTAAAAATAATTTGAGATAATTTCTAACCATCAACAGCCTGGTGTGATGAATAGAAATTTGATTTTTAAGTGACGACTTGTATTAAATATTAAAAAAAAAACGGAAATAAGAAAAAAAGCAAATGTTTGTATTTTTTTCTTCGTTATTTGACACCGACCTCCGAAATTAAAGTTATTTTGCAATTTTTAAAAGTCGGTTGTTTTTTTGTAAAAAGTTTTTTATTTTTCACTTTTTAGTTGTTGCTGGTACCCCAGAACTAAAACTAAAGTTATGCCCGAATGGATAACCACAATAACATGGAATTTTAACATAATTGGAGACAACCAAAACGTAATCTGTGTTTTACATATTTTTTGTTTAAGTTGATTATTTCAAAAAGTGCTGAATCAATGTAGCGGAGAATTCGCGTAACATACATACAAAAAAAAAACATACAGATAAATTGACAACCTCTCCCTTTTGGAAGTATGTTAAAAAGTATAGATTCCAGTGAAATTTGAACTTCGACGTTGAGTTAGTTGTTCCAAAATTTGCAATTCAACTCTCAGTATAAATTCAAGTATAAGGTATGTCGACACCACTACCTGCCCATGTAGATAGATACTAACCATCTTACTATAATCTCCTGGCTCCCTCTTCCGACACTCATAAAAACGGACTTAATCCCTTTACGTTTGATGAAAACCCCAGCTTATATGGGAATGTGATTGTGAAATACGCACTTAAAGTTCACCCGAACGGATGACGTAAGTACCTAGGCTAGAGAGCCTGCAATGCGAATTCAGACGAACTAAAAAACTGGATAACAAAATGGACCAAATGGACGCAGAAATTTGGTTTCAGCCGTTTGTGTGAAACACAGGACTTCCGTCTGTCAATCAATCTGTCAAGCTCTGCAGTTTGCAGTTCTATCATTTTCTGCCTTACTTAAGCTTTCGTAAAGACACAACAGCATCACGTCTGTGATTCCCGAAGGGTAAAGTAGACTCAAACACTATTGCCAAAAAAAAGGAGTTTGAATAAATTCGAAATAGTGTTACCGCGCTCCTGGGCACTCAGGCAACTGAATGAACAGGGGTGGGTTTTAATCAGTCAAAGTCTGAGACGCCCTCCTACTCCACCCAGAGCGGGAGAAGTCATTGGACGATTTCCCAACACACAAAAAAAAAGACTTAAACAGTAGCTGCACTTAAATTTTACCACGTTTAGGGTTAGCAACCTGCGAATGTAAAAACGGAACCCTTATGGGTTCACTCGTGCATTTGTCTGTCTATCTGTCCGTCTGTTACAGCCAATTTGCCCCTAATCTACTGGATCAATTCTGTTGAATTACTTAAATAATAATTAATAATAAATTTATTTAATTTAACACGCTTTAGACACGCACATCAGTGGTGCATTGGCCCTTGTACTAGGAAATCCTGTTTACAAGAACCAGTAGTAGAGAAGCCAATATAGTACACACATGAATTTCTATGACCCAAAAACGGGCATGTAACGTAAATAAAGAAATTTAGAATACGGGGGTTACTTTTGGGGTACAAACTGGCAAATTAAAAAAACTTTATTTCAAACTGAATTGTGCGACATATTATGAAATGAAAAGGTTTGCAGGCCTAGAGCGGGTTGGTGGATGTCCCATGTCTTTGATTTTCTTTGATCTAGGACATGCAGGCTTCCTCACGATGTTTTCGTTCACTGGACACTGGTTTGAGAGCAGTGATTATTAAATAAATTACTCAAAGTCGGGGCCGTTACCACTGCTCTCTGGCTGTTAAAAGGACCAAAAGAATTCACCACATCTTTCCTTTTCCAGATGCAGTGCAAAGGTTTATAGAGATGCCAACGTATACTGAAGTGAATCCTGGTGAAGATGCTCTGCTCAAATGTAGGATATCAGACAAGAAGGGTGTGTGTTCGTGGCAGAAGGATAATAAGGTTAGTGGTAGAAATAAGGCTTAAGGCTCCCACAGACAGGCAATAATAAAGACAATGCGACAATCAACTCGAAAAACAAAGAACAATGAATAACAACAACAGACAAACAAACAACTCACTCAACAACAAACAAACAATTTCGCATCGTCGTCGCATTGTCGTTTCGCGTCTGTCTGAGGAGACATTTTGGGTAGGTAAAGTTAAAGTCAGGCCATGAGTGAAAAATAATGTTGGTATAATTATCAAGAGCAAAATTCATTAAATTACAGCTGACAGATTCAAACTACTACTTGAAACTTGTGTCTTTTATAATATAGGTCTATTTACATGACGCCTAGTCCTGGCAACTGTCCATGAACACACATACGGACGCGGTACTAATAAAGTTAAATAACACCGACATTGGCACCCATTGCCTATCAAGTTCATAGTCATTAAAATATTGATGTTAAGTGGCTAGATCCCGTATTTCCTATCGAGCGGATCGGAAATATGGGTATGCTTTTTTTTCATACATAATTTTTTATTCCTGTTAAGCCCGCTGTACTTGGTAACAGAAAAATTGTTAAAAACTTAAAATTTTGACTTGAAAGACTTATCAGACCATTGAAGATTCAGCCCAAACTTTCATAAAATACTTAATAATGACACTGGTTTCGGGCATTTTTTTGGCTGACCGAAACTCCAGCCGTAACCAGGGGCTCTACTCCGAAGTGTTTTTACGAAGTATCGGTCGAATGTTCGGACATATTTGTGTGAAGTGTTAAAGTGAATGTGCCATACCAAAAATTGTAGTGAAATGGCATTACGTATGTTTTTGGTGGAAGAAAGTTATCAGAGAAGAGCTACAATTTTAGGTATAGCACATTCACTTTAACACTTCACACAAATATCGGGTGTAAAAAGACAGTTTCCGAAACCGAAAGCCACATTATTCTACCCTTTATTTGGATCATTTTTTTCCACTAGACCATACCTGGGAATCCACTGGTTCTGGAGATATTGAAGGTCAAATTAGCAATTTTTTTTTTACTTTTTAACGAAAATGAGTTCCAAATGTTATTACTAAACTTTTTTCCAGACGAACATAACCTGAATTTAATTTAATTTTTTTCGAAATTTTTTAATAACGCATTTGCAGTTACGAAAACGCAATGAATATCAAACGCATCCAACGAGTACCTACGTGGCTAACAGTGAAGGGGCGGGGTTTTACTTCATTTGCCTGGGTTCGCGTTACATTGCGCGCAACAATTTTTTTTTTTTGTACCTAAAAATAAAAGTCGTTTCCCAGCAATCATTTTTGCCCAAAACTAGTAGTTAACGGCTATGTGATGTGTCTTTTTACACCCTGTATGTCCGAACATTCGCCCGATACTTCGTAAAAACACTTCGGAGTAGGTCCCCTGTTTTTCTGGCTGAATCTAGCCGAATACGAACATTCAGTCGGGCACTACTTTTTACTCTTGCTTTGAAGGCAGATGGGTCAGATGCTGGCAGACAGTTCCGCACGTTGGTCACAATGCGCTTAAATTAATGTGGAAGAGAAGCGCTTTGTGCTTGTCGGTGCCTATATCAAGTGCGGAAGGTATCCTGCAGTATGTCTGGTACTTCGGAAGTGAAAGGGTTATGTTTAGGTTAGCTATCTTCCTGCTAGGATTGCAGGAGTATTTGAAAGAGTCACCACAGTCCTGGCACAGGAAACTGGAGGAACATGAGTGGGTTTTAGTCACTAAGAGTGTGACACCCTCGTGCTCCCAGAGCGTGAGAAGTTATTTGATGCGACCCTCTCAAAAAAAAAACAATAGCTATCGTCTTTCTTTAATCCGCACATCATATCCTGTGGGAGTGTACTCTTTGGCAAACTGAGCGCAATATTATTTTCTATATTATTACTTTCTAGAAACGTGTTTTTTTTTTCCTTACCTTTCGTGTGTGAGTCCGACTCGCACTTGGCCGGTTTTTTCTGATTTCTTCTGATAGAGCTGTAGATGTGATGTGAACCGATTTACATCATGACTTTTATGAATATGCTATCCTTACATCAAAAATTTGCTGTAGAACTCAGACATTATTGGCAAACCGAACCGAACTACGACGCCAGTCGCTAGTCATCAATTTAGGCCTTACAATACTAATATCACATTTAACAAGTAAAGGTAAGTGATCCGAAATGAAAACGTCCTCTACAACTCTCACCTCAACAATTGTTTGCAAGGCCGACCATGATACTACACAATGGTCTAGCCATCGCTTGCACCCGTGAGCTTCGCTGACGTAGGTATACGTATCAGTCTGTGAGCCTAATTTTTCAAAATCAGCACATGTCAAAGAAAACAAAAAAGCACTAATAAGTTTAATGTCCGATATAGTTGACATCTGAAAAAGGAGCTCCTGACTTCTTATTTTCTAGTAATATTTAGTTCCTATATCTAACGACAAGCAACTCACACACACACTCACAATATAAAATGCAACATTTCCCGGGCCTTTCATAAAACCTCTTCACTTTTTAAAAATATGTTGCCATGTGAAATAAAATTATTTGAAGAATTCAAAATGGCGTAATCTAGTGCAGGTTCGCTTGCAACGTCAATGTACGAATAATTACCGCTTACTGTAACAAAAATTACATTTTAATTTAAGCTTGAATTAATTACGTACAAGCTAACGTTATAAGAGTTAATAATAAACTTCAGTAAAATATATGGTTTTAAAAGCAATGCAATATTTGAACACAAAAGTGAGAGTAACGAGAATATTTTAACATTTACTTTCATAAACTAAACGTAGTAAACGGGTAATCAGAAGCCTGATTTATAAATCTGATGCACTCGTTGAGTTGAAGATCCCATCGAGGCCGAGTTGCTAGCCTGTCGGTATTCTATGCAGTTGCATTTCGGGGAGTGTGCGTCAGAATTGCATAGTTTAACTCCGCCAAGCCCGTTCCATCATCGTACCACTAGACGTACGGATGCACCACTGGTACATCTGTACATCTCACCCACACGCAGAAAACGTTTTGGGGACACATTGTGTGTACAGCTAAGGAGTGGAATTCCCTGCCGGAGGCTTAGTTTCCTGATAGCTACATCCTGGGGGTCTTTAAGTCATGAGTAAATAGGTTACTTCTAGGCAAGTATATGCTATAGTCAACCGCTACCATCGCTTACCATCAGGTGAAATGGAGGTCAAACACGAGCCAGTAAAAAAAAAAGAATCTGGCTGAACCAGTCTCATGTGTATTGTGTTACCCAGTTACTGAGTTGTGGAGATCAGATAGGCAGTCACTCCATGTAAAATACTGGTACTCAGCTCCATCCGGTAAAACTGAAAGGTGACGCTAACATAGTCAAGAAAAGACCCTAACATAGTCTAGAAATTGTAATATTATTTTGTAAGCAAATGTAATATTTAAACACAAAAGAGAGTGTAGCGAAAATATTTTATCATTTACTTTCATGAGCAAAACATTATCCATAATGCTTGCAACACCTGTTATATTAAGGAATATTGAAATGGATGGATCCCCGTTGGATACGCTCAACCTCAGATTATACAACTAGAGACTTCATGAATGCTTTATAACTTTCTACCTTCATGATCATTTACCTACTGGAAATCCATCAAATTTAGTGCCTACCTATAGCTGATATCTACGTTTTAGCTTGACATAGTAATAACTGACTTATGTGACGTTTTGAAATTAAGAATAGGTAGATAGCTACCTGTTCTTAATTTAAAAACGGGATACATAAAGATGTTTTAAATTGAAATCGATTGTGATGGTTTATTGTTCGGACGGATTTTGTAAAGAAGGGATAGGGCGATGACCGCAATTGCCACGCTAAAACGAAAGACCTATAATCCCTCACAAAATACTGGCCTAAAAAGTTTGGCCAACATAATTTGATAGCACTCGTAACAAAATGTACCAACAAACTTATTTCTCTACCTTAGGCATCTAAAATAAAAAGAAACAAAACGGAGTATATCGGTGCTTTGTCAATTTGTTTCAAGAAAGTTGCAGAGTCAACCATGATGAATGTGTTATGGAGTTTGTGAGCAAGTGTTTGTAAACTGCCATTATTTATGTACAATCGTGTTTTTAGGCTGGTGGCACGCCCGGCCATTTTGTCTGCGGTGGCGTTCCGATTTGTAGTTTCAAAGCAACTTTGCAAAAGGCCGAATGTGGACAAAAAGTTTTGATAACAGGTTAATTTATGAGTAGCTTCCATTTTTTGACATGGAAATATAATAAAAGATTATTGGTATGGATAATTTAATCAAATCACTTTGATCATAAGAGAGAGAGATTCTCAAAATAAATTATTTTTAGTTCTTTCAGTAATTCATGAAAAGGTTGTCTGGTAGATATCGCTGTCACCGATAAAACCGCCATCGAACCTCCCCACAGATTTAGGTTCGTGTATAAAGTTGTGGATATTTTTAGGGAACAATAAAGTTTATTCTATTTATCTATAAATTGATTCTTATAACAAACTAGGTACAAGAATCAATTTATTAGTAACGACGCGACGCGAATTTTACTTGTGTGATAGGAGAGCGTCCGTTGTTGCGCGATTGTGAAGGTTGCTGTTCATGTATTTATTTATATATAGGTACAGACTGTTGTCAACATTACCTGACCCACCCTAAAATCAAACGACTTTGGACCCTCTGCCTGTAACATTAAGGTTTATTTAATTTATATGAGCTTATCACACAAGTGCACGAGGACTCGATGAACAAAAATACAATAATAACACAGACACTCAAATTTGATCTTTAACACGTAACGTTAAGGTAAACCCACCCAACATAGTCGGAGCCACCGGCATTATATATGTTTTTGTTAAGCTATTTTAATCATTATCTCGTTAACATTAAAGTTGAAAAGCTTTTAAGTCACACTACATACTCGTAATTACAACCCAATCTTTAATTTCGCGTATTCCCAACAAGTTCTTGTGGCTTAGCGGTTTGATGCTGGATTGACGACGAACAGCATGTGGGTTCGAAAACACAGTCTACCTATACATCAGTTTCTTTTTTAATTTGTTTTCATTTCTTCAATATTGCTTGCAATATTAAAGAACGACCAATATGATTTTCGCCTAATAACTTATCTTGTAAACGGGTGGGTAATTTTAAAAACTTTAAGTTCACAGTTCTTTATAATGAATACGAATATTTATTTTTCAACTACCCACTTATTACAAGTTATGTGAAAATATTACCATTTTAAAAAGTTTATAATAATAATAATAATAATAAGTTTATTTCACTTGATTTTTCACAGTCTTACAAGAAATTTCCAGGCTATATTTTCACAATACAAAAGAATTAAACATCTGTAGCCGAACTAGGCAAAAGCCTGAATTTCAGCTATCAGTGCCAATCCCCTCAAATATTAAATATTATTGCTAGCCATTGAGCAGAATTGTTATTTAACATTTAATCTTAACTTAAAAATAAAAACAAAATCAATGAACTAAAAAGTAAGTCACAAAATCATTAATGCTAAATTTTAAAACATTAAAAATACATTATGTATAGTCTGTAGTTCTTTACAATAATACAAGAAATAGTTTTGGAATATAAATTCTATATTGAAAGCAAAACAATATCTTTGTCGCAGGATTTGATCTCGAACATTGTTTTTCTCAGTCTTACACACAGACTACGAGACCAGAATTACTTGAACTCAATCATTAATATAAGCTATTACACTTATCATATTATAACAAATAGTTATAAAATATAACCTAATGCTAACGTTTTAAAGATCAAATTTGCGTGTCTATATTGTTATTGTATTTGTTCATCAAATCCTCGAGCAGTTGTCTGATAAGCTCATATAAATTAAATAAACCTTAATGTTACACGCAGAGGGTCCAAAGTCGTATGATTTTAGGGTGGGTCAGGTAATGTTGACAACAGTCTGTACTTTATTTTTTAGAAACCGAGGAGTTCTTAAAAAACAGATGTAAGCAAAATCACACATTCATGCATCACACACAACATGGCATACAAAACACTATTTACAGATACTCTGCACAATCACACTGAACATTTAATCTTTATTTGCCACTTATATAGATTTAGATTTATAAAATATAATCTTCTTTTTTATATAATGTTACTCAAACCAATAGCGCGCGGTACTAATGTGTCTACCATCATTTTTATGACAGGGTATCAGAACTGTTTCTTTTTAACACAGGCTACCCTGTAACCTAGCAAGAGGAACAGTGCTGTACCCACAAACTAGATTAAATAACTACCCGCTGTTACCATGCATTGTACCTTATCTAGTCTTAAGTTTAGCAATAAAAATGTTATTATTATTTTACACCCAGAAAATAAACTATATTAAGGAAAACTTTAACTAAAAACATACAATTGGCGGCCTTATCGCATTCCGCAATCTCTTCCATGCAACTCGGAAAGGATAGAGATTGAGTGGACACAAAACATTTTTACAAAAAAAAAAAAACCGACTTCCAAAAAAGAAAATACACTAAAAATTAAAAAATAACTTTAATTTTGGAAGTCGGTGTTTGTATTTTATTTCTTCGTTATTTGACACCGACTTCCGAAATTAAAGCTATTTTTTAATTTTTAGTGTATTAAATTTTCTTTTTTGGAAGTCGGTTGTTTTTTTTTTGTAAAAAAGTTTTTTATTTTTCACTTTTTAGTTGTCTAGAACTAAAAACCCCAATAACATGGAACGTGGAATTTGAACATACTCGTAATATTGGAGAAAACCAAAACGTCATATAGGTAAACGTATTTTTCGTTTTTGTTCAGTTTTTCAAAAAGCGCTGAAGCAATTTCGATAAAATTTATATGAGACCACCTCGGGAGTAGGTATATTCTTTCTGAACAAAAAAGAATTTTGAAAATCGGTCCACAAATGACAGAGATATCGGTGGATATATATACAGTCTAACATAGAACCTCCTCCTTTTTCGAAGTCGGTTAAAAATGGGGTTCCATTTAGGTGTTGTCAAAGCAAGAAATCTGTATTTGTCATCAATATGATCTCCTTGCACAAGGCAATCAATCACGTACACTATCAGTATTGCAAGTTTTACTGCTCTCAATCTAAACTAACATCTATACATCGAATCGAACGGAGTCAGTAGCCGCGACTTAAACTGCCAAGTTTGCCACTTGCCTAAGCTTGGCACGTTGCTCCCCGAATCTAGAGCGTTCAAGTGTGATACGTCTCGAATAAAATCTGGTTAGTGCTGCTTTACTATCCTCTGGGAATATAATGAATTTCTTATAGCATGAGGTATGGGTTGTCTTGGTTAGGTTGAAGGTACCTCCTTCCCTAGACGTGTTTACGGTTGTTCGTTGTGTTAGAGAAGCCCATTTTCTGTGCGATAAGTTCTGAATGGTCTGACAGCCCTGATCATCGGAATAATGTTGTTACTTTTGCCGTCTATAACACCAAGGGTTTTATTGTGTTTGTTTTTGGGACACTGTTTAGAACTGAATGACTCTCCTGGGTATGGCATGGGCCTTCAAACCGGAACACTAGAGCTCTCGTACAGAAGTGAACGTTTTTTTGGTTTAAATGATTACTGCCCACAGAAACTCACGTCTTTGTCTCATATGGCGTGGCTAGGCAGAAATTACAGAACCGCACCTGCCAAGATTTTTACAAACGCCGTGCTCCGTCCTTCGTGCGTTCTGTGATAAGACCGCCGTTGTACCCACAGATTTGAGCTCGTCTAAAACAATTGTGTGACTGTTTTGGTGTACAATAAAGTTTTATTCTTTTCTATCTGGTTATAAGTACGAGTACCTACACTAAACACACACGGCGGCTGTAAGTACCTACTACGTATCTGAATGATACCTGATTCTAGGCAAATAGGGTTATTCATCGCTTTTTATTCATCCGAATTTAACAATATTTTTTTGAAAATTATTCGAGATCTCGGAAATCTCGGAATTCGATATCTCGCGAAATTAGAAATTACAATCTCGTGAGATCTCGAATTTGCGATCTCGAGTCGAGATTGTATTCCCTGGTCCTAACAGACGTTGCACTAAGAGTGTTTCGGAGTGCTCTATTAACGGGGTATTCTATGTGCTGACAGTGACCACTTTTTTTTTTTTTTTGAGAGGACGGAAAATCATCCAATGACTTCTCCCGCTCTGGGTGGAGCGGGAGGGCGTGTCAGACTCTTACTGACTAAAACCCACCCCTGTTCCGTCCCTGTCTGAGTCCCAGGGGCGACAGTGATCACTACGGTGGTTTAAGTGAGGTAAGAATACCACACCCCCTGGTTTTTCCTCCAAAAGTCCAAGTGCCTTTAAAAGGTTCCCACCGAAAAAAAATTGGTTGCCTGTAAAGTCGGTATACGGGCGAAAGTTTTACGTGACAACGACTTTGAGTGGTAAAATAATTTTAATGTTGCCCGAGTGGAAGGGACGCGTGCCTCTCACTCGCTCTCATTGTGAGCGCATAACGTGAGCGGAGCGTAACGCAGTTTCTTGAAGTGTCACCCGGCAAACCAATTTATAAGACGTTGTCACGTCAAAAAAGGTACAACATCTGACTTTTCACACCCTAGTTTGTCAAAAATTTGAGTTCTACGTACTATGTAGATAATAAATCGTTTTGCTAATGACTTTGTCACTATTCCGAGAACTCTTATTCATACTGTTTAAAATTTTAAACCATGGCATGCAGTGACCTCATTAGTAATGCTATGAAAAGGCCTTTATTCGTCCATTGCGGTTTATTTCGTATTACCTGATTGACTCATCACTAGTACATGTACCCTTCAATAGTGGAATGTCTAGCCGTGCGTACATGCGAGTACAGTGGGCTTAGTGTGTTGTAGGACTGTTGGCAAAATAAGGAAGTCAATTGAGCAGGGGCTTATGATAAGGGATTGTAATTTATGGGAAGATAACGCTATAGATGAATCTTTTGAGATAGGAATAGAAACATGTCATTTGGAAGATAAGTTACTTTAAGGCCGTACTACCGGCCAAATGGTGCCCTCATTGAATAAAAAATCGTAGCATATCATAGAAAATAAATATTAAAGAATCCAACGTTGTGTCAGAAACAGCCGCTTTTGGTACTTTTGCCTACTACTTTGGATACGAAGCATTCTGAAACCTGTTTTAACAACGTAAAAATACTTTATCCTATTTGTAACAAACGTGACGTTGGATTTTTTAATATTTATTTTCTAGGCTATGCTACGTTTTTTTATTCAATGAGGGCGCCACTTGGCCGGTATTAGACCCTTAATAATAAGTTACAGAGGGGACTAATACAGTCAACTCAAAGAGGACTGAACCCATGTGAGCCCATCTAACATGGAGACTTTATCATATTGTTGCTATATTTCCCTCCACAAGCAGCGCAACTATAAACTTACAAATATATAGCACTACTACAGAAAAGCCTAAGCTAAAAGCGTCAAGAGTTGTAAAAACTACACGTAAAAACGCAATTTTATATGCTAGATTTTATACGTTTTTTTACGGCAAACAGACTTGGCCTTAAACGGAAGCCAAGCTTATTCCCACTTGCACGTAAACAAAAGTCGTTTACCTACGAGTACTCGTGTTTGTTCCTTGATTTGTTTGGCTAACAATGGCAGTAAGTCACTTGATATTTTAGAGGGTACTTAGGGTATCTGTGTCGTGGTTACAAATTGCTGATATGTGAATCAGGGCGGATCGGGTACCATTTTTTTTTCCGAGAATGTAAGTTGGATCTCTGCGTCCACTGTCTACAGGCCATTATTTTTAAGAGTTAGTAATAGCTGTAAGCAGTATTTTTAGAAGTTTTTAACAGACTTTCGAAAAAGGAGGAGGTTCTATGTTCGACTGTATGTATGTCCGCGCATTTCTCCGTCAGTTGTGGACCGAATTTCAAAATTCTCCTTTTATCCGAAAGAATATACTCCCGAGGTGGTCCTATATAAATTTTATCGAAATTGCTTTAGCACTTTTTGAGAGACTGAACAAAAACGAAAAATACGCATATCTTGATGACGTTTTTGTGTTCTCCAAATGTTTAAATTCCACGTTCCATGTTATTGGGGTTTTTAGTTCTGGGGTATAACAACTAAAAAGCGAAAAATAAAAAACTTTTTTACAAAAAAAAACAACCGACTTCCAAAAAAAAATACACTAAAAATTTCAAATAACTTTCATTTCGGTAGTCGGTGATTGTATTTTATTTCTTCGATATTTGACACCGACTTCCGAAATTAAAGTTATTTTGAAATTTTTTTTTGCTAAAGAATTTTTTATTCGAATCAAGAATTTCATTAAAATTGTGCAAAAAGAGAATTGCTTGCATAGCGAAGTTTAGTTTTATGAAATTCAGTCGTTTTATGAAGATATGAAAAGAAAAAACGGCCAATTGCGAGTCGGACTCACACACGAAGGGTTCCGTACCATAAACTAAATAAAAACAAGAAAACACGTTTATAGCGGCAACAGAAATACATATTCTATGAAAATTTCAACTATGTAGGTATTACGGATCGTGAGATACAGCCCGCTGACAGGCGGACGGACAGCGGAGGCATAATAATAGGGTTCCGTTGGTTACCCTTCGGATACGAAACCCTAAAAATCACAATAATATAATTTTAGGATGCAGACTTCTAGAGTATCTTCAACAAACTGATCCCTAGACAAAATAAGTCATTATTCTCAAAATAACCCGGTGCATTTTGCAGTTTTTAACAGTCTCTGATAAGAACTCGTCGTTCCAACAAAAAGCAAATAAAGTCGAAACAATAAACCAACGCTACAAATGAAGTTCTAGAAATCGCAACTTTCCTTAAAATGCCTTAATGCGGCGAGCAATCCTTGCACAGCGATAAACAAAACTCGCCAGGAATACAGATAAAACTAAACGTTAACATTAACCAGTGTTTATCAGGCGGGTTAACGCAAACCGCGCTGTTTGGTATGAGCAATCGTTCCCGTGCGAGATCTGAATCTTAACGAACGTTAGTCACGATTGTTTTTAAAGTTTAACTATAGTTAAACGGATTATGAGGCCGCATCCTGCCTGCTGACTGTAAGAGCTTGTGGCTAAGGAGTAACAACCACACTGGTTGCTGCGCGTCAATCCCCTCATTAGCAGACACAATTAAAAACCTATTGTTGCGTTACCTTATGGTAACGCGAGGGGCCTGACGCGTTAAAAGTTAAGCAACGCTTGCCTAGTTCGGCCCGTGGATGGGTAAACATTCACTCAAAATCAAAAGTCAGTTATTCAAAATAGGCTCAAAGTCAAGATTTTTTGAGCGTCAAAGCTCTCAATAAAGACAGGCACCCAAAACACCTGCCCGTCACCACTTTCTAGTGTTTTAGCTGGAGAGAAGAAGTGGCGCAAGAAACTCCTCAGTAACACAGCATATCGAGACTCCTCCATGTCTCGGAAAGCACGCTAAGCTGTTGGTCCCAGTTGTCATTAGTAGATCTTTGTCATTCGTTATAGATCCTCTCAAGCCCTGCGCACGTTAAACGTCAACATCTGTCAAGCCCCGTTGACAGGCGGCCATCGTGCATCTACAGACTATATCATATTCTGAGTGTGTGAACCTTGCCACAGGATAAAAGACTTTGCGTAATAGTAATAATAGAGGTTTAAAACGCTTGAATTGGGTTTTTGGATTTTTTTTTGGCAAGACAAACGGCATTTTTGCACTGACTCACTGGTCAGTCATGGAGCCTTAAGTGAGATAGTCAGAAGCCAGAAAATTTGACACCAGTTTTGCTAAGCGGTATCGTGTTACCCAGTTATTGAGTTGGGAGTTCAGCTAAGCAGTCGCTGCTAGTATTCAGCTGCATCTGGTAAGACTGCAAGCCAAACACCTCAAGAGTTGGGAATAGGCTCCTTGTTTGTATGTCGTAAGGGTATTAATTTAATAATTTATTTTTTTATTTTTTATAAAAACGTTATTCCACACTTATAATTACTCCTGAATCGTGAGACGTAAAGACTCACATACATAAACACTCAGACCCTTTTTTATTTTTTTATGAGGGGTGGGAAATTATCCAATGACTTCTCCCGCCGCTCTGGGAGCGGGAGGGCGTGTCAGACTCTTACTGACTAAACCCCACCACTGTTCCTTCAGTTGCCTGAGGGTCCAGGGGCGCGGTAACTCTGTTTCGAATTTATCCGCGACCCCTGGGCAGGCATCGGCCTACTTCTGGATGGTTTATAAAAAAATAACCAACTTTTCTAACCTAACTTGTCCGAGTCGGGGTGCCCTAAAGTCCAGATTGCATCCAATTTCTACTGGTTACAATAGTTGAGGGTGGTAGGTGTGGTTATAGTAAATGAATAATATACTACATGAATATTATGTCAAATGTGCATTATAGGAAATGTTTATTATATCATAAGAAATTAGATAAAATGAAATTATATCAACAATTCATTATCTCAACTGATCGTTATATTAAACAAAAGTATATTAACTGAAATTAGGTCAAGTGAACGTTAGATTTTTTGTTATTATATCAACCGTTACACACCCCTATTTGTAGGCCGTACAAATATTTGTTCTGTGCGGGAATGGAATCCACAACTCGCAGCGCAGTAGCCAATCGCTCAACCACTGCGCCTACCGTGTTATGGTATATATATATTTACTTATTTTTATTTATTGTTATAATATATAATTATGAAAATATTAGGCGACAGTCATGCGTGTCACGTTGAATGGGTTAATAGTTTTATTTTTGTATTGTTTGCTGTTGTGATACTAAATTGTTTTTAATTAATACATATTATGTATTATATAATAAACTGACATATAACAATTCAGTATCGCCATGATAATTATAACCATTACCTATTCATATTTGTTTTTAATTGAACCTTATTTTACAAAACCACACGGGATTTTCAATTAATTACTTTGAATGTTTTACACAAGCTATTCTGAAAACACCTTTATGCTCAATGGCCCATTAAAAAGAAAAAAAAAAACACTCTCGGGCATTGTGTCCTAAACTTAACTTTTTAGGCAATGATCGTTGCATCAGTAATTATGGTAACGATCTCCTTGTTTGGTACTCGTTTGTTAAACCTCTTGTCTATGCCCAGGTTTTTTAAAAGCGGCCGTTCCATGAATATCATTACCATTTAGATTTAAAAATGGAGTTTATCTTAATTGTTTGATGTTTATCCCGAGACTCCGAGCACTATTAGTATTAAGATTTTATGAACACTTTTTATATTTATGAATGAAATGGGATTTAGAATTTGTAGTGGTTGGAAAAATATTCATGATATTTTTAATGGGGACTTGGAAATAATGATGAGTATCGGAAGAAGCCTACACTCAGCATTTTTAAGCAATCGCCGTCGAAAAAGAGAAAAGCTTTATTATAATATTTTTTCCACAGTTTCACAACTCGTGTGTATTTTATCTGTTTTAGTTAACTAAACAAACACTGTATCGTTCCGACCACTAAAATCATATCTCTATATTCTATAGCAAAGAGCCAAAACCGCGTTTGTCCGTCTATCTGTGCATATTTCCAGCTAATCTCAAAGCCACGGCACTTTGCTACAGTTTTCATCTCCGTGCACCAGTTCCAACAAAATGTTTTGCTATTTATTTCGACATGTGCCAATCCGATGACTAGGTTTCAGTGTTTATGTTTCATCATCTAGGTATTTGGAATCCGCATGAATATCGTGAAAAACATAGCTTTTTAACAATACTATGACAAACTGTTTGGTCGAAATTGTGAAGTTCGGTTTCACGTTCCACATATTTGTTGGAGTATGGCTTCTGTACGGTACAATGGGAGTTGAGTGTGTGCTGTACACAGTACACAGTACAATGTGGGCGATTTTCTTTGAAGTTTGCTTGCTGTGCAGTGCAGGACCTGCATTCTAACAAAATTCTGTCTGTTCAACAATATCTACGGTGAATTCGGAAAATCACGTCTAGCTCTGTACTTCTTTTTGTACAGTTTTCCGACATAACCATAGACTATACTCATCTCTATACCGCTGACATTTGACACGTATTGTAACCATAGACATTACTGGTTATTTCTATCGGTACAATGGGCAGAGACAAAGGCTCGATGTATAGTCATTAGCAGGCCCCTCACGAGTCGGCACTCCGTGATTCATGCTCCCTGGGAACGTAGTGGAGTTGGCAGAGAGCCTGCTGGCCCGAGGGCAACACAACCTTGCTGGGGTATGAAGGAGAATAGAGCGCCTATGCAGTTTGTTGGTGGTTTTAGAAAATTACACACCAGCATTGGGAAAACAAGGAATTAGTAGGACCGGTTTTTTGTAGAGATTAGTACGAAGGTTTAATCCCTACAGTAATGTCAAAGTAATTAAATAAAATAATTTATATTCATTTTTTACCCTGATAAGCTACCTAGTTATCAGGGTAAAAATGAATATATATTGTTTAATTTTTAGTTATTACTTTAATTATTAATTTCCTCACGTGTCACATGGTTTGTCAAATGTCTTCGAATTCGAAGACATTTGTGACATCCACCAACCCGCGTTGGGCCCGCGTGGTGGACTACGGTCCACACTCTCTCACAGAGAGGCCTGTGCCCCAGCAGTGGCAACAATAAAAGGCTGATGATGAATGTCAAATAGTAGGTACAAGTAGAGTTTGAGAAATACCCAATTTAAAATTCTTAATTCAGGCATCGAGAATGAGATTGAGATTTGAGAGCAAGTTACTGTGTCCTATTTTTTACATCAGCACATCTTTGTTATTAATATCATTGCAGATTTTATGAAAAGTAAATACAGTTTAGGACATCAAGAATGCTACATTTAGTCAGAGCTTTATTAAAATTTCTGCGAGCTCTTGTCATAACTTTGCATGAAGAATTAAATCTCGTGAAAATCCTCGCAAAAACACTGTACTACTTTATTGCATATTAGAATTTACTAGCTTCTAACAGCGGCTTCGCCCGCGTGTGTTATAACTTCCCCTATTATAAATTTATATAATAGCCCATGTGCTATTGCAAACTATAATCTATCTCTTTGTGAAATTTCATCCAAATCCGTTCAGCCGTTCTGGCGTGAGAGAGTAACAAACATCCATCCATCCAAACTTAGTATTTACCTATTAAATACTACCCGGGCCTGCGGACGGCGAGTAGCGGGTAACTCGCCGTCCGATCAGCACCAGGCCCGAGAGTCGACGGCGCGTAGTGTTCCACGCGCGCCTCAAAGAGTTGTCAGCAAAGGACGGGGCCTGCCACGGCCAGTGCCTGCCCGGGGGTGGAGGATAAATTCGAAAGAGTTACCTCGCCCCCGGGCACTCGAGGCAGGGAGGAACAGGGGTGGGTTTTAGTCAGTAAGAGTCTGACACACCCTTCCGCTCCACCCTAGAGCGGAAGAAGTCAAAGGATGATTTTCCCACCCCCCAAAAAAAAAAAAAAAAACCTATTAAATACTAGCTGACCCAGCAAACGTTGTACTGCGATAATAGAAATGGGGGGTTGGAGTAGGAGGGTGAAAACTACTTTACGAACTATGACTTATTCTCATAGCTACCATATATACAAAAAAAAAAACATTAAAATCGGTAGATCCGTTTCGGAGGAATGCATCCACAAACACCGTGACACGAGATGTTTATATATTAGATTAATAGGACGAAGGATTATCCATGATAGCTTGTCATATTAATACCTCGAGAACAAAATCTAATGTGGGAATTATAGATACATGTCCCACTGTAATACCGATTGAATAGTAAATTACGAAGATAAACGGGCTTCGGACGTATCAATCGACTTTCAAAGAAGTCGTTTGATAGATTTTTAATCAGGTTCCCCTTTGAGGGAGGGTAGTTGAACCGTTTTGCTTTGAATTAGAGGGTACTTGATAGGGTTTAATTCTGTTTGTCGAGTTATTCTTAGGATTACTAAGTATAGAATTTATTATACGAGGGGAAAGACCTTTCGAGTGGAGTCATTCTTTTCTTTTATTGAATGCATGTGTAAGTAATAAGTTGACGTAAATTTGTGGCAACAAAGTTTTGATAAGTGATTTTTCGAATAATTGAATGACCCTCAATTATTCGAAAAATTGGGTATGGTTTCAAACCAAATAATGTAGTATACAGGGTGTAAAAAGACACATCACAAAGCCGTCAACTACGCATACTGTACATCTAAAAAAGTAGCTTTGCGCAAAAATTATTGCTGGGAAACGACTTTTGCATTTAGGTTTGAAAAAAAAAACTATTTTTTATTGCGCACAATGTAACGCGAACCCAGGCAAGTGGGGTTAACCCCTCAACCCCCGCGGCCAAATCCGGGTTGTCAAATTGAACCCCGACGACAACCGGGTTTGACAGCCGATTTTTTTTTTTTTTTTTCTCATTACTTTTTTTTTTTTTGTCCGACTCACCAGTGAGTCGCGGGGCTTCACAGGAACCCCGCGCCTTTGCTCTAAGCCACGTAGGTACTTGTCGGATACGTTTGATTTTCATTGCGTTTTTGTAACTGCAAATGCGTAATTTCGAAAAATCAGGTAATGTTGGTTTGGAAAAAAGTTTAATAATAACACTTGGCATTCATTTTCGTAAAAAAGTAAGAAAAAGTATTGAGGATGTGACCGTCAATATCTCCAGAACCAGTGGATTCCCAGGTATGGTCTAGTGGAAAAAATTATCCAAATAATGGGTAGAGTAGCTTTCGGCTTCGGAAACATATTTTGAGAAGTAATTATTTAAATGCTGCCAGTCTTCTGGGTACGTTTCCGGCTTACGTAGATGACAGCAATGCGGAGGAGTATTTCGACGTCTAAGTAGTCTAGTCTAGCTTTTACGCGACTGCCTTAGAAAGAGTGTAATGTTTTTGTATATTATGCATTGTTAGGTAATAAATAGTTGTGGAGGTCTGCCCCGCTTGGGCGGAGCCACGCCGTGTCCTCGTGGATACGATAGGCGGCAGCGACCTCTCGCGCCCTGCCCTGGTTCAGGCCATGGTACGGAGCGAGAGGGAATGGGAAGCCGTCTCCTCTTTCTGCGAAGCAGTAATGCTCGCGAAGGCGGAGGCGGGACGCGTGAGAGAGCACCAACAACGGAGCCCTCACGCCCTCAGCAGCAGCCGCCTCAGGAGACGCCTGGGACTTCCGGCGCCGCGAGACGATCTCCGGCCACCGTAGATCCGGGCCTGCGGACGGTGAGTAATGGGTAGCTCGCCGTCCGATTAGCAACAGGCCCGAGAGTCGACGGCGCGTAGTGTTCCACGCGCGCCTCAAAGAGTTGTCAGCAAGAGACGGGGCCCGTCAGGGCCGATGCCTGCCCGCGGGTTGAGGATAAATTCGAAACAGAGTTACCTCGCCCCTGGGCACTCAAAGGCAGGAAGGAACAGGGGTGGGTTTTAGTCAGTAAGAGTCTGACACGCCCTCCCGCTCCACCCAGAGCGGGAGAAGTCATAGGATGATTTCCCACCCCACAAAAAAAAAAAGGTAATAAATAGTTCGTTAACCTTTTCCGCGTCTAATTAGCAGATACAATAGATTTGATTTGTGTCTCACCCACTATGTGTCCACTAGACGCGGGAAAGGTTAATATTAAGATAATATTAATACATGTATTTTAAAAAATATTACTGGGAAAAGTGGAAGGAGGGAAGGGAGGCCTTTGCCCTGCAGTGGGACAGCACAGGCTCATAATAAATAATAATAAATAATTACTGGGAATATTTTTGCCAAAATACACAGCAATTACAGGACGGGCACGAGTCTTTCCCATTAATAGATCACGCACTTTTTCGTACATTTGCGACCCGCCTACCGCAAATTTCCTCATATTATTATGTATTATGCGAAACTTATAAAATTATAGGTCCTGGGAGCCTATTTAATGCTTCGCCTTAATGTAGTAACCATGTCGTGACTTTCTTTGTCATAAACCGTGATTTGGTACAAATTGTGGCAGATTATAGCTTTCCCTACAGCACTGCTTTGGTACAGGCCTAAAATGCAGCTGTTCTGAGTTTTTAGGGTCACTCGTGTGTCTGTCTGTCTGTTCGTCTGACACAGCCAAATTTTCCGAGTCTATTGGACAGTTTCATTTGAAATTTGGGACACACATGTATATCAATGACCCAAACACGGAGGTGTAACTTGAAAAAATACATTTTAAATATGGGGTCACTTTTAGGATGCAAATCGCAAAATTAAAAAATAAAGTTTTCCAAACTACGAGTCTCAAATGTATTTTAAACTGTTTTTAAGTTATTTAAATACATAAATGGACCATTTCTTCGCCTTTTTATTTCCATACAGAAATTTGTTCTCTACATGTATCAATTACAGGAAAACCTATAAAAAGTGTGTATTTAAAAAAAAACATATTTAAAAATATATTATTCGTTCGGAATCCTTTGCCGCGAGTCCGACTCACACTTGGCAAGTTCTTTTTTTCTTGTGCTTTGTATAGTATATCAGTCCCCGCGACGAATACGGGCGGCTGAGTTCCTGTTTGGGCGGTGTATTTTTCGATGTGCAGCATTTCGTGATTTTTCCAGAAAAATTTCGAAGGATTTTGTTAAAATAGTTTACAGTATCATTTTAGTCTCTATGTTATTAGGGTTGCAAGACATTACATGGTGGTGTCTTGCTGCAGAGTATTAGACGAATTTATTGTAAAGATGATTTTCTGTTTGGATGCTTGTTTAGTCGCTTGGCCAGGTCGTCGCTTGTAATTTTAAAACAGTGTAGGTACTCCTCAAGGGTACTAACCCATGCCTGTACTTATGCGTTTAATTTTGGATTTGTTAGAGATTTCGCACCTGCATGCGGGTTATTGGCTTAGCGGAATGTTTGTCGCCGATCCAAAAATAGCGGAATTGGTGATGTGACGTCATTATGGCATACAGCACAAGCACGGCGTGTGTAGGTAGGTACGGAGCAGTCACGCCTCGCGGTCACGCCGCGCAGAGCATTGTTCCGAGCCTATGTGGGCTAGTGCAAGCTAGAGGCGGTTACGGGTTTATTAAATGTTTCAAATTTACCTAGATAAAATGTTCTGGGTCTGATAGTCTGACTATGCTACTCGCATAAGCTTAACTAGACCAATGACAGTGGTCAAACGCGAGACTAATATTTGTGAAAATAAACCCAGCAAAATCTTTTGTCAAAAAGGCATCTGCAAGTAGGTAGGTTTTTTCTTTTTGTGGGTGTTGGCAATCATCCAATGACTTCTTCCATTCTGGGTGGAGCGGGAGAGGGTGTCAGACCTTTACTGACTTTTGTTTCTTCAGTTGCCTGAGTGCCCAGGTGCGCGGTAACTCTGTTTCGAATTTATCTGTGACCCCTATGCAGTATCCGCGACCCTGATCCGATTACGCAAATTATTTCACCGTTAAATAGCTATCCTGTCTCTAAGTGTCAGAGGTTGCTTTCTATTCTTGAAAATTGCACAGTTTCTGTGGAATAGGAAGCGAAACCGAGGGAAATAGTTGGTCGATAATAAAAATATAAGCATAGAAAAAAAAAAAAAATATTTTGTAGAACACCCCGGCTACTGCCTAAAAGCAACCTCATATAATAATCGTTACGGCCTACGTAATTGTAATGCCCTCCATTAAAATCAACCTACCCATAATTTGCAAAAACAAAAATTGAGTAATTTAAAAACCTCGCTAAAAATAATCGTTTTTATGTAAAACTAGCTGACCCGGCAGACTTCGTACTGCCTAATTAAATTGTAATAAAGTCCTGTCAAAATGATTTGTAATGTGACATTTTTTTGTTCCTACATATTTTATAGTCGGGGCAAAAAATTCTCCTGAACAGAACCGTCACCCTGGTGATAGGGCGTTGTGAATAAGAAATATAATTAAATAAAACATATATAAGCATTTAAAAGTAAGTAATCGCTTTATTGTTAATCATCTGAATCATAATTATTAACAAAAATCAGTTTTATTTTCATTGTAGTGCTTTGTGATATACGATGTTTTTTGTTTGATTACCTGGCGCATAGACAAACAAATCTGATGGTTTTCCAACACGGGAACAGGCAACATACAATTGACCATGTGAGAAACATGGGTTTTCCAGATTAATACCATAAACACTTAATGATTGCCCCTGAGACTTGTTTATGGTCATAGCAAAAGCAAGCCGAACTGGAAACTGTAGTCGTTTAAAGTCAAACGGCACATCAGTCGAAAGCATTGGGATGCGCGGTATGAGAACGTCTTCTCCTTTATACTTTCCTTTCAGTATAGTTGCTTCTATCACGTTGTTTAGTAATTTTTTTTATCGCTAACCGTGTGCCGTTGCAAAGACGCGGTTGGTTGATATTTCGCAACATTATAACTACCGATCCAACCTTTAATTGAAGATTGTGAGGTGGCAATCCTGGCAAATCCAGCAAGTTTAAAAATTCTGGTGGATAGTTCACTACACCATCTTGGTTAGTAGCCGAATCAACTGATTTATATATCCTTGATTCGCCTGTAATTTGTTCTTGAATTTTTAAATTTAATTCATTTACATCTATGTTTTTTGCAGCCAATATAGCTCGTTCGCTCAACCAATCATAGCTTCTGTAATTTTGAGAAACATCTGGAAACACCTTCTGAATAAGTTCATCTTTTGATCGAGTTAACTGACAAAAACTTTGAGGAAAGTTAATGCAGCCAGTCAACATGTCTATAGGAAATTTGCCATTACCAATGTCAATGAGTTGTTTAGAGAATATGTTTCCAGATTGGTCATTTTGCAACTCGACACGCATATTCTTGCTTAAATGAAGTACTTTGACATGTTTCCACAAATTGGAGGACTTTAGACATGCATTGAGTTCATCAGCTGGTGTTGATCGTGGAATCACTGGCAATGTTTGACGAAAATCTCCTGCTAATAAAATCATTGCACCACCAAATTGGTTATGATTGCTCCATAGATCTTTTAAGGTTCTGTCTAAAGCCTTCAAAGATTTTTTATGTGCCATCGTGCATTCATCCCAAATAATTAATTTACATTGCTGCAAGACCTTTGCCATTGCAGAGTTCTTCGAAATGTTGCAGGTCGGAGTTTCATTGCTTTGCATATTAATGGCAATTTTAATGCTGAATGGGCTGTTCGACCACCTTCAAGCAAAGTTGCTGCGATTCCCGACGAAGCGGGTGCAAGTGCAATTTTATTTTGTGAGCGAATCGTTGCTAATATTAATAAAATCAAAAAAGTTTTTCCTGTACCACCAGGTGCATCTAAGAAGTAAATCCCTCCAGTTTCATCATTTATTACTTTCATAAGAGTATCAAATACATACTTCTGTTGTTCATTCAACAGTGGAAGATTTGTTTGAATAAATTCTTTCAAAGTGTTGAGATCATACAGTTTTTCTCGATTCAACTCTTGGTTAAAGCATCATGCATTGGACGATTGGGCGCGGCCAGGCCTAATTGAATTAATAGTTTGTTTGACATCATCAAGCACATGTCCTCAATTGAAATCAATGCTTCGTTGTAAATATCTTCACTGATTTGTATATTTGGATTTCCCATTCTATTTCGTATTTGATACAAAATATCATCACACATATAATCTTTGTACTTGATCCACAAATCAATTGGGTTTGATGGGAAGCATGTAGATATGATTATAGAAAACAATGTTCGTATTTGATGAGCGTGTGATGATATTACAGCATCATTGAGAGTTTGATCCCAATGAGCGTCATTTTCTAGCAATTGCAAACGTTGACAGTCGGTAATTAGCATGGTTTGTAGCATTTCGGGTTCCTCTACCTAAATTGCTTCGTCTAATAGGAGGCATATCTATATTATAGATTATTGTATCACATGCAATAATTAGTGATCATACTCGTAGGTGACTAAACACTGCACAAAAACTTTTTTACTAAAAAATAGAACCGACTTCCAAAAAAAGTGCAAAATAACTTTAATTTCGGAAGTCGGTGTTCCTGTTTCGTGTCTTCGTTTTTTGACACCGACTTCCGAAATTAAAGTTATTTTGCACTTTTTTTGGAAGTCGGTTCTATTTTTTTGTAAAAAAGTTTTTTATTTTTCACTTTTTAGTTGTGGCTCCCCATTAAACTGTGTTAACAATTCATAGACATACGATAGCAGCAATTGCGGTTGATTTGCTGTCAATTTTTGAAGAGTTCCGTTGTCTGTCTCCGAAACCCATCATCAGATCTTTTTGAAATTTAAATGGGACCATTTCGGAATAAACCCCTTTCGAACAAAAAAAGAATTTTGCAAATCCGTCAATATATGACAGAGTTATGCCCGAACATACATTCCGAATTGATAACCTCCTCCTTTTTCGAAGTCGGTTAAAAACACGATATAGGTACAAAGTTTCGTGTATCAGTTGACAAAACCAAACTCAGTAGAGTAGGTAACCGAAAATCCAAGAAAAACAACACTGACATTGACAGTTTGTGGTTGTTTCAACTTTTTTTTAATTTGATATGACTTGGAGTCAAATCCTTCAAGAGATCCTTCGTTCTTATGCATTTTAAAGTAAAACAAATGAAATAATATCGCGAAGCCGATCAAATTGATTGATTGAATTTGAACTTTGTACAGCGGTAATAAAGTGCAAATTGACTCTTTGACGTTAGGAACATACCTACATTGTTTAATCAACAGTGAGTGCTTGTAATTTAATATGAACTTTATACAATAGCAATAAAGCTCAAATTTACTCTACGTTTTAGTTAGAAAACGTTTGTATGGGAAAAAGAAAAGGGCTGTTTTAAGGGTTTTTCCGGCAATTATTAGAATTTTTCTCGCCGTAAAAACCATCTTTGAACTTCAACGAACATTTAAAAAAAAGAATTGGCCAAATTGGTCCAGGCGTTGTTGAGTTATGCGCTTACCAACACATTTTGCGATTCATTTTTATATTATAGATACATTGGAAATAAAATAACATTTCATTTTCTGTGTTAACTTTATCTATCAGCCATAATTTCGTGCTCGTGTACCATGAGCAGAGGATTCAGTCGGTGAATAAATATTAACATGCAATAATTAAGATTTTCATATTTCTCGAATCCCAGATTTCTTGCGTTCTCAGTCACTGCGACGAAAACGGAGTACGATTTCAATTATATGCTTCGGTAATCTTCGTCTGTATTTGAAGTAAGGAGTTTTTATACTCATGTTATCTGCTTTTTTCATGAAAACAATGTCTCGACCTCAGAATGGTGAACAGTGTTTGAGTAATGTTGTGCATAAAAACTTTTTGGTATGTAAGGCTACCCGGTTACGTTTAAAAAGTTTTTTAGGATGCCATAAAATTAAAAAAAGAAAACAGCGATTGACAGTTCATGTTTTGGAGGGAAGATAATATATTTTTGTACATACACTTCTGGACACATCTATTGGCCCACCTTGTATTTTCAGTTTCGTTTGGTCCTAGCTAAAATTTTATATTAGGTCGAGCAAAAAGTTTTTATGCAGTTTTGAACCTGGCACATTCACAATTTCATTCAATAGTTTTGGACAGACAATTTGGAGCCTGTTTGTTGATATCAAACAATGGAATACTAAGAAAACTTGGTTTTATTGGTTTACTTGGATTTAATTCTTGAAAAAGTGATTGATATCTTTGGTTTTGCAACAAACATTACTTATTCTTAACATTAAGGTGAGGTTCTATCAATAATCTATGGATACTTCACCTGAAGTCGCCGCCCAAGCTGTGGCACTTATTCAGGCCGGACACAGCCAAAGAAACGTGAGTAAGAAACTCAACTTAATTTAAGTCGATCTGCGGTCCGAAATGTTTATCGGAGGTATCTAGAGACTGGCGGCTTTGTTCGTCGCCAAGGAAGGCCACGATCTCGGGTCACAACTGAAAGGCAGGATCGATTCATCGTGACGACCAGCTTGAGAAATCGTCACCTTACCTCCATTGAGATACAAAACCAACTTCGCGACTTCCACGGAGTATCTGTGAGCGCTCGCACTGTTCGGAGAAGGTTAAAAGAACGCGATATGGTACCACACAAGCCAGCTAATGGGCCCAAACTAACGCGAGCCCTACGAACAGCGCGCCTTCATTTCGCACGCAGTCATTTAAATTGGACACAGCAAGATTGGAGCCGTGTACTCTTTTCTGATGAGTCTAAAATTGTGTTACATGGCAATGATGGAAGGAAGAAGGTCTACCGACGTAAGGAAGAGCGTTTCGCACAATGCTGCTTTGAATAGAGGGTTGCTTATGGCGGTGGCTCATGGACTGTCTGGGGCGGTATATCCGCGAGCGGCAAAACTCAACTTGAGGTTGTTACAGGACCACGGCTGCCAACATTAAATGCTGAAAGGTACATTCGTGAGTGCTTAGAACCTCACGTGATACCATACGCGGACTATGTGGGCCCAAATTTCCTTTTTATGCATAATAATGCAAGAGCCCACGCGGCCGGCATCGTGAGGGAATATCTTCGGGATGTGAACATCACAGTTATGGACTGGCCAGCCAGAAGCCCAGACATGAACCCCATTGAGCACATGTGGGACGAGCTAAAAAGACGTGTTAGGGCTCGTCAGCCAGTTGCCCAGACGATGCAGGAAAACTGCCATAGAAGAGGAATGGGAAATGATCCCTCAAAATTTCATAGAGTGGTTGATAAACTCTATGCCTAATCATATGAGAGCTATGGTAGATGCCCATGGAGGCAACACGCGTTATTAAATTAAACCTTTATTTGATAAAACATGTTTTTTATTCAAAAATCAATTGCCTTTAACAAGGCGCATATCCGACTTGTTAGGCGTAGCTCCATGTCGTATGGTATTCTGAATTCAAATTTAAAACAATACGATCGAAAAAGATGGTAAAATGTATCAGGTTTTAAATTATATATTATTTCGGTAGGGGCCATCGAAACCTAAACTCTAAGGTGGGCCAATAGATGTGTCCAGAAGTGTATTTATAAACAACAGTTTTTCATTGTTTTAATTAACAGTCCTTGAACTGAATACAAGAAATTATTTAATATAAAGATTTGAAAATAGATAAAGTGAGAATTTTAGGTATTGTTTAGCTGTGAATTTGTAAGGTTACACTGTAAACAGACAAATGGGTAAGTTCTAACCTTATTTTCATTGAATTTATTAGTTTACCGACATAAATTGAAAACGAATTTCTATTTAGATGTTGGAAATTATACAAAGGCAACTGGCAGACGGAAACTAAATGAAATTTCGTGAATATTTTACGGCCATCAATGCAGTGAAGAGTGAGATACTAACAAAATACCACGAAAAGTTTAGTGATGATTATATCCTATCCACCATAATAACTTACTCAAAAGTACTTACCTACAACGCTAATAATAAATAATTTATTGACGATTACCGCATAACCATGAAATGTTTCGTCGATAGTTTTTATGATCTTCGCGAGCAAAAACATTGACCTCAAGTTGTTATCGCTGCTGAGGTTTATGCAATAAGTTTAACATTTATTTTGTTTTTATTATTGCTTCAATGCGCCATCACGAGAGTAAATAAACTACTTACCTACTTAAATAATGCTAGGACTAGCTTTTGCCAGCGGTTTACCCTTGGAATTACTACTTCCCCTATTATGAATTATAACCTATCATCATCTTCCTGCCCTTATCCCATGTTACTTGGGGTCAGCGCAACACGTTTTTTTCTTCCATTCTGTCCTGTCAGCCGTCACGCTATCACTAACTCCCTTTCCTTTCATATCACTCCTCACACAATCCATCCATCTTTTCTTTGGCCTCCCACTCCCTCTCCATCCATCCACATTTATATTCATAACTCTTTTAGTTACATGTGTTTCATCCCTCCTCTTCACATGACCATACCAAAATAAGCGGTTCCCTTTCAACTTTTCTGTGACTGGCGCCACTTTTAAACTACCTCTAATGTACTCATATGAATTATAACCTATGCTCTGTAATAATAATTATATAAAATTCAAATTCTAAACCGCTGGTCCTAGAGACATGAAATTTGGAAGGTGTGTTCTTTGTGAAGAGTAGGTATCTGATGTGAAAGAATTTTTCGAAATTCAACCCTTACAAGGGTGAAAAAAGGGTTGAAAGTTTATAACGGGCGAAGTATTAACTACACGCGGGCCAAACCGCTGGCAGAAGCTAGTTCCAGACCAAAGTCTATCTCTATGCCAAATTTCATCCAGATCCGTACAGTCGTTCTGGCGTGATTGAGTAACAAACATCCATTCAAACTTTCGTTTCTATACTGTTAGAAATAGGATTCATTTTGAGTTTGTATTTTTTTTGCGTTGCTGAAATTGAAAATTCTATCGCACAGTCCACTGCAGTGTTCATAGTATTTCCCTATATTAAATAGTTACGTCCGCATTCGTTTGTGTCTCACGTCAAACCAGAAAGCGTTTTCACCAGCATGCGGCTGACATTTCGGGCCCCACACGTCCGTATCCGCCACTGACGCTGCTAAAAACACCGTTTTTTAGTTTTACCTTTTGACACGGCTCGCATTTTTATAGTGATTACATTTTTGTATGACACTCCATTTTTGTCACTTTATGTCCATGTGTCATTTTGTTACGCAACATACATAAATATTGGCGTATGTTAAAACACAAGTTTTGTTTGTGTTTTGTTTGTCGTGTTTAACTTTTGTTTTTCGGACGGATTAGGCCGAATTTCGGTTGTAGTTATGACTTTATTAGTTTTTCGTGGAAAAGGATGCCGGTAGCGGATTATGGAGGCTGTTATGAGTTTTGGGGTTCTAAGTTATAAATTGGTTCGGGAAAAAGTTTATTGACGTAAATCTGATGCTTTTAGGTAGGATATTTTTTATCCTAAATAAGGATTAAAGCGACAATAGGTACGTTAGTACAAATAATGGCTTAGAATTTTCGAATTATTTGTAGTTACCAGAATGAGTATTATTTAAGAGGAAGTCTGAAAACGTGGCATCGCTGACTCAAAATTTGTGTGGAAATCGGTTGTCGTGGTATGGGCATGTGATGCGGAGGAAAGAAGAAAATGTCGTGAGGAAAGTCTTGTGTATGGATTTGGATGGCTATAAGAGTAGGGAAAGTCCAAAGAAAAGATGGATGGAGAGTATATATATATGTCTATAGAGATGGTCTATAGAGATGGCGGCTAATAGAGAAGTATGGAAGAAAAATATATGTTGCGCCGACTCCGAATAAATTTGGATAAGGGCAGGCGAATGATGATTTGTAGCTACCAGTTTACCTATATAATTATATTATGCTACACAAATTTCTAAATACCCACGAATGCATATTCGACTTACTTAGATGGACTGCATATTCCATCTTAACATTTAAGCTAATTTTATGTAGCACGTTCAAGAAATAATTCATTACAACCGCTTACAAAAGAACGTAGTCAATATCACAGCTTTACTAAGAATTTGTATTGTCCAAAACTGAACAAAAGCCTCCTTATAATCATAAAAGACATTTTATGGACCAACACATGGCGAGCAGGCCGACAACCGACATATTTTGTCATGTCAATACTTTTGCCAATAAGCTGAGCCTGTGACAAAGCCCTTTTATTTATCTTAATCTTTTAGGGACGGCATCCGTCACGCCAATTAGAGGCACAATAGGCCCATTATTGCGAAGTCATCACGATCCCATATATTACACGACCATTAGTCATCTACATCTGATAAGAATAATAAGAACTCATCCATTGGTTGGCTGACTCATCCATCTTTTTGCATACTCCTGAGAAACAGGCAATGGTAAAGGTACAAAGAAGTATCGATAATAGAGATGGATCGATAATGGAACGCAAGTCATAGATATAGATCGGTTTTTTGATTAGACTTGAGTCGGGTCTGCGTTTGTCAATGCTAATTTGGAATACTTAGTCTGAATGTGATGCGGTGTTCCCTTGAAAAAGGTTTTTGAGCATGACTTTCAAATTTCATGTAAGGTTGCTAAGATTTTTGACTAATGGAAATAGTGGAGCCTAAAACAGGTAATATTTTGTATAAATTAAGATCAGAGATTTTTTTTAGGATTTCAAAAGGTCGAATGAAAAAATGAAACCCACTCGTTTGCCCGTCTGCCAGTTCGTCTGTCACAGCCAATTTGCTCCGAATCTTCTAGGCCGATTGAGTTGAAAGGTACTCGTACACATATGAATATATCTATATATCCGTGACCCAAACGCAGACGTGTAACGTAAATAAAACAAATTTAGGTTTCGGGGGTCACTTTTAGGGTGAAAACCGGAAAATAAAGTTTTTTTTTCAAATTCTACCGTGCGACATATCAAATGAGGCGTATTGCGAGGGTCTGAAGTCAATATTTTTCATAATTTTAAAATAGTTAGTTTTAATATAAAATAGACGAAAATTGACTATTCTCCCCCATTTTTCTCCAAAACTACTCAGTCTAAAATTAAAAAAAAAATGCAGAAAATAGTTCATCACTCAGAGATTATAGGAAAACGCGCGTGATTCCGACTCGCATTGGCCAGTTTTTGCCAATATAAGTAAATCACAGCAACATATTTTTGCAAAATAGACCTGATACAGCGATCCACACAAACATGGACACTGGACAGGAAGATTTAAATGCCATGAGTACAACTGCAACCAGTGCACATCGGTAATAAATACCGATTCATTTCCACCAAAGGCACGCGGATTATTTTGTTATGTCATTTGTGGACCAAATAACAATTCGTTCAGTCCAATATGCATGTTTTTTACTTCCAGCCTGTGCAGGTTCAGATGTGATGGCCTCTAGTATTTTTTGTTAACAATTTGGCCACAATTCACGGGAATCGGTTCAAATATTTAACCATTACGTAGGCTCAGGTGTTTGTGATACATGCACATCATTATTGAACGCACACGAAGGGAATAGCATTTGTCTCGGCTTGAATGTTTATCGCTAATATTCCACACTATATGCTACTATATTTTTCTTATACACAAAACGCCTTCGCTACAGAAAGAATACACAGACTTGGGAATCTGTCTGCGGGAGATAAGAGACAGCAAAAGGAACTGGGTCGCTGTACGTACACACACTACATACATATTTCATGTGTTTACTATTTTAAATTAAAACCCGAGTACTTGATATTGCAAGTCGTTATTTCAGGCGTCATACAAAGCCCGCGGCGCGGTAGGTACTCGGTTATTCGCTTAAGTGCACCGCGCTGAAATATAGGACGTGTTGTGTAGTATTACGGCTTTTCCCACAGGCAAGCACGTTGTAAATATGTTTTAAAATAAATATAATAATCTTGATTAAAAAGCTGTTGTTGTAAATAACAGTCGCGAATCGCGTGTGTATGTGGAGACATAAATTGTTATCCGTTGACTTGAATTTAAACTATAACCTCATGTTAATAGAAATACAGGGTTTTACGGAATGGTGTGGTCATATTTTAAGAACCGGTTCTGCCCATGGAAATGAACAACTTTCTCTAAGAAAAAATAGAAAATTTCCAAAAAAAAAAATAGACTTTCCATACAAAGTTATCATCAGCTGATCAATATTTGTATGGGAGGTACAATTTTTTTTTGAGAATTTGTTCAGGTTTTCTTGAAGAAATTTGTTCATATCGATGGGCAGATGCAGTTCTTAAAATATGACCACACCTTTCCGTTACACCCTGTAGAAAACTTCATAAAAAGAAGCTTATGCATTGCAGTGGAAATATTAGAGGGGGTTATTTTGAGGGAGGGGGGGGGGGTATTTTTGATACAAAACTCAAAGGGGAATCTTCTTTTGTGTTTTATAGATAGAAACGATATTATCAAAGAGCGATCAAATCACTTGAAATGCGGAGGGTCAATATCAGTTAGCAGTCCTGCCCTATCAATGGGAAAACTTTCCTCGAATGAATGGGCTACTCTTCGTGTCATGAGGGTTATTCAACACAACCAATGGGCTTTCACAAAGCAAACCCTCACTAATCACAAAAAGGTAGAAGATACACGCTCATTTGTTTTATGTTAAGCCCTATATCTTCTGTATGCCCAGCATAATCCATAAATTCATTAGCTTGTATCAAAGGGAGCAGTTCAAACTGATTTCATATATTTACTTTCACAGTTTCACTTGTCACGTACGGTTAACAGCGGCGGTTAGTTCCCCAAGTTTTCCCATTAAACTTGTTGTCCCAACTTATTGATATATTTACCAAGTTTCGAATTAGTTTAGCACTTTTAACACTACGCCCGAATACGCCTAAGTGTTGAGACTCTTAGGATTGCGGTGGATAAATTTTATATGATTTGTTGGCGATCGGAGGATTTATTTCGATGATTCTTTCGTTTCTTTTGGGAATGTTGTTGTTTATTATTCCGGAAAGTTCTAAACACCAATTTAAGATTGATAAATTATCTACCACTAACTATTTTTCTAGTATTTTAATGCTGGATGGATTATTGAAACCCCGCAGCGTAACGATATCAATTTTAAACTTACCTACTTCTATTCTAAGCGAGTTTTGAACGTTTGAGGTAGTTTTGGTATTAAAACTTTAGCCAGGTAGAGATTAAAGCATAGTTTACCGATGTAGGTTAGAAGAGATTTTCAGTATGATTTACTAAATCTTGTATATAGATAAAACAAAGTCGGGGTATTTACACCATTTATGACTCGAGAATAGTTGGATTTTTCTCGCATTTTTGTGATCTTTCATTAGTTAGATTTGTCTTTGCCCCGAACAGCAGAATAACTACTAATATAGGTACCGAAAAAGTCACGAAAAAAATATGAAGATAGTTAACTTTCTCATACATTTTGATAATATCTCGAAACCAGATTAATTTATTGATTCTGAAGCGGTACGAAGTTCGCCTGGTCAGCTAGTGAACAATAAATACGTAGTCTAGTTTTAGGAGCTTTTAGCAAGCCTGTCAGTTTTCATATTCATGTTTTTTCCGCAAAAATGTGGTCTGTCCCGCGTCTCACTTTGCTGAAGCCGCGTCCAACCAGGTACTGAGGGACCAGCGCAAAGATAAACAGATTTCTATACGTTCCCGGGGCGTTTTAACTCCAAACAGTATTAAACTAGTAGCTGCAGAACAGAAAAGGCTTCTGGATCGATAGCATAACTCTTGCGTCTGGTATTTCACTACTACGATAGTGTTTGATATAAAGCTTTATTTAGAACTAGCGACTCGTCCCGGCTCCCCACGAGTACAAATTTTACACTTAAACTTTCCTCGTGAACCACTCCGTCTATTTGTGAAAACCGCATGAAATTCGTTCAGTAGTTTTTGAGTTTATCGCAAGCAGACAGACAGACACTCGGCGGGGAACTTTGTTTTATAATATGTTGTGACAAAGCGGTCTATTATTAGAACAGTGTTGCAAAAAGGTCACGTGTGATTATGTGGATAATGTGAAATTTATTCCGCTGTTTCGGAAAGGTGTTCAATATAATTATTCCGTTGTCAAATCTCATATTTCGACTTTTGTGATTAGATTTCTATTATTTACATTGTGCTGATCAAAGACCAGTCGTTCTAAAATTGAATGAGAACGTAACACGCTCTATGGAATGGGGTTTAAGTATTGAATCACGTGACGTTCTGTGTGTAGTTCCTGCCAAACCCCTAGTGAACATTTAGTGTTATGACGCGAATTCGTAATGAGAAAAAACTCCCTTAGTTGAATAGCAATTTAAATTAAACCGTCATCAACGAATTAACAGCCTTATTAAAAAAAAAACTCGATAACCATATGCTTAATTTAAATATCTACTGATTAGCGGATTCTAAATACAAATACTTCATTAAAAATTTTAAATTAGGAACCTAATCAGTGTTTAAAGTAATGAGATCGTTACTCTTTTATTAAAAGCTTTTTAACCGGCTTCGCAAAAAGGAGGAGGTTCTATGTTCGAGTGTATGTATATATTTTTTTTATGTATGTCCACCGATTTCTCTGTCAGTTGTGGACCGATTTTCAAAATTCTTTTTTTATCCGATAGAGTATACTCCAGAGGTGGTCCCATAATATATTATCGAAAATACTTTAGCGATTTTTGAAAAAATCGACAAAAACAAAAAATGTGTATTACGTACATGACGTTTTGGTCTCCTCCAATTACGAGTATGTTCAAATTCCATGTTCCTTGTTGTTGGGGTTATCAATTCGGACGTAACTTTAATATTTAGTTTTAGTTCTGGGGTATAACAACTTTTTAGTGAAAAAATATAAAATACTTAAATAAAAAACTACCAAAAAAGAAAATACATTTAAAAATGATAAGTCGGTGTCAATTAACGAAGAAATAAAATGCAACCACTGTTTCCGAAATTAAAGTTATTTTTCAATTTTAAGTGTATTTTCTTTTTATTTAATGCACTTAATTTCTGCAATATCTTTAGGTATGTATGTACCTATGTAAGTATGTATGTTCGAGTCAAATTTTAAGTGTATTTTCTTTTTATTTAATGCATTTAATTTCTGCAATGTTTTTAGGTATGTATGTACCTATGTAGGTATGTATGTTCGAGTCAAATCTTGCAAACTGAATTAGAACCTCTTTCATGGTAAGCATGACCAGAATCGACATCTAAACAAAGGAACTCTTCTATGCTGAAAAGCACGGACACGTCATTTTGTGTACACATATATTTGTGATAGCCGGTATAAAAGCTTGTTTAAAAATGTATTTTAACTATAAACTTATATAAATCAGGCTGAGTGCAATTTAAAACAAATCAAACCACTAGCTATAAAATTATTACGTAAGTAAATGTTCACCTAACGTGTACGCTCTATGTTTGTCTTTAATTTAATTACTAATTATATCCGTAGTCATGTAGCAGCAGCAAGATATCCTAATCAAATGGGAAAGCAGCATCGAAGCACTCAACCACCATGCTAAGTAGTCAAACGGAGCTGCCTCTGTAATTGAAATCAGCTGGCTAGCTAAATAAACATTGGACATTATCAAGTTTTACAAGGTGGACGACCACACAAAAATAAAAACCCGGCCTAGTGCGTGTCGGACTTCGCATGTTTAGGGTTCCGTACCTTATGAGGGAAATAATAAACAGTATCACCAAATTTCAAGTTCTTCGTCTCAGTCAATGGGAAGTTAAAAAATTCTTTGGATTAAAATTTTGTGACAGGTGTGGGACAGACAGATGGACAGACTGACAGACTAACAGACTGACAGACTGACAGACTGACAGACTGACAGACTGACAGACTGACAGACTGACAGACAGACAGACTGACAGACTGGCAGACTGGCAGACTGACAGACTGACAGACTGACAGACTGACAGACTGACAGACTGACAGACTGACAGACTGACAGACTGACAGACTGACAGACTGACAGACTGACAGACTGACAGACTGACAGACTGACAGACTGACAGACTGACAGACTGACAGACTGACAGACTGACAGACTGACAGACTGACAGACTGACAGACTGACAGACTGACAGACTGACAGACTGACAGACTGACAGACTGACAGACTGACAGACTGACATACTGACAGACTGACAGACTGACAGACTGACAGACTGACAGACTGACAGACTGACAGACTGACAGACTGACAGACTGACAGACTGACAGACTGACAGACTGACAGACTGACAGACTGACAGACTGACAGACTGACAGACTGACAGACTGACAGACTAACAGACTGATAGACTGACAGACTGACAGACTGAAAAACAGACAGACAGACAGACAGACTGACAGACTGATAGACGGACAGACGGACAGACTGACAGACTGACAGACTGACAGACGGACAGACTGATAGACGACAGGGTTTTTTTTTAAATTTATTTAGTGTGGGCAATCATCAAATAACTTCTCCCGCTCTGGGTGGAGCGGCAGGGCGTGTCAGACTCTTGCTGACTAAAACCCAGCCGAGTTCCTTCAGTTGCCTGTGTCAGGATCGCCAGTAACTCTTTCAAACACTCCCGCAACCCTAGCAGGGTGATCAGCAGGCGTATTCGCTAACTCAGTTGACATCAATTTGATAGGCACTTTGCCGTACATTGCTGCTTTGACGTATAGGAAAACCGTAGTGCCTATTATAATCGATGTCCACCGCGCAATGTACTGCATAGTGCCTATCTAACTGATGTCAACTGAGTTAGCGAATACACCTGCAGGGCCCCGTAGTAAAAGTTGTTCAGAATTATGAGTATTTCCAGTGGTTTTTTTTTTTCATTTATTGTTGTCTCCACCTTGTAAAGTGGGTTACATTTCTATAATTCATAGCAGTTACTTCACACCACCAATTTTACCTTCAATGATCTCCTGCGGCACACATTTTTTATTTATCACTCCATTCCGAAACGTGGTAAGCAGAATTCCCAGCGGCGCCATACACTTATTTGGTTCACAGCGCTGGTATTTTGGAAATGACAACAAAATTAACCTTTCCACGTTATTAGACGCATGCAACTGCCGGTCCCCTGTTAAAATAGCGTGACGTATGCGCACAATAAAAACGAGGTGTCATAATAAAATTCTAATGGAGTTTCTGAGAAAACAAGCATTATTTTATACCAAGAACCACTGCGAACAGTTAGCTGTTCTTAATTACATACATAGAGTTATTAACTACAAAATTCGTTTCGGCTTCGCGACATTTTTATGAAACGTAATTCCAACTTAGTGCTACCTACAAATTACAAACTTGCTGTATTTCAAAACTTCCTGTATTTTACAGGAGTCGCATTGGAATTGAATTTTAGCGAAACTTTAATTAACTCGCTAGTTTTTGATGGTGGTCTCAGGATTAAAATCTAAAGGCGGTACCGCGGTGTCTAGCAAAATTGCGCATAGACGGAACAAATTAGAAGAGCGCAATAGACTCGACTCTTTAGCATAAAAGTGTGAATAAAATTGAGTTTTTTTTTTGCAATACCGCTTGCTTTAATAAATATTGCGGTGAGCACGTTTTCAGTATCGCAATCAGAGCCTGAAAACGTCATTAAGATATACCATTTCATAACTCGATAACCACACAAATACATAACTCGGACTATAACGAATTTAATCATAGTTATCTATACCTACAGCTCACTATTGAATATCAATTAATTAGTAAACACCATTAGAGACCGATCTTGGGTTAGAACATAAAAGCTTTTCTCGATCATCGCGTAGATAAAGGCATCGAAATCAACTAATCAAATAATTTTTGAGTTAGAAGGAATTACTTCTCTATTATGTTTGTCAAATTGTAAAAGTTATGTTTTCGCGGGCATCCAATGGATGCGAGACTCACAGGACTGGGTGTTGTGGTCACACTTGGGTGAGGCATATGTTCAGCAGTAGACGTCTTACGGCTGAAATGATGTTGATGGTGTTTATAAAAGGTCATCTTCGCAAATATTGAGGCCATAAAAAAAAACTATATACAGGGTGTAACAAGACACATCACAGAGCCGTTAACTACGCGTACTGTACGTCTAACCAAGTAGTTTTGCGCAAAAATTATTGCTGGGAAACGACTTTTATTTTTAGGTATGAAAAATAAAACATTTTTTATTCCGCGCAATGTAACGCGAACGCAGATAAGTGGAGTTAAACCCCGCCCCTTTGCTCTAAGACACGTAGGTACTTGTCGGATACGTTTGATATTCATTGCGTTTTCGTAACTGCAAATTCGTAATTTCGAAATTTCGAAAAAGAATTGAAAATTCAGGTAATGTTTGTTTAGAAAAAAGTCTAGTAATAACACTTAGACTTCATTTTCGTAAAAAAGTAAAAAAAAAAAATAACGACTTTGACCTTCAATATCTCCAAAACCAGTGGTTTCTCAGGTATGGTCTAGAGGAAAAAAATGATCCAAATTGTCGAAGAAACTGTCTTTTTACTCCCCATATAGCTACTTTACCCACTATTCCCGAGTGCCATGGATATGTTTCATGATAAAACATACAGCCGAAGTCGCGGGTAGAAGCTACCAGAAGATATCGTTATTTACGTAGTCAAGGTGTAAGCTCTCCTATTACCTTTCTGCATTGCATTGCTCAAAGCAGTCACCTGTATACCAAAACAGACAAACAACATAGTTCATATTGGTCGTTCGTAGTGCATTCAGCTTTGCTCGCTCCTATGCGGTGTACTGCATGCATTGCCGCCGGGAATTGATACCCCTCCAAAGCAACTGCTTATTTCGCACGTACTCGTAAACTGTGAACATGAGTAGGTATGTGTCAAAGGCACAGATGAGTTATTGGAATCATAGCAACGCTTGACGGACGGATTTGTAAAGCTTATGATACAAGCAGGGTGTATTGCATCATCATCATCTTCCTGCCCTTATCCCATGTTACTTGGGGTCGGCGCAATACGGGTTTTTCTTCCATTCTGTCCTGTCAGTCGTCACGCTATCACTAACTCCCTTTTCTTTCATATCACTCCTCACACAATCCATCCATCTTTTCTTTGGCCTCCCTCGCCCTCTCCATCCATCCACATGGCATAATCAGCCTTTTAAAGTTGCCACTGTTGGGACACAGGTCTCCTCTCTGCGAGTGGGAGTGGGCTGTAACTGTAATCCACCACATGGGTCTAGTGCGGATTGGTAGTCTATATCACATGTCTTCGAATATTTGGTTCTAGGACTTGTTCGGTTTTCTCACGATGTTTTTCTTCACTGTTTTGAGAACAATTTATGAGCAGGGTGCGAGTAGCGCAAATAGGGAATTATCCTGTTTTAATTTTTGTACAATATTTTATATGAAACCACAAATAGAAATCTTTTTATGTAAACAGTATCAAAATTAGTCATAAAATGAAGCACCAATTAGCATTTCAAATTCTGGTTTGAGGAAGAGTGAGGGCGTGGTGGGAACATCTCGTTATCTCTTTTTTAGGCGCGTAATCTAATAACGGTGACGACACATGGCAGTTTATGCATCCTTTTTCTGTTAGAATAGACGGGGGAAACTGTCAAATCACAGTTTCCCCTTCCACCAGATTGGAAAAGTAATTATGTAATTTTGAACGAATTTGAAAATACTCTGTGGAAAAAAATTGACAAATATTATGTAAAAAGGTAGTTAACCTTTTTCCCGCGGCTTCGTTTATGCGGCCTATCCTACGGGAACCGTGTCTATGACGCTTTCTATCAGTGAAATTATTTTCACAATTATTGGATCAATATTTCCTGTGATTATCTTTTACAAACATTAACAGTTTGACCTGTTTATAAATGTAATTATGGTGCTTTCTTTTTAATCTGTTTGCTACCTTTTGTGGACCAAACTACTAAGCTAGTTTATTAGACTTTGAGGTAGAGCTGAGCGAAGCGTATCGTTTCATCTGAGACTTCGTTTCAACAAAGCTTTTCATTGCCGAAAATTACCACTTCATTGCTTGCTTTTAAGTACCATAATTGTTCTTTTAACATACATACAGTTTTATATTTTAGTATAGTTCCACAACAGTAACCTAATGACGGTTGCGATTTTTTTTTTTTTTTAAATTTATAATTATTGCCTTTGTCCCTTTGGGTTCAGAATGTTGGGCCACAAAAGGGATGAATGAAAAGTAATTGCATGCAGCTGAGATGAGAATGCTAAGAGTGATGTGTGGTGTTAAGAGCATGGATAGAATTAAGAATGAGTAAATAAGAGGGAGTCTGAAAGTGGCACCGCTGACTGAAAAGTTGTGTGGAAATCGGTTGTCGTGGTATGGGCATGTGATGAGGAGGAATGAAGAAATGTCGTGAGAAAACTCTTGTGTATGGATGTGGATGGCTATAAGGGTAGGGGAAGGCACAGAAACGATGGTTGGACTGTGTGAAGCAAGATATGGGTAAAAGGGAGTGACTACAGTGATGACGACTAATAGAGGAATAAGGAAGAAAAAGACATGTTGCGCCGACCCCAAATAAATTGGGATAAGAGCAGGAGAATGATGATGTCTTTGTCACTTCAGCGGTCAAGAGCAATTTAACGATACCTCATTTGATAAAATCCATTCAGCCGTTTACACTACAGGGCGTGCCAAAGAAATAGACATACAAACAACATAGTCTCGAAACACATTACCCTCCTTCTGGGTCAGTCGGGTAAGAAGTAAATCCCGTCTCTTTGCACATGTTAATTCTACATCCCTCAGTAGACATTTCATCGAGAATACACGGTGTTCAACAAGGGTATCCTTGATACGGGTTCCTACACGTTAATAAATCAAATATATCCGTACAGATTAACTGAATTAAGCTGGCCAGGAGTTGATCCATGATTCAGACTTAGTGTTATATTTAATTAAGAAGTTCTTCTATTCCTTGGGGATTCCTTTCCTTAGCTGGTGGAAGTTGAACAAGGTACTTATATGACTTTTTGTACAAGACTGAGTGCAGCTAGTGGATATAGTTAAGTATCCACCTTACCTTGTTAGTCTAACTTTGCTTACTTAGGTACATATTATCTCGTTTCACCAACTGTACAAAGACGAATTTCAAATCAACTTTGTATTTGAGTATCGTCCACTTACTGGAAATTAATTTATGTTAGTACAAGTCACAAATTCATCACTTGAATAAAGGAAAGACAAGTGATGCGTGATAGGTTGTTGTAAAGGTATTCAACCAATCACAGATATCAGAAAACAGCTAGTCGACTCTTTACGGGACCAGAGGGCTGGAATTTTTTTTTGCCAACAAATCAGCATTGCTATTCAACGTCGCGCAATGCTGCCAGCGTTCTGGGCATTTTTCCTGTTGACAACGATGTGGATGACTTTTTTGATGCCCAATGAGTTTTATCGGTTTGTATATAAACCTTTTAAGTTATTTACTGGTTTAGTTGTGTTGTGTTTAAGTATATTCCGTTGTAAATAATCGTATGTATAATTAATCGTTGTAATACTGTGATTATAAACAGTAGTAAATAACCTGAATAATCACAACAGCTAACGCGCGTTTGACAATTTTTCGATGAGTTTCGATCCAGAAACTATTATCTCGTTCCACCAGCTGTACAAAGACGAATTTCAAATCAACTTTGTATTTGAGTATCCCCCACTTACTGGAAATTAATTGGACATGAGTGTCTGGATTTTAACGTTCAAGTCATCTACGATTTCGTAAAAACACGATAGACTATACTTGCCAGTCTTCGTGTGGTAAAGCATAAAACTGTAAAATTAATTGACAAATTGAGCACAGTCAATCCACAAATCCCAGTCATTTGAGCTTTTCATCGTCATTACCCGCTATTAAAGTTAAAAGCTTCCACGGTTTTGATAAGGCACTCGTGAGCCCCTTTTTATGAAGGTGGCTTTTATTGTGATTTTCTTTGGATTTCAGTATTGCCTTGTCGTACAAAGGAGTTTAGGTATGCTGAGAATGCTTCACGAGTTTTCGCTGAACAGTTGGCTTTCTAAGTGCCTTGGTGTTGCGATCTTATTCGTTTGAAGTGTCTTATTTTGTGTTTTATTAAGAATAATCATGCATAATTCGCTAATAATATTTAAAAAAAAAAACTATATCAACCTATTTATTGGTTGCATATAGTTTTTTTTAAACAAAGTCGGTTTAGTTATACCATTTATAAATCAAGAACGGCTGGACTGACTTTATGATATTTGATTTTTTCGATTGATCTCTGCCCTGAATAGTAGAATAACAATTAATTAAAACATGGCAAAAACTCACGAAACAGTTTTTGAAAAAAAATTTTTTTTTCTTTACATTTTGTTGCCCTCACAGAGAGGAGGCCTCAGCAGTGGCGACAATAAATGGCTGATGATGATGATGATATTTTGTTAGGAATGGCTTTTTTGATGACATCTCGAGAACGGATTCATTTATTGATTTTGAGGCGGTACAAAGTTCGCCAAGTCAGCTAGTTAAATATAGAAATGAAGATCAAGTTCCTTTCAATCAAAATCCTTAACTTCTATTTCAAAATGGGACCACAAAAAGCCTTTACAATCCAAAATGAAGACTTATACCGAAGTTGATTCACCAACCGTCAAACACAAATACGTCAAGGATTGCCATTCGCAACACAGTGTCAGGTTGCTAGTAGGATTTCAAGCTATGGTGACCCGATTCCGTGAACCGAGTCACACACCGTGCTGAGAATGATAAGTAACCGCATTGGTTTCTTTCACGGCCGTATGACTGCTATAAAATATTATTGTTTTGTCACGATCACGACGATGTCTTGCCGTAGGTAGAGAAGTGTTGTTTGCTTGAAGCATCGTCTGCAATAATATATTTTGAAGACTTTTTTGCGCGGGTTTCATCTTCCGCACGGAATGGTATTGGGAATAATATTTCCCCCTGAGAGTTAGATAAAGGTATTATGTAAATGATGAAAACAGGAGAAATCATAATAGAGTAAAGCTTTTAGAGAACAAAATCATAAAGCTTTTTTGTTGAAGAGTTTGCACCATGATTGGATAATGAAAATAATACCATTGATATTAACTCAACCAATAACCCAGCATCGATTTAATTAATCCGAATGAACTAGGCCAAATCGTCCGCAAAAAAGCTAATAAATCCCCGAATTTCATATTAATAATTTTTTATTCTTAGGTTGCAAAAAACCCGTTATTCTCAGCGAATGAAATCTCTTCGGATCCACAAATTACAGGGCAGACCACACATGTTTCTAGTTAATTGCCGAGGCGATGTCTCACACACGGCTTCACGATAATTCGGCGTTCGTGACTGTACATTTTAATATTCTCGTCTGAGACGCGTTGCTATGCGTTTGATACATCGATACTTGTGAAAGAGGTGTAAAGATCTTTCATATGGGTTCAAATGTCGCTGCGATTTTGCAGGTAGAGATTTTTAAGTGTGTAGGGTTTTTTAATAGGCGCGGAATATCGGTGATACTCGTAGATCCCGAATTCTTGACATCGTTGTCGTCACACACCTGCATATGTTTTTTTTACAATTTCTGTTTTGTCAAAGAGATCTTCTTTCATTTCTATTGGTATCATGAATGGCACTTCACATTTTTTCTGTTTCAAACCGTTTTAAGCGCACCGCTTCCGCACAACTAGCTTATTGTCAAACACTCCAAACATAACGATTACGCAAGCAAGATATAGAGCACAACAAAAGGCAACTCCCTTCGGGTTAATCCTTTAATTGTTCGAACACAATAAATCCTTAAATTCACCCGAACGGGTCGCAAAAAACATACGTTGACACATTATTCATAGCGAATCGTTGTACGCACACACGCGTGAGTATTGTGTGGCGGACCTTTATTTCAAGCTCTTGCTTTCATTTCGCCCCCAACTGCTTATGAATAAAAGGTTCTCTGTTCGTCGGTTCTCGAGTACATTACCGATGTTAATATACGATAATCGTGTTCATAATTGATGCTTTAGTATTGAATGTCTCGTTGTATGCGAGGGACCACTTCAAAGCTCGATGTGAACCCAACAGGACGATTTTATACGTATGAACGTATCAAAGGATTCAATGTAAGTCACGTGAAATAATCTCTTATGCGGGCGGTTTGCAAATTCACCCCTATTTGATCTCGTAGTCTTTTTCGAGTCTGGGTTTTGTTTGAATTTAAATATTTAATCACATGTTTTTAAACTTTATGAGTGAGTAATTTAGAGGTTTTGGAACGAAAAGGTTGGTTTCAAAAATAAAATCGTAAATTACATGAACGAGTGGCTTGTTTTATAAAAGAAGTAGAGCGAGAATATTTTTGCTATTAGAATAATAAGCCCGTAAAGGAATATAGTCGATAACTTACTGTAAGTAATGGTTGTATTACCTGCCTTTAGGTTCTAAAACAGTAGGTTTTAAATTCTTAAAACCATGGGTAAAACCTAAGATGGATATCGGTACTTCAGTAACCATTAGTAACGTAACGTGCCACCAGTAACTTCTTCTAACTAACGAAAGTAATTGAAGAGGTATCACTTAAGTATCAAATAAAAATCTTGTGAGATTGCAAAACCTTATAGACACTAAAGACTTTTAGTGTCTATTAGATTCTGCAATCTCACAAGAATTATTTATTGGTGGTCCCAATCCAAACACCAAACAATTTAATCAAAGCAGTTTCTGAAACGCATTGCAGCAAGAAACGCTACACGTAGCGTTATGTAAATCGAAATGTTACGATCCCAATTGACATCCAATACATTAAGCTACCTCAACAAACAAACAAACACACCTCAAACTTTGAATTATGACACACAAGTCGACCAAACCTATGACCCAAATCTGCCAATAATTCATCAGGAACCATCTTCAACTTAGATAAAAGCCGGCCTTGGTTGTGCTGTCGGTTCAATGGGCCTTATGGTGATTTCATGGCGTATTGGCAGGATGAAGCCGATCCCATCATTGTTCGCCAACATATATGTGGGCGAAGGTACGCCATATTGAGTGCTATGGAATGTCCGCGTTGAAAAATGAAGGCGAAACACGATAGAAAGATTGATTGTGGTGATACCGAATTGGTGGCTTTTAATCATTTTCTTTTTTGTGAAAATGCGGCTTGATTTTTTGTTGAGTTGTGTCGATGGGTATCGGCCGGGGAATCTATTCTTAACCGGCTTGGTAAAGGATTTTCTAGTTAAGTTCAAGTTGAAACGAAATGGGTAGGTAGGTAGCTACCTTGAGTCGAGCTGTATACAATATTGGTTAGACGAGGTTTATTTAACAAAGCCTATTGATACATATGAAATGAAGGTACGAATATGAGTGCCTGAATTAATGATGTCGCACATTTAATTAATGTGCGTATGGCAATGAGTAATTAGCTGCCATATGTGCTACGTTTTATGTCCGACAAATGTTTCCACAAAGGTAGATCAGCCATTTTGTGACATGACATTATTTATTTAAAATAATTACAAAAAACCGGCCAAGTGCGAGTCGGACTCGCGCACGAAGGTTTCCGTACCATTATGTATAAAACGGAAAAAAATCACGTTTGTTGTATGGGAGCCCCCATAAACATTTATTTTATTCTGTTTTTTAGTACTTGTTGTTATAGCGGCAACAGAAATACATCATCTGTGAAAACTGCAACCGTCTAACTATCACGGTTCATGAGATATAGCCTGCTGACAGACAGACAGACGGACGGACAGCGGAGTCTTAGTAATAGGGTCTCGTTTTACCCTTTGGGTATGGAACCCTAAAAACCGTCCACGTGCGTGTTGGGCCACGCGCATGAAGGGTTCCGTACCATCGTACAAGATTTAATACTATGTGGGTATAGGCGTTATTAAGATAAACCAAAAAAGCCATAAAAACACGTTTCTATTAGGGGCTTTAATTTTTAATTTATTTTTATTACATATTTGTTGTTGTAGCGACAACAGAAATACACATTCTGTGAAAATATCAACTGTCTACCTATTACGGATCATGAGATATAGCCTGCAAACAGACAGACGGACGGACGGACGGACAGACAGCGGAGGCTTAGTAATAAGGTCCCGTTATTACCCTTTGGGTACGGAACCCTAAAAATTACGTACACCAAATGGTATCTGGTTTCTACTCGACCGGTATTGAAAGCATACGAATCCTGTCCGCATTGCCCGTTAGTTCCCAAACGTTTATCAAACTCCTTTAAGCCGCTTTTGAGCATCGCTACTGAATGCCACTCAACCCCTACATGAAGAGTGTCCATTAACCAGTCACTCGCTAGCTCACATTACGGGCTACGGTATCCACTCCACCACGTTTATGAGCAGACAGCGCCATCTATATGAAACTCGAAACGATTGTTTAATTGCACTCAGCCCCTGGGATCCATTCCACTGATCGGGATAAAAAATAACGGCTATCCACACGGTAGCATTGGTTATTTGTTGAGCGTGGAAATTGAGATAACAAATTTATTTTTGTTTGATTAATGCAAAGGGTCTGTTGGTATTTCTCAGCAAACCCTTTAATTTGATGCTATATCAGGGAAATGCAAAAAATATAACTAGTCCGCCGTCTTTGGGAGTCCGTATTGGATTTAGAATGACGTCGGTTAGCTAACGATGCATTGTCATACAAATTAAACATGTTTGCAAAATTTCAGCTCGATCGGAAATCGGGAAGTGGGTCAAATTTGACTTCTAAGATTTTTTATGTTAGTTGTTTGTTATTTATCTCTTCCCTTCATCCCCAATCATGGATGCAGACAGACAGAGTTACTTTCTCAATTATGTTCATGGTGGACATCCCATCCATACGCACAAAGCGTTTTGAGAAAACATTCATTGTGCGTACAGCTAGGGAGTGAAATTCCCTACCGGAGTCTGTGTTTCCTGATAGCTACAACCTGGGAGTCTTTAAGTCAAGAGTGAATAGGTTACTTCTAGGCAAGCGTGCTCCATCTTCGACCACATCATCGCTTACCATCAGGTGAGATGGTGGTCAAACGCGTGCCTATCAATAATAAAAAAAAATATAATATTTAAAAAATATATTTTTTTTCGGTATCTCGGTTCACTCGTGCAAAGCGATGGCGAAATAGATCGGACTGTTAAGCACAGAATTAACACTGGATGGATGAAATGGCGGCAGGTCACCGGGACTATCTGTGACTCCCGCATTCCCCTAAAACTTAAGGGGAAGATTTATAAAACAATGGTCAGACCTGCTGTCTTGTATGGTTCAGAATGTTGGGCCACAAAAGGGATAAATGAAAAGCAATTGCATGTAGCTGAGATGAGAATGCTAAGAGCGATGTGTGGTGTTACGCGCATGGATAGAATTAGGAATGAGTATATAAGAGGAAGTCTGAAAGTGGCACCGCTGACTGAAAAGTTGTGTGGAAATCGGTTGTCGTGGTATGGGCATGTGATGCGGAGGAATGAAGAAAATGTCATGAGGAAAGTCTTGTGTATGGATGTGGATGGCTATAAGAGTAGGGGAAGGCCAAAGAAACGATGGTTGGACTGTGTGAAAGAGGATATGGGTAAAAAAGGGGTGACTACAGAGATGACGACTAATAGAGGAGTATGGAAGAAAAAGACATGTTGCGCCGACCCCAAATAAATTGGGATAAGGGCAGGAGAATGATGATAATATTTAAAAAATATGTAAACCTATAGGTATACTAGCGATCCGAAGCAGCTTTGTGACGGGTACAAATTATACACCTAAACCTTCCTCATGAATCACTCTGTCTATTGGTGAAAACCGCATGAAAATCCGTTCAGTAGTTTTTGAGTTTATCGCGAACAGACATACAGACAGACGCGGCGAGAGTAGTGATAAGTATGGATGAGTAGGATAATTGACAAGACACTAACCAACAGTATACGGCCTTCAACTGATGAATAAAGGATTGTGTTATAAATTTTAATATACTTTGCCTATACTAACGGTTCAAGTGTCAGATTTCATCTAATAATGACCGTTCATAACAGAACCGTATCTAATGTGTAAGGGAATATTTTAATGGTGATTATTATTTTAATTATAGTGTTAAATGAGCTTGTGTGTTACGGGTTACTGAAACTGAATAATTTAAGTGTGTGGGGAAATCAAACTTTTGAAAGTAGTGTACGAACAAATCAGATAAAAATACCTTTGTATAGTTTTGTAGCTTCTGGTCACAAGCGTTTCTGCTGAGCATAAGGTCCTGTATTCGATTGCCGGGTCGAAAAAAGTTTTATTGAACTTATCATCATCACAATAATAAATAAAACAATGGTCAGACCTGCTGTCTTGTATGGTTCAGAATGTTGGGCCACAAAAGGGATGAATGAAAAGCAATTGCATGTGGATGAGATGAGAATGCTAAGAGCGATGTGTGGTGTTACGCGCATGGATAGAATTAGGAATGAGTATATAAGAGGAAGTCTGAAAGTGGCACCGCTGACTGAAAAGTTGTGTGGAAATCGGTTGTCGTGGTATGGGCATGTGATGCGGAGGAATGAAGAAAATGTCGTGAGGAAAGTCTTGTGTATGGATGTAAATGGCTATAAGAGTAAGGGAAGGCCAAAGAAACGATGGTTGGACTGTGTGAAAGAGGATATGGGTAAAAAGGGGGTGACTACAGAGATGACGACTAATAGAGGAGTATGGAAGAAAAAGACATGTTGCGCCGACCTCAAATAAATTGGGATAAGGGCAGGAGAATGATGATGATCATCACAATAATAATCTTTATATTTAAAACAAAGTCGGGTTACTTAAGTAAACCATTTATAACCAGAGGTCGGAATTAGGTAGATTTATTTATGTACTTGCATCGAAATGTTGATTTTAATATGGATCTTCCCGGGATTTCTAATGGACAATCCCGTGTGGCAAACAATATTACAAATAAATAATAATAAAAACCTCTATTTACTGTTTTCTTTTGTTCTCACAAGCCATGTTGTGTGAACTACAAAAATGTGGCAACATCGCGCATGTACGCATTGGAATTTTGCAACTTCGGACATCCGATGTCGTTGATGTAAATTTGGCAACGTCGCGCGTGCAGTGGTTTAAATTATGTATAAGTAAATAGCTTTTTTATTTAAAAACACGGGATTTGTCTGCTCTTTAAAATTAATCTCGGGATTTGAAACATATCCACTTTATTCTTTCACTGTATGAAATCAGTGTAAGTACATAAATAACTCTACCTAATTCCGACCTCTGTTTACCTACTCAAGAACGGCTGGACCGATTTTTATGAAATTTGGTTTGTTGGATTTATCTTCACCCCGAATAGCAGACAGACTAACTATTAAAACATCGAAAAAAATCACGAAAAAAAGTAATGAAGAAAATTCATCGATGATTCTCTTATTTAATAACTAAACTAAAATTAGAGAATCGCTGTCTTTTACTAAAAGGCAGTGCGAGAAAAGGACGGCTATAGCTATGAATTAATTCATAGCATACTAGTTAGAGATGTCAAACTAGTTTATGCCTTGCGCATCACCGTGTTTTTAATCGACATGTTTTTACGTGTACCCTTAATTTGTATGGAAATATTAGTTCAACTAAATTTGACAGCTCTAATTTACGTCCGTCTCTTTCTTGTTTTATTAGAGAGAAAAAGATAGGAATAGCTTAAATTAAGTTTAGTTCGTACAAAACAGAATCCGCACCATTGACAAATACATTTTGTATGGAACGGATATTATGTTCATTGATTCTGAGGCGGTACGAAGTTCGCCGGGACAGTTAGTGCAATAATAAAATTCTCCCGACTGAATTTAGATTACGGTGGCCAACCTCAACGAAGATATAGCCACGTACCCAGCAGGAGATTTTTATAGTCCACAAGCGGGTACACCAACAGAGCTGCAGTCTCTGTTCCTTTACTGTCATAGTCCGATGGGACAGCAACCCGATACGACCGGGGAGAGATCAGGCGAAGGACCAATGGCTTTACGTGATTTCCGAGGCACGGGGATGTCAAACCATCAACTTCCAAACTCCGGGCTGCGGAGTAATTTGTAATGGAAAAAATCCAGTAGCGTTTTTCGCCCAACTAATCGAACTCTGGACCTCTCTATCAGCAGTCACGCTGCGACCACGATACCAATGAGGCAGGCTTAGTCTCAGAACTTTTTTTGATGTTCTTTATTACATGATATTGTTGGTTAAATGCATAACTATACTAATATTATAAAGAGGTAAAGTTTGTGAGTTTGTGAGGTTGTAGCGGGGTAATCTCTGGATCTACTGAGCCGATTTTGAAAATTCTTTTACCAATAGAATGTCACGTTTTTTGTGAGTGTCATAGGGTATAAACTTTTGAAATCCACGCGGACGAAGTCGCGAGTGAAGTGTTAGTTTACAATAATTACGGATATACAAGCTAAACGAAAATACATAAAATATGCACAAGCGGCATAAAAATAGAATCGAAAAATTCGTCCACATCGCTGTCAATGGGAAAAGTGCCAAGAAAGCTGGCAGCATTGCCACGTCTCAGAACTTTAATATAAGTAGTTGCTGAAAAGTGAGTGTACCTAGTTACGTCGGTACAGTCTACCTCTTTACCTAACTCATTGGGGACTACTCAGGCGTTATGTTAAGTTTATGTTTTAACTGAAGATACTTTATGTTGGCTTAATATTATTAAGTTTCCTTCCACTATAATAGCTTTAAAATCAAATGTTTTAGAAACGTGCATCAGCCAGCGGCTTCACCCGGGTGAAAATCGAAAATCATCCCAGGGAGCATACTCTTGGGATGAGTATATTATGTTCTAGTCCAAACTATAATCTATGTCTGTACCAAATTTCATCTAGATACGTTCAGCCGTTCTGGCGTGATTGAGTAACAAAATTCATACATCCATCTAAGCTTTCGAATCCTATTATAAATGCGAAAATTTGTAAGTATGTTTGTGTTTCAATCACTCAAAAACGGCTGAAGGGATTTGAATGAAATCAAATCAATGAAAAAAAAAAAAAAAATTTGCACACAGGTAGATTATAACCTGAATTAATACATAGGGTACTTTTTACCAGAAGCTAGTTTATAACATTAGTAAGAAGTAACATAAAATCAAATGTTTTACGAATACGAGTATTTAAACGCTGTTAAACCAGATAAAAAGTAAATGCTTGCAGGAGAAGTTATAAGTGTCGAGTAAACGCGTTATACATACTATTTGAAGTCGGATTAAGTTACCAGTTCGTTTTGTTCGTATTTACCGCAATTTGGCATCTCTGAGAATTTTAATCATTTAGTTACAGGATATTATGCCTGTCAGCACAAAATTACAAACGTAATATGAATACGAACATCAAAGTAAGTAATAATAGATAGAAGGGATGTAATGGAGGCCAATTTAGCGGATGCAGATGTGAAGAATTAATATCAATCTGCCAGTATGCCTTTTCCCTACTATCTTGGGGTCGGCTTCCAGTCTAACCGGATGTAGCTGAATACCAGTATTTTACATGGAGCGACTGCCTATCAGACCACAACCCAGTTACTGGGTAATACGATACCCCAATATAAGAGTGGTTGTCAGACTTTCGGGCTTCTGACGACCCGTAACGGCTGTCAAAGATCTACGATTGACAGCCGGGACCAGGCTTTCAGAGGACGGATCGACCCGTGCGGCTGTTATTACTTTAGCCTTTAGCCTTACGAGCTCTTCTCATCAGTTGATCAAAATTAGTATGGGCCAATTTTTCGGAACTGACTGTCTTTCTAGAAGTAAAATGTTCAATTCCATGGGCAGAGGCAGTTTTTAGTACATAGTTATGACTACCTATTTCCATTGTTCCTTGTATATTTCAAATAACAGTTTTGCAGTTTTAGTGATCTTCTATTGTAATTTTTATGGTGCAAAATAAAGAGTATATCTATCTATCTATCCAATTAAATAAACTGGCTTCACTAAACTGATGCTCACTGATTGCTACTAAAGAAAAAAGAAAAAGAAAGAAAATACGTTTATTTACGGTAAACATGACGCAAAAAACAGAGAAACACAAAAAAAAAGAAAAACTGGGGGAACCTGGCAACATCAGTGACATGGAAGCAAAAACTTGAAATTTTGAGTTATACGAGTATCTTTATCACTTTAAAGATCTTCGCTTAATTGGAGCAGATTTTCTTTATAAGACCTCCGCTAATAATAACTAATGGAGATGAATGCTAATACTGAGGCACGATTTCTTGCGGAAGTTCCGTATCTCGTAGGTGTGGTCCCTAAAACCCTAGTAGGCAGCAGTTACGTAGATAAGATTTTCTTTATTAGACCTAAGCTACAAAGTTGTGGAGATGAATGCAAATACTGAGGCACGATTTGTTGCGGAAGTTCCGTATTGGCGTAAGTGTGGTCTCTAAAACCCTAGTAGGCGATTACGTAGATAAGATTTTCTTTATTAGACCTCCGCTAAAAACTTGCGGTGATGAATGCAAATAGTGTGGCACAATTTCTTGCGGAAGTTCCGAAATTGCGTAGGCGAGGTCTCATTAGAACTAGGGTTCTAATGAGACCTCGCCTAGGCAGTCAGGTAAGTCTACCTACCGATTTATGGAAAACTAAACATGAGCTATTGTAATTAATATGAAGACAGAAAATTAATATTATACAGAAAAGACGCCTGAATAACCTCAGGTGTTTTATAAAATAACTTCGGCCTTAATATCTCATTGTTATACAACCCACGCGTCGATATTTACAATTATTAGTCATAGACAATCGAGAATCGAATGTGGTTATACCAACTGTCGGTTAAATCTGTTTTTACCTAGTTATATATGCTTGATATGTTCTCATATAACTGAAGGAGTACTCGTTAAAGGACTCTCTGTGTCATAGTAACTTTCTGTACAAAACCCAAAATAAATCGCACACTAACTAGGTGCCTCGCTACCTACTGATAGACAACACGGCCAAAACTATCCATACAAACCAATAACAAAAAGTGTCAGTGTGTGTCACCGTAAACATGATGTTGACGTCAATTTAACTAAATTCACTTTTTAACCTATTCTGAAGCATTTTGACAGAACTGGAACTGACGCCTCAATGCTGCCATCTGCCCCCTTAGCCAAATAACTTTTATAATAGCGCTAACGCTAAGGCCTGTGCCTCACTGGAACGCCATGGCAGCGCTGCCAGTTCTTGCAGCCAAGTAAATGGATGCAGCTCTCTGGTGGGTACCTCACCTGGCAGCCGCTTGGTCACGCAGTCAACTATAGATATTTTTGGTAACTTATCCTGGCTACGCTGGCATGGCGTCCCAGTGAGGCACGGCCCTTACGCTTCATGCAAAATGTATGGCAACGACATTACCTGCGGAGAGAACTGTCACGTAACTCACGCCCAGTAATGTCGTTGCCATACATTTTGCACGAAGCGTTAGCGTTAACGGTAACAGAAAAGTATTTTGTCTAAAGGCTTTGGTGTGCATCATTTCAGAAAACCTACATCATGTGACCACGAATATTATTAACAATGGTCTCTGCCAGCGCAACATTGTGTGCTCTACGGTAAATGGCAGTACAACATAGTTAGTTGTATGTAGTTTTGTTACGTCGTCCAATCACCGAACGATTTGATGATTTAAACATACAGCTATTATTATTTCGTGCGTTTATTAATAACATGATGAAAACAGTAATTTTAGCTTCTTTTTAGGGTTCCGTTTTAAAAACATATTGGCTATGTAATTTAGTTTCTGCCTTGTTTTAATATTGAAACAGCTTTGTATGTGAGGCGTGCACGATAAATCAATCAATATGCAATCACAATATAAACTGATTTCACGGCCTTCGTATGAAAATCTCGTTTAATGAGAATTTTCTTAGGTTCTTAGGTACTTTACCTATTGCTTGAAATATTTGTAGGGCCTACATATAGGTTGTTCCGGGTGTGGGTGTGTGATGTTTGTGGACGCACCCACGATACAGGAGTACTTCCAAGGGTGGGGCAACGTTTAAAAAAAAACAAAAAAACAAGTGTGTGTGTACTTATTGCACGTAAGAAGTTATGCTTCTTTGGCGTAACAAGATAAAAAACCAAACTGTGACAAAGTTTACAAAAGGAAAACAATCATTCTTCATGAACCACAGACTATAGCTAACTTCAAGGTGTCGGTTTTTTGTGACGGTGTGCGTTTTTAATTACTCTCATAATCTATTCCTAACGCGTCAAAAGTAGTATAACTTCAAAAATTGCTTATTAGAAAGTAATTATATAAATCAAATCAAATAAAAATTAATTTATTCAAACTAGCCTAAGAGCCAGCACTCTTTGAACGTCAATGTTCGACATGGATAGTTCTACAAGACAGTCCCTCAAAGCGGCCGCCCGTTACGTAATATCAATCATTAAATGTAGGGGAGTAATACCACACTTAATAATTCATATATCGTCTCTTGATTAGGTTTTTGGGGTGCATAAAAAACAAACAAATAAAAAAACAACAAATACCTAGGTAAGCTAACAGATAAGAACCAGATTCTATCTACATTATGGAAGCAAGACTTAGGTGCCTAACTACGTACTTAGTACCAGTCTCACTTTTTATGTAGTGTTCTTCCTAATATAGAGAAAACATGAGCATAAATCACCTCGCTCGCTGAAGGTGGGTTGGCGATTTCATTCCTAAATTAACTATCAGTCCAGGTTTCTCCTTGATTTTTTCCTTGTCTGGTCTTTGATGAACGTACTGAAAAAGTCATACCTACACCATTAGGCCTGGGCCTGTGGACGGCGAGTAGTGGGTAGCTCGCCGTCCGATCAGCACCAGGCCCGAGACTCGACGGCGCATAGTGGTCCACGCGCGCCTCAAAGAGTTGTCAGCAATCATGACGGGGCCCGATGCCTACCCAGGGGTTGTGGATAAATTCGAAACATATTTACCGCACCCCTGGGCAGGGTAGGGAGGGAACAGGTGTGGGTTTTAGTCAGTAAGAGTCTGACACGCCCTGAGCTCCACCCAGAGCGGGAGATGTCCTTGGATGATTTCCCACCCCCCAAAAAAAAAGACACTACTGGGCCAATACGGTTTAAAATAGTTGTTAAACAAAACATCATGACAAAAAATCTACGGAGCCCCACTTTAAAAATCGATTCCCATGCTTAACCTTTGACTTTTTATAATAACAGCAAGTGCAAAAGATCGTACATATTGAGCAATGAGTGATGAGGCTGTGTGCCGTGGTAAATGTCTTGGCCATCCATCTCTTATCCGATAGATAACTGTGTTGTAACCGAAATAGCTGAGGTACTATCACTTGTTACCAATATCTTATAGTGGTGGTTTGCGTGGGAGTTTGTAATTTGTTTTTGCCTTCTTCTGAGAATAACACTGGTCCAGTTTTGAGAGAAAAAATAATCTAAAACAATATTTTTAGGCGTAGAATCGTTGCTTTGTATGTTTGTATAGGTAATGTTGAGACAACAGCTCATCTGCTTCTAAGCTGCCCAGTGGTCGCTGGATACAGGGCAAAGCACTTTGGAAAACCACTTAATCTCTGTGAGATAGTCAGTAATACCAAGGCGTTTCTGGCTTTCATTGAGGAGCTGGAGTAGGTCGAATAAAAAAACCTATACTAAGGGTGGGGTACGCAAAATACGCGCTCTGGACGTGGAGTTCCAGTACAAGCCCGAAATACGAGTACAATACAATTTATTGTGTGGTATACCTACCTAAGCGGTTAAGTTTACGAAAGTTATTTTTCTTTTGTTTTTCATTCATTCTTTTTCTATATCTCATTTTTTTTTTGTCTTATCGGTGAGTGTCGAAGGCTAATTGTTTGAGTGATAAAAGTACGGCTCCTGTAGGTACTTACTGTAGGATTAGCCACGGAAGCGAGGCCACGTGAAAAGGCTAGTAATGGCTGTACTGGAAGGCTATAGATATGTAAATGGCAGTGGGCATGGCACTTTGCTCGCAGAACAGACGGACGATCGCACTGTGAAAGGTTCTGGAGTGGCAATCGCATACCGGAAGACGCAGCCTTGGAAGGCCTCCCACAAGGTTGACCGATGACCTGGTGAGGGTCGCGGGAATTCTATGGATGCGAGATGCACAGGACTAGTCATTCTAGCGACACTTGGGGGGGGGGGCTTTGTCCAGTCGTGGACACCTTTTGGCTAAAATGACGATGATGATATTTCATCATCATCATAATTTCTGGCTGGATGACTGGATATATGACTGGTAATTAGTGGCCGATACTTAAACACGTGACTGTACTCGTGATAACAAACAACTCTCCCATATAATGAAAGGCAGTTTATACGGCTGTTGTGTTATTGTGATAAAAGTGAACGAGTGTGAATAAAATCTTTCTTTGGGAAAGTAGTTGGTTTTCATGAGTACAATCACGTGTTTAAGTATCGTTCACTAATTACCAGTCACCATATACAACGTGGCGCTACAATAGTGACATTAATTTAACACACGGGTACCCATAAATCATAATTTAATTCTTTATTATACACCAAACAACTAACATAGTACATACAAAGGCGAGCTTAACTCAATGTTGAGTTTTCTCCTAGCAAACCTTTGAGTGATAGAGAGAGATCACATTTGAGGGTAGGGTCCAGTGTACAACATAAACTTACATAATTAGGTATAATTATCTGAATATATATATTATATAAACTAAATAGTAATGCCAACTTTTTTACAAAAAAATAGTACCGACTTACAAAAAACGAGCAAAATAATTTTAATTTCGGAAGACGGTGTTTCTGGTTTTGTTTCTTCATTTTTTGTAATTTTTTTCGTAAAAAAGTTTTTATTATCTGATCTACTATTTAGTTTGTTTAATATTTTTTTTTTCAATTTTCGAATTATTTGAACCTATCAGTATTTTATATGATTAATAGGCACTAGCTCTACCCGTGTGTTAAATTAATGTCACCATTGTAGCGCCACGTTGTATATCCAGCCATCCACTTAAGACCTTGACGCTACTTACATTATTCTTTAAGCATGTTGAAAACCGTTAAACTGTTACATGTTGATTGTTGTAGATAAAAGCAAGTAGTACTACCTTAACTTACTTTGAGATTAAAGTTATGTTTTGTTCATTAATTAATGAATCATTCTAAGCATTCACACAACCTTGCCTATCAGTGTCATGCACTCAGATTGTGCTAGCAATTATGAACAATAAATATTCTGTTCATATTTACGTTCTCTCGTATCTTGTATTCCCACGATAAACGATACTCATCAAGGTAGTTATAGTATGTTGTAGTAGCATTGATTACTTAATAGTTTTAAATAGGTGTTGGTGAAATAGTTTTATTGTAGGTCATTGGTCTTGAATTAATTATGTTAAGCTCAGTTGGTTTACCAAAAAATATTGTACATGTATTATTCTTTTGGTAAACAAAAATGAGCACGATATAGAGCGTTGAAATTTCGCGTGACGTCACGGTGTGCGACACTTTTTATCACAAAGTGACGTAACGAGTCCCCACTCCTGAACTTTGATGCGTTTTAACTTTGTAATTTTTTAATGGTTTGGTAAAGCTAAAAATACTTGTCCAATATTTTTAGAAAATCTAACTACCTAAATATAATTATTATTTTCATACCCAGGAAACTACCCTATTCAGTACTGTAGAACTGGCTAACAGTTACTATTTTACTGAATTCGATCCTGAAGACGCACATCTGCCTCACAGTACCAGTATCTATCTAACAAGTTTGAGTGGTGTCTGTGTTTTTCATTTTTTTTTATCATCAATAACCTCTTTTTTAAGTAAGAGATGTCCAAAATATTGTAATAGGCTTTTTCATTTTAAATAACTCTACTGCATTTTTTAAGTTAGGTAGGTACAAGATTATAAATGGCTTAAAAACAAAGAAATAAAATGAGTTTATTAAGTTAAATATAAAACTACAAAAAACGAAACGCAAATAACAACAACGAATTACCCATAACAGAAAAGGCCAAATATTGATTACATTAACATATATCAATTACTTAACAAATTCGGATCTTGTGTCAATAATTTAAAATAATAAAAATAAAGTGTACCTACCTATAATCTAAAATTAAAAAAAAAACTTTTTACAAAAAAAAAACAACCGACTTCCAAAAAAGCTACTTACTTTAATTACACTAAAAATTAAAAAATAAATTTAATTTGGGAAGTCGGTGTTTGTATTTTATTTCTTCGTTATTTGACACCGAGTTCCGAAATTAAAGTTATTTTTTAATTTGTAGTGTAATAAAAGTAAGTACCTTTTTTGGAAGTCGGTTATTTTTTTTGTAAAAAGTTTTTTATTTTTCACTTTTTAGTTGTTATACCCTAGAACTAAAAACCCCAATAACGTGGAACGTGGAATTTAAACATACTCGTAATTGGAGCAAACAAAAACGTCATCGAGGTGTACGTATTTTTCGTTTTTGTTCAGTTTCTCAAAAAGCACTGAAACAATTTCGATAAAATTTATATGGGACCACCTCGGGAGTATATTCTTTAGGATAAAAAATGAATTTGAAAATCGGTCCACAACTGACGGAGAAATCGGCGGACATACTTACATAAAAAAAAACATACATACAGTCGAACATAGAACCTCCTCCTTTTTTCGAAAGTCGGTTAAAAAAGAGTACACTGGTACTGGACACTTACAAAATACAAAATGGGTGGCTATTAATAGCACAGGCGTGGTCCGAACTCCCGATTTTTCAACTGCCTGTCCTCTCAACCGTTGCGCTCTTGTCGCTCCTATTGTTATTCGCAACCAATTAAGTAATTACTAAAGCGTAAACGATGATAAACAACAATCTTGGGCTCTTAATCACGCCATTGTTATGTTTAAACCACGTAAGTTACTGTTACCAGTGATTTATATATCTAGCGTTGTGCGAGTGGCCCTCACGCCCCCAGCCGCAGCCGCCGCAGGAGACACCCTGGGCGTAGGACGTCGCGAGACGATCTCCGGTCACCGCCGGCCTGCGTATCAGCACCAGGCCCGTGAGTCGACAGCGCGTAGTGTTCCACTCGCGCCTCAAAATGTTTGTCAGCTATCACTGACGGGGCCCATATCATGGCCGGTGCCTGTATGCCTAGGGGTTTTTTTTTTTTTTTTTGGGGGGTGGGAAATCATCTTATGACTCTTTCCGCTCTGGGGTGGAGCGGAAGGGCGTGTCAGACTCTTACTGACTAAAACCCACCCCTGTTCCTCCCTGCCCTACGCGCCCGGGGGCGAGGTAACTCTTTCGAATTTATCCTCCACCCCCGGGCAGGCACTGGCCGTGGCAGGCCCCGTACTTTGCTGACAACTCTTTGAGGCGCGCGTGGAACACTACGCGCCGTCGACTCTCGGGCCTGGTGCTGATCGGACGGCGAGTTACCCGCTACTCGCCGTCCGCAGGCGCGGGTCTACGGTGGCCGGAGATCGTCTCGCAGCCCCTGGCGTCTCCTGCGACGGCTGCTGCTGAGGACGCTAGGGCGACTCTGTCTCTGTTGAGTCTCCCTAACGTGTGCCGCCTCCCTCTTCGCGAGCATTACTGCTTCGCAGAAGGTGGAGACGGCCCCCCATTCCCTCTCACTCCGTACCATGGCCTGAACCAGGGCACGGCGTGAAAGGTCTCTGCCGCCTATCGCATCCACGAGGACACGGCGGTGTTAGGGGTAGCGGATAAATTCGTAACAGACTACCGCTCCCCTGGGCACTTAGGCAAGGAAGGAACTGGGGTAGGTTTTAGTCAGTAATAGTCTGACAAGCCCTTTTTCTCCACCCAGAGCGGGAGATGTCATTGAATGATTTTCCACCCCAAAAAAAAGAAAAAAAAGGGTTCCGTCCCTTTCCATAGTTTCCCGTTATAACATGCGGACTCAAAAGGCTTTATATTTATTGCTACGAACATATTAATTGAAATCACTTTATAGTTAAATATTTCGCAAACGCATCACTGAATTGTAAAATAGTCTTTACAACCCCGCAATGATTTTTAATTACCTACCTAGCCAAGGCTACCCCACACACGAAAAAAAAGTCGTACCTACCCACTTTACATGTAGGGGAGGAACCATATTTTTTTTTTTTTTAATTTTTACTGTTTCGTCTTCTTGATATGATTAAAATAAGTAGGTATTTATAGCTTTGCAAAATTACAGCTAGTACTAAAAGTCTCTGGTGAGTAGTGGTGACCCTGTGGTATTGGCCGCGACTTACAAGATGTAGGTCGTAAGTTCAAACCCAGGCAGGCGCTTTACTTTGTGTAAATTATTTCATCACCACTGCTCTCAAAACGGTGAAGGAAAATATCGTGAGGAAACCGGCATGTCCTAGAACCAAAAATTCGAAGACATGTGACATTCACCAATCCGCATTGGGCCCGCGTGGTGGATTATGGCCCACACCCTCTCACAGAGAGGAGGCCTGTGCCCTAGCAGTGGGAACATTAAAAAGGCTGATGACGACTAACAATCTTTTAGCTATGCCTTGGACGGACAGATACACAGACTGAAATTAAAAGGGTTCCTTGTCCTTCTTAGGACTACGGAACTGAAAACGAGAACGATACAGTGCGTTAAAATTTCGCGTTACGTCACACCTTAGTTAAAAAAACCGGCCAAGTTCGTGTCGGACTTCGCACATTTAGGGTTCCGTACCAAATGAGGGAATTGTCAATGAAAAAAACTAATTTATCAATATATTGGTATTCGTCAGTAAAATATACGTAATAATTTTCAAGGTCATAGGTCAATGGGAAGTTAATAAATTCTTCGGAACAAAATTTTGTGACAGACGTCGGACAGACAGACGGACACGTGATGACAGCAATAGGGCTCCGTTTGGACCCTTCGGCTACGGAACCTCAAAAATGACCACTCTTGAACATTCAGTGTTTTACCTTAGTATTTTTTTATTTATTTGGTAAAGCAAAAACTACATATTTGTGCAATATTTTTTGATTATCTTATTATGTTTTAAGTCGATTAATAACATCTTTCCATTGAAATATTCCATATATCCAGTTAAAAGCCGAGTTTGAAAACGGAAATAGGTACCTACCATTTTTGCGTAAATTTTTACTTTGTTTCAATAATTTTTACTTTCTCTAAATAATATTTAATTTGTTTATGTAATTTTTACTTTGTTTAAATAATTTATACAGAGTGTAACGGTAATGGGTGTTCATATTCAGAGAATGCTTCTACCCATGGAAATTAACAATTTTCTTCATGGATATCATACAAGTAATCAGAATCAGTAAAGAAAGTTGTTCACTTATATGGGTAGAAGCAATCTTTAAAACTAGCATTCGCCCGTGACTTCGTCCGCGTGGATTTCTAAAATAAATATAATGTATAGCCTATAGCACTCAGGATTAATGTAGCTTTCTACTGTTGAAAGAATTTTCAAAATTGGTTCTGTATTTTCAGAGATTATTTCTTACAAAAAAACTTTCAAGCTTTACCTCTTTATAATATTATTACTAGCTGACTAAAATGTATGAGAATATGAATTTACCCAATAATTTTATTTTATTTTTTAACAGTTATTCTGCTATTCAAGGTGGAGACAAATCCAACAAATCAAAGATCATTGAAATTGGTTCAGCTTTTCTTTTGTTATAAAAATGGTGTAACTAATCCGACTTTGTTTTATATAATAGAGATGTATATATATATGCACACCCATTTCCGTTACACATAGAAAGCTTAGTCATTTTTGCTTCGGCTTTCATTCAGCCTCGCCACTGTTACCTACCTGTATGTGCCATGACTAATCGAAAAAGATATTGTGGAAATCAATAGGTAGGCTTTTCTAGCAGTTCTTTTCCTGTTGCTCTAATGTTGAGTACTATGACTGTTCGACACATGGATTTTATACTCTGTGACAAACTTTTGCCAGAAATTACGGTACCTGTCGGTCACTGTACCTTCGGTCAACCGGAAATTATTACTGTAGAGACTCTTTCATCAGGACCTCTTTGCAGACTTAAGAACTTATGAATAAATAATATTTTTTTGTAGTTTAAAAAATCTAAAACACACTTATTTTGTTTATTATTTATGTTTTTCTCAGCAAACCCTTTCATTTGTTACCCATACCATGGGAATGCATACAAAATAACTAGTCCGCCATATTGGATTAAGAATGATGTTACTTAGCTAACCATGCATTGTCATCCAAACTAAACATGTACGCAATATTTCAGCTTAATTGGAAACCGGGAAGTCGGGCAAATTTAACTTCTTAGATTTGTTTACATAGTTACAATAAAAATAAAAAAGCTTTTATTATTCCATTGGCATGTACAATCGTATGAATAGTGATGGGTGTGGATATTGTTAGTCTAATATACATGCCATCTGGATCCCTCTTCGCGTGAAGGCCTCCTCCAGAGATTAGCACTCGTCGCGATTCCTTGCGAGGTTGGACCATTTAAGTGTTTCGGTGTTCTCGTTCCTCCACCTTGCCTTTGGTCTCCTTCTGCTTCTGTGCTCCTGAGATCCTCTCCACATAGTCACGGTCTTCGTCCACCTGTTGTCAGTGTAGCGTGCCACGTGACCCACCCACCTCCTCTGTGACTGACTCTGTCCTTCAATTTTATTTTTATTGAGCTACGTTCTAAGGCTCTTTGACATGATGTTAGCTATCTGTTTGTTGTTGAATCAAATATCCACGTTTGACAGCCATATGTGAGACAGGGTAAGAGGCATGAATCCATTACTTTCTTTTTTAATTTTAAACAGTACATAGTTACAAGTGAAGTTAATATAAGTGTGTTAAAATAATACATATTATGAATAAACGAAATAAATACATAAATACTAATACATAATAACTAACAATATAAAATATCAAGTATTGCGGTCCAGTGTTTCTTTTCATACATACCAAAGCCTAGAAGTGCACACCAGAAGTACATGCCTGAGTCTACCGTTCCTAGATATTGTAGGACCCCAAGGCACCAGTACGGCCTGCAGGGATCCTGGGACGTTCTAGTAAGTTCAGGGTAGAGGTCTCACTCGCTGGCAACGCGAGAGTGTGGTGTATGAGAGTGACTGGTTGACTTGTGCAGTGTTATAAAAGAAAGAGGATGAAGCACTCAGAACTCTTATATTAAAATTATACATGTGCCCAGTTCGGTCAGAGCCGCAGAACTGATCCATAAAACAAATGTGTTGCCTACACATTCAATATTTAAACGGCTCTTCAATAATCTTAACAGCCAGCTGAAGGCCGGTACAGACCCGCCGAGTTTAGGCTGTGTCTACAATCGTCACAATATCATAGCCTTATCCCTGTAAGTATTTTATGTAATTTCCTCCATTCAATGAAACATTTACAGCTTGGTATTTATTGACATTACTCGAGAGTTTTCTTCAGTTGTCATGGCGACTGTGACGAGCCGTGTGGAGGAGCCGTTTCCTTCAAAAGGACTTAGAACATAAACTCTTAATTAAAATTGTTACCAAGGCAGCGTGGTCGATTGTGCTTTTCAAATGAAAACAAAACAAGTAATACAAAAGCATTAACCTCATAATATACAAGAAAAGGAGGGTAAATCAGCATCGGTACTTATTCTACTGGAACAGGAAGAGATGAGGGCAATGTAGTTATTGTACGGATAGGGGAACTTAGCACAATAACCTACCTCTTAGGGGATAGCTCTACGAGGGACTTACAAAGCATTTGTAGGTACTAGTCTTTTAAAAGCTTATCAATCGATTCCATAAGTGCGTAGGGTTATGTGGTGTAGGTAGGTATAGGTACATGCAGTTCGCCCTTGGATTTTATTTTTAACTTCCTCGCAATATCATGTAGACGCGATTTCTTGCCTCGGTTAAGTTTAAAAGTAATAATATTTTCTTCTAGAAGTTTAAACTCTTTAGCCTGTCTTGCCCAAACAGGGGCACTTAGAAATCAGCCTTTAAAATTAACACGCTTTCATTACAAGCTTTTTCAGCTTTACCTGTAACTGGATAACTAGGTATGTAAAGAAATCATAGAAGTTAAATTTGACTCACTTCCCGGTTTCCGATTGAGCTTTTTGCATAAATGTTTAGTTTGAATGACAATGCATGGTAAGGTAATTGATCATAATTCTAAATCCAATAGTGCGAACTCCCAAAGACGGTGGACTAGTTATTTTTCATACATTCCCATGTTATGACGATCAAGTGTAAGAGTTTGCAGAAAATAATACTAAAAATAAAATGACGTCACTCTAAATTTAATATGGCGGAATCTCAAAGATAGCGAATTGGCTATCAGCGTGTTTTTTTTTAAACTCTAATTGTTTTTAGTATGACCAGTGTGGGTGGCCCTTTGCCTAAATACTGAACATGATTCCAAATTCCAAGCTTCATTTGACGAAACACGGGAATCGAATCCTGGGAATTCATACCAACTCAAACACCGCAACTTACAAACCATTGTATCTTCAATTAAACAATTTTCGTTACAACAACAGCCCAGGTGATGAAAGAGAAATGCGTTGTTACAATGTTTATTATTACTCAGTGGGTTAAACATATTATATCCATTTCTATTTACAATCCAAACGTTTACCTCAACGTTAATTGTTAAATAATTTGGCATTGTGTAAACAATTGGTGTTGCAATCAAAACAAATTGTTATTACTGCGCGTAGTTGTACGGGAATTAACAATGTTTTTGTTAGCCTTTCCCGCCCATAGGTGTGTATTCTAATGTTTTGTGTACATACACTATACATTGCTATACTGAGTGTAGTACAGGATATTTACCTGCCTGTGGGTAGTTTAGGCATATATGGTGATTAGGATTACACAGCAGCTTTGGCTAGATACTGTAAAGTCATAGACCTACGCTTCGATCTACCGCACTCTTGTTGATATTTAATTATAGATAACCAGGCGGCTATTTACAATAATGTATGGACGGGTAGAATTAAAAATAATTTAGTACTATTTTACTAAAAAGAAAAAAAAATTAAACCTGATTATGATACATAAAATAAGTAATCAAGTGACTTGTTCACGCTATCAAAGCTCTGTTTCGATTGAAACAAAATAGATAATAATATTCGATTTGCAGTGAAGTATCAGAAGTTATGTACCAAAACCGGCCAAGTGCGAGTTGGACTAGCGCGCAAAGGGTTCCTAACGAATCATATTTTTTTATCATGTTTTTTTTAAACCATATACTTTTTACAAGTTTTCCTGTAATCAAAACTTTATTATTTTGTGTATTTATTTCAAAATTGAAGGCTCAGTAGTTCCGCAGATAAAGAAGAGATTACCATTCACCCCTCCCAATGAATGGTAATTTTTAATATTTTTTCTAAAATAATTAGAAAAAAAATATTTTGAAATTATGAAATAGGTACAGTCTGAAATTTTTTTTGAAAATTTACTATCTTTTCCCCAAACAGTGAAACCATATCCTATTTATTGACGTTACACGTGTTTGGGTCATAGAAATTCATGTGTGTACCAAATTTCGACTGAATTGGTCTAGTCGATTCAGAGCAAAATGGCTGTGACAGACGGATAGATAGACGCACAACTGATCCTTTATGGGTTCCTTTTCTACATTCGAATGACTAAACTGTCAGCAACTTAGTATTATGTAATTCATCTTTCTCCTGCAAATACCACAACAGCTCTATGTAGGTCATTCGCTAGTTAAAATCTTGTGATGTTCACATAATATACTCTGTGCTAGGCAAACCTTACCTTTGAGGAGCGATTCGTTGTGGTACCAACGGCTTTGACTCAACTCCACTACGTAGAAATTGAGCGTGAAATTTTAAAATATACTTAGGTTTACTTCCTGAAATCCTAACTCTGTTCCGAATGGAATACTCGTTGGTACATGAAAACCTGGTTTTCTTTTTTTTACTTACTGTCGCATTATGCGGAACTTCGCTTAGGATTGTTGTTTGATGCTTGCTCGTCTCATGCATTAGGTTTATGCATTAGTAAGGCATCTTAAAGGTAATCGCATTACGTACCTATCTAAAACAGAAATCATTTAATTACGTCCGGTTTTAAACAAAATAGCTTATTAGGTATGTGCCTACTTGTGTGGTAATAGCACAAGTGCATAGTTAGTATAGTAACTGTTCATTTTCATATTTCCGTTAATATTATAAGTAGTTAACGAAAGAAGAGAAAGTATCAGGGAATATACTCACGGTAAAAAAGTGTTATGTCTTATTCCAGGACATGGTCTACCCGTATGCCAAGTTTAATCAAAACCTATTCAGCCGTTAAGACGTGAAGAGGTAACAGACACACGGACAGACAGCGTTACTTACACATTTATAATATTTGTATGGATTATCCCAATATTTGTTTAAGACACGCTTAGTTCGGTAATATTAATTCTTATTCGTATTTTTCTAACGCCGCCGTGAGCACTTGAGCGATAGCTCATCAAGGTGGGCAACTCATCACTGTTTATTTTCTAATTGCAATCCTTGACCTGAGCGCGTTTTGCTAATCGTGTTTTTAAGGCGCTCGTCACGTTTTGTTATTTCTGATGGGCATTAAGCAGATGATCTTTGCTTAACGATGAGGATGGTTCCGTAGTTAGATAAATAATCTCTCATTCTTTTTCTAGCCTTTTCCCGTCATTTGAGGTCGGCTCTCCTCGTCATTCTTCGCCAGACATGTGTGCTGGGTCGTCGAAACATCCAACTTGCTACCTTTAGGTCGTTGTTTACGATAGAAATCCAGGTTAGAGGAGGTCTTCCTCGTTTTTTCGGTATCAAAGCTCAGGAGGTGTCAGGATAAATAAAAAAAAAATAAAAAATATTGGATTAATGGATAAATAATTTAATTTATATTTAAATTCTCTTCATTTAAGTAACTACCGCGATACATAAAATATGTTACAGAATAAGTTCGTTACAGTATAATGGCTACTAAAAGGTTTCCCTTTGTAACTGGGATAAACATAATGCGAACGGATAATGAGAAAAAAAATCGATTACCCAGTACAGTATTACTTAGTTAATTTGGAATAAAAATTTGAAAATGTTAAATGAAGGAGATCATCATCATATGCGCCTTTTCCCAACTATCTTGGAGCCGGCTTCTAGTCTAACCGAATGCAGCTGAATAGTAGTATTTTACATGGAGCGACTGCCTATCTGAGCTCTACAACCCAGTTACTAAGAAGTAAGACTGGTTGTCAGACTTTCGAGCACTGAATGTTATTTGTTTAATTGGTTGTACACCAACCTGTAAAATTGTTTAACCCTTAATTTCGGAATATATTAGGTATGGTAATTAAGATGCTATTCATGCATTTTTTATAATTAGTTACTTTTTGATAAAATGTTATAATGAAATTAAAGAAGTTAGACTGTTTAAGTCTTAACTGTCCTTAGAACTCACTTACAAACAATTTAAAACCTGAAACTCAATACCATTTACTACGGGTATCTTTTCAGTGAAGATTTTCAAACGCTTTCAACTAGAAGTATTCCCACGTTTCTTGCAAGCGATGGAACGTTTCCTTGATTCTGCTCGTGGTGGGTACGACACGTACAAATTGCGGGCAGAGACGCTTCTTCTAAAAGGACTGCTTAAAAAATTGGAAGCATTGACGATTGATCGAGTTGATATCGTATTCGATATTCTGTAGTTAGGGTCTTAGAAAAGGTTTGGTACACCTGCTGACTATTTTGTTTACGCCTTTTGAAAGGCGTAAAAAAAACAAATTGTAATGTAACAAACCCAAGCCCAGTCACTCGCTTCTTTTAAAAATTTAGTAAAAGACCATTTCCTTTCTCTCTAATGCTTTTCTGTTTCTACATACTCTTATCTCTTCCGTCACTAACCGATTTTTTTATTATTTTTCTTATCTCTTCCTTAGTAATTGTTTAACATGTGTTATGTATATATTTTATTGTACTATATTACATAAATATTTATAGAAAATTTTGGTGTTCAGTTTATTAATTAGCAGTACACCGCAGACTACTCCCTTTTTTAATTAAGATTTTTAGTCCATCCAAAGGTTGTCTGGTAGATCCCGGAGACCACCATTGTACCCATAGATTTAAAATCATTTATACAAGTTTATTAACTGTTTTGGTGTACATTAAAGTGTTGTTCTATTCTATTCTACTTTGTTGTCGAGACTCTCTCACGTAGTGACCTCTGCAATTCAGCTCACAATCTTTGGTCAATTCTTCAAATATATAATATAGCTATTTAATCCGTTTTTTCTGTAATGTGCGTTAAATCTGTGCAGAATAAATTATTTTTCTTTCTTTCTTTCTATAGTTATCTGTACATAGAATGAAAAAACTGTCATCATTTACAAGAAAAAGTTCACGTACAAATGTGTGCTTTAAATTAACTTATCCATCATGCTAATTCCGGGGGAAATGTGCTTATACATAATAACTTTGTTATATAGAAAAAAAAAGTCAAGTGTCAGTCCGACTCACGGATTAAGGCTTCAGTTCTACGAAAACTTTTATACGAGTAGTTTACCAATTTTTATTATTTGCGATGACAATTGGCTAACGGTTGCGGCTAAAAAGATAAAACCATGTGATAGACGTCGGACGGACAGACAGACAAACAGAACAAGCTCACAAATATCTTATTTGCTTCATTTGGTTCGCATGCAACCCTTAAAACTACATCATCAAAGTACTGATACATCAATAATTCCGCAAGATACGAGTACCATGAATGCCTCAACTGAATCCTCAGTACAGGTATTCATCATCTTAGACTTAGACACCATGACACCCTGCACTAACACCTAATTACCTACGTCATTAGTTTGTATGCAGTTCCTGTATAATTAGCAGCACAGATCTCGGCTCAGGGCTCTGGTATCACTCATTTCCGACACTTGATTTGCAGCTAACGGCCTGATAAGCTGTTGATGTACTTTGCTTCCGTTTCAGTGTATAATCTAGTGTATTTTGAGTATGTGGTAATTTGATGTGGTTATTATAAAGTATCGTCTGTTAACTTAAAACCACCCAGTGCTAAAGTAAATAACTAAATCATTATGTACATTAAACTGAGTTCGTTCGATCGTAAGATAAAACCTTTTAGCTTTATATTGTTAGATATTTTTTGCGTCGATCAACATAAAAAATGTATGTTCAAACTGAAACAAAAGCTGATCACGGAATTCGAACATTAAGAGCACACGTTAACGTTAAATACAACGGAATTCTGGGTTCCCATTTTCAGATCTAAATGCTATTCAAGATTTCTAAATGTGCAAACTGAAATAGTTCCACATATGGCGTTAATGTATCCGCTCATGGGATATGATAGGTACTATAGAAAGTAAAAGTACCTTATTCACAGATGTTCGTAAGACGCACGGGTCATAAACCGCTATAAACGCGAGGCGCGGTCCACACTGGCGGATATTGCGTCCCGTATTGTTCTCCGCGGTTATTAATCAGACAACTGTCGCTGTTTTGTTTGTGTTCCCTAACAACGTCACGCTTCGGCTCAGAGAAGGTGAAACTTGCGTTTAGTGTGTTCGCACAAAAGGCGAACTTTTTTACCGAATTGTATTTGAAGATTTATTTGTTTTTCTTGTTTCTTTTACTTCCTTTATGGGAATGAAAGAAGTTCGAAAACTGAATGCGAAAACATGATGGAATTCTTTGACCAGAATATTACTTGGAAACACGATTGTGAAACTCATTTCGGGTGATATTTGAGTATTATTTGTCGCACATTCTTAAATAAAGCATGCAATATTGTTATAAAACCCATTGTTATTTTACATGACCTGTGGGTTATATCGACCGCTCCAGGAACCGAAGCACCCGTTTTTCATAAACATGGTCTAATTAAGTCGTCGCTTTGAGCTCATTAGCAGAGAAACAGTACCTTTCTTCATTAGCATCTCTATGAGAAAGTGACAATGCTTTTAAAGCGTCTAGCTTTTATTTATTAAAACGCTTTCTAATGAAGTGGACAGGTATGTTTTAATTGGTCGGGGACCGTTCGAAATGCAATTAATACTTAATTTACCTAAGATAAGAAAATTTTAAATGGTTATAGTTGCTTTGTTGATTGTTTTGTTAAGAAACAACTTTTCTTAAATGGAACTTAATATTGTTTTTACTGGAATTCTGTTATTATTTTGGTATTAGAAATTTCACCGGATAATATTTGTTAACATTGTCAGTTTATGAAAAATCTCGTAAAAATGTAAACTCTTTATTTTCAATATTTTTTTTAAAGTTATACTTCTTTAGGCGCGTTATGAAAAAATGATGAGTGTGAAATTTTAAGATGTGCGCGCATCACTGTCACACAAAATTCACAGGTTCACAGGTTAGCTAGAACCGATCCACCCGGAAGTTAGCTATGGTCTGTGGTTCATGAAGAATGATTGTTTTCCTTTTGTAAACTTTGTGACAGTTTGGTTTTTTATCTTGTTACGCTAAAGAAGTATAACTTCTTACGTGCGTACACACACACTTTTTTTTTATCATTGTATATTTTCAAAAATGGATGTGATTTATTGTATTTAAATTATCTATTTACAACAGATTTTAAGCTCTCGCAAGATTTATTACAGTCTTACGGTGTTTGAAATTATTAAGTGACAGATATAGGTAGGCTTACAGTTACAGTGCTAGAATCATGTAGGTATTTTTGTTAATATTTAAATAGGTACCTAGTACCTTATATTATTTATTTTATGTCTTAGACCTGAAGCCACTGCTAGGGTTTCATAATATTAATCAATGCCTTAAAACAAAATACGTATTTATCAAAATTTGCATAGATTACAAACTAAAATAGTGAATTTTCCAATTTTGTTTTTGCCCGTAGTTTTATGACAGTTTTTCCGCATACCTCCGCCATAGAAAAGGCAAATTCATTATTATTTTTTACCTTTTAGCTTTGCCGTAGCAAAGCGAAATTGAAATGTATTTCATTTTACCTTCTTTCTTGTTTCTGCTTGTACTTACTTCCATCAAATGGATGCCGGCTTATTCATAAACTGGACATCATTATGAGTTGGTAAATTATGTTATTATTAATACAGTCATCGTTTAAGATATAACATTTAGGGGTAGGCAGAATTTGGTTTAGGTGGTACTGTTTTTGTATTAAAAAAAAATATTTTACACAAGTTGCAGCTTTTTCTTTTGAGATAAGTAAAAACCTGCTTTACAGAAGTCAGACTTTATCAGTTTTATTTAGAATATGTCTGTATTTGACCTTTTATTATGCCTGAAACTATTGCTCTTCTTTCATTTAGAAACCATATTTCCGATTCTGTGTATCGTGTAAACTATTTAATTAAGTACAGACCACGTTCGTTTTGCAAACTCGGAAAGCAAAGCTGCTACATTTAAGATAACTTTGCTCCACCAGCCCACCACTAACCTAAGTATGTCATTAAAATTTCAAAACACTTGGCAAGTTCAATAATTAATTCCACTATCTCAGCAATCTCATAAATAAATTAACTGAGAACTAAAATGTCAACGGACTATTGTTTAAATTAACTGAACCCTAGTGGACATCTAAACCCGACCCTTTACGCTTCAAGGAGTCTGCACAACATGCCCTAACATTTGAGGACCTATCTCTATTGAGAAGTCCCGGCGTCGAGACCAAATGAATACCTAGTTCTCGAATCGTAAATTGTCCGGTCATTTATTTGAGTCCAACCACAAGTAATGTCCATTGAAAACTGCCGTTTCCTCCGCCTCTCAACTTGAAACCCCTTTTTAGAAGTCCCTAACATTATTGGAAAATATATCTAGCCGTTTGTTAGTAGCTACGGAGTTATTAGGCTTTTAGGGGGACGTCTTTATAAAACGTTCGTGTAGTTAGTTATCTATGTAAATGTTGGCGATCTTTCTGGGAAATAGGATATTTGCTTAGAGTTATCTTGAAAGCAGTTTCAATATCTTCTTATGAATAACTTTGCTGTATTAACTTGTACTTAGAAAAGATGACAAATTACCTATATGTATAAATCAGAACCTACTCACTAACTTATTTAATTAATTACGTGAGGACACATGAGAAAACTGCACTTTGAAACTAACGCTCTGGCTAATATTCGCTAGATAGCCCTACTATCTTATAAAGCTGCACTTTAGGCACGAATGAAACTACCGCTCTGGCTAATATCCAGTAGATAGCCCTACTATCTTCTAAAGCTGCACTTTAGGCCCTAATGATACTACCGCTCTGGCTCATATCCGCTAGATAGCCCTACTTTCTTATAAAGTTGCACTTTAGGCCCTAATGAAAATATCGCTCTTGCTAATATCCACTAGATAGCCCTACTATCTTATAAAGTTGCACTTTAGGCCCTAATGAAAATACCGCTCTGGCTTATATCGGCTAATAGCCCTACTATCTTATAAAGCTGCACTTTAGGCCCTAATGAAACTACCGCTCTGACTTATATCCGCTAGATAGCCCTACTATCTTATAAAACTGCACTTTTGGTACTAATGAAACTACTGCTTCGGCTAATATCCGCTAGGTAAACCTACGGTCTTATATAAAAATAATATTAAACATTGGTATCTCCAGATTATCTTTTGTCTTCCTTATCAGTTTTCCTTTCGTTTCCTCTTGCTTTTATTGCATGTTTCCCAGTCCCCAACTCCCCGATGATTCCGGAACACATCATTGCGAGTTATTATGTGCAAATATTGGGCAAAAGAATTTCAATTACGAAGCGGTATGAGCTTGGAACGATTATTGTAATATTCCCCATGTTCGAATTTTATACTCAGGCACGGATGGAGTATTTTTTCATATTTTTTATTGAGCAACGAAGCTTGTACTTCCGACACGGCGGATTTATATAAAGGCAACTTACAGTCAGTCGTGTCGTGTATAGCTTAAATGCTTGCTGATATTAAGTTATGTGACGAGTAAGGTATGTTTAATTAAATAAGTAACATTAGACAATGTTTCGTGATATGAGTTAGCATTCAGTATTGCAATTTAGCTGTAGGTACCTAATACGAGTAAGTTTACAACGCAATGAGTTAAAAACAATGAGCCAGATGGACCTTTTATGCTTATTCGCCGAAGACTGTTACCTATTGTCTGCTAATAGAAGCCTTGTGTACTACCGAATCCTAACCCAATTTTCTTCCCTTCTTAGTCGTACACTCCTGGTGGAGTGGCATTGGTCATGGATCGTCTGATAGGTTGGTTGTGGCTTATGCGAAACCTCCATCTCTCTTTATTCGTGGCACTGCCTGCAAATTCGGCAGGGGACGGGAAAACACTTCATAGACAATGAGTTCTGTCCATTTGGTTCTGTTCACTTGTACCACTAATCGTTCTAAACAGCTTTCATTGCGGATGATATGTCCAACTAAACATCTCTTTTTCTTAAATTCGCACTTACAAAATTGATGAAAGTCCTTGTTTGATGCGAAGTTCTTTCAGGATGGAAACCTCAGTGCGGTGGCTGGTGAGTAGTCCATTCTATCCGCATCAAACTTAAGAATAAACAATTCAGCAATGAAATAAGAGAAAGTCTGTCTGCCTGTCTGGTTACACCAGCTAATCTGCAACATGTATAGTCTATCGAAACATATACCACACCTCTTTACATGAGATTGCGTGCCTGCATACACATCACAATAGTGAGGTTTTCTCTGTGCGCTCGCTCTGCAATTTAGCAAATCGTCCGACCTTATGTTTTTCACGAATCGTTGGCAAAGATAAAAGGTGGAACCGCTGAACCGTGCCCGCTTATGCGAAGTGTAGAAATCTCGTATTAAAACGTGCACACAATGCAACTCCCAAAAGAAAAGCTACACAGACGCCAAGGGATTAGCGGAAAGCCTTTTCAGTTAATTAAAATATATATTTCCGTATCGCAAAAGTTAGATTTAATTTGGGTAACTTTAGATTTATTAGGATTGCCTGCCAGATTAGTTTGTAGTTCAGTAATAAATTTAAATCCTATCTGTTTCTGTTACTACTCAGGTATCCTTTTAATGAATGGTGTGTGTATCTCGTATTAATTTGAATATTTAGCCTGGTTTAGTCTGTTTGGTTAGAATAATTTAAAATGGCGATGCGGTTGGCTCTGACAAATTAATGAACCTATTTTGTATACAATTGGTATCATTTAATTAATACTAATACGCATACGTGTAGGTACCAACCACATTAACGTATAATATGATCTACACACAATTAATACGGTAATAATGTAAATTTTTACGTTGTTAAGGCGTATACACAGGAACTTACTAGATTTATTTTGAAACATACAGTGAGTATCGACTACTTTCTTAAACACTATGAGAGGAACAGTAATTTGTCTCCTTATTCGAAGTTTTCAACTATTAGAAACTATGACAGAAACAGTAATTTGTCTACTTATTCAAAGTTTTCAACTCTTACTAGCTCGCAATGGATATCAAAAACTCAACTTGATAAAAACTGTTGAAAATAGGCCTTCTTAAACATAAATTACCGTTTTGCCGTAATCCCAACACTACTGTAGTTATTATAAATGGGAGGCTGGATCCATTATACATACCACAAAGCGGTAGAAAATTAAATTAAGTCCTACGATCAACATGCAGAGACCCTTACAATATCACATATTATTTCAACCACAACATTCGATGCATAATTATATCAGAACTTACTGAACCAAACCAATTAATGAAACTAATTAATTCTCATTTTAAATGAAACAGCGTTGTGAATGACACTGCTGACTGCTCAATTATAGACGAGTGACGTTTGATGGAAAAAAAGATATTTTTCAATGTTTTCATCCTTTCCCAGATACCTGTTTTAATGACGTGAATTTCTGCTTTCGCATTTAATTTTGAAATCGGAATAATTATCATGAATTATCGGCTTGTGAATGGATAAATAAAACACAGTAATAAACGTTCGTGACAGTATTGCCACGATCACAAAGCTTGGCAAACGGATTGGTTAATCGGAACACAACCGGCAGTAAATACACAGTCCAGGATTGTTGGCTATTTGCAGGGACGGACCGTGAGTTTATGGGGCCCGGGGGGCTAACTGTAGGTAGCTTGAGGGCCTACTTAGCACCCTGCACTCTATAGGTTACAATTGCTTTTGAACATTAAAAGTATTATGATAAGCCCGGCGCTCTCCGAGCTCGGTGACATTAATAACAATCTTGTGCTATTTGACGACACTGTCAACACTGTTTGGGGGCCCTGTAACCCTCGGGCCCTTGGGCTGCAGCCTCCTGCCCCGGCTCCGCCCCGGGCTATTTGGATGTTTGCCCAACCTTTTATTTTATAAATCGACAGCTACCTACAACTGCTTATAAGCTCGGGGTCATAAACAAGAAGTATGTATATCCACACGAACAAAGCGACCCCTATCCACATTTGATGCTTCCTGGTTTTTATCCTTCGAATTAAAGATCTCCATTCATGGTCCGACTCTCATCTGACATGCTTGTAAACTAATACTTGTATTTATATGTAATTTGATCGTTTGACTAATAACAGTATTACATTCTTAAATAAAATTACCTATACGTTTAATTCGCTTCTATTTATGAGTATACTTATTTTGTTCATCATCTAAATTGGTATTGTTAGGCTGAAGTTGATTGGTTTTTAGTTTTTATAGGCGTATTAATTTTAGAAAAGTTGTTTTGTATTATTTTCCCATGATTTTAAATATGCAGTGTCTGTATGAAAGTATATAATCAAACCATAACATCGTATTGTCTAATCACTTATTCTAAATCAACTTCAACTTTTGAAATAACGATTTGCCTTTGAACAATTGCGTGATTTAGGTTTAAAATAATTGAATTTCAGACTTTGCCTACTTTCAAAAGTTTACAGGGGGTTTCAGTAATTTGATAAACTTCTTTGTTTTCAGCCGGTGGGCATTTACCGCGGGAAGTACGAGTGGGCTAACGAGAACAGTCCTGTGGGGGGCGACTGCTCGCTGTGGGTCCGCGCTGCCACGCTGCAGCTAGACGACGGACAGTGGCAGTGCCAGGTCACCGCCAGCAACTATGACGTGCAGGTAACTAACAATGTAGTGCGAGTGCTAACGAGAACAGTCCTGTGGGGGGTGACTGCTTGCTGTGGGTGCGCGCTACCACGCTGCAGCTAGACGACGGTCAGTGGCAGTGCCAGGTCACCGCCAGCAACTATGACGTGCAGGTAACTAACAATGTAGTGAGAGTGCTAACGAGAACAGTCCTGTGAGGGGAGACTGCTCACTGTGGGTTTGCGCTGTCACGCTGTAGCTAGACCACGGACAGTGGCAGTACCAGGACACCGCCAGCAACTACGACGTGCAGGTAACTAACAATGTAGTGCGAGTGATAACGAGAACAGTCCTGTGAGGGGAGACTGCTCGCTGTGGGTCCGCGCTGTCACGCTGTAGCTAGACGACGGACAGTGGCAGTGCCAGGACACCGCCGCCAGCAACTAAGACGTGCAGGTAACTAACAATGTAGTGCGAGTGCTAACGAGAACAGTCCTGTGGGGGGCGACCGCTCGCTGTGCGTGCGCGCTGCCTCGCTGCAGCTAGACCACGGGCAGCGACAGTGCCAGGTCACCGCCAGAAACTACGACGTGCAGGTAATAAAATGTGGCTCGTGACATGCTGGTTGCTAGATTGCCGAGGCTTAAAATAAGCGGAGCGGAGCGGAGACGCAGGAATCGTCAGGATATTTAAATGGCAACTCTATACTGGAGAAAAGAGCAGAGAGTTCTAGGCCTGTCTTAGATTTCAATAATTCCACATTCACTACATTTTGGTAAACGATTTGTACACTTTATTTTTGTATCCCGCTTATTTATTCAAACAAAATCTCCTCTACCGTCATCCAACACCAGTTTAGGATCTAGTAACAGACAACTTACCTTTACAAATCTTCTCTAGGATGCTCTATCAAGTCCTCCTGCTGCGTTAGCAGTGCGGGTGCCACCACAGTCTCCCCGGATCCTGTTCAACGGCTCCCACGTAATGCCTGGCCAGAACATCACGGTGCCAGCAGGAAACAGGGCCACAGTTGTCTGCGAAGCCAGATATGGAAACCCTCCGGCTTACATCGAGTGGTATTTGGGTAAGCATCTTTTGATTTTATGAGAAGTATTGCAGTTATATAATTAACAGGAATCAAAGCGACCGTAGTCTTTTTAAGCCACAGACGTGACTGACAACACTCTGCTATGAAATATTTCCTAAACTGCATAGTAAATTCTGATTGAAAATTGTTCAGTGTTGCTGGAGTAGAATGCAAAATTACTAGCTTGTTTTATTTAGATTCTACTTTGCTAGAATCCAGAATGAAGCTGTTTTGTTTTAAAATTTTCTGCTCTTAATTATTGTATTACTATGCCAAGAGCTCACTGAGTGGGAATAATGATAACTACCACAATTATTTCTCCACCGAAGGTAACTTTATGCCTGAGAAAATAAGCCCGTAACAAAGATATTCTGATGGCAAACTAACCTTTACCCAAGTTTCGGCCATTTTAATCAACAGAGAACGAACAGCACCCGATTAACCTGATACGTTCATATAAAATTCTAAATGCCATGTCATGTGTTTGAACTGGCTTGGCGCCGGGACCTACTAAGTCCATGCATTTTGGAGCAGGCCTGACTGACAGCGATCGACATACAGTGCATTGGTCTTGTTCCCTATCAACGTTATAAATGAGTCTCGTTGAAGGGCTATTATTACTGTGTCAGACGTTTATTCATTTAGTTATTGCTGGGAATTAAGTCTATCATTACTGGTTGTTACACATGTTATGTTATGAGGTAGTAGATGTATTAAATGGTAAAGGGTGACTTTTTAATCATTCTTTGGCATTATTTTAATGAGTGAAATGAAAAAAAAACTAGCAGATACACTCGGAAATATGAAAAAGAAATGGTTCGCATACATCGACAAAACAATAAGTGCGTAGGAATCACGAAAAACTAATTTTCTGTTTCCTAAGTACTTAGGAAACAGAAAATTAGTTTTTCGTGATTTCAGAGTTAGTCCAAGTCATCCCTCTAACAGCTCACAACCACTCGTACTTACTTTTATTTAGAGTAAGTTAAAGTTGTACCGTCAGGAATGTGCCCCAACAGGCGTTGTACAGAGGTGGTTCTAGGGTGTTCTTTTTAGCTCGCCGTCCGATCAGGGTCTGGCCCGAGAGTCGACGGCGCGTAGTATTCCACGCGCACGTCAAACAGTTGTCAGCAATACATGACGAGGCCCGTCATGGCCGATGCCTGCCCAGGGGTCGTGGATCTGCCCAAGGGTTGTGGATAAATTCGAAACAGTTGGCACTCGGCACTCAGGGCAGGGAAGGAACAGGGTTGGGTTTTAGTCAGTAAGAGTCTGACACGCTCTCCCGCTCCACCCAGAGCGGGAGAGGTCATAGGATGATTTCCCACACCACAAAAAAAGGGTGATTTTTTAAGAGGTTACGGGACCCTCTTCCATAGGCTGATCAGATCACTAAGGTGGTTTTACTGAGGTTTAAATTAGAGATACCGTGAATACTCGCTATTATTCGGTATTCGGCATTACTCAACTTTTTTTTTATTCTTCGAATACCGAATAATAGCTAGTATTATTCGACATTTAGCGAATAGTTGTCAAAAATAAACTTATAATAAACAAAAAACTATAGACTTAAAAATAATCAAACTTAATTTTTTCTTAAAAAACAAAACACAGTACAGAATTATTCATTAGACAGGTCCACTCAAATATGTTTGGTTCTTTCTTCAAAAGACCACTACAGACACTAAGCTGCATGGTCCTCATATAGATTAATGTGAATGCGAGAACTATGTATGTCGTTATATTCATGTAGATTTTATGATTGTCTGGCAGTTTGAGTATTTTTGCGGCCTACTCAAATGTCCTTACTTTGGTATTGTTCGTCGGTTCCTTGAGCTCCTCAAAGTTCTGAGTTGAGCTTCGCGATGACTGACAAATGCTTGCACTGTCTGGACAGGTCCACTTGAATTCGTGTGTTGCTTTCTTCAAAAAGCTCATCCCAGACATAAACGTACATGGTTGTCATATGATTTAACCAGTACACATTGTATCGATTTGAACACTTTAAAAGAGACTTTGACCTCTGAGTTTGTTTCGGTGTTTCTTCTCAGGGTAGTCAGCTAGGAAACACCGGCCTCATCTAGCTTAAACTGACAAAAACCATTGACGTGTAAAAGTGTTCCTTGTAACCTATTTACTGAATAAACATCATTTATCATTTATTATCTACAGTATTCATTTTTATCATTGATATAAAAAGTTTGCCAAAAATCAGTCATGTCATGTTAAAGTTAATTTAGTTAAGCCTTAAGAAACATTACAGTAACAAATAAATGATTGGTAAGTTCAAGACTACTACAAGCGTAATATTATTATTTGATAACAAATAAATTATTTTTTTATGTCGAATATAATAGTGAGTTATTCGAATATTCGCCATAGGGAATGGCGATTAATCGGTATTCGACTATTCCCTATAAAAAACTATTCGCGGCATCTCTAGTATAAATGCCACACTCCCGGGTGTTCTTCCCCAAAAGCCCAGGTACCCAGGTACCTTTAGAAGGTAAACAAAAAAAAATGGTAGGTAAAAGTTGTACATGAGTGTTTTCGCCCGTTGAAAATTTTTCAGTCGATTAAATAAAGGTCACCATGGACATAATTAGGCAAGGGTTTACTCTAATGATAAATGATGCTATAAGTAAATATCTTCGATAGTCCATTAATAACTTCTAATACACGTGCCAGACACTATACTAAGTGTCTGTTTCAACTAGATAGTGTACGATTCATTAATTGTATGTGTCTAACGATAGCGTGCGAAGTGATAGTTTGTTTTTCTGTTTGTCGACACTGTGTCAATATTTACTTTGATATGCTTTTCTTCTATTTATTGAAATAATATTGGTAGTATCGAAAGTAGGTAATTTACGAGCTTTGTTTGTTCTCTCTTTGGCCCTTTTTAGGGTTCCGTACCCGAAGGGTCCAAACGGAGCCCTATTTTTGTCATCACGTGCCCGTCTGTCTGTCCGTCCGTCGTCTGTTACAAAATTTTGTTACGAAGAATTTTTTAGCTTCCTATTGATGAATTGACCTATGAACTTGAAATTTGGTGATAATGTTTATAATTACGTATACTTTACTAACAAATGGACCCCTTAATGTGCAAAATCCGACACGCACTTGGCTTCTTTTTTTTTTTTTTCATTTTCGGGGGCTACTACTTCTTAAAGACCACTTCAGAACTCTGGAATCCCCTCTGTGCAACGCCTGTTAGGGCACATCCTCGAGGTTAAAGGGTCTCCCCTGACCCTCGCTGTGCACGGCAGTACTTGATCACAGTACCACCGTATTCCCTGGAATCACTCGGGGAGCAATGGAGAGTCCCCGATCTGAGCGCCTGAGATCCGAAGTCCCACCTGCATTAAATGATGCAAATGGGTTTTCGGCGTGTAAGGCATCGAAGCGGTTGCCTCCTCGACGCTTTCTACTCCGAGTGGGATTGGCCCTCTCACGATCCCGCTCAGCGGCCTCCTTCAGGACCATCACAGTCTCACAGAAGGAGGCAACTTGTCTCCAGTTCTACTACTCCGCCAACATAGCTATCACTATTGCTCGCAGAGACAGGTCTCGCCCTCTCCTGGTGACCAGGAGTCGCCGTTCGGCGGTCCAGGCAGGGTACTTCTCGAGCGTGTGTTGTGCAGAATCATTTTGCCGTGGCCTTTCACCCAATAGAGTAGTGGTGGCCCAGTGGTATTGGCCGCGATTTACAAGTTGTTGGTCGTGAGTTCAAACCCTGGCAGGCGCTTTACTTTGTGTAAATTATTTCATCACCACTGCTCTCAAAACGGTGAAGGAAAACATCGTGAGGAAACCGGCATGTCTTAGAACCAAAAATTCGAAGACATGTGACATCCACCAATCCGCATTGGGCCCGCGTGGTGGATTACGGCCCACACCCTCTCACAGAGAGGAGGCCTGTGCCCCAGCAGTGGGGACATTAAAAGGCTGAGATGATTTCACCCAATCCTATTCAGGCACCACTCTGGTTGGTGACCTATCATGACGTCTAAAAATCATCATAATTCCGGTGTGAGAGAGCAACAGAACTACACAGGACGGATAAGAACTATCCCTTTCTATTACGAAATTAGCGAAATTGTTAGCAATTTTCAGATAACACAAAGCTAAGCCATTTGATACACCTAATTATATTAATGATAGGATCTCTAACGATTATAACAAAACCAGAATGATCAGATTCCGCACAATCAGTAGCAAAAAGCTTTAAAACAGACCATTATTAAATCGACAATGTAATTAAAATTTATTTCTAAAGAATTAATAAGCTTTTGTTCAGCGACGAAGGGTGAAAGTTTTTAAAAGAGAGTTGGTGTAAAAATGTTAGCATGAATGTATAGAAAGGGAGACAAAAAGATTCATGTAATTTTGACCACAGACTCACACAATTACACGTAAAACATCACGACTATATGCCCTGGATAATAAGGCAGAGTTTGGAAGTTATGTTTTACGTATGTGTTATTTATTATTATAATGTTCCCACTGCTGGGACTCAGGCCTCCTATTTAGAAAAAGGAATGAGCCGTAAATAAACCACGCGAGTCCAGTGCGGGTTGGTGGATGTCACATGTCTTCGAATTTTTGGTTCTAGGACATGCCGTGGCTCTTACTTATTCCTTCACCGTTTTGAGAGTAGTGGTATGAAATAAATTACACAAAATTAAGCAACTGCCTTGGTTTGAACCCACGACGTACCACTTGTAAGTCAGGGCCGTTACCACTGGGCTACCACTGCTCCCATTTTCCCATATTACCTACATCATCAACCAGATACAAAATCCAGACTCTCATACATTTAAGGCGCTATTAACTGGCAATGAATGACCTTGAGTGGTTAGTTTGCGTGTTCTGTGCTGAGCTCACATAACGCGTCGTGCGTCCACCCAGTAATAGGACTCGCCCATCAAGGAGCGCTGTCCGAAATTAGACGTATTATTAATTTATTATACATAAAACAACAGGTATTAAACTAAAACATTTAGACTAAATTATAAATAATTAAATGATCTTTAAAATGGTGAAGGTTTCATAAAAATACGATTTATGTTTTTTGCGTGATTTTTTTATCCGCGTTGGACATAACTTAACAAATTAATTACACTAAGTTATAAAAATATAAATTGAAATATTATCAAATCAAATTACGACAGAAATTGTCTAGAGTAACATATACATATTTATATTTTTTCAAAGAAATAAAACTAGTCGTTTAGACGTGATGTTCAATTAAAAACCATTAAAAGTATTATAACTGCGCCTTGAAACACTGAAAATCTAGTAGTTAAATCGGCAGTCTTGTTTGCGACCACTACACTAACGAAACATTTAACTGCCTTAGTTGTTAATATTTCCCTTTACATTTTCAGAAAAAGAGCGCCTCACAGCGTGGTCCCAGACCAACGCCTCCGAGGTGGAAAGACCACGCGTATGGGCTGCGCGTTCAGTCCTTGAGCTTGGAGCCACTAGGTCAGCACATGGCCGTCAACTGGCTTGCAGAGCTCATCATCCGTCATATCCCTCGCCGTACTACAGGGATTCTTACACCATGCTTGATGTTACATGTAAGTACTTACTCTTATTCTTCTTCGTGTCCTTCGTGGGTGTTGGGTCTGGCTGTTTTTGTATGTGACTTTATATGTTTGTAAGGGCGAGTAAAAATTCCTAGTGCAGGGTAACGATTGCTTTTTTTAAATAAGAAAAAATTAAATTTTGATGGCTCAATACTGCACCACTTCCACAGTATCCTTAGTAGGAGCGCATAAGTCGTTAAGCTGCAGGTTTTGTGATACAAAGGGCAGGAAAGCAGTTCTCTACTCTACTACTCAGTCTAAGCCTCAGTACGTTGTCATTTGTCCTCTTCATCATCATCAGCCCAACTTCGCTCACTGTTGTGCATAAGTCTCTCTTTTCTTGTGCCAATCCCCACGTCCCTGAGCCAGCGTCATCAAAGTTCTATCCACGATAGCAACAAACCTCGCCCATCTCGCTTCCAGTCCTTAGACGCCACTCGGTCACCGCTTTACTCCACCCATTCATCACCACGCCTTGCCACGTGACCTTTGTTCCTACAGGGCAAAGGGCTTCCTTTCATCTTTTCCTATCCCCTTCTAGGTTTGCTGCGTTATTTTATTTTTTGCCCATTGTTCCTCCATTTCGTACTTTTGTTTAGCTTTGCACTGGTGCCGATTTTCTTGTTCAATAACTAAACTAAAATTAGAGAATCGCTATCTTTTACTAAAAGGCAGTGCGAGAAAAGGACGGCTATAGCTATGAACTAAGTTAGAGATGTCAAACTAGTTTACGCTTTGCACGTTACCGTGTTTTTAGTCAACATGTTTTTGCATGTACCCTTAATTTGTAAGGAAATATTAGTTTAACTAAATTTGACAGATCAAATTTACGTTCGTCTCTTTCTTGTTTTATTAGAGAGAAAAAGATAGCAATAGCCTAAATTAATTTTATAATAGTTTGTGCACAACAGAATCGGCACCACTGTTATTTGTGCCAAAAACTTACAAATAAAGTGACTCCGCCCGGTCCTTCGAAGCAGTAAATCAAGGAAAGTAGTAGACCATCGAAAGTATATATAAACATGTTTTACCGTCGAAAACCTCGAAGAACACCTTGATTTTAGAGCAACGTAAGATTACCTAATGGCTATTCTTGAAACAGATAAAAAAGTTTTACACAAACTTCAAAAACAGGCATGGTCTTTACGATTGCTTTAATGATCCGCTTAAAAGCTTCGCTTTTGAGGTTTATAGTTTAAGACCAAACCCAGAATGACTGTCTACTAGGATAGCTATGTAAATAATGCTTTTACCTCTGATTTTTAGGTACACCTCCGAAAAAAATAAAAATCGAAATCTGGGTCGAACGTGTTAGAATTTTTCACATCCATGTTTATTTTTTATTTCCTTTACGAGTCGGCTCGGACTCACAAAATAGAAACAAATCAACAAGCAATTAGCAACGGGCATAGCCGTAGTAGAAAACAATTGACACTCACAAATTGATCCTATATGGAATCGTAAATAGGATAGAAACACGGATTTCTCGGTATTTTCTTTTTCATGTGTAATTATAGTCTATTCAGGAGTAATTTGTAGATGTCAAGCATAAGTTAACATAAAAGAAAGAAAACCATTTATTTGGTCCCTATACAAATATAAGACACATTAGATAAGAAAATAGCGTCCTGTTTTTGAAAATAAGTTGTGGGATGTGGTTATAGAATGTTGTTATATTGGTCAATAAATCAAAGCAGTTGATTTTTTGCCTGGATATTTGTTTATTGGAGCTTTGATCAGGATTCCACCAACTGGCTGCTAAATAATACTGAGGTTGGTACAATTGGGTAGGAGACTGAAAGTAAAATGGTCCGTCATTGTTGGTGTGGTCGGTTTTGATCCGTCAGTTAGATTATCAAAAATTATTGGAAACGTATTTTTTTGTTGTAAATAATAGTTTGTTGTGCGTGACGTTACACCTACGTAAAAATGGTGTGTGGTTAATGTGATGGCAAACAAACAAATGACTCAGAGGCAGGCGTATTATTAATTAAAAAAAAAAAGAAATGTATTGTATTTTATTGTATTTTATTTTATGACTTAATTTAATTGTGATTTTAATTTTTGATTTTAATTTTGATTTTGTTTTTTTGATTTTAATTTTGGTTTTATAGTTTTGAATTGTAATGTTTACTTTTATTTAATTACTACTTATATGACATTTAATATTATTATAATTTTAATTTTATTTGGAATGAAATGATCTGAAAGTAATGGATTGAAATAAATAATTTTTGAATTTGAATTTGAATTTACCTACAAGTGATGTAACAAGCCCCCACTTCTGCGATGTGTCGAACGACGTGACGTGACTTTGATGAATTTTATCTATGCAATTTTTTAACCGATTTCCAAAAGGAGGAGGTTCTCAAATCGTCTGTATGTTTTTTTGTTTGCTTGTTTTTTACGCGATTTCTCCGCCACTTGTGAATAGATTTTGTTGATTCTTCGGTCATACTTCAGAGGTGGTCCCATATAAATTTTATCGACATTGATTCAGCACTTTTTCAAAAAATCAACATAAACAAAAAATATGTTTATAGAGATGATGTTTTGGTTGTCTCCAAAAGTGTGAAATTCCATGTTATTGGGGTTATCCATTCGGGCATAACTTTAGTATTTAGTTTTAGTTCAACTAAAAAGTGAGAAATAAAAAACTTTTTTAGAATAAATACAACAGACTTCTAAAAATTGCAAAATAACTTTAATTTCAGAAGTCAATGTCAAATAACAAAGACACAAAAAATCTTTTTACAAAAAAAAATACAACCGACTTCCATAAATAATACTAAAAAATGCAAAATAACTTTAATTTCGGAAGTCGGTGTTTCTAGTTTGGTTTCTTCGTTATTTGACACCGACTTCCGAAATTAAAGTTATTTTGCATTTTTTTGTATTATTTATGGAAGTCGGTTGTATTTTTTTTTGTAAAAAGATTTTTATTTTTCACTTTTTAGTTGTTGTACCCCATTCTAAAACTAAATTAATAGTAAAGTTATGCCCGAATTGATAGCCCCAAAAATAGGGAATTTGAACATGGTTGGTGAAATTAGGGTGTATCAGGGTGAACTGTACAAATCTGTATATCCCTTCAGAGCGTATCAGTGTGATGGATTGTTGTGAAGTGGTGAAAACAATATACAGACATGCGATTGCAGCAATTTTGGAAGGTTTGCTATCATTTATTGAAGAGTTCCATTGTGTATCTCCGAAGTTCTTCATCAGATCTTCACCAAATTAAAATGGGACCACATGTGAAGCAGCAGCTTTCAAATAAAAAATCTTCAAAATCGGTTCACGTAGTAAAAAGTTATGAGGTAACACACCGAATTGAGAACCTCCTCCTTTTTTTGAAGTCGGTTGAAAATACAAACACTGACTTCCGAAATTAAAACTATTTTGCAATTTTTAGGAGTCGGTTGTATTTTTTGTAAAAAAGTTTTTTATTGTTGATTTGCTAAAGCAAAAATACGTGTCCAATGTTTTTTGACAATCTAACAAAGACTAAATAGAATTATTATTTTTGTACCCATACCTATACAGGGTGTAACGGAAAGGTGTGGTCATATTTTAAGAACTGCATCTGCCCATCGATATGATCAACTTTCTTCAAGAAAACCTAAAGAAAAAAATAGAAGGAGTAGAAACAGAGGAAATTCTAAAATAAAAATTTTACCTCCCATACAAATATTGATTAGCTGATGATAACTTTGTATGGAAAGTACAATTTTTTTTGGGAATTTTCTCTTTTTTCTTAGAGAAAGTTGTTTATTTCCATGGGCAGAGCCGGTTCTTAAAATATGACCACACCTTTCCGTTACACCCTGTATAAGTCATTGCAGGATGTACTTAGAAATATTAGCAAGTATCCTAGACTTGTCTTACCTAATACTCCATTCTAGTATCTGAACAGAAATACTAGACACTTGCTTGATCTAGACAGAAATACTTGCATCTCGTAAATATCAATTGGTCGCCACTTTCTCGTCTTAAAGGTTGACTCACGGTTCCACTACGTGATTTACGGCTGTTACGAGTACATCTGCAACCCTCGTAGATTGTAATTTCCACTTGCAATCTGAAAAGTATTGGACACTTTGCAACTACAAGACAGACAGACATATTCGAAAAAATGCAGGAAAGTAATTGCTATGTGTTTTTGTTTACGTCTTCGATCAAAATTTTTGTATCTAGTCTAGTCTTATCTAGTATCTAACTAGGTACTTAAGACATTAGAATTTGTATGTCACTAAAAACTATCGCAGCATTTGTTGGTCTTTGAAAGTTGTAACGGGTAGTCAGAAGCCAGAATTTCTGACACCAGAGTCTGTGTTTCCTGATAGCTACAACCTGGGAGTCTTTCAGTTACTTTTAGACAAGCGTGTTCCATTTTCGACCACATCATCGCTTACCATCCAGGTGAGATAGTGGTCAAACGCGAGATTATTAATGGTTTAAAAGAAAAACAGGCTTGCCAAGGAGTATCGTGTTACTGGTTTTTTTTCGATTCCTGGAACTGGGTACCTACCTATCAGGTGAAGGTTAATACAACTAAAAAGGGATACTTAAAAACGGTGTTCATTTATTTTTCTATATTTGTAGTTATACTTCTTTTGGCACATTAGGGAAAAATTATGAAAGTAAATTTTAACGATGCGCGCGCACAACGTCACAAAAAACCGACACCCTGAAGTTAGCTAGAACCAACACCCTGAAGTTAGCTATAGTCTGTGGTTCATGAAGATTTTATGATTGTCTGGCAGTTTGAGTATTTTTTGCGGCCTACTCAAATGTCCTTACTTTGGTATTGTTCGTCGGTTCGTTGAGCACCTCAGAGTTCTGAGTTGAGCTTCGCGATGACTGACAAATGCTTGCACTGTCTGGACAGGTCCACTCGAATTCGTGTGTTGCTTTCTTCATGAAGCTCATCCCAGACATAAACGTACATGGTTCTCATAGGATCTAACCAGTCCACATTGTATGGATTTGAACACTAAAAGAGACTTTGACCTCTGAGTTTGTTTCGGTGTTTCTTCTCAGGGTAGTCAGCTAGGAAACACCGGCCTCATCTAGCTTAAACTGACAAAAAAACATTGACGTGTAAAAGTGTTCCTTGTAACCTATTTACTGAATAAACATCATTTATCATTTATCATTTATCATTAATGATTGTTTTCCTTTTGTAAACTTTGTGACAGTTTGGTTTTTTATCTTATTACGCCAAAGAAGTATAACTTCTTACGTGTGTACATACACACTTTTTTTTATCTTAGGAGCATGTTCTCTTGGGATGATTTTCGATTTTCACGCAGAAGCTAGCAGACTATAAAAAATTTCTTTTTAGGGTTCCGTACCCGAAGGGTCCAAGACTAAAGTATAACTTCTTACGTGTACATACATACTTTTTTAGCTTAGGAGCATGTTCTCTTGGGATGATTTTCGATTTTCACGCAGAAGCTAGTAGTCTATAAATCATTTCTTTTTAGGGTTCCGTACCCGAAGGGTCCAAACGGAGCCCTATTAAAGAGTTTTGTCACTTTTCTGATACTAATCGCTAAAGTGTTTTGTAAAAGCAATCGCTCCATGTAAGATCGAGAAAAGGCGATGTAAATTGACTAAAGATTAGCTACCTACTAATTTCTAAACTGCCTCATTCTTCAAGGAACTGATTTGATCTAAAACTTACTCGATCACGTGATGCCTTTGGCAATTCAATAAAGTTTTTGGTTTTTGCTTGATTTATTTATCTAATACCTTTAAACGAGCAATTCTTGTATATACGTATATATAATCTGAATCTCGGAAACGGCTCCAACGATTTTCATGAAATTTAGTATGCGGGGGTTTGGGGGGCGATAAATCGATCTAGCTAGGTTTCGTTCTTTAGAAAATGTCGTTTTATCCGTGTAAAAACCGAGCAAAAGCTCGATCATCCAGGTACTATTGATTAAACTGTAAAGTAGGCCCTGTTACTTATATTTAATAAGTCATTTCGGTTAACAATATTAGGTATAAATGATTATATCTGCTTGCGGTTTCGCCGTCCGCGCTATTACGGCGTTTTCTCTTAATGTTCTTTCTGAACTTTCTTTCTCTTTGTTCGGCTCCTATAGCTTGTTGTTAAATTGTACAAAATTGTACAGTATTCTCCTAGAATTGGGTTATCAAATGCAAAAAGTGTTTTCAAAACCATCTGGTAGTTCCATAGATTATAAGCGTTTTCAAACAAACTCTTCAACTTAGACTATGAAAGGTTATAGACGGAGTCTCAAATTCCAGCAATCTGAAGTACCAGAATGAGAAGCCGGCTTGTATCTGTACACGCGAAATAAGTTCACATAGGCAAAATGAGAAGCCGAAACGTCATCGTTACGTTCGGCAAGGTCACTCACACATTTAAACGATCCTGCTTCATTTAATGTCGATTGCCGTTCCGTCTATAACCTTTCATAGTCTAAGCTCTTCAACTTTATTGTATTAGTACCTATATATTTATTTGTGTGCCAAGCCCCCATCTAACAGAATCATCGTCTCTTTTCAGTTGTCCCCGTAGTATCAATCGTAGGTGGAGACGCCAGTACCCTGGCTAACCTAGAGGAGGGTTCCAGTGCCCTGACCCTGGAGTGCCGAGCTGACGGCAACCCAAGCCCGTACGTGTGGTGGACAAAGAACGGGCAAGTCATCGCCACTAATGGAGCGAAGCTCATGCTAGCGCCCGTGTCTAGGAATCATTCTGGTGAGTCATTAGAAAGACTGAAGTTAGCAAAAAAAAAAAATTAACCGACTCCATAAAAGGAGGTTCTGTATTCGACCAGTATATATGTTAGTAGTTGACAAAAGTGTCAGAAACGGCCTTTTTTGGTAATTTTGCCTACTACTTTGGATACGAAACATTCTGAGACCTGTTTTAACAACCTAAAAATACTTTATCCTCTTTGTAACAAACGTAACGTTGGTTTCTTTAATATTTATTTTCTATGCTATGCTACGATTTTTTATTCAATGAGGGCGCCACTTGGCCAGTAGTAGACCCTTAATAACCTGTTACTTTTTCACAAGAGGGCAGAGGTCTTTTCTTATACAGCGAATGCATTTATCACCATACCGTTTGTGAAGACGCTCAATATCAAGTTTTTCATGTAAATTGTTGTAACTGTCATTAAAATTCTGTTATGTTTTTATTTCAGGCATCTACGGCTGCCAAGCGAGAAACTCTTTAGGGACATCGGATTCAGTCAAGATTGAAATTGATATAAAGTGTAAGTATCTTCTATCGTGTTTGGGCTTTTAAAGTACCCTCGTACTTCACTGCTCCTTAAGTATCAGATTTATAGATTTTTTAAGGTTCCGTACCCGAAGGGTAACTAACGGGACCCTATCACTAAGCCTCCGCTGTAGGTCCGTCCATCCGTTCGTCAGTCTGTCTGTCAGCGGGCTGTATCTCATGATTCGTAATAGGTAGACAGTTGAAATATTTACAGAATGTGCATTTCTGTTGCTGCTATAACAATAAATAATAAAAATATAAATTAAAGTACTAGAAACGTGTTTTTTTTTTGAGTTTTTTTCTCGACCTTAATTATGGCAACAAGTAGACGCGTATAATCTTGTACGATAGTCGGGCCCGAACCCTTCATGTTCGGGCCCGACTCGCACTTGATTGGTTTTTTTATTTAGAACCTCGTATTATTTTAAATTTTTGACGATCTTTTAGCACAGGATCATCAACTTCAGACTGCTTTCTCTATCTAAGATTTTATGTTTTTACTATAAAATTAAATATGCAGCCTTATTTATTAAAGTCGCTAACAACGTGCTTAGTTTAAAGAGTGATTAGCGGATTCTGAATTCGTATTCTCTATACAGGGTGTAATGTAAAGGTGTGGTCAAATTTTAAGAACCGATTCTGCCTATGGAAATGAACAACTTTATCTATGTGAAAATAGATAATTCCCAAAAAAAGGTGTAACAGAAATATGTGGTCATATTTTAAGAACCGGCTCTGCCCATGGAAATCAACAACTTCTCTATGAGAAAATAGAAAATTCCCAATAAAAAGGTGTAACGGAAAGGTGTGGTCATATTTTAAGAACCGGTTCTGCCCATGGAAATCAACAACTTTCTCTACGAGAAATTAGAAAATTCCCAAAAAAAAGGTGTAACGGAAAGGTGTGGTCATATTTTAAGAACCGGTTCTGAGCATGGAAATAAACAACTTTCTCTGTGAGAAAATAGAAAATTCCCAAAAAAAAAAAGGTGTAGGTAACAAAATGGTGTGGTCATATTTTAAAAACCGGTTCTGCCCATGGAAATGAACAACTTTCTCTATGAGAAAATAGAAAATTCCCAAAAAAAAAATGGGCTTTCCATACAAAGTTATCATCAGCTGATTAATATTTGTAAGGAAAGTAAAAAAAATATTCAGAATTTTCTCAGATTTTCTTGAATAAAGTTTTTTAAAGTAATTTAATTTTTATTTTTATTAGTTGTTCATATCGATGAGGAGATCCAGTTCTTAAAATATGACCACAACTTTCCGTTACACCCTGTATATAAATAAGAACCTGCTAATCAGTGTTTAAACTCAGACATGGTTATTTTTCGAGGAAAATAAAAATTTTCATGAAAGTAATGATTACGTGCAGTAGATATATTTCGCTTTAATATGACAGGAATCCTTTAACTAAACTCTATACTCCTTATCTGCAGACCCTCCCCGAGTGACGTGGATGGGTCCCAACACGGTGGTGGAAGCGAACCTGTTCTCTCAGGTCACGTTGGACTGCAAAGCTGAGGGTAACCCTCCTCCTTCGTACACTTGGTATCATAAGTAAGTTACTTTGTCATTTTGTTTCAAGCTCTCTGTGATTTTTGGAATATTGTAATAGTCACTTGATGAAAATTACAACTATTGCCATTTGCCTTTGGATTTTTTTTCTCATTTTGGTGACTATAATTATTTTTCTTTCGACTACATATTTATGTTATCGTTAATCACTACAAATCGATCACAAAGGACGTATTTTTTGCTTAGAACCAAAAAAGTGCAGAAATGTTATATAAGATCTCATGGGTGCAAAGTTTTTCATGAATGCACTGTTTTTATTCAGATATATTAATGTACCACGGAGGTTTAATGACTACCATTAATTTTAATATAAAATGGCGTTAGATCAAAAAGATACTGGCTGAAAATAAAAATCGGCTGATTAAAACCGACTTAGTGATCAAAAAAAAAATGGCGCGCATTTTGTACCATTGTAAAACTTTGATACCTACTTCATATTTAGCAAGAAAAGTAAAAAAAAAAAATGGAAATAGACAGCGATAGCGATATTAATTCAACTCTAGAATAATTAATATTCACAAATAAACCAAACAGATAGGCACTATTGTAAGTGTTCCAAGTAAAACAAAATAAAAAAAGTAAACGTGCAAATTTCACTAACAGAATTAAACTTTGTTTTCATTAGCTTAAGTTTTTATTTTGAGTAGGCACCTATATTTTATCACGGTAGGTAGATTGGTAGTTGAAAGAAAAGAAGATTAAGTACGCACCGTGCTAAAGTGAATAATTAATGCACTCGTCTTAATTAATAACTTTGCTCTCGATGCAACAATCTACAATTATTATTGATTCATACACATAAAAATGCTTGTATTGAAATAAACGTAAAGGTTTAAGATAACAAAGGTCTCCTTCGGAATCAGAATTATTTTCGTTAGTTACCTAAGTAACTAACAGAAATAATTAATGATGATTCTATCATTGTTTGTGTCTATGATTCTTTAACAATTATTTACACACTAGTGGCGACATCTATGGAGTCATGCACGAACTACAATCATCAGTTGTAGTTCGTGCATAGCTTCATAGATGTCGCCACGCACGAACAACAACTCATTTCCTACATCGCGCCATCGCGCAAACAAAAGATTACCGTGAATTCAGCGTAGCATATTTATTAACACTTTATTTAATTTTATACATTCTAAAATTGTAACCTTATGTTTTAAACAATTTTTTTTTTCGTTGTTATTAGTCCAGCATCGTCCGCCCGCATCAACTCTCTACAAGATGGCGCCTACCCTATCTCCACGACTCCTCAGCTGCAACTGCACAACGTTTCTTACGACCAACATGGACGATATACCTGCGTGGCCACCAACCAGATAGGACTTGAAGACAGGTAAGATACAGCTGATGTCATATCTTGGGCTCCTAATAAAACTACTCCTACATTCCGTCCCAACGCATAGGGCACTGGTCCGATGATCTGGTGAGGGTATTGGGAATACGATGGATCCAAGTCGCACAGGACCGGTCATTGTGGCGACACTTGGGGAAGGCCTATGACCAGCAGTGGACGTCTTTCAGCTGAAATGATGATGATGATGGGACTGAAGGAAGAAAGAGTGCATAGACCTGTGTTTGCGCACAAACTTGTGTCAGTACATACCATAATATCTAAAGCATCGATGACTAGTTTATTTACACCTCATATTGAGCACAGGACGAACATTAATGAAACAAATATATAAGGTTACACCTCATATTGAGCACAGGACGAACATTAGTGAAACAAGTGTATAAGGTTACACCTCATACTGAGCACAGGACGAACATTAATGAAACAAACGTATAAGGTTACACCTCATATTGAGCACAGGACGAACATTAATGAAACAAATGTATAAGGTAACACCTCATATTGAGCACAGGACGAACATTAATGAAACAAATGTATAAGGTTACACCTCAATTTGAGCACAGGACGAACACTAATGAAACAAATATATAAGGTTACACCTCATATTGAGCACAGAACGAAATGTAGTGAAACATGTGTATAAGGGGCGGTCTTATCACACAGGGGAATCTCTTACAGACAACGTTTGGATGTACCTTTGGTTTCCGCTGACGTTGGCTGTCATGGCCGAAATTAGATCAGGATAACAATTATTATTAGTCGATAGTTTAGGCAGAAGAACTTAGTACCCCTAAACGTCGCAGGTTCATTATTTCAATGATTTTGAGTATCTTTTAACAATGAATTAGGTCTATAACCGTCAACTGGTTCTATTTTACGCCACAATGGTCGGCTATGTCTGTCGAAGTATTTCTAATTAATTATTATATCCCTTCAAGTATAGGTAGAGACCATGTAACAGCAAGCGTAGCGTAGGACACCCCCAGTTACACAGATAGACTGTTCTTCCACTTCTTGCTACGTCAGTTATTTGTTATATAGTAGTGTAGTGGAAGTTCTCACCAACAGCAAAGCTAAGCAAACATGCGTAGATGAGACATAGGGTGCTGTAAACCAGCACCTTTAATATGCTGTTGTAACAAATTATGTTCATTTTAGACGGCAAATTTGAATGTTTATCATGTAATTATGTATTCTTCTGTTTATTCGCAGAACCCACCAATCAGAAGCAGTAACCCTGAACGTGCTGGGTCCTCCTGTGGGCGCGGAGAGTGGCACAGCACACGCGTGGAGTGGCAATGAAGCGAGGGTGTCCGCCACAGTGTGCGCCGACCCTCCGCCACTGAGAGCCGCCTGGCTGTGGGGCAGTCTGCGCCTGGACGTACCGTCACAGATCGGTATGTAACACTATAACATAACATAGCTCCTACGAACTAAAATCCCCGCTGGTCCTATGACTGCCATAAGATCCGGGAGGTACTCACACATACGCGCGCTACCCTGAGTTGTATCAGCCCGCCTTCTCTAGTGGGCCCCAGCACGAAGTACCCAACTGTATTTTTAGTAAGCACGCTGCGTGCGCGCATTTGCCCGAGGCCATTTCTTTATATGGCTCGCCAACGCCAGGTCCCGTCTCAACGGGCACGATATTGATCCTGCGGGATTAAAAGGCATTGTCTAAGCCCGGCCCGCTGTTCCCCCTTACGGGGATGTACCGCAGAGCAACTTTATTTTTGAAGTGATAACTTCTTTAGTCGCGTTTGGGCATTTTTAAGATGGGAAAAAACTATTGAACTCGCGCGACACCGACCGCGGTATCAGTGAGGCGCGTTAGACATTTTTGTTTAAGTTTTCACTTCTGTCGGCACTCCCGGAGTGCCACTGTTTTTGAAGTTATACTTCTTTAGGCGCGTTATGAAAAAATGATGAGAGTGAAAATTTTAAGATGCGCGCGCATGCTGTCACACAAAATTCACAGGTTGAAGTTAGCTAGAACCGACCACCACCCTGAAGTTAGCTATGATCTGTGGTTCATGAAGAACGATTGTTTTCCTTTTGTAAACTTTGTGACAGTTTGGTTTTTTATCTTGTTACGCCAAAGCAGTTTAACTTCTTACATGCGTACATAAGTACACACAGACACTTTTTTTTTAAAACAAATATTCTTCTCCTCTCAGGTCGCTACCGCACCCTCGAGCCAGCCACTGACGGCGGCTGCTACCGCTACACGCTGCTGATCGCCAACACCGGCGTGGCGGACGCGCGCATATACGTCCTGCACGTGGAGAATGTGCGCGGCTTCTCCTCGCATGCTGTCTCGCTCACAGTGCATGGTGAGTCATTTCTTATTACACTGTCACTCTAGAGCCCTCGCAAACGTAGCTGCTACCGCTACACGCTGCTGATTACCAACACTGATGGCGCTACTGGTAAGAATGGTGAACTAAACGATCAAGTTATTGTCGTTGTAAGTGGTGTCTGTTTTATGATTTCAATGGCTCTTATAATGATTGTGTACCTAGTCTTCTCTTTAGGCATTTTTTACGATCCTATTGTTCGGCACTTTAAAAATTCTATAGCACATTAAAATGTATAGTCTGAATGGACAACGATCTCCAAAAGACGACGGCATGGCGTTCGTTTGTCCTTAGTCCGCGCGATTTTAAAATTAAGTGGCCAGATAACACAAAATATCATAATTAATATTCGTTGCGCATCCCACGAAACAAGTTAAACGCATGATGGCATGAATTTAGTGGATGTTATAAACACTAGTGAATGTTCCTACTACCATTTTCATCCATAGTTTCGACTGTTGTGCCTAAAAAGGAACCCAACTAAAGTGTTCTAGCTGTTAACGAACACCGACTGGGAACAGAGTCTGATCCACTACTATTCATCGGATTTGTACCTTGTCTTTAACAATACGATGATGGCAACACTAAGTGCCTCCATAGACGGACTGCTTGGAGCAGTCAGTGCCGACAGCTTCAAGCGGTCGTTATTGGGCGATATGCAGTTTTAATACAAATTTGACATTCGCCATACACACCCGCCTCACCCGCTCAAATAGTCATTTGTAGTCGCAGCTAAAAGTGCACTAACTGCTCCGAGCGGTCCGTCTATGGAGGGCCCGAGGATTGGCACTGTGTAAACACAGATCATGCTTACGAGTTCCTTCGTTACCAAGTCAAGACATGTTCCAGCACAAATCAACCTTAACTTCACCATTCACACATTCTAAAAGCATGTGGTCTATAAAGGTGCTCTTACTCTATTCCTTGCAATGGTGGTCAATTTCGACGTTTCTTCTACACCTACCATTTTTTTTGTGCGCCAAGATATTGCACAAGTTAACTTATCCGTGTAAGAGCAACTTAAAATAAGTCCCAAGAGGCCTTACTGTGACGTCTTAATGATTCCGATCATGATTCCGCTGTAAGAAAGGGATAGTGCTATGCGTCCTGTATAGTCTCCGTCTCTCTCTTATACTAGAACTATTTTAAAGCTATCATGAATCCGATGTGAGAAATAGTGCTATACGGCCTGTATAGCTCCTTTTCTCTCACACAACGGAATTTTGATAATTTTAAGACGTCATGGTAGGTGCCCTAATCTATCTAACCCTGCAAGAATCTAATTTCCCTGTCGATGTACGCAACAATGCATGTTATAACGCAACAATAATTTTGTTCACGCAGATAATTTTTCGCTAACAGAGACTGCGCACGCGGCGCCTCTCATCGCCGCCGCGCTTGTCATCGCCGCGCTGCTGGTCATCGTGCTGTGCCTCATACTGCGCTGTAGGAGGCGGAGAGGTGCGTTGTACTCTGTATTGCCTTATCATCATCATCATTTCAGCCGAAAGACGTTCACTGTTGGACATAGGCCTCCCCCAAGTGTCGCCACAACGACTGGTCCTGTGCGTCTCGCATCCATCGGCTACCCGCGATCCTCAGTAGGTCACACCATCGGTCCACCATGTGGGAGACCTCCCAATACGGCGTCTTCCGGTACGCGATCGCAAGTCCAGAACTTAAAGACCAGGACCGGGACCAGGACTTGAAGCTTAGAACAATATGACAACCTATCTTTGTGTATTTAACCCTTTGTCCGTCACGTCTTCTACATATACAAAGCTCTTTTTAACGACAATATATCGGCAATATCGCTGAGTATTGAAGGTTTCTGGCAAAGGATGAAGTGCTGGCAACCGTTTTGGTGAAATTCTTTTAGACACCATACACCTAAAATTATATAGGCTCCTAACGAATTATACAGGGTGTAAGGGGAACGCTTCCGAAGCCAAAACGTAGATTATAAACCACCTAAATGCAAATGGATACCAGTAACGTTTTGCGTCACGCGGACGTGGGGCCGCGTGACTGTCGGCGAGCGCGCGCGCACTTTAAACTCGAGGAATACGCGAGCGTTAGCTGATATTTTATGAATATTAGATTGAATGCTAAAGTTGTATAGAAAAAAAGTGTCTTTAACTGCAAATAACGGTCTCATTTAATTGTTCTCGCAGCTTAGTGTACGCAAAATACAAAAGAAAACAGGTTTTTTTTTTCAGGTTTTTTGATGGTATCGTATCGAGAATCACTAGCCTTATCACCTGGCTCCGTTTTCGGAAGCGTTTCCCTTACACCCTGTATAAAATGTTTTTCTTTATTTCTTTGCAGAAAGCGTGGAATACAAGACTGAAGATTTAGATAGGTGAGCATATTTTATGTACACTTCAAAATCAAAATTAAATATTTACCAACTTAAACTCAAATTACAACGAAACAGTTCTTTACACAGCACCTCCTTCCACAGCGAAAAGGCCGCATTACCAGCGGACGCAGTGTACACGCCGCGTGACACCCCCCGCCCCCCGCCCCCCGGCGCCGGCGGCTCGGTGGCCGGCATCACGAGCGGCGCGCGCTACTCGCCGCAGGCGCTGCAGGTGCGGCGCGCCGCCGTCGTGCTGCAGCCCCCCACCACCGTGTGACCTACGAGCACAGGTGTGAAGCACGCATGCACTAACAATCAGCTGATATTTGCGTGATGTCCACTATACATATTTGAATTCAGAATTCGAGATAAATGGAATAGCCCATCCTGGATAAAAAAAAAAGTGTACGCACGTAAGAAGTTATACTTCTTTGGCGTAACAAGATATAAAACCAAACTGTCAGAAAGTTTACAAAATGTAAAGCAACAGCTTTCAAATAAAAAAAAATCTTCAAAATCGGTTCACGTACTAAGAAGTTATGAGGTAACACACATAAAAAAAAAAAAAAAAAATACAGTCGAATTGAGAACCTCCTCCTTTTTTTGAAGTCGGTTAAAAAGGAAAAACAATCATTCTTCATGAACCATAGACTATAAAAACTTTTTTTGAAAAACTTAAATGTTGACTAGCTAACTTCAGAGTGTGTGACGGGCGGGCGTTTTTTGGGGGACTGTCTTTATGTAGAACTTTGACGTTCAAAAAGTGCTGGTTCTCAGCCTAGTTTGAATAAATGACTTTTGATTTTGAGTGTCGGTTTTTTTTGACGGTGTGCGCGCGCATCGTAAAAATTTACTCTCATCATTTTTCCCTAACGCGTCAAGAGAAATATACTCGTAACTTCCAAATCAAAATATTTAGTTGCCATCGGTTAAATTTATCATTAAAAGTTATATGCTTTACCATTTCAATAAAAATTGGAAATTTCAACGCACTAATATCTTAATGTCCGAATATTTTATGGCTGACAATCCAACTAAACTTTTTTAGGAATCTTCCTCTAATCTTAAAATTCCTAAATCGTGTAAACACCACAACTTTCCCGTAGGTGTGGCACTAACGCTTTATAGTGGACATCACGCTGAAGTACGATATTAGATACCTACATTATCCACACTATAGGAAAACAAAAGTTATTGTAGTATATAAAACAGACAAAAATAAACACACAATCAACATCGACCTACGAAAAATAACAATTGGAACCCGTATACAAAGTGGAGACGACGAAACAACAATACTATGAGACAATACTGACATCGCGAAAAAAAATTCAGCTGTTCAGTACATTTTGTCGAGTTACGTCAACGTAGGTATATGGGGCCAGCTGATTAATGGATGCTTTGGTCCCATAGTGGTTCATAATGATGAGTATTGGCAGTGTTTTCATTTATTTTGGTATTTGTCGTCTTCACTTTGTTTATGGTTTAGGCACCAAAGCCTTACCAAACTTTTTTTAGACCTTGAAATCAAATCTCAGTCTTATTAGGAATTCACTAAACAAAACTGGTAGTGGTAATGGAGGGATACATTTGTGAGGTTCAGTTTGTAAACGTTAGAGAGCGTCCACACTAAGCGTTTTAACAGCATCTTGGTTTTACACACGTAAAACCAGCAAAATGTGTAAAAACTATTCAACAGCCGTGCCTAAAGCCTCGTGTGGACATGCTCTAACAGGCACGATAATTTTGATATTGGATTTCCTGCACCATTAGATTTTCATAAAGATAAGGCATGTCATGTCATACATTATCCTCTCCACTCCCGAATCAATTACGACTTTACACCACACACTGATAAAATTACACGAAAAAATATGTTTTCGACAAAATTCACTTCATGTTGATGCAATGTTATGTTATCATGTTGATCCTATAATATATGGTTGGTAAAATGCTCTTCATGAATCTGTTCTTGGAACTACTCAAGCATCAAGCATGTCAAAGTCATGTCTTCTTGTGTGTGTCAATGTCCCGTGATACTTGAGACAGTGCAAAAGGTTTTTTTCTACTCCATCAAGCCATCAAAACTTAAAAAGCCTTACCGTGTTACTTTTTTCAGGAAAACAGTAGCACAGTAACCCCTTAGCATCATTTCATCACGAAGTATTGTCAGCAGTCTGTTTGGTGATCACTACAAGACATCCCTTCCAGTCCCGGTTTTATACAGGCGGAAGCAGGCATCTGAAACAGGCGCCAATTTCAGAAGGGCGTTAAATTCCTATTTTTTGATAAAAAAAGATCTTTTTCACAAAGCGCACACGTTGATTCGCTTACTCTGTAGGTTTATAGACAAATCCTAAGTTTTCTGAACGTATCCTGAGTTCTACTAGACTGGAGAACCCCCTCGCATGTAGAGGAATAATTCCACAGAAAAAGTCACTGTTTGTTTTTGGGGTTTATGAGGTGTGCGAGTAATCAGCCTTATTATACTTTTATGTCCCATAAAAGATAAAGTTATTAGGTAATAAACAGGGCAAAATTGATGGGTTCTTAGTTGGTGACAAAAAATCTAACCCAGTTTGGGAATCTAATACGTTTTCCGGTTTCCAATTACCGTAGATCTGGGACTGATCACCCTCTGTAACCACTTTTGTAGGTATATAAGCGGAAAAGTTACGGCCATCTGCAGAATCGAAGATTCAAAAGGGAGGATTCAAGTAAATTCTCCACTCGTTGTTTTTGCAACCTCATTTGTAGTATTATCTATCCCATATCATTTGTCTGGTGCATCTGTTATTGGTAACACATTTTTAATCGTATCAATTACGAAATTAATATTATCACAAGTTCGTCATTGTGAACGCGTTTTATGATATTATTTATCATTCACTTTGTTCTCTATGTTCCACTATAATGTTTACGCAGGATGTCTGGTTGTAACTTTATCTGGTACACCACAATTTATTTTATTTTTCCTTATTCGTAGTTTTAGTTTAGGGTTCACTAGAACGTTCACAACGTGTTCAGTCCCGACACGGATCCGTTATAGGTTTACACTTTCTACAGTTTTGGCTTCTAAGTCACTGTTCGCTGTAGTATGTAACCCTATTTCGTGGTTTATGCTAGGGAAGTACATCATTTCTCTCCTTTGGCATACATGACCATTGGCAAGCAACATTAAGTATCAGCCAGTGACTAGTTTTTTTTTCCTGATAATACCAATGCGATCTGTAATAGTTTTAAATATAGCGCATTTTCATGTGAACTTTGATAATATTTGTTATAAGTACATATATAAAATGTGCTCCCAAAACTTCGCGTTGTTTACTTTTATAGTTTTTAATATGTTTACATCTCAGACATCTTGTTGCCTTATGGTCACGGCTATTAATAACAAGTTCACAATTATTGAAAAAAACCCAGTACCAATGAATTGTGGAGGTTATATCCCAGAGAAAAGATCTAGGCTTGCTTTGATATGGGTCAATATATTCTGAAGTCAAATAAAGGAGACCGATAATCGACGAACACGACTGTCATATTAGGCAATTAATTGGGACATTAAAGGGGCATATCAATAAAATCTATCAACAACACTATTATATTAGCCATCAAATCGAAGGCCACTCCTTCGTCTTTTAGTTGCCGAATAAAATAAACCGTCCAGAAACAAACATGTTTGCGTTTTCACTTACAATGGTTACGATCTTAATCGGTTATTCCCATATCTACCTGTTTGATCTTTCTCATTTCTATATTTAAAATATCTACCTGAAGTCCTGAGCTATCAGAATAAGTATAGTGCGCTCATTTGTAACATATATGATGAGTGACGATGTTTTCCTTTTTTATATTAGCAATTACTTCTGCTTGGTACATCTGTGGAAAAGTTTTATTATGCAAAATTATTCGCGACGAGTTCCCTGCAAACATTAGGAGTTACAACAATATTTATGTTAGGTGAGGTTTAACTGGGAACTAAAACGTTTTTCTGAGTAAACGACACGTCTCTTTTAGTGCTCCTCCAAAGTACTCGTAATATTCTCTTCATATTGATAGAGTTAAAAAGAGTACAAGGCTACTGAGTTAATAGAAGCTAAAAGTCTCAATGACAATGAAACAACATGACACTTTACAAACACTCGAAAACAAACCATACACGCCTCACTTTCTAAACTAACTGAACAAAGCACTAGGTGTGGGTAATTAACAAAAAGCGTTCAAACCACAATAAAATACTACTAAACAAGTCGATGATTCAGAGCTGGAACGATGTCTAATTACTTTGAGTGCACATCACGAATCACTTGGGGCCGGTGCGTGTGTACACGAACCTCTCTTACAGGAATTTAGTTTGATATTTCTACTGCGAATTTTGATATTGTGTACTCATATTTTTAGCAGAATTTTTAAGAATGATTTATAGGCTGCCTAATATGGATAGTCCCTATAACCAGACAATGCATGACCACTGTGACTTAAAATATTGATATTATTAAGTAAAGACGAATGTATAAGAGTATTTTATTCAAAAACTTAGCCTTTTCTCTACACAAAAGTGTGGTAAGAGACTAAGAGGCGTTGATAAAATATAAAAATAAAAGCAACAAGACCTTCACCAGCACTCATATCTGTATCTATAAAAACTGACACGATTATAATTCCGTGATCCAGGCTCATGTCTAAACTATGGCAGTAACATTCCTTGCACTAATCCCATTGTGAATTTCATCCCACTCACCAAAAACATAGTTTGCTTGCACATTTTTATTCAATCATTCTTATTTTGTTTCTAGGCAGCTTTAACGTCGCTGGAGAAAGAAGCCAAAGAGAATGTATATGCGGTATTAGACCCGCACATTCAGTACGAAATTACGATTAATAAGCACGGAGAGCCGCCTAAGTATTTATCCTTATCGAAGCCGCTAACTCACCAAAGAACCCACGCCTTTGACCCCCATAGCATCACCAACGAGATCAATAATAATAATTATGATTACGATAAATTCTCCACTTTCAAAACGGGACCACCAAAAGCCAGAAGATCTAATAAAAGTTACGACAAGGACAACCAAAACTACGTCTGCAAAACAAATAACGATATAGAATACTCTGAAGACCCACACTTTGGTCAAATTAGAAGTACAGATTCGAAGAATCAAAATGCACAAAAATACAACGAACATAAAGATACCAAAAAATATTCCCGAATGTACGACAGGAATAATTCTGGGAGAAAACAGAACGATGGAAAGAATCAAAAAGGCTTTGAAAAGGATTACCAGAATAACAAAAGATCTTCTTATCGTAGCTGGAAAGGCACAAAGGAGAAAGAGAGGTCTTTTGAAGATTTTACAGAAGAGAATGTAACGCAGGATATTGAAGAAGATTTTAGGCCTCGGCCGGGCAAAGTCAGGGAAATAGCTTCGAGATTTAATAAGTATAGCACTGGGAACGTAACTTTGCATACTAAGAAGGAGAGACCCAAACCATTGCAAAGTTACGGTCACCAGGCGTACCTGGACCATGTGTTCCCCGACGCAGTGGAAATATAAAGTGTAATGAGTGGACATGACAAGTTAGATCTCCGTTTAGTTAGTGTGTACTTAATAAGGACTAGATTTCTCACTATACTTATTTATTAATGTAGTTTTGCCATATTCTTCTAGATATTTCATGACTGTTGTTGTCGCAGATTTTGGAATACTACTTCAGCATATAGTGTAAATAGTTCGCTATTAGATAGCCGCACATGATAGAGTATGCACGCAGGTCCGCCGGTACTTAGAACGAGGAAATGCGTAGAGACGCCTGCATTCAACTTTATATTCAATAATCCTTTAACTATTAAATGACTTTAAAGAATAACGTAAAATGTTGAGATGAAAAATTTTACAATTTGTATTAAATATTTTTTTTTGTATCCGAATGACTTTTGTATGTACTTACGACGTTGCATTTACTTGTAAATAGTCTAAATATTATCATGGTTGCTTTAAGTTTATATTTCTTTCTTTCGTCTCGTAATAAGAGTATAGTTTGTTACGGATTATTTCCTTGTGTGTATAGTCTTTATTACTTATGTTTCGTATTGTTGAATTTTAACAGTATTAAAATTATCATTTATATTTTTCTTGTTTTATTTATCCTATCAGTGTTTTGTAGGGTCATCGTATTGTTTACGCCTAGTTAATGTTCTTCGATGATAACATACCGTTTACGAAATGCTTGTATCTGTAGTATTCTCTCACTATCTACAACTTATGAGTAGTATTTTTGCCCGTTAAATATTTTGTGGTTTAATTACTATACAGGTAGAACGGTAATGGGTGGTCATATTTTAAATAAGGCTTTTGACTATGTGAAAGAAAAACTTTCTTTAAGGAAGTCATAGTAAATGCCCAAAAAGTACTTGGGTATTCCGAACAAAGTTATAACCTGATCAATATTAGTATTAGAGGTCGATTTTTTTTTAATAGTCGGCAGCCGCCGCAGGAGACGCCAGGGGCTTCACCTGGCGTCTCCTGCGGCGGCTGCGGCTGAGGGCGCTAGGGCGACTCTGCTGTTGTTGAGTCTCCCTAACGTATGCCGCCTCCCTCTTCGCGAGCATTACTGCTTCGCAGAAGGAGGAGACGGCTTCCCATTCCCTCTCGCTCCGTACCATGGCCTGAACCAGGGCACGGCGCGAGAGGTAGCATGAGGCATTCTTCAGTTTCTGCCTGTGTGTGTGTGTGTGTTCTGTCTTGCTTCAAGAAATACATAGAGCACAGTATCTAAAATATGACTCCCAATTTCCGTTACACCCTGTATTCATTTCCAATTTGATTTGTTAACCATCCTTTACTTAAAAAAAGTAAAAGTTTATGTATTAACAAAGGAGCTGACCCTGATGGCATACCGCCGATATTTTGACGTCTTGTGCGGAGGAGTTAGTGTGCCCTCTAATAAGAGGGCACACTAACTCCAGAAGCCAAGGAAAGGAGGTAAAGAGGGGTATTTGCTCTATATAATAATATAGAGCAAATCCTTATCTTCTGGCGTATTCCCTCTAAAATGGAAAACGACTAAGGTGGTGTCTATACATAAATCAGATAGCAATGATGACATAGCTAACTATAGGCCTATCTTAATCCCTTCAACGTTTGCTAAAGTGTTTGAATCTCTGCTCTGCCCGTATTTCCAAAACCATCTAAAATTATTCATTAGCGATCATCAGCATGGTTTTGTTGGATCACGATCTACAAGTTCTAATCTAGTCCCTTTTACGGAATTTTTGATTGAAGCTCTCCAAGCTGAAATCATTTATACCGACTTCAACAAGGCCTTTAATAAAGTTTCCCACAAAATCTTATCTTGAAAGTTGGGTGGAGTGGAGTGGTGGGGCTTGCTTGAATGGGTGATTTCATACTTGAGAGATTGAACTTTTTTGTTGTGGTAAACGGTTATCAATCTCACGTATATAATACCTCATCTGGAGTCCCACAAGGCTCTCATTTAGGTCCAATATTGTTCAACTATTTTATTAACGAAATTCCCAACTGTCTGAAGTTTTTTAGAATTGTTGAATCTAACCAGAGATGCCTTACTTTTACAGATGGAACTTAATAGTCTTATTCAATGGTGTTAATGTAATGAAATGTATTTGGACTCGAAGAAATGTTACTACGTTAAATATACAAGAAAAAAATATTCATTAAAGACTGTGTATTACATAAATGAGGACAAAGATAATGAAGTGGACACAATACGTGACCTTGGAATTCTGTTTGATCAAAAACTAACGTCTGCACCACACTTAGATCACATTTCTAAAAAGCATCCAGGATTTCGGGTTTTGTCATAAGACAATGTGAGGGATTTTTCATTACTCATACTCGGAAAGAAGGTCTGAAGATGACTGAGGAGCGGGTTGAAAGTAATACTTTTCAGCCCTAGGGAGAATCGTTTTCAACTGACAGCTGTCAAATTATTAAAAAAAACTAGTTCTATTTTCACATTTCTATTGAACCATGTTCCAACTTCCTATATAGCCACTCAATTAAAGCGCGATGTAAAATTAAAATAACATAAATTTAAGTATTAATTAAAGAATATATTTTTTTAACCTGTTAGGCCCTGAGACTCACTGGTGAGTTTGACAAAAAAAAAATATTTAAGAGAAAAATAAATAAAAAAATCGGCTGTCAACCCGGGTTGTCGTCAGGGTTCACTTTGACAACCCGGATTTGGCCGCTGGGGCAGAAGGGATGACTTCATAATTATTTTCAACTATTTCTTTATATTAACATAGATTTGGGCAAATATTTACCATTTTTTCAATGATGGAAATGAAAAATAAAGGCTGAATAGCTAGTAGCCGGCCACAGAAAATAAAAATAGGCGGGAAAGCGGCAATCCAATCTTCATTTGTTTTTTCGAGTTTAGCTAATTCATGTTTTTATTTTTACTTTCCTTGTATTCGTAATGAAAAGCACAGTATTTACCTCGGGTTAAAGACTTATTTCAGAAACGCATCGTTTGGCATCTGGCTTTTTCTGTGAGAATATCTAAAAAAGTTCGTTCTTATAGAAACAGATTGAAATTCTTCAACATGCACACCTTGGAAGAACGAAGATGTTTGAACGACGCAATGCTTGCTAGCAAAATCTTGAGGAAATATTGACTCACCGCCGCTACTTGCACTCATCAAATTTCGTGCTCCGTCGAGGATTCCGCGCAAACTTATTACTTCACTTCGTCCTCCAATGAGAAGAACGGTGTTGGGATCTAACTACCTATTTGCTAGGTTTTTAATGGTTTTGAATATTTGTAGTGACTCTAGTGACATGGTTGATTTTCATTTTGATTCTCTCAATAAGCAAAACTGTAAATTTCTGAAATGTTTAACAGATTTGTTATAAAAGTTTGACTGTGTGTACGTAACTTTTAAAAGAAATGATGCTTTTAATATTTAGCATAATTACTAATATAGAGTTATTTATTTTTAACCGACTTCAAAAAAGAGGAGGTTATCCATTCGGCTATTTTTTTTTCTGTATATTCGAGCATAACTTCGTCATATATAGACAGATTTGCAAAATTATATTATTGTTCGAAAGGCGTTTATTCCGAATTCCATTTAAATTTCATAGAGATCTGATGATGAGTTTCGGACAGACAACGGAACCCTTAAAAAATTACAGCAAATCAACCGCGATTGCTGCTATTGCGTAAATATGCATTGTTAACACAATTTAATGGGGAATCACAACCAAAAAGTGAAAAATAAAAACATTTTTACAAAAAAAAATAGAACCGACTTCCAAAAAAAAGTCGGTGTCAAAAAAACGAAGAAATGAAACCAGAAACAACGACTTTCGAAATTTAAGTTATTTTGCACTTTTAACAGACTTCTCTCTTCTTTTTTTGTTTTTTTTTTTTTAAGTTCGTTCTATTTTTATTTGTAAAAAAGTTTTTACTAATTTTACTTGTACAATAAATGTAGCTTAAAACTAATGTAATTACATAACATTTTTTCTTTTTGTTCATGTGACGTTTACCTTTATACTATGTATTGTTGCACTGTGTAGAGTTTAAACGAATGTTTTATTTTTGTTTGTAGATTAGTGTAAACAATTGTTGGTAGACAAAATAAAAAATAAAAAAAACCCGTGAAATAATTATAAAAATATCTAATTCTAAGTAATAATCAGCTAATAGCATTTATCTATTGTGAAGTCATTACACCCCATAGGTTCGATACCCTCTCAAAAACACAAAGCCCCAGGGTGTTACACACGGTGTATCCTTCTCAATCTAATTACACCGATGAGCTCACCAAATCGCCTGTCGCATGCCAATTAACACACAACACCATCAATTTCCATACCAGATTGATAAGTTAGATTCACCACCTTCCAGTGCTCCGTACGTGAACGATGCTCGATCCTGGAGTCAATACTTTTGATAAACTATAAGCGCCCGACACAGTTCATATTGCGCAGCCGTCGGACACAAACGGTACCTTAACCAATAAATGCTTGAAACACAACCGGCCACATGTTACTCAAACTTTTAGTGTTTCTTACTTGTCAGTATTACGTTATGTGCAAATTAGCAGATGTAAATAGAACTATAGCGAAAGTGGAGGTTAAACATGACAATAAGTGTAGTGGTAGTTGTGTCACAAAATGTTGCCCTCAAGGGATGGTGTTCGCGAAAGTGAAGGATGCAAGTGGAGTTTCGAAAAGTTTTTGTGTGACAGGGGACGACGGGGTTTTCGAAACAAAACAAATAATTCATGATAGGACTGCGCTCAAAAATTACGTTTATTTGCCAAAATCTTTCAATATGCTGTATGGGAAGCCGTGTGTAAGGATGTATATCTCGAATCATCCGTTTTATATGCAAGAGGTCAGTTGTTTTTTTATTTATGAAGACGTTCGCTTATCTGTTACTCAGTGTTATCTCTGCTTGTGTTTGTGTGTTGAATGTTTTTAATATTTTGACGATTTTAAGATTGACTTATTAATTGACTAATAGTAATATTGCTTTAATTTTGCCTCGAATTAAATGAGAAATAGTTTTGCATAAAATTGGTGTACTAGAGTAAGATGCAGGCTTGCTTATTTTCCACTGTTTTGATTGTGAGACTCGAGTATTTTATTACCCGATTGCTTCGTTTAAAAAGGTTTGTTGCTTATAATCTTTTGCACTTTATTACTTGCACTTAAGGACGGACTCAGACCTTGTTTATGCGAGGATAAAAGGTTGAATATTTATAAAATTTAACACTGTGTTCAATGTTCACGTGCTTTGCCTACTTTTAGATACAAACTTTTAGGTAAAGTTCCTCACTTAGGAAAGCTACGTATATTATCTTATACCTACTTTTATGAGTACAACATGCTTGTATTGTACCTTAAACAATTTAGTTAATAAATTATAGCTAATCATAATCACTGTTACTAAATTCACCACTTTTTGAATTATTTTTTACTTAAGAAAATTCGACGTGAATCACAGCTACATAACTCACTAAAACAAACACATTTTACGATAAGTACTTTTTATTGTGTTTTCAATTTCGGTAAATCAATATGTTTGCGTATCGACAAATGCATCGAGGTAGGTTTACTGATAAAGCCTAAAATGTTAATCTTTCGTAATACAGCGTGCTTGATGTTTTAATCCCACCTATTAAGGCCCTTTCCCTCTCATGGGTATTTTCACCTGCGCGCAGATAAAACCCGCATGCGGGTGAACGCACGGTCCTGGCCACACGCAGGACAATAATTTCGTTCGGCGCTGCAGTGTCGTGACATGCACACCAGTGACTAAACTCGTGGAGAGATGAACGTTAAAAAAGTAATTATCACTTAGATCATTTTCAAAAATAAATACTTATTACAAAAAATAATTCAGAGTAGATGCATATCTTGAAACTTGAAAGTCTCTCTGTATCAATCTTCATTATGCGATTTGTACAGTGACCGTGCGTGTGACCGGCACAACAGTAAAAACTACACTGGCGGAAGTAGAACGCGAGCCCGCATGCGGGTGGCACGAACGTGGGGTGCGCGCTCGCAGCCAATCCTCGTTCCATGCGCCTATTGCCCGCGTGATAGGAAAAACATAAATGAAATGATAGAATGCCGGCAGCCCGCACGTGGACCAGATCCATATGCGGGCGGCTAACCGCATGACAGGAAAAGGGCTCTTAACGTCAGGGCAGCGCAGCACGGCTTTATGTCATGAATTTCATGATGCATGTGCATGTTAGTTGGTTTTAATAAGTTCTTGTGTGAGGAACAAATTATTATTTTTTCTGGCAGATCCAAATTATTTAAGGGTCACTGATTAAATGCGTTCTTGTTTGCTGGGATACCAAAACATTACCTCATAAAATTATTAAGTGGTTGGTATGTAAATTTAACCATGTTGTAACTCAAGAACAAACCGATAGAACCTACCTGTGTATACTTTTTTTGTTTATATCAAATTATGGTCGCTGTTTCAACTATCTCTTATGAAGTTCAGCGATGAGTCATTAATGCAAAAACTGAAAAAATGAACCTTTTGTATTCACACTAAGACATAATATGGGTGGGAGTTACTACGATTAGGTAACTCTAACAATAATATTAGTATTTATAGGTACCTTTTTAGGGTTCCGTAGATACCCGAAGGGTCTAAACGGAGCCCTATTACTGTCACTCACGTGTCCGTCTGTCCCCTCTGTCCGTCTGTCCATCTGTCTTTCTGTCCGTCGTCTGTCACAAAATTTTGTTCCGAAGAATTTATAACTTCCCATTGACTTACGAACTTGTAATTTGGTGAGAATGTTTATCATTACGAATATTTTACTAACAAATACCAATATTTGGTACGGAACCCCAAATGTGCGAAAGCCAACACGTACGTGACCAGTTTTCTTTCCTCTTCACAATGCATATGGACTTTAGGGGAAGAGACCAGGAAGAGTTTTTTTTTTTGTCGGGGGGTAATCATCCATTGATATTTCCCGCTCTTGGTGGAGCGGGAGGGTGTGTCAGACTCTTACTGACTAAAACTCACCCCTGTTCCTTCCCTGCCTGAGTGCCCAGGGGTGCGGTAACTCTGTTAAGAATTTATCCGCGGCGTTTTTTCTGTCACCTCTTTTACGTCATAATGGCTGAAGGGATTTGGATGCAACTGGGCATGCAGGTAGACAATGTCCTGGATTAGGACATAGGATTCTTTTCTCCCGGGAGTAGGTATGTTTCCTGATGATTTCCTACTTAAATGTGGGCAAAGCCGCGGGCAATATATACCTATTTTAAATATTAATTTGCTAGTAATTAAATGCCAGTCGTGACTTCAATTGGTACCTCCGCATGAGGTAGGTTAGTGTCATAATCAATACGTGGCTAGATTATTGATTGTAGTAGGAACAAGTAACAGGTATTTCATGTATTGTAACTTTATCGCAGTGATGTGATGGATTAAGGCTTGTAGTCACGCCAACGGCCTTGAGTGGTTAGCTTGCGTGTTCTGTGCTGCCCCCCTAACCAAATAACTTTTATAATAGCGCTAACGCTAACGCTTCGTGCAAAATGTATGGCAAGGATATTACCTGCGGAGAGAACTGTCACGTGACGCGTGCACGCCCAGTAATGTCGTTGCCATACATTTTCACGAAGCGTTAGCGTTAACGTTAACAGAAAAGTATTTTGTCTAAAGGCTCTGAGCTATCACAACGCGTCGTACGTCCACCCAGTAATAGGACTCGCCCATCAAGGAGCGCTGTCCCAAATTAGACGTTGCTATCAAATTCTAGTTTAATTCTAGGCAAGCGTGCTCCATCGTCGACCATATCATCGCTTATCATCAGGTGAGATAGTGGTCAAGCGTGAGCTTTTCAAAGTTAAAACTAATTACTAATATTTTTTTATACTAGTATTTTCCCGGTACAAGGATCGAGCCCGCGACCCAGCAATTCAACCGTTGTTGTCAACATTGTATTTATTGCTAGTGATAAAGTTTAAGTTAATCGTGTCGGAATACAATGAACATAAATTACTGAAGCCAATTAATTCTTGAGTTGGACCTATGTTTTAGGCAAAAGACACCTTACATGACCCGTTAGAGTTAATTAAATGTGAAGTCTCTCTAGTTACAATTGCTGGCTTTGTTTCGCAGTTAAATATTTCCAGAAATAACTACAATGGTGGACCCGTCTGATGAGGCGTGACGTTTTTTGGCTCTTTGAACATTTGATTCAAAGAACATGGTATGTTCACCTCACCAGCACGTCAACAGTGACTGGAGACACTATTCCATAAAATATTTGTGCCCGAGAAAGTTGTGTGATTGCAATTTTTTTGCGATTACCTATAGCTGAAATTTGCGCTCAACGGATCTTGCTTGTAATAATCATAGTGAAAATTAACATCATCATCATCATAATTTCAGCCGAAGGACGTCCACTGCTGGACATAGGCCTCCCCCGAGTGTCACCACAACGACCGGTCCTGTGCGTCTCATATCCATCGGCTACCCGCGACCATCACCAGGTCATCGTTCCACCTTGTGGGCCTTCCAATGCTGTGTCTTCCAGTACGCGGTCGCCACTCTAGAACACTTCGGCCCCATCGACCATCTGTTCTGCGGGCAATGTCAATAACCTTGGTTCTCTTGCGAATATCATCATTCCTGATTCGATCCGAGCATTGCCGAGCATACCCAAAGGGCAATGGAGAGGCCATTGCCCTTTGGGTGACTGTAAGCCTTCTGATGAGGACCATTGTGAGCGACCACGATTCGATTCCATTTTTTTTCGTCTTGAGACACTGATATGTGAGACAAGAAGATAACTCGCAATTTCCTGAAAATTGTCACGTGCCATAAATTTCTAGCAGTAATCGGTGACACTTACAAACACGTTTGATTTGTATGGAAATTGCTTTGAGATAAAAAGCTGATCATGCTTTTATAATGTGCCCTGTGCTGGGTTACAAGTCTCCTCTCAAAGACCGGGAATGGGCCTTAATCACAAGCACATACACATACAAGCTTTTATAATGTGCCCTCTACTGGGTCACAGGCCTCCTCTCTAAGAGCGGGAATGGGGCTTAATCACAAGCACATACACATACAAGCTTTTATAATGTGCCCTCTGCTGGGTCACAGGCCTCCTCTCTAAGAGCGGGAATGGGGCTTAATCACAAGCAAATACACATACAAGTTTTTCGGTAGTATATGTTAGTCTGTGAGTCCCAGACATGTTTTTACTTTTCCAACATCGTATAAAATGACATTTTGTATAGATGTTTGTGGAATAATAATTATTACCTATTATTATTATTTTTTTATTGAAGGAAGAAAAGCCCATTCCAAAAAAAAAAAATATTCGCCGGGTCTTCATTATATATGGGAACCATATAAAAATTAAGTAGGCACCTAACCCATAGACTTAGACAAACGATAATTTTCGACGTCTCAACAGTATCACTCAAATTGAAGCACTCTTTGTTTGAGTGACAAACAGACCATAAGTGCTCTTCCAAATTAGGGGCAACCTTCACCAAAGTGACGATATTTACTCTAGTCTTTACGACACACCCGTATAGCTAATCAGACACGCGGTGAAATTTAGCCGACTGAGTAGGAATTTTGGATTTCAACAGTTTTTATTTTTGTCATGTTACACACGAAAGTTACGTCTAGGAGTCTGCACGCTACACCGTAACATATGACCGTGGTAGGAACGTGTCAAGCTAACAAATATTCTTTGTATTGAAAAATATGAGACAATAGCCAGTAGACCATTCCGTCACCGACCAACACCGTCGCGTAGCGTATCTGCACCAGCAAAATATGTATGCATCATATGCAACTGGTGCGCGCAGGTGGCGAAACGTGGAGTATACGCGAGTATAATCGCGAATGATGACCGTTTATACACGGGTATGATAATTAGCTGTTGATACGTTCTAGTGGTCACGTGGTACTCCGTGTCGTGTTTCTTTCTGTGCTTGATAGGTTCGTTCCTAGCACCGTCATGGTATGGTATGGTGTACTTGCCAGGCTCCTTTATGTATAAACAAAATATTAGGTGTAATGAGGCTGCATTGTTTGTTTGTCTTGAAGTAGGTACTCGCTGATCCGATAACGAATAAAAAACTTTTTTACAAAAAATAGAACCGACTTCCAAAACAAAACAAAAAAAGTGCAAAATAACTTTGATTTCGGAAGTCGGTGTTTCTGGTTTTGTTTCTTCGTTTTTGACACCGGATTCCGAAATTAAACTTATTTTTTTTTTTTGTGTTTTTTTGTGGAAGTGTGTTCGGGACGAAACTCCGCTGCCGCGACACTTCACGGCTCGGCGGACTGAGCTCCGGCAGGATCTCATGGCGACATGGAGAGAGTGACTGTCGCAACCCAGCGCTGGGCATGCCACTATTGCGGCGGTAGTGCCCCTCTTTGAAGAATGGCTGGAGAGGCGCCACGGCGTCCTCACCTGCCGCCTGACGCAGGTCCTCACCGGACACGGAAGTTTCGGGAGGTTCCTATGTAGGATAAGGCGGAGGGAAACGCCCGAATGTCCCCACTGTGAGGATCGCCCAGAGGACACGGTGGAGATCTGCCCCGCTTGGGCGGAGCCACGCCGTGTCCTCGTGGAGGCGATCGGCGGCAGCGACCTCTCGCGCCCGGCCCTGGCCCAGGCCATGGTACGCAGCGAGAGGGAATGGGAAGCAGTCCTTTCCTTCTGCGAAGCAGTAATGCTCGCGAAGGAGCAGGCGGAACGGGTGAGGGAGCGGCTGCAACAACAGCCTCGTCCTCACGCCCTCAGCAACAGCCGCCGCAGGAGACGTCAGGGGCTTCCGGCGCCGCGAGACGATATCCGGCCACCGTAGATCCGGGCCTGCGGACGGCGAGTAATGGGTAGCGCGCCGTCCAATCAGCACTAGGCCCGAGAGTCGAGGGCGCGTAGGGTTCCACGCGCGCCTCAAAGAGCTGTCAGCAAACACGACGGTGCCCGTCATGGCCGATGCACTGACTGACACTGACTGCCGAAGTGACGTAGGCTACATAAACTTCAAAAAAAAAATGGCCGCTGCCATTATGTTACTGAGATCGTAATCTTTGTGACATAATTATGAGGGTTATCAAAATAAAGGGCTCGAAGAAAAAATGAAATCTTAGATTGAACTAAAATAACTGCCACCAACTGCATTAATTAGACTGCTTGAAATGTGACTTGTTTGGAACTTTTAGTTGGTCGTGTTATTTAACCTCCTCCCCCCTCGCAAAAAGAGGGGTGTTATAAGTTTGACCGCTATGTGTGTGTGTCTGTCTGTGGCACCGTAGCTTTTAAACGGGTTAGCCAATTTGAATGCGGTTTTTTTATTTGAAAGCAGGTTTTTTAACGATGGTTATTAGACAGGTTTTATCAAAATCGTTTCAGCCGTTTTAAGGTTATCAGCTCTTTTGTGTTTTTTAAATGTTCGCTTTTCTTTTAAGCGTTCGGGGATTTTTACATTTTTAATTTTTATTTCGGATATATGGAAGGTTACTAGTGAGGCCGTGGAAAATAAGCCGTAGGGAAATACTAGTAAAGTATATTTGCTATGTGACTAATGAACAAACTCATTTATCTTACTTTGTAAAGTTATAGTGCGTATTGTACTTAATTTAATTCAAATTAATTCCGTTAATTTACTAAACTTTACCCACAGTAAGTGACGAAGATAAATAGGTGTTGTCTGCAAATTGTACAGCCTGCAGGGGTAAAATTAGCTTTATTACTTATTTTATTTGGACTAAAATAGAAAACCCTACCCACTGTAACCCCCTGGGGACGGCGAGTAGTGGGTAACTCGCCGTCCGATCAGCACCAGGCCCGAGAGTCGACGGCGCGTAGTGTTACACGCGCGCCTCAAAGAGTTGTCAGCAAAGGACGGGGCATGCCACGGCCAATGCCTGCCCGGGGGTTGAGGATAAATTCGAAAGAGTTACCTCGCCCCCGGGCGCGTAGGGCAGGGAGGAACAGGGGTGGGTTTTAGTCAGTAAGAGTCTGACACGCCCTTCCGCTCCACCCTAGAGCGGAAAAAGTCATAAGATGATTTCCCACCCCCCCCAAAAAAAAAAAAAACCCACTGTAAATAGGGTGTAGAGGTGTTTCAGGGTTGAATTTACTTAGAAATTCTTTTATTTAATTATTGGTGCGGATTCTTATTTTAGGCTATTTCTACCTTTTTCTCTCTAATAAAACAAGAAAGAGACGGACATAAATTAGAGCTGTCAACTTTTGTTGAACTAATATTTCCATACAATTAAGGGTACCTACACGTAAAAATATGTCGATTAAAAACACGGTGAAGCGCAAGGCGTAAACTAGTTTGACATCTCTTACTTAGTTCATAACTATAACCGTTATTTTCTCGCACTGCCTTTTAGTAAAAGATAGCGATTCTCTAATTTTAGTTTAGTTATTGAACAAGAGAATCGGCACCATTGTTTAATTACAATAATACCTAAGTAGGTACCTAAATATTTATTTATGTATATATTTTGTTTATCCCCGTCCGTGCGTCACTGCGGGGTGCCAACTGAAAACCAGCGCTAGGTGTCTGACGCCTAGCAAATGCTGAGATGGTAACCCTTTCGGTATGGGCACGCTCAGCACCATTTTATTGTATCTTCGTGTACTTATCTTTTCCTTTTGTTTGTTGCTGTTGTGTTGTGTCTGTGTCGAATAAATTATTTCTGTTCTATTTCTTTTCTATTCTATAAAGATAGATATTTAATTCTCAATAAGACACTTACTTGAGAACATGTTTACCTTATGCTAAATTAAGGGCGTTAAAATACTAATTTCACCGACGTACGTTAGCTAGTAATACGGAATTTTTTTAAAAGGTCAAAGTTAGAATTATGTTTCACGATCATTTCTATCGGGGTTTTTATTTTTAAACTTGTTTCGGAAACAACAAAATGCCTTCGGAAATATGACAACAATTTTTCCTACCGTTCTCAGCTTAAATAGCTGCTTATCCGACACAGGAGATCCCTAAGATCCCTCTGCATGTTTTTCACTATTATGAACGATCCTTGTGCTCCTGATTATTTAAAACAACATTTCAAGGTATTGGGCAGTTCTCATAGTCTGAGCCTTCGTGCATCCAAAAACTAACTTCTGCACATTCCTTCTCACCGCACCGGGTTTATGTCCAACTCTTATGTTATTTCAACGATTAGACTCTGGAACGTGCTTCCCCTTGACATCAAAAAAGCTGAGAGTAAATTTTCGTTTAAGCGTAAAATACGGAACTACTACTTAAAGTCCTCTCAAACATAGTTTGGTCCTCGTCGTAGTCATTGTTTTTTGAGTTTTTTTTTTTTTTTTTTGTGTTTATGTACTGTATTATTTGGTATTTATTATATATTATAATATTTATTAGTGTATTATTTTAGAATATATATGTATTTTATTAACGGTCTAGTATTTTTATATTTTTAATTTTGTTCAATTTGTTAATGGTAAACGTTTGGTTGTACACCTACCACAGAGTTGTTTATTTAACCCAAAGGTTGACTGGTAGAGAATGCCTTGTTGCATTAAGGCCGCCTATGTACCACTATTGTACATGAAGTTTAAATAAATAAATAATCAAAATTCTCAGAAATGTATTCAAAATTAACATAAGTATATTTTTTTCTGCAGCATCAAACTAACTAGGCTATTTTTTTCAGAAAACCAGCAATGTTATATATATTATATGTAGCAAGGCGTAGAGGTAGAGGATTCTTTAATCTTTATTTTCTATGCTAAGATACGAATTTTTATTCAGTGAGGGCGCCACTTACGAGGAGGTAGGCCCTTAATAGAAATTCAAATTTAAATTCCCTTAGCTTCGAATTCGTCACTGCATAGGACAAGTTAAGAATATCTACATATTTTGTTTCATTCGATTAATAAATTCAGTAATGAAGGCATTTGTTATTTTTTATTAGGTATATATTGTGTGTTTTCTACCAAGTACCTTATATAATGGAATTGGCTCCCTCTTGAAGTCTTTTCGCGCAGTTACGACATAGACAGCTTCAGACAATTTATGAGACTTCTCTCCGGGTAGGCAACGCACACCTGTTGTTCCCCTGGTACACGAGATTTTCACAGATGGTGGTGACTATTTATTTATATATATTTGGTTTAGTACAATCCCAGAATTGAACTGCATCAGACTGCTTGAAAAGTAAAATCGGTCTTTTAAAACTTTAATCCATTCTATTTATTGCCTACATATTAGTGCAAGCCAACATTTTGAGGTCCCACATTATGATGTCACAAAAAAACGACAACACTTATCTAATGACCGCCGCCATATTGTTTATTTTTGAAAATGCATTAAGCCTGTGTGACTTCGGCTGGCAACACTAATCTCTTCTAATGGTAATGATACCTCAATTTTTTAAATCCAAAAAAATTCCAGCCGTTTATACGACAGGGTGCCAATAAAATAGACATATATACATAGATACATACATAGTCTCGAAAACATTATTATCCTTCTGGTGCAGTCGGGTAATAACATTTAGATGTCAAATAAATAGCTCGAAAACTAAAGGAGGTCAAAGTGAAGAGCATAAACTAGAGATAACAGATTTATTATAGGCACCTACCTAAATAAATTGTTTATAATGTACCTTAAATAATTTAATGTATAATTATAATACATCAAATAAATAGATAGTTACGATAAAATGTTAATAACGTAAATTACACTATCAAAATTTTATGAGTGTTTTTTGAGTGTTTTATTGTTATAGCGTTGATATATTTACAAATTATGATTATAATGTAACGATCAAATAAAAATTGATAGTTGATACTAAAGCAGTTGAGGAGAAACAGATGGGTTGTGAGCTAATATAATTACTAAAAGATAAGTGCGAGTTTTTCGCTCGACTCGTTCGGCAAAATGCGTTGCTCTTCCCTTCTTACTTTTGTTATCTTTTTGAAGTGAAACTTCTTTAGAATCGTTGTGATTTCAAACCGGATGCAACGGAAAAAACGACAGGTAAGAGACACAAATACAAAAATGTGTAGGATGAAGCCAGGAAAGAATGAGACAGAAATATATCTCCAAATTGAAACTAAAACATTTGTATCGTATTTTAGTTATCATTAAGCCTCTTGTATCATTTGTTGAAACTGAAAATATGGAAGTTGAGCAATAGATTATGTAACATATGTTAAATAAAATATCTTTTAAAATTAATCAAAATACTTTCATTTTTAAACAATTAAACTTTGTAATTATCCTACCCTTGTTATATATATTCATCTCATTCTTTTGTCGATTTACTGAAGTTTCACTTCTATCGTGTGTGAATCGCACACACAACTTTTTTATTTTAGACGTTGCCCAACACTAGGAATTACTCCAGTGTCGTAGGTGCGTTAACTACATAAGACACACAGACCCGGAACTACTACCTGTAGGCCATACAAATATTTGTTTCGTGCGGGAATTGAACCCGCGATACGTATCACAGCAGTCAATCGCTCAACCACTACGCCAACAGTGCCGTAAGGTTAGTTTGACCAATAGTCAAAAAATAACTATTACTTAAGAAAGATGAAGAAAATATACCTTTAGATAATGTAGACATGCAAGCGTAATTTAATAAAATGACTTATTATTTACCTTTAGATAATGCAGACATTCAAGCGTAATTTAATAAAATGACTTATTATTTACCTATAAATAATGCAGACATTCAAGCGTAATTTAATAAAATGACTTATTATTTACCAGACTGCCCCAATCGGAGAGTAATGTTTTTTTTAACCATTGGTTGAGATAACTACAAATCAAAAAAGTAGCCCTTAGTTCCGATTTCACAATTCGCTCTGTAAACTAAGTTTTACTGAACTAAGCTTAGCGTTAAAAATAAAAACCATAAAGAAGAGTATAGTAAGTTAACCTTAAAAGATAGACATATTTATGTTGTAGCGGATTTTTTTTAGAACTTTAAATGGAGAACAACTCCGTCCTATATATTTTTTGCGTAACTTTAACCGTTTACGCAGCGTACGCAACTGAAGCTCTCAAAAGGATTTTTTTTCCCCCGTTTTTGCGAAAATTTTCATTGATGCTTCGCTCCTGTTGGTCGCAGCGTGATGGCCTATATCCTATATAGCCTTCCTCTATAAATGGACTATTCAACACAAAAATATTATTTTAATTTTCAATGCGTTCAACCAAACAAACAAACTCTTCAGCTTGACATGACAGTGGCTAAACACGTTTAGACGAGCTTAAACGTTGAAAAACTGGTTGTTTAGAATTGGTGAAATCGGCCCTTATTAGTGTTCTAATGAGAAAACATAGATAACAATGTAGGTAACAGGCAACAGGCGACTGTGCCCGACGGAGCCACGGCTAAGGCGCAGTTATACGACTTTTAATTGAACATCACGTCTAAACGACTAGTCTTATTTCTTTGAAAAAAATATATGTTACTCTACACAGTTTTTTTCGTAATTTGATCTGAGAATATTTGAAATTATATTTTTATAACACGGTGTAATTAATTTGGAAATTTATGTCTAACGCGGATAAAAAATTATGATTCTTCCAGTAAGGCCTGCAGGGCTCTGAGGGTGCTTTCGTAGCTTGGGGACTCGCTTGCTTACTGCGAGAGTGCGGTGTGTCTGGAGTAAAAGATGAGACTCAGGGCACTCTTACGTTTAGTACTGATTTATAAATGATTACATGTGTGCCCACTTCCTAGGGCTAAACTCATCTCTCTCATAAAAACTACTCTTTTCTACATTCGAACCACTCTCCAATATTCTCAACTGCCAGCTAAAGGCCGGTGCAGACCCGCTGAGTTTAGGCTGTATCTACAATCGCCACAGTACCAAGACAAGAGCGTGGCCGGTAAAATTCTAATACTTGTCTGAAAAATAAAATAATTAAACCCAAAGATAACTTTTTACGTTGAATAATACTAGGTTTTCATTAAAACCACTTCTAAAGCCGAAACCCGAAGTTGTTTAAAAAAAAAATAACATTATTTTGATATCAAACCTGTACATTCAATAAAAATGTTCTACTCTGATGGTTACTTAGATACTAATGCATAATTTGCTCACATCAAATCATTAAAAGATCGAAACTGCGATTTTGATTTTGCCTTATGGCATATAAGGCAAAATCAAAATCGCAGTTACGGTCAGGCAAGGACGGTCTCGTTCGCATAAACCTTATGCGAACGAGACCGTCTTACACAATGTTATTTTGTATCCATGCAAAATACAACATTACAGATCATTTAAATTCTAATGGCACTTCAATGAATAAACAATCTCTATACTGTCTGCATACATATTTGAGATAATCTCATCACCATGTTTGATAAGTCAATACTATAATGCAATAATATAGTGCAAAAAATTCGAAAGTCCTTGAGTTTTGTTTTAAATCTCAATGTAGGTACATATTTTGGCATCTATTGTTTATTTTTTTTCATCTTAGGAACGATTGTTCGCATAATATTTGCATATTTATCGAGGAGGTGCAAAAACTTGTGAATATTAAGTGTTGATATAAAGTATGAGTCACTGCACTCCGTCTTGTAGTATCTAAATAGATTCTAGACTACGTTGTTGGCGCAGTTCGAGTTCGCGCCGTATGTATACTCCTAAGATACAGGACTACCTAGTTTAGGAGACAGGGTTATATGATCTGTGTAGATTTATGTAGATATTCCATGTGATTTTGTACATCTGCTCTTGTGTATCATGAATCTTGTGTGTAGTAGTAGTGTTGTGCATAATAAAAATTATTATTATTTATTATCGTGAAAACTTTTGGTTACTTACATCTATTACCAAACCTAGCGAGATAAGTTGCCGTAATCGTCAAGCCATAGCCACTATCACGCCAAGCTTGCTCTAAAAACGAATAAGGTGTAGTCACAGTGGGAAGCGTAGCGAGCACAGTTTTGAGATGAGTGAGCCCGAAGACGAGGACATACGCGCTTACTCAGGCGATGAGCGAGGGAAGTGAGCCTCCGTCAAGACCGGCGAGTGAGTAAGTCCACTTTTAAAACGAGCGGAAAGCTATCCCACGAATGAGTTGAGCTTGCTTTCAGTAGAGAAGAGCGAGGGATACCTTCTTTTTTTATTAGGGTTCCGTACCCGAAGGGTCCAAACAGAGCCCTATTGCTGTCACTCACATGTCCGTATGTCTGTCGGTCTGTCGTCTGTCACACAGGTTTTCCAGCCAAACGGTTGGAGCTACAGTCTTCAAATTTTCACAGTCTATGCATCTTTTTGACACAAAGCCATACAAATAGTCAAAAATAAATTTGGTACGGAACCCTAAATGTGCAAAGTCCTACACGCACTTAGCCGGGGAAATCATCAGATGACTTCTCCCACTCACTCTGTAGCACTCTGCACCCGAGTCTGGGTGTAGCGGGATCCCTCCCACTTCACCCAGACTCGGGACCACTCTCGTGTGCACTCTCTTACTGACTAAAAACCTACCCATCATCTTTCAGTTGCTCTTTGCGTTCAAGGGTCGCGGTAACTCTAAACTAGAACAACCCTGCGGCCCTGGCAGTCACCGGCCCCAGCGGGCCCCGTCCATCATACTAAGTTTTTAACCGACTTTCGAAAAAGGAGGAGGTTCGACTGTATGTATGTTTTTTTTTTTTTTTATGTATGTCCGCGCATTTCTCCGTCAGTTGTGGACCGATTTTCAAAATTCTTTTTTTATCCGAAAGAATATACTCCCGAGGTGGTCCCACATAAATTTTATCGAAATTGCTTTAGCGCTTTCTGAGAAACTGAACAAAAACGAAAAATTGGCATATCTTGATGACGTTTTTGTGTTCTCCAAATTTTAAATTCCACGTTCCATGTTATTGGGGATTTTAGTTCTGGGGTATAACAACTAAAAAGCGAAAAATAAAAAGCTTTTTTACAAAAAAAACAACTGACTTCCAAAAAAAAATACACAAAAAATTTAAAAATAACTTTAATTTCGGAAGTCGGTGTCAAATATCGAAGAAATAAAATACAAACACCGACTTCCGAAATTAAAGTTATTTTTAAATTTTTAGTGTATTTTGTTTTTAGAAGTCGGTGGTTTTTTTAAAAAAGTCGTTCTTATCTGAGGAATAAAAATGCGGTTTGACACATATTCATTCTTCAGACTAAACGACTATTGTAAAATCAGCCCTTCGAAAATTTATTCCCATGTCCCCCTCGCCCGTTGTCGCCCCGCTCGATAGATGGCGTTGGCGTCGAATTAGATCACGCTATGGTTGCGTTCCCCAGGCGCCTCTATAAGGGCTGCAAGCTGCTAATAAGGTCGATATCTAGTGACGCAATGTCCAATACGCTGATGTTCAATTTTTGAAAAATCGGCCCTTTAGGTCGATTTGTACTTAATTAATAATAATGTGATTCTGCTGCAATTCTGCAGTAATTTATTACTGGAGATGGGCTTATACGTTAAAAAGTAATAACATGCTAATGCTAATAATAATTAACACTTAAAATTAGCAGTTATTTTTTAGCAACTGCTAAATATACTATAGGTACACAGACAGATCGTCATCATTCTCATTTCCTTCATACTTTTCACAGGCTTAGGATAGGACTGTGAACTTTTTTTTGTTGGCTTAGATACCTATTTAAAATGTTAATCAATTTATTTAGGAACAACGTTTTTTTTTACTGTTTTTTTTATTTTTCATTATCTAATGGAACAAAAAACGTGTTGTGTCGACCCCAAGTAACAAGGGCTACGGGCAAGAAGATGATGAATCACCTTATTTTTTTACAACTATTTTTTTTCTCAAATATCCACATACAAAATTCGTATGATAATCATCTTTGTGCAGAAATTATACAGGATGTAACGGAAAGGTGTGGTCATATTTTAATGTACTATATATTAAAATATGACCATATCGGTGTATATATATTTTTTTGTTTCTTCGTTATTTGAAACCGACTTCCAAAATTAAAGTTATTTTGCAATTTTTAGAAGTCGGTTGTATTTTTTGAAAAAAAGGTTTTCTTTGAGACGCTCATGCATGGAACACAACGCAAGAGCGAGCAATACCTACGAACTGTCTCTTCAAGACAGCACACCCGTGTTGTAGGTGGATTCGCTTGTCTTGAAAGTTATTTAATTATTTTTTTTTTATAAAAAAATCAAATTCAATCATTATCATGGTGAGGCGCCACCGGATGCGGTAATATCAGCTGATGTGGACGCTTATCTATTAAAGTACGCTATCATAGAGCACAAATATAGTTCAACGCAAAAAAAAAACCTTATGAACAAAGCAATTAGAAAACAGTATAGTTACTTTTAGAATGCAGTGGGTGCCTTTTTTATCGTTTAGAAATCCTCTTGGAGTTCCTCCGCCCAAAGGTGGGCGCAGGGGTCTGTCAGACTCTTACTGACTAAAACCACACGGTGTTCTGCAGTTACCTTTAGGCCGGGGTGCTGGAGTACTTGCGCATTTCATTAAGCTCCCTCGGCTAAGTATGGGCCCGCATAAACTCATGCGGATCCCGTCACCCTATGCAGTCACGCACGTCCGCCATTCCTCTAAAGAGGCGCGCGCGGAACACAGCGTGCCGCCGTCTCGGGCCTTTCACCGTCCGGGCAACAGACTCCCCAAGTCTGTAGCCCACAGGCCACACCTTACAGCGGTCGGAGGTCGTTTTCCGCCTTCCGGCGTCCAGTGCGTCTAGTACGGATAGATAGGAAGGTTGCTTTCTCACTCTCCCTTACCGCTGCCTTCTTTGCGACCATCACTTCCTCACAGAAGGAGGCAACGTCGTTCTGACCTGATCTAAGTGACCTAATCACTGTCCTGAAAAATGTTTTGTCACTGAAAAATTTGTAGAAGCGAGTAGGCGTGGTGCAGCCAACCACACGTAATTTATAGCTGAAAGAACTAACGTAACGTAAAATATTCAGCCTTGTAATGTTCTCACTGCTGAGACTTCACTCTAGGAGGCCTGATCCACCGAGCGGGCCCAGTGCGGGTTGGTGGATGTCGCATGTCTTCAAATTTTCGATTCTTGGACATGTTGGTTTTTTTCGCGATGTTTCTCGTCGATCGTTTTGAAAGCAGTGGTGATGGAATAAATTACACAAAAAGTAAAGTACCTGCCTGGGTTGGAACCTACGACCTACAGCTCGTAGGTCAGCGCGTTTAACACTGGGCCACCACTACTCCCCTGCAACATCCCCCATCCCCTGCTGCATCTACTTCTGAAAGAACTAGCATCAATACGATAACCGCTCGCTGGAGATCGTCCCGCGACCCTCGACACCCAGGGCGTCTCCTGCGGCGGTTGCTGCTGGGGGCGTGAGGGCGACTCTGTTGAGTCTTCCTCACCCGTTCCGTCTCCTCCTTCGCGAGCATTACTGCTTCACAGAAGGAGGAGACTGCTTTCCATTCCCTCTCGCTCCGTACCATGGCCTGGACAAGGGTCGGGCGCGAGAGGTCGCTGCTGCCGATCGCTTCCACGAGGACATGGCGGTGCTCCGCCCAAGCGGGGCAGAACTCCACCATATGCTTCACCGTATCCTCTGGGTGATCCACACAGTGGAGACATCCGGGCGCTTCTACCCGCCTTATTATTCGACACAGGAACCTCCCAAAACAGCGGGTGAGGACCTGCGTAAGGCGGACGGTGAGAACACCGTGGCGCCTCTCCAGCTACTCCTCAAAGAGGCGTGCCCAATAACCGCCCTTACGCTAATGACCAGAGATCTGAATTAGGTAGAGTTGTACTTACACTGATTTCATACAGCAAAAGAATAAAGTGGATATGCCTCAAACCCCGAGATTAATTTTAAAGACCAGAAAAATTCCGTGATTTATTAAATAATAAAGCTAATACTTTTACGCAATTTAAACTACTGCACGCGCGACGTTGCCAAATTTACATCAACGTCATCGGATGTCCGAAGTTGCAAAATTCCAACGCGCACACGCGCGATGTTGCCACATTTGTAGTTCACACAACAAATCATCATCATGTGTTGTGTATGTGTGTGTGTGTGTGTGTGTGTTCATTATTATGTATTTCTTTTATTGTTAACCTAACGGGATTGTGCATTAGAAATCCCGAGAAGATCCATATTAACATCAACATTTCGATGCAAGTACATAAATAAGTCTACCTAATTCCGACCTCTGCTAATGACATAAAGGACCTATCAATGTCAAATTGATTGAAAACCTCATATCTGTTCCTTGTTAGGTATCGTACTCACCCTCCCACGCACACCCATTCACTTACATTCTACACACAGGGAGGCCTCTATTTCAACGTACTTTCTTTTGTTTGTGTTGTACTCTAAAGTAAAAAGAACTGGCTAGCTTTAAAATGTCCATATTTTTAGGGAAGAGCGCTGATGCCTTAGTCACAGATATTTATTTATCTAGTTCAGGCACAGATGGCTTGCTGATCTATCCTAGACTAAGCTTAAAGTGATCATGTAATTGTATTTGTTTGGTATGTAATTTATGGAAAAATAAATTATTATTATTCTTTCATTTATATAACTTTATGTACATACTATATACGTTTTTAAATATTCAAATATAAAATAATATAAAAACATTTAAAAATATAAAAAATAGTAGCCTACCGGTAACGGGATAGGGTCCAAGTTACCGGTGGTCAGGGCTCCTGAGAAAGGAATCTCCTAACAATACGCGCCGTGTCCAGGAGTACCGCTTTCTGTATCAAGCCCTTGATCCAGCCGCCCAACGAGAGCCTCCTGAGATGTTGGTCGAGGCTCTTGGCTATTAAGCCATTGGCCGCCACGACTATCGGCACAATGACTGCTGTATCCACCTCCCACATTTCGACAACCTCGCGAGCCAGATCAAGATACTTTGTTTTTTTTATCTTTCTCAGCCTTCACGAGGTTCTCGTCAACAATCATTGTGCGACGCTCTTGTCGATCTATCACCACTATGTCAGGCTTATTGGCAACAATAGTCCTATCAGTGATGATAATAATAATAATAATAATGGCAACCCACTGGCAACACATGTCATATTTTTTCTATTCCACTTTAAAATCATAAAATCCATATTTTTTCACCCAAAACTGGAATCAATTGTACCAAACAAGAAGCCCATACAAGAAATATTATAGAAAAACCTTCAAATACTCAAACAAACCAAATAATAAACAAAAAAGAAGAATATTTATGCAGGATTGCAGTATGACGTCTGTCAATGGCGACGTACATATATATGTAAACAGAATGATGGAAAAATGGAATAAATAAAATTAAATGTTGACCAGAGCAGCTGCCCGTAGCGCACGCCTTCCACCCCCGGACTCGCTGCTCAGCTCCGCCTTGCCGCCGCCGGACCTCGGATCACCAGTGTCACCGGCGGCTGCAGCCGCGTCGAGCTCGAGCGACGAGTATTTCTCCCCGCCGACGTCGCCAACACCTGTACGTCGGCAGGGGAGAGGCCGGCCACCGAACAGCCTGGGACTTAGGGGCCAACCGGCCCCGAGCCGGGTCCCCGCTGCCGGTGGTTGTGTGCAGCGTATGAGATGGACTCAGTCCATTAATGAAAACGTCATGCGCGCATACTATGGGTCTACAGAGGGGGGAACTAACCTCACTGCGTACCGTGTCAGGATGCTATCTCTGTTCCAGGAACTAGAACCAACCGTAGACGTCTCGGCACAACGATTGTCGGATCAGGTGCGAGTCATCCAACGTAATCACAGGTTGGACGATGCTACACTTGATAGGCTGCGCTCAGAGGTACTGAGCAACCCTATCATCTCTACTCCGATACAGACCGTGGAACAAGCGCCTGCTATTGATGCAATGCCACCGCGGCTCAATAATATAAGTGATGAGGCAGATGATAGGGTTGTCACGGTAGGTAGCCAGTGCAACAATCGACTGAGGAGCGCACTGGAGGATGCGCTTCGCGAGTATAGATCCACTCCGACCGAACTTAGACCCCGTTTACCACGGTTACCCATGCACAAAAAAAATAGGGCGTTGGTGTGTGCTTTGGACTCGCTGCTTGAGAATATCTTTAATAGCAGCGAGAACCTCGTTGATACGCACTCAATCTTGTATTGCGGGGCTGTTGCGGCATGTCGTTTAGCTAACGTAAAGTTCCCAAATAGTGACGTAGCTATTCGACCAAAGCCTGCTGTACCAGCCTGGCAATGCAGAATCGAGAGGCGTATCGATGGGGCCAGGGTACTCATCGGCAAACTAATCTGCTTCAGGAAGGGCAATACACGCCCACGTGTGATGCGCTTTGTGAGGCGGGCGTTCTCGGGGACTGAAATCAGCCCTCGAGAATACATGTCCCATGTCACGGAGCGCATCGACTTCCTGAAGCAGAAAGTTTGTGCATGGGCAAACCGTATTCGGCGGTATAAGCGGCGAGTTGACCGGTACTCGCAGAATCGCATGTTCCAGTGCGATGAGAGGTGGGTATATAGAGCTTGGGAGCGACCTGAACAAAATGTGACGGACGGCTGCCGCCCGGATGATGTCGCCACGAGTACATTCTGGCGCAGCATTTGGTCGGTGCCCGTCTGTCACACTGAGGGTGGCTGGATGCGTGATGTTGAGCGCGTGTGCGAAGCTATACCAGAAATGGAGAAAGTTAATATCAGCCCAACAGACATAGCCAGAGCAGTCCGTCCGTTACCGAATTGGAAGTCTCCAGGACCGGACGGACTGCAAAACTTCTGGCTAAAGTGGTATAGCAGCTCACACGCGCTTCTAGCATCTCAATTTCAGTCATCCTTAGAGTCTGGGTTGCTGCCTGAGTTCCTAACAACTGGTGTTACCCACCTGCTCCATAAAACAGGTGGTACCGCGGAACCTAAGAATTATAGACCGATAACGTGTTTGTCGACGGTCTATAAACTTCTTACATCCATCCTGAGAGCGAAAATTAATCATCACATTGAAAGTAATTTAATTATGTCTGCCTCTCAGAATGGATGTAGGAACGGGTCCCGCGGTACTAAGGAGCTACTCCTCATAGACATGGCCATAAGCCAGCAGGTTCGTCGATCCCACAAGGATTTGTCGACATGCTGGATAGATTATAAGAAGGCCTACGACTCTGTTCCACATACATGGCTCATGAGGGTGTTGGAGTTGTACAAAATAGATGCAACTCTGCGCACCTTCCTTGGGTCATGTATGGGGCAATGGAAGACGGTCCTTCGCTATCCAGGATGTCGACCAATCCAGGGGAACGATGAGCCTATATGGATTAAACGGGGAATATTTCAGGGCGACAGTTTGAGTCCTCTTTGGTTCTGCTTAGCTCTGAATCCTCTAAGCACATTGCTGGAGGATTCGGGGCTGGGCTATCGGTTGAGAAGAGGTGGTCAGGCCATATCTCACCTTCTTTACATGGATGACCTGAAACTCTTTGCCCCCAACAATTTGCGACTGATGGAGTTACTGAAGGTAACTGAAACTTTCAGTAACGCGATCAGGATGGAATTTGGTGTGGACAAATGTGCAGTCATGCATGTAAAGCGAGGGGGGATTATGGAATCCGAAGGGATTCAACTCTCGGATTCCATACACCTTAGATCCCTCTCCTCGACCGAAACATACAAATATTTGGGTATGTCGGAAGCGTTAGGCATTAACGTTACTGACATGAAACAATCGCTGAAGGAGCGCTTCTTTGGCCGCCTGAAAAAAGTATTGAACAGCCTTTTGTCGGGCGGGAATAAGGTGCGCGCCTTCAACGGTTGGGTCATGCCGGTTTTGATGTACTCTTTCGGCATACTCAAATGGACTCAGACCGAACTCGACGCCCTGGATAGGAAGGTCCGTACGCTGCTGACCGCAAACCGGATGCATCACCCACGATCATCGGTGATGAGACTGTACATCCCGCGGAAATGTGGAGGTCGAGGTTTTTTAAATGCGAAAACTCCACAACCGCGAGGTGTGCAGCCTCAGAGAATATTTTCTTGAAACCGACGTGGGTATGCACCGCGATGTGGTCGCAGTGGACAAGGGACTCACCCCGTTGTCCATGGCTAAAGAGAACTGGCGCAAACCTGTAATACTCACTACTGATGACCGCAAGGAGGTATGGAAAGGCAAGGAGTTTCACGGGCGCTTTTATCGGGCTCTTCATGGGCCTGATGTAGATTTCTTGGCGTCCGTGGCCTGGCTACGTTTCAGTGACCTCTTCGGGGAAACTGAAGGCTTTGTCTGTGCGATTATGGACGAAGTTATCTTGACGAATAACTACCGGAGGCATATCATGAAGGACGGGACGGTTGACGTGTGTCGGGCATGCCACCGTCCGGGTGAGTCCATCAGACATATTATCTCTGGTTGTTCTCGTCTTGCTAACAGCGAGTATTTGCACAGGCATAACCAAGTAGCCAGGATTATTCACCAGCAACTTGCTTTAAAATACAAACTTGTGGATTCTGAGGTACCGTATTACAAGTATGCGCCCGACCCAGTTCTCGAAAATGACCATGTCACGTTGTACTGGGATCGGTCTATCATCACTGACAGGACTATTGTTGCCAATAAGCCTGATATAGTGGTGATAGACCGATTAGCGCGCCGCACAATGATAATCGATGTCACCATTCCACATGACGAGAACCTCGTGAAAGCTGAGAAAGACAAACAAATCAAATATCTTGACTTAGCACACGAGGTTGTCGATATGTGGAATGTGGACTCGGCTGTCATTGTGCCGATAGTCGTTACCGCCAACGGCCTGATGGCCAAAAGCCTCGACGACCACCTGTCGAAGCTGTCGTTGCGCGGTTGGATCAAGGGCCTGATACAGAAGGCAGTACTCCTCGATACGGCTCGCATTGTGAGGAGGTTCCTGTCTCTGGAGCCCTAACCACCGGTAGCTTGGACCCTGCTCCCAATACCGGCGGACTACTATTTTTTATATTTTTAAATGTTTTTTTTTTTTATGTTTTCTTTTAAAAATATTTAAAAATGTAAATTATATGTAAAAAAATAAATAAACGAAATAATAATAATAATAATCTTTATTGTTCAGAAAAAAATACATAATTCAAACAGGTAAATCACTGGTCTCCACACTAGGATTCCCTGTGTCGTGGAGGCCAGTCTCTTTCATCGTAGTTCAAAAAATTTAAAGTGATATTTATACATATTTCTATCAAATGAAAAGTTAAACGAAAACAACAAAAACAAAAAAAAAAAAAAAAAAAATAATAATAATATATATATAAGGGGGATACATAGCATCTTGCAGTAAGTGTGTACAAAAGTGTGAGTTGTGTGGTGTTGTTACGTGTGATGTGTATGTTGTTGTGTGAGTGTATGTGTATGTGTGTGTGTGTATGTGTGTGTGTATTTGTCATGTCTCCAAAAGTAATATATCATGAAAGAATGAAAAACAAGTGGTTTAAAAAGTATGTAGATAGATCGATCCCAATACAACGTGATATTGCCATTTTCGAGAACTGGGTCGGGCTTATACCTATAGTACGGTACTTCAGATTCCACAAGATTGTATTTAAGAGCAAGTTGCTGGTGGATAATCTTGGCTACAAGGTTGTGTCTATGCAAATAGTCTCCGTTAGCTAGACGAGAACAACCAGAAATAATGTGTCGGATTGATTCCCCGGGCCGGTGGCATGCCCGACAGATGTCAACCGTACCGTCCTTCACAATATATTTCCGGTAGTTATTCGTCATCATAAGTTCGTCCATAATCGCACAGACAAAACCTTCGGTTTCCCCGAATAGGTCACCACAGCGCAGCCAGGATACGAACGCTAAGAGATCTGAATCGGGTCCATGTAGGACCCGGTAAAAGCGTCCGTGAAGCTCCTTGCTCTGCCATACTTCCCTGCGGTCATTAGTATCCAGTACTTTAAGTTTGCGCCAGTTCTCGTTTGCCAAGGAGAGCGGGGTGAGGCCCTTGTCCACAGCGACCACATCTCGATGCATACCCACGTCGGTTTCTAGGAAATATTCCCTAAGGCTGCATACCTCGCGGTTGTGTAGGGTCTTAGCATTTAAGAAACCACGACCCCCACATTTCCGCGGGATATACAGCCTCATCACCGATGATCGTGGGTGATGCATCCTATTTGCGGTCAGCAGTGTGCGGACCCTCCTATCCAGGGCGTCAAGTTCCGTCTGAGTCCATTTGAGTATGCCGAAAGAGTACATCAATACCGGCATGACCCAACCGTTGAAGGCGCGCACCTTGTTCCCGCCTGATAAAAGACTATTTAGTACTTTATTCAGGCGGCCAAAGAAGCGCTCCTTCAGCGACTATTTCACGTCAGCAGTATTGCTGCCTAACGCTTCCGACATACCCAAATACTTGTAGGTTTCGGTTGAGCAGAGGGATCTAAGGTGTATGGAATCCGAGAGTTGAGTTCCCACGGATTCCATAACCTGGGGTCACGTATGTAAAGCGAGGGGTCGCTTTACATGCATGACTGCACATTTGTCCATGCCAAATTCCATCCTGATGGCGCTACTGAAGGTTTCTGTTACCTTCAGTAGCTTCATCAGTTGCAAGTTGTTGGGGGCAAAGAGTTTCAGATCATCCATGTAAAGGAGGTGATATGACCTGACCACCTCTTCTCAACCGATAGCCCTGTCCCGAACCCTCCAGTAGTGTACTGAGAGGGTTGAGGGCAAGACAAAACCACAGTGGACTCAGACTGTTGCCCTGGAATATACCACGGTCGATCCTTATCGGTTCGCTGTTCTCTTGTATCTGCCGACATCCTGGATAGTGAAGGACTGTACTCCACTGCCTCATACACGACATCAGGAAGGTGCGCAGAGTTGCATCAACTTTGTACAACTCCATCACTCTCATGAGCCATGTATGAATAAATATTATTCTTATTATTATTATTGTTACCACTGTGGTGACTGGTGCGCATGACTGTGGAGCGCGCGCAAGATAAGTCTGCGCTCAGCCGAAATCGGTACTAAACGTTTTAATTTTATAATTATTATGCTAATGAATATAATCTAGTACGTTAGTTATACCTAGCCAGTTAATTCTTTCAATTATTACAATTTGAGTTACGTAATATCGTTTTTAAATTAATTAAGGAAATAATATTTAATTAGGACTGCAATTTGAAGGAGCGCAGACTTAGTCTACTATACGTATTGCAATGATTGTCCGTCACACTTCTAGTGAACGGAGTGGACTAGGACTTTTATATATTTATCTGTCATATCGGTGACTAGGATTGTCAGCGTATATGCCTACAAATTAATTATGCAAAGCGCATTAAGCGGACAAAGCAGCACAAACAATTCGTTTAATGGGTCAACTCTAAATTAAAAGTGCTTTTAACACCGTTGTTCTGTTATTTTTTCACACACTTGACTCTCACCTTTTTATTGAATTTTCCTACAGTGAAAAAGCTTTTAACGCAATCTGTTGAAGCATTCTGAGATATCAAACAATGCAACCAAGTTCAAATGATAACAAGCCACATTTAAATAGTTTCAAAGAAAAAATTTCAGTTACAAACTCATCTATATTATTACACCATTTATTACTCATGAACGGCTGGGCCGATTTTAATGATCTTTGATTGGTTGTATTTATGTCTGCCCGAAAATAAGAAATGGAACGGCTTTTTAAGTTTCCGTAGTCCAAACAAAGACAAGGAACCGTTATAGTTTCGGTCTGTCCTTCCGAAGCATAGCGTAGAGACTGTTTGTTAGTACTAGAAAGCTGTAATTTTGCATGGGTATATTATGTTAACAAAAACAATTTTTTCCACTTTATCGGACTCAGCCAGCTAATCTGCAGATTAACAGTTAATCTGCACTCTCACTGATTTATGCACATTGGCGGTAACATCCATAATTATTAATATATTTATCACGCTAAGAAAACAAAACAAAACAAAACAATAAAATGTTGAATGAGATTTTTTATACGGTAGCGCACATGTGTAAAATCTGATTTTTTTTCTCGGCTTTCTTATAGTGTTTCATAGTCTCATGCAAAGCAAGTATGGAATTTATTGTAATCCTACTAATATTATAAATGCGAAAGTTTGCATGTTTGGCTGAAGGTAACGCAAAAACAGCTGAAGGGATTTCAATGAAATTTTGAACACAGGTAGGTCATAGCTTGGATTAACACATAGGCTACTTTTTATCCCTGTGAATGACAAGACTTAGCGAAGGTTGAGGTGGAAGTAGAAATCCAAAGTCAGGCTGAACGAGCGGTACATACGCTCACAAAGTACCAGGAGACCAGAAACGTGAGAAGTATTTCCAGGGGTAAAATCAACCCGGGCCTGCGGACGAACCCGGGCCTGCGGACGGCGAACCCGGGCCTGCGGACGGCGAGTAGTGGGTAACTCGCCGTCCGATCAGCACCAGGCCCGAGAGTCGACGGCGCGTAGTGTTCCACGCGCGCCTCAAAGAGTTGTCAGCAAGAGACGGGGCCCGTCAGGGCCGATGCCTGCCCGGGGGTTGAGGATAAATTCGAAACAGAGTTACCTCGCCCCTGGGCACTCAAAGGCAGGAAGGAACAGGGGTGGGTTTTAGTCAGTAAGAGTCTGACACGCCCTCCCGCTCCGCCCAGAGCGGGAGAAGTCATAGGATGATTTCCCACCGCACAAAAAAAAAAAAAAAAAAAAAAGGGCTAAAATCATGAGCGGTAAAGACTCGCAAAGTACTAGGGGACCAGAATCATGAAGAGGTATTTTGCGCGGCTACAATCCTAACCGGTATTATAGCTTCACAAACCACCAGGAGACCAGAATCAAGAAGAAGTGTTTCCGGGGCTTGAATCCTGAGCGGTAAAGAATCACAAGCTACCAGGAGATCAGAATCACAAAATATATTCCGAAGCAGGTATTATGAGAGGTAGAGATTCACAAATTACCAGGAGATCAGAAACATGAGAAGTATTTCAAGGACTGAAATTATGAAACCGCTGGCAGAAGCTTGTATTAAATAAATAAGTCCATACTAAACTTTTGCATAATTTAATAAATTGAAGTTGATTGCATGCTAATCAAAAAATTGTAAAACTACATAGAATAATGAGAGATAGTAAATTCAATTCAATTCAAAACATTTATTTCAGACATTATTAGTCCATAAGTTGTAATAAAAACAAACACAAGAGTAAAGGGTTTTTTTATTTATTATGTCATTTATTTTATCTTATGAACATACAATTTACATTTATAAATATTACAATATCAAAATATATAAACATTTAAAAATATAAAAAACAGTAGCCCACCGGTATCGGGAATAGGGTCCCAGCTATCGTTGGTTAGGGCTCCTGAGAGAGTAACCTCATAACAATACGTGCCGTGTCAGGAGTACTGCCTTGTGGATCAAGTCCTTGATCCAGCTGCCCAACTGCATCCTCAGATGTTGGTCGAGGCTCTTGGCTTTTAAGCCATTGGCCGTCACGACTATCGGCACATTGATTGCTGTATCCACCTCCCACATGTCGACAACCTCGCGAGCCAGATCAAGATACTTAGCTTGCTTATCTTTTTCAGCTTTCACGAGGTTCTTGTAATGAGGGACCGCTCTTTCAACAATCATTATCGTATTTATTATTATTTATATCCTATAGTATGAGGTATCGTTGGTTAAGTCTTTCAAAATCATTGGGGTTTCAAAACTATTTAAAGAAAAATTTTTTGTTCGAGTAGCCCCCCACTAAAAGCTAAAAACTGTTGGGTTGAAAAATCAGATAATCAGGATGGTAGTTTATATAACGAACTTTAAAGAAAAAACTATCACGGCTAAGTTAACTCTGTCGGTTTAAGAGTACCTCTAATAGTCGCCCAACTTATAAAATGTAGGTACCCACTTGGAAAATTTCGTACAAAACACAAAATCCTTGGAAAACAAATAGGTGAAGTTGTTACTTATTTAATATAAAAAACGGGTAGTAAATATGTAAAATTCTGGAAAAATAAAACCAGTTTTTAACCGACGAAATAAAAAAAGGAGGAGGTTCTCAATTCGACCGTATATATATATATTTTTTTTTTGTGTATGTTCAGCCCTCACTCCGTTATTTATGAACCAATTTTGATAATTCTTCTTTTGTTGGATAGGGTATACCTCAAGAGTGGTCCCGTGTCAGGGAAGTCAGGATCGGATGATGGAATCCTGATAAAATTGAGAGAAACCCTCGAAAATTGTGGGCACGAATAGTGTTTCTGCTTGTATGTTAAGCCCTCACTCCGTTAGTTATGAACTGATGTTGATAATTCTTATTTTGTTAGATAGGGTATACCTCAAGGGTAGTCCCATGTCAAGAAAGTCAGGATCTGACAATGGAATCCAGATAAAATTGAGAGAAACCCTCGAAAATTGGAGGCACGAATAGTGTTTCCGCTTGTATGTTCAGCCCTCACTCCGTTTGTTATGAACCGATTTTAATATTTATTTTTTTGTTAGGTAGGGTATATCTCAAAGGTAGTTCCATGTTAAGGAAACCAGGATTTGATGAGGGCATCCTGATAAAATTGAGAAAAACCCTCGAAAATGAGAGCACAATAGTGTTTCTGTTTACTTTTCATGACTTATTAGGTATTCGCGATTAGGAATCATCACATCATGAAGTTGAGATGATGATGGAAACCATACCTCTGCTAAACAATTAGAAGTTAGATATAAGAACTGTGGTTTTAGTGACAGATATGCTTTGAAGAAAAGACGTCTTTACAATATTGGAGGTAACCTCAATTGGTCAATTATCCTGAGATCCTCAAGGAAGGATGGTTACATCATCAACTCAGTGGCAAGAGGAATGATAAAAGATTAGAAATTAGCCTCTGAATATTCAGAGTATTAAAAGATGAAGCGAGCCACAAAAAAATCATAAAATAAAAAACTTTTTAACAAAAAAGTTTACCGACGAAAAAGAACTAAAAAGCATGAAATAAATAGACCTTTTAAGTCTTGAGTATTGAGCTAATACTTATAATATCAAATTTAATATAAACTAATTTTGAGTCGGCGCCAAATTGTAAAATGATTAATTACTTACGTAGAGCCTATTTCATTTCTACATACAAATAAAATTTAGATGATTAATCAGATTGTGGTTTGGCGCCGACTCAAAATTAACTATTTATTAAATTTGATATTATAAGTATAAGCTCAATAATCAAGACTTAAAAGGTCTATTTATTTCTTGCTTTTCAGTTCTTTTTCGTCGGTAATTTTTTTTGTTAAAAAGTTTTTTTTTTGTTTTTAATATAAACGTTATTGTGCGTAAAACCATGAACTTAATAAATATGTTCACAGTAATAAACATAAAGCCCCCTTCCAAGTCAGCATGTTATAACGACCGACTACGGAACCCGACACTGCGCGTGGCCCGACACGTACTAGGCCGGTGTTTTACTTTATTGATTCTGAGGCTGTATGAAGTTCGCCGGGGTCAGCTTGTATAATGTATATCATATAATCATAAAGAAAAGAAAAGAAAGAAAGAAAAATTATTTATTTTGCACAGATTACAAAACGCACATTAATTTTCAAAAGCCCAGTATCCAAGCATAGACCAGGCAACATCATAGACCAGGTATCTATTAATATTAAGTATATGCACCTAGTAATAATCACAATTAAATGCATTAAGCATTGCATCTTAGAACTCGGAATCACAAAGAAACTTTGCATAAAAGTGCTTACCCAAGTAGGTACGCGTCATGGAAAACCATTAAGTATTAGAGATATTTTAATATCCTCACTAACCAGCTGACTATAATTACTCACGCGTAAATCAGAAGGTTATAAGACAGCCATACAGTAGAATCACGGAATAAATGGGTCACAGTCAGGTGGTACCTACATAATAAAGTGTATAATAACGAATAAGGACATAATACTTATTCGTAGGTATAATACAACAATATCCCAATATGCATGATATTTTTTATTTGTTCAATTGAGGACTTATTAACTATGACGCTAGTATTATATTATCTGTGACTATAGTGAACTATATGAAGGAATTTTCAAAATATCATCATCAGCAACGAAGTTTTAAAGCTAATAGTAGATCATTACCAGGTTGCCTGGAAGAGATCGCGGAATGCGATGAGGCCGCCAATTGTATGTTTTTTAGTACAAGTTTTCCTTAATGTGTGTATTTTTTTGGTGTACAATATAGTATATAATAAATAAATAAATAAATTATAAAGAGAAGTCCGACGTGTTCTTTGACGTCAAAGGATATGACGCCCATACAACTGCCATAGAAAACAGCGTTTTCGAGAGAGGGACAGATATATTTGTTTAAAATGGTTATACCTCGTGTAATTTTCAATCAATTTTGATTCTGCTTTCACTGTTCTTACTCTATTTTAATATATTCATCGATAAATCGGTTAGATTTAAAATATTTTTTTCATGCATATTCCCTATTCTCCCGACCGAATTTCAAACCTAGTGGCCAATCAACGGAGATAAGACAAAAACGCAGGAGAAAGAAAGAAAAACTATTTATTTTGCAATAGTCACCGGGAACAAGCAAAAAAAAAAAATAAAGTGACAATCATTAAAAAAAAAGATACCATACTGTGTGCGTCATGGAGGGGATGGTATACACACAAGTGTGTATACAAATGCAGGTGCATTCTCTGTTCCTTTATTTAATCCCATGCTACGATCCGACACGACTGGGAAGAGATCTGCAGACCCAGGCCCAATGATGTTTCTCGTTTTCCAAGGCCTGTGGGTGTTACAACACCAACTTCTAAACTCTGAGAAATTTCTAATGCCAAAACCCAATTTTACCCAATAACGCTTTTTTCGACCTACGAATCGAACCCCAGGCTCAGTAATCGACCGCGATGCGATACCAACGAGGCAACCTTATCAGCAAATAAATGATTTCTTTCTTTCTTTCTTTCTTTCTTTCTTTCTTTCTTTCTTTCTTTCTTTCTTTCTTTCTTTCTTTCTTTCTTTCTTTCTTTCTTTCTTTCTTTCTTTCTTTCTTTAACCACATGCATACATAAAATCACGCCTTTTCCCATGGGAATGCAGAAACTATTACATGGTAACCGAATCGTGTAAGATTTTTGTAATGATTAGGTTCTACCAGCGGCTTAGCTCGCGTCAAAAGCGAAAATTATCTCTAAGGAACTTACTCTTGGGATAAAAAATATCATCATCACCATCATCAGCCTTTTAATGTTGCTCCACTACCGGAGCACAGGCCTCCTCTCTGTGAGAAGGTTTGGATCGTAATCCACCACGCGGGCCCAATGCGGGTTGGTAAATGTCACGTCTTTGAATTTTTGGTTCTAGAACATGCCCGTTTCCTCACGATGTTTTGCTTCACCGTTTTGAGAGCAGTGGTGATGAAATAATTTACTAAAAGTAAAGCGCCTGCCTGGGTTTGAACTCACGACCTACAACTCGTAAGTCGCGGTCGTTACCACTGGGCCACCACTTCATAAAAAAATGTAGTATGACCTATTCCAGGACATGGTCTACCCGTGTGTAAGTTTCATTCAAATCTGATCAGTCGTTAAGACATGAAGAGGTAATAATAATAAATAAAATAAAAATCTTTATTGTCTCTAATTAATACATTATCTTACCTTATAGTAATCTCTGCCCGGGGGTTGAGGATAAATTCGAAACAGAGTTACCTCGCCCCTGGGCACTCAAAGGCAGGAAGGAACAGGGGTGGGTTTTAGTCAGTAAGAGTCTGACACACCCTCCCGCTCCGCCCAGAGCGGGAGAAGTCATAGGATGATTTCCCACCCCTCAAAAAAAAAAAAAAAAAACCTTATAGTAATCTAACATAATGCATCGTAATAATGTTTTGTACAAAAGGTACTGCTACTGATTCCAAAGCTAAGCTTGAGCTTGTATTGTGGAAAACTGGGAAACAGTGTTCAGCCGCAGGCAGTATCACATAATAAAATACAAATAAGTACATTGGCTTGAATTGAATGTCGCTGCATTAGACTTACATTAATCTTAGTATAACCATCGGTAATTCTTCCTCTATAATCTAATCTAAATTTTTTTTTTTAAGTTTAGCAGGTGACAAACAAACAGACAGACATACAGACAAACATAGTTACTGTCGCATTTATAATAGTAAAAATGGTTATAGAAACTTAGATGCAGGTAAGGTTAGGTAGCTGAGGGCGACAAGTGTTAGCATTATTTCTGCTATGGAAGAAGTTCGATAAACCTATCCACTAGGATTTTCTCAAAAACAAACTCCTGGATATTATCAACCTTCACTATGTTGGGTTAGGTTATCATATACATAGTAGGTTATTTGAGATTTTAGTGTAATTAAAAATACCCACAACTATTGTGCGATAATTTTCGTGAAAAACATAGTGGTTCCAAACTGGATCGTGTAATTAATTTAACCAGGAGGAATGAAAGAATACTCCCTATGCAAATAGTGATAGTTTATCGTTGTTCCCTAAGGTACTGTCACATTATAATTTGGCCAATTAAGTTTGTTTCGACGCCATTTAAATTAGTAACGAATAAAAGCTACGTTCACAACGTGAAATAATTTTTAAGTTTATTTTTATTTTAAACTACGTCCCACTCCAGCTTCGCGCGGGTATAAACCATAGGCGGTATAAAACCTTTCATAGTTTAATTATACTATGTAGAGATGCGGCTTCGCCTGCAAGATACTCGGTAGCTATCCCAAGGGAACGTACTCCCGGAATAAAAAGTAGGTAAGGTTCTTATGTCCTTCCTCAAGGTCCAATGGCACTGTCTACAGGGAGTGACGGAAATGGGCGGTGTAACAAACCTACAGCGCCATCTAGTGTAAGTTATCAGCACTACAACTACAGACGACTACGTGTAGATATTGTGCACACATGTCAACCATCCGCCTATATAAGCAGAGCTGTCTTCGAACAACTCGTCATTCACTAGATAAAGGTTCTGAGCCCGGTAGCCACGCATCCAGCTCTGATCCTGACTAGTTCCTGCTTCGATAGCCTAGCAGTCTTCAGGAACTAGCCAGCTAGGGAGGTCTGAAGGGCGATAGCCACGTAGTCCGTTTCATCCCTCCACTTAGGGTTGTCACATGATATATTAATTATTGGATCGTGTAACGTAATATGAGTTAAATTGCCAATAAATTATCATAGTTCAAATGGGCGTTAATTTTACAAACAACAACCCTACATTGACACCCAACGTAAATAATCTACGGATACCCACATATTTTGACGGCCTACCCTCAAATTTTGCACCGCCTTCAAATTGTATGAATTGTATTGGATTGGTCGTATGGTATTGTTGTTTGTTCTTGTGGTTGTAGTGGTCCTATTTTAAATACTGGTTCTGCCCATAGAAACGATCAAATTTCTTTAAGAAAATTTGTATAATTACGTATAATTGACAATTTGTATAATGACGTATAATTGACCCGAGTCAAAAAGCCCTAGCTTTTTGACTCGGGTCAATTACGAAAAAAATCAGACCTGCCATATTAATTTCGATCAGCTGCTGATAACTTTGTATGGAAAGTCCAATTTTATTTTGGGAATTTACTATGACTACCTTGAAAAAACTGGTTCATTTCCATGACCAGAATCAGTTTTTAAAATAATATTTGGATATGTGTATGTCTGTTACTACCTATATATATTATACTTACCTCATCAAAATCAATCAATGCATTTCAAACTCGCATTTATCAATAACTAGCTGACTCAACAGACGTCCTAAACACGCGAACTGCCAAACTCGCGAAGATCGGTTTTCTGAAATTTTCCAATTTTCTGCGCAACTTTCCAAATTTTTTAATTCACAAAAACGTGATAATAATAAACACAACAAAAAAGAATTAGCGAAATCGGTCCAGCCATTCACGTGTGATGCCGTGACCAAGGAAATAGGGATTCATAGATAGATAGGGCTACGGATAGAGGCGCCTGAAATTTTTATATATGTTCGAAATAGACGAATCGGGTATGACATTCAACACTCAACGACTGGTATTTCTTCATGCTTCCAAAAAAGTCAGTTAGGAAAAAGTAGAGGTTTTCGTGATTTTTAATCGACTTCAAAAGGAGGTTATCAATTCGGATGTTTGTATTTTTTTTTCGGGTATAACTCCGTCATATATTGACGGATTTGCAAAATTCTTTTTTTATTCGCAAGGGGTTTGTTCCGAAATGGTCCCATTTAAATTTCAAATAAATCTGATGATCGGTTTCGGAGACAGACAACGGAACTCTTCAAAAATTGACAGCAAATCAACCGCGATTGCTTCGATCGCATGTCTATGAATTGTTAACCCAATTTAATGGAGAACCACAACTAAAAAGTGAAAAATAAAATACTTTTTTTGAGAAGTCATTGTAAGATTTCCCAACCCCAAAGAAAGAAAAAAAAACATGTATCACTGGCGTATCGCCTTATATCTTGTGGTCTGATGATGAAACAGGCTTGGCGGAATTAAATTATGCAATTCCGATTTCCGGCGCACACTTCCTGACATAAATATAACTGATAGATGGGCTAGGAACTCTAGACGTTGCCCGGACCAGACACAACACCCGTCTGGTCGGAGGATCCTCCCTTTTCAATGGAGGTTCTGGAACTTTACACTCTGTTCCGCTCACTTCCCAAACGTTCCTTAGATGTACTTCTTCTCTTTGGCTTAGGAGTGGAATTTCTTGCAGGAGTCTGTGTAAAGATGGCCTCAGTGAGCCTAAATAAATTAATCCAGCCTCACTTCTTTTTTTGGAGTTTGAGAAATCTTCCAATGACTTCTCCTACTCTGGGTGGAGCGGGAGGGCTTGTCAGACTTTTACTGACTAAAACCAACCCTTGTTCCTTCAGTTGCCTGTGCCAAGGGCGGCAGTAACTCTCTTTCGAATTTATCCGCGACCCCAGGCAGATCCAGCCTCACTGAAGCCATCTCTGGTGACCTTATAAAAACCTTTGAAAAACAGTCATAATGCCTGTCAAAGGTTAAGCTGAAAAAAAATAACAATCATTCTTACTGTAAGTTATAAAATATATTTGTGTGTAATGTACCTGAATACCCAAGTTCTATGACTCACAACAATGTGAGTACTTGTTCGTACCTAGAATCAGTCGCTCAAGGAAACCCTAAAATAAATGACAAAGATAAATCTTTATTATTCTTTAGGAATACCGAATTACATGTCGTAGGCAGTTCTTTGCATTGGTCTTTTGATGAAGTGGCCGGCCATTTTTATTGAATGTTAAACGTTTGACGATATGGTCAAACGTCAATGATCCTATCATAAAATAGTTACACCAGAGCCTCTATCCAAACCGTCAATTTATCAGCGGTAGCGAGAATCGAAATGCCAAAATGTAAGGCGTCGTCCTAATATAAAGCGACCATTGCGAGAATAGGCTATCATCGTGTTTATTTTTATGGCAAACCTGATCGCGCTATCGCGTCGACAGAGGGCGCTTTCTGATTTTTCCGTACAAATGACTGCTCGACTGCGGCGATCGAGTTTTCGCGCGAGGTTTGTATTCTATTTGGATGACGCATAAGGGTTTGATCACGTGATATTTCGATAGCGCTTGTCAATCCCATACATTTTTGACTTTATGACAATCATTATTCCCTGCGGTGAGCCAATCGAATGCCACTTGTCTAGAAACTATTTTTTTTGAAATATGGTTTTCGCAGTCTGTAAATATAGCGTCAAGTTTACAGTGTCAAGTTTAGAGAGTAGGTATTTAGTTTTTTGATACAGAATACAGTCACTTAGAATGCGGATGTAACACATTCTAATTTGTTGGCAGTATTTGGCAGAAAATGTATCGAGGCAGCTGAATCAGCAAGCTTTACACAGGTAATAATCAATACTACAATAAAATTCTCAGCTCCATTTTTATAGAGATCGCGCCTGTTTCAATGATTCCACCATATTATCCACTTGTCCACAACGAATCGATCTGCGAATTATTAAAACAGCCACTGAACTTCACTTGAAAAGATCCCGCCAAAAACTAGTCTGTAGCTTCTACTCACCGCTAGTGGCGCTGACAGCCCGCTGTCATTTTTTTGACACGTTATTTATGCGAAGCCATCATGACGGCGGTTAACAATTCTTGAAAGCGAATAATAATGTGATGAATTGATTCAGTGAAATGTAGTAACGATATAAATGAAAGAAAACTGATCAAACTTCATTCCGTTTTGTATGGGGATTCCCCATAATGATATGACCAAACATCGATGAACAAGTTGTAAAACGTTCAATATTCAATTGTTTGGCCGGCAACATCATGATGGTAAATTCAACGATATGGCTACGTATTAGCATGCACGGTCCTGTCTTTAAAAGGCGATCATTTTGAATACAGTATTTTCCTCGCTTCGGAGAGCAATTTGAGCCAGCGATTCTCGTAATATAGTAGTGGAATGTGGATTACCCATAATTTGTATACCTTTTAACCCTTTCAATATACTTGTCATTTTGTCAAACAATGACTTCTCCCGCTCTAGGGTGGAGCGAAAGGGCGTGTCAGACTTTTACTGACTAAAACTCACCCCTGTTCCTCCCTGTCCTAAATGCCCAGGGGCGAGGTAACTCTTTCGAATTTATCCTCAACCCCTAGGCAGGCCTCGGCCATTACGGGCCCCGTCATGGATGCTGACAACAGTGGAACACTACGCGCCGTCGACTCTCGGGCCTGGTGCTGATCAGACGGCGAGCTACCCATTACTCGCCGTCGACTAGACCGGAAGCATACCCCAACATATATACATCTTAGACTGTGAAAGGAGACGGAACGTCATTGGACACTAAATGAAGCAGGATCGTTAAAATGTGTGAGTGACCTTGACGAACGTAACGATGACGTATCGGCTTCTCATTTTGTCCATGTGAGCTTAATTCGCGTGTCCAGATACAAGCTGGCTTTTCATTCGGGTACTTCAGATTGCTGGCTTTTGACACTCTGTCCATAACCTTTCATAGTCTAAGATATACATATAGTTGGGATAAGCAAGGCTTATTCTCAAACAGTTTATAAAAGATCCTTTAGTTTTAATGATTCAATAGAGGAAGTTACGTGAAAAATGTAACCATTCATACTGATTTTGATCAGCTGATGATAACTTGGTACGGAAAGCTCAATTTTTTTTGTTGAGAATTTACTGACTTCCTTGGAGAGAGTTTTTCATTTCCATGGACAGAAGCAGTTTATAAAATATAACCATTCATTTACATAAGTGCTAACTAAAGATTTATACAGGGTGTAACGGAAAGGTGTGGTCATATTTTAGGAGCCGGTTCTGCCCATGGAAATGAACAACTTTCTCTAAGAAAAAATAGAAAATTCCCAAAAAAAAAATTGGACTTTCCATACAAAGTTATCATCAGCTGATCAATATTTGTATGGGGAGTAAAAAAAAATTTTTAGAATTTCCTCAGATTTTCTTGAAGAAAGTTGTTCATATTGATAGGCAGATGCAGTTCTTAAAATATGACCACACCTTTCCGTTACACCCTGTATAGATAGACTAGCTTTTTTTTGTTTTTTGTGGGGTGGGAAATCATCCAATGACTTCTCCCGCTCTGGGTGGAGCGGGAGGGCGTGTCAGACTCTTACTGACTAAAACGCACCCCTGTTCCTTCCTGCCCTGAGTGACCAGGGGTGAGGTAACTCTGTTTCGAATTTATCCTCAACCCCCCCGCAGGCATAGGCCATGACGGGAGCTGTCTCTATTGCTGACAACTCTTTGAGGCGCGCGTGGAACTCTACGCGCCGGCGACTCTCGGGCCTGGTGCTGATCGGACGGCGAGCTACCCATTACTCGCCGTCCGCAGGCCCGGGTTGATAGATTAGCTGACCCGACAGACGTTGTCCTGTCTTAGGGTGGTATTACATTTATCCTTCAGATTTGTCTAACAACTATGTCCTATATTTGATCAAATTTCTTTGACGGATGAGCCCATTACACTTGTCCAATATCTTTGTCCAAGATTTTACGTACCTAGTCTGAGAAAATGGAGGAAAAAAGCAAGAGAAAAAAGCATTCAAGATACATTAAATAATCACAAGTCGAGGACAAACATTCTTAAAAGCGTTTTTTATGTATAAATGACTCAACATTCAGTTACATTCTTAGGAAAGTATCACCGTTTATTAAAGAAAGACAAAATCTAAGTTGCAGCCATTTTGATTTAAATGTCAATATTCTTTGATCAAATATCGGTGCTGGTGACACATTTTGACGAAGTCATCCTACTTCTTTGATCAAACTCACATTGGACAAAGATCTAGGATAAATGTAATATCACTCTTAGCTATGAACTATTAAACGCGCGAAGTGTGAATAGTCGTTAAGTTTTCTGAAATTTTCTAATTTTCGGCGCAACTTTCTTAACTTTTTCTTTCATATGAACTTTCTTCTGACAATAACAAATACAACAAAAAAAGAATTAGCGAAATCGGTTAAAACGATCACGCGTGATGCCGTGACCAAGGGAAATAGGGATTCATTTATATATATTTAGATAGAAGATAGATTATAAATGTATGTATTAAACAGAATATTGAAGTCACGATAGTTTTATGATTAGAGCAGGTACTTAAAACAATATTATAGTAACTTTAAAATGATATATTTTTCATTTAACAAGTGGTTAAGCTCAGAAAATGGAGTAGGCAAAGCTGTTAAATAGATTATGATAACATAACATCAGGCTAGTGGCCACTAATCTTTAAAAATGTTCGTGACAAACTGGGCGAGTCTACTAAAACTAGGTAGTAACAGAAATCAACTAGTTGAATATTTTTCCTGTGAAACGGTGACCTACTACGCCTAAATATTGTTTCGGGAGCACAATGTGAACGCCACGCAAGGGTAAACTGGGAAACAATTAATTTTACCTCTAATGAATTCATGCCCTAACTTTATTTATATAAATAAAAGTGGCTTGCTGGCCGGTCAGTGCAGTACGTACTACATCATGAGCCGGTCGTCGGTATACAACACAGATAACAAATACTTTAGAGCGTGAACGCATTCTTGCCATCAAATCTATTTTTTCTCAGTGCAAAGAAATGTTTCGGCTACTCGTACTTTTGTTTTTCGTAGCTTCGTGCGCGAGTGATCAGCCGTGTTTAGATGATGAAAGTGTCGATATTAGTGATGCGGTAACTTCGGAAGATGGCTCGAAAGTTCAAAATGGCGCCGTCTTCCCGCCAAAATATGTGTACTCAAAAGAAGTTGATGGTGTAATCAGAACGTTCGGGTGTTTGTGTCAAACCAAGGATTGTTTGCGGAAATGTTGCCCTTTAGGATTTGTTTATCTCAGGAGTAACTGTACGGAGCTGCCGCATAAGGATGTGCTGCTAAATGATGGTTTAAACACGCATTACAAATCGAGGTTCTTAAAGAATGTGGATCTGAAGAAGAACAGTCTCGACGTGCTACCTGGAAAGGCATGTGAATCAATGTATATAGAAGATGAAAATGAGTGGTTTATTCAGGAGGTAAATATTATATTTATCAATGTTTTTATTAGGTCTTTGGCATGTTATTTTAATAACTGACTGTCACATTGTATTGGTACTGATTTATTTATTTATTAAAACTTCATGCAACACAAATCTACAAAGGCGGACTTAATGCCTTAGGCATTCTCTACCAGTCAACCAAGGGTGGTGGAGAGATAACATGGCAGGTGCATAAACTGAAAAAAAAAAAAATTCTAAGACGAAAATAATTACAAAAGTATATATATATATAGTTAAAATAAACATACATATATATATATTTAATATAATATACCTACATATATAATAATAATATATAAAGTTAGAGATAAGGATTTTGAGACGACTCCTTTACTTGTTAAGTAGGTAATTCCGCAACTTTCGCTTAAATGCATACTGACTGGTGGCCATCCTGATATTGAGGGGAAGCGCATTCCACAGACGGATGGACTGTATATGAAAGGAAGAATGAATAAAATTAGAAGTATGAGAAGGACAAAGCAGTAAGAGATTGTTAGCAGAACGCAAATTCCTAGCGTGATTTACATACCGAGTGGTAATTTTATGCAGCACCAGTCATCTTTAAAACACAATCTTTAACAAAATATTTGTAGAGTCCTAAAAACAATTCTAATAAACCCGACATAATGGAGCTGCAATGGAAGATGGCTTAATGGTTCTGAACTAGAGAGAGGTAGGTAGTAGGTACTAACGTCAGTGGTGAGTAGGTACATCACTCACCTTCGATTTGCCGATGATATAGAAGTCATGGCTGATTATGGAGGACCTCAGTACGGTGCTCGATGACCTCAGCCTACTGAGGTCATCAAGCACCGTTCCGAAAGAGTGGGTCTTAAAATGTACAAGGACAAAAGCAAGATCATGGTAAATACCCATGTAGCACCCAATCCTATTAAGATCAGAAACTATACACTTGAAGTTGTATGTAATCGTATTTTGCCTGGGGAGGCCTATGTACAGCAGTGGACGTTTTTCGGCTGAAATGATCATAATCGACATACGCGAAATCATCTCAGGTTCATAAAACTTTTTCACAAAAAAAAAACAACCGACTTCTAAAAAAAAAAAATACACTACCTACTTAAAATTAAAAAATAACTTTAATTTCGGAAGTCGGTGTTTGTATTTTATTTCTTCGTTTTTTGACACCGACTTCCGAAATTAAAGTTAATTTTTAATTTTTAGCGTACTTATTTTCTATTTTGGAAGTCGGTTGTATTTTTTTGTAAAAAAGTTTTTTACTTTTCACTTTTCGTTATTTTACCCCAGAACTAAAAACCCCAATAAAATGGAACGTGGAATTTAAACATACTCGTAATTGGAGAAAACCAAGACATCATCTATGTATACGTATTTTTCGTTTTGTTGTTTTTCAAAAAGCGCTGAAGCAATTTCGATAAAATTGTATGGGTGGTCCCACCCATCCCCTCGGGCGTATATTCTGTCGAATAAAAAAAGAATTTTGAAAATCCGTCCACAACTGACAGAAAAATCGGCGGACAAACATACATACAGTCGAACATAGAACCTCCTCCTTTTTCGAAGTCAGTTAAAAATGGCCAGATTGCGGATTATAGCTTGAAAACTCAACCAACTACATTGACACGAAGAGAGGGGAACTTTCAGACAAGTATGAACTCACAGTCTTCTTGATGTAATGTTAACACATTCACTCCATTTTCACGAATCCAAGAATAAGTAACTGCCAAGATCGTGGGAGTGTTTGAAAGACTCCCCGCGGTATTGGCACAGGCAACTGAAGGAACAAGGGTAGGTTTTAGTCAGTAAGAGTCTCGCTCCGTCCAGAGCGGGAGAAGACATTTGATGATTTCCAAAACAAACTAAAAGAATTTAGGTGACACGACTAACCTCCAACAACGAACCGTAACGTAAATATTTGGGTGAAATTCTTTTGCAGACTATTTATTTAACTACCTATAGATACGTAGACTTTAGGGTCATAGAGTCGTCAGAAGCCCAAAAGTCTGATATCCAGTCTTACTAAGGGGTATCATATTACCCAGTAACTGGGTTGTGGAGGTCAGATAGGCAGTCGCTCCATGTAAAATACTGGTATTCAGCTGCATCCGATTAGACTGGAAGCTGACCCCAAGATAGTTGGGAAAAGGCTAGGCAGATGATGATGAGATACGTAGACTTTTACAAAATGGGCTATGGTCCCTTCAAGGTAAAGGTTAGGTTATTCCGACAAGACTATCCCATGTGTATCGTAAAACATGATTTAGTAACAATGACAAAATGATTTGACAACAGTTTTCTATTAATATAATGAATTTTGATTGCATTTTTTAAATAACGGTAGTAGAGCTTTTGTAAAAGAGCTTTTTCCGGGGTAATTTTAACTCCCTCCTTATATTATATTAGCTTCTGCCCGCAGCTTCACTCGCGTGGTTTTTTTTTCCCCCATTATAGCCTATGTGCTATTCCAGACTTAATCTACCTCTTTGCCAAATTTCATCCAGATCTGTTCAGCCATTCTAGTGTTATTGAGTATGAACATCCATCCATCCGTACAAACTTTCGCAGTTATAATATTACTATTATTGGTAGGACTAGGTACTTCATGTATTAGTTGGCAATTTATTTTGTGAGATTCTTCAAGTCTGTCATCAAGGTCGACAGTGTTTGTATTCTCTGACGTTGCTAGTGTCCGTGACAGGAGGCACTTTCTATCACGTGGGCACTAGACTTGTTTACCGACCGATACGTCTCTAGGAGCTTTGCGAATTTAAAATGTTTTCCTACATCGATCAATACAATTGATGATTTTACGTAGGTATCTATTTTATCTGTGTGTTATGTTTTGACTAGAAGGTCAATTCCAGTACTTGAAAAAATTATAGTCGCAATCTCATCTTGGAAACAATCAATGTCAAAAACTTGTCAAAATATTTTTTTTTTAGACAGATTCAGTTTAAAGTTAAAAAACGAACGTTTTTAAATCTAAAGGGATTACCTTTTAAAATCCAGTTACGTCTCACATAGTCCTAGCACTTGTTTACCATCGATAGGCTCGTGTTTGACCACTATCTCACCTGATGGTAAGCGATGATGTGGTCGAAAATGGAGCACGCTTGCTTAGAAGTAACCTATAAACTCTTCACTTATAGACCCCTAGGTTGTAACTATCAAGAAACACAGACTCCGGCAGGGAATTTCACACCTTAGCTGTACGGATAATTAATAAATTCTGGGGGATCTATGGGACTCCAAATTCTGATAAAAATAACTGTTTAAATACAGCATCATGTCAATGCTTAAGCGGCCTTGCGTGGTCATTAATTTAAGCCAAGGATAAAACACAGATAGCACAATGTCAATAACAGGATACTGCAGGGAGGATGTTGTGGGATGTGCCAGTTTTACTATAGATTATTACCTAATAGGTTTTAAAACGTATTTTAATTTTATGGATAATGTATACCATTTGTGGATAAAATGTGTTCAGTTCCATGCGGAGAGAAAGGAATTATTGGAAAAATTTGGTGTGATATATTACAAGTCGGCATCATGAATTCTTTACTGTCAAAACCTAACAGTGAAGGAGCCTGTCTTTTGTTTAATCTATTGGCATCTTAAGTTAAGCTACTTAGTGATAATGATAACTAGTGAATAAGATTAATTGGACTGACATATTAAATGTAGTATAAAAGTCCAAAAAAAAAAAAGAAATGTACTTGTCATTCAAAAACATTAGGTATTTACCTATGAAACGGTCGTTTTTGGAAACTTCAGATTGATTTGGAACTCTAAGTTCAAATAAAGTTTATATTTAAGTTAAGGTCCTACTTAATTTAAGCAAAAGTACCAAAAACGGCCGTTTCTGACACTTTTGCTACTACTTTGGATACGAAATATTCTGAGACCTGTTTTAACAACGTAAAAATACTTTATCCTGTTTGTAACAAACGTGACGTTGGATTCTTTAATATTTATTTTCTGTGCTATGCTACGATTTCTTATTCAATGAGGGCACCACTTGGCCGGTAGTAGACCCTTAAGGCGTATATATCCGCCAAGTGGCGCCCTCATTGAATAAAAAATCATATCTTAGCATAGAAAGTAAAGATGGAACAATCCTATATTGCGTTTGTTACAAAGAGGGTATGGTATTTTTACGTTGTTAAAACAGAACTCAAAAGGTTTGGTATCCAAAATAGTAGGCAAAAGTACAAAAAACGGCCGTTTTTGACACTTTTGCGTACTACTTTGAATATGAAACATTTTGAGTCATGTCGCATTCAGGGCAGGGAAGGAACAGGGGTGGGTTTTAGTCAGTAAGAGTCTGACACGCCCTCCCGCTCCACCCTAGAGTGGGAGATGTCATTGGATGATATCCCACCCCACAAAAAAAAGCCGTTAACACTGAGTCAGCCTTTTTTGTGTTTAAGTTAATAAATCGATGAATCTGTGACTGTATGCTGTTTGCATCGTTTCTAAATATAGTGTGGGTGACCAATTACTATAATTAGTCGCCTCTGTCTGCATATACATAGATAATTATACTCTTGTTAGTTCCTCATACTATCAATCACAAAGTATACAGTCTGTGGATTTGGCGCCAAAAGTCACCATTGTTTTTTTGTAACATACAGCAACAACAACAGCTTGACCACTATCTCACCTGAAAGTAAGCGATGATGTTACACCCTAGCCTGGAAGTAACCTATTCACTCTTGTCTTAAAGACCGCAACTATCAGGAAACACAGAATCCGGCAAGGAACTTCACTCCTTATTAATACGCACAATGAATATGTTCCCGAAACGTTTTGTGAGTGTGGGTGGGATGTCCACCATGTACCGGTGGCGCATCGCCGCCGCCGTACGTCTAGTGGTCCGATGATGGAACTGACTTGGCGGAATTCCGACGCACCCCAAAATGTAACTGCTCTTGTAATCTAAACAAAGTTGCCTTTAGTCCACTATTATTGAACTTGCAAATCATTTTACCATTTAGCATCGTTGATACATAGGTACAACCTGCCACGTTTGATCGATCTAAAACAGTGTAAGAATTTAGAGGAATTTGCTTTGCTTTACTTTCCTGTTACTAAAATATCACGTTATTCTATCATCCATTGTAGTAATGTTTCCACTGCTGGGACAAAGGCCTCCTCTCAGTGTAAAGGAACGGGCCAAAAACCTACCACGAGGCCAGGTTGGTAGTTCACATCAAGTTATTTTCTAGCTAGGACATGCCAGTTTTCTCAAGATGTTTTCCTTCGCCGTTTTGAGAGCAATGGTGATGAAATATCGAGGTAAAGCACCTGTAAGGTTTTAAGGTCACTACCTAAGTCTGAGTCACTGAGCTGTCGCTGAGCGTGGCTTTTGTAGAAATGTCAAATGTTATAGTCTGCTATAACAAATCAACAGTTCCTATATTAGTAGTACTAGCGACCCGCCCTGGCTCTGCACGGGTGCAAATTATACACACAAACCTTCCTCGTTTATTGCTCTTTCTCTTAGTTAAATCCAAATTAAAATCCGTTGCGTAGTTTCGGAGGAGTTTACAGAGAAACAGACAGATGCGGAAAACGACTGATTGTATGTAAAGATAAATAAGTATGATAAGTTTAAGCTTAATCGGGTGTCAAGAAGTGCTTAAAAATTAATTTCTAATTTGTAACTGGAAAAATAAAACACGTTAGTAAAAAGCTTATCTATCGCCATCTAAATCAGCAGACGGATATTTTACGTCACTAGTCTCAACATTAATGACGTTGCTCTAATGAGTCAGAATTGCCTTCAAGGCTTGTCCACTGTCTGACGATGCAAAGCGAAACGTCACTAATAAAATAAGGTCGCATACCGACCACACTACCAGACAAGGTCGGGGGTATCGGTCCTTAACGGTTCAACGTAGTTCATTGGTCATTTTCAACACAGCTGTTCGAGACATATCAATGCAAAACAGGCAAGGGAAAACTTTTTTGCGAAGATATCTTAGTGTGTAGTCTTATGATTTTTCATTGTTGTCTAAGTTTTAGTTTTGTTTTTTTTTTAAGAACGATACGTTCACTTTACTTTTAACAGGTTTTTTTTAGTGATTAGGTCCTTATCGATTTGTTTTTACGCAATAGGTAGGTACCACTTACTTTGACCCACTGTCAATTTTAAGGAGGTGGAGTTGCAATACTCTTAACTCTGCAGGTAAAAAGTCTGACCTAGTCATAACACTTGTGATTTTTCTGTGATCGCAATATTATAATTGACTGCCAAGTTGGTAGTAGTCAGCACTACTGCTAAGTATGAGTTCTTTGGTTCAATTTTCGGGGCGAGCCAAGTCCTGTTACGTTTTTTCGTTTAGAATTTCTCAGTAGAAGCCTGGAGACTGGAGTTGTACCTGGGAATAGGCTCACTCTGGCAGTGAATTGTATGTGAGTGACTGAAGTGGAAATTATGTTTTTGTTTTCTTACTCCGCCGCTGATCTTTCCAGATTAATTTCGTAGCGAGACCCAAGACAGTTTAATCATATTTCCGGGAGTCGTCGAACTTCATTGCCTCAGCGTTTTTCTTGTGGTCGCCAGTTCGCCACTATTTATTCTGTTTTTCATGAGTTGCAGTTTGTTGGGAATAGTGTGGCGGGCTTGTCTCTACTACTGGCAAAATGCCAGTTAGGTAATCAAAACACCTCCGCCTGATCCTCCGAGGAATATGGAAGTGGTGCTTGTGTTATGTCCGCACTTGAAAGTTAAGGTCTATTAAAAAAACAGCGAAAAGACACGTCTGAGCGGGACCTTATTACATCGATGGCATCGCTGGTAATATTATTCTGTCCATAGCCAACAGGTATTTTCACAATTCTTTCTTAGAAATCAACTTGCAAAACAAAAAGCTGCTACTAAATATTTCTTTAAAGCTATTAAAAGTTGATTGCAGTGTTTCTGTAAACATTTCTAAATTTTTTTACTGTTGATTCCGAAATCTATCCGACATAATATGTTTTTATATCTTTGGCATTAGTATCTGTCATAAATAACTACAGTCACAGAGTTTTTAGTTTTATCTATTTTTGAAAACGTTTTGTTTTTATTTATGTGTCTAGAATTCTAGACGTTACACTATTTTTTATATTTATTTCGTCATAATATACATTTATATAATTTTGATTGCCGAAAGCAAATGAAAAATTTAGAAATTATATTTATTATTTTGACTCGACAGCCCCAGAATGTTTTTCGCGAGAGAGAGTTTTTCCAGAGGTAATATTTTTCGCGAGTTTGTATGTATGTATGTATGTCTATTTCTTTGCCACGCACTTTTGCCTAAACGGCTGAATAGATTTTATGATAGTTGTTTTTTGTATCATGGTCATGTGGGGTATCAAAATAACGAGCTCAAGGATACAATTTTTTTTTTTTCAAAAAAAGAAAAATGATACATTTCTAAAAAATCGACGGCACGGTTGGCGTAGTGATTGAGCGTTCGGCTGCTGCGCTGCGGGTTGCGGGTTCGATCCCCGCACGGTACAAATATTTCTATCGCCTACAGATAATTGTTCCGGGTCTGGGTGTCTTGTGTATGTCAGTTTAAATGTTTGTGAACGCACCCACGACACAGGAGTAATTCCTAGTGTGGGGCAACGTTTTCTTAAAAAATAAATTAAAAAATATCATATACTGTACATATATATGTATATTTATCTATCTCACTAAAATAGAATTAAATAAAATTGAAATTTTCGAAAAAAAGTCTCTTTTCGAAAAAAAGACCAACTGCGTTTGACATTAATTTGACTGCATGAGCAGTCAAATTAATGTCAAACGCAGTTGGTGGAATTTATACCTTTATAGCGATCATTTGTCTATACCTAATAGCTAATCGGATCAGAGACTTCCAGAGATTTTCTTTGACTAAGAAACACAACTTTACATTTTAAAGAATGAAAATAATTGATTATGTAACAAAAATACTTAAACGATTTCTAGGAGTGGAGTTTTACGAGTTTTCGGTCATCAGGAGGGACCAATAAAATAACTTTCCCTTTTCCACGAAGTTAGAACTCTCTATAGACGCATTATCTATCTGTAGTAGGGAAGCCTATAAAATATTTTACGGCCATTTTTATCACAATTTAATTAATTGACTGGAACTGACGTAAACTTTTAAGAATAAATAAGTTTCTGTTTACGTATGTTGAGTATTCTATATTATAGTTTAAAAAACTGAAAAACACGCTTATAAGTGACGCCATATTATATTTAGGATGACGTCACTTGTGTTGTCATTCAAACTAAACATGTATGCAGAATTTCAGCTCAATCGGAAACCAGGAAGTGGGTTGAAATTAACTTCTAAGATTTTGTTACATATTGAACGGGTGAAGGTAATAAAAGCGTGACAGAGCATCACCTCAGAACGGATGGTCCGATTTTTCTAGGGTATACTTCGGCAGACCAAGGTGAAGATGGCGGGACGAGCTAGACATCATCTGAAGAGACTGGCCCGTACTAGCACAGGATAGAGTCGTAAGGAAGGGGGAGAAGGAGACCTTTGCCCAGCAGTGGGACGAAATAGGCTAGTCAGTCTTCTACCGTCGGACTTCTAGACGCACAGCAAGTTACCATCCCTACCTTGTTGCTATTCCACAAATTCCACAATTTCCGAACGCATACAACCCTAACCTCTTCAAAGTTAAAGTTAGAGTGAACAGGCTTCTTCTGGGTAAGCTCGTTCCATTGTCGACTTTGTCTCTGTCACTCTGACCTAGACTATTAGAGTCAATAGCATCTATAAAAAAGTTACTTGTTCCGGGATTTTGTATGAACTCAGTTTGACCAGAAAAACAACAGTCGGGTAACACTTAAAAATAATTAAATTCGTGTAATGGAGCGTTATTTTATCAAGATGACACATAGTAGTTTGACGTTCCTTTTTCCAACTTGATCTGGAGCGAGTCTAACTCATTAAACTAAATTTATTGGAAAAAGAACTAATAGAAATACCCAAAGATGTCTCGAGGAGTTAAAGGGACCAGAGTCAAGTTCAAATGCTTTAAGCATAAGAATGAAGACGCTCTGCCCGGGGGTTGAGGATAAATTCGAAACAGAGTTACCTCGCCCCTGGGCACTCAAAGGCAGGAAGGAACAGGGGTGGGTTTTAGTCAGTAAGAGTCTGACACGCCCTCCCGCTCCGCCCAGAGCGGGAGAAGTCATAGGATGATTTCCCACCCCACAAAAAAAAAAAAAAAAAAAAAAAAAAAAAGAATGAAGACGCTGTAAGTACAACTTTGGGATTATTTCTAAAGAGACGCTAACTTTAGACGTGGCATTCGTGAACCTCATCAAGCATTCTTATTGTCGACAGGGCTTCTAGGTTATACTTATGATTTTATACGAAAACTAACTAGAAAATGATCGGATCCTAACCTCACTTCTTTTTGGAAGAACAATGCGGTCTTAGCAAATGGTTCTAAACACAAAATTTCATTTACAAGCTCGTTATAAACCTATTTACATCTTGACAGTTACAGTTAAATTATAATAAAGGACGGTAGTACTTTGAAAGTTTATTCTGCAATTTTATTACTACACCTGTAATAATATTGTTGTATCCGGTATTTTCATTCAAGAAGGATGATCATTTATGCAGATGGCGGGCATAGTGATTACTTGAGCTATTAGTGAGAAGTCATGTTATTAGTACCTACAGACAGGCCATTAAACCGTTTAAACGAATCATTATTTTCGTTTTTACGGTTTTTAGAACTATGTACCTACACATCTCTATTCTCTTAATCAATCTGCCTAGCCTTTTCCCAACTATCTTGGGGTTGGCTTCCAGTCTAACCAAATGCAGCTGAATACCAGTATTTTACATGGAGCAACTGCTATCTGACCTCCACAACCCAGTTAGTGGGTAATACGATACCCCTTGGTTGTCTGGTAGTCAGACTTTCGGGCTTCTGTCGACCCGTAACGACGACTGTCAAAGATACACCATTGACAGCCGGGATCAACGTCTTAACGCTTTCCGAGGCACGGAGGAGTCTCGGTATGTAAAGATGGTCACCCATCCATGGACCAACCCCGGCAAGCGTAGCTTAACCTGATGGATCGACCCGTGCGGCTGTAATTACATTAGCCACGAGCTCTTCTCTATTCTCTATCCTACTATTATTATAAATGCGAAAGTTTGTATGTTTGAAAGTTTGTATGTTTGTGTTTGAATCACATAAAAACGGCTGAAGAGATAAGAATGAAATTTTGCACACAGTTACATTATAACATTTAAAACGTAGGCTACTTTTTACCATGCGGGCGAACCCGCTGGCAGAAGTTTGTATAGTAGAAATTTAGTTAGTATCATAGTATAGTATAAATCAAAGTCCCTTTAGTGTCTGTCTGTTTCTCCACTAACTTCTCCTAAACAACGCAACGGATTTTAATTCGGTTTCCACTAATAGAAAGAGCGATAAACGAGGAAGGTTTGTCTGTCTAACTTGTAACCATTTTCTTTTTAAATTTCGGTCTCGTCCAATGACTTCTCCCGCTCTGGTTGGAGCGGTGCGTGTCAGACTTTTACTGACTAAAACCCACCCTCGTTCCTTCAGTTGCCTGTGCCAATGGGAGCGGTAACTCTCTTTCGAATTTATCCGCGAGTAGTTTGTACCCATGTCGGGTGACACGGGTGGCGGGGCTTTATTCATATAAATAGGTAGGTACTAATTGAGACAGACCGACGTGTCATCGATTTTAGACCTTGAACCCATTCAATGGGGTATTTTAAAAGTTACGCGTCATAATACCAAGGCGGCAGGTTTAGGGAATGAACTAACTACACCGGACCAATAAAAACAATTTTAAAATTGATTCATTAAATTCGACTATCGTCGGAAGATCCCACGTTTTTCTTTGTATAAAAACACGACAGCTGATTCCGAAGAGATAAAAATAACACAATAACAGAATGCCATGCTCTAAAATAACACGTTCCTTCCTATTTGTAATGCAAAACGACTGAGGTCATTGCAATTCATGGTGATATTCAAGCTTAGGTATTCATTATTATGAGTACTTATAGTTATACTTACTTATTTACCTACATAATAATTATGTTATTGTGTAGTGTCCCGGAGGTTCTTTTATTAATAAAAAAAAACTTTAGTTTAATTATAATAATGTGAATTAGTAATATTCTCTTCCGTGAAATTCTATTAGTGAATTTGTAATAGAAATTAAAAGAAATAATGAAAAAAAAAAGGTGAGTTTTTATTTCGAAACAAGCTCCTGCCAGCGGCTTCCCCCAATTATAAATTATAGCCTATATATATGTCATTCGGATGTATAAGTTTCATCAAAATCCGTTCAGTCGTTTTTGCGTGAAAGAGTAACAAACATCCATAAATAATCACAAACTTTCACATTTATAATATTATCTAACTGCGTTCCGCGGTTTCATCCGCGTAGACCGGGATAAATAGCCTATGTGTTAATCCAGGGTATAAGCTATTTACATACCAAATTTCATCCAAATCGGTCCAGCCGTTTGAGCGTGGAGAAGTAAAAAATATACAAAGACGCACACTCACAAACTTTGGCCTTTATAATATTAGTGTGAAGTAGGATGTGTTGTCTTTTTTTTTTGTGGGTTGGGATATCATCCAATGACTTCTCCCGCTCTGGGTGGAGCGAAGATTCCAATCGAAGTTTGAATTTTGCGGAATGACCCTACTCGGTATATGCCAAGAGCACAACGGCAATTTTGAAACTAAGATCAAAGTTGCCGTTCTGCCCAACGTTGTGCTGTGGCGTAGTTGCTGTGTGTAAACACAGCTATAAAATGAAGTGTAGTTATATACATGGGTATATCTATAAATAAGAATAAACTTCCCTAAGTAAGGCAGGTCAGGTTCAGACGTAGGTACTAGCCGATAAATAGATTCTTGTGAAGTGCACTCTACTTTATTATTGTTAAGTGCACATGCACCGAATTCTCGATTAAGGTAAGGCCCATTTCTGTATTGCATGCTTTATTTTTCTGTGAGTTTTGGTTAAGCTGTAATTGGTTACTGTGTAAGGCTAAGGCCAATAGTAAATTATGTATACCTAAGATGTGCGGTACGTAAAAGCTGTTGAATAAATAAATAAATAATCAATTCTGAATTTAAACATTTCCCAATTTTCGGGGTTGGCGCATCTTCTTCTTATTTCACACTTATAGATCTTTCATGTCAGCAGTCACACTTGTTTTAGATACGTAGGTTTTGACAGCAAGGTTGGCGCAGTGGTTGAGTGTTCGGCTGCTGCGCTGCGTGTCCCGGGTTCGATCCCCGCACGGAACAAATATTTGTATGACCTACAGATAGTTGTGCCGGATTTGGGTGTCTTGTGTATGTGAGTTTACATGTTTGTGAACGCACCCACGATACAGGAATAGTTCCTAGTGTGGGACAACGTTCTTTAAAAAAAAAAGATACTCTCATCTTTCACACACCCTTCACCGATCATCAGCCATCCACATTCTCATTGGAAAGTTTACTCACGGCATTTCCTCATTCCTCTGCATTACATGCCTGTACCTACATGACAACCGATTTACACACAAGTGTTTTTGTATTCTGCCTATAAACTGACTATTTTTAAACACAACTCATAGTAAACCTGGTTAATCCAGTGGCGGTTAAAATCGTGACAGACAATAGTTTGTTTTCTCAGAAAAACGCCGACGTGTGTCGGATTCAATAAGAATCAGTATTAATAACGAATAACGGAACGTACAGCTAAGTAGTGGAATTCCCTACCGGAGTCTGTGTTGCCTGATAGCTACAACCTGGGAGTATTTAAGTCAAGAGTGAATAGGTTACTTCTAGGCAAGCGTGCTCCATCTTCGACCGCATCATCGCTTACAATCAGGTGAGATAGGGGTCAAATGCGTGCCTATCAACAATAAAAAAAGGATATACTAGAAATAAAAAAAAATGTCTTTATGAAACCTAGAACCATAGAGCACAAAACTTCCATGTATTAAAATCAGAATGATATTCAAAGAAACTAAACTATTAGATCAAGGCCAGAGATTCCATTGGAATTAATTTCGATTTCGAATGACTAAAATAAATCTGAACGAATTTACTCTTTTGTAACACTTCATATTCGATTCGATCCAAGTGCAAGAACAACATATTTATTAGCAGAAAAATAACTGTCTTGGTGGTCTAGCTAGTAGTCTCGAGTACCTACTCTCTAGTGCTATGTGTGCTGAGTATGAGAGTCGGGCAAAATGTTAGTGGGTTTTTCCATCAGGAATTTCTCAGTGGCAGGCCGGAGTCTGGATTTGAGCCCGGAAATTTACCCTGACTCAATTGGCGGTTTGAAATAGTTTTACGTGGTGTCGCTATATTAATTTTTTTTTAACTTTCCGCATGGAAGCATGCGGGGAGCAAGCGGCGCGTGCGAGATGTCAGTGCCTTTCGAAGTATCAGTTATTTTCGAGATGCGGACACGGAACTTTCCAGTTCTGTTATGTTTCCATAACTGGCGATTTGGGTGTAAAGTACCTTTTACTCCTCTGCTCAACCCTTCGGTTAATACTGGTGTGTTGTTGTGTTTTGTTTGTAAACATAACAGAAGCTGATTATCGTTTTAACTAGCTCGTTACAGTCCATTCATACTAAGATCTGCCAAAAGAAACTATAATTTACTGTTACGTCATAACCAGGGTCATAACATTTCACAGCCGCCTCAATCTACCTGATTGAGACGCCTGCGAAATGTTATGACAGCATGTTCATATGTATTTACATATGTATGTACGAGTGTGTATGTATGTCTATGTTTTTGACGCGCCCTGTAGCCTAAACAGATGGATGGATTTTAACAAATGAGGTATTATTAAATTGGACTTAATAACCGAAGTGACTTAGGCTATTTATTATTGTAACTGTGTCTCTGTTTATAAATAAACGGTTATTATTATTTGAATTTTGAAAAAATATGTGGCGGCCGCCATTTGGTTAGTGTGGTCTTTTTTTGTGGCAAAGTCACGTAGGTTTCAAAATGAAGAGCTCAAAGAGATAATTCCAAAAATATATGTCAGATTTTCTGGTTTCAGACTATCCGTAACGATTGTCAAAGATTTACAAATGAGAGCCGAGACTCACAGCTGATTGTGCTTTCCGAGACTCGATATGGAACGGATCCATAGACCGAAGAAGCGTTATTTAGACTTGGAGATTGACTCGTGTGACTGTTATTATTTTGCCACACTTACCTCTTTTAGTTCCAATTATCAGTTTATACCTATTGTTGGTGTCTCAGAAAAAAGTCACTTTTGTAGATGCATAAAAAGTTATCCAAGCTACATACACGTTAAATTACAAAATCAGAAACTGAAGACATGGGAAAATTAATATTTGAACGTAAAATTATTCAAATATCTTCCTTTATGGCTCTGGCATCTTCAAAGCGATTTTTATTTTACTATTATTAATTGCGATTAATCTTTTATAGTGTACCTAACTCTATTTGCCTCACCTAAAGGTTGACTGGTAGAAAATGCCTGATAGTCCGCCTTTATATTTGTGTGCATAATGTATTAAATAAATAAGCGCCTAGCCAATTTATACGCATGTAATTTTACGTTTTCATTGAGTTAATATGCGCCTACGCAAGGGCGTTGTACTATGTTTCCATTGGTGTTGATTGGCTTGTTTGAAAATAAAGCCTCCACCATCCACCTTTGCCTGCGTGGAATTAGTACGTCGTCCATTATACAAGGTGTAAGAGACACGCTTCCGAAAACGAAGACATGTGATAAGGCTAGTGATTCTCGATACGATACCATTAAAAAACAACTTGATTTTTTAAAAAGAAAGTTACCTATTTTTTTTCGCATTTTGCGGTGACTATGCTGTGAGAACATTAAATGAAACCGTTATTTGTAGTTAAAGGCACTTTTTTTCTTTAAAACTTTAGCATGCATTGTAATGTTCGTAAAATATCAGCTGACGCTCGCGCATTCCTCGAGTTAAAAGTGCGGGTGCGCTCGCCGACAGCCGCGTGGCCATCGACGGTCCACACGACGCTGAAGTAAAGCGAAAGATTACTGGTATCCGTTTCCATTTAAGTTGTATATAGGTAATCTACGTTCTGGCTTCGGAAGCGTTTCTCTTACACCCTGTATGTGCTATTCCAGACTATAATTTACCTCTATTCCAAATTTCATCAAGATCTTTTCAGCCTTTCTGGCGTGATTGAGTAACAAACATCAATCCAGGTATTGTTTTCGTATTTTTCATTTACGCTCTTCAACTTTACACGTCATAGATCTCCGTTTCAAATAAAAATAGAGCAGCTTTTTAATCTAGAAATAATTTTTAATTCTACTCAGCTGACGGCATAATTTATAGACATGTTTGTCATAAAACTGAGAAAAATGTGGGTTAAATTTAGCTCAAACTGAGAGATCAAACGAATTTAAAGATTGACATACCGCAGCTGCAATGTCAAGAAACGATCGTAACAACTGTCAACGATCTACGACAGCTGGGGATACCAGCTTTTTTTTAGGGTTCCGAAAGTTCGAATGAAAAAGCGGCACCCTTTTAGGATCACTCGTGTGACTGTCTGTCTGTTGGTCAGCCGATTTGCTCCAAATCTACTGAACCGATAGAGTTGAAATTTGGTACACACATGAATATCTGTGACCCAAACACGGACGTGTACCCTAAATAAATTAATTTGGAATATGGAGGTCACTTTGGGGAGAAAATCGGAAAAATTTAAATTAACAGTTTTTCAAATTGTGTCGTGCGACAAATGAAAGGGCACATTGTGAGGGTCTCGGATATGTTTTTTCATAATTTTTAAATATATGATTTTTAAGTTATTTATGAAAATCGATAAAAATTACCATTTCTCCCCCCCCCCCATTATCTCCGAAACTACTGGGCCTAAAATTGTGAAAAAAATACAGAAAGTAGTTCTTTACTTATAGATTACAGGAAAATCTATAAGGTGGAGACAGTTTAAAAAAAATCAGAAAAAAATAAGATTTGTTCGGAACCCTTTGCGCGCGTATCCGACTCGCTCTTGACCAGTTTTTTAGAGTGGGAAAACATCAAACAACTTTTCCCACTCTGGTTGGAGCAGGAGGGCTGGACTCTTAATGACTAAAACCCACACGTATGCCTTCAGTTGCCAGTGCCACGGCAGCGGTGACTCTTTCCAATATTCCCGCGACCCTGGCAGACATCAGCCATAGCGGCTACATTAGCCCTAGCGGCTACATCAGCCCTAGCGGCTACATCAGCCCTAGCGGCTACATCAGCCCTAGCGGCTACATCGGGCTACCTGTTTAAGGTACTACTACCGGTCAAGTGGCGCCCTCGTTACTAAAAAATCGTAGCATAGCATAGAAAATAAATATCAAAGAATCCTACATCGCGTTTGATTCAAAGTAGTAAGCAAAAGTACCAAAAACGGCCGTTTTTGACACTTTTGCTTACTACTTTGGATACGAAACGTTTTGAGTCCTGTTCTAACAACGTAAAAATACTTTATCCTCTTTGTAACAAGCGCGACGTAGGATTCTTTAATATTTATTATATCAAACAAAGCCAGCATTACACACTACTGTAATCACACACACACATACTCTCAATTATATAGAGCTGCTAATTATTTTATGCGTCGTGTATTTCTTTTTTTTCTTAAAAATTTTGTTCTTAAATGTAATTTTATTAAATCTCAATAGTGTTAACGTTAATTAAGGGAAGGAGCGAAACAACCCCAACACAAGTATTATTAATTACTTACTGGGGCTGTTTCATTCACATTTGTAAATGTAACCGTTTGAGACACAATAAACATTTTTAATTTCTTAATTCTGAAAAAAAAAATTCTATACTAATTTTGATTAGCGGAAAGTCCTTGAAAAAAGTTGTTTTCCATAATTATGCAGAAGCAGTATCTAAAGGGTGTAACGGAAAGGTGTGGTCATATTTTAAAAACTGCATCTGTCCATCGATATGAACAACTTTATTCAAGAAAACCTAAGGAAATTAAAAAAAAAATCCCTCGCCATACAAATATTGATCAGCTGATGATAACTTTGCATGGAAAGTCCAATTATTATTTTTTTGGGAATTTTGTATTTTTTCTTAGAGAAAGTTTTTCATTTCCATGGGCAGAACCGGTTCCTAAAATATGATCACACGTTCCCATTACACCCTGTAAACCTTTCATGGACTACATACGAAACTAGATTGTATCTGTGTGGAAGTTTCACATCTTTCTTAGCTTAAAGGTTTCATTTTTAGGGTTCCGTACCTGAAGGGTCCAATCGGAGCCTCACTTGTACGTCTGTCTGTCACAAAATGGCCCGAAGAATTTTTTACTTCCTATTGACCCATGAACTTGAGGTGTAATATTTATTATTACGTATATTTTATTATCAAATACCAATATATTGATAAATCAGATTTTTTCTTTGATAGTTACGGAACCCTACATGTGCAAAGTCCGACACGCATTTGGTCGATTTTTTTTTTTTATAAAATAACTTTTCCCTGACTAGGAACTACTCCTGCATCGTGGGTGCGTTCACAAACATTTGAACTCACACACACAAGACATCCAGACCCGTAACAACTACCTGTAGGCAATACAAATATTTGTTCCGGTGGGGAATCTAACCCGCCAAACGCAGCGCGGCAGCCAATCGCTCAACCACTGCGCCAACCGTTCCGTCAATGTAGCGATAGATGGCGCTGATTGTGTTTCCTTGTAATAATGAAGGGAAGTTAAAATGCGGTTGAAGAAACAGCTGATATTTTAACTTTACATCCTTAAAACAGTTAAGAAAATTCGAAAACCTGTCTAATAATTTTTTCGATTCAATATTTTCATCAGGAAATGGAATCAGCGCTATCTACCCTTAAATAGTTTAAGCTTTTGACGCGTACGATGATAAGATATTATGTATGTAGTTCGTAGCTTCACACAACCATGATGAAGTCTCAACGGATGGGCACTTGGACCGGTAGATGTCAGAATACCCATCGTATGAAGCCAGTAGAGAGATTTTATCAGTTCGAAGCTTTTTTCTTAATTCACAATAAAAATACACTTATAGCATTTTAAAATATTTAAATATAAAATCAAAAATCTTATAAAAATATAAAAATCTACTATTTTTCTACCGATGTATCGGGAACAGGGTCCAAGCTACTGATCAGGGCTGCAAAGAGGAACCTACTCACAATACGTGCCGTGTCCAGGAGTACCATTTTCTGAATCAAGACCTTGATCCAGCCACGAAACGCGAGGCTCGTCGTGGCACATTCGTGGCCCTTAAGGCCGTACTACCGGCCAAGTGGCGCCCCCATTGATTAAAAAATCGCAGCACAGCATAGAAAATAAATAGTAAAGAATCCATCGTCACGTTTGTTACAAAGAGGATAAAGTATTTTTACGTTGTTGATAATCCTGAACTTTGATGCGTTCTATTTTTGTCATTTTTTAATGGTTTGGTAAAGCAAAAAATACGCGTCCATTATTTTTTTTGATAATCTATCTTACGTACTAAATAGAATTAATAATGTATACATTTATTTTCTCATCACAAATGTTGATGTGGGCAGTAAGTGGCTTAATCTACAAAATAGGCTTAACATTTGTGAGAGACTGGTGCCCGAAAAAGGCATAAAATACCTGTGTTACAGGTCACCAGGCCCCAATATATATATAATAATAATAATTGTATACCCAGGATAAGACCCTATTGAATAGGACTTTCCTGATGAAAGTGGTTTATTTCTATGAGCAGAAGCGGTATCAACAAAAATAAATAAAATTGAAGTATCGGTTTGTAATGTCAAATAATAGCTTTGTTTAAGCTCATACAATTATTTGCACGATACCTGTGCCTAAAATTCAGTTTTTAAAATTTTTGTCTGTCTATCTTTTTGTTCCGGCTAATCTTTAAAACGGCTGGACCGATTCTGGTAAGATAGGAGTAACTTAGGCTAATAAAATTTCACGCGGGCGAAGCCGCTGGCAGAAGCTAGTTTAAAATATGACCTGATTCTCCCGCTCTGGGTTGAGCGGGAGCGACTGTCAGACTTTTACTGACTAAAACCCACCCCTGTTCCTTCCTTGCCTGAGTGCCCAGGGGCGCGGTAGCTCTGTTACGAATTAATCCGCGATTCCGTTACACCCTGTACCTATAATGAAATCACTCCCAGATCTCGGGTTATGGTAAAACCACTCCGTATTCACTGACAGATCTGTGGTACCATGTGCCATACTCAGCAACCGCACATTCCTAGAATTATATATATGTTAAAGTTACTTAGCTGCACAGGTGGCCCTTATCTGGGTATCAATGATGATCGTGAAGTATTTTTATTCATAGTGCAATGCAGACTTTGATAAAAAAATCTAATTAAAAAAAAAATTTTTTTTTCGTTCAAAAAAGTAATTTGAATACTTAAATGACTTTTGATTTTGATTTTTTTCTCAATCGCTGAGAGCCAGCATTCTTTGAACGTCAAAGCGGGTCGGGCCATCAAAACGGGCGGGTGTTTTTGGGGGACTGTCTTTATGTAGAAATAAAGACAGTCCCCCTAAAACACCCGCCCGTCACTACTTCCTTAGTGAATCTTCTATAAAGTTTTTGTTTGTAGAAGGTAATTTCTAAGTTTCTAATGATCCGATTACGAAAATTATTTTACTAATGAAAAGTTACACTGGAAGTAAGGCCCTGTCCGCACCGCGATATTTCACAGCGCGATTTTTTTCTCGCAATTCTGTAACACATTGAATCAAAAAACTTTTTTCAAAAAAATAGAACCGAATTTCAAAAAAAGTGCAAAATAACTTTAATTTCAGAAGTCGATGTCAAAAAACGAAGACACAAAACCAGAAACACAAAGCTTTTTATTTTTCACTTTTTAGACTATGTTAACAATTCATAGATATACGATCGCAGCAATCGCGGTTGATTTGCTGTCAAGTTTTTAAGAGTTCCGTTGTCTGTCTCCAAATCAGATCTATATGAAATTTAAATGGGACCATTTCGGAACAAATCCCTCTCTAACAAAAAAAGAATTTTGCAAATCCGTCAATATTTGACGGAGTTATGCCCGAACATACATAAAAAAAAATACAAACATCCGAATTGATAACCTCCTTCTTTTTGAAGTCAGTTAAAAAGATTAATTATACGAGTAAGTGTTTGATAATACCAAATTATTTATCCAAACTAATATTATAAATGCGAAAGTAACTCTGTCTGTCTGTCTGTCTGTCTTTCTGTCTGTATGTCTGTCTGTCTGTCTTTGCTTCACGCCTAAACTACTGAACCGATTTGTGTGAAATTTGGTACAGACATAGTTTGGAACTTGAGAAAGGACATAGGATAGTTTTTATTACTAAAAATAAAATAAAAAATAAAATTTATTCCGGACATACAGCGCCATCTATTGGTCAAGAGTCGGCATCAATTATGTTGATTTTTGAAGAGTTCCCTAGAATATCTTCCACATTTCATTTTTGAAGAGATCCCGCGAGATCGGGAACTATGTGGGTAAAACCAAAAATCTGCCTGAAGTCACTATTCCACGTGAACGAAGTCGCGGGCAAAAGCTAGTATGAAATAAATTTGGGCCCGTCAGGCCAGACATGTCATCGCAGACACTATTAAAACCTATTTTCGCGTCTCCGATTGGAGACGCGCGGGATTTGACAGATTCAGTACATAATATTTTTTTTTGTTGGGGTGGGAAATCATCCAATGACTTCACCCGCTCTTCTTGTCAGGCTTTTACTGGCTAAGACCCATCCCTGTTACTTCAGTTGCCAGTGACAAGGGACGTGGTGACTCTCTTTCGTATTAGTCCATGACCCCAAGGTAGGGACAAAGTACATCAGCGGTCATTGTTCTTCCAAAATTCAAACTGACATTTTAAAACTTTCTTTATTTCTTGGACCTTAATCTATAAGTCAGCTAATTTCACTGAAATAATAACTGAGTCATTCGGTCTAGTCAACACGACATTCCGCGGAATTGCCCGATCCTACGCAATATTAAACTTTTGATAGACCATAAATAAGAGTATATAGATCCTTAGGGAGTAGAATATAAATAGGGAAGCAAATATATACAGCATAACATCACGCATGTGGCTCGTTTTCCCCGAAGGGGCAGACAGGTGCGTGTTATTATTAAACCCACATTTGACTAGTTATGTCTAAATCTCACGTAAAGGGACCTCATTCACACACAACCAGGTATAAAGCCGGACTCCGGGTTGACACTGATAAATTCCTAAAATAAAAAACCAATACAAATTTGCCGTAACGGAGATCGAAACCAGATAGAGTATAATCTATGGCATAACATAAAGCATAAGTCAGTCTGTATTGTTCCCACTGCTGATGTAATCCACCACGTGGGCCTTATGTGGGTTGGTGGATGTCACCATGTTTTCCAAGTTTTGGATCTAGGACATGCCGGTTTCCTTCATCGTTTTGAGAGCAGTAGTGATGAAATAATTAAGACAAAGTAAAGCGCCTACCTAAGTTCCAACACACGACCTACAACTTGTAAGTCGCAGCCATTACCACTGAGCCACCACTGCAATCTATGGAAAGTATTTGTATTTTTAGTATTTACGGATCTAGTTTACGAAATATAAGAAACTTGTGGATTTGGTAGGTAAGTAGCACAACTCCTAATGCAATAACAAAGAAGATATAACTGCAATTATCAATACAAATTTCAAGCATTTAATTTATATTTTTAGCAAAGGACATCTACAAACGTAGTCCTAATGTACCTAGTAAAACAGCGTATCACCTAAAAATGTCACATATTTCAAAAATTTAATTCGACATTTTGTTTATAGTCTTGGCAAGAATGAAAAACATTGGTAGACTTTTCCTACGATTAAGTCTAATAATAAACTGATTCGCCGGCGCATTCTTTGAGAGCACTCGTCCTTAACCTAAATAACACGATGATATGTGTAAAATCGTGTGTAATACGGTAAACTAGCCGTTTTCCTTGTTTCAATGTCTGGGCCATTTGGTTTATTTTTATTAGGTTCATTATCTGTGAAACGCCACGTTTTGCAACGGTTCAGATGTACACAATTATATAGGATTTGCTTTAAGAACCAGATTAGCCGTCTTAATTAGTAAACAAAAAACGAGCGATCCTTACAGTAGTCGCATAATTATCATGTGTCACATTTGACATCTCACCTTGGTATAAGCAACAAGAGAGCAGTGGTGGCACAGTGGTATTGGCCACGGCTTACAAGTTGTAGGTGGTGAGTTCTAACCTAGGCAGGCGCTTAACTTTGTGTAAATTATTTCATCACCACTGCTCTCAAAACGGTGAAGGAAAACATCGAGAGGAAACCGGCATGTCCCAGAGCCAAAAATTCGAAGACAGGTGACATCCACCAATCTGCATTGGGCCCGCGTGGTGGATTACGGACCACACCCTCAGCCCATTGTTGAGAGCAGTGGTGGCCCAGCGGTATTGGCCGCGACTTACAAGTTTATAGAGGGTATGCGGATCAAAGTGTAAAGTCCCACAACCTCCATTGAAAAGGGAGGATCCTCCGACCAAACGGGTGTTGTGTCTGATCCGGGCAACTGCCCGATAGTTGATTTCGGGCTGTTGTATATGTTCAAATCGCGCGGAGAACTCTGCTTGCGCGATGTAGGAATTTGCTGTTCTAGTTCGTATGTAGCGTCATAGATGTCGCTATAAGTTGTAGGTCGTGAGTTCAAACCCAGGCAGGCGCTTTACTTTGTGCAAAACTTGTGTATCCGGTTTATTTTTGGTCTGCGTAAGTATGACCATGTCTCTCAACTTCGCAAGGAACTCAAGTGGCTCCCAATCCGTGTTCGCAATATTTATGTTATGTGTCTATATATTGGTATTTGGTATATATTTATGTGAGTATATATCAATATTAACATTATAATTATGTGTAGGTTTATTTATTACCTTAGTTTAAGACTTTTCGTACTCTTTTTTTCTATTTTTTTACACACTATTGTTTACGTTTCTTTTTTACTTCTCCTTTCCCAGGTCTGCAGAAATAAGCAGTCCCTTTGTACTCATATTTATAATGTTGTTTATTAATGGCTTGTCTCTGTGTGTTACTAAGAAAAAAAAAATCTTGCTTCAAACTATTCATAACTACTATTTTAATGCCTGTGTAAAATACGTAAATAAGACTTTAGAGGTATGCGGAACAGGTGTAAAGTCCCACAAACCTCCGTTGAAAAGGGAGGATCCTCTGACCGGACGGGTGTTGTGTCTGGTCCGGGCAACTGCCCAATGGTTGATTTCGGACTGTTGTATATGTTCAAATCGCGCGGAGAACTTTGCTTGCGCGATGTAGGAATTTGTTATTTTAGCTCGTGTGCGGCGTCATAAATGTCGCTACATCACTCCCCTCCGGAGATCGGAGATCGATGGTTCTTGATGAGTCGTCCATACATCTCGTGATGCTTGCCGGGCCAATGGAAGGTTGGTTCCAGTGAGTCGGAACCGGAAGAGCCGCATAGTTCTCGGTGAGTCGGAACAGTCTGCGGTGATGCCCCAGTGAGTCGGGGTGTTGCTGTCCCAGTGAGTCGGGATGATGCCCCAGTGAGTCGGGGTGATGATGTCCGAGTGAGTCGGGGTGATAATGTCCCAGTGAGTCGGGGTGATGCTGCAGGCTCCAGTGAGTCGGAGTGGTGCTGCGGGCTCCAGTGGGTCGGAGCGGTGCTGTGCGACGTAGTGGCTTGACTGCTGGCTTCGACCAGGAGAGGTTCTTCGACCGGCCGAAGGTGCTGTTCGCTGCGCCAAGATCGCTGATGAGGTTGAACTTGATAAAAGTGGCTGAGGATGCTGACCAGGAATGCGCGTCCGCTGCATGCTCGTGGTCAGGATACCCGTAGAAGCCGTTGGTACTGGCTGGCTGTATGGCTCGTTGCTCAAGAGCTTGAAGGAAGCGATGATGATGACGTCACGCTGAAGTAGCTGCACGAAGGCTGCGCTGACGTTCATGCTCGAGGGTCACCAGTTTAGAGGTATGCGGAACAGGTGTGAAGTCCCACAAACCTCCGTTGAAAAGGGAGGATCCTCCGACCAGACGGGTGTTGTGTCTGGTCCGGGCAACTGCCCAATGGTTGATTTCGGACTATTGTATATGTTCAAATCGCGCGGAGAACTCTGCTTGCGCGATGTACGAATTTGTTATTTTAGCTCGTGTGCGGCATCATAGATGTCGCTACAAGACTAACATAATATAGAATAACTGCCGCTAATCTTTAGGGCACATTACTCGTCGAAAACGATAAGGAATTTTTCGACACTTTATTTTTGTTTGTACGAGTTCATAGAGTTTATAGAAGTAGAATTTTGTACTTTGTATATGTAGGTAGTTGACTGCCTTGTCGGTCTCATGGTCGCAAGCGTGACTACTGAGCATGAGGTCTTAGGTTCCATTCCTGGGTCGGGCAAAAAGTGCTAATGAGTTTTTCCATTTGGAATTACTCCGTAGCTGCCTGGAGTTTGAAAGTTGGTGGCGTAACACCCTCGTGCCTCCGAGAGCTCGTAAAGCTGTTGGTCCTCATCTCTCCCCGGTCGCATCGGATTGCCGTCCCATCGTACTATGAGAGTGAAGGAACCGAGAATGAACCTGTGTTTGCGCACGCGCTTGTTCACTATAATATCTTCTGCGTACTTGGTATGGTGGTTAATCTCCGTTGAGATAGGCCACCATGATCGAAATTCGGTCGGGAGGATTATACAGGGTATAACGGAAGGGTGTGTCATATTTTAAGAACTGCATCTGTCCATCGGTATGAACAACTTTATTAAAAAAAACCTGAAGAAATTATCAAACAAATTGTTTACCCCCCATACAAATATTGATCAGCTAATGATAACTTTGTATAAAAAGTCCAATTTTTTTTTTTTGAAATTTTCTATGGTTTCTTAGAGAAAGTTGTTCATTTCCATGGGCAAAATCGGTTCTTAAAATATGACCACACGTTTCCGTTACATCCTGTATAGGCAGTTTTATCGTCGTAAATATATATAGGATAGTAGGTAGGTGATATTGTAGTAGGTAAGTTAGTACCTACGACATAACGACACGTCATTATATAGGCAGTTTTATCGTCGTAAATATATACCTATAAGATTGTAGGTAGGTGATATTGTAGTAGGTAAGTTAGTACCTACGACATAACGACACGTCATTATGCAGGCAGTTTTTTCGTCGTTAATACATATAGGTTAGTAGGTAGGCGATATGTCGTAGGTAAGTTAGTACCTACGACATAACGACACGTCATTATGTAGGCAGTTTTATCGTCGTAAATATATATAGGATAGTAGGTAGGTGAAATTGTAGTAAGTAAGTTAGTACCTACGACATAACGACACGTCATTATGTAGGCAGTTTTATCGTCGTAAATATATATAGGATAGTAGGTAGGTGATATTGTAGTAGGCAAGTTAGTATCTACGACATAACGACACGTCATTATATAGGCAGTTTTATCGTCGTAAATATATAAAGGGAAAGCAGGTAGGTGATATTGTAGTAGGTAAGTTAGTACCTACGACATAACGACACGTCATTATAAAGGCAGTTTTATCGTCCTCATATAGAATCATATAGAATAATGTGAATGCGAGAACTATGTATGTCGTTATATTCATGTAGATTTTATGATCAGGCCTGTTGGTGTAGTGGTTAGTGACCCTGACTGCTATGCCGGAGGTCGTGGGTTCGATTCCCACCCAGGACAAATGTTTGTGTAATGAGCACGATCATTTGTTCTGTGTCTGGGTGTAATTTATCTGTAATATTTATGTATTTAGAAATATATAAGTATGTTTATCAATTGTCTAGTACCCATAACACAAGCTCTGCTTAGGTTGGGACTAGATGGCGTTGTGTAATAGTTGTGGAATATTATTATATTATTATTATATTATATTATTATTATTATATGATTGTCTGGCAGTTTGAGTATTTTTGCGGCCTACTCAAATGTCCTTAATTTGGTATTGTTTGTCGGTTCGTTGAGGTCCTCAAAGTTCTGAGTTGAGCTTCACGATGACTGACAAATGCTTGCACTGTCTGGACAGGTCCACTCGAATTTGTGTGTTGCTTTCTTCAAAAAGCTCATCCCAGACATACATTGTATGGATTTAAACGCTTTAAAAGAGACTTTGACCTCTGAGTTTGTTTCGGTGTTTCTTCTCAGGGTAGTCAGCTAGGAAACACTGGCCTCATCTAGCTTAAACAGACAAAAAACATTGACGTGTAAAAGTGTTCCTTGTTACCTATTTACTGAATAAACATCATTTATCATTTATCATTTGTCGTAAATATATATAGGATAGTAGGTATGTGATATTGTAGTAGGTAAGTTAATACCTACGACATACCGACACGTCATAACTGCATAGTACGTTAATATATTAACGAGGTGTTTAATACCACGATGCTAACGTAGCTGTCCCAATTAAGTCGTTTTTCAGTGTCGAGGACTTAAAACTACAATCTATAAGTATGTAGTTCTTTGTATGGTTTTCGCATTTTAAGTAATTACTTTTAAGTAGGGTGACGTTTTGTTTGGAAGTTTTATTTGAGAATCTTATTTTTGTTTCGCGGAGCCTCAAACTGACTCCCAGGTAAGCCATGATGACACAGTTGTATCCATTGGACATATTCTCTCTTAAGTTTACGTACATCTATATTTTTGGGGGCCGAGTCACCCGCGTCCGTAGGAGTATACCCATTGAGTCCCTACACGTGGTCCCCGGGTGGTGCTAATCAGGTGACACAAACTGGTGGTAGGTTTCGACCGATGGCTTGCGACCACCCACTGGGCAAAGACGTACCGCCAAGCGGCCTGGCCGTGTTCCGGTACGATGCTCAGTGTAGCCAATCCAGAGGAGTTGGGTCGAGATAGTTGTTCCATTGCAGGCAGACCAACCGGGCTCGCGCTGATATGGATGTATCGGGAGACTAGTCGCGGAGGGTAGCGGGATCCGAGGCACGGTGCGCCGCTGGCCGACCGCAGTTAGTTGGGGGCCCAAGTAGTGTACTAGCCACACACGAAAGGCTGCCCCGCCAACTGACGAAAAATCCCGGAATGCACCATCGTGCTGGTTGGCGACCAGACGAGAGGGCCCGATGGACATTCCCGGGGGGGCTCGGGCGTCCCCGCAGTCTCCAGACTAGTCCCCCAATGATACCGTCCTGTCAGTGCGTACCTGAAGGTAGCCGGCATGGAACCTCATTTCACTTCTTTCTCCTCTCCTTCCTTCACTCTTCACAATAATGAAAGGCAATAAAAAGAAAAAAGCTGTACAGCGGCAGCACTCCCTCTCACACAAAGTGCACCTATCCAACATTCGAGGTCTGCACTCAAATCTCGCCGCAGTCCACCACCACCTAAAAAAAAAAAAAAGACTGAGAAACCAGCTCTCTTATTCCTTTCGGAGACGCAGATCGGATGTCCGTCTGACGTGGCGTATCTATCTTACCCAGGGTTTACCCTGGAGCACAATTTTAAGCCACGCGCTGGTATATGCATGTACGCCCGGGACGACATCTGCTATCGGCGTCTCCGTAACCTTGAGGACTCCAGGTTCTCAACTCTTTGGGTCCTAGTGGACACAGGCCTAGATAAAATTGTCTACGCCTGTGTCTACCGTTCGCACAGCGGTGATCTGGAGGCAACTGGGCTCACACAACACCTGAGTAAAGCGGCGGATGTGGCTCAGCAACGGTACCCTTCAGCCCAATTGGTGTTACTGGGGGACTTCAACGCCCACCATCAGGAGTGGCTCTTCCCGTACCAGTACACAGACCATGCTGGACAAGAGACGTATAAGCTAGCGCTGGCGTTAAATCTTACCCAGTTGGTCCAGGGGGCAACGAGGGTGCCGGATGTTGATTCGCACACAGCCAATTGCTTGGACCTTCTGCTGACAACAGATCCAGACCGTTACTCAGTGTCGATTTCTTCACCATTAGCTACTTCCGACCACTGTTTGGTGAAATCTGTATCCGTCTACTCCCCGCCCGATCCTAGCCCTAGAGGCACCAGGCGGGTTTGGCGATACAGGTCAGCAGATTGGGATGGCATGCGATCTTTCTTCGCATGTTATCCTTGGCGGCCCACTTGCTTTTCTTCGACTGATGTTTCGTCGTGCGCGGACGCCGTGACGGATGTGTTGCGGCGGGGAATGGAGTACTACATTCCATTCTCTGACGTAACAATGTCTGGCAGGACTCGACCATGGTTTGGTGCCGAGTGCAATCGCGCTGATTGGCTTAAACACGCGGCCTACCTGGCATGGGTCGACCCTCGGACGCGTAAAGCGAGTGACGTGAGTCAGAAGAAGAGAGCCTTCAACAGGGCTGCCAAGTTCTGCAAGAAGGTGTTGCGGAAGGCTCGGTTTGACCACATTGGCCGAATTGGGAACAAACTTGCTTCTTACCCAGCTGGTAGTAAGGCGTTTTGGTCCCTGGCTAAGTCGGTTGAATCGAACTTCTGCCGCCCCTCACTACCTCCACTGCTGAAACCCGACGGGTCGCTGGCCCACTCCGCTGAGGAGAAAGCAAGCTTGTTTGCCTCTCTGTTTGCGGAATCTTCGCGTCTAGATCCTGGTGGCGCGAGGCCCCCTGGTTCTCTTTGTGGATGCAAGTCGATTATGTCAGACATTCGCATTGATCAGAAAGATGTCCGGAGGGTACTGCGTAACCTGGACGTGAACAAGGCTAGTGGTCCCGACGGGATACCGGCAATTGTACTGAGGACGTGTGCGCCTGAGTTGTCTCCGATCTTGACACGCCTATATCGCCTTTCGTTTGAGACTGGAAAAGTGCCGATGGCTTGGAAGCAAGCTAACGTGCAACCCGTACCCAAGAAGGGTAGTCGATCTGACCCAGCAAATTACAGGCCCATCTCGGTAACTTCCGTTCTCTGTAAGAGCATGGAACGTATACTGAATGGTAAGCTCCTAGCATACCTAGAAGCTAACGATATCCTAAGTGACCGACAATACGGCTTCCGCCGAAATCGGTCAACGGGAGATCTTCTAGCGTATGCCATTCACATCTGGAGTGAGGCCATCGACAAACAAGGTGAAGCCCTTGCGGTCTCCCTTGATATCTCGAAGGCCTTCGACCGGGTCTGGCACGATAGCTTAATTGGCAAGCTTCCTTCCTTCGGTCTGCCCGCTGGATTGTGTGATTGGATAGCTGATTTCCTGAGGGATCGGTCTATCCGAGTAGTCATAGATGGCTGCTCGTCCGGACTGCTGGCTATTAATGCCGGTGTTCCTCAGGGGTCGGTGCTCTCGGCAACATTGTTTTTGCTGCATATTAACGATCTGCTAAAACCCGGTACCTTTGGGTATGCAGACGACAGTACTGTTGCCGAGAGATACGTGCCAGACGCACGAGTTGGTGGGTCTCAGGTCCGGTCTCTCCGAGAGGCTATGGTTGGGCGCTTGAACTTGTCCTTGCAGGCTGTCTCAGATTGGGGCGATGCCAATCTGGTTAAGTTCAATGCTGCTAAGACCCAGGCGTGTCTTTTTTCTGCTAAAAGGAGCCAATTTCACCCGGCTCCATGTTTCCGAGGTGTAACCGTGCCGATAACCGACCGACTTGATCTTCTTGGTGTTACTTTAACATCTACCCTCAATTTTGGTCCCTTCATAGAGGCTAAGGCTCAAGTGGCTGCCAAAAAGTTGGGGGTCCTCGCAAAGGTGAGACGATACTTCACGCCGGAACAGCTGCTCCAACTCTATCAAGCGCAAGTCCGATCGTGTATGGAGTACTGCTCTCATCTTTGGGACGGATCTGCAAGATACCAGCTTGATGCCCTTGAGTCAATTGAGAAACGAGCCAAGAGGATCATCGGCAATGATAGACTCGTTGAGTCAAAACTCCAAAGTCTTGAACATAGACGCCGAGTTGCTAGCCTGTCGGTTTTCTATCGATTACATTTTGGGGAGTGTGCGACGGAATTGCATGATTTGATTCCGCCAAGCCCGTTTCATCTAAGGACCACAAGACGTACGGCGAAGTGCCACCGGTTCATGGTGGACATCCCATCCATACGCACAAAGCGTTTTGAGAAAACATTCATTGCACGTACAGCTAGAGAGTGGAATTCTCTACCGGAGTCTGTGTTTCCTGTAAGATACAACCTGGGAGTCTTTAAGTCAAGAGTGAATATGTTACTTCTAGGCAAGCGTGCTCCATCTTCGACCACATCATCGCTTACCATCAGGTGAGATAGTGGTCAAACGCGAGCCTATCAAACATAAAAAAAAAAAACATCTTAGCCCTCGTTTTACCCACCATTGCCACAGTGGGGTTAGTTCGCAAAACGTAATAATGGTCCAAGATCCCAAAGTGGACAGACATTACTTATTTTCTGATTAACAAATGTGTGGGATTGAGAAGTGTTAGTATGTTACTTTAAACGTACGTATATAGGTAATTACTAGCTTGGGCCGACACGAAGGCCATTTTTTTTTCAGCCAGTCTATTAATTATAACTAATTAGGTGTTAAAATATTTAACAATATTCTACAAAATAGACATGAAAATAAGCACCCAAATAAATTATAGAAAGTGAGTACTTAATGCCTGATAAGTATCGGTAAACTAGCCGTCAGCCTAAACTAGCAGGTACGTTCAAAGTAAATACTAATATTACATAATCCCACAAGTTTCGTGTATCAGAAAATTAATTAATGTCTGGCGGCCATCGAACGCCTGCGGTTAACTTAAAAGCAATATTTAGCGCCTGCACTTAATTTTATAGCAATAAATCACGTTTATGTGAGTTATAGCAGTCGTTAACCCACAAGCGCTTCTTGTTTATTTTTTTGGAACTAATAAAAATAAATAATGAGGAAGTATCAAATCTACAGCAGCGTTCAGAAAGACTTTGATCATCTCAATTATGCTAGGGTTTATAATCGGTGTAATCTTATGCTTTTTTATGTAATTTTGACCTCAAGCCTACGCATTATAATTATGTTTGTGAAATCGCCCAATGATGAGTGAAGTGGCTACAAAAAAGAGGCACTCTTTTCAGCCAGATGTAACTATAATGATGTGCTCATTTTTTGCAATATATCATTAAGTTTGAATACAATGCGGAGAATAAACAAGGAAGTATATTATGAGTGTTGTATGCGCGGGCGCCGGCCGGCGTGATTATTATTTTAATTTAAATAGAACTGCTAAGATACCTACACAGAAGATGTTTTTGTGGAACTGTAATAAATACCTAGGTAGGATATTGATGCGGTTCCATCGATATGTGTAGGATGTATGGTTTTTCGTAGCAAAAGAAGTACCTAATCATTAAAAGTTTATTGAGGAGTGGTGATGTAGCAGTTTCCGCATCCGCCATCAAAGCAATCTAAAGCCTACATAAAGCAAATTAATCTCAATGGGAGAGGTTTTTACTTAAGCTTATCGAGGTTGATGTCAACTGGGTACCTAGGTAGGTACCCAGGTTTCAAATAGGATAGCATAAATAATAGAATACCCAAAACTGATAGGTATCAGTTGTGGGTCAAAGGATGTCTGGTTACCCAGTTACTGGAGGTCAGATAGAGTTTCGCTCCATGAAAAATATTGATTAGACTGCAAACCAACAGCAAAATATTTGGAAAAAAGGTCAGCAGATTGATTTGAAAACGGGTTTCAGATGAACATCAATATTTATAACAAAAAAACTTTTTTACAAAAAAAACCGTAGATAGAACCGACTTTCGAAATTAAAGTTATTTTGCACTTTTTTTGGAAGTCGGTTCTATGTTTTTTGTAAAAAAGTTTTATATTTTTCACTTTTTAGTTGTGGTTCCCCATAAAATTGTGTTAACGGTACATAGACATAACGATCGCAGCATGTGCAATCGCGGTTGATTTGCTGTCAATTTTTGAAGAGTTCCGTTGTCTGTCTCTGAAACCGATCATCAGATCTATATGAAATTTAAATGGAACCATTTCGGAATAAGCCTCTTTCGAACAAAAAAAGAGATTTGCAAATCCGTCAATATATGATGGAGTTATGCCCGAACATACATTAAAAAAATAAAAAATATACCAACATCCGAATTGATAACCTCCTCCTTTTGGAAGTCGGTTAAAAACAGCAAAATTGATGTTGCTTTCTAACCGACTTTAAAAAGGTGGAGGTTCTCAATTCGATTGTATGTTTGTTACACGATAATTCCGTAATTATTAATTGATCTTGATGTTTTTTTTGGTAAATAATACTTTAGGTGTGGTCCCATTTAAATTTTATCGAAACTGATTCAGTACTTTTTGAAAAAATCAACAAAAACATAAAAAATATACACAGATGACGTTTTGGTTTTCTCCAATTAGATATGTTCAAATTCCATGTTAGGAATTGGGTAGCTTGCCGTCCGATCAGCACCAGGCCCGAGAGTCGACGGCGCGTAGTGTTCCACGCGCGCCTCAAAGAGATGTCAACCACCACTGACGGGGCCCATCATGGCCGATGCCTGCATGCCAGGGTGCAAAAAACTCATCAATTTTGCTGTTTATGGTGTAAAAAATGATGTTCATCTAAAAAAAATAAAAATAAGACCGCCCTCCCGCTCCCACCCAGCGGGAACAGGAGCGGGAGAAATCATGGGATGATTTCCAGCCCCAAAAAAAAAAAAAAAGTTATTAGGGTGTAAGTTATTAGGGGGGAGTTATTCAGGCACAACTTTACTATTCAGTTTTAGTAAAGGGGTACAACAACTCACATCTGAAAAAATAAAAACCTTTTATACAAAACAATACCGTTGGTGACATGAATCTATTTAAGTTTATAAGAAAATATAGAATGTTATGGGAACGCTACAATAAAACCGTCTTCTTTAAGGAATTAACAGGGGAATCACATGGAATGTCGAATAATGAGTCAAGATGGTTTTTCCCGCATGCTCCTCCTCGAACACATCGTTAGAAACTGGTCTAATGCGAGCCTATCAATGATAAAAAAAACGGCCAAGTGCGTGTCGTACTTCGGTGGACATTTATGGTTCCGTATCAAATGTATTTTGGACTATTTGTATGGCTTTGTTTCTTGTTCTGTCTCCTAGACTCTGTGCAAGTTTAAGCAGGATAGATATAGTTTTTATAATCAAATATATGTCAAAACCTTTGACAGTAACACGACACTCAATTTTGTTCGTTGACAGATACGGAAATTTGACGTAAGACCCCATTTTGTTTTTTGACAGATGGAAGATGCTTATACTGTGAAAATTTGAAGACTTTAGCTCCAACCGTTTGGCTGTAAAACCTGTGTGACAGACGACGGACAGACAGTCAAACGGACAGACCGACACGTGAGTGACAGCAAAAGGGCTCCGTTTGGGCCCTTCGGGTACGGAATCCTAAAAAACATGTTTGCGTTATGCTCTGCTAGATAATCAACTAACCATAACTTCTGTCTGCATTATTTTAAATAATTTTTCTTTTATAGGGTGCCGTACCCGAAGCGTCCAACCCAAACAGAGCCCTATTCTTGTCACTCACGTGTCCATCTGTCCGTCGTCTGTCACAAAATAATGTTCCGAAGAATTTTCAAACTTCCCATTGATCAAAGAACTTGAAATTTGGTGATAATGTTTATTATTACGTATATTTTACTAACAAATAGCAATTACATTGATGAATCAGATTTTATCTTTGAAATTCCCTCTTTTGGTACGGAACCCTAAATGCGAAGTCCGACCCGCACTTGGCCAGTTTTTTATCATAGTTAGGGTCGCGTTTGACCACTATCTCACCAAGCATTGATATGGTCGACATTGGAGCACGCTGGCCTATACTAGAAGTAACTTGGATAGGTTACTTCTAGTATAGGCCAGCGTGCTCCAGTGTCACTCATTACTTTAATCCCAATAAATTGGGAGGTTATTCTCATTTTTAGACGGAGCCCTATTGCTGCCACTCACGTGTCCGTCTGTCCGTCGTCTGTCACACAGATTTGACAGCCAAACGGTTGGAGCTACAGTCTTCAAATTTTCACAGTATAAGCACCTTGTTGACCCAGAGCCATACAAATAGTCAAAAATACATTTGGTACGGAACCCTAAATGTGCGAATTCCGATACCAACTTGGCCAGTTTTATTCTTTCCACTACGGATAATTGCATAACCAAGTAAATTCTAAATACAAATATAGATATTTGTATAAACAAATATCTATATTTGTATTTAGAAAAAATACAAATGTTTCTGGGCAAATATATAAAAAGAAAGAAAGAAAAATAATTTATTCTGCACACATATAACGCACATTACAGAAAAATGGAAAATAACATAAACATACAAGAATGCTAAAAGCCTCGTATTCAATCAATGTAAGTCTTCTGTTCATTGCCTAATGTCAGAGTACGCCAACAACCAAAGACAATACATGTATTGCGTAATAGATCTATTGCTCTACCGTTCTTGATTTTCTAAAGTCACTAATATTTAAATAAATTGTTGAGAGTAGGGAGATGTAATAACTGACCTTACTTGTTAAAAGGATATACTCGTAATACTTAGTTTAACTTTATGCATAAGTATTAAATCAGGTTTTAACAATAATAGCGTCATTTGCACTGGAAAGATGATCAATCGTTGCGTGTAGGCACAACATAGCCTTATACTTAAAAAACGTCATTCCTGGAAGAAATTTGTTTAGTCATTAAGTCGTTATTATTCACAATTTTCAATTAATTGTTTTATTAGAAACCACCGCTCAATCAATTTAAGCGTCTTAATGAAGCTTAGAATCGCTATAGAACTGAATAGGGAAAATATTTTGTAGAGATGACCCGGCTAAGAGTTTGGCCAAATAGGCGACTGGTCGGTTGGAAAAAGGCCGACTAATCGCCGACTTTTAAAAGTCCGGATAGTCGGTCATTAGTCGGTACATCTTTTTTTTTTATGGGGTGGGAGTCGGTACATCTTAATGATATTTAATTGGTACATCTCTAATATTTTGTTGCTGCTCTTGCCCTGTCCGTCTAGTGGTAGCAATCGCAAGCTCTACAGCTGGCCATGTGGTCCAGGGTTTCACACCCGGGCCTGGCAAAGTATTAGCTTAGGTTTAGATTTTTCCAGCTAGAATTTCTCAGAAGCAGCTCGGAGTCCGGTTTTGTGAAAGCGCTGTTATTGCATAAAAAATATGGACAAGAAAATCGAAATTTACGCCTTAAGTCATAACAGACATAAAGAATATTATAATATAATTCATAAATAACCTTGGCCATATTATTAAAATTCCTAAGGTGATTTTGTATCACTCCATGATACTTATCTTCGTTGGCTGCGTTTGCGCAGCGCAACGTGCTGTGCTTACTGCGAAGTAATTATAGTTGCTATCATAAATAAATATAAATATTTATAGGTAAATAACGTCAATAATTTAAACACAATCTGTAGTTCTCGTTGTAACACCATATTAACTCTTAAGTTCTATTATAACTTGTTGTGACGCACGCAAAAACTCAAAAAATGCCGATTTCTAAAAATAATTTAGGCCATATCTGCTGATGCAGAAAAAAATATTATGTTAATTTTGTCTATATTTTCGAGAACTTGGTTGTTTCCAAAACACGTTTAAAAATAAAATCCCAGATAGAAATATTCGTCAAATTCTAAATTTTTACTTAAAAAAAAATCCCGAATTACTAGCCAACGTAGATAAGTCGAAAATATTAATAACAAATAATGAATCGAATCTTAATGCAAAACTTGATTAAGTATTAAGATTAGTCTACTACCCGCCACTTGACGGGTAGTAGACCCTTAAGGGGTAGAATCGAGAGTATTCCATTTATCTTATCTGTCTAATCTTTTCTCAACTTTGTTTAGATCAGCTTCCAGTCTATAACCAGATGCAGCTAAACACCAGTATTTTTTATGAAGGTATGGTAAATCTGCGGTACCCTTTCAGACTTTTGTGCTTTTTTCTGACCGCAACGACTTTTGAAATTTGAAACCATACAAACTTACCAAGAAATATCATAGATTTTGTGGATTCTCCTGCCTACGTCATCACATCACAAATTTATGATAACCAGTAACGCGTTATCTCTGACTCCGCGATTCAAAACTTTATTGACGTATTTGGTGTTTGTGCTATATTAAAAAAAAAAACCCAATTCTTTGGAATATTTTTTATGTTCTTGTATTTTTTCCTTAAAATGCAACATGACTCATCTATAAAAATAGCATTAAATGCTGAGCTAAAATCATGTTGAAAATGAACGACCGCCTTGTTTAGTCGCTGATTTTTCCTTTTCCATAAAACATAAGGATCTTTACAGAACCCCGAGCCACCTTGGCTGTTAGTGAAAGTATTATTGAAGCAAGTATGTCTGTAAAACGTCACCACTATGAGCGAGTGTCTCGCGGCAACATTATCGTCTATATCACTTCATTGTATAGCAAAGAGAAATAAACCAGAAACTTGAGAGCTGCGGGGGACGAAGAAAATACAGCGGTTGTGATGGTCAATGCACCAATGTCAGGACGTATATTCCAAATATAATGATGCGCAAGTCAATTTTGCAACAAAACATCGATAAAATCGACGTCAATTAATTCTACATTATTTTAAATTCTAGTAATAGGGTGTTTATTGGGTGCTTACGTAACACTTCAGATTTAACTTTATTCAATTATACCAATCAGCTAATTTAATCGACTGAAAGTATGTATAATAAATAGAATAGCAATATCAATCCCTGTCGAAAACATCGATAATTTATTATCGTCAATATGTAGCTTTGTTTTGATGTTGTCACAGCACTACAGCACTAGTACAGATAGAAAGGGACGGGCGTATTGACACACTCTTGTGCGAGAAAGGGACTTTTCAGAAAGACATCAACGCGGTAAACATTTTTGTGACATTTTACGTTAATAACCAGTTTAGCTTGAGCCCTGCAATTACTCATAATATTATTAAATTATAAATATAGGTTACTTACCGATGAAAGTTATGCTAAGTTATGCTGTCTTTTAGAGAGCTGGATTTTCTAGACAATTTCCCACACCACTCAACAAGAACTCTTTTTTTTTTTATTTATGCGGAAATGGTTTTAAAAGGTTTCAAAATAACCGCGTGTGCAGAGCTCCAATAACTGATCAAAACTAAAATGGTCACTTATATTGTCATCTGGCATAAGTTCAATTTATATATGTGTCGTCAGCCTGAGTCGCCCGTATGAGCAGTCAAGAGGCTGTATAGTCATTGTTCTATAAGGTGTAACGGAAAGGAGTGGTCATATTTTAAAAACTGCTTCTGACTATGGGAAATTGGGAATGAACCACTTTTTACCCGACTACGAACTAAAAGGAGGGTAACGTTTTTTTAGAGTTTGTATGTTCGTATGTTTGTACGAGTATGTATAGTTCTACAGCACGCCTTGAAGCTTAAACGGCTAGATGAGTTTGACTGTCGAAGTGACATAGGCTATTTGAATTTAAAAACAAACAAGATGGCAGCCGTCATTAGGTTAGTGAGGTAGTATTTTTTGTGACATGATCAATTGATCCTGTGGTGCTTAGACTATGAAAGGTTATAGACGGATCGTCAGTGGTCACTAAATGAAGCAGGATCGTTAAAATGTGTGAGTGACCTTGACGAACTTAACGATGACGTATCGGCTTCTCATTTTGTCTATGTGAGCTTATGCGTGTACAGATACAAGCCGGCTTCTCATTCTGGTACTTCAGATTGCTGGATTTTGACACTCCGTCTATAACCTTTCATAGTCTAAGATGTGGTGTACCAAAATTGAAAATTTTCAAAAAAACCCGAGTATATGAGGATAGAAGAGATACCTATCTATAATTTCTTTTATTCCTTAGAAACATTGATATCAAATAGGTTTTGAACCCACAATCATTAAAGATATTATTTAATTGAAAACGTAACAACTAGCGAGATAAGAATTTCGTTTGTTTAAATATTAATTAAATCTTATCGTATTTTTATTAATTTTCTAAGAATGGTTGAACTTTTCGTTCAAAACATTACGCTTTATCCGGACATAGCTACAAAAAATTAATTATTGTATTATTACGACACAAGTGATCTTATTATGTGTAATGAACAGTGAAAATGAAAATATGACCACTTTACGGATGATGCAGTTAAAGGTCATTCGGGAAACCACCATATTGTTTGTAAAAATAAGGAATGGTCCTGCTGTTATTATTTTTTCCTTTTGACCTTAGTTTTTTTTTTACTAGGCACTAATAAACTAATTTTTTTCCTTCCGTCTGGTTCAAAAACAAAACAATTGAGTGGTCCAATCTGTCAGTTGAGACAAGATTGTTTTAAAAGACTCATCGCGGTCAGGGCAACTGAAATAACACGTGGGTCACAGTCAGTAAGAGTTTGAAACTCTTCCAATCTGCGCGCGGGAAAAGTAATCTGATGCGATTTATTATACTTCTCAAAATGATTGAAGACTGATAATATAGGTAGCAGTCATTAAAATACTCATGTTTAGCAGTAAACATCTCTTATTCGTCTTATGTTTGAACATTTCTCATGAACTGCCCTACTTACAAAATTATTCATCAAAATCGTTAATAAATTCGTTTACCTGTATGTTAATACCTCAATTATGTCATTGTTCATCGTTATAGTTCACTCGTCACCGAGTTAACTATGAGAAGTCTATAGCCGTGACCGTAGCATGACTGTAAGTCAAGGTGCCAAATAAAACAAAAAAGCATCAAAGTTATTTATAAGTAGTTAAAATAACTTAAAAATAACTTCGATGCTTCTTTGATATTTTGTGGTCTTTATCTTTGACAGCATCGAGCAGTTTTCCTTACCGATAAGGAAAACCATATGCTAAATTAATACTAAAATTGGAATTTGGGAAATACTCTAATTCGTTTTGATTTTTAACCCTAGAAAGAAACCTAATCATATATTTTCTACGCATTTTGATTCACATGGTCTTAGTATATTATATCAAAATTGGTGAGACTACAAATACGAAACCACAGTGCATGCGTCAGGCACAAAATTTTAGTTTTATACGGAAGATTAAAATGTAGTTAAAGGTATTACGTTACGTGGGGTATACTGAAAGTTTCTGGATCCTGATCACTTACAGAAAAATAATAAAAAAAAAAAACACAATTTTATGAAATTCGGAAATGGAAATCTTTGGGAACAGAGACTGTCATGTTTTTCATTGTGGCGTCCTTTCGACAATTGGGTGCCGCTACCAAAATGAATTTAACTCGTGAATATTTTCGTTCAATGATTTTTTATGATTTTCGCTGTGGCTAAGGTCAACAAGAGAGTTGCCAGAAACTTCAACTGGCATTTGATGAGGAAGCACCATGTCGCAGCTCTGTGTATTTGTGGTTTGGAAAATTTAAACGTGGACGTGGTCATCTCTATGACAAGTTACGTGAAGGTCGGCCGGCGACTGCGGTTACAGATTCTTATATTGATACCGTACGACAACTTCTTGAAAGTGACAAAAAAATTACTTGTCAGCAAACTTGTACTTTGTAAGGCATTTTAATGAGCCAAGTCCAAAACATTTTACATGTGCATCCGAAGGTTTGGAAGCTTTGCACTCGATGAATATCGCATGACTTTACGGAGGACCAGAAACGACTACGTGTCCAGTGGTGCCGTAAAATGAAAAAAAAGATGAAAGGAGCCCCAGTCATTAGCTATGTATAATATCGTGGCAGGTGCCATAACCTGGGTGCTTTGAACCCGAAAGAAAAAGCCAGTCGGCAGAGTGGGTCTTTCCTTTTGAAGATTTGCCGACGAAAGTTAAGAAAAGTCGAAGCATTGTTAGAAAAATGGTTGCTTCTTTTTTCGTCAAATCAGGACAATACACTACAGTATCGCTTGAAGATCAAAGGACAGTGACTGCAGATTGGTAAGCAAACACTTGCTTACCCAGAGTCTTAGAAAAATTTCGTGAAAAGCGTCCTCGAAGCAATGTCTTCCTTCACCACGATAACGCATCCTCACATTCCGCTAAGGTAACGGAAGCGCATTTGAAGGCTTCAAATGTCGAACTGATGATGCATCCGCCTTACAGTCCGGACCTCGTACCCTGCGACTTCTTTTTGTTTCCAAAAATTAAAGACAAACTTAGAGGCAGACGTTTTTCGAGCCCTGAATCGGCGGTGAATTCGTTCCATGAAGCCATTGAAGAAGTCTCTAAGGAAGACTGGTCCAACTGTGTTGTACAATGGTTTCAGCGAATGTAAAAATACATTAATTGCGAGGGAATATACTTTGAAAAACACTACATGTATCATAGTCTCATATCTAGTCTTATTTATCAGAATCCAGAAACTTTCAGTATGCCCTAAATATATTTAAATGAAATAATAATTGTAACAGTCTCATTATAAAGATTTTTTATTTCACTAAACAAAACGAAGAACTTCAACAATTTTTAAAAAAGTCACGAAATTTGTATTCGTTTTTTTTATTTGTCTTTATTCCAGTCATAGCACAGCTTTTTTTTTTTTTTGGGGGGTGGGAAATCATCTCATGACTTCTTCCGCTCTAGGGTGGAGCGGAAGGGCGTGTCAGACTCTTACTGACTAAAACCCACCCCTGTTCCTCCCTGCCCTACGTGCCCGGGGGCGAGGTAACTCTTTCGAATTTATCCTCCACCCCCGGGCAGGCATTGGCCGTGGCAGGCCCCGTCCTTTGCTGACAACTCTTTGAGGCGCGCGTGGAACACTACGCGCCGTCGACTCTCGGGCCTGGTGCTAATCGGACGGCGAGTTACCCACTACTCGCCGTCCGCAGGCCCGGGTCTACGGTGGCCGGAGATCGTCTCGCAGCCCTGTCGTCTCCTGCGACGGCTGCTGCTGAGGGCGCTAGGGCGACTCTGCCTCTGTTGAGTCTCCCTAACGTGTGCCGCCTCCCTCTTCGCGAGCATTACTGCTTCGCAGAAGGAGGAGACGGCCCCCCATTCCCTCTCGCTCCGTACCATGGCCTGAACCAGGGCACGGCGCGAGAGGTCGCTGCCGCCTATCGCATCCACGAGGACACGGCGGTGTTCTGCCCAGGCGGGGCAAACCTCCACCGTATGCTCCACCGTGTCCTCTGGGTGATCCTCGCAGTGGAAACACGCAGGGGTCACCTCCGCCTTGATCCAACACAGGTACCTCCCGAAACAGCCATGTCCGGTGAGGACCTGCGTCAGGCGGAAGGTGAGGGCGCCATGGCGCCTCTCCAGCCACTCCTCAAAGAGGGGCACTACCGCCTCGATGGTGGCGTGCCCAGCGCTGGGTTGCGACAGTCGCTCTCTCCATGTCACCATGAGATCCTGCCGGAGCTCTGTCCGCCGAGCCGCGAGTTGTCGCGGCAGCTGAGTTTCGCCCCGACGTTTAGCCTCCTCGCGCCACTCATACAGGTGCGCGAGGATTTTTGCCTCCAGATCCCACGGTGACAGTCCGGCAAGGAGGCTCGCTGCCTCACGGGAGACCGTGCGGTATTCCCGGATGATGCGGATCGCCATAACCCTCTGGGCCGCGTTCATCTGGCGCGTTGACCGCTGCCTCAATGAACGCGCCCACACCGGTGCCCCGTAGAGGGCCATGGACCGCACGATCCCCGCGTAGAGCCTCCGGCAGGAGGCGTTTGGCCCCTTCAGATTGGGTAGGAGCCGCTTCAAGGCGGCCCCGGCCCTGTCCAATCTGGGAGCCAAACGTCGAAAATGCTCGACGTAGTTCCACCGGCTGTCGAGGACAAGTCCCAGGTACTTCATCGTACCCTCGACGCCGATGCGAACCTCTCCTACCGTGATCTGGGAACCCGCCGGTGGCTCGTTCCGATAGCCATGAAAGCACATGGCCTCGGACTTGTGCAATGCCACCTCGAGTCCCAGTTGCCGGATCCTCTCTATGACTGTCGCAACCCCGCGTGTCATACGGTCGGCCGCCGCCTCGTGCGACCACCCCTGCGCTAAGACTAGCGTGTCGTCAGCGTAGCACACTACGCTGACGCCAATGGGGAGGTCGCAGCGCAGCACCCAGTCGAATCCGATGTTCCACAAAGGCAGCCCCAGGACCGATCCCTGTGGAACACCGCACGACATCTCTCGCCGGTTCCATTCTCCCTGATGACCGGGGTAGATGACGGCTCTGTCCGTCAAATACGCCTCGACTACGCGACGGAGGTAGGGCGGCACCCGGTGATACCGGAGTGCCTCCACTATGCAACTCCAGGGCAGGGTGTTGAAGGCATTGGAGATGTCCAGAGACACCGCCAAGACGACCCTGCCCCGGGCAACTGCATCCCCCGTCGTGAGGTCATAGCACAGCTACGAGTAACAATGAATTTAATTATCCTTAATCTACCTGAAACCATTTAGGCACCAGTTGCTATTAGGTTCTCTTTTTATCCTTACTGCATGATGCATATTATGTACTCTTTATTCATATTTTTGAGAGGCAATTTGTATAGTAAGTATTTTTATTAGTAATCATTCTTTTATTAAGATTCTTTCGCGAGCGTCTCCACGTCATCCTGGTTTTCATGGTCTCACACCACTGTTAATGTCTTCATGAAAAAAATTGTCAAATGAGTATTATTTTGAATTAATTTTTTTTTATCTCCATGGTAGATAGATTTTTATTGAACACCATTAATATAAATTGAATAAAACAAACAGACTGAAGCCCAAAACTTATAAATCTAAGAGAAAACCAAAGTCTTAAAAGTCACTCTATTGATTAATCAATTAGGCGTCATTTTGACCCACCAGGTGCTAACGTCGCAAAATAAGTGAGACTTATCTTAGTGAAAAACACGCCTTGGGAGAGCTCCAGATCATCACTGTGGTGTCCTAAACGTACTACCTACTCGTGATTTGCTTGCTAGATCAATAATTATTCATAAACGCTTGCGTCAATTTTACGCAGATTACCTTTTAAGGGTTAAAGTAACCGGAGCTTAAATCAGCCTATTTATTCTTTGTTTATGAAGTTATTGCATTATTTTGGCTGACATCACAGCCAATATTTGTACCTACGATTTGATAAGAATCTTTTGCAAAACAGGACCTTCTCTTTTAAGACCGCCCTTTAATCGAATTTATAAAATAACCATTGATCTGATTTTTTTTCTTTTACTCGAGTCGATATAGCTATAACGTTCTATTATGTGGCCTTATCAACTGCAGAGTCAGTAACGTCCATACGGTCCTTAAAAGTAAATAAGTAGGTGATACTGCCAGAATTGTGTTAATACGAGAGTAAATCAATAAAAAAGGAAATAATAAATCAATAATAGTAAATCAATAAATAATCATTAAAGAGAAGCTGGAATCTGACAGGCTTTATTCATATGCAATTTCGGGAATTCCCGTCATAAAATTTACTTATAAAGTGACGCGTATTTTGTATCTACTTAGTCCAATCCACAGAACATAGAGGTGTCACAGCGGCTGCTGCAAGAGGTGGTATTGTCAATAGAGAAAACCTAGCATGTCACTGTTTCGTGACATGACGCGTATAGAAACTGACGGTTTCGAACGGCGGCGTCCTCGACAGAAGTATTGCTTTCAACGTTTTTTCGGCATTGGTTTAGCGTTTATAATATCCTTATAGCAATATCCTTTTTCGTGTTTTAGCTAAGGTAAGCAGGTTTTATGTTTAATTTCATTTAAATTGGTTAAATGGCTTAGGCTTACATCGATGGGGCGGAAGGTTCTTTAATGGCGACCGCGTACCGGTAGATGTAGCGTTGGTGGGAGGGCCCCACAAGGTGAACTGAAGACCTAGTGTCGGTCGCGGGAATCTGCTGGATGCGAGATGCACAAGTCCGGTTGATGTAGCGACACTTATGTGAGGCCTATTTTCAGTTGCGGCCGTATTTTGGCTGAAATCATGAAACGGTTTAAACGTGAAATAATATATTTAGCATTTATTATTAGTTAAGATGCCGTCTCTAGACGCTGACCTGCGCGGTGATTCCCTACTCTGTGGTCCAATCCTCAGCTGCCAAAAAATATAAAAATTCTTAGATCAAAGATCACGACCTAAAACAATAAATGAATGACGAAAGAAAAGGATGAATTAATTAAAAGAAGCGTAATAAATTATCAATAGCTTTGATGATTGATATTTGTTATGACAAAAATAAAGTCTCCCGCAGACAGGCGCGATAGCCCAAAATTCGTACTGAAATTGTTGTCGCATCGCTTTTTATGGTGATTAGGACAGGCAATCTATTTAAACGAAGATAAAAATAAGGGCCTCATCGTATAATAATTGACCCGTATTTGTTAACCTTATGAGTGAACTATGTCGTAAGTCAATGTGATATGAATAAGGTCTGGACTCCACCAAAGCCGAGACAAGACGTAAGTAGAGGAGATGTGTTGTAAGCAATCAATAGAAGCTTGTTATTTACACATCTGGTGTCTGCTTAGCTTCGGTGGATACGGTTGAGCAGACTGGAGAGGTAATGGCTCATGATTCCAGCGCGATCAAGACACAGAGACGTCCGCTGGGCCTTGAAAGCAGGTAGCAGCACTTAAAGTGACATTATATTAGTGATAGAGATTGTCAAAAAGTATAAAGGAACATACTCAAAGAAAGTGTCACGTGTTAATCACAAACATACTACCTAGATTAAAACCCGAGACTCAATAGATCCAGATTATAATGTTTATACACTCGTAAGGGGGTTCAATGGTATACCTGTTCTAATGATCATTTACAATTTTCGATTAAAATAAAAATGCAGTTTAGAATACGTCTGCGCTGTCGTTTCGGTAAAACCCAACCCACGCAATATTAGGGGACTTCAAAAACGAGGCAGTTCTAGTAGATTCCCAAATATTACATGGATAGAAATGCAGGGCTGAGCGATAGGATTCACTGGAGCACTCATACCATACCCACAATTTTTTTTTGTTAGAGTGCAATGCACCCAAATTCAAGGTCGCTCAGCGCGCTTTGGAGCGGGCTATGTTAGGAGTTTCTTTGAAGGATAAAATCAGGAATGAGGTTGTCCGGAAAAGAACCAGAGTAACCGACATGTCTTGCAGAAGAAGCAAACTGAAGTGGCAGTGGGCTGGTCATGTTTGTCGAAGGACCGATGGGCGATGGAGCAGACGAGTCCTGGAGTGGAGACCGCGTATCGGCAAGCGTAGTGTGGGACGTCCTCCAGCTAGATGGACCGATGACCTTAAGAAGGTGGCTGGGATAGACTGGATACGGAAGGCGGAGGACAGGGTGTTGTGGCGTAACCTGGGAGAGGCCTATATTCAGCAGTGGACTGCGATAGGCTGAGGTGATAGTGCAATAAATTATCAAATGACTTCCCCGCTTTAGGTGAATCGGGAGAGCGTGTCAGACTCTTACTGGCTAAAACCCACCCGGGTTCCTTCAGTTTCCTTTTCCGTTCAGGCTGCCATGACTCTCTCGAACACCCTCTTTTTTTCCTTGAGCCTGGTCACTAACAACTTCTAGGGGAGCCATTAAAACAAATTTGTCAGGACTTATTGCGTTTTGATGTGCTGGAAAAGATTCCAACTAAATGGTCACCCTACAACGGTTGGGCGACATTACAGTCGCAAACTTTTTGACCTGACAGCTGTCGCATAAATTTTTATTCCCTAGCCGATACTTAGGAGCCAATGTAAAAAAAATAGTTCTAATATCAGGTTTCAGTGTTTTTGTCTGCATTAAGCCTATCGCTTTCTCAGTGTATTGACTGCCTTGTGGCTACACCATGTGCCTTAAGTATTGATAAGCATTATTTTTTTCAATTTGCTTTATTTTAATTACTATAAATTATAATATTGTTGTTCCTCGCGCGATACGATAGAGTCTTACTGCAGTTGTTGTGTTAACCATCAGTGGACGTATCAGAGACTAAACATTAAAAAAAAAATTAAAACAAAATAATTGACATCTGCCTGTAAATTATAACAATCTTAGCACGATAATTTCATTATATTGAGAAATAAAGTTTATTGTTTAGTAATGTTGCTGCACAGTGAAGTAGGTCTGAAACTGCTTTGGTGTTCCAGGGTTTGCCCATAATTTGATAGTGATTGGCGATCTTATCGACATTTCGTTAGTAATACGTAGGTAATTTACCCGAAGCTCGCAAAACAAGATATTTAACCTGAATGTATGCACGTCAAAATTCTTCTGATGACGTTCGAAACAAGTCCGCTTGATTCTTTACATTAAAATAGATACATTAATAACAAAAGCTTCCATTTTTGGTTATATTTTTTCTTAGGTATATAATTCCTTATAAAAGTGACCCTCACTAATCTGTGTTCTTTAAATAAGATGTTTGTTAGCTCAAAGACAGTCGTTTTGTGCGGTTAAGATGCATACCTGATCATTTTCCTTATTGAATATTAAGATTGTGATAAATTTTCGACTCTAAAAAAAACTACACGTTTCAGTGAAAAGTGTTAAACATCAGTGAATTTAAAAAAAATGCAAGCCGCATTAATTATAGTATTTGTGATTATAACAAAAACTGCATCACAATCATGTCAATATGACATCAGTGTGGGACTAAAAGACCGGTCATATAAAGGCGTGAAATATCTGGACGGTGAATATTATGTGGATAACAAAACTCAGTTGGAAAGAGGATGTATTTGCATGAAGGAAGCATGTGTAAGAAAATGTTGTCCACACGGGCAAGCGTACAACCCGTCACCGTACGTCAGGGCCTGTGTACCTGAACCACATAAGTTCCATTTACCAGTATATGAAGGTCATAATAAGTTACCAATGAAAGGATTCAATGCTTCAAAAAACTTTCACTTTGTACATGGAAAGATGGCATGTTTCAAAGCGAAAAATGAGCTGCGTCTGGTTTTGCACCAATATGAGGGAAGCATCCGTATGTTGACGGTGAGATATTTTTCTTTTATTACCAATTGCGTAAATAAGAATGTTATTATTAACAGTACATTTTGAAGCAAGTAAATAAAATTTCGTTAAAAAAAATATACTAAAAATGCGGATTTACATGCAACTGCGAGGTTGTTTTGTAAATACGACAGAAACCCTCGCAATATTAGGGGATTACAAGAACACTTTACTATATGAACGAAGACAAAAATTGATGATGTAGATGTGACTAAGGTCTAATTGTAAAATAATTTATCGATATTTATTAACCTTAGAAGTGATGTATGTCATAAGTCAATGGGATGTGAACAAGTCCCGGACGCCTCAAAAAGACGTAAGGAGGAATTTAGGAGAACTATAAGAATAAGGAAGTTCTTGTAGATCCCCCTTATTTACGTTGACAGAAACGCAGGATTCGGCGATAGCATTCACTAGTGCAGTCATACCTACTATGGCTGACATTTCTATCCTGAAACGAAGTTGTAATTTCTTATTTCGTTTCGTCGCGCGTCGTGCTGAAAAAGTTTGCAACTTCATGGTCGCCCTACCGTTACCTGTCAGGTGTCACATATATTTTTATTCCCTAGCCGATAATAAGGAGCCAATTAGTTCTAATTTCGGGTTTCAGTTGGTGTTCGGATCCGCATTAAGTCTGTCGCGTTCTCAGTGATTAGCCGCCTTGTCACTACACTAAGTGCCGTTTTTATAATTATTTTATTTTAAATTAGCTGGTTTTATTAATTAATTAAAATGATAAGATTACTATTTTTTCGCGATGAGATCGTGTCTTTCTTTCGTTAGGAAGTAGCGATAAAACTACTATTGTCTTGGCCATCAGCGGACGTACACGACTAAATTTTTTATTATTAAAAGATTAGAACTGACCTCTGCTTGAAAATTATAACAATCTTAGTACCGGAATTTCATTATTTTGCATAATTAAGTTCATTGTGGAAGTGATGACTGAAAATATTAATATTGTTAATGTTGCTTTTTAACAAATATACGTTATAAATAGGATTCAAAGTGTAAAGTTATCAACTTAGTAAATTTATGAGAACTAAGTTCCGTAGTATCTTTTAAATACGATGACCAATTTTCTTTATTGAATTAATTATAATCTGTGAGACGATAGACCGTTTTTAGTAAGAATAAATAATCCTCAAATATTTTGTCAATCGATATTATAAACCACCGCTTGATATCTTAATGAGTGCGAAGACGGAGTAATTGCATTGACCTGTAAATAGTAGGAATGTTGGCGTAGGTCTGAAACTGCGTTGGCGTTTAGGGTTTGCCCATACTTTGATAGCGACTGAAGAACTTATGGCCACTTCGTCATTAGTACGTAGGTAATTTATTGTTGTCCTGTCATTCTCGGACTGCATAGAAAAGAAAGAGATGCCCGACGACATAATGCTTACAATTTATTCTTTTTAGAAACTCAAAACTGAATTGATTGAAAAACTTTTTTACAAAAAAAAATAGAACTGATTTCCAAAGAAAGTGCAAAATAACTTTAATTTCGGAAGTCGGCGTTTCCGGTTTTTAGTCTTCGTTTATTGACACCGACTTCCGAAATTAAAGTTATTTTGCACTTTTTTTGGAAGTCGTTTCTAAATTTTTTTGTAAAAAGTTTTTATTTTTTATTTTTAGTTGAGGTTCCCCATTAAATTGTGTTGTGGTTCCCCATTAAATTGTGTTAATACTGCATAGACATATGATCGCAGCAATCGCAGTTGATTTGCTGTCGTTTTTTAAAGAGTTCCGTTGTCTGTCTCCGAAACACATCATCAGATTTATATGAAATTTAAATGGGACTATTTCGAAATAAAGTCCTTTCAAACAAAAAAAGAATTTTGCAAATCCGTATATATATGACGGAGTTATGCCCGAACATATACAGGGTGTAACGGAAAGGTGTGGTCATATTTTAAAAACTGCATCTGCCCATCTATATGAACAACTTTCTTCAAGAAAACCTGAAGAAATTTAAAAATAAATTGTTTACTCCCATACAAATATTGGCTGATGATAACTTTGATGATGATAACTTTGCATGGAAAGTCCATTAAAGTTGTTCATTTCCATGGGCAGAACCGGTTCTTAAAATATGACCAAACCTTTCCGTTATACCCTGTATATAAAAAAAATAATAATAAATAAAAAAATACAGACATCTGAATTGATAAAACCGACTTCACAAAGGACACTGGCTCCTTTGTGATGTCGGTTAAAAATCTAAAACAACAATGTTTCGCGATTATTATTTCATTCGATTTATTATTAGTTATAAATTTTACTGACGACGTACGTTGGTTAATAATACGGGATATTTTTTGAAAAGGTCAAAGCAGTTAGAGGTAAGATTGACGATCATTTCTAACGAGGATTTTATTTTTAATCATGTTTCGTAAACAACAAAAATCTCAGAAATATATATTTAAAATCAACATATATTTTTAGATAAACTAGATATTAAAATTCAATGTGCCGCACGTCAAAATTATTCTGATGACGTTCGAAACCAGATCGTTTGATCGATAAATTAAAGAGCTTTGATTTTCGGAAATCGTTTTTCGGTATCAATAGCCTTATAAAAGTGTCCCTCACCAAACTGTCCTCAGAGACATTCGTTTTGTCCGGTTTAAAAGCATTATCTTTTTCCTTATTGAATACTAAGATTGTTATAATTTTTCGTCCCGAAACAGAACTCTAAAAGTTTCAGTGAGAAATGTGTTAAAATATCAGTAAATTAAAATTGATATTAAAAAATGCTAGCTGCATTTATTATAGTTTTTGTGATTATAACTAGAACTGCATCACAACCATGTGAATTTGAAAATAGTGTGGAACTAAAGGACCGGACATACAAAGGCGTGAAATATCTGGGCGGTGAATATTATATGGATAACAAAACTCAGTTGGAAAGAGGATGTATTTGCATGAAGGAAGCATGTGTTAGAAAATGTTGTCCACACGGGCAAGCGTACAAGCGTGACATCAAGGCCTGTGTACCTGAACCGTATAAGTTTCACTTATCAGTACACGACGGTCATAATAAATTTCCAATCAAAGGATTTAATGCTACAAAAAACTTTCACTTTGTATTTGGAAAGATGGTATGTGACGAGCAGAAAAATGAGTCCCGTGGGATTATGAGTGACATTGCAGGAAGCATCCACATGCTGACGGTGAGATTTTTTTCTTTCATTACTAATGATGTGGAGGCATGTTATTATAGTAGTGCATTATGAGGCAAGTAAATAAAAATTAATTTTCAATTTATTGATTTTATTTTGCACGATTCGTGAGATCGATCGCGGATTTTTTTTCGCGTGCCGTGTTCAATTTTTGCCGTGCGTTTTTGTCTTCCTTTTTTATTTTTTTTTCTTTCTCTTTTTTTGTGAGTGGTTTTTTGTTTATACAGGATGTAACGGAAAGGTGTGGTCATATTTTAAGAACTGCATCTGCCCATCAATATGAATAATTACTTTCTTCAAGAAAATCCGAGGAAATTCTAAAAAAAAATGTTACCTCCCATACAAATATTGATCAGCTGATGATAACTATGTATCGAAAGTACAATTTTTTTTTTGGGAATTTTATATTTTTTCTTAGAGAAAGTTGTTCATTTCCATGGGCAGAACCGGCTCTTAAAATATGACCACACCTTTCCGTTACAGCCTGTATATTGTCTACATAATCTTTGTAACTAACAAAGATTTTATTTTGAATGAAATATTTGTAAAAAAATGGTTCGGATTTTATTAAAATAGTTGCGTTTTATTTTTCTTTCTTTTTTAGGGTTCTGTACCCAAAAGGTAACCAACGGGACCCTATTACTAAGACTCCACTGTCCGTCCGTCTGTCAGCGGGCTGTATCTCTTGATCCGTAATAGGTAGACAGTTGAAATTTGTACAGAATATGTTCCCCTTAAGGGTCTACTAACGGCCAAGTGGCGCCCTCATTGAATAAAAAATCATAGCATAGCCTAGAAAACAAATATTAAAGAATCTAACGTCACGATTGTTACAAATAGGATTAAGTATTTTTACGTTGTTAAAACAAGTCTCAAAATGTTTCGTATCCAAAGTAGTAAGCAAAAGTGTCAAAACGGCCTTTTTTGGATTCTTTAATATTTATTTTCTATGCTGTGCTACGATTTTTTATTCAATGAGGGCGCCACTTGGCCGGTAGTACAGCCCTAAATGGGGAAGCCCACTTTAATTTTTTTTTTTTCTGTTTTTTGTTATAGCGGCAACAGAAATACACATTCTGAGAAAATTTCAACTGTCTACCTATTGGATCATGAGATTTAGCAAAAACAAAACCCAAATCAAACATGTTTTTAGAAACGTTTTTTTTTGTTTTTTTTTTTTCAGTTTATGGTACGGAATCCTTCGTGTGCGAGTCCGATTCGCACTTGGCTGGTTTTTCCTCTTTTTTTTGTGACTGGTTTTTTGCATAAATAGTGATGGTAATTGTTTTCTTCGTTTTATACTTTTTAATTCGTACCTTATACTTGGAAGAACTTAGATGCTGAAAAAAAAATCAATATTATAGGTACTGTACTTACTTAGTTTGAGTAGCGTGAACACTGAGCGCCTAGCTCGTCTGCCGAAGGTGGCAGAGAACATTATTTAATAGGCCGAGTTATTTAAATTTGAACCATGCAATAATAATTATCTCTGGTTTTTTTCTTGAATCATGTATTAATTAAACTTAGCTCTTCTAATAATAAAAATAAACTGGCCAAGTGCGTGTCGGAATTTGCACATTTAGGGTTTCGTACTAAATGAGGGAGTTTCCAAGAAAAAAATCTGATTTGTCAATATATTGGTATTTGTTATATATCTACTAATAAACATTATAAAAATATAGTTTTGTTTACTCAATTAGCTCTAAACAACGATACCCCATTTGATGGGTTAAGTCACTCTCCACTAAAAAACATTATAAAAAAAAATGTCAATTTGTTTGGCTTTGGGTCAACAAGATGCTTATACTGTGAACATTTGGAGACTGTAGCTCCAACTGTTTGACTGTAACACCTGTATGACAGACAACGGACGGACAGACAGACGGACACGTGAGTCACGCGAGTGACAGCAAAAGGGCTCTTATCTCTTTTTAGTTGTTATACCCCAGAAGTAAAAACCCCAATAACATGGAACGTGGAATTTAAACATAGTCGTAATTGGAGAACACCAAAACGTCATCTAGGTATTTTTCGTTTTTGTTCAGTTTTTAAAAAAGTGCTGAAGCAATTTCGATAAAATTTATATGGGACCACCTCAGGAGTATATTCTTTCGGATAAAAAAGAATTTTGAAAATCGGTCCTCAATTGACAGAGAAATCGGTGGACATACATAAAAAAAAAACATACATACAGTCGAACATAGAACGTCCTCCTTTTTCGAAGTCGATTAAAAAATGTGCCGCAGCAGCTGTAGCAGCTGGATGAGTGTTGCCGAAAACCGAGCTGAATGGCGTGCAATTGGAGAGGCCTATGTCCAGCAGTGGACTGCTATATGCTGATTATCATGATGATGATAGCTTAATTTTTGGTTTAATTCCCCTGGTTTGTTTTCTTGAGGTTGAAAATTCATCAGATGACTTTCTCCTGCTCTAGATGGACCGGGTATCTGACTCTTACTGATTATGTTCTTGTGGGAAATAAAGATTTTTTCAACCTAATATGATATACGAAACACAGACTAGACCTACTGTGTTGTTAGCTATAACTACCCCTTCAAAATAGTTATATTACAACCACAACGGATAATGTAACATGGTTCCGAGTTCTGAGGTTCTGTGTGTGGATAATTATTTATTTATTAATAACTGAGCAATGCACAAAACAATATATTTTCTACCGTGATACTTTATACTGTTTCAATGATCATTCAAAGGACCAACTAATATATACATAGCTGGTCGATACAACTTATTGAAATCAATTAAAGGTCATCCACATTCTTATTTCTAACCAGTTTCACTTATTTTGAACTTCAGTCTCTAGTATTTGGAGTTAAGAACCTGTCAAATCCTACTGTAATGCCGTGGTTTCATCATTTCGGTCGAAAGATGTCCACTGCTGGACATAGGCCTTCCCCAAATGTTCAGGCTAGTAGTGTTTGAAAAAATACTTAAATGCACCTTCAAATTATGATGTGAATCGAGGCTAAGTTATTTCCTTCACTCGACTCAACCTCGCCTTAGCATCCATCAAAATCAAATTTAACAGTTAGGTATTTCTTGTTTAACGTCGAGTCGTCAGTTTTTTCTTTTGTCATGACGACCGCTTCGAGTCGATAGAAATTACAAACATACGTTACAATCTCGTATCTATTGGATGAAAGTCACAAATTTGTAATTATATAAGTATTACAAAAATTATAATTATTAATAATTGGTGACTAACAAAAAATATATTTAATCCGTCAGTTGGATTACCAAAAACTATTAGATACGTTTTTTTTTTGTCACGCAAATAAAAAAGAAGGACGATACAGTGTGTTGAAATTTCGCGTGACGTCACATTTATGTAGAAAATGTAGCACTTTTTACCTACAAGTGGCGAAACAAGCTCCCACTTCTGCCCGGGGGTTAAGGATAAATTCGAAAGAGTTACCTCGCCCCTGGGCATTCAGGACAGGGAGGATCAGGGGTGGGTTTTAGTCAGTAAGAGTCTGACACGCCCTTCCGCTCCATCCTAGAGCGGGAGAAATCATGGGATGATTTCCCACACCCCAAAAAAAAAAAGCTCCTACTCCTGAATTTTGATGCCTTTTAAGTTTCTCATTTTTTATTGATTGGGCAAAGAAAAAAATACATATCCTTTATTATTCCTGTATTTGATAACCTTACTTTTGGACTAAATTAGAATTATTAGTGGAATCATCCCTATAGTTTGTGATTTGTTACCATAATTCAGAGATTTTGGCTTTGACATTTTCGGAAATTATATCACTTCACAAAGTCAAAGTTGTTGTCTGTTGTGCAAGACTAGAAATATATTTTGAGTAGCTATCGATACATTCAATGTATGTGTCATCCTATTAGCGTTAACATGCCCAGTTTAGTTTAATTTCGTAAATTAAAATATATTTGTTCATTTTACTGTTGTACCTTGTTTAAGCGAGTTGTACACCAAGAACTAAGCTAGCTAGCTCGCATAGCTTTAGTAATTTTTCATACTAGTGTGCAGACCCTAAATTTTATCAAAGTACATAATAATAAAAATGCATTGTAAGATTTTCAACGAAACAGTGTTTAGGAAAGCGGGCATAATCTATGTGAGTATGAAAAATTATCTCAACTTGTGTCATCAACACAATCATTTCAGCCGAAAGACGTCCACTGTAGGACATAGGCCTCCCCCAAGTGTCGTCACAACGACCGGTCCTGATGTGCGTCGCAGCTATCGAATTCCCGCGTCCCTCACCATTCATCGGTGCACCTTGTGGAAGGCCTTCCAACGCTGTGTCTTATAGTAAGCGGTCGCCATTTCAGATCCTTTCAGCCCCATCGACCATCAGTTCTGCGAGCAATGTGCCCTGCCCTGTAAGCTAACCTCTATATTTTAAGTCATTTCGTCCACTCGACTCAACCAAATAGACAGTTATAGGCTGATATTTAATAATACATTCAGTTACTGTCGATCATTAACCGAGGATATTTTTAAGTTCTTATGACGACTGAGTCGGTTGGAATGCAAGCTAGGCTATATTGTAAGTTCCTTCAAAAGGACTTAGAACATAGCCTAGCTTGGCCTTTACTCCTGGTGTGCAACTGTCCTATCACGTTTTAACTGTCACCCTACGGACCTGACCCACTGTTTACACTCTCTAGTTACTAGCCACAATGTTGCTTCACTTTCGATTAATAAATTTTAACGCCACGCGAAATTTGACTGGTCAGTCTCGCTCAGAACTCGATACTGTCGTGTGTGCTCAATATTTTGTTACTTTTTAGTTTTACTATATTAAAACAGTGAAACCGGCGACATTTTCCGGGTTATTTTTAGATGTATTAAGTTTCTGTGGAGTGTGAGAAATAGTGTCAATTGTTTAACTAAAATTAGTTTTGGGAAAGACGGACAAACATTTTTTTACGTATATTTTGTATGGTTTTTTATTTTTTTTTTATTTTAGGATTATATTAATATGGACTAATAGATTACTTTAAACTGAGAAAAATAATATATAAAAACGCGTAACAAAACAACTCATGTGACGTAAGGAGCCTTCGTGGGATAAAAAAAAGAACAACACGTAACTCGGTCAACGTTAAATAAATATATTTTAAATAGAGAAAGGGTGTGGGTAGGTCTGCAGTCACAATTTTAGTATTCCCTGGGAGATAGCACGCTACTGCCCTGGCTCAGCCTTGGTGTCTTGGGGAAGCCACGTTGCGTTGCCCCGGAGGTGTTGGTCGACAGGAACCAGGATGGCCCGGCTGGCAGCTGGTCTAGCCGGCTCGGAGACGGCCTGCTGAGGCCACGCGGGTAACTGAATACCCGGCGTGGAGCGTGCCACCGACTCGTAGGTCGTCAGGGCCCGGAAGGCGACGGCCGGCAGGTACCACGCGGCAAATCAGCACCCGGCGTAGTGCGAGCCAACGTGGCGAGCAGCCTGGTGGCGGCGGCACGATGTTTTGCGGCGGGATGGCTGCGATAGGGTACGATGTAGGTGGTGCTCGGAGCTTAGAGCACCAAATCTTTCCTCCGATGCTAGGAATCCAGATGTGGGAATCCGGATCTGGGACCCTGGGAACAATGTCCAGCGTGTCAAGGATGGATGATAAGCTTCTCCGCTGATTTTGACACCTAGGCATGAGCAAAGCGGCTGTACGTGCGCTAACAAGTGTGGTTGTCAAAATCAGACGGAGTTTACATTGGTGAGGAGGAAAAGCATGATGACATTCAAGAGCAGCAGCAGCCACGCGCAAGTCAGCATGTACATAGCTAAGGCTATATGTATGTGCATAGTTAAGCTGATCACGCGGAAGGCGTGATTACAATGTACGACAGATCTTTTATAGGTTATGAGCCTTGATTATACAATGCTAGGAAATGAAATTAAGGAAGACATGTTCTGGAAAGAATTTATACACAAGATTAGGAACACAGAATGCACAAAGCTACCTGTATGCTGTTCAAACACTCACCCAATTACAGGGGTTGAAATCGCGAAATAAGTTGGCAAATATTTGCCAATGCAAACTACAGCTGCTAGGACTTGGCGATCGCTTCACGGCTCAAGGGTGTTCGACAGAACAAGGTGAGTATGAGGTCTAACGCCAACAGCTGGATTCAGATGAAAAAGGGACCACGATGTCGTTTATCGGGTTTTTATATCTACGCCGTCATTGACAGATGTCATTGAATTCATAGACAATAGTGTTGTCAGTCAACTAACATTGTCTATGCCTACCAAAGGCATCACAATGGCTTTTGGTCTCTGGATTTATTAGTATGTTTATGTTTTATTAGAATTGTAACGCCACTACGTCACACTGGCGCCCAAAAACGTGGTTTTGTAGTCACATTTTTTCATTGTTCCCTGGTGGGTATTTTTTTTTATTTAATTGTGTGTGTTGTCCATGTGTAGAACGTTTTTTTTCTCTTGGTTGACAGCAACTGATGTGTACTCACGGCTATTAAGATAACATCGTAGTAGTAGAGCTATTAGTGAACGGCTCGCCCCGGGGAAGTACTACCACCAATCTTATTTCTATCGGTTAGCAACTAGCGGTGTGCCGGTAGAAGAGATTGGGTGCCGGGTATAAATTACAGGCACAACCAGACTAAACATCTAGTCTTGGAAGACAAATTCTAGCAACTTCTATAATTTTTTTGCTCATAAATTGTCAACCTACCTTCTTTTTATTTTTTTTTTAATTTTCAATGTTACCTTCAAATTTAAAATCATATTATAAATAACTTAACTTTTCATAACTATTTAATAATTTACTGTAACAATAATGTTAATATAGAACACTTTTAATAATTCAGTTTCATATATCCTGTACAATAACCTAGAATACTATAAGATCATAACAACATAATTTTGCATAGAACTTAGTAAGGTTATCATTTAAAGTACAGTCAACAACAAATTTTGCTTGTAACACTTGAATGTTCAAACAAAATTAAAATTTAAAACTTAGTTTTTTTTTTATAAATAGATATTCTCAATAACTTTTAACATTAAATTCAAGTTTGAACACTTAGGTTTTAAACAAAATTTTATTTTTTTTTTGAAAAAAAATTTTTTTTTTTAAATTTTTAAACAGTCTCACTAGAGAACTAAACTTTCACAAATTACTTAGCCTGTGTACACACTAGTTGCACCAGTTGCTAAACAATCATTTAATTTATATTACATTTTTCTTTTAAAACAAATCATAACTTTAGGAATTCAACCATAACGTTCAATAGTTAGAATTTTTTGTAACAGACGGAGTACTTCACATTACTTTTGTATTGCTGTTTCAACACTCACCACCTTGCATAATATTACCTAATATCACAATTGATTAAACTTGTTTACATATGTTAAACACACTACAGTTTGATCAATAATCCAATGAAATATTTGTCCGCTCAATAATTTATTTATTTATTTATTTATTTATTAAAACTTCATGCAACACAAATGTACAAAGGCGGACTTAATGCCTTAGGCATTCTCTACCAGTCAACCAAGGGTGGTGGAGAGATAACATGGCAGGTGCATAAACTGAAAAAATAAAATAATTCTAAGACGAAAATAATTACAAAAGTATATATAAATATAGTTAAAATAAACATACATATATATTTAATATAATATACCTACATGTATAATAATAATATATAAAGTTAGAGATAAGGATTTTGAGACGACTCCTTTACTTGTTAAGAAGGTAATCCCGCAACTTTCGCTTAAATGCATACTGACTGGTGGCCATCCTGATATTGAGGGGAAGCGCATTCCACAGAAGGATGGACTGTATATGAAAGGAAGAATGAATAAAATTAGAAGTATGAGAAGGACAAAGCAGTAAGAGATTGTTAGCAGAACGCAAATTCCTAGCGTGAGTAGAGCAAAGATACTGGAAGTGTGATATAAGATAAGAGGGAGGGGTGGGAGAGTTGAGGAGAGAGAAAAGTGTAGTCAGAGCGCGCAAACTTCTTCTCTGGCGAATGGGCATCCATTTGAGCTCAGCTCTAAAGCTTGACACATGGTCATATTTCCTCAAGTTGAAGATGAACCGGATGCAGTTATTGAGGAGCCTATCAAGCTTATCCAGCAAAGCCGCGTTCAGGTCAAAGTAGCACACGTCACCATAGTCGATTATAGGGAAAATTAAAGTTTGCACAAGCATAGTCTTCGTCTTTGCAGGCAAAAAGTTCCTCAGACGATACAGACATCGCAAAGTCCCGTTGACTCTTTGACAGACACTAGAAACCTGGCTTTGCCAGCCAAGCGTCGAGTCAAGATGCAAACCGAGATCTTTTACGCTAGGACTGATGGGGATGACAGCACCATTTAAAATAATAGGCGGAAGAGAGCTAATCGCCACTCTACCCATCATGCGTGAGCTTCCAATAACAATGGCCTGACATTTTGAGGGGTTCACAGACACCCCAAATCTATCAGACCAATCATTGATTGCATCCAAATCTCTGTTTATATCCTCTATAGCGTCTGACAAACTTTCTACCCGCGCAGCTGTATACAGCTGAAGATCGTCGGCATATAGATGATACGAACACCGAAGACAGTGAGTTATAAAATTTATGAAGATTGAGAATAACAATGGAGAAAGAATACCGCCTTGTGGCACACCAGCTTCCAGGACACGCCAACTCGACGAATTCTCGTCCACGCGAACCGACTGCTGGCGCCCCCGAAGATAAGAAGAGAACCATTCCAGGGCCTCGGAGGAAACCATAAGATGTGAAAGGATGGATAGCAGAATATCATGACTGACAGCATTAAAGGCATTGGAGAAATCAATTAGCACCAAAACAGTAACCTTGGTATCCTCCATAGCTTCTCCAATGTCACCAGTCACTTTAAGGAGAGCTGAGGCAGTACTGTGACCAGGCCTGAATCCGGATTGGAAAGAGCTAACAAGATTGTTCCGGTGAACAAATCCTGAAAACTGCTTGTGGACGCAGGCCTCAAGTACTTTGGATAGAAAAGGAAGAATAGAAATTGGTCGAAAATGGTTAGGTAGGGAAGGATTACTGATTTTAGGAAGCGGACGAACGTAAGCCATACGCCACAGGGATGGGAATTGGGCGGAATCAAGGGAAAAATTAATGATGTGGGTAATCGGCGGAAGAAGACAGTCAAGGATCAAGGTGATCATATAACGACTAATCTCGTCATAGCCCACAGCCTTCGATTTAATGGACAGGATGATCTTTTTAGTTTCCTCCAAGGTTACCGGAGAAAAGTAGAACGGCTCTATGATAGGTCCTGGCAGGCCAGTAATGAAATTAACCGTCTGAGACATCATTTGGGAATCCAAATGACAGGTTGTTGTGAAATGACGGTTGATATCGTCCAGAAAGATTGTTTTAGGAAAATCCACATGACGTGGTCTACCGATACCTAGAGTTCCGAGGAATTTCCAGATATCAGCAGGAGAAGAGGAAGATATGTTATCGAGAATATGGCGGCGTTTAGCGTTGCGTATCATCTGATTACACCGATTTCTAGCAGCCTTGAAAAGGTCCCTATTTACAACACTGCGATCTTTTTTAAATCTACGGAAGGCCCGATCCCTGCGCCTCATCGCCATACGAACCCCCGTTGTCATCCAAGGTGCGGGCTGACGCTTCAGCTTAACCGTCTTGACAGGAGCGTGTTTGTCGTAGAGTGCAAGGATCGTCCGATTAAAGATGCACAGTTTATCGTCAACAGATGTTGCCGCTGCAAGGTGGTCCCAATCAAGTTTTGACGCATCTTGACGTAGCTTCTCAGCATCCATGCGAGCAAAACAACGCATGTGCAGAACTTTAGGGGGAAGTATATATATATATACTTCCCCCTAAAGTTCTATATATAGGATATATAGGAATAATCAGCGACATAATTTATTTTTCTCAGTGGTTCAGAAATAGGTCTCGTGACTCGTTGTGGGTTCGATTTGTGATTCAGTTTATATTAAGGCCCTACCTTTTCTACAATGTTTTTTTGCTTTGAACCAAGTTTTTTTTTTTTTTCCTTATATACAACTATGGGTCCTTTTTATCCATAGTTTTTATTTATTTTGCTATCTGAGCGGTTTGCAACTCAATAAATAAGCCATTGCAGGGGCGGTATAGTTACTCCTTAATCAAAACCTAAACTAGAAAAAACTTTACTTCTTGATTTTATATATCTATTTGAGCGGTTTGCAACTCAGTAAAATAAGCCTCTGCAGGAGCGGGCGGAGACTCCTTAAACAAGCCTTAATCCAAAACAATATTTTATTTATTTCTTTATTAACTTTGATATATATATTGGTTCTTAGTAATAAACATTCACTAACTAAGTCTGATTTACGCGAGTATTTAGTCAAATAAGGACGATCTACTCTTACATACTTGTTAGGAAGCGGACTCACTTCTTTAATAAGTGGTCTGCTGGTATGATAGGTTTATGAAAGGATGAAATGAGCTAATGATGAATGAATGAAGATGAATAAAAGGGTCGTATTTCAGATGGTGGCTAGTGCAACACCATAAGGATTTTTACCCAGGTAAAAATCCTACCTTTTTTGGGGGGTACTGTAACGTAGTGGCGTTACAATCTTAGTACAAACATAAACATACTGAATAAATCCAGAGACCAAAAGCCATTGTGATGCCTTTGGTAGGCATGGACAATTTTAGTTGACTGACAACACTATTGTCTATGAATTCAATGACATCTGTCAATGACGGCGAAGATATAAAAACCCGATAAACGACATCGTGAGCCCTTTTTCATCTGAATCCAGCTGTTGGCGTTAGACCTCATACTCACCTTGTTCTGTCGAACACCCTTGAGCTGTGAAGCGATCGCCAAGTCCTAGCAGCTGCAGTTTGCATTGGCAAATATTTGCCAACTTATTACGCGATTCCAACCCCTGTAATTGGGGTTCCTAGATTCGGATTACCAGTTCCAGTGTTCCAGACCCAGATTCCCCAATTAGAAAAATGGAGGGAGAGGACTTGGAGCCCTGCACTCTGGGCACGCACCTGCATCGTCCTCCATCGCGGCCATCCTGCCGCAGTGCCTCGTGGCGCGGCCACTAGGCCACTCATCACGGCGGCCCGCTCCACGCCGGGTGCATATTACCCGCGTGGCCTCAGCAGGCCGTCTCCGAGCCGGCTAGACCACCTGCCGGCCGATCCATCCTGGCTCCTGTCGACCCTGCGAGCCGGCGCTGCCGCCTGCCGGCCAACACCTCCGGGGGCAAGCGCAACGTGGCTTCCCCGAGACACCAAGGCTGAGCCAGGGCAGTAGCGTGCTATCTCCCGGGGAATGTTGAATAATGTGACTGCAGACCTACCTACACCCTTTCTCTATTTAAAATATATTTATTTAACGTTGACCGAGTTACGTGTTGTTCTTTTTTTTATCCCACGAAGGCTCCTTACGTCACACTGGCGCCCAACGTGGGGCGCCAGTGTGACGTAAGGAGTGTTCGTGGGATAGAAAAAAGAACAACACGTAACTCGGTCAACGTTAAATAAATATATTTTAAATAGAGAAAGGGTGTAGGTAGGTCTGCAGTCACATTATTCAACATTCCCCGGGAGATAGCACGCTACTGCCCTGGCTCAGCCTTGGTGTCTCGGGGAAGCCACGTTGCGCTTGCCCCCGGAGGTGTTGGCCGGCAGGCGGCAGCGCCGGCTCGCAGGGTCGACAGGAGCCAGGATGGATCGGCCGGCAGGTGGTCTAGCCGGCTCGGAGACGGCCTGCTGAGGCCACGCGGGTAATATGCACCCGGCGTGGAGCGGGCCGCCGTGATGAGTGGCCTAGTGGCCGCGCCACGAGGCACTGCGGCAGGATGGCCGCGATGGAGGACGATGCAGGTGCGTGCCCAGAGTGCAGGGCTCCAAGTCCTCTCCCTCCATTTTTCTAATTGGGGAATCTGGGTCTGGAACACTGGAACTGGTAATCCGAATCTAGGAACCCCAATTACAGGGGTTGGAATCGCGTAATAAGTTGGCAAATATTTGCCAATGCAAACTGCAGCTGCTAGGACTTGGCGATCGCTTCACAGCTCAAGGGTGTTCGACAGAACAAGGTGAGTATGAGGTCTAACGCCAACAGCTGGATTCAGATGAAAAAGGGCTCACGATGTCGTTTATCGGGTTTTTATATCTTCGCCGTCATTGACAGATGTCATTGAATTCATAGACAATAGTGTTGTCAGTCAACTAAAATTGTCCATGCCTACCAAAGGCATCACAATGGCTTTTGGTCTCTGGATTTATTCAGTATGTTTATGTTACTAAGATTGTAACGCCACTACGTTACACTCATTGGGCATCAAAACAAATCATCAACAGGTTTTAAAATAACGCCCGAAAATTCTTACTAAAATATAATTTTATTTTTCCATTATGCATTTTTATTACCAAATTAAAGCAAGTAAAAATCATACGTTTACTATTTACCTCGTAATTGAAACCGGTTTTCAAGATCACAAGTTCAATAACCACTGTTGAAATACCGAGGTTTGATGAAACTGCAAAATGTGTATAATGAAATCTTATTTAGGTAAATGATATTTTGTTAAAAACTTATGAAAATATATTTATATTTATTTACAATTAAACCATAATATAAATATTTAAAGTTGTTAATTGACTATAATTAATATACACTTAAATTAATTAAAACTTAACTAACTAAAATTATAGTAAAATTGTTTCTGACACATAGACACACTTATTATTCAAAACAGTTATTAAATGAGTCACTTCTGATAAAAATAACGATAACCACCTCAAAACCGGTTAAGTCCTTTCGACATAAATTTAAAATAACACTCTAACACAAACAGATGCCAACAGATATCTTTGTGTGCACCCACAAAGAAGCTTAGAGTAGTCGTAGCGTTTTCTTGTAAACTATCAATAAAAACTGGTCAAGTGCGTGTCGAGCTTTGCATATTTAGGGTTCCGTACCAAATGACGGAATTTCAAAGGAAAAATCTGATTTTTACGATATAATACGAGATACCATATATTATTGGTATTTATTAATAAAATGTATTTATTTATTTTATTTATTTATTTATTAAACTTACAAACACTATCTTTACAGGTGACCCCAATACAATAGTGCTATCCAAACACCCAACCAATAAATAGCAAAATCAACTTACGGCTAATAGTTAAAAATCTAAACTTTAAAATATAAAACAACTTTAAAATCATCTGAATCAGTACAAATACTTATATAATTATGTAATAAATATCAAACTAAACCTTTTTTTTAATGTTTTAAAATCTTAACTAAAAATATAAAATCAGACTTAACACAGGATATTAATTTTTAAATATAAGTTCTAACAAAACTCTTGCGAATTCACTCAGATTGCACGAAAATATGTCAATCCTCTGATGCACTTCATTTAGTACACATATTGTGCGGGTGAGGGGTATTCTTGACATCAGTTTGGTTTTGGTAGCAGGCACGGCCAGCAGTGGCGGTCGCCGCACGGCCAGCAGTGGCGGTCGCCGCCGCCTCCACATGTACCGGTCTGGCACGCATAGTTTCGCAGCACACCCGGGATATGTGCTACTCCACGCAGGAGCTTTAGTGCATACGCCGCGAGTGTAAATTCCCGGCGCACTCGGAGTTCGTTGTACCCCACCTTACCCAGTACAAACAGTGTAGGATCCATCAGTGAGATAAAATATACGCAATAATAAATATTATCACCAAATTTCAAGTTCATAGGTAAATAAGAAGTTAAAAAATTCTTCGAAACAAAATTTTATGACATACGACGGGCAGACAGACATACGGGCACGTGAGTGACGTAGGGCTTCGTTTGGACCCTTCGGGTATGGAACCCTAAAAAGTCAAAATATGTAACTATAAGTATACATTTTCTTAAAAGTTTGTTAAAAATAAGTAGATAAGAACTATTAGCGGTGGCCTTTATACAACGTTTGACCATTGTGCTTGTCAAAAAAATAAACACGCTTTACAAGAAATCGTACAAAAACCATTTATGTAGTAGATGTATGAATATGCAATCCTAACCCATATTTAAATATTTAACTTCTCATTACTCAGGTTACTCACCGTGAAATTGAATCGAAAACCACATTTTAGTCATTTATTTATCCAATTAAATTAATTAAAAATATATTCCTGGTAAATTACTAAGCCTATGTACTTTAGTAGTACAACTGTATTAGTAGGCTTATTCATTTATTATTTACCGTGCGACCACGTAAAACCCTCATTGAGCAATCTTGAATTAACAGTCAGTCGGAGACCTGCGCACGCGTCGATCGTACCGAGGTAGTCCTTGATAATATGCGCTCTTCACTGTTTATTTTGTTCATAATAATAACAAAAACCGCATCGCAATGTAATAAAGAGAACAGTGTAGAATTAAAAAATCGAATGCATAATGATGTTAGATATAACTATGGTGAATACTTTGTGGATAACGTGACGCTTGTGGAACGGGGTTGCGTGTGTTGGAAAGAGGTTTGTGCTAGGAAGTGCTGTCCGTTCGGTCAGGCGTACCACCTGACGCTGAGGAAATGCCTCAACATCACGGAACCCTTCAACCCACCGGCTTGGAGGGAATACCGACTGCAACCAGGATTTAATGCGACGAAGGAGCTCCACTTTTTCATCGGGAAAATGAAATGCTCAGATGATCTGCAGGAGGTTAGAATACCTGTAGCAGCTGCCACTGAGGAATTTCATTTGAGAACGGTGAGATTTAAAACTAGGTCAGTTTCTAAATAATCCTATTTAGAACACGAAAGTGAAGTTTGATAAAAAAAAAAGATTCTGTTCACATATGGTTTTTATCATGCGGTGTGAACTAGGATATTGGACACCAAACAGAATACATACATATTTAACTGTGATAAAAGCCTAGTAGATAATTATACTTTTTTAATATATTAAAACATCAAAGAGTGCATTTAATTAGCTCTTAACATCTGTAACAAAAAATACAGCGTCAGATTATCTTAGCTAGTAAAACTCGGTACCTACTTGATGACGTCGATAGGTACTTATGACGACATGATTTTGATGTAAGTAAGCAACAATGCTTTTCCGCACTAGTGCGAAATAAACAACATTGCGTGACTAAAAGCAGTAGGGGTAAATAATAAATTCATAATTTACAGTAATTACTACACTACCAACGCTCGTTGACCCCGTAGTCAGTTCTAGTTACTTGAAATTAGGAAATTATATTTTGTTTTTTTATTTCAGCGTCATTGAGTATCTTGACATAACACTTCTGTGGAGTTTCACCAGTTTCTAATGTGACCCTGTAGATCCTACGACTTTTGCATCCAAACGAGATTGTAACAAGTTAATATAACAATAATAACTTTATTTTTTTGATCTTTACACGACACCGAGTTGACTTTGACATCAAAAGAATTTATTGAAGTGGTAACCTTATGTGGACTACAAATAACAGAACAAGAATTGCAAAAAAAAAAATACCGCGAATATTTTACCGTGCAAGGACAGAACTAGTTTAGAACGTATGCCGCAGTTTAAAACTTTTTATAGTTTTTTAATCGATTTAAAAAAAGGAGGAGGTTATATGTTCGACTGTGGGTATTTTTTTTTTGACATATATTTTTATTATACACATATTTAATTTAATTGACAAATAACTCAGTTAAAATATTAACTGAGTTATTTGTCTATTATGGACCGACTTTCAAAATTCTTTTTTTACTCGAAAGAGTATACGTACTGCTGTAGTGGTTCCGTATAAATTTTATTGAAATTGATGCAGCACTTTTTGAAAAAAAAAAAACAAAAAAAAAAATGGGATCCACAAATGATGTTTTGGTTTTCTCCAAAATTATGTTGAAATTCAATGTTATTGGGGTTATTAATTCAGGCATAACTTTAATATTTAGTTTTAGTTCTGGGGTCAACTAAAAAGAAAAAATAAAAACCTTTATTTTATATATGTGACCTATACCGGATTATTAATTTCATACATTTAATAACAATTTACATATGTGGTCTGAATGTGTTACAAAAAAAAAATATTGAAGTAGGATTACCCAATTTCTAACTTTTAAATATTCGTAATTTTTAAAAAACAATGACGAATTTTGGTTGTAACACTCTGTGACCTACAAACGTCGTAGTTTGAGATACTAAAGATGTAACGGAGGTGGGTTTACCGGAATCGAAGTCGTAATCGGAGTTTTTTAATTTTATTTAAATCGGAACCGAATAATTAACACTCATTTAAATCTCGGATTAGTTTAGTTGAAGCATGAACGCACAAAATACGAAATAACGAAGTGAAATAGTAATCGGGATTCCCCGCGCGACAAACAAAAACATGTCGGTACGCTCTGGCACCGACATGCAGCGCCGCTAGACTGCAAAGTGGTTTTTTGGCGCGAGTTACTTGTACTGAAACCTGAGCGTAGCGAGGGTTTCAAAGGTGCGAGACGCAGAATAACTTTGCTGCCGAGCGCAACACACAACTTTTCACCTTACTACAGCGAGAAAAATGCTAGTTGCAAGAAAAACAGCATACTTACTTTGTGTTCGTATATTTTAAAAATTAAAAGTAAAATTGCTACAATTGGTAATATTGAAAGTTATTTTATTTTGGTTTTTTTTTATGCTTGTGTTTATCACTTCTGTACTAAGTAATTCTGTACTAAGTAAATTATTTGGAATATTTGCGGAAAATAGCTCAATTTCATTGGATTCCATTGTGAATGTTCGAAACACAGACGGATTGGCAGGCGATTGAAACGACTAGGTATATTCACACACATAGGTTTTAAAGCAAGATACTTCAGACTCTTAATACTTGTAGGTATCTGTTGACGTGGCTTCATCATTATTATCATGAACAGCCCGATTCCTAAGGCAGTTTCATCTCAGCAAGTGGGCCAGAAGATGCAGCGTTGGAAAGCCTTCCACAAAGTAGACCAATTATCTGGTGAGGGTGACGGGAATCCGATGAGTGCAAGATGCACAGGATCGGTCGTTGTAGCGACACTTGGGGAGGCCTATGTCACTGAGGACGTCTTTCGGCGGAAATGATGATGATGATGATGATGAAGTGCGTCTCCTTTCCTTCTTCTCCAGTCTTGTCCTTCTTGTGCCAATCCCGACGCTTTGTTAACACGATGGCTACAAACAATACATGAATTTGGTTATAAAGCTTATTAAAACTAAGTAACATTTAATCCAAAGTACCTATCTTTAAGGCTTGTGTTTAAACGACTACCAGAAATGCACCTATTTTCCTATCAATAAATTTGAAATACTTCCCAGAAAGGATAAATGCTCACCAATTGGTGTTTCATGAAGTATTGTAGAAATAAAGCTTTTTTCCTTTTAACGAGAGTCATAACCCTAAAAGCATTTATTGTTGGGCCGACACTAAAATGATAGCATTTATTGTTGGCCAAACCAAATTCCAACACTAAATTTAAAGGACCCAGGGTGCCCTAAGTTAACGAGTTCGCTTCGCTCGCTCTTGAACAACGCAAATGATTTACATCGCCCAAAATGTTACTGTTTCAGTAAAACATAACATATTTGGTGAGTATTTTTCCATTTTGGTAAGCAAAAAGAATATATAGGATGTAAAAAGACACATCACAAAGCCATTCACTACGCATACTGTACGTCTAACAAAGTAGCTTTGTGAAAAATTATTGCTGAGTAACGACTTTTATTTTTAGGTATGAAATAAGAAACTATTTTTTATTGCGCGCAATGTAACTCGAACCCAGGCAAGTGGAGTTAAACCCGCCCCTTCGCTTTAAGCCTCGTAGGTACTTGTCGGATACGTTTGATATTCATTGCGTTTTTGAAACTGCAAGTGCGCAAATTCGAAATTTCAAAAAATAAACGAAAATTCTGGTAATGTTCGTTTGGGAAAAAGTTTAGTAATAACACTTGTAATTCATTTTTGAAAACGTAAAAAAAATTGCTACTGACCTTCAATATCTCCAGAACCAGTGGATTCACAGGTATGGTCTAGTGGAAAAAAAAGATCCAAATAATGGGTAGAATATGTGGCTTTCGGCTTCGGAAACTATCTTTTTACATCCGATATAACGAACATTTAAATTGTACCCTATATTTTATTGTTATATAAGTGTATCTATGCCAACAAATGACTATTGTCGTAATTTTATAACATTATCGAGTATATATTGACTAAACAAGCAAACGACAACGAAGTCGTTATGGTAATTAAGCAAAATAAATATTAACTTACGTCGTGATAGGTTAAGTACATAATATATTAATGTGTATGGATTAAGAGGGAGGAGCCAAAGAAAAAAATAATGGATTGTTTGTGGACTGATATGTAAGAAAAGGGAGTCAGTGATAGCGTGACGTTGGACAGCATGGAAGAAAAAAACGTGTTGCGATGACCCCAAGTGACATGGGACAAGGGCAGAAAGATGATGACGATGACTATACTTTCTGGGAAAGTAAAATGATGTGTGAAGCGGAGGACAATAGTAAATAATTAATTATAATAACTGTTTGCGCGGCTATTAGTTGGAAAGTTATAACAGATAACCAGGGCGAGTTCCTCGTCTTCGAGGTATCATCCACGGCTCACATAAATTTCTCCAAAATCCCCATGTGCACAAACTTAGGAATGGAATTTCGTACGACAAACTTTCTCTGAAGAGTAACAGTGGTGTTGGTGTGAGATTTTAGATAAAAGGCGATCGAATGCCGAAGTATAAAAACACGCACTAAGCCGTGAATATAATTCGTCAAGATCCACCACAGAACAGAAATGATACACGTACATGAAATTAAGTAATTATGAAAGTATTTTTTTTTTACAAAGTTTGGATCACACATCAGCATTCAACATTATCAACATCATTGGTGCGTAACACACTTTCCATTGCTTCTTGTGTTTGGAAAATTCATCTGCTCGACAATGTAAACAATGCAATGAATGTGGTTGTCAAAATGAAAGGCATTCCCCTTGATTGTGAGTGACACAATTACTCGGCTAGTGACCGAAAATTAATTCAGATGAGAAACGGCTTCCTTATTTGCCAGCATCTTCTTTTTTACTAATGGGCTTTCAACTAGCTAGAGTAGTTGAAGATAATCTGTGAATTCGAGAAAATCTTATTTTCTTTGGTGATGCTTTAATTAAATTATATTTTGGAGAAGCATATTTAATGCCTTTCGTTAGAAAAAGAAGTTTATAAACCTATAAAACATTAATGAATAATACTAAAGATAAAGTGGAAGTCAATAATCTGGTTTTGTGGTAGACCTGTTTCAAACGAGAATCTCTAGCCATTTCTTGGTTTCGATCGTCGCCAAGTTGCGCTTGCGGTCAAGAAAATACCACATTTTTGTTGTTGAACAGGTAACAGTATCTGCATGACCTCCGAGCGAAACGGTCGTCCAATGTAAAAGAGACTAAAATTAACGGCAATGTGGACATTATTGACTATTTTATTCGTGATTGTTTGTGGGACTGTGTCAGAATCTCAACTTTGCGAATTTCAAAAAAGTGTAGAAATTGTAAATGGCACGTACGCTGGTCTTACGTTCGGCAGCAATGAAAGTTTTGTGGATCTCAACACTAATACCGAAAGAGGATGTGTGTGTCTCAAAGGAATTTGTGCGAGGAAATGTTGCCCATTTGGGCAGGGTTATAAAGCTGACGAAAGAAGATGTGTTGATATACCTGATAAATTCGATCCAATTGTGACAGAAGAGAGACACAAAAAATTCATATACAGGCCAGGATTTAATGCCACAAAAGAGTTTATTTTCATCACTGGCAAAATGGTTTGCGACAGGGCTGCAGGAGAGAGAAGACTGCCGGTATATCCGGCTTCGGATAGCTTCAATCTAACCACGGTGAGACAAGGACCATTGTCATATTTTTTATTATAAGATTTTGATTGTTAATCAAGCATGAATAGATCTTAAAATTGCGAGCAGGCTTCCGCAAACCAGTCATTAGAATATGACTGTCTTAAGGTCAACGATTAAAACAGGTTATTTATGTTAGTCTTGTTTTCAATTTGTCCAAAATAATAAATGGATATTAGAATTTAACGTCTTCGTATGTTGTCAATATGGAAAATAAAGACGTAAATGTCATCTATTTTTTTCTAAACCAATGCCACAAAACAGCAAAAAATCGTATTGGTTTGTGAATAAGCGTTTTCGGCCAGATCCGGTTTGTCTACGTGTTGCCAATGATTATGACTCTATTGAATTAAATATGCGTGATATCTTCGTGAAACACATCAAATGGTAAGGTCGGAATGGAGGTGAAATATTAAAATTCTAGACAAAGGTATAAAATTTATTATGAAAATAACGAGAAAAGGATTTTACGCGAAGGTAGTGTAGACAACAATGTAATAGAAGATAACTGACCAAGCGCATTAATTTATGTATTGAACCCAGTAGTAATAGTTACGCAAGTTACGTTTCAGATACTTCCTTGTATGAGAGCAGAGATAATAAACCGGCTCCGAATAGGTTTCTAATGGTTCAAAGACTCAAAACCTTTGCATAATAATAATATGGTGTCACACGTTTATGTTTATAATCGTCTGTTTTAAACACTTTTACTCAAGCTGTGTATCTGAGGAGGAGGAGCTCGTGGCTAAAGTAATAACAGCCACACGAGTCGATCCATCAGGTTTAGCTACGCTTGCCGGGTTTGATCCATGGATGGATGACCATCTTTACATACCGAGACTCCTCCGTGCCTCGGGAAGCACGTTAAGCCGTTGGTCCCGGCTGTTAATCGTGGATCTTTGATAGTCGTTACGGGTCGTCAGAAGCCCGAAAGTCTGACAACCAGTCTTACCAAGGGGTATCGTATTACCCAGTTACTGGGTTGTGGAAGTCAGATAGGCAGTCGCTCCATGTAAACTACTGGTATTCAGCTGCATTTGGTTAGACTGGAAGCCAACCCCAAGATAGTTGGGAAAAGGCTAGGCAGATTGACACAAGATGTGTATCTCTCAGGAATGTCGATATGACGATGTAATTCATATAAAATTTAAATTGCTGGTTTTATAAATCTGTTTATTTTTAAGTTGCGGAAAAATATCCATACGTTAATCTTGACTATATTTTCAAGAACTTGGTTGTTTCCCAAAACGCGTTTAAAAAAAAAAAAAATTCGATAGAAATTATCGTCAAACATAACTCTAATCTTTAAAACATTTTTTCCTGTATTACTAGCCGACTAGCGTATGTCTATAAAATTAATGACTCGATTTGTAATGAAAATTTGGTTGCTTTTAATTTTAAATAAATCAACCCAATTTTGAATAAATCGATAAAATCATTCATATTTTCTAATGAATAGGGAACATGCATGATATTTTTTTTTTCAATTGAAGACTTATTAACTATAGTGAAAAAATATGAAGCCATTTTCAAAATATCATCATCAGCGACAAAGTTATAAAGCTTTAAAGTTGTTAATTAGAAAAAGAAGTCCGAAGTGTTCTTTGACGTCAAAGTACATGACGCCCATATAACTGCCATACAAAACAGCGTTTTCGAGAGGGGGACAAATATTTTTGTTTAAAATTGTTATATCTCGTTTAATTTTCGATCAATTTTGATTCTGCTTTCACTGTTCGTAAAGTAGTAAGCAAAAGTACCAAAAACGGCCGTTTATGACACTTTTGCTTACTACTTAGGATACGAAACATTTTGGGTCCTGTTTTAACAACGTAAAAATACCTTATCCTCTTTTTAACAAACGCAACATAGGATTCTTTAATATTTATTTTCTACGCTTATCTACGATTTTTTATTCAATGAGGGCGCCACTTGGCGGATATATACGTCATAAGTGGGGTATCGAAGTAAAGGAGGCGATTCCGAAAATATAACACAGTAAAATAAATAAAATAAAATAAAAATATTTTCCAAAAAAAAAGCTGTTTTTTAGTCTTTTGAGTTCTAGTTTTTTGAAAAAAAAAATTTTTTTTCTATGCAGTATGACAGTGACCGCACTTTTGGTCATGTGGCGGCCTTAAATGCTCCCACGGTTTCAGAAAGTTACTAAAAATTTTTTTTCCAAAAAGTTTAGAAGCGACGGACGTTCAAACTCTTTTTATAAAAAAAACTTTCAGCAGCAGTCCTTGTGCAGTTTTTGTACATATGTATTTGACCGCAATTGCTTCAAGCAGTCCGTCTATAGATACATTATAAAATAACAGGGCTAGGCTGGGCGCCGAGTGAGAAAGCGGCGAGCAGTCGGAGTGAACCACTACAAGTGGTCCGTGTACGGCAGGTCGAGCAGGTTTTTGCTGCTCGACCTGCAATTGAACTACTTGAATTTTCCGTGCATGGCAAACGTCAATTTTGTACTAAAAGCGACCGCTTGAAGCTGTTGGCACCAACTATTCCAAGTAGTCCGTCTATGGAGGCACTTAGGTATCTTCCGTACGTATTAGTATTAATTGCCAAGGTTTTGGACTTGCAAGGTTGAATGAAATAACGTAAAGCGTTTGAATCCGAGTATTATTAGGGAATTCCACTTCTTACCTAACACGTGATCATTAAAGATATGTGTAGGTTTGTCATAATTATAAGGGGAAATAGTTTACCTGAGTGGTGCCTATTAGAGATATAAAAAAATGTGAGGTTTACAGTGACAAACACATCTATCTTCAACTAGTCGATCAGTATCGTATTTATTATAATCTATTGCTTTATTTTCTTACACAATATGCTATTTTGTTCTAGTTGTTCTTGTGAATTTGTATCCACTCAATTGCATTCCCTATGTAATTAATTAATCTCCACATAGTATAAATCTAAGTGGTTTTCTGCGTCCGTCTGTTTTTTTCACTAACTCTTCCTAAACCACGCAAAGGCGCGGACTGACTACGATTTGAGATAGCTTCAAATAAGTTTGAGAATTGAACATAATAGTTGTGTTGACGATGCGAATAGGCATTTATTTTACGGGTTTTATTTAGATTATCCAGAATATACACAATAAATTAAATAATTGTCCGGTCAAAGTTTTAATAAAATGCTAATTCTATTCAATTCTTAAAAAAAAATGTTGATATCGCTGAAACTACAGAGATGTTCGACGCCAAAGTTTATTTTTGAGGAGCAATTTCCAAATTTTTTATTGGGAATATCAAAAAAAAATACTATTCTATTCGGTTAAAATTTTTCTTTGAACCCTTCTCTGTCCACTGTATTTTTTGCAAAGGATATTTTCATTGCATTACGTCATACTCGACTATCTAAGAAACCATTTTTTTTGCCTATTGAGGTATTACCGCGCCTATTTTCACTAATTGAAAGGGCGACGAACGAGAAAGTTTTTTTTTTGTGCACAATTTGTAGCGGAGCTGGGACGAGTCGATAGTGTTATTATAATTCCCTTCTACCTAAATACCTACGCTATTCTTTCAAAATATTTTAGATAATATACTAGCGAACTGCGGGCTTCGCACGGGTGAAAATTATATACACAAACCTTCCTCGTTTACCGGTCTTTCTATTAGTGAAAACTATATCATAATCAGTTGCGTGGTGTTGGACGAGTAAGCTGATAAACAGACAGACAGACGCGGAAGCCACACATGTTATACACATGAATAATAGACGGGTACTAATTGCCTGTAATTGTTTCGTTTAATTTTCCTTGAAAAAACCTGGCCGGTTTTCCTATTTGGTAGCTACATACTCGTAGGTTTTTATTTATTTACAGAGACACATTATATTTTGTAGAAAAACATACAAAAGAATTTTATTAGAGGTATAACCGTGTAACCAACAATATTTTTACGAAATACTAATATAGATCTTTGTTAAGCATTCGATTTAAAGTAAAACCTATAAAATACAACAATTTTTTTAAACATAGTTTTAAGTTGGTTTTTCTTTGGTAATTAGGAAAGAGAAGTGAAGTTACGTTGAGAAAATAGAAAAAATATTACTACAGACTAAGGGCCGATTTCACCAATGAAACTAATCGCGATTAGTTTAAACTAAACTCAGTTTATGCGTTTAATCCAGATTATAGCTTCATTTTGCGTTACACCACTACAAACTATACTAGTTTAAGCATATCTTAGTTTAAATTCTAAACGCCCAGTTTTCGGTGAAACGCAAAATGAAGCTCTAATCTCGATTAAACGCATGAACCGATCGCTGTCTACTGGAACTGTGCCCAAAAGACTGGCGGCATTGCCACGTTGTATGGCAATGCTTAATCTCTGGCCGAGGAAAAAGCCAGCCCTTGGGTAACGCGAAAAGTCAACAAGGCGTTTAGATAGATCTTTAAATACTAAATGAGCACTTAAACCCCACGACCCACGGGTTTTAAACCCCAATCGGCTCGAAAATTTTAGTTATGACGTTAAATTACAAAATCAGAAACTGAAGCCATGGGATGGGACTCCCCGAAAACAACATCATTCAAATATCGTTCCTCGCGGCTCAGGCACTCCTTAAAGTGATCTCCAGCACCATCATTAAAATTATTGGTTAGTCGCTCACCTGCTTTAGTACGACATGAGATCACTGCAAAGAGACGTGTGCTCATCCCGCGGTGAACTGTTGTCCTAGGAACTATACAGGGTGTAAGGGGAACGCTTCCGAAGCCAGAACGTAGATTATATACAACCTAAATGCAAACGGATACCAGTAATCTTTCGCTTTACTTCGGTGTCGTGTGGACGTGGGGTCGTCGGCCGCGGGGCTGTCAGAGAGCGCGCATGCAATTTTAACTCGAGCAATGCGCGAGCGTCAGCTGATATTTTACGAATATTACATTGCATACTAAAATTTTAAAGAAGAAGAGTGTCTTTAACTGCAAATAAAGGTTTCATTTAAGTGTTCTCACAGCATATAGTACGCAAAATGCTAAATAAATTAGGTTTTTTTTTTTTAATCCAGGTTTTTTGATGGTATCGTATCGAGAATCACCTGTCTCCTTTTTCGGAAGGGTTTTCCTTACACCCTGTATAATTTAACTGTTGCGAATATCAAAGCAGTCATATACTTAAATTGGCACACAAATCAAACAAAAATACCGTCTCTTGAAGAGTGAGTCTCAATCTAAAGGTAGTTATTGTAGTGATCTTGTAATCGTCAGTTACTGATATTATGAGCATAGCATATAATAAGCAAAATCAGTATATAATGTTCCCACTGCTGGGACACAGTCCGCATCACTGTGAGAGAGTGTGGGCCGTAATCCACCACGCGGGCCCAATGCGGGTTGGTGGATGTCACATGTCTTCGAAGTTTTTGGTTTTAGGACTTTCCGGATTCCTTACGATGTGTTCCTTCACCGTTTTGTGAGCAATGGTGATGAAATAATTTATACAAACTAAAGCGCCTGCCTATGTTCGAACCCACTACGTACAAGTTGTAGATCGGAGCCGTTACCATCACCACTGATCTCTGGCCTGATGTTATGCCTAAAAATAACTACGTTCTTCGTTATGTTAAACTTCTGACTGCCCTTCTCTGATTAGAACTCTTATTATCTTTATCGATAAACTATTATTTTGTAATTAAATTTAAATTAACTGTGTCACTTACCGTAGTGTAATTATTTACGAGTGAAAGAATTTTTATGATCGGCTCTGTACTTGCTTTCCAATCTCCAATTCCTCTTTCCAATCAAAAAAAAAAATCTAGCCTTTTAAGGCCCAGATGTCTATAAAGCGCGGTCACTCTCGGATTGCATAGAAAAGAAAGAGATGCGCTTCGACAAATGGTCGCAATTTATTGCAAAATATGAAGTATTTTATCGATTTACTTAGGATTTACTAATAAATTTATAAAAATAATCCATCACTGGATGCAACTTAGCATTTGAAATTTTATGGTATATTTTTAATTATGATTATAATTGTTAATGAAGGGATAAACTGCTTTTAAAGATAATTTAGAGGTATGTTAGAAGATTTTTTTGTTGCATTAAAGTATGTTAAATTATGTTTCTAGCTCCATCACTGTATGCAAGTAGGACTTGAAAATATCATATTTTTTTTATTTCTCAAAACTATTTACGGTTTAAGAGATACACTGCTTTAAAAAACCACCTTTTTGACCATTTTTGGGAACCTCCGCCTTAAAGTACTAAAAACTTGGGTGGAGCCCCGCCGTAGGCCCGCAGAAGGAGGCAATCGGCGGCAGCGACCATTCGCGCCCGGCCCTGGTCCAGGCCATGGTACGGAGCGAGAGGGAATGGGAAGCAGTGGCCTCCTTCTGCGAAGCAGTAATGCTCACGAGTCGGCCGTCGGTCGGTAGATGTTGCTACATTACGTATGTATAGGTAACCTACCTAGTACAATTTACGCGCATATGGAAGTAATTTCAGTAATTTGTTATGTTAGGTTCCATTATGTGACTTTTAAAGTAATGAAAACAAGCAAACAAAAAAACAAATTAAGGTTGTTAATTCTATGGGCACGCTGCAATTGCGGCGGTAATCGTCACCTTCTACCTGACGCAGGCACTCACCGGATACGTAAGTTTTGGGAGGTTCCTGTGTAGGATAAGGCGGAGGGAAACGCCCAGGTTTCAAAACTGTGAGGATCGCCCAGAGGCCACGGTGGAGCATACGGTGGAAATCTGCCCCGCTTGGGTGGAGCCCCGCCGTAGGCCCGCAGAAGGAGGCAATCGGCGGCAGCGACCATTCGCGCCCGGCCCTGGTCCAGGCCATGGTATGGAGCGAGAGGGAATGGGAAGCAGTCGCCTCCTTCTACGAAGCAGTAATGCTCGCGAGGAGGCGGAACGGGTGAGGGAGGCTCAGCAGAGTCACCCTCACGCCCCCAGCAGCAGCCGCCGCAGGAGACGCCTGGGCGTCAGACGTCGCGCGACGATCTCCGGCCACGGTAGACGCGGGCCCGCGGACGGCGAGTAGTGGGTAGCTCGCCGTCCGATCAGGATCAGGCCCGAGAGTCGACGGCGCGTAGTGTTCCACGCGCGCCTCAAAGAGTTGTCAGCAATGCATGACGGGGCCCGTCAAGCGTTGCTGACCACTCGTCTGATGCATAGAGTTACGTCATACCTAACTTAAAATATCACGAAGCTTAGATTTTTTGAGCAAAAGAGACGGAATAACATTTAAAATTTACCTGTTCATAAGTTTACGACAACTTTGATTAGTGTCCTTGGATCGAATATCGAAAATGAATTAGGTAACTTACACTTGTCATCTTAAAAACCACAAAACTTACTGAAACGTTTAAGGAAAACGCTAATAAAATTACACAATGGTCAACAACACTTATATGCTGAGGCCATAATAATAAATTCTTTCAAATAAATTAATTCAATTTTGATTGGCATCGCTTCAACTCCAAGAAGAAAGTAATAAAGTAAAATCGCAAAAAAAATCTGTTGCATCATCGCGTCTGCAATTAGTTCTACCTAGGTACCTACCTTATCCTTGAAGTCGGTTAACTGTGACTACGCAAAAAAGGTCCGTCGTTAGATTGACGATACGGGTCAAGTCATGTTGGTACTTATATTCCATTTGTTTAGCTAAAGAAATCGTAATAAAAAAAATAATGTTTTCAAAAAACCTGGCTATAAAGAGCAACTAAATAGTTCCAACAAGTCACTTTTCAAGCAGGTTTTTTGAAAATATTTTTTATTTTTATTTTCTACATTTTAGTGAGTTACGTTTTTGAAACCGCCTCCTTGAACCCTTTATTTTGATACCCCACTTAATATATTTCGACGACTTTAATTTTTTTTCTTCTTCACAATATGGCGTCTGATTGTCGCTATATTGTATTTGATTACTGTCATGTCTTTAGTAGCACTCGCAAGGTTAAGACGAATCAATTGACGTAAGAATTATCAAAATCCCACGCGATTGGTCTCTGTAGTGCCACAAAGGAACAAACGTACATACATAGGCTGATAAACACATTACCCTCCCTTGAGTCGCCCAGTCGGGTAAAAGGGGTTGTTTATTGATTACACTTTCTTATTTCAAAATACGTGATAGCCAAATTGATTCTATTTACGATTTTTACGATAGTTTCTTCGTTAAATACGTAAACAAATGGAGTTTAATGTACTCACCTCTTGACAAAACCACGGCCGTCGGTCGGTAGATGTTGCTACATTACGTATGTATAGGTAGGTACCTACCTAGTACAATTTACGCGCATATGGAAGTAATTTCAGTAATTTGTTATGTTAGGTTCCATTATGTGTCCGATCAATAGGTAAATTTTTTTTTTGTTGATATACCTTCGTTTTAGGAGCTCGTGGAAAAGTAATAGCAGCAGTGTCTGCGGACGGCGAGCAGTGGGTAGCTCGCCGTCCGATCATCACCAGGCCCGTGAGTCGACGGCGCGTAGTGTTCCACGCGCGCCTGAAAGAGATGTTGCCAGCCACCACTGACGGGGCCCATCGTGGCCGGTGCCTGCGTGCCTAGGGGTAGCGAATAAATTCTGAAAATAAGTTACAGCACCCCTGGGCACTCAGGCAGGGAAGGAATAGGGGTGGATTTTAGTCAGTAAGAGTCTGACACGCCGTCCCGCTCCACCCAGAGCGGGAGAAGTCATTGGATGATATCTCACCCCCCCCCCCCCCTTCCTCCAAAAACGGTTCGATCTTATAGGTCAAGCAACACTTGACGAGGTCGGTTTGTGAATGGCGACCATCAATTACGTATCGAGACTCCTACATGATAGATATACCTATCGATATATTCGTCATTGTACACCATCACAAAATTACAAGAGTTTAAAAGAATAAACAGTATGTGTAGGCGGTCCATACCACGGAAATCGGCTGTCTTTTATACTAGATCAGAAGTTGGAAGCCAAATATTCTGTCAGCAGTCTGGCCAAGAGGTATCGTGTTACCCAGTAACTGGGTTGTGATGTGGAGGTCAGGTAATGTTTTATGGATGGTGACGGTAATACTTCCCTTGAAAGATATTTGTACTTAGTGTACCGGGTTCGCAGTGATTCACCGTTCCTAACAAAATCGAAAACAAATACGAGTATCTACTTAAAAGTACATAGTAACACGACAATGGAAAGGAAATAGAACTAAATACGGTAGCGACATCGCGTGGCTATTAGTTTTAAAATATGTTGATTCACACAACTCAACAATAGATTTTTGTACTCTATCTACAACTCTGCAACGTGAGTAACAACCCATTAAATCAATCGTTTGCTGAAAGTGAAATAATTAGGATCAGAATTTTATTATTCCCCACTGTGACGTCCCAGCAACCTCGCTGGTGCAAAAAATTGTTATCTAGCACGCCTCGGCCAACACGTTGGCTCGCGCGGTTTGTTCGCTTAAATATTTATTTTTTCTGTGGTTGGCAACTTTTAACGGTTTTTCTGTATTATTTATGGTACTCGACTAAATTTTTCGCGTGTCAGTAATAGGCTCCATGGTCACAACCCTAAAAATTATTTAAAAAAAAAAGTTTTTTTACTGTCACTTATTTTCGGCGCGGCGGCGGACAGAGCTCCAGCTTTGAGATAAAAGTACTATTTTATTATAAGCCTTGTGTATTAGTGTTATATATCAAAATAATCCTCATGAGTCGAGTTTTACGAAAAACTAAATATGTTCTGGGTTCAAAGTGATTTGAAAACGATAATATCGAAATAAAAAGCTGGGTCCGGCCGCCATGTCCGTCGTCTACATTTTCGTGATAGTTTGGTGTTATTTACTATCTAATCTATTAAAATAGTGTTCGTAATATGGAAATTAGTTCATTCCTAGTATTTTTACACACTCGGATGGTCAAAATACAACGTAAATTTTGCAGATTCCATGTTTTACCACAGGTCGTCATTACAAGCCAACATAGTTGCCGGGGCGTTAATTTATAGAAATAACATTAAGGTTTTGTACTGACATAGAATTGGGAGTCTGAGGGCCACGATTTCTACGAAGAAATTAATAAACTTTCTCTTTGCTTGCCACACCACAAACTTGACACACACACCTCAACACACACACACACACACACACACACATACATACATACAAACATACATACACACTACACTCGTTTATGCCGTAGTCGGCTAAACCATTAAAAAAACAAGAAGGACATGATATCACACCAAAACACACACACCTCGACACACACACACAGACACACACACACACAGAGACACACACACACACACACACACTACATCCTTTATGCCGCAGTCGGCTAAACCATTAAAAACAAAAAGGACATGACATCATACCAAAAAACACACACCTCAACACACACACACACACACACTACATCCATTATGCCGCAGTCGGCTAAACCATTAAAAAACAAAAAGGATATGACATCATACCAAAACACACATACCTCAACACACACACACTCACACACACACACACACACAAACAAACATACACTATATTCCTTTATGCCGCAGTCGCCCAAACTATTAAAAAAACGAAAAGGACATGACATCACACCAAAACACACACACAGACACACACAGTGACACAACACACAGATTTGTGTAAACCTCGTTATCCATCTTCCTTGTAATAAACATTAATTTAATCGTTGTAAATAAACATTAAATAACTATGTACATGATTCATTGTCTCATTTCTATTTAATTCTCTATTAGTATTCAATTAAAATGTTCATATAACTTAATAAATAATTCGACCACCGTGGTGGTCACTGGCGTTCAAATAAAATCATGTTCAGCCTTGCAGATAAGCCCTACGGGCGGCCATCTTGTCGTATTTTGCTTTGATTTCGCTAGCGCAGGCGGCAGGAAATAAATGAGGAAAGGGGTACATTGTCTTAATTTATATTGCTACTTAGAACTGTCCTAGTAATGAGTTATGGGTATCAAAAGAAAGGTTATATAGTCTAGTTTCATTATAAATAGGTTTAAAAGACACAAACTAAAAAAATATAGGTAAAAACTTAGTAAGAACAAAAATTTTACTGTTTTTCAATCGTAATCTCAAGTTTAACATTTTGTTTGAGTACTTATTACTAGTTAATGCGACTTATGTATAACATAATTCGATTCTTTATAGTATTAGCTAGACACACGTATTTTTTGTATGCGTGTAGCTGTAGCAGTTTACGAGATATTAAGCTTTAAGTTGGCAAGGGGAAATGGGCTCGTGCGGCCGCGAGCGAGTGAGCGAAGGACGGACGCCAGAGAATTTTCGGCGCCGCAAAATGGGCGTCTTAGTGGTTCCTGCTTTTACTGTTTGTATCATCAGAATAAGCTTATGCTATGCTGCAATAGGTGCAGCCTGTACTATTCTGTCTAGCATATCAGTGCTCCAGTTATCCAAAATTTAAGGCGCAGTTATACGACTTTTAATGGTTTTTAATTGACCATCACGTCTAAACATCTCGTTATATTTCTTTGAAAAAAATATATGATACTTTAGACTATTTTTGTCGTAATTTGATCTGAGAATGTTTAAAATTTTATTTTTATAACATTGTGTAATTAATTTGTAAAGTTATGTCTAACGCGGATAAAAAATTGAGAATCACGCAAAAACTATCAAGCGTATTTTTATGAAACCTTCACCATTTTAATGATAATTTAATTATTTATAATTTAGTCTCAAAGTTTTAGTTAAATACTTGTTGTTTTATGTGTAAAAAAAATTAATAATGCATCTAATTTCGGACAGCGCTCCTTGATTGACGAGTCCTATTACTGGGTGGACATACGACGCGTTACGTGAGCTCAGCGCAAAACACGCAAGCTAACCACTCAAGGTCGTTGGCAGCTAATAGCGCCTTAAGGAGAATGGGCGTTTTGGACCCAGAGCTATATCATGTTGTGGGACAAGTCACTTAAAAGTTTATAGGAATAGCTTCATTTTATTGTACGGCACCAAAAGTTAGACATGTTTATAACGACAAAAATCGAAGTTATATGAAACGGAAACATCATCTGCTACATGATATCCTACTAAAATCTTCTTCTTTTTTTCGCGATTTCATGGATATTGACAGTGTTATCATTTATTGTTGTACTGTCGTCTCCACCTTGTAGATTGATTAAACAATGAATAAAACTGAACTAGACAGTGTCTATCAACAAAAATAATATATTTTATCCGCATCGCATTGTTAATTTGGTTTTCATTAATTAAACTGTCCCCAAAATGTTGAACGACACACACTTTATCTTAATGTGAAATGCCATTAGAAATATTGATTTTAGACTCATGTTAATTATATACAACATCGTTATTTGGTATTAGGTAACTATTTCATTCTAATGTAATAATTCGTAATCTGTCCAAAATATGTAGATACGTTTCTTAATATTTAGTGAAATTAAATGATGGCTATTGTTGCTATCTATTAGATCAGCTCAGAGACTCCCACCACCTCACCTTCCTCGAGACAAATCTACTGCAGTCACCATGACTTGTGACTTGTGGTAATCAAATTGATTGTCGCCGTAGGTAACTACGAAACCTTAATATAGCTTTATAAAATTTTCAATTTATGTTCCCAAAATGCGTACAAAATATTATCCATATACAGTCCAATGACTATGGATTTATAGACCATCCCTAATTATTTTTTTGGAAGAACAAATTATTATATCACATGGTTGAAAATTTCACTAAAATAAAATAAAAGCACGAAGCATTGACAAGGAATTATCAAGAGTTTCTATTGTATGTAAGTTCTTCAAACGTAAATGCGTCAAGAATCGTCATTACTGGAATTCCGAGAGTCACGCCACAATAATTATATCTTTCAACGGTATCATATCTGCTAGCTTGATGCTGCATAATCTTTGTTCCTTGTTTGATCTTGGCAATATTGTACAATTTTGCTTGGTTATTAGGCTTTTGTAAATTAATGTGCGCTTGTAATCTGTGAAAAATAAATATTTTTTCATTCTTTCTTTCTATATTCAAAGCAAGGTCCCCATTAAACAACAAGTACACCGAATATTAAAACGTGTGTAAATACTTTGACTGTATTCTGAATTTTAAACTTGGAGACCGGGTCAGGACAACTATCATTCAATCCTTCACAAACACAGCTGATGTCACTCGGAAAGATCTCGCTAAAATGGAATGAGGCAGGACGCATGAGACGATAAATGAGCCAAACGACCCCATTTATCCAGCCATTAATGAGCTGGACTCTTTCGATAAAGACTGGTCTGAAATAGTTTAAGATCTTTCTCTTTCTTTTCTTTACTTTTCTATAGAAGTGAATGGAAAATACCAGGGCATTATCAAATTAATATGTGCGCAGATATTGTAAATATTGAGTTGCTAAGCGGGCTATATATAAATTGTACGATAACAGATCAGATTATCCTTCGTACTTAACTTTATTACTTTTCTCAAACTTATCAAAATTCTTTCATAGGATGGCAAACTCTACGTGGAAATCCCGTCCAGCATTCCCAACGTGTTCATCTATGGACCAACATAATCTTTGTTCCTTGTATGATCTTGGCAATATTGTACAATGTGGCAGCAAAAATATAGAATTTTTACTTAAATGTAACTGATATTTATTAATTAATTAGTTTAGTTTCACTTTATTTTTGCTTGGTTATTAGGCTTTTGTAAATTAATGTGCGTTTGTAATCTGTGAAAAATAAATAATTTTTCATTCTTTCTTTCTATATTCAAAGCAAGGTCCCCATTAAACAACAAGTACACCGAATATTAAAACGTGTGTAAATACTTTGACTGTATTCTGAGTTTTAAACTTGGAGACCGGGTCAGGACAACTATCATTCAATCCTTCACAAACACAGCTGATGTCACTCGGAAAGATCTCGCTAAAATGGAATGAGGCAGGACGCATCAGACGATAAATGAGCCAAACGACCCCATATATCCAGCCATTAATGAGCTGGACTCTTTCGATAAAGACTGGTCTGAAATAGTTAAAGATCTTTCTCTTTATTTTCTTTACTTTTCTATAGAAGTGAATGGAAAATACCAGGGTATTATCAAATTAATATGTGCGCAGATATTGTAAATATTGAGTTGCTAAGCGGGCTATATATAAATTGTACGATAACAGATCAGATTATCCTTCGTACTTAACTTTATTACTTTTCTCAAACTTACCAAAATTCTTTCATAGGATGGCAAACTCTACGTGGAAATCCCGTCCAGCATTCCCAACGTGTTCATCTATGGACCAGACAAGTACTGCATCGACACATTCCTCTCGGACAACGAGAAGCCCCACCTGAATGCTCTTATCTGCTTCGTTGCGAAACCTGAACACAATAACTATGCTATGAGCAGCAGTTGTGAGTATATTAATAACTACCTTCTACCCGCGACTTCAAATCCGTCTCAGTACACCGAACTCATATTCCTATCAATGAAAAAAATATGGTTGGTGTTACGAGAAAGATGGACGAATCGATTCATTTTAGAATTTTATTGATACAATTTTTGAGCGTCTCATGTCCGAATATACCGTTGCAAAAGCTGTTATTGAGTTGCATTGCCCATGACTTGGCGATGTTTGTTATGCTTCGATAGCGGTAGATCATGAATGATCGGCATTTTGAGTTTATTTTCCTTAGAGAAATGAAGATGAACCTTGGTAGAAAATAGTCAATTGTGTAGTTATTTAGTTAGAGCTAATTAGATAACTACAACTTATTTGCAACTCAGTTTGGAGTAAAAATCCACAAACAATTTCAATAAAGATAAATCTGGAATAACGTCTTAAAACATAAATGTTAAACGAAAACTGTCTTAACTATTCAATAGCTTATATTGAATATTCACACACATTCATAAGAAGATCCTCCATAACAAATATTTTAGACACTTGAGATCATCGGAGAATTTGAGACTTTTGATGCCCTCTCATTATACCAAGTTTTATGACAAATCGTTCACAGTTCAGGCTGTGTGATTGTGGAATGCGTTACCGATGCCAGTTAGGCAAGCCCAGTCACTCGCTTCTTTTGAAAATTTAGTAAAAGACCAATTCCTTTCTCTCTAATGCTTTTCTGTTTCTACATACTCATCTCTTCCGTCATAAACCCATCTTTTTACTCTTTTTTCTTACCACTTCCTTCTACATAATTGCGTATTTTAGAGTACTTATTCACTTTTACTTTGAGTCTTAGTGGAGTTTCTACTCTAGAAACTTCACTAAGTTCAAAAAAAATATGCATTCCGATAAAGACCTTAAAATATACGTCGGTAAAATTATGTCCGAGACAGGAAGTGATCCGAAAATGTCAAAATTAATGCACAAAGTCGTACTTGTGGCTTTAAATAACCGATAAATATGTTTCTAGGCATGCTGATCTCCTGTTTCTTCATCCTGCTGACGGTGGCAGTGTACGCGTGGCTGCCAGACTTGCGCAACCTTCATGGAATGGTGCTCGTGGCGTACCTCCTCAGCTTTTTCGTGGGCTTCTTGTTCCTGGCTACCATGCAGATACTTATCCTGAGGGGGGATATCACTCAAGATCTTTGCACTGTTTTAAGTAAGTTATTTTCTAGAGAGATTATTTTTTTTATCAACTCTACCGTCCTTCACATCTATTGTTTGCTAAACTGCCACTACGGCAAAATAGATGCTTAGCACATAGTGGAGAGTTGTATATTTTTTTATCATTAATAGGCTCCCGTTTGACCACAATCTCACCTGATGGTAAGCGATGATGTGGTCGAAAATGGAGCATGCTTGCCTAGAAGTAACCTATTCACTCTTGACTCAAAGACTCCCAGGTTGAAGCTATCAGAAAACACAGACTCTGGCAGGGAATTCCACTCCTTAACTGTACGCACAATGAATGTGTTTCAAAAACGTTTTGTGCGTGTGAGCGGGATGTAAACCATGTATGTGTATCGTATGTTGAAAGAAGCGCCAAACATGTAGATCTTGCTTTCCATGGATGCCATAAAAGGCGATTGAAAGGTCATGAAACGATTTGCAGATTATTTGTTTTTTGTTCTTTCGTTTCATAGAGCTATTATAAAAATACCTATATATGAGCTAATTTTATATCTCTCAAGTACCTAACTAGTTTTTTTGAAGCTTTTAAAACCTAAATTATCGTTTGCAGGTTTCGTTTTATTTGAATTTTAAAATAAGTGTGTTTGCGTTACAACATTATGATAACTGTCGTAAATATCTTTCTTGAATTCGAGTTTTATAACTCGGCTCATTTAATATTCGTAAAAAAAAACTGCAAGTAGCTATCTTTTTGTATACGTCAGTGACTCGATCCCTAAAGACTCGACCCTTAAAAGGTGAGTTACTAATATAATATATATAATAAACTTTGAATTATCGGATTGTTAATTACGAGAGTTTCGAGAAATACCTTCATTTCATTTTATTTATTCTATAACAATTTACATTATCTGAATGCGTTACATTAAAAAAGTAACAATTCGATTATTGAAAAATAGAAGAAAAAATAAAAATACCATCCATAGCTCAAATTAAATGAATAAAAATCACAATTATAAAACAATGTTAACATAATAAGAAATAAAACCATTGACTACTAATATTAACTTAATTATAGACCAACAATAACATAAAGCAATGTTCCATGTTAATTCATTTGAAAAATAACTTCTTAGCTACAATTTCAATTCATCCGTAGTCAAAAATTTAAATCATTTACTTATTGCTCATTAAAATATTTAAAAATGACCAAAATTTCATCAAACGTTAAAAGTTAAAATAAAACATGTCATATAAAATAATATTAATCAACAATATTCATTTAATAATTAATTTAAAAAAGGAAAACATAACTTCAATTTAAATTCGAAAAGATCGCTTACATAAAATTTATTGAAATATTTTTCATGTCTTATCAAAATTTCATCAAAACGCCAAAAATTAAAACATAAACACACACAATTTAAAAAAAAAAAACGACAATTTTCAGTAATAATTAAAAAAAATCAAAACCTCCTTAATCAAAATTAAAATTCATCCGTTGTCACGAATCATTTTCATAAAATAATGAATAAAACAAAACTAATAATCAATAATAATTCACCTAAAAACGAAAATTATGACTACAATTTAAATTAATTCGTTGACGTTTATTTGTTGATTGTTTAGGACAATAAATACGGTGGTTTTCTAGAGCAGTTGTTTTATATCCTTATTCAAGCAATTAAATAATTTTACCGCTTAATACTGTACACAATGTGTTACAATATTTAATTTGGTGTTCACTATATGCTTCAAATCTGATCTGGTCACCTGTTTTAAAATTTGCTTTCCAGATCGAAATATCAGCTAATAAATTAGTTGACCATTTTTAAATTCGCTTTGCTGCTATTTTATATTTTTGACACGCAGTTTTGGACAAATACTGGCTGTGGCTGCCGTTTTTAACCAATTAACTTCTTCACGTTACTTTTAGCGATGGTTTCTTAATTTAATATATCTCCATTTTTGGCAATGTAAACTGTATGATTTGCAAACGAACGAGGCTTTATTATGAATATAACTGGGGAATATAAAAACACAATATTGAACATCATAACCCAACTTTTGAATCCCAGGATAATGCTAGTTAGTAACTGTGTGTACCCACACAATATTTCACAGTTATTGAAAGTCACTGTTAGTGTTTTTCTTTACTTCATCTTTATACTTTATACTCTTATACTAAGTAATCTTGTATCCGATTAGACTTCTTACCTGCTGGAAAATCATTAAGCGTAAAGAGTGGGCGAGCCACATGCGATGATTCATAAAATTTAATGTACCATCTAGAACTGTCAGTCTGCCCAGCCTTTTCCCACCTATGTTTTGGGTCGGCTTCCCATATGACCGGATACAGCTAAATACCAATGTTTTCATGAAACAAAAGTAAACTTTCTTAGTTTCAACTGCATTGGGCTGTTCATTGATAGGGAGGTGAACATTCATAACTCATGTAAATTGATAATAAGTTAGGAGTTTCCAAATAAATAAATAAAACTCCTACAAAGTGGACCGATGACCTGGTTAGGGTTGCGAGAATCCACTGGATGCGAGACGCGCAGGGCCGGTCGTTGTGGCGACACTTGGAGGAGGCCTATGTCCAGCAGTGGACGTCTTTTGGCTGAAATGATGATGATGAAGACTGCCCGTAACGACTAATGACTGTCAAGATTTTATAAACGACAGCCTGGACCAACGGCTTAACGTGCTTTCCGAGGCACGGAGGAGTCTCGGTATATAATGGTTAGTCACCTATCCACGGACTGACCATCTAAATCTATAAAATCAACTTAAGGCCCTACTACCGGCCAAGTGGCGCCCTCATTGAATAAAAATCGTAGCATAGCGTAGTAAAGTACCAAAAACGGGCGTTTTTGACACTTTTGCCTACTACTTTGGATACGAGACATTTTAAGTCCTGTTTTAACAACGTAAAAATACTTTATCCTCTTTGTAACAAGCGTGACGTTGGATTCTTTAATATTTATTTTCTATGCTATGCTACGATGTTTTATTCAATGAGGGCGCCACTTGGCGGGTAGTAGACCCTTAAATGAACGGGTGAAACTTCACAGATAATGTGTAGTAATGTCAATAACGAAAAGTCATTAGACAAAAAACCAAGTTTTTTTTTTTTATTTGTGTCTCAAATTAGCTTTATTTTGTTACAGCATTCATCATCTACTTCTCTCTGCTGGCAGCGTTCTTCTGGTTGAACGTCATGTGCTACGACATCTGGTTTACGTTCAGGTAATATATAAAAAATTATATCTTAATGGTTCTAATTGACAGGCTTAGGAGCTGATTATATCAAAGGCAGTTATAACTGTGGAGTAAAACTGACGTCGTATAGATTGAAACAAAAAGTTTCCAGTACAGTTATATCTGCCTTGGGCTTAAAGTTTACTATTTACAATCACATTAAACTTATGAAAGGTATTTGAATTATACCGTCAAAAAGAAGTAAGGGCCAACCCCCATATTCGACGATATCTAATAGGTAGGTACCTAAGTAACACGAATAGTGACTCTAAGGCTTGATGTATTTCAGTATTTGGACGCAATTGATTACTTTTATTTGTAATACTTTGCAGTTGTTGTGATCTTTCGAGACTAATATAAGTTTTAACTAGAGGGGAAACTAAGCTGGCTAGTAACCTGCCTGACTAGTTTTAAGACTTACCTGTTTTTCTTGTGTTGGAAGTGCATATAAATAGGTAACTTTTGAAGTCTCAAAGTCTCAATATTACATTTTTTTTGGTTTTTATCAATTCTTAGTCCTCAAAATAATATATTATGTCGAGTCCGATACCTTAGGGCTTACAATAATATTAGCTTGTCGTGGACAGACCTACGATAAAGAGATAAGTCAAGCTATAACAATTTACGCTAGCTATGCTGGAAATTGGAATTGTAAGACCAATCTCTTGTATCCGAGAGCGCATGTTTCAATTTAAAAATTCACGAAATTAGGGCCTTATGGGTGTAATATTTTGCTTAGTCATATGTATGCGCAGGTACGCATATGCGTAGGTAGGTACTAGCATGAACTTCTGTGGCCCACTTGAAGTTTCCCGTCGCAGCCTGTTCATAAAAAACTCACTATATTTTTTCTGTATTTCAGTGGTAAACGTGCTCACGGTCGTTCGGGTACGCAACTCAAGCGCTTCATGTACTACGCTATCTACGCGTTTGGTGTTCCGACCGCACTGACCATCATACTCGCAGCCTTGGAGTTCTCTGACCTGCCTATCCAGCACCCACTACTGCCTAAGCTCAGACTGCAAGGCTGCTTCTTGTATGGTTAGTATTCTTAAGAATAAGTCTTCAGTATTCACTTTCTTTTGTTTGTTCCTTGCAGCCAAAAATATTGCCCCGCGAAGTCCTGAAAGCGAATAATAAGTCTAAATGATTGAGAAATTCTGTGATACAAAGAGATAAGTAACCAAAGGTATAATATAGTAGTAGTACTTTTCTCCAGCCATGTTTTAATAATTTCAGGAAACAGCAAATTACTTTACCTATATGGACCGATTGTGATTCTCTGTGTGGCAAATATGACATTCTTCGGACTGACAGCATTCAAGATATGGAAGATCAAGAAAGAGACGAAGATGCTGCGTGGCAAGGAAAGTTCTACCCATGATCAGGACAGGAAGGAGACTCAGAGGTGGGTACCTGAACCTACTTTAAACAAGCTAGTACTTTCAAAAACTAAAGCTTAGCAAGAAAGCAAAGCATTGATTTGAATGCTAGTAGATACTACTTTATGCTCACGACGACAAAGGTGGTGAAGAGTGAAAGTGCATCTAACACTCCACCCAAAATAAAAACTCAATTTGTGATAAGCATAATATTTTTGAATGTATTTAGTTGCCTTGATACCTGCATGTAAAGACTCCCAGGTTGTAGCTACCAGGAAACACAGACTGGCATGGAATTCCACTCCCTAGCTGTACGCACAATGAATGAGTTCTCAAAACGTTTTGTGCGTGTGGATGGGATGTTCACCATGTACTGTAGTAGTAGTAGTTGGATTTTAAAGAATATACATAACATAGAAAACCAGAATAAAATAAATTATATCCACTAGATAAGCTTACTAAAAACCATTTCATTGTGGCCAAAAGTTTGACTTTAAAATGTTCCAGGTTCACTCTATACGTCAAGTTATTCACCGTGATGGGCATCAACTGGATCCTGGAGGTCGTCAGCTCCTTCTACCCTGATGCTGACTTCTTCTGGCAATTCTCTGACGCCTACAACGTGCTCGTCGGCCTTATCATCTTCGTTATCTTCGTGTGCAAAAAGAAAACTTGGAGAATGATCAAGAAGAGGTTCGTCTTGTTTCGTATTTGTATCCGAAAAGACGGTATAAGCAGTAACTTAAATTTACGTAAAATCTAGAACTTAAGTATACATAGTTTCATATACTTATCTAAGTAAAACTTTACCCACCTTCAACATAAATACGTATCAACGCCATTGAAGGCTTGGCCGCTTTATGGTCAACACATTATTTTTTAATAATTAAACAGCAGTTTAGGTTGACACCTGTTCAAAAACAGTTTGTTTGTGTTTATGCGATAGATACCACTGCATTTAATTTAATTATAAGCATAAGGTTTCAAGACATTTAATAGATGTCTTGTGAATCGATTAGACAGATTTGAAGTTATTAACAACTATAACGATTACTTTAAACAATATTGTACTAAATGTAATTATAACCCGCTGGTCAATAACGTTATTTAAGTATGGAACCTCAACATATGAAAACTTTGACCACGCGACCTGCATATAGGAACGCAAAGCGATGGCTGACTAGCATCGCTCGCGATGGTCTGCCACAACAACTTATGACTTACTTTAAATCTCGCACTACTTGTGAAAAATAGCGTATTCTCCTTGGGGATAGTGGTGTATTTTACTTGGGCAAGCCTAAATCCCTCGCTTCATTCAGGATTCTTGTATTAACTCCCGTGCTTCGCTCGTTAGTTAAACTCTGGAATCCTTCATTACGGTTGAGCTTAAATATGGCACCTAACAAAAGATACTGCTTTATCCCCTCAGTGCATAATATACTATTATAAGGCTTTTCCATACCTCAACCAGTTTAGAAAAATACATTAAATCTATTTTTATAAGTCAATGTAATATTCAAATGGCCTATGAAGCATTTATGTAAGATAGTATTAATAACATTGTGACATACATATTACGATAATATCGATGTAAGTTAGTGTAGTGACCAACCTCATGATTGCATTTATAAAAAAATGTTTTATTGATGTGTAAATGTTTAAAAAATCCTAAGACTGCCTCATTCTGTACCCAGGATTAAAGATTATCAACGCTCCAATTCGAATAGCGGAGAGATGAACATAAACAATGTAAACAATAAGCAAATAAGCCGTTGGCAATCTAAACAAGATAGAACTGCCAGTCTTGAGACTGTAAAAACTACAGTCGGCGTAGGAGGAGACTCCAGACATAGTAGATCCAACAACGGAACGCCATTATAGTCAATAAGAAATATTCATTGCAACCGTTGACCTTGCTGAAAAAAATAAAAACTTCCATTTTGAAGACAGTTATTACAATTAAGCTAAATTGAGAAACGAAACCAAAAGATCACAACACTGAATTAGGTGATGCAGATGAAAAAAAATTAAGAGTCATTGATAAAACAGATCATACTGGCAATGTTAGCTGCAAAGACGTGGAACAAATCACTCTCGGAGCAAATTTGAGATGTACGGAATAAAATACGAGTGAAAAGGTACAGAAAAGTCGTACACATTAATAGGATTTATTGACTGGTAGTTATATACTAACTTTTGCAAGAATGTGTTGGCAACTAATTGAGAGGGCTTGTTTACTAGTGTGCGGTTTGGAATTAGATAACACAGTTTTTAAGGTATATAATAATTTGTGAATGTTCATTAGTTTATGTAATATTTAATAAACCTTTACGTGAAAAGAAATAATCTTTATATTTTAAACACAAAATAATTTCCTATTTGCACTTCGAGTTAACAATATTGGTTTGGGCAAAAATAGTGAGCACCAACAAAATTAGATTTTAATATTAAGCGTTTGAGATTGTTATTACAATGTCAGCAAGTCAGGTGAACGGCAATCAAGACAGGTGGAGGCAGATTTAATACAAAGTACGTGGATTGTTGCAGATTTGATTATAAACATCAACGTGTTGCGCTTTATTTTAAGAATACTATGTCATTAAGCTTTATAATGCTTATTCTGTTGTTTATTGTGACCATGGCCTCGAAAACTGAAATGAATACAAAGAACAAATTAGATTGTTAAAGTAGATTATTATATTATAGATTGATTATTTTATTTTAGTATTTTAGGCCATGACTTGTTATAGGGATTTTTGCATACCTAACGCAGTTAAATGAGTTTTTGCATTGTTTCGCATCTAATGTTTGCGCTTTCAATTTGACTATGAATGACATTTTCGTAAATGATTTGTATTGGCTTTTTGTAACTAATAACATTGCGAAAAAAATGTATCGATATATAAATTTTATTAGCAATGAAGAAACATTGCTATCACTTGGTAGTCTTCCATTTGTATTGTTTAAAACTCAAATAAATTTAACAACTAGGTAGGTGTCCCTAGTTGTGTACATACAAGATGGAAACGACAAAACAGCAATAAGAAAAAAAAATGAACAACCTTTACTGTTGAGTTTTGCTAGTGTTTTCTATATTATTGTTGTATCTTAGTCTCCACCTTGTATGTAGATAACAGTAATTACTATTTATTTTAAACTTTTTGTACACCTCATAATAAGCACAGATCAAAAATTTATAATAACAGGTATCGGGTGTATCTTGTGTGCCTTGACCGATAGTAAACGTTCTAAAAAGTAAATGTTCTAACTGAAAGCTGTTGCTATAATGTGCATTCCTTTTGCTTGCTATGTGTTGTCGCTAACAGAGTTGTTTCTGCACAGATACGGGCAGCTGAGGGGAGATACACTGTCCAGGACACAGACGACCAATTCCACCTCCACGTCAACCCGGATTAACTCCACGTCTCGAGATGAACTGCGAATGAACTCCATTAAGAAATAGTTATAATCATTATTATTGGCAGCGATTTGAATGATGTAAATTGTAAAGGCCTGGCTACACACAGCAGTTTGATAGCACCAACCACCAACAGTCACTCGTATATTCCAAGTCATATTCTCCATCACAAAGCCATCCCCAACCATCGACTTGACAGTAATACCTTCTTATTTATTGATTTTAGTCGAGGGTTTTTTCCGTTATCATGGCTGCTGAGACAAATGGTGGGAGTGTTCTTTCAAATTTACTTGGAATATGAGCCAAAATTGCCATATACACTTCACAGTAGGAAGTTTATACGGTATACCGTTTTCTCGTCTTTACTAACGTGTGCTGTGCTTGTTACTTAAATAAGTAGGTTTAAACCAAACAAGCATAAAAACAGAACAAAAACATTCCTTTTTGACATTCTTGATACTTTGGTAGCGATAGATCAATAAAATAATGCTCAGCTGTTTACTCAAAAAATATATGAAATGTGCTGTGCTCGTTCGGCCGAAACCTACTTTTGTCATATTTGCATGTGCAAATTTATAGTTGGACAAGTAGAATGTTGCGTATAGCCGGGTTTTAAGGGTGTCCTAGTCGGTCATTCTTCCATACAATCGTAGTCTAGCGATTAATTCACTGTTTGACGGTGTAATTTCAAAACAAAAAATGATTTTGATTTGTTTCGACATTATCTAGCCTTGTATGGAAACAAAAGAGTTAACAAATATAGATTAAGAAGTTATTTATTTTATTAAACTTTATGAACAGTAGTGCTGCATAGATGGACTTAATACAACAAAGCATTCTCTACCAGTCAACCTTTGAGTTAAAAAAGACTCCACAATTTTTTTATCTAAAATTGAAATTTCTATCATTTTTTTTTTTTTGGGGGGTGGGAAATCATCCTATGACTTTTTCCGCTCTAGGGTGGAGCGGAAGGGCGTGTCAGACTCTTACTGACTAAAACCCACCCCTGTTCCTCCCTGCCTCGAGTGCCCAGGGGCGAGGTAACTCTTTCGAATTTATCCTCCACCCCCGGGCAGGCATCGGCCGTGGCAGGCCCCTTCCCTTTGCTGACAACTCTTTGAGGCGCGCGTGGAACACTACGCGCCGTCGACTCTCGGGCCTGGTGCTGATCGGACGGCGAGTTACCCACTACTCGCCGTCCGCAGGCCCGGGTCTACGGTGGCCGGAGATCGTCTCGCGGCGCCCGAACCCCCTGGCGTCTGATGCGGCGGCTACGGCTGGGGGCGCTAGGGCGACTCGGCTGTTGTCGAGTCTCCCTAACGTATGCCGCCTCCCTCTTCGCGAACATTACTGCTTCGCTGGAGGAGACGGCTTCCCATTCCCTCTCGCTCCGTACCATGGCCTGAACCAGGGCACGGTGCGAGAGGTCGCTGCCGCCTATCGCATCCACGAGGACACGGCGGTGCTCTGCCCAAGCGGGGCAAACCTCCACCGTATGCTCCACCGTGTCCTCTGGGAAAATTCATCATTAAGTTATTAGCGTCGAAACTTCAATATTTCGACACTAATTTGCGCATATTTGGGTATAAATAAATAACTTATGGAGTATGAAAATGGCAAAATGATTACCTTACAAGGATAAAATATTTGTTCAAAAATTCAATTCATTTCATTTTGAAGAGATACATTCAGCCGGTTTTTCATTTCATACAGACGCCCAAAGGTCTATTCATAAAATGTTACACACTCTATTCGTTACAATTATGCACCCTATTACAGAGAGGAGGCCTGTGCCCCAGCAGTGGGGACATTAAAAGGCTGATGATGATGATGATGATGACGATGATGTACATCGTATATGTTATGGCAGTATTCGTGTGTGCACTAGTTTCTTATTGCTTATCATCACAGCATTTTTAACTTTCGCAAATGATGTTGGAAGGAATAGCATGCATTTTAATCTTACTCATCAACGAGCCGCCGACTGGTGCACCCCTAATGAATGTAAACAGATTTGTCACCTGAAGATGTGTTTCAGATCATTTCTCATTGTTAAAGCTTTTGCTATTGTTATTTTTACTGCCTTTTTCATCACGTTCTGCCAAAAAAATCGGTTGAGCCTGTTTGAAGTGCGATTTACATTCAAAGCCGAATTTTAAATTAAAACAATAAGAAATAAATATATTTTCTGGTCTCTCTCAATCTAATGTAAAAATGTTATGTTAAGGATTCTATAGCCTGACACACCACTTACGGCGAAAAAAAATCTTCTCAAATGATGCCTAAAAACTTGCCTTAGATTATAGTTTTATATATCGTCTTATCACCTTTGCACCAGTATATAGAACATTATTTCATCTATGATGAAAAATTACAAATATCCAATTTTAGAAATACCAAAACTGTTTGATTATGTTGAAACAGATCAAATAACACATCACGTACTTATTTTGAACCGCAAACATACTTATTAACCTGTAACTTGTGGAAAAGAATGGCAGTAGCTTGCATGTCAGTATCACTACGACATTCGCCAATTAGACGCTGAAAGTAATGCTAGTAACAGGCTAGTGTATGTACGTGATGCAAGTAACAGGCTAGTGAATGTACATGATGCAAGTAACAGGCTAGTGTATGTACATGATGCAAGTAACAGGCTAATGTGTGTACGTGATGCAAATAGATTGTGCAAGTAACAGGCTAGTGTGTGCACGTGTAGTGTACCTTTATAATGTTGACTGCAATTTGCTGCTATCCTGTACTCGTAGCTATAAGGTAGCTATAATATTGTCTAGCACTACAAGATTTACTATGTTTATAGAACTAGCTGTATTGATTTTGCACCTTTAAATAAATTGTGGAATAATATTGCATATTTAAAAAAAAGTTATGGAGCATTTACTAGTTATAAACGACTATAATATTTATTATCAATCAATTGCCATAATTGTTATATTATAATATAATTAGAGTTTGTTTAATATTGTAAATAATGCTCTTTTGCTCCACAAATCACTAAATGCTAAAACATCATGTCTCTGTCATATTCAAACGATTGATTGAAATATAACGTTGATTTAAATTTGATTTGTCCTAAATGCATCAAGCGATTTGTTGTGCATATGAGCTTATGAATAAAATATATTTCCAACAACAAATATTTATTCAGTACCTATTTTTACTTATTTAAACTTTATACTAAAAAACTCTCTCTTTAACTAAGATAGCAATAATTTTGATCTCATAAGTGTTGGTATCACAGCTAAATTGTGCATACATCACAAGCATCACAAGAATTATTTATTATATTACAAACATTTTGTTTAAAAATACCTATAATATTTTATCTTCAACCTAATTTACGAGATGAGTCTACTTCGTCACCCACCAGGCAAAAACTCAATTTGTAATCTTGCAATTTTATTATTAAACCAATGTTTAAAAGTGAGTGTGTTAATTATTATTTCAATAAATACCTTGTATCTAGCCATTTGTTATGTAAAAGCGCCAACAACTGAAACGTTCATTAATAGGATCCATACCCATCCATTCTTTTACAATGGAACCAATCCTTTTTAGAGTTCCGTACCCGAAGAAATACATATTTCTGTTGCTGCTATAACAACATAAGTAACATACCTAAATAAAAAAAGTGTGTGTGTACTTATGTACGCACGTAAGAAATTATACTTCTTTGACGTCAAAAAAAAAGGAAAACAATCATTCTTCATGAACCACAGACCATAGCTAACTTCAGGGTGGTCGGTTCTAGCTAACTTCAACTTGTGAATTTTGTGTGACAGTGATGCGCGCCCATCTTAACCCTTCTACCCCCATCGGCCAAATCCGGGTTTCAAATTGAACCCCGACGACAACCCGGGTTGACAGCCGATTATTATTTTTTTTTTCTCTTTAATATTTTTTTTTTTTGTCGCACTCACCAGTGAGTGCCAGGGCTTAACAGGAATTTCACTCTCATCATTTTTTCGTAACGCGCCTAAAGAAGTATAACTTCAAAAATTAAAAGGGGCTCCTTACTATAAACGTGTTTTTTTTTGGCTTTTTTTACTCGATCTTAATAATGGCAACCTAGACGCATAGGTATATGTTGTCATTATTAAGATCGAGCAATAGTACGATGATACGGAATCCTTCATGCACGAGTCCAACTCGTACTTAGCTAGTTTTTTTTAGGTTGGGAAATCATCAAATAACTTGTCCAGCTCTGGGGGGAGCAGGAGGATGTGTTTCCTTCAGTTGCCTGTGCCAGGCCCGCAATGACTCTTTCGTACACCCCGCTTTCATGGCAGAAGTAGCCAGAATCCTGAAGTAGCCAAAAAAAATCAGCTGCCCCGTAAACTTATGTTTTCATAACTCGCCAAATGTACTGAACAGCTGATTATTTTTCCCGAGAAAGTAGTTTGTAATTATGAGTATTAAATTGAAATTAAATTCATTTATTAATTCAGTTAATAATACACCCAATGCCAGTACATAAATTAACAATATCAAATAATTAGTTAAAATTGCACCCTAAATTAGAAACAAATATAAATTAAAACATTAAAATTAAATAAAATCATTAATATCAAAATATAAATCTGCCCAGGGGTTGAAGATAAATTCGAAACAGAGTTACCTCGCCCCTTCGCCTTTTAGCCAATAAGAGTCTGACACGCCCTCGCGCTCCACCCACAGCGGGAGGTCATTGGATGATTTCCCACCACAAAAAAAAAAACTTTTTAGTTGTTATACCCCAGAACTAAAAACCCCAATAACATGGAACGTGGAATTTAAACATACTCGTAATTGGAGTAAACCAAAACGTCATCTACATAGTATAGGTACGTATTTTTCGTTTTTGTTCAGTTTTTCAAAAAGCGCTAAAGCAATTTCGATAAAATTTATGTGGGACCACTTTGGAAGTATATTCTTTTGGATACAAAAAGAATTTTGAAAATCGCTCCACAACTGACAGAGAAATCGGTGGACTTACATAAAAAAATAAACGTACCTACATACAGTCGAACACAGAACCTCCTACTTTTTCGAAGTCGTTTAAAAATGAATTAAATCAAATTAAAAATCAGATCATACAAATTAAATAAAATGTCAGAACAGTAAAAATAAAATAAATATAAATCAATTAAAAATGCAGGTTGGTACGGAATAATCTCATTAATACGTCCACCAATACTGCTGAGCGTGCCCGCCTACTGGTTATGGGTGAATGGGAGTCGGGCCTATGGCTACAGGCACTATCGTCAGCCAACATTGGTACTATGCTGATTGACCACACTTCGTTGTCAATGCGGTGAAGCAGTCGACCGCCTCGGATACCTTGGCCTATCCTGCGATACGCCATTCCTTAACAAACATTTTACTCTTAAAATGAAATCGAGACGGAAGTTAAACTTGGCCTGTCTGTTGTTCGGTGTCATTAAATTTCAAAAGCCAGACTACCTCTACAACAAGCTGAGCTGGATCGCTGAAAGACAAGAATGTGGAAGAAGGCAATGTTCACAGCAACTTTCTTCGCAGCCCCACAGTTCAGCAGCTTTCAGAGGGAGTTTCCGTTACGCAGCATCCAAAGTATGGAATAATCTACCGCCGCCTATTAGAGCAATAAACACAATAGGTACATGTAGAAGACGTTTACGGCAGTTTTTAAAAGACGCGCAACGGAAGCTAGACTTGATTCATTTGAACATTTCACTGATATGATGTCGAGCCTATTTGCAGTTGAATATATTTGGTGTGTGTGTGTGGGTTTGCGAATTAAGTTGCACAAACATAAGGGTTAAAAATGGCGTGTTACTTCATTTTATTTTATTTTTTGTTTTAAACACTAACTTATTGTTTTATTTTATTTTGTTAAATTTATCACTGAACGCCAAATTATTATACTAATATAATAAAAAAATATCTATATAGCTGTATATAACCTGATTCACATCCGTACACTTCAACATTAGGTTTAGTTGAAAACCAGCGTCAGGCAACTACTAGTTGTCTGGCATTTTGCTGAACTAGACCTGTTTGGCGCTGCCGCGGGGCACACGATGTACCTAATTGTTATAAATTAAGTTGTTTTTTTTTTTATTGTACCTACATTGTGTGTATCTGTGTGTGTCAAATAAATTAGTTTTCTTTCTTCGGTAGGAGCGCTGGTCGGATAGCACGGCACGCCAGCATTAATGATATCATCCGTCGGGCTCTTGTCACCTTATCGCCAGGGTGTCAGCTGTTTTAGAACCCAATGGCTTCGCACTTGACGATGGGAAGAGGCCAGACAGAATGACCATAATGCCTTGGAAGTTGGGTAGGCCTTTGGTGTGGGATACAACATGTGTCGTCACCCTTGCGCCATCCCATCTTCTTAGCACGGCGGGCTGTGCTGGGGCGGCTGCTGCAGGTGCAGCATCTAAGGTGTATGGAATCAAAGAGTTGAGTGCCCACGGATTCCATAATCTCGCCTCGCTTTACATGCATGACTGCACATTTGTCCACACCAAATTCCATCCTGATGGCGCTACTGAAGGTTTCTGTTACCTTCAGTAGCTTCATCAGTTGCAAGTTGTTAGGGGCAAAGAGTTTCAGATCATTCATGTAAAGGTGTGATATGACCTGACCACCTCTTCTCAACCGATAGCCTTGTCCCGAACCCTCCAGTAGTGTACTGAGAGGGTTGAGGGCTAGACAAAACCACAGTGGACTCAGACTGTCGCCCTGGAATATGCCACGCTCGATCCTTATCGGTTCGCTGTTCTCCTGTATCTGTCGACATCCTGGGTAGTGAAGGACCGTACTCCACTGGCCCATACACGACATCAGGAAGGTGCGCAGAGTTGCATCAACTTTGTACAACTCCAGCACCCTCATGAGCCATGTATGTGGCACCGAGTCATAGGCCTTCTTGTAATCTATCCAACATGTCGACAGATCTCTTCGAGAACGACGAACCTGTTGGCTAATAGCAATAATAATAATTATTATTATTTTGATATTCAACATTTTTGAACCTCGTAACACCCAGAATATGTAGGTACGTTTATAATACATATGCACAATATTGAAAAGGAGTAATATGTAAACGAAAAAAAAACAAGAAATATTGGTCGTTCGGTAATAAAAATCTCAAATAACCTGTTAATCAAACAGCTAAGAAAACAATATTTTCCTTCATTCTTGTATAACGATCTTGAGATGGACTATTGTTGTCAATCAACTTAGTCGTGACCATCGAAACGTGCGTCACCCAACAAGATCTACATGGTTCAACTTTTTTTTTAACCGACTTCGAAAAAGGAGGAGGTTATCAATTCGGATGTTTGTATGTTCGGGCATAACTCCGTCATATGTTGACGGATTTGCAAAATTATTATTTTGTTCGAAAGGGGTTTATTCCGAAATGGTCCCACTTAAATTTCAAAAAGATCTGATGATGGGTTTCGGAGACAGACAACGGAACTCTTCAAAAATTGACAGCAAATCAACCGCGGTTGCTGCTATCGTATGTCTATGAATTGTTAACACAGTTAAATGGGGAGCCACAACTAAAAAGTGAAAAATAAAAAACTTTTTTACAAAAAAATAGAACCGACTTCCAAAAAAAGTGCAAAATAACTTTAATTTCGGAAGTCGGTGTCAAAATAAAAGACACAAAACAGGAACACCGACTTCCGAAATTAAAGTTATTTTGCACTTTTTTTGGAAGTCGGTTCTATTTTTTTGTAAAAAAGTTTTTTTTAAGGTTTGGAAACCATAAGAAGACTTCTCCCACTCTGGGTGGAGCAGGAGGGCGTGTCAGAGTCTTACTGACTTAAACCCACCCTTGTTACTTCAGTTGTCCTTCCCTTCCAGGTCCGCGGTGACTTTTTCGAACATTCTCGCGACACATGGTTCTACCACAGCATAAATAACTACCAGTAGTGTGACTGGGCTCTGACCTTGACATATTTACCTACGACTGCGCGGTACGTAAGCACGCGATAGGGCTGCCCGCCTCCAGTATCTCTAGTTTTGAGATTGTAAATATTATATTTTTTATTTAAAAAATTAAATTTATTGTTTAAAAATTAAAGTTTTCAATAAAATACATGTTGTGTTTTTTTATTAGTAGATTTAATCATTACAAATTTGAGACTGAAAATATTGTCGTCTCGACTGAGACGTTCGAAAAGCTTTGTTATTAAACTAGCTTCTGCCGGCGGCTTCGCTCGCGTGGTATCAGTACTTCCTCCCATTATAACTGATAGCCTATATGTTATTCTAGTGTATAACCAATACTACTGTAAAGTTTCATCAAAATCCGTTCAGTAGTTTTTGCGTGAAAGAGTAACAAATATACATCCTCATAAACCTTCATATTTATAATATTAAAGTAGGATTAAATTGCATAAAAAAATCCGTATTCGGATAACTATCTAGTCTAGTCTATATCTTCTCTTTGCCTAAGTAAGTACTTGTACTTATTTCATTAAAATATTTACAAATCGCACGTAAAAACTATCACACCACGCACACTGTTCGTTCGTCATTGCGGTCAATCACGACTGTCTGTGTACCAAGTGTTTACCGCACTCGAGGCGCGTAGGTATGACTCGCGTTCCAACCGTTTGTATGAAGATAGAATACTGTGGATATTTTTACCGTGGTTATACTAAGGTTTGTATTCGTTAGTTTTCGAGGTAGTATTCGAGGCAAAGCTAAGTCACGGGTTTCAGTCTGACTAAATACAGCTGAATATACACCAGTACTAACTAGCTTCTGCCCGCGGCTTCACCCTCGTGGAGTCACACAGTACTTTGCCCATTATAAATTAGCCTATGTGCTATTTCAGACTATAATCTATCTGTGCCAAATTTCATCCAGATCCGTAAGATGTTCGCTACTAATACGGAAGTATTCTTAGCCAATTATACAAGTCTCAGTATAAAATTATTGAACCCCTAATTATGTAGGTGTGTATTCAGCTTACTAATATAGTAGGAAATCTGCATAATCTATAAATTCGATGAGTTGTAAGTATTATTATCAAGTTCCTCCTAGCTATTAGTTTCTATAAGAATGTCGTTTGAGACAGCCGTGTGAATAATAATAAAAATATAAAGAACTTGTGAAAGAAAATGTGGAAATGTGGTGTGACTATAATTGTTTGTGTGGTGATGATAAGAGTTCCTAGTTCGCAAGGATTATTGGATGGATTGGGTGGATTGGGTGGATTGGGTGGATTTGGTTTTGGTTTTGGTTTTGGGATACAAATGCCAAAATTATGGCTAGATTATGAAGACGTTGATGATTATTCAGAATTCTATTACGAAGAATATACTGAAGATGACGACAACGGATCGATCCAGTTTAACGAATCTGACGAGTATAATGATTCTGATTATAATGATACTGACAAATTGCAGCATACTGACACTGACGAAAGGCAATATAATGATACTGACAAATTGCAGCATACTGACACTGACGAAAGGCAATATAATGATACTGACAAATGGCAGCATACTGACACCAAAGAATGGCAATATAATGATACTGACAAATGGCAGTATACTGACTCTGACGAATGGCAATATAATGATACTGACAAATGGCAGTATACTGACTCTGACGAATTGCAATATAATGATACTGACAAATTGCAGTATACTGACACCGAAAAATGGCAATATAATGATACTGACAAATGGCAGCATACTGACACCAAAGAATGGCAATATAATGATACTGACAAATGGCAGTATACTGACTCTGACGAATGGCAATATAATGATACTGACAAATTGCAGTATACTGACACCGAAGAATGGCAATATAATGATACTGATAAATGGCAGCATACTGACAGCGAACAATGGCAATATAATGATACTGACAAATGGCAGTATACTGATACCGACAAATGGCAATATAATATTTCGTCAGTAAACGAATGGTCGAACAATGACACTGAAACATATGAAGATAATCACCGTTGGGAGGACAATAACACAGATTTATGGAGGAATAACGATTCTGTTAAGAGACAGTCTATCCAGAATAAATTGGAAAATTATAATCAAACTAAAATAGTACGAAACCAAGCTACTATTGACCGGAGCACTCCCAGACCTCGGACTCGTGTCATACCGTTGCTAACAACGCAACGACCGCTACCACAGCCACCGCCGTCAATAACACTGCGTCCGTCGCCGTCAATAACTCAGCGTCCACCGCCGTCAATAACACGGCGTCCACCGCAACCACCTACGCCACCGATGCGGCCGCTACCTCCGCCGCTAACAACATGGCGTCCGCCGCCACCGCCAGCAACACGGCGTCCATCGCCACCACCTCCAACATCTATGCGGCCACTGCCACCTTCAACACAGCATCCACCGCTGCCAACCACACAGCGTTCACCTCCACCGCCGCCAACCACACAGCGTTCACCTCCACCGCCAACGCGACCGCAGGCTCCAACGCAGGTTGATCTTCGTGAACAAAATAAAAAACTTCCCGACATCGCCTTGCCTAAAAACGATGTATATGTGGGAGGTTTGCTTGGGGGTTTTGGGGGTTTTGGGGGTTTTGGGGGCTATATTCCTGCGGGCCACGGTATACTAGGAGGGTTAGATTCTTTCACGCAGTCAGCATCATCAGGGTCGTCATTGCCTGCATCAGAAAAAAAAAACACACACTCTAATTTCCTCTTTCACAGTTTATTAGGTGGATTGGGAAGAGTGACTGGGCCACGGAGGAACAGTAATGGTAATATTCATTGATTTAAATATGATGTTTATTTCAATTTTGTTTGTTTGTTTATGATGTTTTTCACTGAATTTTGGTACGTTCACAAATGTGTATTATGAATTATGGAGTTCGATTCCTGTGTCATGTGTCGATTTATTTTGAAAATTGTAATGATATACTTCTCATATTAGTCTAAGTAGAGCCAAGTGTACATCAACTAAACATTTATTTTCTAAATTTCATGTCGTCCTGATTATACGTAAAACTCAGTATGTAATACGTCAAAAATATTATATTTTAATATTGAAAACTCGACTGCTCGGTTCGACACAAAATAACATTGCAAGCTCTTCTTATAAAAAAGAACTAAAAAACAAATAATAAATGAACCTCTAAAGTTTTGAGTATTGAGCTTATTTACATAAAATATCAAATTTTATATAAACTAATTTTTAATCGGCGCCAAACCACAATCTGATAATTAATAAATATCTAAATTTTATTTATATGTGAAATGAAGAAAGCTTTTAGTAGTAATTAATCATTTTATTTACACTCTTTTTTTATACTCTGAGGCTAATTTATAATCCTTCATCATTCCTCTTGCCACTGAGCTGATGATGTAACCAAAGGATGGTTGTGGTTCCCAGGATATTGACCAGTTGAGGCTACCTCCAATATCGTAAAGACGTCTTTTCTTCAAAGCATATTAAGTGGTTTCTGTCACTAAAACTAGTTTTTATTAAATCTAACTTCTATTGTTTAGGAAAGGTATGGTTTCCATCATCAGCTCAGTTTCATGATGTGATGATTCCTAAATGCAAATACCTGATTAAGTTATGAGCAATAAACAGAAACAATATTCGTACCCACAATTTTCGAGGTTTTCTGACAATTTTATCAGGATTCTTTAGCTGGTGTGAGTGGAAAAATTAATTTTATATTATATTAGTTTTTAAATTTATTAGCTTAGGAATTTAGGGCTGATTTAACGGTTTCTCAGAAATGTAGGTAAGTATTTTTTTCTATTTTCATGACTTGTTTTTGATGTGTAGGTTATTACAATAGCAGAAAAAAAGCTTTTTTACAAAAAAAAAAAAAAACAACCGACTTCCAAAAAAGAAAATACACTGAAAATTAAAAAATAACTTTCATTTCGGAAGTCGGTGTTTGTATTTTATTTCTTCGTTATTTGACACCGACTGCCGAAATTAAAGTTATTTTTTAATTTTTAGTGTAAGTATTAAATTTTCTTTTTTGGAAGCCGGTTGTTTTTTGTTTGTAAAAAGTTTTTTTATTTTTCACTTTTTAGTTGTTATACCCCAGAACTAAAAACCCCAATAACATGGAACGTATAATTTAAAAATACTCGTAATTAGAGAACACCAAAACGTCATAGAGATATACGTATTTTTCGTTTTTGTTCAGTTTCTCCAAAAGCACTGAAGCAATTTCGATAAAATTTATATGGGACTACCTCGGGAGTATAAAAAAAGAAAAACGATAAAAAAAGAATAAAACAAAAAAAAAGAAAAAAAAACAAAAAAATAATTGGAAAGTCGGTCCACAACTGACGGAGAAATCGGCGGACATACACAAAAAAAAAACATACATACAGTCGAACATAGAACCTCCTACTTTTTCGAAAGTTGGTTAAAAATATGCCACGCACTATGTTTCTAACCTGTCAAAGGACGATCTCAGTGTCAGGAGCCTGTAACTGTCAATGCACTTCATCAATTCAGCGTGGAAAGGAATTACCAAACTAATCACTATAACAGTGCGTATTCTGCAAATTTGTAAAAGCCATTTTAATTACAGGTAAATAAAGTGGGCATATCGGGTGCTGGTGCCGCAGGCTCTGTTATTTTTTAGTTGGAAAATTTAGCGCTATGTGGCATATTCCTTTTCTTTGTAATCTATATAACATAAACATCTGCAACAAGTCATTAAAAAGATTTATAGCTTGATTTAAAAAAAAACAAGTTACATTTCTAGGGAACTGTTAATTCAGGTTTGGCATAAATTCGAAAAATCGAATGTTATGTGAATTTATTAACTTAAATCAGCTAAAAAAGCTACTAGGCAGCTATTCTCAACATAGCTGTTTGTGTTGAAATGTTGCTCAAATCTTTGGGCCGCATTTAATTGTCGCTGAGTGTATTATACAAAATGACATGAAAATTTTCTTTGCAAAGTATGTATTATTATTTCAACTTAAATATATATTTTTTAAATTTTATTTGTAGTGAAAGGAAAATCAACACAAGTTGTTGAGTTTCTTATAGGTCTACTACCGGCCGGCAAAAGTGTCAGAAACGGCGTTTTTGGTACTTTTGCCTACTACTTTGGATACAAAACCTTCTGAAACCTGTTTTAACAACGTAAAAATACTTCATCCTCTTTGAAACAAACGTGACGTTGGATTCTTTCATATTTATTTTCTATGCTGTGCTACGATTTTTTATTCAATGAGGGCTTCACTTGGCCGGTAGTAGGGCCTTAAGCTATACGAAAAGTATCAATTGCCTGAGCAGATAGTGTGGACAGGTCAACTCAATTGTGTGATTTTTCTTTACAAGACCATTTCAGACATTAATCTACATGGTTCTCCCATATGATTTGACCTTAGCCTACTAACCATTGTATGGATTTTAAAAGAGACTTTAGTCTCTGACCTTGATTCGGTGTTTCTTCTCAGGATAGTCAGTTAGGAAGCACCGGCTTCATCTAGTTTAAATGGACGTGTAAAATTGATATTTATTTATAACCGATTTGCAAAAAAAAATATCAATAAGCATTTTTGCTAGGAGTTAATACGATGTCACTGTAACTGATGGACCACGTCATATGCACCGTTTCCACGAAATTAGGTTGCCGGAACGGATCGTTTGTAATTTACCAACCTTACTCCAGCCCATAAATACCTTATAAAATTAACGTATCGAATTAATATTGCAGAGGCTAATAAAAACGAGTGCTCGAAAAACGAAACATGTGCAAGAAAATGTTGTGCAATTGGAAAGGGGTTCGACATGTCAATAAACAAATGCCGGGCTATACCTGATGAATTTACCCCACCGGTGTGGAAACGCTATTCAAAGATAGAAGGTTTCAATGCCTTAAAAGAATTTCGTATTTTAAAAGGGAAAATCCATTGTGTGCCATCGGCCGAAGAGAATAGGAAAATGGTGACTGACGTCACGCAGTATTTTCACCTACAATCGGTGAGTCAATTTTTTATTATTATTTCGTTTGTTATTTCTTTTAACTTCATTAAAATTTTTAAATATTTCTTAAAAAATATATTAATATACATATGTCGTGGATTGAGGGCGCTATGAGCGCGATAACAGCGCCATCTAACAATTTGTTTCGAAAACTTTTTAGTTAAAGAGAGGGATTTCAGGTTTATGGAATCCGAAAGTTGAGTTCCTAATTATTTATTATGAGCCTGTGCTGTCTCACTACAGGGCAAAGGCTTCCCTTCTCTCCTTCCACTTTCCCCGGTCTTGTGCAATTTTTGCCGAAGCCTTTGAGAAGGAGTCCAGCTCATTCCACCATCTCTTTCTGGGCATGCCGCGTTGTCGTTTCCGAGCATTTGGGATTCACTGTGTCGTAATCTTCGCCCATTTCTCCTGCGACAGGCGGCAGATATGACCAGCCCAGTCCCACTTTCACCTCACAGCTGTGTGGCCGACGTCCGCTTTTTGTGTTTTGGAACGAAGCATAGAGGTTTTAATGCGACCTGTGAGTTTGACACCACAGTATACTTCGTTCTATTCTTCAGTATAATGCGTTGGCAGACTCTAGTGCAGACTTTCGATGATTGGTGAGAGACCATGTTTGCGCCCCATAGGTGAGGGCGGGAAGAACGCACATGTCCATGAGCTTCCGTTTTAGTGAAAGAGGGAGTGGTCCCTTTATTAAGTCCCTTCATTCTTTTTAATCGGTACTTTTTTTAGGGTCAAAATGCACGAATCAGACATATAGTTACACAATTTTAGTATATATCAATACGCATTACATTGTTCAGACACCGGATCAATCTCGCCAAAGTTTCCATACTAGTAGCGTCTAGTCTGCGCGTACCATCATCCGTGTAAAGCTGATACAATCCTATGGCATCTTCATTTACCAATCACTTGATAATATTTACATAACTGTAAAATACTTACTATAGTTAAACTAATTATACCTAATTAAATACATACAAGAATGATGGTTTGGATGCACACTAGTAGCGTGGCTAGTTCACGAATACTCTGTTATGGTGGAAACGCCATTTATTGAAGTTACCACTTGTTAGTCGATTATTGTCTTTGAGTTAGTAGTTCGATGGCATGAGTGTTAGTGACAAATCACATTTGGCGTCTTGATTTCGTCGACCGCGTTGGTTGTGTGCACAGATTAATAATAACCAAGGTGCACTATGGCGGACACGTTTTATATTTTGGATGTACCTCTGAATCTCCAACTTGAATGTCGCAGCCAATTTGTACAATCAGCCTTTCAGTTAACAACCTAGCCTTTTTTACTAAAAGGCACCGTTTAACTAGCGAACTGAATAATATACTTATGTATATTTAGCCATTCAATTGAACAGCTAGGTAAATAACTTAGATCAATAACGTTTCACTAATTGCCTAGCTTAGCCATTTGGGAGACACTGTGGCGAGTCAGAACTCAAACACATAAACACGTTACGATGACGTAACGTGCCACAGCACGGCACCGTGCTCTTTCCACGCTGTTGTTTTCATATTTTTATTTATTTAATTTTTATTTATTTAACAATTAATGTAAGTACACACAATCATGTAAAAAAAAACAGACAAGAAGAAGGAAACGGAGAAATAAGTAGGGTAACAAAGGTTATGCTTATTTCTAAAGAAATCTCTTACAGCATACCTGCGAAAGGAGAGGTGGAAAAAAAGAGAAGTAGACACCGTGTGTAATAGTGCTAGGAAACATACAATGTAAAGATACTTAAAACAACAATATATATATACTTATTTTTATTCTTGAAGTCTTCAGATATTTTTCCCATAGTACGGGACGTTCCTGAACTAGGGTTATTAATTGATCGACTTCAACCGATCGTCATCTTTGAATATTGAATAACAAATGCGGCACAGCTGCAGGAGTACACCGTGAGAATACGTCACGACGACGTGCTGTGGAACGTGGTACGTTGCGTTGTCGTAACGTGTTTATGTGTTTAAGCCCTCAGTCACCTTTCGGTGGGCAAGGATTCCAAAATATTATAAAAAGCGAAAGCTATACCGAAAAGCTTTTATACTGTTAAAGACTACTACGTGAGAACATAAAGACTTGAAATTGAGCTACTCTAACAAAATATACACATTGTGATAATGTTGTCAAATTAAACCTTTGCTCAAACTCACGCGTTGTCTGCCGACAGATGCGTTAGTTGGATAACAGTGAAGGAGATTTGACAAACTTTGTCACTGCAGCCGAGGCGGAATAGACGCCTGAATTGAAGGCGAGGCCATTAATGGAGCCGGGAAAATGCAATTACGTCCATGCCCATGTATGTCAAACGACGTCTTTCAACACATTTACCTGAAAATAATAATTATATTTCATGAACATAATATATTTAGTAAGTAACAAATTTTATTATTGTGAGAAACGGCTCGCGTATTATTTTACGTGCACCGTACACGGTCAAATTGAGAACCTCCTCCTTTTTTTCTCGTCGGTTAAAAACCAAAATTATGACAAATAGCTCTAGAAAATCAATCAACATAGAAGTAAATCCAATAGAATATGTAAATAACTATTTATATTTAGGTAAATTGGTCTCCATCGAAACAAACAGTAATGAAAAGGAAAGAGATAGAAAAATAAACATAACCTTGAAAACATTTTTGGGTCAAAAAGAAATTCTTTAGTATAGAAAAATATAGCCTGAAGATGAAAAAGTTAATAATGGACTCGTACATCGTACTCCCAAGTCCAACGTCTGCAAGTGAAACAAGGTTATATACTGAAAGAGTAAAAAACTATATTTTGTCCTATCAACACGCCATGGAAAGAAGTATACTAAAACTAAGTAAAATAAAAAAAAAACAAGAAACGCAAACATCTGCAAGAAAACCAATTATAACTGACGCACTCCATTGTAGTCAAAGGCAAAAATGGAAATGGGCTGGATACATAGCTTAGAGATACCTGGACAAAAGGTGGACACTTCAAAGCAAAGTGGAAAGGTCCAACAGGCAAAAGGAGCGTAGCTCAACCAAAACATAGATGGGAAGAAGATATCACGAACATAAACCGCAGAAGAATGGTTCAAGTTGAAGGTGGTTTTTACCCAAGAGGGATTACACAGCAGTAACAAATTATTTGTATTTGAAATTGTGTTATTTTTAAATGTGTAGACAGGACTGTTTGGATTTTTTTTCTTTTCTCTGAAGTTTGGTCTTTGATATTGTATAACGAGTCGTTGAGCTCTATAAAGTTCTAAATTGAGCTACACGATAATAATTTTTTGCACTGTCTGGACAGGTCCATTCAATTCTCTGTGATGCTTTCCTTAGAAGACCACCTCAGTCATTAAGCTACATTGTTCTCATAGATGATGATTTAGTTCTTATGTCGCAGCCAACTATCTTAATAAGCTTATCAGTTATCAGCCTAGTTAGATAACGGCGCAGCGCCGTTCAACGAGTGGCCTAAATAATAAATAACTGGAACATAACTTATGATTTCCAGGACGGCACGTTATTCGTGGAGAGTCATAGAGCTGCGGGTCCTGGACTGGTCTTCAATACAACCAAGTACTGCATTGACTGGTTTATTACAGCTGATAACAAAACAGAGTGGAATGCTTTTATTTGTCACGTTACACATAATTTTGAAAGGCATTTTGTTCTTACCGGCTCATGTAAGTTTAAAATCTTTTTTTTTTCTCGTTGGAATCGTAACTATGGGTTGTCATATTAAAAATTGTATTGCACTTATAGAGTGATATTTATATTCTATGTGGAGACGGCAATATGCCAATAAATGAAAACACTGGCAATCGTTTACTATGGGATACAACGCAAAACAAGACAAAAAAATCAACTTTCCCATACATTTATGTTTGCACAACTCGAAAAAATGTACTATACAGCTGTTCGCGATTTCAGGATCCACATTGCTTTTGCTCCTGGGCAATACAAAAGTCCACATAGCAAAATTCGTTTCGTGGCTTTCATAATATTCGACCACAACGCGTTTACGATTTGGCTGTTTAAATGAAGCCATTATGCGTTGTGAGCTATCTTTCCGTCATTGATCAATTTAGGTCTTTGAGTGTAACATAGGTATACAGGGTGTAACGGAAAGGTGTGGTCATATTTTAGGAGCCGGTTAAGCCCATGGAAATGAACAACTTTCTCTAAGAAAAAATAGAAAATTCCCAAAATAAAAATTGGACTTTCCATACCAAGTTATCATCAGCTGATCAATATTTGTATGGGAGGTAAAATATTTTTTTTAGAAATTCCTCGGATTTTCTCGAAGAAAGTTGTTTATATCGACGGGCAGATGCAGTTCTTAAAATATGACCACACCTTTCCGTTACACCCTGTATATAATTACTGAAGTATTTAATTATTATTTTTTGACAAAGTTAATCATTACATTATTTGTATTTATGAGAGATTCGAAGCGGGCTTATTTTGTGTTCGAAACTCAAAATAGCACTTCCAATATATTTTCAGGTATGCTGATCACTTGTTTTCTGGTTCTACTGAGGGTGATCGTGTTCGCATGGCTGCCAGAGCTCCGAACTCTTCACGGGCTGATCCTGATGGCGTACCTCATCAGCTTCTTAGTGGGCTTCCTATTGCTGGGAAGCAAAATGCTCCTCATGTATGGACAAAATATCAATCGAGAAACTTGCGTCGTCTTATGTGAGTATGGTGGTGATAATTACTCATAAACGATCTTTGCGATGTTTTAAATAAAAAGTAATTAAATCGCTAATTACACTAAAAACAGCAATGTAAATAAAATACGTACAGCTGTTTCGCTAGAGTTCATTCACGTCGCCGGCCTAATACGTATAGGTGGCGCGGCACGCTCGACCGGCGCGAGTGTAGGCAAGTAGTAGTAACACATCGCTATTGTAAGCAATGTAATCTCAACGCTCCGCGCGTTGAGATTACATTGCTTACAATACATTGCGCGCTCAAAAATGACAACTTCTGTATCCGATCATTACCGAGATTAATGACTATCATAATTTTGTTAATGGCATTAGGTGTAACCTTTTCGCGAAGTTTGCAGTATCTTTTTCCTTACAGCCTGTATATAGCTAGGTTATTTATTTACAGCTTTCATCGTCTACTTCTTTATTCTGTCCGCATTCTTCTGGCGGAACGTGATGTGCTACGACATCTGGTGGACGTTCAGGTATAAAAATATTATTATTAATACAAAATTTAAAGCGCCAACTGCTATTGCTAAGAAACTGTTAAACAGCGCCCAGAAAAGCTCTTAAAATTAACTGCCAATGAAGTAAAAACAACTTTTGTGGGAGTTTGAAACGGTTTTTACAATAAACCGTGTTCCCGAGCGGATTTCCTATCCTTAAAGTGACGAACGTCTTCTTGATGAATAGATTAAGTTAACTTCAACTCTGGACTTGTTAAAATACGAGTTTTAACCACAATATTCAAGGCGACAATCCACAATATTCATCACTTATTATATTTAAATAAATTAAGTTTACAGAGAGAAAAATACTTAGGTCAACACATACGCAGCGCTACCTATCGACATGTATGATAAAATTAGATTTTCTGTAGAGAAACACAAAAAACATGGATCAACGAAAGTAAAAAAGTAGGAAAAAATATTATATCGTATTGGATATAATATATAAGAACTTACATAACTTGAATTTATAATTTATTATAAGTTTGTATTTTTCTCAATTTTTAATTTGGATTTTTAGTGGAAAACGTGCGATGTCAGGTCGTGGTTCCAACTCCCGCGCACGCCTGTACTTGTACTGTGCCTACGCATTTGGCGTACCGACTGCACTCACCATTCTACTCGTTGCACTCGAATACTCTCAACTTCCAGCAGAACACGCGCTAATGCCCAAATTACATATACATGGCTGTAACAGTTTGTATGGTTTGTATTTGTTTACTCTTGCGTACTTAATTATTGACCATAGAAAAAAAAAATGCATAAATGATAAAAGTCTGCAAATCGTTAGTGTGATAGATATTGTAGAGCCTGCATGGCTCCAGGGGCGCGAGGGCGCGCACTCTTAACTCTTGTATTAATCAGAAACAAATATACATGTGAGCCCACTTCAACGGGCGAGCCAGAACTAACTTAAAAAAATAATAAAATACACGAAAATCTCTCCAAATGTTATAAGCTCCCAGTGCTATTCATATGTGTGGGGTGTAAGCCGAGGACACACAAGCCACATGAGCTACGTCCCTAAAAATAAAAGCGCAGACGCTAGTAAAGCTCAAAGTAACATTTGAAGAGACAATCGAAACCTACCTAACTCTAACCAGAAGGCCCTACCTATAGGAGGTGATAGGCGATGAAGCAGATGTCCATTTATGGATAGCCCTAAATGAACCTGAGATGTGTGGCTTTCCTTTTATTAACTTGTGCCATTCGGCACACCACAAATCACGGCGACGCACTGAGGCTTCAATGAGGCAAAAACCTCCCTAAAAAGCCTCACTGCACTGCTAATTCTCTGACCTAAGATTAGTTAGCATAAAGACAAAAAGTAAAAAATAAAAAGTGATTTTTATTTTTCACTTTTTGTCTTTTTTGGCAGTCGGTTGTATTTTTTTGGAAAAAAGTTGTTTAGTGTTCTAAACATAGAACACTAAACAACTTTTTTGCCGAAACTGAAACACAATAAAACATTATTGTGTTTCAGTTTCGGCCAAAAGTTTTCGGTTTTAGCTAAGTTATTCCTGATTTTAAACAAGACGTATAAGGAGCTATAGTATTATAAATTATTTGTCTATATTAAATAACATAAATAAAATTAATGACTTTTCTATTTCCAGGGTACAGCAAACTAATATACTTTTATGGACCAATAATTATACTGTTCGTAATAAATATGGTGTTATTCACACTAACAGCCCTGAAAATTGCAGCGATTAAAAAAGAGACCAAATTGATACTCAAATCTAACGAAAGTGGGACCCATGATCGGGAAAATGACGCAAAAAGGTATGCACAAGCTTGCCACTTTTAACATAATTATTATTTGTTTTTGTATCGTAAGTAGTTAAGTTAGTATTTTTGGTTTTAGTGTAGATACTTATAGTTACCTAAGTATTTTAAAAATATATAAATTTGTTCTTATCTGGAATAAAGCGTATTATTAATAAACTTGAGATTCTTCGAATAAAGATCAAATTTTAGGTCTGTGATAAAGGATCTTTACTAATCTGCAATGGATAATCGGTTTGATAATCACAAGAGTAAATACTCACCTTTGGAAACTAAGCCCGGTAAGAAGATATTAGTCCTCCAGCGGCCATTTTGTTTCAGATTCACACTCTACGTAAAGCTGTTTGCCGCCATGGTATTCCTGGAGATAAACTGGAGTCTTGAGATCGTCACGATATTTTATCCCGACGCAGAAATCGTATTACAAATCACCGATTTGTACAACGTGGTCATGCTTCTCGTTATCCTAATCAACTTCTTGTGCCAAAAGCAGACATGGAGAATGATAAAAAAGAGGTTAGTTCTTTTTAACCGCACGCTCACAGTGCAGAGTGCAGTGGTGGTGTGGTGTGATGCGGTGAGTGAGTGTGTGTGTGAGTGAGTGCAATGTGTCATACAATACAAATATGTGAGCCTCACACATTTGTATTGTACGATTACTTACTTATTGAAGTGACTCAACGTTGCACTTAATCTTTATTACAAATATGCTATTAAAATCAAAATCATCCTATTTTTTTCACAGATACCAACAAATAAGGGGTATTCCTACTTCTGGGCTGACGACAACTTCAACAAATAATCGCACACTGACGTCTCAGACTTCACAGAGCCAGGACGATACTCATCACCCGACTGCAGTCTAGGCTTAACGAACCCTGCCGAGAGCCAGGACGACACTATAATAACCGAGGACAGTCGAGACAAGACGAACCCTGCCGAGAGCCAGAATGATACAATAACAACCGAATGCAGTTGAGAAACGACAATTTCTGCCAAGAAATAATTTTCATGGTTCAACTAATTGGGTGGTTTGCTATTTGTGAAATACAGTGTGTGAATAATAAATAAGCAAGCGATTTCCAATCCTTATTTTAGTTAGTAATGCTAATTATATGTGTATCAAATTCAATTACTGTCAGCAGCAAGAAAGAGGCAATAGTGATGAAACTTGACGTCGTGCTTTTATTAATACTCGTAAATGAATGATTTTGATAATATTTTTATTTTATATTGTTTGTAATAATGTTGTTGTAATTAATATGGGAATTTCCTGAAAAAAAATGATTATTTAATTTAATTTAATTTAATAAAGCTGACTTTTACTCTTCATGTGTTTGTACCTACCCCTTGCCTCCGGATCTCTGATGCGATCAGACACTTTTACAAAAGCACTGAGTTTATTCAATTAAGTTTTTACAAATCTTCACTGCATAAATGTGAAGTAGATTGGGATGGGAAAGTCTCTAGCGGGTGTACTTAGTTTAAAATTTATATAATTACCCGTTAGTTTAGTTTATTTACTAATACTAGATTTATGGCATGTTATACTGGTACTAACAAACTATGGAACTTGATTCTGAAATAAATGTTTGTTATTATTCCGTTTATTTATTTTTATAGACATATTATTTACATTTTTAAATATTTAAATATATAGGATAAAAAAAACATTTAAAAATATAAAAAATAGTATCCCACCGGTATCGGGAACAGGGTGCAAGCTACCGGCGGTCAGGGCTCCAGAGAGAGGAACCGCCTGACAATGCGAGCCGTGTCCAGAAGTACTGCTTTCTGAATCAAGCCCTTGATCCAGCCGCCTAACGAGAGCCTCTTGAGGTGTTGGTCGAGGCTCGTGGCTAGTAAGCCATTGGCTGACACGACTATCGGTACAGTGATCGCTGAGTCCACATCCCACATGTCGACAACAATATACTTGATTTGTTAATCTTTCTCGGCTTTCACGAGGTTCTCGTCATGTGGAACGGTAATGTCAACAATCATTGCACGCTTCTATCAGGCTTCTATCAGGCTTATTGGCTACAATAGTCCTGTCACTGATGATGGACCGATCCCAGAACAATGAGATATGACCATTATCGAGAACTGGGTCGGGCGCATATCTGTAGTACGGCACTTCCGATTCCACAAGAGAGTATTTCAGAGCAAGTTGCTGATGGATAATCCTGGCTACAAGGTTGTGCCTATGCAAGTACTCACCGTTAGCTAGACGAGAACAACCAGAGATTATGTGGCGGATTGATTCTCCCGGACGATGACATGCCCGACATTTATGTCAACCGTGATTATTATTATTATTATAAATTAAAGTGTTAAAAAATTAAGTAACTCTAAACACTTTAAAGAGTGCTTTATACCATCGAACTAAATAACCTTTACTAATGGGACTAATCGAATTTAAATTTAGGAAGCAGATGATTTTTTTTTTGCGATTTCAAAGTCACAAATTCTGTCTAAGGACGCAGCGTAGGTTAGAAAGATGGTTTCCTACGAAATGTATTAGAAAATATTTTGGGATTTCTGACTATTTAGTACTCCAACGATGGTTGGTCCGACAGAAGTTTTTGATTTATTATATATTTAGTACTATAAAAAGGATCGAATGAAATAAAATAAATAAATGTGTATAATTTTCATACGATATTTGTATGGGAAAAGTTTTTTGCAATTCAAACAAAAGTTTATTGCATAAATATCGCAGCATAACGCTGAGAGATCCTTTTTCGCCTCGCAAAGTCTTTTTTTTTGTATTTATAGTTATTATGTTCTTGTTGTGAGGTACTCGTACAAATAAATATTGTTTCTTTCTTTCTGTCTTTCAATTTCTGACTTTTTTAGCACTCGATTGCCTCAATGATACCCTGGGTTGGTATCATTGAGGCGATCGATTGGCATCAATAAAAGTTTTTGTGTAAAATGGTCATTTTCTTGCTAACTGTATTTTGTTTTTGAAAATATCTGTGAATGTGTGTGGATTAAAATTTAACAAAAAGCTATTGATAGTCTCCTTTTTTTAATGCATTAAATAGATTAGATGTTAAGGAATTTTCTAGATTTCACTTGTAATGTTGTTATTTTGGGATTAAATGGCTTTATTATTATTATTATATATCATGAAATCAAAGAGTGCAAAAGTATTAATATTTACAAAAGAAAACTAAGGGATTATTTCATGCAAAAATTAATTTCTAATTAAATACGAGTAGATACTTACCAAAATAAATAAAATGAAAAACGTACTATAATATTATAAATACATACAGCATATTAGGCATAAATAAGAATACAAGTAAAAATTAACTATAAATCCTCAACTTTGAGTACCTACACTAAACATAAACAATATAACAAATCTTACTATATAAAAATAAGTCGGGTTTTCCTTTCTGACGCTATAACTCCAGAACGCACGAACCGATTTCCACGGTTTTGCATTCGTTGGAAAGGTCTCGGGCTCCGTGAGGTTTATAGCAAAGAAAATTCAGGAAAAATTTCAACAGAAAAGCGGGAAAATCTTTTTTCACATACAGCGCCATCTCTGATACATAGCATGTATTACAAACCAATATTTTATCGACATGGCTGTGTTTGGTATTGCGTCGGAAAATGCGAATGACGAAATCAGCAACTTCCAAATGGGCAGATACGTCAGTACTAATGAAGCACTGTGGCGATTATTGTCATTTCAAATTCATGAAAGATATCCCACAGTTGTACATTTAGCAGTGCATTTGGAAAATGGCCAAAGAGTTTACTTCACTGAGGCTAATGCGGCACAACGAGCTGAGAGACCACCATCGACAACATTGACTAGCTTCTTTGCAATGTGTGAAGCAGATCCATTCGTAGCGACGCTGATGTACGTTGAAATGCCCAAGTATTACACTTGGAATCAATCAACAAAGAAATTCCAACGTCGCAAACAAGGAACCCCAGTTCCAGATTGGCCACAGGTGTTTTCCACTGATGCACTAGGTCGCATGTATACTGTTCATCCTAGAAATGATGAATGTTTTTATTTGCGACTGCTGTTGGTAAATGTACGTGGACCAAAATCATTTGCGCATTTAAAACTGTGAATGGCCACCAATGCCAAACATATCGAGAAACATGTCAACTATTGGGTTTGCTGGAGAACAATTCTCATTGGGATTTAACACTTGCGGATTCAGTTGTTTCATCAAATGCGTACCAAATACGAACGCTGTTCGCAATTATCATCACCACATGTTTTCCTTCACAACCAATTCAGTTATGGAACAAATACAAAGACGACATATGTGAAGATATCTTGCATCGCTTGCGCATTCAAACGAATAATCCTGACATCCAAATAACCGATGAAATCTACAATGAAGGATTGATTCTGATTGAGGATCAATGCTTGACTATTGCAAACAAGCTACTGATTGAAGTAGGAATGATTGCGCCAAATCGATCGATGCACGATGCATTCAACCAAGAATTAAATCGAGAGCTGCAATACAATGTTGATACATTGCAGGAATTCGTTCGAAATAATGTGCCGTTGCTGAAAACAGCAAAAACAAGTATACGAAACATTAATGCAAGCGGTGGACAATAATACTGGTGGTCTATTCTTCCTGGACGCACCTGGAGGAACAAAACAAAACATTTGTCATTTCATTGATTTTGGCCACTATTCGATCAAGATGTGACATAGCTTTGGCGTTAGCATCATCTGGAATTGCGGCGACTCTTCTAGATGGCGGTCGTACTGCACATTCTGCGCTTAAGTTGCCACTCAATTTAAACACAATTGATACTCCAACATGCAATATTTCCCGATCCAGTGCAATGGGAAAATTGTTGATGCAATGCAAGCTCATTGTTTGGGATGAGTGCACAATGGCACATAAGAAATCACTTGAAGCACTTAACTTCACACTGAAGGATCTTTGGCGAAATAACAACATGTTTGGCGGCTTGATGATATTGTTGACAGGCGATTTCAGGCAGACGTTGCCAGTAATTCCCCGTGGAACGCCTGCAGATGAATTGAATGCTTGCCTGAAGGCATCACCTTTATGGAATAACGTAAAAACATTATCGCTAACCACTAATGTGAGAGTTCAACTTCAAAATGATCAAAGTGCTGCACAATTTTCCAAACAATTGTTAGCTGTTGGAAATGGAAAAGTCCCAGTTGATGCGACATCTGGATTAATTACTCTTACCAACGACTTTTGCCGATTTGTAGACTCACAATTAGCTCTTATTGAAAATGTTTTCCCAAACATTAGTGAGAATTATCAGAATTATGCTTGGTTAAGTCAACGAGCAATTCTTGCCGCAAAGAATAATGATGTACACGCACTGAATTTCACCATTCAATCAAAAATTGCTGGCGATTTGGTGACATACAAATCCGTTGATTCCATAACAAATCCCGATGATGTAGTAAATTATCCAACGGAGTTTTTGAACTCTCTGGAGTTACCAGGATTTCCACCACATAACTTGCAACTCAAAGTTGGTACAGTTATTATGATATTGCGTAATTTGAATCCACCGCGACTTTGCAACGGTACTCGACTTTCGGTAAAAAGACTTATGTCGAATTTGATTGAGGCAACCATTATTAACGGAAAGTACGCAGGTGAAAATGTATGTATTCCTCGAATACCAATAATTCCGACTGATCTTCCGTTTGACTTCAAACGATTGCAATTTCCAGTTCGCCTGGCGTTCGCAATGACAATTAACAAGTCGCAAGGCCAATCGCTTAGTGTTTGCGGGATAAATTTAGAAAATCATTGTTTTTCACATGGGCAGTTATACGTTGCGTGTTCACGAGTTGGGAAACCATCCGCTTTGTTTGTGTTAACGTCAGACCAAAAAACAAAAAATGTGGTTTACCAAAGAGCACTTCAATGAAACGGATAATTTGAGAACACGTATAACGCTTCGATTCAGTATTTACTTTGGATTCACTTTCATTTACTTAGAGAAGTTCAACTAAATAACACTTCATTTTTGTAATCGAAATGAATTCATTACTGTTGTGAAATGAAATAAAATTTTTCCTTTTCAAATATAAAACAAAAAAAAAATTTTTCTTCTTTTAATCACCAAACGAAATGTTACATAAAACGAAGCCATCTGGTGGCGAAACGGAGTTCGCCGGGTTTGCTAGTACTTTATAAAAATACTTATTTTATAGAGTAAGCATGCACTAACTATAATGTAAATCAATATACCATCATATTAACAACACGTATAAATAGACTACATACTTGCGTAACAAAACAGTATAATAAAAAATAAATAAGAAATTAGGTTGGCTGTCTCCGAGACTATACTAGTTATCGCACACAAGCAAACGTATACGTGTAAAAGAACAGCGTACCGCGAGCAGTGGTGTACAGTCCGTTGTCAACATTATCTAACCCACCCTAGAAACAAACGAATTTGGATCCTCTGCATGTAACATTAAGGTTTATTCAAGTTATATGAGCTAATCAGACAAGTGCTCGAGGATTTGATGAACAAATACAAAGACACGCAAATTTGATCTTTAAAACGTTAGGATTAGGTTACATTTTATAACTATTTGTTATAATATGATAAGTGTAATAGCTTATTTTAATGATTGAGTGCAAGTAATTCTGGTCTCGTGGTCTGTGTATAAGACTGAGAAAAACAAGTTTCGAGAACAAATCCTGCGACAAAGATATTGTTTTGCTTTCAATGTAGAATTTATATTCCAAAACTATTTCTTGTATTATTGTAAAGAACTACAGACTATACATAAACTTTTTAAAATGGTAATATTTTCACATAACTTGTAATAAGTGGGTAGTTGAAAAATAAATATTCGTATTCATTATAAAACTGGTATTCAAATGCTACTATGGAGTGATTATTTAAAATACAAAATAATTTGCAAGAGGAGAAGATGGCTGCTCGTGCTGTGCAAGAATAAACTTTATGATAGTATACTATATGGTTCAAATTTTTTAGAATATTGCGTCTAGCATTACAACTAAGATCAAATTTCAATGCGGCTTATAAGAGTTGTGTTGGTCTCGTGGTCACTAAGGTAGTGCGATGTTCATAGTTGTCTACGTTCGAAACCAAGATTAACCCAAATTTAGATATTTTATTACACTTTTTTACATTTCTTTAATAGACGACGTAGGGGTCTTTTTAAACGGGCAGTTTGTATAGAAATAGAACTAAAAATTGCAAGTTTAAAATGTTTATTATTTCATTAAAACACTTAAGTAAGATAAAGTAAGTAAATGCTCATATATTTCCAAATTAATATACTTTTTATATTAGTATGCCACATAAACATTAAAAAAGGCATGCTTATGCTTAAAAGTTTGTTATCGAGAAAATGAATTCATCTGTGAAATGCTTTACAAATTTATAGCTGCCTATATGTAGTGAATAAACATGCTATTTAAATAGAAAAAATCTATTTATAACAATAACATCACCACATAATCTGTAACATTTTAATGATTTAACAATCAATCCATTGAGCATTTACTTACATGGTGTGTTTAAATATACCTACTAGATGAACTAGTAGCGGAGTGGCGCACCGTCCCCTGCTATAACTTTTTGTAAGCGGCTACGCATACCACGCACCATGTTCCAACAGAAATCCTGGCCTCTCATGTGCTCCCAAGTCGATGACACGACCTCAGCCAAGTTGTGTTTGTTTCGCACTTCCGTTGTGTCCCAATTTAAAACCATTTGACCCCATAGATTTTCTATAGGGTTGAAATCAGGACTTTTAGATGGCCAATTAATAACTGTCACACCTTCTTCAGCAGCTAACCATTCCCGCACAATGCCTGCACGGTGGATGGAGCAGTTATCGTGCATGAAATAAATATGTGACGTTGGATAAGCAATTTACACAGTCGGCAGCATGGCGTAACGCAGAATCTCCAAATACAAACTGCTATTAAACCTACCACCAACTTCCACCAATTCACCAGGTCCCATGGACGACATCCAGCCCCAGTAGCCCAGGGTTATTCTACCGCTGGTTCTACAAGGTAGCAAGCACTTCTCGTTGGTAACGTTCTCCTTTCCTCCGCCATAAGATTTTACGTCCATCTTTGTCCGATTAAAATGATTTTTCATCAGTGAAGATCTCAACATTTTCTTCCCAATTAAAATTTAAATATTCCTGGGCAAAACGGACCCTTTCTGCACGATGAGCAGGTGTCAATGCAATTTTCTGTGCCGGTTTATAATTCTTTATAGCAACGTGTAAATGCCTTCTCACTGTTTCCACTGAAATATTGTGGTTTATTGCGGTTGCACGAATGGGCAAAAATGGATTTTCAACGTGGCTTGAAACAATAGCCCGGTGGCGTTCGAATTAGGGACTATACTTAATGGCTTTTGCTCCTGGACGAATCCGCTGAATATTTCCATTGTCTCCATAACGTCTTAGCCATAGCCTGACCGTATTTCTCTAAAACAAAAATAAACATTTTTGGAACCGTGTATGTAACTTGTAAGGAGTGAATGAAGTGGTAAAATCATATTGGTCGTTCTTTAATATTGCAAGCAATATTGTAGAAATGAAAACAAATTAAAAAAGAAACTGATGTATAGGTGGAGTGTGTTTTCGAACCCTCATGCTGTTCGTCGTCAATCCAGCATCAAACCGCTAAGCCAAAGAACTTGTTGGGAATACGCGAAATTAAAGATTGGGTTGTAATTATGTAGTGTGACTTAAAAGCTTTTCAACTTTAATGTTAACGAGATAATGATTAAAATAGCTTAACAAAAACATATATAATGCCGGTGGCTCCGACTATGTTGGGTGGGTTTACCTTAACGTTACGTGTTAAAGATCAAATTTGCGAGTCTGTGTTATTATTGTATTTTTGTTCATCGTGTCCTCGAGCACTTGTCTGATAAGCTCATATAAATTAAATAAACCTTAATGTTACAGGCAGAGGGTCCAAAGTCGTTTGATTTTAGGATGGGTTAGATAATGTTGACAACAGTCTGTACCTACCACTAATTATTCACCTGTCCACTCGGTCTTTGTCAGTAAAAAATAATAAAAGACTAAACAATTTTAAAACCACATTTGATAACTTATATACCTAGCCTGTGAAATGATACCTACTCCCTAGCAATAAAAAGTAATTTTGATCCGACTCACCGGTGAGTTTCGGGGCTTTACAGGTTAAAAAAAAAGAACAAATAAATAAGAAGTCAATTCAAATGCAGTTAGGTTAGTATTATAAACTCCGATAATTGAATTTACTTTTATCTTAATTATTGGATAGGTTGTAACACTTAAAAATAGAATAAATTTAGATTCGTGGAATGCTGTGATGAGAGAGTGCTATCTGGTGTGATGCAGTGTTGACAATAAATGTTATATATGTGAGGACCAAATCAAAGGACTCTTATTTACTACATACAAACCACGTGCGCAGTATACCCGAGGATTGGTAATCAGGGTCTCATGCCATAAAATATCTCTGACGCTAGCCGGTGGATGAAAAATTTCTTTACAAGGTAAATATAATAATCAATAGTAAAAATATATATATATATATATTAACCTAATAAGTAATGATGTAAATGGAATTTGTTTACATTTTTAATATCCTACGATTTAACAACAAAAAGTTATCTAGTATTAGTATTACGTAGCTGGTTTCGCGGTGGAACAGCACTTTTACTGGTCACTCATATACACAAACACGCTAACTACACATTCACGCAGTAATGTTTTTTTGTTAGTCGTTCACAAAATAATTTATTAGTACTTTGAGGGTAACTGATTGGCCAGCTGTGTGAATTTGTCTTAGATTAGGTACCTACATTTTTGGTTTGTTTGTGATTTGAATGTTATAACTTATACCTGCTATGTTTGCATGATTCGTCATTAGACGACTAATTATTTATAAAATTTTAATCTCATTTAAGTGAACTGTAATGTTTTTTGTGAGAATAAAGATTCTTTAAAACGATTATACTATGGATAGTCTCTTAAGACCTTTTTCGTGTAGCAGAAACGGTTAAGGTAGTTCCCCTTACCGCCCAGCTGAAAGTTTCCACCCTGTTATTTATTAATAAACTTGTCCTTGTTATTATAAATATAATGTCGATGTATGGGGACAATTTTCCAACGGCAAAGTTAAGTTTGTTCTAGATTCGATTTCCTTGATGGACGAACTATTACATACATGCCTTCAAGTTTGTACGGAACCTTCTGTGTGCGAGTCTGACTTGGCTGGTTTTTTTCATCGCTCGTTTCACTTGCTTGACCTGTAAGATCGGAGCTGTCACTATGGTCGCTTTACTTGTCTTAATTTCGGAAAATAAGTACGAGTTACGAGTATTAAGCAAGGGCGTAGCTAGGATTTTGATAAGGGGGGGAGGGGTTTCAGGCGTAGACAAACCAAGAATATATCTAAGGTAAATGTTACACGAGCAATGGGACAGGTACGTTAAAAATTAAAAACAAAGTAGTCGACGAGGTTCTTCACAAAACCGTTTTAACACCTCAGATTCAATTGTATCCTTAGTTTTTTGTACCATGGTTCGGTGTACACTGAGCATAAATAGGCTGTTCAAACGGTTTTCAGTCAACGTTGATCTCAGCCATGTTTTAACACGACGCAGTGTAAAAAATGACCCTCTATAAGCATAAGCTTTCTTTGCTGCCTGTATAATTTCGCTCTTGACGACCTTTCATCCTACTTCCTACTAATATTATAAATGTGAAAGTTTGTGAGTGTGTATGTTTGTTACTTCTTCACACTCAAACGGCTGGACTGAATTGGATGAAATTTGGTATGTAGATAGCTTATAGTCTGGCTACCTTTTATTTCGGTCTAGGCGGGTAAAACCGCGGGGCGCAGCTAGTAGTAAAATAAATAAAAAAATTATGGTTTATGAGCATACCTGCATCTTCTAAGGGGGGGTAGATGCCCCTCCCCCCTGCCCGTACCTCGCTACGCCCTTGGTAGTAAGTTGAGCACGAGCATCGCAAAATTAAATAGCAACGTAAAGGTAACTTGTTTGTTCACAACTGGTTTTCACGGAACTCTGCAGCGCGGCCTTGAACTTCGCCTAGGTACTTATTTATTTTAGAAGCTTTTATTTTGTTTGTTTGGGTCAAGAAGGGTACAGGAGAAAAACAAGGAATGTCACATGCAATTCAAATAGATGAAAAGTATGGGTACATTAAGCGTTTGCCACGTATTTTTGAATGGCGTGAAGCCAAAAGCGTTAAAACACGAACAGTCCTTCATATCATCAATATTTCAAAACCCTGTATAGGTGCAAAACTGGGAGAGTCCTTAGTGTAACGGAACGCAACAAGGTATGTCTAACCTGTCAATGTCAGTTTTTAGAGTCTCTAGTAGGTATAAGCAAAACCAAAAAAAAAAAAATAAGCAAATAAACAGCACCTTTGTACTCTTCTATCTGTATTTGTTCGTTTTTCTCTGTAAGTGTTTTTGTGTGTGCATAAATAAATAAATAAATAGTAGTACCGGTGTGTGTTGTGTGTTGTTAGAATTTTTGTGTAAAATTGTGGTAATAATTCCAGATTTCAAGGCATCTTCTACGCAGGTGGGTGATACGCGACAACGGTTAAAGTTACTGAGCTACAGTCTTCAAATCAACCCAAAAAACCAAAGCCATACATATCGTTAAAAATTGGTACGGAACCTTAAAACAAAAACCCTAAATGCGAAGTACGACGCACTTGGACGGTACTTTTTCTGTTGTAGGGTATATTCCTACCATTTAGTTTATTTATGTATATTTACGCACACACTACACTAATACACAGCCTATTATTATTTATATTTATTCCTTGTATAACAATATACTTCGGACCTCATTACTCAACAATGCGATTTGGACCGACACGTGAGTCGAGTCGATATTGGGAAGATGTGGGTAGGACGCTCGCAAGCGCCTGACATAATTAGAGGTACGAGTATGTTGACTTTGAGTCAGCAGTCAGTTTGAGATGAAAATGCGAATGAATTGCTTTAACCGAATTATAGTAAATCGTTAACATATTTTTGTGATTGACATTTTACTTGTGCTGTGACTATTGTGTGTGTCCGTAACTGTACCTATTTTCACTCCTTCTGTGTTGTTGTAATCGTGTGGGAGAAATTATACAGTGAGTATTACGAAATACTTTTATTATCGCCGTCTACCTGCTACTCACCTACCCACATAGAACTATTCTGTTTACAAAATGAAAAAAAATACGTCTCCTATAGTTTTCTTTAATCTAACTGGCAGACCAAATATATTATTTTAGTTATATACCCTATTGGTTTTGAAAAAGAAATCGTTACTATAAAAATAATAACTTATTTTTGTCCAGGATGACTAAATTACAACTATATTAAATTCTGGGGGCTGCACCCCGCGGTTTCACCCGCATAGACTGGGATAACAATTTAAGTAGCCTATATGTGAATCCAGGGTATAAGCTATCTACATATCAAATTTCATCCACACCTGTCCAGTCGTTTGAGCGTGAAGAAGTAACAAACACACACACTTACAAACTTTCACATTTATAATATTAGTAGGAAGTGTGTTATGGGTTGAATACACTATGGCAAATAGAAAAGCGATGGAGACATACTGCAGGGTTCTGTTGAGATTAGATACATGTTAATAGAATCCTGTAAGACATAAGTAGAAACCAGGACATGATGAGGACGATTTCATGAAACTCAACCTGTGAATTAGGGCTGACGTGAACACTTCATCGAAACGGTCGTCTTTAAGTCCGGAATACACATGCAACGTAGTAGCACATAAGCAAATGTTATGTAGTAGCAAACAGTTACCACGTGTATACGAAAAGAGCATGCTTATGAATGAGTACGCTTCTTAATCGCAAACCCGTCTATTTTTTCGTGCTTACTAGTACACGGTGTGAGGCGCAGGTGAAAGGGAGGTGGCTCCAAAGGAAGTCTGAACGCGTTCGATGCGAGTATGCTACTTGAATTGTTTGCGTAGTTACAATGGCTCGATGGGGCGATGACAAAACTTTAAATTTTATATTTCTTTACATAAATTATGAATGTTTATGGAATGTATATTAATTAAATGTGTTGAAAGTAATAATATTACTTAATTTAATTCATTCCGCAAAGAAACATCCATTTTGAATGTTGAATAATGAGCATGTGGATCTCAGACGTGCTACAAAAGAGCTCTTAATAAGTATGTTAGAGGTGATGAATGAGGTCTGTGCTTACAAGCAAATGTAGACACTCTTATAGCATGCTACAATCGAGCATACTACCTAGTAGCAAAAAAGGGAATAGACGTGCTCTTTTAGTAGCATGTGTATTCCTAGTTTTGTATTCGCGACTTTGCGAGTTCACAGACTGCGCTTGATCATCAATATGCGAGCTCGGTTGGGCGAGAGTGGCAGGTTCCTCTGGATCTACCAGGAGCAGTAGTAATGATAGTACTCTCTTTATTTTTAATGGTGCAAGCTTCCTTTATTGTAATATTTTTCAGATTTAAACTTATTTACGGTTAAGATGACATTTGAAATGATTTTTAACCGACTTCAAAAAGAAGGAGCTTAACAATTCAGATGTTTGTATTTTTTTTTAAATGTATTTTCGGGCATAACTCCGTCATACATTGACGGATTTACGAAATTCTTTTTTTGTTCGAAAAGGGTTTGTCCGAAATGGTCCTATTCAAATTTCATATAGATCCGATGATAAGTTTCGGAGACAGACAACGGAACTCTTCAAAAATTGACAGCAAATCAACCGCCATTGCTGCTATCGTATGTCTATGAATTGTTAACACAGTTTAATGAGGAACCACAACTAAAAATTGAATAATATCAAAGTAGGTACAATTAAAAACTAAAAACATAAGAAATTCTTAACTAATAAAATGTATGAGCAACCCGTCATGCATTGCTGACAACTCCTTGAGGCGCACGTGGAACACTGCGCGCCCTCGATTCTCGGGCCTGATCCTGATCGGACGGCGAGCTACCCACTACTCGCCGTCCGCAGGCCCGCGTCTACGGTGACCGGAGATTGTCTCGTGACCTCCAACGCCCAGGGCTTCTCCTGCGGCAGCTGCTTCTGGGGGCATGAGGGCGACTCTGTTGAGTCTCCCTCAGCCGTTCTGCCTTCTCCTTCGCGAGCATTACTACTTCGCAAAAGGAGGCGACTGTTTCCCATTCCCTCTCGCTCCATACCATGGCCTGGACCAGGGTTGGGCTCGAGAGGTCGCTGCCGCCGATCGCCTCCACGAGGACACGGCGGGACTCCGCCCAAGCAGGGCACAACTCAACCGACACACAATGCTGCACCGTGTCCTCTGGACGATTCGCACAGTCGTGAGACCCGGGCGTTTCCCTGCGCCTTATCCTAAACAGGAACTTCCCGAAACTTCCGTGTCCGGTGAGGACCTGCGTCAGGCAGAAGGTGAGGACGCCACGGCACCTCTTCCAGCCATTCCTCAAAGAGGGGCCTTACCGCCGCAATTGCGGCGTGCCCATGAATATACCCTTGAAAATCTAACTTTCTTAATGAATTCAGACACTAGTAAAACTAATGAAATGTTCATACGAGTACTAAGCTTACTCGTATCTTTGCTTTTTTTGAACTAACCCTGAAGGAATTTTTATGGCAGTTTTTTATATGTTAGACTGTAAGTATGGCGTTCGGAAGCATGCCACCTTTTTATCATCAATTTTATCATTTTTAGGGTTCCGAACATCCGAATGTAAAAACGGAACCCTAATAGGATCTTTCGTGCGTCTGTCTGTCTGTCTGTTCGTCTGTCCGTCTGTCACAGCCAATTAACTCCGAATCTACCGGCCCGATTAAGTTGAAATTTGCTACACAGATGTGTATGATGATCCCCAACACGGACGAGTAAAATAAATAAACGAATTTGGAATATGGGGGTAGCTTTTGGGGGAAAAATCGGAAAATTTAAAAATAAAGTTTTTCAAAATGTACCGTGCGATATATCAAATTAAAGGGCTGATTATGAGGGTCTCAAAAGTTAAGACTCTAAACTATAAATTAAAACAATCAAAACAGCGGTATATTAAGTTAATTTTTTATCTTCTACTCCTTTTGTTTTGCAAATCATCTCTAAAAAATGCTTAATTTAACTGTACTTTGAAATGATGTTATTAGATCAATGTTTAGCTATTACTTAAATAACATACACTTTAACTAACCTTGAAAGATAAGTAATAATATATACACAATACAATTATAAACCAATACACAAGACTATACGTTCATTTGATCAGCAATCTCAAGTGAAGATGACACTTTAATAATGTTGTTCGTATTATAAGGGTACAACGATTATTATCTACTCACTTCAACATTTTTTTTTTTTTTTAACCTGTCTACAAGAATTTCTAATATGTAGCTGTGATAAATAGGGTTTTAGGTATAAATAGGTTATAACTATATTCATTTGTTCTGTGTCTGGGTGTAATTTATCTATAATATGTATGTATTTAGAAATATATAAGTATGTTTAACAGTTGTCTAGTACCCATAACACAAGCTCTGCTTAGCTTGGGACTAGATGGCGTTGTGTGATAGTTGTGGAATATATTATTATATATTATCAATTAATAAAAATTATATTTTGATTTAAATCCCCCTAGATTGGGAGATTCCCACACTGTGCGGCGTTTCGCCTCCTCGCGCCACTCCCAGAAGAGCGCGAGGACCTTGACCTCCAGATCCCATGGCGACAGTCCGGCAAGGAGGCTCGCCACCTCACCGGAGACCGTGTGGCATCCCCCGACCAGCCGGATGGCCATGACACTTTGGGACGCGCTCAACCGGCGAGCTGGTCGCCGCCTCAAGGAGCGGGCCCACATCGGTGCCCCGTAAAGGACCATGAACGGCACGGCCCCCCGAGGTTGAAGACGGTGGTGTGCTTGCTGAGCTGGGGTACGAGTCCGGTTGAGTGCACAGTTACAGCTAGCTATCAGGTGCAGTCTCTCCCACGCTTTCGTACTGAATAGCTCTTTATGTTAGTTTTTTGCATGATCTCTTAATTGTTTTTCAGCCCATCGCTTCTACCCAACTTCTTAGAATTTGTAAAGATATCGCTTCATATTTTTTTATTATTTTGAGTGAATAGAATATCTTTTTGCTGTTAATTAGGGTCTCTTTCTTAATGTGTACCAAAAGGGTCGCTAGCCATTGAAAAGAAAATGATCTTTTCAAAGGGGCCATTATCTCTCGACGCTATTTTAAACGAATAGATATTTATTTTCATTGTTATTTATTACAGTCGCGTCAAATCCCAAAACCCAGATGTATGTTTCTATAAAAAGTCGACCATGTGCGCAAGGCGTTGGTTTTAAATTAATTAGATAGGATTCAAGGTAAACCGTCACAGTGGTGTTGATTCTGTTGTGCACAAACTAAACTTAATTTAGGCTATTGCTATCTTTTTCTCTCTAATAAAACAAGAAAGAGACGGACGTAAATTAGAGCTGTCAAATTTATTTTGAACTAATGTTTCCATACAAATTAAGGGTACACGTAAAAACATGTCGTCTATAAACACGGCGAAGCGCAAGGCGTAAACTAATTTGACATCTCTAACTTAGTTCATAGCTATAGTCGTCCTTTTCTCGCACTGCCTTTTAGTAAAACATAGCAATTCTCTAATTTTAGTTTAGATATTAAACAAGAGAATCCGCACCATTATCTATGTTTTAATTAGTATTTTTATTTTCATTGTACGCTTATGCGTACTTACTACTATAATATTTCAGGCTTATCCTTAAAACAGTGTAAAAGACGTTCACGCCTCAAGCTTTAAAGAAAAGTTAGAGTTACAACTATAACATTTTTAGATTACGTTTTTATTTGATTGAAAGAATTTAATTTATGTATACTTATTTTATACCTTATAACATTAGAATTTATTGAAATCCTTATCCTGACACCAGGAGCATATCAAATATAAGGCCAAAAGTGTCAGTACCTGGGGCAGCAGCAATCTGACATTATTCTTCTAGCCAGCTGCCCTGCAACTTCTTGTCAGTCAAAAGAAAACATGCCCTACGCTATAACTTGTCAAAACAAATCTAACTAGCCTTATCTCATCGGACTACATTGTTAAGTTGAGGGTTTCCTATGATGACCGTCCAGATCCAATATCAGACCCTGGACTATTTACCGGGAACTATAGTTTTAGTCAACACAAAATCGACGAGACCAAACAATACGGCGCTTTTTTTAACGCTGAAACAACATGATGCGTTGGTGGAAAAAAATCGGAATTTTCGAGATATTTTAGATAATTCCATGATGTGAGCGCTACCTATGTTCAGCCCTTACTCCGTTATTTATGCACCGATTTTGATAATTCTTTTTTTTGTTGGATAGAGTATACCCCAAGAGTGGACCCGTGTTAAGGAAGTCAGGATGTGATGATCGAATCCTGATAAAATTGAGAGAAACCCTCGAAAATTGTGTGCACGAATAGTGTTTCTGCTTGTATGTTAAGCCTTCACTCCGTTAGTTATGAACCGATTTTAATAATTATTATTTTGTTAGATAGAGTATATCTCAAGGGTGGTTTCGTGTCAAGAAAGTCAAGATCTGATGATGGAATCCAGATAAAATTGAGAGAAACCCTCGAAAATTATAGGCATGAATACTGTTTCTGCTTGTATGTTCAGCCCTCACTCCGTTTGTTATGAACCGATTTTGATAATTATTTTTTTGTTATGTAGGGTATATCTCAAGGGTGGTTCCATGTTAAGGAAACTAAGATCCATCCACCTCTGTTTACTTTTAAAAAATTACTAAAAAGCCACATTTTAAAGGATGTTTCATTAATAGGAGCTGAATATTAAGTTTAGTGGTACTAATTTACTTTGTAATACACATAAAATTCAAAATATATCTTATTAAATAGCTAATCATGTGGGAAGATAATACACATATATCTAAATATATCATTATAATATAACATGTAAAAACCCTACACACTACCTAAAACACACATAATAAACAAAATTTACACATACATACACTATATTTTAATCTACATAAAATTATGTTTAAATAAAGACATCTACCTACTAATAATAATTATATAAATATTTTAATATACATATTTGACACTACACTAACTCTTTATTTATAATAGATATATTTTATTATAATAGATTAATAAATAAACTCAAGTAATCATTAAATAAATTATATGTAGTTATATATCATAAGTCTGAAAGTGGCACCGCTGACTGAAAAGTTGTGTGGAAATCGGTTGTCGTGGTATGGGCATGTGATGCGGAGGAATGAAGAAAATGTCGTGAGGAAAGTCTTGTGTATGGATGTGGATGGCTATAAGAGTAGGGGAAGGCCAAAGAAACGATGGTTGGACTGTGTGAAAGAGGATATGGGTAAAAAAGGGGTGACTACAGAGATGACGACTAATAGAGGAGTATGGAAGAAAAAGACATGTTGCGCCGACCCCAAATAAATTGGGATAAGGGCAGGAGAATGATGATGATATCATAAGTCATAACATAAAAACAAAAAGTTAAAAATATAAATGTACGTACACAATAACAACAACCATTTAATTTCTTTAAACGCAGTGAAACAATCACTGTGTCATAGGCCTTAATAAACATTTATGTATTGTATCCCTCAGTTAACGTACGCATACGACGTCGTGCACTTAGATTCCAGTGAACATTATTTTACAACTACCCTAATACTAAAACTGTTACAAAAATTATAATATAATTTGTCATGGTACCAACCCGCTGCGCCAATCGGCTTCATGTATTTTTATAACTTAAAATACTGTATTTTCTCTGTAAGTGATTGTGTAAATCTTTTGAGAAAATAAATGTCTAAAACCGTAAACCGTAAAACCGTAAGATATGATGAAATTGATAAAATCCTGATAAAATTGAGAAAAACCCTCGAAAATTGAGAGCTCAATATTGTTTCTGTTTACTTTTCACAACTTATCAGGTATTTGCGATTAGGAATCATCACATCATGAAGTTGAGATGATCATGGAAACCATACCTTTGCTAAACAATTAGAAGTTAGATATAAGAACTGTGGTTTTAGTGACAGATATGCTTTGAAGAAAAGACGTCTTTACAATATTGGAGGTAACCTCAATTGGTCAATTATCCTGGGATCCTCAAGGAAGGATGGTTATATCATCAGCTCAGTGGCAAGGGGAATGATAAAAGATTAGAAATTAGGCTCTGAATATTCAGAGTATTAAAAGATGACGTGAGCCACAAAAAAATCATAAAATAAAAAACTTTTTATCAAAAAAATTAACCGACGAAAAAGAACTAAAAAGCAAGAAATACATAGACCTTTTAAGTCTTGATTGAGTGCTTGAGCTTTGATTTTCATATACCGAGACTCCTCCGTGCCTCGGAAAGCATGTTAAGCCGTTGGTCTCGGCTGTCAAACGCGGATCTTTGACAGTCGTTACGGGTCGTCAGAAGCCCGAAAGTCTGACATCCAGTCTTACCAAGGGGTATCGTATTACCCAGTAACTGGGTTGTGGAGGTCAGATAGGCAGTCGCTCCATGTAAAATACTTGTATTCAGCTGCATCCGGTTAGACTGGAAGCCGACCCCAAGATAGTTGGGAAAAGGCTAGGCAGATGATGATGTACAAATAAAATTTAGATGATTAATCAGATTGTTGTTTGACGCCGACTCAAAATTAGTTTATATTAAATTTGATATTATAAGTATAAGCTCAATACTCAAGACTTAAAAGGTCTATTTATTTCTTGCTTTTCAGTTCTTTTTCGTCGGTTAATTTTTTTGATAAAAAGTTTTTTAATCTTCTTTTTATGTTGATTTTGATTCTGGTCCGACCAGTATAGCCACCAGGACAGCTTTGTCATTATCTTCGCTAAAATCATTCCTGGTGCAGGTGGTTGTACATTCCAGGCAGGCAAGGAGGTGATGCATGTCCTGTGAAGGGGCTCCACACTGGCACTGAGTCTGAGATGGTTAAAGGATACCCCATTTGGCTAGATAACTTCTTCTTTACTTTCAGGGTGGGAAATCGTGAAATAAGTTTTCGCGCTCTGGGTGGAGTGGGAGGGCGTGTCAAACTCTTACTGACTAAAACCCACCCGTGTTCCTTCAGTTTCGCAAGAATAAAAATATCATCCCCACTTTTTGAGGGGAGGTACCATAATATTTTTTTTAAATATTTTATTTAACGGTTTTGTCAGCCTGATTAATATATAAAGATACTCGTAGATGCAAAATTACAGCTTTCTAGTACTAACAGTCTTTAAGTTAAGCCGCGGACAAACAGACGGACAGAGCGAAACTAAAAGGGTTGCATGCCCTTGTTAGGAACCCTGAAAACGAAGTACGCTAGCTTTAAAAATGCATAGTTGTTGCGCCTTCACACCCCAAGCTACCGCACGAAATGCCCTAGGTGATGGGAGTCCCTGCCACCAAAGACGGCAGCTTGCGGACGGCTAGCAATGGGTGGCTCGCCGTCTAATAAGGACAAGGCCCGGGTCGACAGCGATGTGTGTTCCACGCGCGTCTTTCACGTGGTCCACCAGGGTCGCGGGAGAGTGTTTGAAAGAGTCACCGTGCCCCTGGAACACAAGGGAAACTGAAGAAACACGGGTGGATTTTAGTCAGTAAGAGTTTGACAAGAAAGAGCGCGGAAACTTATTTGATGATTTCCCACCCTGAAAGTAAAGAAGTAATATGGCCAAATATGGTATCCTTTAACCATATCAGACTCAGTGCCAGTGTGGAGCCCCTTAACAGGACATGCGTCACCTCCTTGCCTGTCTGGAATGTACAACCACCTGCACCAGGAATGATTTTAGCGAAGATAATGACAAAGCTGTCGTGGTGGCTATACTGGTCGGACCAGAATCAAAATCGACAGGAAAAGAATAAAAAGAAGTGTCGTCATAAGGGGTATCATCTAAAATATCTCGAACATTCTGGCGTTTTTCCACAAACGCATTAAGTTGCTGTTGTTTATTTTCTGTCTCTAGATTGTTATAGTTCTACCGCAAAAGAATAAAGCTTCGCTGCTGAAGCCGGTGAAATCTAACCTTTGCATTCGAATATTTGTATCCTTTCTATTCAAAATGAAAACCGGAACGTCTCTATAGAGAACCGCTTCTTTCAATTAGGAAGCTTCGCTAGTGAAAAGATTACCTACCTGTCACTGTTCTTACATAGCATAGCCAACTCGGGTTATTATACATATATATTTTTCTGTACTATCTCACCTGATGGTAAGCGATGGTGTGGTTCAAGATAGAGTACGCTTGCCTAGAAGTAACCTATTCACTCTTGATTTAAATACTCCCAGGTTGTAGCTTTCAGAAAACACACCGTCGCATTCGATGAAAATAAAATGAAATCAGTTACTAATCAGTAAAGCAGTATCGTTGAAAAAATATGAGGAATATCAGAACGGGTAGGTTTTCTTTAAGTTTCTTTTCTGCTTGAATATTTGATCTAAAAATATTCTCCTATCTTTCTCTACAAATTGTTTTGTGTTTTGAAAAAACAACACGATAGTAACTAAACTTTTTTCAGCAGTCTCGGAACAATATGAACAGGTTGTCATACGATCGAGGGCATGTTCATGATTAAAAAAAAATGGTTTCGCTCTCAAAAATTGCAAAGTTATAAACAATTAACTGAAAGATATAGGGGGTTTTGGTTTTTTGCAAATGTCTCAAAAACTTATTGAGACTTTTGAAATCTAGAAAAAGATTCAAAAACAGAAGAAATTTTCCTAACAAAAGTCCCAACTGCCGGAACTGTATGAGCAATGTTTATAATTTTCCCAAAGGGATGACAATTTTGCCGAAAACGGGAACATAGGCTTTAGCCTTACTACTAGACTTATACTTAAAAGCTCGCTTAGATATTGAAATACACTAATTCACATGCGGTGTCATTTTAAACAAATAAAATAGCTATTCAAATCGTGAGAAGTTCAAAAAGAAACGTGCAGACGCCCTTTGTTTGCAATTTTCGGAAAGGAATTAAAACCATAAACATACTGATGCGCCTTATTGTCACCTTTAAAAACTGCATTGGCAAAGAATTACAATTTCTTTTGTGCCTTTGTTTCTAAATACACTGTTCTGCTCAAGTTACTATGAAACATTTATATTACTTATACCTACTAATACGTACTGGAATGCCCCCAAGACACGCTCAATTACCCTTTTTTAAGTGAAAGAGATAATGTTTCTATTGAGATTTTACTAAAAAAAGACCTTTCATATAATTGACCAATCCACAGTACATTCCTTTGTTATAACTACATATATGTATTTACGCGCACGTAAAGCTCCCAGTCGACATGATTTTTTCCGACTTCATCAACTATCATCGTCTTATTTCAACCAATTTAAACAAAATCACAATGAATTATACGAGTACACCTAGTCCAGACTATTATATAATATGCAATAGTACGGACGAAGAGACCGACAGAAAGTTTGTATGTAGTAGGTAATCTCCGGAACTTATGATCCACTTCTAAAATTGGTTTTACTAGTAAAAAGCTACATTATTTTTGGGTGCTCCTGTATACCTATATAGCCATAGATATATAATATATTTTTATCATGCTGTACATATTTTCGAAATCCTCGCTGACGAAATTGTAGGTGAAGTGCTTTTCTTATTGGTGGGGTGGGAAATCATCCAATGACTTCTCCCGCTCTGGGTGGAGCGGGAGGTCGTGTCAGACTCTTACTGACTAAAACCCACCCCTGTTCCTTCCCTGCCTGAGTGCCCAGGGGTGCGGTAACTCATTTTCAGAATTTATCCGCTACCCCTAGGCATGCATCGGCAATGACGGACCCCGTCCTTATTGCTGACAACTCTTTGAGGTGCGCGTGGAACACTATGCGCCGTCGACTCTCGGGCCTGATGCTGATCGGACGGGGAGCTACCCATTACTCGCCGTCCGTAGGCCCGGGTTCACGGTGGCCGGAGATCGTCTCGCGGCGCCGGAAGCCCCAGGCGTCTCCTGAGGCGGCTGCTGCTGAGGGCGTGAGGGTGACTCTGTTGTTGAGTCTCCCTCACCCATGCCGCCTCCCTCTTAGCGAGCATTACTGCTTTCGCAGAAGGACGGCTTCCCATTCCCTCTCGCTCCGTACCATGGCCTGAACCAGGGCAGGGCGCGAGAGGTCGCTGCCGCCTATCGTATCCACGAGGACACGGCGGGGCTCCGTCCAAGCGGGGCAGACCTCCACCGTATGCTCCACCGTGTCCTCGGGACGTTCCGCGCAGTGGAAACACCCGGGCGTCTCCTCCCGCCGTATCAGACACAGGAACCTCCCGAAACAACCATGTCCGGTGAGGACCTGCGTCAGGCAGAAGGCGAGGGCGCCGTGGGGCCTCTCCAGCCACTCCTCAAAGAGGGGCACTATCGCCGCAATGGTGGCGTGCCCAGCGCTGGGTTGCGACAGTCGCTGTCTCCATGTCGCCATGAGATCTTAATAATAATAATAATAATGTATGCTATATATATCCACCGTATGCTGGATGACGCCGTACTTGATAGACTACGCCTCGAATCACGGAGTAGCCGTGTCTCACCTGTTTCGCCACCGGCCGCGGTGCAACTGCAACCCAGTGCTTCACCGCGACCCGACCACGTTGCTGAGGATGATGATGACGCGGCTATATCCGTGAGTACTCAATGCAATGAACGATTGAGGAGCGCTTTCGAGGATGCATTTCGGGAGTACCGCTCCACACCGCCTTTGCTTAGACCTCGTCTACCTCGTTTGCCCATGCATAAGAAAAATAAGGCGCTGGTGTGTGCTCTAGATTAGCAGCTATCAAATTGTTTTGATAGCAGCAAAGACCTAGCCGATACCCACTCAATCTTATACTGCGCAGCTGCAGCGGCATGTCGTGTAGCTCACGTCAAGTTCACCAATTGTGACAGAGCTACACGACCTGCTGTACCAGCTTGGCAGTGTAGAATTGAGCGTCGTATCGGTGAGGCTAGAGCACTCATCGGCAAGCTTATCTGCTTCAGGGAGGGCAATACTCGCCCTAGGGTGATGCGTTTCGTGAGGCGGGCGTTCTCGGGGACTGATATTAGTTCCCGAGATTATCTGACCCGCGTCACAGAGCGTATTGACTTCCTGAAGCAGAAGGTCTATGCATGGGCAAATCGTATTCGTCGGTACAAGCGGCGAGTGGAGCGGTACACTCAGAATCGCACTTTCCAAAGCAACGAAAGGTGGATTTATAGGGCTTGGGAGCGAACCAAGGTGTATCTGATAGGCATCTACCGGATGATGACGCTATGAGTTCATTCTGGCGCAGCATCTGGTCGGTGCCTGTCAGGCACACCGAGGGTGATTGAACTCGAGAGGTCGAGCGTGCGTGCGACCTTATACCAGAAATGGGTGCAATAGCCATCAGCCCCCAAGATGTAGCTCGTGCAGTCCGTCCGTTGCCTAACTGGAAATCTCCAGGGCCGGACGGGCTGCACAATTTCTGGATTAAATGGTTCCAAAGGTCGCACGCTCGCTTGGCAGCTCAGTTCCAGTCTGTCTTAGAGTCAGGGTCGCTGCCCCAGTTTCTTACGATAGGAAAAACCCACCTGCTCCATAAATCAGGTAGTACTGCGGAACCTAAGAATTATAGACCGATCACGTGTTTACCGACGGTCTATAAAGTTCTTACATCCATTCTGAGAGCTAAAATTAACATCCATATTGATAAAAATCATATCATGTCAGCCTCCCAGAATGGATGTAGGAATGGGTCCCGTGGTACTAAGGAGCTGCTCCTCATCGATATTGCTATTAGCCAACAGGTTCGTCGTTCTCGAAGAGATCTGTCGACATGTTGGATAGATTACAAGAAGGCCTATGACTCGGTGCCACATACATGGCTCATGAGGGTGCTGGAGTTGTACAAAGTTGATGCAACTCTGCGCACCTTCCTGATGTCGTGTATGGGGCAGTGGAGTACAGTCCTTCATTATCCAGGATGTCGACAGATACATGAGGACAGCGAACCGATAAGGATCGAGCGTGGCATATTCCAGGGCGACAGTCTGAGTCCACTGTGGTTTTGTCTGGCCCTCAACCCTCTCAGTACACTACTGGAGGGTTCGGGACAAGGCTATCGGTTGAGAAGAGGTGGTCAGGTCATATCACACCTCCTTTACATGGATGATCTGAAACTCTTTGCCCCTAACAACTTGCAACTGATGAAGCTACTGAAGGTAATAGAAACCTTCAGTAGCGCCATCAGGATGGAATTTGGTGTGGACAAATGTGCAGTCATGCATGTAAAGCGAGGCGAGATTATGGAATCCGTGGGCACTCAACTCTCGGATTCCATACACCTTAGATCCCTCTGCTCAACCGAAACCTACAAGTATTTGGGTATGTCGGAAGCGTTAGGCATCAATACTGCTGACGTGAAACAGTCGTTGAGGGAGCGCTTCTTTGGCCGCCTGAATAAAGTACTAAATAGTCTTTTATCAGGCGGGAACAAGGTGCGCGCCTTCAACGGTTGAGTCATGCCGGTATTGATGTACTCTTTCGGCATACTCAAATGGACTCAGACGGAACTTGACGCCCTGGATAGGAGGGTCCGCACACTGCTGACCGCAAATCGCATGCATCACCCACGATCATCGGTGATGAGGCTGTATATCCCGCGGAAATGTGGGGGTCGTGGTTTCTTAAATGCTAAGACCCTACACAACCGCGAGGTATGCAGCTTTAGGGAATATTTCCTAGAAACCGACGTGGGTATGCATCGAGATGTGGTCGCGGTGGACAAGGGCCTCACCCCGCTCTCCTTGGCAAACGAGAACTGGCACAAACTTAAAGTACTGAATACTAATGACCGCAGGGAAGTATGGCAGAGCAAGGAGCTTCACGGACGCTTTTACCGGGTTCTACATGGACCCGATGTAGATCTATTAGCGTCCGTATCCTGGCTGCGCTTTGGTGACCTATTCGGGGAAACCGAAGGTTTTGTCTGTGCGATTATGGACGAAGTTATGATGACGAATAACTACCAGAAATACATTGTGAAGGACGGTACGGTTGACATCTGTCGGGCATGCCACCGGCCCGGGGAATCAATCCGACACATTATTTCTGGTTGTTCTCGTCTTGCCAACGGAGACTATTTGCATAGGCACAACCTTGTAGCCAGGATTATCCACCAGCAACTTGCTCTTAAATACAATCTTGTGGAATCTGAAGTACCGTACTATAGGTATGAGCCCGACCCAGTTCTCGAAAATGGCAATATCACGTTGTATTGGGATCGATCTATCATCACTGATAGGACTATTGTTGCCAATAAGCCTGACATAGTGGTGATAGATCGACAAGAGCGTCGCACAATGATTATTGATATAGCTGTCCCTCATGACGAGAACCTCGTGAAGGCTGAGAAAGATAAAAAAACAAAGTATCTTGATCTGGCTCGCGAGGTTGTCGACATGTGGGAGGTGGATACAGCAGTCATTGTGCCGATAGTCGTGACGGCCAATGGCTTAATAGCCAAGAGCCTCGACCAACATCTCAGGAGGCTCTCGTTGGGCAGTTGGATCAAGGGCTTGATCCAGAAAGCAGTACTCCTGGACACGGCTCGTATTGTTAGGAGATTCCTTTTGTCAGGAGCCCTGACCACCGGTAGCTTGGACCCTATTCCCGATACCGGTGGGCTACTACTTTTTATATTTTTAAATGTTTTTGTATTTATTTATGTTTTTATATGTAAGTACCTAAATATTTGAAAATGTAAAGTGTATGTATATAAAATTAAATAAATGGAATAATAATAATAATATTCCACAACTATCACACAACGCCATCTAGTCCCAAGTTAAGCAGAGCTTGTGTTATGGGTACTAGACAACTGATAAACATACTTATATATTTCTAAATACATGCATATTATAGATAAATTACACCCAGACACAGAACAAATGATCGTGCTCATCACACAAACATTTGTCCTGGGTGGGAAAAAAGCTCTCTCTTCTTGCCGAAGCTCTGTCCGCCGAGCCGCGAGTTGTCGCGGCAGCGGAGTTTCGCCTCCTCGCGCTCCTTATAGAGGTTTGCGAGGATTTTGGATGCATCACAAAAATGTAAATTTGCGTAAACTATTGCCATTATTATAGGTGCCATTGAAATAAAATAATATCAAAAGGTACCTACAACTAAAAACTAAAAACATAAGAAATACTTAACTAATAAAATGTATGAGCAACCTTAACTTAAGGCGCAGTTATACGACTTTTAAAGGTTTATAATTGAACATTACGTCTAAACGACTGGTTTTATTTCTTTGAAAAAAATATATGTTTCTCTAGACTATTTCCGTCGTAATTTGATCTCAGAAAATTTGTAATTATATTTTTATAACATAGTGTAATTAATTTGTAAAGTTATGTCTAACGCGGATAAAAAATTGAGAATCACGCAAAAACTTTTAAAGGTATTTTTATGAAACCATCACCATTTTAAAGGTCATTTAGTTATTTATAATTTAGTCTCAGTATTTTTGTTTAATACTTGTTGTTTTATGTGTAATAAATTAATAATGCGTCAAATTTCAGATTGCGCTCCTTGATGGGCGAGTCCTATTACTGGGTGGACATACGACGCGTTACGTGAGCTCAGCGTAGAACACTTAAGCTAACCACTCAAGGTCGTTGACAGCTAATAGCGCCTTAATACGATCAATGAAGAACGATACCGAACTTAGCCGGCACAGCGAGCGAAGACGAGTTAGTCACGAAGTTAGCCGGACGACACACGAAACTGAAACTAATGCCAAAACTATACTCCATTTTATTTTTATTGTACACGTTGTAATCTTTTTCTGATGAAAATATATTAACTGATAAGCAAGTAATAGCATATCTGTGAAACTCAAACTAAGCGATGAAGAATAATAGGATTATATTTCATCGATAACGTCGTCGGTCATAAAAGGCTTTGTGGTAATGAGGGTGCGTTTATTGCACCCCCACTCACTGCAGCTTAAACCTTTGACGAGTATAAAATCAAAGAGTTGCGAGTCGTTTGGTTATTGACACTACAGTGCTCTTAGTGTTAGGATCGTTTGTGAAAGTCTTGTTTAAGCAGCTCGAAAATGAGAACTACAGTAATTTCCCGAATGAAGGCTACCTTCAAGTGTGAACGGTGCTTCATGCAATACCAAAACTACGTGACCCTATTGGAACATTTATACTGGCGCCATGGAACCGAGAGTTTTCCGTGCAATATGTGCTCGGTGAAGCAGTGGCCCTACGCGGTTCACAAGTGCCATGTGCTCCCCTTAAAACATAACAATATTTCTGAAGGCAGTGCAGTGCAGTGTGGGCAGGCAGTTAGTGTTGTGTGTGATTCGGAAGACACTCCCAATAGTTCAAAGCGGGCGACGGACTATTGTCACTGTGAAAAAAACATACACGACGCCCCGATGATAGGGTGCGATGGGCCAAATTGTCAGTGGCAGTGGTTCCATTTCTCCTGCGTGGGAATCACCACGCCGCCCGACGGGGACTGGCTTTGTCGCACCTGCGACAAATCACAAAAAAATCAAACAGGTGAGGCCCGCTTCCAAAAATAAAATGCTGTGGAGCCTCTCCAGCCACTCCTCAAACAGGGAACTTATCGCCGCAATTGTGGCGTACCCAGCGCTGGGCTGCGACAGTCGCACTCTCCACGTTGCCATGAGATTCCGCCGGAACTCTGTTCGCTGTGTTGTGATTTCTCGTGCCAGTGGAGTTACGCCCCAGCGTTTCGCCTCTTCGCGCCACTCCCATAAGTGCGCGAGGACTTTTGCCTCTAGATACCAAGCGTTTAGACGTTAAAATATACCTACTTATGCTAAGATTGTATTCTATAACTTTTTTAAACTCCAACAGCCTTTGTATATCTTGTTAATAAACTTTACTGAATGTGAAATGAAAACATTGTAAATAATAAAATTGAACAAATCATCTATTTTTTTTTTTTTATGGCTTCTTCCGCTGGAGCTCGAGGGCTTGTCAGACTTTTACTGACTAAAACCCACCTCTTTTCCTTCCCTGCCCTGAGTGCCCAGGTGCAGGCATCAGCCATAATGGGCCCCGTCATGCATTGCTGACAACTCTTTTGAGGCGCGCGTGGAACACTACGCACCGACGACTCTCAGGCCTGATCCTTATCAGATGGCGAGCTACCCACTACTCGCCGACCACAGGCCCACGTCAACGGTGGCCGGAGATTGTCTCGCGACCCCAATGCCCAGGGCGTCTCCTGCGGTGGCTGCTACTGGGGGCGTGAGGGCGACTCTGTTGAGTCTTCCTCACCCGTTCCGCCTCCTCTTTCGCGAGCATTACTGCTTCGCAGAAGGAGGCGACTGCTTCCCTATCCCTCTCGCTCCTGGACCAGGGCCGGGCGCGAGAGGTCGCTGTCGCCGTTCGCCTCCACGAGGACACGGCAGGTCTCCACCCAAGCTAAGCACATCTCCACCATATGCTACACCGTATCCTCTGGGCGATTCGCACAGTGGTGAGACCCGGGCGTTTCCCTGCACCTTATCCTATACAGGAACCTCCCGAAACTTGCGTGTCCGGTGAGGACCTGCGTCAGACGAAAGGTAAGGATGCCATGGCGCCTCGCCAGCCACTCCTCAAAGAGGGGCCTTACCGCCGCAATTGCGGCGTGCCCATGAATATACCCTTGAAAATCTAACTTTCTCATTGAATTCAGACACTAGTAAAACTAACGAAATGTTGTTATGAGTACTAAGCTTATCTTTGCCGTTTTTGACTAACCCTGAACGAATTTTCATAACAATTTTTTTATATGTTACACTGTAAGGATGACGTTCGGAAGCATGCCATTTTTTTATACTCAATTTTATCATTTTAGGGTTCCGAACATCCGAATGTAAACGGAACCCTAATAGGATCTTTCGTGCGTCTGTCTGTTCGTCGGTCCGTCTGTCCCAGCCAATTTACTCCAAATCTACTGGCCCGATTAAGTTGAAATTAGCTACACAGGTGTATATCATGACCCCAACACGGACGAGTAACGTACGAGTAAATAAATGAATTTGGAATATGAGGTTAATTTTTGGGGAGAAAATCAGAAAATTTAAAAATAAAGTTTTCAAACTGTACCGTGCGACATATCGTATTAAAGGGCTGAATAAGACGGTCTCAAATATTTCTTTTCATAATTTTAAAATGAATGTTTTTAAAGTTATTTAGGAAATACACGAGTATTGACCATTCCCCTCCTTATCTCTGTAACTACTGAGTGAATTGATGAAATGAATTAAGTACCCAATGCAATAATATAGTAGTATGAAGCTGATCTGATGATGGAGTTGGAAGGTGGCCAAAGGATCTCCTAAATCAAACAAGATGGCACCATCGTGTTTGGTCTCTGAGCCTGCGGACGGCGAGTAATGGGTAGCTCGCCGTCCGATCAGCACCAGGCCCGAGAGTCGACGGCGCGTAGTGTTCCACGCGCGCCTCAAAGAGTTGTCAGCAAAGAGACGGGGTCCGTCATGGCCGATGCCTGCCCGGGGGTTGAGGATAAATTCGAAACAGAGTTACCTCGCCCCCGGGCACTAAGGGCAGGAAGGAACAGGGGTGGGTTTTAGTCAGTAAGAGTCTGTCACGCCCTCCCGCTCCACTCAGAGCGGGAGAAGTCATTGGATGATTTCCCATCCCACAAAAAAAAATATCGTGTTTGGTCTCATTTTATATTTTTTGACAAGTTACGTTCAACTAGGGAATCTCTAAGATCGATGATGGATCCATAAGGTGTCCATAGGATCTCCGCAACCAAAAAAGATAGCACCATCGTATTTGGACTCATTTGATGTATATTGAAAAGTAATTTTACACTTGCTGGTACCCAGGTTCTGATGATGGTGTCGGAATGTGGCCATCGGACCTCCGCAACCAAATAAGATAACACGTATTGACAAGCGATATTACATTTAGTTGTGGTGGTACCCAGGGTCTGATGATAAAAGCGGAAGGTCTATAACAACTCCTCAACTAAACAAGATAACTTTGTACTGACTAGTGTTATTACACTAGAAGGTGGTCAGGGTCTGATTATATATTATATAGGATCTTCGACCATAGAACATAACACCGTCGTATGTAGACTCATTGTATATGTACCTACGTTCTGAAAAGTGTCATTAAACTAGGTGGTGACACTTTCTATCCAAAACAAACCGAAAGAAATACCTAAGCCAAACCAAACGGTACCCCAAAATGATAACTATCCCCCGCGAAATAGCTGGAACATAGATCAGAGATAACAGAGGGGTCAAGGCATATCCCAAGGAAGACCCGCTTTAGGCAACGTAAGACCTAGTGGTTCTGGTATCGTCAGAAACTTATGTAATTTTAAATCCCAACCAAATATACCTCGTCAGCAGGTGAACCCGCCACAAAAAGTGTCTAACGTCATCATGAGATCGGTAAGTAAGCCCGAAGCACCGCGTTTTGCTTCTGATGAGAAATGTTTTATACACAGCACAACAAAGACCAGTGTTAACCTGACTACAATGTCTACTATGAAGGTGAGTATAATAATAATGTACAACTTAATGGTGAAGACTACAGCTACACGCAGGAGATGCCTGTGGATGAACAAAGCCATCAGGATTTTTCCCAGAAAAAGGAGCCAATGGACCAAAGCTAGTAAAGACTGTCCACCTCAATAATCAAGGTAAAGACCATCTCCCTTACATAGAGTTGCCGGAATTTCAAGGTAAATTTATATTAGATACGGTATGATATCACCTAACGTAATATCCGGTACCAATCTCAAACACTGCGTTAAGCGCGAACCATTTCAAGTAAAAACCACGCATGCTATTACTCGTCATGAACATGTTGCTATTTTACCTTTACCTCCACAGTTTAAGACAGACATATATCATACATTTTTACTTTTCGATTTCGATCCAACGTTTAAAGGACTAATAAGGATGGACTTGTTAAAAGAATTAGGGTGTTGCATAGATTTCAAAAATAAGTTATTGCGAACTTATAATACCGAAATACCAATTTATTTTGATTATAATTTATAAGTTTATAACAGTAAAAACTAATTGTATGGACGGTAACTATATCTGCGATGACTTTAATTGGTGTAAAGGACTCAAGTCACCCGCCGCTGTAGTAACGATAAAAAATGGAATTTTTAAAACATCTGTAATTAACTTGACCGATAAAGAACAAGTAATTAGTAACAATTGCCTCCTACCCCTTGAGCCTTTACCGCCACAATTGACAAATCAAAATAAAACATAAAAAATTAACACCCTTTAAACTAAAACTGACATTGACAAAGAACTTTACGAAAACTTAAATAAAGTTAGAACCCGCCATATGAATGAAGAAGAAAAAGGTGAGGTTACCAAAATTTTTTATCAATATCGTGACGTATTTTACTCTGAGAACATACCATTATCTTTCACACACACTGTAAAACATGGATTAAGACTAACTGACGACACACCTATTTTTGTAAGAAACTATAGACAACCCCCGCAACAACGTACAGAAATTAAAAAACAAATAGATAATTTATTAAAACAGGGAATCATACGGGAGAGTACGTCACCCTGGTCTTGCCCTGTCCATATCGTCCAAAGAAAAGCAAACGCTTCAGGGAAGGTCAAATGGAGACTTGTTATAGACTATAGACGACTGAACGATAGATTTGTTGAAGAAAAGTACCCGTTACCGAATCAACGACATACTTGATAGATTAGGGCGCGCACAGTATTTTACAACCCTTGATCTAGCAAGTGGTTACCATCAGTTGGAAATGCACCCCAATGACATAGAAAAAACAGCGTTTACAAAAGAAAGATCTCACTATGAGTTCTTAAGAATGCCACTTGGGTTGAAAAATGCTCCAAGCACTTTTCAGCGGCTTATGGACCATATTCTTAGAGGAATAGATAATGTATTCACCTATTTAGATGACGTCATAATCGCAGCCACTTCACTTCAGAATCATAACGAAAAACTCAAGTTGTTACTTCAGCGATTCAGAATGCATAATCTCAAAGTGCAATTAGATAATTCAGAATTCTTACAAAAACATGTGAATTTTTTAGGACATGAATCGACTGACCAAGGACTACAACCCAACAAAGACAAGATAAAAGCAGTTTTAAATTTCCCCGTACCACGAACACAAAAGGACATAAAGTCTTTCCTAGGATTAGCAGGTTATTACCGAAAATTCATTAAAGATTTCGCAAACATACAAAACCGTTAACAGCCTGTCTTAAAAAGAACGCAAAAATTGTTCATAGTAATGAATTTTTAGAAGCAGTTAACAAGTGTAAACAAAGGGGGATGCATGGATTCGGCCCAGAAACGCCCAACAATTTGCTTTTGTTAAAAAATTACATCTTATTTTATGATTATCAATCGCGGTATTCATTTATCAAAACAAGATTGCAACATTTTTGCACAAATAAAAAGTACCGAAATGAAATTAGGTAAATCCGTAATTCATTGGTTTGTGGATAAAATAAAAAGTGTTGCCAATTACTAATTTCATTCAAAATATAATCGATTCTTTTATTTAATCGATTTTTATGATGTAAATGCCACTTTAGTTCGTTTTTTTTTCGATAATTATTATGTTATGATAATTAAACATGCGAATTACTAGTGACCATGAATTCATTAAATTATAACAAAAACGCCACTGCACAATTTAACTTTAATGGGTATCTGTTCTTAATTATGCAATAAATTAGAATTTAAAAAACTAAAAGAAACATAATAATAATCTTTCAGGTGCTTTAATTAATTGGTTCACTAATTAATTCGTGTTGAATTATAATTCGAATAACAAATCGTTATAGATTTATCGATTTTTATGTCTGTTAAGTGGCAATATCGAATCTGACATTATGACACTTGACAGCTAGGCGACTGTCGTTGACGTCGCTGTCAGTTATAACTGAATAATAATAAGTCAACTTTGGGATTCTCGCCACAGTGTGCTTTTGGGTTACACGTGTGTCCGAATTTTGGCTGTTTTACTGTAATATTGTGTTTATTGTGACTTGTTACTGTGTTTGTTGTGTCTATTGTGACTTGTCATTGTGTTTGTTTGTGTGTTGTCTCGTTATTACCTGCTATCAGGTTAGTTGTTTTTGTTTTTTTTTATCTCGCGGCTTTGGCCGCCATTATCCTTAAACAATATGAACATGGATAAAAATAAACCGCCTGACCCTCCTGATGATATCTCTACTACCCCTTTATCCGGCTTTCTCCGTGTAACCTAACTCCCTCTCCCAATCCATTAAGCCAGTTTGCAGATGTAGTCTGTAATTTGGAGTCCCAAATCCTTCCTCAAACTAATATACGTAAGTATCCAATCGCCCTACCAAACAACCAAGAACTCATGTAGGCCGTGTTAGGTATTCAGTTACAGATAAAGGCCCTTTTATCGTCCATGTTTCCCGTCTGAAAGCTCAACCTAATTCTGGAACCACCCTACACCCAGTTACGTTTGGGCGCTTTTTGGCAAATCAGAACATATCCAATATTACTGCAGTCAAACGAGTTGGTAGAAATCGCGTATCGGTTGAGTTTGCATCTCCACAGGATGCAAACGCTTTCATCTCAAATAATATTTTAGGGTCAAATTTGTATGAGGCTATAATTCCATCTTATAATATAACACGAATGGGCGTTGCAAGTGGCATTCCTACTGATTTTTCAGAAGAGGAAGTCTTGACGTTTTGAGAAGTTCCAGTAGGCTGTGGTCCAATTATAAAAGTTAGGCGAATGAACAGGAAGGTTAACAAAGATGGTCTAACTGAATACAGGCCCACAGAGACTTGTGTCATCACATTTGATGGCCAAGTTTTACCAAAACGAATTTTCTGTTTTTATACCTCTTTAACCGTTGAACAATATATCTTCCCCACCATTCAATGCCGCAAGTGTTGCCGATTTGGCCATGTAGAATCTCTCTGTCGTTCCAAACCCCGTTGCAGCAAGTGTGGCAATGATCACCCCGGTGATGGTTGTAGCATTGCTGAGAGCGAAGCATTCTGTGTGTTGTGCTCTGGTGGCCACTTTGCTAATAGCAGGGCCTGCCCGGAGTATAGCAGACAGAAAACTATAAAAACTATCATAAATGATAAATGATAAATGATGTTTATTCAGTAAATAGGTTACAAGGAACACTTTTACACGTCAATGTTTTTTGTCAGTTTAAGCTAGATGAGGCCGGTGTTTCCTAGCTGACTACCCTGAGAAGAAACGCCGAAACAAACTCAGAGGTCAAAGTCTCTTTTAGTGTTCAAATCCATACAATGTGGACTGGTTAGATCATATGAGAACCATGTACGTTTATGTCTGGGATGAGCTTTATGAAGAAAGCAACACACGAATTCGAGTGGACCTGTCCAGACAGTGCAAGCATTTGTCAGTCATCGCGAAGCTCAACTCAGAACTCTGAGGTGCTCAACGAACCGACGAACAATACCAAAGTAAGGACATTTGAGTAGGCCGCAAAAAATACTCAAACTGCCAGACAATCATAAAATCTACATGAATATAACGACATACATAGTTCTCGCATTCACATTATTCTATATGAGGACCATGCAGCTTAGTGTCTGTAGTGGTCTTTTGAAGAAAGAACCAAACATATTTGAGTGGACCTGTCCAGTCAGTGCAAGCATTTGTCAATAGTCGAATAGCTCAACTTAAAAACCACTAAGGAGCTCAATGACATGACGAACAATACCAAAGAAAAGACGTTTGGGTAGGCCGCAAAAGTACTCAAACTGTCAGACAACGTTGAAAATTACTGTAAAAAGGAGGAGAAAATAATAATAATAACCCACATAGTCCTCACATTTACAATAATTAAGTAATCAAAAAAAAAATAAAAATATAATACTTTACAAAGTAAATATTTGTGTCAAACAAAATAGTAATCATAATATGTCAATCACAAAAATAAATATAATACTTAACAAAGTATTCAAGTCAAAAAAAAAAAAAATAATAATAATAAAATGTCAATAAAAAAATAAAATAAAAAATATAATACAATACTATACAAGTATTCATGTCAAAACGAATATTAAAAAAAAATATATATATAAAAAATTTTTCATCAGTAAGTAGTACATATGAAAACAATGGCTCATGTATATCATTGAAGCAGCTCAATCCCACGCCTTTTTGTCCTCAAGAAAGTCATTAATTGTGTAAAAAGCTTTCTGGCATAGCTTACGTTTAATAAATGATTTAAATTTATTTATGCTTAGTTCTTGAATTTGGCTAGGAAGTTTATTATAGAAACGTATACATTGACATCTAAACGAACCACCTATTTTTTTCTTGAGCCTGGTTTTTGGTACAATAAATTTGTGTTTGTTCCTAGTATTTATGCTATGGATATCACTGTATCTTTTAAACAGATTAATATTTTTATGTGCATACATGAGATTCTCATAAATATATTGAGAGGGAACAGTCATAATATTAATCTCTTTAAATTTGTCTCTGAGGGAGTGTCTGGGACTTAATTTATAAATTGCACGAATAGCCCTTTTCTGTAAAACAAAAATTGTCTGCATATCGGCGGCATTACCCCACAACAGAATGCCGTACGACATCACACTATGAAAATAACTAAAGTATACTAAACGAGCTGTCTCTAAATCAGTTAAACCACGAATTTTCCTTACGGCGTATGCTGCAGAGCTAAGTTTTTTGGACAGTTTATCTATATGGGGGCTCCACTGAAGCTGCGCATCCAAAGTTAAACCTAAGAACACTGTGGAATCCTCGGGTTTCAACTCTTCACCCTTTATTGACACACTAGTGTTCACTTGTATTACATTGGGTAATGTGAACTTTATGCATTTTGTTTTTTTCTCGTTAAGGAGAAGATTATTGACATTAAACCAGTTAACTACAGTTGAAAGAGCATTATTTACATTATCAACAACCACCTGCTGACGTTTGAGTTTAAATAAAAGTGAAGTGTCATCTGCAAACAGCACTATATCATGTTTATCCTTTATGAGGTAAGGCAAGTCGTTGATATAGATTAGAAACAAAAAAGGACCCAGAATTGAGCCTTGAGGAACCCCCATTCTGACTACAGACCCGGAAGACCTTTTGCCGTTCACATCAACTCTCTGAATCCTATTACTCAAGTATGAAGTAAGAAGATCCAGAGAGGCGCCCCGGACTCCGTAATAGTGCAGCTTCCTGATCAATGTATCATGGAGAACGCAATCGAAAGCCTTAGACAAATCGCAAAAAATGCCCAACGCATCGCATTTATCTTCCCATGCATTATAAATGTGTCCCAAAAGTTCAACACCAGCATCAGTTGTTGAACGACCCTTTGTGAAACCAAACTGTTTGTTGTGTAATAATTTGTGTTTATTAAAATATCTTTGAATTTGATCTAAAATAATTTTCTCAAAAATTTTACTAAAAGTAGGTAGCACTGATATAGGTCTATAATTAGTAGGGTCTGATGTACTACCCGATTTAAACAATGGTATAATTTTACTATATTTCATTAGATCAGGAAACTCACCACAATCTATACAATTATTAAAGATTACTGCTAAAGTAGGTGCTACAATGTCTATAATAGACCTAGCAACGTCAACAGAATTACCCCATAGATCTGCAGTCTTTTTAACATTTAAAGTATTAAAAGTTTTGATTACATCATTACAAGTGACATATTGGAAATAAAATTGGGATTCACAAACTGGAACGTTTTCTTTAAGTAAAATTTCTGCAGCAGTTGGTGATGAATTTAGAGATTTTGTAGTCGATACGGGAATCTCTGCAAAGAAATTTTCAAATGCCGCGGCGACTTGCGAATCTGATTTAATGATACTGTCATCAATAGCAAGGCTGTAATCACTACTTCGGTTGCAAGACCTTCCCGTTTCGCTATTAATAATAATAATTGGTTCAACATGGTTGAGAAAGTAATTTCTTATTCAGAAGCAAGTAAAACTGTTCCCATTTCTTCTCGTAGCTATGCTGACATTGCTAAGTCACAGACTCAGTCATATCGCAAAACCGTGTTTCTTAAGCCTAAGACCCATACTTCCCTGTCCCCCTCTTATGATACAACTGCTCAACAGGAGCTCACTAGCACCCCTCAATCTTCCCAGCCTAATGGCTGTGCTTTCAATAACCAATTAATAGAATCTCCTGAAAGTCTCTTCAATAATTGAACTTCTTAGCAAACTCCTGTTATCTTTAATGTCTTCAACCGAAAAATCACATTTACCGTCCAACGTTGCTTCATCACTTATTAACTTTCTTTCATCCTATAATAATGGCTAGAACTGTGTTCCTTCAATGGAATGTGAGGAGCGTGTGGTTTAAGAAGCACGAGCTTACATTCCTTCTGAATAAATTCAAACCCCTAGCTTGTTCCCTGTCTGAGACTTGGCTAGTTCCGTGTACCTTCCTTCAATACCCTCAGATGCGACCGATCTGACGGCTATGGCGGGTCGGCTCTCTGCGTGAACAATCGGGTCCCACTTGTGGCGGTATCGTTACCTCCTCTAGGTGATGAGATTAACATAGTGGCTAGTAGAGTAGAGGGAATAACCATCCTGTCTATTTATATTGCTCACCCTCATCGAAGCTTTCTTCCGATCATTAAAGATACATTGAAAAATATAGAAGGCCCCGCTCTTGTTATGGGGGATTTCAACTGCCATCACTTTAGGTGGGGCTCTGAACGATGCGACTCTTTTGGGTCAGGTTTAGTTGAAGTCTTAGATGATCTTAATCTGTGTATTTTAAACAACGGTTGGTCAACGCGTAGATCTCTTCCTGGTCAGCATAAGAGCTGTGTTGATCTCACCTTTTGCACTATGGATATTGCAGCGTCATGTCATTGGGAATGTACCAGCTTGTCCCATGGCAGTGACCACTATCCAATTATAATATCTTTGGCCGAAAAAACATATCTGGAAAAAGCGAACCCTCCTCTCTTGAGGTATAATTTGTCTAAACCTGATTGGCTGAATTATTCCTCAATATTGGAGGACAAAATTGATTCTCTTCCAAATTAAGTTTCCTGTGATTTTGATTCTCTTGGTGGTCCCCTACATGTGTCAAATTGCTATGATAACCTCATTTCTGCCATAACAGCTAGTGCGGACTCATGCTTTCCTGTTAAAAACTCAACACGTGGGAAGATTCCCCCTCCACCCTGGTGGAATGCACAATAGCCATAACGGAAAGAAATGATGCTGAAAAGGTGTACAATGAGGCTATGGTTAGTGATAACCTAATAGCATTCAATAGGGCTCTTGCTAAATCTAAAAGATTGCTGCGAAGAAAGAAACGTGCAGGTTGGGCTGACTTTTGCGGTTCCCTGTCCCCCTCCACTCCTTTATCAGTTGTATGGAGGAAGATTAACCGTTTTAGATCTGGTTGCTCGCCTTCAATTTTCTCTCCCATCCCCCGTGAGATTGCTGAACAGTTCTTTGATAGAGTGGCTCCTCCATATGTACCATCGGTAACAGAACATAATCAGCCATCTCTCATTTTTTCAGAAGACCCATTTGATGCACTATTTACTATGCAGGAGCTTGACTCAGTCTTAAAACATGTTCATGACTCTGCCCCCGGTATAGTCGGTATTGTCTATTCCTTTATGTCACATGCAGGGCAAAAAACAAAAAAAAAATTTTTAGACATTTTAAATTTCTGTTACACTAATGGCTGGGTCCCCGAACAGTGGAAAACCCAAATCATCATACCTATTTTAAAACCTGGTAAGCACGCTGATGACCCAAACAGCTTCAGACCAATCGCATTGTCATCAGCCCTAGCAAAAATTTTAGAACACCTCATAAAGAACCGACTAGAATTCATAGTAGAATCCAGAGACTTACTACCTAGGTCTCAATTCGGGTTTAGAAAGGGACTTAGTACCATGGATAGCGTTGGGATTTTGGTCTCATATATACGTTCTGCATTTTCAAAAAAAGAATCCGTAGTCGCTGCCTTTTTAGACATTTCCTCTGCTTATGATAATGTCCTTCTTCCCATTCTCAGGCAAAAATTGCAACAGCTGAGAATCCCGGAGTTAATGATAAAATGCATATGTAGTTTGCTTATGTCTAGATCTTTGGTTTTGAGAGTTCCAGGTGAAGAATTTAACGTGAGGACGTCATGGAAGGGCTTACCACAAGGCTCTGTCCTTAGTCCCTTACTGTATAATTTATATACAGCTGACATCGGTTCTTGCCTCAATGACGATTGTCAGATTCTTCAATATGCTGACGACTTGGCTTTATATGTCACAAACAACTCGATTAGCGACGCTGCATCATCTCTCTGCGTATCCCTGGACTCTCTAAACCAATGGCTAAACGTCCACGGTTTGAGTTTGTCTGCCCCCAAAAGTGCTGTAGTCGTCTTTTCCAACAGGAAGCAGATCCCAAAAAATTTCAGTGGGCATCCAAGGGCATTGTATACCGGTTTCTTCAAAAGTAAAATTTTTAGGCGTCATTTTAGATTCCAAATTGAGCGGCGTACATCACCTAAAGTATTTGGTTAATAGATGTGAGAGAGCTATCCCAGTACTAAAAGTGCTCGCGGGTGTCTGGTGGGGTTCATATCCCTACACCATGAAACTGGTATACAATGCCTTAATCCGGAGCGTTCTGGACTACGGTTCTTTTCTTCTAATTCCCTGCAACAAAGGTGCTTTGGCTAAATTGGATAGAATTCAGGCTAAGTGTTTACGGATCGTATCAGGCTATATGAAGTCCTCACCAATTAATGCCTTGCAAGTAGAGTGCGCAGAACCACCGTTGGCCCTGAGAAGGCAGTACCTAGCACCGAGATTTTGGGCTAGAGTCATTACCAAATCCTCTCATCCTCTTGTTCAAATAATTGACGACTTGGAGGTTACATGCCGAAGTTCCAATTATTGGAACCATAAAGAAGCCCCTTTGGTATCAGCATAGAAGCTTTCCGCGTAAATAAAAACTTAGATTCCCCCATTGTTCAGTTTCCGAAACTTCCTATTTTCAGTTTTGACTGTGAAATTATATGTTATAAACCTGATATTTTCTACAATATTGGGATATCAAAAAGGTGGGGCTTCAGCGGACTCTATTTTCAATGCGGCGGTTGGTGAGCGTTGGTACAATTACGAAAGATTTTTCACGGACGCCTCTAAATTATCAGATTCAAGTTGCACTGGTGCTGCGGTTTACTACCAAAACTCCAAAATTGTTTTAAAATTTAAATGCCCTGTACAATCATCAGTGTTTACGGGTGAATGCGTAGCCATTTTAGAAGCGTGTTTATTTATAGAAGCTCATAGCATAAGTTTTGGTGTCATCTTTTCAGACTCACTTAGTTGCTTGCAAGCTTTGGAGCAGAATCCTCTTAAGAGTAAACTGCACAGTCCAATTCTACTCCAAATCAAAAAGTCTCTTTTCTCTTGTGCCAAGAATCACAAAACCGTGCACTTGGTTTGGATTCCAAGTCATTGTGGCATAAGAGGAAACGAATATGTTGATGCTCTTGCTAAGGATGCTGTAACGTCCCAAGCCGCAGACCTTAAGCATTTTCAGTGTCAGGGCTACGATTTGCTAAGCCTTCCAAAAAAGAGTTTGCTAAGCTCATGGCAAGTGCACTGGCAAATGTCAAGTAAACGGAAAGGTGCTTTTCATCACGCAATCCAGCCTTATGTTACACCCAAGCCTTGGTTTTATCCCTATAAAAAAAATATCTAAGAAAATAATTTCTACTCTTTGTCGTCTCCGTATAGGCCATTGTTGTTCTCCGGTTTTCCTTCACAAAATCCGGGTCAGAGATTCATCGCTTTGCGAATGTGGGTTGGACGAAGGTACTTTGGAGCACATCTTCTTTAATTGCTCCAAAAATAACCCAACCCTTGATCTGTATAGCCATCTCCCAAAATTAAAGATCCCTGTCCCAATTAACTTTCCTTCCCTACTAACCCATTCTTCCCCAAAGCTCTTTGAGGCTTTCATGCTTTTTATTCGTGTCAATGACATCAAATTGTGATGCTTTTTGTATGGCTTTTGATAATTTTATGTACATTATTTTACTAACAATAATTTCGTATGTTTGTTTCAGTGTTCTACTAATACTCGTCAGCAAGTTTCACATAAATCCAAGTTTTAATTTAGCAAATAGAGTTCTATCACATGTTTTAATTTATATTTTTTTTCTCTCCTCTCCATGCACACGTTTTCTCACAGCATATCTGACATTGGCAGAATTGTCGACATCGGCACGATTGCCAAAGAGAAAAATAGAATAGAATAGACTTCTATTCTATAGAATAGAATAGAAGTCAACTTTGTTCACATTTGTATTATTTTGTTTGTTTTCTTGCCGATTTGTTATCTGAGCAACGAATAAGCTAATAAATGGACTCCGACAAATCTTACCCTACTGACCACGGCCTGAACATGGATCCCGCTCCCGTTTCTCACAATAACCCCTGCACGAACTTGGGATTCGATATCCACTAATAATGGTGACCCCAGCTTTTACACCGGCCACAGTTCTTCCCAGTCCTCAGTAACTCATTCAAGCGGACATTTACGCTGTGTCACTTGCGGTTTAAATGTCACGAGAATACGAAGACATAATATGTTGGCAATTGCAGAAGTGCGAAATCTCATACAACAATGGGTTCGACCACAGCTGGAAAATACATAATTGATCCATTTCACTGTCATGTCATGTATTCCTCTGAGAAATGCTTTTTTACCGAGTTGAATTAAATATTTAGTTTAAATGTCTAATTATTATTCCTTGTTTATTAGGTACAAGTTTCGAGTGACAATGTAGTGTGCCACTCGTGTTGGACTGCTGCCTGGAATCAAATATGACATTTAACTAGTTAACAGCAAAGTGCATCGATTGTTGGTCATGGAAAAGTGTGCATCAGTTGTGGCAGGTCACTTTTGAAAATTAGATCACACATACTGAGTTCTGCCTCTCAGATTGCACCACGTGAGGTAAGTGTTCAATAATTTTTAATTTATGCAAGTGTGGTGCCAATATCTGATAGTGCTCCTTTTAACTCTGTTTGCATATCAACCCGAAAAGTTATTTTATTTTTTCACATCTACACAAGCTAATGATAAACATAATAGCCAACACCAGGTAGTTGAGAGGTTGACTCCTCATTTTAAACTGACTTCATTAAAAGGAGGAGGTTCTATGTTCGACTTCATGTATGTTTTTAATTCATCAACTACAGAAAAATGAGACAGTTGATTTTTCATGGTTTTTGGACAAGTGGTAGTCCCTCAGTCCTTAATTAAAATTCATATAATTATTAATATAACGCATTAAGTCCGCTTTTGTGCAGTGTTTTTAAACTTATACATAAAATATGAAATAAATAACAAATATTAATATTTTATTTGTATTTGAGTTCAAACTAAACAAATCCTTTTTATTTTTTTCAACGGGTCTTCATGTTTGTGTTCACTTGGGTCTTAGTTTTTATTATTGTTTCAGCTGCCATCATCATCTCCTGTGTGTCATAATTGCTGGCGAAGGACTGAGAGAGCAGCAACACATTCAACTGCAGAACGGGTACCATCTGAACCAGTTAGTCTGTCCTCGTCTCAATCTGAAGTAGCTAGCATTGTATTGCATCCCGAAAAACAAAGCTTAGATACATCAGACAGTGTACTGCTGCCTAAATATGTAAGAGCACCAACGACACAAAAAAAAGTTTTTTTTTTCTGGTTGTAATGATTCCAATCGACGCACTGTTCCATCAGCATTGCGGGTACGTCTTTTCTGCGAGTACAATTATTATGTTCCTCCAGAATGTAGACTCTGTAACTACCATTTAATTAGTATCTCTTGGGATTTACTTTTGGTATCAATATACAATCCTTCTACATATTTGATGATAGACTTTGCTGTAGCTGCTGCACTAATTAATAAAATCCACACAAAAATAAGGGACAGGGATGATGCAGCTCAAACACTAAAAATAGTTCATCAAAATATGGAAACAAATAATGATTTATCTGAGTATGTTAGGGAACACAGTCTAAATAGAGCTAGGGCAGACTTTAGAAATGTTAAGGAATTTCCTGTTTTAACTTACAGCGACTTAATATTAATTGCTTGTGGTACATACCAAATAAAGCAAGTTCGCTTGCAATTGTATTGTCGGCCGTCGAACGGTAGGGTGCTGTGCCCATGTTATTACAGTAATATGGTATTTAGGTTGGGCACGGTATCAGACTAATATTTTTCCTCCTGCTCATTTGCTGGATGATGTACTGATTGTATGTGATACAAATGATGTTCATGAACATGAAATACACTAGAAATATAATCAAATCTCTATCTCTATCTTAACAATCCGGACTTTTTTTAAACCAATACTTTTACCATTTCATTCTTTATATTGCATATTATCATTTCCATATACTTTTATATATGGGTACCCAGGGCCGAAGTGTCTATGGTCGGTGGGCATTCCCCTTTTGACCAATGCCACAATACCCTGACTTTGACAAACCATTTATCTTGACAACAGACGCATCTGACTTTGCGTTAGGCGCAGTTTTGTCGCAAGGCAATGTTGGTGCTGATAAACCAGTATCTTTTGCTTCAAGAACATTATCAGTAACCGAGACTCGTTATTCGACAATAGAGAAGGAATTACTCGGGATAGTTTGGGCAATCAAATATTTTAGGCCTTATTTGTACGATCGGAAATTCACCAACTATACAGACCATAGACCTTTGACCTGGCTGATGTCTTTAAAAGACCCCAACTCAAAGTTAACACGTTGGAAACTAAAGCTAGCGGAGTACGACTATAAGGTAGTTTATAAAAAGGGTAAAAAAAACACTAACGCTGATGCATTATCCAAAACAAACATTTTTCACAACAGCATTGGTTCTCTAGCTGTAAAGTTTGACAATAACATAACACACAACAAGAATATTTGAGAACGCCCGTAGACAAGCAGAGACAAATAACGACCGAGACGACAACAATGTCGGACTTAGCAATAATAATACTGATGTACCTACTGACAATAGTAACTACCTGGCAATAATAACGACGTAGAAGAAAGAAGTGCTAACCACCCCCACACTGACAAAGGAACAAACTCAATGAGCATTGTTACAGCCGACCCTGACCAATTAGTCTCGACAAATAATACCCAACCTGATAACGAAAACATATAGAGTAGACAATAGATCAACTAACTCTAGGACTGTTATTAAAGATGATTTCATCCCCGTAAACAATATGGAACCCGAAACCATCAGGTTCCTAAAAGAGCACACAATAGCAGACCGTATCTTCCACTGCTATTTCTACGATGGAAATCTGTACTTGGCCTTCTCGAGAGTCTACACTACAATTTTCAATGACAGAGGTCCTAAACTTATAAGATGTACGTCAGGAGTTACCCTTGTTGAAAACAAAACTGAGCAACAAGAACTCATTAAGCGATATCACGAAGGCAAATCGTCGCATAGAGGTATTCAGGCAACGTATAAACAACTCCACAGAAATTGTCACTGGCCCAATATGCTATTGTCAATTCAAAGACACATTAATCAATGCGACATGTGTTTAGGAGCTAAATACGAAAGAAACCCTTTGAAACCTCCACTGACGTTAACAGAGGCACCTACAAAACCGTTTCAACATCTGTTTATGGACCTATATTCCACTGGAGAAATATAGGTAATTTTTCAAAATTTGCCCAGGCTGTATCGTTAAATGCTTCAAGCAGCGTTCATACTTGTATCTCAGAAGCTTTATTACAAGTATTTTCCATACTAGGATTACCTCTAAAAATTACCACAGACTCAGACACGAAATTGTACAACAACGTCATAAAAGAAATATGTGCGTCTCACGACATTAACTTACACTTCACGAATCCTTATAATCCGAATTCAAACTCGCCCATTGAACGCCTTCACTCTACCATCGCTGAAATAATAAGAATTCACGTTTAAGGTAGGTGAAACTGTATATAAGCAAGTTGCAAAGACTACAAGGAGTGACAAAACGAAAATTGTATTTAAATATCCGAAAGCTGTTGCCGAAATCATAGGAAGCCACCCCAACTCAAAATCCATCAGAGTTCATTTCTAACTTTTACGAAGACAACATCTTGTTCCAGGATTCTCGTCACAGGAACCTTCCTGCTCTACGCAACCGCCAACCTGACTCTTAACCCCGTAGATAACGTCAATGGCATCCTTTTATTAAAACAAGGTCAAATTTTGAAGCAAGTAGATACGTTTAGATTGGCCTGCGTGTATAACGTATCCTATTTACACGAAACAACTTTAAAACTTATGTCCTTATATGCCAATACTAAAGCTGCAGAAAATAACGAGCAATTAAATAGGGCATACAAAGATCAAATAGATAATAGCTTAAATTTAATAGGTAAGAAAATAATGTTTATTGCACCGCACCATAGGTTTAGACGTCGTTTTAATAACGGCCTAGGTTCCATCGTTAAAACCATAACAGGCAATTTAGATTATGAAGATGCTATTAAATTCGAAAATGAAATATCAGAATTACGAAATTCAGTAAATAAAATTAATGTGTCTCAAAAAAGTCATTATTCAACAAAACATGCAGTCGAAGAGTATAGTAAACAGATTAAGCTTTTAGACGAGAACTAGAAAAAACTAAGTCTAATGTTAAAAAATACCACTTTTAATAATAATATTATAGTAAAAAGGTTGCACTTTCTAGGTTAATATATACAAATAGATTTCAGTCTGCAATTGCTGTTAGACAAATTACTCATTTTAGAAGACGCCATGACTATTGCTCAGTTAGAAGTCGTGCATCCCAGCATCGTATGCCCACACATTCTTAAAAACGAAATGTTAGACATTCAGAAATCATACAATTTTAGACCAGTGGATAGCGTTACTATTAGCAATATACATAGCATAGAGAAGTCTATTAGTGTAAAAGCTTATAGTACAGATCACACATTAAATATTTCATTCATATAATTATTTTATTTCCTCACCGACTCTGTTCAACCTGTACATGGACGCACTAATTGTCGCGCTCAGCAGTCAGCATGTTGGCTGCTATGTTGATGGCGTCTGTGTCAACAATCTTAGCTATGCTGACGACATGGTGCTGCTGAGCGCGTCGGTATGTGGGTTAAGGAAGCTGATGCTTGTAGACACGGGTTTAGGTATAATGTGGCTAAAAGTCAAGTTATGGTACTTGAGGTCAGGGGTGTAAAATGTCCAGAAAGTGTGCCACCTGTCTTTCTTAACGGTTTGCCATTAGACAGAGTGGACCAATTTAAGTACTTAGGGCACATAGTCACTACTGACCTCAGAGATCATGCTGACATTGAACGGGAGCGGCGGGCCCTGTCAGTGAGGGCGAATATGCTGGCCCGCAGGTTTGCACGTTGTTCTCATCAAGTAAAGATCACTCTTATTAAAGCATATTGCACCTCGTTGTACACGTGTAGCCTGTGGGCTAGTTACGCGCAATCTAGGTACGGTGCCCTCCGCGTCCAGTACAACAACGCGTTCAGGGCGGTGTTGGGGCTGCCCCGATTCTGCAGCGCCTCGGGCATGTTTGCAGAAGCGCGCACCGACTGTTTCCACGCCACCATGCGCAAGCGGTGCGCGTCCTTGGTGCGCAGGGTGCGGGCCAGCTCCAATGCGATCCTGGCGATGATCGCTGATCGACTCGTCTGTCCGTACATTCGACACTGTTGTGACAGGCACGTTGAATTATTAGGTTAGGCGCACGGCTTGACATTTTATTATTTGACATCAATAACATATTTTATTTTTTTTAATTAATTTTTGACATTCACATAACGTGTTTTAATTTAATTTAGGTAATTTTGTTTTTCTAATGACTTTTAATAACATATTGATTTAATTTAATAACACACATTTTAATAACAAATGAGCCGTAATTTTACTACGGTTTTTTTTTTCAATGAGGGCGCCACTTGGCCCGTAGTAGACCCTTAAACAAATAAAATAGTTAGGTATTCAAATCGTGAGAAGTTTGAAAAGAAACAGACTGACGCGCTTTGTTTGCAATTTTTGGAAAGGGATTAAAACCATAAACATGGTGATGTACCTTATTGTCACTTTTAAAAACTGCTTCGACAAAGTATTAAAATTTCTTTTGTTTCTTTGTTTCGAAATACATTGTTGTGCTCAAGTTACTGAAAACATTTATATTACTTAAACCTAATAGTAAAAAGCTACATTATTTTTGGGTGCTATGCCTGTATACCTATATAGCCATAGATATATATTATATTTTTATCATGCTGTAAATATTTTCGAAATCCTCGTGGACGAAAACATAAGTGAAGTGCTAGTTCTTTCCCGTCAGGCCCCGGAATACCAGATACAATTAAAAACCTATTGTCACGTCTCCGATCGGAGAACCCGGGACCTGACGGATTTTTGTCTGACCGAAACAGGTTTTTCAGCCGAATCCGAATCGAAACCGAACTTTCGGCCTTGGTCTCAGTTTCGGTTGAAACCGAAACCGAAACTTGCTTAAACATATTGAAAATCTATCTATCTCTTGTATACTGAATTCTAGAGTCTTATATTTTAAAATTTATTTACTTATACAGACATTGACTGGTGTTAAATAAAATAAAAATAGAAACAAAAACTAGGGTATGTTACAAACATTCACTTTTATATCCTAAATATGTATATATAGCAAACATGTTAAAGTTTAGAATCATTTGGAATTAAACTTTTCAAAAAAAACAACATTCAATTAGACTATTATTAAATAGTTAATTAGACTCAGACATAAAACACCGACTCTCAATTGAATATTTTTATCTCGTTCGTGGCTAAAGTAATAACAACCGCACACGAGTCGAACCATCAGGTTAAGCTATGCTTGCCGGGGTTAGTCCATGTATGGGTAACTTTCATACCGAGACTCCTCCGTGCCTCGGAAAGCAAGTTAAGCTGTTGGGTTCCGGCTGTCAATCGTGGATCTTTGACAGTCGTTACGGGTCGTCAGAAGCCCGAAAGTCTGACAACCAGTCTTGCCAAGGGTTATTGTATTACTCAGTAACTGGGTTGTCGAGGTCAGATAGGCAGTCGCTCCATGTAAAATACTGATATTCAGCTGCATCCGGTAAGACTGGAAGCCGACCCCAAGACAGTTGGGCAAAAGCTAGGCAGATTAATTATTTTTTGTTTTTTATTAAACGTTGCCCCACACTAGGAATTGCTCCTGTATCGTGGATGCATTCACAAACATGTAAACTCACGTACACAATTGCCATTATGATAGGTGCCATTGAAATAAGATAATATCAAATGTACCAGTAAAAATTAAAAACATAAGAAATACCTACTTAACTAATAAAATGTATGAGCAACCTCAACTTAATACGATCAAAGAAGTACGGCACCGAACTTAGTCGGCACGGCGAGCGAAGACGAGTTAATCACGAAGTTAGCCGAACGACGCACGAAACTGAAACTAATGGCGAAACTATACTCCATTTTATTTTTAATGTACACGTTGTAATCTTTTTGAGATGTTTCTTGGAAAATAAATTTACTGATAAGCAAGTATTAGCATATCTGTGAAACTCAAACTAAGCGATGAAGAATAATAGGATTATATTGCATCGATAACGTCGTCGTTCATAAAAGGCTTTATGGTAATGAGGGTGCGTTTATTGCACCCCCACTCACTGCAGCTTAAACCTTTGACGAGTATAAAATTAAAGAGTTGCGAGTCGTTTGGTTATTGACACTACAGTGCTCTTAGTGTTAGGATCGTCTGTGAAAGTCTTGTTTTAAGCAGCTCGAAAATGAAAACTACTGTAATTGCCCAAATGAAGTCTACCTTCAAGTGTGACCGGTGCTTCATGCAATACCAAAACTACGTGACCCTATTGGAACATTTATACTGGCGCCATGGAACCGAGAGTTTTCCGTGCAATATGTGCTCGGTGAAGCAGTGGCCCTACGCTGTACACAAGTGTCATGTGCTCCCCTTAAATCATAACAAAATTTCTGAAGGCAGTGCAGTGCAGTGTGGGCAGGCAGTTAGTGTTGTGTGTGATTCGGAAGACACTCCCAATAGTTCAAAGCGGGCGACGGACTATTGTCATTGTGGAAAAAACATACACGACGCCCCGATGATAGGGTGCGATGGCCCAAATTGTCAGTGGCAGTGGTTCCATTTCTCCTGCGTGGGAATCACCACGCCGCCCGACGGGGACTGGCTTTGTCGCACCTGCGACATATCACAAAAAAATCAAACAGGTGAGGCCCGCTTCCAAGAATAAAATGCTGTGGAGCCTCTCCAGCCACTCCTCAAACAGGGAACTTATCGCTGCAATTGTGGCGTACCCAGCGCTGGGCTGCGACAGTCGCACTCTCCACGTTGCCATGAGATTCCGCCGGAACTCTGTTCGCTGTGTTGTGATTTCTCGTGCCAGTGGAGTTACGCCCCAGCGTTTCGCCTCTTCGCGCCACTCCCATAAGTGCGCGAGGACTTTTGCCTCTAGATACCAAGCGTTTAGACGTTAAAATACTACTACTGCTGCTACTTATGCTAAGATTGTATTCTATAACTTTTTTAAACTCCAACAGCCTTTGTATATCTTGTTAATAAACTTTACTGAATGTGAAATGAAAACATTGTAAATAATAAAATTGAACAAATCATCTATTTTTTTTTTATGGCTTCTTCCGCTGGAGCTCGAGGGCTTGTCAGACTTTTACTGACTAAAACCCACCTCTTTTCCTTCCCTGCACTGAGTGCCCAGGTGCAGGCATCAGCCATAATGGGCCCCGTCATGCATTGCTGACAACTCTTTTGAGGCGCGCGTGGAACACTACGCGCCGACGACTCTCAGGCCTGATCCTTATCAGATGGCGAGCTACCCACTACTCGCCGACCACAGGCCCGCGTCAACGGTGGCCGGAGATTGTCTCGCGACCCCAATGCCCAGGGCGTCTCCTGCGGTGGCTGCTACTGGGGGCGTGAGGGCGACTCTGTTGAGTCTTCCTCACCCGTTCCGCCTCCTCTTTCGCGAGCATTACTGCTTCGCCGAAGGAGGCGACTGCTTCCCTATCCCTCTCGCTCCTGGACCAGGGCCGGGCGCGAGAGGTCGCTGTCGCCGTTCGCCTCCACGAGGACACGGCGGGTCTCCACCCAAGCTAAGCACATCTCCACCATATGCTACACCGTATCCTCTGGGCGATTCGCACAGTGGTGAGACCCGGGCGTTTCCCTGCACCTTATCCTATACAGGAACCTCCCGAAACTTGCGTGTCCGGTGAGGACCTGCGTCAGGCGAAAGGTAAGGATGCCATGGCGCCTCGCCAGCCACTCCTCAAAGAGGGGCCTTACCGCCGCAATTGCGGCGTGCCCATGAATATACCCTTGAAAATCTAACTTTCTCACTGAATTCAGACACTAGTGAAACTAACGAAATGTTGTTATGAGTACTAAGCTTATCTTTGCCGTTTTTGACTAACCCTGAACGAATTTTCATAACAATTTTTTTATATGTTACACTGTAAGGATGACGTTCGGAAGCATGCCATTTTTTTATACTCAATTTTATCATTTTAGGGTTCCGAACATCCGAATGTAAACGGAACCCTAATAGGATCTTTCGTGCGTCTGTCTGTTCGTCGGTCCGTCTGTCCCAGCCAATTTACTCCAAATCTACTGGCCCGATTAAGTTGAAATTAGCTACACAGGTGTATATCATGACCCCAACACGGACGAGTAACGTACGAGTAAATAAATGAATTTGGAATATGAGGTTAATTTTTGGGGAGAAAATCAGAAAATTTAAAAATAAAGTTTTCAAACTGTACCGTGCGACATATCGTATTAAAGGGCTGAATAAGACGGTCTCAAATATTTCTTTTCATAATTTTAAAATGAATGTTTTTAAAGTTATTTAGGAAATACACGAGTATTGACCATTCCCCTCCTTATCTCTGTAACTACTGAGTGAATTGATGAAATGAATTAAGTACCCAATGCAATAATATAGTAGTATGAAGCTGATCTGATGATGGAGTTGGAAGGTGGCCAAAGGATCTCCTAAATCAAACAAGATGGCACCATCGTGTTTGGTCTCTGAGCCTGCGGACGGCGAGTAATGGGTAGCTCGCCGTCCGATCAGCACCAGGCCCGAGAGTCGACGGCGCGTAGTGTTCCACGCGCGCCTCAAAGAGTTGTCAGCAAAGAGACGGGGTCCGTCATGGCCGATGCCTGCCCGGGGGTTGAGGATAAATTCGAAACAGAGTTACCTCGCCCCCGGGCACTAAGGGCAGGAAGGAACAGGGTTGGGTTTTAGTCAGTAAGAGTCTGTCACGCCCTCCCGCTCCACTCAGAGCGGGAGAAGTCATTGGATGATTTCCCATCCCACAAAAAAAAAATATCGTGTTTGGTCTCATTTTATATTTTTTGACAAGTTACGTTCAACTAGGGAATCTCTAAGATCGATGATGGATCCGTAAGGTGTCCATAGGATCTCCGCAACCAAAAAAGATAGCACCATCGTATTTGGACTCATTTGATGTATATTGAAAAGTAATTTTACACTTGCTGGTACCCAGGGTCTGATGATGGTGTCGGAATGTGGCCATCGGACCGCCGCAACCAACTAAGATAACACGTATTGACAAGCGATATTACATTTAGTTGTGGTGGTACCCAGGGTCTGATGATAAAAGCGGAAGGTCTATAACAACTCCTCAACTAAACAAGATAACTTTGTACTGACTAGTGTTATTACACTAGAAGGTGGTCAGGGTCTGATTATATAATATATAGGATCTTCAACCATAGAACATAACACCGTCGTATGTAGACTCATTGTATAAGTACCTACGTTCTGAAATGTGTCATTAAACTAGGTGGTGACTAGAAGAATCAGTCCCTTCTGGAACTTTCTTGTTTAGTATCTATGGTACCCTTTATTTTTTATTGGATGACATCTCCCGCTCTGTGTGTAGCGGGACGGCGGGTCATGTCTCTTACTGACTAAAACCCACTCCTGTTCTTTCCTTGCCTGAGTGCACAGGGGAGCGGTAACTCTGTTACGAATTATCCACTACCCCTAGGCATGCAGGCACCGGCCATGATGGGCACCGTCAGTGGTGGCTGATAAACAACTCTTTGAAGTGCGCGTGGAACACTACGCGCCGTCCGCAGGCCCGGGTCTACGGTGGCCGGAGATCGTCTCGCGACGTCCTACGGCCAGGGCATCTCCTGCGGCGGCTGCGGCTGGGGGCGTGCGGGCCAGGCGGTGCTCCGCCCAAGCGGTGCAGACCTCCACCGTGTCCTCTGGGCGATCCGCGCAGTGGTGACACCCGGGTGTTTCCTCCCACTTTATCCGACACAGGAACCTTTCGAAACAACCGAGTCCGGTGAGGACCTACGTCAGGCGGAAGGTAAGGACGCCGTGACGCCTCTCCAGCCACTCCTCAAAGAAGGGCACTACCGCCGCAATGGTGGCGTGCCCAGCGCTGGGTTGCGACAGTCGCTCTCCTCCTTGCGCCACTCCCAGTGGAGCGCGTGCGTAACACGCGGGTCCATCTTTTATAGCAGAACTTTTTATGTCATAATATTATATTGTATAACAGCGGATAGCATAAACTTCATTTCGCAGAAAATCGTAGTATTAGTTAGTATCATCTTTAGGCATAAATTTCATATCCATAATAATTAAAAAGTAGAACCATCATATCACAGAAAGGTCACAGTCAGTCAGTCTTTTGGAATACATTTCCTATCTATAGTCATTAAAAGGAAAAATTATATAAATTATATCTCAGAAAGTTTATAGTTAGAATCATCTTTTGGCATACATTTCATATCCATAATAATTGCAAGACTCATCTATCACAGTAAAATAATTTTGTATTTTTACCACACAAATAAAATTGATATAAGATTAGCTTCACGTAAACGTCTATGTATTTTGTTTAATTAATTAAGTAATTATTTTTCTGCATGTATTATTATCACTAAATAAAATAGTTGATTGTGAACATGTGGTTTTTAATTCCCTGAAATGCATGCAAAAAAGCATACACCATGCAAGCAGCAATCATGCAGCATGTAAACAAGCAAACAAGCATACACCATGCATGAAGCAATCATGAAACATGCAAACAAGCATATACCGTGAATGCAGCAAACAGCCGGCTCCGCCAGCCAGCCTTAGCTGCGGCGGCAGGCATACCTAAACCACCTGCTCCTCAGCTCGCAGGCCGCCTCGCCCCTTCGCGCCTACACGGGCTTTAATTACACTCTAGGGGTAGGGCAGACAAGTGATAAATGATAAATGATGTTTATTCAGTAAATAGGTTACAAGGAACACTTTTACACGTCAATGTTTTTTGTCAGTTTGAGCTAGATGAGGCCGGTGTTTCCTAGCTGATTACCCTGAGAAGAAACACCGATACAAACTCAGAGGTCAAAGTCTCTTTTGAAGTGTTCAAATCCATACAATGTGTACTGGTTAAATCATATGAGAACCATGTACGTTTATGTCTGGGATGGGCTTATTGAAGAAAGCAACACACAAATTCGAGTGGACCTGTTCAGACAGTGCAAGTATTTGTCAGTCATCGCGAAGCTCAACTCAGAACTTTGAGGAGCTCAACGAACCGACGAACAATACCAAAGTAAGGACATTTGAGTAGGCCGCAAAAATACTCAAACTGCCAGACAATCATAAAATCTACATGAATATAACGACATACATAGTTCTCGCATTCACATTATTCTATGTGAAGATACGTGGAGTCGGTTTTACAGCGATATTGAGTTTTTAAAACAATATTTTAATTTAAGGTTAAAAATGCTATTTTATAGAAATGGCAATATGCCTAATAAAATTATTCTAAATTAAATTCTGCCATCTTCATACTATGCCAAGTGAAATTGTACCAAATAATTGTCGCTGTAAGTAAACGTTATGCTTAACGAAATTATGCGGAACTTTAACTTTGCCAAAGGTTGTTAAGCCAAATAAAATTCTGCCATCTTAAAAGTATGCCATTGTAAATTCGGACATTCGGCCAGACAATAATGATATTTAATCATTTTTATACCTCAAAAATATTCGTTTAAAGAAGATTATGCCAAGTGTGTTATGCCAAACAAATTTCGGAGCAACAAGATTCTGCCAGATAGAGGGAACCCGTTACACGCGTGTACTTGTTACTTTTAAAAACTGCGTCGGCAAAGTATTAAAATTTATTTTGTTCCTTTGTTTCTAAATACATTGTTCTGCTCAAGTTACTATGAAATATATGTTATTATGCTACTTATACCTTATACGTACTGGCATGTCCCCAAGACCCACGCAATTACCCTATTTTAAATGAAAGAGATGATGATTCTATTGAAATTTTACTAAAAAAAGACCTTTCATATAATTGACTAATCCACAGTACATTATGTTTTATAACTACATATATTTACGCGACGCACGTGAAGCTCCCAGTCGATATGATTTTTTTCGACTTCTTCAACTGTCATCGTCATATTTCAAATAATTTAAGGGTCTACTACCGGCCAAGTGGCGCCCTCATTGAATAAAAAATCGTAGCATAAGTAAGGCAATCACCTGAGTAACGTAATCGCTGACTAATGCAGCGGATGCGCCCATGCGTCATTAACAAACTGCACAATTGCTGATTTGCGGATTCTAGTATTAAGTTTTAGTTAGTAGAAATATTATAATTGTAAATCAGTCTTGTAGAACATTTCAATCAATAAACATTGTCTTAATTCAAATAAATATTTTTTAAATAATAATCTCGTTCACCGTAACTTAACTGGCGTAGTCGGTAGGATCGCGACACTCTAATTCGAATACAACTCTTCGGTAAAAGTGAACAGTATCTATCGTTATCTTCGCGATCGTCCGATCATCCCATGCTATATTTCCTGCCGTATTTTTTATAAACCACCTGTCACACCAACCTGTGTGTTTGTTTATAGGCTAAAATCGCTATAGGCAAATTACGTTAGTTATATGAGTTTATTACATTTATTTTAATTTAGGTGTGTATGCATACGTGCTAAAATCACAGTATACGCTTCGCATTTCACAACAATTCATTCTGTGACAAGAGATATTTACCCGTTTGTGTATTCGCTATAATCGTGATTCGTATAACCTAATTATAATAACTTCAAACTAAATTCTTATAGAGTAGGCAGTATTAGACATAATCTCAATAGTATTTTAAAGTGAATTTGAATTGAGTCCTTTTGTATTCCTTATTTATAATTAAGTCACGATGGCTATGGCAAGCATTAATCTAGCGACTTTCAAGTTCGTTTCAGAGTTGTTGCCAAAATACGATGGCAATCCTAAAACGTTAAATTACTTTATTAGAGAAGTTGAAATGTTATGCTATTACTGGATCCAGTTAGGGTGAACCCTGCTATTATTAGTTTAATTAAAAGCAAATTAAGCTGTTCGGTGATCATTGCAATAGCATCCGAAGAAACAGTTGATAGCTGGCAGACAGTTAAGGTTGCGTTGACACATAGATTAGGCGAACCGCGTAACGAAATACAGCTGATGCAAGAACTAACGCGTTTGCGTCGTAATAAAAACGAAGACGCTGAGACGTTTGGTAAACGACTAAGAGAAATTTCAGACACCTTAAACGTAGTAGGTAGGCATACGGATAAGTCATACTACGCGAGTATGGTCATAGATCAATACGTTGACCATTTGGACTTTCACATATTATTGGCATGCGGATTGTGTAACCTACGACTCTTGAAGCAACTATAGTAACGCCTAGGTAAGCGGAGGCACGTTTGGCATTCAATAATAGTTTTAATGCACTTTCTATCCAAAACAAACCGAAAGAAATACCTAAGCCAAACCAAACGGTACCCCAAAATGATAACTATCCCCCGCGAAATAGCTGAAACATAGATCAGAGATAACAGAGGGGTCAAGGCATACCCCAAGGAAGACCCGCTTTAGGCAACGTAAGACCTAGTGGTTCTGGTATCGTCAGAAACTTATGTAATTTTAAATCCCAACCAAATATACCTCGTCAGCAGGTGAACCCGCCACAAAAAGTGTCTAACGTCATCATGAGATCGGTAAGTAAGCCCGAAGCACCGCGTTTTGCTTCTGATGAGAAATGTTTTATACACAGCACAACAAAGACCAGTGTTAACCTGACTACAATGTCTACTATGAAGGTGAGTATAATAATAATGTACAACTTAATGGTGAAGACTACAGCTACACGCAGGAGATGCCTGTGGATGAACAAAGCCATCAGGATTTTCCCCAGAACAAGAAGCCAATGGACCAAAGCTAGTAAAGACTGTCCACCTCAATAATCAAGGTAAAGACCATCTCCCTTACATAGAGTTGCCGGAATTTCAAGGTAAATTTATATTAGATACGGGAGCCTCGCGCTGTATGATATCACCTAACGTAATATCCGGTACCAATCTCAAACACTGCGTTAAGCGCCAACCATTTCAAGTAAAAACCACGCATGCTATTACTCGTCATGAACATGTTGCTATTTTACCTTTACCTCCAGTTTAAGACAGACATATATCATACATTTTTACTTTTCGATTTTGATCCAAAGTTTAAAGGACTAATAAGGATGGACTTGTTAAAAGAATTAGGGTGTTGCATAGATTTCAAAAATAAGTTATTGCGAACTTATAATACCGAAATACCAATTTATTTGATTATAATTTATAAGTTTATAACAGTAAAAACTAATTGTATGGACGGTAACTATATCTGCGATGACTTTAATTGGTGTAAAGGACTCAAGTCACCCGCCGCTGTAGTAACGATAAAAAATGGATTTTTTAAAACATAACAAAATTAACTTGACCGATAAAGAACAAGTAATTAGTAACAATTGCCTCCTACCCCTTGAGCCTTTACCGCCACAATTGACAAATCAAAATAAAACATAAAAAATTAACACCCTTTAAACTAAAACTGACATTGACAAAGAACTTTACGAAAACTTAAATAAAGTTAGAACCCGCCATATGAATGAAGAAGAAAAAGGTGAGGTTACCAAAATTTGTTATCAATATCGTGACGTATTTCACTCTGAGAACATACCATTATCTTTCACACACACTGTAAAACATGGATTAAGACTAACTGACGACACACCTATTTTTGTCAGAAACTATAGACAAGCCCCGCAACAACGTACAGAAATTAAAAAACAAATAGATAATTTATTAAAACAGGGAATCATACGGGAGAGTACGTCACCCTGGTCTTGCCCTGTCCATATCGTCCAAAGAAAAGCAAACGCTTCAGGGAAGGTCAAATGGAGACTTGTTATAGACTATAGACGACTGAACGATAGATTTGTTGAAGAAAAGTACCCGTTACCGAATCAACGACATACATGATAGATTAGGGCGCGCACAGTATTTTACAACCCTTGATCTAGCAAGTGGTTACCATCAGTTGGAAATGCACCCCAATGACATAGAAAAAACAGCGTTTACAACAGAAAGATCTCACTATGAGTTCTTAAGAATGCTATTTGGGTTGAAAACTGCTCCAAGCACTTTTCAGCGGCTTATGGACCATATTCTTAGAGGAATAGATAATGTATTCACCTATTTAGATGACGTCATAATCGCAGCCACTTCACTTCAGAATCATAACGAAAAACTCAAGTTGTTACTTCAGCGATTCAGAATGCATAATCTCAAAGTGCAATTAGATAATTCAGAATTCTTACAAAAACATGTGAATTTTTTAGGACATGAATCGACTGACCAAGGACTACAACCCAACAAAGACAAGATAAAAGCAGTTTTAAATTTCCCCGTACCACGAACACAAAAGGACATAAAGTCTTTCCTAGGATTAGCAGGTTATTACCGAAAATTCATTAAAGATTTCGCAAACATACAAAACCGTTAACAGCCTGTCTTAAAAAGAACGCAAAAATTGTTCATAGTAATGAATTTTTAGAAGCAGCAAGTGTTAACAAAGGGGGTGCATGGATTCGGCCCAGAAACGCCCAACAATTTGCTTTTGTTACAAAATTACATCTTATTTTATGATTATCAATCGCGGTATTCATTTATCAAAACAAGATTGCAACATTTTTGCACAAATAAAAAGTACCGAAATGAAATTAGGTAAATCCGTAATTCATTGGTTTGTGGATAAAATAAAAAGTGTTGCCAATTACTAATTTCATTCAAAATATAATCGATTCTTTTATTTAATCGATTTTTATGATGTAAATGCCACTTTAGTTCGTTTTTTTTTCGATAATTATTATGTTATGATAATTAAACATGCGAATTACTAGTGACCATGAATTCATTAAATTATAACAAAAACGCCACTGCACAATTTAACTTTAATGGGTATCTGTTCTTAATTATGCAATAAATTAGAATTTAAAAAACTAAAAGAAACATAATAATAATCTTTCAGGTGCTTTAATTAATTGGTTCACTAATTAATTCGTGTTGAATTATAATTCGAATAACAAATCGTTATAGATTTATCGATTTTTATGTCTGTTAAGTGGCAATATCGAATCTGACATTATGACACTTTTGACAGCTAGGCGACTGTCGTTGACGTCGCTGTCAGTTATATATAACTGAATAATAATAAGTCATTTTTGGGATTCTCGCCACAGTGTGCTTTTGGGTTACACGTGTGTCCGAATTTTGGCTGTTTTACTGTAATATTGTGTTTATTGTGACTTGTTACTGTGTTTGTTGTGTCTATTGTGACTTGTCATTGTGTTTGTTTGTGTGTTGTCTCGTTATTACCTGCTATCAGGTTAGTTGTGTTTGTTTTTTTTTTATCTCGCGGCTTTGGCCGCCATTATCCTTAAACAATATGAACATGGAAAAAAATAAACCGCCTGACCCTCCTGATGATATCCCTACTACCCCTTTATCCAGCTTTTCTCCGTCTAACCTAACTCCCTCTCCCAATCCATTAAGCCAGTTTGCAGATGTAGTCTGTAATTTGGAGTCCCAAATCCTTCCTCAAACTAATATACGTAAACGACCCGACAATGAAGAGCATGATGTATCCAATCGCCCTACCAAACAACCAAGAACTCATGTAGGCCGTGTTAGGTATTCAGTTACAGATAAAGGCCCTTTTATCGTCCATGTTTCCCGTCTGAAAGCTCAACCTAATTCTGGAACCACCCTACACCCAGTTACGTTTGGGCGCTTTTTGGCAAATCAGAACATATCCAATATTACTGCAGTCAAACGAGTCGGTAGAAATCGCGTATCGGTTGAGTTTGCATCTCCACAGGATGCAAACGCTTTCATCTCAAATAATATTTTAGGGTCAAATTTGTATGAGGCTATAATTCCATCTTATAATATAACCCGAATGGGCGTTGCAAGTGGCATTCCTACTGATTTTTCAGAAGAGGAAGTCTTGACGTTTTTAAAAGTTCCAGTAGGCTGTGGTCCAATTATAAAAGTTAGGCGAATGAACAGGAAGGTTAACAAAGATGGTCTAACTGAATACAGGCCCACAGAGACTTGTGTCATCACATTTGATGGCCAAGTTTTACCAAAACGAATTTTCTGTTTATATACCTCTTTAACCGTTGAACAATATACGAGTATCTTCCCCACCATTCAATGCCGCAAGTGTTGCCGATTTGGCCATGTAGAATCTCTCTGTCGTTCCAAACCCCGTTGCAGCAAGTGTGGCAATGATCACCCCGGTGATGGTTGTAGCATTGCTGAGAGCGAAGCATTCTGTGTATTGTGCTCTGGTGGCCACTTTGCTAATAGCAGGGCCTGCCCGGAGTATAGCAGACAGAAAAATATAAAAACTATCATGGCTGAGAAAGTAATTTCTTATTCAGAAGCAAGTAAAACTGTTCCCATTTCTTCTCGTAGCTATGCTGACATTGCTAAGTCACAGACTCAGTCATATCGCAAAACCGTGTTTCTTAAGCCTAAGACCCATACTTCCCTGTCCCCCTCTTATGATACAACTGCTCAACAGGAGCTCACTAGCACCCCTCAATCTTCCCAGCCTAATGGCTGTGCTTTCAATAACCAATTAATAGAATCTCCTGAAAGTCTGTCTTCAATAATTGAACTTCTTAGCAAACTCCTGTTATCTTTAATGTCTTCAACCGAAAAATCACATTTACCGTCCAACGTTGCTTCATCACTTATTAACTTTCTTTCATCCTATAATAATGGCTAGAACTGTGTTCCTTCAATGGAATGTGAGGAGCGTGTGGTTTAAGAAGCACGAGCTTACATTCCTTCTGAATAAATTCAAACCCCTAGCTTGTTCCCTGTCTGAGACTTGGCTAGTTCCGAGTCTTAGTTTCCGTGTACCTTCCTTCAATACCCTCAGATGCGACCGATCTGACGGCTATGGCGGGTCGGCTCTCTGCGTGAACAATCGGGTCCCACTTGTGGCGGTATCGTTACCTCCTCTAGGTGATGAGATTAACATAGTGGCTAGTAGAGTAGAGGGAATAACCATCCTGTCTATTTATATTGCTCACCCTCATCGAAGCTTTCTTCCGATCATTAAAGATACATTGAAAAATATAGAAGGCCCCGCTCTTGTTATGGGGGACTTCAACTGCCATCACTTTAGGTGGGGCTCTGAACGATGCGACTCTTTTGGGTCAGGTTTAGTTGAAGTCTTAGATGATCTTAATCTGTGTATTTTAAACAACGGTTGTTCAACGCGTAGATCTCTTCCTGGTCAGCATAAGAGCTGTGTTGATCTCACCTTTTGCACTATGGATATTGCAGCGTCATGTCATTGGGAATGTACCAGCTTGTCCCATGGCAGTGACCACTATCCAATTATAATATCTTTGGCCGAAAAAACATATCTGGAAAAAGCGAACCCTCCTCTCTTGAGGTATAATTTGTCTAAACCTGATTGGCTGAATTATTCCTCAATATTGGAGGACAAAATTGATTCTCTTCCAAATTAAGTTTCCTGTGATTTTGATTCTCTTGGTGGTCCCCTACATGTGTCAAATTGCTATGATAACCTCATTTCTGCTGTAATGTACACTAGAACTCGGAGGTTAATATTAGGAAAAGATAAGTAACACCCAATTACACCGATATCGGCTCGCAGCAAACATCCACGTCTTCTCTCTGCGGCGGTCGGTAGGCCAGTGCCCCCCGCCCCGCGACCCTGCGCGTACGCTGCTCGAGACGACAGTTATACCCAACTATACATGTCTATACACTACATCCCTCCCTTATTATTGTTTTTTTTTTAAATATTAATATAACTAATAAAAATATTCCGATAAGGAACTGTGATCAAGTTAACGTAGGTACACATTAAATACATTCATAATCACCAAAATATATAGTAATTTAATAAACATTTTTATTTTTTACATAAGTATGTCAAGTACAATCAGCAAGTCCTTATTCAATTTATATTTAATCATCAATTATTTTGTCATTGTTGTCCGTAATTTTATTCACTCGAGTTGTGATAGATTTACATCACTATTATCGTTGGTTTGAGCATCACTAGCATTATTGTCATCATCTAGCACCTTCCATTGTCCTTCCACTCGTTTTAGGTGTACGACGTTCCGTCTGATTCGCTGACCAGTTTCATCATTCCGAAGACTTACGTCCCCTCCTTTGTTCGCTTCGACGGTATGTGTTTGGGGTTCATAGTTTAAGCTCAGCTTGTTTTGTTTAGTCATGTTCTTGACGTATACTTTATCTCCAACTTCTAATTCACAACTAATAGCTCTTTTCTTCCTATCCGCATATTCCTTCCCTTTTTCCTTTAGTTCCTTATCTCTATCCCTCATTTCAAGATCCTCTGAGAGATGCGTCATGTCCTGAATCATAGGTAGCTTGTCTCGAAATTGTCGTCTAAAGAACAGTTCTGCAGGTGTTTTTCCTGTAACTGTGTGAGGTGTACTATTGTACATCACCATGTACTCACGAAGAGCCTCCTTCCAGTTCTTTTTCTCTACTTGAGAAATCTTGAGGCGTTTTAGGATGTCCCTATTCTGGCGCTCCACTTCTCCATTTTGTTGCGGCCAGTAGGGAATGGTATTATAGAGTCGTATGTTCCTCTCTGCACAAAAACTCTTAAAGTCTTCGCCGGAAAATTGTCTCCCGTTGTCTGATGTAAGCGAGACCGGATTGCCAAGTCTACTAAAAATATCTTTAAGCATTCCAATGATTTCGGAGCTTGTTATGGTTCTGCATGTTTTCACCTCTTTATATCTGGTGTAATAATCTACAACTACCAGGATATAATCTCCACTAGGTAAGGGGCCCATGAGGTCAATTGCTATGTCAACCCATGGTTCGGAAGGCAAATCTCTTCTTTTTAATGGGTTTGGGGCGCTGGGAGCAGAGACCAAGATGCATCCTTTACAGGCTTTGCATATGATTTCCGCATCTTTGTCGCACTTAGGCCACCATACTTTGGTCCTTAATCTGCCCTTCATCGCGACTATCCCCGGGTGGCCTTCGTGCGCAGCTTCCAGAACTCTTCTGCGTAATTTGGTTGGGATTACAATTTTCGTCCCCCTGAGGAGAATATCGCCATGAAAGCATAATTCATTCTGGAAAAGTTTATAGGCTTTAATCGCATCATCCCAGTTTCCATTGTAAAGGCCCTCTCTAACCTTCTGTATCTCTGCATCTCCAAGGGAACTCTCAGTGATCTCTTGTAATGGGATGGCTACTGGTCGTGCAGACTCGGTAATCGCTTGAACATGGTCCTCAAATAAAGCCGTCGGGTTTGTTGCCACTTCACAGAGTCTCGATAGTGGATCGGCTATGTTTGTCTTCCCCGGGCTATATTTCACCTTGAAATTGTAGGATTGCAGTCTTAACACCCACCTTTCAATGCGAGCACATGGTTTGGCTTTCGGGCCAAATATCACCTCCAAGGGCTTATGATCCGTTACTAGATCGAACACCTTGCCGTACAGGAACATGTTGAAATGTTCGACTGCCCAAACCAGGGCTAAGGCCTCTTTTTCTGTTTGGCAGTAACGACGCTCACAGCTGCTGAGAGTTTTATTACCAAATGCAATTATTCTCGGCCCATTCTTATTAATTTGCACCAACACTGCACCCAGACCCACTGGGCTTGCATCTGCAATCACAACAGTCTTATCATGAGGATTGTAGTAACCTAAATTTGGTACCTTCATGAGTGCCGCTTTGAGATCATTAAATGCATTCTTTTGGGCATCTCCCCAGTCATCTTGAATGTCCGTGTTTCTTCCAGTTCTTTTCCGTAGCAGTTGCTTGAGAGGTTCTGTTACCGTTGCTAAGTGGGGGATCCATTTTCCCACGTAATTCACTAAGCCCATAAAACTCTGCAGTTCAGCGATATTCGTCGGGGCTCTGAATCCTTTTATAGCCAAAATATATTTGTCTAGTGGTTTAACTCCCTGTTCTGACAGTTCATGCCCTAGGAAGTGGACTTTCTTCATTCCAAAAATACATTTGTCTTCCCTCAACATCACGTTATTTTCCTTTAACACTGCCATAACTTTTTTAAGCCTTAAGTCGTGTTCTACGACGTCTTTCCCAAACGTCAAGATGTCATCTATGAAGTTGATGACTCCTTCACAACCTAAAAGGATTCGTTCCAGTGTTTTTTGGAAAATCTCTGGTGCGCACGAGATACCAAACATCATCCTTTTGTATTGATATAATCCTTTGCTAGTAATGAAGGTCGTGATATGCCTTGAGTCTGGGTGAAGTTCGATATGATGGAACGCATCTCGTATGTCTAGCTTACTAAAGATTTTGGCTTCTCGAACTTTTGGCAACAGTTCTTCCATCGTTGGCAGTGGGTGGTTTTCACGTTGTATAGCCGCATTTGCTCGGCGCATATCGACACATAATCGGATGTCCCCTCCTTCTTTTAGCACAGGGACTATAGGCGAGATCCAGTTAGAAGGACCTTTCACGACTTCTATAATGTCCCTTTTCAGTAATTCTTTCAGTTTCCTCTCTACTTTTTCTTCGAGCGGGATGGGAATCCTTCGATATGGCTGAGCAACTGGGTTCACTGAATCATTAATCGGAATGGTAACTAAAACGTCTTTAAATTTTGGAAACGCCTCAGTTTCAACCTGGTTGATATCCAAATTGATCTGAAGTACTCCTAATGATGTTGCCGTCACACGTCCAAGTAGGTCACGCGTACCGTTTTCGATCACGTAGAATGTTGTGATGTCCTGTGGTGATCCGGCAAGTTTTATCGTAGCTTTGAATGATCCTAACAACTTCAGCGGTGTTGCACTTCCGTAAGCTACGAACGTTTTGTCAGGATTCGGATCTTGATTGGTAACTTGAGCGTTATCTTTCTTCATTCTTTGCCAGGTTTGGTCCGTTATAAGATTGTGCTTGCAGCCCGAATCTATCAACATCTCCACGTTGGTTCCACCTATGTTACATGTGACCTTTACGTCGTTCTCGATGTTGAAAATATAGTCAACTTTTCTTTCATCCGTACTTATGTTTGCAGTTTCTTCGATATTATTTATTGTCCTGTTTTTCTTCTTTATTCCCTGACTGTTCAATGATTCTTCTCCTTCCAATTTCCTCTTCTGAGTTTGTCTTGTCCGACATTGATTTCTGAAGTGTCCTAAGATGCCACATTTAAGGCAAGCCTTTCCTTTTGCAGGGCAGTTGTTGTCACGAGCCAAATGTCTGGAACTTCCACATCTACTACATTCCAATTTCTTTTTTGGCTTTTCCTTCCATGTCTCTGTACCTACTCTGCTGATTGACTGACTTTCCACAGGTTTCGTACCAAAGTTTCCTAATTGACGATCTATGGCTTCCAGTGCATTCGCTTCTGCAACTATTTCATCTAAAGTGATCTTGTCCCCTGTTTTCAATATCTTCTTTCGGAGTTCTTCTGTCTTACCCTTTTCAGTTATTTGGTCTATGATGTGCTCGTCTTCTTTTCCACCAAACTGACATTTCTTGGCCTGCAGTCGAAGTCTAATAAGAAATTTTTCGAACTTCTCATCCTGTTCCTGTTTTAGGAGACGAAACAGATGTCGCTCATACACTTTGCTCTGTTTAGGTGCAAAGTAGTTGTCTAATTTTTCGATCGCGATGTCAAAAAGTTTGCCTTCTGTTGCATTAGCTCCCGGGATGTTGTAGAAAACTTCTTGTAACTCGGGACCACCGAAATGTAAAAGACTAGCTCTTTTCTTTGCCTCGGTGTCTATGCCTGCCGCCTCGAAGTAAATGTTTAGACTTCTTTTCCATCTTTCCCAACGGACAGAGACTGAACCAACCTCCCCTTCACATTCGAACTTCTCCAAGGTGTACTGTGCCATTTGGGGCTACCTGTTGACAAGGTGGTAACTATGTTGCATATTTATATATATATATATATATATATTTTTTTTTTACACGCTATCGCAATCTAATGCTAGTAATAAAGCATCTACTGTAATACGTGACTGTACTTAGGCTATAACTAGTACGCTACGTAGGTATCTACGCCCGCAGTACACATTCGGCGCTTATGACGTCACGTAGTCGTCTCACACTGTGCAGCACTGTGGAGCCAGCGCGTGAGTAGGTACCTATTACCAAGCGCGCGGTCGCCAAGCGGCGAATGGGTGCAAAAAGTGTAAACAGAAAATTTTAAACCGTGAAAACATCGCAATTTAATGCCATGTGGGTATGTCCGCAATTTAATGCCATGTGGGTATGTCCGCAATTTAATGCCATGTGAGTATATCCGCAATTTAATGCTATACCGGTAAATCTCCGCAATTTAATGCAAGTTGTAGATAGGTACGCTAAGTATTCATAGATATTCGCAATTTAATGCTTTTATTATCTGTCTCATACCGCAATTAAATGCTCAGTCGCAATTGAATGCCAAGTCGCAATTGAATGCCCAGTCGCAATTAAATATCCCGACTCCCGTAGCTAAATCCACTCACCGCACGATACTTTCGGTGATTATCGAAGAACATTTAATAAGTAGGTAGGTATGGTTGACAAATAATTATGTAGGTATGTCACTCGCACTCCCCTGATGTGCACCCAAAGAAACCTAGATACCTAAAACGTGAACAAAAGAATACCTCCGCAACTCACGGCCAAGTGAGTACTACCTAGATACTTCACATTTCGTTCTATTTTCCTTAGTCCAAAATATTATACTCAGTCAACTTCAGATAATAACAATGATAACCGTAAATACACATTTTAGTTTATAAGTAAGTAACTAATTAATACTGTGGACCAATTCATTAACTTTAGAATAGTAACTATTACCTAACTAAATTGATTAACGAAACTCGTTAAACTCTGTGATTCATTTTACCTATTAAATTTTCTAAAGTAATAAATACTGAGGCTCGAACTCAAGTAGGTAGGTAACTTGTAGGTTACTCACATACCACGGGCATAACCGAATGAAACAACATCTGTGAAGAAACCCGGGTAGTTACCTACATAATAATCACTATGATAAAATCTTGGTAGTTTGTCCTGCATGAATTTAGCAGTGTTTTGTATTTTGCAGTGTTTTGTGATCCGTATGTTTTAAGTATTTACCTCTTTTCTTTTATTATTAAATGTTAAAATCCTTAAAATACTCACAGTTTGTCTCGTCGCCACATGTAATGTACACTAGAACTCGGAGGTTAATATTAGGAAAAGATAAGTAACACCCAATTACACCGATATCGGCTCGCAGCAAACATCCACGTCTTCTCTCTGCGGCGGTCGGTAGGCCAGTGCCCCCCGCCCCGCGACCCTGCGCGTACGCTGCTCGAGACGACAGTTATACCCAACTATACATGTCTATACACTACATCTGCCATAACAGCTAGTGCGGACTCATGCTTTCCTGTTAAAAACTCAACACGTGGGAAGATTCCCCCTCCACCCTGGTGGGATCAGGAATGCACAATAGCCATAAGGGAAAGAAATGATGCTGAAAAGGTGTACAATGAGGCTATGGTTAGTGATAACCTAATAGCATTCAATAGGGCTCTTGCTAAATCTAAAAGATTGCTGCGAAGAAAGAAACGTGCAGGTTGGGCTGACTTTTGCGGTTCCCTGTCCCCCTCCACTCCTTTATCAGTTGTATGGAGGAAGATTAACCGTTTTAGATCTGGTTGCTCGCCTTCAATTTTCTCTCCCATCCCCCGTGAGATTGCTGAACAGTTCTTTGATAGAGTGGCTCCTCCATATGTACCATCGGTAACAGAACATAATCAGCCATCTCTCATTTTTTCAGAAGACCCATTTGATGCACTATTTACTATGCAGGAGCTTGACTCAGTCTTAAAACATGTTCATGACTCTGCCCCCGGTATAGACGGTATTGTCTATTCCTTTATGTCACATGCAGGGCAAAAAACAAAAAAATATTTTTTAGACATTTTAAATTTCTGTTACACTAATGGCTGGGTCCCCGAACAGTGGAAAACCCAAATCATCATACCTATTTTAAAACCTGGTAAGCACGCTGATGACCCAAACAGCTTCAGACCAATGGCATTGTCATCAGCCCTAGCAAAAATTTTAGAACACCTCATAAAGAACCGATTAGAATTCATAGTAGAATCCAGAGACTTACTACCTAGGTCTCAATTCGGGTTTAGAAAGGGACTTAGTACCATGGATAGCGTTGGGATTTTGGTCTCAGATATACGTTCTGCATTTTCAAAAAAAGAATCCGTAGTCGCTGCCTTTTTAGACATTTCCTCTGCTTATGATAATGTCCGTCTTCCCATTCTCAGGCAAAAATTGCAACAGCTGAGAATCCCGGAGTTAATGATAAAATGCATATGTAGTTTGCTTATGTCTAGATCTTTGGTTTTGAGAGTTCCAGGTGAAGAATTTAACGTGAGGACGTCATGGAAGGGCTTACCACAAGGCTCTGTCCTTAGTCCCTTACTGTATAATTTATATACAGCTGACATCGGTTCTTGCCTCAATGACGATTGTCAGATTCTTCAATATGCTGACGACTTGGCTTTATATGTCACAAACAACTCGATTAGCGACGCTGCATCATCTCTCTGCGTATCCCTGGACTCTCTAAACCAATGGCTAAACGTCCACGGTTTGTGTTTGTCTGCCCCCAAAAGTGCTGTAGTCGTCTTTTCCAACAGGAAGCAGATCCCACAAATTTCAGTGGGCATCCAAGGGCATTGTATACCGGTTTCTTCAAAAGTAAAATTTTTAGGCGTCATTTTAGATTCCAAATTGAGCGGCGTACATCACCTAAAGTATTTGGTTAATAGATGTGAGAGAGCTATCCCAGTACTAAAAGTGCTCGCGGATGTCTGGTGGGGTTCACATCTCTACACCATGAAACTGGTATACAATGCCTTAATCCGGAGCGTTCTGGACTACGGTTCTTTTCTTCTAATTCCCTGCAACAAAGGTGCTTTGGCTAAATTGGATAGAATTCAGGCTAAGTGTTTACGGATCGTATAAGGCTGTATGAAGTCCTCACCAATTAATGCCTTGCAAGTAGAGTGCGCAGAACCACCGTTGGCCCTGAGAAGGCAGTACCTAGCATCGAGATTTTGGGCTAGAGTCATTACCAAATCCTCTCATCCTCTTGTTCAAATAATTGACGACTTGGAGGTTACATGCCGAAGTTCCAATTATTGGAACCATAAAGAAGCCCCTTTGGTCATAGAAGCTTTCCGCGTAAATAAAAACTTAGATTCCCCCATTGTTCAGTTTCCGAAACTTCCTATTTTCAGTTTTGACTGTGAAATTATATGTTATAAACCTGATATTTTCTACAATATTGGGATATCAAAAAGGTGGGGCTTCAGCGGACTCTATTTTCAATGCGGCGGTTGGTGAGCGTTGGTACAATTACGAAAGATTTTTCACGGACGCCTCTAAATTATCAGATTCAAGTTGCACTGGTGCTGCGGTTTACTACCAAAACTCCAAAATTGTTTTAAAATTTAAATGCCCTGTACAATCATCAGTGTTTACGGGTGAATGCGTAGCCATTTTAGAAGCGTGTTTATTTATAGAAGCTCATAGCATAAGTTTTGGTGTCATCTTTTCAGACTCACTTAGTTGCTTGCAAGCTTTGGAGCAGAATCCTCTTAAGAGTAAACTGCACAGTCCAATTCTACTCCAAATCAAAAAGTCTTTTTTCTCTTGTGCCAAGAATCACAAAACCGTGCACTTGGTTTGGATTCCAAGTCATTGTGGCATAAGAGGAAACGAATATGTTGATGCTCTTGCTAAGGATGCTGTAACGTCCCAAGCCGCAGACCTTAAGCATTTTCAGTGTCAGGGCTACGATTTGCTAAGCCTTCCAAAAAAGAGTTTGCTAAGCTCATGGCAAGTGCACTGGCAAATGTCAAGTAAACGGAAAGGTGCTTTTCATCACGCAATCCAGCCTTATGTTACACCCAAGCCTTGGTTTTATCCCTATAAAAAAATATCTAAGAAAATAATTTCTACTCTTTGTCGTCTCCGTATAGGCATTGTTGTTCTCCGGTTTTCCTTCACAAAATCCGGGTCAGAGATTCATCGCTTTGCGAATGTGGGTTGGACGAAGGTACTTTGGAGCACATCTTCTTTAATTACTCCAAAAATAACCCAACCCTTGATCTGTATAGCCATCTCCCAAAATTAAAGATCCCTGTCCCAATTAACTTTCCTTCCCTACTAACCCATTCTTCCCCAAAGCTCTTTGAGGCTTTAATGCTTTTTATTCGTGTCAATGACATCAAATTGTGATGCTTTTTGTATGGCTTTTGATAATTTTATGTACATTATTTTACTAACAATAATTTTGTATGTTTGTTTCAGTGTTCTACTAATACTCGTCAGCAAGTTTCACATAAATCCAAGTTTTAATTTAGCAAATAGAGTTCTATCACATTTTTTAATTTATATTTTTTTTTCTCTCCTCTCCATGCACACGTTTTCTCACAGCACATCTGACATTGGCAGAATTGTCGACATCGGCACGATTGCCAAAGAGAAAAATAGAATAGAATAGACTTCTATTCTATAGAATAGAATAGAAGTCAACTTTGTTCACATTTGTATTATTTTCTTGTTTGTTTTCTTGCCGATTTGTTATCTGAGCAACGAATAAGCTAATAAATAGACTCCGAGGTAGTCCCTCAGTCCTTAATTAAAATTCATATAATTATTAATATAAGGCATTAAGTCCGCTTTTGTGCAGTGTTTTTAAACTTATACATAAAATATGAAATATGAAATAAATAACAAATATTAATATTTTATTTTTATTTGAGTTCAATCTAAACAAATCCTTTTCATTTTTTTCAACGGGTCTTCATTTTTGTGTTCACTTGGGTCTTAGTTTTTATTATTGTTTCAGCTGCCATCATCATCTCCTGTGTGTCATAATTGCTGGCGAAGGACTGAGAGAGCAGCAACACATTCAACTGCAGAACGGGTACCATCTGAACCAGTTAGTCTGTCCTCGTCTCAATCTGAAGTAGCTAGCATTGTATTGCATCCCGAAAAACAAAGCTTAGATACATCAGACAGTGTACTGCTGCCTAATTATGTAAGAGCACCAACGACACAAAAAAAAAGTTTTTTTTTTCTGGTTGTAATGATTCCAATCGACGTACTGTTCCATCAGCATTGCGGGTACGTCTTTTCTGCGAGTACAATTATTATGTTCCTCCAGAATGTAGACTCTGCAACTACCATTTAATTAGTATCTCTTGGGATTTACTTTTGGAATCAATATACAATCCTTCTACATATTTGATGATAGACTTTGCTGTAGCTGCTGCACTAATTAATAAAATCCACACAAAAATAAGGGACAGGGATGATGCAGCTCAAATACTAAAAATAGTTCATCAAAATATGGAAATAAATAATTATTTATCTGAGTATGTTAGGGAACACAGTCTAAATAGAGCTAGGGCAGACTTTAGAAATGTTAGGGAATTTCCTGTTTTAACTTACAGCGAATTAATATTAATTGCTTGTGGTACATACCAAATAAAGCAAGTTCGCTTGCAATTTTATGTCGGCCATCGAACGGTAGGGTGCTGTGCCCATGTTATTACAGTAATATGGTATTTAGGTTGGGCACGGCATCAGACTAATATTTTTCCCTCCTGCTCATTTGCTGGATGATGTACTGATTGTATATGATACAAATGATGTACAAGAACATGAAATACACTAGAGATGTAATCAAAACTTTATAAGTATGTATATATTACAGTGAAATTATTGTTAAAAAACTGTGTTTGGGAAAATAAAAACCATTTTATATCTTAACAATCCGGACTTTTTTTAAACCAATACTTTTACCATTTCATTCTTTATATTGCATATTATCATTTCCATATACTTTTATATGTGGCCACCCAGGGCCGAAGTGTCTATGGTCGATGGGCATTCCCCTTTTGACCAATGCCCCAAAATTACAATACCCTGACTTTGACAAAACATTTATCTTGACAACAGACGCATCTGACTTTGCGTTAGGCGCAGTTTTATCGCAAGGCAATGTTGGTGCTGATAAACCAGTAGCTTTGGCTTCAAGAACATTATCAGTAACCGAGACTCGTTATTCGACAATAGAGAAGGAATTACTGGGGATAGTTTGGGTAATCAAATATTTTAGGCCTTATTTGTACGACCGGAAATTCACCAACTATACAGACCATAGACCTTTGACCTGGCTGATGTCTTTAAAAGTCAAAGTTACACGTTGGAATCTAAAGCTAGCGGAGTACGTCTATAAGGTAGTTTATAAAAAGGGTAAAAAAAACACTAACGCTGATGCATTATCCAAAACAAACATTTTTCACAACAGCATAGATTCTCTAGCTGTAAAGTTTGACAATAACATAACACACAATAAGAATATTTGAGAACGCCCGTAGACAAGCAGAGACAAATAACGACCGAGACGACAACAATGTCGGACTTAGCAATAATAATACTGATGTACCTACTGACAATAGTAACTACCTGGCAATAATAACGACGTAGAAGAAAGAAGTGCTAACCACCCCCACACTGGCAAAGGAACAGACTCAATGAGCATTGTTACAGTCGACCCTGACCAATTAGTCTCGACAAATAATACCCAACCTGATAACGAAAACATATAGAGTAGACAATAGATCAACTAACTCTAGGACTGTTATTAAAGATGATTTCATCCCCGTAAACAATATGGAACCCGAAACCATCAGGTTCCTAAAAGAGCACACAATAGCAGACCGTATCTTCCACTGCTATTTCTACGATGGAAATCTGTACTTGGCCTTCTCGAGAGTCTACACTACAATTTTCAATGACAGACGTCCTAAACTTATAAGATGTACGTCAGGAGTTACCCTTGTTGAAAACAAAACTGAGCAACAAGAACTCATTAAGCGATATCACGAAGGCAAATCGTCGCATAGAGGTATTCAGGCAACGTATAAACAACTCCACAGAAATTGTCACTGGCCCAATATGCTATTGTCAATTCAAAGACACATTTATCAATGCGACATGTGTTTAGGAGCTAAATACGAAAGAAACCCTTTGAAACCCCCACTGACGTTAACAGAGGCACCTACAAAACCGTTTCAACATCTGTTTATGGACCTATATTCCACTGGAGAAATATAGGTAATTTTTCAAAATTTGCCCAGGCTGTATCGTTAAATGCTTCAAGCAGCGTTCATACTTGTATCTCAGAAGCTTTATTACAAGTATTTTCCATACTAGGATTACCTCTAAAAATTACCACAGACTCAGACACGAAATTCGACAACGACGTCATAAAAGAAATATGTGCGTCTCACGACATTAACTTACACTTCACGAATCCTTATAATCCGAATTCAAACTCGCCCATTGAACGCCTTCACTCTACCATCGCTGAAATAATAAGAATTCAGAGAATGACAAATAAAGATGACCCTATACAACTACTGAAAAGTAAGAACTACTAATTACTGAGAAGTACGCCATTATTGCCTACAATAATGCCAATCATTCTACGACAGGCTAAACACCGCGTGAGCTTTTATTTGGTCACACAGCATCCAGAAATCCACTAGACTACTTTGTCAATATTGGAAAGGAATTAGCACAACAAATTCAAAATAACAATACCCACTTTTATCAACCTTGCAATTCAAGTATGCGGAATAATTCTTTTGTGCTTTTAAACACTGACGCCAAGGAAGTAGAAAATACCCTTATGGGATTGAAATCTAATAGTGCCCCCGGATGGGATAATATCTCAACTAGCTTTTTAAAGTACTGTCACAAAGAAGTCGTTCCCATCATTACTCATCTGATTAATCTCTGTTTCAACTCTGGTATCTTTCCAACCCTACTGAAAAAATCTATAATTACTCCAGTTCACAAGGGGGGGAGCAGAGACGATGTCAATAATTATAGACCTATTTCAGTCTTACCGGCTATATCTAAAATTGTAGAAAAACTAACAAATACGAGACTTGTTAACTATTTGAACAAATTCAAAATTATATCATCTTCGCAATTTGGATTTAGGCAGGGTATATCTACTGAGGATGCAATTGATGCTCTTAGCTCCCTGGTAACTGAACATCTCGATGCAGGGAAGAAATGCATAACGGTATTCCTAGATATCAAAAAAGCTTTTGACACCGTTTCTGTTCCAACCCTTGTAGCAAAGCTGGAAAGAATTGGAATAAGGGGAATTCCACTAAATTTTTTCAAAAATTACTTAACAAACAGAAAGCAGAGGGTTAAGATGGGAACTTATACTAGTGATGATGCTGATGTACTATATGGCGTACCGCAGGGGAGTGTTTTAGGCCCTACGATGTTTCTTACGTATATAAATGACCTCTGTAACCTAAATGTAAAAAACGCAAATATTTTTTCGTATGCTGATGATACTGCTGTGGTTTTTTCCGGAGACAACTGGTATGATGTAAAACTCAAAGCTGAGTTAGGTATGATCCAAATCGCCAATTGGCTCAGAGATAATTTACTGTCACTAAATACAACAAAAACGAACCATATATGTTTTTCCATCTCTAATCATTCTCAAGATGAACCCTTTAACATTAAAATACACACATGTAATACAACCTCAGATAAAAATTGCAAGTGCCCTATAATTGAGAAAGTTTCGCAGACAAAATACTTAGGCATCATAATTGATCAAAAATTATCCTGGTATTCCCATATTGAACATATTACTGCAAGACTTAGGAAACTGGGATGGATTTTCAAATCACTAAGACATATACTTCCAAAAAATATAAAACATAAACGTGAATGTTCTAGAAATCTCCTAAATGAAATCTATATATCACTTGCGCAATCTGTTATAGTTTACTGTATACCTGTATGGGGTGGCGCGGCTAAAACAAAATTTATCGTTCTAGAAAGGGGACAGCGATCCTTAATAAAAATAATGTATTTTAAAAAGATCAGATATTCTACTGAAAAGTTATACGAGCTTAGTGGTCTACTTTCAGTTAGGAAATTGTATATCATATACACTGTTCTAAAAAAACATAAAACTCTTGCATATGATCCACAAATAATGTCAAAAAGGCGGAAAGACTTGATTGCACAAATTCCACCAACTAGAACGAAATTCGCGGCCATGCAATATCAACATCGATCTGCTCGACTTTATAACAGGGTAAACAAACAAATATTCATTTATCCTAACAAACTACATGAATGTAAACAGAAACTAGCAGACTGGATAAAACCATTTACATACACAGACACAGAGTCACTCCTTCAACACATGAACTAATGTCAGTCACTCGTCACATCACATCACATCACATCACATCACATCACATCACATCACATCACATCACATCACCTCACATCACATCACATCACATCACACCATACCACACCACATCATACCACACACGCCACATCATACCACACCACACCACTTCTACACACACACCCCACCACACCTTTCCTACCTCACATGCCAACACATAATTATAGCATAGCATAAATAAACCAAAATGTAAGTAATTAAGAGAGAGCGGCGTCTTCTAACACAAGCATTATCTGCTTAAAAGGAGGCGCCATTACAAACAAAATGTATCGATTTATGGTTATGAAATAAATTATTATTATTATTATTATTACTAGAACTATACTATCCTAAAGAGTTCTATCAGGACTATGTCCTTAACCATCGCAAAAATGCAGAAGCAGTAAAGGAGTGCATAGCAGCTCACGTATCTAAAAATAAAGAGCAGGTGCTAGAAAAACGGAATCAGGCTGCTGAGGCAATCACGTTTAAGGAAGGTGAAACTGTATATAAGCAAGTTGCAAAGACTACGAATTTTCGAATTAATTAATTAAAGAATTTTCGTTTTGTCACTCCTTGCGCAAGGAGTGACAAAACGAAAATTGTATTTAAATATCCGAAAGCTGTTGCCGAAATCATAGGAAGCCACCCCAACTCAAAATCCATCAGAGTTCATTTCTAACTTTTACGAAGACAACATCTTGTTCCAGGATTCTCGTCACAGGAACCTTCCTGCTCTACGCAACCGCCAACCTGACTCTTAACCCCGTAGATAACGTCAATGGCATCCTTTTATTAAAACAAGGTCAAATTTTGAAGCAAGTAGATACGTTTAGATTGGCCTGCGTGTATAACGTATCCTATTTACACGAAACAACTTTAAAACTTATGTCCGTATATGCCAATACTAAAGCTGCAGAAAATAACGAGCAATTAAATAGGGCATACAAAGATCAAATAGATAATAGCTTAAATTTAATAGGTAAGAAAATAATGTTTATTGCACCGCACCATAGGTTTAGACGTCGTTTTAATAACGGCCTAGGTTCCATCGTTAAAACCATAACAGGCAATTTAGATTATGAAGATGCTATTAAATTCGAAAATGAAATATCAGAATTACGAAATTCAGTAAATAAAATTAATGTGTCTCAAAAAAGTCATTATTCAACAAAACATGCAGTCGAAGAGTATAGTAAACAGATTAAGCTTTTAGACGAGAACCAGAAAAAACTAAGTCTAATGTTAAAAAATACCACTTTTAATAATAATATTATAGTATAAAGGTTGCACTTTCTAGATTAATATATACAAATAGATTTCAGTCTGCAATTGCTGTTAGACAAATTACTCATTTTAGAAGACGCCATGACTATTGCTCAGTTAGAAGTCGTGCATCCCAGCATCGTATCCCCACACATTCTTAAAAACGAAATGTTAGACATTCAGAAATCATACAATTTTAGACCAGTGGATAGCGTTACTATTAGCGATATACATAGCTTAGAGAAGTCTATTAGTGTAAAAGCTTATAGTACAGATCACACATTAAATATTTCATTCATATAATTATTTTATTTCCTCACCGACTCTGTTCAACCTGTACATGGACGCACTAATTGTCGCGCTCAGCAGTCAGCATGTTGGCTGCTATGTTGATGGCGTCTGTGTCAACAATCTTAGCTATGCTGACGACATGGTGCTGCTGAGCGCGTCGGTATGTGGGTTAAGGAAGCTGCTGCAGGTCTGTGAGGAGTATGCTTGTAGACACGGGTTTAGGTATAATGTGGCTAAAAGTCAAGTTATGGTATTTGAGGTCAGGGGTGTAAAATGTCCAGAAAGTGTGCCACCTGTCTTTCTTAACGGTTTGCCATTAGACAGAGTGGACCAATTTAAGTATTTAGGGCACATAGTCACTACTGACCTCAGAGATCATGCTGACATTGAACGGGAGCGGCGGGCCCTGTCAGTGAGGGCGAATATGCTGGCCCGCAGGTTTGCACGTTGTTCTCATCAAGTAAAGATCACTCTTTTTAAAGCATATTGCACCTCGTTGTACACGTGTAGCCTGTGGGCTAGTTACGCGCAATCTTGGTACGGCGCCCTCCGCGTCCAGTACAACAACGCGTTCAGGGCGGTGTTGGGGCTGCCCCGATTCTGCAGCGCCTCGGGCATGTTTGCAGAAGCGCGCACAGACTGTTTCCACGCCACCATGCGCAAGCGGTGCGCGTCCTTGGTGCGCAGGGTGCGGGCCAGCTCCAATGCGATCCTGGCGATGATCGCTGATCGACTCGTCTGTCCGTACATTCGACACTGTTGTGACAGGCACGTTGAATTATTAGGTTAGGCGCACGGCTTGACATTTTATTATTTGACATCAATAACATATTTTATTTTTTTAAATTAATTTTTGACATTCACATAACGCGTTTTAATTTAATTTAATTTTGTTTTTCTAATGACTTTTAATAACATATTGATTTAATTTAATAACACACATTTTAATAACAAATGAGCCGTAATTTTACTACGGTTTTTTTTTCAATGAGGGCGCCACTTGGCCCGTAGTAGACCCTTAAACAAATAAAATAGTTAGGTATTCAAATCGTGAGAAGTTTAAAAAGAAACAGACTGACGCGCTTTGTTTGCAATTTTTGGAAAGGGATTAAAACCATAAACATGGTGATGTACCTTATTGTCACTTTTAAAAACTGCTTCGACAAAGTATTAAAATTTCTTTTGTTTCTTTGTTTCGAAATACATTGTTGTGCTCAAGTTACTAAAAACATTTATATTACTTAAACCTAATACGTACTGGAATGTTCCCAAGACACGCTCAATTATCCTTTTTTAAATGAAAGAGATAATGAGATTTCTATTGAGATTTTAATAAAAAAAGACCTTTCATATAATTGGTCAATCCACAGTACAATCCTTTGTTATATCTAAATATATTTACGCATCGCACGTAAGTCGGCATGATTTTTTCCGACTTCTTCAACTATCATTGCATCGTCTTATTTCAACCAATTTAAACAAAATCTCAATTAATTATACACCTAGTCCAGACTTTTATAAATATATAGAATAGTACAGACCAGAAGAGACAGACAGAAAGTTTGTAAGTAGGAGGTAATCTCTGGAACCAATGATCCAATTCTAAAATTTATTTCACTGGTAAAAAGCTACATTATTTTTGGGTGCTATGCATACCTATATAGCCATAGATATATATTATATTTTTATCATGCTGTACATATTTTCGAAATCCTCGTGGACGAAAATATAAGTGAAGTGCTAGTTCTTTCCCGTCAGGCCCCGGAATACCAGATACAATTAAAAACCTATTGTCACGTCTCCGATCGGAGAACCCGGGACCTGACGGATTTTTGTCTGACCGAAACAGGTTTTTCAGCCGAACCCGAATCGAAACCGAACCTTCGGCCTTGGTCTCAGTTTCGGTTGAAACCGAAACCGAAACTTGCTTAAACATATTGAAAATCTATCTATCTATTGTATACTGAATTCTAGAGTCTTATATTTTAACATTTATTTACTTATACAGACATTGACTGGTGTTAAATAAAATAAAAATAGAAACAAAAATCAGGGTATGTTACATACATTCACTTTTATATCCTAAATATGTATATATAGCAAACATGTTAAAGTTAAGAATCATTTGGAATTAAACTTTTCAAAAAAAACAACATTCAATTAGACTATTATTAAATAGTTAATTAGACTCAGACATAAAACACCGACTCTCAATTGAATATTTTTATCTCGTTCGTGGCTAAAGTAATAACAACCGCATACGAGTCGAACCATCAGGTTAAGCTATGCTTGCCGGGGTTAGTCCATGTATGGGTAACTTTCATACCGAGACTCCTCCGTGCCTCGGAAAGCAAATTAAGCTGTTGGGTTCCGGCTGTCAATCGTGGATCTTTGACAGTCGTTACGGGTCGTCAGAAGCCCGAAAGTCTGACAACCAGTCTTACCAAGGGTTATCGTATTACTCAGTAACTGGGTTGTCGAGGTCAGATAGGCAGTCGCTCCATGTAAAATACTGATATTCAGCTGCATCCCTGGAAGCCGACCCCAAGACAGTTGGGCAAAGGCTAGGCAGATTAATTATTTTTTGTTTTTTATTAAACGTTGCCCCACACTAGGAATTGCTCCTGTATCGTGGATGCATTCACAAACATGTAAACTCACGTACACAATTGCCATTATGATAGGTGCCATTGAAATAAGATAATATCAAATGTACAAGTAAAAATTAAAAACATAAGAAATACCTACTTAACTAATAAAATGTATGAGCAACCTCAACTAAGAGGCCTCTTACAGTCCACTAGCGCCGCCAATCGAAAAAATGTCATAACTCGTAAATAGAATCAAAAATACAAAATATGTTCTATTATTAGTGTGGAAAAGGCAATAACGTAATTGTATAACACCTTATCAACACTTGAAATATAGCTGTTTAGCTAAATCGTGCATTCAAAACATAAACGGCCGTTTTTGTTACAAATGCACGATTTAGCTAAACAGCTATATTTCAAGTGTTGACAATGTGTTATAAAATTACGTTATTGCCTTTTCTACACTAATAATAGACCACATTTTGTATTTTTGATTCTATTTACGAGTTATGACATTTTTTCGATTGGCGGCGCTAGTGGACTGTAAAAGGCCCCTTAGTACGGCACCGAACTTAGTCGGCACGGCGAGCGAAGACGAGTTAGTCACGAAGTTAGCCGAACGACGCACGAAACTGAAACTAATGGCGAAACTATACTTCATTTTATTTTTAATGTACACGTTGTAATCTTTTTGAGATGTTTCTTGGAAAATAAATTTACTGATAAGCAAGTATTAGCATATCTGTGAAACTCAAACTAAGCGATGAAGAATAATAGGATTATATTTCATCGATAACGTCGTCGGTCATAAAAGGCTTTGTGGTAATGAGGGTGCGTTTATTGCACCCCCACTCACTGCAGCTTAAACCTTTGACGAGTATAAAATTAAAGAGTTGCGAGTCGTTTGGTTATTGACAGGATTCGCCACAGTTCACTGCCTGACGTCGCTTGTAGCACTGCTCGCCACGTCAGGTACTTACGTACGAACCTACCCTCGCTCGGTGCCTCTTTTTATCGTCGTGAGTGCGGACTCCGGTTCGCGTTTGCGGCGGTACTAGGGGGTACCTTGAGAATTTTGACGTCCATCTTGGAAAAAGAAAAATAAGGTTGCGAAGAACTAGTCAAGACTGAAGACCACCATGGCAGGGAAGAAGAAGGGCACCAAGGGTTCCCGCTCATCCCAACGCGGCTCCTCCGGGTCCCCGGAGGATCAACAGGAGACAGCCACCGCAGCGACGGAACCTCGTCTGATTTTGACGAAGGAACATGAGCCCCTTGCACGGCTATTTGTGAACGCGGTTGACATTCTAACAGGCGTCGCCGGGGTCAGCGAAGCCGAAAGAAAGGAATGCAAGGAGTTCCTACACCAAAAAATTGATGAGTCGCTCGACGCACAGGAGCCGCACGCCACCCCGCGGCCTGACGCGTCTGAGACAAGCGCCCCACAGCCGCGAGTTCCGCGGCCCCTCGCCGGAGACGGTCCGCGGACGACGGAGACGACGCCTAGTTCGTCGCCGGACCGTGGCGCTCCCGACGACTTCATCTACGTGAAGCCCACGGGTAGGCCGCGACCGAAGCCCCGTGGCGCCATCTCGCGCCCCGACCTTCCACGAGACCCGCGGCGCCGCCGAGATTCGCTCGAACCACGCGCCCCTGCTGAGCTGCGCGCCCCGGTTTTCGCGCCCTGCGCGCCCGAGAACGCGCCCGCGAACGCCCCGAGCACTTACGGCGTCGCGCCGAAAGAGCCCACCGCCTCAACATCGCGGTCACGGCCAGAGACGGCCCTACTATCGCCGACGCCGCCGAAATGCGCGGCCCAAGATTCCCCCGCCAAGATGATGTCGGCATGTTTCTCTCCGCAGGAGTCTGACATGTCGGCATCGGAACATGAAATCGAGGCGGAAGAAGCAGACCACCGACCGACGTCCAACCAGGGGCGTAGCCAGGAGGCGAACCAGGGGCGTAGCCAGGTGCGCCCCCAACGACGTCCCAGAAGCCCGGAAGACGATGACGCCTTGGAAGAGGCGAAGAGGCGCCCGCAGCAGTGTACGCCGCCCTCCGCGGCCGCCACCGCATCGGGCCCCACGATAATGAAGAAGAAGCCGCGCTACCCTCCGCTGGTGGTGGAGAAACTGCCGGACTGGCAGGTTCATTTCAAGGCCTTGCACGACCTCCTGGGCCGCCCGCCGACTGCCCGCCCGTACCAGGCGGGGATTCGTTTCCTGCCCAGGGACGAGGGGGAGTATCGGGTGGTCCAGCGATACTTGTGCGGGCTGGAGAAAGAGACCGGCCTGTCTTGGTTTGCATACTCACCGCCGGCGGAGCGAGAATTCAAGGTGGCCATCCGAGGGCTGCCGGTAGACACCGACCCGGAGGCCATTATGGAAGAGCTCAAGCGACTCGACTACGACCCTGAATACGTGCGGGGTATCAGGGGTCGTCAGGGTCGCCCAGGCTGCATCTTTTACGCAGTCCTCAACGCACAAAGGGATGTCCGTCGTATATACGACACGAATACCTTCCTGATGATGGGGGGGGTACGGATAGAGGCATGGAGGGGGAAGCGGGGGCCGGCGCAATGCCACCGCTGCCAACAATTCCGGCACTCCTCCCATCAGTGCCACCGACCGCTCGCTTGTGTGCGATGCGGAGAGGGGCACGCCGCACGTGACTGTCCCCGGCCCCGCTCGGAGCCGGCAACGTGTGCCAACTGCGGGGGGCCGCACCCAGCGTCCCACCGAGAGTGCCCGGCCTTCAGGAGAGAGGCCATAAATAGACGTGCGGGCACCGTCGCCCTCACGGCCAGCAGGACGACCCGGCCGACCAAGGCCGCCACCAACGCAGAAGACCACGAGACCCAGGGCGCCACCCTGATGGCGGTGGCCAACGAGCCCTCAACGAAAGGAGCAGCCCCCGCGAAGAAGAGGAGGAGAAAGCGCGGTAGCAGAAAGGGGAAGGTGCCCCCTCCTCCCCACACCAACCAGGAAGACACCGCTCGGGTGCCCCAACCCCGAGCCACACGACTTGCCCAGGCGCCAACCCAGGCGTGGGCAATAAAGCGGACCGCAGCCCAGGCCGCGGCTGCCGCCGACGCCACGGCGCAGCGCGGAGGGCGGAACGACGACGCCACCACCACCGAGACCAGAGCCGCCGATCTGCTGATGGGGGCTGTAAGAGCCCTGCGGCAGGGAGGTGAGCCTCTCAACCTGCGGGAGGTCATCCAAAGCGTCGTCCAGGCGCTGTTCCTGCTTTTGACACCCGAGTAGGTCGCTTACACCTACACGCGGCCTACTCATACAGTGACACTCATCACAGTACATACACTGTGACGCGGCGTGTGCTAAGTTAATATAGGCACGCCGCGGAACGAATGCAGACACGCATGACTCCACACGCACGTGAACTCTCGCACTATTGGGCGCGGCCAGTCCGTGTACAATAGTGCTTACATGGACGGTGTTACTCACACAATACCGTCCACACATACGCTGACGGCCCTTGGCCCGGACCGCGACCAAGTGGGACGGGCCGGGGTCACACACCATGCCGTGGGCTTGCTGTAAGCCGGCAGTTCAGTCGCTGGCGCCATCCGCTGGGCCTCCCACAGGGAACTGTGGGTCTCACCCGGTGGTGGTAGACCGCCTAGCTGCCGCGATTACCCCCGCGAGCCTGCGGCATTACACTTAGCAAAACACAGGGCGATTGCTAAGGGAATCTCGGCAGGCGTTACAACACAGCGCTAGCCTAGGAGGTTCTCGTAGTCAGTCGCCCACATTCTTCAGCCTACAAGTAGGCGCCCCAGCGAAGCACCCGTTGTTACGGGTGCCCACAGACCCCGCGGTTAGAGGGCCTAGCCCTGATGCCGCCCGCCGCGTTCCCTTGCGGGAACGCAGCGACGTCCCCACGACGGTTATTGACACTACAGTGCTCTTAGTGTTAGGATCGTCTGTGAAAGTCTTGTTTTAAGCAGCTCGAAAATGAAAACTACTGTAATTTCCCAAATGAAGTCTACCTTCAAGTGTGACCGGTGCTTCATGCAATACCAAAACTACGTGACCCTATTGGAACATTTATACTGGCGCCATGGAACCGAGAGTTTTCCGTGCAATATGTGCTCGGTGAAGCAGTGGCCCTTCGCTGTACACAAGTGTCATGTGCTCCCCGTAAATCATAACAAAATTTCTGAAGGCAGTGCAGTGCAGTGTGGGCAGGCAGTTAGTGTTGTGTGTGATTCGGAAGACACTCCCAATAGTTCAAAGCGGGCGACGGACTATTGTTATTGTGGAAAAAACATACACGACGCCCCGATGATAGGGTGCGATGGGCCAAATTGTCAGTGGCAGTGGTTCCATTTCTCCTGCGTGGGAATCACCACGCCGCCCGACGGGGACTGGCTTTGTCGCACCTGCGACAAATCACAAAAAAATCAAACAAGTGAGGCCCGCTTCCAAGAATAAAATGCTGTGGAGCCTCTCCAGCCACTCCTCAAACAGGGAACTTATCGCCGCAATTGTGGCGTACCCAGCGCTGGGCTGCGACAGTCGCACTCTCCACGTTGCCATGAGATTCCGCCGGAACTCTGTTCGCTGTGTTGTGATTTCTCGTGCCAGTGGAGTTACGCCCCAGCGTTTCGCCTCTTCGCGCCACTCCCATAAGTGCGCGAGGACTTTTGCCTCTAGATACCAAGCGTTTAGACAGTTAAAATATACCTACTTATGCTAAAATTGTATTCTATAACTTTTTTAAACTCCAACAGCCTTTGTATATCTTGTTAATAAACTTTACTGAATGTGAAATGAAAACATTGTAAATAATAAAATTGAACAAATCATCTATTTTTTTTTTATGGCTTCTTCCGCTGGAGCTCGAGGGCTTGTCAGACTTTTACTGACTAAAACCCACCTCTTTTCCTTCCCTGCCCTGAGTGCCCAGGTGCAGGCATCGGCCATAATGGGCCCCGTCATGCATTGCTGACAACTCTTGTTCGGCGCGCGTGGAACACTATGCGCCGATGACTCTCAGGCCTCACCCTTATCAGATGGCGAGCTACCCACTACTCGCCGACCACAGGCCCGCGTCAACGGTGGCCGGAGATTGTCTCGCGACCCCAATGCCCAGGGCGTCTCCTGCGGTGGCTGCTACTGGGGGCGTGAGGGCGACTCTGTTGAGTCTTCCTCACCCGTTCCGCCTCCTCTTTCGCGAGCATTACTGCTTCGCAGAAGGAGGCGACTGCTTCCCTATCCCTCTCGCTCCTGGACCAGGGCCGGGCGCGAGAGGTCGCTGTCGCCGTTCGCCTCCACGAGGACACGGCGGGTCTCCACCCAAGCTAAGCACATCTCCACCATATGCTACACCGTATCCTCTGGGCGATTCGCACAGTGGTGAGACCCGGGCGTTTCCCTGCACCTTATCCTATACAGGAACCTCCCGAAACATGCGTGTCCGGTGAGAACCTGCGTCAGGCGAAAGGTGAGGATGCCATGGCGCCTCGCCAGCCACTCCTCAAAGAGGGGCCTTGCCGCCGCAATTGCGGCGTGCCCATGAATATACCCTAGAATATCTAACTTTCTCACTGAATTCAGACACTAGTAAAACTAACGAAATGTTGTTATGAGTACTAAGCTTATCTTTGCCGTTTTTGGACTAACCCTGAAAGAATTTTCATACCAATTTTTTATATGTTACACTGTAAGGATGGCGTTCGGAAACATGCCATTTTTTTATACTCAATTTTATCATTTTAGGGTTCCGAACATCCGAATGTAAACGAAACCCTACTAGGATCTTTCGTGCGTCTGTCTGTTCGTCTGTCCGTCTGTCCCAGCCAATTTACTCCAAATCTACTGGCCCGATTAAGTTGGAGAACGCCCGTAGACAAGCAGAGACAAATAACGACCGAGACGACAACAATGTCGGACTTAGCAATAATAATACTGATGTACCTTCTGACAATAGTAACTACCTGGCAATAATAACGACGTAGAAGAAAAAAGTGCTAACCACCCCCACACTGACAAAGGAACAGACTCAATGAGCATTGTTACAGTCGACCCTGACCAATTAGTCTCGACAAATAATACCCAACCTGATAACGAAAACAACGGCATCCCTGATTTTACCTGTTGCAATAGATAAACAACTGAAACAATATTCTATATTAGGTCTACCCCAGGATCAACATATAGAGTAGACAATAGATCAACTAACTCTAGGACTGTTATTAAAGATGATTTCATCCCCGTAAACAATATGGAACACGAAATAATCAGGTTCCCAAAAGAGCACACAATAGCAGACCGTATCTTCCACTGCTATTTCTACGATGGAAATCTGTACTTGGCCTTCTCGAGAGTCTACTCTACAATTTTCAATGACAGAGGTCCTAAACTTATAAGATGTACTATTGATGACAAAGGTGCATGGAGAGCCTAAGGTCGACTTTTGACTGTGAGGTTTTGCATTACTTATCATGACTTTCATGAGATGGCGCTGTTCAATCATGAAAATAACACTGCAAAGCTAACCTTATTATGCAGAGGCAGATAATAAGGTTTTTAATACCTAAAATAATTACTAAGTAATAATAATATATTTATATTCAAATAAACAAAAATTACTATATTTTCTTATTTCCGAGTACTTAATACAGCGCCATCTAAACCAAACTAAATAAGCCAATTGGTACTATATCGGTTAATTCGACTACAGATGGCGTCGATCATAAATAATAAAAATCCCTACATTCACAAAGTAGCTCTTATTTTCACGTTCCAGAATAAATAATCAGTAGCTCAGGTGGATAAGCATGGCAGAATAACATAGATCGTTCAACAGGGCACCGGTTCGCAACCCAGCTCTCTGTCGACTTTTTTTAAATTTAATTATTATAATATATAATTTAAATTCTATTTTTTTGTATTTTTAATCGTTTTTTTTTTTTTATGTTTGATAGGCTCGCGTTTGACCACTATCTCACCTGATGGTAAGCGTAATTTTATATTATTTATGTTATAAATAATATAAAAAACATGAGGTATAAGATGTATAAATGAATATAGGGATAATATACAAGTATACATATACTACTATATATAACATTATATAAATATATCCTACTAATATTATAAATGCGAAAGTTTGTATGTTTGTTTGTTTGTTTGTTTGTTTGTTTGTATGTTTGTATGTTTGTATGTTTGGCTGAAGGTATCGCAAAAACGGCTGAAGGGATTACAATGAAATTGTGCACACACGTAGGTCATAACCTGGATTAACACATAGGCTACTTTTTATCCCGGTAAATGACAAGACTTGGCGAAGGCTGAGGTGGAAGTAGAAATCCAAAGTAAGGCTGAACGAGCGCACACGCTCAATAAGTACTAGGACACCAGAAACATGAGAATTATTTCCAGGGCTGAAATCATGAGAGATAAAGACTCACAAAGTACCAGGAGACCAGAATCATGAATAGGTGTTTTCGGGGCTACAATCCTAAGCTGTATAGCTTCACATACCACCAGGATACCAGAATCAAGAAGAAGTGTTTCCGGGGCTATAATCCTGAGCGGTATAGATTCACAACCTACCAGGAGATCAGAATCACAAAATATATTCTGAGGATTAAAGATTTTTTTTTTAAATTATTTGGTTATAAATAGAAGGTAGGGGCTGGAATCATAAGAGATATAGATTCTCAAACTACCAGGAGACCAGAGTTTTAATATAAACAACAAAATCTAAGGCGTCAATTGCAGATACAAACGCAGGTAACCCAGGCCTGCGGACTGCAAGAAGTGGGTAGCTCGCCGTCCGATCAGCACCAGGCCCGTGAGTCGACGGCGCGTGGTGTTGTAGTGTTCCACTCGCGCCTCGAAGAGATTGTTGTCAGCCACCACTGACGGGGCCCATCATGGCCGGTGCCTGCATGCCCAGGGGTAGCGGATAAATTCGTAACAGAGTTACCGCTTCCCTGGGCCCTCAGGCAAGGAAGGAACAGGGGTGGGTTTTAGTCAGTAAGAGTCTTACACGCCCTCTCGCTCCTCTCAGAGCGGGAGATGTCATTGGATGATTTTCCACCCCACAAAAAAAAAGAATAGCTCGCCGTCCGATAAGGACCAGGCCCGAGAATCGACGACACGTAATGTTCCCCGCTCGCCTCAAGGAGATACCAGTAATACCTGACGGGGCTGGCAGGGCCGATGCCTGCCTGGGGTCGCGGATAAAACCGCGGCTCTTGGCACTCAGGCAACTGAAGGGACAAGGGTGGGTTTTAGTCTGACAAGCCCTCCCACTCCACCCAGAACGGGAGAAGTCATTGGATGATCAATGCACAAAAATCAATGAAAAGGTAGTCCATTGAAAAGAGATGTTCGGCGTGGCAAACATTATTGCTTAGGTGAAATCCGCAAAATTTAATCGCCGTCCAACTTTGCTAAGCCCTACGAATGTAGGAAATTCTGATTTTCATGATTCTAGCCCTTACTATTAAATTTAACACGGTAATAGTAACAAGATAGGTACCCCGACACACTGAGCGAGTGTGTGTGCGTCCCAACAGTCTTTATGTAGAACTGTGGCGTTCAAAAAAATTCTAACTTTCGGCCTTAATTACACTTTTCACGCGGGCGAAGCCGCGGGCGGAAGCTAGTATTATATAAATTACTTTCATAATTGGTGGTAAGTATTAGTATTATTAGTAAAAAACATTTATGTAGAAGATTTAGATATATTTTTCTTACAGCTTAAGATTAGTAAGTTTAATTCTCGTAAAGGATAAGAAATGAAACTATTTTATTGATTATAGTTTAAGACATTTAATTCTCAAAGAAGAATGCAATTTATGTCTTTCTTTCTTATAGAATGTATAACCTAACCTAGCAGTTTTACATCCAATTAACAATGATTTAATTCACTTGTTAAGGAGAAATACAAGTAAAATTTATAACTGAATAACTCTATTACAAAATAGAAGACCTTAACAAAGTAAAACTGTATAATAGATATTATAAGTATTCTAAATCAAAACTGTGTTGTGCTATTCTTCTATTATTTAGTTTTATTTACATTATGTTATAATAACTTTCACTATATATGCAACCTTAGTTCTGTAAATATTTTACCTACTCATAAATTATAAAAATTTTACGTTTTGCATAATTATGTTTAGTGGTATTGACTATAATGATTGATTTGTGCTTTATGTTATGACTAAGGTTCATAGCTTAAGTATTCGTTCCAGAAGGAGGAAGAAATTGAAGCTAAACCTAAAATCAATAACAATTTTATGACCGGGTTATAGCTGTCATTTTGGGACCGAGTTGTTTATAATAATAAATAAATAATTTATTATGTTGGAAAGGAATCTATATTTATATTGTTTTTATTTTAATTTCTTATATTATATAAGAAATCAAATTATCATTAGTGTAATAACATTTTGTTGTTATAAAGTAATGTATAAATTTATCCAACTTACACCAAGTTTGATTACTGTAATTTATCATATAAATTATAGCTACCCCGGTCTTTTCATTTTTACTCAATCATTATTACGCTATTCAATAGTCAACACTTTATATTCTTTAATATTTCGTGTATCCGCCATTTTGATCGATTACAGCTTGCAACCGCGAACCCATGGAGTCTCTATTAATTTTTCACATAAATTGTGACCCCGTATAGAATCCCATACCTCCATGCAGTGAGTACTCAGTGCTTCCTTAGTCCTTTCGTTCCTATTGTCCCACTTTTGAACCATAACGCCCCATAAATTTTCAATGGGGTTTAAATCTGGCGATCTCGCAGGCCAAGGAATAATTCGTATGTCCGATTGCTGGCTAAACCACTCTTGCACAATTATGGAACGGTGTATAGGACAATTGTCGTGCACTAACGTTATTACTGGCATGTCTTCTACAGGAAAAACATTCCGCACAGTGGGCAACATGACGTCATTCAGCACATCTAAGTAGTTAACACTGTTTGCACGACTGGATATTACAGTAAGTTCTCCTGGTACTGCAGCTGTCATCCATCCCCAAATGTTCACTGTTATACGACCGGATTCAGAGTTAGGCACAACGTGATCACTATTCGTATCATAACGCGTATTATTCCTACGCCACAACCTAACTCGCCCGTGCTGGCTAGACTTGAAAGTCTTTTCATCACTGAAGATAACGTTGCTCCAGTCGAAATGTCTGTATTTCAAAGCGAACTCCAATCGTGCTCTTTTATTAGCTTCGGTTAGCAATGGCTTAATAGCATGTCGACGATAATGCAGACCTTCACTATGAAGAGCACGATACACCGTCCGCAAAGATGTATCAAACAACTCTGCGTAATATCTTGTTGGTGTAAAGCCATTATTCTCATAACCTTGCACCATAAGTTGACGCTGGTCTGAGTCAATATGGCGTCTTCTGCCAGATCTACTGCGGTGTTCCAACGAACCCTCTTCTTGAAACCGCTTTATCCATAAAGTGACAGTCTTTACCTATAAGGGAAATATTATATTATTTATTATTTTCGTGTATCGATAACCATGGATAATAAAATAAATAACGAACAGTGATTTTAAAACATTACTTACGTTTAAGCCAGTTTCTCTCGAAATTTCAGAATAATTTAGGCCTTGATTATGCAATGTTATTATTTGGGCCCTCGTAGCCATATCAATATTAGAACGCGAACTCATGGTAAAGATAAATATTAAAAAATTGTTAAATGCAATCGTAACTGAACTCACTCAAAGATAGTAAAGAACGTTATGATTGAACAAAAAGATTTAATTTTTATACAGTCAATATTAAACTACCCTCAATTCTTTTGAGATTTATGATACAGGTTAAAGTCGCTAAACAACTTCGATATAATAAAGAGTAGGATAATTTCAACTCATTGCGTAATGACGCAATAGTCCAGTGGCTATGGTATCGGTAAATTTTATGCCACCGAGTTCGAATCCTAGTTATTACGAGCTTTGCTTTATAAGGTTTTTAATGTCGTAGGAGAATTTGTGTTAAAATTAAGTAATATTGTAACTAGCAAAAAACAAGATAATGTTCTTTAACGAGAGATGTATATTTTCCAATCCAACTACTATACTAGCGCCATCTATGTCGTTCAAGACGTATTATTAAGGCGATGAAACCCTGTACAAACGATTTTGGTTTGGAACTCTCCATGCACTTCTGTCTTCATTAGTACGTCAGGAGTTACCCTTGTTGAAAACAAAACTGAGCAACAAGAACTCATTAAGCGATATCACGAAGGCAAATCGTCGCATAGAGGTATTCAGGAAACGTATAAACAACTCCACAGAAATTGTCACTGGCCCAATATGCTATTGTCAATTCAAAGACACATTAATCAATGCGACATGTGTTTAGGAGCTAAATACGAAAGAAACCCTTTGAAACCCCCACTGACGTTAACAGAGGCACCTACAAAACCGTTTCAACATCTGTTTATGGACCTACATTCCACTGGAGAAATATAGGTAATTTTTCAAAATTTGCCCAGGCTGTATCGTTAAATGCTTCAAGCAGCGTTCATACTCGTTTCTCAGAAGCTTTATTACAAGTATTTTCCATACTAGGATTACCTCTAAAAATTACCACAGACTCAGACACGAAATTCGACAACGACGTCATAAAAGAAATATGTGCGTCTCACGACATTAACATACACTTCACGAATCCTTATAATCCGAATTCAAACTCGCCCATTGAACGCCTTCACTCTACCACCGCTGAAACAATAAGAATTCAGAGAATGACAAATAAAGATGACCCTATACAATTACTGAAAAGTAAGAACTACTAATTACTGAGAAGTACGCCATTATTGCCTACAATAATGCCATTCATTCTACGACAGGCTAAACACCGCGTGAGCTTTTATTTGGTCACACAGCATCCAGAAATCCACTAGAACTATACTATCCTAAAGAGTTCTATCAGGACTATGTCCTTAACCATCGCAAAAATGCAGAAGCAGTAAAGGAGTGCATAGCAGCTCACGTATCTAAAAATAAAGAGCAGGTGCTAGAAAAACGGAATCAGGCTGCTGAGGCAATCACGTTTAAGGTAGGTGAAACTGTATATAAGCAAGTTACAAAGACTACAAGGAGTGACAAAACGAAAATTGTATTTAAAGATCCGAAAGCTGTTGCCGAAATCATAGGAAGCCACCCCAACTCAAAATCCATCAGAGTTCATTTCTAACTTTTACGAAGACAACATCTTGTTCCAGGATCCTCGTCACAGGAACCTTCCTGCTCTACGCAACCGCCAACCTGACTCTTAACCCCGTAGATAACGTCAATGGCATCCTGTTATTAAAACAAGGTCAAATTTTGAAGCAAGTAGATACGTTTAGTTTGGCCTGCGTGTATAACGTATCCTATTTACACGAAACAACTTTAAAACTTATGTCCTTATATGCCAATACTAAAGCTGCAGAAAATAACGAGCAATTAAATAGGGCATACAAAGATCAAATAGTTAATAGCTTAAATTTAATAGGTAAGAAAATAATGTTTATTGCACCGCACCATAGGTTTAGACGTCGTTTTAATAACGGCCTAGGTTCCATCGTTAAAACCATAACAGGCAATTTAGATTATGAAGATGCTATTAAATTCGAAAATGAAATATCAGAATTACGAAATTCAGTAAATAAAATTGATGTGTCTCAAAAAAGTCATTATTCAACAAAACATGCAGTCGAAGAGTATAGTAAACAGATTAAGCTTTTAGACGAGAACTAGAAAAAACTAAGTCTAATGTTAAAAAATACCACTTTTAATAATAATATTATAGTAAAAAGGTTGCACTTTCTAGATTTATATATACAAATAGATTTCAGTCTGCAATTGCTGTTAGACAAGGTACTCATTTTAGAAGACACCATGACTATTGCTCAGTTAGAAGTCGTGCATCCCAGCATCGTATCCCCACACATTCTTAAAAACGAAATGTTAGACATTCAGAAATCATACAATTTTAGACCAGTGGATAGCGTTACTATTAGTGATATACATAGCATAGAGAAGTCTATTAGTGTAAAAGCTTATAGTACAGATCACACATTAAATATTTCATTCATATAATTATTTTATTTCCTCACCGACTCTGTTCAACCTGTACATGGACGCACTAATTGTCGCGCTCAGCAGTCAGCATGTTGGCTGCTATGTTGATGGCGTCTGTGTCAACAATCTTAGCTATGCTGACGACATGGTGCTGCTGAGCGCGTCGGTATGTGGGTTAAGGAAGCTGCTGCAGGTCTGTGAGGAGTATGCTTGTAGACACGGGTTTAGGTATAATGTGGCTAAAAGTCAAGTTATACTATTTGAGGTCAGGGGTGTAAAATGTCCAGAAAGTGTGCCACCTGTCTTTCTTAACGGTTTGCCATTAGACAGAGTGGACCAATTTAAGTACTTAGGGCACATAGTCACTACTGACCTCAGAGACCATGCTGACATTGAACGGGAGCGGCGGGCCCTGTCAGTGAGGGCGAATATGCTGGCCCGCAGCTTTGCACGTTGTTCTCATCAAGTAAAGATCACTCTTTTTAAAGCATATTGCACCTCGTTGTACACGTGTAGCCTGTGGGCTAGTTACGCGCAATCTAGGTACGGCGCCCTCCGCGTCCAGTACAACAACTCGTTCAGGGCGGTGTTGGGGCTGCCCCGATTCTGCAGCGCCTCGGGCATGTTTGCAGAAGCGCGCACCGACTGTTTCCACGCCACCATGCGCAAGCGGTGCGCGTCCTTGGTGCGCAGGGTGCGGGCCAGCTCCAATGCGATCCTGGCGATGATCGCTGATCGACTCGTCTGTCCGTACATTCGACACTGTTGTGACAGGCACGTTGAATTATTAGGTTAGGCGCACGGCTTGACATTTTATTATTTGACATCAATAACATATTTTATTTTTTAAAATTAATTTTTGACATTCACATAACGCGTTTTAATTTAATTTAATTTTGTTTTTCTAATGACTTTTAAGACGGAAATTTAATAACACACATTTTAATAACAAATGAGCCGTAATTTTACTACGGTTTTTTTTTCAATGAGGGCGCCACTTGGCTCGTAGTAGACCCAAATAAAATAGTTAGGTATTCAAATCGTGAGAAGTTTAAAAAGAAACAGACTGACGCGCTTTGTTTACAATTTTTGGAAAGGGATTAAAACCATAAACATGGTGATGTACCTTATTGTCACTTTTAAAAACTGCTTCGACAAAGTATTAAAATTTCTTTTGTTTCTTTGTTTCGAAATACATTGTTGTGCTCAAGTTACTAAAAACATTTATATTACTTGAACTTAATACGTACTGGAATGTTCCCAAGACACGCTCAATTATTCTTTTTTAAATGAAAGAGATAATGAGATTTCTATTGAGATTTTAATAAAAAAAGACCTTTCATAAAATTGGTCAATCCACAGTACATTCCTTTGTTATATCTAAATATATTTACGCAACGCACGTAAGTCGGCATGATTTGATTCCGCCAAGCCCGTTTCATCAAAGGACCACAAGACGTACGGCGAAGTGCCACCGGTTCAGTAGACATCCCAACCATACGCACAAAGCGTTTTGAGAAAACATTCATTGTGCGTACAGCTAGAGAGTGGAATTCCCTACCGGAGTCTGTGTTTCCTGATAGCTATAACCTGGGAATCTTTAAGTCAAGAGTGAATAGGTTACTTCTAGGTAAGCGTGCTCCATCTTCGACCACATCATCGCTTGCCATCAGGTGAGATAGCAATTCTAAAATTTATTTCATTGGTAAAAAGCTACATTATTTTTGGGTGCTATGCCTGTATACCTATATAGCCATAGATATATATTATATTTTTATCATGCTGTACATATTTTCGAAATCCTCGTGGACGAAAATATAAGTGAAGTGCTAGTTCTTTCCCGTCAGGCCCCGGAATACCAGATACAATTAAAAACCTATTGTCACGTCTCCGATCGGAGAACCCGGGACTTCACGGATTTTTGTCTGACCGAAACAGGTTTTTCAGCCGAACCCGAATCGAAACCGAACTTTCGGCCTTGGTCTCAGTTTCGGTTGAAACCGAAACCGAAACTTGCTTAAACATATTGAAAATCTATCTATCTATTGTATACTGAATTCTAGAGTCTTATATTTTAACATTTATTTACTTATACAGACATTGACTGGTGTTAAATAAAATAAAAATAGAAACAAAAATTAGGGTATGTTACAAACATTCACTTTTATATCCTAAATATGTATATATAGCAAACATGTTAAAGTTAAGAATCATTTGGAATTAAACTTTTCAAAAAAAAACAACATTCAATTAGACTATTATTAAATAGTTAATTAGACTCAGACATAAAACACCGACTCTCAATTGAATATTTTTATCTCGTTCGTGGCTAAAGTAATAACAACCGCACACGAGTCGAACCATCAGGTTAAGCTATGCTTGCCGGGGTTAGTCCATGTATGGGTAACTTTCATACCGAGACTCCTCCGTGCCTCGGAAAGCAAGTTAAGCTGTTGGGTTCCGGCTGTCAATCGTGGATCTTTGACAGTCGTTACGGGTCGTCAGAAGCCCGAAAGTCTGACAACCAGTCTTACCAAGGGTTATCGTATTACTCAGTAACTGGGTTTTCGAGGTCAGATAGGCAGTCGCTCCATGTAAAATACTGGTATTCAGCTGCATCCGGTAAGACTGGAAGCCGACCCCAAGACAGTTGGGCAAAGGCTAGGCAGATTATTTATTTTTTGTTTTTTATTAAACGTTGCCCCACACTAGGAATTGCTCCTGTATCGTGGATGCATTCACAAACATGTAAACTCACGTACACAATTACCATTATGATAGGTGCCATTGAAATAAGATAATATCAAATGTACAAGTAAAAATTAAAAACATAAGAAATACCTACTTAACTAATAAAATGTATGAGCAACCTCAACTTAATACGATCAAAGAAGTACGGCACCGAACTTAGTCGGCACGGCGAGCGAAGACGAGTTAGTCACGAAGTTAGCCGAACGACGCACGAAACTGAAACTAATGGCGAAACTATACTCCATTTTATTTTTAATGTACACGTTGTAATCTTTTTGAGATGTTTCTTGGAAAATAAATTTACTGATAAGCAAGTATTAGCATATCTGTGAAACTCAAACTAAGCGATGAAGAATAATAGGATTATATTTCATCGATAACGTCGTCAGTCATAAAAGGCTTTGTGGTAATGAGGGTGCGTTTATTGCACCCCCACTCACTGCAGCTTAAACCTTTGACGAGTATAAAATTAAAGAGTTGCGAGTCGTTTGGTTATTGACACTACAGTGCTCTTAGTGTTAGGATCGTCTGTGAAAGTCTTGTTTCAAGCAGCTCAAAAATGAAAACTACTGTAATTTCCCAAATGAAGTCTACCTTCAAGTGTGACCGGTGCTTCATGCAATACCAAAACTACGTGACCCTATTAGAACATTTATACTGGCGCCATGGAACCGAGAGTTTTCCGTGTAATATGTGCTCGGTGAAGCAGTGGCCCTACGCGGTTCACAAGTGCCATGTGCTCCCCGTAACACATAACAAAATTTCTGAAGGCAGTGCAGTGCAGTGTGGGCAGGCAGTTAGTGTTGTGTGTGATTCGGAAGACACTCCCAATAGTTCAAAGCGGGCGACGGACTATTGTCATTGTGGAAAAAACATACACGACGCCCCGATGATAGGGTGCGATGGGCCAAATTGTCAGTGGCAGTGGTTCCATTTCTCCTGCGTGGGAATCACCACGCCGCCCGACGGGGACTGGCTTTGTCGCACCTGCGACAACTCACAAAAAAATCAAACAGGTGAGGCCCGCTTCCAAGAATAAAATGCTGTGGAGCCTCTCCAGCCACTCCTCAAACAGGGAACTTATCGCCGCAATTGTGGCGTACCCAGCGCTGGGCTGCGACAGTCGCACTCTCCACGTTGCCATGAGATTCCGCCGGAACTCTGTTCGCTGTGTTGTGATTTCTCGTGCCAGTGGAGTTACGCCCCAGCGTTTCGCCTCTTCGCGCCACTCCCATAAGTGCGCGAGGACTTTTGCCTCTAGATACCAAGCGTTTAGACGTTAAAATATACCTACTTATGCTAAGATTGTATTCTATAACTTTTTTAAACTCCAACAGCCTTTGTATATCTTGTTAATAAACTTTACTGAATGTGAAATGAAAACATTGTAAATAATAAAATTGAACAAATCATCTATTTTTTTTTTTTTTATGGCTTCTTCCGCTGGAGCTCGAGGGCTTGTCAGACTTTTACTGACTAAAACCCACCTCTTTTCCTTCCCTGCCCTGAGTGCCCAGGTGCAGGCATCGGCCATAATGGGCCCCGTCATGCATTGCTCACAACTCTTTTGAGGCGCGCGTGGAACACTACGCGCCGTCGACTCTCAGGCCTGATCCTTATCAGATGGCGAGCTACCCACTACTCGCCGACCACAGGCCCGCGTCAACGGTGGCCGGAGATTGTCTCGCGACCCCAATGCCCAGGGCGTCTCCTGCGGTGGCTGCTTCTGGGGGCGTGAGGGCGACTCTGTTTAGTCTTCCTCACCCGTTCCGCCTTCACCTTCGCGCATTTCTTCATAGCATTACAGCATTACTGCTTCGCAGAAGGACGCGACTGCTCCCCGTTCCCTCACGCTCCGTACCATGGCCTGGACCAGGGCCGGGCACGAGAAGTCGCTGCCGTCAATAGTCTTCGCGAGGATAAGGCTGGGCTCCGCCCAAGCGGGGCACAACTCCACCGTATGCTCTACCGTGTCCTCTGGGCGATTCGCACAGTAGCGATACCCGGGCGTTTCCCTCCGCCTTATTCTACAAAAGGACCTCCCGAAACTTCCGTGTCTGGTGAGGACCTGCGTCAGGCAGAAGGTGAAGACGCTGTGGTGCCTCTCCAGCCATTCCTTAAAGATCATGATGAATAATTTTACCATAATGCAATTTTACTAACAGTACAAATATCTTTACCTAGAAAGAACTGCATGCGCAGCTATACTAAATTCAATATGGTATAAATTGAAAATGACATACGCAGCATTAATTTTGACCCAGTTTTCAACCCATGCGACGCAAATACTTCCCTAAACTACTCTATAGGCTCACTGCAACATGCAATAATTAAAAACACATTCACTAATAAAATACCTAGGAAATATAGTAATGTCAAAACCCCGATTACACCAGGTCTCGTCAGTTGTATAATACACAGAGACAAATTGCACCTAAAATCCAAACTCGCACTTGACAACGAGGTTCTTAGCATAATCTATAAAAGGTACAGGAACTTCTGTAATAACCCTCTGCAGAAAATAAAAATACAGCATGATAAATATATCCGGGCCTGCGGACGTAATGGGTAGCTCGCCATCCGATCAGCAACAGGCCCGAGAGTCGACGGCGCGTAGCGTTCCACGCGCACCTCAAAGAGTTGTCAGCAAGAGACGGGGCCCGTCATGGCCGATGCCTGCCCGGGGGATGAGGATAAATTTGAAACAGAGTTACCTCGCCCCTGGGCACTCAGGCAGGGAAGGAACAGGGGTGGATTTTAGTCAGTAAGAGTCTGACACGCCCTCCCGCTCCACCCAGAGCGGGAGAAGTCATAAAACTCCAACGAACCTCCAACTTGAATAACTATCAACAGATCATATCGCAGCAGTCAAAGTAAACATTTTTTTGTCAATGTTGGAAAAATTTGACTGAAAAAACATCTGAAACTAAAACTCTCTCTTGCCAAAACCAGATTAGTGTAACTGTAAATCCAGTTAATTCCTTTGTTTTATTAGATACCGACGTCGATGAAGTTTTAGGAATAATTTCTGGGCTAAAAGATGAATACGCTGTCGGGTGGGATGATATACGAAATACGATATTAAGAAATTTAAATATCTACTTGTTCAGCCTGTAACACATATTTTACAGCTATGTCTGTCAAATGGAGTTTATCCTAGCCTACTTAAAAAAGCATTGGTCACGCCTGTATCCAAATCTCTAGACAAGTACTGCATTAATAACTACAGACCCATTTCAGTCTTAACAGGCCACTCGAAAATTTTGGAAAGAATTATAAATAATAGGTTAATAAAATATCTTTTTTTTTTTGCGGGGTGGGAAATCATCCAATGACTTCTCCCGCTCTGGGTGGAGCGGGAGGGCGTGTCAGACTCCTACTGACTAAAACCCACCCCTGTTCCTTCCCTGTCTGAGTACCCAGGGGTGCGGTAACTCTGTTTCGAATTTATCCTCATCCCCCGGGCAGGCATCGGCCATGACGGGCCCCGTCTCTTGCTGACAACTCTTTGAGGTGGTTTCCTCCCGCCCGATCTGATGCAGGAACCTCCCGAAACAACCGTGTCCGGTTAGGACCTGCGTCAGGCGGAAGGTGAGTACGCCGTGACGCCTCTCCAGCCATATACATGTAAAGCGAGGGGAGATTATGGAATCCGTGGTTACTCAACTCTCGGATTCCATACACCTTAGATCCCTCTGCTCAACCGAAACCTACAAGTATTTGGGTATGTCGAAAGCGTTAGGCATCAATACTGCTGACGTGAAACAGTCACTGAAGGAGCGCTTCTTTGGCCGCCTGAACAAAGTACTAAATAGTCTTTTATCAGGCGGGAACAAGGAACCCAACCGTTGAAAGCGCGCTTCAACGGTTGGGTCATGCCGTATTGATGTACTCTTTCGGCATACTCAAATGGACTGAGACGGAACTTGACGCCCTGGATAGGAGGGTCCGCACTCTGCTGACCGCAAATCGGATGCATCACCCACGATCATCGGCGATGAGGCTGTATATCCCGCGGAAATGTCGGGGTCTGGGTTTCTTAAATGCTAAGACCCTACACAACCGCGAGGTATGCATCCTTAGGGAATATTTTTAGAAACCGACGTGGGTATGCATCGAGATGTGGTCGTTGTGGACAAGGGCCTCACCACGCTCTCCTTGGCAAACGAGACCTGGCGCAAACTTAAAGTACTCGATACTAATGACCGCAGGGAAGTATGTCAGAGCAAGGAGCTTCACGGACGCTTTTACCGGCTCCTACATGGACCCAATGTAGATCTCTTAACGTCCGTATCCTGGCTGCGCTTTGGTGACCTATTCGGGGAAACCGAAGATTTTGTGTGTGCGATTATGGACGAACTTATGATGACGAATAACTACCGGAAATATATTGTGAAGGACGGTACGGCTGACATCTGTCGGGCATGCCACCGGCCCGGGGAATCAATCCGACCCATTATTTCTGGTTGTTCTCGTCTAGCTAACGGAGACTATTTGCGTAGACACAACCTTGTAGCCAGGATTATCCACCAGCAACTTGCTCTTAAATACAATCTTGTGGAATCTGAAGTACCGTATTATAGGTATGAGCCCGACCCAGTTCTCGAAAATGGCAATATCACGTTGTATTGGGATCGATCTATCATCACTGATAGGACTATTGTTGCCAATAAGCCTGTCATAGTGGTGATAGATCGACAAGAGCGTCGCACAATGATTGTTGATATAGCTGTCCCTCATGATGAGAACCTCGTGAAGGCTGAGAAAGATAAAAAAACAAAGTATCTTGATCTGACTCGCGAGCTTGTCGACATGTGGGAGGTGGATACAGCAGTCATTGTGCCGATAGTCGTGACGGCCAATGGCTTAATTGCCAAGAGCCTCGACCAACATCTCAGGAGGCTCTCGTTGGGCAGTTGGATCAAGGGCTTGATCCAGAAAGCAGTAGTCCTGGACACGGCGCGTATTTTTAGGAGATTCCTTTCTCAGGAGCCCTGACCAGCGTTAGCTTGGACCTTATTCCCGATACCGGTGGGCAACTACTTTTTATATTTTTAAATGTTTTTGTATTTATTTATGTTTTTCTAAGTACCTAAATATTTAAAAATTTAAAATTGTGTGTATATAAAATTAAATAAATGAAATAATAATAAAAAAAAGAACACCGACTTCCGAAATTAAAGTTATTTTGTACTTTTTTTGGAAGTCGATTCTCGTTTTCGTTATTTTCCACTTCTTTCAGTTTTAGCCAAATTAGTAAATACAACTTAACGAGAAACCACAACAATTGTTTCCGTAAGGCCCTGCTAATCCGTAAATTCTTAAAAACGACACTAGAATCAATATTCCAGCGCAACAGGTTATTGCGATAAAGTAATATGAAGTTTGACATATAGTGAAAAATGAATGGTCGTGCGCATGCGCTTGTAGGCTCAAGGTGACATCAAAGGCAAAAAAATCTTACCTAAAAATTGTTATTGTTTTATCCCATCCTTTCCATGCTCAACCATTTCTCTTACATTATTCATTAAATGAATAACCTACTATGAACGAAAATATGTTAAAAAGCAAGTTATAGACTTCGCCTATCAGACATGAACTATAAAAGAGAGCAGAAGTGAAATATTAAAAGAAAAAAAGAAAAAACATGTTTCTAGAAAGGTGTTTTTTTGGGTTTTTGTCACGATAAGGAAAACAAAAATAATAGATGCATTGAAACATTCACGAAACCACGAAACACAGACCATCGTCCTACCATTCTCGCCGCCGAAGCCCGCCGTGAAGCCTCCCGTTAATGTCCGCCCCGTCCCTTGCACGAGCCAGCCTGCACCGGTGAGCCTGTAGTTTTAAATTCGTCCCTAAATAATTAAAATTTGATACAGCCCGTCCCTTACTGTCCTCCCAGCGACGCCCTTAGCCAAAGCCAGTACCAGTGCCCTTATCGTACTGTAGTCGTATCGTTTTTAAGTTTTCAAATAAGCCCTAACTGGAGACTTTATTAAATTAAAGTCACCAAAAACGCCACAAAAACGGCTCAGTCAGTCGCAATACAGCCGTCGAAGAGCCAACAACAGGAAGAAAAAGGAAGCCGAAACTTGCGGAACAAGAAACCCCAGGAAGACTGGATTTATTTTGATTCCTAAGGCTGTGTCTCTCTGCCGAGGTCCTAGTGGATCGCGCTGCACTCACATATCCATTCAGAGGTGCGCAGGACGTGCGTTACCAGCCCAAAGAAAGTAAGGAGCGTACGTCAACTCAAGTGAGAGATTGTCCCAGGACAACTTTTTTATTATTTATATTATTATAACTGTGCGGACATTGGACGTGTCTCTGCCGTCCGAATCACCCTTTTTACTTTACGTGGCGTTGCAAAACATGCACAACTAGTATTACTACTTCAATAAGAAATCGATACTTAACACGCCATCCATTGTTTATTTTGTACTTTCTTTCTTCGAGATGAGATCCCGTGACTATCATATTGGCAGAGGAATTTAAAAAAGTAGTTGTCATTGATTTGAGTGATCACTTTAATTATAAGATCTATTTTATTTATGCTGTGAAGCACCAAAAATCCAAAAGCCTCTTGCTAACCAAAACATAAATTCGATATTTAAGACGTTTTATAATATTGATGACTTAGGAAGTAACGTTTATTAGGTATGCCGAATATCAAAATTATGTAGTTGATGAAACAAAAACCAGATTTCTCGCAAAACCTGTTACCCACTTAAATACGGAAAAAATATTTTATTATTCTTTATAACCTTTAGACTTTAAAATCAAAATTTAAAAGCCATAAATTATGTTAATATTAGTTTTATTCTCAATGCAATTTATTACATTTTTTAAGTTCATATTTATATTAATTGACGACACGGTTGGCGCAGTGGTTGAGCGTTCGGCTGCTGCGCTGCATGTCGCGGGTTCGATTCCCGCACGGAATATGTATGTATATATGAGTATACATGTTTGTGAACGCACCCACGATACAGGAGTAATTCCTAGTATGGGACAACATTTAAAAATAAAAATAAAATGTTGTCTCACACTAGGATTTACTCCTGTATCGTGGGTGCGTTCACAAACATGTATACTCACAAACACAAGACACCCAGACCTGGAACAACTATCTGCAGGTCATACAAATATTTGTTCCGCGCGGAAATCGAACCAGCGACAAGGAGCACAGCTCACATGTAAAGTGGGCCTTACTTTTTTTTAGTCTATTCTACTGTTTGGGATATCGTTGGATAGGGCTTCAAAATCATTGCGGAGTTAGACAGTAGACAGACTATTTTTCGATTAAGAGATTCGTTTGCGAAATCGAGTCGAACGTGCCCCCTAAAACCTAAACTATGGGCTTGAAAAATCTAAATAATTTCGTGATGGTAGTATATTTAATAAAATTGTTTTAGAGTAGGTAATTAATAGTCACGAAACTTATAAAATGTTTCTACTTATTAAATTTCGTACAAAATACAAATTTCATTTTGAATTTAAACGTAAAACCGCGTACTCAATGAATAATGTTATGTTCCTATTAATAAACATAAAACCCCCTTCTAAGTCCACATGTTACAACGGACGGCTACGGAACCCTACTATGTGCGTGGCCTGACACCCACTTGGCCGGTTTTTTATTAATATTTAAAGACTAACTTATGTTACCTGTATGTATTTTGTTTCATAAACACGTACCTTTATATTTTAATTCTGTCGTTGTTAAAATTGTTGGCAGTCATCAGTAGATCAGCATCATCAGCAGAGAGAGAAGTGTAGTCAGAACCCGCAAACTTCTTCTCTGGCGAATGGCGCATCCATTTGAGCTCTGATACAGATCAACAGAGTGATACAGATCATTTATCATTTATCACCATGGTCGACTACAGGGCAAATTAAAATCTTCACAAGCATAGTCTTCGTCTTTCCAGGCAAAAAGTTTCTCAGACAATACATACAGCGCAAAGTTCCGTTGACTCTTTGACTGACACTAGAAACCTGACTTACAGGTATGAATCCAGTCTAATAACGTAGCAAGAAACCTGCATAATCTATAAATTCGATGAGTTTTTTTTTTATTATTGAGTTTCTCCTAGCTATTAGTTTGCAAATGGATTTCGCTTGCGACGCCCGTGCTAATAATAAAATATCTTGACGAAAATGTGGAACTATGGCGTGCTACTCTTGCGTGTTTGTGTGTGGATAAGAGTTATAGGAACAATACGGGGAAGTGCATTACGGGTGTCTGGCAACAAGTTTTTTGAAATATACGGGAATTTTGAAGATCGTGACTTTGATACTTATATACATGTGCCGCAGCCGGTAACGGCACTACTACCAAGAGGACCGACATCGACAACGCAGCCACCACCACCGACACCAACACCGACACCGACAACGCAAACACCATCGCCAACACCTTCAACGCCGTCATCATCAACCACGCAACCATCACCAACAATGCAACCACCACCGCCATCAACCAGCGATCCACATAAAGACTACCTGGTCAGGTTATATGGACCTGCTCGCAGAGTATTTTATACCACAAAACCTGAGATAGTAGTTTATACTACAAGACCTGAGATAGTAAGTTTTACTACAAGACCTGAGATAGTAGTTTATACTACAAGACCTGAGATAGTACGTTATGATGGACCTCCTGGTAATATTAATTTATTAAGTTTTATCATTTAAACCGAGTTAGATTTCTTTGTCGTGTGTGGATTTTTGTCGTAATAAATATTACGACAAAAAAAAAAAAAAAACAAACACAAACAAACACAAACAAATGCTCCTTTTATAAGTCCAAAGGGAACCATGAACACTGCAGCTACTAAGTACCTTTGTTAACCGACATCAAAAAATGGAAGAGGTTCTCAATTCAACTGTATTTGTTTTTTTTGATGATTCTTTTTTTATTTGAAAGAAGCACCAGCTTCTCATGTGGTTCCACATTTAAATTTGATAAAGATCTGACCAGTAGTTTTTGAGTTATCCTTAATAATGCGCATTTGATTGACTTCGGTTACATTAGTGATAGCTTTGGGGTACCTACAACTAAAAAGTGAAAATTAAAAACTTTAAAAAAAAATACAACCGACTTCAAAATAAATAAAAAAACACTAACAAATGCAAAATAACTTTAATTTCGGAAGTCGATGTCAATTATCGAAGAAAAAAAACTAGAAATATTGACTTCCGAAATTAAAGTTATTTTGCATTTGTTAGTTTTTTTTTTTTAATTTCGTGCGTCTATTTGTCTGTACGTCCGTCTGTCACAGCAAATTCACTCCGGATCTACTTGACCGATTGAGTTGAAATTTGGTACACACATTACACCCAAATACAAACGTGTAACGTGAATAAATGAATTTGGAATATGGGGGTCACTTTGAGGATGCAAATCAGAAAATTAAAAAAAAAGTTTTTTAAACTGTAATGTGCTACATATCAAATGAAAGGGCTTATTGTAAGAATTTCAAATACATTTTTTCATAATTCCAAAAAACGTTTTAAGTTATTTGAGAAAATATGTAGATGAAAATGACCCTTACTCCTCCCACCCCCCCGCCCTCCCCCCCCCCCCCCCCCTCCTCTTATCTCCGAAACAACTGGGCCCAAAATTAAAAAAAAAAACGGAATGTAGTTCTTTACGTATAGATTACAGGAAAACCTATAAGTAGTACCCCTATGTAGTTTAAACCTGAAAAAAGTACTATTATTATCTATATATTTCAATAATTATTCAAAACTTAACTGGATAGACACAAGATCACGTTACAAAAACATACATACACACATACTACGTACACGTATTTATACATAAAATTACGACTGTTCCACAAACGCACAAATTCCACGAGATTAGGTTGTCGGAACCGAACTCATCGATTCACAAAATTGCCAGTGAATAACTAACTAACCCTATTTATTTCGGAATTACCAACATCTCAACTGTCATCTCTCATCTCCTTCTCAGCTATCTGTGAACAAATAACTAGAACAAAAAATTAATATTGCAGGGGATAAATTAATCAAGTGTCCAAATCACAAAATATGTGCAAGAAAGTGCTGTCCATTAGGAACGGGGTTCGACTTATCAAATAACACGTGTCGTGCTATACCTGATGATTTCAACCCTTCGGTGTGGAAACACTATTCAGCGATAAAAGGATTCAATGCCTTAAAAGAATTTCATATTTTAGAAGATGATAATGTAGATTGTTTGCTATCGAATTCGAAACTGGTGACTGACATCACGAAAGATTTTCATTTACTAACGGTGAGGATATTTTTTCATTTAAATACACTTACTTAGGTACTTAGGGTCGCTTGTCGAGAGGGATGACGATATAGACCGAGACGTAACGCACAGCATCAACAAAGGATAGATGAAAATATGGCGACAGATCACTGGAACAACTTGCGATCCACGGGCATGCTCAAGTTAAAGGAGAAAATCTATAAATCCGTGATAAGACCTGTCGCACTGTGTGGATCAGAATGTTGGGCTGTGAAAAAGACGGATGGAAAACCATTGCATGTAGCGGAGTTAAGGATATTGAGATGGATGTGTGCAGTAACGAGAATGGATAAAGTGAGAAATTAGTTTAAAAGTGGCACCAGTGACAGAAAAAATGAAAGAGGACGGCTTATCTTGGTATGGCCATGTGAAGAGGAGGGATGAAATACATGTTACTAAAAGAGTTATGAATAGGAATATGAATATAAATATAAATGGATGGAGAGGGAAAGGGAGGCCAAAGAAAAGATGGATAGATTGTGTGAGGAGTGATATGAAAGAAAAGGACGCTAGTAATAGCGTGACGGCTAACAGCACGGAATGGAGGATAAAACGTGTTGTGCTGACCCCAAGTAACATGGGATAAGGGCAGGAAGATGACGATGAACATCTTCAGTAGCAGAATTGACACTCTCACTGCTGAGAAGTATATTGATGCCGCAACTCTTTTATGCTACGCTTCTATCTATACCTTTGACATGATTATATAAATTGGAACATAATTTGTGATTTCCAGGACGGCACGTTATTCGTGGAGAGTCATAGAGCTGCGGGTCCCGGACTGATATACAGGATAACCGAGTACTGCATTGACCGCTTCATTACCGCTGATAACAAAATAGAGTGGAATGCCTTTATTTGTCACGTCAAAAATAATTTTGAAAGGAATTTTGTTCTAACCGGCTCATGTAAGTTAATTCTTTTTTTTACTTTTTCTTTTACTTCGTCTCGAATCCAGTATTTTTATTGCATTATAGTATTATATTATTTATGATAAACTAACTATACTATGCCCCGCAATTTCACCGCCTGTTTAATTTAAAAGACATCGGATCGCGGTAATAGTAGCATGATTTTATATAGTTTATTAACCTTCTTCGAGAATTAGGCTACCAATCAAATGGAAAGGAATTTTCCATTCGTAGTTTTAAATTAATATCATACTGGTGCCGATTCTCTTATTCAATAACTAAACTAAAATTAGGGAATCGCTGTCTTTTACTAAAAGGCATTGCGAGAAAAGGACAGCTATAGCTATGAACTAAGTTAGAGATGTCAAACTAGTTTACGCCTTGCGCTTCACCGTGTTTTTAAACGACATGTTTTTACGTGTAATTTGTATGGAAATATTAGTTCAACTAAATTTGACAGCTCTAATTTACGTCCGTCTCTTTTTTGTTTTATTAGAGAGAAAAAGATAGGAATAGCCTAAATTAAGTTTAGTTCATGCAAAACAGAATCCGCACCACTATCGCATATTACAAAGGCGATTTAGATGAAATTTGGTATGTAGATAGATTTTACCCTGGATTATCTAATAGGCTACTTTTTATCCCGGTCTACGCGGGTGAAACCACGGGGCACAGCTAGTATATATGCATTATTACTTGCAAAAATACAAGCTTTATAAATTCTGAGCACCCAAATTATTTAAGTGCCTTCCAGTTTTATTCACATCAATACAAAATTTGTTTTTAAATACGAGAGATCCGAGGATCAGACTAAACGGTTTGAAACACCAAAATTGCCACTTTATACTATCCAACATATTTTCAGGCATGCTGATCACTTGTTTTCTGGTTCTGCTAAGGGTGATCGTATTTGCATGGCTGCCAGAGCTGCGTACTCTTCACGGGATGATCCTGATGGCGTACCTCATCAGCTTCTTAGTGGGTTTCCTGTTGCTGGGAAGTAAAATGATCCTCTTGTATGATCAAAATATCAGTCGAGAGACGTGCGTTGTCTTAAGTGAGTATGGTGTTGATAGACTCACGGACGACCTATGCTAGGTTGCAGCGCATTTAATTATTTTTTGTTGAACTATGTAAAGCTAGGTTATGTCGTTCCAGCTTTCATCGTCTACTTCTTCATTCTGTCCGCATTCTTCTGGCGAAACGTAATGAGCTACGACATCTGGTGGACGTTCAGGTATACTAATAATATCATCAATTCAAATGAATTTCGAATTAGAAGCAGCTTGTGGGTACATAATGACAGCCGTACGGGGTCAAATAACAATGCTTGCCGAAATTGGTCCGTGGATAGGTTAACATGCATTACATACCGAGACTCCTTCGTACTTATTGGTCCTGGCTGTCGTTTTTACGTCTTTGATAGTTGTTACGGTTAGTCAGAAGGCAAAAAATCTGACACCAGTCTTGCAAAGGGTTATCGGGTTACCCAGTTACTGGGTTAGGAGGTCAAATAGGCAGTCGTTCTATGTAAAATACTGGTTCATAGCTATCATCCGGTAAACGATTTTTTTTGTGGGGTGGGAAATCACCCAATGACATCTCCCGCTCTGGGTGGAGCGGGAGGGCGTGTCAGACTTTTACTGACTAAAATCCACCCCTGTTCCTTCCCTGCCTGAGCGCCCAGGGGTGCGGTAACTCTGTTAAGAATTTATCCGCTACCCCTAGGCATGCAGGCACCGGCCACGATTGGCCCCGTCAGTGGTGGCTGACAATAGTCTCTTTGACACCGTCGACTAACAGTCCTGAATCCGGTAAACGGTAAGGTCCAACGTAGTGTTGGGAAAAGAGACTAGGCAGATTGATGAAATATGAAATTTAAAATGGATCTGAGAAACTGTTTAACAGTGCTCAGCAAAACAACAACTTGAAAATGACGGATGACAAAATAACGAACTTTCGTATAAAACTCTTTTGGGTGTATAATCTGAAAGGTCCAAAGCGAATGGACCGCAGGCCATTCAACCATAACCAAAAATCGTCTACGTTCCAAAGGACCGGTGATATAAATTTGTACACTAATTCAATGTCACAGGCTACATATACATACACCGAATGTACTTGACATTCGGGTGCAAAAGTTAAAAAGTGAATGAATCGAATGGCCAGCGGTCCATTCGGTTTGGGCCGTTCTCTACTACTACTACTACCCTACTACTATGACTAAATACCCTCCATTGATTATTTGATTTATTATTATTCAATATAGGATGGTTACTCAAAAATCTTTCGTTCCAATTAGAGCTCACTTTCGTTATTCATGTAATGAAACCTTTAACAAACAGCTTCCAGAGCCAGCTGCTAAACTTTTACTTCAGATAAATTATATATTTTATAAACTTGGGTTTTCTCTGGAGAAACACAAAGTATATTTATAAAATATTAAACGACGATAAAAAAGCATTCTGCAGTTATTTTATTTTTTATATGTATATGCCTGTACTTTGTATTTTTAGTGGACGACGCGCGAAGTCAGGTCGGGGTTCCAAGTCCCGTGCGCGCCTGTATTTGTACTGCGCTCACGCAATCGGAGGACCGACCGCGCTCACCATTCTACTCGCTGCACTCGAATACTCTGACCTTGAAACGGAAGACGTGCTGATGCCCAAAGTGTGGCAACATGGCTGTAACAGCTTGTACGGTTTGTATTTGTTTACTTATGTTTTGATTATTTACTGACTATAGCTACTGCTGAACTAAAACTTAATTTTTCAACACACTTACTCAAAATCCGAACTAACCCTACCGCTTGTGTAGAAGAGTATGGCAGCCAGGCTCTATATTATATTAATTGTATCAGGCTGGTCCCGAGAGCCCTCACATTGATAGGTACCACCAATGCGCATGAATAAAAATTCAAGAGCCATTCACAATAATTTGTTAGTAAATATTAGATATGTTTATGAAGTTATACTTATTAGTTGCCATTCTAGGAATTTACCGTTCCCCGTCAATTTCGAGTTTAGACCATTTTACAACATCTCTGGATACTGCCCTCTCACAACTAGAAAGCTATCCAACAAGAATATTAACAGATGACCTTAACATCGATATTTATAACACTACAAACAGCAAACATATTGAATACCTGTGTTTCTTAGCCACTCACGGTCTTCTGCCTGCTATCACTGAGCCTACCAGAGTGTGCTCTTGTCTCGATCACATTTTTATAAAAACAAATAAAGAACCCAGTATATTATTGCTAAATCCTCAATTACGGATCATGACATTGTTATGGCTACCACATTGCAGACGCAAACCTCTAAAAAATTTCTAGATTTCGGTGTAAGAATGTGATTGACGAAGAAGCAGTAGCTGCAGAACTAAGTAACACTGATTGGTTTGAAGTACTTAACACTGATTGCACCAACTCTTCAGTTTAGAGAAACTTATTCATCGACATACTCTCCAACTCCATCGCCAAAAACTCCCGTACAGTTAATATCAGACGTAGTAAATACAACATTAAATAACACCAGGCCTCAAAAGGTGCATAAGCCATCGCGTTAAACTACATCTGGATCTAAGATCTCACCCGAATGACGATATGCGACGTCTAGTAATCACTAGGTACAAAAACTTTTGTAATGATTTGCTGCATAAACTTAAATACTCGTAGACTACAACAGCCAGCTCATAACGAAAATCGAAACAAGCCAAAAAAGCTTTGGAATACCATCAAATCTATTTACAATCCAAACACACCAAAAGATGACTCGTCTTAACTATTAACCAACGCTCTGGACCCCAACGAGTCACTCAATAAGTGTAATGCATACTTTGCAACGTTGCGTTGGGCAAAAATCTTTCAGACATCATACTGTCACGACTGTCCGAGACGTAAGCAGCCACGTGAAACTCCTCTACACTCTTACTTTTTCCAACCAACTGATGAAGCCGAAATTGAAACACTCCGACACCAACTCGAAATTTACAGCGCCTCCGCCCCCCTGGGCAGTGGTGATGAAATAATTTACACAAAGTAAAGCGCCTGCCTGGTTCGTTCGTCCATTGCCACATTTAAAATAGAAATAAGTGTTCGTTGGATAATTAAAAAAAAAATGGACTTTTACAATTTAATAAAGTTCTAATTAAATTATTATTTTTTGTTATACAATGAGTATATTCATTATATATAGGATACTAACTGACCCAGCAAACGATAGTCTGCAATTAAAAAATGAGGGATGGGGTAGGAGGTTGAAAATACTTTACGACATGTTCTCGAAACTAACAAATATCATAAGTCATTACCTATACAAAAAAATATTCATTAATTAAAATCGGTCGAGCTGTTTCGGAATAGTGCAACCACAAACACTATGACACGAGATTTTTATATATTAGATTTAACCACGACTGGCAGTTTGAGTACCTTTTGTGGCTTACCTAAATATCTTTTTTTTGGCATTGTTCGTTGAGTCGTTGGGCTCCATAGTAGTTTTAAGTTGAGCTACTGGACTACCGACAAAGGCTTGCGCCGTCTGGACAGGTCTACTCAAATCAGTGTGGTGCTTTTCTCAAAAGACCACCTCAACCATTAAGAGTCTATGTTACCTCAAATGGCTTAGCATGATCCTCCGTTATGTCGATAATACTGCAGCATTAATTTTGAAATAAATATATGGCAAGGTTGAGGACCAATGTTAAGTATTATAAACCTCAAAAACACGATTCCATAAAATTTTCTCGATAGAAAAAAAATCCAAAGTTACCTCTAAACCGAAAACAATAAACCGCTAGCATTAAAAAAAAAAAATTCTTAAAATTAGATCATGAAACTTTGCATACTAACTGAACTTACTATAAAGCAGGTCCTACAAGTTTTTTTATTTTTAAATTACCATTATTTTCACAGTAAAAATAAAATACCTAAACTATCACCTAAACTATGCCGTCTTGAAGCTTGTTCCCTGGCGCCCGACGCCCCCGTTCAGTCTCGCTTCGGCTTTCGAACGGGAGGGCTGTGTCGCTTGCGCTCAGAGCACACATTACGCAACAAGACTACGTAAAATACAAATCTTGTAGTACTTATACTTATAGTGTTGGTGCAATGGGAAATAACCGTAATAAAAATAAGAAGCGAAAGGGTTGGCGCAAAGAAACTGGAAAACATGATAAACGTAATGAAGTAAGTATATAGCTACCTATCTACTTACAGTATTAGTGATTACAAACATGTCACGTTTGGTGCAGTGGCTGGTGGTTGGCTGCTGCGTTAGGAGTTGCAGGTGTTTCTGCATGTGAAGATTTGTGTTTGTAAACGCACCTTTCACGATTTAGGCGAAATCCAGGTGTCCACTTTTTTTTTTGATAAAAAATGTGAAAAATGGGTGTCCAATTTTGTAAAAAGTTAAAAAGTTCCCTAAATAGGTTTGTTGTTGTTTTGACAATATACAACAAATAGGTATCTATGTAGTACCTAATTGTTTTTTTTTATCATGTTGCCGACTCCAGGATTTCAACTGAATCGGAGACGTTGCGATTACAAACACAAATCTTCACATTCACAAACGCGCAGATCCGACACAACTATCTGTAGGCCATAAAACACTGATCTGTTATTATTATTACTACACATGGCTATATAATTTTGACGGCACGGTTGGCGCAGTGGTTGAGCGTTCGGCTGCTACGCTGCGTGTCGGGGGTTCGATCCCCGCACGGAACAAATATTTGTATGACCTGCAGATAGTTGTTCCGGATCTGGGTGTCTTGTGTATGTGAATTTACATGTTTGTGAACGCACCCACGATATAGGAATATTCCTAGTGTGGAGCAACATTTTTTTAAAAGACAAACAAAAATCAAAATTTTTTTTATCAAGCTATAAATTTCAAGTATAAGCTGATCTCACATTGTATAGGAATTCCGTACAATGAGAGGTCAGCTTGTACTGGAAAATTATCCCTCCACCATCAAATACCAATTCACCAAATTTGTATTTCAATAAAAAATGTAGGGTGGATAATTGTTATTTGTTATTCATAGGGCAAGTCTGCTTCTATGGACGATTTAGTCTTCTTTTGTATATTTTTAGGGTTCCATAGCCAAATCATAAATAAAAATATGTGAGGTCTAGGTAGGCATTTATTTGTCCCGTGTGATTGTTACAGGACCGGACGGACGGAGGTATGACCTCCGAAAACTGTAGAAATAAATTCGGACGAAACAAATCTTCATGTGTTACAAAATATATAATTGTAAGTACCTATCTATCATACGTGTGTGATAATCACGAAATTTGCTGTTCCCCCATGGCACTACCGCTTGGTACTAACGCGTAACGGTACTATCACGAAATTGGCGAATTCATAATAAAATTTTCATAATGTTGGACTTTTTAGGGTTCCGTATTATTTATTCATGTTGACAAAATTATGCTGCCGGGGTCGCGAGTATATTTGAAAGAGAGTTACCGCGGCTCTTGGCACAGGCAACTGAAGGAACAGGGGTGGGATTTAGTTAGTAAAATTCTGAGATGCCCTCCCGCTCCGCCCAGAGCGGGAGGTCATTTTTTTATATTTTTTTTTATTATAATCGTTTATTAGGAACAGAACAACAAATACAGGCAGATAAAAAAACAATGTACAACGATGGTAGCTGCAAAAGTTTAAAACTTTAGCGCAGCCACCAACGCCCATCACGCCAGTCATTGAATGATAACATAACATACCCCAAAAAAAGTGTTTTATAATGAATGTTGTGTTTTCTTGCAGTTCACCTGAGAACATGAGCTGTTCACTGAATATACACAATCATTGAAATCAAGCGTCCCATTGCAGCATTCTAAACATCTTTGGACGAAGCTAAGAATAGATATAGATAAGATAGAAGTAAATTTTTGGAGAAAAACTCAAAACGGACTTGTCGTAAATAAAAAACATCCTTGGTATATACAAGTGCAAGGACAATTACATATCATCGGTACAAAAAAAATGTATTTTCGGAATAAGGTCTGGATGCGACAAAAACATCAAAGTCGAAATTATAGAAAGATGACCAATATTTCTGAAATTGAACTAAAATTAGAACATTTTTATAAAACATGCATGTTACCTGAGCTATGCAATTTTAGACATGTTCTCACTATGTAAATTAGAAATTTAAGCGATTAAAAATAAATGTTATTTAATTTTGACTATTTTTAATTACTTTGAAAAAAACTTATGGTATTTATCATACCTACCTACATACCTACCTGCATACTTACCTACTTATCCTACCTATACCTACCTATCTTATATTTATACAAACCTTGTCCTGAGAATCACGAACACAACAAAAAAAGAATTATGCAATTTGGTGAAGTCCTTCGAAAGATATACGCATACCTACATTTAGGCGATTCATTCTTATATAGATGCATAATAACTAAGAAAGTGGTAATACAAGGAGAAAGCTAGCTATTATAAGATTTTAAAATGGCACAGCGTAAACTTACAACCAAGCCAATGTACCTACAGAACCCTCAGTGCAATGGTGACTCGCACTTGACTAGTTTTTTGTAGCTCTACTGCTACTAAACCGACTCTAAACCACTGCATAAATTCTACAATTTATGTAGTGGTTTAGAATCGATTTTTCTAACCTATGTATACCATATGTATGTATAGGTACCTAGGTACTTGCATATACCTACAACCTACATGCGCAAACGGCTGTCACATAACATACATACACGGCTAAAACTATAAAACGCAAACTTACTACAAAACTAATTGGCGGAACCCACAGCGCAAAGTTGGCTCGCATTTGACTAGTATTTTATAGAAGTAGGTAGGTAAAATAAAATAGTGTGCACGGCTAGACATCACCTATAATACCGTCCAGTACAAGCTGATCTCGCATTTTATAGGCTTTCCGCACACTGAGAGGTCAGCTTATACTGGAAACTGATCGTTTATAGATACATTGAAATTGTATTTGCGATATAATATATAATTTTATATTCATAAAATGACAAGTTAAAATTAAATTAGATTGATAATTTTATTTCTTAGTACTCGTCCGATAATAGTGTAGTTTACTCTAACGAAATCGCTTCGACCTCAAGGCCGCGCGTGTCGCGTCTCTGCGAGCAAAAGTGTGCGAGCGAGATAAAGAGTGCAGTGGCACGCGGGGAAGTGGGGGCGAAATTAGAATTTGAGCTGAGGTGGTATAGGCTCTTAACACTGATTCTCAAATGATTTGACCAATAATCATTATTTTGTCTTTAAAAGAGACTATGCCTTCTGAGTTTGTTTCGGTGTTTTTTTTATCAAAGCAGTCAGCTAAGAAACACTGGTCTCATCTAGTTAAAACTGACGTAAAAATTGTAGAGGAACAGTGTTAGTTTTAACCTATTTACAAAATAAATATCATTTAGCGTAGTGTTATGCTGGGGACTCCACGACCCACCCAGACATTATTTTTCTGCATATTATTTGGTATGATTTTTACTATTTTCAGGGTACAGCAAACTAATATACTTTTACGGACCGATAGTTATACTGTTCGTAATAAATATGGTGTTGTTCACACTAACAGCCTTGAAGATTGCAGCGCTCAAAAAAGAAACCAAAATAATTCTCAAATCGAATGAAAGTGGGACTCATGATCTGATAACTGACACAAGAAGGTATGCATATATCACAGTTAATAATTAAGTAGCTAAGCCTAATACTAGTTATAAAACAGTCATTTTGTTTCAGATTCAAACTTTACGTCAATTTGTTTCTTGCCATGACATTCCTGGAAGTGAACTGGATCCTCGAGATCATCACCATATTCTATCCTAACGCAACAACCGTTTTATTAATTAGCGATATCTACAACGTGGGTGTGCTCTCTGTTATCCTTGCCAACTTCTTGTGCCGTAAGCAGACGTGGAAAATGATAAAAAAGAGGTTAATTTTTCTTTTAATCGCATGTTCAGACTATTAAGTGAACAGCTACTATTTATTAAAGTTGTCTAGCTTTGGAACTTAATATATTACAAAAAAGAGGTATATTTTTGTTTTATGTACATAAATTAATTAAAGATAAAATATTACAAAATTATCCAATTTTTCACAGATACCAACAAATGAGGGGCCTTTCTACCTCTACGCAAGTAACGTCTATTTCAACAAGTTGCACCTCGATGCCACACACCTTACAGAGTCAGGATTTCACTATAGCAACGGACTACACTAGTGACATGACGAACCCTGCCGAGAACCAGAACGACACTATAACAATCGACTACAGGCGAGACAAGACGAACCTTGCCAAGAGTCAGGATGACGCTATAATAACCGTGTACTACCAAGATGAGACGAACCCTGCCGAGAGCAAGGACAACGCTATAACAACCGAGTACTACCAAGATGAGACGAATCCTGCTGAGAGCCAGGACGACGCTATAACAACTGAGTTCTGCCAAGATGAGACAAACCATGCTGGGAGCCAGAACGACACTAAAACATCAGAGTACAGTCGAGACAAGACGAACCCTGCCGAGAGCAAGGACAACGCTATAACAACCGAGTACTATCAAAATAAGACGAATCCTGCTGAGAGCCAGGACGACGCTATAACAACTGAGTTCTGCCAATATGAGTCAAACCATGCTGGGAGCCAGAACGACACTAAAACATCAGAGTACAGTCGAGACAAGACGAACCCTGCCGAGAGCCAGGATGACACTCAATCACCCGAATTCAATCGTGACATTAGTGACATGCCGAACCTTGCCGAGAGCCAGAACGACACTATAACAATTGACTACAGGCAAGATAAGACGGACTCTGCCGAGATCCAGGACGGCCCTTTAATAACCAAGTACCGGAGAGACAAAATGAACGCTGATGAGAGCCAGGATGACATTATAACAACTGACTACCGGCAAAACCAGACGAATCCTGCCGAGAGCCACGACGACACTCAATTAACTGACTTCAATCGAGACATGACAAACCCAGCCGAGTACTGTCGAGCGTGTCGAAAAAAGATGAATCATGTCGGAAACAGGACGACACTCATTCACCTGACTTCAGTCAAGAGAAGCCTGCCGAGTCCTAGAAGAACACTATAACAACCGACTTCAGTCAAGAGATGGCGGACTCTGCTGAGAGCCAGACTTCAGTCAAAACAAGAATACCCCTGCTGAGAGCCAATACTACAGTTAAGTGGTTATGGGCACCTAACTGCAGTCGAGGAAAGACGATCCCTACCAGCAAGCAGTTTCTGTGGTTCAAGTGTTATCATTGATGAGTGGTGTGTAGCTATTCAAAGACAATGTGTAAATAATGAAAACTAAGTGACTTAAAGTGCCATTGCCCAGGAGGGGTATAGATCACCTTACCTAAGTCTGTCGATACTACTAATTACATAAGTAAATAATTATATTTTTGTTGCAAGTACCAATATAGAAGCAATAGTGTTGAAACCTGACGTTGTTATGCTCAGTATATATTATAGACACACTTCTTATAAAAACTCACCATTACGTTACGTAGGTACCTAATTCGAATATAATGAGGGCGGGGGGAGGTAGGCTGAATATGTTGAACCCGTTGCGTTTGTGTCGCCAGGAACCACGTGGTTTCGTTCACTTTTCTTTTGTTTGCGTCTAAATCTTCTCCAATTGCAATTTAAACCTACGGTTTGCCAGAATCGCCACGATTGACAGGCGTGTTACTGTTCCGTGTGGCAGTGTGGCTGTTACAATACACAGAGAATGCTGCTGCCCATTGACGTGGTCGCTCACAATGGGTCTCATCAGAAGGTTTAAAGTAACCCTAAGGGCAATCGAGAGGGCTATGCTCGGAGTTTTCTTTCTTGATCGAATCAAGTATGATGATATCCGCAAGAGAACCAAGGTTACCGACATAGCCCGAAGAATCGCGAAACTGAAGTGGCACTGGGCAGGTCACATTACTCACAGAACAGATGATCGATGGGGCCGAAAAGTTCTGGAATAGCGACCGCATACCGGAAGACGCAGTGTTGCAAAGCCTCCAACAAGGTGGACCAATGATCCGGTGAGGGTCGCGAGTAGTCGATAGATGCGAGACATACATCTCTTTGACTGGCCTGTTGGTCTAGTGGTTAGTGACCCTGACTGCTATGCCGGAGGTCGTGGGTTCGATTCCCACCCATGACAAATGTTTGTGTAATGAGCACGATCATTTGTTCTGTGTCTGGGTGTAATTTATCTATAATATTTATGTATTTAGAAATATATAAGTATGTTTATCAGTTGTCTAGTACCCATAACACAAGCTCTGCTTAGCTTGGACCTAGATGGCGTTGTGTGATAGTTGTGGCATATTATTATTATTTATTATTATTATTATACAGGACCGGTTATTGTGGTGACACTTGGGGAGGCCTATGTCCAGCAGTGGACGTCTTTCGGCTGTTACGATAATGATGATGATGACGAGCCTACTGATACTGATAGGGCCTAAGCCCTTTTTTTAACGTTTGGAAATCCTCATAGAGTTCCTCCGCCCCGGGGTGGGCGCAGGGATCTGTCAGACTATTACTGACTAAAACTACACCGTATGCAGCCGCGCACGGCTGTTATTCCTACTCTAAAGAGGTGCGCGTGGAGGGAGGTTGCATTCTCCCTCTCCCTTTTAGCCGCCTCCTTTGCGATCATCACTTCTTCACAGAGGGTGGCAACGACGTTCCACGCGTTCTCGCTTGCAATCATAGCTAGGACTACGTTTGGAAGTGAGAGATTATCTGCGGTGCCAAATGCCACGACGAGGTCGCGGCGCTGCACTGCCCGGGCTGGGCATTCTTCAAGAGTGTGCTGCGCCGTGTTGTCGAGGCAGCTGCAATGGTGGCATCCGGGTGTCGGCTCCCGGCCTATACGGCACAGGTACTTGCCGAAGCATCCATGCCCGGCCAGTACCTGTGTCATCCGGAAAATAACGGTGCCGTGCCGTTTTTCTATCCATTCCCGCAAAACGATTAAGGCGGTAAGACCACCGCCTTAATCGCTGTTCCCACTCTACCACTAGGATCTGCGGGGCTGAGCCCTATACACCTCAACATGACGAGGCATCAGGCGCTTGCCCCACTCCAGTGCATCCCGGCGCCACCGATATAGTGTGACGCGAGACTCTAGTGTCAAAATGCCAGGGAGAGGATCCAGCCAAGAGGCTCGCCGCCTTGAAGGAGACCGTTTGGATGCATGCGGAAGAGGGTGTAGACGTACGGTATCCTCTTATCACCCTGACAGGTTGTCCGCCTACACAAGCGCTCCATAGAGCTCCATGAACCATATCATTCCAACATAGAGCCTTCTCCATGAGGTATTGAGCCCCCCTAGATTGGGCAGCAGTCGCGAGAGAGCGTTCACGGTGCCCATCAAACCAGGGGAGCCAGCTGCTGGAAATGTCGCCCAGAGTTCCACTGGTCGTCGAGGACGAGTCTTAGGTACTTCATCGTCGACTGTATATTGGATCCCGGAGATAACGCTTTTCAGGGCTCGTGGAAACACAGGACTTCGGAGTTGTGCAATGCCACCTTGAGACCCAACCGCCGCCGAAGTAAAAAACGGAACCCTTATTGCATCGCTCATGGGTCTGTCTGTCCGTCTGTCACACCACGTCTGTGGCAATTTATTAATTATTCTAATCATAGTAATTATAGGAATGATTCCGGGGTAAAAACATAATACTTAATTCTATGTAGTCCGTAAGTTAGATTATCAAAAAAAATGGACACGGATTTTTGCTTTATCAAATAATTATACAAAAAGCCGTACTAATATACAGCAACTAAAAAGTTCCAAATAAGTCACTTTCCAAGGAGTCTGATACAGTTGGTGCCAGTTATATAGTTCGTCGACTTTCATTTTTTTTTTTCAGAATATGGCGTCTCGTTGTCGCCATATTGTATTTTGATTACCGTCATGTCTTTAGTAGCAATCGGAAGATTAAGACGAATCAATTGACGTTAAAATGATCAAAAATCGGCCCACGCAATTAGTCATTAAAGTGCCACAAAGGAACAAACATACATACATACATAGGCTGATAATGATAAACACATTACCTTCCCTTGAGTCGCGCAGTCGGGTAAAAAAACTCGTTTCTAGAAACGTGTTTTTTTTGGTTTATTTTTGGGCTTAATTGTTATTATTTTAAATACACATTCTGGGAAAATTTCTACTGCGTACTTAATACGGATCGTGAGATACAGCCCGCTGACAGACGGACGGACGGCGAAGGCATAGTAATAGGGTCCCGTTGGTTACTCCTCGGGTACGGAACCCTAAAAACGTGAAATAAATATACTAAATACGGTAAATATTAATTTACCTATATCCGCGCGAGTCAAATATCAATTAGGCATTTAAAAATACGGAATATAAATAACGGCATGGTTGGCGCAGTTGCTGAGCGATTGGCTGCTGCGATGGGTGTCGCGGGTTCGATACCCGCTTGGAACAAATATTTGTATGGCCTACAGATAGTTGTTACTGGGTCTGGGTGTTTGTGTATATGAGTTTCCCGTCAAGCCCCTTATTAGCAGACACAATTAAAAAACCTATTGTCGCGTCTCCTTATGGAGACGCGAGGGGCCTGACGGATTAAGTCTGTAAACGCACCCACGATTCAGGAGAAATTCTTAGTGTGGGGCAACGTCGTTTAAATAAAAAAAAATACAATTAATTATTGCCCAACCTTGATTGTGGATATAGGTAAAGGTACGTATATAGGTCAACCTCAAAAATTAATGTGCCGTTTATAATAATAGGGCTGGATAACGACATAAATGGTACACAAAACTATTGTAATTCTACCGATACTAAATATTTCACACCTATATATGTAGTTAGGCAAGTCCTTAACAAAAGTAAGGTAAAATATGTCAACATGTTAAGGTAAAAGCAGGATAGTTGCCCCACTTTTTAAATTAATAGCTCTTAGTACAAAAAGCAAAATATTTTATTTTTGTAAAACTGACAGGTTGAACGTGACGTGCCTTCCCATAAAAAATAAAAAAAATAATGTAATCATACGGACGCATTGGGTTAACGCACCACGGTCAACTTAGTGGTAGTTGAGGACTCCTCTCGATTGATAAAATAAAATTATATGCAATTCATCGACGAAACTAGTGTAATTACAATCAAGACATCACCGCCCATGAAGCAACTATCCGGCACACCCTATATTTCCCTGAGTCACGTTAATTACTTTAATTACATTAATGTCAATTACTTTTCATACATCATAACTAAACTTATCATCATCTGCCTGCCCTTATCCCATGTTACTTGGGATCGGCGCAGCGCGTTTTTTTCTTCCATTCCGTCCTGTCAGCCGTCACGCTATCACTAACTTCCTTTTCTTTTATATCACTCCTCACACAATCCATCCATCTTTTGTTTGATCTGCCTCTCCCCCTCCATCCATTCACATTTATATTCTAACTAACCTATATAATATTATAAACTATGTACTAATAGAAATGCGAAAGCAAGTTTTTTTGTTTGTTACTTTTTCACACCTGTTTAGGTGGATTTTGCATGTGCGTTGTCAGGGGTAATAAATTCGAAATAGAGTTTCCGCGGCCTTTGGCACTCAGGCAACTGAAAGAACAGGGGTAGGTTTTAGTCAGTAAAAGTTTGTCATGCCCTACTGCTCCACCCAGAGTGGGAGAAGTCTTTGGATGATTTGCCACCCCCACAAAAAAAAGGGCACTGCAAATACATAGGGTATCTTTCATCCAGAAAAAAATACTGTTCCCGAGGGAAAGAAAAATAGCTTTCGACGGTCACAATTGCTTTAGGATGCTAAATGGCACTACATGTCTTTCGAATCATTATACTCCCGTGCGAAGCTGGGGTGTATCGCCAATTTTGTATAAATTCAAGTTCTTCCAACATAACTGACAGATGTGTAGCTGGGAGTGAGTTGCACCACTTTTTTTCCAAGCCTTTGACAGCTATTGGTCTTGCGCTTGCTGCCCCTTCGGAATGTGGGAGTGAAAGAACAGGGAATGGGAATGCATGCTATAATAAACAAAGTATTGAAATTATTCACAAAATAAAAGCAAACAAACTTTACATAATTATCTATTAAGACTGACTCATCAACAAACAGAGGATCTTCATTTAGGCAACCTTTAAAGTTAAATATAAAACTAATTCCAATTTTTCCTTAATCACATATATGCACTAACACACACTCACATTCATACACGCACACTTACATACACACACACACACATACACACCTCTACGAGATTAACGGCATACCTTCACTTCTTTGATTTGTAATAGTATAACTCTCATTTTTTTGTTTTGCGATGGTTTTTAGTAGTTTTAGTAGAGCTGTAAAAATAACTGGCTTGTAACATTGTTGCAGAGAGAGACTGATCTTCTAAGATACAGATACTAACCTAGTTTAGAGGTCAGTGTTTCAATGTATGCCTAGGGGTAGCGGATAAATTCTTAACAGAGTTACCGCACCCCTGGGCACTCAGACAGGGAAGGAAAAGGGGTGGGTTTCAGTCAGAAAGAGTCTGGACACGCCCTCCCGCTCCACCCAGAGCGGAAGATGTCATTGGATGATTTCCCATCCCGCCAAAAAAAAAACAGGGTTTCAATGTATTTTTTTTCGCGTTCCCGGCTGTCAATTGTGGATCTTTGACAGTCGTTAAGAGGGAACAGGGCCTGCGAGGAATTTACAAAATATGTATTTGAGGAAACTATTGCGATCGTGCTCCCTCAAGGCTGCTCCTGTAGAGTGCGATAGGGACAGCTGCAACTCAGCCCGATTTTATCACAAAATTTTTGACGAGATCGGCGTTTCGTATTCCCCTTTTTTCTCCTCTAAAACTGAGCCGATTTAATTATTTTGGCACCAAATTTTTAAGAAAGAGTACGTTTAGGTCCCTATTAAACGTTTTATGTTAAAACTTTTCTAATTTGTCTGGTAGTTTTCTAAGAACGGCGCTAAAAACAGGGCCATTTTTTGTTATTTTTGGAGGGTCATATTTTCTTTACTTATAGTTACTGAAAAAAAGGAAATGACAGGGACGTGTCAACAGCAGACCTTGACTTTATAAAAAAAAATGATTGCTCTAGAGGCATTATTCAGGAAGAAAAAATGGGAATACATTTGTATAGAGAATCGCAACCCCTGTTCCCTCTTAAGGGTCGTCAGAACACCGAGAGTGTGACAACCAGTCTTACCATGGGGTATCGTATTACCCAGTAACTGGGTTGTGGAGGTCAGATAGGCAGTCGCTCCATGTAAAATACTTGTATTTAGCTGCATCCGGTAAGACTGGAAGTCGACCCCAAGATAGTTGGGAAAAGGCTAGGCAGATTAATTGACTACAGTCTTCAGTCTCAGTAGGTACTCAATAACTACTTTTCGTGTGACAGTTATTTCTTCTTCGTATGTATTAATCTGTCTTGCTCACACCCGCTTCATTGAATCTTGCTAAAACGAGTAGCACATATCTAGTATTACTATCCGAAAATTCAAATTGTAGTCTTACAAGAAGATTTATCATCCATGAAAAGTAATAACTATTTCTAGTCGTATTATCTGTAGATAACAGATAATACGACTAGAAATAGTTGTCACTTTTCCAGTAGGCCTAACTTTCAGTTCGGAAACACTGCAAGAATAATGCTAACTTTACTGCGTATATTATTTTACAATGTTGAAGTATGACTTCCTTTAGTAGCTGGTATGTAATATAAAAAGGTCAAATATCTATTACATGCATAAAATTATCAATCTATATATGAGATATAAATAAGGGTAAAATCAGTAATGTACGTGATTTATTTACTGACAGACCGTGCTTAGAAAAAAACTTTTTAACAAAAAAATTAACCGACGAAAAAGAACTAAAAAGCAAAAAATAAATAAACCTTTTAAGTCTTGAGTAATGAGCTTATTTACCTACATAAAATATTAAATTTTATATAAACTAATTTTGAGTCGGCGTCAAACAACAATCTGATTATTAAATATCTAAATTTAAGTACTTACAAATGAAGAAGGCTGTAAGTAGGTAATTAATCATTTTATTAATTGGCGCCGACTCAAAATTAGTTTATATAAAATTTAATATTTTATGTAGGTAAATAAGCTCATTACTCAAGACTTAAAAGGTTTATTTATTTTTTGCTTTTTAGTTCTTTATCGTCGGTTAATTTTTTTGTTAATAAGTTTTTTATTTTATGATTTTTTGTGGCTCGCATCATCTTTTTACACTCTGAGGGTAATTTCTAATTCTTCGTCATTCCTCTTGCCACTGAGTTGATGATATAACAATCCTTCCATGAAGTTCCCAGGATATTGACCAGTTGAGGTTACCTCCAATATTGTAAAGACGTCTTTTCGTCAAAGCATATTAAGTGGTATTTGTCACTAAAACCAGTTTATATATCTGACTTCTATTGTTTAGGAAAGGTATGGTTTCCATCATCAGCTCAGTTTCATGATGTGATGGTTCCTAAATCCAAATACCTGATTCAGTTATGAAAAGTAAACAGAAACAATATTCGTGCCCAATTTTCGAGGTTCTCTCTCAATTTTTTCAGGATCCCAAGATCAGATCCTGATGTCCTTGACATGGGACTATCCTTGAGGTATACCCTATCTAAGTAAAAAAGAATCATCAAAATCGGTTCATAAATAACGGAGTGAGGGCCGAACATACATACAGAAACGCTAAACGTGCCCACAATTTTCGAGGTTTTCTCTCAATTTCATCAGGATTCCATTATCAGATCCTGACTTCCTTGACATGGGACTACCCTTGAGGTGTACCCTATCTAACAAATAAAGAATAATCAACATCGGTTCATAAATGATGGAGTGAGGGCTGAACATACATACAGAAACGCTAAACGTGCCCACAATATTCGAGGTTTTCTCTCAATTTTATCAGGATTCCACTGTCAGATCCTGACTTCCTTGACATGGGACCACCCTTGAGGTGTACTCTATCTAACAAAAAAAGAATAATCAAAATCGGTTCATAAATGACGGAGTGAGGGCTGAACATACAAAAAAAAAAAAAAAAAAAACATATACACGGTCGAATTGAGAACCTCCTCCTTTTTTTTCGTCGGTTAAAAATAAAAGGCTGCTATTTAATAACAAATAAAGACATCAGTTATTATTGCGTAACAGTAACTGGAATAACATATATCTTGTTTGAACTGTTATGGCCACCGCCGTGGGCCGTCCCGCTTAAGGTGCAAGCGCCAGGGTAGCCCGCGAAATTCAAATTTTCTTCACAAATTTAGTTCTATTTTTAACAGACTTCGAAAAAGGAGGAGGTTCTATGTTCGGCTGTATATAATATATATTTATTATGTATATCCACCGATTTCTCCGTCAGTTGTGGACCGATTTTCAAGATTCTTTTTTTTATCCGAAAGAATATACTCCCGAAGGGGTCCCATATAAATTGCTTCAGCGCTTTTTGAAAAACTGAACAAAAACGAAAAATAAGTATACGTCGATGACGTTTTGGTTTTCTCCAATTAGGAGTATGTTTAAATTCCACGTTCCATTTTATTGTTTTAGTTCTTTACAACTAAAAAGTGAAAAATAAAAAACTCTTTTACAAAAAAAAACAACCGACTTACAAAAAAGAAAATACCCTAGTGTCAAAAAACGAAGAAATAAAATGCAAACACCGACTGTCGAAATTAAAGTTATTTTTAAATTTTTAGTGTATTTACTTTTTTGGAAGTCGGTTGTTTTTAAAATTCATTCCGACCCTAGAGAGGAAAGCAATTACTATGAGTATTTCCCACCGTAGGGAGGAAAGCGGGGAAGCGGCGTTTTCCACCCGCTACTCTGATCAAACAAACACTAATTTCCGAGTATGAGAAATGAAAAATAACTTTTCATAATTAAAATATTGATAAACGCTTGATAGGTTTGCAGCATTCGCTTTAAAATAACCATTGGATATTTCATTATTTTGCCCGTCTCGTACCCGATTTGGAGGTATGTACGAGTACCTATCCAAATTCAAATTTAAATTAGTGCGAACTAAGTGTACATAATTTTAAAGAGGTTAACAATAGGTAGGTTCTTAGAACTTCGTTGCTTTTTAGGGTATTGCAATTTAAATGGTTATAAAAATAATAAAATATATACATGCCTACTCAATATTACAGATATACAGAACATTATATTAATTATTATTAATCATAAATTTTATATTACTAGCGACCCGCCCCAGCTTCGCTCAGGTACAAATTATACATATAAACCTATCCTATAAACCTTTCTCTTCAGTCACTCTATCTATTAAAAAAAACCGCATCAAAATCCGTTGCGTAGTTTTAAAGATTTAAGCATACATAGGGATATAGGGACAGAGAAAGCGACTTTGTTTTATACTATGTAGTGATATCATACTATTCTTATAATTTATAACACATTAAAGTATCACAAACATTTTAATATTCAGTAATTATTTTTCTTCAGGGAATTCTTTGACAGAGTAATATATGCCTTTTTAATCAGGAAGTCTTTCAGCTTCATTTTAAAAGTACCAATTGAGTTTAGGTTCTTAATGTCTATGGGTAACTTATTATATATTTTTATGCCCATACAAAAAAAAAATTGATATATAATGCAGTTTTTTTTTTTTTTTTTTGTGGGGTGGGAAATCATCCTATGACTTCTCCCGCTCTGGGCGGAGCGGGAGGGCGTGTCAGACTCTTGCTGACTAAAACCCACCCCTGTTCCTTCCTGCCTTTGAGTGCCCAGGGGCGAGGTAACTCTGTTTCGAATTTATCCTCAACCCCCGGGCAGGCATCGGCCATGACGGGCCCCGTCTCTTGCTGACAACTCTTTGAGGCGCGCGTGGAACACTACGCGCCGTCGACTCTCGGGCCTGGTGCTGATCGGACGGCGAGTTACCCACTACTCGCCGTCCGCAGGCCCGGGTATATATAATGCAGTGTGGGATGTTTTATTGCGTAACGTATTTTTAAGTCTACTGCTTGTTAATGTGTCATCATCATCATCATTTCAGCAGAAAGACGTCCACTGCTGGACATAGGCCTCCCATAGCGTCTCGCATCCATCGGCTACCCGCGACCCTTACCAGGTCATCGGTCCACCTTGTGGGAGGCCTTCCAACGCTGCCTCTTCCAGTACGCGGTCGCCATTCCAGAACTTTTCGGCCCCTCGATCATCTGTTCTGCGAGCAATATGCCCTGTCCACTGCCACTTCAGTTTGGCGATTCTTCGGGCTTGTCGGTAACCTTAGTTCTCTTGCGGATATCATCATTTTTGATTCTATCACGCAAGGAAACTCCGAGCATTGCCCTTTCCATTGCTCCTTGGGTGACTGTAAGCCTTCTGATGAGGCCCATTGTGAGCGACCACATTTCGGTTCGGCACTGGTCATAGACTTTCGTCTTGAGACACTGTGGTATGTGAGACAAGAAGATACCACGCAACTTCCTGAACGCCGCCCAGCCGAGTCGGACTCGACGGTTAACCTCTTTCTCCAAGTTAGCCCTACCTAACTGGACCGTTTGTCCCAGGTAGACGTACTTGTTTACAACTTCGAGTGTAGAGTCTCCGATCTTGCTAGGAGTGGGTGCTACATGCGTATTTACCATGACCTTGGTTTTGTCCATGTTCATTTTAAGACCCACTCTTTCGGAAGCTCTACTGAGGTCATCGAGCATTGTACTCAGGTCCTCCATAGTCTCAGCCATGATGACTATATCGTCGGCAAATCGAAGATGAGTGATGTACTCGCCATTGACGTTAATGCCTAGCCCTCTCCAGTCTAGAACCATTAAGATATCCTCCATTGCGGCCGTGAGCAGTTTCGGCGAAATAACGTCTCCCTGCCCCACACCCCGCTGAAGGAGGATAGGTATCGAGGTCTGGTCCTGAAGTCGGACTGACATGGTGGCGTTTTCGTACAAGCACTTCAACACCTCGATGTACTGATAGTAAATCTGGAACCTTTGAAGAGACTGCAGCATAGCCCAAGTCTCAATCGAATCGAAGGCTTTCTCGTAGTCCACAAACGCTAAGCAGAGGGGCAGATTATACTCTTCGGTCTTCTGTATAACCTGCCGCAGCGTATGTATGTGGTATACGGTGCTGAAGCATTTTCGGAATCCGGCTTGTGTATGGTGTACATAATAAAGAGTATTCTATTCTATTCTATTCTATTCTTGCTCGGGAGTCATCAAACCTGCGCGCGAGACGGTTCGTGATGACTCTGGAGAACAGCTTGCAGACACGGCTCAGAAGTGAGATGGGCCTGTAATTCTTAAGCAGAGCATTGTCGCCCTTCTTACAGAAAAGTACCACCACACTTCTGCCCCAAGCCTGTGGCGTTTTCCCCTCGAGTATGACGGAATCGAACAGTTTCTGAAGGGCCTTAAAGACCGGTTTTCCATCCGCCTTCAGAAGTTCGGCCGTGATTACGTCATCACCCGACACCTTGTTGTTCTTAAGCTGCTTCAGAGCAATCCTAATCTCATACAGGCTGACGTCCGGGATGTCTTCGGTATAGTGTCGGATCAATCTAGCTCTTGGGTCGTTAGCTAGATTCGCAGCGGATTTAGTCGTAGACGTGTATTACTGTCCGTAGAACGTCTCGATCTCTCTCAGAAGCTCCAATTTGGCGGATATGGTTCTGCCATCGTCGGTCTTCAGTTTTGTGAGCTGGCTTTGCCCATTAGATGGATCTCTTGCAAAGACCTTGGAGCCCTTATTCCACTCTATCGCGTCTTTAATCCTTTCGGTATTAAAGCGGTGGAGGTCGCTTTTTAAGGACTTAGATATCCGTCTATTGAGCTGCCGGTATTTACACGCATCGTCTGAAGACTGCAGAATCAACTCCCGCCTCTCCTTCATGAGCTTGAGAGTAGGATCAGAGAGCTTCCTGTTCTTATCGGTACGGCGAGTCTTAACGAACTTAGACCCGACCGTATGGACAGTTTTCACGAACCCATCATTGTATTTGTCCACGGAGCTCACTAGGCACTCGAAACGATTTTGAAGTTCGAGCTGAAAGCTTTCGAGGTTTTGAATTTGGATCTGTGCTGGACGGAGCGTAGACTTCATTAGTCGAGATCTTTCCAGCTTAATATTTAGATTCAATATGCCTCTTACCATGCGGTGATCACTTCCAGTTTTCACCGCGTTGATCACAGAGACATCATTGAATATGCTGCTTCTTCGTCCACATGACGAAGTCAATCTCATTTTTAGTTACACCGTCGGGGCTCTGCCAGGTCCACTTCCTGTGCTCACGCTTTCTGAAGAAGGAGTTCATCATATAGAGGCCCTCCTTCTCCATAAAACTGCCCAGTATATGTCCCCGGTAGTTCCGACGTCCAACTCTTCACCGTCTCGTTTGCCCAGTTTCGCGTTGAAGTCCCCCATGACCTCAACTTCGTCGTCGGGGTGTGTCGAGGTTGGGGCGTAAACCTGTACGACCATTAACAAATATCTTGACGATATTCTGAGTATAAGGTACGCCACCATGGTCAACACACTCGCGATCTTAACCACATTGTTCACATGGGACCTGTGGACAATAAACCCGACACCACCCTGGGACTTCTGGTCGCCCTCCCGGAAATAGAGCAGGTTACTGGATTCAAGGATGGAGAGGAGGACTCGATAGTCCTCCCCCTCTCTTTGGACTTCAGATAATCCTACAATACTCCATCGCAACCTGCTCAATTCTTCCTCAAGTTCGGTGATCTTCTCGTCAGTCCGAAGTGTTCTTGAGTAAAATGTTGCCAGGTCCAGTCGTCGGTGTTTGTTGGGGTAGCCGGATTCACTCCGCAGATTCTTTGCACCCCTTGCCTCGCCATGGCCTTGACCGCTACCGGAGTCAAGGGTAGGCAGGCTGCCGGGCACTAGGGGCCATCTTTTTGGTGTACGTTTCATTGGGGAGGTTTGCCGTAATCGCCACACTTGGCAGGCGGGTTGGTCGATCACAGTGTAGTTCTTATAATGGACGGAAAATGCTGCTGCCCATTCCCCGGTGAGTCCCTTAGTCGCCTCTTACGACACCCACGGGAAGTGATGGGGTGGTGCTATTATTTTACGTCCGACACCATACGGAACAGTTAATGTGTCATAGCTACTGATATTTAATTTAACTAAAATTGAGGCCGCGTATATAAAGAGCAGGGAATATAATTTACCATGAGGTAAATATTAATTTTCGTTACTGACAACGTTATAATTTTAGTATTTTGTTATCTCGGTAACTACATAAATACCTAAATGGCAGCTAGTAACAGGAAAACATGAAAAGTAAGACCCGTTATGGAAGAGTAGCTGGAGACAGGGCATAGCACTCTTACTTTCCAGTTTATACAGGTCCTCGTCGGAGGGTACTTTGGAAAGTAAAGACGAAAAAAGCATACCTACATATATTATAATGTAGGTATTAGCTTGTTTGTTATGAGTAACATAAATAGGGATTTGGGGGACAGGCTATCCATTAGGCGGAGTAGTCATTTCTTTTTCATGAGTCTGTTTTGAATAATCCGTCTATTTTATATAGGTACCCAAGCCATGCTTGTTAAATCATTCAGTTTCCACTGTACAATAGTTAGGTAATATTTTGTTACATAACTCTAAGCGTTCGCTGAAACAGTTTTCATCGAATTGTTTTAATTTGGACCTATACCTAACATATGCTACTATGCTCGGAGTTTCCTTGCGTGTTCGAATCAGAAAGGAAGTTATCCTCAAAATTAATGGCAATCGTGGTATAAACTTCGAGGTATAAACGTGGTATAAACTTCGAGAAAGAGGTCAACCGTCGAATACGACTCGGCTCGATTCAAATACTACAGTGTCTCAAGATGGAAGCCTATGACCAGTGCGTATTGCCAGTGATGACATATAGCACTGAAACGTAATCGCTCAAAATGTGCCTCATCAGAAGGCTTACTTACTTACTTATTAAAAATATTTCTTTATCAAAATAAAGGGTTCAGGGAGGCAATTCCAAAAATATAACTCACTAAAATGTAGAAAATAAAAAAAAATAACATACCTATTCAAAAAACCCGACTGTAAAAAAGGTTCAGGGAGGCAATTCCAAAAATATAACTTACTAAAATGTAGAAAATAAAAAAATTGGACATTTCCAAAAAACCCGACTGTAAAAAACAACAAAAGTTCCAAACAAGTCACTTTTCAAGCAGTCTGATGCAGTTGATGGCATGAAATCAATAATTTAACTAAAATAACTGCCATCAACCTCATCAGAATGACAAGTGACTTGTTTGGAACTTTATAGTTGTTTTTTTTTTATTACAGTCGGGTTTTTTGAAAATATTCAATTTTTTTTTAGCTAATACAATGTAAACAAGAGCCCTCTTTGATGGGCTGCACCGGAATACCTCTTCAAACAATAGAATATTTTATATTTTAATATTCTAGTTCATCATTCGAATTACTCTTCAAATATCGAACAGCATCAGCCATCAGCGCCGGGTTCACATGTGTCGCAATTATTATCATGTGTGGCATGGCATTAAGCCTTATAGGCTGACGTTATATAGCGTGATGTTCAAAACAAGTTATTTTTATGAAATAATATATTTACCGTGACTGATTTGAGTGAGTAGGTGCGTAATAACAATTCCATAACGAAATAATTTAAGGTAATAATTAATGATAAAAGATTACCATGTATGACACTGCTATGAAAACACATCAGTCGAAACTAAACCATGAGTAATTAACAGTAACTAATTGGAGTTACCGTAATGAATGCCAAAATAAACGGTTTGGGCTCGACTCGCCCCTTGGATCTTGCCCCTAATTGCCTAAGTCTATCTACTCGCCCCCTTGAATATTAGATACCCCAAATCGCCCCCGATTGTTAGTAAGTTTAAAGTACTGTCAGCACTCTTAAGTTTTTAAATATAGACGTTTTAAAATTCAACTGTCCTAATTGTTTATTTATTAGTTCTACCAGAAAAGCAGGAATGAACTGGAACTAGGACTTAAACTTCTATCGATATATAATGAACACACAACTTAGTGAGATCGTTTAGGCGTCCATTTTCTATTCATTTCTGTCACCCTGGTACTTTCCAAAACAACAAATGATTCAATTTCAAAACCTGTATTTTTACCATTATTGAGCTAAGTAGTAAGTCGCTTAAGCACCTAGATCCAGTTAATTTCTGCTTCCCTGGTAGTTGTAATAAGTAAACAAATAGGACAGTTGAATTTTAAAACATCTGCCGATTTATTACGAATCTTTCATGCTCTTCTTAATGTTTCATCGTTGGTGCGTTTCGTGTAATACCCAGGTGAGATTACAGATAGAGTTATTAAATAATCAAACATGGCGTTATTTATAATGTGTGAACTTTTGAAGTGAAAACTTCTTTAGTAGCGTTGAGCACTTTTCTTGGGATGGGTATAAAATGTTACACTCGCGTCAGGACACGTGACCTGATCGGAAAATCGTAAGACGATTCCAAAATATTAATAAATTTACAACGTTAATGTTCAAGTTTTCAGTTCTGCCGGCACAGCCGGAGTGCAACCCGTTGTTTTTTTTGTCTAACCATACCTTTTTGGTTCAATTTGAAAGGAAGTGCCGCAAGGGGCAAATCGATACTCTAAAATAATAATTTAAATATCAATTTACAACTCGCCCCTTCGTAAGGGGTGAGTCACTACACCAAAATAATAAAAATCGGGGTGAGTGGAACATTTTAATTGAAAGGGGCAAGAGCCAAGGGGCGAGCCGAGCCCACACCATAAAAACAAAACCAAACTCAAAACTATACAGGGTGTAACGGAAAGGTGTAAGGGAAAGGTGTGGTCATATTTTAAGAACTGCATCTGCCCATCGATTTGAACAATTTTCTTCAAGAAAACCAGAGGAATTTTTCTAAACTAAAATTTTACCTTCCATACAAATATTGATCAGCTGATGACAACTTTGTTCCAATTTTTTATTTGGGAATTTTCAATTTTTTCTTAGAGAAAGTTGTTCATTTCCATTGGCAGAACCGGTTCTTAAAATATTACCACACCTTTCCGTTACACCCTGTATAAAATAGTCCAAGATCCCAAAGCCGCCAGACATTACTTACTTTCTGATTAATCGAAGTGGGATTGCATGCATCGCATACCTAAGAACTTGGGCCGACAGGCAAATTTATTTTTTGCTTTCATGTAAGTCATATTTGAAAAACCAAACAAAGCGTTCAGCATCCTCTCAAATCATCACTGACTTTCATTAATTACTCCTATTAAATAAATTACTATGCCCAGATTTCGGCCTTGTGAATAGGATCTCAGTCAAGGTGGCGACAAGCCCTTGGACTGTTATAATAACTAATTAGATGTTAAAATATTATTTGATTGAGAATTATTTAACTATATTCTACAAAACATGACTAGAAGAAAATCAGCACTCAAACTTAAAGAAAAATGAATAATGTATATTACATATATTTAACGAAAACTAGTTTGTATGCGTACGTTCAAAGTAAATACAAACACTACTCAATCCTACAAGTTTCGTTAATCAGAAAATATCTCTGGTCGCCTTCGGATTTCCATCTAAAACGAAGATAGCCACAATCGTACTTTTCGAAAATCCTGACCAACAATTTAAAATTATGATTCAAAGTATTAGTAACAAACAACATCTTCAAGAAGCTTTCATCAACAATACTCAATACTTTTATTGCATTCGACATGTCTTTTGAATTGTATTTTGAATTGTATTTGGAATTGTATTTGGAATTGTATTTGGAGTTGTATTTTAAATTGTATTTTGAATTGTATTTTTAAATTGTATTCTTAATTGTATTTTTTAATTGGGTTATTGTTATTTTAATTGTAATTTAATTTGTTTTTTCATTAGTATTTCAAATTGTATTTTGTGGTAGTAACATTGCTTTGGCGTTATGCTGTTAAGGTGTTATTTACGTAATTTTTAATAAATAAATAAAATAAATAAATGTAGGTATTCTTAGATGGTAAACTTATACGTAGATCACATGGATTGTCAGGCACAGCAAAATAACTGAGTTTGGAGAGAGGAAGCATTTGTTATTTATATAACATTACTTAGTAAACTAATACTTAATTATTTTCTAAGATAAACTAATTGCTTTAATATTAAACATAAATAAGTCTTCATTGAAGATATGCAATAAACAATACGATATACAAGCAAGATAATATATATACGATATATAGCAAGACCTGAGTAACCAAAAATAGTTATTAGAAACTCTACAATGTGTATCTAAAACTGCATATCTTTAAATGGTAAGGACCTCTAGGTCCTTGTACCTCATACACTCATCGGAGACTCTAAACTTGAATTTGTTGATGATTCTGTTTCTCTTGGACAGACGGTCCAGTTAGATTGGTTTAATTTCAAGGCAGAGGTCAATCGTCAAATCTGTCTTGACTTGACGGCCGCCGAGCAGCTGCGTAATATCTTTTCGTCTCATATACCTTAATTATATATAGCCGTACTTGTTGCCAGTGGCCTCATTTGAAGATTAAGTCACCCAAAGAGCAATGGAGAAGATCAGAAATGAAAATATGCGCCGGAAAACCAAGGTAACCGGCGTAGCCCGAAGAATTATCGAACAAGCCGAAAGGTTCTGATGTGGCGATCACGAACCGGAAAACGCAGCATTGAAAGATATATCGTGGACCGTGCAAGATTTTTGAAAGATTGAAAGAGGTTTGTAAGATTGCCAGATGGAATTAGGACGGCTGTTAAGCCGATAGGTGCGAGTGTTTTATGAATTATAAATGATTTTCTTTATGTAAATAGGTTTTAACAGCACCTTTACAGATCAACATTTTTTTGTCAGATTTAGCAAGACGAGGCTGGTGTTTCCTAGCTGAGACCCTGAGAATTCTGAGAAGAAGCACCGAAATAAACTCAGAGGTCACAGTCTCTTTTAAAAAATCCTCCATTCCTTCCAACGGTCACGATCTTTTGGTTCTTCTTTCCAATTCTTAAGGAAGTATATTTTTTATTATATGTCTTTTACAGCGCAGGGCCCCTGGCTGGCTGGCTAGCCTGGACCTTTGAAAGACATGCCAGGGACAGAAGCCACGCAAACCGATCTCCGGCCATCGTAGGCGCGGGTTTACGGATGACGGGTAGTGGGTAGCTCGCCGTCTGATAAAGACCAGGCCCGAGAGTCGACGGCGCGTAGTGTTCCACGCGCGCCTCAAATAGATGTCAGAAGTACCTGATGGGGCCCGGTAGGGCAGATGCCTGCCTGGGGCCAGAGATAAATTCAAAATAGAGTTACCGCGGCCCCTGGGCACACAGGCAACGGAACAAGGATGGTTTTTAGTCAGTAAAAGTCTGACACACCCGCCCGCTTCACCCAGAGCGGGAGAAGTCATTGGATGGTATCCAGCCCTCCAAAAAAAAACCAACTCGCAAAGGTCCCTTTTGACATATTTAAATGAAAAGTGACACCAACCTGCGATTTTCCCTGTATGCACCACGCAAAAGTAACCAAGGATTTCCCCCCGTTGTTGTAGAACTATTGCTGAATAAAGAGCTGAAAGATATAAGGCTATAGTTTGAGGGTTAAGTGAATTTGTTATCTAAAGCCATGGGAGGCCTATTGGACCCTGCCTGACCACTGTTGATAAACACGGCTGTAAAATGGCAGGGGATGACTAGCACACTCAATAAATAGGCCCCCAAAAACGAACACTAGGGCTTTAGTGACGTAGCGCCAATGAGACAACATATCCTGTGGTGCTTGAGGAGTGGACCGGTATTTCATGGCTTTCGCAACAATCCCAGAACCCGGAAGACGGTCATGTTCTTACCAGCCCTTACTGGAAAACTATTTTCCACCGAGCACGATTGCTCTTGCAAATCTCTACGAGAGCCAGCCAATAAAGGCAAGAAAGAGCTGGGAGCTCTATTCCTCGTCATTGTTCACTACAGCCAGCCAATAAAATCAAGGCGGAGATGAGGAACAAAATCTCTCTCGATCTTGACTGTAATGCCGGGATTGTCCTGATAGTCGTGGTATACCTCTCTACTCCGTAAGCACCTCTGAAAATATTGCCTCCTTGTTGCAAGGTCACACTACGTGCTAGCGCTAGCAACCGTTTTTGGGGACCCATTAGTGGCAGCTCAGAAAATGTTGCTTCCTTGTTGCTAGGTCACACTACATGCTAGCGCTAGCGACGGTTTTTGGGGACTTACTGTGTGTGCAAGTCACCCCCTGCCTTATTTATCGATGTACTATATGATTGTTCAGGCAGGGGCAATAAATAGTCTTTACATAGTTCTTGGTAACCAGTCCACTTTAGCCTCGCAAAACCACAGCCCAATACCTTTGTTTTCCATATCTTGCAGTAGTTTCACATCAACCATGAGTTGTCCTTGGATGCACTTGTATAGCGCTTACAAGGATAATAATCGGTTGGTGTCCCATTTCATAAAAAAGCCTCTAAGGGGTTTCAGGCTTTCGTACGTCTTCTAAAGGTCCGGGACCCCAGGTCGCGAGAAATTTTAAGGGTGCAAATAATAATCAATTTTTTCACCAAAAATAATATAGTGGATTGCATAATACACATACAGGCTAGTAAATTGGGTGGCATCCGAAGAAGGATGAGTACTGTATCTCAGGATACAGCGCCAGACCTGAATAGTTTTAAGTGGCTTTAATAAGATAGGTTGAATTGGGCTATAATAGAAAGGTGAGAAAACATTTCTGAAGAACTACGACCCATTTCACTTCCGACATATACTTTAAGCTGTTAAAAGACTCTTGACGAATTGCAGGTGCCAGAACAAGCCAGTTTTCAGAAAGACTTTAGTAACGTGATCGTGAATAATACTGGACAAATTGTACAAAAGACCGAAGAGTACTGTAAGTCGCATCAGTGGACTTCGAAAACTCCATTGAAATATAAATAGTTCTAGATTCTCTGCAACGATTTCGAATACAAAACAATAGACTGGCGTTAAAACCAAGTGTTGAGATGCTTTTTTGACGCTGCCACAATAACTGTCCAGATTAAGGATAAGAAAACCAGCCCCATCCAACTGCGTAGAGGTGTGAGGCAGAAGATTGCTGGACTGCACTGAACAGGGTATCAACGAGACCGGCGTATACATCCATATCTTCACTTTGTCTTCAACATCGTTATAATGGCAGAGTTGCTGGAACAGTTAGGACAAATGCTGCACTGCCTAATACCATATAATGCCTGAGCATTCGCGCCGAGACCAACCCGCTGCGAAGTTTACCTTCGTCTTGTATAAATTCATTTGGACAATTCTCGTATCTCACTGTGTACGATCAACATCGAAGTTGTTAAGTTTAGGGATACTTCGTAGCGGGAGACTACGAAGTATCCTCCAGTGTTTGAAGAGTAAGGTCTTTAACCAATGTATCCTGCCCATTATGACATACGGTACCGAAACGAAGATACATACAGTAGTGATGTTCCACAAATGTATATGTTACCCTCAAAGTCCGAAAACGCTCATTGAGCGAAAAAATTGCTCACAACGGGTTGTGGTCAATGTAGAAAATCCACATCGCAAAATTCGTATTATGGTTCTTATGAAAAAGCTCACAACGCGTTGTGGTTACTGTAAAACATCCACATTGTGAAATTTGTGTTATGGTTCTTATGAAAAAGCTCACAACGCGTTGTGGTCACTGTAAAACATCCACATTGCGAAATTTAATTTAATTGATTAGTTTGGTTTGGATGGAGGAGGAGGAGCTCGTGGCTAAAGTAATAACAGCCGCACGGGTCGATCTGTCAGGTTAAGCTACGCTTGCCGGGGTTGGTCCATGGATGGGTGACCATCTTTACATACCGAGACTCCTCCGTGCCTCGGAAAAGCACGTTAAGCCGTTGGTCCCGGCTGTCAATTGTGGATCTTTGACAGTCGTTACGGGTCGTCAGAAGCCCGAAAGTCTGACATCCAGTCTTACCAAGGGGTATCGTATTGCCCAGTGACTGGGTTGTGGAGGGCAGATAGGCAGTCGCTCCATGTAAAATACTGGTATTCAGCTGCATCCGGTTCGACTGGAAGCCGACCCCAAGATAGTTGGGCAAAGGCTAGGCAGATGATGATGGTTTGGTTTGGATGAATTGGTTAAAGACCTGACTCTCCAAACATTGGAGGATACTTCGTAGTCTCCCTCTACGAAGTATCCCAAATGCTGCCCGACCTATCCAAATTCTTCTTGCTCAAAGTTAAAAGAGCTAGATGACTTCTGAAAGATAGTCATATACATATTATATACTTCACAACTTCGATGTTGAACGTACACAGTGAGATACGGGAATAGGTCAAATGAATTTATACAAGACGAAGGTATACTTCGCAGCGGGTCGGTCTCGGCGCGAATGCACAGGCATTATATATTATTAGGCAATGCAGCATTTGTCCTAATTGTTCCAGCGACTCTGCCAGTATAACGATGTCGAAGGTGAAGCGAAGATGTGGGATGTATACACGCCGTTCTCGTTGATCCCTTGTTCAGTCCAGTCCAGTATTCCTCTGCGTCAACACGTCGTGAGCGTTTTCATAAGAACCATAACACGAATTTCGCAATGTGGATTTTACAGTGACAACAACGCGTTGTGAGCTATTTACCCAACTGTCCCAGAAGGAGGGTAATGTTTTTTCGCTCATTACGCTTTCGTTTTCAGTTTTTCAGCACGGCAGGTACGGCTACTCAGCGAGCTATGCTTGGGATTTCTTTTAAGAATAAGATCCAAATCCGATTATCTGAAAAAGAAGTCACTGGCGTAGCTTGCAAATTTGGCGAACTGAAGGGGTAGTGGGCTTGGCCATGTGACTGTGTATCGGCAGCACCAAACGTAGCGTGAGACATCCCCCCAGCTATATGGAGCGATGACCATAAAAAGGTGGCTGGGACAGACTAATTGCGAAAGGTGCAGGACCGAGTATTGTGGTGCAGTTCGTAAAAGCCTACGTCCGTTGTCCAGCTGAGGACTGAGTTGATTGAAGTTTTTAAAGTTGATTTTGGACGATGCGTAACAAATTTTAGTTGAAATTTTTTTAAACTATTGTTAACTATAAGACAAGTTTTATTTTATTCTTACTTTTATTTTTACCACACACGCCGATCCCGCCGATGATGCCGCCGCCACCGACTAATTAAACGTCAGTTAGAAAGGAATCGGCGCACACCTCTAGTGCTGCCTGCGATTTAAACGCACACAAAGACATTATCCAGGAAAATTGTGTTAATATAAATGAATGGGTAAAATTTAATCTACTTAGTAACAGTAGGTACATCAACCGCGACAGTTGTTGTAGAAGACACAGTTTTTGTACTTTTCATTATATTTAAATACGGAAATGATTCGAGAGTTAATTATGTTCAAAATTTTGCTAATACTTACATCGAGTATCAACGCTTTTAATAATTTTCAAACATCAAGCATTGGTATAAAGAATTATTTGAATAAATGCTGCCCATTGGGGACGTATCTGTATAGGAAGAAATGTGTGACTAACAATACCACGCTTACTTTTTCTGAGATAAAAATATACGACGAGAAAATGAACCCCACAGAAAAGTCATTTGACGACCTATTTACACTTATACCAAACAAAATCGCAAATCAAACATTTAGAAGAAAAGCTTATGACGTCATCGGTGTGGATTACAACGTGTATCTTACTGAGGTACGATTTTTGGTTTTTTTACACTAGATTTAAATTAATTAATCAAACATTTTTGACTGCATGAAACAAAGAAGTCCCTAACCTTTTTTGTAGCGGAATACTCTGTGTTTTTTTTCTGCTGGAACAATATTGTTACTAACATTTGGATTTTACATGTATTTTTTATTTGTATAAATGTTACGGTCCTAACGATAAATGCACTTGGTATTAATAATACCGGTAACCGGTTATACTATCACTATTTAAATACAACTACACTATTTGATTACATTGATATAGAATGTGAAGATAATCGTTTAACACGTTTTTTACTAACCAATTTCGAAAAAACGAGGTTCTTTGTTCAACTGTATATAAATATAATTATATATTTTTTTATGTATGTCCACTGTTTCTCTGTCAGTTGTGAACCGATTTTTAACCGACTTTCGAAAAAGGAGGAGGTTCTATGTTCGACTGTACGTATGTTTTTTTTTATTTTTTTATGTATGTCCGCCGATTTCTCCGTCAGTTGTGGACAGATTTTCAAAATTCTTTTTTTAACCGAAAGAATATACTCCCGAGGTGGTCCCATTTTAATTTTATCGAAATTGCTTCAGCGCTTTTTGAGAAAATGAACAAAAACGAAAAATACGTTTACCTCGATGACGTTTTGGTGTTCTCCAAATGTTTAAATTCCACGTTCCATGTTATTGGGGTTTTTAGTTCTGGGGTATAACAACTAAAAAGTGAAACATAAAAAACTTTTTTAACAAAAAAAACAATCGACTTCCAAAAAAAAAAAAACTAAAAATTAATAAATAACTTTAATTTCGGAAGTCGGTGTCAAATAACGAAGAAGTAATACAAACACCGACTTCCGAAATTAAAGTTATTTATTAATTTTTAGTTTATTTTTTTGGAAGTCGGTTGTTTGTTTTGTTACTAAAATTATTTTTTTGTCCGAAATAATTTTATACATATGATACTCCAAAGGTCCCATATTTATATTTTTTTCTAAATTGCTTCAGCGCTTTTTGAAAAAATCAACAAAAACAATCCCTCTAATTATAAATTTGTTCAAATTCCATGTACCATGTTATTATGTTTATCAATTCGGCTTTTATATTACTTTTATATTTAATTTTAGTTCTGGGGTATATAAGAAGCAAAAAGTGTTTTTTTTACAACGAATACAATCGACTTCCGAAAATAAAAATACATTAAAAATTTTAAAATAATTGTAACTTCGGAAGTCGGTTTCAAATAACGAAGAAATAAAATACAATTACCGACTTCCGAAATTAAAGTTAGTTTTAATTTTTTTGTGTATTTTCATTTTTGGAATTCGGTTGTGTTTTATAATTATTTTTTTTTATTAATAACTTCCTAACGTGTTAGGTTAAAGTCGATGGCTGCAAAGTAGAAAAAGACATCTATAAAATCGCGATTTTACAGGAGAGCACATTTAGTAAAAAAATCTGACGTTTTTTAGAGTTATGGTCCGATTATCATGAAATTGTATGATGCATTAAAATAACTTTCTTTACTATTTTTCTTATTTATAACAGAATTAATCACTCGATCGTTGTTTTACTGAAATAATGTAGATGTACTTTTTTATTCTGAAAAATCTTCCATGTAGAACAAGACGTGTGCAGGTATATCCGTTTCTAACGTTACCTATAATATCGAATAACTGAAAAAATAAAATCCAGTAATACTTTTATGGATATTTAAAGATAATCTAAGCAACATGAAATCAATATTCCCCTTTTTTTGACCATATTTTGTATGTCTTTAGTTACTTTGCATTTATCAATTAACACATTTCAATGAGTTTTTTACCACCAGACTTCATCTATTTATATCAGTTAAAGCATTTATTTAGTTCTAAAATCACGCAAAATATTAATTAAAAATGTATTATATTACTGTTTTATTTATTCGCAATAGACATTTCTTAAGTAAAATAACGGAACTGAACAAAAAACTGTACGTCTTTAAGTATTTCACTAGAAACCTATTATAAAAGAAAATAAAAGATATGATCAAAGTTCAAAGTTTTTAGAAAGAGTTTTTCCTTTAAAAACTCTTTCTTAAAACTTTTTTACAAAAAAATAGAACCGATTTCCAAAAAACCGGCCAAGAGCGAGTCGGATTCCCACGTAAAGGAATCCGAAAAAATCATGATTTTTCAGGTTTTTTTTAAACTGTATATTTGTTATAGGTTTTTCTGTAACCTTTATGTTAAGAATTACCTTTTGTATTTTTTTCAAATATTTAGGCTCACTAGTTTCGGAGATAAGGGGGGATAGTCATTTTTCATTTGTTTTCTTACATTTTAAAATTAAAAAATATATATATATTTGAGACCCCTTACAGTTACCCTTGGTACAGTTTGACTTTTTTTTTCCGATTTGCACCCCTGAAGTGTGCATCGCCCAGAGGACACGGTGGAGCATACGGTGGAGGTCTGCCCCGCTTGGGCGGAACACCACCGCGTCCTCGTGGATGCGATAGGTGGCGGCGACCTCTCGCGCCCGGCCCTGATTCAGGCCATGGTACGGAGCGAGAGGGAATGAGAGGCAGTCTCCGCCTTCTACGAAGATGTAATTCTCGTGAAGGCGGAGGCGGGACGCGTGAGGGAAGCTCGTCGGAGCGGACCTCGCGGCCCCGGCCGCTACCACCGCAGAAGAGGTACTGGGCGTACCAGGCGTAGGACGTCGCGAGACGATTTCCGGCCACCGTGGACCCGGGCCTGCGGACGGCGAGCAGTGGGTAGCTCGCCGTTCGATCAGCACCAGGCCCGTGAGTCGACGGCGCGTAGTGTTCCACACGCGCCTCAAAGAGATGTAGTCAGCCACCACTGACGGGGCCCATCGTGGCCGGTGCCTGCATGCCTAGGGGTAGCGGATAAATTCTAAAAATGAGTTACCGCACCCCTGGGCACTCAGGCAGGGAAGGAACAGGGGTGGGTTTTAGTCAGTAAGAGTCTGACACGCCCTCCCGCTCCACCCAGAGCGGGAGAAGTCATTGCTTGATTTCCCACCCCACAAAAAAAAAAAACCCCCTAAAGTGTCCCCCACATTCCAAATTCATTAATTTACGTCACACGTCCGTATTTGGTTCACCAAAACGTGAGTACTAAATTTCAGCTTAATAAGTCTAGTAGATTCGGAGCAAATGGACTGTGAAAGATGGACAGACGGACAGACAGACAAACGAGTGATCCTATAAGGATTCCGTTTTTCATTCGGACTTTCGGAACCCTAAAAGTTAAAAAAAAAGTGAAAAATAACTTTAATTTCGGAAGTCGGTGTTTCTGGTTTTGTTTTTTCGTTTTTTGACACCGCACGCCGCTCGCTGCCGCCCTTACGCTCGACCTTACCTGTCCGTGTCCAAACAAATTTTGTAAATAACTAGCTGACCGTCGTCCGCCTACGCCTGCGAATCAATAAATATAGTGTAAAATTATATTAGTTCAGTTAATTACATTGAAATGAATGTAATTCACGTGCCAAAATCGAAATAATTCGTGTAGTATTGTAGCACTACTTTTTGTTAAATTATTTGCTTGATGAGATGCACTCGGATTGATTCCCTTCATTGAAGGACGTTGTGGTAAACGAAAGTTTTCGTCATGTGGCATCTCAGAGCAGGCTTTAACAAATCGAAAAAAAAAAACTGGTCAGTGTGGTCGCTGGCGGTGCTTTTTTTTTTAAACCTTTCCGCACACTAGGAATTACTCCTGTATCGTAGGTGAGTTCACAAATATGTATACTCACATACACAAAACACCCAGACCCGGAACAACTATCTGTAGGTCATACAAATATTTGTTCCTTGCGGGAATCGAACCCGCGACACGCAGCGCAGCAGCCGAACGCTCAACCACTGCGACCATTCTCCAGATGCACCACCAAATGTACAACAGTGGGAGGACGTTCATAAATTGGGAATGAGAATATACGCCAAATCGCCTCATTGCAGCTCACATAACGACCAACTTGATAGTGCGTGATTTCATTGTAAATACTAGAAATCTGAACGCCAAAACCGACATAAATATCGCTAACTATCGTGACATATATTTGGAAATGCATTTAATGGGTAAAGTAATAAAAGCCGCATGGGTCGATCCATCAGGTTAAGCTACGCTTGCCGGGGTTGGTCCATGGATGGGTGATCATCTTTACATATCGAGACTCCTCCGTGCCTCGAAAAGCACTATTAGCCCATGGTCCCGGGCTGTCAATCGTGAACCTTTGACAGTCTTTACGAGCTGTCAGAAGCCCGAAAGTCTGACAGCCAGTCTTATCAAAGAGTATCGTATTACCCAGTAACTGGGTTGTGGAGGTCACATAGGCAGTCACTCCATGTAAAATACTGGTATTCAGCTGCATCCGGTTACACTGGAAGCCGACCCCAAGATAGTTGGGCAAAGGCTAGGCGGATTGATTTATTGCAAATTTGATGCTTGATGAACTTTTGATGGATTTCACTGAATTGCAATATTCCACTTTGCAATGTGCTTTGAATGATTTGGTAAGTAGTGGTCACTACGGAACAATCCAAGCGTTATCGACCACGAAGTCGTTTCCTTTCTTTGAAATAACTTTTCGTTCCATAAAAAATGTACAAGAAAATGAATTTTCTTCATATTTTTTATTCGTGAATTTTTCCGAGTTTTTATTAGTTATTCTGCTATTCGGAGCGGAGACAAATCCAACAAATCGAAGATCATTAAAATTGTTCCAGCCATTCTTAAGTTATGAATGATGTAACTAAATCGACTTTGTTTTATATATATTATAGATTAATAAAGGCTCTACAAATTTTTTCTGAGCTACTACGAGGGCGGGTCAATAAGTCCGTGACTTTTTGAATTTCTGACCTCTTTACTGAAAAAGCAACACTACTCCTGTCAACAGGCATCTGTCAGTTGACTCCTGTAAAAATTTGAACTTGCTGCGTCAGTTAGTTTGTGTTTGACAGCTATCTTTATCAGACTACCCAGTAATTTGAGGAAAAAATGGAAAAAAGTGAATTTCGTGTGCTTATTAAGCATTATTTTTTGCGAAAAAAAACCATTACCGAGACCAAGGCTAAGCTTGATAAATACTACGGGGACTCTGCACCATCGATTTCAATGGTAAAAAGTGGTTTACTGAATTTCGTTGTGGCCGTACAAGCACTGAAGATGCCAAACGTCCTGGACGCCCAGTTGAGGTCTCTTCACCCGAAACAATCGAAAAAATTCACGATATGGTGTTGGCCGACCGAAGATTGAAAGTGCAAGAGATTGTGGAAGCCGTAGGTATCTCGCATGGCTCAGTGGTTTCAATTTTGAATGATCACTTGGGCATGAGGGCCGCGTTTGCTCACAGTCGACCACAAACGCAATCGTGTAACAACTTCACAGGAAGGTTTGGCGTTGTTTAATCGCAATATGGAGGAGTTTTTGCGCCGTTTTGTAACCGTGGACGAAACATGGATCCATCACAACACACCAGAGACCAAACAACAGTCAAAACAGTGGGTTTCTAAGGGTGAATCGGCGCCAAAGAAGGCCAAGGTGGGTTTGTCAGCCAATAAAGTTATGGCGACTGTTTTTTGGGATGCACGCGGGATAATCCACATTGACTACCTTCAAAAGGGAAGAACAATCAATGGGGAATATTATGCCAACTTATTGGACCGATTTAATGACGATTTGAAAAAAAACCGACCTCATATGGCCAAGAAAACGTTCTTTTCCACCAAGACAATGCAAGGGTGCATACATGTGTAGTTGCCATGGCAAAAATCCATGAATTGGGCTATGAATTGCTCCCTCATCCACCCTATTCTCCAGATTTGGCTCCGAGTGACTATTTCTTGTTCCCAAACCTGAAGAAATGGCTTGGTGGAAAAAGATTTGACTCCAATGATGAAGTCATCTCGCAAACAAAGGCCTATTTTGAGGACCTCGACAAATCATATTTTTTGGAAGGGATAAAAAAATTGGAGAAGCGTTGGACAAAGTGTATAGAGCTCAAGGGAGACTACGTTGAAAAATAAAATGATTTATTTATCAAAAAATCTGTGTTTTATTCCAAAAGTCACGGACTTATTGACCCGCCCTCGTATTACGATAAGTAAGTTTTATCGTAATACGAGGGCGTTTGGCTGAAAAATGTAAAAACATCCATTTTTTCAAACTTTGACTTAATTTTTTTTTTTATTTTAGATGTGATTTCAATGAGGACTTTTCACATTTCATTTATAATGGTGTTTTAAACACAATTACAAAACAATTTTCAGCTCTATGCGAATAACTGTAACCTCGAATGTCTATTTTGACCGGACCATAAATTCGGAATCAAGTGACGGTAAACTTAAGAGCCTACCTCCGCATAAGTGGCGCCCTCATTGAATAAAAAAATTGTATCTTAGCATAGAAAATAAAGATGAAAGAATCCTATGATGCGTTTGTTACAAAGAGGATATAATATTTTTACGTCGTTGAAACAGGACTCAAAGTGTTTCGTATCCAAAGTAGTAAGCAAAAGTACCAGAAACGGCCGTTTTTTACACTTTTGCTTACTACTTTGGATACGAAACACTTTGAGTCCTGTTTTAACAACATAAAAATACCTTATCCTATTTGTAACAAATGCAACATACGATTCTTTTATTTTTATTTTCTACGCTTTGCTACGATTTTTTATTCAATGAGGGCGCCACTTGGCGGCTATATACGCCTTAAGTAACAGTAAGGACTCTGCACACGTCTTGTTGGTGTAAACTGTTGGTGTAGAAAGCAAAATACAAGTCTATTTAAGGAAGTCATAGTAAATTTCCTTAAAAAAAAGTTAGAGTTTCCGTACAAAGTTATCATCAGCTAATCAAAATTATTAAAGGAGATCGAATTTTTTTTTCCCAATTTACTATGACTTACTTGAAGAAATTTGTTCATTTCTGTGGGTAGAAGCAGTATTTAAAATAAATGATAACGTATTTTCGTTTCTCCCTGTATATTAATAAATAGGCATATTGTTCTCAGACCAGCAGGTGTATTCGCAAACTCAGTGGATATCAATTTTATAGGCACTTTGCAGTACATTGCTCGGTGTACATTTTTGTTTTCCTATACGTCAAAGCAGCAATGTACTGCATAGTGTCTATCAAATTGATGTCAACTGAGTTAGCGAATACACCTGCCGATGATCGATGTTGCTGCAAAAATACTGCGCAACTTGGCTCAAAAGTCACGTTATTGTTTTCAGAGTGGAATTCTTCAATTGGAGCTTCCGAATGCGTACAACCGATGGATTCTAATACCGACAGACAATTACTGCGTGGAATACCGCAGTATGAAGGATTCTGAGGAGCTCAGGCTGCGTTTTTGGGCAATATTCCCTGGAGGAGGTTTCGTTCGGAGTGACACGTCCACACAAGTAGCTCATTACTTAAAATACGGTAAGACAGAATTAATTATTTTATCATGTCGTAATACAGGCGTAACCTGTGGGCTGTTAGAGTATCTTTTCTATCTCTACATCAAAAACCACAAAGAAAGTCAAAGTCACTTTCCGCGTCTGTCCGTGTCATCACCGCTAACTCCTCCTACACCATGCAATGGCTTTTTATAACCGACTTCGAAAAAGGAGGAGGTTCTAGGACTGTATGTACCTATGTTTTTTTTTTTAATTTATGTATGTCCACCGATTTCTCTGTCAATTGTGGACCAATTTTCAAAATTATTTTTTTATCTGAAAGAATATACTCCCGAGATGGTTCCATATAATTTTTTATCATAATTGCTTCAGCGCTTTTTGAAAAACTGAACAAAAACGAAAAATTACGAGTACCAATTTATTGGGGTTTTTAGTTCTGGGGTATAACAGCTAAAAAGTGAAAAATAAAAACTTTTTTACAAAAAAAAAAACAACCGACTTCCAAAAACGAAAATACACCAAAAATTAAAAAATAACTTTAATTTCGGAAGTCGGTGTCAAAAAACGAAGAAATGAAATACAAACACCGACTTCCGAAATTAAAGTTATTTTCTTTAATTTTTGTAGTATTTTTCATTAAACAGAAAGAGCGATAAACGAGGTAGGTTTTCGTGTACAATTTGTACCCGTGTGGAGCCGGGGCGGGTCGCTAGTGTACCTTATACCTTTAACTAACTACTAACATAGAAATATAATATCTACTAACACTATCGATAAGGGTTAAGACTGTTAGCAAAATCATATTGTTTTGTATGTCGTTAATTTGTGGCAAATAAATACTTTTTCTTTCTTTCTTCTTTCTAACTAGGTACATATACTTCTATATTGTCTTATTCTGCCTCACCGTGGGTACTCCCATGGTAAATTTTATTTGTTATTGTAACCAGTATTGTATCCACATTTTACCCGTTCTTAAGCTGCATATACACTTGTTTTATTTTTATTTTTGGCTGTGTGGGAAATCATCCAATGACATCTCCCGCTCTGGGTGGAGCGGGAGGGTGTGTCAGACTCTTACCGACTAAAACCCACCCCTGTTCCTTCCCTGCCTGAGTACCCAGGGGAGCGGTAACTCTGTTAAGAATTTATCCGCTACCCCTAGGCATGAAATTTGCATGTTACTTGAAAAAATCGGCGGCGAAGTGCCAATAACTCCTAACGTCGAAGTCAAGAATTTACACAAACTGGAATAGGTAAATCTTGAGAAGTTTCATGTATTTGTTTATTGAGAATAATAATACCTTAAGCATTAATTGTTATGTAATAACACTGTAATAACATCAATCTATATTCTATGATAGTGTATTAGATATTCGGTTAGGTTAGTGAGGAAATGCCATAAAATGGACATATTAGTTTAGTTGGGAGGTACTCGTATTTTCACGTTTTGATTTAGTGCAGTTGCTACTAAAAACACACTTCGAAAATTTCACTAAAATATGCGTCAAATGCCTTTAAATTCAAAGCTATAAAATGATTTTTCTCGAAAAGTGACAATAACCAGGTATTGGTACTTCACTGTCGTTAAGCAAGTATGAATGTACATATTTGCCGTGTCATTGTGCCGTCAAATTTCTCTTATTATCGGTACATAATTCTGCTTTATTAAAAAGCACCTGTGGTGAAAAGTATTTTTGACAAATATATCGCGTTAGGATTGTCCTTTGTAACCCTGTTTACGTTGTCTTCTAGACACACACAGTACACCCGGGCCTGCGGACGGCGAGTAGTGGGTAACTCGCCGCCCGATCAGCACCAGGCCCGAGAGTCGACAGCGCGTAGTGTTCCACGCGCGCCTCAAAGAGTTGTCAGCCAAGTGTAGGGGCCTGCCAAGGCCGGTGCCTGCCCGGGGGTGGAGGATAAATTCGAAAGAGTTACCTCGCCCCCGGGCACTCGAGGCAGGGAGGAACAGGGGTGGGTTTTAGTCAGTAAAAGTCTGACACACCCTTCCGCTCCACCCTAGAGCGGAAGAAGTCATTGGATGATTTCCCACCGCCCAAAAAAAAAAAAAAAAAAAAAAGACACACAGTACCACAGTACCTAAACCTAAAATAATTATATCAGATGCTACCCTTGCTTTCAAAAGCTAACGTTAGGTTTTTTTTTTTATGTTACTTACCACGTGGTAAACGTGGTTTTGGCAAAAAAAAATATTCTAATGTTTATTTTGTCAACAGGTGCTCTTGTATCCTGCTTCTTCATGCTGTTGGTGCTGCTGGTATATGCTCTGCTGCCTGAACTCCAGAACCTGTGTGGCTTAATCCTGATGGCGTACTCCGTCAGTCTGTTCATGGCCTTCTTGCTGTTGTTTGTCATTCGAAGTCTAAAATCTCCCTCTAAAATGACTTGTATTGGTCTGAGTAAGTGATCATTATAATATTTATAGCGATTCTACCAACCTTCTTACAAGGCGTAAGATGGGCACGACGACGCGACTATTGTAACGTTGTCGCGTAGTCACTCTGCAGAAATTATTATACAGATACTCGATTCTATCTAACTTACACAGTTTCAAACCAAACAAAATAAGGAAAATTAAAAATTTATTTGGTATTATCTCCATATTGTGGCCGACACACATACCTAATAATCATTAATGAACTACATTTATTTTATGTATTATAATCAATGTAGGCTAAAGCTATATTACCTAGCTACCTGCTGGGTAATATACTTGTTTACTGTTTAGTTAAAAATCCAAAAAGAAGAGTATGGAATTGACTAGTCCCCAACGGTAACAAAGGACACAGACATTTCCGCAAACGTGCTCGAACAACACTTTCGCGAATCCACGTGCACGAAAGACAGTTGCGCGAAAGTTAAAGCGCGAATCCACATGCGTGAAACCTTACGATAAAGTTTTTGGGGTCTACAATAAGAGAGATGGCGTCAAAATCGTAATCCAAGATGGCGCCGTCTAAAATTAAAAAAAAAGTCGTAATTAGTGCCTTTTTCGAACGTTTTCAACTAAATATTGTACTATTAAAATAATGTCATAATTAAATAACAATTACCTACCGTAGATACCGTACCTTATTATATTATGAATAGAATTTAATTTTTTTAACATATATATTTTATTATTTGCTTCAGCTGTAATTATGTAAAAAAGAGAAGTTACGTTTGACCCACTTTTCGGTTTCCAATTAAGCTGAAATTTTGCATACAAGTTTATTAAGTAACGTAATTTTAAATCCAATACGGTGGACTTTCAAAGATGTCGAATATGAATATATATATTTATATTTAATATAAATATTTTGAATGCATTTCCATGATATGGGTATCAAATTAAAGAGTTTACAAAAATGCAATGACCAGTGTGAACAGTATCCGACAAGTACCTACGTGGCTTAGAGCAAAGGGGCGGGTTAACTCCACTTGCCTGGGTTCGCGTTACATTGCGCGCAATAAAAATAGTTTTTTTTCATACCTAAAAATATAAGTCGCTTCCCTGCAATATGTATTGCGAAAATTTACTTTGTTAGACGTTCATTATGCGTAGTTTAGGGCTTTGTGATGTGTCTTTTTACACCCTGTATACTAGAGAATACATCAGAAGTTGTTATTGCTTGCTTACATTTGTGCAAGAGTATTTCTCAAACTCTATTCTGACCTGAAAACCAGTTCGAAGTATGTGCAGTCATGAGCATAAATATATACCTAAACACTTTTAGTTCAAAATACTTGTTTACCCTTATTAAAATTAATAATGAACATAGTCATTAACTAGATGATGTTTTGTTTCCAATCCAGCGATGTCCACATATTTCTTCTTCCTGGCCACTTTCTGCTGGATGAGCGTCATGTCCTACGATATTTGGTGGACCTTCAGGTAATTATTACTTCACCACTATAAGTTACAGGCACTGATATGATATTATACAGCGTGTAATGGAAAGGTGTGGTCATATTAACAACTGCATCTGCCCATCGATATAAACAACTTTATTCAAGAACACCTCAAGAAATTCTCATTTTTTTTTCCCGCATAGAAATATTTATCAACTGATGATAACTTTGTATAGAAAGTCCAATTTTTTTGTTGGGAATTTTCTATGATTTCTTAAAGAAATTTGTTTGTTACCATGGGCAGAATCGGTTCTTAAAATATAACCACACCTTTCCGTTACACCTTGTATATATAAAAAAAAGAGGTAGATACGAGTATGCCACTAGCGCGCGCAAATTGTTGCAGACAAATTCAGCGAATTGTAGTTATTTGATTTTGACGGCTAACAGCAGCGAGTGAAGAAAAGCGTGTCCATGGCGTGACAATAATATATCTTTAATGCCAAGTTGTGTGTCAAGAGTGTAAAAACTATGGTTCCAAGATAAATTTAAGAGTCTTCACTAAGCAAATAGTAATAGTTAGCAAGCAAGTAGTAATAGTTTTCTACTCATAGTTTAGAACTCCGTAAGTGTGTGTAATCATATAATTACTCACAGTTACAGAGTCTCTTCGAATTTCATACCAAATTGTTAGAAGAAGTTACACACAGTTACAGAGTTACAGTTGGTCCATGGATGAGTGACCATCTTTACATACCGAGACTCCTCCGTACTCTCGGAAAGCACGTTGAGCCGCTGATCCCACCCGGGACTGCGGACGGCGAGCAGTGGGTAGCTCGCCGTCCAATCAACACCAGGCCCGTGAGTCGACGGCGCGTAGTGTTCCACGCGCGCCTCAAAGAGATGATTGTCAGCCACCACTGACGGGGCCCATCGTGGCCGGTGCCTGCATTTAACTCTGAAAATGAGTTACCGCACCCCTGGGTACTCAGGCAGGGAAGGAACAGGGGTAGGTTTTAGTCAATAAGAGTCTGACACGCCCTCCCGCTCCACCTAGAGCGGGAGAAGTCATTAGATGATTTCCCACCCACCAAAAAAAAAAAAGCCGTTGGTCCCGGCTGTCAATCGTGGATCTTTGACAGTCGTTGTGGGCCGTCAGAAGCCCGAAAGTCTGAAAACCAGTCTTACCAAGGGGTATCGTATTACCCAGTAACTGGGTTGTGGAGGTCAGATAGGCAGTCACTCCGTGTAAAATACTGGTATTCAGCTGCATCCGGTTATAATGGAAGCCGACTCCAAGATAGTTGGAAAAAAACTAGTCACATTGATTGGTATTGACGGAAAAAATTGATATTTCGGACAGACTCAAAAAAACATTCGGCTTTTACCCTAATTAGGTATTGCTGTTTTAGACCACATTTTATATTTCTTCTCCACTCTTCCCCTCTATGGCAGCATTCACATCTCCTGGACAAAATTGATGAATCTATTCGATGCACTCTTACAACTATTTTACATGTGGCCCTGGATGACCGAGCGTGGCTGCAAACCACACTACCCATTCGTTTTGGTGGGCTCGGCATCCATAAAATTTCTAGTATAAGCCTACCAGTGTTCCTGTCCTCGGTCAACAACACTGAAAATTTAAACAAAACATTTAACTGTGAAGTGCCGTACTTATCTGACACAATAAACGCTTGGTAAATGGCTTGCCCGGACACGGCGTTGCCTGGGAACCCATTCTCCCAGAGACAGTGGGATGAGCCGCTCTGTAGATTGGTACGGAATAATCTCTTAAATACGTCAACCAATACTGCCGATCGTGCCCGCCTGCTGGCTGTGGGTGAATGGGAGTCGGGCCTCTGGCTACAGGTACTACCGTCACCCAACATATGTACTATGCTGAGTGATACCACCTTCCATATCGCTACATGTCTGCGTCTGGGTGCTCCTTGTGGAGCTTCACATCGCTGCCAATGTGGTGAAGCAGCTCAACCACCTCGGACACGTCTATCGCCTATCCCGCAGTAGGAGCGCAGGTCGTATAGCACGACATGCCAGCATTAATGATATCATCCATATAGGGCTCTTGTGACCGCCGGTGTGTCAGCCGTTGTAGAACCTCATGGCGTGCCACGTGACTATGGAAAGAGGCCAGACGGGATGACCATAATACCTTGGAAGATGGGTAGGCCTTTGGTGTGGGATGCAACATGTGTCTACACCCTTGCGCCATCTCATCTTCTTAGCACGGCGGGCTATGCTGGGGCGGCTGCAAAAAACCTCAAACGGCGCAAATATAACAGCCAGGCAGTTTTAAGTTTGAGCTGTTTAGGGTTGAAACACTAGGGCCATGGGGTCCGAGTGCTCATCGAGTTTTCCGTGATATCAGCAAACATTTTATCGAGTCTTCACGTGACCAGGGGGCTGGCCTTTCTTTCGGCAAAAGAATCAGCATTGCCATTCAACGTGGCAATGCTGCCAGTGTCCTGGGCACGTTCCCATTGACAGCGTTGTGGACGAATTTTTCGATGCCGAATGTGCTATCTCCTCCCTCTTTTATGCCGCTTGTACATATTCATTTTTTTTTTTAGCCTGTTTATCGCATTAAGTTATATATTAGTTTAGTCATGTATAGTTTAATCATGTGTAAAAATAAAAATAAATGTTTCAAAAAAAAAACCTCAATGCTAGTTGATCATAATTGATTTTTTTACAGAGGTATAGTGAATGTACGCCGTATCCATCGGCGAGGAGAGTTCTTTAAGTTCCTGATGTATGCCTTATTCGCCTTTGGCATGCCTCTCGTCATGACCATCTGCCTCGCCGTGCTGAACACAATCCAAGATGACATGAGACAGCTGCCTTGGTTCGTCGTACCTCGAGTGCCTGATCTCGGATGCTTTCTTGAAGGTTGGCACTCTGATTTACCTACTAATAATTAGCTATGTGTCATGACGTCAAACAGTGTATCAGAGGAAGCCATAAAACCAGGTTTACTAGGCTTCCTTGTCAATAAAAATTCAAATAACCATAACAAAAAACCATAGCAACCAAGCCCCTCCTACGCAGATACCACAATCAAACAAATAAAAGCAAGAAACATAGTACAACATCTTCCAACCCAGCTGGTCACCGTGGAAGAGTAGGACCAAAACCCTCCAAAAATAAAAACCACAGCTGAGATAAACAAAAATAATAATATTAAAAAAACACCAATTACAGATTACAGCATAAATTGTCACAGCTGAGAAGAACAAAAATAATAATAAAAAAAACGCCAACTATAGATTACTATAAAAAGTGTCAAAACCTTATAGTCACACGAACGCCTATTAGAACTAGAAGAAACCGGAGCCAAATAGCAAAGCTCGCGAGACAAATGGGCATCACTGGAGGAGGCCTTTACCCAACCTAGGGGTCCTACCAATTGCAAATAAAGAAATAAACTAAAAAAAAAAACACTAACTACTTCAATAAAATTAACATACTGCACACTAACACTATATCAGTAAACATTAATATAAAACTATTTTAGAAAACTGTAAATTATTGAAAGGAATTAAATTATTAAAGGCTTTTCTTATTTTTTATTTAATAATTAGATAGGTGTAACAAAAACCAACATTGGCAAGTATTTTACTGCAAAAGTGTAGAAGCTACAAACTTGGTTTTAAACTGTTGGTATACTATTATCTTAACAACATCCCAAAAAATCTCAGTACAGTGCATTTTTGCTATCTAAGACGTTTTAAATGACTGGCTTATAATAAGTAAGTAGTAGAACGCAAAATTTGATCTAATGACGAACATTTTTTTCTTCGTAGGTGGTGTAAAATTTTTGTACTTATACATGCCAATGCTAATCTTGATTATCTGTAACTGGATGTTTTACTTGATGACCGCGTTCAACATCTGGCAGTTGAGTCGAGGCACTGCCATGCTGGACTCGTCTGCTGCCGGCGATCCGCAAGCACACCACAAACAAAAACACAGGTAAGTGTAGGTACATAGACCTACACCATTGTAGACTTTAACTTGGAATGATGAGGTAGATCATAGATACATAAAGCGAGTATAAAAATTTCCAACACCAAGCCAAGAGGCCGGTAAGAGCTTGCAAAACTAACTGACATTTTATAACAACTAACTGCAGAACTACAATCCATTCACAGAGGTTATTTCACCTGTGATTTTGAATCAGTTTCAAAATCAAGGTGATCCTTATTCTGGTTGCTAAAGGTGCTAGTGGGTTTCTACTTGAGTTGCTGTAAGAGATAGATACTATTTAAACTAAGTCCTATGCTAGGCTAGGTCAAGGTGAAAGTGTTAGCACTGCCATGCAATCGGTTGTAGGTTGCAGCACCAACGTCATCTAAAGTGCTTTCAATAATGTTATTAATTTTACAGACTCATGATTTACCTAAAACTGTCGGTAGTGATGGGCCTGAATTGGTTGCTGGAAGTAGGCAGCTTCCTGTGCCCTGACTTTAAGATATGGTGGCTATCAGACATCTACAACATCCTCATTGGATTAGTGATATTCCTAATATTCGTTTGCAAGAAGAAAATACTCAGGAAACTATGTAAACGGTAAGAGGCACCGGAGTCATCATCCTTATACCCCAAACTTCGGTTCGGCCTTCGGACAGGTTCGGCTCAAATACGTCGCTTTCTTCTGTACTCGTACAACTGTATTAGTTGTATTATTCCAAGTCAAATCATCTGTGATATAACCAATCCATTGCTTTTTGTCTTGTCATACTCAATAATTTCCACAATTTTCATTATTTATTTAGGTTTCCAACAATATTTATGTATATCTATATAATATTTATGTACACAATATTTATGTATAATAATGAGAGTTTGGGTATCTACATTCGCGAGCAATAAACTGGAATCACAATCGCGCGTTGCTCAAAACTTTTTTTTACAATTTCTGTGCAATGAACTATGGATTGTGGAATCTCATTAATCGTCGTATCCTACGAATAGTGCCCTAACGAACATAGGGGCTTTCTTTTTTTATTGCATAATTCAATTCTGCTCATCATACCACATATAACCAGTTCAACAAAATAATTAAAAACAGTTCAGGTTATCAAATAATTAGGTATTCTAAAAAGCCACAATTGTAAGGACTACGTTTTCAACGAAGAAGAAAGCCACAATCGCCGTCGCGTCCTCTTTTTTCGCGAGAAGTGGGGGTGCGCGGGCGCGGGTAGAGCGTGCTAGCGCCGATCGATCCACAAGTCGGCGGAACGCAGAGATTGTTAGCTGTGGCGAGCGTTAACTGAATTTTAAATAAATAACATTACCTACCCTAGGCCTATACTACTAGTTTAGTCATAGTATTTTATAATGAAACGCCGAAGACGAAAGTTGGTGGAATTGGTTGGAAAGGAAGATGTGTTGTGGATGAAATATAACAGACAAAGATTAAGTAAATCAAAATATTTTATAGCTCAAGGGATTTTAAGGTTGAAATTATGTTTTATTAAATTGTATTGTATTGATTTCGTTCAAATAACATAATATCAACGAGTTTATACTTAATTGAGTCTTTCTAGTTACTTATTCAATTTTCAATATTGGGTACATAGAAAAAAACCCTCGTGGTGATTGTGGCCGTGTTCTATGGAATGGATAAATTGCGTATCTATAGAAGAGACGAAGCCCTAATTACGTTTGTGTCTTTCTTCTACGTTCAAATTATATTTTTGTCTTTTATTCTTTCTTTGATGCATTTGACATGTCCATATTGTTATTTTAAGTACAATATTTTTACGCTCACATGATTTTAACCCTGCTGTACTAATTTAAACACTGAATACATAATTTCATGCTTTTTATGGTTTGGGGCTTAAGTGCACTTAGGTTTTTTTTTCTATTGCTTGAAAATTGATACAAAAGCATTTGTGGCCGCACTATTAGCATTCCGCACGAAAATTACAATTATGCTTATTATATTATTTTACCTTTTTCCTATAGTTTTAGAAGAATTCTGTTTTATATGTTATGGTTATTTAATGTTAATAAGAATACATGCAAATTTATTCGATTATGAAATTAATGAATGTGTGATGAATGGTTGCAACGGCTGCTGCTGAGGGCGTGAAGGCGACTCTGTTGTTGAGCCTCCCTCACCCGTTCCGTCTTCTCTTTCGCGAGAATTACTGCTTCGCAGAAGAAGTAGACTGCTTCCCATTCCCTCTCGCTCCGTACCATGGCCTGGATCAGGGCCGGGCGCGAGAGGTCGCTGCCGCCGATCGCCTCCACGAGGACACGGCGGGGCTCCGCCCAAGCGAGGCAGATCTCCACCGTATGCTCGACCGTGTCCTCTGGGCGATCCTCACAGTGGGGACACCCGGGCGTTTCCCTCCACCTGATCCTACACAGGAACCTCCCGAAACTTTCGTGTCCGGTGAGGACGCCGTGGCACTTCTCCAGCCACTCCTCAAAGAGGGGTTAAGGTGATGTGCTGGAGTGCAACAACTATAGAGGAATAAAGCTAATGTCACATAGTATGAAAGCATGGGAAAAAGTTATTGAAAAGCGGCTGAGAAAGAGAGTGAAATCTCACAAAACTAGTTCGGTATTATGCCTGGTCGGGATACAAACAAAAAAAAAAAAACTTTATTTCGGACAAGTAATATCCATAGGGGGTACAACGGATGCCATTTTCGCTATCCGCCAGCTGTGCGAAAAAAACAGAGCTGTGCATAAAAACTTGCATATGGTGTTCATTGACCTCGAAAAGGCATATGACCGGGTGTCTCGAGTTTTGTGGTGGGCCCTTAAGGAGAAAGGTGTGCCTGGGAAGTATGTGCAGTTGATCCGAGCGATGTACAGTCGATGCAGTACCCAAGTCCGGTCTGCAGTGGGCACCACTGATAGTTTCAGTGTAGCGGTCGGTTTGCACCAGGGGTCGGCCCTCAGCCCTTACCTCTTCCTGTTGATGATGGACGCTCCGACGTCGGGCATCCAGGAAGAGGCTCCCTGGTGTATGCTGTTTGCTGATGACATTGTGCTGGTGGCCGAAAGCGGCTTAGAGGTCCAGAGCAGATCGGAGACGTGGTGGCAAACACTGAAGAGTGTGAGCCTGAAATTGAGCAGAACCAAAACAGAATCTGTTCTGCGATTTCGGCGGTCTCTCAAGTCCTATGCCTGTAGTTCTCAACGGAACGCCTATACCGATCTACTCCAACTTTCACTACCTCGGATCGCTTGTTCAGGGAGATGGCGATATAGACCGAGTAGTTACGCACAGAAACAACTCAGGATGGATGAAATGGTGACAGGTCACTGGAACAACTTGCGACAGACGGATGCTCCTTAAGTTAAAGGGAAAATCTATAAGTTCGTGATTAGACCTGTCGTACTGTATGGGTCAGAATGTTGGGCTGTGAAAAAGACGGTTGAAATAAGATTGCGTGTGGCGGAGATGAGAATGTTGAGATGGATGTGTGATATTAATACATTGGAGGTAGTTTAAAAGTGGCGCCAGTCACAGAAAGTTGAAAGAGAACCGCTTGTCTTGGTATGGTCATGTGAAGAGGAGGGATGAAAGACATGTAACTAAAAGAGTTATGAATATAAATGTGAATTAATGGAGAGGGAGAGGGAGGCCAAAGGAAAGATGGATGGATTATGTGAGGAGTGATATGAAAGAAAAGGGAGTTAGTGATAGTGTGACGGCTGACAGGACAGAATGGAAGAAAAAACGTGTTGCGCCGACCCCAAGTAACATGGGATAAGGGCAGCAAGATGAAAGAATGATGAAGGTGTAATAGTTGTATGGAATAAAATTAAAGAAGTGCAAGTCAGTAAGGATAAACGTTCTAAAATATGAATATGAACTGGATGAGGATTACAAAAAAAATCACTACAGTAAGAAAGGGTACTAGAGGGAAAAAAGGTGTCTGAAGTCACGCCAGTAAATGGAATTTCATTAAAAATAAATTATGATAAATATAAAGACCTGTTGTCAATATGTGAAGCTAAAATTATTCCAGAGGAATACCACACAGTTTTTATAACATTGCCTCATGAGCAGGCTGCTAATGCCAATATTTCTGAGAGTACTGACGAAGAAGACGACTGAATGTGAATTTGACTGATTTGCAATTTTATTTTAAAGGCTGATTTTCATTACGTTAAATTTGATTTTAAGGACTGATTGTGATTATGATTACGTGTGGGTTAAAATTAAGCTCTGATTTTAAAAATTAAAGGTTTATTTACAAACATTTACATAATCGTATCATTTAAGAAAATACAATTGTTTGGTTTATGGAGGTATAAGAACTATCCTTTTATTTTGTTTTTTAGACGTTTTATTATTTGTACTTGAATAAAAAATATGTGTATCTTAATCCTATACATATATTTTTTTTGTATGAAAACACTTTTTCTTGTTAATGTCGATTCACTTGGCATGCTTAAATATTTACCAAAGCAAATAGATTAATAAAATTCAGATTTAGTTTCGAATAATATGTTGTAATTCTATAATTATTTGCTTTTACTACATTCACATGTTCCCAGTAATGGTAAAATAGTTAATATACATAAATTTCTATGTTACTAAATAAATACCACCAACAGAATACTATAAAAATGATATAAAGGCGATTGGGGCCTCGACGTTTCCGCAGATAAAAGGCATAATGTAACTTATTACTTAAGTCCAGCCCTACTTCGCATTAACACAACAGAGAATAAGGATTTAAGGGACAAAATGCGTATAAAATACAATAATAATAAATTGAAAATAATCTTAGCAGAACCTTAAGATACCAATATACATTATATGAAATCACCAATACATATTTGGTCGTAATTTATTTAAATAAACACAAAAAAGTGTCTCCTGAAAAGTAGCTATTATGCAGTTACGCCCCTATTCGTAGGATACGACGATTTGAAAGGTAATTTTATTAGCTTTTAAATGATATCGAAAAGATTTAAAATAATTAAATTTTCTATCTAAAAGGGAATTATTGCAATAGGTCTAAGTTGTGGACGTCTAAATGAATAGGAAGTATTATGCAAATAATTATTTACAATTTATGTTATTTAACCCTCAATATTTTGTGTTACCCCCCTGGCCCTAATGGCTGCCTGTAAACGGTTTTTCTTTGAACGTATGAGTTTTCTCTGTAGGATTTCCTGTTAAGCAGTTTTCGGGTATTCAATAAACGCTGAAGCTGGTCAACTTCTTAGTACCCACCTTTTCAATAATTTGTACCACATATTTTTTTTATTTTTTTTGTTTTCACAATTTTACAAATCAAATCAAATCAAATCAAACCAAATCAAATCAAATCGTTTATTTGTGATACATGGGTTACATATGGGTGTTCATTGCATAATTATATGCTTAATAATGTTCATTCCATGATCAGCCACTTGGGCATACAAATTATTAATTGATATGAATGAAAATATAATGATAAAATTCTAATGATTTGATATAATTAAATTACATTGAAAATTAAATATAAATTCTATTGTTACTATTAGTCATGACAAAACACAAGACAATCAAACAAACAAATAAACCATCGTCAAGACGACATGGAACATTAAAAAAATTCTAGTCAATAAAAAGTCAGCTACAGAGTAATAGCAATTTTCTGTAAGAAATTGGAACAATTTATTTTTAAAAACATGAATATTGCTACATTCTTTTATGTCATTAGGAATCTTATTGTAGATCTTTGTGGCCATAGCAAACACACTATTCCTAAAGAGGGAAGTTTCATATTGCCTAGTAAGGTTATTATACAAATAACTTCTATTGCGCGAACTACTCTCTAATGTGAATAGTGATGGATGGTGTCTAATAAACATAGCCATTTCAAAAATATATAAAGATGGCACGGTAAGTATTTTTAATCTTTTAAAATATTCCTTACAGCTGTCAGTTCTATTGAGACCACACATAGCTCGAATGCACCTTTTTTGACATTTAAAAACTTTATCAAAGTTTGTAGTATTTCCCCAGAATATCTGATATCTATCCAGCATATCTGAGTCTAGAAGCAACATTACTATGATAAGCTACGAGTAATGTGTTAAGATTGACCTTTTGAGCTAGCATAATATGCTAGCTCAAAAGGTTTATATATTATATAAACCATAAGATGACTGTAACACTTTTTTGCAAACAAACTCTATATGACTTTGCCATTTCAAATTGTCATCTATGTGTACGCCTAGAAATTTTGTTGCATTCGTCAATTCAACTTTTTCACCGTTAAAGTCTATTTGGGAATCTAAAGTATTTTTTGTTTTCTGTTTAAATTGCATTAGTTTAGTTTTATCGATATTAATTAATAAATTATTATTTTGTAACAATTGAATTATTGAATTTAAACTACTATTTATAATATTTTCATCATTGTATACAATAGTGCAGTCATCAGCAAATCATACCATACGTTCTGTAGTAGATTTCGGCAGGTCATTGATATAGATAATAAAAAGTAGTGAGGCCAAAACAGTACCTTGTGGAACTCCATTTTTTAATTTTCTACTCTTGGACTTATAATTTATTTCATGTTTCGTATTAGGACATACTTTGACAATTGTAATTTGTAATTTGTGGGAGATCAACAATACTCGTAATCTGAGTTCTATTACTGATGTAAGAGTTTAGTAAGTCTAAAGTGTTGCTCCTAACACCGAACGTTTCAAGCTTACTCAGTAGAATACTATGATCCACGTATTCGAAGGCCTTTGTCATATCCATATAAAAGCTTAGACAGACTGTCTACGTCTTTACTCGCCAAACTTTCCAGTTTGATGGCGAGAAGCGCTTGATACATACAATTAAATAGTTAAATTAAAACTAACCTTAGTACTAACAATCATGCACCACTTCGCCGAAGGATCGGCCACACCACCACGGACAGACATGTATATGTCATGTCATATATGTCATGATATGTTCAATCGGATTCAGAACTGAGAGCTGGCCAGTCTATTATGAGAATCCCGACTTCTTCCAGGTACTGTCTAGTCACTGCAGCGGTGTGGCAGCAGGAATTATCGTGCATTAGAGGAAATCTTCGCCAATAAACCGTAGGGGAGCACATGGCCTAGCAGAATGTCGTTGATCTTTACAAAAAAATAAAATTATCTCCAACCGTTTAGCAAATGTCGGGAGTCCACTTGATGCGTTTTTATTGTTGTGTGACATTTCTGCCGAGGTATGTTCTAGGAGGGCTATGCACGGAGGGAATGATGAAATCCGCAAGAGAACCAAGCGCATAACCCGCAAGTTTGGCAACTGAAATGGCAAAGGGCAGCATATTGCTGGCAGAACAGATGGTCAATGGGGCCAAATAGTTCTGGATTGGCGACCGCGTACCGAAAGATGCAGCGTTGGAAGGCCCCAAACAAGGTAGACCGAGGACCTGGTGAGAGTTGTGGGTAGCCAATGGAATGCAAAACGCACAGGAACGGTCAATGTGACGACACTTGGGGGAGGCCTATGCCCAGCAGTCCAGCAATTTTTCTATTGCCTTTTATGAATGACCAAAATGTTGTAGGGTTTTTGTAATGCTGTTTTCAATGTTAGTGATATATTTGTTATACCATGTTGGAATATTGCATTCATCCCTTAATTTCTCAAAATACTCCTAAAGCGAGTGTGGTGTTTGTAAATATCGTAATTATTTATTAATTAAACTCTGTCTTATCTTCCTACAGCTACTTCTTCTCCAAGAAGAAGACACTGCGCTGGTATCCATCATCATTATCGAAAAGTTACTCTAGCGGCATGTCAAATTCCAGTCAGGAATTGGCGACTCTACAATCGAAGATGTCGTCCCAACCTAATGGAGTGAACGGTTACGCAACGGTCTCTAAGAGTGTAATGGATTAGTTTAATACCACTAATAAATGCGACCCAAACTCACAACGGGAATTTATGAACGAACTAAACCGAATCTGTGGGATTTTAATGAAGACATTTTGAGATTACGATGCTGGAAAGGCAAATTGTATTAACGAACACTTTGTTCAAAATTGAGTTGTTTACATCGTTGGAATCGGCAGATTTTTTTCTTTCGAATGGTCAAGGATCCAGTTAAATCCGAGTACTTTTGTGGTCGTTAATACAACGGTGATTTCAGTCATTTTCGTATTGAATTTTGTTTTAAATCCAACCATTTTCGTCATTTGTTTCATAAGCCATACATAACGCTAGAAAATCGGTCATAATTCATTTTTCTTTTTTTTGTTTATATAAAGATTTAATGTTAAAACACTTTACCTAATCATTATGATTTTTTTTAACGATAAAACTTTTTACTAGTTGGCCACTTTGATAATTTTGGAAATAAAACAATTTATTTGTTTAGTGTCCGTTAAAACACTGTACCTTTCTGCTGCAAATTACAATCACTTGGACGTTTAGCGCATTTTGTCGTAAATGTTTAAGAGTCTATGTTACCTCAAATGGCTTAGCATGATCCTCCGTTATGTCGATAATACTGCAGCATTAATTTTGAAATAAATATATGGCAAGGTTGAGGATCAATGTTAAGTATTATAAACCTCAAAAACACGATTCCATAAAATTTTCTCGATAGAAAAAAAATCCAAAGTTACCTCTAAACCGAAAACAATAAACCGCTAGCATTCAAAAAATGCTTAAAATTAGATCATGAAACTTTGCATACTAACTGAACTTACTATAAAGCAGGTCCTACAAGTTTTTTTATTTTTTAATTACCATTATTTTCACAGTAAAAATAAAATACCTAAACTATCACCTAAACTATGCCGTCTTGAAGCTTGTTCCCTGGCGCCCGACGCCCCCGTTCAGTCTCGCTTCGGCTTTCGAACGGGAGGGCTGTGTCGCTTGCGCTCAGAGCACACATTACGCAACAAGACTACGTAAAATACAAATCTTGTAGTACTTATACTTATAGTGTTGGTGCAATGGGAAATAACCGTAATAAAAATAAGAAACGAAAGGGTTGGCGCAAAGAAACTGGAAAACATGATAAACGTAATGAAGTAAGTATATAGCTACCTATCTACTTACAGTATTAGTGATTACAAACATGTCACGTTTGGTGCAGTGGCAGGTGATTGGCTGCTGCGTTAGGAGTTGCAGGTGTTTCTGCATGTGAAGATTTGTGTTTGTAAACGCACCTTTCACGATTCAGGCGAAATCCAGGTGTACACTTTTTTTTTTGATAAAAAATGTGAAAAATGGGTGTCCAATTTTGTAAAAAGTTAAAAAGTTCCCTAAATAGGTTTGTTATTGTTTTGACAATATACAACAAATAGGTATCTATGTAGTACCTAATTGTTTATTTTTATAATGTTGCCGACTCCAGGATTTCAACTGAATCGGAGACGGTGCGATTACAAACACAAATCTTCACATTCACAAACGCGCAGATCCTACACAACTATCTGTAGGCCATAAAACACTGATCTGTTATTATTATTACTACATATGGCTATATAATTTTGACGGCACGGTTGGCGCAGTGGTTGAGCGTTCGGCTGCTACGCTGCGTGTCACGGGTTCGATCCCCGCACGGAACAAATATTTGTATGACCTGCAGATAGTTGTTCCGGGTCTGGGTGTCTTGTGTATGTGAATTTACATGCTTGTGAACGCACCCACGATACAGGAATATTCCTAGTGTGGGGCAACATTTTTTTAAAAGACAAACAAAAATCAAAAAAAAAATTATCAAGCTATAAATTTCCAGTATAAGCTGATCTCACATTGTATAGGAATTCCGTACAATGAGAGGTCAGCTTGTACTGGAAAATTATCCCTCCACCATCAAATACCAATTCACCAAATTTGTATTTCAATAAAAAATGTAGGGTGGGTAATTGTTATTTGTTATTCATAGGGCAAGTCTGCTTCTATGGACGATTTAGTCTTCTTTTGTATATTTTTAGGGTTCCATAGCCAAATCATAAATAAAAATATGTGAGGTCTAGGTAGGTATTTATTTGTCCCGTGTGATTGTTACAGGACCAGACGGACGGAGGTATGACCTCCGAAAACTGTAGAAATAAATTCGGACGAAACAAATCCTCATGTGTTACAAAATATATAATTGTAAGTACCTATCTATCATACGTGTGTGATAATCACGAAATTTGCTGTTCCCCCATGGCACTACCGCTTGGTACTAACGCGTAACGGTACTATCACGAAATTGGCGAATTCATAATAAAATTTTCATAATGTTGGACTTTTTAGGGTTCCGTATTATTTATTCATGTTGACAAAATTATGCTGCCGGGGTCGCGAGTATATTTGAAAGAGAGTTACCGCGGCTCTTGGCACAGGCAACTGAAGGAACAGGGGTGGGTTTTAGTTAGTAAAAGTCTGAGATGAAAAATTGAGAGAAAAATTACCTCCCGCTCCGCCCAGAGCGGGAGGTAATTTTTTATATTTTTTTTTATTATAATCGTTTATTAGGAACAGAACAACAAATACAGGCAGATAAAAAAACAATGTACAACGATGGTAGCTGCAAAAGTTTAAAACTTTGGCGCAGCCACCAACGCCCATCACGCCAGTCATTGAATGATGACATAACATACCCCAAAAAAAGTGTTTTATAATGAATGTTGTGTTTTCTTGCAGATCACCTGAGAACATGAGCTGTTCACTGAATATACACAATCATTGAAATCAAGCGTCCCATTGCAGCATTCTAAACATCTTTTGACGAAGCTAAGATATAGATAAGATAGAAGTAAATTTTTGGAGAAAAACTCAAAACGGACTTGTCGTAAATAAAAAACACAAGACAAGGACAATTACATATTATCGGTACAAAAAAAAATGTATTTTCGGAATAAGGTCTGGATGCGACAAAAACATCAAAGTCGAAATTATAGAAAGATGACCAATATTTCTGAAATGGAACTAAAATTAGAACATTTTTATAAAACATGCATGTTACCTGAGCTATGCAATTCCAGACATGTTCTAACTATGTAAATTAGAAATTTAAGCGATTAAAAATAAATGTTATTTAATTTTGACTATTTTTAATTACTTTGAAAAAAACTTATGGTATTTATCATACCTACCTACATACCTACCTGCATACTTACCTACTTATCCTACCTATACCTACCTATCTTATATTTATACAAACCTTGTCCTGAGAATCACGAACACAACAAAAAAAGAATTATGCAATTTGGTGAAGTCCTTCGAAAGATATACGCATACCTACATTTCGGCGATTCATTCTTATATAGATGCATAATAACTAAGAAAGTGGTAATACAAGGAGAAAGCTACCTATTATAAGATTTTAAAATGGCACAGCGTAAACTTACTACCAAGCCAATGTACCTACAGAACCCTCAGTGCAATGGTGACTCGCACTTGACTAGTTTTTTGTAGCTCTACTGCTACTAAACCGACTCTAAACCACTGCATAAATTCTACAATTTATGTAGTGGTTTAGAATCGATTTTTCTAACCTATGTATACCATATGTATGTATACCTAGGTACTTGCATATACCTACAACCTACATAATTACCTACATGCGCAAACGGCTGTCACATAACATACATACACTAAAACTATAAAACGCAAACTTACTACAAAACTAATTGGCGGAACCCACAGCGCAAAGTTGGCTCGCATTTGACTAGTATTTTATAGAAGTAGGTAGGTAAAATAAAATAGTGTGCACGGCTAGACATCACCTATACCGTCCAGTATAAGCTGATCTCGCATTTTATAGGCTTTCCGCACACTGAGAGGTCAGCTTATACTGGAAACTGATCGTTTATAGATACATTGAAATTGTATTTGCGATATAATATATAATTTTATATTCATAAAATTACAAGTTAAAATTAAATTAGATTGATAATTTTATTTCTTAGTACTCGTCCGATAATAGTGTAGTTTACTCTAACGAAATCGCTTCGACCTCAAGGCCGCGCGTGTCGCGTCTTTGCGAGCAAAAGTGTGCGAGCGAGATAAAGAGTGCAGTGGCACGCGGGGAAGTGGGGGCGAAATTAGAATTTGAGCTGAGGTGGTGTAGGCTCTTAATAACAAGTTGGTCGATCATACATTTTTACCTGAAACGATTTCGACGTGATGTTAATGCTATATATAAGTGCATTTAAGCTACTTTAATTTAAGCAAAGTTTTTTGTGTTAGTAAGTTTAGCCTACTTAAACAATATTTTTTTTGTCTGAAAAACTGTAGATAAGCTGTACTTAAGGAGCGCATTTTATGCGCGCAAACCGCTGCACGTGATCATGCACGAATTGCTTTCACTTAGGCGTGTAAAACATTAATTTATCATGCCATCCGAACGATGCAAGAAAATATTGAACAACTTTAATTAAAGAGATTAATGTTTGACATTGAACCATATTCAGCTGATTGTGAATAGGTTAATGCATGCAAATATGCATGAAGTGAATACTTACCTACTATTAAAATAATTTAACACAAGCTTGGCCGGTTTTTTAACCGACTTCAAAAAAAGGAGGAGGTTCTCAATTCAACTGTATTTTTTTTTTATGTGTTTACCTCATAACTTCTCACTACGTGAACCGATTTTAAAGATTTTTTTATCTGAAAGCTGTTGCTTCACATGTGGTCCCATTTTAATTTGGTGAAAATCTGATGAAGAACTTCGGAGATACACAATGGAACTCTTCCATAAATGATAGCAAACCTTCCAGAATTGCTGCAATCGCATGTCTGTATATTGTTTTCACCACTTCATAACATTACATCACGCTGATACGCTCTGAAGGGGTGTACAGATTTGTACAGTTCACCCTGATACACCCTAATTGCACCAATTATGTTCAAATTCCCTATTTTTGGGGCTATCAATTCGGGCATAACTTTATTATTAATTTAGTTTTAGAATGGGGTACAACAACTAAAAAGTGAAAAATAAAAAAACTTTTTATAAAAAAAAATACTACCGACTTCCATAAATAAAACTAAAAAATGCAAAATAACTTTAATTTCGGCAGTCGGTGTTTCTAGTTTGGTTTCTTCGTTATTTGACACCGACTTCCGAAATTTTTTTTTATCAATGTTGTCAAGTTTATTTCAGGATACTGGCCACAATAATTACTTTATGGAATATTCTACGCTTAAACTACTGTCGCCAACAATAATAATAAATAAGGATCGTACTCAGGATGACGTACGTATAGGTACTTAGACTATGAAAGGTTATAGACGGAACGTCATTGGACATTAAATGAAGCAGGGTCGTTAAAATGTGTGAGTGACCTTGACGAACGTAACGATAACGTGTCGGCTTCTTATTTTGTCTATGTTAGTTTATTTCGTGTGTACAGATACAAGCCGGCTTCTCATTCTGGTACTTCAGATTGCTGGATTTTGACACTCCGTCTATAACCTTTCATAGTCTAAGTAAGTATATATAAGTTCTATGTGGGTACCTATTTGTAAGATCAAATTACCTACGTAAGTTGATATTATTATACAATCTCATTATAATTTATAATCAGTCTATTGTGAAATCCAGTTTACAGTTTTTTTCTTTTTAATTTGGGTTTATTGAATAGTTCATAAGAATCGATTACTTGGTTTTTTTATATAAATAAGCAATTATATTATTTTCAGAAAAAAATAAATACCTGTCTACCTGGTTTGGTATTTATTAAATGGTTTTACTTTCTATTACACTTACTAGTACCTATAAAGAGCCTACTAGGCGCTTAGTATCTAATCTATTGAGTTATAATTATAAACAATAATGTTTAACTGTTGTAACATTCTGTTTATATTCACGCTGCTAAGATTTTTAAAAGACACGCATGGGCGTGTTTTTTTTTTCGCTAAAAAGAGTCATTTTCATCTAACTCCATCTTTCCGAGGCGTAACCGTGCCGATAACCAACCAACTTGAGCTTCATGGTGTTACGCTGACATCAAACCTCAATTTTGGCTCCTTCATAGAGGCAAAGGCTCAAGTGGCTGCAAAAAAGTTGGGGATTCTAGTAAAGGTGAGGCTGTACTTCACGCCGGAACAGCTGCTCAAACTTTACCAAGCACAAGTTCGATCATGTATGGAGTACTGCTCTCATCTTTGGGACGGATCTGTCAGATACCAGCTTGAAACCCTTGAGACAATTGAGAAACGAGCCAAGAGGATCATCAGCAACGATAGGCTCGTCGAGTCGAAGCTTCAAAGTCTTGAGCATAGACGCCGAGTTGCTAGCCTATCGGTTTTCTATCGGTTGCATTTTGGAGAGTGTGCGACGGAATTGTATAATTTAACTCCACCAAGCCCGTTCCATCATTGGACCACAAGACGTACAGCGATGCGCCACCGGTTCATGGTGGAAATTCCCCCCACACGTCTGGACTTTCCTGCTAGAGTCTGTGTTTCCTGATAGCTACAACCTGGGAGTCTTTAAATCAAGAGTGAATAGGTTACGAAGAACGTGAACGTGAACGAGATGAAACGTGCTCCATCTTTGACCACATTATTGCTCACCCTCAGGTGAGATGGTGGTCCAACGCATGCTTATCGACAGTAAAAAAAAATGTTTCATAGGACTGATTGATTTAATTCAATCAATTCAAAACATTTATTTCAGACATTATCAGTCCATAAGGTGTAATAAAAACAAACACAATTAAAATCAAATCACAAGAAAATTAAAATTAAATCAAAAATAAATTAAAATTAAATCAAAAAAAAATTAAAATTAAATCAAAAATAAATTAAAATTAAATCAAAAATAAATTAAAATTAAATCAACAATAAATTAAAATTAAATCAAAAAATTAATTAAAATTAAAAAAAAAAAAATTAAAGTTAAATCAAATTAAAAACAAATCAAAAACAAATCAAAGTCAAATTAAAAACATAATAAAATTAATTAGCTAACAGCCCCTACCAACCGCCAGACCCCGAAAACACAGGTGCGTGTGCATCCAGTGCCCAACGATTGGACTGTCAACTTTGTCCCCCAATTGATGTCAAAGTTGAGTAGTTTATTGTTTAATTAAAACGTGTAAGTTGCTTAATTTTTTGTTACTACATATTGTTTGATCTAAGTAGTTTAGTTGTAATTATAAATGTAACTATACGTCGTTTTGATTTGAATAACATGATGTAACAAAAGATTGAATTTTCATTTGACAGACTGATCTCCAAGTTGATTTAGTTTTTTTGATTATAAAAAAGTTGCTTCATGTTTTTGTTGTTATTTATCAACTGTATAACTTCGTAAAGTGTGCTTTTGTGTACTTACAATTTTTATACTTCTATATTTTGTATTTATTTTTTTACCTATCGCTAAAAAATATAATAATATTCGGATATTACACCTTGATCCTAGACGGAACTAAGTTTAATGAGTAAGATAAGACTTTTTTGCTTTTCATCGGTTGAATAACTCGGCCTGTTAAAACATTTTATTGGAATAATAAAGTTTACCAAAAAAAAACGTAAAATAGTTTAGTTGTAGGTTGTGTGTAGTATTCGATCGTTAAAACATTTTTTACACGACCTCTAATGATGGAATTGTGACTTAAGTCAATTTTACTTAACCAAGATTATTCACAAGTTTGTGTTATCTCCTAAAAATATATTAAAAAGCTTATGTGCATTTTTTTGATTAAGTAATTAAATAGTAAACATATTAAGTAATATCTATTCTGAGTTTCAACAAGAATACTCCAGTAGTTAATTTACTATGATTTTTTTTTAACGTAAAGTGGAACTTCAAATCAATTTATTGAACAACTTACGCAATGGTCGTTAATACAATTTGCCTTTCTAGCGTCGATTAGCTTTTATAGGAATCTTTTTCCACGAGCCAGAGCAGTTTTAACAGTTCATTGGATATTTTTTTTTTTTTTGTAAGTTTTAAGTAAATCTTTAAATTCTTTAATTCAATTCTCCTTAAATTCGTTGATTGTGTTATTTAATAATGTAGTTAAAAAAAGTAAATTCACGTTTTGTGTTTGGGCCGTTCAGTGTATACAAGTCCAAAAAAAAAAGGTATGAATACTGCTACGATGCCATTGTGACACACTCATTTCAAATTTAACAGTTAGAAGTTATTATCAATGGTAGTCCTTGGTATGCAAGCAAAAAAAATCAAAAGAGGAACACACAAAAAATCCTGAAATGGGCAGAAACTATTAATAGTCCTTGATTCTATTTATAATAAACTATCTATAATTAAATTGTTCTAAAGTTTGTTTAACATTATTAATAACTTTATTTCAGAACATTACATTCCATAAATTGTCAATAAAATGATACCGACCAATAAAATAATGATCAGTAAAATATTTAACTTGATATCCGCCTTATATTTTTATTGGAGGTCAGTGTTTATTTGACATGAGTATGTGAAATTCAGTCAAAAAGGAATCATCAAATAATCCTTATCGAACTATTTTATAGAATGAGTGAGTGCACAGTTATCATTAATTTAATATAATTCGACCTAAGTATAATTAGGTACCGCAAATCTAATTAACATAATATAATTATGCATGTCAATATTAGTTAAAATCAATATATTTAAAATAGAATATGTATCGTAGGCTGTATGAATCACATGTCCTTTGCTTTACTGACAGTTTGACAATGGTGTTGATTCTGTTATGCACAAACTAAACTTAATTTAGGCTATTGCTATCTTTTTCTCTCTAATAAAACAAGAAAGAGACGGACGTAAATTAGAGCTGTCAAATTTAGTTTGAAGTAATATTTCCATACAAACTGAAGGTACACGTAAAAACATGTCGTCTAAAAACACGGCGAAGCGCAAGGCATAAACTAGTTTGACATCTCTAACTTAGTGCATAGCTATAGCCGTCCTTTTCTCGCACTGCCTTTTAGTAAAAGATAGCAATTCTCTAATTTTAGTTTAGATATTGAACAAGAGAATCCGTACCATTATTGTATTCATTTTAGGGTTCCGTACGGAAGTAGAAAAAACCTTGTTGATCTTAACAAACCCTTTTATTTGATATCAATATCATGGGAATGCAAACCAAATAACTAGTAGGTACGCCAACTGTGGGAGTCCACCATAATGGACGTAGAATGACGTCACGTCGCTAACCATGCATTGTCATCCTAAATAAACATGTACGCAAAATTTCAGCTTAATCGGAAATCGGGAAGTGGGTTAGATAGAGGTGAAACTAATAGTGTGAGTAAGTGTATTAAATCTGTATATATAAAATTCAAATTCCTGACTGACTGATATATCAACGCACAGCCTAAACCGCTAGTCCTAGAGAAATGAAATTTGAAGGGTGTGTTCTCTGTGAAGAGGTATCCACTAAAAAGGGGTTTTTCGAAATTCAACCCTTAAGGGGGTGAAAATGGGGTTGAAAAATTATAACGGCGGGAATATTAATTCCACGCGGGCGTAGCCGCTGGCAGAAGCTAGTAGAACATAAAAATAAATGGCATTCATAGGCACCTACTAAGTTGGGCTCAAAACAAAACCAGCCAGCGCATTGGTTATGTGCCAGTACGACTAAGAAACTATCCACAGGTACGACTTGGATGCCGCTCGTCTATATATAAAAAAAATGAATCCCTATTTCCCTTGGTCACGGCATCACGCGTGGATGCCTGGAACGATTTCGCTAATTATTTTTTTGTCCGGAGAAGGTTCTTACGAAAGAAAAAATTATGAAAATTGCGCGGCATATTAGAAAATTTCAAAAAACTTAACAACTATTTAAACTTCGCGCGTTTGATAGTTCATAGCTAAGACAGGACAACGTCTGTCGGGTCAGCTAGTCGTGCATAAAAATGAAATATTCATTTAAGAACGGGGCATAACATGGGATTCTAAGACTTCTGTTACATACCTTTGTGCAGTGAGTGGCATATTGGCGATGAACACTAACTCTGTGCGAGCTCTCAAACATATGCCACCCCATAGCATCACTGAACCTCCACCATAAGATACAGTTTTGGGAAGTTTGTCTGGTTATATCGTTCCCCTCGATATCTCCACATTCTTTCCTATCCATCCACGAAATTTAAGCAAAAGCGGTGCTCATCACTTAATTAAACGCGACAACACTCATGTGTCCATTCTCGTTGATCCCGAGCGAACGCTAATCCTGCTACACGGTGAGTTACCTCGAGTTTTGGTGTTTTGCTGGCACGTAGGATCCTATGACAATTTCATTAAACTGTCGTCTTACTGTTCTTTCACTTACGTTAGTGTTACAGACTTTCTGCAAACGATTTCGGGTCTGAATAGCTGATTAACGCTATTTCTTAAAGTTTTCATGAAGATAAAACAGTCATCAACGGCGCTGGTGGCCCAATTTCTGCCTTGTAGTCGCCTCCGCATGTGACCCAGCCTCCTTTTAACGTCGGACAATGCGATAAATCACCGACGTCGATACATTTAATGCGCGACTGACTGACCGGTAGGTATGCCCTTACCCGATCATGGTTTGCGGACTCTCCGTCCGCTTACCGGCCCATTGTGCTGCTCGACGAGGTGGGCAAGCTCTTTGAAAGAGTAATTGCAGACCGCCTCGTCGGGCAGATGGTGCGGGTGGGGCCGGATCTGGCGGAGAGCCAGTACGGCTTCCGCAGGGGGCGCTCCACGGTGGACGCCATCATGCGCGTACGAGCCCTCACGACGGGGGAGGCAGTTGCCCGGGGCAGAGTCGTCTTGGCGGTGTCTTTGGACATCTCCAATGCCTTCAACACCCTGCCCTTGAGTTGCATAGTGGAGGCACTCCGGTATCACCGGCTGCCGCCCTACCTCCGTCGCGTAGTCGAGGCGTATTTGACGGACAGAGCCGTCATCTACCCCGGTCATCAGGGAGAATGGAACCGGCGAGAGATGTCGTGCGGTGTTCCACAGGGATCGGTCCTGGGGCCGCCTTTGTGGAACATCGGATACGACTGGGTGCTGCGCTGCGACCTCCCCATTGGCGTCAGCGTAGTGTGCTACGCTGACGACACGCTAGTCTTAGCGCAGGGGTGGTCGCACGAGGCGGCGGCCGACCGTATGACACGCGGGGTTGCGACAGTCACAGGGAGGATCCGGCAACTGGGACTCGAGGTGGCATTGCACAAGTCCGAGGCCATGTGCTTTCATGGCTATCGGAACGAGCCACCGGCGGGTTCCCAGATCACGGTAGGAGGGGTTCGCATCGGCGTCGAGGGTACGATGAAGTACCTGGGACTCGTCCTCGACAGCCGGTGGAACTTCGTCGAGCATTTTCGACGTTTGGCTCCCAGATTGGACAGGGCCGGGGCCGCCTTGAAGCGGCTCCTACCCAATCTGAAGGGGCCAAACGCCTCCTGCCGGAGGCTCTACGCGGGGATCGTGCGGTCCATGGCCCTCTACGGGGCACCGGTGTGGGCGCGTTCGTTGACGCAGCGGTCAACGCGCCAAATGAACGCGGCCCAGAGGGTCATGGCCATCCGCATCATCCGCGGATACTGCACGGTCTCCCGTGAGGCAGCGAGCCTCCTTGCCGGACTGTCACCGTGGGATCTGGAGGCAAAAATCCTCGCGCACCTGTACGAGTGGCGCGAGGAGGCTAAATGCCGGGGCGAAACCCGCTGCCGCGACAACTCGCGGCTCGGCGGACAGAGCTCCGGCAGGATCTCATGGTGACATGGAGAGAGCGACTGTCGCAACCCAGCGCTGGGCACGCCACCATCGAGGCGGTAGTGCCCCTCTTTGAGGAGTGGCTGGAGAGGCGCCATGGCGCCCTCACCTTCCGCCTGACGCAGGTGCTCACCGGACATGGCTGTTTCGGGAAGTACCTGTGTCGGATCAAGGCGGAGGTGACCCCTGCGTGTTTCCACTGCGAGGATCGCCCAGTGGACACGGTGGAGCATACGGTGGAGGTTTGCCCCGCCTGGGCAGAACACCGCCGTGTCCTCGTGGATGCGATAGGCGGCAGCGACCTCTCGCGCCGTGCCCTGGTTCAGGCCATGGTACGGAGCGAGAGGGAATGGGGGGCCGTCTCCTCCTTCTGCGAAGCAGTAATGCTCGCGAAGAGGGAGGCGGCACACGTTAGGGAGACTCAACGGAGTCAGAGTCGCCCTAGCGCCCTCAGCAGCAGCCGTCGCAGGAGACGCCAGGGGCTGCGAGACGATCTCCGGCCACCGTAGACCCGGGCCTGCGGGCGGCGAGTAGCGGGTAACTCGCCGTCCGATCAGCACCAGGCCCGAGAGTCGACGACGCGTAGTGTTCCACGCGCGCCTCAAAGAGTTGTCAGCAAAGGACGGGGCCTGCCACGGCCAGTGCCTGCCCGGGGGTGGAGGATAAATTCGAAAGAGTTACCTCGCCCCCGGGCGCGTAGGGCAGGGAGGAACAGGGGTGGGTTTTAGTCAGTAAGAGTCTGACACGCCCTTCCGCTCTACCCCAGAGCGGAAAGAGTCATAAGATGATTTCCCACCCCCCAAAAAAAAAAAAAAAAAAACCCGATCATGGTTACAGCCCTAACTCCTTAAGTTGCTGGTAAATCACTCATTTTGTATCAAGACCATGTGCACTATTCAAATTAAAAAAGAAGTTGTTTAATGTTGAAAACTAACATCATAACACCGCAGATAACAGCGCCATCTAGTGGGGGATAGAAAAAGAAACCATAGTGTTCTATTGACAATACTGAATAAGTTCCGCTACTCACTACCAAGAACACTAGCAACAAGACTAAAGAACTGCTGCCATCCAGCGGTACTCATTCGAACTAGCTGGTCAACAGGATAACTAAATACAGAATACCACGCCTTACTAAAATAACCGCGTACCACAGTCGACCAGTCATCTTTTTCATTCCGGTAACCGACAGAAGGCGCTACTCTAGAGTTCACTATACATTAAATTAAAAGTATCCTTTTAAATATGCAAGAAAAAATGAGGCATCGAAAACTTTTTACAAAAAAATACAATCGACTTCCAAACGCAACAAAGTACAAAATAACTTTCTACATAATTTTTTTTTTTTTTTTTTGGCTTGGGAAATCATCCAATGACTTCTCCCGCTCTGGGTGGAGCGGAAGGGCGTGTCAGACTCTTACTGACTAAAACCCACCTCAGTTCCTTCCCTGCCTGAGTGCCCAGGCGTGCGGTAACTCATTTTTAGAATTTATCCGCTACCCCTAGGCATGCAGGCACCGGCCACGATGGGCCCCGTCAGTGGTGGCTGACACTAATCTCTTTGAGGCGCGCGTGGAACACTACGCGCCGTCGACTCACGGGCCTGGTGCTAATCGGACGGCGAGCTACCCACTGCTCGCCGTCCGCAGGCTCGGGTCTACGGTGGCCGGAGATCGTCTCGCGACGTCCTACTCCCAGTACGCCCAGTACCTCTCCTGCGGTGGTAGCGGCCGGGGCCGTGAGGGGCACTCCGTTGAGCTTCCCTCACGCGTCCCGCCTCCGCCTTCGTGAGCATTACTGCTTCGCAGAAGGCGGAGACTGCTTCCTATTTCCTCTCGCTCCGTACCATGGCCTAAACCAGGGCCGGGCGCGAGAGGTCGCCGCCACCTATCGCATCCACGAGGACACGGCGATGCTCCGCCCAAGCGGGGCAGACCTCCATCGTATGCTCCACCGTGTCCTCTGGGCGACGGTTTCGTTTGGGAAATATTACCTACCCACAAATAACCCTTCTTCTCTGGAGGGTTTTTTTTTTCAGTTGGCTATGCCAGGGCCGTGGTGACCCTTTCAACCAGCCCACCCTGGCAGGACTCTGGAGGGTTACGGAATAAAATTTCCGAAATGAAAGCTAAGGAACCATTGTGCCACACAGTTCGCTTGTTGTAAGGACGTAATAGGTACTCATATACGTCATTGATTTTATGTTCCTTTTGAAATGTATTGTATTCAAGTTGGAACTTATTATACTCGTTGGTACTCCTCAATCTTCAAATAGGATACATATTCATTTTCAATGTTTGCTTTAGCTGTTCTGAAGTTGCAATATAAAAACTTTTGTTTGTATTATATTTCTTCGTTATTTGACACCGACTTTGGGAATGAAAGTTATTTTTATATTTTTAGTGTATTTGCCTTTTTGGAAGTCGACAACCGACTTCCAAAAAAGCAAATACTTACACTAAAAATTAAAAAATAACTTTAATTTGGGAAGTCGGTCTTTTTTTGTAAAAAAGATTTTTATTTTCACTTTTTAGTTGTTATACTCCAGAACTAAAAACCCCAATAACATGGAACGTGGCATTTAAACATAGTCGTAATTGGAGAACACCAAAACGTCATCTAGGTATACGTATTTTTCGTTTTTGTTCAGTTTTTCAAAAAGCGCTGAAGCAATTTCGATAAAATTTATATGGGACCACCTTGGGAGTATATTCTATCGGATAAAAAAAGAATTTTGAAAATCGGTCCTAAATTGACAGAGAAATCGGTGGACATAAATTAAAAAAAACATTCATACAGTCGAACATAGAACCTCCTCCTTTTTCGAAGTCAGTTAAAAATGGATGGTTCTGATGACGAAAAATTTTGAAGTAAAGATTGATATATTATGATTACGTTTGCTGCAATCGCTTTAAAATAACTACCTACAGTATAAATTATTGTTAATAATTTTAGATATTTCATTATTTTTCCCTTCTCGTACCCGAGGGATAATAATTATCCAGATAATGAAATGACAACATTGTATTAGTATTATTTTGCTAACTTTGAACAGATAATATGGAAGTTTCCTTGTTATTAAAATGATAATTCTATTTTAGACCGTGAGATAAATATTGGACACGTATCCTTTGCTTTACCAAACCAATTAAAAATAACAAAGATTAAACGCATCAAAGTTCAGGAGTTGGGGCCTGTTACGTCACTTCATCGTAAAAAGTGTCACACCGTGTGACATTTCGTGAAGTTTCAACGCATCGTCCTAATTTTTAGGGTTCCGTACCCGAAGGGTCCAAACGGAGCCCTATTGTGTCCGTCTGTCTGTCACAAAATTATGTTCCGAAGAATTTTTTAACTTCCCATTGACCTATGAACTTGAAATTTGGTGATAATGTTTATTATCATCGTAACTTTCGCATCCATATGTATTCATTGTAATATTAGTAATATAGGATTTGTAACGAAGTCTACACACTTCGTTAAATGTTGTGGGCCCAGTATTGACTTACAGCTCTATTCGTAAACATTTCTTATCTAAGAATTGCTCATCTGTCATTTTGACTTTATTGACTGTCAGAAGGAGACAAAACCAGTTTTCACTTACAGACGATTACGCATATACAAATATCGCTAAAATTGTTTTTTCCTGTATTCAAACAGTTTTCTTTCCAAATGTACCTTCCATTGTTTACGTAGAATCGAAGAATTGCATTTATAGCAAAACATTTTAGTAGGTCCTGTATTTTTCGAGTCGAGCATAGAGGGACTAGAGACTAAAGGTTGTTCCAAATAAACGTGCAATAACGGTCATTGACCCACCTACATTTATTAACATTTTTAATTTGAAAAACGGAATTAATGACTCAAAGCTGTCCCGACTCAACATCTCTCGTGATCCTTAACATTGTCTAATAATGAAAAACGATTTATATTTAATTGTTCTACGAAGAGTTATTAGGGAAAGGTCAATGTACTTTATTGCAAATTTATCTGAAACGTAGTATAGGGGTATAACCGATCGCTTACGCGTGCTTGAAACAATAAAAAAATGGTCTATTTTAAATACTTACCCAAATCATTACTGTCGTTAGGTCATTCATTTTTATCGAGTGTACTATCAGGTAGGTAATGCTAACTTTGTCATATAACTCTTAACGTTCATTTAAAAAGATCTCTTGGAATTGTTTTATTTAGGACCTAACTAACCTAAAAACGGCTTAAAACGGTGAAGGAAAACATCGTGAAGAAAACGTCATGACCTAGAACCAAAAATTCGAAGACATGTGACATCCACCAACCCGCACTGGTCCTACGTGGTGGATAACGTTCCATTCCCTGTCCTAGAGCGGAGGCCTGAGTCCCAGCAGAGTAGGAGGCATTAAGTCCGCCTTTGTACATTTGTGTTGCATGAAGTTTTAATAAATAAATAAACATTATAAGGCTGGTTGATTATGCTATGCTATACTTAAACTTAATACTTTTTTTTTGTGGGGTGAGTTGTCATCCAATGACATCTCCCACTCCAGTTGAGTGGGAGGGCGTATCAGACTCTTACTGACTAAAACCCACCCCCGTTCCTTCCCTGCCTGATTGCCCAGAGGAGCGATAACTCTGTTAAAGTATGTCTTCACTAATAGCAAAAACATGTTGTTTTCATGACATTTTTGTATCGTGACTCTTTCCATATTCATGTCTAAGAGTACCTCTATCCACACGTAAGTGCGTAGTCAGAATACCATGACGACATTATTTACCTCAAATTATCTCATATGTCGTCAGAGTTTCTGCAATGCGTTACTTAAAACTTTATTAATTCTATGTACCTACACAATTTTAACAATGTAAGGCAGAGAGGTATAGGGTTGCTTACTTTTGAATCATTCGATCATAAATATATAAATAATGAATAATTAATCCCAGGGTTCTTTATTATTATTTAACGAAAATATATCGGGACTAAAATTGATAGTGGTTCACGATGTATGTCGAAAACGATATAATACTGACAAGTTAATCGCTGCATCATTGCGTAGAGGAAGTGATATCCACGCACCCAGCATGCTGATAAGTACAAAGCCTATTTTATTTATAAGTACAAAGTTTTTATGCGCTGCTGAGATAACAGCAGAGTATATAGCAAAACGGAGAACACGTGTTGATGTAGACGAATAATAGTTTGCGCCACAACTAAGAGATCCATAAATTGTTAGTAACAGGTTTTCACTTAAACACTATTGTTAGTAACTTAACTAAAGACGAATCATTGAGAAGACCACCTATCAACTAAACGAAATACTAGGGTATAAGTCTTCTCACAAATTGCCTTACTATTGTGGAGGAAATATCGGCCGCCACGGCCTTCAGGATGCTATTGTGACTGCCCCTTATTCTGCTCAAGAGCGAGGCCGTTTTCTTGCGGATGATGGCATGAAACCCATCGGTATGGGTTACCGCGAACATTTCCGAGGCACTGCAAAAACGAGGCAATCGCAACAGCATCCTAAAAACATATTGTACGCGCAGAGCATCCAGCGAACTTTTCGAGTATTTGACCCAAAGATTACCGGTGTAAAAACTCTGACAATAAGCTTGAAAAAGAGTTATCTTTACTTGATCAGTACACCGAGTAAATCTTCGTGCCAACATATCACCCCCGACAGCCAGAGCCCTACGCTCCCGTTCAATATCAACATGGTCACTGAGGTCGTCGGTAAGAAAATGCCCAAGATATTTAAATTTTCTTACTCTACGTATTGACGTACCGTTTATGGCAAGCTAGCTTGCTACTATTATAGTCATCTGTGTGGCAAGCTCGAGTGTACTTTCCCGGCACCTACTCGTACCAGCGACCCCAAAGACCATGTATTCACACTTTTTGGTATTATAAACGAGTCCATTATAGCCGAAAAGCATGTACTCTTTGCGGCGCTCGTACACCAAAACTATTGATTTTACAAAAAAAATGTTGTTGTTGTTCGTTGTTTGTTGTTGTTGTATTGAACTGTATTAAAATATATGTGTTATTTTGTACGGTATTTATCTATGGGCCAAAGTAGCCTGAAAATAAAGAGATTTATTATTATTTTCGTTTAAATTTCTCGGGACCCTGAGGTCCCGGACCTTTGGAGCCTAGGCGTACGTGGAGCCGAAACCAACTCGCCGAGGCCCCTTTGGACGCTTTTTTATGAAATGAGGCATCATTTATTATTATTATAAATTGTAGGCAATTTTCTCAAGTTTAATTTTGTATGTACATTAGTAATTTTACCGTAAAATAAAAAAAATAAAGGAGATTTTGTCGAAAAACTAGGCGCTATTTTCCAATAGGGGGGCGTGAGTGGCAATGATACGAGGTGGCAAAACTCCCGGAATACTTTCCAGGTAACCTTTTTTTCGAACCAAACTACTGCACTAAAAGAATAATCAGTTTTTAATTAAATGACAAAAAACCAAAGATTGGAAATTGCGCAATTTTACATACCCCGGAGTTTAAAACTAAGCACAAACGACGGCAAGATTGCGCATTATTCATAGAGGCAAATTACTCAAATAAATCACATATAGATAAATCCCAAATGACATTGTTATAACTGGTGGCTACGGAGCCCTACCATGCGTGTGTCCCGACAAGCACATATCCGGTTTTTTTACTCTATCCTACAAATTTATATTTAGGCAGCTTCTTTCTATAGCTCTTTTGTGTTATGGATCTTATTTCTCACCTTGGTATCAAATATTCAGGACTGGCAGCTACATAAATAAGACATGGTTATAGGTTCTCTTTATGAGCCCAGTATTTTTTCCAGGTTATCGCTATCCTTCGGTCTATTTCTTCTATATTTTAAATGAGTTTTGCTTACCTAGCTAAATGGATGATAGATGTTGTCTTTGACGTATTCGAGCGGCATGTCATTAAGTAAGATAGGAGTCATCTTGCTGTTGGTCATCATGACTTGTTTTGCTAAGGTTCATCTCTAATCCCATATAATCGCTCACTGTTTGTAATTCGTTGAGCATAACATCAAGTTTCTTGGGATTTTCTGCTAATACGAGTATGGTTATGTGACCCGCAAAACGTAAGTGGCTAAGATGTTTACCATTCACATTTTTTATGCCTTGCTTTGATCAAGAATGGTCTGCTGATATGTCCTGTACGACGGCAATGAACAATTTAGGTGAGATAGGATCACCTTTCCGGACTCCTATATTGATATTGATTTTATCACCCGACTTGTACTTTTGAGTAGATATTTTTAATAATATTTATATTAACCTTCATAGTCTAAAGTATATATATTTTTAGTTAATATTTGTTTATCATATACTGTTGTTCGCGCATGGATAGAATTAGGAATGAGTATATAACAGGAAGTCTGAAAGTGGCACCGCTGACTGAAAAGTTGTGTGGAAATCGGTGGTCGTGGTATGGGCATGTGATGCGGAGGAATGAAGAAAATGTCGTGTGGAAAGTCTTGTGTATGGATTTGGAATGGATTGGATATCGAATTTCACTCGATTCAAGAAATTATTGAAAGATAGACCAAGAGAATTCCCTTATGTTGTTTAGTTTACAATATTTAACTCTGTTTTAGTTAAAATTGATGTTAGCATTATGTTTTAAAATTAAAAAAAGTCTAACAGCGCACCAGTAACTGAGGTTTCCCATGATTCTTAATAACTTTATTATTCAATATTAAAATATATAGCTCGTGGCTAAAGTAATAACAGCCGCACGGGTCGGTCCATCAGGTTAAGCTACCATCTTTACATACCGAGACTCCTCCGTGTCTGAAAGCACGTTAAGCCGTTGGTCCCGGCGTTCAATCGTGGATCTTTGAGTGTCGTTACGGGCCGTCAGAAGCCCGAAATTCTGACATCCAGTCGTATCAAGGGGTATCGTATTATCCAGTTACTGGATTGTGGAGGTCAGATAGGCAATCGCTCCATGTAAAATACTGGTATTCAGCTGCAACCAGTTAGACTGGAAGCCGACCCCAAGACAGTTGGGCAAAGGCTAGGCAGATTGATTTTGATTTTACAAATATTTTGCAAATTCTACCGAAAGTATTCAGAATATATAAAATACTAGCTCGCGGTTTCACCCGCGTTTATGTTTCTTTCGTATAAAAATATATATATTTTTTTTTATAAAAAGTATCCTACGTTACTTCTAATACCTCCAAGAATATTTGAACAAAGTTTCATGATGATGAAACAAACTTACATTCACATTTATAATATTAGTATGAAGTCTCGGGGAATACCCACTTTTGGTATTGTAACAAAAAGTTTAGTGTTGCAATGCCATGTAGGTACGGCGAATTTTAATGTTATTTATTTTCTCAAATGATGAATGAATGATTTTCTAGAGATGATTTAAATATTGCCTTTCTATATAATATATTATGTAGTCAATTTATACCTTTTCTAAAATTGAATTATCTTATTTTACGTAACTACGGCTTTTAGATGTTACGTTCTTATGAGAATTAAAAATCAGTCCGTAATTGGGTACTTAGAAGCCCTAGTCAGCGGTGCTGTACCCTTTTCTGAAACCTGGCTGTTCCATCGGTTGGAATGAGTTTAATTCCGAAGATATTCTGTTGAATAAAAACGATGCAAAAAGCTTGTAAAAACAGGACTTAAGGATAAGCCTTAAGTCCTGTTTTTACAAATGTGTCGCTTTTCTTGTATAAGTAATAAAATTATTTCGGATTCAGTCCACTGTTGGGGCACCACTTGTTCGTCTGATATCTTGTTAAAATGGTAATAAAAAAATAAAAAACAGACTTCCCACCGTTCGGGTTAGTCGTGTGCATGTGTGGAATATACGACGCCGCGACGTACGCTTTAAACGCACACAAAGCCATTATCCAGGAAAATAATGTGAATATTATTTGAAGAGTATTATTCAAACATCATCTACCTCATTAGCAGTACATCACTCGTGGCAGTAGATGACATATTTTACATTATATTTTAAATAACGAAAATGATTCGAACGTTTATTATTTTTAACATTTTGCTAGTATTTACACCGAGTATCAACGCTGTTAACAATGTACAAACATCAAGCAGTGGTACGAGTATAAAGAAGAGTTTGAACAAATGTTGCCCAATGGGAACAAATGTTGGTGCAAGAAAAAAATGTGTGAAATACAACACAACGCTTACTGTTTCTAAGATAAAAATATACGACAAGGATTTATATCTCACAGAAAAGTCATTTGAAGACCTATTTACACTTATACCAAACAAATTCGAAAATAAATCAGCGAGAATAAATCTTATTGACATCACAGCGCTGGATTACAACGTGTATCTTACTGAGGTACGTATAATTGGTTTTATTTATCGCTTATTTTTGACTGTATAGAGTAGATGTCCCCTGAATTTTTCTCCGGATGTCTTTTTTGTGGGTATATACCCCGCTGTTTCAATGTTGCATTTCACATTTTTATTTTATTCATGTATTTTCGATATAAATATTTTGTTATACATTTAATGATGTAATAAAAAAAAAACACTCAAAAAATACATGTAACAAGCCAGTCATAATAAAATAGCACACGAATGTATTGCCACAAATCTGATCCTAACCCCTAAATTTGGCCTGGACCTGTATTTTATTTAGGGGTCAGCGTTCAGCCATAAGTACAAAAGTAGGTAAAACACACAGTTATTTATAGGAATTAGAATTACTTAATTATATAGTAAGAGAGTCGGCGCTTAATGATATAGTAAGGCAGCCGCACGGATCGATCCATCAGGTTAAGCTACGCTTGCCGGGGTTGGTCCATGGATGGGTGACCATCTTTACATACCGAGACTCCACCGTGCCTCGGAAAGCACGTTAACGTTGGCCCCGGTTGTCAATCGTGGATCTTTGACAGTTGTTACGGATCGTCAGCAGCCTGAAAGTCTGACAACCAGTCTTACCAATGGGTATCGTATTACCAAGTAACTGGATTGTGGAGGCCAGATAGGCAGTCGCTCTATGTAAAATACTGGTATTCAGCGTCATCCGGTTAGACTGGAAGCCGACCCCAAGATAGTTGGGCAAAGGCTAGGCAGATTGATACATGGGTGGGAATGGTCATCTTTTCATCTATATTCTTAAATAACTTTAACTCCATATATTTTAAAATTATGAAAAAAATACTTTCGAGACCCTTACAATGTGCCCTTTCATTTAATATGTCGCATGGTACAGATTGAAAAACTTTTTTTTTTATTTTTCGTTTTTGCCACAAAAGTTAGCCCCATAATCCAAATGAAATTATTTAGGATACACATTCGTGTTTGGGTCACAGATATTCATGTGTGCACCAAATTTCAACTCTATTGGTCCAGCAGATTTGGAGCAAATTGCCTGTGACAAACGGACAGACCGACAGACACACGAGTGATGACACAAAACCCTTAAAATCACTGTAAAGAAACCTAAGACCCAACAATTTATACCACACACTATTTAGGTCTTATTTATGAAAAAAATTGCCATCCGATTAGTTTACACACTGATGAACAGACTCTTAATTCAAAATATTCTATGGAGAATTAGGGTTGAACGACATTGTTTTTTTTTTTTTTTTTTTGGGGGTGGGAAATAATCCTATGACTTCTTCCGCTCTAGGGTGGAGCGGAAGGGCGTCTCAGACTCTTACTGACTAAAACCCACCCCTGTTCCTCCCTGCCTCGAGTGCCCAGGGGCGAGGTAACTCTTTCGAATTTATCCTCCACCCGGGCAGGCATTGGCCGTGGCAGGCCCCGTCCTTTGCTGACAACTCTTTGAGGCGCGCGTGGAACACTACGCGCCGTTGACTCTCGGGCCTGATGCTGATCGGACGGCGAGTTACCCACTACTCGCCGTCCGCAGGCCCGGGTGAACGACATTGGTCAAGTCTGATATTCGTCAAATCGACAATTCGTCAAATTTGATATAGTTCAAAGCTGTAGTTCGTCAAATCGCCTTGTTGTCCAATTACGAAATTGGCAAAATACGCTAATTGGTCAAGTAATGTAAGTACAATCAACTGTAAAAATGAAAGTAGGGATCCACTAACTAGTATTTTATTTTAGTAAAAAGACCCTGTTAGCTATTAGTAATGTTTCGTTTTTACCAATAATATTGCGGTAATCGTAAACACAGCGTCATCAGTGATGTCGTCATAGTTCTGAACGACACCTACACACTCAACACATGAATTTACCTAGTTTGGGACTGAGAGGGCATTCAAACTTTTATAGCCTTATATTTCATCCTCTCTTCTTAGTCTTTCCCCATTACTGAGGATCGCGACTCCCTTTTCGACCATCAATTGTCTGCCTCCAAATGATGCGGTCCGTCGCCCGGTGGAGGGCGGCACCGACAGATAAACTGTTCGGAGATCGGGTCCAACCATCTCTTTGAGCTCCGCCCTCTAGCTCTTTTACCTTCGACTTTTTCCGTCACTACCAGCCAAACGGTTGACTCCTCTTCGAGCGATATGGCCAAAATATCTCACAACACGGTGTAGATAAAGAGAGGACAGACACTTGGTGTTTTCCGTTTTCAGTTCTTTAAGGACCGTGACGTTTGTGCGGTGGACTGATATTTCATGCATAGGTATATATTTTAATTGCTGACCTCAGGGATGATGCTGATATTGAAAGGGAAGAGCGCTGTCGTGGAGAACTAACACAACATCGCTCGCAGGTTTGTACGGTGTTCTACAGAGGACTAAAAAACCTTATTTCGTGCATATTGCACCTCATTTTATACGTGCAACCTATGGGTAGATTACACTCAAAAATCGTACAGCGCTTTTAGCATTCAATATAATAATGCGTTCCGGGTGTTGATGGGGCTGTTCCGCTTCTTTATCGCATCAGGGATGTTTGCTGAAGCGCGTATTGATTGCTTCTACGCAGCGATGCGAAAAAAATGCGCTTCTCTGGTGCGCCGGGTGCGGGCCAGCCCCAACATTATTCTGCGTTGTGTCGCGAGCAGACTGGACTGTTTGTGTGTGACTCGCTGCTGCAAGCTTTCTACTTCGGTGTTGGGCTTGTAGCAGGGTTTCACTCACTTTTATCTTCCTGCCCTTATCCCATGTTACTTGGGGTCGGCGCAACACGTTTTTTTCTTCCATTCTGTCCTGTCAGCCGTCACGCTATCACTAACTCTCTTTTCTTTCATACCACTGCTCACACAATCCATCCATCTTTTCTTTGGCCTCCCTCTCCCTCTCCATCGATCTTAATTCGATCTTAATCGACCATACCTTGGTATGGTCAGGTGGTAGAGGAAGCGATTCCCTTTCAACTTTTCTGTGAGTGGCACCACTTTTAAACTACCTCTAATTTACTCATTCCTTTATATGTGTTACATTAAGTTTACTAACATAGTAGTTATGGAATATTGTTACTAACAAATTGTGTCTTTGTAACTTTATTATTATAAAGGTACGTTAACATACGCCTTGTTTACATTTAAAAGCTAATATAACTTGCAATGTTTGTTTGTTCGGGTCTAATCTTGCAAGCTGATTTAGAACCACTTCATCTTATCCAATGCAGTTGAATTTTTACAAATGGTTCAGTACCGATAACAATGCATTTTTTTGGTAAACATAACCTGAATTGACAATTAGGATTAGCTCCAGGTAAAGGAACTCTTCAATGGTCAACAGCACACAGACTCGAAAATTTAAAATTGTATTAGTAAAAATTCAGGATTCGTACCTGAATGCTTTTTTAATTAATACGGTTTTCAGAATCCTCAAGTGTCTGAAAATTGTTATGCATTACATCGCAATCTATTACAGTATACCATTATAATTGGTTCCCCTCTTTGAGCTATTTTCCACTATAAATAACAATTCTCTCAATCGAAATTGGATAACGGGGGCAAATCTCTGTGGAGATTAGCCAAGTACGCAGGAGATATTATAGTGCACAAGCATGTGCGTAAGACACAGGTGCACTCTCTGTTGCTTCACTCTCATAGTCCAGTGGGAGGGCAATCATCTTGTTGTAGTTCTCTTGCAGTAACAAAAGCTCTACAATTTATGCTTCTGGATGAAACAAAGTATTTTCTATTGTCACATCGTTTTCTATTTCTGTAATAAAGATACACTGCAAGTGCTTCTTCTTACGCGGGGATCGTGCGGTCCATGGGCCTTTACGGGGCACCAGTGTGGGCGCGTTCATTGATGCAGCGATCAGCTCGCCAGATGAACGCGTCCCAAAGGGTCATGGCAATCCGGATGATCCGGGGATGCCACACCATCTCCCGTGAGGCGGCGTGCCTCCTTGCCGGATTGACGCCATGGGATCTAGAGGCAGAGGTCCTCGCGCACCTATATGAGTGGCGCGAGGAGGCGAAACGCCGGGGCGAAACTCCGCTGCCGCGACATTTCGCGGCTCGGTGGACAGAGCTCCGGCAGAATCTCATGGCAACATGGAGAGAGCGACTGTCGCAACCCAGCGCTGGGCACGCCACCATTGCGGCGGTAGTGCCCCTCTTTGAGGAGTGGCTGGAGAGGCGCCACGGTGTCCTCACTTTTCGCCTGACGCAGGTCATCACCGGACACGGAAGTTTCGGGAGATTCCTGTGTAGGATAAGGCGAAGGGAAAAACCCGGGTGCCCCCACTGTGAGGATCGCCTAGAGGACACGGTGGAGCACACGGTGGAGATCTGCCCCGCTTGGGTGGAGCCCCGCCGTGTCCTCGTGGAGGCGATCGGCGGCAGTGACCTCTCGCGCCCGACCCTGGTCCAGGCCATGGTACGAAGCGAGAGGGAATGGGAAGCAGTCTCCTCCTTCTGCGAAACAGTAATGCTCGCGAAGGAGGAGGCGGAACGGGTAAGGGAGAGGCTGCAACAACAGACTCGCCCTCACGCCCTCAGCAGCAGCCGCCGCAGGAGACGCCCTGAGCGGAGGACGTCGCGAGAAGATCTCCGGCCACCGTAGACTCGGGCCTGCGGACGACGAGTAGTGGGTAACTCGCCGTCCGATCAACACCAGGCCCGAGAGTCGACGGCGCGTAGTGTTCCACGCACGCCTCAAAGAGTTGTCAGCAAACAGGACGGGGTCTGTCATGGCCGATGCCTGCCCGGGGGTTGAGGATAAATTCGAAAGAGTTACCTCGCCCCTGGGCACGTAGGGCAGGGAGGAACAGGGGTGGGGTTTAGTCAGTAAGAGTATGACACGTCCTTCCGTTCCACCCTAGAGCGGGAGAAGTCATTGGATGTTTTTTTTTTTTTCCACCGATTTTTGTCAATTGTGAACCGATTTTTAAAATTCTTTTTTTATCCGAAAGAATATACTCCCGAGGTGGTCCCTTATAAATATTATCGAAATTGCTTCATCGCTTTTTGAAAAACTGAACAAAAACATAAAATACGTGTACATGACATTGACGCAGATGACGTTTTGGTTTTCTCTTTCTCTAGTATGTGTAATTGGAGAAAATGAAAAAAATATTATCCACGTTCCATGCTATTGGAGTTTTTAGTTCTGGGGTATAACAACTAAAAAGTGAAAAATAAAAACTTTATTTTATAAAAAAAACAACCGACTTCCAAAAAAGAAAATACACTAAGAATTAAAAAATTACTTTTCGGGAGTCGGTGTCAAATAACGAAGAAATAAAATACAAACACCGACTTCCGAAATTAAAATTATTTTTTAATTTTTAGTCTATTTTCTTTTTTAGAAGTCGGTTGTTTTTTTTAGTTGCACCGTCGGGTGTCTGCCAGGTCCACTTCCTGTGCTCACGCTTTCAGAAGAAGGAATTCATCATAAAGAGGCACTCCCATAAAACTGGCCAGTAGGTTTCCGCGGTGGTTCCGACGTTCAAATCCAAATTGCCCCACTCGCAGCTCGTCACCGTCTCTATTGCCCAGTTTCGTGTTGAAGTCTCCCATGACTACGGTGAAGTGAGTTTTATGACCATGCATGGCTCTTGATATATCCTCATACATGGTCTCAACTTCGTCGTCGGCGTGTGTCGAGGTCGGGGCGTAAATATGTACGATGTTCAACGAATATCTTGACGACATTCTGAGTATAAGGTACGCCACCCCGGTCGACACGCTCTCGATCCCCACCACATTGTTCACAAGGGACTTGTGGACGATAAATCCGACACCACCCTGAGACTTCTGGCCACCCTCCCGGATATAGAGCAGGTTACCGGATTTGAGAATTATCGTGTCGGACCTCTCTTCGGACTTCAGATAATCCCACAACACTCCATCGCAGCCTGCTCAATTCCTCCTAAAGTTCGGTGATCTTCTCGTCAGAACGCAGTGTTCTCGTGTTCCGTGTTGCCAGGTCCAGTCGTCGAAGGTTGGGGTAGCCGGATCCACTCCGGAGATTCTTAGCACCCCTTGCCTCACCGTTACCTTGACTGCTACCGGAGTCAAGGGTAGACAGGCTGCTGGGCACTAGGGGCCACTTTTTCGTTGTGCTTATTACAAGGGGAGTTTGCCATAATCGCAACGCTTGGCAGGTGGGTTGGTGATCGAAGTGTAGGTTTTACAATGCACAGAGAATGCTGCTGGCCATTCTCTTGTGAGTCCCTTAGTCGCCTCTTACGACATCCACGAACGACTGAAGGACGAATTTCCTTTCACCTTCTATTTAGTTCAGTTAAGAGCTAGTATTCAATAGGCAGATAACTTTTATCTGAAGTTTGTTCTATGGTGATATTTTCGGCTTAGTAGGCGACTCGGCTGCTGAGTCTCGTCCGATCCGGATATTATTTTTGAGTGGTGTTTCGGACGAATCCTTTTTTAGAGGCAAAGTAACGTCAGACACATAATTAAATAATACATATTTTACTTTGTGGCCATGGATAAATTATTAGTTATAAATAAAATAAAATAAATAATAATAAAGCTTTATTTAATTCCATGCATATTACATATTACGCGATAACAATTGCTAATTTTTTTAACCTAAAATAATCAATTACATTCAATACACTTACATGAATTTGATTTTAATTATAAATTCTATTTTGTAATTATTTTAATTATTATTTGCTTAAATTATCTATTTATTTAATGCATGGACCCCGTTCGGGTAAAAGCCTCCCCCAAGGAATGCCATCCTTCTCTGTCGTTAGCTCTGTCTAGCCAACTTCCGCCCGCGCACGCTACAATTTCGTCTGCCCATCTGGCTCTTGGTCGACCTCTTGATCTGGTGCCTTTTGGCCCAGACCACTTTACTGACCGTAGAGTCCATCTATCGTCCTTGTAACGGGCCACGTGGCCTGCCCACTTCCATTTAGCCTCCATTGCAAAAGTTAAGGCATCGCATATTTTTGTCTTCTTTCGAATGTCAACGTTCTTTATCTTATCCTTCAGTTTTATACCTAGGCAACTTCTTTCCATTCTTCTCTGGGTAGTCTGAATTCTGTTCCTGGTTTTGAGATCGAAGGTCCAAGTTTGGCATCCATAGGTGAGGCACGGTAGAAGTCCTGTATCCATGACTATTTTCTTGGTCGGTAGCGGAAGTTGCGATTTTAGTATTTCCTTATGGTGCCAGAACTTGTTCCAGGTAATCGCCACTCTTCGGTTAAGTTCTTCATTGTTTCTTTCCTTACTAAAGGAGATTTGTTTTCCTAAGTATATGTAGTGGTTGACAAACTCGAGAGGTGTGTTATTTGCTAGGATAGGCGTTGCGCTGCGGTTAGACATAATTTTAGTTTTTTCCAGATTCATTTCCAAACCAGTTTTTATACTAGCCTGGTTTAATTCATTTACCATTTTGTTTAATTGGTGAGGGGTTTCCGAAAATAAAATTATGTCATCGGCAAATCTGAGATGACTTAAAAAAATCCCATTTATATTAATACCTTGATTGGACCATGGCAGCTCTCCCATTACGTGTTGTAAGACGGCTATGAATAATTTAGGTGAGATCGGGTCTCCTTGCCGGACACCTCTCTTTATGTTGATTACTTCGCCTACTCTATCCAGTTTGATTCTACTTGTGCTGTTAGAGTAAATATTTTTTAGGATATTGATATACTTTTCATTTGTGTTTAGTGCTTTCAGCGATTCCCGGATGCTCTCGTGTGAAATTGAATCAAAAGCTTTTTTGTAATCGATAAAAGCTAAATACACGGTTGACCAGGTTATAAATAAAATAAACATTAATGAGAATCTCACCGGGGTAATCCTCGAAACGCACAAAAGATCAAACATTGAGAAGAGCATGAAAGATTCGTAATACATGATATCGATAGACGTTTTAAAATTTAACTATCCTATTTGTTTATTTATTAAAACTACCAGGGAAGCAGAAATTAACTGGACCTAGGTGCTTAAGTGACTTACTACTTAGCTCAATAATGGTAAATATACAGGTTTTGAAACTGAATCACTTGTGGTTTTGAAAAGTACCAGGGTGACAGAAATGAACAGAAAATAGACGCCTACACGATCTCACTAAGTTGTGCACCGACGATTAAGCCCAAAATGGAATATTAAAGTATTCTACACTTCGCTATATATCGATAGAAGCCATAGTGCTGCGTGTCGCGGGTTCGATTCCCGCACGGAACAAATATTTGTATGACCTACAGATAGTTGTTCCGGGTCTGGGTGTCTTGTGTATGTGAGTATACATGTTTGTGAACGCACCCACGATACAGGAGTAATTCCTAGTGTGGGGTAACGATTTAAAAAAAAAATCCTAGTTCCAGTTCATTCCTGCTTTCCTGGTAGTTCTAATAAATAAACAATTTGTACGTCATGTCGAAGTGTCCTAATGATGATAATGATGATAGAAACATCATTTTTTTGCAATAGATGATGATGATGCGATAGATGGTATTGTTATAATCAACAGAATCGAACCACAAACATGGTTGAATCATGGCCTGGAACTGTTAAAAAAAAAAACCGCGAAATGTGGCACAATTTTTAACTTTATTACAACAAGAAACTAATTATTTTGAAATCCTAACTATGAAAGTGCAAAGAGAGGGAGGGCATTATTATATACATGCAAAAACTCGTGAAACAATTGAAATTGATGAACACATTTCTAGCACCAATTCGGATTTGGAAAATCACAAAATTTCGCTAGAACATTGTATTGAACTTTTAGTATTTTAGTTTATTTTTGAGTCTAAAAACACATGAGACTTAAAGACTTCGAGAGATTATTTTGGTTTCGTAGTAAGTCACTGATTTTTGACGCTATTATTAATTATTTTCGGTGTTTTAGTAAAGTGATTGTTAATAGGTAATTGTTAAATAAGACTGATTATTATTGTTAACATTTATTATTATTATTGTACGCTTTTTAATTGATATATAAGACTGATTATTGTAATTTATCATGTTTGCTGTTGATTGTTGTAATTGTATATTAAACTTTATCTTTTTCTGACAAATCCCTGAATTTTACTTAAGTAATATAACCCTACCTAAGGTTTTTCATTCCGACTGTAAAAAATTTGCTTAAAAAAAGTATAGTCCAAAACACCAGTCAAAAATATTAATAATAATGAAATTCCTGTTTCGGCCGGATCGGACGAGACTCAGCGGCCGAGTCACCTACTAAGCCGTATTTTCTACAGGTACAAAAGCTGTCAAACGGCCATTTTTGTTCCACCGGGTAACATTTTCTGACGATTGAAAAATCCATCCTACAAGAAGTATTTACAAATTTCAGAGCGGAATAGTTCAAGTAGAGCTTCCGAATGTATACGATCGGTGGACGGAAATACCGACGGATGACTACTGCATCGACGTGTACAACCAGCAAGGTGCGGAACCGCGGTATTGGATAAATCAGCCTGATAAAGAAGAAACGCAATCCAACAGTAACATATACTTGACAATCGGTAAGAGTTATTCAGGTTGGGCCTAAAAGCAAAATTCCATTCCTATGTTTAATTTTTCATGAAATAAACCAGAATAAGGTAAAAATATAAAATGTATGAGTGTCAAAGATCATGAGGAAAAAATATGAAATACCTATTTTACGAGTAATTAAATCATAAAATTTCCTTGATCGGAATCCATCTCGAATTTACCACTAATTTTAATGTATTTTCTTTGTTATAATAAAAATACCGCGGCTCAGCCCGCGTGAAAAGTATTTTACTTTTTTAAAGGTGATCTTGATCTACTTATGTGCTAAGTTTCATCCAAATCCGTTCAGCCAGCGTGATTAATTAACAAAGTTCAAGCACCCAAATATTATACAGACTTTCATATTTATTAGATATGTTAATAGGAAGCAGGATAAGAGAATAGGATTATTCACACTTTTGACGAGTTTCAATAGAACAACAGGCCAGCATTTACCGGTTCCGTTATCACTGACGTGCAGGCTAAATTCACAAATAGAATTCACAAACAGAAGGGTCCAAAAGGTTTGTCAAAAATATTTAAACAACGAAATAAAAAATACTATCCACTTTTGCGACTATGCAGCACATGAGTAGTAAAATAGTATTTATTTAGTCACGGACACTCGAATAAAGAAAGTATTCTTTTAACTAACCCGACACACGTACTGTCCATTTTATTTTTGGAGGAGGTTGTATAATCATTCAATTCAATGTCTTCTGCCGCTCTGGGTGGAGTGGGAGGCGTGTCAGATTTTTACTGACTAAAATCCACCCACTCAGAGCGGGAGGATTCATTGGATGATTTCCCACCCCTCCAAAAATAATAAAAAATAAATGAAACCCTTGTTCCTTCAGTTGCCTGTGCTAAGGGTCGCGGTAAATCTATTTCGAATTTATTCACGACCCTTAAGCAGGCATCGGCCATGACGGGCTCCGTCATGTACGCTGACAACTCTTTGAGGCGCGCGTGGAACACTACGCGCCGTCGAATCTCGGGCCTGGCCCTTATCAGACGGCGAGTTACCCACTACTCGCCGTCCGCAAGCCCACCCTGAGTTGATCAAAAACTCCATACAATAAAAACTTAAGGCGTATATAGCCGCCAAGTGGCACCCTCATTGAATAAAAAATCGTAACAAAGCGTAGAAAATAAAAAACTTTTTACAAAAAAGAATACAACCGACTTCCATAAATAATACTAAAAAATGCAAAATAACTTTAATTTCGGAAGTCGGTGTTTCTAGTTTGGTTTCTTCGTTATTTGACACCGACTTCCGAAATTAAAGTTATTTTGCATTTTTTAGTATTATTTATGGAAGTCGGTTGTATTTTTTTTTTGTAAAAAGTTTTTTATTTTTCACTTTTTAGTTGTTGTACCCCATTCTAAAACTAAATTAATAGTAAAGTTATGCCCGAATTGATAGCCCCAAAAATAGGGAATTTGAATATAGTTGGTGAAATTAGGGTGTATCAGGGTGAACTGTACAAATCTGTATACCCCTTCAGAGCATATCAGCGTGATGTAATGTTGTGAAGTGGTGAAAACAATATACAGACATGCGATTGCAGCAATTCTGGAAGGTTTGCTATCATTTATTGAAGAGTTCCATTGTGTATCTCCGAAGTTCTTCATCACATAAAAAAAAATAAAAAATAAAATAAAAAAAAATACAGTCGAGTTGAGAAAAGAAACCTATGTTGCGTTTGTTACAAATAGGATAAGGTATTTTTACATTGTTAAAACAGGACTCAAAGTGTTTCATATCCAAAGTAGTAAGCAAAAGTGTCATATACGGCCGTTTCTGGTACTTTTGCTTACTACTTTGAATACGAAACACTTCGAGTCCTGTTTCAACAACGTAAAAATATCTTATCCTCTTTTGTAACAAACGCAACATAGGATTCTTTCATCTTTATTTTCTATACTAAGATACGATTTTTTAATCAATGAGGGCGCCACTTATGTGGAGGTAGGCTCAAGTCGCAAACGAAAGACTATGAATCAAGTAAACAATAAAAAACCATAAATGCAGTACCTATTCAAACTGTTAATAAAACAAAGGGCATGTGATTCATACAGCCTACGAGTTTTCTGTTTTAAAAATAATTGATTTAAATTAATAAGACATCTCTAGATTATTTTAACTAACTTCTGCCAGCGGCTTCTCCCGCGTTGTAGTATTACTTCCCCCCATTATAAATTATAGCCTATGTGTTATTCTGATGTACAAGCAATATTACTGTAAAGTTTCATCAAAATCCAATCAGTAGTTTTTGCGTGAAAGAGTAACAAACGTACATGCTGACAAACTTTCACATTTACAATCTTAGTAACTAACACTAACTGACACCACTGACTGATAGCTCCAATAAAAATATAAGGCAGATACCAAGTTAAATATTTTAGTGATCGTTATATTTTTACCCTAGTTATACAATCTTAAAAAAAACCAACTGCATTCTTGGGGCAAGACAGTGTACCGTGATAGTTCGGGCGCTGACTGCCGACCAGTGGTTGGAAGTCAGATCATGACGTGAACTGTAATAGATATGTGTGTGTGTTTCCGTCCCAACACTGAACAGAATAAGGAAGTCACGCCCTCACAGTGAGGCGCTCTGATTTCGATCCCTATATATTCTCCCTTTGTCAACGTAAACGAGCAATGGATCGCGTAAGGATCATAAGTGTAACAGGTTACTTTCTATATTTGCTGGAATTGCTTCCTATGTTTCCCCTTGGGAAATATGGCGTGAGTTTATATTTATATTTGTCAACAGCTACGATGGTATCATGCGTCTTCATACTGTTGGTGCTCGTGGTATACTTAATGCTGCCTGATCTTCAGAACCTGTGTGGCATGATCTTGATGGCGTACCTCTTTAGTCTATTCATGGCTTTCTCACTGTTAATCGCCATGCAATTGAAAGATGTCTCCGACAACAAGGCGTGTATCCCTTTGGGTAAGTGATCATGGATTTATTTAATATGATGAAACTACGAAACTATGAAACTTCGTATATTTTTTTAAATTTACCCTGGTAGTAATTGCAACTCCCACATTCCTCTTTAGAGTAAGAGGAAGATCTGGAAAGCATTGGTTAGGCCTTTTTTTAAGGGCCTACCTCCCCGTAAGTTGCGCCCTCGTTGAATAAAAATTCGTATCTTAGCATAGAAAATAAAGATTAAAGAATCCTATGTTACGTTTGTTACAAAGATCTTAAGGTATTTTTACGTTGTTAAAACAGGACTCAAAGTATTTCGTATCCAAAGTAGTAAGCAATAGTGTCAAAAACCACCGTTTTTGGTTGCGTTTGTAACAAACGCAACATATGATTTTTTAATCTTTATTTTCTACGCTTTGCTACGATTTTTTATTCAATGAGGGCGCCACTTGGCGGCTATATACGCCTTAAGGGTAGGAAATTATCAAATAACTTCTCCCAATCTGGGTGGAGCAAGAGGGAGTATCAGACTCTTAGTGACTAAAACCTATCCATGTTCCTTCAATTGCCTTTTGCGTTCCACGTCTGCTCTCAATACTCAATACTTTATTGCATTCCATATGTGTTATATAGATGGTATAACATAATAAAATATCAATATGGACCCTGTCGGGCACAGCAAAGTAGAAGAGAGGAGAGGGCTAAGTAGTTATTCAATTAAGCAATATAAATTATTAGTTGTGGTTTATTGGGTGTATGTATAATATTATGTATATATATAAGGTTTGCGTATATAGATATATTAAATTGCTATTAATTGTAAGTAATTATTATGAAGTTCTTATATTATTATTAAATTATTCTTCTTATTCATAGATTATTTTTATTTATTATTTTAATTTTAATTTTTTTATGTATTTATGTTTATATTGGGTTTTCTATTTTTCTACAAAATGTTTGGTGTAAAAGAGAGAGAAAAAGATATTATTTTGGAATCGATCTCTTTCGAACAATCCCGCTTCCCTGCCGGGCACCGGCCCCAGCGGGCCAATCAATCACGCTGATATCTCTTTAAGGCCCGCTTGGAACACAAAGCGTCGTCGATCCAGGCCTGGTCCTTATCGGGCGGCGAGCCACGAGTACCTATTGCTCGCCGTCTGCAAACTGTCATCTTGTATGAATCAGAATGTTGGGCCGCAAAAGAGATGAATGAAAGGCAATTAATTGCATGCAGCTGAGATGTGAGATGTAAAAGGAATTCTTATGAAAGTGATGCTAGTGCCCGTGAAGTTGTGAGGAAAGTCATGGTACGGGGATGTGATACGAAGGAATCAGAAAAATGTCGTGATAAGAAAAGTTTTGAATGTGGATGGTGATAAGAGTAGAGAGAGACCAAATAATCGACGCGTTGGATCGAATTTGTGAAAGATGATAATAATTATGACTAAAAAGGAAATTATGGGATGACGGCAAATAGAGATTTATGGAAAACTAGCTTAAAAAAATCAAAAATCGTCCCAAGAAAATATACTATTCCAGACTATAATCTGCTCAGCTATTCTGGCGTAATTGAGTGACAAACATTCATCCATCCTTTCATCCAAACTTTCGCATTTTTAATAGTATTATACTTGTAATATATTTAATAGTATATACTTGTAATATATTTAAGTACGATGTCATGCTAGTTAATATTACATCAACATTATTAATATTTTCAGCGAGCGCCATCTATTTCTTCTTCTTGGCTGTCTTCTGCTGGATGAGCGTCATGTCCTACGATATGTGGTGGACCTTTCGGTAAATTCTTAACTACTTAATGAATTCGTTCGCTTACTAACCTTACTCCTCACGCTTTAAATATGCATAAATTAATGTTTTTTTGGAATCTTTCCTCATAAAGAAAGTCTTGAGAAAATTAAAATATCAATCATAGTCTGTTAATTAAAATTTATTTACTTCGATCTCTCGAAGTACCCTTTATTTGTAGGATCCATGTAAATAAATAGACATATTCGCGGATAAACAGGGTTACAGGTAACTAACCGTATTCCCTGCAGGACGTGACAGTGTCAGCTTTTGCAACAATTTAGGGGTTACGTTGTTTGTTATGTTTGTTTGTTATGTTTTTTATTATTATTAACACCTGCCAACCGGACGGAAACTGCAGTGGCCTATATGGAAAGCACTAAATCGGCTGCGTACCCAGGTAGGCCGCTGCAAATACAACTTGGCAAAATGGGGTTTTATAGACTCGTCTGATACTCAGTGTGAGTGTGGTGCGGTCCAGAACATGACTCACATACTGGAATGCCCCAAGTGCCCATACTCTTACACTATGGAGGACCTGATGAACGCTACAGACGCTGCAATTGATGTGGCCAGTTTCTGGGCCCAAAGAATTTGAAAGTTAGGGAACCATCGATTCGAAAGAAGAAGAAGGGGTTATGTTACAAATATTAGATTTTTCGAAAGGCTGCCTTAGCAACGATTTCCTCGAGTGCATCACATGGCATGCGAAGCGCTCGGGTTCAAAGTTCAAAATATTGAATATCAAAACCGCTGATTCACTGTGTTTTTCCGCACATAAACTTCATTAATTTCATTTATCATGAGTAAGAAAGATTCACAAATTACCCAGAGTCCAAAATCATAAAGCAGTAAAATTTTCAAATTTAAGAAATATTACACAAACACAAATAAATAATATTAAACTTAAAATTTGTAACTACTACCTACTTTCTGAACTTAAAAGAACTATTCTATTCTACAAAAAGTATTGTCTAAATACCCGACTGTAAAAAACAAGGAATTTATTAGCAAATAAAAACAAAAAAAAGCAAAATAACTTTAATTTCGGAAGAATTTTAAACCGAAGAAACGGAACCAGAAACACCGACTTAAATTTACGAAATTAAATTTATATTGCACTATTTTTGGAAGTCAGTTCTATTTTTTGTAAAAATAAATGTTATTTAGGATCTTTATCCAATATAAATCAATTTGCGAATAATTAAAACAGCCACTGAACTTCACTCGAAGAAATCCCGCCAAAATCTTGAAACTCAATTTTTTTCACAATTCATTCTAATAAATATTTTTATGTTTCGTCACAGATGGAATAGATAACCTCAATACAATTTGTTTCGTGACGATGCTGTTCTTTGGTGAACTTCATTTAAGGTCATATAAATGTGAGACATAAATATCACAAATATTTCAATAGCTTTTATTTGTATGTAAAATTTATCTTGAATTCTGTATCTCATTTTGTCATGTATTTCTAGAAGCAAGCCAAGATATAACGCTCTATTGCAATTACTCGGATTGTAGAATTATCAGGTGACTCCGATGTCTTCATCATGTTTGTGAGGATATATTTTCGTTACTTTTTCACGCAAAAACTACCGAACGGATTTCGATGAAACTTTACAGTAATATTGCTTATACATTGGAGTAACACATAGGCTATAATTTATAATGGGGGAAGTACTAATACCACGCGGGCGAAGTCGCTGGCAGATGCTTGTATTTAATAAAAATTGACTTTTAAATCATCGTTTTCACTTACATTAGTGTAAATTCGCTAATAAAACCGGTTTTATTTATGGTTTTCGGCAAAAGTCGTCCTGTTTCCGACGTCATTATTGTTGTTATGTCACACAGAATCACATTCGACATAATTTAGAACCTAGATCTACATTCTGAGATTTCACGCTGTTTTACACCATCTTTGACTCGCTGCGTTGAATAAATACATAACGTCTATTCAATTTTGTTCCTTAAAGAAGAATGGTCATTTTTCACCTGACTATGTATAGAAATGAAACAAATCTTAAAATTCAGCTAATTCAATTGTATATGGGAAGTTTGCATTGTTCTTTCAATTTGTTTTTCCTTATAATCATGCCTATGACTCAAAGCGCCTATGCTCGCCAAGAGGAGTTTAAACTAAATCTGGCTTTGAGCCATTTTTGCCTAATGATAAGTGAATATCCGGTACACTCAATTATAAATAACTGTATGCCTGGTTGTTCATTATTGAACATAATAAATAAGATTATTAAATGTAACTTTAACCAGGATAATATACTCATAATTTTAGTTGGTGACAGGGGTACTGTGAACAAAGGAGAATTGCTCCATTAGAGCCTTGTCAAAGCTTAGTTTAAGCAAAATTATGATGTTTACTTTCCACTACAACCAAAGTTTGCATCAAGAAGAAAACTTAATTAGGTACAATATTAACATAGCATTGCATAATTTGACATATGTATAATTTGACTTAATGATTTATTCCATTTAATTGAGATAGGTATCTTATAGATAGGTACTATCTTACAAGTTATTGTAGAAGATAGCTGTGTCGCTATCATATTATTTTTGTATAACAGCCAAGAATTTAGGCTAAACAAATTGCTCCTATTGAGCAATGGTTTGGTATCACATTTTGACATTAATAATTTAAATTAGAAATCAAAACAACAGACACAATCTCTAGCAATTATGTAAAGAATGGCGAAAATAATGTTTTAAAATCAATAAATAATACCAACCTGATGCACCAAAATATTCAAGGTATGACAAGGATTTAGAAACAGAATTATTCCTTTGTGTAACTTAACATTGGCTTAAAAGCCATCAGTTTATGTTTAATGTATAATTATAGTAATCACCAGGTTGGTCGGTTGGAAGGACCGCAAGAATATTGTGAGCCTGACGACACGCTGGTCCTGGCGCAGGGGAGGTCGTACTAGGCGGCGGCCACTTGATGTCACGCGGGGTAGCGACAGTCGTTGAGAGAATCCGGCAACTGGGACTCGAGGTGGCATTGCACAAGTCCGAGGCCATGTGTTTTCATGGTCCTCGGAACGCGCCACCAGTTCCCTGATGAAGGAGGGGTTCACATCGGCGTCGAGAGGACGATGAGGTACCTGGGTCTCGTCCTCGACAGCCGGTGGAACTTCGTCGAGCATTGCCGACGTTTGGCTCCCAGATTGGAGCGAGCCAGTGCTGCTTTGAAGCGGCTCCTGCCAATCTGGGGGGTCCAAACGCCTCCTGCCGGAGGCTCTACGCGGGGATCGTGCGGTCCATGGCCCTTTACGGGGCACCAGTGGGGGCGTATAAGGCAGCGACCAGCTCGCTGGTTGAACGCGTACCAAAGAGTCATGGCCATTCGGCTCATCCGAGGATACCGCACGGTCTCCTGTGAGGCGGCGAGCCACCTTGCCGGACTGTCGCCATGGGATCTGGAGGCCAAGGTCCTCGCACTGCTCTGGGAGTGGCGCGAGGAGGCCAAACGCCGGGGTGAAACTCTGCTGCCGCGACACCTCGCGGCTCGGCAGACGGAACTCCGGCAGGATCTCATGGCGACATGGAGAGAGCGACTGTCGCAACCCAGCGCTGGGCACGCCATTATTGTGGCGGTAGTGCCCCTCTTTGAAGAGTGGCTGGAGAGGCGTCACGGCGTCCTCATCTTCCGCCTGACGCAGGTCCACACCGGACACGGTTGTTTCGGGAGGTTCCTGCATCAGATCGGGCGGGAGAAAATGCCCGGGTGTTACCACTGCATGGATCGCCCAGAGGGCACGGTGAAGCATACGGTGGAGGTCTGCCCCGCTAAGGCGGAGCACCGCCGTGTCCTCATGGATGCAATAGGTGGCGGCGACCTCTCGCGCCTGGCCCTGGTTCAGGCCATGGTACTGAGCGAGAGGGAATGGGAGGCAGTCTCCGCCTTCTGCGAAGCAGTAATGCTCACGAAGGCGGAGGCAGGACGCGTGAGGGAAGCTCAACGGAGTGGCCCTCACGGCCCTGGCCGCTACCACCGCAGGAGAGGTACTGGGCGTACTGGGCGTAGGACGTCGCGAGACGATCTCCGGCCATCGTAGACCCGGGCCTGCGGACGGCGAGCAGTGGTTAGTTCACCGTCCGATCAGCATCAGGCCCGTGAGTCGACGGCGCGTAGTGTTCCACGCGCGCCTCAAAGAGATGTTGTCAGCCACCACTGACGGGGCCATCGTCTGCCCGGGGGTGGAGGATAAATTCGAAAGAGTTACCTCGCCCCCGGGCACTCGAGGCAGGGAGGAACAGGGGTGGGTTTTAGTCAGTAAGAGTCTGACACGCCCTCCCGCTCCACCCAGAGCGGGAGAAGTCATTTTTTTTTTTTTTTTTAAAACGTTGCCCCACACTAGGAATTACTCCTGTATCGTGGGTGCGTTCACAAACATGTATACTCACATATACAAGACACCCAGACCCGGAACAACTATCTGTAGGTCATACAAATATTTGTTCCGTGCGGGAATCGAACCCGCGACACGCAGCGCAGCAGCCGAACGCTCAACCACTGCGCCAACCGTGTCGTCAACTTCCCACCTTCTAAAAAAAAACAAAAAAGGATGTTGTGAGCCTCTCTGTTGAACGGACAATTGAAATAGCCTGCATTGAATTGGAGCAGTCTATTATATTAAGTGTGTAAGAGCACCTTCAGGATAGTATGATTGTTTTGAAAAAGTAATGGAAGTGTTACACAAAATCTGTAACTCGAGCAATTCCATCATCGTTTGTGGCGACTTTAATGTTAATTTGTTAGAAATTTCTGGCTTAAGCACTACAACTTTATTATACGCTTGTTTTAGTCATACAATCTTGCAAATCTATTGATGGAGCCTACTAGAATAACCCCCACTAGTGCATCATGCCTAGATAATATTTATAGTATAATAGTACAGACATTGTAGCTCCCAAAAAAAATTAAGTAATGGATTCTGATCATAGCGGATAATTTATCACTATTACAAATATAATAAATAAAAATAAACCGTAAAAAGATAGAATCACTGTTAACTCAAAATCTAAATGTCGCTTGAAAACATTTAAACTAAACTTACAAATAAAATCCCACCCATTGTATTTAAGTTGCTTTAGTTTTTAAGTTTCTTTAGTTATGTATCATGCATGGTGTACAATAAAGAATATAATAAATAATAATAAATAAAACGTCTTTATCGTCATAGTTATTTTCATAGTGTTATGTCGTACGGCATTCTATTATGGAGAAATGCCGTCGATATTCAGACATTTTTTTGTTTTCAAAAAAGGGCTACTCGTGCATTATTTATATTGAGTCCCAGACACTCCCTCAGAGACAAATTTAAAGAGATTAATATTATGACTGGCCAGTGGGCCAGGTGGGCCTCTCGGTACATTTATGAGAATCTCATATACGCACATAAAAATATAGAATAGAATAGAAATCGAACACAGACACAACACAACAGCAACAAACAAAAGGAAAAGAGAAGTTCACAAAGATCATCATCACTTACATCTAGTAATAATCAAGTTCATGTTGTGCTTAGTTAACTTACAATCGAGTTTATGTTTACCCACATTTTTACGTACACCTGTGCGCTCTAATTATTAATCTTAGTTTTAGATATTGTTTCTCAGTAAGTGAATTATGTATGCAATTCTTTATGACAAATAAAGTTATTCTTAAACCTAGATACAATAATCTGTTTAAAGAATACAGTGATATCCACAGCATAAAAACAAGGAACAAACACAAATTTGTTGTTCCTAAAACCAGGCTCAAGAAAAAACTTTTTACAAACAATAAAATACAACCGACTTCCATAGATAATACTAAAAAATGCAAAATAACTTTAATTTCGGAAGTCGGTGTTTCTAGTTTGGTTTCTTCGTTATTTGACACCGACTTCCGAAATTAAAGTTATTTTGCATTTTTTTGTATTATTTATTGAAGTCGGTTGTATTTTTGTTGTAAAGATTTTTTTATTTTTCACTTTTTAGTTGTTGCACGGGGATTCTAAAACTAAATTAATAGTAAAGTTATGCCCGAATTGATAGCCCCAAAAAAATAGGGAAGATGAACATAGTTTGTGAAATTAGGGTGTATCAGCGTAAACTGTACTAATCTGTATACCCCTTTAGAGCATATCAGCGTGATGTAATGTTGTGAAGTTGTGAAAACAATATACAGACATGCGATTGCAGCAATTTTGGAAGGTTTGCTATTATTTATTGAAGAGTTCCATTGTGTATCTCCGAAGTTCTTTATCAGATCTTCACCAAATTAAAATGGAACCACATGTGAAGCACCATCTTTCAAATAAAAAAATCATTAAAATCGGTTCACCCAGTAAAGAGTTATGAGGTAAAACATAAAAAAAAAAATGCAGTCGAATTGAGAACCTCCTCCTTTTTTTTGAAGTCGGTTAAATAGGTTAGTATAAAATAGGTGGTTCGTTTAGATGCCAATGTATACATTTTATAATAAATTTTCTAGCCAAATACAAGAACTAAGTATTAATAAATTTAAATCATTTATTAAACGTAAGCTATGTCAGAAAGCTTTTTACACAATGAAAGTTTACCTTGAGGACAATAAGGCTTGGTGCTTCAGTGATGAACATGAGCCAATGTTTTCGTTGTAGGTACTGTATGTTTTTTATACACAGTGACATTTTTTTGTGACATTAAAAAAAAAAAAAACGTGTTGCGCCATCCCCAAGTAACATGAGATAAGGTCAGGAAGATGATGTTTTTTTTTATTACTTTATTAATTATTGTAAATGTGGGGACTACGTGGGTTATTTTTTTTTTTTTGTTTTTCCAGTAATTTTTTAACGTTGTCTGTCAGTTTTTGTACTTTTGCGGTCCACCCAAATGTCCTGTCTTTGGTACTGTTCGTAGAGTCATTGAGCTCTTTAGTAGTTCTAATTTGAGCTATTCGACTACTGACAGATGCTTGCACTGACTGGACAGGTTCACTCCAATATGTGTGGCTATTTCTTCTTCAAAAGACCATTGCAGACACTAGTCTGCATGGTCCTCAGCATATTGTGAATGTGAGAACTATCATCATTCTCCTGACCTTATCTCAATTTATTTGGGATCGGCGCAAAATGTCTGATTCTTCTATACTCCTCTATTAGTTGTTATCTCTGTAGTCACCCCTTTTTTACACATATCCTCTTTTCACACAGTCCATCATCGTTTCTTTGGCCTTCCCCTACTCTTATAGCCATCCACATCCATACACAAGACTTTCCTCACGACATTTTCTTCATTCCTCTGCATCACATGCCCATAGCACACATACAAAAAAAAGACGTGTAAAAGTGTTGTTAAAACCTATTTTCAAAAATAAAATCATTTACCACAACAACTGATTTCCACACAACTATTTAGTCAGCGGTGCCACTTTCGGGCTTCCTCTGATATACTCATTCCTAATTCTATTCATGCGCGTAACACCACACATCGCTCTTAGCATTCTCATCTCAGCTGCATGCAATTGCTTTTCATTCATCCCTTTTGTGGCCCAACATTCTGAACGCAGGCAGGTCTGACCATTGATTTATAAATATTCGCCTTAAGTTTAAGGGAAATATGGGAGTTGCAGATAGTCCCAGTGACCTGCCGCCATTTCACCCATTCTGTGCTTAACAGTCCGATTCATTTCACGATCGCTTTGCACGAGTGAATCGAGATATCGAAAATCGAAGCATACTGGGAGAAGCGCCGAAATCGCAAAACAGCAGAACCAAAACTGAATACATGATATTCAGTTTTGGTTCTGCAGATATTCAAACCAACTTTCTCCAGCTTCTGTTGAGATTTCTCCAATCTGCTCTCGATCTCAAGTCCATCTTTACCGACAAGAACAATGTCGTCGGCAAACAACATATACCAGGGTGCCTCCTCCTGTATTTCCGACGTAAGAGCGTCCATAATCAACAGGAAGAGGTAAGGACTTAAAGCCGACCCTTGATGCGAGCCTACAGCCACACTGAACTCATCGGTGTTGCCAGCAGCCGATCAGACGTAGGTACTAGATTGTCTGTACATAGCACGAATCAACTCAACATACTTCCCAGGCAAACTTTTCTCTTTCAAGGCCCACCACAATACATCCCAAGGTCACCCTATCATACGCTTTTTCAAGATCAATGAACACCATGTGCAAGTTCTTGTGAACACTTCTGTACTTCTCGCACAATTTGCGGAGAGCAAAGGTGGCGTCCATTGTCCCTCGACCTGGCATAAACTCAAACTGGTTCGGTGTAATCTTGCTCTCCTCTCGCAATCTTTTCTCTATCACTTTCTCCCACACTTTCATACTATGTGACATGAGCTTTATCCCTCGATAGTTGTTGCAGTCGATGCAGCACTCTCTGTCCGTATAATTGTTAATCTTTACGAACATAAATACGTTATCGGGATTTTTCTGGATATTTCTGGGGCTTTTGATAATGCATGGTGGCCAATGCTACTACTAAAAATAAAAAGCCGTGGTTGCTACAAAAATATTTATATTCTTGTTCACTCGTACTTTTTTAATGGTTACGCGAAACTCAAACTTGGACATCATTCTGTGACGAAATCTCTAACCATGGGATTTCCTCAGGGCTCAGTGATAGGCCCGTACGTATGGAATTTGGGGTACGATGATTTTCTTGCGATTCCGCTTCCTTGCGGTTGCTCATTTATCGGGTATGCGGACGATGGGCTGCTGATCATTCAGTCAAGTACTCGGGCTGGCCTTGAGAGTTTGGCTGAAACTTCCCTTTGTTTAATATCTCAGTGGGGTGATCGGAACCGTCTTACCTTCGCACCGCATAAAACCTATCAACTTATGTTGAAAGGTAACCTTAAGTCTTGGCCTAGTATAAGGTTTATTAACGTTCCCGTCAAAAAAAACAGTCCGTATGCTACCTCGGTATGCTATTAGAAAAAAACTTTCCGTTTATTGAGCATGTAAAAACAGTAGTTGAAAAAGCTAAAAAGAACTGCAATGCGTTGACGAGGATTTCCAAGGCTACTTGGGGCCTATCATTCCTAACGTTAAAAACGATTTATGAGGCTACTTACCTGGGTTGTATGTGCTACGGGGCACCTGTTTGGACTGATAGGGCCAGCATTGAGGCGGTACGACGTAAATTGTCACAAAGTCAACGTTTAGCTTTGATTTTCCTATGTAAAGCGTATAGGACGGTTAGCACTGAAGCCTTACCGGTACTTACAGGTGTACTTCCAGTCGATCTTGAGGTGCAACGACGTGTTGCAATGTACTAGTCTGCACGAAAGACTGCGGACCCAGACTTTTTACCTCAACTTGATCGTGCCAAGATTTCTAGATTACTTGAACCTCAAACTGGGGTTTGGGAGGACCTTTTATCCGAATGGCAATGTAGGTAGGAAGTTTCCATCAAAGGCAGACACCTCCACCAGTTCTTCCCATCGGTTCGCGAACGGCTGGATAGGACATGGTTGGAGGTGGATCACTGTGTTGCCCAATTTCTCACAGGTCATGGCAACTTTAAGAGTAAATTATTTTCCTTCAAGCTTGTTTGCTCACCTTTATGTCAATGTTCTACACCTGATTGCGAATACAAACAATCCGCACATCATATCCTATGGGAGCGTACTCTTTGGCAAACTGAGCGCAATATTATGTTGGATAGTATTCAGCCTACGTCTGGAGTTGTCTATTACACGGACCTTGAGGAAACTAGAACGAATTTCCGTGCGTTCAAGCGTTTTTGCCATACCTATTATTGGAATCAAGTGTAACAGCTCACAATTTTAGGACCCATTAATATTAGTGTTTTAACCAGTGGTGCTTGGCAACTGGACTTACCTCAGTTGTAAAAACCCCTTTTGTGCCTAATGGCCTAGTTTTGTTCTGTCTCCCGCTTGATTAGGAGGGAAGCGGAAATTATGTTTTTATTACTCCTCCGCTGTCTTTTCTGATTAATTTCTTGCGTTGTTTAATCGATTTTCTGAGACTCGTCGAGCTTCATTGCCTTGGCGTTTTTTCTGGTGGGCGCCACTGTTGATTCTGCCTGACAGAAGTTACAGTGGTTTAGGAATAGTGTGGCGGGCTTGTCCCAATAAAAAAAAAGTTGTTACAGTTCTGTACATCCCCTTTATATATATATCAATATTATGTATTAGTTTATTATTTTTAAGGTTACTTATGTTGTGTATTTTATCTATGGGCCTTAGATGCCTGAAAATAAAGAATTATTATGTCGTTTTTTTCTATACATAAATAAATTATAATTTTAAATATTTCTTACAAATCATCTAAAAAAAGAAAGAAAAAAAAAACATTTAAAATTATAAAAAATAGTAGTCCGCCGGTGTCGGGTGCAGGGTCCAAGCTACCGGTGGTTAGGGCTCCAGAGACAGGAACCTCCTCACAATGCGAGCCGTATCGAGGAGTACTGCCTTCTGTATCAGGCCCTTGATCCAACCGCGCAACGACAGCTTCGACAGGTGGTCGTCGAGGCTTTTGGTCATCAGGCCGTTGGCGGTAACGACTATCGGCACAATAACAGCCGAGTCCACATTCCACATATCGACAACCTCGTGTGCTAAATCGAGATATTTGATTTTTTTCTCTTTCTCAGCTTTCACGAGGTTCTCGTCATGTGGGATGGTGACATCGATTATCATTGTGCCGCGCGCTAATCGGTCTATCACCACTATATCAGGCTTATTGGCAACAATAGTCCTGTCAGTGATGATAGACCGATCCCAGTACAACGTGACATGGTCATTTTCGAGAACTTGGTCGGGCACATACTTGTAATACGGTACCTCACAATCCACAAGTTTATATTCCAAAGCAAGTTGCTGGTGAATAATCCTGGCCACTTGGTTATGCCTGTGCAAATACTCGCTGTTAGCAAGACGAGAACAACCAGAGATAATATGTCTGATGGACTCACCCAGACGATGGCATGCCCGACACACGTCAACCGTCCCATCCTTCATAATATGTCTCCGGTAGTTATTCGTCAAGATAACTTCGTCCATAATTGCACAGACAAAACCTTCAGTTTCCCCGAAGAGGTCGCTAAAACGTAGCCAGGCCACGGACGCCAAGAAATCTACATCAGGCCCATGAAGTGAGTATTACAGGTTTGCGCCAGTTCTCTTTTGCCATGGACAATGGGGTGAGTCCCTTGTCCACTGAGACCACATCTCGGGACATACCCACGTCGGTTTCTAGAAAATATTCTCTTAGACTGCACACCTGGCGGTTGTGGAGAGTCTTAGCGTTTAAAAAGCCTCGACCTCCACACTTCCGCGAGATGTACAGTCTCATCACCGATGATCGTGGGTGATGCATCCGGTTTGCGGTCAGCAGCGTACGGACTCTCCTATCCAGGGCGTCGAGTTCGGTCTGAGTCCATTTGAGTATGCCGAAAGAGTATATCAAAACCGGCATGACCCAACCGTTGAAGGCGCGCACTTTATTCCCGCCCGACAAAAGGCTGTTCAATACCTTTTTCAGGCGGCCAAAGAAGCGCTCCTTCAGCGATTGTTTCATGTCAGCAACGTTAATGCCTAACGCTTCCGACATACCCAAATATTTGTATGTTTCGGTCGAGGAGAGGGATCTAAGGTGTATGGAATCCGAGAGTTGAATCCCTTCGGATTCCATAATCCCCCCTCGCTTTACATGCATGACTGCACATTTGTCCACACCAAATTCCATCCTGATCGCGTTACTGAAAGTTTCAGTTACTTTCAGTAACTCCATCAGTCGCAAATTGTTGGGGGCAAAGAGTTTCAGGTCATCCATGTAAAGAAGGTGAGATATGGCCTGACCACCTCTTCTCAACCGATAGCCCAGCCCCGAATCATCCAGCAATGTGCTTAGAGGATTCAGGGCCAGGCAGAACCAAAGAGGACTCAAACTGTCGCCCTGAAATATTCCCCGTTTAATCCATATAGGCTCATCGCTCCCCTGGATTGGTCGACATCCTGGATAGCGAAGGACTGTCTTCCATTGCCCCATACATGACCCAAGGAAGGTGCGCAGAGTTGCATCTATTTTGTACAACTCCAACACCCTCATGAGCCATGTATGTGGAACAGAGTCGTAGGCCTTCTTATAATCTATCCAGCATGTCGACAAATCCTTGTGGGATCGACGAACCTGCTGGCTTATGGCCATGTCTATGAGGAGTAGCTCCTTAGTACCACGGGACCCGTTCCTACATCCATTCTGAGAGGCAGACATAATTGAATTACTGTCAATGTGCAGATTAATTTTCGCTCTCAGGATGGATGTAAGAAGTTTATAGACCGTCGACAAACATGTTATCGGTCTATAATTCTTAGGTTCCGCGGGACTACCTGTCTTATGGAGCAGGTGGGTAACACCAGTTGTTAGGAACTCAGGCAGCGACCCAGACTCTAAGGATGACTGGAATTGAGATGCTAGAAGCGCGTGTGAGCTGCTATACCACTTTAGCCAGAAGTTATGCAGTCCGTCCGGTCCTGGAGACTCCAATTCGGTAACGGACGGACTGCTCTGGCTATATCTAATAGGCTGATGTCAATTTTCTCCATTTCTGGTATAGCTTCGCACACACGCTCGACATCACGCATCCAGCCACCCTCAGTGTGACAGACGGACACCGACCAAATGCTGCGCCAGAATGTACTTGTGGCAACATCATCCGGGCGGCACCCGTCCGTCACATTTTGATCAGGTTGCTCCCAAGCTCTATATACCCACCTCTCATCGCTCTGGAACATGCGATTCTGCGAGTACCGGTCAACTCGCCGCTTATACCGCCGAATACGGTTTGCCCATGCACAAACTTTCTGCTTCAGGAAGTCGATGCGCTCTGTGACTCGGGACATGTATTCTCGAGGGTTGATTTCAGTCCCCGAGAACGCCCGCCTCACAAAGCGCATCACACGTGGACGTGTATTGCCCTCCCTGAAGCAGATTAGTTTGCCGATGAGTACCCTGGCCCCATCGATACGCCTCTCGATCCTGCATTGCCAGGTTGGTACAGCAGGCTTTGGCCGAATATCTCCGTTACTAATCGGAAACTTCACGTTGGCCAAACGACATGCCGCAACAGCCCCGCAATACAAGATTGAGTGCGTATCAACGAGATTCTCGCTGCTTTCAAAGATGTTTTTAAGCAGCGAGTCCAAAGCACACACCAACGCCCTATTTTTTTTGTGCATGGGTAACCGTGGTAAACGGGGTCTAAGTTCGGTTGGAATGGATCTATACTCGCGAAGCGCATCCTCCAGTGCGCTTCTCAGTCTATCGTTGCACTGGCTACTTACCGTGACAACCCTATCATCTCCCTCATCACTTAAGTTAAGGGCCCGCGCTGGGATTGCGCCCCTAGCGGGCTCTTGTACCGCGGTCTGTGTCGGGGTCGAGATGATAGGGTTGTTCAGTACCTCTGAGCGCAGCCTATCAAGTGCAGCATCGTCCAACTTGTGGTTACGTTGGATGACCCGCACCTGATCCGACAATCGTTGCGCCGAGACGTCGACGGTTGGTTCTAGGCCCTGGAGCAGAGACAGCATCCTGACACGGTATGCAGCGAGGTTAGTTCCCCCCTCTGTAGACCCATAATATGCGCGCATGACGTTCTCGTTCATGGACTGAGTCCATTTCATGCGCTGCACACAACCACCGGCAGCGGGGACCCGGCTCGGGGCCGGTTGGCCCCTAAGTCCCAAGCTGTTCGGTGGCCGGCCTCTCCCCTGCCGACGTACAGGTGTTGGCGACGTCGGCGGGGAGAAATACTCGTCGCTCGAGCTCGACGCGGCCGCAGCCGCCGGTGACACTGGTGATCCGAGGTCCGGCGGCGGCAAGGCGGAGCTGAGCGGCGAGTCCGGGGGTGGATGGCGTGCGCGACGGGCAGCTGCTCTTGTTAGCATTATTACCAAGTTGGTTTCATTTCTCCAAAATCTATAATTTCATGATGACATGTGTCATTTGTCCAGTCTTTATGCATTTTTATATTTTATTGTTGATTATGGTTTTTGGGTTTTTACTGTTTATTTGCACCTAGAAAGCTTCTATGGAATTTGTAAATACTTAACAGATCCAAAAACTGTTTTAAAAAAAATTAATTGAGAAAATGAAAATACAGCTTGTTTTGACATCGAGAGTTGCCATGAATTATTATTATTATTATTATTTATTCTTGAAGATGGGCACTAGCGAACTATTGCACCATTCTTGTGGGATCACTTCTTCATACAACAGCTTATTGAAGAATAAAGTCAGCCACATACATCCATCCTCTTTTAAACACTTCCATACTTCTACTGGTATGTCATCAGGGCCCATGGCCTTTCCATTTTTCATACATTGAACTGCCTTTCTTACTTCATCCATGCTAATTTCTCTCACCTAACCTACATTTACTTGACCCTCTTTGAGCACACCATTCCATTCATTCTCTTCGTCCATCAACTTTTGAAAATAAACCTTCCATCGCTCTTTTGTTTAGTCTTCTTTTGACATGACTTTACCGGTTTCATCTTTCATACATTATAAATGTGTTATATCTCTCGATCTTCTTTCTCTTACTTTTGTAATCCGCTAGAGCTAATTCTTGCCTCTGGGTATGTCCAGTAAATCATATATTATTTCCTGCGCCTTAGCCCTGGTAACTGCAGTCGCCTTTTTCGCTTTTCTCTTCCATTCTTTATAAATTTTCTTCTTATTTTCTTTTAAGTTCAAAATGAAGATGTGAGAACTATGTAGGTCGTTATATTCACGTAGATTTCATGATTGTCTGGCAATTTGAGTTCTTTTGCAGCCTACAAAAATGTCTTTACTTTGGTACTGTTCGTCGGTTCGTTGAGTTCCTTAAAGTTCCGAGTTAATCTACACGATAACTGACAAATGCTTGCACTATCTGGACAGGTCCACCCAAACCTGCATGGTGCTTTTCTCAAAAGTTCATCTCAGACATACGTACATGATTCTCTTAAAATTTGACCAGTCCAATAGGAGGAAGTATTGCATGAATTAAAACACTTTAAAAGAGACTTTGACCTCTGAGTTTGTTTCGGTGTTTCTTCTCAGGGTAGTCAGCTAGGAAAACTGGCATCATCTAAACATTGACGTACCTGTTTGCAAAAATAAATATAATTTATAATCATATATACAATTCTGCGTATTCAAGTTCAATAATAATGAAAAACCACTAGACGTGTTTCAGCGGTTTTACATTTACAACTGAACTGTTTTGTAAAATCACTAACGGTTATATAAAACAACTGATTATACCATCTTACTGCGATATTTAAATAATCATCCTTATTTTACAGCAATATTCCTGAAAACAAATTATTTCGACCCCGCCGGACAAAACGCTGCAAGTTCCTAATATACAGCATATATGCGTGGGGAGTCCCGCTTCTGATGACCATTTTCCTGTATGTGTTGAACTCATACAGAAATGATATGAAACACCTGCCCTGGTTCATCACGCCTCGCATACCAGAGAACGGATGCTTTCTTCAAGGTTAGCTAGAATATTTTTTTAGCCCGAAGAACGTTCGATCGAATGATTGGTCGCCCGAAGAACTTTCGGCCAAAGATCGATTGGTCGAAAGAACGATTGACAAGGAACGTTTGACCGATACCGATATAATAAAATCCGGCCAATTGCTTGTCTGGACTTCACACATTTAGGGTTCTGTACCAAATATTGGTATTTGTTAGTAAAGTATACGTAATAATAAAAAAATCATCAAATTTTAAGTTCATAGGTCGTGGGAAGTTAAAAAATTTTTCGGAACAAAACTTTATGATAGACGGACAGACAGACAGAAGGACAGACGGACACGTGAGTGACAGCGATAGGGCTTCGTCTGGACACTTCGGGTACGAAATCCTAAATACTCAGGGATAAAGTTCTCATTATGATGAATAAAATAAGCCCAAACACGAAGTAGATGCTTTAAACTGTAAGTTGCCTCTACTGCCCTTCGTCTTCCTTATCAGATAAACTTCAGGTTTTACTTAGGTCATTAGAACCAAAAATATGTGCCAAGTTTCAGCAGAATTGGTTCACAGGTAAAAATTCAGTGGGTGAACAATCAATTTTATCCCCCATTTTTTTAGAACTAATGGTGAATTACTTTTTTCAAATTCATTTGAGACCACCTTGAAGTATATCTTGACTAAAAATGGAATCATCAAAATTGGACTACATATGTTGCAATAAGTTTGCGTGATCATAATACTTTTACTTGTTAAGTTTTTGTGTTACTAACATCTTTTTATTTGTATATGTGTACTAACTTAATTGGTAAGTTGTAATTATACCAACAATTTTGTATAGATATGGAACTTATTTCTGAAATCATTAGCTTTTTTTTTTGGATTTTACGGGACCCTGAGGTCTCTGGCCTTTGGAAGGCGTACGAGGGGCTGAATCCAACTCGTAGAGGCGTTATAATATTCAAGTTAAAGCGCAGTGTTCCAAACGAATCATAATTATGTTTTAACATATAAAAAAAAACTTTTTTACAAAAAAAAAACAACCGACTTTCAAAAAAAATACACTAAAAATTAAAAAATAACTTTTATTTCGGAAATCGGTGTTTGCAATTTACTTCTTCGTTATTTGACACCGACTTCCGAAATAAAAGTTATTTTTTAATTTTTTTGTAAAAAAGTTTTTTATTTTTCACTTTTTAGTTGTTATACCCCACAACTAAAAACCCCAATAACATGGAACGTGGAATTTAAACATTTGGAGGACACCAAAACGTCATCGAGGTAAACGTATTTTTCGTTTTTGTTCAGTTTCTCAAAAAGCGCTTAAGCAATTTCGATAAAATTTATATGGGACCACCTCGGGAGTATATTCTTTCGGATAAAAAAATGAATTTTGAAAATCGGTCCACAACTGACGGAGAATTCGGCGGACATACATACATAAAAAAAAAACATACATACAGTCGAACATAGAACCTCCTCCTTTTTCGAAAGTCGGTTAAAAACATTTTAACAGAGGAGGTTCTATGTTCGACTGTATGAATGTTTTTTTTTTAATGTATTTCCACCGATTTCTTTGTCAGTTCTGGACCGGTTTTCAAAATTCTTTTTTTATCCGAAAGAGTATACTCCAGAGGTGGTCCCATATAATTTTTTATTAAAATTGGTTCAGCTGTTTTTGAAAAAAATCAACAATAACATAAATATGTATACATAGATGACGTTTTGGTTTCCTCCAATCACATTAAATTCCATGTTATTGGTGTTATCAATTCGGGCGTGACTTCAAAATTTAGTTTTAGTTCTGGGGTATAACAACTAAAAAAAACTGAAAAATAAAAAACTTTTTTACAAAAAAATAACAACTTCCAGAAAAGAAAATACTCTATAAATTTAAAAGTAACTTTAATTTCGGAAGTCGGTGTTTGTATTCTGTTTCGTCGTTATTTTGATCTATTAACATGGTACATGGAACTAAAACGCCATCTGTGTATACATTTTTTTTTTTGTTTTTGTTGATTTTTCAAGAATCACTGAATTAATGTCGATAAAATTTATATGGGATCACCTTTGCAGTATGACCTACCAAACAAAAAAAGAATCATCAAAATCTATTCATAAGTGCTGTATGTAGTAATCGCATAACAAACATACAAAAAAAAACATGCAGACGATTGAGAAACTCCTCCATTACGGAAGTCAGTTAAAATGACCGCTCATTTTTTTTAAGTATACCTTGGTACCTAATTGAATTAGGTACCAAGAATTAGGAAAAAAAAATGAGTTGTTACTTCCTTATGGAAGTAAACATTCAGCAACAGTAGTGGTACAGTGGTAACAGCCGTGACTTACGAGTTGTAGGTCGTGAGTTCAAGCCCAGGCAGGCGCTCCTTTGTGTAAATTATTTCATCACCACTGCTCTCAAAACGGTAAAGGAAAACATCGTGAGGGACCCAGCATTTCCTAGTATCACTAACTACAACCTGGGAGTCTTTAAGTCAAGAGTGAATAGGTTACTTCTAGGCAAGCGTGCTCCATCTTCGACCACATCATAGCTTACCATCAGGTGAGATAGTGGTCAAACTCGTGCCTATCAACAATAAAAAAATAAAAAAAAGTTCGGCATTGGGTCCGCTTGGCGGATTACAGCCCTCACCCTCTCTGTGACAGGAGGCCTGAGCGCCAGCAGTGGGGACATTAAAAAGGCTGATGATGATGATTAAACATCCAAGCAGCTTAAAAATCACCTATTCCGAAAATAAAAGCTTATCTTAAATAATTTTTTGGACTAAAGTAGTACTATAACTTGTGTACCGACCAAGGCAGCTTTTATTAGCTTCATCTTAAGGCGTATATATCCGTCAAGTGGCGCATTCATTAAATAACTTAAATATTTTGTGGTAAGCGATGATGTGGTCGAAGATGGAGCACGCTTGCCTAGAAGTAACCTATTCACTCTTGACTTAAAGACTCCCAGGTTGTAGTTAGTGATACTAGGAAATGCTGGTTCCCTCACGATGTTTTCTTTTACCGTTTTGAGAGCAGTGGTGATGAAATAATTTACACAAAGGAGCGCCTGCCTGGGCTTGAACTCACGACCTACAACTCGTAACTCACGGCCGTTACCACTGTACCACTACTGCTGCTGAATGTTTACTTCCATAAGGAAGTAACAACTCATTTTTTTTACCTAATTCTTGGTACCTAATTCGATTAGGTACCAAGGTATACTTAAAAAAATGAGCGGTCATTTTAACCGACTTCCGAAATGGAGGAGTTTCTCAATCGTCTGCATGTTTTTTTTGTATGTTTGTTATGCGATTACTACATACAGCACTTATGAATAGATTTTGATGGTTCTTTTTTTGTTTGGTAGGTAATACTGCAGAGGTAGTCCCATATAAATTTTATCGACATTAATTCAGTGCTTTTTGAAAAATCAACAAAAACAAAAAAAAAATGTATACACAGATGGCGTTTTAGTTGCCTTCAATGATGTTCAAATGCCATGTGCCATGTTAATAGGTCAAAATAGCAACGAAACAGAATACAAACACCGACTTCCGAAATTAAAGTTACTTTTAAATTTATAGAGTATTTTCTTTTTTGGAAGTTGTTATTTTTTTGTAAAAAAGTTTTTTATTTTTCAGTTTTTTTTAGTTGTTATACCCCAGAACTAAAACTAAATTTTGAAGTCACGCCCGAATTGATAACCCCAATAACATGGAATTTAATGTGATTGGAGGAAACCAAAACGTCATCTATGTATACATATTTTTGTGTTTGTTGATTTTTTTCAAAAACAGCTGAACCAATTTTAATATAAAATAATATGGGATCACCTCTGGAGTATACTCTTTCAGATAAAAAAGAATTTTGAAAACCGGTCCAGAACTGACAAAGAAATCGGTGGAAATACATTAAAAAAAAACATTCATACAGTCGGACATAGAACCTCCGCTGTTAAAATGTTTTTTTATATGTTAAAACATAATTATGATTCGTTTGGAATACTGCGCTTGAACTTGAATATTATAACGCCTCTACGAGTTGGATTCAGCCCCTCGTACGCCTTCCAAAGGCCCGGGACCTCAGGGTCCCGTGAAATCCAAAAAAAAGCTAATTATTTCAGAAATAAGTTCCATATCTATTCAAAATTGTTGGTACGAGTAGTTGGTAGTTCGTACTCGTATCATTACAACTTACCAATTAAGTTAGTTCACATATACAAATAAAAAGATGTTAGTAACACAAAAACTTAATAAGTGAAAGTATTATGATCACGCAAACTTATTACAAAATATGTAGTTCAATTTTGATGATTCCATTTTTAGTCAGGATATACTTCAAGGTGGTTTCAAATGAATTTGAAAAAGGAAATCCACCCTTAAAGAATCCTATGTTGCGTTTGTTACAAAGAGGATAAGGATAAGACAAACGCATCATAGAATTCTTTAATCTTTATTTTCTATGCTAAGATACGATTTTTTATTTAATGAGGGCGCCACTAATGCGGAGGTAGGCCTTTAACTAACAATGTAAAAAAAAATTAAAGACACAATTCCCGGATTTTGACTGACTTGAAATTTTGCAAAGGTACGTATTTAGTTTGGATAACAATGCATGGTAAGCTAACTGACGTCATTCTAAATCCAATATTACTAGACTCCCAGAGATGGCGGAATTGTTATTTTTTATGCATTCCCACGAGGGTATCAAATGAAAGAATATGCTGAGAAAAATACGAATAATAAAATGACGTCACTCTGTGTTTTTTTAGTTTTTAGGGTTCCGTACCTAAAGGGTCCAAACGGAGCCCTATTGTTTTCATTCACGTGTTTGTCTGTCCGTCGTCTGTCACAAAATCTTGTTCCAAAGAATTTTTTAACTCCCCACTGACTTGAACTTGTAATTTGGTGAAAATGGAACCCTAAATGTGTGAAGTCCGACACTCACTTGGCCGGTTTTTTATTAAACTATTATGTGTATTAAACTATAATGTGTATTATGTATTATTTTTAAGATCATCATTCATTCACCTGCCCTTATCCCAATTTATTTGGGGTCAGCGCAACATGTCTTTTTCTTCCATCCTCCTCTATTAGTCGTCATCTCTGTAGTCACCCCCTTTTTACCCATATCCTCTTTCACACAGTCCAACCATCGTTTCTTTGGCCTTCTCCTACTCTTATAGCCATCCACATCCATACACAAGACTTTCCTAACGACAATTTCTTTATTCCTCCGCATCACATGCCCATACCACAACAACCAATATCTACACAACTTTTCAGTCAGCGGTGCCACTTTCAGACTTCCCCTAATATACTCATTCCTAATTCTATCCATGCACGTAACACCACACATCACTCTTAGTATTCTCATCTCAGCTGCATGCAATTGCTTTTCAGTCATCCCTTTTATGGCCCAACATTCTGAACCATACAAGACAGCAGGTCTGACCATTGTTTTATAAATCTTCCCCTTAAGTTTAAGGGAAATGCGGGAGTCGCAGATAGTATTATTTTACAAATCACATATCAAGATACAGTTTCATTCTGAACGTAAATTCTTTCTGACAGCAGCAAAACAGCAGTTTCGTATAGGCATCTCAATTTGTGAAACTCTATTTTGTAATGTTCTTTTTTTGTAGGCGGTGTAAAATTGTTGTACTTCTACATACCAATGCTGATCCTGATAATCTGCAACTGGATATTTTACTTGATGACCGCGTTCAACATCTATAAAGATAATGCTGCGACTGCAATACTGGACTCGAGTGCTGCTGGACCTAAGCAGGCCCACCGTGATCAAAAGCAAAGGTAAAAAAACGGTTTAGCTAAAATTTATTCCGATCTGTATGTTAAACATGTAATTGGGTATTTGACTAATTTTTAGGGTTTCGAAAGTCCAAATGAAAAACGGAACCCTAATTGGATCACTCGTGTGTCTGTCTGTCCGTTTGTTTGTCTGTTTGTCTGTCCGTCCGGTCGTCTGTCACAGTCTATTTGCTCCGAATCTACTAGACTGATTAAGTTAAAATTAAATACACTGCAATATCCGTAACCCAAACACGGAACTGTAACGTAAGTCTGGTCAAGTTTAATGCTGCTAAGATACATGCGTGTCTTTTTTCCGCTAAAAAGACCCAATTTGACCCAGCTCCTTCTTTCCGAAGTGTAACCGTGCTGATAACAGACCAACTTGAGCTTCTTGGTGTTACGGTGACATCTACCCTTAATTTTGGTCCTTTCATAGAGGCAAAGGCTAAAGTGGTTGTCAAAAAGTTGCGGATAGTAAAGGTGAGACGATACTTCACGCCGAAACAGCTACTCAAACTTTATCAAGCGCAAGTTCAATCGTGTATGGAGTACTGCTCTCATCTTTGGGACGGATCTGCCAGATACCAGCTTGATGCACTTGAGGCAATTGAGAGGCGCACCAAGAGGATCATCGGTAATGATAGGCTCTTCGAGTCAAAGCTCCAAAGTCTCCTTTTCCATCGGTTGCATTTTGGCGAGTGTGCGGTGGAATTGCATAATTCAATTCCGCTAATCCCGTTTCAGCATCGGACCACAAGACGTACGTCGATGCGCCACCGGTACATGGTTTTTTTTTTTTTTTTTGGGGGGGTGGGAAATCATCCTATGACTTCTTCCGCTCTAGGGTGGAGGGGAAAGGGCGTGTCAGACTCTTGCTGACTAAAACCCACCCCTGTTCCTTTCTGCCCTGAATGCCCAGGGGCGAGGTAACTCTTTCGAATTTATCCTCCACTCCCGGGCAGGCATCGGCAACGACGGGCCCCGTCGTGTTTGCTGACAACTCTTTGAGGCGCGCGTGAAACACTACGCGCCATCGACTCTCGGGCCTGGTGCTGATCGGGCGGCAAGTTACCCACTACTCGCCGTCCGCAGGCCCGGGTCTACGATGGCCGGAGATCGTCTCGCGGACCGGTACATGGTCAAAATCCCACACACATGCACAAAAAAAAATAACCCACACGCACAAAACGTTTTGAGAACACATTCATTGTGCACAGCTTGAAAAATTAAAAAAAAGTCTTCCATATCCGGCGCCACGGCGTCCTCAACTTCCGCCTGATGCAGGTTCTCACCGGACACGGTTGGTTCGGGAGGTTCCTGTTCTGTTTACACCATTGTGTGAATCGCCTGGAGGACACGGTGGAGCATACGGTGGAGAACTGCCCCGCTTGGGCGGAGCACCGCCATGTCCTCGTTGAGGCGGTCGGCGGTAGCGACCTCTCGCGTCCGGCCACGCCCAGGCCATGGTACGGAGCGAGAGCCCATGGGAAGCTGTCACTTCCTTCTGCGAAGCTGTAATGGTCGCAAAAGGAGGAGCCGAGACGCGTGAGGTAGAGGTAATCCTCGCGCCCTCACGCGCCTAGCCCACGCGCCATAACTTTACTTTCGGCAGTCGGTGTTTCCAGTTTGGTTTTTTCGTTATTTGACACCGACTTCCGAAATTAAAGTTATTTTGCATTTTTTTTGTTTATTTTTTTGTAAAAAAGTTTTTAATTTTTCACTTATTATAAACTAAATGGTAAAGTTATGCCCGAATTGATAGCCTCAAAATATGGAATTTGAACATAATTGGTTAAATTAAAAGCGTATCAGGGTGAACTGTACCTGCCTTTGTGGTGTTTGGTTGTGGATAAATTCGAAACAGAGTTACCGCGCACCTGGGCATTCAGGGCAAGAAAGGAACAGGGCTAGGATTAAGTCAATAAGAGTCTGACATGCCCTCCCGCTCCACCCAGAGCGGGAGATTTAATTGGATGATTTCCAACACCCGAAAAAAAAAAGTTGAACTGTACAAATCTGTGTGCCCCTTAAGAGCATATCAGCGGGAGATTATGTTATGAAGTGGTGTAAACAATAAACAGACATGCGATTGCAGCAATTCCGGAAGATTTGCTATCATTTATTGAACAGTTCCACTGTGTATCTCCGAAGTTCTTTATCAGATCTTCACTAAATTTGAATGGGACCACATGAGAAGCACCAGCTTACAAATAAAAAAAGAATCATCAATCAGAGAAAAAAGTTCTGAGGTAACACACATAAAAATACTCCACCTCGAGCCATAATCCACCAGGCGGGCCCAATGCAGTTTGGTGGATGTCACATGTCTTCGAAGTTTTAAATCCGACAATGAAGTATTTAATTAGGCTTCATTTTTAAATAAAGCGGTCATTGTGCGAACACGTGGTCACCGCATTCAGTAGCATGGTTCGCCTTCTTTTTACCCGACTGCGCGACAAGGGAGGGTAATGTGTTTATGAGCCAATGTACATATGTATGTTTATATGTTTGTTCTTTTGTAGCACTTTAGAGACCAAACGCGTGGACTGTTTTTGATAATTCTTACGTCAATTGATTCATCTTAATCTTGCAAGTGCTACTAAAGACATGACAGTAATCAAAATACAATATGGCGACAACCAGACGCCATAAAGTGAAAAAGAAAAAAATAAAGTCGACGAACTATGTTAAGTGAGGTATCAAAATAAAGGTTTCGAGGAGGCGATTCCAAATATATAACTCACTATTTTAGTGCGATAGATTTGTAGAAAATAAAAAAATAGGTTTTTACAGTCGGATTTTTTGAAATTATTCATTGGGTTTGTTTATTCGTATTTGCGCGATGATCGCTTTCTATTTGTTTTAGTGATAAAAAAATAACTATTTTTAACCGACTTCGAAAAAGGAGGAGGTTATCAATTCGGATGTTTGTATTTTTTTTTTTTTATTTTTTTTTTTTATGTATGTTCGGGCATAACTCCGTCATATATTGACGGATTTGCAAAATTCTTTTTTTGTTCGAAATGGGTTTATTCCGAAATGGTCCCATTTAAATTTCAAAAAGATCTGATGATGGGTTTCGGAAGACAACGGAACTCTTCAAAAATTGACAGCAAATCAACCGCGATTGCTGCTATTGTATGTCTATGAATTGTTAACACAGTTTAATGGCGAGCCACAACTAAAAAAGTAAAAATAAAAAACTTTTTTACAAAAAAATAGAACCGACTTCCAAAAAAAGTGCAAAATAACTTTAATTTCGGAAGTCGGTGTCAAAAAACAAAGACACAAAACAGGAACACCGACTTCCGAAATTAAAGTTATTTTGCACTTTTTTTGGAAGTCGGTTCTATTTTTTTGTAAAAAAGTTTTTACAGACTCATACTCTATACTATTTATTATTTTCTATACTATTTTTACAGACTCATACTCTACTTAAAAATGTCGGTGGTGATGGGACTGAGTTGGTTGCTGGAAATCATCAGTTTTGTATGCCCTGGCCCTAACAACCGCATGTGGGACATACCCGACGCTTACAATAGCCTTATAGGCCTGGCGATGTTCTTCATATTCGTTTGTAAAAAGACAACATGGAATAAACTAAATAAGCGGTAAGTGAAATAAGTTTATTTTTACATAATTTAATGTACGTACTTATTACTGATACGATATAGTCGAAATGGGCGTCCATATTTAATCGATACAATACGCCTGATTTTGAAGTTCAAGATGATTCTCGGCTTAACATTTTGGTAGTATATGTAGAATACCAGCCGTGTGTGTGTGGTGTAACAGCCGCAAGGGTCGATCAATCAGGTTAAGCTACGCTTGCCGGGGTTGGTCCATGGATGGGTGACCATCTTTACATACTGAGACTCCTCCGTGCCTCGGAAAGCACGTTAAGCCGTTGGTCCCGACTGTCAATCGTGGATCTTTGACAGTCGTTACGGATCGTCTGAAACCCGAAAGTCTGACTACCAGTCTTACCAAGGGGTATCGTATTATCCAGTAACTGGGTTTTGGATGTCAGATAGGCAGTCGCTCCATGTAAAATACTGGTATTCAGCTGCATCCGGTTAGACTGGAAGCTGACCCCAAGATAGTTGGGAAAAGGCGCGGGCAGATTGATGTATGTAGCGTAGATATCCCTTTCAATCTCTGCACACAGATCGAATGTTACTTTGTCAAAAGTTTCTGGATGTTACATAGGGTATTATGACAAGTTAGCATCCATAACATCATAATATATTTCAGACTAGCTTCTGCCACAGGCTTCGCCCACGTGGGATTATTACTTCTCCCGTTACAAACTTTAAACTTTTTTTTCACCCCTCTAAGGGTTAAATTTCGAAAAATCCTTACTTTGTGGATACAGAGTAGGTATCCACAAAAAAAGGATTTTTCACAAAAACACACAGTCCAAATTTCACGTCTTTAGAAGCAGTGGTTTAGGCTGTGCGTTAATATTTAAGTAGCATTAATTTATCAGTCAGTCAGTAAGTCAGGACTTGGAATTTTATTTAGGTATACAGACAAAAATAAAAATATTGTTCTTACAGCTACAGAAAGAAGCCCACCAACACCGGTAATTTAGATTCCAGCCAAAGTGACATCGCTCTGCAATCGAGAGTGTCATCTCAACCTAACGGACAGAACCCGAAGGACGATGAATCGAAGGAAAAGGCTCATAGAAGACGAGATACTGATTATCCAGCTCCAAATAGAATTACATCAGCACATCGTTGATACTTACCATAGGATTCCATCCGTACTTGCTTAATTTAAAGCACTTACATACAAGTCGCGATTACTGGTTTTGCTTAGCTTTTATTTTAACATACCAACCTACACTCCTACAGCAAATGTGGGTGACCAGATTTAGTAATGTAATAAACAGGAGAATTTAATAAGCGTGGAGGTGTGCTCGTCTCATCCCCTGTCTTACTTTTTGAGGGTTTACCAAGGGAAGGTAGTAGTAAATAAAACAGCGTTATAATAATAGCAGCGTATAGTAATTCACACATGTTTTTAATATAAAAATGACCGGATGAATGAAATGTAGCGCTGGTGGTGCTCATGCCACTATGTAAACCTACTCTCGATTGGGTGAACCATATTTTTATGGTTCACCAATCGAGAGTAGGTTAACTCGTCTGTGGACCCGTAGAACCTACGCCTAGTCGAACTACACTTCACTAAATCTTAGGTCTGCGCTAGGTCATTGACCGGAAAGCCTGTAGTAAAGAGTTGTTGTGTCAGCACCAACGTATTCTTCTCCTCGATGCAATGCTACACTTACAAATGTTCGGAGCCCTAGTGTTTTACTAAATGCGGTTTTGTTGACAGCTGTGAAGCCAGAGATTAGTCTCTCAAAAAAAAGAAGTGCTCTTCAATGACTTTGCACATTAAAAGTGCCCTTATGCAATGACTTAGACACAATAACTTGCCCTACTAACTCCTTAACCCTGGGGTAAAAACATGAGCACGCCTTTATGCGTTATGCCGGTGTGTTTGGAAGTCCGGAAGAATACTTGCTGTGGCCATCGTAAAAGTTTTGGAGTTAGAGACCTAACAAGCTTGTGGGCAAAAGTCGATGATGAAGGTCAAACCCGAGTCTTCAAATGGTTTTATCATTACTTCTTACTATTTAAGGCCATATTTCATTTTAGTTTTACTTAGTTAATTTTTTTTTAAGTATTTATATTATAGTTATAAGTAGATAATAATTAATAAAAATACCTTCTGCTCCACCCAGAGCGGGCAATGTCATTGGATGATTTCCTACCCCAAAAAAAAAAAAAGAAGCGAGGTATGGCAGAGTAAGGAACTGTACGAACGCTTTTTCCGGGCCCTACATGGGCCCGATGTAGACCAATTGGCATCTGTAGCCTTGCTGCCCTTCGGTGACCTCTTTGGGGAAACCGAAGATTTTGTCTGTGCAATTATGGACGATGTTATCATGACGAATAACTACCGGAGATTTATTGTGAAGGGCGGCACGGTTGACATCTGTCGGGCATGTCACTGTCCGGGAGAATCAATTCGCCACATTTTCTCTGGTTGTTATCGTCTAGCTAACGGAGAGTACCTTGCATAGGCACAACCTTTTAGCCAGGATTATCCATCAGCAAAATACTCTGTTGTAAAATCGAAAGTACCGTACTACAGGTATGTGCCCGACCCAGTTCTCAATAATGGTCATGTCACATTGTACTGGGATCGATACAGGACTATTACGGCTAATAAGCCTGATATAGTTGTAGTGGACCGAATGAAGAGGCGTGCAATGATTGTTGTAATTACCATCCCGCATGGCGAGAACCTCGTAAAAGCCGAGAAAGATAAAGAAATCAAGTATATTGACTTAGCTCACGAGGTTGTCGACATGTGGGATGTGGACTGAGCGTTCATTGTACCGATAGTCGTGTCAGCCAATGGCTTAATAGCCACGAGCCTCTACCAACATCTCAGGAGGCTCTCGTTAGGCGGCTGAATCAAGGGCTTGATTCAAAAAGCTGTACTTCTGGACACGCCTGGCATTTTTAGGTGGTTCCTCTCTTTGAAGCCCTACCCACCGTTAGCTTGTACCCTGTTTCGATACCGGTGGACTACTATTTTTTATATTTTTAAATGTTTTATGTATATTTTTTAAGAAATATTTAAAAATGTATTTAGAGGTAAATAAGTTAAGAAATTAATAAACGAAATTACAATCTTTTAATTTCATTCTTTGCAAACTTTCACTTTGGCATGTACATGGAGCAAAAAATATAAGTAACCACACAAACTTTTTATTTTTTTTTATTTTAGGTCGGTTTGCTCTTGACTCTAGTCTAGGTCAGAGGTGATAGAGACAAAGTCGACGATGGAGCGAGCTTACCCAGAAGAAGCCTGTTTACTCTAACTTTGAAGATATTAGGGTTGTATTCAACTTTATAGTTCTCTACAGTTCCACTTGTGACAAGACGTTCGGAAACGCTACCAGCTCCGGATAAAGAGACTGCACAATACTCTGCGGACCTCTTTAATGTCGACTGCTATCTCCGGCATCGAAGAGTCACAACGAGGTACAGTTGGTGGTTGCTTTGAGCCAGCGTGTAAACGTAAATTGTTTGCAAAGAGAGATGCAAATAAGTTTGTTTCTCACTTGCAGAGTGAGCCAGCGACCCATTAGGTTTCAACATTGGAGGTAAAGCGGGACGACAGAAATTCATTTTAATCACTTTCGACAGGGACCAGAACTGTTTACTACCCGGAGGGTACGATGCCAGCTTGGCCCCGATAGGTCCGACATGGTCAATACGAGCTCTATGCAGAACCAGCTTGCGGGAGTTGGCGGCAGAATTAAAGGCTCTTTGTCTCGTGTGAACCCTACGTGCTCCAACTTTTTTTTCGCGGGCCTTGATTCAGGCTTGGTAGGCAGACTCTTTTTGGGCCTCAGCGTGGGTGCATTCTACATTGTACCAAGGCCGGGAGTTATGACCGAGTGGGATGTCGGAGAATGGAATAAAATACTCCCTTCCCTGCCGAATCACGTCCGCAATCGTGTCAGCACAGCACGAGGGGTCACCCGAGGGGAAGCACACTTGCCGCCATGGATAAGTCGCAAAAAAGTGCCGCATCTCGTCCCAATCTGCTGACTCGTATCGCCACACTCGTCTCGTGCCTCTAGGGCTTTCATCTGGAGGAGAGCAGGTCGATACGGCAGTATTTCACTAGGCAGTGGTCAGACGTTCCCAGCGGAGCTGAGACCGATACTGAATGATGGCCGGATCAGTTGTCAGCAGAAGGTCTAAGCAATTGTGCGTATGCCCGTCAACATCCGGTATCCGCGTTGCCACATTCACCAGCTGGGTTAGATCTAGCGTTACAGCAAACTTGCACGCCTCTAACCCGGCATGGCCAGTTTCCTGGTAAAGGAACAACAATTCTTTATAGTGGGCATTGAAGTCCCCAAGAAAAATGAGCTTCGCTGTTGGGCACCGTTGCTGGGCTACGTCAGTCGACTCCATGAGGAAATCAACAACGCTGTTGTCTCCTGGTCATCGTTGTGCGATCGGTAGATTCCAATGCATAGTGATCTCTCCACGCCAGTGTCCGCAACCAGCCATATGGAAGAAAAACCCGATTTCTCAAAGCAACGTACACGACGACCACAAATGTCATCGCGGACGTACACACAGACCCCAGCCTGCTTCTTGAACTTGTGTTCAAGAGAGTAACTCGGGTAGTTGAGGTACGCCACGTCCGAGAGGGTTGCTATCTTCGCCTCCGTTAGGAAAAACAGGTGCGGCTTCTCGGTCTCTAGGTGATGATGGACCGGATCGAGATTAGAGTGCAATCCGCTGATGTTGGTGAGGTGCACTTTTAGTGGGAAGAAGTGCAGTCGTTGTTTCACTTTATTCTTTTTTGCTTTAGTCATGATTGTAAGTTAGGAGTAGTTGGGAAAAAATCGAACTGTCGAGGACGCTGGTCAGTGAACCAAGTGGAACATTATAGCTAATCCAACCTTTGGGGAACTCATCTGGAGTCTGTGGGGATGGCCCCGGATATGGCCACCAGGTCCTCCCATCCAGTCACCGGCTGGCACGGTGGAGCATAAGACTACCTACAGTAGGTACTGTATTTCCTTTTCTCTTTAAAATCCATCCAAAGGTTGTCTTGAAAAGATCGCTTTTAGCGATAAGGCCGCCCATTGTATCACCCTATGTAATGTTTTCCTCATATTTTTATTGTAATTTATATGGTATACATAATAAAGAGTATTCTATTCTATTGTATTCTATACCGGGAATTTTCGCGAGTTGGCGGGGCAGCCTTTGGCACGTGGCTGGCGTGCTACTTGGGCCCCCTACTGACTGCGGTCGGCCAATGGCTGGCACCATGCTTCGGATCCCGCTACCCTCCGAAATGAGTTACCCGGCAAGACTTGCCCAGAGACCAAGACCAGTTCTGAACAGCACAACTGACAGCTTTCTTCTCCCCCGAAGGCACTGGCACTCCTGCACACCGATGAAACACAGCAAGCTCCTTGGCGCCGGACTCCGTTGGTATGGTGGTCGCGAGTTCGCGACCCAGGCGGCCCCTTGTGGAGCCTACCACCAGGCAAGCCTGTGGTATCTAAATTTTATATGTAGTACGTAGAAATGAAGAAGGCTAGATGTAGGTAATTAATCATTTTATTATTTGGCGCCGACTCAAAATTAGTTTATATAAAATTTGATATTTTATGTAGGTAAATAAGCTCAATACTCGACTTAAAAGGCTTATTTATTTTTTGCTTTTCAGTTCTTTTTCGTCGGTTGCATTTTTTGTTAAAAAGTTTTTGACTATGATTTTTTATATAAAAAATCATAGTGAAAAACTTTATAACATATGTTAGTTCTGTTTATTCCTTTACAAATAAATCAATCTGCCTAACCTTTTCTGAACTACATTGGGCCGAAAACATTCCGAGATGCTAATAAAAGTTTAATAGTTTTGCTTGTGCAAGTTTTAGTTATATAAATTTTACTATCTTATTTCCGAACTCATCTCATCTCTTATTTGACCACAGTTTGAGGTAACCATGCCATCCCTTTCCCTCCTATCTCATTCCCATACAGCAGCGGGAGATGAAATGATAACCGCACGCGCCAATCAAAGGCGCATCCGCAGACTGGCCGGCGGAATCGCCGCCATTATGAATGTTCCTTTTGTAACGAGCCCGCACCGCACCGCACCGCATCCGCGCCGCGATGTCCGTTTCGCTATAACAACTAATAACTTTATTCATTAACTGGGCTAGTAAATACGCTCCACTTAATTCTAATCTTGGTAACAGTCTAGTCTTAGCAACTACTAGTACCACAGATGGTCTATCATTTTTCTGTAATCGCACGTAAATAACTGCCGCGTAAGCTTTAGTCGATGCGTCACAATAACCGTGCAGTTCTATGACGTTATTTGGTTGATACCCGATCCAGCGCGGTATTTTGCATTGATTCAAATATTATTCCATGTCTGTTTTTATCGTTACCCATTCATCTTTGATGTTTGCAGGAACTTCTGCATCCCAATGCATTTTATTTAACCACAGCTTTTGGAATATCAGTTATAATTTTGTTGTGAGTGGGGACAACCACCCCAACGGTAATATCCCCAATATTATAGACATTGTAGCACCTACTTTAGCAGTAATTTTTAATAATTGTATAGATTGTGGTGAGTTTCCTGATCTAATGAAATATAGTAAAATTATACCATTGTTTAAATCGGGTAGTACATCTGACCCTACTAATTATAGACCTATATCAGTGCTACCTACTTTTAGTAAAATTTTTGAGAAAATTATTTTAGATCAAATTCAAAGATATTTTAATAAACACAAATTATTACACAACAAACAGTTTGGTTTCACAAAGGGTCGTTCAACAACTGATGCTGGTGTTGAACTTTTGGGACACATTTATAATGCATGGGAAGATAAATGCGATGCGTTGGGCATTTTTTGCGATTTGTCTAAGGCTTTCGATTGCGTTCTCCATGATACATTGATCAGGAAGCTGCACTACTACGGAGTCCGGGGCGCCTCTCTGGATCTTCTTACTTCATACTTGAGTAATAGGATTCAGAGAGTTGATGTGAACGGCAAAAGGTCTTCCGGGTCTGTAGTCAGAATGGGGGTTCCTCAAGGCTCAATTCTGGGTCCTTTTTTGTTTCTAATCTATATCAACGACTTGCCTTACCTCATAAAGGATAAACATGATATAGTGCTGTTTGCAGATGACACTTCACTTTTATTTAAACTCAAACGTCAGCAGGTGGTTGTTGATAATGTAAATAATGCTCTTTCAACTGTAGTTAACTGGTTTAATGTCAATAATCTTCTCCTTAACGAGAAAAAAACAAAATGCATAAAGTTCACATTACCCAATGTAATACAAGTGAACACTAGTGTGTCAATAAAGGGTGAAGAGTTGAAACCCGAGGATTCCACAGTGTTCTTAGGTTTAACTTTGGATGCGCAGCTTCAGTGGAGCCCCCATATAGATAAACTGTCCAAAAAACTTAGCTCTGCAGCATACGCCGTAAGGAAAATTCGTGGTTTAACTGATTTAGAGACAGCTCGTTTAGTATACTTTAGTTATTTTCATAGTGTGATGTCGTACGGCATTCTGTTGTGGGGAAATGCCGCCGATATTCAGACAATTTTTGTTTTACAGAAAAGGGCTATTCGTGCAATTTATAAATTAAGTCCCAGACACTCCCTCAGAGACAAATTTAAAGAGATTAATATTATGACTGTTCCCTCTCAATATATTTATGAGAATCTCATGTATGCACATAAAAATATTAATCTGTTTAAAAGATACAGTGATATCCATAGCATAAATACTAGGAACAAACACAAATTTATTGTACCAAAAACCAGGCTCAAGAAAAAAATAGGTGGTTCGTTTAGATGTCAATGTATACGTTTCTATAATAAACTTCCTAGCCAAATTCAAGAACTAAGCATAAATAAATTTAAATCATTTATTAAACGTAAGCTATGCCAGAAAGCTTTTTACACAATTAATGACTTTCTTGAGGACAAAAAGGCGTGGGATTGAGCTGCTTCAATGATATACATGAGCCATTGTTTTCATATGTACTACTTACTGATGAAAAATTTTTTATATATATATATTTTTTTTTTTTAATATTCGTTTTTGACATGAATACTTGTATAGTATTGTATTATATTTTTTATTTTATTTTTTTATTGACATTTTATTATTATTATTTTTTTTTTTTTGACTTGAATACTTTGTTAAGTATTATATTTATTTTTATTTTTTTGATTGACATATTATGATTACTATTTTGTTTGACACAAATATTTACTTTGTAAAGTATTATATTTTTTTTTTTTTTGATTACTTAATTATTGTAAATGTGAGGACTATGTGGGTTATTATTATTATTTTCTCCTCCTTTTTACAGTAATTTTCAACGTTGTCTGACAGTTTGAGTACTTTTGCGGCCTACCCAAATGTCTTTTCTTTGGTATTGTTCGTCATGTCATTGAGCTCCTTAGTGGTTTTTAAGTTGAGCTATTCGACTATTGACAAATGCTTGCACTGACTGGACAGGTCCACTCAAATATGTTTGGTTCTTTCTTCAAAAGACCACTACAGACACTAAGCTGCATGGTCCTCATATAGAATAATGTGAATGCGAGAACTATGTATGTCGTTATATTCATGTAGATTTTATGATTGTCTGGCAGTTTGAGTATTTTTTGCGGCCTACTCAAATGTCCTTACTTTGGTATTGTTCGTCGGTTCGTTGAGCACCTCAGAGTTCTGAGTTGAGCTTCGCGATGACTGACAAATGCTTGCACTGTCTGGACAGGTCCACTCGAATTCGTGTGTTGCTTTCTTCATAAAGCTCATCCCAGACATAAACGTACATGGTTCTCATATGATCTAACCAGTCCACATTGTATGGATTTGGAACACTAAAAGAGACTTTGACCTCTGAGTTTGTTTCGGTGTTTCTTCTCAGGGTAGTCAGCTAGGAAACACCGGCCTCATCTAGCTTAAACTGACAAAAAACATTGACGTGTAAAAGTGTTCCTTGTAACCTATTTACTGAATAAACATCATTTATCATTTATCATTTATCATTTATCATTTAACGGGTCGAATACTTTTGATATCTCCGACAAAAGTAGTCGTTTAGTAATTTTGGCGTTTGAATTAGCTATACAGTATTTGAAAGTAAACATGTCATCACAAGAGTTCCAACGAAGGCCTAATATTTTTGACGTACTTTCTGATTTGAAGTTAAAAATGATTTCGCCATTGCTGCTGCTCTGTTCTATATTTTCAAGAAGTTCCGGATGATTTGCAGACCATTTTCTCAGTGTAAAACCTCCTGATTTTAATAATCTATTGAGATCTTCGATAAGCTGTTTTCCTCTTTCGATAGAGTGAGAACCATGGACAAGATCATCCATATAAAATGATTCTTCTAGAATCTTTGCTGCTTCTGAAAATGCACTTCGTTCATCCGAGGCTAGACGTTTTAAAGTCATCATCGCTAGAAATGGTGCTGATTTTGTACCGTATGTGACGGTAGTAAGGTTGTACGTTTGAAGTGGTTGATCTGGCGCATACCTCCAGATGACTTGCTGATATTGCTGATCTGCTTCGTCCACCATTATCTGCCTATACATTTTCTCGATATCTGACCTAAGCAGTACTGGGTTCTTAGCAGCATTACGGCGGATGGCCGCCAGAAGAGGAGCACCTCGTCATCTTTATAGCGATAATAGGACGAATTTTGTAGGTGCAAATAGAATGCTACAGGAAAGCTATCACGATTTCAAAAACGTATATGATCGTAACTTTTCCGCAGAGCTAACAAATTTAAATATAGAATGGCACTTTAATGCGCCATCTTGGCCAAGTGCAGGAGGTCTATGGGAGCGAGCCATCAGAAGCTTAAAATATCACCTCAAGCGAGTAATTGGAGAGCAGAAGTTGACTTTCGAAGAGTTCAGCACTATATTAGCACAAGTTGAGGCTTGTCTGAACTCCAGACCTTTGTGTGCCTTGTCTGAAGATAGCGAAGATTTGAAGGTACTTACTCCAGCGCATTTCTTGACAGGGAGGTCAGGAACTGCCATAATTAAAACGGAAACAGATGCTCGAACTAGATGGCATTTAGCAGCTACGATATTAAATGACTTATGGAAGAAATGGAGATCGGAATACCTAACGCAGTTATGCAAATGGCGAAGCACTGAACAAAATATCAACATCGGTGATTTAGTGACCATCCAGGACGACAATCTGCCACCTGGAAAATGGATGATGGGTAGAGTAATAGCAACTCACCCAGGCCAAGATGGATTAGTGCGGGTAGTAACATTAAAAACAAAAAGCGGAATAGTCAAAAGGCCGGTTGTGAAACTCTCAATCTTGCCGATATCGCCTGCTTCAAGCAATACGACGGAAGATAGAAATGTTAATCAAGAAATCAACATCAACATAAAGGAACCTAACGAGCAGAAAACAAGCAGTAAAATCAAATCTAAGTTTGCATCAGTAGTAATGTCGTTAATCTTTTTTATGTCATTGATATCATCATCTCACGCAGCTTTCAACATATCAGCGTTGCCAAACAACAATTCGCTGTATTTCGAAACAGTGGGCAACATGCAAGTTATTCGAGAGAAATGGAACCTTATTGTTTACTATGACATGAGCCCATATTGGGAAGGAAATACAGCTGCCACAGAGTTTTTGGATTACGTACAAAGACTCTGCGCATCCCTAAACGACACTAGTCAATGTAATATGATAACGCTTCAATTAAATCACGACTTGAAAGAAATACAGCACTATAATCAACTTATGATTAATCAACACTTTGACGCGCGCGCCAGACAGCGTCGCGGTCTCATTAATGGTATCGGTTACGTGGCCAACAGCCTGTTCGGAGTATTAGACGAACGATTCGCAGAACAGTACAAAAAAGATATACAGCTTTTAAAACAAAACGAGCGCCATCTTGATAACTTATTAAGAAATCAGACTTCCATCATCGAAGCTGAATATAACGTATTGAAAAGAACCGAGCAAACTATCCAATTACAACATAAAACTATAAACAAACACTTGAATCAATTAGATAATGCAGCCTTTGTTATCAAACAAGAAGTTGAAAGTTTAGCTAAAACACAAGATTTTGCCCTGTCGGCACTCACAACCATCAACTTACTTCAAAACCTAAAAAGGATTCAGGATACTCTGTTAGATATCATCACGGATATCTACCACGGGAAATTCAACACTCACCTGTTAACACCGGATCAGTTACAGCATGAGTTACAGTTTATTTCAGGACAATTAACAAAGGATACTACGTTGCCCGTGGACAACTTACAGTCTGATCTAAAACATGTTTACAGTATGCTGAAAGTAAAAGCGAGAATGATGCAAGAATACTTCATTTTTGAAATTACCTTTCCTTTGACAAGCAGAGATAGCTACAAAATCTATAAAATCATACCAGTTCCACAGCAAGTTAAAAATGATATGATTAGCGTACTACCTGTTGCAGACTTCGAAGCTATTAGTTTGAAAAAGGATGCTTTCTTCACAATGTCATTTATAGAGCTCCAGTTATGTCTGCACAATGATATCTCATATTTGTGCCAAGCTAACAAACCGATTAGTCATTTAAGCATTGATGAAAAATTCTGCAGACTGGATAGCAATTTAAAACAATGTATTGTAATTAAATCTCCTTGTCAAGACAGGTGGCTCGAATTAAATGAGCCAGCGAGGTTCATGTACTTTTGCTGCAATACCTACGCGGTGAGGATTATATGTCAAGATCAAATTGCCTTTAAACAGGTGACAGGAGTCGGTATCATCGACCTAGGTTCGAAATGCATAATAAAAAGTAACGAGTTTACTTTGTATTCTCATGCCCTATCAGCTAATACAGTCAAATCTAACTCTCAAATTGTGACCCCTCAGATAGCAGAATTAAATCATATCGTAAATATATCGTGATCTGAATACACCGCATACGAAGATCCAATAAACAGCACATTAGTCGATCTGAGAGAACGAATAAAACAACTGAAATCTTCCAATACTAACTCACCAGATTACACTCTGTCTACGCATGACATTCATCAGTATACTATTTGTTACTGCCTACTGGGTGCAGCCGTTTTGGTGGCAGCTTACTTCATATGGAGGAGGTGTCGAGCAGTTTCTTCAGTGGAACTATCTCGAAGTGTGGCAAATAGTGTTGTGTTTTCGCGAAAGCAGAGTACGGCTGACCGTCAGCCAAGAGAAGTGAACATAACTAGTGCGGACACTCATTGTAAACGGGACATAGCTACGTCACCTATATCTAAAACGTGTCGCTTTAGAATAGAAGACGAGTAACATTTTTGTATCTTTTTGGCCCGGGAGCATGTACGGTGAAACCATACACTAATAATGCACTAATGCTTATTCGTGCATTTTTACCTCATTTTACTAATTGATATTAGTCGAGCATTCAGTACACGATTAGCGGTCATCGCGTGTGCTCCCTCGCACCTTTATATCACTAAACCTTTGGTCCGGATAATATACTTAATTTGGTTTCATAAGCAGCAGTATCATTTAGCCATCTTCCAACCTTCAACACTAAAAAACTTTCTATTATCCGTGTTGGCCGACACACACTGTAACATAATCATAAAGTCCAAGTGAAGTGCACAGCAGTGGAAGAGGAAAATCAGCAAACACGTGCTACATCATAATCATCATAAAATTACCTTATTCTGAGAATGGCTGATCAAATTAACCTAATTGATGACATCGACAGTACCGAAATTTTTATAAGTACTAGACATAATATTGGCTGATCTGTCAGACAACAGACACAAAAGAAAATCTATTGTTCGTGGTCACATATGACCTACGTGACAGATGAGGTTTTATCCAAGAACAATTTTTTTTTTTTTGGTGGGTTCTGTAATCATCCAATGACTTCTCCTGCTCTGGGTGGAGCAGAAGGGCGTGTCAGACTCTTACTGACTAAAACCCACCCCTGTTCCTTCCCTGCCTGAGTGCCCAGGGGTGCGGTAACTCATTTTCAGAATTTATTCTCTACCCCTAGGCATGCAGGCACCGGCCTTGATGGGCCCCGTCACTGGTGGCTGACAATCATCTCTTTGAGGCGCGCGTGGAACACTACGCGCCGTCCACTCACGGGCCTGGTGCTAATCGGACGGCGAGCTACCCACTGCTCGCCGTCCGCAGGCCCGGGTCTACGGTGGCCGGAGATCGTCTCGCGACGTCCTACGCCCAGTACGTCCAGTACCTCTCCTGCGGTGGTAGCGGCCGGGGCCGTGAGGGCCACTCCGTTATACTTCCCTTAAGCGTCCCGCTTCCAGCTTACTGATGACTCCGCATTACTGCTTTGCACAAGGCGGAGACTGCTTCCCATTCCCTCTCGCTCCGCACCATGACCTGAACCAGGGCCGGACGCGAGAGGTCGCCGCCACCTATCGCATCCACGAGGATATGACGGGGCTCCGCCCAAGCGGAGCAGACCACCACCGTATGCTCCACCGTGTCCTCTGGGCGATCCACGCAGTGATAACACCCGGGCGTTTCCTCCCGCCCGATCTGATGCAGGAACCTCCCGAAACAACCGTGTCCGGTGAGGACTTGCATCAGGCGGAAGGTGAGGACGCCGTGACGCCTCTCCAGCCACTTCTCAAAGAGGGGCACTATCGCCGCAATGGTGGCGTGCCCAGCGCTAGGTTGTGACCGTCGCTGTCTTCGTGACGTCATGAGATCCTGCCGGAGCTCCGTCCGCCGAGCCGCGAGGTATCGCGGCAGCAGAGTTTCACCCCGGCGTTTGGCCTCCTCGCGCCACTCCCAGAGCAGCGCAAGGATCTTAGCCTCCAAATCCCACGGCGACAGTCCGGCAACGAGGCTCGCCGCCTCACAGGAGACCGTGCGGTATCCTCGGATGAGCCGAATGACCATGACCCTTTGGGACGCGTTCAACCGGCGAGCTGGTCGCCACCTCAGGGAACACGCCCACACCGGTGCCCCATAAAGGGCCATAGACCGCACGATCCCCGCGTAGAGCCTCCGGCAGGAGGCGTTTGGACCCCCCAGATTGTGCAAGAGCCGCTTCAAAGCAGCACTGGCCCGCTCCAGTCTGGGAGCCAAACGTCGGAAGTGCTCGACGATGTTCCACCGGCTGTCGAGGAAGAGACCCAGGTACCTCATCGTCCTCTCACCGTTATCCGGGACTCGACGTTGGCGCGTTCCGAGGACCAAAATCAAAATCAAAAGTCATTTATTCAAACTAGGCTGAGAACCAGCACTTTTTGAACGTCAAAGTTCTGCATAAAGACAGTCCCCCAAAAAACGCCCGCCCGTCACCTCCTGCTCCACCCAGAGCAGGAGAAGTCATTGGATGATTACAGAACCCACCAAAAAAAAAAAAAAATGTTCTTGGATAAAACCTCATCTGTCACGTAGCCGTAGGTCATATGTGACCACGAACAATAGATTTTCTTTTGTGTCTGTTGTCTGACAGATCAGCCAATATTATGTCTAGTACTTATAAAAATTTCGGTACTGTCGATGTCATCAATTAGGTTAATTTGATCAGCCATTCTCAGAATAAGGTAATTTTATGATGATTATGATGTAGCACGTGTTTGCTGATTTTCTTCTTCCACTGCTGTGCACTTCACTTGGACTTTATGATTATGTCACAGTGTGTGTCGGCCAACACGGATAATAGAAAGTTTTTTAGAGTTTTGGATATAAAAAGTAGCGGGTTGTATTATTTATCGGCGCGGTGCGGTGCGGTGCGGGCTCGTTACAAAAGGAACAATCATAATGGCGGCGATTCCGCCGGCCAGTCTGCGGATGCGCCTTTGATTGGCGCGTGCGGTTATCATTTCATCTCCCTCTGCTGTATGGGAATGAGATAGGAGGGAAAGGGATGGCATGGTTACCTCAAACTGTGGTCAAATAAGAGATGAGATGAGTTCGGAAATAAGATAGTAAAATTTATATAACTAAAACTTGCGCAAGCAAAACTATTAAACTTTTATTAGCATCCCGGAATGTTTTCGGCCCAATGTAGTTCAGAAAAGGCTAGGCAGATTGATTTATTTGTAAAGGAATAAACAGAACCAACCTATAAAACATCATAGTCAAAAACTTTTTAACAAAAAATGCAACCGACGAAAAAGAACTAAAAAGCAAAAAATAAATAAACCTTTTAAGTCGAGTATTGAGCTTATTTACTTACATAAAATATCAAATTTTATATAAACTAATTTTGAGTCGGCGCCAAACAACAATCTTATTATTAAATATCTAAATTTTATGTACGTAGAAATGAAGAAGGCTAGATGTAGGTAATTAATCATTTTATTATTTGGCGCCGACTCAAAATTAGTTTATATAAAATTTGATATTTTATGTAGGTAAATAAGCTCAATACTCAAGACTTAAAAGGTTTATTTATTTTTTTGCTTTTTAGTTCTTTTTCGTCGGTTGTATTTTTTGAAAGTTTTTTTTTTATTTTATGATTTTTTGTGACTCGCATCATCTTTTAATACTCTGAGGCTTATTTCTAATCCTTCATCATTCCTCTTGGCACTGGGCTGATGATGTAACCATCCTTCCATGAGGTTCCCAGGATATGGACCAGTTGAGGTTACCTCCAATAAGTATTTGTCACTAAAACAAGTTTTGTATATCTAACTTCTATTGTTTAGGAAATATATGGTTTTCATCATCAGCTCAGTTTCATGATGTGATGATTCCTAAATGCCAAACCTCCCCACCGAGTGTTTCCACGTTGCCGTCGTGGTGGGGCTTATGGGTCTCCATGATCCTGGGGGACTTCCGGCATGAGTGACTAACTTGTGCCGGAAGGCTGTAACAATTAAAAAAAAATAATAGTTAAAGAATATGATGATTCGGGGTTTGTGGCGCCATCTGGCCGAGAACTTATGTAGTGCTGATGCTAAGTCTTAAGCGCGTGGCATTCAGGAGTCTGATCAAATCTTTCTATTTGTTGGCAGGGTTCCTACGTTAGATTTAATTAATTACTAAGGACTAAACTATATAAAATGGTCGGATCATAAAACGGTTTCTGAACATAAGCACCCACGTGTCCAGAATTGCCCAGGATTAGATGACCACGGCGTAGATGCCGTTTGAGGACCTCAGAACTGGACCTATAATCTTCAAAAGATGGGTAAAAGTGTTTCAACATAAATTGTAAGTTAAACATACAATTTTCTGTAGACGGAGTGCTATCTAGTGTGGTGCAGTTTGAAAATAAACGTGATATATGTGAAGACCAAATCTAAGGACTCTTATTTACTGCATGCATACCTCATGTACAAAACCCGAAGATAGGTAACAGGGTCTCAGGCCAAAAGTATCTCTGACGCTAGCCGGTGGAAGAAATAATTTCTTTACAATGTACGCCCAACGTGATGCATGAGGTTTGTTTGTAGTAATATGGTTAAGATAGATTAATAATCTTTAGTTAATTCTATCAGGTCAAGTATTTTGACACAATTGTGGTTAAAGGCACATGGTTAGTTAATTTGAAGTTGCCAATATTAAGTTCTAATACTTATTAGTTAACCTTAAATAGTGTTTAATTTAATTGTTAAAGCTATTTACTATTAAACATATTACTTTTATAGTGTTTAAATTGAGGTAAGAAGCACATGGTTTAAATGTTAAGCCGCTTATTGAACCTCAACACTTAGTGTATGTATTCTTAAATTTAAATAATACAACTTGTGGGTAACTTTGTTACACTTAATATTATATAATATTAACTTGTTTATTAACTTATATAATATTAACTTGATTATTAACTTATATAATATTAACTTGTTTGTTAACTTATATAATAGTAACTTGTTAATTTAACTTAAGAATAGAAACTTAAGATAGATTTCTTTTGTTCAAGATGGATAAACCAATATGGTTAGATTACCTTCTTAAGGAGGAACTTATTCATGAATTAAATTACTTTAATGTTTCTGCAGATCCAAAGGCATCCAGGGACGAGGTTCGCAAGCGGTATCGTCGTCTATGTGGTCTCTATCGGAGGGGTAGCATCAAGCAGGAGGACTATCCGGCACCTGCGGTGGCCGATGAGGTACGCTTATGTTCGGAACCGATCGCTGAGTTGTGCCGCTTACATAAAGAATCATCTGCGGATGATAGTAAAGTAGTTAAACGAGTCTTAGCTAGATCTCAGTATTACCTATTGAGAATTTCTCGGGTGATTGATACTTCACCGGAGTTATTAAAACTTAAAGATGACTTGATTAATATAATCACCTCAGTACAAGAGGATTCTGATGATGATGAAGAAATGCAATCTACGCATGACTCATCACCAGAGAGAGAAATAGTGGAAAAACCACAAGTAGTTCTTGTAAATGACAGGGCAATTAATTTGTGTACTTTGAATTTAAAATATGACGGTACTACATGTGTTAGGATTTTTACTGAACGTTTGGAAGAGTTGAGGCAGGCTAGGGGAATACCTGAAGAACGTGCATTGATTGCTTTCTCGGATCTGTTAGAGAAATCTGCATTAAGTTGGTATAGAGCAAATAGACATACCTTCACTTCTTATGGGCATTTGCTTAGTTGTTTACGGGAGGATTTTGACATCCCAGATTTAGATTATAGGCTAAAAAAGGAAATACGTTCTCGTACACAGGCTAAGCAGGAATCTATGATGGTATATTTGTCTGACATGAAGGGTATGTTTAATAGACTTGCCACCCCCCTCTCACAGAATGAACAATTAGAGATCTTAATGCATAATATTAGACCTGAATATATAATGGAATTAGCTTTACTTGATATTAAATCTATTGGTGATCTCCAGTTTTATGGTAAGAAGATTGAACTTGCTCGTGCTAGGTCAGATCAGTTTGTTGAACCTAACCTTCCACCAAAATGTAATCAGGTTTCCCGGTCTACAAAGGAAACGGATAAACAAAAATGCAATAAGTCTGGGGTACCAGTGGCTGTACTTGACACTCCATCTACTGCTGGAGCAAAAGTTAAGAAATGCTTTAGGTGTGATAGCACGGAACATTTCACGTCCAAATGTGAAACTTCAAAAGAGGTGGTTTGTTTCAGATGCGGTAAGAAAGGGTTTAAAAGTATAAATTGTCCTAAGTGTTCAAAAAACGAACAAAATTGAGCCACAATGACTTAATTGTAAATTTAACATCGTACTCACCACACAGTAGTGTGGCTCTTTTTCAGGCAAACAAAGGTGATATTAGGCCGCATTTGAGAGTTAACATTTTGGATTTGGAAGTTTATGGTTTGCTGGACACTGGAGCAGTTTGTTCAATATTGGGAAATAATTCACATAAAATATTTATGAAATTTGGTTTTAAAATGATTGAATTACCCAAAGGGCAAAATGTTAAAACTGCAGACGGTTCAAGAGTTAAATGTTTAGGCTTAATGCAATTACCTATAAATTATTTAAATCAAATTAAAATAATAAAGTTTTATGTTGTTCCCAACATAATAACTTCAATCATTTTTGGTATGGATTTTTGTAAGGTATTTTTGATAACACTAGATAGCTCATTGAGTGATAATAAAATTTTTAGTTTGCCTGACAGTTATATTAACTTAATTAATATGGATCAAGGTTTGGAAAGTTATGAGTCATTGACTTCTGAACAACACTTAATTTTACAGAAGATCATTGATAAATTTGATAAAATAAATACTGAAAAAGTAGGTTTGGGTAGGACAAAACTAGTAACTCACAAGATAGAAACTGGTGATAGCTCACCAATCAAACAAAGGTACTATCCATTATCTCCACCCAAACAATTAGCTCTGGAGAAGGAACTTGATAGGATGTTGAGTCTTGGTGTTGTCGTACCATCTAACTCACCTTGGAATTCTCCCGTGGTAATGGTAACCAAACCAAATGGTGACTTGAGGCTTTGCTTGGACTGTAGGAAGCTTAATGCTGTTTCTAAGGCTGATGCCTATCCTTTGCCATATATACATCAGATATTGGATAGCTTGAGGGATGCTAAATATTTGACATCAATTGACCTTAGTGCTGCATATTGGCAGATAGAATATGATAGTCAGGAATCTGCTGAGAAAACTGCATTCACAGTTCCTAGAAGGGGTCTATTCCACTATGTGACAATGTCGTTTGGTCTTGTTGGTGCATCTGCCACTATGCAGCGTCTGATGGATAAGTTGTTTGGTCCTGAGTTTGACAATAAAGTGTTTGTTTTTCAAGATGACATAGTATGCATCTCGAATGAATTTAATGAACATGTTAAATTATTAGAAAAAGTTTATCAACGTTTGAAAGAAGCAAACTTAACAATTAATATGAGTAAATCTCAATTTTGTAGAAAGGAGCTTAAATATCTCGGATACATGGTTGATAAACAAGGTCTTCGTACTGATCCTTCTAAGGTGGAAGTGATACTTAATTATCCTACACCAACTTCACCTAAAGAAGTTAAAAGATTCATAGGTATGGCGGGCTGGTATCGTCGATTCATAAAGGATTTTTCTAAGATTAGTAGGCCGCTTAGTAAACTTACCTGTAAGAATCTTGCTTTTGAATGGACAGAGGAAGCTGAGGAAGCTTTCAATACATTGAAATCAAGCTTAGTTTCCGCTCCAATTCTTAAATGTCCAGACTTTAATTTACCTTTTTCAATACAAAGTGATGCTTCTGCCTATGCTATAGGGGCTGTACTGACGCAGTCATATGACAATTTTGATCATCCAGTTGCATTCTGTAGTAGACTACTTAATAAGCACGAGGTTAATTATACTACTACAGAGCGTGAGTTATTGGCTGTTTTGTTTGCTTTGGAACAATTCAGAATGTATGTGGAGGGTCAAAAGTGCAATATTATTACGGATCATGCGTCATTACAATGGTTTCATAAATTAAAAAATCCTTCAGGGAGATTGGCTCGTTGGAGTATTCGTTTAAGTCAATTTGATTTTAATATTATACATAGAAAAGGTAAAGAGTTGGTTTTGCCGGATGTACTCTCAAGAATTAAAGTAGAATCAGTAGAAATTTCAGATAATCCTCAGGATAAATGGTATTTAAAAATGGTAGAAAATTGCGAAAAATATCCTCATAAATTTCCAAATTATACCCTTAAAGGTAATAAATTATTTAGACATTCTAAAAATAAATATAATTTAACTTCACAATTCTCTTGGAAACAAGTGATACCAAGTGAAGACGTGGGACATCTACTAAAACAATTTCACGATGATCCCACTGGCGCCCATCTCGGTATATTTAAAACTCATAAACGATTAGCATTACATTATTTTTGGAGAAACATGTACAAGGATGTTGAGAACTATATCAACAGTTGTCAAACTTGTAAGGAGTACAAACCGGTAAACTCATCTCGTCCTGGTTTAATGGGTAACCCAAAACAGGTTACCAAACCATTTCAAGCAGTTTGTTGCGACTTATTGGGACCTTTTCCTGTATCGACTAAAAGAAACACAAGTTTGTTAGTATGTTCTGACTATTTTAGCAAATACGTAATGTTGTTTCCTATACGGAACGCAACAGGTAATGCTATAGTTAAGATACTTGAGGAAAAAGTGTTTCTGGTACATGGGGTTCCTAAATTTGTCTATGTAGACAATGGTCCTCAATTTATCTCAAAACAATTTCGAGATTTAATGTGCAAATATAATGTGCCAAATATTTACTATAATCCAAGATATCATCCACAGGTTAATCAGGCTGAAAGAGCCATCAGAAATATTCTGTATGCGATTGCCTCATATGTGAGATCAAACCACAGACAATGGGACAATCACATACCAGAAATCCAGTGTGCTCTTAATACGTCAGTTAACGAGTCCACTAAATTTTCCCCTTACTTTCTTGTCCATGGGCGAGAGATGTTTGTGGATGGTAAGACACATCAAGACTCAGAAGTACCACAGCCGGTTTCTGATTTAACTGTGGTAGATCCTAGAATCCATGGAGATAACCTAAATGAGCTAAAAACAATTTTTGAGTCAGTTAGTAAAAATTTAAAACTTGTGCACGATAAAAATAAAAAACATTATGACTTGAGGAAGCGACCTTTGGAATATAAGGTTGGTCAAATAGTTTATAAGAGGACATTCACATTGTCGGATGCTAGTAAGCATTTTACGTCGAAATTGGCACCGCGTTTTGTAAGATGTGTTGTCTCGTTTAAACATTCACCTGTTGTGTATAGCTTAAAAGATATGCAAGGTAAAAGTTTAGGTAAATTTCACATAAAGGATATTTTGAAATATGAAGATTCCTGATTTGACTAACTTAAGTAGTTGCTTACCTGCACTCAAACTTTGGTAAACTAAGCTTGAGTGTTGTACGTACTTGCTTGCTATATGCATAATAGTTGTTTAAATTGGTAAGTAATGGATAGTGGAAGCAATCAATGTTCATTTTCGTTAGGTTGAAAAGTCTTTGCCTTATTCTTATTTAGTAGGCGTAATGTTACTTAATTGATAATTTAAATTAAATTAGTACTTATATAGTAGTAATTTAGTTATTGTGTCTGAGGGGAATCTAAATTCATATTTGTTTAGGGTTGCCCCAGTTTCTGTCGAGGGTTTTGGTGAGATTCTGAATGCGCATGGCAATATAGTTTTGATTAGAAAAAAAAATCTTTCTAATGAAAGTTTTTTTTTTGACCGGGGAGAGGTGTATTGTAACAATTAAAAAAAAATAATAGTTAAAGAATATGATGATTCGGGGTTTGTGGCGCCATCTGGCCGAGAACTTATGTAGTGCTGATGCTAAGTCTTAAGCGCGTGGCATTCAGGAGTCTGATCAAATCTTTCTATTTGTTGGCAGGGTTCCTACGTTAGATTTAATTAATTACTAAGGACTAAACTATATAAAATGGTCGGATCATAAAACGGTTTCTGAACATAAGCACCCACGTGTCCAGAATTGCCCAGGATTAGATGACCACGGCGTAGATGCCGTTTGAGGACCTCAGAACTGGACCTATAATCTTCAAAAGATGGGTAAAAGTGTTTCAACATAAATTGTAAGTTTAACATACAATTTTCTGTAGACGGAGTGCTATCTAGTGTGGTGCAGTTTGAAAATAAACGTGATATATGTGAAGACCAAATCTAAGGACTCTTATTTACTGCATGCATACCTCATGTACAAAACCCGAAGATAGGTAACAGGGTCTCAGGCCAAAAGTATCTCTGACGCTAGCCGGTGGAAGAAATAATTTCTTTACAAGGCTCCAGGGGAGAGGCCCGACTAAGAGGAACACACCGGGGGTCGCGTCCATTGTCAGTCGATCATCGTCGACTGCCAGTGGATGCGACCTCCACCCAATCCTAAGCTTGGAGGCGTGGCTATGGGATGCGTACCGGAGGGATGTCCGGATGCTAGCGCCTCACAAGAGGGCCGCGCCGTTGGGAGGCTTGAGCAAGCCGTTCGAGCCTCCTAACGGCGTGGAACCTGGGGGAATCTTCGTCGCTGCTCTCTGGTACGCATCTGTTCATCAGATGCGACCTTGAGAGCGGCGCCGAAACTAGGGAGGGCCCATAAGGGCAGAGTGTGTGAATGAGTGAATGAATGAGAGAGAGTGAATGTGTCCTATGCGAAATGATAGAGGAGGATAGGGAGGTCGAGTTAGGGGAGATAGGGACCTCACCCTTAAAAGGAAAAACCATGGAAAGTAAGATTAATGAAAATAATTCCCAGTTCCGCCCCCATTCGTATGCTGGGGGGGGCGGCCTTAGTCTTCCGATTACACACGACGACCCGGATCCGCTTGTCGGGGACAATCCCGACAACAAGAGCCGAGGAGGCTCCAGATCATCTCCTCCATTCGAGGAGATGATCAACTTCTGCTATAAGACGTCCGACAAGCCGCGGTCGGGCGATAATAGCCAAACTGAAGTCGGCAAGGTGGTGGAGCGTGGTGCTGCGTCGGAGTCCGGCGCAGCACTGGTAGCAGCTCCGGGCTCTGGGAGCCCGGAGAATGAGGGGGAAGTGGGTGCTTCCGGGGGAGTCGTGGGTGAATGCTCGCGGTTCTTCCGGAACCAAAAGCGCTCCAAGTCGGGGGATGGCGGGGAGTCGTCCTCTGATGTAGAGGTGATGGCCCCGCCTCCCAAGATCCCCACCGGTCGGAGGGGAGGAGGAGCGATCCGGAGGCCCAGCAAGGCCACCAAGGCGGGCAGGAGAGCCGCAAGGCTCGCCCTGGAGGCGCGCCACCCCGCTGCGTTGGGGTCTTGTGCCTCGGCCTCTGGGTCCTCGGGTGGAGAGCCGGACGCCGCTAGCTCCAACTCGGAGCGAGCGGCCAGGCTTGCGGAGGTCGTGGAGGCCGCCATCAAGGGTGTGGTGCAGAAGAGGCTGCCCACATCCAGAAACAGGGCCACCTCTGAAGCCACGGCCTCCATAGTGGCGGCGGCAGAGGCGAGTTTCGGCGGGCCTCCGTCTGCATTGGACGAGACGTCCAAACTGCGGGCGGAGGTCGCCCGCCTGACCGCCACTACGGAGCTTCTGGTTAAGGAGAACCAGAAGCTCCGGGCAGACCTGGCCGAGCTCCGAGGAGGTGTCCGGAGGGACGCGCAGGAGGAGCTCCAGCACGGGCCGAGTCAGCCCCTGCCCGCCGCGGAGAACCAAGTTCTCGACTTGGTGCGGCAGGAGCTGGCTGCGTTCAACAGGCGGTTCTCCGTGCTGGAGGGCATTGTGTTGCGCCCTCCGCTAGCGGCGAGCCAGCCGGCCTTGGGCCAGCGGCGGACGCGCTCGTTTGCCGCCGCCGCGGCTGCTGCGCCCGCGGCTGCCGCGCCCAAGGGTTCGGCGGGACGGGCCGACCGCGGGGCAGTGCTGAAGCCCGCGGGGCCGGCCCCGTCTAAGGCGACGAAGGCGCCAAAGGCGCCGCCAAAGGCGCCGCCAAAGCCACCTGGGAGGGTCCCAGCAAAGGCGACAAGGCGGCCGCCCCAGACTGCCCCGCCTTCTGAACCTCCTGCGACCGGGGCTGCCGAATGGCAAGTGGTCGGGGAGAAGAAGAAGGCGGGCAAGGCGGCAAGGGCGGCCAAGCGAAGGGAGAGGCGCAAGCGGCAAAAAGAGCGAGCCGCCGCGGCTAGGCTCCGCGCCCCGAAGTCCGCAGCTGTAGTGATCACACTACAGCCGGAGGCGGTTAAGAGGGGCGTGACCTACCGCAGCGTGCTCGCAAAGACGAAGGCGGCGGTGAGCCTCGAAGAGGTGGGGTGCGCCGACGGCGTCCGGGTGAAGGTCACCAAGACCGGAGCCCGGATGCTGGAGGTCCCCGGTGCCTCCAGCGGCCCAGCCGCTGACGCCCTGGCCGAAAGGATCAGGGCGTTGCTGGTGGACGAGGCCCGGGTGTCCAGGCCCACGAAATGCGCTGACATCCGCATTATGGGCCTGGATGACTCCGTGACGGAGGGTGAGGTGGTGGCCGCTGTTGCCAGGACTGGAGGGTGCCCTGCTGAGCAGGTGAGGGCGGGCACCATCCATCCTGACACTGCGGGGTTGCAAACCATTACGGTGAGCTGCCCCGTGTCAGCGGCCCGAGCCATCACCGCGGGGGGCCGGAAACTTTTGGTGGGCTGGGTTTCAGCGCAGGTCAAGCTGCTGGAACCCAGGCCTCTGAGGTGTTTCCGCTGCCATGTGGGCGACCATGTGGCGGCTAAGTGCACCTCGGAGGTGGACCGCAGTGACCACTGCTTCCGATGTGGTCAGCCCGGTCACAAGGCCGGCTCGTGCAACACCGCGCCGCACTGCATTGTATGTGTGGCAGCAGGCAAGCCGGCCGATCACCGGGCTGGGAGCAACCACTGCGCTCCACCCGCCAAGGCCAAGGCCAAGCCCAGAGGCAGGGCCACGCCTTCCGCCACCGCCGTCACCGTCACCGCCGCAGCAGCCGTCACCACCGCTTCCGCCGCTGCCGCCCCCATAGCCGTCGTCGTCGCCGCCGCAACCGCCGCGGCGGCGGGACCCTCACAGGGGGCTCAGGAGGAGGCTGTAATGGAATGCCAATAACGGCCCCATTACGCCTCCTCCAGACGAATCTCAACCACTGTGCCACTGCTCAGGACCTGTTGTTCCAGAGCATGGCGCAGTGGTCGATTAACGTCGCTGTGGTCGCCGAGCCGTACTATGTCCCACCCAGGGATGACTGGGTGGAGGACCTGGACGGCTCGGTGGCCATCATTTCGTTGGCCGCCGCCGGTACCCCGACCCTTGAGGATGTCAAGAGAGGTCGGGGTTGCGTAGCAGCACGGTTCGGGGATATAGTAGTAGTAGGGGTGTACTTCTCCCCGAACCGATCTCTCGCCGAGTTCCAAATCTCTCTCGCGGAGTTGAGAGACGTCGTCGTCGTCGGGTACCGTTCCCTCCCCGTGCTCGTCCTCGGGGACTTCAATGCCAAGAACTTGGCTTGGGGTTCCCGGTACACGGACGCGCGGGGCAGGATGGTGGAGGACTGGGCTCTGGAGACAGACCTGGTCGTCCTGAACCGGGGTTCTGTCCCCACGTGCGTGCGGTGGCAGGGCGAATCGGTGGTGGATATCTCATTCGCCAGCCCCACCCTGTCACCGTGCGTAGTTGACTGGCACGTCATGGAGGAGGTGGAGACGCATTCCGATCATCGGTATATCCGGTTTGACGTCTCCGCCCAGACCTCCAGCGCGCCGGTCCGACAGACCCCGAGTGGTCCGCGTTGGTCGCTGAAGCAGCTGGACCGGGAGCTACTCCTGGAAGCCTCGATCGTGCAGGCCTGGGTGACATCACCGGACAGGCCTGCCGACATAAACGACGAGGCAGAGTGGTTCCAGGAGGCCATGTCCGAGATCTGTGACGTGGCAATGCCCCGGGTCCGGCCTTGTGCTCGGCGCCAAGTGTACTGGTGGTCGGCGGCGCTTACGGCTTTACGCCAAGCGTGTATTGCCGCGCGACGCCGGTACACCAGGTATCGCAGGCGGCTCCGTAACCGCACGCCGGAAACGGAAGCCGTCGAGGCGGAGCTATACGAGGGGTACAGAGCTGCGAGGACCGCCCTCCGAGCGGAGATCTTGCGGGCCAAGAAATCGGCCCGCGAGGAGTCGCTGGAGGCTCTCAACAGAGACCCGTGGGGGCGCCCGTACAAAGCGGTGCGGCAGAAACTCCGCCCATGGGCCCCCCCGCTGACGCAGAGTCTCCGGCCGCAGCTCGTGGAGGGCGTGGTGAGCGCTCTGTTCCCCTCGCGAGGGGAACATACCCCTCCGCCTATGGCTCCGCCTCCTGCGGTACCTGACGCGGACCAACCCGACGACGACGACGTTCCCGAAGTGACCGAGGTAGAGCTGAGAGCGGCGGTGCGTAGGCTGAACGCCAAAAGCACCGCCCCAGGACCCGATGGCTTTCATGGGAAAGCCTGGGTCCTGGCCTTGCAAGAGGCTCTCGGGCCTCGACTCAGAGGGCTTTTAAGCGCATGCTTGGAGAGGGGCCAGTTTCCACGTCGGTGGAAGACGGGGAAGCTGGTCCTGATCAAGAAGGTGGGGCGCCCTGCGGACTCTCCGTCCGCTTACCGGCCCATTGTGCTGCTCGACGAGGTGGGCAAGCTCTTTGAAAGAGTAATTGCAGACCGCCTCGTCGGGCAGATGGTGCGGGTGGGGCCGGATCTGGCGGAGAGCCAGTACGGCTTCCGCAGGGGGCGCTCCACGGTGGACGCCATCATGCGCGTACGAGCCCTCACGACGGGGGAGGCAGTTGCCCGGGGCAGGGTCGTCTTGGCGGTGTCTTTGGACATCTCCAACGCCTTCAACACCCTGCCCTGGAGTTGCATAGTGGAGGCACTCCGGTATCACCGGGTGCCGCCCTACCTCCGTCGCGTAGTCGAGGCGTATTTGACGGACAGAGCCGTCATCTACCCCGGTCATCAGAGAGAATGGAACCGGCGAGAGATGTCGTGCGGTGTTCCACAGGGATCGGTCCTGGGGCCGCCTTTGTGGAACATCGGATACGACTGGGTGCTGCGCTGCGACCTCCCCATTGGCGTCAGCGTAGTGTGCTACGCTGACGACACGCTAGTCTTAGCGCAGGGGTGGTCGCACGAGGCGGCGGCCGACCGTATGACACGCGGGGTTGCGACAGTCATAGGGAGGATCCGGCAACTGGGACTCGAGGTGGCATTGCACAAGTCCGAGGCCATGTGCTTTCATGGCTATCGGAACGAGCCACCGGCGGGTTCCCAGATCACGGTAGGAGGGGTTCGCATCGGCGTCGAGGGTACGATGAAGTACCTGGGACTCGTCCTCGACAGCCGGTGGAACTTCGTCGAGCACTTTCGACGTTTGGCTCCCAGATTGGACAGGGCCGGGGCCGCCTTGAAGCGGCTCCTACCCAATCTGAAGGGGCCAAACGCCTCCTGCCGGAGGCTCTACGCGGGGATCGTGCGGTCCATGGCCCTCTACGGGGCACCGGTGTGGGCGCGTTCGCTGACGCAGCGGTCAACGCGCCAGATGAACGCGGCCCAGAGGGTCATGGCCATCCGCATCATCAGCGGATACTGCACGATCTCCCGTGAGGCGGCGAGCCTCCTTGCCGGACTGTCACCGTGGGATCTGGAGGCAAAAATCCTCGCGCACCTGTACGAGTGGCGCGAGGAGGCCAAACGCCGGGGCGAAACTCCGCTGCCGCGACAACTCGCGGCTCGGCGGACAGAGCTCCGGCAGGATCTCATGGTGACATGGAGAGAGCGACTGTCGCAACCCAGCGCTGGGCACGCCACCATCGAGGCGGTAGTGCCCCTCTTTGAGGAGTGGCTGGAGAGGCGCCATGGCGCCCTCACCTTCCGCCTGACGCAGGTGCTCACCGGACATGGCTGTTTCGGGAAGTACCTGTGTCGGATCAAGGCGGAGGTGACCCCTGCGTGTTTCCACTGCGAGGATCGCCCCGTGGACACGGTGGAGCATACGGTGGAGGTTTGCCCCGCCTGGGCAGAACACCGCCGTGTCCTCGTGGATGCGATAGGCGGCAGCGACCTCTCGCGCCGTGCCCTGGTTCAGGCCATGGTACGGAGTGAGAGGGAATGGGGGGCCGTCTCCAACTTCTGCGAAGCAGTAATGCTGGCGAAGAGGGAGGCGGCACACGTTAGGGAGATTCAACAGAGACCGAGTCGCCCTAGCGCCCCCAGCAGCAGCCGTCGCAGGAGACGCCGGGGGCTGCGAGACGATCTCCGGCCACCGTAGACCCGGGCCTGCGGACGGCGAGTATCGGGTAACTCGCCGTCCGATCAGCACCAGGCCCGAGAGTCGGCGGCGCGTAGTGTTCCACGCGCGCCTCAAAGAGTTGTCAGCAAAGGACGGGGCCTGCCACGGCCAGTGCCTGCCCGGGGGTGGAGGATAAATTCGAAAGAGTTACCTCGCCCCCGGGCGCGTAGGGCAGGGAGGAACAGGGGTGGGTTTTAGTCAGTAAGAGTCTGACACGCCCTTCCGCTCCACCCCAGAGCGGAAAGAGTCATTAGATGATTTCCCACCCCACAAAAAAAAAAAAAAAAAAAAAAAAAAAAAAAAAAAAAAAAAAAAAAAATGCCAAACCTAAATAAGTTATGAAAAAAAACAGAAACAATATTGGTGCCCAATTTTCGAGGTTTTCTCTCAATTTTATCAGGATACCATGATCAAATCCTAATGTCCTTAACATTGGACCACCCTTAAGGTATACCCTATGTAACAAAAAAAGATTTATCAAAATCGGTTCATAAACAACGGAGTGAGGGTCGAACATACGTACAGAAACGCTAAACGTGCCCACAATTTTCGAGGTTTTCTCTCAATTTTAGCAGGATTCATTATCAGATCCTGATTTCCTTGACATGGGACCACCCTTGAGGTATACCCTATCTAAAAAAAAAAAATCATTAAGATCCGTTCATAAATGACGGAGTGAGGGCTGAACATACCCGGGGGTTGAGGATAAATTCCCCCGGGGTGGGGGGGGGGGGAAACTCAAAGAGTTGTCAGCAAACACGAAGGGGCCCGTCGTGGCCAATGCCTGCCCGGGGGTGGAGGATAAATTCGAAAGAGTTACCTCGCCCCCGGGCGCGTAGGGCAGGGAGGAACAGGGGTGGGTTTTAGTCAGTAAGGGTCTGACACGCCCTTCCGCTCCACCCTAGAGCGGAAGAAGTCATAAGATGATTTCCCACCCCCCCAAAAAAAAAAAAACACGTCATTCTGTCCGCTCGTAGTAAAAAAAAAAGGGCTGAACTTACACAAAAAAAATATATATATATGCGGTCGAATTGAGAAACTCCTCCTTTTTGTTGTCGTCGGTTAAAAATGTAGGGACCTACATTAATTGTTTTTGAAAAACCATCTTAGAATTGGGGCAAGGAGCCATACTGACTCCATTTTTTTTCTTATTGGCGCAAAATCTACTAAAATTATTCTGTTCAAACGCCTAGATATGTCATATTACATAAAGTGAAAGCATGTGTATTATTTCGACTATATCTATAGGTACGAGTATATGATGTAGTACTATTTATTTATTTTTTGAACTAGCGTCCCGCTCCAGTTTCGGACGGATTCAATACACCTTCACCTTCGTAATGAATCACTCTGTCTGTTAGTGAAAACCGTATGAAAATTCGTTCAATAGTTTTTGAGTTTATCGCGAACAAACAGACAGACAGACGCGGCACTTTGTTTTATAATATTTAAGGATGAACAAAACCAACATTTAGGTTAATGCTCATTCAGGATAAGGGAGTAGGTACTTTGAAGACGTGTTTTAGATAACGACCGCGCGCTAGTCAGGGAATAACTTTATGGCAATGATTCGTCATAATTCCTCTATGCTTCTTGTTAAGCACACGTTACAACATGTATATAATATTTTATGTGTTGTTAATAGTTACGACAACTATTAATGCCTCTGGAATCAGGTTCAAACCTGATTCTGGATTAAGTGGTGAACGGAACACTTTATTTAAATGTTGCCCAGAAGGAAAATATGTGGGCAAAAAGAAAACCTGTGTCAACCACAACGATACGTTTTCGTTTTCCAAGATAAAAGTTTATGACGAGGGAATAAAAGATACAGGAAAGTCACTTGACGATGTATTCAATCTTAAACCGAGCAAATTTAAGGATGCAGCCTTTAGGAGAGAGGCCTTGGATGTCACAATGTTGGATTTCAACATATATGTTACTGAGGTGAGTGTCTTCTACTTTTTATGATTCCGTACCCAAACGGTCCAAATGGAGCCCTATTGCTGTCACTCACGTGTTCGTCTGTCCTTCTGTCCGTCTGTCCTTCTGTCTGGCCGTCGTCTGTCACACGGCGAATTTTTAAACTTCCCATTCACCTATGAACTTGAAATTTTGTGATAATGTTTATTATTACGTATATTTTACTCACAAATACCAATATATATAAATCAAATTTTTCTTAAATTATTCATTAATTTGGTACGGAACCCTAAATGTGCAAAATCCGACACGCACTTGGCCAGTTTTTAATCAAAGACGCTTTCCTCGTCTGTCTGTTTCTCCACTGACTTCTCCTAAAACACGAAAAGGATTTTAATGAACGATAAACGAGGAAGATTTGTGTGTATAATTTATATATATGCGGAGCTGGGGTAGCTAACTAAAGGTTGTTCCAAATAAACGTGCAATAACGGTCATTGACCCACATACATTTATTGACATTTTTAATTTGAAAAACGATATTAATGACTCAAAGCTGTCCCGAGTCAACATCTCTCGTGATCCTTAACATTGTCTAATAATGAAAAACGATTGATATTTAATTGTTCAGGTACCTACGAAGAGTTATTAGGGAAAGGTCAATGTACTTTATTGCAAATTTATCTGAAACATAGTATAGTGATTTATTAATTGCAAGAATCTAATTAAATTAAAATTATTATTAACCTACAACAATCCACTGCAGAACATATTCCAATCGCAGTCCATTCATCATCTCGATTCTCGACAACTCTCATCTAGGTAAAAATAAAAACAAATAGGTAGGTACTTATCTTATACGCCGACTAATCGAAGAGATTCTGAATGTTATGTGATTTATCAATGAGAGCAAATTAATGATGATTACTTAAAAAATCTACAGGCACAAATCTGTTTGGATTCGGACTTGATTGGAAAAAAAATTTGAAAGGTATTATTTTCCAAATTAAAGGAAGAAGAATGGTCACATGTAGCAAAAGCTCAAAAAAAATAGCCCTTCTCGAATAACACCCCTATTTCAGTTTCTTTGTTATCCGAATTGTTTCTAAAACACCTGCCAATTTGTTTTTGATGCTTTGATGACTACTAACTGGCTTTCAGGCGTCAAATTTAGAAAAATTTCTCCTATCACTCTTACTATTGTTTTTGATCTCATTGAAACCGTCTTTATTGATTCCCGTACAACTTTGCCAACCTTTATAGTCCCGATGACAACCCGGGCTGTCACCGGACTTCTTCGACAACCCAAGGTTAACGTTTGCTTGGAAATAAATTTAACCTCTTAGGATCCGAAACTCAACTGAGTTTGAAAACAAAAAAAAACCAGCCTCCTACCTCTTAAGATCCGCGGACAAACCCGGGTTGTCGAAGAAGCCCGATGACAACCCGGGTTGTCATCGGGACTATAAGGGTTAAAACTTAGCTCACCGTCTTGAGCAAAACCTAGTAATTAATACCTTTCTAAAACTCACCCTAAGACAATGGTGTTGATTCTGTTGTGCACAAACTAAACTTAATTTAGGCTATTGCTATATTTTTCTCTCTAATAAAACCAGAAAGAGACGGACGTAAATTAGAACTGTCAAATTTAGTTTGAACTAATATTTCTATACAAATTAAGGGTACACGTAAAAACATGTCATCTAAAAACACGGCGAAGCGTAAGGGTTGAACCTCATCTGGCAGCACGGAATCGCCTTTTTCCGTCGCCCTTTCTCTTTCTGTCGCTTAGAACTGCCATTTGCTAGACCGAGACAGAAAGCATAATGCGATAGCACGCGGCGGAATCCTCGAGGCGATCGGCATCACGGACAAAATGCAATGGTCGGCAGGGAGACTCCGGAACGCTGAAGCGCGCGATAGCATGCTAACGCATCCTTTCACCGCCCCGATCACTTGCTATCGCATGCTGTCTCACTCTATCGTACAATGGCGCACGCGGCCGCTCGTCAGCTCAGTGCAGCCTGTTCATTCATGCCGTACGGATGGAAATAACAATGACTGACGAATCTTTTTATTATTTTGATTTTGCATTTCTTGCAAAATACATGCTAGAATCACTGCTCTCTCTTCCGTGGTCCTATCCATCTCGCGATTAACTGATCATGAAACTGATGATGAAAGAACGCGGCAGTATGCCACCCATGCTGCAGCATGCTGACGCGTGCGATCGCCTTTTTTGTCTGCGGAATGCGACAGCGCGCGTTCGCATGCGGCAGCATACTGCAGCACGTGGTAGCACAGGCGGAACAAATGCGATTCCGTGCTGCCAGATGAGGTCCAACCCTGTAAACTAGTTTGACATCTCTAACTTAGTGCATGGCTATAGCCGTCCTTATCTCGCACTGCCTTTTAGTAAAAGATAGCAATTCTCTAATTTAAGTTTAGTTATTGAACAAGAGAATCCGCACCATTGGCATTTACACAAGTATTTAGTTGCGTACTGTGACTTAGTAAGAGGGTTGTCGCCCGGCTGCGAAAAAATAAAAAACTAACACAAAAAGTAACCTAATTTACCCTCATTTTGCTTTAGCTACACCCAGATTTCACTTTCACACATTAATTTAATAGCAAGTATAGTAGAACACTATACCATGCAGGTAATACCGAAATCTTGAATATATGCATTGACCAAATGAGCACTATATGACCGCACAATATCGTGATTAAAAATGGAAATTGCGCCCATATTCACTAAGAAAGGACCAACATGCTCATTTAAAATCTCCTCTACGTATCTTAGAGCAGTCAGAGAACCGTTTTCTATATCCACTCACTCCGTACGACTCTATGAAGTTATCCCAGCCCATAACATTTCATTGATCCTCCACCAAATGACACCTTTTCTTCAAAACACACTTGACGATACCATTCTCCAGGTCGTCTAAATACTCTTCGTCTCCCATTGTGATTAATAAACAAAATCTGAACTCATCGGAAAACATAACCCTGAATCAATCTTCATCTGTCTATCGGACGTGTTCTCGAGCAAACACGTGTTGAGTATAAACCTATAGCTACTTTGAGTCAGGGTGTTATTACACCAATCGATCGATGGTAGAATGCATTAGTCGACGTCAACCGGTCAATTGTTTATCGACCGGTATCCGTCGATCAGCCAAAGCTATTACACCAATCAATCAACGTCGATAGATGGCATCGATCGACGATCGATCGATTGGTGTAATAACACCCTTATTAATGTCGCATTCTTCTGCAGTTCCATATTTTAGCCGGAGGATATTGTATCCTGCAACCAAAACTGTGATTCACAATGTTAATTACTGTAACAAGTCGTCACTCCTTAATGATGACTTGTTCCAGGGATTAAACATGAGTTTATAATTATTAAAGAAATACTAAGTAACTTTACTTAACTAGTATTTGTTTAATAATATATTCATACCATATGAACTTGACTAACTGGGTAGTTTCCTAGGTAATTTTCCTTAACTGGAATTGTTAGGGATAAAATTGCCTTTTTAATTATGCGACTTCATTGTTGTAGTCGGTGGGGGATACCACCAGTAAGTAATAATACGTTTGTAGGCGTGTTATAATAATTATGATGGCCAGTGCGATTTTCGAACAAACCTCTATACAATGCCCTGTGGGCATCTTTTTTCTTAGAGTTTTCCACGAATATTTTCTTTAAAAAAAAGACGCGATTTCAAATAATGTGAAACAAAAGACGATGATGTGCGGATCCAGGCCGGAGTGTGTGTGCCCAAGGGTCGCGGATATATTCGAAACAGAGAGTTACCGCGCCCCTGTGCACTCAGGCAACTGAAGGAACAGGGGTGGATTTTAGTTAGTAAAAGTCTGACACGCCCTCCCGCTCCAACCAAAGCGGGAGAAGTCATCTGATTGTTGAGTCTAAGCTCCAAAGTCTTGAGCATAGACGCCGAGTTCCTAGCCTGTCGATTTTCTATCGGTTAAATTTTGGGGAGTGTGCGACAGAATTACATAATTTGATTTCGCCAAGCCCGTTTCATCAGCGGACCACAAGACCTATGGCGATGTGCCACCGGTACATGGTTAACATCCTATCCACATGCACAAAACGTTTTGAGAACACATTCATTGTGCGTACAGCTAGGGAGTGGAATTCCCTGCCGGAGTCTGTGTTTCCTAATAGCTACTACCTGGGAGTCATTAAGTCAAGAGTGAATAGGTTACTTCTAGGCAAGCGTGCTCCATCTTCGACCACATCATCGCTTACCATCAGGTGAGATGGGGGTCAAACGCATGCCTATCAACAACATTTTTTTTTTTTTAATACAGCCCTAATGTCTATTACAACAACAAACAAAGAGGAACATGCTTGTTTTTTCCTGGTATAATCTTATTGCTCATGAGTTGAGACCATAACTATTCCCATTACCAGTTAATGTCATATTGGAATAACAATTGTTTGTGTTTCCTCTTAGATATCCGTTTTCAATAAATAAAGTCATATTTTACTCACAGAAATAACCTGTAGAGTTAATAATTAACAGGATAACGACAGTACGAGTACCTTATGTTTTCATATTCCAAAATAAATATTAACACAAACATAGAGTTTAGGTTGTAAAATTATTTAATATACGGGAAAATATGTATGGAAAGATACCTAATAACGTTTGTAACTTTGTATTTTAACCAACATTAATTATGCGGAAGTAATGGTAAATTAATTACTCAATTTTAGTAATTAGTTCATAGAATCAATTATTCTTAAATAGACATCGCAATATTTGTTGTTAATATGATTATATAATAATAATTAATAATTTATTCGAGCAACACAACTCATAGTATTAGTAACATTTTGACTTATATCTATGTTAGTAAACTAAATTATATACAATCAATGAAATTAACCTAACACAAATATGGCACATCGTTACTATGCTGCAAGTCCAGCAGAAATCTTGCAGCACCGGTTAACGATCGCGCAATCCAGTCGGCCAGAGATCATTTTTAGGATGCTATAATATTGTAAAAAAGCTCATTATAATATTGTAAAAAAGGGAAAACAATTTGCAGCTATTATTTCGAGATTCATATTGATGTCTGAATCAAAATCATAATAGTTGCTGTAAAATTAATTTTGAGCAAATGTAGGTCTATTGTAAAACAGAGGAGCTCGTGGGTAATGTAACAACAGCCGCACGGGTCGATCCATCAGGTTAAGCTGCGCTTGCCGGGGTTGGTCCATGGATGGGTGACCATCTTTACATATCGAGACTACTCCGAGCCTCGGAAAGTACGTTAAGCCGTAGTCAATCGTGGATCTTTAACAGTCGTTACGGGTCGTCAGAAGTCCGAAAGTCTGACAACCAGTCTTACCAAGGGGTATCGTATTACCCAGTAACTGGGTTGTAGAGGTCAAATAGGCAGTCGCTCCATGTAAAATACTGGTATTTAGCTGCATCCGGTTAGACTGGAAGCCGACCCCAAGATAGTTGGAAATGGCTAGGCAGATTGATTGATTGATTGTAGGTCGATTGTAAAACAGTGCTGCAATTTGCAAACTACGCAAGTTTTAACTTAACAAATACTGACAACAGAACTAATAAGTTTTTTTTTTTGTGGGGTGCGCGTTCGGGTCGTGGGTTCAATAACATTTATGAAAAATTAAAAGGTGATTTTCTGTTGAAATTACTATTGTAACTTTGAGAAAATTACTTTTTTATGATAGTATTGTTTCGAAAACATACAATTGTTGTCTATATTACACGAGAAAAACGGTTTTACAAAATAGATTTTCAGAAAAAAAGAAAAGCCCTATTTAAATTGGAAAACATGTTGAACATTTGCGCAACATCAACTGTTGCAGCTGACAATGCTTTCTCATACTTTGGGAAATCTGCAAATAACTTCTTCCGCTCTGGGTGGAGCGGGAGGACGTGTCAGACTTTTACTGACTAAAACCCATCCGAGCCAAGGAACACGGCAGAGTCAGCGCGGCCCTGGCAGAGGTAACAATGCTACGACCATGAATACGGTATACAATATTCAGTAAGCTGCCAGAATTTCTTACTCCTCCGCTGTCTTTTCTGATTAATTTCGTTGTGGGACCCAAGACAGTTTAATTGTTTATCTGGGACTCGTCGAGCTTCATTACCTCGGCGTTTTTTTTGGTGGTAGCCACTTGGTGGTTGATTCTGGCTTACAGAAGTTACAGTGGTGGCGGGCTTGTCCCAAAAAAAAAGCTGTCAGAAACACTATCTACAATATTCGATGTTGCAAGCAACATGTTTTCCGCAACACTGAAACATGTTGCTGAAATAATTTCGCGCAACTCAGCTTGAACGTGACATTATTATTTTCAGAATGGCGTTCTTCAATTGGAGCTTCCAAATGCGTTCAACCGATGGAACCCAATACCTGTAGCCAACTACTGCGTAGACTACCGCATTATGGCGGATCCTAAGTTGATCAAGCCGCGCTATTGGGCACTACTGCCAGGAGGAGATTTCGTTCAGAGTAACATATACTTAACAAGCGGTAAGACCACATTAATTAAACCTATCATGTCGAAATACGAGTCCAATATTTTTAACCGACTTCAAAAAGAAGGAGGTTATAAATTCGGATGTTTTTTGTTTCTTTTTTGTGAGGGTGGGAAATCATCCAGTGACTTCTCCTGCTCTGGATGGAGCGGGAGGGCGTGTCAGACTTTTACTGACTAAAACCGCGCCATGGTGGCCCAGTGGTAACAGCCGCAACTTACAAGTTGTAGGTCGTGAGTTCAAACCCAGGCAGGTGTTTTACTTTGTGTAAGTTATTTCATCACCACTGCTCTCGAAACGGTGAAGGAAAGCATCGTGGGGTAACCGGCATGTCAAATACGAAGACATGTGACCTCCATCAATCCGCATTGAGCCCGCGTGGTGGATTACGGCCCAAACCCTTTCACAGAGTGGAGGCCTGTGCCCCAGCAACATTATAGGCTGATTGTGCTAAATACGTTCGTTTCCACCCCTCCCTAAAAAGGGGTCTGATTTTCCTAATGGTACAATAAATTCCGTGTATACCTATAAGTGCTAAGATGATTGGAAGGAATATTTGATAAACATTCATTAGAAAAAGGGATCTGGTATAAAACCATGCAGGGTCAGACATTCCCATTCCAAGTTTGCATTAATGAAAACTACCTCGACTTTTTTTTTTAAATATCTTTGCTCCACACTCCACACTAGGATTTACTCCTGTACCGTTTTTTTTTTGTGGGTGGGAAATCATCTCCCGCTCTAGGGTGGAGCGGGAGGGCGTGTCAGACTCTTACTGACTAAAACCCACCCCTGTGCCTTCCCTGCCCTGAGTGCGGGCGCGGTAACTCTGTTTCGAATTTATCCACAACCTGGGCAGGCATCGGTCATGACGGGCCCCGTCATTATTGCTGACAACTCTTTGAGGCGCGCGTGGAACACTACGCGCCGTCGACTCTCGGGCCTGGTGCTGATCGGACGACGAGCTACCCATTACTCGCCGTCCGCAGGCCTGGGTACTCCTGTACCGTGGGTGCGTTCACAAACATGTAAACTCACAGACACAAGACACCCAGACCCGAAACAACTATCTGTAGACCATACAAATATTTGTAAAAAAAAATATCCTGCGCACGATGGAGTAAATTGTGTGGATTGTGGAGCTGTGGAGGACTTACATCACCTATTGATGGATTGTGTTTGGCATGAGTTTGAAAGAAAGGTATGTGTTCTTGAAGTTGACCCAATTTGATGTAGGCACTCCATAGAATTCTGTCTCAAACAAATGGTGATGATTCGAAGTCTTTTCAGGTTCATGACCCAAATGTAAATAATTAAGTGTATTTATTTAGGGTATGATGGGACTGACATACGCAATGCGATAAAAAAGTGCATAATTTAAAGAAGAATAAAAAAATAATATTGGGACAACCCAATATTATTTTTTTATTCTTTACTGCTCTTTAGCTTTAGGCTGATTTTAAAAGAAACAATGTATTCTTGTCAATAAAAGTTGTTAATCTTTTCACTTATCAAAATCAAAGATAAAACAATATATTGTGTGGCAAGTATTACCTAATAAAAAATGTTCTATTCAATAATATCATCTTTAGCACAATCCATATTTTGGTCTGCTCTACCCTAACATCAATATTCAAAACTTTCCTAACGACATACGCATATATTTCTGATAACTTGCCTTATACATAGCCAATTAATGGGTTTTAATAATACATGGTGACCAATAATTCAGGTAGTACCTGGTGACCAGTAATTCAAGTTCTTTTAGAAAACTATTTCTGGCACCTATCTCTCACAATGTCCTTGGATTGTAAACAAACAATAGCATTAATATACCTACTTTGTGATGAGAGAATAAACGTTTTATATGATTATCGTCTTTAATTATACATAGCCTTTTTTAGTAGGTACAATGTCCGGGGGTGAGGAACAAGTAATCATAGGCTTGTTTGCGAGTAGATCTAGGATTTATTCCTATCAAAATTAGTTTTACATTCTTATAAAATTCACTTGCACCTATCGGCCTATGCCTACACAAGGGTCGTGGATTTCGAAACAGAGTTACCGCGCCCCTGGGCATTCAGGGCAGGGAAGGAACAGGAATGGGTTTTAGTCAGTAACAGTCTGACACGCCCTCCCGCTCCACCCAGAGCGGGAGATGTCATTGGATGATATCCCACCCCCCCCCCAAAAAAAAAACCTATCGACCTGACAGTTGCCTAAATCATATTTTAGAACTGAAATTAGTGTTTATTGCATTTAAATATAAGTAATGAAATAAACACTAATTCGAACTCAGTAAAACTTAAACCTACTAAAGAGGTCCTGATGAAAGAGTCTCTACGGTACGGTACTATGTAGAGACGAGAATCTCTACATACATCAAAGTCGCTTCCCACGTCTGTCCGTTTCTTTGCTAACTTTTCCTAAACTACGCAACGAATTTTAATGCGGCGAGAGAGGATTGTATATCCTTTCTCGCAGCATTAAAATTCGTTGACAGCAAAAAAAAAATGTTCAAAAGCCAACAAACCGCGCGAACCAGCTGGGTAGCTTTGGCGTTCCTAGAACAATTTTTTGAACCAGCTAGGCCGCTGGGACGTTCGAGTGGGTATATAATTTGTAGGTACCTACTCGTTTGAAGAACTCCAACAAAAGAAGCAACCCAGAACGGGTCGCGGTAGCCATAAATGCTATTAATATCGGGATAGATACAAAAACTGAAGAATTGTAAGTATATCCAAACTTAAACTCAGAAAAATTTATGGATTAATTGAAATGGACGTAACTTTAACTCCGTGTTTATTAATACAGGGATTAGTTTTGTACAAAACTTACTAAGTTAATACCAAGAAAATGTTTCAGTTCTTATATTCATTTCCACTTAGAGTTTCGAATCACTTAGGCTTAAAGCTACTGAATCATTTAGCTCAATAAAACCGCAGCTTGGTAAACAAAATGAATCATTTTAATAATAACACTTCATCATGTCTGTGTTTATAAAATACAACAGAATTTATGTTCAAGATTTTTCCAGTCAATAATATAATATTATTATTGGATTAGTAGTATTTGCGTCAAACAGATATCAGTAAAATAGTACCATTTGTTTTGACCCGTTGGTATTTTATGCGCATTTAACTCGTTCTTATGCTTCATCATTACCTTTGCACTTGTTTGTTACGTGCACATACGTTTGAAAGTGATTTTTATGTCAATGTGCTTTAACAACTGCAGGGGCTTTTTAGAGTTTCGCAGTAAAACAACAAGGAAACCTTAGAGTTTCGCCAAGTCCGTCCGTCTGCAGCCTGTCATCAGCAGCTTAGCCTTTTCCCAACACACAACTAAACTAATAAATATCTAAAACGTTCTAAATATAAACTGATAATAATATGTACAAAATCGTATGAAAATAAAAATCATTGGGCATAAAAAATCATTGACATCGTGCAGCATTGCTACGTTGAATATCAATGCTGATTCGTTACCCAAAAAAAAAGCCCAGCCCTCTGGTCATTGCGGACGGCGCTTAATGGGTTGCTCGCCGTCCGATACGGACCTGGGTCTGCAGTTTCGACATAGATAGCGATCGCGTAACGACCGAAATAGTTCGCTAACAAACTGATGTTGCAAGGAGGCAAACTTTTATGTCCTTTAATATTTTCACAAGTTATTTTATTTGTTACAAGCGGTAAAAGATATTCATTAAAACTTAAATAAATTATGAGTTTTCATAAAAAGTAGTGGTTGCAAGTTAAAATTTACGTCGTCTCTGTACATATTTCAAGAAAATCAATTATTTTTTCAGGTCATGATCTAAAATTTGTCCCCATAAATGAGGGAGTGTTTTAACGGTTAGTAATATAGCGATCGGTAGCTAACGAAAGTTTCACTATCAATGTCGAAACTGCAGACCCAGGCCCTGCTGTCTCGACATAGTTAACGATCGCTAATTCGTAACGATTGGTCGCTATGTCGGAAAAAATAGTAATTTTCTTGAAATATGTACAGAGACCAACAGATCAGTTGATCAGTTTTCATAAAAAATAGTGCTTGCAAGTTAAAATTTACACCGTCTCTGTACATATTTCAAGAAAATCAATTATTTTTCCGACGTAGCGACCGATCGTTAGGACATAGTGATCGTTAACTATGTCGAGACAGCAAAGCCAGGGCCTGCAGTCTCGACATAGTTACCGGTCGCGTAACAACCGAATTCGTTCGCTAAGAACTTAATGTTGCAAGGAGGCAAACTTTTGTGTCCTTTCATATGTTGACAAGTTAATTAAATTGTTACAAGCGGTAAATGTATTCATTCAAATTTAAATAAATTATAAGTTTTCATGTAAAATACTGCCGTGCTAAGCGCAAAAGCGGTATCTCAAAAAAAATCGTAAAGTTGATTTTTATGGCATCGGATAGCTTAAAAAAATACGCATCCAATGAACTAAGCCAAACAAGGGTATCTTATTTAAAACATATAAAAAAACCCTTAACAAAGTTTTCCCTATCTCAGTTTTACCTCAAATCACTAAGAGGATAAGAGGTATATCAATAATACGTAGGCAAATAGCCGAATATTTGAATACCGCCAAAACTCAAAAAAACGACGTTTATTCATTGCAATTTTTCTTAGCCAATAAGCGGCAAGTTGCGCGCGCTTGAGGCGAATACTGAGTTACCGCTATGACACTTATTATATTTGTGCATTATTGGTCCGCAAATCGCTTTGACTAATTGAGATACCGCTGCAGCGGCAAATTAAATTGATCCTTAGGGTTTGATTGTTAGGGCCGGATTTCCAATACATTTTACAGTGCGTTATCCTTTTCTGCTGCTGTGTGGTTCCTGTGCCGTGGCATGAAGGATTATTTGGACGCTCAAAAGATGAAATCATTAGTACATATTACCATTTTTTTTATTTTATACTGAGATAAAAAAATATCATACTGTGGGTTGACAATTGTTCATCACAAAACAAGAATTGGACATTTTTTTCATTCTTACGGCAACGTAGATCAATTCAAATGATATTAACGCTGACAAGATTGTGGTAAAATACTTCGAACCAGGCCACACCTTCATGTCAGCCGACAGCTTCCACCATAGGGTTGAGTTGTCAATGAAGCGCATGAAAAATAAAATTTACGATTTTGCTGACTTTTTCAAACAGTTAGTACTGCAGGAAAAATCGTGAATCCCAAAGAGATGACTGGGAAGACTACACGACACAGTATAAACTTTCACGAATTAACCCACGTCCATACATTGATGAAATGGTCCAAGTAGAAGTAAATAGAGGCAGTTTTGATCTGATGTACAGAACCGGATTCGATAAAGACCCTATTAATGCGAGCATAATTGGAAATAAAATCCTGAAAGCTCAAGTTTTACCGCCACCAAAGAAGAAAACTTCACCACACAGCATTTCCAAACACAAAAAAGAAAATATTTTTCCACAAAATAGAATGTCCTTTTGGAAAGAACTCCCTACTTTTAAATAAATAGATTTCATAGAAAACGTTTCTTCTTTTATTTTTTTTTATTTGATAGTAAATAAGTAAAATAAAAGATTTAAAAAATATAGTTTGATTAATTTTTTTCTTTAAAATAATATGTATTTTATAACACAACAAATTCATATTGTTTTGTATGGAAGCATGTACGAGAAGAGGTAACAAAAAAGCGGTAACTCAATTCTTAATTCTATAAACACTTAGCGGGATAGCAGTATCTCATGAAAAAAGGTGTTACACATGCATTTTTGGTATTTTGATCATGTGATAAAAAAATGTAACCATTATAATGTATAAATTCCATTTAATAAGTAAAAAATCAATCTGTAATTTAAAGAGAAAGCTCTATTTACAAAACTTCAATTTTCTCGAAACTACCTTTCGCTGAGATACCGCTTTTGCGCTTAGCACGGCAGAATAGTGCTTGCAAGTTAGAATTTATGACCGAATACGTTCGCTAAGAACTTAATGTTGCAAGGAGACAAACTTTTATGTCCTTTCATATTTTGACAAGTAATTAAATTGTTACAAGCGGTAAAAGTTATTCATTATATTTTGTTATTCATTCAAAAGTAGTCTAAGCCATGGCGGACTTGAGTGTGCCGTCCAAACATATGTGCCCACTACTACTAAAATAAATTATAAGTTTTCATGAAAAACAAGTGCTTGCAAGTTAAAATTCTCTTTCCTCATTTTTTAAAGTTTTTCTCACAAATGAGAGAGTTTTTAACGGCTAGTAATTTAGCAATCGGAAGTTGACGTGAGTTTCGCTACCAATGTCAAGACTGCAGGCCCAGGCACTGCAGTCTCGACATTGATAGCGATCGCTACGTTAGCTACCGATCGCTAAATTACCAGCCGCTAAACAACTGCCTCATTTGTGAGGAAAAGTTTTAGATCTTAGCCTGAAAAAAATAATTGATTTTCTTGAAATATGTACAGAGACGGCGTAAATTCTAACTTACAAGCAATATTTTACATAAAAACTTAAAATTTATTTAAATTTTAATGAATATATTTACCGCTTGTAACAATTAAATTAACTTGTCAAAATATAAAAGGACATAAAAGTTTGCCTCCTTGCAACATTATTTTTTTAGTGACCGATCGTTTGGACATAGCGATCGCTATCAATGTCGAGACTGCAGGCCCAGGCCCGAGTCGATGGCGCGTAGTATTCCACGCATGCCTCAAAGAGATGTCAGCAAACAGTGACGGGGCGCACTAGGGCCGATGCCTGTCAGGGTCTCGGGAGTCATCTAAGGAGTCACCGTGGCCCCGGCACAGAGCATTGAAGGAAAACGGGTGGGCCAGTAAGAGTCTGACACGCCCTCCCGCTATCGTTATTTGATGATTTCCCACCCAATAAAAAAAGCCCTCTGGTCGCGTGAACAGTCGACTGGCTGTTTGCTGTTATCCTGAAAAACTCGATGAGTACTCGGACCCCATGCGCTTAGTGTAATGATAATGAAATTAGGCATAATTTTCCCAACTATGTTAAGGTCGGCTTCCAGTGTTAGCAGATGCAGCTGAATACCATTATCTACATAGAGCGATTGTTTATCGGACCTTCGTCACCCAGTTGATGATTCCCCTTGGTAACATTGGTGGTGGTGTCTTTTAGACATGACAAAGTACCAAAATAAAACAAAAATCATATGATAGGCTTCAAAAGCCAATATGTGTAATTATAAAATTTCATGTTTACTTTATCAACAGCTACGCTGGTATCATGCTTCTTCATGCTGTTGGTGTTGCTGGTATACTTGCTGCTGCCTGAACTTCAGAACCTGTGTGGCTTGATCCTGATGGCGTACGTCTTCAGTCTGTTCATGGCCTTCTTGCTGTTGTTCGTCATTCAAATAAAGATTCACAAAACAGTGACTTGTATTGGTCTGAGTAAGTGATCATTTACAGTATACATTACATTATTTTATATTAAATCTATCAACCTTCATGAAAGGCCCCAGATAGGCGGAATGCACCGCTTCTTAGCACCTATTAATTTATTTACCATGCCCACGGTAAATTCCTATCTCACCTTGTCATGAAACATTGTGAGGTAAAAGTAACCAAAAATTTATATGTATACAGTATCTAGTCAATAAATAAACCTGATAATTTATTAAATAAAAATATTTTTATTTTGAAATAACTGTTTGTAAAATAAGTTTAGTTATAAATCCAAGTGTAGGTAGCCCAAAACAATAAATATTTTTACTGCACCAATGAAATTCTATGAAGCAATTTAATTAAATAAATTATATAGGTAATTGTTTTATTAAATTGTTTCATAGAATTTGTACCGTACTGAATTGGAAAATATATTATTTTTAATTGCAAATTCCATGAAACAGAAAATACAAAAACACATGACTGTAAGATGCAAAAATGTGTCCAGGTGTGCAAATACCTAGCATGCCATATACCCATAACTAGTTTTGTTTGACGGAGGTCACTGTAGCATGCAACATAAAATACTACTTACTTTTGTGCAAGTTCTAATAATTATGTTTTAATTACGTGCTTTAGAAATCTCGCTTATTCACAATAAAAATATACTTAATCATTTACTACTTTTTGTTTGTCTCATTCTAGCGATGTCCATATATTTCTTCTTCCTGGCCACTTTCTGCTGGATGAGCGTGATGTCCTACGATATTTGGTGGACCTTCAGGTAATGCTTACTTCATCACTTATTTGTTACCGGTTTTTGGGATGTTATTTACAGGGGATGAATGATATAAGAGCTGCAGTCTTGTATACTTGTCACACTATAGTAGTGTACTAATGTCACAGTTTAAATTTATTTCCAAAGATCACTTCCAACAGAATCTCAAAGTTCCTAACGAGTTAACTTTTGCAGTTGAACATAACATCTTTTTTTTTTCAGAGGTTATGCGAAAGCCCGCCCTATCCATCGACGAGGAGAGTTCTTTAAGTTCCTGATGTACGCTTTGTTTGCCTTTGGCGTCCCGCTCGTCATGACCATTGGCCTGGCAATCCTGAACGCGCTCAAGGATGACATGAGACAGCTGCCTTGGTTCGTCACACCCCACGTGCCCGAGTTTGGATGTTTTCTTGAAGGTTGGCACACCGAATTATCTTCTTTTTTTTTTTCTTTCGCGAGACGATCTCCGGCCACCGTAGACCCGGGCCTGCGGACGGCGAGCAGTGGGTAGCTCGCCGTCCGATCAGCATCAGGCCCGTGAGTCGACGGCGCGTAGTGTTCCACGCGCGCCTCAAAGAGATGATTGTCAGCCACTACTGACGGGGCCCATTGTGACCGGTGCCTGCATGCCTAGGGGTAGCGGATAAATTCTCAATATGAGTTATATATAATATATATCCCTGGGCACTCAAGCAGGGAAGGAACAGGGGTGCCAACCCACAAAAAAAAAATGGACTTTACTTAGAATATCTACCTAGTGCCCTAGTGTTCAAAACCTAAAAATATACCAGTTAGCCCTGCAGTGGTCGTGCGGATGACAATAGTCGTACACACGTTTAAACATTTAGTTTTATTTTGATTTTTACGTTACCAGCGCTGTCTATCCTTATTTATGAATCGTAAGTGGTTATTGCATCTTCTCAATAACCACCGTGGGTTGATGTTGAGTGGTTGGGTTATAGTGCATATTTGTCGGTGGATGGCTCATGTCATCCGCGCGACCAATTACTTAAGTTCAATTAAGTACATTATGACTTATTGATATTGTACTGAATTGTATTTTTTTTTGGTTTTAATAATTATGTTTATTATAATTAATTATATATAACTTGCATTTATTTCCTTATAATGCTGTAAAGTTACTTTTAAAGACACAAAATGTAATTTGTGATGTGAATTGCTAGTACCCTATTGTTAAAAGTGAAGTTTAAATTTAACTTTTGTTTTGTTATTTATTTTAAAGCCACCAAAGCTTGGTTTTAATGAACGCTTAAAAGCACTTAATGTTTTTATTTAATTCTAAACTTTGAATTAGAAGTGAATGACGATTGTCCTCCGCACGATCACTCAGATTCCGTTAGGACACGCGACCACTGTTATGAAGGTTAATCTATGACTAGGATTCTTTCGCTTTTATGTTTTCGTTAAAAAAAATGTGAGTCTCACACTAACAAGCATTCTGTCGTTTCATTAAACATAATTGTTTCCCTCGTAGGTGGTATAAAACTGTTGTACTTATACGTGCCAATGCTGATCCTGATTATCTGCAACTGGATTTTTTACCTGATGACCGCGTTCAACATCTGGCGGTTGAGTCGAGGCACTGCCGTGCTGGACTCTGCTGCTGCCGGCAATCCACAAGCACACCGCACGCATAGACACAGGTAAGTGTACATAGACACCGCTGTAGATTTCAACGCGAAATTAAGAGGTGAATACCTAAAGCGGGTTTGAAAAGACACAACACCAAGCCAAGAGAAACACACTCTTCTCACCACCAGCTGATTTTGTTTAATGGGGCCGGTAAATAGCTTGCAAAACTAACTGACATATGTCAACAAATTAAAGGGTTGCAGTCAACTCACATTAAGTTATTTTACCTTTGATTTTGGATGATTGTCAAAATCAAAAAGACCCATAGGCAATGCTCACGCGTCACTCATCATCGCGCACCACCCCGATAGGTGGTTAAGAGGATCACACCACACGTCACATTGGCTTGTATACAATTCACTGATTCCTAACATGATATTGGTGACGTAAAACTGGTGAATGCTAAGCTTCACAGCTTGGCTCATCGCTGCAAGGTTGCTTGCTTGTCGGTCTTCTACAGAATTTGCTTCGCAGAATGTGCCCAAGAACTCCACGACTTCATCCCACTGGTCTCCTTTTACCATCGGACTTCTAGACGCACAGCAAGTTCTCATTTCTACTTTGTCGCTATTCCACCAATTCGCACTAAGCGTTTCCAAACGTCTTTCATAATGCGCACAGCAAAGGAGTGGAACTCTCTAGTCTGCGTCTGTGTTTCCGAACGCACACAACCATAATCTCTTCAAAGTTATAGTGAAAAGGATTCTTCTGGGTAAGCCAGCTCCATCGTCGACTCTGTCTCTGTCACCTCTGACTTAGACTAGAGCCAAGAGCAAACTCGTCGCAAAAAAAAATCACACACGTATAGTTCAATTCTAAGTTAATGACGTGTGCTAATTTCTCGTTTTGCTACACAGTACCCCACCCCACCCCTCAACCATGCTGTTACATGAATTTGCTACTGCGCAGCGACCAGTGGATGTGGAAAATTCCGATCCGCCATAAGCTTTAATTGTACTTGTACACCGCCCGACTGCGTGGACGAGCATCTTCGTTTGAAAACCGCCTTATCCTAGTCGCAATAAGTTGGTTGCTGTCAGAGACACAACACTCTGGGGGCCGAGTCACCCGCGTCCGTAGGAGTATACCCATTGAGTCCCTACACGTGGTCCCCGGGTGGTGCTAATCAGGTGACACTAACTGGTGGTAGGTTTCGACCGATGGCTTGTGACCACCCACTGGGCAAAGACGTACCGCCAAGCGGCCTAGCCGTGTTCCGGTACGATGCTCAGTGTAGCCAATCCAGAGGAGTTGGGTCGAAATAGTTGTTCCATTGCAGGCAGACCAACCGGGCTCGCGCTGATATGGATGTATCGGGAGACTAGTCGCGGAGGGTAGCGGGATCCGAGGCACGGTGCGCCGCTGGCCGACCGCAGTTAGTTGGGGGCCCAAGTAGTGTACTAGCCACACATGAAAGGCTGCCCCGCCAACTGACGAAAAATCCCGGAATGCACCATCGTGCTGGTTGGCGACCAGACGAGAGGGCCCGATGGACATTCCCGGGGGGGCTCGGGCGTCCCCGCAGTCTCCAGACTAGTCCCCCAATGATACCGTCCTGTCAGTGCGTGCCTGAAGGTAGCCAGCATGGAACCTCATTTCACTTCCTTCTCCTCTCCTTCCTTCACTCTTTTATTCATGAAAAAAGGAACTAAAAAGAAAAAAGCTGTACAGCGGCAGCACTCCCTCTCACACAAAGTGCACCTTTCTAACATTCGAGGTCTGCACTCAAATCTCGCCGCAGTCCACCACCACCTAGAGACTGAGAAGCCAGCTCTCTTATTCCTTTCGGAGACGCAGATCGGATGTCCGTCTGACGTGGCATACCTATCTTACCCAGGGTTTACCCTGGAGCACAATTTTAAGCCACGAGCTGGAATATGCATGTACGCCCGGGACGACATCTGCTATCGGCGTCTCCGTAACCTTGAGGACTCCAGGTTCTCAACTCTTTGGGTCCTAGTGGACACAGGCCTAGATAAAATTGTCTACGCCTGTATCTACCGTTCGCACAGCGGTGATTTGGAGACAACTAGGCTCACACAACACCTGAGTAAAGCGGCGGATGTGGCTCAGCAACGGTACCCTTCTGCCCAATTGGTGTTACTGGGGGACTTCAACGCCCACCATCAGGAGTGGCTCTTCCCATACCAGTACACAGACCATGCTGGACAAGAGACGTATAAGCTAGCGCTGGCGTTAAATCTTACCCAGCTGGTCCAGGGGTCAACGAGGGTGCCGGATGTTGATTCGCACACAGCCAATTGCTTGGACCTTCTGCTGACAACAGATCCAGACCGTTACTCAGTGTCGATTTCTTCTCCATTAGGTACTTCCGACCACTGTCTGGTGAAATCTGTATCCGTCTACTCCCCACCCGATCCTAGCCCTAGAGGCACCAGGCGGGTTTGGCGATACAGGTCAGCAGATTGGGATGGCATGCGATCTTTCTTCGCATGTTATCCTTGGCGGCCCACTTGCTTTTCTTCGACTGATGTTTCGTCGTGCGCGGACGCCGTGACGGATGTGTTGCGGAGGGGAATGGAGTACTACATTCCATTCTCTGACGTAACAATGTCTGGCGAGGCTCGACCATGGTTTGGTGCCGAGTGCAATCGCGCTGATGCGCTTAAACACGCGGCCTACCTGGCATGGGTCGACGCTCGGTCGCGTAAAGCAAATGACGTGAGTCAGAAGAAGAGAGCCTTCAACAGGGCTGCCAAGTCCTGCAAGAAGGTGTTGCGGAGGGCTCGGTTTGACCACATAAGCCGAATTGGGAACAAACTAGCTTCTTACCCAGCTGGTAGTAAAGCGTTTTGGTCCCTGGCTAAGTCGGTTGAATCGAACTTCTGCCGCCCCTCACTACCTCCACTGCTGAAACCCGACGGGTCACTGGCCCGCTCCGCTGAGGAGAAAGCAAGCTTCTTTGCCTCTCTGTTTGCGGAATCTTCGCGTCTAGATCCTGGTGGCGCGAGGCCCCCTGGTACTCTTGGTGGATGCGAGTCGATTATGTCAGACTTTCGCATTCATCAGAAGGATGTCCGAAGGGTACTGCGTAACCTGGACGTGAACAAGGCTAGTGGCCCCGACGGGATACCGGCAATTGTATTGAGGACTTGTGCGCCTGATTTGTCTCCGATCTTGACGCGCCTATATCGCTTTTCGTTGGAGACTGGAAAAGTGCCGATGGCTTGGAAGCAAGCTAACGTGCAGCCCGTACCCAAGAAGGGTAGTCGAGCTGACCCAGCAAATTATAGGCCCATCTCGGTAACTTCCGTACTCTGTAAGAGTATGGAACGTATACTGAATGGTAAGCTCCTGGCATACCTAGAAGCTAACGATATCCTAAGTGACCGACAATATGGCTTCCGTCGAAATCGGTCAACGGGAGATCTTCTAGCGTATGCCATTCACATCTGGAGTGAGGCCATCGACAAACAAGGGGAAGCCCTTGCGGTCTCCCTTGATATCTCGAAGGCCTTCGACCGGGTCTGGCACGACAGCCTAATTGGCAAGCTTCCTTCCTTCGGTCTGCCCGCTGGTTTGTGTGATTGGATTGCAGATTTTCTGAGGGATCGGTCTATCCGAGTAGTGATAGATGGCTGCTCGTCCGGACTGCTGGCTATTAATGCCGGTGTTCCTCAGGGGTCAGTGCTCTCGGCAACATAGTTTTTGCTGCATATTAACGATCTGCTAAAACCCGGTACCTTTGGGTATGCAGACGACAGCACTGTTGCCGAGAGATACGTGCCTGACGCACGAGTTAGTGGGTCTCAAGTCCGGTCTCTTCGCGAGGCTATGGTTGGGCGCTTGAACTTGTCCTTGCAGGCTGTCTCAGAATGGGGTGATGCCAATCTGGTTAAGTTCAATGCTTCTAAAACCCAGGCGTGTCTTTTTTCTTCTAAAAGGAGCCAATTTCACCCGGCTCCAACTTTCCGAGGTGTGACCGTGCCGATAACCGATCAACTTGATCTTCTTGGTGTTACTTTAACATCTACCCTCAATTTTGGTCCCTTCATAGAGGCAAAGGCTCAAGTGGCTGCCAAAAAGTTGGGGATCCTCGCAAAGGTGAGACGATACTTCACGCCGGAACAGCTGCTCCAACTCTATCAAGCGCAAGTCCGATCGTGTATGGAGTACTGCTCTCATCTTTGGGACGGATCTGCCAAATACCAGCTTGATGCCCTTGAGTCAATTGAGAAACGAGCCAAGAGGATCATCGGCAATGATAGACTCGTTGAGTCGAAACTCCAAAGTCTTGAACATAGACGCCGAGTTGCTAGCCTGTCGGTTTTCTATCGATTACATTTTGGGGAGTGTGCTACGGAATTGCATGATTTGATTCCGCCAAGCCCGTTTCATCAAAGGACCACAAGACGTACGGTGAAGTGCCACCGGTTCATGGTAGACATCCCATCCATACGCACAAAGCGTTTTGAGAAAACATTCATTGTGCGTACAGCTAGAGAGTGGAATTCCCTACCGGAGTCTGTGTTTCCTGATAGCTATAACCTGGGAGTCTTTAAGTCAAGAGTGAATAGGTTACTTCTAGGTAAGCGTGCTCCATCTTCGACCACATCATCGCTTGCCATCAGGTGAGATAGTGGTCAAACGCGAACCTATCAAACATAAAAAAAAAAACAAAAAAAAAAGACAGAATAAATGTGAACAGACTGTAGTGTGTCCAACGAACGGTCCACCGCTCTTCAGTGATTAAATACCAGTATAAGCTGGCCTCTTATTCTATTGATACTCCGTCCTATTTAAGGCCAAAGTGTTGCCGCTATCGAGAAGTCGGTTTTCAGTAGATTGTAGTACTTGTCTCATAATGTTATGTTTGTTTTCACAGGTTCATGGTTTACCTAAAACTATCGGTGGTGATGGGCCTGAATTGGTTGCTGGAAATAGTCAGCTTCCTGTACCCCGGGTTCAAGATATGGTGGTTATCCGACGTCTACAATATCCTCATTGGCTTGGCTATATTCTTAATATTCGTTTGCAAGAAGAAAATACTGAGGAAACTGTGTAAACGGTAAGGGCCGGAGCTGTCATCCTTCTGCCCCCAAACTTGTTTTGAGTTCAGCGCAATACCCTTTTGTCTTGCATAACATGTACAATGCATGCAAGTCATCTCTTTCTAACCAAATATCTAGCTCACATATAAATATATATATGTACATACAGCCCATCCATCGATTTTCTGTCTTTTACATTCAAAATTTTGCACACAATCAATCCGATTTTAAAACATTTTTTTCTCGTCTCTTTTATAGCTACTTGGGGAGGAAGACAATGCGCGGGTATCCGTCATCGAAGAGTTACTCTAGCAGCGTGTCAGATTCTAATCAAGAATCTGCAACTCTACAATCAAAGGTGTCGTCCCAACCTAATGGACTGAACGGAAATGCACCAAATGGTCCGAACGGATATGCAACAAATAATATGAAAGCATATGCACCAAATGGTCTGAACGGATATGCGCCAAATAATATAAAAGCATATGCACCGAATGGTCTGAACGGATATGCACCAAATAATATGAAAGGATATGCAATGGTCTCTAAAACTGAGGATTAGGTTTATTTATACTTTCTGACAATAGTAAACGAGTCTATCAGTTTCGTTTATTCATAAAAACGAGAATTTATGAACAAACTAAACATATTCTAAGGGGCTTTATAATGAGAATAGATGACAAGTAACTTCTTTAGATATTTTAAGTTACTAATTTTACGTTAGTCCTGTCCTATAAAGTGGGCTGATGACCAGTTGAGGGTCGCGGGTAGCCGATGGATACGAGAAGCACAGGATCGGTCGTTGTAGTGATATATACTTGGGAGAGTTCTATGCCCAGCAGTGCACGTCCTTCGGTTAAAATGATGATAATGATTTTAATTTTACAGTACTTAGCTTAGTTTCTAATTGACTAGTGTAGGAATTTATGTCAGTACAGTTTTAATTGTAAAACAAGTACCAAGTACCTACCAAGCATACTCTTGTATACATGCCTGTTACTTGGAATGGCAAATGTATTCCTGGATTTAAAGTATTAGTAGTATAAGATATACTGTAAGCAGCAGATATGTAGATATCTATTATATATTATGGTATCTATATACCTACTGAAGGGTTTATTAAGAAAACGCTTTATTGCACACTGGAGAAAAACGTTTTTATATGGCTAGTTAAATAACGTAACAATGTCGAAAAGTACGTTTTAGTTTTAAAAACTACTGGACTAGGTTTTAAAATACCTAGGTACCCTATATTTCTGAGTTTGTCAAATTGTAGAACCAAAGTAACTTTTAAACAATGGAACACCATAAATTATGTAATTGAGGTCAAGAATAGGTACGCATTTGAGAAACTTGCAAGTATGCAAGTAGCTTGCTTGTCATTTAGAAAAGCTCATTTTAAATTTACATCAATTATGAATTGTGGAAATGGCTTACGACATGCAAGTTTTTAACTTGCATACTCTTTTAGTGTTTGTATTTCAGGCTTTATTGACGTCATTAATTTTAACTAAAAGTAACTGCACGGTTGGCGCAATGGTTGAGCGATTAGCTGCTGCGCTGCGTGTCGCGAGTTCAATTCCCGCACGGACCAAATTTTGTATGGCCTACAGTTATTTGTCCGGGTCTGGGTGTCTTGTATGCGAGTTTAAATGTTTGTGAACGCACCCACAATACAGGAGTAAGTAATTCCTAAGAATTCTAAAGTGAGGAAACGTTTTTTTTTCTGAAGATAAGATAAAAGTATTGGTAAGTTATTAGTTAGATAAGTACTTAAAATTATAATAAATACTAAACCTTCGGCAAAATTACCAAGATATGTTAGATATTATGAATAAATTTCATTCAGAATAGGTTGTAGGTACATTGATATATTTTTAACTGACAGGGTCTATAGAATACTCATATTTTTTAATGTAGTAAGAATAAATCATAATTGATTTTAGAAAATGCCAAAGCCCGACAAAAACATTAATCAATGTTTTAGTTGATAATTCCTTAACTTTGCTCCATTTCTATCATTTTTAAGATCAGATAATATACATAAGTAACCTTCTTTTTTGGGGGGAAACCTTCAAAAGGCTCACTAACTCCACCCTGGTGATCAGCATCGGCACATGGAAGGGGGGCCCCGTTATCTCTTAATAGACCACTTTAAAACCCCCTCTGTGTAACGTTTGTGATCTCTTAGGAAACCGTAAACTCCCCTGGGCCTCATTTTGCACAGCAGCACGTGATCACAGTCTCGCCGTATTCCCTGGAAAGTGATTCCAGGAAATACGGCGGGACTGTGGAATAAGGTGGGTAATCAGAGTCACTCTGAGCGACTGAGATTCCACAGTCCTAAATGCACTTGCTTTAAATGATGCAGTTTGGGCGTATTAGCGTCGAGACGATTGCCTCTCTGACGCCTTGTTCTCGGCGATACAAAAGTAACCTACTGCTCTATCTTATGTCTCAGACCTGAAGTAATTCTGACACACTCACTCCAAAAGAATTGTTGTGTATTCTGCTGGGTTCATGATGATTTAAAAAACTTACTTGAGGCTTGCAAACTATGTATAGTTACCCTATTTTACTGCGTATTCAAATAAATTTTATATATAAGAAATAACGCAAATACGCTGAGTATAACATTCATTCTGAATATCTGGCTTTTTCAAACGGACTTACGGCTTGGGACTTGGGATGGCCGTAGATTCAACTCTTGTCTTTAGACAAGAACTGCATACCTGACGGTATATAAAAGTGAGGGACAGGGTGGAAAGTTCCTCATCCACCTAAGCACTTCTGTGACAGTAGTTCGTATGTGGCGGCATAGATGTCACCACAACGGTTGCCTCTACCCAATATTGCTAATGGAACTGTTGAATAAAATGATTTTGCGATCGGTATTAAGTTCGGTTTACTGACACTGCCTGGCCTTGACTTGACCTTGGAACCTTTGTTTCACTTCTTAGTCTCATTATTACATTTTGTATTAATTAGGCTTTGGTCTAGTCGCACAGACAAGGAGATTTCCTTGCGAAGGTAGCCAGTAAACTAGCATTATACAGGTTGCAATGTCATTTTGTGCTAAACTTTATTTAGTTCAAGAAATATATTTTACAGTTCCTCTTGTTCAAGCCGGAGTTACTTATTCTGATGAATACACAGTTTTCTTGTGTGATATATAACTTTCCTGATCCCACCTCTTTAACGAAGTAAAGGTATCTGCTGTGTGTTCAGCATTTATATGGTAAAACCACAAAAAAAAAATGGTTTTATTATTCTCAATGTTAGGATAATTTCTATTACCAGGAAAATCCATTTTTTTAATGGATTTGGATGGAGAAAATAGCTCAGCACTTCACAACATACTATCAGAGTATGTTGTGAAGTGCTGAGCTATTTTCTATAAATAAATCTTACCCGACTTATAGAAAATAATGTAGAGCAAAACGTTGCTGCCTGAAAAGGTTCACGTTTTTTGTTAACCGTGGATACGGCATATTAATATATTGTAACATTTTGTACTGCCAACCAATATGTTGCTGTAACTTTGTTTCACTGCAATAGTTAGTGTGTACCAGTGTCGTACCATTAGTTACATGCCTAGATAAAATACTCTTGAGTGTACACAATAACAATAAAAAATAGAAGCTTACGAGTGGATTTAAATTATTATTTAAATCCTATTAACTCTTGTATTTACTATTGTATTATGATTATGAAAGAATGATGTAATAATTATCAAATTTAATGTACTAACACTATTTTTAAGATGTATACTAACAAATTTGATTTTATTAGCTGAAATAAATATGTAAATAAAAATAAAATTAATAAATAAGCGTTCGCTTCCAGGAACATGACACACATATCAAGTAGTAATATTATGGATAGCTACGGGCCTCATTTATTAAAAAATAACCATGTGATTAGTTTAAATACTGATTAACAGATTCTAAATTCAAATACTCTAAAGAAAATAAATATTTAATTTAGTACCTGCCGCCCTACCATGATGTCTTAAAACCTCTTCGGTGAGAGAAAGGGATAGTGCTATTCGTCCTGTATAATGACGTCTCTCTCTCTCACCGAAAAGATGATGGTTTTAAGACGTCATGGTAGGGCTGCAGGTACTTAATTCAATATTTATTTTCTTTGGATTATTTGAATTTAGAATGTGCTGTTCAGTATTTAAACTAAGCGTAAGGTTAGCGAGTTTTATAAAAAAACCCGTTAGGTGTGTTATGGCTTGAAGGAAATCGAAAATATATGGCGTATACATAATTACTACTTTTTGTTATTAAGAATAAGGAAAAACCGGCCAAGTGCGGGTCGGACTTCGCACATTTTGGGTTCCGTACCAAATGACGGAATTATCAAAGAAAAAATCTGGTTTATAAATTTAATGGTTTTTATTTATTTATTTAAACTTCATGTATACAATAGTGGTACATAGGCGGACTTAATAATAAAAATGATCACCAACGTTCATAGGTCAATGGGAAGTTAAAAAAATCTTCGGAACAAAACTTTAAGACAGACGATGGACAGATAGACGGATACGTGAGTGACAGCAATAGGGTTTCGTTTGCATCCTTTTGGTACGGAACTTTAAAAAGTGATTTAAAGTGCCATAAATGGGATTTCTAAACCCACCTGTTTTAGCGTATAAGTTGATAAGGTATTCTTCCAACTTATTTTTAGTAAATATGTGCCATACTAGGAAAGTAATGATGCCTGTTAGGCACCAACATGTACAAAATTGTACATGTCGACTCACGCATTTTAAACGTCTATTATTACTATAACGCAAGGTATTTTATCCTGTGGCAAGGTTCGATCACTCGGGCATGATATAGTCTGTAGTTACCATAGATTTTCTACCAAAAATATACATTGAAAGTATTTTTTTTTTAAGTTTTAATACGTAAAAATGACGAATTGACGTTTTTTGCGCTCGGTGCCTCACAGGTATTGTGTTTAGAACAAAAGTGGTTTTACTAAGTTGATTTTAATTATGAAAATCTCTATTCTGCTTGTAATAGCCAAGAAAAGAACTACTATTGTAGTATTTTTTTTAGATATGATTTTTGGTTTGACTTAAATTTAATTTGTGAGTGGGTGCCAAGATCAATACTACCCGTATGATGTATAATTATATTTATTTGTTTGAAATTTTACTGTCCCCGACAGGGTTCATAATTGTTGCACTTGACTAATTTTACACCTGTGTGTACATTATGGGTGCAATGAATTATTTGAGATTTGTTTTGATATTTTACAATAGATTAAGTAAATAGGTACTCGTACTAACACTAATGTACTAAGTAGCATTCTGTATTAGATTTCTGTCCGTCTACCCCTATCGTATAAATAAAATTTGTATGAAAAATACTATTACATGTAGTTTTTTATACCATTCTCTATAGAAAATTTTAAATTAAGGACCTGCTGATCAATGTTTAAAAAACTATTTTTTTAAGTCCCCCTCTATAACCTATGTTATTAAATAATTTTAATTTGCGATTATGGCGCAGTTATACGACTTCTGATGATTTTAAATTGAATATCACGTCGAAACGACTAGTCTTATTTCTTTGAAAAAAAAATATATGTTACTCTAAACAACTTTCTTCGTAATTTGTTATGTGAATATTTGAAAATATATTTTTATAACATAGTGTAATTAATTTTTAAAGTTATGTCTAACGCGGATAAGAAATTTAGAATCACGCAAAAACTATTAAGCATGTTTTGAAGCAATTTACGCCGTACCGCCCCGGTGGTACCTACTATCGGCGTAAACCGGTGCCCCGTATCTCATTTATCCCAGGTAAGTAGCCCCATGGATCATTTTGCCTTGAGATATTACTTCTAGGGAAATGCGAGCCAATCAATAGTAAAAAAAAAGAATGGCACTCCGGGAGTGCCGACAGAAGTGAAAACTTGAACAAAAATGCCCAACGCGTCTAAAGAAGTCTTCACTTCAATCCAAATAGCGATGTCGGTGTCGGCATCGGTGTCGATGTCAGTGTAGGTGGCAAGTTCAATTGTTTTTCCCATCTCAAAAATGCCCAACGCGCATAAAGAAGTTTTCACTTCAAAAAACATGGAAATAAATATATTAGGGAAAGTTTTTGATACGATAAGTGAATCTCATTCATGCATCTGACAGTAGGACCATATAAGGCATCACTAAGGACATCATCATCATTTGGCACACTGGTGGGCCATGAACTGGATTAGGAGATACCCTTTAAGCCTTTACATTTTTTTTGGACAAACTCGCCACCTATTCTCAACAATTCCAACTCTTGTTTTCAAGACTTGGAATTGTCTAGAATCAATACCTAGTGTCGATCATAAAAAAAAACGCCGAGGCAATGAAGCTCGACGAATCCCATGATGAATTCCATGATTTGCATAAGGATCGGGGTATAGATGGAGAATTCCACAAGAAGTACGATAAATACAGACTATATCCAGGTTTTTTTTTCAATAATACCCGCATGAGTGTTTGATTATATTCTTATAGATTTACAACGTACCAGAACTGGAGAAAACGGTAAATGCAGATAGGATTTTAAGTGCTGCAGAAAAAAAGTTTTTGACGTTACGGTATGAAGTACACTACATACGAGTTACGACATAATGTATATAAAATATTTAATGATTTAGGGACACATATTTAGACAATTCTGTTATTTATTTGAATAATCCAAATTATATTACATCGACTCATCGAAAATCTAAAATAAAATTATTGCTAATCATCCTGGTTCCTGCACTATTCGCTGTGTCTACCGCGCGTTATCGTGTCATGCGCCGTACTCAAAGAGCGGATTTAAATTAATTGTGAGCTGTTACATTTGATTCCATTATCAGGTGGGTACCTAGTAGACAACTTCAGATGTAACCTGAACACTTTCAAGCATAATATTATGTTCAGTTTGCTAAAGAATGCACTCCAATGAGATATAATGTGCGAATTGTTCACACGATCAGGTGTAGAACATTGACAGAAAGGTGAGCTTTATGAAAATAATTTACCCTTAAAGTGGCCATAACCTGTGAGAAATTAAGGGTCTTTAACCGGCCAAGTGGCGCCTCATTGAATAAAAAATCGTAGCATAGCATAGAAAATAAATATTAAAGATTGCAACGTCACGTTTGTTACAAAGAGGATAAAATATTTTTACGTTGTTAAAACAGGTCTCAGAATGTTTCGTATCCAAAGTAGTAGGCAAAAGTGTCAGAGACGGCCGTTTTTGGTACTTTTTTCTCTTTGTAACAAACGTGACGTTGGATTCTTTAATATTTATTTTCTATTTTATGTTACGATTTTTTATTCAATGAGGGCGCCACTTGGCCAGTAGTAGGGCCTTAAGCAACACAATGATGTACCTCTACCCACGACCTAGCCAGCCACTCACTCCGTATCTTTGGGCAACTGGGTAAGATTGCAGATGACTCAGTTCTAAAGATGATTTATTACTCTCTGTGTCAATCAGTCCTTAACTACTGCATAATAGCATGGGGTGCGGCTGGCAAAACCTCAATTATAAAGGTAGAAAAAGCTCAGCGAGCTCTGCTTAAAGTTGCCTACAGACGACCGTTCTGGTACCCCACTAACACACTATACACTGAAGTGGGAGTTCTTAGAGTTAGACAGCTTTACATCCTCTCTGTCACTCTAAGATTTCACAAAACCTCCCTGAGCACTTGAATGTGTCCTGTCAAGTCGAAGGGTAGATTGGCAAAAGGCAAGATGCCATAAAACAATCGGTAGAAGGTCTTATAGTTTTACGGGACCACACATTTATAAGAAACTCAATGACCGACTCAAAATTCTGCAACTGACACAAACTAAATGTAAAATTACGGTAACAAAATGGCTTCTTACACTGGACTATGACTTAACTGAAAACTTCTTATTATAAAAAAAAAAAATGTACGTAGCTCACTTTGATAGGTACTTACATATACATTTATATATATTTATTACTATATAACACAAACTTCCATAAACAACAGGTATAACATTCAGACACACTCTCCCACACCAACACGACTGTTGTAATTCACCAACACACACACAACATTCACACATATGCATACCATAGGTTACCTACTGTTTTCTTTGTGTATTCTTTTTTATTTTATTTTTTTATGTAACGAGCAGATTATATTAGATTTAGTTTATTGTATCGGATGTAATTATTATCTGTGTAACAATAAAAAAAACTTTTTACAAAAAAAATACAACCGACTTCCACAAATAATACTAAAAAATGCAAAATAACTTTCATTTCGGAAGTCGGTGTTTCTAGTTTGGTTTCTTCGTTATTTGACACCGACTTCCGAAATTAAAGTTATTTTGCATTTTTTAGTATTATTTGTGGAAGTCGGTTGTATTTTTTTTGTAAAAAGTTTTTTATTTTTCACTTTTTAGTTGTTTTACCCCATTCTAAAACTAAATTAATAGTAAAGTTATGCCCGAATTGATAGCCCCAAAAATAGGGAATTTGAACGTAGTTGGTGAAATTAGGGTGTATCAGGGTGAACTGTACACATCTGTATACCCCTTCAGAGCGCATCAGCCTGATGTAATGTTGTGAAGTGGTGAAAACAATATACAGACATGCGATTGCAGCAATTCTGAAAGGTTTGCTATCATTTATTGAAGAGTTCCATTGTATATCTCCGAAGTTCTTCATCAGATCCTCACCAAATTAAAATGGGACCAAATGTGAAGCAACAGCTTTCAAATAAAAAAAAAATCTTCGAAATCGGTTCTCGTAGTAAGAAGTTATGAGGTAACACACATAAAAAAAAAAAATAAAAAAAAAAAATACAGTCGAATTGAGAACCTCCTCCTTTTTTTGAAGTCGGTTAAAAATGTAAACGGAACGAAGTAGCCTGGAATTTACGATACAGGGAATCCTATGTGAGTTTCAGGAATCAATGCATTGAATGTAATTTCTTTAACAATAAATTATTCTTATTCTTCTTACTCACGAACGAATTGAAAGAACTGGTGGATGTGTTGGCCTTTGATGGAATTTTACCACTTTTTTATTGTTGATAGGCACACGTTTGACCACTATCTCACCTGATGGTAAGCGATGATGTGGTCGAAGATGGAGCACGCTTGCCTAGAAGTTACCTATTCACTCTTGACTTAAAGGCTCCTACATTGGCATTGGGATAAAAGTTGTGTTTAAGTTATCTAGAGATCTTAACACGGCCGTGTAATGGTGAAGTCTGGGTACGTAATTTCAGGAACGTCGCTGCATCTAAAGATCGAAGCTAACTGTCAAAATAGATTTTTATGAAAACTTCACCATTTTAGAGATATTTTAACTATTCATCTTTTAATATACGTGTCTTAGTATAATAATTGTTGTTTTTAACCGACTTCGAAAAAGGAGGAGGTTATCAATTCGGATGTTTGTATTTTTTTTTTTTTTTTTTATGTATGTTCGGGCATAACTCCGTCATATATTGACGGATTTGCAAAATTCTTTTTTTGTTCGAAAGGGGTTTATTCCGAAATGGTCCCATTTAAATTTAAAAAAGATCTGATCATGGGTTTCGGAGACAGACAACGGAACTCTTCAAAAATTGTCAGCAAATCAACCGCGATTGCTGCTATCGTATGTCTATGAATTGTTAAAACAGTTTAATGGGGAACCACAACTAAAAAGTGAAAAATAAAAAACTTTTTTACAAAAAAATAGAACCGACTTCCAAAAAAAGTGCAAATTAACTTTAATTTCGGAAGTCGGTGTCAAAAAACGAAGACACAAAACAGGAACACCGACTTCCGAAATTAAAGTTATTTTGCACTTTTTTTGGAAGTCGGTTCTATTTTTTTGTAAAATAGAACCGACTTCGAACTCCGAACCGAGTTTTTTTATGTTATCGATTACGGCGCGATAATGCGTCTTATTTGAGACAGCGCTCCTTGATGAGCGAGTCTTATTACTTGGTGGACGTACGATGCGTTGCGTGAGCTCAGCACAGAACACGCAAGCTGACCACTCAAAGTCGTTGGCATATAACTGCGCCTTAACATCATTTGTGATCTTTTATTTGTGTGCGAAACAATCAGATAGATAAATTCGCATTTCAAGTAATTGATATTTTGGTGATTTTAATCTTTCTATTTATAAGAAGTATAGCATTACCTATCGATCGAAGACTGAATTAAACACTAAAACATAACTGTAAGTTCGTTTTATTGCGTTGCCCTTTTGTTTACGTTATACTAGCATTTGCCAGAGGCTTTGCCCGCGTGGAGTTAGTACTTCTCCCATTATAAATTATAGCTTATATGCTATTCCAGACTACTACTGACTGCTCTGACTGAAAAGTTGTGTGGAAATCGGTTGTCGTGGTATGGGCATGTGATGCGGAGGAATGAAGAAAATGTTGTGAGGAAAGTCTTTTATATGGATGTGGATGGCTACAAGAGTAGAGGAAGGCCAAAGAAACGATGGTTGGACTGTGTGAAAGAGGACATGGGTAAAAAGGGGGTGACTACAGAGATGACGACTAATACAGGAGTATGGAAGAAAAATACATGTTGCGCCGACCCCAAATAAATTGGGATAAGGGCAGGAGAATGATGATGCTATTCCAGACTACAATCTATCTCTTTGCCGAATTTCATCCAGATCTGTCCAGCCGTAAATCATTAAATATTTTATATACCTACATACATTACGTCGTAACTCGTATGTAGTGTACTACATACCGTAACGTCAAAAACTTTTTTTCTGCAGCACTTAGAATCCTATCTGCATTTACCGTTTTCTCCAGTTCTGGTACGTTGTAAATCTATAAGAATATAATCAAAGGTTTCGACACTCATGCGGGTATTATTGAAAAAAAAACCTGGATATAGTCTGTATTTATCGTACTTCTTGTGGAATTCTCCATCTATACCCCGATCCTTATGCAAATCATGTACTCCACATTCTCTTCCAAATATATGTATTGAACCAAAAAACTACTACTTTCCAAGCAATATCGAGATAAATTTGATAATGACATTTCGCTCTCGGTCTATACTGGTCTCGGCGGCGAACGCTACTGCCCGTGGCCTCCAAACTGTGCCACGTGAATTGACGCCCCGCCAGACGCACCGCCGGTAACGTCGCTCGTTCCTGTGGCCAGGTTGTATGGCCCACTCGTTTTTTTTTTGCTCTGCTGGTCTTTTCTGATTAATTTTGTTGCGGGAACCAAGACTGTAATCGTTTCTCTGGGATTCGTCGAGCTTCATTGCCTCGGCGTTTTTTTTTATGGTCGCCACTAGGTATTGATTCTAGAGAATTCTAACTCTTGAATACAAGAGTTGGAATTGTTGAGAATATGGCAGTGGCGGGCTTGTCCAAAAAAAAATGTAAAGGCATAAAGGGTATCTCCTAATCCAGTTTATGGCCCACCAGTGTGCCAAATGATGATGATGTTGATGCCTAATATGGTCCTACTGTCAGATGCATAGGAAGGGGCCGGCCACGGCCGGTGCCTGCCCGGGGGTGGAGGATAAATTCGAAAGAGTTACCTCGCCCCCGGGCACTCGAGGCAGGGAGGAACAGGGGTGGGTTTTAGTCAGTAAGAGTCTGACACACCCTTCCGCTCCACCCTAGAGCGGAAGAAGTCATTGGATGATTTCCCACCCCCCAAAAAAAAAAAAAAAAAACTGTCAGATGCATGAATGAGATTCACTTATCGTATCAAAAACTTTCCCTAATATATTTATTTCCATGTTTTTTTAAATGAAAACTTCTTTATGCGCGTTGGGCATTTTTGAGATGGGAAAAACAATTGAACTTGCCACCTACACTGACATCGACACCGACGCCGACACCGACACCGCTATTTGGATTGAAGTGAAGACTTCTTTAGGCACGTTGGGCATTTTTGTTCAAGTTTTCACTTCTGTCGGCACTCCCGGAGTGCCGTTCTTTTTTTTTTACTATTGATTGGCTCACATGGAGCTTCCCTGGAAGTAACTTATTTACTGTAGACTTAAGAGGCCGTACACGAAATTTTGCCGATTTCGCTGATTTACGAGATTTTACAGACCTGATTTTACAGCTAAAATAATTTATTTCTAAAAGTTTTAACACACAACATGAAAGGTCATTTTAATTATGATCCAATGTTAGTTTTTTTTTTAAATTTTATTATAATTACGATTAATCGACCACAAACCGACAACGGTTTTGTGAATTTTTGCTGTAAGGGGTCTAGAATATCACGTAATACGTTTTGACGTCTAAACGACATGATAAATTAGAATGTATTGTTGCAAAAGTCGTCTATATAATGTATGAATCACTTTTTATCACCTAGATATAAAAAAATGAGTAAAAAAATATTTGACTTAGTCAAATTTTAGAGAAAATTAGCAAAGAATTGCTTTTATGAACTCTCGTTCATAAAATTTAAACAGCAAAAAATAAACTTCAGTTCACCATCAATCCATTTCTTGAGAAAAAATGTAAAAATTACAAAAATTTGGCAATAAAAAATCTATTAAAACAAACCAAATCTCGACTTAATATTATAACACGCAACGCAAGCTTCGACTCTAGCCCATTCATTAAATCATAATTAAAATTATGTTTCATGTTGTGCATTAAAACTTAGAGAAATGCATTATTTTAACTGTAAAATCACGTAAATCAGTGAAAACGACCAAGATTTCGTGTGCAGCCTCTTAAAAACCCCCATGTTGTAGCTATCAGGAAACACAGACCCTGACAGGAAATCCCACTCCTTAGCTGTACTCACAATGAATTCCCAAAACGTTTTGTACGTATGGGTTATGTCCAATCGCCGGAATACATTTACCTACAGAAGTAGATACACACTGTTGTGTAACTGGTACATCTAATTAATTACTAAATAAATACATACAATTCATTATCATAGTACGCATGTGAATATTTATTACTTAATAAAAAATAAAAAAATTGTTCGTCTGTCTGTCTGTTTGTTCCGGCTTATTTCTAAACGGCTGGACTGACTTTGGACTTTTACTGGCAGATATCTGATGTTATTAGGAGTAACTACGGTTACTTTTATTTTAGTAAAAGAATTAATAAATAATATAAATAGCCTTTATTTACTCTGACCTTCGTATACACAATATTTAGGAATCTATATATATAAAAAAATGAATGTTTGCATGTTTGTCCTCTAACTCTCGTTCCTAAACCATTGATCAGATTGTGGTGACACTTTTTTTAGAAGACCCTACGTCTTCTGTGCAGCTAGTTTAAAATAAAAATAAAATAGGAACTACACTTATTTGTTATATACAGGGTGGAGAAGACAATACGACAATAAATGAAAACACAGACAATACTAGTTCATAAGAATAAGTTTAAGCTATCAAAAAAATCCTAACATCGAAAATAAAAAAATAAAAATTTCAAACAAACTAAATGGCATAAAACTAGAAACGAAATAGAACACCATTTATAAATATTACTTCACTAACCTGTCGTAAGAGCGGCAACAACGTGCGGTCCTGTAGCGACTTGATCTTTTGGCTTTTAATTATGGATTAATGCTCAGTAAAATTACACTGAATCACAGATTATAAACCAAATAATCAGGCATCACCCAACGGCGTGTTATTTATTAATCAAATTATTAATCACGATCAGGATGTAGGTATGAAAGTCACTAAATTTTTCGTTTTTCAATATGGCCGCCATGAATTCGAATACACAAATTGCACCGACGTAAAAGGTTATTTCTAACGTCTGACAAAAGGTCCCCATTCGCAGCCATGTGTTTTAATTTATTAAAAGATATGATTATTCTATCTTTTAAATCATCAACAGTATCAACAGCTGTTGAGTACACTTCATTTTTGATATGACCCCACAAGAAAAAATCCAGTGGTGTAAGGTCGGGGGACCTGGCTGGCCAACGCGTTGGTCCATAACGGCCAATCCACTGCTGTCCGAACATTTGAGACAAACGCTCTCTAGCAGACACCACTGAATGAGGTGGTGCTCCGTCTAATTGGTACCACATCTGCCTGAACGCAGTTACCGAAAGCTCATCCGTGTACTCGCAAACAGGTCCATTGAGGAGTTCTAAAAACTTTTCAGCATTTAAATTTCCATCAATGAAAACCGGACCGATAATAGTATTTCTATGAATGCCAGCCCAAACATTCACAGTAAATCTGTACTGGTGCGAAGTCTCCCGTCCTAGACGCGGATTCACGCGGCTCCAGTAACGAAGATTCTGTCTGTTCCATAAACCTTTCCTTGTAAATGTACTTTCATCAGTCCACATCACATTGTACAAGAAATCCGGATTCTCGAAATGTTTGTTTTCAATCCAGCGACAGAAGTTTTCCCTAACTGGTTTGTCTCTAGGTAACAATGCATGCAATTTCTTGTATTTATACGGCTTCCGTTTGTCGCGTTTTTAAACTTTAAGAATAGTTGTATGGTCAACACGAAAATGTCGACCTGCCCTTCGCGAACTACACGTTGGGTTGCGTTCAAAATAATTTAAAATTCGTTCCTCAAGGGTCACTCTTACACGTGGAGGAGCACTATCCACATGCGGGATTAAGGATCGATTTTCTCGCATCCTCTGGACAGCTTGGACAATGGTGCGCCCGTTGGTCGGACAAAATCGAGTGTTTCCAAACCTCTCTCGGTATGTCCGTATAGCCAAAGCGGCGTTTCTTTGACACTCCCCATAAATTAAAATCATGTCGGTGTACTCCGAAGCTGTGTAACTGTAGCGCGGCATGATTATTAAAAAAAAAAAACACGAAAACAATAAAAACTAAGCGTCTAATTTCGCACAATTCACTCACTGTTTAACTAAATACCTAAAACGTTACGTGTCCTGTCACTAAAATAAAGCGTCCAATTTCGCACTAATACCGTCGTAAATGAATTTACAAATTTAAACACGAGCGGCGGGGAAGTCCCTCAACAAGGCGGGCGCGCGGCGCGAACGAAAGTTAGCGGCATCTGAGGACGCGTGACTCGTCACAGGATCGCGGCGGCCGGCGACACACTAACATAAATTTGTTGTAGCAAATTTCTTCAAGAAAGCGAAGTAACAAACGAAACTAGATTTATCTCTTTCGCACACACTAAATTTTTTATTAATATTATGAGTGCATTGCAATTTCCGCATTCGTTACTTTCTTATCCAACTCTGATGACACGCTTTATGACTCTTATTACTCAGAGTTAAGGTATAATTTTCACTAAATCAGATGAAAATACTAATTTGGCGAAAGTGTTAAAGTAGCGAGTTGGCAACGTGGCTTTAATGTTTTGATGTTTATACCGATGTGGGTCGTTAACCTGACAGTGTTTCCCTATTATCAGATACATCATGTAGCAAATGTTAAAAATCGAAAATAATTTCCTGTTACTAAACTACTGGATATATTCAAATGATTTTTTGTATGTAGACTGAGAACGTCTTGAGGTATGCGAGGTTTAATTTAATGTCGTATTGTCATCACCACTCTGTATATCTAAACTTAAATTATAATTTAATTTAATTTTTGTATCTATACATATTTTTCCTTTTATTCGTTCGTCTTATCAACAACCAGCGCGCATAGTCAAAACTGTTCTATAATTCTGTTAGCATTCACTCCAAACGCTTTGTACAAAATATATGGCTATGTATGTTCTCTCCGCCATACATTTCTTACTCTTGTAGTTTAGTTTAAATCGCATGCTTAGCAAAGATCTTTATGAGTATTTTTTTTTTTTTGTGTGTCTGGGTTAAATCATCCAATGATTTCTCCCACTCTGGGTGGAGCAGGAGGGCGTGTCAGACTTTTACTGACTAAAACCCACCCCTGTTCTCTCAGTTGCCTGAGTGCCCAGGGGACGCGGTAACTCTGTTTCGAATTTATCCGCGACCCCCCGGGGGCAGGCATCGGCCATGACGGGCCCCTTCCTGTGTTGCCGACATCTCTTTGAGGCGCGCGTGGAACACTACGCGCCGTCGACTCTGGGGCTTGGTGCTGATCGGACGGCGAGCTACCCATTACTCGCCGTCCGCAGGCCCGTTTATGAGTATTCCATGGAAAATGTTGTTGATTACATACATATTTCAACACATTCTTTTGTATTGTTTTGTACAAAATGTAATGTGTCTCAATAATGACATGTTTGTTTCCCTAATTAAGAAAATGAAATAAAGTAAAACCCAGTCATTTCCCTACCCACTAATTAAGTCGTTAAGGGAAATCATTTACTTTCGAACTGTGCGCCTTTAGAATTATTACTGGATATCCCTACGTTAGAGGTTTTCAGGAAAATAATAAGGAAAGATTCCAGTCAATGACCCATAAAAAATATATTGTGTATGTACATGTAGGATTTTAGTTCATAATGTTTATATTTATTATATTGTTGAGGAGATACCTATTAGGGTAATGTATTGTGTGCTGTACACAAAGTTTAGTTTATATTTAAGTAGGTAACTCAATATAAAGTAGTTAAAAGTCTTGTTGTGCACTTATTTACTGTCCTCGTGTGTAAATATTTCATCGCATTGACGTTTGCTGTTAGAGGAGCCGATTTATGCTAAGCTCGCCAGTGTACGCATCTCACACGTCCCGCGATTTTTCAAAGACAATGGAAGTTATACTTTATGCGTCTTGTCTATAGTTGTAAACCAGTGGCTTGTAAGCCGGTAGTTACCGAAACCAGCGGCTAGAAACGAAATAACCTGCCGCTTGATACCGGGTAGACTTGTTTAATAACCATTGTTTATATTACATTTTTAATTGTTAAACTCTTATTTTTATTATACAGTAGTATTTAAAATAAACACGGAAGACACCGTTCATACCTACCAATTTACTTAATTCAGAGATGAACAGGAAACTATGAAACAACGTTTGTGTTTAGGTTGTGGTGTCATTGTTTATGTCTATTAATGTTAAATGTATGTAAATGAAGCACCATTGCCCTTCATTTGAAATGTCCGCGCTTTAACTTATAAGTTTTATCCATGGTGGCAACACCAGCAGGCTGGCACTATGGACGTTCTATTCTCTTTGGCTTTAAAATAAATAAAAAAATAAAAAATGTAGAGCATCAATACATAAATATACTCAAACACCTATACAGTAATAGCTCAAGTAGAGTCAAATTGGAAACCATAGGCGCAAGCTTTCCGGTCAGGAGAGGAGTCAGACAAGGAGACCCCTTATCCCCAAAAATTTTCATCGCGATTTTAGAATTTATCATACGCAAATTAGACTGGAAAAGTTGTGGTCTATATATCAAGGGTAAATACCTAAACCATTTACGATTTGCGGATGATTTGGTTTTACTATCAGAATCGAGCTCACAACTACAATATATGTTAGACACTCTACATAAAGCAAGCAGGCAAGTAGGTCTAGAAATGAACATAACAAAGACCAAACTCATGACCAACTCCAAAAAAACTGAAATAATAATCGAAAATGACCCAGTAGATTATGTAGATCAATACGTTTATTTAGAAAAACAAACTGGATTCAACAGAGATAGAAATGAACAAGAAGTGGAGAGAAGAGTCAAACGAACCTGGAATAAGTATTGGAGTTGCAAGGAGATATTTAAAAGTGAAATGCCTGTCAAGTTAAAGAAAAGAATCATGGACTCTTGTCTCATTCCTTGCCTGACTTACGCATGTCAAACATGGAAGTTTACCAACAAGATTAAAAATAAAATAATTACATGTCAGCGAGGAATGGAACGCAGTATGCTACTCGTAAATATTAAGAGAGTACAGAAAATACGGCATACAAATATTAGATCAAAAACAAAAGCAGTAGATGCACTCAGCTATAGCCAAAAGTTAAAGTGGAAATGGGCCGGACATATAGCGCGTCTTAAAGATCAAAGATGGACAAAAACAGTTACGTTATGGAAAGGCCCATCGGGTAAACGCTATAGAGGAAGACCATTCACTAGATGGGATGATGATGTTAAGAAAATAGCTGGTCCACAATGGCAACAAGTAGCCCAAGACCGAGAGAAATGGAAAGCTTTGGAGGAGGCCTTTACCTGAGGGGGGTTCCAGTGGAACAATATAATAACAATGCATACCCACAATATGTTTTATATATTAATTTTAATTAAGGTATACATTTAGACAAATTAGACTACATAAGTATTAATCACTTTATTTTCATTTTCTATTGTTAACTAATTTTATAGGTAGAAACAATACTTTTCATGCAGTCTGTAGGAACTGGAAATAAAAGGCTTTTTTATTTTTATTTATTTACTTTGGCTTTATAAAACGTCATAAAATATCCCACGTTGTGAATTTTGAAAATATTAATATTATTTGAAGCAATAGCATTTAATGTTGTTTCTCTTTACAGGTTAGTACCTAAATAATAATAATTTGTACTTATGTATAGAAGTAAGTTGTGTGTGCAAACGCTTTTGTAATTCATTCATGTCTTAAAAATAAAATTACTCTTTACAGAGCAACAACTTGGCTTTTTTGTTTCAATAAACAACATATTACATGTATCCTAAAAATATTAATAATGTAAATAAATCAGAAGAGAAACAACAAAAACAAAAATCTAAACTACGTGAATATATCAATGAAATTTAAGCAACCGTTTTCAGCCGCTAGTTATCGCTAGAAATGATTGTGCCTTTACTTCGCAGCTTTGACAGATGATTGAAACGTAAAAAAAGTCATCTGTCGCCACGAGACGATCTCCGGCCACCGTAGACCCGGGCCTGCGGACGGCGAGTAGTGGGTAACTCGCCGCCCGATCAGCACCAGGCCCGAGATTCGACGGCGCGTAGTGTTCCACGCGCGCCTCAAAGAGTTGTCAGCAAACACGACAGGGCCCGTCGTGGCCGATGCCTGCCCGGGGGTGGAGGATAAATTCGAAAGAGTTACCTCGCCCCTGGGCATTCAGGGCAGGAAGGAACAGGGGTGGGTTTTAGTCAGTAAGAGTCTGACACGCCCTTCCGCTCCACCCTAGAGCGGAAGAAGTCATAGGATGATTTCCCAACCCCAAAAAAAAAAACTGTCAATCGTGAATTTTTATTTTCTCCTAATAATAATCCTTTTGTTTTTTTTAATATATATTTCGAGTGGTTTGAGAACTAAATAAATGCTTTAACTGACATATATAGCTGAACTTTGGTGGTAGATAACTCATTTAGTGAAATGTGTAAATTGATAAATTTAAAGTAAAAAAAATAAAATTTTGTGACAGACGACGGACGGACACGTGAGTGACAACAATAGGGCTCCGTTTGGACCCTTCGGGTATGGAACCCTAAAAATGAGGATGACACAGTGCGTTTAAATTACCCGTGACGTCATGCCATGCTATACTTTTTACCACGATGTGACGTAACAAGCCCCCCACTCCTGAACTTTGATACGTTATATCTTTGCCATTTTCATTTCATTGGTCTGGTAAATCAAAAAATATGTGTCAAAAAATTTTTGGTAATCTAACTTACGGATTAAATAGAATTGAATTATTATTTTATACCAAGGAAACATCGCTATTGCAGTAGTTGTTGTTAAGTCGCTAGGTCAACAATTAAAAATTTGAGGATCCCAGGACCTGTACTTATAAATAAAAAGTCCCCAACATAAAAATACCCCTAACATAAAACCCCCAAAAAAACCCATCCCACTTATTTAGCCCCAAGACTTGGGAGGAAAACTCCTAAGTTGGGAACCCTGTCCGCCGAGGTCACGTCACTCCCCGGCCACCTTCAACCCTTCACCTTAAAACCCCCGCTCTCTGCCCCTCTGCTTGTATGCATTTCGGATTTGGTTCGGCCTTTGCTAAATTCTCTTCTTGCATATGAACCTATGCGGCGGTAGTGCCCCTCTTTGAGGAGTGGCTGAAGAGGCGTCACGGCGTCCTCGCCTTCCGCCTGACGCAGGTCCTCACCGGACACGGTTGCTTCGGGAGGTTCCTGCATCAAATCAGGCGGGAGGAAACGCCCGGGTGTTACCACTATGCGGATCGCCCAGAGGACTGAGGGTTCATTTCGACTGTCTAGGAATACTCCTTTATGTATTTATTTATACACATCCACTTGAATTTAGGGCATATTTTTAAGCGAGAGTAAATGGTCTAGTTTACTAGTTTTATCGTACACCACAACCTAGTTGAAAAAATAAAATTACTACAACTACTTACGTCAAAAAGAGTACTGCAGTACGACACTATTGACAATAAAGTACGGCAATTTTTCTTTTATACGTAGATGTCAAAATTTACGAAAGTTCATGAGCGAATAATGATCAAAAACAAATGTTAAACAATGAATGGTGGTGAGGGTCTAAACACACCCAAGTCCATGACACAAATCAAGAGTGCCGCGCACAATGTGCCCTGCAACTAGATTGCAAAGGGTTAAACGTCTGCATGCCTACTGTACCTACACAGTGCATGCAGTAGGAAAACACTCAGTTCACCTGCGCATATTGATATTGTTATATTTAAATATCGATCTGTGACCGGCGCGTTGAACTCTCCGCCCCTGGCCGTATCCTTGGCAACAGCTGAGCTCGACGCATGCCGACTGCCCGAGGCAACAAAGGGTTATTAGTACACTGGATTCAATCTAGGTACTATAGGGACCTGGAGCAGCTTCTCTTAGTGCTAGGTCCCTGGAGATTCCTTTCACGTTCCTGGGGGTTTGTCTTACTCGCTGGCGGTGCGAGAGTGTGGTGTACAAGAGTGACTGCTTATGTGTGTTGTGTTATAAAAGAAAGAGGGATGGCACACTAATACGTTACATTAAATAATAAAATTAATACAAGTGCCCTCTTCGAGCGGGCTAGGCGAATTCCACCCAAAAACAAAAGTCTTCCTTATTCTTCTTAATTTTCAATCGGCGTTCCAAGAGTTTCTAGAATGTTCCAAACTTCCAACGTGCCAGTCTCCACCATAAGGTTGCCAACATAAGGTCGTCACATGAGCTACGCCCCTACGAATAGAAGCGCAAACGCTAGTAAGTCTTCTATTCAATTAAGTATTTGAAAAGCCGATTGAGACCTACCTAACCCTATCCAGTTTTTCCCTGCCTGTGTGAGGAGTTATGGAGATGCAGAAGTCCATCTATGGATAACCATACTGCACCCCGAGTGATGTGGTCAACTTTCTTTTTTAACCGACTTCGAAAAAGGAGGAGGTTATCAATTCGAATGTTTGTATTTTTTTTTTTTTTATGTATGTTCGGGCATAACTCCGTCATATGTTGACGGATTTGCAAAATTCTTTTTTTGTTCGAAAGAGGTTTATTCCGAAATGGTCCCATTTAAATTTCAAAAAGATCTGATGATGGGTTTCGGAGACAGACAACGGAACTCTTCAAAAATTGACAGCAAATCAACCGCGATTGCTGCTATCGTGATAATGGAGATAGATAATGGTAATGGAAAACCACAACTAAAAAGTGAAAAATAAAAAACTTTTTTACAAAAAAACAGAACCGACTTCCAAAAAAAAGTGCAAAATAACTTTAATTTCGGAAGTCGGTGTCAAAAAACGAAGACACAAAACAGGAACACCGACTTCCGAAATTAAAGTTATTTTGCACTTTTTTTTGGAAGTCGGTTCTGTTTTTTTGTAAAAAAGTTTTTTTATTAATTTGAGCCATTCGGCACACCACATATCCTGGCAATGCACATGGCTTCAGTGAGGCAAAACCTCACTAAAAGCCACACTGCTCTGCTAAATTTTCTGACCTAAGATGCTCTAGTTAGCATCTACCCAGAAGGGGTTTACAAAAATAAAATTCACAACTGTAATAATTTTAACTCCATTGGACGCTTATGAAGACCAGGAGAAAAAACGACCACTGTTCTGAACACCTACTCACTGTTCCTGAACTTCCCCCAGAGTGCTCCATAAATATAACTTGAAGTATACTCTCTAAATGAATAATACATAAAAATTGTCATGGGCTCGGTCACACCATACAGAATCAACTCGATTCCACTTTGCGAAGGCATTATACCCCATAAACAAAGCTGGTATAAACCGACAAAAAACCCGGACACATCTTTCCCTAGTAGAGAGGATCGCAATTCCCTCTACCTCCTAACCGTAGTAACATCTTTATTAAAATCGCACTCTGGAGAAACTCATACCTATTTCTCACTAATAATCGCCTAACAATTTTTTTTTCTCATAGTATGTGGTCACATCTCCCATCAGTCTTCAGTCACGTCCGTGCAGCTCATCATATCGATTACATGAAACACACAAAAACACAACGATTAATATCACATAAAAAACAAAACAAATGAGAACCTCCTACTTTTGAAGTCGGTTAAAATTTAAACTTTTTCTATATTGTCAACCGTACTATCGTTGACGTACCAGATATCTGACAATTATTTGTCATGTCAAATGACATCTGACACCACTGTCTATTCTCTAAAAATCTTTTTAAAAATAAAATAATTTTCAAAAAACAATTTATAAATTTTTTCTTAAATTTCCAAAACTTATATTTATTTACAGAATATTGCTTTAATAAATAGTTTACAAGCAATTCTTTACCTCTTTCGCATATTTTTATCTTTATCGAAGAATTTGGGTCATCGTAATTACTATGTCCATACCTTATATTTATGGTCGAAAACTTGTTTGTCACGTTGCTATGACAATGCATGTCAGCTAGAATAAATAAAATTGATACAAAAATAATTTTATGTTTAGCAAAGAAATGGAAATTATCCTTCTTCGTATAATACGGGAGGGTACATATCTCCTCCTCCAGCATATTCAGTGAAAAATGCCGTTCCGCTTGCTGTGAAATGTTGTGATGTTGTGAAGTGATATTTATGATGCAGTTTTCATCCCGATAGATATCCGCTGGACCATCACCTATTGGAGCAATAATAGCAGGATTTTGCATGACTTCCACTGGTACGCACAGCTCTTTGGACTCCACCGCCATTTCGAAGCTCTCCTGCTCACAAACATCAGCAGAAACATACTCAACCTGAACAAAATCATCGTCACAAGAACCATGTGTCTCCGACGGAACTTCCACCTCACAGCTTTCCATGCCGACGACATCAGCCGAAACAACTCCCAAACAAATAAAATTTTCATTCGACTCGTGCTCGCCAAATGTTTCTTTTACTACAATTATCTCTTGTTTCTCTGAAATATTATTACTAGGAATAATTGTAAATAACCGACCCGATTCTGCATCTTCATTATCACAGCTTCGGTCCTCATCGCCTAGACCGCAGTCTTCACATTCCTGGACATCATTGACTAGGCCGGCATCAGCGCAGCTCTGGTCATCATCGTCCTTCTCCTTTGCTTTAATTGTTGAGCTAGAAAATAATATTACTTGATTATCTTCGCTCACATTATCCTCGGACTGTTCATCCGCCTCGGACACAACGTCCGGCCTCTCAAGATTATAAAAACACTGATTGATTCTCTGCTTGCAAGACACACACTTGCATGGGAATTCTCTCCTAAGCTCCGCGCACAGCGTGTCAAATTCCATTTCATACTGGAACGTATATTTAAAAAAATAATGCGCAGCTCCTTTTAACCAAATACCAAGAATTAACGAATAATCGCTCTTTCGCCACCCCTTGGCAATGGCCATCGACACAAACTCGTCGATAAATTTTTCGAGGCACACCTCATACGTGTGTCCCGAAAAGTATCGCATTTTGCTTTATATTTGATTTAACACTTATTAAAACAGAACCACTCAGCTTGGACTATACTCCTCTTATTCTGGTGGCTGTCACTGCATCAGTCCTCTGTTACCGTTGCCGTCACTCTTACATACGGCTCTCGTTCCCGGCGCTCGCCGCCACTTATAGGGACCTGGAGCAGCTTCTCTTAGTGCTAGGTCCCTGGAGATTCCTTTCACGTTCCTGGGGGTTTGTCTTACTCGCTGGCGGTGCGAGAGTGTGGTGTACAAGAGTGACTGCTTATGTGTGTTGTGTTATAAAAGAAAGAGGGATGGCACACTAATACGTTACATTGAATAATAAAATTAATACAAGTGCCCTCTTCGAGCGGGCTAGGAGAAGTCCACCCAAAAACAAAAGTCTTCCTTATTCTTCTTAATTTTCAATCGGCGTTCCAAGAGTTTCTAGAATGTTCCAAACTTCCAACGTGCCAGTCTCCACCATAAGGTTGCCAACATAAGGTCGTCACAGTACCTACCTTGCACGGACATGATTTTAGATACATGATGTGAAGTGCTTATTACTGTGTTAGAATAATGAAATTACTTGCGTTGCGATATGATCGAGAATTGTGTTATATCATACTAGCGACCCACCCCAGCTTCGCACGGTAGCAAAATGATTTAAAAGGTTTGTACCCCCATCTAACGTCCTTAATCACAATCAAATATAGCCTATTTCACTTAAATAATGTGGCTTTCTACTGGTGACAGAATGTTCAAAATCGGCTCGGTAGTTCCAGAGATTACATTTTGGTGGAAGTAGGGGCGATAAAGCTGAAGTGCTGACCGCGTAGGTACCGGAAGACAGCGCGTTGGAAGGATTCCCAAAAGGTGGACCTATGACATGGTGAGGGTTGCGGGTAGCCGATGGATCCGAGACACACAGGACCAGGTCGTTGTGGCGACACTTGGGGGAGGCCTATGTCCAGCAGTGGACGTCTTTTGGCTGAAATGATGATGATGATGATGAGGGTCGATAGCACGGGCTCTTAGAGTAATTAATACGAACATGTTGATAGAAAGAGACAGGGCGAAGAAGATCAAAGATCGTGTCGTTGTAGACAAGCCCGCCACACTATTCCCAAACCACTGTAACTTCTTTAAGCCAGAATCAACAGTGATAACCACCAGAAAAAAAATTCCCAGAGAAACGATTAAACTGTCTTAGGTCCCGCAACGAAATGTATCAGAAAAGACAGTGGAGGAGTAAGAAAAACATAATATCCACTTCCCTCCTAATCAAGCGGGAGACAGAACAAAGCTACCCCCATTAGGCACAAAAGGTGTATACAACTGGGGTAAGCCCAGTTGCCAGGCACCACTGGTTAAAAACACTAATATTAATGGGTCCTAAAATTGTGAGCTGTTATATTTGATTCCAATAATAAGTATGGCAAAAACGCTTGAACGCACGGAAATTCGTTCTAGTTTCCACAAGGTCTTTGTAATAGACAACGCCAGACGTAGGTTGAATACTATCCTACATAATATTGAGTTCAGTTTGCAAAAGAGTACACTCCCATAGCATATGATGAGTGGATTGTTCTTATTCGCAATCAGGTGTAGAACATTGACTTATAAGCGAAGCAACATGTTTGAAGCAATCCTCGTTGTTGACAAGAAGAAAGTTGACAGAAGAGGAAAATAGTTTAAACCAACCTGACTGTGGTAACAGCCACGACTTACAAGTTGCAGGTCGTGAGTTCAAACCCACGCAGGCGTTTTACTTTGTGTAAGGTATTTCATCACCACTGCTCTCAAAACGGTGAAGGAAAAAATCGTGAGGAAACCGGCATGTTCTGCAAAACCAAAAATTCGAAGACATGTGACATCCACCAATCCACATCGGGCCCGCGTGTTGAATTACGGCCCACACCCTGTCACAGAGAGGAGGCCTGTGCCCCAGCAGTGGGGACATTAAAAGGCTACTGAAGCAAGTGAGCCGTTTACGTAGCGTTTCCCCATGTATAGTATACTCTCACCCTATTTATTTTTAAGACATTTTTATTAGCTTTACCTGTAATTATGTTAACAAATCTTAAAAGTTAAATTTGGTCACTTCTCGGTTTTCGATTAAGCTAAAATTTTGCGTACAAATTTAGTTTGGATGACATGGTTTTTTTTTTTTTTTTTGGGGGGTGGGAAATCATCCTATGACTTCTTCCGCTCTAGGGTGGAGCGGAAGGGCGTGTCAGACTCTTACTGACTAAAACCCACCCCTGTTCCTCCCTGCCTCGAGTGCCCGGGGGCGAGGTATTTCTTTCGAATTTATCCTCCACCCCCGGGCAGGCATTATAATTTAATTTAATTTTTGTATCTATACATATTTTTCCTTTTATTCGTTCGTCTTATCAACAACCAGCGCGCATAGTCAAAACTGTTCTATAATTCTGTTAGCATTCACTCCAAACGCTTTGTACAAAATATATGCCTATGTATGTTCTCTCCGCCATACATTTCTTACTCTTGTAGTTTAGTTTAAATCGCATGCTTAGCAAAGATCTTTATGAGTATTAATTTTTTTTTGTGTGTGTATGGGTTAAATCATTCAATGATTTCTCCCACTCTGGGTGGAGCAGGAGGGCGCGTCAGACTTTTACTGACTAAAACCCACCCCTGTTCCTTCAGTTGCCTGAGTGCCCAGGGGACGCGGTAACTCTGTTTCGAATTCATCCGCGACCCCCCGGGGGCAGGTATCGGCCATGACGGGCCCCTTCCTGTGTTGCCGACATCTCTTTGAGGCGCGCGTGGAACACTACGCGCCGTCGACTCTCGGGCCTGGTGCTGATCGGACGGCGAGTTACCCACTACTCGCCGTCCGCAGGCCCGGGTTGGATGACATGGTTAGCTAAGTGACGTCATTCTAAATCTAATATGGCGGACTCTCAAAGATGGCGGACTAGTTATTTTGTTATCAAATGAAAGGGTTTGCTGAAAATAACACGAAAACCAATTTTTTTTTTTTTGTAAAAAAGTTTTTGTTTTTCACTTTTTAGTTGTTATACCCTAGAACTAAAAACCCCAATAATATGGAACGTGGAATTTAATTCGAGAATTGGAGAAAACCAAAACGTCATCTATGTATACGGTATTTTTCGGTTTTGTTCAGTTTTTCAAAAAGTGCTGAAGCAATTTCAATAAAATTTATATGGGACCACCTCGGGAGTATATTCTTTCGGATAAAAAAGAATTTTGAAAATCGGTTTACAAGTGACAGAGAAATCTGTAGACGTAATTAATAAAAAAAAAATGCATACAGTCGACCATAAAATCTCATCCATTTTCGATAGTTAGTTTTTCTAATTTTAGATTAAACTACAAAAAATTATTTACAAACTTATAATTATTGAACTTGCAATGATTGTATGTACGAGTAAGTCATCCGCTTCATTTGCAAATCAGTTTTCGACCACTTGCTGATTTTCGATAAAGCTGATATTTGGCATATAGATCTAAGTCCGGTGACAATGCAATATTATTATACCATTGAGCTGATATGATCATGACACCGGGATGCTGGCATGATTTGTTATCATGAATACTTTCCATTAGATATGATGACTAAAATCTAAAACTTATTTAAAAAAAAAAAACAAATGAAGTTCTTTCACCGATAACAGTGGAAGGTGGAAGAAGGCCTTTGCCCAGTAGTGAGACAGTATAGGCTAAATATAATAATAATATTATTTAATGGAAATATTTATTGAGGACATTGAGGAAGCTTTAGTAAGTAAATAACAATATTTAAGGAAAATCGGAAAGACTTCAGGAAAATCGTAAATCGAACTTTGTTGTCCATAGTTTAGTGTTTGTGGTTTACTTTATTCTGACTAGTAAGTCATTGTTCGCCACTTAAAGTAGTTGGTAGGATTCTCATTAAACTAAATATTCTTATAATGTTAACTTTAAAAGTCTTTTGGTTCCTTTTAATGTTATGCATTGCAAAATGTGTGGATTTCGAAACTGTGTGCAGAAACGATTACAGAACTATGAACAATGATAAAATCGATGTGTTGAAATATTGTTCTCATAATATTTGTATCGAGAAGTGCTGTGATGAGGGCGAAATGTTTGCTCTAAATGGTACATGTGTCAATGCAGAAATGATGTTTCAAAGATTTAAAAAGGTTGCAAGCCTATATAAAGACGTCGACTATTCGAAGATTGACTTGTACACGTGGGACGGAAATAAAAAGCAGAAATCGAATAAGAGTTTTATTTTCGTACGAAATCACAGAGATGTAAAAAACTGCACGTCGGACTATCCAATGTCAAACAATTTCGCAATTATAGAGGTAATTAATTGTATTATTTTGCTATTCTTGTTTTCGATTTTGTTTTTGTTTTACTGGGCTTCCCTTTTCTCCTTCCAATCCAGTCTTTGTCGATTTCTGGCCAAGTTTGCCCCGCAAACATGATCAGATCGTCACACCACCTTCGCTGAGGTCGACCTCGACGGTGACATCCTCTCTCTATGGCGTCCAATGAATGAGGATCCTTGCCCGCCTGTCTGGGTGCATTCTTGCAACGTGAACAACCTCTTAAATTGCTGTAGGGTAGGGATACTACAGCAATTTAAGAGCTAATCTAATGCTAGCGGCTTCTCCCGCGTGAAAGTCGAAAATTATCCCAAAGGAACATTCACCTGGGGTAAAAAATATCCTACATCCTATTCCTGAAAGCCAATTTTCGTACCTAAAAAAATTCAAGTCGCAATATCATTTCAGTCTCAAACAATGTCAAAAAGTTGTCAAAATGTATGGAAATAAGTGCCGCCATAAAAGGACTGCTTAGAGCAGTGAGTGCCGAGCTTCAAGTGGTCGCTCCTGGGTGATCTGCGGTTTCAATACAAAATTGATGATCGCCATACAAAAGTAAAAAACCAGTCTGAATATGGAGGCCCCGACAGCAACACGACTGCTCTCGTGCAGTTGATCTCGACTAGACCATCTATATCCATCCAAGGCAAAAACACCTGTAAAGCCATCTAGCCTTACAGGTGTTTTTACCTGCTTGCAACTGTGTTAAAATACCTACACGAAATTGTGAACAAACTAAACAATAGTCTCATAGAAGCTATTTTAATCAGGTATTGGATAGATTGCTTGGACAGTTTGCTCGAAACTTATTATGTGACAGATATGACTATGCACGGCAATTAATAACTCATCATAAAAAAACATTATTATACATAAAACCAATCACAAGCGAGTCTGATAAATCATTAAGATTCCTTGTGGATCATATTAATGAGAACTTACGCGCTTTAACTAGCCTCGGTCTAGGTTCATGTTAATGGGATATTTTTAACCGACGAAAAAAAGGAGGAGGTTCTCAATTCGACCGTATATATATATATTTTTCTTTTTTTTATGCATGTTCAGCCCTCACTCCGTCGTTTATGAACCGATCTTAATTATTATTATTTTGTAAGATGTGTTTTGTGTGTGTGTTTTGTTTTGTGTGTGTGTTTGGTTTTGTTTGTTAGGGGGTTTGGTGGTCCCATGTCAAGGAAATCAGGATCTGATAATGAAATCCTGATAAAATTGAGAGAAAACCTCAAAAATTGGGCACAAATATTGTTCCTGTTTACCTTTCATAACTTAATCAGGTATTATATTTGTATTTGCATTTAGGAATCATCACATCATAAACAATAGAAGTTAGATATAAAAAACTGGTTTTAGTGACATATACCACTTAACCTGTGAAGCCCCGCGGCCAAATCCGGGTTGTCAAATTGAACCCCGACGACAACCCGGGTTGACAGCCGATTTTTTTTTTTTTCTCTTTAATTTTTTTTTTTTTTTTGGCCGACTCACCAGTGAGTTGCGGGGCTTCACAGGTATGCTTTGAGAAAAGACGTCTTTAGAATATTGGAGGTAACCTCAACTGGTCAATATCCTGGGAACCTCAGTGCCAAGAGGAATGATGAAGGATTAGAAATTAGCCTCAGAGTATTAAAAGATGATGCGAGTCACAAAAATCATAAAATAAAAACTTTTTAACAAAAAATTCAACCGACGAAAAAGAACTAAAAAGCAAAAAATAAATAAACCTTTTAAGTCTTGAGTATTGAGCTTGTTTACCTACATAACATTTGATATTTTATGTAGGTAAATAAGCTCAATACTAATTTTGAGTCGGTGCCATAATAAAATGATTAATTACCTACATCTAGCTTTCTTCATTTCTACGTACATATAATATTTAGATATTTAATAATCAGATTGTTGTTTGGCACCGTCTCAAAATTAGTTTACATAAAATTTAGACTTAAAGGTTTATTTATTTTTTGCTTTGTAGTTCTTTTTCGTCGGTTGAATTTTAGTAATTCACATAATGAGCCCGAAGCTTGATAGCCACACCAAAGCCAAATGGGAAGAAAACCGGGATACGTTGGATACTAATATACCTAATTTGCAACATATTTTCAAGTTTCTTATTGATCACGCTAATGTACTTGAGTCCATGAATAGCAACCATCCGTACTCTAAACCTAAGACTCAGACAACGTCAAAGCCTATAGATTATTATATTTTATTATTTTGTGGGTTGGGATATCATCCAATAACATACCAACCCGACGGCAACGATGCTCCCGAGGTGACCGAGGTAGAGCTGAGAGCGGCGGTGCGTAGGCTCAATGCCAAAAGCGCCGCCCCAGGACCCGATGGCTTTCATGGGAAAGTCTGGGTCCTGGCCTTGCAAGAGGCTCTCGGGCCTCGACTGAGAGGGCTCCTAAGCGCATGTATGGAGAGGGGCCAGTTTCCGCTTCGTTGAAAGACGGGGAAACTGGTCCTGATCAAGAAGCCGGGGTGCCCCGCAGACTTTCCGTCCGCTTACCTGCCCATTGTGCTGCTCGACGAGGTGGGCAAGCTCTTTGAAAGAGTAATTGCAGACCGCCTCGTCGGGCAGCTGGTGCGGGTGGGGCCAGAACTGGCGGAGAGCCAGTATGGCTTCCACAGGGGGCGCTCCACGATGGACGCAATCATGCGCGTACGAGCCCTCACGACGAGGGATGCAGTAGCCCGGGGTAGGGTCGTCTTGGCGGTGTCTCTGGACATCGCCAATGCCTTCAACACCCTGCCCTGGAGTTGCATAGTGGAGGCACTCCGGTATCACCGGGTGCCGCCCTACCTCCGTCGCGTAGTCAAGGCTTACTTAACGGACAGAGCCGTCATCTACCCCGGTCACCAGGGAGAATGGAACCGGCGAGAGATGTCGTGCAGTGTTCCGCAGGGATTGGTCCTGGGGCCACCTCTGTGAAACATCGGGTACGACTGGGTGCTGCGCGCCGACCTCCCTAGCGGCATCAGCGTAGTTTGCTACGCTGACGACATGCTGGTCCTGGCGCAGGGCAGGTCGCACCAGGCGGCGGCCAACTTGATGTCACGCGGTGTTGCGACAGTCGTTGAGAGGATCCGGCGACTGGACCATGTGTCTTCATGGTCCTCGGAATGCGCCACCGTCGGGTTCCCAGATGACGGTAGGAGGGGTTCACATCGGCGTCGAGGGGACGATGAAGTACCTGGGACTCGTCCTCGACAGCCGGTGGAACTTCGTCGAGCATTTCCGACGTTTGGCTCCCAGATTGGAGCGGGCCAGTGCTGCTCTGAAGCGGCTTCTGCCCAATCTGGGGGGTCCAAACGCCTCCTGCCGGAGGCTCTACGCGGGGATCGTGCGGTCCATGGCCCTTTAAGGAGCACCGATGTGGGCGTGTTCCCTGAGGAAGCGACCAGCTTGCCGGTTGAACGCGTCCCGAAGGGTCATGGCCATTCGGCTCATCCGCGGATACCGCACGGTCTCCTGTGAGGCGGCGAGCCTCCTTGCCGGACTGTCGCCATGGGATCTAGAGGCCAGGGTCCTCGCGCTGCTCTGGGAGTGGCGCGAGGAGGCCAAACGCCGGGGCGAAACTCTGCTTCCGCGACTCCTCGTGGCTCGGCGGACTGAGCTCCGGCAGGATCTCATGGCGACATGGAGACAGCGACTGTCGCAACCCAGCGCTGGGCACGCCACCATTGCGGCGGTAGTGCCCCTCTTTGAGGAGTGGCTGGAGAGGCGTCACGGCGTCCTCACCTTCCGCCTGACGCAGGTCCTCACCCGGACACGGTTGTTTCAGGAGGTTCCTGCATCAGATCGGGCGGGAGGAAACGCCCGGGTGTTACCACTGCGCGGATCGCCCAGAGGACACGGTGGAGCATACGGTGGAGGTCTGCCCCGCTTGGGCGGAACACCGCCGTGTCCTCGTGGATGCGATAGGTGGCGGCGACCTCTCGCGCCCGGGCCTGGTTCAGGCCATGGTACGGAGCGAGAGGGAATGGGAGGCAGTCTCCGCCTTCTGCGAAGCAGTAATGCTCGTGAAGGCGGAGGCGGGACGCGTGAGGGAAGTTCAACGGAGTGGCCCTCGTGGCCCCGGCCGCTACCACCGCAGGAGAGGTACTGGGCGTACCTACTAAGCGTAGGATCTCACGAGACGATTTCCGGCCACCGTAGACCCGGGCCTGCGGACGGCGAGCAGTGGGTAGCTCGCCGTCCGATGAGCACCAGGCCCGTGAGTCGACGGCGCGTAGTGTTCCACGCGCATCTCAAAGAGATGTAGTCAGCCACCACTGACGAGGCCCATCGGGGCCGGTGCCTGCATGCCAAGGGGCAGCGGATAAATTCTGAAAATGAGTTACCGCACCCCTGGGCACTAAGGCAGGGAAGGAACAGGGGTGGGTTTCCACCCAGAGCGGGAGAAGTCATTGGATGATTTCCAACCCCACAAAAAAAATAAAAAATAAAAATAATCCAATGACATCGCGTGTCAGAATCTTTCTGACTGAAGCCCACCCCTGTTCTTTCCCTGCCTCAGTGCCCAGGGGAGCGGTAACTCTGTTACGAATTTATCCGCTAACCCTAGGCATAAGCCTATATATAGATTCTAACAATACAATAAAATCTCATCAGTCATACTTTCCTAATAGTGAAGACATTATAATAATATTTCTGATATATTGTGCGGCGTTTGTAATGGTAATCATCGCCTTTATGTTTGTTCCACCTTTTTTGCTAAGAGTGTGGATGACCGTATGAGTGGCCTGTAAAATCTGGACACTCTGCACGCAATTGTCGCATGCATCCGTGTCGCATGTGCAACAGACTCTTGCATATATGCAATCTTGTGGCAAAATATTTCCAGTGCTGTCTGTCACCATTTCACTCGACACTATCGTTAATTTTTCAAGTCAAAATAACCGTCAAGTTTTACTGTCTACTGCTCATATTGAGGTAGTTAATTCTGTAACCAATCAATCACAGAAGGTTCGTGCTCTTTTGTATTGTGGTAGTCAGTCATCATTCAATACTGTGAATGGCCGGTGGGGAAACACCCAAATACTCCGAAATATTTTATTCCGAATTTCGATGTTCCGATTTTCAAAAGTCCGAATTTCATAATACCTAAGAATTATAATGTCTATTATTAAAAATCAAGAAATTTATTTTACCGTAAGTCTTAAATGCGATTTGTTAGTTTTCCGATTTTCATACGTTCGAAGAATAAAATGCTCGAAGAGTTCTCGGTCCGAAAAACAACATTCCGACTTTCAATACTTCGAATAAACTAAAAGTCAACATGTTGTGCTACAAAATACTCGCGTGGGGCCGCCCAAACCCAGCAGCGCTGGAGCCGTGACAGAAACAATGCTTGCTGCATGTTGCATGCCTGCTTGCTTGCTGCTTGCCTGCTTACATGCTGCATGCCTGCTTGCATGCTGCATGCCTGCTTGCATGTTGCATGCTTGCTTGCATGCTGCAAATCCCCTGCATTATTTATGATTCACTGCGGTTAGATTTGGTTAGAACTGTGACTATTAAAACGCGAAAGCGAGCAAGCTAAGCGAGCGTGCCGCGGGAGCGGCCTGTGAGTGCCAGATCGAATAAAAAAAATTTTTTCCCTGGTCACAATTCTAACCTAACCCAAATGATTCACCAACAATAGAGGGGATTGTTGGTGAATCATTTGGGTTAGGTTAGAATTGTGACCAGGGAAAAATTTTTTTTTATTCGAAACAAAATATTTTGATTCAAAAGTAACAACAACAAGTGAGAGAGTGAGTGAGTGAGTGTTTTACAAGGCGTTTTTATTTCGGAATTGTATTAATCGGTATTTTATTAATCGGAATTCGTATTTTTGATGTTTCGAATTATCATTAAGTCGGACTTTTTAACCGACTTCCAAAAGGAGGAGGTTCTCAATTCGTGTGTATGTTTTTTTTTTTTTTTGTATCTATGTTACGCGATTTCTCCGACAGTTGTGAACCAATTTTCAAAATTCTTTTTTTATCTGAAAGAATATACTCCCGAGGTGGTCCCATATAAATTTTATCGAAATTTCGTAGCGCTTTTTGAGAAACTGAACAAAAACGGAAAATACGTGTACTTCGATGACGTTTTGGTATTCTCCAAATGTTTAAATGCCACGTTCCATGTTATTGGGGTTTTTAGTTCTGGGGTATAACAACTAAAAAGTGGAAAATAAAAAACTTTTTTACAAAAGAAAACAACCGACTTCCAAAAAAAAAATAAACTAAACATTCACAAATAACTTTAATTTCGGAAGTCGGTGTCAAATAACGAAGAAGTAAAATACATACACCGACTTCCGAAATTAAAGTTATTTATGAATTTTTAGTTTATTTTTTGTTATTAGATCTATTGAAACTCGGTGTTTTGAGAATATTAATTATAAACGTAAGGAATATTGAACTTTTGGAATTGTAAAAATAGGAGTAATGATAAGTCGGAGTTGTTATATTCGGAATTTTGAACCATTCGAAATTATGAAAATCGGTATTTTTGATTGACGGAATAAAGTTTTTCGTATTTATGTAGTGTACCCGGCCGGTGGGCCTCATTGATGTAGGACTTATGGCACTTTTGTTCAGATCGGAGCTGTCAGATTTTCGTAAATCAAATAGGTAATTGTTTTATTAAACGTTCGTAATTCAACAGCAACAATATATTTTATATTATAATTAGTATATTACAAGTCCTTACACTGTGTGAGTGGGTATTCTTGTGACCTTAAAACAAAACTGCTTTTAAAACCGAGTACCAATTTGCATGTCAATGTAATAGGGTTTATGACTAAAAAAAACCAAATTAGTTCATCAGTTAGATTACCAAAAAATGTTAGACACGTATTTTGTTCTTTTGCCACTTTAACAAAAAATTAAAACAAATAACGTGGGTTATTTGTTTTAATTTTTTGTGGGTTGAAATTTCGGATGACGTTACACTTAAGACAAAAATGTAAGCACAACTTTTTACTGAAAAGTGACGTAACAAGTTCCCACTCCAGAACTTTGATGTGTTGTATCTTTGTAATTTTTCATTAATTTGATAAAGCAAAAAACACGTGTCCAATATTTTTTGTTAATCTAAGTTACGGACTAAATAGAATTATTATTATTTTGCCCTGTCGTCATCCCTTTTGGCATAGGTAACAAAACCACCACTCAGGCTACAGAAACTTGCGTAGTTCAGTTGAAATCTCTGATGAAGCATTTCATCGTCACTACTTTTTTTCTGGCAGTATTGACCGGAAATATACCTAGCATACCCGTTCACGTCAAATACTTAATATTTCGAGTGATTACTTTTAGCAGACCTTAACTGCTACCAACCAGCACCTGGTGATGTTATCATCGGTGCCAATATTTTCTGGGACATTATTGGCCGCGATCAACTCTCTCTCTCTCTTGGTCTTAATTCACCCGTATTGAGAAGTTCTCATTTGGGTTGGTTGGTGTGAGGTCCTATGTATTTTGATAAATTAGTTAAAGGAAAATGATAATAATATGGATTCTAATCATATAGTCGTTTTTTATGTGTCGTCTGTTGACAAAATACATCAAGAACTAATAAAATTCTGGAACTTAGAAAATGTTCCTCAAACTAAACCTCATAAAAGTCACAGCGAGAAGACATGCGAAACACATTTTTTATCGCAAACCCTCCGTTTAGACACCAGTAGATTTTCAGTTCGTTTACCCTGTAGTGCTATTCCGTAAAATCTCAACGTGAAAACTTAGGTGAAGTGAACTTGAAGTGGGCTGTCAATCTGTACAATCAAGGTGGAATGACCGTTCACTTCACTCTCACTCCACCTAAGTTTTCACGGTGAGCTTTTAACAGGATCGACCGACTGATTGTCTTGGTGAATCTTATGTGTGGTTATTCACTAGCTAAAAACGCTTGAATGTTGTTAAAAAAGCGATTTCCATTCCACAGGTGAAAATGTAATATGTAGAATTTATGCGTGAGTAGACTTAGTCACCTATCAGAATCCGCTGTGCCTATACCTTCTAAATCCTACTTCTTCTACCATCACGCTGTCTTCAGAGAGAGAAAAATACGACAATCCCGCGTTTAAGGCAAGGCTGTCAGGAAGTCACTTAGATATGAAGTTCAGCATCAAATACACTGGTGTGATTCGTCAGTAGTGTTTGCCTGCCTTCACTACTACTATCTACAAATGTTTCGGAGTTCGGAGATCTTTGAGCTAACAAATGCCTCTTCGTGGCGCTATGTGCCCACATCTTTCAATTCGGCAGCAGATAAGCTCGTTAGTAGGCATCCAGCTGTGATGGTCAGGCCCTCCATTCCTCAAGGAGCCTGAAAGTAATTGGCCTATTTTAAAACCTAATAAAATTAATACAAATGACTTACCGGAAACTAAACTTAATTGTACTACCACTCATGTTGCTAATCAAAAAGGAACCTATAATTAATTTTAATGGATTTTTCTAGTTTAACTAAAATAAAACGATCTTTCGCATATGTGCTAAGATTAATTAATAATTTAAAAACTAAAACAGATAAACTTCTCGGTAATTTTCCTTTCTTTACTTTTGTCGTCTAGCACAGGAAGAATCATTATTCTGTAAATATAATTTATTATGCAACAATAAGGCTTTAAGTTTTAAATCAAATAATCAAAATAACTACACTAAAAACACCCTGTTCTCGTGCATGTTTCGTATCATTTTACCAAATTGATTTTTGAGTACGAACATAAACGCAGATTATATGCTGGTCCACAATTATTGTCGGCCGCTGTTAGGGAACGACGTTACGTTTGGCTGATAAACGGCAGAAATTTAGCTAGATGCATTTTTCATAACTGCTCTAGGTGCAGACGCTTGCAGGTCAAGATTATTGCGCCCATAATGGGACATTTGCCCTCACAATGTGTCAAGCCAAATTTTTCATTTCACACGGTGGGAATTGGTTTCACTGGTCCATTCCATGTTGTAAACAGAAAGGAACGAGGTGCTTCGTAAGTCAAGTGCTAAGCTTAAAGCTTTTGCTATGAACTTCTCTCAGGCGTTACGTAGTTACGAGTTATATGCGTATTGCATATAGAGCTATTCTATTATGAAATTTGCTTATTGGTCTACCAATTATTAATGAAGAAATTAATGTATTTACGTTGAATTAACATTTTTTTGTAGTTAAATGTTATCTGATTTTGTATTACAATTGTTTATTATTTTACCAAATCCAACTGATACAATACATAAATAGTAAAGATGCAAAAGCAATAAATGGCTTTTGTCACGGCTCCGACGCCGCATGTATGTATACATCACTCAATAAAACAGTTGATTGTGAACATGTCATTTTTATTTCCCTATAAGAAGCATGCAAACAATCATACACCATGCATGCAGCAAGCATGTGGCAAGCAAATGAGCATGCAAGCAAGCACGCACCATGCAAGCAACCAGGCAACATGCAAGCAACCAGGCAACATGCAAAATGCAAGCAAGCATCCAGAATGCAAGCAGCAAGCATGCAAAATATAGCAGGCAAGCAAGCATGCAAAATGCAAGCGAGTATACATCATGCAGCAAGCAAGTAAGCCTTCAAACAAGCATGCAACATGCAAGCAAACATCCAGAATGCCAGCAAGCAAGCAACATGTAGCATGCAAACAAGCATGCAGCATGCAAGCATCCAGAATACACCAAGCATGGAAAATGTAGCATGCAAGCAAGCATGCAGCATGCAAGCGATCATGCAACATGCAGCAGGCATGGTTTCTGTCACGGCTCTGGCGCTGCGAGGCTCCGGCGGTCCCACGAGAGCTTATCGTCGCTGATGGTTTAACGCTCACCACCTGCTTCTCATCTCGCGGGCCGCCTACCTCCGCGCTTACGCGATTCTAAATTACACTCTAGGCGTAGGGCAGACAAGACTGCGTGGAGTTTAATTTACAACGATTCGTTTCTGTCACTAAAACCTAATTTCTAGCAAATGTTTTAGGACTAACACTTTTATTATAAATGAACATTCGGAATAATACACATTTTATAATACAACTAGCTGTGCCCGCGGTTTCACCCGCGGTTATGGTTACTGTGTCGTAGCGTGATTATATATAAAGTCTATAACCTTCCTCAATAAATAGGCTATACAGTGCAAAATGGTACCTCGCTCTCCACATCCCTCATAATCGCCCGCCTTGCACATCATGAATGTGCGCGTGGTACTTGATTAACACTATGATATCTCCTAAGATATTCGTTGAAATCAAATGATGTCAAGGGCAATTTTGTTTAAAATTAAATACTTATGATGAATAACGTATTTATTTGGATAAGGATTAATGTCATGTCTATGAAAACACCTTCGCAAATAATGCATTATTTTAGAACCAATTTGATTACCATAAAAAAGATTATAGTGAGTTAACCTTAAAAGATGGGCATATGCTGTCGTGGACTTTTTTTTAGAACTTTAAAAGGTGAACAATTACGTCATACATAATTTTTGGGTAACTTTAACCGTTTACTTAGCGCACGCAACGGAAGCTCTCAAAAGGAATATTTTTTTCCCCCGTTTTTACCACATTTTTCATTGATGCTCCGCTCCTATTGGTCACAGCGTGATGTTATATAGCCTTTGCCTTCCTCAATAAATAGACTATTCAACACAAAAATATTTTTTTATTTCAATACAGTAGTTCCGGAGATTAGCGCGTTTAAACAAACAAACAAACTCTTCAGCTTTATAATATTAGTATAGATACTTAGGACATATGGCTTTATTTCATTCAAAATTTGGAGATTAAATTATTATAGTACTCGATATTATGACAGAATAGTTTTAAAAGTAAAAATAATAATGTAAAAGAAAATTTCGAATTTTCGAACATTTCGAACATTACTGAAGTTTATAGCAAACGTGTTATGGATAATGATTTTCGGACAAACAGTTTAAGAAGAAGAAAGGGAGTACCTTCGTATGACATTCCGAAGTTTTGTGTCACGAAGAGTCTGGCCAGCGGAGGTATTCTGTCTGCCACAATTAATGGACGCAACTTTGTCGCAGGAGCTAAAGAAATTAATGATTTTTCTAAGATTATCAAAACGATCTATCTGATTTTGCATGTTCGGAAAGGATTCAACTTTTTAACAGCTTATGCTCCTCATTTTGGCGGTATTTTTGAGGCCGGTATACGATCAGCAAAATCTCACCTTAGGCGAGTAATGGGTAATTCTCATTTAAGTTTTGAAGAACTTCAAACTCTTTTCGCTCAGGTAGAAGCTGTGCTAAATAGTAAACCTCTTTATCCTTTATCCTCCTCTCCGGACGATTTCCATTGCCTTACTTCTGGGAATTTTCTCATTGATCGGGCTCTTACCGCGCTGCCTGCAGCGCTATGCCAACTTGCGACGCTATGACAGGCTGCAGAAAATATACCAACATTTTTGGTGGCTCTGGCAATCCGAGTACATTGCCGAGTTGCAACTTCACCGCAAATGGAAGACCGACGCCGACGGAGTCAAACTTGGAGACATAGTTCTACTGAAGAAAGATGGCGTCCCACCCTTGTGTTGGAGGATTGGACCCACTACACGGCTCTTCCCGGGACAATATGGAATTGCAAGAGTAGCCGACATAAACATGAAAAGAGGAACTGTACGGCGCCCTCTGGTTCGCATCTGCCCCTACCAACAGAAGATGAGCTACTAAGCTACGAGTATTAAGGGTTGAAAACTCAGAGTTTTAACGGCAGGAGAATGTTTACGCCTGTGTTAACTTTTAAGACATTCAATGCGTGAAGTGATTGCTAATCTAAAGGGCCAGGCGCCCGTATGTATTTTCTGTTTTACTTTGACTGTCACTACTGCCAATTAAGTTTATACCTAATTTTATAACTATAATTCGATACGGGAGTTTCATTGAAGATCATTGAAGCCCCATCATTACTCAATCCCGCAACTTTTGCTAGTCAGAAAATAAGGGGGATGTTAACGCCTGTGTTAACTTTAGACATTCAGTGCGTGTAGTAATTGCTAATCTAAAGGGCCAGGCGCCCGTATGGATTTTTGTTTTACTTTGATTGTCACTACTGCCAATAAAGTTTATACCTAATTTTATAACTATAATTCGATACGAGAGTTTCAATGAAGAACATTGAAGCCCCATCATTACTCAATCCCACAACTTTTGCTAGTCAGAAAATAAGTTGTGTGGCGGCTCTGAGATCTTACTCCAGTAGGTTTGTTTGTACGCGCATCACGTAAAAACTACTGCATGAAATTGGATGCTTCATACACTAAAGCTTTCACATTTACAGGATGGATCGATGAGGATGCAAGATATAAGTGGATCGAAATCATGGTCCAATTTAACAAAGCTGGACTATTGTGTAGAATTCAAATTAACAAATTTTTCCAAAAAACTACAAATAAAACTTCAAGTGAGAGGGTATAGTGCAGATCTAGGAGATGAAGACAAGAAAGCGATATATGTGTTAGTAGGTGAGTAAAACTTTGGCCGATCGGCGATCTTCGATTTCTGATCTGATGAGACCTCTCATTAAACTAGTTCGCAGTAAACATGACGCTGTAAGTACATGCAAACGTTTGCTTTGATGAATCCAATAAGTTAATTTACAAAATATAATTAAATAAGTTCAATGTACAAACGTTACAATTTTGAAAATAAAACAGTAAAGTGGTCCAAGCTTATCAATCAACCCACAGGATACTGTGTTTTTTTTAACCAAAGAAGTGGAGATCTACATTCTGTATTTATTTCAAAATTTAAGGCTCAGTTATTTCGGAGATAAGGAGATAGTTATTTTTCATCAATTTACATAACATTAAAACTATTTATTTTAATAAAATTATAAAGAAAATACATTTGGGTCCTGTGCTCTTTCATTTCATATGTTTCACGGTACAGTTTGAAAAACTTTATTCCTTTATTTTACGATTTGCACCGCAAAAGTGACCCCACTTTCCAAATCCATTTATTTAAATTAGATGTCTGTATTTTGAGTCATAGAAAATCATGTGTGTATCAAATTTCAACTGAATTGGTCCAGTGAATTTGGAGCAAATGAGCTGTGACAGACGGATTAGTGATTCCATAAGGTTTCCGTTTTTACATTCGGAGTTTCGGAACCTTGACATTAGAAAATATTATATACATATATTTACACCTGCTTTCTGAACATGCCTCGTGTTAAAAAAGTTCTTCATATTAATGAGTAGAGAGACAGTGAATTGAAAATCACCCCGTTTTTTTTTTTTTTTTTGGGGGGTGGGAAATCATCTTATGACTTCTTCCGCTCTAGGGTGGAGCGGAAGGGCGTGTCAGACTCTTACTGACTAAAACCCACCCCTGTTCCTCCCTGCCCTACGCGCCCGGGGGCGAGGTAACTCTTTCGAATTTATCCTCCACCCCCGGGCAGGCACTGGCCGTGGCAGGCCCCGTCCTTTGCTGACAACTCTTTGAGGCGCGCGTGGAACACTACGCGCCGTCGACTCTCGGGCCTGGTGCTGGCGAGTTACCCACTACTCGCCGTCCGCAGGCCCGGGTCACACAAAAACACAGAGAGAGTGAATGTGTTTATACCCCGTAGTTTGTATATATCGAACTATGGAGCAAGACGATATTATAATCTCAGTCGCATATTATTGAAACGCCTTTTTGTTTGGGGTGGGGAGTTCATCAAATAACTTCTCTCGCTCTGGTTGGAGTGAGAGAGCGAGTCAGACTCTTACTGACTAAAACCCAGCCGTGTTCTGTCATTTGCCTCTGCCAGGGCGGTAGTGACACCTGGAATATTTAATAAAATGTTGATCATTTTCAGGACTGCTGATAACATCATTTTTCCTGCTGTTGGTATTCGTGGTGTACTGTTTGTTACCTGAACTGCAGAACATTATGGGTCTAATATTGATGGCTTACACCGCAACCATTCTCGTCACATTCTTATTGAGAATTGGTAAAATTCTAAGCATCCGATCGATGACATCGAAGCACTGTAAAATTTTATGTAAGATTTACTTTTTTTTTGTTTTATGTATTTTAAATGTTTGTAAAACATAATCTCTAGAATTAACCTACTAATCCATTATCACACATTTATTCACTGATAAAAAACCACACAATAAGGTAGATGACTTAGATATATACTCGTATTTGGTCCGTTGTCAGCTAGATTAGGGGCGTTCAAGTATTACGTAACGCAATCTGAGGGTAGGGGGGTCTTTTCGTAACAGAGTTACCGCGCCCCTGGGCACTCAGGCAAGGAAGAAACAAGGACAATAAAGAATTGAGAATTGGGCTGGGTTTTAGTTAGTAAAAGTCTCACACGCCCTTCCGCTCCACCCAGAGCGGGCGAAGTCATTGGATGGTTTCCCACCCCACAAAAAAAGGGGGTCTTGTAAAACGTGCGATGCATTACAGGCGTGGGAGGAGGCTTCAAACAACGCGTTACGTAACATTGTTTTCTTTATTTAAATAATAAAGTAGCGAAACAATGCAAGCGTGTTTTATTTTTTATTTTTTTTGCTAGTTAGAAATCTCTTGTTTTAGCATAAAAGGGACTAGAACAATAACCAAGGTATTTTAGCGACTTTCCGGTACTTTGCGCAACATAAAAACATAACGTGGACCTGTTCTGTTGTTCTCTGAATTATTTTACAAATATAGAATGCTTTTTTGGTGATTAGATAGAAGGTTTAATGGTTAAAATATTAATTTAATTGTATTTTTTCTGAATGACATTTTTTATTTATTTGGATTATTTATTTATTTGTATTTTTAGTTGTATGACATTATTTATTGGATTGGATTGTTTATTTATTTGTATTTTAATTGAATTTGATTATTTATTTGATTTTTTTTTTAACTGAATGACATTGTTCATTTAATTGTATTATTGACTGGATTGTTAATTGGATAAGTAAATGTAAAAGTTATTGTACTTTATTGCATTAGGCCCATAACCTGTAATGATAGTTGTTACCTAGATAAATAAATAAGTAAATAAATACTTAAATAAATAAACAAATAATTGTGGCTTTTAGGTAAAAATAGTCACTTGGGTGTTACGTAACGTGTAGGGAGGGGGACGGGGGGCGACATAAAAACGTTACGGTGCGTTACATGGGGGAGAGGGAGGGTCAAAAATCTTCAAAAATTGTGTTACCTAAGTAACGTAATTTACTATATAACGTAATTTACTTGAACGCCCCCTACAAAAATTCAATTGGTCGATTTCTATGGAAAAGACGTGGCATTTCGGCTTCCTGGATCTGCCCGGAGTGCAAAAAAAACCTTGTTAGGGATAACCGGGCTGACACACCGGTAAGGGGGCGTGCACCAACGATACACGAGGATAGCACCGTTACCGTGATGGACACCAGCCCCATAAATAGCACAGCCCTCGACGCAACCCAGGAGCTCAACCTTGACATCCTCCGGGCTGAGCTGAATACGTTTAAAGAGGATTTTTTTAAGACAGTGCGGAACGAATTTCAGTTGTTACGGGCTGATCTGTCCGAACTGAGATCCTCTCTGAATGCCACGAATGACAGGATGAGTAACTTGGAGGAAAGAGTGGCTATAATGGAGACCAAACTGGCTCAGCCCCAGGTCACGGGTTCGTCGGAGGTGGACCAGCTGATAACACAGTTAAGAAGCGACATTAATGACCGTGACCAGGAGTTGCTATGTAACGACCTCCAGATTTCAAACATACCCGAGACCAGTGGCGAAAATCCTACCCACACAGCCTTGTTGATTGCGGCTAAGATGGGCGTCAATGTTGAGGCGCGCGACATAGTCAGCGCTGAACGAGTGGGAGGCAGGCGTATCAACGCGACACAAGCGACGGCGCCGGTGGAGACCCACCCCCGATTCCTCGTGGTGCGCCTGGCGCGCCGCGACCTACGTGACGAGCTGCTGGACGGTGCACGTGTGAGACGCGGCATGACTACTGCCGACCTCGGTTTGCCTGGCCCTGCAGCGCGCTTTTATGTGAACGAGCGCCTAACGAAGGTAAACCGGGAGTTATTTCGGAGCGCACGTGAGGCTGGCGGTCGACTCGGCTGGCAATTTGTGTGGACAAAGCGCGGCCGGATTCTCGCACGGTGCAAACCTGGAGACGCCACTTACCACATTCGCAGTGAGACTGACTTGCAGCGCACTTTCGGTCCGGCATCACCGGGCAAGGCACTTTAGAAATATAATTTATTTGTGTCTGTTATTTTTTATTTGTTTATTTAATGTTATTGTGGTTGTCCAGATTATTTTGTTAGTCAGACTTTCAAACACGGTCATACTCAATTCTACAATAGTTTCTCTTGTAAAAAGTCAGTCTTCCAAAGTTTTGTTATGGTATGTTTGCTACTTCTTGCTTTTTATGTTACTGTTAGGTGTGCGTCTCGCGGCGCAACACAGTAAACAACGCGTAAACCAGTTTTATTACACTTTACATATTTTTCTATACTTATCTATTACCAAACTACTATTTTATATTATAAGTTTATTATTAACAAATCTTCTTTTTATATTTCATACAAACCGAAGTCTTAAATCTTTGTTTAATTTTATTCATTACACTATATACAAATTTAAAATTGGACTAATACGAGTACTACTATGCTATAAATTGTAATTGAAAATATTGAATGTGCACGAATAGTATTGATATTGCTAAATGACGGAATAATTTTATACTATTACAATGATGACTAAAGGTGATAAGTTTCTTAAGGTAGGTTTTCTTAACGCTGGGTCATTGGGTACAGGTCATGATAACTTGATTGGCGCTCTTGACAGGCATTGCTTTGACGTTATGGCCGTTAATGAAACTTGGCTGCGACCGGGGGAGGAGGGGCGCGCACCCGTAGTGAAGGGATATAGTCTGCGTCACTCGCCGCGGCCGGCGCACGTGCGCCGGGGCCATGGTGGGGGCGTCGGCTTTTATCTGCGGCGGGGGCTGAGCGCGCGTACTTGTATTACCGCGGTCGATCCCAGGTTCGAATCCGTCGAGCAAATGTGGCTAATGCTCTCATTGAACGGCAAAAAAATTGCTATAGGTACAGCCTACCGACCGCAATGGCTTGATCTTGTTCTGTTCCTTGATGCCATAACGGACTCGATTAGCTCACTCGGAAGCTGCGACCACTACATACTACTTGGCGATTTTAATGTTAATTTGCTGGACAAAGGCGGTATTAATACTAATAGAATTAATGAGTTTCTTAAAAGCCTCAGTCTTACACAGTTGGTCACTACTCCTACACATTTTACAGCCTCAAGTGAAACCCTCATTGATCTTTTATGTTCAGACCTGAGAGCAAGAACAACGGTAGAATCATTTGGTTCAATTACTGGCCATTCTATTGTAGTTGGTTTATTTCCAATTAAACGTGACAAGTTTAAACCATACTTGGTAAAATTCCGGCCACTTAAATATGTGTGTACTGATAGCTTTAATAATGACTTATCGTTTTTAAACTTTGGAGCTATTTCAACGCTTGACAATGTTACTGATATGGTGCATGTCTTTAACACCCATATAGTGGCCCTGTTTGACGCTCATGCACCGATCAAAATGTGTACTATAAGGGAACAGACATATCCATGGATTACAGACACTATCAAACGTATGATGCGTTTACGTGATGACGCACTTACTACTTATAGGAAGACAAAGGCTGATTCTAAAAAAATATATTACAAGGAGCTAAAACACTTGGTAGTTAGTTCATTGTACAATGAAAAAGTTGCGTATTTCCGACATAGTATAAATAATAAGGTAAAAGACCCAAAATTACTATGGAAAAATCTAAAATCCACTCTGACACCCTTCAAACCTAGACAAGACCTACCGTCGCACTTCACAGACCCTGACTTAATAAATAACAACTTTTTGACTGTCCCTGGCAACCCTGTAGCCAGCCCATCACTTATTACTTTTTATGAAAATAATAGGCATGGCGAAGCCAGTTTTGCTATCAATCCAGTGGAACAAAATGACATCTCACGCATTATAGCCAACCTTAAAAGTAACGCTGAAGGCTACGATAACATTACCCTGGATATGATAAACATGACTCTGCCGCACACGTTGAGTGTTATAACGGACATAATAAACTGCTCAATAGAGACGTCAACGTTTCCCGACCAATGGAAGATTGCCTCCGTTAGGCCTTTGCCAAAAAATTCAAATCCAATTGAATTAAAGGACCTACGCCCTATAAGTATACTACCTTGTCTGTCAAAACTATTAGAGAAAGTCGTCAGCCGCCAATTAACTCTTTTTTTGGAAGAAAATAACATTTTACCCGACTTACAGTCTGGGTTCAGAAAGCAGCGCAGTACATCTTCTGCTTTATTGGACGTTACTGATAATATATTAGTAGCCCAAGACAGGGGAATGTGCTCATTACTGGTTTTGCTTGATTTCTCACGGGCATTTGATGCTATAAATATTCCGCTATTATTATCTAAGTTAAGCTATTACGGTTTCGATCCTAGCGCTACGCAATGGTTCCGCAGTTACCTCACTAACAGGGATCAATTTGTTGATTTGCGTTTGAGTGACGGCATCACACTCAGGTCGTCAATAATTTCAGTAGAGCGAGGAGTTCCACAAGGCTCTATATTGGGTCCAATACTTTTTATTTTGTACTGTGCGGATATAATAAAATGTCTCCATAGATGCAAATATCATATATATGCTGATGATGTTCAGCTTTATATATCCTTCAGACCTGACGAGTACGAAAAAGCTATCAAGGATCTTAACGATGATCTTCAAAGAATCGCCGCTTGGTCTGAGGAGAACTGCCTGTCATTAAATCCGTCTAAAACTAAATATATGGTATTTGGTTCGAGACAGCAACTTGCTAAATTACCTCAAACTATCGACTTAAAATTAATGGGCGAGCCAATTGATCGAGTGTATGAAGCAAGGAGTCTAGGTCTTGTCCTGGATAAAGACCTTCGCTTTGAGAAACACGTAGCGGACTCTGTACGAAATTGTTTTTATCGTCTGAAAGTTTTATACAAAATGCGCCCTTTTTTGTCCGAAACGCTACGGGAGCAGCTAGTGGAAACCCTGGTTCTCTCTAGACTGAACTACGCAGACACGGTGTACGGCCCACGCTTATTAGCTCGTACAGATCGGCTCATCCAAAGGGTACAGAATGCTTGCGCTCGGTTTTGTTACAATATACCTCGTAGAAGCCATGTAACACCTTTTTTAAACAAGCATTATACTCTCAAAATGAAGTCCAGACGCAAACTACATCTGGCTTGCCTGCTTTTCGGTGTAATCAGGTATCAGAAACCCGACTACCTATTTGACAAGCTTACCTGGATTACGGGTAGACGTGAATGCGGGAGAAGACAATGCTCACAACAGCTGTCAACTCAGTTTCACAGTACAGCTGCTTTCAGAGGCAGCTTTCGTTACGCAGCTTCCAAAGTGTGGAATAACCTGCCACCACCTATTAGAGCAATCAACACGATGGGTACATTCAGAAGACGCTTACGGCAGTATCTAGTTGATGCACAACGGAAGCTGGATATGATAGCGATAAATGTCTCTATAATATGATAACTTATCTAACTGTAACGTGTGACTGTAGGATAAGAGTAAATGTCTGCAGTTACACAGTTGATGGGAATTGCTCATGCGCTCGGCTTGCACAGATTGCTTATGTTCTCGACTCGAAAGAAGCTGTAGTTGGTGTCCACACGCCATCGTTCTGTTTTCACACATTTATGGTTTTTTACACGCTATTTATAAATTACACATATTCGTTTTTTCACACACTTTTATGACACCTTTTTGCACATTCATGGTTTTTTACACGCTATTTTATTGCTATATTATATACCTATTCGTTATTATCACACACTATTATGACACTATATAGTATTTTTATTTTTTATATTTTTTATTTAAGTATGCAACCCACTATCTTAAGACACTTTAAAACTGTTTTACGTCCGTGACACCTCAGGTCCTGTTGAAAACCAGCGTCAGGCACTAGTTGTCTGGCATCTAAGCTGAACTGGACCTATTTGGCGCAGCCGTGGGGCGCACACTTCATTTCTTTTCTTTTTTTTCCGTTGTTACTTTTAGTTTATTTTTTATTTTTATTTTTATTTTGTTGTTTGTTTCGTTTTTGTTGTGTGCCTCTAACTGTAGCCAATAAATGTATTTTCTTTCTTTCTTCTTTCTTTCTTTCAATAAACTGCATGTTAAATGCATTCATGCATTCAGCTCTTGTTTGACGCTACTCGGTGTTCAAAACGGATTTTGCAAGGAAGTCCTTCAAATAAACCTGGCATCACACGGGGTACTTACTCGATTTGAGGCCGTCAGCGCAAAAGTGGCCTAAGCTCAGCATAGTTAGTATGGAGATAATGAGGTTTGAATTTTCATGAATTTAAATTGAATACATAGTAATTATATTATATTTAAATTTAGTTTCCAGGTGTGTTTTATTTAGTTACTATGGTACATTATTTGTGATAAAGAAGATTATTTTGGAAAAGAATCAAAAATTAATATATTTTTGTTGTATAGGCCACCTTTGCATTTAAAGTAACTATACATTTTCCCTAATATCCAGAAGGTTAGGCCAAAAATAAAACGAATATGTAAATGAAATCACCTTTTTATTTTTCAAATTAATAGAAAATGACATTTTAATTTAAACAGTACTTAAATGGAATTTATACTAGTCATCGATAGGTTCATCATTGAAAATAATATCAATTTCAGCTGCTGATGTCTTTAAATCATTGTAAAAACAATGATTTACAGGTGGTATAAAATGTAATAATTCCATTAAATCTTTCTTTTTCTTATCACGTGACATGACCATCAGGATATAAAATGTTTAGGTTCTGGATGAAAACAGAATTGCGTTTCTTCAAATCAACCTCTTCAAAGAGAACATCAATATTATTGGAGTACCTACTTATAAAAAAACTTGAATGGATGCATTTCATGAAACATTAGCCACTCAACTTTACCCTTGTTTACAGAAACTTTTCTGTTTGTTATGTTTCTTTCAAGTGACTGAGTGGAAAAAAAATGATCTTTTGTCATATTAATGATTATGAATGGTCTTGTTTTCCGGGCAGCCAAAATCACTTGATGCCAATCTTGAGGAACATAAATGTTTTTAAAAAACGTTTTTGTTTTTCTACTAGACCGAAATCTTGATCGCAAGTAGTATCTAATCTGTGATCGCAAGACATGTACGAATGTCCACTTACTAAAAATTTGTGGTCAATTTTCTTTGTTGTGAACTCAGGATTGGAAACAATGTATTGGCATAAAACAGCCATTTTAATGTTCTGGCCGCCACATTGGTCAGAGTACATAATCAAATGCTCACACTTTACAATGTTTTTAAGGAAATACACTATGCAAGAACCTATTTCTTGTGGGCCACGAGAAGCTATGCTTTCATCCCACATAAACATATACACATCATTTGTTTTCATATTATGTATACCGAGACAGTATGCCCAGAGTTGACGTTTGTAATAGCATATTCCTGTACTTATTACAGGAGTTGGTAAGGTCTTCATTAGATCAAATGAAATTATACATACATTTACATAAATGTTGCCAGAATGCAAAAGTGGCCTAAGCTCGGTTAGGCCACCTTTACACTGCGTCACAGGCACAAAAATTAGGCGCAAAAGGAATGTTTACAACGCCATCTGCTATCCATGGATGAAACTAGGGATAGGCCGGTTTTGCATGAAAAATTAAAGTATTTTAAATAAATTGCAATAGAAAAGTATGATTATGAAAAATTGTGGGTTAGGCCACTTTTGCGCTGACGGCCTCATTTATGTTGGAACCAAGTCTTACAAGATAAAAAAAAATGCTTTCACGCGATGTGTAATACCACAATCAAGGTATAGCGACATCTATGACGCCACTTACGAACTAAATACAAAATCCTACATCGCGCAAGCAGAATAGTCCGCGCGATTTGAACATATACAACAGTCCGAAATCAAACATCGGGCAGTTACCTTTTTTTTTTTTTTTTTTTTTGTGGGGTGGGAAATCATCCTATGACTTCTCCCACTCTGGGCGGAGCGGGAAGGCGTGTCAGACTCTTACTGACTAAAACCCACCCCTGTTCCTTCCTGCCTTTGAGTGCCCAGGGGCGAGGTAACTCTGTTTCGAATTTATCCTCAACCCCCGGGCAGGCATCGGCCATGACGGGCCCCGTCTCTTGCTGACAACTCTTTGAGGCGCGCGTGGAACACTACGCGCCGTCGACTCTCGGGCCTGGTGCTGATCGGACGGCGAGTTACCCACTACTCGCCGTCCGCAGGCCCGGGTCTACGGTGGCCGGAGATCGTCTCGCGGCGCCGGAAGTCCCCGGCGTCTCCTGAGGCGGCTGCTGCTGAGGGCGTGAGGGCGACTCCGTTGTTGGTGCTCTCTCACGCGTCCCGCCTCCGCCTTCGCGAGCTTTACTGCTTCGCAGAAGGAGGAGACGGCTTCCCATTCCCTCTCGCTCCGTACCATGGCCTGAACTAGGGCAGGGCGCGAGAGGTCGCTGCCGCCTATCGCATCCACGAGGACACGGCGTTGCTCCGCCCAAGCGGGGCAGACCTCCACCGTATGCTCCACCGTGTCCTCGGGGCGATCCGTGCAATGGAAACACCCGAGCGTCACCTCCCGCTTGATCCGAAACAGGAACCTCCCGAAACAACCGTGTCCGGTGAGGACCTGCGTCAGGCGGAAGGTGAGGGCGCCGTGAGGTCTCTCCAGCCAAGCCTCAAAGAGGGGCACCACCGCCGCAATGGTGGCGTGCCCAGCGCGGGGTTGTGACAATCGCTGTCTCCATGTCGCCATGAGATCCTGCCGGAGCTCTGTCCGCCGAGCCGCGAGTTGTCGCGGCAGCGGAGTTTCGCCCCGGCGTTTCGCCTCCTCGCGCTCCTCATAGAGGTTCGCGAGGATTTTTGCCTCCAGATCCCATGGCGATAATCCGGCAAGGAGGCTCGCCGCCTCGCAGGAGATCGTACGGTATCCTGGGATCATTCTGATCGCCATGACCCTTTGGGACGCGTTCAGAAAGCGAGTAGATCGCTTCCTTAGCGAACGCGCCCACACCGGTGCTCCGTAAAGGGCCATGGACCGCACGATCCCCGCGTAGAGCCTCCGGCACGGGCAGTTGCCTGGACCAGACACAACACTCGTCTGGTCGGAGGATCCTCACTTTTCAACGGAGGTTTGCGGGACTTTACACCTTGTTCTACTTACCTCTAAACTGGTGACCCTCGATCATGAACGTCAGCGCAGCCTTCGTGCAGCTACTCCAGCGTGACGTCATCATCAACACTTCTTCGAGCTCTTAAGCAGCGAGTCATACAGCCAGCCAGTACCCACTGCCTCTACGGGTATCCTGACCACCAGAATGTAACGGATGCGCATTCCTGGTCACCAATTTCTGTCTCTTTCATCACCCTCAACCTCATCAGCGAACTGCACTTTCGGCCGATCGAAGATTCGATCCTGGTCAACGCCAGCAATCAAGCCACTACGTCGCACGGCACCGACTCACTGGAACCTGCAGCATCATCCCGACTCACAGGGACAAAACCATCCCGAAACACTAGGGCATCACTACAGACAGTTCCGACTAACCGTGAACTGTCTCTTCCGGTTCTGACTCACTGGAACCGACCCACATCTAAAAAGGGGACAAATGTACAACATATTTTGATTTATTGCAGCTATATTATATTATTATTTCCTTCAATGTAGATCTACCTAAGTTTGTTAAAACAAATCCAAAGTCATTTAATACTATTCTTGTACATATTTTATTTATTTTCTATTATCTTTAGCTTTATTAGCTATATTAGCTTTTATATACTTAGTAAATATTCTAAATAATAACAATCCTTCTACTTGGCGTATTGAAGTATTTTGTATCGAAATTCATAATTATAATTATTTTGTATTATATTTTTAACATAATTTGCATGCCTTCAGGTAGAGAGTGATGAACTAACCTAACAACTATCATAACTACATTTACTAATAAAATGATTTTATTTGATTTCAATAGCTAAAATCTAATTTTTTCATTTTCTAGCTCCAGTGTTATATTTCGCAGCGGTATCGAGTTTTATTTGGTTGAATATTATGTCGTTTGACGTTTGGTGGTCATTAAGGTAATTGAATTTTAATATCTGTACAATTTTTTTGATTTCTTGTCTAGGGTAGTTTCCTAAAACAATCTAATTTGTCCGTCGTCGGTTAGATTATCAAAAAATATTCGATACGTATTTTTATTTGGTCACGTAAACAAAAATTGGTCAAGTGCGAGTCGGACTTCCCACATTTAGGGTTCCGTACTAAATGAGGGAATTTCCAAGAAAAAATCAGATGTATCAATATATTTTTTTAGTAAAATATAGGTAATAATAAACATTATCACCGTTCAGGTTTACACAGTTCAGTTAAAAAGCCACCTTTCAGTTAAAAAAATTGTTAAAAAAGCTGACTTTAGTGGCTTCTAATTTCTTTGTCTCCCACTATTTTTCAAAACCAAAAATATTGTGTTTGTCTGAATGAGCTCTTAACAACGATACCCCATTCGATGGGATAGGTCTTTTTTTTTTTCGCGCCCTCCTTTATCCTTAGGGGAGCTCTCCCCTCAAAAACAAAAAAAAAAACGTTTTGACAATTTGTATATGACTTTTGGATAACAAGATGCTTATACTGTAAAAATTTGGAGACTGTAGCTCCAACCGTTAGGCTGTAAAACAGACGACGAACGGACAGACAGACGGACACGTGAGTGACAGCACTAGGGCTCCGTTTGGACCCTTCGGGTACGGAGGCCTAAAAATGAGGACGATACAGTGCGTTGATATTTCGCGTGACGTTACGTCATGCTACACTTTTTACCACGAAGTGACGTAACAAGCCCCGCCACTTCTGAACTGTGATGCATTTTATCTTTGTCATTTTTTAATGGCATGTATTTAACGGGGCGACAAATTAGTCTAAATTTGGGATTAAAAAATAATTAAAGCAGGTGGCAAACATAATTTAACGTGGCGATAAATTAATCTGAATTAGGGATTAAAAAGATTTAAAGCAGGTAGCAAAAATAGTAACTTGGCAGCTACAGCGAAGACATCGCGTTTTTGTTTTGGTAACTGTCATAAACAAAAAATAAAAACAACATGCTTTTTCACTGAAATGTGCTAACGACAGTTGCGAGTAAGGTAGGTTGACGGAGCCCCGCTACGCGGGGCTCCTATTTCTGTCTACGAGGTTTAAAGGAACCTTACACGAAGGGGATAACGGGGGCTTCGTTTGCTCGTTTTGCTCGCTCACTGTAGTCGCCGTCATCCCCTTCGAACCTAACCTATCCGTGTCGGGGTGCCCTAAGTTACCGAGCTCGCTTCGCTCGCTCTTGGTCAACGTACGTCGCAATGGTGAACTTTCTGGTTAATTTGATGTGTCAAATGATAATAATACTATGTTTGTTATTCCACTGTTAATATTAGTCACCATGTTATTATTTATAGTACCTCACCTACGTTTTTAGTAGCAAATAGTTAGTCTTCCTATAAGTTGTTAGTCGCCTGGAATATTAGCCTTTTTAATGGTTTGGTAATGCAAAAGAATAGGTTTCCAATATTTTTTGATAATCTAACCTAGGTACGGACTAAATAAAATTATTATTTTTATACCCGGGAAATATCCCTTTTTAATTTAGCTTTGTAGATAGCTTACAGTGTTTACCTTTGGCATATTAATAGTTTTCTTTTGTGTCTGGCAGAGGTCATCGTAAGAGGCGTGAAATAAACCGAAGAGGCGAGCGAGTGAAGTTCATGTGGTATTGCCTGTACGCCTGGGGGGTTCCATTTCTGATAACAGCAATCGTCACCACATTGGATAACATAGACCTTTCTGATATAAATATTGTTAAACCACCATTTGACGACTGTTTCGCTTATGGTAAGTAGTGAATTGATAGAGGTAGTAAGTTTAGAGCTTTGCCCACATCTCCCTTACCAGTAATGTGTCGTTTAAGTATTATTTAAGCACAGAACACGCAAAGTAACCACTCAAGAGTGTGTGGTGGGTTTTAGTCAGTTAGAGTCTCACACGCCCTCCAGCTCCACCCGGAGCGGGAGAAGTCATTGGATGATTCCCATCCCCCAAAAAAAAAAAGGTCGTTGGCATATAACTACGTCTTAATTAATTCCGCATGACTCTACCGTAAGATGCTAAAGTAAAGACTACGATGGCGAACCGTTAGTGAATTTGAAATGTTTGGGAATTAACTTAGCCACATAAAAAAAAATCTTATTTTTCAGAAAATAGTGTTCTATTTTACCTTACTATACCAATAGGAGTCATAATTTTCGTTAATATCATATTGTTCTTATTGACTGTTTACAACATATGGATGATAAAGCGCGCTGTTCAAAGATGTGAAGATTCCAGAAGAAGTAAGCGCGACACTAACAGGTAGGTGAACCGAACAAGATAACTTTATAGCATTTGCATTATTTTAGTGCGTCCCCAGCATCGATCACTAATGATTAGTGATCGATGGTCCCCAGCAATCTGATCGCTGGTGTTAGTAAATATTTCATTATTGAAATAATTACTGACCGGAACTGCAAACACTTTTTACCCGACTTCAAAAAAAGGAGGAGGTTCTTAATTGAACTTTTTTTTTTTTTAAATGTGGTGCCTCATAACTATTTACTAGGTAAACCGATTTTGGTATTTTTTTTATTTGAAAGCTGGTGCTTCACATGTGGTCCCATTTAATTCCCATTTGCTGAAGATTTGATGAAGAACTTCGGAGATACACAATGGAACTCTTCAATAAATGATAGCAAACCTTCCAGAATTGCTGCAACCGCATGTCTGTATATTGTTTTCTCCACTTCATAACATTACATCACGCTGATACGCTCTGAAGGGGTATACAGATGCCCGGGGGTGGAGGATTGCCCGGGGGTGGAGGATAAATTCGAAAGAGTTACCTCGCCCCCGGGCACTCGAGGCAGGGAGGAACAGGGGTGGGTTTTAGTCAGTAAGAGTCTGACACACCCTTCCGCTCCACCCTAGAGCGGAAGAAGTCATAGGATGATTTCCCAAAAAAAAAAAAAAAAGAAAAAAAAAAGGGGTATACAGATTTGTACAGTTCATCCTGATACACCCTAATTTCACCAACTATGTTCAAATTCCCTATTTTTGGGGCTATCAATTCAGTCATAACTTTACTATTAATTTAGTTTTAGAATGGGGTACAGCAACTAAAAACACCGACTTCCGAAATTAAAGTTATTTTGCATTTTTTAGTATTATACCTATAAGGAAGTCGGTTGTATTTTTTTTTTAAGTTTTTTTTTTTTATAGGTTGAAATCATCTAATGACTTTTCCCGCTGTGGGTGGACCGGGTATCAGACTCTTACTGACTAAAACCCACCCTTATTCCTTCAGTTTCCTGTGCCAAGCGCCACGGTGACTCTCTTTTGAATTTATCCGTAACCGCAGGGAAGACGGGAAATTCAGGCATCGGCCCTAGCCCGTCCACCCAAACCGGGAGAAGTCATTGGATGATTTCCTATGCCCACAAAAAAAAACGGTCAAGAGAGTGTTTGAAAGAGTTAATGCGACCCTGGCACGCACAGCCAACTGAAGGAACACGGCTGGGTTTAGCCAGTCTGACACGTCGTCCCGCTACCCAAAGCGATTTACTGGTACCCAGGCCTGCGGACGGCGAGTAATGGGTAGCTCGGCGTCCGATCAGCACCAGGCCCGAGAGTCGACGGCGCGTAGTGTTCCACGCGCGCCTCATAGAGATGTTGTCAGCCACCACTGACGGAGCCCATCGTAGCCGGTGCCTGCATCCCTAGGGGTTTTTTTTTTTAGGGGTAGCGAATAAATTCTGAAAATGAGTTACCGCACCGAACAGGGGTGGGTTTTAGACAATAAGAGTCTGACACGCCCTCCCGCTCCACCCAGAGCGGCAGAAGTCATTGGATGATTTCCCATAACCCAAAAAAAAAAGTGATTTACTGGTGATTTCCAAAAAGTTGTTTCGTTATATTTAAAGGTTTCTTTGTTCGTACTTGATAGCAGAAAGAATCAATCACAGTCATATAGATTTTGAGTTACATCAAGCAAAGTTTCTATAGATGTAGATAGATAGAAAAACACCCTAAACTGGCTCAGTGTATTCTACTTTTTTATGTTTATTTCCAAGGTAATGTGTGAACGTGCATGAAAATGGTGTAACCGTGTTGCAGACTTTTTTTTTCAAAAATGCGAAGCTCAGTACCAATCTTGGAATTGGAAACATGGACCTATTGTTCGCTGTCTGTTTCACGTAAACCACGATACCTCGCCCAATTTTACACCATTTCTCTGATTTCTATTTCTTTAGTGTGCAATAAAAACTAAAAATTTCAATTGCTTTTAGATTCATCACATACATCAAGTTATCTGTGGTCATGGGGGTTAGTTGGTGTTTGGAGCTCCTTCCTTCTGATACGAATTTATTGGTGTTCGTTCTGAGCTCTATTTGGAACGTACTCATCGGAGTTGTTATTTTCTTTGTGTTTATCTTCAATAAACAAATACTCATCAAGCTGTGCAAGAGGTGAGTTTTTTTTTTCTTTTTTTTTTCATGGTGAATTGTACAGGGTGTAACAGAAAGGTGTGGTCCTATTTAACCGACTTTTTTTTTCTTTTTTTTTATGTATGTCCGCGCATTTCGCCGTCAGTTGTGGACCGATTTTCAATTCAAATTTCTTTTTTATCCGAAAGAATATACGCCCGAGGTGGTCCCATATATTTTTTATCGAAATTGCTTTAGCGCTTTTTGAGAAACTGAACAAAAACGAAAAATACGCATATCTTGATGACGTTTTTGTGTTCTCCAAATGTTTAAATTCGACGTTCCATGTTATTGGGTTTTTAGTTCTGGGGTATAACAACTAAAAAGCGAAAAATAAAAACTTTTTTACAAAAAAAAACAATCGAAGAAATAAAATACAAACACCGACTGCCGAAATTAAAGTTATTTTTAAATTTTTAGTGTATTTTTTTTTTGGAAGTCGGTTGTTTTTTTTGTAAAAAAGTTTTTTTTTAAAACTGCTCCTGCCCATCATAATGAACCACTTTCTTCAAGGATGTCATGGTAAACTTGAGTGGTGTCAAGGGACACCCGGATGGAACGAAGTTCCTTTCGATTAATTAGTGAAGGAATTGTAATATAATTTTATTTTTTTTAAGTTATAATATTTTTTTTATTATTAACAAATATATTGTAATATTAACCGCACTGCCGACTCATAGTCTTATGTAAAAATGCTATTACGCACAGACTCAAAAAAAAAAGTGTGTGTGTACTTATGTACGCACGTAAGAAGTTATACTTCATCATCTCATCTCATCTCATCTCATTTCATCTCATCTCATCTCATCTCATCTCATCTCAACCCCATCATCTCGCGAACGCGCGATAAGGAACTAGGTTCCAAAAAAAAATTAACAACAACTATAGAAAAAAGTGTCGTTACAACTTTTGGTCTTAATCAAAAAGTGTCGTTACAACTTTTGGTCTTAATTTTTTCCGTCTAGCCCCCTTTCGCAACGCGCGATAAGGAACTTCGTTCCAAAACTTCGTTCCAAAACTTGCTCTTCCCATACTGATTTTGATCAGCTGATGATAACTTTGTACCTACGGAAAGTTATTTTTTTAATTTGGGAATTTTCTGTGACTTTCTTAGAGAAAGTTGTTCATTTCGACGGGATACCGGCAATTGTACTGAGGACTTGTGCGCCTGAGTTGTCTCCGATCTTGACACGCCTATATCGCCTTTCGTTTGAGACTGGAAAAGTGCCGATGGCTTGGAAGCAAGCTAACGTGCAACCCGTACCCAAGAAGGGTAGTCGAGCTGACCCAGCAAATTACAGGCCCATCTCGGTAACTTCCGTTCTCTGTAAGAGTATGGAACGTATACTGAATGGTAAACTCCTAGCATACCTAGAAGCTAACGATATCCTAAGTGACCGACAATACGCTTCCGCCGAAATCGGTCAACAGGAGATCTTCTAGCGTATGCCATTCACATCTGGAGTGAGGCCATCGACAAACAAGGGGAAGCCCTTGCGGTCTCCCTTGATATCTCGAAGGCCTTCGACCGGGTCTGGCACGACAGCTTAATTGGCAAGCTTCCTTCCTTCGGTCTGCCCGCTGGATTGTGTGATTGGATAGCTGATTTCCTGAGGGATCGGTCTATCCGAGTAGTGATAGATGGCTGCTCGTCCGGACTGCTGGCTATTAATGCCGGTGTTCCTCAGGGGTCGGTGCTCTCGGCAACATTGTTTTTGCTGCATATTAACGATCTGCTAAAACCCGGTACCTTTGGGTATGCAGACGACAGCACTGTTGCCGAGAGATACGTGCCGGACGCACGAGTTAGTGGGTCTCAGGTCCGGTCTCTCCGAGAGGCTATGGTTGGGCGCTTGAACTTGTCCTTGCAGGCTGTCTCAGAATGGGGCGATGCCAATCTGGTTGAGTTCAATGCTGCTAAGACCCAGGCGTGTCTTTTTTCTGCTAAAAGGAGCCAATTTCACCCGGCTCCATCTTTCCGAGGTGTAACCGTGCCGATAACCGACCGACTTGGTCTTCTTGGTGTTACTTTAACATCTACCCTCAATTTTGGTCCCTTCATAGAGGCTAAGGCTCAAGTGGCTGCCAAAAAGTTGGGGGTCCTCGCGAAGGTGAGACGATACTTCACGCCGGAACAGCTGCTCCAACTCTATCAAGCGCAAGTCCGATCGTGTATGGAGTACTGCTCTCATCTTTGGGACGGATCTGCAAGATACCAGCTTGATGCCCTTGAGTCAATTGAGAAACGAGCCAAGAGGATCATCGGCAATGATAGACTCGTTGAGTCAAAACTCCAAAGTCTTGAACATAGACGCCGAGTTGCTAGCCTGTCGGTTTTCTATCGATTACATTTTGGGGAGTGTGCGACGGAATTGCATGATTTGATTCCGCCAAGCCCGTTTCATCTAAGGACCACAAGACGTACGGCGAAGTGCCACCGGTTCATGGTGGACATCCCATCCATACGCACAAAGCGTTTTGAGAAAACATTCATTGCACGTACAGCTAGAGAGTGGAATTCTCTACCGGAGTCTGTGTTTCTTGTAAGATACAACCTGGGAGTCTTTAAGTCAAGAGTGAATAGGTTACTTCTAGGCAAGCGTGCTCCATCTTCGACCGCATCATCGCTTAACATCAGGTGAGATAGTGGTCAAACGCGAGCCTATCAAACATAAAAAAAAAAAAAAAAAAAAAAAAAATTCCATAGACAGAAGCAATTTTTAAAATACGACCACACGCTTTCATTACACTCTATATGTTGGTTTTCAAGCCTCGTGATTTATCATAGATATGTACCCCGTACGAACAGTTTAAGGGGTTGAACCATTAGATTGCAAGTTACTCGTATAAGAACGGACGTGTATAAGTTGGGAATTGGCTATGGATAAATTCTAGAGAGGAGGAAAATATGGTTTCCACTTTTGTTCCGTCGCAGTGTACTTACTGCTATGTAAATAACATATAATTATTCTGTGAGCATACCATCAAAATAGCTCTAGAAGCAGGTATATTTTTTAAAATCAAAGTCTCCTCTGTACTTAATCGCCCACAGTAATGAAGAAGTAACCCAAGTCTTGTCTTGCTTGTAGCTAAATAGAATCTCATGAAACATTTTGAAGCACCTACTAAATCCTAGCTGTCCTTCTGCTCGCAAATTACAAAGTTATGCTAATAACATCATAATTATTATTGTGATGAATAGACATCGGATTATATATAATCCATTTGCATTTGTATATGCAAACATGTAAATTCATGTAACGCTATTTATTTAGCCTTCTTGCATATTTTTGTAGTTTTATTGATAGCGATTATTCAACCGGCAAGTTTGTCTGAAGAAATTTCTTCAGAAATTGTCCTTTCAAGTTCTGTTCTCAGTAACGTCAGTCGACGTAGAGAAATAATTTTCAGCCAACTAATATTAAAAAAATAAAAAATTGACATAGTTTGCTCTAGAAAATCTTGAAAAATATTTGGTGTTGTGAGTATATTGTCACATTAATTACAACAAACAATAAAAAAAATTCACCAACCCACTAACATAAATATCGAATTCTTGTCCTCATCTTCTGGATCTGCATTGTGTTCTCTCACGAGAAGCTTTATTTGTGGCTTTCTATTTAATATTGCTAATTTCTATATTTCATTCTAATATTCCAGTGTTTTTATGTTGGACCATGATTTCGAACCACTTGTATCTTGCATCCTTATAGATCCATCCTGTGAACACGAAAGTTTTAGTTACATGGCATGACCTTCTACTTAATAAAAACCTGATACCTAACACCGGTAAATTATGAAAACCGTTAGTTTATTAAAAACCACGCTGAATTGTATCCTTTTTAGGGTTCCGTACCCGAAGGGTAACCAACGGGACCCTATTACTATGCCTCCGCTGATCGTTCGTCTGTCAGCGGGCTGTATCTCACGATCCGTAATAGCTACACAGTTTTATTTATTTATTTATTTATAGAAGGTAGCTTCACAGCTGACAATAAGTAAACATAAATTGAATAATTCTAAACAATACGCCAATTACGATTCCCGATCGATCACGTCGACCGAACCGGACGTCGTTCGGTTTCGATTTTTTTTATTTTCAGTTTATGGTACGGAACCCCTCGTGTGCGAGTCCAACTCGCCCTTGGCCGGTTTTTTAGTGCATATTTGCATGCATATTTTGGTATTTTAATAATGCATATAATCCGATGTCTAGTGATGTATTACAGTTTATTCTATCAGATTTGTTCCTATGGAAATTGTCGAAATCACGCCACATCCAGTATTGGCGAACAACAAAACCAGTCATTTGTAGATTATTAAACTTGGTCTTTCCTTCCGCAGGTTCAACATAAAGAATAATTTCATCAAAGGTTTACAGGCATCCCAAAGCAACACAAGTAGAAGTACCAAAAATACGAGAGAAAAATAAAGGAAAAATAAACTTTGCATTATTTTGTCAATACTTTAGCAATGACAGCCCCTCTAGTCGTAATAATTTTCTATCATCGTTTACGCTAACGCTTAGTAAAAAATGTATGGCAATGACATTACCTGCGATAAGTCACGTGACACTTATCTACGCAGGCATTGTCATCGCCATACATTTTATACTAAGCGTTAGCGTGAACGGTATTAGAAAAGTAATATGGCCAGGGGGGCTGATTAGGTAATGCACTGCGGATACTACTCTTATTATCTAGAAACTACAATAGAACAAAAAATTGAGTTGATCATTGCCTCGATAGACAAGTAATTGCTCTGGCAAAATAACTAGGCACTTGGTTATAGTGTGATTTACCTGGGAGTCACACAGAAAAATTGGAACTATGAAGAAACATTGAATTTAGCACCAAAACCCAGAAAATTGTAACGGTATTATAGAAACTTTTGTTAAGATAGTCTCGATCTTTTTAGTCTGAAATTCAGCATATACCGAAAGTTGGGTAAATCACTTATGTCCGATAACATGATCGATTTATCACAAGATTTCATTGTGGCGTCATAGATGTCGCTACACATATGTCACCACATATGAACTAAATACACCAATTCTGCATCGAACAAACAAAGTTCTTCGCGCGATTTGAACTTTTTTTTTGTATAAAAAACGTTGCCCTACTCTAGGAATATTCCTGTATCGTGGGTGCGTTCACAAACATGTAAATTCACATACACAAGACACCCAGACCCGGAACAACTATCTGCAGGTCATACAAATATTTGTTCCGTGCGGGGATCGAACCCGCGACACGCAGCGCAGCAGCTGAACGCTCAATCACTGCGCCAACCGTGCCGTCAAATATATATGTATAATATAAATAATACAACAGTACAAGGCGCGCCGCGACTTATAAATTGTAGGTCGTGAGTTCAGACCCAGGCAGGCGCTTTACTTTTTGTAAATTATTTCATTACCACTGCTCTCAAAACGGTGAAGGAAAACATCGTGAGGAAACCGGCATGTCCCAGAACCAAAACTTCGAAGACATGTGACATCCACCAATCCGCACTGGGCCCGCGTGGTGGATTACGGCCCACACCCTCTCACAGAGAGCCCCAGCAGTGGCGACAATAAAAGGCTGATGATGAACAACAGTCCGAAATCACCAGACCAGACAGTACCGTCTGGTCGAAGGATCTTCCTTTTCAACGAAGGTTTCCGTGACTTTACTTTGACATGTCATTGAATAAGTCGCATTTAATTTTTAACCGACTTCGAAAAAGGAGGAGGTTCTATGTTCGACTGTATGTATGTTTTTTTTTTCATGTATGTCCACCGATTTCTCTGCTGCTTCAGCGCTTTTTGAAAAACTGAACAAAAACGAAAAATACGTATACATAGATGACGTTTTTTCTCCAATTACGAGTATGTTTAAATGCCACGTTCCATGTTATTGGGGTTTTTAGTTCTTGGGTATAACAACTAAAAAGTGAAAAATAAAAAACTTTTTTTTACTTGAACGTACAAGTAGTCAATCATTTATTTTACTTACATTGACAGGTACTCGTTACTCATATATAATATAATGTGCTATGTTGTATGTTTTCAATGAGGAAATCATCGCTCGCACTTAGCTGATGGTACATGTGTACTTATTACTCGACTGCCCCAAAAAAAAGGTAATGTTTTTTCTTCGTATTGTTACATAGACGCAATGCTGATTCGCAGGTCGCAGCACAAAGTTGTTTGTTAAAAAACCGGCCAAGAGCGAGTGAGAGCACGCAAAGGGTTCCGAACGAATCATATTTTGCAAAATGTTATTTTAAAACCATATACTCGAGGTAGCGGTCAAATTCTTAACTTGAGTTACCGCACCCCTGGGCATTTAGGCAGGGAAGGAACAGGGGTGGGACTTAGTCAGTTAGAGTCTGACACCCCTCATTTGATGATTTCCCACCACACAAAAAAAAAATACCTCATAGATTTTCCTGTAATCTAGATAAAGAACTATTTTTAGAGATTTTTTTTAAATAAGCGAAGGACTGTTTGATTTTAGTTCATTTTCGATATATTTACGAGTTGTATTCTATTTAATATTGTTAACCTATAGCTGACCCTATTGATTTTGGCTTTGTCCATTTGGTGAAGTCAAATGCTTATTATACGTAATCGATTGGGGCATAGTTTGTTTTACTCGATTCCAGGTATTCAGTTCATACATTTATTTATTTATTCAAACTTCATGCGACACAAATGTACAAAGGCGAACTTAATGCCTTAGGCATTCTCTACCAGTCAACCAAGGATGGTGGAGAGATACGAGTAACATGGCAGGTGCATAAACTGAAAAAAAATATTACTAAAAAGAAAATGGTTACGATAGTATATATACAGGGAGTAACAAGACACATCACAGAGCCGTTAACTACGCATACTGTACGTCTAACAAAGTAGTTTAGCGCATAAATTATTGCTGGGAAACGACTGTTTTATTGCGCGCAATGTAACGCAAATCCAGGCAAGTGGAGTTAAATCCTGCCCCCTCGCTCTAAGCCACGTAGGTACTTGTCAGATAAGTTTAATATTCATTGCGTTTTTGTAACTGCAAATGCGTAATTTCGAAATTTCGAAAAAAAAAATCGAAATAAGTTTAGTAATAACACTTAGAATTCATTTTCGTAAAAAAGTTTTTAAAAAAATAGCGACTTTGACCTTCAATATCTCCAGAACCAGTGGATTCCCAGGTATGTTCTAGTGGAAAAATGTGATCCAAATAATAGGTAGAATATGTTGCTTTTGGCTTTGGAAACTGTCTTTTTACACCCGAAATACAGCATGTAACAAAAACCCTTCCGATCCAATTAAGGCGTATTCCTGGTTTAAAATACGTACTAGAAAAAGTTGTAAAAAAAATGTAACTCATAAAAACCAACAGTTATTTTGGTTTTTCTGTAATATATGCGAAATTTAACACTAAATATGGCAAATTTTCATAAGTTGACAACACTCCACCGGCCGGCGAAATCTTTTCATTTTAACCTACTTTTATTTCAAACGATACCGCCCTGCACTAGCCGCGCTGTAGGCACTCTGTCTCGCTCAGGCGGCGTCTTTAAAACGAAACAGTAGGTGAACTTTGTCGAGTGCTCAGTGTTGCCTTTGATGAGTTTTTCTTCTATTTTTAAATTAATTAGTTTCATTGGGGAAAAATAATTATCTCGTATCCATTAAATGATTACGTATATGTGTACGCAGTACGATACCAAGTAATACCCTTCAGGATCGGACAGGGTTTTTGTTACATGCTGTATAGTTAAAATAAACATATAAAATACCTACATATATAAAAATAATATATATAAAGTTAGAGATAAGGATTTTGAGACGACTCTTTTACGTGTTAAGAATTCCGCAACTTTCGCTTACATGCATACTGACTGGTGGCCATCCTGATATTGAGGGGAAGCGCATTCCACAGAAGGATGGACTGTATATGAAAGGAAGAATGAATAAAATTAGAAGTATGAAAAGGACAAAGCAGTAAGAGATTGTTAGCAGAACGCAAATTCCTGGCGTATGTAGAGCAAAGATACTGAAAGTGAGATATAAGATAAGAGGGAGGGGTGGTGATATTCTCAGTCATGTCCTTTCATTTTTGCCATCATTATATTTGGCCGGAAGTTTTTTTTTTTCAAACTGTACCGTACGACATATCAAAGATCTCAAATGTGTTTTCTTTTCATAGTTTTAAAATAAATAGTTTTAATGTTTGATAATTCATATTTTTAATAGTTTTAAGGTAATGTTTTAATTTTATTTACGAATTAATGTGATCAAGAATACCAAAGTTTAGAAAATGGCGAAGAAGCATTTTATATGTAATATTATTTGTGATGATTGTAAGTAGGTACACTGATGGCCTTTAATATATTTTCTCTTGTTCCGTCCAACCTAAGATTGTCAGGAAGTGATTCCTCCGTGCGATAGGATCGCCCATTGTACACGATGACATGTTTTATAAATCTGTCTTGTGCTTATAGTAAGGTTTCCAATTTCATTTCAATTCATTTATTCATAATAATTAACATTGTGTTGAAAATTACATACAAATATAATTACATGGAGAAACAAATACAATTGAAAGACTAATTAAAATACTGATCCGGTTAATTAATAATGTGCTTATAATTAAATCTTATGTCAAATCAATGTCAGATAAAAGGTATACTTTCAAATATAATGTCAATGATTAATCGCACAAAATCAATGTCCACGTAACTTAGTGCTATATTCGAAAAATTATACAATTGAAAGCTGTTCACTGCTTTTGTTCTATCTTTTATTATCTAGTATCTATCTTTTAATATCTGACATAAATTTCGATACTGAATGCAAGAAGGTTTTTAATTTATTTGAGCAAAGCTTTGCTATGTTAAAATCATTTAACTCGGAATCCCGTTTCACACAACACTTACACACCACACACACGCACACACACTTACCCAAACATCTTATCTTTTTTTTTGTTATATTTTTGTTTTTTATTATAAGTAACACAATTTTAAGTTTAGTTTTAACCTAACTTTGATGTATTTTTTTATAAATTTGATTTTTATTTAGCTATTTATAAACTCTTTTTAATTAATGACAAATAGCTCTATGTAACACAGCTTCGTTCCAAAGATACAGGCGGCGCCTAATTTGGGGACCACTGTAAGAAAATGTCATTACTAAAAGTTACAGACTGACTTAGCTAATATAATTTTAAGGTTATAATTGAAACAAAGGCTCATTATATAAAATAAATAAATAATTCGCTTTATATTAAATATTTTTAAAGAAAAAAAAATCTAATAATAAAGTGCTTGTAAAATGGACTCGTTTTACTTTCATTTTAATTTTTACAGTATTGACATGACATCTAAGAACCGCCATATACGGACTGCTTGGAGCAGTCAGTGCCATTATTATACTCTTTGGTCAGTGCCCACTGCTTCAAGCATTAGTTTCAATAAAATATCAACAATTGACGATCAAGCAGTTCATTTGTTTCTTAGCTAAAAAATTTCTGACTGCTCCAAGCAGTCCGTCTATGGAGGCCCAAAGAGTATAATAATAATACGGGACATGAAGGCCCCAACAGCAACACGACTGCTCTCACCCAGTTAGTATCAACTGCTCTAAGCAGTCCGTCTATGACGGGCCTAAGGAGGTCGCGTAAAATGCGAGCCTTGTCAGCAGACAGGCTGCTCGGTCAAAAATACTTCTAAAGGGTGATGCAAATCTCGAATAGTATTTTAAATAGAATGAATAATGTTTATTTGTTTTTTTATAGTAGTCTGTTACGAGCCGTCGAGGTAAACAGTTTGATTTCATAATAGACTAGTGACCCGCCCCGGTTTCACACGGGTACAAATTATACACACACACAATCCTCGTTTATCGGTCTTTCTTTTATTGAAAACCGCATAAAAATTCGTGGCATAGTTTAACGTGTAACTCCTCCGTTAGCGGAGAAGCAGACAGACACGGAAAGCGACTTTGATTTATACTATGTGGGGTTAGAGAAGATTATAAAGTTTAGCGGATCAGTGTTTCTTTTTTTACACACCAGAACCACACCCAAGAAGAACACACCACTGACTCTTAAAATGTGTGTGTGTGTGTGTGTGTGTGTGTGTGTGTGTGTGTGTGTGTGTGTGTGGCAAGACTATTCAAATGTTAATATGAAGCTGTTGTAATAAAATAATACGAGCACCTCGGTCAATCAAGATCTTCTTCTTGGGTCTTTAAGTCAAGAGTGAATAGGTTACTTCTAGGCAAGCGTGCTCCATCTTCGACCACATCATCGCTTACCATCAGGTGAGATAGTGGTCAAACGCGTGCCTATCAACTATTAAAAAATATATAAAATAAATAAATAAAAAACAATCATCCAATCATGAAACGTGAAATGAATAAATTGTTTGTATAATACAGAAGGTAATTCAACGAGAACTCTTGTTGAAATAGGTACGTTCCAGTGTCCCGCCAAGGCTTTTGGTGCTGCTAAAAATCGAATGTCACAGGATTATTATAAACCAAATGTAAGATAAGGCATCATCTTCCTGCCCTTATCCCATGTTACTTGGGGTCGGCGCAACACGTTTTCTTCTTCCATTCTGTCCTGTCAGCCGGCACGCTATCACTAACTCCCTTTTCTTTCATATCACTCCTCACACGATCCATCTCTCTTTGGCCTCCCTCTCCCACTTCTTCCATCTACATTTATATTCATTACTCTTTTAGTTGCATGTGTTTCATCCCTCCTCTTCACATGACCATACCAAGATAAGCGGCTCCCTTTCAACTTTTCTGTCATTTCTCACTTTATCCATTCTCGTTACTCCACACATCCATCTCAACATTCTGTAGATAAGTATAAATAATTATACGGAATTCTCATTATTTTGTGCATTGATCATTTAATTGATAATCTTTATCTATCATTGACTTATCGAGAAAAAAGAGTATACAATTTTATTCAAATTCTGCAATTTTCCAGTGACAAATATATCGTGACTTTGGTTGCATTAGTGTTATGCATTTTCTGAAAATAGACGAATGTACCTTACCTGTAAATGGACACGCACTATTTACGTCATCGAACGGGCAGAGGATTCCAAAAATAGACTAGGTATTCACTCACAACCAAAGATTTATTATTATTATTATTTATAAGCTAGCGTTTGACCGCGCGAACTTAGAGCACCCCGACATGATTCCTTTAAACTTTGTGCGGGGCTGCGTCAACTTTTCTTACTTACGACCATCGTTACACATCGCCGGCTGAACATCCAGCATTGTTTAGAATGTAGAAAAAGTAAAGAATAAATAATATTTCAGTTCCGCCTGGGCCAAAAAAAAAACATATATTAAAAAGTTAAGTTAAAAGAGATACGTTCACTGTCTTCCACGCTATAATGGTGTAGCATCCGTTGTTGAATGCAAAAATTTGCTACTTTCTTTAAAATTTTGCGCTTTAACGAACTTTAGTGGGTTGTCACAAGCCATCTGTCGAAACCTACCATCAGTTAAAATTTTCAGTAATCAGCACCCCGATGGGTCCTCTTTTTCACTCGATAGTGAAAAAGGGGAAAACGATAATATCTCTTCCGATTTAACAACTTGAAACTTAGTCTAAATAGTTACCTATCTAGAATATAATAGAAATAGTAACGTTTAAGTTAACTAGACTACCCCTAGACTACTTAAAAGGGGGTAGACGGAGTGCTGAATGTGTTGGGAAAAATCTAACAATGTAATGTAATGACGCTGAAGCTGCAATTTTATATTCCTGACGGAAAACCCCACAGTTTTCCTGACCTGAATATCGGACCCAGAAACCCGCACAACAGTTGCGACGTCATCTCCTTATCTTCTAGGTTTCAAACACTAAGTAAAAATATTCAAAAAATTATGGAAACGTTCCAAATAATGTTTTGAAACTTAATAAGTTATCGAATGAAAGGTTGTGCCACAGTTACACTGACACATAAAGCCCACTTCATTCTATGCGAAATTATGAATACCTGAGCACAGAAAACGTTTTGGGAACACATTGAACACAGATCCAGATCCAAAACCCTGAAGCTTTCGGAGTTTTGGATCTGGATCTGTGCTGGACGGAGCGTAAACTTCATTAGTCGAGACCTTTCCAGCTTGATATTTATATTCAACTAGCTTCCGCCCGCGGTTTCGCTCGCGTAAAAATTTAATTATAAATTTGAGTGATATTTTCAGAGAGTAGCACGTTAAAAACACTGTAGGAATCAAAATCCAAAGTACTAATATGAATATTAAGCTGTGAGCAGTAGTAATAATATTAGGCTGAGAGCCAGAACTTTTTGAAAGTTCAACATAAAGACAGTCCCAAAACTCCCGCCCCTTTTATTCTAAATCACTGTCTCAATTCCGTACTATGAAGTCAAATCAACGAGGGTTGACTTGACTTCATAGTACAGAATGATATGAACTATGAAGTCAAAACTATGAACGATTGAAATTCGTGCGCACACCTGCCCAAACTTACACGCAAGCTGTGGCGATCAACAATTGGAAAATACCTCTATTATCAAATATCTTGGAGTCATTCTTGATAGCAACTTGAAATGGAAGCAACATATTGCTTCAACTGTAGCTCGTATGAGAAAACTCATACATATTTTTAAAAAGCTACGTGGCGTGGCCGATTTTGGTTGTTTTTTGGCCATCTACTTTGCGCTCGCTCAGTCTCTTCTAGGGTATTGCCTAACGGTCTGGGGTGGTGCCGGTAAAACAGTGATGCTACGAGTCGAACGAGCACAGAGAGCTGTCCTGAAGGTACTGGCAAGAAAACCGATCCGATATTCGACATCCTCTCTTTATACCCTCTGCCAGGTCCTCACCGTCAGACGAATAGGGTTTGTAACACTGAGTCTCGTAGTACCGTCGCTGCAAGTCGTCATTACAAACACAGAAGTTCTAAAATCTACAACAAATTAAACAAAAGCTTACACACTAAACAAGAGCAAAAACAAAATGAAACTTGACTCCTGGTTATAACCACAAAATTATGATGAAACAGAGAAACTCGCGGAAGTGTAAATACTCGTCACTCCTCACACACCCTCACTAAAACCATAGACATAACACACATGTCACAAACACCCCAAACACCCTTTGCACTCTCTCATCATCATCACTCCTCATTAACACTCACATACACTCCCATTTACCCTACACTCACCACATTAACTCAACTTCAAAATACATCCCAAATCATATATCCTGTACTGTTTATTCTAATCTTTTTTTTTTTGTTTATATTAGTTAATTTGACTTAAAACCTATTGGGTACCTTTTGCATGGAGCATCGTTCCATTCTGTATCTGGAGAAGGGCGTTGTTAGCTGAGCTACAGTTTACAACTTTTGCAGTTATCATTGTTTTCGTTGCATCGTTTTATCGTCTTACTCTTGTGGTATTGTGCCGAAAAAAATTTTTTTTTTTATCTATCTTTCTTCCGGGTAGAAAATGTTTAATCAAAAACCTGTTAATCAGTGTTTAAGCTAATCACATGGTTGTTTTTTAACCGGCTTCAAAAAAAGACGTTCTTTATTCGATCCGTATGTACGAGTATGTATGTATCTTGTTTGTCCGCGATTTTCTCGAAAACTTTTTCGTTTTCGATATTCAAATGCATATTTTTCAAGGAAAGTTTTGGTATTTATAATACATTAGGATCTGATGAAGATCTTTGGAGATAGACAGTGCAACTCTTCAATGACTAACAACAAATGACATGCGATTACTGCGATCGTTTGTCTATGTATTGTTAACACAATTTAATGGGGAACCATAACTAAAATGTGTAAAATAAAAACTTTTTTACAAAAAACAGAACAAACTTCTAACAAAAATTTAAAAATGTACAAAATAACTTTTAAGTCGGGTTTTGTCTTCGTTTTTTGACACCGACTGCCGAAATTAAAATATTTTTTGGAAAAAAGTTTTTTTTTAATAAATAAGGCCATTTAATAAATAAGGTCATTTAATAAATAAGGCCATTTGTACATTGATGTGTAATTTCTATAAATAATACTTTAAGGATTTTCTCTTTCGTTTGAGAGACACCTTCAATCTCCCCTCTAGGAAATACAGGCAAGATCTTGTTAACGCAAACTTTCCAATTAACTTTATTCCTCCACATTAATTTAGCCCACACCTGTGACGTCCTTGGCAAGTTAAACAAGTTGTCACCACGTTATCACCTGATTAGCACTTTGCAAATTAGTTTGTAGTTCAGGGCTTGGCCGCCAAGGGGTGCTGGGCGGTGAAGGCGGGCGGCTCGCCGGTTTCAGGCAGGTTTGGGCGGCAGATCGCGGGCAAAGATTACGTGGGTTTGGAGAGGAGACGTCTTGTGCTTGTAATAAATTGCTAGAATATGTTTTGGGTTCCAAACTTGGATTAGTTGCACAAAATCTTACTCTAGGAAAATAGGATATGCGATTTCTTAATGTATTTAATAAACCAGTCAATTTCTAATTTCTCTCTGATTGTTAATAAAATAATCTAATAAAAAAAAAATTGTTGGATATTGTTAATCCATTAAATAATAAACAATACAATGTTTTCACCAAAAAATAAATCATTGCTTCATATGTTCGAAAAATTTGTCTGCTCAGCAACTTCAATAATGCAATTAATGATGTTGAAATCTTTAAAATAAAAACCATTGCTACTGATAGTGTGTTATGCAATTACCCCGCTCGTCATCATCAGACTTTCAGAATTTTATTGATCATGTGGAAGCTCCCGTGCTCAATTAGATAAATGTTGAAAGCAGGTCATCCTAACAATTTCTGTTATAGAGAACCGATAAACACTTACCTGGTCATCATCAGACCTTCCAAATGTATCGTGTAGTAGCACCGGTGCTCAGTTAGATAAATGTTGAAAGCTAGGTCATCCTAACTGTTTCCGTTATTGAGAACCGATAAGCACTTAACTGGTCATCATCAGATCTTCAGATTTTATCATGTGGTAGCACCCGTGCTCAATAAGATAAATGTTGAAAGCTAGGTCACCCTAACTATTTCCGTTATTGAGAACAGATAAGCACTTACCTGGTCATCATCAGACCTTCAGAATGAATCATGTGGAAACACTCGTGCTCAATTAGAAAAACCTTGAAAGCTAGATCATCCTATTTATGTTATTGAGAACTGATAAGCGCTTATCTGGTCATCATCAGACCTTTACAATGTATCATGTGGTAGTACCTGTGCTCAATTAGATTAATGTTGAAAGCTAGGTCACTCTAACTATTTCCGTTATTGAGAACCGATTAGCACTTCTCTGGTCATCATCAGACTTCAGAATGTATCATGTGGAAACACCCGTGCTCAATTTATTAGAAAAATCTTGAAAGTTAGGTCATCCTATTTCCGTTTTCACACAAACCGGTTTTTCCCTTTTCACTCCGATAGGGGTTGACTATGAAAAAAATTTTGGACCCGTTAAAATTACTTTACTTTCAGACGGTTTATACCAATTTTCGAGTTAACTGAAGCAAGCAAAAAATGATTCCCTAGTTTCAACACCCGTTTTCACCCCTATAAGGGGCGATTTTCGGAAAATTCAAAAATACATCATTCTTATTTTTTAATCTAGATTATTCGTGCCGAGTTTTAACTTTATCGGACCAAGCGTTAAGATTCTACCATACAAACTTTAACAGCCTTTAAACCCCCATTTGAGGGTAGTTTGGACAAACTAATTAGGTCAAATCTTTTTATTTACTTAGAGACACGTTTCTGCTTTGAAACTTTCAAGTTTTAAAACCCAAGCAGTAAGATTTTCATACAAACTTCCAACCCCTATCGACGGCGACCCTAAATGCGTAAACCCTTTAGGGTCGCCGTAAAAGGGGTGTAATTTCCGAAAATCCTTCCTTAGTGGATGCCCACACTGTATAAGGTATCTATGCGCAAAATTTCAAGTCTCTAGGTCCAGCGGTTTGGACTATGCGTTGATATATCAGTTAGGCAGTCAATAAGTCAGTCAGTCAGGGCTTTGAATTTTATATATACAGAGTGTAAAAAGACACATCACAGAGTCGTGAACTACGCATACTGTACGTCTAACAAAGTAGTTTTGCGCAAAAATTATTGCTGGGAAACGAGTTTTATTTTTAGGTACTCGTATGAAAAAAAAATCTATTTTTTATTGCGCGCAATGTAACGCAAACCCAAACAAGTGGAGTTAAACCCTTCCTCTTCGCTCTAAGCCACGTAGGTACTTGTCGGATACGTTATATATTCATTGCGTTTTTGTAACTACAAATGCGTAATGCCGAAATTTCGAAAAAAAAATCGAAAATTCAGGTAATATTTGTTAGGAAACAAGTTTAGTAATAACACTTGGAATTCAATTTCGTAAAAAAGTTAAAAAAAAAAATTGCGACATTGACCTTCAATATCCACCAACTAAGATGTGGTTTTTAAGAACCAGTGGAGTCCTAGGTATGGTCTAGTGGAAAATGATCCAAATAATGGGTAGAATATGTGGCTTTCGGCTTTGGAAACTGTCTTTTTACACCCGTAATAGATGTGCCTCTTGCCATGCGGTGATAAATGATAAATGATGTTTATTTAGTAAATAGGTTACAAGGAACACTTTTACACGTCAATGGTTAAGCCTGATGAGGCCGGTGTTTCCTAGCTGACTACCCTGAGAAGAAACACCGAAACAAACTCAGAGGTCAAAGTCTCTTTTAAAGTGTTCAAATCCATACAATGTGTACTGGTTAAATCATATGAGAACCATGTACGTTTATGTCTGGGATGAGCTTTTTGAAGAAAGCAACACACGAATTCGAGTGGACCTGTCCAGACAGTGCAAGCATCTGTCAGTCATCGCGAAGCTCAACTCAGAACTTTGAGAAGCTCAACGAACCGACGAACAATACCAAAGTAAGGACATTTGAGTAGGCCGCAAAAATACTCAAACTGCCAGACAATCATAAAATCTACATGAATATAACGACATACATACGAGGTGCAAGCATTTGTCAATAGTCGAATAGCTCAACTTAAAAACCACTAAGGAGCTCAATGACATGACGAACAATACCAAAGAAACGACATTTGGGTAGGCCGCAAAAGTACTCAAACTGTCAGACAACGTTAAAAATTACTGTAAAAAGGAGGAGAAAATAATAATAATAACCCACATAGTCCTCACATTTACAATAATTAAGTAATCAAAAAATAAAAAATCAAATCTAAAAAAAAAAAAGGTGATCACTTCCGGTTTTCACCGCGTTGATCACAGAGACATCATTTAATATATGCATCTTCGTCGACATGTTAAAGTCAATCTCATTTTTAATTGCACCGTTGGGGCTCTGCCAGATCCACTTCCTATGCTCATGCTTTCTGAAGAAGGAGTTCATCACACAGGCCTCTGAGAATGAGGGCCTCCTCATTCTCCATAAAACTGGCCCGTAGGTGACCCCGGTGATTCCGATGTCCAAATTCAAATTGCCCCACTCGCAGCTCGTCAGCGTCTCGTTCCGGCCCAGTTTCGCGTTGAAGTCCCCCATGACCTCGGTGAAGTGAGTTTTACACCATGCATGACTCTGGATGGAGGAGTTCGTGGCTAAAGTAATAACAGCCGCACGGGTCGAACCATCAGGTTAAGCTACGCTTGCAGGGGTTGGTCCATGGATGGGTGACACATGATGGATGGGTTTAGCCGTTGGCCCAGGCTGTAAATCGTGGATCTTTGACAGTCGTCAGAAGCCCGAAAGTCTGACAACCAGTCTGTACCTGGGTTGTGGAGGTCAGATAGGCAGTCGCTCCATATAAAATACTGGTATTCAGCTGCATCTGGTTTGACTGGAAGCCGACCCTAAGATAGTTGGGAAAAGGCTAAGCAGATTGATTTTGCATGGCTCTGGATTTATTCTCATTCAGAGTCCTCCCCCTCTCTTCTGACTAATTCGGACTTCAGATAATCTCACAATACTCCATCACAACCTGCTCAATTCTTTTTCAAGTTCCGTGATCTTTTCGTCAGTCCGGAGTGTTCTTGAGTTATATATTGCCAGGTCCTGTCGTCGGTGTTTGTTGGGGTAGCCGAATCCACTCCAGCGATTCTTCCCACCCCTTGCCTCGCCGTAACCTTGACCGCTACCGGAGTCACGGGTTGGCAGGCTACCGGGTACTAGGGGCTATCTTGTTGGTGTAAGTTTCATTGGGGGAGTTTGCCGTAATCGCCACGCTTGGCAGGCGAGTTGGCGATCGCAGTGCAGCTCTTACAATGCCCAGAGAATGCTGTTGCCCATTCTCTGGTGAGTCCCTTAGTCGCGTCTTACGACACCCACGGAAAGTGATCGGGTTCATACGGAACCGTCATACGCACATTGCGAACGGGACCACCTCCGACATTAGCCGGAGATGGCCAAACTGCATCTTCTTGTCTCTCAATCATTACGGGAGACGAGACGGATATAGGAAACGATCGAAAGCTCTCATAATGACTTACATTATTACTTACTCTCATAATGCATAACATTATAGAGTAATGACTTGCGTATTAGGCTTTTTGGACCAAGTGTCAAATTATTTTAATTTTTGGCGTCATCGTATTAGTTTAAGGCGCAGTTAAACGACTTTTAATGGTTTTTAGTTGAACATCACGTCTAAACGACGGTAACGGTAAACTAGACGGTGAGTAATGGTAAACTTGACGGTACGGTTGGCGCAGTGGTTGAGCGTTCGGCTGCTGCGCTGCGTGTCGCGGGTTCGATCCCCGCACGGAACAAATATTTGTATGACCTGCAGATAGTTGTTCCGGGTCTGGGTGTCTTGTGTATGTGAATTTACATGTTTGTGAACGCACCCACGATACAGGAATAATTCCTAGTGTGGGGCAACGTTTTTTTAAAAAAAAAAAAAAAAAAAAACGACTAGTTTTATTTCTATGAAAAAAATGTATGTTACTTTAGACAATTTTCATCGTAATTTGATCTGAGAATATTTGAAATTATATTTTTATAACATAGTGTAATTAATTAGTAAAGTTATGTATAACGCGGATAAAAAATTGAGAATCACGCAAAAACTATAAAGCGTATTTGTATGAAACCTTCACCATTTTAAAGATCATTTAATTATTTATAATTTAGTCTCAGAGTTTTACCCTCCAACATGTCTACCTAAAAAGCATATGCATATAACAACACAAAAACACAATACATATCGCTACGTTGAATACTTTTACCCTAAGAACTAACGAAAGTTTTTCAGAGCTGATGACAGCACTGACAAAGATAAATTGAGCGAAGTTCACGCCTAGGTGAGAGTATAGAGGATCACGAAGATTTTTTTTTCTATTTTAAAGGAGATACTCCTGGTCAGTATGGGACAAGATTTTAGTCAAAAAGGGACTCAACTCATATATCGATGATATATGAGAGATTATCGGCATATCAGAGCGTATTGTAATAATCAACTTGAAACCGCCTAATACAGAAATGTGGTCAATTATACAAATTTAATCTCCAATCCAGCAATGCGGAAATGGATACTTTCAAGTTACTTTAACAGACGCAATAAAAGAACACACTCACAATAACTTAATAGTGATGGGTGATTTTAATGCAAGAACGGGAAGAAGAGAAGACGGAGAAGAGATGATACTGGGGCCATACTGCTCAGGAAAAAGAACAAGGAACTTATACAACTGGCATACAAAAACAACTTAAAAATACTTAATAGTCGGTATAAAAAACGCCACAATATCAGATGGACATGGATATCTCCAGATGGACGCCACAGAAACAAGATTGATTATATCCTTACCAATAAAAGTAAAGAATTCCAGGATTACAGAGTCATAAACAGCTTCTACTTCAACAGCAACCATAGAATGGTTAGAGCCAAACTGCAAACCAAAATAATACAGATAAAACCACTACACTAGAGATTACCGACAGATTGAAAAAAGAACTGATACATTTTATAGAAGGTGCAAAAGATCTAGATTTCCAAAACAAATATAACAAGTTCAAAAAGCTTATAAACATAAAGAAAATATTCAAACCAGTAAATGGAAAAACAGTAAAATGGCTAACCAACGAAACAAAAGAATTTTTGGAAATCAGAGTTGAATTAACATCTACGACCGGAAAGACAAAACCCGTCAGCTACCGTAAGGCCCTTTCGGACCGCGAACCCAGAATACGGACCACTTCCCGTAAGGCCCTTTCGGACCGCGGGTGGCACGCGTTCTTTCAACCTCTATGATTACATAAAGAAACGTCATATTCCTGTGGAAATTTTTACACACTCGGAGCGTGATAGTATCGTTTTTTTAGAAATATTTCCATAGAGAAATACTGTTTTGAAAAATTTTAAAAAATGTTTTTATTTGCATGTTTATGTTTGTCAACGGCGGACGACAATTTGTTGATATTGTGTGTTTTAATTAGTTTCGTGTTTGTTTATGTGATATGTTGTGTTTATATATTCATCACTATGTTGTTATTACGTCATTATAACATCGTTTTAGATAAATATTTTGAAAAATGATTACGTTATGACATTTCTTGTCAAGGTCAAACGGTTTTGTTTACATTGTTATTGTGAGGGTGAATGATGTGACTTTCTGTGTGTTTGAACACAGTGTGAAGGTATTTATTTATAGTATTAGAAAAAAAACGCATCACAAAACGCAACGCAAACGCAGTAACGTAATTTGAAAAAGCCGTTACTTGGTTTGGTTTTCGTGATATGAAGTTTGAGAATGAATAATAGGAAAATATTGTATCGGACTCTACAAAAAAAAACATTGTTATTAAACTACTTGTATATTCATAGTATAACATGCAAAATTTCGTGTAAATTGATACAGTGGTTTTATCAGAAATGAACCTAATACGTGAACAAATACTATTCCCGCCAAATCGTTGATAACAGCATTTGATTAGAATTCAACTCTCGTAACACAAGTATTGTTTACATTTTATGATAAGGTCTGTTTATTCAACAACCCAATAAAAAAAACTTCAAGTGCGTAGCACCAATAGAAGCGTCAGCGAACCGTTTTATGTAAACAAAGTCATAAACATGTCAATTGCGGGAAAATAGCGCGGGTATGCCAGATGTGCGAGTTTCGCGCGCGCAGGGCGCTGACGATTTAACTAGAAACAAAATAAGTGAGATAAGTAAAAATATAAAATTAAACATGAGAAAAAGACAGACTGGAATTACTAGAAAAATGTATTAAAAAAACCGGAGGCATCAAAAAAGTAGCTAAACAACTGACAGAAAAAACAGACCGAATATCTAGTTTCTGTGACAAAAAAATGAAACGCAGAACGAGACGTCCAGAAATTATGTCAATAGCCACTAACTTTTTTCGAGACTTTTACTCAAAGAAGAAAAACAGCGAACCGACCAACTTGGCAGGCGGAGAAGAAGTACGGGATATAATACCTGCAGAAGTGGAAAAGCAATAAAAACTCTAAAGAAAGATAAAGCTCCTAGGTGAGATGGCTTCAGCAACGAATTCCTTACAGAAAACATACAACATCTTGTCCCGATTCTTACTTATCTTTTCAACGAAGTGCTGGATAGCGAAACAATACCTGAGCAATGGTCAACATCAACCATAACACAAAAAAGGAGACAAAAACAATGCTATGATACTCCTCAACAGAATAACTAAGATATTAGATGACAATCTACCGAGAGAACAGGCCGGCTTTAAGAGTGGATCTCTGTGGACTCAACCTTGGACCACATTCATGTTGTGAAACAACTGTTTGAAAGGGGCAGAGAATATAACATAAACTTCTACTGCTGCTTTGTGAATTCTAGCAAAGCCTTCGACTCATTAGAACATGAGAAGATTTGGCAAGCTCTTAAAAATCAAGGAGTAGAATATAAATATATTAGGATTCTTAAACAAATCTATGATAACAGCAAAGCCAAAATTAAACTAGAAAAGGAAGGTAAAGAAATAAGAATCGAAAGAGGGGTACGTCAGGGTGACCCAGTGTCACCTAAACTGTTCACAGCTGTTCTGGAAGAAGTGTTCCGGCAATTGGATTGAGAGAAATGTGGAGCGCAAATTAACGGTGAAAACATTTCGAACTGAAGATTTGCAGGCGACTTAATTATCATCGCCCAGTCGAGAGAAGGACTACAAATCATGCTGAAAGATCTGGATAAGGAAGTCGTAAGGTAAGATTAATATGATAATCATAAATACGGAAAAAACTAAGGCCATGACGAACGGGCACGAAGAACCTATCTGCGTGAACAATAAAACAATTGATTATGTAGACGAATATATCTATCTAGGTCAAATAATCTCGCCCATAGACCTTACCTCCAAGGAAATTAATAGGCGCGTAGGAAATGCATGGAAACAATACTGGAATTTAAAAGAAGCCAACAAAAACAAGAAATGAGCATGGCTACTAAACGTAAACTTTTCGACACTTGTATAAGGCCTGTCCTTACATATGGCCGTCAAACCTGGGCACTCAATAAAACCCATGCTAAACTGACTTGAAACTCGTCAAAACGTTATGGAAAGGAATATGATGGGAAAGAGACTTTCGGATAAATTTAGAACCATCACTGTAAAGAAATGTACTAGAACAAAGGATGTTACAGTAACTATTAGAAAGCCCAAATGGATGTGGACAGGACATACCATTAGAGGTAAAGAGAAGTGGTCGAAATCTATAATGCACTGGTTCACAAGTCATAGGAAACGGAAACGAGGTAGGCCACCAAGAAGATGGGTAGACGAGATAAAAGTTGTAGCAGGTGGTGGATGGACAACAATAGCCAATGATAGAGAGAAATGGAGACAGTTGGGGGAAGCCTTTGCCAATAAAACGCACACAGACGGGTGTCGATAATATTTACAAATAGTATTCTAATTACATTTGTGAACTCAAATAAAATAAATAGGAATAGAATATAACAGAATAGAATAAAACAAACAAAATTAAATATAAATAAATACCTAATTTATAATTAATAACTAAGGTTAATTTGGGATTATAATTGTATTGTAATTTATAAAATAAATTATTATTTAGTTATGATAAACTGAATTTAATAAATTATATTAATGTACTATGATATCAGAATAAAGGCTATTATTATTATTCCGTTTATTCATTTTTATGAACATATTATTTATATTTTTAAATATTTAAATAAAAAGGAAGGGATATATTATTATTAGTCTCAGAGTTTTAGTTTAATACCTATTGTTTTATGTGTAATAAATAAGGTAACAAAGCGTCTAATTTCGGACAGCGCTCCTTGATGCGCGAGTCCTATTACTGGGTGGACGTACGACGCGTTACGTGAGCTCAGCACAGAACACGCAAGCTAACCACTCAAGGTCATTGGCAGTTGATACCCCTTAAAAATGTAAGTCCTTCGAGTAGGTAAGCGTGAGATAATTATCACTCACACAATTATATAAAGCTATATGGTGAATATTAAATAGTACATGCGTAGGTACCTACATAATAACATTTTATTATTATCTGTTGTTAATTTATTTATGATTAAAGTGCCCATATTTTCCTGAACCTATATACATGGTCACATAGCGCCGTCTACTCAGCTATTTGATTAATTACGAGACGTGTTTCCCTAGTCCCAAAATAAACATTTCCTCCTACAATCTAATGCAAAGACGGCGAAAAGGGGAATGCGGAAAAAATTGCTTGAAACGGACAGAAACTACTAATAGTCCTTAATTCTATTTAGAACAAAATACGAGTAGGTATAATGAAATAAATCTTAAGTTTGTTTAACTAGGGTAAAAATATAACGATCAATAAGTATATTTCACTTGATATCCGCTTATATTTATATGGAGGTCGTGTTTATTTGACATGAGCAGTAATGTCAAACTGTCACTAAAGCAAAGGACATGTGGTTCATACAGCTTAGATACGTTTTCTATTTAAAAAATAATTAATTTGAATTAATACTGACAAGCATATATTATTTTAATTAGACTTACGGTACGTATAAACTAATGATAACTGTGCACTAAATGTAAAAAATAGTTTCATAATATATAGATTATTTAATGATTTCTCTTTGGCTGAATGTCACTTACTCATGTCAAACAAACACGACTTTCGCGGATATCAAGTTAAATATATTTAGTGATCGTTATATTTTTAGCCTAGTTAAACAAACTCAAGAATAATTTCACTATAAGTGTTTTATTCTAAATAGAATTAAGGACTATTAATAGTTTCTGTCCATTCCTTGCATTTTTTTGTATGGCAAATTGGCATTCCCCTTTAAATGCTGAACGATTAAACGCAATCTTTATAGTGACTAGACTATGGTGCCTATAGCTAAACTAACGTCGATGGTGACGAACACTTCACTATCATTATTTCAGCCGAAAGATGTCCACTGCTGGACATAGGCCTGCCCCACGTGTCACCACAACAATTTTTTATTTTTAGTTTCTTATAGCTTGTTTAATCTATTTTATTACTTTATTTTATTTACATTTTTTTGTAAATAAAATAAGAATCGTGAAATCGCAAAAGATCAGGTGTTCCATATATTTACCTATTAATACAATAATTACGTTATTAATCAACGTATACGAACAAATTCATGCCTGAACAGCTATAGCTGTTAACGGGAAAGTCAACCTTTTGATAAAAAAGTGTGTGTGTACATACGCACGTAAGAAGTCATACTGCTTTTTCGTAACAAGATAAAAAACCAAACTGTCATAAAATTTACAAAAGAAAAACAATAAAGGATGATTCACGTTACACCGTGTCGCCACCGGGCCGTGCCCCGGCCGTGGCACGGACGGGGCACGGTCAAAGATTGTTGCATACATTTTATATGAAGTGATTCATGCTAGACCGGGCCGCGGCCGTGCCCCGGCCGAGGCACGGCCAGGGCTCGGCCCGGTGGCGAGACGGTGTAACATGAACGTGTGCACCGGGCGCGGACGTGCCCCGGCCGTGCCCCGGCCGGGAAACAATTGCCGGTCAAACAATTGCATGGTCAAATATGTATAGTATACTTTTTGTATGAACTGATCCATGCTTGGCCGTGCCCCGGACGTGCCCCGGCCGTGCCTCGACGCGCCCCGGCCGGGGCCCGGTGGCGGCACGGTGACAGCTCGGTGTAGCATGAATGACTAGCCCGGTGGACGTGCCCCGGCCGTGGCACGGCAGAGGCTCGGTGGCCGCATGGTGTAACGTGAATCATCCTTAATTCTCCATGAACCACAGACTATAGCTAACTTCAGGGTGTCGGTTTTTTGTGACGGTTTACTCTCATCATTCGAATGTCTGCAGAATTTGTGCATACGCTTCATCCTTGGCCTCCGGAAGTACGACCGTGTGTCGGAATATTCGGCTGCGTCGGGATCACTCTTTCTTTACTCTTTTCAGTTCTTCACAATCCCAACTCCCCCTTGTATCTTCGGGAACGCTTTGAGTATCTTTTTCCAAGAGGAAAACCTTGCCGCTCCTCATCTTCTCTTCTCCTTCGGTTCCCTCCCCACTCCTCTAGTTGTTACGGTGGATGCTTTACTGTTCGTGCTGTACGCCTTTGGATCTCTCTTCCACACACTCTTAGGGCTAGCCCTTCGTTGGAGGTGTTCAGAAGAGGAATTAGGGAACACTTCCTGTCAGCATGACCCGTAATATGTTTCTTAAAGGATTTCTTTGTAAGCCATACTCATAGTATGTAGTATGTTTATGTATCACATATTTGTTTAGTTTATTTAAGTAACAGATTACATTTTAAGTTTTTGTTGTGCACTTAAGATGTACCTACCTACATATGTAAATGTATTTTTCACCCTGAGGTTTGCTGTAAGCAAACTCAAATGCTGGGTTAAGGTCGCCTTTGTAACTAACTGTTAATTTGTGTTTTATTTATATGTTATATGTGTACAATAAAGAATAATTATAAAGAATAATAATCATTTTTACCTAACGCGCCAAAAGAAGTATAACTTCAAAAAGATGGAAAATACAAAGCAAACATTGCAACCAACAGGATAACTGTAAACAGCTCTGATGTAAAATAAATGACTACATCACGTGGGTTATTCTCATACCCGCAATAATATTATCCACATTTATCATTTATACTGTTATAAATAGAGGAAATGTTATGTATATACTATTTAGCTTATGTATATACTAGTTATTCAATTTGAAATGATAGACAAACAATGGACTCAGTGCATTGGTTGGAGTGCAAGTAGGTATATGCATGAAATAAAGAGTATAAGGTCGCCAAACTGAAGTGGCAGTGGGCAGGACACATTGCTCGCAGAACAAATGGTCGATGGGTCTGAAAAGTTCTGGAGTGGCGACCGCGTACTGGAAAACGCAGCGTTGGAAGGCCTTCCACAAGGTGGTTCGATGACCTGGTGAGGGTTGCGGGTAGGATGCGAGACGTACAGGACTGCTCCTGGTGCTTATGGCGACACTTGAAGAAGGCCTATGTCCACCAGTGGACGTCTTCAGCTGAAATAATGATGAAGGTCTCTCAATGCCTTTAGCAGTAATAGGCCGGACTGTTATGTAGAGCTTTTGTGGCGAGAAAAAAAACACAATAATTCTGTAATACTTTCTTCTTCTTAGCGTGTCGATGAACCCGGGCCTGCGGATGGCGAGTAGTGGGTTGCTCGCCGTCCGATCAGAACCAGGTCCGAAAGTCGACGGCGCGTAATGTTCCACGCGCGCCTTAAAGAGTTGTCAGCAAAACAGGACGGGGCCCGTCATGGCCGATGCCTGTCCAGGTGTTGTGGATAAATTCGAAACAGAGTCACCGCGCCCCTGGGCACTCAGAACAGGGGTAGGTTTTAGTCAGTAAGACTCTGACATGCCTTCCCGCTCCACCCAGAGCGGGAGATGTCATTGAATGATTTCCCACCCCCCAAAAAAAAAAGCGTGTCGATGAGAGGTGGGCCATGGTCTATGGAGTGACACTGCATAAATACCGAAGATACTTAGCAGGTTAATGAATAAAGAACTTACACATAGCTACCGCAGAAACAAAACAATACAAATGAATGAATGAATGAGTAATTTTAAACCTGTAGACTTTTGAATGGTGTGCTAATATTACCTTAATAACAAAGCAAAATTAAGGTTTCTCCATTTAGTAAAGGCGTAGTTATAGTTTCCTACTTGGGAACCTACTTATTTCCTTTGAGTGATTCATAAATAATAGGTGAAGGCAGACAAGAGGCCCCCGAGTGGTCCGCGTTGTTCCCTGAAGTAGCTGGACCAGGAGCTACTCCGGGAAGCCTCGATCGTGCAAGCCTGCGACATCAACGACGAGGCGGAGTGGTACCAGGATGCCATGTCCGAGATTTGTGACGTGGCAATGCCCCGGGTCTAGCCAGGATGTGCTCGGTGCCAGGTGTACTGGTTCTTGTCGGAGCTCACGGCTTTACGCCAAGCGTGCATTACCGCGCGTCGCCGGTACACCAGGCACCGCAGACTCCGTAACCGCCCCCCGGATACGGAAGCTATCGAGGTTGAGCTGTACGAGGAGTATAGCGGCGAGGATCGCCCTCCGAGCGGAGATCAAGGGGGCCAAAGCATTGGCCAAACCAAAAAATAAAATTTAAAAAAAAAGGCAGACAAGATGCAAGTGCGACTGCTGATTTGGGTTTGATTCCCGGGTCGGACAAAAAGCGCCACTGGGTTTTGCCATTGGGAATTAGGAATTAGACTCAGTAGCGGCACGGAGTTTGGCAGTTGGCGGTATGACACCCCTGTACCTCGGAAACCACGTAAAGATGTTGGTCCTGTGCTTGATCTCTCCCCGGTCGTGTCGTATTGCCGTCCCATAGGAATATGAGAGTTAAGGAACAGAGACTGCACCCGTGTTGTGCTCTACAATATCTCCTGCGTACCTATTGCCTTATCTTCGTTAAAATTGGCCACCGTGATCGAAATTAGATCGTAAGAATTACAATTATAAAATAACAGATATGTTAAACAATTTATTTAATTAAGGATCGCCATGATTAGATTTCAGCAATAAAATAAACACTAAATGAACATTCAATTATATGCAACCACTGCTTGCACTTTGAAATTAGAGCTGAGTAAACAAATATCAAGATCGTTAAAATAAAATTAAATAATAATTAATCAAACAATAAAAATCAAACATTAATAAAATCAGATAATAATAAAATCAATTACAGAATTCTAAACTTAAATACCATTATATTCCAATTAAAATGAAATCACAACAAAAGATAACATACAAATTAAAACAATTTTAAAAAGAAATAAACTATTTTTTAAAGAAATAAACAATTAATGATTACTTACTTTAATAACGCATACTTAGCATGTGACGATACACACTAAATAGGTACTTAGCCAAGATTTTATCAAAAGGAAAATGAGAATTATGTATTTAGGTAACTAAGTATGCGATAAGGAGCAAGTACGTTAGGATAAGTGCATGTACCTACAGATAAGTTTTACGTAGAACGTGAAGCAAAGGAGTTATTCCTGGAAATAAAGGGAATTAGTTTGCTGTTTAATTTAATATTTTTAATATAATATAATCTATACTACAATATTATAAAGAGGTAAATTTTGTAAGTTTGTTTGTAGGTAGTCACATCTCAGGAACTACTGAACCGATTTTGAAAATTATTTCGCCAGTAGAAACCTACATTATTCCTGAGTGCTATTAGGCTATATTTGATTGTGATCAACTAAGCTAGGTGGCGCTACATGCCTTTCAAATCATTTTGCTAACGTGTGAAGCTGGGGCGGTTAAATAGTTTTAAATATAAAGTTGTTCTACTAATGAAATAAAATAAAAAGATAAGACTGTCGTCGTAGTGTCGTGTAAAATTGTTGTTAATTATTAGATATAATTGTTTTTTAACCGATTTCAAAAAGGAGGGGTTTGCGCACTCGGCAAGTTTTTATTAGAGCAGTGGTGGCCCAGTGGTAACGGCCACAACTTACAAGTTGGTGGTCGTGGGTTCGAACCCAGGCAAGCGCTTTACGTTTTGTATCTTATTTCATCACCACTGCTCACAAAAACGTGATGTAACCGGCATGTCCTAGAACCAAAACTTCGAAGACGTGTGACATCCACCAACCAATTTGAACATTTTAAAAGAGACTTTGACCTCTGAGTTTGTTTCGGTGTTTCTTCTCAGGGTAGTCAGCTAGGAAACACCGGCCTCATCTAGCTGACAAAAAACATTGACGTGTAAAAGTGTTCCTTGTAACCTATTTACTGAATAAACATCATTTATCATTTATCAAACCCACATTGGGCCCGCGAAGAGGATAGCGGCCCACATCCTCTCGCAGAGAGGAGGCCTGCGTCCCAGCAGTGGGAAATGGAAAATCAAAAGTCATTTATTCAAACTAGGCTGAGAGCCAGCACTATAGAAACGTCCAAGTTCTACATAAAGACAGTCCCCCAAAAACGACCACCCGTCACCACTTCCTAGTGTTTTAGCTGGGAAGAAGACGTGGCGCAATAAACTTCCCAGCAACACATTTGTCTGTTAAATTTGAAGAACTTGAATCTATATTATTGTACGCAACAATCTTGACATATATGTAACATAACGTAAAACAGAAAAAAAGACATATCGTCCCAAATACAATCTTAAAATTAACTATCCGCCACTTGTGAGCTAGCACACTCCATTAGCACACGCCATCGAAAACGGAAAAACTCAAGCATAAACATTTATTTTTATTTATTAAACTTACAAACACTATCTTTACAGGATGACCCCAATACAATAGTGGTTTCCAAACACCCAACCAATAAATCGAAAAATCAACTTATGGCTAATACTAAAAATCTTTAAAAATATAAAACAACTTTCAAATCTGAATCTGCACAAATAATTATATAATTGTGTAATAATTATCAAGCTAAACCTTTTTTTTAATGTTTTAAAATCTTAACCTAAAATATAAAATCAGACTTAACACAGGATATTAAATTTAAATAAAACTAACTAATACTAATACAATTAAAATTCAACAAATAACCAAATTAAATAAGCCTCCATACATAACTGGTGTGCCCGCTAACAAGTGCAATGGTAGATAGGGTGATGGTTGATAGGGCTGTGATTCGAAGCCGGAAGTGACTAACTAAGGCCATCACAGCAAAATCAGTAAACAATTATTATATGAACTCATATAAACTGTCATAACTAATTATGGTGAAAGAACATCAACTGTAACATTGTCTTGCGTTCAAAACAGCGACCAACTATTCTTATCATCTATATAGTCACTAATGACATAGTAGGTATGCCTTCGAACAAAGTATATTTTATTTAACAACCATTATACGGGGACCAATATAGTCTGATTTTATGGCATGCTTGCTATGTTAAGTTTTTATTATAAGCTGACGTCACCGCGTCGGTCTTAACCCTGTTAGCTTGTAAATAGGTAATTAATATAATGGTATGTGGTTTACTCATCAAAAACAATTGCTTTGCTGTGAATCAACACGTAAACCCACATTTTACCATATTCGAAAAATTATAATTGTTTATTTATAGTGAATCCGTGAGCAGATTGGAGACGTGGTGGCAAAGACTGGAGAGTGTTGGCCTGAAATTGAGCAGAACCAAAACAGAATACCTGTTCTGCGATTTCGGCTCTCTCTCCAGTCCTATGCCTATAGCTCTCACTGGAACGCCTGTATCGATCTGCTCCGACTTTCGGTACCTCAGGTCGCTTGTCCAGGGGGATGGTGACATAGATCGAGACGTAACGCACAGGATCGACTCGGGATAGATGAAATGGCGACAGGTCACTGGAACAACTTGCGACCCACGGGTGCCTCAAGTTAAAGGGGAAAATCTATAAGTTCGTGATTAGAACTGTCGTACTGTATGGATCAGAATGTTGGGCTGTGAAAAATACGGATGAAATAAGATTACATGTGGCGGAGATGAGAATGTTGAGATGGATGTGTGGAGTAACGAGAATGGATAAAATGAGAAATGAGTACATTAAAGGTAGTTTAAAAGTGGCGCCAGTGACAGAAAAGTCGAAAGAGAGCCTGTTGGTATGGTCATGTGAAGAGGGGGAATGAAACACATGTAACTAAAAGAGTTATGAATATAAATGTGGATGGATGGAGTGGGAGAGGGAGGCCAAAGAAAAGATGAATGGATTGTATGAGGAGTGATATGAAAGAAAAGGGAGTTACTGATAGCGTGATGGCTGACAGGACAGAATGGAAGAAAAAACCTGTTGTCGTGATGATGATGATCTAAAGTGCATTCCTATTTCTCTTGGTCAACGATATCACGCGTGAACGGCTGGACCGATTTTGCTAATTCTTTTTTGTTGTTTTTTTATTGTCAGGAGAAGGTTCATATGAAAGAAAAAAATAAGAAACTTGGCAAATTTCAGAAAACTTAACGACTCTTCGCGAGTTTGACAGTTCGCGCGTCAGTATAACGTCTGTCGGGTCAGCTAGTGACTAATAAAACTGATTCTTAAGTAGGTAAAACCTAGTTGCATTGTAACAAAGAATTCCAATAACTATGTAGGTAAAGTACTTACTTATAGTCGACAATTTTGCTGTGATTTTGCCATATTATTCATAAAATAATTAATTATTGTTTATGTCTAACAGGGCTTTACTAATTGTATTTACAACAGAATATAACACATAATGCTCACAATGCAATCGCTCACAATGGGCCTCAACAGAAGGCTAACAGTCACCCGAAAGGCAATGGAGAGGGCAATGCTCGGAGTTTCCTTGCGTGATAGAATCAGAAATGATGATATCCGCAAGCGAACTAAGGTTACCGATATAGCCCGAAGAATCACCTAACTGAAGTGGCAGTGGGCAGGGCACATTGCTCGCAGAACAGAGTTCTGGAATGGCGACCGCGTACCGGAAGATGCAGCGTTGGAAGGCCTCCCACAAGGTGGGCCGATGACCTGGTGAGGGTCGCGGGTAGCCGATGAATACGAGACGCACAGGACCGATCATTGTGGCGACACTTGGGGGAGGCCTATGTCCAGCAGCCTAGTGAACGTCTTTCGGCTGAAATGATGAAGATGATGATAACTACAAAGCAAAACTAAACTAAATTGGTATAATTATACAAACTGATAATAATCACAATAACTGATGATATGTACAACGCATCGACGCCGAGTTGCTAGCCTGTCGGTTTTATATCGATTGCATTTTGGGGAGTGTGCGTCGAAATTGCATAGCTTAATTCCGCCAAGCCCGTTCCGTCCCACCCACACGCACAAAACGTTTTGGGAACACATTCATTGTGCGTACAGCTAAGGAGTGGAGTTCCCTGCCAGAGTCTGTGTTTTCTGTCAAGAATGAGTAGATAGGCAAGCGTGCTCCATCTTCCTCGCGGCTCGGCGGACAGAGCTCCGGCAGGATCTCATGGCGACATGGAGAGAGCGACTGTCGCAATCCAGCGCTGGGCCCGCCAACATTGCGGCGGTAGTGTCTTTGAGGAGTGGCTGGAGAGGCGCCACGGCACCTCACCTTTCGCCTGACGCGGAGGTTCCTGTGTAGGTGAGGCGAAGGGAAACGCCCGGATGTCACCACTGTAAGGATCGCCCAGACGACACGGTGGAGTTGTGCCCCGCTAGGGCGGAACCCCGCCGTGCCCTCGTGAAGGCGATCGGCGGCAGCAACGTCTCGCGCCTGACCCTGGTCCAGGCTATGGTATGAGCGAGAGAAATTGAGAAGCAGACTCCTTCTTCTGCGAAGCAGTAATGCTCGCGAACGAGGAGGTGGAACGGGTGAGGGACGCTACACACGCAACATGCGCTTCAAAGAGTTGTCAGCAAAACATGACGGGGCCCGTCATGGCCGATGCCTGCCCAGGGGTTGTGGATAAATTCAAAACAGAGTTACCGCGCCCCTGGGCACTCAGGGCAGGGAAGGAAAAGGGGTGGGTTTTGGTCAGTAAGAGTCTGACACTCTCCCCCGCTGCACCCAGAGCGGGAGATGTTATTGGATGATTTCCCACCCCCAAAAAATCATCACATCGCTTACCATCAGGTGAGATAGTGGTCAAACGTCACCTTATAATTATGTTAAAAAAACATATACCCCATACAATACGTACAGCACTGTCATGAATGACTGTGGGACTTAGTGTCAAGGCACATTGACACCAAGTCCAAAAGATTATTGCAATTTGAAAAGTAGAAAGTCAAATGCCCGCGTCTTTATCTCGATAGAAATCACGTTGTGGAGATAGGGAGTGATTTTTAACCGACTTCAAAAAAAGAGGAGGTCCTCAATTCGACTGTATTTTTTATGTGTTTTACCTCAGAACTTTTTTCTAGGTAAACCGATTTTAGTGATTCTTTTTTATTGAAAGCGTGTGCTTCTCATGGGGTCCCACTTAAATTTGGTGAAGATCTGATGAAGAACTTCGGAGATACACCATGGAACTCTTCAATAAATAATATCAAACCTTCTGGAATTGCTGCAATCGTATGTCTGTTTATTGTTCATAACATAACATCACGCTGATATGCTCTGAAGGGGTACACTGATTTGTACAGTTCACCCTGATACACCCTAATTTCACCAATTATGTTCAAATTCAAATTTTTGGGGCTATCAATTCGGGCATAACTTTACTATTTAGTTTTAGTTGTGGGGTTAACAACTAAAACGTGAAAAACAAAAAACTTAAATAAAACCACAAACGACTTCCATAGAAAAATCACAACAAAATGGAAAATAACTTTAATTTCGAAAGTCGGTATCAAAAAATGTAGAAACAAAAGTAGAAACTCTGACTTCCGAAATTAAAGTTATTCTGCTTTTTTAACCGACTTCAAAAAGAAGGAGGTTATCAATTCAGATGTTTGTCTTATTTTTTTTATATCTTTGTTCGTGCATAACCCCGTCATTCATTGACCGATTTGCAAAATTCTTTTTTTGTTCGAAAGGGGTTTATTTTGAAATTTAAATGGTCCCATTTAAATTTCATATAGATCTGATGATGGGTTTCGGAGACAGATAACGGAACTCTTCAAAAATTTACAGCAAATCAACCGCGATTGCTGCGATCTAATGTCTACGTATTGTTAACACAATTTAATGGGGAACTACAAATATAAAATCAAAAAACGAAGATACAAAACCAGAAACAACTACACCGACTTCCGAAATTAAAGTTATTTTGCACTTTTTTTGAAAGTCGGTTCTATTTTTTTGTAAAAAAGTTTTTTTTGTGTTTTTATTTTGTTACGGAAGTCGGTTGTATTTTTTTGTAATGTAATTAAATATTTGGTTCGACTCTGCGTCAATATGCCATGAAACTTTCCCTTCTTTCCAGGGGCGGACTGCAAAATTTGATGGACCCTGGGCTAACTGTAGGTTCTTGGGGCTACTGTAGTTACCACCTTAGTAATGGAACTAATTGTTATTCTGAAAATACTTTTCTATTTTTCGCAGTGATAGCGTGCCCCACCTACAACACACTATCTGCTTCAAAACTCTTGCCTCTGAAGAATTGAGCCAAGAAGTGGATGAGAGCTATTTCTTAGGAACAGGTAAAATAAGGTAAGACAATAAGAAAGGTGCTGTTCAGCCTGGTGCTCTTTAAAATGCAATATCAAATTGCCACGACTTTTGGTGGTCAAAACGTTAAAATCGTCCAGTTGTTTTATATAGAAAAAAATCGTGTCAATTTTTTCAGGATAATGACGGTCATCTTGATGCTCTTTGACGCCTATGTTTTTTTTTGTTGTGGTTTTGTTCTTAAGAGACCTCGTTAGGCGGCTTGATCAAGGACTTGATTCAGAAAGCTGTACTTTTGGACACGGCTCACATTGTGAGGCGGTTTCTCTCTCTAGAGCCCTGACCGGTAACTTGGACCCTGTTCCCCATAGCGGTGGGATACTATTTTTTTTTCTTTTATTCTCTTTATCATATTACGTTATTTATTAGTTTAGTTATGCATATGTATATTGTCTAAAATAACCAAATAAAAATCATTTACATGTATCTAAGAATGAATAAACGGAATAAAGATAAATAGATGAATACTAAATATTGTACAAATAAAAAATAAGTATAAGTAACTTTGATGATATGGCAGTTTGTGGTGTTTTTTTTTTAATTAAAGTTAGGGAGCTGGAACTGGATCACCTTTTAGGAGTAAAATATGCCGTTTCCTGTACAAGTCCATGGGTTTGTTAAATGGTGAAAATAATTAATGAAATGCTAGAACGAGCGAAACGAGCTCGAAAGTTTTAGCGTAACATTTTCTTTTGAGCATTAAAACGTGTTATTATGATAAACCCTGACTCTCAGAGCCCCGTAACATTAATAACAGTCTTATATCTCTGCCCGGGGGTGGAGGATAAATTCGAAAGAGTTACCTCGCCCCTGGGCACTCGAGGCAGGGAGGAACTGGGGTGGGTTTTAGTCAGTAAGAGTCTGACACGCCCTTTCGCTCCACCCTAGAGCGGAAGAAGTCATAGAATGATTTCCCACCCCCAAAAAAAAAACAAAAAAAAAATCACTCTTATATCTATCTCTCAGGGCCCTCGGCTACAGCCCAAAAAGCCCTTGTACTTGTACTACTTGTACTTGTAGATCCGCCCCTGCTTCTTTCGGCCTAGCTCTCATTGGCCAAGTGTCTGGAGCATAGTCATAGAGACAGTTATCTATGTCTAAGCGTTCCTTGTATGAAATGCAAGAAAAGTGTACATAGTTGTAGAAATTGTTTTTCCTAGAATTCTGATTGGTCGACTTCACAGGCTGTCAGTGTCGCCTGGTCACAAAAGACTCATGTATTGGCCTTTTTGTCACATTCACTTTCTACGGATTAATACATTTTTTGATGGTAATGCTTTTATTCAATATGAGGTCCCTATAGAAGGTAAAATTACCTTTCTCATTTACGGTTTGAAATTTGAAGTGATTGATTCAATTGAACAACAGTATCTGATGACAAAAAATCAATCTGCCTAGCCTTTTCCCAACTATCTTGGGGTCGGCATCCAGTCTAACCGGATGAAGCTTAATACCAGTATCTTACATGGAGCGACTGCCTATGTGACCTCCACAACCCAGTTACTGGGTAATACGATACCCCTTGGTAAGACTGGTTGTAAGACTTTCGGGCTTCTGACGACCCGTAACGACTGTCAATGATCCACGATTGACAGCCGGGACCAACGCCTTAACGTGCTTTCCGAGGCACGGAGGAGTCTCAGTACGTAAAGATGGTCACCCATCCATGGACCAACCCTGGCAAGCGTAGCTTAACCTGATGGATCGACCCGTGGGTCTGTTATTACTTTAGCCACGAGCTCCTCTGATGACAATAATGAGCAATTCAATCAAATAAACAGGAAAATTATTTGCAAATAAACCTTATTGAACATAGCCACAGAGGTACTAACCGTAGAGCACTTACCGTGAACGATCGATGAGTGGTTGGAGATAGATAATTACCGCATTGTCATTGTTCTATACGAGACAGTAGGTTGTGTCTGGAGGACTTACATATTGTTCTCATTGAACTAAATGTCCTTAAAATGTTAACCTATAAAGCTTTTTTGTTTCTTTTAATATTATGCGTGGCAAAAAGTGAAGTGGACTTTAAAACTATGTGTGGACACGATTACAGAAAATTAAGTAACGATAAAATTGATATAGCAATATATTGTTCCTATGATGTGTGTATCGAAAAGTGCTGTGATGAGGGTGAAATGTTTGCTCCAAATGGTTTCTGCACAAATACAAAAAAAATGTTTCAAAAATTTAAAAAGGTGGCAAGCCTATCTAAACAGGTCGACTATTCGAAGGTTGATTTGCATTCCTGGGACGGGTACACTAAACGGAAATTGAACAAGGGTTTTCTTTTCGTTCGAAATCGCAGAGATGTACAAAACTGCACGTCTGAGCATCAAATAACTAATGATTTCTTTATTATACAGGTAATTGTTTTGGTTTTGCTATTCTTGCTTGCGATTTTGGATGTTACACATAACAACTAGTTTATTTCCGGTTTTATGTAGAAAAAAATAAAAAAGAGAAATAACTGAAATGTAATACAGGTAATTGAATTTTATAACATACTAGCTGCTGCCAGTGGCTCCGCCCGCGTGGAATAAGTCATCATTCTCCTGTCCTTTTCCCAATTAATTCGGGGTCGGCGCAGCATGTCTTTCTCTTCCATACTCCTCTATTAATCGTCATCTTTGTAGTCACCTCCTTTTTACCCATATCCTTTTTCACACAGTCCAATATCCAATATCCAGTCTTATAGCCATCCACATCCATAGACAAGACTTTCCTCACGACATTTTCTTCATTCCTCCGCATCACATGCCCATACCACGACAACTGATTTCCACAAAACTTTTCAGTCAGCGGTGCCACTTTCAGACTTGCCCCTGTATACTCATTCCTAATTCTATCCATGCGCGTAACACCAATAACATCGCTCTTAGTATTCTCATCTCAGCTGCATGCAATTGCTTTTCATTTATCCCTTTTGTGGCCCAACATTCTGAACCCTACAACACAGCAGTTCTGACCATTGTTTTATAAATCTTCCCCTTAAGTCTATGGAGAATGCAGTAAGGGAAAATAAGTACGTCCTCCATTATAAATTATAACCTATGTCATATTCTAGAATACAATCTATCTCTAAGCCAAATTTCACCAAGATCTGTTCCACCGTTCTGGCGTGATTGAGTAACAAACATCCATCCAAGCTTACACACTTACATAAAACTACTTGCGTACTTATAATATTAGTAGGATATTATGTTTTAGAGCAGTGGTGGCCCAGTGGTAATAGCCGCGACTTACAAGTTATAGTTCGTGAGTTCAAACCCAGGCAGGCGCTTTACTTTGTGTAAGTTATTTCATCACCACTGCTCTCAAAACGGTGAAGGAAAACATTGTGAGGAAACCGGCATGTCCTGGAACCAAAAAATCGAAGACATGTGACATCCACCAATACGCCCACCCTCTCACAGAGAGGAGGCCTGTGCCCCAGCAGTGGGGATATTAAAAGGATGATCATAATGATGAGGATATGTATAGGAGTAGATTCCAGAGCCGCCAGCCATTAATTGAGTAGTGTTAGTATTAACTTTGAACGTACGTATAATTTGGGCCATCCTAAATACTATAAGTAGACTATTTTGGGCGATCATGATCATATCAGATATTGACGTAAGTGTATTATAATATACTTTTGCCAGTTTTTTGTTGTTTTTTTTTGTTCAAACGGAGCCCTATTGCTGTCACTCACGTGACCGTCTATTCGCCTGTCCGTCTGTCTGTACGTCGTCTGTCACAAAATTTTGTTCCGAAGAATTTTTTAGCTTTCCATTGACCTATGAACTTGAAATTTGGTGATAACGTTTATTATTACGTATATTTTACTAATAAATACCATTATATTGATAAATCAGATTTTTTCTTTGGTAATTCCTTTCATTTGGTACGGAACCCTAAATATGTGAAGTCCGAAACTCACTTGGCCCGTTTTTATGAAATGTAAAAGTAAACATTTCAGGATGAAAACTACTTAGGTAGGTGTTTACTACTACATAACTTTACGTTTTCCTACGCAGGGTAGAAATAGACAGATAGATAGAATAAACATTATTGTATTACCCAAAACAGTTACATAATGACTCTTATACAGACGGCAGGAATAGAGTTACCGCGGCCCTTGGCACAGGCAACTGTAGGATAAGTTTGGGTTTAAGTCAGTAAAAGTCTAACACGCCCTCCCACTCCACCTAGAGCGGGCGAAGTTATTAGATGATTCCCCACCTTCCAAAAAAAAAAAAGGCAGGTAGGCAGAGATAATCCATCGCTAGAGTACGAAGTAGACTTCGGGACCGAGAGGAAACACCTTAAAGGATTTTGTATTTTTATGCCAATAAACGAAATTTTCTTTCTTTTTTTTTTCATTCCATGCTTCAATAATTAAAAATTTTCAAAAATTGGTACTTAGTGCTCATCAATAATAATAATAAATTAATTTGGGCTGTACGTTGTCTGTCAGTAAATTAATCAATGGATAATTCCGCCAAGCCCGTTCCATCATCGGACCACTAGACGTATGGCGATGCGCCTTCGGTACATGGTGTAAGTACATCCCACCCACATGAACAAAACGTTTTAGGACCACATTCATTGTGCGTACAGCTAAAGAGTGGAATTCGCTGCCAGAGTCTGTGTTACCTGATAGCTATAAAAAAATAAAAATAAAAATATTTATTTGACTCTTAAAAATACATGTAACAAGCCAGTCATAATAAAACATCACACGAATGTATTGCCACAAATCTGATCCTAAACCCCAAACTAGGCCTGGACCTGTATTTTAGGGGTCAGCGTTCAGCCATGAGTTCAAATTTCAATCTTCATTTTGGAGGAGTGTCACTACGAAGTTGACAGCCAAGATTATTGCCATTTGGTAATACATTCCATCCATCCACCACCATCCACCACATCATCGCTTACCATCAGGTGAGATAGTGGTCAAACGCGAGCCTAACAAACATAAAAATAAAACATTCAGTTAAAAATGCTTATTCGTAACAAAAGAAGGTAAAAATAGCTATAACCTAGGAGAGACTAAGTCGAGAGTGAATAGCTTACTTCTAGGCAAACGTACTTTAAGTTCGACCGCATAATCGCTTACCACCAGGTGAGATAGTTCTGCCCGGGGGTGGAGGATAAATTCGAAAGAGTTACCTCGCCCCCGGGCACTCGAGGCAGGGAGGAACAGGGGTGGGTTTTAGTCAGTAAGAGTCTGACACACCCTTTCGCTCCACCCTAGAGCGGAATAAGTCATTGGATGATTTCCCACCCCCCAAAAAAAAAAAAAAAAAAAAAAAAAAAAAAAAAAAAAAAAAAAAAAAAAAAAAAAAAAACCAGGTGAGATAGTGGTCAAACCCGAGCCTATCAATAATAATAAAAACACCGTAAGATTGTAATAAATTTTTCGGGAGTAAACTCTCGATATACCTATTGTGAATAGATAATTTCAAGTACAAAAAATTTCATCTAAATTCTACAACTTATAATGTACTCGTATCTTTTTCAGTGTTTTTGTATAACTAAACAAATAAAAAACTTTTTTACAAAAAAATACAACCGACTTCTAAAAATTGCAAAATAACTTTATTTTTTGAAGTCGGTGATTGTATTTGTTTCTTCGTTATTTGACACCGACTTCAGAATTTGAAGTTATTTTGCAATGTTTACAAATAGGTTGTATTTTTTGTAAAAAGTTATTTATTTTTCACTTTTTAGTTGTTGTAGGTACCCCAGAACTAAAACTAAATAATTAGGTAATGTCCGAATGGATAACCCCAATAAAATGGAATTTGAACATAATTGCAGACAACAAAAACGGCATCTGTATAAACATATTTTTTGGTTTATGTTGATTTTTTCAAAAAGTGCTAAATTAATTTCGATATCCTATCAACAAAAAAAAACATCAAAATCTATTCACAAGTGGCGGAGAAATCGCGTAACAAACATACAAAAAAAAAACATACATACGAATTGAAAACCTCCTTTTGGAATTCAGTTAAAAAGGATAAATACAATTTAAAGTGATTTTCCATAAACTCACGGTGTTTATAATTTACCGGTGTTAGGTATAAGGTTTTAATTAAGTAGAAGATCATGCCACGTAACTAATACTTTCATGTTCACAGGATGGATCTATAAGGATGCAAGATACAAGTGGATCGAAATCATGGTCCAACATAAAAGCACTGGAATATTGTGTAGACTACAAATTAGCAATCATAAATAGAAAGCCACAAATAAAGCTTCTCGTGAGAGAACACAATGCAGATCCAGAAGATGAGGACAAGAAATCGATATTTGTGTTAGTGGGTGAGTAAAGCTTCGGCTGATCTTTCGTGTCTGATCTGGGGGTGAGACAAATAACATTTCTGTTGGCGTTCACGCTAACGGTTAGTAAAAAATGTATGGCAATGACATTATCTGTTTAGAGAACTGTCACGTTAGTCACGACCAGTAATGTCATTGCCATAGATTTTGTACTAAGCGTCAGCGTGAACGCTAACAGAAAAGTAATTTGTCTCAAGCAAATGATTTGACCTCTCATTCCGCTCCTGAGTTTGCAGTACACATGACGTTGTATGTTCGGCAAGCTTCAGCGAGCGGCGTCGCCCGCGTGATACGAGTACTTCCCCCACTATAAATTATAGCATATAAACTATTGCAGACTATAATCACACAGGTTATTGAGAAGTATCAAGAATTCCAGAGACCGCTCTACATAGCTTTCATCGATTATCAAAAAGCGTTCGATACAATATCACACTCAGCAATTTGGCAAACTCTACTCACTCAAAATGTTAACCAAAGATATATAAACATCCTGAAAGATCTTTATGAGAAGAGCCAAAGTAGAATACAATTGGACAAAGTAGGACCACCAATAAAGTTAGAAAGAGGGGTCAGGCAGGGTGACCCCCTCTCACCACGACTTTTCATAGCAGTGCTAGAGTCGGTCATAAGCAATCTAGACTGGAGCAATTTGGGCATTAATATCAAAGGAAATTATCTTTCACATCTAAGGTTTTCCGATGATATTGTACTTTTAAGTGATAACCATAATGACCTACAATATATGATACCCACCTTGCATAGAGCTAGCAAGAAAGTCGGCTTGGAAATAAATTTAAGTAAAACAAAAACAATGACAAACAATAGACCCGAAACCATAAAACTTGAAGATGTCCAACTAGAGTATGTGAGTAACTATATATATTTAGGAAAACAAATTTCATTCAGCGCATTAAACAACCAACAAGAAGTAGACAGAAGAGTCCAAAAGACCTGGAACAAGTTTTGGAGTTATAAGGAAGTGCTGAAAGGTAATTTTCATTTAAAACTAAAGAGAAAAATAATGAACTCATGCCTCTTGCCCTCATTGACATATGCATGTCAATCGTGGAAATTTTCGCATAAAGTGAAAAGCAAAATAAAGACAAGTCAAAGAAGTATGGAGAGGAGCATGATGAAGATAAGCAAATTGCAGAAAATACCTCATAGTATAATCCGTAAAAAGACTGATATTATTGATGCCCTTAGTTACTTACAGAAACTAAAATGGAGATGGGCAGGTCACGTAGCCAGAATGACTGACGACCGATGGACCATACGAACCACGGTGTGGCCAGGACCAGCAGGCTACAGAAAGAGAGGTAGACCGCAAACACGATGGGTAGATGATATAACACACATAGCTGGCAAGGACTGGGCAAGGGTAGCAAGCAATAGGGACGCATGGCAATCTCTGGAGGAGGCCTTCACCTAAGAGGGGTTCTTGCACATATAAAATGTTTTAATTAATGACATAATCGAATGAAAGTGTAATGAATAATATTTACAATCTATTATATTAATTTATTATTATTATTGATTTATATAATTTATTTTAAATTACAAATTTTCAAATTATTTTGCTATTTCTAATTAACAAAATAATTCAATCTAAATTTATTTTAATTTCTCAATATTTAATTATAAATGTTTTTACTCTTTCAATTCTGTATGCATGTAATTGGCAAGAAATATAAGGCTTTTTTATTTTATTTAGACTATAATCTATATCTGTGCCAAATTACATCCAGATTCGTTCGGCCACTCAGGCGTGATATATGCATTTTTATTGCTTTGAAGTAACCCTCTATAAGGTCAATCTAAGTGCTAATGTTACAATTGAATCATTCGTAAAAGTTCTTGAAATTTATAGCCGTTCTCCTTGCACGGAATAGTTTTCTTCTGTACAAGGTCCGATCGAGTTTTCAAGCTTTTCTTGTCATCAGAGAGCGCAAGTCTGAGTTTATATCCCTAAGATTTATCTGGGGAGGATTTGAGAAAGTTGCAGCTTATACTCACGAGTGCTTACACTCTCAGAACTATTTCTAATTATGATACAATTACTACCGAAGCAAAGAAAAAAGTGTGACTAATCAGACATCTCTCTCCAACCGACTATGTTGAGCATGCTGAAAAGCTTCCTGCGAAATCTCTAAATCGACTATGAAGTCTGGTGGGCCGTTGCAGGTAGAACTTAGTCAGATGGGGGTACTCCAATGAACCTTCTGACATGCTCACTGTACAACAAAAACTTCGCTTTAAAAAACCTTGACGAGGCAAATGCTAACGCTGTCGGCGCAGCTGAAAATTGTAGTCAAAAGAGATTAATTTAATTTTGGAATAGTGCTCTTTGACTTGCTATTGATGAGATGGAGAACTACCCAATAGCCAGCTAAAGAACTCTCCAGGACTTTTACGTGGACGATATTTTGTCAGGAGATACTAATATTGAGTCAGCAAAAATGTTAAAAGAAAACTTAATAAAATATGCTACGTAAAGGTGGATGTAAGTTACGGAAATGGTCGTCTAACAGTAGTTACATAATTGTTAGAAAATATACCTAATAAAGGCAAAGACGACCAAGTAATGAAAATACCGCTTGATGAAACTAGAAAATCTTTAGGTGTATAATGGTCACCATTAGTGGATGGTTTCTGTTTTCAGATTACTAGTAATCAAAATGAAAAACCAACAAAACCCAACGAACAACAGGTCAACCAATTACCACAACGGGACCGATGTACAGTTTACCACATCAACACGAATCGGTTGAGTTATACCAACTGGAGTCCAGGTCCTGAGAGGTGCCAGAATGTTCAAACGTGAACAGACAAAGGTCACACGCGCCAGCAGCAACATTACAGCGTCAGCATCAAGAGCGAAAAAAAAAAACATCAAGAGCGACATACATTCGTTCCAAGTGCCGATAACACCGTCAGCGCTAAGAAGTGACCTACTGAGACCTTCTCTTCATCGGCTCGATACATACACAACACACATGTAAATAGGCATCAATGTGCATTGACCACTAAAATTGTATATAATTAAGTGAATTATTGTAATAAATTATTCATCAAACTGGAGTCGAGTGTGATTCATCTTCCGTAACTCCTCTCACTGTGGCCAAGACACCTTTAGCCATCATCGGTCCTATGAGTCTGTGGGATCAGCAGTGAGAAAACCATTTCCTGTGTACATTGCACGACGTACACAAACCCCATTTCATTGCCAACTTCCGTCTGTTACCGTAGGTCTCCTGGTAACAGACTTCCCGCACGTAAAACCAACGTAACTTACGTTTGGTGTGGTTTGTATGATAGGTTAGGGCCTTAGGATCCAGCCTTCCCTTGCTGTCCCCCCAGTGACGCCCTAAGCCGAGGCCCGTACCCCGCAGGGGGTGCCCTTAGCGTAGTCACTTAGTATGTAAGAATAATAATAAGTCCTGGCTGGAGGCTTTAATAAATTAGAGCCTTCACGGGCAAGTTCGGTTAAGCAGTCGACAACCAATAGGGTTGAACTGCGAGTGGTCATTCACAAAAAAAAAAAAAAAAAATTACTAGGGTGCTACATTGCTATAGGGCTAGGTTTATAATCAGTAGGATCTTAGGTAACTCACACTTACCAGGCCCAATTGTTTCAAACTTAGCCACACTGTACTCATTTGGAGTAACGGCCGTACTAAGCTGTAGTCCTGGTGCGTACAGGAATACGACGAAGAATAAAGATACTGTGTATTTTGTAGATCAAACCAAAATAGTGCATGTCGATTTTATAACAGTCCCAGTCGTATCTTTCATTTATTGTTGCTCATTTCTAGGTTTGCTGATATCATCATTCTTCCTGCTGTTGGTACTCGTGGTGTACTGCCTGTTACCCAAGCTGCAGAATCTCATAGGCAAAGTACTGATGGCTTACACGCTGTCCATTCTCGTCACATTCATAGTTAAAATTGTCATACATCTAAGTAACCAATCATTGACAACAAAACATTGCAAAATTATATGTGAGTATATTTTCATATCCTGACTCATTGAACATACGAGTACTATGTTAAGAATAACATTTGCAAACTATTGATAACAACTGCAGTTATCAATAGTTTGCAAATGTTATCCTTAACAAAAAATCAACAAAAACAAAAATTAGCAAAAAGTACATAACGCTTTAATATTAAAAAAAGTTTTGACATAAATTAAGCTAAACACTCACGACCTTATTTATAAAAAAATAACAAATCATTTAAAAAAAAAAGGTTCTTATCTCAAAACTTTCTACTGAGAATTTGAATTTAAAATCCGGTAATCAGTATTTAAACTAGGCATATGATTAACGAGTTTTATAAACATGGGTTGCATGGGGACAGAAGTTACCTCGCCGCAGGAGACGCCCTGGGCGTCGGGGGTCGCAAGCCGATCTCCGGCCACCGTATCAGGATCAGGACCAGCCCCCTTAGCCAAAATACATTTCTGTAAACGTTAACGCTAACACTTCGTGCAAAATGTATGGCAAAGACATTACTGGGCGTGAGTCACGTGACAGTTCTCTGTCTAACGTTTCGTGCAAAACGTCGTTGCCATACATTTTGCACGAAGCGTTAGCGTTAACGTTTACAGAAATGTATTTTGGCTAAGGGGGCAGGCCCGACAGACGACAGCGCGTAGCGTTCCACGAGAAGTCAGTAATACCTGATGGGGCCGGTCTCCCCTGGGGTTGCGGATAAACTCGTAACAGAGTTCCCTCGGCCCTTGGCACTCAGGCAACTGAAGCTGTTTCTTCATGTGGGTGGATTTTAGTCAATAAAAGTCTGACACGCCCTCCCGCTCCACCCAGAGCGCGAGAAGTCATAGGATGATTGCCTGAAAAAAAGGCAGAAGTTACCTTTAGATGCAATTGAAATTTCATAATGATTACTATGTGAACATGACACTCTGGTGCTAAGTATTTTGTCAACAAATCCTAAAAAGTACCTACTTTTTGTGTTATATGTTAGTAATCTATTATTGAAATAATATACTTACAGCCAACAACAAATAATTATGTGGTTTCATTATTTTCCGGTTAGATATTTATCCGGTGTTATCCTGTATGTATTCCTGTATCCTTATACATAATAGCTAAAACATACCTTTATTATTCCAGCTCCAATGCTTTATTTCGCTGCAGTATCGAGTTTCTTTTGGTTGAACGTCATGTCTTTTGATGTTTGGTGGTCATTAAGGTAATTAATTGAAGTTTAATATATACATGAACACATAGATTATCTAAAGTTACTGTTAATATCATTTTTTTTGTTTTATCTTGCCATAATTTTGGTATTGGACACTAAGGGCAAGTACCTAAACCGTTGGACCTACAGGAAATTTTTCACTATAGGAACTGTCCTTAACTTTAAGATTATAATGAAAAAAATATATTTGTGACCCTCACAATACGCCAATTTATTTGATACTAGCGACCCGCCCCAGCTTTGCTCGGGTACAAATTATACACATAAACCTTCCTCAAGAATCACTCTGTCTATTGGTGAAAATTGCATAAAAATCCATTCAGTAGTTTTTGAGTTTATCGCGTACAAACGCGGCGGGGGATTTATAATATGTAGTGATTTTCTTAATCATATTCATTTATTTGCGTTCCACAAGGTAAAATAGGATGTTACAAAAAGGCTTAGAGCTAAGAGCCGTTGTAGACCCTGTCAGGGCACAGCAAAAATGATTATTATTGTTAGAATAGCTATTACCTACTTAAAGTTACAATCTAAATCTTAGAAACTAAAAATGAAAATAAAAATGCTGTATGGTACAGATTGAAAAACTTTTGAAAAAAGTGACCCTTCATTTAAAATGTATTTATATACGGTACGGGTGTGTATGGGTCACAAAAGTTCTTAATAATATCTGTATCAAACTTCAAGTAAACCAGTCTAGTAGATTTGGAGTAAAGTACCTGTGGTAGACTTACATACACACACGAGTGATCCTTTTAGGGTTCCGGTTTTTCATTCGGACGCACGAAATCTTAAAAAATTATTTAAAATATTAGATTAAAGATACTTGGAAGGATTTGGGGGAGGCCTTTGCCCAGCAATGGGACAGAATGGGCATAAAAAAAAAGATAGGCCCTGTCCATTAAAAGTATGTCCACTTGACCACCCTCTTAACAGTAACGATTAAGTAACCTGCCTTTGCTACATATAAAAAAATTATCTGTAGTTTTTCCTTCGGAGTACCTACATTCGATTATATTTCTCTGGCAGAGGTCATCGCAAGAGGTGTGACATTAACCGACGAGGCGAGCGAGTGAAGTTCATGTGGTATTGCCTGTACGCCTGGGGGGCTCCTCTTCTGATGACAGCAATCGTCACCACATTGGATAATATAGACCTTTCTAATATGAATATTGTCAAACCACCGTTCGACGACTGCTTTGTTTTTGGTATGTATAGGTTTTAGTCTAAAAGCCCGGAGCCGTCAGACATTACTAAGTTTTTAATTAACAAAATATGTTGGAATGCGTAGTGTTAGTATATACATTAAACGACAGACAGCATTTTTTTTAATACATGAAGATTACATTTGATGGCGTTAAGAACCCTCCCAAATTATCGCTGATTTTCATATTCATTATTTACTCTTATTAAATAAACTATACCCTTTGCCTTGTGAATAGGACCTTACTAGAGGTGGTGATCAGCCCTTAGACTATTATAATGACTAATAAGGCATTAAAATATTATTAAATTATTAATTATTTAATAATATTCTGCGAAACTGACATCAAAATCAGCACTCAAAAAAATGCGCTTTAAAAAAAGTGAAATAACGTAACTTTAGCACCTTTTTTTTGGGGGTGTGGGAAATCATCCTATGACTATTCCCGGGTAGAGCGGGAGGGTAGAGCGGGAGGGAGGGTGTGTCAGACTCTTACTGACTAAAACCCACCCCTGTTCCTTCCCTGCCCTGAGTGGCCAGGGGCGCGGTAACTCTGTTTCGAATTTACCTACAACCCCTGGTACCGGTAAATTGGCCGTCGGATCGAACTAGCAGGTATGCGTAAGTTTAAAGTAAATACTAACACAATCCCACAAATTTTGTTAGTCAGAAAATAAGTAATGTCTGACGGCTCTCGGATCATACTCTATTAAAGTAGAAGTACTATAAGCATAACTTGACTACATGAGAAAAATTAACAAACCCAGGCAGTTTACTTTGTGTAAGTTATTTCATCAAAACTGCTCTCAAAACTGTGAAACTGGCATGTCCTAGAACCAAAATTTGAAGACATGTGACATCCACCAATCCGCATTGGGCCCGCGTGGTGGATTACGGCTCACACCCTCTCACAGAGAGGAGGCCTGTGCCCCAGCAGTGAGGATATTAAAAGGCTAATGATGATGATGATGATGATGTCGGGATAACATGGAATGGTAGATGTAGAAATATTAGTGATTCCCGAATTATCAATGTTTGAGAATCTAATTTTACCTAATTTATTTTTTCAGCGAAAAGTGTTGAGCAATACTTTATTATACCAATAGGAGTAATAATTTTTGTTAATATCATATTGTTCTTATTAACTGTCTACAACATTTGGATGATAAAGCGTGCTGTTCTGAGATGCCAAGATTCCAGAAGCAGTAAGAACGATACTAACAGGTAACCTCGACAATATAATTTTACAAAATTTGCATCCAATCAGTTTGTGTCTCTTTTTTTTTGTGGGGTGGGAAATCATCCAATGACATCTCCCGCTCTAGGGTGGAGCGAAAGGGCGTGTCAGACACTTACTGACTAAAACCCACCCCTGTTCCTTCCCTGCCCTGAGTGCCCGGGGGCGAGATAACTCTGTTTCGAATTTATCCTCAACCCCTGGGCAGGCATCGGCCATGACGGGCCCCGTCATGAATGCTGACAACTCTTCGAGGCGCTTGTGGAAGACTACGCGCCGTCGACTCTCGAACCTGGTTCTAATCGAACGCGAGCTACCCATTACTCGCCGTCCGCAGGCCCGAGTATCAGTTTGTGTCTCTTGTAATATGTTTCTAGTTTACTGATATATTTTTTTTATAAATAGAGAATACTAGCACTTCGCCCGCAACTTCGTCTGCGTGATTTTCAAAAATACAGCCCATAATAAACATATTTTAAAGCCTATAGCATCCACAAATAACATAGCTTTCTATTGGTGAAAGAATTTTCAAAATCGGTTGAGTAGTTCCAGAGATTACTTCCTACAAACAACTGACAAACTTACCAACTTTGCCTCTTTATAGTATTAGTATTGATATATTTTAAATAACATGTAAAAACCTTAAGACAGTAAGAGTCTGACACGCCCGCCCGCTCTACCCAGAGCGGTAGAAGTTATTTCTTGTCCCACCCTAAAAAGAAAAAACGCCATATACTCGTATTATGTACCTACCCCGGCCGAAGTCGGGGCAGTCCACTAGTTGCCATTAAACTAAAATTGCGCTGAATTCGCTGTCTAATATTACCGTGCCAAAAAATTTGCAACATTGACACGAATTAATAAAATAAATAGCTTAACCAGATGGTCGAGCTTTTCAATATTTTTACAAAATCATAGTGCTTACTGATTATAAATAAATTACGAGTATATAGACTTGAGTGACTCATTTTGACACAAATAACCACCCACTTTCATAGTATTTATAGTCTAAACGCCCATGAAATACATAATATTTTATTGTACGAGTATATTTCTGTTTTATTATATATATTATTACTCGTATGTATTTTAAGTTGACGATTTAATGTTTTTCCATTGTTTTGTATCCAATCTATTAGTAACTATTTCTAACTGTCTGTTTTAGATTCGCCACATACATCAAGTTATCTGTCGTCATGGGAGTGAGTTGGTGTCTGGAGCTCATTCCTCCTGATACGAAGTTATGGCTGTTCATTGTGACCACTACGTACAACCTTTTCATCGGGGTTGCCATATTCTTTTTATTTGTCTTCAAAAAACAAATATACATCAAGCTGTGTAAGAGGTGAGTTGTATATTTATAATCTGTGAAGTGCATACTATACGAGAGTTCATGCCATTGGTTTTTGGCGCACACGCATAATTTGATACTTAGTTACCACATGTTTCCTCCTTTCTGGCATGTCTTAAACATTCCAGAAAGGAGGAAATATGTGGTAAATCCACTAAATATTCGTTTGGTATGCCAAACACTGCTAAAAATGAGACAACTACCTACCCTCTAATTTTTCTGTGATTAAACCACTTTCTGCAGTTCCGTTTAGTCCAGGTGAAGTTGATTTTGTCTAAAATAAAGTCTCTTAAAACATTTGTACCAACAACGAAATAGCTGGCCTTCTGATCGCAAATTACTAATTATTCGATACATTTTACCATCTCGTAATGACTATAACACTGAGTCAATCCGTCACCTGTGCAAGATTAATAAACAAATGAAAAATAAAATTAAAAAAGTGTTTATTCCGTACAATATTTACAGTTTCTGAATCCTAGTCATCATTATCAGCCTTTTAATGGCCTCACTGCTGGGACACAGGCCTCCTCTCTGTCAGAGTGTCTTTAATTAATTTAAATATAATTTTGTTGTTAGTTTTCTTCTTCTTTTGCTAGGATTCTAGATTAACAGACAGACCCCAGACAGACAGACCGTTACCCTATATGTGCAAGTTTAATAACAAAATATTATTTTTAGGTTCAACATAAAGAACGATTTCACCAAAAATGAAGAATCCCAGGGCACCAGAACAAGTGGAACTACAAGATCTACGAAAGCCTATACCAAAGACCAGAGCCATGAAATGGACCTTTTGAAAGATTGCCCAAAAGGAGGAAGTTAGCGTTAATAAATGCTTTGAACGACATTTCATGAACAATCATGCTGTCAGGATATGACAAAACAATGCACCAGGCACTTGACAATATCTATAGAGACTACGATTGACCAAAAAAATCCGGCCACGTGCGAGTCGGATTTAGCACATTTAGGGTTCCGTACCAAATGAGGGAAATTATCAAAGAAACAATCAGATTTATCAATATATTGTTATATGTTAGAGAAATATACGTAATAATAAACATTATCACCAAATTTCGGGTACAGAACCCTAAAAAATTGATCAATGCCTCATTGGAAACAAATGTCTCTGACCAAAAAACTAGGCACATTCAATGTGCAAGCTCAACTGTATGAAATTTATGTTGCTTTTCCTGGTGGTTGGAAGTCGTTTTAAGTTAAGGCCCTTCTCACGGTCCAGTGGCGGGCGCCACTCATTGAATAAAAAATCGTAGCATAGCACAGAAAATAAATATTAAAAAATCCAACTACACATTTGTAACAAAGAGGATAACGAATTTTTACGTTGTTAAAACAGGTCTCAAAATGTTTCGTATCCAAAGTAGTAGGCAAAAGTGTCAGAAACGGCCGTAATACAAGAGGATGAAGTAAAGGTCAAAAATGTATGGGACTGATGAATAAGCTACCGAAAAGCACCAAGCAAGCATCTAGACTCTCAGAAATGTAACAATATTAATAATTTGATGCGAGTTCGATTTTATTATTAGAATATACAGGGTGTAGCAAAAATGTGTAAAATATTTTATGATTATATTTTAGATACTGATTCTGCTCATGAAAATAAACAACCTTCTTCAAGGTTAGTTCATAGTAAATTCCCAAAAAAAATTGGACTTTCTCTACAGAATTATCATCAGCTGATTTTTATTTTTCTAAACTTTGCTACTCACTAGGAATTACTCCTGTATCGTGGGTGTGTTCACAAACATGTAAACTCACATACACAAGACACCTAGACCCGGAACAACTATCTGTAGGTATAAATATTTGTTCCATGCGGGAACCGAACCCGCGACACGCAGCGCATCAGCTGAATGCTCAACCAATGCGCCAACCGTGTCGTCGAAGAAAGTTTTTCATTTCTATGAGTATATATACATATGCCTACTATTTAAAATCTGACTCATTTTTGTTACACACTGTATACTGAAGGCTTTATAAACGGTATATAAATACGGTACTTGTGTAGTTTTTGCATCTAAGATACATATCAATTTTTAAGTTGTTTATAATTTATTTATTTTGATCTCAAATAGAGGCAATACCATGACGTGCAATTTCTAGTAGCATTTATATAACCTACTCATTAATTTTAATTAGTTCCTTACAAACATCAAGATACAATGTGCGGTATTATATGTGTTCAATGAGGAAAATGGAATCGGGAAACATTGGTCTCGCTCGCATAGCTTTTAGTATGTCGCTCTTGTCACATTGACACAAAACGTGCTCATACGCAACACAAACTTGTTAGTAGAATTTTTATTTAATCTCTCTTTTAAACGAAAAAAAAACGTTGCTCCGTACTAGAAATTACTCCTGTATTGTGGGTGCATTCACAAACATAATATAAACTCACATACACAAGACATCCGGACCCGGAACAACTATCTGTAAGCCATACAAACATACACGGGCCTGCGGACGGCGAGTAGTGGGCAACTCGCCGTCCGATCAGCACCAGGACCGAGAGTCGACGGCGCGTAGTGTTTCACGCGCGCCTCAAAGAGTTGTCAGCAAACAGGACGGGGCCCGTCATGGCCCATGCCTGCCCGGGGGTTCAGGATAAATTCGAAAGAGTTACCTCGCCCCTGGGCATTCAGGGCAGGGAGGAACAGGGGTGGGTTTTAGTCAGTAAGAGTCTGACACGCCCTTCCGCTCCACCCTAGAGCGGGAGAAGTCATTGGATGATTTCCCACCCCTCAAAAAAAAAAAAAAAAAGAAGCCATACAAACATTTGTTCCGTGCGGGAATAGAACCCGCGACACGCAGCACAGCAGCCAAACGCTCAACCACTGCCCCCAACCGTATATATCAATTCCCTAGCATTAGCCTTAGCTAGCTACGACAAAGTACAGTAGGTAATGTAATATTCAAAGTCACCTTTGAGGCTAGAACACACAACAGTCGCATTGGGCCGTGGCACATCGAATTCCAATATATATATATATATATAATAATACCCGGTACAATGATTGTGTGAAAGTAACGCAGGAAGACTTTTACAATGCGCGTTCCGTCCAAAATGTGCGTCACACGTCAGACCCGGGCCTGTGGACGGCGTGGCGAGTAGTCGGTAGCTCGCCGTCCGATAAGCAGCAGGCCCGAGAGTCGACGGCGCGTGGTGTTCCACGCGCGCCTCAAAGAGTTGTCAGCAAACATGACGGGGCCGATGCCTGCCCGGGGGTTAACGATAAATTCGAAAGAGTTACCTCGCCCCTGGGCATTCAGGGCAGGGAGGAACGGGGGTGGGTTTTAGTCAGTAAGAATCTGACACGCCCTTCCGCTCCACCCTAGAGCGGGAGAAGTCATTGGAATATTTCCCACCACGTAAAAAAAAAAACACGTCATTCTGTCCGCTCGTAGCAACGTCGTAGCAAAGTCGTAGCAACCTCGTAGCAAAGTCGGAGCTACGTCGTAGCACTCGGCGAATAAACGCACGACTACGATGGCTACCGCGGTCGTCGTGCTTTTTTTCGCGGTGTACGAGTACGTTCTTTCTAAAACATCTTAGATTTTTAGAGCGAGGAATGGCACATCTTTTTTTTATAAACATTGGTTTAGCCAACGAATTAAGAACTAATATTTATTAGTTTGAATTAAATTATGTTGTACAGTTAAATTACTACTTTTTCATCTTTATTGAGTATTTTTGAGAAAGCTTTATTATTGGACGTAATTTACTTTAATTCTTATTATAGTATAATAGCTCGATTGATTTGTTAATATGGCAAATGCATGAAGATGGCAATACGTTGCCGTTGTATTAAAAACCATACCGTCTTGAAAAGGTACCTTTAAGTTTAGTGAAATAGGTTTATTTAGTATTGTAAAATAATTAATTGTTAAACAAATTCAATGCTGCTTTGACCAAAGTACTTGCGTTAAGAACTGTGTCTTCGGGCCATAGCGTCGGGCGTCTTAAAGATAGCTTGCTACATACTCGTCTATGCTTTTTATTTTATTTTTCAATTTTTATTATTTGAATAATGCTGTAATTTTATGATATTTTAATTTATTAACACGTTCTCTGCCGCGTAGGTCATCGGTGACCTCACCTGAACTAGATCGAGACGCCGCGTAGAGCATCAGTGACCTCAAGGTAGACCTAAGTTTAAACTGATTTGTGAGCCGTAGGCCATTATTACCGAATATTTCTCTATAGCAGGTGACCGGAATGGCGCTGTAGACCAATCCTTCAGTATGGTTTCTGAGTAATCGTAAATTTGTTGAAAATGTGAGTGAAACTGCAAAGCAAATAAGAAAAAACAAAGGCATCCATTATGAATCGTGTTTATTTGTAATAATTATTGAACAATTAGCTACTACATTATTAAAAAAAACCTTTACAAATAACGGTGAGATTTATTGAAGCATTGTAGGCAATAATATATTGTACCAGGACAGTTCTTACAATATGTAACTACTTTTTTAGTTTTATTCCGAGCGACTTTTGACCCACGTGTTTTAACATTTTCTTTGTAGCAAGCGACGCAGAAACGTCTCAATTTAGCAACAGGTACCTCTCTTTTCAGCAATTTTCAGGTGTGGGGGTGACCGGAGGCGTGCCCTACCCGGCGCCTCCATAACGAATATTCACTTTTAAGTATTACAGCGCCGCGTAGGTCAATTATGACCTCACGAAGTTTTTTTGAAATATCTACGGAATCCAGTTGCAGATCAAAACACTTCATATATAAAAATGTATATTTTGACCTAACGCTTATATTTCCACCAAAAAGTTTTTTTGTGTTTTTTATATTTTATACTACCGGCAGAGAACGTGCAATGCTATTTGAATGATAGGTATAATGTTTTAGTATGTTAATTAAGTAATGATTATGTTTTAATTTAATTACATTTATTTTTATTACTTTCGACGTTTACATTTTATTATATTCTTAATAATTTGATGATTGTTTTTAAATTCTTCATTAAATTTAGATGTCTTTCTACCCCGTGAATGATGTGCATGCCTATAAATTACTTGTTAACACAGGATCCGTTTGGAAAACTTCATAAGTACGAGCGAGATAGACTATACCAAATGTTTATGGCCCGACGACTCAGTTCTTAACGCGAGCGTTATAAAAAAAAATCAGGATAAAGGCTGGATGATCCAGTTAAACTGTATGACGCAGTTATGCATGCACTTACATACAAAGTTGTACATATAGTGTATAAGTAGATTAAAAAGTCGCAAGAATTTTATGGGAACGACACGGGCAATGCAGGACAGCCCACCTAAGGAGAGGACTTGACTTTTTGGCCCACGAAGCACTTTTTTGCCTCCAGGTCGTGATTTGCAGTGGCCTATTTGGAAAGCACTGAATCGATTGCGTACCCAAGTAGGCTGTTGCAAGTGTAATTTGGCGAAATGGGAGATAATTGTCCTTCTAACACCCAGTGTGAGTGCCTGCTCAGACTTGTACCATAGATAACCTTAGTAATGCTTCAAAGAAGCAATCAACATGGCGACTTACTGGACCCAAACCGTGTGTTTTAAGATATGTATCACAGAAACGAACAGAAGAAGAGTGTTTATGTAGTACCTAATATTATTAACTTGGAATTATAAGTTAAAATAAACTTTGTACAAAAGACATGTTATTCCTTTTAAGTTGAAATAAACTTTATACAAAAGACATGTTATTCCTTTTAAGTTGAAATAAACTTTATACAAAAGACATGATATTCCTTTTGGGCCCTGATGACATACCAGTAGAAGTATGGAAGTGTTTAAAAGAGGATGGATGTATGTGGCTGACTTTATTCTTCAATAAGTTGTTGTAAGAGGAAGTGATCCCACAAGAATGGTGCAATAGTTCGCTAGTGCCCATCTTCAAGAATAAAGGGGATGTACAGGACTGCAACAACTGTCGTGGGATAAAGCTCATGTCACATACTATGAAAGTATGGGAGAAAGTGATAGAGAAAAGATTGCGAGAGGAGAGTGAGATTACCCCGAACCAGTTTGGGTTTATGCCAGGTCGAGGGACAATGGACGCCACCTTCGCTCTCCGTCAATTGTGCGAGAAGTACAGACGTGTGCACAAGAACTTGCACATGTTGTTCATTGATCTTGAGAAAGCGTATGATAAGGTACCTCGGGATGTGTTGTGGTGGGCCTTGAAAGAGAAAGGTTTGCCTGGGAAGTATGTTGAGTTGATTCGTGCTATGTACAAACAATCCAGTACCTACGTCCGGTCGGCTGCTGGCAACACCGATGAGTTCAGTGTGGTTGTAGGCTTACATCAAGGGTCGGCTTTAAGTCCTTACCTCTTCCTGTTGATTATGGACGCTCTTACGTCGGAAATACAGGAAGAGGCACCCTGGTGCCTGCTGTTTGCCGACGACATTGTTCGGGTCGGTGAAGATGGACCTGAGATCCAGAGCAGATTGGAGAAATGGCAACAGAAGCTGCAGAAAGTGGGCTTGAAAATCAGCAGAACCTAAACTGAATACATGTTCTGTGATTTCGGCGGTCTCTCCAGTTCTGAAGCTGTAGTGCTAGATGGCGCGCTTCTCCCAGTCTGCTCCGATTTTCGGTATCTCGGTTCACTCGTGCAAAGCGATGGCGAAATAGATCGGACTGTTAAGCACAGAATTAACACTGGATGGATGATATGGCGGCAGGTCACCGGGACTATCTGTGATTTAAGGGGAAGATTTATAAAACAATGGTCAGACCTGCTATCTTGTATGGTTCAGAATATTGGGCCACAAAAGGGATGAATGAAAAGCAATTGCATGTAGCTGAGATGAGAATGCTAAGAGCGATGTGTGGTGTTACGCGTATGGATAGAATTAGGAATGAGTATATAAGAGGAAGTCTGAAAGTGGCACCGCTGACTGAAAAATTGTGTGGATATCGGTTGTCGTGGTATGGGCATGTGATGCGGAGGAATGAAGAAAATGTCGTGAGGAAAGTCTTGTGTATGGATGTGGATGGCTATTAGAGTAGGGGAAGGCCAAAGAAACGATGGTTGGACTGTGTGAAAGAGGATATGGGTAAAAAGGGGGTGACTACAGAGATGACGACTAATAGAGGAGTATGGAAGAAAAAGACATGTTGTGCCGACCCCAAATAAATTGGGATAAGGGCAGGAGAATGATAATGACATGATATTCCTTTTAAGTTGAAATCAATTTTATACAAAAGACATTTTATTCCTTATAAGTTGAAATAAACTTTATACAAAAGTCATCTTATTCCTTTTAAGTTGAAATAAACTTTATATAAAAGAGATGTTATTCCTATTTACAAGCTTTTATTTAACTTACACTGTTCGTATGTTTGTAAGTTGTCAGTCAAAATTTGCAAACCATTTTTCGACCGTTTGTTGGTATCCGATTGAGCTGATTTTTTTTTTTGGTGTTGATGCATTTTTATATGCGTGACCTGAATCGACATTCAGGATTAGCTCCAGATAAAGGAACTCTTCAATGCTTAACAGCACGGACACGGAATTCGTGAACACATTTAATTGAGATAGTCGTTACAAAAATGTTTTTTTTAACTATAAACTTATTTTAAATTAGTTGTTCATTTGTCTCCTTGGGTTTTGCATTTTCTGTAATTGCACTATATTTTTAACCTCAAATTGAAATACTACTCCATACACGATCGAACTTGTGCTTGATAGAGTTGGAGCAGCTGTTCCGGCGTGAAGTAACGTCTCACATAGGGCGGCCAAGTCCGGCAAAAAGGTGTTGCGGAGGGCTCGGTTTGACCACATTAGCCGAATTGGGAACAAACGTGCTTCTTACCCAGCTGGTAGTAAGGCGTTTTGGTCCCTGGTTAAGTCGGTTGAATTGAACTTTTGCCGCCCCTAACTACCTCCACTGCTGAAACCCGACACGTTGCTGGCCTGCTCCGCTGAACAGAAAGCAAACTTGTTTGCCTCTCTGTTTGCGGAATCTTCACGTCTAGATCCTGGTGGCGCGAGGCCCCCTGGTGCTCTTGGTGGATGCGAGTCAATTATGTCGGACATTCGCATTCATCAGAAGGATGTTCGAGGGGTACTGGGTAACCTGGACGTCAACAAGGCTAGTGGACCCGACGGAATACCGGCAAATGTACTGAGGGCTTGTGCGCCTGAGTTGTCTCCGATCTTGACACGCCTATTCCACCTTTGGTTGGAAACTGGAAAAGTGCCGATGGCTTGGAAGCAAGCTAACGTGCAACCCGTGCCCAAGAAGGGTAGTCGAGCTGACCCAGCAAATTATAGGCCCATCTCGTAAACTACTATACTCTGTAAGAGTATGGAACGTATACTGAATGGTAAGCTCCTGGCATACCTAGAAGCTAACGATATCCTCAGTGGCCGACAATACGGCTTCCGCCGAAATCGGTCAACTGGGGATCTTCTAGCGTATGCCATTCACATCTGGAGTGAGGCCAACGAGAAACAAGGGGAAGCTCTTACGGTCTCCCTTGATATCTCGAAGGCCTTCGATAGGGTCTGGCACGATAGCCTAATTGCCAAGCTTCTTTCCTTCGGTCTGCCCGCCGGTTTGTGTGATTGGATTGCAGATTCCCTGAGGGATCGGTCTATCCGAGTGGTCATAGATGGCTGCTCGTCCGGACTGCTGGCTGTTAATGCCGGTGTTCCTCAGGAGTCGGTGCTCTCGGCAACATTGTTTTTGCTGCATATTAACGATCTGCTAAAACCCGTACCGTTGGGTACGCAGTCGACAGCACTGTTGCCGAGAGATACGTGCCCGACGCACGAGCAAGCGGGTCTCAGGTCCGATCTCTCCAAGAGGCTATGGTTGGGTGATTGAACTTGTCCTTACAGGGTGTCTCAGAAAGGGGCGATGCCAATCTGTTCAAGTTCAATGCTGCTAAGACTCAGGCGTGTCTTTTTTTCGCTAAAAGGAGTCAATTTCACCTGGCTCCATGTTTTCGAGGTGTAACCGTGCCAATAACCGATCAACTTGATCTTCTTGGTGTTACGTTAACATCTACGCTCAATTTTGGTCCCTTCATAGAGGCAAAGGCTCAAGTGGCTGCCAAAAAGTTGGGGATCCTCGCAAAGGTGAGACCGTACTTCACACCGGAACAGCTGCTCAAACTTTATCAAGAGCAAGTTCGATCGTGTATGGAGTACTGCTCACGTCTTTGGGACAGAGCTGCCAGATACCAGCTTGATGCCCTTGAGACAATTGAGAAACGAGCCAAGAGGATCATCAGCAATGACAGGCTCTTCGAGTCGAAACTCTAATGTCTTGAGCATAGACGCCGAGTTGCTAGCCTGTCGGTTTTGTATCGGTTACATTTTTGGGAGTGTGCGACGGAATTGCATAATTTGATTCCGCCAAGCCCGTTCCATCAACGGACCACAAGACGTACGGCGATGTGCCACCGGTACATGGTGAACATCCCATCCACACGCACGAAACGTTTCAGGAACAAATTCATTGTGCGTACAGCTAGGGAGTGGAATGCCCTGCCGGAGTCTGTGTTTCCTGATAGCTACAACCTGGGAGTCTTTAAGTCAACAGTGGATAGGTTACTAAGTGAGGAGCGTCGGAACAAAAACCGATATGTCGCATTTATGCCATTATTTTTTTATATTTTTTTTCCGTTGCAAAATGTTGTATTACATACCCTTCAGGAAAGAAATCTATTCAAAAACAGACATTTCCAGCTTTAAAAAAATATCACAAAACAGTGGTCCAATCAAAACCCGACACATACATATCTAAGGAGGTTCAGTTTCTAGTTGTCGTATCAAAAACCGATAATTCCTTAAGAAGTTTAACATAATTTAATAGTGGTCGGTTCAAATGCCGAGAAATACATGTTTTCAAATAAGCTTAATCTTTATTTCGATTCTTTTTAAAAATCGATTCCCTGTACGTATCTTAACACTCTCCGTAAACACCCCTCTTACGCTGACGTGATTGGCTACCTGTCAATATCTCTTGTCATCTCGCTGTCAGTATTTTTCATGTTCGATTCTGTCTGATGTTTTTTTACGTGTGCTTTGTATTTTTCAAAAACAAAAATGAGTGAATCTCCGTCGATTTTAGAGGATACAGTACAAGACATCAATCCAGGAAGTACAGTAGATGACATCAATCAAGGGACGCAAAAACAATCTAAACGCAAACGTAAAACTTAAGTTGAACGAAACGTTGAATATTGTTTAAGAATTTTAGTTAATTACGATTTTGTATAATAATAAAAATTATAATATCTACCTATCTGTTTTTATTTAAGTACCTACTTTATATAAAACAAGGCTAATTTACTGTAATTCTCAAATTTATACCATGTAGGTACATAATTTGAAAACTAATTTGCAGTTATGATTTGGTTTTACCAAAACCCGATAAATCTATTTTAATCATTTCAAAAACCGACATATCCAAATGATCGCGTCAAGAACCGATATATCCAAACGTGTTCACCCAATATCTCGCCAAATTATGTATCTACCTTCCGTTTCGTTTCACAAATCAATCTGGGTCCCTTTTAACTTCATATTGACATAATTTATTTTTCCGCAGCTGTAACATTAAAAAAGTTACAAACTTTTTTCTAATTTGTGTAAAATACGGTAACTTGGATATATCGTTCTTTGTTCCGATGCTCCTCACTTCTAGGCAAGCGTGCTCCATCTTTGATTACATCATTGCTTACGATCAGGTGAGATAGTAGTCAAAAACGTGCCTAACAAATAAAAATAAAAAAGGTATTCAATAAGGAACGATTTTTGGAAATTCTACCCCAAAAGGGGTAAAATAGGAAATTATGTTTTTCTATTTCGTATGTCTTGCAAACTCGAACATAACACACACAGCACAAAACAGGAGTCGAAGCCTTTGCACCATCGTTATTTCATCCTATAATATCAGTTTAGTATTTTTAGGCACTTCGGCAAGATTTCTTTGCCTTTGTATATTGCGCGGACGAAGTAAAATAAAATAGTAATCAAGATGCTCAAAATATAAATTTTAGAATTGTGGTTAAAATAAACAGCTAAACGGAATTAGATGAAATTTGGTACACAGATAGTTTATAACCTGGACTACTTTTTAATCCCAATAGTATGTTCCCGTCTGATATTTTTCGACATCCACGCGGGTGAAGCCGCGGGCAATCTGTACATATAAAATTCGAAGTCCCGACTGACTGACTGATATATCAAGGCACAGCCTAAACTGCGGGTCCTAACGCCATGTTTGGAGGGTGTACGTGTTCTTTGTGAAGAGTAGGTATCCACAAAGGGTAAGAAAGGGAAAGGGTTTTTAAAGGGTTTTTCGAAATTCTCCTTATTTTTCGAAAGTGAATCTTTAAAAAAAAAAAGGGTGAGAAAACCCGGGCCTGGGGACGGCGAGTAGTGGGTAGCTCGCCGTCTGGTCAGCACCAGGCCCGAGAGTCGACGGCGCGTAGCGTTCCACGCGCGCCTCAAAGAGTTGTCAGCAAAACATGACGGGGCCCGTCATGACCGATGCCTGCCCAGGGGTTGTGGATAAATTCGAAACAGAGTTACTGCGCCCGCACTCAGGGCAGGGAAGGAACAGGGGTGGGTTTTAATTCAGTAAGAGTCTGACACGCCCTCCCGCTCCACCCAGAGCGGGAGATATCATTGAATGATTTCCCATCCCCAAAAAGAGAAAAGAAAGGGGGTGAGAAAGGGGTTGAAAGTTTATAACGGGGGAAGTACTAGTTGCACGCGGGCGAAGCCGCTGGCAGAAGCTAGTAACTGTATAAAAATTACGAAAAAATTGAGCAGATGTCAGCCGGGTACGGCGAAATGTTTTTGCAAAATACAAAAAAAATCCGGCCAAGTGTGTGTCGGACTTTGCACATTTAGGGTTCCATACCAAACGAGGGATTTATCAAAGAAAAAATCTGATTTATGAATATATAGGTATTTTTTGTAAAATATACGTAACTAGCTGTTGCCCGCGACTTCATCCGCGTCAACCTCGTGAACCTGTACAATTTAAACTAATAACTACTGCTTGCGATGCATTCTGAAAGGATCTTATTCATCTATTTTACTTAACATAATTTAATTCGGTAATTATTTTATGTTCCTATGTATTATGACCAGATGTATGGACGTCAACGAAGCGGTAAGAGTATGTCAGGATCGTAGCATAAACGTGGAAAAAAGAATAACAGTACTTTTCTGTATGCTAGTAGTCTTGCTTTCAACAACCAAAATGTACTGAGAGTCAGGTGTGGTGACGCGGGAGCAAGTGACATACAGTTTTCTCGTAGGAGAAGTGGCTGGTCCAGAGGTGGACCAGAGGTCAACACCCGTAGTCTTCAATGTCTACCGACAGCGACTTGTTTATGGTCTTTGCGAAGTACACACTTACAGGGAACTGCACGCACTTGAATTGGAAGGGGTAATTGTGAGAAATTTTAATGGCAAACGTGGTATGAACTTCGAGAAAGAGGCCAACCGTCGACAGCATTCGGGAAGCTGCGCGGTATCTTCTCGTGTCACATACCACAATGTCTCGAGATGGAAGTGCGTTTTGCCAGTGATGACATAATATAGCCCTGTAACATAGTCACTCACAATGTGCCTCATAAAAAGGCCTACTCTTAAAGTAACCCAAAGGGAAATGGATAGAACTATGACCAGAGTTCCGTTGCGTTATTGAATCGGGAATTAAGACATCCGCAGGAAAACCAAGGTTACCGACATAGCCCGAACAATCTCCATTATACACACACAACTGAAGTGGCATTAAGCTTGTTGTTCCTTCGGCATCTCGTTCGGCAAGCAATGTTCCCTACATTGCTTGCCGAACGAGATGGTCGATGGGGCCGGAAGGTTCTGGAGTGGCGGCAGCGTACCGGAAGATCCAGCATTGGAAGGCCTCCGACAAGGTGGACCGATGATCTGGTGAGGGAATCTGATGGATGCAAGATGCACAGTATCAGTCGTTGTAGTGACACTTGGAGGTGGCCTAAGTCCATCAGTGGAATGATGTAGTATACAGTTTTGTCAACACTACATCCCGTAAGAATTTTTCACCTCGATATTATTTCTCTGCAGAGTTTAAGCCGGGATCCGTTACAGAACTCAGGCGGTGTTCATTCTAAAGTAGTGAAATCGGGACACTGACTTGAGCTGGATGACGTACGCTGGTAATTTACTTGATGTTAGCGAATTCGAATACTCTACACAACAAATCATGCCGTCATAATGCTCGACAGTATTGGATGTGTTTGAAAGAGTCACCGCGGCTCTGGCACAGGCAACTGAAGGAACACGGGTGGGCTTTAGTCAGAAATAGTCGGAAATCTTGCTTCACAATAGTATTTATGGAGGCATATAACACTTCGTTCTCTTTAATCTGCAACGGAATGCTCATGAGGATTGCTGCAGTTTGATAATTTTTAGACGTCTTTTATATAGCCCGATCACGCACGCAAGAATTTTCTTGGTACGGAATTCGACTGATGTCGGTACATCAGACAAATCAGTTCTTATATAGGTGAATTACTCTACTGAGGGACTCTGGACGCCTTCACCATCTTTTGAAAGAACTTTGGTGTATTTCTGAGTCAAGCGCAGTCTATGAACTCGTGACCATAGAGACTTCGTTTCAAAAAAGCGTTCACTACGTCAGCTCAAGTGTCTCGTGACATCACAGGTAGAGTTCTAAAGAAAGCGCTGCCAAATAGCATGTCTTATAATAATAATAATAATAATAAATCTTTACTAAATTCCATTTAGGCCTACTTACATTATAATACATGCTGATTAATAAAAAGGATAAATAAAATTCTTAATAAATAATTACAATTGCAGTATGCATGATTAGATTAGTTAATTCTATTACTTTTTATTTGACGTGGCTTTGGACCCCCTTCGGGTAAAAGCTTCCTCCAAGGACTTCCATCTTTCTTTGTGTCTAGCCATGGATAACCAATTTTCTCCTGCTACTTTTACCAGTCCATCTGTCCATCTAGCGCGCGGGCGGCCTCTAACCCTACTACCCGTAGGGCCTTGCACTTCACAACTTTAATGGTCAACCTGTCGTCGTTGTAGCGGGCTACGTAACCCGCCCATCTCCATTTCATTTTCAGTGAGAAGGTTAAAGCATCGGTTAATTTAGTTTTGTTGCGAATGTGCTTATTTTCAATCTTGTCCCTTAATTTTATACCTAATAAGCTTCTTTCCATTCTTCTTTGTGTTGTTTGCATTTTGTTCATGGTTTTTAGGCCGAAAGTCCAAGTTTGAGAGCCGTAGGTAAGACATGGTAGAATCACTGAATCCATAACTATTTTCTTTATTGACGGTGTGAGTTTTGATTTGAATATTTCTTTGTGTGCCCAGTATTTCTTCCAGGTTATTGATATTCTACGATCTATTTCCTCCATGTTTCTAGTTTTTCTAAAAGAAATCTGTTTGCCCAAGTAAATGTCGCTTTCTACAAACTCTAGGGGGGTGTTATTTACAAAGATGGTCGCTATGTGGTGATTATTCATTATTTTCGTTTTGTCAAGATTCATTTCTAGACCGACCTTGATGCTAGCTCCGTGAAGATCGCTAATCATGTTATTCAGTTGTGCAGAGCTCTCGGAGAGTAGAATTATGTCGTCGGCGAAACCTGGTCTAGAACGTGCAGAAATAAAGGGAAGCTGGCAACACTGCCTTCATCAAATACGACAAACTTATTGTACAGCAAAAAAACAAGAACCCTAAGAAAAACCGGAAAGAGGAACTTGTCAGAATCACCGGTGATAACTAGCCACAGCAGCCAATCCGTTAGCAGTGACACTAGACAACCACCGAAGAAAATTAAAGTATCTAACATGAAAGATTACATTATACAAAAACCAAAACTAGTCCTCACCTCGACAGACACTAGTATTAACTACTCGAAGATAACATCGCATAGCAACATCGTATAGCAACCACAGTTGGAACCTTGCAACACGGCTGGTCACCGCAGGAGATTACGACCAAAACCCTCCAAGGAAAGCAAGGAATATAAACAAATACAACATCTGCACCTTTAATGTTCTATCGCTCTCGTCTGCAACAAAACTGATTGAGTTAAAAGCAGCTTTAAAAAACATAAATCACGACATGCTGGGCCTGTGCGAGATAGGCCGAATGGGGGAAAATATTACTATGAAAAAAATAATCAGACGGCGATAAAAAAACATGTTACTGATATTGTCATCCTTGTCTAGCATTGACCACATCTATAACTACTCGTAGCGATGCTACACGACATGTTAATTTGTTAGCGTTGGAAGATCACTCACAGGCCCATCTCGGTAACTTCCATACTCTGTAAGAGTATGGAACGTATACTGAATGGTAAGCTCCTGGCATACCTAGAAGCTAACGATATCCTCAATGACCGACAATACGGCTTCCGCCGAAATCGGTCAACTGGGGATCTTCTAGTGTATGCCATTCACATTTGGAGTGAGGCCATCGAGAGGCAAGGGGATGCCCTTTCGGTCTCCCTTGACATCTCGAAGGCCTTCGACAGGGTCTGGCACGATAGTCTAATTGGCAAGCTTCCTTCCTTTTTCGCCGTCTGAACGCGTCCCAAAGGGTCATGGCGATCCGCATGATCCGAGGATACCGTACGATCTCCTGCGAGGCGGCGAGCCTCCTTGCCGGATTATCGCCATGGGATCTGGAGGCAAAAATCCTCGCGAACCTCTATGAGGAGAGCGGGGCGAAACGCCGGGGTGAAACTCCGCTGCCGCGACAACTCGCTGCTCGGCGGACAGAGCTCCGGCAAGATCTCATGGCGACATGGAGACAGCGATTGTCGCAACCCCGCGCTGGGCACGCCACCATTGCGGCGGTAGTGCCCCTCTTTGAGGAGTGGCTGGAGAGGCCCCACGGCGCCCTCACCTTCCGCCTGACGCAGGTCCTCACCGGACACGGCTGTTTCGGGAGGTTCCTGTTTCGGATCAAGCGGGAGGTGACCCCCGGGTGTTCCACTGCGAGGATCGCCCAGAGGACACGGTGGAGCATACGGTGGAGGTTTGCCCCGCTTGGGCTGAGCACCGCCGTGTCCTCGTGGATGCGATAGGCGGCAGCGACCTCTCACGCCCTGCCCTGGTTCAGGCAATGGTACGGAGCGAGAGGGAATGGGAAGCCGTCTCCTTCTTCTGCGAAGCAGTAATGCTCGCGAAGGCGGAGGCGGGACGCGTGAGGGAGACTCAACAACGGAGTCGCCCTCACGCTCTCAGCAGTAGCCGCCTCAGGAGACGCCTGGGACTTCCGGCGCAGCGAGACGATCTCCGGCCACCGAAAACCCGGGCCTGCGGACGGCGAGTATTGGGTAGCTCACCGTCCGATCAGCACCAGGCCCGAGAGTCGACGGCGCGTAGTGTTCCACGCGCGCCTCAAAGAGTTGTCAGCAATAGGGACGGGGCCCGTCATGGCCGATGCCTGCCCGGGGGTTGAGGATAAATTCGAAACAGAGTTACCTCGCCCCTGGGCACTCGAGGCAGGAAGGAACAGGGGTGGGTTTTAGTCAGTAAGAGTCTGACACGCCCTCCCGCTCCACCCAGAGCGGGAGAAGTCATTGGATGATTTCCCAGCCCACAAAAAAAAAAAAAAAAGCTTCCTTCCTTTGGTCTGCCCGCCAGTTTTTGTGATTGGATTGCTGATTTCCTGAGGGATCGGTATATCCAAGTGGTCATAGTTCCACCGTCCGGACTGCTGGCTATTAATGCCGGTGTTCAGGTTCGGTATCGGTGCTCTCGTCAATATTGTTTTTGCTGCATATTAACGATCTGCTAAAACCCGGTACCTTTGGGTATGCAGACCACAGCACTGCTACCGAGAGATACGTGCCCAACGCACGAGCTGGTGGGTCTCAGGTCCGGTCTCTCCGAGAGGCTATGGTTGGGCGCTTAAACTTATCCTTACAGGCTGTCTCAGAATGGGGCGATGCCAATCTGGTCAAGTTCAATGCTGCTAAGACCCAGGCTTGTCTATTTTCCGCTAAAAGGAGCCAATTTCACCCGGCTCCATCTTTCCGAGGTGTAACCGTGCGATAACCGACCAACTTGATTTTCTTGGTGTTACGTTAACATCTACCCTAAATTTTGGTCCCTTCATAGAGGCAAAGGCTCAAGTGACTACCAAAAAGTTGGGGATCCTCGCTAAGGTGAGACGGTACTTCACGCCGGAACAACTGCTCAAACTTTATCAAGCGCAAGTTCGATCGTGTATAGAGTACTGCTCTCATTGTAAAGAAATTTTTCTTCCACCGGCTAGCGTCAGAGATAATATATGGCATGAGACCCTAGTTACCTATCTTCGGGTTTTTTCGCATGTGGTTTGTATGTAGTAAATAAGAGTCCTTTGATTTGGTCTTCACATTTATCACATTTATTGCTAACACTGCATCACACCAGATAGCACTCAGTACACAGAAAATTGTATGTTGAACTTACAATTTATGATGAATCACTTTTACCCTATCGTTCGAAGATCGAAGATTAAAGGTCCAGTGGTGAGATCCACTAGCAGTATCTAAGCCGTGGTCATCTAATCATGGTCATCTCTGGACACGTGGACGTTGGTGTTCGGAACCTTTTGCTAAGACCGCATTGTTCTTCCAAAATATAAAGTGAAGTTTCTGATCCGACCATTTTTATATTGTTCTTTCCTTATATAATTAAAGGTAAAGTAGGAACCCTGCCAACAAGAGAAAGATACTGTGAGACTTATAAATGCCATGCTTAAGACTTAGCGTCAGTACAGAAAAAAAAACAAAAAGATTAAGTACTTACATTGTCCTAAATTCTTATGCTTACAGCATTTGAACTTGACTCTGGTCCCTTTTACACCTCGAGCCATCATTAGGTGCTTTTAAGAAGTTTTTTCCAATAAATAAAATTTAATAGGCAGACTCCAGATCAAGTTGGAAAAAGAAAAACCTTTTTTACAAAAAAATAGAACCGACTTCCAAAAAAGTGCAAAATAACTTTAATTTCGGAAGTCGGTGTTCCTGTTTTGTGTCTTCGTTTTTTGACACCGACTTCCGAAATTAAAGTTATTTTGCACTTTTTTGGAAGTCGGTTCTATTTTTTTGTAAAAAAGTTTTTTATTTTTCACTTTTTAGTTGTGGTTCCCCATTAAACTGTGTTAACAATTGATAGACATACGATAGCAGCAATCGCGGTGGATTTGCTGTCAATTTTTGAAGAGTTCCGTTGTCTGTCTCCGAAAACCATCATCAGATCTTTTTGAAATTTAAATGGGACCATTTCGGAATACACCCCTTTCGAACAAAAAAAGAATTTTGCAAATCCGTCAATATATGACGGAGTTATGCCCGAACATACATAAAAAAAAAAAAAAAAAAATACATCCGAATTGATAACCTCCTCCTTTTTCGAAGTCGGTTAAAAAAAAACGTCAAACGACAATCTGTCATCTGTCAACTTGCAAAATAACGCTCCATTCCACGAATTAAATTTATTTAATTTTTAAGTGTTACATCATGTTTGGGACGGATCTGCCAGATACCAGCTTGATGCCCTTGAGAGAATTGAGAAACGAGCCAAGAGGATCATCGGCAATGATAGGCTCGTGGAGTCGAAGCTCCAAAGTCTTGAGCATAGAGAGAGTGGCTAGCCTGTCGGTTTTCTGTCGTTTACATTTTGGAGAGTGTGCGGCGGAATTGCATAATTTGATTCCGCCAAGCCCGTTCCATCTTCGGACCACAAGACGTACGGCGATGTGTCAGCGGTACATGGTGAACATCCCATCCCGTCCACACGCACAAAACGTATTGAGAACACATTCATTGTGCGTGCGGCTAGGTAGTGAAATTCCCTGCCGGAGTCTGTGTTTCCTGATAGCTACAACCTAAGAGTCTTTCAGTCAAGAGTGAATAGGTTAGTTCTAGGCAAGCGTGTTCCATCTTCGACCACATTGTCGCTTCCCATCAGGTGAGATAGTAGTCAAACGCGTGTCTATCAAGAACAAAATTGATCATTGCGGTGTAAGTTGACTTCTAGACCTTGACTGTACAGGCTAGATATAATAAAAAAATTTAACATTTTCAACAAACCCGACTGTAAAAAATAACTAAAAAGTTCCAAACAAGTCACTTTTCAAGCAATCTGATGAAAGAAAAGAAGGTAAAGTAAGAAAATACGTTTATTTACGGTAAACATGACGCAAAAAACAGAGAAACACAAAAAGAAAAAGAAAAACTGGGGGAAAAAATGCGATGATGAATGTGATGTGATGCGTGTGATGCAGTTGGTGGCTGTTATTTTAATTCAATTATTGATTTCATGCCAACTTAACCGACTTCGAAAAAGGAGGAGGTTCGATGTTCGACTGTATGTATTTTTTTTATGTATGTCCAACGATTTCTCCGTCAGTTGTAGACGGATTTTCAAAATTCTTTTTTTATTCGATAGAATATACTCTCGAGGTGGTCCCATATAAATTATTTTATTGAAATTGCTTCAGCGCTTTTTGAAAAACTGAACAAAAACGAAAAATACGTATACCTCGAAGACGTTTTGGTTTTCTCCAATTACGAGTATGTTGAAATTCCACGTTCCATTTTATTTTTTAGTTCTGGGGTATAACCACTAAAAAGTCAAAAATAAAAAACTTTTTTACAAAAAGCAACCTACTTCCAAAAAAGAAAATACTTATAATAAAAATTAAAAAATAACTTTAATTTCGGAAGTCGGTGTCAAAAAACGAAGAATTAAAATGCAAACGCCGACTTCCAAAATTATAGTTATTTTTTAATTTTTAGTGTATTTTCTTTTTTGATAATCGGTTGTTTTTTTTTGTAAATAAGTTTTTTATTTTATACATTTTAGTGAGTTATATTTTTGGAATCGCCTCCTCGAACCCTTTATTTTGATACCCCACTTAATATAGTTCGTCGACTTTTATTTTATTATTTTTCACAATATGGCGTTCGGTTGTCGCCATATTGTATTTTGATTACTGTCATGTCGTTAGTAGCACTCGCAAGGTTAAGACAAAACAATTGACGTAAGAGTTATCAAAATCGGCCCACGCCTTTAGTCTCTATAGTGCCACAAAGGAACAAACATACATACATACATAGGCTGATAAACACATTACCCTCCCTGCGTCGGGTAAAAAGTAATTATGAAAAATTTTATATTTTTCAGCCTGCCTTTGTCCTAATGTTAGCTCTATCATACGCAATAATATATCATTTTTTATCCTTTTAAAACCGGAAAAAGCATTCCCAAACTACAATCAACATTATTCAACGTCATTCAGTTAGTGGAGTTAGTCGTTCTGATACGGTTTCTCTTCATTCTTTTTAAAATAAATTTTGATATATAGAATAGATAATTATGTGTAAATTTCATGTTTTTCTATTTCTAATATATATAGGTGTTGCAAAAAGTGAAGTGGACCTCAACATTATGTGCAAAAACGATTTTAGAGATGATAAAAATAATAGAATCGATGTGGTAGAGTATTGTTCTGATAAACTGTGTGTACAGAAGTGCTGCCGTTCAAATGAAGTTATACTTGGCCCAAAATGTGTAAAAAGAAAAATTATACAGAACTACTCAGAAAATCAAAAAATTCCTTTTCTGAATGAATACAATTCCATCAACATTTTATCTTCTATGGACGTAAATAACACAGCGAAAAAGACTTATGTTTTCGTTCAAAATCAAAGGAACTATAAATATTTACTCAATTGCACCGAAGCGCATGATGACAACGAAATATATGACATTTCAGAGGTAACCATCAATTATTTTAAAAACTTTTATTTAACTTGCTAAGTAATATATGTAACTATGTTTGTTAGGGTGGAATCTTGCAACTCAAATTAGACCCACTTGGCGATGTTCGATTGGACTTAAATTTGGTGTACTTATGTATTTTTGGTGACAATACACACACATACATATATGGTACCATGAATCTGATTTGATGATGGAGACGGAAGATGGCCATAGGAACTATTAAACTAAACAAGATAAACCCATTGATTGATTCGTCTTGAGGAGCATTTTACGCCTACACGATATCCAGGGTCTAATGATGAAGCTGGAAGGTGACCATGGCTTCTCTGTGATAAAACAACAAAACTTCACCGAGTTTGGGCTCAATTGATTCGTCTTGAGGAGCACTTTACATCACATCATAATATCTGTAGAATATTTTAAAACATCACGCGTGCTCTAAAATAATAACCAACTAAAAGTTAAAAAATTAATTAAAGGTTAAAAAAAACTTTTTAAACAAGCTTTTATCTGGGACATCATCATTCTTCTGCCATAGGGGCAGGGGGCCTAATTTATTTGGGGTCAGCGCAACATGTATTTCTCTTCCATACTCCTCTATTATTCGTAATCTCGGTCACCCCCTTTTTACCTATATACTCTTTCACACAGTCCAACCATCGTTTCTTTTATCTGGGACAATCCACGAATAATTAAAAGTCAGTAACTCTAATTCAGAACAAAATCCACACAAATAGTAGCCCTACTTGAAACCAAAATGACGTATGATTCAAAATACGAATCACCTCCGAGGTTACAAAAAGACATGCTTGGTGATTGGTTAAAACTCAGAACGAAAGCCAGGATTGGTTCGCGCGCGTGCTGCAATGTCTGCTGTGACAGTTGACATAGCGGCGTGGACGATGTTATGCAATACCTAAGTGTGTAGCGACATCTATGACGCTACATACGAAATAGAACAGCAAAATTCCTACATCGCGCAAGCAGAGTTCTCCGCGCGATTTGAATATATATAACAGCCCGAAATCAACTATCGGGCAGTTGCCCGGACCAGACACAACACCCGTCTGGTCGGAGGATCCTCCCTTTTCAACGGAGGTTTGCGGGACTTTACACTCTGTTCCGCATACCTCCACACTGGTGACCCCGACGTGATAAACCAGCCAATCACGTGCGAGACGTCATCCCGACTCACTGGGATATCATCACCGCAGACAGTTCCGACTCACCGTGAACTATGCGGCTCTTCCGGTTCCGACTCACTGGAACCAACCTTCCACTGGCCCGGCAAGCATCACGTATGAACGACTCATCGAGAAGAGAACAATCGATCTCCGATCTCTGGAGGGGAGTGATGTAGCGACATCTATGACGCTACATACGAAATAGAACAGCAAAATTCCTACATCGCGCAAGCAGAGTTCTCCGCGCGATTTGAATATATATAACAGCCCGAAATCAACTATCGGGCAGTTGCCCGGACCAGACACAACACCCGTCTGGTCGGAGGATCCTCCCTTTTCAACGGAGGTTTGCGGGACTTTACACTCTGTTCCGCATACCTCCACAAGTGGACCGGATTATGTCAATAATAAGACAATATTATTTTACAACGTGTTTTTATAATTTATTTTAGCGTTTTTTGGGTTACTTTTTACACTACATAAACTCTATGTTACGTGTAATATGATGAATTCATTAGGTTTTTGTAGACATTAAAAGAAAATCTTTCTTCGCAATGTAGTGAAGACGGATTCTGAGAAATTTCGTTGAATTTCTATATACATTTTATCGAAAAAATGTAATGGTCGTTATTTCTCTAGTGACTGTTTTTTAGAGGGCGCAGAATATCTTAATTATCAATTATTTTAGAAAAACACTGTGTTGATATTGCTGACAGATTACTCGCTCGAGTAAGTGATTCCCACTAGTCGAAAAAGCCGAACCTGGCGTTTTACTCTGAAGTGATTTTATACGAAGTATCGGCCAAATAGTCGGGCGTTACTTACTACGAAGTTTATTGTATTTCGTTCGGTCGATCGGGTCCGACCAAATTTCATTTTGACGTTTGTTGTATCGTAAACCCTACTCTGAACGAAAAAAGTCTGACCGATAATTTGAGTTTGACAAGAGTTAAATCGTAAATTAATGTCAAAATTCACGACAACAAAATAGCTAACTTTTGAGTATCGGAAGTATCGAATTTAATGAATTATAAAGATTGTCTTGAGTTTTATATTTGTGTGAAGTGTTAAAGTGAATGTGTCATACTTAAAATTGTAGCAAAATGTCATTACGTATGTTTTTGGTCGAAGAGGCTTTCAGAGAAGAGCGTTTGGAGCGCAGAGGGAATCGCAGACGACTTCGTGACTCCTTTAATAATAATTTGGTCTCCGAACTTGAGTTCGTTGCTAATTACAGACTCAGTCGATCACTATTCAAAGAACTCTGCCAGGATATAGTGCCTATTACCCCGGAAACGTAATCGCCGTGCAATTGAGCCTACTACAAAGATATTTTTGAAACATAAAACTTTGTAGTTTGCCGTACTATAATGACTATTATAATAAATATAAAATAACAACAATTAGTTATTCTAACAGGAATATTACATAGATGAAAACATTCTACATAAGCCTACTATTATTATAAATGTGAAAGTTTGTAAGGATGTATGTTTATTACTCTTTCACGCAAAAACTACTGGACAGATTTTGATAAAACTTTACATGCATATTGCTTAGACACCAAAATAATAGGCTATAATTTATAATAGGGAAAAGTACTAATACTACGCGGGCGAAGCTTCTGGCAGAAGCTAGTACTTAATAAATCAATGAATGAAAACATACTTTTTGCCACTGTTTCGTCGTTTTGGTGCACCCACCCATAGCATTCAGTGTGGTGCTTATAATCGACTGTGAGATGATATTATCATCTCATAATCGATGACTCAGCATACGACCTCTGATGCTCTTCAAATTTCTTTTAGCCAAACCCCGATACTCATCAAGGAAATCAAAGAGAGCATCAATTTGTGCTGCTGTCGGTCTGGCCATGGTGACTTGATTGTTTGTTCATAACTTTCATTTCCAAACTTCCAAAACACAAACATGAGAATACGATACACCCATAGGGCTAATTTAAAAACAAACTATCTAACTTACAAAGAGTATACAATTTCTAAACTAACTAACTAATTGTAACTCACTCAAGCACCAATATTTAGATTTTTTTTGTTATTTGTTTAATTGTCAGACCGTTTTTGGCGGGCTTTTCTCGAGTGAAGTTCAGCCGTTTTAATTATTCGCATATTAATTCCTAGTGTAGGTAAAATGGAGAGAGAGTTGCGAAGTTTACCGAGAAGGCTAACTCGACACAATTGTTGCCAAATACTGCAAACAAATTAGAATGTGTTACATCTGCATACTAATGGAAAAAAATACTCTACTGATGACTAGGCAGCATGGTCTCTGACCTTAGCCTGTTCCAAAAGGAACAAAATAAATATGTTTAATTATCAACCTTTGACTTTTTATTATTTTGACTGCCAGCTACAAATACTCGTACATTGTTTTTTTTTTGAGAATTATCACGAATGTTTGAAGATAAATTCTGCTCCATAGTTCAACAGTTAAATTATATCGCAATAAATTTAAAGACTGATAAAAAATTGCCGATAAAACCTTCAACTCTAGCGCTACATTTTATTCGGCTCGTCACTCTTCCGAATATTGACTATGGTGCCGATGGAATTGAATCAACCCGAACTTTGTTCGTAGTAGGACAACAATGCAAACTTCGGTCGTGTTTCGTTCGGTTTCGAACATTCGAAAGTGTCATTTTAGAGTAGACCTCCTGTATTAGATACCAACTGTAATCGTTTATTATTGTTTATTTTTTTACTTTCTGTAATAACTCTTAAGATGTTGATGTTTCTTCGGGACGAAACATCTGCGTAAAAATATTAACTTAATTTCAGATTCGTTATAATAACATAATTGTTTTAATAATAAAACAGTAGGTCCTTACTGTACAAACTGGCACTGCAGTTTTTTGTAACATGGTATATCCTTTTAACGCGTCAGGCCCCTCGCGTTACCATAAGGTAACGCAACAATAGGTTTTTAATTGTGTCTGCTAATGAGGGCTAGACGCGTGATTTAAAAAAAATATTTTTTGTCAAAATGAACGGAGCATACTCTGCTGGTTTTCACAGGCATATAGTCATGCTCTTGACTTTTTAGATTAACTGCAGCTATCCACTTATTTTCCCGAATTGGATCGACAGGGAAACTAAAAGAAAACAAAATAAGCAAAATTCATTACTGCTTAAAAAATATCTCAATTTTATCGATTAATTATCTTAAAGATTTCATCAAGAAAAAAAAATACCTTCTTAATTAGGTCAATAATTTACTTACTGACTTCATTTTGCATAGTACCTATTGACCATCTCAGTTTGACAACATATTTAAACATATTTAAATTTTTGAATATAATTATAATTTTGCTACCACTTACTAGTGAAAAGTGATCCCTGGACATTTTAACATTGTATGGCTCCTGCACGACTTAGCACACAAGCTTGCATGATGATTCACAACTGTAGTTCATAATGAAAAACCAAAACGTACGCGAAGATTTGATGTGTACTCACTTGCAAGAAAAAAATCTGACTGATGCCGCGCTGGACACGACTTTTAAGCCCCGCCTACTTGAACATGACTTTCGTTGTGTCATTTTTTAGCGCAGTTATATTTCCTGACTTATTACTTATTCGTAGAGGATAATGAATTAAAAAGTTAAAAGTATATTCCAGTAATTATTTGGCATGTAGGTACTTACCTATATTCTTAAAAGCTTGAGGCACAGAAGTATAGTAAGTACCTAACCTATAACCTGTAACGGGCAGTGCCGCAAGCTTTTAAGAATATAGGTAGACCTACACGCCAAACTGTTTGACCAACTGTACGGGATGTACAGGGCTTGTTCAGCCCTGTACATCCCCTTTATTCTTGAAAATGGGCTACTATCGGGGGATAAAGTTCATGTAACTTATTATGAAAGTATGGGAGAAAGTGATAGAGAAAAGACTGCGAGAGGAGAGTGAGATTACCCCGAACCAGTTTGGGTTCATGCCAGGTCGAGGGACAATGGACGCCACCCTTGCTCTTCGTCAATTGTGCGAGAAGTACAGACGTGTGCACAAGAACTTGCACATGGTGTTCATTGATCTTGAGAAAGCGTATGACAGGGTACCTCGGGATGTGTTCTGGTGGGCCTTGAAAGAGAAAGGTTTACCTGGAAAGTATGAAAAATTTATTGGTGCAATGTACATTAAATCTAGTAACTACGTCTGGTCGGCTGCTGGCAACACCGATGAGTTCAGTGTGGCTGTAGGCTTGCATCAAGGGTTGGCTTTAAGTCTTACCTTTTCCTGTTGATTATGGATGCTCTTACGTCGGAAATACAGGAGGAGGCACCCTGGTGCATGCTGTTTTCCGACGACATTGTTCTGGGCGGTGAAGATGGACCTGAGATCCAGAACAGATTGGGGAAATGGCAACAAAAGCTGGAGAAAGTTGGCTTGAAAATCAGCAGAACATAAACTGAATACGTGTTCTGCAATTTCGGCGGTCTCTCCAGTTCTGAAGCTATAGCGCTAGATGGCGCGCTTCTCCCAGTCTGCTCCGATTTTCGGTATTTCGGTTCAGTCGTGCAAAGCGATGGCGAAATAGATCGGACTGTTAAGCATAGAATTAACACTGGACGGATGAAATGGCGGCAGGTCACCGGGACTATCTGCGACGCCCGCATTCCCCTTAAACTTAAGAGGAAGATTTATAAAACAATGGTCAGACCTGCTGTCTTCTATGGTTCAGAATGTTGGGCCACAAAAGGGATGAATGAAAAACTGCAATTGCATGCAGCTGAGATGAGAATGCTAAGAGCGATGTTTGGCGTTACGCGCATGGATAGAATTAGGAATGAGTATATAAGAGGAAGTCTGAAAGTGGCACCGCTGATTGAAAAGGTGTGTGGAAATCGGTAGTCGTGGTATTGTGATGCGGAAGAATGCAGAAAATGTCGTTTGGAAAGTCTTGTGTATGGATTTGGATGGCTATAAGAGTACGGGAAGGCCAAAGAAACGATGGTTGGACTGTGTGAAAGAGGATAAGGTTGAACAGGGGGGGGACTACAAAGATAACGCTAATAGAGGAGTATGGAAGAAAAAGACATGTTGCGCTGACCCCACATAAATTGGGATAAGGGCAGGAGAATTTTTTAAATATTGTTGGGTCAGATTCCGGGATTTATATTTTCGGTGGAAACATTCCCAAGGGTACATCACTAGGTACTAGTGATTTATATACATCATAAGGGAAACCTTAGTGGAAAATGTCAGCTTACTACTACATAGGTCCCGGCGTTGATTGAATGAGTCAGGACTTTTCTTTTTATATACATACTAGCTTTTGTCCGCTGCTTTGCCCATGTGAAAAGGATTTTAATATCCCAAGGGAATTTACTACCGGAATGAAAAGAATCCTATGTTCCAAGTTTACTCAAAATCCGTTCAGCAGGTTATACATGAACATTCAAATTTAAAAAAAAAAATGATATTTTCCTAATGTGTTGTTTATTGATTCGTTTTAGTGGGTAATATTTAGAGTAGATACCGCCTCTCCGGGGCCCGTTTAACTTATTACTTTGTCTAAGTCAGTTACTCTTATGCAATAATATTTAGACTAATATTATAAAGAGGCAAAGTTCGTAAATTTGTGAGTTTGTTTGTAGGAAATAATCTCTGGAAAAATTGAACCGATTTTTAAAAGAAATCGGCAGAAAACTACTCTATTTGTAGGGCTATAGGGTATAAATTATATATATTATTTTCGAAATCTACGCGGATTATTTCGAGGCAAAGAGCTAGTACTATATTATTTATTTACCGTATTTTGTTTCCTTTTTTAACCGACTTAAAAAAAGGAGGAGGTTATCAATTCGGATGTTTGTATATTTTTTTTTTTTTTATGTATGTTCGAGCATAACTCCGTCATATATTGACGGATTTGCAAAATTCTTTTTTTGATCGAAAGGGGTTTATTTCGAAATGGTCCCATATAAATTTCAAAAAGATCTGATGATGGGTTTTGGAGACAGACAACGGAACTCTTCTAAAATTGACAGCAAATCAACCGCGATTGCTGCTATCGTATGTCTATGAATTGTTAACACAGTTTAATGGGGAACCACAACTAAAAAGTCACAATGTCAAAAAACGAAGACACAAAACAGGAACACCGACTTCCGAAATTAAAGTTATTTTGCACTTTTTTTGGAAGTCGGTTCTATTTTTTTGTAAAAAAGTTTTTTTCAAAACGATAAACAACATTTTTTTCTTCTTCCAACTGTGTAACTTAAAGTTTATCTATTATTACAGGATGGATCACTAAGGGTTCAAGTAACAACAGAATCAAAAAAAAAGAAAGTGTACAAAACTGAAAGACTGGCATATTGTATAGACTACAATGTAGAGCAAATTAGCGAAAATAATGAGACTAAACTAAAGATAAAAACCATCATCAGAGAAATAACTGTAGATCAAAGCGAATTGAAGAAAATAGAGAAATTTGAAACAATAGGTTAGTATAACTTCGTATAGATAAAGAAATTACAAAACAGTAGTAACAAACGACAGTAAAGTCCTCTCCTGAATTTTGATGCGCTTTATCTTTGTATTTTTTTTTATTGATTTGATAAAACAAAAATACTTGTCCAATGTTTTTTGATAATCTATCTTACGGACTAAATAGAATTAATATTGAGTATGACCTATGAAATTGGCGTTTTTTTTCTCAGAAATAGAGAACCTCGTCACTTCTATGAATTAAAATATTCATCAAATGCTTGATATTCTATCGAATAATGACCGTCATAGACAACTGAAATGACTCCTCTTTTTTAAAACATTAGTGTTCTTAGTTGTTAAATAAATAAAGAAAATGTTAGTATGAAAAATGCAACTTCTTTAAAATTCTCCATACAAAACGCTGATTTCATAGGTCCACTTAATATTTCAATACCCAAGAATCATCCGTTTATTTATTTATTTTCGCCTTACATCTATATTTACAGGTGTTTTTTTCCCCAATGCGATAAATGGGCTTATCCTAAATTATTTTATCGACTTTCCTCTTGGCGTGACGCAAGTCGTGCGATATCCCATTGATAAGCGATTCAAATTCATATCCATGCACGTCAATCAATCCGCCTAGCCTTTTCCCAACTGTCTTGGAGTCGGCTTCCAGTCTAACCGGATGCAGCTGAATACCAGTATTTTACATGGAGCGACTATCTATCTGACCTCCACAACCCAGTTAATAATAATAATAAATTTATTGATTCTTAAAGTGTTACAATAAGTATTTAAGTATGACACTGGATCCCGCACTAGGATACCCTGTGTTGCAGGATCCAGTCTCTTTCGACGGATAATATATGTATTCTTAAAAATAACAAATGCAAAGCTTACAGTATAATTAATTAAACTTAAAACTAAAAAAGGTAACCAAATGTATTTGATAAGTGTAAGTATGTACCTATGTGATGAGAGTGTATATGTGATTATGAATACTTTAACAATTGAACGATAAAAGGTTTTCCGTTTCAGCATAATTAAGCCCAAGCAGCCAATCCTGAACCTGTTTTTTGCACCCAACCTTTGTCAAGGGGAGGATTTTAAGCTTATTGTTTACTTTTTCATACAGATATGGTGCAATGCGAGAGAAAGCCTTATTTCCAAATTTAAGATTGCAGAAAGCTCTGTTCCACTTAGGTTTTCTACGTGTGCGCCGATCCGTTACCTCTGTGGCAGCTGCAGTTTTATGAAATTTGAGTATCACTGATAAAATGCAAAGTTGGCGTACCGTAAGCACTTTCGTTTCTCGATATAACATGTCAGTGGGGTATCGGATTCCTAGTCTATGAGATACCTTAAGGATAGCTCTTTGTGCGCGTTCAGCAGTAATTAGATAACTTTTACCAGCGAAACCCCAAGTTGTTATGCAGTAACTAAGCACAGACTGACATAAAGCCAGGTAAGTCATCGTGAGAATATTTTTTTCAGCTATAGATCGAAGTATTTTAAATATGTACAAAAGCTTTCTTACGCGTGAAGTAACCGATTCAATTTGCTTTGCCCATGTCAGGTGTTGGTCTATGTTAATACCAAGATACTTGATACTATTGACTTGTTCAAAGACAGGGCAGCTGCAACTACCCCCTAGACTATAATTGCACTGGTGCGATTTGAGTGCAAGCTGTTTAGGGGCAGTTGTTTTTATGCTTACAGAAAAATTTACTAGTTTGGTTTTTTGAATATTCAGAGTGAGCAGATTATGTTGCAGCCAACTGGTAACCTTTTGCATTCCAGCCTCTGCGGCACTGTAGGTTTGCTTCCACGAGTCGCCATGGAAAATAATCGCTGTGTCATCAGCGTACGTAGATATAAGCGCGTTTTCCAATTTGAGTGAGCAGAGACCATTAACGTACAGGAGAAACAAGGTGGGACCAAGGACACTACCTTGGGGCACTCCATATGCCACGTTCACAAAGGTACTCTGGAAATCACCCAGGCAAACCTTCTGTTTACGTTCGGAAAGATAGGAGGTAAACCATTCCAAAGCAATGCCCCTGATACCTAATCGTTCCATCTTCTTGATCAGTATGGGCCTTGACACAGTATCAAAGGCCTTGGCAAGATCAAGGAAGACGCCGACACACTTTTTACCTTTGTCAAGGTTATCAATGACATGATCCACCAACTTAGAGACTGCATCCTCCGTTGATCTGCCACTTCGAAAGCCATATTGGTTGGCCGATAGCAGTTGCCTCTTTTCTAAGTACGCCAATAGTCTCTTGTTCACCAGCTTCTCCAGAATTTTTGATAGAGACGTAAGAAGAGATATAGGCCTGTAATTTGATGGAACCGATGCGTCACCAGCTTTGTAAATCGGGCAGATATTCGCTGTTTTCAACTGAACTGGAACTGTTCCTGACGACATGCTCAGATTGCATATGTGTGTGATGGGACCGGCTAGACAATGATGAGCTAGTTTAAAAACACAGTTGGGAATACCATCCCAGCCTGGAGCGGAATCGTTTTTAAGGTTGCCAATGATAGAAATAACTTCTGTTTCGTCGGTTGGAGTCATGAAGAAGGACTGTGATAGAGAAGAGTCAGTGTCATCCAACGTAAGTGCTAAATTTGCTAGTTCTGTCTCTGTTGTTTTGAGTTGTGTCAAGGACTGCTCAGCAAGTTGTATTCCCACATCAGCAAAAAAAGTATTGGCCATATTCAGCGAGACTACCGGATCAGGATTTGCGTTGAGTAAAGTTACACTGTTCGATTTTTTATTCTTAAGGTGACATATTGTTTTAATTGCCGCCCATGTTTTTTTGCTATCTGCTTTAGAACTGTCCAGTAGACTTTTATCATAGGCCTTTTTTAGATTTTTTATAATATTATTACAATAGTTTCTATAGGTTTTATATTTTTGTTGCGAAGCATAATTGTTTCTATTTTCGTCTCTTTTTATTTCAGAGTGAAGTGCGTCTCTTTTACGTATACATATCAGCAAATTTTTTGTCAACCAGGGTCTTCTAATAGTTTTGGAATTGCGCAAAAATTCTTTTTTGGTGTGTCGATTTAATATGTTCCGTAAATTATCAGTAAAAATATTCACTGCTGCATTCAAGTCATCGGAGTTTAAAATAGGTTTCCAATCTGTATTTTCAATTTCGTTAAGAATGTTAGGATAATCCAACTTAAGCTTATATGTAGTATGCCCAGAGAAAGATGTTTTACTGGATGGTTCTTTACTTATTCCTATCAGCACTGTATCATGATCGGTGAGAGAAGATTGACATACGACAATTTTCGTGGTTTTTTTTTACTTCATTAACGCATGGTCAAGGCAGGAATTTTCGCGTGTCGGATATTGGTGCCCAGGATAGAAACCGTAGTATCCGATAATATCAAGATATTCACTGGCTCGTTTGTCTTCTGTACCGATTTTAATGTCGATATTTATGTCCCCTATAATTATCATCGATGATGTATTGTTGGAGCTTAGGAGGGCTTCTAAAGATTCGCAAAAATTACTAATGTTGTACACTGAGGGCGATCGGTAGATAGCAAAAATGGTAAGTTCTGTACCAACATTAATAACTAAGCAGTTTGCATCTTTAAAAGGCGGCTCGAGTATGGTGACACTAAGATCCGATTTATAAAAAATTGCTAAACCATCGTTCTGATTTAAGTAACATTGAGAATAATGACATTCGTAGCCATTTAATTGAAATTTTGGGGTGTGTTTCTGAAGTCTACATTCGGTCAATATGATAATGTCAGGTAAAAAATTTAGCCGGGACAGGAAAACCGAGAAATTATCAAAGTTTTTCATGATACTCCGTATATTTTGATTAACTATGGTAAGCTGGTTTTTAACGTCACCAAAATAATTCACACATTGTTCTGGGATATTATGTCTAGTAACATACAGTTACTGGGTAATACGATACCCCTGGGTAAGACTGGTTGTTAGCCTTTCGGGTTTCTGACGACCCGTAACGACTGTCAAAGATCCACGATTGACAGCCGGAACCAACGGCTTAACGTGCTTTCCGAGGCACGGAGAAGTCTCGGTATGTAAAGATCGTCACCCATCCATGGTTCAACCCCGACAAGCGTAGCTTAACCTGATGGATTGACCCGTGCGGCTGTTATTACTTTAGCCACGAGCTCCTATGTCCATGCACGTATACGCCTATGTACGCAAACCAGCATCATAATTTATTTATTTTTGTTTATACCCAGGTGTGCAGATATCATCGTTCTTCTTGCTGTTGGTACTGGTGGTGTATTGTCTGTTACCTGACCTCCGTAACCTCACGGGCCTTGTACTGATGGCTTACACATTCTCCTTACTCGGCGGTCTTATATCTAAATTGATTATGACTTATCTTTACAGTCTACCAGATTACCCACAAGGGTTCTGCAAAGTTGTATGTAAGTATCATTTTTTGCTGACCCGCCCGCGAGCTTCGGATTTTTTTGGATCTTGCGGTTATCTAGCTGTCATTTCTTTATTCCTGTTTCAGCTCCATTCGTGTATTTTGGGTTCGTGTCGAGTATCTTCTGGTTGAGTGTATATGCGTTTGACGTTTGGTGGGGATTAAGGTAACTTAAGAACATATAATTACAAATGTAAGCAATGAGATGAATATCCAAAACATAGGTACACACTACTACTAAGACCTGATGAAAGTGGCGAGAATCCGTCTTATACGAGAAGCACTGGCCTGGTCGATGTGGCGATTCTTGGGGAGGCCTATGTCCAGTCCTTAGACTATGAAAGGTTATAGACGGAGCGTCAAAATCCAGCAATGTAAAGTACCAGAATGAGAAGCCGGCTTGTATCTGTACACGCGAAATAAGCTCACATAGATAAAATGAGAAGCCGATACGTCAACGTTACGTTCGTCAAGGTCACTCACACATTTTAACAACCCTGCTTCATTTAATGTCCAATGACGTTCCGTCACCTCTCATAGCCTAAGGTCCAGTCATTATCTTTCGGCTGGATCGTGATGATCGCAATAGTGAGAATAGATTACTTTAAATATTTTAAACCAATAATATTTGATCTCAAAGCAGAAACTCCTCCAGTAGTGTGCCAAGTAAGTACTGGACACGCTCACTTTCATCTGGAGGACTTTTTTGGGTTTGCAGCGCCAGGTGGTAGAAAATAGAACTAATTATATCATATTGCCTCTAGGCATTATGTATACGGCGTTTGAAGCCTCAATTGTTTTCAAGGCGTTTCACATAATGCCTATATGTTGTATGACTTCAGTATGCAAACGGACGACGCCGCATATTATATAAAAACGAATAATACAAAACGCCTGCGACAGATCCATAACATTTTCTTTTTCACAGAGGTTTTCGTATAAAGCGTAAATCTAAGCACGGCGAGCTAGTGAAGTTCATGTGGTATGCTCTGTACGCCTGGGGGACCCCACTCCTGTTAACAGCATTAATCGTCGTGTTGGAAAACCTTCCTAATTTGAATCTCGTCGTTGACACACCCTTTGAAGAATGTCTCAAAGCTGGTTTGTATAAATTATTATTGACGTTTAAGTACAACTTTATCTGATTCGACAGCGTTTCATTCATTTGATCGACTCGTCTCTTGGTCTCAAGGTAACATACACGTCTACTGAGCGATTTCGGTTCTATTCTCTAGTCAAGGTCGTCTCTTGGTCCCGCGGTAGCATGTGCGACTGCTGAGTGTTCTCGGTTCTATTCCCTAGTCTTGATCGACTCGTCTTTTGATCTCGCGGTAGCATGCGCGACTTTTGAGCGTTCTCGGTTCAATTCCTTGGTCTTGATCGACTCATCTCTTGATCTCGAGGTAGCATACGCGACTGCTGAGCGTTTTTGGTTCTATTCCCTGGTCTTGATCGATTTGTTTCTTGGTATCGCGATAGCATGCGCGAGTGCTAACCGTTCTCGGTTCAATTCTAGACTAGTCTCGTGGTCTCGCGGTAGTACGCGCGTCTGCTGAGCGTTCTCGATTTAATTCACTGGTCGGGTAAAGTGTTATTGGATTTCTCCATTTGGAATTTCTCAGTCGCAGTTTTTTTTTTGTGGTTATAGGAAACCATCCAATGACTTCTCCCGCTCTGGGTGGAGCGGGAGGGCGTGTCAGACTTTTACTGACTTAAAAACCCACCCCTGTTCCTTCAGTTGCCGGAGTGCCAAGGGCCGCGGTAACTCTATTTTGAATTTATCCACTACCCCAGGCAGGCATCGGCCATGACGGGCCCCGTCATGTATTGCTAACATCTCTTTGAGGCGCGTGTGAAACACTACGCGCCATCGACTCTCGGGCCTGGTCCTGATCGGACGGCAAGCTACCCACTACTCGCCGTCCGCAGGCCCGCGCCTACGGTGGTCGGAGATCGGCCTGTGACCCCCTACGCCCAGCGCGTCTCCTGCGGCGGCTGCTGTTGGGGGCGTGAGGGCGACTCTATTGAATCTCCCTCACCCGTTCCGCCTGCTCCTTCACGAGCATTACTGCTTCGCAGAAGGAGGCGATTGCTTCACAATCCCTCTCGCTCTGTACCATGGCCTGGACCAAGGCCGGGTGCGAGAGGTCGCTGCCGCCGGTCACCTCCACGAGGACACAGCGATGCTCCACCCAAGCGGGGCAGAACTCCACCGTATGCTCCACCGTGTCCTCTGGGCGATCCGCACAGTGGTGACACCCGGGCGTTTCCTCCCGCCTTATCCGACACAGGAACCTCCCGAGAAATGTGGGTATGGTACGTTGGAAGTCACATGTCCTCTATTATGTTTAAACTGCTGGGTCACATACCTTCTTCAGTAAAAGGAACCGAGCTTTTACTGAAGAAGGTATGTGGTATTAGTATATATTTTCTGGTGACCTTTTCCTACACTGTTTTAGAGCATTAAGGCGCTATTAGCTGCCAACGACCTTGAGTGGTTAGCTTGCGTGTTCTGCGCTGAGCTCACGTAACGCGTCGTATGTCCACCCAGTAATAGGACTCGCCCATCAAGGAGCGCTGTCTGAAATTAGACGCATTATTAATATATTACACATAAAACAACCAGTGTTAAAGTAAAACACTGAGATTAAATTATAAATAATTAAATGATCTTTATAATGGCGAAGGTTTCATAAAAATACGTTTTATAGTTTTTGCGTGATTCTCAATTTTTTATCCACGTCAGACTTAAAGTTTTACAAATTAATTACACAATGTTATAAAAATATAATTTCAAATATTCTCAGATCAAATTACGACGAAAATAGTTTAGAGTAACATATATTTTTTTCAAAGAAATAAAACTAGTCGTTTAGACGTGATGTTCTATTAAAAACCATTAAAAGTCGCATAACTGCGCCTTAATGATCAAAAATAGTATCACAATCGGGCGCCATAATGCTACAAAAAAAAAAAAAATATTCGGGCGTCATCGGGCATGTCGGTTTAGCGTCCTACGACAGTAAACGAAAAGAGAGTGTGCCTGTATTCGCGCACACCCAACCGGTAACCTTAGACTCTCGTGCTTTCAATTACCTACCTGGAAATATCGAGATCAATCAATAACTAAACTGCGCGCGCAGCCGTTTCCTGTTGACGATATATTTTTTTTTAGGGTTTTAGACAAGGTGTCATTCAATCAGCGATAGCGATTGTCGGAATGCCAAATCGTAAGGTGTTGTTTACGTGACACTTTGATAACGCTTGTCAATCCCAAACATGTTTGACTTTTTAAGCTTTTGTAATTACCTATCTGTCTAAAAAAATCAGTAGTAGCAGTGGTGGACCAGTGGTATTAGCCATGACTTACAAGTTGTAAGTCGCGAGTTCAAACCCAGGCGCTTTACTTTGTGTAAATTATTTCATCACCACTGCTCTCAAAACGGTGAAGAAAAACATCGTGAGGAAACCGGCATGTCCTAGAACCAAAAATTCGAAGACATGTGACACCAATCCGCATTGGGCCCGCGTGGTTGATTACGGCCCACACCCTCTCACGGAGAGGAGGCCTGTACCCCAGCAGTGGGGGACATTAAAAGGCTGATGATGATGTAAAAAAATCTTAGAAGTTCAATTTGACCCACTTCCCGGTTTCCGATTGAGCTGTAATATGTAATACATGTTTGTTTTAAATGACAATGTATGGTTAGAATAGAATAGAATAATTGTACACCAAAACAGTCACACAATTGTTATACATGGCAAGGTAAGCCAAGCTACTTTACTTAGCAAGCTAGCTTAGCTAGGTTTAGCTATTGACTTCAATTTAAATCGAACATGGCGGGCTGCCAAAGATGGCGGTCAAGTTATTTTCAACGCATGATGTGGGTGACAAAAATGAAAGGATTGGCTGAGCAAAAAACGAAAAATAAAAACACGACATTTTTAGTTTTTAGGGTTTCGAAAGTCCGAATGCAAAAACGGAACCCAACTAACCCCACTCGTGTGTCTTTCTGACTGTCTGTCCGTCTGTCACAGCCAATTTGCTCCGAATCTGCTGGACCGATAGAGTTGAAATTTGGTTCACACATGAACATCTGTGACCCAAACACAAATGTGTACCCTAAATAAATTAATTTGAAATATGGGGTCACTTTTGAGATGAAAATCGGAAAACTAAAAATCAAAGTTTTTCAAACTGTGTCGTGCGACATATAAAATGAGAGGTTAAGAGGGTCTCGAATATATTTTTTTCACAATTTAAAAATATATTATTTTAAAGTTATTTAAGAAAATAGATGAAAAATTACCATTCCCCCCCCCCTTTCCCCCCCTCCCCCTATCTCTGAAACCACTGGACCTAAAATTTTGAAAAAAAATACAGAAAGAAGTTCTTTACTTATAAATTACAGAAAAACCTATATGGTGGAGGCAGTTTAAAAAAAAATTCCTGAAATAAAATATGACTTGTTCGGAACCCTTTGCGCGCGAGTCCGACTCACTGTTGACCGGTTTTTAAACTAAAAATATTATTTAAGGCCCTACTAACGGTCCAGTGGCGCCCTCATTGATTAAAAAATCGTAGCATAGCACAGAAAAAGAATATTAAAAAAATCCAACTTCACGTTTGTTACAAAGAGGATAAAGCATTATTTTTTACGTTGTTAAAACAGGTCTCAAAATGTTTTATATCCATAATATTTATTTTCTGTGCTATGCTACGATTTTTTATTCAATGAGGGCGCCACTGGACCGTTAGTAGACCCTTAAGCATTGCATATCTGAGAAGAATACTAAAAAGCGTGCTTTTGAGTTTTCTTCTTTTAAACTAATGTTTTATTACAATCGGTATCGCTACGCTTTCGCTGTTATAATGTCACTCTCACTTGTCTAGAACTTCTGGTTGGTCCGTTAGAAAACTTGTTGCTAATTAATGTTTTGTTTTCAGGAGATCCATTTAACTATTACTACAAGATACCAATAGGGATATTAATTTTCATTAATATCGTTCTGTTCTGCATGACTGTCTACAACATATGGATGGTCAAACGAGCTGTTAACAATTGTCACGATTCTGGAAGGAGCAAGCAACAAAATAACAAGTAGGTACTTTTTTGAAAACATATTTCAAAATCTAGTTCCATTTTTATCTAAGTAATTTTTCATACAATTTTTCGTTGATTTCGATTTGATTTAATGACAAGCTTCTGCCAGCGGCTTGGCCCGTGTGTAATTAGCACTTTTGCCATTGTAAATTACAGCATAAGTGCATGTGCAGTTTATATGCCTTTCATCCAGATCCGAGTTCAGCCGTTGTGGCGTGACTGAGCCACAAACATCCATCCACCCAAACTTTGGCATTTATAATATTAGTAGGATATTAGTAGAGGCAATAAAATTTCAGGACAGATAAAGAATCCTAATAATAATATGTTTAAAATCAAGTATATTGACTTGGCTCGCGAGGTTGTCGATATGTGGGATGTGGACTCAGCGATCATTGTACCGATAGTCGTGTCAGCCAATGGCTTAATAGCCACGAGCCTCGACCAACATCTCAGGAGGCTCTCGTTAGGCGGTTGGATCAAGGGCTTGATTCAGAAAGCTGTACTTCTGGACACGGCTTGCATTGTTAGGCGGTTTCTCTCTCTGGAGCCCTGACCACCGGTAGCTTGGACCCTGTTTCCGAAACCGGAGGGCTACTATTTATATATATATATATTTTTAAATGTTTTTTATCTATATTTTTTAAGAAATATTTAAAAATGTATTTTATATGTAATAAAGATAAATAAACAAAATATGTTTCAAAAGAAACTGAAGCAATTTTTAATTCATAAATGTTACTACTCCACAACTGAGTTTATGGAGGACACCACTGACATTTAGATTTTTTTTAACAATATTGCATTTAGATTATTATTATTTGACATTGGTAATTGGTAAATTTAAAATGGTAAATTGGTAAATTATTTTGACATTGGTAATTGTGTGCTAGTACATAAGGAATTGTGTGTTAGTTTGTAATTAATTTAGTTATTCCATTTTAAATGTGTGTCTGTTGTTTCGACACAAATAACTTTAGTAATATTTGCATGCTCTCGAGCAAAGTGTAGCGAACTGACCATTTTATTATAACATCTTATTGTATGGACACCAACATTTACGAATAAATTTGATTTAGTTTGATTTGAAAGTAAACAAATATGGAACACCATTCTGTTTTTGTAACATAAAAAAAGAATGGTTATATAAATCAAATATAGCTTACTAACAGTCTGGTTACATTTATATCAATTTAAAGTATTTTCTCAAAAACAATATAAACAGAAAGGTATATCTAACACAGAACACTATAAAACTATATTATTATTTTGGTAAAATTTCTTGCAAAAATCATAAATGACATCTCCCGCTCCGCCCTGGAGCGGAATATGTCATTGAATGATCTCCCATGCCACAAAAACAATAAGCTTCAACAACTTTACCTTTTTTTTCCTTTTTTTTGTGTTTGCGCGATTTTGAGATCACATGTGCCTAGGGCCGATTAAAAATTGGTTTATATACAATTTGATAGTTTATGTAAATAAGCTCAATACTCAAGACCTAAAAAAGTTTTTTTTTTTTGCTTTCTCGCTCTTTTTCGTCGTTTTAATTTTTTATTTAAAAGTTTTTTTTAACTATTGGTTGAGATAACTACGGATCAATAAAATTGGCCCTTGGTTGTTTGACTTTTGTTCCTGTCTGTACCTATTTCAAAAGAAAGAGAAAAGTAAATACGTTGTAGTAAATTGTAAACTGCCTAAAGTTTTATAAAGTACAGACTCTCCGCTCAAATACTGTCTTATCCCGATACTGGAACTTCACCGCGACTTCGTCCGCGTGGATTTCGAAAACACAGCCCATAACAAATATAATTTATAGTCTTATAGTACCCACAAATAATGTAGCTTTGAACCCGTGAAAAAAAAAATTGGATAATGTGTTCTGGAGATACCTCTTTATAATATTACTAGAGCAGTGGTGGCCCAGTGGTAAGGGCCGCGACTTACAAATTGTAGGTCGTGAATTCAAACCCAGGCAGGTGCTATACTTTGTGTAAATTATTTCATCACCACTGCTCTCAAAACGGTGATTAAATCATAGTGAGGAAACCGGCATGTCTTAAAACCAAAAATTCGAAGACATGTGACATCCACCAACACGCATTGGGCTCGCGTGGTGGAGTACGGCCCACACCCTCTCACAGAGAGGAGGCCTGTGCCCCAGCAGTGGGGACATTAAAACGCTGATGATGATGATATAATTGTGAATATTACTAGCTTGTGCCAGCGGCTTTGCCCGCGTGGAATTAGTAGGTACTTCCGCCATTATAAATTAGACTATGTTCTATTCCAGACTATAATCTATCTCTGTGCCAAATTTCATCCAGATCTGTTCAACCGCTCTGGCGCGATTGGGTAGGTAACCAACATCCATCCAACCAAACTTTTGGATTTATAATATTAATTTTTACTTAATAAAATTTAATTTTATTACAGATTTGCCACATACGCAAAGCTATGTCTGATGATGGGAGTGATGTGGTTTCTGGAACTCCTTCCTCCTGAGAAGACATTGTACATGTACATCTTGATCAATTTGTGTAATCTACTCACCGGGGTTACCATATTCTACTTGTTTGTGTGCAAGAAAATAATATTGCTGCAGTTATGCCAAAAGTGAGTTTATTTTGTGAGTGATGTGAGGGCAAGGATTGTGTAAATTGAGTTAATATTATGTGATTTTGTCAAATAACAAAGTTATTTGCTGAAAATTTGGGCCTTAGTCCTTACAAGTCCTTTAGTTTACAGTGAGCAGTGGTGGCCCAGTGGTAACTGCCCGTGACTTACAAGTTATAGGTCGTGGGTCCAAACCCAGGCAGGCGCTTTACTTTGTGTAAATTATTTCATCACCACTGCTCTCAAAACGTTGAAGGAAAACATCGCGAGGAAACCGGCATGTCCTAGAACAAAAAAATCAAGGACTTGTGACATCCACCAACCCGCACTGGGCCCGCGTGGTGGATTACGGCCCACACCCTCTCACAGAGAGGAGGCCTGTGCCCCAGCAGTAGGGATATTAAAAGGCTGATGATGAGTCCTTACAAGGAGCATTCAGGGCCCTTTTTACCCAACTGCCTCAGAAGATGGCTAATATTCTTTGAGAGTATGTATGTGTGTATGTCTATTTCTTTAGCACGCGTTGTAGCTTAAACGGCTTGATGAATTTTAACAAATGAGATATTATTAGATTGATCTCAACCGCCGAAGTGGCTTTAAACAAGAATTATGAAAAAAAAAACAAAATGGCGACCGATTTTTGAGACCTGCAGGTGTATTCGCTATCTCAGTTGACATCAATTTGATTGGCACAATGCAGTACGTTGCTGCGTTGACATATATAGGAAAATAAAAATGTACTACGTAGTGCCTATTATAATCGATGTCCACCGAACAAAGCAGCAATATACTGCATAGTGCCTATCAAATTGATGTCAACTGAGTTAGCGAATTCACCTGCTGGTCATGTAAGATATAAAATTAAAGAGATCGAGGAGCCGATTCCAAAAATATAACTCAATGTAATGTAGGAAATAAAAAAAGAAAGGTTTTCAAAAAACTGTAACTTTAATAGTGAGTATTTGTAGATTCAAATAGATAGTTATGAAGTTACATATAATTTATCATTTAAGTATTTCGCTTATACTATAGTAGCATTTGCTTACAAGGAAAAGCTTCAATTTATTTATAAAAATGTTGTATTTATTTAAATTCTTTATTATTTCGGGTAACTTATTATACATTTTTATGGACATGACAAAGGTACTATTGGAGTGCATTTTTAGTCGCGGTGTTGGTAAGTTTGGTCTATTTTTAAGTCTTAAAATAATGTTCGTTTGTATGTCCTCTTTTTTTGTAAAGAATTCTGGGTACTAACGCACGAACTTACAAACTTCAAATATATAGAGAAAGGGTAGGGATAAAATCTTTAGTTCCTGAAAATGAGGTTTACAGCTATCGGTGACTTCAATATTTACTAAGATTCTAATCAGTTTTTTTTGTAGGGTAAATAGCGTGGGCTTGTCAGTGCTGTTGCCCCATAAGATAATATCGTATTTGAGCCATGCGTACGCGTAGTACGTTACTAGTGCAGGTTTAAGGTCTGTAGTTTTATTGATCTCGCGGAGGGCGTATGAAAATTAAGATATTTTAGCTCTTACTTTCTGAATGTGTGACTTCTAATTTATGTATGTATCAATGTTTAGGCCTATTTTCTGATGATGGTCCGATAATAATAATAAGCATAATAAAAATTTTATTCATGTTGTCTGGTAAAACAGTAAATACATTTTTGCTTAAATCTATGTCAAGTTCACAAGTGTTATGTGCCTGAACTAGGACATCCTGTGTTTCAGGCGATATAAGGTAAAAATATTATGAAATAATCGCGGTAATTATATAAAATAAAGTAAAATAGTAATTTTAGAGGTATGTAAAAAGGAGTAAATAGTATAAAAAAACCTTAGTATACTAACTTATCTAACTAATTAAAAACAAAATGAATAGAACAATACATTCTTTATTTCATTACAGCTAGCAACTTCTCTGTATCTTCATAAGACAAACTTTGAAGAGCTACCTTGAGAGTTTTCTTACAATTTCTATAATTTAGGAAATAAATATTTGCTTTTGCATGTAGTCTGTTATAGTGTAGTGGTCCAAGGAAAACATAATATTTTGGCTGTGAAAGCATGTTTTGTACTTTTTGTGGGGCAAACTATGTCTTTTCGTCTCTTGTTAGTAAATTCAGTGCTGTAGCGAAGAGCTGCGTGTTGTTTTAGTAAAATGCTCATTATGAATAATTGTCGAACTGTTAGTACTTCACAAGATTTATAGAGTAGGTTAGTGGGAAAGAGAAATGGGCGGCAAGTAGACACCTTGAGAATCGCTCTTTGAGCTCTTTCGATGGGCAGTAATAAAGTTTTACATGCTCCACCCCACGAGGTAATGCAGTACGTCAATATTGACTGACATAGAGCAAAGTAAACTTGCCTAATTATTATTGGGTCTGCAATATATCGTAGCTTTTTGAATACGAATATCAGCTTACGAATTCTGCTATTTAATGCTTCCATATGCTGTTTGAAGGTTAGAGTTTCATCAATTAAAACACCCAAATATTTTATTTTATTGGTCTTACTAATATTGGTACACACAAACGGGCAATCTGCAGGCACTGTACAACAATGAGCAAACAACGTTAAAGGAATATGAGAAGCTTGTTTGCGCATCGAAAACTTTATATAATTTGTCTTATCCGCATTTAGAGTTAGTGAGTTATGCTGAAGCCATTTATTTACACTATTGAAGCCGTCTTGCGCGAGCTTGTAGACTTCATGTTCCGATACAGCCGAAAAAAGAAGAACAGTGTCATCAGCGTCAGATATTATTGTGCCATGCTTTAGCTTTACATTACAAAGGTCATTTATGTATATTAGAAATAAAGTGGGCCCTAAAATACTTCCTTGGGGAACACCAAAAACGTGTTTTTTGGTCTGCGCTGAGAACACTGCCAATCTTCACGCACTGGGTACGGTTTTCTAAGTAGCTTTTAAAGAGTTTCAGCTGAATGCCTCTTATGCCCAATATCTCAAGCTTGCGCAACAGAATAGGAATAGAAACTGTGTCATAAGCTTTGGCGAGGTCCAGAAAAATTCCTACTGTATGGTTACCCTTGTCAAGTTCTTGAGCCAGTTAGTCAGTTAGATGGTGAACGGCATCGGCAGTTGAAAGTTTAGGTCTAAATCCAAATTGCCGATCCGACAAAATTGATTTGTCGTCCAGATATTTGAACAACCTTTTGTTTATAATTTTTTCTAATATTTTAGAGATAGAAGGCAGTAGAGAAATAGGTCTATAATTTGTTACTTGCTCTTTATTGCCTGATTTATATATAGGGACAACAACTGCTTTTTTGAGGCACTCTGGAAAAATACCCAGAGATAAACACATGCGAAAAATATAAACCAGTGGTGGTATTAAAATATTCCTGAACTGTTTAATAATTTTATTTGATATGTTATCCCAACCAACTGCACAGTCGTCTTTCAAAGTCATGATGATACTTTCTACCTCAGTCTCGTCAGTATCTAGCAGTGCAAAGGATGTTAAGGTGGAGCTGCCCGTAATAGGACTGCTCGTTAGATAAGGCGATTGGCCCTGATTTTTTTCTGCGAGACACTTTCCAACATTAACAAAGAAATTATTTGCTATGTTAGCAGATGCCAGCTGTGACGAGTGCACTTGTAATAAACCTGAAGATGACTCATTTTGTTTCGAGGAATATGTTATATTTTTAATACATTACCAGATCTTTTTACTATTTGTTCCAGCCTTTTCTAATGCAGTTTTATCGTAGTTGCTCTTAACTTTTTTGAGTAGATCATTACAAAAATTACGATATCTTTTGAATGACAATTGCAACATAGCATTATCTGGGTGAGATTTAGCTTTCATGTGCAGTTTATCTCTATGTTTCATACAGCGGATAAGACCTGTCGTGATCCAGGGTTTTATGTTGCAATTTTTGTTGCTCAATTGCGATATAACCGTATTTTTCTGAATTGCATGTCGTAAATTTTCTATTACATACAACATACAAAACTGCGGGTCAGCGGAATTATAGACTGGATCAAACTTGATGACGCGCAAATCTTCTTCAAGTTTATTTATATTCAATTTCGAAATTGTGCGAGTGTTTTGCTTAGGTAAGTTACAATCTAGAGTTAGTAGGGCAGCATTATGAACGGTTATTGTCGAGTTAACAACGAGTGCAAGTGAGGGGTAATTTGTTTTAAGCATGACATGGTCCAAGCAGGAGCCACTATGATGTGTAGGTAAAGTGTGTGCGGGGAGCAGGCCGTGATATGCGCATAGGTTGAGGTAGTCCTGAGCAAATGCATCAGTACTTCCTGGTAGAATATTGATATTAATATCTCCAATTACAATCGTGTTTTTGATGGATGACAGGTTCTGCAAGCTATCAATCAGCGAGTCAGTAAAATTGCTAATATTTTTGAAGGAGGGAGGTCGATATAATGCTAATATTGCAAAGTTTGATCCAATCTTAACCACCAAACTGTTGCAGTCGTGCATATTAGGTTCCTCAACAGAGACCTTCAAATGATTCCTTACATAAACTATCACCCCATAATTTTGATTGTAATTTCTATTACTTTTGTACATATTATAACCCGGTATTAGTGGAATGTTATATTGCTTGGCAAGCCAGCATTCGGTTAAAACAATAACGTCACTATTTATGTTTAACCGTTGTTGAAAGGTGCAAAAGCTATCAAAATTCTTAAAAATACTGCGAATAATATGTGTTAGTACGGTAAATGGAGTTTTGTAGCCGGAAAGATATTGTTTGCAATTTTCAGCTTCACAAACTTTTGACTCAGATACAGAGAAATTATCTAATTCGTTAATTATATTGTTTATCATCATAATATGGTGATAAATACAAAAATAAAAACAAAAACTTAAAAGGTCTAAATAAATAACTTATTAACGGCGCTCTTAGGCGCCTGCATAATCAATGGAATTTATGTATCTTTTTTCGGCCATTATTTTCGCCGGGCAGTCAGCAGCGCCTGTGTTGTGCTTGTCTGGCTTTTTGAAATGAAAGCAAGTAGCGCATTTCGGCTCATCTGTCTTCTTTGGACATTCTTTGATTGAGTGCCCTTGATCGCCACAGTGACCGCAGGTGTAGGTCGTCTGCCGACAAGACTTGGCAGCATGACCGTACTGCTGACACTTATAGCATCGTGTGACCAATGTAAAGTCTCTCACAGGGCATGATGACCAGTTCACAAATACTCTTTCCTTTGACATCAGGGCTTTGCGTATGACTGCAGATACTTCTACTACGTACGTAGTTGCAATACTCAGCGTCTTTCTTACCTGATTTATGGCTTAACCTAATTGAGGTCAAGAACATCTCAAGGCTGCAGTCCTGTAGTATCTCGGCTAGATTTTGATGGTACAAACACGCGAAAACCTCATTTTCTGACATGGATGACGGCACTCCTATGATTACAACCCTAGGCTTCCTTTTGTAAGGCTCGTCGACAGTTAGACCTGACTTTGTTAGCTGCTCCGATTTTCTCAGCTTTCCGATATCGTCTTTCGTCTCGGTGCTGATGATAACACCGCCATTTTTGGTCTTGCGTAGGCCTCTAACATGTAGTTTCATCTGTTCGGGGCAGATAATTTTTTGGACGAGAGATTTTGTCTCATCACTGGTCCTCAATTTATCTTGCGGATAAATGACCACAGAACTTACGTTTGACGGCTGGATATAATTGTTGGCACCTTTCTTCACCATGTCAGAAAAGGAAGTTCCCAGGGCAGGCTTGAATGTCTCTCCGACTTTCATTTTGAGCTCCTTTAGTTGCTGCGAAAGGTCGAGTTGGCTTTCGAGTGCTTTCACAGCATTGTGAGATTGTAAAGCTCTAGATTTAATGGACTGGTACTGAACGGCCAACTGCGATGTTCCATGTCCAACCTTCCGGCATAAGGCACTGATGCGCTGTTTCTGGTCCGAGTTCAGCTTGCCTTCTGCTGCAATAGCACACACCTCCTGAAGGCTCTGGTCAATGGTCGTCATCCAGTTTTGAATTTCTGATGTCGGTATTCCTACGAACTCATCGTGCCTTTGGCTCGGCGCTTGAGGGGCAGGAGCTGGTACGGCTGCGCGCGCGGGTGTAGGCGGCGGAGAGCGAGCACACCTACTTCTCGGGCTGAAGGGACTGGCCTCCATAGTGTAACAGGTTATTTACTTGTTAATCACTGATCATCTTCATAAATCCACCTTACATAAATCAATATTATGACTCAGTTTGTGTTACAACCGGCTATTTATAAAAACTAGGTCACGATTTCGCAAGTGATTAAATAATCACTTGTAAATAATAAACAAATGTTTAAATTAATATTGTTCGATACGTCCGTTCACTACGATCGTCAAAATAGTTTTTTTCGATGTTCAATAACAAAGCTTATGTTAATTTTATAGGTTTAACATACGGAATAAATACGTCACAAAATTGGAGCTAGAGTTCACCCAGAAGCGCACCAAAAGTAGAACTACCAGGTCTACGGGTCTCAGCTCTACCGTTAGGAGATCTAAGGATCAACCTCAGGATATGGACCTTTTGCAGAACTGTCCTAAGGGAGAAACTGCTGTCGTTTGATTGTTTGTGGTTGCTGGGGACTATTATGTTATGGCTTTCATTGAAATGTGAGTTACATTATCTTGATTCAAAGTGAAACATAAAGTCTTCCACATTGGTGCCTAACTTTTTTTTTATTTTTTCAGGAAATCAACAAACAACTTTTCCCGCTCTGGGTCGACCGGGAGGGCGTTTCAGGCTCTTACTGACTAAAACCAACCCGTGTTTCTTCAGTGGCCAGTGCCACCACTGCAGTGACTCTTCCTAACACTCCCGCTGCCCTGGCAGTACATCGGTACCTGCCTATCCATATGAATTCTCCAGCAAGTAAAATTCGAGTAATTAATGTGTGTAAAAATCTTTTTTTTATCGAAATGTCTACGATTTAATTCATTTGAATTAAGACCGAGTACGTTGTTTAATTTTCCAAAAAACAAATAACGAATTTGGTAATAATGATAATGAAAGCTTATATCAGGATTTTACGAAAACCCTAATACAATAATTATGTTTATGGCGATTGAGAACTTGAATGCTGATTAATTTATGAAGAGTCAACTCTTATCACCTTTATTTTGATTGGTCAGAACATCGCTCGGATAAAGCTGTTAACCAATCAGGGTGTTCGTCAATGCATTATATTTATATAAGCCAATTAGCTGCCGCCAACGGCTTCACTCGTATGGTATTAGTACTTCCCCCCATTATTTTAATAATGTATTTTAAAAATTAAAATTAAAATTTATTTATTTCAGGTAGGTAACCCATATCAGAAAAATAATAATTACATAATATGTCGTCACGAGATTACATACATACAATACATTATCAAAAATTAATTACAGTAGTCTCTTATATACGACACTATATGTAACTTGTCTGTCACAGCAGTGTCGCACATAAGGACAGTCCAACCTATTTGCTATCATTTTCAGAACGGTATTGGTGCTGGCCCGCACTCTGCGCACAAGAGACGCGCATCGCTTCCGCATGGTCGCATGGAAACAGTCCGTGCGTGCCAATGCGAACATACCTGAAGCGCTACAGTAGCGGGGCAGACCCAAAACCGCCCTGAAAGCGTTATTAAATTGGACACGAAGGGTGCTGTAGTTTTTCTGCGTGTAATTAGCCCACAGGCTGCAAGTGTACATAGACGTGCAATATGCTCGGAAAAGAGTTATTTTTACGTCATCCGAACACCGCGCAAACCTGCGAGCCAGCATATTAGCTCTCTTAGATACAGCCCTTCGTTCCCGTTCCAAATCAGCATGATCCCTGAGGTCAGCCGTGACTATATGCCCTAGATATTTAAAATTATTTACCCTGTCTAAGGGTACATTATTCAGACATACATGTGGCACATTGTCTGGGCATCTAGCACCACCGGCCTCAAAGACCATGTACTGACTTTTCTTAATATTATAAACAAGTCCATGTTTAACCGCATAATCCTCACATGTCGCCATCAACCTCCTCAGGCCACAGATTGACGCGCTCAGCAGTACCATGTCATCCGCATAGCTTAAATTGTTTACACAGACGTCATCTATATGACAGCCGACATGCTGACTGCTCAGCGCGACGATCAGCGCGTCCATGTAGAGGTTAAATAGCGTGGGTGAGGTCAGTCCGCCCTGTCTCACACCGCATTCCATACGATATGGCTCCGACATTGCCCCCGCCCATCCGACGCTGTTGACTTGGTTCGTATACCAATATTTGAGGATGGTAACAAGTTCTCGTGGTAGGTCGGTACAATTTTATTCTGATGTATCTATATTAAAAAAATTCAAAGTCCTGACTGACTGATATATCAACGCACAGCCTAAACCGCTGGTCCTAGGGAAATTTGGAGGGTGTGTTCTTTGTGAAGAGTTATGACGGGGGTAGTACTAATTCCTCGGGGGCGAAGCTGCTGGCAGAAGCTGGTAAGCTATATTATTGTAAATGTTCATTCAAATTCGTTCATTAGTTTTTGCGTGAAAGATTAACAAACATACATATATCCTCACAAACATTCGCCTTTATAATATTAGTGTGATATATATGTAGGATTAGCGAATAACGTTATTCGATAAACTCCAGATTAATTCAATAATTTCCTTAAGTTTGCCATAATAATTTCAATACTTCCCAGCATTAATTACCGATACTATCGAACGGAGGAAATACTCGTAATACAGTGCTTGTTTTTTTTTCCAAAATCAACGGCTTTTATTCCTGTCTAGGGATAAGTATTTATATCTCGAAAACCCAACGAATGATGCATTTTTAGTTTCTTTCATTAAAATCGAACCCGAGACTCCTTTGAGTATTTTTCGCTATTCCTCATAGTTCGGATTTGTTTATCCACGCTATCCCGTTGGTCTTGCGGTTGCAAGCGCAACTTCCCAGCCAAAAAAAAATAAAAAACTGAATAAATTGTATTCTAAATGTTTATTATAAATATTGTTTGTGTTCTAAATATTGAAAATTTTATTAATTTGTATGTAATATCGATTTTGAATTCTTTGTTAAAATGTAAAGAATTAATTCACACTATAATTTGTTAGTTGTGAGAGAAAATACATAAATGTTATTATCATTTATGGTATATAGGTTAATAGATATACATAATTTTACGTGCGCAGGGCGACAACAATAGAGTCGTCATAGCTACAAATAAGGGTTTCCATTACATATGATTTTTTTTCCTCATCAATTTGTTCATAAATTAACCTTAACGCGTCGGGTATCAACGGATAAGCCAACAATAGTTTTTCGATTGTGTCTGTTTTTCCGCTAACTGACTCGTTAATGCTGTTTTCATTAAGAGGGAACAGGGCCTGCGAGAAATTTGAAAAATAGGTATTTGAAGAAACTATTGCTGTCCCACTGCCTCATGCCTGCCCCCGTAGAGTGCGATAGGGACAGAGCGCAGCTCAGACCGAATTTATCACAAAATTTTTGACGAGATCGACGTTTCGTATTCCCCTTTTTTCTCCTCGAAAACTGAGCCGATTCAATTACTTATAGCACAAAATTTTTAAGAAAGAGTATACTAGGTTTCTATTATATGTTTTATGTTTAAAACTTTTCTCATTTGTCTGGTTGTCCTCTAATAACGGCGGTAAAAATGGGCCAATTTTTGTAATTTTTGGATTGTCATATTTTCTTGACAATATTGACAATATTGTTGCTGAAAAAAAAAGCAAATGACAGGGACATGTCTACAGCAGAACTTGACTTTATGCAAAAAAAAAGATTGCTCTAGAGGCATTATTCAGGAAGAACAAAAGGGGAATACAATTGTATGGAGAATCGCAGCCCCTGTTCCCTCTTAATATGAAACTTGAGCTACTTCTGATTTGAAATAGGTAAATATTGGCAGTAACAAACATATTAAAATTACATAAAATTAAAAACTAAAAAAAATGGTGATGAACAGCTAAACTTGTAGAAACATTAAAAATATAAACTTTGATTTATGAGAATAAAATGACTGGTGTTCAACAAGTAAATTGCTGGTTTTAAAGACTTTTGTTTCAGTTTTAAGAAATGATTTCATATTTTGTTTTGTTTTTCTTTTTTAATGTTTAGCTATTAACAATATTAATAAAAGATAAGTACTTACTTAGAAAAGTTTTGTTTTTATTTCATACTTATGTTAGGGTTGTGTTCCTGTCAGGTAGTTAAAGTTATTGTCTTTCACAATGAATAATTATAATAGGTTACAAAAAAAAACACAAAAAGAAACTTCGGGTCGCCGAAATTCGAACCTAAGCCATCCGTATTCGATGTAGCCCTCTCTCACGATGTCATGCTTGGCGGAACCACCTTTGCTTTAACAAGTATATAAGTTACATAAAAAAAGTATATCGAATGTCTCAGGGAATCTACAAAATTGTATTTCTATTTAAAAAAAATCTATATCTCTAGTCTCGACGTAAATTTTTATTTAAAGTGGCGCTGCGGAGTACCCATCCCGGTTAAACCACCATGACATATCTATTATTGTAGGTACATAAATAAGTAGGTAGTAGTAGGTATATATAATTCTATAACAATTCTATATTGAAAATCTATTCCACTCAGAATTTCAGCCCCGGAACACTCTTTGTGTTTCTGGTATCCTAGTATTTTGTGAATCTATACCGCTTAAGATTCTAGGCCCAAAAATACTGATTCACGACTCTAGTCTCCTGGTAATTTTAGAATCTATACCTCTCATGATTCCAACCCCAAAATCACTTCTTCATAATTCTGGTCTCCTGGTAATTTATGAATCTCTACCGCTCATAATCCCAGCCTTTTGGTAACATTTGTAATTCTTCTATGTCTTGGTTGTTCGTGAATCTGTACTGCTCGGAAAACTTATTCATGATTCTGTTCTCCTGGTAATTTGTGAATCTGTACCTCTCATAATACCAGCCACAGAATATATTTTGTGATTCTGATCTCCTAGTAGGTCGTAGGAATCTATACCGCTTAGGATTTAAGCCCCAAAAATACTGGTTCATGACTATGGTCTCCTGGTAGTTTTGGAATCTACACCTATCATGATTCCAGTTCCGGAACTACTTTTTCGTGAATCCTGATCTTTTCGTAGTTTTGTGAGTCTTTATCGCTCATAATTTCAGTCCTTGAAATACTTTTCATGTTTTTGGTCTCCTGGTAATTTGTGAATCTCTACATCTCATAATACCTGCCTCGGAATATACTTTGTGATTCTGATTTCCTGGTAGCTTGTGAATCTATACCGCTCAGGATTCAAGCCCCGGCAATACTTCTTCTTGATTCTGGTCTCCTGGTGGTTTGCGAAGCTATACCGCTAGGGTTGTAGCCCCGAAAATACCTCTTCATGATTCTGGTCCCCTGGTACTTTGCGAGACTTTACCGCTCATGATTCCAACCCCGGAAATACTTTTCATGTTTCTGGTCTCCTGGTACTTTGTGAGCGTAAACCGCTCGTTCAGCCTGACTTTGGATTTCTACTTCCATCTCAGCCTTCGCTAAGTCTTGTCATTTACCGGGATAAAAAGTAGCCTATGTGTTAATCCAGGCTATGACCTACCTGTGTGCGAAATTTCATTCAAATCCCTTCAGCCGTTTTTGCGATACCTTCAGCCAAACATACAAACATACAAACATACAAACAAACAAACATACAAACATACAAACTTTCGCATTTATAATATTAGTAGGATAATAATATGTAAAATAAAATGTGTAATGCACACTACACATATATACATACACACAACACACACACACACACACACACACACATACACACACATACAACACATACATACACATACACAACACACACACACACCCACACACACACTCGTTACATATATGTTGTGTATATGTGTGTGTGTGTGTGTGTGTGTGTGTTGTGTATGTGTGTGTGTGTAATGTGTGTTGTATGTGTGTGTGGTGTGCATGTGTGTGGTGTGTGTGTATGTGTGTGTGTGTATGTATGTATGTGTGTGTGTGTATATGTATAATATGTATATGTAATATTACATGTTATTTTTTTACATTTTTTTTTTTTTTTTTATTATTATTATTTTATATATTATATAATTATTGTAATTTTGTTATGCATAGAAAAATGCTGCGGTAAAGATGAAATGATAGATATAACTAACAAATGAATGAAATTATTTAAAATCCTACTAATATTATAAATGCGAAAGTTTGTATGTTTGTTTGTTTGTATGTTTGTATGTTTGTATGTTTGTATGTTTGTATGTTTGGCTGAAGGTAACGCAAAAACGGCTGAAGGGATTACAATGAAATTTTGCACACAGGTAGGTCATAGCCTGGATTAACACATAGGCTACTTTTTATCCCGGTAATTGACAAGACTTAGCGAAGGCTGAGGTGGAAGTAGAAATCCAAAGTCAGGCTGAACGAGCGGACACGTTCAAAAAGTACTAGGAGACCAGAAACATCAGAAGTATTTCCGGGGTTGAAATCATGAGAGATAAAGACTCACGAAGTACCAGGAGACCAGAATCATGAATAGGTGTTTTCGGGGCTCCAATCCTAAGCTGTATAGCTTCACAAACCACCAGGATACCAGAATCAAGAAGAAGTGTTTCCGGGGCTTTAATCCTGAGCGGTGTAGATTCACAACCTACCAGGATATCAGAATTACAAATCATATTTCGAGGCTGGTATAAAGAGAGGTAGAGATTTACAAATTACCAGGAGACCAGAAACACAAGAGTCGCAAACTACCAGGAGATCAGAATCACAAAACATATTCCGAGGCTGGTATTAGGAGAGGTAGAGATTTACAAATTACCAGGAGACCAGAAAAATGAGAAGTATTTCCAGGGCTGAAATCATGACCGGTAAAGACTCACAAAGTACCAGGAGACCAGAATCATGAATACGTATTTTCGGGGCTACAATCCTAAGCTGTATTATAGCTTCACACACCCCACCAGGAGCCCAGAATCAAGAAGAAGTGTTTCCGGGGCTATAATCCTGAGCGGTGTAGATTCACAAACTACCAGGAGAACAGAAACGTAAAGAAGTAAAATTTTCACGCACTACCAGGAGATCAGATTCACAATAAGTATTCCGAGGCTGAGATCATGAGAGGTAACATCTTGAATAAGTATTTTCGTGGCTGGAATCCTGAGCGGTATACATTCCCAGGCGTATAGACTACCAGGAAACAGAATCATGAAGAATAGAAATTTCAGACCTGCACGCGGATGAAACCACAGGTAAACTACCAGGGTGCCAAAATCGTGAAAAAGTTATTTTAATATAAATGTCTACGCGGACGGAGCCACGGGCAAGAAGCTAAGCACAAATTTAGGATATGTTCGGGACCCAATAAATGAAACAGTTTCGATATGGTAAACTATTATATTTAACACAGTAAGAGTAACTAGATAGGTACCCCGACACACTGAGCGAGTGTGTGGCCCCTACAGTCTTTATGTAGAACTTTGACGTTCAAAAAAATCTGGCTTTCAGCCTAATTTAAATACCTTTTGATTTTGATTTCTACAGGATTTATTTAACGTGCTACTTACTCTCTGGAAATAACACTCAGACTTATTATAATTACACTTTTTACGCGGGCGAAGCCGCGGGCGGAAGCTAGTTTAATATAAATGTCTAAGCGGACGGAGCCACGAGCAAGAAGCTAAGCACCAATTTAGGACATGTTCGGGACTCAATAAATGAAACAGTTTGGATATGGTAAACTATTATATTTAACACGGTAAATGTCTACGCGGACGGAGCCACGGGCAAGAAGCTAAGCACCAATTTAGGATATGTTCGGGACCCAATAAATGAAACAGTTTCGATATGGTAAACTATTATATTTAATACGGTAAGAGTAACAAGATAGGTACCCCGACACACTGAGTGAGTGTGTGTGCCCCTACTGTCTTTATGTAGAACTTTGACGTTCAAAAAAATCTGGCTTTCAGCCTAATTTAAATTACTTTTGATTTTGATTTCTACAGGATTTATTTAAAGTGCTACTCTCTGGAAATACCACTTAGACTTATTATAATTACACTTTTTACGCGGGCGAAGCCGCGGGCGGAAGCTAGTAAGATATAAAGGCTGCATATCTTGCTCCACTAGTCAATTATTCCAACAATATTTTATCTTCTAGAGACGGAAGCAACACATCAGAGAAGAATTTTGTTTTCGTTCAAAATCATAGAGATCTCTTCAGATGCACATCGGAGCCTGGTGTAAACGTTGAATATAATATTTTCAAGGTAACCAGGTTTTGGAACGAAGTTCCTTATCGCGCGTTGTGAAAGGGGGCTAGACGGAAAAAATTCTTACGAAAAGTTTTCACGACACTAACGAGCCGAGCCGAGCCGAGCCGAGCCGAGCCGAGCCGAGCCGAGCCGAGCTGAGCTGAGCTGAGCTTAGCTGATCTGAGCTGAGCTGAGCTGAGCTGCGATGAGATGAGATGATGAAGTATAACTTCTTACGTGCGTGCGTGTGTACGTAGTTAATAATAAAAAAAATATTATAAATTTAAAAAAAAAATTATATTACAATTCCTACACTAATTAATCAAAAGGAACTTCGTTCCATCCGGGTGTCCCTTGACACCTCTCAAGTTTTTTTTAAATTTATTTTCTTTTCTTGCTTTTTTTTAAATTGTATAACTAATCGACATAGAATGCTTAGTCACAGACCTTCATTTTGTGAGAGGGAAATGAGCCGAAACGCAGGCCCATGGTACGTGGATGTCACATCACCTGAAGTTTTAGTTCTATAAGATACCTGGTGATGAAAGAAATCGCACACACTAAAATGTATGTAATACCACTTCAATCTGCACCACTTTTGTCCTTCTTTCACTGTATTAAAAATTTAACTTTATCAGTTGCTTCCCAGCAACATACATCAGGTTTAGAAACTTATTCTTTAGGGTCAGGGCCTGGCGATCCGTAACACAGGGTCTCCCTAGTACGGACGGGAACACCCAAATACTCCGAAATATTTTATTCCGAATTTTGATGTTCCGATTTTCAAAAGTCCGAATTTCATAATACCTAAGAATTTTAATGAGTTGTTTTTATACGTATTTGTAAATGTTAGGTATTATTATTAAGTAGTTTGTACATATCTTTTAAATTTATAATTAAATGAATGTGTAAGCAAGAATTTTAATGTCTATTATTAGCCCTCACTCGCCTTTCCCACCCTCGCTCACCTTTCCCAACCTCGCTCACCTTTCCCACCCTCGCTCACCTTTCCAACCATCGCTCACCCTTCCCACCCTCGCTCACCCTTCCCAACCTCACTCACGCTTCCCACCCTCACTCACGCTTCCCACCCTCACTCACGCTTCTCACCCTCACTCACGCTTCTCACCCTCACTCATGCTTCCCACCCTCACGCACGCTTCCAACCCTCACTCACGCTTCCCACCCTCATTCACGCTTCCCACCCTCATTCACGCTTCCCACCCTCGCACACCCTTCCCACCCTCACTCATCCTGCCCACCCACGCTCACACTTACCACCCTCACTCACGCTTCCCACCCTCACTCACGCTTCCCACCCTCACTCACGCTTCCCACCCTCACTCACGCTTCCCACCCTCACTCACGCTTCCCACCCTCACTCACGCTTCCCACCCTCACTCACCCTTCCCGCCCTCACTCACCCTTCCCGCCCTCACTCACCCTTCCCGCCATCACTCACCCTTCCCGCCCTCCCTCACGCTTTCCGCCCTCGCTCACGCTTCCCGCCCTCCCTCACGCTTCCCGCCCTCCCTCACGCTTCCCGCCCCCCCTTCACGCTTCCAACGGTTCCTTTCTGCAAAACTATACGTGTGTGTGTTGGTTCTTTGTTAATTTATTACCATGCCATAAATTTATAGCAAAAATGAAAAATCTCATATTTCTTTTAACCATTATAATGATAAATAAAACCAAAACTTAAATTCTTATAAAAATGTAATATAAAAATTACATAACTTTTTATTGAATACCAAAAATTACTTAATCTAAATCGTTGACCTGAAAAACCTTTAAGAACGTCTTCTATACCAGCATTTCTTGTTAAAGTTATGTGATTAGGATAAAGAAAAACAGTTAATAAGAGAAACAATAGACTATATTAATTCCTGTATATGAACAGTACAAAAGCGAATTACTTCATCAACAGTTAGTATTGCTAGGCAACACAACCGGCCCCGTCCTGTTTGCTGACAACTCTTAGAGGCGCGCGTGGAACACTACGCGCCGTCGACTTTCGGGCCTGGTGCTGATCGGACGGCGAGTTACCCACTACTTTGTAAATCAATTATTTAAATTTCTTTCAAAGTGAGTATTCTGCGTATTGATTATTCTATGAAACAATAATATGAGAAAAAATTTATGTGAAACGAACTTCTTTAAAATTATTAGTTAAAAAACAACGCACAACCAAAACATGCCTCATCTAATGATAGTTTAAATTCCTTTTCATTTTAATATCATTCTTTTAAATATCTTTTTTGGGTTCCGTAGTCCTAAGGAACCCTTATAATTTCGGTCTGTCCATCTGTCCATCCGAGGCATAGCTAAGAGACTGTCAGCGGGTCAGTCCATCTAGTTATACTAGAAGTTATACAATATAACAGAATGGACAAAAAAGTCCTATTTGTTATAATGCTCAATATTCGATTCGAAAATACAATAGAAGTTTGTCCATGTAGTTATACCTATCTACATATAAACAGCTATAAATTAAACAACAAAATATCTAACACTTTGTCGTAGGCGTGAGTGGCGCGAGGAGGCGAAACGCCGGGGCGAAACTCCGCACCACAAACACCTCGCGGCTCGGCGGACAGAGCTCCGGCAGGATCTCATGGCGACATGGAGAGAGCGACTGTCGCAAGCCAGCGCTGGGCACGCCACCATTGCGGCGGTAGTGCCCCTCTTTGAGAAGAGGCTGGAGAGACGCCACGGCGTCCTCACCTGCCGCCTGACACAGGTCCTCACTTGACACGGAAGTTTCGGGAGGTTCCTGTGTAGAATAAGGCGGAGGGAAACGCCCGGGTGTCCCCACTATGAGGATCGCCCAGAAGACACGGTGGAGATCTGCCCCGCTTGGGCGGAGCCCCGCCGTGTCCTCGTGGAGGCGATCGGCGGCAGCGACCTCTCCCTGGCCTGGTCCAGCGCCCGGCCTTGGTCCAGGCCATTGTACGGAGCAAGAGGGAATGGGAAGCAGTCTCCTCCTTCTGCGAAGCAGTAATGCTCGCGAAGGAGGAGGCAGAACGGGTGAGGGAGAGGCTACAACAACAGACTCGCCCTCACGCCATCAGCAGCAGCCGCCGCAGGAGACGCCTGGGGCTTCCGGCGCCGCGAGACGATCTCCGGCCACCGTAGACCCGGGCCTGCGGACGGCGAGTAGTGGGTAACTCGCCGTCCGATCAGCACCAGGCCCAAGAGTCGACGGCGCGTAGTGTTCCACGCGCGCCTCTAAGAGTTGTCAGCAAACAGGACGGGGCCCGTCTTGGCCGATGCCTGCCCGGGGGTTGAGGATAAAGTCAAAAGAGTTACCTCGCCCGTGGGCATTCAGGGCAGCGAGGCACTTAAAGTAAACTTTTTTGGGTTGTTGAATAAACAGACCTTAGAATAACATGTAAACAATACTTGTAATTCAAGAGTTGAATTTTATTCAAATTCTGTTATCAACGATTTGTCGGGAATAGTGTGTGTGTGTGTGTGTGTGGGTAGTTGTTAAAACCACTGTATCAATTTACATGAAATTTTGCATGTTGCACTATGAATAGACAAGTAATAGAGTTGTTGTGTTGGAGTTGTAGAGTCCGATATCATATTTTCCTATTATTCACACTCAAAACTTCAAATTACGAAATCAAAACAACATAACGGCTTTTTAAAATTGCGTTTCTGCGTTTGCGTTGCGTTTTGTGTTGCGTTTTTTTTCTAACACTATGTAATAACTATCTAAGAATGCATGTGCACCATGCCACAGGATATAAGATCTTTAGTCCCGGTAAATGACAAGACTTAGCGAAGGCTGAGGTGGAAGTAGAATACCAAAGTCAGGCTGAACGAACGGACACGCTCAAAAAGTACTAGGAGACCAGAAACATGAGAAGTATTTCCAGGGCTGAAATCATGAGAGATAAAGACTCACAAAGTACCAGGAGACCAGAATCATGAATAGGTGTTTTCGGGGCTACAATCTTTAGCTGTGTAGCTTCACATACCACCAGGATACCAGAATCAAGAAGAAGTGTTTCCGAGGCTTCAATCTTGAGCGGTGTAGATACACAACCTACCAGGATATCAGAATCACGAAACATATTCCGAGGCTGGTATTAGGAGAGGTAGAGATTTACAAATTACCAGGAGACCAGAAAAATGAGAAGTATTTCCAGGGCTGAAATCATGACCGGTAAAGACTCACAAAGTACCAGGAGACCAGAATCATGAATACGTATTTTCGGGGCTACAATCCTAATCTGTATAGCTTCACACACCCCACCAGGAGCCCAGAATCAAGAAGAAGCGTTTCCGGGGCTTAAATCCTTAGCGGTATAGATTCACAACCTGCCAGGAGATCAGAATCACAATATATATTCTGAGGCTTAAAGAAGTTTTTTTTTTTTATTCAAACTACCAGTTCACAACCTATTAGGATATCAGAATCACAAAACATATTACGAGGTTGGTATTAGGAGAGGTAGAGACTTACAAATTACCAGGAGACCAGAAACATGAGGAAAAGTATTTCGAGGACTGAAATCATGAGCGATAAAGACTCACAAACTACCAGGAGACCAGAAACATGAGAAGTATTTCGAGGACTGAAATTATGAGCGATAAAGACTCATAAACTACCAGGAGACCAGAAACACAAAAAGTATTCCGGGGCAGGAAACGTAAGAGGTAGAGAAAGATTCACAAATTACCAGGAGAACAGAAACGTAAAGAAGTAAAATTTCCTAGCGGTATAGATTCATGCACTACCAGGAGATCAGATTCACAATAAGTATTCCGAGGCTGAGATCATGAAAGGTAACATCTTGAATAAGTATTTTCGGGGCTGGAATCCTGAACGGTATACATTCCCAGGCGTATAGACTACCAGGAAACAGAATCATGAAGAAGAGATATTTCAGACCTGCACGCGGATGAAGCCGCAGGTAAACTACCAGGGTGCCAATATCATGAAAAAGTTAATTTAACATAAACAACAAAACTTCGACGTCAAACGTAGATACAAACGCAAAAAAAAAATAGGTAGCCAATAGAAAAGAGATGTTCGGCGTAGCGCAAAAATCGCCGTCCAACTTTGGTAAGCCCTGCTAATGTAGGAAATTCTAATTTATCATGATCCTAGCCCGTACTAACTTCTAATCTTTCACAAATGTTTGATTTTTCTCTGGACTCAATCCGGATGTCTACGCAGATGGAGTCACGGGCAAGAAGCTAAGAAATGATGAAGAGTCTGTCTTTATGTAGAACAACATTCAAAAAGTTCGTAAATTTAGCTCGCAACCTAATTTGAATCGCTGACTTTGGATTTTGATTTCTACAGTGTTTTATTAACGTGCTACTCTCTGGAAATACCACTCAAATTTATAATCATACTTTTCACGCGGGCGAAGCCGCGGGCGGAAGCTAGTTCCAGAATAATATACATACGACGCGACGCCCGTGTCGTTACCCAGGCAACGGTCGCGAAGGAGCGCCCTCAGTAACCCTGTGCGCCGTCACGTCAGTGCAAGCCGTCAGACGATATTTTGACTTTCTATTTTGTGTTTTTTTTATTTTAATAAATTATTTATAGTGCTTGTGTAATTTATAGGTAAGTGGAATCATTTTCTTTTATGTTAAACGCTGACTGTAGCGACGCCGGAAACTGTAGCAGTCAACCTGCCACATCGCTCGCCACCCAGTTGGTAAGATGTCCCCATTGCTCCCAGGCACGTTTTTTTAAAGGTGAACGGGGGTTAAAGATACACTATGGCAAGGCTCACAAAGCACATAGTGTACCTTTGTGCCCCCCAGCCACATCTCAAACATCAATACCAGCCACATCTCAGACACATAACGAATCACTTTGGAAAACACTGTCAAAATTAAAAAATTCAAATCCTCCCATTCTAAAGCGAGTTCCCCGGGGCGCAAGACGGTCTGTTGCGCTGAGTTTAGCACGATGCGTCCGTCTTGCGGCCCAGGAGAACACACAAAGTGCTTGGGAGGAATTACTCACCTTCCCTTATAGGATTCTACATGTTCAAAAAAATTTGGCTACAAAAAAAACATTAACGACCCAAATTAAAGACAATTGCAACAATTCGGCCTACATTTTAGATTCAAAATTACCCGCTTTTAATAACTTTCCCCAGAAAGGTTTATTTTCACATGTAGAATCCAAATTAAGCGATGGTGACATAAGGGGAGCTACCAGGCTACTTTTCAGCAGTGATGTGGTGGCGCCTTACTCTCCAGATACAATTTCAGCCCTGGAGAGTAAACACCCAGCGCCTGCGGATGACCTCACTTTCCCTGACCCTCCCGACTCCCCTAATCCTGATTCCTCATTTTTCCAAATTACAGCCCCCCAGTTGCTAGCAGCCGTGAGCTCCTTCAGAAACGGTTCCGCCGGCGGCCTCGACGGCCTGACTCCTCAGCACTTGAAGGATCTTTTAAGCTCAGGCGCCGGGGAAGCTGGTGAGTCGCTTTTGAAGGAGCTCTTGGCTTTAGTTACCTTAATGCTCTCCGGCGGCGTGAACGATGCCGTCGTCGATGGCTTGTACGGGGCCAACCTATGTGCCCTGCACAAGAAGGACGGCGGCATTCGTCCCATTGCCGTCGGGTGCACCTACAGGCGTATGGCAGCCAAAATTTGTTGCAAAATATACAGCAAATTACTGACCAACAAATTCCAGCCCCTACAACTTGGTTTTGGTTCCAGAGGGGGCTGTGAGGCTGCCGTACACGCCCTTTCCACCTTTCTAAATTCTGGTAAAGGTGAGGTCATCCTCAAGGTTGACGTTAAAAACGCCTTCAATTCAGTCAACAGGGACACTTTGTTGGCTGAAGGAAAAAAAGAGTTACCAGAAATTTTCGGCTTTTTGTGGCATCCATCAAAATTATTATATAAAGACAACGTTTTGGAATCCGCAGTTGGATGCCAACAAGGTGACCCTCTCGGGCCAGCCATTTTCAGCTTGGCTATTCACCCAATAATTGAACAACTAAATTCAAAATTTAACCTGTGGTATTTAGATGATGGAACACTAGGAGGTGACGTAGACACCGTTTTAGAAGATAAATTCCTAAAGAACCAGTTTCAGTCCATTGGCCTTGACCTTAACTACTCCAAATGTGAAATATTTCTTTGTGACAATACCGACAGACAGTCGGCTATACAGAAATTCAGTGCAATAGCTCCAGAGATCAAAATTTTAGAGAAAAGTTCATTACACCTCCTAGGTTCTCCAATATTAGAAGACAGTTTTTCTTCATTCATCGACGACAAAATTAAACGTTTTAACGATATTTCAGATAGACTTTCCAAAATTAATTTACATTCGGCGGTCACCCTCATCAGGTATTGCTGTTTCGGACCAAATTTCATATATTTTCTTCGCTCTTCCCTTTTATGGAAGCAGCCACATCTCTTGGACAAAATCGATCAAATTATTCGTTCCACTCTTACGTCCATCTTAAATGTGGCCCTGGATGACCGAGCATGGCTGCAAGCCACGCTACCCATTCGCTTTGGTGGGCTCGGCATCCGCAAAATTTCTAGTGTAAGCCTACCGGCGTTCCTGTCTTCGGTCCACAGCACTCGACAGTTAACCACACGAATTTTAACCCCATCGCTGGTTAACTGTGAGGTGCCGAGCTTGACCGATGCTGTTAACGCCTGGAAAGCGGCTTGCCCGAACACGGCGTTGCCCGAGAACCCATCTTCCCAGAGACAGTGGGATGAGCCGCTCTGCAGGTTGGTACGGAATAATCTCATTAATACGTCCACCAATACTGCTGAGCGTGCCCGCCTACTGGCTGTGGGTGAGTGGGAGTCGGGCCTTTGGCTACAGGCACTACCGTCACCCAACATTGGTACCATGCTGAGTGACGCCACTTTCCGGATCGCTACATGTTTGCGTCTGGGTGCTCCGAGTGGAGCTCCACATCGTTGTCAATGCGGTGAAGCAGTCGACCGCCTCGGACACCATGGCCTATCCTGCGGTAGGAGTGCTGGTCGGATAGCACGGCACGCCAGCATTAATGACATCATCCGTCGCGCTCTTGTCACCGCGGCGGGTGCCAGCTGTTTTAGAACCCAATGGCTTGGCACGTGACGATGGGAAGAGGCCAGACGGAATGACCATAATGCCTTGGAAGTTGGGTAGGCCTTTGGTGTGGGATGCAACATGTGTCGACACCCTTGCACCATCCCATCTTCTTAGCACGGCAGGCTGTGCTGGGGCGGCTGCTGCAGGTGCAGAAAACCTCAAACGGCGCAAATATAACAACCTTATTGGGAGTTACATGTTTGAGCCGTTTGGGGTTGAAACACTAGGGCCATGGGGTCCGAGTGCTCATCGAGTTTTCCGGCATATCAGCAAGCTGTTAGTCGACTCTTCACGTGACCAGAGGGCTGGGCTTTTCTTTGGCCAACGAATCAGCATTGCTATTCAACGTGCTGCTAGCGTTCTGGGCACTTTTTCCATTGACAGCGATGTGGATGAATTTTTTGATGCCCAGTGAGTTGTTTTTTCATACGCATTTATACATATTAGGTATTATTGTTAGTTTGTGTGTTTGTGTTTGTGTTTGTGTGTTTGTTGGGTTGTGTGTTTGTCAAAATCAAAATCAAAATCAAAAGTCATTTATTCAAACTAGGCTGAGAACCAGCACTTTTTGAACGTCAAAGTTCTACATAAAGACAGTCCCCCAAAAAACGCCCGCCCGTCACCACTTCCTAGTGTTTTAGCTGTGAAGAAGAAGTGGCCAACAAACTCCCCAGCAACACATCTGTCTGTTAAGTTTTAAGAACTTGAATCTATATAATTCTAAGCAACAATCTTAACATTATGTAAAACAGAAAAATAAATATATGCCGTCTAAAATATAATCATAAAATTAAATAAAATAATCCGCCACTTGCCAGCTAGCACACTCAATCATGCCATTAAAAACCAACTCAAGCATAAACACTAAACCAAATTAAAGAAGCCTCCATACATAACTGGTGTGCCTGCTTACAAGAACAAAGATTGAAACTATCAAAGGGCTGTGATTCGAAGCCACAAGTGATGAACTAGGGCCATCACACTAAATTTGGTAGACAATTATTATATGAACTCATATAATCTGTTATAACCATAAGCTAAATATGGAGAAAGAACATCAAGTGTAACATTGTCTTGCGTTCAACACAGCGACCAACTATTATTATCTTCTAAGTAGTCGTTGATGGAATAGTATGCTTTCGAACAGAGACTAGATTTAATTTTAGTTTTAAATGCATTAAAAGGCAAGTCAAGAAAAAAACGGGGTAGCTTATTGTAAAATTCGATACCGAGACCCTCAAACGAACCATGAACCCTACGAACACGGTGGGAAGGAACATGAAGTTTATACTTATTTCTGGTGTTAAAATTGTGGATATCACTGGTCTTTTTGTACAAATGTATATTATGTCTAATGTATAATATGTTTGCAAAAATGAATTGAGATGCCACCGTGAGAATTCCAATCTCTTTGAAAATTTCTCGTAAAGAAACTCTTGACCTTAACCTATAGATTGCTCGTACAGCACGTTTTTGTAAAACAAATATATTTTGTATGTCCGCAGCTTTACCCCACAAAAGAATACCATAAGACATAACACTATGGAAATAACTAAAATAGACTAACCGTGCTGTGTCAACGTCAGTATATTGTCTAACTTTTCTGACGGCGTAGGCGGCAGAGCTGAGCCTTCCTGATAGGCCTGATATATGTGCGCCCCATTGAAGTTTGGAATCAACAGTTATACCCAAAAAAACTGCCGAGTCCACAGTTTCAAGCACTTCTTTATTTAAGATGACATTAGGTCCTAGATTTATAACATTAGGTAAGGCAAACTTTATACATTTAGTTTTCTTAGCATTAAGAACCAAGTTATTTGTCGTAAACCAATCCGTAACCATTGAGAGAGCGCTATCTACGTTATCAAAATCATTTCTATTCCTATCTACTTTAAAGATAAGAGAGGTATCATCTGCAAACAGTACTACGTCACAGATACCCTTTAAAAAATATGGTAAATCATTAATATACACCAAAAACAAGAATGGTCCCAATATCGAGCCTTGAGGCACACCTAAATGAACTGGTAGCCCGGAAGACTTAACACCATTGATATCTACACATTGGAACCTATTACATAAATATGAATCAATTACATTTAGAGCTTCGTTTTGGAGACCATATTGACGCAGCTTACGCAAAAGCGTGTCATGGTGTACGCAATCAAAAGCTTTGGAGAGGTCACAGAAAACTCCGATAGCATTTTGCGAGTTCTCCCATGCGTTGAATATGTGTTTTAGGAGAGCAACACCCGCATCTGTAGTCGATCGACCTTTTGTAAAGCCATATTGATCATTATGAAGGAGGCTATTTACATTAAAATATGTTAGCAACTGCTTCAGTATTAACTTTTCAAAAATTTTGCTAAATGCAGGCAGGATGGAAATAGGCCTGAAGTTGCCTATATCATTTTTATTGCCTGATTTAAATAGAGGTATGACTTTACTACACTTCATGAGATCAGGAAAAGTTCCTGAGTCCACGCATTTATTAAAAGTTACAGCAAGATAAGGCGCTACGATGCCTATTATATCACTCAAAAGTTTAATTGAGATGCCCCAGTAATCACCTGTGTTTTTTGATTTTAGAGAGTTAAAAACGTTAACTACGTCAAGTGGTGTTACATGCTCAAAACTAAATGATTGATTGCACTTAGGTACACTACCGTTCAAAAGACTTTCAGCTTTAGACGGGGATGAATTTAAGAAGCGAGTTGTAGTTATAGGTATGTTGGCAAAAAACTCATTAAATGCCTGAGCTACGTCAGCTGGTTTACTGACTAATTTGTTTTCGAATAGAATCTCTAGCTGATTTACTTTTTTAACCGACTTTCCCGTTTCATTATTTATTATTTTCCAAGTGGCTTTTATTTTATTATCAGAATTTTTAATTGTCTCGCTTAAGAATTTTGATTTAGCAGCAACACAAATCTTCTTAAACAATTTAGAATATTTTTTAACATACTCTAGAAAAGGAGTATCGAACCTATATCTTTTTAAACCGTATAACTCGTATAGTCTCGCTCTACTTTTATATATACCAGCAGTGGCCCATTGGTTGAAGCCAATGGAGGTACCCGTAACGTCTATAGTTTTAGACTTAAAAATGGCTTGGTACTCTTTTTGCACAACATCAAAAAGGGCTCTATAGATTTCATTAGGATTATCGTTGTCTACTAAAGATGGTGTAAGTTTATTTGCTATATTATTTTTAAACTTATTACAACGGCTTACCGTATAAGGCCTGCATTCTATTTTAAGCGGCTTTTTATTTTGTGGCATAGGAAAGCTAACTAATAGTCCACAGTGGTCAGACGTTAAGTCACTTAACACTAAATTTTTTTCTGAATTACAATTACTAAAAAAGTTATCAAGGCAAGTCGATGAGGATGCCGTAATCCTAGTAGGTTCATAAAACAAGTTGTTTAAATTATAAGACCTAAACAGATTGATTAACCTGACACTTAATGAAGTATCATCTAAAATATTAACATTAAAATCTCCACATATCACTATACTTTTATTACTTGATTTTATTTTATTAATTAAATCCTCCATTACCGATTCGAAAAGGCCAAAATCACCAGAAGGGGGTCGATAAACGCAAATTATAACGTATCGCTCAAGTTCAACACAAGACAACTCAACAATGTGCTCGATGGAAAGATTAACTAAATCTAAACGTTGTTTGCATTTCAAGTTATTTGAAACAAGGATTAATGATCCACCGCGAATTATATTTTTTCTTACAAATGCACTTTGTACAGTAAAATAATCATCATTAATAAAAACTACTTCATGTTCTTTCAACCAATGTTCAGTTAAACATAAAACCTGAACGTCATAGTTCTCTATAAATAAACATAACTCTAGTTCTTTGCCGGACAGACCTTGCATGTTTTGATGTACAACATTCAACATATTATGAGGCTTACCCGCTGTCGCATCTAATAGTTTAAAGAACTAGGGGTATCAATTGAAATTTTAGAATTATTACTAACTGTAATCATTGGTACACAACATGTACCTGTGTCACGCTGTATATTGTATGCTAAAAGATTAGCAATTTGTCTCCTACTACTAGGTGATAAATACATATTAGTATTGGTTAGTTTATAATCAGTAATAAATTGATTACAATCAAAATATAAAATAGCGTCACTGTGACGATAGGTCCTATTATAAAAAAGCAAGTTTAAATTATAGATGTGCCTATTTTGCTCATCAGACAAATAATTTGAATAAGGCAAAGCGCAGAAAATAAATTTAATCTTATTTGTCTCACTGAGATGTAACATCAAATTGACACAATCAATTACATCCTTTTTCTTAATAGCTAAACTGTCCCCACACAATAGTATAATAGTTGAACTGGGGTGTATTTTTGTCAATCTAATATTATTTACTAATTGGCTAAAACTGGCACCGGGTAAACAATTATTTATTATACTATGTTGTGAACACTGGTTCAAAACAGTACCAAAACCTTGACCAAATTTGTCAGAAAAAACATAAGTAGTGGTATTCACATTATTTATATTAAGATTATCACTACAGCTATCGACAGGCTGAGCCGCTGAGGGTCTGGGTGCTATGTGCTGAGGCTGTGGTGCCTGAGAGCATGCACAGTTACAAGACAGGTTATTTGTCAGAGACTCATACCTCTCTGCATTGTACGTAACCAGGTCAACCAATTCATTGGCCTCCTGCATGCGCTTACTCAGATCTTGTTGAGAAGCCTCATATTTATTAAAAATATCGTTTAGAGCATATTCCCTAACAAACAGTTCATTCTGAAGGCGCTGAGTGTCATTATCATACATTATTTTACAAAGCTCTAATTCACTATTGCAATCCTTTAATTCTTGCAATAAATTAAGTTTGTTTTGTGTAAGTTTATTATTTATTTTGTTTAATTTTTGATGTTTTAATGATTTTTTAATTTTTCTAATTAATCTATTAATTTTAATATATTTCTTTATTTTGTTGTGGCTATTTAACAAGTTACATTTGGTGATGGTGTCATCAGTTAAATCTATTGTTACTATTGGCTCAACACATATGGGACCGGACCCGCTACCAACCAACTCATCATATAGGCTGCAGGTGTTCGCAGACTCTTCACCGGCTTTAAGAGATTTTAAGTGGCTTAAAGTGTTGTGGGCCTTGCTTAATTCAAGCTCAAGCTCAGATATGCGTCTCAAAGCCAGTTCATGGGTGTCACTACATTGCTGGAAATTTGACACAATTTGACGGAGGTGTTGATGCTGGTCAAGTACGTCCATATGCTGTGTGTGAAGTTCAGCCAACTGCTTTTTTAGATCAGTGTTCTTCTGATTAATAAGCTCTATTTCCTTCTCACTATCATCCCTTTCCTGAAGCAGCTTATTGCACTGCTCCTTAATAGATCCTAACTCTTTTAACGTAGCCTTCAGTTTTTCCTCAAAGGATGCAGCTCTACGGGTCAACATGTTGACAGGCCAACCCAAGAGGCACCCTGGAATGAGAGAAGAGACAGCTAAGAATGTGAAAGAAAAAAGAGGAAGGGATAGATAAATATAATAAGTATCTAGGATGACAAGTAGATTAGAAGGTTAAAATAAAAGAAATTAAAGTCAAAAAGGGAATTAATCTCAATTAGGAATGTTAATTTAATTATTAAATAAATATGTATTAACTACTAAATTGATATTTTAATATTAGTAAACGAAAAAAAAAATAAAAAAATTAAAGGGGAAAAGACATAAAATAAGTTTGAGGGTACTACTACTCTTTATTAAATCTGGTTTCTTTCTCAAATTTTTGATTGTTTTGACTATAACCAGTTATTAGACTTACAAGAAAACATTCAATTTTAATTAGCTACACTAATTACAATGATTAATCTAAGGTATTGATAGTAATTCACGATTTTTATTTTTATTTTTTGTAAATGTTTCTGCATGAATTTTATACCTACACTAAAAGGGTTATTTAACACTAAGCTCGCTGAGGCGGGATTTGACACGATAATGTGCAATATGTATAAAAGGAATGGCTTAGAATCAAAAACTAATTATATCAAATACTCCCCGGGTTATGTGATGGTTACAAATCCGACCGTTTGATGACAGCTGGAACTAGTTTAATGATTATTCATTGATTTTTGCAACGAAACAACTCACAAACACTGGTGCGCATTATTTATAACTAAATCTGTCGTATTTAGGCACATTTAACATTAATTTAGCACGAAAAATATTAGTTTTTCAATTTAATTCTAACACCTGTGTTTGTGTGTTTGTTTAAGTTATTTCTATTGAAATTATATGTGGATAGGTAATAACAAAACTTTGAAATACACTTTTCAAATATTAAAAAAAAAAAAAAAAAATCAATTTCAATTTCAATTTCTTTCTCAATTTCCGCTTCCGCTTCCGCTTCTGCTACCGCTTCCGCATCCGCTTCCGCTTCCGCATCCGCATCCGCTTCCGCATCCGCATCCGCATCTGCATCCGCATCCGCATCCGCATCCGCATCGGCATCGGCATCCGCATCCGCATCCGCATCCGCATCCACATCCGCATCCGCATCCGCATCCGCATCCGCATCCGCATCCGCATCCGCATCCGCATCCGCATCCGCATCCGCATCCGCATCCGCATCCGCATCCGCATCCGCATCCGCATCCGCATCGGCATCCGCATCTGCATCGGCATCCGCATCCGCATCCGCATCCGCATCCGCATCCGCGTCCGCATCCGCATCCGCATCCGCATCCGCATCCGCATCCGCATCCGCATCCGCATCCGCATCGGCATCCGCATCCGCTTCCGCTTCCGGCTCTGCTTCTGCTTCTGCTTGTGCTTGTGCTTGTTATTTAATAATAGAGGTTTAAGCCGCGTAATCTGGATCGGCATACAGCAGGTCGATTCTGTTAACAACTCACCGTGGAAACCGCATTCGCTTCCGCATCCGCATCCGCATCCGCATCCGCATCCGCATCCGCATCCGCATCCGCATCCGCATCCGCATCCGCATCCGCATCCGCATCCGCATCCGCATCCGCATCCGCATCCGCATCCGCATCCGCATCCGCATCCGCATCCGCATCCGCATCGGCATCCGCATCCGCATCCGCATCCGCATCCGCATCCGCATCCGCATCCGCATCCGCATCCGCATCCGCATCCGCACCCGGCTCTGCTTCTGCTTCTGCTTGTGCTTGTTATTTAATAATAGAGGTTTAAGCCGCGTAATCTGGATCGGCATACAGCAGGTCGATTCTGTTAACAACTCACCGTGGAAACCGCATTCGCATCCGCTTCCGCATCCGTATCCGCATCCGCATCCGCATCCGCATCCGCATCCGCATCCGCATCCGCATCCGCTTCCGCATCCGCATCCGCATCCGCATCCGCATCCGCATCCGCATCCGCATCCGCATCCGCATCCGCATCCGCATCCGCATCCGCATCCGCATCCGCATCCGCATCCGCATCCGCATCCGCATCCGCATCCGCATCCGCATCCGCATCCGCATCCGCATCGGCATCCGCATCTGCATCGGCATCCGCATCCGCATCCGCATCCGCATCCGCATCCGCATCCGCATCCGCATCCGCATCCGCATCCGCACCCGGCTCTGCTTCTGCTTCTGCTTGTGCTTGTGCTTGTTATTTAATAATAGAGGTTTAAGCCGCGTAATCTGGATCGGCATACAGCAGGTCGATTCTGTTAACAACTCACCGTGGAAACTTAGGTGAAGTGAGCGTGAAGTGAACTGTCATTCCACCTTGATTGTATGGATTGACAGCCCACTTCACGGTCACTTCACCTAAGTTTTCACGGTGAGATTTTACAGAATAGCACTACTGGTATGCCGCTAGACGTTCAGGGGTTAAGTCTGACAGTGCGTCTGGTTGGGATAATGTTTCTACTTCATTTCTAAAATGTATAAGAAAGGAGGTTGTTCCCATAATTGCACATCTTGCTAATCTTTGTTTCGGTAAAGGCATCTTCCCGACTTCTTTAAAGCTAGCTATTATTACGCCAGTGTGCAAGGGTGGGGACAGAGACGATGTGTCCAATTTCAGGCCCATATCTGTTTTACCTTCTATATCAAAAATAATAGAAAAACTTATCAATATAAGGCTTTTAAAATACCTTAAAGATTTCAACGTACTATCTGAGTCACAATTTGGCTTTCGTCAAGGGATTTCCACTGAAGATGCAGTTACTGCACTAAGTACTCATATAACCGAACAGCTTGACAAAGGTAAAAAATGTATAACTGCATTCTTAGATCTAAAAGAAGCCTTTGACACCGTCTCTGTCCCAATCCTTGTAAGAAAGCTGGAACGTATCGGAGTTCGCGGAGTGCCTCTTGGCCTTTTTAAGGATTACCTCGTAAACAGGAAGCAGAGGGTTAGAGTGGGTCAGTACACTAGTGAAGACGCAGACACGACATACGGCGTCCCCCAAGGAAGCGTACTGGGACCTACATTGTTCCTTATTTACGTCAATGAACTTTGTAATAAAAATTTTGTTAACGGACGAGTCTTTTCTTACGCGGATGATACTGCTGTAGTCTTCACTGGTGATACTTGGCAGGATGTTAAGCTTAGTACTGAGGCAGGTTTGGCTGAAATCGCCAAGTGGTTCACAATAAATTTGCTTACATTAAACATCACAAAAACAAATTACATTTGCTTCAGTATTTGTCAACGTACACAACCAGAGGCAGATTTTAATGTTAAAATTCATACTTGCAATAACGCTAATCGCAATAGCTGTGGCTGCTCAACCATCAACAAAGTACCTTATATTAAGTACCTAGGTGTTATCGTGGACCAGAGCCTATCATGGTACCCACACATGGAGCAGGTTGCAAATAGGGTCAGGAAATTAAGCTGGGTTTTCAGGACTCTCAGATACGTCGTTCCCAAGACTGTCGGTAATCATTCAGGCCACCAAAAAGATTTCCTTAAAATGATTTATGTTGCGCTAGTCCAGTCAGTACTTTCCTATTGTATACTCGTACCTGTCTGGGGTGGTGCAGCCAAAACAAAATTTCTAGCAGTGGAAAGGGCACAACGCGCTCTTATCAAGTGCATGTACTTCAAAAAAAAAAGATATCCTACTGAAGACCTGTTTCGACTTAGTAACTTGCTCTCAGTCAGGAAACTTTACATAACAAAAATTATATTAAAAAAACACAAATCTCTTTCCTACGATGCTAGTATACTGACAAAAAGAAGGAAAGATATGATATTAAATATCCCTAGGACAAGGACTCTATTTGCCAGTATGCAATTTAGTAACCGATCTGCTGCGCTGTATAATAAAATCAATAAATACATCTACTTTTATCCCAAAAACTACTACGACGGTAAAAAAATTATAATTGAATGGATACAAACGCTTACCTACAATGATACCGAAACAGTTCTGAAACCTTGACACATACACACCCTCACACTCATGTACTCTCAGTTACAGCTACGGACTATATTTTCACTCACATGTACTCGCACACATACCTACACCCACTCATACACACATGAGATCTATGATAAAGCTAACTTATGTATGTAGATTTAGCATAAAAATTATACGTTTTTGCTCTGTGTATAACACGTCTTGTATGGAAGAGCGGACTCTCCTAATACAGGCACTATCAGCCTAAAAGGAGGATCCAGTCAAAAATTTTGTTATACCTGAACTTGTTTTTACCAATAAATTATTATTATATTACTAGCTTCCGCCCGCGGCTTCGCCCGCGTAAAAAGTGTAATTATAATAAGTCTAAGTGGTATTTCCAGAGAGTAGCACTTTAAATAAATCCTGTAGAAATCAAAATCAAAAGTAAGTTAAATTAGGCTGAAAGCCAGATTTTTTTGAACGTCAAAGTTCTACATAAAGATAGTAGGCCACACACACTCACTCAGTGTGTCGGGGTACCTATCTTGTTACTCTTACCGTATTAAATATAATAGTTTACCATATCGAAACTGTTTCATTTATTGGGTCCCGAACATATCCTAAATTGGTGCTTAGCTTCTTGCCCGTGGCTCCGTCCGCGTAGACATTTACCGTGTTAAATATATTAATTTACCATATCCAAACTGTTTCATTTATTGAGTCCCGAACATATCCTAAATTGGTGCTTAGCTTCTTGCTCGTGGCTCCGTCCGCTTAGACATTTATATTAAATTAACTTTTTCACGATTTTGGCACCCTGGTAGAGTTTACCTGTGGTTGCATCCGCGTGCAGGTCTGAAATTTTTCTTCTTCATGATTCTGTTTATTGGTTGTCTATACGCCTGGGAATGTATACCGCTCAGGATTCCAGCCCCGAAAATACTTATTCAAGATGTTACTTCTCCTAATACCAACCTCAGATATGTTTTGTGATTCTGATATCCTAGTAGGTTGTGAACTGGTAGTTTGAGAATCTATACCGCTCAGGATTCAAGCCCCGGAAACACTTCTTCTTCTTGATTCTGGGCTCCTGGTGGGGTGTGTGAAGCTATACAGCTTAGGATTGTAGCCCCGAAAATACGTATTCATGATTCTGGTCTCCTGGTACTTTGTGAGTCTTTACCGGTCATGATTTCAGCACTGGAAATACTTCTCATGTTTCTGGTGTCCTAGTACTTTTTGAGCGTGTGCGCTCGTTCAGCCTGACTTTGGATTTCTACTTCCACCTCAGCCTTCGCTAAGTCTTGTCATTTACCGGGATAAAAAGTAGCCTATGTGTTAATCCAGGCTATAACCTACCTGTGTGCGAAATTTCATTCAAATCCCTTCAGCCGTTTTTGCAATACCTTCAGCCAAACATACAAACATACAAACATACAAACAAACAAACAAACATACAAACATACAAACAAACAAACATACAAACTTTCGCATTTATAATATTAGTAGGATATTATGTTTAAACATTTGAAATTTATAGAATGCGATAGTTAAACGTTTAAAATTGTTTTTTTTTTCTTATTTATCAAGTAATAAAGTGAATCTTACTTTTGTGCGTCCATTCGAAATGTACAAATGACTAATTTAGTAGTTATTTCTTGCAACTTTATTATCTGCTGCTTGTAATTATTTTATATTTTTGAATATTCTTCATCTTACACATTACAATATTTGAAATACCTAAAAAATCTTAATTATTACAAAAGCCCGGAATCCCGGCGGCATTTCCATATTAATATATACGCGCCAGTTCACTGACCCCAAATCAATCTACCTACTCCGATCACTGGTTATTAGGTGCCTGATGGTATTGTTGATTATTTCCAGGTGTGCTGATATCATCGTTCTTCCTGTTTTTGGTGTTGGCGGTGTACTGTCTGCTACCTGATCACCGAAAATTTTCGGACCGTGTACTGATGGCATACACGTTTTCTTTACTCCTTGCTTTCATAACTAAATTGACTTTTACTTTTATTAACATGCAACCCGAACCACCACCGCAGTTCTGCAAAATAATTAGTAAGTGAGAAATGGACATGCATAAGTTTTAAATATTAAGCTATAATAACCAGCATATAGGGTGACTGGTAATTAGTGACCGATACTTAAACACGTGATTGTAGTCATGATAACAAACAACTTTCCCAAAGAAACGTTTTTTATACTCATTAACTTTTAGCACAATAACACAACAGCTGTATGAAATTCGTGCGCGCGCGCCTGTGGCCTATCAGCTGTCAGCCGCGTGACGGCGTGACGCCGTTCTGTCTCACTATATGTTTCTTTGGGAAAGTTGAGTTGAGTTTTGTGACTGTTTTAAAAAATACCCTATGCTGAGTAAAATTTTCGATTTTCCTAAATAGATATATTTCATAGATATATATTTGGATTTTTATACGGCTTCTCTTACAGAGAAGAGAAAGGGCTCACTCCCCGCCCTTCCTTGTGGATTTACGACAATTCCTGAAAAAATACCCTATGCTGAGTAAAATTTTCGATTTTCCTAAATAGATATATTTCATAGATATATATTTGGATTTTTATACGGCTTCTCTTACAGAGAAGAGAAAGGGCTCACTCCCCGCCCTTCCTTGTGGATTTACGACAATTCCTGACATGGATAATCCCCCACCGTTTATTCGAAGTGAATTCCCATACTACAGCTCCTTGTTCCGACTTATACTGGGTGGCGCAAAAGTAAAGACCCTATTTGGTTCAGCTATAACATTTTTTCTAAATTAGAAAACTAGATTTAGATTTTTTTAAATGTATATTTGTGCCATTAAATTTCGTACCATTAGGATTTAAAGATGATGTCTTTTAAATGGTGACCTCCAGAGTTGATACACATTTGAGCCCTATTTATGACATTTTGCATAACTTGCCGTAACACTTCCTGCGATATGTTCGTTATTTCTTGACGAATGTTTTCTTTTAGAGCTGCGAGAGTCTGTGGCTTGTTCACATACACCCGAGATTTCAAAAAACCCCAAAGAAAGAAGTCTGGACTGGTCAGATCGGGTGATCTTGCAGGCCAAGGCAAATCGCCAAAACGAGAGATAACTCGGCCTGGAAAAGCGTCCCTCACTAAAGTAAAACGAGTAAAACGGTAAAACGGACGGAGTAAAACGGTCCATGTTTATTTTCAGTGTATTTTACATTTGTTCACTACACAATTTTCAACAACAGAATGACAGAAAATGTCATATAAAAAAAAAAAAGGTATTTTCTTTAGTGCCACTACTTTTGCGCCACCCGTTATAAGCTAAGGAACAAGGAGGGGAAACAAAGTGAGATTAATATTGGGAATTCACGGTTAGTATTGTAGTACATAAACTAAATAAAATAAGTAGTAGTAGTACATAAACAAAATAACAACAAGCTATGAAGTTAATGAGACAAGAGGGATGCAAAGTGCATTATATAAGGTGGGTGCGTCACGCTTTATTCTTAGGAAGTCCAACATTACAGTTACGTTAAATTATATGCTTAGCGCTCTAGGAACCCATTTAGTGACATGGAACAGTTGCCTCGTCATACGTGTACAGTTAGGGCTGATGCAACAGGACCACTATTTGGGCACTGTAGCTAATCTAAATGAACACGGCCCCTATGCTCTATATAAATGTCTTACACAACTCTAAGACAGAGAACTGCGAAGTCCACCTGCCGTTGAGGAAGACAAGTTTAGGTTTTAGGAGACTTTAAACGCGTACAAATGTAAACAACCCAATTACGTTAGCTTACCCCTTTTCTAAGGTCACACAAAACTTGCACAAGCGTTTCGCGGGCTCAGTCTGTAGCAGAATTCATTGCGACATCCTTGGTGCATACCGAAGTGGTTCAATCGTCACTCCAAACTTCCTTAAACTCCCCAGTTCGTGGATATACGGTACAGCCTAGAGGCTGATGCCATCCAATTCTCGTGTTTCGCCAAATATTGTCGATTCAGATATAGGCCTACAAAACGGCCGGGGTTTGGTTTTAACGAAACACGATAACCTAGCGTTTTCAGAACGATTAGTTACCCCTTGAGGTGTCTATCCCAGAGGAAGCCTTTATGAACCAAGGTCTACTCAAGAATTCTGTGCTAGACCATAAATACAGGAAGCAGTAATCATCACCAGCGTTTAGTTAATCCTACAATCCCACTTACGGGGTGGCCATTAAGCCTGAATATCAACTGCTCACCCTCCAGCTTCTCTATTGCCAAACGCCAGTGACAGATATCTGCCAGGGTGTGAATTTAAATATATATGGGCACATACTAAAATATGATAATATAGCAGTAACTATAAAATATGATAGAATATAGAAATAGTCTCGCTACGCTAAGATAAATGTTTATAAATAAACTGATGCTCGCATAAAACAGCCAAAACTCACCCATTCATTCTCCATCGCAGTCACCGAGATTCACACACGTGTCTTTACACTTTACTTACGGATATTTAAACCTTTGTATACTCTACACTCATAATATTCAAGTATAAACTAATACTCTTGCCTAATCTCTTCAAGACGCAACCACACACACTTCAAATACTAATTAAATTAACTGGACTAGCCCATCTATATTTAACTTAATAACAACACTCGTACTTCTAAAACTACAACTGGACATAGGCCTTCTTCCTAACTCCTCGACCACGACCTACGCCATCTCAAGTCTCAAGCCCGTCTGTCCTCGACATCGCTTCGCTTCCGCCTCCATCGCGCGCCCACACTCTCGTTTTTTTTCTTATCGTGACCCTTGTCCGCTCCAACTTTTGCTAATCAACAGGGGGCCGGCTCTGTGTCGCCAAGACACTATTTTTTACTACACTTAACGTGCACTTTGCCCGAATGTGTCGTTGGTGTTTCATAGAATTTGTTAGAACCCATGACATCTTAATTGTCATGAATAATTGCTTTCAAAGAGCGCTGACATAAGTATCAGACCTTTCCTCGTAAAACAATTCAATATTCCTTTCCCAAAGGGTCTTTATCTTGTGACGCTATTTTAAACGAATAGATATTTCATTTTTAATTGCGTTCCCTTGTCAATCCTAAAATTCAGATAGAAGTATGTTTCTATAAAAACTCGGCCATGTGTATAATGTGCTTGGTTTTGAAGTAAATATAATTTCTATGAAATAAATTAAATAGGATTAAAGGTGGACGGTCACAGTTTCAATTTCATCATATCCTGGTTTCCTTAACATGGAACCACCTTTGAGATATACCCTACATAACAAAAAAATAATTATCAAAATCGGTTCATAAAAAACGGAGTGAGGGCTTAACATACAAGGAGAAACACTATTCGTGCCTACAATTTTATCTGGATTCCATCATCAGATCCTGACTTTCTGGACATGGAACCACCCTTGAGGTATACCCTATCTAACAAAAAAAGAATTAAGTATCAAAATTCATAACTAACGGAGTGAGAGCTGAACATACACAAAAAAAAAATATATATATACTGTCGAATTGAGAACCTCCTCCTTTTTATTTCGTCGGTTAAAAAATGCAAAATAACTTTAATTTCGGAAGTCGGTGTCAAATAATAAGGAAACCAAACTAGAAACACCGACTTCCGAAATTAAAGTTATTTTGCATTTTTTAGTATTGATCTATGGAAGTCGGTTGTATTTTTTTTTGTGAAGTTCGTTTAGGGAGAATGTAACTTATCCAAGGCGGTAGCTTAAAATGCGCTTGCTAGGCTCACTCTCGCATGTTATTGGTAAAACCACCATTGAATTACTTTGGAAATAAAGCATCTCTGATGTTCTGAAAAATTTTAGGTCTCCAGTCCTTTTTGCGAAAAGATTTCCGAGCTCACTTCGTTTTCACTTTCACTCGAAGTTGTCACAATATAACGTTAATCCAATCCAACCACCGCAACAAAATTCACAATTTTTTCGCTACATGCGTCGTGTAAATACCGTTTTTTTTTTTTTGAGGGTGTGGGAAATCATCCTATGACTTCTTCCGCTCTAGGGTGGAGCGGAAGGGCGTGTCAGACTCTTACTGACTAAAACCAACCCCTGTTCCTCCCTGCCCTGAATGCCCAGGGGCGAGATAACTCTTTCGAATTTATCCTCCACCCCCGGGCAGGCATCGCCCCCGTCGTGCCCGATGCCTGCCCTGACAACTCTTTGAGGCGCGCGTGGAACGCAGAAGTTGGAGACGGCTCCCCATTCCTTCTCGCTCCGTACCATGGCCTGAACCAGGGCACGGCGCGAGAGGTCGCTGCCGCCTATCGCATCCACGAGGACACGACGGTGCTCAGCCCAAGCGGGGCAAACCTACACCGTATGCTCCACCGTGTCCTCTGAGTGTAAATACCGTAAATAGTAGAGTAAGAAAAGGACCAGTCAGGAGTCAATGAAGTACGCATCTACACAAATGACTCCCTAGACTTCAACATAACTTATACTTACCACTCGATTACCACAGGTCGATTTTCCAATTGGAATGTGTCGCCTTAACTCAAGCTGATTTTCATCGGACAGTTTGACTGTGCCCAAAGGCTTAGAAAACCAACAAACTAACAACAACCTAATCTTTGAGTGTCACCTCACCTCGCCCTTGAGAGTACCTTCCTATATCATTATCAAATCTAATCACCATCCGCTGGATCAAGGGGCACAGTGTATCTCTAGGTAATGACGCCGCAAACGAACTTCCAAAGAGTGGCTTCGAGATGGTAGTGCTGTTTCGTACATGGATTCGCCACAGCCCAACTGAACTTCATAACAACAGGTGGTTACGGGCAACAGACTGCAGGTAGTGCAGCAGTTGAGACTAATTAAACGACCTCACCCGAATTAGAATTAGTAGAAATAACCTCAGAATAATAATACGAGTAGAGACAATTACGTGTCATTGCCTCCAAAACAAACATCTTGTCAACATAGGTGCCACGGAAAGCTGACTCTGCAGAGACTGCATTGACGCCGAGGCATCGGCTGCCCACGTCATCCTGGAATACGAAGCTGTGGCTACTCAACGTGCAGAATACTTGGAACAGTGAGGTCGGTCCGCGAAGACTGTGAAGCTTCTATGCTTCGGGTTTTAGCTAGGCTGGCTATGTTATCCAGGACCAGAGGCATACGGCGTTCAAAGGCTCCGACGTGATGATACAAAAAATCGTGTTCCTCTTTGAAACGCAAGATTTGCTCTTCTGGAGAGCTTATACTCGTATCGTGTAGAATCCGTCTGAAGCGCCGCAGACATAGGAGAGAGAGGGCCCACCTCCTCTGTCACCTGGGAGGGTTCCGTACCTCAAAAGGAAAAAAGGAAACCCTTATAGGATTACTTTGTTGTCCGTCTGTCTGTCCGTCTTTAAAGACCCTTTTTCTCAAGAACTCGTGAAATTAATATCAAATACTCAGGTCTGTAACCTCTTGGAGCAGTGAAAAATTAAAATTCTGAGTCAACGCAATCAAAAGATACGGCCGTTTTTTTTTTTTTTTTTTGGGGGGGTGGGAAATCATCCTATGACTTCTTCCGCTCTAGGGTGGAGCGGAAGGGCGTGTCAGACTCTTACTGACTAAAACCCACCCCTGTTCCTCCCTGCCTTGAGTGCCCAGGGGCGAGGTAACTCTTTCGAATTTATCCTCCACCCCCGGGCAGGCATCGGCCGTGGCAGGCCCCGTCCCTATTGCTGACAACTCTTTGAGGCGCGCGTGGAACACTACGCGCCGTCGACTCTCGGGCCTGGTGCTGATCGGGCGGCGAGTTACCCACTACTCGTCGTCCGCAGGCCCGGGTCTACGGTGGTCGGAGATCGTCTCGCGGCCCCTGGCGTCTCCTGCGGCGGTCGCGGCTGGGGGCGCTAGGGCGACTCGGCTGTTGTTGAGCCTCCCTAACGTATGCCGCCTCCCTCTTCGCGAGCATTACTGCTTCGCAGAAGGAGGAGACGGCCTCCCATTCCCTCTCGCTCCGTACCATGGCCTGAACCAGGGCACGGCGCGAAAGGTCGCTGTCGCCTATCGCATCCACGAGGACACGGCGGTGTTCTGCCCAAGCGGGGCAAACCTCCACCGTATGCTCCACCGTGTCCTCTGGGCGATCCTCGCAGTGGAAACACTCAGGGGTCACCTCCGCCTTGACACGACACAGGTACCTCCCGAAACAGCCGTGTCCGGTGAGCACCTGCGTCAGGCGGAAGGTGAGGTTGCCATGGCGCCTCTCCAGCCAAGCCTCAAAGAGGGGCACTACCGCCTCAATGGTGGCGTGCCCAGCGCTGGGTTGTGACAGTCGCTCTCTCCATGTCACCATGAGATCCTGCCGGAGCTCCGTCCGCCGAGCCGCGAGTTGTCGCGGCAGCGGAGTTTCGCCCCGGCGTTTGGCCTCCTCGCGCCACTCGTACAGGTGCGCGAGGATTTTTGCCTCCAGATCCCATGGTGAAAGTCCGGCAAGGAGGCTCGCAGCCTCGCGGGAGATCGTGTGGTATCCTCGGATCATACGGATCGCCATGACCCTCTGGGACGCGTTCATCTGGCGAGCTGATCGCTGCCTCAACGAACGCGCCCACACCGGCGCTCCGTAGACGGCCATGGAGCGCACGATCCCCGCATAGAGCCTACGGCAGGAGGCGTTTGGCCCCCTCAGATTGGGTAGGAGCCGCTTTAAGGCGGCCCCGGCACTGTCCAATCTGGGAGCCAAACGTCGAAAGTGCTCGACGAAGTTCCACCGGCTGTCGAGGACGAGTCCCAGGTACTTCATCGTACCCTCGACGCCGATGCGAACCCCTCCTTCCGTGATCTGGGAACCCGACGGTGGCGCGTTCCGACGACCATGAAAACACATGGCCTCGGACTTGTGCAATGCCACCTCGAGTCCCAGTTGCCGGATCCTCTCTATGACTGTCGCAACCCCGCGTGTCATAAGGTCGGCCGCCGCCTCGTGCGACCTCCCCTGCGCTAAGACTAGCGTGTCGTCAGCGTAGCACACTACGCTGACGCCAGTGGGGAGGTCGGCGCGCAGCACCCAGTCGTATCCGATGTTCCACAAGGGCGGCCCCAGGACCGATCCCTGTGGAACACCGCACGACATCTCTCGCCGGTTCCATACTCCCTGATAACCGGGGTAGATGACGGCTCTGTCCGTCAAATACGCCTCGACTACGCGACGGAGGTAGGGCGGCACCCGGTGATACCGGAGTGCCTCCACTATGCAACTCCAGGGCAGGGTGTTAAAGGCATTGGCGATGTCCAGAGACACCGCCAAGACGACCCTACCCCGGGCCACTGCATCCCCCGTCGTGAGGGCTCTTACGCGCATGACAGCGTCCACCGTGGAGCGCCCCCTGCGGAAGCCGTACTGGCTCTCCGCCAGGTCCGGCCCCACCCGCACCATCTGCCCGACGAGGCGGTCTGCAATTACTCTTTCAAAGAGCTTGCCCACCTCGTCGAGCAGCACAATGGGCCGGTAAGCGGACGGAGAGTCCGCAGGGCGCCCCACCTTCTTGATCAGGACCAGCTTCCCCGTCTTCCACCGACGTGGAAACTGGCCCCTCTCCAAGCATGCGCTTAAAAGCCCTCTCAGTCGAGGCCCGAGAGCCTCTTGCAAGGCCAGGACCCAGGCTTTCCCATGAAAGCCATCGGGTCCTGGGGCGGTATTTTTGGCATTCAGCCTACGCACCGCCGCTCTCAGCTCTACCTCGGTCACCTCGGGAGCATCGTCGTCGTCGTCTTGGTCCGCGTCAGGTACCGCAGGAGACAAGATACGGCCGTTTATGCCACATATTTTGACACTTAAGGGAATCAAAACCTATAGGGTACTTCTCGGCGAGTAGTGGGTAACTCGCCGTCCGATCAGCACCAGGCCCGAGAGTCGACGGCGCGTAGTGTTCCACGCGCGCCTCAAAGAGTTGTCAGCCAAAGGAAGGGGCCTGCCACGGCCGGTGCCTGCCCGGGGGTGGAGGATAAATTCGAAAGAGTTACCTCGCCCCCGGGCACTCGAGGCAGGGAGGAACAGGGGTGGGTTTTAGTCAGTAAGAGTCTGACACACCCTTCCGCTCCACCCTAGAGCGGAAGAAGTCATTGGATGATTTCCCACCCCCCAAAAAAAAAAAAAAAAAAAATAGGGTACTGCTGGTTGACCTAGAATCATGTAATTTGGCAAGAAGCATTAGCATAGAGCACAACTAGTAAAGGATAAAATCTGAAAACCATAGATTCGTAGTTAGTTAAATACTTAATTACATATTTTGTTGTGTATAAACTTTATGATGACAATAGTTTTCCAAGATTAATTAACAGATTTCCAATAAAAAAAACATTTCTCCGATGCACGATTCGCCGACAGAATGATTCACTTTTGAGTGGTTCGCCGATAAAACTTTTCACCGACTTGACGACTCAATCGTCCGACAATCTCCGAGCATAAACATTTAAGTAGACTATTCTATGTGGTGTCTTCTGTTCGGTCGTTAATTTTATTGTTAATGTATGAAAACTTAAAGTATAACTGAAAACAAAAAGTATTAAGTATTCGTATTTTTAACTAGTTCTAGTGTGATGGCCCTAGTTCATCACTTGTGGCTTCGAATCACTGCCCTTTGATAGATTCTATCTTTGTTCGTGTAAGCAGGCACACCAGTTGGGAGGCTTATTAAATTTGGTATAGTGTTTATGCTTGAGTTCGTTTTTAATGGCATAATTGAGTGTGTTAACAAGTGGCGGATTATTTAATTTTATGGTTATATATTTAGTTTTCTGTTTTACATATGTTAAGATTGTTGCATATAATTGTATAGATTCAAGTTCTTCAAACTTAACAGACAGATGTGTTGCTGGGGAGTTTGTTGGCCACTTCTTCTTCACAGCTAAAACAATAGGAAGTGGTGACGGGCGGGCGTTTTTGGGGGACTGTCCTTATGTAGAACTTTGACGTTCAAAAAGTGCTGGCTCTCAGCCTAGTTTGAATAAATGACTTTTGATTTTGATTTTGTGTGATGTTTCAAATATTTCTCAAATAATTAAGTGTAGTAGACTCTTTCTTCAATGCAGCAGTGTGCAAAACGCTCTCTCTGTCTTTGATACACCTTCGTTATTGGTCAAGTCGGATCGGAAGACCAAAACATACCGATTATCAACAACTGCGCAAACTGAACTTTAATTTTTGTTTTTATATGCTTTAAGTTTTCATACTTTGACAATAAAATTATGAAACGAATAGAAGACACCACATAGAATACCTACTATGTTTTTATGCTCGGAGATTGACGGACAATTGAGTCGGCTAGTCGGGGAAAGTTTTATCGGCGAACCTCTCAAAAGTAAATCATTTTATTGCCGAATCGTGCGTCCGGGAAAAGTTCAATCGGCGAAAAACTGAAAAGTGAAACGTTCTGTCGGCGAATCGTTCATCGGAGAATCGTGTGTGGGAGAATTGTTTCAGAATCATTTTCCATCGGCAAAGTTAAGTTGGTTCGAGATTTAATTCCCATGATGGACGAACTATTAAATAGGTACATAACTTCAAGTTTGTACGGAACCCTCGGTGCGCGAGTCCGACTCGCACTTGGCCGTTTTTTTTATTTTAATTTTGCCTTACCCGACCCATATGTACGCACTTAGGAAGTTATCCTTCTTTGGCGTAACAAGATAAAAAAAAGTGTGTGCGTACTTGTGTACCTACGCACGTAAGAAGTTATACTTCTTTTGGCGCGTTAGGGAAAAATGATGAGAGGAGAGTAAATTTTTACGATGCGCGCGCATACCGTCACACGTGTAAAATAAACGCCGTGTTCCGAGACACGCTAACATCGCTATTAGTGACCACAGCGCTGAAAGGCGTTCCTAAATAACGAAGTTGGAACGGCTTTTAACGCGCTAACAGCGATGTTAGCGTGACTCGGAACGCGGCGAAAGAGTCTATCCACAAAAATACGTCTTTCAGGTGGACAGAGGTATGCCTAGGGGTAGCGGATAAATTCTCAACATGAGTTACCGCACCCCTGGGCACTCAAGCAGGGAAGGAACAGGGGTGGGTTTTAGTCAGTAAGAGTCTGACACGCCCTCCAGCTCCACCCAGAGCGGGAGAAGTCATTGCATGATTTCCCACACCACAAAAAAAAAGAAAAGGTGTACAAAGGTGCTAATGATATACCTTATAAAAAATTGAAATAAAATACATAAACAGAATCATTTACGTTAAAACATCCAAATGACATAACTTCATGAGATCTTAGTTAATTTCATATATATAACCTATAGTAGAGACAACCTATATAAAAAGATTTTTCTGATCTTATTAATAGTTAAAGCTACCTACTTATTTAATTTAATGGTTTCACTCTCTTTTTAACTAGGTACCTAGTTGAAGAGTTGGCAGGATCGAGTTAATACTATAATAATACATTTGACATCAATTCTAACTGAAAATTTCAATTTTGCGGGCTACCCTGGCGCTTACACCTAAATTCCGCGTCTGTACTTGTGTGCATGAAGTGTATAAGTGAATGCTCCAGTGTAGCCCGCGAATGCCAAATGTAAGTATTTTATGAAATCATGACATTTGGCATCAATTCTAACTGAGAGAGTTTTATTAATGTTAATGATTATAACTCTATAAATACATATTTGCTATGGCCGCGAATCAAATTTTGACCAAGATACAACCTGACACTGACCTGCAAATTGCGAAAAACGTAAGAAAATTTGAATTTCGCGGGCTACCCTGAAGCTTCCACCTAAATAAACCCTAATGTTGAGTTTTGTTGATGATGTTATCATTTAAAAAAATCTACAACAAAAAACTCGACTAAACCATTAGTTGAGTAGTTAACTAATGTACTCTGTGACTGTCATACAGTACACAACAAGCGGCCCAACCCTATAAATTTTTAATCTATGGAGGTCTTGATTGATTTTCATCGCGAATTCCACGGAAAACCCAGCTGTTTCGTTGCAATTGCTGCAGTGCGCCTGTCTGAATTGATTGCACCCCTGATTCCCGGGTCTCACTAGCTAGCTCTGCTTTTTGTATAACCAGTCAATATGTCGTCCATCATGGATGAAAGGTGTGTAATTGGTTGTAGATCGTGAACTTATCAAATCCGGAGGACAGTGATCGATATTTTGCATTTTTCAGAGTGTCTGATGAGATCGAAGCTCTAGAAGCAATTTTAATGGATGATGTTATCATCAAACGTGTTGGGGACGTACCACATATAATCGAAACCGTCCTTCATCCGTCGACGGGAAACGACGTCGACCGCCAGTACGTCTGTGCGACCCTGGTAGTGAAACTGACACCAGGGTATCCGGACAGTAGCCCGGAGGTGACGCTGAGGAACCCGCGAGGACTCGACGATGAGATCCTGGCTAACATCCACCATCAGATCCGTGAAAAACTGGCTGATTGCCGTGGTGAACCTGTAGTGTTTGAACTCATTGAGGTGAGTCTTTATCATATTTTTATGAAATAAGCCCAAGTGCATTTTTGTTCTGTTAATTCAGAAAGGCACCTCACTACATAACTATGAGTAAGCAGTCTTGATTACAGATGATTGGAAATGTAAAATTACCTGATTTTGAAAGTTTGTCTTTAGTGCTGCTAGTTCATAAGTATTTCTGATTTTATCCAGGTAAATGTGGGAACTGCAGGTAACAGTTTATAGGTAACTAGCTGGCCTGGCGATCTTCGTACTGCGTCAGAATCAATTAATGAATCCGTTCTTGAGATACCATCTAAAAGCCATTAATACAAAATGTAGGAAATGAATTTTCTGCAATTTTTGGGGATTATTTTCCGATGTTTTAATAGTTATTCTGCTATTTGGGGCAGAGACAAATCCAACAAATCAAAGATCTTAAAAATCGGTCCAGCCGTTCTTGAGCTATAAATAGTGTAACTAACCCGACTTTGTTTTATTTATGTAAAGATTAATTAAAAATTAGCTTATTAATTAGTCTTTTATCATTCTATAAATATTAGTTAAAATAGATTATTTTGAAGAAACACTTCCTTGGTCTTGGCTGGTTACAATTGTGATGCGTTTACGCTCAAGGAAAAAAATTGTTAACCATCAGCTTAAGTTTAAATTTTCTTTTATTAATTCCTCTGACTTGGTATTGCTTCTTTGTAGTGGAATGTGTTTGAAAATTATTTCTTTAATTGAGAAGCTCCTTTGCCCTTTATATGTTGTGACAGTGAATTCTCCTAAATTTTCCTAAATTATAGATCATTTGTTGACGTTTAATATTTGCCTGATGTTAAAAAAACCCTTTTAGGATCACTTGTGTCTTCATTGTCAATTTGCTCTGAATCTAATTGGACCAATTAAGTTCAAAAAACAATGCCAATCCAATTGGAATTGGAGAAAAAACTTGAAAAATCATTGACACAATGATCACACTGGCAAGATGTGTATCACATTGTTTGTGGTTGCAGTCCTCCGAAACGGCTGGACCGATTTTAATGTTTTTTATTTTTTTATATTTGCTAGCTTTTTCTTTCGGTGATACCGGTCGACAAACGATCGATGGTTGATCAATCAACGACCAATTGATTGGTGTAATAACAGCCTTAGATAACTCGAAAACCTTTAATAGGAAGTCTATGTTCTTATAACATTGTAAAAATCTCAAGATTGTGGCTACAAACGTACATTTGCATGTTAAATTTATTTTTGGCATGTCTTTTAAAAACAGACTCCTTCACTGTGTGTACAGATTTGTACAGTTCACCCTGATACACCCTAATTTCACCAACTATGTTCAAATTCCCTATTTTTGGGGCTATCAATTCGGGCATAACTTTACTATTAATTTAGTTAAAATGGGGTACAACAACTAAAAAGTGAAAAATAAAAAACTTTTTACAAAAAAAAATACAACCGACTTCCATAAATAATACTAAAAAATGCAAAATAACTTTCATTTCGGAAGTCGGTGTCAAATAACGAAGAAACTAAACTAGAAACACCGACTTCCGAAATGAAAGTTATTTTGTATTTTTTAGTATTATTTATGGAAGTCGGTTGAATTTTTTTTTTTTTGTAAAAAGTTTTTTTTACATCTTCTATCTTTTACTTGAACTTGGGATCAAATTAATTACAGGATGTTCTTTTTCATATTTGAGTTCTTTGGTTCCTAGGCTAGGCAAGCACTTTTCGAAATGTTTGAAAACGAAAATATTGGTAGCATCAATTATATTATTTTATCTCCTGGGTCCATTTCATCATTCCACCGTGTCTAGATTATTATTGTTCTTACATTTACATAAAAACGTGTATTTTCCTTGGCAGTGCCTTGGTTGGAAATTTATTATAAAAAATGGAATATAATTCCAAAGTAGCTTTCATGTCGCTTTGGTTTGTTTCAAATATCTATCATAGTTTCGTAGACAAATTATTTTAAAGTTAGGGCTCTTTTTTGCGAAAACGAATAAAGCTAGAGGTTTGATAATAATTAGCCAAAAATTATTGCTAACAACTACCAAATAATATAAAGGCACCTATACCAACAAAGACACTAGTGCAGATTTTATATAAATTCGGTCAGACCCTTTGGCTAACTGTAACGGCGTTCATTACAATGAATGTTCAGCCGCTAATATGATGATTGCGATGACACCTGTCTGAATTCAGTAAAAGCCCTTCTTTTTTTTTGGGGGGGGGTGTGGGAAATCATCCAATGACTTCATCCGCTCTGGGTGGAGCGGAAGGGCGTGTCAGACTCTTACTGACTAAAACCCACCGCTGTTCCTTCCCTGCCTGAGTGCCCAGGGGTGCGGACGGCAGTAAAAGCCCTTGACCTTATGAACTGAATGTTTTGAATCATGTTAAAGAACTTAGCAGGTAATAGATTTATATTTCAGAAATATTAATATTTTACAGCTTATCCGCGACTGTCTTACCGACAGCAACTTGCCAAGTGGTCAATGCATGATCTGTCTGTTTGGCTTCACCAAGGGAGATGAGTTCGTCAGGACCAATTGCTATCACTACTTTCATAGCCACTGCCTCGCAGCGCATCTGATTTCTAGCAGGCGGTATCATCAAGAAGAACTTGAACTTCTGCCTAACTGGCAGCAGATGTCCAGAAGACCATATAGGGTAAGTCTCATTTACATAAGCTAAACAATTAATGGTCGATTACACTGGTCGGAAAAAAAAGAATCTGGAGCAAGGAGGTTGCCATGTGCTTCCAAATTCCAATCGGTTTTGGTTCGCTAAATCCAAATCTGTTCATAGATTAACTCTTATCACGTCTAGTTCTTGAGATATTGCTATTTAAATAACCGTTATTTACATACTAAATACGTATTTCTTTTGAAAAAAAGGATTTACATACAATATAATTTAAACGTAGATACCTATATTTTGTAAAAAAAATATATATATATATATATGTATAATACAATGCATTATAGACACAAATACCAATAAAAACGGTCAAATTAAGAATTCATCATCATCAGCCTTTTGTGGTCCCCACTGCTTAGGCACAACACCTCTCAGTGAGAGGGTGTGGGCCGTAATCCACCACGGGGGCCCAATGTGGGTTGGTGGATGTCACATATCTTCGAATTTTTGGTTCTAGGACATGCCGGTTTTCTCACGATGTTTTCCTTCACCGTTTTTGGGAGAAGTGGTGATGAAATAATTTACACAAAGTAAAACACCTGCCTGGGTTTGAACTCTCGACCTACAACTTGTAAGTCGCGGCCGTTACCACTGGGCCACCACTGCTCTCAATTAAGAATTATAGTTTCCTAATTCACTGGCAGCCATGGCATAGCGTAAAGTAGACGGCACGTTAATAGTAACATAACCAATATAAACAAGCCTCTTATTCTATTGAAACTCTGTATAGGCCAGATAGAAGTCAAATTTCTACCACAGACGTGTGGATACTTTACGCTCGACACTATTTGGTCAAAATTATTTCTTGATAGAGTAGAATCTAAAGCTTAGCTTACGGAGTCTGAAGCAACACTAAATGTAATATCCATGTGTTAAGGAATGCTGCCCGGTATGCCGTGTCCCGCTTGCGAACATCGAGGTGGAAACTCTGGCTGACGCTCCGCCGCCCGTTGCGTCCTTCACCGCGGCACCGTTCTTCTTGACGGACGAAATGAAAGTAAGTGTTCCAGATTCAGTGTGACCTACTCCTGAAAATATTTTCCCCTAAAGCTAAAGTCAAAACCCCTAAAACCACCACATTTGCATGGAAACCCCGCTAAAAATAAAAGAACAATAATAAATTTGCCTTGTAACATTCTTCATTTAATTCACATGTAACTTCGTTTTTTTCTGGTACTCTGTCTTTTTAAAATTATACATCACACTAATATTATAAAGGCGAAAATTTGTGAGTGTGTGTTTGTATGTTTGTTACTTTGGATGAAATTTGGTGTGGAGATAGCTTATACCCTGGATTAACACATAGGTTACTTTTTAACCTGGTCTACACGAGTGAAACCGCGGGGCGCAGCTAGTTTGGATATAAATAATGAACTTAATATTACAGTGGATGAATTACCTAAATTTTACGCAAACAAGTATTTTTACTAACTAGGAATTTAACTAGATGTCGTTAGTCGCTGGGCCAAAAATTTAGTATTTGATTATCCCAGTGTCAAAAAAGTCCCTAAAAAAAACCCAACCAAAATATAGCACCTACAAAATTATCATCCCTGTTATTTACCCTCTAAATTTAGGGGGAAAACCCCTAAGTTGGGAACCCCTCTCCAGATTTTACCATAGACATAATTATACGGATACCTGCAATTACAAAGTAGCGGCGCTTATCATGCATTCTCTCTCACTTGCTATACTGTTCGAGTGAATAGGCAAGATACACTCCTTTGCTTGGCCGCCATTTAAATTCGATCCTCTAATGACGCGGCGCGGGTTGTAGCAGGATGGTATTTAACATGAATTATTAAGTGTCGATCGATTTGAAACTCTGTATACCGCAACTATGAATGAAACCTGGACTTGCCTTGCAAATGATAAGTTAAGGCAGTAAGTGGACAAGTTTTGCAGGAGATTTTAGAAAACCTTAACATCTTGGGTCATGTTAAGTTAATGTTTTATCTATCTGATGAGTTTATAGACCATTTCAAATGCGAAAAATTACGATAGTGGTTTACCTACTATCAGGTAAGGTGGGATATCGAACGCTAGGATACACTGTTGATTTATTAACAACTTTTACGTCTTAGCACAAGATAGCGTTCGCCAACATTTTTTCGTCCCCTGCTCATACACTAGTTTTAAAGTATATCATCATAGTATCCTTTATCGAATGTCAATTTCTTGAGCCGTTGACGTTGTATCTTCAAAAGAATGTTCTTGTTACAGGAGCTGCAGAACAAGATGTCTAAGCTTCTGGCTTACCAGATGTCCAAGGGTGGTGTGATTGGATGCGGCGACTCCGGACCACCACCGCTGACCATCACCACCCCGGAGGACAATGAGAATAATGTACCTACTTTATTTATCTACGTTATTAGATTAGATTAATCGGAACAAATATTTGTATGAGCTGCAGATAGTTGTTCCGGGTCTGGGTGTCATGTGTATGTAAAATTACATGTTTGTGAACGCACCCACGATACAGGAATATTCCTAGTGTAGGGCAAGGTTTAAAAAAAAAAAAAAAAGATTTCCATTATGCAAAATTCCTAATTTAAGATGGGATGCACTTAAAGGGATTATAATTATTATTGCTGAAATATAGTTGATACATTTATTTTTATAATATTTATAATTATAATTACTCATTATTTGAAGAGTATTTAGCTGTATGACAAATAAATCAAAAGGTATATTGTTTATCTTGCGATTTCGCGAAGGTGGGTTGATATCGAACAGTTTGCGTTACTAAATAATCTAAAATTACAAATGATGAAATATAACGACAATAGTTTTAATCACGGTGTGGGTGTGTCCTCATACACACACACACTATACCCGGGCCTGCAGACGGCGAGTAATGGGTAGCTCGCCGTCCAATCAGCACCAGGCCCGAGAGTCGACGGCGCGTAGTGTTCCACGCGCGCCGAACAAGAGTTGTCAGCAATAAAGACGGGGCCCGTCATGGCCGATGCCTGCCCGGGGGTTGAGGATAAATTCGAAACAAGTTACCTCGCCCCTGGGCACTCAGGGCAGGAAGGAAGAGGGGTGGGTTTTAGTCAGTAAGAGTTTGACACACCCTAGAGCGGGAGAAGTCATTGGATGATTTCCCACCCCACAAAAAAAAAAATACTATGAATACACATGTCTATGGATTGTAGCAAAGTGTTTGACAAAGTAGTACATTTACTTAGCGCTCGGTCTGTCATAACAATGGATTTATTTAAAAATATGGCTTAATAATCGCAACGAGTATTTCTTTTGTATTCGTAAATAGGCTTTTGTCCTAAAAAAATCTAATTAGTCCGTCTTTAGATTACCAAAAGATATTGGACACGTATTTTGTTTTTGGTCACGTAAACCAAAAATGAGGACGATGCAGTTCGTTCGTTCGTTGTTGGTTCGTAAACCAAAAATGAGGACGATGCAGTTCGTTCGTTGTTCGTTCGTAAACCAAAAATGAGGACGATGCAGTTCGTTCGTTCGTTCGTTCGTCGGCCTTAGTTGCCTGATAATAAACCATTATTATTATTATTAATCTAGGTAAATTTTAGAAAGTAAGAGTTTGAGTAGGATTTAGGGCTACATAAACATTACAATCAAACTAATGTTATTGCCATTTTCCTGCGCGGTAAACTCCATATTGGCGCTTTTGCTCTAAAAACCTAAATAAAAAAAATACTATAAGCACAGGCTAAAAATAAATTGAAACAGTACAAAGGAAAGGGAAACACTGTCCTGAAAATGATAAAAATATTACGGTGTATAAAGCTTCGCATTCACTAGGCGACAAAAATCATCATTAGTCACATTCTCTGTCACTAAGGTGAATTATACAGGGTGTATGGGAAATAATTCAGATACTGCTTCCGCCCATGAATATGAACAACTCTCTTCAAATAAGTCATAAACAATTCCAAAAAAAAAATTGATAACGCATCCAACAGTCACTGACGGGCTGGGTGGCTAGGCTGTTTATGGAACCAGAGCGCCTCAGTTTAATGAGGCGATATCTCCAAACCCAGCTCACGGATCGACACCACGACTTTTAAATCGACGGAGGTCGAGATCCTAGCCGACAAATAATTTTGATTAGTTAATAATAACTTTGTACGGAAAACCCATTTCCCTTGAAAATAGGTTTCATTTCCGTGGGCAAAATTAGTATCTAATTATGACAACGCATTTCCGTAACACCTGTATAGCGTCAGAAAGACACGCGGAACGGCTCAAATGTAAGTGTCGTGTGAGAATTCTCTTCTCACTTTATTGTCCAATGTTGAGTTCGGAACTACGACTCACGTGGTAAGTACGATGTCGCGCGACATTGCGTTTGTTGCCCGGTGTATGCGAGGCAGCCACGTTGGTTCGCAGTAACGTAGACTATTTGTCACAGGTATGCTCATCTCAGGTCGATGTTGATATGCAAGAGATTACGCGAGCTCTAATAAATAAATAAATAATAATAAATTTTTATTTATCATAAAAAAGTACAACCATACAATTTGGTATTTCAACATTTGGTAGGTAGACATTACATACCTAAATAAATAGGTTCCTGCACTTAGATACTAACCAATAATGTGATACTATATTTCTCGTCTTACTAGCGTTTTATAAATGATGTTCGATATGTACTTACCGCACATGATAATTATTTAGTACGTATCTAAGCACTTTTCACTCACTAATAAATTACTTGTACTGATATTGCTAGTTATTCGATTCACACTGTCCTCCGTACTAGTCGATACTGTATCACGGTAGGACTCTAAAAAGGTTCGTTCATTATCTATCATACAAAATAAAAATATTTATTATATCTATCGGCGCGAGAAAATTTCGATCGTCATAAGAATCGTTAATGTAGCTTGAAAGTGATTAAATGTAAGAAGAAATTAGAGATTCTTTTTTTTTAAGTACGGAAAATTTATAATTTAACGCTACCCATCGAGGATGTTTTACATGTTTCTATAACATTATCTTTTCGCAAACTAAACTCTTTTTTTTTTGTTGGGGTTGGGAAATCATCCTATGACTTCTCCCGCTCTGGGTGGAGCGGGAGGGCGTGTCAAACTTTTACTGACTAAAACCCACCTGTTCCTCTGTGCTCCTGTCCTGTTCCTTCCTTGCCTGAGTGCCTAGGTGCGCAGGGGGGCAGGTTTAGTTTGCGGGGTCGCCCCCGCAAACTAAACTTGGAATCGTTATAATAACGAAACAAGACGAGAACAGTGACAGCGAGGGATATAAACTACCACAGCTTAGAATAATGTTCGCATCATTTTTCAATGCAGTTTAAAAAGAGGGTTTTCAGTAACAATTAATTAGTATATTGGCTTATTTGGGACACATTAGACATTTTTAATTCAAGACACGCCTACGTATTGTATTATTTAGGGATCTAAATACATAATATACAGGGTGTAACGTAAATACGTAGTCATATTTTAAGTACTGCTTCTGCCTATGGAAATGATCAACTTTCTTCAAGAAAGTATATAAATTATTTATTATACAGGGTGTAAGGGGAACGCTTCCGAAGCCAGAACGTAGATTATATACAACCTAAATGCAAACAAATACCAGTGATCTTTCGCTTTATTTCGGCGTCGCGTGGACGTAGAGTCGTTGGCCGCACGGCTGTCGGCGAGAGCGCACGCATTTTGAACTCGCGGAATGCGCGGGCGTCAGCTGATATTTTACGAATATTACATTGAATGATAAAGTTGTAAAGAAGAAAAGTAACTGCAAATAACGATTTCATTTAACTGTTCTTACATTACAGCATAGTGCACGCAAAATGCTAAAAAAAAATAGTTTTTTTTTGCCGATTTTGTGGCGGTATCGTATCAAGAATCACTAGCCTTATCACCTGTCTCCGTTTTCGGGAGCGTTTACCTTACACCCTATATAGTAAATTCGGCAAAAAATTGGACCGCCCACATTACTTTTGATCAGCTAATGATGAGTTTGTACAGTATGTCCATTATTTGACTATGGCTTCCTTGAAGAAAGTTTTTCATTTCCATGTCCAGAAGCGGTATACAAAATATGACCACATCTTTCCGTTACACCCTGTATAACGGAAAGGTGTGCTATTAGGGTACTAATATTTATAATTGGCATTTGGTTGGGCCAACAATAAATGCTATCATTTTATTGTTGGCCCAACAATAAATGCTATTGGGGTAGTAAATGTTTCAAGACGTGCAATATATTAATTTTCTGGAGCTGCGCTAGTCGAAGGTCAAACCAAGGTAGAGCCAAGGTCATGGACGAGCTCGAGCCAGCTCGTTCGTGACATTGGCTAAAACAAATGTGGTCTGGCCAAAAGTTGTGAGAGAAAGCGGGCAGCATGATGATTTTACTAAAAAACGTATTGAACAAACCTTTTTATTGTGAAAAAACTGTTGCATGTATTCATTCAAAATAAAGTTGTTTGTACTTTTAAATAATTGTTAAAAGGACTAACACTTGGCCTTTTGTTAAAATAATAGACATAGTTGCGTTAATTTAGTGTCAAAATACGGATCTTTCGGGGCTAATAACTTTATTTTAAAGTTCCGCTTACGTGCAGAACCCGATCGAGAAAAATCGATAGTATGGATTATTTTAGACGTACCATGTGGTGTTATCACCCTACAACGCGTGTATGTATAAAGGATTTTTTATTTATGAGTGAGAGACTACTCGCAGGTCAACCAATGAGGTTGTCGTCTACTCAGCCGGACTTTCCTGTGGCGACCTTATTGAAATTAAGAGCCTCCAGCCAGCTTGTATGGTAAAAAACTTTTTTACAAAAAAAACAACCGACTTCCAAAAAGGAAAATAAGTACACTAAAAATTAAAAAATAACTTTATTTCGGAAGTCGGTGTCAAATAACGAAGAAATAAAATACAAACACCGACTTCCGAAATTAAAGTTATTTTTTAATTTTTAGTGTATTTTCCTTTTTGGAAGTCGGTTGTTTTTTTTGTAAAAAAGTTTTTTACCATACAAGCTGGCTGGAGGCTCTTAATTTCAATAAGGTCGCCACAGGAAAGTCCGGCTGAGTAGACGACAACCTCATTGGTTTTTTTTTTTGTAAAAAAGTTTTTTATTTTTCACTTTTTAGTTGTTATACCCTAGAACTAAAAACCCCAATAACATGGAACGTGAAATTTAAACGTACTCGTAATTGGAGAAAACAAAAACGTCATCTAGGTATACGTATTTTTCGTTTTTGTTCAGTTTCTCAAAAAGCGCTGAAGCAATTTCGATAAAATTTATATGGGACCACCTCGGGAGTATTCTGTCAGATAAAAAAAGAATTTTGAAAATCGGTCCACAAATGGCGGAGAAATCGGCGGACATACATAAAAATAAAAAAAAACATACATACAGTCGAACATCTCTATATATATACCGAAGAAACTTTTTCGAAAGTCGGTTAAAATAACAGAATAGCGCAGCCTGCTTAAGGCTGACAACTAAACTACGAAAATTTAAAATTGACAAAATTTAAAATGTTACTTTTAGCTGTAATTAAGAATAATATGTACAGGCTGTGACGGAAAGGTGTCATATTTTAAGAACCGGTTCTGCCCATGGAAATGAACAACTTTCTCTAAGAAAAAATAGAAAATTCCCAAAAAAAAATTGTACTTTCCATACAAAGTTATCATCAGCTGATCAATATTTGTATGGGAGGTAAAAAAAATTTTTGAGAATTTCGTCAGATTTTCTTGAAGAAAGTTTTTCATATCGATGGGCAGATGCAGTCCTTAAAATATGACCACACCTTTCCGTTACACCCTGTATATGTTAAACATTGAATAATAATAATAATTCTTTATTGGCATAAAAAAACAGTAGATATGTTAATAATTACTTAAATATGTATTAATATGTAATTTATATTTTTGTCCTCGTTTAAGCTTTAATACAGTGTGTCTTATTGAGTTACAGCATAATATATAATTAATTTCATCTTTTGTTTCAATTTTGTGTGATTTATAATTTGTAGTTAATTTACGATATTTGTAATACAGGAGAATACTAACGGATCTCCTGGGGCCTCCAATGAAGGAGCGAAAGCTAGCAGCGGGGTCGTCAACGGACGACAGAATGGAAACTCGTCCAACGATAACTCTGCTCCTGGGTCCCCGGCTGCTCGGCCTGCATACCGCGGCCCTTACAGGTAATTAAATTCTTACCACTGTTATACCCGCCAAAAATCCCATCCCTTTTCACGTTTTTCATTGATGTTGGTTTAAGAATATCTAATATGCTCTGACGATTTAAAAAAAAATAACGTTTAACTTAATTTTGTTGAAAAACGATATAAGTAATAAAAAGTTTGTTAAAAAATAATATTGAAATACGAGTGTTGAACCACGAGATGGATAGAGGTAGTAGTTTATTGTGCCCGCCAGTGTACAGCGAATAAGTAATGTCAAGCGGGAGATTAATATTTAGTAGATTGTTGCATCGAGCGCAAAGTGAGTTAGTGGCCGAGCACATACGAGGGCACTAAATTAATACGAGTACATTAATTACTCACTTTAGCAAGGTCTAATCTACTTTTCTTTCAACTACCAATCTACATACCGTGATAAAATATACATACTCAAAATAAAAACTCAAGATAGTGAAAGAACAATGGCAGGTGCCCATACATCATTTTATTTGAAGTAAAAATCTTGTTACATTAATGAAAACTGCCGTAAAATGTTCATATGTTCCTGGACTTATATTAGAAAAGATTTTTAACAAAAAACTCCGGGATTAAAATAGATATTGAGACAGTCTTTTTGGCGGGAATTTTGAATTTGAAACAACATTTATGTATGTATTAAGTTGTTTACTATCGTATGAATTTTTATTTGCTGTAATAAATGAAAAATAATGGTTTATTGAATAAAAAACAAATCATTTTGAATACCAACATTTTTTCATCATCATCTTCTCTAACAATAACGTCATCTAAAAACTGCGCCGGGGCTAAAATACGTTCTTCATGCCTTTCCCACCCACACACAAGGGTCATTACATGAGCGCAACACCCGACTGTTCGCCGACCCACCAAACAATTACAGCAGTTCTGAATTATACCAGTACGATTAGGGATATTATTTTCAATAATAATATGCTTAAACAAATTAAGTTCGCCTGGTTATGTTTCGCGACTTAATTCTACCCCCTTATTAACGCCGTAAAAATTCAACATCAGCCAGACAGAACCAAATTGTGAAGCAAAATCAGAGTCCAGTCAAGAAGAGCACAATGTCACCACGCAAGAAAGATAATCACAGTCCAAAAGCACGCACGGGTCACACGCAGAGCAAGAATCGATCGAGTCCTTAAAACAGTCCAGGTCAAATATAATTCGAAAAATAAAACCAATCTCAAACACAACGACAACAACAGGCTGTCACTCTCAATAGAGTCAGTGTTGCTAACAACGAAAAGACTGAGTCCCCATTTTTAACATTATTTCGGACAAAAAAATATGTTATAGCTTTCAAGTGACATAGTACAAAAAATAAATAGGTATGTTATTTGGTCAATTTATTTATTAAACACACCTCTACCACCACCTAGTAGATATTTCTCAGACATTGTAGTGCAAAAAAGTGCTAGATCTGGCGCAAAAAGCATTCAATTGGCAACATTGTTGTCGTAATTCATAATTACCGCTAAAAAAACAATGAATGAAATTCTTAAATATTTATTATCCACGGAGGTTTTTTTAAAATATCTTTTTTATATTATATTTAGGAATTAGAAACTAACATTTTACAATATTTTTTATCAATGTAACAAGCTTTTTTTGTTCAAATAATTTTTCGCCATTGTTCTTTCATTTGCAGCTGTTTTTATACTCTCTGGAGTTGAATTCATATCGCTATCGCTATTTCCATTTTTTTTAACTTTTCTTGCTTTGCTTTCTTGCCATTTGATTTTTTTTTCACCGAATCTGTTTATTCAACCGATTTTTATTTTCAGCCAGTATCTTTTTGATCTTATGCATACATTTTATATTAAACTTAATGGGAGACATTAAACCTCTGTGGTAAATTTATATCTAAATAACAACAGTGCATTATTGAAAAACTGTGCAACCATGAGATTTTATATAACATATCTGCACTGTTTTGGTTCTAAGAAAAAAAATCGTCCTTTGTGAAATGTAGCTTGTTTACGTTCATCTTATACTTACGTTCAATCGGACTCACACTTTGCGAATGCAAACAAGTTTGAGTAGGCAAACACATAACTTTTCGATTGTATGAGCAAAAGCACGGTTTTGTAACATTACTATGTAGTTGAAAGAAAAATTTATTGCTTGCGGTCCCGAAAATCTAGTTCATGTATGTGCCCTTACACGCACCACCGACGAACACAACTGTTATGTAACGACCACTCTACATCCGCTAAAACAGAGGCACCCCGTGTGAGGCTTTCGCGTAGCGCGTGCCATCGTAAATATGAAAACTGCCTGCCTGCTGATCACCGCTTATAACCTGCATGGCTCGGCGCTTTCAAACGCTGGCAGACCTTCTATTCTATGAGAATGCTCCCAACGATGAAGGACACCTTTTATTTTTTGCATAACTAATAAAAGCAGGCTTTTTCGTATTCTTCTTAGAAACAAAACCCTTTCATTTGATATTGATACCTTATCATGGGAATGCATTATAAATAACAAGTCGCGTATAAGGAGTTCGCCATATTTGATTTAGAATGACGTCACTTCGCTGAACATGCATTGTCATCTAAACTAAACATGTATGCATTTTAGCTCAATCGGAAACCGGGAAGTGGATCAAATTATCTACTAAGATTTTCTAAATAGTTACAGGCGAAGCTAATAATAGCGTGTTAAAAATGGAGTTATTTCATTTATATATACATTATTTAATTAATTATTTTAACATAAAAAGGTACATTTATTATGATTATAATTTTATTTGAAATGGAATGATCTGAAATGGATTGAAATAAATGATTTATGAAATTGTGAAAATTAATTTTTTCTTCCCAAAACGGCTAGCGATTGTTATTTATTTAATCTCCATTCTTCAAGCTATTTGTCCAATAGTGGCGATTAGTGTAGAAAATCCGCCTTAAGGTGGAAGCTCCAGGGTAGCTCGCGAAATTCAAATTGCAATTTGCAGTCAGTGATGCCAAATGTCATGATTTCATGACATAGTTACATTTGGCGTCAATTTTAACTGAGAGAGTTTTATTGATGTTAATGATTATAATTCTTACATACATACTTGCTACGGCCGCGAATCAAACTTTGACCAAGATACAACCTGACACTGATCTGCAAATTGCAAAAAACTTGAGAAAATTTGAATTTCGCGGGCTTCCCAGGAGCATTCACCTTAAATGATGATGTTTGTGTGCAGGGGCTTCAACCGCCGCGGCAAGCCAGGCCGGCGCGGGCGCGGCGCTGCGCGGTGACCCGGCCAGCCAGCCCTCGCGCCCCGCGCCGCATAGCGCGCGCCCCAGCCCCGCCCCGCCCGCCCCACCAGCCCCACGCACCCCACTCCTCTACCACTGAACTCTGTTGCCAACCGACACCCCACAAATCTTGGTAATACATCTGTGAAGGCACACCCATATAATTGGCGAGGTATGTTTTCCAAACACGCGTTTTACCCGTCCGCGTTTATTAAATTTATAAGCGTCTCCTGTCAGTTTCCATTTGAACATCTATTGCGCAAAACATACTGTGACTTCGATTTATGCCTTATGGCACGTATTGTTATCTATGTCACTCTTACGTTGTCAGTGTTCACATATATGACAATAAACGGAGTAGAGACTGCACAGGGGACTGAGAAGATATTTTATCAGAATACAGGGTCTAATTTGCTAAAACGGACTGAACCGCACCTATCGAGACTGACGATTTACCCTAGTTATCCAATCCTATTTATATTTTTGAAGGCGCTCGGAGCGTTTTCTCCTGTAATTTTAGACCATATCGATTGGACCACTAAACTCTATAATATATCCCTGCCAATATTTCGCGAATTTAGTTGCAAATTAGTTTTCAAATGTAACCTGTGATCATGGCCCTTTCAGATGTCTGTTCTCGTTGAACCAGTCCGACATATTTCAGCCCAAATGATACTGAAATTTAGATGATTATTTAACTCAACCTACGCTAGAGATCTCATTGGTAGGGCTACCACTCTGCCAGCTAATCTCATCGGCCCTACCAATACATATAATTTAATCACCAGTTCAACTTTGTCGGATTTATCCCTAATTTAATAATCCCTCCAAAATTGACTGAAAAAAACTAATAGTTACCAATTAACACACTGCCTTTGTGACTATTCACTTAAATAATACTATACAAGTTTGGTTTAATATCAGTCATTAAAAAACTTCATCTCCTTAACGGAAGTGCAGATCTGAAAGGAATCCTCTTTATATTTACATTAAATACTCTTAACTTAATAAGTACCTTCCAAAACTTTCCCAAATACTCGTAAGTAATCTCTTTTTATTCAAATTATTTATTTGTAAACGGTAATCGTCAGTTGATGCTGATTTTTGAACGAAAAAGCCTGTATTAGATCTGAATCTTCACAAAAATCATGAACTCTGTAAAATTTCAATCATTATACAAATATACATGGCGAACGGTGTTGAGTTAGGTCCGGTTTACACTTGATGGAGTCAAATAAATATTCCTAGCGTCGAATAGGAAAAATACGTAAGGAAAGGGTTGGCTCAATCTCGATAGCCCTGAAATTATTTGCACTTGTATCGTCAGCAGCGTTCGCGGTCGACCACTTTCCAACCTTATTACCAAGAGCAAGGGTGAGAAGTTGTCCAACGCTAACTTTGTTGAGGTTACTTTTCAAGGTATAAACAGACCAGTCACACGCAACTCGCCACTTATGGATCTTCACAGATATATTAACTACACTCAATGTTAGGCTTAGTCTTAGTCCCCACACTGCAACAGATTTCAGAACACTCAGTAATGCAGTTGACGTCGATTCTGACGTCTGTCAACACCTAGACAAGCGTTCGGTATACAGCTGCTGTCAACTTTTAAATATTTTAGTTCTAATTTTACAAGTTTAGCAACAAATTCAATACATATCTGTAATGAAATATTAGGTAATTATATTAATTTAACGAGATTATTTTAGTCAGTAAAAATTAACAGGTTCCTTACGTGTTTATCTTGCCAAGCAATATAGAAAACAAAATTATAAGTTCAAAGTTTCAAAAGCTGTGTTTCAAACGCTGGTCGAATACTGCAATTCTCTCAACAGCTATTGCCAAAGTGAGATGGCACAAAATAATAATAATAAATGTAATAGTCGTTGAATGTACTCTTAGCTTAAGGCACGTTTCTGTGACGAGTCTAGTCATCATAAACTAGTATTCCACATAATTAAATTTAAAATCATAAATGTAACTACGTGTCAAATGTTTGCGTTGTTCGGTTAATTTAATACAAAGGAAACTTAGTTCAAAAAAAAAATAAAAAATACAAAAAAAGATCTTAATCATGTACGAGTAAATTTACGTCAAATGGAACTTTAGGCTATTTTTAAAATATCTACCAGGATTCTACTGAGATCTGAGAGTAATTAGTAGAGCCACCTTGTCGTAAGAAACGGATATCCGTATGAAACCGATAAAAAGCCCTTTTCCTGAGTAATACACTTAACGTGGAAGCGCCAGGGTGGCCCGCGAAATTCAAATGTTCTTACATTTTTTGAAATTTGCAGGTCAGTGTCAGGTTGTATTTTGGTCAAAATTTGATTCGCGGCCGTAGCAAGTATGTACTCGTATTTATAGAATTACTAGCGACCCGCCCCAGCTTCGCTCGGGTACAAATTATACATATAAACCTTCCTCTTCAATCACTCTATCTATTAAAAAAAACCGCATCAAAATCCGTTGCGTAGTTTTAAAGATTTAAGCATACATAGGGATATAGGGACAGAAAAAGCGACTTTGTTTTATACTATGTAGTGATAAGCATTAAAATACAACTCTTTCAGTTAGAATTGATGTCAAATGTAAGTATTTCATGAAATCATGACATTTGGCATCAATTCTAACAGAGTTGTAATGATGATTTTAATGATTACACCCGCGAATCATATTGTGACTAATATACAACCTAATACTGACCTGCAAAATGCAAAAAACGTAAGACAAATTGAATTTTGCGGGCTACCCTGGAGCTTTCACCTTAATCGCCATCTTACCTTCTGATGCACCATCTAGCCACTCCAAAGAATCTAGGCTAGGATAAACGCGCATTACAGCGACTGCTGCTGTGATCACGCTGGCTGCAGCATTCTTTACGTCCAAAAATAAGGCTGAACTCACGACTACCAACGCACAGCCTCTATGTTATCTATGCAGCGCGCAGATATTCTATCTATGGCCCTCGTTTAAATCGTGGCTAATTGAATTAAATTGACCGAATAATAAATCACTAAAATAAGAATTACTTATTTATAGCTAACCTGTCTTAGATTGAATAAGATTTTCATGTCACATGACAAATTTTACTTACCTTTCTTAATTTTCATATTAATTTGGGTGAGTCCCGATTGTTTTGATATTAGAATTTACGTTAAAATTTATCTTATGTACAAATAAGTTTTTTTAGTTATGATTATTTTTGTATGAAGGAAGTGAATTGTTATTTTTATTTAAACTATATTTATTTTGATTTGTTTATAAGCGGATGAAAGAGGCGAGAAAACACATGTATTTCGTATGTTTTAGATATTAAGTTTAGGAGACTACAGATAATTTTGTATTACATTTTCCCTTCGAAGGTTGTGTCGTAATCTCTGAAGCTTTTTTTTTATTCTCTCTTGATCTCTACCGGTCATAAGTATTGCAATACAAATCCTAACTCAAATTGTTTTTCAGAATATGGATAAATATAATGAGTCGAAAACTACTATTTAAAATCTCATTAACTTTGGCATTATTATTTAATATTTTTGTGTTCTTGAAACACCAACGTAAAGTAAATAAAGAAAATGTATTTTCGGCTGCTACATAACTTCATCCTTACTTTTATAACTTATAAATAAGTTAAGGTATTGGAGCAAAGGCTAATATGGGTGTACTTCCAATGCATACGAAGGGGTGGGAATACTTTTATAATACAATCTTGACTAGTGTGACCTAGTAAGTCATATTTTGACAGACAATCCCAGCTTCAGACAGGCCAGTAGCAACAAAACATGCTTGCAATACTTCAATATTTGGCGAGAATAATTCGAAATTTGAATTTTGAATTCTAGTGAAATAAGAACAAATAAAACTGGAAGTTACAACCAATATTAGCCGTTGTGAACAAGCCTTATTTAACCTTTTTACTTTAGTAATAATTTGTGTGTACGTACCTTACAAAAAAAGAATTGCTTGCCATTTCGCACATATAATTATAAAAAAAAATGTTATTATTATGGTTTATTAAATTTTACATTCCAATAATGTTTGTTTATTCCATGAGAATATTTAGTTATAAATCTTCATGTGTTTCGGAGCGAGAAAGGTTTGGAATGGGAAACGTACTTATTCTGCACAACTTTGTTTTGTTGTGAATATTTCGAGAAAAACGTTACAATATTGGTTACTTATTCTATTCGCATATATTGGAATAGTGTTAGTGCATGCATAGCATAATTTCGGCTTTTTATGGCGCTTATTAGCCAAATTAGATTTAAGGAATAGGGATTATCAGGGCTGTCAGATGCATTAGACTTGCAAAGGCAAAATTGCTTTTAGAAAATTTACTAGAAAGATGACCTAATCTGGGCATAAATATAAACATGCCCTAATTAGCCCTAAAAGGGAATAACTAACATAGTTGAATTACATAGTTCGCGCTTCTGGCTTTTCGCGATTTTACAACTACTATTTCTGGCTTTTTATCAAGACCTGACAACCCTGAGATATTGGCAGCTGGCCCCTATCGAGGGAGGTTGATGACAATCGACAAGATGGTACATTTTTGTAATCGTAATTTTTATCTATATGTAATTTATGTGTAGTAGTAATTACCTAATAAACACTTACCAAAGATATTCGTGTTTTATTTGTCCCTATTTTCCTATTCCCGATACATAATTAGTGTCAAAGCAAGAAAATAATTTGATTTATTTTACAACTAACAAAAACCATCCTCTTGGCTGTAACAACTCAAAAAAATTGCATTCATACACATTAATTTGAGTGAGAAACAAGATCTTGTTTGAAAGCGTGAACGGCCTGCACCACATAAGGACAAAACCTTGATATGCTTCCGATAGAAGTAGTTATTTGCATGTCTGACCTACACGCGTATGGACACGACAGAGATGATTCCTGTAACTCGTTTGGTAACTGGCGACCTCGAGAATGAGGGTAATTGTGTTTATGGTAGGGCATTGGGGTCGGCAATCGGGTAATGTTTATGCGCGGCAATATTTAAATTTCGAACATGTTATACAAAGCTATAGCTGACAGTTTACTTTCTTAGAAGTACAACTAGGCGACAAATTTTGTCATTTCTGAATGACTTGATACAAAAATACAAGCAAAGGTAAAAATGACCTCAATATTTTGATCAAACTCTCCATGTCTTCGATATATCAAAACGAATGGCCATTAAAAACCTTAGTTAACTAGAAATAAAATAGGTAAATTTATTTGAATCAGGTTAAGGCACACAATATTCACACAAAAACACATAGAAATAACCTAAAATAATATTATGTGCCCCATGGCTGCGCCAAATAGGCCTAGTTCAGCATAAATGCCGGGGCAACTAGTGCCTGACGCTGGTTTTCAACTGGACCCTATGCTACGAGGGCGGCTGACGAACGTAAATCAGATTTTTATTTTAGGTAAATATTTAAATAAAAAAATAAATACATGTCTAAGTAAGAGATACTACTAAATTGGTATGCACTCAACGCATCTTTGGTAAGGTACCTATATTTAAATGAGTCGTATGTCCTCATGACAGTCATCATGACTCAGTGTCGGCGCGTGCGCTTATGGTGAAAACATCTGAAGGCAAGCGATTTCTCGGATGATGAGTAATGTAATTATAATGTGAGGCTGTGCACTCAGTGAGATCAAACTGCCGATATGCAAAGGATATTGCAAACCCGCTGGTTTTATTGCGGAAGGCAGGTGGACTTGTAGGTCGAATAGGACCTACAGTACCTAAGTATCTAACTGACAAGCAGCGGCGGCCGATGCAAAACTCGTAAATCGAATAGTAATAATCATTGATAGATCATTTTTCCACTATACTATCCCACCTGATGGTAAGCGATTGTGGTCGACAATGAAGCACGCTTGTCTAGCAGTAGGTAACCTATTCACTCTTGACTTAAATGAATAAAGTTAATATGTTTGATGATAGACGAGAAATGCAAAAAAATACCTAAAATAAATAAAAAATTAGAATACTAGAAGATTTTAAAATTGAATGATGATAAACTATGGTAGGTACCTACCTATATAAATATGCCTTACAAGATTAGGTATTAGCTATTTAAAAATGATTCTTGCGAAAATCTCACCAATTAATAATTCTTTTGTTTTAAGGAGGAGCTCGTGGCTAAAGTAATAACTGCCGCACGGGTCGATCCATCAGGTTAAGCTACGCTTGCCGGGGTTGGTCCATGGATGGGTGACCATCTTTACATACCGAGACTCCTCCATGCCTCGGAACGCACGTTAAACCGTTGGTCCCGGCTGTCAATGGTGGATCTTTGACAGTCGTTACGGGTCGTCAGAAGCCCGAAAGGCTGACAACCAGTCTTACCAAGGGGTTTAGTATTACCCAGTTACTGGGTTGTGGAGGTCAGATAGGCACTCGCTCCATATAAAATACTGATATTCAGCTTCATCCGGTTAGACTGGAAGCCGACCCCAAGATAGTTGGGAAAAGGCGCGGGCAGATTGACATTTGAACAAAAATACTTTTTTCTGGTTTTGTGTCTTCGTTTAATTAAAGTAATTTTCCACTTTTTTTTGGAAGTCGGTTTTATTATTTGAAAAAAGTTTTTTATTTCTCACTTTTTAGTTGTGGTTCCCCATCAAACTGTGTTAACAATTCATATAGATACGATCGCAGCAATCGCGGTTGATTTGCTGTCAATTTTTGAAGAGTTCCGTTGTTTGTCTCCGAAACCCATCATCAGATCTATATGACATTTAAATGGGACCATTTCGGAATAAACCCCTTTCGAATAAAAAAAGAATTTTGCAAATCCGTCTGTAAACGACGCACATACATAAAAAAAAATACCAACATCCGAATTGATAAACTCCTTCTTTTTGAAGTCGGTCAAAAATTCGTGTGATGTGAGGCCGCGGCCGATTGCGATGCCTGCCCGGGGGTCGTGGATAAATTCCAAACAGAGTTACCGCACCCCTGGCACTCAGGGCAGGGGAGGAACAGGAGTGGGTTTTAGTCAGTAAGAGTCTGACACGCCCTCCCCCTCCACCCAGAGCGGAAGAAGTCATAGAATGATTTCCCACCCCAAAAAAAAAAGTCCCGCTTCGGCACCGCAGTAGTCCGACAAGAAACGCATAAATTGAAAGCGCCCTTAGAGGGTTTTTTTTTGTGTGGTTGGAAATCATCCAACGACTTCTCCCGCTCTGGGTGACGTGGGTGGCGGGAGGGCGTGTCGGACTCTTACTGACTAAAACCCACCCCTGTTCCTTCCCTGCCCTAAATGCCCAAGGGCGCGGTAACTCTGTTTCGAATTTATCTACAACCCCTGGGCAGGTATCGGCCATGACGGGCCCCGTCATGGTTTGCTGACAACTCTTTGAGGCGCATGTGAATCACTACGTGCCGTCGACTCTCGGGCCTGGTGCTGATCGGGCATCGGACGGCGTGCTACCCACTACTCGCCGTCCGCACGCTCGGGTACACGTAGCTAGCCTACCGTACCGCCTAAACTAAAAATATAACCTACAGACTAAAAATAAGGACTGGCCTTTGATGGGTTCACTTCACATTGATAAGCATGCGAAAGGTCAAATCTTATTTCGAACACCAGGGACAATTTTATAACTAAGGGTCATAGTGGTGAAAAAAATAACCATGTGATTTTCACATAGCCAGGTTCTTATTTCAAGAGTTTCTACCCGGAAGAAGGGTAGATGTGGGTGGTAAAGTGCTGACTAATCATTTTAAGGAGGTTTGGTCCTATAGACGAGTGCATTTGAGTTTGATGGATGAGACTTTTTTTTTGGGGTGGGAAATCATTCTATGACTTCTTCCGCTCTGGGTGGAGGGGGAGGGCGTGTCAGACTCTTACTGACTAAAACTCACTCCTGTTCCTCCCCTGCCCTGAGTGCCAGGGGTGCGGTAACTCTGTTTGGAATTTATCCACGACCCCCGGGCAGGCATCGGCCAACACAGGCCCTCGCGTCATGCATTACTGACAACTCTTTGAGGCACGCTTGGAAGTCGACTCTCGGACCTGATCCTGATCGGACGGCGAGCTACCCACTACTCGCCGTCCGCAGGCCCGCGTCTACGATGACTGGAGATCGTCTCGCGACCTCCGACGCCCAAGGCGTCTCCTGCGGCGGCTGCTGCTGGTGGCGTGAGGACGACTCTGTTGAATCTCCCTCACCCGTTCCGCCTCCTCCTTCGCGACTGCTTCCCATTCCCTCTCGCTCCGTACCAAGATCGGGTGCGAGAGGTCGCTGCCGCCGATGGATGAGACATAAGTTAGGTACCTATCTTGAATTTAGTATCCGCTACTCAGTGTTTAAACTATTGAAAGATTCTCCGCGGTACTGGCACAGGCAACTGACTCCAACCAGAGCGGGAGAAGTTATTTGATTTCCCTCAAAAAAAAAGTGTTCCAACCAAGCTTATGGTTAGGTTATTTAATAAATAAGGCGGTAATGAAGACGAAGTAATAATGAAGACATCCGGCTTTGAATGCAACCGTCATGTCATGCAAATTGGTAGAGTCATTAAGGTCATGTCGCGGTCGTAAGGAAGCCCGATTAACGCCATGTTGTAGTGCAACACATGTTTAGTGTCAATGTGCAGCACTTAGCGAGCATTACGTATTGTTTATCTTACATATTTATTAGTCTGAGTCTGAGAAGCTTTGTTCGAGGCGCACTACCACTTTGCATACAAAATTGTTCAAGCTTGGGGCTTCACATAATTGTTATGGAGATATGTACCATTACAGTTATGTGGTGGAACCACACTCAGACAAGGAAGGAACAGGGGTGGGTTTTAGTCAGTAAGATTCTCAACACGCTCTCCCGCTCCAACCAGAGCGGGAGAAGTCATTGGATGATATCCCACGCCCAAAAAAAAAATACAGAGCTTAGCATAGAGGACCTAATTTATATTTACTTCACTACTTTTTAGAATTCCGTACCCGAAGGGTCTAAACGAAGCCCTATTGCTGTCATTCACGTGTCTGTCCGTCGCGTCGTGTGTCATAAAATTTTGTTCCTAAGAATTTTTTAACTTCCCATTGACATGGGCATTATAATGTTTATTATTACGTCTATATGTTTTACTAACAAATACCAATATCATACAAAAAGTTAAAAATACATTTGGTACGGAACCCTAAATGTGAGATATCCGACACGCACTTGGCCGGTTTATAACTGCTTAACTTTTTGTTACTTACAAACAATGCTGGTCGGCTTTGTAAGCTGTTGCCTTAATTTAAGTTGCTCAAACACAGAGAAGAATGCAAAAACCGAGAACTTGATGAAATAAACTCATAAAGTTCTCGGTTTCATTGCATTCTTCGATTATTACCATACAAAATGTACGAAACAAGTCAACTTCGTCAGGCGTGCTAGTTCCGTTCCGCGTGAGCCATTTCCTTTGACTTGTTATCGCACTGCCACAGACTACGTTTGTTCAGTCTGGTTTTTAAGCGGGCGGAGGCAGAACGTGTCCTTCCTTTGCCATTATCGCTCTGTGACTAAAAAGTAATATTTCGCGCGGTTTGCTTTTTTCAAATTTGGATTTGGAAAGGTGTACGAACAAAAACAATTAGGCGTGTTCACTTTGTTGATTTTTATATATTTGTCCGTGTAATTTTTTGTGTTAATTTTTTAACAAAAAAACTAATTACTAGAGCGTCATTTGAAGAAAAATAATGTGTTAGTGTTTTTAGAATATACATAAATAAACAAAAGTTTATAGTGCAGTAAATTGTGGAATGAAAAAATGTCTACATTATTGAAGAACGTAACTAATTGCATCTGGCATGCTTTTGACTCCTTACAAAATAAAGACGTCGTGCACAAGTCGAAGTTAAAGGTAAGTCTCTCATTAGGTTTTTATATAAGTATTGATTTAACTACCTAGTCGTGGATCATTGACCTATTTTAATTTCTATGTGGTGGACCACATAGAAATTTTAGGCATTTTGGCTTTGGGTGACTGCGACTGCATTTATGACCCTTTGACTGTACCTAGGTAGTGTACCTTTTTCCAGTGCACCGCCTGCGCCGTGGTCAGTGTCACTGGTTATCATCATCATCAGCCTTTTAATGTCCCCAATGCTGGGGCACAGGTCTCCTCTCTGTGAGAGGGTGTGGGCCGTAATCAATGACACTAATCCGCCACGGGGGCCAATGCGGGGTTGGTGGATGCACATATCTTCGAATTTTTGGTTCTACAACATGCCGGTTTCCTCACGATGTTTTCCTTCACCGTTTTGAGAGCAGTAGTGATGAAATAATTTACACAAAGTAAAGCGCCTGCCTGGGTTTCAACTCACGACCTACAACTTGTAAGTCGCGGCCGTTACCACTGGGCCACCACTGCTCTTCTGTGGCACTGGTCAGTGGTCAGTAACTGACTGGCTTTTTTGTGATAACGAGATATGCACAAAGTAATTTTTAGCTAGACTTAATAAGGTATTGGTATGACAAAGTTAAGTATATTGGTTCAAGAAAAACTTGTCATTTCATTTGCGTTTTGCTCACTATAAAAAACTTTTTTACAAAAAAAACAACCGAGTGTATTTTTTTTTGGAAGTCAGTTGTTTTTTTTGTAAAAAAGTTTTTTATTTTTCGCTTTTTAGTTGTTATACCCCAGAACTAAAAACCCCAATAACATGGAACGTGGAATTTAAACATTTGGAGAACACAAAAACGTCATCAAGATATGCGTATTTTTCGTTTTTGTTCAGTTTCTCAAAAAGCGCTAAAGCAATTTCGATAAAATTTATATGGGACCACCTCGGGAGTATATTCTTTCGGATAAAAAAATAATTTTGAAAATCGGTCCACAACTGACGGAGAAATGCGCGGACATACTTACATAAAAAAAAAAAACATACATACAGTCGAACATAGAACCTCCTCCTTTTTCGAAAGTCGGTTAAAAATCAAAAGTTAGGTACATACAAAACTAACGTGAACTCTTAGTAAAACAAGGAAAAACATTATTATATAACAAATGTTAACAAAATCACGCATTTACATATTGGCACGTTTTTGCTAACATAAATACAACTTCTCAAAAACGTTTGGTTCAACAGCAGAGTTGTTATTATGAATCGTTATGATTCACTATTTTAGCACGACACAGTTCTCTCATAACAATCAATAGGTAGGTATAGGAAATCATAGTACATATTGAAATAGCTATTGAACTGTTGCAATAATGGACCTTATGAAAAAAAAAATAACGTTGTGATTAGTTTAAAAACTAGTAACCCGCGAAATTCAAAATTTCTTACGTTTTTGGCAATTTGCAGGTCAATCATATTTTGATCAACATATAACCTGGTACTGGTTATCTGTTGATCAAAATATGATTTGCGGCCGTAGCAAGTACGTATTTGCATTCAAAAGTTTCTTAGTTTCCGGTTGGCGCAGTGGTTGAGCGTTCGGCTGCTGCGGTGCGTGTCGCGGGTTCGATCCCCGCACGGAACAAATATTTGTATGACCTACAGATAGTTGTTCCAGGTCAGGGTGACTTGTGTATGTGAGTATACATGTTTGTGAACGCACCCACGATACAGGAGTAATTCCTAGTGTGGGCAAGGTTTATTTAAAAAAAATAAATAAAAAAAATATTCGCACGCATAAATAGAGGCGGATTTAATGCCTCAGACATTTTCTACCTTTGGGTGATGCAGAGACAAAAATAGTAGTATGCATGCAAGTAATGTTCAATAAGAACAAATAGATAAAATATCAATAAGTATTCTAGGGGCCTACTTATTTCATAGCGTAGGGATTTTATTTTCGTTTAAAAATACGTTTATATTTAGGTACGTAGTAGGTTATAATCAGTCTTTCAGGCTGCCTGTCCATCGGAGCGGAGCGAGGCTGCGGAGCGGCGATTTTATGCAATCCTATTGGTTAATATTTCTCCGTTTCTCCGCTCCGCAGCCTCGCTCCACTCCGGTGGACAGGCAGCTTTGACGTTCCCACCGCTGGGAGACAGGCCTTCACGCTATGAAGAGTGGGCTGTAAACCACCATGCGGCCCAGATTGCGGATTGGTAGAGGTCACATGTCCTTGAATTTTTGGTTCCAGGACTCAATACTCAATACTTTATTGCATTCCATATGTGTTAAATAGGTGGTATAACATAATAAAATATCAATATGGACCCTGTCGGGCACAGCAAAGTAGAAGAGAGGAGAGGGCTAAGTAGTTATTCAATTAAGCAATATAAATTATTAGTTGTGGTTTATTGGGTGTATGTATAATATTATGTATATATATAAGGTTTGCGTATATACATATATTAAATTGCTATTAATTGTAAGTAATTATTATGAAGTTCTTATATTATTATTAAATTATTTTTCTTATTCTTATATTAGTATTAAATTATTCTTCTTATTCATAGATTATTTTTAATTTTTTAATGTATTTATGTTTATATTGGGTTTTCTATTTTTCTACAAAAAATACACACATACGGACATACCGGTTTCTTCACGATTCCCCTTTTTAAGAGCAGTGTGATGGAAAAATTAACACAAAGTAAAGCGTCTGCCTGGGTTCGAAACTACGACCTACAACTCCTAAGTCACGGCTATTTGGGGCCACCACTGCTCTACTTAGATACTCTACCTACTGAAAACCTGAGAGGCCAATGCCATAAAGAAATTCTTGAAGATTTTTATCTACATATAGTTACCTAAGTGTATTTTGATTGTGATAAACTTAATTTATTTACTATGTTATTTATCTACGAATGTTGTACACATTGATTGTTGATATCAAATCAATAAGGCATGTCAATCATACTGATTAGATTTTAGAAAACTAGAATAACTAGAATAAATGTTTATGTTTCGCTAGCAAGCAACCTTCCTCTTGTACTTAGCTAGACTTTACTTTGACTCTGTGTGCGTGCGTACCTATTAGCAAACGAGAGCTAATTGTATAGTGTACTGCTCCTAGATCGGTTCATCGACCTTAGATTAGGAAGACACTTACCTGGCTATCTACAAGGTGTATCTTAACTGCCAATGACCTTGAGTGGTTAGCTTGCGTGTTCTGTACTGAGCTCACGTAACGCGTCGTACGTCCACCCAGTAATAGGACTCGCCCATCGAGGAGCGCTGTCCGAAATTAGACGCATTATTAATTTATTATACATAAAACAACGGGTATTATATAAAAATACTTATACTAAAATATAAATAATTATATGGTCTTTAAAATGGTGAAGGTTTCATAAAAATACGCATAATAGTTTTTCACGCAAAAACTTCCTTGCCTGAGTGCCCAGGGGCGCGGTAACTCTGTTACAAATTTATCCGCGGCCCCTGGCATGCAGGCATCGGCCATGGCAGGCCCACGTACCCGTTGGTACTCTGGAAAACTAATATTTTAATCAAATAGTAATAGGTACAAAAGATTGCACATAATTTAATTTTTGCTATCCTCTCGTGTTCAATTGCAATACCAACTCGATTTAGAGAACTAAGCGTAGGCGCAGATTAGAACCTTATTCAGTTAGATTTCGTAAAAAGATTTCAAATCGAAATCAATTTGATATTTTTGGCTTGTGTAGCCTTTACATTTCGTAATACGGACACCTATTCTGTCCTAGAATTGTAATAATTCACTATCCTAAAAGGAAATGATTCATAGATATGTCTTTAAAGTCTTATTAGTATTCATGTCTTGTTTTCGATTCCTTGATATCCATGAAATGAATGACTGTACTGGGCACATAGACATTCGCCTGCGGAAATTATCCAAGTTTTAGGTACCTATTATACAGGATATAACGGCAATTTGCATCACAGCCTGTATAAAGTTGACGTAGATTTTACCGAGATCGTAAACTACAACTGTTAATTTATTGGCCAATCTTTCTGATGGTAGAAATAGAGTTGCCAACTTTTTTTCAAAGAAATAGAGTATATCTGATTTCAGAAAGGGTAATTTATAAACAGTAAGACCTGAAAAAAAGAGTAGGTATATTTTTATTTTATTTCTGTAAAGATATTTTTTGTGCCTTTTTCGGCGCATAACATTTTTCATCTTTTTAAAAGAACTGTATAACTCTAAACATTTTTTTTTTAGCTTATTTTATGTGTATGTACCAACCTTAGATTATAATAATCTATGGTACCAACAGTAAACGTTACATTTTTGGGTTATGACAATGGCTGGTATTAGTATAGTACACATTGTGAAAATAAAGTATTTTCAACCGACTTCCAAAAAAAAATACACTAAAAATTTAAAAATAACTCTAATTTCGGCAGTCGGTGTCAAATATCGAAGAAATAAAATACAAACACCGACTTCCAAAATAAAGTTATTTTTAAAATTTTAGTGTATTTTTTTTTTGGAAGTCGGTTGTTTTTATTGTAAAAAATTTTTTTAGCATACCTACTCTATTAGTATTACAGATTTTAGAGTACACCTACATGAAATACAGTACAATACTTTATTTTAGAATACGGTGGGCAACCGTAGGTGGAAATACTCATGAAATCTTTCCTAGAACACATCCCTGAAATCGTGGCAAAATAAAATCTTCTGTCTCCTACTATAAATTAAGATTCATTCTGTAGAAGTAGAATATGTAAGTAGGTATCTAAAACATATTATTCATTAGCTTATGCCAGCGGCTTCGCCCGCGAGGAATTAGTACTTCCCCCATTATAAATTATAGCCTATATGCTATTCCAGACTATAATCTATATCTGTGCCAAATTTCATCCAGATCCATTCAGCCGTTCTGGCGTGACTGAGTAACAAACGCCCATCCAAGCTTTCGCAAAAGTTTATGATATTAGTAGGATTATGCTGAAATTATTCAAAAGAGCTGACGATCTCGGTGACATCATTGTATAACAGTGTAGCGCGGCTTTCAAGGTCAAAGACTTCAATAATGAAATATTATCTAGCTGTCTATAACCTATAGGCTTCTAGAGCCTCGTGCTCAGCCTAGATGACGACGGGGTGTCGCCAGATCGACACCCTTGACCGGGTCACAGCGAATAGCTAGAGCGGTCGCATACTTCGCTTTATTACATGCAAACGTTATTTTACTTCATAATATTATATCTTTGAATGGAACATTTTTATATAACAATGGGAACAATATAAGGTTTACGATCCGATAAAAACTATTTTCTATTGTTATAATTATGTACCTACATACCGAACACGAAGTAAATAAAACAATAACTATAAGATGGTACTATAATATAGGTAGGGGCTGAAACAAATGCACCAAGAGTACGTATGTACCAACATAGACATAAGGCGCATTTTTTATACCATCCATATAAGTATTGATAGAATCCAATGTTTAAAAACACCGTTTATTCTATACTACAGACACAATAAAATTGATTGATTGAAAGAAATTAAACTGTTAATAAAATAATAAAAGCGATATAAAATAATAGTGTTACGTCGACCGTATTACACTGGAACGTTCGAGAATGTGGTTGAAGTTTCCAGAAGTTTCCACTACGTTCGAGAACATTCCATTGTGGTACTGTGTAGAAGTTTGTACATGTTTCTAGAATACACACACACACTATAGGATAATTCGACAATGTTCTTGAAAATTCTATGAATGTATAAATAGGCCGGACGGGCGGCGAGTGAGTCAGTCTGTTTTCGACTACGGATGCGAACGGAAGCGAGTACAAGCGATTACGAAGAGAATAGTGATTATTAGCGAATTAGCCTTTGTGTAAATAAGTTGTTGAGTTAATAAAGGATAAGTAGGTGTAAAATAATTTATACCATACCCAGCTCGTAACAAGTTTAAATGTCTCATTATGACAAAAGTTTGAGTTAGCATAAGATAGAGAAACGTAGGTACTTATCTCATTTATAGGGTTCCGTACCCGAAGGGTCCAAACGGAACCCTAATTGTTGTCACTCACGTGTCCGTCTATCCGTATTTCTGTCCGTCGTCTGTCACAAATTGTTGTTCCGAAGATTTTTTTTACTTTTTAATTTTTTAACCTATGAGGCATGAACTTGAAATTTGGTGATAATGTTCTTACGTATGTTTTACTAACAAACCAATTTAATAATATATTGAAAAGTCAGATATTTTCTTTGTTAATTCCCTCAAGTACGGAACCCTAAATGTGCGAAGAACCGTGATGTTTCATAGGGACTTAAGTATAAGTAGGTACTTAGGAGATCTAGATATTAAATTAAATCAGCAATTTTTTTATTTTTATTTCAGCAACTAGCTACATTTCATAAAAGGTTTCACAGGCAATTAATAATACCTACTTCGTTAATTGAAACCGTCACCTCCATGGAATTTTACAAAGACCTCTCAACAATTTTGCCGAAAGATCTTGTTCATTAAAAGTTCATACAATTACCTCAACACCTACTCAAAAGACTGCAGTTAAAATATTCAACATAGCGATAAAATTTTGTCATTCCGTGTCCGACTCAAAGGGACAAAAAACAATAATTGACATAAATTACAATCACTACTGGAGTTGCTTTCTCCACAAGCATTTCTGTCACTTTCAACACGTAAAATTGTTTTAAAGTAATTAAGTTGAATAGGTAGGTAGTTCTTTGAAAGTAGGACGATTGTGTCATACTTTATTGCGGTTTTTACTGTCTCTTAGGACTAGGAAAATGGGGCAGAGTCACATCGAGCACATTTTGCAATTACAAGGAAAAATTGTCATTCAATAAATTCTAGTTTATGTACCCATCTACATATGTACAGGAGTGTTCAATAAATTATATTTTCACGGTGAAGCACTGAGTATTATGAAACATGTCTTTACGGGTAGATCTAGATTCCTACTGCAGCGCGTGTGCACTCAGCACACACACGGCAGATATGGACCGGACACTGCTGGCACGTTGTAATATTTGAAGAGTTATTCGAATGTTTTTTTTTTTCATAAGGTTTTTGTTTGGAGAGCTAGTTCAGAGCCGCCCAAGAATTTATATAGTTAAGAGTGCCGTATCCTCTTTGATTCTTCACACTATACATAGAGTCAGTCACTTTTATACACAACACTCTCGCAGCCAGCGAGTAAGACGCCTCCCCAAGTTGCAGAAGCACCCCTGGAGCCCTTTTTTTGTGGGGTTGGGAAATCATCCAATGACTTCTCCTGCCCTGGATGGAGCGGGAGGGCGTGTCAGACTTTTACTGACTAAAACCCACCCCTGTTCCTTCAGTTACTAAAATGCCCAGGGGTGCGGTAAGTAACTCTTGCGACACAAGCTACTGACACAAGTCGTCACCGTCGAAAAATCAGTTGGCAAAGTCATAGCCACAAAGTTATGGGGTGAACAAGAAGTTTTGATTCTTGAGATCATCACACGTTAGACTAGCATAGCGGGCGAATCTTTCGCTACTACTATAGAGGTATTGTGCGACACTAAAGGCGCGCAAAGCGGACAACGAACGTATTACTTCTTCACAACAGCGCCCTCAGTGCACACGTGTTCGAAAGCACAGGCTGCTGTCTTTGACTGTAGGCTACAGCAGCTTAACCACACACATTACAGTCTTGACCTGGCCCCTACAGATTATCTTCTACTCAGAAACCAGTCCTGCGCAGACGAAGATTTTCAAGTGGTGAAGAGGCAGAGCAGAGGAGACGAGGCGGCTGTGAGCGGCTGGTTTGACTACCAACAGCATGATTTTTTTCTAGTCTTTGAAGTCACTGTAGGGACAATTGCCGGAGTTTACACTGTAAAATACAAAATATTGCTTTATTTATTTTTGAGTTTTTCTGGCCCGAGTAGATATATTATGGAAAGCTCAGCACATACCTAATTCTTGTCTTATAATGGGTCTCACCACTTGTTCTAACCCTTGTGTGAAGCCCTTCATCAAAGAAAGCAAAGAGAGTGGCAAAGTTTTGAGACTATAAAAACAATAGACATACCTACCTAATCAAAGCACAGAAGAGCGTCTTATCTTCCTAAACCTATAAAAAAGTATACAGAGTGTTACAGAAATGGGTGGCAGTCTTTAAAATATGACCACCCATTTCCGTTACACCCTGTATACAGTACGAATAATAAAAAGTCCATGCATAGCGTACCATTAAGTGAAAACTAAGTTTATGACATAGAATGAGAATGGTTAACACCGCCACAAAAAACATAGCTACAAATAAAAATCCTTGTTACAAAAAAATAGAACCGACTTCCAAAAAAAGTGGAAAATGACTTTAATTTCGGTAGTTGGTGTTTTGGTTTTGGGTCTTCGTTTTTTGACACCGACTTCCGAAATTAAAGTTATTTTCCACTTTTTTGGAAGTCGGTTCTATTTTTTTGTAAAAAAGATTTTTATTTTTCACTTTTTAGTTGTTGTGTTCCTCATTAAACTGTGTTAACAATTCATAGACATACGATCGCAGCAATCGCGGTTAATTTGCTGTTAATTTTTGAAGAGTTCCGTTGTTTGTCTCCGAAACCCATCACCAGATCTATATGAAATTTAAATGGGACCATTTCGGAACAAACCCCTTTCGAACAAAAATATAATTTTGCAAATCCGTCTGTAAATGACGGAGTTATGCCGCTACATACATAAAAAAAATACAAACTTCGGAATTGATGACCTCTTTCTTTTTGAAGTCGGTTAAAAATGGCTGTAGGTATATGTGGGACATACTGAAAGTTTCTGGATGTGACCACTTACATTAAAAGAAACGAAAAAAAAAACAATTATAGAATTCGAAAATGGAACTCTTTGGGATCGTTTATTTTTAATTTGCGAGACTATCATTTGTTTTTTCATCGTGGAGTCCTTTCGAAAATTGTGTGTCGCTATCAAAATGAATTTATCTCGTGAACATTTTCGTTAAATGATTTTTTTATGATTTTCGATGTGGCTGAAGTCAACAAGAGTTGCCAGACACCTCAATTGGCATTTGGTGATGATGCACCATGCCACAGCTCTGTGTACATATTCGTGGTTAGGAACATTTTGACGTGGACGTGATCATCTCCATGACGTCGAGGCGCTTACGTGAAGGTCGGCCGGCGTCTGCGGTTACAGAATCTAATATTGATACCGTACGACAACTTATTGAAACTGACAAAAATAATACTTGTCAGCAAATTCGTACTTTGTTAGGCATTGGAATGAGCCAAGTGCAAAACATTTTACATGAGCATCTGAAGGTTCGGAAGCTTTGCACTCGATGGATACCGCATGACTTACCGCAGAAACGACTGCGTATCCAGTGGTGCCGTAAAATGATAAAAAAGTTTAACGGAGGGCATTCATTGGCTGCCTATAATATCGTGACAGGTGACGAAACCTGGGTGTTCTGCTTTGAACCCGAAAGAAAAAGCCAGTCGGCAGAGTGGGTCTTCCCTTTAGAAGATTTGCTAATGAAAGTTAAGAAAAGTCGAAGCATTTGTAGAAAAATGGTTGCTTCTTTTTTCGGCAAATCAGGACATTACACTATTGTATCGCTTGAAGGTCAAAAGACAGTGACTGTAGATTGGTACGTCAACACCTGCTTGCCCAGTCTTAAAAAAAAATCATAAAAATCGTATTCGAAGCATTGATCTCCTACCATTGACCACGATAACGCATCCTCACATTCTTCTAAGGTAACGGAAGCGTATTTGAAGGCTTCAAATGTGACACAGATGTCGCATCCGCCTTACAGTCCGGACCTCGTATCCTGCAAAGTTGCAGGATGCGTGGTTCTGCTTGGCGAGGTTTTTTGTTTCCAAAAATTAAAGACAAACTTAGAGGCACACGTTTTACGAGCCCTAATTCGGCGGTGAATGCGTTCCATGAAGCCATTGAAGAGGTCCCTAAGGAAGACTGGACTAACTGCTTAGTACGGTGCTTTCAGCGAATGCAAAAATACATTACTTGCGAGGGAATATACTTTGAAAAACAATAAATGTTTAATAGGTAAGTCTTATACAATCAGAATCCAGAAACTTTCAGTATGCCCTAACTACCAGTGCCAACGAAGTAAACGTAGCAGAAAACAGTCTTCGTAAATTGTATTAAACCTCCATAGATGCTCATAAAGGCCTCTCGTTTCTGAGTCTTGACAGTACTATCAAATTAGCTGAGTGCTCGCTCGGCTGGCAGGCTGCAAACCAATTTATCTCATTATTTTGTATTGAGGTGGTATCAGTTTTTAGTACCGCTAACTCAGGGTTATTGATTTGGCGATAAAATAGAATTGTCTTGAAATAAAGGCTACATTACATACATAAAAAGAGTCTATGACTTGATCTCCTGCACTGCTTCTTATCCTAAATTAGGGTCCAAAATATACTGGACCCGTATTTTTCTTCTTTCACGTAAACAAAAAATAAGGACGATTCAATTGAAATTCCGCGTAATGTCACACATAGGTACGTCAAAAAAGATCCTCTTTTTACCTAGAAATGACGTAACAAGCCCCACTCCTAAACTTTGGTGCGTTTTATCTTTGCCATTTTTTATTTACTAGGTAAAGCGAAAAATCGTACAATACATTTTTTGATAGTCTCTTAAGGATTAAATAGAATTATTATTTTTGTACCCAAGTATCATCACTCTTGTGTGTCACCTGGCGAACTGCTTAAACCCTAATCCTGCCTAAATCACTTTATCGCTATTTGCTTCTTCTTAATAAATATTGCAAGTCTCACATTCGTGTTCACGCGTCGTAAAAGGTAAGGACGACATTCCCCTTTTGGAGAGAGCCGATACGACACTCAACAGTATCACGAATAGGGCTGCCTCTTTACAATTCTAGGTTCGAAGATGTTCATCCAATATCTAGAGTTATATTGGACACAATCTGTCTTGTGTAGTGAAAGCAATTTCCTTGAGACTGTATGAAAATACAGTCATACCCATGCCTCTGCATTCGTTGTTATGGATCGGTTTTGGCCATGGTTTACTTAATTAAGACTTCTACAGGATTCTTGTAGGGAAAAAATGTTTTTTTTAAGTTTAGGGCCAGCCTCACATGCATTCATTTATGCATGAATCATTCGCTAGGATCGTAGATTTAAATAGGTACCTACTTATTAGCTAGGACTGTGATATCCGATATCAAGATATCCATTGCAAACGAAAACAAGAGAATTCTTCCGTGTTACCGATATCGAACTGCGCTGCTTACAAAATATAGAATTTGAAGAACTTATAAGTATGTACCAAAGTTACCTAGACTTTGTTTATTCATTATGTTAGTGTGCAACCGAAGGTTCGGTTTCGGCCAGTTTCGGCCAAAACAAACTGGTTTCGGTTTCAGACAGAAAGTGGCCGAATATTTGTCATGACCGAAACTAGCGTCTTTGAGTGACGTTTATGATAGTGATGTTTGTGATAGAGACCTAAAAACTGACTGTCTCGTTCCTCTATGTGTGTAATCATCGTTTTACTAACTTATTTAGTACCTATTTTCTTAGACTATGAAAGGTTATAGACGGAACGTCATTGGACATTAAATGAAGCAGGATCGTTAAAATGTGTGAGTGACCTTACTTACCATCTGTTAATCAGTGTATACTAATGTATGTTTCTTTGTGTCAATAAACTATTTATTATTTATTTATTATTATTATTTACCTTTACAAACGTAACGATGACTTTTCGGCTTCTCATTTTGTCTGAAGCTGAGCTGAGCTGAGCTTATTTCGCGTGTACAGATACAAGCCGGCTTCTCATTCTGGTACTTCAGATTGCTGGATTTTGACACTCCTTCTATAACCTTTCATAGTCTAAGCCTATTTTATGAAAGTTGGGGCTGATGTTTCAATGGTCTGATACCTTTTTCAAGTAAAAAAAAAAAACAATTTTTCTGTTACCATGTCAGTTTCGTTTTCGGCCGAAACTGGAAGGGGTCCTAACGTTCGGTTACGGTTTCGTGTGAAAAACGTGTTTCGGTCAGACACTAGGTATATTATAATGTGTTTGCTCAGCGGAGCGCTGTATTGTCGTATGCACCTTGGCCTACTTAAGGCGCAGTAATACGACTTTTAATTGAAGATCACGTCTAAACGACCAGTTTTATTTCTTTGAAAAAAAAATATGTTACTCTAGACAATTTTCTTCGTAATTTCATATGTGAATATTAGAAATTATATTTTTATAACATACCGTAACTAATTTGTAAAGTTATGTCTAACGCGGATAAAAATTGAGAATCACGCAAAAACTGTAAAGCGTATTTTTAAGAAACCTTCACCATTTTAAAGATCATTTAATTATTTATATTTTATTATACGTGTTATAATATAATACCTGTTGTTTTATGTACAATAAATGAATAATGCGTCTAATTTCGGACAGCGCTCCTTGATGGGCGATTTCTATTACTCGGTCGACGTACGACGCGTTACTTCAGCTCAGCACAGAACACGCAAGCTAACAACATGAGGTCATTGGCAGTTAATAGCGCCTTAAGTCGGTTATTCAACTTTAGACTAGTCACTGGGTTTTGCCTGAAAATTGTGGACTTTTAGTAACGTAAGAGTATGTTGTTTTCTTACCTACATTTAGGAATAATAAGGGCAAGGTATTATGAAAAAACCGCAATACTTACCTTCATGACGTGTCCATTCAGCAACTTTAATGAAGTAGGTAAATTGAATATTTATCGTAAAATTAATGAAACCTTACCATTTTGGAATGAAACCTTATGTGGTAAAATAAATGAATTTTGTGTGGTCTGCAATGTTTACTCAATACCAAATAACCGTTATAAATTCAAAAATAAATTACATACCGAGATCAAGATATCAATAATAATTACAAGCAATCGGAGTAGTAAATTGGAAATTAAATACATAATTAAAATATTATAAACTGTAATTATGAGGCAGCCCTGACACTGCTGAAAATGTCAAGCGTGGACGCCTACTTTCACGCGAAAAATGACATTTAAAATGTAACCTGCCTACCAGAAATAATAGAGCTGCTAAGTATATAGGTACTTGCATAAGTAGGTAAATATATTGAATTAAGTTGCAAGATAAATATTGCTTATGCTTAAAACTTGCAATGCTTGTAGAACAAACCCACACGCTCAGAACGTTTTGAGAACACATTCATTGTGCGTACAGGTAAGGAGTGATTCCTTGCAAGAGTCTGTGTTTCCTGATAGCTACAACCTGGGGGTCTTTAAGACAAGAGTGAATAGGTTACTTCTAGGCAAGCGTGCACCATTTTCGACCACATCATCGCTTACCATCAGGTGAGATAGTGGTCAAACGCGTAAAAATTACAATTTTTCTGTTACCATGTCAGTTTTGTTTTCGGCTGAAACTGGAAGGGGTCCTAACGTTCGATTTCGGTTTCGTGTGAAAAACGTGTTTCAGTCAGACGCTAGATTAGGTACAATGTGTTTGTTCAGCGGAGCCTATTCATGTAGGTACCTACTTAATTAATAAAAAAAACTGCTAAGAATGCTTGAAGCGCTAATAGGTATGCTAGTAATGTGGCTATCGTAATTACTTGTATTAATTATTGACATAACATCAGGTCGTAATAATTTCTAAATGCCACACGCGATTATAAATACTTACCTACTCAATCCGAGTATAGATAAAATCTATACGCAAACGGCAATATAAATGATGCACTAACTCTATCTGCGGCTCTACCTACCATGACGTCTTATTAATCATCATGAATCCGGTGTGAGAAAGGGATAGTCAGGAAAAAAATAAAATAAAAGCCTTACCCTAAACACCAGCAAAACAAAGTTTCCACCTTACTCAATTAGCCCGGCTTGCCAACCACATATTGCCATAATCTTAAAACCACACTTTTGCCTCACAAAAACATCATGTAATTGTCCTTCTATAATAAACATTGACCATATAAAATACCTAACTATATTATTAAATAAAAATTTAAACTTTAAGGCGCATATTAACCTGCTTACGGGTAGAGTTAGAAAACTAATTTACATATTTAGAACCCTCCGATACGTTGCTAACCTTAAAGTTATTCGTACTGTTTATTTTGCCGTATGTTCCTCTATTATCTCATACTGTATCTCATGCTGGGGCGGTGCTGCCAAGACTATTTTGATGCCTCTGGAAGTCGCTCATAGAGCCATTGCAACCTTTCGACATTTTATATTCCCTACCAATGAGTTGTAGTCACTGGGGAATTCTCAACATACGACATTTATCTTACAAGTAATATTATTACAACACAGGAAAACCCTATACAAAAAAAATAACAAAACGTCGAAAAGACAAAATATGCACATTCCCACGAACGCGATCATCCTTCTCTAAAAGATTTTTTTACTACCAAGGCCCGGCTATCTATAATAAGATGAACAAGCACTATCCAATATACGGTTTGTCATATTACAAGTGTAAGAAAGCGGTTTACAAGGTAAAAGATACGTCGAAACAAAAAAAACATAACTGATTTCAATTGATTCACTTGGTTGTTTATTTATCTTTCTTTTGTGAATCTACTACAAATATATTATAGGGACCTGGAGCACCTTCTCGTAGTGCAGGGTAATTCCCCTGGAGATTCTTCGTACGCGTCTAGGGGCTGTCGTACTCGCTGGCAGCGCGAGAGTGTGGTGTACGAGAGTGACTGCTTATTGTGTGTTGTGTTATAAAAGAAAGAGGAATAGCACACTTATACGACTATATTGAATTATAAGTTTAGATGTGTGTGCCCTCTTCGACCGGGCTAGCAGAACTGAACTCAAAAACAAAAGTCTTCTTTTATTCTTCTTAAATTCAATCGGCGTTCCAAGAGTTTCTAGAATGTTCCAAATATCCAACGTGCCAGTCTCCACCATAAGGTCGCCAACATAAGGTCGTCACAATATTGTATTACATAATAAATTAGGATTACTATAAAGATGCACATCGAAATTTCAACTAGTTTGGTAACAATAAACATTCACTGTTACATGATTCAATTTTAGTTTGTATATTTACCCTATTATTCTGTTTTCCTTATTACTTAGTTTACTGTTTTAGCTTTATGCCACATTAAGGAAAAGAAAAAAGGAAAAGAGAGGAAAAAGGGAAATAATCATATGGTTATACAATGTTTGTAGTAAGTGCATCATAATGTCCTATGATATATAGGACATTAATAAACTGTGTACCTACGATTTTATTGTTTCTGTCCTTGGGGACCGGCACTGTACTCCTTAAGGCACTATTAGCTGCCAACGACCTTGAGTGGTTAGCTTGCGTGTTCTGCGCTGAGCTCACGTAACGCGTCGTTAGTAGTCCACACAGTAATAGGACTCGCCCATCAAGGAGCGCTGTCCGAAATTAGACGCATTATTAATTTATTACACATAAGATAACAAGTATTAAACTAAAACACTGAGACTAAATTATAAATAATCTTTAAAATGGTGAAAGTTTCAAAAAAATACACTTTATGGTTTTTGCGTGATTCTCAATGTTTTATCCGCGTTAGACATAACTTTACAAATAAATTACACTATGTTATAAAAATATTATTTCAAATATTCTCAACGACGGAAATAGTCTAGAGTAACATATATTTATTTCAAAGAAATAAGACTAGTCGTTTAGACGTGAGGTTCAATTAAAAACCTTTAAAAGTCGTATAACTGCGCCTTAAGGTGGAAGCTCCAGGGTAGCCCGCGAAATTCAAATTTTCTTACGTTTTTTGCAATTTGCAGGTCAGTGTCAGGTTGTATCTTGGTCAAAATTTGATTCGCGGCCGTTGCAAGTATGTGTCTATATTATCATTAAAATCATCAATACAACTCTCTCAGTTAGAATTGATGCCAAATGTAAGTACCTATTTCATGAAATAATGTCATCCAGGTTATCTATTAACCTAGCTAGGAATACAGCACCTCACCCACCATTTTATTGTAGTCTTTGTACACTATACATATACCGATAAACGATTCTGTAAATGGTCATCATGTACTACAATGTTTTTGATGAATAAATTATTATTATTTTACTATAGTGATACGGTCTTCGCCTTATCTCCATAGACGATATCAAATAATAGTTAGGTAAGTATTTAATCTAATCCCTAGATCGAACCAAACAGTTGAAAGATTTATTCAGTTTTTTTACTTCAGTTTCGTTCACATTTTCATTCTAAATAATACCTACATAATATATGAGTATAAAGGTTGCGACTAGTCTAGATATAATAATATATCTACAGAACTACAGCCCTTTTAAAATACTTTCTTACCTTATGCTTAGTCCCGTCAGACCCCGGAATAGTAGAAACAATTAAATACCTATTGTCGCGTCTCCGATTGGAGACGCGCGGGGCCTAACGGATTAAGTACTGATTAGGGGATTCTAAATACAAGATAGGATACAGAGTCATCCATCAATGCAGCTGTTTATAGGACTTAACCTCCTTTACCCTCGAGCATGAACGTCAGCGCAGCCTTCGTGCAGCTACTCCAGCGTGACGTCATCATTATCACGTCGGGGTCACCACTTGCCTACTATAAACTTCCTACAAAATGATTCATTGATTGATTGGTTTTTAAAAGTCTTTATTAACATGAAAGTCACACACTGCAGACAATTAGATCCTATTCTAATTATGTACAACCCTAATTTTATCTAGTTCTTAGGTTTAACTTACCTTTACAAACATTTGACAGATTTTGAATGACTTTACAAATCCTTTAGAAAAAAGTTCGTAGTACTCAATATTGTAAGAAGGCACAAAAGCCTTAGTACTGACTTAGAAAACGCATATTACTAATTCTGTTTACCCAATGGAGGTATATTACCTTTAAATGATTAGTGAGTACTTTTTTTTTAAATCTTTATATTTTTTTTTTTGTGGTTTTTGTCCAGTCAGGATATGCCAATCCCATCATACCTTATAACAAAATAAATTCACCTATTAACACAGAAGAATTAATTATAGTAATACTAAAAAGCAACTGCTTACTGCTGAGCGACTAATACTAAATTACATAATTTTTAGCTGCCTAACCTAGGGTTTGCTAATATGCTTTGAATCAGACCTACATGCAGCCTATTTAACTTTAATTCATTCAGCATCGAGTCGCGTTCATCTTTATTCCGGACACATTCCATCAGCAAATGCTGAACATCTTCATCAATTTTGTTTAAAATTATACAATTGGGAGAATTAGATTTTTTCATTAAGAAAGCAAACTTTGCTGATGGATAGTGTCCGGATCTAAGTCGAAGGGCTATTTTTACACATTATTTTCTACTCAAATTAATGCCATCGAACCAGATTAGTGAGTACTTAATCACCAAAATCTATCCTTCTTCCGAGTAGAACAAAAATAATTAAAAACCTGTTAAGTAATCAGTTTTTGAATTAATCACATAGTTATTTTTTTTTATAAATAAGGCCCCTAAACATAAAACAGACATTATTAAAGGAACGTATCATATTCGTGGGCGAAAGATTAGACACTTTCAATTTGGTTTGACATAGTATATACATAGACCACGTAGGTGTATGTTCCAATTAGTTAGAGTCTACGTTCAGGTAGGCTGTCAGGTCACTTTACACAATGAGTTACGGTTCTGCAGGTTTGCTGTTATAAACTTTAAACTAATGCTGTAAAGATGGGAAAAAGCTAGTTAAAATACAGCAATCTGTTCGACTACATCAATACATATAGGGTGTAACGGAAAGGTGTGGTCATATTTTAAGAACTGCATCTGCCCATCGATATGAACAACTTTCTTCAAGAAAACCTGAGGAAATACTCAACATTTTTTTTTACCTATCATATAAATATTGATCAGCTGATGATAACTTTGTATGGAAAGTTCAATTTTTTTTTTTTTTAATTTTCAATTTTTTCTTAGAGAAAGTTGTTCATTTCCATGAGCAAAGCCGGTTTTTAAAATATGACAACGCCTTTCCATTACAGCCTGTATACATACATACAAATTAAATAAATTGCAGTGTCTGTTTGTAATGTAAAAAAAATAGATTTTTTTAAGCTCATACAGTTAATTGCATGATACCTATGTCTAAAAATCAGTTTTTAAAATGTTTGTCTGTCTGTTTGTTTGTTCCGGCTAATCTTCGAAACGGCTGGACCGATTCTGATACGATTTTACTGGCAGGTAGCTGACTAAAGAAGTAACTTAGGCTAACAAACTTCCATGCGGGCGAAGCCGCGCTGTAATAAATAATATCCAAACATTGTGAGCATCTAATTAAATGGTAGTAGTTTACCTAGAGTCTAGTAAATATAATAGCTGTAACGTGTGATTAAATAACATCAGACTTATTGTTCTGCCGATTGAAGTCATCGCTTGATTTATGGAAACTAATGGCTGTTCCGATCACGAGTTTTTAATAAGTCTTTAATAATTTCGCTTCCGAAGCGGATAGAAGGGCAGAATATGCTAAGTATCCATCAAAGTTTTAAAGACATACGACTCTTACTTTTTTGGAGGGTGCGAAATCATTTAATGACTTCTCCCGCTCTGGGAGCTTACTGACTAAAACCCACCCTTTTTCCTTCAGTTGCCTGTGACAAGGGCCGTGGTAACTCTCTCTCGAATTTATCCGCGACCCTAGGTAGATTATTTTGCCGATTAAAGTCATCGCTCGATTTATGGAAATTAATGGCTGTTTCGATCAAGATTTATTAATAACTTCGGTTACGAAGCGGATATAACGGCAGAATATACTATCCATCAAAGTTTTAAAGACATAGTACTCCTACTACACTTATTTTGAGAGAGGGCATGAATAAAATTGTGAGATTCCCTGAAGATGTAGAGAAACATTTGAATTAATTGACTAGCTTCTACTAGCGGCTTTGTCCGCGTGGAATTTGTACTCGCCCATTATAAATTTGTAACATAAGTGCTATTCCAGACTATAATCTATCTCTGTGTCTAATTTCATCCAGATCCGTTGAGCCGTTCTGGCGTGATTGAGAAACAAACATCTATCCATCCAAACTTTCGCATTTATAATATTAGAAGGATATTATATAGGTAAGAAGTAGGATAGCTTGATTTGGGAAAAGCAGTCACACAATAGGGATGTTTCCTGGTTTATAAAAATAATAAGTCCGTAAGTTAGATTATAAATATTTTTTGATAATTTATAATCTAACTTATGGAAGTTATATTATAAATTATCAAAAAATATTAGACACGTATTTTTTGCTTTACCAAACCAATAAAAAATGATAAAGATAATACGCATCAAAGTTCAGGTGGTCTACTCCGAAGTGTTTTTACGAAGTATCGGCCGAAAGTTCGGACATATTTGTGTGAAGTGTTTAAGTGAATGTGCCGTAGCCCGTACCTAAACTTGTAGCGCAATGGTAGTACGTGTGTTTTTGGTGGAAGAAGCTCTCAGAGAAGAGCTACAATTTTAGGTATGGCACATTCATTCACAATTATTATGTCCGAACATTTGGCCGACACTTCGTAAAAACACTTCGGAGTAGACCCCCAGGAGTGAGGCCTTGTTACGTCACTAAACGTTACAAAGTGATACGAAATATGACGTCACGCGAAATTTCAACGCACTGTATTGTCCTCATTTTTAATTTACGTGACTAAAAAAAAATACCGGGTCCAATCATCATCATCATCAGCAGCCTTTTTTTTTTCAAAAAAAAGGAGGAAGGAAAGAAAAAGAAAGAGAAAATATTTGAAGGCGTCCAATATTTTTTGGTAATCTAACAGACGGACTACTTAATTAGATTTTTATTGGAAACTTAGGCCAGTTTCCTAAAAAAATACAATTAGTCCCAGCAATCCAAAAACCACAGTAAATGAAAGTCAGAAACTAATTCAGTCTTCTCAAGGCATCGCAGTATTAATACTTTAACTCAAAAGCACTTACAAAGGCAAAAGATTTACCTACATAAAAGAACGTGCCTTATAGTGATTTAAATATATTTGACATTATAAAAGTAAAGGTCACATCCGGGTGACCATATTAGACCCTAAAGAGAACAGCTATCCTTATTAGTCAGTTTGACCCTGACGTGACCCTACACAAGTATACAGTACGTACACACCTATGACCAATGGTCACTTAAGTGTAGTTAGTGACTTACCGAATGTTCCACTGATTTATACTTACTAAATATTAACTTAAAAATTATTTACTGATTTATGTAAAATTTCAATTTATAAGATAGGTACTATAGTGACCCGCTTAGGCTTCCTTGTTCGTCGCTTTTTCTTTTAGTGAAAACCGCATCATAACCCATTGCATGTTTTAGGAGGATTTAGCGAATAAACAGATAGACAGACGCGTAAAAGCGACTTTGTTTTATACTATGTTGAGTTTTTTCTTTATAGCATATGAAAATTATGTGGTGTCAGAGGTGACGTCTGCATCTGCTCTAATCTTAGCATTATTTAATAGTTCCAATAGTGACTTTATATCGACGCAAAACAGATGTTTTCTATACGTACTTACAGACTATGTAGGTAATAAACCTAAGAATGTCAAGGTTCATGGCGCAGCGGCATCACACACCGCTTGTTGAACCAACGTGCGCAGTTGGTCTCGAGTTCGAATCCGGACGTCCCGAAAAATATTTTCTGCCAGGGGGTTGAGAATAAATTCGAAACAGAGTTACCTCGCCCCCGGGCGGAAGGAACAGGGGTGGTTTTTAGTCAGTAAGAGTCTGACACGCCCTCCCGCGCAACCCAGAGCGGGAGAAGTCATAGGACAACTTCCCAACCAGCAAAAAAAAAAAAAAGGTGGCTGCTTGAAATCTGCTTGTCACACCTTTTGATGTCAAGCGCGATATTGGTTCATTTGTTACCGCAATGTATTCAGGTTGTCATGATACCTAAATGGTTGAAAATCAGGTTCAGAGCGAAGAAACTTAATACAAAAAGTAATTAGTCAATTACTCTCCATTCTAGGTTGTCTAGAAGAGATCGCAGAATGCGATAAGGTCGCCCCTTAGACTGTGAAAGGTACGACAAACGGTGTGTCAAAATCCAGCAATTTGAAGTGCCAGAATGAGAAGCCGGCTTGGTACACGCAAAACAAGCTCACATAGACAAAATGAGAAGCCGATACGTCAAGGTCACTCACACATTTTAACGATCCTGCTTCATTTAATGTCCAATGACGTTCCGTCTATAACCTTTCATAGTCTAAGGGTCACCCATTGTATTTGCTTTAATTTTAAAGTTTGTTTATGATATACATTATAGACAGTATCATGCATGCATGGTGTACATTAACGAATATAATAAATAGGTAAATAAAAAGTTATTGTTGAAGACTTGCATACTTATTCAATTATAGTTGTAGGTAAACTAACAAATAACTAAATAGGTAAACCTATTTATACAAACTGATCATAATAATTATAGGTACAAACGCGTATGAAAACCACTCATTGAGTATCAAAAAATTCATCCACATCGCTCACTGACGTGAAAGTGCTGCTGGGAAAAGTGCCCAGAACGCTCTGACAGCATTGCCACGTTGGATAGCAATGCAATGTTGGCTATAGAAAAGCCCAGGCCTCTAGTCACGTGAAGAGTCGAATAGAAACTTAATTAAGTCTTGAGCATCGATGCCGAGTTGGTAGCCTGTCGGTTTTCTATCGGTTAAATTTTGGGGAGTGTGCTTCGGAGCACGTTCATTGTGCGTATAGCTAAAGAGTGGAATTCCCTGCCAGTCTGTGTTTCCTGATAGCATTGATAGCTACAACCTGGGAGTCTTTACGTCAAGTGAATATTTTACTTATAGTTAAGCGTGCTACATCTTTGACCACATCATCGCTTACCACCAGCACGCGTAGCATGACCATCATAGAAACAAGTTTTGTCGACGGAAGAATAGACAAAATGACAGATTGTAGAAAGATTTCTACCGTCCTAAGCATGGCGAATTGGCGATGTTCAAACTGAAAGGAAGAAATGTTTCTATTCTTCAGTCGACAAAAGTCTACAATCTAAAGAATGATACTGGGGCAGGAAATATGTCAAGTTAGATATAAAGAACTTTGTCTATTCTTGGTAGAATAGAGATAGAATTGGTCATGCTACACCTGCAGGTGAGATAGTGGTCAAACGCAAGCCTATCAATGAAAAAAAAAGAACTTGAATCTGCACCTTTTAATAATATTGTAATCATAGTGCAAGCCAATACAATCGATAGTAACGCTAAAGAGTTAGCTGTGGGAAGTGTGGGAGTAAGGTCATTCTACTTCCCATTACCAGCGAGCATAGTATTCGCGTAGTAATAGCTATGATTCATAATTGATTGCGAGACGCATAATTATCATTACTCCCACTGGCGTTTACCGAGCAATTGCACACAACGCTTTGGCTTGTTAAAAATATTCTAACAAGCAACGAATCTACTGAAACCTCCCCCCCCTCTCCCCAAAAGGCTATACGATTGTGGAACGCGTTACCATTGCCTGTAGTTGCAGTCAAGCACAGTCGATTACTTCTTTCAAAAATCTTTCTTTCTCTGTAATTCTATTAAGTAGATAAGTACCCAATTTCATTTTATTTATTTAACAATTTATTTACATACAGAGACAAGCAATTAGTAAACAACATTATAAATATGAGTACAAAGGTACTGTTTATTTCTAAAGAAATTTCTGCCAGCAGACCTGCGAAACGAGAAGTGAAAAAGAAATGTAAACAATAGTGTGTAAAAAACAATAAAAAGAGTACGATAAGTCTTTAACTAAGGTAATAAATAAACTTACACATAATTATAATATTAATATATACTTACTTAGATATGTACTTAATAGAATTATATATACATAACATATACATAATTATCATATATTCATTTCTTAATTCTTTATTTTACCTTCCTTTTTATTGTCACTACCACAATATTGTGTAACTTATATAAAGTAAGCATATTATGCTTAGTTTAAATACTGTGTAGCGGATTGTAAAAACAAATTATCCAAAGATTTTTTAATCACATGCTAATCAGTATTTAAACCAATCATATGCTTAATTTTTAAATACTTATTTAAATAAAGATGATAGCGTATTCGATAGCTCAGTTGACATCAATTTGATGGGCACTTTGCCGTACATTGCTGCTTTGATGAATAGGAAAACCGTAGTGCCTATTATAATCGATGTCCACCGACCAATATACTGCATGGTGCCTATCAAATTGATGTCAACTGAGTTGCAGTGCATAAATTGTTGCAATGGAAAACACATAAATTAGATAAGGTCTGTATATGCGCTTCTATGAATCATTTTTGCAAACAGAGAAAAAGGAAGTTTTGTGCAGATTCAACGACAGAAATCAAAGACACAGTTGCCCATATTTATTATTGAAATGGTGAATTATCCTTCACCGACAGAGCGAGCGCTGCAGAGAGCAACAAAACATTGCATGAATCACTAAGTTATCGTCGGATATTGAACCCGATCAGGGCTACCATGTTTTTTACCTAAATGGTAATTTAAACGGCATTGTAGCATGACCACAGAATATTGTATTAAATTATTTTGCTTGTAACTATGATGTTCGGTTTTACGAAAATGGCTGAATCAAATCTTAAGTTGGCACAGGGGAGGCGGGATAGTTTCTAGGGTTCCGTAGCCAAAGGGTAACCAACGGAACCCTATTTATCAAGTCTCCGCTGTCCACTTGTCCAGTTTCCGTCCGTCCATCTGTCTGTCTCATGAACCGTAATAGGTAGACAGTTCAAATTTTCACAGTGTATATTTCTTTTGCCTCTCTAACAACAAATAATAAAAATTTAATTGAATTAAAAATTAAAGGACAATCCCATAAATAATACGTATTTTTTTGGTTTATGACACGGAACCCTTCGTATGAGAGGCCGGCTCGCACTTGGCCGGTTTTTTTTATATAATTTTTATCAATTTGAAAGTTGGTGAACCTTGAAATCAAAAACAACACGCTAACATAGCATGAGATTTAGCAAGTTGGCATATACATACACAATCAAGGTTTTTTTCCTTTAAAATAACCCGTACTTATTATATTATTATTTTCTTAGTATGTATTATTATTTTCTTAAAAGATTTTCTTCCACAACCGCACCAAAAAACGAAGTGGACCAAATTCTGGTACGTTTTCGCTAACAGAAAAAAAAATTTGACTAGGATTACCAAATCTTCTACTTATCTAACTCAATTGGAACTTTGTCGAATGACAACTTCTTTGGTAACCCTACATGTATAGGACAGACGCTGCATACATTTTGACTAATAAGCTTCTGAATAATAACGGATGCATCGCTTGAAGCGCTGTCTTACAGCTGAGACAGTCATTTACTGTCTGCATTTTGTTTCTATGCTCTTTATTTTTACTTTACATGTCCTTGTTATGTGACGTCAGCGTCTGATATTCCCAGATATAGAAACCAGTCGGTTATTCATCGTCTGTCACTGTTAGTAAAGTCATCAAGACTTGATATCACGTTGCGTGTGAGACTAGCAATATTATGGCTAACTACATTGGTATGTGCATAATTTTTAACAAAGAATTCAGTTGCCCACAATTTCAGAGAATTTAGAACAGTATGTATTAGAACATTATAACAGAATATTAGATTGTGCACCAAGGGGGTAAAGCAGTGTCTTTAGTCTTACCTACATCACGGACAGCATATGTAATCCTGAGTGTAATGAGGGAGTTATGTACTAACTTCTGAGCGAAGCGAGGGGGTTATGCAGCGTCCTGAGTAATGCGAGGGGTTCAAGCTGCCCAAGACGAAGACAGGCTTTATCCCAGGAGAGAGTAGAGTATGCTTCACTCTACTTTCACACCTTCTGCAAAACAATAAAAAGCCAGGGCTCACAGAAAATCACAGCACCAAACACCGTCTTTTGTTTCACATTGTTTGAAATCGCGCCCTTTTTTCTTTTTTCTATTAACTTCTGCTTATGATGACCAGTTCGATTTTCGAACAAACCTCTTTACAATGCCTTTTGGGAATTTGGAATTTGACGAAATTGACGTTCCAAAATTACATAATTACTCCCTAGGGAGTTTCATAGAATTTGCCAGTCTCTAGTATATAAATATATTATTATGGTAGTATATGTTTACCACCCATGCTTGGGAGGTAATGCTTTACTTGACGTAGAGGTTGCATGATGTGTAATTGGAGTATTGGACAAATGGACATTGTCGAGCAGACGGTGTGAAAATAAATAAGTACTGCCTAAAGTGTTTTTAACCAGTGGTGCTTGGCAACTTGGCTTACCCCAGTTGTCAGAACCCCCTTTGTGCCTAATGGCCTAGTTTAGTTTTGTCTCCCGCTTGATTAGGAGGGAATTGGAAATTATGTTTTTCTTACTCCTTCGCTGTCTTTTCTGATTAATTTCGTTGTGGGACCCAAGACAGTTTAATCGTTTCTCTGGGACTCGTCGAGCTTCATTGCCTCGGCGTTTTTTCTGGTGGTCGCCACTGTTGATTCTGGCTTACAGAAGTTACAGTGGTATGGGAATAGTGTGGCGGGCTTGTCCAAAAAAAGAAAAAGTACTGCCTAAACCTTTTGGGAACAACTAACAAGCATTACCTATGTTACCATGTGTTATTGTTTTTTTGGAGACTTAATTTTGTTGTTATGTTTTTTATTTTATCTGCCTCGTTGGTTTCGTGGTCGCAAGCGCGACTGCTGAGCATAGGGACCTGGGTTCGGGTGGTTCCCAGGTCGGGCAAAAAGTTATATTGTGGTTTTTTCCATTAGGAATGACTCAGTATAGCAGCCTAGAGTTTGGAAGTTGATGCTGTGACATTCCCGTGCCTCGGAAAGCACGTAAAGCTGTTGATCCTGCGCCGGATCTCCCCGGTCGTGTCAGATTGCCGTCCCATCGAACTATGAGAGTAAAGGGACGAGAGTGCATGCGCCTGCCTGCGTCTACGGTCTGCGTACACGCTTGTGAACTATAATATCTACGTGTTTGGTTAATTTCAATTAAGATTGGGCACCAAGATCGAAATTCGGTCAGGAGGATTACTCGTATTATTATGTATTGGATAAAAGTTTTGCAAAAAATGTAATGACTGATGAATCCAATGACTTCTCCCGCTCTGGGTGGAGCGGGAGGGCGTGTCAGACTTTTACTGACTAAAACCCACCCCTGTTCCTTCCTTGCCTGAGTGCCTAGGGGCGCGGTAACTCTGTTTCGAATTTATGCGCGACCCAGTAACTACCAATATAAGGCGCACAAACGGACGCAGACGTGATCTTAGTCATTCACTATCTCATTAAAATGTCGATTAAAACCTGTCACTCCATACCTAAGTTATAAGATATAATAATATCCTGTTGTAAAGTGCTTTAAAAATGTGATTGTCACATAACAACCACTAAACATGACGCACACATTTCTTGCGAGGTTAGCAGACAACTATCAGGTTACCGTAGTGTCAATCAATGTAATGAGTTTGACAAACGAAGTGTCAGTGGCTGATACGCCCATGGTGACATAATATCACTTTGTCTGTATCGACAGTTCCAGGCTTTTTTAATATTGTTTGACTTTATAGCTTGTTAGCCTTTTTCACTGAACTGAATCTGGGTCTGTCACATCAAACTTGGCAACATCCCAAAAACTCACTGACTTGCTTAGTTAAAGCACTTATTAGCGGATTCTCAAGTCATGATAACATAGATACTTCTGATCCATCAAATTCAACTGTAGGTATTTAGGATAGGGTCGTAGATAAATTCAAAACAGAGTTACCGCACTCCTGGGCACTCAGGCAAGGAAAAAACAGGGGTAGGTTTTAGTCAGTAAAAGTCTGACACGCCCTCCCGCTCCACCCAGAGCGGAAGAAGTCATAGGATGATTTCCCATCCCACAAAAAAAAAGAAAAGGTATATAGGATAACACCTCTTTTAAATAATTTGTCAGTACCTTACCACCCACATATACCTTTTTCAGGTATAAAATGTTGAATTAAGAACCAGTTAATCAGTGTTTAAACTAACCACATGGTTATTTTTTTATAAATAAGGCCCATAGTGTATAAAGGGGGCGAGATTATTTTATTTTTTGGACACAGATAAAATTTGAATTTTTGGTATAGGTAGAATCTAATCTTATTGCAACTTGGAATACTGCGCGAGTCGCTTAGTCGCTGCGCAGTAGCAATAGCAAATTCATGCAGCGGGGGGTGAGGGGTGGAGAACTGCGCAGCGAAACGCGAACTTCACAGATGCATTATTAATTTATTATACATAAAAAAACCGATATTATACTAAAACACGTATATTAAAATAAAAATAATTAAACGATCTTTAAAATGGTGAAGGTTTCATAAAAATACGCTTTATAGCTTTTGCGTGATTCTCAATTATTAAACCGCATTAGACATAACTTTACAAATTAATTAAGTACACTATGTTATAAAAATATAATTTCAAATATTCACATATCAAATTACGAAGGAAATTGTCTAGAGTAACATGTATTTTTTTCAAAGAAATAAAACAAGTGTTTAGACGTGATGTTCAAATAAAAATAATTAGAAGTCGTATAACTGCGCCTTAATTTTGAATCGACATAATGATTCAGGAAAATCACAATAAGAAGGATAGGTACTTCTGCTCATCATGTTATCACTTTAAAATAACTTGTTACTCATAAAACAACAGATTGGGTAATGACGTCATCCAATCTCACAATGTAATCTCATCTCCGCTTCATAACATGTCAATGACTAATTCGTCTACTATTAGGTAACACAGCTGATGACCTTTCATTAGATAAGTCAACGTTACCCGAAACCCATCGGTTCACGTTGCAAGTCCAATGGGCATGACCAATGACCTAACGACTGTGCTCATTAGAATATCTTGCAGTAACAAAAGATAATAACAAAAGATAAAAACCGTCAAACCATACTACAAGATTATACGCGTCTACTTGTTGCCATTATTAAGATCGAGCAAAAAAACCAAAAAAACACGTTTCTAGTAGGTTTAATAATAAATATAAATTAAAAATTAAAGGGCCCCTTTAAGTTTTAATTTATATTTATTATTTGTTGTCATAGCGGCAACAAAAATACACATTCTGTGAAAGTTTAAACTGTCTACTTATTACGGTTTTTTTTATTTTATAAAACCTCGCCCCACACTAGGAATTGTTCCTGTATCGTGGGTGCGTTCACAAACATGTAAACTCACATACACAAGACACCCAGACCCGGAACAACTATCTGTAGGCCATACAAATATTTGTTCCGTGCGGGGATCGAACCCAATTATGAGATACAGCCCGCTGACAGACAGACGGACGGACGGACAGACAGCGGAGGCTTAGTAATAGGGTTCCGTTGGTTACCCTTCTGGTACGGAACCCTAATAATGGTCCACGACGTGCTACACTACAAGTAACTGTAGGTACAGAGTGTGGATGTGGGTAGTCATATTTTAAATGCTACTTCTGCCCATAGAAATAACGACTTTCTTCAAGGAAGTCATGGTCAATTTCCAAAACAATATTGGGACAAAGTTATCCGTACAAATGTACCTATCATTAAATTATTAGCTGATCAAAATTAGTATGGGGACAATTTTTTTTATTAAATTATTAGCTGATCAAAATTAGTATGGGGACAATTTTTTGTTTATAAAATTATTAGCTGATCAAAATAAGCATGGGGACAATTTTTTTTATTAAATTATTGGCTGATCAAAGTTAGTATGGGGACAATTTTATTTTATTAAATTATTAGCTGATCAAAATTAGTATGGGGACAATTTTTTTTATTAAATCGTTAGCTGGCCAAAATTAGTATGGGGACAATTTCTTTTATTAAATTATTAGCTGATCAAAATTAGTATGGGGACAATTTTTTTTATTAAATTATTAGCTGATCAAAATTAGTATGGGGACAATTTTTTTTTCTTAAATTCGCTATGACTTTCTTGAAGTTCATTTCTATGGGCAGAAGCAGTATAATATATATAAAAATACATATATAGAATGCAAACGCATTTCCGTTACACCCTATATTCATAGACCTCACCTAGAAAAAAAATATATACGGTCGAATTGAGACCCTTTTTCTCGTCGGTTAAAAAAATACAAAAAAAAATGTCGTGTAAAAGTGTAATTTATTAACCAACTTCTTTGCCTATTTACGAGTAGGTACTCATAGGTAGGTGGGTTCTATTTCTACTTTACGATACTGTTTTACACGACTGAGGACCCGAAGGGAGGGTAATGTGTTTATCAGCCTATGTATGTATGTTTGTTCCTTTGTGGCGCTTTTCGAAGAATTATCAAAATCGGCCCACGCGTTTGGTCTCCAAACGCGTGGGCCGATTTTGATAATTCTTACGTCAATGTATTAGTAAAGTTAAGTAAGACAGTAATCAAAATACAATATGGCGACAATCAGACGCCATATTGTGAAAATGAAATAAAATTAAAGTCGATGAACTATTATTAAGTGTGGTATCAAATAAAGGGTTCGAGGAGGCGATTAAAAAAATATAACTCACTAAAATATAGAAAATAAAAATTTAATATTCTCAAATAAAATCAACTATAAAGTTCCAAAGAAGTCACTTTTCAAGCAGTCTGATGCAATTGGTAGCATGAAATCAATAATCGAACGAAAATAACTGCCACCAACTGCAAATCAATTTTTTCTACGTTCGTCCAGCGTACCCTGGAGAAATAGCCCTAGTGCTAAATAGGATACTTTTTATTATGTCCCCATGTACCAATATTCTGTCCAGCTATTCAGAGATTTCTCTTAAACTCGAGCTAACATCAGATATGTCACATGACATATCAAGAATATCCCTCATCGTATCGTCCGCCAACATGTCAGATAAACACTATTAAGGAACAGGACTGCAATCACTAAGTTTGATAGCGAGAAGTGCTGCATTGTCCTAAAGACAATAACGGAGTAAACTCCCTAAACAATGTTTGTATTGATTGATGTTGAAACCCAAAACGTGTCAGTTTGCGTTTGAGTTAGCTGATAGCAGAAACAATGAGTCAGCGATAGTAATGCTACTCGGTCTTCGGTGATTTCATCTGTTTGTGTAGCGCCTTAGTGGCAGTGCTACTTCAAACTTGTAATGTTTCTAATGTGGTATAGATGTATAGGCACACGTATGGTAGCGCTTGTTTTAGCTTCTGGGGCAAATAAACAGAGAGTCGAACAAAGAAAGGCACGTAACTGAAGATAAATACAGTTTCAAATGGAATATTATTGATGTTTATATACTTATAAATCATGCAGGTACTCGTATATTACCACAGCTGAATAAATAAAGGTACTTACGTTTTTTTATGGGGGTGTGAAATCATCCAATGACTTCTCCTGCTTTGGCCATGTTGTGCTTATTTATTGCCTATACTGGCAAAAATATTTATCTAGGTTACGCTAGTATTGGGTCCTTACATATGAAATTGGCGTTTTTTTTTTCACAAATAGAGAACCTCTTCACTTAAAAAAAAAATCCTTATTACTTATAGGTTTATAAAAAAAAATACTTTAAAAATGACACCCCTCTTTTTGTTAGCAGAAATTACCACTAGGTATATTTGTTTTAACTTAGCCAAAACTTATTTTGGTGCTTAATCTAAGTGGCATACGTTATCTTAGTTTTTAAACATTATTGCATAAAAGTTTTAAAACGTAAGTGTTCATAGTTGTTAAATAAATTAAGAAAATGTTAGTATGAAAAAGGAAACTTCTTTATAATTCTCCATACAAAACGCTGATTTCATAGGTGGGAACCTAATACCATATTATCTGTGTCTCATAGTATTCATTCAGCTGCATTACACGGTGAGAATGAAAACCTAACCATAATTAGAAAAGATTTGGCAGATTAAGACTGTAGTTATTGTTACTGACTACCTCTACTGAAGTAGGCGGATAGTAATTACTTAACTCTACTCTATTAACCGCAGTCACCACTTCACCAGTTAAAATAAAACCCTATTACACAAGTGACCCAAAATTACTTTTGGGTCATTTGCAAAGAGAATTAAACCACTTTATCTATCCTATCCTATTACTAATAGTGACTATAAGGCCGGATGAAACACATTCGTTTTTATCACGAAATACCCATGCAACTATTGGTTTTCTGGTGATGGCTACGTAACTTCACATTATGTTGCGTGTTTGAACCCTATAAAATCAAAACCCTAGAAATATTTAGCTAAGACTATTGTTTCATTTTCCAGGTGCTGACAGCTAACATAGGAACCCTACTCGACCTGTACGGCGTGGAGAAGGGCCTGGATCACTTCAAATCCTCTCAGGAGCTGACCTTCGACGAGTTCCGCTACTACCTGCAGCATGAGGTCTTCAGCTCCTTACCGAAGACCACCACCTTGCCAATAGTCAGGGAATATGAAAAGAAGATCAGTGAGGTACGTCTCTATTGTGTGTAATATCACTGACCATAGTTAGGAACAGCCAATGCCATAGCAAATTTTTTGACAGTCTGCTTGGTGATAATGAGGAAGCATAGCTCAGGATGTATTGCTGAAACTGGCTTAGGATTCGTTTAATTTACTTTGAATACAAATAACCCGAATAATAATGCCCGAAAATAACCCAAGAATCATCATCAGCCTTCTAATGTCCCCACTGCTGAGGTACAAGCCTCCTCTCTGTGAGAGGGTGTGGGCCGTAATCCACCACGCGGGCCCAATGCGGCTTGGTGGATGTCAAATGTCTTAGAATTTTTAGTTCTTGGACATGGCGGTTTCCTCACGATGTTTTCCTTCACCGTTTTAAGAGCAGTGATGAAGATATAATTTACACAAAGTAAAGCGCCTGCCTGGGTATGAACTCACGACCTACAACTTGTAAGTCACGGCCGTTACCACTGGGCCACCACTGCCCGAAGAATACCAAACTTAAATGCCAGGGCACATTGCTCGGAGAACAGATGGTGTATGGTACCGAAAAGTTCAGGAGTGGCGACCGCGTACTGAAAGACGCAGCGTTGGAAGACCTTCCACAATCGTAGATCGATGACCTGGTGAGAGTCGCGGGTAGCTGATGGATGCGAGACGCTCAGGTCCGGTCGTTGTGGTGACACTTGGAGGAAACCTATGTTCAGCGGTGGACGTCTTTCGGCTGAAATGGTGATGACTTTAGTCACGACCATCTATTCACATTTGTCTATGCTAACCAGATCCGTTTGCAAATCGTTAATGTGAAACCAAGAGTTTTTAAATTGTCAGTGCCAAGATTTTACACGTTGAAGAAACCGATCTTTAGACTTGAGTGTTGACAGAACTCTCAAGTTACACACAATAAGACGAAGAGCCTAAGTATTTATGCCGCAATTTATTCATTGACCTTTAGAAAATGCGGCAGAGGGAGAGACGCTAACTCTCCGTAATATATACGAAGATGTAGGCGTTCACTTAATATAAATATATTGGATTCGACTTCGACGTTCGACAAAGTCAGGCGAGGGGAAGTTATGGGCATAGAAATAGGCTGCCACACATCAAATCCAATTTACGGTATTCGGCACTGGTTATTTTATTCTTTTCCTTATATTTGCTCAATACTCTTTCGCTCTTTCGTTTCTTGTTTCTCCTACAGTTCAAATATTTTATCCTGCACATGCCTTATCTAACTGAGGTCCAGCCCAGCAATCATTTAGCAATGTTCCAATTACTTTCCAGCAAAGTAATCAAATATACCAATAGGTATCATCCGATTATATTTGTTCCCAACACTTTTGATTAGTGGTCTCCAAATAGAAAGAAAAAAAAGAAAGAAAATACGTTTATTTACGGTAAACATGACGCAAAAGACAGAGAAACACAACAAAAAAAGAAAAGCTGGGGGAAAATATGCGTCACATCCACGCAAAACGGCCATCGCTCAGCTTAGTGCTATGACCGTAATGCGAGACAGAGCCCCAGCGCTGGTTTTCAGCAACAGCCGGCGCTGGCGTCATGACCTACTTTAACTTCATAACTTCACTTCGGATTGTGTGACTGTTCCCCATGGCACGGCTTTCTTAAGGGGGTGTTTCAATTAGTGCTATGGAGTCTATTTGCGATTTCCCGTACTTAGTACTCCAATACCAACCCATATTAGGTCCACGTGGTGGATAATGCCCTAAACCCTCTCACAGAGAGGAGGCCTGTGTCCCAGCAGTGGAAACACGCGGGGCTTCACAGGTTAAAAGGCAAATTGTAAACTTCGTCTCATGAACGGCAAATAAATATGGGTTTTCTTATGACTGTTCGGCACTTTAGTAAACCAATAAATTAGCTCGATTCCTATTACAAAAAGTGGGGTTTTAGGTTAGAAACAGCCAAACAATACATAGGCAATAAGGATAGCATTTACTTAAATTAAATTCGTAATAAACTAATGGATTGGAAGGTCGCAGTCATCGAAGATTAATCATAAGGAAAACTTTAAAATTCTAGTGACAGACGATCCTTTGTAAAAGTGATTAATTATGTGTACCGCGTAAATCTAAGACTAACAATTAGATAAACGATCATGAATCATGAATACAAGAATTTCCTCTAACTTATCTAGGTTTAAGAATAGTTAAGTAGCGCAGAAATGGAGATAGCTCTCATGTACATCATGTTTACCACTTTTTAACCGACTTCCAAAAGGAGGAGGTTATCAATTCGGATGTTTGTATTTTTTTTTTATGTATGTTTTATAACTCCGTCATATGTTGACGGATTTGCAAAATTCTTTTTTTGTTCAAAAGGGGTTTGTTTCGAAATGGTCCCATTTAAATTTCATATAAATCTGATGATGGGTTTCGGAGACAGATAACGGAAGTCTTCAAAAAAGTGACAGCAAATCAACCCTGAATGCTGCGATTGCATGTCTATGATTTGGGGAACCACGACTAAAAAGTGAAAAATAAAAAACTTTTTAAAAAAAGTTTTTTAGAGGTAGGTATTGTGACATTCAAGGAGGTCGTTTGAGATGAAGGCCTTAACAGCAGACAGAATAGGTTTTTGAATTTAGTAATAATTATTTTATTGTTTTGTTGTTTTATGGCATTTCATTGGGAGCCATCGATGTAGACAGTCGCTTTGATTATTATAATATAACGCATCAAGTCTTGCGATCGAGTGTTTCCTTTCGCATAGGTACATCAAATTTATAAGAAACACACACTCTTCAGAAGTACATGCCACTGGGTCTACGCCTTCCAGTTACCATAGTATCTAGTTACGTCAGTTCTTATGAAAGCAAGCTGTAGTGTAGCACAATTCCTTGAAAACATGTCTAAGGAAGGAATAGTGCCTTTGTCACTACAAGGTAGTAAGAAAGAGACCAGACCATGTAGGTATGAAGCTCACCGCTTACCATCAGGTGAGATAGTGGTCAAACGCGTGCCTATCAACAATACAATTTAAAAAAATCTTGAAAATAAACAAAATTATGTGCTTAAAGTTCAGATTCCATCACATCATCATATTTCCTGATTGTTTTTTTTTATATCAGTCTATTGTGTCTGAAGGGATAAGGGATAGGCCTTATCCTTCCAGACACTCTTTTTCTTGCACCACCTTAAACCAGCCTTCTTAGTGCGCCTGTCACCTCCCTCTTTTTTATGTCAATTCCCGCTGAGCCCCGGGCCCACCGCATACGGAGCGCGTCTTTACGACCCTGCTCACAAAGACCTCGCGTCCGCTGGTAAACCGGTTTACCAGCGGGGTCTGACAGCTGGGGCCCACTGTTAAACTGGTTTACCAGGGGAGCTGACAGGTTGTAAATCAGGACCTTGTTTTTTTATTAACTTCAATTAACATATAATTTTTGGTTTATACTAACCTAGTTTTATAAGTTTTACTAACAAAAATATGAATCACGTGTGTTCGATATAAATAAATAAAAAAATAATAAAATAAAAATAAAATGGGTATGCAAGACTGTTATTAGTATAGTAAACATTGTGTAAAAAGAGTATTTTAGCGTACTCTATTAGTATTACAATTTCATCAAGTACACCTAAATAGAGTACAATACTCTATTTTAGAGTACTGTTGCCAACCCTAGCGACACCGTCCATTATCCTGATTGTATAACGAAGATGATGAAATGTCAATATCACCTTTAGTTGGTCTCCTAAACCAATATAAAATTTTAACAAACATAGCAATGTTACGAAATCAGTTACAAAACAATCTGTTAGCTAATGGCTCGTTGTCTATTGTAATATTTCATAACAATGTGCATATTGTCCACAATCTTGCTAAAACTTCTTCTATGGTCTACTAAAACCGGATTTTCACTTGGTTGAACAGCCCGAAAATTTAATAATATGATAGATTTCACAATCAATTTAAGTACTTACTAAATTCAACAGGTTGTAACGTAAAAAAAAAAATTACGTGTAAAAGTGTTATTTTTTTTTTTTTTGATCCGACAGACGTTGTCCTGTCTTAGCTATGAACTGTCACACGCGCGAAGTTTAAATAGTTGTCAAGTTTTCTGAAATTTTCTTAATTTTTCGCGCAACTTTGTTAATTTTTTTCTTTCATACGAACCTTCTCCTGACAATAACAAACAAAACAAAAAAGAATTAGTGAAATCGGTCCAACCGTTTACGCGTGATGCCGTTACGGAAATAGGGATTCATTTTTATATAATATACAGCATGTAAAAAAAAAACCTGTCCGATCCTGAAGGGTATTACTTGGTATTGTACTGCGTACGTAATCATTAGATGGATACGAGATAATTATTTTTCCCCAATGAAAATAATTAATTAAAAAAAGAAGAAAAACTTATCAAAGGCAACACTGCAATGAGCGCTCCACAAAGTGCACCTACAGTATCGTGTCAAACATGCCCCCTGAGCGAGACAGAGTGCCTACAGCGCGGCTAGTGCAGGGAGGTATCGTTTGAAATAAAAATAGGTAAAAATGAAAAGATTTCGCCAGCCGGTGGAGTGTTGTCAACTTACGAAAATTTGCAATATTTAGTGTTAAATTTCGCATATTTTATAAAAATAAAAAATCTATAACTTTTGGTTTTTTTTGTGTTACATTTTTTTACAACTTTTTCTAGTACGTATTTTAAACCAGGAATACACCTGTATTGGATCGGACAGGGTTTTTGTTACATGCTGTATAGATTTACAAAATAAATATCATATTTATCATTACCATCATTACTCACTCAGTCCCTTGCTTTTTTTACGGTAACTCATAGACTGGCTTCTCTATCTCTACCTAATATAAATCAAAGTCGCTTTCCTCGTCTGTCTGCTTCTCTGCTAACTCTTCCTAAACTACGCAATGGATTTTAATGCGGTTTTCAGTCATCGAAATAGCGATAAAAGGCTAATGAATATCTACGAGGTTATATTCGTCGACGAAACGTTTGGTTTTACCGAATTCATTAATGCTATTAGTTAACCCACGAAATGGAAAAAAACAAGTGGAAGTGCCTACGCAGCTATCCGGCGCGTGTCACAATTATGAGGAAAAAATGTAAAATAATAACAACCTTCGTGAGTTGTAATAAGTCTTAAGAACAACAAATAAGCTTTGCGTCAAAATTGAATTTATTGTTCATGCAAAATTTAAGACTTATTTTAATTGACGAAGGTTGTTATTATTTTATGTACCTATTTTTCCGCATAATATTGTGACATACGCCGGATTGCTGCGTGTGCACTTCCACTTGTTTTTCTATTCCGTGAGTTAATCTATGAAATTATACAAGGATTAAGAATAAGTTAAGATAAGATTTATTATAGGTATGTATTTTATTTATTTATTGTATTTTTATTTTTATGTCTGAATTAGTTAGGTTTATAGTCTTTATTTATTTATACACACTGTGTCTACGTCTCATATCCAACTTTCCAGTCGCAGGTCTGCTGGAAGAAATTTCTTTTGAAATAAGCAGCACCTTTGTACTATTCTTTCCGTAATTGTTATTTTTTTTTTTCTCTTGTGTTTTGTATACATAAATAATAAATAAATAAGTATTTGGTAATCTCGAAGAATTGACATATCTAATAATTTGCATAGCCTTTCCGAATGAAAGTAAACGTTTAAAAATCGCTGGAAAAAATAAATATTTCAAATTAATCGACTAAAAGGAAAACAAACCCCCATTTCTAAGTAAAACGAACTGTCTAGAGCAGGCACGAGGCAACCAAACTCCAGCTACAAATGCAGTCGGCGAAACGTACTCAAGTGTCTAGGTTCTCGGCACCGCGACCTCGGTATTGATTTTCGCTAAACTTGTCTGGAGCGTGATATACACCACTATGTCCGTCTGTTGACATAGAAAACACTTGCCCAGCCCACTGCCTCCCTAATGTAGTCGCTCCCCTAGCCACAAAACTAATATGAATCTATTTATCTGTTTGTATAAGTAGAGCAATCGCGTCGGTCATGAAAAATTATGTTCATTATTTATAGGGTAGTTTTCCAAAATTTTCTGGAGGATTTTTCGATGTTGTTTTGATCTCCATATTTATATCTCTTCGTGTTTTGTTACTAAGCAGACTTTTACCAAGTTCGTCGCAATAACGAAGCTGACTTTTAATATTGTTATACAACAACTTAGCATTTTTATGTTATAGAGTTTGAAACTGACCACTGGTTTCGGTGTCCAATATTTTTTGATAATTTAGCTTACGGACTAAATAGAATTATTATGTTTATACCCAGGAAACATATCTCTACTTTAATATAAGAAGTTATGGTTATGGCCTTATTTATAAAAAATTGCAAAATAACTTTAATTTCGGAAGTCGGTGTTTGTATTTTGTTTCTTCGTTATTTGACACCGACTTCTGAAATTAAAGTTATTTTGCAATTTTTAGAAGTCGGTTGCGTTTTTGTAAAAAAGTTTTTAATTTTTATTTTTCACTTTTTTATTTATTTTTTATTTTTGTTGTACACCAGAAGTAAAACTAAATATTAAAGTTATGCCCGAATAGATAACATTAATAACACAGAATTTGAACATTTGGAGACAACCAAAACGTCATCTGTGCATACATATTTTTTGTTTATGTTAATTTTTTCAAAAAGTGCTGAATCAATTTCGATCAAATTTATATGAGACCACCTCTGAAGTATGACCTATCATACAAAAAAGAATCATCAAAATATATTCACAAATGGCGGAGATATCGCGTAACAAACATACAAAAAAAAAAAAAAAACACAGACGAATTGAGAACCTCCTCTTTTTTGAAGTCGGTTAAAAAGGAATTCTCCCACATCTTTTTTTTTTTTTGGAGATTGGGACGTCTTCCAGTAACTTCTCCCGCTCTGGGTGGAGCGGGAGGTCGTGTCAGACTTTAACTGACTAAAGCCCACCCTTGTTCCTTCAGTTGCCTATGCCGAGGGCCACGGTAACTCTCTTTCGAATTTATCCGAGACCCCAGGCAGATCCGCGCCCTTCGTAGTTGTGGCTGACTAACTTGTCCTACAGACAGCTGAATGTGATGGATGAGACGCATGTTGTCTTCAATTTAGAATCTGCTAATCAGTATTTAAACTAAGCATTTAGTTAGCGAGTTTTATAAAAAAGGCTGTAAAGTAGAGTTTGACAAGTACATAACTTCAAATCCTCTATTCAGAAATGTGTGAGCCTACAATTTCGTACTAGAAACGATGGTTGGCAGTATTTTTATGCCTCGCCTTTCTGCCAAGTCTGTGCTTATTGGGGTCACATGGATTGTACGAACAATGCTTATTTTTATGGGTTACCTAGGCATCCCGCCAGCAGTAGCTATTATCTTCACTTAATTTAAAATAACTTACTGAATCAACTTGGCACAATAGTTCTTTGTGCAGCTGTGCAAGTAGGGTTAGTAGGTCGAGATGATCATGCCTATCACATGGTTTGTAATTACATGCAACCTACTGCCACACGAGTAAACAATCGAACGTGCTGTATCGGTTACAGACTTGTTTAAACAATATTATTGAGTAATTGGGTAGCATTATTTCATGGAAACAGCTTAGACTATGAAAGGTTATAGACGCAACGTCATTGGACATTAAATGAAGCAGGATCGTTAAAATGTGTGAGTGACCTTGACGAACATAACGATGACGTTACGGCTTCTCATTTTGTCTGTGTAAGCTTATTTCGCGTGTACAGATACAAGCCGGCTTCTCATTCTGGTACTTCAGATTGCTGGCTTTTGACACTCTGTCTATAACCTTTCATAGTGGGAAACAGTTGTTTTAATTTGTCTTTAACTAACTAACTAACTAAAAGGATGATTACTGAAGAGAGGTTTGCTAATTAACGCAATTTTGTTCAACATTGAGAAAATATAGTGTGTAGGTATTTAATGACCTACTTATTTTTGCATTATGTACACAGAAACCGTTTTCCTTGCTTATTTTACACACGTCATGTCATAATTCTTGCCACCGTGTAAAAGGTCACGTATCTGTAAACATACCAAACCACTCATTATAATTTCTCAATATGGGTGTTATAATTTTGTTGAGAAAAGTTGCAGGTTCAAAGCCTTGCAAATTACGTTGCTGATCCATCGCATCAACTTACCTCATCATATCATCCATCATCATAATTATAAGTCTAATAAGTTCTCACTGCTGGGTACAAACCTTCAGTAAGAGGGAGCGAGCCGTAGGTAACGTAATATACCATGTGGGTCCAGTGTGGTGGAAGTCACGTCTTCTATTTTTACCCGACTGCTCCAAAAGGAGGGTAATGTTTTCGAGAATTTGTCTGTTTCTTTGGTACGCCCTGTAGCCTAAGCGGCTGGATAGATTCTACAACTGAGGTTTTATGAGATAGGACATTACCCTCGAAATAATATAGGCTAGATATGTATATGAATTTTGAAAAAAAAAACAAAGTGGCGACCGCCATTAGCTAAGTGTCTTTTTGTTGCATGTGTCATGGTCGAGTGGGGTATCAAAATAAAGAGCTCAAAAACAGATTCCAAAAATATAAGTCACTAAAATGTATAAAATAAAATGAAAACCAAAAAACTGACTGATTTTTTAACTCCAGGCCCGTCTCCTGGTGACCTTTTCCTACACCGTTTTAAGAACAGTAATGATCAAAAATAGTATCACAAAGTTACTAAAGCACCTGGGTCTAGTTGGGTACGAACCTATGACCTACAACTTGTACACTGTCGGGATCATCATCACTAGGACACTACTGCTTACCTAGGGTGGATAGCAACCCGGGGACTTTAAAATTCATAAACAAGCCGCAAGCGAGCTTGGTGGACCTCTCGCGCCCTGCCCTGGTTCAGGCCATGGTACGGAGCGAGAGGGAATGGGAAGCCGTCTCCTCCTTCTGCGAAGCAGTAATGCTCGCGAAGGCGGAGGCGGGACGCGTGAGGGAGACTCAACAACGGAGTCGCCCTCACGCCCTCAGCAGCAGCCGCCTCAGGAGACGCCTGGGACTTCCAGCGCCGCGAGACGATCTCCGGCCACCGTAGACCCGGGCCTGCGGACGGCGAGTAATGGGTAGCTCGCCGTCCGATCAGCTCCAGGCCCGAGTGTCGACGGCGCGTAGTGTTCCACGCGCGCCTCAAAGAGTTGTCAGCAATAAGGACGGGGCCCGTCATGGCCGATGCCTGCCGGGGAGTTGAGGATAAATTCGAAACAGCGTTACCTCGCCCCTGGACACTCAGGGCAGGAAGGAACAGGGGTGGGTTTTAGTCAGTAAGAGTCTGACACGCCCTTCCGCTCCACCCTAGAGCAGGAGAAGTCATTGGATGATTTCCCACCCCACAAAAAAAAAAAGAAGAAAACGCGAGCTTGGTGACTAGTAGCAGGAGTTTTTGAAAGAGCCACCGCGGCCCTGGCACAGGCAACTGAAGGAATACGGGTGGGTTTTAGTCAGTAATAATCTGGCATGTTCTCCAGCTCAACCAAGAGCGGGAGAAGTCACTATATGACATCATACCCTCCAAAAAATTAAGATGTGGCAGAATTTCGGATAGAAAATATCAGTGTTTAAACTTAACACATGATTACTTTTATTATAAATTAAGGCCATAACTCTTATATGTAATGGGTGATTCATTCGGAGTTACTTTTTCCAAAACTAAAAAAAATATGAATAAAACAAATTTATCGGGTAATCTTTATTATAATACAAAAGAACCATTCCTTACATTTACTTTTTAAAGATTATTTCTTTCAAATGTTGTCCGTAACTGCTATTACGAAGCCGGCCAGAACGTCACTGTCAATGGTGACCGTTATCGTACCATGATAACGGACTATTTGTTTCCTGAAATTGAAGCCCGTCATCTTCAAAACTTTTGGTACCAACAAGACGGCGCCACTTGCCACACAGCACGTGAAACCATGGCTTTGTTGCGAGAAAAATTTGGTGAACAGTTAATTTCACGTTTCGGACCAGTCAGTTGGCCGCCTAGATCCTGTGATATCACACCCTTAGACTTTTTTCTGTGGGGTTATGTAAAGTCCAAAGTTTATATGGATAAGCCGCGTACGATTGATCAACTGGAAGCCAACATTACTCGCGTTATTCGCCAAATACCACTGGAAATGCTCGGTCGGGTCATCGAAAACTGGAACTCCAGAATGGACCACCTTAATAGCAGTTACGGACAACATTTGAAAGAAATAATCTTTAAAAAGTAAATGTAAGGAATGGTTCTTTTGTATTATAATAAAGATTACCCGATAAATTTGTTTTATTCATATTTTTTTTAGTTTTGGAAAAAGTAACTCCAAATGAATCACCCGTTATTAAAGTAGAGATAGACAATAGGGATATGTTTGATTTCCCACCCTCAAAAAAAATTTTACAGCTTGGTGACTAATGCATTGTGTATGCAGTGCGTGTAATAGGTACGAGAATAGGCTTTTGCCCTGCGATGGGACAGTTACTGGCTGGTATTATTAATAAATGTTTCATATAGAAAATGATCTTATTTTGCAATATGATACTCATTGTTGTTTATTCCATTACCAGGTGTGCTGGCTGGTCTGTCGGAAGAATCTACTAGGCCGCGACCCGGGCGTGTTCGGCGATGACTCCGTGTTCAAACTGTTCCGGATCTTCTGCCTTCTCGGGGACCTGGTGCAGGATGCCGATGACTCCAAACATTATGTGGTAAGGCACTATTCGTCTGGTATTTTCTTGTAGATATTTTGCTTAGGCATCAAGAAATAGCTCCTCTCTGTCATGGACCTCCACCAAACAAGAGAGCTTAACCGTACGGGCAAGAAGCAAAACTTTGGTTGTTGGACTCTGAGTCACCGTGACTAGGAGTTTTTTGAGTCCCCGTATAGAGAGGAATACAGAAAAGAAGCCATGGAAGGTACTGCAGACAGGAAGTGTTCACCGCCAATAATAAGAATTCTGGAGATTTAGTTTTAGGTTAAAACTCCAGGGTAGCCCGCGTAATTCAAATTTTCTTACGTTTTTTGCAATTTGCAGGTCAGTGTCAGGTTGGATGTTGGTCAAAATATGATTCGCGGCCGTAGCATGTACATACTTACAGAATTATCAATACAACTCTTTCATTTAGTATTAAGTCTACCTTTGTACTTTTGTTGCATGAAGTGTAAATAAATAAATAAATGATGCCAAATGTCATGATTGCATTAAATACTTACATTTGACATCAATTCTAACTGAAAGAGTTGTATTGATGATTTTAATGATTATAATACTATAAACACATACTTGCTACGGCCGCGAATCAAATTTTGACCAAGAAACCTGACACGGACCTGCAAATTGCAAAAAACTTAAGAGTATTTGAATTTCGCGGGCTACCCTAAAGCTTTCAGCTTTCACAACAACTCACACACACACACACACACACACACACACACACACACACACACACACAGCTTTCAAAACTTTACGGTACTAAATATGAAAATTAAACATCACCACCCGAACAGAGGTATAATATAAATTTTATACGTGTAATAAAATTTCGTCATATTTTTTTTACGTAGCGAAAGCAAAGTCAAATATCCTGCACACAAGTTGACCATGCACTGTCATAAATGTTATTAATAAAGAAATAAGGGCACCACTTGTTTAATTCAATTCGATCGAAAATTAAGCCGTAATTATTAATCTTAAAAAGTTAATAGTAAAGAAATATTATTTTTAAACAAGCTTTAAATTCATACAGAAAAATTCTAGTCTGTGCTGGTGACGAAGAGTTCCTCTATCTATCTGCCTAGCCTTTTCCCAACTATCTTGGGGTCGGCTTCCAGTCTAACCAGATGCAGTTGAATACCAGTATTTTACATGGAGTGACTGCCTATCTAACCTCCACAACCCAGTAACTGGGTAATACGAAACCCCTTGGTAAGACTGGTTGTCAGACTTTCGAGCTTCTGACGACCCGTAACGACTTTTTTTTTTTATTGGGACAAGCCCGCCACACTATTCCCAAACCACTGTAACTTCTGTAAGCCAGAATCAACAGTGGCGACCACCAGAAAAACGCCGAGGCAATGAAGCTCGACGAGTCCCAGAGAAACGATTAAACTGTCTTGGGTCCCGCAACGAAATTAATCAGAAAAGACAGCGGAGGAGTAAGAAAAACATAATTTCCACTTCCCTCCTAATCAAGCGGGAGACAGAACAAAACTAGGCCATTAGGCACAAAAGGGGTTTTTTACAACTGGGGTAACCCCAGTTGCCAAGCACCACTGGTTAAAAACACTAATATTAATGGGTCCTAAAATTGTGAGCTGTTACACTTGATTCCAATAATAGGTATGGCAAAAACGCTTGAACGCACGGAAATTCGTTCTAGTTTCCACAAGGTCCGTGTAATAGACAACTCCAGACGTAGGCTGATGAATACTATCCAACATAATATTGCGCTCAGCCTGCCAAAGAGTACACTCCCACAGGATATGATGTGCGGATTGTTCGTAAGACCCGTAACGACTGTCAAAGATCCACGATTGAGCCGGGACCAACGGCTTAACGTGCTTTCCGAGTCACGGAAGAGTCTCGGTATGTAAAGATGGTCAACCATCCATGGACCAACCCCGGCAAGCGTGGTTTAACCTGATGGATCAACCCGTGCCATTGTTATGACTTTAGCCACGAGCTCCTCCTGTTGAAGAGTTCCTCTATCTAGGAACTAATCATAAAAATCGATTCAGGTCATGCTACCATAAAAATGCATTGTCCTTGGAACTGAACCAACATGTAGAAATTCAACTCCATTGAATAATAAGATGAACTGCAGTTCACTGCAGTTCTAATTCAGCTTGCAAGTTTTGACCCAAACAAACAAACATTGAATTTATCTATAAGCTTCTAAAATAAAAGTAAGTAAGTAAGGACTAGTAAGGAGTTCATTGTTATCAACACATTTTAATGTTACCCATCATTTACTTCATGTGCTGGCCACATGTTCCACTGTAACGTTGAAACTATGGGTATCGTCCTTAGTAGAGATTAGCGGGTTGTGACTCCATCCATTGTAATTCTTTTTATATTTATTAATGTATAAGAACTTAAGGGCTGGCTTTTTCCTTGGACAGAGAATAAGCATTGCAATACAACGTGGCAATGCCGCCAGCCTTTTGGGCACATTACCAGCCGACAGCGATGTGGAGGAATTTTTCGACGCCATATTTTAGATTACTTTTAGTTTTAGTTGGGTATTTGTTTTTTTTTTTGTGTTCATATAGTTAAAGTTAGATAGGTATATTTTTGTATTATTACAAATTTAATTAGTTATTAGATAATATTTAAGTAAATTTATTTGTACCTAATTAAGTTAGATATTAGAGAAACAATAAGGCACCTGAGATACAGGTTTATACCTAGTTCAAGTTGAATCCAATTTTGGAAAGTTTACCTCTAGTTTAAGCCCTTCGTTTATAAATATCTACATAGATTAAATAATTCAATAAACAAATTCAAATTAAAAATCCATAAAATGACTATGCTGTTGTTACCTACTTAAAAATAAGAGGTCAATCACGACGAATCTATTTAAACACCATTTTGATGTATCAAGTAGTCGTTAAGGTGCTATTAGCTGCCAACGACCTTGAGTGGTTAGCTTGCGTGTTCTGCGCTGAGCTCACGTAACGCGTCGTATGTCCACCCAGTAATAGGGCTCGCCCATCAAGGAGCGCTGTCCGAAATTAGACGCATTATTAATTTATTACACACTAGCGACCCGCCCCAGCTTCGCTCGGGTACAAATTATAAATATAAACCTTCCTCTTTAATCACTCTATCTATTAAAAAAAACCGCATCAAAATCCGTTGCGTAGTTATAAAGATTTAAGCATACATAGGGATATAGGGACAGAGAAAGCGACTTTGTTTTATACTATGTAGTGATAGTGATAAAACAACAAGTATTAAACTAAAACACTGAGACTAACTTATAAATAATTAAATGATCTTTAAAATGGTGAAGGTTTCATAAAAATACGCTTTATAGTTTTTGCGTTATTCTCAATTTTTTAGCCGAGTTAGACATAACTTTACAAATTAATTACACTGTGTTATAAAAATATTATTTCAAATATTCTGAGATCAAATTACGACGGAAATTGTCTAGAGTAACATATATTTATTTCAAAGAAATAACACAAGTCGTTTAGATGTGATGTTCAATTAAAACCATTAAAAGTCGCCTTAATAGCCTTTTAATAATCCTCCTGACCGAGTTTCTATCACGGTGGTCAATCTCATTGGTGATTAGCCAAGTTATAGGTACACAGGAGATATCATAGTGCAGAAGCGTGTGCGCAAACACAGGTGCACTCTTTGTTCCTTTACTCTTAGGGTCAACTCACACCAAAAGAGCGTCGAAGCGCAGCGCAGTCTCTTTTGGTGTGAGTTGACCCTTAAAGTCTGACGGGACGGCTTTCTCTCCTCGATCGTGTCGATCGAGGAGAGATCAGTCTCTTTGCGTGGGACCAACTACGAGTAGTACATATAGGTAGTAGATTTTAGTAAAGTGGGCAAAGATTGCCATTGCAGTTGAGGCAGGATTCTATCAGCGATAATGTTTGTCAAATATACAAAATATTCAGGACTGACTACGAGATATTTTTGACAGTCAATGTTCATTTTGGACTTCTTATAAATCGTTAACGCCAAAAAAATGATTATGGGATTAGAATTCGTACCTTCTTCGGGACTGCAAAAATGTCGCTGTCGCTTAACCAGTGTGACCGCTGCCTTAAAGCCACTGTATATTGTTTCACAAATAGGTCATTCACACTTCTTGTATAGTATGTACCTACTCATTCATTACTCTCATTTCAAGACAGATTCCTTCTCATGATCACACAGATGTTAACAGAGTTCTAATCTAATTAACTTGAATGCTATAAAAACTTTTTTACAAAAAAATACAACCGACTTCGTCGGTGTTTCTTGTTTTCGTGACTTCCGAAATTAAGGTTATTTTACATTTTTTCGAAGTCGGTTCCATTCTTGTATTTATTTGTATAATTTTGTTATTTTTCACTTTTTAGTTGTTGTAAGTATAACTAAAACTAAATATGCCCGAATTTATAGCCCCAAAAACATGGAAATTTGAACCTAATTGGTGAAATTAGGGCGTATCAGGATTAACAATACAAATCTGTGTCCCCTTCAGAGCGTATCAGCGTGATGTTATATTATGAAGTGGTATAAACAATAAACAGATATGCGATTGCAGCAATTCCGGAAGATTTACTATCATTTATTGAAGAGTTACATTGTGTATCTCCGACGTTGTTCATCAGATCTTCACCAAATTTAAATGTGACCATTTGGGAAATATACCCCTTTCAAACAAAAAAAGAATTTTTCAAATCGGTCCACGCGTCTTCGAGTAATTGGGGAACATACATAAAAAATAAAACATTGCGATGAATTGTTAACCTCCTCCTTTTTGAAGTTCGGTTAAAAATCAATTTCATGATCAAATTATGTTCTTGTGTGAGGCACAAATAAAAATGTTTCTTTCTTTCTTTCAATTTTAACTGATTTCTATTCAGAATGTTCTCCAGACTTTTACTTATTTTTAACAGACAGCCTTCGGTATTAGACTTTCATGTAGGTAGCCTCCCACACAAGTATTATATAAAATGTGACATTATCAATCTTTTAACAGGCAAGCACTTAAGCGCTAATTAGAATCACGACAGTCTCTTACGTATACTCGGTATTGACATTTATTTATGGCTTATCTGATTCTGATGAGTTATATTTTTAGATAATAACTTTTCAACGACACACATTACAAAAAAATACGATAAATGGCTTAGTCATAGAAATCCAAAAATAAATTAGAATTGGGAGAGATAGAGATCCAAGGGTAGTACAGGGTAGGGGCATGTATTTTTTTTTTTGTTACGAAAACAAAATGAGGACGATATAGTGCGATCAATGTCGCGTGACGAAAAAAATTTACCACTTTTTACCTAGAAGTGACGTGACATGTATTTTTTAACCGACTTCAAAAAAAGGAGGAGGTTCTCAATTCGACTGTATTTTTTTTTTTTTTTGTTTGCCCGCCGATTTCTCCGTCAGTTGTGGAGCGATTTTCAAAATTCTTTTTTTATCCGAAAGAATATACTCCCGAGGTGGTCCCATATACATTTTATCGAAATTGTTTTAGAGCTTTTTGAGAAACTGAACAAAAACGAAAAATACGTTTACCTCGATGACGTTTTGGTGTTCTCCAAATGTTTAAATTCCACGTTCCATGTTACCCAATAACATGTTTTTAGTTCTGTGGTATAACAAGTAAAAAGTGAAAAATAAAAAAACTTTTTTACAAAAAAAAACAACCGACTTCAAAAAAAAATACACTAAAAATGAAAAAATAACTTTAATTTCGGAAGTCGGTGTCAAATAACGAAGAAGTAAAATACAAACACCGACTTCCGAAATTAAAGTTATTTTTTCATTTTTAGTGTATTTTTTTTGGAAGTCGGTTGTTATTGTACTCGGAAACCATCCCTATTAGAGAGGATTGTTTGAAACTCTACTCTTCGTCATACCGAGACTTTGCAGCTTGTTTAATTTAGCCTAGAGCTCAGTGCGCTAATTACTAAGTCAAGCTTTGCTAATTAGTAGAGCACTTCATAATAGACTAGTTCGAGAACGTGAGCAAGTATAATACTAAGCAAGTATAAGCTCTCTTAACTTTATGTCTCTATTATTACGGGTTCCGCATATGTACCTAAGTATGCTCTAAACCCCTTTTTAATCGACTTCGTAAAAGGACGAGGTTCTATGTTCGGCTGTGTGTATGTTTTTTTTTTTAAGGTCCGCCCATTTCTCTGTCAATTGAAGGCCGATTTTCAAAATTCTTTTTTTATCCGATATAATATACTCCCGAGGTGACGTTTTGGTGTTCTCCAATTACGACTATGTTTAGATGCCACGTTCCATGTTATTGGGGTTAAAAACCCCTGAGGTATAACAACTAAAAAGTGAAAAATAAAATACAAAATAAAACAACCGACTTCCAAAAAAAAATACACTAAATTTAAAAAATAACTTTAAATTCGGAAGTCGGTGTCAAATAACGAAGAAATAAAATACAAACACCGACCGAAAGTTATTTTTAATTTTTAGTGTATTTCTTTTTTGGAAGTCGGTTGTTTTTTTTTGTAAACAATTTTTTTTTTAAATCAACGTGCAGAAAAGTTGCAACCAGTACCTATGCTATAAACTTTTCATCCACCATAATATATACTTTGTGGGGTTTATGTTTAGGATAACTCGTATATCAATAAGGGAGATAGCTTTCGACGTCGGAGTTTAGTATAGAGAATTAGTCAACTTTCTCTAAATGTCTTAAAAACATGGGTAGACTTATTTATAAAACAAATACCATGTGATTAACTAATTACTTTAAACAGTACTTAATAGTTTCTTATTTCAACATTTTCTACCTGAAAGAAGGGTAGATGTGGATGGTAAAGTACCTCCTGACTAATCATTTAAAGGAGGTTTATCACATGGACAGCTGAATTGAAAAAAACTTTTTTACAAAAAAAACAACCGACTTCCAAAAATAATACACTAAAAACTTAAAAATAACTTTAATTTCGGAAGTCGGTGTTTGTATTTTATTTCTTCGATATTTGACACCGACTGCCGAAATTAAAGTTATTTTTAAATTTTTAGTGTATTTATTTTGAAAATCGGTCCATAACTGACGGAGAAATGCGCGGACATAAATAAAAAAAAAAAAAACATACAGTCGAACATAGAACCTCCTCCTTTTTCGAAAGTCGGTTAAAAATGAGACGTATGCTGACATGAATTTAAATCAACCTGCCTAGCCTTCTCCCAACTATCTTGGGGTCGGCTTCCAGTCTAACTGGATGCAGCTGAATACCAGTATTTTACTTGGAGCAACTGCGTATCTGACCTCCACAACTCAGTTACTGGATAATATGATACTGTAGGACCCCAAGGCACCCTGCAGGGATCCTGGGACGTTCTTCGTAGCTCCGGGGGATGTCACGTAGCTTGGCGACTGCGAGAGGACTGTACGAAAAGGGATACTGGCTACCGGCGAATAAGGGAAAGGGCTGAGGGTGATTTCAATTATATATTTATTAATTAGGCAAAATCATCACATCGGTGCCCACTTGATGGGGCTCAACTTCTTTATCCCTGACACAAACGTCAAGCCTACACTTTCTAAATTCAAACGGCTCTCCAATACTCTTACTTGCCAGTTAAAGGCAGACCCGCTAAAAATAGGCTGTGACTATAATCGTCACAATACGTACCCCTTGGTAAGACTAGTTGTCAGACTTTCGGGCTTCTGACAACCCGTAACGACTGTCAAAGATCCACGATTGACAGCTGGGACCAACGGTTTAACGTGCTTTCCGAGACACGGAGGAGTCTCGGTATGTAAAGATGGTCACCCATCCATGGATCAACCCCGGCAAGCGTAGCTAAACCTGACGGATCGACCCGTGCGGCTGTTATTACTTTAGCCACGAGCTATACGTATAACTGTATTGAAACTAATAGTGAGTTTTATAAATACTAATAGTAGGTATAGATTCACAGATTCCGGATACCTATCACAAAAAGGAGAATTAATTTCGTTCGTGTGTAGTTTTCAATTCCGCAATACCAAAGTTTCATAACGCTTGTCATTTAGGAACACTTGTTGGGTAACTTTTACACTTTCACTTCTTTTCAGACTGTTTGTCAAGTCTAGTGTGTATTTTGAAACGAAAAATAAACTTATCTTAATTCTTTTAAAATTGAATCCGCGGACGTTCCACTTATCCAAATTATACCTATTATGAAACTAAAATGATTGGCAACTGCATGTATTTACGGAAATTACCCATACAGCAGGTGTATTCGTTCACCCCGTGAGTCGTCGGCGCGTAGTGTTCCACGCGCGCCTCAATGAGATGTCAGCCACCACTGAAGGGGCCCATCATGGCCGGTGCCTGCATGCCAAGGGGTAGCGGATAAATTCGTAACAAAGTTACCGCTCCCCTGGGCACTCAGGCAAGTAAGAAACAGGGGTAGGTTTTAGTCAGTAAGAGTCTGACACGCCCTCCCGCTCCACCCAGAGCGGGAGAAGTCGTAGGATGATTTCCCACTGTCCAAAAAAAAAAGGTGTATAGGGAACGTGCACGGCGTTGTCTGTGCCATCTAGTGGAGAAAATTTGAAACTTTTACCCATTAAAAACTTGTCATTGACATTTCCGTGCCTTATACGTAAACACAAATGCATCATGCACACATGCATCACGCATACCGTAGACTGACATCTAGTGAGTGAAATCCGCAACTTTTACTGTATAAATACTTGACATTGACATTTATGTGGCGCCATCTATAGTTCCTGCACGTTCCCTATACGCTCATTCAGTTGACATCAATTTGATATGCACTATGCAGTTCACACATTGCTGCTTTGCTCGGTGGACATCGATTATACCTAATAGGCACTACGTAGTACATGTTTGTTTTCCTATACGTCAAAGCAGCAATGTACAGCATAGTGCCTATCAAATTGATGTCGACTGAGTTAGCGAATACACCTGAAGGACTCAAAAATAAGCTGGGGTGCCCTATTCGTTATATCGTGTAGATTAGATGATATTTTTATTATTATTATTGAGTGTCTCACGTTTGACCACTATTCCACCTGATGGTTAGTGATGATGTTGTCGACGATGGAACACGCTTACCTAAAATAGAAGTAACCTATTCATTCTTGACTTAAAGACCCCCAGGTTGTAGCTATCAGGAAACACAGACTCTGGCAGGGAATTCCACTCCTTAGCTGGTTGACAGTAACTTGGTTGAAGTAAAGAACTATATCGTGTGCATTCTTGCAACCCAAGGTTCTGTACTCAGCCCTCTGTTGTATTCAAATTTTCAGAAACAAAAATTTCTTTCGATCAGGTGGTGCTCCAACCTTCAGAAGCGGGAATAGTAGCAGAGCAACTAGTCCACTGCCTCGGCCTCCGCTGGGACATGGCCGACTGGGAAGCCCTGGGCTCCTCGATAGGCCACTTCAAGTGGGCCGCCTTCCTCGCCGTGCTTGAAGCTAAATACTGTGGAGATCAGCAACTACATTCAGAGGCACTCGTCGAAGCCGTCGATGAGATATACGATGGCTTCATAGAGGATATTATTAAGAAGGTAAACAGACTCAATGACGACCAAAAACAAAGTATCCCAAACTCAACTCACGCATTTATTTCAAATAAACCAAATAATTTCAAATAAATAAATAAATTGTCAAGAAGCCAGCCAGTCAGAAAGATGAAGTTAATTGCATATTCCAAACCCTAGTTCCCTATGGAGAAGAACGTGCAAGAAACTCAATGGACACTTGTTATACCTTCGTATACATTTTATTTCTTTAAATGTTCGCCAACTCCAGTCTTGAAATAACACAATAACTGTCCAGTATCTAGTGTGACATTATAAAGTGTGAAAACACTATCGAACTTCATAGATCATTATAATTTTTTCGGAGATTATTCTTCAAATACAACAACTCTCCCCAGGGCTACCTATTCAAACGTGGCTACCTCCTGCCAACCATGCGCGAGTACTGGTGCGTCCTGCAGCCGTGCGCGCTCACCTACTACAAGAGCTCCTCGCAGAAGGAGCAGTGCGGCCGCGTCGTCATCGACGAGTACTGCTCCGTGGAGGCCGCCATCGGGGAGGGCAAGATACAGAGGTTCCAGCTCATCACACCTGATAGGACGTTTGAATTCGGCACTCAGGATCACAAGTAAGTTTAGCTGCGCCGTATCTTCTAAGCCCAAAATAGTATGTGGTGCGTGTTCCTTACTGTGCCCATTTATGGACCAAAATTACTGACAAGTGCAGTTACTTGTTTATTTGTAGCAATTTGGCTTTAGAGAGCGGCTACTTTAAAAAGAACTTGCTAAGTTGGATTACTTCTGCCATGTTGTCTGAGAACCGCTGCTCTTTTAAAAATATTTTCTGCAAGAATAGCCTTACTTTCTTTAAATCCAATAAGTTTAAATGATTTTTTTTTACTAACAAGTTGTAGACCCTCGTCATAAGTGTAATGGAAAATACTCATGACAACAAAGCATACTAGCCCTAATTCAACTGTCCTACCATTTGCCTTCTGGGAGATCAGTTCGATGGTATCATAACATAACATTGTTACCGGAATATTAAGTCGGCCAAATTTCAGCTCTATGGGAAAGCATGTAGTCGTCAAATGGTTTGCAAATTTTGAAGCGGACAACTAACATAATGTTACGTTACGTCAAAAACTATCGTTACGTCGACCGTATTACACTGGAACGTTCGAGAATGTGGTCGAAGTTTCCAGAAGTTTCCACTACGTTCGAGAACATTCCATTGTGGTACTGTGTAGAAGTTCATAGATGTTTCTAGAATATTCCACTATAGGATAGTTCGACAATGTTCTGGAAACTTCTATGGCTGTATAAATAGGCCGGTCGAGCGGCGAGTGAGTCAGTCTGTTTTCGACTACGGATGCGATAACGAAGAGAATTGCAGGATTCGCCACAGTTCACTGCCTGACGTCGCTTGTAGCACTGCTCGCCACGTCAGGTAGATTCGTACGAACCTACCCTCGCTCGGTACCTCTTTTTATCGTCGTGAGTGCGGACCCCGGTTCGTATTTGCGGCGGTATTGGGGGGTACCTCGAGAAATTTGACGTCCATCTTGCAAGAAGTTGTAACGGTTGCGAAGAATTTTGAAAAGTTACGAAGACACCACCATGGCAGGGAAGAAGAAAGGCTCCAAAGGCTCCCGCTCATCCAAGCGCAGCTCCACCGGGTCCCCGGAGGATCAGCAGACGCCAGCCACTTCAGCGACGGAACCGACACCGCGTCCGTCAACTGAAAATGCGCCCATCACACCCGAGAAAGCCGCGGAAATAAGGCGCGTTATATACGCGCTTGAAAAACTGAACGCCACCAATTCCCCCGAAGCCGAAAAAGCGGAGAGGTCGGCCATGATCGACCACCTTTACCGGCAACTTGACGAGGCCGCCGCCGCACAAGAGTCGCCTGACGCGTCCGAGACACGCGCCCCACACCCGCGAGTTTCGCGCCCCCCCGCCGGAGACGGTCCGCGGACGACGGAGACGACGCCTAGTTCGTCGCCGGACCGTGGCGCTCCCACAGAAGACTTCGTCTATGTGAAGCCCACGGGTAGGCCACGACCGAAACCCCGTGGCGCCATCTCGCGCCCCGAGCATCCACGAGACCCGCGACGCCGCCGAGATACGCTCGAAGCACGCGCCCCTGCTGAGCTGCGCGCCCTGGTTTTCGCGCCCTGCGCGCCCGAGAGCGCGCCCGCGAACGCGCCGCGTACTTACAGCGCCGCGCCAAAGGAGTCCACCGCCTCAACATCGCGGTCACGGCCAGAGATGGCCCTACTATCGCCGACGCCGCCGAAATGCGCGGCCCAAGACTCCCCCGCCATGATGATGTCGGCATGTTTCTCTCCGCAGGAGTCGGACATGTCGGCATCGGAATATGAAATAGAGGCGGAAGAAGCAGACCACCGACCGACGTCCAACCAGGGGCGTAGCCAGGAGGCGAACCAGGGGCGTAGCCAGGTGCGCCCCCAACGACGTCCCAGAAGCCCGGAAGACGATGACGCCTTGGAAGAGGCGAAGAGGCGCCCGCAGCAGTATACGCCGCCCTCTGCGGCCGCCACCGCATCGGGCCCCACGATAATGAAGAAGAAGCCGCGCTACCCTCCGCTGGTGGTGGAGAAACTGCCGGACTGGCAGGTTCATTTCAAGGCCTTGCACGACCTCCTGGGCCGCCCGCCGACTGCCCGCCCGTACCAGGCGGGGATTCGTTTCCTGCCCAGGGACGAGGGGGAGTATCGGGTGGTCCAGCGATACTTGTGCGGGCTGGAGAAAGAGACCGGCCTGTCTTGGTTTGCATACTCACCGCCGGCGGAGCGAAAATTCAAGGTGGCCATCCGAGGGCTGCCGGTAGACACCGACCCGGAGGCCATTATGGAAGAGCTCAAGCGACTCGACTACGACCCTGAATACGTGCGGGGTATCAGGGGTCGTCAGGGTCGCCCAGGCTGCATCTTTTACGCAGTCCTCAACGCACAAAGGGATGTCCGTCGTATATACGACACGAATACCTTCCTGATGATGGGGGGGGTACGGATAGAGGCATGGAGGGGGAAGCGGGGGCCGGCGCAATGCCACCGCTGCCAACAATTCCGGCACTCCTCCCATCAGTGCCACCGACCGCTCGCTTGTGTGCGATGCGGAGAGGGGCACGCCGCACGTGACTGTCCCCGGCCCCGCTCGGAGCCGGCAACGTGTGCCAACTGCGGGGGGCCGCACCCAGCGTCCCACCGAGAGTGCCCGGCCTTCAGGAGAGAGGCCATAAATAGACGTGCGGGCACCGTCGCCCTCACGGCCAGCAGGACGACCCGGCCGACCAAGGCCGCCACCAACGCAGAAGACCACGAGGCCCAGGGCGCCACCCTGATGGCGGTGGCCAACGAGCCCTCAACGAAAGGAGCAGCCCCCGCGAAGAAGAGGAGGAGAAAGCGCGGTAGCAGAAAGGGGAAGGTGCCCCCTCCTCCCCACACCAACCAGGAAGACACCGCTCGGGTGCCCCAACCCCGAGCCACACGACTTGCCCAGGCGCCAACCCAGGCGTGGGCAATAAAGCGGACCGCAGCCCAGGCCGCGGCTGCCGCCGACGCCACGGCGCAGCGCGGAGGGCGGAACGACGACGCCACCACCACCGAGACCAGAGCCGCCGATCTGCTGATGGGGGCTGTAAGAGCCCTGCGGCAGGGAGGTGAGCCTCTCAACCTGCGGGAGGTCATCCAAAGCGTCGTCCAGGCGCTGCTCCTGCTTCTGACACCCGAGTAGGTCGCTTACACCTACACGCGGCCTACTCATACAGTGACACTCATCACAGTACATACACTGTGACGCGGCGTGTGCTAAGTTAATATAGGCACGCCGCGGAACGAATGCAGACACGCATGACTCCACACGCACGTGAACTCTCGCACTATTGGGCGCGGCCAGTCCGTGTACAATAGTGCTTACATGGACGGTGTTACTCACACAATACCGTCCACACATACGCTGACGGCCCTTGGCCCGGACCGCGACCAAGTGGGACGGGCCGGGGTCACACACCATGCCGTGGGCTTGCTGTAAGCCGGCAGTTCAGTCGCTGGCGCCATCCGCTGGGCCTCCCACAGGGAACTGTGGGTCTCACCCGGTGGTGGTAGACCGCCTAGCTGCCGCGATTACCCCCGCGAGCCTGCGGCATTACACTTAGCAAAACACAGGGCGATTGCTAAGGGAATCTCGGCAGGCGTTACAACACAGCGCTAGCCTAGGAGGTTCTCGTAGTCAGTCGCCCACATTCTTCAAGCCGATTTAGGCACCCCAGTGAAGCGCCCGTTTTTGCGGGCGCCCACAGAACCCGCGGCAAGAGGGCATAGCCCTGAGGCCGCCCGCCGCGTTCCCTTGCGGGAACGCAGCGACGACCCCACGACACGACGAGTGAGTCAGTCTGTTTTCGACTACGGATGCGATAACGAAGAGAATTGCAATTATTAGCGAATTACTGTTTGTGTAAATAAGTTGTTGAGTTAATAAAGGATATTTGGTTAATTAAAATAAATAAATAAATAAGCCATATATTTCTTGCTTTTACAAAGTTTTAAAAAAATAGTAAATATAAATGTATGTATTAATAGTTGGGTTGTAAATTAAAAAAAGTATTGTAATTAAAAAAGTTATTTAGATTTAGTTAGCAAGAACCCCGGAATGGGTAAAGGCCGCCTCCATAGATGCCCAGGTGTCTCTATCTTGTGCTACGTCTATCCAGTTTGGGCCAGCTGTCCGTCTGAGGTCGTCTTCCCATCTGGTTGGTGGTCTCCCTCGACTTCTCTTACCCGCTGGGCCGGTCCACGCTGTTACTCTCGTAGTCCATCTCTGGTCTGTATATCTCGCGACATGGCCAGCCCATTTCCATTTTAGTTTTAGTGCATAAGTTAAGGCGTCAGTCGCATTAGTGGTTTTTCTTATCTTAGTATGTCATACCCTATCTACCTTCCTTATGTTGAGCATACTCCTCTCTAGCCCCCTTTGACAGGTCCTGATTTTATTTGTTTCTTTAGAGGAGAACTTCCACGTCTGGCACCCATACGTCAGGCATGGTAAGAGACTAGAGTTCTTGAGGTTTGGTTAATTAATAGGTGTAAAATAATTTATCCCATACCTAGCTCGTAACTGGACTACTAGACTACTACTGGACTACTTTTATTACATTGGGTTTACATGTAAAAATAATTGTATGTGTTGTACTAAACATAAGAACAACGCAAGTTAAACGAAGGCTTGTAAAAACAAAGTATTGGTCTCCATTACTCAATAGGAGTCGTCTGCAATGGATATCGTCGCTGCGTCAAGCGGCGGCTGTATCAGGTGGAGTGGAGGGCTACCAGCGCCGAGCGCGCGCGGTGAGGCGCGGGGCGGGCGCGCGGCGCGAGCGCGAGGTGCGAGAGACGCGCGCGAGGCTGCAGCACGAGGTCAAGGCGCGCCTGGCTGCTGAGGCACAGGCACAGGTACGCAACCTTACTTTTTTACCTTTATTTGTTCCGCCTGTGCTACCACGTGCTGCAGTATGCTGCCGCATGCGAACGCGCGCTGTCGAATTCCGCAGACAAAAAGGCGATCGCACGCGTCAGCATGCTGCAGCATGGGTGGCATCAAAGAGAATATATTTTCGGTGGCATACTGCCGCGTTCTTTCATTATCAGTTTAGTTTCAAGCGCGAGATGGATAGGACCACGGAAGAGAGAGCAGTGATTCTAGCATGTATTTTGCAAGAAATGCAAAATCAAAATAATAAAAAGATTCGTCAGTCATTGTTATTTCCATCCGTACGGCATGAATGAACAGGCTGCACTGAGCTGACGAGCGGCCGCGTGCGCCATTGTACGATAGAGTAAGACAGCATGCGATAGCAAGTGATCGGCGGTGAAAGGATGCGTTAGCATGCTATCGCGGGCTTCAGCGTTCCGGAGTCTCCCTGCCGACCATTGCATTTTGTCCGTGATGCCGATCGCCTCGAGGATTCCGCCGCGTGCTATCGCATTATGCTTTCTGTCTCGGTCTAGCAAATGGCAGTTCTAAGCGACAGAAAGAGAAAGGGCGACGGAAAAAGGCGATTCCGTGCTGCCAGATGAGGTTCAACCCTTACTAACCATTCCTTTTCAGTAGCGTCCATTGACTCTTCTTCTTCTTCTTCTTCGTTTCGCGGTACTTTTACATTTTGACACCATTGACTGATGGGATAAGAAACCTTTCTTATGGGCCTACCTCCCCATTAGTGGCGCCCTCATTAAATAAAAATCGTAGCAAAGCGTAGAAAATAAAGATAAAAGAATCCTATGTTGCGTTTGTTACACATAAGATAAGGTATTTTTACGTTGCTAAAACAGGACTCAGTGTTTCGTAGCAAGTGTCAAAAACGGCCGTTTTTGGTAGTTTTGCATACTACTTTGGATACGAAACTCTTTGAGTCATGCTTCCACATTGTAAAAATACCTTATCCTCTTTGTAACAAACGCAACAGGATTCTTTAATCTTTATTTTCTACGCTTTGCTACGATTTTTTATTTAATGAGGGCGCCACTTGGCGGCTATATACACCTTAACCATCAGTCAAGCCCCCTTCTAATGAAGCTATAAATACATTGATAACGAGATGACAAAAACACAAAAAGAGCAGGATTAAAAGAAATTGACAACAAAACTAGACTTAACAGGACAGAATACTCTAAATGGAGCTAGAGACAGGAAAACAATGACCAGTTTTCAACAAAATCGGCTAAAAATAACAATCATCTTCCTGCCCTTATCCCATGTTACTTGGGGTCGGCGCAACACGATTTTTTCTTCCATTCTGTCCTGTCAGCCGTCACGCTATCACTAACTCCCTTTTCTTTAATATCACTCCTCACACAATACATCTATCTTTTCTTTGGCCTCCTTCTCCTTCTACATCCATCCACATTTATATTCATAACTCTTTTGGTTACATATGTTTCATCCCTCCTCTTCACATGACCATACCAGGATAAACGGTTCCCTTTCAACTTTTCTGTGACTGGCGCAACTTTTAAACTACCTTTACTCATTTCTCATTTTATCCATTCTCGTTACTCCACACATCCATCTCAACATCTCATCTCCGCCACATGCAATCTTTTTTCATCCGTCTTTTTCACAGCCCAACATTCTGTCGGACAATATTATAAGAATTTAAATTTTCACAGAAATTTAACTACCGTTTTTGCCAAAAACTTGAAGATGAAACTGACCATTTGATTCAAATGTTGATTCTTACTCACATACATATTTCGCTAAAAAGACGATCATCAGAAGCCATTTATAATGATAAAAATACTTTGTTTCAGGAATTAGTGGAATTAGCACAGCAAGACAATAAGAAATTAGAAGAATTGAAACACGCACAAGTAGAACTTGAAAAGCTTTTACAAGAAGAAACGCAAGCTAAAAAAGACGAAGAAATTGTTAGAGCATTACAAGCCAGGTAAGCAGAACTAACATTTAAAATCTAGAAAAAAAATCACTACAGCAATTTATATAAGATGACTTTTATTTCGCCAGAGTATTAGCAGAAGAATGGGAGAGGCGAGAGGAATTAGAAAGACTTCAAGAGGAACAGAACAAAATGCTAGAGGAAGAAAGATTGAAACGTCAACAGTTTGAAATGTTGCAAGCTGAGAAGGAAACTCAGTTCAAAGGTATTTATCTATCCATATTTATATAAGGTCTTGGTTAGATGACACTAAAGTTTTCTTGCGGTCACCGCGCGATGTCGACGCAGTTACCGCTCTTCACGGTATGTTTGGTGAATGAGGATCTAGACCAGGGGTTCCCTAACTTATTTATTACCCGCACCCTTTCTAAAAGGCAAAAGTGTCCACGCCCCCTTGTCCAGATATTACATAAATAATAATGATTTTTGAACACTTTTTCGTAAATGTTCTCAGTATCTCATAAACCTATTAGTATGTATACTCGTATGTATGTTACCAAGTTTGTATGAAATACGTAGGGCGTAAACGCGGGTAATGTGTAAACAAGGTCCTTAGCCACTAGTCACCCACGCCCCAATTTGCGAGTCTCTGCGCCCCCCCCCCCTCCGCCCACTTTGAAAACCCCTGATCTAGACACACGGCAGTGAGTCAGTCAAGTACAGAAGCTCTTACCATTCACGAAGTATGTAATAACATCTGAAAATAACCATGTATTCCTTTCACTGACTCACTTATCAAAGGTTTAGACTACTTCCAAGTGACTTATGAAGTTGAAAATTGGTTTAGGTTATTGGTCGAAAATATAGGAAAATAAAAAAAATCATCACAGGGTTAGTTTAGAAGACAAAGTTATTAATCCGGCTACCATATAACATTTTATATGGAACTGTTAAATAAAATAACTTTGTATTGCTATTGAACGATTTTACTCTAAATAACAGAAATCGTGCTTTTGATCATAATATTGGTGTCGGTGGCGACTCTGATGTAAGCCGGACTTGGAACCGAGAAACAATAAGAGATGCTAGGCAAAAAGTAATGATATCCCACCAAAAACGTAAATATAAAACACACAACTACACTCACTGTATACCAATTTCTCTCGAAGTTCCTCGAACATTTTAGGTAAGCGTGAATATCTCATTATTACAGAAGCAGAAAAACGCCTGAAAGAGCTAGAAGAAGAGAAACAACGGCTGGATGCTGAACTGAAGGCAGCTCAACATAAAATATCTAAGACTGAACATACGGCGCAGGCGCTGCAGGTACAACTTAGAGTAAGTAACTATTTTACTATATGGATATTATACAAAAAAAATATTTCTCTAAAAGTCGACGTGTTAAGACATAAAACATTAATATTCGTCACCAATTTTGTAATTAAAGACAAAAGACTAGTATTTATATATGTAGTAGATATACTTATAAATTATTTTATCCGTTTTATGTTATCTCTCTCTATCACTGAAAGGCCTACTGGGTGAAAACTCAACTTTGAGATAGACAGCCTTAGTACATGATCTGTATTATCACTATCATACGTTGTTTTGGGTACAATAAAGAATTAAAACTATCCTTTTTTTCCAGGACCTGAACCCTGTCCTCCGTAACGGCGAGCGAGCACGTCGTGCTCTCTCCTTCGTCCCCACCACCAAGAGCTCATCCGACACGCTCATAGACCTCAGAGCCATACGCCATCTCAAGATACTCGACGACGAAGATAAATTATGATCTGATGATTAGAAAAATTACTTACCAATTTAAAATCGTGCAGCATTATTATAATCTACCCTCTTATAAAAGCGCTTGGGAAAGAGATGAAACAATATTTATTAAGCATTTTGTACTCATACACCAATAATTATGAAAATTTATAGAAAGACTTACGAGCGACGTTTAATCAAATGCAAGTTGATATTATCTATTGTCCCCTTAAAATTTTCTTTTTATATTCGATGTCTATATTCTAGTAAATATGTAATTTTGATCTAATGAGGTTATAAAAACGATAAATTGTTATATTATTTGTAGGTACGTGTTATATAGTAAATGGAAGTTTAGAATTTTTGTGCGTATGTGGATGACGTACTTACTTCGTCTACTAGAATGTACACCTCTCTTGAATACGTTGTTGTTATACCCATCATGAACACAAAAAACATACTTAATATTAATATATCATGTATCATCAATAGCGTATATATCTTTATATATTTTTTTTATAAAATAATTGTATTCCTAAGAAATAATTGAAGCAAACCTTCTAATTAAGTAAAAATAAAATGTATGTCTTGCTTACTGAGAGACCTTTTTATTTCCCACAAAAAACTAATATAAATAAAACTATAATTAAAAAAGAAACAATTTGAAAACGTTGCGACCATTTGATTAACCGACCTACCCTTTATTGTAACAGTTATTTCTTCTTCTTCCCCTTTGCTGGGTCTGCCGGGGCTGCAGCAGCTTGAATTTTCTTCAATAATTTTCTCAACTGTAATAAAGGAATAGGAATCAGGATAGGAATAATAGGGAGTGTCAATTCTATAGAAAGGGTTGAGTAAAATATCTCGCTATAGAATTTGAATTTTAAATCCGCTTATCAGTGTTGGTCGGCGGAGTGGGAATCATTGAAACAGGCGCGATCTCGGTAAAATGAAGCTGAGAATTTTATTGTAGTAGACTATCTCAGCGAAGCTTGCCGAGAAGGCTGACTCGAGACATTTATTGCCAAATACTGCAAAACTTTAGATTGTGTTACATCAGCATTCTAATGAGAAAAAAAAAGTATTCTGTATCTAACTATGACATGTATCCGACTGAAGGACTTGTATAGAAATGAATAAAAATTATTAAAAAAAAAACATGTTCGGCGAGTTTTATATAAAATATATAAAGCTATTTAAATAAAGGAGTGGGTATGAGGATGAATAGGTATTTATGGAAAAATTATTAGGTTCGAGCATAAAATTAAATTTTGATCCGTGATAGTTTCTTTATTACGCTTTCTTCTTTCCTTTCTTGGCCTTTCCTTTTAGCTGCATGAACAAAAAAAAATATCATCAAAAACATTAATCCATAACAAGTAATTTTAATCGAAGAGCTGGAGTGACATAATGGTGAATATTTTACTACGTGTCGTCATTCCTATAGGAACTTTGTTCAGTATTAAGTTAACAGAAGTAATATATTTGTAATGTAGGTACAGTTTATTTTGGAAATCACTAATATCAGGGAAAGAAATCATCGTGGAGAAACCTGCAGTTAAAGTTAGAATTTCTGAAATTACGTACATCGTACAGAAGAGTCCTTTTAAATATATTATTCAAGTGAAAAGTCTAAGATCAATTGAATGTCATACCTTCTTCTTCTCCACGCGATTGGCCAGGACATTTCTCCAGGCAGTCTGAATGACCCTCGCGCAGTGGTCCATCAGGAACTTGTTCATTTTGTCCGTCATCTCCTGGTGGTATTCCGCTTCTCGCTCCTCCATCAGCGGGATGTAGTCGATGTCTTGTACCGCTAACTTTTTCTGTTAGTATAATTGTTTGCATGACATTTTGTGTGTTCACATTTTTTGAAGTTAGAATTTCTTTATTCCTAAATAAGAGCAAATTTCTTCAATTTGCTACAACCTTGCGCTGTAGGTTCCTATCAATAGAACTGTATACTCAATATTCAAATGTTCAAATATTATATTTTATAGTTATTTCCCTATACACACACACAGAGAGAACAAATATATTAAAGACTAGTGACAGGTGCATTGTCTCTAACTCATCTAACTCCTGTCCGAGTTATAGACAATGCACCTGTCACTAGTATATACTTCTACTAATATTATAAAGAGGTAAAGTTTGTAACATTATAGAGGGTAATCTTTGGATCTGCTGAACCGATTTTGAAAATTATTATCAACAGAAAGCCACGTTATTTGTGAGTGTCATAGGCTATAAATGTTTGAAATCCACGCGGGTGAAGTCGCGGGCGAAGTGCTTGTCTTTAATATCTTTGTTCTGTAACTTAATAATCATGAAACATCACCTCTAATTCCTCACACTGTTCCGTTTCATCTTCATACTTCTGCGTGAATTCGTCCAGCTCCACTTGCTTGTCATTCATCTCGACGTCGTACTTCTGCAGCCATGACAGCAGCTGCGTCTCCACTTTAAACCTGTTGTAATCAAAACTATGAAGTTCTACTAATTGAAGAAAAGTAGTTGGATGAATAATTGACAATAATAATAAATAGATCGTTAGGTTGATAGGTTATTATTTGCTGTTGTTAATGTATTAAATGAAAATACACAAAAAAAAAAAAATATATATACCTATACGGTCGAATTGAGAACCTCCTCCTTTTTTTTTCGTCGGTTAAAAAGTAAGATTTCTCAATTGATTTTCTAAACCCCATAGGAAATAGCCCTGCTTGTTACAAGACTACGCGAAATCATTATATTTACGATATTGGTTTTATTTCAATGCTGCTTCAAGAGTAGTAATTTTATTTGAGTAAAATAATCGAAGTAAGAAGAGCCTGTTACATGGGTATGTATGAGTTATATAGACGAAGCTCTTCGAATCCTGACCTTTTTGACGTTCTTTAACAGCTGCCGACTGTACCAACTTTAGTATCAAGAGTCGAATCGTTGAACAGTTGAATCGTTTCTCCGGGACTTGTCGAGCTTCATTGTCTCAGCGCTTTTCTGGAGATCGACACTGTGGATTCTGACTCTTAGGAGTTGCAGTGGTTGGGAATACTGTGGCGGGCTTTACTATCAAGAGCGAAGGGTTTTTTAATTTACCTGCGCGCCCTCTGATTTTTCTCCTCAATGAGGTGCTGCCTCAACAAGTTTTCGTACGCCTCTCGGCTCTCCACTTCCTCTTCCTTTAACATCTCATTCTTAACAGCGTGACTTCGAGTCGCCAGCACCATTTGACGCTCAGAGTCCAAGCTAAACAATTATTACGCTATATGTAAGTACATTTAATTGGCCATCAACATCGTCCTACTGATGACGTACACTGCTGGAAAAAAGCCTCCCGAAACATGGCTAGGCACATAAATCGCTATGGCTACTTTTTGCATCTAACAGATTTCCGCTACCTGCACATTGTTATCGGACGACCTTATGGAGGTGATACTGGACGGGGACGCAACGTAGGTCGTTGCGGGTTCTCTGTTGTGTTACCTAACTTTTTTATTCATTATCTAAAGTGCCATAATTTTTTTTTGTCCTAATAGTCATTTGTCCGAATGATAACTCGCCCGAACTATCACATGCCATAAAATTGAAATCCCTAAATTCATAATGCTCTAAATCCGTTTGTCATAAATATTGCAAACAATAATAATTATACAAAAGACTTAAAACCGTTTTCAATAAAAGTTCTACGTCCTAAATTGAAATTAAATAATGGTCATTTATCCTAATAATATTATTAAAACTTTGTATAACAAAACTATGAACTTCTCAGGCGTTACGTAGACAGGAGTTATATGTAATACGAGTTATAGAGCTATTCTATCATGAAATTAGCTTAGAATTGGTCTACAAATTATAAATGAATTAATGTATCTACGTGTATGTAATATTATCTAATTTGTTTTTGTCTTACAATTGTTTATTATTTTACCAAATCCAACTGATACAATACATTAATTAATTCATTAAACAATATTACAATGTAAAATTCACAAATTTATCTTACGTTAGTACTAGTTAATATCTTACATTTAGTTATTCCGAACTCACTAGCCATATATAAGCCATCAAAGGCATCTGTGGTTTGTAGCTTGAGCTTTGGTATAAATATTTTGATCACTAATAAAAAAAAACATAAATAGTAAAGATGCACAAGCAATAAATGGCTTTTGTCACGGCTCCGGCGCCGCGTGTATTTATAAAACAGTTGATTGTGAACATGTGGTTTTTATTTCCCTATAAGAAGCATGCAAACAAGCATACACCATGCATGTAGCAAGCAAGCAGCAAGCAAGTGAGCTTGCAAGCAAGCACGCAGCATGCAAGCAAACAAGCGACATGCAGCATGCAAGCAAGCATCCAGAATGCAAGCAGACATGCAACATTTAGCATTCATGCATGCACGCAGCAAACAAGTGAGCATGCAGCAAGTAAGTGAGCACGCAAGCAAGCATGAAGCATGCAAGCAAACAAGCAACATGCAGCATGCAAGCAAGCATCCAGAATGCAAACCATCATGCAACATGTAGCATGCAAGCAAGCATGCAGCATGCATATCACGGCTCCGGCGCTGCGAGGCTCCGGCGGTCCCACGCGAGCTTATCGTCGCAGATACGTGCTCCTCAACTCGCGGGCCGCCTCGCCCCTCCGCGCCTACGCGATTCTAAATTACACTCTAGGGGTAGGGCAGACAAGACTGCGTGAAGTCGGATTTACAGCGATTCCTTTCTGTCACTAAAACCCTAAGTTTTAGCAAATGTTTTAGGACTAACAATTTTTATTATAAATGAACATTCGGAATAATACACATTATATGATACTGTTACGTCGTACGTATTACACTGGAACGTTCGAGAATGTAGTCGAAGTTTCCAGAAGTTTCCACTATGTTCGAGAACATTCCATTGTGGTACTATGTGGCAGTTCATAGATGTTTCTAGAATATTCCAGTATAGGATAGTTCGACGATGTTCTAGAAACTTCCATGACTGTATAAATAGGCCGGACGGCGGGCGAGTGAGTCAGTCTGTTTTCGACTACGGATGCGAACGGAAGCGAATACAAGCGAGAGAATAGTGATTATTAGCGATTTAGTGTTTGTGTAAATAAGTTGTTGAGTTAATAAAGAATATTTGGTTAATTAATTGGTGTAAAATAATTTATCCCATACCCAGCTCGTAACAAATTGGTGTCAGAAGTGAGGGATAAATTATGCCAATTTTTCCAAAGGACGACACGGAATGTATTCGTACAAGGAGTCAACGGCAGCAAGACATGGATCAGAGGCGGTTTGGAGATTCCCCGATACAGACGCCGGGTGGTGCTCAGCCTGCGACAGAGCCAGTCGCTGGCCCATGTGGAGTTTCTTCTAGACTTGTCTGCGCTAATGGTGCTGTTGCAGGAACAGGCTCGTCGTCAAGAGGAGCAGGCCCGCCGCCAAGAAGAGTAGGCCCGTCGGTTGGAAGAGAAGCTTCAACAAGATAAAGAGGAGCAGGCCCGCCACCAAGAAGAGCAGGCCCGCCGCCAAGAAGAGCAGTCCCGCCGCCAAGAAGAACAGGCCTGTCGGATGGAAGAGAAGCTTCAACAAGATAAAGAGGAGCAGGCTCGCCACCAAGAAGAGCAGATGCTCCTCATACAAGGCCTTCATTCAACACTTGGCAAGGAGCTCCAGGTGATGAAGGAGCAGGTTCACCAGTATGAGAATCGTATCTCAGAAGCTGAAGTTCAGATTGCTGGGGTGAAGAGACCTTTAGGTGAACTTAGGGCTGGAGACGAGGTTGTGCCTTCAGTGGTTGCTGCACCTTCGGCACGTGGATTTAAGGTGCCGTCATTCGACGGAACATCTTCATGGTCGGCCTACAAAATTCAATTTGAAGCCGTTATGAAGGCGAATGGGTGGACCAAAGAGCAAGCTATGACCGCGCTAACCTTAGGCCTCCGAGACCAGGCCCTAACCATACTTGAGGCTCTTGGCAAGGATGTGACCTATGAGCAGCTGCTGGAAGCCTTAGAGTCCAGATATGGTGACGCGCACTTGGAGCACGTATTTCGCGCTAAGTTAAGAGATCGTGTTCAACGTAGTGCCAAGAACCTACAGCAGTGGGCCTTGGAAGTTGAAAAGTTGGTTCGGAAGGCATACCAGTCTGCCCCTGCACTCATCAATGGCAATCTGGTACAGGCGTTCATCGACGGAATACGTGACTTGGAAGTTAGAGCCGCTGTAAGACTTGGGCATCATGAAACACTGAAGGACGCCTTGGCCCATGCCTTGGAAGTAGAGGCAGTGAGGCAAGACCATCGAACACACCGTATCAGGGAGGTTGTGGTATCACCTGTACGCGATCGTCCGCAAGGGTATAGCCCTAGGTGTTACACTTGTGGAGAAAGGGGTCATCTTCGGTCAAGCTGTCCAAAGCGAAGCACACTGAGAGAAAATCAATCCCAGCAAGATAGGGCGACTGATACGACTGCCCAGCAACAGCAGAGAAACGAGTAAACGCCAGGACTGAGGGGCGGGTGCTGGCTGGTATTCAAAGAGCCCCGAGGATCTCGATCTCACAGGCCCATGACGGAAACAGCCTGATCATCAAAGGCGAAGTCAACGGAAAACCATGCAAATTGACATTGGATACTGGAGCTTCTCACACGGTCGTCAATTCTCATCTAGCAAGTCGGTTCCTTGGGGACTTCTTCAATAACCACGACCGTATACAATTACTGACAGCTACCGGTCAGCACATAATCGTCCGAGGCAGAAAGGAGGTGAAGTTAAAATTAGGTAACAAAATCTATCGGCATAATGTCATCGTGGCCGACATAGTGGACGATTGTATCCTGGGATTAGACTTCATGCGGAAACATCGTTGTGAGATCGACGTTGATCAAGGAGTATTGAAGTGTGGTACAGAGGAAATCTTCATGGAAGGTGTACCATCAAGAAAAGTGTTCCGCTTGAAATTTGACGTGTCAACACTTTTGGAAAACTGCGATTTAACGGAAGTAGAAATGGATAAGGCTAAGAAGATGTTACTTCAGTACGCCGACTCTTTCTCTACAAATGATGCTGACATAGAAAGAACAGGACTAGTTCAGCACAAAATTAATACTGGCATCGAGTTACCAATCCGTCAACGACCAAGAAGATTGCCGGTTGCACGTGAAAAGGAAGTGGAAATGATGATTGAGGGTATGGTGAAGGATGGTGTTATAGAGCCTTCATCGAGTCCATGGTGTTCTCCTGTGGTCCTGGTGAAGAAAAAGGACGGCAACACACGCTTTTGTGTGGACTATCGACGATTGAATGACGTCACGAAAAAGGACAGTTACCCACTGCCTAGGATCAACGACACATTGGATACACTGAGTGGAATGAGGTGTTTCACCACGCTAGACCTGAAAAGTGGCTACTGGCAAGTGGAAATAGACCCTAAGGATAAGGAGAAAACTGCATTCTCAACAGGAAAGGGGCTATGGCAGTTTAAAGTTATGCCATTCGGATTGTGCAATGCTCCTGCGACATTTGAAAGGCTAATGGAGCAAGTACTTGCTGGATTGATCGGAGACGCATGTCTTGTCTATTTAGATGACATCATTATCGTGGGCCGTACATTTGAAGATCATCTTCAAAACCTCAATCGAGTGTTGTCAAAAATCCGGACGGCAAATCTTAAGTTAAGTCCGAAAAAGTGCTTATTTTTCAGACGACAAGTGAACTTTTTAGGACACATAGTTTCGGAGGAAGGTGTTCAGACAGATCCGGAGAAAATCGTCGCCGTCAAGGATTGGCCAGTTCCGAAAGACAAGACGCAGGTCAGAGCATTTCTGAATTGTGCTCCTACTATCGACGGTTTGTCAAAAATTTTGCCGACATTGCAAAACCTCTACACAAACTCACTGAGGAAAAGCAGCAATTCTGTTGGGACGAGAACTGTAACATCGCATTTCAGGAATTAAAGAAACGTCTGTGCAATACACCTATTCTGGGATATCCTGACACTGAAAATGACTTCATAGTTGACACAGACGCAAGTAATACTGGAATTGGAGGCGTGTTGTCTCAACGGAAAGGAAACCAAGAAGTTGTTATAGCTTACTACAGCAAATCTTTATCCAAACCGGAAAGAAATTACTGCGTTACGAAGATAGCTACTCGCCGTAGTAAGGACATTGCAGCACTTCAGTAAATATTTGCTTGGACGGAAATTCCAATTGCGAACTGACCATGCTGCATTAAAGTGGTTATTGCAATTCAAGAATCCAGAAGGACAAGTGGCAAGATGGATCGACCTACTACAAGAGTTTGACTTCGTTACTGAACATCGTAGTGGGAGAACTCATGGTAACGCAGATGCACTGTCTAGAAGACCTTGCCCAGAAGATTGTAAGCACTGTACCAAGCAAGAGACTAAGAAAGTAGTGCCCGTGAGGATGCTAAGAGTGGATCTTAGTAATGAATGGAAGGAAACCCTACAACTTGCTCAGCAAAATGACACGGACCTCAAACCGATCTTCGACTGGATTAAAGCTGGTGCTCCTAAACCCAAGTGGAGTGATGTTGCGGCGTTGAGTTCAACCACGATAAGTTATTGGCCACAATGGAACAGCTTGGTTATCCAGGATGAAGTCTTGTGCCGTAAATGGGAAAACGCTCGAGGAGACAACTGTCATCTACAAATTGTTGTCCCCAAAGCCAAAGTACCGGATGTTTTACGGCTATACCATGATGGATGTTCAGGAGGACATATGGGGGTAAAAAGAACTTTACTGAAGATACGAGAGCGATTTTACTGGATCCATTGTCGAGAGGATGTTGAGGACTGGTGTCGCAAATGTACCAGTTGTGCGGCTGTGAAAGGACCTCAGACACGCAGCAGAGGTGCTTTAAAAGTATACAACGTGGGAGCCCTCTGGGAACGGATAGCACTAGACGTTGCAGGACCATTTCCGGAAAGTGAAAACGGAAACAAGTACTTTATGGTTGTCATGGATTACTTCACAAAGTGGCCAGAAGTCTTCGCCATTCCCAACCAAGAAGCAACAACAGTCGCAGATAAATTGGTTGAGGAAGTCTTCTGTCGTTTTGGAGTACCCTTGGAAATTCACAGTGACCAAGGGAGGAATTTTGAATCACAAGTTTTCCAGGAGACTTGTCGACTGATGGGTACTCACAAGACCTAAACCACTTCTTACCATCCGCAATCTGATGGAACGGTAGAACGTTTCAACCAAACGTTGGACAGATATCTGGCAAAAGTTGTAGAAAGCAGGCAAAGGGATTGGGACAAGCACATACAGCCATTTCTTCTGTCCTACCGTAGTGCAGGTCACGAAAGTACGACTGTGACACCAGCCTTCGCGAACTTTGGAAGGGTTGCCTGCAGATTTAATCACCGGAACCCCTCCTGATGCCCCACGCAGTGTAACCGATTATGCGAATGACTTGCGTAACAAGTTGAATGATGTATATGAGCATATCAGACAATCCGGCCAACAAATGGAATGGAATGGAATGGAAATAAGATGAAGACCCGATACGACCGGAAGGCAAACAATAGAGGTTTTGACGAGGGTTCCAGTGAACCACACCAGTGTGTGGTTGCATAACCCAGCGCGCAGCAAAGGAAAGTCTCCTAAATTGCAAGCAAAATGGGATGGACCATACCGAATCGTGACCAGGATCAACGATGTCACCTACCGAATACAGAAGGGTCCACGAGGTGCGCCTAAGATTGTCCATGTAGACCGTTTGGTGCGATACTACGGGACTAATGATGCTCCGGACAAGCATGTCTAAGGAGGGGGCAGTGTTACGTCGTACGTATTACACTGGAACGTTCGAGAATGTAGTCGAAGTTTCCAGAAGTTTCCGCTATGTTCGAGAACATTCCATTGTGGTACTGTGTGGAAGTTCATAGATGTTTCTAGAATATTCCAGTATAGGATAATTCGACAATGTTCTAGAAACTTCCATGACTGTATAAATAGGCCGGACGGCGGGCGAGTGAGTCAGTCTGTTTTCGACTACGGATGCGAACGGAAGCGAATACAAGCGATTACGAAGAGAATAGTGATTATTAGCGATTTAGTGTTTGTGTAAATAAGTTGTTGAGTTAATAAAGAATATTTGGTTAATTAATTGGTGTAAAATAATTTATCCCCTACCCAGCTCGTAACAATACAATACTTAGGACATATGACTTATTTCATTCAAAATTAGGAGATTGAATTATTTATTTATATAGTACTCGATATTCTGACAGAATAGTTTTAGAAGTAAAAATAATTATGTAAAACAAAATTTCTAATTTTTGAACATTATGGTTACTGAAGTTTATAGCAAACGTGTTATGGATAATGATTTTCGGGCAAACAATTTTAGGAGAAGAAAAGTACCGTCGTTGCATCTTCTGGTGCACGGTCACCACTCAAGGAAATTTTGGCCCCGTCAACTATTCGTTATTTAAGAAATTACGCGATGCTGTGGTTATAAGAATATCTACGAAACTCCAAGGCACATCTTACATTTTCTTCTTGAGCTTGACAGTAGCTTCGTGGTTGAGCAGCATAAGTTCATGCTCCAACTTGGCGATGATCTCCGTCTTCATCGCCATGGTCCGATCGAAGCGTTCCATCTCGTCTTTCAAAGTCGTCGAACTTTCTGAGAAATTAAACCGTTATCGTTAGGAAATATGGTGGTTACCGAACCTGGCAAAAATTCTAATCCATAGAAGTAACAAAACATAAGAAGCTAGGTAGGTATTACTCTATATTTTATTCAATTTCCAATATTCATAGGGTCGAGATTTAATGTTTTGTAAAAGTTATAATTGAAATGCTACAATACATTCGAAATGACTCCTTAGTTCCTTTACAGAGATGAAGAATGAAGGAAGAAGATGTGTTTTTACTGCGAAGTGAATTTCTGATATGATTCCACCAAAGAAATTTTCTCTGTACCTGTGATACGCGCTAGAAGATGTTCATTAGAAGCTTCTAACTTTCTAGTATTAATCTTGGCACTTAGTTCCTCTGCTGCCGTGGTTTCCATCTGCTTCACCATCTGATCTCGAAAATGCTCCATTTCCAAGAGAAAGTCAAAACCAGGTGGCATTAGCTTAGCCTAGAAAGAATAACTTTATTAGACGGCATTTTAAAAGATGTCTATTTTAAGCACTGAGACTATTCAAACTCAAGAGTGCAAGCACCTTGCCTAATGACTTTAATAGCAATCAACAAGATATCTATTAGTTACTAGCAACCCGCCTCAACTTCATAAATCACCCTGTCTATTGGTGAAAACCGCATGAAAATTGGTTCAGCAGTTTATGACTTTATTTTATAATATACTGTAGTGTAGTAGGTATAGCGAACAAAACGTTTTGAGATAAGTATTACCTCTGTAATCAAGCATGTCAAACTTACATCGTTATCCTCGAGGGAGCCTCTCATCTGAAATCAACAAGCAAAATCATCCCACAAGTTTGTAGTAAAGTAAACTACGCCAGTATCAACATAATTACTAGTTCCCGCCAGATTGAAAGGAAAGCTGACCAACTTCCAAGAATCCTACACAAATCTTGATCTACCAAGTATAGGTCTTCCTTTCTTCTTCCAAATTAAAAGGGAAACCGAGTATCCTTCTAATCAAAAAATTATTTGAATTTATAACACCTACCTTATTTTTTGGGGTGGGAGATCATCCAATGACATCTCCCGCTCTGGGTGGAGCGGGAGGACTTGTCAGACTCTTACTGACTAAAACCCACCCCTGTTCCCTCCTTCCCTGAGTGCCCAGGGGAGCAGTAACTCTGTTACGAATTTATCCGCTATCCCTGGGCATAAAATGTGGAACGCTTCACGATTTTGCGTGTCATCTTTGCGCAGGAGCCATGGTAATCTTCTCTGTATCGTTCCAATTTTAGTATATCGGGTGTAAAAAGACAGTTTCCGAAGCCGAAAGCCACATATTCTACCCGTTATTTTGATATTTTTTTTCCACTAGACCATACCTGGGAATCCACTGGTTCTGGAGATATTGAAGGTCAAAGTCGCAATTTTTTTTTTACTTTGTTACGAAAATGAATTCAGTGTTATTATTAAACTTTTTTCCAAACAAACATTATCTAAATTATCGATTTCTTTTTTCGAAATTACGCATTTGCAGTTACAAAACGCAATGAATATCAAACGTATCTGACAAGTACCTACGTGGCTTAGAGCAAAGGTTTAACTCCACTAGCCTGGGTTCACGTGACATTGCGCATAATATTTATATTTTTTTCATACCTAAAAATTAAAGTCGTTTCCCAGCAATATTTTTTGCGCTAGTAACTGCTTTGTTAGACGTACAGTATGCGTAGTTGACGGCTATGTGAAGTGTCTTTTTACACCCTGTATGTACTGCCAAGCAACTACCATAACACCTACCTTGGCGATCATTTCATCAATTTTGGGTCTGAGCTCAGGATAGCTGTTCATGATGTACAGAAGGTGCCCCAGCTCAGGGTTCAGGCGACTTTTCAACGATAAGTCACCCTGGAAATTGAGTTGAGATTTAGGTGTACATAACTCTAATATAGTTGATGTAAACAATATCCCTTTTCTTACGGAGTTTATTCCTAAATCTCTTGCGTGTCTGGCGCCCAGCCCATGTGCGGTAAACAATTAAAAATGTATTGTGTCTGCTAACTAAACACGCGTCGGGTTAAGGAGTTAACAGCATCGCAAGAAGCTAACAACTTTGCTTTGAGTTAACAACTTTGACAACTCAAGCCCAAAACATAGTTCCCTGGAACGTTCTAGAAATATAATGCTCTGCAAACCCTGACCGGACTTAAGCATAGCCCCATAAGTTAACTTAAATAAAATAATAATCTATTTATTTCAGAAATAAATTCCATATCCATACAAAATTGTTAGTATCACAACAACTTACCAACTATGTTAGTAGGTACACAAATACAAATACAAAGATGTTAGTAACATAAAAACTTGACAGATAAGTTAGTAAACATTAACAGTAACAGGGGCATGTAGCTTGCTTAAGTAAATGACAAAAAACTTTTTTACAAAAAAAACAACTGACTTCCAAAAAAAAAAATACACTAAAAATTAAAAAATAACTTTAATTTCGGAAGTCGGTGTTTGTATTTTATTTCTTCGATATTTGACACCGACTGCCGAAATTAAAGTTATTTTTTTCATTTTTAGTGTATTTTTTTTTTGAAAGTCGGTTGTTTTTTTTGTAAAAAAGTTTTTTATTTTTCGCTTTTTAGTTGTTATACCCCAGAACTACAAACCCCAATAACATGGAACGTGGAATTTAAACATTTGGAGAACACAAAAACGTCGTCAAGATATGCGTATTTTTCGTTTTTGTTCAGTTTCTCAAAAAGCGCTAAAGCGATATCGATAAATTTAATATGGGACCTCACCTCGGGAGTATATTCTTTCGGATAAAAAAAGAATTTTGAAAATCGGTCCACAAATGACGGAGAAATGCGCGGACATACATAAAAAAAAAAAAAAACACAATCCAGCTTGTTGGCAATGACACTCAGGTGACTGTTGGTACCGGCACGCACCCTGTGCAACAAGGATGTTGCTCGCTTGCGCCTGATTGCAGCGAAGCTGTCAGTCTGGGCGTCCGCGAACATCCCTGAGGCACTACAGAAGCGTGGCAGCCACAACAGCATCCTGAATGGATTGTTGTACTGGACGCGAAGAGCATTAACGGCTTTTTGAGTGTAGTTAGTCCAGAGGCTACACGTGTAAAACACGAACGCGAACGTGTAAGCTAAAAACTTACAGCTTTCAAATCCTCCATAACCGACATGTTTAACAGACTGGCAGAGAAGAGAGGATTGTCGTACTGTTCGAAGATGAAGATCAGGTCTTCCATGTGCATGGGTGACAGGACACTGTCGAGAAGCGTGTACTCCTGCACCAGGTCTGCCAGACAAATAGACAGCTTGCATTTGTAGATGGCGTCGTCGAGGATCTTGGTAATGCGCTCGCACTGTATGTGGCACTCCAGGTCGATTGGTGATGCCACTGTAACAAGAGTTTTAAAACGTTCATGTAATCTGTATAAGTCAGTTCTTGGATACATATAGTAGGTAAGTTACACTCCAATCCACTTATTGTAGTAATCCGCTGCCGAACTAACACTCGTCTGCCAAGGTGTTTTTTTTTGTGCCCAAGATTATCAAGCGAGCATACTTTTCTTGAATAGAGTCAATCGGAAGAAGGGGGGATCAGTTAGGTAAGAGTCAATATGGTACTAGGAGCGTTACACCGGTTTTACACTTTGTTTGTTTTAATGTATTTTTTTCTTCATTGTTATTTCTGTGTACCGTGCGTGTTTCGAGTACTGTTGTTGAATCAATTTTATTCTTTCTTTCGTTACCACAAAACTTTGGTGACAAACCATACCTATCAGCTGCCATTATGCTGAGATCAGCAAATTGTCGGTGGAATAGAATAAACTTTATTATACATCAAAAAAGTTACACAACTTTATACGAACTTAAATCCATGGGTGTAATGGCGGTCTTATGGCTGACAACGATTTTCCCACACAGCCAAAAAAAAAAAAAAAAATAAAGAAAAAATGGCTGACAACGATATCTACCAGACAACATTTGGACGGACTGAAAGAACTAAAAATATAAACCGGCCAAGTGCGTATCTGGCGACGCGCAAAGTACGGTTCTGTAGACCGTACTTCACCTAAGTAATTAATTTCCAAGGATTTTGTACGAAATTTAGCAAGTAGAAACATTTTGTAAGTTGGGCGACTATTACTGTAAAAGTACCAGAGCTAACTAAGCCGTGATAGTTTTCCTTTTAATTTCGTTATATAAACCTTTTACAGCCATGAATTTTTTCACGCAAGCAATTTAAAGCTTAATTTTACGGAAACGGATCCCTGAATCAAAAAATGGTTTTTAGAGACCCGTAAAATTTTTGAATGGCCTATCTTACGATACCCCACACCATGGGATAGACGAGTAAAAAAACACATCCCCACTTCCTCTCTCTTCTTCCACTTCCCACTCTGGTACCCTAATAGTTATTTATGATACTGTGCGGTAAGTTGGTATTTACAAACGCGTAGACGAATGTAAGCCCGAGACGTAGTCGAGGGCTTACCATAGTCACGAGTTTGTAAATACCAATCCGCACGTGTGTCATACAACGTTTTTCAACACATTTGCGAGAAAACAGTACCTACTAAGCAATGAGACAAATTTTTGTTTTTGATGTGAATCAGTTATTGGCGCGGCTTGGTACTAAAACCGACTCGAATGTCGTGACGAAAAACGGCATGATGCTCGAATGCCGTGCCCCGATGCCCCCTCTGCGCCACCGCTCTCGACCCCCTTCTCCCTAGAAACATCTATGCGAAAAAAAAGAACACAATAACAACTAACAACAACAATTAACAACCAATATCAACAAACAACAACAACAAACACAACAAACAACAACAACAACAATCAGCAACAACAACACTACCAGCAACAACAACCACCACAACCAACAATAACAACAACGACCAACAACAAACAAATAATAACAACAACCAACAACACTATCAACAACAACCACAACCAACAACAACAACAACCAACCACAAACAACAACAAACAAAAAACAACCACAAACAACAACCACAACTAACAACAACAACCATCAACAACACAAACAACAAACAACTACAACACAAAAAAATACAACACACAAAATAGATGTTTCACATCTGCCGGGCATCCCGTGACGGCCAATATTTTTTTTCTCGTAATGCGAAACTCTTTGGTGGAATTCTTACACAGGGTGTAACGGAAAGGTCTGGTCATATTTTAAGAACCGGTCCTGCCCATGGAAATGAACAACTTACACTGAGAAAATATTGAAAATTCCCAAAAAAAAATGGGCTTTCCATACAAAGTTATCATCCAGCATCAATGTTTGTATGGGAGGTAAAAAAAAATTTCGAGAATTTCCTCAAGTTTTCTTGAAGAAACTTGTTGATATCGATGGGAAGATGCAGTTCTTAAAATATGACCACACCTTTCCGTTACACCCTGTATAATTTATAAGGAAATAAAAAAAAACCGTAAAGAATACGCACGCCGCTATACAACGGAGCGTGCGGTAAAATAGGTAATTAGGTGAGAGTATCTATTTTACCGCACGTTTCATTGTATGGTGCGTAATTTTGAACTTTCGAACAATGTATACAGGCTTCGTAAGTGCATTTTTTGAGCAAATGTGCTGAAAAAAATTTTTTTTTCATGTTTTCATTTTACAATTTTATTAATTATTATTATTAAAAGATATCCGTGTCCCTTGTCGCAGTGGACAAGGAACTTAGCCCGTTGTCCATGGCTAAAGAGAACTGGCGCAAACCTGTAGTACTCACTACTGATGACCGCAAGGAGGTATGGAAAGGCAAGGAGCTTCACGGGCGCTTTTATCGGGCTCTTCATGGGCCTGATGTAGATTTCTTGGCGTCTGTGGCCTGGCTACATTTCAGCGACCTCTTCGGGGAAACTGAAGTTTTTGTCTGTGCGATTATGGACGAAGTTATCTTGACGAATAACTACCGGCAGCATATCATGAAGGACGGGACGGTTGACGTGTGTCGGGCCTGCCACCGTCCGGGTGAGTCCATCAGACATATTATAGTCATATATGTATATATATAGTCAATTAAATATCTAGGCGTAGTGGTTGATGACAAATTAAATTTCCATAGTCACATCGATCAACTATCAACAAGAATACGTAAACTGATAGTCATTTTCAAAAACCTACGTCACGTGGCGGACCAAAACCTGATCAAATCCGTATACCTTGCACTTTGCCAGTCTTTGCTTGGTTACTGCATTACTTCTTGGGGTGGTGCTTTAAAGACACATTTTTTAAAACTAGAAAGAGCACAAAGAGCGATTTTAAAAGTCAGTTTCTTCCTTCCTTTCCTCCACCCAACCACGGATCTGTACAAAAAATGGGGAGTTCTAACAGTTCGCCAGCTCTTTATACTTAACACCGTAATAAAACAACATTCCCTGCTAACGTATGAACCACAAAAAATAAGTAAGCAACGTAGGAAGGACCGAGTCTGCAAAACCCAAGCCTTCAAAACAAGATTTTCCCACCGCTTCTTCTGTTACCAATGTAGTAACCTATATAACAAAATAAACGGAATACTTAATATAGGTATACGTACTACCAAAAAATAAATGCATGACAGTGGTACAAGATTGGTTGCAAAAGCTCGATTACACCTCAACGGAAAATTTACTCGAATGTTAGGTTACGCTTGGATTCTCAAGCAGTTCATAAACAGACACGCACTCTCACGCACACGCAATCAAACATTCACACACCCACACAGACCCTTATACAAACCCTCTCACTCTACTTCCATTAAACATGCACCTACAACACATACACACATACACACGGTCATTGTGCTGCAGCTTTAAGTGGCGTTATTATTATTATTACTAATATTATTTTATTCTTCTAAAATTGTAATACATATAAATTCAATAAGAAAGATTGAAATTTAAATGGAATTGTAATGTTAATTAAATTCAACACAACTGTAACATCTGTATCATGAAATGTCCTTTTTAAATTTTACATACCTACCTAAAACGGTCACTGTATCTGATAGATCGCGGGTTGGGGTCCTGGTGATCTGTAATACAAGTGCTTTGCGCCTACCTCAGACACCAGCTCCTCACATATTTTAGAACTAAGTTATGTTAAGTATAGAGGTATTGAAACTGTTTATTGTGTATATTCTATTGTTGTGAGGAGGAATAAATAAAATATTATTATTATTATTATTATTATCTCTGGTTGTTCTCGTCTAGCTAACAGCGAGTATTTGCATAGGTATAATAAAGTGGCCAGGATTATTCACCAGCAACTTGCTTTGAAATACAAACTGGTGGATTCTGACTAGTACCGTATTACAAGTATGTGCCCGACCCAGTTCTCGAAATTAACCATGTCACGTTGTACTGGGATCGGTCTATCACAATGACTACTATAAAGCTTCTTGACTGCTCATACTCAGGCTCACGACTTATATAAAGAAAGAAAGAAAATACGTTTATTTACGGTAAACATGACGCAAAAAACAGAGAAACACAAAAAAGACTAAGTATATGAAATTGCATTTATAATAGACGGCAATAATGAGCGGCGATTTTAGTTATGACCAGTTGTTAGACCTCTGCACACGCGGTTATTTTAATAACTTTTAAAACATTTCTGCATACATAAAAAAACAATAATGAGTTCCTGTTCAATTAAATGGTGAGGTAAATCGTCTAGAACATCCAGCTATAAAAAATATATATATATACGGTCGAATTGAGAACCTCCTCCTTTTTTTTCGTCGGTTAAAAAAGATGACAAACTTTTCATCGGTAAGTAAAATATATTTATTATTTGGTAAGTGCAGGACTCAAGCTAATCTGGTTGGTTACGTAAAACTGTACTCCGCGTTGATGTCTTTTTGAAAAGTCCCTTTCACTCACTGAGTATTGTTTTTACGTCTGTCCCTTTCTTTCTGTAGTAATGTTGTAGTGCTGTAACAACTTCAAAACTAACTCCATTTTGATGAAATTATCGATGTTCCCTAATGGTAAAAAGTTAATATTACTTAATGTTTACATTTTAGATTTCCAAATATTCCGGAACTGAAAGAAAAGTGAATTAATGCAGTTCAAAAGGAAAATTGGTTTCCAACAAAATATAGCGTTTTTTGTTCAAGATATTTTCACAGCGGATTGCTTTATAACTGAAAAGAACCGATGCCGTTTATTTAGTTTAGCAACACCGACACTGTTTTTGCTTGTTTTGGTATGTTTTATTATATCCAATACTTCAGTTGAATGTTTTTAATTTTTAGAAAAAACGTGTGTCACGTAAAATAAAATCTAAAGTGTTACGAGTACGTCAAAGTTTTATTTGCACCCACCAGTCAGTTAACACTCTATGACTAGAATTTAAAAACATGTAGTGTTATAGACATCGATTTTATCGATATCGATATTATTGTTGTAAAACTGACTTGTGCATCACTGTTTTTGGCCCATTCGGCCTGACCGTTTGTGCATTGGCGAATCACAACCGCTGTATTTTCTACGTCCCCCGGCCCGCAGTGGTGAGTCGTGTTCTTAGACGAAATCGGTCTATCAGCTCTCAAGTGGTTTTATTGGTCTATTATCACTGACAGGACTATTGTTAGTTGTTACCAATAAGCCGGATATAGTGGTGATAGACCGATTAGCGCGCCGCACAATGATAATCGATGTCATCATTCCACATGACGAGAACCTCGTGAAAGCTGAGAAAGGGAAACAAATCAAATAACTTGATTTAGCACACGAGGTTGTCGATATTATTATGCGGAATGTGGACTCGGCTTGTCATTGTGCCGATAGTCGTTACCGCCAACGGCCTGATAGCCAAAAGCCTCGACGACCACCTGTCGAAGCCGTCGTTGCGCGGTTGGATCAAGGGCCTGATACAGAAGGCAGTACTCCTCGATACGGCTCGCATCGTGAAGAGTTTCCTGTTTCTGAAGCCCTAACCACCGGTAGCTTGGACCCTGCTCCAGACACCGGTGGACTACCTACTATTTTTATAATTTTAAATGTTTTATTTTTATGCTTTTTTTTAAATATTTAAAATTATAATTAATATTATTAAAGTGAATAAACGAAATAATAATAAATATTTACATAATTTTAAATGTTTCATTAGAAAAGATAATTTAGATGACGTATTTACAAATGAATAAGCGAGATAATTAAAATAAAATTAAATTAAAAATATTTACTTCAGGTATCTAACCCATATATCATAATAAATATCTTTATTTCGCAAAAATACAATAATTGTACTTCAAGTTTAATTTTTTTTAATTTATTGTAGAGAACATTTACATTAAAATACTTTGTCGGCTTGATTAACATGTTTATACATGCCAAATTATAGCTTCGCAGTACTAAGAGTCTCTGAGCTAAGCTGCGGATGGACGGACAGACGGACATGGCAAAACTAGAAGGTGTCCTTGTTGACTACGGAACTCTAAAAAGGGGGTAGTCAGTGGTGTACCTACTGCTTAAAAATATATTCATATATGTACCTATGTATTTAGCAGTACACCAATACAATTTCTATAGAAAACAACACACACACAATAATGTGGTAGTGAGAAAAAAAATGGGTAGAGTCATAGTAGAATTACAAAAAAAAAAGGGAAAGAGAGTGGTCTTTTAATTGTGATCTCTATGAATACCTACTTCTGTTAACTTTCCATATTTACGAGCAACATTAGCAAGAGTTCTTCGAGGTTCCACCTACCATTTTTTTTTTGTGGAATGGGAAATGATCCAATGACTTCTCCCGCTCTGGGTGGAGCTGGAGGGCGTGTCAGACTCTTACTGACTAAATCCCACCCCTGTTCCTTCCCTGCCTGAGTGCCCAGGAGTGCGGTAACTAATTTTCAGAATTTATCCGCTACCCGTAGGCATGCAGGCACCGGCCACGATGGACCCCGTCAGTGGTGCCTGACACTCATCTCTTTGAGGCGCGCGTGGAACACTACGCGCCGTCGACTCACGGGCCTGGTGCTGATCGGACGGCGAGCTAACCTACCCTTAGATTATTAATCTAAGCACCTACCATTGTCTTTCGTGAGGTCGATCTCCTTATCAGCACTAGTTACAGACTTCGCACTGCTGTTCTTCGAACTCCCGGAATACGAGGACGACGACATAAACGTCCCCGTTATTGATGGGGCGTCCATCTTGATTTATTTATATACCAAAAAAAAATATAATAATGTTTTCACTTTGTTTGTTTAACACAGGTGTTGACGTATATATTGATTCAGGTCACAGAATTTGGTAACCATGGTAACAGTAGCTACGGATACCAGATTGTTTTTCTTTTTTACTGCCGGTTTTTTAATACTTTAAGCTGGTTGAGTTAATCAATTTTATTGTAGCATTATTATAATAATTTAACATAAATAATGATAGACTGAGTTTGCCGTTACTTAAGAAATAAAAATTAGTAGGTATCTAGTAATATCAAATGTTCTGTGGATTGTCCTTTCGAGTTGTTTATTGGTAGAAAAAAGAATTAGGATTGAAGCTGACATATAAACTTTTTGTAATATTCTTTTTTGTTCTTTGAGTTAATTATCTTGTTTTAATTAAATAAATGATTTGCAACTTAATTAAACACAATTGATGCCCAAAATGGATAGGATTTAGAGAAACATGTTACAATACCAGAGAGATCACAAAAATAATGAAAATTAGTCTGGGACGCTGTCACCGGATAGGTACCTACTATGAATAGGAATAACTAGAACCCTATAATATTACAAAGAAATATAGGTACGGTACCTAAGCAGATAGGTAATAAGCCTGAGGTTCTGAGTTCAATTCCAGGTCAGGCAAAATGTTATTATTATTATTTTCCATCTGGAATTTTCAGTGCAACCTTATAAAATGGGACTCAAGCATAACTGTCGAATTATAGGTGTAGGTACTGTAGGTAGCGGATAAATTCGTAACAGAGTTACCGCGCCCCTGGGCACTCAGGCAAGGATGGAACAGGGTGGGTTTTAGTCAGTAAGTGTCTGACACGCCCTCCCGCTCCACCCAGAGTGAAAGAAGTCATAGGATGGTTTCCCACCCCCCAAAAAAAAAAAGGGACTGTAGGTCTTGCCAGTGTCGCGGGAGTGTTCGGCAGAGACACTATTCTGCCCTTCTATCCTCTACCCAGAGCGGGAGAAGTTATTTTAAATATTTATAATAACTTTCATCGTCTGATCAATATTTACAAATTAAACAGATTCACGCTAAAAACGAAATTATCTAATTGTTTGCAAAATCTGTCATACGAAATCACAGAAATGATCCGAACAATCTCTTCATAAAAGTTTCTGTTTATTTTTCTTTATTACCCCTATGTTACACGTCCTCGTACACTAATAATTGTATTTGTAACTGTTTTAATGATCATCTCAGAGGAGGAACTATGACTCCTGAGATACAAGTATTTTTTTTACTTAGTTTAGGAGTCAATTTGTTCATTTTTAACCGACTTTCGAAAAAGGAGGAGGTTCTATGTTCGACTGTATGTATGTTTTTTGTTTATGTATGTCCGCGCGTTTCTCCGTCAGTTGTGGACTGATTTTCAAAATTCTTTTTTTATCCGAAAGAATATACTCCCGAGGTGGTCCCATAGAAATTTTATCGAAATTGCTTCAGCGCTTTTTGAGAAACTGAACAAAAACGAAAAATACGCATATCTTGATGACGTTTTTGTGTTCTCCAAATGTTTAAATTCCACGTTCCATGTTATAGGGGTTTTTAGTTCTGGGGTATAACAACTAAAAAGCGAAAAATACAAAACTTTTTTACAAAAAAAACAACCGACTTCCAAAAAAAAATACACTAAAAATTTAAAAAATAACTTTAATTTCGGAAGTCGGTGTCAAATATCGAAGAAATAAAATACAAACATCGACTTCCGAAATTAAAGTTATTTTTTTAATTTTTAGTGTATTTTTTTTTGGAAGTCGGTTGTTTTTTTTTACTTCCAGGCTCATCGATTGTACAATTGTATCTGTTTTATTTCTATACCATGTAACTGTGTGTAAAATGTACAAATAAATAAATATTATTATTATTTCCCAACCCAAAAAAAAATTGTTATGGGTACCTACTGGTCTGCTTACCTTTGGGGCTACAAGTGTGATGTTATGCTAAGAATCTAATACCTTTAAACGAGCAATTCTTGTATATTGTATAATCTGAATCTCAGAAACGGCTGCAACGATTTTCATGAAATTTAGTATCCAGGGGGTTTCGGGACCCGGGCCTGCCCGGGTAGCTCGCCGTCCGATCAGCACCAGGCCCGTGAGTCGACGGCGCGGAATGTTCCACGCGCGCCTCAAAGAGATGAGTGGCAGCCACCACTGACGCGGCCCATCGTAGCGGATAAATTCTGAAAATGAGTTACCGCACCCCTGGGCACCAGACAGGGAAGGAACAGGGGTGGGTTTTAGTCAGTAAGAGTCTAAAACGCCCTGCCGCTCCACCCAGAGTGGGAGAAGTCATTGAACGATTTCCCATCCCCCCAAAAAAAAAACGGGGGATGTTATGTTAAGAATAAACGTGGATACGATAAAGTGGGAACGCAATAAACGTGGCCACCTACTGGGCACAAACAGTATGATTGTATAATCATACAGGCAACTGCATGTGCCCATCGATATGAACAACTTTCTTCAAGAAAATCCGAGGAAATTAAAAACAATTTTTTTTACCTCCCATACAAATATTGATCAGCTGATGATGACTTTGTATGGAAAGTCCAATTTTTTTTTTTTGGGAATTTTCTATTTTTTCTTAGAAAAAGTTGTTCATGTCCATGGGCAGAATTAGCTCTTAAAATATGACCACACCTTTCCGTTACATCCTGTATATAATCTGAATCTCAGTAACGGCTCCAACGATTTTCATGAAATTTAGTATCCAGAGGGTTTCGGGGGCGATAATAATAATTTTTAGAAAACATCGTTTTATCCCAAAAGAAAAAAACCCAGCAAATCTCGGTCATCCAGGTACTAAATATTACATCAGTATAGTGATATATCGTCAAGGCCTTCAACACCATAGCTACCCACACTAATTGGTTGGTTAATCAATATATATAGCACACACCTTGTTGCCGAGTTACTCCTAGTTTGTTCAATACCTGCATATCAGTGCCTAGGACTTGAAGCGGCGACTTCTATCATTCTAAACCTATTTTTTGTCACAGGTAAGGGAATTGGTTGTGTTGTCGAGTTTTATATTAATTAAAATTAAGTTAGTGTGTCACGTGCGTGTAAGCCGTCTTCAGATAAGTAATTTTGACTCGGTATTTGTTTCATTATAACCCAGCTGTATTTTTCTTGTTATAAGTACGTTTTGCTTAGGTCCAAACAGAGCCCTATTGCTGTCACTCACGTGTCCGTCTGTCCGTCCGTCGTCTGTCATAAAATTTTGTTCCGAAGAATTGTTTAACTTCCCAATGACCTATGAACTTGGGTGATAATGTTTACGTATATTTTAATGAGAAATACCACATTGATTGAGCAGTGGTGGCCCCAGTGGTATAGGCCGCGACTTACTAGTTGTAGGTCGTGAGTTCAAACCCCAGCCGCTTTACTTTGTGTAAATTATTTCATCGCCACTGCTCTCAAAACGATGAAGGAAAACATCGTGAGGAAACCGGCATGTCCTAGAATCAAAAATTCGAAGACATGACTGTAATAAATAAAAAATAAATAAAAAAAATAAAAATGTTTATTGCATCAACTAAAATTCTTATTTCTATTTACAATATGAAGCATCCTTTTAAGCAAATAGTTTGCTTGTGTTAGGAAGCTCTGCCATTCTCTTAGTTTTATTATAATAATGACTACAAGGTTGTCTCAAGCTCGTTCAGGATTAATGTAAATTTATACAATTATAAGAATTAAACTACATGAAAACACAATGAAAGCAAAAATGAAAATAAAAAGAAAATTAAATATAATAAAATGGAATGAAAAAAGAAAACGCGCTGGGTTGTGTGCGTTATGTGTGGGGGTGAATGTGTGTTGAGTAGTGAGTGTGAGTGTGGGAGTGAGGGTTGTTCCATTAGCGGATGAAGTATCATAGCGTATTGTGGTACATGTATGTTCTCATCACTTGTACTATATTTTCTATTTCGACACTACTGTGACATCAACTAATCCGCATTAGGCCCGTGTGCTGGATTTGGGCCCACACCCTCTCACAGAGAGGAGGCCTGTGCCCCAGCAGTTGGAACATTAAAAGGCTGATGATGATGATGATGATGACCACATTGATAAATCAGATTTTTTCTTTAAAAATTCCCTCATTTGGTACGAAACCCTAAATGTCCAACACACACTTGGCCGGTATTTTCAACTAATAAGATATGATATGTATGTATCTGTCACCGTTATTGTAAACAATGTTATTTAACCTTTATAGTCCCGATGACAACCCGGGCTATCACCGGGCTTCTTCGACAACCCAAGGTTAACGTTTGCTTGGAAAAAAATTTAACCTCTTGGGATCCGAAACTCAACTGAGTTTGAAAACAAAAAAAAAACCAGCGTCCTACCTCTTAAGATCCGCGGACAGACCCGGGTTGTCGAAGAAGCCCGATGACAACCCGTGTTGTCTTATCATCGGGACTATAAGGGTTAATGAAAAATCACCTAGAATTTTAAACTCTTTATTTTCAAAAAGACTCAGACATTTTTAAATTATCAAATCATATTACTAAATATTTATAATGTATCGAGGGTTTACACTCTCGTAAGATTCATTACAATCTTACGGTGTTTACAATCCACCAGTGACATATATACTTTGTCAATGATCTGCCCATACACAGATTACACAACACACAAGCAGCACACACACACAGACACACACACACACACGGCACAGATTACAGAAGCTACAGTATTAATTAATAATCGCCACTATCAATACGAATTATTGAAAATATTTGGTACCTGAGCTCATCGTCAAGATCCTTCCAATCGCAAGATACCTTCGCTGCCCATCCTAATATGCAGTTGTAAATTTCTTCTTTTCACAGCGAGAAACTAAACAGTCAAAATGGGGAAGAAGGGCAAAGTGAACAAGCTGGCTAAGATGTCGGATGAAGAGCGGGCGAGGTATCTGCAGCACCGCGCTGACTTGGAGGAGGAGGCCCGGAGACGGAAGCAGGAGCTCATTCATAGGTTCATAAAGGTAAACTTATATTACCAATTAAAATCACCTACGGTATCTCTTTTGAAGTTAGGATATAGGGGATATACCTATTCATTTAAATACACAAGAATTAGTCACAATACATTTGCTAGAGAAATTGACCTCAGATGTGATAGTATCAACATCTCAGTCTGCGGAGCTAATTAAGTTTGACTCTGTGTTTTGCAGAGCTTTAGTAAGAACCAACTAGAAGTGTAGTGTACCAATTACGTTGTGTACAAAGTTTTTACACTTTGCGAACTATACTCGGCAATGACAGTTTTGTACTCCACAATGTTCTAGTTTTCTGAATCTAGAAAGCAGTTTCTTTCAACCCCATATATTTTACTTATCTGCATTCTCTTCACAGAACAAACTCGACAAAGAAGAAGCCTTCAGTCGTCTTAACACAGCCAAAATAAATCAACAATGGAGATTTATACTGCGAAAGATAAAATGCAAACAAATGGCGTCAGACATCCAGGTAAACTCCTAATTTACATAAACTGTTATTGTTTTTATCCAAGTTTTTTACGACTTAGTGAGCCGATATCTTTCCTGCCCTGTTTGATTTAATGTTGTTGAGAAAATATTGTGATTGAACATGAAACCGGGAATGAGGACTAAAAGTTAAAGAAAAAGAAGCATGGTCGGGTCGATTGCAGCTACGATCAACGAAAAAAGTGTATTTATATCCAAAATGGTGGGTATTGCAATCTTTGTCATACCCTGTATGTCATATACATACCTATGTAACGGAAATGCGTGTCATACTTTTTTCAAGAAAGTCATAACCACCTCCGAAAAAGAAATTGGTTCTTCCAGTAGGGAACGTGCACGGCGTAGTCTGTGCCATCTAGTGGAGTAAATTCGAAACTTTTATCCTTTAAAAACTTGCCAATGACATTTCCGTGCTATACATATATGTATACACACACGCATCATGCACACATGCAGCACGCATAACGTAGACTGGCATCTAGTGAGTGAAAGCCGCAACTATTACTGTACATATACTTGAAATTGACATTTAACTGCCGCCATCTATAGTTCTTGCACGCTCCATATACTAATTTTGGTCAGCTGATGATAACTTTGTACGGGAAAATCTTTTTTTTTTGGGAATTTACTATGACGTCCTTGTAGAAACTTGTTCATTTCCATGGGGGGAAGCAGTATCTATATGACCACTCATTTCCGTTACCCTGTAGATATCGGCCGAAAAGCACTGCTGGACATAGGACCTAGCTAGATATTTATGGTCAGTATCTTTACTGTCGACGGCCTTAAAACGATTGCTGGTACAGACTGGATGCGGACTGAAGAGGACGGCGATAAGCTGAGTTGATTGATTGAACCTGCCCGTTTGTAATTATTGTTTTTCTAGAACATGCTGACAAGCTTCAACTTCCTACTGGAGCGCAAGAACCGGCTGATCACAACGCTCATGAAGGCCACCGATGACTCCGATGAGCAGCATCGAAGAGCCTTCCAAGCGCATACGGAGAACGTCAGCTATTTCCTTAGTAAGAACCTTTCATTTTAGTAGTAGAAGAGGTCTGTGTTGTTGCTGTGTTTTAAATTGAAGAATATAGGTGTCCACTATGACCGTATGAGTAGGTAATTACAGGCACATCAGACATTTGGCATAGTAGCATTTCAGTTTAGTCTCTATAATGGCAACACACATTGGATGCCTCTGATCTTCCAGACGAAATGTAAATGTGGATGACTATACTTTTTTTTTCGGTAAGTAACTAGTAATTCGCGTTTATCTCAGGTGGGCTTCCCACTCAATCGAGGTTCGAACACACGATAGCCGGCGCAGACGCAGCTTTAATTGACCTATGATTTTAGACATGTACCTATGATTATGACACCGTTGGTGTTATAGGTGTTTTGATGCACAGCTACGGTATATGTAGATTAATATCACCACGTTAAGTACGATGTTATATCTAGCCTATGCTGTCCCACTGCTGGGCCTCCCTTGATTCCTTCCACCGTTCCCGGTTCTATGCTCTAAGTTCTTTCCAGACATCCAAATCATCCCGCCATCTCTTTCGTGGTCTGCCGCGGCCGCGTCTTGGGATTTCACGGCACCTTGAGTTTTCCGAACCCACCGCTCTTGCGGCAGACATGTCCAGCCCAGTCCCATTTAAGTTGAGTAGCCTTCTGAGCTACGTCAAAAATCTGCGTTTTGGAGCACGATGTATATAATATAACGATAATTTCAGGCGTAGGCTCCCAACGCCTAGACAAGCTACACGCAGAATACGACCACCAGAAGAACACTCTCCTAGAGAACTGGGACAAGGAAGAAATGGACCTGATAGACTGTCAGGACCGAGCGGAGTTCAAGCTAAAACTGATTGCGTATATACAGGACCGGGACTTCCAGGCTCTGAAGAAGAGCATAGAGATGCAACGGGCGACGGAGAAGAATGATGCGAGGCTTGAAGTAAGGCATAACTCTAAATCTGTGTAAATAAAATTTGATGTGTTTATTAACTTAGGACTAAAACTTCAACGCTTGAAATGTACAATGTACTTACTTCCTTATATTAAGTATTTTAATCATTCTTGATTGTGACTGCAGAGTTAAAACTAGTAGTATTACTTTAACCCAAAAAGCTACACCCTTTTTCAGATATTAATAATAATTTATTAACGTAATCAACAGGGTTTACAAGTATTATGTAGAGGCCTTCTTTTAAGTATTGAGATACCAGTAACAGAAGACCTCACTCTTCCTTTATTCCTCTTATCCACCCAATGTACCTACTAGTTGTTTGTTAATAATTATAGTTAAAAAAAAACTAAAAATTCTCATTGTTTTTTACCCGACTGTGCGACGAAAGGGAGGGTAATGTGTCTATCAGCCTATGTATGTATGTTAATTTGTGGCACTATAGAAACCGAACGCATGGGCCGATTTTGATAATTCTTACGTCAATTGATTCGTCTTAACCTTGCGAGTGCTACTAAAGACATGACAGTAATCAAAATACAATATGGCGACAACCAGACGCCATAATTATTGTGAAAAAGAAAAAACTGAAAGTCGACGAACTATATTAAGTGGGTTATCAAAATAAAGCCTCCTCGAAAGGCGACTCCAAAAATATAACTCACTAAAATGTAGAAAATAATAAAAAAAAAAAAACTTTTTAACAAAAAAATTAACCGACGAAAAAGAACTAAAAAGCAAAAAATAAATAAAACTTTTAAGTCTTGAGTAATGAGCATATTTACCTACATAAAATATCAAATTTTATATAAACTAATTTTGAGTCGGCGTCAAACAACAATCTGATTATTAAATACTTATCTAAATTTTATAAGTACTTACAAATGAAGAAGGCTGTAAGTAGGTAATTAATCATTTTATTAATTGGCGCCGACTCAAAATTAGTTTATATAAAATTTGATATTTTATGTAGGTAAATATGCTCATTACTCAAGACTTAAAAGTTTTATTTATTTTTTGCTTTTTAGTTCTTTTTCGTCGGTTAATTTTTTTGTTAAAAAGTTTTTTATTTTATGATTTTTGTGGCTCGCATCATCTTGTAACACTCTGAGGCTAATTTCTAATTCTTCATTATTCCTCTTGCCACTGAGCTGATGAAATAACCATCCTTCCATGAAGTTCCCAGGATATTGACCAGTTGAGGTTACCTCCAATACTGTAAAGACGTCTTTTCTTCAAACCATATTAAGTGGTATTTGTCACTAAAACTAGTTTTATATCTAACTACTATTGTTTAGGAAAGCTATGGTTTCCATCATCAGCTCAGTTTCATGATGTGATGGTTCCTAAATGCAAGTACCTGATTAAGTTATGAAAAGTAAACAGAAACAACATTCGTGCCCAATTTTCGAGGTTCTCTCTCAATTTTTTCAGGATCCCATGATCAGATCCTGATGTCCTTGACATGGGACCACCCTTGAGGTATACCCTATCCAAGGAAAGAAGAATCATCAAAATCGGTTCATAAATAACGGAGTGAGGGCCGAACATACATACAGAAACGCTAAACATATCCACACTTTTCGAGGTTTTCTCTCAATTTTATCAGGATTCCATTATCACATCCTGACTTCCTTATTATGGGACCATCCTTGAGGTATACCCTATCTAACAAAAAAAGAATAATCAAAATCGGTTCATAAATAACGGAGTGTAGGCCGAACATACACACAGAAACGCTAAACGTGCCCACAATTTTCAAGGTTTTCTCTCAATTTTATCAGGTTTCCACTGTCAGATCCTGACTTCCTTGACATGGGACCATTCTTGAGGTATACCCTACCTAATAAAAAAAGAATAATCAAAATCGGTTCATAAATGACGTAGTGAGGGCTGAACATACACAAAAAAAAAAAAAAATATATATATATATATACGGTCGAATTGAGAACCTCCTCCTTTTTTTCGTCGGTTAATTAAAAAAAAAAATTTTCAAAAAACCCGACTGAAATTTTGAAAATATTCAATTTTTTTTAACATGTCTCCAAAACTTCAGCTCAGTCGGGAACCGGAAAGTGGGTCAAATTTTTTACGCTACTCAAGTTGAAGCTAATAAAACATATATACGGTCGAATTGAGAACCTCCTCCTTTTTTTCGTCGGTTAAAAAAAAGTGTGTTAAAAATAAAGAACAATATACTCAAATATCGTTTATTGTCAATTTGGGACTAAATAACACATAATGCAAACACATCATGTTTATAAAGATTGCTCACTGCTACTTAGAACTTGAGATCATCCTTCCAGTCATCACAGTTTGATCTGCCTTTCTCTGACAAACATATCAGCAGGTTTTTGGAAAACTCGCATTTATCTTCTGTGTTTTCTGCAATTGAAATTAATTTATTGAGAGATGTTTGCGATCTTTGAGATTTGAAAAATGACCATAGGTAGGTATATAACAGGATTAGTCGTATCTACAGAATATTTATGGAAATAACAATAATGTTTTTGAAAGGAATATGAACAGTTGATACGTAACTCGCAATGATCCAAGAGACATGACTGCATAATGTAAATGGATGTTTGTTGGGGATCGCTAAAGATACGATCCCATTCTCCTCTATTATTCATAGTGATGACTATGAGTAGAACTGACAAAAGCACCATGTGCAGATAGTTATCGTTATACGAAAGCACCATGTGCAGATAGTTACCGTTATCCAAAAGCACCATGTGCAGATAGTTAGCGTTATCCAAAAGCACCATGTGCAGATAGTTACCGTTATCCAAAAGCACCATGTGCAGATAGTTACCGTTATCCAAAAGCACCATGTGCAGATAGTTACCGTTATCCAAAAGCACCATGTCCAGATAGTTACCGTTATCCAAAAGCACCATGTGCAGATAGTTACCGTTATCCAAAAGCACCATGTGCAGATAGTTACCGTTATCCAAAATCTGGAAACACTCTTCAATAGACTCCTGCAGAAAATCCCTCAGATCTTCGTTCTTTACATCTTTGGTGAGAGCATGCGTCACTAGATATCTGTCCGGCATTCCATCCTCCCCTGTCTAAGTGGAATTAAGAAATTTATCATAACAGCTGCCTCAGACCTCATTGAAACAATCAAAATTAATTAGTGGGAGATTGTTTTAATTGACTACAAAGTTGGGTTCATTAATTTCTCTATTTGATCCGTTTTAATACTCGTAATTCAGTAAAACACTACTACATACACTACTAATAGACCCCAAGCAATAACTCGTAACAAAGTTGTTGTAAATAACTCAGTGATTAGATAGGTACTCAATCAAAGTCTGTCCTTAGCTGGATATTTGGCAATAACTATTTTTCTATCGACACGAGAATAGACTAGACTAGACTATAATTCGTCAAACTTACATTTTCTACTAGCGACCCGCCCCTGCTTCGCACGAGTGCGATATTTGTTTTTTCGATTTCCCAAATTTTTTTTTCATACACACCGTATCCTGATAATTACCAACACAACAAAAAATAATCAACACAATAGGTACATCCGTTTTTAAGTACTGCGCTTACATAAAGCCGGCAATTGATTTTTATTTATATAAATCAAACCCAAATTCATCTGGTAGTCTTAATCAAAATAAACATAAAATTTCTACCTTCCACGAGAAAAATACCAATCTAATGTAACTACCTACTTACAATTTCTATACTATACCACTGTAGAGCAAGGCCTTCCTCAGCCTTTTTCACACAATTCTGTAAGTACCTATTCTATTAGAATACCTACCATCTCCAAATTCTCCAAGAAGCAATGCAGCGCACATGCTTTATTATCGGTTTCCTTGCTGGAGTTATTTTCAGTAGTGTTCTTCTCGTCCGAGCGAAAGCTATCTTCGTAGCCTGTAATTTTATGACTGTTCGGATTGTACTGACTCCTTTGGCCTGAGTTCTCGGGACGCCTCTCTCTCTTGTACCTCCTTGGAGACGGGGTCGTGGAATAATAGTTGTTGTATTGACCCTGACCCATATCCTGCTGAAATACAAAGTTAGTTCTTATAATAAAGTTCATGAACAAAAGTTTTGTAAGCAAAAACACTACGATAATTTTAGAAATAACTTAATACTCACGCCTCCATATTCATCGCTTTGAGGAAAGTCGTCTCTCCCATTGAAATAATCATCCCTTCCATACTTATTATTACGACCCCCAGTCATATCGTTTCCGTTATTGTTACCCCCCATCCTACCTCTGCCACCCGATCTATCATTGTTACTGCTCATCCTATCATCATTTCTATTCTTTCTATCATCGTTTCTATCCATCCTATCATCACTCCTACCCATCATGTCATCTCTATCTCTCATACTACTTCCTCCCTTTCTATCTTTGCCACTCGTTCTATCATCTCTGCCATTCTTATTTTCTTTACTCCCCGTAGTGCGACCTCTTTCCCAGTCACTCCGTTGTATTTGAGCTCGAGGCTCCTTGTAGTCTTGCTCAGAATTTCCTCTGCTTGAGTTCTTCCCTTCTTGCATCTTCAAGCATTTCTTGTAAATGTTCTTCAGCTCGGCTTCTTTAGGTCCTCCACTCGAACGACAGTTCAAGGCCTGTATGAAATAAATTATGCCACTTTTTACCTGATTTGTTTGTATCGATATTTTCAGCAAAGGTTCAAGAGCTCTATACAGATGTTTACTGCAGGACATAAGCTTCTCGAAAAGAGGACAAGCGAAAGTTGTTGCCCATCTTGTGATTGTCCCATCCCTTGATCCTTTTTTTTGGGGGGGTTGGGAAATCATCCAATGACTTCTCCCGCTCTGGGTGGAGCGGGAGGGTGTGTCAGACTCTTACTGACTAAAACCCACCCCTGTTCCTTCCCTGCCTGAGTGCCCAGGGGTGCGGTAACTCATTTTCAGAATTTATCCGCTACCCCTAGGCATGCAGGCACCGGCCACGATGGGCCCCGTCAGATCCCTTGAACTTTAACATGCCTTTATTGCAACCAGGGTAACCGACACGAGACTATAGTTAGGTGAACAATCAACCTTCAGCAGGGTTTTAAATTAAAGTGATAAGAATTGCAACTCACATAACTTTCCACAAGTATTAAACAGAATATCAGCACGTGGTAGTTGACGAGGCACATGGTCACAGAGCGGCTGCAACTCTTACAATGTCACCAGTGTTCAGGACACACCGTATTTATGACAGCGGCGTCCACGCTTCACTTGCCGCAAACACAAAAGGTGACAAGCTCCATCCAAATATGACTAATTGTTGGATGTCATGCTTACTGTACTTAGTGCGCTTTTGAATAAAGTGAACTCGATAATTTTATGGCTAGGTACTTTTATATCGCTTTAACTCTCTCTTTCTGTAAATTTTGTCAAAGTTATCTTGCTAAGCTAAAGTGTTCAATTTTGCGGGCACGTTAAGAAGTGAAACAGCTAGCTTATGGCCTCCGAAACCAATTGGAGCTATAATCATCTTTCAGCCGAAAGATATCCACTCCGGGACATAGGCCTCCCTCAAGTGTCGACATAACGTCCGGTTCTGTGCGTCTCGCATCCTTCGGCTACCCGCGACCCTCACCAGGTCACCGGTCCACTTTGATGACCATAATATACAGAGTGTAACGGAAAAGTGTGGTCATATTGTAAGAGCTGATTCGGCCCATGGAAATAAACAACCTTCTCTAAGAAAAAATAGAAAATTCCCAAAAAATATAAATGGACTATCCAATTTTCCATACAAAGTTATCGTCAGCTGATCAATATTTGTATGGGAGGTAAACTTTTTTTTTGAGAATTGCTGAAGTTTTTCGTATCGATGGGCAGATGCAGTTCTTAAAATATGACCACACTTTTCCATTACATCATCATCATCATCATCAGCCTTTTAATGTCCCCACTGCTGGGGCACAGGCCTCTTCTCTGTGAGAGGGTGTGGGCCGTTATCCACCACGCGGGCCTAATGCGGATTGGTGGATGTCACATGTCTTCGAATTTTTGGTTCTAGGGCATGCCGGTTTCCTCACGATGTTTTCCTTCACCGTTTTGAGAGCAGTGGTGATGAAATAATTTACACAAAGTATAGCGCCTGCCTTGGTTTGAACTCACGACCTACAACTTGTAAGTCGCGGCCAATACCACTGGGCCACCACTGCTCCTCAACCATATTTTTTTCCATTACACCCTATATATACTCCTTAAAGATCTTGTGCTTGATCTATTTTCATCAAACATCATCATCTTCCTGCCCTTATCCCATGTTACTTGGGGTCGGCGCAACACGTTTTTTTCTTCCATTCTGTCCTGTCAGCCGTCACGCTATCACTAACTCCCTTTTCTTTCATATCACTCCTCACACAATCCATCTATCCTTTCTTTGGCCTCCCTCTCCCTCTCCATCCATCCACATTTATATTTATATCTATTTTCATCGATCGTGGACTCCTATATCCTCTATTTAAATTATATCAACTTTTTAGTAGGTACCAATATTACCCACAATACCTGCAATATTAGTCAACTCAGACGAAGTTTCGTTTAGAATTTCCATAAATCCTGCTCCGTATTACCTACATCATACACACTGGACTCATCCAGTATCATATCAAACAATGCTCATCAGCCATCAGTCACGCCTGTCAAGCTGTCAGCCTACATGGTCGGATGCTCGGACCAGAGCCACTAATTACAGGAAAACCTCATGTGGCCAATTGGAAATTGCAATATTATACCAGCGCAATAACAAGTATATCAGAGATGAGTAGGCATAGAGGTACTAACCTACTTAGTCCTAGATCCCAAAGCCGCCACACATTACTTATTTTCTGATGAACAAAATATGTGGAATTGAGTAGTATTAGTATTACCTACTTTGAACGTATGCATACCTACTAGTTTAGGCCGACGGCGACGACGGCCAATTTTATTTTAATTTTTTTCGTATGTTTTTCAAATACCTCTGACATACATGTGCATATTTGAAAAACCAAATGACGTTTAGCACCCTCCCAAATAATCACTGACTTTCTTTGTCATTATTTACTCCTATTAAGTAAACTATTCCCCAATTTCGACCTTATGTGGCGACCAGCCTTTAGACTAAAACAACTAACTAAGTGTAAACATATTATTTAATTATGAACGATTTAACAATAGGTATTCTGCAAAACAGACATGAAAATCAGCCCTCAAATTTAAAGAAAAGTGAGTAATTTATATTACGTAACTTTAGCGCCTGATACCGGTAACTTGTAGGATTAATCTCAAAAGTTTTATTAATCAGGAATTATGTAATGTCTGGCGGCCTTCGGATCTCCATCTAACTGGTTATGGTGTTAAGATCTATTTGTTATGTGTCTACATAGTTTGTTGTCTCATTTCAGATTATATCTTTTATTGTTATTTTGTTTTGCTATGTCATTATTTTTGCCACGTGTAGGACCATTCATAATCGTATCTGAAGCCAACACAATCATGGGACTCTTCGCTTAATTGAGTGAATTTGATGGTCCAAATTGTATAGCCGTGGAGAATATCAATTTCCTGTGCATTGGTACTTTTCTGTCAATTAATTGATACATCATTTTCGCTACACTCTGTTTTTTTTCTACTCACTGGACTCTCCAGGGCTACAAAAAGAGAGGGAGAGGTAAATCACAAACTACCTAGATGACAAAGGTCCGGAAGGACATGCAAAAGCTTGGCCTTACAGATGACGATGCTTTGCTACCAGCGAAGTGAATGGCGCTGAAATATTAAGAAAGCCGGCCCGAGACCGAGGCGAGAGCAAAGAAGAAGGATAATGGGACTCTTCCAAGTTTAAATTAATTGTGTGGGTGACAATTTTACCATCAAATTAAAGGTTCTTCGTTAGATGTTCCTTCTACCTTGCTTAAGTCGTTTTAGATGTTATGTTCTTATTTTCAACGTGAAATGCTGCCATGGAAGCTAATAATGCAGTTCTGTTTCTTTTTTCAGCATGAAGAGGAACTGCGCAGCTTCTGCGTGCCAAAGCAGCTGGCGATCGAGACGTACTGGGCCAAGCTGCGCGAGGTGTACTCCTCATACCAGGAGGAGCACACGCCCATCATGGGCCATTACCACAGCCTGCGCGAGAAGGACGACTTCTACCAGAAGGAGATCACCAGGAACGACTTCCAGATACAACTTGCTACTGTAAGAAGTTGTACTGAATTTGGTATTCAACCCACCGCTGTCTATGACTCTTTTCACCAAGCCTAGTATAAAATCTGTAGGTTGAAGTTGAAGCTGTTCTTCCATTGAACACTGAGTCTTGACTAAATCAGGAATTCAAGCAGGCGTATATTTAAAATGTTTGAAAAACGTTCCAGAAACTTTATTTCCCTATTACACGCAAGGTACCTAGGTCAAATGAATCATTTCCAACAAACGGATAGACTATCAGTTTGTACTCCAATGTATCGTAGACACGGATGAAACTCGATGAAATTACGTAAAGCACGACATCTAGAACAAATTATATTTACTGATTCTAAAAATATGTGGCATTCGTAAAGAGGAACCTACACGAACGTGTAGCGTGACGAAATGATATTGACAGCAAAAACACGAATTAAAGTTATCAGGGAGAAAACTTTATTTATTTCTGTTTTTTTTTTAGGTTTTTTTTCTTGTTTAATAGCCTGTACCGTCCCACTCCTGGACAAAGCCCTACCCCATGTCCTTCCAGGAACTCTTCTCCCGTGCTTCCTCAAACCAGCAGTCGCGGTACGCGTCGAGTTGGTCTTGCTATAGTACCTCTTTCGTGGCCAATTTCGGCGACGCCGTACCTTTTCAGATTTTTCAGGGGAATCATTATTTACTCAGAATTACCAAATTATACTTATTAGAAACTATATCTGGAACTATTGTGTGATGTGGTATGGGCATGTGATGCGGAGGAATGAAGAAAATGTCGTGAGGAAAGTTTTGTGTATGGATGTGGATGGCTATAAGAGTAGGGGAAGGCCAAAGAAACGATGGGTGGACTGTGTGAAAGAGGATATGGGTAAAAAGGGGGTGACTTCAGAGATGACGACTAATAGAGAAGTATGGAAGAAAAAGACATTTTGCGCCGGCCCCAAATAAATTGGGATAAGGGCGGGAGAATGATGATGAACTATATCTGGAGCCTCACTGTTGAGAATAGATAAATGTAATGTATAAAGTAATATATAAATTTACGTTTGTGTGTATCTGTCTATACAGGGTGTGGCGAGGGGGTGTGGTCATGTTTTGGGAACTGCATCTGCCCATCGATGTGAGCGGCTTTATTTGGGAGGAAGTGAGAAAATTCTCGGGATTTTTTTTTACCCCCCATACAAATATTGATCAGCTGATGATCACTTTGTATGCAGTCCAATTTTTTTATTTATTTTTTGGGAGGTTTTAATTTTTTTTCTTGGAGGAAGTAGTTCATTTCCATGGGCGGAGCCGGTTCTTGGAGTGTGGCTGCACCTTTCCGTTACATCCTGTATAATATAATATATAATATGCTAAAGAAAAGAAGCTACATCTGCCAACAAACTGCTGTGCAGTTTGGCAGAGGTAAAAATTCGAGGGTTTGCTGTATTATTGTGAATAAACACTTTTACATTTTTTTTTTACTTTATTATTATTACTTATTCCTGTTTTATCAGGAGAACCTGTTAAATCTTCAACACGAATGGCAGAAGACGACCAGCACGATGGCAGACAAACTGTCTCGTATGGCGGCCCGCAAGGAGGATCTGGCACGAAAGTACCTCCAGATGAAGAGGGACTCCAAGATCGAGAGGAGCAAGGGCAGCCAGCAGCTGAATGTCATGGTCAACGTTAGCCAGGATGCTATCAAGGTTCCATTGCATTGTTTTAATAAATAACCATGATCTAATCTGATGGTACTAAGGCCTTTGTTGGAGCTCTCATTGCCACTATTGCCAGCAATAAAGTATTGTTAAAGTGACCTGATTGGCAGCCAGAAGTCATTGTATGACCTTTAAACTAACCTGTTGATTGTGCAATAGTTATCCATAACTGGCATTAAAACTGGAAGGTGGTAGCACCTAACCTACCTACTCCAAAGGTATGTAAGGCAGCCTGCAGATGGCTAAAGGAGAAGTTTTGCGTACAGCTAAGGAGTGGAATTCCTTGCTGGAGTCTGTGTTTCCTGATATCAACAACCAGGGGGTATTTAAGTCAAGGTTACTTCAAGGCAAGCGTGCTCCATCGTCGACCACATCATCACTTAACATCAGGTGAGATAGTGGCCAAACACGTGCTTAACAATGATATAAAAAGTATCTATCTGCAGGTTGCAGTTTTTTGCTACGAAAACGGTTAGACCACTTATACAGGGAGTAACGGAAAGGTGTGGTCATATTTTAAGAACTGCATCTGCCCATCGATATGAACAACTTTATTCAAGAAAACAAGAGGAAATACTCAAAAAAAAAAAAAATCTGATGATAACTTTGTATGGATTTTTTGGATATTTTCCATTTTTTTTAGAGAAAGTGGTGCAGTTCCGCGGGCAGAACCGGTTCTTAAAATATGACCAAACCTTTCCGTTACACCCTGTTTAAGGTGTTAAAAAATTAACCCTACACAACAACTTTAAGGAGTGTTTTGGACCATCGAACTGAATAACTTTTACTGTGGGACCAACTTTGAAATCGCGAAAATAAAATCAGCTGTTGCCTACATTTATGTTCGCAAAACTCATCAAAATGTACGGAACAGCTGATTTTTTTGGCGGCAGAAATAAGGGAGTAAGACGGACCGTATTAATTGACGGGCCCACTAGGGACGATTTCGAACACTGCCTGCGACTCTGGCAGGCCCAGGGTCGCAAGGAGTGTTCAAAAGAGTCACCGCGGCCCTGGATTGCTAAGGGCGACTGAAATAACACGGGTGGGTTTAGTCAGTAATAGTCTGACACTACGTCCTCACGCTTCACCCAGAGCGGGAAAAGTAGTCATCAGATGACTTTTCAAACTAAAAAAAAAGTGAGACGAACCGTATACCTACTCGTACATATATTATTGTAATCCCTAAAAAGGAAGTAATTAACTAGACAGGTGTTACTTTTCAGCACCTGGAAGATATGCATAACAAGCTGAACAAAGTTCTGCAACTGGCTGAGATCTGCAGTAAATATGAACACTCTGGAGACGAGCTGAGTAAAGACTTGGAGTACGACCTCGACTCGGTCGATTTCGAGCACCTGGATAAAGATATGATTGTAAGTAATGTGCGAAACAATTAGGTAACTCAATCCTTAATGGAAAAAAAAAACCAAAAGTACCTACTTGTTGTACTCTGTAGCAGCCCGGCGCTTGGAGGTTGGTGGTGTGACACCTCCATGTCGCGATAAGCACGTAGGTAAAGCCGTTGGAGCTGCGCCTGATCTCTGTCCGGTCGTATCGGATTGCTATCCTATCGGACTATGGGAGTAAAGGAACAGAGAGTGCACCTGTGTTTGCGCACACGCTTGTGTAATATAGGGAACGTGCACAGCGTAGTCTGTGCCATCTAGTGGAGTAAATCCGAAATTTTTACGCTTTAAAAACTTGTCATTGACTTTTCCGTGCTATATATGTATACACACATGCACCGTGCACACATGCAGCACACATAACGTAGACTGGCATCTAGTGAGTGAAATCCGCAACTTTTACTGCACCAATACTTGACATTGACATTTATGTGCTGCTATCTATAGTTCCTGCACGCTCCCTATAATAATTATCTCCTGCCCACTTGGCTAATCTCCGTTGAGTGAGATTGACCACCGTGACCGAAATTCAGTCAGAAGGATTATTATTTCTCTTTTCGAGCCATGTTTGGTTTGGCTGGGTTGCATCCCAATATAGCGTAGTGATGTAGATTTTATTTTTCAATAGGAATTCTGCAGTAGGTACTCGTATTATGATCGAACCTTACACGGCGCTTTATCGTAACTGACGAAATGGAGTAACAGCAGGAAGTCTCTCTCTCTCTCTCTACTTGCCTACCCCTTTGAAAGATGCTGTTGTGAGGTCGTTTTTTAATGCTTGAGCAACCACTGTACCCTGTGTCTAGAATCCGTTACAAACCTAGGCAATTCCTGTTCTGATACAAAATATATGCATTTGATTTTAATTCATAGGATGAATGCAAGGAATACAGCAAAATGGACAAGTTCTTGTTCAAAGTGAACAGAGCTAAGGTTCAGACGATTTGTCTGAAGACAGAGAAAGCTAAGCTGGTGAAGGAGAACCTTCAGCTGAAGAACTACATCAAGCGGTACCTGACGGACCTGGCGCTCAAGGGCAAGGACCGGCCGCTCAGCATGAGGATCCGCACCGAGGCGCCGAAGATTGATAGCAAGGCCTTGTAAGTATTTCTGCTGGTTTTTATAGGGCAGTTATGTCAAAGGGTAAGTCCCTATGACATATCTGTCCCAGGTGTGAAGTGGGTAGCTTGCACTGTCTCACCCCGCGGCATACCGCAGTGCGCTGCAGCCAGTACCTATTATATTAGAGTGCTCTGTGCGCTGTGATATCCCTTGGCGCGCTCTCCAATACCGTGTCAAAAACTTTCGATGCCACGGAATTTATTTAAAACATTGGCATTTATGTCGTATTCCTACTACATAAGTTTGAATGTCCTTTGGCAAAAATTTAAATCCTCTGCCATTCTTTATTTACTCTCTGTGAAAGGGAACTTGACGTAACCTACTGTTAAATCACAATCGTTATCTACTGATCAATATTAGTTTTTCATAAATAAACCCTAAACCTGTTTGTCTGTCTAGGAACCGCCCAGTAACCTGCATAGAAGGCGCGCTATCGAATGCGGTGCAGCACGAGAAGCGCATGCGCACCTTCGAGCGCCGTAACAAGGACAGCGGCATCCGGGCGTACCCACGCGTGCAGTGCTGGATGCAGTCGGCTTAAAGGCTTCATAGCAGCCCATGGCTAAACAACGGCTCTATAGCATCCCATGGCTAAACAACGCACGAAGCAAACTTAATGGCGACTCGGAAAACGTGGTACTCCACGTTTTCGGAGCCGCCATTAAGGGCCTACCTCCGCATCAGTGGCGCCCTCATTGAATAAAAAATCGTATCTTAGCATAGAAAATAAAAATTAAAGAATCCTTTGTTGCGCTTGTTACAAAGAGGATAAGGTATTTTTACGTTGTTGAAACAGGAGAACATAGGATTCTTTAATCTTTATTTTCTACGCTTTGCTACGATTTTTTATTCAACGAGGGCGCCACTTGGCGGCTATATACGCCTTAAGTTAAGTCACTGACTTTATAGCCCCTGTTAAGTTCAAATCGCACTATACTTACGCTTTGTATGAAAATGTAGGCGGGATCTTCCATTGCGACCCACAGCCACTACGCACGGTTGTGCGGTGCCTGGCAAATGAACGAACCGCGCAACTAGCGTGGCAAGCCTCTCCGTGCACATCCGATTTAGCAGTGATCGGTCAACTTTATACTCCCCTCAGATTATAGTGATAACACTGCCCTATGTCTTCAATTTGTAGCAGGAGTACCTCGTTTTTTGCTGATGTTTACCAAATAAGACAGGTTTCTGTTCAGAGCCTTTACACAAAATACATTTCTGTTAACGTTAACGCTTCGTGCAAAATGTATGGCAACGAAATTACTGGGCGTAAGTCACGTGACAGTTCTCTCCGCAGGTAATGTCCGTGCCATATATTTTGCACGAAGCGTTAGCGTTAACAGAAATGTATTTTGTCTAAAGGCTCATGTCAATGGACAACTTTCTTCAAGGAAGTAATAAATAGCCAAACCCAAAAAAAAACAAATTGTGGTGTTTTATGTGTGCAAAAATATAGAAATAAAGTTATCAGCAGTATTGAAAATATATCCCTGCTTTATCACTGCTTTTACCTAATTTTCAAGTTAATGACTAACCTTTTGATTGCTTAGGTTATAAGGTAGTTTAGAAAAGGTTTATTATCTTTTTTAATCAAAGTAATCATTATGGTATCAACATTCTGTAAGTATTATTTTGTACTTGATAATAATCTCTATAAGTATTCCTCTAGTTGTATTAGCATAGTAGCCAAAGACTGTCAATTACATTAATTTCAGACCTGCAACTCACTACTTACATTTTATAAGGGCATTATAAAAAAATAAAGACATAAATTATGTAAAATACTTATATTTAAAAATATACAAAATGACAATTCAATCGGCTGTTTCTTATTACAAATTCAATACTGGCTAACAACACCTTGATGTAACAATAAACTATCTTTGCTGTTCCTGACATGTTACAGATGTGATTTTTGTATGGTTATTAAATTAGGAACCATACAAATATCACAAACGGAACTTGTCAAGTGCAGCAACTACATATAAGCTAAAATAAAGAAGTCAACTACACTTGCAGTATAACATGCATTTCATGACAACCAATCAGCAATTATGATCCTGCCATTATCCCATGTTAACACCCACTTCAACACCATAGAAGTCCAACAGTTTCACAAGAGAATTATATTTTGATAAAAATGACAGGAAGCTTATGGCGGATCATAACATTCCACAGGTTGCTGCACAGTAGCAATTTCATGTGACAGCAGGGTTGAGAGGCAGGAGGGGGCTACTGTGCAGCGAATCGCAATCTTCACACACATTATTAACGTTGAATCGAACTATGGCTTAATTTGAAACATATTAGCCTACATATTTATTACTCTGATCCAAATTTCTTGTGCTGCATAGGTTCTATTACAACTTTTTTCCATACAACTTGTCCACACTCAAATGGTGCATAACTTGAGGACGAAACTTCCACAGAATAGATTTATTGCAAAATTATAATGTGTGCATTTTATACAATTCTGTTTTTAATAACTTGTTATTCTAAAACAAATTAACTTATTGAAATAACCTCAGTAGTGTTGATCCATCGGTACAACACCAGCCATGGAATTAGTTGAATCATCACCCAAGTTCCAAGGATCGTCGATAGCCACCAAAAACCTCGCCAAAGCTTTGTGCCCATCCAGATCAATATTCTTTGTCATTTCGTCGTTAAATGGAACATATTCATCACACAACACTGTCTTCCCTTGCGAAACACCGTAAATCTCGTACCAACCTTCCAGAGGCTCATTCAAAGGCCGCTTCAGTTTTATGAGAATCTCCTGGTCATCCACAGTTCTGACATAGAATCCTTCGCTGGCAGTAACTTTAGTGACTTTGCCCCACAGTGTGACTTTCGCGCCAACTTTACAAAGGTTACCGGCTGTCACGTACGGAACAAACTCATCGTTGTCGGGATACTGGTTGTCTTCAAAATCATCGTGGTCTCCCATTTTTAAATGCTCTAAGTATTTAGTTTCAGCAATATTATAGAAAAACAATCACACAGTAAATAATTCAAAAGGAATTCAGTAAAATTGAGGCAAGAATCAACTTGTCTATACTTGTTTATTTGACAGTATTTGACACTGACAATCAAAGAGAATATAATTTCCTGACAATCACAGTCCTTTTTTTTTATTTACCCCGAAGGGAAGGCTATAGTCTTTTGACCATATTGCCAAGTCTTACGTAGTGTATTTTCACTTTTTTTCCAATACAATGCAGATGTAATACATTCTAATGTTTTTTGCAGTATTTGGCAACAAATGTGTCGAGTCAGCCTTCTCGGCAAACTTCGCTGAGGTAGTCAATATCAATACTACAATAAAATTCTCAGCTCCATTTTACCGAGATCGAGCCTGTTTCAATGATTCCACATATTGTCCATTTGCGTAGACACTTTAGACACAAAACTACACCAATTTCACATCACAATGGTGACGATTCTCTTATTCAATAACCAAACTAAAATTAGAGAATCGCTGTCTTTTACTAAAAAGCAGTGCGAGAAAAGGACGGCTATAGCTATGAACTAAGTTAGAGATGTCAAACTAGTTTACGCCAAAGAGTATAATAATAATACGGGACGTTTACGCCTTGCACTTCACCGCGTTTTTAATCGACATGTTTATAAGACAGTGTACCGTGTACGGATATATTAGTTCAATTAAATTTGACAGCTCTAATTTACGTCCGTCTCTTTCTTGTTTTATTAGAGAGAAAAAGACAGGAATAGCCTAAATTAAGTTTAGTTCGTGCAAAACAGAATCCGCACCAATATCCACTAGGAATCAAAAAGCGAATAATTAAAACAGCCACTAGCTTTCACTCGAAGAAATCCCACCTAAATTTTTTTTTTAGGTGGTGGTAAATCATCCAATGACTTCTCCCGCTCTGGGTGGAGCGGGAGGGCGTGTCAGACTCTTACTTACGAAAACCCACCCCTGAAGCTCCCTGTCCTGAATGCCCAGGGGCGAGGTAACTCTTTCAAATTTATCCTCAACCCCCGGGCAATACCGCCTCGTCTTTAATAGTGTATTTTTTTTCCTTTAGAATGCAGATGTAGTCACAGTTACATTACAGTGACAGTAGATAATTAAGTAAATCTATGGAATTAGTAAGTAAGCGCGAAATTAGTCGATTTGAGGCGTTTGTAGCTAAAGTAATAACAGCCACACGGGTCGATCCAGGTTAAGCTACGCTTCCCGGGGTTGGTCCATAGATGGATGACCATCTTTACATAACGAGACTCCTCCGTGGCTCGGAAAGCACGTGCCGTTGGTCCCGGCTCTCAATCGTGGATCTTTGACAGACAATCGTTACGGGTCGTCAGAAGCCTGAAATTCTGACATTACCCAGTTACTGGGTTGTGGAGGTCAAATAGGCAGTCACTCCATGTAAAATACTAGTATTCAGCTGCATCCGGTTAGATTGAAAGCCAATCCCAAGATAGTTGGAAAAAGGCTATGCAGATTGATTGTAGTCGATTCGATTTGAGTCGATATATATCCAACTCGCCCAAGTCCGGTACCGGTCATTTGAAGTTTTATTTATTTCTTCGATTCAGCAAAAAAATAAATAAACTTTTCGTTTTAGATCAATTTATTCAATCTAGGTCCTCGGCTGCCAGTTCTAATTAGGGGCGAAAATTGATACATTTTTTCCATCCCAACCCTATACTATGAAAGGTCATTGCCAACGACGATATTGAACATGAAGCAGCCGGTTTAAATCTCACCGTAATAACTTAGGTGAAATGAGCACGTGAAGTGAACTGTCATTACACCTTGATTGTATGGATTGACAGCTCACTTCACCTAAGTTTTCACGGTGAGATTTTACAGGCTAGCACTACTGGATCCTTGACGGCGATCGGCGGCGACATCTCGCGCCCGGCCCTGGCACAGGCCATGGTACGGAGCGAGAGGGAATGGGAAGCAGTCTCCTCCTTCTGCGAAGCAGTAATGCTCGCGAAGGCGGAGTCGGGACGCGTGAGGGAAGATCAACAGAATGGCTTTCACGGCCCCGGCCGCTACCACCGCAGGAGAGGCACTGGGCGTAGGACGTCGCGAGACGATCTCCGGCCACCATAGACCCGGGCCTGCGGACGGCGAGCAGAGGGTAGCTCGCCGTCTGATCAGCACCAGGCCCGTGAGTCGACGGCGCGTAGTGTTCCGCGCACTCAAAGAGATCATTGTCAGCCACCACTGACGGGGCCCATCGTGGCCGGTGCCTGCATGCATAGGAGTAGCGGATAAATTCTTAACATGAGTTACCGCACCCCTGGGCACTCAGGCGGGGAAGGAACTGGGGTGGGTTTTAGTCAGTAAGTTTGACACGCCTTCCCGCCATAAATGTATGTGCACGTGTGTACTATCATCTACTAGACAGTTCAAAATCATTGACAACTTAATTTGGTCGGGTATATACAACACTTAGGAATCCGAATTTTCGGTTACTATAACTTCTTTATGGGTACTAATTTTTGTATTGGGAAAAAATCACGGAGTTTTTAATAAGGAAATCTTGAAATGAAAATTTAACACCGTGACTACCGCCACCCCATCAATGGCACGGTATATCTCGTAAACTACTGGAGTAATAATTTTGAGTTTTGAGTACTAATTTTCTATGTAGGTTTGAGGAAGTCCCGTATTATTATTATACTCTTTGAAAGCGACAAGCTCTTCAAACTTGAAATCAACATTAAAAGTCGTGGTCCTGCTTAACGAGCGCGCGAAAGTAATCATCGTTGATTTCTCGGTAATTACAAATTTTTCAGTTCTGTTTTTTTTACGAAATGAATCACATTTAAGGGTACTAATTATTTGTATACTTAGAATAACTGTGCCATGCCCCCATTTTTGGCGCTCATGGTGGTCCTGCTGAACGGAGCGCGAGTTTTCGCGAAAATCGACTTGAATCGATTTTCTCGAAAACTACTAAGATACAAAATCTGTTGTTCGAATACTAAGTAGTACCAACTGTGTACTAATTATTTACCAATTAATATGGAAGTGATTGGCGTTGGTGGTCCGGCCAGTATAACCTGACCAAATTAAGTTGGCAATGGTATTGAACTGTTAGGTAGATGTACACTCGTGCACATAAATTTATGGATGTTGGAATGGTAACAAACAGTTCAATATCTACAGGCTGTAACGGAAAGGTGTGGTCATATTTTAGGCACCGGTTCTGCCCATTAAAATCAACCACTTTCTCTAAGAAAAAATAAAAAAATCCCAAAAAAAAAATTCAACTTTGCATACAAAGTGATCATCAGCTGATCAATATTTGTATGGGGGGTAAAATTTTTTTTTGAGAATTTCCTCTTTTTCTTGAATAAAGTTGTTCATATCGATGAGCAGATGCAGTTCTTAAAATATGACCACACCTTTCCGTTATACCCTGTATATTACATTACTATACCGAAATTCATAAATGTATGTGCACGAGTGTACAATCATCTACTAAACAGCTCAAAACCATTGACAACTTAATTTGGTCGGGTTATACGCGGAGATTTAAGTCCAAGAATACACATGCCACCTAGTAGCAGAAGAGCACGCTACTTTCGAGAAAATGCTACGTAGTAGCATACAATCAGCACGTGTATACGAAAAGAGCATGCTTGAAAGTATATTAATTAATGTGTTGAAAGTAATAATATTACTGAATTTGATTCATTCCGCAAAGAAACGTCCATTTTAAATGCTAAATAATAAGCATGTGTATCTCAGACGTGCTACAAAAGAGTATGCTATTAATAAGTATGCTACTGAGCTCTGTGCTTTCATGAGCAAATGTAGACACTCTGAGAGCATGCTACTAAAGAGCATACTACCTAGAAGCTTGCTCTTTTAGCAGCATATGTATTCCGGACTATGGAAAGTAATGAAAGCTAATTTCTCTTAAAATACAATACTTAGGAATTTGAATTTTCCTTCTATACGGGTACTAATTTTTGTATTAATTTATGTGTAATATTAGTGTGGCTGTAGACAATAAAAGCAGCATAGCAAATTTATTAAAACTTTAATGTTCGCTTATTTACACTATCCCTTAGAACTAAACGCTGTATCTACGCGAAGTGGTCCTCGCGGTCGGCGGCGAGCGTGGGTGCGGCAGCGTCCTCCATGGCGGCAAAGTTCATGAAGTGTGCCGGCCGATGCACTTCGTGGTAGAACTCGCGCGGGTTACCGAGCTGCACGCCGTACTTCATGTTGGGGTCGTGGCGCACACCTGTCGGGGAACAGTTTTGTTATACTTACAGCTGGATACGTATGTGTCAGGAATATTTTATCCTTTTCATACACAACAAAATGAAAGCAACAGATAACCTATGTTTCTACTTTCTAGTAATGGGTTTATAGAAGTTTGAAGTAAGCTAATATCAGCCCAGTCTGGTTTGAGCCCGACTGATGTGGCTTGCTCTCTATTATATGGGATAAACCTTTGCAAAACCTATTACTTCATTTTTAAAATATACTTACCCATGAAATTGTAATTCCAGCTTCCCTGCGAAGGCACCATGAAGTAGCCGAGGAACCTGTCGGACAGCAGCATCTGCACGCGCTCGTAGTGGCTGGGCAGGTAGCCCTTGGGGTTGTTCCCGCGGTCAGTGTTGCGTGCGCCCCACTCGTAGCCGCTGGGGGTGAGCTTGTAGGCCGTCAGCGAGCACGAGCCGGGCGTGAAGGAGCACGTGATGATGATCGTCTTCTCACCATCCCAACTTGGGTTCTCTGCCATTACTTTTGCGTGAGTTGTAATGTCCTGTGGATGGGTAAATGTTTTGTTTTAGTTACGACTTTTCATTAAACATAAGTTATCCCAAATTATTTTAATTTTACGAAGGATGAAGCAGATTTAGGTCATATTTGTTACGTTGGCGATCACTTCCTTTTGGAACATGTTGCCTTTAGTTTGTTTTTAAGTCACTTTACGTCAATTCTCTGTCTCCATTGAAGAAAGCTTCATGGTGTGGCATTGGAGAGGTATGGCCGATCAGAGGACTGATACAGGCTACTGAAGAATGGGCGTCAATTTATAAAAATGAACATGATGGAGTGTGTGGCTACGTACCTGGGGAGACAGTTGTGGCAGCTCGTTGGGCTGTGTGTGCATCCAGCCGAGCGGCTGCAGGTGCTGCAGCGCGGGGTGCTTGGGCAGGTGGCGCGGCAGGTGCACCTGCTGGTGCGTGCCCCACTGCGGCGGCACCACGAGGCACTGCACCTCGCGCACCATGGGGTTGTCGGCCGGTGACGTGCCGTACAAGTAGCACGCGATCTGCCAAACATCACACAAACAACATATAAACTCCAGGTACATTACTGAGTCGTATCGGGGCGCAGGATAAACCAATCTCGATAAAATGTTTGTAGTTAATTTTTGTAGACTAATCAATTGTAATTGATAAAAGACTAGATTTTAGACTGATTTTAAATATGAGAATTGGTCTTTCTTCTTGACTTTTACATAAAAAATCAACTCAACACAATAACTAACCTGTGCTCTCAAATCGGAGATGGTGACGAATTTCTTGAGCAAGTTCTTCGGCAGGATATAGGTGTAGCCACTCTCCTTAATGTCGTCCGAGCTCACGTAGATGTGGTTCGTACGTAAGTGTAGGTTGGTGGCGGATATCGCACGCACGCGCCATTCCGTCTTCGAGCTGAAAAATGTCAAGAGTTAATAATGTGCAGCATAGGGAAAGGATTACAAAGTATTCTGTTTAGCAAGATATTTCAAGGAGCCGGGCTCACATGCGCAGCGCGACTATATTCTGTCGTCGCATCATCTCGCGCCAGAACGAGATGAGTTTTGTGCACATCATGCCTCGCTTCGGCGCTACATAATGTAGGGGCAAAATATTGAAGCGAGCGCATATCAACTCGGCTAGATTATGTTGTCAATATGATCAGACAGCGTTGTATCAGTGCGGCGAGGTGTGACGTCAGTGCGATCAGCAAGCGCCGCACGCTCGCGACACTCCAGAGCACAGACACTATCTGGTTTCAGGACCCCTACGCGGTTCATCATCTCATATTGACGGCAAAGACCACAATTTTCCATTGTACGACGATTTTTGAAGATGCAGCAAAGGACTCGCACACTACACTTCTTAGCGTAAGTTACTAATTCTGAAGTAATTTTCAATCAAAAAAAAAACCTCATATAAACACACTAGCCTCTGACAGTGGCTTCGCCCGCCTAAAAGTCGGAAATTATCCCAAAAGAACGTACTCTCGGGATCAAGAGTATCCTATCTCGTAATCCAAGACATGGTCCGTGTGCCAAGTTTCATCAAAACCTACAGCAGTTAAGAAGTAACAAACAAACGCATTTATAATATTAGTATGAATTCTCACCTGAAGGTCTGTGACTCGTAGTTGCTGGTGGTGGAGGTGATGATCTCGTCGCCGTGCTTGTTGACGGTCCTGGTGGTGGTGGCGGTGAGCTGGCTCTGCTCCTTGCTCTGCTTCTCGATCTCCGCGATCTGTTGGCGCTGAGCCGACGGCGCCGAGATTTCCATACCCAGGATGATGTCACGGATCTCGGATTGAGTGAGCGAGGCTACGTTTACACTAGAAAGAAAATTACATTGTAATTTATATTGTAAATAGAATATGCGACTATACATAATATGCGACGTTTTCGAATGGCTATTTTACTAGCTGACTAGTAAACTTGTTCACATATCGTAATAACCGTTGCGTTTAGTAGCTTTAATTGTAAAAAAAGTTTTCGAAACCTGGATAAGCCTGTATATTTATATAATTATATAGATATAGTCGAGCAGTGTAATACATTCTACGAGTACATCAGATAAATTAATTATGTATGTCGTATAATATGACCAGATGTATTAACATAAACAAAGCAAAAGGAGTATGTCAGGATTGTAGCAGGCATTCTGTAGTTTCTGCCTACCATCATGGGGGCCAGGTGTGAGTGATATAGTAGTCTGAAATGCATTTCAACATGTAGTAGCATTGTCTGCTCAAATTTATTGTCACTCACTTGTTCTTCTTGCCATAATCGGCAAGAATGAGGTCCTTGAGCTGCACCTCAACCTTGATCCAATCGTCATCGGACAGCGTCGGCCAGATGTGATGTGGCTCCGTCAGCGTGGTCTTGTCAGGCTTCAGCAGGACTTTAGTGCGCTCGGTGTTCACGTGGAGAGCTCGAAGGATGAGGATCAGACGACTGAATGCCTAAGAAAGAAATGGCGAACATTTTAAACTTAAATACTTTTTTGCTGTTCTAATTCCTTCAAGAATGTCTAGTTTCTTTAGTTGTCAATATGATCAGACAGCGTTGTATCAGTGCGGCGAGGTGTGACGTCAGTGCGATCAGCAAGCGCCGCACGCTCGCGACACTCCAGAGCACAGAGACTCTCTGGTTTCAGGACCCCTACGCGGTTCATCATTTGCTATTGACAAACATAATTATTTTTTGAAATTTGTGTATGTGTATTTAGTATTTGAAGTCTTGAAGCCTCTTAGCAATGCATGAGATATCTCATACTTTTCTTTACACTTAAAAGACCATTATGTATTGCAATTTTAAGTAGTGAAGTGTTTTGAGGCTGTCTTATGTATATTTGATATTTTCATTTACCACATTCGAATCAAAGTTTCATTAAACATTTCAACTTACGGTGTACGACGAGATAGTCTTGAGCCAGTCGTCATACAAGTTGAACAGCACCATCTGCGGCTCGGTGGCCTTCAGGATGAGGTCGCCGAACTTCTCCACCTTCAGGCACGCCTGGAACGGCAGCTGCAGCTCCGAACCCTTGATCACGATGTTAGGGAAGTCTAGCAAGTGCACCTGTATAGAAAAAAAATACAAATTACATTTAGATTTCGAGTAACACACTGGGTATTAGTGATCTTTGAGAACTTAAGGTTGTACCAGTCGATATTTTGTCCATACAAATTTCGGGAGGGTATTACTGCACTGTTTGACATTGTACATTCTAAGTTAAACATGATATCGTTTTGACTCATTATTAATTTTGTCTGTGCGGAAACAGAATAGTAAAATAAAAAGCCATTAAAAAGTTATAAGCCAACAAAGATTCGTATTTTTTTGCTGATTTTGACGCAAATTTGGGCGTAAATTAGTAATAAAAGCAATGCAAAATCTCCAAAACAAAGTCGGCGTCGACAAACCTCAATTATAGAGGAGTTCAATAAACTTTATTTGTAATTGATTTATGCAGTGTTTTTTTCATAAAACTTAATTTTCCAAAGGACTTTTCGCAATTCTTTGCGCGATCGTTATAGTTCGGAACGGTGCAGCGGTGTTTGTGTGCGTGCAAACTAGAAATTGTGCATGTAGACTAGTGTCTAGTTAGCAGCAGCAGCAGTTAGTTGTGAGCAGTTGCTCAACACTGATATTTTCTCTGTCAAACACGATGCCGGGTGAAACAGCGTGCTTTTTGGCCACGCCCACCAGTGAGTTCGAGCCCGCGACTAGTTCAACCTTAAGACTAAAATAATGGGTATTAGGACATATATAGATGGACGGCCATAATACCTTAGGCGTTTTTTTATTCCAGTGAGACAGTTACCGGGTGTTATGAAAGCACGATCAAAAATCTTTAAGGAAGTTTTATGGTGGCACTTCACATCGCTATTCGATGTTCGCGTTTTTTTTCGTCTTTGTTCGCTATATTCGTGTTGAATTCCTAATAACACGAATAGACATCGTTTATGAACAGCAAATATGCCGAACATTTACGAATATTTTTGCCATAGTTTACGATGGACGTGTTAACTGCAGCAGCGGCTTATTATTTCCATTGTGCTAATTACCAGTACATGTTATGCGTACGTAAAACCAAAACGTAAAAATCGCATAACATGGTCATTTGTCCAATCCATTTTGACGCGAACAAGCTGTAAGCAAACTACATAAATACTTATACACGTCCGCCGCTGACGCGCACCGTACACTGCTGGGCGAGCGATGTGTGGCCGATGATCGAACATATTCGCCATATTTGCAATCCTTTGATATGTTGCAAAATCCGACAGCCGGGCGGATACGGGTGTACGGGTATTTGACGTATTCGTTTTGTTCGTGAGAATAGGCAAATATAGACGAATAGAGCTACTTCACATCGTCCTATTTGGGCGAATAAGACAAATACGCGAACACGAATAGCGATGTGAAGTGCCACCATTGTGCCTACTCATGAAAATTAACTAACTAAAAGCAAGTAGCACTAGGTGGTACAGAGATAGCCTATTGCAGAAAATGTTTTGATACTTAGGTTTGTAAAATAGAAAATGTCTGTTTTCTTACCTCAAGAGGGTCCAACATTCCCTTTCTGGTGACAATGATCTGTTTAGGCTGTTCTTCAACCGGTAGAGAACGAATCAAAGCCGCTACTTCTTCAGCAGTCTTCCATTTGGCGAGCTGAACAAAACAAAAAAATATTTAACAGGCTATTTTATGTATTTTGAAAGTAATTGGTTAATAATGTAAGTGAATTGTGCCGGCGTCCAAAAATGTCCCGCTTAGCAATTTTGTTCACTGTCGTGGATTTCAAATCTGCGAGGCCTCAATTTGTTTATTTTTCAGCATCAGGTTTACACTGTTACACACTGCAGATGCTAGCAGTCATCTGTTGTCGGCCTCAACGTACGGCTGCGCTTGCGCATCTTACTTATTTTTAAATTGTTGTTTTCTCGATCCACTTCATGGTTCTTTGTAATTGCATTGCATATGTGTTTATCCTTATTTCATTAGAGACTGTTGTGATAATGTTACCTGTCCAAGACGTTTCTGTCCGGCCCACACGCTGGTGTGAATGATCTTGAGGAACAGCTGTCCGGTACGCGGGTTGAAGATAAAGATGGCGCCGTTGATGGGCTTGGTCGTCAAGTTGCCCTCGAACGTCTTGTGTATCGTCACGCGGTATACGTTCGTGTCGTCCACGAACCTGGGTAGGAGACAATGGAATGTTAATCATATGCCAGATAAGACTGGAAGCCGACCAATAGGATATTAGCCAAGTACATAGGAGATATTTTAGTGCGCAAACACAGGTACACTTATCTTTTATTCTCATAGTACGATAGGACGGCAATGCAACACGAACGGGGAGAAATGAGGCGCACGACTATAACAGCTTTACGTGTTTTGCACAGAGGTGTCATACCACCATCTTCCAAACTCGAGGCTACTGCTGAGTAGTTCGCAATGGAAAACCCAATCGCACTTTTTGCTCGACCCAGGAATCGAACCCACGCGGATAAATTCGAAAGAGAGTCACCTTGCCCTGGCACAAGCAACTGAAGAATCACGGGTGGGTTTTAGTCAGTAAGTCTGACACGCCCTCCCGCTCCACCCAGAGCGGGAGAAGTCATTGTATGATTGCCCATCCTCAAAAAGTCATTGAACCCAGGCACTCACACTGAAAATGAGTTACCGCACCCCTGGGCACTCAGGCAGGGAAGGAACAGGGGGTTTAGTCAGTAAGAGTCTGACACGCCCTCCCGCTCCACCCAGAGCGGGAGAAGTCATTGGATGATTGCCCATCCTCAAAAAGACATCGAACCCAGGCACTCACACTGAAAATGAGTTACCGCACCCCTGGGCACTCAGGCAGGGAAGGAACAGGGGGTTTAGTCAGTAAGAGTCTGACACGCCCTCCCGCTCCACCCAGAGCGGGAGAAGTCATTGGATGATTTCCCACCCCACCAAAAAAAAAAAAAAAAGGCACTCACACTCAGCAAAAACGCTTACGACCACAAGACTAACGAGGCAGTCGAAGAACCCGACCTTAAAATAGTTGGGCAAAGCGAGGCAAATTGATTGAGTGCTATAGCACCTTTCTTGGTACGTATACTCTCGGACAGCATGGCAGTCCTACAAGCGCTAAACAGCCAAACAGTTAACTCTGGGCTGATATACGAGTGTCACCAACGCCTAAATCAGGTAGGTAAACACAACAAAGTAACCATTCAATGGATTAAAGGACACAGCGATTCCCGTGGCAACGATGCAGCGGACGAACTCGCCAGGAGGGGGTCGAGTATGGCAGCGATAGGACCTGAACCCATTGTGCCTCTCCCCTTTGGATACTTACGCAATCTGGTAAGGAAACGCACCAGAGATCAACACAACAAGCTATGGGCTGAACATAGCGAGTGTAGGCAGGCCAAGGAGGCACTCCCCTCCATTAATGACCGCTTCACAAGGCAAGCCCTACGACTGACCAAACTTCAGTTGCGGAAAGTCACGGCCGTTGTAACTGGCCATGGGTCTTTTAATAAGCATCTCTCTGTCATAGGAGTCACAGACAGTCCACTCTGCAGAGCCTGCATGGAGGAGGACGAGACAGCGGCCCATCTGCTGCTAAGCTGCCCAGTAGTTGCTGCATACAGGGCAAAACACTTCGGACATCCAGGTAACCTAAGCGGGATGGTCAGTAACACCAGGGTGCTGCTGGCCTTCCTCGAGGAGCTGGGGTGGATCGAATGACAATGCAGTCCCACCTGTACGCAAAATACGCGCCTTGGGCGTGGAGTTGCGGAAACCAGCCCGACATACATACATACATACATACATAGCACCTTTCTTTTTAAAGTTTTTTAAGATTGTTACTGCGTAATGCGAATCGGACAACGCTATGATGACATGACGATTGATTATTCGGCTGGTGATTGGCGATTAATCACTCATACTACAGACCGAATACTTCACGCTTAATACTTCCATGTGCCTTCTGAATCTGGAGGAATAACGTGCGTATTACAAGTATCTAATCACTTTTATGTAATCTTTCTTTTTTCCAAACTAAACAAATTACAAAGGTTAAAATGAAACAGACCCAAATATACTGATACTACTGATATTATTTCGTTGTACTCACCAAATGATCTGGTTGGAGAAGAGCTCTCCATAGTTCTGACTGGACAGGTAGGGCTCAGTGGGCTCGGATGAGTACAGCTGTAAAGCCTTGCGGATGCGCTCGCGCAATACGTATAACGCGGGGTTCGCTTTCATTATCTTCGCCATGGCTTGCTGGATGAGCGGCTTGCAACCAGGGAACCAGTTGCCGTATGCACTGGAAAGAAAAAGATTTTTAAAGGATTTACATAATAACAGATCAGGGCCCTGCTGGCCTTCCTCGAGGAGCTGGAGTAGATAGAATGACAATGCTGTCCCACCTGTACGCAAAATACGCGCCTTGAGCGTGGAGTTGCGGAAACCAGCCCGACATACATAATAACAATTATTACTTGAGACTAGAGATGCCGATGCATTCCACCAGCTTTTACGACAAATCTTTTACGGTACAAGCGGTGCGGCTATAAATAAATAAAATAAAATTCATTTATTTCAGGTAGACCATTAAACCCATATTCAATATAAAACAGACAAAACAAGAACATAAAGTAACAATTTGTCATCAATTAACTCAAATTTATTACATTTAGATTATATTAATTAAGTTTAAATTAAATTCAGATTAAATTATTACATTCAGATTAAATTACTAAAATCTCGGTTTAAAGAATCTTTATTCTCACAAAAAACATTACAGTTCACTTGAATGAGATTACAATTTTAAAAATAATTAGTCGTCTAATGACGAATCATGCAAACATAGCAGGTTTATGTTATAACATTTAAATCACAAACAAACCAAAAATGTAGGTACCTTATCTAAGACAAATTCACACAGCTGGCCAATCAGTTACCCTCAAAGTACTAATAAATTACTGCGTGAATATGTAGTTAGTGTGTTTGTGTGAATGAGTGACCAGTAAACCTAGTGCTGTTCCACCGCGTAACCAGCTACGTAATACTAATACTAGATAACTTCGTGTTGTTAAATCGTAGGATATTAAAAATGTAAACAAATGCCATTTATATCATTACTCATTAGGTTAATATAATATATATATACATTTTTTTTTCTTTTTACCTCCCATACAAATATTTATCAGCTGATGATAACTTTGTACGGAAAGTCCAACTTTTTTTTGGGATTTTTCTATTGATTCATAGAGAAAGCTGTTCATTTCCATGGGCAGAACCGATTCCCAAAATACGACCACACCCCTCCGCCACAGCCTGCATAACCATCCAATAATTAAAATAAAAGTAAATTCAATTATCGGAGTTTAAAATACTAACGTAACTGCACTTGAATTGACTTCTTATTTATCTGTTCTTTTTTTTTTTTTTTTTTTTTTTTAATGATTAAATATTATTTTTTATTATTAATTATATTAGGTTATCAGATGTGGTTTTAAAATTTATTGACAAAGACTGAGTGGACAGGAGAATAATTGAAGGTACATCACTGCACGCGGTACGCTGTTCTTCTACACACGATACGTTTGCTTGTGTGCGATAGCTAGTATAGTCTCGGAGACAGCCAACCTAATTTCTTATTTATTTATTTTTTTTTTTTTTTTTTATTGTACTGTTTTGTTACGCATATATGTATTCTATTTATACGTGTTGTTAATATGATATTAAAGTGAAGCATACACAGGTATATTGATTTACATTATAGTTAGTGCATGCCTACTCTATAAAATAAGTGTTTTTATTAAGTATTTGTTATATTGTTTATGTTTAGTGTAGGTACTCAAACTTGAGGATTTATAGTTAATTTTTACTTGTATTCTTATTTATGCATAATATGCTGTATGTATTTATAATATTATAGTACGTTTTTCATTTTGTTTATTTTGGTAAGTATCTACTCGTATTTAATTAGAAATTAATTTTTGCATGAAATAATCCCTTAATTTTCTTTTATAAATATTAATACTTTTGCACTCTTTGATTTCATTTGGCAATTTATTATATAATTGAACCCCTTCATATAAGAATCTCAAAATTGAACGTCAATTTAACATAAAAAACAAAAGAAAAATACAAATAAATGTCAGAATAAAATATCAGATGTCAATTACAATTAAATAATTAGGTAATGAAATGCCATAAACACAGAATTGAAATAATGTCTATAGAGTTGAACTTAAAACTGAAATTATAACATGACAAATTACACTCCTGAGACATGCCTGCCACAACAGTGCCCAATGTAGGGACAATTACAACGCTTGGCAATCATAACCAGGACAGTGTTGGAGCTAGCCCGCACCCTGCGCACCAAGGACGCGCACCGCTTGCGCATGGTGGCGTGGAAACAGTCGGTGCGCGCTTCCGCAAACATGCCCGAGGCGCTGCAGAAGCGGGGCAGCCCCAACACTGCCCTGAACGCGTTGTTGTACTGGACCCGGAGGGCACTGTAAACAGCTTGTGAGTAAGATACCCATAGATTGCACGTGTATAGGGATGCTATGGAATGCCTTGCCCGTGTCGGTAAGGCGTGCTAAACCTTTGTCCACTTTTAAAAACGCTACCTTTCTCTTTAAATCGTTTTTACTATGGTTCTATACTTTTTTTTCATAATTATTAATGTATATATATATCTATTATGTTTTACTTGTACATATTTATCTATTAAGTATTTATTGAACCTATACATAAATAGTACACCTAAGACTACCTACAGTACTGTCTTTCCTTTGTCTCTATAAAATACATCCAAAGGTTGTCTTGAAAAGATCGCTTTTAGCGATAAGGCCGCCCATTGTGTCACCCTATGTAAAGTTTTTCTTCATTTATATGTTCTGTAATCTAAATGGTGTACATAATAAAGAGTATTCTATTCTAACAATATTACAATACAATAATAACAGATTTAGGTTTAAAAAGATAGCATCACAAGCATAAACAGCCTAAATGCTGGCTGTACACGCTCGTCTCATTCGCGTAGAGGCTCGACACGACAGCCACCGAGAAACGACGCGACGAGGGCACCATCTACACACTCGTACTCGGCCTGTCTCGACGAGCGTGTCGTGCCGGCATAAAATGTTCCTACTGCTGGGACACAGGTCTCCTCTCTGTGAGAGGGCGAGGGCCGAATCCGCCACGCGGGCCCAATGAGGGGTGGTGAATGACACGTGTCTTCGAAGTTTTGGTTTTAGGACCTGCCGATTACCTCACGATGTTTTCTTTCCCGTTTTAAGAACAAGATAGACTAAACTGGGAGCCTTTGCTTTGCAGAGGGACCTTACTACAGTAGGTGTCTTTTTAACCGACTTTCGAAAAAGGAGGAGGTTCTATGTTCGGCTGTATGTATGTATTATATATATATATATATATATTTTTTATGTATGTCCGCCGATTACTCCGTCAGTTGTGGACCGATTTTCAAAAATCTTTTTTTATCCGAAAGCATATACTCCCGAGGTGGTCCCATATAAATTTTATCGAAATTGCTTCAGCGTTTTTTGAGAAACTGAACAAAAACGAAAAAATGCGTATACCTAGATGACGTTTTTGTTTTCTCCAATTACGAGTATGTTTAAATTCGACGTTCCATGTTATTGGAGTTTTTAGTTCTGGGGTATAACATCTAAAAATTGAAAATAAAAAACTTTTTTACCAAAATAATCTTTGTGCTTTGCCTAAAAACGCCTTACCTGTGCAAGTTATACGCCAGGTCGATGGCTATGAGCAGCCCCGTGGGTGAGGGGTAGATGGACATGTTGTCGGTGGTGTAGTCGAGGAACTTGGCGCGCGCGTACCGCTCCACGTCGTGCGAGTCGTAGTCTCCCCAACGCAGCTGGATGTCCAGCCAGTACTTCTGCGTTGTTGTGTTGTCCATTGTGTCTCTGTGGTGGGGGAAAGCCTGTTAGTGCTGGTAATAGGGGTGGCAGGAAAGCACGTGTCTACGAGACTTAAACTATAGACAGACTAGTTTCCTGCCAGGGTCGCAGGAGTGATCTTTGATGATATCCCACCTTAAAAAAAAATCTAGTTTTCTAATAACACTGCAGAGCAATAGATTCGTTTCTAACCCTATTATAGCTAAGATATAATAGGGGCACAAAAAGATATTGGTGCGGATTCTGTTGTGCACAAACTAAACTTAATTTAGGCTATTCCTATCTTTTTCTCTCTAATAAAACAAGAAAGAGACAGACGTAAATTAGAGCTGTCAAATTTAGTTGAACTAATATTTCCCTACAAATTAAGAGTACACGTAAAAACATGTCGATTAAAAACACGGCGAAGCGCAAGGCATAAACTAGTTTGACATCTCTAACTTAGTTCATAGCTATAGCCGTCCTTTTCTCGCACTGCCTTTTAGTAAAAGATAACAATTCTCTAATTTTAGTTATTGAATATGAGAATCGACACCATTGTAGGTTTAAGTTTATACAGCAGCAATTAATCCATTACAGTTCAATTATAAGACAAAGGCTTGTGTAATTTTGAAAATAGGTTTGTTTCAGTATTAATAGAAATTTTATGCATTAAAATGGTCCTATTTAAAAAAAAACATTTGGTACAACTTAGTTAAAAATAGCAAATAACATGGTCTTACTTGGTATCAGCAAGCAGCGAGGGCCGGGACACGTTCCACTTGTATGCCGAGAACAGAAGGATGTCGGCGCACGACGAGTTCATCTTGTACGACTTACGCGGGTGAATAGTTTCTTTCTGCACCGTCTCGATCTCCAGAGCGTCTAGCTCTTGATCAAATACCTGCCAGACAATATTACAAATGATAAAATGGTCAAAATTACCTTAATTTACAAAACAGTGGAAAAGTAGTCTCCGAGTTTTATCAGCAGCTTATCAAACATAACAGCAGTGGGATAAGTTTTGCATTACAAAATATTAAAGCTAGTTCAGATTGCTGCCTTGGTGTGGAATTCACCAATCAAATGAATCTGTTTAGGCCTAATCACAACCAGTTTTGTAGTCAATCAACTTACTGCGCTAAAAAGAGTTACGTCACGAGTCGACACAACACAGTAATGTGCCCCGAGCATCAGTATTTCGGCCACAATATTCTGAAGGACTATTTAACTGCATTTGGGTGTAAGACATTACCAGTCACTTCTGAGTTCTTATTGGGAACCCATTAAAAAGGTGTCGGTAATCCGATAGCAAGTATCCACTCGAAAGCACAAGATAAATCTTGTGGTGATGTTTAAGAGATATTCAACCGAAATACATCGTAAGGCGGCACTCGTAAAAACGATGGAATAGATTTTAAAATAGTTACCTGACACAAGTCCATGACAATGGACTCGTGAACCTTCTGCCACAAGTGAGCTCTGAAGATCTGGATGAGCGAGATCTTGAGCGTGGGGATCTTGCCGTGCATGAATATACCCGTCAGGTCCAGTTGTACCTGTGAAACAACATTGTTGGGTTATACAAACTGTATTTAGTTATGTCGTATTCGGAAAGAAATATTTTCATTTCCTTGTTAATGTTATGGTTTGCAAAGGAACATAAGCAAAAAAAGCATAAAGAGTATTCTATTCTATAAGCACCCATCTTGTACTGGCACCAATATATACCCTTCAAATTGGAACATGACGTCGTTCCTTGGAGGAACTTCTTCCCTAGATCCTTCACCATGAAGTGAGACTACTTTCTCAAGTGTATGGCTGCTATTTTAATTATTTTCTTTTTACCTGGAAACCAACGTACACGTTGGCTCTGTTGATGGTAGGCGACCACCACAGCGTGAAGCGACGGTTGGGGATCTGGTTCAAACCGGATCGCTGAGCGTTAGTCAGCTTCTTGTACTTCATCGACTCTTCGAAACCGGACGCTTTCTCCCTGTACAAGTAGAAGACAGGAAAAGTTTAGAAATATTACCATGATAATAAATAAAACCTAACATACAGTAATAAATATACATATGAAACAAACCACATGAAAGAGGTTCGTACATTCATAAGTATTTCACTCGTATTTTGAGAGTTAGAATGTTACCAGGGAAGAAGAGATTAGAGGAGTAGTCTTTAGCTAGCAGAACTCACCAGAACAGACCCTCCCATGTGGGGAAGTAAGTGCCCTTGAAGAGCGTGTGCTCAAGGATGCCCTCCACTCCTCCGAGGGCTTGGATCATGTCCGTGCGGTAGTTGTTGAGGTTCCACAGCTTACCGTCATGCCGCTGGTGCGTCCACCAGAATGGATTCTGTTTCAGGACCTGGGGAAATCATACAAAGGTTACTACTGACTATATTTCACATTTTAATGGCATTCATCTTAAAAACTTGTTGTACAGGACGAATATTACCATCTTTTTTTCGTAACCCAACAATATTGTATAAAATTAAAAACTTCATACAGCCCCTGAACAAACAAGCTTTACACGTCAAGGCCCGTAAATTTCGATAATTACCTGATATTGTTTGAATTCAGTACGAATACGCCATCCCTTATCATATGCCAGCGTATGTCTATCTTTCTGGAACAGCGTATTGATACGCGGTATGCCTCTATCCCACGAATCTTCCAGATCTTCCAACGTCAAACGCCTGTAAAGAAAACACTGTGTTTATTTTGTGTTATATGGTAATGATTTGAGGGTAGTTGCGTGCTGTTATGATCAGACAGCGTTGTATCAACGCCGCGAGGTGTGACGTCAGTGCGATCAGCAAGCGCCGCACGCTCGCGACACTCCAGAGCACAGAGACTCTCTGGTTTCAGGACCCCTACGCGGTTCATCATTTCAAGATTATGTGTAAATGTGGCAATTAATTGAATTTTATTCTATTGAAAAAAAATTCAGTCTGCTTAATTTCAAAACTTTTATGCCAGCAAAAAAGCAACCCGTTCAAAACAGTTGCTCAACTTTTACCGACCATGAGCAAGTACCTTTATTTGCTTTATGTTTCAGGTTCTCAGTAGTAAAAGTTCATGGCCTACTTCTTTTACACTATTTCTAGTCTTACCTGTTCTGCGCGTTAGCCTCCTGCCTCTTGAGCGCGTACTCGGCCCACACGCGCTGCGAGTCCACGAACTCGGCCTCCCAGGGCTGGATGTAGCGGTACAGATTGGGGATGAGCTGGTCCTCGTCGTGCGACATACCCGAGCGGAAGTGGGTGATGCCGACGTCCGTTTGCTTCGACCAGCGGAGGTCAGACTGTGGACAAAATTTGTGATTACATATGAAGTTTTCTGTGACTTTAAAACTAAACAACATTTTACAAAAAATAGAACCGTCTTCAAAAAAAAAAAAAACAAAAAATGTGCAAAATAATTTTAACTTCGAAAGTTGGTTCTATATTTTGTGAAAATGTTTTTTATTTTTCCCTTTTTTGTTGTGGTTGCCCATTCAATTGTGTAAACAATACATAGACAAACGATCGCAGTAATCGCGAGTCATTTGCTGTTAGTTATCGAAGAGTTCCACTGTCTATCTCCGAAGTTCTTCATCAGATCCTAATGTATTAAATACTAAAACCTTCCTTGAAAAATATGCATTTGAATAACGACAACCCCATCCAAATTAGATCAGTAGTTTTCGATAAAATCCTACCCCCTTTTAGATTGTTCTTTCAGTCCATCCCAAGGTTGTCTAGTAGAAATCGCTGTCAGCGATAAGACCGCCATTGTACCCATAGATTTAATTAAGCTCGTGTATAACAATTGTGTGACTGTGTTGGAGTACAATAAAGTTTTTTTCGGGTCGAATACAGAACCTCCTTTTTTGAAGTTGGTTAAAAATATTTTTGAGAGACGGTCGTATTGCACTGTTGCAGCAGAGTATAAGGCCCATCAGTTGGTCTTATACTCTACTACAGTTTTTTTGTGATGCATTTTAATTATGAAAAGATTCGAGGCTTCCAAACAAAGTATTTTTGAAAATCAAGCAGTTGGGCATGCAATCTACCTATACTATGGTAACAGGATCAAAGGCAAATCCTAAACATGTCTTAGAGAAAAACTTTTCTTTGAGACATTCACTATTCTGCTACTAACATAATATGGACATAAAATTTATTTCTGGTCCGAATTAAATGATTTAAATTTGAATTATTCTGGCCTAGCTTGTAGAATTAGCACTCAATGGCACTGAATAGCTTATTTATTAAAATGTCTTACCTGAGGAATCAGCACGTGTCCCATAGACAGCATACCAAGCCCGCCCAACTCTTTAGGCGTGTAAAACACGACGGGCGGGAAACGGGAAGGCATCTTAGAGTTGAGACCGATCTTAATACGCGTCTGTATCTTGTTCTCACACTTCACGAGCAGGTCGAGGAGCTCTTGTGTGTTGACGACGGCCTCGCGGAAGTACGTCATAAGACCTGTAGGAATGATGAGATAATTTAACTGATGAAATAATGTAGATTGGACTTGACACTACCGTCTCGCTATGGATCAACAGGCACGGCCAAAATTGATTCCTTCTCAAACTAATGGCGGCAATTATTTATGATCGTCGTCTAAACCAGTGTAAAACCAGAGGAGCTCGTGGCTAAAGTAATAACAGCCGCACGGGTCGATCCACAGATTAAGCTACGCTTGCCGTAGTTGGTCCATGGATGGGTGACCATCTTTACGTACCTACGAAGACTCCTCCGTGCCTCGGAAAGCACGTTAAGCCGTTGGTCCCGGCTGTCAATCGTGGATCTTTGACATTCGTTACGGGTCGTCAGAAGTTCGAAAGTCTGACAACCAGTCTTACCAAGGGGTATTGTATTACCCAGTAACTGGATTGTGGGGGTCAGATAGGCAGTCGCTCCATGTAAAATACTGGCAGTCAGCTGCATCCGATTAGACTGGAAGCCGACCCCAAGATAGTTGGGAAAAGGCTAGGCAGATGATATCTAAACCAGTGTAAGCGGCTGAATATCAAAATTAGACTAGGACTACTGCCACCTGATCTCTAAGTGTAGGGCCTCCTGTATGCAAGGCCCAATGTCAACAATGTCAAGAATTGTTGTCTTGTGTGTACTGTTACTAGTCATTCACGGATAAGTAATTCTTAACGGCGTTACACAAACATACAGCTCTGTTTACAAACTAATGGTATGACTTACCAATAAGCGCCGTATTCCACTTGTTAACAATTTTAGTGAATGTAGTAGATCCTGAAGCCATGAGGATCTGTCGGACTCTGTTATGGAACCTCGCGAGAGACTCGTCATCGACGCGTAAGTAACATTGAGCGGTTCGTTCTTTGGTCACTTCGTTCTGTAAGTTCCATACTCCGTCGCGGTGGCATAGCTCCTCGTGTTGACTGCGACACTAAGTGGAAAAGGTCAGATTAGTATGCTATGACTGATGAACGGAATTGTGGAAGGCGAATTTACAGGTATAAATTCAATTATCAGTGAATTTATGTGGACCATAATAGCTAGTGAAACTTGTAAGCAAAAAAAATTAAGCTGGAATATGTCACAAATCGACAAATGCAAAGATTTAAGTCGCACATATCGCTTTTGGTTAATCTTATTTGTTTTCAGATAAATCTATGCTAAGGTACAGAGAACTAGAGAAAAAATTCAATATAACTCCCATCAGGCCCTCGCGCGCCAAATGTCAACATCTGTCAATCTGACAGCCGACTGTTTGTTTATGAAATTGCCAAAAACCTGATTCACACGTTTTAAACCACTATTATTACTATTACCCGAGGTCTTTAGACCTGTGGCAAGGTTTAAACACCCAAAACCTGACAAAGTCTGTAGTTGCACGATGGCCGGCTGTCAACGGGGATTGACAGATGTTGACATTTGGCGCGCGCGGGCCTGAAGGGTTAAAGATCTTGCGTCTCGCATACAGTCTGTGGGCTCGCGTTTCGCCTAGCCCTAATCATCTGTAAAATCTAGCCTCGAAACTTACCTTAGGCAGTATCCTGCACTCGAAGCCAGCCATGTTGAACAATAGGTTGGGGTTGTCCTTCGAGTACACGGACACGAAGCTGTTCTCCCATTGGATGGTGGTGACTGAACGCGGCAGGCGGTTCTTTATGTCCCAGAATACAGCGCGACCACTAGGAAAGGAAGTTAATTAAATTAATGGAGACAATATGATAAAATGTCTGCATAGTATTCGACTTGGATAAATGTTACTGATACTAAAAAATTTGTTTTTTTCTATGCATGGTGGATTAGAACTCTTTCAGAGAGGAGGCCTGACACCGTAGTGAAGATTAGGCTTATTTTGTATTTGGGTTTGTGATTGAAAATTAACTGCAACTCGTTCCACCTAACTCTTCAGAGATTAATTTCTAAGGGACTTTCTTGGGTATCATTAAAATGACCGTTATCTTCAAATACTCACAGATTGACGTCATGTTTCATGAGTCGCATGCGCGCGTCTCGTGGCCAGCACTTCTTATTGTTGTATCCCACGATGTTCTCGTTGTTAGGATCCGGGTGCTCTGTCAGGTATCGCTGGATGAGGTCACGAGCTTCTTCTGCAGTGAATCTAGTGGAAGAAAGTAAGTTTTTCAGACATAAACAAGGTTTGATTCCTAGAGAAGAAAGTGATTTCACGTCGGGGGAATTACAACCCTCAGTAATGAGGAACACGACGCGAGGAGGAAGAGGATTCCTAGAGAAATATTAAATGTACTCAGAAATCAGATCAATCATTGAAAGAAAGAATGAAATTTAATTTTTATTTTGCAATAACGGTTGTGTTTTTGTTCTCTCAGCTTGCGCCAGGTACTGAAGTTTTTCGGCCACATAGCTAGGAAGTTCGGACATAACCTCAAACAGCAGATGGTTACTGGCAAAATTGAGAGCAAACGTCCGAAAGGTCGTCTACCACTCATATGGTCGGACCAAATCCGCTCTACGCTGAACACCCAGCTTCATGATGCGCTCCACCATGCCAAAGATAAGAGAGAAGAAAGAGGTACAGCTGGTGCAACATCATAAAAAAAGAAGGTATCTTTTTGTTGATGATGTTGCGCCAGCGGTTCCCCACACCACGTTGAGGAGATCACGACTCTCAGCAAATCTAATGTGGACATTAATATTCAAGCTTATAGTTTTTGCATCACAAAGGTTGAGTTAAAAACATGGCAAATCTAATTCGTTTTAAACAGGGTGATTTACGTTTATCTGTATTCTAGCAATACTAACCTGAAGAAAATATGAATCCTGTCGACATATCGGCAGTACAGTCTAATCGGGTGCGCAGTTTCGGTTGACCGATCTTGGTAAGACAAGAAATCGTTGGGCAGTTGTGGCGGGCCCGCCATCTCGCTGGCTCGTTGTAACCCGAGCACAAGCAGGTCGAGTACGAGCCCGTAGTACTGGACTATGAATGATGCGAACTGCAGACCACGGATGATGCCGTAAGAGTCTGTATGATTCATGTCCTGTGGAAAACGTGATCATGAAAAAGAATCTATGAGGTAAAGAATAGAATAGAATAATACTTTATTGTACACCAAATCTTGTATAAATGAGGTTTAAATATATGGAAAAGTAAAAGTTTCAAGTTTTATTGAACGTCTACTGATAAAATGTTCTTGAAATACGAAAATTTGGATGGATAGATGTTTGTTACTCAATCACGTCGGAACGGCTGATAGGATATGGATAAAGTTGGCACAGATATAGATCATAGTCTGGAATACCACATATTCCCGGGAAAATTATTTTTTCCCGGGAATATGTTCCCTTGTGATAATCTTTGACTTCCACGCGGACGGAGCCGCTGGCAGAAGCTATATATGTATATGTATTTATGCGATTATGTTCTCTATGATGCGTTGGGCAATCAATAAACATGTTTAATATTTGGAACGCCTTGGCAACAAATTCAGTCTATTTTGTTAAATGCACGAATAACGGATGTAAAAAATTCTACCCATTATTTGGATCTTTTTTTTCCTCTAGACCATACCTGGGAATGCACTGGTTCTGGAGATATTGAAGGTGAAAGTCGCAATTTTTTTTTTACTTTTTAGGGCAATGAATTCCAAGTGTTATTACTATACTTTTTGCCAAACGAACATTACCAAAATTTTGGTTTTTTTTTTTTTCGAAATTTCGCATTAGCAGTTACAAAAACGCAATGAATATCAAACGTATCCGACAAGTACCTACGTGGCTTAGAGCGAAGGGGCGGGGTTTAACTCCACTTGGCTGGGTTCGCGTTATATTGCGCGCAATAAAAAATTGTTTCTTTTTCATACAGATAAAAGTCGTTACCCAGCAATTATTTTTGCGCAAAGCTACTTTGCTAGACGTACAGTATGCGTAGTTAACGCTTTGTGATGTGTCTTTTTACATCCTGTATAAGCCAACACGAGTTGTGAATCTACTAAACTCTTAATATTTTGTTCCAACCCTATTCCTGACTGGCCTATTGGTCTAGTGGTTAGTGACCCTGACTGCTATGCCAGAGGTCGTGGGTTCGATTCCCACCCAGGATAAATGTTTGTGTAATGAGCACGATCATTTGTTCTGTGTCTGGGTGTAATTTATCTATAATATTTATGTATTTAGAAATATATAAGTATGTTTATCAGTTGTCTAGTACCCATAACACAAGCTCTGCTTAGCTTGGGACTAGATGTTGTGTGATAGTTGTGGAATATTATTATTATAATTCCTTATATTATTGTTCATCCAAAACTAGCAGGAAAACATGTAACATATAATTAAAAATTCGAACTTTACCTTATAATTAATGACAACGTTGTTCTTAGCGGTCATGTAGTCAGCGATGTTGTGGTCGACGATGAGTCGGAGCAATCTGTTCAGAAGAGTCAGATCTATTTTCTCGTAGAGCTTCTCGAAGCGCGACTCCAGTAGGACGTTGCACTCACCCTCACCAACCTCCCACACGTCTTGTAGGTTGTTTATCCCTAGAAGAATTAAGTAAAGTTAGGAATAATAGCCTTTATTAACAATAATTTATGTTATATTTCATCTTATTACTACAAAGATTTGGAGAAATTGTTATAAAGATACTGGTTTCTTGACTGTCTTGCTTGCCAGCATAGGCCTCCCAAGTTGTAGTTGTGTTGACGATGCGAATAGGTATTTATTTTACGTTTTTTCTTTAGATTATCCAGAATATACACAATAAATTAAATGATTGTCCAGTCAAAGTTTTAATAAAATGCTAATTCTATTCAACCTTAAAAAAAAAAAAATGTTGCTATCGCTAAAAATACAGAGATGTTCGATGCCAGTTTATTTTTGTGGAGCAATTTTCAAAATTTTTATTGGGATTTTCAAACTTATTTTTACTATTCTATTCCGTTAAAATTTTTCTTTAAACCCTTCTCTGTCCACTGTATTTTTTGCAAAGTATATTTTCATTGCATTACATCATACTCGACTATCCAAGAAACTAATTTTTTTGACTATTGAGGTAATACCGCGCCTTAAGAATTAAGAACAAATAATAATTTCTTTGTCAACACGTAAGCCCGCTAGTTTACAGTCGCCTAAGAACCCTACTACAAAGGGCATAGCACGGTCGGTGCATTTCTTATGTTGCTTCAAATGGAAGCAAAGTGAGAGCAATGTTACGAATATTGAGACGCGTACATCGACCTTATCGTGTATCTTACCAGTATCAGGAGGATAATTGTTAGAAAGTTTTACATCTTAGAGAAAATGTCAAGTTTGGACAGAACTGAAAATAATTGTCACAGTACACAACAGGTCCATCAGGTTAAGCTACGCTTGCCGGGGTTGGTCTGTGGATGGGTGACCATCCTTACATACCGAGACTCCTCCGTGCCTCGGAAAGCACGTTAAGCCGTTGGTCCCGGCTGTCAATCGTGGATCTTTGACAGTCGTTACGGGTCGTCAGAAGCCCGAAAGTCTGACAACCAGTCTTACCAAGGGGTATCGTATTACCCAGTAACTGGGTTGTGGAGGTCAGATAGGCAGTCGCTCCATGTAAAATACTGGTATTCAGCTGCATCCGGTTAGACTGGAAGCCGACCCCAAGATAGTTGGGAAAAGGCTAGGCAGATGATGAGTACACAACAGAAATTTTACATACAACAGACAATCTTCTTTCTTCTGTAATCTTCTGATCTTGATCTGATGATAGCGCGACCGACCAAGGTGAGGTTTGTAACAAGGGGATGATCGACGAGGCAGATCTCCTTTGCCACAACGCACACCCTGGGCGGTCGCATACAACTTCCTTTTTCTTCTGTCTTTCATAAGCGGATTCTTCAGTCTTCTCAAGGCAATACTTATTTAAACACAGAAATACCGAACACAATCATTAAAAGAAAGTGGCACAAGTGACAATAAATTAATTTATCCTGGGCTGCCTAAAAAAATGCATGTTACAAGTACTTCAATGTATCACAACAACAGTACAAAATTACACAAATAAGATATACATCTTCTATTTCACATGCACATTGTTTCTGTGTGCGTAAGCTATTTTCTATGACATCGAAAGATCCGAGCATATGTACACAGAAACCAAAGTGTATCATCCAAGACCAATCTGCCTTGGTGAGATGGAACAACTATAATAATATAATCTAACTACTTCACATACCTTGACACCACTTGTAGACGAGCAGCGGTGAAGGCTCAGTATCTGCTGGTTTGACCCACGGAGGCAGCAGCCTTCGCTTATCAGCCTCGTACCATAAGTACTGGTCTAAGTACGCGTCTGTGATCTTCTCCAGAGGCTCCACGTCGTAGACGGGGACCAGGTGAGAATAGAGGTCCATGAATTCTATGCCAACCTGTTAGGATAGTATTTGTTAGTGTTACTAAATGCAGCAGGAAATCATTGTAATATATGAAGAAACAACATTGATTGGTAGAAAGAAATTCGAAATGGGCATTACCTTACTATTATACTTTTTTATTGCAAGAATTGCAGTAATTCGAATCACAAACTTTGTCTACTTTGGGGATTACTTTTACAGAGCACATTAGCCTAATATAGTGCTCTCTACTGTGAAGTAAATAAAAAAGACCATATTTTATGAAGACTTACTATACAGCATGTAACAAAAACCCTGTCCGATCCTGAAGGGTAGATTTGGTATCGTACTGCGTACACATATACGTAATCAATTAATGGATACGAGATTATAATTTTTACCCAATGAAAATAATTAATTAAAAATAAAAAGAAAAACTTATCAAAGGCAACACTGAGCGCTCGACAAATTTCAACTACAGTTTTGCTAGTACAGGGCGGTATCGTTTGAAATAAAAATAGGTAAAAAATTAAAAGATTTTGCCGGCCGGTGGAGTGAAAATTTACCATATTTAGTGTTAAATTTTGCATATTTTATAAAAACAAAAAATCTATTACTTTTGGTCTTTATAAGTTACATTTTTTTAACTATTTATTCTAGTACGTATGTTAAACCAGGAATACGCCTTTATTGGACAGGGTTTTTGTTACATGCTTTATATATTACTTCTACCTCTAAATAAGCTTACAAAAAAAGGAACCCATAAAGAAATAAATGAATTCTTCAGTAAATAGAAGTTTACAAAACGAAAAATGACATACCTCTCTAAACGTCCTCTGCGTGAGCAAATGACGCTTGATTCTCGATAATGCTTCGTGAGGGTTATCATAAGCCTGTTCTATAAGTCCCAACTCTTCCCTTTGACTCTGGTTCAGCCTTGACTTGACGCTGTAGGCCTCCTTGAGTCGCTCCAACGCTAGGATAAGCAGCTTGGTGTCGTGCTTGTAGGAGAGAGGGGGAAACGGTATCGGAGCAAAGCGCCGGGACTCCAGCCAGTGCACTGTTGTCGTATAGATGGCTACAGCTTCTTCGGGTGAGATGTATGGACCGTCCTGTAGAATAGTGGCACTTTAGAATTACTGCAACACTTTTTGATGGTTTCACAGGCATGCAGGTGAGGCAGCACCAAATCTCCCGTCCCCTTGAGTTGAACATGACATTGGAAAATAATATGTCTGAAGATTACACCACTACCTTTGTGTTCTTCTTTCTGTATTTCTCGTTAGTGTTTTGTGTGTACATAGATAAATACAATTTTTTTACAACCAAATATCGAAGGGATTTAGACGAAAGGGATAGGGATTGTCGACTCAGTGCATCATCTGAAATAATCGGCAATACACAATCTAAAACATACATTAATTAACATTCTCCAGGCAGAAACTTCACTAGGCTTACCTTCAAATAGTTATGCTGTCTTTCCTGCTCAGCCTTGAGGTACAACCTGGTCAGACGTCCGAGGTTCTTCTTGCAGACAGTCTTGTCGACGGTGGCACCGCGGCGGATACGCTCGCGATTGTAGTGGGCCGTGTTCGTCCACCAATCGGCCTTCATCTTTACGTAGCGGAGAATCATGTTCTCTATAGGTGTTGGGAGGCCGGGTACCTAGGAAGGTAATAAGAACATTGATACTAAAGTACTAAACAGTGTTGAACATAATAATATTTTTCTTTGACTTGCAGTAAAACAACTATACTTCAGACTGAATTAATTATTTTATTTGAGTGAACTTCTGAAAACAGGATGTACTGTTTTAGCTGTCGAAATACTTACTAATCATCAAAACTTGATAACAAAGCAGATTAAAGAATTTTAGGATCAGTCCAGTCACTGGAACCACCACATACCACATTACTGAAGCTTAATAAACCCACTGGACTCGGATTTATTGAGTTTTAGTAATGTGGGCAACAACATTATCTTTCTTCACTACAAAGAAGTATTTCGTTTTTACCTTCCAAGGAATATTAGCTTTCCAGCACCTCCAGGCTTCAGACAGATGCTGCAGGATGGTCCTGGCCTTGTTCTGCTTGATACCTTCGGGCATCATATCCACGATATCGTGCATGACAGACGCGCGCAACTCAAGGTCGAAGTGGGACTCCACGCGCTGCTTTGTTACCGTCTTTGCCACACCTAGGAGGACGGAAGAACAAGTAAATAATGTGTTTTTTTTTTAGGTAATAATGGTAGCCATAACTTTAATCAATAAATTTACGTATCAAAGTCTTTATGATGGTTAATGGCAATATTTTCATAGTTAATAAAAAATAATAATAGTCTTATAAAGCACCAACACGGATTGCAAAAATAGTGAAACCCTGACTCCTGAGCTAGGTAGAGGACCTGTATTTCAGGAGCCAGTTATATTTTCCATTTAGGTTACAATTTAAGAGCATTATTCAGCATGAAAAGAAATTCATTCTACTTAAAATTTATTAATATAGATTGAAAAAATTGTTTATTGTCAACAAAATGTTATTTTGAATTTACAAAAACTTCGCTGATATCTATTTCAGAGGGGGCAAATACCTAAAATAAAGAGAAGAACAGCGGGATATGTCATCCATCGGTATTAAGTAATCGTTTGTCCAATATTAGCTTACGAAAGCTGTAGAAGAATAAATTTCTTTATATTCAAATTCTTAATTAGGGATTTTTCACATACCTTTAGAATGTCTTCCCTCGAACTGCCTTGACAGCAAGTTTCCGAGCCAGCGTTCTAGCAACGGCGTAATACCGCGCATAAAGAACAACCACACTCGCCATCCTGGCGCCCAGAAACCACATCCAGGTCCCTTGGATACTGGACCCTAGAACCAAAACCAAGGTTTTTTTCCCTCCTATTGTCGTATGCATAATATTGATGTTTGGGGGAGAAAATGTAGACGTAATTGTATGAAAAGTTGCAAAATTTTAAGCTTTAAGATGGGTTACAAGTTTTGACAGATTGGATTCCTAAGTCTATAACCGAGAGTCATTAAGTCTCCAAACCAAACAAGCCAAATAAAATCAGTGTTTCTCACCGTATTAAACCTGTAGTAGATCAGATGCTTAAGATCCTTGCACATCCTGATCTGTCTCATGAGCTTGTACTTGTAGCGATACATGCCGGTCAGCTGACCAACATGGGCGAAGATGTACTGAAGACCGTCGGCCAGTTGGAACGAGTCCACGTTGTTCAGACGATACTGCACGTGCGAGTCCACGATCAGCTTCGTGAGGCGAAGGATCTCGCGACATAAGTGGAATGCTGTTGAGGATAATGTTGGGTTACTTTTAAAAGAATTTGTGAGTAGTCTCTTTATACCAAAAAATATGACCACATAATACTTTTGAGACAAAAATGGCCAGTTGCTTAAAGTCTGCAAGTAAAGGCCTACATAGACCGGGACGGAATGGCAAAGGATTTAAATTTTTTCCAAAGGATATTCAAACTTATACAGTAGGAAAACGACATAAATTCCAATGTTTTAAATTGATGCCGCGGCATCGAAAGGGATTTCTCGATTCCACTACTAGATAAGTTTGAATGTCCTTTGGCAAAAAAAATAATCCTTTGCCATTCCGTCTCAGTCTGCGTAAGCCATAAATGTTTTTTGTCAAATTTTTATTTTATTAATTGGCTAAGCAATCATGAGATCAGTGTTGTAATACAGTTGGATTACTTACCATTACCAAACCGAGACTTCTTTCTCTCCTTAGTAGTCAGGGTCTTGACAGGCTTCAAGTTGAAGTTGTAGTCCAAATGCAAGTAGTTCAAGTTCTTGCGATGGATGAGCAGATTTAACATGTTGTAGCCTTGGCGACATACCTGAAGACCGGCTTCCACCCAGTCCAGGGTTGTGGTTTGGAAGAACTTGGTGGATTTGAATGAGCGGAAGAGGTACCTATGGATGGAGATATTATTCTACTGAATGGCGATTGCATAAATAGTGTGTTGGAACGAAGACGGTTGCTCATATCAGAATTACCATAAAGCATAATTTGAGTTGTGAGACAGAATCAAAAGATTTCACTATGATTGTGTTTTAGCTTTTATTCTGTGCGAAAAAATTATGATATCCATTTTGTTTAATCCACTAATAACAAAACAGAACACTATTCTATAACTTACCTCTTTTTCTGTGGCTTGGGTGGTCGGTGCTTCAATGCGTTTAACACGTAATACTTGAGGAGCTTCTGATACGAAACCCTCACTTTGACAGGCTGGCCAGGGGGGCAATGTTCTTTGTACCACGTCTTTACCAGGGGCACGTCGATAGCACGGCGAGTTCGGCCTGTTTGAAGAATAATTATTTAGAGACATAATGCTGGAAAACGAAGAATGTATTTCAGTAAAGAGAAATGTAATATCGGTGAACAGCAGGTGCGTGAGTGCACACTGAGTTTTGAAGAAAGACTGAACACCCAAGTACTGTTTAACAAATCCTACTTGCATGTAGGTACTCGAATCTTTATTGCATTTCCTGCAACCAATTTGCAATAAATTTGTTCTCGTCGCTACTAAGCCCCCTATGCTCCAATTTGCAGATCATCCGGTGCAGTGATTGTTGAATTTAGATTGGATGCTATTGAGTATCTGTATTATGTTGTGTTGGGGACACAAACCTTATGAAGCTACATAGATACTCTTAAAAATTCAGAAAAAAAAAGAAAGTTTTGTAAAGTAAGTACTTAAGGTGAATGCTCCAGGGTAGCCTGCGAAATTCAAATTTTCTTACGTTTTTTTGCAATTTGCAGGTCAGTGTCAGGTTGTATCTTGGACAAAATTTGATTCGCGTCCGTAGCAAGTATGTATTTATAGAATTATAATCATAAAAACCAAAATGTAAGTATTTCATGAAATAATGACATTCGGCATCAATTCTAACGTGTTTTGCAAATTGCAAAACACGTAAGAAAATTTGAATTTCGCGGGCTACCCTGGAGCTTCCACCTTAACTTTGTATATTGTCATCACATAACCATCATTCAGACCTGTCTCATTTGCCCATTGTATAACTACTGTTTTGCTGTTATTTGGTTGTTGCTTACCTGATCTCATATTAAAAGGCCTAGGCGCCCACAACAGCGCGATCCCGTTAGCCGTATTATCGGTATACAAGGCTGTCTCCTGCAGGAATGGCGTCACATCTTCAGGCAATAGGAACTCTTCCTCGTCAGGCAGAGGATCTAAGGACTTGACTGAGTGACGATGGGAGATAGGGTTGATGAGGGGATCGAAGTAGAAGGCGGGAAGGTCAGGGTCTTCAGTCTTGATGTATACGACGTTTGGTGTGTGGTACCTAGGGGTGAAATATTAGTTGTAGAACTTTGTTGGATTTTACATATGGACGATATCAGAGAATTCTCTAAGAGTTCTAAGACAGTTAGATTATCTTTAAGACTTATTGATATATTATTAAGACAATGCTTCCGTTTATCAAGTTAATTTCATGTCTTTGATATCTATATCTATTGCGAAAATCTGTTATAAAAGAACTTACCAAGACAACTGGACGAAATGCGGCAAATTGTTGTACAAGTACGGAAACGCGATCCTGTACTCTGTCCTTATTGGCTGTCGTATAATGATCTTATTGATGTCATTGAACTCGTTCCAATCTTCATCGCCCGCCGAATTATCCTTCACGAGAGGTTCGAACTTCGGCCCACCAGGAATCGCCATGTTTAGGGCTTTAGCCGTGAAGAAACTCTTCGAATCGAAGAGATAGAAGTAGTTGTCATCTACTAAGTCAGTCAGTAGCTGGTTACCCAGACGGTACAACGTGGCCATTTGTGGTAAAGTCAGGTTCCATTTCCGATATGTCGACCCATTTACATGTTTGGTCCCTAATAGAGGTTTGTGGTCGTAAAACCATGCCGCAACGGCTCCATCTTCTTCAGGATCCAGTTCAATCTGAATAGGTTCTAATGGTTCCACATCTAAGATGTTGTCAGCATAATCTAGTGGAGGTTCCTCATCGTCAAACGGCGGGAACCTCATACGTTTGAAGTGCCTACGATCACGTTTCTCTCGACGCATCATGATCCACATGGTACCCCATTGAGCTATGTAAACGGGCTCTATAACCCAGGGGATTTCGTTGACGAAGGTGATGGCTCCAGTGATGTGGTAGAGGACTTTCACGTCGCGGATCTGTTCCCAGGGCATAGGCATGTTCTCTAGCAGCTTCATGACCGCATGAGGCATATACTTCAACGCTCCAAGGTAAACTCTCTTGTCGTGTCTGTACTTGCGACTTGTCATGTCTCCATGGTCTCTGATGATCTTGCGGATGTGTTCAGGAGGCATGTCCTCCTTCTGCGCATCCACGAAACCGAACTTGCGCTTCTCGGCGAAGCGTTTTGATTGGAGCTGCATCCATTTTTGGGCTAGACAGGAAAGAATATAAGAAAAAATAAATTGAGGGAATTTTTTCGAAGCTTCCTAATGATCGAGATTTATCAACATTGGGAGTTTGAGGACATAGAAATTTTATAAAATCATATTTTTTTTAAAGCTTGAGAAGACACCACATCATAAAGCTATTTTCCATTTATTGTTTGCAGAATAAGATAACATGCTATTTGGTTAGCCGTGTGGTTAATAATATTGTGCATAATGTGTATTATGCATAATATTATGCAATCAGTCTGCCTAGCCTTTTCCAAACTATCTTGAGGTCAGCTTCCAGTGGTAACTGGATGCAGTTGAATACCAGTATTTTACATGGAGCGACTGCCTATCTGACCTATACAACCCAGTTACTGGGTAATACGATACCCCTTACCTTTACCCTGATTGTCAGACTTTCAGGCTTCTGATGACCCATAACGACTGTCAAAGATCCACAATTGACAGCCGGGACCAACGGTTTAACGTGCTTTCCGAGGCACGGAGGAGTCTCGGTATGTAAAGATGGTCACCCATCTATGGACTAACCCTGACCTGATAGATCGAAGCGTGCGGCTGTTATTACTTTAGCCACGAGCTCCTCTTTATACATAGTTTGTTTATTCAATCAGAGTTATCATCTTCCATGATTTTTCAGCTTACTCAAACTAAAATTGATGTGAGTACCTAGCTGACAGTTTTGTACACACCTTGGTTTTTTGTCCAAAATTGGGCTTTAACTTTATTATCGAAGAAAATTGTATAACATTGTGAAATACATGTTTTGAGTAATGGTTGTAGTTTGTTTTGCTGCAAAATTATTTGATACTAGATCAAATAACTTTGCAGCTTTGAAACCAGGCTTTCCCAGCATATAGCCATATTTATGAAACTCTATAACTTAAATAATAATATGCTTAGTTTAAATACTGACTAAAGGATTCCAAATTCAAATTCTCCATATAAAATTTTGAATTAAGAACCTGCTTAATCAGTGTTTAAATTAATTACATGGTTATTTTTTCATAAATAATGTTGTTTTTTTAGTATGAGATACATTACCATAGTTATTTGTACCTTTTAATTACCTTTCAGAGAGAAAAGTTATTTGACACAAACTGTATATGTATGCAATGTCAGCATTCTCCATTGTGTCTTGGATGGAGAAGAATACCAATTGCAGTTAATAATTTACCCCATCGGAAATTATTTTACTTTAGTGTTTTATAAGTAAAACATAGTTTTATGGGGATGCTTCAACAGACATACAGACTTATTTATACAACTCGCTAAACATAATAAGTTTACATAATACGGTAAACAGAATTTGCATAATATTATTATGCAAATTCTAAAAATCTCCTTAGAAAATTTTGAGTTATGAACCAAAAGTGTTAGCTAATTAGCTAATGACCAATCAAAATGTAGTATAAAAAACTTTTTAACAAAAAATTAAACCGATGAAGAAGGACTCAATCAATCTGCCTAGCCTTTTCCCAACTATCTTGGGGTCGGTTTCCAGTCTAACCGGATGCAGCTGAATAAAATTAATGCGTCAGGCCCCTGCGTCGCCACCAACAATAGGTTTTTAAATGTGACTGCTAATGAGGGACTTGACGCATTAAAAAATAAATAATCCTTTCAGTCTTGAGTATTGAGCTTATTTACATATACTATGAAATTTTTTATTAACTAATTTTAAGTCAGTGCCAAACAACAAACTGATTAAAATATATCAAAATATTATATGTATAGATATGTATAGAAATAGAGAAGGCTCCACTCCCTAAATAAACTCAATACTGAAGACTGAAAAGGTTTATTTATTTTTTGGTTTTCAGTTCTTTTTCGTTGGTTTATGTTTTTGTTAAAAAGTTTTATATTTTTTTTGTGGCTCACATCACCTTTTTATAATAATAAGTTCTAATTGTTTCTAGCTTCATGATGATGTGATGATTCTAATAGAAAATACCTGATTAAGTTACGAAAAGTAAAAAGAAACACTATTCGTGCCCACAATTTTCGAGGATTTCTCTCAATTTTATCAAGATCAAATCCTGACTTCTTTGACATGGGACCACCCTTGACGTATACCCTATCTAACAAAAACGATCATTAAAATCGGTTCAGAAATAAGAATTAATAAAAATTTACAAACTAAAATAGAACAGACTTCTAGTGTTTCTGGTTTTATATCGTTTTTTGACACCAACCTTCGGGTACAGAACCCTAGAAACAGAATTGCTATTACTAGGGTTCCGTACCCGAAGGGTAACCAACAGGGGTTATTACTATACCTCCGCTGACCGTCCGTCTGTCAGCAGGCTGAATCTCACAATCCGTAATAAATGTGTATTTCTGTTGCTGCTATAACAACAAATAATAAAAATAAATTAAAAATTAAAGGAGGCTACCTAATCATGAGATAAAGCCTAAAAAAAACAAAAATAAACATGTTTCTAGAAATGTGTTTCTTTTCAGTTTACCATATGAAACCCTTCGTGTGCGAGTCTGCTCGCATTTGAGTGGTTTATAGGTCCAAATTCAACCTTGTGTTGTTGTTTGGTCCAAACTCATAGAGCTCACTTCACCTACGTTTTCAGTGAGATTTTAGAGAATAGCACTACTTTAAATTATGTTTGTTTCCACAAATTTTAGGCAAACTAATACAACTAAATAAATGCTAATAATATTATAAATGAAAAAGTGTGTGAGGATGTATGGATGTTTGTAACTAGTTCACACAAAAACTACTGGACAGATTTTGATGAAACTTTACAGTAATATAGCTTAGAGATCAGAATAACATATAGGCTATAATTTTTATTGGGGAAAGCACTAATTTTACATGGGCAAAGCCGCTGGCAATAGGTAGTGTCTTTATATCATTGCATTGTTGGATTCTCAACTCTCATCACCTGAGCACTGAAAAGATACTGCATCAACAACATATTTTTGTTAAGGCATTCATAAATTTAGGGGTTGTCACTTGAGTTCATAAAAACAGGTATTTTTGTACTTTTTATTATTAAATTTATAATACATCCGAATTTGTTGTAGATGGCGCCATTTTTATTGATGTTTGCAAACTCGAGGAAAAAAGACCGAATAACCTAGAAACGTAGTAAGTAATCCAGCTAAATTAGCACATACCTTTCTCCTTTATCTTCTCTTCTGGTATATGATGCGGTTTGGGGGGCTGCGTGGGTGGCACCGGTGGCGCAGCCGCAGCGGCGGCAGCATGGGCCTGCAAAGCCGCTTGCTGCGCCGCCGCCAACTGCTGCTGCGCCATCATGGTGGCCCAGGGGTTGGGCCCCAGCAGGTACGGCGGCAGCGACATGGCTGACCGCCTTCTATTTCAACAAAACTTGGTATAAATACGATAGATTCATGATTCCAAAAATGTTTTACCACTAAACTCATAAACTGTGATTGACACAAGCTACAAGGCAGCGTGGTAAACAGACAGACGCCGGTTGGTAATCAAGAAACAGCCAGAACTTTCAGGTACTTACTTTTTCTATTTCAGCGTAAAATTTTGTATTTCACTCACTTTCCACTAAAAAAACAGTATTCGTTGGGAAAATTCACTAACGGAAAACTAAAATAGCAAAAGCAAAATTGACTTCGTAAGCCATTTGCAATTTGTTTCACAGATAACTAAGTATTTATACACTAGTCAAGTGATTTGTTTTTTTAGAGTTGTGACTTTGGGACATTGCTTTTAAACAGACTGCGTTTACTCGTTTTTTTTTTTAGATCGTTTCCAAGTTATCCATTTTAAATGGTTTCATGTATAGAAACGTACTGACAGTAATAAAAAAGGGTCAACCAATTATAATAAGTATTTTTTTTAAAACCTCCACTTAGAATATGTTTCGGACTGAAACTTGAAATTAGACCAAAATACGTAATAAAGTCAGTAAAAGATATTAAAACATATGGTAATGTTAAAATTTTTATTTTAATATTACAATATGTATATTGTTTATTATACTTACCGAAGACTGGCCTCTGAATCCATTCATATATTTTTTACGTTTACTAGTGGTGGAAGCACGGAATAGATTTCTATTCCGTGGGTGGCAGGGCCAGGGTAGCCCGCGAAATTCAAAAAAGTGTACGGTCAGTGTCAAGTTGTATCTTGGTCAAAATATGATTTGCGGCCATAGCAAGTATGTATTTATAGAATTATAATCATTACAGTCATCAATAGAACTCTTTCATTTAGAATTGATGTCAAATGTAGTATTTCATGAAATCATGACATTGAAAATTATCACCATGAAATCTAATTGGAAACAAAACAAAAGTATATCTATAAGACTGATTGAAATATCAACCAAAAACTCGTGTTTATTTGTTAGAAGATTATCATCTCTATTTGCAAAGTTTTAAAGTAAAAACAAACATTACACGAGAAGTATATGGGAATCCCCCACATGCTCGCGAAGTATCTTTAGGGTTGTCATTATCGAAATTTTGAGTTGCCACAAGTAAAATTTATTTTTTAATCCCAATACTGCCAGGTTTTTAAAACGTCAGCCGATCATGCCAGAGTCTAAAATGAGAGGCCAATCCTGCCAAAATGGCAGGAACCTGCCACAAATAGTCACACTGAAACACGCCACTGTATCGCTACTTTTGACTATTTGTCGCATTTTGCAACGTGCAACTACATCGATACTTAACAAATAAAGAGTATAATCTATAATTTCGATACAAATGCGCAACTGTATTGATGCCAGTCTTTATTTGATGTTGCCAAGTCTTCTTCCTTTAAAAGCCTGGAATACACATGCGACTAAAATAGCACGCTTCGTTGCTACTGGGTAGTATGCTCATTTTTAGCATGCTCAGAGTGACTATATTTGCTCATGAAAGCACAGACCTCAGACTTACTCTTTTGTAGCACGTCTGAGATACACATGTAGTAATGAGTTGAGTTGTGTTGTGGTTTGGATGGGAGACCATCTTTACATACCGAGACTCCTCCGTGCCTCGGAAAGCACATTAAGCCGTTGGTCTCGGTTGTCAATCGTGGATCTTTGACAGTCGTTACGGGTCGTCAGAAGCCCGAAAGTCTGACAACCGGTCTTACCAAGGGGTATCGTATTACCCAGTAACTTGGTTGTGGAGGTCAGATAGGCAGTCGCTCCATGTAAAATACTGGTATTCAGCTGCATCCAGTTAGACTGGAAGCTGACCCCAAGATAGTTGGGAAAAGGCTAGGCAGATGATGACATTCATAAACATTCATAATTTCTATAAAGAAATATATTTGTTAAGAAGGACCCATCGACAGTCCCGAACTCCACAATATTTTCTGTCTGTTATTTGTTCCTGAAAAATACATCGGACATCGCCTTAGCCGTCGACGCAATCTGTTTGCTCCGCTAAACTCTCACCAGAGCTGAGTCCCCAGTGTGTCGTACCTTAAGGATGCTTAGGTAACGCCCTCCTGACCAACACTCTTGAATGCGATCTGTTTGCCGATGAATGGAGTTGTATATAATGAGCGTATGTCTGATGTTTTGTGAGAGAAAGTATGCTAGGCTGTCCTCTATTAAATGCATCTGATTTTTTTTTTTTTTGGTACCTAGCGTACCTACTTCAATTTCTATGTTAATTAATTTAATCAGTGTTGCCGCTTTAATTAACAATAAAAAACACAATAAACAATTGTTCAACTAACATTTGTTTACGTATCAAAAGATATCGTACCTACAGATTTTTTGGTAGGTAACATTTTGTTCAATTTGGGAATCGTACCTAGGCTGGCGGTTAACAGCTAATTTGTATATCGAGAGATTTTTGCCAACTCAGCAATCGTAACCCAAGCAAATGTTCGGGCCCAAGCAAGATGGGATCTTGTGTTTTTAGGACAAAGTCAATTTCTCATACAAACCCATCTACTGTATTGGTACAAAATGAAATAATTATAAAAAAGTATTTATCCTACACATTATCACGAAAACTGAAAGGCGGAGTTAAAATGATGTTGTCAATACATTTCGCTCCACTTGACAATTCTTCATTTATTTCGTGAATCGTTTCACTCCGCAGTTCTTCGTCAACGGACATCAAATCATCGCTTCGTTGAGAATTTGTTACATTGTTAGCTGAATATTCTTCAACAATTTGAGTTAGAGCTTCCGCTATATCGGAGTCAATAGAAGTATCTATTTCGGTAATATCATCTTCATTCGTGTCATTTCCATAGTTTTCTCCAACTTGGTCAGTCTCAATAGAATGTGTTTCATTAATATGAGTAGCATTTAAATTATTTTCACCGCTTTCAGCGATTGTGTCATAATTCCTGAAATTTCTATTGTTATTGATTTCAACACAAGGCAAATCATTATCTTCATCAAACATTTCTACATCTGATGCATTCTGAATATCTTCTTCTACCGAATCTTCATTATTTATTACACTGTTGAGTAGTTGTTCTGAGGATCTTACTGAAGCGTAGTTTGTGTTTTCTACTGCATCAATAACTTCTAACTGTTCATTTATTGAAGATTTAGCGGGCACAGTATTGGGAACCATAAACGAATCCTTGGTACTGACTCCATTAGACGAGTGTCCTTTAGAATCTGGCACAATGGTACAGTCGGCACTTATATCAGTCCTATTCTCACTTCTACTTCTTAGAACATTTATTCTTCCAAATATTTGGGGGTGGTCTTCTTTAAACTTTTTTAATATTCTCTTTGTGTTTTCATCTGAGTTACCGTACTTTTTACATTCTAATTGAATATTCGCATTGAGATTGTATAGAGTTTCTTCGTCATTTCTCTGTGGTGTTCTTATTTCTGTTGCCTGAAACGAAGCATTGCAATATTTTTTTCTGAATCAACTTACGATTTTTGATAATAGGTATCTACTGATTATAAATTATCTGCCAGTAATGCCCATAACATACCTCATTAGCTGGATGCTAGAGATACTTAGCAATTAATAAACAAGGAGTTTCTGAGGCTCAGTGGACTTACAACGAAATATCTGAATCACCTTTCAACCATTTTCTATCATTCTTAACCAGTATATTTCCATTGATAACTAATTATTTCAGCTTTGGAATTTATTTTCCCCAAGCGGCTTTTCGCAAAAAACACTTACATTTGTATTCTGCGAAATCATTTCCGCAAGTTCTTTAGCTAACTTGACTGTATCATCTGGTAGATTCGTCTTAGTAGCGAGGGCAAGTCCATAATTCTCAATTTTAGTTACACCTGGTTCTATTTTATGTTCGTAAACTAATTTTTTTTGAGGATTTTCTGGTGTGCCTTCTTCTTCTTCAGTTACTGCTGTATGTCGACTAGAGTGCAAAATTATTGAATCAGTATTTTCTTTTGTGTTACGAAAACCTTAAGAGGCCGTACACGAAATTTTGCCGATTTCGCTGATTTACGTGATTTTATGAACGAGAGTTCTAAATAGCCAAAATCAAAAGCAATTCTTCGCCCATTTTCTCTAAAATTTGACTAAGTTAAATATTTTTTTATTCAAAATTTTTATATGAAAGTGGTAAAAAGTGATTCATACTTTATATAGATGACTTTTGCGGCAATACATTTTCAATTTTTGGTACCGTTTAGAGGTAAGAACGATTCGTAATTCACAAAAACTGTCGTCGATTTGTGGCTAACTAACCATAATTATAAAAAAACTAGCTCATACATTAGACAGAAAAACTAATAATAATAGTCAAAAAGTAAACTTCAGTTCAATATCAATCTATTTCTTGAGAAAAAAAATGCAAAAATTACAAAAAATTGGCATTTGGTTTGCATTATTTTAACTGTAAAATCATATCTGTAAAATACGTAAATTAGTGAAATTGACCAAAATTTGGAGTGGCCTCTTAACTTAGGTTAAGCGAATCTTACTTGACAACATTGAAGTATAATTCTTGCAGTTTTGTCAGATACATGAAATGAGTCGTAAAGAAAGTGAATGCATTACTCATGATGAGTTCTTCGCAGATAGCCCAGGCTACACTTGTACCCTCCTCCACACAAGTGCCCCTGAAAGTATTATTATATATTTTAATAACACCACAATACAAATTAATATCGAAGGAGGTCGTACAACGATTTTGATACTTGCCTACACAGTTCGTCTATTATTACCAAACTTGTAGGCGTTAGTCCTTTCAGTATGTGTTGAGTTTCTTTAATCTGAAAAAAATATTACTTTACAATATTCAAGAACATTATTTATTCTAAATTCAACATTTAGCATCGCAGTTACCTCAAAAACGTAAGTGGATGCATTCAATTCCACGCTGTCGTTAAAACCTATCCTGGTAAATATTCTATCGCAAAGTCTCAAAACTGCGTTTGTTGCGGGTAGGAAACAACCTAGCTGAAATTTATAAATGTTTAGGATAGGCACTTAATTTCTCAGGAAAACTCATCATCTTCCTACCCATATCCCATATTACTTGGGGTCGGCGCAACACGTTTTTTTCTTCCATTCTGTCCTGTCAGCCGTCACGCTATCACTAACTCCCTTTTCTTTCATATCACTCCTCACACAATCCATCCATCCTTTCTTTGGCCTCCCTCTCCCTCTCCATCCATCAACATTTATATTCATAACTCTTTTAGTTACATGTATTTCATCCCTCCTCTTTACATGACCATACCAAGATAAGCGGTTCCCTTTCAACCTCTAATGTACTCATTTCTCACTTTATCCATTCTCGTTACTCCACACATCCATCTCCACCACATGCAATCTTTTTTCATCCGTCTTTTTCACAGCCCAACATTCTGACCCATACAGTACGACAGGTCTAATCACGGACTTATAGGTTTTCACCTTTAACTTAAGGGTTCGCAAGTTGTTCCAGTGACCTGTCGCCATTGCATCCATCCTGAGTTGATCCTGTGCGTTACGTCTCGGTCTATATCGCCATTCCCCTGAACAAGCGACCCGAGGTATCGAAAGTCGGAGCAGATCGGTATAGGCGTTCCGTTGAGAGCTACAGGCATAAGACTGGAGAGACCGCCGAAATCGCAGAACAGATATTCCGTTTTGGTTTTGCTCAATTTCAGGCCCACACCCTCCAGTCTTTGCCACCACGCCTCCAATCTGCTCTGAACCTCAAATCCGCTTTCGGCAACCAGCACAATGCCATCAGCAAACAGCATACACCAGGGAGCCTCTACCTGGATGTCCGACGTCAGAGCGTCCATTATCATCAGGAAGAGGTAAGGGCTGAGAGCCGACCCCTGGTGCAAACCGACCGCTACACTGAAACTGTCAGTAGTGCCCACTGCAGACCGGACTTGGGTACTGCATCTACTGTACATCGCTCGGATCAACTGCACATACTTCCCAGGCACACCTTTCTCCTTAAGGGCCCACCACAAAACCTCTCGAGGTACCCGGTCATATGCCTTTTCGAGTTCAATGAACACCATGTGCAAGTTTTTATGCACAGCTCTGTATTTTTCGCACAGCTGGCGGATAGTGAAAATGGCATCTGTGTATCCCGATCAGGCATAAAACCGAACTGGTTTTGTGAGATTTCACTCTCTTCTCTTAGTCGCTTTTCAATAACTTGTTCCCATGCTTTCATACTATGTGACATTAGCTTTATTCCTCTATAGTTGTTTTCTCAGGAAAACTATTATCATTAATAAGAAAAAAATATCACATTTCTATAATAATATTTTTATCAGACCTGCGCCATAACTTGTATGATAGCAACTTGTTTTATGTAGATACTTTTGCCTCCCATATTTGGTCCGGTGATGATTGTAAAATTATGTTCGGGAGTAGCAAACTGAAACAAGTATTTTCGTATAGAGTTGGGCTTAGTACCGTTCCTTGAAGGATTCTTTAAATAAGTTTGTAGGTAGTTACATATTTCTTACAATATCATTCGGTACAGGTAGGACTTGGCTGTTGTAATCCAAAAGAGGATGCACACTATTCCTTACATCCATGAAACTGTTAAAATCTGGCCTGATGTAGGAACCGATTGAGCTTGCCTGGAAACCAGAAATTATTCATTGAATTCCATTAATTCTAATGATAACATGTCGACAAATTATGATTAAATGGGTATACTTGGGCCAAAGCCAAAAGAACATCTAACTCGGCGACATTTTCACAAAGCGTGTAGAGACTCGACATGAACGGACGAAGATCTTTCAGTAAAGATGAAATTACGCTGAAAGTAAATACAGAAAAAAGATATAACTTCACTATTGCGGAGTTTAGGTGATTTTAATCGCTATCGCATGTGTGTCAATAGCCACAGAGCAGAATTGTTTAAGAAAGGACTTTACCTATTTTCAAATGCAACGGATTAAAAATAATATTTATTTTGGAGGGTATTGTTACAAATGAACCAAATAAATGTATGAAATTCACTAACATGTTACTCATTTTCTGTATTTCGGTTAACGACTCCTTTGCTTGCTGGTTCAGTACCACCAGTTCTTCTGTGGTCATTGTTGCACTGGCTCCAGTGTGGTGGACCTTATCCAAAACATAATTTAGGTTCCTCATAATTATCTAGATTATGCTATCAAACTATCACATAATGTTCTAAGCCATAATAGGTACAGGTAGTTGATAGGAAGGCATAAAAATAAGAACTATATGTAAAGTTTTTTTTTTTTGGGGAGGGTGGGAAATCATCCAAGGACTTCTCGCGCTCTGGGTAGAGCGGAAGGGCGTGTCAGACTCTTACTAACTAAAACCCACCCTTGTTCCTTCCCTGCCTGAGTGCCCAGGGGTGCGGTAACTCATTTTCAGAATTTATCCGCTACCCCTAGGCATGCAGGCACCGGCCACGATGGGCCCCGTCAGTGGTGACTGACACTCATCTCTTTGAGGCACGCGTGGAACACTACGCGCCGTCGATTCACGTGCCTGGTGCTGATCGGACGGCGAACTATCCACTGGTCGCCGTCCACAGGCCCGGGGTCTACGGTGGCCGGAGATCTTCTCGCGACGTCCTACGCCCAGTAACTCTCCTGTGGCGGTAGCGGCCGGGGCCGTGAGGACCACTCCGTTGAGCTTCCCTCACGCGTCCCGCCTCCGCCTTCACGAGCATTACTGCTTCGTAAAAGGCGGAGACTGCCTCCCATTCCCCTATCGCATCCACGAGGACACGGCGGTGCTCCGCCCAAGCAGGGCAGACCTTCACCGTATGCTCCACCATGTCCTCTGGGCGATCCAACTATATGTACCTATAGGTAAGTATATAAGTTATAGCTTTAGATAAATTAGAAAGATTGACCTGTATAAATATAGGCGGCAAATCCTCTATATTAAAACACCTTCTATTCTTTGGGGCCAACGGCAAGACTATATGAAAGCCTTTCATCATATTCTGGTTCAACCTCAAAGGTATATCGTATGTTTCACTAAGCTGCTCCACAATCTTCTGTATATCTTCTATGAGTTCAGAATAGGTCCTTCTAGCTACATCTAGAAGACCATTAATGTCCGGTTTGACTGCGAAGCATCTTTGAAGACTGGCCATGGCACCTTTTTCTAAGTGAGCATCATCTTGGATTATTCTTTTTATGCGTTCTGTTATTTCATTGTAGTGGGGGTTTTCAAAATCCTGATTTGAATAAAAACCATAGATACTATTATAATAAATCGTTTTTGTGTCGCGGGTTCGATTGCCGGATGGCACAAATATTTGTATGACATAGAGATAGTTGTTCCAGATCTGGGTGTCTTGTGTATGTGAGTTTACATGTTTGTGAACGCACCCACGAAAAACTTTTTACAAAAAAAATACAACCGACTTCCATAAATAATACTAAAAAATGCAAAATAAATTAATTTCGGAAGTCGGCGTTTCTAGTTTGGTTTCTATTTTTTTTCGTTATTTGACACCGACTTCCGAAATTAAGTTATTTTGCATTTTTTAGTATTATTTATGGAAGTCGATTGTATTTTTTTTGTAAAAAGTTTTTTACTTTTTAGTTGTTTTACCCCATTCTAAAACTAAATTAATAGTAAAGTGATGCCCGAATTGATAGCCCCAAAAATAGGGAATTTGAACGTAGTTGGTGAAATTAGGGTGTATCAGGGTGAACTGTACAAATCTGTATACCCCTTCAGAGCGCATCAGCGTGATGTAATGTTGTGAAGTGGTGAAAACAATATACAGACATGCGATTGCAGCAATTCTGGAAGGTTTGCTATCATTTATTGAAGAGTTCCATTGTGTATCTCCGAAGTCCTTCATCAGATCTTCACCAAATTAAAATGGGACCAAATGTGAAGCAATAGCTTTCAAATAAAAAAAATCTTCAAAATCGGTTCACGTAGTAAGAAGTTATGAGGTAACACACATAAAAAAAAAAAAAAAAACAGTCGAATTGAGAACCTCCTCCTTTTTTTGAAGTCGGTTAAAAAAGACTTTGGTCACTATTATGGCTAATGAAATGATATCTCAAAACATTACTTTATTATTGTACTGAATAGCATAGCATATTTATGGAGCTATAGGTAGTAAGCTACCTATAGCTCCATTATCTCAACTACGCAGACGTCATTACTAGCATTACTTACCAATTTAATGTTTCTTAATCTCCCACTGTTAGCACCGTTTAATGCTTCTACCAACTTGGGGACCATGTCCATAGTTACTTTGAGTAGTAGCGTCTGATTCAGTTGAGCCTCTCCTATCTTGTCCATGTTCTGGTTTGCCGACTCCATGCACAAGAGCAGGATTTTATCTATGTCAGATAGTTTCTTTATCACATCCTACAAAACAATTTGTAGTAGTAACATGAGCAAGTTTATCCCCTCCTCTTTAACTATTTGACTAACTAGATGGATTACTTCATTGGTACAGTATGTACCTATACTCTAATACTTTCTACAACTATCACATGTATCAGACACAGATCTAAAAATACCTGCAAATCCACAATCAGTCCCGTATCATTTTCAATCAGATCTTGTATAGCATCCAGCCTGGATTCAATGAACTCTTTGTTGCATGAGGGCTGAAGTATAGAAGCTCTCAGTGCTCTTATGCCACCTACTGTATAAGTAGGACCTAAAACGCCTAGCAGGCAGCAGGTAGGTCCAGCAGATGGAACTAAAGGCTGCACTAGTTCGAGTTGCGTTGCTGTGCCTACATCTAAAAAATATATAGTATGTACTTAAGCCTTTTTTTTGAGTTTGGTAAGTCATCAAATGACTTCTGGACCGGGTGTTGCCCTTTGAGTTGTAGGGCCGCGGTAACTCTTTCGAACAATGCTGCGACCCTGGCCCTATCAGTTCTAGCGGTTACCGTCAATTATTGCTGACATCTTTTGAACTCCCGACACCCAGGGAATCCTGGGGCGGCCAGGGGTGTGAAGGCATGAGGATTGACTCTCCCAGTATGTAATGCCTAATGAAATCTTTTTCCTGTTGTAAACTTGAAAGAGGTGTCTTTTGTGGGTGGCATTATGTAACTATGTATAACAAACGTGTCGAAAAATGGATATTCTACAGTTTATAATCCCATTACCTAATCGCATTCGCATTTCCACTACAATTAGTGATGGAAACATGCCGATAGTAATTCTGATATCCTATGGCGAGAAGTGCATGTTTATATAAATGAAACTATAGCACTTCTCAATGAGAAAATTTGATTGTTCATAATCCTTTAGCTACACAAAATAGTGGATGATGTCATAGTGACGCCTACCGTTGACCTGAATGACTTATTATGCAGGCTAAAAGGCGATAAGTATAGCTGACGACCCCCCGCATTTATACTCGTATCTTTTCCTCCTCAAACACCAGATATCATCACATCGCAATTAAGTCACGTTCCGCTCCGATAGGAAAATATTGACTTAGATAATTGGTAAGAGTCTGAAATAAATAATAGGTATATCCATCCGCTATGCATTATCCTTTCGACACACAGTAGACAATTGATTAATCGAATCAAGTTGCTTACCGTAGACGATATGGCTAGATAGGGCCTAAATGGATTACTTTTTAGCTACTGAGTTGATAGAGACGTATGGAAGAAGAAGAAATGATGTTTGACACACTTTTCTTCCTCCAATAAATTTAGATTAGGACATCAGAATTTTGATACAGAGAATTTGACAAAAATCAACTTATTTTAAAACTAATATAATAATTCCGTACCTATAATCATTGTGTTTTCAGACGAATGATATTCAATTTTCAGTGACTCTCTAGCAAAAACTATGCATTGGATATATTCGACATACTTCAACACAGCTGCAGCTGCAGTTACAGCATAGAATCTGTTGGCATAAGACCTTGACCTGTAGTCGGGATACAATCAGGTTTCAATTCTAAGCGGAAGGTTCATAGTTAGGATTGATTTATATAGGATAGATTTTCACTTGGATGGCGAGATTTTTGATCGACTTATTCATGTTTTACGTACTTATGCACTACTTGAAGGTAAACCCCATTATATTGAGGAGCGCACAAAGTTTGTATATGTTGACGACCTGCTGCGTCATTAAAGTGTCTTCTTTGAACTGTCACCAAGTTAACTAACGGGTACCTGTCCCGTATGAGCTGATATAATTGATTCGGTTGGACACCTTCGCAAAATGTGTGGGGAACTATAATCTGTGAAAGGAATGGTAGTATTACTTAGCATGATTTTTCGTTTTTTTGCATTGGCTCTGTACATGTCACTGATGGTAATCGTTTGGATATAGAAAGATATGAAAATTAACACGAGAAAAATACTAATATAATAGGTACCACTGGCTGCTATTGAATTATTATCATGTGCTAACAGTAACTACTTGAGAAAGCGAGAACTGAAAATTAATTCACTGGTGCACTTCGATCAATAAATATTGTGCCAAAAGCAATTTGGCTGACATAGGTTGGGTTAACAATAGTCACATGTTCAGAGAGGTCCATGTTCAGAGGCTGACGTAAACCGACTAGTAAAATCACGTGTAGCAAAACGTTATTTTGTCAATCTTTAGTAAGACGTGTGCAAATCATTATCTACAACAACGTGCAAGAATACTGTACCTAACTACTCAAATAATTAAGTTATTTACCTCAACAGGATTGAAGAAGTTGATTTTTGTTAGTGTATGGGTATATAGCAAAGTATCACTGAATTGACAAAGTACTAGATGAGGATGTCTTAGGTCTATCGCTGCTATTCCAATTTCTCCTCGAGCCATGCCTCTGCCTTCGGAAATAGCTGTAAAGTAAGAACATTTTAAGTTTCTAGCGCTGGTAAGGTTCTAGCCAGATTCCTATTTGACCAATCGTTATAAGTTCCACTTCACTAGACGTGTTTTTTTTTAAATATATGGCTTAGTCGGAGGAAGAATTTTGCTTTTGAAAAAGATTTGATCGGATTTTAGACGAGAAGTTTTAGGATAAAAAAACCAGGGTCTAAGAAATTTAATCTTTGACTTTGAAAAATGATTAAGGTAGCTTTATATCACTCAGTTGGTGGTCAATGACATTCTTTGATTATTTCGAGATAAAGACGTAAAGACAGCTGACAGATGTTACTTAATTTCAGCGTGTGCAAAATTTATCATCTATCGTGCGCCTGCGCATAATATGAGGAACGATTACCTAATATCACACTTGCGTCGACAGCTGAAACACTTGTAGATCTTGCAGAACGATTCCCACTGTATCCTCCTAGAAAATATTGTTTTACGGCTTTGAACGATCAGGTTAGGGTTAAATTAGACAGCAATTGGTTCACAAAGGGTCAGTTTTCAATAACTTTTCTGAAGACCGATGCTAATTTTAAGCTGCAGTCCCAAGGCCCGTTAATCGATAGGCCAGGCTATCAAGCCGCGGGAACCGTTGCAACTGATGAAACCCGCGGTGGCCTGTCGTCGCCCGTCCGATCCATCGGGAGTCAGTATGTTCAAAGGCGCGGCACGGCGCGGCGCGGCCTGTCGATTAAAGGGGCATGGGACCTCACCATAAGTTCAAAGGCGTGGCATGGCGCGGCGCGATGGATTAACGGCGGCCTCCTGGCCGCCGTGGGAACACTCGGCACGGGCTGCGGCCTGTCGATTAACGGGCCGTGGGACCGTATGCTTTACATGCCATCGTCTAACGAATACTTTCATGTTCAATTCTCTACTTCATTTATGTAGGTACCCCGTACCTATTAGTGGGCATTTTTTAAAGAAATTTTATTTATTATAACCTGCCTTGGCTCTGCACGGGTAATACACGCAAACTTTCCTCGTATATCACTTTATATAAGTGAAAACCGCATTGTCCGTTGCGTGGTTTAGGAGGAGTTAGCGGAGAAATAGACAAACGCGGAAAGCGACTATGATTTTATTACTATGTAGGGCAGAGATCGAGAAGATGAAACTCATAATGGGAGCGTACTAGTTCCTAGTATGATTTAGATTAGAGGATCCTCCAGCTGCCAGCAAATTTTTGATGTAAGGGAAGCGTAGCCAAAGAGTCCCAGGCATATACCTATTAAATAGTTATAAAGGTACTATTGGTTTTGGTGGAAAAAATTATCACGACTTCCGGATATCTAGGGATCTTTACCACATCAACAATAATCAACATGGGCTTTCTTTTCGATCACGTACAATCTGCTACCTACTTGTTACTTACATATTGTTTATAAACCACCGGGTATTCACTATAATCGCTCAACCTGTAATGAAACGTAAAAGGGAAATAACATAAAAAGTAGTTAGGCAATTTAACACAAAATATCGTCGAGATAAAATTAATTTGTATTGACTTGAAATAATTGGTATGCATATAAATACAGGGATTGTCCCGCTCCCACCCGCGCGACTGTCACGGATCTAAAAGAAATCATGTAGAACTGGTAATTTTCTTTAATAAATATGTTACTGTATGTTTTTTTAACCGACTTCGAAAAAGGAGGAGGTTCTATGTTCAACTGTATGTATATTTTTTTTTGTGGGGTGGGAAATCATTCAATGACATCTCCCGCTCTAGGGTGGAGCGGAAGGGCGTGTCAGATTCTTACTGATTAAAACCCACCCCTGTTCCTTCCCTGTCCTGAGTGCCCAGGGGCGAGGTAACTCTGTTTCGAATTTATCTTCAACCCCTGGGCAGGCACTCCTGTATCGTAGCTGCTTTAATATTCAAGCTGACATAACCAGGTTAACACCAAGTTATGGAAACAAACGACACTGCGTTTGACAAATCTAGTACGAGGATTTGAACCAATGTGAACCAATGAATGGTGTCTTAAATGTCAGTGTTGTTCAGAAAAGCTACAGGCTACAGCAAAACTGCGAAGGTAATTTACCTTTTTTTTTTGTTAAGTCAGTTGTATTGCCATAGAAACAGCGTGAGTCACTTTTTGAAGTAAAACTTCTTTATGCATGCTTGACTTGGGCAAAGAGTATGTAACTTTGACTTGGGGAGTAAGCTGGCGAGAGCGTTACGAAAAGTGTAATCGGGCGAGGCGAACGGAAGATATGGAGCTAAAGAAGTTTTACTTCAATCGTTTGGTCTAAAGCACACTCGTTTAGGCTCGCGTTTGACCACTACCTCACCTGATGGTAAGCGATGATGTAGTCAAAGATGGAGCTCGCCTAGTAGTAGGTAACCAGTTTTTACAAAAAAACTAAGTTACGTGGTACTAAACAGTTTATTTGATTCTTTGTTCCCGATTTTGACTTTGTTTGTGAAAAGCCTTCTCATGACATTATTTTTATGACCGACTTCAAAAAAACTGGCACTTGGCCAGTTTTTGGCCAAAAAACTGGCCAAGTGCGTGTCGGATTTCGCACATTAAGGGTTCCCTACCCAATATTGGTATTGGTAGGTTTGTTAGTAAAGTATACGCAAGTAATAATAAACATTACTGGCTGATCTGTCAGACAACAGACACAAGAAAATCTATTGTTCGTGGTCACATATGACCTACGTGACAGATGAGGTTTTATCACCAAATTTCAAGTTCATAGGTCAAAGGGATGTTAAAAAATTCTTCTTAACAAAATTTTGTGACACACGAGGACGAACGCACGGACAGACAGACAGACGGACACGTGAGTGACAACAATAAGATGGTAGGGCTCCGTTTGGACCCTTCGGGTACGGAACCCTAAAAAGGAGGAGGTTACTGAATTCATCGCGTACCTATATGTATATTATATATTTTTTAATTTGGTGAAGATCTGATGAAGAACTTCGGAGATAGACAATAGAACTTTTCTTAAATGATAGCAAACCTTCCGGAATTGCTGCATCATTGCGTGTCTGTTTATTGTTTACACCATTTCATAACATAACATCACGCTGATACGCTCTGAAGTGAAGGGGTACACAGATTTGTATTCAAATATATTCAAATTCATGTTTTTTGGGCTATTAAATCGTGCATAACTTTACTATTTAGTTTTAGTTAATGGGTACAACAACAAAAAAGTTAAAAAATAAACTTATTTACAAAAAAATACAACCGACTTCCAAAAAAAAAAACCGGCCAAGTGCGAGTTGGACTCGCGCATGAAGGGTTCCGTACTATTGTACAAGATTATACGCGTCTACTTGTTGCCATTATTAAGATCGAGCAAAAAAAATTAAAAAAGAACACTTTTATAGTAGGGGACCCCTTTAATTTTTATTTTATTTTTATTATTTGTTGTTAGAGCGGCCACAGAAATACACATTCTGTGAAAATTTCAACTGTCTACCTATTACGGATCATGAGATACAGCCCGCTGACAGACAGACGGACGGACGGACAGCGGCCCTTCGGGTACGGAACACTAAAAAAACGCAAAATAACTTTAATTTCGAAAGTCGGTTGTATTTTTTTGTAAAAAAGTTTTTTCTACTATGACCGTATTTTAAACTTTTAAGTATTTCTTTAGCAGACTATTTATGTTTCTACACATGGTTAAAATAAATTAATTAGCGAAACTTCACTGAATCCCCAGATGTGAGGTACCGTTGCGGAATTTCGATTTTATTCGCCCCTGTGTGAAGTCTGAAGTTAAATCTTGATACAAAAACATGCTGCATGCAACATGATCTTAGAAAACATGGATCTCTAGAAGAGTGCTAAAAATCTTTCAAAGAATCTAAAAATCTAACAGTTTTCAGTTAGTAGAAAGTGTATCCACAAAAAGGTTGATAAGTACTAGGTTTAGGTACCAGCTTACTTGTGGAGAAGTTGTGGTGAGTGCGTCAACGTCGCCACATTTTGAAAACGGATTGGTGGCAGTTGAATATTTCCTTCGGGATATTTCTGAGAATTAATTATTGAAGCATTCTATTGTAGTTGTAGAATTATTTTGAGTACCTACAGAGTATTTTCTACTATTACAACTAGGTACCTACGTCAAATTAGGAAAGTAGGTATGTACCTAAAGGATGCGGTAGTCTTTTATCCTGGATAGTGGTATCTTAGTGGTAATTGGTACTTACCACGTGAGTGTGAGTTTGTAGATAGTTAATAAGATGAAATAAACAAAGAAATTACGACACTGAACTTGGAAAGTTTGCCTACCAGTATGTACCTACTCCATTCAATCAACTTATTTGATTGGCTGCCGAAAATAGGGAGAGATATAAATGTTATTTTTCTATACCAATCGGAGCTCAGTTAATATAGTGGCTATCTGAATGAATTGGCACTTTTTGGTACTTGCCTACCGAGAGCACGTGAACAATAATGCTGTTCGCTTACATAATTTTGCACACTACTTTTGTTCAATTCAATATTTATGTTGCGCGACTTTGCTGCTTATGCCCTGATAATATCCGCCAGTCTTAAACATGTGACTTTCATAAAAACGTTGGCAAGCGCGTGAATCCTTTTGATTTTATCTGACTTTTAATTTTAGTAAGTATAATATACCTTTAACTACTTATAGATAGACTACCGTTTTTTAAAGGTGACCGGTGAGTCCAATGATTCCGGCCACTAGAATTGCGTGGATACTCGAGATTGAAGCGACGAATTTGTCTTGCTGCCGATGACAGCGCCACCGCCTGGGCGTCAGCGGGAAGCGGCCGATCTCCGACGAGTCTGGGACCTCGTGACCCTGGATAGTCCTGGTAGTCCTATAGGATGTCCTGTAGCTGATCTGATCCCCGCTGCCGGTGGCAGAGTGCAACGCATGCAATGGACATAATCCATCAACGGAAACGTTATGCGCTCATACTTTAGAGCTACAGAGGGGGGAAGTAAATTACCTGACTCTGTACCGGAGTAGTGGGATGCTCTCTCTGTTTCAGGTACACCGACGACCTACTTATGGGTCAGTTAAACCGTAGGTATTTAGAATCAAGTACCAGTCCTATCGTTTTTGAAAATCTACTGAATGCCCTGCCTGTAAGCAAACTTTTCAGTATAACCAACGGGACCCTATTACTAAGCCTCCGCTGTCCGTCCGTCTGTCTGTCTGTCAGCAGGCTGTATGTCATGATCCGTAAAAGGTAGACAGTTGAAATTTTCACCGAATGTGTATTTCTGTTGCCGCTATACTAAAAAATAATAAAAATTTGTTAAAAATTAGAGCTACTACCGTGTTTTTTTTAAAACTTTTTTTACTCAATCTTAATAATGGCAACAACTAGACGCGCATAATCTTGTACAACGGTACGGAACCCTTCATGCGCGAGTCCGACTAGCACTAGGCTGGTTCCGCACCCGAAGGGTCCAAACGGGGCCCTATTTCTGTCACACACGTGTCCGTGTTCGTGTTCACTTGTCTGTTCGTCGTCAGTCACAAAATGTTGTTCCGAAGAATTTTTTAACTTCCCATTGACATAATCATATTGTTAATTCTCTTCAGCCTCATAAAGACACCCTATGTAAGCTTGTACATAATGAAGCGTCGTGGGGTCTTGGTGACTTGTACCACAGGCGTTGCTTGCAATGCCTATTTCAAGCACCAGTCTCTCTCAAATGTAAACTTATCCTTAATTAATTTAATCACTACTACCGTACATTTGTGAAGAGAAAATAAATTACTATTATTATTTAGTTTATTGTTAAGTAAACATATAAATTATATTTTTAAATATTTCTATAGAAAAGATATAAAAAACATTTAAAAATATAAAAAATAGTATCCCACCGGTATCGGGAACAGGGACCAAGCTACCGGCGGTCAGGGCTCCAGAGAGAGGAACCGCCTGACAATGCGAGCCGTGTCCAGAAGTACTGCTTTCTGAATCAAGCCCTTGATCCAGCCGCCTAACGAGAGCCTCCTGATGTGTTGGTCGAGGCTCGTGGCTATTAAGTCATTGGCTGACACGACTATTATTATTATAATAAAATGAACTTGAAATTTGGTGATAATGTTAACGTTTATTATTATGTATATTTTACAAACAAATACCAATTATATTGATAAATCACATTTTTTCTTTGATAATTCTCTCATTTGGTACGGAACCCTAAATGTGCGAAGTCCGACACGCACCGGACGAATGAATTTACGTTTAGCTTCTGGGGCCCAATTCTGTAAAATAACTAACTTGTCAATAGTGTGTCGGTAGTGTGCCAGTGGTGTCTCAATAGAGTAGTCGTTGACATTTGGTATTCTACAAATTATTTATGGTCATTGATTTGCCACTGTAGTGCTTTTGAAACGCCATAATAAGACTATTATAATAATTGGTAGTCTGGTCTACTATAATATGTCAACAGCATTTTGAAATTTTTGCTGAAAACCAAATTTGCAACAGTGGCAAAATAATGTCTGTTGTATGTCGATGGCGTGTTACTTAACTCAAAGTTACAGAATTGGGCCCCTGATCAGTGATCACTTTAAGTACATCTACACAAGTAGAACACATGACATGGCCCATATTATTCGAACCACCGATAAGTTGGCTTTTGTTTTTATCAGTAATAGGCTCGTGTTTGACCACTATCTCACCTGGGGTAAAATCACTAACTTGTCAATAGTGTGTCGGTAGTGTGTCAGTGGTGTCTCAATAGAATAGTCATTGACATTTGGTCTTCTATAAATTATTTATGGTCATTGACTTGCCACTGTAGTGCCATTGAAACGCCATAATAAGACTATTGTAATAATTGGTAGTCTGCTCTACTATATTATGTGTAGTTTTTGAAGAGTACCAAACGTGCAACAGTGGCAAAATAATGTCTGTTGTGTGTCGATAGAGTGTCGATGGCGTGTTGCTCAACTCAAAGTTACAGAATTGAACCCCTGATGCTAAGCGATCATGTGTTCGAAGATGGAACACGCTTGCCTAGAAGTAACATATGCTGGCTGCTCACAACTAGTTTGGGGCAAAGGTGGCGCAGGTCAGAAGGCAGTCGCCTACCGCTTCGATCCAGAAACAACGCGATAATGTAATATGGGAACATCCTACTAATGAGTTCATGATAGTTTCTAGCTAAATATTTTCTGGTCTAGGTGTAAATACCAAAGAATGGTGTACAAAAAAAAAAAACTTTTTTACAAAAAAAACAACCGACTTCCAAGTTTTTATTTTTAGTGTATTTTTTTTTGGAAGTCTATTGTTTTTTTTTGGTAAAAAAGTTTTTTATTTTTCACTTTTTACTTGTTATATCAATATGGAACGTGGAATATAAACATTTGGAGAACACCAAAACGTCATCGAGGTATACGTATTTTTCGTTTTTGTTCAGTTTTTCAAAAAGCGCTGAAGCAATTTCGATAAAAATTTATATGGGACCACCTTGGGAGTAGGTATATTCTATCGGATAAAAAAATAATTTTGAAAATCGGTCCTCAATTGACAGAGAAATCGGCGGACCTAGATAAAAAAAAAAAAACATACATACAGTCGAACATAGAACCTCCCCCTTTTTTGAAGTCAGTTAAAAAGTTGCCAGATCCAGTTCCTTGAAAGTTACTCGGTTGGCAGGAGTGGCTTTGTGGATATGACACCCGTATCTACAGTTCTACACTTACCGAAAATTATAAAGTAACTTTTTGCCTGGATGAGGAAAAAACACCTAGGTATGGTGTATGTCAACATACCCACGATACAGAAGTACCAACCTTATACAGGGTCAAATTAAGTTCGCTAGCAAAACTTCACAGTCGTGACAAGCTAATTTAATTCGAGTCGTTTAGTTCTTATGCAAGTACTTTTACAGAAAAATTCAAAAAACAAGTAAGATTTTATGATCCAGCTGTGGTCTAAAAACTCATCTAGTTTTGTAGAAAACCTAGATACTTAAGTAAGTACTTACCTCTGCTACTACTACTGATGTATCTGAGAGCGGTAGGTCGGTTCTTCGGTGTGGACTGGTCGTGCGACGTATCAGCTGCGGCAGAATCGCTGGCCAGCACTCTTTGGCGAGGTCTGCCGCTGGATGAGGACTCAGGTCGAGATGATATCGAGTCTAATATCCTGGAGTTGAAAAGTATATTTACAGATTGATTCTACTTTTTTAAATCATCATGCAGTAGGTAAGTTTATTTTAAAAGCAAGCAAAGCCGAAATCGAAAAACATCTCTGGTTTATTAAAAGATACCGCGAAATAGAACTGAAGTTGTGGTTTTGGGCTTTGTCTTAGAGACTAGCTGTAGCGCCAAGGAGGCGACCACAAAAGTCTTCTCGGTATAAGGCATTAGTTTACAGTTTTTAACAAAAACACAAAAAAAGGAAAGCTATTTTGGGTAGTTACTCGTAGCTGTTGCATAAATAATTTGATGTTCAATATATAATTTCACGATTTTACCTGCGTTTAAAACTTCTTGGTGGCCCCGGTGGTGGACCCATAGCAGGCTTTCTGGATGGCCCCGTTGAAACCTCATCTTTATCGAATTGATACTTAGGCGCTTTATTCGCCGTAGGAATAACTTTAGGAGCGGTAAAAGGATGCGGCGGTAACAATGAAGTTGCTCCCCTTATACCTAACGCAAAATGCAAAAAAACAACGTATATTTTGTCGAGTACATTTTTGGGTATTGATGACAGACAGTATTAACAACCTTACCTAAAGATGAGTCTTTCCGAATAAACTCATTTTTATTTTTGAATTTTGTCAATGCTCTAGGATTAATTCGCTTTTCTCGTGGCACGACATTCATTTTACTCTTATTTCTTAATTTGTGATACAAAATATTGGTTATTGTGAATGCAATCCATAAACGTAAAACTCTTGTGGGAAAGAGTTTGTTTTTCCCGCCACACAGTTTGACAGTTTAATACCACAACCACAAAGCCCAACGAGCGTGATAGTAGGATAGTCTTTCTATTTTATATGTCAATGGGTAGGATATTGATGCGTTAGTTTCAACTGTCATTGCTATACGACTCCAATTTACAATAAATAAACAACAAATGAAGAAGTTTCAGATAAAAACAATGTGATTTTGGAATAAATAATATTTACATTGTGTCTGCGTTTTACGATGAATAATAATTATTATAATGTATGTAAATTGATTTAGTACCTTGGTATTTTTATTCTATTTTCTATTTTTTGGTATTTTTATTTCATTTTTCTTCATGGTATCATGGCCGTGTTTTTGACGAAGCTGTCACGTGTGTCAATGTCAAAGTGAAAACGTCAATTCCGGCAATATTTCCGTATCTTATGGTGATTATTGGTGATTGGTGCGTAATTTAAAATTTTCTTTTCGAGTTTCGACTTCACTTAGGAAAACCACCATGATAATTTTATTTTTGAAGTCCCTGAAGTTTAAAAACCATAACATTAAATTCAATCGAGATATATTAATCCAAATCCATATGTTAGTAACCTTGAACTTGGTACATAAGTAATAAAGCATTACCAAAATAACTATCGGAAGGAAATTACAACTAATTAGAACAATAAACTAGTTATTTCAAGAGAGTACCTTCTGGAACTATCTGGCATCTCAATAAAGTGAGTATGACTTGCGTTTAGAATAATTTAACCTTCACTAAGAAGGTCGTTTCACTTCACATTCACAGCACCATGTTATTATCCTGGCTTGACAGTAAGCCGTCGCTGTTTCTCGTGTGCCTATTATATAAATATCTAGTACTTCACCGTAGATTCGCAATAGATAGAGGTGGGTGAGACAGGTTTCTGTAGAGGTAAGTTATTGAACATATTTTGTAAATAACCAATTGTCCATTGAACCTAGGTCCATTTATAACCGAGTTCTAAAAGGAGGTTATCAATTCGGATGATTATATATATATTTTTTGAATTTAAATGTATTTTCGGGCAGATTTGCAAAATACTTTTTTTTTGTTCGAAAGGGGTTTATTTCCATGATCTAATTTAAGTTTCATAGAGATCTGATGACTCAGATCTCTATGACATTTATATGGGACCATAGTTCCGTTGTCTGTCTCCAAAACTGATGATTTTCGGAGACAGACAATGGAACTCTTCAATAAATTATAGCAAGCCACCCAGAATTGCAGCAATCGCATGTCTGTTTATTGTTTACACTATTTCATAACTTAACATCATGCTGATATGCTCTGAAGGGGTACAGATTTGTACAGTTATTTTGCATTTCTTTTTGTGGTTTTTTTCTAAGTTTTTTTTAGATAGTAAGAAATGACAAGTAAGAACAGAAAATAAGTCAGATGGTTGTCTTAAGAGGAATTCCAAATTAATATTTCCAGGAATTGTAGTTTTAGATTTTTCAAGGCTTTTTTCTATGTCAAGGTAAACAGAAACTTCAATAAATTGGTTGATGCACACTACAAATGAAAATCAACATGAGAACTGATTATGAGCTTCTAAAGAGATCAAATGAATTCTCTTGTAACATCTCTAAAATAGAATAGAATAAACATTTTATTTAATAGACTTTATTGTACACCAAAAATTGTTACACGATTTTATACACAAACTTAAATCTATTGCAGCAAATAGAATGATATTATTAATATAGGTAAGTGTGTTGATTGTAACAGTACTTATAATGGTACTTCTTTAATTATGTTTTTTTACAATAATAGATGTGCCAAATTACAATGTGTGCAAATTTTATCTGGCTGTGTAATGGCACAATGTTTACAAAATAAAACTTTACGCTTAAATATTATTATTATTGATAGCCATTATTGCACACCTACTTGGACACAATATCTCTGCCTCGGGCCCAATACCCCAGTATCATGTCTGCGCACTGATAATGTCATATATGAGATTGCCAACAGCTTTAGGAACCAGTTTTAACTCAATATGTTTGGTTTTCCAACTTATCACACAATGTTGACATGATTTTGATTGTATTAAGTCTTTTCGATATACTTTTGTAGCACTTTCATGATGACATACTTTTAGAGATATCACTTGTACCTTACCCAGCTCCCGTAATCACATATTTCCGTTATACAGGATGTAACGGAAAGGTGTGGTCATATTTTAAGAACCGGTTCTGTTCATGGAAATGAACAACTTTTTTTCAGACAAAAAAATAACATTCCTAAAAAAAATAATTCAACTTTCCATACAAAGTTGATCATTTTGTATGGGAAGTAATTTTTTTTTTTTTTTTAGAATTTCGCCAGGTTTTCTTGAAGAAAGTTTCTCATATTGATGGGCAGATCCAGTTCTTAAAATATGACCACATCTTTCGTACACCCTGTATGTATAATATAAATGTGATAGTTTGGATGGATGGGTGGATGGATGTTTGTTACTCAAGCATGCGAGAATGGCTGAACTGATCTGGATGAAATTTAGCACAGAGATAAATTGTAGTCTGGACTAGTACATAGGCTATCATTTTTAAGGGGAAAGTAAATATAAATGATTGATTTATCTATGTATATTTTTCTCTACTCAATTACTATTCGAAATCACAATATGGTAGACTACTATGTACTGTACTATGTAAAAGTGGTAATTACTAGCCGCTGAAAAATTTAGCTTTATTTAATTTAGCTATAATAAGTTTTAAATGACTAACTTATAAATAATTTTATCAATCTGCAAAAATGAAGCAATACTAAATACTAAACAAAATGCTATAAAACACAATCATTCAATAACTAAGTTCAGATTATAATTTAGGGTGAACCTTTTTAACACGCTTTTATTAGTTTGGTATGTATCTATGAACGATCTTTGAACGTGATTTTGACACACTTCTGAACATCGAATTTAATTGAAACTTGCACACTTATCAAGGACCCATGACAATAAAATAGTTTAATAAGTTGGTCCGATTAGAACTAAAAATGAAAAAATACATAATAATTAAAAACTAAAAAGACGCTTTTGTAACTAGCCGAATTAAAAAGTAGAAAATAATTTTCTATACGTTCAATTTTATCGTAAAAAAAAACTGGCCAAGTGCGAGTTGGACTCGCGCACCGAGGGTTCCGTACAAACTTGTAGAACCTAGGTTTAAGGACAAACTTAACTTTGCCATTCGATCCCTAGACACGGTTACTGCACCAACCGCAAACAATAAGTTTGTAATAGTAAATTCGCTTTTTTTTTTGTTATTAAACATATTTACAGTTTTCAGAATTTTTCTTTTACATGTGCTGTAAGACTGCTTCTTGCCAAATTTTCATGATTCTGGGTCAACGGAAAGTACTCTATAGGTTTTGATTCCCTTGTGAAATTGCAAAATATGCGAAAATATGCGACATAAACGGTCATATCTTTTGATTGCGTTGAGTTACAAGTTTGATCTTTTCACAGCTGAAAGAGACCGTAGACCCGAGAATTTGTTATAGAAATTTATAACAAATTCTCGGGTCTACGGTCTCTTGATACCTTTACGCATTCATGAGAAAAAGGGTCTTGACAGACAGACAGACGGACAACAAAGTGATCCTATAAAAACAACAAAGAGGTCCCTTTTCCTTTTGAGGTACGGAACCCTAAAAACGTGGGGTGATAGATGTCAATTGTTGTAAATATTTCATTGATGGATATTGGGGAAAAGTAAAGTCAAATTATTTTCTATAATATGTTAAAAAGCACCCCATGCTTTTTAAGATAAAACTGAACTGATAGACAATTTATTTCTATTTTTTAATTTGGCTGGTTACAAAAGCATGATTTTTTAGTTTTTAACTTTTTATTTATTTAATTGGGATTCTTGGCAGCTTTGACCCCATTTGTTAGAAAATAAAGCCCTTTTGAAGGTCATTAACACCGCAAAAAACAATTTAAAAATATATCATTAATTAAGTACACAAAGATACTCGTTATAATTATTAAAAAAGTTATAATAAAAATAAAAAATTTATGTTAGAAAAACAAAATTTTGTTTTTCGTCAATAACATATGTCTTTCTTTTAATATCAGTTAAATTAGTTAATATTCCCTATTCAAGATGAATTTGTAAAATTACATATAAACTTTGCTTTCTAACAAATGTAATGTACCTAACTCTTACAGTAAACAGCCTGTATACAGATTACACCCTCTTTAAGAGAGGAGGCCTGTGCCCCAACAGTGGGGACATTAAAAGGCTGATGATGATGACGATACAGCCCCTTTAGCCAAATAACTTGTATAATAGCATTAACGCTAACGCTTCGTGCAAAATGTACGGCAAGGACATTACCTGCGGAGAGAACTGTCACGTGACACACGCCCAGTAATGTCGTTGCCATACATTTTGCACGAAGCGTTAGCGTTAACGTTAACAGAAAAGTATTTTGTCTAAAGGCTCAGATTACAGATCAATATTCTGTATAGTGTTACAATAGGTATATTCCCTGCTAATAACTGGAATCTATTTCATGAGATGCACATGTAACAAGATTTAAAATTACATGTCACCATTATCTATAGTTCAAATAAATTAATATCAATGAACAAGCTGTAAATAAAAGTCATGCGCTGGAGGCGTGCTCAGCCGACTGGAGATAATAATAAGATAACCTTGTGTGTAAGTAATTATACATTGAAAATAATAACAATAATCAGGTAGACAATAATGTTAGTAATTAAAAATAAAATAATTCTATTTTTTGTGGATCCTGGTTTAAATTTTTTTTGTTACATTGATTTTATATATTTAAAAAAATTGGTAAAAAAACGGGTCAAAATCGGGTTATAATAGACCCGTTTAGTTTATTTTAGCCTTCATACAAAATTATTACATATATTTTATTTATTATTTTTCATATTTTTGCTGAATGATGATAACAATAGCAACATTTAATCACATAGAAGATGTAAGTGCCTGGTCAGTACCACATGATGTCTGGGAACTCCTGGCTTTCCATATCTTAATGTCAATAAACCAGCGTAACAAGTACCAGCTGTATTTGATAACACTAGACACACCCACGACGCGTCACTAAAAGTACCACAGCACCGAGTGCGCGTCACAACAAAGTACCACTCTATAAAATCGGAACTAGAAGTACCACAGAACTGTTTTTGGAAACTTTTTTTTTATTGATTTGTGGATATTGGTGGATGGATGTGAATGCAAGGATGTTATTTTTTGGTAACTTAATAGTGGATGCCCTTAATTAAATATTTTATTTAAATACATGGTACACTTACAAACAAAAGTCTTTGTTTATTTTTCGAAATAAACCATAAAGGTAAAGTAAAACTTTTTTTTCACAGCAGTAATTACATGCTTTGAAACTATTTGATTGATATTTTATTTAAAATACCTTTAATTACTAAGAAATTATGTTCCTTAAAACATACAATATTACAATATTTGTAACGTAATTATCTTGTGCGTCAAGGCATTTCCCCTTTTGTATTTTATTTTTGCGTTATTAACGAAAATATTATTTTTATCGTATAGTTTATCGCTTTTGCACCCGACGCAATCTGCAAAACAAGTGGTTCCACAAAATATTCCATACGCTTCTATTGCGTGAGAGCGAGATAGGTATAGTTTCGTCGCTTCAATTCGCAGCGTACTCCTCGTCTGGCAGTATGTCTTTGAACGGAAGACAGTGTTGTGACGTCGTTCATAGTACGTAGCTCTCAGATGGTAGTGCTGTAGCTCGCATTACAGTTTATCTCGGCGAGCCTTGTGGATATAAGTCGATAAGCGCGTCAATGTGCCGTATTATTAGTGATATCACTCTCGACGGAGGCGTGTTCTCGGTGTATCCCGCTAAGTGGGTCTTATTGCTCTATTAAACTTTATCTTGCCTTACGATACGTAAATAAGGATCGATTTAAAATCGATCATAGTGCAACAGCTCATAGTAATTTTCGGTTAGTACAAAAAGAAGAAACTCAACGAAGATGGCCCTTTACAGGTAGAAATTTATAAAACGGGTTATGTGCATGCGCATGAACATGAATTAAATTGTTTACTGATTTTTAATAATGTTTACCAGTAATTTATTTCAATATTAAAATCAAAGTAATAGATTCATTAGTCAATTACTGATAATTGCCCGAATTCATGTTTTACCTCAATAATTTTTTTTACAATGGAGCACGCATAATTTGCATGTTCTAGTTCTCCTATAACTTATTGTCAAGTCAACGACACTGTGTAGTCTACAATCGATAAGCACATACAGTAATTAATTATACTTTATGAACAAGTTTTCTTTACTTGTTCGATTTTCTTAGAAAGGTTTTGTTAGAAAGTTATTTTTGGATGCGTTGTCAAACTAGTGATATCAATTTAGTGTTAAAATGTCCCATAATTAACAAAAAAAAAAAAAACATGCTCGGTTATATTTTTTTGTATACAGTCTGACTGCCATAAATGCATAATAATTATAATAAAAACTAAACTAAACAGGTCACCCGACCACATTTTGCACACGATTGTACAGCAAATTGCATGGTATCGAGTGTTGCCCTATTTTTGTGGTTTTCAACGTATAAAAGTCGTGTTAAAAAGGAAATATGAATTATTTCAATTTCAATAAATGCAGAGTAAAGTTCATATTATTAACTCTGTATTGTTTAGTTTACGTTTCAAGGTATTGTAAAAAAATACATTTTGAATACGGTAAGAAAAAAAAAAAGGGTACTTGTAAAAAGTGCCACTAATGTCGGTAGGTACATAAAACTACCACTTTTTTGCAATTTACTAATATTAGTAACAATTATTTTTAGTGACAAGATATTAAATAGTTATAAACCAAACCCAAATAACAGTTCGCGCTGCGCTCCATTCATTTTGCACACAACTCTCCAGATTCAGACGCTCCGTGCGCAACTTTGACTTTGATATTGAACTCCACCTTCTTGATAAGTTCTATTATTCTATCATCTTGACATCATCATTGTGATGACAATAAACTAATAGTCAACAAAAAGATAAATTGTTTTTGCCCTCATCCTTGTGTATTTTGCACACGTAAACTATTTTTTTTCGCGTGCAAGACTAAATTCATGGTATAAAAGTGCTTACCGAAATTAAGTATCTATCATTCAGTTGATTAGGATCACGAATTCACCATGGCGCGTTTTATTCAGTCTTTGGTTCAATGGTAATTGATTTATTATTTTTATTGACAATACTTTATTGCACTGCGTAGGTATCTAGGCTATGCAATATTGAATTTAGAGGCTCAGGCCAGTCGATTACTGTCGCGTATCGGTTGCGGTAGCCATACAACCAAATAGGTATATTCCATCGAAAAATACCTGCCTGTTTACGGGAACAACTCTGTACCTATAAATATATCCAATCTAATTTGCATGAGTTCATTTGGAATTGTTTGCCAGTGTTCGAACCCGCGCACACATTTGGTGAAAATTTGCAGTTGTGGTGTAATTTTCAGTTGTTTAACGCCTCTCTTTGTCAACAGTCTGAAGTCCAACATCCAGTACGCGACCCTGAAGACACTGTCGCTGGTTTCTATCAGCGTCATGACTCCTCAGCAGTCAATCAAGGAGCTGTTCCGTACGGCTGACTGCGTTTGCTTCGATGTGGACTCCACAGTCATTACAGACGAAGGAATTGACGAACTGGCCAAGTTCTGCGGGAAAGGAGATGAAGTTAAGAGGCTGTGAGTATTAAATCATTATTTTATGTTATATGCGAAAAACAACTAAAACAAAATTCACTTTCTGCCTTTGCAAATCTGTAGTAAAAAATGGTTTTTAAAAATAGCAAGTTCTGGAGCGAGATATTGCAGTGCAGAAAAAAATACTTTGTTTGAAAAATGAGAACGAATAGCGTCATTAAACTTGAAGGTTGGTTATTTTTGCTCATCATTGATTTAGTGCAGTTTTAAAGATTCAAATCGCGATTCGCAAAAATACTCCGAGATAACTCCGTATCAGCACCTTCGCCATTGAGCTGTTTTAATCGAAGATTCAACCTTGTGTATATCTACACACGTTTACGAATTAGGTGCATATTCGGATTGATTATCGTAAACTTAATTGAGGTTAAATAAAACATTTGCATTGATTAAGGGACTGGCGGGGTATACCTAACAGTGGTAAATTCCAATGCATATACTTTTTTTTTACATGTACTTGGTTTGGTAAAACAAGATTTTTCTAAGAAGAAAAGCAAAATATTGGGCAAGATAAACGTAGTACCTAATGTGCATGGACAGTCAGCTGATCCATGCCATTGTAAACAGCTGATAATTTCTAACTCATGTTTACCTTGCCATGCCTTTATTATCGTACGACAATCTGCGTAATTCGATAATCCTTTGTCTGATCCGTAGCCTTAGATTATTGTGAATGTAACTGCCAATTTGCCCTGTCACTAATATGTATGAATACTTACAAATCTTACAATAAAAGCAGATAAGTGATTCGTCATGTTTATGAGCTAGGTTAGGCCACTGTCGTGACGGCCATATGTCAAATATTATTTGTATTTAGTATTATGATTATGAATGATCCGAACTTGGCTGTTTTTCCCCAAATGTTTATTTAGTAAAATTAAGTTTACTTGTAGCTTCCCAGCTGATAACAGAATTTGGTGTATTTTACTTACATTATCATTATTTAAATACAAAACACGTAAATACCCATCAAAACACTAGAAACTATTGAATAGTTTGAAACAACTACTTATTATTTTGATAATTTGTATCATTTTATTAAATCTAATGCTCTTGCAACAGGACTGCCGAGGCTATGGGTGGTGGTATGACCTTCCAAGAGGCTCTGAAGAAGAGGCTGGACATCATCAGACCAAGCGTCTCACAGATCAGACAGTTCGTAGAGACCTTCCCGATCCACCTCACTCCTGGAGTAGCGTAAGTTTAATTTTATATTTTGTTATTCGTGCAGTTTATTTATTTACACTTAACCGGATAAAATAATTTTAGACTCATTACAAATCCTACCTCAGAAGTTCAGACCTAAATTTGACAAAATTACCTCTGAGTAGGTATCTAGTCGAGTACCTACTCGTATGTATCGATTCTTGCATTTCATTATAGGTGTCATAGCAACTCGCATATCGCCATTTGCAACTACTTAGCAACTGATAAGCAAAGATTATACGAGTAATATACCTACACTGGTTACATTTCCGATAGTATTTGATAAAAAGTTCTGGTTTCAAAGAAATAGTAAATAAACACTTTCATCACTTGTGTTGTTATTCACGTCTCGTGAGTCGTGAGTCGTGACCCAAGATGGCATTTTATACGTTGTTTATTTTTAGTCCTATGAATCGTTGTGACGTAAAAACTAGTAAAAAGTAATCTTTTGAGACTGTTTTGTTTATACATTTATAGGTCTCTTAGTTGCTATTTGTGTATTTAATCACGGTTTATAATAAGCCCGGTTGAATATCCAGGCGTTTTGCAGATGATAAGGACGCGGACGAAGTGTTGCCGACATTGACGAATCGTGGGCAATTCAACTTTAAAGCACTAAATATTAAAATACACCAGTAGTATTCATTGCCTAGTAGTACTTTAATTTATTTAACAATTTATGTACACACAAATTCAAAAATCATTTATTTCAATCCATTCCTTTCAGATCATTTCATTCCAAATAAAATTAAAATTATAATAATAATACATGTCATATAAGTAGTAATTAAATAAAAGTAAACATTACAATTTAAAACTATAAAACCAAAATTAAAATCAAAAAACAAAATCATAATTAAAATCAAAAAGCAAAATCACAATTAAATTAAGTCATAAGCTATAAATAAACAACATAATAAAAATTAGCACAAAGGTACTGCTTATTTCTAAAGAAATTTCTGCCAGCAGACCCGCGAAAAGAGAAGCGAAAAAGAAATGTAGACAATAGTGTAAAAAACAGAAAAAAGAGTACGAGAAGTCTTAAACTAAGGAATTAAATAAACCTACACATATAATGTTCATCTATATTCACATAAATATATACCTAATAATATACTAAAGTTGAATCTCCCACGATTCGTCATTGTCGGCAGTATTCCGTCATTATTTTCTGCAAAACGCCAGGAGATTCACCCGGCCACTTATTTTTTGAGTATGGTAAGTATTGTGACCACTGTTCTGAACACCTACTCACTGTTCCTGAACTTCCCCCAGAGTGCTCCATAAATATAACTTGAAGTATACTCTCTAAATGAATAATACATAAAAATTGTCATGGGCTTGGTCACACCATACAGAATCAACTCGATCCTACTTTGCGAAGGCATTATACCCCATAAACAAAGCTGGTATAAACCGACAAAAAACCCGGACACATTTTTCCCTAGGAGAGAGGACCGCAATTCCCTCTACCTCCTAACCGTAGTAACATTCTAATGACAATTTGTCATGTCAAATGTTTCCCTATAGTATCCAAAGTTTAAACTTTTTTAAAACACTGTTTCTACTCGAAACAGAGATTTTAGTAGGTAGGTCTTACTTGAAAAGTTATCAAATCCACGAGTCTTGTCACCTTTTGATGTGACTCAAAAACAATCCGTATTACAATAATATTTTTATTGAGAAAAAACCAGAAAGCAAATGATAAATCTAATTGAACAGCAGCTTTCCTCGTGATCCGTAAATATCTTGAGAACTAGTTATCTCCGCTTCGGAACCTCACGTTATCTTCAGTTTCCTGACCTCAATAGTTGCTCAAACGTTTCGTGATAATTTTCGCGTGCGTAGGTGACCCGTGTATTATTTGTTTATTTTTGAGAATTTAGTTTTTTAGGTCGATACTCTAGAAGTCTAGAACGATGATAAGCTTGTGTGTGTCTGTGTTCAGTCACTGTGAAATTTGACAATTTTGAAACGATACTCTCACTTTATAGTGATACTAGCTTTGGCTTTTGCTTGCGGCTTCGACCTCGTGGAATTAGTGCTTCCCCTATTACAAATTAGCCTTTATGCTATTCCAGAAAATAATCTATCTATGTGCCAAATTTCATCCGGATCCGTTCAGCCGCTATGGCGTGATTGAGTAATAAACATACATCCATCGAATCTTTCGAATTTATAATATTAATAGGACTGGAATATAGGTCTTCGTTTCCAAAATATAATTTTTCGAGGTGAATCGAAACTTTGTTTATGTTTATAACGATATATCGGGTAATCAGACAATGTAAAGCGGTCAGGCGATATTCAAGCATGACTGGAATGATATGCAGGAAAACATCTGTTGTCTTTGTTTGTCGGCACTTTAAATGAATCACTCAACACCCATATGGATCAATTGAGTTGTCATATTTTACACCAACACAAGGGTAGATAAAGCTATCTTATTTTACACCAACAGGGTAGCTGAAAATGTCTCTTTCTACACTGAAAAGGGTAATATTAAATGTGTCTGTTTACACAGGTGTAATGGTAAATTTGGTTGTCTCATTTTACACAGATAAGGGTAAAACCTATGATACCTCACTTTACATTCTGAAGGCCAACGTTATAAGTGTCCAATATCAAATCTAATTGTCTGTTAATATTCCAGGGACCTAGTAAAGAAGCTTCATGAGCGAGGAGTGGAAGTGTACTTGGTCTCCGGCGGGTTCCGGAGCCTCATCGAGCCTGTGGCTGAAATACTGGGCATCCCACTTACCAACATCTACGCTAATAGACTTAAATTCTATTTTAATGGTGAGTTCCTTTACATTTTAGCTTAAAATAGCAGTTTTGTACACACTCACTAGTGCTAATAAACGCTTACACATTTTTCTGGTAGGACGGCAATTTAGTGATGTTGTAGATGTGTTAGACACGGAATAGAAAAAAACAAGTGGAAGTGCCCCCGCAGCTATCTGGCGCGTATCACAATTATTCGGAAATAACGTAAAATAATAACAACCTTCGTCAGTTGCAATAAGTCTTAATTTTGCATGACCAACAAATAAGCTTTTCGTCAAAATTGAATTTATTGTTCGTACGAAATTAAGACTTATTACAACTGACGAAGGTTGTTATTATTTTACATATTTTTCCGCATAATTGTGACACGCCAGATAGCTGCGTGGGCACTTCCACTTGTTTTTCCATTTCGTGGCTTTATGTTTTTACAACAGTAAAATAAATAAATAAATAAACAGTTATCATGAGGGATTAGTGAGGATGGTGTCCAGCACTTAAATCCGAATAGAATAATATTTCGATCTTATGTGAGACTAGTTTCTGCCGGTGGCTTCTCCCACGTACAATTAGTAATAGTGACAAATTTTATCAAGATCCGTGCAGCCATTCTGGCGTGATTGAGCGGCAAACATCCATCCAAACTTTCGCATTTATAATACTATTAGTAGGATAGTAGGATTGCAAGATGTCACAGAATGTGGTCTCGTTCATTAAAGTAAAGGAAGCTGATTGCAGTTTTGCAGCCAAACGGGTTATTGGCTTAAACGAGTTAAAAGATCGAACCCGTTATTTGTATACCCACATGAGTTCAGGTGAAACTAATGCATCTTAAGCGGCTTGTACGAGTCTGGTAAACTGTTTATTTAATATCATTACTAAGAAAGCTCTGAAGTCAGTTGAGTTTCTGATATTTTTATCGTTCGCAGTTTCGTCATCTTTAGGAGGTCGAATTTGTATCTAGAACTCTGCCTGGTAATCCCGAAATAGTTTATTCTTATTAATTTTAGTACTACATATTTGACAAGTTTGAAGAATGATATTATTGTTGATAGGCACGCGTTTGACCACCATCTCACCTGATGGTAAGCGATGATGTGGTCGAAGATGGAGCACGCTTGCCTAGAAGTAACCTATTTACTCTTGACTTAAAGACTCCCAGGTTGTAGCTATCAGGAAACACAGACTCCGGTAGGGAATTCCACTCCCTATCTGTACGCACAATGAATGTTTTCTCAAAACGCTTTGTGCATATGGATGGGATGTCCACCATGAACCGGTGGCACTTCGCCGTACGTCTTGTGGTCCGTTGATGAAATAGGCTTGGCGGAATCAAATTATGCAATGCCGTCGCACACTCCCCAAAATGTAACCGATAGAAAACCGACAGCCTAGCAACTCGGCGTCTATGTTCTAGACTTTGGAGTTTCGACTCAACGAGCCTATCATTGCCGTTTTGTTCTGGCATCATGAACATAGTAACAAATAAATGCTACTAAGTTTGCAAAAGACAATTTATAATTAATCAACTATTTCGCATATCACACACGTGTAGCGCAACAAGAATGAACGAGACCCGTTCGTAATATAGACAATATCACCAATCAGAGCCTATTCTATTAGTGAGGAATTGAACTTTGATTCTGATTTAATTGCAGATGAATCAAACGGTGCTTATAAATAGCTCGTGAATTATGTAGGGTTCCATTTGTAGATTGTTACTATTTACAAATAATAATTATAATCAATTAGCGACCCACACTGGTTTCGCACGGGAGCAAAATGATTAGAAACATTCGTAGCACCATCTAGTGTCCAAAGCAATTGTGACGATGAAAGGTACCCTATACCCCTTTTGGAGGGTGGGAAATCATCCAATGACTTCTCCCGTGTTAGACTTTTACTGCATTTTACTGTTCCTTCAGTTGCCTTTTTTTTTCTGGGTGTTGGTAAATCATCCAATGAAATCTCCCGCTCTGGGTGGAGCAGGAGGGCGGGTCAGACTCTTACTGACTAAAACCCACCCAGGGGTGGGTTGCCTGCCCTGAGTGCCCAGGGGCGCGGTAACTCTGTTTGGAATTTATCCACAACCCCTGGGCAGTCCTTCAGTGGCCTGTGTCATTTAACTTTGAAGGAAATAAAAAATCGGACCCTCTGAACTTTTATAATGTGATAGAGATAATGATTTGTCACTAAAATTGTTCAGAGAATGCTACCAAAATAGACTAGGAAAATTAAAAAGAAAAGTTCAGCTGAAAACTAAACGCATTCATTATTATTTTTTTTTTTCTTATTTGGCAACAGTCTCGTCAGTTGCGTTTGACGAATAACTCACTTGATGGTTATTAAGCGATGATGTGGTCGACGATGAAGCACGCTTGCTTAGAAGTAACCTATTCACTCTTGACTTAAAATCTCCCTAGACTATTTTACCCTCACTAGGGAACTTGAGAAAAATCACTTTATTCATACATCCAAATATTTACTTTGTCAGACAAAAAGACGTTGCATTATACATATAATATTATGCAAGAATATACAGTTCTTCTGCAAGATGACGTCACTAACCACGTGGTCAGTAATTACGCCCCTGAACGGAACTGGGTCACTCCACCGCTATCAGTTGACCAGTTGTTTTAAACAACATTGTTTCAAGAACATTTACCTAAATAAACATTTCAATATGAACTGATTTTACTTTTCTTAAAATTGTTGACATCGAAGTAAGAATTTCGGTTTGCGCCATTTCGGGTAAGCGATCCTTGAGCGATGCAAAAGAGCTAGCAAAAAACAACCTTAATTACATTAATATTTGGTTCATTTTTCATCATATCATTTGCAACATTGTGTTTTCACTCTTAAAATCTTTTTCATCGATTCGTTGAATGTTCGTTAGCTGTTGGTATCATGCGATATTGTATCAAAACTACAAGACCTATTTCAATGATTATTTCACTGATTAAATTAGTATTTAGTGTGTAGTTAGCATAACATAGATATTATAGTTCCGCTAGCAGGGGGCCTGATCTGATAAGCTTTTATTTGCCAATCAATTAATATTTATTGGCTTAGTCATAGTAGGCTTAGCTTAGACAATAGCAATAAGTGATTTGCAGCAATTATTTTTATCATGCGTAGGTTTTTTTAATATCACATACGATTAACAATGTTGTGGCTGTGTATTAAAGTTACTTGTACATGACAATATTAAATAATAATGTTTTGTCCCTGAGTCTTGTTCTTGCAAAATAATACATCCTACAGTATCGAGAACATACCATGTTTCAAATTGATCAATCAGCTATCAAGTGGGCAATTGACTTATTCACTCAATTGACCGTCTGTGCAATCACAATGCTTACAGCTGAGTTGATAGGCAACAAAAGATTGACTATTTGTAAGTTATCATTATCACCCTCAAGTTCCTTTAGAAATTTTCAAGGATCAGGTAATCCTTGAAAATTTCTTGTTCAGTACCCACATTTTGAACCTCCCATACTAATTTTGATCAGCTGATGATAACATTGAGAGCAGTGGTGGCCCAGTGTTAACGGCCGCGACTTACAAGCTGTAGGTCGTGAGTTCATACCTAGGCAGATGCTTTACTTTGTGTAAATTATTTCATCACCACTGCTCTCAAAACTGTGAAGGAAAACATCGTGAGGAAACCGGCATGTCCTAGAACCAAAAATCCGAAGAGATGTGACATCCACCAACCCTCATTGTGCTCGCGTAGAGGATTACGGACCACACTCTCTCACAGAGAGGAGGCCTGTGCTCCAGCAGTGGATAGATTAAAAGGCTGATGATGATAACTTTGTAAGGAAAGACCAATTTTTTTTGGGATTATGACTTCCTTGAAGAAACTTGTTTATTTCCATGGGGAGAACCAGTATTGTTGTTGTTGTATAACATCAGAATGGCCTGGAAATAACTCACAATGGGCCTCATCAGCTAAGTCACCCAAAGGGCAATGGAGAGGGTTATGCTCGGAGTTTCCTTGCGTGATCGAATCAGGAATGATGAAATCCGCAAGAGAACCAAGGTCACCGACATAGCCCAAAGAATCGCCAAACTGAAGTGGCAGTGGGCAGGGCGCATTGCTCGCAGAACAGACGGTCGATGGGGCCGAACAGTTCTGGAGTGGCGACTGCGTACCGGAAGACGCAGCGTTGGAAGGTCTCCAACACGGTGGACCGATGATCTGGGGAGAGTCGCGGGTAGCCGATGGATGCGAGACGCACAGGACCGGTCATTGTGGCGACTCTTGGGGCAGGCCTATGTCCAGTAGCGGACGTCTTTCGGCTGAAATGATGATGATAACATCAGAATATTAATGTCTTGTCTGTTTTTTTTCACATAGAGCCAAGATGCTCGTGGTATATTTAATGCAGTGTAGTAATATAGAAATCTGGTCATGTGCAAACTGATAGCACAACTTACTTCTTTCGGTATTGATTTCTTATTCTATAGTTGTTGTAAGAGCTTTTTACTGCTTGAGGCTTAGTAATGTTCTGAAAAATTAAAATAAGTAGGAGACTAGCTTTAGTAGACTCCAGAAAGGATCTCAAAGCCATTTTACAGGTTATTTTGTACTCTTAAGCTCCTATTTTAATGCGTTATGGTGTACAATACGAAGTATAATTATACATTTTTCATTTTTTTTTATTACATTGGGTTTCCCTGTAAAAATAATTGTATGTGTGTGTGTACTAAATAATTATCTGTCTAACTACCTACCTTTTAAAGACTACAGTACTGCTGTAGGTACCAGGAGTTTTCTGAAAGATTTCCGAGAAACAGCTCATTTTTCCTCAAAGATTTCTTGGAAAATGTGCAGTTTTCCTCAAACCAGTTTGGATTTATACAATTATTTACTAGTTGCTGTGCTCTACTTAGCTAGCATTGTTTGATTATATAGAATTTCTGACACAGAATAAAACGAGTAGAAAAGAATGATATTAGAAACAGTAAAGGTTAAATGAGCAATCATCTATCATTGGATAGCAACCTGCTATCTCTATCATATCATAAAGACAATGCGACATTGATACGGTCATGGAAAATTTCCTATTTATAAAAATAGCAAAAACAAACGCTAATCTGATGATATAACCTTCCGATGCAGGGGGTATTTTTTTATTATCTTAATTATCTTTATATTCATTTGTTGCCACCCAAGTGGCACCTAGGTTGAGTCAGATTTTCGAATTTATCAGAATAGTTTCCTTCTATTGGTTATGTAAGTGTGTGATTATTGACCTATATTAAACTGCAGGAAAATGCATAGAGCTAAATCTGATAAGCAGTTTGTCATGCTTTACCTTATTGAATTTTCCATTATAGATTTTTTTAATTTATGAGGAATATTCGTGAAATTTTTCCCCAAGATAGTTTTAACGTAGAAGGTTAAGGGAAGAGACTTAGGTATCAAAATAATTTCAATGTTATTATCTTGTTTGTCGTCAGACCCCTCGCGGCGTTCTCGAGATTGGCTATTATTAATAATATTATTGTAAACAATATAAAGTAGATACTTTCTGACGTAATATATCTTGTCCTCGGAAGCAGGAGTCAATAATGTCACCGCCACCCCCACTTTGATAGATAACGTACGCACTTTTTAACATTGGCTGAATATAAATTAAACTATATTTTTGTTTGCATAAGGTTTATTCTTGTTTGTGATGTTATAACTGCATGTCTGCATCGTTCAAGCAAACAGCTCCTGTGACTTGTTTGTTGAGGTATTTACTTGTATAGTTATACTCATTGCTAGTTACTTTTATTTTATTCAGCTGGAATTGCCAAAACATTTTTTTTTGCAAATTTCGGCTAAATAAAATAAAACTAGTTGCAAACCAGTACGATATTGATAATTATCTCGGTTCAATAATAATTTCTCAACGTTTATTTCACATAATTTTAAATTAATTTTCCATTATCAAGCAACGTTTATGTTTATCAAATCTCGTATATAGCTAAAATATTTACAAACAGATTTAGCAAAGACGCATGTAAAAGATCGATATAATAATATAAGATACCTAAATGACTCATGCGTCAATGGTTTCTTATCACAGAATACGTTTTCAGAAGTTTAACTTCTTACGATAGTCGCGGTAACAAGTTTAATAAATTAAAAGATTTTATTAAAACACGCTATTTTTTATAGTGTAATGGAAAGTATTTATGATAAAAAACCAGACTAACACAAATTCAACTGTCCTACCATTTGCCATCAGGGAGTTCCAGTCCCTACATCCCGGCGCCATTATCAGATCAGCTCGATGGTATCAGAATAAAGCATAGTCCCCGAACTTACATAATTAGTAGTAGTAGATATGCCAAATGACAGCTCTATCGCAAACCAACTCTATTGAAAAATGTCACCTCTATCGCAAACCACCTCTATTGAAAAATGTCAGCAGCTCTATCGCAAAACAATTCTATTGAAAAATGTCAGCTCTATCGCAAACCAACTCTATTGAAAAATGTCAGCGCTATCGCAAACCAACTCTATTGAAAAATGTCAGTTCTATCGCAAACCAACTCTATTGAAAAATGTCAGCTCTATCGCAAACCAACTCTATTGAAAAATGTCAAACCAACTCTATTGAAAAATGTCAGCTCTATCGCAAACCAACTCTATTGAAAAATGTCAGCTCAATCGCAAATCAACTCTATGGAAAAATGTCAGCTCTATCGCAAATCAACTCTATTGAAAAATGTCAGCTCTATCGCAAATCAACTCTATTGAAAAATGGTTTGCAAATTTTGAAGCGCACCACTTACATACGAACATTACAAGTTAAATAAAAGCTTGTAAAGCCACTAGACGTACGGTGATGCGCCACCGGTACATAGTGGACATCCCACCCACACGCACAAAACGTTTTGGGAACACATTCATTGTGCGTACAGCTAAGGAGTGGAGTTCCCTGCCAGAGTCTGTGTTTCCTGATAGCTACAACCTGGGAGTCTTTAAGTCAAGAGTGAATAGGTTACTTCTAGGCAAGCGTGCTCCATCTTCGACTACATCATCGCTTACCATCAGGTGAGATGGTGGTCAAATGCAAGCCTATCAATAATAATCACGGAATAGAAAAAACAGTTTGTTGTTAAAAAAACTTTTTCTATTCCGTGATAATAATAATAAAAAAATAAGACGCCCATAATTCACATGTGCAAGGCCATTGGCTCCCGGATAAAGTCAATAAGCTCGCCCCCCTATTTCATGATACTTAAAATGTAACTAGCAAAATGTGGGTGTACTATTAGGTACCTACTGCTTTGCCTATCCTTTCGGTAAAAACACGCGTGTCGTAATGTGTAAAAATTCGCAAATGCGTAAGTCCAGTCGAAGAAAATTGCGTGGAAGAGTGAGCCTTTCCTTACTCTATGGCGATATCTCGCGCACGCGTCAACTTCGTGCGTTTATGACTGGCGCGCGCGCAGTGTTGTGTTTCGTGTTTGTAGCAACTAGGGCACTGATGACATTATGTTTTTGTATTATTTAAGATACTCCACTTTACGTATCTGTGTTGTTCGATACGAAAATAAATCGCGTGTATTTGTTGTAATTTATGATTTTATTGCGCCTGAAAGAGAGAGAGGTTTATTTTTGTACGTCTATACGTGTGTCTTGTTTACGGGCTCTGGTTATTTTATTTAGATTAGTATTCATTAAAAATTATTCCTTTCCCAATAATTTATTTATTACATTACTAAAACCGACGTCCTTTAATTCCACTTTGTTCTCCAAGATTATAATGCGCAATTTTATAGCACACACACGTAACACACACGTGTGAATATAGGATTAAATTTAATCGTTTTGTTTGTGTCTTTCCTTCCTCAAGTACTTATACCCTTTATAAATGACCGATAGTATCTATTTATCAGTTTATCTTGCGTTGAATAACAACTATTATATTTTTACAATGACAAACAGGTAAATTTTACCTTGATATATACTTGCACAATATTATTTCATACTGCCATTATGTCCAGAGACATCTATTGGCATTGACAATAGAAAGATAAGAAATGGTCTAAAATAGCACTTGTTCTTAAATCAAAATAAGCCTTATGTTGTTGGTATACGGTTGAGTTTTATTTTACTGAATGCAATTGTTCAATCGATCATTAAGATTAATAATTGCAGTTAGATGTATACGAGAACGGTATTAAATAAATAGAAAAAGACATTGCAAATTATATTTTGTTTAATTGTGAATTTTGACAGTAGAGCCTCACACAATACAATCCGGAACTTAGTAGGGCACAGGCACCCTTATTAAATTAGGACATTCTAAAATGCTTAATTTTAATATTTTTTCTGGATTTCTGGATTGTATCCAGTAATCCGAACATTAAAATAATCCAGCACCCCCTGGTTGATTAGTGAGACTACTGTATATATTTTATGAATGTAAAGAGGATCTTAGTACCTATTCAAGTCAGTGACCGTGGTCTACTTTATCAAAAGAAATGGTACCACATTACAAAGATAACAGGGGGTCAATATTTGACGTCATATTTGTGCACTGGAATAAACACAAAACACTGAATGGGATCACTTTTGTGTCTGGCTGTATCACAGATTATTTTCAATGTAGACTCTTCAACTTGGCTTGTTTTTGAGTTGGAACTTCAGGACGAAATCTAAAGTGAAGGCAACTGTGACCTCTACTTTTGATTTCACAATAGGGATGATTCAAACAAATAATAATTCTATTTAGTTCGTAATTTAGATTATCAAAAAACATTGGATACCTATTTTTTGCTCTACCAAATCAATAAAAAACAAAGATAAAACGCATCGAAGTAACGTAGAGGTGACCGGATGACTCAACGGTGAAATTTCAACGCACTGTATCGTCCTCATTTTTTGAAAATGTGACAAAAATAAAAATACGTGTCCATAGTTTTTGGAAATTAACTGACGGCTCAAATATATTGTTTTAGTCATCTACTCTGTTGGATTTTTACGATAAATACTATTAGGGATAGCGCGCACGAGCAAATCAACTATTTTGTCTCTCACATCAAGTCTATAGGCTCGTATGGAAGTGCGCGCATGTAGCGACGCGACAGCAGTGCGATATAAAAGTTTTCAACCAGCCAGCTGCCGCTCAAAAAAATATATACATATAAAAAAAACGCATAATTTTCTTACAAAAAAGTCGCGTTGCTGTCGCTCCCGTGTGCGCATCGTCAGAAAAGACGGTGACAAATACAAATAAATGGCTGGGAAACTAAGTTGCTCGTGGGTGCTCTACCTTACTTGACCATTTCTAACCTATTATCTCCTTGTTCCAGGTGAATACGCTGGTTTTGATGAAAACGAGCCCACCTCGCGGTCTGGCGGCAAGGGTCTGGTGGTCAGAAGACTGAAGGAGCAGCATGGCTACCAGAGGCTCTTCATGATCGGCGATGGTGCGACCGACGCTGAGGCCTGCCCGCCAGCTGATGGCTTTATTGGTTAGTATCTACATGATAAAGCATTTGTAGACTCACCAAACTGAAGTGGCAGTGGGCACATTGCTCGCAAGACAGATGGTCGATGGGGAAAAGGGAAAAGTTCTGGAGTGGCGACCGCGTAACGGAAGACGCAGCGTTGGAAGGCCTCCCACAAGGTGGACCGATGACCTGGTGAGGGTCGCGGGTAGTCGATGGATGCCAGACGCACAGGGCCGGTTGTTGTGGCGACACTTGGAGGAGGCCTATGTCCTGCAGTGGACGTCTTTCGGCTGAAATGATGATAATGAGACTCGTGACATTGCCTACCTGTGTTAGGCCCGCGTGGTGGATTATGGCTCACTCCCTCGCACAAAGAGGACCTGTGTTCCAGCTGTGGGATTATTATAGGTTGATTATGCTTTTGCCGTCTAATATCATCATGCTTTTTTGGGTTCCGTACCCGAAGGGTAACCAACGGGACCCTATTACTATGCCTCTGCTGTCGGTCCGTCTGTCAGCGGGCTGTATCTCACGATCTGTAATAGCTACACAGTTGAAATTTTCACAGAATGTGTATTTCTGTTGCCACTATAACAACAAATAATAAAAATAAAAGTAAATTAAAAGAGGAGCCCCCTTTAATATTTAATTTATTTTTATTACTTGTTGTAAAGCGGCATTAGAAATACACGCTGTGTGAAAATTTCAACTGTCTACCTATTACGGATCATGAGATACAGCCAAAATAAAAAAAAAACAACGTTTTTAGTAACGTGTTTTTTTCAGTTTATGGTGTGGAACCCTTCGTTTGCGAGCCCGACTCGCACTTGGCCGGTTTTTTTCCGAAAGTAGAAGTGAACACTTCTCGATTTTTTATAATATAATTTTTTCGATAAAGGAAGTCTTGTTATCAAGACAAATGCAGATTCTCTACTGCTACTACTACAAAATTCTCGCTTTTCCGGGCCTGGAAGCAGTAGCAACTGCAGCTACTAGATCAACGAGGCAGTAGATTTGTACTTTTTCATGAAAAGAACAATGTAATTTACCCTTTATTCATATACAGGGTGTAACGGAAAGGTGTGGCCATATTTTAAGGCTGCATCTACCCATCCATTTGTACAACTTTCTTCGAGAAAATCTGAGGAAATTCTCAAAACAAATTTTTACCTGCCATACAAATATTGATCAGCTGATGAGAACTTTGTATGGAAAGCCCAATTTTTTTTTTTGGGAATTTTCTATTTTTTCTTAGAGAAAGTTATTCATTTCCAGAACCGGTTCTTAAAATATGACCACACCTTTCCGTTACACCCTGTATAATGAGCTAACCTTTTGACCATTTTTTACATTTTGTTGGCATACATATGAATTGATTACTAACATTAAGTTTCGTTATTTACAGGTTTCGGTGGCAATGTTGTCCGCGAAGAAGTCAAAAAGCGTGCTCTTTGGTACGTCACCGACTTCCAAGAACTCATCACTTCCCTCACCCTGCAGACCAAGTGAATCTTGAAGACTATAAAAAATTGCTCGTGCGCTGAAAATCGTACCGTAGTACGTCGACATAGAGCTCAGATTGCCATTCTTATATTAACAAAATGTTGTAAGACAATACTATGGATAGCGATAGCCTAAATGTGTCAAAGAAAAATGTATTAAGAAATTCAAGTGTTAACTAGTCGAATAATTGAAGAATTTGAACGAAAGAATGCACAACTGCTTTCTATTGGTAGTTTAGTCCACGTTCGATTTTCGAATTTTCGAACGATATTTCTTCGGTATCATTCGGAGATGTCCGTATTACGAAGGCTGTCAACTGAATTTTTTGTCTCTATGTGATATAATGTTTGCCAATTTGTGCCTTATTAACATCGCACAGATTAGAATTTAAGGCGTATTTTGATTGTGCATTTAATTTTATAATACTTTTGATGTTGTGATGGTACTTTGAGTACATTGAATGAATACTTTTGAGTATATTCGGGACCTAGTTCCGTTGGTGAATTGACGTGAAAGTTTAGTTATAATTTTGTAATTAAGTTAAATGTATGGTTCTACTCATTTGATCTGACTTGCCTTTATGTTTGTCGTTCGTCCTTAGTCGTATATTATGTTAGTGACGTCACCGGCTCGAAGTGCCAAGTTAAGTCAATGGAGTGGCAGATTTAATATAGATAGTTAATATAGTCTATGATCTAGAGGTGTACCGCTGAGGTGTACAAAACGAATACTACCGAATAATTTGATTGTTATTTGGTGTTGACAATATTTTATATAATATAAAAAAGAAAACGAAAGAAAAAATATTTATTTTGCACAGATTACAAAACGCACATTGATTTTCAAAAGCCTAGTATCCAAGCAAAAATAAAATAAAACAGGTTAATATGACCTTTTTCAATCTGAATTAACTTGACTTGTAATTACATAATAATTGTAAAGACGCAAATATAAAAACCATGACGGTACCTCTTTAGCTAATTTTTAATATTATTATAAAGTGTCGGTCATGTGAATGCAAAATTTTAATCGTTATAAATATTGTTGGTAGTTATTTATTTAATTAGTTGCCATATTTTAAGTGATTATTTTATTATGAAAATTTCATATTTTAAAAAACGGCTGTGTACTTCTTATGAATAGGTAATACAATTATTATTACTAAGCTTACATTTTTCTTTTATTTCTCGTTTCCCAAGCCTCCATAATTTAACATAGTGTCTGTAGCTACTGGGTTGGCAATTTCATTGCTCGGATGTTACTGTTAACAATTCTACTACGAAAATCGCTTTCCTGCTTTGAAATAAAGGCGCTGTCAAAGTCAAATTGTAAGCATGGAACTGACATGCGGTTGAGGTTACGTTTATCATCTGCCTAGCCTTATCCCAACTATCTTGGGGTCAGCTTCCAGTCTAACCGGATGCAGCTGAATACCAGGATTTTACATGGAGCGACTGCCTATCTGACCTCCACAACCCAGTTGCTGGTTAATACGTTACCCCTTGGTAAGTCCACCACCACCTAGAGACTGAGAAACCAGCTCTCTTATTCCTTTCGGAGACGCAGATCGGATGTCCGTCTGACGTGGCGTACCTATCTTACCCAGGGTTTACCCTGGAGCACAATTTTAAGCCACGCGCTGGTATATGCATGTACGCCCGGGACGACATCTGCTATCGGCGTCTCCGTAACCTTGAGGACTCCAGGTTCTCAACTCTTTGGGTCCTAGTGGACACAGGCCTAGATAAAATTGTCCACGCCTGTGTCTACCGTTCGCACAGCGGTGATCTGGAGACAACTGGGCTTACACAACACCTGAGTAAAGCGGCGGATGTGGCTCAGCAACGGCACCCTTCTGCCCAATTGGTGTTACTGGGGGACTTCAACGCCCACCATCAGGAGTGGCTCTTCCCATACCAGTGCACAGACCATGCTGGACAAGAGACGTATAAGCTAGCGCTGGCGTTAAATCTCACCCAGCTGGTCCAGGGGGCAACGAGGGTGCCGGATGTTGATTCGCACACAGCCAATTGCTTGGACCTTCTGCTGACAACAGATCCAGACCGTTACTCAGTGTCGATTTCTTCACCATTAGGTACTTCCGACCACTGTCTGGTGAAATCTGTATCCGTCTACTCCCCGCCCGATCCTAGCCCTAGAGGCACCAGGCGGGTTTGGCGATACAGGTCAGCAGATTGGGATGGCATGCGATCTTTCTTCGCATGTTATCCTTGGCGGCCCACTTGCTTTTCTTCGACTGATGTTTCGTCGTGCGCGGACGCCGTGACGGATGTGTTGCGGCGGGGAATGGAGTACTACATTCCATTCTCTGACGTAACAATGTCTGTCGGGGCTCGACCATGGTTTGGTGCCGAGTGCAATCGCGCTGATGCGCTTAAACACGCGGCCTACCTGGCATGGGTCGACGCTCGGACGCGTAAAGCGAGTGACGTGAGTCAGAAGAAGAGAGCCTTCAACAGGGCTGCCAAGTTCTGCAAGAAGGTGTTGCGGAAGGCTCGGTTTGACCACATTGGCCGAATTGGGAACAAACTTGCTTCTTACCCAGCTGGTAGTAAGGCGTTTTGGTCCCTGGCCAAGTCGGTTGAATCGAACTTTTGCCGCCCCTCACTACCTCCACTGCTGAAACCCGACGGGTCGCTGGCCCACTCCGCTGAGGAGAAAGCAAGCTTGTTTGCCTCTCTGTTTGCGGAATCTTCGCGTCTAGATCCTGGTGGCGCGAGGCCCCCTGGTACTCTTGGTGGATGCCAGTCGATTATGTCAGACATTCGCATTCATCAGAAGGATGTCCGGAGGGTTCTGCGTCACCTGGACGTGAACAAGGCTAGTGGTCCCGACGGGATACCGGCAATTGTGCTGAGGACTTGTGCGCCTGAGTTGTCTCCGATCTTGACACGCCTATATCGCCTTTCGTTTGAGACTGGAAAAGTGCCGATGGCTTGGAAGCAAGCTAACGTGCAACCCGTACCCAAGAAGGGTAGTCGAGCTGACCCAGCAAATTATAGGCCCATCTCGGTAACTTCCGTTCTCTGTAAGAGTATGGAACGTATACTGAATGGTAAGCTCCTAGCATACCTAGAAGCTAACGATATCCTAAGTGACCGACAATACGGCTTCCGCCGAAATCGGTCAACAGGAGATCTTCTAGCGTATGCCATTCACATCTGGAGTGAGGCCATCGACAAACAAGGGGAAGCCCTTGCGGTCTCCCTTGATATCTCGAAGGCCTTCGACCGGGTCTGGCACGACAGCTTAATTGGCAAGCTTCCTTCCTTCGGTCTGCCCGCTGGATTGTGTGATTGGATAGCAGATTTCCTGAGGGATCGGTCTATCCGAGTAGTCATAGATGGCTGCTCGTCCGGACTGCTGGCTATTAATGCCGGTGTTCCTCAGGGGTCGGTGCTCTCGGCAACATTGTTTTTGCTGCATATTAACGATCTGCTAAAACCCGGTACCTTTGAGTATGCAGACGACAGCACTGTTGCCGAGAGATACGTGCCAGAAGCACGAGTTAGTGGGTCTCAGGTCCGGTCTCTCCGAGAGGCTATGGTTGGGCGCTTGAACTTGTCCTTGCAGGCTGTCTCAGAATGGGGCGATGCCAATCTGGTTAAGTTCAATGCTGCTAAGACCCAGGGGTGTCTTTTTTCTGCTAAAAGGAGCCAATTTCACCCGGCTCCATCTTTCCGAGGTGTAACCGTGCCGATAACCGACCGACTTGATCTTCTTGGTGTTACTCTAACATCTACCCTCTATTTTGGTCCCTTCATAGAGGCTAAGGCTCAAGTGGCTGCCAAAAAGTTGGGGGTCCTCGCAAGGGTGAGACGATACTTCACGCCGGAACAGCTGCTCCAACTCTATCAAGCGCAAGTCCGATCGTGTATGGAGTACTGCTCTCATCTTTGGGACGGATCTGCAAGATACCAGCTTGATGCCCTTGAGTCAATTGAGAAACGAGCCAAGAGGATCATCGGCAATGATAGACTCGTTGAGTCAAAACTCCAAAGTCTTGAACATAGACGCCGAGTTGCTAGCCTGTCGGTTTTCTATCGATTACATTTTGGGGAGTGTGCGACGGAATTGCATGATTTGATTCCGCCAAGCCCGTTTCATCTAAGGACCACAAGACGTACGGCGAAGTGCCACCAGTTCATGGTGGACATCCCATCCATACGCACAAAGCGTTTTGAGAAAACATTCATTGCGCGTACAGCTAGAGAGTGGAATTCTCTGCCGGAGTCTGTGTTTCCTGTAAGATACAACCTAGGAGTCTTTAAGTCAAGAGTGAATAGGTTACTTCTAGGCAAGCGTGCTCCATCTTCGACCACATCATCGCTTACCATCAGGTGAGATAGTGGTCAAACGCGAGCCTATCAAACATAAAAAAAAAAAAGACGTTGTTAGACTTTCGGGCTTCTGACAACCCGTAATGACTGTCAAAGATTCACGATTGACAGCCGGGACCAACGGCTAGCGTGCTATCCGAGGCACGGAGGAGTCTCTGTATATAAAGATGGTCACCCATCCATGGACCAACCCCACAAAGCGTAGCTTAACCTGATGCATCGACCCGTGCGGCTTTTATTACATTAGCCACGAGCTTGCGGTTGAGGTTACGTTGATCGTGGAAAATTATGGTATGCTTTCAGTCACCACCCTGTCCAGTTTGTGTCCATTTCGAAGGCGGTGCGGCCACGGCGATATTAAAAAAAAAATCTGCCAAGATTTTGTAAAAATTTGAGTCCCAAAACCATAAAGTCAAAGTTATGGTTAAAAAGTTATAGGGTTTGAATGTGGTCGCGCCATTGAAACGCGGAGTACCGCGCGGCCACGAAAATCTTTAAAACTAAGCGTTGCAGAGACCTGAAATAACAACATATTGAATTTGTAAAAATATAGAAAAAAAATCCTAGCTTTATATTTAAGGAGGTGTAAGACTAAAACCCCATGGCCGTGCCATTGAAACGGTGAAAAACACGTTAACACCGATATTTCGCTGAAGCTGAAAATGCTTTTTTAGCTTCAGCGAAATATCGACGATCGCAGAGGTCTGAAGTTTTTGTAAAACCTAGATTTGAATTTGTAAAAATTTGTGAAAATACACAAAAAAAATCTACTTATACTTTTTGAATGTAGGGAGCCCTCTTTTTATTAGAAGTCACGAGATAGAGCCCAAAAAAAAAAGTGTGTGTACTTATGTACACACGTAAGAAGTTATACTTCTTTGGCGTAACAAGATAAAAAACCAAACTGTCACAAAGTTTACAAAAGGAAAACAATAATTCTTCATAACCATAGCTAACTTCAGGGTGGGTGTCGGTTCAACTTACTTAAAAATATTGGACGCTATTCGTTGTTATTGCTCACGCTGGCCTGTAACAGTATACTACGCACATGCGTTCGAGTGCCACGCATTCACTCTCGCTCTGTCTCTTTCTATTCCCCCTCCCCAGGAGCGTTGAACGTTTAACGCAACAGTGCTTTCACACCCCCTCCATGGTAGCGTTAAACGTTTAACGCAACCTTGTTGGAAGTCGCATTAGAAGTATAACTTCAAAAACAAAAAAACACGTTTCCAGAAACGTGTTTTTGTTGGTTTATTTTTCAGTTTAAGGTACGGAAACCTTGGTGTGCGAGTATGTCTCGATATTGCGTCATTTATTTACGTCTCGATTGTCTGACAGTTATACAATAAATACAAACTCGGATAACAAATCCAAAAAAGATTGATTTCAGAGAAATCGATTATTAGACCTCGATTTTTTTACGAATCAATTCAAAAATAGATCTTTTTCGGAGAGAATCGACATCCCTAAATTATGTTGTCTGTCATCTGACAGTGTCAAACGACTGTCTTATTTACTAAATACGTTTCGTTTCACGGTGTTTTTTAACCACGTTGTTTACGCGATATTTGCGAATTTTGCGATAGCATATAAAAACAGCAACACGTCAGATAGGTACCGGAATAACAGACACAATTAAATACAAGTTTACGGTTCGTTTCATCTCTTTACGTATACACATCTAAAGTCGATACTATTACCATCCGGTTAGATTTTTGTATAATTTGTGGTCTGTTTATTATAAATAAGATGGTTACTTTTATATGTGTAAGTAATACGATTAAATCATTGACTAGTCGGCCCAAAAAAAATTGTTTCCTTTTCGGGTTTGCAACCCTTAGTTTTAAAGATCTCCGTGACCCCTCGCTTTTTACATTAACAATAATTGTTCGTTAATCACTTTATTCTTATGATATATTTTTAACCGACTTCCAAAAAGAGGAGGTTCTCAATTCGTCTGTATGTTTTTTTTTTTTTTTTTTTTGTATGTATGTTACCCGATTTCTCCGTCAGTTGTGAACCAATTTTCAAAATTCTTTTTTCATCTGAAAGAATATACTCCCGAGGTGGTCCCATATAAATTTTATCGAAATTGCTTCAGCGCTTTTTGAGAAACTGAACAAAAACGGAAAATACGTGTACCTCGATGACGTTTTGGTGTTCTCCAAATGTTTAAATTCCACGTTCCATTATATTGGGGTTTTTAGTTCTGGGGTATAACAACTAAAAAGTGAAAAATAAAAAACTTTTTTACAAAAAACACAAAGAAGTCGGTGTTTGTATTTTTACTTCTTCGTTATTTGACACCGACTTCCGAAATTAAAGTTATTTATAAATTTTTAGTGTATTTTTCTTTTTAACCGACGAAAAAAAAGGAGGAGGTTCTCAATTCGACCGTATATATGTTTCTTTTTTTTTTTTTTTTTTTTTTTGTGTATGTTCAGCCCTCACTCCGTCATTTATGAACCGATTTTGATTATTCTTTTTTTGTTAGATAGGGTACACCTCAAGGGTGGTCCCATGTCAAGGAAATCAGGATCTGACAATGGAATCCTGACAAAATTGAGAGAAAACCTCGAAAATTGTGGGCACGTTTAGCGTTTCTATATGTGTGTTCAGCCCTCACTCCGTCATTTATGAACCGATTTTGATTATTCTTTTTTTGTTAGATAGGGTATACCTCAAGGGTGGTCCCATGTCAAGGAAATCAGGATCTGACAATGGAATCCTGACAAAATTGAGAGAAAACCTCGAAAATTGTGGGCACGTTTAGCGTTTCTGTATGTATGTTCGGCCCTCACTCCGTTATTTATGAACCGATTTTGATGATTCTTTTTTTCTTAGATAGGGTATACCTCAAGGATTGTCCCATGTCAAGGATATCAGGATTTGCTCATGGGATCCTGAAAAAATTGAGAGAGAACCTCGAAAATTGGGCACGAATATTGTTTCTGTTTACTTTTCATAACTGAATAAGGTATTTGCATTTAGGAACCATCACATCATGAAACTGAGCTGATGATGGAAACCATACCTTTCCTAAACAATAGAAGTCAGATATAAAAAGTGGTTTTAGTGACAAATACCACTTAATATGCTTTGACGAAAAGACGTCTTTACAATACCTATTGGAGGTAACCTCAACTGGTCAATATCCTGGGAACTTCATGGAAGGATTGTTATATCATCAGCTCAGTGGCAAGAGGAATGATGAAGAATTAGAAATTAGCCTCAGAGTGTTTAAAGATGATGCGAGCCACAAAAAATCATGAAATAAAAAACTTTTTAACAAAAAAATTAACCGACGAAAAAGAACTAAAAAGCAAAAAATAAATAAACCTTTTAAGTCTTGAGTAATGAGCTTATTTACCTACATAAAATATCAAATTTTATATAAACTAATTTTGAGTCGGCGCCAATTAATAAAATGATTAATTACCTACTTACAGCCCTCTTCATTTGTAAGTACTTATAAAATTTAGATATTTAATAATCAGATTGTTGTTTGGCGCCGACTCAAAATTAGTTTATATAAAATTTGATATTTTATGTAGGTAAATAAGCTCATTACTCAAGACTTAAAAGGTTTATTTATTTTTTGCTTTTTAGTTCTTTTTCGTCGGTTAATTTTTTTGTTAAAAAGTTTTTTTGGAAGTTGGTTGTTTTTTTTTTTTACCTTTTTTTTGGTGTGGGTAAATATTAAATAACTTCTCCCGCTCTCAGTGGAGCGGGCGGACGAGTCAGACTCTTACTGACTAAAACCCACCAGTGTTCCTTCAGTTGCCTGTGCTAGGGCTGCGGTTACTCTTTCAAACTTTCCCGTGATGCTAGCAGGCATCAGCCCTAGCGGGCCTCGTCAATTAGTGCTGACATCTATTTAAGGTGCGCGTGGAACACAACGCGCTGTCAACCGGGGCCTGGTCTTTACCGGACGGCGAGCTACCCATTGCTTGCCATCCGCAAGCCCGCACCTACGGTGTCCGGGAATCAACTTGCGATTCCCGACGCCCAGGGCGTCTCTTGTGGAGGCACGGGGCGTGAGGGCGCGAGGGGACTTAATTGTTACGGCTGGTAACTATACCGAATACTACCGGAATCTACTAAGATTTTAGGCAGCTAAAAAATGTATAAAACATTAAATATTTTCAAAAAACCCTACACAAAAAGTTGTAGGTAAACACGCCACTTTTCAAACAGTCTGATGCAGTTGGTGGCATGAAATCAATAACTGAACTAAAATAACTGCCCCCAACTGCATCAGACTGCTTGAAAAGTGATTTGTTTGTAGCATTTTAGTGTTTTTTTACAGTCGGGTTGTTTTTTTTTGAAAATATTCAATTTTGGCCATGGGGGTCGACAGAAAATCTATAACGCCACCTATTACGATCTTTCAATGACTCCTTTTGCCTTGTTTACTTTCATATATCACCGTGCTGGTTGCTAACACTGCAAATCTGGGTCTTTTTGATTTTGAAGAATATCACCTATAAGATCTGCGGGATTTTGTCGAGTGAAGTTCAGTGGCTGCTTTAATAATTACCGAATTGATTCCTGGTGGATATTGTGACGTAGAATTGGTGTAGTTTTGTATCTCAAGTGTCTACGCAACTGGACAATAAGTGGAATCATTGAAACAGGTGCGATCTCGGTAAAATGTAGCTGCGAATTTTAATTATTGACTATCTCAGCAAAGCTTGCTGAGAAGGCTGACTCGACACATTTGCTGCCAAATACTACAAAAAAAAAATTATTTGTTACATCCGCAATCTAGTGGATGCAAAAGTTACTGGGTTCTGTATCTAAAAATTAAATATTTTCTGAACTTGACTGGCTAAGTGCACAAACCGTGCGAAAAAAAAAGAAAAAAAAACTGTGTACAGTCACTAGCAAATATATAACTTTACTTGTAAGCTCGAGTATCCTAAATGGAAGGTTTTTAGGGTTCCGTACCCAAAGGGTAAAACAGTACCCTATTACTAAGACTCCGCTGTCCGTCCGTCTGTCTGTCCGTCTGTCACCAGGCTGTATCTCGTGAACCGTGATAGTTGGACAGTTGAAATTTTTCACAGATGATGTATTTCTGTTGCCGCTATAACAACAAATACTAAAAAACAGAATAAAATAAATATTTAAGAGGCTCCCATACAACAAACGTGATTTTTTTGCCGTTTTTATAGATAATGTTACGCAACCCTTCGTGCGCGAGTCCGACGCGCACTTGGCCGCTTTTTAAGATACTCGAGCTTACAAGTAAAGTTTGCTTGTGTAGGTACATATTTTTGCTCGTGACTGTACTATGTCCCTATAAATAAAAATAAAATAAAATAAACAGGCCTATAACAACCTTATTGGGAGTGAGGGGAATACGTACGCGGGAACCAGAGCCACGGGGTAATGAGAACCACTTTGTTTTAGACTTATATAAATGCGTTAGACTGCGTTTTGCTGTCACATAACATAGTGGGGCGCGGTAGGGGCACGCCTATCGCGACACCTTGCTGCTAAGTTGACTTTGCGCGAAAAAATTGAGCACACGTCGATTTTTCAGGCGACCGTTCTAATTTTTACGATATTCATCAACAAAATGTAAGTATTTTATTATTTCTACTATTATATGATTTGGCTGTTTTAGTCTGTAATATAGTCAGAAGGAAGTTAATAAGGTTTGTTTATATTTTCAATCAATTGAATTTAGACAATAATACGGTAGACAAAAAATGTATGTTTGGAGTAATAGAAGCCAAATAGCTCCCATTACCCCACTTCAGTTGACACTACTGCACACCTAAATATATGGTATAAATAATTAGGAATAGGCATAAGAAAGGGCAAATGAAAGAAGAAAAATGTTAAGAAAGCAAAAGAATAAGCAAAAAAAAAACCTCTTTAAATAAGAAACCAGTTTAACAGAAGACTCTGATAATGATACACTTAATGCAATGATAACAGCAGCGATTACGTCGATGAAGATTCTAATATGTGCATGATTTGTTGTGAATCTGGTAAATTAAACGTATTGTATGACAGGTGTAGGATGTGTGGTGATTGGGCACATGCTCAATGCTCAGGAAGTGATTATGTCAAAGATTATATAAGTGATTTTTGTACATAGAAATAATTATATTTCTAGAGGCAAGGTAACTGTGCTTTTGCATGTTCCTAGTGATAATTTAATTACATATTATATGTAAATAGCCATATTACGATTATATACGTATATATTATATGCGTTGTGTGATAGTTGTGGAATATTATTATTATTATACATATATGAGAAGTATTATATTTTGTGTTTTGTTGGTTTCTTTTGTCCTTTGGATTTCATTGCCCCGATGAATCTTATTACACCATAGCTTTTTAAATTAGGATTACTTACGTTTTTGTTTTTTATAGGTACCTATTCAGTTGCAATAATGTTTGGCATAAGATAGATAACTATAGTACCTACTCAAAATACTAAAAACTACATTAAAATTGGATTATAAACAAAAGTTATTTGAGTTTTTCTTATGTGGCGCCAATTCTCCCATGCTCCCCTAGATGTTTATGCCGTTTGGGGTTGAAACGTCGTGGCATCAGCAAGCAGTTAGTCGTACTCTTCATGTGACCAGAGTGCTGGCCTTTTTTCGGTCAATAATCTGCATTGCTATTCACTTCTGTCAGTGTTCTGGGCACTTTGCTCGTTGACAGCAATGTGGACAAATTTTTGAAAGAAAAGAAAGAAAAAAAAAAAATTTACCCAGGTTAAGGCATACAATATTTACAAAAATACTAACCAGAAATACCTTAAAATAGTAGCCTTCCCTTTGTATGCTTGTACATATTTTTTTTATTTTATTAGTAGTTTGTATACGTTTATGTAATTTAATGGTTTGTATTTATCTGTAAATTATATGAAATAAAACACATCAAATAAACATGATTTAAAAAAAAATGACTGAAACGACATGATTTCCAGCGATTAAACTTCTGACCATTATAACGAGTACAGTTTATACTTTTTAACGTTAGGTTACATTCAGTAGCAGGCAAAGGGACACAAGGTAAAGTAGCATGCGATGGAGACCTACACTCAGCATTGTATGGATACGAAGAAGAAGGTTAAGTTCCGCAATGTGCCCCGCCCACTGCCACTTTTTTTTTTTTTTTGGGGGTTGGGAAATCATCCTATGACTTCTTCCGCTCTAGGGTGGAGCGGAAGGGCGTGTCAGACTCTTACTGACTAAAACCCACCCCTGTTCCTCCCTGCCTCGAGTGCCCGGGGACGAGGTAACTCTTTCGAATTTATCCTCCACCCCCGGGCAGGCATCGGCCGTGGCAGGCCCCTTCCCTTGGCTGACAACTCTTTGAGGCGCGTGTAGAGGATCCACCATCACCCCGGTGTTGAAAATGGCGCCATCACTCTGACCATAGCTAAATATAGCTAGCATAGTTCGTTTTTGTTATGTTTAATGTATGCTTTATTATGTCCTAAGTATGCCTTATTATGTCCTAAGTATGCCTTATTATGTCCTAAGTATGTCTTATTACGTTTTAACTACGTATTATTATGTTTTAAATGTCATAAGAATAAAGGTAAAAATATGTTCCATGTCAAGGTTTATGAGGTAACTTTTTTGTATAGCGCAAGTAGTGCATGCCACAGCGCTATAAATTAACCAATTGTGTTAAAGTCCCTAGTAAGAAATTTCGGCTAGTCAGCGATTGGTTGATCATATTCATGCTTCTCATGATTGGCTACAGACAGTGGAAAGTTTTCGGAGTCCACCATGTTGTTTTATGTACATATTGAAATACATATGTAAAGTTCCTTTGTTTTTATTGTAGTTTGTAGATTTGTGAGAATGTGAATTTAGAATCTAATAGTAAAGTATAACGTAGATTCAGTTTGTCCTTAGAATACATACTTTGTATTATGTATAAATGTCAGTTTTGTTGTTAGTAAGACCAGTAAATATGTAAAAGTAAATATGCAGGTGTTCATTACATAAGAGATAAGTAAGACTTCTCTGATTGGTTATCGTTAGAATGTCAGAATGCCTGTGATTGGTCGAAACTTAATGTTCAAGTTAATTTGTAAAATTAACTAAATGTATTGGCTGTCCGGGTCTGCATTTGCTGCACTACGTGCCCCATAGTATTTGGGTAATATATATAGGCACCCCTGGCAGTCAAAATTAGCCCTCGTCCGATCACCATGTACGGCAGGCCGATCCCTTGGGAGAAGCAGGCCAAGTACCTAGGCGTAATCCTAGACCAGCATCTCACCTTCGTCGAGCACATAAAGCAAGCTCGCTCGCGGGCCGCCTTTGCTCAAGGTAGACTCCACTTCCTCCTAAATGGTAAAAGCAAATTGTCACTCAAGTGCAAATTGCGTACCTACACCGCGGTCATCCGACCAATCATGACCTATGCTTGCCCAGTGTTCGCACATGCCAAGCCCCGTCACCTCCACAAGATGTCGACACTGCAGCACCGCTTTCTCCGCAAGGTGGTGGATGCCCCCTACTTTGTGAGGAACGAGGAGCTGCATGTTGACCTCAAAATCCCCACCCTGCAGCAGTTCATGAAGCGCTCCACCAAGCGCTTCCTAGAAACTGCTGCTAAACATCGTAACCCCCTTATCGCATCGGCTACTCGATACGTTCCCTCTCAAATTTCTAGGATTCGCCGCCCCCGGCATACCCTCCAAGTCCCTGATGACGCCACAACCCTGCGCCAAGAGAGCCGTAGGGAAACCAGCACTATCAAAAAACACTACAGACCGCCGATTTTCCGACCTCGCCGGCGAGGCCCGTCGCGAAATCTAAGTCATTGCCCTCCCCGTCTCTCGCCAGCACGTGCCGCTGAGCCAGTAAACAGTGAGTGCCCTTAGCGTGGTCACTTAGTTTTGTAAGTTTAATAAGTCCTGGCTGGAGGCTTTAATATATTAAAGCCTACACAGGCAAGCCCGGTTAAGCAGACGACAGCCTCAGAGGCTGACCTGCAAGACGCCCCACAAAAAAAAAAAAAAAAACAGTCAAAATTAGTCTCTCAGCGTTAGTGACTCAAGTGAGCTCGTAGGCCTCTGGCTTCGCTCCTATCGCCTAGTACCACACCTTGTACGGCGGTTTAAAGTGTCTTGTACCACTCCTTGTACAGACATTAGTTACTGTCCACTATTGGGGCAGTAATTCATATTGTGTTTTCAACTGTAATTCTGTGTAAACCTGTGCTTCATTTGACTCTTACCATTTTACCTTTTATTTTATGTAACAATATACCATTTTTATTTCATCTGTGTATCAATTGAATGACCCACTTGCTCATTTCATCACACGTGAGTGTCGCGAGACAACAATACGCCAGTCACACACAAATCCTTCAACCCTCGCGCCTATCGCGAAAAGCATCGTCAACAATTTGGTCCTTCGAGCGCGGATCGTCAACAATTTGGTCCTTCGTTCGCCGGATTGTGTGTTGTGACTGGGTATTATGAGTGAGCATAGTGCGGTCACGACAAGAAGCAAGTCAAGAAGAATGGCCAGTACAAGACACCTAGAGTCGGACTCGGGCGTGCCCAGTGAGAGGGCGCCCGCCTCACCATCAATGGCACCAACGACGTCGTCATTCCCCACGCCGGCAATACCTCTGGTGGGTGGTCGAGTAATAGATCACCGTAATGTGAAAGCACCAGAGGTAACGCCACGAAGAGGCCGTGGAAGGGGAGAGTCGAAAGAGCCCAGTGTCGCCGCCTCATCCAGGAGCGGGCAGAGCCACTCCACGTACCTGAGGAGGAAGGCGGAGTACGAGGCACAACGGGAGTTGGTGCGCCTCAGAGAGGGGCTGGTGAGGAAGAAGCTGGAGGTCGACTTAGCGGAAATTGACGCTGAGAACTCATCGGGTACGGACGAGGAGGGGACTACAACCCGACGTGTCGAACAGTGGATGGACACGACTCCACAAGAAGATGGACAACAAGAGTCATCGGAGTGCCGTGTACCGTCCACACTCGCCGTACCTACACACAGTGACGCGCACGTGCAAGTGACCGCGTCGGCGCCCGCTTCGTACAGCGGAGCGCCCGCGACCGCGCCCGTTACGTATACCGGTGCGCCCGCGACGTATGTTACACACGCCGCGACGCCAAGTGCCGCGGTGGCGACGAAAGTTAGTTCCTGCGCTACGACAGCGCCCGTGCTACGGTTTGTGCCCAGTGAACAAAGACGACCACCCACAGTGTCAGTGCAGTTTGCGGATCCAGTGTTGGCGGCGCCAACTCGTGAGGTTGCTGGTCCGCAGACATCAGCAGCAAGGGAGGGAGTAAATTGGGGGCACGAGCCCGAGGACGCGGAGCGCAAGCCGAGGGACAACCGTTTCGACCAGTTGGCCGACGCTATTGCAAGCATAGCTCGGCCACGCCCGGTGCCAAGGCAGGCTTACGAGCTGCCCATGTTTGGTGGCAACCCGGCAGACTGGCTAGCATATAAAAATATGTTTTGGGAGACGACGGCCCAATACAATTTTAAATCGTACGAGAACCTGGCTCGGCTGCGAACATCATTGCAAGGCGACGCACGGCGGGCAGTGGAAGACCTGCTGCGCACGTGCATCAATCCAGCCGACATCATGAGGGCGCTCGACGAGGAGTTCGGCCATCCAAACCTGTTATTAGAATGTGCCATCAAAAAAGTGCGTGCATTACCAAAAGTCACCGAAAGTGGACGTGAGTTGCGTACGTTCTCCACCACGGTACGTAATTGTGTGTCGTTATTGAGGAACATAAACGCGAATGGATATCTCAACAACCCACAGCTGGTAAGTGAATTGTTGTCTAAACTTACGCCTATTCAACGTGCTCAGTACGGGGATTTTGCGATGGGGGTGGCATCGTCGCAAGGCATCGACGTCAGAGTGTCGCCTAGCTTAGAGCTGTTATCAGAATTCCTAGTGCACCTAGCCAGGGCTACTTCATATTATGTACAACTAGACTTGCCTAGCCCTGGCCCAGCTGTTAATATAAAATCCAGATCGGTTGTACCTAATAAGGGTCAGCAAAATTATAATAAACAAAAGTTGTTCGTACAAGCTGAAGCTGACACTGGAAAAACAGCTGATGCTGACAAACAAACAGCTGATGTTAAAATTGAGTATAAATGTTCCTTATGTCAGAAAACGCACACTTTACTGCATTGCGAGAGATTCGCTAGATTAAATAGTGAAGAGAGGTGGAGACACGTCAAAAGTACGCGGGTATGTTTTAAATGTCTAGTTAAAGATCACCCACGTATCCACTGTCGAGGTAAAAGGTGTGAAAAATGCAACGCGGCACACCATGTAATGTTACATCAGGAGAAGAAGCACGAATCGGTAACCAACATGCGAGTTAATGTAGGTAGTGCTCTCTTGAAAGTTATACCAGTGACGGTAAAAGTTGGCAACAACATTAAGAAATGTTACGCCCTATTGGACGACGGGGCCACTGTGTCTTTGGTGGACAAGAGTCTAATTGGAAATGTTAAAGGTGTCCAAAAACCAATTAGAATCCAAAGCGCACGTGGCATCGAATTATACGATTCTAGTTCCAAGGAGATAGAATTGTCAGTACGCGGAGCTACGAATAAAACTTTTAAAATTTTATGTCGCACGTTACAGGACCTGGACCTGCCGGCGCAGTCGGTGCCTGCTGGCATCATGGAGGAGCATCGCCACCTCCGTGACTTGGGCTGCAAAGAGATGTTGGGAGCCAAGCCGCTGCTGCTGATCGGGCAGGACAACTGGGAGCTACTCGCCAGTGAGAGGACACGCCGGGGAAAGTCTGGTAAGCCGGTTGCCTCTCTCACAAAGTTAGGGTGGGTGGTTCATGGCCCTCTTAGGAGGGTGTGCTCCGCCAACAGTACATGTTATGTAAATTGTATGTCCAGCTCATTGCCCATGTTGCCTGATAGGGTCGAGCAACAGTTTGACCTGGGGCCAATAGGGTTAGCTCCGGGTAAACAGCGGGATAATGAGCAAGCTGCTACCACCTTCAGGTCGAAGGATGGTATGAAATGTGAAGACATGCAAGCCGCTGCCATCTTAGGGTCGACACTTAGGGGGTCGACAGATGGTACGTCAGGCGAAGGCATGCCGGCCTCTGCCATCTTAGGGTCGACACCAAGAGAGTCGACAGATGGCAAGCTAGGGGTAGTAAGTACAGTAGAGTGCAAGCTGCACCGTGATGTTGATGTCGCAGCTGCACATTGTAAGCAGATGGATAGGTCACTCGAGGAGGGGTATGCCTCCAAGGTAGGAGGCATAGTGGGCCATCCAGGATGGTGCCTGTCTCATCATGCTGCCGTACCTATCAATGGTACGGATATGTATGTATGTCGATGTTTGGTGGGTGGTAACATGGCGGCCAGGTCAGTGTGGCGCCTCACTCGTAGGGAGGAGGTAAGGCCACGTAGGTCGCCAAAGATACTGGCGCGCTGTGCTGCTGCTCCACCCAATAGTATATCCAGCGCAGGGGTAATGAGTTGGATGTACAAAAACAATAGGTTTGTGTCTCACCATTTGGGTGATACGTACTCGCTGAGTGGGAGAGGGGACTGGCGCTGGGTTTCTTCGGCGGAGAACCCAGCTGACGTGGCAACCAAGTTGTCATGGCCGATAGGCAGTAATGCGTGGCTATCGGGTCCCGCCTTTCTTTGTTGTCCCCAGGAGCGGCGGCGGGCATGTTCCGACTTGAGGTCAGGAGGTGCCGACGCTGAGCGGGTACAGTGTACCCACAGACTGGCATTATGTGGAGAGCCAGTAGTCGACCGCGACAGAAAGTCGACAACGAGACACAAGCAGCGCTCACTAGCGAGAGTGCTAGCCTGGTTCGGCAGACGACGTAAGCGGCGTCGGGACGCCACACACTCCGCAGAGAATGTGCACGCCGAGGTAATGTCAAGATGTCAAGTGTGCCGGCCGGCTCGAGATAAGCCGGCGGCGCCAAATTATGTGAGACCTGCCGGCCGCAAGGCCGCAGGTGACGCGACGCGCTTTCGTGCGTTGCGGGGTCGAATGTTTCGGCCCCATGGAGGTCAGCATGGGAAGGCGCCGGGAGACCAGGTGGGGCGTGTTGTGCACGCGCCTCGCCACATGTGCCGTCCACGTGAATTTGGCGGCCTCGCTGAGCGCCGACTCCGCCATCCTCGCCCTGCGGCGCCTGGTGGCGCACCGGGGGTGGCTCGCCCACATGTGCTCCGACAAGAGTACCAACTTTGTCGGGGCCAACGCCGAGCTTCGTGCTGCGCTGCGGGACCTGGACCACACCCGGGTCCAAGAAGAAGCCGTCGGCCGGGGTATAGCCTGGCACTTCAACCCTCCCGCGGCCCTACACATGGGTGGCTGCTGGGAGCGTCTAGTGCGCTCAATTAAGAGCGCCCTCAAGGCGACGCTGCGAGAGCGCGCCCCACGTGAGGAGGTCCTTTACACCCTCCTCACCGAGGCCGAGCTGATCGTCAACAGCCGGCCTTTATGTTATGTCTCTGACGACGTGAGCCATCCCGTCGTTTTGACACCCAATCATCTCCTGCTGGGCTCAGCCGCGGGAGATGCTCCGTACGTGCGCCCTGATCCGGGCGACGTCGATTCGCGACGCATGTGGCGTCGTGTCAGCGCGTTGGCTGACATCTTCTGGCGTCGGTGGCTGCGTGAGTTCCTGCCGGCACTGCAGCGACGACAGAAGTGGACGAGCGACGAGCCCAACGTGAAGGTCGGCGACGTCGTGTTGCTAACGGATCAGAATAGGCCACGCAATCAGTGGGTAAAAGGGGTGATTAGAAATGTAAGTCCCGGGATGGACTCTATAGTTAGGGTAGTCGACGTGGAAACGACTTCGGGGGTCTTACGTAGACCTGCGGTCAGGGTGATTGTGCTTCCTACCGACGGTAGCGTGATCGGTTGAAGCCTTTCACGGGGGGTGGAATGTAGAGGATCCACCATCACCCCGGTGTTGAAAATGGCGCCATCACTCTGACCATAGCTAAATATAGCTAGCATAGTTCGTTTTTGTTATGTTTAATGTATGCTTTATTATGTCCTAAGTATGCCTTATTATGTCCTAAGTATGCCTTATTATGTCCTAAGTATGTCTTATTACGTTTTAACTACGTATTATTATGTTTTAAATGTCATAAGAATAAAGGTAAAAATATGTTCCATGTCAAGGTTTATGAGGTAACTTTTTTGTATAGCGCAAGTAGTGCATGCCACAGCGCTATAAATTAACCAATTGTGTTAAAGTCCCTAGTAAGAAATTTCGGCTAGTCAGCGATTGGTTGATCATATTCATGCTTCTCATGATTGGCTACAGACAGTGGAAAGTTTTCGGAGTCCACCATGTTGTTTTATGTACATATTGAAATACATATGTAAAGTTCCTTTGTTTTTATTGTAGTTTGTAGATTTGTGAGAATGTGAATTTAGAATCTAATAGTAAAGTATAACGTAGATTCAGTTTGTCCTTAGAATACATACTTTGTATTATGTATAAATGTCAGTTTTGTTGTTAGTAAGACCAGTAAATATGTAAAAGTAAATATGCAGGTGTTCATTACATAAGAGATAAGTAAGACTTCTCTGATTGGTTATCGTTAGAATGTCAGAATGCCTGTGATTGGTCGAAACTTAATGTTCAAGTTAATTTGTAAAATTAACTAAATGTATTGGCTGTCCGGGTCTGCATTTGCTGCACTACGTGCCTCATAGTATTTGGGTAATATATATAGGCACCCCTGGCAGTCAAAATTCACTCATATACGCAGTCGACCGCCGCCAGCGACGGTCGTGTTCTGTGCTCTCCGTTCTCCACTGTGCCACCGCTCCACTGTTCGTGCGCTCCTGTCTGCAGTGATCGTGCGCTCAAGGATTGGTGCCCGCAGTGAACTTCAACTACTTCAACTACAAGCAACTACAGCAGCGTGACGTCATCGCTACGCTTCGTGTCGCCTTGCCCGTCACAAGCCGCCAACGCCCGCCAGACCCGATCGTGCGCTCTCGCATCGCCGCCCCGGTTAGCTGCGTCTGCGTCTACGGACAAATCTCGCGTCGCGCCGCGGCCCCCAGTAGAGTCAGTGTAAGTAACCACATTAGTGGTCCTTGGCGGATACCTAACGGTGACAACGAGTCAAGGGGTGTCGACCCGATACACCCGCCGACCCCCTTCAGGGCGAGGCAGTGAAGTGGACCAAATCCTCCTACTGCGGCCAAGACTCCTTTAGCCAGTGACAGTCCTGTGAGTCTGCGGGATTGGCAGTAGGAAAATCCCATTCCTAATAACCTTTTTTCCTTCCCATATTCCATTTGTTGCCGTAGGACGACGCGTTGCAACAAACCTCCTTCGTCGTATGGTAGGATTGTAGTCATTTAACCTAAGGGTGCTAGCTGTGGCTAGCACCACGGTCCCCCCCCCACCATGACGGACGCTACAATCGTAGCGTTCTTCAAGAAAGTCCTTTTAAAGGACCAAGATTTTCTGGCCAAATATGGCCATCACTTTCTGAACCCTCCGGTGTCCGGCCAGCCATCGGAGGACTCCCCCCGCTCCCCGGTAGGGAATGATCGAGGATCACCCCCCCCCCCTCGCGCCAGCATCCGCGCCCCGCCGCGCCCATCCTCGCCGGCAGTCCAAGCCGGCTCAAAGCCCCAGGCTACCCCGGTAGCCGCGCCCTCGCCCAAGCCGAAGCCAACCGCATCGGAGAGGCCGAACCCCCCTGCCGAAGAGGCCATGGACACTACAGTCCCGGCCGAAAACCCCAGCCCCAGCGCTGAGTCGGAGTCATCTGACTCAGACGCCTCCTGCTCTTCCTCGGAGGAAGAAGAGTACCAAACCGTCGGTGGCAAGCGGAAGAAGTCCGCGTCCGCCAAGGCGGCCCAGGCCACCAAGGCCAAAAAGACCACCGACGACTCGGTCACCCCAGCCCCACCGACCCCCAGGCAACCCGCCCCGAGCACGTCGTCTGCTCGCCCCCAAGCCGCTGACCTCCCTAAGAGGCAGCGCATCCCCCCCGTCATCATCCGGGACAAGGGGAAATGGACAGAGGTGTCCAAAATGTGTGTGGATCGAAGGATCCAATACACAAATGCCAAGTCCGTTGCTCAGGGAGTGAAGGTCACGTTAAGGTCGTCCGACGACTACCGTGCCTTGACTAAGACACTGAAAGACCGAAAGGTGTGCTTCCACACCTATGCCCTTCCGGAGGAGACGCCGACCAGAGTGGTCATAAGACGTGTCCCAAAGGAAATCCCGACGAACGAGATCAAAGAGGATCTCTTATCCCAAAATGTCCCCGTTACGGCGGTACACCGCCTTCGCAGGGCTAGAGGTGGCGACGAGTACGACATGGTACTCGTCGTTTGCGAACCTACTGAAGAGCACAACCCGATCTTTAAGATCAAGTCGGTTTGCTCTTTGTCGGGCATCTCAATAGAGAAGCCAAACAAGCCCTCCGTACTAGGACAGTGTCACCGCTGTCAGATGTACGGCCACGCGCAGAGCAATTACTTTGCGACACCCAGGTGCGTCAAGTGCCTGGGTGAACACGGGACGGCGGACTGCCCCCGCCCGAAAGACCCCAAAGAATGCACAGAACCGCCGAGCTGCGTTCTGTGCGGTCAAACGGGACACCCGGCAAACTACCGCGGATGCCCCAAAGCTCCTAAGATGGCTCCTAAAGTCATCAAGCGGGCCAATGCCCGCCAGCTGAGGGAGAGCCCATCTGTGAGGGCCCCCGCCCCCGCCGCCCTGATTCCCGAGCGTCTCGCACCTCAAAGAGCTTCGCCTTGGAGCAAGCTCAATCACCAGCGAGCGTTCCCCGCACTGGTGCCCCCCCGCCCCGCCCCCGTCCCAGCGCCTGTGGCCAAAGCTACACCAGTGACGGCCCCCACTTCCGCGCCAGTAGCCCCGGTAGTTCCCCCGACTGGAGCGCGCCGCATTGCGGCCCCGGCAGCAATGCCAGCAACCCACTCCCCCGCTGGAGACAGCGATAAAAGCGTAGGCCTCACCATTCTAGAGGCCTACCAGATATTTAGAACCCCTGAAGCCCGAGCCTTAGCTGCGATCATTAAGCAGACTAAGAAGGCAGGGCAATACACCCCTGAGGCAGCCCATGAAATATGGGCGAGGTTCGACAGTATCGCTAAGGTACTGGATCAACTGGATTAGGTTCATTATGTTAACGCAAAAAAATGCAAAAAGCCTTAAGCCAAGAAACCTAAAAATAGGGTTCTTCAACATTGACGGTAAAATCTTAGACCAGAGGGATGAGATCGCCAAGTTCCTGCGAGAGCATCAGCTAGATGTTTTCCTCATACAGGAGACATGTTTAAAACCCCACCACAGAAGCCCTAAAATTGCCAACTACCGCATAGTTCGCAATGATAGGACTCGCTGTCACAAGGGAGGGACACTAATCTATTACAGGAATGATCTGTATTGTGTCCCTCTGGACCCCCCCGCCCCGCGCACCCACTTGGAGTATTCGGCCTGTAGGCTGGGCATGACTGGTCATCAGCCGATAACCATCATATCCGCCTATATGCCGCCGACAAGAGGCGGGTGTGACGAGCCTGACGACCCAATCGCCCTGACCAGCGATATCACAGCCCTCTTCGGCATGAGCGACTCCGTTATTATAGCGGGGGATCTCAACGCCAAACATCTCGCATGGAACAGCAACACAACCAAGGCCAGAGGCAGGTTTTTGTTCAACCTAGGCGCATCCCTCAACTTTGACATCATCGCCCCGATGAGTCCAACTTGCTACCCACACGACCCCCAACATAGGCCCAATGTCCTGGACATAGCGCTTCTAAAAAATGTAAACCTCAGGTTACAATTGATAGAAGTAGTTCATGAGCTTAACTCAGACCACCGCCCGGTGATCATGCACCTAGGCTCCCGCTCGGGGCAGGACGATCCCAGCCGGCCCCCCCCTAGCCGAGTGGTTACCGACTGGAGGAAAGTAAGCGACAGGCTGAAATCCACCACGTCGACCCACTTGGACTCCATCCCCGACCACATAACCTCAGTCGCTGACACGAGGGCAGCGATCGACTCGCTTACGGATCACGTACAATCCATCCTGAACGATTGTTCAAGGGAGGTACCAGTAGTGGAAGACCACCGCTGGAAACTCCCGGAGGATGTACGGAATCTCATAACCGAGAAGAACGCGGCCATCCGTGCGTATAGTAACTTTCCCTGTGACGCGAACAAAGCCCACATGCGCTACTTGCAGCGAGCTGTGAGGAAACGCATTGCGGAGCAGCTCTCGGCAAGCTGGGAGAAGATGCTAGGCGAACTGGAGCCCACCCACCAAGCCTTCTGGCATCTCCAGAGGAAACTTAGGTCCACGGAGGAAGTCATGCCTCCTCTCATTCGTCCCGACAATAGTGTGGCGTTCGACAACCAGGAGAGAGCGGAATGTCTCGCTGACTGCCTGGAAGCCCAGTGCTCCCCCAGCTCTCAACCAGTAGACCAGGCCCACCTCGAAGAGGTGGATGCCGAAGTCGAAAGGAGAGCTTCTATCCCACCTGTTGAAGACCCAGATAACCCCCTTCCACCCATCACCCCGGATGAGGTGGAGGAGGTTATCAAAAGACTTCAACCCAGGAAAGCCCCAGGCTCTGATGGCATAACCAACAGAGTAATCAAACTCCTCCCCGCCCAAATTATTGTTTTAATGACCGCCATCTTCAATGGCGCATTAACTAATAACGTCTTCCCCCAGAAATGGAAACAGGCCACGGTAATTGGAATACCCAAGGTAGGCAAGCCCAAGTCTAATCCCTCCAGTTACCGTCCCATTAGCTTACTTAATGCGCTCGGTAAAATCTACGAAAGGCTTATTTATAAGCGGCTCAAGGATTATGCCGAAGCCAAAAGCCTGATACCCAACGAGCAGTTTGGATTTAGAACTGAACACTCGTGCGTCCACCAAGTCCACCGTATTGTTGAGCATGTAAGCGCAGGCTTCATGAACAAATATATAACGGGCATCTTGTTCTTTGACATAGCGAAGGCGTTTGACAAAGTCTGGCACAACGGCTTAATCTATAAGCTGTACCAAATCGGAGTGCCAGATAGGCTCGTGCTCATCCTACGAGACTTTTTGTCAAATCGCACTTTCCGCTATCGCATAGAAGGAGAACTCTCCTCCCCCCGCCCCATCCGGGCAGGAGTCCCTCAGGGCTCCCCGCTATCACCCCTGCTGTTCACACTATTTACGAGCGATATCCCAAAGAGTAAAAAGACCGGGTTGGCACTGTTTGCTGACGACACGGCTATTTACTCCACTGGGAGAAGTCCAGCCGCAATAGCCCGATACCTCCAGTCCGCGGTAACCAATTTGGGGAAATGGTTCAGGAAATGGAGGATTGAAGTGAATCCCGACAAGAGTCAGGCGGTCCTCTACTCGAGGCCGAATCACTATATCTCTGCCCCCCGCCCGATCACCATGTATGGCAAGCCGATCTCCTGGGAGAAGCAAGCCAAATACTTGGGAGTCATATTAGATGAACATCTAACCTTTGCCAAGCACATAAGTAGCGTCCGCGCGCGGGCCTACTTCGCGCAAGGGAGACTCCATAATTTGGTGTCCAGCCGCAGTAAACTGTCACTCAAGTGCAAGCTGCGGCTGTTCACCACAGTGATCCGTCCCATCATGACGTACGCCTGTGCGGTCTTCGCGCACGCAAAGTCACATCTCCTCCACAAGATGCAGACCCTGCAGAACCGCTTCATCCGCAGAGCAGTGGGAGCCCCCTACTTTGTTCGGAATGAGGAGCTGCATGTGGATCTCAGACTCCCCACCGTCCAGCAGTTCATGAAACGCCTCACCAAGCGTTTCTTCGAGAAGGCTGCTAAACATAGGAACCCCCTAATCGTATCGGCCGGCCGATACGTTCCCTCCCAAGTCAGTAAAATTCGCCGACCCCGGCACACTTTAATCACACCCGACGACGCTACGACCCTGCTCCAAGAGAGCCGTAGGGAAACTAGCACGTTGAAAAGACGCAGACCACCGTCCTTCCGTCCTCGCCGCCGAGGACCGTCGCGAGTCCCCACGCAGAGCCATGCAACCAGTCCCTTGACAGAGCCAGCCCGCGCCGCTGTGCCGATAGTTTCAAGTCCGCCCGCATGACATATTCACACGACACCGACTCACACCGCGACGCGGCGTGTCCTAAGTTAATATAGGCTCGTCGTGAAGCAACCTGACGTACAGACACCCCCTGTCGTGCGAGGCATGTCCGAACACAGCAGGGGACTTAAGACAAAGAAATCCCCCCAGTCCCTTTACTCAAGCCAGCACGCACCGCTGAGCTGTAGTTTAAAAATTCGTCCTTAAATAATCACATCATGATTCAGCTGTCCCTTGAAGCCCTCCCCCCGCGACGCCCTGAGCCGAGGTCCGTACCCCAAAGGGGGTGCCCTCAGCGTAGTCGCAAGTAGTTTAAGTATAAGTCCTGGCTGGAGGCTTTAATAATAATTAAAACCACCACGGGCACGTCCGCTTAAGCAGTCGACAACCGCTAGGGTTGAACTGCGAGAGTTCAAACACAAAAAAAAAAAAAAAAAAAAAACAGTCAAAATTAGTCTCTCAGCGTTAGTGACTCAAGTGAGCTCGTAGGCCTCTGGCTTCGCTCCTATCGCCTAGTACCACACCTTGTACGGCGGTTTAAAGTGTCTTGTACCACTCCTTGTACAGACATTAGTTACTGTCCACTATTGGGGCAGTAATTCATATTGTGTTTTCAACTGTAATTCTGTGTAAACCTGTGCTTCATTTGACTCTTACCATTTTACCTTTTATTTTATGTAACAATATACCATTTTTATTTCATCTGTGTATCAATTGAATGACCCACTTGCTCATTTCATCACACGTGAGTGTCGCGAGACAACAATACGCCAGTCACACACAAATCCTTCAACCCTCGCGCCTATCGCGAAAAGCATCGTCAACAGCGCGCGTGGAACACTACGCGCCGTCGACTCTCGGGCCTGGTGCTGATCGGACGGCGAGTTACCCACTACTCGCCGTCCGCAGGCCCGGGTCTACGGTGGCCGGAGATCGTCTCGCGGCGTCCGAACCCCCTGGCGTCTCAGGCGGCGGTTGCGGCTGGGGGCGCTAGGGCGACTCGGCTGTTGTCGAGTCTCCCTAGCGTATGCCGCCTCCCTCTTCGCGAGCATTACTGCTTCGCAGAAGGAGGAGACGGCCTCCCATTCCCTCTCGCTCCGTAAGTCCGTACCATGGCCTGAACCAAGGCACGGCGCGAGAGGTCGCTGCCGCCTATCGCATCCACGAGGACACGGCGGTGCTCTGCCCAAGCGGGGCAAACCTCCACCGTATGCTCCACCGTGTCCTCTGGGCGATTCTCGCATTGGAAACACCCAGGGGCCCACTGCCACTTCAGTTGCGATTTCTATTGTCTTGAATATAAATTCAAGTATACTATCCTATTAGCTTATCGCGAAGCGTAAGGCCGAAAATGCACAGGCGGCTTGCTTAGCGCCTAGTAGAGTCTATCGATTCGCCCGGCTAGTTTTGGCGTAGAACCAGTCAGAATCACAACGTTCTAATACATACCTAACTGACCGCTCTGCCCGCATGGCACTTTCGCCCTTCGCTTAGCGGTAAGCTAAGCTCTAGGCGCTAAGCAAATATTTTCGGACTAAGAAAAGAAGAATGGTAGTACCGGCAATGGTGAGTGTCAGTCGGTATTGTGGTCACAACATGATCATATTTTTTGAGATATAATATTCCTAACTGGCTAGGATCAGAAGAGTAGAAAATAATTTTAATGTCCTACTCATAAATAACTCAAATACGAAAAGTACAAGCACTCTCTCGACATTATGATATTATTGCCTTGACAGGCGCCGCCGCTCTGAAATTTCCACAAGAACTATGAACAGCAGCCCGAAGGTTTGCAGTGTACTATCCGCAGGCGCTTGTTATTCTTTGAACATTTTCTTAATTCTTGCACAGTGGAGAAGCTTAAAACTAGTTAAATTAAAATAACACGGAAGCAATTTAAATTAATTGTAAGCATAATTCGAAATTGTCGTAATTTTTTCATACCTACATTACTTAAATTGTGTAATTACCAGGATAAATTGTAGGTATAATGGAGCTCCCGTACTAATTTTGATCAGCTAATGATATCTAACTTTATTCGGAAATTGATTTTTTTTGGGAATTCACTATGGCTTTCCTGAAGAAACTTGTTCATGTGCATTCCAGAAGCAATATCTAAAATATGACCACCCATTTTCGTCACATCTTGTAAATACGCTTATGAATTCCGTCAACAATTTTCTCGCCATTGTCCTTTACAACAAGTGCAGAATTGAAGATGCGTCACCCGGTATTCCCAATCTAGCTTCAGTAAGAGTGAACACGAGCAGGCAGCTTTTGGGATAGCTGACTCCATCGTAGGCCTCATCCATTGCTTACCTTCAGACGAGATCGAGGTGAATCGACGGTGGCGAGGCATCATTAGGAATAAAAAACGAGCGAGCCTTACAGTAGTCGCATATGATGTGTAACATTTGACATCTCAACTTGGTAAACATTCCTTAAAAATAAAATTAAAACGTTTAGTTCCAATTTCGACGACGACGACATCATATATAAATAATTTGGATGTTACTTTAAGTACAGTTGCAGTTTTGGGTCAGCGCCATCTCTTGACCGATAGTGGAACTAATGTAATTTTAATTGATGATTTCTGAAAAAGTGTGCTATTTAGAGACATCGTGATATTTTTCCTGTAATCTTTACGTAAACTTCTATCACATAGAATAATTTCAGGTTTTTCTCTATGCAAACTACGGAGATAAGGGGGGGAGGAACGGATTTTTGACCCCCTTTCAGTCTCTGTTGCAAAGAAAAATATAGATCATCATTTAATCATTTATGTATACTCAGAGACACAGTAACAATAGACATCATTATAAATATAGTAAAAAGGAACTGCTTATTTTTTAAGAAATTTCTACCAGCAGACCTGCGAAAGGAGAAGTAATAAGGATAATAATAAATGGACGAAGTTATCATGACGAAAAATTACCGGAGATTTATTGTGAAGGACGGCACGGTTGACATTATGTCGGGCATGTCATCGTCCGGGAGAATCAATCCGCCACATAATCTCTGGTTGTTTTCGTCTAGCTAACGGTGAGTACTTTATGCAAGCACAACCTTGTAGCCAGGATTATTCATCAGCAACTTGCTCTGAAATACTCTCTTGTGGAATCGGAAGTGCCGTACTACAGATATGCGCCCGACCCAGTTCTCGATAATGGTCATATCTCATTGTACTGGGATCGGTCCATCATCACTGATAGGACTATTGCAGCCAATAAGGCTGATATAGTGGTGGTGGACCGGATCGAGAGGCGTGCAATGATTGTTGATATTACCGTACCACATGACGAGAACCTCGTGAAAGCCGAGAAAGATAAACAAATCAAGTATATTGACGTGGCTCGCGAGGTTGTCGACATGTGGGATGTGGACTCAACGATCATTGTAACGATAGTCGTGGCAGCCAATGGCTTAATAGCCACGGGCCTCGGCCAACACCTCAGGAGGCTCTCGTTAGGCGGCTGGATCAAGGGCTTGATTCAGAAAGCAGTACTTCTAGACACGGCTCGCATTGTCAGGCGGTTCCTCTCTCTGGAGCCCTGACCGCCGGTAGCTTGGACCCTATTCCCGATACCGGAGGGATACTATTTTTTATATTTTTAAATGTTTTTTTTTTATCTTGTTTAAGAATCAATATTTAAAAATATATAAATTATGTATGTACTAATAAACAAACGGAAAAATAATAATAATTTATTTAACTAAAGATAACATTGGCCCAATGGTTAGTAAAAAACTTATCATCTAAGTGTCAGTAAACTCAAAATTCAAATTCAAATAATAAAAAAAAAAATACAATCATGTCATTAATTAAAATTTAAAAATACAAAAATAATTCAATAAAGTCATAAATTAAAATTATAAAAATAAAATAAAGAGAAAATAAATTAAAGAGCAACCATTTGGAATATTTAAAAATCATCTTACAAAATTACATAAATAGATAAATTATAACAGACTGTAGACTGTAACAGTTATTTTAGCAGGCCCAATTGTTAGTAACATAGTTCTTAAAAACTATTGTTAGTAAAGTAGTAACTATTGTTGTAGAAGTGAGAAAGAAATATAGACAAGATATAATAGGTATTTTTATTTATTTCTTATAATTGCAAAATAGTTGGGCAAATGTTTTCTATAGCTATTCCAAATTTCAAGTTTGTAATTTGTTTCATTAGTAATTCTTGAGATATTCAGCTGTGACAGACAGACAGACAGACTGAGTCGCACCATAAGGGTTCCTTTTTACCATTTTGGTGCGGAACCTTACAAACCGGCGTCCTTGTTGACCTCTGAAATCATGGTCTGTAACCGCACCGCTAAAACTAGTTTCTGCAGTGGCGTGCACCAAAAAGTGCTGAGACATACAGTTAAACGATTATTTATTTATGCACTATACACACAACACTTATAAGAGTAAAAACAAGGTTCCAATGTATCGAGGTGCACATTTTGAATGCAGAACCCATCTGCTGATAACATGCCCTTTGTTCTTTTCTGGCTTCCACTTAACAAGACCGAGACAATTTTTAAGTGCTTTAAAAGTGCCAGTGTCTGTACCTACAAAGCCATCTGGTTAAAATCATGTTAATTTAAAAAGGTATGTTAATCCAAAAACAGCAAATTACACTCACGTAGTTGCGAATTGCACGCCTAGCGTCAAAGTGATCTCACATGTTTTATTATTTCTACGAAATATAATTTTAATCATAGAAAACTGCGACATTCTAGATGAATAAAATTTTCAATCAACCTAATGCCCGAGTTCCTGACACATCAAGATTGTGACCCGTTGCCAGTATTCCCTCTGACATCACTTTCTACAGAACAATCACAAGGGACTTTATTCCGCATTTATGAAAGTGACCCAATTCGTTTGGGTTTGATCAAGCAAAATTGCTTTTAAATACAGTGGCGCCCCGGATGGTCGCCGCGAAAATAGCCACCGGTGACCTGTCGCCGTTACCGGCTTTTGCGCACGCGCTTCAATGATGGCGAATTCCCTTTGGCGTGACGTAAACATTTTTGGCGGGATTTTAGTACATACTTCTAGTTTGATCGAATTCCCGGATATTGACAATGGGACTCTATAATTTAGTGAGATGTGCAGACTGTTAGACGGAATTTATGTGTATTGTGTTGTACCTACATATTAATTTGTTTTTTAAGAACCACTTGTTTTGAAGTCCATGCTGGTTTAAGGAGTACTTTGCCAGAAATCCTCACAAAAAGATCTGTAACTCTATTTCTCTCTTATTAGTCTTCTTATTGGATGGATTTATTACGTAGATACACCTATCATTTTCTCGGAAGCTATAACTCCCACAAATGTTTTATACCAGCCCGTTTACTTTCATATTTAATCTTTTTCCAATAAGTAACGCGATCAAGTACGGAAGCTCGCGCCTCGGTCATCGCGTCTTCAAACAGTCGTATTTTGAACTTTAAACTCTAAAAATAAGTCGTTGGTGACCCCGCGCGACTCAGGCGCAGTCTCGCTGACTTCTGAAAGGTCAAACCACGCTGAACGTGTCGCGCCCTATTGTCTAAACAATAGTAAAATGAATAATTAATTAAATAAATCACTAAGCGATACCGGACTTGTGTGAAAAATACGAGGGATTGCGGTGAAGTGCGCTTGTTTTTCAGTTTTCAGTGATTTCGTGCAGTTTTCGTTACAAAGTTTGAAACGTTACGTGTTTTTATTGGTTTTACGGTGTCAGTGAATTGTTACTGAAAATTGTGTTCGGTCACATCAGTTACTCAATAAACTGGAAGTAAGTACCTATTGTAGCGAACTGAAAAACATTACAACAACAAGTACGCTACTCGGTTTTTCTTTTTAACATCAAATCTGAAGTGTTAATTGTATTGTAACCAATAACCATAAAATCTTACATATTAATAAACCTAGTTTATGCATAATGAATGACAATTATTGATGATTGTTATTTTGATTATATACTCCCATATTTACAAGACGCATTTTATTAAATACTTCTATAAATAAATTTACTATCTACAGAGTTTGATGCACTTTCTTAGCACTGCTTCTAGATCTTAGTATCATAAATACGAAAGTACGGATGGATGGTTTGTCGCTCAATCAGCCAGAACGGCTGAACGGATCTGCATGCAATTTGGCATAGAGATAGATGATAGCCTGAAATAGCACATTGGCATAGTGGAGGAAATACTAATTAAACACGGGTGAAGCCGCTGGCAGGAGCTAGTATTTTATAAATAAGTGGTGTCTTTATTCAAAAAAATCGTACATAATGAAAAAAAACTGCTTCGGTTCAAAATCGACAAAAATATGCTGAGGAAAGAGGTTATAACGAGGTTAAAAACTGCCCAATATTATCCAATAGGTTTCCTCGTATAATCCAAAAGATTCTTATTGAGAGCAAGCCTCTTTCTCATTTGATCATTGTTGTGATCTTTCCTTATTTGCTGCATCAAGCTAAGTGCTAAGTTCTCAGGTATGGGCACTATTCCGTATTTCGGTAGTCTGCCAAACTTGGGTGAGCGCAAGACGTTTTTGGCCATGTTGTTCCTTCTCAGATTGTTCTCGCCTATGATCTGAAAACGTTTATAAGGTTCGTTGTCGAAGTAAGGAGGAACCGTGGATTGTGTCACTGGAACAATTCTTCTAGTTAGTGGTGTCGTTTGGGTTGTTGTTGTTGGCTCAGAAGTTGTTGTTGTTGTTGGCTCAGAGGTTGTTGTAGTTGTTGATGAGAACGACGTCGTTGGCGGCGGCGGCGTGGGCATCGGGAACTCCGTCGCGGATTGATTGAAAACCATAAACGGTACTGGGTAGGGTACGACCAGGATGTTATTCTGCACTGCGCACTCCGTCGCGCAGAACTCCTCGCAGCACAGCTTTGGCTTCCGTTTCTGGCACTTGACACAGCTGCACTTACACTTGTAATTATATTCTGAGTCGGAGTATTCTAAGTGGCGGTGGTAGCTCTTTCGGTGCGGTGACCGGCGCATCACCACTTCCTGGCTACTGTAGCTGTCATAATGCTGGTAGTTATTGTCGTGCTGCAGCACCGCGTCGGAGTGGTGGAGGTAGCCTCCGCCGCTGCCGTGCGGTATATGAAAGTTTCTCATAGAAGAAATGCACACGTCCAGCAGGAGATAGATTGGTAGGACATTGTACATCTGAAAATATTATTGTGTCATAGAATGTAGAGAGTTTTCTTTACAGAAAAGTGTTTACCTTTTTTTGTGTGGTGAGAAATCATCCAATGACATCTCCCGCTCAAGGGTGGAGCGGAAGGGCGTGTCAAACTCTTATTGACTAAAATCCACCTCTATTCCTTCCCTGCCCTGAATGCCCAGGGGCGAGTTAACTCTTTCGAATTTGTCCTCAACGCCCGGGTAGGCATCGGCCATGACGGGGCCCGTTTTGTTTGCTGACAACTCTTTGGGCGCGCGTGGAACACTGCGCGCCGTCGACTCTCGGGCCCGGTGCTGATCGGACGGCGAGTTACCCACTACTCGCCGTCCGCAGGCCCGGATTTACGGTGGCCGGAGATCGTCTCGCAACGTCCTCCGCTCAGGGCGTCTCCTGCGGCGGCTGCTGCTGAGGGCGTGAGGGGCGAGTCTGTTGTTGAAGCCTCACCCATTCCGCCTCCTCCTTCGCGAGCATTACTGCTTCGCAGAAGGAGGAGACTGCTTCCCATTCCCTCTGGCTCCGTATCATGGCCTGAACCAGGGCCGGAAGTAAAAAAAAAGTGTTCCTTTACGTTGGTACTTACCAAATTCATAGTAAGTAGTTACAAACAATGTTGACATTAATTAAATTAGTTATATTTGTGCTTGCACTTTACGTCTTTGTTATGAAAAAGTTGTAATAACCACAGTCAGTCCGATAACATTATTTATAACAGCTACTGGATGTAGTTTGTAGGCGATTCAATAAATAGTAGAATTACGGCATTTTTCCAATTTTATTGCTTTTTTATGTATTGCAAAATTTGTTTGCACGTATAAAATTGATTTCATCTATACAAACTTACAACATAATATTCCTCACTCTCAATAAATATTTTCACGTAACAATAAAGAGTGATTTCAGATAAAAAAATATAAAAAACAATTGGAAAAAATCCACTAGCCTAGAACTTCTTACCAAGAGTTCTTAGGTACGATTTGTCGTAAGGGACTCTCTTTTGACTTCGGAGAGGCACTCCAGACCTCATCTTGGATATAAGTTTCTCGGCGATATTGTCATTGATAGGCACGATGCCGAACTTCGGCATCCACGTGGGCTTGGTCCTCCGCAGTGATGTTAGCATGTACTTATTGTTCCCGTTCTGCATTTTCTCCGGTGTCTTGGCTATTATGTTAGTGTAGTCGTCCACGACGCCCTTCAGCACTGCTTCGAGTATGTTGTTATTATGTTGTGAGCTGATGAGATCGGTGGGGTCTTCTGTAGTGGTGGTTGTAGTGGTCGTGGTGGTCGAGGTGGTCGTGGTGCTGATAGTAGTGGTGGTGGGAGTTGTGGTCGTGGTCGTCTCAGTAGTTGTGGTAGGTTCTGGTGTGGTGTCGCGCGCTCGCATCGTCTCGTGATGGTTCGGGGTCGGGGGACTCACGACTGGGCTGGCCATCATCATAGGGTATGGGTACGGGACGAACACAACGCTGGCCTGACCTCGATTCGGTTGCTGGTAGGGGTTCTCACTTGGGCAGCTGTTGCACTCACTCTTGCAGCAGTCGGATGGGGAGTCACATTTGCTGCAGGAACATTCGCAGTCTTCGTTGTATTCGTTGCTGGTTGTTCTGAGGTGCGAGTGATCATGGTCATGTTCGTGGCTGTGACTGTGACTCTTCTTGTGCCGATGTCCCGCTCTATAGAAGTGACGATGTTTGTGAGAGTGCTTATGCTCCTCCGATGAAGCAGCATTTGATTTCGATTCGGTTAGTTCCAGGGACTCGTCTACATCGGTTCCAGAATCTTCGTAACTTGAGCGAGCATTTTGGAGCTTGTAGAACAGTTGGAACAGCAATATCTGTAAATACACAATTATAGGGGTAATTCAATTGGGTGTTGTTTTAATCATTATTTATTAGGAATTAATACTAAAATCGGTTTAGTTTAGTAGTAGTACCAGTATTGTAAAAGACGGTCAGAAAGGGGTGAATAATGGGATGTCTTGTAAAGGAGAATAAGACCTGTTGAGGTTGTTGTTGTTAATATCACCATAATTAACACTTTCAATTCAATTTATTTATTTAATTCAGACATAAAGTACATAGCTCGTGTTTGGTGGTATTAGTCATTTTGGTGGTTGGTGTTAGTTGGTTTTAGTTTAAAATAAAGTTAATAATTACAAAGAAAAATCTGCTGTTCCACACATTTTGTTTTGTTCGTATTTGTCCTCATGAAAAGCGCATTAAGACTAACAAAAAATCAATATTTTTTTTGTTAAAATTCGGATAATTCAGCTTCAATATTGTTACCACTTAAATTATCATTATTAAGTAAACATTTTATGTTGTGGCTGTTAATTGTCCCTAAACAAATAAAATAAAATCGAAAAAGGTGTAAATGGCTTTACAGTCCAATTAAAATAATGATAATGACTAAAAAACGACGAGAAGCCAAGAGTATGCAAACAGTAGTGTAATAAAAACAATTGATTCTTGAATGCCTACTGTTATAATTATAAAAAGGAAAAAGTTAAGGGCCTACCTCCGCATAAGTGGCGCCCTCATTGAATAAAAAATCGTATCTTAGCATACAAAATAAAGATTAAAGAATCCTATGTTGCGTTTGTTACAAAGAGGATAAGGTATTTTTACGTTGTTAAAACAGGACTCAAAATTTTTCGTATCCAAAGTAGTAAGCAAAAGTGTCATAAACGGCCGTTTTTGGTACTTTTGCTTACTACTTTGGATACGAAACATTTTTTTAAATGAGGGCGCTACTAATGCGGAGGTAGGCCCTTAAATTCATACACAAAATTTGCCTGTGTTGTTGGCCGTTGTTTCCTTTATCTGGAGTTAATCCTGGTGGTCGATACAGGTCATGCTTTCCATAAAAATGCATTGTCATTGGAACTGAACCAACACGTAAAAGTTCAACCCCATAGTATAAGAAGAACTGGTTCTATTTCAGCTTTCAAGATTTGACCCAAACAAACAAACAAAAAATATCAATCTGCCTAGCCCTTTCCCAACTATCTTGGGGTCGGCTTCCAGTCTAACCGGATGCAGCTGAATACCAGTACTTTATATAGAATGACTGCCTATCTGACCTCCACAACCCAGTTACTGGGTAATACGATACCGCCGTAAGACTGGTTGTCAGGTTTTTCGGGCTTCTGACGACCCGTAACGACTGTCAAAGATCCACGATTGACAGCCGAGACCAACGGCTTAACGTACTTTCCGAGGCACGGAGGTGTCTCGGTAAGTCATAAGTCATTTATTCATAAACAATAAATTGTATCTGAAATTACATGATATAAAAAAATAAGATTAAAATTAAATAACATAAGGCAAAAAAAACTCAAAATATTACAACAATGCGTATTACATTATATATTGGAATTTTGTTAAAGATCTTCCACAGCATAAAGACACTTATTCAACAGGAAAATTTTAAGTTGCTTTTGGTATGTAAAGATGGTCACCCATCCACGGACCAACCCCGGCAAGCGTAGCTTAACCTGATGAATCGACCCGTGCGGCTGTTATTAATTAGCCACGAGCTCCTCAAACAAACATTAAAGTTAAATAAAAATTGTAAAAAAACTAACTTACCAGTTTGATATCCTCAAGGATATTCATAATTCTAGTGGACGTCTGCCAGGATTTGGAACAGCACAAGTACTAATTACTACCAAACACAAGTTACACAATAAACTTTACATGTACTGGTCAGGTGCCCTATTGTTTTTTCTTTACGCCGAGATTGTTCGTAGTTACGTTACCAGTTCACTTTTTGGTCTTATTTCGTCAGTTCATTATGACATAGGTAGGTATTGTGAGTATTGTAGCTAAATGGTCCTGTTGGTTCTGTAACACCTTGAACAGCAAGGCTTAGTTTTTGCTCAGTTCATCCACACCAACCACCGGAAACATAGGTTTATCCACTTCACAGAAACGAGAGAATGGTAGTAATAAGATGGTAATGGCAGGGCCGATGTAGTTATTTAGTTGCTCCGGGCAAACATAACATTTTATCGCCCTATAAAATGACATCTTTTTAGGGGACGAATATTTTTCGAGGGAGGATAGCCGATGATTTTATTGTAAAAAAAAATTTTTACTACTTCATCCGTTTTGGAGTACTCCGCCTCGGATAAGTTACATTTTCTGAAAAAAGGAAAGGGGCTGCCTGTTCTGAAGTAAAATCGATTAAAAATTCCGGCATATTGCCTTTTATTCTCAATTTTTTTTTTTTATGTCCTTAAATGTCAAAATTCATAAAACTACTTTTCTAGTAACCGCCAACCGCCCTCAATTTTGCCGTTCTGGGCAATTGCTCAGCTCGTCCTGGTAGGTAATGGTATTGTATGAACATTGCGACGATTTAACAGTATAAATCGTACCTACCCACTAATCGTTGCCTGCAGATGTTACTCTTCCATTCCTCTATAGAAAGCATAACGTAACTTAACCATTCGGGGATGATGGCGAGGTAGGCAAGAGTACACTCACATTTCATTTCATACATGTTGCAGTACCATGTACTAGAGGACTAGCCTGTTGCTATAAACTTGGCTCGATTCCAGACTGATATCTACTGAGACTAATGGAAAACGCTGTATGACCGGTGGAATGCGAATCCAGGACTTGATGCGCCGCAGTCTCTTATTAACCGATAGACGAGGCTGTCAAAGCATATAGACGTGTGAATCAGAAGCTAATTACACCAATGTCGGTACCTTATCATTATCATCTCATATCAGCCGAAAGACGTCCTTTGCTGGACATAGGCCTCCCCCAAATGTCGCCACAATTACCGATCCTGTGCGTCTCGCATCCATCGGCTACCCGCGACTCTCACCAGGTCATCGGTCCACTTTGTGGGAGGTCTGCCAACGCTGCGTCTTCCTCGACCGTCTGTTCTGTAAACAATGTGCCCTGCCCACTGCCACTTCAGTTTGGCGACTCTTCTGGCTATGTCGCTAACCTTGGTTCTCCTGCAGATTTCTTAATTCCTGATGCGATCACGCAAGGAAACTCCGAGCGTAGCCCTCTCCATCGCTCTTTTCTTTTCTTTTATTTATTTTTTAAATCTCGCAGCTTATGCTGAGTAAGGCGCCTTTTCGGCCTCTCACAGTCTATTCCCATTTTTATTTTATTTTGTTTTGTGTGAGAGGTACAAATAAATGTTTTTTCTTTCTTTTCTTTTTCTTTCTTTTAAGGACTTAAAGAAAGCTTTCTGACTAAGCCCATTGTGAGCTACCACGCTTCAGTGTCTTCTGAACGAACTTATCTCAGTAAAACAATGAGTAAGGTACACAAGGTACACTTCCACGTCAAGGTGGGGCAACGGGAACCAAGGTGGATAGGTCACATCCTTACCGCGGCTATTCGTGGAGCCGGCAATATCGCCAACTGCCGTGGAAGACTGCCAGCTCCGCTATGAGAGCCGATACAAACAATAACTAATAAACATATTATTATTTTTGTGTGTTGTTATTAAATGTCGAGTGGTTTCGTTTCTAGAGATTTACCATAATCTGCTGTGATTTGCTGAAAAGTAAAATGTGTCCTTACCTATGGATTCGGTCTTCCGATCAAAGATCTCATCCATCGCTTACCATCAGGTGGGGTCCACGCCAAGATTGAGTTCACCAGGGTTAAAACATAAAAAGTGTAATATGAAAAGTCATGCAATTATGACATTTTTTTTTTTTTTTTTTTTTATGTTTGATAGGCTCGCGTTTGACCTCTATTATTCTCTCTATTTATTTAGTTTCCGTAATGAACAAACCGCCAACTTTTTGATTATCAAGAAATCCTACTTCCTACTATCCTATACTCATACTAATATTATAAATGCGAACGTTTTGATGGATGGGGGTATGTTTGTTACTTAAACACGCCAGAACGGTTGAACCGATCTGGAAGAAATTTTATACAAAGGTAGATTATAGTCTGGATTAGCACATAGACTAATTTGTAATAGGGAAAGTACTAATTTCAAGCCGGCTAAGCCACTGGCAGAAGCTAAGTAGTTGTAAATATATGGCGAAATAGGCGACCACTGAAAATCAGCGCCGTGATGTGGGTCCCCCACGGCATAGCATTATGCTAAGTGGAAGCCTTCTTGCCACGACCACGACATGCATCTGCTTTTTTTATTATTAATACTCACATTTTTTTTTTGTTTAACTTGACTCTACTAACATAATATAAGAACTACTAACACTATCGATAAAGGTTAATTTTAAGCAAAATCATATTGTTATATGCCGCCGTTATTTTGTGGCAAATAAATACTTTTCTTTCTTCTTCTTTCTCATTATAAATATTTTAGTGAAGGTTTGATCAGGAGATGTAGTCGTTGGAGGTACAGAACTTACTAGTTTAGCCAGTCTATATCGAAAGTGCAATACGTTGAAATTACGCTGTCTACCAAAGTAGTAAGTGAGTCGATTATATATTTTTAGCAATTTTACGAAACACAAATGATTGTAGTTTTCTATATAACAAAAAAAAAAACTTCTCCATACACTTTCCTCCAGCAAAATTAGCTCATCACTACAAACAGTCATACACACAGACAAACAATCGCGTTCGTACACTGGCTGCACTGAAAACGGTCACAGATAACCGCACCTGCTCTGAACGTTACCAACGCGACGCGGATACACTCCTGCCAACTGCAGTGTACTTGCGATGATTAATACTGTCGATACCTTTTAAGATAAATCCGTTGAAGGAATATGAAAGGGATTTCTTATTGACTGAAGTATCTAAGATTTTTGAACACTATTCTTGGCAGAATTAAAGCTAGTCTCTGAAATTTGGAGAAATAGGTAATTCATTGGACATACAAGACAGAAAATTATAGTTATATACATTACTAGCCTCCAGCCAGCGGCTTCACCCGCGTGGGATTAGTACTTCCTCGTTATAAACTTTCAACCCCTTAAGGGTTGAATTTCAAATAACCCTTTCTTAGTGGATACCTACTCTTCACAAAGAACACATCCTCCAAATTTTACGCCTCTGTAGGACCAGCAGTTTAGGCTGTGCGTTGATATATCGGTCAGTCAGGACTTTGAATTATATATATATAGATATACAGATGTATATGTATGTATATCTAAGAAATCGATATAATCGATAATCTATGAAAACGATACTGATTGATCTAACGTAGCTATTCGTGAAACTGGTAGGTATATCATGGAACTGCTTATGTCAAAAAGTAATAAATACTCGTACAACAATTTTTTGTCTACTTTGTTGAGACAAACTCGTTAAAACGTACAAAAATAAAGTTAAGAAAGAAACATCTATTCATCCAAAATAAACAACTTCTGATTCCTGAAATTCAGGACCTAAAGCATCAGAATTATTATTATTACACAATAATATCAAGTAGGTACACAACATACTCAAAACGCTATCCAATAAGATACCAAGCCCAAGATAAACACCACAGCTATCCGTAGACACGTATTTTCGGGTAGCAGTGCACGCTCGCGTGTGTGCGTGTGTGCGTATGCGCAGGGCGGCGGGTCACGACCTCGTCTCGCCGGAATTAGCTCGTGACGTCACAGCCAGGTGCCTGCCAACTGCCAACAGTACACACACGACGTAGATGACAACTCCAAATATACACGATGTGTCTATAGCTTTGAGTAAATACTGATTGAGAAGGATTGGAAGATGGTTTTTTTCTTGAGAAAGGGCTTGGAAGTAGGATGAGAATAAATATTTCAAATAAAAATTGAGCAATGATTTGAATAATAAAAGCAAAATCGAACTTGTAAATGGTAGACCATCTCTATATGATTGGGTACGAATTGTAAGCAAAATTTTAGCTTCAATTGTTTGGATGTTTTTCGTCTTAAAAAACCTTTTTGGGAGTTGAAATGCACTGAAATCTCTCCACGGTCCATAGTCGGTTAGTCTTCAAAGCTGTGCCACATCTAAATAATGTTTTCCTCCTTTTTTTTCCTTTTTCAGGCTTCCCACGCAACGTGATCCATCTGGTCTAATGCCCATAAGTCTGTCGTCAAGTGGCCGGTAATTTTTTCAGCTCGTTTATTACACAAAAATGGATTTGTTTTTAAAAAATTCGTAGATTAATCTCGCTCTTTAAATCGTAATTTTATTTTATGGTAAGCGATGATGCAGTCTAGTTTCTACGATTTTCTAGAAGGAACCAACTTACTCGAAAGTTATTATCTTTGTTATGCTTACGCTTGACCACCATCTCACCTGATGATAAGCGCTGATGTGGTCAAAGTTGAAGTCTGGGTTGCAGCTAGCGGGAATGACAGACTCCAGCAAGGAGTTTCGCTCCTTACTCATGCGCATATAACGCATACCTCTCTCTGCTTGGTTTCATAGACTCCACACTCATGTGATTCCATGACATTCCCCTTCTCAACGTGACCAGTAAGCCGCACTCAAAGGGCTCGTGGAGTGCCACAAACAACATTATCAACTGATTTTCCTCAGAACTGATAGGAGTTTCCTTTGTCCGTGTATCTGTGTGTCATATCGCCGCTTATCTTTTGTCTACATGACCGGTCGTGTCTTGACAGCGAGTTTATAGCTGCACATTATTTGCGGTGTAAAATAACATAGTATGGGATATTATCTTGTGTTTGTAGCGACACTCATATACTAGACACGCTGTATGTGCCGTTCACGTTCTTTTTTAAAGGTAATTTCGTGACAAACCAACACACACACAAATCACACCATCACATACACACCCCGTCACACACACACGCCATCACACACACACAACCCTCCTTTTATTCATGAATTAATTTAATGTAATGCAAACTTGCACTATACAGTAATAGCACCCATGGGCTCCGCGAGACAGGCTCGACCTAGTGTGGAGTTCATAAGCAAAAAGCCTTCCTTTGCGTCTTATTTCTGTTTTTCTTTTCTCTTTTTATCTGAACTAGCTATTAATGTAGATTATAAAAAAAATTTAAGCACTGTTTTTTGGCAAATAAACATCATTTATTCATTCATTCTGCACTATTATTGCGGGCTTAATTTTGAAGCTTTTTCACGTCCAAATTCCGCAAAGGGGACCAGCAAAAAAAAATGGTCGGATCGCGGATAAATTCGTAACAGAGTTACCGCACCCTTGGGCACTCAGACAAGGAAGGAACAGGGGTGGGTTTTAGTCAGTAATAGTCTGACACTCCCACCACCCAGAGCGGGAGAAGTCATCTGATGGATTCTCACACTCGAAATAAAAATAAAAACTGAACATAGGAAAATTATGTGAATTATTTATAAGATAACGCTAGAGAGGCAAAAAACTCGAGTGAAGAGTGCATTTATTATATAAATTTTTCTATTTCAGTATGATTATTGATGATACATCTTTCCTTATTATATAGATAGACTAAGGCATGACACTGTCAGATAGTATGAGGGTGTAGCTTAAAATTAATTAAAAAAGTATAATTAGGCACTCGTGTTAGTTCTCGATAGTATTAAGTCACCGACCCGTCGGCCGTCACCTTTTGCGATAGCTATGCAAAACTAGAAACTGACTGACGTCATGTGGTGGAAAATGTTTTTGAAAATAAAAGTAAACATGTTATTGGAAGCACACATACTTTCTTTTTTTTAAAATCATAAAATAACTTCTCCCGCTCTGGGTAGAGCGGGAGGGTGAGTCAGACTCTTACTGACTAAAACCCACCCGTGTTCCTTCAGTTGCCTGTGCCAGGGGCGCGGTGACTCTTTCAAACACACCCTCGAGCCTTTTTTTTTTTTGGGTGTTGGAAATCATCCTATGACTTCTCCCGCTCTGGGTGGAGTTGGCGTGTCAGACTTTTACTGACTAAATCCCACCCCTGTTCCTTCCTTGCTTGAGTGCCCAAGGGCGCGGTAACTCGGTTACGAATTTATCCGCGACCCGACCCTGGCAGGAAGCATTCTTACTTAGCACACTGGATCTGTTTATTCAGGCAAGTAAATAAGTTAATAAATAAATTAAGGTCTTATGTAAGATTTGAAAAGAGAAGCAAACAATTCTAAAGCAATCTCAAAGAGACTCGGCTACACGATTTATTAAACTACTTCTTGAATAATTATGCAAAAGTAATTAAATAATGCGGCTATTCTTGGCAAATATAAAAAAAGAGTCTTCATGCAGTATCTCAATAATCACTTTAGTCTAAAGTAGACTTAAAACGTGGTTAGGTAAAAATTCTATCCATGAAGGCAACCTACAACTCTATGAAAAGTGGCAGGCTCTATGCGTGACAATTACCTATTGGTAGATGTAGGAATTGGTTGACACGAACTCTGCGCATTCTTCAGTAATCATAAGAATATATCGCACAATACATTTACTGGTACAGTCACATAAGTGTTTATAGCATGGCACATTGATGACACCGTTTCACTAGAGTACAGTCGGAAGGTTAAGAGCCCGTTATCAAATGTTATCAACGTACCTTGGTGACGCCCCATTTGTTCGTTTGACCTGACACAACTTATCAGTACCACGGCGATAACCGCTCCATCGTCACGGTCTACCTGTTGTTATTTTCAACTGTTGTTTTTAAGTGTTTTTTTTTAGAAATTATTTGCGGAAAAACCGCGTCGTTTCTTCGGTTTTTGGAACCCCTTTGCATCCTCCAAGTGCACGGGTCTTTATAAAAGTGTTGTTCCATTTCTTATGGTGTATTCGATGGTGTTATCGCCAGGTTTACGTGTGTTTGTAACAATATAAAGGTTACTTGGTGAACTCTCTGTAGAAGTTTGACGCGTGTGAAGTTGATTGCTCGGTGTGGAATTTCAGCATTGTAGGGAAACGATAAACTGTAGTGATATAGGTATGTATACGTAGATATAATAAAGGTACAACATATCGTGTGCATATATATGATTTAGGTATAGCAAAGCCGAATGAGACAGGTCTGTCGGTCTGTAAGGTGTGTAACTGAATGAGAAGTTAGATAATCATAACAATAGGTATATTTAAAAAGTAGATATCTAAAATCTAAATACAGTTATCTTAAAAGCGTCACGTCTAGGTGTTAGAAAGGTTACTAAGAGTACGAAAAGCAGTAACCTCTGATCAGAGGAACAATTGGTAGGAACTAGTGTGGTGCACTTTGTCTCATCAGGATAATTTATCCCCTTTGACCTTTTGTCAATACTATTGAGAAGCACACGTTTTTCAGCGGACTTTTTTAGGACTGATTTATGAATAGTTGTAATGATATGGTGCATTTATTTGCTTGACAATTTAGTTACACATTTTGCGAAGGTAGTAGTAGGAGGAGATCGTGGCTGAAGTAATAACAGCCGCACGGGTCAATCCATCAGGTTAAGCTACGCTTGCCGGGGTTGGTCCATGGATGGGTGACCATCTTTACATACCGAGACTCTGAATAAATGACTTATGACTTACCGAGACACCTCCGTGCCTCGGAAAGCACGTTAAGCTGTTGGTCCCGGCTGTCAATCGTGGATTTTTGACAGTCGTTACGGGTCGTCAGAAGCCCGAAAGTCTGACATCCAGTCTTACCAAGGGGTATCGTATTACCCGGTAACTGGGTTGTGGAGGTCAGATAGGCAGTCACTCCATGTAAAATACTGGTATTCAGCTGCATCCGGTTAGACTGGAAGCCGACCCCAAAATAGTTGGGCAAAAGCTGGGCAGATTGATTGATCTTGCGAAGGTAGTGTGTATGCTTCTGTGTTGTATTTGACACCTATAGAATATCAGCGTATATTCCTACACTAATAAATTTTGTTACTAAAATAAAATGTTGTATAACTAGGTATCATTATAAGTTTTGGGTGTTACATGAATCATTTAAAAAGTCCTGAAAACTTGTGGATTCTGTTTTTTAATAATAAAGTTCTTTTTATATCATACGTTAGTTTTATTCATGGCTACCGCCCGCAGCTCGCCCGTGTGAAATTAGTACTGCCTACCTTTATAAATTATAGCATAAGTGATATATGTATTATTTATTTAAGTAAGGCACACCAACAACTTATTTACAATTAAATTCATACTAAACAGTAGCAAGATTCTGTGTAAATAATTCAATTAAAGGTATGCACATCATTCAAAGATTATGACTAAGTAATAGTTGTATTCTGTATTCATATAAAATTAATTAGTAATTCTGTAAGATTGAACTAGAATGCAAACTAAAATAAAATTCAAATAAAATAAATTAAAATTAAATTATACAATGAAATGTAAATTGAATAATGTAAGAAATAAAATTGAAATAAAATGGAATTACTCAAATTAAATTATATGATTAAATGAAAATTAAATAATGTCAAAAATAAAAAAATCATATACAATTAAATTAAATTATTGTATTTGAATTTTTATTTTGTATAATCCAGGAGTTAAGCTGTCTTGTTCAGCCGTTTGAGCGTGAAGGAGTACCAAACATACACATACAAACATATATACATACTTTCGCCTTCATAATATTAGTGTCATCATGTTATTTATCAGGCTGTAAACTTAAGTACTCTTTTGAAAGTAAAAAAAAATCGTGGTAAAATATTTCCTACATTCCCAAGAAACAAATTGGGGATATCAGCAAACAGATAGTCGACTCTTCACGTGACCAGAGGGTTGGGCTTTTCCTTGGCCAATGAATCAGCATTGCTATTCAACGTGGCAATGCTGCCAGCGTTCTGGGCACTTCTACCATTGACAACGATATGAGTGAATTTTTAGATGCCCAATAAGTTCTTTTCACACACGTTTGTACATATTATTATTATCAGTTTGTATATAGATATACCTACCTACCTTTGCCCAGCAGTGGGACACTATAGGCTTTTAAAAGTATAGGTTTAAAAACTGATGTTGTAGGTAAATTCCTAAGTCGGAAAAAAGTAAAAACCTAATCGGAAAATTATTCTGAAAATATGAGCATTAACCTGAAGACTATAAATTCATATAAATGTTGAAAGTGTAAGCAGTGTAGTGCTCCAGACACTATCCGCATAGCAATAATGCACACAACTTGAACACATGAGTATTTGGAACCGTAAGGAACGTGATGTACTCGAACGTATTTTTGCGAGAGATAATATTTATGAGTTCTAAGTATGTAATGATATTCACCGAATCCTTTAATTTTAATTAATAGTCTTAGGGCTGATTTTTAATAGTTAGACAATTTTTAACTGAAGAATAAATTCGACTGCTTATCATATTTTCATATTTTTTTGTACAGAAGCTGTCAAACCACCATTTTTATTCCTTAAATAAAAGTTATATCTGACTAATGAAAAAAACCAGGCATTAGTAAAATTAAAAACATCTCGGTTATCTTCGAACATAACACTTGTCAAAACTTGAAAGAAAGAAATTCTTCCAAAAATAAAAAAAAACCATTCATTTGTTTATATTAAACCTCTGGCTCCAATACACCGCTTACAAATACCACACATACTCACACCATCACACACAACCACAAACATTACAGAATTGTTTTTTATTTTATTTTCCACTAATTCTATCCTACGCTTAATTTGAAACGGTAACCTAATTACCAAAATATTATGTATCTTAACCTCTTATGCACTGAAACTCACCGGTGAGTTTGACAAAAAAAAAAAAAAATTATGTGAAAAAAAAATCGACTGGCAACCCGGGTTGTCGTCGGGAATCAATTCGACAACCCGGGTTTGTCCGCGGGGTCTAGTTATTGACTCTTATATTTAAAACATGTCTTTTTATAATGTCACCGCAACTCCGCCCCCAAGATACAGACGCTGCCTAGTTTGGGGATAAATTTTATTCTTATTGACTTTGGACTCTACACTTCCCTCTGATTAATTTCTATTTCCATTTCGTGATCGATAAAACTAGTGCTACTACCTCTGTACCTCTCTTCTGACCAATACATTCATAGTTCACGTACCTAATAATCGCAATTATTGTTGTCCATCAGGATGTGATTGATGAAATCGCGTCAGACATTTTGTGATAGTCTCTTATCATCGTCAAGAGTGTGTGTAATGCATTATCGTGTGAATCCCAGACTATGTACTGATTGATACTAACCTTACATGTTTCCTGCTGAAAAAAGTCAATGTATGATTAGTTAAGTCGCTAAATATTAGACGTTACGAAAATAAACCAACATAATTATATATTTTTTTAATGATAACTTGATGGAGATTGCATTATAGAATGATATTTTCAATGTCAAATTATATGTCATGCAAACCTAACCTAAAGCACAGATAATGTAATACTAGCGTACCTAAAGTAAGTCATTTAAGACCTGAGGTCTAGCAGGGCATTAATATTGTACTGAATTTCATTATGACTCGCTGGTCATTAATGTGATTTGAATTTGGAACATAAAGTTGAAATCGCAGAACATTTGCGATGGGTAGTAGTTACATACTAATTCCATGCATGCACCATTAAGATCTGCACTAAAAAATAAATTTTTCGAAAATTGATCTGGCCACCACGAGTAGAATATAAATAAAAGAAAAATAGAACACAAATTAAACAGGCGCTAATACTGAAAATTGCTTTGTTTTGTTGGACAACAAATTATTAAACTGCAAATTCTAACAAAAATGTCGAGTGATTTGACTCCGGAGTACATTAAACCGAAGCCATTGGCATTAACAACAATCTACTCCCAGAAAAGTCCAAGGAATCGTACATGAAAGCCTACAACGATTTTTACAAATGGAAAACTACAAAGGGCGTCAAGTCTGTATCTGATCAGTGCTTTTAGTCTACTTCCAGCATTTATCATGTACAAAAAGCCAAGTAGCCTATGGTGCATCTATTCGATGCTCAGGTCAACATTAAGCATGAAAAATAATATACAAATTAATACCTACACCAAATTACTGGCATTTTTAAAAAGGAAATCAGAAGGACATCGTCCTAAGAAATCTAAGTTAGTAAAAGTTTTCACAGCTCAAAACGTGGAAACGTTTCTAAATGAAGCCCATGACCACAGCTTTCTTGCCACAAAAGTAAGTACCTACCTATTGATTCAATTTTTAGTAACTAAAATAGCTACATACCTACTTACTTATAGGAAAAAAATAGGTACTAGCTACCCCGCACATGAATCGATCACTTGTGTGCGATGTACTCACGTGATATTTTGATTCTAATTTAAAAATAATAATTATTATTGGTAACCTTCGTAAGGTTTATGGGTTATTAAAAATAATAAACTTTCTTAGATTTGGCTGACACACACATTAGAGTGTCAGTCAAATCTAAGAAAGTTTATAACATATAATACATACAAATTAACATATTACGTAAGTTACCTTCCTACTTAAATACTAACCTACCTAACTATTTTTGTTACAGGTGGCATTGATTTTTGGAGTGAATGGCGCTTGTCGTGGAAATGAACTCATAAACATTAAAATCGAAGATATCGATTTTTTGCTGGTAAATTTGCCAGATACAAAATCAAAGAGAGAACGGTCATTCGTAGTCTGTGGAGAATACGTAAGAATTATCGAAAAGTACCAAGCTCTACGCCCCTCTAATATAAACACTAACAGATTTTTCGTAGCTTATAATAATGGAAAGTGCACCAGGCAAGTCATTGGAAAAAATAAGATCAGCAGCATGCCGAAAGAAATTGCGAAATACTTGGAAATGACAAATGCCAAAGCTCTACACGGGCCAATGTTTCAGGAGAACATCGGCTACTCTATTGGCGGATTCAGGAGCAGACACTACATGACCCAGATTAAAACACACGGTGGCTGTAAATCTGATGTAGTAGCAGAGGGTTACATTAAAAATTCTATACAAAATAAGGATAAAATAAGCTGCCGCATTAGTGACATCATCAAACTAAAAACACCGTTGATACTGATCCTTGGACACCTTTGTCACCACAACCTTCCTCATTAAAACACTCATATATATAATATTCATCTAGCCCGCTGCCTCAAGCAACACCTTCACAAGCTTTCACGAAAATGGTCCCTAGCAGACCCAAGTTTCTGAAACCTTACTTAACAGTAATACTCAAATAAACTCTACCTCAACTGCAATAAATGTACCGAATAAAAACATAACTTTGTCTTTCCACAACTGGCCTAATGTATCAAACGTTATTTTAAATAGGTCTACTAACTGTAATTTTAATAAATACTTTGATTCTAGTACTATTGCTTTTTATTGTCTCGTAGATGGTGTGAAAAGTAAAGTATTCTCCTCAGGGATAAAGGTGCCTTCGTCTTGGGCGACCTTGAATCCCACGCTGCACTCAGGATTCTTGTCTTAAATCGCTTTGCTCGAGAGTTAACTCTAAACTCCCTCGCTCCGCTCGGGAGTTAACACTAGAATCCGTCGTTTTGCTCGGGATTCAATACTGCGCCCTCTACATAAGACACTACTTCATCACCTTAGTGTATAATCTACTATTAACAAATGAATATGTTTTATTCCATTTTAAATCCTATTCTAAATTTGAATCACCCTTTGGCCGACCAGGTTCACATTTCAAGCGACCTCCTTAGATGACACAGTACCTCTGGTTGCAAAGAGGGCCAAACAGGTATATTAAGGGCATAGACAGAGTAATTCATCTTTGTGAGATTAAAATTATTTATTATACGAATTAGATTATTTCTGAGGGCCATTAATTTCTGCGATCTCAAACACGAACATTCAGATGATTAAATTAACAACTCTTTTTAATTTAATAATAATTTGTTTGCAAGTACAATAGCAGAGCCGATACACGTTTTGCTGACCAAATAACTGAGTTCGTACTAAAATTCCATAGAAAGAAGCACTTTCAGTCTGTTTCCAATTTTCTTGGCAACCTTTTTTGTAATTTTTAGTAAAAAACCTTGAAAATAAATAGACAATACGCTCCAACCTACTGAAGAAGAACCTCAACAACGAACATCATTTCATTTATATAAATTAATTACGTTTCTTTTGTTTTTGTTACAGTTACCCTAGTGCCAGTTACAGTATCAAACAAAGGTGTCAACTTTTCCAAAAAAATCATGGAGTCTCCCAAAGTGCAGTGTAGTGATGACGTGGATGACGTGAAGAGTGAAGTGTCGGTGAAAACCGAGGATTATGGAGACGAGGTGATGAGTCGCGGCAGTCAGCGGGAGAACCGGCTCACCAGCATCATCGACCAACTGCGCTGCCAGAGCAAGATGAAAGGTAAGATTTTTCATTATTATTGAATAGTGGTCCGCCCCGGCTTGGCACGGCTGGAGATTACATACAAAATTATAATATAATATCTATATATTTTTTATTGATAAATTTAAGACTAGTTAAGGTACAAAAAAAAACCTTTCTCGTTTATAGCTCTATAAATTAGTGAAGTGAAGACTACATCAAAACCCGTTGCGTGGTTAAGGAGAAGTTAGCGGGACACTACGATTAAGTACAGAAGAAGAAATAGGCCCCCGTTTGACGACTATTGGTAAGCGATGATGTGTTCGACCATGGAGCTCGTTCGCTTAGTAGTGACCCCTTCTCTCTTGACTTAAAGGCCCCAGGTTGTAGATAACAGGAAACAGACTCCGGCAGGGATTTCCACTTCTTTTTGTTTTGTTGAGTGGGAAATCATCCAATGACATGTCCCGCTGTAGGGTGGAGCGGGAAGGCGTGTCAGACTCTTACTGACTAAAATTCAGCCCTGTTCCTTCCTTGCCCTGAATGCCCAGGGGCGAGGTAACTCTGTTTCGAATTTATCCTCAACCCTTGGGCAGGCATCGGCCATGACGGGCCCCGTCATGTTTTGATGACAACTCTTTGAGGCGCGCGTGGAACACTACGCGGCGTCGACTCTCGGGCCTGGTGCTGATCGGACTTACCACTCCTTAAAAATATACACAAAAATTATTCAAGATTAAAAGTTAAGAAATCTATAGAAGCCAGTGACTTCGCCCGCATGGAATTAGTACTCCCTCCTCCCCTTTAAATTATAGCCTATGTTCTATTCCAGCAGACTATAATCTATCTCTGTGCCAATTGATATTTTCATCCAAACATCCATCCAAAATTTCGCATTTATAATAGTAGAAGGACGTAGGATTAAGTTTAGCGGAAGCTAGCCATCGACGCAGGAGATATTAAAATGCACAAGTGTGTGTGCAAATTCTGGTCCACTCCCTCTTCCCTACTCTCATAATTCGATGGGATGGCAATCAGATCCAAGCGAAAAGACGTCAGGCGCAGGACTAAGCACTTTTCGTACTTCAGACCATTATTTTCTGGCCGCTACTGACAAATTTATATTTGCAATTAGAAGTTTGTAGTTTGTACTAGCGGCCACACATGAATCCAACCCAGGACGCAGCGTAGCAGTAACGTTGTAGTAACACCTGTGTCTGCATACATTTGGGTCAAATCCTAACTAGTACAAACTAGTATTATAAATGCGAAGGTAAGTTTTTTTGTTACCTTTTCATGCCTAAACCACTGAATCGATCATCATGAAATTTTGCATATACGTTGTAAGGGGCAAGTACAAAAAAGAACGTAGGGTATCTTTCATCCCAAAAAAAATACTTAGGTAGTTGCCGAGGGATAGAATGATAGACAGTTTCAGTGGTGTATGCTGTTGTATGCTTGTGGTATGCCTGGTGTATGCTGTTTGCTGATGACATTGTGCTGGTTGTCGAAAGCGGTTTAGAGGTCCAGAGCAGATTGGAGGCGTGGTGGCAAAGACTGGAGGGTGTGGGCCTGAAATTGAGCAGAACTAAAACGGAATACCTGTTCTGCGATTTCGGCGGTCTCTCCAGTCCTATCCTGTAGCTCTCAACGGAACGCCTATACCGATCTGCTCCGACTGTCGGTACCTCGGGTAGCTTGTTCAGGATGGCGATACAGACCGAGACGTAACGCACAGGATCAACTCAGGATGGATGAAATGGCGATAGGTCACTAGAACAATTTGCGACCGACGGATGCCCCTTAAGTTAAAGGGGAAAATCTATAAGTACGTGATTAGACCTGTCGTACTGTATGGGTCAGAATGTTGGGCTGTCAAAAAGACGGATGAAAACAGATTGCATGTGGCGGAGATGAGAATGTTGAGATGGATGTGTGGAGTAAGGAGAATGGATAAAGTGAGAAATGAGTACATTAGAGGTAGTTTAAAAGTGGCGCCAGTCACAGAAAAGTTGAAAGGGAACCGCTTATCTTGGTATGGTCATGTAAAGAGGAGGGATGAAATACATGTAACTAAAAGATTATGAATATAAATGTGGATGGATGGAGAGGGAGAGGGAGGCCAAAGAAAGGATGGATGGATTGTGTGAGGAGTGATATGAAAGAAAAGGGAGTTAGTGATAGCGTGACGGCTGACAGGACAGAATGTAAGAAAAAAACGTGTTGCGCCGACCCCAAGTAACATGGGGTAAGGGCAAGTAGATGATGATATATTTGGGCAAGTAATAGTAAAATTATACCTACCATTTATTTAAATTCGAAATAGGTAATCCTAACGTCAAATCATCGTTGCCATTGGAAATTGAAGAGTTGTTTGTTAGGAATTTGAGTCTCTACAGTGTAGTTCTGGTTAATTATCAGTTAGTCCATTAAAATACCTTTTTTTTTTTTGGCGGGCTGGAAAATCATCCAATGACATCTCCCGCTCTAGGGTGGAGCCGGAGGGCGTGTCAGACACTTACTGACTAAATCCCATCCCTGTTCCTTCCCTGCCCTGAATGCCCAGGGGCGAGGTAACTCTTTCGAATTTATCCTCAACCCCCGGGCAGGCATCGACCATGACTGGCCCCGTCTTGTTTGCTGACAACTCTTTGAGGCGCGCGTGGAACACTGCGCGCCATCGACTCTCGGGCCTGGTGCTGATCGGCTAGTTACCCACTACTCCCCGTCCGCAGGCCCGGGTCTACAGTGGCCAGAGATCGGCCACTGTAGACCCGGGCCTCCTGCGGCGGGTGCTGCTGAGGGCGTGAGGGCGAGTCTGTTGCTGTTGCTCCTCCCTCACCCGTTCCGCCTCCTCCTTCGCGAGCATTACTGCTTCGCAGATGGAGGAGACTGCTTCCCATTCCCTCTCGCTCCGTACCATGGCTTGGACCAGGGCCGGCCGCGAGAGTTCACTGCCGCCGAGCGCCTCCACGAGGGCACGGCGGGGCTCCGCCCAAGCGGGGCAGATCTCCACCGTGTGCTCCACGTGTCCTCTGGGCGATCGTCGCAGTGGGGACACCCAGGCGTTTCCCTCCGCCTTATCCTACACAGGAACCTCCCGAAACTTCCGTGTCCGGTGAGGACCTGCGTCAGGCGGAAGGTGAGGACGCCGTGTCGCATCTTTGCCACTCCTCAAAGAGGGGTACGACCGCCACTATGGTGGCGTGACTGGCGCTGGGTTGCGACAGTCGCTGTCTCCATGTCGCCATGAGATCCTGCCGGAACTCAGTCCGCCTCAAAGAGTTGTCAGCATACATATGACGGGGCCCGTCATGGCCGATGCCCGCCCGGGGGTTGAGGATGAATTCGAAAGAGTTACCTCGCCTCTGGGCATTCAGGGCAGGGAGGAACAGGGGTGGGTTTTAGTCAGTAAGAGTCTGACCCGCCCTCCCGCTCCACCCAGAGCGGGAGAAGTCATTGGATGATTTCCCAACCCAAACAAAAAAAAAAAAAGGCGGAAGGTAAGGACGCCGTGGCGCCTCTCCAGCCACTCCTCAAAGAGGGGCACTACCACCGCAATGGTGTCGTGCCCAGCGCTGGGTTGCGACAGTCGCTCTCTCCATATCGCCATGAGGTCCATTAATATACCTCACTAAAGTACTTTCCTATTAGTGGTCTATCTAATTTAATTTTTATAAGCTATAACCAAAAAAAAAAGCTCTTGTGAGGCTTTTACAACTAATTTGATTAAAAGCCTCTCAAGAGGTGGCAGTAGGTATGTACTTGTAGACATTTAATTTCTAGATTAAGTTCCATTACTTTGTTGCGCTGAGAAGTGATTTTCTTCCGTCTTTTTCACTCTGTTCACACAGAGTGCGCTATATGTTGAGGCCTATACCTGCTTACGAGTCACGGTTCAACAGATGTTTTTACCCCTATATAAAGCGCAAAACACGCTTGGACGTAGAGTTTCAAACAGCCCGATATACACTACAATAGATGTTAAGGCTCATACACACAAGATTATACACATGTTTTCAAACACGGTTCGCGGCGCGGTTCGACCCGCTAAAACACCACTTCCCATAAACCACGCCAGGTCTTCAACCGTGACGAGAACAAAACTAACCTTTACGATTTTATCGTGTTCATGTAAATCGCTTAGTAGATTTATAAAAGTAATTACGACAGACAAAGGGCACGCGTGTACCGCTGGCCACAATTAGTGGCTTCGGCGGTGTGGGCCTTAAATCTTGGCAACAATGGCGCTGATCTCCGATAGGGTATCGCGGATCTGTGGCGGGAACTGCTCTGAATTAGTTTGGTTAAGGCACGGCTTGTAGGCTCTGATTATGATGTGGGGCGACGGAAAATGGTTATTGCGAAGCATATTTTTTTATGCGAGTGTTTGCCTAACGTTACTGGCGAAAATTGTACCTATAGATACGTAACTCCTGCAGACCATATTATGATATACTAGCGTGTTTGATTTAACTTCGACATTGGCAACATAGTCGGTCAAAAGGTAGAGCACTTTAAAATGCTTTTCCGATGTGTTTAGAAATTGATCGATGTGTATTTTTAACCCACTTTCGAAAAAGGAGGAGGTTATATGTTTGACTGTGTTTTTTTTTTAAATATAATTATGTCCTCCGATTTCTCCGTCAGTTATGGACCGATTTTCAAAATTCGTTTTTATCCGAAAGAATATCACTCCCGAGGTGGTCCCATATAAATTTTAACGAAATTCCAAACTGAACAAAAACGAAAAGTACGTATATATACAGGGTGTAACGGAAAAGTGTGGTCATATTTTAAGAGCCGGTTCTGCCCGTTGAAATGAACAACTTTCTCTAAGAAAAAATAGAAAATTCCCAAAAAAAAAAATTGTACTTTCCATACAAAGCTATCATCAGCTGATCAATAATTGTATGGGAGGTAAATTTTTTATTTTAGTATTTCCTCGGATTTTCTTGAAGAAAGTTGTTCGTATCGATGGGCAGATGCAGTTCTTAAAATATGACCACACCTTTCCGTTACACCCTGTAGATGACGTTTTTGTTTTCTCCAATTACGAGTATGTTTAAATTCCACGTTCCATGTTGTTGGGGTTTTTAACTGGGGTATAACAACTAAAAAGTGCAAAATAAAATAAAAAATTACAAAAAAAAACAACCGACTTCCAAAATAGGAAATACACTAAAAAATTAAAAATAATTTTAATTTCGGAAGTCGGTGTCAAATAACGAAGAAATAAAATACAAACACTGAATATCGAAATGAAAGTTATTTTTAAATTTTTTGTGTATTTTCTATTTTGGAAGTCGGTTGTTTTTTTTGTAAATAGTTTTTTTTTAATAGGTTATTTACAAGAGCGGATACGGCGGCACTGTGATCACGTGCTGCTGCACACAGCGAGACCCAGGTTAGACCCTTTTACAGTCTTCTCGGGGATGAGCCCTAACAGGCGTTGTCCACACACGGGTTCCGGAGTGAAAGAAAGAAGAAAGAAAAAGTATTTATTTGCCACAAATTAACGACATACACAACAATATGATTTTGCTAACTTAAGTCTTAACCCTTATCGATAGTGTTAGAACACTAGGGGGGAGGAGGGGGTGTGAGATGTAACGGGGCCTTGTCCAAGTCGTGATCACCAGGATGGTTGTGGTAAGGTAAGAATGCCCATCTTCCCCCGGTATTTGTGGTAGAAGAAGACGCTGAAACCTAGTACTATTGTTTCTCAAAGGTGTTTTACTTCTTCAACTAGTAAACTCGGTAAAATTAGGATTAAAACCTATGTTGAGTAGTTTCTACGTTCTAATACAATTGCTGTATTTTCTTGTGCTCGTAAAGTAACCTAGGCGTCGTTTCTTTAACTAGCGTTGGAAGTGTAACACGCCGCGCGTGTCAAACTTAGGGCTGTCGCTTTATGAGCAGTTTTATTGTTTTAATTGAAAAGAAACCATTCATCGAGTTTTTACTAAGATTGTCGTCCGGCGCTTACGGTGCTAGTTTAGTGGGGGCACTTTGCTAGCAGGACAGATGGTCCATGGAGCCGAAAAGCTCTAGAGAGGTGACTGCCCACCGGAAGACACAGTTGGAAGGCCCCGATGACCTGGTGAGAGTCGCGGGCAACCGATAGATGCGAGACGTACAGGATCGGTAGGACATCTTTCGGATGAATGTGCAAAAGTTGTTGTTACAAGTCCCAGAAAACTGCCTGCCAACTGCACAAACGTAAACATGATGAGTTAGTATTGTATTACATTCCTGAAAATGCTTCGTTGCTCTCGTGGTCGCAGCTGCGCGCGAGGTCGTGGGTTCAATTTTCTAGTCGTACAATAATGCTATTGGGTATTTTATATTTCTCTGTCAGTTGTGGACTGATTTTCAAAATTCGTTTTTTATCCGAAAGAATATACTCCCGAGGTGGTCTCATATAAATTTTATTGAAACTGCTACAGCGCTTTGTTGTGTGTGTTTTTTGTACGCCATATATTGGCAAAACATAGTGCACATTTTTTTGACGATGTACTATCTGTAACCATACCTATATTTTACAAAATAAATGATTGATTAATTAATTGATTGATTGCTTTTTGAAAAAGTGAACAAAAACGTAAAATATGTATACATAGATGACGTTTTGGTTTCCTCCAATTACGAGTATGTTTAAATTCCACGTTCCATGTTATTGGGGTTTTGAGTTCAGGGTACACCCCTAACAAAACCCCAATAACATGGAACAACTAAAAACTGAAAAATAAAAAACTTTTTTACAAAAAAAAAACAAACGACATCCAAAAAAGAAAATACACTAAAAATTAAAAAATAACATTAATTTCGGAAGTCAAACACTGACTGCCAAAATGAAAGTTATTTTTTATTTTTTGGAAGTCGGTTGTTTTTTTTTGTAATAAAGTTTTTTTCTATTAGCAATTTATAGTCAGTAACAGTCCGAAGTTTGAAAGTTGGTGGTTCGACGCCCCCGTGCCTCGGAAAGCACGATAGAGTCGTTGGTCCTGTGCTTGATCTCTCCCCGGTTGTGTCGGATTGACGTCCCATCCCGGACCATAAGAAAGAGTGCACCTGTCTGCGCACACGCTTGTTCACTATACTATCTCCTGCGTACTTGGCTAATATCCGTTGAGATTGGCTACCGTGATCGAAATTTGTTCAGAAAGATTATTATTATTATGTGCCTGAAAACGATGGTGACGGAATGTTTTCTTAGAAAATTTATCAAAAAAAGAAATTTTCCTGTAGTTACTTACCAACATCCTTTTTCAGAAATCTGTTCTTAGCTCTCATGTTTTGTCCTTGAAATTTTCGCTATACTTAAACAGGTTTTGCACCAGCCCTAAGTATTGCACTAGTACCTGAGTGACGGTGCTGCCACCGGCGCGCGCGCATAGCCGCCGAACTAATCAGCGCAATCATCTCACCGACTCTATTAATGATCATTTGTCTTGTTTTTTGTCATTACGACCGAGTATATATGTAATTTAGCGAATAATTGAATGTTACAGTAGTTTGTGTCTGCAAACCGTAATTTATGTGATGCAGTAAAAATGGAAATGCAAAATCAGCCAAATTACTCGTACACTCTTTTGTAAAAATAAACGAGAAAATCGACTGAAGTTGTTGGTTGGTTGTTGTATCTGTATATTTTGACCATCTTTGTAGTTTTAGGAAAAAAAAAATAAAAAACATAATTTCTAATGAGATTCTACTCACGATACAATATTCTCCTCAAAATGCCCGCCAGCTTTCACATAAAACGGTTTAAAACAGAAGCGGTATAGCAAGTCGGCCTAATTAATCCATCGGTTAGGGGTCGTTTAGTTAATGAATGAATAAATCGCCGTCAGCCCCCCGCCTCCGCACACCCCACTCCCCCCCGACCAGATAACGTTAATCGGCGGTCTCGATTTATGTACCTTCCGCGCTGAAATACGGCAAATGGTAGTCAACTACGACCACATCTTAAAAAAATTATCCTCACCTAACCTCCAAGCAAAAACAAATCCTAACTCCGCCGAATAAGGTTGGTATTCGCTTATGTGGTGGTCTGGCGATAATTTCTATCGGTCGTGAGCAAATATAGAGAGCAAGCGCAGTGATGTATAGACGGCGCGCGCGCTGCTATCGCCGCGGCGTAAACCGCCCATAGATGAGATAGGTCGCAGACTGTTTCTATGACGTGCGTAATTTACTGTAATACTTAAATACTCAATCAAGCTAGCTCTACCTGAATGATCAGCTACAAGAAAGACAGTAGCAACTCTTTCCGGCTTCCTTTCTGAGATGACAACTTTTGGCAAATCTATGATGTCTCTGGTATTGCAGATGTTCATAAGCGGTGATGGCCATTTACAAGGTGGGCTGTCTTGTTGGGCATCCATCATCGTCCACGTCCACTATTGGACTAAGAGCTCCCCCAAGCGTCAGCTCATCGTCGTTCCCGGTAGGGTACACCGGTTCGGCTGCTGCGCTGCGTGTCGCGGGTTCGATCCCCGCACGGAACAAATATTTGTATGACCTACAGATAGTTGTTCCGGGTCTGGGTGTCTTGTGTATGTGAGTATACATGTTTGTGAACGCACCCACAATACAGAAGTAATTACTAGTGTGGAGGGCAAAGTTTAAAAAAAAGGGTGCTAATAGGGAGTATGCATGATATATTTTTATTTGTTCAATTAAAGACTTATTAACTATAGTGAACAATTATCAAGGAATTTTCAAAACATCATCATCAGCGACGAAGTTATAAAGCTTTATAGTTGAAAAGAGAAGTCCGACGTATTCTTTGACGTCAAAGGACATGACGCCCATACAACTGCCATAGAAAACAGCGTTTTCGAGGGGGGGACAGATATAGTTGTTTAATTTTCGATCAATTTTGATTCTGCTTTCACTGTTCGTACTTTTTAGTATATTTATCGATAAACCGGTTAGATAACAAATATTTTTTTCATGCATATTCCCTATTGCATCCAGCAGACTTCAGTAGCCCTCAACAGGTCACCGGTTCACCTTATGGGAGGCACTCAAACGCTGCGTTTTCCAGTCCGCGTTGGCCATCCAAATACCTTTTTTTTTTCTTTTCGGGAGGAAACCTTCAAAGGGCGCCTGCACTTTTGAGGAAAAGACGGGAGGGATAAAGAGGGTGACGTCACTAAAGCACCCCAGTGATCACCATCAGCACACCCCGTGACCTCTTGAAAGACCACCCCGGGTCTCCCTTTGTACAACGCCTGTTAGAAAGAAAGAAAGAACAGTTTATTTGTAAGAATATAGTACAATATGGTGTTGCTATTGTCATGGTCTCATATATTCTACCATTTCTTTTGCACAAATATTTTCTTGTAGCTAAATTTAAACAATATTTTATAATTCTTTATAGTGCTTAAATTAAAGCATTTTAAGCCATTTGTTAATTTATTGAAAATTCGAATAGACATATAGTACAAATTTATACTATACATTTTGGTGCGTTGGTTTGGGATATGTAATTTATTAGGAAATCTACTAATTCTATTAGTAACAGTTGTGTTTTTAAGAGAGTTGGGTGTTTGTATACAAATAAACAACTTTCATAAATGTACAGACTAGGTAGTGGTAAAATACGGTGTTTTTTTAAATAACGGTATACAACAATCTAAGTACTATGCTCCACTAATTGGCCTCACACACATTTTTTGTGCCCTGAATGCTCTGATCAGATCAACTGAGTTGCCACATATGACTATTCCATAACGCAAAACTGAGGAAACGTTTCCATGATATGCTCTCTACCTGCGTCTGTATGTCCGAATGCATACAACCCTAATCTCTTCAAAGTTAGAGTGAACAGCCTTCTTCTGGGTAAGCTCGCTCCATCGTCGACTTTGTCTCTGTCCCCTCAGACCTAGACTAGAGTCAAGAGCCAAACCATACAAAAAAAAATTGTGCAAAGAGGCACGTCCCAGGAGTGACTTTAAAGGGGTGTTCTCTGAGCCTTGCTGTGCACGGCAGCACGTGATAACTGTGCCATTCTCTCTGTGTCTTTAATATCTGGAATACCTACAAACAATGGTCAGTCATTGATTTGTTGGTGACCAAACTACAAATTAATTTCTTATGATGACATCCATAGGATGACGAGTTTTGAAATCTTTAGTCCAGGCCTCAGACCACGGTTTCAGCTCCATACAATTATTTTATCTGACTGATACGGGCAATAAGCAATACATGAAGCACTTGAACAGCAATAGTCTTTCACCCGAACTCACGGACACTTGAGGTTGAACAAATCAGTATGATTCGCGATACGAGGGCGAGTGATAACGCGTAGTAGGTACTAATGGCTATTCCGTGACGGGGAGCTTATCAATACCTTGACGTACGCGAGACAACGCCCGATTGCGAACATTTCAGGATTTTTTTTAAGTCATTGAAATATATGGAATTATTGGAAAATGTGTTACATAAGTAATTGTGTATCTTCATTTAAATGACTACAGGAAAACTAATATTCTGTGAATATTAAATCCTCCTATATCCTACTATCCTACTAATATTATAAATGTGAAAGTTTGTGAGGATGTATGTTTGTTACTTATTATAAGTAAAACTTCTGATGTGTAAGCAATATTACTGTAAAGTTTCATCAAAATCGATGAAACTACAGTAATAAAATAATATTAATAATAAAAAAATATTCTTTATTTTCAGGCATCTAAGGCCCAAAATAATAAACTAATACATAATATTGGAAAAAAACATAAAATCTATAACTACTTTAGGTCGGCGACGTATTGCGCTGAGTCGTGATGTCATGTAGCCGTCCGCGAAAACACCGAAACACGACACCCGTCGGCCAAAATTCCTCCTTCAAGAAAGTCTCTAGATGTCGAGTCGGTACCCGCACCACAAAAGATTTGAAGTTAATCTTGTGGCGCGACTCCAACCTTTCGACTCTCAGGGTGAACTTGGTCTTCATCTTGATCTACTTTCGTGGAGTGATGCAGACGTGACACGTACAGCTGCGTCAATGGAATAACAGGACGCAGCAGAAAGTTCGGGCCTGTCAATGCGGTACCGCACTGATTGCGACAAGCAGGCTTCTTCTTCTTCACCACTCGAATGAAGCCTTCTTCATCGGCCTGTCCTTGACTTGTTACCACAAGTAACGAGCTTCGAATATAGCTTATACATCAGAATAACACATAGGCTATAATTTATAATGTGGCAAGTACTAATACCACACGGGCGAAGCCGCTGGCAGAAGCTAGTAATATTATAATACCAAAGTTTGGATGGACATATAGATGTTTGTTACTAAATCACGCCAGAAGGCTGAACGGATCTGAATGAAATTTGGCACAGAGAGATTATAGTCTGGAATAGCACATAGACTGGGTAGTACTAATCCCACATTTTACATAAAATTAGGAATTACAAAACAGAAACTTGTTTTTATTTTAACACGGCCTTGTTCCTTGTCGACTACGTAAAGGGAACCTTTGCAACAGTTTTAAGTTAGTTTGGGTGCCAATGTGCTAGTAAGTGACTGAGAGAATAATGACTTTTCTTTTATATGAATGTTTGTATCTCGTCTAAAGTAATACCTATCTTTAAAATAAAAATACGGAGATGCTCTTTACCCTTTAACATCTTTACCTCGCCCCTGGGCACTCAGGGCAGGGAAGGAACAGGGGTGGGTTTTAGTCAGTAAGAGTCTGACACGCCCTGGGAGCTCCACCCTAGAGCGGCCGATGTCATTGGATGATTTCCCACCCCACAAAAAGAAACCATTTAACATCTACGGTACTTTAGAACTAGAACGTACCCTACTCTCTGAAACTACTACCTACTGGTCATAAAAATGCGTACTCACATAACATAAACACTCTAGAATTCTAGATAATACAATAAATCAAAGCAAACTAGCTCATCTGCTTCGCGTATAGTCTTTGTTGTAGGTCGCGTGCGCCCGCGCCGTTACCGCCGCCGCAAATTTATAATGATCGATATTCGCCTCGGACGAATGGACCTTGCTCTGGTTACGCGGGTCGCGGGTTGCTGACTCCGTTCAGGATTCTTTTGTCGTTGAGATTAGCTATTCCTAGATGATTTTGTCTAGGATGTACATTTTAGCAGCTGGCCAGCGCAGGAAAAAAAACCGGCCTAGTGCGAGTCGTTTCGCGCATGAAGGGTTCCGTACCATCGTACAAGATTTTACGCGTCTGGTTGTTGCCACTAGATCGAGAAAAAAAACAAAAAAACACATTCGTGGTAGTACCCTTTAATTTTTAATTTATTTTTATTATTTTTTGTTATAGCGGCAACAGAAATGCACATTCTGTGAAATTTTCAATTGTATGTACGACATCACATCGACATCATCGACAACTGTATGTATATTACGGATCATGAGATACAGCACGCTGACGGACGGACGGACGGAGAGCGGAGGCTTAGTAATAGGGTCCCGTTGGTTACCCTCGGGTACGAAACCCTAAAAAAATCGGGAGCCATATTTCTAAGTTTCGAAAGAATTCTTGTATGGAGTGTGGATGTCACCCTATGTTACCTACCAAGATTGGTGATTATGACAATATAACCTGGCAGATTACATTAGTTCAATACTAGAGCAATGTGACATCTACCAACCCGCACGTGCCCGATCGGTAGATTACAGCCCATTCTCTCTCCTAGAGAGGAGGCCTGAGTCCCAGCAGTGGGCAACTGGGCACATTATAAAGACCGATTATGTTATTCTTATGCTACTAGAGCATTCGAGCTAGAGATTTAGAGCAAACTATCTTTATCTAGCCTGTACAAGTTTACAGTAGGACATAGACCTTTCTAGTAACCAACGTAAATAATTGGTTCTCTGCTACTCTCATCCAGCTGGTGGCTAGTACGAAGATCGTCATTCCACCTACCCTGAAGGCGCCCTGACCTTCGTTTGAGGCTGTCACTGAATCGAAAATTGTTAAGCTGACTAGAATTGTGTGGAAACGAATGCTCGACATGGAACATGGCTGGTAGATACGTCAAACTACATGAATGTTGCCTTATTAAAATTATAACTATATAACCGAAATTGGCACAATAATTATTCCACTTTTTAGACCAGCATTTCGCAAAATTTTCTCTTAGCGCCATTTCCATGGACATGTGAAAGTGGCAGTGTTGCATAAAGGTGTAAAACGTCAAAAACCTACAGTTTGTTACGTTGCGTTGGTAGCTGGCAGCGAGTCGAAACTGCAAGGCGTCCGTGTACTGCTGCTAATCAGTGCGCGGCAATCCTTATGAGATGGTCTAATTATTCGTTAGTAGGGTTGGCAGTACTGATTGTGAGGTCATTGACGAAGATGGTCAACTCAAGGGATAGAATAGAATACTTTATTGAATACCAAACAGTTACACAATTCTTATACACGAACTTAAATCTATGGGTACAATAACGGTCTTATTGCTGACACCGATATCTATCTATCGAGATGATGGTGTTGATGGGATGATCGCAGGTCGTCACTATCTATTGGGCATTTAGTATTGATAAGACTGTCCACCTATTGCTGCCATCTGCTGAATTGACTGGCTGAATGTGACAATACCCTTTACTATTTAATATCAGATAGACTAGCTTGGTTAGCTGATGATTTTTTTGTAATCAGTATGGCGCTGAGCAAAGTCAATTCACAAGCAAGTTCACAAGTTTTTCTAAAATCCCGCCACAAGTCCAACAATTTCCTGGCTGTTGGAGATAACCATATGCGGTCATAACTTCATCATCAAGTGGTCAGTATACCTGTTTGCCATCCTATTACATAAAAAGTCCTCACACTTCATTTACGATAGCGACCAGCGATCGAAGATTGTCATCTCGTCTAGACTTTCAGACCAGAATCTTGGCACCGTCGGCAGCCCTGCATTTGGTGCTATCTCAGCAATCTTTACTTAAGTAAATTAATTTACCTCACCTCATACGATGAGTGAGATCCGACGATAATAATTACATTATTATGAACCGCCAAGTTAATATAGCTAAAATAATATTCAGCGCAATTACTTGAGTACGTCATTAGTGGAGATTGTGTATGGATGAGTGTCATGCAATGTGTACCTACATGCTTGTGCTTGTAGGTAACTATGTTTGTTTTGGTGGACAAAGTCTGTCCAGATTATTTTTTATCATTGATAGTCTTGCATTTGACCATTATCACATCTGCAGGCGTATTCGCTAACTCAGTTGACATCAATTTGATAGGCACTTTGCCGTACATTTCTGCTTTGACTTACAGGAAAACCGTAGTGCCTATTATAATCGATGTCCACCGAGTAATGTACTGCATAGTGCCTATCAAATTGTTGTCCACTGAGTTAGCGAATACACCTGCTGATGGTACGCGATGATGTGTTCGACAATAGATCACGCTTGCCTAAAATTAACCTATTCATTCGCTTTCAGGGAACACAGATGCCGGCAGGGAATTCAACTCTTTAGCTATAGGCACAATGAATGTGTTCCCAAGACGTTTTGTGCGTATATCTGTTCTCTGCAATTGCGGATTCTTCTTTTGGGTAGTTGTCTAGTTGGTTCCTCCACCTTCGTCTTGTCTTGTCGTTGACTGTTGCAAAAAAAAAACTTGCGTAAGCGATTTTGGACAGAAAAATGGTTCTGTATTATTAAGGTTTCATATCCCTATACAAAAGGACAATTCACAATCGATATCAATCGTAAACTCGACCATCTTAAAGTGGACACTCGAGAAAGGCATCGCCCCGTCGCCCTAATGGCTAAGAGCCTAGATCAACACCTCTCGTTAGCCGAAGCAGTGGGGTCAAGGGCTTGATCTTTAGGAGAGCCCTTGAGGGTTCCGCACGCATTGCGTACATATTCACTTTTAGCTTCTAGGAGTGGAGGCTAGAAAAGTCTATATGTACATAGAAAATATTTGAAAATCGAAAATCACCCCAATGCTACATGCTCCTGGGATGAAAAGTATACTATGTGCTATTCCAGACTATAATCTATTTCTGTGCCAAATTTCATCCAGATACATTCCGACGTTTTAGCTTTAAAAAAATCTAGATGATTTTCTCGTCAGGCAAGTCTCAGTAGCAGCCCAAAGGCCAGATTATTGTCCAGTTAATGCCCATAGGTTCTCTCCCCATTTCATAGGATTTCACACGTAGGTTAATTATAACAACGAGAGATAGAAATATGCGTGTACTAAAACACCTCTTCTTTGAGAAGTTGGGGCGTGATGTTATGTGTAAGGTACCATGAAGATTTAAGAATTAAGAAGATGAAGTAATTTAAGCCATCTTGTGAATTTTTCGATATTTGCTCTAAATCACAAGCAATTGAAATACCTATACGGTAATCGTGGAATGTCCAATAGCACACCAGTGAGTGCGATCCGTCGAGTCATGCAGTGAGCCAGTGAGTAGCGAGCCCGAGGCAGTGACACACGCCGCAGAAAGCGTGACCACATGGTACAATTAGCCGTATCTCCCGCGAGGTGTCCGCTGCCATCTTGATAGGCGAGGTGAAATGCTATCGTTTGTATTGCACACAATAGACTTAGGGTGTGCTCATTGGGTTAAACCTTTTGGGTGGAAAGTTCGCAAATATTTACTTTGAAATTATGGCCTCTGTAAATTGTGGTCTTTTCTTCTGTTAGCTGACTGATTATGACCAGGATGGGCACCAGTAACTCTCTGCTCGTTACTCACAACTAAGAAGTGTAAGAACACACACTGTGACTCTAGTGAGTCATCAATAGAGGTACCAATTGAAATTGCTTGATCAAATCTAAAGTCATTCGAATCGGAAACTTTGAATTATCATTATGAGTCACTAAAAGTAAATTACATAGTTGGCAGGATGAGAAAACCGTCTGAAAATTAAAACAATAAGAGGTCTATGGCAAATGCTTCAAAAAATCCTATTACTCTTGGAACATAGGCTTCCTCAGTGAGAGGGAATGTGCCTCACGGCTCACAAAGCCGCTGGCTTTTCCTGGGCGTCTGTACGGACGGCACTTGCCCGCAGAAACTTGCGCAAAGCGCGCGACATGCGGCAGCACCCAGGCGGTCATGTCGGCGGCTCTTTGTGCGGCAAAGCGGGTTTATAAGCCACCGGATGCACTGCGGCTTGCCCAGCGACAAGGCCGGCAGCGCCGACGATACTCTGTGTCCTTTAATCCACCACACGGGCCCAGTGCGGGTTGGTGGATGGCACTTGTCTTCGAATTTTTGGCTCTAGGACATGCCGGTTTCCTCACGATGTGTTCCTTTATCGTTTTGAGAGCAGTAGTGATAAAATAATTTACAAAAAGTAAATTGCCTGCCTGGGTCCGAACCCACGACGTACAACTCGTAAGTCCCGTTACCAATGGGTCTCTATTATCAATACAAATTCCAAAAACATATGCAGCGTCAATTTTATCAAAATAAAACGATATCTCTGTTATCCCATGTGAACAGTGGCTAACCGGAGCCAGCTAGAGTTTACCTTATCGGCTACTTTGTTTACTGCGTCGAGCCGTTACGGAGCTGAGAGCGCCAAAACGACGAGCACTATCGCGCTGCTATGTCTCTTACTTTATCGGTCTATTATAACTTTACGGCTCTTGTTGGGGTAGAAAGACGACTGGGGCTTGACTTTCAGACTACGGTTTTATCGGTTCGACGATTTGATTTTTGAATGATAGAGATCTTTTTGTGAGTCCTCCTTATTAGTAAGTCTCGTCTCGTCTTAGTTAATTAAATTAGAAAATCGTTTTACTTGGTTATGGCGATTTCGGTGGTCTCTCCAGTTCTGAAGCTATAGAGCTAGATGGCGCGCTTCTCCCAGTCTGCTCCGATTTTCGGTATCTCGGTTCACTCGTGCAAAGCGATAGTGAAATAGATCGGACTTTTATACACCGAATTAACACTGGATGAATGAAATGGCGGCAGGTCACCATGACTTTCTTCGACTCCCGCATTCCCTTTAAACTTAAGGGGAAGATTTATAAAACAATGGTCAGATCTGCTGTCTGTATGGTTCAGAATGTTGGGTCACAAAAAGGATGAATGAAAAGCAACTGCATGCAGCTGAGATGAGAATGCTAAGAGCGATATGTAGTGTTAAGCGCATGGATAGAATTAGGAATGAGTATATAAGAAGAAGTCTGAAAGTGGCACCACTGACTGAAAAATTGTGTGGAAATCGGTTGTCGTGGTATGGGACATGTGATGCGGAGGAATGAAGAAAATGTCGTGAAGAAAGTCTTGTGCATGGATGTGGATGGCTATAGGAGTAGGGGAAGGCCACATAAATAATGGATGGACTGTGCGAAAGAAGATATGGGTAAAAAGTGGGTGACTAGGATTACAGAGATGACGACTAATAGAGAAGTATGGAAGAAAAAGAAATGTTGAGACGACCCCAAAAAAATTGGGATATGGGAAGGAGAATGATGATGATGATGGTTAATTTGGTTACGACTGCGCAAGATCATAGATTGATTTAGCGTTGTGAATTGCAAGGTTATACGAAGACTGATAAAAAAAGAGAGAGAGATAATAGACTGACTGACATGAAGACTGAGAAATAATCACGAGAATGTTGTATCGCTCGAACGTCTTCTATCAAAGACACAATTATTATTTTGTACCTCACCTTACATGTAAGAATACAGATCTTTAGAGCCAATCTGGATGACCAAGGTTTCTAGACCATTACATTATCGAATTGCTTCAGAACTTGAAAGCTATAAAACAATTTCAAGATAATAAAGAGAACCAGCATCATGAAATTACTTAGGTACTATAATCATCCTGAGAACACGAACGCTTCTCTAGTGGAATTGCGGCCGCAGAGGGTGACGGTGTCCGTATGGGTTCAAGCGGACCTATCACACTACAGACCTGGCTGGGGGAGCATGACAAAATGCGCAAGCACTCCTGCGCCCTGGCTAAAGGCAGCTGCAGAAAACCGCGAGATAAGGCCATGACAATAAGGAGGATTTCCACAATTAAAAAAAAAAGGTACTGCAATTATACAAGCCCTAATAACTCCACCATTTACCGCTTCCAAGTGTTTAATCTCGCAAAAAGCAGTGCAAAAAACCTCCAACGCATCTTAAACACTAATTAAACTATTTATGAGCACAGCACTCAGTTCAGGGAGCATATCGCGATATCCTGTTATTACCTTCTGACGCAGTTCCGGTCGGCAGGCGCGAGTTACTCGATGGAGTGCATCATCAGTTTTTGTGGGCATGCTAATTACTGCATGCTATGTTATTCCTCTGCTGGTACTGTTATGGGCGGGTCGCTGGTGAATGAGAGCGTGCGCGCTTTCTGTTGGGTTGGCTATTCATCTTAGATATTGGTTGGTATGAGTGATGATTTAGCTTGATTGATTGGCAGATGAGTCAATGTTAATTGTGAAAGTGTAAAAAAACAACTCAGTATAGATTTCGTGGCATGATGCTTTGTACCTCGATTATCTTTCAATATTTCCAAGAATTTAGCAGCATTATAAATCAATCATGAGTAAATTAAATCGCATTGGATTGGGTTTCATGTTAAACGAATTTGACTGTCATAAACACAGAGTAACATTCATTCATTGTGCGCACAGTCTGTGTTTCCTGATAGCTACAACTTGGGAGTCTTTAAGTCAAGAGGGAATAGGTTACTTCTAGGCAAGCGTGCTCCATCTTCGACCACATACTCGCTTACCATCAGGTGAGATGGTGGGAAAACGCGTGCCTATATATAAAAAAAGTAACATTTGGCCTAATCTGAAATTAATAAGTTGTAATAACAAGTACCTACTCGCAGAGAACCATCACATCGTGCGCTGGTCAATACAGGGTGTAACGGAAAGGTGTGGTCATATTTTAGGAACTGTATCTGCCCATCAATATGAACAACTTTCTTCAAGAAAACGTGAGGAATTTCAAAAAAATTTTTTTTAGCCCCATACAAATATTGATCAGCTGATGATAAGTTTGTATGGAAAATCCAATTTTTTTTTTGAGAAAATTATTTTTTCTTAGACAAAGTTGTTCATATCCATGGGCAGAACTGGTTCTTAAAATATGACCACACCTTTCCGTTACACCCTGTATATCTGCAATCCATGACTCGGTTTCCCCACTGCTGGGCGCCACGCGAACCCAGTGTGGGTTGGTGGATGGCAATGTCTTCAATTTTTTCTAAGACAGGCCGGTTTCCTCACGATAATTTCCTTCATCGTTTGGAGAGCAGTGATGATGAAATAACATGATGATGTAACAAACATTCAGCGCCATCTAGTGTAACTTATCAGCACTACAACTACGTAAAAAAAAAAATCCTCAACTTAGGGTTGTCGCATGTTATTTAATTGTAACGTGTAACATAAGTTAAGTTGCCAATAAATTATCATCAAGTTCAAGTTGGGCTTTAATTTCACAAACCCTACATTACTCAAAAAGTAAAGCGCCTGCCAGGGTTTGAACCCACTTTGTCGCGGATAAACTCGAAACAGAGTTCCCGCGCCCCTGGGCACTCAGGCAACTGAAGAAACAGGGGTGGGTTTTAGTCAGAAAAGTCTGACACGCCCTCCCGCTCCACTCAGAGCGGTAGAAGTCATTGGATGATTTCCCAAAACCACAAGAAAAAAAGGGTTTGAACCCACGACGTACAACTCGTAAGACGGGGCTATTACCACTGGGCCACTTTTAAACAATATACTCTGGTATTTATTCCTTAGTAAATTGTATACGCGACACAAGCCCTATGCCATCATTCTCCTAGCCTTTCTCCAGCTATGTGTTCCTTTGCACTCTAACGATCTCGGTAATGCTAAGCAGCCACATTGTTACTGCCCGGAATGCTAACTGATTAGAAATTGGTTCAATCTGCAGGCGACCACAAGACATGGGGTTTTCCGCCAGGAAATTCTTGAGTCCGATACATGGTAGTAGGTTTCAACTTAATCTTTATTATGGTGTGTTGCTTATCAGTGGTATTGTCATTAGCTCCTGGTATTGATAGGGAAATATCTGTGTTGGCAATAGCTAGAGTTAATAATAATATGAGGTTTATTTAGACAGATTCTAAAGATAGAATAGAATAAACTTTATTGTACTTACACCAAAAAGTTACACAACTTTAAACACATCTGTGGGTACTTGTACAATGACGGTCTTATCGCTGTAAGATTTACCCCCGATCTGAATTAAGCATTTTTCAAACTCTACTTAAGTTTGAAATCATGTCAAACTTTGGCATTTAAGCACGGTTTGACAGGTTCCTAACTCCAAATAGCCAATTCAGAAATCGGCCCTTATGTTCTGATGTTTTTCTGCTAAGAGACAAGTCTTTTATCCGAAAACACGCATATACAGGGTGTAACGGAAAGGTGTGGTCATACTTTAAGAACCGGTTCTGCCCATGGAAATGAACAAATTTCTCTAAGAAAAATAAAATTCCCAAAAACAAAATTGGACTTTCCATACAAAGTTATCATCAGCTGATTAATACTCGTATTCATTTTTTTTTTAAATTTCTTCTTGTTATCTAAAAGAAAGTAGTTCATATCGATGGGCAGATGCAGTTCTGAAAATATGAACACACCTTTCCGACACCTGTATACCTATTGAACTATTTTCTATACTATCTATAGGTTGTAACGCAAATGGGTGGTTACCCGTCTGGGCAGAACTATACAAATGAACAACTTTTTCAAGAAAGTCATAGTCAATTCCGACAACAAAATTGGACCTCCCATACTAATTTTCATCATCATCATCATCATCAGCCTTTTAGTCTCCCCACTGTTGAGGCACAGGCCTCCTCTCTGTGAGAGGGTGTGTGCCGTAATCCACCACATGGGCCCAATGTGGGTTGGTGGATGTCACATGAAAAAATTCTAATTCTAATTTTAATTCTAATTTTCTTTTCTATTTTCTAATTTCTTTTTTTTTTAATTTTAATTCTAATTTTTGGTTCCAGGACATGCCGGTTTCCTCACGATATTTTCCTTCACCCTTTTGAGAGCAGTAGTGATGAAATAATTTACACAAAGTAAAGCGCCTGCCTGGGTTTCAACTCACGACCTACAACTTGTAAGTCGCGGCCGTTACCACAGGGCCACCACTGCTCAAACTAATTTTGATCAGCTGCTGATAACTTTGTACAGAAAGTCCATTTTATTTTGAGTATTGACTATGACTTTGGGGTATCGTATTACCCAGTAACTGGGGTATGGAGGTCAGATAGGCAGTCGCTCCATGTAAAATACTGGTATTCAGCTGCATCCGGTTAGACTGGAAGCCGACCCCAAGATAGTTGCTACTTGTCTTGTTGGCTGCGGTAAGTCTTTCAAACACACCCACCACCCTGTTCTTTTTAGGGAATTTTCTTCTCTGAGCGGAAATTACATCGCCAAACAAAAAATCGTTTACGCTCTCATTGAAAAAACTATCAAAACAAAAATACGAAGTCCGATTCCCGACATAATAACGAATGCCGAACTGAATTTACGATGCGCTAACCGTCTTGATAGTCGCTGAGTAAAAGCTTGCATTCCTAGTGTTGCGCCGCGACAATGCGACTGTCATCGGTCGATATATTACACCCGCTACCGGCTCGGCACGCGGCTAATATTTTATATGGGCGGTCTTCATTGCGATCGGGACCTGTTGATCTAGGGATGGGATAGTGTCGATAGTTTTTTATTTCGAGGATTTTTTTTAATGTTTTGTCGATGAGAGATGAGATGATGTTTAATGATAATTATGAAATGAAATTATGATATAACTATGAAATTTTGCAAGTTAGTTGTAAATAACACTTTTACACGTCAATTTTTTCGTCAATTTAAACTAGGTGAGGCCGGTGCTTCCTAGCTTACTACCCTGAGAAGAAACACCAATTTGATAGAGACTATAATAAACTCAGATTTTGATAGGGAGGCGTAGTATTTCTGTTGTGATACAATTTAAGCTTAGTACGTTGTACTTTTACAGATCAATAAGCTCTTGCCTGAAAATAATGAATTGATTAAAATTTTTATAAACCGAATTCCAGATGAAGGATTCAAGGCCTTTTTTTACATTCTCTGAGTGAAGCATTTTGTTACTTACAACTTACCGGGTTTTTCTGATAACAAAATGAAATAATTACTTTAAGAATAAACATTTTAAGAATATTGTTAAAACAATATTCTTAAAATGGTGGTGATTAGACGATGCACACAACCAATGGTGATCGTTGTATATGACGGCAATTGATAAATTTTAGTTTCCTACGAAATTCTTCGAGTGGGATCTAGAGAGTGTTTCGCAATTGGGGAGCGGCTCTTGTCCTTCAAATCAAGATCATCACATTCCTTTTATTCTCTTGATCATACCCGCAGCAGTCAACATCTAATAACTTATCGATACGCATCCTCCCCAGCCCTACCGCTCGAGTGAAAGAGGCGTGCACTGGTTGCTCTCATTAATCTTTCATTTCTTCGTTATATTATTAGAGGAACGGGTTTGCACGGATGCTGCGGGGCGGGGGGGTGCGGGTAGCGGGATGAAGGGGGCAGGGCGTGAACCCGAGTGAACCCGCAGTAGCACCTGCCGCGTCGCCCGCGTCCGGTCGGCTCCGAGCAGCACTAAGGTTGCCAGGGGAACATTCTGATCAAGTAAATTGACAGGATTCCCAGGTTATGATCTGAGGTTGCATGGTTTTTTTTAGCGGGACGTGTCCAGGAAGTGTGGGAATGTGACGGGAAGGACTTTGCGTGGTGGTCGTTTTTGCCATTTAGGTGATTAGAATTCAAGAATTCTATACAATAATAAGTAAGTTCTAATGGTTCCTCAAAAAGATACTAAATTGAAAAAATAATTAAAGGAGTATTCCTCCTACGAGAGCTTTAGAGTTGTCGCAAAGCTTTTCCGGTTCATAGAGAGTTGCCAATTTTGAGAATTTTTAATGCTTAGGAACTTGAATATACCTTAGTTAAGAACCAACATATCTAATTATAATATATTCATGTGTACAACTGGAACCGACTTTGGTAATTTAATTAAATCCATTAGAGTCTGACTTAGTCAATGACAGACAGAATAATGAACTCGGCCTTTAGATATAATTTCACATTTGATTTATACAGCGGTCATTAAAACTAGACCATTGCATAATAGAGATCTGATCGACTTAGATAGTTCTGTATACAAAGGATGATGAGCAACTGAAGGAAAATGAAAGTTTTCTTCAAAGTCTCGTTCAGATTTTCATATTTAGAGGTATGCGGAGCAGGGTGCAAAGTCCCGCAAATTTCTATTGAAAAGGAGGATCCTCCGACCAGATGGGTGTTGTGTCTGGTCCGGGCTAGTGCCCGATGGTTAATTTCGGACTGTTGTACGAATATCGCTCGTTTGGAGAAACATCGACGTAAATGTATTTTTTCCCAATAATTAGTTAAATATGAATAAGCAGTAAAACAGTGTATTTACCAAGACCTCGAATCAATTTATGCTAATTCGCAAAGATCTCGCGGAAACAGCAACGTATAAGTCAGTAACATATTATGTATAACATATATATTTAGTATAACATATTATGTTCAAATCGAACGGACAACTATGCACGCGCGATGCGGGATTTGTTTTTTTATAGTTCGTACGTGGTGTCATAGATGTCGCTATATTAGTTCGGAAAGCACGCTAAGCTTTTGATTCTGGCTGTCATTTAGACTGTTGAAGTTTAAAATTCGTAACAAGTACGGTAGTTAGAAGCCGGGAAATATGACACCGGTCTTTTTTTTTTTTTTTGGGGGGTGGGAAATCATCTCATGTCTTCTTCCGCTCTAGGGTGGAGCGGAAGGGCGTGTCAGACTCTTACTGACTAAAACCCACCCCTGTTCCTCCCTGCCCTACGTGCCCGGGGGCGAGGTAACTCTTTCGAATTTATCCTCCACCCCCAGGCAGGCATTGGCCGTGGCAGGCCCCGTCCTATGCTGACAACTCTTTGAGGCGCGCGTGGAACACTACGCGCCGTCGACTCTCGGGCCTGGTGCTGATCGGACGGCGAGTTACCCGCTACTCGCCGCCCGCAGGCCCGGGTCTACGGTGGCCGGAGATCGTCTCGCAGCCCCTGGCGTCTCCTGCGACGGCTGCTGCTGAGGGCGCTAGGGCGACTCTGCCTCTGTTGAGTCTCCCTAACGTGTGCTGCCTCCCTCTTCGCGAGCATTACTGCTTCGCAGAAGGAGGAGACGGCCCCCCATTCCCTCTCGCTCCGTACCATGGCCTGAACCAGGGCACGGCGCGAGAGGTCGCTGCCGCCTATCGCATCCACGAGGACACGGCGGTGTTCTGCCCAGGCGGGGCAAACTTCCACCGTATGCTCCACCGTGTCCTCTGGGACATGACACCGGTCTTGCCAAGGAGTTTCGTGTTATCATGTATTTATCGCTCCACGTAAAATACTGGTATTCAGCTGCATTCGGTTAATCTGGAAGTCGACCATGGTTGAGAAAAGGCTAGGTAGATTGGTTGACTTACGAGTACCTATATGACTTAAAAGGTCAGATAAGTCGAAATAATACAAGGAAAACACCTCATCCACAAGGGACTTTTTCAAGTCGACCAGCTTTCTTATAGAGATCTTCCTCGCATATCTAAAGAGTACTGCTAAAAAAAAATTAAAAAAATGTATTTATATTTATTTATTTAACAATTTATGTACACAAAGAGACAAGTTATAAATAAACAACATAATAAATATGAGTACAAAGGTACTGCTTATTTCTAAAGAAATTTCTGCCAGCAGACCTGCGAAAGGAGAAGTGAAAAAGAAATGAAGAATGTAGTCTTAAACTCTTTTAGAGTTCTTTATCTTATAATTTGCAAAAGAGGCCTATTTTATTTTTTATTTTTACAAATTACAATATTCTAGGTCTAAAAATATTAATTTGTTAAAAGCTAAATAAAAAAATGGTCATTTTTAAACGCTGTGACCCCTAAACTAGGTGTAAGTTCCTGTGACTTGGGAGTCAGTAAAGTAATCAATTAAACTAAAGTTTCACTACGCAATTTAGAAAAAACTTATGAAGAAAATAAAAAATCATTCTGCCTAGCCCTTTCCCAACAATCTTGGGGTCGCCTACTAACCGGATGCAGCTGAATACCAGTATTTTACATGGAGCGACTGCCTATCTGACCTTCATAACCCAGTTACTGGGTAATACGATACCCCTTGGTAAGACTGGTTGTCAGTCTTTAGGGTTTTTGGCGACCCGTAAAGACTTATGAAGAAAATAATAAGCCTTTAATAATTCTTACGTGCCATCCCTAACCCAAGTTTCGAGGTCGTAAAAGGTGAGTTTTTAATGGCTGTCACAATATGTAATCGTATTGAGAGATAACGTTAAAGGTACATGGCCTCTCATTTCGGCTGTCCGAGTGTCCGTCCACTGGCGTATTAAACTCTGGATTATACCAGCTGTACTGACAGGTTGAGGTTGACAGATGTTTTTATACTGTTATATTTATTCAAATGTGTGGCCGGACACTGAGAGAAGCAACCTCTTCGCATTTCGCAATATTGAATTTTATCTTGGTTTTATAGACTCGTCCTATACCCAACTAAAGACCCGCCCATGCTTTATATGGGTGCAAATTATTTACACGAACCTTTATCGTTTATCGCTCTTATTACTAGTGAAAACCATATCATAATCCGTTTTGTGGTTTAGAAGAAGTATGCGGAGATACAGACAGACGCAGACAGCAACATTATTTTATACTGTTTAGAGAAGAAGAGAAGATGTGAGTGCGGTGCCACTGTTTAGAGCTTGACACACATCATGCTGGAGTGCCCTAAGTCATCCACCTTTCTTTTTTTTTTTGGCGGAGTGGGAAATCATCCAATGACATATCTCGCTCTGGGTGGAGCGGGAGGGCGTGTCAAACTCTTAGTGAAACCCACCCCTGTTCCTTCCCTGCCTGAGTACCCAGGGGTGCGGTAACTCTGTTAATAATTTATCCGCTACCCCTAGCGCCCACCTGCACATTAGAGTACCTACCTAACGCCATTGTCGCTGTTATTAAATATGCGTATCTGTTGAACCCAAAATCAAAAAGTTATTTATCATAAAAAACGAGAGCCTTTCTTAACATGTTCTTCTAACTGTGATGCTTTATGATATGAAACATTTTCCAGTAAGCAAAGTGATAGCGGGGGTGATTGCCGTGGTTGCGCCGGACCGGAAGTACAGGGCGGTAGAGAAGACTATTTTTCGAACGAAGACTCTACGAAGACTTCCATACCCCATACAATGGGATAGACGGAAAAAAATAAATCATCTCCACTTTTTATTTTACCACTTTTTCGGTGTGAACCCTATTTTTTCTTTATCGTAAACCTCTTTAGGGGTTTAGAACAAAACAACTTTTACTATGGGACCAAACCCTTTTTTTTCAGGGTGGGAAATCATCCAGTGACATCTCCCGCTCTGGGTGGAGCGGGAGGGCGTGTCAGATTCTTACTGACTAAAACCCACCCCTGTTCCTTCCTTGCCTGAGTGCTCAGGGGAGATCGCGAAAAAAAAAACAGCTGTTCAGTACATTTATGTGCGAATAACTCGACAAAATGTACTGAACAACAGAATATATTTTACGTGATTTCGGGGTTGGTCCCGTAGTAAAACTTGTTCGTTAGGATGATTACAATGACCCCTGGAGAGGTTTTGTATAATGTAAAAATAGGCTGTACAATATAAATACACGTGTAAAATTACAGCTTCCTTGTACCAACAGTTTCTAAGTTTAACCGTGGATGGACAGAGCAAAACTATAAGGGCTCCTTGTTAGGACACCGGATCCCTGAAAATTATTATTTTATCAATCCAATGAGTATGGACTGTAATCACAAGCTATCATTGCAAACACAGCCTAACATCATATTTAAGTGAGAAAGTCCTGTCTTTCGGGTAATTTACTAAATACAATGCTACGAAACTAGACAGAATAATAATTGAATGTGATACTTAGGACCCGGATACTCAAACAGAACAAGTAGTAACAATGGTAGTGTGTTGATTTCCTATGATTAGTGCTTAGGAGCTGCTCGTAAAATTCTCAAGGTAAAGTCTAAAGCCCGGGGCTAGTTTGCTGGAAATGTATGCGTGAAAACGTTAGCTTATTCTGACCTTGATTTTGAGTGTTGGGCCGGACAAACATAGAATGTTTATGGGTTTGGCTTTTTTATCGGCGGGCAACCTTCAAAAGGCCTGGACGTTTGGGAGAAAAGGTCAGAGAGTGTGCAATTTTTACCCTTACTAAAACCACCCCGGTGATCACTATCAGTACATGGAACCGTGACTTCTTAAAAGACCATTCCGGACAACCCCTCTGTACTTAGCTTAGCATGGCCATGTACATGGCCATGCTAAGCCTACACCCACGCTTAACCAAAAAAGTGCTCAGTCTCAGTAGAGCCAACCTCAGAATAATAATAGGGACAATGATGGGCCATTGCCTCTTGAACATACATTTTTTCAACCTAGGCGCCACGGACAGCCCTCTCTGTAGAGGCTGCTTTGACGCTAAGGAATCAGTCGCTCACGTCATCCTGGAATGCGAGGCCGTGGCTACCCAACATGCACAAATCCTCGGCACAGTGAAGCCTGTGAAGCTCCCAGGAAGCTTCTGTGCTTCTGGGCGGAGTTAGGCTGGCTATGTTAGCCAGGAACCCCTGCGCACAACGGACCAAATGAGAGTCTAAGTACGGACAACGGAGTCCCTATACTATACCCCTCTGCACAACGCCTGCTACACACTGTGGCACATCACTGAGGAGACTGTAAAGAGGTCTCCCCACAGTGCCACCGTCTTCTCTAGGGTCACTCAGTGGGCGTACAGAGTCCCCAAACTAAGAGCCCTCGACCCCGGAGACTTAGGCTACCTAGGCTAATAGGTATATGGAAGAGATGATAGATGGTTATTCGGCATTTATTAACAATCAGAGAGGAGTTCTCTCCTCCAGCAATAGGACTATCTTTGAGAGGTAGGCTATAATCCAACACGAGAACTCAGTGCGTGTTGGTGATTGTCATAAGTCTTCGAATATATGGACGTGCCGGTTTCCTCACGATGGTTTCCTTCACCGTTTTAAGAGCAGTTGTGATTGTGATAGCCCATAGTTAAGTACCCGGCTGGGTTCTAACCCTGGACCTGCAACTTGTCCTCCACAGCTGTTACCATTGGGCCACTACTGCTCTAATAGTATCAGGCAGTCAGAATCAGGAAGTCAATATTGGAAGAATGTGTTTCATTCTTGAATGACGATGTAATATCGTTGTTTAGTATTATATGATGCCTAATTGTATCGCCTATTGTGCCTTATTATAATGTATGCCTATTGTAAATGTATTATATATTGTTGTTGTTCTGTTGTTGCAATTTGATGTCCTGCTAATTTATTAGCACTACACCGCAGACTACTCCCTTTTGATTTTTGACCCTTCTGACTTTTGACCCTGTGAGGCACCGGGCGCAACAAACGTCAATTCGTCTAAATCCGTCAGGCGCCGCGGGCAGTCCCCGCATTTGACATTTTTACGTATTAAAACTTAAAAAAAAAATACCCTGAATGCATATTTTTCGTCCTTTTCTCGCACTGCCTTTTTAGTAAAAGATAGCGATTCTCTAATTTTAATTTAGTTATTCACCAATAGCCAAGACAATCTTAATAAGGACCGCGAAATGACCCATAGCCGTTGCTTTCAATAAACATTATAATCTTTAAGTACAATGCTGATTTACTTTGTGTGTTCCGTTTTCTGAAAGTCGGGTAGAGTGCGAAATCGTTAAGCAATGGTCATTATAATTCAAGCGCTATCCGGTAAGGGTGACCATGTGGACGGCCAATCAATATACACCGTGTAAGTCACATAAACGCACATTCGTGTACTAGTGATTCAATACATGATTGTGGACCCCTGGCGATGGAATTTTTCGTCGGCGTTTTCCCTCAATTATTTTTATTTTTCTGATTTATTTTTTACTTTAGACTGTTCAAAATCGTTATTCCTATCCAACCCAATGAGTGATTTAATTATAAAAGTAATTAAAATGCTAATTGCACTAAAAACGTTTCGCTATAGTTCATTCACGTCGCCAGCCTAATACCTACATACCTACGGGCGGCGCGGCGCGCTCGGCCAGCGAGATCGCATTATTTACAATACATTACGCGCTCAAAAATGATAATTTCTGTAACCTATCATTACCGAGATTAATGTCTGTCATAATTTTGTTAGTGGCATTAGGTGTAACCTTTTCGCGAAGTTTGCGGTATCTTGTACAGCCTGTATATTCTAGGGACATTAAGACAGAGCATATAGAGGGATGAGATAAGCAAAGGAAGATTATATTGCTTAACCTACTATCCTACTAATATTATAAATGCTAAAATTTCGATGGATGTTTGTTACTCAATCATGCCGGAATGGCAGAACGGATCTGAATAAAATTAGGCACAGATGTAGATAAAATAATCTTGAATAGGCCATAATTTATATTGGAAGGTAAGTACTAATTCAACATGGGCGAAGCTGCTGGCGGAAGCTAGTGTTACTTATTAATAATATAAAATTAATATGCTAGGAATACAGGAAGGCATTGGCAGGCCCGCCACAAGATGGACCGATGACCTGTTGAGGGTCACGGGAATCCGATGGATGCGAGACGCACAGGACCGGTCGTTGTGGCCACACTTGGGGGAGATCTATGTTGAGCAGTGGACGTCTTTCGGCTGGAATGATGATGATGCAAGGAATCTGCCGAGATTCGACATTTAATTCGACATTTGCATATCGCTACAAGTATTTTAAGTTTTTCGCGGGTAAATCTGTTAGGTCTGGTAATCTCGAACTCGGGTCTTATAATGCATCTTATTTTGGCCTCAAAGACTGATGGAATAAGAAGAACGAAATTATATGTTGGTCGATAGATAGACTTTGACTTGAAAAAAATATCAGTCCTTTGAAAATTCAGCCTGTCTTACTATCTTAACTGTCTTAAAATACTAAAAAAGTAAATAAAACGACTATTACACACATAGACAAACGAGACAGTCAGTTTTTAGGTTTCTATAAAAAAATTCACAACCTTTATTACAAAAACGCTAGTTTTGGTTAAGCGAATATTCGGCCAGTTTTTAGCCGAAACCGAAAGAAACTCCAGCCGAAACCAGTTTTTGTTGCCGAATGTGGCCAAAAAAGAACCTTTCGGTCAAACACTAATTTCTATTCAATGTTTCTAATGATCTCAAATTGTGCAGCTGGCTCAGCTCCGTAGTCTTCAAATTTCAAGTGAATTTAAAACCAGCCTAAAATATTAATTTTCCTATCAGATAGTTGCTCCTAAAACGTTTCAACATAGACCAGAACACCAGAACACACAGGTACACCCCACAGCAGTATCGTAAGTGTTGAAGCGCTCACCAATTACCAAGTGTGAAGGCTCTGCTGATGATAATTGAATATATGCTTTATGCAGCCGCGAGCCAACACACCGGGCCTTGCCGCCAGCCGAGCTATGAATACGCCTACCCTTTACACAATATGTCAAATCGATTGGGGGATCAATTTATTAAGTATTTATTTTCTGTGGCTGCTATTCTAGAATTTAAGTTTATTATTGTTGTTTATTATGTGTGGCCAGTGTCGAGTTGGGTTCGAATGATTTGTCACTGTGGACTAATGTGAAAAGTTGGCTAACTTTTTCTATCGGTGTGTTTTTTTTACGGTTAGCATTGTGGGATCACTCATATCACCCAATCCGAAGGAATTCAGAGATCTCTTGTAAAATAAATAGTTTTAAAATAGCGTTTTAATTATAAAGTTCAGTACCTAAATAAAGAGATAGATAGAATATCACAATAAATCGTTATTGTACACCAAAACAGTTACACAACTCAACATTAACTTAAATCTATGGGTACAATGGCGGTCTTATCGCTGACAGCGATATCTACCAGAAAACCTTTGGATGGGCTGAAAGAACTTAAAATAAATAGGGGGTGGTCTGTGGTGTACTGACACAGATATAAAATTATATAGCTATTGAAGAGGGTCCTATACCTACTAAGTTTGTTGCGAAACGAGAGACAAAAAAGTACAGTTCTTAAATGATTATAGGTAAATAACGACGTCGCTTCCAGTTTCTATGCTTGGGGCTACAAATTCGAATCCATACCGTTCCAAACATTAGCACATATCATTTTGTAATTAATGACAATCTGCTTCGTACATTATTATCTATGCGTAACGGTACATAAACCATTATTTCTCAAAGAAAACCAATTCATAACCATTCTAGTTAGAAACAATAAAGAGATCTAATAAAATAATACGGTTATCGTGAAAGCGACGGAGCGGCGCGGCGCGTGCGCAGCGCTAACAATTGCATGCACAAACAACCTTTGCACCGAGAAGAAAGCCTTTATTGGACGCAATAATTAGTTTTATTGTTACCTTGTTTGTTTGTAGACTGCTTTATTTTTATACTGTGATTTATTATTTGTTATAGTGCATTCAATTACGGTGGAATATTTTACACTAAACCATCTTAATGTATTATACAGATAGGTCAGTAGTGAAGGCTGATTTTAAAACATAGTTACTCCTTCATACAGGTTATTACAGTAACCTAGTTAGGAGATCAGAACTGTACCCACTAAAATTGTAGCAAATCTGTAATTTTACGATGTATAAACCAAATACCCATGTACTGCAATACTTATAATGATCAATAAAGATTTAAAAAAAAAAAAAAAAAAACATAGTTAGCCTTCACTACTGATCTGATATATCCTGCTGATCGAAAATGTGGTCATCTAAATTGTAGAGGTAAAATAGTTTATCGATTTGTTAGATTGTAGGAGATATTTTCTAGTAAGTAGAAAACAGTATTTTCTGGTAAGTTTACGAAGTTCTTTCACTGGCACTAATTAAACTACAGCTGAGTGCCATTGGCTACTTTTAATCCCAATAAACTGCTCGATTAGTGTGGAATAGGCCACGGAAAAAAAGCCGCGGAAAAGCTTAGCGTTGTGGAAACTGTTCCATAATTATAATGATAAATCAGATTGCATCAAATATGACTACCACTTGGACCTCTGGTTACCCTGTCTGGGAAACAGAGCGTGATGATATGATCCGTTGCTTGCTTTGTGCATGTACAGAAATGATAACATCTTGGTAGCACTAATAACAAGCCTATAATGACTTGGTTTTTGACAGTAGATCATTTTGCGAATGAGTGATTGGGCGAAACTGTAGCAATAATTTATTCTTAACTAGCTGTGCCCGCGACTTCGTTCGCGTGGTTGTCGAGAACAAAACAACGTCGTTTAGATAAGAGTATATCACCTTTTTGATGATTTAGATAAGAGTCCTGACTTTGGTATAGTTGATTACGTTAATGCTTCTCTATATACTATGTTAGCGGTGGAATTACCCGGAGCATATACAAAAAGGTTGTTTGGGTTGCTAACACGTGATAGAGAAACATAGAGTTGGCCGTGTGAAAAACAATCAAAAGTAAGGTCTACACCCGCAACGGATAACGTCTGGCCTTGGGCTTTATTAATAGTCATAGCGTAACAGAGGCTTACAGGAAATTGCACACGTTTGAAAGTAAACGGAAAATTATTGGGGATAATGGGTATCCTGGGAATGAAAACAACATCACCGGAGCCGCAACCTGTTAAGATTTCGGCTTCGATGACATTTCGTTGGAGATTTGTTACTCTCAACCGAGTTCCATTGCATAGTTTTGGTGGGCTTAAATTTCTGAGTAGAATGATTGGTACTCCGACTTTTAAATAAATTTTGTGTGCTGGAAGACCTGGTGTATTTAGAGAGTCTAAAAACTCTACTGGATAGTGGGTGGCATCTCCTTCTTCTAAAACCGTGTTAATAGATAAATATTCCCTACTTTCTCCAGAAACATGTACCAATATTTGAGAATTTATTGCTGCTGCTTGGTCGTTGCGAGGTGCCAAAATAGCTCGTTGGCATAGCCAAGCAGCGTCATGGTTCGAGATCTCTGATGGATCTCCGTATACAGAGGAAATGAGTTCCTGCTGTGAGGCAACAGAAGAACACAGGCTTTCGACTAAAGTTACTTTACCTCCTTCTTGAGTCGGGTATGTGCCGTTACCAATTTGAAGTAGTAAATTTGAGAAAACCTGCGCGTTTGCGTCACCTCCCAAATATGCTCGCATATTAAAGCTCAAATTAGTTAATATGACACTACGCCATAAAATAGAGCTCTTTAAACAGGCACCTATTTCATCGGCCCTCGTTCCTCTGGGTATTATAGGGAGTGTCTGCCTGAAGTCTCCACAGAATAGCACCGTTAAGCCTCCCATCGGTCGGTCATTTTGTCTTATATCTCGCAACGTTCTATCTACAGCTTCCACAGCTTTACGATTTGCCATCGTACACTCGTCCCAAACGATAAGGGCGCAATCGCGTAAAACCCTTGCTTTATCACTATTGCGAGACACGTTGCAAACAGGGTTTTCTGTGCGGTCCAAGTCGATTGGTATTTTAAATGTTGTATGTGCAGTTTTTCCTCCTGGTAATAAAGTGGCAGCTATTCCTGAGGAAGCGACGGCAAGGGCAATTTTGTTTTGGCTCCTTATTTGAGCCAAGATAACTTTAGTGAGGAAAGTTTTACCTGTTCCACCAGGTGCATCTAAAAACAGCATTTCTCCTAATGAATGTTCTACACTACAGCATACTCTATCAAAGATTTGACGTTGTTCTGTCGTCAAATTTGAACAGCCATTTCGCAATATTTCTGCTAACTCTTCGGGGTTGTAATTTATTTCAGATGTATACTCCCTATTAATTCGTTCCCCACCAACTGTCGGTGTCGGCAAGCCGTATTGACTGAGGGGGTTCCCTCCTATACTTGTAACTATATCTTGTATAGCCAGCAAAGCCCTATTATGGCAGCTTTCACGTACTTGGTCAGAAGTTTCACTATTTATATTTTGCTGTCTCAAAAAATCTTCGGCAAACGCGTCTTTATATTTTTGCCACAACTGCCCAGCGTCCGATAGGCCACAAAATGTCAACAAAATGGCAAATAAATGGCGCAAACGATGTGGACTATCACTGACGCATGCTTCGGCTAAAGCATCATCCCAATGCTGATCGCCATCTAATAAATGCCGTGCGCGGCAAGCAGCTTGAAATGTGGGATATTCTATATCGTCCACTTTGCGGAGCTCAGCAAAAGAAGTAGGTCCTCGCACTGTGTGAAGAAGAAGGCGTAAATAATAACACTCTGCATTATTTGGGTGCACCGTGTATACTCTTCCAATCACGTGTTCTTTAAAAATGCCGGACTCGCCTTCTACAGCAGTTCCACGTCTCCTGCGATTAAAAACACCTTGCTGCTTGTTATAAGTATAATAATGTGGCACTTCATTGTACAACAGAGACTTAGCGAAATTGTCTCTTTCGCAAAGGCGAAAGAATGCGAGCAAGGTGGTTTGTCTTGGGTTGTTCATTCTTTCTGCCACATTTTCTGGCTGAAAGTAAACTCGCTGCCCGCCTTCCAGGTGCACGTCAAGATGGATGACTGGCGGATACCTTTCATGAATAGGGAAACTCAAAATGCGCCAAACTGCCTCCGAAGAGCTTATGTATCGGCCAGATTGATACCTTGTCACTTCATCAAATTGGTTGTTATTTCTTAGTGCTATCATGGCTTGATCACTACCTTTATTAACATATTTACATATATATTTTATAGATTCGACGCTATTACAAATTTCAACATTAATGTGTGCTTGAAAAGCGTTTGACAAAACTGGAGAATACGGTACCACCCAACTATTATTTAGAATTATTTCTTGTCCACGGAATCTGACAGTAGCTGTGAAACCACCTTGTGACGGTGATCTTCGCCGGTATTGCGGATACCCATTTTCCCCAGCCATAGTTAGTTCTTTCAGTGCTCTGGGGTATTTTTTTGAGCATTGACCATCTTTCATGCACGGTGATTCCCTGTTTAAGAGGCCACATGGCCCGTGAACCATATGTGTTTTTACTATGTCATGCAAAATCGGATCTGCATTATAGTCCGGAAATTCTGCACTTATGACACTGTCTATAGCATCGGGACGAATTTTTTCTTCCAGCCACAGAAGAATGTGCGCGTGGGGTAAACCACGCTTTTGCCACTCGACGCTATACATAAAACAAAGAGTTGAACCGAAAACTTTCTCCTTTGTAAGTAGATTAATCAAGACTTTGAGTTTTAAATGAAAAATCCTAGCAATAATGTCATGTCTGTCGTATGACGCCTGTCCTGTGAGAAGTGCCTGGCAAATCTCCGTCCACTTTGGATTTGTTGTAAATGTTATAAAAAGGTCCGGCCGGCCGTATTTACGGACGTAACAAAAAGCATCTTGCGTTCGTTCGTGCATATACCGCGGACCGCCTGTGAAACTGGATGGCAAAATAACCAATCGACCCAAGTTTTCGACGTTATTATCTGATTGCATGGCGTCCCGCAAGTGCACGTATTCTTCAGCGCGTAACCGTCGCTGGTTAGTGCGAATATACACTAAACGTTCAGTTTCTATTTTTGCGTACATGTCCACAATAAATTGGCTGAACAAACCACGAAATCGTTGCAAATATACGAAACTGTTTTGCCTTATTTGTAAAAGGTAGGAATAGTATTGTTGAGCAGATATTTTTTTTTGATAATTAGTGACTCTCGTAGTAGGGTTCACTTGGTACAGCCCAAAATTGTACCCATCTTCACCATGACAATAAATTAGTGGATATTGCAGGGCGTCGTAAGCTCGGTGGGTTTCCAAAATGCGTTGAAGGCGATCGTCGCGTGTACGCAACACGATATCACGTCTCTCACACTCCTGGTCGACTAAAACAACTGCAACTTCATCTGCGACGGGTGCATTGTGTCTTCCACGGTGTTCACCCACAGGACGTCTATCGGCACTTATAACAATTTTGAAATCATTGCTGCCTTGTGGAATTGACTCCAATGCAGCTTTGAATTCACGAACGTACTGGTTAACGTGATGCAGCAATTCTTGAAGTTGACCCAAAAGCTCAGCATTGAGCTGGGGAAAATTGTGATTTCTAACATTGAGCTGTTGCGTGTAATCGGATACAAAATAAATTTGGAGAAATTTGGGTTCATTTTCTGGCAGCAAAGATCCAATAAGGTGATAAACTTGACCTTGTACTTTGAAGGTTGGCATGAACGGTCCTTCCGTTATTTGTTTTGCCCCAAAGGAAGTCATTTGGAAAGCACTGTTATATAAACGAATATTATCCAAAAAACGGTTCGACTGGGGATGATCGCCATTCAGGAGACTTTTAAGTAAGTGTGGTGGATCTTGGAAATTTGGAAGAACAATTTTTCCATTTGAGCAGCACATTCCATCTGTCTCTTTCCTCCATTTCAAAGCATGACAAAAATTACAAATTTCTCTCATGTCACCCACGAAAGTAAAGCCAGCATAATTAATTCTAGACGAATATGTGAACCCTGATTTTTCCCTATTGTCCCAAGGTAATAAAATATTTGCATCGTCATTTTCCATGGACTCATCAGCTCCGCTATTTGTTTCTCTATTCATATGGTATCGAGCTCGTTCTATTTCTAGGCGAGATTGACGTTGTTCTGCTGTTTCTGCTCGTCTTAGTTCATCTATTCTTTCCCTTTCAGATGCAAGATAACTTTCATTGTTTCTTTGTACACCTACATAGTTATGTCTAGCTATTTGTAATCGTTCTTCTCTTTGGGAGAGAGATTCAGACTCGCGCGAGAGAGCGTGTCGCTCTCGGTCAGATGACAGACGTGCTTGGCGTTCCTCGATACTCTCTTGAGAACGCAAAGTCGCGGTCCGAGTTCTTTGCGAACTTAAGCGCGACTCCCTTTCTGTGAAAGTCTCTGACTCGCGTGAGAGAGACTGGCGCTCCCGATCAGCAGACAGCCGAACTTCGCGTTCCTGGATATTCTCTTGAGAACGCAAAGTCGCGGTCCGAGTTCTTTGCGAACTTAAGCGCGACTCCCTTTCTGTGAAAGTCTCTGACTCGCGTGAGAGAGACTGGCGCTCCCGATCAGCAGACAGCCGAACTTCGCGTTCCTGGATATTCTCTTGAGAACGCAAAGTCGCGGTCCGAGTTCTTTGCGAACTTAAGCGCGACTCCCTTTCTGTGAATGTCTCTGACTCATGTGAGAGAGAGTGGCGCTCCCGATCAGCAGACAGCCGGTTTTATTAATTAAATAAACTTTGTCTTAGTTAAACGAATGACGAATCGAAGTGGGTATAATTTCGTTATGAACGCCTGCTTGTATTGAATTACATGAGAGTACCTGAGTTTCAAGAAATTGAAAAAAAAAACCGGCCTAGTGCGAGTCGGACTCACGCACGAAGGGTTCCGTACCATAAAAATACGTACGTACGTACGTACTATAAAAACGGCAAAGAAATCATGTCTGTTGTATGGGAGCCTCACTTAAATATTTTTTTACTGTTTTTTAGTATTTGTTGTTATAGCGCCAACAGAAATGTCCTGTGAAACCTGTATAACTATCATGGTTCATGAGATACGGCCTGGTGACAGATGGACGGACAGCGGAGTCTTAGTAATAGGGTCCGGTAAAACCGGACCCTATTACTTTGGGTACGGAACTCTAAAAAGCAGAAGCCAAGTAAGTTTTGGTTTCAGTGTGTACGGAATGGAATCTATGGCTGTATCACACTTGATCGATTAAATATTTAACCTATTGCGGATCCAGGTTGGTCGCTGTAGAAATAATCTGGCCAAATAGGGGTCCTTGACCCATCCCAAACTAAGTACCAGTGCGGAGCCCTTCACAGGACATACGTCACCTCCTTGCCTGCCCAGCATGCACAACCACCTGCATATTGTATTATCTAAAGGAAGCCAATGACTAAGCTATCCAGGTGGCTACGAACTGGTCGGACAAAATTTGAGTCAAAATCGACACGAAAAAAGAAGTAGATTTCATCAGCTTTTATGGAGCTTACAAACAGGTGTATTTATGATTTTATGACTCTGGATGTTGTAACTATTGTACAAGATTGCTAAGAATGCCTGTATCGCTACGCTCTTTAAACAGCAATGTAAACGGATGACGATAAGGAATAACTTCTGCTTGCAGCTATGCTTGATGAAGTTATTATATTTACTTGCCAAAAATAATATCAGCTTATTATCAAACGATTGTAGACTTCTGTGGTCTACAGACATACCATCTAGTTTCTCAACATTCATTGTGCATCCAGCTAAGGAGTGGAATCCCCTGCCGGAGTCTGTGTTTCCTGATAGCTACAACCTGGGGGTCTTTAAAACAAGAGTGGAAAGGTTACTTACTTATAGGCAAGCGTGCTCCATCGTCGACCACATCATCGCTTACCATCAGGTGAGATAGTGGTCAAGCCAAGCCTATTAATGATAAAAAACCGTTCTTCATTTTTCGTGATGCTCTTGACCTCGATGTCGCCTGATGGAAAACGATAGGTGAAGCAGTAGAACTGGCGAGCCAAAAAGTTGCTTGTTCGCTCTTTCTTTGTTATAGACCGAGTTAATAGGTAGCACTCAGAAGCTGGTGGAGAGTTCCCCACTCTAGGTGTGCGCATAATAAATGTGCGCTCTTTACTTAATTCCTATTTAATTCCACATGACCTTTAACCAAATCCATCATTCAAGTCTTCCGCTACCATAAACCACATACCAGAAAATCAATGGCTGATGCAAACACCGCCTTGAACTTTTGCCTGCATATGCGATTCTTCCGGGAGAGAAGTAAAAAGGTGGGTAGGTAAAAAGTGGAGAGTAAAAAGTGGGATCGCGATAGGTGAGGCGAGGCGGCGCGGGCGCAGCGCGTGGCGGGCGCGTGCCTGCCGACCAATTACACATCTTCGCCTTTATTACAAGAACGCTCATTAGACTTGGGTGTGGAGTCGTGAACTGGACGATGCGGTAGTTTCGTTTTGTTCGATTATTCTTTTATTTTTTTCATAATAAAGTCAATTGTTGGGGCCTTTTTGGGAACAGGATGACAAAGTAAATTAATTCTTGCTATGAATATATTTACAAAAAGTCTTCTTTGATTTTCGACATCTGGATTCAAGATGGTATTTTTTTTATAGAACTTTAGATCTCACTTAAAGGTTTTGACGAAAGGTATAAAATCTTACACAAGAGAGGTCTTGCCAGCTGGTCTCATACCTACCTATCGGAAAGCAAGAGGTAAAATTATCGTATCGTGTTCAGGGACCTCCATATGAAAACATTTATCTGAAAATCACCCCACACTTAACCATATTTTTCCCACTGTTCACCAAGTATGTATGTACCTGAGTTTCGCCACAAAAATAATCTCTACACAAATCACTACAATTGCAAACCGCCACATCCACTTTCCTTCTCCCGTCCGAGGTCACGATTGAGTATGCGCACCCAAGTGTATCGCCTGCCAGGTCAACACGGTTAGTTTTTACTCGCGAACTAGGCGCGCCTAGCGGCTCTGCCTGCATTTTTTAACCTAACTGATGATTACAGATCGGTCGGTTGACCGCAACCACTGCTTCTTGAAATAGCTCCATATGTCTTCAGCTGTCACTTTTTTAAGATAATGTATCTTGTGTAGTTTTATTGGGTTTTATATTTTCGTGAAAAAAATAATGCTCAGCCACAGATAATATAATACTAGCGTAGCTTAGCGTAAGATTCTTTGATGCTGTTAAAAAAAAAATTAAGCTTTGGGTTGTGATTTTGAAATTAGTTTTTTCTGATTTTATTTAAATTATTTAATTAATAATTTAAAAATAAATAGGACATTTATTATGATTATAATTTTAATTTTATTTGAAATGGAGTGATCTGAAATGGATTGAAAAAAATGATTTTTTCATTTGAATTTCAAATTCAGAGTTCTCGTATTCCTGCCATGGCTGGTTTGTCAGTTTGTCACCTTCACATCTTTTTCAGGAGATCTTCTGTTATTTTTGGAGTTGTAAGCTTTCTTTGGCATGTATATTGAAGTTGACCAATGCCTAGTTAAAAAAATATATATTTTCGACTAGCTTTCTTGACAGGCAGACAAACGACGCACCGTCATTACAACACATAGGCTCGTATGGTTGTCATACTCGCCATGATTGCAGGCGGTTGACAAAAATGACCAGTTATGTGCCCAGCGACCCGGAGGCGACTGTCGAACCGCATCCGGTGTAACCGCCGCACTAGAGGGTGATTTATTATAATTGATACCACTTCTTATAAGAGCGAGCCAAGTGGAAAAGACTTATTATGAATAGTTAGAAAGAGCACTCTATGTATTATAAAGTTGGATCATGCTGTGGTTTAAAGATAATCCGGTCAGCAAGGTTGACTGAGCCGACTTCAGGTTATTGGTATAAAAACTTTTATATTTTTTAAACAATTACCTGTGTATCTGTATTCTGCAATCAGGTCTTTGTCATGATTAAAATACAGGGTGTAAAAAGACATATCACAAAGCCGTCAACTACGCATACTGTACATCTAACAAAGTAGCTTTGCGCAAAAATTATTGCTGGGAAACGACTTTTACTTTTAGGTATAAAATAAGTTTTTTTTATTGCGCGCAATGTAATGAATCCAGGCAAGTGGAGTTAAGCCCCTTCGCTCTAAGCCACATAGGTACTTTTCGGATACGTTTGATATTCATTGCGTTTTTGTAACTTCAAATGCGTAATTTTGAAAATTCGAAAAAAGAAAACGAAATTTGTTTGTAAAAAAGTTTAGTAATAATTAAGTACACGGAATTCATTTTCGTAAAAAGGAAAAAATAAAAAATTATGACTTTGACCTTCCAATATCTCCAGAACCTGTGAATTCCCAGATATGGTCTAGTGGAAAAAAAAATCCAAATAATGGGTAGAATATGTGGCTTTTGGCTTCGGTAACTGTCTTTTTACCCGATATCATCATGATCAAGTAAGTAGCATAAGAAGGTGCAAAATATCAATAACTAGCTTCTTCCGGCTGATTCGCTCGTGTGAAATTATTACTTCTCTCATTATATATTATAGTCTATGCGCTATTTCAGACTATAATCTATGCCTGTCCCATTATCTCTTAAGATCCGTTCTGCCGTATCGGCGTGATTGATTAACAAACATCCATTTAAACTTTCGCATCACTACATAACAAAAATATTAATCTGCCGGCGCCTTTTCCCAGCTATCTTGGGGTCGGCTTCCAGTCTAACCGAATGCAGCTGAATACCAGTACTTTACATGGAGTGACTGCCTATCTGACCTCCACAACTCAATTACTGGGTAATACGATAAGTACCCCTTGGTAAGACTGGTTGTCAGACTTTCGGGCTTCTGACGACCCGTATCGACTGTCGCTTGACAGCCGGGACCAACGGCCTAACGTGCTTTCCGAGCCCATCCATGGATCAACCCCACCAAGCGTAGCTTAACCTGATGGATCGACCCGTGTGGCTGTTATTACTTTAGCCATGAGCTCCTCCATCACTACAGAACAAACTCCCAAAATCTGTTTGTATATATTGTATGGATTTGAACACTTTAAAAGAAACTTTGACCTCTGAGTTGATTTCGGTGTTTCTTCTCAGGGTAGTCAGCTAGGAAAAACCTCCCTTATCTAGCTAAAACTGACAAAAAAAAATGTTGCCATGTAAAAGTGTTGTTAAAACCTATTTACAAAAATAAAATGATTTTTCAATTATCATTTTTCTGTTCGCGATAAACACAAAAACTACTGAACGTATTTTCATGCGGTTTTCACCAATAAAAAGAGTGACTCATGAGGAAAATTCAAATTCAAATAATTTATTGTGGATCATAGGTTTATAAGATGTTGTGTTAGTTAAAGGTAAGTCTGCTATGTCCCGCCATTGAGGCATACAAAATTAATTTATGATAGATAAGAAATATTATTATTATTATTAAGATAAAATACAATAAATCAAATTGTCATGCGATACAGATTAAAACTGTCTAATATTTTTAAATGTCAAATTACAAATTAGTCATGTTACAAAATAGTTTATAAAACATTTGCACAGTGCTTCCTTCATAGTATAGGTACGAGTAATTAAAATATAATAAATATTTAGTTTTTAAGTTCCTGATTGAGTATCTACCCATTAATGCATTTACTCGTAGGTGTATAATTTGAACCCGTGCAAAGCTGTCACTAGTTTATAATATCAGTACGATTTATGAGAACTATTTTTTTTCTGGGGTGGGAAATCATCCAATGACATCTCCCGCTCTAGGGTGGAGCGGGAGGGCGTGTCAGACTCTTACTGACTAAAACTCACCCCTGTTCCTTCTCGGCCCTGAACGCCCAGGGGCGAGGTAACTCTTTCCAATTTATCCTTAACCCCTGTGCAATTATCCTCAACCCCTGTGCAATTTATCTTCAACCCCTGGGCGATTTATCCTCAACCCCTGGGCATATATGAGTTCTTTGGGGTCAGTTTACTGTTTATCCAGATGGAAGACGATGATGGTTGACCAACTAATAATAATGTTGAACACGTAGGAAGCCGATCTTGTTATACCCTCTAATCAACACGTATATGTACAACGAGCAGCTCCCAAATTCAATTTCACATGCCAAACTAGATCTCTATACCGGTTGGTATATTACCATATGAAAGATGGGTATAATATTATAAATTAACCTCACACGGTTACCGGTAACCGACAGTTAGACGTTTAAACGATTAGTTAGTGAGTGCACACGAGCGGCTCGACCGTTGTTTTGTATAAAACATGGTTATTAAACTTATTATTCTGACTACCAATTAGAACAGGGCTTTCTAATAGTACCACATTCTTTTTAACTAGACTGTGTGCAAGTTTAGATTTTGCTTCAATTTGATGTTAAGGAGATAATTTCGTGTTTCACAATACGGAACATACGAGTAGTATGAGTGTTGCGCGCTTCACGGCTGTTAAGGCGCAGTTATACGACTTTTAATAGTTTTTAATTGATCATCACGTCTAAACGACTAGTTTTGATCCTTTGAAAAAAATATGTATTACTCTAGATAATTTCCGTCGTAATTTGATATGTGAATATTTGAAATTATATTTAAATAACATAGTGTAATTAATTTGTAAAGTTACGTCTAACGCGGATAAAAAATTGAGAATCACGTACAAACTATACATTGTATTTTTATGAAACTTTCACCATTTTAAAGATCTTTTAATTATTTATATTTTGGTATACGTTTTCTAATATAATACTTGTTGTTTTATGTATAATGAATTAAGAATGCGTCTAATTTCGGACAGCGCTCCTTGAAGGGCGAGTTCTACTATTACTAGGTGGACGTACGACGCGTTACGTGAGCTCAGCAGAGAACAGCGGCAGTTAATAGGCCCTTAATATAACAACCATATTGGGAGATATATGTTTCAGTCGTTTGGGGTTGAAAAACTTGGGTCATGGGGGGCAGTGCTCATCTAGTTTTTCATGTCATCAGCAAGTAATTAGTCGACTCTTCACGTGACCAGAGGGCTGGCCTTTTTTTCTGCCAGAGAATCAGTATTGAGCTCGTAGCTAAAGTAATAACAGCCGCACGGGTCGATCCATCAAGTTAAGCTACGCTTGCCGGGGTTGGTCCATGGGTGGGTGACCATCTTTACATACCGAGACTCCTCCGTGCCTCGGAAAGCCAGTTAAGCCGTTGGTCCCGCTGTCAATCGTGGATCTTTGACAGTCTTACCAAGGGGTATCGTATTACCCAGTAACTGGGTTGTGGAAGTCAGGTAGGCAGTCGCTCCATGTAAATACTGGTATTCAGCTGCATCTGGTTAGACTGGAAGCCGACCACAAGATAGTTCGGAATAGGCTAGGCAGATTGATTTAGCTTGTATAAGTCGTATATCTACTTTATAGTTTATTAGATTGCAATTGATAAAGTTGAATATTAAGAAAATTATATCGATTTTAAGGAAACCGGAGTAATGGAGCGTGACAAAATTTAAGAGGGAACTGCAGTCATTTTATCGGACCTGCGAAGAATTTTCTTGACTCAGTTGATCTGTGGTTCCAAATAATAGCCAAAAACACGATGAGATTGTAATCATTATCCATCTTTTTATCAAAATCATTAGCTCGATTATTTTATTGCTTAGCTTTTTTATGCAAACACAATTTGCCACTTTGCCCAACTCAACAAAAACTCCCAAGACAAGTTCAGTTCAATTCACACAGTCACATAATAAATCTAGATAGAATCAGAGCGAATAATGTCATTAAAACCAAACCATTGCGACGATCAACGACTCTATTATGTTGAGGATAGCTATACCATCTAAAGCAAAACAGGCGCAACCGCATTTTTTTGCAAAATTAAGTTACGTTGCTACCAATCCTATTATGTAGGATACTATATTATAACTAGATTTAATCTCAATCTGCCCGCGCCTTTTCCCAACTATCCTGGGGTCGGCTTCCAGTCTAACCAGATGCAGCTGAATATCAGTATTTTACATGGAGCGACTGCCTATCTGACCTCCACAACCCAGTTACTGGGTAATACGATACCCCTTAGTAAGACTGGTTGTCAAACTTTCGGGCTTCTGACGACCCGTAACGACTGTCAAAGATCCACAATTGAAAGCCGGGACCAACAGCGTCTCGGTACGTAAAGATGTTCACCCATCCATGGACCAATCCCGGCGAGCATAGCGCCAAAACGGCTGAACGGATCTGGATGAAAGGCACAGAGATAGATTTCAGTCTGGAATAGCACAAAGGCTGTTATTTATAATGGAAGAAGTACTAATTTTTCGTGAGCGAAGCCGCTGGCATAAGCTAGTTTTATAAATGAGAAAGTGATTATTTTGTCCGCCCGCCGGAGTGTCTGTTTGTTTGTTTATTTGTTACACTTTCACGCCTAAACCGCTTAATCAATTAACCATGAATTTTGTATAAAAAAAGATAGGACCAAAGAGAAGGACATCAACATCATGATCAGCCTTGCTGGGGCACAGGCCTCCTTTCTGTGAGAGCGTGTGGGCCGTAAACCACAACGCGGGCCCAATGCGGGTTGGTAGATGAAAGGATGCAGTTATACCGGGAGTATTCCTTGCGCTAATTTCCTATGAAACAGATGCGAAGGCGTATCTAGTCATAGTTTTTTATAATTTTTTACGAGCTAAAACAACTGAAAAGTCTAGTTTTAATAAATAATTACATTATTAATCAAGATGTCATATGACGTAACTCTCTCCACAATTGGGAGTCGTACCTAGCCAGCAGAGGTTCGTATGTCAGGGTCCGATTGTAGGGGTACCGAACTAGATACGGTTAACCATCAAATATGTTAAACGTCTATAATAGATGAAATATAAACATTGTTTCTACCTATGTCTGCTATAGACTCATTGATCAGATTGTGATGAAACGTTGGTAGGGTGTTGTAAGGATGCCCACGAGGGTTTTTGACCAAAAAAATCTATACAAAAAAAAAAAAACGATGCAGCTACTTTAAAACATTTTTTTTCTCCTTTTTGTGAATGTTGTCAGATGCGCCCTTGTTGCTAATGGCTGCTGAGCTGGTGGCTATTATTTTGACACTATGATGCATCGGGTTCTGTATGTGGTACTACTTTATTGTTTAAGATGACGTATATATGATAGATGTGAAGGTTCTGAATGAATTATTTGATAGGCAGATAAAAGTGTGAGCATATTTTGGCATCCGTTTTGAACAACTTGTCTACAACTATTCGCCAGATTCACTTTAGATGTATAGGTATCTATTAAATTATCACTAGATATTATAACACAAAGTCCCCCGCCGTGTCTGTCTATCTGTTCGCGATAAACTCAAAAACCACTGAACGGATTTTCATGTGGTTTTCACCATTAGGCAGTGATTCGTGAGGAAGGTTAAGGTGTATATAGGTAATTTGTACCCGTGCAAAGGTAGGGCGGGTCACTAGTTCTATGAATACGTATGGCTGCCATCATCCATCTATCCAAAATAGGTAGATTGAAACGGTGGAGCATACGGTGGAGGTCTGCCCCGCTTGGGCGGGGCACCGCCGTGTCCTCGTGGATGCGATAGGTGGCGGAGACCTCTCGCGCCCGGCCCTGGTTCAGGCCATGGTACGGAGCGAGAGGGAATGGGAAGCAGTCTCCGCCTTCTGCGAAGCAGAATGCTCGCGAAGGCGGAGGCGGGACGAGTGAGGGAAGCTCAACGGAGTGCCCCTCACGACCCCGGCCGCTACCACCGCAGGAGAGGTACTGGGCGTACTGTCAGTAGAACGTCGCGAGACGATCTCCGGCCCCCGTAAACCCGGTGCCTGCATGCCTAGGGGTAGCGGATAAATTCTGAAAATGAGTTACCGCACCCCTGGGCACTCAGGCAGGGAAGGAAAAGGGGTGGGTTTTAGTCAGTAAGAGTCTGACACGCCCTCCCGCTCCACCCAGAGCGGGAGAAGCCATTGGATGATTTCCCAACACCCAAAAAAAAAAAAAGTGCCGCCATAGACGGACTACTTGAAGCAGCCAGTGTCGACAGCGGTCGCTTTTGGCGATCTGCAGTTTCAATACAAAATTGACGATCGCCATACTCGGAGTGCTCAAGCAGTTCATTTGTTTCCGTAGCTAAAAACGTCCGTCAAAAAATCCGTCTATGGAGGCCCTGACCGCAATACGACTGCTCTCGTGCAGTTGGTGTCGACTGCTCTGAGCAGTCCGTCTACGAACTGCCTAAATAAGATTGCTTTTGTTAATGATCCAATGGGATGAACAACCGCCTCTTACATAAATTCAGAGTCAAGTGTCACTGTCACCATATTATTATAACTCAAAAACAAAACAACAAATCCATAACTCAATTAACCCGTCGTCAAGTTAACCATCTCAATCTATACACAGTTATTGTCTACGGTAGTTAGCCGCCAGTAATTTGGGCAATCACATTGTTACCTAACGTGACCATTTTTTAATGTTCAAAACGGGACTTTGTCAAGTATTGCGAAAATAAACTTTGTTTTGGATTTCACCAAAAAAGACAGCAAATATAAAAAAAAAAATCCTACATTTTAGCGAGTTCAATTTTTAAAATCGCCTCGTCAAGGCCTTTATTTTGATATCCCACATGACCATGTCACAAAAAAAAAACACTTATGTCAGTGTCAATGTCAGCCGACACTGTCACTTCAGCTGTCAAGACCAATCTAATACCTTATTCTGATACCTTATTTGTTAAAATTTATTCGGCCGGCTACAGGAAATTCCAAAGAAATAGACATACATACATACCTACTACTCTCGAAAAACATTACTCCTTATCTTAGGGTAATCGGGTAAAATAGGTAAAACTTGCGATTTTAATTTCAAGATTCTTTTCAAGTTATATTTGGTATTTTCAGGATAGTTCGACGCATCAAAGACTAGAAATTGTAGGCAAATTTAGAAAAGGTGTATATTCTACAAGTATGCTTTAGATATTTAGTTTTTACAAGTTTTGACCCTTCTGAAAAAAATACTTTATTTATAAACAATTCATTACTATTTACAAACTTATAAAATACTGAATTAACTGTAATTATAACAAAAAATGGGTCAAGTCAGTGTTCCGAAACTTTCCTCGAGGACACCGGGATGGTGAAGCGAAAATTTGGACAGTCCTGTTAAAAACGGGACGTATGGTCACTTTAGTTATACCGTGAGTGATGTGCTTTTACCCCGAGCGTACAAGCGCGATGGTGTGCCCACTTTATTAGGGATTCAGCGGCCGGAACAATAACTGTAAGAACCGAGAATTGAATTGTTATTTTGATGTCAAAAGAACAGTAAGGTTCAGCGTGGTAATAATGTTTTGACTTGATAATGTTGTTAGTGGTAACTGTCGTCGACGTTACACCTAGCATTAACAATTACTTGGATGACATGTCGTTATTACCTATGGTTTTGGTTATGATCCGTAAGACTGATTTTTAAAAGCATAGTTAATTCCGATATAAAAATTTTAAAATTAAAAAAAAAACCCTACTGCAAAAAGCTACTTAAAAGCTCCAAACAAGTTACTTTTCTAGCAGTTAGATGCAGTTGGTGGCATTAAATCTAAGATTTGCTTTTCGCAGTCGACATTTTTGAATTTTTTTATTTTTTATTTTCTACATTTTAGTGAGTTATATTGTAAACATCGCCTCTCAAGCCTTTTATTTTTCAAAAAAAAAAAAAACGCCAACACTTACCACCATTTTGTTTTTTTTTTCAAAATTCTTGTAGTCTATGTCAATTCAGCTGTCATGAGTCAAGACCATTCTAATGATATTTTAGTTGTATGATTCTCGGCCGTAGCAAGTACGTATTTACAGAACTGTAATCACTAAAATCATCAATACAACTCTCTCAGTTAGAATTGATGCGAAATGTTATGACTTCATGAAATACTTACAATTGATATCAATTCTAAGTTGTATTGATGATTTTAATTATTATAATTCTCTCAATCTAATCTCAGTGTTTTAGTTTAATACTTGTTGTTTTAAGTGTAATAAATTAATAATGCGTCTAATTTCGGACAGCGCTTCTTGATGGGTGAGGCCTATTACTGGGTGGATATACGACGCGTTACGTGAGCTCAACGCAGAACACGCAAGCTAACCACTCAAGGTCGTTGGCTGCTAATAGCGCCTTAAATACTGACCCACCAAATGCATTCTGTAAAAAAAATAGGCAAGTTTCGATGGAGTTGCTGGTTTATCTCTAAAAAGTAATGAAATCTCTAGACAAAGTTGAGCCAAGTCTAAGGTTCCTTACTGCAATTTCTTTATTATTATATTTAATGCTTTGTGACCTGGCCGTTGACCTGTACCCACTAACGTGTGAAAAATGTTCAACCGTTGATCGCATTTTTTTAACCGACTTCGAAAAAGGAGGAGGTTATCAATTCGGATGTTTGTATTTTTGACGTGACAACGTCTTATAAATTGGTTTGCCGGGTGACACTTCAAGAAACTGCGTTACGCTCCGCTCACGTTATGCGCTCACAATGAGAGCGAGTGAGAGGCACGCGTCCCTTCCACTCGGGCATGGTTAGCCCGCCTAAGAGCGAGAGAGACAGACATAAAAAGTGAAAGGCACGCGTCCCTTCCACTCGAGCACAGTTAGCCCGCCTAAGAGCGAGAGAGAGAGAGTGAGAGTATACGAATGAATGAATATTCACATTAAAATTATTTTACCACTCAAAGTCGTTGTCACGTAAAACTTTCGCCCGTATATCGACTTTACAGGCAACCAATTTATTTTTTTTTTATTTTTTTTTATGTATGTTCGGGCATAACTCCGTCATATAATGACGGATTTGCAAAATTCTTTTTTTGCTCGAAAGGGGTTTATTCCGAAATGGTCCCATTTAAATTTCAAAAAGATCTGATGATGGGTTTCGGAGACAGACAACGGAACTCTTCAAAAATTGACAGCAAATCAACCGCGATTGCTGCTATCGTATGTCTATGAATTGTTAACACAGTTTAATGGGGAGCCACAACTAAAAAGTGAAAAATAAAAAACTTTTTTACAAAAAAATAGAACCGACTTCCAAAAAAAGTGCAAAATAACTTTAATTTCGGAAGTCGGTGTCAAAAAAAGAACAAAGACACAAAACAGGAACACCGACTTCCGAAATTAAAGTTATTTTGCACTTTTTTTGGAAGTCGGTTCTATTTTTTTTTCAATACCTAGAGCGAGAAAAAATGTTCAACCGTAGAACTGTCTTCTTTTTGCAGAAATTTCATTTCATATTCATATTAAAAGCAGAGTCTCACTACGCAGAATAAATTTTGCAAAGACAGTCGGTCGATAACGCTAATAGTTTGGGTGTGCTCTTACGGTTTCTCATCCGGGTCACCAGGTAGTCCAGATCTTCCATGATCCTAGTTTTGATAGTTTTACCTCTATGTGGGCGTTAAATTCTACCTCTGTACTAAATTTAAGCGCTCTAGGTCAATGGGAAGTACCAGTCCTATTTTGATGATCATTGAGTCAGTGAGTCAGTGTTGAAAATGTGAGACTTTGCTTTTGCTTAGCTTCGAAACTAAATGATCTACCGACTTGAAATTTTGGATTTCAAGTATGTGATTATAGCTTACTAGATAACGAAAATTTCAGTGTTCTGGTCCCATCCAGAGGTTCTGAAATAGGGGCCTGAAAATGCGGCGAAATGGTTCCAGAAAAGTATGGTACGGCAGTGTTGCTTCGCGCTCGACTTGGCGGGGGCACTGCTGTGCCCCCAGATTAACGGATTCTAAATTCAAGACAACATAACGTCTCATACATCAAATTCAGTTCTCTATAGGAAAACGCCTTTAAAATTCATCAGTATTTTACCACCCCGCATCTACCCTTCTTCCGGGTTATGAAAAATGTAGAAATAAAAACCTTCTAACCAATGTTTAATCCATCAGGCCCCGGAATAATTAAAACCTTCTAATCAGTGTTTAATCCGTCAGGCCCCGGAATAATAAAAACCTTCTAATCAGTGTTTAATCCGTCAGGCCCCGAAATAATAAAAACCTTCTTATCAGTGTTTAATCCGTCACGCCCCGGAATAATTAAACCCTTCTAATCAGTGTTTAATCCGTCAGGCCCCGCCATAATAAAAACCTTCTAATCAGTGTTTAATCCGTCAGGCCCCGAAATAATAAAAACCTTCTAATTAGTGTTTAATCCGTCAGGCCCCGGAATAATAAAAACCTTCTAATCAGTGTTTAATCCGTCAGGCCCGGAATAACAGACACAATTAAAACCCTATTGTTGCGTCCCCGTTAAGTTAAGTTTTGGATTATGTAGGTTATTATCTCTCATAACTCCTTTTCTTGTCTACAAAGCAAACTCAAGTGAGCCCTGAATTTGACACACCCTGCACATATTTTCTCATAGGCATGTTATAGCATTGCAAACAGTGTATAATTTACCTAAGTACAGGGCAATGTGAAATTAAAACGCGTATGGTTCCCCGGGAAGAGGCTCATTTTTACAAAATACAGTCCTCTCGGGCAATTACACAGTAAATGCATATACCACGGGGACAGAACTATGAGCGCTTTCCATTACGTACGATTTAATGTGGAGTACTGTTTGCATTTTGAAAGTGACTGCATTTGTTTGGTCGTGGAGAACGCCGAAGGGTGGCCTAGTCACTTCTATGAGTGATTGCCAGGTCAGACGACATATTATTTACTTTTTGAAATTTCAATAAAACTTTTCAACTACCTATAACGTTTGTAAAAAGACAGTTTCCGAAGCCGAAAGCCACATATTCTACCCATTATTTGGATATTTTTTTTCCACTAGACCATACCTGGGAATCCTCTGGTTCTGGAGATATTGAAGGTCAAAATCGCATTTTTTTTTTAACTTTTGTACGAAAATTAATTCCAAGTATGATTACTAAACTTTTTTCCTAACAAAATTACCTGAATTTTCGAAATTACGCATTTGCAGTTACAAAAACGCAATGAATATCAAACGTATCTGACAAGTACCTACGTGGCTTAGAGCGAAGGGGCAGGGTTTCAGGGTAACTCCACTTGCCTGGGTTTGCGTTACATTGCGCGCAATAAAAAATAGTATATTTTTTCATGCCTAAAACTAAAAAAGTCGTTTCCCAACAATAATTTTTGCGCAAAACAACTTTGTTAGACGTACAGTATGCGTAGTTAACGGCTCTGTGATGTGTCTTTTTACACCCTGTATATATAGTTTTTTAAAGGTTCAATTAATTTCAACTTTTTGCCTTTGAGATCACATCACATAATTATACATTTTACTCTAACAATTATTATTCCTGTCAATAAGTAAAACTACTTATTTTACACTAACTCTTTAACATCGTGTCTTGTTTGTAATAAACTGTCTTATAAAACTGCTAACACCGATGCAATAACAACATTAATATGAGATTATGCTAATTCGAACCATTTATATTCGTAATCCAATTATATCACCACGTGTCGTAAATTTACATGACCATAATTATACAAGACACAGTTCTCTTATGCGTTTTTAAACACCGATTAAGTTTGAAACAGCTTCTTAGATATTTTACAAAAAAGAAGATACACTAGATCATTTATTTGCAGATATAAATACACACTACCTAGTTACTAAAAATTACATTATATAAATATTGCAGTCTACTAGCTTAGTTTGCCATTTAGTTAACAGCCTAACCTGATTGAATTTCCATGTACGTTTCAATATTACCTTAGAATTGTATTAATTAGCCTGATAACCATGCTGTGCTAAGGAAGATATATAAAGCGTTTCCAATCAAAATGAGCTAAGCATCTAATAGAAAACACTTCAAAAATAGATTTCTTTAGAGCATAATCATGCTAAATTCGGGTAAATTTTTCCGCAATGTGTCGAAACTTATGGAAGACGCGCTTCTCCGTGAGAACGCGCGCCCGTCCGGTTTTCTCAAGCGCGCCACAAGAACGCACTGATTGCTGTTTGTTTGCAAATATCGCGGCTGTCGTAATTTTTGCAAACAAAGTTGATCGGTTAGTGAATGGGCTGAGATATGCGCTTATTTTGCATCTACAAAGGTACTTGAATCAGTTTGGTGAGCCGTGAGATGAAATTGGCAGTTGTATTGCATAGCATAGCATTATGATCTGTGTTGAATGAAATTGAGTAACCTCACTGAGCCTGCTGCCTCATAGTCAGTCTATCAGGCAGCAGGCTCAGTGAGGTTATCGTAAATCTTCCTAGTTCATTTGAAGCGAAAAAGAGTTTCATATCCCAAATCTATTCAGTTTTTAGTTCTGAAAACTACATGGACTAGGGCATCCAAAAAAGTATGAAGTCAAAATTATGAAGTAAAAATTACTAGGTACAACTTTTCTTCAAGAGGTTCTTCTGATGTGTGCTATAGCTATATATTCGACGGCACGGTTGGCGTAGTGGTTGAACGTTCGGCTGCTGCGGTGCGTGTCGCGGGTTCGATCCCCGCACGAAACAAATATTTGTATGGATTACAGATAGTTGTTCCGGGTCTGGGTGTCTTGTGTATGTGAGTTTAAATGTTTTTGAACGCTCCCACGATACAGGAGTAATTCCTAGTGTGGGGTAACGCTTTATACAAAAAAAAAATGCGTGCTGAAAAAATAAACAACTAAGTAAGAATACTTCATGGAAATTTTCCAAGCAGTAGTCAAAATTCATTACTGAAAAATATTTTTGTTTCTTAACCACTTAACCCTGAAACTCAGTCGTTTCAGACACAAATACAGTTTCCTCTTAAAACCAAACAGACAGATATTAATAAGTAATAACTATCTAAACTAAAGCATGAAGTCCCATCGTTAATATTTACTGCGTTTCTGTGCGTTATTGTCAGTTGTGGTTTATGCTCCTGTGGGCCGAGTGCCGGCGCAAGCGCACTCTCCCATGACGCCGTCTTGGCTCTTTTGGGCGGGAAAACGTTACTATTGTAATGACCACTTTAGTTGAAACGCTTGGAAAATCTTCGAGATAGTTATTTTTGAATTGTTTCTATGGGTATTTATTTTCTGCCACAAGCGATGAATTTTCAATCTTTGTTCTGATAATGCGGAGTGCCGAAAATGCTGACAAAATTGAGGTATCATATCAAATTTGGTTTCACTGCAGCAGTGACTATGAATATACTACTATATGAATTTTGAAAAATTATTCCACCGGATGTGAATTGATTTTGATGATTCTTTTTATGTTTTGTAGATCATACTTCAGAGCCCATATAAATTTTATCGAAATTGATTAAATCTTTTTGAAAAAATCAACATAATTATACAATAAGTACACTGGTGATTTTTGGTTTTCTCCAATTATTTTCCTATTCCATGTTACTGGGGTTAGAAATTCGAGCATAACTTAACTATTATTAAGTTTTAGTTATGGGGTACAACAACTAAAAGGTGAAAAATAAAAAAAAAATCTTGTAATTTTTAGTGATTTTTTTTGGAGATCGGTGGTATTTGTTTGTAAAAAAGTTTTTTTTTGTTACATGTTATGACTGTTTAGTTGTTTTTTTCAGTCCGGTTTTTTGGAATACCTATTAATTTTTTTATAGCCAACGTTTTCAAAATGGGTAATTTTTATAAAACATATGGTACGAAAAATATCTGACTTTGATTTAAATGAAATGACTTGACTTCCTTTAATTTTAGCTTTACTACAGCATTTAAATACAAAACGTAGTTTGTCATCGAAAGGAAATAGCCAACAGGAAACGTGTATTGTGCCAGGTTATAGGTTAACAGCCTGTCTCCATATTTGTATAGTTGTGATCTATGGCGGGCCTTGTCTATGCCATTAGTGTTACTGGCGCTTACGGGACGGTTGTTCTTATCAGGTGTGACCATTGGAAGACAAAGGTGTTATCGATATTAATTTATAGATAGTCATTTCTTGCTTCTGTCACACACGCCCTTGAAAATAGGAATAGTATGAATAAACTAGGTTATGAAACTGCCAGTGTTCTAAATTCAAATTCAGATGAGTAGGCTTTGTCTATTCAGCCATTTTTATTTTTATTTTAGGCCAACCTCGTCTCAGAGGCCATTGTCTAGCAGAGAGCGTGTTGTGGTTGAAATTATGATCTTATTGAAGCGAAGCTGAAATATATTGAAACATAACAAACATAATATAACATTACAGAAAACTGGCCAAGTGCGTGTCAGACTTCGCACGTTTAGGGTTCCGTAGCAAATGGAAAATTTCAAAGAAAAAACCTGATTTATCAATATTGGTATTTGTTAGTAAAACGCGACTTACAAGTTTTTTGTAGAACACACGGTGAAGGAAAACATCGTGAGGAAACCGACATGTCCTAGAACCAAAAATTCGAAGACATGTGACATCCACCAATCCGCATTGGGCACGCGTGGTGGATTACGGCCCACACCCTCTCACAGAGAGGAGGCCTGTGTCCCAGCAGTGGGGACAGTAAAAGGCTGATGATGAGGTCAATGAAAGGAAAGTAAAAAAAAAATCGGAACAAAATATTGTGGTAGACGACGGCCAGACAGACAGACAGACAGATTATGGACACAGATCAGTTAAATCAGTAGGATTGAAGTGTATCTGGAATAATATAACTTCAAGTTTAATAGAAAAATGCGGCTCTCGTGTTTCTTGAAAAGAGGTGCAAAAACTGATCAAGCATCTAATTTAATGAGCAAGTTTGGTACGATCACGTAGCGTGTGTGGACTGTGGATATCTAATGAAACCGATACGCGGATAGACGAATCTATTGAAATAAATTGCACTGTCTGGTATTTGGGTGTTCATTGATTAATGGATCCGACAGACGAGAAATGTAAAATTTCTATTCGTGAATCATTTCTTTTATTCTTAGTTATGATATTATAGAAGCAGCACATTATAAATAAAAAAAATATAAACAAGCTATTATCTGGGACAATGAAATAAAAAGTTAATAAATTCTAGTAAGTATTTGGTGTGTAGGTACTGTGGGACCCCAAGGCACCAGTACGGCCTGCAGGGATTCTGGGACGTCCTTCGAAGTTCAGGGTATGTCGCATTCGCTGGCAACGCGAGAGTGTGGTGTATGATAGTGACTGATTAAATTGTGCAGTGTTATAAAGAAAGAGGGATAGGGCACTCAGAGTAACTATATTATAAAAGTCAAATTATACATGTACCCTCTTCGGTCAGGCAAGCAGAACTGATTCCTAAAACAAATGTGATGCCTACACCTTCTAAATTCAAACGGCTCTCCAATAATCTTACCAGCCAGTTGAAGGCCGGTATAGACCCACTAAGATTAGGCTGTGTCTACAATCGTCACAGTACTTACCTATATTCTTAAAAGCTTGAGGCACTACCCGTTACAGGTTACAGGTACTTACTATACTACTGGGCAATACAAGCTTTTCAGAACAATGATAAGTAATTACAAAGATAAAACGTATCAAAGTTCAGGAGTGGGGGCTTGTTACGTCACTAAACGGTACAAGATGTATCGAGGTGTGACGTCTCGCAAAATTTCAATGCAGTGTATCGTCTCCATTTTTGGTTTACGTGACCAAAGAAAAATACGGGCCCAATATCTTTTGGTAATCTTACTGACGGATTAATTAGTTTTTTTTAGGAAACTAGCCTATTGGCTATGGCTTCCTTGAAGAAAATTGTTTATGTATATGGGCAGAAGCAGTATCTAAAATATGACCATCCATCATCATTCATCATCATCATTCTCCTGCCCTTATCCCAATTTATTTGGGGTCGGCGCAACATGTCCTTTTCTTCCATACTCCTCTATTAGTCGTCATCTCTGTAGTCACCCCCTTTTTACCCATCCTCTTTCACACAGTCTAACTATCGTTTCTTTGGCCTTCCTCTACCTACTCTTATAGCCATCCACATCCATACACAAAACTTTCCTCACGACATTTTCTTCATTCCTCCGCATCACATGCCCATACCACGACAACCGATTTCCACACAACTTTTCAGTCAGCGATGCCACTTTCAAACTTCATTATATACTCATTCCTAATTCTAACCATGCGCGTAACACCACACATCGCTCTTAGCATTCTCATCTCAGCTGCATGCAAAAGCTTTTCATTCATCCCTTTTGTGGCCCAACATTCTGAACCATACAAGACAGCAGGTCTGACCATTGTTTTATAAATCTTCCCCTTAAGTTTAAGGGGAATGCGGGAGTCGCAGATAGTCCCGGTGACCTGCCACCATTTCATCCTTCCAGTGTTAATTCTGTGCTTAACCACAAAAAAAAAAAATATGATTATTTTTTTTAAACTTTGCCCCTACACAAACATGTAAACTCACATGAACAAGACACACAGACCCGGAACAACTATCTGTAGGCAATACAAATATTTGTTCCGTGCGGGGATCGAACCCGCGACACGCAGCGCAGCAGCTGAACGGTCAACCACTGCGCCAATCGTGTCATCATTCCGACTGCTGTGCCTTTTCCCGACTAAGTTTAGTTCGGCTTCCAATTGTATCGGATGTGGTGGAATAGGTTACCATACATTTCTTTCATAAAATCACGTCAAAAAGAATGTTCTTTTTTCAAACATCAAGTCCATCAACCGTCTAACCCTACCTCCTACTTAAAGCCGTGGACACAATTGTCATATGTCACACAGTGAACCCTTAGATTCACTAGTGCTGGGCAGTGACCGTGGCGAATGATACGTTGTGGGGTCCAACGTGACCCGCCCCTAGTATCTCTGCTTCCTTCGGTTTACGCCGGCTGAGCGGGTTAACTGCTACTTAGGCCGTGCTCTATTGTTTACCTGGTTGTAGAGAAAGGTTGTGAGTTTGTTGGTATAGCAAAAACATTGCAAGTTTTGAGGGAATATGGCAAATAACTACGTGGGCTCTGGGCAAAATTACATTTTGTCGGTAGTAACGATTAACAAAAGTCCAAAAATTGTGTAAATCACCACGTGGTATTTCGGAAGCGTGTGACAATCCCATATATTTTAGACTTACTACAATCGTAATCGTTAGTAGTGGCAACACTACTAACAATTCCAACTACACACCCTTTTTTATGGGGTGGGAAATCATCCATTGACATCTCCCGCTCTAGGGTGGAGCGGGAGGACGTATCAGACTCTTACTGACTAAAACCCACCCCTGTTCCTTCCCGGCCCTGAGTGCCCAGGGGCGAGGTAACTCTGTTTCGAATTTATCCTCAACCCCTGGGCAGAACTACACACCCTGAGCTTAGTTCTAGGTTTTGGTGTGTGTGAAAACACTGGACCGCGATATTTAATATTTTGTATTGAAAAAATAAATATCTACATTTTTCTTTAATTAACTATATAACCCAATCGCGCCTTTCGGCCTGACAGCCGTCCTCAATGTATCTGACAATTTTATTCATTATATACCATGAGTTTTAAGCCCTTTGTAGAGGTCCTGATGAAAGATTCTCTGCAGCAGTTATCGGCTGAATTAGGCCCCCCATAGACGGACTGTTTAGAGCAGTCGAGACCAACTGCACGAGAGCAGTCGTGTTCCATAGACGGACTGCTTGGATCAGTCAGTATATTTTTAGCTGCGACTGGAAATTAATTGCTTGAGCAGCATATGCGGGGTATGGCGAATGTCAATTTTGTATTGAAACTGCAGATCGCCCAACAGCAACCGCTTAAAACTGTCGGCACTGACTGCTCCAAGCAGTCCGTCTATGGAGGCACTTAGATGACTCATCGAATAGTCAGTTGATAAAAAGTAACACACAGAAAAAAACATTGTTTAGAAGACAGTTCATTACCGTCACGCATTTCATGACAAGCGATCATTCGCCTCACACAAGTGATCCAACTGTAGCGTAATACAATAATTGTTAGTTCGGTTGCAAACTAGATGGTATTGTACACAAACTTCGGAATACAATGGGTAGGCGTAAGATGGTAGATAATGTAGCAGTGGTAATATTATGGCACGTGGCCCGTGACGATGACGCCCCTCTGTCATAGGAAGGTACTCATAGCGTCACCCACTGTGTCTACTTATGAGTAAGTCATTTACCAAACTCTAACCTGTAAACCAGTCTTATTTTGGCATTAAAGTAGGCTTTGACACGTTAAGAATAGGGTAGATGATTAAAATAATCTATTGGCCCCGAAAATAGTCGACATGTATTTTATTTTTAACCGACTTCCAAAAGGAGGAGGTTATTAATTCGGATGTTTGTATTTTTATGTATGTTCGGGCATAACTCCGTCATTTATGAACGGATTTCCAAAATTCTTTTTTCTTGTTCGAAAGGAATTTGTTCCAAAATGGTCCCACTTAAATTTCATAGAGATCTGATGATGCGTTTCGGACACAGACAACGGAACTCTTCAAAAAATGACAGCAAATCAACCGCGATTGCTCCTATCGCCTAGATATCCATTGTAAACACAATTTAATGGAGAAACACAACATTAAACAAAAATAAAAACTTTTTTACAAAAAAATAGTAATAATTTTGCACTTTTTGTTTTTTTTGGAAGTCGGTTCTATTTTTTTGCAAAAAAGTTTTTTTGACACGTAAATAAAAAGTGAGGACGATTAAGTCCGTTGAAATTTTGCGTGACTTTTTACAGAAGAATGTAGAAGTGACGTAACAAGCCCCCACTTGAACTTTGAAGCTTTTTATCTTTGTCATTTTTTGTTAGTTTGGTAAATAAAACCAAAAATACGTGTCTAATATTTTTTGAAAATATAACTTACGGTCTGAATAGACATTTATTTTTGTACCCATCCCTATTACAAATACTCAATTCACATATGCCTTTAGTACGTACGGTTTTGAATATACGAGTATGTAGCTGTAGTTTGTAGGGAAAAGCGCACTGGTTTTTTTATGGAATTACTAAGGGCGATTGCGAAGCATCCCTATTGTTTTTGTATAGAAAAATTGGAAACCCAATCAGGATTTTTCCTGAAAACTTAATTCCAGAAAAATAAAATCTTATTAAGTGTCCTGTTTTGTTTGTGTAGATGCAATTATTTATGAAATAAATAAACTGTAAATAAATAAAAATAGCCTTTATTTCCCAAAAGAAGTACATTAAGATTTGAGTTTACTATATTTTAAAAACTGAAAATTATGGGTTCGTCCATTCCTGTATGAAGGCCTCCTCCATCTGTTGCCTCCACTGGTTCCTGTCGTTTGCCGTCCTGGTCCAAATATTCCCAGATATAGCGGTGATGTCGTCTCGCCATATTTGTATGGGTCTACCGCGCTATCTCTGTCCATCTCGTGGGTACCAATGTAGGACACGTGCGCTCCATCTGTTGTCTGTGATCCTCGCAACGTGACCTGCCCATCTCCATTTAAGTTGGTTGGTTAACGTCTTCTAGCTTGGTCTTTGCTCGAATATCGCTGCTTCTGATGCGATCTCGTATTCTTAGACCCATCATACTTCTTTCTACAGTTCTTTGAAAGGATCTCAGTTTCGTTCTCATGTTTCTGGTCGTAGCCCCACGGTGATGGTGACGTGGATGCATTTATTTAGGGCTTAATAATTACGAACCCTTAGAAAAAAGAACGGAAGACATATTAATATAATATTCAGAAAACTTGGAAACATATTTCTTTGTTTGGCGCCACTTGGAAACTGCAGTACTTCTAAATCGACCATTGGCACAAGAACACAGCACAAGCTCACTAACTCATCGGCTTAATCGCTGTCGCCTCCGCTTCCACACAGCTCGCCATAAAAACCAGCGGAAATGTCCGTCAGCGACTCCGAACAGTAATTATTACACCTTGCCGGATAACCGACAAAAACTGGACGTCACCTAACCTGTTAATAGGCTGGAATGAAAGCAGGCCTTCTGAAGCTAGCCGGTTATTCCTCAGACATTTATATAAAAGTTTATTAGATGCTATTGTGGAACTAATTTCCGTTCTAAGACATTTGTGGTGGAAAGCTCTGGGTTATGGGGAAATTTATCGTGGCTTGTTAGCTGGTTGAGTAGGTTGAGACGTGTGATTAGGCTTTAAAGACAATGTGCTGTAGACCTGGGAGATATAGCGACTGTCATTGGTTTAGTCCGGATGTAGCAAATGCTTTTTTAGTAAGAAATAATTTATACCGATGGTCGATGGGGCCGAAAAGTTCTGGAGTAGCGACCGCGTACCGGAAGACTCAGCGTTGGAAGGCCGCAAGGTGGACCGATGAACTGGTGAGGGTCGCGGGTAGGCGATGGATGCGAGAAGCACATTGCAGAGCCAGGCGTTGTGACGACACTTGGGGGAGGCCTATGTCCAGCAGTGGACGCTTTTCCACTGGATGATTTATGTATACCGACGCCTCCACTACAGCCAACCGCACATATTGATAACAGTGACTTTAACGACACCTTATTTCGTTTTAGCTTAAGGCCCTACCATGACGTCTTAAAACCATCATCTTTTCGGTGAGAGAAAGGGATAGTACTATTTGTCCTGTATAACGACGTCTCTCTCTCTCACCGAAAAGATGATGGTTTTAAGACGTCATGGTAGGGCCACGATCTGAGGTTACTGGTTAACCATATGTTTTTGTTAGGAATTTAGAAATGCCTCATTAAGATTGCCTCAAACTCGAATTCTGTGATCTAAAAAAAAAACGAGTGTGCTTTAGACCATACGACTGAAGTAAAACTTCTTTAGCTCCATCACTTCCGTTCGCCCCGCCCGATCACACTTTTTGTAACGCTCTCGTCACGCATTCACCAGCTTACTCCCCAAGTCAAGCGTCCGTAAATAACTTTAACTTCAAAAACTCATTTGCTATAATCCAAGATTTTTTTTTTGTTTGTGGGGGCGGAAATCATCCAATGACTTCTCCCGCTCTGGGTGGAGCGGGAGGGCGTGTCAGACTCTTACTGACTAAAACCCACCCCTGTTCCTTCCCTGCCTGAGTGCCCAGGGGTGCGGTAACTCATGTTGAGAATTTATCCGGTACCCCTAGGCATGCAGGCACCGGCCACGATGGGCCCCGTCAGTGTTGGCTGACACTCATTTCTTTGAGGCACGCGTGGAACACTACGCGCCGTCGACTCACGGGCCTGGTGCTGATCGGACGGCGAGCTACCCACTGCTCGCCGTCCGCACTAGCTGGATCAGCCCTGCGAGTATCTAAACAAAATATATACCTATCACCCAATAATATAATTTCTATGAAAAGCGAAAAGAATTACTAATTTGAATTGGCACAACACTGTAGAATCCTGTGAAACGATCAGAAAGATAGTTTCAAATAAACAACTCAAACTATCACAATCCTCACCAAAGATAACTTTGTCCAAGCAATTTGCCTCGCAGTACACGCAAAAAACCTATTGAAGAGCCTAACAAATTTATTTTTAAAAGGAGGAACTACATATATTCGTACTTGTCTATGGTCCATAACATGTCTAGAAAAGCTAGTCGTTGATACAGCTGTTAAGTGTTAATATGGGCATGGACTAACTAAGCCGACTGGCCGCTATTAGACCTAAAGGGATCGGCAGGGATACTGCGGTTTTAGCGCGTTGGAGCACTATTACTGACTATATACGATCACTGGTTCAGTTACACCGGTCATGTAAAGTGTATATAGATTTAGCGTTGTTGATAAAAGCTAGTTATTCGCTGAGAGTTCATTTGTTACTTGAAAGAAAATGTGAATTAATATTTTTCGACTAGATCGTTATAACCTTTTGGCAAATATAGGCTTGTAGGCGTATTATAGAGAAACCGGTTAAGTGCTAGTTTAACTCGCACACGAAGGGTTCCGTACGATTTTATTATTTGTTGTTACAGCGGCAACAGAAGTACACATTCTGTGAGGTAGACACCTATTGCGGATCATGAGATACGGCCTGTTAACTGACAGACGGACAGCGGAGGCTTAGTAATAGGGTCCCGTTGATTACCCTTCGGGTACGGAACCTTAATAAATGATTGGCGGAAATTATCAATATTTGAAGTGGCTTAAAATATTCTTAATGACATGATACGAATCGAGTTTTTTCCCTCGTTGGTCTCGTGGTCGCTGAGCGTGAGGGTGGTTCGATTTCTGGGTTAGGCAAAAAATTGTATTTAGTTTTTCCATTAGGAATTTGGGTGCGTTTCCACTGAAAAGAAGCTGGACGGAGCGAGGCGGAGACGTGCAAGAATCGTCCAATCACAGACGAGACGAGAGACGTGATTAGGATTTCAACCATTGTGATTGGTCGATTCCTGCACTTCTCCGCTCAGCTCCGCTCAGCTCCGCTCAGCTCCGCTTCAGTGGAAATGCATTTACGCTGCAGCAGCTCGAAATTTTAAAATTGGTGGTGTGACCACACAAGCACATAAAACCGTTGGATTCGCATTATAATATCTCCTGCGTACTTGTCTAATCTCCTTTGAAATAGGCCACCGTGATCGAATTTTGGTCGGGAGGATTCATCATCTTTCTGCCCTTATCCCATGTTACTTGGGGTCGGCGCAACACATTTTTTTTTCCATTCTGTCCTGTTAGCCGTCACGCTATCACTAACTCCCTTTTCTTTCATATCACTCCTCACACAATCCATCCATCCTTTTTTTAGCTTCCCTCTCCCTGTCCATCCATCCACATTTATATTCATAACTCTTTTAGTTACATGTGTTTCATCCCTCCTCTTCACATGACCATACCAAGATAAGTCAGGAGGAATATTACGGGTAAATTTCTACGTTATCAAAAACTGCATTTTCATGGTATTCCTGTAGTTTGCAGTGAACCTAAACTTTAAAGTTTAATCAACACAAAATAGAACCAGTTACAAGTTTGTGTTACCTACTTAATTAAAATAGAGCAAATAAATTAACAGAGGTTGAATGACCAATCGTAATGAGAAACTTTATCAAACACGATAGTTCTGCGGTCCGGTCTTATCTTAAAACTTTGCAAGCGGAACCGGTGCAAAATCTAGTCTATGACCTGATTCTGAGGGCGTGGCCCAACCTCCAATCTTAAAATACATAGTACGAAATCGTTTACTTACTAAATCGAAACGATAGATAGATTTTTATATTTTGTGAGTATGGCAACACTGCAGACTGAAAAGTTGCTAAGTTTTCAAATGACCAAAATCCAATATTAAAACTAGAAAGAAAAAAAGAGAGAGTAACAGTTGTAAAAAAAAAAAACAACTAAGTTGCAGTCGGGTTTTTTGAATATATTTTTTATTTTCTACATTTTACTGAGTTATATTTTTGGAATCACCTTCTGAAGCCTTTTATTTCCCACCTGTACACGACACAAAAAAATTACCCTCCTTTTGGGGCAGTCGAGTAAAATTACGACTTCACTAACCAAATAGTGCCGTCATTCTGTTTTTTTTTTTAATTTATATTAGGTACCTATGTCACTTCTGCAGTCTAACCCAGTCTAATGATACATTTATTGGATATTCATCGAGCCGTTTAGGCTTAGGGGCGTGTCAAAGAAATAGACATACAAACATACATACATCCAAACCTAAATATTATAAACTCTCAAAAAACATCACTCTCCTCCTGGGACACTCCGGTAAAAATAAAAAGGCCTGTCTGGTCTTTTAAGAAAGCCTGTTACCTATTTAATTAGTTTTATAAGTTGAGTGAAATCCAGCAAATAAGAACTGTAGATGTCTTAGGACTTCTAAGAATTTGTTTACGGAAAGAGGTTAATAGAACCTCAAATTCAAAATAAAACTAATCAACTCTTCATTAAATAACTTCTGTTAAGGACAGATGACTATCTGGCGGAAATGAAACAATGTGAACACTACTATCAGATTTATTATCAAATATCCACAGGTTTAAAAACAATTACATACACTGATTTAAAGCAAGCATGGCTTAAGGGTCTACTACCCGCCAAGTGGCGCCCTCATTGAATAAAAAATCGTAGCATAGCATAGAAAATAAATATTAAAGAATCCTATATCACGTTTTTTACAAAGAGGATAAAGTGTTTTTACGTTGTTATAACAGGACTCAAAATGTTTCGTATCCAAAGTAGTAAGCAAAAGTGTCAAAAACGGCAGTTTCTGGTACTTTTGCTTACTACTTTGCCGTGACGTTGGATTCTTTAATTTTATTTTCTATACTATGCTACGATTTTTTATTCAATGAGGGCGCCACTTGGCAGGTAGTAGAGCCTTAAGTTAAAGATACCGTGTCCTGTAACAATACCCGTTTAAAACAATACGAGACTAGCACTCTGGCTTCTGGAGTTTTACACTGAAGCCGGACTCACTCCGTCTCATCATTCTCCTGCCCTTATCCCAATTTATTTGGGGTCGGCGCAACATGTCTTTTTCTTCCATACTCCTCTATTAGTCGTCATCTCTGTAGTCACCCCCTTTTTACCCATATTCTCTTTCACACAGTCCAACCATCGTTTCTTTGGCCTTCCCCTACTCTTATAGCCATCCACATCCATACACAAGACTTTCCTCACGACATTTTCTTCATTCCTCCGCATCACATGCCCACGACAACCGATTTCCACACAACTTTTCAGTCAGCGGTGCCACTTTCAGACTTCCTCTTATCATTCCTAATTCTATCCATGCGCGTAACACCACCCATCACTTTTAGCATTCTCATCTCAGCTGTATGCAATTGCTTTTCATTCATCCCTTTTGTGGCCCAACATTCTGAACAATACAAGACAGCAGGTCTGACCATTGTTTTATAAATCTTCCCCTTAAGTTTTAGGGGAATGCGGGAGTCACAGATAGTCCCGATGACCTGCCGCCATTTCATCCATCAGTTAATTCTGTGCTTAACAGTCCGATCTATTTCGCCATCGCTTTGCACGAGTGAACCGGGATACCGAAAATTGGAGCAGACTGGGAGAAGCGCGCCATCTACCACTACAGCTTCAGAACTGGAGAGACCGCAGAAATCGCAGAACATGTATTCAGATTTCTGATGCTTTGCAAGCCAACTTTCTCCAGTTTCTGTTGCCATTTCTCCAATCTGCTCTGGATCTCAGGTCCATCTTCACCGACCAGAACAATGTCGTCGGCAAACAGCATGCACCAGGGTCCTCCTCCTGTATTTCCGACGTAAGAGCGTCCATAATCAACAGGAAGAGGTAAGAACTTAAAGCCGACCCTTGATGTAAGCCAACAGCCACACTGAACTCATCGGTGTTGCCAGCAGCCGACCGGACGTAGGTACTAGATTTGTACATAGCACAAATCAACTCAACATACTTCCCAGGCAAACCTTTCTCTTTCAAGGCCCACCACAACACATCCCGAGGTACCCTATCATACGCTTTCTCAAGATCAATGAACACCATGTGCAAGTTCTTGTGCACACGTCTGTACTTCTCGCACAATTGACGGAGAGCGAAGGTGGCGTCCATTGTCCCTCGACCTGGCATAAACCCAAACTGGTTCGGGGTAATCTCACTCTCCTCTCGCAATCTTTTCTCTACCACTTTCATAGTATGTGACATGAGCTTTATCCCTCGATGGTTGTTGCAGTCCTGTACATCCCCTTTATTCTTGAAGATGCACTAGCGAACTATTGCACTATTCTTGTGGGATCACTTCTTCATACAATTACTTATTGAAGAATAAAGTCAGCCACATACATCCATCCTCTTTTAAACACTTCCATACTTCTACTGGTATGTCATCAGGGCCCATGGCCTTTCCATTTTTCATACATTGAACTGCCGTTCTTACTTCATCCATGCTAATTTCTCTCACCAAACCCATATTTACTTGTACCTCTTTGAGCACACCATTCCATTCATTCTCTTCGTTCATCAACTTTTCAAAATAAACCTTCCATCGCTCTTTTATTTCATCATCTTTCGACAAGACTTAACCGAGTTCATCTTTCATACATTTTATGTGCATTATATCCCTCGTTCTCCTTTCTCTTAATTTTGTAATCCGGTAGAGCTCCTTCTGGCCTCTAGGGCTGTCCAGTAAATCATATAACTTTTCCTGCGCCTTAGCCCTGGAAACTGCAACCGCCTTTTTTGCCTTTCTCTTCCATTCTTTATACATTTTCTTTTTCTCTTCTTTCAAATTATCATTTCCGGTTTCTACATTCTGCCATACTTTAAACGAAATTTTCTTTTCTTTTAGCATCTTTTGCACATCTTCATTCCACCACCATGTATCCTTTTCTATCATGCCTTTACCTTGCGATTCTCCAAACACATATTTTGCTACTCGCCTGATACAATCCGCCATCTCTTTCCAACATTCATCCACAGATTTTCCTTCCATATCCTTCATTTCTATCATTTTATCTACCACTTGACTCTTAAACATACTTGCACACTCCTCATTTTTTATCATACGCCATCTGATTTTGGGTGGGGGCCGTTCTTTGTTCCTACTGGACGAGACACTGACTGTTACGTCCATCATTATGAGCCTGTGTTGAGAGACTAAGCCTTCGCCTGGCAACACTTTATAGTTTTTGACTGTTTTGAGACTGTTTCGTCTCACCAAGAAAAAGTCAATTTAGGTCGCGTGCTGGCCACTTTTGTAAGTGATCAGGTGTTCGTCTTTCTTTTTGAACCAGGTGTTAGTTATTGCCAGGTCAAAAGCCGAAGCAGCTCGCAGCAATGTCTCGCCATCAGTATTACGGTCTCCGTACCCCCAACCACCATGCACTCTCTCATAACCATACTTCAGACTTCCTACATGCCCATTAAAATCACCCCCCACAAACACCTCTTCACTCTCCTGTACATTCATCATCACACAATCGAAGTCCTTCCAAAACTTCTCTTTTACACTATCCTCACATCCTGATTGGGGTGCATACGCACTAATAACATTTACTATCATATTCTCCACAACCACTTTAATAGCTATCACTCTATCACTTACTCTTTTAATATCCACCACACATTCTTTTAACTTACTATCCAAAACTATGCCCACACCATTCCGTTTGCCATCACTTCCACAGTAATAAAACATATATCCTCCTCCCCCCCTCTTTCCCCCTCTCCTCCTCCTCTCCTCTCTCTCTCTTCTCCAAATTTAAAACATCTGCTAACTCTCTTCCTTTTCCAGTCATAGTACCTATATTCCAGCTCGCACACCTCAATCTTAATTCTCTCACTCTCCGAGCTTGCGTTCTACGTCGCACCCGCCCGTCCTGGTGCGACAACCCTTGTCCATTTCCCACAGGAGCCGGGTGCTGCCCCTGCGCGTCGCCTGTGGGGTACGCCGGGTAGCCTTATCGCACATCACATTTTTCCAGACCATGTTGCAAAAAGGTTTTGGCAGAAGTTTTATAGCCGGCCGCCTGCCTGACGCCAACCCTCCTTGGATGCTGTTGTTGGTGGTCTACCCGCCACCGCGCGGGGGCCCAAGGTGCTTTAGTAGTCTGCACTAGGACTCAAGCTCCCTTAGTCGCCTCTTACGACACCCACGGGAAGTGATGGGATGGTACTGTTCTTTTACGTCCGACACCATACGGATCCCGGACTCACTCCGTCTGCCCGTTACAAACGCTCAACTGGGCGGAAAGAGCTTACATTTTAATCAACTTTCGGCTTCTAGAAGGTTCGGGAATATTCTAAATTGTGTTACAGTGCTTCCCTATCGTCGAGAAGCCATCACTACAAATATTCATTCATAATTATACAACTCTCATTCATTAAACGCCCCTCTGGTGTCGAAAAGCGCAAAGAATTATCCAATATTCCATTCTTAAATAGCTAGTGATAGTGACGCCATCTGGCAGCAGGTCCCAGGCCTGCGGACGGCGAGCAGTGGGTACCTCGCCGTCCGATCAGCACCAGGCCCGAGAGTCGACGGCGCGTAGTATTCCACGCGCGCCTCACCCTCGCGCGTAGTGTCAGCCAACACTGACGGGGCCCATCGTGGCCGGTGCCTGCATGCCTAGGGGTAGCGGATAAATTCTGAAAATGAGTTACCGCACCTCTGGGCACTCAGGCAGAGAAGGAACAGGGGTGGGTTTTAGTCAGTAAGAGTCTGACACGCCCTCCCGCTCCACCCAGAGCGGGAGAAGTCATTGGATGATTTCCCAACCCACAAAAAAAAAAAAAAACTGGCAGCAGGTGGGGCTATTGTATACCTACATATCAGTCACAACTTCAATTTTTAATTTTGAACTCTAATTACCAAGACTGCGACTTAGTGGGTAACTTCGCTCTACAGATCCGATCGTCATTTTTCCGTATTAATGAGATATCTAATAAAAGGTTTTACAAGTAAAATGCAAATATAATGGACCTTTACGATTTGTTCAGTGGACTGTGAAAAAGTTATGCGTGTGCGCCTGCGCAGCGCGTAATGACCTGCGTTCTGATTTCAAATTCAAATTGCGGGCAGGGATGTCGGTAGCTAGGTGTTGCGCCTGACTTCGCTTTAGTTGATGAAGCGTTATATTTTAAAACCAGTTCAATGTTATATTTAAAACATTTAATTTGCTGGCAAACAATAAAACTAAGACTGTGAGTGTGCATACTGTGCATAGAGCTCGTAGTCAACGATGTTTTTTTTCTAAATTAAACTTTGCCATAAATAACTCAAGACAGAGGAGTGTGGAAGGAGAAAGGAGAGGTTAAAGGGGTCTTTAACGACCCTTCGGGTACGGAACCCTAAAACTCATTACGTAGGTATTATATTTAATTTTTCAATAGGTTAGTGTGAGATAATGGTCCTTCACACAACACACGACACACTCACATACAACACACACACACACACTCACACTGACACACAATCACTAACACATAACACACTTCACGCACTGACTTCACTTATCACATAATCGAAATTAAATTAAATTGAAATACAGTCGGCTTCTCACAAGCAGACACAGAAGTACTAACAGATATTTTGACCATACAATCCTTGGATAAAATATCTCCTCATAGTATGTTAGTCCAATTAAGAAAATGATCATTAGATGGTCCTATTAATAACAGTAATAGTAGATTTAACTGTTGAATAGCATAAAGAGTTCAAAGTATACATTTTATGGGACAGGGAAACAGTTCCTGCCTAGAAAGTGGTTTAAGAACTTGTTCCGATGGACTTAGGAATAATTTGATTATATTAATACCTGTCTTTTAAGAATAGCGGAGAGTAAAATAGGAATTCGAGTATTCTATTGACCTGGCTGTTAAATTAAGGTTTTTAAGAGAGGTTGTAGCTATCTGGAAATACGGAACCGGGCACGGAATTCCACTCCTTAGCTGTACGTCTGGGTGGGATGTCCACTATTTATTGTGGCGCATCGCCGTGCGCCGTGGTCCGAAGATTTTTTTATGTTTGATAGGCATGCATTTGACCACTATCTCACCTGCCCCTCTAGCCATATTACATTTCTATTATCGTTTACGCTAACGCTTAGAACAAAATGTATGGCACTGACAATACCTGCGTAGATAAGTGTCACGTGACTTATCGCAGGCATTAAGTCCGCCTTTGTACATTTGTGTTGCATGAAGTTTTAATAAATAAATAAATATGGCTAGGGGGGCTGATGGTAAGCGATGATGTGGTCGAAGATGGAGTACGCTTGCCTAGAAGTAACCTATTCACTATTGACTTAAAGACTCCCAGGATCTATGAAGATACACACTCTCCGAAATGTGTGTGTTAATAGCCTGTCAGTTTTCTATCGGTTGATAGAAAACCGACTAGAACTTGGCGTCGATGCTCCAGACTTTGCAGCTTTGACTCGACAAGTTCATAATTGCCAATGATCCTCTTGGCTCGTTTCTCAATTGACTCAAGCATATCAAGCTAGTATCTGGCAGATCCATCCCAAAGATGAGAGCAGTACTCCATTTGCTGCTATTTTTTATTCATTTTGTGGCCTATTGTCTGGATTACGCTAGCTATATACATAAAACGGTTACCGCTTACTTTATGTGATTGGATGATTACATAGGTAACGTCGAATTTAAATTGGATATTATCATGATGTATGAAGTGGATACATGGATGTACAAGTGTTAATTATTCAATACGATGAGTGTTAGTTGATTTATATCGACTTTACACGCTAAGGAATATATACACGCATGTATATAAAATCTTTTCAAATCAATATCTTCCTTATTGAAGTGCTCATTTGACTGTACTTGCCTATACAATTTTCTAGAATCATCTATGATTCATCTTGAATGGAATACTGCTCACATCTTTGGGACGGATCTGCCAGATATGATATGATGATGCTCTTGAGTCCATTGAGAAACGAGCCAAGCATATCATCGGCAATGATGAACTTGTCGAGTCAAAGCTACAAAGTCTGGAGCATCGACGTCGAGTTGCTAGCTTATCGGTTTACTATCAGTTACATTTCGGCGAGTGTACGTCGGAATTGCATAGTTTAATTCCGCCAAGCCCGTTCCATCATCGGAACACTAGACTTATTGTGATGCGCGATGTCCACCATGTATCGGTGATACATCCCACCCCCACACACAAAACGTATTGGGAACACATTCATTGAATTCCCTGATGGAGTCAGCGTTTCCTAATAGCTATAACCTCGGGGTATTTAAGTCAAGAGTGAATAGGTTACTTCTAGGCAAGCGTGCTCTATCGTCGCTTACCATCAGGTGAGATAGTGATCGAGCTCGAGCCTATTAGAGCAAAAAAAAAAAAATGGTCATGTGGTGGTTGAAGATGATTGCCCCCTTGCGTGGAGGCTATTTCAATCTGAGTATCGATACACTATTTAAATAGCCTCCACAATGTGATAGTTGTCATAGGGGGCAGAGGTATTTCCCATCATTCAGTCAACACCAAGACTGGTGATACTACGTTAAGTTGACTTCCAGACCCTGTCTTAACGCAGTAATGTTGCTGTTGTACTCTCAGTAGCTTGGAAGTGTTCAGATGGTTATCCTGGGTAAAAGCGAATGGTCTCTCAAGTACCGTTCAGAATACTTTGTGAGTAACCTGAAAGAAGAAAGAGAGAATATGTATTCGTTGTAAAATTCCAGTTTTTTTTTTTCATTATTATTTTTATTTGTTTTTGTACACCTCAGAGTAGTCTCTTCCCGGGCCTGCGGACGGCGAGTAGTGGGTAGCTCGCCGTCCGATCAGCACCAGGCCCGTGAGTCGACGGCGCGTAGTGTTCCACGCGCGCCTCAAAGAGATGATTGTCAGCCACCACTGACGGGGCCCATCGTGGCCGGTGCCTGCATGCCTAGGGGTAGCGGATAAATTCTTAACAGAGTTACCGCTCTCCTGGGCACTCAGGCAGGGAAGGAACAGGGGTGGGTTTTAGTCAGTAAGAGTCTGACACACCCTGCCGCTCCACCCAGAGCGGGAGATGTCATTGGATGATGCCCAGCCCGCCAAAAAAAAAGAAAGAGTAGTCTGTCTGGCTTAACTGGTACAGAATGCTTTGTTGCATTAAGTCTGCTTATGTAGTTCAATTATACATTAAGTTTAAATCAATAAATAAATTTGACTATCGCGGCGACCGCAGCACCGATCCAAACAATATTATCTACATCATCGCTTTTTCATGCTTAAATATTTCAATTATCAGACTCCTAGAAGATGAGATAGTTCTAGATAATGCAATTTAAACTAGTATAAAGTAAGGTAACCAGTAAGACAGCAGCAATCAGTCTGAAAGTGTATCGCTTGTGCTTGCTAATGGCCGCGCCGGCCGATAAATATTCATCGCGGCAAAAAAGCGGCGCACGCGCGCGATCGCCAGCGCGCTTTCTTCTCACAGATGTGGGAAGGAGGTGAGCTGGCTTATTTAGTTTTTAGTTTAATATTGAATAGAAGAAAATTGTATCTGAATTCACTGCAGGGGTCTGTATTTTCTGATAACTACAATCGGTAGTCTTTAAGTCAAGAGTGAATAGGTTACTTCCGGGCAAGCGTGCTCCATCGTCGACCACATCATCGCTTGCCATCAGGTGAGATAGCTAGGGGTCAAATGCGAAACTATTAATAATAGTAATAAAAATAAATGAATGTCGTAAATAGTAATTTTCACTGAACGACTCTGGATAAAGTGACATTTTATCAGCGATAGACTAAACTCCAAAAGTTTTGGGATTGAGCGACATTTTAAACTTTTTGACAATCGTTAACCGTGAAAATCGCAGAATGTCACTGGTCCAGAAGTAAATCTGCCACCAGTCTTGCCCAGGGATATCATGTAACCCACCTTACTGGGTTGTGAGGATAGCCAGACACTCCATGTAAAATAATGGTATTCAGTCAGACTGGAAGACAACATGGTTGGAAAAAATCCAGGTAGATTGAGTTTAGATGACATTTCGGAGTAAATGGAATATCAGGTAATGAAATGGTTCTTGAGACTTTTATGGATTGTAATCTCTGATCTCTAAGTGATTTTATTGTTGTGGTTATAGTTTATCAACATATGAATGCTGTTGTTGTATACTTTGCAATTTGTATGTACTCGATGATGTCTAACTAGTTTGTAATATTTTAATTTTGGCTTGTTAAGACCATCAGAATCTTCTGAAATGGCTTGAGATTGTTCGAAAGACTTACTGCTGCCCTGAAACGCAAAGAAGAAGGAACAGGGGTGATTGTTAGGCAGTAAGAGTCTGACACAAGGAGCGGGAGAAATCATCTGACGGTTTCCCACCCCCAAAACGAAAAAAGGGTTCATAAGCTTTTGAGTTACGCTCGCTTTTTCATCACTGTTACAGTTATATTACTTGGGTAGTTAAAAAACCTTGTCCACACATTCTCGGCTCCTACCGTACGGTTGCTGGTCGGAATGCTCCGGCTCGTCGCAGGTCAGCTGTTAGAAAAACGTTGCACCAGCCTCCACGGGTGTGAGCGAGTAAAATGTAAGGCCGGGATCTTCGACACTTCCCGAAGACATACAGTATCAATATAAGCGGGTATATCAAGCTTAGGAGTAAGTACTAGGTATTCTTTCTCAGAACCACCTCTAAATAAAATCAGTTGTACAACATGTCTTTGCAGAGAGTTGTCGCTAGTATCATCATCATTATTTCAACCAAAAGACGTCCGCTGCTGGACATAGGCCTCCATCAAGTATTGCCACAACGACCGGTCCAGTGGGTCTCGCATCTATCGGCCTCACCAGGAAATCGGTCCAAAAAAAAGTATTAGTTGCCTGCAGGCTTCTAAATTCAAAATCAAAATGTAACAAATGAGCGACACATGTTTGTTTTACCTTTATCATCATTCCAACTGTCTAATGAGTAAACTGGTGACTTAGTGAAATTGACGAGTAAGGAAACTGACCAGTGGTACGCTAACTCGTTGTCTGTCTTACCCATCCCAATTTGTATGGGGTTGATGCAAATTACATTTACATTCGGTACGAAAGGAAGCTAGCCAAGTCACCTTTTACACAGTCTATGCATTTTTTCTTTGATTTTATCCTATTCTGCTAGCCATCTTCCTTCATACTCAAAACCTTCCTAAAACCCCTACATCTCTACCCTAAAAAAGTAGTGTCATCATCGCTGTTTTGACTTTAAAAAATGAGGGTTTTATCCACGTGATTCTGTTAAAGCATTCATAATTATATTCTTAATTCATTTTTTAACCGACTTCGTAAAACGATTATGGTTCTATGTTCGACTCTATGCATGTTTTTTTTTTATGTATGTCCACCGATTTCTCTGTCATTTGTGGACCGATTTTCAAAATTCTTTTTTACCCGAAAGAGTATACTCGTGGTCCCATATAAATTTTATCGAAATTGCTTTCGTGCTTTTGTCAAACAACAAAAAAAAAATGTTTATATAGATGACGTTTTGTTTTCCTCCAATAACGAGTATGTTCAAATTCCATGTTCCATGTTATTGGGGTTACCAAATCCGTCGTAGCTTTTATATTTATTTTAAGTTCTGGGGTATTTTTCAATTTTAGGTGTATTTTCTTTTTGGAAGTAGGTTGTTTTTTTTTTTTTGTAAAAAAGTTTTTTTTTAATGGAGACTTTGAATTTAGAATTCCGCTAATCAGGACTTAGACTAAGCATCTGGCTAGCGAGTTTTGTAAGTAATGCCGTAAATGTTTAGTAAGAGCAAGTAGTACACAAGTTACATATAAAGCGCTAATAGATAACGAATATAAGCTGATAACGTGATGTCATAAGCGCGCTTTAATCGAGTTTGGATAAGTGCTCCTGCACTATTACCTATGTCTTTAAATGATCTGAATTTTTCTGCAACAATAGAAATTGCTCTGTACTGAATGCCTCTGCAACAAATGGGCCCAGAAAATATAGATTTGAGAATAAAATCTTTTTGTACTTTTGATCAAATAGCGCTAATGAAGTGTATGAGTGACATCCACCAACTGGACCCGCGTGCTGGATTACGGCCCATTCCCTCCCCAAGAGAGGAGGCCTGAGTTCCAGCAGTGGGGACACTATAAGGCCGTTTATGTGTAACGCCGTATCTACTAACTGAAGGCGATGTCACCAGTCGTTTCAAGTTTGAACTTTGATCTTGCCAAATCGTCCAACTCTGCAAATTCTTAGAGAACAGAAACATTGACAGAATTGCGATGTATAAAATCATTACTTACATCGAATGCTAAAGGAAACAATCATACATTTCTTGCATATAAAATGCCAACGAACCGATTATCAATGAATATTGAACCCGCATTCGTACGAAAACACCTAATCTATTCAAGTGGCTAGTCGTAAGGGTCGTGACACTGCAGACAAGGACACACATACACAAACACAAAAAGATAAAAAAGGACAGAGAAACACCGATGCTCGGGTCATATGTCGACCGATATGTCGTAACCTGTTTGAATGAAACGGCGATATTAAAAAGTCGGTATGTGAGAAAAGGATAGTACTGACAATGACGTGAAGGGTTAAAAGTCAAGCAAAGTGTCGCGGCCTGTGGGAGAGGGACGGAGGTATGATTTTATCGCGTGTGAGTGAGGGAGGGACGTAAGAGGGTCAAAAGACGAGCGTCGGCAACCCTGACCTCTCCAGACGGCTCGTGGGCCGTACTTGGGACTTACAAAAAAGCATGTGTTGAATCGAATGTTTTCTGCGTTTTATTTTATTGATTTAGTGAAATGTAGTTTTGGCCATTCCACTGTTTATTTATTTACTGTTTTTCACACCTGTGTCTAGTAGAGAATAAATCACAAATGTTGTTAATTATTTTCAGCTGAAGATTCCAAAACAGATACAATATGCTGCTCACCATTGCGTAATTTTCAAAACTTCCTGAAAGTCGCGCTCGAAAAGAGAATCTTCTTTAACGGGATCATATTTAATATTAAATGTTGATCATAGTTTTTTTTTAATTTAACTTAAAATCCACCACTTATACCTTCGTCTAAAAAATAATAAAAAAAACCCATTCGAAAGCCGTCCCTGAAGCCATAGTGCACTAATGAATCGGGACAGTCGGCATAATTAAACAGTTGGCGACAATCGGTCGGTCGATGTTACACTTATTTTGGTTGACATAACACTCTATAACACGCGTGACGTCACACACCAAACTTTGACTTCGAACTTCAAATTGTTTTTGCCGCGAACGCACCATTTTCGGAAAAGTCTCTTTTTTGAATTCGGCTTTTGAAAACGTTCGAAATTTTGTTTGTGATTTTGAATTTTGAGAAAAAAAAGGTTTTAAGTTTGATAGAAGTGGTTTTGGGTTTTGTTACGTGCCAGTGTTTATATTTTTGTTTGGTTTAACGGTGTTTTTATTGGATTATATGTGTAAAGAAATGTTCAGACCGGAGTTCCATTTTTCAAGCAAATTACTCGAGTTGCTTACTAGAGGTAATTAGTGTTTATACAATCTAATCATAATAACTATTACGTCTCATCATGAGCAATATTTTTCAGGATTTTCACGAACACCTATTAGTAATTTTAAGTCCCCTGTAAATATATAAGTTCGCAGGTTTTTCCACTTACTTTTATTTCGTGTCCTTCATCCATTGCATAAGAATTTTTTTCAAAGGGTATGGCAAATGACAGACTAATATATAGAATGAATCGGTAGGTGTACCTTATAATTAGTATGTGCATTATATATTTTAAGGTCAGCGGTTTTTGGGTGTAGAATTGTACATGTTACAGTCAATAAATTAGTGTTGACTGGTTACAGTCAAAAGAATTATTTAATTGAAATACGTTTTTTTTATTGTAAAATACGAAACAATTTTTATAAATGTTTTTAAAATTGTCATAAAAACACCTACCAACCAGGTTTTTGAGTATGTTTGTAATTTTAAAAAAAAGTGACTTCAAAAAAAGAAACTTGTACACTAATAATTGCAAAATAACTTTAATTTCGGCAGTCGATGTCAAATAACGTAGAAAACTAGAAACAAAATACAAACACCGTTTTCCGAAATTAAAGTTATGCAAGTTATCTAAAAGTATTTTATTTTTTGGAAGTCGGTTGTATTTTTTGTAAAATAGTTTTTTATTTTCACTTTTTAGTTGTTGTACCCCAAAACTAAAACTTAGTATTAAAGTTTTTGACAACACGGTTGGCGCAGTGGTTGAGCGTTCGGCTGCTGCGCTGCGTGTCGCGGGTTCGATTCCCGCACGGAACAAATATTTGTATGACCTACAGATAGTTGTGCCGGGTCTGGGTGTCTTGTGTATGTGAATATACATGTTTGTGAACGCACCCACGATACAGGAGTAATTCCTAGTGTGAGGCAAAGATTAAAAAAAAAAAAAAGTTATGCCCGAATTGATAACCTCAATAATATGGGAACATGGAATTTGAATATAATTGGAGGAAACGAAAACGTCATCAGTTTATAGGAACATATTTTTGGTTTTTGGTGATTTTTTCAAAAAGCGCTTAATCAATTTCCATAAAATTTATATCGGACCACCTCTGAAGAAAAGAACCCACCAAACCTAAAAAAAGAATCATCAAAATCTATTCACAAATGGCGAAGTAATCGTGTAACAAACATACTAAAAAAACATAGACGAATTGAGAACCTCCTCTTTTGTGAAGTCAGTTAAAAAGTATTTTTCACTGGTCAAAAGTACTTTTGACCAAATATTGCAGTTAAAAGTGGTTTTGACAAATTAACAGTTTTGACTGTGACTTAGGTGCTCCCAACAATTATTCATTTAAATGTCTCCTTAATTTAATAGTCAATCAAATCAATATTTAGATACTCGTACTTTCGGAAAGCAGAATCACTGAGATAAAAAAGTGACCAAGTGTAAGAAAAAAAAGAAAGAAAAAGTATTTATTTGTCACAAACCTTCCGACATACACAACAATATCATTTTGCTAAGTGCGTGTCGAATTTCGCACATTAAGGGTTTCGTATCTCCGAGGATACCGCACGGGTCTCCTGTGAGGCGGCGAGCCTCCTTGCTGGACTGTCGCCATGGGATCTGGAGGACAAGGTCCTCTTGCTGCTCTGGGAGTGGCGCGAGAAGGCCAAACGCCGGGGTGAAACTCTGCTGCCGCGACACAGCGTGGCTCGGCGGACGGAGCTCCAGCAGGATCTCATAGCGACATGGAGACAGCGACTGTCGCAACCCAGCGCTGGGCACGCCACCATCGCGGCGGTAGTGCCTCTCTTTGAGGAGTAGCTGGAGAGGCTTCACGGCGTCCTCACCTTCCGCCTGACGCAGGTCCTCACCGGAGACGGTTGTTTCGGGAGGTTCCTGCATCAGATCAGGCGGGAGGAAACGTCCGGGTATTACCACTGCACGGATCGTCCAGAGGACACGGTGGAACATACGGTGAAGGTCTGCCCCGCTTGGGCGGAGCACCGCCGTGTCCTTGTGGATGCGATAGGTGGCGGCGAGCTCTCGCGCCCGGCCCTGGTTCAGGCCATGGTACGGAGCGAGAGGGAATGGGAGGCAGTCTCCACCTTCTGCGAAGCAGTAATGCTCGCGAAGGCGGAAGCGGGACGCGTGAGGGAAGCCCAACGGAGTGGCCCTCACGGCCCCGGCTGCTACCACCGCAGGAGAGGTTCTGGGCGTAGGACGTCGCGAGACGATCTCCGACCACTGTAGACCCGGGCCTGCGGACGGCGAGCAGTGGGTAGCTCGCCGTTCGATCAGCACCAGGCCCGTGAGTCGACAGCGCGTAGTATTCCACGCGCACCTCAAAGAGATGAGTGTCAGCCACCACTGACGGGGCTTATCGTGGCCGGTGCCTGCATGCCTAGGGGTAGCGGATACATTCTGAAAATGAGTTACCGTACCCCTGGGCACTCAGGCATGGAAGGAACAGGGGAGGGTTTTAGTCACTAAGAGTCTGACACGCCCTCCCGCTCCACCCAGAGCGGGAGAAGTTATTGGAAAAAAAAAAAATTGTTCCGTACCAAATATTGGTATTTTTTAGTAAAGTATACGTAATAATAAACGTTATCACCAAATTTCAAGTTCTTAAGTCAATGGGAAGTTAAAATTATATATATTCATAACAAAATTTTGTGACAGACGGCGGACGGACAGGCAGACAGACGGACCGACGGACATGTGAGTGACAACAATAGGGCTCCGTTTGGACCCTCCGGGTACAGAACCCTAAAAAGTAACACTGTTTTTATGGTTTTCAGGAAACATACAACGGGACACCTTTGGCTTCACTTCAAGTAACGGTGAGTGATAGTTGTATAAGCATTATCTTTTTAAAAGATTTTCAGATTATCTGTTATATTTATAAATAGCCGAACCTTATCCTTTGACCTGTACAAAACTTCTTTTAAGGTTTCCTTACCTACAAAATAGTCGAAATCTCACCGTAACACTAGTTAGTATGTACTTACCTACCTCTTATGTCCTGCCTGATGGTTTTAATATGTACCTCTGTGACTTATCTTTTTGATAAGTCTTAAAGTAGGTCCGGCAAGATTTATCTTTTTACCCTGATGAACACACCCTTGACCTTCATCTCGCCTCATGGTAAGCGATAGATGAGAGATGATGCCTGTTCACTGTTGTTATAAAAACAGCCGGTAGTTTAATAATAATATGAATAAGAGTTCCAAACCACCACATTGTACCAGCAACATGTTGGCCTGTTGGTACACGCCGTGCGGCGCGCACTGTTCGCTCTGTTCGTCGCCGCGCTGCGCAGGCGCATGACACCACAATGAAACCTTTCACCCGCTAGGCTGCTACCTACGCTATACGCCACAATCTACATCTTTTCATACGTTTCCTTGTTCTCCATAGATATGGAGCCGTTCTAGATTATTATTGGTCTAGATATCTATTTGGTGGTGTCCTTAAGTCTATTGAATTACATTCTTGGATAAAGCTACCGGATTCTTTAAACGTTTGGAGAGTGGCGTAACTGAGTTAATATTTGTTTATAAGATTATTTTTATTGTTTATGAATTGTTTATTTAACATTGTTCTCATATATAGCAGCAAGACATATGTGACCAGGATTTTTGTAATACATAACATGGTTTAAAAGAGTGTCCATGGAGTTTCTTGCACGTTCTTTTCCATAGAGATCTACGCCTTGGAATGTGCAATTAGCTTCATCTTTCTGACTGACCGACTTATGTATTAACAATTCAAAAGTGCCTGTAAATGGTTTATTTGAAATCAATGATTAGAATTTGAATTATATATATTTTCGTTGTTATTTTGCATTGGATAAATGTACCCATGTAGGCATGCATATCTTCATAGGAACCGAGTTATACTTCAGTGTACATTTCTGTGCCTCCTGTGATAAGTGATACAAGTCAAAAAACGTCATTTTACAGGACAGCAAAAACAAGATTTTAAAAAATCTAGTTCGTTAATTAAGTGGGCTAGGTAAAATATCAGTGCACTCTTTTGTAGAACAAAACATTTTCTTTCTCTATATAATTTAGATTTTTTGATAGATATTTAATTTTGGAAGTAATTCATGAAAAACCTGCGACTTGTAACTTTTACTTAGTTTTTATGTGCTAAAATTAAGTTATTAATGATACTTGTACAGTTATATTACGTTGCACCAAGCTTGCACCAATAAATTGTCTTAGTGTAAACTGATATACATCAAGTTAAAACGTCTAATAACTCATTAGAATAATGATTCTAGCAAAATGTGCTAAAACAAAAGATGAAGATATAACCCTTAAGATTTATTTTTTTTACTTATCAGTCACCTCTTTACATATTTTAGTTGAACTGTATCAATTTACTGTTTAAAGGGATATTACTCTAGTCACATCAAAATTCACGATAAATGAACTGAAAAATAAAATGTGAAGTTAAATACAATAGCATTTAAATCACGAAGCACGAAGAATTGTGTGTTAAGTGACCGGTTTTGGGGTTACATCTTGTCAAATATCGATTGTAACGAATTTTTTGCCAAAATCCCTATAGTTGTATCACTTTGCACAAAATTATCTCCGAAACTATAGCAGATAGAAGAACGTGAGTTAGATCAAAAAAGACGTATTTTTTTTTTTTGATAATGCTCATGTGAAAATCACAATAAAAAACTTTTTAACAAAAAAATTAACCGACGAAAAAGAACTAAAAAGCAAAAAATAAATAAACCTTTTAAAGTCTTGAGTAATGAGCATATTTACCTACATAAAATATCAAATTTTATATAAACTAATTTTGAGTCGGCGCCAAACAACAATCTGATTATTCAATATCTAAATTTTATAAGTACTTACAAATGAAGAAGGCTGTAAGTAGGTAATTAATCATTTTAATAATTGGCGCCGACTCAAAATTAGTTTATATAAAATTTGATATTTTATGTAGGTAAATATGCTCATTACTCAAGACTTTAAAAGGTTTATTTATTTTTTGCTTTTTAGTTCTTTTTCGACGGTTAATTTTTTTGTTAAAAAGTTTTTTATTTTATGATTTTTTGTGGCTCGCATCATCTTTTAACACTCTGAGGCTAATTTCTAATCCTCCATAATTCCTCTTGCCACTGAGCTGACGATGTAACCATTCTTCCATGAAGTTTCCAGGATATTGACCAGTTGAGGTTACCTCCAATATTGTAAAGACGTCTTTTCTTCAAAGCATATTATGTGGTATTTGTCACTAAAACCAGTTTTATATCTAACTTATATTGCGTAGGAATGGTATGGTTTCCATCATCAGCTCAGTTTCAGGATGTGATGATTCCTAAATGCAAATACTTGATTTTTTTTTTTTTTTGGGGGGTGGGAAATCATCTTATGACTTCTTCCGCTCTAGGGTGGAGCGGAAGGGCGTGTCAGACTCTTACTAACTAAAACCCACCCCTGTTCCTCCCTGCCCTACGTGCCCAGGGGCGAGGTAACTCTTTCAAATTTATCCTCAACCCCCGAGCAGGCATTGGCCGTGGCAGGCCCCGTCCTTTGGTGACAACTCTTTGAGGCGCGCGTGGAACACTACGCGCCGTCGACTCTCGGGCCTGGTGCTGATCGGGCGGCGAGTTACCCACTACTCGCCGTCCGCAGGCCCGGGTCTACGGTGGCCGGAGATCGTCTCGCGGCCCCTGGCGTCTCCTGCGGCGGCTGCGGCTGAGGGCGCTAGGGCGACTCGGCTGTTGTTGAGTCTCCCTAACGTATGCCGCCTCCCTCTTCGCGAGCATTACTGCTTCGCAGAAGGAGGAGACGGCTTCCCATTCCCTCTCGCTCCGTACCATGGCCTGAACCAGGGCACGGCGCGAGAGGTCGCTGCCGCCTATCGCATTCACGAGGACACGGCGGTGCTCTGCCCAAGCGGGGCAAACCTCCACCGTATGCTCCACCGTGTCCTCTGGCGATCCTCGCAGTGGAAACACCTAGGGGTCACCTCCGCTTTGATCCGACACAGGTACCTCCCGAAACAGCCATGTCCGGTGAGGCCCTGCGTCAGGCGGAAGGTGAGGGTGCCATGGCGCCTCTCCAGCCACTCCTCAAAGAGGGGCACTACCGCCGCGATGGTGGCGTGCCCAGCGCTGGGTTGCGACAGTCGCTCTCTCCATGTCACCATGAGATCCTGTCGGAGCTCTGTCCGCCGAGCCGCGAAGTGTCGCGGCAGATACCTGATTAAGTTATGAAAAGTAAACAGAAACAATATTCGTGCCCAATTTTTGAGGTTCTCTCTCAATTTTTTCAGGATCCCATGATCAGATCCTGATGTCCTTGACATGGGACCACCCTTGAGGTATACCCTATCTAAGAAAAGTAGAATCATCAAAATCGGTTCATAAATAACGGAGTGAGGGCCGAACATACATATAGAAACGCTAAACGTATCCACAATTTTCGAGGTTTTCTCTCAATTTTATCAGGATTCCAGTGTCACATCCTGACTTCCTTGACATGGGACCACCCTTGAGATATACCCTATCAAACAAAAAAAGAATAATCAAAATCGGTTCATAAATAACGGAGTGAAGGCCGAACATACATACAGAAACGCTAAACGTGCCCACAATTTTCGAGGTTTTCTCTCAATTTTATCAGGTTTCCACAGTCAGAGCCTGACTTCCTTGACATGGGACCACCTTTGAGGTATACCCTATCTAATAAAAAAAGAATATTCAAAATCGGTTCATAAATGACGGAGTGAGGGCTGAACATACACAAAAAAAAAAAAAAAAAATAATATATACGGTCGAATTGAGAACCTCCTCCTTTTTTCGTCGGTTAAAAAGGGTACAACTCAAGTTATATCACTTATCACAGGAGGCACAGATTTAAATCTTGAATCAGTTGAAACCTTCTGCTCATAGCGACCACACCGTCTCTCAAAATGAAGTTAAAGTCGGTTAGTAAGCGAACAATAAAATCTAAGTAAATGATACTCCACCATTATGCGGCCGCAAAATACGTCTTACATCATGGAAACGCCAGGATCCTCCACCATATGTATAAAAAGTACACCACTTTTGCAGGGGACAGTAGCCTAAATTATTATTTTATTTTATTCGTTGAATGCGTGTTAACAAGAAGCCGTTTGGTATAATTACTGGTAATCAGTGGTCGCATCTCGCTCGGACATTGTTCGGACCGGCTACCTTTCAACCGGTCCCCGAGCAATTTATTGGAAAAGTTTTTTATATCATATGTTTATGTGGTATGGTCTGATGTGTTTCGTTGAGTATCAATGGCATTGACACAAGTCATTAATAATAAAATAATCATTTTACATTTTCACCAAAAGCCTGATTTACAAAATTCTTAGGGTTAGAATACTTAAAAATTTGGTAACTTCAAATACTCTGTCTCCTAAATAAGGTGGCTGTGATTTTGACATTGGTAAGTAGTTCTCCTATAAGTAAATTTTAAATTAAAATATAATAGGTCTATCTACCTGTTAGAGGATAAGCTTACTGAAATGATTATTAAAGCCATCTTTCAGTCGCCAACGTTTTTAAAATGATTAAAGTATTATTCACATAGCCATTGCGAGATTTTCTAACTAAAACAGCTCTACTTTTCTCTTTATTTTTAAACGTTTAATTTTAAGAGATTCGTGTTATAAGTAACTCGGACAGCGTAAACTATTCTAGACACATTTTGTGGTTATGTCTAGACGCATTTAATTTTATAGATATTTTAATCAATGAGACGCCCTCAGGGTTACAAGTTACTGTCTGGGGTCACGGATAAATTCGAAAGAGGGTTACCGCAGCCCTTGGCACAGGCAACTAAAGGATCAAGTGTGGGTTTCAGTTAGTAGTAGTCTGACACCCCCTCCCGCTCCACCCAGAGCGGGAGAAGTCATTGGACGATTTTCCACCCTCCAAAAAAAAAAAAGGTTACAAGTTACAGTTTCTGACATTAGTGTAACAGTTTAGTAGCGTGTCGATAGGTTTTATGCTAGTTATTTTGGACTCTTGTCAGTTTATTACGGTTGGGTTTTAAACAAGTACATATAAGAACCAATTTCAAAACTACCTAAAAGCAGGTTTACTTCAAAGTATCGATTACAATAATGACATAAACAACACTGGCACAAGAAACATTCTACAATATCTATGGAATCTTAAAACAAAATCGCTTTTGAATTTCGAATGTTCACTATCGCGCGTAAGATACTCGAAATCTAGATAATTTCACACAGACTCGCACATAATGCAAGATCTTACATTGCAGTTTCTCAGAACACCGTCTCTGTGTTTTAAGATCTGAACCTGGGCTCCTCTCATATTTTTTACGAGCGTAGAGGTCGCATATACTCTCAATGTCGGGAATTAATTCGCCTGTGCTATCTTCATTGGTAATCTTGATGTGAAAAGTTAAAACACCCGTTTTTTGCGAGAAAGCATTGTTGTAATGTTGGATTTTTCTCAGATTTTTAACTAGCGTATCTGCTTATGTTTGAGATTGTGGCTAGATAAGATGTTCTAGACGTTTTGTCTAAATTGTTAGGTCTAGTTTTGTTGTAGTGTGGTTTTAAAATAGGCTCCATAACCAGACAGAAGTTACTTAAGTAACCCCAGAAGAGGTTTAGTAGAAAAAGCGTTAAGGTAGGTACGTACTGTTATATTTTCTAAGACGTCATTCTATACATTCTAAAGTTCACAGTGAAGTAAGTTTTCACAACGCTCTATTTTTTAGGGTTCCGCAGTCTTAACAAGGACAACGAACCCTTATAGTTTAAGTCTGTCCATCCGAGGCATAGCTTAGAGACTGTTAGTACTAGAAAGCTGTAATTTTGCATGGGCATATAATTAATTTACGCCAAGAAAACGAAACAATAAAATATTGGAAACGTTTTTTTTTAATGGTAATTCCTGTACCTACATGAAAAGTAGGGATGATTTATTTCTTTCTCGCTTATCCTATAGTTGCCAATTCCGCAATGATTATGAAAGATCTATCCAAATACTGGGGTATTTGGATAGATCTTTCAAAATCATTGCGGAATTGGCTATTTTTAACCGACTTCAAAAAAAGGAGGAGGTTCTCAATTCGACTGTATTTTTTTTTATGTGTGTTACCCCATAACTTTTTACTACGTGAACCGATTATGAAGATTTTTTTTTAAATTGGAAGCTGTTGCTTCACATGTGGTCCCATTTTTATTTGGTGAAGATCTGATAAAGAACTTCGGAGATACACAATGGAACTCTTCAATAAATGATAACAAACCTTCCAGAATTGCTGCATCGCATGTCTGTATATTGTTTTCACCACTTCACAACATTACATCATGCTAATACGCTCTGAAGGGGTATACAGATTTGTACAGTTCACCCTGATACACCCTAATTTCAATGTTCAAATTCCCTATTTTTGGGGCTATCATTTCGGGCATAACTTTACTATTAATTTAGTTTAAGAATGGGGTACAACAACTAAAAAGTGAAAAATAAAAATATTTTACAAAAAAAATACAACCGACTTCCATAAATAATGAAGATAAATAATATGAAACCAACATAAATAATGAAGAAACCAAACTAGAAACACCGACTTCCGAAATTAAAGTTATTTTGCATTTTTTAGTATTATTTATGGAAGTCGGTTGTATATTTTTTGAAAAAAACTTTTTTTTAATTCAGTGATTCGTTTGCGAAATATCAAACTTTGAAGTAATATTTTTTGTTCGAGTCGAGCCCCACTAGAAGCCAAACTGTTGGCTTGAAAAATCTGAAAAAAATTTCTGATGATACAAAAACGAACTTTGAAGAAAAACTATCATGGCTAAGTTAGCTCTGTGAGTTTAAGAGTAATAGTCACCCAACATTTTTTTTAAACATCAAAAACAGATATTCAGCTTAGATGCTGAATATCTGTTTTTGATGTTTAAAAAAAATTTAAACTTAATGTATGCTTTTTTTTTTGTGGGGTGGGAAATCATCCAATGACTTCTCCCGCTCTGGGTGGAGCGGGAGGGCGTGTAAGACTCTTACTGACTAAAATCCACCCCTGTTCCTTCCTGCCTCGAGTGCCCAGGGGCGAGGTAACTCTGTTTCGAATTTATCCTCAACCCCCGGGCAGGCATCGGCCATGACGGGCCCCGTCTCTTGCTGACAACTCTTTGAGGCGCGCTTGGAACACTACGCGCCGTCGACTCTCGAATTAATGTATGCTTAGAAAACAAAGTCTCTTTTCAGCTAGCATAGTCTTACGTTTTAAAAATAGCAATATAATCTTTATGATAAAAAGAGTTCCGTTTCTTCATTCAGATGTAAGGAACCCTAAAAATATTTCAATTGTTGTTCCTTCCACATTAAAGCGCGCATAACAAAAAGAAAAATTAAACTAAAAGTTCTATCAAAATTCGTTCAGCGATTCTCGAGTTATAAACGCATAAAGCGCACCAGTGTTTTATATGTTAATGTCAGATGGACTAGATATGACTATCAACCGTATTATGAAGCTATTTAGAAGCAGGAGGGACGGCAGATGCAGTGCTATTATGTCACTTTATGTGCTTTTTATTGCTGTGTAAATTTATTCTTATATGAGAGGCCAAGTTATATGCAGTGGCTTAGCAGAATTTGTGTTTGAATTTTTTGTAATAGTTGTCACACTCATGGTTGTTTCTAGGGTCAGTTTTGATTCAGGGAATTTGAGATGAAAATAGCTATTTTTGAACATTACAACACACGCCACGCTGAATTACCCGGACCGGTAAATAGATGGAGATGCTTTTAATTCGTCTGTCCCAAAAGGAGGATGTTTTTTGAGAATCTATGTATGTTTGTATGTCTATTTCTTTGGCATGCCCTGCAGCCTAAACGGCTGGGTCATCATCATCATCATCAGCCTTTTAATGTCCCCACTGCCGGGGCACAGGCCCCCTCTCTGTGAAAAGGTGGCTGGAAACGGATGGGTGGATTTTAACAAATGATTTTGAAATCAATTTAAAAAAGGAGGTTCTGTATTCGACCCGTATGCTTGTTGGTCCGCGATTTTCTTGTAAAGTGCTGATCCGGTTTGGATGGGGTTTTCGTTATTAAAATTTATATTTTTCAAGGAAGGTTTTAGTATATAATCAATTAGGATCTGATGAAGAATAGACTCGCGATTACTGAGATCGTTTGTCTATGTATTTTTAATACAATTTAATGGCGATGACAATTAAAAAGTGAAAAACTTTTTACAATAAGTCGGTATCAAAACACGAAGAAACAAAACTAGAAACACCGACTTCCAAAATTAAAGTTATTTTACACATTTTCTGCAGTCGTATTATATTTATCTCTTGTTTAGCCTCAAGGTTTATCTTTTGTAACTCAGGACTTGCCAATCGCATATTTTTAAGAGCTTTCTGATTAGAAAGTCAGCATGCAATCTTTTTCTACCGCTGAAAATTCAATCCAAAGCTTTTTACATTTACATGTGTGGTAGGTTTTAAAAACCTCCGAAAGTGCCATTAAGTGACAGTTTTTGACCAACTGAATGTCATACATATAATTTCTAATCTTTTTTTTTTTTTTTTTTTTATTGTTACCACATTTTATTAAAACAGTGTTTTTACTTAATCATAAACGGTCAACAGAAAAACGCGTTACGGAAATTAATTTCATTAGTTCGTTTTAAAGATTTCGTAAATCTTTAAAAACAACATAACTTTTATTATAATATCTAATTAAAATAGCTAATTAAACTAATAAATAACTTAATAAATAAAATATGTACAAGAGGCATAAAAAATCCGGTAGTGGTAAAGCTCATTGGGCATCAAAAAATTCGTCCACCTCGCTGTCAATGGGAAAAGTGCCCAGAACGCTGGCAGCATTGCCACGTTGAATGGCAATGCTGATTCGTTGGCCGAAAAAAAGGCCAGCCCTCTGGTCACGTGAAGAGTCGACTAAAAGTATTTATATTTCTAATCTTACAATCTGTTGTTTTTTCATACGCATTTGTACATGTTAGGTATTATTGTTAGTTTGTATGTTATTTCTATTGAATAAATTTTAATATCTTACAATCTGGTCAGGGTTTTTGAAATGTGTAAGATTATCATGGTTCGCTCTATAGTAGCGCTTTAACTCAATCTCTATTGTCTTCGTTTTCATCCGTTTTTTGACCAAAAAATAAGGGACTGTTGTGTGGGGTTGTATGTAAAGAAGATGGTTTGCATAGAATTGATTAAATTGCCGAATGAGTTAGACCTAAGGGGTGTGATGTATTTTCTAATAGGGTAAGTTTAATAATTGAAGTTTCAGAAATAAGTATCATGAAAGGATAAACAAACGTGCAGGTCTTTAAAAAGTTCACATGTGAACATCTCGTACTAAATGGTAGTTGGTCGTTCCCTATATGTCCATTTATTATTTTTCAGCGAGCAAATCCAATTTCCTACATTCACACCGATACAATTCGAATAGTATCAGCAGGTTCCATCTTCAGGGCAGGACTATTTACGCGTTTCTCACACCATTGACGCGATGAATCGCTCCCATTAGCGGCCGAGAACATGCTACAAGAAAACTATAAGGTTAACTATGCCCAAAAGTAGTAGTAGATATGCCATACAATTTGTATGGAACGACCTGCGGGCCGCAGTTACTAGCTCCCAGATCGAGATAACGCGACCGCTGCCGCAGCGCGACTGCCGCGATTTTTTTTTTTTTTTTTTTTGTGGGGCGTCTTGCAGGTCAGCCTCTGAGGCTGTCGTCTGCTTAACCGGGCTTGCCTGTGTAGGCTTTAATATATTAAAGCCTCCAGCCAGGACTTATTAACTTACAAAACTAAGTGACCACGCTAAGGGCACTCCCTGCGGAGTACGAGCCTCGGCTTAGGGCGTCACTGAGGGGCAGCAAGGGAAGGCTGGATCTGGTTACCATTAATTGGGGAGTTTACTGGCTCAGCGGCACGTGCTGGCGAGAGACGGGGAGGGCAATGACTTAGATTTCGCGACGGGCCTCGCCGGCGAGGTCGGAAAATCGGCGGTCTGTAGTGTTTTTTGATAGTGCTGGTTTCCCTACGGCTCTCTTGGCGCAGGGTTGTGGCGTCATCAGGGACTTGGAGGGTATGCCGGGGGCGGCGAATCCTAGAAATTTGGGAGGGAACGTATCGAGTAGCCGATGCGATAAGGGGGTTACGATGTTTAGCAGCAGTTTCTAGGAAGCGCTTGGTGGAGCGCTTCATGAACTGCTGCAGGGTGGGGATTTTGAGGTCAACATGCAGCTCCTCGTTCCTCACAAAGTAGGGGGCATCCACCACCCTGCGGAGAAAGCGGTGCTGCAGTGTCGACATCTTGTGGAGGTGACGGGGCTTGGCATGTGCGAACACTGGGCAAGCATAGGTCATGATTGGTCGGATGACCGCGGTGTAGGTACGCAATTTGCACTTGAGTGACAATTTGCTTTTACCATTTAGGAGGAAGTGGAGTCTACCTTGAGCAAAGGCGGCCCGCGAGCGAGCTTGCTTTATGTGCTCGACGAAGGTGAGATGTTGGTCTAGGATTACGCCTAGGTACTTGGCCTGCTTCTCCCAGGGGATCGGCCTGCCGTACATGGTGATCGGACGTGGGGGTCTGACCGTATGTCGCGGTCTAGAGTAGAGGACTGCCTGACTTTTCTCAGGGTTGACCTCAATTCTCCATTTCCGGAACCACTGGCCCAGCTGGATAGTGTAGGTTTGGAGATTGAGGCCTATCTGGGCGGGTGAACGACCCGAGTAGAAGATGGCCGTGTCGTCAGCGAATAATGCTAACTGGGCCTTTTTGGGTTTAGGGATGTCGCTAGTGAACAGCGTGAAGGCTAGGGGGGATACCACAGAGCCCTGGGGGACACCAGACTTTATAGGATGGGGGGAGGATAGAGCGCCCTCTACGCGATAGCGAAAGGTGCGATCCGACAGGTAGTCTCGCAAGATGAGTACGAGACGATCTGGCACACCTAGTTGATACAGCTTATAAATTAAGCCATTGTGCCAGACTTTGTCAAACGCTTTCGCTATATCGAAGTACAAGACACCGGTCGTGTATTTACGCTGGAACCCAGCGCTCATATGCTCGACCATTCGGTATACTTGTTGGACGCACGAGTGTTCGGAGCGGAATCCGAATTGCTCGTTGGGAATGAGACTCTTAGCTTCAGCAAAATCTTTGAGTCGCTTATGAATAAGCTTCTCGTAAATCTTGCCGAGAACATTGAGTAAACTAATGGGGCGGTAGCTAGTGGGGTCGGATTTTGGCTTGCCTGGCTTTGGAATACCAATGACAGTGGCCTGTTTCCACGCTTGAGGGAACATATTATTACTTAAGGCGCCATTGAAGATGGCGGTCAAAAGCATAATAAGTTGGGCTGGGAATAGTTTTATAGCTCTGTTGGATATTCCATCAGAGCCTGGGGCTTTTCTGGGTTGAAGTTTCCTGATGACATCCTCCACCTCTTCGGGAGTGACGGGGGGTAGCGGGTCATCAGGATCTTCGACCGGAGGGAGGGAAGCTCTCCTTTCGACCTCAGCATCTACCATGTCTAGGTGGGCCTGGTCTACTGGTTGAGAGCTGGGAGAGCATTGGGACTCTAGACTGTCGGCCAGGCATTCCGCCTTTTCGTCATTATCAAACGCGACACTCTTGTCAGGACGAATGAGAGGAGGCATTGAGGCCTCAGACTTGGAACGTAGCTTTCTTTGGAGGTTCCAGAAAGCCAGGTGGTTAGGCTCGAGTTCACTCAGCGTCTTTTCCCAGTTCGCAGAACGATGCTCAGCAGTACGTCTCTTTACAGCACGCTGCAAGCGACGCATGTGAACCTTGTTTGCGTGACAGGGAAAATTGCTGTATGCACGAATGGCAGCGTTCTTCTCAGTTATCAGACTCCGTACATCCGCTGGGAGTTTCCAGCGACGGTCCTCCGTCACTGGCACCTCTCTTGAACAGTCGTTCAAGACGGCTCGCACGTGATCCGTAAGCGAGTCGATCGCCGCTGACGTGTCAGCGACTGAGCTTATATGATCAGGGATAGAGTCCAAGTGAACCGACGTGGTAGCTTTCAGACTTTCGCTTACTTTCTTCCAGTCGGTGATTACTTGGGTAGGGGGAGGGAGATTTGGGTCGGTCTCACCTGAGCGGGAGCCCAGGTGCAGGAACACCGGCCGGTGGTCAGAGTCCAGTTCATGCAACACTTCCACCGAATGCAAACGTAAGTTTATATTCTTTAGAAGTGCCACATCTAGGACACTGGGAGTATAACTAACGGTGTGGGGGTAATAAGTGGGGCTCATCGGTACGATGACGTCGAAGTTGAGGGTAGAGCTCAGATTATGTATGAGCCTACCCTTGGAATTGGAGTAATTGTGGCCCCATATGGGGTGCTTGGCATTGAGATCACCTGCTAAGATGACGGAACTACTCATGCCGAAGAGTTTAGTGAGGTCGCTGGAGATGGCATCAATCTCATCAGGAGAGGATGCTGAGTCAGGTGGGATATAGGCAGAGATGACTGTGATTGGCTGATGGCCAGTCATGCCTAGCCGACAGGCAGAGTACTCAAGAAGAGATTGGGGGGCGGGAGGGGCGAGAGGAATACAGTGAAGTTCCTTCCTGTAGTAAATTAGTGTGCCTCCCTTGTGTTTTTGCAGTCTATCATTGCGAACTAGTCGATAGTTGGCAATTCTAGGGTCACTGCGGTAGGGCTTCAGGAAGGTTTCCTGTATGAGGAGAATGTCTATTTGATGGTCGCGAAGAAATTTCGCGATCTCATCACGTTGGCTTTTATATCCGTTAGCATTGAAAGTAGCTAACCTAAGGGATCGGGGTTTGATGGAACATGTTTTTGCGTGCTTATCCATTACGGTGCGCAATTCATATTATCTAAGGACTTGGCAATACCAGCAAAGTCGGACCATATTTTATGGGCCGACATCAGATTGTAGTTGCCTGACGCGAAGGCTTGTTTAAGCACTGCGTCAAGTGCTTTCGCCTCGGGGGTGAGGAAGATGGAGTAAGCCCTTAAGATGGTACAGGCTACACTCTCATCTGGGGAGTATGTGAAGGGGGTATTGGGGGAAGCTGCATTGGCAGCGGGGGCCTTAGGCCTCATTGCAGCAGCTGCTGAGGTAGCAGGTCTTGGTGCTGCAGCTTGGGGGGCGACTGTAGCCGCCGTCGTGGGGGCTACTGTTGTGGGAGCATCCATCAGCGCGGGGGTAGCGGCTTTCGTGGAGGGTGCTAGGGTGGAGGGGGCCGCTAGGGCTGGGAAGGCTTTTAAATGAGTAAGCCTATTCCATGGAGAAGGTCTCTGTGGCGCGAGACGGTTGGGGAGTTGGGAGGAGGGAGCTTTCCCAGATGGGCACTCCCTCTTTTGGCGGGCCTCAGCCCGCTTGGCCAGTTTAGGGGCGATTTTAGGCGCTTTGGGGCAGCCCCGGTAGTTAGCCGGGTGCCCTGTTTGGCCGCACAGCACACAGCTGGGGGGCTCTGTGCATAGCGTGCGGTCTTTGGGACGGGGGCAGTCCTCTGTGCCATGCTCGCCTAGACACTTGACGCATCTAGGCTTGGCGAAACAATTGGATTTTGAGTGACCATATAGTTGGCAACGATGACATTGTCCAACTATGGTTGGCTTGTGCGGCTTCTCGATCGAGATGCCGGAAAGCGAACATATAGTTTTTACCCCGAAGATGGGGTGATGGCCCTCCGTGGGTTCGCATACGACACTTACCATGTCGTATACTTCCCCACCTCGGGCTCTGTGGAGGCGGTGGACAGAGATCACTGGGACCTTCTGAAGAAGCAGGTCCTCTTTGATCTCCTCGGGGGAGATTTCTTTGGGTACACGCCTGATCACCACTCTGGTGGGCGTGTCCTCGGGGAGGGTGTACGTATGGAAGGATACGTTACGTTCTTTGAGTGCGCGGGTCAGGTTACGGTAATCGTCTGACGAATTTACCTTCACCTTAATGCCGATCGGACTGGCCGTGGCTTTCGTGTACTGGATCTTGCGATCCACACACATTTTGGACACTTCGGTCCAACGGGCTTTCTCCTGTATGTACAGGGGGGGAGGGACACGCTGCTTCCTCGAGGCAAGGAAGGCAGCTGACTTAGGGGGCGGGGTGCTGTTTGTCTGAGAGACAGGGGCAGCTGAAGCGGGCTGTCTAGACGAGGGGATTGGTGAGGGGGTGGGGGAGGGGGCAGTGGCCTTCTTGGCCTTGGTTGCTTTGGAGGGCCTGGAGGCCTTCCCTTTCTTCTTCCTCTTCCCTCCGGTAACCGGAATAAAGTCATCGTCCTCTGAGGAGGAGGTGACTTGGGACGAATCCGAGTCGGAGGTAGAGGGGGAAGGGGCGGGGGCGGACGTGTCCATCACTTCCTCCATCACTGGAGCGAGGACACGGTTTGCGGCTAGGCTACCGCACGGTGGGTTTGACGCTAGGCTAACGCACGGTGAGTGCGTCACCCCAGTGTCGGACGAGTTGTTAGACGACTCGTCGTCGTCTAGAGGGGAAGAGGGGCTGACTAGAGCGTCAGACTGCCGCGATTTTATCTCCGCCAGCAATATATACCCTGCGGTGGACTCTACAGCGCATGCGCCCGCGATTGATGGACCAATAAGAACAATGCGAATTAGGGAATTATACGATAGTGCGCATGAGTGTTTAGAGGTCTTATTTCACGATGACAGATCAGATAATATTCTCGTTTCAAATTGATATTCGTGCTAGGTGGGAATGATATGCGAATGCTCTGTCACCCTTTTATGGAACTAGGTTTTACGACGTCCGGGCTTCTGCGGTGTTCGAAGTTCAAACAATTCAGAGATCGTAAGGTATCACACTTTATTTAAAGAACGGTACCGTACGAGCTTTTAACGCCTAATTTTTAATCGGTTTTGGAAAGCATTACTTACACACATTTATTAAACAGGAAATAAGAAAACCGTTAATTGGATCGAACTTTTAAAGCCTTATAAAGGTAGCAGCGGGTTACATCACGTTATATATTTTGACATACGCCACTTTTCACGATTAAGATATTTCCCAACAGAGCCGTCAAATTATCGATATAATCGATCCCTACTTCGGTCGTGATCTCATTTCCCTGCATTCGACGGTTGCTGCGACCTGTACTCGGAGTTTAATTTTAGCTATAAATCATGGTCGGCCTTTCCCCGAAGTTGCGCGGAGGCGGCCGATCGCCCCCGACCGGTTCAACTCCCGCGCAGCCTCATTTAAACTGTAGCACATTCCTTCGCTTGTCGCGTATCTGTAGTCAGGCGCGATAAATTGTTATAATTAATTGTTTATAGGTTATGAGAGTGTAGTAAGGTTGGAGCGGCGACTGCGCCGCTGCGAGGAAATGAAAGGTGAATGGCTAGAATGTACGTAAAGTATAAGTGCTGTAATTACGTTTAATTAAATTATGAGACTGAAGTGGAAAACAGATCTTTGGATGCGGAAGGACGGAGGTATATGGATGAAGGAAGCATTTTACTTAAGTGTAACATGTAAAATCTTTATAGACGAAGTATTAGAACTAAGACGATAATTATAATTTAAAATAGTAATTAAAACAATGAGATTGGCAATCTGTATTTATGGTTCTTGGAAGCGGATTTATGAGTGGTATTATGATCACTGAGAAGTACGAGTATAATGCGTAGCTTCGTGCGAAAGCCTTATTTAAAAGACTGGCAAAGTAAGGTCAAGACTACACATGCGAGACGCGTAAGTGCAGATCCTCTTTTATCTGCGCCGGCGCAGCGGTCGCGCTGTCATATTTTATATGTTTTTATCAATAAATATCGCTGCAAGTAATTACATTTTTGTGCAATAACAATAATTATGCGTGTACCGTTAACGTTTGGACTATAGCCTTTTAAGATTTGAGAGCAGATCATAATGTAAGTTTGCAACGTAATGGAGCGAGTGATGCAGATAAGTTATTCATAACGTTTATCTTCAAGATGTTTATCCTTTATGGTGTGAGCAGAGCTTTAAGTGTTGTGTTAGAAATGCGGATACTTTTATAACTAGGATAGATGGAGGTGATAATTGAACAACGGCTAAAGCATTAATTGTAGTCTGGGAGTCAGAAGTTCAATTCATGGTCTTACCTAGAAATTTCTGATGGGTAGAAAACGAGCCTCAGCTTTCTGAGTACCAAAGCTTATATTAATAAGAAAATGTCGGTTTATAGTTCACTGGCTTCTTGCTTATAGATTAAATTAACATGAAGATTGGGAAATACCCTACTTCTGTGAGTCCGTAATTGTCCAGCTCCAGAAGCAGGCTACCGAGCGGGATCGTGAGAGGGCCGATCTTGATCCGATCTCGCTCGGAAAAGAAGCTAGGCTTCAGGGAGGCAAGCGCCTCAACGACTAACACGCCGAAACCCCACCTACATCGTTTAATGCAAGCAGAACTTTGGAATCTCGAGCGTTCAGACTCTAAAGAGGGACACCGAACGCCCACCGAGTTATTCCAGGGAATATGGCGGCACTGTGATCACGTGCTGCCGTGCACAGCGTGGCTCAGGGGCAAACCCCATTACAGTCTCCTTAGGGATGTGCCCTAACAGGCTTTGCACAGAGGGGGTTCCGGTTTAGTCTTTTAAGTGGTAACGGGGTTCCATGTGCTGATAGTGATCACCGAGGTGGTTTTAGTAAGTATACCCATAAGTCCTGGTGCCTTTTTATTTATATAAAAAGCCACCACCTTATGCCTCCTTGTCTGGACTGCTGGCAACATTGTTTTTGCTACATATTAACGATCTGCTAAAACCTGGTACCGTTGGGTATGCAGACGACAGCACTGTTGCCGAGAGATACTTGTCCGATGCACGAGCTAGTGGGTCTCAGGTCCGGTCTTTCCGAGAGGCTATGGTTGGGCGCCTGAACATGTCCTTACAGGTGGTCTCAGAATGGGGCGATGCCAATCTGGTCAAGTTCAATGCTGCTAAGACCCAGGCGTGTCTTTTTTCCGCTAAAAGGAGTCAATTTTACTCGGCTCCATCTTTCCGAGGCCCAACCAACCAACTTGATCTTTTTGGTGTTACGTTAACATCTATCCTCAAGTTTGGTCCCTTCATAGAGGCAAAGGCTCAAGTAGCTGCCAACAAGTTGGGGATTCTTGCAACGGTGAGACGGTACTTCACGCCGGTGTATGGAGTACTGCTCTCATCTTTGGGACGGATCTGCCAGATACCAGCTTGATGACCTTGAGACAATTGAGAAACGATCCAAGAGGATCATCGGTAATGAAGCCTATCATTCGTCAAGTCGAAACTCTAAAGTCTTGAGCATAGACGTCGATTTGCTAGCCGGTCGGATTTCTATCGGTTACATTTTGGGGAGTGTGCGACGGAATTGCATAATTTGATTCCGCCAAGCCCGTTCCATCATCGGACCACAAGACGTACAGCGATGCGCCACCGGTACATGGTGAACATCCCATCCACACGCACAAAACTTTTTGAGAACACGTTCATTGTGGAATTCCCTGCCGGAGTATGTGTTTCCTGATAGTTACAACCTGGAAGTCTTTAAGTCAAGAGTGAATAGGTTACTTCTAGGCAAGCGTGCTCCATCTTCGACCACATCATCGCTTACTATTAGGTGAGATAGTGGTCAAACGCGTGCCTATCAACAATAAAAATATATATAAATACATAGATTTACCTAGCCTGGGAATTAAACCCCTTTACCTATACCAAACTGCTTTACAAAACCCAGTAGCTCATACTGTCACTACCATTTTGGTAAACACACTAAATTCTTGCTACTGTATTTTCTCACAAACCGGGTTGAATCGACTACACTTAAGTACACCATATTAATTATCCAAAAAGGTATCACATGGACTTATCAATTACATTCGATTCAGTTAATTAAGGCCGGAATCCTGCTCTGGATGTGTCCGCGTTACTTAAAGAATAACTGTCTTTATGTATGTTTGTATGTACGAGTATGTTTAAAAGAATTACGAGTGCGTTCGTAAAACTGTAGCGGGTTGGTTATGTGAAGCGTTGAAGATACTTAATGTTATTGTTTGTGGGTTTGGGATGAATGTTTTATCTGGATGATAAACTTATAAATATCAATCTGCCTAGCCTTTTCACAACTATCTTGGGGTCGGCTTCCAGTCTAACCGGATGCAGCTGAATACCAGTATTTTACATGGAGCGACTGCCTATCTGACCGCCACAACCCAGCTACTGGGAATACCAAGTCGTAACGTATTAACGTTACGCCTTGGTAAGACTGGTTGTCAGACTTTCGGGCTTCTAACGACCCGTAACCACTGTCAAAAATCCACAATTAACAGCCGGGACCAACGGCTTAACGTGCTTTCCGAAGCACGACGGAGTAAGATGGTCACCCATTTATGGACCAATCCCGGCAAGCGTAGCTTAACCTGATGGATCGACCCGTGCGGCTGTTATTACTTTAGCCACAAGCTCCTCAAACACTTATAAATATATGGTTAGTATAAGTACCTACTGATTAGCGGATTTTAAATTCATGATACTCGTAGCATTAGCCTCATCCATTTTAATCAGCTGTTAGAGGTGAAAACGTCCTTCAAATGAGTAGTCAGTACTTTACCAACCAAATGTACCCTTCTTCCGAGTAGAAGAAAAAAACCAGCCAAGAGCGAGTCGGATTCGCGCGCAAAGGGTTCCTAACAAATCATATTTTTTTCAGGTTTTTGATACCTCGTTATAGGTTTTCCTGTAATCTATAAGTAAAGAACTACTTTCTGTATTTTTTTTTTAATTTTAGGCCCAGTGGTTCGGAGATAAGGGCGAAGATGGTCATTTTCATCTATTTTATTAAATAACTTAAAATATACATATTTTCAAATTATGACAGAAATATATTCGAGACCCTCATATTATGCCCTTTCATTTGATATATCGCCCGGCACAGTTCGAAAAACTTTGTTTTTTAATTTTCACCCCAAAAGTGGCTCCCATATTCCAAATTAATTTATTTAGGGTACGTTTGTGTTTGGGTCACATTTACTTATGTGTGTACCAAATGTCAACTCTATCGGTCCAGCAGATTCGGAGCAAATTGGCTGTGACAGATGGACAGACAGACAGTCATACGAGTGATCCTATAAGGAAACCCTAAAAATATAATTATTAAGAACCCGCTAATCAGTGTTTAACTAAAATGAGTAAAGGCCTTAAGAAGCGCCTGAGCCCTTAACAGTTCTAAAAGCCTCATGATGGCACATAACTGGCTACCACAGCTTCCGATGCTTCCCAAGATGACGTGAACCCGTGGGCGCGCTTTACGCCTTCCACTAGAGTCAATCGATCTTATCGACATCGATTAAACCGATGATACATCGCATTGATTGTATCGAACCACAGGACTTAGGTGTCAGGTGAACTATGTAGTTACTAGTCCCCATTACTGCATGCGAACGTAATCGTTAAATATTTATTTCAGATGTAACAGTATTGTACGATCAGCAGCAGAAGTCGATTAGTAATTTACAGTGTTCTGAATTGAGATATGTACATTTGTACCTGATTTTCCCATTTGGCTTTTTTTTTCGTTTATAAAGTATCACAATGGGTGATATTAGTTATCAGTAGGTACTTATCCACCAACCTGCACTGGGACCGCGTGGTGGATTACGGCCCACACACTCTCTCAGAGAGGAGGACTGTGCCCCAGCAGTGGGGATAATAAAAGGCTGATGATGATGATAACAATGGGTGATATTTTATTTACATTACAATCTAGCCTATAGCCTAATTAGTAATTTAAATATAAATTAAACTGTTATGTAAGTATACATTTAAGAAATCGTCCTATAACGTCTTTCTTATTTATCATAATTCAGGGGTAAGAGAGACTTGATTCACGTGTTTTTTGTAAGGTTCCGCACTTGCACTACAGTTTATGTTCACCTACACTGCACTAAACTAACTCAAAAGGTTTTTTTTTACCCTTTTCTTCGCACTAATTCAGTATTCTCAAGGAGTTGGATGGCCTCGACATTCACGTGATGATCAAGTCTGTGTTCATGAGCTTCTGCATATTTTTGTATAGCTATGTTTGCGACATCCATCTTGAGGTCCCGGTGAAGGTCCCTATTTCTAATGTATAAGGACGCGTTGACTATATCCCTGAATACTTTATTTTGGAATCGTTGTATGATTTGACGATTTGCTGGTGCACCCCCACAGCTGAATTCCTTAGGTCCATACAATCCAATATGATTGATGACAAATTTCCTTTATGATTAACTAGCGACCCGCCCAGGCTCCGCACGGATACAAATTAAACACACAAACCATCCTCGTTTACTACTCTTTCTTTTTAGTGAAAACAGCATTAAAATCTGTTGCGTGGTTTAGGAGGATTTAGCGGAGAAACAGACAGACGCAGAAAGCGACTTTGATTATGGAGATAGAGAAGATACAAACGTGACTTACTTTTGATGTTGACTAGTTACAAAAGATTGCGGAAAAGATTTGGAAGAGACTCGCATCGACCAGGGATACGTGGTTCAAAAGGCCTACCCAGCTGTGGGTGGAAAAAGGTTGCCAATGGTGCGGATTCTGTTGTGCATAAACTAAACTTAATTCAGGTAAGGGGTAAATTCTTAACATGAGTTACCGCACCCCTGGGCACTCAGGCAGGGAAGGAACAGGGGTGGGATTTAGTCAGTAAGAGTCTGACACGCCCTCCCGCTCCACCCAGAGCGGGAGATGTCATTGGATGATTTCCCACCCCACAAAAAACAAAAAGGCTGTTCCTATCTTTTTCTCTCCAATAAAACAAGAAAGAGACGGACGTAAATTAGAACTGTCAAATTTAGTTGAACTAATATTTCCATACAAATTAAGGGTACACGTAAAAACATTTCTTACGTCGATTAAAAACACGGTGAAGCGCAAGGCGTAAACTACTTTGACATCTCTAACTTAGTTCATAGTTAGTCCTTTTCTCGCACTGCCTTTTAGTAAAAGATAGCGATTTTCTAATTTTAGTTTAGGTACTGAACAAGAGAATCGGCACCAGTGATAATGATACATAACCTAAAGTGTTGTGATCATCATTATCTTGAACTCAAACCTCGATAATCCACCAGATTGTATCACCCTTTGACAACGACAATCCCACAATTCAGCTATCAGTTGTGACCCAACAAAGCATAAATACGAAGGTGTGAAAGGGTGTAAAATGTTGGCTATACGCTATAGCATACAGTGCTGTATATTTCCCGTACATATTAAATAATATCTATCAGCGAGCGAACAATGGGATTTATACGCGGGCGCGCGGGTCAGCCTACCTGTAGTACCTGTCGGCTGCCTTGTGGCCCGGACACACGGTATATCTAGACCAGAGGCGCTCAGCATTTTGCTGAGATGGTTATGCGAGTCACCAGCTACCATTACTAATGATTGTGGGAGGTAATAACAATAAGCGTACAATATTACGAGTCGTAACAGCATGGAATAGGCTCCTGGAGAGTGTAGTGACAGCTCCCATACTGAAATGCTTGAAGAACCGATATAACTACAAGCTATTTGAAACACAAGCATCCGATGATTGCTTGTGTTAGACACACTAGTTGCTAGTGACTCTAACACAAGCAATAACGACCAAATTTTCCGGTGAGCGAAAATCAGAAATCTCCACTTTGTTACGTTTCATGGTAATTAACATTAAAAGCCAAAAATAACCTAACTTCAGCATTCACTGAATTATTCAGGAAAGGATCTAACAGGTAACAGCAGTAACTCACTAACCCTATGAATGAATAGCTCGATCAATGATGGACGTAGCTATATCCATGAGTTAATTAATGAAGAATATTATGCCAAGATCGTATTACTGAAAACTTTAACAAGGTCTTCTATAAAATCTGAAGGTTGAGCTCCACTGACTAGCAATGTACGATATTCGGTTCCCTTACAATGGTTTCTAAGATTTCGACCTCAGGAGGCACGATTTCAGGAAGCCTATGATATGGAATGAGATGAATCAATTTATATTGTTTGCAGGGCTGTGTGGAGGGAATAACTGCACTAGAGATAGTGGAAAGGAAAGGGTCTTTACTTTTTCGTGACAGGGTAGGTCGACTCTCCATCTGATAAAAGAGGGATTATTTAGGCGCTGACGAAAACCTACATTCGAACGGTTGTAGCATCTATGCCGCAACATACCTACCAACTTCTGCCTAGCCTTTTCCCAACTATCTTGGGGTCGGCTTCCAGTTTAACCGGATGCAGCTGAATATCAGTATTTTACATGGAGCGACTGCCTATCTGACCTCCACAACCCAGTTACTGGGTAATACGATACCCCTTGGTAAACTTCTGACGACCAGTAACGACTGTCAAAGATCCACCATTGACAGCCGTGACCAACGGCTTAATGTGCTTTCCGAGGCAAGGAGGAGTCTCTCGGTATGTAAAGATGGTCACCCATCCACGGACCAACCCCGGCAAGCGTAGCTTAACCTGATGGATCGACTCGTGCGGCTGTTATTACCTTAGCCACGAGCTCCTCATACAACATATCTACCAACTAAACACATAAAATCCAGCATCACGGAATCAAAGTTCTTCCGTGCGTTTTGAACTTATTTAACAGTCCGTAATTAACCACTGGACATTTGCCCGGATCAGACACAATACCCTGTTCATCATACCTTCAGACGGTGAAGGTAAACATGGTGAGGAAACTGGCATCTCTTAAAACCCAAATTCGAAGACATGTTACATCCACCAATCCTCATTGGGCCCGCGTGGTGGATTAAGATCTACCTTAGAGCCCTCGCTTAGAGATGAGGCTTGTGCCCCTCACAGGGGAACTCAAATTGACAGTTACCAGCTTGTTATTAGCCAGTTAATAGCTTGTTTTTTAATGACATTAATTAAGGTTTTTTCCGTTGTCATGGGTGCTGAGTCAAGTGGAGGTCCTTCAAACTGACTTGAATATGGGCCACAGGTTGCTAATGTATGACAATCACCCAGTAGTATCCAACTTTTTCTAATTTCACGATGAAAGGTTATAGACGGAACGTCATTGGACATTAAATGAAGCAGAATCATTAAAATGTGTGAGTGACCTTGACGAACGTAACGATGACGTATCGGCTTCTCATTTTACACAGATACAAGCCGGCTTCTCATTCTGGTACTTCAGATTACTGGATTTTGACACTCCGTCTACAACCTTTCATAGTCTTAGCCTTTAGTCTTAGTCTTTCTTAGCTATACCATAGTTATTTTTAATCTAAACACAGCATTACGATTCTCGGTAGAAAGGAAATTGGCATGGTTTATTTTTAAAAACATTGCCCCACACTAGGAATTACTCCTGCATCGTGGGTGCGTTCACAAACATGGATTTTGACACTCCGTCTACAACCTTTCATAGTCTTAGTCTTTCTTAGCTATACCATAGTTATTTTTAATCTAAACACAGCATTACGCTTCTCGGTAGAAAGGAAATTGGCATGGTTTATTTTTAAAAACATTTCCCCACACTAGGAATTACTCCTGCATCGTGGGTGCGTTCACAAACATGTAAATACACATGACATACACATGACACCCAGACCCGTTTTTTTTTTTTTTTTTTTTTTTTTGGGGGGGTGGGAAATCATCTTATGACTCTTTCCGCTCTGGGGTGGAGCGGAAGGGCGTGTCAGACTCTTACTGACTAAAACCCACCCCTGTTCCTCCCTGCCCTACGCGCCCGGGGGCGAGGTAACTCTTTCGAATTTATCCTCCACCCCCGGGCAGTTATCCTCCACCCCCGGGCAGACACCCAGACCCGTAACAAATGTATCCGTAACAGCGCTGCAGCCAACCACTCAACCACTGCACCAACCGTCCCGTTTACCTAAATTATCTTTTTGGAGATAACTCCACTACTTTAAAATATACATGATTTGAAACAAACAGACTATTGTGTTGTCTTACTTAGCAGTCATAAACGAGCTAGTAGAAAGGTGTTAAGTATAATGCCGTCAATCATGTGCTAACTTCTAGTTCTTCATGTTTTTACGACATAACTATGTAAATACGCATATATTTTACACTTATTATTTAAAATACTAACGAGGTTGTTTAAACCTAGCTTCAACTCTTCCAAGATCTATGATTGGTTTAAGTATGACGTACATAAATAACGAGTCGTAAACTTTATTAATACTTACGTTCTATCTTAACATCTACGTCTAATTATCGTCCCACTTATGTACTAGAAGGAGAGGTGAAGTATCAGGTATGGGTTTTTTTTTTTTTTTTTTTGGGGGGTGGGAAATCATCCAATGACTTCTTCCGCTCTAGGGTGGAGCGGAAGGGTGTGTCAGACTCTTACTGACTAAAACCCACCCCTGTTCCTCCCTGCCTCGAGTGCCCGGGGGCGAGGTAACTCTTTCGAATTTATCCTCCACCCCCGGGCAGGCACCGGCCTTGGCAGGCCCCTACACTTTGCTGACAACTCTTTGAGGCGCGCGTGGAACACTACGCGCCGTCGACTCTCGGGCCTGGTGCTGATCGGGCGGCGAGTTACCCACTACTCGCCGTTCGCAGGCCCGGGTCTACGGTGGCCGGAGATCGTCTCGCGGCCCCTGGCGTCTCCTGCGGCGGTCGCGGCTGGGGGCGCTAGGGCGACTCGGCCGTTGCTGAGCCTCCCTAACGTGTGCCGCCTCCCTCTTCGCGAGCATTACTGCTTCGCAGAAGGAGGAGACGGCCTCCCATTCCCTCTCGCTCCGTACCATGGCCTGAACCAGGGCACGGCGCGAGAGGTCGCTGTCGCCTATCGCATCCACGAGGACACGGCGGTGCTCTGCCCAAGCGGGGCAAACCTCCACCGTATGCTCCACCGTGTCCTCTGGGCGATCCTCGCAGTGGAAACACTCAGGGGTCACCTCCGCCTTGATCCGACACAGGTACCTCCCGAAACAGCCGTGTCCGGTGAGCACCTGCGTCAGGCGGAAGGTGAGGGCGCCGTGACGCCTCTCCAGCCACTCCTCAAAGAGGGGCACTACCGCCTCGATGGTGGCGTGCCCAGCGCTGGGTTGCGACAGTCGCTCTCTCCATGTCACCATGAGATCCTGCCGGAGCTCGGTCCGCCGAGCCGCGAGTTGTCGCGGCAGCGGAGTTTCGCCCCGGCGTTTGGCCTCCTCGCGCCACTCGTACAGGTATGGGTAGTCTTTACGTTTTCCAGAAATCCAAGTTATTATACGTCTTTTTATTTTTTTTAAGTTAGAGGTTACGTCTGAGTTAAATCTTCAATTCGGTATTGATTAGTCGGTACACTACTCTATATGCTTATCCTTTTACAAATTTACATTTTTAACCCAAATATCAAACTTTATTTCAAACTCTGTATGTTTTTTGGATAAATAAAGATTATTATTATTAAATATATTGGGGCCGGCTTCCAGTCTAACCGAATGCAGTCAAATAATACCTAATACTCCTCCTGACTGAATTTCGATCCCGGTGGCCAATCTCAACGGAGATTAGTCAAGTGCGCAGGAGTTATTATAGTGCACAAGTGTGCGTAAACACAGGTGCATTCTCTATTCCTTTACTGTCATGGTCTATTGGGACGGCAACCCGACATGACCTCGGCCGCTACCACCGCAGGAGAGGTACTGGGCGTACTGGGCGTAGGACGTCGCGAGACGATCTCCGGCCATCGTAGACCCGGGCCTGTGGACGGCGAGCAGTGGGTAGCTCGCCGTCCGATCAGATCCAGGCCCGTGAGTCGATGGCAAGTAGTGTACGCGCGCCTCAAAGAGATTAGTGTCAGCCACCACTGACGGGGCCTATCGTGGCCGATGCCTGAATGCCTAGGGGTAGCGGATAAATTCTGAAAATGAGTTACCGCACCCCTGGGCACTCAGGCAGGGAAGAAACAAGGGTGGGTTTTAGTCAGTAAGGGTCTGACACGCCTTCCCGCTCCACCTAGAGCGGGTGAACTCATTGGATGATTTCCCACCCCCCCCAAAAAAAAAAAGAAAACGACATGACCGGAGAGAGCCACAGATAAATTCTTTTATTTTGTTATATTTATCACTGGACATCGCCAAATATGTAGTAAACGTGTACGACATATTAACATTTATCTATTTAACTGTATATTTAACGCCTTAAAAACTGATGCACATCCGTACACTTCAACGTAAGGTTTTAGTTGAAAACCAGCGTCGGGCAACTACTAGTTGTCTGGCATTTTGCTGAACTGGACCGATTTGGCGCAGCCGCGGGGCACACAATGTAATTATTTTAAAATTAAGTAGATTTTAATTTTAATTTGTACCTACATTGTGTGTATCTGTGTGTGCCAAATAAACTAGCTTTCTTTCCATTTTCTTTCTAATTCCTGGAAGAAAAACGCAATAGCACTTTTTGTCCGACCCGAGAATCGATTCCAGGACCTCACGCTCAGCAGTCGCTCTTGTGACCTCGAGCCCAACGAGGCAATAAAGGTCCTTGCAGCCAAATAACACTGACTGACTTTACAAATTTTCGTAACATACTGTGTATCAGAATAACCCTTGGTACGACTGGCTGCTAAGACTTGCTTCTTCTACTTCTTCGTAACGGCTGTCGACGATCTATGAACAAGTCGAGACCAATGGCTTAGCGTGCTCTCCGAGGCACGGAAGGGTTTCGGGATGAAATGGATCCTTGGAGATCGACCAGTGCGACTGTTGTTGTTTTATTTTCAGAAAAGCCCACCACACTATTCCCAACTACTACAACTCCTGAAAGACAGAATCAACAGTGTCGACCGCCAGAAAAATGCCGAAGAATCTCATGTATGCACATAAAAATATTAATCTGTTTAAAAGATACAGTGATATCCATAGCATAAATACTAGGAACAAACACAAATTTATTGTACCAAAAACCAGGCTCAAGAAAAAAATAGGTGGTTCGTTTAGATGTCAATGTATACGTTTCTATAATAAACTTCCTAGCCAAATTCAAGAACTAAGCATAAATAAATTTAAATCATTTATTAAACGTAAGCTATGCCAGAAAGCTTTTTACACAATTAATGACTTTCTTGAGGACAAAAAGGCGTGGGATTGAGCTGCTTCAATGATATACATGAGCCATTGTTTTCATATGTACTACTTACTGATGAAAAATTTTTTATATATATATTTTTTTTTAATATTCGTTTTGACATGAATACTTGTATAGTATTGTATTATATTTTTTATTTTATTTTTTTATTGACATTTTATAATTTTTTTTTTTTTTTTTTGACTTGAATACTTTGTTAAGTATTATATTTATTTTTTGATTGACATATTATGATTACTATTTTGTTTGACACAAATATTTACTTTGTAAAGTATTATATTTTTATTTTTTTTTTGATTACTTAATTATTGTAAATGTGAGGACTATGTGGGTTATTATTATTATTTTCTCCTCCTTTTTACAGTAATTTTCAACGTTGTCTGACAGTTTGAGTACTTTTGCGGCCTACCCAAATGTCTTTTCTTTGGTATTGTTCGTCATGTCATTGAGCTCCTTAGTGGTTTTTAAGTTGAGCTATTCGACTATTGACAAATGCTTGCACTGACTGGACAGGTCCACTCAAATATGTTTGGTTCTTTCTTCAAAAGACCACTACAGACATTAAGCTGCATGGTCCTCATATAGAATAATGTGAATGCGAGAACTATATATGTCGTTATATTCATGTAGATTTTATGATTGTCTGGCAGTTTGAGTATTTTTTGCGGCCTACTCAAATGTCCTTACTTTGGTATTGTTCGTCGGTTCGTTGAGCACCTCAGAGTTCTGAGTTGAGCTTCGCGATGACTGACAAATGCTTGCACTGTCTGGACAGGTCCACTCGAATTCGTGTGTTGCTTTCTTCATAAAGCTCATCCCAGACATAAACGTACATGGTTCTCATAGGATCTAACCAGTCCACATTGTATGGATTTGAACACTAAAAGAGACTTTGACCTCTGAGTTTGTTTCGGTGTTTCTTCTCAGGGTAGTCAGCTAGGAAACACCGGCCTCATCTAGCTTAAACTGACAAAAAAACATTGACGTGTAAAAGTGTTCCTTGTAACCTATTTATTGAATATACATCATTTATCAGTTATCATTCAAAAAGAAGCAATGAAGCTCGACGAGTCCCGGCGAAACGATTAAACTGTCTTGGGTCCCGCAACGAAATAAATCAGAAAAGAACAGCGGAGGAGTAGGAAAAACATGATTTCCACCTTCCCTCTGTATCAAGCAGGAGATAGAATAAAGCTAGGCCATTAGGCACAAACAGACTTTAAAAAAAAAACTTCTAAAACTAGGGTAAGCCCAGTTGCCAAGCACCACAGATTATAACATTAATAAATTAATGGGTCCTAAATTGTGAGCTGTAACATTTGACTAGTGACTGTTATTTGTGTCGCTACTAGCAACTTCTCTGGAAACCCTTGAAATATTTTTCTCAACTCTTTACTACAAAGTTGGCTATAAAAGCCAGCCAATCCCACCCAGCCCAAGTCCTATATAATAAAGGGCTATAAGATAACGGTAACAGGCAGGGGACAAGCAATAACTCGGAGCTCTGCCCACGCCCGCCCGGCTGGCCACAGCGCTAAAATATCTGCATGTCGACCCGCCTGTCACTTGCTCGGATACACTTGCTGATGGCGCTGTTCTGGTGGGTATAAGGATGAGTTTTAAGGAAGAAAAAATGTAAAAAGGGCCGTTCCTTTTCTTTTCGAATGGAAATAAAAGTGTAATATAACATTTGAGGACTAATAATGGCTACAAACTAGGTGAAAAGCGAAAAAAATTTACACGTAAAAACTGGCAATCTTCAATTTTTAGTCACTATCTACTCTAGACATCTTTGTCTCAAACAAGAATTGATTAAAGTCTTTAGAATAGAAGATCCAGTTTCGTTTCCAACATTCATGCATTTTTCATTCAAGACAGATTTTTCCAAGGTAGGTACTTTCAATTTTCCTTTATTTTATAACCGTCTATTGTAATATTTGAATTGTAATATTTGATCAACTGTAATAAAACAAAAACTCCTAACTAAATAAAACTTACAATCTGGCGTCAAAAATTTCCTTCGCATCGCTGTCTACTGGAAGTGTGCCCAAAAGACTGGCGGCATTGCCACGTTGTATGGCAATGCTTAACCTCTAGCCTCTGACACCACGGCCTGTCATGCAGCCGAAGCCCGGGTCGCATAGCGCGACTCGCGAATATCAACGACATCATCCGACGAGCTCTTGTCACCGCCGGCGTTCCGGCTGTATTAGAACCACATGGTCTGGCTCGCGACGATGGTAAAAGACCGGACGGCATGTCGTTATTTCCGTGGAAGTTGGGTAGGCCATTAGCGTGCGACGCTACATGTGTCGATACTCTTGCGCCATCTCATCTTCCTAGTTCGTCGAGCTGTGCTGGTGCTACCGCTGCGGCTTCGGAGAACCTCAAGCGCCGGAAATATAACAACCTCGTCGGTTGCTACATTTTCAAGCCTTTTGGGGTTGAAACCCTTGGGCCGTGGGGTTCAAGTGCCAATTTAGTATTTAAAAATCTTTCTAAACGCCTTGTTGACACTTCGCGTGACCCAAGGACCCTAACCGTCTTCAAAAAAGTTACATTTAAAAAAAAAAAAAAACAGAATTCGGTGGTAAATAACAAAATCCAGAAACACCGGAAGTCAGTTGAATTTTTTGCTTTACTAGCTATCCACAAAATTGAGTAGCCTCAACATAATAACCATAAAAGTAAACGTGTAGTTACTACGTTGTACGTGTTATCGTATCTGTAGCGAGTGGAAAGCTAAACTATAGTGTTTGGTTTTCACCTCGGTACGCGGAGCTCGCCCATTTTAATAGTTTCAATCAGGGTAAGTGTCGGACGGGGCAGCCGCGACTGGGCGGGGCCCAGGTGCCACCGACAGCTGTATGGAAGCAAGAAAGTACTAGCAGTGGTAAAAAGTTTGTAAAAATATTTTCAATGTGTAATAATCACATATTTTGTCGCCTTTATGTTCGTTTTGCTGTAGGTATTGCTGTTTTCAGTGTGCCAATGTCATACCGTACCAGCAGCCTATGAATTCACCCTGGGAATTCATGGACTGATGAGATTTTCCACTTTATCTTTAGTAGAGTTTAATGTAAAGTTGTCGTCGATCAGTAAGAATCCGTCAATCTTATATTTTGAGGCGAATGTGGGACAATGTGGGTGTATACGTTGGCGGACTGTTTTGTTTTTTTGGGACAAGCCCGCCACACTATTCCCAATCCACTGTAAATTCTGTAAGCCAGAATCAACAGTGGCGAAAACCAGAAAAAACGCCGAGTTAATGAAGCTCGACGAGTCTCAGAGAAACGATTAAACTGTCTTGGGTCCCTTAACGAAATTAATCAGAAAAGACAGCGGAGGAGTAAGAAAAACATAATTTCCACTTCCCTCCTTATCAAGTGGCGAACTGTTTGGTGAAAATTTAGTCAAGCGGAAGAGAATTAAATCCTGGAAAAAATCTTACAAAATTTAAGAAAATCGTTGAAAGTCTTTTTAACCGACGAAAAAAAAAGGAGGAGGTTCTCAATTTGACCGATTTTTCCATATTTGATGTGATGCTAAGCCATTCCGCCACAAGTAAACTCAGATTATTTTTGAATTATTTTAATCATTCAGGACTTTCTTCCACCCGCACCCAACGACCCACACAGAAGCGGCGGCGTGAGATTAGATTTTCTAATGGTCAGCCAAGTTCACCGCTCTCGGGTCGTTACACCCGGCCCATTTAAGAAGTCGCCTTGACCGCTTATAACTTGACCAGACACCAATCTCCTTCAATTAGTCGGGTTATACACACCTTGCTTCCTCTACGCGTAATAGCTGATCGAATTAAAGTGGTTTGCTTCTTTGCCTTTATATTATCATTGGCGGTGTCAAGGGAAATGTTTAGAAAGGACTGTTTATTTTCTCGCTGATTTTGTATTGTGATTTGGGTTTCTGTTTTGATATTTAACTGCGGGTAGTGTGATAGGAATAGAAAATTAAATGCTATGAATAGGTAAAAAATATTTGTAATGAACTGTAATACTAATGTATCTTAAAGTGGTGTGGGTAGTTAGTGTAACTACTGAGAGTTTAATTACAGTCTTGAATCTGTCTAAGAGCCGATTTCACCATTCGCTCTATAAACTAAGTTTTACTTAAATACGCTTAGCGTAAAAAATAAAAACCATAGAAATGATTATAGTGAGTTAACCTTAAAAGATAGACATAATATGCTGTTGCGGATTTTTTTTTAGAACTCTAAAAAGAGAACAATTTCGTCATACATAATTTTTGCATAACTTTAACCGTTTACGCAGCGCACGCAACTGAAGCACTCAAAAGGATGTTTTTTTCCCGTTTTTGCCACATTTTTCATTGACGCTTCGCTCCTGTTAGTCGCAGCGTAATGTTATTTAGCCTATAACCTTCCTCGATAAATGGACTATTAAAAACAAAAATAATTTTTCAATTCGATTAAACATCGAAAACTGGGCGTTTAGAATTAGTGAAATCGGCTCTAAGACGGTGTTTTTTTTATTCAGCCTAAGGCACGTAAAACAGAACGAATGAGAGTATTAGTACGGAAAACGGAGTCCCTACACAATTCTGCTAAAGTTGTATTTTATCATACTCATGCCTTTTTTCCATAGACAGATTATAGACAGGAATTTAAATATTAAATTAGTACTTAGATATTTTTTTTCTTGATTTTTTATTTTTTTAAATAATAAATTATAATAAAAAAAAGTAAAAATAAACTACGTAAGACTAGGCAATATGGTCAAAGTATTTTTACTTTTTTTTCCATTAGAATGCAGATGTAACACATTCTAATGCTTTTTACAGTATTTGGCAAAAAATGTGTCGAGTCAGCCTTCTCGGCAAACTTCGCTGAGGTAGTCAATACTACAATAAAATTCTCAGCTCCATTTTACCGAGATCGCGCCTGTTTCAATGATTCCACATATTGTTCATTTGCGTAGAAATTTGAGACACAAAAGTACACCAATTTTACATCACAATATCCACTAGGAATCAATAAACGACTAATTAAAACAGCCACTGAACTTCACTCGAGAAAATCCCGCCAAAAACTCTCTTTTTTTCTTGACTATTCACATGATTAAGTATTTTTTATAAGGCCCTTTTTTGTAGCAGGCAGATACCGTATAAGAATCCACCCACTACAGTCATAATCACAGGGAAGCGGAAGCCGTCAAACCCGCTTCATAATCTGCACAATTTCACTAAACAGCCTGTACCACAAAAACTGTAAAGCCTGGTCCACACAGCGGCCATTACGATATCCTGGACAGGGATATTCTAATGGCTACCGTGTCACAGTCCAGCTAATGTATCATGTAGTAACGGGACAGACGCGGTATCTTAAGGTAAAAGTAATGGGGTTGCACTGAGATTACCTCTATTTATGTACTCTGTGCACTGATATGGGAGTAGACTCGATAAGAAGCTTATAGTTTAAGTTTAAAATAAGAATGCCTGGAGGGCTTCTTCTCGGCTCGGCTGCTCCATCATACGAGTAGACTTCATTCATACTTTACCATCAGGCGAGATCGAGCCCCGATTTCTGGAAGGAATTTGAAGAAAGAAAGAAAGAAAAAACATTTATTTGCCACAGCGAAAGGCACACTCAACAATCAAGCAAGTTGATTCTTCTCCATAGGAAATAGCCAATCCGAACCGTGCACTAGCTTATCACGAAACGGTCGTATCAGGCTAAAAAAATATGAATTTGAGTATTTTTTAAACTCTACTTTAGCCTTTTTAATCGATTTTTTTTTTCCAAAAATGAGGAGGTTATTAATTCGGATGTTAAGATTATTTAATTTTTTTTTTGTATGTTCGGGCATAACTTCGTATTAGATAGACGGATTTGAAAAAATCTTTTTTTGTTCGAAAGGGGTTTATTCCAAAATGGTCCCATTTACAAATTAATTTGATATAAATCTGATGATGAGTTTCGGAGACAGACAACGTAACTCTTCAAAAAATGACAGCAAATCAACCGCGATAGCTGAAATCGCATAAATATGCATTGTTAGCACAATTTAATGGGTAATCACAACTAAAAAGTAAAAAAAAAACTTTTTTACAAAAAATAGAAACGACTTTCCTAAAAAAAAAAGTGCAAAATAACTTTAATTTCGGAAGTTGGTGTCAAAAAACGTAGAAAAAAAACCAGAAACACCAGTTTTTTATGAATAAACTCCGTCTGGGGAGAATGCAGTATTATGTCGAACTCCAAACGACTCAAACCCCATAGAGTTTTATTCGTTTGGAGTCCGTTCCTACCGCTACTATGAATCGGGGGCCCGGAATACAATTAAATTCACGCGCACCCCCGACGGGTACAGACCCGCAATTGCAAGCGGGCACCATCACAATGTAGAGTGATGGAGCCTCTCAAATTTTCTTACTAAAGTAAAGTTTGACAAGTTCTCTTTCTTCATGTGGAATTAAAATAAGTTTATAGTAAAAAAACATTTTTTTAAACAAGATTTTATACCGGCTATCTCAAATTAAATGTGCTCGGTGGGGTTATGTTGTTTTATCACAGAGATGCCGTGGCCACCTTCCAGCTTCATCATCAGATCCATGTGGAATTAAAATAAGTTTATAGTAAAAAAACATTTTTTTAAACAAGATTTTATACCGGCTATCTCAAATTAAATGTGCTCGGTGGGGTTATGTTGTTTTATCACAGAGTTGCCGTGGCCACCTTTCAGCTTCATCATCAGACCCTGGATATTGTCTAGGCGTAAAATGCTTCTCAAGACAAATCAATCAAACCCAAACTCGATGAGTTTACCACCACCAAATTTGAGTCCAATCAGACATAGGGAAGTGGGTCTAATTTGAGTTGCACGATTCCACCCTAACAAACATAGTTAGTTACATACATACATACATTGCAAGTTAAATAAAAGTTTGTAAAAAAATCCATAGCTTCTGCTATACTTGTGACGTTTAGTTGTCACTCGCCTGTCACTGTCAGGCTAACTTCAGTTGAAATGCGTAAAGTAAGGTTTACATAGAACTGCTTACTCATTCTGTAATTTCGGTCAAGGTCAGTCCAGAGGGCTAAGTGGTGGTTTCTGTCAATAATTGTTATTTGTAAATACTTTGTATTGTCATTTGAGATGTCATTGGGAAGTCCCTTCAATTTTATGACGCTACAGGAAAAGACTTCACTTTCATTAATAGGTACTCAATCTCCCTAGCCTTTTCCCAACTATCTAATTTAAAAAAAAAAAAGAAAAAGATAGTTGGAGATGCAGCTGAATACCAATATTTTACATGGAGCGACTGCCTATCTGACCTCCACAACCCAGCAACTGGGTAAAACGGTACCCCTTGGTAAGACTGGTAGTCAGACTTTCGATCTCCTGACAACCCGTAACGATTGTCAAAGGTCCACGATTGACAGCCGGGACCAAAGGCTTAACGTGCTATCCGAGGCACGGAGGAGTCTCGGTATACAAAGATGGTCACCCATCCATGGATTACCTCCGGTAAGCGTAACTTGACCTGATGGATCGACCCGTGCGGCTGTTATTACTTTAGCCACGGTTAATAGGTACTGTGATTTTTTATTACATCTTACATTCTAGTTTGAAAAACTAGCTTTGCTATAAAAATATGACGTGGGATTAAAAACTTAACTTACTAAAAATCTTTTCAAAAATTTTATCGTTTTCGATAAAAATCTTCTCACAATAATATATCACTGTTTCCAAATCTTTCGAATAAAAACAAAAGTGCTGAGCTCAATAATCTGACATTTAAAAGCCGTTCGAAATTCAAATCGTTCCCACAAGTTTTCGAAATCATTTCCTTGAAGTGACGTATTGTCGGAAGGATGTGAAGTGAGCTTTATTAAGGTGTTGCCACACTGCCTGACCGGACGCCGGACGTAAGCTGATGTGGATCCGGCCTTATTACAAAGTAAATTTTGATTGACTGGTTATTGGTGGTTTTGTAAGTACCGTGTTAATAATGATGTTTTGCAAACGGATCTAGGCAATTATTTTTTTTATGGCTGAGATTTGTTAGATAAACAAGATTAGATCTAACCGGTGTAGAGGATGAGACTTTTATATTTGAGGATGTTAGTGATGAGTTTCGTGTCTTAGACTTTCGATTATGAAGCAATCTTGGCTGGGCTGAAGAACTTAGGCAGACCTTTTTTTTTTTTTTTTTTTTTTTTTTTTTTAGACCTGGAAATGAATTCAGCACTTCAGTTTATTACCTAATGTCTGTATTACGTAAATTCACATAATATGTGCCTCACTAGCTCTTGCCAGCAGGTTCGCCCGAGTACTTCAATTCAGATTCAGACTATAACCTATGTCTGTGCCAAGTTTTAGCAGGCCCATTCAGCCGATCAGCCCCCCTAGCCAAATAACTTTTATAATAGCGCGTGCAAAATGTATGGCAACCTGCGGACAGAACTGTCGTTGCAATACATTTTGCACGAAGCGTTAGCGTTAGCGCTATTATAAAAGATATTTGGCTAGAGGGGCTGGTGTGGTTGAGTAACACACATCCATTTATCCAAGGTTTCGCATTTATATGATTAGTTTAAGTTTGTTTATAATATTAGTAGCGAGTAGGGTAAACTGCTGCGATCCTCTCTACATACTCTTTTAGCTTAGTTTAGAAATTCATCATTGAACATTTTATATTTTGGAATTAGTTTTGTACATCCAAATATCGGGTGTAAAAAGACAGTTTCCGAAGCCGAAAGCCACACATTCTACCCATTATTTGGATATTTTTTTTTCCACTAGATCATACCTGGGAATCCACTGGTTCTGGAGATATTGAAGGTCAAAGTCGCATTTTTTTTTTTATCTTTTTTCCAAACACACATTACCTGAATTTTCGATTTTTCTTAACAAATTACGCATTTGAAGTTACAATAACACAATGAAAATTAAACGTATCCGACAAGTACCGACGCGGCTTAGAGCGAAGGGGCGGGGCTTAACTCGTGCTTGCCTGGGTTCGCGTTGCATTGCGCGCAATAAAAAATAGATTTTTTTTCATACCTAAAAATAAACGTCGTTTCCCAGAAATATTTTTTACGCAAAGTTACTTTGTTAGACGTACAGTATGCGTAGTTGCCCGCTTTGTGATGTGTCTTTTTCCCTGTATACATCTTTATGGTAGTATCTGCAAAGAAAATCCCATAATAATCACCACTTTTTACATAACATGTTGATTTGCATAATTCAATAATCTTCGCTTTAGATTTTCTGCCGGATTAGGTCTGTTCGTATTAAATTATGATTTAGTAATGAAGTACATAACATCAGCTGTTCCTACCCACGCGATCCGTTCTACTGCCTGAAGGAAATGGGACATATTATCTGTAAGTCTTGTACCAGAACCTATCACTGTGGTTATACAATATTATAAAGTATAAGTTACTACTTATACTTTAAATACTGATTAGTGCGAGTGTAGTGCACTGGTGCTCCTGATCAAAGTATGTATGTCCTATCTGCTGGAGTGTGCCACTTACTGAGCCCAAACAGTTTAACTACATATATGTATGTATCGGCATGAAAAGAAGGAAAAGGATTCTAAATCACACTAATATTATAAAGGTGAAAGTTTGTGAGTGTGTGTGTATGTTTGTTACTTCTTCACGCAAAAACGACTGAACGTATTTTGATGAGACTGAACAGTAATAAACAACAGATGAACGAGCTATAATTTATAATAGAGGGAAGTGCTAATAGGGTAGTTTTCCGGGTATGAAAATAATTATAAGTTCATGATATTATATCAATGTTCAGGAGTGGGGGCTCGTTAAGTCACTTTGTGGTAAAAAGTTTTGCACACCGTGTCGTCACGCGTTTAAACGCACTGTATCGTCCTCGTTTAAACGCACTGTATCGTCCTCGTTTAAACGCACTGTATAGTCCTCGTTTAAACGCACTGTATCGTCCTCGTTTAAACGCACTGTATCGTCCTCGTTTAAACGCACTGTATCGTCCTCGTTTAAACGCACTGTATCGTCCTCGTTTAAACGCACTGTATCGTCCCCGTTTAAACGCACTGTATCGTCCTCGTTTAAACGCACTGTATCGTCCTCGTTTAAACGCACTGTATCGTCCTCGTTTAAACGCACTGTATCGTCCTCGTTTAAACGCACTGTATCGTCCTCGTTTAAACGCACTGTATCGTCCTCGTTTAAACGCACTGTATCGTCCTCATTTTTTGTTGACGTGGCAAAAGAAAGAACACGTGTCCAATATTTTTTGGTAATCTGACTGACGGATTTTTTTTTTTTTTGGTAACTATCCGTACACCACGCGGGTGAAGCCGCTGACGGACGCTAGTTCAAAATAACAATGTCGATAACATCACTTTCAGTACTCTATAGGACTAAACCTCTTTTAAATGATAAGTCAGTACAAAACTGTGGCGCATGTACACACAGCCTACAGACGGCATGTGTGGAGCGGTGCTCTCGGAACGCATCCTCCAAAGCGCTCCTCAATTGTTCGTTACATTGGGTACTCACGGATATAGCCACGTCATCATCATTCTCACCAACATGGTCGGGTCGCGGTGGGGCACTGGGTTCCAGTTGCACCGCGGCCGGTGGCGAAGCAGGTGAGACACGGCTACTCCGTGATTCGAGGCGTAGTCTATCAAGTACGGCGTCATCCAGCATACGGTTACGCTGAATGACCCGCACCTGATCCGACAGTCGTTGGGCGAAACGTTGACAGCTGGCTATAGCACCTGAAACAGAGACCGGGCTTTGCTGGCAGCTTATAACAATTGGAGAGACGTTCGAAAAAGATTAGAATAGTTTATGTGTATGTTTACGTTGAGATTGATTAAACAGTTAGTTTAGCTCGCCAGGTCGAAGAGGGCACATGTATAATTTTAAATCAATATAGAAGTCCTGTGCGCTGTCCCTCCGTGTTTACCTCCTCACGACACTCTCGCAGCCAGCGAGTGAGATAGCTCCCCAGAGCTACAACAGCGCCCCTTGAGCCCTGCAAGCTCTACAATACCACCCACATGTATTCTTCTTTTGGGCAGAAATTTTTGGATTAAGAGCCTGCTAATCAGTGTTTAGTGTGTGCTGGTTTGCAGGTTCTTAATTCATCACATGATTATTTTTAGGGTTCCATGCCAAAATTATGAAAAGGAAACCTTTTTTTTTTTGGGGGTGGGTGGGAAATCATCCAATGACTTCTCCCGCTCTGGGTGGAGCGGGAGGGCGTGTCAGACTCTTATTGACTAAAACCCACCCCTGTTCCTTCCCTGCCTGAGTGCCCAGGGGTGCGGTAACTCATTTTCAGAATTTATCCGCTTCCCCTAGGTTTATAGTGCGACTCAGTCGCACTATAAACCTCGAGAAGTCGCACTATAAACCTAGGGGTAGCAATCTCGAGACTCAGACGCACTATAAATCTAGGGGTAGCAATCTAGAGGTAGAAATCTCAAGAACTTCTAATGCTATCAACTTGAAATTTGAAATAGTTTTAGATGACGCTCACTCAACTATTTTGCAAATAAGAAAGAAATAAAAATATTTTTTTTTATTGCAACAAGGACTGAAACAGACAGGGTCTTAAAAATTCGAAGTGGGGGCAACGAGGGCATGTGAGGTATTATGTGAAAGACCGCTGTTTGCACATTCTCAAACATTTTTCTTTTTTTTTAAGACAAAGTGAAAAAAAAAATACCGTATCTCCGAAGTTTGCATAGAGAAAAATCCGAAATTATTCTATGTGATAGAAATTTATGTAAAGATTACAGGAAAGATAAAATGATGTCTCTAAATACCACACTTTTTCAGAAATCATCAACAAAAATTACATTACTTCCACTATCGGTCAAGAGATGGCGCTGACCCAAAACTGCAACTGTACGTAAAGTAACACATCCAAAATATTTATATATGATGGTACAGAACTCTCAATGCGTGAGTCTGACTCGCTCTTGCGCGGTTTTTTTTTTTATAAATAAGGCCTCTCATATCTTACTTATAACTTGGTACTGAGTTTACACGGTTACTTCTAGGCACACATTCCATTATCGACCACATCATCGCTAAGTATCAGGTGAGATTGTAACCAAACACGAGCTACATTGAGTACCTACCAATTTATTATTCAAACGATCTATAGATATATTTTTACCTCGGGTTCTAGCGGAATTAATTTCTATAAGCGTAACAGTACAGTTTTTATTGTTTACCAGGTAGTTATCAGAAGAATACAAAAATTCTTCTGATAACTACCTAAGTACCTAATTGTCTTAAATGTACAACAGCGGTGCCGATTCTGTTGTTCACAAACTAAACTAAACTTAATTTAGGCTATTGCTATCTTATTCTCTCTAATACAAAACAAGAAAGAGACGGACATAAATTAGAGCTGTCAAATTTAATTGAACTAATATTTCCATACAAATTAAGGGTACACGTAAAAACATGTCGGTGAAGCGCAAGGCGTAAACTACTTTGACATCTCTAATTTAGTTCATACGAGTAGCTATAGCCGTTTTAGTTTAGTTATTGAACAAGAGAATCAGCACCAGTGTCGTCCGTAGACTGAAAAGTAACTAAGTAAACTTTCTTGCTATGAAGTGGTCAGTCAATACTATTCTGGATTACCATAGTCACAGATAATATAATACTAGCGTACAGATGCCTCATCCCATACAAAGAAACGGTACCGCCGTAACTACGGGTTTTCGACTTGCACAAACAACTTTTTTTTATGGTTGATAGGCATGCGTTTGACCACTATCTCACCTGATGGTAAGCGATGATGTGGTCGAAGATGGAGCACGCTTGCCTAGAACTAGCCTATTCAATCTTGACTTAAAGACTCCCAGGTTGTAGCTAACAGGAAACACAGACCCCGGTAGGGAATTCCACTCCCTAGCTGCACGCGCAATGAATGTTTTCTCAAAATGCTTTGTGCGTATGGATGGGATATCCACCATGAACCGGTGGCACTTCGCCGTACGTCTTGTGGTCCTTTGATGAAACGGGCTTGACGGAATCAAATTATGCAATTCCGTCGCACACTTTTGTTCGTCATCCGGGCCCGTCCTCTATACCTCGCTAGATGGTGTTAGCAGCGACGGCTTGCAAATTCAATGAATTTACATAAAGTCTTACCAATATTTTCTCACACATTGAGGAATTACTTTAAGAGTATTTTTGGCACTTCGTAACAGTTTCACTGTTTCAAAATGTGTCATTTTACAAAAGTTTAGGAGGCGAATGAATAAACTCTAAAACTTCAAACAGCGCCATCTATTGGTACAATAAATATAAATGCCTAAGGATTCGTTCCAATAAACATCTAAATTTGAATTAGGAGTCAATTATTCCACAATTTTTATGCCTAGGGAAGTTTATTAAATTAGAAAACACAGTTTTTACCCTTTTTTTTCAAAATATTAGTGTTACTTAAACTTCAATAAGAAATCGAAGCATGTTACGCCATCTATTGATACTTATTTGAACTAAATTTTCTTTGTTCGAGATGAGACCCCGTGCCATAGTTTAGGTGCACCTTATATAGTCATAACTCTTCCTGAGTACCTACTTTACTTTCGAATAAACTTTCAACATCACGTCGTATGCTTCATTTCTAATTATTGTTCTACTCATAAACCCTTAACGCGCACTAAAAACCTAATTATTCGTTTTTAGTGTTCCGTAGTCAACAAGGAACCCTTATAGTTTCACCATGTTCGTCTGTTCGTCCGTCCGTCCGCAGCTTATTTGAGAGACTCGAAATAAGCTATAATTTGGCAGAGTTATAGGTACATAATTATTAATCACGCCGACAAAGTGGTAAAATAAAATAATTAAAAAAAATATTTTTTAGGGTACCTGTTGTACCTACTCGTGAAGTGGGGATGTTTTTATATCTCGTCTATCCCATGGCAAACAATTCAAAAATATTACGGGTCTGTGAAAACTATTTTTCGATTCAGGGATCCGTTTGTGTAAAATTAAACTTTAAATTGTAATTTTTGTTAGAGTCAAGTGTCCGCCCCCTACCCGGGCCTGCGGACAGCAACTAATGGGTAGCTCGCCGTCCGATCAGCACCAGGCCCGAGAGTCGACGGCGCGTAGTGTTCCACGCGCGCCTCAAAGAGTTGTCGGCATACATGACGGGGCCCGTCATGGCCGATGCCTGCCTAGGGGTTGAGGATAAATTCGAAAGAGTTACCTCGCCCCTGGGCATTCAGGGCAGGGAGGAACAGGGGTAGGTTTTAGTCAGTAAGAGTCTGACACACCCTTCCGCTCCACCCTAGGGCGGGAGAAGTCATTGGATGATTTCCCACCACCCAAAAAAAAAAAAGTGGGTTGCCCTGCCAGCTAAATGGTTGCTTTTGGATATGTGAAAATACTCACGGCAGTAGTATATATAACGAAATTAAAAGGAAAACTATCACGGCTAAGTTAGTTCCGTTAGTTTTAGAGCAATAGTCTCCCAACTTATAAAATGTTTCTTCTTGTTAAACTTCGTACAAAATACAAAAAAAAAAAAATACCTAGGTGAAGTACGGTCTACGGAACCCTACCTTGCACATAGCCCGACACGCACTTGGCCGGTGTTTTTTATTATTATTTACCTACGTACTCGTAATTCACCACTATAATTATATAAAATAAATTCTTTATATCTTAATGACAGCTTTCATTTTTATGATACCGGTAATGACGGGCGAACAATAAAACTATTTCATAGAACATTAAAGCCTTTCGTCACAAAAAGCTGCGCTTGCGCACAATTTCCTGCGGTAGCGCGCAATGAGAGTAAAACAATGATGTAGGGATGTGACGGCGTGATGCACGTACTTATATCTTATGATGTTGTTATAATACTTATGAACAATGGCTACATACTCATGGAGTGGGTGTTTTGTATGATATTTGATGAAGATCCAGAAGGCTAAGAGGTTCAGAGGCTCTCTATCTCTCAGTAACAGTGGATTTTTTTAAAATCTATGATAGGCTCGCATTTCACCACTATCTCACCTGATGGTAAGCAATGATGTGGTTGAGGATGGAGCACGCTTGACTGGAAGTAACCTATTCACTCTTGCCTTAAAGACCCCCAAGTTGTAGCTATCCTGCCCAGGGGTTGTGGATAAATTCGAAACAGAGTTACCGCGCCCCTGGCCATTCAGGGCAGGGAAGAAACAAGGGTGGGTTTTAATCAGTAAGAGTCTGACATGCCCTCTCTCTCTACCCTAGAGCGGGAGATGTCATTGGATGATTTCCAACACCACAAAAAAAAAGGCAGGGAATTCCACTCCTTTACTGTAACTACGCATAATGAATCTGTTTCCAAAACAATTTGTGCGTGTGGGTGGTTGTCGCCGTACGTCTAGTGGTCCGATGACAAAACGGGCTTGGTCGTCAAAAAGCCAAAGCGTTTGTGATTTATTATGTGACATTTTGGCTGTGCCTAGCAGTATTGCCACAAATTGCATTTTTGGCAACAGAAGCCGTTGATCGAATGTCACTTGATGTCGCTTCGTTTGGACGAGTTGTTGTTACGACGATCGAGAAATAGAAGAGGTTCCAACAAACTAAAAGTTAACGGTACTTTTCCTTCACAAACAAACAACAAAGATTTATGGTGGGACAGACCAAGACAGTGAGTCTAGACTCAACCTACACGAGAAATTTATGACCTTTCAATACCACCAATCAAAAACGCATTCAAACAAACTAATCCAGCCACTTCAAACACCATCCCATCGCCACGTTATCGAGAAGCCATCACCCGTCATCGTCACTCGTTCCTTCGATATCGACGTCCACAATTAGTGCTGTGCTATCGATAATTACGATCGCCAACCTATCGAGTATCGATACTAGTTTACGAGGGCGAGAACGCTCTGCTCTTGTCTTAGTATTAATTGGATGTGTAGATCGGTATTTACTGGTGAAGATATGGTAGGCTCGGTATAATCTTGGCTTGTACGCGTAATCATTGTGTTAGGTGCTGTAATGTAGAGTGCTGTGGTGTTGTAGCAGTGGGAATTTGAAGATGTAGATAAAACGTCCTTTAAAAGTATAAGCGTCATCAGCTTTTAAGATGTTCCAACTGCTGGGACTCAGGCGTCCCATCTTGGAGAGGGCTTAGGCCGTAATCCATCACGCGAGCCCAGTGAGGGTTGATGGATGTCACGTGTCTTCGAATTTTTGGTTCTAGGGCATGCCGGTTTCCTCGCGATGATTTCCTTCACCGTTTTGAGAGCAGTGATGATGAATTAATTACACAAAGTAAAGCGCTTGCCTGGGTTTGATCCTCCGACGTACAATTCATAAGTCGGAGCTGTAACCACTGGGCCACTACTGCTCATTAATACAACGTGGGTATTATTTTCAGTCGTGACCTACGTCTAAAGGCTAAAATTATACCGATAGCGCTGGTGACTGTGACTTTCCCATGTATTCAACAATTTTTATGTTTCAACCTAACCTTGGTTCTATCTGTTCTACCACAATGTTACTGCAATTTAAACGTTGCTGCAGCCAGCCGAAATATTCAGTTGGAAACCAGCTATAAACTCCAACAAAAAATGGACGAAAGCAGAAAGTCACGTGGCAACCTTAAAAATCCCACCCTACAAAACAATCACCGAGATGGCCGCAGCAAAACAACAAACAATTTCATTGACATACCACAGCGCATTACAATGCCGATGCTGCAATATTCAAACAGCTGATTAGCATATAATTAGCATTTGTTTTAGTCGGAATGTGCCTGGACCAGCCTCCGAAGGCAGCTTGAAGGCCGTAATGCCGATGGCTTGAATGATTGTTCTTGATTACCGATAACCATTCGAATCTAGGTTACTGTCGTGTTAGTTGCAAAATCTGAGCTGGAATTAATTAATTTGTAAGCAGTAATCTTGGTTAACTAATGGGGTGAGCTGCCCACCTGCTGGAAGTTATCGTGGCATATTTTGTTGGTAACACCATGGAGATTGTCTATGCGATGACAACTGTAGAGACAAAGTCAAAGATCCGTTTTATTACTTGTTATTTTAACCACACCTTTTGAAATTAATCAGCAATGCTGTTTTGTGGTCCTTTATGGTCCTTTAGATCTTTTTTTTTGGACAATTCCGCCACAATATTCCTGAAAGTTAGAATTAATACTGGCTACCACCAGAAAAACGCCGACGCGATGAAGCTCGATGAGTCCCGGAGAGACGATTAAACCGTCTTGGGACAGCGGATTAGCAAGCATACTCCATCGTCGACCATATCATTGTTTACCATCAGGTGAGATAACGCACGCCTATCAATGTTAAAAAAACAAGGTCTAAGAAAAAAAAATCATATAAGGTCCTTTGGCCTATGGGACATGGTGGGTCTGAAGGCACGAGACCATGAGATAATAATAATAATAATAATAATTTATTTTCTATTACAAAAAAAAAAAAAAAAATACAAGAGAAGACACACACAGAGCACTTTAAAACAATTGACAAGCTAATAGATTAATGACCCCCATGCTAGGAAAATCCTGTGTTATGAGGGGCATCCAACCGTCCATTAAATGCTAAACAATGTTGTTTTAAAAGTAGAATTAAATCTTACAGACATTTCATATTTTTAGATTCAATAAAAGAAAATTCACTAACAATGTATAACCAACAAACATCAGAGTCTGGAGGAGTTCAATAAGACATGCGAAGTAGTGATGAGTGTGGTGTGATGTGAGGGTGTATGTATATGGGTAGAGGAGTGTTGGAAGGTGTGTGAAGTGGTGTTGGGTGGTGCTGGTGGCCAAGCTTCAGATCCTAGCACATCAGCGTAACATTAGATCAGGAGCTACAGGACCTGATTATACCACACCAAACTTCCATATTCATTAAGTACCAAAAAAACATCTGTCATCCCTACTACGTTTAACCCATCAAGTTTCAGAGCAAGAGTGAACAGGTATCTTTTGGGCTTCTTCATTTCATTGCAAAGTTTACCACCTCGTGAGATCAAGAGTTACCTCATAATAAAAAAAAAAAACTGGCAAAGTGCGTGTCGCACTTCGCACAATTAGGGTTCCGTACCAAATGAGGAAATTTCAAAGAAAAAAAATTGATTTAACAATATTGGTATTTGTTAGAAAAATGTACGTAATAATAAACATTATTACTAAATTTCAAGTTCATACATAGGCCAATGGGAAGTTACAAAATTCTTCGGACATAATTTTGTGACAGACAGACAGGACGGACACGTGAGTGACAGCAATACGAACCCTATAAAACGAAAAGTCTCTTTCTTCTTTACTGCTCAATAACCAGTTAGTCTAAAGCCACCTTTATTTTTAATTAATTTCAGGACTTTAGATTGAACATTAGCACCAAAATGTTCTACTAAAGGTACATATCAATATATACGATATTCTTATTCGGCCTTTTTTTTTAAATTCGCTAAATATATGCTTAGTTTAAATACTAATTAGCGAATTCTGAAATCTAAATTCTCCTTAGAAAAGAGATCCGAAAACCCTTCTGTAATGATTAGGATGACTCCTACTTCTCTAGCAACATACCTTACATAATCTAATATATAAAAATCTCGTGTCACGGTGTTTGTGGTTGCAACTCCGAAACGGCTCGACCGATTCTAATGGTTTTTTTTTTTGTATATTTGGTAGGTATGACAATAGGTCGTAAAGTATTTTTCACCCTCCTACCTCCCCACCCTCTTTTTTTAAATCGTGGAACAACGTTTGCTGGGTCAGCCAGTAACTTATAGGTACCGGCTAATCAGTGTTTAAACTAATCAATTGTTTATTTTTTTTTAATAAATAAGACCGATTTGTTGTTAGTACCTAACTATTTACTAAAGGGATAAGTAGAGAAACCTCACCGTCTATACTTGCCAGCTGCAGCCAGAACTAGACAGCTTGGCAGAATGGCAGTTGTTGTGCTCATGATGACAGCGAAATCGTGCTCAACTTTACGAGTGGTTTAACTTTGCAAGTTACTACCGTTTTCTTAGATAGGTACTAATCTAATTGATATTATTGTGAATAATATGTTTTCTCATTGCATTTACTTGAGTAAAACCTAAATTGTTCCTTAAAATATATTTTTGTTAACCATTTGAATTAAGTCTGTAACCTTTGAAATTAACAAATTTATTATTAATAATGGCTGATCTGTCAAACAACAGATACAAAAGAAAATCTATTGTTCGTGGTCACATATGACCTACGTGACAGATGAGGTTTTAATTGGCCTTATAAAAATAACCGGCCAAGTACGAGTCGGATTCGCACACCGAGGGTTCCGTAGGTATGTAAATAGTTCGTCCGTCACGGGATCGAATCTCGAATAAACACCGTTGGAAAACTGTTGCGGATACATCGACATAGGTCGCGGTCAGTTTATCAACAGCAAAAAATTTACGGTTTTTGGATTTTTTCCTTTGCTTGTGCTCTATGCCAATGCTTCTTGCCAAATGTCATGATTCTAGGTCAACGGGAAGTACCCTATAAATTTTGATTCCCTTGAGAGTCTCGAAATATACGTTTTTGCGGCATAAAGGGCCGTATCTTTTTTTTCGTTAACTTAGAAGTTTGATTTCTCACAGCTTCAAGAGTCAGTAGACTTGAGTATATGGTTTTAATTTCAACTCGATATCTTGAGATAAAGGGCCTTGACAGACAGGCAGACAGACGGACAACAAAGTGATCCTATAAGGGTTCCGATTTTTTTTTTGAGGTACGGAACCCTAAAAATGACCATGTGATTAGTTTAAACACTGATTAGCAGGGTCAACAATTTCTACCTCGAAAGAAGGGTAGCTGTAGATGCTGCTTTACCCCCCGGTAAAGAGCTGACTAATATTAATTTAAAGGAGGTTTTGTCCTAAGTAGAGTTGAATTTAATAGATGATTTCGGACGGCGAGTAGTGGGTAACTCGCCGTCCAATCAGCACCAGGCCCGAGAGTCGACAGCGCGTAGTGTTCCACGCGCTTCAAAGAGTTGTCAGCAAACAGGACAGATTCGAAAGAGTTACCTCCGAAGTTGAGGATAAATTCGAAAGAGTTACCTCGCCCCTGGGCATTCAGGGCAGAGAGGAACAGGGTTGGGTTTTAGTCAGTAAGAGTCTGACACGCCCTTCCGCTCCACCCTAGAGCGGGAGAAGTCATTGGATGATTTCCCACCCCCCAAAAAAAAGGGTACGTTTTCTTGAGTTTAGACTCTGCTAATCAGTGTTTAAACGAATCATATGGTTAGTGAGTTTTATAAATAAGGCCGAAGGTTCTATATCCGTTCAAAGATCGTTGTGTGCGCTTTCTACGTCGACCGAAAACCGATAAGTATGCATTCATGTCAGATATATTACGAGTATGTTTGCATGTTTATAAAATTTATACTTTCTTATGTAAATTTATTATTCACTCTGAGGTTTGCTGTTAGAAAACCCAAATGCTGGGTTAAGCTCGCCTTTGTTATTAACTGTCTCTTTTGTTTGTATTTGTAAGTTTTTATGTGTGCAATAAGGGATGATAAAAATCTGCCTACCCTTTTCCCAACTATCTTGGGGTCGGCTTCCAGTCTAACCGGATGCAGCTGAATACCAGTATTTTACATGGAGCGATTGCCTATCTGACCTCCACAACCCAGTTACTGGGTAATACGATACCCTTTGGTAAGACTGGTTGTCAGATTTTCGGGCTTCTGACGACCCGTAACGACTGTCAAAGATCCACGATTCACAGCCGGGACCGACGGCTTAACGTGCTTTCCGAGGCTAGGAGGAGTCTCGATATGTTAAGACGGTCACCCACCCATGGAGCAACCCCGGCAAGCGTAGCTTATCCTAATGGATCGACCCGTGCGGCTCTTATTACGTTAGCCACGAGCTCCTTCAATAAAGAATGATAATTGAAAATAATCTCTGGAAGTACTGATCCCATTAATTACAAACATTCTTTCGCATATAGAAAACTACACTATAGCTAAGTGCGATAAACTACCTACTATTAGGCTCCCCAAAAAAATGCACGGTTCCCGTGGGTTGACCTACAGTAGTGGAGCCACAGGAAATGACAAGTTTATTTTACAACTTAGACCGTAACTGCTTAGTAGAACGAATATTTGGAAGACTACGTCCTATGTAAAACAAACAGTATCGTGTCTTTCACGACCAAAGCCAAAGGAAAACCGTTATGTATTTCAGTTGATACCAACGCAATGCGTTCTCTGATTTATCCCCACCCCACATCCAAAGGGTGTTATCTCAGTATGTAACACAAACACATTACACTTCCTCCCATTCACATTACAAACTGGTGCAACATTACATTACGAACTAGTGCAACATTACATTAGCAACAATCATGGCTTTCTCCGTTTGTGCCTGGTTCCAGTTAATCGCCAGCGAATGAGTGTAACTAATACGGAAGACTGAGAGAAATCAGACGTCAATTTTATATGAAATTACTTCGAACGACACAACACTTATATTGTGAAGTTGTGGCATGTTGAGCTTATGTTATGGAATGCGCTCTTGTTTGTAAGTGTGTGCATAGCTGCTAGCTGTACAGGTGGTTGCCTTGTGGTACGTGCTCTGCATTTTCACAAAGTGCAATGATAATAGAGCATTTATTCGTTTTAATATTTGTTCTAGTTTAGTTCTGAAACTTCTTTATATCATATTTCCCAACTCATTAATGAATAAATAAAACAAAATCAAATTCAATATGAAGGGAAAATCATCGAAAAGTAGAACTAGAGCATTGCAACCAACTCAGGTTTGTGATATCCCCTTGCCATTTATGATAAATCGCCCGAGTGGAACTAGTACTTTCACTTAAAAATTATAGCCTATGTGCTATTCCCGACTATAATCTATCTCTGTGCCAAATTTCATATAGTAGGAAGTATTTTTCATTATATCATGTAGTGTAATCTCAGTGTGTCAGTATTAACTCATTGTACCACGTAACTAGGTATGTCGGGCAGCCCGATGTGTTTATAATTTGGCATAACGTAACGTCATTGTTTAACTGTATGACGAATGTTACGCAATAAACTAATTGATGATTTGTTTGTGTTATGATTTACGATCCTTTCTTATTCAATTAAAGACCTCCGTGTAAAAATAAGGTAGACCTAAGCCAATTTTTATCCTAAACTAAATATGGGTAAAATCTGAGCGGAAAAACGCGGTGGAATTCTGTTCTATCGTACAAAGAATACACGTTTAAAAACTTTTTACAAAACATACAACCGACTTCGAAAAAAGAAAATACACTAAGAAGTCTCACAATCACCATCCACACTCACAAACACATACACACACCCCCACACACACACACTCATACACATTCACATGCTCCAATTTGTTCCTAATTTTTATTTTTTATTTTAAATTACCTTACCGATGTTTAATTGTTTGTCACATCATTGTAATTTTAGAAACTAAGGGAAGGGCGAGGCAATCCCATCACAAGTATTCTTTAACTTAAAGGGGATGCCTCAATTTTTGTGTTGCATGACAATGTAATAAGAAACAATAAAACATTTATTATTATTATTAATTAAAAAATAACTTTAATTTCGGAAGTCGGTGTTTGTATTTTATTTCTTTATTTGACACCGACTGCCGAATTTAAAGTTATTTTATAATTTTTAGTGTATTTTCTTTTTTGGAAGTCGGTTGTATTTTTTGTAAAAAAGTTTTTTATTTTTACTTTTTAGTTGTTATACCCCAGAACTAAAAACCCCAGTAACATGGAACGTGGAATTTAAACATACTCGTAATTGGAGAAAACAAAAACGTCATCTAGTTATACATATTTTTCGTTTTTTTTCAGTTTCTCAAAAAGCGCTGAAGCAATTTCGATAAAATTTATATGGGACCCCCTCGAAAGTTTATTCTTTTGGATAAAAAAAGAATTTTGAAAATCGATCCTCAACTGACGGAGAAATCGGCGGATATACATAAAAAAAAATACATACAGTCGAACATAGAACCTCCTCCTTTTTCGAAAATCGGTTGAAAAGGGGCCACATCTAGCTTTAAAAGCGTGTGTCTTCATCTTTACTCAAATTAGTGGGACTATGCACACGACATACGGTCTAATCATATATTGATTTCACCCTAGCCTGAATGGACTCTTATAAGTCTTGACTAACAACCCCAAAGACACGAAAAAAACACAGTTTATTTAATTTGCAAGCCATGATCAGAAGATACGATAAATCATTAGCAGTATAATAAGGAATGCTAAACCTATGAATAGAACTCACAACTAGGTCAGACAGGCTGTTATTAACCCACAAAACTTGAATGGCTAATAATTTAAGCAATAAATTAAATTAAAACAATAATAAACTAGAAATTGAACGCGATCGTGATATTTTTTAATCAATGGTAATTCTATTAGGGCACAGTTCAACCTGTGACATGAGGCAGGTAGGATCAGAAGGTCCAAGAATTATCACACCGAGTAATCAAGTCACGCAAACAGCATTGAAGAGGGCTATTCTCGGAGTTTCCTTGCGTGATCGAATCAGAAATTAAGAAATCCGCAGGCGAACCAAGATTACCGACATACCTCGAAGAATCGACACACTTTTTAATTTTGATTTTATGTTTTATCTGATCATAATTTTTAATTCCTTGGACATGTTTTGATTACCTCAGTTTTTTTTTTTTTTTTGTGATTTTAAATTATTATTATTATTTTTGTTATTTTTAATTTTGTAAGTATTTGCTAATTTGTAATTAATTTTCTTCTGTTATTATTTTTTTTTTTTTTTGTAATTTTGCTGTGTCACATAGAACACTGAATCTGCCTATTCTATCAATCCTCGGCCACCAAAATACAGGCTATGCCTAGTTTGGGGAGCATAGCACTTCTTTTTTTTTGTTTTTTACTTGTTTTATTCTCTTTTGTATTTTTCTTCATTTTTCAACTTGTGTGTGTCAATAAATAAATAATAATACTAATTATTATTACTTAAGTGGCAGTTGGCAGGGTACACTGCTAGCAGAACAGATAGTCGATGGTGCTGAAGGTTTCTGGAGTGGCGACCGCGTACCGGAAGACGTTGCGTTGGAAGGCCTCCCACAAAGACCTGGTGAGGATCTCTCGAATCCGATGGATGCGAGACGCACAGGGTCGGTCGTAGTGGCGACTTGGGGAAGGCTTATGTCTAGCAGTGTACGTCTTTCGGCTGAAATGATGATTATGATGGTGACGAGTAATCAACAAACTTTTTCTTATGTAATGAAAATATGTGTTATTGGATTCCGTTTTAGGAAAATGTTAAAGTGAGAACCTTACCACAGAAACAAAAAACTTAAAAGCACGAAGCAAGATAGTATTTCTATCTGAATCCAGCTATTCACTAGCGCGGCGAATTGTTCATATTGCCTATGATTGGTTGACAATGACAATGACTAATAGAATAAGGATGTGTGTACACTAGAGATATGCACAGAAGCTGACTGGTGGACGCGTAGTGGAGCTAGCAAAGGATAGAATTGGTTTTGCAGAGATAGTAACTTACCCCAGAGGTCGAGTTCTTCTTTTTCTTTTCATGGTTAACTTGTAAATATCTTGGGGCTAGTAGGTGAACGCTAAACATAATCACGTGCTCAAAAGTGCCGCCTACCTGAGTGCGCAACTGATTCAGTGCTTCCCATATAGGCCACTGCAGTTCACGTCTAGGTTGCAGATGTTCCTATGGGTTTCCAGAGGCCTAAACTTCAAAGAGTTAGGGTCGTCTTCTTCCCTCAATGTCTATGCTGATATAGTTAAAGTTGTTTTAAATGTGTATATGATGTTATAAATATTAACAAAAAAATTATAATAATAAATAAAAATAAAAAAAGAAGCGTAGATCTCGTACTGGCTCTTCCTCCAGGTGTCGAGGGGTCCGTGCTCGGGTCAGTACTTGACGTTGTAACCGTAGTTGGCGTGGCGGCCATCCTCACGCAGCTTCTCGAATTCCTCAGGCTTGTACTTGGTGAAGCCCCATTTCTTGGAGAAGTAGATCTTCTGGCGACCGGGAAACTTGAACTTGGCACGAGCCTCAGCCTGAGTCTCGATAACCTGAGTCTTCCAACGGTCGCTGGAGTGCACTGACATGATGGGCTGTCCGATGCGCACACGCACTACGTTTCCTTGTGTTTTTTCCTTTTTCCTGGCAAAGGCAGCTCTCATCCCGGTCTGGAGCTTATCAGCTCCTTTGCACGATAACATTTTGTTGACTGAGTCCTGAGAACAGTATACCTTCTGTCCTTCATCTTACTGTGTCCTCGCTATGATTAATGGTCTCGCTAAACAAATAAACTTCCTACTCGTCCACAGTACTGTTATCTTCGGAATTACGACCAGGTATTATACTAAGTATTATATTTAGAAATCTTCGGTTCGTTTCAAATTATATATTGGGAAGCGTAGGAGCGTATCGGAATAAAGATTGTTTGCTTTTGTTTGGTTAATAGAGTTCAAAGAAGTCAAAATATTGTTATTATAGAAATGACGGATATTGCCATAATCACTGATCGTCTGACTGACGGATTATTATTTATAAATTAAATAGGTATGTTTTATTAGCAGACAGTTAACAATCTTCTTCTTTTCTCTATTTATTACCATATATCTTATCTTATCATACACGCCATTATTAATCTAATATAGTAAATTCCAAGTGGATATGTCACCACTTTATTTAAAAACACTAAGTTTATAATAAACTGTGTACCATAGTAAACTCATTCTTTTCTGACAAGATACAGATACATTGTAAACTATAGAATTTTGATGATATTTAGTGTGTTTAAATGATATGTTCGAAATATATTGTGTTTAATTTCTTGCTACATTTATTACAAACTTACAGTTTTTGCAAGAATCCTCAGTTTCCAAACTATATGGATGTACTAGCTGACCCGGCAAACGCTGCTCTGCGAAAAAAAAAATGGGAGGTAGGGGTCGGAGGGGGAAAAATACTTTACGACTTATTCTCATACCTGCCAACTATTCAAGAAAAAAAAAAACATAACACAACAACACCCTTTCGGAGGACTGCAACCACAAACACCTATTGTCACGAGATTTTTATATATTGTGAGAAGGTGTGGGCCATAATCCACCACGCGGGCCCAATGCGGATTGGTGGATGTCACATGTCTTCTGCCGGACACCACCGTTTTGAGAGTGGTGATGAAATAACTTACACAAAGTAAAGCGCCTGCCTGGGTTTGAACTCACGACCTACAACTTGTAAGTCGCGGCTGATACCACTGGGCCACCACTGCTCCCCCAATGTAATAATAGCATAGCATAATCATAATGCCTTATAATGTTCCCACTGTTCGGACTCAGGCCTCATCCGTAGGAAAAGGAATGGGCTGTAATCAACCACGCGGGCCCAGTGCGGGTTGGTGGATGTCACATGTCCTCGAACTGTTGGCTTGGCAGTGGTGTTGAAATAAATTACTCAAAATAAAGTGCCTGCCTGGGTTTGAACCCACGACCTACAACTCGGACCTTTATAAATAAATAGCACTTCGCCCGTGACTTCATCCGCGGGGATTTATAGCCTATGTTTAATATAATTTTCAAAATCGGTTCAGTAAATCCAGAGATTACCCCCTGCAACCTCACAAACTTTACCTCTTTATAATATAAGTATAGATAAATAACATTGTAAGTCACGGCCGTTACCACTGGACCACCACACCCGGGCCTGCGGACGGCGAGTAGTGGGTAACTCGCCGCCCGATCAGCACCAGGCCCGAGAGTCGACGGCGCGTAGTGTTCCACGCGCGCCTCAAAGAGTTGTCAGCAAACACGACAGGGCCCGTCGTGGCCGATGCCTGCCCGGGGGTGGAGGATAAATTCGAAAGAGTTACCTCGCCCCTAGGCATTCAGGGCAGGAAGGAACAGGGGTGGGTTTTAGTCAGTAAGAGTCTGACACGCCCTTCCGCTCTACCCTAGAGCGGAAGAAGTCATAGGATGATTTCACACCCCCAAAAAAAAAAAAATCCACTGGACCACCACGCTCCCCGCGGATACCATATTAATGAATTATTTAAACACTATCTTGTTCTATTTAAAGAAAAAGAAAAGAAAGAAAAATAATTTATTCTGCACAGATTTAACGCACATTACAGAAAAAATGGATTAAATAACGTAAACATACATGAATGCTAAAAGCCTCGTATTCAATACAATGTACACGTATCTTGGAAAATTTACGGAACAAAATCTATAATTTTCCTCTTGACCTTATACATAATATGCTACGCCATATCGAGCCATATTTATCTAATCTTTTCCGTAACACCTATGATCTTGATTTCATATTATCCTCTTGATGGTTGTCTCTGTGAATATACTCCCGTATATTCACTCAGACAGAGACTTTCAATGTAATGTCCCCATTACATACAGCAATACCAAGGTACTCGTAAGGTAAACAATTTCCCTGAAAACTAAATGCATATACATGACGTTGACGTTAATTTAACTAATGTCAGTTTTTGTCGTCATGGGTCTTATCTATATACAGGGTATAACAGAAAGGTGTGGTCATATTTTAAGAACCGGTTCTGCCCATGGAAATTAACAACTTTCTTTCTCTAAGAAAAAATAAAAAAATCCCAAAAAAAAAACTGGACTTTCCATACAAAGTCATCATCAGCTGATCAATATTTGTGTGGGAAATAAAAATATTTTTTCAGAATTTCCTCAGGTTTTCTTGAAGATGGGCAGATGCAATTTTTAAAATATGACCACACCTTTCTGTTACACCCTGTATAAAATTCATAGTCCTGACTGACTGGCTGATATATCAACTCACAGCGTAAACCGCTGGTCCTAGAGACATGACATTTGGAGGGTGTGTTCTTTGTGAAGAGTAGGTATCCACTAAGAAAGGGTTTTTCGAAATTTATCCCTTAAGGGGGACCAGGCCCGAGAGTCAACGGCTCGTAGTGTTCCACGCTGGCCTCAAAGAGATGTCAGCCACCACTGACGGGGCCCGTCATGACCGATGCATGCATGCCAAGGGGTCGCGGATAAATTCAAAACAGAGTTACCGCGCCCCTGGGCACTCAGGCAACTGAAGGAACAGGGGTGGGTTTTAGTCAGTAAAAGTCTGACACGCCACTCCCGCTCCACCCAGAGCGGGAGAAGTCATTGGATGATTTCCCACCTTCACAAAAAAGGGTGTGAAAAAGGGATTGAAAGTTGATAACGGGGAAAGTACTAATTACACGCGGGCGAAGCCGCTGGCAGAAGCTAGTTTATTATAAAGTAACCATGTGACTAGTTTCCTCTGAAGGCCGCCATTCGTCAAACGTACCATCCTTCAAGCCCCGCCCGCATACGACAAACCGGATTCAAATGTCAGTTTGACATTTTTTCTCAGTTATGACAGCATATATTTTGTGTCGGAGGGCACCTGAGACGACCAATAATGTCTATGGCCAAGCGTGTAAATGTTGCCACAGCATAAAATACATTGCGTTTTGGTAATAATAGAGGTAATAAACGAGTGAATCGCAAGAATCGCAAAACTCACTGGTGAGTTTCAGTGCTCAACGTGGTTTCGATCAATGAAACTCACCAGTGAGTTTCCGGGCTTTACAGGTTAACAAGATAACTAAATGCAAATTTTCAAAAAATCCGACTGATAAAAAACAACTAAAAATTTCTTTTTTCCTACCTTTTTGTGAATTATATTCTTGGAATCGTCTCCTCGAGCTCTTTAATTTGCCACCCCACATGACTAGGTCACAATAAAACTTTTTTACAAAAAAAACAACCGACTTCCAAAAAAATACACTAAAAATTTAAAAATAACTTTAATTTCGGAAGTCGGTGTTTGTATTTTATCTCTTCGATATTTGACACCGACTTCCGAAATTAAAGTTATTTTTAAATTTTTAGTGTATTTTTTTGGAAGTCGGTTGTTTTTTTTCTAAAAAAGTTTTTTATTTTTCGCTTTTTAGTTGTTATACCCCAGAACTAAAAACCCCAATAACATGGAACGTGGAATTTAAACATTTGGAGAACACAAAAACGTCATCAAGATATGCGTATTTTTCGTTTTTGTTCAGTTTCTCAAAAAGCGCTAAAGCAATTTCGATAAAATTTATATGGGACCACCTTGGGAGTATATTCTTTCGGATAAAAAAAGAATTTTGAAAATCGGTCCACAACTGACGGTGAAATGCGCGGACATACATTAAAAAAAAAAAACATACATACAGTCGAACATAGAACCTCCTCCTTTTTCGAAAGTCGGTTAAAAATACGACTACACTTACCGAAAGGCGGTATCCATTTTGTTTTTTTTTTTCAAAATTCATATAGCCTATGTCACATCGGCGGTCAAGACCAATTTAATACCTCATCTGCTAAAATCCATCCAGCCGTTTAGGCTACAGCGTGTGCCAAAAAAAGAAAGAAAAAGTATTTATTTGCCACAAATTCACGACATACACAACAAAATGCTAGCAAAATTGCTAACTTAACCCATAAATAAAGTAAAGAAATAAACATACACACATATATATCAATCAATCTGCCTAGCCTTTTCCCAACTATCTTGGGGTCCGCTTCCAGTCTAACTGGATGCAGCTGAATACCAGTACTTTACATGGAGCGACTGCCTATCTGACCTCCACAACCCAGTTATATGGGTCATACGATACCCCTTGGTCAGACTGGGTGTCTGACTTTCAGGCTTCTAACGACTTTCAAAGATCCATGATTGACAGCTGGGACCAACGGCTTAAAGTGCTTTCCGAGGCACGGAGGAGTCTCGGTATGTAAAGATGGTCATCCATAAACATACACACATATTTATATACATACATACTCTCGAAAAACATTATCCTCCTTCTGGCGCAGTCGGGTAAAAACTGATTAGCAGGTTCTTAATTCGATATGTTCTACCCGGAAGAAAGGTAGATGTGAGTGTTTGAGTACTGACTAATCATTTTAAGGAGGTTTTGCCCAAAACATAGCTGAATGTGATGGTGTGTGGTGTGGTGTGGTGATGTGGTGGTGTGGTGTGGTGGTGTGGTGTGGTGGTGTGGTGTGGTGGTGTGGTGTGGTGGTGTGGTGTGGTGGTGTGGTGTGGTGGTGTGGTGTGGTGGTGTGGTGTGGTAGTGTGGTGTGCTGGTGTGGTGTGGTGGTGTGTTGTGGTGGTGTGGTGTGGTGGTGTGGTGTGGTGGTGTGTTGCGTGTGTAGTGTATGTGGTGTGGTGATGTGTGTGTGGTGTGTCTTTCTTTCTTTTCTTTAATTTACAATCCGCTAATCAGTATTTAAGCTAAGCATATGGTTACCAAGTTTTATAAATAAAGCTGAAAATGAAAGCCTCAGTGCTGAAATCTGCTGTATGTCATTTCAGAAACCATCATTAACTACCTCTGCTCTGTGTAGTGGGTTTCCAAAACAATAGGCTCTTAAAAGTAATCACAAGTATTTACAACTTTTTCACCTCATCATCTTCATTTGCAAAAGATCATCACCTAAGAAATCGCAGCATCACTTTACGCTCTCGTAAAACTAAGTTTAAATTAAACAATATTAAATAAAATTAAAGTGCAAGTTGAACGGGGATTGGACGAAATTCATAATGGTATCGGAACCCGCTCGTGCCGTGGTATCGTTACATTAAAAGCACATTTATAATGGCGACTTAGAGCTAAATCAGGGCCGCTAAGTTGTTGCTGCTGATTTTTGAAGTAGGAAGTGTTGGCATGTTTAATTTGTTATTTCATAGTAGGGTTTTAGTATTTTTTTTATTTTAGCGTCTACTGAAAGATATACGAAAACAAGTTCATTGAATATAACTAAGTATATACAATTTTTAAAGCCAAATAAAATTTCATTAAAAAGATATGAAATGTACCTACGATAGTTGAAAATGCGAAGAAACTAATAGTTTTAAATCTAGATTTAGTTAATTTTCATTGCAAACATTCACTAATAAACACATTTTTTTCTTACAATTTAAACCTTACATTTATCTTTGTAGAAAATTACACACATATATTTCAAGAATGTCAAACAATTTACAGCAATTATGTGCACCAATTATGCACCATAACAAATAAATTAGTGCGTGCAACATTTTACCGTCCCAGCTAAGTTACTGCGGCCACTGCGCACGCGCCGCTCCCGCCATCTTGTTTAATCTAGTGCCGTTGATCGCGGAAAAGCGCGCCAACCTTCAACGACCTTCGCTCTCCGACCGTTCTAACGAACTATACACGCTATAATCAGCTCTATAGCTTTAATAATTCCTATAATTTATATTGTTTTGGTTTGAATACCAATGCGGTTGTTATGCCGTTTTGTGTGTAATGAAAACGACCGTGCCCCATGTTTTGTGTTCTACAAACACAGGATTTAAATTCTAGCCTGGGCCTATAAATTTATTGCAGGTAGATTTATTCTGAAGTGATATTTTGTCACATTTATTGGAATAATTCTCCGGTGACACTGTTTTATGATCGCTATTATGGTAATTTAAACGCTTATTGTTCTTGTTAGCGTTTATTGTTTTCGTTTTAATTGCTCTTGTTCTGAATGTTTTAAAATACTTAATTAGAAAATTGTGAACCTATGCTGGCTGTGATAAATAACATTTTTATTTGGGTCAAATGAATTTTAATTTCAAGATTGCATTGTGTCTTGATTAGTTTACTCCTTGATTTAAATCCATCAGCTCTTAAAAATGCAAATAAAAAACTATGATGCACTTCCATTAGGTACCTACTTTATTGGTTTACTACTTTCGGACTAAACTACCTACTCATTATCTGCCTAGCCTTTTCCCAACCATCTTGGGGTCGGCTTCCAGTCTAACCGGATGCAGCTGAATACCAGTATTTTACATGGAGCGATTGCCTATCTGACCTCCACAACCTAGTTACTGGGTAATACGATACCCCTTGGTAAGACTGGATGCCAGACTTTCGGGCTTCTGACGACTCGTAACGACTGCCAAAGATCCACGATTGACAGCCGGGACCAACGGCTTAACGTGCTTTCCGAGGCACGGAGGAGTCTCGGTATGTAAAGATGGTCACCCATCCATGGACCAACCCCGGCAAGCGTAGCTTAACCTGATGGATCGACCCGTGCGGCTGTTATTACTTTAGCCACAAGCTCCTCTAAACTACCTACTCAATAGGTGATATTCTGTTAGCGAAAGCGTGGTGATAGAGATAGGGATGTTTCTTGGGTACAAAAATAATAATTCTATTATTTTAGTAAGTTTTATTTTCAAAAAAATATTAGACCCGTGTTTTTTGGTTTACCAAACCAATAAAAAATTACAAAGATAAATGATATCAAAATACATGTCCTATAATTTTTTTAGGAATTATAGAAGTTTTTTTATTAAACTATCCTATTGTTAAAAACACAAAAATGTATTGGATTGAAAAGTCACGTCAAAAACCCCTTACATTTTGGTATTTCAACAATCGATACCGCTGATGGCACGACACTTTGTCTAAGGCCGCTGCTCTATATAAAAGGGCGTAACTCCATCAATCTCAAGCCCTAGATGTGCCTTTTAGCTTATGACGCGAGAACAACTATGAAAATCTCACAAAGTATTTAGCTAAGTACAGCCTACGACCGGTTATCGGCCGGGCTCCAATAAATCGTCCGGCGCGATCCACACGTATCATCACGCTTGCCTTCCGAGGGGCTGCCAGAGTATTTTTCATCGTCCGGCCGCTTCCTGCTCGGCTGATTTACTAGCAGCAAGATAAAGCAATCTTTTGCTAAGCTGTGCCTGCTACTTAGTTTGTATTCTGTGGTAAGGTGTTTATGCTACAAAGTGTAGGTTGAAATATTAAGTAAGATTTTTTTTCTGTTATACCTCTCTTAACTCGCAAAAACCTAGTTCTAAACGAGCATCTGCCATCTTTTTTGATACTTCTAGAAACAAAAAGTAGTCTAAAACAAGAATTGACATAATCACAAAGCTTCTTCTTCTATTTTCGAATTGATGGTTTATAAACTATTTAAATATTTTGGGCCCAGAAGCTGGCTACAATAATTGCAGCGTCAGAGCGTTCATCAGGTGCTCCATAGTACAGGTGTATGGGCACTTGGGGCATTCCAGTATGCGAGTCATATTCTGTAATGGGTAGCTCGCCGTCCGCGCGTAGTGTTCCACGCGCGCCTCAAAGAGATGTCAGCCACCACTGACGGGGCCCATCATGGCCGATGCCTGCATGCCAAGGGGTCGCGGATAAATATTTTTTTTTGGAACGAAGTTCCTTATCGCGCGTTGTGAAAGGGGGCTAGACGGAAAAAATTCTTACGAAAAGTCGAGACGACACTAATGAGGCTGTCCATCCAAAAAGATTGTGTGGGAAAAACAATCTAATAAAAACTTCTTGTATTTTTGGTGGGTAGGTACGAAGTTTGCAAGCAGATCAAGCATTATCTAACCAATTTCGTGTGTTAAATCTAGCGGAGCTTGGAACGTTGAGCTGAGCTGAGCTGAGCTGAGCTGAGCTGAGCTTAGCTGATCTGAGCTGAGCTGAGCTGAGCTGCGATGAGATGAGATGAGATGAGATGATGAAGTATAACTTCTTACGTGCGTGCGTGTGTGCGTAGTTAATAATAAAAAAAATATTATAAATTAAAAAAAATAAAATTATATTACAATTCCTTCACTAATTAATCGAAAGGAACTTCGTTCCATCCGGGTGTCCCTTGACACCTCTCAAGTTTTTTTTTTTTTTTTAACGATGCCCCACACTAGGAATTATTCCTGTATCGTGGGTGCGTTATGTAGGGCATACAAATATTTGTTCCGTGCGGGGATCGAACCCGCGACACGCAGCGCAGCAGCCAAACGCTCAACCACTGCGCCAACCGTGCCGTCATTTGTCAATTCGTAACAGAGTTATCGCGCCCCTGGGCACTCACAGGCAAGGAAGGAATAGGGGTAGGTTTTAGTCAGTAAAAATCTGACATACCCGAAAGAGCGGCAGAAGACATGATTGACATGACATAAGGATAATTTCCCACCCAAAACAAAAGGGGACACCGCACTAACATTGGGTATCAGATGACGTTTCTTACATTTAGCAGAAGGCTGTTGCAGTCCCAGATTCTTGGGTGGTTGCAAATATGATTTGTGTAAGTTATGCAAACGTAATTATGCCGAAAAATTGGTCAGATTTATTAACTTACTAGCTGCGCCCAGCGGTTTTACCCGCGTAGACCGGGATAAAAAGCCTATGTGTTAATCCAGGGTATAAGCTATCAACATATAAAATTTTATCCAAATCGGTCCAGCCATTTGAGCGTGAAAAGTAACAAACACACACACACCACACACACAAACTTTCGCCTTATAATAATAGTCATACTTTTAGTTGTGATTAGCGAAATTATAGGCAAAGGGAAAAGTATTTATTTGTGTCACAAGAACTAAATATAACTAACAATACATAATTCCAGGAAGTCTTCCAGCTCAGCTATGCTGCGATTTTTTATAAACACTAAATTACTCAGCGCTGGTATTCTATAGGGCCAGCTGTGAATACCAGCACTGAGTAATTTACGTCCGTATCTTTCTTGTTTTATTAGAGAGAAAAATATAGCAATAGCCTAAAGTAAGTAAGTTTAGTTTGTGCACAACAGAATCGGCATCACTATGTAGTGAAAACTCTATGGTGACAACGTAATTTTCCATACGATGTCGCGATAAAAGCCATGTCATTCGAATACCAACCAAGTCTTGGGCATGACAATGCCATCTCATCTGTTCCCATGGGATAGGATCAGGTCTTGCGCAGCACATTCATCAGTAATACAGATAACATTAAACAGTGTATCCTGATTTCCCCATGGGTTGGGCAGGTCAGGCTCCTTGTGTATCCAGAAATTCGCCATATCATGCTAGGACTGGTCTTGCGAATGATAAGCTTAGCTAAACAAGGGTCAGGGTACACAAGCAAATAAATAAGGTTATGTATTTACTGGCTTCCGCCAGCGGGTTCGCCCGCATGCAAGTCAGAAATTTTCTCAAGGGAACGTAATCCCGGGATGGAAAATCTTACTACTTCCGACTAATATAGCTTATTTCTCTTTTTTCCTCGTGGACGAAGCCGTTGACAGACTCTAGTATCCTCTAAGCGAATATAGTATCATATACACCAAGGTCCATTCTATATCCTATGCTGTTAAGGTGTTATTTACGTAATTTCTAATAAATAAATAAATAATTAATAATAAATATCGAAAAGTACTACAGCTCATAAACAATGGTTTAGCGATTTAGGCGTGATAACGTAACAGACAGACAGATAGAGTTTCTTTCCCCTTTTTAAGATTAGTTCGTATTGGGTGTTGCCGACCAAAACTACGAGGTAGGTTAGGTCTATTTGAGTTACAAAAAAATTTTGTGTTTTAAAAACAAAAAACTTTTTTACAAAAAATTTTATTTTTTTATTTTTGACTTTTTAGTTGTTGTACCCCAGAACTAAAAACGCCAATAACATGTAACGTGGAATTTAAACATACTCGTAATTGGAGAAAACCAAAACTTCATCTGTGTAGACGTATTTTTAGTTTTTGTTCAGTTTTTCAAAAAGCGCTGAAGCAATTTCGATAAAACTTATATGGGACCACCTCGGGAGTATATTCTTTCGGATAAAAAAAGAATATTGAAAATCCGTCCACCACTGACAGAGAAATCGGTGGACATACATAAAAAAAAACATACAGACGAACATAGAACCTCCTCCTTTTTCGAAGTCGGTTAAAAAGTGCTTGTCAGTTTTATCATTATCATTATTTCAGCCGAAAGACTGCCTGTTGACTGCTGGACATAGGCCTCCCCCAAGTGTCACGACCGGTCCTGAGCGTCTCGCATCCATCGGATTCCCGCGCCCCTTACCAGGTCATCGGTCTACCTTGTGGGAGGCCTTCGAACGCTGCGTCTTCCGGTACGCAGTTGCCACTCCAGAACTTTTCGGCCCCATCGACCATTGTTCTGCGAGCGATATGCCCTGCCCAGTGCCACTTCGTCAGTTTTATAATGTTATGTTATCTGATCTACAAAACACTCCGTACACGACAGTGACTTCTGATTCATACGATTGATAGGGACATTGTTAGGAATCAAGTGATTCTAAGGTTATTTCCCCTATTATTTAACCTCACCTCAATTTCATGACGTATAACAACACAAAAATAAATAAATAAACAACAAACCAACAATAGACTCACAGAAAACAGTGTAAACCAGTTTTATTCCAATGTATTGCTAAACTTAGGCTACACTTACGCATCTACCAGTGTACCCACATTTTAATCTCCCCAAAACAGGCTGGATATCTTACCGAGAACGCAGCGGCGACCCGATGGCGATAGCCCGGTTTGCGCACAATTGTCGCATCTGACCAGCTATTGTACTATGGGAACATGGCCTTAATTGCCACTCCGAATAAATTAAAACAAGAATGCTATCGCATACGGCTTGTACCGCTTAGGGGTACTAATGTTACTATGTATTTGTGCACGTAGCAAGGTTTTAGATAATGTAGCGTATGTCGTTGAATAGACAGGTGGTTGACTGTAAGATTTTCTGTGATTTTGTTTGATACACACATCTACAAAATTGTTAATTTTTTTTAAGTGAATAAGCTACAATGATTACGATACGATGATTTTTGGTAGGGGCTAAACTTTTGGGTTCGCGTCACCGACATGCTAGTCGCGTATTGCGCCAGACTGGCTCGCAGTTTTCACTTCTGTTTTTTTTTTCCTTTTTGATTTCCGTGCTGATTTATAGGGTTTTGGGGTCTCCTTAACACGAATCTGAAATCAGATTTTTTTTCTGTCATATCAAGGTTATTTACAACTTATGTACCTACATTAATAGAATTCACGTTATATTGCTTTATGAGTTATCAGAAGAAAAAAAAATTGTGAGTCGTTAGTTCCTTCTTTTTTTAATTTATTTGGTTTTTTTATTGTTGATAGGCACGCGTTGGACCACTATCTCATCTGATGGTAAGGGATGATGTGGTCGAAGATGGAGCACGCTTGCCTGTTTTTATGCGAAGACCAACGTTTTAAAACACTACAGAGGTGTGGAAATAGTTTTCTTATTATCTGCAAAGCTTTTGTTGAGCGATTCTCTTTTGAGAGTTCAGTTTGGGTCATCAACATCATATCATATGTATATATTTTATTTGTAGTTTACATATGTATTTATGTTCCTTTGCATTTAAATAAAGATGCCCTGTTTTTTTTTTGTTTTTTTTCTTATGGCACCTACCACTATTTGTTTCTGCATCACCCTAAGGTTGACTGGTAGAAAATGCCTGAGGCATTAAGTCCGCCTCTGTACTTGTATGTGCGTAAAGTGTTAAATAAATAAATAAATCAACCTTCTATTAATTGCGATATCCTTCTACTCTTATTATAAGACCAATTAATGAGTTTCCAAAGATGACCTAATTCGCAAAATCTATGTAGGAAACTTCTACCGTCCTGAAAGTAGTACCTTCCTATTAATATGAAAAGACGGCAGTAACCATAGCAACCTCCTTTCTAACTATGTACAGTGCTCATAATTTGCGTGTAATCTCGTAACACTAAATAAGAACTTATTGACTTCCCACTCTATATTCCTACACGCTCGTAGCTCTGCCACAAATCCTGCGCGAACAGTTATAACACAAATTAGAGGGGAGCAGAAGATCTAATCTTTGCAGTTTACGCATAAATTCTCGGTTTGAACACCGTCATTTTGCGTTTCGGACGTTTAAAACGTTCAAGAAGCCTCGACCAAGTTTAAAAAATCAATTATATACCACACAAATATGCATATACATGAAAAAAAAAAAATTACAGCGATTTTTGAGAATGAGTCGGCAATGCTTTCTGAGAGACTCTGGGAACCTGGTTAAGCCTAACTAGCTTGCTTTTGCGTTTACAAATCTAAAGGCGCTATTAGCTGCCAATGACCTTGAGTGGTTAGCTTGCGTGTTCTGCACTGAGCTCACGTAACACGTTGTATGTCCACCCAGCAATAGGACTCGCCCAACAAGTAGCGCTGTCCGAAATTAGACGCATTATTAATTTATTACACATATACGAGTAACAACAGGTATTAAACTGAAACACTGAGACTTAATTACAAATAATTAAATGATCTTTAAAATGGTGAAGGTTTCATAAAAATACGCTTTATAGTTTTTGCGTGATTCTCAATTTTTTATCCGCGTTAGACATAACTTTACAAATTAATTACACTATGTTATAAAAAAAATCAAAAAATATATGTTATTCTTGACAATTTCCGTCGTAATTTGATCTCTGAGATCAAATTACGACGGAAATTGTTTAGAATAACATATTTTTTCAAAGAAATAAGACTAGTCCTTTAGACGTGATGTTCAATTAAAAACCATTAAAAGTCGTATAATTGCGCCTTAAGGCTTTCTCAATAGAGGAAGACTTTAATCAGATTTCATAGTATGCGGTTTCCTTGGTACAAAAAACTGCAAGCATTTTCTAAAACATTTTGGATACTAAGTCACATTTGTGGTGTTATACATAGTCTGCCGTCAGACATCCAGTTTCCTTAGCGTATGGTGTAGCGCGTGCTAACGCAACGCGTTAACAACGCGTGTAACGTCATGAGCTTATCTGAAAACTGCCTAAAAATATATTTAAAACAAGACTATCATTTAAAAAATAATTATGATCTAGCTTTGCCTCTATGATTAATTTAACTTTTTCTTAATTTAGAGTAGACCTTCGTTACTTACACTATCTAGTGGTAATACCTCGTTGTTTGGCTAGCTATAGTTAATTGAAATGCGTGTAAATATTCGCTGCGTTCGTTCGCTTATGAAACAGCCTTATTAAGGGCACTGTCGCTGTCTACGCCAATTCTGCATTGGTTTTATAATATGCATAACATTTATGTTTAGTTTACCTTGTTAGTTATGTTGGTAAAGGTTTTGTAAACTCAGGGAAATTTAACCAGGTAAATATATTGGTGTTTTTGTTGTAGTGTTCATTTTGAATCGGACTAAATCACTAATCAGCCTAAAGCATTCCCAGTGCTGGGACACAGACGCGTCTTTATTGACGGAGAATAGGTTGTAGGTATAGACTTCCTGCAACCTACTCACGCGGCAGGTGGATGTCACATGTCTTCGAAGTTTTAGGTTCTAGGGCATGCTAGTTCCCATCACGATGTTTGTTATTATAAAGTATCTTATGCGGGTCGGCGGGTCCCATTAGCAACATGCATAACGACCGCTGGCCAAAAGTGTCCACACAATGGTGACTGGTTGGCAGCGGCTAGTCTCTGTTCGAAGGCATACTATTCCATCAACGACTACTTAGAAGATAATAATAGTTGGTCGCTGTGTTGAACGCAAGACAATGTTACACTTGATGTTCTTTCTCCATATTTAGCTTGGTTATGACAGATTATATGAGTTCATATAATAATTGTCTACCAATTTTAGTGTGATGGCCCTAGTTCATCACTTGTGGCTTTGATAGTTTCTATCTTTGTTCTTGTAAGCAGGCACACCAGTTATGTATGGAGGCTTCTTTAATTTGGTTTAGTGTTTATGCTTGAGTTTGTTTTTAATGGCATGATTGAGTGTGCTAGCTGGCAAGTGGCGGATTATTTAATTTTATGATTATATTTTAGACGATTATATTTATTTTTCTGTTTTACATAATGTTAAGATTGTTGCATACCTATAATTATATAGATTCAAGTTCTTAAAACTTAACAGACAGATGTGTTGCTGGGGAGTTTGTTGGCCACTTCTTCTTCACAGCTAAAACACTAGGAAGTGGTGACGGGCGGGCGTTTTTTGGGGGACTGTCTTTATGTAGAACTTTGACGTTCAAAAAGTGCTGGTTCTCAGCCTAGTTTGAATAAATGACTTTTGATTGATTGATTGATTGCGGTGTGGGAAGAAAGTTTCTGGAAGTACCTACATTTCTAGAAAATAAGTATCTAACGCAAAGATTATAGAATTATTAGAAAATAAAGCATATTATATGGAACTGGCAAAAATTCGTTAAACCATAATTAATATTTTGTGTCCTAAAACTACGTATTATTTAATATTTTCATCTTGAAATATATATCTACCTATTTAAAGGCTATAACGGAAAAGTGTGGTAATATTTTAAGAACTGCATCTGCCCATGGAAATGAACAAATTTCTTCAAGAAAAACCTGAGGAAATTCACAGAAAAAAAAATTACTTCCGATACAAATATTGATCAGCTGATGATAACTTTGTATGGAGAGAACAAATTTTTTTTTGGTAATTTTCTATGTTTTCTTAGAGAAATTTGTTCATTTCCATGGGCAGAACTGGTTCTTAAAATATGACCACAAATTTCCGTTAAACCCTGTATACCTATTGCAACTTGTGTTGAGCAAATCATTGCATGGTTGGATTCGATATCAGGATTTTAACGGCACTGCAATCAGGTAGGTACTTAATGAATCATTTGGAAACTAAACATTATTGTATTAATACATAAATGTCGAACTGCATGAAGATGCCACCATAGAGTGACCTCTTCATCCGTAGAATTTATAGGACCTGCCTTTAAGTAGGTTTTAGGGAAGTAACGCAAGCTATCATGCCGAAGACGCAGGTCCAGAGCTTGACCTCCACTGATGCAAAGATCAAAAGAGGCGGAAGCAGGGTGGAAAAAAGATTATTCAACATTTTCTGTGAGAAAATCGACCGAATATTTAAAGGGGAAAATTTTTATTTCATAAAAAAATATTTGGCGGCTATATATGCTTAAGGAGGAGCTCGTGGCTAAAGTAATAACAGCCGCACGGGTCAATCCATCAGGTTAAGCTACGCTTGCCGGGGTTGGTCCATGGATGGATGACCATCTTTACATACCGAGACTCCTCCGTGCCTCGGAAAGCACGTTAAGCCGTTGGTCTCGGCTGTCAATCGGGGATCTTTGACAGTCGTTACGGGTCGTCAGAAGCCCGAAAGTCTTACCAAGGGGTATCGTATTACCCAGTAACTGGGTTGTGGAGGTCAGATAGGCAGTCGCTCCATGTAAAATACTGGTATTCAGCTGCATCCGGTTAGACTGGAAACCGACTCCAAGATTGTTGGGAAAAGGCGCGGGCAGATTGATTGATATAGTTATAGTAGAGATGCTGCGAATACTCGCTTTTATTTGGTACCTATTCGGCATTACTCGACATTTTTTTGTTGTTCGTCGAATACCGAATAATACCTAGTATTATTCGACATTCGGCGAATACTTGTCTAAAATAAACTTTTGATGAACAAAAAACTAAAGACTTAAAAATAATAAAACTTATTTTTTTCTTAAAAAACAAAACACACTAAGTATTAATTATTATCAATTGCCAGCATTTAAAAATATAAAATCAGTATAATATAAGACTAATTTCTTTAACTTCGTTGTTTTTTTTCTCTTCCTAAGAAATTTTTTAGATTAGAGAAACAATTTTTTTTTTTAATTTATATGCACGCGATTGACCACCATCTCACCTGATGGCAAGCGATGATGTGGTCGAAGATGGAGCACGCTTGCCTAGAAGCAACCTATTCACTCTTGACTTAAAGTCTCCCAGGTTGTAGCTATCAGGAAACATAGATTCCGGCACGGAATTCCACTCCCTAGCTGTACGCACAATTAATGTGTTCTAAAAACGATTTGTGCGTGTGGATAGGATGTTCACCATGTACGGGTGGCACATCACCATACGTCTTGTGGTCCGCTGATGGAACGGGCTTGGCGGAATCAAATTATGCAATTCCGTCGCACTCTCCAAAATGTAACCGATAGAAAACCGACAGCCTAGCAACTCGGCGTCTATAATATGCTCAAGACTTTGGAGCTTCGACTCCGAGCCCGGCGTGAAATACCGTCTCACCCTTGCGATGATCCCCAACTTTTTGGCAGCCACTTGAGCCTTTTTCATAGAGGTATGAAGGGACCAAAATTAAGGATAGATGTTAACGTAACACCAAGAAGATCAAGTTGGTCGGTTATGGGCACGTTTACACCTCGGAAAGATGGAGCCGGGTGAAATTGGCTCATTTTAGCGGTAAAAAGACACGCCTGGGTCTTAGCAGCATTGATCTTGATCAGATTGGTATGGCCCCATTCTGAGACAGCCTGTAAGGACAAGTTCAAGCGCCCAACCATAGCCTCTCGGAGAGACCGGACCTGAGATCCACTAGCTCGAGCGTCGGGCACGTATCTCTCGGCAACAGTGCTATCGACTGCATGCCCAAAGGTACCTACCGAAATTATTGGTGAGTTCAAGCCTACTTACTTAAAAAGTGATATTATTAATTTATAACAAATGCATTATTTTTTATATTACTTTTTTATGTCGAATAATAATGGCGAGTTATTAGGCTATTCGCCAGAGGGAATGGCGATTATTCGGTATTCGACTATTCGCTATAACAGCTATTCGCGGCATATCTAGCTAATAGGCATTCCTTTTTTGGTGAATAAAATAAAAAGGTACCACTAAACAGTTGCTCACTTTGTACTGAACTTGAAATTCGTTTAATATTATCTTCAACACAGATCTTCGCTTAGTTGGAGCCATTTTCTTTATTAAACCTCAGTTACCATCCGTGTCCGGAAGATTTTAACACCACTACAAACTTGCGAAGGTGAATGCGGAGTTAGGATTTTTTGCGAAAATTTCGCATTTGCGGAGATAGATAAATATACTCATTATAGTAGGTGCACCATTAAAAATTAAAATAAGAGCTTAAGAATTAATAGGGTGTAACAATGGGCGTATGGGGATATTCCGTATTTGCGGAGTTTTCGAATTTGCACAGGTGAAATCAACAACCCTAGTAAGTACTTACTTACAGCATTTAACGCTTTCCCCAGTTAACTTTTATGATGATAAATATTGTTATTAAGAAGATGTTCCTCGTGTTAGCACAGCTAGATTCATTGATGTCAGTATGATTATCTATGTAATTATAGTTCTTATTAACGGCAGCGGTTATGATTTGTTATTTTGCTTAACGATGTGAATGCTATTTATGTTTGCTAAACAGGCGATACTTTGACTTCAAGAAAAAAGTTGCAGAAATTTTTTATACAGAGATATTTGTAGGGTTTACTAACTTAATAAATAATCCTAAAGTACCATTCATAACTGGGTCTGTTTACAGCACTTCAAAGAAATATTCATTTAGGATATACAATTTTAGCATTTTAGCCTAGGTTATATGCCTAGGGGTAGCGGATAAATTCTGAAAATGAGTTACCGCACCCCTGGGCACTCAGACAGGGAAGGAACAGGGGTGGGTTTTAGTCAGTAAGAGTCTGACACGCCCTCCCGCTCCACCCCGAGCGGGGAATTCATTGGATGATTTCCCACCCCAAAAAAAAAAAAGCCTAGCTGATACTACATAACTATGTTTTATTTTTGGGTCACCTTCGAAACGGTCATAGAAAATTAATGAAAATTTTAAAAATATGTATGGCTAAAATAATATTGGCTCCGGCAACTGTACCAAATTCCAGTAATTCCTATAGTGATTTTAATAAAGCATGCATAACTGGACAAGTTTACGGCACTTCAAAGAAATATTCATAAGATATACAATTTTAGCATTTAAGCCTAGCTGATACTGAACTACATAACTATGTTGGGTTTACCTTCGAAACGGTCATTGAAAATTTTAATACCAACTCGTAGGTATGGCTAAAATAATATTGGCGGGAACTTTACAAAAATTCCAGTAATTGCATAGAAATTTTAACAAAGAGTATATAATCTTGGTACCTATAGTATTTGCTATTAGAATAGTATGACAATAGTAAGCTAACTTATTGAACTTAATATAGCCTGATATCCGATTGTTATTGAGATTACTGGCCCAATTACAAACGTAAACTTATGGCAAGGATCTTATATAGAAGCTAGGAGATTCAATGTTATTTTAATCAAACTTTATAATATCTGTAGTATAAGAATAAGTTTTCAGGGTCACGGTGGAGCGTACGGTGGAGTTCTGCCCCGCTTGGGCGCAGCACCGCCGTGTCCTCGTGTGTTCTCTGTGATATCTATATCACATCTATATACTTGATATTATATAGAGGAAAGATTTGTATTTTTGTATGTCACGAATAAGCTCCGAAACTACTTTACCGATTTTAACATTTTTTTCACCAATAGAAAGCTAAATTATCAGGAAGTAACATATGCTACTTTTTATCCCGGGAAAAATAACAGTTCCCGCGGGGTAGGTCACTGGAGCGAAGCCACGGTCAAATGCTGGTGAAAAATAAATAAGCTGTTCAGTTCATTTATGACTTTTATCAGGACACATGTAAGAAACATGTTTTTTTTTCGTGTAGACTTAGCAAACAAAGGCAAGCATTTTCTTCCCCGGTTTATTAGGTTGGACTCACGGAAAGTTAGGTACACATTCATTGTGCGTACAGCTAAGGAGTCGAATTCCCAGCCCGAGTCGGTGTTTCTAGTAGCTACATCCTGGGAGTCAAGAGTGAATAGATTACTTCTAGGCAAGCATGCTCCATCGTCGACTACATCATCGCTTACCATCAGGTGAGATAGTGGTTGAGCACGAGCATACCAATGATAAAAAAATTGTTAAGCATAATACGTAGCATGTCCATGTCGTAGAAAGTCAACTTACGTTTATTTAATTTGTTGTCTGCAGTTTGAGATACTGTAAAATGACCGATATAGGTAATGCAGCTTTTTAAATTAAAAATATAAAGTTAGGTAATAATAATAATAGAATTGACCAGCCACGATTGAGAAATCAAACCAAAATAGAACCGAGGGCAAAACCCAAACTACTCACGCATAACCTTTGATTCAGAACACAACGGAAAAATAATGTAATCCGAACAAAAAACTGTCACAAGTAGGCGTAATAAAATGAATCGATGCCCAAACAATAGTAATGAACCTGTCTACAATACTCGAATTGTCACACAAAATAACAAAAGAAACAACAATCCACTCTTAAGTGGCCCGCACTACGATAATCAATCTAGTTTTACATCTGATTAGGTGCAAATTACAATACAAATAGACCAGTCACGATTTTAATGTTTGACGAAAAAAATGACTTAACTTTTTGCGAAACACCTTCGTAAAAAAGACTTTCAGCCGCAGGTAACATGAGCTACAATCGTTTGAAATGGAATCCGATTCAAACGTTCTGCCCTAAATCGCAGTTCTTACCTTAAAGGTTCTATTAACCACGTAATGTTTACATAATTTGGATTTCTAAAATTAGAGCCGTAGAGTTCAAAAACGCTTCGTTGTTATGCAGTGTTACGTTCCTATGGTTCGCGCAACAACAGTGTCTTTGCGCTTACGTCAAGGTGACATGAGATGTTAATACCTATTGTATTGGTGCTAAACATCCGTGACCTTACGATGTACAAAGTTCACTAAGTGCAGGACGCACGATTTACCCACACCACACTGATACGAACACTATTATAACGCTACAGAATTAAATCGTCGCGTCGGAAAATTGTCGGAAAATTCGCTACGCGCTTTATCATCTGCACTCGTCTATGTAAACATGTAATGACTGCTGCGTCTGTGTGAGTGTATGAAAAAACATAATTAACCCATAAAGGTCAGATTCACTTAAAAATACACTCATAACTGAACCTCTATTCCGTCAAAACAATGGCGAAGATGGACGTTTTTAAAGGCAATACATTTTCTGAACAACCCTAAAAGAGCAAAACTGATAAGTTGCGGGGGCACAACAGGTAGGCAGTAGGCAGCATACATACGCACATGACATGTGACCAAGTGTGATTACTAACAAACACAAAAGAGTATCACCTGTAGAGCGCGCGCACACAGCCGCGCTCGAGGTAATAAATCTGTACAACACGAACAAAATGGTGCACGCACACACGGGCCGCGGTTCACCTGAGTAACCTCCACATAGGTCGCGTGCGAGTTCATTTGTAGCACACTGTTGCGTTTTCACCTGTCTTGCGGTGCGGGCGCGCGCGTGTGTGGGTGCGGCGTAGTGTTTCAGTTGGCCGGGCTGTTTGGCGCGCTTTGGTCGTATCGTCTCGCTGGTGCGGACATTCCGCTCGGGCCCACGTGTGCGCACTGAATGCTAATTGACTGAACTGATAAGTGCGCGCTGACATTTGACTGCCGATAACATTGTGCCTATGTCCTGGTGAAACCATTGTTTAACAATTTTTTTTTTTTGCTCTCGTTGAATGACAGAATTTTCGTTAAGTGGACAGTGATAGGAAGTGTTTACAGTGACTTTGGACGTTTCGTTATCCAAACTGAGGAATATTTCGACCGAAGAATACATTTGGAAATACATAAAAGGTATGTTTTTGTTTTTAGGGTTATTTGTTTGAGAATTCGGTCCAAGTTTTAAATGTTTTTGCGAATACAATGTTGCTATAACTACTTCATCTGAGTTGTAAATACTTGATGTGATAAGGATTAGCATGTAATCCGTTACAATTTATAGCGCGACATGGCACATAATTACGCTCGTATTTCATAGAAATATCTCTAATGTCATATTAAATGAAATCAATTGAATTAATTAATTAATAAGCCATAAATTGGCGAGAGCCGGCGCGGTGTGACAGGGGTAGGATTTTAATAGGGCTCCAATTGATTTTAATGGTATAATAAATTAGTGGCGATCAATTACTGGGTTTATTGCACAAGTCTGTAATCCTTCTAATTGAAGTGATATTTATATTAATACTATTCGTTAACTATTCATCCTTGTATGCAGTTGTTTTCGAAAACAAATTCGTGATTTGCTAACTAATTGCCAGTTATCTAATGGAGAAATGAGTCAAGAGGAGCTCGTGGCTAAAGTAATAACAGCCGCACGGGTCGATCCATCAGGTTATGCTATGCTTACCGGGGTTAGTCCATGGATGGGTGACCAGCTTTACATACCGAGACATCTCGTGCCGAGTCTAACATACAGTCTTACGCAGGTAACTGGGTTGTGGAGGTCAGATAGGCAGTCGCTCCATGTTAAATAATGGTATTCAGCTGCATCCAGTTGGACTGGAAGCCGACCCCAAGATAGTTGGAAAAAGGCTAGGTAGATTGATTGATCTAATAGAGAAATGAATGACTAACGTTGTGAGGAAATATAATCCTCTAAAGCAAAATACTGCAGATAATGGGCCGTATTCATAAATAGTTAACTATGTGATTAGCTAAACACTGATAAACAGTCTTAATTAAAAAATTTCTTTACAGAATTTGAATTTACAATCCGTTAATCTGTATTGAAACTAAACATAATATAAAACACAATATAAAATAATAATGTTTAATATTACGTATTACATACTATAATAATATAAAATCACGTAGCTATTGAAATTAATAAAATAAATTGGTATGAATTGTTTTGCTAGCCACTACAAAACTATTCTCCTACTTCTTTCTCATGTTCTAAGCGTCTATAACCTAAAAAAAGAAGGAAGGTGTTACTTAAAAACTTAGTAGTTATGCAAGGACAAACATCTCTTCCAACGAAATATTTTGTTACCATAGATGTCAAACTACATTTTTACAATAAAAAAAAAAAAATTGTCAGAATTCACAAAAATCTACGTACATTCTCTTTTGCCCGGTTTATTTAGCAACAAATCGTATTTCTTTACAATAAGTAGTCTTCGTAGAGAAAGAGAAAGACTTCGTAGCGCAAACTACGTAGCGCAAACTACGTAGCGCAAACTTCGTAGCGAACACTTCGTAGCGCAAACTTCGTAGCGAACACTTCGTAGCGCAAACTACGTAGTGCAAACTTCGTAGCGTAATCTTCGCAACGAAGCGTAGTAGTCCCCTTCTGAAGTAATATCTGTAACCTAAAATTGAGTTCTTTATAACAATTATGGACAGAATGGACAGTTAGTACTATGCGTACCTACCATCACTGTTACAATAAGTGTTTTTTTTTTTTAAATTATTTGTTTGCTTTCATTTTCAAACATTCACACGATATCCAATGCTTTATTTTTTCCATAGTTATATAATAACCAAGAAATAAGCTTGAGTTCTACATATATTTTTGCATCATATTAGTGTAATCCTTTTCTATCAAAATTGTTATATTTAATTTAACAACAAAACATTCGTTTAACCCTTTGCCGGCCACATAACTACTCGTATCAACCAATTACATCCCTCAAAAGAACAATATAGAATTATTAACACCACGTATCATTCAATAGAATCCCCACCGTCATTACGAAGAATTAATATCTTATATATTTTCCTCAGCCTTATGGAGGTAATATTATGTAGGTATTTCTTTTACGTCATCTATCGATTACAATGTAATTGGTTGTAATTGGTGAGCCACTGAAGTACGTCACCGTGAGAACAGTAACTATTAGAGCCAGTATTGAAATATGATGAGTTGGTTAGCTGTTTAGACAGTGGGCCAAGATGGAACTTCTCTAAAATTGATTCATTGCCACACCCTAGATATGTATTGTTTATGGTTGTCTTTGATGTGACCAAAAAAATGAGATCACTAGGCAATTTAGCTTAGTTTTATTTTATTTTGTATTTTTGCTTGGATACTAGGCTTTTGTAAACAATGTGCGTTTGTAATCTGAGCAAAATAAATAATTTTTCTTTCTCTTTTCTTCTTTCATTAACTAAGTTCGGCGTGAACTTGTCCTGACAAGTGTTGGAAGTGTTATTGAAAAACTTTTTGGAAACTTATTTCTATGGCGGTATAGAAATTAAAGCATGTAGAGCAGTAGTGGTCCAGTCGTAACGTCCGTGACTTAGAGGTTGCAGGTCGTGGTTACAAACTCAGCCAGGTGCTTTACTTCTTGTGAATTATTTCATCACCTCTGCTCTTAAAATGTTGTAGGAAAATATCGTGAGGAAACTGGCATGTCCTCGAGCTAAAAGCTTCGAAGATATCCACCAACACGCATTGGACCCATGAGGGGGACTACAGCTCACACCCTCTTACAAAGAGGAGGCCTGTGTCCCTGTGGCAGTGAGAACCATATAGGCTGATTATGCTATTGCGATTGACTAGCCTTTAGTCATTTAAATATGTACTCAATTTTATAACAGCTCCGAACATACTTACTACAGCTCAGTATACTTGACTGCTCGGTAAGTTGAATGTGATGAAATTTATCTCACAAAAGTTACTGGGCTGAAAATAATCATAGGCTAAGTGCTAACTAGAAATCCTGAAAAACACCGCTTTTTGAGCTGCCCAAAAGCTAGTTCGAGCACAGTACCCATCAGTTATTATTTCAGATCTAGTAAAAATGAGAACCAAATTCAAACCATCATCATTATAGTTCCAATCATCCTTGAACTGTAAAGATATAATAAAATGCATGACTACAACTCAAAGTACGTTCAACATGGACCATTATGTAGAGGTGTCATTACCAGCTAATTAGTGAGACGTCAGGTGTCAAATGTAAGTCAAAAATGTCAAGTTTTTTTTTTCTTTTTACACGATAACTGCGTGATGAATTGTTCCCAGAGTGTCAAAACTTTGTTTAATGACGTTGTGAGAGTAAAACTTGAGACATGTGTTTTACTTACGCTTTTTAAGGTTAACAGAAAGTTAGGCCTTGTAGAGACCGTTTTTTTAGAAATTTCCTACGGTTTTTAACCTTTATAGTCCCGATGACAACCCGGGCTGTCACCGGGCTTCTTCGACAACCCAAGGTTAACGTTTGCTTGGAAAAAAATTTAACCTCTTAGGATCCGAAACTCAACTGAGTTTGAAAACAAAAAAAAACCAGCCTCCTACCTCTTAAGATCCGCGGACAAACCCGGGTTGTCGAAGAAGCCCGATGACAACCCGGGTTGTCATCGGGACTATAAGGGTTAAATGTTAACCTACATGCAAACTTCCTCTATAGAAGTGCGTTTACAGATCCAAAATAATATGAGAGCCGAAACATAAAGCATAAACATAAGATAATAATAACCTCATGAAATGTAAACTAATATTTTAGAGATGTCAAATTGTTTGTTCAATCGCAGATTTCAAGCCACCAACTGCATCAGACTGATTGTTTGGAACTTTTTAGTTGTTGTTAGCAGTCGGTTTTCTGAGTAACACTATAATCACTTAGATCACACAAATTGCTGCGTTGCTTTAGATTTAGAGATACATTACACAGAAGATATCTTATATCACCTAATGATATAGTTATTTTTTTTTTGAACTGAACTGAACAAGTTTATTGATCAGACTATAACTACAATACATATTATACTAAACTAATAAATAACTTAATAAATAAAATATGTACAAGAGGCATATAGCATAGGAGCATAGGCGTCGGTTTTCTTGAAAGTATTAATTTTTTAAGTCATATTATTGGAATCATCTCGTTTAATTATTTTGATATCCCACATGAACAGGTCACGAAAACAACGAACATGTTAAAATGGCGGCCACATTAAAAAAAAAAGTGTGTGTGTACTTATGTACGCACGTAAGAAGTTATACTTCTTTGGCGTAACAAGATAAAAAACCAAACTGTCACAAAGTTTCTAAAAGGAAAACAATCATTTTTCATGAACCACAGACTATAGCTAACTTCAGGGTGTCGATTCTAACTAACTTCAGAGTGTCTATTTTTTGTGACGGAGTGCGCGCGCATCGTAAAAATTTACTTTCATCATTTTTCCCTAACGCGCCAAAAGAAGTATAACTTCAAAAATTGATATAGCTCTAGTCTCTAGTCTCTTCGGCTGTCAAGAGCAATTTAATAATACCTCATTTGTTGATCTACCCAGCTGTTTAGGATAGAGGGCGTGCCAAAGAAATAGACATACCCTTCTTCGGGGCAGTCGGGTAAATACATCCATTGATAGAAATGCTACACTATTGCTGAGCTGAATGTCATGGGCTACCTTTTATTCAGAAAAAAAATACGGTTCTTGTAACAGAAGTCAGAAGTCCAAGTCTATACTATATATTATTATTTATCTATACTAATATAATGTAATAGGGTAATCTCTGGATCTACTGAACTGATTTTGAAAATTATTTTACCTATAGAAAGCTTATTATTTGTGAGTGTCATAGGCTATAAATTTTAGAAATCCATGCGGAAGAAGTCGCGGGGGAAGTGCTAGTAAATTATATAATGCTCTGGGTTTCGAACTTTTGTCCAGTAGCAAAAAGCTAAATGTTGATAGGGTTCTGAGAAAGTAAAAAAACTTTTTAACAAAAAAATTAACCGACGAAAAAGAACTAAAAAGCAAAAAATAAATAAACCTTTTAAGTCTTGAGTAATGAGCTTATTTACCTACATAAAATATCAAATTTTATATAAACTAATTTTGAGTCGGTGCCAAACAACAATCTGATTATTAAATATCTAAATTTTATAAGTACTTACAAATGAAGAGGGCTGTAAGTAGGTAATTAATCATTTTATTAATTGGCGCCGACTCAAAATTAGTTTATATAAAATTTGATATTTTATGTAGGTAAATAAGCTCATTACTCAAGACTTAAAAGGTTTATTTATTTTTTGCTTTTTAGTTCTTTTTCGTCGGTTAATTTTTTTGTTAAAAAGTTTTTTATTTCATGATTTTTTATGGCTCGCATCATCTTTTAACACTGAGGCTAATTTCTAATTCTTCATCATTCCTCTTGCCACTGAGCTGATGATATAACAATCCTTCTATGAAGTTCCCAGGATATTGACCAGTTGAGGTTACCTCCAATATTGTAAAGACGTCTTTTCGTCAAAGCATATTAAGTGGTATTTGTCACTAAAACCAGTTTTTATATCTGACTTCTATTGTTTAGGAAAGGTATGGTTTCCATCATCAGCTCAGTTTCATGATGTGATGGTTCCTAAATGCAAATACCTTATTCAGTAATGAAAAGTAAACAGAAACAATATTCGTGCCCAATTTTCGAGGTTCTCTCTCAATTTTTTCAGGATCCCATGAGCAAATCCTGATATCCTTGGCATGGGACAATCCTTGAGGTATACCCTACCTAAGAAAAAAAGAATCATCAAAATCGGTTCATAAATAACGGAGTGAGGGCCGAACATACATACAGAAACGCTAAACGTGCCCACAATTTTCGAGGTTTTCTCTCAATTTTGTCAGGATTCCATTGTCAGATCCTGATTTCCTTGACATGGGACCACCCTTGAGGTATACCCTATCTAACAAAAAAAGAATAATCAAAATCGGTTCATAAATGACGGAGTGAGGGCTGAACACACATATAGAAACGCTAAACGTGCCCACAATTTTCGAGGTTTTCTCTCAATTTTGTCAGGATTCCATTGTCAGATCCTGATTTCCTTGACATGGGACCACCCTTGAGGTGTACCCTATCTAACAAAAAAAGAATAATCAAAATCGGTTCATAAATGACGGAGTGAGGGCTGAACATACACAAAAAAAAAAAAAAAAAAAAAAAACATATATACGGTCGAATTGAGAACCTCCTCCTTTTTTTTCGTCGGTTAAAAAACCGATGACTGTATTACGTTACGGGACTTAAAAGGGATTTTATTTTAACTCTGGGAATAACATTTAATGAGAATGTGGTTAATTAATTATTGCAGGGAATTTCTATTAGGTATAGGTATTAGATATTCCCGTTACGCTTCAGGAAAGTTTTTGCAATTTGATAAAGTTATCAAAATTTTACTGGGAGAAGGTAAATAACATTAAATAAGTAAGAAGGTTAGGGCTTACGGGGAGAACTTTGCCCAGCTGTGGGAAAATATAAAAAAAAAACGAGCGAGCTTACAGTAGTCACATAAGATGTAGCTGATCAATATTTGTATGGGAGGTAAAATTTTTTTTTGAGTATTTCCTCAGGTTTTCTTGAAGAAAGTTGTTCATATCGATGGGCAGATGCAGTTCTTAAAATATGACCACACCTTTCCGTTACAAAAGAAAGAAAACAAGAAACAGTTAATTTTATTTTTAAAGGATTTTGTGTGAACTTGAATGTGAATCTTGCAACTCCTAGCACTATTTTTCAGTGTTGATATAATATCCACTTTTTCTTCAACAGTGAACGTACATCTACTAAAAAAAAAGGTGCTATAATTAAATAACTCGTTGAAAATTACTGTGTTACGTAGGTATTCTTATATTACCTACCTAAAGACTAATAAACAAAAGCGTGTTATTACAAATGGCCGACCATATGTAGATGTAAACAAAAGATAAGAAAGTATTATGATTTTATGAAGGAACCTTAATTATTATTGTGTGTTTGTGTGTGAACTCGGTCGTAACATCTGCATGGGATTTCTAGGAACTTGCTACAAATCATTCACTGAAGATTCATTTAAGGTGCTATTAACTGCCAATGACTTTGAGTGGTTAGCTTGCGTGTTCTGTGCTGAGCTCACGTAACGCGTCTATTACGACCATGGAGTAATAGGATTCGCCCATCAAGGATCGCTGTTCGAAATTAGACGCATTATTAATTTATTACACATAAAACAACCAGTATTAAACTAAAAAACTTAGACTAAATTATAAATAATTAAATCATTTTTAAAATGGTGAAGGTTTCATAAAAATACGCTATATAGTTTTTGTGTGATTCTCAATTTTTTATCCGCGTTAGATGTAACTTTACAAATTAATTACACTATGTTAAAAAAATATCATTTCAAATATTCTCAGATCAAAAAGCGACGGAAATTGTTTAAAGTAACATATATTTTTTTCAAAGAAATAAGACTAGACGTTTAGACGTGATGATCAATTAAAAACCATTAGAAAAGTCGAATAACTGCGCCTTAATAATCTCTATTGTAATTGAATTCTGCATGCCTGAATTGGTAGAACACAGTTTACTGTGCATTGAAATAACATAACACCCAGAAATATCCGAAGACGCTATATCCAAATTATTATATTTCTGTAAAGTATGAGGTCCTTATAAAGGAACTTTTTTTTTTGTTTACACTGTATTGATAGATACTGCTGGTGGTCATGTAATTAAACAGTGACTAACTCAAAGTAAAATTGTAATTGTAAAACAACACATTATGTACTCATTAAGTTGTTTATTTTCCGAAAGGGCATAATCCCGTTGACGTAATGTTGATCGTATTTCTACGTGTGCCGTATTTGCGTTTATTAATAACTGAAGTCAGTCAATGAATGTCTGGGATGTAGGTACCTACATTTAATTTCCATTTAATGAGGAAAAAGTGCTTGTGGCTCATAAATACCTATAATGATTTATTAACCGACTTCAAAAAAAGGAGGTTTTTTTTGTTTGTTACCTCATAACTTTCTACTAGGTGAACCGATTTTAAAATTTTTTTTTAAGTGAAACTTCTTTAGAATCGTTGTGATTTCAAACCGGATGCAACGGAAAAAACGACAGGTAAGAGACACTAATACAAAAATGTGTAGGATGAAGCCAGGAAAGAAAGAGACAGAAATATATCTCCAAATTGAAACTAAAACATTTGTATCGTATTTTAGTTATCATAAGCCTCTTGAATCATATGTTGAAACTGAAAATATGGAACTTGAGCAATAGATTATGTAACATATGTTAAATAAAATATAAAATATCTTTTAAAATTAATCAAAATACTTTCATTTTTAAACAATTAAACTTTGTAATTATCCTACCCTTGTTATATATATTCATCTCATTCTTTTGTCGATTTACTGAAGTTTCACTTCTATCGTGTGTGAATCGCACACACACCTTTTTTTTTATTTGAAAGCTGGTGCTTCACATGTGGTTCCATTTAAATTTGGTGAAGATCTGATGAAGAAATTCGGAAATACACAATGGAACTCTTCAATAAATAATAGCAAACCTTCCAGAATTGCTGCAATCGCATGTCTGTATATTGTTTTCACCACTTCTCAACATTACATCACGCTGATATGCTCTAAAGGGGTATACAGATTCGTACAGTTCACCCTGATACACCCTAAATTTCACCAACTATGTTCAAATTCCCTATTTTTGGAGCTATCAATTCGGGCATAACTTTACTATTAATTTAGTTTTAGAATGGGGTACAACAACTAATAAGTGAAAAATAAAAAAACTTTTTCCAAAAAAAAAAATACAACCGACTTCCATAAATAATACATAAAAATGCAAAATAACTTTAATTTCGGAAGTCGGTGTTTCTAGTTTGGTTTCTTCGTTATTTGACACGTATTTGTATTATTTAAGGAAGTCGGTTGTATTTTTTTTTGTAAAAAGCTTTTTTGTAAAAAAAAAAACAAGAAAAAAATAAAAATAATCTTCTTCTCTATCTCAACACAGTATGAATCAAAGTCTCTTTCTGTGTCTGTCTATTTCTCCGCTAACTCCTTCTAAATCACGCAACGGATTTTAATGCTTTTACTAATAGAAAGAGCAATAAACGAGGAAGATTTGTGTGTTTAATTTGTACCCGTGTGGAGCCGGGGTGGGTCGCAGGTTAGAATATTATTATATTTAACTAATATAGCATAAACATTTAATAGACGAAACAAAGAAGAAACACAAACATTTCCCTAAAACCTGAATTTAAAAATATCGTGATTCAAAATATACAACAGACACACATTTCATCTAGATGTTTTAGATATGACATTTTTAGGTCTTTAAAACCAGCAAGAAAGAACTTCTAAACGTTGTAAAATCCTAAATAAATTCTTCAGTTCAATGAGATTTCTATTTTCTTTAAATAGACTTGTCTACTCAAAGTACATTCGTCTCCATAAATACTTACAAGACATTAATAGGCCGTGCAACGATGATCGCTGCTTATTACCATCAGGGCCGGTCACGCTCCGTCCCGGAAGTGACAACACTAGCTGCTCATTGACACGCGGGGCGCGGGTCTGACACGCGTGTCACCTCCCTAGCACGTCTTCAATATTCAATGTTAAGGGTGCGTTCTACCGTTGATACAAACAATAATATAAATAAATAATTGATTGATGATTTAATTCATTTGATTTACTATAACACTTATACGTATATATTAAAAATTGCGCTGAAAATTTTCGATAGGACTAGTTAACCTTTTAAATATTTTTTTTCTGCTACGTTTATTTAATTCAGTTCAATAATTAATCAGAAATAACTTAGGAATATCAGAATTTCTGAAATCTCAAAAGCGTTTGATAACACAAACTTTTATTTAACTTGTCGTGCGTAAGTTGTCCACTTCAAAATCTGCAAACCATTTTTAGAAATCTGGTATTTGAAAATATTATGATACGATCGAGCTGATCTGTTGATGGCGCCAGGATGCAGAGACTGGAACCACCACCATTACTACCATTTACCATCAGTGAGTTACTATTCAGTAAAGCTGGTATGTTTTGTTATTATATATACTTTCCATACACATGATGACGAGTGTCAAAAAGTCGTTTAAAAAATACTTTTCATTTATTTTTAAAAATACTTAAGTATTGTGACAAGTTTAAACAATTATTATAAACTACTAGTTCCTGGACTAGGTATATTGCCAAGCTGCTAATGTGCACATTAAGTGGACACCTCATTAATGTAAATTAACACGTTAAAATTAATAGTTTTTGCGTGATTGTTATGTAAACAGTCCTGTTGCAAAATTACATTTTATTTCCTTACCGGTGTCCCTCCGTACATAAATTGATTGTTTTCTTTAGTTTTTGTGTTTATCTCCACGTATTTATGTTCTTAGGTCAAAATAAACAATATTATGTCTCGTGCAATGTTTATTTAAACTTATGACTATATTACTGTGGGCTGACTGGGTGCACTACGATTTATTTTAGTATGACAAAGATATGAATAACATCACGAATTTCATGCTACATGCCATTTGGCATCAATGACTGTATCTTCTTCAATTTACTACTTAGTAACTGCAAATTCAAAACATTTAGGATTAAGTTTCTCCTTAAAAGGACCGAGCTAACACTACTTGCGCACTAACGCAAAAATAAGGTTTGCATGTTTTTTTTAAATAAAAGGTCAAAGTTTTTCATCATTCGTCACACTTTTATCATCTTCATCATCATTTAAGCCAGAATCATTCCTTACTGGGTATGACCCTTTCCTTTCCAGTCCAGTAAATTCAAAATTGACTAGTAATTGTCCACGGTATTTACTTCAGCGATTTTATTTCGTAGACAACCCATCAGAACGCGCCCTTAACCGCCAGGCGCAAACAATGATGGCGAGGTTCGGATGTGGGCCGCGTCCGCATAATGTTTCATCCTCTTGTATTATTTCTGAACGTTTAGTCTATGGTAAACGGAGGCCCAGTGTGTTCTCGGATTTATCCTTGCAGGTATAAATATCTAGTGATACGGCCTGTATGAAGTGCGTAGGTGATAAAGTAGATACCTATTTCATTTTGTACAAACTGCGTATGTATTGTGACGATTACAATACTGACAAATAAATAATAGAAGAAGTAGAAAATATTTATTGGACGACAGTCCATCAGATTAAAATAAAAATGACAATCTTTAAAAAAAAAAAATATGTCGTGTATAAGATCTCTTGTTGTATTACTGTATAGCTGGCCGTGAAAACCTATAATTGGCTTAATGTCTCTTATTTTAGTTTACTTATTGCATTTATTGAAAGCTGTTCGTTTTCCATGTGATAAATAAATAAATAATATAAATCTTCATATATACTCACCAAGGTATAGGATAAACACATAATCGCGCAAACAGCAGTCATTCTCGAGTGTCGCCGGTTCAAACCGCGAGGTATCATGTTCAGCTGTAGGCCTGTAATTGTACTTCAAGTGTCTGCGATGAAGTGGTGTTATTGCTACTGTCTATTTTATTTCAGTCAAGAAGATTCTGGAAGGATACTGAAATCATTCAAAATTGTTTCATTTAATAAGTTTCCAGTGTCCAATCAAAGAAATGGAGTAGAATTTTCCGGAAAAAAATGTATCCAATCCAATCTAAAAGTAAAAGATGTCAGGATAGGAATGGTACCCATGAAACGATTTTATTAAAATAACTGACCCGGCGAACTTCGTACCGCCTCAGAATCAATAAACAAAAACTGGCCAAGTGCGGGTCAGGCCACCCGCAGTGTTGGGTTCCGTGGTCGCCCGTTATAACATGTGGACTTAGAATGGGCTTTATGTTTATTACTATGAACATACTTGTATTCAATTCAATTCAAAATTTATTAATTAATAGAGAAGATTAGAGAAGAGAGAATTGATTTTTTTTTAAATAAGATATTTCACGGTTTTACAGACAATAGCGTTTAAATTAAAAACGAAAAAAGGGGTTTATTTACCCAAAATGTTACATGTTTACTACCCATTTTAAATATTTATTAGGTAACAAGTTCACCTTATTATTCATTTTCTAAGGATTTTGTGTTTTGTACAAAATTTTCCAAGTTACATTTTATAAGTTGAGCGAATATTACTCTTAAACTAACAGAGCTAATTTAGTCGTGATAGTTTTCTTTCGTAGTTCGTTATCTATACTACCATGACGATTTTTTTCAGATTTTTCTAGCCAATAGTTTTGCTTTAAGTGGCGGGAGGGAGGGGGAACGCTCGACTCGAACAAAAAATATCACTTCTTCTTTTCGTGTCGTGGTACATTTAAATAATTATACTATTTGGGCACAGAAAGTGGCCACTTTTATAGCGGCGTCGGAGGCCTTGTTCAGATCATCGAGGGCACAGGTGGAAACACATTTGGGACAATCCAGCAGGTGAGACATTGTTTGTTCAGGAGCATCGCAATCGCACTGTGTATTTGATGGATAGATGAAAAAATATTTCGCAAACGAATCACTAAATCGAAAAATAGTCTTCAGCCCGCAATGATTTTGAAAAACCTATCCAACGATACCCCGCACTCAAGGATAGGCCACGAAAAAAAATCATCCCCACTTATACGGGAGCTACCATAAAAAAGTCTTTTACCAACATTACATTGTTTCGTTTTCTTGGCGTGATTCATATATAGGGTGACTGGTAATTAGTGACCGATACTTAAACACGTGATTGTGACGTGTTCATGACAACAAACAACTTTCCCAAAGAAAACAAAAAATTATACACACAATAACACAAAAGCCGTATGAAATTCGAGCGCGCGCGCTTTTGACCTATCAGCTGTTAGCCGCATGACGTTGCGACGTTAGTTCTGTCTCACTATATGTTTCTTTGGGAAAGTTATTTGTTATCATGAGTACAATCATGTGTTCAAGTATCGGTCACTAATTACCAGTCACCCTATATATGTGTACTCATGCGAAATTACAGCTTTCTAGTACTAACAGTCTCTTAGCTATGCCTGGGACGAACAGACGGACAGACCTAAACAATAAGGATTCCTTGTCCTTGTTTGGACTACGAAACCCTAAAAAACCGTTTCAATATATGAGAAAATGAATTTTCTTCATAATTTTTTATTTCGTGAATTTTTTCGATGTTTTTATAGTTATTCTGATATTCGAGGGGGAGAAAAATCCAATTAATCAAAGATCATTAAAATCAGTCCAGCCGTTCTTGGATTATAAAGGTGTGATTAGCTCAACTTTGTTTTATATACGATGTAGGTACGAGTATATAGAAGATAAAAGAAAGAAGAGGAAGATCTAGAATATAGATTGTGTGAGAAGGTTATCAATGATTTTCCGAGGAGAAAGAAGTCTTTGTCCACTATGTATTAAAACAAAAGTATATTGGTAAATCTCGATTGGTTGGATATAAGTCCGACATAACCATACCGTAGCATAGGACATATGTCCCGGGTTCAAACCGCGAGGTGTCGGGTGTCCCCGGCTCACCGCTCGCCTCAGCCCTCAAGTACAGAGACGACTTTATTAATAATTCGCTACTGCACCGCATAACGCACTTGTGCGGTGTCACGCGATATTTTTGTAATAAAATAACAACGAAAGAAAAAGTGTAAAAGTTGCAAAGTGAACGGTGGTTGTCATTTTGACTGACTTTGTGGTTAAAAGTTGATTTTATTTTAAAAGAAATTACTTAACACTTTTTCTGTTTGTTTGCCACTCTTACTTGGAAGTATACCCACTCTTATTTATACAACTAGATTAGCGAATTCTAAATTCAAATTCTCCATAGAGAAATAATTAAAAACCTAATTAGTGTTTAAATTGATTACATAGATAACTATTTTATAAATAAGGCTAGTGTTATAATAACCTTATAGTATTTAAATACAGGAATAAGAATGATTTAAAGGAGACACTAAATATATAAGAATTTAGTGATAAGGGGCTCTAGACAAAGTGAGATTCTATCCGTGACAACGATTGCTGAAAAGTCAAAATGCAAGGAATAGGCCAGTTTCCTAAAAAAATCTAATTTGTCTTGTCAGTTACACTGCTCGCCAAACTTCTTGGCCGCTCTGAAGTTCGTTACAATGGCTGCGCAGTAGTAAATCTCATACAAAAACAGCATCGCGCGCATCGGAAATTCAACTTCAGGGCGGCCAAGAAGTTTGGCGAGAACTGTAGATTACCAAAACTTTTACGATACGTATTTTTTCTTTTGTCATGTTAACTAAAAATAAGGACGACGTGCGTTAAAATTTTGCGTGACGTCACACTGCAATACACTTTGTACCGTTTAGTGACGTAACAAGCCCCTACTCCTGAACGTTGATGCGTATTATTTTTGTTATTTTTTATTGGTTTGGTAAAGCATAAAAAACATGTCAAATATTTTTTGGTAATTTATAATCTAACTTACGGGATAAATAGAATTCATTTTTTTTATATTCAGTCAATCCCATACTTTTGAACTTTTTGACAAGATTAACAGCGCTAAATACTGTCAAAAAGAGATTCTATCAGCGGATAGAATGTCACTCTGTCAAAGGTCCTCTTGCTGGGTAGCTCACTAAATAAGTAAAAATATAAAACCATGATTTAAAAAAGAAATTGAATAAACTCAGACTATTCCATTAAAAAAAAAAAAACATTATTAGGGTTCCTTTGACCATTATTTCACCTGATGGTAAGCAATAATGTGGTCGAAGATGGAACACGCTTGCCTAGAAGTTACCTATTCACTCTCTACTTAAAGACTTCCAGGTTGTAGCTATCAGGAAACACAGACTCTGACAGGGAATGCCACTCCTTAGCTATACGCACAATGAATGTGTTCCCAAACCGTGTTTTGTGTTGTATGCAATTCCGACGCACACTCCCCAAAATGTAATTGATAGAAAACCGACAGGCTAGCCACCTGGCGAGAAAGTCTTTATGACAGTCTAAATTCCAACACGATCCCAATTCCTTTCCAACTTCGTTCCCCAAGCGAAGTCACACAAATCACAAAAAGCAAACCCACCGAGTTCCACATCGATTCGTGTCCGATAAGTAATGTAAAGTAAAACATTCCTGGAGTCGACCTCGGGCAACTCTTGCGCATGCGACTCACGCGCCGCCGCGGCATCCGCATAACCTTAGACGACTGCACCGGCCTGTGTATGTGACTGAATGACCTTACTGGAATGTAACACGAAAAATATTGCTTCGGACTAGTCCCGTAATTAGTACCTGGCTGGAGCCACGTTTTCTAAATTGAGAATTTGAAGTAAATGTTGGGTCACCTATGAAATTGGCGTTTTTTCCTCACAATTAGAGAACCTCGTCACTTCTATGAATTAATATATTCATCAATTGCTCGGAAACCTATGAAATTGGCGTTTTTTTTTCTCTTAAATAGAGAATCTCGTCACTTCTATGAATTAAAATATTCATCAATTGCTTGATATTCTATCGAATAATGACCGTCATAGACAACTGCCGATAGTAAAAAACCGTATTACTTATAGTTTTATACAAAAAAAAAAAAAAAAACCTTAAAATGACTCGTCTTTTTGTTAGCAGAAATGAAACCACTATTTGTTTTAACTTAGCTAAAACTTGTTTTTGTTGCTTAATCTAATTGGCATATGTTACCTTAGTTTTGCATAAAAGTTTTAAAACATTAGTGTTCATACTTGTTAAATAAATTGAGAAAATGTTAGTATGAAAAATGCAACTTCTTTAAAATTCTCCATACAAAATAATTTCATAGGTTTTATTATTATTATTGACACGCTCGCGTTTGACCACTATCTCACCTGATGGTAAGCGATGATGTGGTCGAAGATGGAGCACGCTTGCCTAGAAGTAATCTATTCACTCTTGACTTGACTTGCCGGAGTCTGTGTTAAGACCCCAGGTCATAACACAGACTCCGGCAGTCAACTCTTTAGCTGTATGTTTTATGCAAGTTTGACAAGTTCTCATGCTAAAGAAAAGTTTTACAAGTTGTCATGAAAAAGTAGAGTTTGATGAGTCCAGAATATAACTTGGAATTCTCAATTTCAAAATCGGGGGTATCGGCAATTCTTGTGATGTCGACAGTTGAGTGGTTTTTTTTTGTTCAGTAATACCTTACGGAGGAACAGATAACTGATCAAAAGGTCTTCCACTTCAGCAAAAAAGAAAACAATTCTGCTAAGCAATAACGGCGGATAATATTCATTACAAGTTTTGTAACAACTAGCAAAATGATCATCCGTTCAACAAATCCCGTTCATCGACTTGTTAACTCATAACATTTTTCATGAAACCTAACAAGCTCGGCCATGGACCAACAAAAGATTAGGAAGTTAAGAATACCATCAATTTTCAGCTTCCCATTTTTTCTCACCGCGATTACTCACTAAACTACATCAAACAAGATTTTTAGAATTCGAACGCAATTTTTTGTGGACCACTGCGTTCGATTGGGAAAAAAGAAAAATAAGATAAAAAAAAAGTTGGTCTCTGGCTTGATGAACTGTCTCGAAATAAGAGCAAAATACTTCTGAGTGGTAACATGATAGGTTTTTTACGAGTCGTTCCGGACCGCCGGCCGTCCGGAGGTCACGACCGCGGTCCGTCGTCCGGCCACCGCACGGCGACCGCACGACGTGACCGAACGATGGGAACTCTTGCTACGGTGCACCTGATGATCGCTTCCTGGTTGCGTAATCAGGACCTGAGGTTTTAGGCTTTTTGCTTAGAAAAAATCATACTTTGAGGTAATAAGTCAATACTTATTACCTCAAAGTATGATTTTTTTTTCCATAGTTATTAACTGATGTTGGTTACGATGAAGTGTCAACACTAAGGTTCGGTTGGGTTATTTTCAAGAAATCATCTTATACACACGCTGATAAATTAATGAGCAGCTAAATGAAGAACAAATATATATAGGTTCCAATAGTAGTGCACTAACCAGTAACCAGCCTCTCAGTTTAAATGATTTTAGGTCGAAAAAAATAAACCACAACGAAGGTCAACACTTGTTCATGTTTTACCAAATTTTGTGAAGCATTTGATCCAAAACGTGACACAATTACAATTGGGATGTTTTTGTCCCATGGCCCGTTTTTGTCCCGCGACATATTTGTCCCATAGCAGGTGCGGGTCACGTTCTAACATCACGAAGAGCTTCGTCACCATCGACAAGTGCCATCGGTGTTTTTGTCAAGTGAAAAGACATTTTTGTGCGATTAGTCTTGGCTACAGGTGGAGGTCGCGACAAGTGCATGGAGTCACGAGCGACGAATCGGTGATGTGCTCTGCCACGCCACGGTAGAGTTGTTTGGGATGTAATCGATTCATAATTCGAGTGTGATCGAGGATTCTATTTTTAAAACGTTCTTTTTTATGGAGATACGTGAGTTATTTAGATTTCAAACAGCACCGGTATCGGGAACAGGGTCCAAGCTAGGCGATCAGGGCTCCAGAGTGAGTTATTATTATTATTATTTAGATTTCAAACATGTTGGAATGAGGAAAACGTATGGATTCGTTCACTATGGTAGATATCCCTGTATCGTCAAACAAAAGATATTAATTTTAAACAAGGTTTTTTTTTTTGCAGACGACAATAAAGCATTAAATGCAAAAATTGGCAATACTCTTAATTATAAAAACTTTTACTATAGGACCAACCCTGAAATCGCGAAAAAAGTTAGCTGTCCCATACATTTATGTTTGCATAACATCAGCAAGCAGGTCCTTTAGTATAAGTTGTTCATAATAAAGAGTTTTGTTGTATAATATTGTTGTCTCCATATTGCATTGGAGTTCAGGAATCCTGAAACCTCCTGCAAAGACCATTTGCATAACAAAGCCTAGAGCTGCGTTTCACCTCATTTCCACGAAAAAAAAACCTACTAACTTTTTTAAACGCCGAATTAATTTACTCCACTTTTTATACAGAACCAAACAAAAGACCAATGGTCGTTACATTCTTTTTACGATCTCAAGTTTCGTGTGCTCTTTGAACTGGTTTCGATGGAAACTGAGTAAAAAATCATCGAGACATACCTACGGACCGATCGCATGACACGGATCAATGGGCGTGCTCTATTTATTACACCTCTAGTTTTGAGATATTTAAAACACTGGCTGGTTAGAAAATTGAACGGTGTTGCAGTGAGATGAGGTTGAATTAAATTGAAGAAAGTGGAATTGGACACGGGCTGGGACACAGGACTGCTTCTAACAGAGAGGATGACTTTGTTTTGTGTGTCAGTGAGAACATAAGAGGCGGTTTTGTTAAAATTGGAGATGGGGATGAATTAGGCTGGCCCTATGGCAGTGGAGAACTAGCAACAATTAGTAACGAAGATAGAGATACTTAACTTGACGAACTTATAGATCTTCAACAGATCATAAAGACGGCACGGATGGCGCAGTGGTTGAGCGTTCGGCTGCTGCGCTGCGTGTCGCGGGTTCGATCCCCGCACGGAACAAATATTTGTATGACCTGCAGATAGTTGTTCCGGGTCTGGGTGTCTTGTGTATGTGAAATATACATGTTTGTGAACGCACCCATGATACAGGAATATTCCTAGTGAGGGGCAACGTTTTAAAAAAAAAAAAAAAGCCTTTATTATTCCACTGGCAGGTACATTCGTATGAATGATAATGGGTGTGGATAATGTTAGTCCAATATACATGCCATCTTTTCCCCTCTTCGGGTGAAAGCCTCCTCCAGAGATTGCCATTCGTCGCTATTCCTTGCGAGGTTTTTTTTCAATTACGTGTTCCGACGGTGTCTATCTCGTCCTTCCACCTTGCCTTTGGTCTCCCTCTGCTTCTGTGCCTATGAGGTCTTCGCCACATAGTCACGGCTTTCGTCCACCTGTTGCACTGAAAAAAATAAGTAGTAAAGCATAATGAAAACCATTAAACATCAAAACATCCAGCCATTAATCTGAACTGTTCAAGCAGTTCAGATTAATGCTTTAACAGTTCAGATTAATGCTCTTTCATTATGCTTTACTACTTATTTTTTTCAGTGTGTCAGTGTAGCGTGGCACGTGACCCGCCCATCTCCATTTCAGACCTCGTGAGAAGTGCTTCTACAGATACTTGCAAAATATTATTCTTAGGAAAATAAAGTTTCCAAAACCTTTTTTAGAAGGTGAATGCGAGCGCTGAAATTTTTCGGTTAGGGCTTAATTTTCTCCATTATTAAAAAAAAAACTTCTAGTACATAAATAATTTATTTCGTGACTAAATCTTCCTGACATGTCGTCAACAAACTCAGTATATTCATGTATGTCTTCATACTATGTATCATGACGCTTTCACTCATATGATGCGCGGACCACAGATCATTTATTACATTTATAAACGCTTACTCATGATTGCTCTAAGACCTGCACAGAATTGCATCTCACGAACTATTTCATAGCACTTTAGTGTTTCAATGATCATCAATTTTACGGTAAAAAGTAATTTGTAACTTAGTTTATGATGTCGTGTGCAAATAAGCACAGATTTTGATGGTCTGCAAAAATGACTGGAACTTGAAAATGGCATTCTTGCTTTCCTTTGACGAAAATCGTGCGTTTTTTTCGGTACAAAAATACCTTATGACATATATGCGCTTTTGTATCTCTCTATAGTTAAAAGATTTTCTGTAATCAGAAACGAAAACCAAAAATTACCTTTTCTTACTCGAAAACCCGCTCCTACCTCACCACCATTTATAATAATATTTATCAGGCTGGTCGCAAGACAGCTCCTACTGGAAGTGCGGGAGCCTCCACCAAGGCACATGAAAAAAAAATACTCTCTCAACAATTTGTTTATGAAGTTTTTCTTATTATTTTCGAGTAAGTATGTTGAAAAAAGTCGTTTGATACACGCGGGCAATAAAACTTTCATTGCAGTTTCTCGGCTCCAAAACGTCATGGCAAATAAAAATTTAAAGTAAATTAAAAAGTCATGGCAAATAAAAATTTAATGTAAATTTAAGTAAATATGTACTTACTAGAATAAGGTTTCTATGGATATATGCCACCCGAATTAAAGTTATTATTATTATTATTATAAAACGACCTCACCTTCGGCTTGAGTATTCCACCTCGGCGGCAATGGCAACCATTGCCCACTTCCATGAAAATTAACAATTTATAAACATAAAAACAATCAATTTTTCTATTAACAATATTAATTTACACAATCTATGTATTTTGTCAATGATAGATCAAAAGATAAAACCAGTAGATTTACTTATAACAGTAAAGTTTATGTTTAGAGATACAGACAACAATAATTTTAGATCAAGTTGTAGATAACTCCAGTAGCGAGACCATGACCCGAAGCTGACGACATGTCCAATCCTTAAGGTAAGGGAGCATGAAAGACAAGACATTTACTTCTCGGTTCACCCGCACACGATATGAGGTCGTTACATAAATTAAAATATCGACGCAAAACTGGTAGCACGATACAGTTTGGTTTTGAAAGTTACCGCAGTCCAAACAAGAGCATTATGAGATTACAAGACGTATAGAGGTCGAGAAAAATCCGAGCGAAAGTAGCGTGGACCCGAGTGATTGGCGGAACTCGACCTGAGACGCAAGCGATCGAAGGCCTCATCGAAAACAGACCAAAAATGGATGAGAAATGAACCAGTAAATATTACGTTTTGTTGCGTCAACCAACTTATAATAATTACGTTACTTTAAAAACCGTGCTCCAATTATCTCGGATTATTTGTCGTCGATTTTAATTTGCTGAGCCCAGGACACGTTTAGATATAGTGATAAGCCTTGTATGTACGCCCGCCTAAATATAGAGCGATTGTTTAACTGGCTCGATTTTAAATTGGCCTGTTTGTCATGTTACTTGATTAGATTTATTAGAGTGTCACGTGATTTGAGATTTTAATTAAAGGTTACCGTTTTCCTTAAAAGTTCACGAGCTGTTGCCGATAATGACAGCGACGTTAACATCGACTAAATACATAATCGAGTACAAGCGATGAATAATATTTTTGTGTTCTGTTGGGTGATTATCTTCATTATCAATTCAGATTAATCCAAGTCTAGCACTAATTAGTAGGGATCACGAAGATTTATTGTGACCGAAATGAATTTCCATATTCTGATGATGAAATATGTTAATATTGTAAGCCTTCTGCTCCTCAGCTGCAGAATACTTAGCATTTGCTACGTCCACTTTATGACTAGAAACTAGTGACCGAAAGCGCCCGAATATTCGGCTCCACCAAAACTAGCCTCTTTACGCTGAAGGTTGTGATAGAGACCTATAAACTGATTGTCTCGTTCGTCTATATGTGTAATCTTTTGTGTGGAATTATCATTTCACTAATTTACTTAGTGTTTTATTAAAGTTATAGATGATTTTTTACAAGCGTTTATTTAACTTGTAATGTTTTTTATGTATGTATGTATGTTCGGGTCAAATCTTACAAGCTGAATTAGAATCACTTCCTCTTATCCTACGGAGTTCAATTTTTACAAGTGGGTTCAGTTCGGATGACAATGCATTCTTATGGTAAGCATGACCTGAATCGATATCCACGATGCTGGCTGAATCGAGCTCTAGATAAAGGAACTCTTCAATGCATTTAATTATGATAGCCGGTGTATAAGCATGTTTAAAAAAATGTTATTTTTTATACGTTAAAAATAAAATAAGTGATATTTTTCACCAACTTCAAAAAGGAGTTATCAATTCGGATGTTTATTATATATTTTTTATTTATGTTCGGGCATAAGTTCTCCGTCATATATTGACGGATTTGCAAAATTCTTTTTTTTTCGAAAGGGTTTGTTCCGAAATGGTCCCATTTAAATTTCATATAAATTTGATGATGGTTTTCGGAGACAGACAACGGAACTCTTCAAAAATTGACAGCGAATCTGCCGCGATTGCTGCGATCGTATGTCTATGAATTGTTAATACAGTTTAATGGGGAACCACAACTAGAAAGTGAAAAATAAAAAGCTTTTTTACAAAAAAATAGAACCGACTTCCAAAAAAAGTGCAAAATAACTTTAATTTTGGAAGTCGGTGTCAAAAAACGAAGACACAAAACCAGAAACACCGACTTCCGAAATTAAAGTTATTTTACACTTTTTTTGGAAGTCGGTTCTTTTTTTTTTGTAAAAAAGTTTGTTTTTATGTAACTTATTCTTTGGTCTAATTTTAAAAACTTTCTAAGACATTTTTTTTAAATTATGGTCTTTCCGTTCTGTTTTTCTACATTAAGTAGTAGTTTCAGTTTCGGTTTTAGCTGAAAATCGTGTTTCAGTCGAACACTCTGGCAACACCGTTTTCAACCTCAAACACAAGATCTCCAACTCGACAAACGTCGCGTGCGCCGTAGAAAGTATTTAAAAAGAACGCAATTTCATGGGGAGTTGGTTGTAGCCGCCCAATTCTATTGTCAGGCAGTAATGGCTCACAATTATCCACACATGGCGCATGGCTCATGGCTCATGTCACCGGCTTCAGACCGCGACAGTTATGTTAGATGGACTAAGAGAATTGGCTGCATCGTTTGTGAAGGTAATCGTTTGTATCGTTGCGATTTTGTAGAACTAGAAACCGTGCTTAGCTTGTTTCATTGTTGGCTTTAAACTGTGTTTGTTTGAGTTCATGGAGCACTGATATGTCGACGTTTTATATTTGAATTTTAAATTCGAGATCATTCTCAAATTTTGGAACAACAAACTCTGTCATAGAAAACAAATTAAAATCCATTGCAACCTTTTTTAGGGCCTTTTTAATAGATACGAATGGGCACTTGAAAGTCAACTTAAAATACACGTGGCTGAAGTCGATACTTGATTTGGTGGATTCAATTTATCTCGAATTATTTTATTAAGTATAGTTAACTTCTCGATATTTTATTTCTATAAGAGCTGTTATTGTATGGTTTGTATGTCCATGTCCTGTTTGATCATGTTCAGCGTTCAATCAAAATTAAATTATCTAACTATATTTATTAAAAATCTTCCTTACAACTATTAAAACAGATCTGTACCCAATGCGATTTGAATATGTATTGAATGTCTTATTAATTTTGTGTTGTCTTGGACATTTTGTAAGCCAATTCTTTCAATAAGATTCTGACTTTTTGTCAGTAACGGGCACCATTGAAATCGACTAATATTTTACTCGTTCTGTATTTTTACCATAGATATTTTTACGATACAAATAACAAAGTTGTTAACTGAGAATCTTCACGTTTTATGTCTTAATCATAAAACTTAAACCGTCTAAACATTTGAACAATTTTACTAGAAAATCCGATTACCAATAGTTTATGCCTCCATAAGATTTGAATGCTACTTGGAACAGTTAACAACTGTTATAAAACTAAAGAGTAAGGGTACTAAATACATATACTCATGTTTAGTATATGGGCTGATTTAGCCATCTTATAATCTTTAGGAGGATGGTTTCTTTAACTTTCTCCCTATACTTACCTATGACGGGTAAAATCATAATCCTAAAGATTCCAGGATTATGAGATTAGTTTTGGTTTGTTTTTAGTTTTATTTATCTTTAATTTATTTTTTATTTAATTTTAATAAATTTTTTGATTTAATTTTAATTTATTTTTGATTAAATTTTAATTTGGTTTTGTTTTGATTTAATTATGATTTGATTTTGATTGTGTTTGTTTTTATTACAATTTATGGACTATTATTGTCTGAAATAAATGTTTTGAATTGAATTGAATTAAATTGTATGTAGGTTTTCAACATCGTACTATTAGATTCATGACAAAATATAGCATTTTCCAGTCAAGTAAACTGTTAAAAGAATTTAAGTCAATAAAAAAGTGTATAAGTCCATATCTTCAGCATAGTGAGTCATACTTTAGCAATCGATTTTGCAGTCATCATTCTCATGCTCTTATCCCAATATATTTGGGGTCGGCACAACATGTCTTATGTTTCCATACTTCTTTAGTACCTAGTCGTGATCTCAGTAGTTACAATTCATTTGGGGTCCGAAGCGATATTACAATTACGTGAGACTTTCGTACTATATGACAAAGCGTCAACACTACACTTTGTCAATCTGTCTCATCAACAAAATTAAAAAGCGTGACAGAATCCGAATCAGCTTCGTCAAGAATGTCCTTATTGCGATAATGCTCTATATAGCCGGTCGTTTACCTAGCGCAGGTCACATCGAGGTCGCCATGTCACCGACGCAAGCAACTGACCAGAATACCTAAGCTACTTTTGCTCGCATTGCACAAAACTGCGTACGGTCATTGAACTGCGTAGTTTCTCTTATACTGTCTTCGTTTATAGGATTCTAGATTGTCTTTTATTATTGCGTTGTGTCGATTTTTGGTTAAATGGTTGTAGTTGTTCTTGTCTCGTATGTTTTTAATCATTGGGTACGTATTGCGTAATGAGGTTTCAGCTATTGCAATTTTATGAATAAATTGTTCTTTACTGTACAATACCTATGCTGAATGGTATAGTTATGTTGTTACTCTAATTTATATTTTTATAAAAGTTTTAAGATGTAGGTGTCGGATTACGTTTTAGATATCCTTCAATAAATTCTGTATATAAGGTGATTTAATAGCGATTTTATTAAGTTTATGACACAAATGGGTTTGTAACAAATTTTTCTCTTAACTATCAAAGTTTTATGGCGAATTTATAGGTTTTAAACTATATTCTATAATCAAAACAACCTTTAAACCTTCATATTTTTTGGGGATTTCTCAATGAAATAATTTAGTTGGTCCATTTCGCTTAGATTTTATAGCCCATAATGTTTACGACGATCTTATTTTGCCTAAAATTTTAGTATTCCACAAAACGCACAATGATGGTATAAAATTTTTATTGACAAAATATTGTAAAGGTTTTATGAATACCGTTTGATAGTCGAATCAGAATTAAAATAATAATGAAAAGTATATCAAAATATGCACAAAATATAGCCATTTATTTATATTATATAAATAGGTTGTTTAATGAAATTAGCTTTATTGTTATTTCCTCCTGATTCTTGATTATAGATTCCCTAACGATGATAGAAAAAACCCTGTTTACAGGTAAACCACAATGATGAACCTCAAAAATAATTTACCTTATTATTCATCAAGATTAGACGTACCTAACGATGATATGATAACTGGTTGTGGAAACTAGGCACATTACAAAATGTATTCCGTAATTTCAAACAATCCATCAACCGGGCACTCCTGTAAAGGCTGCCGCATTCCACCCAATAACAATACACTTAATTTAGTCATAGCTCAATTTATTTTTCGTTCACGAAGTAAATGAGACAGCAGTTCGTCGCTTAAGGACGCCGGGTGTCAGCGGTGTCGGATACGAAGTCGTTAACGCGAGCAAACTCAACTAGATCGAACTAGATTGAACCGGATTGCAGCAGATTGACTGTTAGGTTATTTATGAGGGGATCGTGCGACAATGGGTCTAATTGACGTTTAATCGCGATTGCTCGGTAACGAAGCGACTAGTCGTGTCACCTGGATGCGGACGTGGACGCGGGACGTGGAGTGCGTTGCACCAGGTCCAGTTCTTGATTACAGTGTGATAGCTATTGATGATTTCAAATGGCTATTTAATGAGGATCGAAGTATCCGAAGCTTTTAGCACTTGTTTTTACTTCTCTTTGGTTTCTATTAGTGAAGATCTTCACAAAGGCAAGGACAGCTGGAGTTCTGCAATGAGCTTCGCAATAATGCTCTAAGAAATTTTGCGTGATGTACCTATATATTTTCATATCTATTAGGTACTTACACAAGATGTCCTTGGAGTAAAAGCGTTTTGTAGTTATGTATCTGTAATAAATTTATTAAAATTAATTAGTAACTGGAAGAGAAGATGTTTTTATAGCATATGTAAGCAGCTCATCCAACAAACTTGACCTGAATTTTAAACCTTAGTGGTAAAATGCGATCGTTATCATACACATTTTTAAACGATACGATTAGTAAGTTTTTATGAGCGTTTAATTTAAATCGATTATTATCATCGGTACTAATAATACGTTTGGCAACGATAGATTTCGTATTACTAATGAATTTGTTTAATACGTAATTTGCTTGGCGGAAACCATTACGTGCAGGACACATAAAATATGTTTTATTGCATATCTGACATATGTACGTATCAAAACAAAACGAGTTTCTTAGATAATTCTTATAAGTATGCATGGAAATATCAAAATGATGTTTATCGATTCTTATCTTACTAATTTTCTAGGACAGTTAGATTGAGACATTCAACGTGATAAATCCAAATTGGCGTTTCATAATGGTGTATTTGATAAGGCTGGAGAAAGAGGAAGAAGGACCGAATCTGAAAGGTTTACAAAAAGGTAAGTAATTTATCGGCAACCTACGATAGACGATGTTGAAGTGATGTTAATAATGGTCCGAATGCGCATCTCCATTTTAAAGATATTTCTCGCCGACTGATCGACACTTTACGTGACCAGAGGGCCGGCTCGTTCTTTGCCCAAAGAATTAATATTATACTCCCTCATCTTTTCCCCCAAAAGTCCAGATGCTTTTTGAAGGTTTAAGATTTTTTTTATAACAAGAAAAGGCCTTCTTAAAATGTGTAAAAAGAGACAAGCAACATCTTTAGCAATCATTCAACCTTAGATCCACATCACAGAGCATGTGGAACACCTTACCTGGAAGTCACCTACTCAAACAAGTCCCGAGGTCTTGGAGACCCCTAGTTAAAGCTACCGGACTACATCTGGGCGTCTGGTTATATATACTTCTAAGTTGTTTTTATATTAATTACCTTCATTAACTTTATGGCGATTATTAATTTAATACACGCAGAGAATAATTCTCGTAATAAGTATGTGACAAGGTGAATAAGACCTGTGGCTTTTAACCTATGTTCAATAGATTTTATAATTATAGCCTATTAGTATGTTTGATACTTCGTTTTATGTGATGCTCTGAGTAAACATTCAGCTCCTTCGAAAGACTTGTAAGAGTTATTTTTAGTTGATAAATGTTCACATTCTTGGAATTATGCTAAATATTAATCCTTTGTCTTCATCGGTGAACTGTCCACATATATATGGGTACTAGCAATCCGCTGTGGCTTCGCTCGGGAGCAAAATAATTCTAAAGACACATAGCGCCATCTAACGTCCCAAAGCAATTTTTGTCGTCAAAAGTTATAGTTCTTTCCCTGAGGAACAGTAGTATTTTTCTGAATGAAAGGTAACCTATGTCCTTTTGCGTACCCTTGAAAATGTATATGCAAAATTTCACGACGATCGGTTCAATGGTTTAGGCGTCAAAGGTTTTTTTTTTTTTTGGGGGGTGGGAAATCATCTTATGACTTCTTCCGCTGCAGGGTGGAGCGGAAGGGCGTGTCAGACTCTTACTGACTAAAACCCACCCCTGTTCCTCCCTGCCCTACGCGCCCAGGGGCGAGGTAACTCTTTCGAATTTATCCTCAACCCCCGGGCAGAGGCATGAAAAGGTAAGAAACAAACTTACTTTCGCATTTATAAGTGAGGATATCATTTGATATTCTTCCAGCCTCAATCCTGAAAAGTTGCAAGTACGAGTATATTAGTAAAATGATGCCATAACTGATCGATAATGTTCTGCACACTTGGTTACAGGTTACGGGTTACGGCTCGAAAGGGACAAAACAAGTTTTTGAAATCAAACAAACCGCTGAAATGCTTACAGTAACCATTGAGATAATATGTACTACGTAGTACATATTATCTCAATGACAGTAACGCAAAATTTCACACAAAAACACGGCTATATCCACCTCTAATTCGCCAAATCCAATAACAATTCGACATCAGAATCAGAGCCATTTATCTGTGCGCATAATGCGCGCTTACGCAGAGAAAACGTAACATTCCACAAGCGGCGTGCGCGTGCGCAGGGTAACAAACAGAACGAATATCGTGTGGCGTGACCTTAACGGACATTAGGCTTGCTGTATGTGACCGGTGAAAGGGCAGTCACCTAGCCTGGCGTTGATTGACTTGTCAGCTTCGTTAGTTCGTTAATTAGAATATTAATTTAGCAGCAGTAGATTAAAGTTGGAACTTTGAAATTGGTATGTGTTGGCAATAAATATTTAATCTTTGGTGTAGGGTGATGCAGGAAGGCAGTGAAGAAAACCTAAAATACTAAATAAAGATTTTGTACTTACAAAGTTTTCTATTTAAAAAAAAAAAAACTTTGCTCCACACAAGGAATTACTCCTGTATTGTGGGTGTATTCACAAACATGTAAACTCACAGACACAAGACACCCAGACCCGACAACTATCGAGAAGCCATACAAATTTTATTGTTGTGAGAATTGAACCCGTGACAAGCAGCGCTGCAGCCAATCGCTCAAAGTTGAAAAATGGAATTGTTGGAAATGACGTCCAAATTCCAGACGCTAGACGATCCTGTTTTCGGGGACAAAATCGAAGAGTCTCACTAAGCACCCTGGAGGTCATCACCAGAACACCTTCCTCTATCATCATGGCTGGGATCCTCAACAAACTGAAAGACTTGTCTAAGCACTGTTAACTGTACTTTAACATTATAAAGTTCATTGTAGAAGCTAAAGGTTTATCTATAGGACTGGTAGCAGCATTCACCCTGTCAGTGTGGAGCTACACTATAATCACGGATCCGCCTACAAAGTGCTGATAATGGAACTACCGCCGGGACCGATCGCATTAGTGAAATACCGTTTATATCAGAGAAAGTGAGCCTGCACAAATGCGGTTTTTGTAGGGTTGTCCCTCAACACTAAATGGGCGAATTTGTTTTCTTTTTTTCTATTGCACCTATAGCTTTCCCGAACAAGGAGAATATTGTATCTTGAAGAATTGTGTCTTCAGTTGTATTGATAGAATTGTACAAGTAAGGTACATTTATAAAATTGCACTAATTTTTGTGTTAACTATATAATTAATTTTAAGGACATAAGTAGTGGTTAATTGTGATTTGTAAGGAGTTGTTGTGACATATGTTTTGAGAGTGAATACCTCGTTTTGACAATTTTCAGGGGTTCATTTAATTTAGCCTACTTTCATTACATTGGACAATAACGAATACTATCAACAAAAAAAATCTTATCGGCATGAAATGGAAAATTAATGTGAGAAATAGTCCAGCGTGCGTAACGTGATGTGATTGGTGGTTTTCGATTTAATCAGCCCATTAAAGTTTCGATGCTCAGAGAAAACTCACTGCCTTTACAAGCTTTAAATCTAAGGTGGCACTAAAACCAACCGATCACTTATCACTTAGCTTTATTAGGTGAAACCTAGCCCAAGTTTTAGTGCGAGTGATAAATTAGTGAGAAACGAATTAGAATCAAATTGATCGTTAGTCGTACTAGTGGAATAGATTCATTGGTAATTAGCCACAACTTCTACTGATTATTCACAGGTGATAACTCGAAGTAATAAAAGGAAAACGACATTAAAATTTAATGGTAGATACAATTTTAACCGGATTTACCGCGCGATACCGATTGGTAACGTGACAATAGGTTTTTAATATTAATAATAATAATTATATTTAGGGTAGAGCGTAGATGGGTGTTCAGGTATTTCCAGGTATTCTTTTTTTCTCTAAAATGTTGCCCCACACTAGGAATTACTGCATCCTGAGTGCGTTCACAAACATGAAAACTCACATACGCAAGACACCCAGACCCGGAACAATTATCAGTACGCAATACAAATATTTGTTCCGTGCGGGAATCGAACCAGCAGCGACACGTTTTTTTTTTTTTTTTTGTGGGGTGGGAAATCATCCTATGACTTCTCCCGCTCTGGGTGGAGCGGGAGGGCGTGTCAGACTCTTACTGACTAAAACCCACCCCTGTTCCTCCCTGCCCTACGCGCCCGGGGGCGAGGTAACTCTTTCGAATTTATCCTCCACCCCCGGGCAGGCACTGGCCGTGGCAGGCCCCGTCCTTTGCTGACAACTCTTTGAGGCGCGCGTGGAACACTACGCGCCGTCGACTCTCGGGCCTGGTGCTGATCGGACGGCGAGTTACCCGCTACTCGCCGTCCGCAGGCCCGGGTCTACGGTGGCCGGAGATCGTCTCGCAGCCCCCGGCGTCTCCTGCGACGGCTGCTGCTGGGGGCGCTAGGGCGATTCGGTCTCTGTTGAATCTCCCTAACGTGTGCCGCCTCCCTCTTCGCGAGCATTACTGCTTCGCAGAAGTTGGAGACGGCCCCCCATTCCCTCTCACTCCGTACCATGGCCTGAACCAGGGCACGGCGCGAGAGGTCGCTGCCGCCTATCGCATCCACGAGGACACGGCGGTGTTCTGCCCAGGCGGGGCAAACCTCCACCGTATGCTCCACCGTGTCCACGGGGCGATCCTCGCAGTGGAAACACGCAGGGGTCACCTCCGCCTTGAGCAGCGACACGTAGCGCAGTAGCCAATTGCTCAACCACTACGCCAACCATGCCGACGAAAGTTTTTTTTTTAATATTTCAGGAATGCAGGTAGCTATCAGTCTGTGCTAATTCATTTTTATTTCTTTTTTTTTACTGTTGATAGGCACGCGTTTGACCACTATCTCACCTGATGGTAAACGATGATGTGGTCGAAGATGGAGCACGCTTGCCTAGAAGTAACCTATTCACTCTTGACTTAATGACTCCCAGGTTGTAGTTCTGCTTATTCCATCTAAAATTGGTAGTCTAGATCTTGAATGTACGGAGAGCGATCAAAAATTTTGTGCCTTCAGGGAACCGGGTTATCGAAAAGCGGGTTATCGAAAATTATGGTCTTATTTTCAAGATTTTATTGTTGACAGCCCTAGGTTAAGGAAGGGGACTTTAAGTACAGTAAACAATGTAGATATGTCTACAACAAAAATTTACCAATATTAGTTACAAGCAATGGTCCCATAGATCTGATTGCTGAGTTTTATCCAGAATATTAGCACTGAAACTATCCTGGAAGGTAGAACAGAGTAGAACTGTAAAGTCTTATGACCGATAACCGATATTGTATTTTACTAGCGACCCGGCCCGGCTCTGCATGGGTACAAATAATACACCTAAACCTTCCTCATGAATCACACTGTCTATTGGTGAAAACCGCATAGAATTCAGTAGTTTTTGAGTTTAATGACTTTGTTTTATAATAATTATTATATGTAGTGTGTAAGTGATGGTCCCCAGGCCATACACTGAGAAACTTTAGTTTTGTATGAAACAATAAATACTGCTAGGAAAAGTGTTATAAAACATTTACTGTGCAGTCAATTAATTTTGTTCACGCTCTTGTATTGCGTGGTATGCAGAAACGTACTAATGCTCACTCATATTGGTTACTTACTCTTGCCAACTCTGTACTTGTAGATAAAAAAGGTTACGTAGTAGCAGTATTATATTATCTGTGGTAGTAGGTACCTTTCTATCATAATAATTTGATGACTTCTAGTCTTATTTTAGATCTCTAGCTGTATTTATTTCTAGTTTTTTTTTTTAAATTAGTTCTCGAATGTAGAGTAACGTTATTAATTACAAAATAAACTATTATTATTAATGTCACTTTAGTAAATTGCTCAAGAAATAATTAATTGACAGAAAATCTATGTCATTCACAGTTCACACACTTGCGGCCGAGGTGAAGTGTAACTACAGAAATAAAATCTAATTAATTTTATTTTTGTTTCACGTCGCGGCGTTGGTTGGAGCAGGGTTATTTATTTCTAAAAGGTCAACGTATAATAAATATAGATAGAGTAATTGATATATAAATAAAGATTTAAATGGTTTAGTATCTACGTTGAATATCGTTTCATTAATGTGAAATGAAACTCTTATACTTCTTTACTTTTATTTGACGACTGAATGCTTACAGTTAATCTTGATCTTAATTAAGTTAAGTACATATACAGTGCCTATGGTATGGTGCCTATGGTAGCTTATAAACAGTACTGGTTGGTTTCGCTGTTGCCGAAGAACTGCCTTCGCCTCCCTACAACCGTATTAACATCGGATTACCTTGCCGCCTTTCGTCGTTGTATTATGGCGGGCATGTCTCCTACCAACCTAACTCCCTGCCCGGGGGTTGAGGCCTGCCCGGGGGTTGAGGATAAATTCAAAAGAGTTACCTCGCCCCCGGGCGCGTAGGGCAGGGAGAAACAGGGGTGGGTTTTAGTCAATAAGAGTCTGACACGCCCTTCCGCTCCACCCTAGAGCGGGAGAAGTCATAAGATGATTTCCCACCCCCCAAAAAAAAAAAAACAACCTAACTCAAATCAATACAACAACTAACATAACAATGTTTACTAATAACTTTAAATATTTAGAATGTAGTATGTTTTAGGCAATACATGAAAATAATAATTATGGATTTTGCTGTTTCGCATCCGATGATAATAACATATCAACACGACTACTGAATCATAATAATTGCCACAAAATACTTTAAAACAGATCACGACAAATGTTTAGTTTAACATCCAAACAACTCTATAACAAATAAACAGCTGTATCTTAGGCAAGCAAGCATCTTCCCGCAAAGGTCGCCGTCCGATCAGCACCAGGCCCGGGAGTCGAAGGCGCGTAGTGTTTCCACGCACGCCTCAAAGAGTTGTCAGCAAACCATGACGGGGTCCGTCATGGCCGATGCCTGCCCAGGGGTTGTGGATAAATTCGAAACAGAGTTACCGCGCCCCTGGGTATTCACAGCAGGGAAGGAACAGGGGTGGGTTAGATGTCATTGGATGATTCCCACCCCCCCAAAAAAAAAAGGCAAGCAAGCATCTTCTCGCCAAGGTTTCGGGAGTGGTCGAAAGAGTCACCACGCCTCTGGCACAGGCAACTGAAGGAAAACGGGTGAGTTTTAGTCAGTAAGAGTCTGACAGGCCCTTCTCTCAGAGCGGGAGAAGTTAATTGATGATTTACCACCCTAAACAAAAAAAAAACATCTTAGATCAAATCCTGCTTTAGTTAAAAATCTGATATGAATAAAGAGAAAGCCGGTAGTACCCTAACCTCATTAAGTTTATGTCTCCTCATTTAATTATGGCCATTAATTCGCCATCATGTGGACACTGACAGGTAATTATCGGCGAGCACAGCTTGACAAATGACAACGCCACCTTTGTGTAGTGACCTTGTCAACGTAACCCTGCTCTCTCACTGCATGTCAAACGTACTAGTAAATGGAGCTAATAAAAAATGTGCCAGTAATTGTGGCCGCAAGTGTATTGGTAATGGTTTCACGATTTTTGTACCTACCATAAGATTTGAAAGTGAAACTGTTTCACGATTTTTCTATTTAGTTGTAAATATGTACGTATTTTGGTGTTATTAGCTTAGTATTTGCATAAAACGTTAAATATCTACTTCATTTTATGCAAATATTCCATGAAAAGTAAAAGTTAACAAGGTTTTTTCAATACTCAAATTATTTATAATTATGCTTAAACATACACGAAATACTGAGCAAAGATTGCAGTAAAAACATCGTGAATCGTGATTAAGCAATACAATTTAAAAACTAAGCGATAATTAAAAATATAAACAAATAAACCTATGTAATGAGCACTAATCGCATGCAAAATCGGCTAGCAATTTTCGAGTTACGCACAAAAATACGTACGGACAGAAAATATACAATTATGAGGTAGTAGCTAGTAGCCATAAATAATGATAGCCTTCACGTATGAACGCAGTGGAGACTAAATTGATACTGGCACTAATGCCCGCCAATTGATTGAAAATGAAAATTATAATTGATTTATTTGTGATATAAAGTCCGACGGCTGTTTTTGTTGAATCGAATGCGGTTCTTGATATATCTATCTGTCATAACTTTGTTGGTAATATTTTGTGATGTTTATTTGGAAAAACCGATTTATTTTCTCATGTGTTTACTACATAACCAGTATATTACGGTAGTCCTACTAGTAGTATTATAAATACAAAAGTATAGATGGGTGGGTGGATGTTTGTTACTGAAAGGTTTAACGGATCTAGATGAAATTTAGCACAGAGATAGATTATAGTCTGGAATAGTACATCATAGTTTTTTTTTTTTTTTGGGGCGGTGGGAAATCATCCAATGACTTCTCCCGCTCTGGGTGGAGCGGGAGGGCGTGTCAGACTCTTACTGACTAAAACCCACCCCTGTTCCTTCCCTGCCTGAGTGCCCAGGGGTGCGGTAACTCATTTTCAGAATTTATCCGCTACCCCTAGGCATGCAGGCACCGGCCACGATGGGCCCCGTCAGTGGTGGCTGACAACATCTCTTTGAGGCGCGCGTGGAACACTATGCGCCGTCGACTCACGGGCCTGGTGCTGATCGGATGGCGAGCTACCCACTGCTCGCCGTCCGCAGGCCCGGGTATACGGTGGCCGGAAATCGTCTCGCGACGTCCTACGCCCAGTACGCCCAGTACCTCTCCTGCGGTGGTAGCGGCCGGGGCCGTGAGGGCCACTCTATTGAGCTTCCCTCATGCGTCCCACCTCCGCCTTCACGAGCATTACTGCTTCGCAGAAGGCGGAGACTGCCTCCCATTCCCTCTCGCTCCGTACCATGGCCTGAACCAGGGCCGGGCGCAAGATGTCGCCGCCACCTATCGCATCCACGAGGGCACGGCGGTGGTCTGCCCAAGCGGGGCAGACCTCCACCGTAAGTATATCATACTAATATTATAAATATGACTGTAAGTTTGTTTGTTACGCTTTCACGCGATAACTACTGAACCAATCATCATGAAACTTTGTACACAATATTCTTGGAGGTATTAGAAGTAACATAGGATACTTTTTATGAAAAAAAAAGACGAAAGATACACAAACGCGGGTGGAACCGCGGGCACAGCTAGTAGGCTATAATTTATAGTTGGGGAAGTGCTAATTGCACGCGGGTGAAGCCGCTGACAGAAGCTAGTAGAAAATAAAACAGTTAAAATGAGAAAATTCGCGGTCGCGGGGTGTTTGAAAGAGTAACCGCGGCCCTGAAGGAACACGCGTAGGTTTTTGTCAGTAAGAGTCTAACACTCCCTCCACCCACTCCACCAAAAAGCGGTAGAAGTTATTAGATGATTTCCCAGCCAAAAAAAAAAAGAATAGTGACTTTTAATTAACTGGCGATGTTTTAGAGGGTTTTTTTTTTTTTTTTGTTTTTTTTTTTTTTTTTTGGGGGGTGGGAAATTATCTTATGACTTCTTCCGCTCTAGGGTGGAGCGGAAGGGCGTGTCAGACTCTTACTGACTAAAACCCACCCCTGTTCACTCCCTGCCCTACGCGCCCGGGGGCGAGGTAACTCTTTCGAATTTATCCTCCACCCCCGGGCAATGTTTTAGAGGGTAAAAGTACTATTGAAGATAAACAACTTTCATTATGGAATTTTAATAAAACTCCCTAATTTAAAGAAGATAAAAAAAAATATGGGATCAACCCTGAAAGTTGTTCAGTTTTTTTATGATGCTATTTTTTTCATATAAAATCCTGTCTATAATTATTATGTATGGTTATATTTTATAATTACCAAAACATAATCCTTATTGGGTAAAAATTGACTATTAGTTGTTAAAACTTCTTAATTTAAAAATGAAAACAGCCTTCTGACATGACGACAGTACCTACGTAACAAAGTCACTGATTCCAACGTTTTTGCGTTGCGCACGCGCATATGACCTCTGTGACTCCTATGACCTTAGCCACCGAACTAATAATTCCTTGTGTCCTTTTGACAGTACGTCTAGCTAATTTATGGTTCTTTATAAAGGCATTACATTGAAAAATATTGGTAATGATAGTGATGTATTGTGGCCGTTTGATCTTGAGGTATTTTTAGAGGAAGTTAATTTTTTATTTGAACAAGAAGAGTCGGTGTACCTATATTGTATTTTTTTTTTCATGGAAAACAATTATCTTTATTGCTCGGGTAGCCTTTGTGTAGTTTAGTCCAAGCTGCCGGGCAAATTTATATATTATTTTACAAAAGCCTTTTCTGTCCACCCAGAGCGGGAAGTTACTTGATGATAAGAGAGAGTTCTTTTATTTGTGGAACAAAAAGAATCGGTCTGCCTATCTTAGTTCGTTTTAGGGATGAACGAAAAGCAATTGCATGCAGCTTAGATGAGAATGCTAAGAGCGATGTGTGGTGTTGATAGAACGCGGGCATGGATAGAAATTCGAATGAGTATATAAGAGGAAGTCTGGAAGTGGCACCGCTGACTGAAAAGTTGTGTGGAAATCGGTTGTCGTGGTATGGGCATGTGATGCGGAGGAATGAAGAAAATGTCGTGAGGAAAGTCTTGTGTATGGATGTGGATGTGGATATAAGATGTGGATATAAGAGTAGAGGAAGGCAAAAGAAACGATGGTTGGACTGTATGAAAGAGGATATGGGTAAAAAGGGGGTGACTACAGAGATGACGACTAATAGAGGAGTATGGAAGAAAAATACATGTTGCGCCGACCCCAAATAAATTGGGATAAGGGCAGGAGAATGATGATGATGATTATCTTAGTTTGTTTTATTTTCATGTAAAACAATTATCTTCTTTCTTCATCTATTTAGTCTTTACGTACTTTAGTCCTAGCTACCGGGTACTATATGTTCCAAAGGCCCGTTTCTAATTTTCGCTTAAGCGCCAGGGTAACGCACGAAATTTCTAATTTTCTTCTTATTAGTAACACTGTTTTCATTATCTGATCAGAGTTCAATCTGCCTATCCTTTTCGCAACTATCTTTGGATCGGCTTCCAGTCGGATAACCGGATGTAGCTGAATACCAGTATTTTACATGGAGCGACTGCCTATCTGACGTCCACAACCCAGTCACTGGGTAATACGATACCCCTTGTTAAGACTGGTTGTCAGACTTTCGGGCTACTGATGACCCGTAACGACTGTCAAAGATCCACGATTGACAGCCGGAACCAACGGTTTAACGTGCTTTCTGAGGCACATTACAGGAGTCTTGGCATGTAAAGATGATCACCCATCCATGGACCAACCCTAGCAAGTGTAGCTTAACCTGATGGATAGACCCGTGCGGCTGTTATTATCAGATCAGAGAATCATCCTAAAATCAGTCTGATACCCAATGTGACTTTGGTGCACTTGTCCAGAACATAACTCACAGGACAGAGGACCAGCAGGCGTATTCGCTAACTCAGATGACATCAATTTGATAGGCACTTTGCCGTACATTGGTTCTTTGACGTATAGGAAAACCATAGTGCCTATTATAATCATATATATGTATGTTTATTTTAACTATATATGTATATATATACTTTTGTAATTATTTTCGTCTTAGAATTTTTTTTTTCAGTTTATGCACCTGCCATGTTATCTCTCCACTACCCTTGGTTGACTGGTAGAGAATGCCTAAGGCATTAAGTCCGCCTTTGTACATTTGTGTTGCATGAAGTTTTAATAAATAAATAAATAAATAATCGATGTCCACCGAGCAATGTACTGCATAGTGCCTATCAAATTGATGTCAACTGAGTTAGCGAATACACCTGCTGATGAACGCTACAGACGCTGCAATTAATGTTGCCAGCTTATATGCCCAGTATTTAAAAAACCGGCCCAGTGCAAGTTGGACTCGCGCACGAATGGTTCCGGACCATCTATAAAAATGGCATGATTGAGTGTGCTAGCTGGCAAGTGGCGAATTATTTAATTTTATGATTATATTTTAGACGACATATATTTATTTTTCTGTTTTACATAATGTTAAGATTGTTGCTTAGAATTATATAGATTCTAGTTCTTAAAACTTAACAGACAGATGTGTTGCTGGGGAGTTTGTTGGCCACTTCTTCTTCACAGCTGAAACACTAGGAAGTGGTGACGGGCGGGCGTTTTTTGGGGGACTGTCTTTATGTAGAACTTTGACGTTCAAAAAGTGCTGGTTCTCAGCCTAGTTTGAATAAATGACTTTTGATTTTGATTTTGCAAAAAATCATGTCTGTTGTATAGGAGCCTCACTTAAATATTGTTTTATTCTGTTTTTTAGTATTTGTTGTTATAGCGGCAACAAAAATACATCATCTGCGAAAATTTCAACTGTCTAACTATCACGGTTCATGAGATACAGCCTGGTGACAGTCGGACAGACGGACAAACGGATGGAAAGCGGAGTCTTAGTAATAGGGTCCCGTTTTACCCTTTGGGTACCCTAAAAATTAGGAAACCATCGATTCGTGGGAAGAAGAATTCTAAAACCACCAGGAATACTTGCACACATCGACACGATATTAGCTTCTGTGTGTTGTGTACTCATCACGTTATTTCCATCTTTGTGTGTGTGCATAACAATGACAGCAATGACACTGACGCCAGTCGTAGTGATTTGACAAGCTGCGGTAATAGTGTGTAATTAAATAACCCACTAGAGCTATTTTAGGCATGTTTGGTTTAGGTATGAACTTGATAGTGGGTCAGTCATGTTGTATCATACAGTACAACAAATATGAGGTCAAAAGAGGTCAAAGGTCGTTCAGAGTTAAGTGCAAATACGTCCTGTTTGTTTACGTTTTCAGTAGGTATTTAATGAAATTCTGAATTGTTTTTAAACTGTTTAAAGCATTTAAAAAATCCTCCCCACTTTCACTGAAGCAACTCTATAATAGTTGACTGCAGTTCCCGTTTTTTTTAAGAATGACTTAACAAGCTTTTATTTTACTTGCAAAGTTCTTCTTCCTCTTATCCTAGGCAGTTTATTTTTTACATGTTGATTCAGTGCCGCCGACAATGTATTTTTATGGTAAGCATGTTCATGGGATAAATCGGCATTCAGGAACAGTCCCAGATAGACGAATTCTTTCAGTCAACAGCATATACTCGAAACTATGTGTATGAATTTGAAAGCTTGTTTAAAAAAATGTTTTTTTACTATTAACTTCAAACATAAAAATGTATCGCACTGCGTCAACTCTAAAATAGTCGACTACAATTCCCATATTATTAAGATCGATCTTCAGTTAATTTTTATGAGAGTTCCGACAGCGATTGTCGCTGAAATGAGATAGCGGCTAGAGTTTGAAAATTTTACTAAATTTATTACGTGAATCGTCCTTCAGTACCTCTCTTACTGTAATGACCAACGTTTTAACCTCAAACTTCAATACGTTGCGAACATTAACATGTCACATGACAAAGGTGACGCGTGAGCCGTTAATTTGAGCTTGACTGTCAATATGGCTGACACTGACATTTGTACCAACCTAACGACGTCTTACCAGAATCAACATAATATGCTCTATTATTCTGTTGTAACATCCGGTGACCGCGCCACTTCTTATGTTTAATTAAAAAGTTAATTAGCTACATAAATGTCAAAATTGATTTTAAATCATTGAGAAATTTGGTTAAATGTGGCAATACAAAATGGCTGATTTTGGCTGGCCTCATTAAGCTGGCTTAATGAGGTTATCAGTCTAATAAGTTCATTGCCATTCAAAAAGTCTTACTCATTTTTATCCTTGACTAAAAGATGCTATCTTAAAATTATTTTATGATTATCCTTTTTTCAAAATCTTTTTCCCTAAGACCTGGCAAATACAGTCAGATTAGCATTATCAGCCTTTTAATTTTCCTACTGCTGGGACACCAACCAGGAGGTTTGTGTCACAGCAGTAGGCGCAGAAAGGATTCTGTGAGAGGAAATGGGTAATAAGAATAACCCGCCATGCGGGCCCAGTGCAGGTTGGTGCATATCAAGTAGCTTATATCACTTTAAGAAGTTCTTTTCGTTCGTAAACATGTAATTATAAAACAGCGATGCACCTTTTTAGTGTGCACAAATATAATAGGTTTTGTTTAAATGGCACTTCTGCAAAATATAGTAACTTATGAAATGACGATTTTAACACGGTAGTATGAATTTGCCCCAAATAAGGTTCAGTAATGAGTGAAGGCCGATCTTGTTTAAATATTATTTATAGTCTTGTGATATGTATCAAAATGTAAGCCGGAAACTTCAGGAAAACCTTGGTTTTGGTCTGTTCTGACAATGTTATTGTTATTAATGTTAACTGGTTTTCAACACTAAAGTATGTATTTAAAGTCTGTATGAAATATGACCTCTAGCTGCTAGTGTCAGGGGCATGGCTAAAAACATAATCTATCTATATTAATAAAAAATAATGTTTGTCCTGAATGCGTTCCTAAACCATTGATCAGATTGTGATGAAATCAGGTTTCTGGTCTAAAAAATCTATTTAAATAAAATAAAAAAACCTTATTTTACTTTACGTAGCATTGCAACGCATGGGTGCAGCTAGTAAGTATATAAAATAATAAAAGATAAAACTATAGTAGCCAACTAGCATTGAGAACAGCATCCAAGTAGTGGCAAGAGTAGTCCTCTCAGGCCTAACCTTTGCCGACTATATCGGGGTCGGCTTCCAGTCTCACTGGATGCAGCTAAATACCAGCAGTTTACATGGAACAACTGCCTATCGAACCCCCAAATCACAGTAACTGGTTGGTAAAACGATACCCAAGGAGTAGTCCTCCATGCAATTATATGTAGCTTGATTAATGTTATTATTTTGACCGAAAACTGTTCTATTTACTGTAAGACTACGTGACACAAGTATAGTATACTACTACTATACTAATACCTACTAGCCTATAAAAACTTCAAAGGTCTCACCTCACTCATTTTTACCATGAAACGTAAAACCGTAACAAACAAGAGTTATGGCTACTCGAGCCGCTGGTATACAATAGGTTGTGACATACAAGTGTCGTGGTGCGACCTTGCTCTCGCGTCGAAGGCTACGAACCTCATCTAAGCTAATATTTGTCTTAATAGCGCTCTAAATGTGTTGCGGTGCTGAATATTCTGTATGTGTTGTTGATTTATAACAACACATACGGAATATTCAGTAACTTCTCCTACTTACTGAATATTCTGTAAAACAAAAGAAATAATGGGTAGACTAAGTGCGCGATGATATGGATAGAGATGGCTATGCCATGGTCAGAGATAGGTATGATATGGCTAGAGATGGTTATGATATGTTAGACATGGAGCCATGTCTAACATATCATAACCATCTCTAGCCATTTCATAGCTTATCTAGCCATAGCATTGGGTTATGCTATGGCTAGAGATAGCTATGGCATAGTTAGATATGGCTATGTTATGGCTAGAGAAGGCACGATTTAGCTAGAGATGGCTATGATTGATTGGCATAAGGGCAAGAGAATGATGAATTTACTGATTATTCTCAGATTTTTCTAAAAATCACGATAAAAGTAAAGTACGTTCCCAAATTATGAAGATAAAAGATCATTTAGGTGCTACCAGCCCCATGCCTCAATCAAAATCACAAGAAAAGCTTATATTTATTTTGTTCATACAGTAGAATTACTGCATTATTGACATTTCAGTTTTTTTATTACTTACAGTCTAATAGAGAACCTTCTTTTTGAAGACGGTTACAAATAACAGTGCATTGACAACCAAACACTTTTTTAATAATATGACTGGCAACTTCAACGTACCTTTTGACTCGTACCTAGATTATAATAAAATCCTTACGAACGCTTTAATATGCGTACCCTACACATTTCTATCAACACACAGGCTGTGTTCTTTTGTCAAACACTTGGCTTTTGTGATAATTGACATTGGCAGAGGCCAACGTCTGTCCGCGCGACCTCTTCGAAACTAATTGCACAGATAATATATTGTTTCTTATTGTAAATGTGTTGCTTTTTGTTTTGGTTTTAATTGTTTTTTTTAAAGCATTCTTATGAACGCTGACGAGTGCTGTGTGTTTTGAATGTTCTGTTCTGAGTCTGAACTATCAGTATCTACCTAGATACAGTAAAACATGTTTTACTGTCCAAAAAATATAATTATACTATTTATGTACTTATAGAGTACATAACTAAATTTAACTAACTAAAACAAAAACTCCTTATTAAATAAAACTTAAAATATGGCGTCTGAAAAATGTGCCTAAAAGACTGGCGGCATTGCCATAGGCTAGCCCTTGGGTCACTTACAGTAAAATGGTCAGAAAATTAGGTAGAGAATTTCTTATAAAAATATGTAATATAAATATCTTTCAAGCTTCAAACTCTCCATTTAAATAAAGGTTCTCACAGCCAGGCGCACTGCGAAAACGATGAGACGACAATTTTTCATTGAAATTGTTCTACGGTAATACTTAGCTAGGAAATCACGTTACACTTGGATGCCTACATACAAAAAATAAAAAAATGTGTAACGGTAATGGGTGGTCATATATTTAGATACTATTTCAACACATGGATATTGACAACTTTCTTCAAGAAGTCAGAAGTAAATAGAAATTAAAAAAATAGGACTCCGTATAAATTTATCATCTTCTTCTTCTCTGTCGTGTCGCTCGTAGCAGAGCGGTCGTGGTCACGTAGAGACGTCCACGTTGGTGGTAGAGGCGGACACAGCTCTCCGCACGATCTCCCGCCATCTCTCCCTGTTGGCGGACTGTTTGGCGCAGTCAGATACGTGGCCTCCTATAGCAGATTTCACTTGGTCAGTCCAGCGCAAACTGCGCTGGACTGACCAGATCGCGTGGCAACGTGATCTGGTTCCCTCTACTTTTCCCTATACAACCAGCCGCTCTATGGATTTATCATCAGCAGATCAAAATTAGTAACGGAGGTCCAATTTTTTTTTATAGGAATTGTCTATACTCTCTTGAAGAAAATTAGAAACCACCTTTAGCAGTGATTATTATTATTTTCATCAGATCGTTACCCACTTTCACAAATACCGTCACACCAAACTGAAGTTTTCAGTAAATCCTCACAACATTATAAATATTGTATAAGATAGATATTATTATGATTCCGTCAGAGACATGACGTGGAAACGTGCAAATAATATTTTAGCGTCAAACGATAGTGATGGATGGCGTGTCACCGTGTCACTGATAAACTCGTGGGAAACTGCCAAGAAACGTTACCAAGGAATTGTGGAAGCTAAAACAGAATATTCTGGTATTTTCAGAAGATACAACGCTACTGCTGAATATAAGGATCCGGGTTTGGTTCCCGGGGTGGGAAAACTGTTACAAACAACACACACGAAATAACGTATTTCACATGAACTGTCGTTACTGAAATTGTTAAAAAGAAAAAAAATCTTTATTTATTTTTGAAGTTATACTTCTTTTGGCGCGTTAGGGAAAAATGATGAAAGTAAATTTTTATGATGCGCGCGCACACCGTCACAAAAAACCGACACCTTGAAGTTAGCTAGAACCAACACCCTGAAATTAGCTATAGTCTGTGGTTCATGCAGAGTGATTGTTTTCCTTTTGTAAACTTTGTGACAGTTTGGTTTTTTATCTTGTTACGCCAAAGAATTATAACTTCTTACGTGCATAAGTACACACACATTTTTTTTTCTTCTCCGGAAGAGTGAGAAGTAGAAGAAACGTTGAACAATGATCAAAAATTTTGTGATTTTATAAGCGGACTATAAGAAATAGACTAGTCTACTTACAAGGTGGCACTGCTAAGTAGTGTGTACTTTTAGTATTTACTTTTAAAATCTAGACGTTTATCGCGAGTCTGAATGTTGTCTGGTATCTTTGCTATCACAAAATATTTTACTATCAGTAAAATATTAATTTTAATAAACTGTTTGCCAAACAGGATTTTATAAAATATTGTAATTATAAATTATTTATCTATTGTTAAGATTGGGTTTGATTTAAATTAAACCTAAATTATTCATAAAGCTTATGGCGGATTGGAACACTCCACAGGTCGCTGCGCAGTTGCATATTCTTGTGTCGAACTACATATATATCCACACTTACCTACATACATACTAACTTTATACACCTATTACCTAATTTATAGTATGACATCATAACAGAAATAACTTCCAATAAATCACCTAATTTAATTAGCACATTTAACATTTCCAGGTTTTCTCATTTACACATACCTAACCTTTGTAACTCACGCTTATCATATATGACCTCTTTACCAACCTTTACCTTTTGAAGCATAGTGACTTAATTACCACACTCCTTTACCGAAAAATGTACTTAAAAACTAGCAAGTTAAAGTTGAAAAATCCTTGCCTGAAAAACGACTTACCTCTTGAAGCATAATGACCTAACTACCACACTCCTTCACCGAAAAATATACTTAAAAGTTAGCATGGTAAATATGAAAATTCCTTGCCTGAAAACTTATTGTTTTCAATTCTTATCGTAATGTTTCTTTTTAGGCGTTTCAGCCAGTGTTTGTAAGCAATTTCAACCGTTCGAGTAGTTTTTATTTTTAATGAAGGCATTTCAGTTATTTTCCGTGCTTATCTCCGTAAAAGGAAACAAACCGCGTTAAATGCTTGGATTCAATAATGTTCTTTTTTCTTGTTGTGGATAATTGCAGAGTTGTTAATTAGAAACTACGTAGTATTAGGTAAAATGGTTTGGTTTTCTTAATGCTTAATTTAGGATATGCAAAGTGGATACGACAATCCTACTAGTATAATAAATGTGAAATTTTGTGAGGATGTAAATGTTTGTTACTCTTTCATGCAAAAACTGCTGAACGGATTTTGATGAAACTTTACAGTAATATAGCTTATACAGAATAACACTTAGGATATAATTTATAATGGAGAAAAGTACTTATACCACGCAAGCGAAGCCGCTGGCAGAAGCTAGTACAACAATAAATGAAAAGACTGGCAATACTCATCATAATGATGAGTAACGTTAACTTTTATTTAACTTTTTTAATCCTCATCATTATTAAACTTACTTTTGCATTTATAATATTATTAAGACGCTTTGTATTCTCGTTGTCAAAATATTATCTATACTTACTAGGACTGCTACTGTAACACAATAAAACAATATGACACTTTGAGCCACACTTTGCATAACTCCTATACAAAATAGTGTCATATCCACAAGCTTCGAGTATAATTTAACAATCACATTCATACATATTCCCCAGCTTACACCGTAATCCCTCGATACACAACTCTAAACTTCATTCAAATCGATCCAGCCGTTCCTGCACAATTGGGACAGACATACACACGCATTTTTAATGCCGGACCCACACGTAGCTTCCACAAAAGCCTTCCAGTATTAAGTTGTATTTAGACGGTTTTATGTCAACTTTATAAATAAGAAAACCTTCATAGTGTTAGGATGAATTTAGATTACTATATTAGCATTGTTTATGGTATTTGTGTACCGGACTCTATGGTGGTCCAAGTGTCGGAGATAAGATTGTCTATGCAATTTGACACTTGGATGATTTTTGATTGCGTGGGTGCTGACGGCTCAATAGTGTAGGCTTGCTCATTGTTTGGGCTTTTATGAATGGTAAAGTAAAATAGTGTAGTAGATAAGAAATCTTACTGTTTCTTTTATCATGTTTTTGTCAAAGTGGGCAGTGAAGTCTGTTTACCTTTGTTGATACCTTTATTTATATTTTTTGTAGTGACAACGAAAATAATGCCTAAATTCAGTAAATAAATACATTATAGAGACTTCTTTGACGAGTTTCAACAGTTTGTATATTTGCTGATCATTTATAAAATATCTTAATACTTTTGAAACTTAATTTGCTGTAACACATCTCGGAACAAATGCACATCACATATTGACAAATTACAGTAACAAAATGATACTAAGTAGACACTACCACAAATCCGCTGCAAGCTCTCATCTTACCACCCATGCACACTGCGCTTATAACTTGCACCGTCTCCGGGCACGAGCCACGCGTGGGGTAATTCGTGGGCGTCCGAATAAACATGTCTGTGTAACGAGCTGCTCGTAAACAGCACCAACCTATCGCCTAACCCAGCACATGAACCCTTTGTGCGACAGTCGCAGGGATTCGTCGCACGACTTGTCGCACTGTGAATCGCCTGCTTACGTTGTATAATTACTGCATTTTACTGCACATACTTTTTTGATGAGTAAATGGACGTTTGACGTCTGTTAATGAGGAGGATTTGTTGCAGAAAAATCGTGTAAATAGTTATGTATAAGCAGATAAAATCACTAGCAGGTTTTGCATAGTAAGTGCAGGTTTGATTGTTAGTACTATCGTAGAGGCTTGCAGACTGGTTTCTTAGCTTCAGGTCATGGGTTATGGATTAAGCAATGATATTATGAAACGAAGTCGAAGATGAATCCTGGAATAACTTTGACTGTGTAGTCTGCAATGAGCATGCGTCTATTGCCTAGCATTGGTAATGATTCAGGCTGGAATTCAAGTGCGAGGTTGGATTGAAAAGTATTCGGTATGACCACGAATAAAGTCGCATGAAATTATTTTTATTTTTCTAAGTAATCACTATCAAGTTCAAACACTTCTCCTCCCATTAACAAAGAGTTTAGACCGTTGAAAAAATTATTTTCCCTCAGAATTTGATAAATTTAAATACTCAATTTGCTCTATTTGCGGCAAATCGCGTCGGATTGTTTAACAAATAATATAATGTATAATTACAACTAACTATTGCACACGTTTCAAACTCCCCACAGTTAACTGAACTAAATAATATGAGAGGTCTTGATTTTAAGAATTGACTAAATCTGTGTCAGGCCGAATACTTTTCAATTCACCTAAGTATATTCTTATAAGTACAAGTATTATACAGTACGCACATTGGAAAACCTTACTTCGATTAATCTGCATATCCACTGATCCAGTCGAGTTGTATTTAGGTCTTGAGTTCAAACTCAGACAGGTGCGTTAATTTTTGTAATATATTTCATTACCACTGATCTCTAAACGGTGAAGTAAAATATCGTAAAGAAACCAATTATGAAAAAAACAATTTCACTGTCCTAGAACTAAAACTTCAAAGACATGTTACATCCACCAACCCGCACTGGGCCCGCGTGTTGGATTGGGAACATCATAAGGCTATTTATACTTAAATACTATGCTGATCCAGTCCCTAAGTCAGTAAGTATGTCTCAAAAACTGTACAGGCCGAATAACAGCATCACGATTATTTGATCGCACTTCACTTAGAAGCCTAAGCATTAGCTTGACTTAAACCTCATTTTGAGCAAGGCTAGGTGTGGTGACCATTTTCTATCAATTATCACCTTCTGAGAACATTTCTCTCCACCGTTAAAGACGTTTTCCTTTTTGTAAGTGCAGCTTTAGATGGGGTCAGGAGTTCAGAAGTGGGTTGCGCTTGCGAAATTAATGTTGACCCACCTTCTGTTAGAAGCTTAAAAAGTGTCTAGACATCTCTAGACACTCTTCGTCTTGTTTATAGATATGCAGAAGTTTATTACTGTATAGCATGGTCACATCTGGCCAGTTATGTCATACTAAGGACCCGCTCCGGCTTCACACGCATGCAAACTATATGCAGGGTGTAAAAAGACACATCACATAGCCCTTAAGGGCCTTCTCGCGGTCCAGTGGCGCCCTCATTGAATAAAAAATCGTAGCTTAACACAGAAAATAAATATTAAAAAATCCAACTTGACGTTTGTTACAAAGAGGATAAAGAATTTTTACGTTGTTAAAACAGGTCTCAAAATGTTTCGTGTCCAAAGTAGTAGGCAAAAGTGCTAAAAACGGCCGTTTCTGACACTTTTGCCTACTACTTTGGATACGAAACATTTTGAGACCTGTTTTAACAACATAAAAATTCTTTGTCCTCTTTGTAACAAACGTCAAGTTGGATTTTTTAATATTTATTTTCTGTGCTATGCTACGATTTTTTATTCAATGAGGGCGCCACTGGACCGCGAGAAGGGCCTTAACTACGCATACTGTACGTCTAACAAAGTAGCTTTGCGCAAAAATTATTGCTGGGAAACGACTTTAATTTTTAGGTGTGAAAAAAAAACTAGTTATTGTTGCGCGCATTGTAACGCGAACCCAGGCGAATGGAGTTAAACTCCGCCCCTTCACTTTAAGCCACGTAAGTACTGTCGGATACGTTTGACATTCATTGCGTTTTTGTAACTGCAAATGCGTAATTTCGAAAAAAAAAAATTGAAAATTCAGGTTATGTTTGTTTGGAAAAAAGTTTAGTAATTACACTTGGAATTCATTTTCGTTAAAAAGTAAAATAAAAAATTTGCTACTTTTACCTTCAATATCTCCAGAACCAGTGTATTACCAGGCATGGTCTAGTGGAAAAAAATGATCCAAATAATGGGTACAATATGTAGCTTTCGGCTTCGGAAACTGTCTTTTTACACCCGATATACAACCTTCCTCGTTTATCGCTCTTTTCATTAGTGAAAACCGTATTAAAATTCATTGCGTTTCGGAGGAGGTAGCGAAGAATCAGACAGACGCGGCAAGCGACTTAGTTTTATAATATGCAGAGATGTCCCGTGTGTAAGAGAGGGACAGTCTATAGACAATCGTACTTAAGGGTGCTTTTCCATAAAAGATCTTTGGTGTTAATCACCCTAACTAAACCCAAACTGTTGTAGCTCGCCATCCGATCAGCACCAGGCCCGTGAGTCGACGGCCTCAAAGAGAATTTGTCTGCCACCTCTGACGGAGCCTATCATGGCCGGTGCCTGCATGCCTAGGGGTAACGGTTAAATTCGTAACAGAGTTACCGCACCCCTGGGCACAACAGGGGTGGGTTTTAATCAGTAAGAGTCTGACACGCCCTCCCGCGGTAGCGGGAGATGTCATTGGATGAATTCCTACCCAAAAAAAAAGTAAAAAAGGGTTCAACGAGTTAAAACAAATAAATATACTTTGTCACACCAGGGGATCGGCTCCGAAACCCTATGTCCGTCGCTTGTGACTTTTACCAGTAGACTAATAAGCGTTTTAACCAAGATAAACATAGTTATTAGTTACTCTAACCAACAGCGGTCATAATCCGTGTGTCACACAGAACAAACTCAATAAAAACTTGTCACTGCGCTTATCTTCATTAAATAAGCACTAGTAAATGTAGGTGTAAATATTAACCTCTAAGCTGAGGTGACCACGGACGACCTTCATAGTGACTGATAAATGAGGCATCACCCATTAAAACGATTGATAAGGCCGCTTTCAGAGTTTTTTATTAAAAAATGAGGTTATTTTTGCAATGATTTCTGATAATGTTTATTAAGGATCTGTAGGTGAATTGAGAGCATTTGCATGATAGGCTTACTAGAATCCACTCCCTTTTGTGGGTTACTTTACAAAATAAATGTAATACCGTGAACTGATTCCTGACTTCACTTCTCGTAAACTAGTAAATACATAATTATTGTATTGGATTGTAATTTGCAAAAAAAAAAATATTAACGTTTTTATAAATTGATTTGATTCTTTTATAAATAAGAATATTTATTAAGATATCTTAGAGATGACGTCCAACGCCTTGTAAGGCCTATTGGCAGGTCCCAATGAAGCTATCTACAGCACAAACCAATTACCAACAATTATGTCCTTAAAACCTTATCTCAGAGTAACCAGCCAGACTGACTATACCCTCATACTTCTAGTCCATAGATGTAATATTTACAGCAACATTAAATTATAAGAGCATAAAATCAAACGGGTCAGGCCAGACGTAATGGCCGGTTCGGACGACCCGACCGGGTTAAGGCCGCTCACACACGCCGCGACTAGCTAGCTATACACCATTGACATATTTTACCGATGTTACATAATAGCGAGGTGCATCGCAGGCGCATCCGCAGTGTGTGATGAGTGGTGTAAACTATTGTCGTAGCGAGTTGAAGAAACGAGCGCTTGTTAACCTTCTACATAAGGTTCTAGGGAAATAATAATTTGTGTTTCCTGATAGCTACAACCTGGGAGTCTATAAGTCAAGAGTGAATAGGTTGTCTAGGTAAGCGTGCTCCATTTTCGACCACATCATCGCTTACCATCAGGTGAGATAGCAGTCAAACACGAGCTTATCAATGATAAAAAAGGTAATTAGAGGACTGTGTTACGACAAGAGCAGCATAAAGACAGATATCACATAGTGTGATCTTCAATGTCTACTGGGCCAAGAAGAAAAATGACGCAAACTCATCAAAGATCTCTCTTCCTCCGAATCAGAAGTAAGCCCTTCATAATCAGACTACCTTCCCATTAGTTTGTACAGACTGTTGTCAGCATTATCTGACCCACCCTAAAATCAAACGACTTTGGACCCTCTGCATGTAACATTAAGGTTTATTTAATTTATATGAACTAACGACCCGGGGGTGCAAATTATATACATATACAAGGTGTGGTCATATTTTAAGAACTGCGTCTGCCCATTGATATGAAAAACTTTATTCAAGAAAACTTGAGAGAGGAAATTCTAAAAAAAATTTTTACCTCCCATACAAATATTGATTGCAATTTTTTTTTGGAAATTATAATGTTTTTCTTAGAGAAAGTAGTTCAGTTCCATGGGCAGAACCGGTTCTTAAAATATGTCCACACCTTTCCGTTACATCCTGTATACAAACCTTCCTCATTTATCGCTCTTTCTATTAGTGACAACAGTATTGAAATCCGTTGCGTGGTTTAGAAGAAGTATGTGGAGAAACCGACAGATGAGGAAAGCGACTTTGTTTTATAGTATGTAGAGATTTGACTCCTAGGCTAAGTCGGTTGACTCATATAGCAATCATAACTACAAATGACTAACAGAGTTTTGAATTATCTTTTAATTTTCAACTTTGAACAAAACAAAAGTTTTCAATAATCTTTTCATTTTTAACTTTGAACTTCACCCAGCCAAAGATATAGGGCTGCCTGCCTAGCCCCCAACTATCTTGGGGTCGGCTTCCAGTCAATCCAGATGCAGCTGAATACGAGTATTTTTTATTACATGGAGCGACTGCCTATCTGACCTCCACAACCAAGTTACTGGGTAATACGATACCTCTTGGTAAGACTGGTTGTCAGACTTTCGGACTTCTGACGACCCATAACGACTGTCAAAGATCCGCGATTGACAGCCGGGACCAACAGCTTAACGTGCTTTCCGAGGCACGGAGGAGTCTCGGTATGTAAAGATGGTCACCCATCTATGGACAAACCCCGGCAAGCGTAGCTTAACCTGATGGATCAACCCGTGCGGCTGTTATTACTTTAGCCACGAACCAAAGATATAAGATCTAGATAAAAACAAACTAATATTACATTACCAACACAAACCTGCACTAGGTGCGGTTCAACGGTTCGACTATGCAGGCTTTGAACTCGCGACCTTTTGATCCAATCAACACTATCCCAGTTTCACCACAAGTACACAAGTCACAAAGTAGGTACTATGTAAATAAGTTGATATAGTTTGCATGCAAATCTATGACGTTGGTTGTCATAGCTCGCTTCATAAAGAGTGGTTAATAATGATGGAAGCGACAGCGAAAAAAAACTTCACGTTTCGTATTTTTATCTGAACTTTGTTGATAATTATCGACTACAATTATCGATTATAATCGACTTCCGCGTTGATTAAAAGTTCAATAAAAAAAAATGTTTTTACCCACGCTTGGTACGTGGGCCTTATATGTATACCTCGCCCTAAGATGGAAGGACTGGCGTCGAAAAAATGAACTGTGTCTTTAGGATAGGATGAAGTTCTAAAGACCAATAAACATTACTTCCGTATCAACCAATTCGCTCAGTCTTATCAGCCTATTTCCTATTGTATCAAAAGGTTAAAGACGGACCCCGATATTTAATTAACTGTTGATGTGTTCGTCTTGACGTATCAAAATCAAAATCAAAAGTAATTTATTCAAACTAGGCTGAGAGCCAGCACTTTTTGAACGTCAAAGTTCTACATAAAGACAGTCCCCCAAAAACACCCGCCCGTCACCACTTCCTAGTGTTTTAGCTGTGAAGAAGAAGTGGCCAACAAACTCCCCAGCAACACATCTGTCTCTCGAACACTCACTGTGTAACATAATTATTCATCTACAAAAGCACTCCTCATTATTTTGATCCTGTTTGTCCAATTTAGCCTTAAAAAGTGAAAAAAGGGGAGTGTTATTATCATAAATCAGCACAAATGGGCTGATATGATAACAACACACCTCTTATTCAGTCAGGGTTTTAGAATAGGTAAGTCTCAGTCGCTACCGCTTATCCTTTAAACCAATCTCCCGCCCGACCTTCGCCCGCACTTCGGGTCGGTGGGTCGCGCGTTTTCCTCCCGCGCGTATCAATAAAACCTATACCTGTTATGGTTCACGGACATTCGTGATGCCGTGCTCACTGCTTAGGAGGCCCTATTTAACACGACGGGTCTGCCAACATCACGTTTTTATCATTGTGCGTAGTTAGTAGGTACCTAAGAGATATCATTAAATGCTTTGTCTTGATGGTGTTTCATTATACAGCTGTCAGATTTTGACGAGTTACTGTTCCTCCGTTTCCTTGTGTAAGAAAATGGTTTGGTGTATTGTAAGTAAGTTCTTGGTATTTGGTGATAATCTCGAACTAATTTTTTCAATTAAAAACACTAAAGAGGCAATGTTCTTACTTCTTGTACGAGTATATTTGAGAGACCCTAGGGTTAAAGATAGCAGAAAAGCTATAAACCCTGAAAACGTAAAAGAATATTCATTTAGCAAAAAAAAAATGTTTTAGGTACTTTAATTTTTCATTTCAAGTAAAACTTCACCATGAGAGACGTTTTCATTTATCTTTTTTTTAACATTTATTTATTTACAACAGCTTAAACTATCATTACAGGGTTTACCCAAATGCGACAGTTAAGAACTTAAACTAATAACCTAAACTATATACTTTATATTCATAAGTAACAAAAAAAAAAACGAGGAGCTGGTGGCTAAAGTAATAACAGACGCACGGGTCGATCCATCAGGTAAAGCAACGCTTGCCGGGGTTGGTCTATGGACGGGTGACTGTCTTTACATACCGAGACTCCTCCGTGCCTCGGAAAGCACGTTAAGCCGTTGGTCCCGGCTGTCAATTGTGGATTTTTAACAGTCGTTACGGGTCGTCAGAAGCCCGAAAGTCTGACAACCAGTCTTACCAAGAGGTATCGTGTTACCCAGTAACTGGGTTGTGGAGGTCAGATAGGCAGTCGCTCCATGTAAAATACTGGTATTTAGCTGCATCCGGTTAGACTGGCCGACTCCAAGATAGTTGGGCAAAGGCGCGGGCAGATTGATATTCAAAGGTAAATAAAATATCTAAAATGAAAATAGCTTCAAATATTGAATTGCAAAAAAACTCGTATTTGTTTGCAGTTATTGTAGTTTTATCAGTTAACAAGTACTAACCGTTTCAGTGAAATAGTCCTTGTAAAAACAATTTCACGAGAGGTTAGAGGAAAATGTAGGGCATTGTCCTTTGTAGTGGCTCCTATAAATACTTTGCAGCTTATCATCTGGTAGTAAATAGCTCATGATGGACGTTTGTTAGTGGTTTCATGTTGAATTGCCACAGTCCAAGTAATACAGTAAACTTACAAAGAAAATAAATGTGTTTTATTTAATACTAGCGCTTCGCCCGCGGCTTCGCTCCTGTGACCTATCCCGCAGGAACTGTTATTTTCCCGGGATAAAAAGTATCTATGTTACTTGCTGATAATTTAGCTATCTATTGGTGAAAAAATGGTTAAAATCGGTCCAGTAGTTTCGGAGCTTATTCGGTACACACGAACAAATAAACAAAAAAATCTTTTCTCTTTATAATTAATATTAGTATATATTTATTTCCATTTATTGAGCATGTAAAAACAGTAGAAGAAAAAGTTAAAAAGAACTTCTATGCCTTGACGAGGATATCCAAGACTACTTGGGGCGTATGATTCCTAACGTTAAAAACGATCTATGGGGCTACTTACCTGGGTTGTATGTGCTACGGGGCACCTGTTTGGGCTGATAGGGCAACCATTGGGGCGGTACGACGTAAATTGCTACAAAGCCAACGTTTAGCTTTGATTTTCCTATGTAAAGCGTATAGGTCAGTTAGCACTGAAGCCTTACCGGTACTTGCAGGTGTACTTCCAGTCGATCTTGAGGTGCAGCGACGTGCTGCAATGTACTTCTAGTTGTAATGTAATTCTGCACGAAAGACTACGGACCCAGACTGTTTACCTCAACTCGATCATGCCAAGATTTCTAGATTACTTAAACCTCCAACTGACGTTTGGGAGGACCTTTTATCCGAATGGGAATGTAGGTGGGAAAGTTCCATCAAAGGCAGACACCTCCACCAGTTCTTCCCATCGGTTTGCGAGTGGCTGGATAGGACATGGCTGGATTGGTGGTTGCCATGACCTGTGAGAAATTGGGCAACACAGTGGTGTTGCCCAATTTCTCACAGGTCATGGCAACTTTTAGGGTAAATTATTTTCCTTCAAGCTTGTTGCCTTGCCTTTATGTCAATGTTCTATACCTGATTGCGAATACGTACAATCCGCACATCATATTCTATAGGAGTGAACTCTTTGGCAAATTGAACGCAATATTATGTTGGATAGTATTCAGCCTACGTCTGGAGTTGTCTATTACACGGACCTTGTGGAAACTAGAACGAATTTGCGTGCGTTCAAACGTTTTTGCCATACCTATTATTGGAATCAAATGAAACAGCACACAATTTTAGGAGCCATTAATATTAGTGTTTTTAACTAGTGGTGCTTGGCAATTGACCTTACCCTAGTTGTAAATACCCCCTTTGTGCCTAATGGTCTAGCTTTGTTATGTCTCCCACTTGATTAGAAGGGAAGTGGAAATTATGTTTTCTTACTCCTCCGCTATCTTTTCTGATTAATTTCGTTGCGGGACCCAAGACAGTTTAATGGTTTCTCTGAGACTCGTCGAGTTTCATTGCCTCGGCGTTTTTTCTGGTGGTCGCCGCTGTTGATTCTGGCTTACAGAAGTTACAGTGGTTTGGGAATAGTGTGGCTGGCTTGACCCAAATAAAAATAAAAATAGTATAACATAGAAAGGTAAAAGAAAATTTATTTAAATAATTAGTCGTTCACTTACATTGTCACATTAAAATGATATGACTTATTTCTAGGTAAATTGCGACATCATCACATCAAACCCGCAAAACCTAAGTGAGAATTTGTCAAGTTAGTTTTTGTAGGCCACATGGCTGGTAGCTTGTGAAAATAAGGCACGAACTCTTTTTAATCTTAAAAAGTCCCAATTATCGATAGCCTCACGTTTTTTACCAAGATCTACAGTAGTCTAGTTTCGTACCTCCTTACCATAGTTTGCAAATATACTCGTAACACTAAACTTCTGACTAACTTTGCTGACGGTACGTTACCGCACACCGTACAGTGCAAGGTTGCAACACTCATGTTCGACACGTAATGCTTCTACATAGTTTCAGTTCATTGTTTATGTTGTATATACGTGTTTATGTACTTGTTTTGTCGATAAGATCAACGCAAAACACAGAGCAAAACTGACTAAGTTATCTAGTTGGCTAAAGCTGGTCTAAAGCTGGGCCGAATATAGATTGTGGATTTTTATCCACAACTGATTATCCCTTATATGTTGATTCTAAATTATCAATATTATCAATCCTATTCTTGCCTTCAAGATTACACAAACATGATTGGCCAACACGTTGTAACTAATGTTTGTCTGGTTTATGGCGTATGTTTATGAAAAACTTCACCTTTTTATTAGTATTTTGTACAGTCTATTTTCTACACGTAAACTTTCAGTAGTGAACGAACCGTTAAACAGTAGCAAAATTCACTCTTACAGAGGGGATGCTGTGTCCCAGCTGTGGGAATATTATACGCTGATTATGCTTATGTGTAACCTGACCGTAATTGAACTACTGTATCACTATTTACAGTGGCTGTTACCGGTCGCCGCCCGTTGCAAGGTCGCAAACACTCATGTTTGACTCGCAATGCATCTAGTTTCTCAGCATTGTTTGTATATAAGCATGTATATTATGTACAAAAGTGTATGACAATGTTTTTATTATAATATGTAAGTAATGTAAGTTTACTGACGTTATTTCAGGTGTTATTGAGGATAAACTGTTCTTATAACTGCTGTTAACGTTGCATTGATTACAGCATTAAATTTTTATGTTTGTAGTTTACCTGCCCTTAAACTTGTTTGTCCCTTTGACGTACCTAGGTTGATTAGAATTTTAGTATTTTTATTAGAAACAGACTTGTTTACTGCGTCAATTTGTATGTCAAAGTTCCTCTGTATATTTTTTTTCAAACACTAAAATGTCAATTGTCTATTAAGGTAGAGAGAAGTGGAAGGAGAGCGGGAAGGCCTTTGCTCTACAGTGGGAAAATAGAGGACATTTATTATAATTATTATTTATTCGCATTGCTGATATAAAATTGGAAATTCAAAGACTTTGATAGCAGTTACGTCGGCTGCAGTCTCCAAAACCCGTCACTTTCGACCGAAACCGAAGAATATCACATAACAGCATACAAACAAAGCCACGATGCCAATAAACAACCCACTTTCAAGGAGCTGGTGCCCCCTGGACCCCAGACCCGCAAAGCTGTACAATACGTTAGTCTGACGTTTCCGTCGCCATGGCCTCACGCACCCCGCCTGACCTGGGGTATACTAGGTGATATAATGCAATAAACTTGTGTTAATTTAATTTACTGAGTAGGTTGTTACTTAGATTTTGGTAAGACAGAGTAGAAGATCTGCTATTTCATAACTTGTGTTCTATGGAAACTAAACTACAACTAGTGTTTCAACAAACACTAAAGGAGACATGATGAGTTCGCATGAAAAATCTGTCACATCCAATTTTTTGCGAATGTACTGGACCGATTTTTTTTTTTTTTTTGTGGGTGGGAAATCATCCTATGACTTCTTCCGCTCTAGGGTGGAGCGGAAGGGTGTGTCAGACTCTTACTGACTAAAACCCACCCCTGTTCCTCCCTGCCTCGAGTGCCCGGGGGCGAGGTAACTCTTTCGAATTTATCCTCCACCCCCGGGCAAGCATCGGCCGTGGCAGGCCCCTTCCCTTGGCTGACAACTCTTTGAGGCGCGCGTGGAACACTACGCGCCGTCGACTCTCGGGCCTGGTGCTGATCGGACGGCGAGTTACCCACTACTCGCCGTCCGCAGGCCCGGACCGATTGAGTTGAAATTTAGTACCCACATGAATATCTGTGACCCGAGCACGTATTAAGTGTAACCTAAATAAATGAATTTGTATTACAGGGGTTACTTTTGGGGTGCAACGCGGTAAAATAAAAAAATAATGTTTTTCAAACTATACCGTGCAATATCAATTAAAGGGCTTATCGTGAGAACATCGAATGGATTTTTTTATGATTTTTAAATAAATACTTAGTTTCAAAGTTTTTTAAGAAAATACATGAAAATTGACCAGTACCCCGTATCTCTATTAAAACAAAAAACAAACAGGAAATATAGGTTTAGAAAACATAGGAAAGTCTATGAGTTTTTCAAACATTAAAAAAATATTATTCGTTTGGAACCCTTTGCGCGCTATATATCCTCTGTGATGATTAATTAACAGTTTTATTTGAACAAGTGATTTTTGTAATTCGAAAATTTAAGAAACAACATACCTTAAATTATTATTTCATAAAAAAATGCGTTTTTTGTGAACTCGCGGCAAAATTGAACCAACAAGAGTGTGTAGTCAGTGCTATCTAGTCAAATTCTCAAATTATCGTAAAGCTCTCAACATCATTTTAATTGTTTGCTAAACAAATTCCATTAATGTAGCTGATGGAGCGCTTCCTTCGCCATTAGCTTATGCTGTGAACCTAGGCTTGACCCAAAGGTCTGTAAAGTCAATGTGATGCAATGAACAACAGTTAATTGATCGCATGTATTAATTCTAACGGGTAATTATTGTCATTAGAATGCGTATGGAACATTTACCATCTAAGGCAGTTGTCCCCCCGCCGCCGGCGAGGAAGCGACTAACTCTCGGCTATTTTGGCGCTCAAGAAACGTACATTAGATATACATTCCGTGTAAACAAAAGAGATGCATATATTAATAATTGATTTCTGACGGTTCACCACTGCTCGCCAACTCGTTTTTATTACCCGCTACTCGCTGATCGCCGGCTGTGGGACAAGTGCCTAAGTTCTGTTGTAGAGACAAGTAGTAAAGTATCGGTTGATCCAACTCCTTCTCGGATGATGATTGTTGTTTAGAAAATCATTTAGCATATTATTATTTCAATTTATGGTCGCTTAAGTTCTAACCTCGCGTTAGTCATTTTTTTTGACAAAATTCGTTAATATGACATTCGATAGGAAATCAAACGACTACGCCGCGTTTGACAAACCAAACACTAACATTTGAACCAATAGTGACGCGCAGTTTATCGCCAAAAACAATGCATATGTGATGTGTATTTATTTGTATATACCTATTATGTATTTAGTACAAAACAAAAACTACAGCAAAACCTCGTAACTCAGTTTTCTTGCCATAGCAACAGCGCGTTACTCATTTTTTAGGGTTCCGTACCCGAAAGGTCCAAACGGAGTCCTATTGCTGTCACTCACGTGTCCGTCTGTCTGTCTGTCCGTCGTCTGTCATACAGGTTTTACAGCAAAACGGTCGAGCTACAGTCTTCAAATGTTTACAGTTGCAGTTACACAAATGGAACCATAATGTGCGAAGTTCCGACATGCAACTGGCCGGTTTTTTCAAAAACCTGAGTTACGTTATGTGCTGCTTTTTTTTTTTTTGTGGGGTGGGAAATCATGCAATGACTTCTCCCGCTCTGGGTGGAGCGGGAGAGCGTGTCAGACTCTTACTGACTAAAACCCACCCCTGTTCCTTCCCTGCCTGAGTGCCCAGGGGTGCGGTAACTCATTTTCAGAATTTATCCGCTACCCCTAGGCATGCAGGCACCGGCCACGATGGGCCGCATCAATGGTGCTGCTAAACTGTTAATTTGCTCTCCAAAAAGTTCTCAATTTTGACTGACGTGGTGTTTGAACTTAAGCTGCGATGTTCATCTATATATTATGTGGAATTTATGAACGCTGACTTATACACCGCTCGCGGGGCGGAATAGTCATTATTATCATAGGAGCTGAAAGACGTCCACTGCTGGATATATCCTTCCCCAAACGTCACCACATCGTTCTCGTTAGCAGCGGTTTTCCCCGACCTTTACCAGGTCATCATGTGACGTAATACAGCAATAAAAAACTTTTTTACAAAAAAAATAGAAACGACTTCAAAAAAAAAAAGTACAAAATAACTTTAATTTCGGAAATCGGTGTTTCTGGTTTTGTTTCTTCGTTTTTTGACGTGGTTTTTTTGTAAAAAAAAGTTTTTTATTTTTCACTTATTAGTTGTGATTCCCCATGAAATTGTAACAATTCATATTTATGCGGTAGCAGCAATCGCGGTTAGTTTACTGTCATTTTTTGAAGAGTTCCGTTGTCTGTCTCCGAAACTCATCATCAGATCTATATGAAATTTAGATGGGACCATTTCGGAATAAACCATTTAAAAAAAAAAAAAATTGTAAATCCATCCTTAAAGGACGAAGTTAGGCCCGAACATAAATAAAAAAAAAAAAGCCGAATTGATAACCTCCTCCTTTTTGAAGTCGTTTAAAAAAAATATGATATATGGCATAGAAATGTATAGCTGAGGAATAATGTCTACTGGAAGTTTTCTTCATGGCCATGCCGTGATAAACATAGTTCATCAATATGCATCCTTTTTTTTTTGGATGGGAAAGCATCAAATAACTTCTCCCGCTCTGGGTGGAGCGGGAGGGCGTGTCAGACTCTTACTGACTAAAAACCACCCCCGTTCCTTCAGTTGCCTGTGCCAGGGCAAGGTGACTCTTCGAAACACACCCGCGACCCCAGCAGGTCAATAAGCATCCTAAAACGGTGGTAATTCCAAACTGAGTGCAACAATACATATAATCTGATGAAGTGTTTCCGTCGCGGTGCCCTCAGCACCTCCTGACTCCTGACCCTGGGATCGGAGAAGGTGATATGGCGCAATAAACATGTACGCGTTAATTTCTGTCGGCTGCTATTTCAATGTAGATGTTGTTGGAGTGTAATCTGATACTTTGCTGTTGGTAAAAGGTGGTGTTACTATCTCTCTTTTCGGGATCAGTAAAAATTCTCTAGCATGTGAAAACTTAGTTGTTAGCAAGTGTGGTTTTGACATGGGTCAATCTGTAGGTGAAAATTTTGTAGCCTGTGAAAACTTAGTTTAGTGAGTGTGTTTTTCACATTTGTTAATCTGTAGGTGAAAATTCTCTAGCCTGTGAAAACTTAGTTTAGTGAGTGTGGTTATCACATTGGTTAATCTGTATGTGAAAATTCTTTAACCTGTGAAAACTTAGTTTAGTGAGTGTGGTTTTCACATTGGTCAATCTGTAGGTGAAAATTCTCTGGCCTGTGAAAACTTAGTTTAGTGAGTGTGGTTTTCACGTTGTTCAATCTGTAGGTGAAAATTCTCTAGCCCTGTGAAAACTTACTTGTTGGCGAGTGTGGTTTTTATATTGGTCTATCTGTAGGTGAAAATTGTCTAGCCCTGTGAAAACTTACTTGTTAGCGAATGTGGTTTTTATATTGGTCTATCTGTAGATGAAAATTTTCTAGCCCTGTGAAAACTTAGTTGTTAGCGAGTGTGGTTTCGACATGGGTCAATCTGTAGATGAAAATTCTCTAGCCTGTGAAAACTTAGTTTAGTGAGTGTGGTTTTCACATTTGTTAATCTGTAGGTGAAAATTCTCTAGCCTGTAAAAACTTAGTTTAGTGAGTGTGGTTATCACATTGGTTAATCTGTAGGTGAAAATTCTTTAACCTGTGAAAACTTAGTTTAGTGAGTGTGGTTTTCACATTGGTCAATCTGTAGGTGAAAATTCTCTAGCCTGTGAAAACTTAGTTTAGTGAGTGTGGTTTTCACATTGGTCAATCTAGGTGAAAATTTTCTAGTCTGTGAAAACTTAGTTTGGTGAGTATGGTTTTCACATTGGTCAATCTGTAGGTGAAAATTCTCTAGCCTGTGAAAACTTAGTTTAGTGAGTGTGGTTTTCACATTGGTCAATCTAGGTGAAAATTCTCTAGCCTGTAAAAACTTAGTTTAGTGAGTGTGGTTACCACATTGTTTAATCTGTAAGTAAAAATTCTTAAACCTGTGAAAACTTAGTTTAGTGAGTGTGGTTTTTATATTGGTCAAACTGTAGGTGAAAATTCTCTAGCCTGTGAAAACTTAGTTGTCAGCGAGTGTGGTTTTTATCTTGGTCAATTTGAAGGTGAAAATTCTTTAGCCCTGTGGTGAAAACTTAGTTGTTAGCGAGTGTGGTTTTTATATTGGTTAATCTGTAGGTCAAAATTCTCTAGCCCTGTGAAAACTTACTTGTTAGCCAGTGTGGTTTTTATATTGGTCAATCTGTAAGTGAATTTTCTCTAGCCCTGTGAAAACTTACTTGTTAGCGAGAATGGTTTTCACATTTGTCAATCTCTAGGTGAAAAGGAGAGCGCTTTGAGAATAGTGTGGCCCAGTGGTAATAGCCGCAACCTAGGAGTTATAGGTCGTGGCTTCGAACCCAGCCAGGCATTTACTTTGTGTAAATTATATCATCATCATTGTTCTCAAAACGGTGAAGGAAAACATCGTGAGGAAACCAAAAATTTGAAGGTATTGGCATCTATCAATCCGCTTTCGCTGGAGATGCGCAAGCAGTGGGGGCTGATGCGCAACCAACCTGACACAATAAATATAATACCAATTGGGGCGAGGGCTGACCGTACTGGTGCAAGCCTTAGCGATAGGGGTAGGAGTGGGTTTTCGAGTAAGTGTGTCGAAAATATACATACATAATTATTGTTTAGCCCCAGAAATATGCGATGAATCAACCAATGTCGTGATGACATCATGACTGTGATTGAAACAACTTGATTCGAAACCAAACCTAGATTCTTCCAAAAATGGTTTCAAAACGTTTTATTTATTTTCTAGAAACACAGCGGTCGGTTTTCCGAGAGGTTGTCGTAAGCATAACATTGTTTCGAGCGAGAAATCTGAACTGAGCCAAAAGTGTCGCGTTTGCATGATAAAGGCAGCCGATTCACAATGGCGCCGCTAAAATGATGCACTGGGAATATCAAGTGTTATATAAAAAAAAATTAAAGACACCGCATTCATGTTTCTGAATACTGATGATGACTCATATAAACTACACAAACTATACAAAAAGTTTACTTTTTAAGTAAGGTTAAAAGAGCGTCAATATCTCTCTATTTTCCACGTTAATCGATGGATAGATCACCCACTAACTACAGCTAATCAATGTTTAGTTTTCTGTCAAATCAGCTACTATTTTGCCAAACCAAAGCAATCTCCGTTACTATAACCAGCGCGTCAAAAAGCAGCATCTTAACGCTCACGACCGCCGTGCGTCAAGTGTTCTTATTCATTGCGAAGGCTTTGTCTGTATGCTAATAGTGGATGGCCGGTCACCGGCGCGACCTGTCAGGATCGAAGGTCGAATGTAGGACGGAACGCGCCGACGATTCGCGAACAATTGTCGTTCGAACGTGATGATATGTGCATGGGAATTTGAGCCTTGTGGTGTAGGGTTGGGTTGGTAATCGACTTGTATAATGATGATGAATGTGTGAAGATCTGGGTATTTTAAAAGATAGGTAAACTTAACATATATATTCCCACTGCTAGGACTCTGACCTCCTCTCTAGGAGAGGGAATAAGCCGTTATCCAGCCCAGTGTGGGTCTGTAAAAAAATCTGTGTAAGAAATAAGTATAGTAGTGGCAATTAGATAATATCTATGGCAGACCTCAGCCCAAGGGTGCTATCATCCTTATGCCCTCATTTTAAGGGTCTACTACCGGCCAAGTGGCGCCCTCATTGAATAAACAATCGTAGCATCACCAAAAACGGCCGTTTCTGACACTTTTGCCTACTACTTTTGATACGAAACAATCTGAGACCTGTTTTAGCAACGTAAAAATATTTTGTCCTCTTTGTAAAAAACGTGACGTTGGATTCTTTATTATTTATTTTCTATGCTAAACTACGATTTTTTATTCAATGAAGGCGCCACTTGGCCGGTAGTAGGGCCTTAAGAGAGAAATTGTATAGGTTCAAAAATTTAAATCTCTATTACTAAACAGCTATTGACAGTTTAATAACAACTGTTCAATAATAACCTCATCAGCACTTTACCATGAAACATGAAAACAATAAACCGAAGTGTTTTCATGTCTAACCTACATAGCTGTGAGGAACAAAAGGCACCGGCCAGCATCGAACCTTGGCCCGACCTCCGCGCATCCTCGCTCCACATCACCATTGTTCGTTCCGGTTGTGTGTGGCTGTAGCTACTGCTTAATAATTAATAATTCATAATTAATAGCATCCTCACTTTAAGTTAAGTTATGTTTTCCTTTAAAGATTTTAACTGGTTTCGGTTTGTTAGGACTGAGGAATAATTTAAACGATATTGGTAAGATAGGATTTGAAAAACTTTGTTATTTACTTAACTTAGCCATTTATAGTTAAGCTAATTAGAGCGAACACTGATAAAATAAACTTTATTATGCACACAACAGAAAACACAGTTTTGAAAGGCTTTTGAATTAATTTGAATGTAGGTATCTTGTTATACAGCATGTAACAAAAACCCTGTCCGATCCAATAAAGGCGTATTCTTGGTTTAACATACGCACTAGAAAAAATAGTAAAAAAATGTAACTCAAACGAAAAGTTATTGATTTTTTATTTTTATAAAAAATGTGACACTAACTTTAACACTAAGTATGGCAAATTTTCATAAGTTGACAACACTCAACCGGCCGGCGAAATCATTTTATTTTTATCTATTTTTATTTCAAAACGTACCACCGCCCAGCACTAGCCGGGCTGTAGGCACAACTTCTCGGTTTGGCGGCACGCGACAAAGGGCGCATACATACCGTTTTGCTCATGCGGCTTTTTTCACACTAAACTGTAGGTGAACTTTGTCGAGCGATCAGTGTTGCCTTTGATAAGTTTTCCTATTTTTTTTTAATTAATTATTTTCATTGGGGAGAAATAATAATCTCATAACCATGAAATGGTTACGTATGTATGGGAGATAAAAAAAAAATGAGAAAGTTGTTCATATCGATGGGCAGATGCAGTTCTTTAAATATGATCACACCTTTCCGTTACACCCTGTATAAGGTTTTAGAGGAGTAATAAGAATTTAAACGTTTAGGCATTAAGTCCGCATATGTGCAAAATAATAAATAGATATATTTTTCGATGCATTTTTATACCCTATTGTATAAAAGTGCATAGCATCTTCTATCCACTCCCGAAAGTGATACCATGGGAAGTATATGAAAATGTCTTACCTATTTATACTAAACTCTCCGATCTTAAGCTATTAAGACACAAAAACGGGAACTTAAGGCTTGCTCTCAGGTTACACTCAGATAAAGCCGCGGGAGTCCAAGTTATGATGAGTGGCATACGTGGAAAACAGGGCTGTATTGAATGTGATGTGCATCTAGTAAGAACTTGTTCATATTTTTTCATACCTTCTGATTTTAATTATAAATAAAACGCATAAAACATGTAGATCCAAGAAAATCTTCTTCTGAATCTTTTGTTTATCAAAACTGACACTGGATTTTAATTATTGGAAAAACAGAACTTTTTGTTTCTTGGAAAACTATATTATAAAGCTACTTTCGTTTGCTTGAATAAATTAAAAAAATCAACATAAAAAATCAACATTCTTAAGTATAGCTTTCCAATATCCATGCCAATATGAAAAGTTTTCCACTTTTCCTGTCCACCCCTGCTAAACAGGCTCTTTCTAAACAATATCCTGCCACAACTGTCTAACGGTCTTCCTAATGAAACATAATAACTTCTGCTGCATAATTAATATCTATGCGAAATCCCGAGGTCAACGCATAATATTATAACTATGACATACACACCTTTAGCCCGATAATTGTGCATGACCGTGTCTTAGATCGGCACCCGTATATCTGTGACATGGATGAGATAGTAAACGAAATGCTAACACATTCGCTGGTGTAGTTGATACGTAAATCATGATAAGAGGTTCTAAAATCTGCTGTTTCAGTTCGTGAAAAAAAAGCAGTCAGTTTTCGGCAGAAATGACAAATTCACTTACAATTGCATGCCAATAGACATTATAAAAATAGCATACTTCCCGGTGGATGCCCAAAAGATACTGTGGAAAACTATAAACAATGTTGTGCTTTTGTTTACGAGTCTATCTTAGCAAATGTAATACACCCATGTTAACATGTCCATAGATAAGAAACAACTGCCGTTTAAAGACCACCGCGACATGTCAAAGGGCTTTCCGTTTAGCCTTAACAAACAAATGTATTTCTTTCATGTTAACATGCGCACAGAAAAGAAAATATCCCATCAAAAGACCACCACGACAAGAGTCGTGTCCACGTCTTCCGCTGTCGGCTGTCACCTACAAACGGAGTGCTTGTACTTACATACGAGTACGTCTATCGCACACGTTCCTCGCATTAGCATTCCATTTGTTCTCTCCTCCGTGTCTGCTAATTTAAATAAACTAAGAATATATTATATTATGACTGTAAACAAGCTATTAGTGGGATGCGTCTGTCTTTATACCTGTTTGACCTAGCACCTTGTAATTCTATTGGTACAAGAAAACAGCAGGTGTGTTTCCTTTGAATAAAATATTTAGCTAACTCACATGTACTGAGTTGTAAAACATGTGGAAATAATTTTAAAAAATAATTCAAAGCCAGGGGCATTGAAGTTATTACCGGTGTCTGTGTTTCCTGGTAGCAATAACCTGGGGATCTTGAAATCAAGAGTGAATTTGTTACTTCTAGGCAAGCGTGCTGTATCGTCTACCAAATCATCGCATACCATCAGGTGAGATAGTGGTTGAACGGAGGCATATACAGGGGGCTACGGAAATGGTGGTAGTGGATATTGCTTCTGCCGATAGAAATGAACAACAAGTCAATTAAATTGTACTTTCCGTACCAAGTTATCATCAGCTGATCAAAATTAGTACGGGAGGTTCAATTTTCTTTTTCAGACTTGGTTATGACCACCCATTTCCAATACAACCTGTATATGCTTGCGTTTGACCACTATCTCACCTGATAGTATGCGATGATTTGGTCGACGAAGGAGCACGCTTGCCTAGAAGTAACCGATTCACTCTTAAACTACTCTCAAAATATATATTTTCTAAAATCACGTACGATATTCATGCATCAATTACCACATAAAAGAAAAACAAAAATAACATAATTGTCTGACCTCCCAGACGATCATGTTATACCATGGATTGGCTTGTTAAACCATGTCTTAATTATGACTGTGAAACATACCAAAACGTTCCATTGTTGGCATCATAAGTTCTCTAATAAAAGTTCTATTGCGTGCGCATAGAAATCATTATAGATTTTGCGCCCAACAAAATATTTTTTTAAAGACATTTTAAGGGGAAGTTCGATTAACGACGTAACTTTGATGGACCATGTTAATTATCTAGGTCCCATCTATTATTAAGGCACTTAATTATGAATTTATGTAATAGACAAGAAAACTTATTGAACAAATAGGAATTTATATGACGTACGATTGGCTTGTGAATAAAAACAGGATAAAAATTAAACTAGCTAGTTCGAATTCTCGAAGATTACTACACAGCTTAAGCGTTGAGTATTATGAACTAGGTCCAAATAAAAAAATAGATTGATTGATGATAAAAATAAAAATTGCAAAACAAAATTACAGCACACGCTCCAAGTTTTTTGTATCTGCATACAACATCACCTTAACAAAAATGAACAATGATAACTTTCTTCAAATTAATGATAGACTACAAATATCATTATTAATTGGGTTAAGAAACATGATTAAAGTCGGAACGGTCATTTCGTACTTTAACCAGCATTAATCACTGTAATGACAGCTGTTTTGTCCGGTCAATGTGCGTAACGAACCGGGTATTACACAGAATACTTAATTAGGCGTAATGGTGTATAATAAAATGGTTATTTTTGATTCATGATGCCTTGGAGCCATGTTAGTGCTTGATTGATGTAAGATTTTTTTGTTTAGTGGTGGTATAAATGTTATGAAGTTATCTTATTCAAAAGAGAAAACTCTTAGGAGAGTAGTGTTTTTATTTTTTTATTTTTTTGCATAGATACATTATATCATATTTGAAAAAACCAAACAAAGAGTTTAGCACCCTCCTAAATTTCTCCTAAATTTCTAAAATTTCATTTTCATTATTTACTTCTATTAAATAAAGTATACCCAAACGGCCTTATGAATAGAAGCTCACTCGAGGTGGCGACCAGCCCTTAGACTATTATAATAACTAATTTGGCGGTTACTATTATAAATAGTATCTCTCAGCGTTTGGACATTTTTCCTGCTCTTTGGCGGAATTCCAGAGGGTGACAGTTAGTGTATTGTCTTCTTAGTAACTTGTGCCGGTACCCTGAGCCACTGCTTGGGACTGGTCAATCATCACTATAGGACTACTTTTATTACATTGGGTTTACCTGTAAAAATAATTGTATGTGTTGTATGTGTATAATTATGAATTAGTTAAAAATATTCTGCAAAACGGACATGAAAACTGGCACTCAAACTTTAAGAAAAGTGAATTATGATTTTATTTATATTACCTAACTTGGGCCTGATACCGGTAAATAGGCCGTCGGCCCAAACTAACGTTAGTATGCGTACGTTCTACTGATACTACTCATTCCCACAAATTTTGTTAATCAGAAAAAATAAGTAATGTACCGGCGGGCTCTATAGAATTTTACTCTATAATAGTTGGTCGAGCCCAACTAAATTAGAATCGGGACAGATTTTTTTCATTGATTGACAGTTTCAAACAAAGTTTTTTTTTGTTGGGGCTGGGAAATCATCCATTGACTTCCGCTCTGGGCGAAGCGGGAGGGCGTGCCAGACTTTTACTGACTAAAACCCACCCCTGTACCTTTTTTGCCTGAGTGCCCAGGGGCGCGGTAATTCTGTTTCGAATTTAAACAAGTTACTTAAAATGTTTCAATAATATAAGCATTGATAACATCATTGTCAACTTTTCAAGTTACTAATCATTTCATTTTTTTTATTATTTTCAATTGAGTAATTGACAGCAAGACTTTGACACCTTGCAAATGCATGAAACAGCTAAAAGCAACATAACAAATGATGGGTCCACCGCTCAACAGCCTCACACAACTTTCAACGCTGAATAAATTAAGGAAATTGTTTATTAATTATTCATAAACTAGTTAGTTATGTTCTTCCGTGGCAATGCTAATATCTCAGTGATAGGTAACTTCTTCAATATAAATCACCACGTAGTTTGATTTGCGATTTAATCCACGTGAAATAAAATGATAAGTAAAACATTTTAACCCGACTACCTCAGAAGGATGCTAATGTTTTTCGAGAGTATGTATGTATGAAGGTACGTCTAATTCTTTGGCACTGTAGTATAAACGGCTGAATAGATTTTAACAAATGAGGTATTAATAAATTGGTCATAACCGCCAAAGTGACCTAAGCTTTAATATGAATCTTGAAAAAAAAAAAAGGGGGGACCGCCATGAGGTAGTTGTCATATTTTATTATGACGTGGTCACGAGGGATATTTATTTAAAAGAGCTCGAAGAAACAATTCCAAAAATATAACTCCCTAAAATGTCATCAAATCTATTTTTTTTTTGTAGTCTTGTGGAAATGAAATAATTTTCATCTCAGACCAAAATTTCTCCCATCTCGCTTCCTCCCAAAAATTCTTCGTCTCTATTGGTTTCCATTATCTTCGCTTTTTTTTATTATATTTAATTTTCAGTCTGTTACTGTAAGTCTTCATTAATACCAATTAATAATCAATTCTTAGCCCATGCCACTTTCTATTATATCTGGTCGACTGATGCTGATAATCGACTTGACAAGCAGTTCATGGTATGCTGGCTATCTTCCTGGTACCTATAACCTCTCGAACTTGTATCAGGGTGGTCTAAGATGTTCTCTTTAACCAGGAAACTACTCTGTTTAAACAATTAATATTCTCTGGATTATTGAGTAAGTAAGGTCAGGAATGCTAAACTTTTTGCGCGTTTACTACAAAGTTGACGTAATTAGTATTTAGAGAGCTAGGCTTATATTAATTATTTAGGCTTCAGATTAATTCTTCAACCAGACATACTGAAAAGAACAGATTTCCTGTTTTCCTTATTGTTTCAAATCCTACTCAATATTAAAAATGCGAAAGGATGGATAGATGTTTGTTACTCAATCCAAACAAGGATCTGGATGAAATTTGGCACAGAGATAGATCTAGAACTTTTAAACGTAACAGATAAATACACTTTCAGGTTTATTATAAGTATCGATGAGCACCCTAGTCATAAACACACCAACAATATCAGCACACCCGCTGACACAAAACTGTTGGCCACTCCTCACATCTCGTTACTCCATCAGACACACGTGCGGAGCAGATCGCGACCACCTGCGGGCTGACCCCCTTTGATATCGCCGGTATTACCTTCGACCCGGCCATTAATCTAGCTACAACCTTTAATGAATTGCCCGCCGACTATGTTACGAATGCGATTAGCGTGTTCTGAGACCACCACTGAAGGTACTTGGTGGATTGTGAAAAGACTGTTAGTGTATTTATGAACAAACACAATTACAATATACAAAAATCTCCATAAATAATGATATCAAAGTATAAAATAACATACGTGGGTGTAGTCCACATCTTAAATAGAAAAAAAGGACCACTTGCACTGGTGTAAAAATGAAATTATAAGATATAAAACATAAATTAGCAGTATAAAATCGAGTCTTAATTTTTTTTTAAATAAATCAAATTTTAAAACATTAATTCAAATTACTCAATTAATTTATTTATTTATTTAACAATTTATGTACACACAGAACTGACAAGAAAGAAACAGAAAAGGCCCATCGCGTATCTATAAAATAAGTAAAACAAATAGTAATAATAATAAGACAGATATGAAAAACTGAAATTGAATATAGTACATTTATTAAAAAAAGATAATATTAAAGTGCTCTTCCCCTTTCCTACTTTTAAATTTTGCTCCAGGGTCCATAATTGTTTCAGTAAATATACAAAAAAATTACCATCTCTATGTACATTATGGATGCAATAAAGAATTTGAATTTGAATTTAAGGTAACGCAACAATAGGTTCTTAATTGTGTCTGCTAATGAGGGGCTTAAATACTACAAACTTTAATTCTAATTCCAAAAAAAAAATTGAGGTTGGTTGGTTGGTTGGGTTGGGTTGGTTGGGGTTTGATTGGTTGGTGGTTGGTTAGTTTTTTGAAGGTTTGGTGATGAAAAGTGTTCGGTAATAAAAGCTCGTCTTAGCTTCGATGGTGTGAGTTGCAGTTTACCTCATAAGTGTCTTAGATACTTTACCCCAGCAGATACTTTAAATAAGCGATAGCCATTTTCAAAATCTTAAGTTATTTACACATGTGACATTTCGGTAGCACTTGTCATCAACTTCCTAGATTTTTCGACAACCCTTTTAACGATGAAAAAATGTCTCTTTATCTAGAGCCAAGTATTATTAGCTTTGATGATGAGATTTGCAGCCTGTTTAAACAACAACAGCAGCAAAAAATAACAACAGCTAACAAGAAAGTTTGCAATTTTTAATTGGCTTATCAACAATTTTCAATACTCTATCGAGAAGCGTGGTGATCAGCCTTGTACCTACTGGAAACTGGACAATCGTGAGTTAAACTAAAATTGAAACTTCTCGTAAATCATATTTAGACAAGATCTCATTCAATTCAGCTGTCAGCTGTTCTGGTTCAGCGGTGTTCTAAGTAGATAGCCGTCAAATGTAACCTTTGTCATTTCATTTGAAAATGCAAGTTATTCTAGTGATTAAGGAGATAACGGGACTCACTGTGACTACTGGCCTGATAAGAGCCGAAGACAGAGTGGCCTGGAAGCAGCTCGGTGAATCCGTCAAAGCTTTACAGGACGGGTACCACCTTCAGCCATGAAGAAAACAAATTCGGTGAAGATAGTATGAGAGTTTGCACCAAGCCACCAATTATAACTTTCATTAGATCGTAAAGTGTAAAACATCGTGCCCTAATTTCACTATAACATTCATTTCCATCTTGACCAGGTGAGAAACTACGCCCCCCCACTTCCCCTCTTGTTACCCAGGGGGGTAATGAAATACAAAGTCAAGGATTCTAACAACCTGCGATAGTTATAGTAGCGACCACTTGTGAGGGCCCGTAGTGATGCGACATATGCAAATACACGAATATATTAGTCGATGGCTCAGATTAAATCGAATTCTTTTTCTTTTTTTGTGTTTACGATTTTAAAAGAAAATAAATTCGAATAACGATGTTATCTTCTAATTCGTTGTATAAATAATCGGAATAATCCGTGTGCTTATGGTGATAGATTTTTATTAGTTTTCAAATATATAAATCACGTGAATTAGGAGATTTATTTCTATAATTATTCAAGATTAAAATAAAGAAGTTTGTTTTCTAAATAGTTTAATGTTTTTGAATCGAACTATGGTATTAATCATTGTAAAAAACACAGGTCATTATAATCTCTAAATAAATACCTAACGAAATTCCGATATTTTTTTTGCAAAAATATGTTAATAGCTCTATGTAGTGCGTTAACTTTCTTAAGGCATGGTTATTGACTAAGTTACAACACGCAGAATTAATAATAGCTAGATATCTGAACTAATAGGTATAAAACATCCAAATACTTCAGCATCTTATTAAAATCAATTTGGCACTTAAATTGTTTATGAGATGCAAAATGCTTCTTACTACTTCCAAAGAGACTCATCATCTCTATATTCTTTGAGTAAACCTGTTCACTGGAAAAAAATAATCGATATTTTTAAATACACCGCATCCCATCCCTACAGATCTTAATGTTAGTCGAACCTACCGCGCTGGAGGTCTCATTCATAAATCTAGTCGGCCAGGAACAACACCGTTACATCCCTAGCAGATATCGACTGTCGACCGACTGATTTAGTCGTGAGCTCTACTTGCATTTATACCTGTTACATTATTTAAGAGGTTACGGAAATATATTTGCGTAGACTATCTTTACAATGTTACTTATTTATTACCTGTAGATACTTTTTGATATTGTTTAGTGATCTTAGTTTAAAGTAAGAAAGTTTACTTTGCTTTTTGACTTTTATAACTAATTCAAGGAGATCCCTTGGAAGTTGGAAGGCCTTTCACAAGGTGGACCAATGACCTGGTGAGGTTTGCGGGTTGCCGATGGATGAGACGCACAGGACCGGTCATTGTGGCGACACTTGGAAGAGGTCTATGTCCAGCAGTGGATGTCTTTCGGCTGAAATGATGATGATGATGACAAGACATTTTGGTGGAGATAGACTAGTTTCCCAAAAAAATCGAATTCGTCCGTCAGTTAAGATAACATAAGAACCAACAAATATTGGACAGGCATTTTTCTTTTGTCACGTAAACTAAAAATGAGGACGATACTATGCATTGGAATTTCGCGTCACGTCACATCTCGATACAGTTTCTACCGTTTAGTGACGTAACAAGCCCCCACTCCTAAACTTTGATGCGTTTTATCTTTGTTGTTTTTACTTACGGTACTAAATAGAATTATTATTTATATACCCAGGTAACATCTTTACTGTCAATCCTATGATCTAGAATAGAGCCTATGATCTTTTAAGGCGTATATATCCGCCAAGTGGCGCCCTCATTGAATAAAAAATCGTAGCAAAGCGTAGAACCTGTTCCGTTTTTGGTACTTTTGCCTACTACTTTGGATACGAAACATTTTGAGTATTGTTTTAACCACGTAAAAATACCTTAACCTCTTTGTAATAAACGCAACATAGGATTCTAAGATCTTTATTTTCTATGCTAAGATACGAATTTTTATTCAATGAGGGCGCCACTTGGTAGAGGTAGGCCATTTTCCTGTCATGCGTATTTTTGCCCGCGCGCAGGTGATAGCACGGTCCTGGCCGCACGCAGGACAAACATTTCGTTCGCCGCTGCAGTGTCGTGCGTGTCGCCAGTGACTCAACTCGTGCAGAGAGATGAAGGTTGCGTACTGTACTGTGACCATGCCTGGGACTAGCACGACAGTAAAAACTACACTGGGGCGGAAGAAGAACATGGCGCCCGCATGCTAGTGGCACCGGCGCGGGGACGCGTCCGCAGCTAATCCGTGTTCCGCGCGCGTGCTGCCCGCGTGATAGGAAAACCATATAATAATATGAAATGATATGCCAGTAGCCCGCATGCGGACCAGATTCGTATGAGGGCGCCTAACCGCATGACAGCAAAAGGGCTCTTATGTAAGGCTTCATTCGGAAATCTTTAACAGTTCACACATAAACCTAGACAGGTAGGTACATCAAATCGTTGTTGAACCGACAGGTGGCTTTCTTCCACTACTGGGTAGTGGGAGTTATTTTCTCAGAATTGTAAATAAATTTTATTATTGCAGTTTTATACTTAAGCGTTTATTTATTTATATTAAACCAATCTGTAAGTTTTATAATGGCCATTAACAGATTAAAGGTGAATTTATTGAAGTGCTCTGAAATATTTCAGGTTTACTAATTTCCAGTGGCAAGTTTAAAGTCAAATAATATGATTTATTTTATGGTATGACGTCAGCGGTAATGGTGATAAATATAGCTAAGATGAAATTTATTTTTCATTTCCCCAAAGCTCCATATTTCTTTTTAAGCGTTTTTTATAGGTTTTTTTGGTCATATTGACTTTTGCTGAACCAGACGAAGACCATTTCACCTAAGATGTTATGAGTCATGTGATCTAGCCTTTTTCCAAAATCTATCAAAAAATATATTTTGACATTAAAAAAGATGTGGGACAGTATTGTCGATCCAGTATAATGTACAAACCATCCATTTGTCATCACTCTACCATCATTACCAACAATTACCTTTTTATCACGTATTGACATCCCATAAACATATTGAAAAATTATGATTTGTTCGCAACCCCGTACGCGAGAGACTCGCACTTGGCCGGTATTTATTCGTCAAACTTCAACAACGATGTTAACGTAACAATCAACAAAATAGATGAACACATGTGGATATAAAGTCAACAAAATCTCAGTAATCCTCAACGTCTACTCGGACTCTGAATAGATGTTCTAGCACAATTTTAAAAATTATGGGCATCACGAGACGAACTAGATACTCGTAGCTTCAAGAGGAATTGGACCACAATAGCAAACAGCAAAAAGATGATCATGATGACCAAGCAGCTGTAAGAAGTGATAAGGAGGAAGGTCTTTGACCAGCTGTGGGACAGTATGGTCTGAACCAATGTAATGTACCTACAAGCTACAATCATCACCAATATACCATTAATCCGCATTTCTTTTTTGCATTTTTGTTCGTCGAATTTCAACAACTATGTTTACGTAACTATCAACAAAATAGATGAACACATGTGAATATAGAGGGGCTCTCGATAAAGACAGAAAGTACAGTGGCGGCGGTGGATAATTGGCACCGAAAATGTCTATAATCCTCAACATCTAATTAAAATTTAGGGCTCTGAATAGGAGTTAATTTTACAACATCACAGCATCACGAGACGTACTAGTTAACTTCAAGAGGATTTCATCAGCAAACAGCCGTGAGAAGCGAAAAGAGTGGAGGAAAGTCTTTGTCCAGCTATGGGACAATATGGATTGATCCAATATGTGCAAACCATTCATTCGTCATCATTCTACAATCAATCATGTTTTTTAGTACGTTTCGCCATTTTTTTTTTTGTATTTTTGTTCGTCGAACTTCAACAACTTTGTTAACGTACCTATCAACAAAATAGATGAACACATGTGGATATAGAGATGCTCTCGATAAAGACAGAACGTACAGTGGCAGCGGTGGTTCGTCAGACCGTCAGCGGACTGCCACGTAATTGGCACCGCTTTCTTCTTATACACTTATGTGTGGCCGTATACAGCGTGTGGCTCTGAGTTTTTTCGTGTTGAGTACCGTTTGTTGAACGGCAAGAGATAAATTGTGTGATCGTGTGGTTTTATCGAAAACCTTTGCTATATTATTCATTTCATTCTTCTTGTGCATAACTGACACAAAGTGCAGTAATTTTTTCGGAACCTAATACTTGGTCAAAAGTCAAGTACCCAAAGCTTTGTAAAGATTATGGAGTTTATTATTATTTTTCTTTGCAAAATTACTAGTTTTTACCATAGATTACGTACGTATTTCATTATATGTCGAAAACATAAAAAAATCTCAGAAAACTAAAAGAAACACGCTGTAGAGAGACTGTCACCCAGCTCGCGTGTCGCCTCTAATGGCGGCTCGGAAAAAAGCCTCAATTGCGCGCAATTGACGGCCAGCGAGTTACCCGCGATCTGCGCACGACGCAAACACCTGGCGCACGAGCAGGGCTTACAAAAGTAGATTATAACTGTAACATTATTTTATTCTGGAAGATTTTATGCATCTGACAAAATAGAGTATTTGAGAGATATAAACTAAACGTGACACAAGGTCTTATTATACTCCAGTCAAAATAAAAAATAAACCGGCCAAATGCGAATCGGCCTCGCACACGAAGGGTTCCGTATCATAAACCGAAAACGGATGAACGGACAGCGAAGGCTTAGTAATAGGGTTCCGTTGTTTACCCATCGGGTATGGAACCCTAAAAAAGATGCAAAAAGATAGGTACTTAAGTAAATTAAGAGGGAAGCTCTAAATTACATTAACTAACAAGGGTTAATTTCCCCAAAAGTGTTCCCTAAAAGTTTTAAGGATACACAATCGGCGACTTTTCGTTTTCTTCGTTTTTCCAACATTCAATACAGAGCTGAACAACACCTACAAGTTATCTAAACCCATAACATAAACAGCATAATCTTAAACAAACCGTGACCCACTACTGTATCTAGCGCTAAATAACTCAAGTACCAAGAAAACTGCAACAGTAGGTAACTGCCAACCCTGCTGCCTGCAACCGCTCGCGGGCATAAGCGGGCACGGGCAAAGCGAGCACGGGCAAAGCGGGCAAGGCGCGTGCGTTGGACACGCCCCGCAGAAACTAGACCGACGGCATTTAAATTTGACCATTGTCACGGAAACAAAGGCCACGATACCAAACGAAAGTCGTTTCGGAATTCATTATTTTGATTATGCTATGAGCTAGAAAGAATTTCTGGGTTAAAGGCACAAAAGAGTGTTTTTTATTCGGGCAGTTTAAAATGTCACAAGTTCAATATTTCAAATTTTTAAATTTTGTGCCTTACTCACTGAAGATGACGAAAAAGTGAAACTTTTTTAGGGCGCCGCCGTTACAACAAAAAATGGAAGCTTTTAAGATTATTTTTACTCCAATTTAAATGAGAGGTCAACACCCTAGTTCATCTTACCCCTTAATAAGCAAAAACCGTAAAGTTACCGTAACAAAAAATATAATAAAGGTAAACTTCAAAGCTGCCAAACTGGTCTAGGAGCTAGCTTTTTGCAGTTGACCAATCATAATCGAAGATAATAGAGTGTGTCTCGGCAAAGTATCACCAGCAAACAATTTATTGGAACCGTAAATGATCGATTTTTCACGCATTCCTTGCGGGCTCAGAACTGTTTTTCCAGAAGTGAAAAATTTGAAAAATCACCTTTAAAATGTACAATACTGTTTATTATTGGATGCCCTATGAGGTGTTTCTCCCTTTTTTTACATATAGGTAGAATAAATTACATTCATTGTTTTTTTTAGATAATGTAAACCATTTATTTAAAAAAAATGTTATGTTGCATAATATTTATCCATACAGAAAAAGTAACCTTTATCTGTCCCCGTTTTCTTTTTAAAAATCCTCTCGTATATTTATATATCTACCATTACACGTTCAATTTGTAAACCATAGCTACATAGAATAAATAAAGAAAGAAGAAATTGTAACTGGAACAAAAAAAAAAAAATATTTAAAAAATAGCTCGCATCAATTATTATATGTACCTACCTACCTTTTTATGGTTCCGCAAATCATTTATATGGTCGCGATTCACCGTACAGTAGTAGCATTGCGCACGCGCATGTTGGAATCTAAATGAACTTGGACCGAATTCGATGTACATAAGTAGTTTTTAATGTTTAACTAGCGTGTTAGTGGTGTCGATTACATGTGTTTTTGTTATAGGACTTTAAGTAGACACTAATTTATGATGGACGATTCAATAAGCCTTGTCATCGTGTAAAAAATAATGTTTTTTCTTTTGTAATTTGTGTTTTAGCTCCCTTTTAATTGTAGTGCTTGTCATCATCGACTTTAAAAGCAGTAATTGGTTGATTCATTATATTTTCTACAGCTGTTTTCATACCAACTTAAATGATTCGCCATGAGCGAGCCTCTTTATAGTTATTTTGATTAAAAACGAGATTTTCATATTTAATAATATAATTAATGTGTAACTAAACAATGTGACTATGTAACTAAAAAGTGTGACTAACTGTACTTGGTATAATTTGCCTGTAGTGCCTACTGCAAACTTCAAGTTTTTCAAAATCTTAATATTCCACATAAATTTCGCTAGTTTTATGTAGTCCCGACTTTTGCAAATGTCGTTCCAAACTAAAACAATCCAAATTTCATTGAAATAGACTCGGACTCAGAATTATGTAGATGCACATTGTACGTAACCAAATGAGAAACGTGCTAACAAACATTTAACCTAATCTATATCACATGTAGAGCCATAAAGCTAACGGGGATCCCCACAGTCCTTGGGCCATTGAAGACCAGTGTATGATATCAATTTGTAGGGGGTTGCGATGTCGGGCAGCGGCGGCTGACATGCAGCACTGATGATCGCTTCGCTGTCGGCGCGCCGGGACGTGGACGCCGAAACGCCGGTCGTCTGGCCCGCATGGTGCTACTCAGGTATTACACATGGTGAATAACAAAGTGACAAAGAAGTGACATTAAAAACATCAGGCAGTAGAATAACAACCGTTCTTCTTATTTTTGTGACGTGGTACATTTACTTACGTAGTTAAGTTTGGGCCTAGTAAGTACTCGTATATAAGTATCACTTACCATCAGGTGGTCAAACGCGTGCCTATCAATAATAAAAAAAATAAAAAAAGTGGCCACGTTTATAGCGGCATCGGAAGCCTTGTTCTGACCATCGAGGGTGCAGGTCCCAAATAAGCTATATATGGGACACTCCAGCAGATGAGACATAGTTAGTTCAGGAGCATCGCACTCTCACTGTGTATAACACCCGTTGAAGACCTGACAGAGGATTCAAGTTTATTTTTAAATTATTATCGATAGGTTCTCGTTTGGCCACGTATCACACCTCAACGAACGCGATGATGAGGCCACCTATGCAGCACGCTTGCCTTGAACAAGTAATCTATTCCCTCTTGATTTAAATACTCCAGGTCGTAGCTATCAGGAAACACTGACTCCGACCGGGAACTGCAAAACACAAGTTTAAAACTGGACTCCTGTGTAGCGGGAAATGCACTAGACGGGCTTGTGACCGACAGTCGAGTCACGTTACTGAATAATTAGCTACACTACTCCAGCTATTCCCCGTTCATAGAAAAAAACCATTACCACCTTGAGAAGTCATTGCCAAGACCGTATTGGAATCTGGATGATAACCGCAGCTAGTCTTTATGTAGTTTATTATAAGGCATCATTTATTACGTAAAAACAAACACAATTACAAAAACTCATCACACCATGGAAATTGTCACTTAATCCAAGATTAGTTTTTTGCATCTTATTGAAACACTAATCTTAGGTTGCGCATCCTATCTCGATATGAAACCGTATGGCTTGCAGGCGTACTTAGAAAAACAATTTCTAAAACCCATTTCACATCGTTTTCTTCGTTCACGTCCATTTCCAGCGTAATGTCGGTAACGAATAGGCAATGAACCTCTATTATAACGCCCAGGAAACCACTGCTAACCATCTAGACACCATAAGTCATCTAAATGTTTCTTGAAAACGGTAGCGGACGTAAGTGAAAAAATGGTAGGCAATCTACTGTAACAGGTAGTTAGCAACAAGGAGATGTGGTACCTATACGGCAGGTAGGGGCTAGAAGATCCATTGAGTTGTTCTACTGCACACAGCATCTGAAGTTAACTATAACGCCAAATCGAAATGGAGAATTCAAAGGTCCACACAATTTACGAAATATAGTGATAAATGTGGTGATGTAGTAGTATCATGTATTATTTCAGCTCGTCTCTATTCTATTCTTTTCTTCTTAATAGACTCTTGAGCAAGCTGCATTTGTGAAATCTGGATTAAAAATTCGTGTTTGTGTCGCATGTCTTGAAAATTAGGTACGGAAATAAATATTGTTAACCTTTTTCCGTCACTCTCTCTGTTTTACATTTCTTAATTACGAGGGCAAAACCTGGTCTCGTTTTATGTATTTCATCCGCTGTTAATCTTGGCGACAAGTAGAGAGTCTGTTTTATTACAAGTATGGAGTCAGCCTTCTGCCCCTCCCTGTCTCATAGTGTAACAGAGTCTGGTTTATCTGCGCGCAGTGGGTGGCGGAGTGGCAGGTGCGCGCATTTCCATACGTCTTCCGAGCGCAAGAGCACGCCTCAACGACGCGCGACGGACGTTAGTGACGCGCTTTTTTTCGGTACGCCTAGAAAGCCTAGCTTGTTATGGGAGTTCATGATTGATTTTATTAGAGAATTTACTTCTTAGATACGTTTAAAATATTGTTATAACTGGCAGGTAAAACAAATAAGCTAAAAAAAATAAAATCCATTACATTTTCCGTCATATAGGAATGCAATAAAGCATCTTGCAAAATGGAGTCCCTCGTTCCCATACCTTTACTTCTCCAATAAACATACTTTTCAATTAATAATCGTGGGAGCTCTCAAACTATGGCATGAATCTCTACAAAACTATAAAGATTGTTTGTACTTACAGACGATTGCCGTAAAATTACTGACAATCACCAATTTAGGTGCTAAGTGGGTACCAAATGTTGCCACCTTCTAGTCACTTTAGGTGGCAATTGAACACTTTGTACTGATCACTTCTTACACAGAGTTTTTTGACAGTCATCATGATGGTCGTGACTGAAGTTCGAGTACAAGGTACTACGTCTCTATGACGTAGAAAATGGCTTTTTGCTACAAAAAATGGGCACACATTCAGAAAAAATGCGAAGTTTTAATAACCCTGCTAGTTTAATTTGGGCAATAATTATGAGTTCTGCTTCGTGACTTTTCGTCTAGCAAAAATACTTGCACTACAAAATAAATACACTTTTCCAGGCATTATTAAACGAATCACGTTTCTCCGTTTCGTGGTATTCTAGTTCTAACTAATTTACTACAGTCGAATTTACTGGCGGCCTATTATATTAGTAGCCAGTGTTGCCACACCTGTATTGTTATTTATTACTTTTTCAACAAGTTCTGCATTTAAAATGTTTACCGTTAATATAATAAATTCTATTTATTACTCATTCAATCTCAAAAGTCGGATTTGCGAGTCGAAAATATTGTGTTTATAGTAGTAACCAAGTTAGTAAAATAATAGAATAGGTATTCTCAATTTTGCACAAAAAATTAAAGTAAGTATTTGCTTGATGAAAATAACGCAGTTGAAATTTTAGTGAAAAGCATATTCTTACTTTAAATACTGAACGGGTTCTAAATTCAAATTCACCATAGATTTTGAATTAAAAACCTGCTAATCTGTGTTCCTGCTTATTAGGGTTCCGTACCCAAAGGGTGTTACGGGACCCTATTACTAAGACTCCGCTGTCCGTCCATCTGTCTGTCTATCTATCTGTCCGTCTGTCACCAGGCTGTATCTCATGAACTGTGATAGTTAGACATTCGAAATTTTTACAGATGATTTATTTCTGTTGCCGCTATAACAACAAATACTAAAAAACAGAATAAAATAAATATTTAAGGGGGCTCCCATACAACAACCGTGATTTTTTTGTCGTTTTTATAGATAATGGTGCGGAACCCTTCGTGCGCGAGTCTGACTCGCACTTGGCCGGTTTTTTTTTATAGATAATGGTGCTGATTCTCTTGTTCAATAACTAAACTAAAATAAGAGAATCGCTATCTTTTACTAAAAGGCAGTGCGAGAAAAGGACGGCTATAGCTATGAACTAAGTTAGAGATGTCAAACTAGTTTACGCCTTGCGCTTCACCGTGTTTTTAATCGACAGGTTTTACGTGTACCCTTAATTTGTATGGAAATATTAGTTCAACTAAATTTGACAGCTCTAATTTACGTCCGTCTCTTTCTTGTTTTACTATAGAGAAAAAGATAAGAATAGCCTAAATTAAGTTTAGTTTGTGCACAACAGAATCCGCACCAATGTCCATTACTAAAAAGACCAACAAAATAGACACGAAAGGACCAGCAAAATATTAAGTCCACGTTTTACACTAAATAAATATATTCGTCCTCTCATCTCAAACGCAGTTTTCCATCATCCAAAGATTCCGAGGCCAGAACATCACCTGATTACTTATTTATGAGCTCTTCACCATGTTCTACTTCTAACTTATTCCAATGTCGAGTCGTATTCATAGAGCGATTTATGAACATCTGGCATCACACGATTTTATATTTACGATACAGGGGACCGTTGAGTTTAGTATCCCAATAGCTAACATTGATCGGTGATCGAGGGTTTATGTCAAATCTTGTTTGAATATTGTAGTTAACGTGCAAGTGTTGGCTTTAGTAGCAGTCAATGTTAATAGTAACACAATACCACCGGAGGCTCAAGACAAATTTATCTATCAATCTATCAGCGTTAGTGTGGCGATAGTGTGTGTCATAAAGTCGAAAATGTATGGGATTGACAAGCGCTATCGCAATATCATGTTGTCAATCACTTACATTTTGGCATTTGAACAATCTCCATCGCTGATAGGATGCTGAAAAGTCAAAAATGCATACGATTGACAAACGCTATTGAAATCTCACGTGATCAATCCCTGCATTTCGACAATCGCTATTGCTGATTGTCAAAAAGTCAAAAATGTATGGGATTGACAAGCGCTATCGAAATGTCACGTGATCAATCCTTTATATTTTGGCATTTCGACAATCGCAATCACTGATTGCTGAAAAGTTAAAAAGTACGGGCTTGACAAGCGCTATCGAAATGTCACGGGATCAATCCTTTACATTTTGGCATTTCGACAGTCGCAATCGCTCATAGGATGCCGAAAAGTCAAAAATGCATAGGATTGACAAAAGCTATTGAAATCTCACGTGATCAATCCCTGCATTTCGACAATCCCCATCGCTGATTGTCAAAAAGTCAAAAATGTATGGGATTGACAAACGCTATCGAAATGTCACGTGATTAATCTCATACATATTGGTATTGCGGCAGTCACCATCAATGATAGGATGCCGAAAAGTTAAAATGTATGGGATTGACAAGCACTATCCGAATGTCATGTGATCAATCCCTTACATATTGATATTGCGGCAGTCGCCATTGCTGATAGGATGCCGAAAAGTTAAAAATGTATGGGATTGACATAATGTCTCGTGTTGGCACTACAACCGCCATCGCTGATAGAATGTCACTTTGTTTAGAGCCTCTGGGTAGTGTAATATGAGTAGGTATCCCAGATTGAGTATTTTTTCCACTTTATATTGTGTTCATTTACCTCCATGTCCATTGCATGTTGTACATGTGAATTCTTTTCCTATCAAAATCAGATTCTTCTCTTCGTTTTTACTATTGGCCATACTGTTGCTTCAAAAACTAATTCGCAAAGTATTATCATATATAGTATGGTCATAAGATCATCAACAATTTCAGCATGATCATGCATGCGCGGGATTTCCTGTTTGCATTTTTATCATAGTAATTCGAATCTTATTAATCCATTCATTTATTCCTATAAGGTAAGACTTCTTTGTTTTGATTTATTATTTTTGCTAAAACCACTTTAATAACTAGTAGGTAAACATGAGGTTAAAATGTCAAATGGGTAACGTATGACGTCATTATTTTTATTAAAATGTAGTTTTTATGTACAGATTCAAAAAGTCTGTCTGTACGGTTTCCTGTGCCAAGTAATCACCGATAAGGAAACCCTGGTATTAGAAGGAAATAAAATTGTTTACATAAAATAGTTCCATGATTCTATTTTAAAGGCGTTTGAGGATTAATTCTATTTTCAGATTAAGTATTTCAGCTCGTATTATTATATCTTCAGGTTGAGCAAAAAGTGCTATTGGGTTTTTTCATTAAGAATTAGCCTGTATTGTAGTGTAAATACCTTTTCTATCTTTCTTTCTGTAGCAACCCGGAGTTTGGAAGTTGGTGGTATGACACCCTCGTGCCTCGAAAAGCACGTAAAGCCGTTGGTCCTTCGCCTGATCTCTCCTCGGTCGTGTCAGATTGTCGTACCTTCGGAATAATGGCTCAATTACACCTTCCGATTTCAAGGGACCCAATTTAGGAACAATCTAACTAGGAAGTGGGAAGCTAGCGATTAAACTGTCCTAAATTGGACTCCTAAATCGGAAGCCTAATTCGGCAGTGTTGCCAACTCTTACAAATTGAAGCCCCTAATCAAAAGTTGCTAGAAAGTCTCTAAAACTGATTCTACCAGGAGCGGACACAGATTTTTTTTCTGGGAAAGGGAGCTTGGGAAATTTAATTTAATTTTAAACACGTATAAAAATACTAATAGCCCATTTGTAGCGACAAAGTCACTAAATTGGCAACACTTAGCTCTAAATCGTAGTGATGTGATTACACTATCCTAAATCGTACACAATTTAGGAAGTCAAATCGGGACCTCCCAATCTCACTAAATCGGACACTAACTGCTCTACTGCTGTTACACCTTCCTGTTTCCTAAATTGGGTCCCTTGAAATCGGAAGGTGTAATTGAACTTTAAGAGTGAAAGAACAGAGAGTGCACCTATGTTTGCGCACACGCTTGTACACTATAATATCTTCTGCGTAGGTACTTGGTTAATCTCCGTTGAGCTTGATCACCGTGATCGAAATTCGGTCAGGAGGATTATTATAATATTGCTATTGGTTTCACTTTTAAATCTCTTCATCTTTAAATTCGCTGATATTTGTATTTTGACAACAGGTTTCTTTATGATGGCTTGTTCTGTTTGTTATTTCAGTTAGTTAAACTTTTTCTTAAGTCTGTTTTCATTGATATCTACCATCCTGTTTCTCTGTTCACTTCCTGTCTTAAAACTCTCCTTTCTGTCATCTTCAAACTGTCTAATTACAACAGCACCAACAAAAACTCCTTCCATTCAAACATCATCAATATTTAACTCTTCGCCCATCTCAAAGTAAGATGAAAAGCTATTGAAAACAATGAGTAGAAATCTTCCAAGGAGGAAGCTTGCCTGTCGCTTTAAGTCTGTAAACGAGTTTAAACGTTCATGTATTATAGATTTATTTTCACTGTTCGTACTAGTGTATTAACACTTAATGTTTTCTAAACTTGGTTGCCGAACGGTATTTCAACCTGTCTTAGCCTCTTCCTCTTTTCAAGACGGAGCGCTTGTATTCGTTGTGTCATAAATGGTGACTCCTTTTAACTATGAATTACCTTAGTGGTAGTTTCTCCTATGACCACGTAAAGTAGTTAGGTTGATAGTCATTCGTTTTTTGTTTTTTTACATTGATTTGCTTATGCTTAACCACTATCTCACTTGATAGTAAGCAACGATATGGTCGACAATCTAGCACGCTTGCCTTCTCACTCTTGACTTAAAGACCCACAGGTTGTAGCTATCAGAAAACAGACTTCGGCAGAGAATTCCACTCCTTAGCTGTACGCACAATGAATGTGTTCCCAGCAGGTGTATTCGCTAACTCAGTTGACATCAATTTGATAGGCACTTTGCAGTACATTGCTCGGTGGACATCGATTATAATAGGCACTACGTAGTACATTTTTATTTTCCTATACGTCAAAGCAGCAATGTACTGCAAAGTGCCTATTAAATTGATGTCAACTTAGTTAGCGAATACACCTGCAGATCGTTTTATGAGTATGGGTGGGATGTCCACTATGTACCAATTGCGCATAGCCGTACGTCTAGTGGTCCGATGATGGAACGGGCTTAGTGGAAGAAAACAGCCGTTTTTAGATCATCATCATTTCCAGCTTATTTAATAGTGCTGGATCTAGGTATCTCTTTGAAAGTGTCATGCAAAAGATGTAGTTTGGCTCGATGTCTCGCAGTTTTGTTCTTTAGGCATTTTTGTTTGGTAGTGTTTTCCCTAAGGCCATATTTAAATTAAGTTGTATAAGATTATTTTGTTTACTGCCACGTCAAATATAACGATTGCTCCACCTACTTATACTATCGTAGCATAATTTAGATTGCTACGGTTATTTTAGCAAATTAAATGCTCAGTTCATTAGCATAATATGACAATAATTTTGCATAACTCAAGTTTATTAACTAACACAAAATACCTAAATGTTTTGATACGCATTACTAACAACCATTTACAATTGTTTGTTCTACATTTATTCTGTTAACACTAAGGGCCTTATTTATTAAAAATAATGAATATTTTCAAAAAACCAGACTGTTAAAAACCACTAAAAAGTTCCAAACAAGTCACTTTTCAAGCAGTCTGATGCAGTTGGTGGCAATTATTTTTGTTCAATTATTGATTCATACCACCAACTGTATCAGACTGCTTGAAAAGTGACTTGTTTGGAACTTTTTAGTTGTTTCTCATTGAAATCAGTACCTTCCACCTTAATCTGATCCTGAATTTATCTCAGTAAGTAATTAAGCCGACATTTTCTCTATAATCATAATTATCGGAAGACGAGCCACCAATCGAACTAATAACACCACACAATAATCACCGACCCTGCCAAGCGTGGTAATTACAGCTATATTTCTGCAGGATCGATCATGAAGCCCCCTAGGCCTGTGTTCAGCCATGATTTACGAGCCCCCGTAATGATGAAAAGTAAGATTGCGTATGCTTGTGGCTAAGTGGCTACTACCGGTTGGTCTAGGACGTTAGAATACAAACCTAGCCAGGGTTTTTGAAGTGGGTGACATTTGGTCGGATTCTATAGTATCTACCTATTTTACTTGACAAAATCAAACCGTCGGGGCAGTCAATAGTGGTGGTCATTTGGTAAACAAAACATGCCTGATATAGGTTCAAAAGCTAGTACTTCTTTAGGTTACACATATAATTGTGAATGTGAGAACTAATTCACGTAGATTTCATGATTGTCTGGCAGTTTGAGTACTTTTGCGACCTACCCAAATGTCCTTACTTTGGTATTGTTCGTCGGTTCGTGGAGCTCCTCAATGTTCTGAGTGGAGCTACACGATAACTGACAAATGCTTGCACTGTCTGGACAGGTCTTTTGAAACCTGCGTGGTGCTTTCCTTAAGAGCTCATACGTATTGTCAGTACATATTGTATGGATTAAAACACTTTAAAAGAGACTTTGACCTCTGAGTTTGTTTCGGTTTTTCTTCTCAGGGTAGACAGCAAGAAAACACCGGCCTCATCTGGCTTAAACTGACAAAAACGAGTCTCCTTTAGACCACACGACTGAAGTAAATTTTCTTTAGCTCCATCTCTTCCGTTTGCCTCGTCCGATCACACTTTTCGTAACGCCCTCGTCACTCACCAGCTTACTCCCCAAGTCAAGCGTGCGTAAAGAAGTTTTACTTCAAAAAACATTGTGGTGTAAAAGTTTTCCTTGTAACTTTGTAATAATTTATAATCAGTAACTGTAGGTACCTTAATCTTCAATATAATGCAAACTCTAAAAGACGAACTGGTTGATTTCAGAATCAGCAATCATTTATGTATCTATTTTGCTCTATTTTTACAAGCTTTTATCTGACTTGCTTTGTCCATACGTAAGTTGTCCACTTCAAAATTTGTAAAGCATTTTTCGACCACTTGTTGGTATACGATAGAGATGAATTTTGGTATACTTAATATGTCCGGTGACACTGCAATATACCATCGAGCTGATCGAATGATGGCGCCGGGATGTCTGGAACTCACTGATGGCAAATGATAAGACAATTGAATTTATGCTGGTATGTTTTGTTATCATGAATACTTTCCATAACATTACCAAAAATAAGTTATCCAAAAAAAAATTTTTCTTTTCAGATTTGTTCCTCTTTCCACAAAATCCTTTTTTTTTCAAAATATACCTTCTTGATTGACGATACCTTCTTAAAAATGAACCTCCTAAGTAACCAAATTTTTTACAACTACTCGTATCTAAAAATTCACCTCTTCAGATCAACCAAAACAAAAAAGCTCTACAAAAACCCGTCTGTGATTTTTTCCTAGTGCTGCCTTATAACATGAGTTGCTATGATATTTACATTGGTAATGTGCGCGTGGGTTGCGCACGCGCCGCGCCTTACCACCATTATTTATTGAGTGACAGTGTCAATGGAAAAGCCAAATAGTTCCTTGTATCGCGGTCAGGTTTTTTTGGGGTTCCGTGGTGAGATCAAGGTGATCGGTTGGTTTTGGTTGCGGAATGGTGATTTTTGAAATATTATCCACTATTGTGGTGAAGTGAATGAAAATCGCAGTTATTTGATCATCAGTGTCTAATACTTTCTCTCTACACTTTGCATACGCGCCAATTTAGGTACAGACCTCTATTTTTGCATAATAATCTACCTATTTTAGTCCAAACTAACTGGAACTTCCATGCGGATATTATTGTCTATTTCCTTTGAAACAATAACTCAATATTATCTTTTATGCGATAATAATGTGCAAAAACAAGCCATGTGCAAAGAAAGAAAATTGTTCATTAATTTCTACAGAACCCACCACAAACCGTATCCAACAATATACCAACGCTGTCATTGACACAAAACATGAATGAGTGGACTGTTATTTCATAACAGATGCGCACTCACATGGGGTCACTTGTGCTTCGGTACATATTCCGCCGAGTCATACGGAACCCACCTACTCGACGGACACCCGCACTTGACTACCAAGGGTCAAGTTCATGACATTTAGGTTAATTAAATTCGTTTTTTGCGTGCTTGCCGTTCAAATACGTTGTCATAGGTTTAATGTTTAGTTAACGACATTCCTTTAGTTAAATGTACAGTTCAATGGATAAATTAAACTGCTGTAGGTACTGTGAAGATCTCAAAAGATAGGCTTATATTTTTTATTAGTGACTAACAATAAAATTATCGTCAACTAGCACTTTGCCCGTGACTTCATTCGCGTGGAAAAATTGTGATAACTCGGCTAATATGCATGATATAAATATAATTAATAGCATATAGCACCCAAAAATAATGTAGCTTTCTACCAGTGAAATAATTTTTAGAATTGGATCATTAGTTACGGAGATTACCCCCTACATACAAACTTACAAACTTTTACCTATATAAAATACTTAATACTCAATAATTTATTGAATTCCATATGTAGTAAATAGGTGGTGTAACATAATAAAAGATTAATATGGACCCTGTCGGGGACAGCATAGTAGGAGAGAGGAAGAGGGCTAAGTAGTAAAATAATTTTGTTATAAATTTTTATTTGTAATATATTAGTTGTATAATTATATATATATCTAAGGTTGGTTCATATAGGTATACTATATTTTCGTTCGGTTTAAAACAGATAAAATAAAACAAGACATATCCAGCATTGCCAATTGTGTATATCTTGAAATTACGCCGATCCTTGTACGGCACATACGTTACTTTAAGCACTCAAGTCACGAAGGCGCCACATTCTACAGCAATGAAAAAGTATAACCAAAATCAATAATAAAGTCAAAACAATAAAAATCTGAAGGTTCGCTCAAACTACCCGATAAGGTTAATCGAGGTCACCGATATTACGATAACACAACGCTCCGGCGAAAAATTGAAAACTCCGATATATTATCGAGCGGTAATTTTACGAAAGGCATTACTTTAAAAATATTTTAAAACGAAATTGGCACTAAACATTACGACACAATTAAAATTTCTGGCCTTTTCTTTATTTTCTCCTTTCCGTTTTAATGTTTTTGATATAATTTCGGTACTTGCCGCGGTATTCGGACGTCTCCATTTGAGGTGATAGCCCTGTTTACGACTAAACTTAGGGAGTTGTACGTAAATTGGAGTATTTTGATTATAAGATACGCGGTTACGGGAAAACGTTGTTTTGGGCTGTAGTAAAAGTTTCTGCACTGTATTTTTAGTGCGAATCATTTTAAATTTATTGTTATTAGTGCGTATCCGACCATCATTATGTAGGTTACAGCCTTTCTTCTTGTTATATTTTATTCGAAATATTTCTGTCGATTCACTCAAGGGACATCGAATTAAATTGTCATAATATGATTGTCTAATTCAAATAATCCTGTATTATGTAGTCTAATTTACAGATATGGAATATAAATTTTCTGATCCGTCCTCATCGCTGTTTCGTTGAGCCTTCTACAACTGATCGTCACTCCTTGAATATTCTTTGCAGCATAAAACATCACTATAAACTATATTCTGAAATTGTGGTCTTCTATTTCCATCAAGGTTTCTTCTGTTACTCATCAGCATCTTCCTACCCATGTTGTTTAGGGCCGGCTGTAAGACCCGCCATAGACGGACTGCTTGGAGCTGTAGTCAGTGCCGACTGCTTCAACCGGTTGCTGTTGGGCGATCTGCAGTTTCAATACAAAATTTACGTACGCCATACACGGACCGCTCAAACAGTTCATTTGTTTTCGTAGCTAAAAATGTACTGACTGCTCCAAGCAGTCCGTCAATGGAGGCCACGACCGTAACACGACTGCTGTCGTGCAGTTGGTGTCGACTGCTCTAAGCAGTCCGTCTATGGAGGCCCCGACCGCAACACGACTGCTCTCGTGCAGTTGGTGTCGACTGCTCCAAGCAGTCCGTCTATGGAGGCCCCGACTGTAACACGACTGCTGTCGTGCAGTTGGTGTCGACTGCTCTAAGCAGTCCGTCTATGGCGGATTTCTTCTTCCATCCTCTCCTGTCATCTGTCATGTCTTCTTTTCAGTTTCTTCTTCATAAGTATTTTATCTCCATTAAAAACTGCCAACCCTATCTCCCACAAGGACTACCGAACCCCCACACTAGCGACATAAGCACTCGTGTACACTCGCGGAAACCCGAATATAACCTTAATGACCTCGACGGAACCCGTTCACGTAGGCTTATATGGTCAGTCGGGGGCATTCCTTTTACTTTGCAAAAACTCACTGTTTCTCACAACAATTCGCTTTTGTTTTTTACGAAGCGTTAAATATCGATAAGTGGTGTTCATTTGTTCTTTAGCTGTTGTTTATTTTTATGGGAGTCGTAGAGTGAGTTTTGGTATGAAAAGATTAGGTGGCTTGATGATTTTTCGATCCAGATCTATGAGACGTCTTTCTCTTGATAATGGTGCCGATTCTCTTGTTCAATAACTTAACTAAAATTAGAGAATCGCTATCTTTTACTAAAAGGCAGTGCGCGAAAAGGACGGCTATAGCTATGAAACAAGATAGAGATGTCAAACTAGTTTACGCCTTGCGCTTCACCGTGTTTTTAATCGACATGGTTTTACGTGTACCCTTAATTTGCATGGAACTATTAGTTCAATTAAATTTGACAGCTCTAATTTACTACCATCTCTTTCTTGTTTTATTTTGTGAAAAACAGAATCCGCACCAATATAAACATTAACTAACAGTTACTTAAGTGGCAATAATCGATGTGCCCTTAGCTTATATAATATGTCAATACATATAAGATGGTAATTAATAAATAAAAATAGGTCTCTCATATGGGACTTGAATATAACTGGTGACATGTGGGTACAAGCCTTAAAACCCTTTGGGGAAAACAAGTTTGATGTTATGCTTATTAGGATAGCTGTACTAAGGCTAGAGTCACTAACTTTCCTCAACACGTTTCCGCAAACAATCTCACTCTGCATACCCAGTCTTTCCAACCCAACAAAGCTTGAGTCACATCAATTTATTATCTATACTACAGGATATGAACTTCGTCTTACAAATGGCGCCAGAACCTATCACTAGATATAGAAAGGAAAAGCGACTTAATATAATGTATGTTTATTCCGATCATAATTCTCAAACCTGCTTGCATACCAGTACCAGTTTGCAACATAGTAACATGGTAACTAACTAGCTTCGGATATCACTCAGTACTTGCAGGAGTCATTTATGACATTTATACATATTTTGTGTTATTAATTCATCGTAAAAATGTTCTTGTAAAGGTTAATGAAAATGGAACTTACATCAGAAGGTACTTGAAGGAATTGACTACTGTGATGGTTTTGGAAAGTCTGAAACTGTCATACTCTGGCATAGATAAGTACTAATAGACAAAATTGTCTCATTGTACACCAAAATTGCAACACAGCTCATTGACATATGACATTATAGTTTTGATCTTCAAATTAGACCAAAAGCTTAGAGTAGGGAATAGAAGCAATAAAGTGTCGTTGCAAATTCAAAACCGAATGTGTCACTTTTGTCAAAATCAGTTTTTGACACCAGTCGTTCCTACATTTTGAAACTCTATCGAATAATAGTAATTTAATGCTGGAAATCATGTGGCTGTCACCTGTATTATTGTTGTTGTTGTATACGGTTTTTATCGACTTTCTCGTAAAAGTGATTTTTAGGAGCACGGGTCGATCCATCAGGTTAAGGCCACGTTTGCCGAGGCTAGTCGATGGATGGGTGACCATCTTTACATACCGAGACTCCTACGTGCCTCGGAAAGCACGTTAAGACGTTGGTCCCGGCTCTCAATCGTGGATCTTTGATAGTCGTTACGGGTCATCAGAAGCCCGAAAGTCTGACAACCAGTCTTACCAAGGGGTATCGTATCACCCAGTAACTGGGTTGTGGAGGTCAGATAGGCAGTCGCTCCATGTAAAATACTGCTATTCAGCTGCATCCGGTTAGGCTGGAAGCCGACCCCAAGATAGTTGGGAAAAGGCTAGGCGGATTGAGGAGGTTTTGAATTTGCAACGACGACGATAGTGCGTATCATAAATTACTTGGAGGAAGCCGACCAAAGCGATTGTCAGGCTAGATTTATTTGGAAACAACAGTCACATATAAGCAATATATATAAATATGTAGGCCAATTGAAGTCATTAATCGTCTTCTAAGACTATGATTGACAGAGCAGACATTTCTAGTCAAAATAATAAAAAAAAACCTTTCAAGAATGCTAATTGTGAAATGGCCATTTCATAATTAGCACGTAAACATAATCAGCCTTTATTTTCCCACTGCTGGACTGAGGCCTCCTCTCTTGGAGCAGCCGGCCCAGTGCGGGTTGGTGACTGTCACATATCTTCGAATTCATTCATTGTGCGTACAGCTAGGGAGTGGAATTCCCTGCCAGAGTGTATAGTGTTTCCTGATAGCTACAACCTGGGAGTCTTTAAGTCAAGAGTGAATAGGTTACTTCTAGGCAAGCGTGCTCCATCTTCGACCACATTATCGCTTATCATCAAGTGGAGATATCATCAGGTGGAGACAGTGGTACCCGGGCCTGCGGACGGCGAGTAATGGGTAGCTCGCCGTCCGATCAGCACCAGGCCCGAGAGTCGACGGCGCGTAGTGTTCCACGCGCGCCTCAAAGAGGTGTCAGCAAACAGGACGGGGCCCGTCATGGCCAATGCCTGCCCGGGGGTTGAGGATAAATTCGAAAGAGTTACCTCGCCCCTGGGCATTCAGGGCAGGGAGGAACAGGGGTGGGTTTTAGTCAGTAAGAGTCTGACACGCCCTCCCGCTCCACCCAGAGTGGGAGAAGTCGTAAGTAACAAAAAAAAATTGGTTCTAGAAAATGCCGGTTTCCTCACGATGTTTTCATTCACCGTTCACATTTCACAATTACATAAAATATAACAGTGCTCTACAGTTGTGACTTTCACCGAATATAATAGAGTGGCTACCGTTCGATAGAACAATCGATTAAGTATAGGTACGGTAGCAAGTGATTACTGTACCATTCGATCGAATTACTAGCCATAATTAGAACCTAAATGTTAACGCATTTCTGTGTAATTGGCCATTATTCCAAGATTGGTTTATGTAATTCGGTAATCAAAACTAAGATGTGGGTAGACATAGTTACAATGGGCGAACATTAAAAATAATTCTCGGATAGAAACTGGGAATTAGAAATGTGGCCATCCAAGCAAAAAGGATCCAGTAGTAGCGTATTAAGTTAAGACTAGATTCGTTAAGTATCGAGAATAGTCAATTGATAATAAGCATTCCAAAATATTCAAAAACTGATTCATTTTTTTATCAGATATTTGAAATTGAAACTGAAAAAGCTTGATTTGAGAAAAAGCATAAAAAAATTAAGCTAAAGAAAATAGTACTTACAAAATTTAATAATAATTTTAATAACGGAACTCGGTGTTTGTATTTTATTTCATCGTTATTTGACACTGACATCCGAACTTACAGTTATTTTAATATTTTTACTGTACTTACCTATTTTCTTTTTTGGAAGTCGGTTGTTTTTTTTTTAAGTTTTTTATTGTTCACTTTTTAGTTGTTATACCCCAGAACTCAAATCCCCAATAACATAGAACGTGGAATTTAAACGTACTCTTAATTGGAGGAAACCAAAACGTCATCTATGTATTCATATTTTTCGTTTTTGTTCAGTTTTTCAAAAAGCGCTGAAGCAATTTCGATAAAATTTATGTGGGACCATCTCGGAAGTATATTCTTTCGGATAAAAAAAGAATTTTGAAAATTGGTCCACAACTAACAGAGAAATCGGTGGACATACGTACATACATACAGTCGAACAAAGAACCTCCTCCTTTTTTGAAGTCGGTTAAAAAGAAATATCTAGTATACTTAGAAACGTCATATAGAGTCATTTACTTATATGAACTTGTAGATAATTGAGAGCAATAATGAATAATCAATACACATCGCGAATGCATTTTTTAACCATCAAAACTGCGTATAGCTCGGTACCTAAATGCCGAGAACTGGATCCTTTTTTCTTGGACGTCCACATATATATCCGAAAGCTGGTTTAAAAAAACCTATGTTTTTGTTGGTTTTTATGATAAAAGGCTAATAAGAAAAGTTATGAGTCAAATAAAAATACAAACTGCAAAATTATATCAAATTAGTCGAATGTAACGTATAATATTCGCGTAAACATCATATCAATCGTATAGGCTCAATTAAAGCATTTTCTGCCTTGGTCAATCATTTTAATTTAACTTTATAATAAATGACTTTGACATCAAATACATTAGCGTTACATCACTACTCAGTCGATGTGTTAAAATGAAAGCGTTCTTTAAAAATTGAAATTAACGATAATTTTAGTTAATTACCAAAAACGTCTGACAAGTATTACGCAATAATAAAAACAAACTGGTTCAAACTCGGACTCGCTCGATATAACCCGATACTTATTTTATGAAAATGAAGAAATTATCGAGTCGGTAACGAGCCGCGGATTGCGGGTATCGATAAAAACGCCTTTATATCGACTTTTATGTCAAGCCCTAACGGTTGTCATAAATTCGACATGTTATGGCGGCCGTCACTGGAGTATAGCTTTATTAATGCATAGAGAAGTGCTTTGTTTGCTCACTTACGATTATTTCTAGTGTCGTATTATGTAACTCGTGTAATCGTAACACCGCGACGTGTCGTCGACGTAAATCTAATTTAACTATAAAGATTGTTCCGTATTCTCCTGACACGCGAACCGTTAACTTTTATACGACAGTACATGTTTGTTTTAATGGCTACAGTGTTACCATAAAGTTTTATAGAATGTTAACACAAATAAAGTTTACAATTGCGGACGTATTAAATTGGAGAGTGGACACTAACGTAGAAGAGTTTACAAGCAATTAACTATCGTGTACGCGAAATTATTTTACGATGTACTAAACTGTTTCAAGTATTATTGACGCCTTTAATCGATTTCTAGTAGTAAAGTGGAATATACATATCGATAATAATCGATACGGGCGATATTTGTATGTGTAGCTACATTATTTGTAGTTCTCTCGATATGTGAATGTTTACGCGAGCCCTGATGTTGTAAAAAAAGTTTTTTTTATTCGTAAGTTCGTGGGGACACCGGTAGGGATGTCTCTTTAAGCTTTTACGATGCAAATAAACCGTGAAAGCAAGTCCAGCGTCCTACGCCGCGCAACCTTTCTGTGTCGCAGCGATTATTTTATTGCTGTCTTCTTTAAATGTTCTTATAGAAGATAAGAGTGGACATGGGAACTTTATTTTAGTTGTTTTCCTACGTTTGTTATTTGCTCGTTCCATTCATGTAACAATCTAGGCGAGTTGTTAAGATGCTCGTAAAATACTGTCATAAATTACATCGCTTTTCTGCACTCAATAAATTACATTGGTATCTAGAAATCTGTTAGCACTTCGCTACTTACTGTTAGCCAATCAGGAACCGTTGTCAGAAATGTTAGTGTTAAGTAGAGTTTTATTAATACAAGCAAGTGTAGCGCCAATTAACAGTGATTGGAAAACAAAACGATGAAAGAGCTGCGGTTTTCTTAAGAGCTTAGGCTATCAAAAATGAATGTGAAGGTTTATATTTATTATTCACCAGATAATTGTAAACACTGTTAGTTTATTACAAAATCTCGTAAAATTGTAAACTCTTTATTTTCAATAAGCCTCGAATACATTGTAAATTACCAAATTTGAATAAAATTTATTGTACTTGAAATGAATCTATTCATATCATATCAATAGTTTACACTCTCGCAAGATTTTTTGTAATCTTGGTGTGTCTCGGTGTTTTCGGTTACATATTATATAAGTGTTAAAGGTGCACTTATAATTCATTACTCAGTGACTTCCATACGTCATTTATGGTGAAATGTTTTGATTTTAGAAAAATAACAGTTATGTTTTGCCTCTTGTGCGTTGTAGCTTAAATCGACTTTACATATTATGATGTTGCAATTTTATGAAACGGGTCACTTTGAGCCGCGTACGCATAACTTCGGATTGACTTGGAAATAGTTCAATTAAATTTTATAAATTTTAAGTCACGTTATTTTTTTTTTGAGATTGGTTATTCATTACACCTAAAGAAACAAATGAATAACTTCGGATTGACTTCCGAAGATATCACACTTCAAAATTTGCAGCTTCAAAAAATGGCATGGCCTGTCTTCAAAAATCAATAATGTCAAAAACTCTAATTATCTCATGATAACTAAACGAGCTGTCTAATTCGGTTGATTACACAAACATTGTAACGAGCGTTTCGTAAACGACGGTTAAGGGCCTTCTCGCGGTCCAGTGGCGCCCTCATTGAATAAAAAATCGTAGCATAGCACAGAAAATAAATATTAAAAAATCCAACTTCACGTTTGTTACAAAGAGGATAAAGAATTTTTAGTAGTCGGCAAAAGTGCCAAAAACGGCCGTTTCTGACACTTTTGCCTACTACTTTGGATACGAAACATTTTGAGACCTGTTTTAACAACGTAAAAATTCTTTATCCTCTTTGTAATAAACATGAAGTTGGATTTTTTAATATTTATTTTCTGTGATAAGCTACGATTTTTTATTCAATGAGGGCGCCACTGGACCGCGAGAGGGGCCTTAAGTAGCAATCTGAATTATTTCACCTAATTAGGGCTATAACACACGTGCCGCAATGCGAATTAATTGTGAAGGATTCTCTTAAATAAAGTAGGTACAGCCTCATATACAACTAGCTCAGCGTTGGAAAATCAGCTTAAGGGCCTACCTCCCCGTAAGCGGCGCCCTCATTGAATAAAAAATCGTATCTTAGCATAGAAAATAAGGTATTTTTACGTTGTTAAAACAGGACTTAAAGTATTTCATATCCAAAGTAGTAAGCAAAAGTGTCAAAAACGGCCGTTTTTGGTACTTTCTACTTTGAGTCCTGTTTACAATTTAAAAATATCTTAAGTTCTTTGTAACATACGCAACATAGGATTTTTTTATTTTTATTATCTACGCTTTGCTACGATTTTGTATTCAATGAGGGCGCCACTTGGCGGCTATATACGCCTTAAGAGTCTGCAAAAATAATTTTAAGAAAAAAAAAACCATCCAAGTGCGTGTCGGGCCACGCGCAGTGTAGGGTTCCGTAGCCGCCGGTATAACATGCGGACTTAGAAGGGGCTTTATGTTTATTAGTATGAATAATATCAATTTGAATTTTAAAACGTTGAAGTTAAAAACGAAAAAAAAATCTTTACTGCACGTTTTAAATAATAAAGGTGACTGTCCAAGCAGAAAGAGTTCACTTCTCGGCATTTAGTTTCCGAGATATACGCAGTTTTGTAAAATCCGGTGAAAAATGGCATTTCGCGATTTCAATTGATTATTAATTAATGCTTAATTATCTGCAAGTTCATATATATTAAATGGCTTTATATTTATGATATTTTTAGGTGCCAGAAATTTCTTTTTTGCTTAATTTTTTTTTTAACGCTTTTTCTCAAATCAAGCTTTTTCAGAGTTTGAACTTCAAATGTCTGATAAAAAAAAATATGTCAGTTTTTGAATATATTTTTAAATCTTATTATCAATTGACTATTCTAGATACCGAATCCAGTCTTAACTCAATACCCCACAGCTGGACCCCTTTTTGCTTGAACGGCCACCAATTCAAGTCTTCAAAGCTTAATATTTCGCAAACGAATCACTGAATGGAAAAATATTCTTCGCAACCGCAATGATTTTGAAAGCCCTATCCAACGATTAGCTTGGCCTCGGACGGATAAACCGAAATTTTATAGTTTCCCTTATGTATACTGCATTTTCACACTGCAAGCAAAAAGAGTTAAAAATAACACATTGCTGCACTTGACGACACCACATTTACAGCTACGATAAATATTTTTTATTTTTATACATTATCGAGTAACGGCGTTTCAAGATATTTTCGCAAAAAAAAAGTTAACAGTTAAACTCAATGCAGAAGCGCCATAAAGATTCACTTTTGAAATTAAAACATAAAAACGCGTTTTATTAACTACGACTTTTTGCTTTTTTTTTCTGAAGATTATAACAGTATTACGCATCTTGCTTTTGATTCGTCGAGGTACATGTAGAACAAGGTTTTTCACATGAAGAGTGAATACTTTCTGTTATTAAATAAATATATATTTCACGGTTAGCTGTGCTTTTCGAGTTTTATACAAGTTAAAATTTAAATCAGCCCGGTTACGTCAGTGTAACCAGGCCGTAAGTTTTTCCATTAAGTAGGTATATGATGAGTTTTTCACCATACATCCCTAAAAAACTTTGTTTTTATCCGTGACAAATCCTTAATAATCCTTCTGCCGAATAAACTTGTAAGACAAATGCTCATAAACCAATTAACTTTACACTTTGTCCATCATATCAGCAAACTTCATCAAAGCATCGTCACTCCAATACATCAACATACTCACAATAAAACAAAAATGCGTGACATAGAAATTTAAACTTCCGTATATTAAAAATGATTTACGACACGACGTCACGGCGCATAAAGGTGATTTTTGTTTTACGCGATCAAAACACATCAGATACGCGTGATTATGGCAGGTCCCGCACGCGCGAACGATCGACGACGCTCGTCTAGCGATTTGTTCGAAATTACTCTTTCACTTCGGTCCGTGGAACATCAATTGTAATGTAGTTGAATCGATATATCATGCATGGTTTACCCCTTATGAGGGTTAGTGCAGTAGAAATGTTGATATTATTGAAGGAGTAATCCGATTATCGATTGTAGTAAAAATGTGTAGCTAATAGTTTGATAGACATCAGCATTCTTCTCACCTACATACCTAATCGTGCTGTTATTAAAAATCTGTGTCACTCGATCAGTCAGTAAAATTAAGATTTAAATGAGTAAAAGATTTCAACGCTTATGGTGTCGTTATTTCAATGTTTATCTGCTAGAATAATTTCAACTACTTTAATGACTTTTTCTATTTATAAAAAGTCATTCCCGTTCTGTTCAGATAATTTTCTAATTAGTTTTACCATAGCTGATCTTTAGCAAAACAAAGAAAATACTAGTGACACAAACATTAAAGAACATTTTTGTTTTACGCAAACGCATCTCGTTGGTTCCGCGTGATTACGTTCGGCACGCGCGTGACGCGTGACAACCACGCGTGCCCACTAGCCCTTACAAGCGATTCGTTCGAAGAGCCGTAGCTGATGGAGTTGAAGGTACACATGTTTATCAAATTGCAGCGCATTATAATGTTACTAGATGCAATAGAGTGTCCCATTTTGTACCTTAGCTTTAAATAACCCTTTGTCTTAGAGAAGGGAATTAATATAATTAATTACTACAATAAAATTTGTGTGCGTGGGCATTCTGACTTCAGGTATCTCATTACAACATAAATTGCCAAACATGAAACAAAAGGAAGCAATAAACTTGATTGGACAGATAACATGTATATTATTTAATAACGAAGTGCTACCGGGCTTAGTGATTTGAAACCTGAAAATATGTAAATTATACCTGTAATATGAAATCAATAAACGTAAAAGATCTTTATCGCGTAATTTTAGGAGGAATAAGAAACTTATCTGCAGCAAGCGGGCTATTAAAGTCAAACTTGAAGTAACATTCTGTTGTCACAATAAATGTGATTCACGCGCACTCGAATGTCGCGATGAGGCGCGACTAATCCACGGTAACGAGCCGCTCCGCCAACGCGGCGATGTGGTCGCGCCTTTATGGCATTACTTCGTAAATAGTATCTCGGGTATTTTCTTTATGACCATTTTGACTCGAAGTTCAACAGTTATTCTGCCGATAGATTTAGTTTTATAGAGCGACCCATTGAACTCATCGATTGAATTACCGTTCTATGCATTATTGCACCTAATAATTGGATTGTAGGCTTTTGTGTAGGTGGAGCGAATGGTACTGGAAGTTATTTCAACTTCCATGTTTCGTATAATCTAATTTTCGATCTCGCCTCTACCAACGTAAACAAGTTCTTTATAGTAGCGTTTTCCATTTCCAAAGAAATACACCAATAAACTAAAGTTGAATGTCAAAATATCTAATGCAACTGACCCACATCGTGTAACAGGTGTTATTTTAGTTAACCCTGTTCCAGTAGTCCTCTCTCTTAAATCACTATCATTAGTGATAATCATTCCTACTGACCGTACGTGTGCCTCTTATATCATTATCTAGTGTTTTTGCTGAACTAAGGCTGAGAACACACTGTTTTCCAAATATGAAATTACTCCAAGAGTATTTTTGCTCTATTTACGGTTTCATTTTTACCAAATGGTACGAGTATGACAAAAATATCTGCTCTTCGTTTTGTTTTAAACATGGAATAAGATAAAATATTGCTACGTCAAACATAAGTTCATAATTTAAATTCTGTTAAATATTTACTTTTGAATGTTCAGTTTGAAGGCAAATTCAATTAACATTCAAGAAAATTAATTAATTTAATAATTAATATGTTTCATCGAGTTATAAATTGAGATTTGAGATAATGATAATGCCGAATATTGCCTGTTCTTATGGGACATTGAATGCCAGGCATTCATTTGAAGTAATCTTAATTGGTATTAGGCATGTTTGATAACATACGGAAATAATGTAATGGTATTTTAATTAATAAGCCTTAATTTTTTCATATTTGAACTAATAAGACGGTTAAAAAAAATCAAATTGGCATATGTTTTTAAATTATTAGTTTAATTATATTAGCAACATGTGAAAATATATAAATAAATGAAATAAATAATGTGAACCGTTGATCACAAATTTGGATCATAAATATATTGTTATTGTTTATAATTACTTAAAAGTAAAAGTAGTTAGCCAGCTATTCGTAATTCGTACCGTAAAATATCACATGATAACCACCATGACAAAAGCGTTGTAATTTATCATTTTATCACTTTTTTTTTCGACCTCACGACGACTGTTATTCGTTCCTACGACGTGGTAATTTCTCTCGTGTGTCCTCGCCTCAACAATAATACTGTAATCACCTAATTGCCGCCACTCGCTGCCGTGTCGCGACTTTCGACACAATGAATTGTTTTTAACAATGAGCCACTGCAACTGTTCTCCGTAGTTGTAGCCTCAGGCTAGAAACAACTGAATGGATTCGTGGACATGCATGACATGTTGAAAAAAAAACGTAGGCCATTTCTTTTTTTATTTGTTTGAAATAAGTAATTGGTGGTTGCAAGCTTTTTGTGTCTGTCAGTCACTAATTTAGTTTTTTAGGGTTCCGTACCCGAAGGATCCAAATGGAGCCCTATTGTAGTCCCTCACGTGTCCGTCTGTCCGTCTGTCACATCATTTTATTTCGATCAATTTTTTAACTTACCATTGACACATGAACTTGAAAGGTGATAATGTTTATTATTACGTATACTTTACTAACAAATACCAATATTTGGTACGGAACCCTTAATGTGCGAAATCCGACACGCACTTGGCCAGTTTTTTACTTAATTGTTGACGCCTTGGAATAAAATGAACTAAATAAATTATGTCCGAAGAATAGCCACACTTAAATGGCAGTGGGCAGAGCACATTGCTCGTAGAACATCGTCGATGGGGCGGAAAGGCTCTGTAGTGGCGACCGCGTACCAGAAGACGCTGCGTTGGAAAGTCTCCCACAAGGTGGACTTCTGACCTGATAAAGGTCGTGGGAATCCGATGTATATGATACGCACAGTTAGTTGTGGCGACACTTGGGGAGGCCTATGTCCAGCGGTAGACGACTTTCGGCTGAAATGATGATGATGATGATGAGATCAATCAAAAACAACAATAACAACATCATTAATATTGCAGGATACCATCCCTTACGGCGTGTAGTGTTCCACGCGGGCCTCACAGAGAATTTGTCAGCCACCACTGACGGGGCCCATCATGGCCGGTGGCTGCATGCCTAGGGGTAGCGGATAAATTCGTAACAGAGTTACCGCTCCCCTGGGCACTCAGGCAAGGAAGGAACAGGGGTGGGTTTTAGTCAGTAAGAGTCTGACACGCCCTCCCGCTTCATCCAGAGCGGGAAATGTCATTGGATGATTTCCCAGCCCCAAAAAAAAAAAAAGGATACCATCCCTTCGTTCTTTTTACAGTTCCCAAGTCCGAATGAAAAAACCGAACCCTTATAGGATCACTCGCGTGTTTGTCTGTCTGTTTGTCTATCACAACCAATTTTCTCCGAATCTACTAGACCGATTGAGTTGAAATTTTATACACACATTAATGAATATCTGTCACGCAAATACAGATGCGTAACGTAAATTTGGAATATGGGAGTTAGTTTCTCCAACTGGCAGTCAGACAACAGACAGTTGTTTTTGTATGTATGTTTGTTACGCGATATCTCCGCCATTTGTGAATAGATTTCGATTATTCTTTTTCTGTTTGGTAGGTCGTACTTCAGAGGTGGTCCCATATAAATTTTATCGAAATTGATTTAGCACTTTTTGATAAAATCAATAAACACAGATGACGTTTTGGTTGTCTCCAAATTTTCAAATTCCATATTATTAGGGTTATCCATTCGGGCATAACTTTAATATTTAGTTTTAATTCTGGGGTATAACAACTAAAAAGTGAAAAATAAAAAACTTATTTACAAAAAATACAACCGACTTCTAAAAATTGCAAAATAACTTTAATTTCGGAAGTCGGTGTCAAATAACGAAGAAACAAAAAAATACAAAAACCCACTTCCGAAATTAAAGTTATTTTGCAATTTTTAGAAGTCGGTTGTATTTTTTGTAAAAAAGTTTGTTTTGACGCTTGGTTAGTTTTCAAAATGCAACTTTTTAGTTTTATTTATTGTATCGGTTAAATTGGTTAATCGAAAATGGAACTGACATCCTGAATTGAAGTTTTGCGGGTATGTGTGTGTAGAAGCAATTTCTAGCTATTCTACGAACTTCAGTAATTGTCAAGTTCACAGTCGGAGATATTACCGAAACTTTCAGGGCTGTAGGTACTTACTTGTTTCAAAAAAGGTGTTTGAAATAATTAATAATAATTTATACAATTACAAAGTTAACACGCGTATCGTGATGAAAACAAGAAACTTATGACATATTATAAATGCTCTTGAAAGTGCACTCAAAATGTTTTCGAAAGTGCACGATCCAGATAAACGAATTAAACATTTAATGTTTGATTTTAAAAGACGCATGAAATTATTTCAACTGAGTTTTATTTAAGCATTTCAGTTATAAAATTTTAATTGTTGCTCTCTCTTGTAAACGCAATTTTAATCGGTTTATTACGGTAATAACCTGAGGAATAGGAAATTGTATTGAGTTATTAAAAGTAAAGTGTCTCGGACCATTTCCTAGCTCGATACAAATTATGATTACTTAGTTATATCACATTCACACCCCAAGGCGATTATTGAGTTAACATTTCAAATGAACTACTAAAATATTTTCTCTCTAATCTTTATCAATACAAAAAGATAAAATTGAAGTGTCTGTTTGTAATGTCAAAATAATAGTTTTTTAAGCTCATACAGCTGTTATTTGCACGATACTTATGCCTAAAAATCAGTTTTTAACATTTCTGTATGTCTGTTTGTTCCGGCTAGTCTTCGAAACAGCTGGACCGATTCTAATAAAATTTTACTGGGAAGTAGCTGACTATAGCCCCTGACAGAAACTAGTCTTAAATCTATCTATACAGGATGTAACGGAAAGATGTGGTCATATTTTAAGAACTGAATCTGCTCATCGATATGAACAACTTTGTTAAAGAAAACATACTAATATTGATCAGCTGATTGATGATCACTTTGTATGCAAAGTTCAACTTTTTTTTTTGGAATGTTCTATTTTTTCTTCAAGATAGTGGTTCATTTGCATGGGCTGAACCAATTCTTTCCGTTACACCCTGTATATATAAAACAACGTCGGGTTAGTTACATCATTTATAACTCAAAAGAGCGGCTGGCCGATTTTTACGATATTTGATTTATTGGATTTGTCTCCATCCTGAATAGAAGAATAACTATTATAATATTGAAAAAATTAAAGAAAAAAATATTATTAAAGAAAATTAGTTTTTCATATATTTTGTTTGGAATGATTTTTTGATAATATCTCGAGAACAGATTCATTTATTGATTCTGAGGTGGTACGAAGTCTGCCGCGGCCACCTAGTAATTAAATATATATATTGTGTTTTACAATATAGGTACCGAAATACACCCTGCAATAATGTGGTAGACCCAGGTGAAGATGGTGGGAGGAGTTAGATGCTTAGCAGCAGGATTGGTCCCCGTTAACGTAAAATAGGAGGATTTGAAGGGAGACTACAATTATCAAAAAATAAACTATTGTCCAAAAAAATTTTCAAAAAAAAATCATGATGGCGAACCAAAATAATGGACAATTCATTATCTAAACTTTATGATTGCAGAACTAGAGGCAGAGGTTACACAGTAGTAAATTATGTACCTACATTTGCAATGTGCAATGTCGGGTTAGGCAATATTTTAATTAAATTAATATCATTCGCGCGTCGAATGTAACTTACATTGTAGAGTAATAACTGGCTAGTCATGTACAATTGTATATAGTTCAATATGAGAGCAACATAGTTGCTGTTTGTCGAATCATAATTATAATAAACACTTAAAGTTATTCTAACCCGGGCTTGCCCGTGACGGCGATTAGTGGGTAACTCGCCGTCCGATCAGCACCAGGCCCGAGAGTCGACGGCGCGTAGTGTTCCACGTGCGCCTCAAAGAGTTGTCAGCAAAACATGACGGGGCCCGTCATGGCCGATGCCTGCCCAGGGGTTGTGGATAAATTCGAAAGTGAGTTACCGCGCCCCTGGGCATTCAGGGCAGGGAAAGAACAGGGGTGGGTTTTAGTCAGTAAGAGTCTGACACGCCCTCCCGCTCCACCCAGAGCGGGAGAAGTCATTGGATGATAACTATAAATAACTAGCTTCTGCCTGCAGCTTCGCCCCCGTGGAATTAGTACTTCCCCTGTAATTAACTTTCAACCCCTTTTTCACCGCTTAAGGAAAAAAAGGGTTGAATTTCGAAAAACTCTTTCTTAATGGATAACCTGCTCTTCACAAAGAACACAGCCTCCAAATTTCATGTCTCTAGGACCACCGGTTTAGGCTGTGCGTTGATATATCAGTCAGTCAGTCAGTCAGGACTTTATACAGATTAGATTTATCCCGCGGCTTCGCAATCGTCTATACTACGAGTACAATAACCTTGAATTTTTCGGATTTTGCAATCGGATCAGTGCTTGCAGAAATTCCCTAGTATACAGGGTGTAACGGTATACGTCGGATCAGTGCTTGCTGAAATTCCCTAGTATACAGGGTGTAACGGAATGGGTGGTTATATTTTAGCTACTGCTTCTGCCCATGTCCTATGTATATATGCCCATGACCTTTCGTACTGTATGGGTCAGAATGTTGGGCTGTGAAAAAGACGGATGAAAAAAGACTGCATGTGGCGGAGATGAGAATGTTGAGATGGATGAGTGGAGTAACGAGAGTGGATAAAGTGCGAAATGAGTACATTAGAGGTAGTTTAAAAGTGGCGCCAGTCACAGAAATGTTGAAAGGGAACCGCTTATCTTGGTATGGTCATGTAAAGAGGAGGGATGAAACACAGGTAACTAAAATAGTTATGAATATAAATGTGGATGGATGGAGAGGGAGAGGGAGGCCAAAGAAACGATGGATGGATTGTGTGAGGAGTGATATGAAAGAAAAGGGAGTTAGTGATAGCGTGACGGCTGACAGGACAGAATGGAAGAAAAAAACGTGTTGCGCCGACCCCAAGTAACATGAGATAAGGGCAGGAAGATGATGATGCTTCTACCCATGACAATAAACCCTTTTTTCAAGCAAGTCATATCAAATTTCCAAATAAAAATTTGAACTTTCCGTACAAAGATCATCAGCTAATCAGAATTAGTACTAGGGGTTCAATTGTTTTTCGGAATTAGTATGGCATTCTTGAAGATAGTTGTTCATATTCTGTTACACCCTGTAAACACATAAACAAGCAAACAGTTTTCCTCTCTATCAATTATGATAGGGTAGTTTCTTAAAAAAATCTAATTACCAAAAAATATAGGACACGTATTTTTTCTTTTGTAACGTGAACAAAAAATGAGGACGATACAGTGCGTTGAAATTTTGCGTGACGTCACGGTGTGCCCCCACTCCTGAACTTTGATGCGTTTTATCTTTGTCATTTTTTATTTTTTGATAATCTAACTTACCTTCGTACTAAATAGAATAATTAATTCCATACCCAGAAAACTATCCTATTTAGATAGACAGTTAATTAATTTGCTACTAAAAAACCCTACGCTTAGTTTATGCGCTGATGTGAATATAGCTTTAGAATTTTAAAAAGTAATGTATTTTTGTTTTGTGACTAACAATTCTCTATTTTTGTTCGCAGGTAAATATTGGCAGTTTTTAACAAACTTTCGGCTGTAAGTAGTGTGGACATTAATATCAAAAAGGCTAAAGCTTCATTTTTCTGAAGCCTGTTTATAAAATTAAACAAATGACCATATTTTTGACCATATCTTGTTTTTTCTACAATTTATCATCATCATCGTCACTTGCTTAGCCTTTTCCAAACTATCTTGGGGTCGGCTTCCAGCCAGTCTAACCGGATGCAGCTAAGGCGCAGTTATACGACTTTTAATGGTTTTTAATTGAACATCACGTCTAAACGACTTGTCGTATTTCTTTGAAAAAAATATATGTTATTCTAGACTATTTGCGTCGTAATTTGATCTCAGAATATTTCAAATTATATTTTTTTAAAATTGTGTAATTAATTTGTAAAGTCTAACGCGGATTAAAAATTAAGAATCACGCAAAAACTATAAAGCGTATTTTTATGAAACCTTTACCATTTTAAAGATCGTTTAATTATTTATAATTTAGTCTCAGTGTTTTAGTTTAATACTTGTTGTTTTATGTGTAATACATTGATAATGCGTCTAATATCGGACAGCGCTCCTTGATGGGCGAGTCCTATTACTGGGTGGACATACGACGCGTTACGTGAGCTCAGCGCAGAACACGCAAGCTAACCACTCAAGGTCGTTGGCAGCTAATAGCGCCTTAATACCAGTATTTTACATGGAGCTACTGCCTATCTGACCTCCACAACCCACTTACTGGGCAATACGATACCCCTTGGTAAGACTGGTTGTCAGACTTTCGGTCTTTCTGACGACCCGTAACGACTGAAAAAAAAAGATATTAAAGAAATTTTTTAATGTGATAAATTGTACTTTTCTACAATTTATCACACTCAATAAATACCTTCCCACCTCAATATCAGTATGTAAATAATAATATAAAATACATAGTTTCAATACGGGGGCACTATTATCTCATGTTTATGTAGATTAGAGAACAAAGTACCGCTCAATTTACATATTATCAGTAGACCAATTAATTTTACAATATATTGGTATTAATTGTACCAGATTATGCAAGTCCGCCTTTGAATTTTAAGCAAGCCTTCTGCCGACACCATGTTTATTAGAATCTATAGATTAAAGACGATTTCAACTAGAAATGGATTATTTTACGTATTCTAGAACGAAACCCAGTCATAATCATAAGTCTAAATAAGCTGGCAGTTTGCAGGAATAGAATCTCAGGAAGCATTTACTGTTCAAGGTTATAAAGTATCCACGCTGGTATATTATACGCGGGTATCTACGCCGGTATCTACGCAGGTATCTACGCAAGTATCTACGCAAGTATCTACGCAGGTATCTACGCAAATATCTACGCAGGTATCTACGCAGGTATCTACGCAAGTATCTACGCAGGTATCTACGCAGGTATCTACGTAAATATCTACGCAGGTATCTACGCAACTATCTACGCAAGTATCTACGCAGGTATCTACGCAAGTATCTACGCAGGTATCTACGCAAGTATCTACACAGGTATCTACGCAAGTATCTACGTAGGTATCTACGCAGGTATCTACGCAAGTATCTACGCAGGTATCTACGCAGGTATCTACGCAAGTGTCTACGCGTCTACGCTGGTATATCCGCAGGTAACTACGCAAGTATCTACGCAGGTATCTACGCAAGTATCTACGTAGGTATCTACGCAGGTATCTACGCAAGTATCTACGCAAGTATCTACGCAGGTATCTACGCAAATATCTACGCAGGTATCTACGCAAGTATCTACGCAGGTATCTACGCAGGTATCTACGTAAATATCTACGCAGGTATCTACGCAAGTATCTACGCAAGTATCTACGCAGGTATCTACGCAAGTATCTACGCAGGTATCTACGCAAGTATCTACACAGGTATCTACGCAAGTATCTACGTAGGTATCTACGCAGGTATCTACGCAAGTATCTACGCAGGTATCTACGCAGGTATCTACGCAAGTGTCTACGCGTCTACGCTGGTATATCCGCAGGTAACTACGCAAGTATCTACGCAGGTATCTACGCAAGTATCTACGTAGGTATCTACGCAGGTATCTACGCAAGTATCTACGCAGGTATCTACGCAGGTATCTACGCAAGTGTCTACGCGTCTACGCAGGTATCTCCGCAGGTATCTACGCAGTATCTACGCGGATATCCAGCTATTCATATTATTCTAGTTACATAAGTAGATTAGCTTAAATGAGTGAATTATTTAACAGTGTGATGAAAAACTAGTTGTTTATATAAGAAAACTTTATTAGTTTTAATCAACGGTAATGTAGTTAACAAAAATAAATAATTTTCTCTTCTCATAAAAGCTTGCAAATTAATTAACCTCATCTCAAACAAACGCATAGACATAAGCTATAATTTTGACTGCAAAATAAATGTCATATTAACGACAATGCCGTAATTTTGCCGCAAAAATTAACGTCAAATGCTGCGTTGCCGTAACTTTACCGACAGAATTAAAGTCTCGTGTGGCATGACTGTCGCTTTACCGGCAATATTAATGTCATATTAGCGGCATTACCGTTTAGAGAGTATTACAGGGTCGCTGGCAGTTCACACATACCTGGTGTATACAATTAAACGAGTGGGTTTATTGACCATGCTACATTTGATACTAGGTCCGACTGCCAGTGAAACAAACATGTAATAAGATAACTTGGAAAGTTTATAAACTAAATTAAAATTGTATATACTCGTAGGTGCTATGATCTACGGTACTACAAGATACAACTTGAGTTTCAGAACATATAGTATTGAGCCTAAATAATCCCAAAAACACTAAAGTCTTCGACTATAGCCTAAATTCACAAATCTATGGTGTCATCATTTTAACCGACTTTGAAAACAGGAGGAGGTTCTATGTTCGACTGTGTGTTTTCTTTTTATGTGTGAAAAACTGAACAAAAACGAAAAATATGAATACATAGATGACGTTTTGGTTTCCTCCAATTACGAGTATGTTTAAATCCACGTTCCATGTTATTGCGGTTTTGAGTTCTGGGGTATAACAACTAAAAAGTGGAAAATAAAAGACTTTTTTACAAAAAAAACAACCGAATTCCAAAAAAGAAAATACACTAAAAATTAAAAAATAACACTAATTTCGGCAGTCGGTGTCAAATAACGAAGAAATAAAATACAAAAACCGACTTCCAAAATTATAGATATTTTTTAATTTTTAGTGTAAGTATTTTTTTTTTTTGGAAGTCAGTTGTTATTTTTTGTAAAAAAGTTTTTGAATTTGACGTTTTAACCTTCAAAATGTATCCTTTCAAAAGCCCATCCCATTGCTGCATTTAAATAATTGTATGATCACGTCTAAGCCACATAAGTAGGTATCTGCATCGCCTCCGCTTGCAGATAAACCTTGCCTCACCAAGTCCTTCTCACTACCACAACTTCTACTAAAACCAACCTTATCACCTTCACGCAAGGTCCACAAACACCGCCTCCAACTCAGAAACTCTCCACATAATTCAGCTCTAACAAAACAGACAGCCCGGGAATACTTGGGTTCTCAATAAAATTGCAATAGTTTCTTTGTCGCTAAATACATTAGTGTTGCTAGTAAATAATAGGACTTTCACCTGGCAATGAATGGAACTATTAATGTGTAGGTTACAGTACAATCTGGATATCTGGCATGCGCAAGAGTGGTATGAGGAACGTTTATCTTGCTGGCGTAACTTTAAATAGTTGGAAGTCTGGAAGTAATGATAAGCAAAAATGTTTTGAATGGCGCGAAATAAAACCTTGACGGAGAGAGGGAAAATAAAATAAAATCGTGGTACTATGTTGCCATGTGTGACGGCGATTTCTTTCGTGAAGCCGCGGATAAGGGATTTATCTAATTTGAAAATTTATCTGCATCGCTGTCAATGGGAAGAGTACCCAAAACACTGGCAGCTTTGCCACGTTGAATGGCACGGCCACAGTAATGCAATGAGCATTCCATAGACAAAATAAAGCCAGTCCAAAAAATCGATGCGCAGTTTCGAGTGCTTTTTTCATTTTTTTTAATTCTTGATATGCACGCTTTTGACCACTATCTCACCTGATGGTAAGCGATGATGTGGTCGGAGATGGAGCACGCTTGCCTAGAAGTAACCTTGACTTAACTTTTAATTCATTTTATTACATCACCAGCACATACCTATATTAAATACTCTCTGCACACACCTATGTGTTTAAGAACTAAGGAGATACACACACATAGATACGCACAGTAGATACTTAGGTACGATAAAGTTTATTGAAGTAGTTATTTGTTATATCGTTTTAAATCTACATTTATTTCTTCAAATATACCTAAAAATAATTGGAACAAGTCAATTGACCCGCATTACATAAAGTGCAACACAATTTCTCTGTTGCATTAAGACGGAACTGTTACGCAACTATCAACCTTATAACTCCACTTTAGCCGAAGAAAGCTTAGATTTATTATCATTGCAATAGATTTGCATTATTTATCTTAATAACGGAGATAATTAGAGCTATGATAAATATTGCGTTACGGCTTGCATGAATAATGTTTGCAGCTTTTCGCAATAATTTGTTACATATTGATAGCTATTAAGAGGCCGTATACGAAATTTTGCCGATTTACGTGATTTTACAAACGTGATTCTACAGTTTAAATAATGTATTTCTAAAAATTTTAATGCACAACATGAAAGATCATTTAATTAGGATCTAATGTATGAGCTAGTTTTTTTTTATTTTTATTATAATTACTATTAATGGACCACAAACCAACGAGGGTTTTGTGAGTTTTTGCTGTAAAAGGTTTAGAATATCACATAATTAAGAATCATTTTGACGATTAAACAGTATGAAAAAATTATAATATATTGTTGTGAAAGTCGTTTATACAACATATGCATCACTTTTTACCACTTTTATATAATATTTTTGAGTAAAAAGATATTTAACTCAGTCAAGTTTTAGAGAAAATGGGCAAAGAATTGCTTTTGATTTTGGCTATTTAAAACTCTCGTTCATAAAATGAAGCAGCAAAAAATAAACTTCAGTTCAAAATCAATCCATTTCCTGAGAAAAAAAATGTAAAAATTACAAAAAATTGGCAAAAAAAATCTTTTAAAACAACCCATATCTCGACTTATAATACGCAACGCAAGCTTCAAATCTAGCTCATTCAATAGATCATAATTGAAATGATATTTCATGTTATGCATTAAAACTTATAGAAATACATTATTTTAACTGTTAAAAGACGTAAATCAGTGAAATCGGCAAAATTTCGTAATAAGTTGAAAGGTAATTTCTGTTTTCCGCTGGAAAATGCAAAAAAAGGCAGCATTCAAAGTACAAACCTCATAAAACCGGATTTCGCACATTAAGGGTTCCGTACCAAGTATATGGTATTATGGTATTGTTAGTAAAGTATACGTAATTATAAACATTATCACCAAATTTCAAGGTAAGTCAATGTGGTCAATGGGAAGTTAAAAAATTCTTCGTAACAAAATTTTGTGACAGACGACGGACGGACAGACGGACGGACGGACACGTGAGTGACCACAATAGGGCTCCGTATGGACCCTTCGGGCACGGAACCCTAAAAAAATGAAATATGAAAATGAATGAAATCCTTTTCATTTATTTTCGTCTCTATTAACGGCAATTGTGTTCCCTAGATCTGCGATTGAAATGATCCTTTGCAGGTTACGAGTAAAAGGTAGTGAATATTTCCCTACAGCATTTACTTGATTTTATCTAAAGATGATTTCTTATCCCAATTCATCTCCACGCAAGATATACATTAAAAAATAAAAGTAATAAAATTTAAATGATTTTATCAAACGGTAATTAACACTTATCGGCAATAAAGCGGTGCTGCAGGTAAAGGTTTCAGTAAATTATAAGTACCTATAGGTGTTAAGGCAAACTAGCGCGTCCGCCGAGCTAATTTATATCATGATTATAATTATAATACCGGGTTCCTGGCAGTTTAGGGCTGAGATTTCTCTGGAGTAAAAACTTCTTTAGTCGCATTAAGCGATTTTTGGTAGGGGTGATAATAATATAATAATACTTGTGATAAATGATTTTATTTTTGTAAGTAGGTTTTAACAACACTTTTACACGTCAATTTTTTTTTGTCAGTTTTAACTAGATGAGGCCGGTGTTTCCTAGCTGACTACTCTGAGAAGAAACACCGAAACAAAATCAGAGGTCAAAGTATAGGTTCGCGTCACAGACCTGCTAGTGACGTGTTGCATGCACCAGACTGGCGACGCGCAGCGGTTACGTACATACATCTTGTGTGTTTTGGACTCTTTTTGGACGGAGTTCGGTCACCGACATGCTGTAGTAGCAGTAAATGAAGTTAAATTGACCACGTGAAAAGTTTAATTTATGTATACCTACTGTTTAATAGACTGTGTTTTAGATAAATCATTATTTTAAAGGTTTCACTTCTGTCGGCCTATTTTTTACTCGTTTACCTTCCATAGCCATACATCGAATAATGATGATATTCATTCCAGATACTTTGAGCTAATTAAGGATATTGATAGCAAGTCATCCATTAAGTCGAACCAGGTTTCAAACTGGTTTGACATACGATAAACAGTTTTTTTTTTATAGTTGTTAGGCACACATTTGACCACTATCTCACCTGATGGTAAGCGATGATGTGGTCGACCATGGAGCAAGCTTGGCTAGAAGTAACCTATTCACTCTTGACTAAGACTCCCAGGTTGTAGCTATCAGGAAACACAGGCTCCGGCCGGGAATTCCACTCCTTAGCTGTACGTACACTGAAAGCGATGCCAAAACCTTTTGTGCGTATGGCTGGGATCCACCAGGTTCCAGTTAAAATGACTCATCTTAATTTACTGTTATAACACTATCGAATAGTGTGATATTTACCTACCATAATAATTTTGATCTTAATTTCCCATAATACCGAATCAGAAGACTTCGAGAAAACCATTATTTGATACCGTAAACACAAAACGCGTTTTAAACCTTACGCGAGAAATTCAGTCCTAAAAGTATATCAGAAGATATTACTCGAGCAAGTTTTTATTGACCCTCTTTAGGGTTCCATACCCGAAAGGTTAACAACGGGAAGCTCCACTGTCCGTCCTTCTGTCTGTCAGCGGGCTGTATCTCATGATACGTAATAGGTAGACAGTTGAAATTTTCACAGACTGTGTATTTCTAATGCCGCTCTAACAACAAATTATAAAAAACATACGGAACCATTCGTGTGCGAGTTCAACTCGCACTTAAGGCCCTACTCCCGTGAGTAGGGCCTTAAGTGCGAGTAGTAGGCAAAAGTACCAAAAACGGCCGTTTCTGACACTTTTGCCTACTACTATGGATACGAAACATTTTGAGACCTGTTTTAACAACGTAAAAATTCTTTATCCTCTTTGTAACAAACGAGAAGTTGGATTTTTTAATATTTATTTTCTGTGCTATGCTACGATTTTTTATTCAATGAGGGCGCCACTGGACCGTGAGTAGGGCCTTAACTGGTTTTTTTTTTATAAATAGACTAGCGACCCGTCCCAGCTTTGCACGGGTACAAATTATATACTTAAAACTTCCTCAGGAATTAGTCTGTCTATTGGTGGAAACTGCATGAAAATCCTTTCAGAAGGTTAAGAGTTTATTGTGAACAGATAGACAGACGACTTTGTTTTATAGTACTAGGTACTATTTAGACTATATAGTGTTACACACACGCATACATAAACTCACGCCTATTAAGTCGGTTGGATCCTTCGGGTACGGAACCCTAAAAAGGATTGCCTTTTTAGGATTCCGTACCCGAAGGATCCAAACGAAGCCCTATTGTTGTCACTCACGTGTTGGTCTGTCTGTCCACCGTCTGTCACAAAGTTTTGTTACGAAGAATTTTTTAACTTCCCATTAACCTATGAACTTGAAAGATAATGTTTATTATTACGTATACTTTACTAACAAACAGCAATATTTGGTACGGAACCCTTAATGTGCGAAATCCGACACGCACTTGGCCAGTTTTTATTTTTATTCATAAATGCTAGTAAACCTAACTCAGTCAGTAGTAACCCTACCAACAGTAGCAATCATTGAAAGTTACATTACTATGATGGTCGTAAAATTAGGCATTTCCTCAGCAGCTGCTACTGGTATATCTGCCACAATTATATGTTGGAACGTGGCTATTATATGTTCGTACATATACTTATGTTAAAGATACCTAGTTTATAAGAGGAAATTGCAGATTGCATTTCGGCTGCTGTGTATTCGAAAGTTTCGGTAAGAGATTTTTTCAGTCAAAATCAAAATGGATGACTCTGAAGACCTCCATTTTTGTTACACCCAGTATAAAAGGAAATGCCTAGGGGAAGCGAATAAATTTTGAAAATGAGTTACCGCACCCCTAGGCACTCAAGCAGGGAAGGAACAGGGGTGGGTTTTAGTCAGTAAGAGTCTGACACGCCCTACCGCTCGGCGAGCGGGAGAAGTCATTGGATGATTTCCCACCCTACCAAAAAAAAAAAAAATATATATAAAAGGAAGTTAAAATCACATTCGACAGCTGTGTGTTATCACTGATTGTCTACATAGATTATCAGTGATAACACACAGCTGATTCACATGGGTATTCGACAACACAATATTTAAATTGAATAGGCATTAGAAAACCGGGAAACCAAAAGAAATCCGTAACTTCCTTTAAAGCCTCCGCATATTAAACCACTATAAACAAACTTAATGCATTCATTATCAATTAAAATTAGAAATTCAATTAGCATAATCTCCATACTGATTTCAAAGTGAAAAATCATCATACTATCATCTCATCGGATGCTGATTATGAGAAAAATCTTCGATTCTCAGTACTAAGTGGTTGCCTTATCATAATTTTATCATAACTTTGATTATAGCTGGCTTTTACGAGTAGATCAGTGAAATCAACGTCTCCACCTAAGGTCTTATTAAATACCTGTTGAAAAGTGGAGTTGTGTTCTAAGATAAGAGATTATGTAAGGATACGTAGGTAGTTAATTCTTGGGAATTTATGGGAAGATGGCATAATAGTATCTTAATTATTCCCGTGGATATTCCAAGGCTTATTGAAGATGAGAGCCTTAAATTGAATGAAAGCTTTGTTGTGCTTTTCACAATTATCAATATCAAAACTATTTTGAGATTAACTTTCCACATTGCCACTTTGAGTGGATGGATTTCATTCAAAATGAATAGTTCAATCTCTAGATTTCAATTCCTCTAAGACGCTTAGTGTCTGGAGGACAGCGCATAGGGCCGTTAACAATTAAAAATCAATTGTGTCTGCTAACTAGACGCGCGACGGGTTAAAAGTGTTCTATTATCGATTAGACAAAAAGATATGTCTCTCGTTTCGATCCTTCGCAACTCCGACAGCTGACTTGCCTGTTTTCATCATACATAATTCATAGGCGTTCATAGGTAAATCTGTAAAGTCCGTAAAAATCAGTGACAGCCAATCATTATTCAGTCAGCCCTGTCTCTGCCGCATGCAAACACGGCAGATCCGCGCAGATCATCGCGTCAACATGCTCCTGCGACGGCAACTTCTAAGCCAGGCTAATAAGACACTCACGCGCAGGCCGGAAGGCGTCCGTCCCCGTCTGATGAATATCTGCCATCCTGCGCACTTGAGACGTGCCTCCGGTAGCGACATCTACTGCCTCGACACTGAACTAATTTACAACCCATTCTCAAACGACAGCCGATAATCATACTAAAAAACTTAATTAAAAAATTGTTTTATGACATATAAATATTTATTAAATGTTTACATGAGTTGCATTTCCTTGAATTTTCTTCGGAAATATGCAACGCTTTCCTCCGAATCACGTTTTCCTTATGTGATTTAAATTTTACAAATCAGATTTTAGTTAACTCCATGAATATTGATATCAAATGTCAACGTCGCAGTAATAATAATCAACGCACGATGGATATTAATTTACAGAAGACATGTAGATAGATATGTGTACATACTCATCGTTATGAATATTGAGCATAACAAAAATGATTTATTTTACGCCAACATTTAATTAAATAACCATTTAACAAATCTAATTAAGTTTAGGAACATGAGTAATAAAACATTTCTTTTTAATCTCGCTATCAATCAAAAACTGTTTCTTGAACCACCTCCAACGGGCCAATCAGCTAGACAATCGTGCAGCATCGCCAAAAGATACTCGTAATTAATTACAAACAAAAAGCGGTGCGGTGCGGTGCGCCTGCGCAGGGGGCGGCGCTGGGCTGCGCGGGGGCAGGCCAACGCACCTGCGGTAGCTCCCAACCAAACGCGCACTAAAAATACGTTATTAACACAACTACTTTTATTTTTATATGCGATAGCCGCGAGCTAAAGGTTAACCCAGAGATGGATTGCACACGAATTCCAATTTGGAATTTTGAGTCTGGAATTTGTGTTCCATCTTTAAAGTTTATTTTAGTCTTTGGCTGATAGTTTGTGATTGTGCTTTTGCTGGGTAGTATTCGTTTTTCGCTGGTACTGAACAGAGATTTTTTTTCTTTACACTAGTTTCAGTGAATTCCTCAAAGGGTTCTGAAAGAAAAGTTTTTCTAGATATCCTGCATATAGTATATTTTCTGCGGCAAACTCGATTTCATGGCTAAAAACTTTTTGTCGTTTTTACTAGGGTTCTGTTCAATTTTGACCCGTATGCTTTAATTTTAAAGCCTTGATGACCTTCAGATGTTTTTCTAAATCAAAATCCAGTTTATACATTTTCATTATAAAGTTAATGAACTGTGCAACTAACCTAACAATATGCAGTGGCCTGCTGGAATGTTGAAAAATATTTAAAAACACAAAGATATTTAGCATATCGATTAGTTCATAACATGGTTATAAATTGGATCGTTTCTGATGATATTCAAATTTTCTGAAATATAATATTAAAATATTCAGAAAAGATAAATGATCCGCTCCATCTGTTGACATCATACATGTCATCATAATTACGAGTGAACTGTTAAATTACAATAAATTAATATAAATATTTTTATAAAGTGATTATTTTTCAAATAACACTTCTGACTTTGAAAGCTTTTAGTGCTTATAGTATGTAAATCGGACAAGATAGTTTTTTGTTTTAAATTTGAATAATTAACTTTGATATTATGATGACTAATGATGCTATTTTATGTCAAGGTGATGATATTATTTGGTATTCAATGACTACATTGACATACGAGACCTATCGACGACAACTTAAGTCAATTTTTTTTATTCAACAAAGTCTTATCTTCAATTTAATTTTCCGTTTAAATGGAAATTGCGTTGTCCGTCTGTCTGACTGTACGTCATCTGTCACAAAATTTTGTTGTGAATAAATTTTTAATTCCATTGACCTATGAACTCGATGGTGATAATGTTTAATAATACGTATATTTTACTAAAAAATACCAATATATTGCTAAATCAGATTTTTTCTTTGATAATTCCCTCATTTAGTACGGAACCTAAGTGTGCGAAGTCCGACACGCCCTTGGCCAGTTATTTGCTTCAACTGTTGCTTTTCTTTAGGTTTGATTTTCTTGCGGGCGATTTCATTATCAATTCATATTTTATTTTTTATTAGTTTCTGAACAATGTAAATGTTGTAATTATCTTCTTTTTTTTTCGCCATATTGTACGTTTTATTTTGGTAGGAGTTTTTATTTTCAATACAGTTAGTTAAAAATAAAATAAACAACACTTTATTTATTTATACACACTGTGTCTACGTCTCATATCCAACTTTCCAGTCGCAGGTCTGCTGGAAGAAATTTCTTTTGAAATAAGCAGCACCTTTGTACTATTCTTTCTGTAATGGTTTTTTTTTCTCTTGTGTTTTGTATACATAAATAAATAAATAAAATAAATTAATTAACACTTATTTTAATAAATCTTAAATATTTTTATAATCAAGACAAAGAATCAACGACCACACTAGTCCGTACCTGGCTGACATCTTTCGGCATCTGGCCGGTCGGAGGCTGCGATCTCAAGATAGCTCGGGTCACTGTCCCCGCACTCACACCACCCTGACTTACACACACTCACACACACACCCTGTCACACAGCCTCTGGAAACTGGAGCGGCTGTGTTTTGTAACATTCGTAATTACACTTCATTGAACAGATACATGCCGGTGGAAATGGATATCTCCACAGAGTACTGAACGCTTCAGTGGCAACTGCTAGAGTTGTCACTGTCAAAAATTTCTATTCAAACCTAACGTGTCATTAAGTTTGTACATATAAAATTGACGATACTTATGCTTGGGCGGGGCACATTGCGCGAACATGAATATTAGTAACTAGTGAGCTTCCCCTGCTGGGTCTTTAGTCTCTGCCAGCGCGGGTTTCCCATGCTCTGTGGATACCTCATTCGTAAGGTGTGGCATGTAGATTCATGTGAGGTCTGTATTCCGACTTCGATGATGGAATGAACGGAATTTTATGACGAGTCTGGATTGAAACTCTTTGGTTGGTGTCTTAATGCGTTTGAAATTGGAATATTTTATTGAGTTTGTGTCTATTGAAATAATGTTTCTTTTTTATTTTAGTTTGAATTAGTCGTTCCATTCAATTTGAATCTAGAATAGAAATTCGTTTTTTTTTAGTATAAAGAGAATGAATGACGTTTTATACTATGTTTAACTATTCAATGACGCGTAAAAACCATTATCAATGTTACAGTTAAAATGTCGTGAGAAACAAGTAGGTATTATTAAACAGTGCATTTGAAAATGCGAATGCGAAACGATATTGAGAAAAGGTCATCATTCTGTTGTCCTTATCCTAATTTATTTGGGGCTGGCGCACCTTTCCTTCTTCCATACTTCTCCATCAGTCGTCATCTAAGTCATCATCATCATTTCAGCCGACTAACGTTTACTACTAGACATGGCCTCCCCTCTAGATGTCGCCACAACAACCGTTCCTGTGTGTCTCGCATTCATCAAATTCTCGGTGACCAGGTCATCAGGAGGCCTTTCAACGCTGTGTCTTCCGGTACACGGTACCACTCCAGAATCTTTCGCCACCATCGACCATCTTTTCTGCGAGCATTGCGCCCACTTAAGTTTAGTGATGTGTGTGTGTGTGTGTTTTTGTGTGTGTGGTATGTGTGTGTGTTGTGTTTAGTTTTTAGTATTGGTTTAGTGTTTAAGTTTGGCATTTCTTCGGGCTATGTCAGTAACATTGTTCTCCAGCGGATAACTTCATTCCTAAGATGACGTCATCGTCATCTAAGTGGTCCAATATAACCAGACAAACCTTACACCTATTATGTGAGTTCAAACAGTTTTTATCAAGAACAATCAATGCCTAACTTTTTACCTTTTTTAGGGTTCCGTACTACAAAACAGAGCTCTATTGTTGTCACTCACCTGTCCGTCTGTCCGTCTGATTGTCTATCCGTAGTCTGTCACAAAATTTTATTTCGAAGATTTTTTTAACTTCCCATTGACGTATAATTTTATTAACAAATTTTTTTTTTTTGTTTTTATTTTATTGTTTTCGGTGGGACACCTTCCAAAGGCGCCTGGAATTTTAGGGAAAAGTCCAGGGTGGGATCCTTACCTCTCTTATTCCACCTTTGGTAATCACCATCAGCTGATGGAAGGGGCCCCGTTACCTCTCAAACCCCCCCCCCCCCCCCCCCCTGAGGAGCTGCTATTATCTACTATGTTTTTTTTTATGTGGGTTGGTAAATCATCCAATGACACCTCCCGCTCTGTCCGTTACCTAAGTACTATGTTAGGGTCGTCTTCCAGTCTAACCGTGTGCAGCTGAGACCAGTATTTTTCATGAAACGACTGCCAATCTGATCTCCACAACCCAGCAGATGAGTAACAGGGTACTACTTGGCAAGACTGGTGTCAGTTTTTTGTTAGCTTTTATCAACAACATTTAATTTGAAAATATGTTTCAACTAGCCTCTGCCAGCGGATTCGCCCGCATCGTGTAGTAAAAAAGTAGCCAATGTTTTAATTCAGGTTATAATCTCTCTGTGTGCAGAATTTCATTCAAATCCCTTCAGCCTTTTTTACGTGATTGAAACACAAACTTACAAACATACAAACTTTCGAATTTATAATATTAGTAGGATGTAGGATTTAATTTAGAAACGGAATTGAATTCATTTCTTTTTTCAAAAAACACTTTCTGACTAGCAAACGAGATATTTGTGTCATATTTACCTCATACACACGTCTTGTTGTGTTTGTCCACAATAAACCACTGTAACGCAGCTGTTACGTGAGCAGTGCTCTACTTACATATTAATAAACACTGCCAATGTATGGGATCTTCATTTCTAAGGTAAAACCTTCAAGGTTTGTTTTCTGATGCATTTCTAAAGACCTTCAGGGTGATAATATTTTGTGATTCCGAATGAAACCAATTAATTCATCATCATCAACACCTAAATGTTCTCTGATAAATGTCGATTTTGCATTGATTTCGCCATATAATCATAATACGTTTTAGTTTTTCTAAAAGATAATTGAAATGTATTAAAAGAAAGCATAGTATGTATTTATAAAGAATATAAAAAACGGTGCAGTTATATTTAAAGTTATTAAATTAATTTTAAAAAATACCATAATTATCAGCTTACAATAGTCAACACAAAGTAAAGGACATAGCCATATCTTATACTTACTGAATTAGTTTAAATCTAGAGGTTATTTTTGACCAACTCACACCAACTGCGAAAACCGACTTTTACCGGCAATCGGTAGATTCAGAAAAGGTTTTATGGGTGTGTCTCTTTGCGTACCACCTTTTCGACAACTTACTCACAAACTGACTTTGATTATTCTATAATTGCCTGAAAATTAAACCTTTACGTGCCGCGAGCAGACAGATACGTAATAAATACAGTAATTACCATACGAAACGGTGCTTTTTAACAAAATCTCACGCTCCACCCACATATAAAAGTTCATACTTAAAATGTATATTTAATCAAATTGACTGCGACGCCTTAATTAAGCCCGCGATGTTTGACACTCCATTTTATCGACTAGTGACGTGACTCAACCTCGATACCGGTACCGATACCGATACCGAATACCAATTACCTCGGCAATAAACATCGGAACCGTAAAGTTGTCCGTCGCTTCGTTGATAAAGATATTAGCATGTGTAATTATAATCTGGCTGTTCATACATATTGAGATATTATGGAGATGTGAAATAGCTTGTTTAAGGGCAATAAACATGTTATAATATAGTGCGATTCGGAGTCAGAACGAAATATAAGTGCAGAGGTATCTCTCGATCTTTAGTTATGTAATCAATAAGTATAATATTTATACTCCATCGTGTAGCATCATTATACTGCTTAGATTAAGGCTGTACCTACTACCGGCCAAGTAGCACCCTCATTAAATAAAAAATCGTAGCATAGCCTAGAAAATAAATATTTAAGAATCCAACGTCACATTTGTTATAAAGAGGATAAAGTATTTTTACGTTGTTAAAACAGGTCTCAGAATGTTTCGTATCCAAAGTAGAAGGCAAAAGTACCAAAAACGGCCGTTGCTATGTACAATGCTTGTATGTATGCTACGATTTTTTAATTAATGAGTGCGCCACTTGGCCGGTAGTAGACCCTTAAATACGTCCTGCGTAATAAGTCCTACGACAACAATGAAAGCTAGATGTGACGGCGGCATAGCAAGATTTTGACAGTCAAATTACTACTAGTCAAAGTACAGCCACTGGTACAGCACTCAGTTTCTCTAAGATTATTTCTGCATTATAGTGCAACCCAAATCAAAATCCTACTAAATATTATAAATGCGAAAGTTTCAATGAATGGATGTTTGTTACTCAATCACGCCAGAACAGCCAAACAGATCTGGATGAAATTTGGCACAGAGATAGATTATAGTCTGGAATAGCACGTAATTCATAGTGGGATTAGCTACTTAGAAGCTAGTTATGTACAAAATTAAAGTTCTGTTCTGTTGGAGTACATACAGTTGTATAATTTGACATTTGATATGAATGTAATAATACAATTCTTAAGATCCTGTTTGATATTTATTCCCAAATTTCTCTTGTGGACCCGCAATTTTGGACGTGAAGCATTGTTGCATTGCCCAATCGCGCCACAATTACTCCTTGGGCTTTCTGGTCCAGCCTATTCCACGTGATTAAGGTGTGATATCCAATTTAAAATTACCGAATCAGATGAATGATGGTTGACTAGTAGAGAATGCCTTGTTGCATTAGGTCCGCCTATGTACAACTATTGTACATGAAGTTTAAATAAATCATCATTCTCCTGCCCTTATCCCAATTTATTTGGGGTCGGCGCAACATGTCTTTTTCTTCCATACTCCTCTATTAGTCGTCATCTCTGTAGTCACCCCCTTTTTACCCATATCCTCTTTCACACAGTCCAACCATCTTTTCTTTGGCCTTCCCCTACTCTTATAGCCATCCACATCCATACACAAGACTTTCCTCACGACATTTTCTTCATTCCTCCGCATCACATGCCCATACCACGACAACCGATTTCCACACAATTTTTCAGTCAGCGGTGCCACTTTCAGACTGCCTCTTATATACTCATTCCTAATTTTATCCATGCGCGTAACACCACACATCGCTCTTAGCATTCTCATCTCAGCTACATGCAATTGCTTTTCATTCATCCCTTTTGTGGCCCAACATTCTGAACCATACAAGACAGCAGGTCTGACCATTGTTTTATAAATCTTCCCCTTAAGTTTTAGGGGAATGCGGGAGTCACAGATAGTCCCGAATGAAGTTTAAATAAATGATAACTTTATTTCCTAATGGCTTCAACCTGGCAGTATTTAATTCTAGAGTGAATAAGTTACTTCTAGGCAAGCGTACTCCCTTGTAGACCACATCATCAATTCATAGCTTACCATCAGGTGAGATGGTAGTCAAGCGTGAGCCTATCAAAGAAAAAAAAAACCGGCCAAGAGTGTGTCGGACTTCGCACATTTAGGGTTCCGTACCATTTGAGGAAATTATCAAAGAACAAATCTGATTTATCAATATATGTTTGGTCATCATCATCATCATTTCAGCCGAAAGACGTCCACTGCTGGACATAGGCCTCCCCCAAGTGTCGCCACAATGACCGGTCCTGTGCGTCTCGCATGCATCGGCTACCCGCGACCCTCACCAGATCATCGGTCCACCTTGTTGGTGGCCTCCCAACGCTGCAACTTCCGGTACGCGGTCGCCCCTCCAGAACCTTTCGGCCCCACCGACCGTCCGTTCTGCGGGCAATGTGCCCAGCTCACTGCCACTTCAGTTTGGCAATTCTTCTTCTCTTGCAATATATTGGTACTTATTTGTTTGTAAAATATACGTAATCATCATCATCTGCCTGCCCTTATCCCATGTTACTTGGGGTCGGCGCAACACGTTTTTTTCTTCCATTCTGTCCTGTCAGCCATCACGCTATCACTAACTCCCTTTTCTTTCATATCACTCCTCCCACAATCCATCCATTAAAATATACGTAATAATAAACATTATCACCAAACAAGTTCATAGGTCAATGGGAAGTTAAAAAAATATTCGGGACAAAAATTTATGACAGACGACGGACAGACGGACACGTGAGTGACAGCAATAGGGCTCTGTTTGGACCCTCAGGTACGGAACCCTAAATAAAGACCCATTGAGTCATACCGTCGACTAAAGCTCGCTTTTGTACATAAACTATTTAACCACTGTGTGCTCTATGTTTGGTACACTCGTAGTTACAATAAAGAAGGAACATATTAAGCAGGTCCTGGTCCTAACAACAAAGTATGCAAAGCTAATTTATTTTGAATACATTCTTTATTCTTATCTTGATATACATTATGTATATGTTCATATCTACATAATTTGTATGTAACCGATAGTATGCTGAAACAAAAAACCAATTGACCATTGGTCACTGGCCATAGCTCGTAGGCATAACTTATAAAAACTATGTTATTGACTTATGACTAACACTGTAATGTGTCCACATTCTACTGTAATATAAGACTTGAATTGTTTACGATTTACTTGGATATTTGATAATATTGAACTGCATGCAGAATAAGTGAGAAGTGGTTGATAATGTAATTTAAATAGTCCAGACTCCGAAAACACTGTACAGAAAGATAGAGATTCTTAAACTTACGTTTTTTAGGATCAATACTTTATGTAAAGACTTGCATTTGATATACTTGTATGTTCCTCTTTTAACGTCTAATAAAAAACATTTTTTTTCAAAAAATACAACCAACTTCCAAAATAGAAAATACACTTAAAATTGAAAAATAACTTTAATTTCAGAAGTCGGTGTTTGTATTTTATTTCTTCGTTATTTGACACCGACTGCCGAAATTAACGTTATTTTTCAGTTTTTAGTGTATTTTCTTTTTGGAAGTCGGTTGAATGTTTTACAAAAAAGTTTTTTGTTTTTTACTTTTTAGTTGTTATACCCCAGAATTAAAACTAAATATTAAAGTTACGGCTGAATTGAGAACCCCAATAACATGGAACATGGTATTTGAATGTACCCGTAATTGGAGGAGACCAAAACGTCATTTACGTATAAGTACACATATTTTGTTTTTGTTGATTCTTTCAAAAGGCGCTAATTTCGGTAAAATTGGTATGGGACCACATCTGGAGTGTACTCTTTCAGATAAAAAAAGAATTTTGAAAATCAATCCACAACTGACAGAAAAATCGGTCGACATACATTTAAAAAAAATAAATACCATACAGTCGAACATACGACCTCCTCCTTTTTGCGAAGTCGGTTAAAAACTTCACAATTGGGTGAGTGATTGGCTGCTGCGCTGCTTGTCGCCGGTTCTATTCGAGCACGGAACAAATATTTGTATGGCCTAAACTACATGCATGGTTTTTTTCGGGTTTGGGTGTCTTATGTATGTGAGTTTACAGGAGTAGGTAATTTCTAGTGTGGGGTAACGTTTTTTTTTTTAAATGTAAACTTTTTTTTGTGTTGTTACCTTTGACATTTTTAAGAAACAGAAATGTCTCTTAATAATTCAAACGTATACCTACACCTACTCTAAAAACTAATCTCGTCTTTTTGCCGGCCCCGCGACACGGGCGAGGTCGATAGACATAACTCAATAGCAGGTGATAAAAACGGCCGCCATACTTCCGTGCTGTCCACAGATTTGATCCAGTTTTAATGAAGAACAATCATTTGCATAATTGCGTCCTACATCAATAGTTTATCAAGTATGATATCATTTTTCTTCGAGTATGTGCTGGTTTTTGTACAGATCTTGGAGTAACGACCGTTCGGATATAGACGGATTAGCAAGACACGCGAGAGATATTTTATTATTATATATCGACGCTTCAAAAATTAAACTCAAATCAACTGATGTGTTGAGCTGTTACAACGCATCTGATTATTATAATTTCTCACAGAACCTTTGCGATAATTTTCATCCCAGTAACTGGGTCCTTGAATTGATTGCCGTTGCTGTTGTGATCGTTGAATCTGAAAATAATATTTAGATCTACTAATAATAATCCTCCCAACCGAATTTCGATCACAGTAGCCAATCTTTACAGAGATAAGTCAAATACGCAGGAGATATTATAGCACAAGCGTGTACGAGGAGCTCGTGGCTAAAGTAATAACAGCCGTACGGGTCGATCCATCAGGTTAGGCCGTAGATTGGGATGGGAGAGTCTCTAGCGGGTGTACTTAGTTTAAAATTTATATATAATTACCCATTAGTTTAGTTTATTTACTAACACTAGATATAAGGCATTTTATATTTGTACTAACAAACTATGGAACTTGATTCTGAAATAAATGTTTATTATTAAGCTACACTTGCCGTGGTTGGTCCATGGATGGGTGACCATCTTTACATACCGAGACTCCTCCGTGCCTCGGAAAGCACGTTAAGCCGTTGGTCCCGGCTGTCAATCGTGGATCTTTGACAGTTGTTACGGATCATCAGAAGCCCGACAGTTTGACAACCAGTATTAGCAAGGGGTATCATATTACCCAGTAACTGGGTTTTGGAGATCAGATAGGCAGTCGCTCCATGGCAAATACTGGTATTCAGCTGCATGCGGTTAGACTGGAAGCCGAGCTCAAGATAGTTGGGAAAATGCTAGGCTGAAGCGTGAGCGCAAACACAGGTGCACTTTCTGTTCCTCTACTCTCATAGTATGATGGGACGGAAATGCGACACCACCGGGGACTGATCAGGCGTAGGACTAACGGCTTTACACCATCAACTTTGTAACTCTGGGCTTCTACAGAGTAATAAAATTCTTAATGGAAAAACCCAATATTGTACTTATGGGCATCGATCCCAGGACCTCACGCTCAGCAGTCGTGCTTGCAACCACGAGTCCAACTAAGCATTCGTACTACTAATCCTACTAATCAACTACATATTATAGTCCCCCATCGCGTTTGTACGCGATAAACTCAAAAACTACTGAACGGATTTTCATGCGATTTTCACCAATAGACAGAGTGATTCATGAGGAAGTTTAAAGTGTATAATTTGCACCCGTGCAGAGCTGGGGTGGGTCGCTAGTAAAGTTTGTATGTTTGTATTTTATCACGCAGAAACGGCTGAAGGGATTTGAATGAAATTTTTCACACAAATAGATAATAACCAGGATTAAAACAGGCTACTTTTTACCATGTGGGTGAAGCCGCTGACACAAGCTAGCAAGATATTTTGGACTGCCATTCATTGAGAAAAAGTGGGCCATATAATAGTGGATATCACTTATCATTACGAAATGTTAAGATACAAAAATTAGGAGAAAACCTTCACTTGACCACCTTTGACTCTTACCATTATTAATCGGCCAAAGTCACTAATATTTCATTCTCAAACAGCTATGCCCGGTGGCCATGAGCAGTGTCAATTCTTGCAGGACAGCACTAAGTCTGGCCACCTGTGGTCTCAGCCCATAACATATACATCCCAGTCCGCTTTGCTATAATATAAGGCCTACTGCATGGGCCGTTAAACCCGAGACTGCTCTAGGCATCATAACATAAACCAAACTTGATAGGCGAATTTGAGTTTATGTTCGAAACTTGACAGTTAATAGATGAGGTCTCAGGGTCGCCGCTGTGTTTCAAAGAGTCACCGCGGCCCTGGACCATGCAATTAAAGGAACACGGGTGAGTTTTAGTCAGTAATAGTCTGACCGCTCCACCCAGAGCGGGAGAAGTTATTTGATGATTTCCCACCCCAAAGAAAAACCGTGACATTTCAGGAAAATAAAAGAATAATATAATAGAATAGCATAAAAAGAAGATTACCGAATTCGGACTGCAAATAAAAAAACCGGCCAAGTGCGAGTCGGACTCGCGCACGAAGGGTTCCGTACCATTATCTATAAAAACGGCAAAAAAAATCACGTATGTTGTAGTCCCATAAATATTTATTTTATTCTGTTATTTAGTATTTGTTGTTATAGCGGCAACAGAAATACATCATCTGTGAACATTTCAATTGTCTAAATATCACTCGTTCATGAGATACAGCCTGGTGACAGACGGATAGACATACAGACAGACGGACGGACAGCGGAGTCTTAGTAATAGGGTCCCGTTTTACTCTTTGGGTACGGTCGTTTTTAGGGTTTAAAAACAAATGAAGCTCTAAGTCACAAACTGACTGGACTCATTTAATTTTCTTCACACTTCCGCGTTATCAAACTGCATTCATGATGAAATAAACTATACCACCAACAACAATATTTGAACTTTAAGATCACAAAATAGACCAGTAGCAGCACGATTCAAGATTTATAACCCGTTCAGCTTGGACACTTGGTACCGAAGGTCTAATAAATATTCATCGTCCAAAATAAATAATAAGCGAAGCTTGACAAAGGAAGAGATTTAATTAGAGCAAAACACACGCATGACATTCACCGGGTAATGCATTAATCACTCGAACAGGTTTTAGAGCGATGACTGTAGCCATCAAAAAAAGTGGTGGGACACGAGTTTTGTAGTTGGGTTGAGGTTCCGTAGACAGTTTTTGACAATTTTAAGTCATGGTTTGCTCAATTTTTTTTGGATCACGTGGTTGGGTCAGGTGATTGCACTATTAAAACCCGTTAGTTGTAGAGATGATAAGGAAAGGTAAAGGAGTAAATTACGAGAAACCAATAAATTGCTATGACTTAATAATATATAGATCTTTGAAAACTTTATGCTTAGCAACTACTGTCAAACAGGGTGAATAGGAATGCCCCGGGGTGAATAGAACAAAACTTTGAAGGGGTTTTTCAAGTTATTTAGAAATTGTTTGTAGCATTTAAGTACTCTGATTTATTTATTAATTGTTATAAAAAGTAAATCGATGCTTTACTAGAAACTTAAATCATAGTGAAAATTTTAATCTCTGTAACCCCTTCATTCGTGATTTTGTTAACTAAGATCGTTAGTTACTAATGTAACTGTGTAATGTTACCAAGGCGCGTATTTCGCGTACAGGGGTTAATACCCCTGTACGCAAAATACGCGCCTTGGGCGTGGAGTTGCGGAAACCAGCCCGACATACATACATACATTAACCCCTTCATTCCTATTCACCCCGTTCGTAGGTATGTAGTTGAAGATAATACATATAAATGTAAACAGTATAATCTCTCAATATGTCTCATCCTACACATACAAAGCTCGAGCTCATAGAATATCTGATCAAAATTCAAGAGGCATACAACATTAGCTCGGTTTAACTGCCCGAGGAGGTTCGGTATTAAATAATGTAAAGTCCATAAAATCCGCTGGTTGGCCAGTAACCTGTCACAGCCAGCTCCGTGGCCACGGGCTGAGCATCTGGACAATTAATAAAACTAGGTCGCCAAAGTGTTTGCGGGCTTAAACTAATAACCTGCCACAGTCTGTTTTATTGGTGTCCTTAAACTCGATTTAGTATTCCTTCAGGGGTACAAGGCAGTGCGATTATTCGATTTCCTCTGTCTCGGGTCGGCTCAAAGTTTATCGAAAATATGCAAACTGTGTTTGGCTTAATAACGACATAAATATTGCGGTATTGGTCTCATAATAATGGAAATAGCAGATATAGAATAAAAGCATTCTTAGACTTAGTGACTAAAAGAGAATTCTATTTCCTAAGCTAGCTAAGATACTGTATGCAGATGGCAAACCAATAGGTAAGAGTGATTTAATTAAAATGTGTAATAATCGACACGATTGCATGAGATATGTTGACAGCAGGTAAGCTTATAGCAAGCAGAAAGCTTCTTGGAACCAGAGCAAAAAAGTACTTAAAATACTTGTACCAAATTCTTGTGGGACCCCAATAACCCAGTTAGGACAGCTCACCGACAGCCCACACCCACAAATAATAATTAGACGTATGGCGGGCGGTAATGTCAAATGGCGAGTAAATGCCAACACATAAAAAGTCATCGGTCATGCGCACATAAGGACCTACTTCCGTAACTACTCTGTGGCAGTTGTCTCTGACATCGAAACTACACTGTGACACTACTCTACTTAGATTTATTACCGCGAAACTTTTTATGGGCATTTAAGTCGGTATGAATAACGCGAAACTGGAGAATTTAATGTAGTGTGTCATAAATTAAATGTTGGTATGACATGATATGTCCTAACCGTGATTTGAGTTTTTTTCTACTCTTATTAGGCATAGGATTTAGTACGTAGTCTAATCAACATACCTTATCTTTTGTACGGTAATTAATAATAATTATATATGACTGATTTCTGAGGTTAATCGATATGCATTGTTTGAGATAAATGATGGAGTTAGACATCACAGCAAACGCGTGGAACACGACCCATCAATATCGTGACTTCAATAACAAAACATGCAAATTGCAATAAAATAATTAAGGCATAAGAAGCACTTAACGATTTTATTATGGCACAACAAAGTTACCGGCTCAATTCGCCACGGATTACATAACCGGGTGCATTCACTGAGAACTCGTAAGAAACACGAAAATATAAATAACGAACATCAAACAACAATCAGATAAACGATTACGATCGGTATTACGGGGCAGGCTGATATAGTTTTATGGCATCAAATAAAGGACTATTACATGAGCGTTACGGCACGAGCGTGCGTTCTCGGTGGCGTTCGAGCAGGAAGTGACACTGAGCGGTCCGTGCGTCGATTTCTCCTGCGCGCGCGCAAGCGATAAATAACCGCGGGTAGTTCTAATTCTGCGCTATATTTACGCGGCGGGCCGCGACAGGCGTGGGTGGCTAACACCGCAGAGTAAGCAAAACAGTTGCACTAAGATATCGTTTGCATACGACCTTCTGAGTTGAATCGATAAATCTGCTATAAGTAATTGAAAATCAATTGATTTGATTTCAATATTTGATTGAAATAAATATTAATTTTCAATAACGAGGATGAATTGAATAGACACCATTACGTTATTTTGTAAATAGAAATATTAATTTCTGTATTTTAAAATACTCATAAACTTATCAATATTCTTTAGTCATTCGTAATTGACATACTGCTACAACTTTTCGCTCAACAAATAACAATACAGAGTAAGTACCATCGACAATAAATATGCACGTCTTAAGAAAAACTAACACAAAAAATCTCCTCTGAATAACCTACCCATACAATACGAGCCATTAAATTCTGATTGCAACGTTCCATTGTACGCTAAAATGCATAGGTAAGTTACAGACCAGAAATCATTGTCGCGACAACCGTGGAATTGATGAAATAAGTCCGCACTGCGCTCTCTGTGCGTACATTAATCTATGCTCCGTCCCTAAGACCTTTATCTAACAGACAGGACTCGCTATTGTAGAATCAAGTGCTAAATTATGATAGGACCAACTTAGATTTCACGGGAGAGATCATTTTCTGTTACTTTCCCTTCGCTCGGATAACGATCAAACTGATTATAAATACTTCGATTTGAAATTCAAAATGTCTGCGGTTTTAGCTGGGTGCAAATTATTGTGCTTCTCGTTACGAGCTGGAAGGGACCTGTTACAATGCAGCGAGTTATGTAAGCGAGGGAAATGTTCGCAGCAACTGTGATCGTCCCTTCGGTTTATTAAGCTTGCCTTTGGATCTCTTGGGGAGCTTGTTTTTATGCTGTGGATGCTACTATTGGTTTTAACTTTATTACCGAGCTTAGACCGCCTAGACAACTAAGGGCTGATTTCACCATTCGCTATAGAAACTAAGTTTTACTGAACTAAGTTTAGCGTAATCTTATTTTACCATACAATTAATATAAAAAAGATTATAGTGAGTTAACCTTAAGAGATAGACATATGCTGTTGCAGACTTTTTTTTAGAATTTTTAAAGGAAAAAATTCCGTCATACGTAATTTTTGAAAACTTTAACCGTTTACGCAGCGCACGCAACTGAAGCTCTCAAAAGGATAATTTTTTTCCCGTTTTTGCCACATTTTTCATTGATGCTCCGCTCCTGTTGGTCGCAGCGTGATGTACTCGATAAACTGTCTATTCAACACATAAATATTTTTTTAATTCGATCCAGTAGTTCCTGAGATTAGCACTCTTCAGCTTTATGACAGCGGCTAAACGCGTTTAAGCGAGCTTAAACGTCGAAAACTGGGCGTTTAGAATTGGTGAAATCGGCCCTAAGTTTTCAAAGTTGAATAAAGTACTATAAAGTTTACATCCTGAAAAACCCTTTCATTACTTAAATACTTTGATCAATTAAACAGTTTTCTCTAAGTACCTCTTTTGGTGAGAGCTCCCAATCATCCTTTTGCTTTTAGGCTTGATCTTATCAAATTGCATCATTTATCGTATCTTTTTTTATTATTGTTATGCTCGCATTTCACCACTATCTCAAATTCAAATTCTTTATTGCGAACTAAGTGTACATAATTTTGAAGATGTTAACAATAGGTAGGTTCTTAGAACTTAGTTGCCTTAAGCATTGCAAGCTATAAAAAATAATAAAAATATATATATACTCAATATTACAGATTACATTAGGTACATTATATTAATTATTATTATTCGTACATTTTATACATATTACATCATATTATTCTTATTATTTATATCACATTATATTAAGTATCACAATCATTTCAATATTCAATATTTATTTTTCTTTAAGGAATTCTTTTACAGAGTAATATGCCTTTTTAATCAGGAAGTCTTTCAGCTTCCTTTTAAAAGTACCAATTGAATTTAGGGTCTTAATGTTTATGGGTAACTTATTATATATTTTATGCCCCTAGAAAAAATACCATTGCTATATACTGCACTCACCTGATGGTAAGCGAGAATGTGGTCGAAGATGGAGCACGCTTGCCTAGAAGTAACCTATTCACTCTTGACTTAAAGACTCCCAGGTTGTAGCTATCAGGAAACACAATCTTTAATGAAAATAAAAATCCTTGTTTCTTCTTCAGTCCAAGATTCCTGTAACCAACTCCACCGCTGTACTAATCTGCTCTCCAAACCCCAGCCCTATTGATCAGCCCTAGAGCTGCGCCCATAAATCCGAGGTGTTATCGATGTGTTCCCACTATCTGTTCTTGTTATCACATCGATACTTAGCGATACAAATCACAGCTACTGTTCGACAGCGTACTATACTCTGATTGTATGTACCAGTTGCCAATAGACGTAGATTTATAACCAGCAGGTGATATTGTTGGGCCAAAGGCGATTCGTTCACTGATACTTTGTTACTTTATTAGTTAGGCCAAGTGTTACTGGAGTTTGGAACTGGGGTATGGAGAACTTATAAAGACAAATGCAAAAAGTTCATAGTAAAAAAATAGGACAGATAAATATACGCAGGTACAAAGTTAGGAATCTGAATATGCTGTGTAGTTAAAAGCTCAGATTTGCCAGGTTTTGAAAAAGGTATTGTATTGTATTATTCTTTATTGTACACATAAAACATATAAATAAAACACAAATTAACAGTTAGTTACAAAGTTTTACTTTTTATTTATTTATTTTTATTTTATTTATTTATTGTCGCCTTACATCTATCTTTACAGGTTTTTTTTTCCCCCAATGCGATAAATGCGCTTTAAATCCTAAATTATGTATACTTAGGTACAACCGTCCAAGCATCAGCTTTATAACGTAGGTAAGACAAAACATTTTTTTAACCTAAACATATCGATCAAATCTCTCTCATTTAGCAGATTGAAACCTCTAGCGGTAAACTAGGTTGAATTTTGACGCTCGAGGCGAAAATTTATGTACCGTATCTTAATTACAAACAACAAAAAAACTCGCATTTTTGACCTTAAAACAGTCCAACTTCCTAATCACGTTAAACTCGAGGACAGAATAAAGTGTAAACACTCCCAATTAATTCCACCACATGTACCCAGTGAAAAGGCTCCTTCCGCGTCCCCAGCCATTTTCGCGTACAATTTTATTGTTAAACATATTACCCTGGGGTCGGGTGTGCAGAGTTCTAGGTCAGGATCGAAGATCACATGTTACGTTAGTAATGCGCTGACCGGAGGCTCTGCACCTTGCGCGAACTGCGCGTAGGCGGGGCATACCATCCTGTGGCCGACAGTGTACGGCACTTGGGCGTAGTAAATAATTCTGTACCGATGATCAGGAAAATTAATTTTCTTTAATTTGCGTGGGCGGGAGTGTAGCGCATAGCTTGTGGAATTATTATATCTAGTTAGTTTCGTATTCTGTAAAGGAAAGCAATCAGTTTTGTTTGTATGACTACATTAAATGTTGTAAGTTAATTATCTAAGAAAATGAAGATGGAATATTAAAGCTTATCATCCCACCGGCCCCCTTCTACCAACGGACATCTAGACGCACTGCAAGTTACTATCCCTACCTTGTTGCTATTCCACGAATTCGCACTAAGCGTTTCCGAACGTCTTTCATAATGCGCACTGCAAAGGAGTGGAACTCTCTACCTGCGTCTGTATTTCCGAATGCATACAACCCTAATCTCTTCAAAGTTAGAGTGAACAGGCTTCTTCTGGGTAAGCTCGCTCCATCGTCAACTTTGTCTCTGTCACCTCTGACCTAGACTAGAGTCAAGAGCAAACCCATCTAAAATAATAATAAAAAAGCTCCCACAAAAAATAAAACTAATATTGTTCTAGAAATGTAGTATAACGCGAATACCTATTTCTATAAAAAATGGTCATCACAACGTTGCAGTATCGTCGAGTCGCCACTGTCTGTGGTACCCTTAATATTAAGTGCAAAATATTTCCACAAGCTAATAAAAAAATGGAACTATTGTTTGCAGTAGAATTCAACGAAATCCTTTTGTTTTTCCCACGTCTAACCCTTTCACTTCAGCCAATTTTATTATAAGTTCAAACGTTGTTAGTACGAGAGCCATGTAACGAACAAACGTACTGGGTGACTGGGTACCAGCAACCACTTACCGGCCATACTTTACTACTTCTTATTTATTCGCAAATTATACTTGTTAGGGATAAATACGAAATAATAGAATGTTGTTGTTTTACAGTTTATGTGGTGTGAAACCAGCTGTAATTGAATGAATGAATGAACTAATGTATGAACGAATGAATGTTTTATACGATCCTGTGGTTTTATTGCGCTTGTCCAGTTGAAGAAAAGGAATGAAGTGACAAATGTTTCTGGGTTTTTGTTGTGCGAATGTGCATGTTGAGAAGTTTTATTTACGTTGTTTGAAACAGTAATAAAGAATCGGAATTCAATTGTTTATTTTGAAACTGAAAACTAGTTTTTATTTCTAAATAATAATTAAAGGATTGCTAGAAAGACGTGTCGCGACAATGCGCGCAATGCGACAACTCTACAATGCGTTTTCATTCAATTAATTAATTTCATGTTCTACGGTTACTAAGTATATACGAAAAACAAATTCTACAAAAATTTTATCGCATCGTAGTCGCATTGTGGCATCACGCTTTTCTACGGGTCATTTACACTCTTCAACTTTTCACTGTTTTAATTAAAATCAAAATCCTTGAAAGTCAAAAGTCAAACTATGTTAATAGTTCGGAGTACGTACGCCTTTAAACAATTCAAAATATCAGTTTTGAATATCTATACAGTATAATTGAATTATTGATTTAGATATTCATCGATTTGGAACAATGGACATAATCGAATAACTTTATCGACTAAGACCTCACCAGACCTGACTTTATAATCGACTATTCGGTTCTATAGAAGACGTGACAAACTGACAACTGGCTATTTAGAACACTTTTGTTTGGCAGTCAAAAAAAATAACAATGACAATGATATAGGTAGTTTATTGGTAGCTATGAATGGCTTTATTGTAACGAAATATGAATACTTTTGTATAATAGGAACTCATGTTTTATGCATAATGTTGGGCAGTGATATCGTCTGATTGTTCGCTAACAACTCTTGTGTGACATAAAAGGGCAAAGTGTTAGACAATGCGCGTGCACTTAAATGACAACTAATCTAATAGCAAACCTGCAAAAAGTAGTTCATAATTATTGTATGGTAATAGGGTAGTCAGTGGTCTTCCACAAGGTAGACCTATGGCCGGGTGAGGGTTACGGGAATAAGGTACTTGCTAGACGCACAGGACCGGTCGTTGTGGTGACACTTGAGGGAGGCTATGTCCAGCAGTGGACGTCTTTCGGGTGAAAAAATGATGATGAGGGTTGTCAGATCTCAAGAGTCAGAAAGCCAGGCTTTTCAAGAAGTAACTTGTCACCCAGTAATAAGGTTGTGAGGGTCAGATAGGCAGTCGCTCCTAGTAAAATGCTGATATTCAGCTGCATGTAGACAGACTGGACGCCGACCCAAAACGCTGTTGGAAAAAGGCTAAGTAGATGTTAATGACATTTTTGAAGTGAAAACTTCTTTAGGCGGCGTTGGGCAGTTTTGAGATGAGAAAAAACAATTGAACTCGTAGCGGGTCGCCAGGCGCGTTTGGCATTTTTGTTTTCACTTCTGACGGTACTCGCTGAGTGCCAGGTTATTCTTTTTTTCTATTCTGTCCCACTGCTGGGCAAAGGCCTCCCCCAGATCCTTCTAGGTATTCTTTTCATGAGCCACGTCGTACCAGCCCTTGCGATAGGCTTCTAGGTCATCGCGCCACCTCTTTCTAGGCTATTGAGACCCTACAGGAGACTATTGCCCAATGGTCACTAAGCATGCGGTTAACGTGACCCACCCAATCCCATTTTAGCCGACGTAAGTATTTAGCATTTTTTGTTGACATAATTTTTTAACCGACTTCAAAAAAGGAGGTATTGTATTCGACATGTATATATGTACGTATCTTGTTTGTCCGCGATTTTCTCAAAAAGTACTAATCCGATTTAGAAGGGGTTTTCGTTATTCAAATGCATATTTTTCAAGGCAGGTTGTAGTATATTATGCATTCGAATCTGGTGAATATCTTTGGAGATAGATAGTGGAACTCTTCAATATCTACCAGCAGCGAATGCTGCGATCGTATGTATTGTATTCACAATTTGATGGGGAACCACAACTAAAAAGTAAACAATAAAACGTTTTTATAAAAAACAGAACCAACTTCCAAAAAAAAAAAACAAAGTAACTTCAATTTTGGACGAAGACGGTGGTTTTGTGTCTTCGCCTTTGACATCGATTTCCGACATTAAAGTTATTTTGCACTTTTTTTTTTCTTTGAAGTTGGCTCTATTTTTTGTAAAAAACTTTTTTCTTTCAGTGATCCTCTATAGGTTTCCATAACTATATTACCTACTACAGAAACAATTTCATAACCACTTTTCATCACACGCAACTTTTAAGTCACAAAATCTATCCAATCACTCATGAAAACCGACATTTGGCAACAATGAGACCGATCCGTATCTTCAATCCATCGCCACCAAGGCTAGGTAGACTCGTCCGTCAATTAATGCCAGGCAAATATCATAGCGAACAAAGCGCCAGTAAACCTTGTCGCCTCTGAAATGCATAGGATTACGCATAGTCAAGTCTCGGACTGGTGCGAGATAGTGTGGCAATCGAATTTTGTCGCATGTGCTTGCTACCACTGGTTAAAGGTCTAACGCGATCACTTTCTTGTCTCGGATTACTTCCAAAATGTCAGTAGCTGTGACATTTTTATATCTGGCCGACATTTTGAAGTGCGATACGATCACGCCAATTAAATATTAATTTATTTGGTCGGCATCGTGGGATTAGGTGCCGTGGTGTGTCAATGTTTGATTCATGGGATGTCTTGTGGTGTTGCAATGGGTTGGTAAAGAAGCTTATCTTGAATGTGTCAGTTATTTGAATTTCTTACGAACAAAATGTACAAACTGCTAAAAGTCTGGACAAAAAGTACACCAAAATTATATCTCTATCTCTACATAGTATAAAACAAAGTCGGTTCCCGTGTCTGTCCGTTTATCCGTTAACTCCTCCTAAACCACGCAACGGATTTTGATACGGTTTTCAATAATAGAAAGACCGTTTTTTTTTACGTGGCACATCTCGCAGGTCAACCTCTGAGGTTGTCGGCTGCTCAACCGGACATGCCTGTGTAGGCTTTAATTTATACATATAATTTGTACCCGAACGAAGCCCGGGCGGATCACTAGTCTATTATAAAATTTGGTAGAATATTTTGAGAAACTCATAGCAATGTTTTAAGTTTTTAAAGGTACCAGTAGTCCCATACAAACCTGTAATACTTTTAAAGGAAAATAAAGAGCTACATGCATTGTGCTGATTGCTAAGACCGTTTTTGCATAGAAATTATTCTGCAGAGAATAGCCGTAGAAATATTTCTATTAAAAAAAGGGTCACATTGTCCCGTCGCATCGCACCTGTCTGCCTTAACAATTATATCTCACTGACCATCAGTTGAACGGTTTTGTAAGTACACTTCCGCCCCAAAGTTTGCGACCACCATAACTCTCAAAATTGTTCTCTTTAATATCCCGCATAATCGAGGAGGATTATGCGGGATATTAAAGAGAACAATTTGGTACTAAAGAAATATCTTAAAATGTTTTTAAAATATCAATAAACTGTTAAAAAAAATTCATGATAATCTAAACAGAAATTCGTAAAAAAGCCGTCACTTACACCTAAGGGCTTACCTCCGCTTTAGTGGCGCCCTCATTGAATAAAAAAATCGTATCATAGCATAGAAAATAAAGAGTAAAGAATCCTATGTTGTTAAAGTACCAAAAACGGCCGTTTTTGACACTTATGCTTACTACTTTGTAAACGAAACATTTTGAGTCCTGTTTTAATAACGTAAAAGTACCTTATCCTATTTGTGCCTAGGGGTAGCGGATAAATTCTGAAAATGAGTTCCCGCACCCCTGGGCACTCAGGCAGGGAAGGAACAGGGGTGGGTTTTAGTTAGTAAGAGTCTGACACTCCCTCTTGCTCCACCCAAAGCGCGCGAAGTCATTGGATGATACCCACCACACAAAAAAAATCCTATTTGTAACAAACGCTACATAGGATTCTTTCATCCTTATTTTCAAAGCTTTATAACGATTTTTAATTCAATGAGGGCGCCACTTGGCGGCTATATGGCCCTTAATGACTGCTTTCACCATTTGCGGCATACGAGCAATCAGTTTATTGGTTGTCACCTGAGGAATACTGTTCCAGCTTTCATGTAAAGCCTTTCAGATGTCTTCTTGTGACGAGGGACATTGACTACGAACATTTCTCTCAAGTTCTTGCCATAAAAGTTCTATAGGATTAAGGTCTGGACTCTGAGGAGGCCATATCATGTGTTTCAACACGCGATTTGTATTATTTTTAATTCCATTCTAAATAGCTTCTGCTTAATTTAGAACTGTACTTCGAATCGTTGTATTATTGGAAAATTAATCCATTTCCAATTAATTTTACTCCGAAAGGACGATTAATTAAAAGGAGGGCTACAAAAACCTCCTTTTAATTATTCCATTAATACGCACTAAATTTCCAGTAGCTTGGCCCGAAGAAGACATATAATGGAATTACCACCATGCTTGACAGTTGGCACTACACAACCTGGCATCAATTTTTCTTCAGCACGACGTCGAACATATTTTTTCTTTTTTAACCAAATGTTTAAAATTTCGATTCATTTACACGTGTTTTTTTTCATTTTAAAGATATTCACTTTAGAGATTAAAGTTTAGACTGAGGAAGATTTTAAAAAGACAGCAAACAAAACAATGAATAAATAGCAGGTCATAAAAGCCTACCATCTGGCTCTCGTTCGGCACTTTTGAAGCAGTTCACATTTATTGCACCTATTCATAGAATTATAGAAAATAATGACTTTTTAGAAATTCCTTAACAATATTAGAATATACAGATGTGCAGATCATTTTGTATTGCCTGTAGATATTATTAATTATATATAAAGCTAATACAATTTTATAAATGTGGTCTTTAATTTTGGCTGGCGGTGTACTCGTACCTATCAAAAATGTAATGCCATGAATTTTCGCAAATAACAGCTGAATACCAACATTACGTGGAGTGGTTTCCTATCTAACCGGCGCGGCGTGAGATTTTCTAGCACCTGACTATCTGTAATGGCTGTCAAAAGTGCTTACCGAGGTGCGGGGGAATATCGGTCAGTAATGGGTGGTTCGTCTATAGATCGACCTCGGTAAGTGTTGCTTAACGCGGCTATTTTTTTTGTCCTTGTCTTGGTGTTAAATAAATACATAAATATCTGTAGGTCATACAATTGATACATATACGAGTATATTTCGTGCGCATGCGGGCATCGAATCCGCGACATGCAGTGCAGCAGCCGAACTCTCAACCACTACGCCAACCGTGTCGTCATTTCTTAGCTACGATCTCCTTTCGACCAGCCTTCTATCAAAACCTATCATTTATTGCATTACCCCTTTCACTCACCCATAAATCTTAAAATACCCACTACTACTAAAACTCTCACAATACCACTTAAACTCCATGCTCCATGCTTAGCTCCATGTTTTATCATCAGACCCAGACTCGACAGCAAAGTATTCTGAGCTATCCAGTTCGCCTACAGTCCCATTGTTTTGTCTGTAAGCCGATCATACAGTCAGCGGCAAAAATATATTGACAAAGGGTCGGGCAAGAGGCTCGAGACAAAGTGACATCCTATCAGAGATAATGACTCGAAAAGTCAAAAGTAAGAGAGTCAATCTCTTACTTTTGACTTTCCGAGTCATTACGTGACTTTTGGCTAGCGTATGTCAAGCCCATACATTTTGGTCTTTTTACCTTACTGCCCCAGAAGGAGGGTAATGTCTTTCGTGAGTTTGTATGTATGTATGTCTATTTCTTTGGCACGCCCTCTAGCTTAAGCAACAGGATGGAGTCGGGTTTTTTGAAAATATTATATTTTTTTGACAATCGGTAATTTTTTTACATTTATCAGCCATAAGCTGATAAAATGTCACTACCCTAAGGAGTGACTCGGAAAAAAATCATAACACATTATTATTATGGCAAGAATTTGATCTCACTGAAGAATTAATTTAGTTGTTTTACTAATAGTACTGAGCAGTTGGTTCGCCCTGGCATATATTCTCGCCGCCGACTGTACATTCCATTTGTCCCTCAGATAGGACAGAAACTAGTTCGGGGTTTAAGCACCATCAGTTTATGGCGTACAAACGTACATGTGTCGATATTTAATAGACTGGTAGTGTTGAACAGGAATGCCTATACATATACTGTAAGTTTTTCAGTGATAAGCCAAAGTGGAGTTAACGGGACAAGTGTGGAAGGAATTTTTATTACGGTATCCTTTTTTATGAGGGTGGGAAATTATCAGATGAATCTCCCGTTCTGGGTGGAGCGGGAGGAAATGTCAGACTCTTACAGATTAAAACCTACCGTGTCCATCATCAATTACCTACCCTTACATCCGAAATAAAAACAGGAGCGGTCAATGTGGTGACGCTAGGTTAGTCCTGATGTCCAGCGATGGTCGTCTTGATAGTGATGACTGATGACAATGATGAAGCCCTCCCGCTCCGAGAGTGGGTGGGATCTTGAAGTTATTTGATGATTTTCCACCCTATAAAAAAAAACTATTATTCTCTGTATCCCTTTGGCATTGCACTGCTTGTGAAATTACAAGCATCACAATTATTAGCAACGCACAGATGTTCATTGCTATTTGTTTTCTATCGCCAGCCTTTCAGAGATTTTCACTAACTTCTCAGCATCCATTATTTTAGTGTTGCCGATCAGAGTTCAAAGTCCGTCCCCGCAGTCAGACGACCTTTGACTAACCGACCATGAAACCATTTCTAAGTTAACGGGCAATGTTCGCTCTCATCTCAATTTCACACTTAATCTGCAGGGCGATTAAATGAGAAACGGACCAAACTAGCTGTGCAGAGATTGATCGCTGAACATATTGACGGAGATCGAATAAAATTGTGGAGTTATGGAAATTAATGTTGATAGGGATGCATTCTTTAATGAACTAGCTAGTCTAGCCCTATTTTTGTCACTCATAAATGCCTTTTAATAAAAAAAAATCAGAATGGATTTTATGAAAGATGATAGAGATAAATGACGAGATTTTTGAAAAAATAAGTAAAAGTGACGTAGGTAGGACCCCAAATATCCACATTGTGTTAAAAAAGGAAGATTTTAATGATGATAGTCTTTAAGTCAAGAGTGAATAGGTTACTTCTAGGCAAGCGTGCTCCATCTCCGAGCACATCATCGCTTACCATTAGGTGAGATAGAGGTCAAACGCGTGCCTATCAACAATAAAAAAAATATTTAAAAAAAATAAAGAAAAGTGTAATGAAAAGTACTCATGTCAAATTCAACTATCTTACCATTTGCCACCAGGGACCTCCAGTCACTACATCCCGGCCCCATCATCAGATCAGCTCAATGAGATCATAATATTGCATTGTCACCGTACTTACATAAGTATGCCATATTTCTGCTCTATCGGCAACCAACAAGTGGTCGATTTTTCGACCACTGGTTTGCAAATTTTGCAGAAAATGGATTGCAAGTTAAATAAAAATTGCTTGTAAAAACTCTACACATAACGAAAGAGAAAAAGCCTTAATTAAGACTACTCTTTGGTCAGTAAACACTTATATAGATATACAATAAAAAAACATTACACAAGACCACAGCACAAGACGAACAGCCAGATGTGCCACAAACACCTAGGTACACTTATGATCAAAAAAACCCAGTCAGCCAACCAAAACCGCAGCGACCACTTACCAGCCTCCAGCCGCAGTAGCCTACAGTTAATATATATATTATATGTACATAATATACACGAAGACAAAGACGCTCGAAAGTACGGCAGATACCATCGCCACCTTTCACCGAGCGATCGGTTTTGCTCCAAATAAGTGAAACCTCGCCATTATGTCGCATTAAAATTGATACCTGCTCTATATGACGTAAATACTCTTTGCATTTTATGTAAGCCTGGTAAAAATCGATGGTGGCAGGGTTGGTGAACTTTTGGCGAGTCTGTCACCTAGGTGTATGACTTACGACAGGCATATTTATTACCTTTTAAATAATAACATAGTTTAAGCATAACCAGCCTTTAACGTTCCCACTGCTGGGAAACAGGCCTTTTCTCTGTGAGGAAGAGTGGACCTCAATCCACCGCGCCGGCCCAGTGCGGGTAGTGGACCTCTTAAGTAATTCCTACATACCTACTTATAATATCTACCATAAGTTTTGAGAACCATCACCAATGTGAGTTTTCCAGATTTTAATCTGATCATTCTTGTCCTTAATTTAGGTAACTTTTCTCAGGCCTTTTTAGGAACCCGAAGGGTAACTAACGGGACTTCGTCCATTCGTCCGTCTGTCTGACAGCGTTCTGTATCTCAGTATTCGTAATAGGTAGACAGTTGAAAATTTTACACAATGTATACATATTTCTGTGACCGCTGTAACAAAAAATAATAGAAATAAATTATAAATTAAAGGGTGCTCCCCTAGAATAGAATAGAATAGAAAATGGACTCCTTTGTCCGCACTTACACTCTAATTTGGTCCGTTGTGCGTGGGGGGGTGATCCCCTAATAGAAACGTGTTTTATTTGGCTTTTTTTGCTTGGTTTTAATAATGTCAACAAATAGACTCGTATAATCTTGTACGATGGTACGGAACCCTTCATGTGCGAGCCCGACTCGCGCTTGACTGGTATTTTTAAGTTAAGGTAGTTCGTTCATTCGCTTGTGTAAAAAGGTTATCCATCCCTGGCGTACTGCTTCCGGGGCGTTGCGTAGCTGGTGTATACTTAGCCTTACAACTCATACCTTTAAAGCGACTCAAGACAAATGCCTGCCAGTCAATTTTCCTGTTTCATAGGTATAATTTTCTAGAAAATGTAAGTTCATTGCGTACTTTATTTCCGTCAGTTCTGTCCTTATAGTTTACGAGTAGATGAATAGCATTTCTAAGCGATAAACTTCACTTTCCATAATGTTTAGGTTTTCAAGCAATTTATTCAGAGAACTTCTATTAGAACACGCGTAGATACACAAATTCTCACCAAACAAAAACATTTAGCATCAGAAACACGTGTGGGGCCGTAATACGACACCTTCAAAGAATATAGCCTCAAAATTTGAAAGCAAACGAGGATATGAACTTATCCGAACACAAGAGCTATAAGGGGATAACATATGTATGGGCCCGCGACAAATGTCTTCATTATTCGGCCCACGCGCTAAGCATGGCTTATTACCACAGAGCGGACTTTATTAACGCAGATAGGACAGATGAATTTATTGTGACAACGACTTAGTTTGTAGGTGTTGGGCGTGAATGTTGATTTGATTGTGGTAGTTTTTTGTTTATGAGGGTATTAGTGTCGCATTAGTGGTCGTGGAAGCTTGGTCTGAATTTAATAGCTAAGCGAAATTGTATTATACCTAATGTCATTTAGGTTGTTACTCGAACAATATAGACTCTTGATAGTTGTACTCATTGACGTCAGAGACGAATTAAACTCATCAAATACCACTTATTCCCCTTTTAACTAACACTAATCGTTACATAAATATCTCATCAATCATATCAATCTTCCTTTTTTAAAATCGCGTTGTAAGATTTCCAGCATTCGGCACGGAACCCACTTTAGTTTTTTCTAACGGACGAGGCATATAATACAGGACGAGGAAACTGCTGTCTTGCAGCAGTTTCTGAGCTCAGTTTCTGATATAAGTACCACGAATGATCTCCTCCTCACTACATCCTCACTTGTTCTTGATGATGTTCCGCCACCTGTTTCTATCTTTGGCATCGTGGAGCGCATCAAATTCAAATTGTTTATTTGTAAGAAAATACATAGTTTACAAGGGAAGAGCTCACAGCCTTAAATTCATTGTATTCTGCCTGCAAGCAAACGTGCAAATTATTTGTTATTTACGTAAATGTCATAATTAATTTGCAGATTATATTATTAATACATTATTATTACATCCCTATTACATTATTATGACATGCAAATGTCATTAATTAATTTACAATAAATTCATTAATTAATATTCTAAACAAATATTTTTATGTTTTAAAAATTCTGTAATGCTTGTGAAACACTTTTTTTGTAACCACTTTGACAATTTTGTTTTAAAAACATTACCCTGCAACAATTTAAATTCGTTTGGCAAAGTATTATAAATTAATATATCATAAAGTTTGGTGTTCAGCGTAGAGCGGATCAAGTCGAGAGGTCGTAGTCTACTCAGATGGTCGCATCTGAGTGGACTACGACCTCTCGGAAATTTGCTCTCGACTTTGCCAGTAACCATCAGTTGTTCGACTTTATGCCCGTCCTTCCTCATTATGTGACCAAAAATCTCCAGTACTCGGCACAGGCAGATGGTTGAAAGACCATCGAGTGGTTTATTCAGTAATATCCTTCCACCTTCCAGAGTAATAGAACAGAGGCAGTTTATTATAAAATGTAATACCCACTTAAGTACTTACAGCAATACTACCATAAACCACATCCGCCTTAACCTTTGAAATATATCCCGTGACAATAACATTATACTGCACTCCAGCTCCTAATTTCCATAGGCACAAACGGGTTTACCGCACCCACCTGATCTATGTCCAGGTCACGCCCAGGGCGGGTGCTGCCCACGCACTCCCAAAGGTTACACCTATAACGTATCTGTTGAACAATGGCGGAGCAATGATCGAAGGCTTGTCACTGCGCCGAGGTCGTTCGTCTTTGATTCATGGCTTGTGTAAGATGCAGCGTATGACTTGTAGCTGTCTGATAGACATCGCCGTTGGAGATTCAGGGGGTGGCTTTGGTGTGACTTATGTGGAAATTTGTTTGAGATGGCTAGCTTCAGAATTAACTAAATCATCATTGAGCCCTCTCTACAAATTATTTATATATATGTATACTCGTATATAATAATATTTTACATTAGAACTTAGTCTGCGCAAAGTTCTAATGTTGACAAATTGAAATAAAATGTCCACGTATAGTTAAGGTAGGTTCCTTCCTATAAATGTGATATTTAAATTTTATGGGCTTATAAGTCCTGAAATAAATGAGATTATTTTTTCAGTGAGCATTTTTTAAAGAATTCACTAACCTAGTATTAAATAACGTTTACTGTGTTTAATACACAAAAATATTAAATAATATTAGGTAGACGTTCAGAAGTTTAATTTTTCTGTATGACAGGCCCAACAAAGTGTGGTAAAACATACATCAAAATGCCATCATTATCATAAATCAAAGACCAACGTCTATGGAATTGCCACAACATGTGCAATTTTTGGACGTTACGAGGCTTTAACCGAAAGAAAGAGAGATTAGTCATACCTGTCACCTATTCCAATTCCGTGAACCTCCAAAAGGAACTCCCAAATCCTTCGCCTGCACTATTTAAGGCAGCCGGGACTCCGGGGTCTCGGGCGTTCAGAGTGGGGACTCTGTCCGCCCACTGAGTGATCCCAGATAAGACGCTGACACAATGATCACGTGCTGCTCTGCACAGCGAAGTTCAGGGCAGATCCCTTTACAGTCTCCCCAGAGATGTGCCCTAACAGGCATTGCACTGAGGGGTTTCCGAGGTTATCCCTTTCAAGTGCTGATGGTGATCACCGGGGTGATCATATTGATATACCAGATTAAGTGATAGTTGACCTCAACAAAATTACATCAACTACAGCGTGACGTCTGAATGTTTACCAACAAAGTTTGGCCATAACATGTGATCATTGTTATGTGCAGCATCTGTCATTACCTCACCGTTTGTTGTCTTATTTGGTAACGATGTTTTGGCATCTCGCACCGTGGCTCCGACTCTGCGGGAATTATGTCAATAAGTCTAGTCAGAGCCAAACATGCGCGAAATTTGTTTACACACAAATACTGGCTTGAATTATGATACATAACTGTTGTAGTTTGTGGATCTATGTTTTTGGACATGTGGAATTTGCAAAGAAGCATCTTCTAGATCTCAGAGCAGTTTTTCTCTTAAACCGGAAGATAAAGAGATATGACCATAACGGACCAACAACTGCATTGATTTTATAATGATCTTATTATAACGGCGGGCACTTTGTGGAATTGTCGTAACTAATTTTTGATGTTCCGAACGCGCAGATTCTTTTTGTGATTTCTTTTTAAATTGTCAGTTTAGCTAACCTATTAACAGCACAGTGGTTTTCTTTAGCCAATGATTTTTTTCATTATTAAACCACAATAACTAAACCGCCGTGACAGCTTTTCAGTTATACTTCTTTAGATTTAACTTCTTCTACAAGATACTTTTTAGAAACCAACTCTTATCAGATGGAAAATTAAATGATAAAAAAAAATTAAAAAAAATAATTAATTAATTAATTAAATGCACCGAAGCTGAAAGAACTCCACTAAAACCTTATTTTACACCTAAATATCCCAGCTTCTAATTCAAGCTTTTACAAAATATACCAGAATTCCGCAGTGCCATGATATCGCCATATATGATAACTCATCATCATATATTATAGTATGAGCGCTCCCCACTCCCCGGGACTGCGGATTGGGGTAACCACACATTGTGCGCAATGGAACAATCACACTGACGCTGCGGTACAGCTCTGTGCTTGTATGAGTAGTGGGGCTATGAGGTTCAGAGTATACAGGACAGGTTATTTTATGTGATAACTCAATAGCATATAATAGGAGCACTCCCCTCTCCCCGAGCTTACGGACTGCGGTAACCACTCATTGTACGTAACGAAACAATCGCATTGACGCTGACCTACAGGATCCTGATTGTATGAGTAGAGAAGCTATGAGGTTTGGAATTCGTTGGATAATTCGATAGCATTGAATAATAGCATTTTGTCTGCGGTGCGTTATGAAACAATCGCACTGACGCTGCGGAATAGGACTGTGGTTGTATGAGTAGGGGGCCATAAGATTTAAGGATTGTAGGCCAGGTTATTTTATAAAATATCTATAGTAAAGAATAGAAGTGCTCTCTTTGAACCTTTCATTTCGTGGGCCCCTCTACTCATTTTTTTCGCTATAAGATTTACTTATTTTATTAACTGGTATATTCGTGTTAAATGTTGTGTTTACGGTGGTGAGGTTTGATTTAAATGACCTAAAATTTCTTCATACTAATAGAACCTCTGCTTTTTTTGCTTCTTAACAAATAATTTAAAGAAACTTCACTCAGTCATCTTCTTCTTTCATAGACAAGTAGTATCGCAAAGAAATACCTGCGTAAAGCAAATTTTCCATTCCATGCATTCATTTACATCTTACATCACATTTTAGTGAAAGTCAAAATTTCAGAAAACAGCTTCACAGGCAGATTCGACGTAACCAATATCTTTGTTCATTCCTAGTGCCCTACAAACATCAGTTATTAGAAACGGAATAAAGGGCCATCCCGACCTTCAAACCCTGCATGGGGTCCCTACATAGCATGGCCCATAATTCGCGAGCTTCTCAGCGCCGCGTAACCTCTGCTAAACTAATTTACAATGGCTCATTGAATACCACTGTTATGTAGTCGCTGCCAACAGCTCGTAAATAATGCTTAGTTGTGTTGGCTTTACTGAGATCTGCCTGGTATTGGTTGTATTGTAGTTTGGTCGTGTGCGGTTTGCAAAATTTGAACTAGCTTCTGGTATCAATCAATCTGCCTAGCCTTTTCTCAACTATCTTGGGGTTGGCTTCCAGTCTAACTGGATGCAGCTGAATACCAGTATTTTATATGGAGCGACTGCCTATCTGACTTCCACAACCCAGTAACTGGGTAACACGATACCCCTTGGTAAGACTGGTTGTCAGACTTTCGGGCTTCTGAGGACCCGTAACGACTGTCAAATATCCACGATTGACAGCCGGGACTAGCGGCTTAACGTGCTTTCCGAGACACGGAGGAGTCTCGGTACGTAAGGATGGTCACTCATGCATAGACCAACCCCGGCCAGCGTAGCTTAACCTGATGGATCGACCCGTGCGGCTGTTATTACTTTAGCCACGAGCTCCTCCTAGCTAGCTTCTGGTATAACATGCCTAAATGATCAGACTGTTTTAGGCATAACCAGAATCATTTCTAGTTAAAAGTTTGTTAGGTTCTAGAATTTTATAAATCAGCATAGGCTTCTCATTGTTTTGGAATTTTTAAGTAGTAGGCTAGGTTACTTACTGTTATTGCATTAAAATTCCAAGAATAGAGAGTGTAAATAGAAAAGAAAACAGTGAAACAAAAATAAATAGCTACTTTATAAAGAATTTAAATGCTTAATAAAACAGGCAAGGTAAGACAGACGCATATCTATAGATTTACGACAGTATATGTACTTAACTTCCCAAACACAAATAAAAGAAGCAATTCAGTTTGACCAGGATGCAGATTACAGCCATTAGTCTAATACCGACCATTCAACATTACACCAGAAATGTTTCCCGACACAATAAATACCCAAGCAATAGGCATTTTATATTCATACACCGAGCAATATACTGTAAAAAACTGGTTCACCTTTCAACTGAACTATGGAAAATAGCTTCCTAATTAGTTTATACTATAATTTATTAACTGTATGTGATATGTAATAGCGGTTTTATCTTAAATAGTCCGGTATTAACATACGTAAGTGACAATTTGTCAGTCAATATTTTAAAAGTTTGACCTTTTTAAGTTCACTCGTATACTGAGAATTACGTTTTTTTAAAGTTGAGTTCAGATGCCCGAAAATTTTTCTTTTGATTAAATAAAGTAGGTAAACAAGAGGACTTAACGGTAACAGGACTACCCGGGCCTGCGGACGGCGAGTACCCGGGCCTGCGGACGGCGAGTACCTGGGCCTGCGGACGGCGAGTAATGGGTAGCTCGCCGTCCGATCAGCACCAGGCCCGAGAGTCGACGGCGCGTAGTGTTCCACGCGTGCCTCAAAGAGTTGTTAGCAATAATGACGGGGCCCGTCATGGCCGATGCGTGCCCTGGGGTTGAGGAAAAATGGGCACTCAGGGCAGAGAAGGAACAGGGGTGGGTTTTAGTCAGTAAGAGTCTGACACGCTCTCCCACTCCACGTCGAGCGGGAGATGTCATTAGATGACTTCCCACACCGCAAAAAAAAAGAAAAAGGTAACAGGACTATCTCTTTTTTTTTGGCAGAGGATTCCATGTTAGCTTGCGTTGAAAATTCTATAACAATTTAAAAAAAAAAAACACGTGTGTGGTGTAGCATACCAAGTTCAAGATAGTGGGATGAGGTCGACTCTTACCGAAGGGACTGGCCCGTACTAGCAAAGGCTGGTATCCCACTTTTCAAATATCTTTGTCCAATGTACGTTTGATCAAATAAGTTGGACGTCTTCATTAAATGTTTTTTCATTCAAACTTTTAAATCAAAATGGCTGCAACTAATAAGACATGTGACATCCACCAACCCGCATAGGTCCCGCGTGGTGGATTACGGCCCAAACCCTCATAGAGAGGAGGCCTGTGCCCCAGCAGTGGGGGCATTAAAAGGCTGATGATGATGGCTGTAACTAAGATTTTGTGTTTCTATTAATATACGGTGATACTTTCACAACAATGTAATTCAATGTTGAGTCATTTATACATAGAAAACGCTTATGAATAGATTTATGATAAGAAATAATTACAAGTCGACGACAAACGTCCCTAACTTGAATGTTTTTTTTCTCTTCCCCTTTCGATCCATGCCTTCACCCAAAGCTTTTGTGTTGTGTTTTTTTTAAAAAAAAAAACGTGTTGCGCCGACCCCAAGTAACATGGGATAAGGCCAAGAAAATATAGATTAGTAAATCTATATATTAATTTTAATATTACCAACATAATGTTACATAAGTACCTATAATGACAAATGCAGAATACTATAGGTTTAAAATGAGTAATGGGTACTGAGACAACGAAATGCACCACGAATATTTCCCATGTGTAATAAATTATTATTTATTTTATTACACATATTCATCATTAATACACATCACACATAGCCTTTCTGGTTTGTTCAGGCCTTATTTCTAGTTCTTGGGGTCGGCACCAAAGAAGACACCTATGTTTGTTTGATAATTATAAGGTGTTTATTATATTTTTTTTATTATGTTTACTTAAAAATACTTTATCGTTTTACTAATACTCACTAATATTTTTTTTTAAATAAGGACTAAAAACGAGGGTAGGTAAAACATAATTGGTAGTGAAAAAATGTGTGTACTTGTTTTTTTTGATTGTTCGTTACCTGACGAATGGAAGTGTTTTGCTCGGTTTATTATTTTTATTTCAATTTTGAAGGATGGAAGAAATAATTTTCGTGAAAAATCAAAAAGGGAACGTTCGTTTAGTGTACAGTGGATATAGATATAATAGAACAAAACAAGTGAATAAAGACAAAAGTAGCTTGTGGCGTTGTGCATACCAAAGTGAGTGCAGTGCGTCGGTGACTTTGCATAAAAATCATGATCGAATCTTGAGGCAGTCCCAACATACTTGTCAGGCAGATTATACAAAACATGCTGCATATTTAGAAATGTGTACACTCAAGGAATCCGTATGTACGAATTTAGCTTCCATCAAGAATTTATTTGAAAATTGATTTGATAATTTTACATTAGATACTAACAAACGGAATAAGTCACATTACTTCCAACTTTTCATTGTAAAACGACAGTTTGTATCGAGCGAGAAAAAAATATTTAAAAAGTGATCGACTGGTTTTTCAAGAGTTGGAGCAGGTTTCTATATTGGAAGCTTTAAGCAAACATTTTTTAGTAGCATAAGATGAAAGCAATGCTAAAATAATGGTCTTCGCATCAAAGATTTCCAGGAAAAAATTACGAGGCTCAAAGTTTAAACAATATTTTGCAGATGGTACTTTTAAATGTGTACCCAGGCCGTTCTATCAATTGTTCACTCTTCACTTGGATTTACATTTTTAATAATTAGCCATTTAGAGAATTAGGCTTTTAGAGAATTTACCATTTTGAGAACTAGTCCTTTTGCGACTCTGTTGCCATTTAGAGAATTAGGCCTTTTGCTCCTAAACCGTGTATGATTTTCATTCATTTCAGCTTACTATTTCATTGGCACGCCCTGCAGCCTAAACGGCTGGATGGATTTCAACAAACAAGATATCATTAGATTGGTCTAGACCACCGAAGTGTCATAGGCTATTTGAATTTTGAAAAAAAAAAGCAAAAATGTAATAATACCTCTATTGTTAAAATCCATCCAGTTATTGAGGCTACAGCGCGTGCCAAAGAAATAGACATACAAACATACACACATAAATATACATACATACTCTCGGAAAACGTTACCCTCCTTCTGTGGCCGTCGGGTAAAAATAACTCACTAAAATGTAGAAATTAAAAAAAACTTGAAAATTTTCAAAAATCCAACCGCAAACAACTAAGAAAGTGTGTGTACTTATGTACGCACGTAAGAAGTAATACTTCTTTGGCGTAACAAGATAAAAAACCAAACTGTCACAAAGTTTACAAAAGGAAAACAATCATTCATGAAGAATGAATGTATTTTTTTTTTTCATTCATTAAGAATTGATTGGGAACCACAGACCATAGCTAACTTCAGGGTGTCGGTTCTAGCTAACTTCAACCTATGAATTTTGTGTGAGAGTGATGCGCGCGCATCTTAAAATTTCACTCTCATCATTTTTTCATAACGCGCCTAACGAAGTGTAACTTCAATAATTTAATGATAATAACAGCACATAAAGTCGCTCCATGCCCATTCAATGCCCAGAAAATGGGGGAACCCATTTTCTAGGCATTGAATGGGCATCCATCAAACAAATTTGATCAATTTTGGACATCGATATTGGACAAAGATATTTGATAATTGTAATAACAGATAAAGGCCAGAGTTGTGTGAAAGTGGAAGACCCAGTAGTGGGACAAATTAGGTTAGCTAGTGGTAGGAGTAGTTTAAAATTCAAAAGTCAAAGTATTTATTTCAAATAAACCATTTACAGGCACTTTTGAATTGTCAAGTCGGTCAGTTAGAAAGATCAAGTTGATTACACATTCCAAAGCGTAGATCTCTATGGAGAAGAACATGCAAAAAACTCCATGGACACTCTTTAAAACCATGTTATCTATTACAGAAAAGTTAGCATACTGCTGGTTGCAAGACAGCCGGCACCGGTCGATGTCACACTTAGGGGAGACCCGAGACCTATCTCCAACATTGGACGTCTTTCATCTAAAAAGTTTATGATGAAGTTATGTGGTGTTTCAACAACATTAGAATTTATTCATATCATCATCTTCCTGCCCTTATCCCATGTTACTTGGGGTCGGCGCAACACGTTTTTTTCTTACTTTCTGTGCTGTCAGCCGTCACGCTATCACTAACTCCCTTTTCTTTCATATCACTCCTCACACAATCCATCCATCCTTTCTTTGGCCTTCCTCTCCCTCTCCATCCATCCACATTTATATTCATAACTCTTTTGGTTACATGTGTGTCATCCCTCCTCTTTACATGACCATACCAAGATAAGCGGTTTCCTTTCAACTTTTCTGTGACTGGCGCCACTTTTAAACTACCTCTAATGTACTCATTTCTCACTTTATCCATTCTCGTTACTCCACACATCCATCTCAACATTCTTATCTCCGCTACATGGAGTCTTTTTTCATCCGTCTTTTTCACAGCCCAACATTCTGATCCATACAGTACGACAGGTCTAATCACGGACTTATAGATTTTACCCTTTAACTTAAGGGGCATCCGTCGGTCGCAAGTTGTTCCAGTGACCTGTCGCCATTTCATCCATCCTGAGTTGATCCTGTGAGTTACGTCTCGGTCTATATCGCCATCCCCCTGGACAAGCGACCCGAGGTACCGAAAGTCGGAGCAGATCGATATAGGCGTTCCGTTGAGAGCTATAGGCATAGAACTGGAGAGACCGCCGAAATCGCAGAACAGATATTCCATTTTGGTTCTGCTCAATTTCAGGCCCACACTTTCCAGTCTTTGCCACCACGTCTCCAATCTGCTCTGGACCTCTGAGCCGCTTTCGGCAACCAGTACAATGTCATCATTTCATTCATTAGAATTTATTCATATACTACCCATCTATGTTATTTCCTTTTCAACACAAAATACGCAGAACAAGTAAATAATTGAGTCATTTGCGTAATTGTAGAGTATTATCCCAAATTGGTATTAAACGGTTCAAGATTCTCAATTCGTCTCGTACCGCTTGTCTGCCTTCATTCTGATACAGTTACGATTCGTTGACTACATTTAGCTCAGGAACAAATTGTTATTCAAACTTTGTAATTAGTTCAGAACCTGTTCTAGGTGAAGTGAAGATTAGGCTGAGAAGACTAATGCTAGAAATCTAGGCAGCAATTTAGAAAGTGTAATGACTAATTTTCTATAGGACTCGAAAGGAAAGGAGTTATCGTGAATGGTGTCAAATAAAGTTTTATTACACCCAATCAGTAAATAAATCCTAAAGAGAATATGAATAGTCTTAATCCACCGTCCATCGTCATAATCCCCATGTTTCAAAATAACAAAAGTCGTAAAGCTTCACACGATGTCTTAACAGACGCATGAAAGTAAAAAAAAATCTAAATAAAGTCTCGATAATCTGTGGTGAACTATCACGCATGGGTTCATTGGCCGGTTGACATTTGACATGCGAATGTCAAGGTGCGCTCGCGCAGTTCCGAGAACGGTAGGGCGCATGCGTCAGGAGATCGAGATTATAATGTGTGTAATGCGTCGTGACATTTTTCAACAGAAATGTCAATGTGTCTTTGTGTTGGTGTTGGTTATGATCGATTAAAGTGTCAAGATTTCTTGTTTATGTGCCTATATTATGTGCATAATTTTTTTTTTTGCTCTGATATTAATTACATGTTCTGGTGTCATTATTAAAAAAAATATGGTCTTAATTCTGATCACATAAGTACAGAAGTTACATTTTAATGCTTTTAACATAGACACTGGATAAAGTCTGGCTAATAATGCAAATGTCAACCTTACATACCTTCTGTACAGAATGCAGACTATTGCCTTACATAAAGTGTTGTATTTAATTACACAGACTTATTTGGTAATGTCACTGTAGTATTAATAACATCTAGCACCTCGCCTGCAAGCAAATAATTACTCATTAAGGAAAATTACTCAGGAATAATTCTGAAACGGTCACTTTTTTATCAAAAATAGATTTGATTAGTCAATCAAAGACAGTGTGCAATTATAGCAAATCTATGGCACGAAAATTCTAGAAAGCGTAAAAATGAAGCTAACTTTTTAATCTAGAAAGCGTAAGTGATATACATACCTAGATTTTTGGGATCTCACTCGATTTCGCTATTAAATTTGTCAGTCATGCTATTCATTACATACCGATACTCTTCTGGCCTCGGAAAGCATTTTTAGTCGTCCGTCCTGGCTTTCATTTATCGATACGGATAGTCAGAAGTCAGAAAATCTGACTTCTGTCTTACCAAGGGGTACCGTGTCACCCAGTTTCTGGATTTTAGAGGTCAGATAGGCAGTCGCTCCATATAAAATACTGGTTCTCGGCTGCATCAGCATCATACAGTTGGGAAAAGTTTAGGTAGAATGAATTATTTTAATGTTTGGTAGGAAATTATCAAATAACTTCTCCCGTTCTGGGTGGCGGCGCCGTCGACCCGGGCCTGGTCCATATCGGACGGCGAGCTCCCAGTGCTCGCCTTCCAGGTAGAATGACATAACTCCGCTATAATTTGTCAGTCATGCTATCACAGTACACCACAGATGAAGAGATTGTATCTTAGTTCGCGGGTCATTTGGTCAGTGCGCATAAGCCCATTTTAGTCGTCACAAATCGCACTAACATTTGATTAACTGAATACCTGAGTCATTCTATTTTGACCTCGGCTCAACTATCGAAATAATAGCAGAGATACTCGTAATGTGTAATAAATATAATGGTTTCACGAAGTTAGAGTCAATCAAAATAGACTTCTTTATGTGACTACTGTTGATTTAAATTATTTCGTTGTCTTCCTAAGTTAGGGACCTATAACAGTTAAGTATGATGTCCTCATTTCAGACGGATGTTGCTAAACACAGGTCTCCAATGGGATTGATGCAATAAGCAATTGATGAAAAAATGGGATATTGTTAGAACTACAATATGGAAAAAAAAAACATACAGGCGAATTGAGAACCTCCTTTTTTATTGAAATCGGTTAAAAAGAAAACGTATTGCGTCAACGTAGGGCAGGAATTTAAGGATGCTAGAACTTCAAAATTTATGAAAATAAGAAAATCAAACACATTATGAAAGCTTAGTGGATGTAGCTGTTTATCAATCCACCTACATTTCCTAATTAAAAGGTGAATGAACTTAAATCGACATAACCTTTAAAGGATAGCAATCTAACAATAATCTCTCGTCATCGTCCATTATACTGGGTGGCGCAAAAGTAAAGACCCTATTTGGTTCAGCTATAACATTTTTTCTAAATTAGAAAACTAGATTTAGATTTTTTTAAATGTATATTTGTGCCATTAAATTTCGTACCATTAGGATTTAAAGATGATGTCTTTTAAATGGTGACCTCCAGAGTTGATACACATTTGAGCCCTATTTATGACATTTTGCATAACTTGCCGTAACACTTCCTGCGATATGTTCGTTATTTCTTGACGAATGTTTTCTTTTAGAGCTGCGAGAGTCTGTGGCTTGTTCACATACACCCGAGATTTCAAAAAACCCCAAAGAAAGAAGTCTGGACTGGTCAGATCGGGTGATCTTGCAGGCCAAGGCAAATCGCCAAAACGAGAGATAACTCGGCCTGGAAAAGCGTCCCTCACTAAAGTAAAACGAGTAAAACGGTAAAACGGACGGAGTAAAACGGTCCATGTTTATTTTCAGTGTATTTTACATTTGTTCACTACACAATTTTCAACAACAGAATGACAGAAAATGTCATATAAAAAAAAAAAAGGTATTTTCTTTAGTGCCACTACTTTTGCGCCACCCGTTAGTAACTGTGAAAATGACTCAAAACATGAGGAAATCAATAGGAAACAACAAATGACTCAGAAACAACCAAAATGTCTAAAAAGAAACATCTCAATTTCCATTCTTGAATCCTACACGATGGTCGTTTACGGAGTTTAGGTGATTTTGTAGGGTTGGCACCGATAAGCAAACCTATACATAATATTATATATTTTTTCTCAGTCCAAGGTCAGTTTAACCCTCGTATGCCTCTAATTTTTTTTTCATTTATCTTTCTGGCATAGTTTGAATTTCCACTCAGTGTTAAGCTTAGTAAAGCAGCTTTTAAACCATTTAATAGTTTTTGCCCATGTCAAAAGGTAAGCGTACTTATCAGCGAGTGGGACATTCTGGAATGCACCTAATTAAATATATTATATTGATGTCCATGTCCTGGTATAGGCTGCATTACCTTGATATTTTAATCTCATACTCAAATCGAAAAATATAATATTTAACCTACCTACAGCTCAAACAAACCGTAACAAAAAACCCACACGCGACCTCGCATCCTACTCACAACATTAATTTAAAAAAAAAGGAAACAAAACAAGCTTGAGTATGACAACCCTGGGTGCGGCTCACGTCAGGGCACACACGTGGGCCGCGGGCGTGACATTTGCCCCGCGAGTGCAGCGTGACGTCATCGCTAAGCATACACACACTCCAGTAGATTAGGTATACATCGCACTAGCTTCCGCCCATGGCTTTGCCCGCGTGAAAAGTGCTTTATTGACCCAAGAGAACTTTATCCTGGGTTGAAAAGTGTCATCATCGTCCACAGCCCAGCTTCGTCTACTGCTGAGCGTACCGATCCCCCTTTCCTGTGCCAGCTTCATCCAGGGTCTAGCCATTAAAATGTATCCTATGCTGCCGGACTAATTGTGGGCCAAAGGACCACACAGTTAGTGCCAATCACGAAAGAGATGGCGGGACGAACTATATCCCACCCCCTCTTCTCCTTCGTTCTTTCTTTTCTATAGAAAGATAGAAAAGAAAAATATACAACGCGTGTGCCAAGTTTCATCAAAATCCGCTCAGTAGTTTAGACATGAAAACGTAACAGACAGACTGACACATTTTCCCATTTACAATATTAGCATGAATATGAATATAGTATAGATATAGGGTGTTATATATTGTAGTCGTAGGCGATAATCTCCTGAGTTTATTAGAAACCGTTTATAGGCAAACGTGGCTGAACTCAGGTAATGTCGCCCGGATTAAGTAAGCTTTGTTGTGTATCGTAGTCGGGTACCTACTAATATCGTGCTATCTGATGAACTTTGCGTTAGATAGCTTTATGTGAACTGATGTGGAATTAATAGATTTGTGAAGAGTATCAAATATCAGGTTAGCAACACAAAGCAGACTACCAAAAAGTTTCGTCTAACGTTTTTCTATGAAATCCTACTAATATTACAAATGCGAATGTTTTGATGTATGGATATTTGTTACTCAATCACGCCAGAATGGCTAAACGGATCTGGATGAAATTTGGCACAGAGATAGATTTACAGGCTCCAGACTGTATAGCAAATCTAAATCTTTCTTTCGTCTTCTTTCTTCTCTTACATTTATAAAACACAAAAATTGTTTTTACATAAGTTCGATAGACTTTGAAACCATTGATCAGATTGTGAAGAAACTTTGGTAGGATGTTCTAGGGATACCCGAGAGATGCCCCCAAAACATCTATACTTACCTACAAAAAAACTGGCCAAGTGTGTGTCGGATTTCGCACAAGTAAAGTATACGTAACAATAAACATTATCACCAAATTTCAAGTTCATAGGTCAATTGGAAGTTAAAAAACTCTTAGTAATAAAATTTTGTGATAGACGACGGACGGACAGACAGGCGGACACGTGAGTGACAACAATAGGGCTCCGTTTAGACCCTTCGGGTACGGTACTCTAAAAACGTGAGATTGCGACGCATCGGTGCAGCTACTAAGGCTAAATAAACTATACGAGATGCAGGCTAACTGTCGTATTCAAAATTATTTAGAAAGCAGGTCTAAATCATTTTGAAATTCTTTTCAAACTGTTCATCACACAATTTATGTCCGAAAACAAATCTTCAATAGATAGGTATCCAATAACACGACGTTTTTACTGTCAATAATCAATATACGAGTATCCTACAAAAAAACACATAAAAATTTATAACTTTAGCATGACACAGATCGCAAATCTTGCTAGAATATTTAACTATAAGTTGAGGTAGAACTTAAAGGTTGAAAAGCCATCCAGACTGTTTAGGCGATATTAAGATCTGAATAGACTCGCCGTCTGCAACCGTCCGCCCACGCGACATCGCGACTCGGCGACTAGTAAATTACAAATGTCGGCGATTTGTCGCAAAATCGCGCCGCCGACAATGTGTTGTTGGTCGGTTAAATTGTATGCCAAATGTATTTCAAGATTAATTTGTAAATTGCTCGTGTAATTTTGTTATCGTTATGAAATTTACATAATTTCAGTGTGATGAGAGCCTGACTAAATTGTCGAACTAAACTTGGTCAAAATTTTAATCAATGTTTGGTTAGCTTCTGGCTTTATAAATATCTCACCGTTAAATTGTAATAAATCTTGCGGGAATGTAAACTCTCGATTTATGAATACATTTCAAATACTTACAATAAATGTCCAAATTCTATAACTTGCAGTGGATCGGAGTCATTTTGAAAAACAAAGTTTACAATTTTAAGTAATTTATCATAAACTGTGTTTGCAATTATCCGGTTATAAATATAATATTACTTGTCCCTATATGGCATAGTTGGTAGAGAACCATTTGGCTCTTCTCACTAAACAATATGTCTTCCCTAAGAGCGACTGTTTAGTAAACAAAATCGTACATTTCACTTTAGCTATTTCTCATTCACTTGCAGTAACGCAAAAGCAAAGAATCAACAGTAATTTTACAGTTTCACGATGTATACATAGATATGATACACTACTAGGCTATTTAATTTTGACTGCGTAGATCCTGCCTAAAAGTAGCTTGGATGGATGGATTTTCTACCTCCTGCGCTGCTCTTTACTGACAAATTTCATAGCGTGATCCACTACAGTTGAATCGTTTCTCAGGGGCTCGTCGAGTTTCATTCACTCGACGATTTTATCGTCGTTACTGTTAATTCTGGTTCTCAGCAGTTGCAGTGGTTGGGAATAGTGTTGCTTCTCTCACCCCTACAGATAATATATTTTAGCAAGCAATCATTTCAGCCGAAAGATGTCCTCTGCTGGATACTGGCCTCCCCAAGTGTCGTCACACCGGCCGGTCACCAAGCCCCTCACCAAGTCATCGGCCTTCCTTCTGAGAGGCTTTCCAATGCTGCTTTTTCCTCTACGCGGTCGACTTTCCAGAACTTTTCGGCCCCATCCACCATCCATTCTGCGAGCAATGTGCCTGCCCACTACCATTACAAGCAACTTTCAAGCAGCTTTTTTTAGCAAGCTGCGTTAACGCAATTGATGAAAGCCACGTCTCTCTAACGCTAAATCTGTCAACCCGTAAAAAGTCGTCATCGTGCAGCCGACCTAACCTGTGGTGCATGCAGCCCAGCCGTGTCTAAACACGTCCGCGGGTGCGTGGGCGCAGGTCACCCGTTAGCGGCTTATTATGTCCCTCGCGAATAAACTATGCAGAATTATGCGCCACGATGTTATATTTTATGCTTTTTGATTGTTATCTCTGGCTACAATGTTGGCAATTTTTTTTTTGTGGGATGTTTTCTTTATTTGATTTCTGACCCGGGTTGACTAATGGCCAGGTGTTTACTCGATTTAAGAATAATAGTCAAACTATCCACAGACATGATATAACAGGTGATTCTTGTATCACCTCCGTGAATGGTTTTCTAAGTTATAAAAATAATAATATAAGTAATAAATAAAACATAAATAAAATTCATTTCTTCCTGCTTTCCAATTTATTTGAAGTTGGCGGAACGCGTCTTATTCTGTTAATTTTTTTTTGACACTGAGTTTCCACAAACATGAGTCAAACAATGAGAAGCACAAATTCGGGCTTCTTAGAAAAACCTATGAAGATAGTACTGTAAACAATGTACAAAATATGGTGAACGAATATGTCGATGACATGCCAAAATAACTTGTTTTTCATAAAAATAGAAGCCAATCAGATTTAATTTACACTTTCAATTACCCAAAACGATTCCTTGTCAATCTCTCCAATAGTGTAACAAATTGAGAACAGTTTAGGGCCTGGCGTGGGAAAGAGACCCAGCAGTGGGTGACGGTGACGTAACGACCCGGTGTCAAACCCAGGACGCGGCCTTAGAATCCCACGCGTCCGCGACTTTTGACCGCTGCGCCTACGTGCTAAACGCTTATGAGTTTTGTGAATACCTTTATTTTGCAACATCTTTCATTTGTTTGGTATATTTGTTAGAATTTATTTTGCAACTGATTCAGTTCTAAAATCATAAAAACGATTTCTGAATTTCTAATCCATTTTAGAATGCAATTAAAAAAACGTTACGTATGAATGAGTACTTTAGTAACCTTTGTTTCGCTTTGTGAGTTTGGTCGTATTTTACAAACGCATTTTCAAAGAGTTGAGTTTTACACAGACTTGAGTTTTATATCCATACAAAAGAAACTACTTGGTTTAACAATGTATCGTTTGTTTGCTAAATAAAACATTAAATTTATATTTTTGACGGCATGGTTGGCGTAGTGGTTGAGCGTTCGACTGCTGCGCTGCGTGTCGCGGGTTCGATCCCCGCACGGAACAAATATTTGTAAGGCCTACAGATAGTTGTTCCGGGTCTGGGTGTCTTGTGTATGTGAGTTTAAATGTTTGTGAACGCACCCACGATACAGGAGTAATTCCTAGTGTGGGGCAACGTTTTTATAAAAAAAAAAATAAAAAAAAAAATTAAATAGTTTCCAAAGAACCACACTCACAAACGCCTTTCTTAAATAGTTCAGGAAAGTCTTATTCATTCTATCGTGTCGTTCCCTTATTAGGTAAGTAATAAGTATTAAAATTTAATTAACAATAACCCTGTTCAAACGAGCTAAATCCATCACTTTTATTCATTTCCATTTACATTTAAATGTACTGTACGAATTCCGTCTTCATTTAAAGATGGCGTCGTCAAAGGGCCTACCAATATCGTTACATTTCACGCCATATACATTAACTACACGTTTAGCATAACACTTAACTGATTTACAATACTTATTGATATGGAAATATCAAATTATTATGTTTACTGATACCTACTATAAGCTTTGTACCACTGTTAAATCGAATCTAAAGGAAGATTTGAATGATAATGGCTTGAAGCTTATTTTATACTGATTAGGTTGGTAGTTGGGTGTAATGTCGTAATTCAGTCTTGACATGAACATTACTATTATTCTGATGTAACAAGACATATACGTATATTTCATACCTGATTACTGCTCATTTAAATTAAGACTACCTATCATAAAATTCCCTTTCGCATTCCAAGTAGTCCCATAGATCTGAAAAACATGACAAAACTAGCAGTATTAAAGACACATTAACAGATATAAAATTTATCAAAATAATATACCTTTTAGCGTAGAATCATAGCTAGTGATAAATGTTCTGTTACTACTACTGCCTATTAGCACTAAACATGGGTCACAAAACAAGCTTGTAAGTTCCATAAGTGTACGTTCTTTAGCGTGTAAAATATATTAAAACGCGCTATAACAACATGTTTGTCTAAACAAGTGGTGGAGGCGCCCTCGCATTGTGTTTAAGTAGCAATAGAAATATATCCTAGTACTGTGTGTGGGGATTTTCTTTTCAATGTACCATAGAAAAAATATGTAAAAAGAAATGTAAATCCTACCTGTTATCTCTTCAAGGCCGGGATTACCGTTTACAAAGCAAATAACCACTGAAGTGAGGAAAATGTTTCAAAAGAACCACTTTTTCATCAAGAGCATTCACCCACTGAACTACCAATCCAGAAAGATTACTTACAACAACTTATTAAACACCAAAGAAGCCGCTACGATCCCGGCCAGTAATCAAAACCAATTCACTACGCTCCATCCTATTGTGCTTACAACTAACGGTTCAAGTCCTGCAACAGTTACCAGAACCAGGATTTTAGATAATTATTAGGCTTGTGAACGTAATTTTCCAGTTAATGAAATATCTAATAGATTACAGAAGGCACTGGAACCTTGTAATAGAATATTTTGCTCGATAAAGTCGGTATAGCGGTAGTTAATTGATTGGAAGTGTTTGGAATCGGTTAAATGCCTTTATGGGCAATTCGGTTGGTGAATGGGAGTTATTGAAATATGGAGTGTGTGGGTGGCCTAGTGGCATGGCCTCTGCCCTGAGTTACGAGACCTCTTCGTTGGTATCGTGGGTACGAAAACGAAGGGTGTGAATTGAAAGGACCTTGTGCTTCATGTCTTCTTTATACTTAGTTAAAAGTTTTTCTACCCAAAACCAAAAAGATTTATTTATTTATGTACCTACAAACAAAAAATACTTAAAACACAAAGGGACTGCTTATTTCAAAAGAAATTTCGTCCAGCAAACCTGCGAAAAAGTTGGATGAGAGATGTAGCAGACACACTGTGTGTAAATAGATAAGAAAAAAGAAGATAGAAGATTTGTAAGGTATCAGACATTTACCTGCCCAAACCGAATGATCAAAGCCGAGCCAACGACGAGCCTACACTACACATCTTTTCAGATTCAAATCACGAAATAACCGCACAAATCAATCAATTAAACCGCCATCCTCTATTCCCACATCGGTAGCAGCCTTTAATTGTTAATTCCTAATAGAAACCACAATAGAAAATCAAATCAATTGGCAGTCAGGCGGTCGATTCACATTTTTCTAAGAAGACAGCCGACGCGTACTGAATCGCATTAACCTTTGCAACTGAGACAGATTTGCATGTGTCTAGCTGTCCAGAACTTGCAATAAACGAGGTTACAATTTAACGAATAGAAATCGAAATGCAGGCTGAGTAATAAATTTTGTTCGTTATCCACCACAAGTGACCCGGAGGTGAATAAATCCGCTTCTTATGTAAAAACTTGAAGGTTCAAAATCATTAATACGATCAAAAAGGGAAATACAGTCGAGTCTCACCTCAATGATGGGGCAGTATTAAAACCATCGGATTCATTATTGAAATATTCGAATTCATCATCCGAGGAGCTCGTAGCTAAGGTAATAACAGCCGGTTAAGCTACGCTTGCAAAGGTTGGTCTATGGATGGGTGACCATCTTTACATACCGAGAGTACTCCGTGCCTCGGAAAGCACGTTAAGACATTGGTCCCGGCTGTCAATCGTGGATCTTTGACAGTCTTTACGGGACGTCAGAAGCCCGAAAGTCTGACAACCAGTCTTACCAAGGGTATCGTATCACCCAGTAACTGGGTTGTGGAGGTCAGATAGGCAGTCGTTCCATGTAAAATACTGATATTCAGCTGCACCCGATTAGACTGCAAGCCGACCCCAAGAGAGTTGAGAAAAGGCTTGGCAGACTACTGTTGGGGCACAGGCCTCCTCTCTGTGAGAGGGGCCATAATCAACCACACGGGCCCGATGCGGGTTGGTGGATGTCACATGGCTTCAAATTTTTGGTTCTTGGACATGCCGGTTTCCTCGCAAGGTTTTCCTTCACCGTTTTGAGAGCAGTGGTGAAGAAATAATTTACACCACGCCTGGGTTTGAACTCACGAATCACAACTTTTAAGTCGCGGCATGGCTCTTGTTAAAAGAGCAGGCTAGAGAAATAAGTCATCATCATCATTTCGCCGTAAGACGTCCACTGCTGGACATAGGCCTCCCTCGAGTGTCGCCATAATGGTTGGTCCACCTTGTGGGAGGCCTTCCAACGCTGCGTCTTCCGGTGCGCGGTCGCCATTCCAGAAATTTTCGGCCCCATCGACCATCTGTTCTGCGAGCAATGTGCCCTGCCCACTGCCACTTCTGTTTGGCGATTCTTCGGGCTATGTGGTAACCTTCTCTTGGAAAGTTCTCTTGCGGGTATCATCATTTCTGATTCTATCACGCAAGGAAATTCCGAGCCGAGGGTTTATTGCCCTTTGGGTGACTGTAAGCCTTCTGATGACGCCCATTGTGAGCGATCACGTCTCGGTTCCATAAGTTATCACTGGCAACACGCACTGGTCATAGACTTTCGTCTTGAGACACTGTGGTATGTGAGACGAGAAGATACCACGCAACTTCCCGAATGCCGCCCAGCCTAGTCGGATTCGACGGTTGACCTCTTTCTCGAAGTTAGCCATATCTAACTGGACCGTTTGTCCCAGGTAGACGTACTCGAAGTTGTAGAACTTCGAGTGTAGAGTCTCCGATCTTGATAGGAGTGGGTGCTACATGGGTATTTACCATGACCTTTCTTATTTTTGTTCATGTTCATTTTAAGACCCACTCTTTCGGAAGCTCTACTGAGGTCATCGAGAAATAAGTAAGTTAACATAATACAAGTTATGGAAATACAATCAAAATGAAGTACTAGTGGAAATAAATCTAAAACATAGCTTTTACTGAATTTATTACGGTGAAATGAAGTAAACGTTTTTCACTCTTTCAGGCAGCTATGTGCCCGATGGGATTACCTATCAGTAGAAATAATCAACTTCTATACAAACTTTCATCCCCTATTTACATGGGATGTTTTTTTTTTTCTAAAATGATGCTCAACTTCGTAATTTAGGGAGCCCTTGTGCATAATATCATGCAATTCAGGCTGTAACCAACGCAGCATCGCTCACCACAAGGAAAAAACCAGCAGCAACACAAAAAATCAACAACAACCCACTCGTAGCCACCGCCGTTTCAATTCTGACCTTTACTTATCAAACGGCTAATGGACCGCCATCATCAGATTATCAACAGCCACATTAACATAATCCTTATACCCGACCTGTCTATGAGACTTTCACTTCGCTATTTGTCAAGAAGTTTTGTTACTTACAAAAAAATGGACGACGATGACCTCTGCGTTGAGAAAGTAAATAGGTATTAAATGGTATTTAGTTGGTGCACTGTTAACAGAGAAAAGGGGCTCGTGGTTTAATTATGATTGCCAAGGTTAAGCAACGCTTGCCGAGTTCGGTCCGTGGATGGGTGACCAATGTGACCATTCATTTTATACCGAGACTCCTTGTCTCAGAAAGCACGTTAAGCCGTTGGTCAGGACTGTCATTTGGAGATCTTTGACAGTCGTTACGGGGTGGTATTCCACATTGGGGACCCGTTTAAACGGCACCTGAGTGAATGGCACCTGAGGTGTTCCACATACGGCACCTATCAATATTTACCAATGATTTGTCGTGCTATGGAGTGTCCAAAACTGACGAGCACTAACCACTCGCGAGCTGCACGCGTGCAGTTACTGCAATTGTTTGGTGCGCCTCTTTAGCGCAACTCATGCAAGGCTTGCACAGCGCGCATGCAGTTGCATGAAGTGCGTGTGGCGCGTAGCAGGCGCGCGAGCTGCGCATTCGCTAGTTCTGGACACACCCTTACGTAACTAGGTGAGAAATAAAGAGTTACTATTTTCAAATGATTAGAATAGGTATTGCACACAAAATGAACCGATTAAGACCAAGTATTAAGGTTAGATTCTCGTGAATTACCTACTAGTAATTTACATAATGGTTTACTAGCGACCCGTCCGTTAGAAAGACACGTAGCGCCATCTATCGTCCTAAAGCATTTGTGACCGTCGCAAGTTATTGTTCTTTCCCTCGGGAATAGTACTTTTTTCGTGGCTGAAAGGTACCTGTCTTTTTCTGTACACATTTTTTTTGACAACGTATATTTTTCTATGTAAACTTCATAATGATTGGTTGAGTGGCTTTGGCGTAACAAACAAACTTTTTTTCGCATTTATAATACCTATTATGAAGTTGGGATTTGATTTGGGATTTGGGATTCGGTTGGTAAAAAAATATTATTTTGTTTTACTATCTTAAAAACAGAGAAATTAACTGTAGTTTTATGACGAAACATTATGAATAAACCAATATTTTTCTTGTTTCAGGTAATTTTGGGAGACTACCTCTGAAGGGCTGAATTTACAGGAAACTTGTGCAGGATTAAAACAATTTAAATTTCTTAAGCAAACAGTTTTTCAATCACAGTCAGCAGTTTCAGTTCATTTTCATGAAATAGTCGTACGAGACTAGCAAAAACCTAATTATGTATGTATAATATTTGACCTCCCATTCTAATTTTGACCAGCTGATGACAACTTTGTACTGTTAGTCAATTTTTTTTTGGGACTGTCCATGGCTTTCTCAAAGAAAATTGTTTATTTCCATTGGCAGAAAGAGTATCTAAAATCATCAACAATCAGCCTTTTAATGTCCACTTCTAACTGCTGGGGCACAGGCTTCCTCTCTGTGAGAGGTTGTGGGCCGTAATCCACCACGCGGGCCCAATGTGGATTTATGATGGTGGATCTAAAATATGACCACCTACTTCCGTTACGTCCTGTATATCAATAACTGTTACAATACTGGTTCTCCTCACAATAACAAATGACAATCAGCCCGGTTCCACCAGGGTGTAAACAGCCGTTTAAATCACATAACCAGTCGAGTCAGCCGAAGCCCGAAATGCCACGAAGTGCGCTCGGCATTCCTCGGCACGCCTAGCCTACGCACCCTGCGACCTTCTCAATGCTAATCGGCGCCTGCGCAGCCGTACAATAAAGACCGTATGTACGAGCACCACTGCACCCGGAAATTATGGCGATTTGTGACCTTATGTTTAAATAGCTCGAGTTTTTACAACACTTTCATAGTTGATTTAAGAGTGATAACATTCTTTAATGGTAGAAATAGTAGGTATTGTCCACTGTCTAGTGCAGCGTTTAAATTCAAGTATGCTTCAATAATTAATTTTCTTTGATGGATAAGTACCTATCTATAAGTACTTCTAACATTTTCTAAGCACCCATGCTTAGCGAGAAGTTTGTTTGATCATAGCTAATGAGTCTTAAATGTTCTTCAGCTGCCCACATTTTACAGTTCATTTAGTTGTAATTCTATTTATCATTTTAGGTGCACACGGAGCCCTATTTTTGTCACTCACATGTTCGTCTGTCTATCCATCCGTCGTCCGTCACAAAATTTTGTTACGAAGAATTTTTTGATTTCCCATTGACCTATGAACTTGAAATTTAGTGATAATGTTTATTATTACGTATATTCTACTAACAAATACCAATATTTGGTACGAAACCCTTGATGTGTGAAATCCGACACGCACTTTACCAGTTTTTTTTTATTTTATTAATTCGAGACGGACGCATTCCTAAACATTGGAAAAGTACCCCATTCCAAGCACATTTAAATACAGATTACCTATCCATTTTATACCATTGTTCTCACTACTTGGACTCAGACCTCTATGTAAGACGTGTGAGGGACTAAAATACTAATATCCGACCGAAAATGGATTTTCACCCGAAAACAAAAATGAAACTACGGCTTAAGGGTCAGCGCAGACAGAGAGGAATAATCCCCGCGCGGTCTCGGGCATTTTTTTTATGGGTCGCGTATGCTCCCCGCATACGAGTATCTTCGAGGACGCGCGAGCATTTTTGTCAGTTTCAAGCATTTATGCACTTTATTGTAATAATTTTAAAGTTTATTTTCAAGTGCGTTAATAAAATCCTCTCCGCTGCGCTCCGTTCCGTCTGCGCTGAACCTAAGTCTTACTTTCGACCGAAAACGAAAAGAGAGAAAAAATGCAACATAACCTCGCTTCACAACTTCAAAACAAAATCGGCTGAGTGGAACCACTTCCCTGCCGGAGTCTGTATTTTCTGATCGCTACAACCTGGGGGTCTTAAGTCTAGAGTGAATAGGTTACTTCTAGGCAAGCGTGCTCCATCATCAACCACATCATCGCTTATTATCAGGTGATATAGTAGTCAAGCAAGCCTATCAATAATAATAAAAATAAAAAAACCACGAGTGGACCCGATTTACCCCGAAGTTAGCCGAACGTCACCTGATATTGCCGAGTTTACGAATAGGGATGATTCCAGGGTAATAATTAGTCCGTAAGTTAGATTAACAAAAGATAATGGTGTTGATTCTGTTATGCACAAACTAAACTTAATTTAGGCTATTGCTATCTTTTTCTCTCTAATAAAACAAGAAAGAGACGGACGTAAATTAGAGCTGTCAAATTTAGTTTGAACTAATATTTCCATACAAATTAAGGGTACACGTAAAAACATGTCAACTAAAAACACGGCGAAGCGCAAGGCGTAAACTAGTTTGACATCTCTAACTTAGTGCATAGCTATAGCCGTCCTTTTCTCGCACTGCCTTTTAGTAAAAGATAGCAATTCTCTAATTTTAGTTTAGATATTGAACAAGAGAATCCGTGCCATTGACACGTATTTTTTTGCTTCAACAAATTATGAAAAATGACAAAGATAAAACGCAAGAGTGGGGGCTTGTTACTGAACATCACTTTTCAGTAAAAAGTGGTACAATTTTAACTCAAGTGTGACGTCATGCAAAAACTCAACGCACTGTATCGTCTTAATTTTTTGTTAAAGTGACAAAATAAAAATACGTGTCCACTATTCTTTGGTAATCTAACTGACGGAGTAATAAGATTTTTTTAAATCATCAACCCAATTAAGTCATCAACCCAATTAGGCCAAATGACATGCGACAATTCACGAACTTCTGATTATCGCTTGGCCGAAACGAAAATATGGCCGAATTATGATTGTTAGTCCAAAAATGGACGAAAACGAAACTTCGGTTTGTCTCTATAAAATATACACTATCTACTTAAACAAGCACCAAAATTCCTAAAAAATACCGCTATTAAAATACAACTAAAATCAACCCGCTTTCCTTATCGGTAACAAACTAAAATGAACTAAACTAGAACTGCGCAAACGAACAATTCTATCGAGTTTGGAATATGGAATAGAAATGTAATGTGGGCGCAAGTCGGTGCCTTGAGGAACAATGAGCGCGCTGCCATAGTTATCTTACGAGGGCGACTTCTACTAGGCTCTGTATTAGGCACCGCGTAATGTATAGTGGCGTATGAATCGATGAGCGTTGATTGGGTTTCATAACAAAACATCGTGGCTGTATTCCGAAGAAGGTGGAGGTAGGATTACTCCTATTTCACGTAAACTATGTGGGTTAGGGTTCCATTACACGGTAGGTTTCCTGTCAGTATAACCACAGTGTCCACAGTCAAGGTTGTAACTGACGGATAACATATTGTCTAATACACTGATTGATGGTTGCATGAGAAAATCTTGATACTTTGATTTTTGCATCATGCAAGCATCAGTCATAACTTTTGGAATTGAGTGACGCTTGTATGGGCGTGTTATGGTCATCTAAGTCCCGTTGTATTAGAACAAACTTTCATGTTTTAAGTTCTACCTATAGAATTTAACAGGTTTAATGGAAAAATTAATGGTTTTTTCGGGCCGAATTTCGCTGTTTCGAATTTGGAACCTCCACAGAATGTTCTCTGTTTTATCCACTATCTAGACCGAGGCAGATAAACAACTCCCTCAGTTATCATCATATTCTGAGTAATAAAATTATCACTATAGAAAAAGCTCAAGTCATTCCTACCAAAAGATCTTTTCTAAAGACAATGTAAAAGATGGACAAGCTAACTCAACTTGCTACGCAGTGAGTTTTCAGATTTCCGTCGCACTTTCTACGTTAAGTTACGATGAAAAGTTTTATTGTAATAGCAATAAGCTAGAACCATTAAGAATGGAGCAAATTATTGTACCGGTAGCAGTTACTGTACTGATTTATGACCCGTTAACCAATGAAGACATAATTAATGATTATACTTGAACAGTAGTAGCCCGATGTGACAGAATACATAGGACTTATGTGAATGCGATTAACAGAGGAAAGAGATAATAATATAAAGAGGCAATACAGCAATAAGTAGATATTGGTGTGACATGTAGTAGAAGTCGTAGAGTAAGAGGACGGTAGATGAGATTTGATGAAGAATAACATACGATGAGTTAAGACGTATGTTTTAATATTTACTGTAGGCTTGCATATATGAAACACTTATTAATAGTACATACACCATACACTATGAGTACCACATAATATTTAAATTGTATTACTGCACAACTTTTGGAAACTGGTAACTGTCAGTTATTAAATAGTAGGAAAATGACAATGATAGATTGGAGCTTAGTCTAACTCCACAGCAGAATTAGAACTGATTTTTAATATAAAAAACAGAGACTATTGACAGAGAAAACAAGTAATATTTGAATTTTAAATTAAAAAAGGTAGGAAAGAACGTAATTTTGGAATAGAGGTTATAAAATAAACAAGGCTTTAATACTACCTTGTTACAAGTGGATTCAGGCAGATGATGACAATGACAGATAAGCACAACATTTTAAACATAATCCTACTAATATTATTAATGCGATAGTTTGGATGGATGTATGTTTATTACTCAATCACGCCAGAACAGGTGAACGGATCTGAATAAAAATTGGCACAGAGATAGATAATAGTCTGGAATAGCACATAGGCTATAATTTCTAGTGGGAGGAGTACTAATTCCACACGGGCGAAGCCGCCGACAGAAGCTAATAAATTATAAACACACATAAGGTAGATACATAACACAGCAAAAGAATAACTACATCTAAGTCTGCGATAATCGTCTCCGTGACGGTTGACAACGCAGAACGCACATAGTACATCTAACCTCCATGTCTATTTGTCAAAGAGACACTTTTTACGTAAATCTCAAGTTACAAGCACAACTTTCGTTGTCTGTTTCACATTGTTTATATCCACACCTCGACCATAAAATTGTCAAATGATAATCTTTTGAACATAATGGGTATTTTACACTTTATAATATTGTCTTTAACATTGATAATGGCAAATGTATAGCCGTTAGAGGGAATAAATAGATTGTTTGACAGACACAGCGTAAAGTAAATAAATGATTGCTGGGGAGATGATAATCTTGAAGTATTTTACACTTAAGACAATTGCAGTTATCAGTTATATATTAGAAGCTGGTTCTAAGCCTTATAGGGGATCTGATTTATAAGCTGCGATGAATTTAATCGGTAACATTTCATGCTAAACACTTGCATTGGTGCAAGTTTGCTTGAAACCTAACTTGGTCTGGTGGTTCTAAATATTGAAGGACGCTAACGGGTTCGTTCCAATAAAATTTTACCGCGACTAGATATCATGTGAGATCTTCTATTTGATAAGGAGTATAAACAATGCACAAATGCTTTTAATAGCCAATTTCTAGGCAAAAATAAAATAATGACATTTAGATCAGAAGTGTGCAGATTAGTTTTTTTTTGTGTGTTTTAACTCTAAGCAAAATTATTCGACTAATTATCATTTTATTTAAGTATATCAAACCAATAGACAAATATTAATTCTGTCATAAATTCATACTATCGTAATAAGTTTTTACAATGCAACATTTTTGACTCCTCGAACTAGTAAACATCTTTAGAGATTATGTCCTATTTTCGCAAACAAATCCGGATTTATCGCCAAAATGATTTAACAACCATTATAATGAAATGGATTCGACATCATATGTGGGAATAAGACTATAATGATGTCGTATTTCGTCGAATATCTAAATAACATAAAGATTTTAAGCTAGAATGTCTCTGTCTCATAAGTTTATATTATTGTACGGATTCATGATTATGATTAAGAATCATCTAGGATAAAAATGTTATGGTATATTTTATGTTGTTTTAACAACAACTTTTTCTTACGATCAAGAATTTTAATTTTACCATTCAAGAAAGATGCAGAATCCCATGCTTCTCCAATTGCCAAAACAAAAACTTATTTTTGAGGATATTTAATCTAAAGAACTGCAGTATAAGAATTTTACGGTGAGACTGCCCTATTCCTAACTCTCACACTGATTCAGTTAAAAAGTTTCATATTTTCTATTCGGCACAAAAACAAGAAGCGTAGTGTCGTTCATAATAACCTCATAATAATATACCAAAATGATTTTCAAATAAAGTCAAAACATTCTCTACCCTTACCTACCTACTACCATCACTTTACTGGATGTTAAATCTAAATACCTGTTTATTATGCCATTGACTCGTGCCTCTCAATGCACTCAAAAATTAATTAATTCAAATTCCGGGCGTCTTCATAAACACTGTCAGTATTGGACATCGGCTATCTCAGATACTTTCTATAATGCGACGCCTCCGCAAAAATTGACATTAAAGTCCAAATGCGGTCGACTTGTTCGCAGGCGGGCCATTAAACAAACGGAGCGGAGAATTCAGAAATAAAAACTTATTATAGTATAAGAACATGCTGGTCTGGATTTCAGATTTGTGTTTTAGAACTCAATTTCAAATAGCCTTTATTTACAAATCTTATACTATTTTTACAGTAAATATATTGAATATAAGACATCGATACAGGGTTTGTTTTGCTTCCCAGCATAGTCCTTCCCCAGACCCTTCCATAGTTCACGACCGTGAGCTTTCCTCATCCCAATTACGCGCTGGTCTTCTTCTTTTCCTCATTCCCTCTCTCGGGTACCATTCACTGACGTCTTTGGCCCACTTCTCTATTTTTGCAGAACTATTGATACCCAATTACCATTACGATTTTAACAAAGTCCTCAATCCAGGAGATATTCAATAAAATCCGTGTTGTCTAGTAAAAATGTTTTAATTATACTAGTAATGGGTTAAATTTTTGCTCCTTCAGTCTTTGTCACAGGTAAAAATAAAAATCAACAAGAACCCGCGGATTTTAGAAGCACAACATTTAATTCTGACAGCTCATAAATAATGTGACGAACTCTCCGAAGGTGGACGGGTCAATTAAGATGGAATCCACGTTTATTTACACATATAGAGAGCGCAAGAATTTAGACTAACTTGAATAATGCGAATATTATTCGCATTGTGTACTTAAGGATTTTTTTATAAAGTACCTTTACTTATGACTTGCCTTTGGTAAAGCTTAGAAGAGCTATAGTGTAGAAGGGAAAGAGATAGATAGATAAAGAGCCTTGTGGTCCTTTGACCCAGTGTGTGGTGGCCCAGTGGTATCATAAAACATTCAAACCCTAAATTCGTAACAGAGTTACCGCGCCCCTGGGCATATGGGAGATGTCATTGGATGATTTCCCACCCCCCCCCCAAAAAAAAAAAGGCAGGCGTCTTACTTTGTGTAATTTACTTCATCACCACTGCTCTCAAAACGATGAAGGAAAACATCGTAAGGAAACCACACGTATCGACTTCTACAACAAAAAAAAATCGTAGATATGTGACATCCACCAACCCGCACTGGGTCCGCGTGGTGGTTTACGGCTCATTCCCACTCCTGAGGAGGCCTGGGTCCCAGCAGTGGGAACATTATAAAGCCGATTATGTTATGTTCTTTGACCTGCGAAGAAGGTAACATGAGTATTAAAAACTTTATAACAAAAAAAATAGAACCGACTTCCAAAAAAAGTGCGAAATAACTTTAAATTCTGAAGACGGTGTTTCTGGTTTTGTGTCTTCGTTTTTTGACACCGACTTCTGAAATTAAATTGTGTTAACAATTCATAGACATACGATCGCAGCAATCGCGGTTGATTTGCTGTCAATGTTTGAAGAGTTCCGTTGTCTGTCTCCTAACCCATAAACAGATCTACATGAAATTTAAATGGGACCATTTCGAAACAAAGCCCTTTCGAACAAAAAAAGAATTTTGCAAATGCGTCAATATATGACGGAGTTATGCCCGAACATACATAAAAAGATATATATATATATATACAAACATCCGAATTGATAACCTCCTCCTTTTGAAAGTCGGTTAAAAAGGTCACTAACAAGCTTATAGACCTCCTAGATAAGAAATCTACGGCAAAAATACGAGTATACATGTACTAGCACTTTGCCGTGACGTGACCTATCCCGCGAGAACTGTTACTTTTCCCGGGATAAAAAGTAGCCTATGTTACTCGCTGATAATTTAGCTTTCTATTGGTGAAAAAGCGGTTAAAATCGGTCCAGTAGTTTCGGAGTTTATTCGGTACAAACAAATAAAAAATCTTTCCTCTTAATATTATTACTAGCTGTCCCCCGCAGTTTTACCCGCGTGTTTGGTTACTGTTCTGCTCCCGTGGGTCGCAGCGTAATGCTAGATAGTCTATAGCCTTCCTCATGAATGTGGCTATCATCTACAGAAAGAATTTTTCAAATCCGACTTGTTTTTCAAGAGATTAGAGCGTTCAAACAAATAAACAAACTCTTCAGCTTTATTATATTATTATAGTATAGATTGTATAGTATAGACAAGTAAACCATCCTATAGTGAGTAGGTATTTGTGTAAAATAAGCAATAGTCTCATGAACAAGCCTATCCCTGAAGTATGTAGTTTCGCCATACTAGTCCGTGGGGTTAAGATTTGATCCCGCGACCTCTTGGTCGCCAGCCAGCCTCGCAGTCGTTAGCCTATTGTCGTGTTAAGTGTTAGAAAATGTGGTCTTGCCTTCTCTGATCGAATATATTATAATTGATTTTCATACGAATGGTCAAGCAAAAGTTTTAGATGGTAGAAAACGTAGGCCGCATAATTAACACGTTACATAAATTGAGTGAAATCAATTTGTAGTTTTAAACACTTTAAAATAATACTGTTATGTTTTCATATAAGGGAAAAAGTGACATGTGCTAATAAAACTTGGTTCAATAAGGAAACCTTGATTATATTTTAATAATAATGACTAGAAGTGTCATTATAAATTACTTTGAGTGACAGTTTGTGTACTGTGTTTTATTTTAAAGCTTGTCACGCAAAAGGCGTTTCCGGAATAAGCCTCAGGTGGTTTATCAATTACGTTTCATTTACGTTGGTAGGTTATGATGTTAAAATCAGTCCCAAACCAATTCTATCCCGTAGAATTTTAATTTAGTCCTATCTCCACTTCCTATCTCAGCACTTTGTCATGAATAATTGTGAGGTAACAGTAATTAAAAATTGATACTCAGTATCTAGTCAGTAGATCAATCTAAATATTTATTAAATCAAAATACATTTTTTCATAAGTTACTGTTCGTATTAAGTACATTTTAAAATACTAGCGTATAGTGGATAAGGTAAAATATATTTGACAGGCCTTTGAATCGCCGTAAATAGAGGCTCGACAGTAACTTGGCAAAGCTTAAAGCATGAGCATGGCATTTTAAAATGGGTGTTTTTTTCAGCAATGCGACCGTTGCGCGCGCGCCACCGTCCGAGTGAGATAGAGGCATTGTTAATAGTCTCTATCTCACTCTTTTTTTGTTAGGTTGTGTATGCATCCGTCACTCACTTGTTTGCCATTCGCGACAAGTCTGATGTTCAAAACCCCACGGTAGTAGAAATATTTATTCCCTCATTTGTTATTTCAAGATGACAAAGTTAATATGATAGAGAATATGTAATAAATTGCAAATGGGTTGCCTAGCTAATTCCGAGGCCTATATTGTTAAATAATATAATCTTTATTTATTTATTATTTTATTAATTTCCCCGGTCTGATTCATGAAAATCAAGCATGAGTCGAGCGAATATTACGCAAAGAATTGTGTATTAATTTTTGTTTACTGTTACCTCACAATGATTCATGACTGGGTGTCGAGACGGGAATTTTCCGTGGGCATGATAAAAAAAAACATGGCTGGTCGAGACGAGAAGGTGCCTAGATGGGACTAAACCAAAATCTTGCCAAGGGAAAATATGTTGGACACTATACTCGATCCGGGATTCGAGCCTAAGACCTTATGCTCAACAGGACAGCTTGCGACCGCTAGGCCAACGAGATAGTTTAAATATTCACAAATATTCCACCCAAAAGGGAACAAAATGCTCTCAGCTAAATAAATATAAAAGTACAGTTAACAACACAAATGCCAGCAGTTCTTTGTCTTAACATTCAACCTCTGACCTTCACGACACAACAAAACAATCTTAACTTCACATAACTAAAGTAATTATTCACGCTAAATGAACACAAAAAGTATTATTTGTTTATTAGTCAAAGTTATTAAGATTAAAGGTGAATCGAAACTGTTTTTAGACAGATTGACGCTCTATGGAAACAATGATAGGTATACAGTTTTGCACTTTTGGTAAATTTTGATTTTGATCAACTTTGGTTTTGGTCAACTTTGCCTTTAAATGTTTGACTAAGAGTTTTTAATTGTGTCGGAAGGTGCTAAAAAACCTCATAAACACAGTACAAATCTGTTCTATATTTATGTTATGGACCAAGAAATAAATAGGGACATTTTTCATAATGCCCGCAAATTATGAAAAATGACAAGCTACTTAGGGCGAAATTAATAATTATAATTTGAACTTCCTTATGTATCACATCGCCCTGACATTATAAATATTGCCTATTTTTAATTATATACATTGTATATATAGGTTATTTTTTTTAAACCATTCAGAAGTAGGAACCCCGCGATGCGCGGCTCCGTCGACCACCTCATCTTATTCTCCGTCGTCTGATTTTATTTACGACCGTCGTTAGCACATAACATTTCCCTATAATATTAATTCTACGTTTTAAATAAAAATAACAGTAACAAAACCTGGTTTTAATTGTTCTGCCCCATAGGTGACTAGCGTTATATAAAATGCTCGGTCAATTTGATTATTTCAATAGTTGTTACCACATTGCCCTCTCAAACTACCCGGGCATTTTTTATAATGTCCTAATAATCACTTGGTCCATAACATATACATATATCACTAACTACACCAGACTCGGGTTGAGTTTATTACACAAACCAATAATTTATTTAAATAAGTCAAAGTTATTATGATTTAATAAAAGCAAATTTTATTGTGCCGGACATTATTGTCCGAATTAGGTAAAAATCGATATAATTTTAAGTTTCCTTGATAAGTTGTAGAATGTGTCACGGCGCCCACGCGACAACCTATTGTGATTTTACCATAAACCAGCGATATAGAGCCTTTGACATGCTTAGTATACGCCACGCCATAAGGAACTTGAATATTATGACATTTTCTTTTTATTCATTTTCTTTTGTAATTAAAACCACCTAACATTACTTATACACAGCTTAAACGTATCTAGTTTCTGTTAGTAATAAAAGCAGTAAAACAGTTGACAACAATATTTTGACCGTCAAATAATTATTTGTGTTGATTAATTTAATTAAAATCGGGTGTTTTACAATGCTGTAATGCTGATGCTGACAATGCTGTAAAAAGTCACCTATGCAGGTGACTTTTTATTATTTATTTAAGTGACCAATAAAGTAAAGCACCGAATCGTCCGAACCAAACTGCATATTTATGTAAATTGACAGATTCTGTTTTTATTCGTTCATCCTATAGACCGATATATCTAAATATTAGATATCACCAGATCGAGAATCGTTATATTATTCGGCTATCGGTCGTTGATCGATTCACATAGCGTAAGCCCAGTATGTTATCAATATAAATCTATAATGGCGGTAACACGGTAGCTAGAACTACGAATCGATGCATAATTTATAAACGAATAATTTAATAGAATATCGACCTTATTATGTTCTACATTATTACTCTGATTTAAGAATAATAATACATTGACTTACGAAATAAATTATTAAAGACGATCGTTTATTGTTGTTCGGACAATAATGGGTTAGTAATAAGATATTTTACTAATAATAGGATTATTAATTTCATCTTGATTAACGATAAATGTTGACAATGGTCATTCTGATAATTGTGTGAACATAATAATGTGATAGATGGAAAATACCCCGTGGCGTTCAAATTGGTTTTATTACTGTTCCTTTGTGGTTGCCAAAAATAGATGCGTAAAGAAAAACACATGTATTTTTTTCTCCTTTAGAGAGATACTTTTTTGATCCAGGATTTTTTTTCAATATAAGCAGACGCTGCTTATTATAGCGCCTGCTACAGTGCGAACTGGACTTTACAATCAATTTACCCGTTTATTTATTTAGGTATATTCCATAGTAATAATTCGACCATTAAGTATAAGTAATATTGTCATAATATGTGACATATTTATTTTCCATTCCATAAGAAGTACTAACAATAAATATTATTACTTAAGGGCAATTCTGTTAATTGATATGCCAAAATTCAGTCTTTATGAGTACGTAATTTATTACCGAAATAAAATCTTATAACGTTAATTAATTAAGTTACTTAATCAAAACGATCATCATTATTTAAGGTTATGATTCGATTTTTATTTTTATCAACATTATCAGAATTCATCATCATGTTATACTACAAAAATTATATAAATACCGAGATACAAACATTTACGTAGGATGCTAAATCGTACACGTGTTTTTTTCGTTCTATTTCGACGTCGGGCAAAATATTAGTGGGCTTTTCTATTCTCAAATCCCGGTGGCAGCACGTAGCTAATGCCGTGTGGATTATACCATTTAATACTTAGTGTATTAATCCTTCGGTGTTGTTAATGAAGAAGGATATTAAACTGGAGTTTACACACTGAAACAAGCACCGAGTTCTGTGGTGTTTGTTTCAGTGTTTGTTCAGTGCATGATAAGTTGATGAGAACTGCATAACCTGTCAACGTCACCACCAATGCTACCTCTACCGTTTTCTTCTTGATTTTTCATGAGGATTGCGGTCCTTGGCAGTTAAATCTAATCATTTATTTCAAATAAACCATTTACAGGCACTTTTGAATTGTCAATAAGTCGGTCAGTCAGAAAGATGAAGCTAATTGCACATTCCAAGGCGTAGATCTCTATGGAGAACAACAAACAAGAAACTCCATGTACACTCTTTTAAACCATGTTATGCTTTACAAAATGTCTGGTATATACATATTTCTTGTTGCTTCTAAATCATATGACAATATTCTCAGTCCCATAATATTCTGTAATAAAATTTACCAGTCGATTTGACGATGGCACGTAACTCTCACGATACGTTTACTCACAGAAACCGCTAGTCAAACCAAAGCTTTAACAAAATGATCTGGTTTTACAAACATTAGGTGGAAACCACAGTAATAACGATTTAGGGCCGATTTCACCTATAAAACTAATCGCGATTAAGTAAACTAAACTCAGTTTATGCGTTTAATCGAGATTAGAGCTTCGATTTGCGTTTCACCACTACAAACTAAACTAGTTTAAGCTAAACTTAGTTTAAATTCTAAACGCCCAGTTTTCGGTGAAACGCAAAATAAAGCTCTAATCTCGATTAAACGCATGAACTGAGTTTAGTTTAAACTTATCGTGATTAGTTTCATTGGTGTAATCAGGCCTTAATATTGTGTTTAGCCAAATAGCTGTCATACATATATCATCAAATGTGTTTCTCATACAAAAACTGGACAGTTTAAGTTCGACTTAAATGTCGCATTTCAGTGATTTATATTGAGACGTTAATGGAGTCGACTAAAAGTGACGCAAATACTGTTAGCGACGCGAAACTGCATAAGGATATTATTGTGGATTTAGTAGTCATTTATTTTAACTACATACTTAAATAAAATATCTAAAATCTACAAATCTTTCTAAAAGGCGAGAAACGTCATTGATGGCTAAAACTTGAGTATCAGTTGAAACAAGATTAAAATATTTTTTATTTTGAAATCACTAACGTGTATACGAGTTTATTGAAAATTAAAAAAATACATAATCGACTACCATTCATAAAAACAAAAATCCACAGACAATATTCCATTTAATGCAAAACCTAAAAAGGTACTCCCACATCAATTAAAGCGCGTCATCTAGACTCGCAAACAAAACACCACGTGAACGTGGGTACAAACACGGACCATATAGACGTGTACTGTGTAGCCTCTATGGCCGGCCGAAGCCTCGTCCACTACCTGTGTGCTTTTTTTTTGTCAAAGGTCCGATTCGTCGGGTCGGGTGAAGCGGGTCGCCAGTGTTAGCGCGCACCTCGGCTCGGCCGGGTGTTCCGTTCTATTTCCAAATACATCGGAATCGTTCCCGACTGTCCGTATACTACGGTCCATTTTTACAGAACCCCAGTGTTTTTAAACATTTTAAAAGTGGAATTGATTTCATTTTTGTTTTATTTTAATTGTGGTGTAAACTTTTTGATTACAAACTGTTTTGTTTTGAACTGAGGACGTAAGGTTGTGACCTGTGATGTCATTGGACGGTGATTATTAATGAGACATTCCGTTTTTAAATATTTGAAGTGGCAACGTGTTGTTTATTTTATTTTATTTAAACTTATTTGAAGTGCATATAAGTGATATTTTTCCAAGTACAATACTTGGAAAAATAAAGTGATTTTATTTGTCAGTGACAACAATAATTAAATTTTTTAGAACATTATATTTGTGAGTATATACTGTGATTAAAAATGTATATGAAAATGTACATAAAATCGGAGACGTTCTATCAACAGCCTGAAAATCAGGCGTCAAAGGAAGACAAGTGCTTCTCCAATTATAAGGAGGTGTTAGACAACCGTAAGTAATTACATACCTATTGTAATTAAAAAAAACGAAACTTTTGATAACTAGGGATGAAAGCTTGGATATGAATTGAATGAATTATGGTTGAAGGAACGTTTAGTTAAGAGAAATAGTTATTTTCTTAATAAAACGTTACTTAATACGTATTGTAGTATATATTAGGTGTTACTTAATATATTTATTTAATAAAAAACCGGTTAAGTGCGAATTTAACTCGCACACGAAAGGTTCCGTACGAAAATTATTGTTTGTTGTTATAGCGGCAACAGAAATACATATTCTGTGAATTTTTCAACTGTCTACCTATCATGAGATACCACTCGCTGACAGACAGACGGACAATGGAGTCTTAGTAATAGGGTCCCGTTGGTTACCCTTTGGGTACGGAACCCCAAAAAACACTATCGTCTGACAAGTATCTGGTATATTTCTGAACTGTAACACTATGGTTTAAGAAAAGCTGGTGTAAAGCTTTAATCTAAGTTAGTTTATAAGACTATTACGTGAACATGTTATTTTCTTCAGTTCTATTTAAATGTATATTTTAATACACATATTTTAGATGTTGCCGGCTTAATCAAATCAACGATACATAGCGCTTTTACAACATTTTGATGGTTTCCCATATTTCAAACAATAGTTAATAAGTATGTAACACCATCCAAGTCATGTTAGCAACAATATGTTAGTTTTTATAAGCTTGTTATTATTATGCGAAATAATAAACTATGTATTATTAAAGTATTATTAAAAGAGAATGCACTCATTGAGTTGGCGCGTTGATGTCTTTTGTACGCGAAGTAATACTGCCGACGGAAAGTAATAATCTGTCTTATATTTTATCTGCAATACTTTCTTATTAATTTTTATTTGTAAATTAAAATGCATATTATTATTATGTAGGTTTAGTATTTATTACAAACGAAATCATAAAAACTATAAATAGGAGTTAAAAGGTACGTTAAAATAAAATTAATGTTCAATGAAACGACGAAGCAATAATTTTTATGATATTATTTGTAACAAAACATTTTCATAAAACGCACAAATATATCTAACCCTAAGGATTCATACAAAAGAGAATAAAGAATTGGGATTAGGAACCGTTTTTCACGAAAAGCAATAAATAGATAGTAACTCAGTAAGAACGAAGATTATACCAAGCAGTACAAAAAAACAAAACAGTAAAACGTTATTGTTTCCCTCAACTCTACGAATATTAACTACCCTATGCACCTCACGTGCACTTTAAATTTTGCTTTTAGAAAGTACACAAAACAAAAAAAAAAACCCATACTTTTGAATTTAATAGCAAACAGGTAAACGCGAAACGAAATCCCTTATGGTCAACCCTTACCTCGCAAAGGTACAAAGGATCCCTTTGACCAGACCAATTAGGGACAAAGAAAGGTCCGGGGAAAGGTACAGGTACAAAGAGAGATTAGTTCAAGGGTTTGCTAAACAATAGGGTCAATTGTTTGCGAGAATTCGATTTCCTGTCCCGAGTTTTGGACCCACCGCACAGTTAAGTTTAAGTTTAAAAAGCGTAACGTATTTTGGTTCTAGGAATAATTTAGATTTGTAAGCAATATTGATTTCATATTTGTTACTTGAACCAGCCTTCGACCTGTCAAAATGATTGAGAATCGAACTTCGTGACACCTCAACATCCAAATAAATACTTTCATGTTAATAATATAATATTACATTAGTAGGTATTTTGTATTGTCATGCCTACCTTAAACCATGTCTCATCAGTCATCATCATCATCATCAACCTTTTATTGTCCCCACTGCTGGGGCACAGGCCTCCTCTCTGTTAGAGGGTGTGGGCGGTAATCCACCACGCGAGCCCAATGCGGGTTGGTGGATGTCACATATCTTCGAATTTTTGGTTCTAGGACATGCCGGTTTCCTCACAATGTTTTCCGTTTTGAGATCAGATAGAGAAATAATTACTTTCACGACACGGTTGGCGCAGTGGTTGAGCGTTCGGCTGCTGCGCTGCGTGTCGCGGGATCGATCCCCGCACGGAACAAATATTTGTATGGCCTATATATGTGAGTTTACATGTTTGTGAAGGCACCCACAATACAAGAGTAATTCCTAGTATGTGCAACGTTTTTTTTTTAATATGTTTTACATTAATAGGAAAGGAAGGAATTGAGACACAGAAGAGCTTTCCTGGAGATTCTTAAGACAAAACTACTGTTAAACAATTTTCATACCTAACTTAAACCATGTCTAGTTTAGTTTAAAATTATACCACTTAACATTAATAACAAAAACAGACGGGGCATCATTTTCTATCAATAAATAATATTTCATTTGACTTGTAGATAACATTCCTGGCAAGTGTCAAACCCTATTAAAGAATTATCAAAAGAATATTGACTTGACATTGATAATATTGATGTGCTTATTCTAATGTAGGTTTGCATTGCAAATTGGCACACAACCATAAACACACTGCCTAGGGTATGTGGATAAATTCTAAACAGAGTTACCGCGCCCCTGGGCATTCAGGGCAGGGAAGGAACAGGGGTGGGTTTTCGACAGTAAGAGTCTGACACGCCCTCCCGCTCCACCCAGAGTGGGAAATGTCATTGGATGATTTCCCACGCCCCAAAAAAAAAAGCAGAAACACAACAACACAACCATATTTATCTGCAAATAGCACTTTGACTTTGAACATTAACAATAGCAGCAGTAGCTCATACGAAACCAACATTGTGAAGCGAATCTTTCATTTCTGTCATCTCACAAAAGCTAACACAATACGACTTTGTATTTAGGTTTCAAAACAATGTTACAATTATAACAATAATATTATACAGAATCAAAAAAAAAAATCTTCACTATTGTTGTCAATTACAAATGGCCAAAAAGCCGGGCAGTATTGCTCCGTTGAATGGCAATAGTTCCAGCATTTCAAGCCCTAGAACTTCTCCAACGGTTCAAATATAAAACTCCCAATAAAATACCAAAGAACTATGATGAAACTAGTAACTGCAGTAATTTCCCGTTTGACAAACACCATACTTCATGCAATATCAAGAGGAATGTTGTGTCGCCAACCAACTGTCATGTCATCGGGGAACGCTAAGAAAACCACTCAAACATTCTTATAAACACCGTTCGCTTGCCTTGAATATAACACCGAGTAATTTACCTTTTTTTTCTTTTCTTTTTTGGGGTTGGTAAATCTACCTATGCCCATTTTGCACCCCAAAGCATACGACCTCGCAACAATAGAACTTACTTGAAAAACAATCTCGAATTTTAACCTTACGCTATTGACATAAATGGCACGGAAATTACCTTTTTTTTTTCGCAAAATTCTCAGAAACATGTACCTTTTTAGAAAAAAATCCGGGTAGTTTTGTACCTGACCATACCTGTGTAAGGTTAATTTTTTTTTCTAAAAAGACAGGAAATCATGACAATAGGGGCAAACGGTCATAGTTGGGGATAAGTGCGCAGTGCGCATGAGTTTAACAATGGCGCAAAGATCTATTGTAAAGTGCAATTGAATTGTAAAACACCTTTTTGGAAATGAGTCACGAAGTTTGTACACTACATGTACCTTTAATATGATATTTATTTATTTATTTAAACTTCATGTACAATAGTGGTACAAAGGCGGACTTAATGCAACAAGGCATTCTCTGCATTTGTCAGTCCACTGTACCTAGTTAATAAATTAAATAATCTATGAATATGGTGTTAAGCGAATTATTTTATTTAATTTTTTTATTATACATATTGTTTCAATACGCTTGTAGATCAGAGTATTAGCTATTTTATTTGTTTTTTACTGAATGGAACCGCCATTCAGTAAAACCAGTATCCTTCTATTCTTTGAAATTCAATTTGTTTCCAATATTACCTAAGGAAATATTGTTACTGTCGTAAAACAGGCGGGACGCGACAATACGAAAAAGGTAGGTTACTTCTAGGCAAGTGTGCTCCATCGTCCACCACATCATCGCTTACCATCCTGATAGGCCATATTGATAGGTTTGCATTTGACCACTATCTCACTTGAGTGGTCAAATGCGAGCTTATCAATAGTAAAAAAAGAGCTTTCATATCGGATTTAAAGAACAATTCATCATCATCATCTTCCTGCCCTTATCCCATGTTAGTTGGGGTCGGCGTAACACGTTTTTTTCTACCTATCTGTCCTGTCAGCCGTCACGCTATCACTAACTCCCTTCTCTTTCATATCACTCCTAACACAATCCATCCATCTTGTCTTTGGCCTCCCTCTTCCTCTCCATACATCCACATTTATATTCATAACTCTTTTAGTTGCATGTGTTTCATCCCTCCTCTTCACATGACCATACCAAGATAAGCGCTTCCCTTTCAACTTGACTGTGACTGGCGCCACTTTGAAACGGTAGTTTAAAAGTGGCGCTAGTCACAGAAAAGTAGAGAGTAGTAAGTCAGAGAAATGAGTACATTAGAGGTATCTCACTTCATCCGTAGAACAATTCCTATGATAAATAGAGATGTCGCAATACCGCGTCACGCCTGCGGAAGCTGTAAAATGATTGGAAAACTCTTAAGAATATCATTAACTTAAGTGTTAACTTAAGCAATAAAGACCTAAAATGTATATTTAAAGACTTGTCAATTTAACACAAATTAAAACCTAATAAAAGGTGTGAGTGCAAAACTAAGTACTAAGCTTTAGCTAAAATGATAATAATCATTTAATGCATTCAACTTGTTGATGTATCGATCAAGTAGAGGACGTTTTCTTTGTAAGTACTTTAAGTTACTTTAACCCTTAAGTTATTTTTTAGGGTTACGTACCCAAAGGGTAAAACGGGACCCTATTACTAAGACTCCGCTGTCCGTCTGCCTGTCTGTCTGTCCGTCTGCCTGTCTGTCTGTGCGTCTGATCACCAGGCTGTATCTCATGAACCGTGATAGTTAGACAGTTGAAATTTTCACAGATGATATTACCGCTATAACAACAAATACTAAAAAAACAGAATAAAATTAATATTTAAGGAGGCGGGCATACAATAAACATGATTTTTTTTGCCGTTTTTTTAGATAATGGTACAGAAACTCTCTTGCGCGAGTCCGTCTCGCACTTGGCCGGTTTTTTACTAGTGACCTACCCTGTGTTCGCGCGGGAGCAAAATTATTCGAAAGACACACAGCGCCATCTATCGTCCTGAAGCGTGTAACCGTTGAAAGTTATTGTTCTTTCCCTCGGGAACAGCAGCCCTACCATGACGTCTGAAAAACATTATCTTTTCGATGAGAGAAAGGAATAATGCTATTCGTCCTGTATAAGGACGTCTCTCTCTCTCTCTCTCTCTCACCGAAAAGATGATGTTTTTAAGACGTCATGGTAGGCTGCAGTACTTTTTCTGAATGAAAGGTACCCTGTCTTTTTCTGTACCCCTGAAAACGTATAATTATGCAACATTTCATGATGATCGCGGTTTAGCGGTTTAAGCGTGGAAATTCACAAACAAACTTACTTTCGCATTTATTATATTAGTTAGGATTGAATATCACGTGGATGCATGGCAGTGCCCCCGAAAAGTTCAAGAACCTAATCAATGTATAATATCTTCTCAAATAAAATAAAACTCGAAAATTATTTAAGCTATTCAAAATGTATATTATTATTATTTGATTGTCTGTTAAATATGGGTAAGAGAGGAGACCATGAATGACTTAGTTCATCAAGGCTCAATCTGGACAAAATTATCATTTAATAAGTGACATTGACTTTCGAAAAGTCAAAATGTTAGAGATTGACCACAGAAGAGCGTAATACGACGTCAGTCAAATATATTTATGTGACTAGTTTTTCCAGCTGAGTTTTTGTGCTATTCCAGACTATAATCTATCTCTGTGTCAACAAACGTCCATCCATCCATACTGTCGCATTTTTTTTTATTCTTGATAGGCACGCGTTTGACCACTATCCCACATGAGCCTTTAGATAAAATACATTTCTGTTAACGTTAACGCTAACGCTTCGTGCAAAATGTATGGCAAAGACATTACTGGGCGTGAGTCACGTAACAGTTCTCTGTCTAACGCTTCGTGCAAAACGTCGTTGCCTTACATTTTGCACGAAACGTTAGCGTTAGCGTTAACGTTAACAGAAATGTATTTTGGCTAAGGGGCTGATGGTAAGCGATAATGTGGTCGCATTTACTCTATTAGTAGGATATGATTATCAATCGTAGTCGCAGATAGAATATGACTTTATTTAAAGCTCGAGTACTTTTTGCCTTACAAAATAAAGCAATAACATTACTACAATAAGTTTTTAATTAATTACGAGTGTCAATTTAGTACCGACACGATGTTTTGTCACCTATAACAGTACCAGTGTTGCAAGCTTCAAGTAATAAAAGATTTATATCGTTATACACGACAAGTTTTTACGAGTATTACCAGACGATAAAATTAAACATGACGTTAATTAAAAAGAAGTGTCACCGCATTTGCCGCTATCTTAGAACTTTAGTTTGTATACGTAAGATGCATCACTTATTTTGAACCTTTGGTTGTTGGCTTATAATTCAATGTATTATTTCATTGTATAAGATTATTTTTAATGATTGGCACACCCTGTTTTTGTTTGATGACTTTTGTGCCGCGCGGGAATCAAACCCGCGACACTCAGCGCAGCGCAACAGCCAATCGCTCAACCATTGCGCCAACCGTGCCGTCAAATTTTCACTGTTAATTATTCTCGCAAAATTATAATTTAATCTTATTAGTGATACATGCCAATAATTTCTTACTTACACAATAAAGATATCATAACACACATAACAGACAAAATATTTTTACAAAATAACAATCAGAAATTGTAATGTCATTATTTGTATGTGTCACAAAGAATGATGACAATTGTCAACAGAATGACAGTAATTTAAAATAAAGACCATAGACAATCTGCATCACGTTTGCAGACAACTCGTTAATCAAGGTAAAGGTTATAGTTAGGGCAAGAGGTCGTTCAGAACTACTGATTCTCATCTATGACGCATGCTTTTTATAATATTAATCGTTGCTCTTTGCAATGTCAGGTGTATATGTGCAATGCATTAGATGTGTCATTGATGTCGTTTGTCATCTTAACCACACATAGATTTTAATACTCCACCAATGGTGTATTTTACTAAAAAAATCTAATTATCTGCGTACCATCGAGTGAGATAGGGGTCAAGCTCAAGCCTTGTTATAGTTTTAAAAAAAAGGCTCGGTGCACGAGAATGAATTATCGATATAAATGATCTATAACTCTGTTCTTTCTATCTTTTTAAAACACGCGATAAAGAGTACCTGCTCATTATCAATGAGCCCAAACACGTCGGTGCTACCTTGTATGGCTGTTGAGTTCCTATGGCCATCCTCCGGTTCCATCATAAGACCAGCTCTATAGTACCATATTTTTTGCATTGTCCCCAATTTACCGGCTTAATCGGATGACAGCAAGCATACATACGATCGAAGCAAGTTAAAAAAAAAACTGTCATTTTTGAAGTCAGATTAATACTTGGATATCGAACTACCATTGGTCCTTAGTTCTAAAACTCACTCTTTATGTAGTAAAACAGCACATAAAAATGAAATTTACTTTAAAAGAATAACTTATCACATGATATCCAAGAAAACCAGTAAAACCAACTGAATACGTATGTAAATTGTTGAAAACGAAAAAATGTTGGTCGTCAGGGTCAAGGCGAGGATCAGGGCCAGGGGTCGTGAGATGAGCGCTGATTCATTCGGGCCAGAGGTTCAGCACCTCTGACATTTCTACGTAATCGCTTAACGGCACTTCCATATACAATGTTGTACAGAAATGTTATTGTCAATGTGTATTGGTTACAGATGTATCGTAAAGTTCATTTGTGATGGTTTATTGGAAAATATTTAGCAAGTGAAAAATAAAATACATGTTTTTTCGCATCGAACAGTGCCGTTTTTGGGCGCTATTTTTTTAGTCTTTCATATTAAAACTGCAGCAGAATGTTACTCCAAGATTGCACACAGTAGATTTTTTAATTTTATCATGTTTACCTTCTTGGGCTTCTAATGGTAGTTGTCAAACAAACGAATAAACAAACAATAAGTTTTTCAAACGACACAGCAATTACCTAAACTCACCAACCAACAATTTCTTCCAATCCTACGCAGCACAGAACTCTTAATATTTACACAAAAGCGTCATCAGTGGCAAGGTCAGGTTCAAGGGCAGGCGGGTCGTGAGACGCGGGTTCGACGCCGGTTGATTCACAGCCGGCCGAAGGTTGGCAACCTCTGACATTTCAGCGCGAAACTTCAAGTTGTTCGCCAAACGAGTCGACTGCAGTAAATACAAAATTAATGAAAGAAGCCAAAGTTTATTTGCAAAGCGATTTGTTGTTATTTGTATTGTTTTTAAATCTTTAATATTTGTTATGAAAACACATAAGGTAAATATTTACAATTATATTAAGATACAAAGCGCCACCATTTGGGTTTACCCAAAGTATAATGGGGTGCCATTTAGATTATTCCTATAAGCAGCCTAGAGTTTAGATGAATCCCATATCTCCCACAAGCAACACTACATAATTGCCTTAATATGGGAGTAATTCATGGACAAAAGTCATGACATAAAATTAATTTAAAAACTATAACTTGCCTTGACTTTACGAATGAAACTTAGAACAAAAATAAAAACGAATTAACGTATCTCATCGATGACCCCCTGTGACATAACTGTATTTTAATGCTAATCAATATGATCATTTCGTTTAATGCCTTATCGTTCTTAGCATTTCCATGTAAATATTTACATTTATTTGTTTAAACTGAGACTAATCTGCGTAGAGATGGTTTTTTGAATGTTCATCTAAGTAAATGAGTGGTTGGCTAAATGGCTAAAAGGTTAAATACTAGTGTCTGACTGAAGTTTCGGTGTCGGCCCAAAAGTTGCCGAATATTCGGCTCCACCGAAAATAGCGTCTTTGAGCTGAAGGTTGTGATATACGAGACCTATAAACTGACACTCTTGTTCGTCTATGTGTCTAATCATTTGTGCGAAATCATCGGCGTATTGATTTATTTAGGATTTAAGTGAAAATTTTTAATTTTGACAAGTTTTAGGGTTCCGTAGCCGAAGGTAACCAACGGGACCCTGTTACTAAGCCTCTGCTGTCCGTCCGTCCATACATCCGTCCGTCCACCCCTTCGTCTGTCTGTCAGTGGGCTGTATCTCATGATCCGTAATAGGTAGACAGTTGTCGCTATAACAACAAATAATAAATATAAAAATAATTAAAAATTAAAGGGGGCTCCCCTAGTAGAAACCTGTTTTTTTTTGGCTTTTTTAGCTCGATCTTAATAATTACAACAAGTAGACGCGTATAATCTTGTCCATCGTAGAACTCGGAATACGGAATCCTTCTTGCGCGAGTCCGACTCGCAGTTGGCCGGTTTTCGACGGTTTTTTTTTTTTTTTTTTTCGACGTTTACGACTTTAGTTTCAGTTTCGGCCGAAACTAGAAAGGAAGCCGAAAATTCGGTTACGATTTCGGTTTCAACTAAAAATCGTGTTTCGGTCGGACACTATTAAATACCCGTAGCGTATGACCGTTTCCATGGTAATAATTTATTATTATTTGTTTGACCTTCCGAGGTTCTCGCAGAATTTCACACGGGTCGTACGAAGTTCAAAAGTTCATTTAACTTAAAAAGCTGTTGCTGTTTTTGTCGTCTTTTATGTTTTGCTTCATTTTAGATGGCATCAGTTAAAACCCACTAGATTTCAATAATCTGTACGTTAAACGGGTCGTACGAAGTTCAAAAGTTCATTTAACTTAAAAAGCTGTTGCTGTTTTTGTCGTCTTTTATGTTTTGCTTCATTTTAGATGGCATCAGTTAAAACCCACTAGATTTCAATAATCTGTACGTTAAAGAGTAAGTGAAAGTTTAATTCTTCTTGTGTTACATTTGCAATAAAATTATAAATAAGACACATATTTACAATAAAAACTTTATCACTGTTATGTTAAAGTATGATTTAATTTTGATATGCCTATTTTGAATATTTTACCAATCGATTGCAATGAGGAATCATTGCAATCGATTGCTCAAATATTCAAAATAACCTAAAACAAGATTAAGCAAGAAAAAGCTTGGCTTACACTGGACTACCGTTAAACAACTGACGTAGTTAACTATCCGGCCAGCGTAAAAGACTTCTAAAATGTCACAAAGGAAGTAGACTCAACCAGTCAATATCCACCTTAGTTAACTACCTTCGACCATCTCTTTTTGCTCAGAAGCCCGACTTAAACCACATCGCATTTTTTGCGTCCGCTAGGCGTCGGTATTGTCGGTGGAAAAAAAACCTTTTTCTCTGGTACAGAATAATACCATATTGGGATTCAATGCACATCCAGGCATTTTAAATCTTAAAGAAAAAAAAAACAAAAGAAGTACCGAGTCACCGACGAATTTCGAAAACATTCGAATTTTAAACATAGCTAAGGTCTTTTGCACAGTGCGGTTCGGGAGCACAGAACAAAATGGATGAATGAAACAGTAAGTTCGCAGGGGTGATTTTCAAGTGACAAAAATTGAAGCAAAATGAACGACAATTGCTGCCGACAAATGGAAAAACGCCTCATAAAATGATTTTGGTAATTGGCCGTGCCGGTAGCGGCTATTAGAAAAACGACTTAATCCGATTCGCGATGATCAAGAAACTAAGCGGGCACTGCTTAGTTTCTTAGAAAAATATATTTAAAAAAAACAAGTGCCTCAACCTATTACAGTTCAAAACATGTATACCCCTGTCACAGACAGACGGACGCATAGCAGAGGCTTAATAATAGGGTTCCGCTTTTCAACCTACGGTTATAGAACCCTAAAAAGTACCACGTATACCGTCAGTATGCTACTGACAGTATAAACACCCAACGGTATGTCCAGCAGTTGCCGGAATCGCCTGCGAACGCTCGGGTCGCCGGTTCGAATGCAAATACGGGTTAATTGCAGATTCACAACGACCCTGCTTTTAGAAAACCGAGGCCTGAGTGGAATTTTAATTCGCCATTCAAACTTCTTTTTGTTAGTTGTGTTAAAAAGTTTTTTTATAAAAGCCTGTATGTGTCTGTGTTGTAGATAGCTGTTAAGTAGTTATTTATTTGATTCTACAGACGTTTTTCTCTTTATAATCTTGACAGCTTAATTTTTTATTTGGTTAAACGTTACCCCAGACCCGGAACAACTACCTTTAGGCCATACAAATATTTGTTCCGTACGGGAATCGAACCCGCGACACTCATTGCCGTAACATATTATCTGTCACTGTCACTGTCTATGTAGCACAGTCTATAATTTGCAGAAATAAAATCTTAATCCATAAGCCAATCTTCATGTTTTCCTGCCTTCTAACATGAGGATAAGAGTAAAGATTAATTTAGTTTTCTTTGTTAATTCCAACCACACGAAAAACGTTTTTGACCTCACACGACTTCTTCTTCTTCCTCGCTCTTTACCACTTTATGAGGGTTCGGCTCTCCTAATTTTGTGGCGCCAGGACCATCTGTCTTAGGTTGTCGGGTTTATGCAGGTCTTCCTCTGATAGGAGTTTCGTCATGCTGGTCCACCACGTAACAAGAGGTAGTCTTCTGTTCAAGCAGCTGCAACGCTTTTTTCACTACGTGTTCCTCGTCTGACCTCACACAACTGATCATCATTATAACCCTGCCCTATTCTCAATCTATTTGAGTTCGGTGCAGCATGTCTGCATCTCCATACATGTCTATTGCCCTCGTCACTTCATTTCCAGCCATAACAACTTACACCAATCCATCCATGTTAATACTACTATTCCCATGATTATATAATCATAGCATAATCAGCTTTCTAATATTCCCCTGTAGAGACACCGGGCTCCTCTCTGCGAGACGGAGTGGGCCGTAATCCACCACGCGAGCCCAGTGCGTAGTGGTAGGTGTCACGTCATTTTTGATTCTAGGACATGCCGGTTTCGTCACGATGTTTTCCTTCCCCGTTTTGAGAGCAGTGATGATGAAATAATTAATACAAAGTATAACGCCTGGCTGGGTTCCACCCCAAGACCTGTAACTCATATAATCTTAACTTCCGCCTATTTTCGGAATACCCATCAATAACCCTTCGTTTTTGAACAGAGTTCAAAATATTCCCTTATAATAAAATATTCTGGTCTTAAAAAAATCCCGTTGAAGCCCGCCTCGTATACGAAAACATCGCGTAACCCCACACATGCTACCACACAGGTGCTCTCTCGTCCGGTCGAGAGGTTGGCCCTCGTGGAGCAAATGTTTTCCTTTGGACACAAACGTTTGACCACACGTCAAGGGCACTCCTTATTAAAGGGCCTAGTGAAGAGACGTGACTGAAATAATTGTGTCGAAAATGATTTAAATGGAAATATAACGTGTGTTTGGAATTTCATTTTAAAAAATGTCCCAGATAATAATCTATTTTTGTTTTTAAAATCTGATCACATACACAATTTTCCACAAATTTAAACACTGGTACAGTGAAAAAAAATTTTTGGTTATCATGTATGAACTTGCTGTTTCGGTATTTCATATTAATGAAGCTTGGAGGAGGCCTGTCTACCTGTTGACGTCTTGTGTGTACTTTCTAGAAAATATTAGTTAAATAAATCTAAAAAGTCTGTACTTTAAAAAAGGTTAGCTTTCGCCGTTTTACCACTGGATTCAAAACTTAACCTCCAACTACCGACTATCGATAATCGTTCAGATAATTGACCGCATCACTATCTCGCGAGAGCCGTTCCTCGGAATCTTAACGACGCTAACAGTTTAGTGCTAAGCAGGTGACGCAGTGTGTCAATGTTTGTGTTAGTGTGTTACATTAGTTTGTGTACCCCACGCTTGGGATGCCAGGCCTGTAGGTACTCCCGTAGATAGGTACTTAGTAAGTGCTTGCTTTGTTTTTGGAGCGGTGGCTGGAGTATTTGGTTGAGATGTTTTGAAACAATGGTAGAGGAGTTCCAGAAGTTAAATAAATATAAATAATATATAACCTGAAGTTAAAAAATATAAAACGGTAAATAATACTAAACTTAATAAGTAATAATTTGTTATTATACTAATTATAACTAATAATTTGTTATTATACTAATTATAACTAATATTATAAATGCGAAAATAAGTTTGTTTTTTACCTTTTGACTACCAAACCAATGAACCGATCGTAATGAAATTTTGCAAACACGTTGTCAGGACCACAGAAAAGAACATAGGGTAATTTTCATCCAGAAAAATAGTACGTGTCTTTCGAAGCATTTATTTTATTTCTGAGCATTGTTTGTGTCCACTGCTGGGCAAAGGCCTCCCCTTTTTTCTTTCAAACCTTCTGTTTTGCGCGATATTGGCCCAGTGTGTATTCTTTTTTTGTTATCCTACATTGTGTCCCACTTCTGAACAAAAGACTACCCTTTTTTCATACTTCTGTGTCTTGGGCGATCTCTGGCCAAGTTTGCCCCGCAAACATGATAAAATCGTTACACCGCCTTCGCCACGCTCGACCTCGTTTTCCCATCTTTGCCCACCTCTATGAGTGCAAGTTTTTATTATTATTATTTGTTTTACATACTCTGCCTCTACTCTTCTTTTATCTTAGACACTATTTCTGGCATTAATTCCATATTTTTATTTATTTATTATATCTATCTATTGGCCTCCGCCAAACGTCGCCAGTGATTGAAATCAATTTTTATATGAGTCAAGGAAATAGGTACGTACTAATATTCCGTTTACCCAATACCCCGTCCATTGTACCTTAATCACTGCAATCTAAATCAAGTTAAGCTAGTTCTACACAGTCTACACAAACAAAGGCATTCATACACCGTTTGGTTGCTTGCCTTACAAGGCCGCTGGTCGCAACCTGCCTCTACAACAAGTAACAACGCAGGTGGCTGATTGGCTATCACACATACCAGTACGATCTACTAAATATGTACTATCAAGTATATACACTGTTATTAGATTGATCTACATTTTACGAAAATTAATCATAGATTTGTATAGTATCTTAGAATTGTGTCTTTTCCCTCAAATGTAAACAGAATTATACAATACCACGTAAAACTATTGTTTTGACGGTGCCTTGGTAACAAGAAAATATGCATTTTGGACCAACCATCCAAAATGGGCAACATTTTCTAGTTTCTTAAGAACTTATTTATTTAGTTGTGATAAGCCTGGCGCATATGATGAATATACTACTTCGACTTTTATATTTTTCTTGATTTTCCCAAAACAAAAAAACAAAAAAAAAATTGGCATAAAAAATTTATACGCGGGTTTTAAACCACAACGTGTGCCCGCGCGAATTTAAGATTAAAGTACCACTTAAACCTTAAATTCACATCAAAAACTATACTCCATACTTCCCTCACCATATCTCTGAAGCGTATGGTTGCTCCGACCCACAAGGTCGCAGCAACCAGCCACTACCGGCAACATGCAGGCGGTTGCTACGCAAACACAAACAAGGCTGTGTGCACACTGCACCGCCCTCGGCTGCGCAAACAACAGGTGAGTCGTGCCTGGGATAGCGTGGAGTGCTTAGACAAAAATGTATTCATGAATATTGGGTATTGATTAGGAAATATTGCTCAATGCTCCAGCGGTGTGTAAATGAGTTTTCCGTCGTTAATTTGGAAAATGTGGCTCAAACATGGACGATGTTATGCTACTTTGCTACTAATATTATAAATGCGAAAATTTGGATGGATGGATGTTTGTTACTCAATCACGCCAGAACGGCTGAACGGATCTAGATGAAATTGTACAGATATAGATTATAGTCTGGAATAGCACATAGGCTTTATTTTATAATGAGAGAAGTATTCATTCTACCTGGCTAAACCGCTGGCAAAAGGTGTGGTCGGTCTCTCATGTCTGAGGATCGTGGTCAGCATCAGGGTTGCATCTGGAGCGGATGATTTGCCTTCACCGGTTTCTGTCCAGCGCGTCTATTACGACCGGATAGAATTTGGAATAGGACGAGTCTTTGACTTGATCGGTCCATCTCGTCGGTGACCGGCCACGCGATCGGTGGCAAAAGGTAGTAATAATTAAATGATTGTTACCACAAAACATTTTTATAAGTTGAATAACTAACTATCTTAGAAGTTGACTGACTGAAAGTTCAAATTGAATAATAATAATATGCAACTTATTTAGTTCAATTTTATTATAGGTGTAATGAAAATGCGTAGTCATATTCTAGATACTGCATCTGTCCTTGTAAATAAACAAATTTCTTCATGAAAGTCGTAGTCAAAACCGAAAATAATAATTAATTTGACCTTCCATACTAATTTTGACCAGCGTGATGACAACTTTGTACGAAATGTTTTTTTTTTTGGAATATACTATAACTTTCTTGAAGAAAGTTGTTCATGCCTATGGGCAGAAGCAGTATTTAATATATATATATATACTAGCTGCGCCCCGTGGTTTCACCCGCGTAGACCGATATAAAAAGTAGCCTATGTGTTAATCTAGGGTATAAGCTATCTACATACTAAATTTCATCTAAATTGGTCCCGCCGTTTGAGCGTGAAGAAGTAACAAATATACACACTCACAAACTTTTGCCTTTATAATATTAGTGTGATATATATATACGGTCGAATTGAGAAACTCCTCCTTTTATTTTTCGTCGGCTAAAAATATGAACACCCGTTTTCCTTACTCCCTGTGTAAATCACAGTAACAGTTATACAGCAGCAGATCTTCATAATATGTGTTCAAATAGACATAACTTTATATATTTTATGATCCGATGCAGTAAACTGTAATTGGTTGAGTTGATCGATTGATAAAGTTGATTAAAATCAAACTGATGTAATTATTAAGTCATTCCATCACACGCAATAAATTTAAAAGATCTACCATATTTTATATTTAAGTTCTTTTTCAACTTCAAGTTCCCAGGGATATCAGTTATTAATAAAGTTAAGCAAATTGATCTTCATTATGAAATACATTGGCGGAAAAGCCCATCTTTAAATATTATTTATTAATAATATTAGTCTTACTTAATTGAAACATTTCGCAAATCTCTTAAAATTAATCCTTATACATGTGGGGACACATAGCTGCATAAGCGCAATGTAGAACTGCGAATTTCATACAGTTGGTAATTGACTCTCGAGCGTTTCACTTGTGTTATCCCGTACACTAACCTTACACGTTACACACATATATTACAGTGGTGACCCCGACGAATATATTACATACACATGTTTTAGACATTATTATATTTGTTTTTACTTTCCAAGATTAGCGTGATCATGAACTTGATGTCAACTAAAATCATATATCATCATATTTTGGAAAACACACAAAAACGAATCTGGTATTTCTAGTTTTACAAATCTTGTAATGATTCGTTTCTATGGTTCAGACCGCACGACTACACAAGTCACATCAATTATTATGGATCCTTGAAACGTGACAACCCTATCTCACGGGGGGTCATAACGTCACCCCACCCACGCTGCTGCATGTAGCGAGCATAGGGTTAACCCTTGAGGGATAACATAAAATCTTTGTATATAAAACAGTCTTGCTAATTTTTCTAAGTTACACTATTTATAACTCAGAAATGGCTGGACCGATTTTTATTATCTGTGATTTTGATTTTGTTGGTTTTGTTTCCGCTCCGACTAACTAATAAAACATTTAAAAAATTTCACCATACAAAAAAATTATGAATAAAAATAATTTTCTCATACATTTTGTACGGAATGGCTTTTTTAATGATGTCTCGAGATCGAATTAATTTATTGTTTCTGACGCGGTACGAAGTTCCGGGTCAGCTAGTAAAGCCATAACAGTGAGGACCTATGTCTTGAGGCTCTTGACAAAATGTCATTCTATCAGCGCCAATAGTCCAAGTGATGATGTATTAACCACGTCACGTTTTGTTAGTGCATAATAAGATTATTAAACATAATCAGGCGTTTAATATTCTTCCTGTTGAGACCCAGGCCTCCACCCTCCACCCTCCACCTCCCAGTGCGGATTGGTGGATATCCCATGTCATCGAATTTTGGTTCTTGGACATGTCAGTTTCCACACGAGGTTTTCCTTCACCGTTTTGAGAGTAATGACGATGAAATAATTTACAAAAAGTAAAGTACCTGGTTGGTTTTAGAATATTTTCACTTTTTATTTGTAGTTTCTCATTAAATTGTGATAGCAATACATAGACAAACGATCGCAGTAATCGCGAGTCATTTGCTGTTAGCTATTAAAGAGTTCCACTGTCTAACTCCAGAGATCTTCATCAGATCCTAATTTATTAAATACTAAAACCTTCCTTGAAAATATTAATTTGAATAACGAAAACCCCATCCAAATCGGATCAGTAGTTTTCGAGAAAATCGCGAACAAACAAACATACATACGTGTCGAATACAGAACCTCCCTTTTTTAAGTCGGTTAAATATCTTAAAATAAGACTACATAGAGGAAGGACGCAATTACCAACCACTTGACGTCATGATTATGATATTATCAATAAACAAGTAATCACAATATTGATCTTACATGTAAACTTAATTATATATGAGTCATGCTCTTAATTGAGGAACTCCAACCTATTAATAGCTTTTCCGAATCCAATCAATTATATTTGATGTCGATCAATATTAGGAACTCTATTCATGATTCTGCATGACCCAAGAGTGGTCCATTTCAGTCGTATTCATATAATTTTAGTTTACTTAATTAATTTATTAATTGACAAACAACGAACAGCCTTAACCATTGACTTTAGAGACTAGAAATTTTACTGAGTAGTTTCATAACAACAGATCTTTAAAAATTCATCCCTAAATGTGTTAAGGAAGGGATGAAACTTTTTTTTTCCGATAGCTCGGAAGTAGATAGATTTTTTCCAAACACTTCAGTAAATACTTTTCAAAAGTAAACACCCATCATAATGACTTACGCGCCACTATTATACACTATCCCATCCTTACTAACCCCACCTATTTATTACCTTGATGGATACCAAGTCAACACCATCCCATCAACCAACAAAAGTCCAAAGGTTCAAACTTCACAGTTAGTTTGTCATTCTCTTAAACCTCTTCATTTCCCCGAAGCAGCCTCGGTTCACTGCATGCAGCCTCTCGGCCGATACTCAGTCAACAATCAAGACGGCATCTCTGTTTGACCAGCGTTAAACATCTTCAACTTGCGCAGGAGTGGATGAGGTATTAACAAACATGATTATTGAAGCAATCAATTAGTTGGCTATTGGGTGGGTGAAGTAGAATTTATAAGTTGCGCTTACATTTGAATTAAAGCTAAATAGATCTATCTGAGACGAATGTATTCAAAACTATGCAGAACCCTTCGAAGATCTTGTCCGAAATCAAACTAATGTAGTCAAAAATGGTAAATATTCTTTTAGGCAGTTTGCTGCTGAACATATTTAGACCTCTTCAATCCTATATATGTCATTGAACCCCTTTTTCGAGTTTTCACCACTCTCTTTCAGCAACCATCATACGGTTTGTCGCTTCTCCTAGAGTTTATCTTCATCGATTGGCTGTCTTCATTTAAGAATACGTCGATATAAAATAGGTAAATGAATAAGTATCATACATAAGAACTAAAGCCATTTTTCTCTAAGAACCCCCTGGTACCTACTTAAGTCCCCCATACGCTAAATACCGCATCCAGCAGTAAAAACGTCCGGCACACGATAATCGCGCACCGAGCACATATTTGTGAACGGTACCGATCACTTAGGCAGTCTGTTTGGTGGACGTGCCGTCATTCGTGTCAGGTGCTGCCAACGGTACCTTGTTTGACGACGGTGCTGACCCTACCAGTCGGTGCCGTAATACACCGGTGCACGGCGGCGGTGTGTGGAAAATGCATTTTTTCGTTGTGGAAAATGCATTAATAAAATACGTAAACCATAGATATTTTCACTGCCTCAACTAAGGTATATAATTCTGTGGCTGAGCAAAGTGGCACAATAAAACAGTGAAAGTCATTCAGAAACAAATAGGGGTTAAGTACCTTAAATTCTTCACATTTTGACAATCTGTAGTTGCTGTCTCACTTGGCCTTAAGTAAGGTTAAATCTATCAAGCAGGGTTTCATTTAGAACAGTCCTTTAATGATAAAAAATATACTGCTGCTTTCTGATTTTAATCGAAAAGAATACCAAAAATCATAAACCTAGTTTATAAAAATACAACGTAAATGAGTGAGGGAAAAAAAATTAAAACGAAAAACTTATCATTTATCTTCAGTTTGACCAACGTCATTGCCCCTAACTTGGACTACACACACGAGTAAGGTGTCAAGTCAAACGCTTCGACCGGTAACAATGTAGTGTTACACGCTGCATTACCATCAGTTATCCTAACCAAAGGTTAATTGAACCTTGTTCCACTGCTATTGGTTAACCGTCTAGTTAGTAGTTAGTCTATTGTTACGAGCTTTCTGACGAGTTGATAGATTTGTTGCCTTTACTGGGCTTTTACTATAGTAGTGGATTGTTTTATTACATTACAACCAACGGGTTAGGCTAATTTGCAATTTTCGTACCAGGCCGACTTCTTTAAATCGAAAATCGCACAGATAGGAAACCGTAAGAAAACAATTGAATTCGTGAAATAAGTAAAATTAGCCATTTATTGTCCGCAGAGTCCAGAAGTAAAAAAAAAACACTCGCTTAATAATAATATCCCATTAATTACAAAGACAGTTACTTTACATTTTGACCCCACCACGCCACACGACCGCTCAGAAAGAAGCAATCCCATATTTATGTTCATGTTTCCACTCATATTCTCATGCTAAGTATTTGGATAATCAGTTGACATGGCCAGCTGGCCAGTGGCCGGCCACACAAGGCTACACTCTAACGGATCATTTCCTCTCATTATAGGCTGTCTTCGGCGCCGGAAACCACCGTTCATTGGTCGCCATCGTAAATACCGATCACTTCCTGCAAAATTTCAACATTTAATATTTTTTTGATAAATATTGTAGAAATGTTATGTTTGTTTTATGGTTATGAGCTTATGAGAATCGAGTTTACATGTTATTTTGTAGATTTTGTGAGATTTATCCTAAATATATAGGATTTCTAAAAGCCAGTATAATAATGTAATGATTTAAACTGTTTTTGGATATTTTTTCACCTGCGGCCAACTCGATTTCTGATGGCAGTTCTACTGATCCTTCTTTATTCAGCTTTCAAGGCCCGAGCTTTCAAAAAAAAAAAGATAAAATCACAAATTGTCTCTAATGTTATATAAAATTCGGAAATCTCCGCAATATTAATATTAAGATTGTTATTGTAAAGATATTTCGCCAAATGTGACGTCCATTAGCAGTTTAGACGATCCCCAACGTATTCATCCACACCCACGTAGTTGAATGCATCATTTAGCATAAATCTATCAAAAATCGGAGCAACCACAGATTAAATTCTCCAAGAAACACCATTCCTCACTTAGACAAATACGGAAAACTTTGTCACCTTTTATCTGATCTTAAAACCTGATAAATTACAACTCGTTTCTATTGTAATCTAGACAGATACAACTTATAATGCGGATCAACTCTTTGAACCCATATATCTAGCCCACGGAACTCCCACTTTGACATCATAGGTCCGAAATTTAGAAAATATCACCCGGATCTGTCCATATATTGTTACGTTCGTTATTCTTCGTATGTGGTCCATAATCTCTTTATAAATATTATGTTATCATTACACTAGTGTATATCATTCTTTAACAGAATATCTGCCGCCTACGCTGGGCGCTTCTTTTCATAGAAAAACATCAATTTATTATAATTTTCTCATAACATTATACGCCATGGTAGCTGCCTTGTGCGTGCTCAATGGAGGTTAATATTATTATTTAGAATTAGATGGTCGACAATAGTCTATTTTTAAATGTTATATTGCTATTACTTAATAAGAAGTCAGTAACATCTATTAAGTAATGTGAGAGAGGAAGATAACTTATGATTATATCGGCTATTTATGTTTCCGTTTAAATTACAAAACTTTTGTGAATGGCTATATTTTGTAACATAACTCTGCTTTAAATCGAACCTAGATCCGAATCGCAATGACACGAAAAACAAGCCGTACATAATCTTCAACTCTTAACTATTATATTCGCAAATCTGATATATTTATTACCCCTAAACCAACAAACATAATTCCCCAATTAAAAAGTCACCGGAACACATTAAACTTTACCTTTTCTCACATAATTCACTCTCGTCACTTTCTTCTTGACCTCCCAAAAACATCTTTCTGGTCAGAACCTCACAAATTACATGCAAATCTCCGTGTTTGCCAACATTAATAATAACATTAACATTATCATAATTTGCATCTAAAGTAACACCTGTGAAAAATATTATGTTACCGAGTTTTTGAGAAGTGGAGCTACTGCATATCTGTTGAAAATTACGCCGCGCAAAAAATACACGTCGACATATTCGATGGCTTTTTTATTTTTTGTGCGGTGGGAAATCATCCAATGACATCTCCCGCTCTAGGGTGGAGCGGAAGGGCGTGTCAGACTCTTACTGACTAAAACCCACCCCTGTTCCTTCTCTGCCCTGAATGCCCAGGGGCGAGGTAACTCTGTTTTGAATATATCCTCAACCCCTGGGCAGACATATTCGATGGCTAATACGTACATTAATATACAAACGTAATTCCTAGTTTGAGGAACACACAAATCTATGAATTTGTTTGTAGGACTTATGGGTAGAAGTGCCAAAGTACTGAAGGACCGAAATGTACGCTTACGTCAAATGGCTCCTAATTCAAATTTAGATGTTTATTGGAATGAATCCCTTAGCATTTATATTTCTTGTTCCAACAGAGGGCGCTGTTTGAAGTTTTAGAGTTTATCCATTCGCCTCTTGAAAATTTGTATAGTGCAACATTTTCAAACAGTAGAACTGTTATGTAAAGTAATTCCTCAATGTGTGAGAAGATATTGGTAAGACTTTATGTAAATTCATTCAACTTGCAAGCCGTCGCTGCTAACACCATCTAGCGAGGTGTAGAGGACGGGCCCGAACGAAGAACATAGTTGCTTTTGCAAGTAGAAAACCCGTAGTTACGGCGGTACCGTTTTTTTGTATGGGATGAGGCATCTGTGCGCTAGTATTATATTATCTGTGCTGCGGCCCTGCCACTGGCATCGGAAGGAACGCGGGTGGGTTTAAAGGCGGTGATCCATTTGCGAGCAAAACCAACGAACTCGCGAGCCAAAGGTCTAAACCGCCAATGGAGCACTTAAACTCTTTGTGTATGCTTGAAATTCTAGGTCCGCGGTCTTCTTTTCTTCTTCTTTTTTGTTATTTCTCCTGATGTAACAGTATACCCAAGTAACAAAGTAGTTCCGTCTGGGAGCACGCCATGACTTCGCCAACGATGAGAGTAGACTGTTTTGCTCGCCAATGGATCACCAACTAAAAGCCAACGAGCCGGCGAGCCAACGAACCGAAACGCCAACGAAAACCGTTGGCTCGCCGGTTCGCTGTTGAACGATTCGTGAATGGATCACCCCCTTTAGTCAGTAAGATTCTGGCACACCCTTTCCGCTCCACACAGAGCGGGATTATTTGATGAGTACCCACACTTAAAAAAAAAAATAAGAAGTAAGCATGCTGTTTTTCCACTCAAAGTGAAACGGTTACAGGCGTAAAAGGTGTTACTAATAACGCTTATTTCGCTGTGATAAGTAGCAGGTTGTTCTCACAATGAATCATTTGTGATTTATAGACAACTGGAAGTGACAAGCTTGCATATTTGCTTAATTACTGCGACATTTCGAGTTATGTCCGCGTCGTAATTAAAGAGGAAAAGTTTTGTTAGTTTATTTGGTAGGCTTACTTTAATTTGTTTATCCTTTCACTTTAATTTTAAGACTACGAGATGATGAACTGACTGTTCTGTTTTCTCTGATTATTCATATTTTAGGAATATGAATCTAAATAATAAATCAAATGATTCAAAGCAGAGATTTAAAGAGAGGAGAGAGTAGGTCTTTAAGTAAAACTATGCCTCCAGTGGTCTTTAAGGGAGATAATTTTACATGGTGTTATGGAGTCTTGAATTATTTTAACGATGAGAAAAAACAATTTTAAAGTATTAAAGAACCCCATCATCCCATCATTAATCTCAAACCCAGTCATTCAACATTGCAACACCAAAAAATCTCGCCATTCTTTATCAAAATCAGAAAAGAATTTGGAAAACCTGTGCAACGCATTGCTCGCTATCAGCCGCAAGTGCGACACTTCACACCTCGGACGCTCATTAATTCCGGAGATTGCCGAGATCCAACGAAAGTATCCGAGTACGCCGACTTTTGCGCACTTCGGTTCACGTTCAAAGAGGCCGCGAGATTCTATCGCTGCCGAGATGCCTCGGCCACTGAGCTTTTGACACCTCCCGCAGATCCGTGCCAGTGCCCGAATAAATATGAGTAAGAGATAAACTTTAGGTCCGCCCTTGAAGTACCGCAAGTAACTTCAAAGTATGTGGTTTATCTATGCGTCAAGTCAAAGCATAAAACAGTTAGATGTGGCTATGAGAATAAAAACTGCAATTTCGTCATCGGGGTGTATTGGAAACACAGTCTTTAACTATTTTATCGTGTTAAAATCAAGCTTATTGCTGTTTCCTTTGCGAGTTTCAAAAGGTCAAGAAGCCTGACTACTAGTGGACTGCAGATCTGACTCGTATCTACCACGGCTACTATTAAAACCTAGGTTCACGCTTGGCCCGTTTTTTACTTATTCTATTGTCAGAGAATGCCGCCAACCGGATTCTGTACACACGCCCAGTGTGATACTAATTGTTCGTGAGGTTAGTTTTTTACCGCTTGCAAAGTTTATGTTTCGGACCTAAGCGGAAATTTTTTCTATTTTCTTTGGTGGAGAAAATATTGACTATTATTAAAAATATTGACTAAAAATATTGAATAATCCAGGCTAAAGGTCCATTTAAGTTAGTGTCTGATGATAGATGATGATAGATAATTTTTCAGTGAAGTTTTCATCATCGACCACTACTTACCATAAACAATTTCGAAGGTAGTTTATGATAAGTGGCAGTTTACTGTGTTTACTTGTAGTTTTGATTTCTGTCCTGTCAGAATCATATATTCTTGTGCACCTGCTTCCAGTATGAGACTAATGTTTTCTTTTCCTTGTCCTTTAGGTGAAGGCGGCGGGGGCGGGGGCGCGCGGCGGTGCGCGCGTGACGCGGGGTCGCCCGCGCACGCGCCGCCGCCCACGCCGACCCCAGCGCCGCACGCGCCCGTCAAGAGCGAGCGCCTCAGCCCGCATGACTCCACCGCCTCCAGGTAATCTCCACATTATATTTCAGACCCTACAACCCTCCTAAGCAAATTTAGGGTAGGTGACCAACTTCAACGGAAATTAGCCAAATACGCAGGAGATATTATAGTGCAAAAGTGTAAGCGCAAACACAGGTGGACTCTCTATTTCTTTACTCTCATAGTCCTATGGGATCGGAATCCGACACAACCGGGGAGAGATCGGGCGCAGGAGTAACGGCTTTACGTGTTTTCGGAGGCACGGGAACCTGTAGTACTTATAGTAGACTTAATACCTAATCAATAAGTGCCAGGACCAGGACTCGAAGGACGCGGTTTCACACATTATCTACACTCTGTGCATCCAGATAACGGGCCTGATAGACACCGTGATGGCAGCTCTTTAGCTTATTGATTTCAATAATCCAACCTGGCCTCAGGTCCCATAGACAAGCTTCTTTTCAACGTACTACTAACTAGCAATCTAAGTTGAAAATACCGTGGCAACTTAGTGGAGCGTCTGGCAGAAGCCACACCAATTTGAAAGGTTTAAAAAGACCCCACTAAGTTGTGCCCGTCCAGCTAAAGCTACTAGTTGGCTGTTACTGCAAGCGGTGGAAAAGGGAACCCAATTTGTAATTCACATCTTGCTGAATATTTCTGAAAGAAATAAACCATCAGCCCCTTTTTACCCTAGGTCCCGCAGTGTGACTCCTTCCACGTCATCTTACCCTGGCACTCCGCCTGAGCGCGGCAGCCCACACGCGCCCGCTCCACCTGCGTCTGCGCAACCGCCCCGCAACTACTCCGACATCATGCGCTCGCTAGCTGCGCGGTACAACACGCACAATAACAACGAGTAAGTATTCTCGTGAGTCCTACCACCTCATCGTACCCTGGTTCTCCACTGCACCAAAAATAGAAAAACTTCATGTAGGTAAACTACATACAGTAAACCTAGGGCTCTCCTAATTACGTCTTTAATTCACCAACCACTAATTTATCGTTAGTTATATAGATAAACGGTTTTCAAACACTCGTCTGAACTTTATTATACCATAAGTAGGTACAGATAGCATCTGAAAACTATGCTTCAATTTTTTGTGAAAATGTTTATTCGATCTGATTCTAATGTCTGTACAGTTAGCAAAACAGCATCATAAAACTCCAATTAAAAAACGCAACTGACATAAGAGGCTGAAAATACAATTAACACACCCTAATTACATATGAAAAGAGCATAATGGTAGACACATACAAAATTAATTAGAGGCATAAACCACCAATGCATTTCATTTAATGTCGAATAAGCTCTAAAAAGAATAACCAAATTACACTGTTCGTTTGTAGTCCGAAATTACGACATTAACCTTGCTTCCATTTTAAAATTATTACCTACATTCTTATATAGAATGAATACTTGTATAGAATTCCTTAGTAGGCTTTCGTTATCGAATAATCCATTTTCGATTATCGATTCTCGATTCGATACTCGCATTCATCAATCATTTTTCACACGGTCGGTGTCACAATAGTATGCGACCCGCAGTTCACCGACCGATGCTAGTGATGCCCAACATCGATTAGCATATTAATCGATTTGAAAACTTACGTTTAGTCGACAAAATTTACATGATTCGTGAGAACCGAAGCTGTCCGTGTGAACTTATGTTATATTAATGAATTGGTCATCTGCGGTCGCTGAACTTTGTCTATTTTAATTACCAAATACGACAACGTGAGCGTCGGTTAGGTTGTCGTGTCTACATAATATTTGCATTCGTAAAACGGAATTTCTAACTGGTGAACCGTTCGGGTCGCATCTTAAAAAAATAAAACTTCAAGAAAATCTCAGAGGTTACATGTTTTATTTCACTTGGCTCTATAATAAATTAAAATGAGATTTCGTCCTCTTGTTTATAGTTTTGTCGAGTCGATAAAAATATCGCGCTCATTTGTCACTTTTCTCTTTTACGCCAAAGAAGTCTTGGTATAAAACTAAACGTATAATAAAACATGGTGAACATTAGATAATAAATTGAGTATTTTATGAGGCCGCAAGACATTAACTTCTAAACAGATACTCATTAATTTTCATCAAATAACATCGGAATTGTTTTGATAGCGAAGTAATTATCGCCGGGCTGTTGAATTTATTGACTCAGATATATTAGCATAAATATTGTGATTGTCATATTTCATTAATTCATATAGGTACGTAAATAAAAATGTTACCTCTTCGTTTCTCACGTTCAATTAATCAAATACCAACATAGGTTAAGTTTTAATTAATGCAGACAACTGGAAACCATTTTCCTAGCAAAATTTTATTTCCACGAGGAATTTATTTCAAATATGATCCAGAATAAAGCTTCTAAGATAAAATGCTATTATATACACATCACTGGAGCCAGATTAACAGCAAATAAATTTATGTAACCTCTAATTTATTGCACGCTGACCGTGAGAATAAATTTTTACCTAAATGTGAAAATTTAGAAATTGGTTGTTTATAACTCAATTAAGTTAACATGTGAAACGAAATCTAAAATGGATTTAATTAAGTTTAGAGTTTGTATAGTAAACTGTAACTAATACTCGTATACATCGAGCACATCCTTATTGGATCTTATTCCAGTTCTGCAGCATTTAGTTATGGTATCATTCTATAACGATTATATTATCATAGTTACTAATTCAAGGCAGGAAACAGCTTTTATAGGAAAAGCAAACTATTCTGTTTTCTTTCCCGCTAGCTTTCCCGCGATTTCCTCAATACTAATTTTTAAAAGAAAACTTCATTCCGCTTTTTTTATTTTTTATTTTATTTTCTGTGACCCAAGACCACCAGAGAAGACTTTTACCAGGACCAACCTCCGCCTTTTTTTGGGATACACTAAAGTACTAATCGACAGCCATTTGGAGGAATATGTATTTGTATGCCAAACTTTATTTTGCTGTTAGTTTAGGATTTCTTGTGTTTCATAACGTGTTCTTATGTTTAATCAGACAATATCATGACTTAACCACAAACTTCTCTACCCAGCTACTTCCACCGTATTAATAATGGTTACGGCGAAGTTCGCACAGCGGCGCCTGCGCAGGACGTGACGGATGCGCCTCTGGGCGGCCTGTTTGAGACACTGGCCGGCAAGCAGGGCGGCCCACCACGACTGCCCGCCTTCCCTGTCATGCTGGACATGAGCTCCACTAAGGTAAGAAAGATTTTGATAATAAATTAAATTGTTAATGTTGATATTGCGATGTGTCTTTTATTAAGAAGTTGCAAGTCCAATTAAATTTTCAAGGTAAAGAAATCGGTATAAATGAATTAGTGCAACAAATATTATACTGGAAAGTGGTTAAAGAAGACTTTTATTGACTGTTTTTAGAAACAGGAAACTAATTCTAGTATGGTTCAGACATTGTGGCCGTAAATAAAATTAACTGGAAGTAAAATGGTGAGCTCAGAATTTGGAGCAATTTAGTAATGGATTGTCGTAGCCATTACATTTAATTTGAAAAGACATTGTGGTTTCTATTACCCTAATATAAATCAAACATAACTTTCTTTAATTTGGGATAATAGGAAGCAATTTGACTACTTTTCTAATTTTTAGTTTAATTTTTTGGGTTTCAAGAACTTACAGACAAACAGGAAGTCCCAAATCATAAACAATTGAAAAAGATACGTTACATAAATCCCTATAATTATTTCCAAGCTATTTCTTAAGGTAATTATATTTTAAGAAAAAAATACAGTTTCGTATTTATTACTTCATAACGCACGTTACTTAAGGCAAGGCCACTGCCCCTATGAAATAATTTACGCTCAGATGAGTTTTCGTTTCAAAAGAGTACATTTGTAATTCATATTAATTATATACACAAGTGCTCACTGACCTTCCTGTTTTAATTACACATCGTACACCGCTTCATAGTTCACGGCTGTGATTAAAATGTCTCGTAAAATTCATAAGGCGTTATCTTGCGACGCATCTCCATCGAGCGCGCCTCGTTTATGTTAATTTAACCTCTTTAAAATCATAATGCGCGGTGAGCACCTCGCTTCCTTTCCAGTAATAATGGACGCAATTAAATCTGATAAGGCTCACGACCTTTACACTTCCTCCGGTGTTGCATAGACATAGTGGAGAGAGTGTTAATTGCCGTTCGTCTGCAGAGCGTGCGGCGCGCGCGCAGTCGGCAGGGTAATAGTGCTGCCCCGCCCCCGGCGCGGGCGCTCGGCGCTCGCCAGCGAACCGACTCGACTCGACTCTCCACTGTAAAAGGAACTGGAGCTGCACTAATTGGCGGCGGCACGCGCCGCGCATGCGCGCCGGCTCGCCCCGCGACACGCTAGTGATGGGATGTGAAATCGAAACACAACTCGACTTTAAAATCAGTCAACTTTTTGCACACGAGTGCAATAAGAGACACGATAAAATTGCAGCGTGGAATCATAACAGTTATTTGATTTCGACTTTCTAGCTAAATTGCAGCGACATAAAGTGATCATCACGTGTTTTTTCGTAATTTCCTACGATACGCAATCGAGATCAAATTGCCGTCGGGCGTGATTTGTTACATTTCTCTTTACGGTTAAAGCGTTCTATAAATAGTAGCTTTAAATTTATTTTCACCTATAAAGAGAAACAGGGGCGACGCGGAAATAAATCGGTTAGATTTATGGCGGGTGCTCTGCCTCAGCACATAGCCACTAGCCACTCGCCGCTGGCCGGTAGGCGCACGCGCACGCCGTACTACAACAGCCGTGTTCATTTCACGCGCGCACGCCTCCGTCTGAATTTTATACGGAATTACCCTGCATTCGCCTTTTTTAGTACGCGTGGCAATTAAAAAAGATAGATTGCAATTTGACCCGCGGGCGCAGAGCGTGACGCTCGGAACGTTATTATGATGAATGCTCGCCACTTAAGATCCGAGAGTGCTCTCGATCAGATAATAGCCTACTGGCTCGCCTTTCATGTTTGCTTAACATTGTACTGTATGCACCGCTTGATGGACTTCTGAGTAATTGAGTTTTTTAATACGAAACCGGCTTTCTGATAGAGTTCGGAGTCCATCTAATATTGATTGGTTGAACTTTGAAATTCTAACAAAAAAGTATGGTACTTGTAATCTCGCATGACGTCAATATCAGTAAAACTTTTTGCCTCTCCACTATTTAGTTCATCCACCAATTTCACCTGTCTCTAACCGCTTCCATTTTTATCCAGACCCTGCTGGCAATCTCGCGGGTTGGTCGAGGTGGGAGGTCGCGACGCAAGCGCAACGGTGCCGGTGCACCCGAACACTCGCCGCTCGACCTATCAGCGGCTGGTGAGAGCGCCGCCAAGCGCGCGCGCCTCTCAGCCAGCCCGAGCACTAGAAGTGACAGTGACGAGAGGGACAGGGTGTCCAATGATGGTAAGGATTTCTTCTAGTAATTTGTATTTTATAGAAAATTCGTGAAAGATCGATGTAGCCTTATCCTTAGTTTAACCAACAGTTTTGTAAACTATGGAGAATATAGGTTAAGGCTTCTCTTTCATAAATGAAATAGAAGCTTTTTTTTATCTCGCAAAATTCTTTAAAAAGTTTAGATGTCTCTGCCGAGGTACCAACACTTTGTGTTTGTTCAAATGTAAAAACAAATATACTTATACTTCGTTATAAGTTCTGAATTAATAAGGTATCATAAATACAGCTATCACAAAAGCTTCTAATTTATTCATGTGTCACCAATACAATACTATAATTCATGACTCATTATAAAATAATAATCTGTGAAGGTGAACAGATAGTATTAATTCTCATAATAACAACAGCATCTGTATATTAACAATAAATCAAAGTTATTAAAATGCCAAAGTGCTAAATATCAACTAATTATAACGTAGTATTGTCATATTATCACATAAGTATTCATTATGACACAAGACACACGATCATGTGGATATATTAGTTTTACGAGCGCTCACCAAAGTATAAACCAAGTTTAATATTCGATTACTTAACTTGATAGACTTAACTTTCTGTTTAAATCGTTTTCGAATGTGATTTAAAGAAGCAATAAATTAAATTTATATGACGTTAATTTTTGTCTTAGATCGTAGTGATGCGCGCGGCGAGTGTCTCTGCGCAGAGGCGCGCGCGCGTCTCTCCGCCTGGTCCGTCGATGAAGTCTGCGACTTCATCAATTCCATCGATATCTGCGCCGAATACGCAACGGTAAGTGCACAACACTATTCCCAAACTGTTGATTGGTTGACAGATGTTTTAGAGAGGAGCAAGTGTAATTTATTAATAGTAAAACTTAAGATCGATATCGATACAATCTTGGAGATTATATTACAAGCAGGAAATTGCATGTATTTATTTTATGACACGATGATCTACAACAGGTTTGATGAGTCGTAATCGTAAATATAGCAAGAGAGTTCAACTGAGGGCGTCAATCAGGTGCTTCTTTAATTAATGTGCAGCTAAAATGTAGTTATAACAAGGCCATTAAGTAGTTTCATTGGATCCAATCATGGTATAAAGTGCAAGTCGATACGGATTCGTTGTTGGAGGCTGATAGGGTCGATTTACACGCCAACGGATCTTTGAAGAAGCGTGCTGAGATAAACATCAAACGTGCACTCTGAGTAATGCTGAACTATAAAATATATTGACAGAACAAAAATCTTTACTATTATTTTGACACTTGCAAGGGAGAAAAATTTCACTAATCGTCTTTTAAGATATTTTTTTTTAAATAATTGAAAAGTAGCTTTTGAAAACTGTTTCAATATTCCAAGGAATTGTACTACCGCGACGTTTCGACGTGATTAACAAATGTTCAAACATTTGTAAGTATTTTTTGATGTATAACCTCAAAACAATTGGCGGTTAGATACTTGATATTCTATAATAGTTACTACTCCGACAAAATCTGAATCGCCCTTACAAATTCCGGCGTAACAATAGAGACGTGCACGTCACTACAATAAAACGTCACTCCATCACGTCGACCATAAGAACCATGATTACTAATATACTCATTCACCGTTCCGCACTAAACCACCATTTTATCAAGACCCATCACTGTACTATAAACTTCATACTTGATAATAAAAACTCAAGTGTCAAAGTGGCCAGCCAAGTTCGGTTACATGTTTTCATATTTGTTACCGTTTTTTTATTTAATTTTAATTGCGTACCGCGGTGAAAGGGACCAAATAAAACAAGAGTATTGAAAAAGAATCATAACTTGCTTTAATTATACGGAGGCTGATGTTATGTAAGTCATCATTGTTAACGTACCTTTCTATAGCTACTGCGTTTCGTTATAAAAAAGAAGTATTAATTCTCATTTGTTAAAAATGTTACCTCGGTTTTTTAGACAGTTTTCAAATTCAAATAATTTATTGTGGATCATAGGTTCATAAGATGGTGTGTTAGTTAAAGGTAAAAAAGTAGCTTTTGGTATCTTGAATTTGATATAAATTTCAGTATCAACAAGCACAAACACGGAAGAGAGATAATAATTTGACTTTGATTATGGACTATCGGCTTGTTAGTCGACCAAAACGGTGCCTATTTGTTCTATAAGACAGTCAACTTAAACAAACCATAAATAATTTCAATGAGTAAACATGTAATTAACCTTCAGATGAACGACTTCAAATCATTATAATATAACAAAACATAAAATTTTCGCGACATAACGCCGTGTCCCTTACAAAATTTATTGTACATATCTGCGTAATATTGGTTCTGTGTCAAATTCATTATTGCACGGTCATCGGTCGGTAATAAACTCGGTATTCTATTGAGTATTAGCAAAGTTTACAGCTTTAAGTAGCCAAGGCTTATTGTCATCCAGCAGTATCAACCGTCTTCGGATATCTTGCATATTATTATATTGTACTGTCCTTTAAACTATTGGAATCTAGATAGCTTACACTGAGCTGTCCAATCAAATGACTCCAATATTCTAGAAAATATTGAATCAAAAGCAATTGAAGCGTATGCCTTAAAACGTAGTCTTTTAATCTTTGAAAAAAAAACACATCATTGGACTCGATGTTCCAATTTATTTGGAATAATTACGTATGCGCGGTAACTCTTTCCTCGCAAGTACCTATTTCAGTCAGCCGACATATCTGTTTTTAATTCACATCTAGCCATATGATATTATAATATAACTGCTCTATTATTTTCTTTGATCTGTCTCTCTTATGATATTAAAATTTACACGTTCCTCCTTCGAAGAAAGTTTTGTTCAAATATAAAATTATGCCAACACAAAAAACCGGACAAGTGCGTGTCGAACTTTGCACATTTAGGGTTCCATTCAAAACGAAAATAAAATTAAAGAAAAAATCTGATTTATAAAAACATTAACACCAAATTTCAAATTTATAGGTCAATGGGAAGTTAAAAATTCTTTGGAACTAAATTTTGCGATAGGCGATAGACGTAAGTGACAACAATAGGGCTTCGTTTGCAACTTTCTGGCACGGAACCCTAAAAACAGGACTACAACATTACTTAAAACTCAAACGAAAAGTCAAATCAATAAACAGCAAACGTAAACCAATAAAATGAAGTCAACCATTAAACAGACGTAAGTTAACAAGCTTATTGTTATAAAACATTTCTATTAGCGATTGAGCAATAAAATAAACATCGCTTTCTGGCGGCGCTTGCGCACAATGAGTGCCGTGACGCGAATCATACCCATAATATTGCCCTATTTAGGGCTGTACGATGTAAAACATGATTTAAAAACTGGTAAGGATTTTTGAAATCGTCTGTCACGTAAATAATGCAAATAGATGGGTTGGCTGCAGTACTGATTGTTCGATAAAATAAGCAATAAGACAAACAGACAGTGCTGATATTTTTTTCTAATTGTATTCAGGTTACGCCTTTACTCCCGCAAAAAATGGCACAAACATAATTTTCGTCAAGATTTTAAATTCAGAACTTTTTCTTCATCTTTGGGATATCTTATACGAGTATGTCTTTATAAATAGTAAGGAAAAGATACAACCTTCCATCCATTTTATCTTAAGAATCACGCCAGACTGGGTCCACAATATTTTCAAAGCTCAGCAATGTCTTCTTGAAATCCACCACACAAGTTCCTTACAGCCGCCAGCCCTAACTGTATGCATCACATTACACAACAAAGTATAATGCACAAAGCGTCGAGCATGGCATCGCATGCATTATGTCAATGTGAGGCAACAAAGACGTGGGAAACGAGCTGGAGATTTTAATTTCCATAATATTTGTATCGCGAAATTGTGCAATGTTGGTGAGCGGACCCTGGAGCGACACTTGAACTTGTTACATACGGTTATCAAGAATTAACAATGTTTTATTTCTTGTTTGTTAACAAAAATAAGGGCAAAATAATTTATGCAACAAAAATTACAGTTGAACTTTTGAGAACTTGGCGCAACGCACTACCGTGCAGATTAAATTCTCAAAATAAAAACCTTCTTTTTTCATTCAAATAAAATATTAATTTGTATAAAATATCGTCAATATTAATTTATACCTCGTAGGTTCATTGATACAAATGCTAGCAAGTACTAATACATAGAAATATGTCAATGAACTGTCGGGTCAATAAATTCACATACATGGATAACATGCGCTATGGACATCTACAATGTAATTGTAATTTTAAAACAAGACTCCCAACGCGCGAGTCGTGACGTTAAATTGTAGAAATGACACATCGTAACACATTCTTCATAGAAAATAACCTTTTGTGACTTGCACTAGGGATGTGATAGAACAAAACGTATATAATAATAAATGTTTTCGATAGTGGACGAAGAAATTTTTATTATTTTGTCAATATTAAATCAGACAGGTCATTAACTAAATGTTTAGACTATAATACGTCTTGTTTGAGTTACCCATTTTTCCGGAAAATCCCGAGAAAGCCGGAAAAGACCCTCAAACATTAAGGCTCCATTAATTTATTTTAATTTTGGCCCACAACAAAAAAACCTTTGTTTACTCAATACGTCTAAAATAGAAGCTTACTTATTATTATTTAAACTGAATACAAAAACATGCATTTACTAAAACTGTGTCTAATGTGAAACGAGCTTTTCCACACGTTTATTCATTCACACGTTGCATATCAGGCAGTAAACATTTTTCTTTTCAAAAATTATCAATATTCAAGCATGTCTCCCATTCAACCCGACACTGTATCACAGAAAATTGCAGTAGCAATATCGGATTACCAAATGATTTATACACAGAAGTGTCGTGGCGAATACTGGCAACTGAATTAATTGTTAGCCAGATAATAATATCGTTTAACCACCAGTGATTAATGTTTTTGTAGACTTTTGTAGGCTATCCTGCTAACTCGTGATTTATTTATAGTTAGCAATAAACGTCAGTTACTGTTTTAAAACAATGCCCTATTTATGTTTGTGTTGTTTGGTTTGGTATGTACTTGCTGGTATGTTTTTTGAGTTCGATACATTAAAATGAATTAAAAAAGTATTAAGACACAAAAATACCATTTCACTTACAGTTACTCGTACCATCAGCAAAAGTAGCGGACAACTGTGAAACCTGCCGTATCATTTACTTAAAAATAATAAAATATTTACATACTTTTATAAATTAACAACCGTGTGAAAACGCGTTACAGCAATTCGACTAATTTGAATAATATAAATTGCCAATAAATTAATTCCCAAACGACTTTTATAACTTATAAAACATTAATTAGGAATCTCCCGCGGTTTCGCACTAAAACCTCATTTTCTGTCCCCCAGGGCGTGAAACTTGAGAAAATATAGAAAACTCATGAATAAGTTTCTATAAAATAATTATAAATGAATAATTCAGTGCAGCTGCATGATACCTCAATTAAAATATCCACAAACGGATACTGCACTGACTCTCAAAATTTAACGATAGCCAATAACTCTAAGAAGCACTAGCTACGGATCGGAAACGAGGGTACTTAACTGCCAATAAAACAACAGGCAGGATCATAAAACTACTACCCAAATATAATACTTGCAATAAATTCAATTGAAATTAAACCTTTTCGTCTTGTGGATGTCGTGAGTAATAAACAAACAGACACGCAAACTAACCTGCCCCACGAATTTGTAGATGGCATCGGGCTCTGAGCCCGCGCAACGTTCGTCAATCCGTGCGTTTGCGCAAGACGTCGTGCGGGACGCCGCTCACACCATCAGTAACTAATGTAGTTGACACCGAACCTATCACGTGAATCTTAATAATACCGAAATAATTGAATTTAGGGTTAAGTGTTGACTATTGTTTGCTGAAATCGCAGCGTTAATAAGTGCTGTTTACGATTGGCGTCGATTCAAACCTTATTGTTCGAAGTCGAGTTACTGAAATTGATCTATATTTCACGTAAAATATATAGTCACAACATTGCATATTATGCTTCGCTTGAAATCGTCTCATCCTCTATTTCCTTCTGGACTAGTTACGATTACGAATGATTTCAGTTCACATACTAGCTTCTCAGTCCTTGCCTCGGTACGCACTAAAATAATCCCGATCACAAATCACGCGGGCCTCTAATATGACTTGAAATACTTCGATCCAGATGCGCATAATCCTAATTGCGCATTGTCACCTGCGCAGGCGCACCGTCGGATGCTCGTGCGCTCGTGACGCGGTGTCGCAACGAACCGTGATTTATACAAATTACCACTGTGTATGTGAAATATATAACGTTTAAATTATAGCAATATTGGATCGGGATCGCTTGCTCACTGGGACAGATTGTGGCGTAATGCGGCCGTGTGTAATATTGTTTTCATAATGGTGGCAAATGATGTTCTTTGTTGCACCTTTTACCTGAGAGCTGTGCGTTTATTGCGCTATCGGCGTTGCCACTTGCCCACTGACAAACGGTTTGCCGACAAAATGTCTCGACTCTCGAGACACTTCAATACATTTCCGCAACAAGAGATTTGAAATAATTTGTCTTTTCAAATTATAAGTATCGAGAAATTACAACAATTAGACTTTGCTTCAGGCGGAAATATTATTCCGTAAAGATTATTTGGAAACCGGACGAGAGCGACATTCTAAAGACTGTCGGAACAAACTGTCAGCGCTCTGAATATTTATCAGTAAGAATTCCTATCCACCCTGAAGCCTTTCAGTTTGAATGACTAGAATTTAGTCTCGAGTCTTACAAGAAACACCTCACATTAGAGATATCATTAAGGCCGATCCTTAAGGATATCTTAAATGTAGACGACTCCAGTGTACATTTTCCACATTAATACAGTCCATTTGGCAACAAATCCTGCCTCCATTTCTCGTGAAACTTGTCCCAAACTTACGACTAGTAAAACGAATTTACCACCGTGTAGAAGATGTCTAAAATAGTTGTAAATTACGCACTTTACCTCTCAGCAATACATATCGGTGACTTGGAATTCCGTATGAAAATAAATGAGGGCCGCAGCTTGAGCGCGCAATTAGCGGCGAAGCTAAGTGTTTGTGCACGACGCGAGCGTGCGACAGAGGGCGCTGATAAATGACGCATTTGTAACACTATGATAAATATTGTGCGCTTGATTGAGATGAAAGGAGCCCATTAATATAGTGTCGATCGAAGTGCTCTTGGTAGTCATAAGTTGCGCAAGATTGAAGGGAATTGTTAAGGATATGGTTCAGTGTCATCAACGAAACATAAACATTTACGCTTCTTCGTGTGAGTACCACATCAAGTCATATTTACCTCAAACATCCTAAACATTCTCTAACCATTCCCCTTCGGAAACTGTAACACAATATATCTTACTTAGTCTCAAAGCTGTTGTAGCAATTTCGCAATCTCGGATAAGGAAATGTATGGCACTGACAATTACTTAAGAAAACCGTTTCAATATATGTAGTGTTTGAGAATGTTAGCAACAAAGAGAAAGGACCTCCAGTACAATCCAGTAACATATTTGTCTGCGAGCCCTTCTAAGTCTTGGATCACGTCCACGAAATGCCACACACAGACAATCCATCAGTGTTATTCATAATCACGTTATTACATCCGTTACTAGCATTAATATCACCCAAAACAAACAATGTTCATCACCCGAAGCCATACACGACTCATACGGCAAAAGCCTCAACTATTGTTAAACAGATTACAAAATTAAACATTCACATGCCAAAACTTCGAGCAAAAGAAAATTGCTCCACAATTTCATCGTCCCAACTGCAAGTAAAGCTTGGTATTGTCTGAGATGTAATTACTATAATGGGCGTTGTATCGTGATCAGTCGACGTATATTGTTATGATTTTAGACATGGAATCGAAAATGGTCACGGGTCATCTCCATGTGAGTATTCGTTGCGCAAAATGATTGGGGCTAACACGATTTCACTTAGAGGTGGGCGATCTACTGATTCATTTCGATTATAGCTCGTCGATTAATCGATCGCCGAAATTAGAGTGGCGGATTGAATGGTGCTTGATCGTTTTTGTGAATAGGTTTTTATAATGAATGGAGTTATAACATGAATTATGTGTTATGCTCTGAAGCTATCATCATTTATCTTGATGAGTTTGTCACCTATTCGCATGTTACCTTTCAATCAACGAAACGTCACACAATCTTGCATAAAATTTGTACTTATCGAATAATCGAATTCAATCATCATTATTCGAATGACGTGTTGACGGGTCGATCTTCGTCCCATCACTAGACTCGTCCAACGATTTTATTACTAGTTTAACAACGATTGTCACGACATTATGTGAAATGTGGCGAAATTGAGATCTCGTCTCGTTTAAACCGAAAATAGTCTCACGTCCAATTACTCCTTAAAAATAACTTCAAGTTTATGAGCACTTTATTTTGTTTTGTATCGCATTTCCTTATGAATATTGTCAAAAATTTTATAAAACAAGTATTTTACTTCTTTATTACCTTTGACTCCAAGGTTTTCTCTGATTTATTAGACACTAAAGGAAAACTAGTTCTTACGATTTAATCTGATGCAATTTCTCAGTTTAATTTACAATTTCGTTTTAATTTGTCACTTTTATATCCCGGGAAATATTAACTAATAACATAATTTCTACTGATATGAAAACTAAATCAAAATATTTCTCAATAAAAACAAATCGCGTCTACTCAAGTCTCTCAATTCCAACACATAATTTGATCTATTATTCTAAATAATTAATATTAACAGTATTGAATTATTCATTAGACAGACACGATCTATCCGTCTAGTCTATTCTCTAACTAAACAAACAGACAGCTTCACACTTTCTATCTTAACTAACAATAATATTAATTACTATACAATAAACACTTCATTAGACTCCGTTTACACAACACGACATTACTGCTACCTCTCGCGTCGTGAGGTGTAAATGAACTCGATTTATAAATCGTCGGTCGTGTCAAAAGAAGCGACTATAATTCGATGCTCTTGCGCACACGACGAGCGACTAAAATGTTTTACTTACAAACTAAATGGATTTTGTAGTTGTTATAAAAGAAAGGAAGACAAAAGATAAATTAATTGGTCGATAATTTGTACTGACATAGTCGATACAGATGTTTTAAATCATGTTATCTTCAAGAGCTGATTTGTAATTTATCAGCTAGTTGGTTGTTTTTTAACAATATACTATAGTAATGAAAAATATAGATACTGAAAAAAGAGTTAACCGTTAATGAAGTTATCAGTAAATGAAAGGAAAAACAAATCAATAAATTTTTGAAAAATTTGATCTAATTTTGAAAGTCAATACCTACACTCGTATATGGGTAGAATAATATTACAATTTATTTTCAAGAATATTTTTGTTTTAAATAGATAGTAATTAAATAAAGACTGACGTTGATAGCATCATTTCTAGCACCTTTTACATGCAGATGTAAAATAAACTCTCTACTGTCTAAACAACAAAACAAAAAAAAAACGAGATAACCGCAATTAAATCTTAAGCAAAACATTTATCTCACACATATCAATCGTACAGTTTCATAAGATGGCGTCGCTCTGTGGAGCAGAATTTCTCCGCGACATAATAAATTGACGCTCATGGACCGCAACTTCGCTCATCTCTGTTTTTTTCTCTAATGATGTTTTAGATTTATTGCAATCTAGTAAATTAGGTGCTAGAAGCGAGGCCGCTGTTTTTTTTATGTTTGGGTTCCGTGGCAGATGGCCAATCATTTTTTTATGAAAAAAATTCTTCTAGAGTACTCGTAGATGCAGACTATTTTTTGCGTGTCAATATCTCTATTTGAAAGAACAATCTGTGTTTACTATTAAATAGTTATAAAAGTTTAGTGTAACATGAACCTTTATTTCTCATTGATGATTGATTTTAATTTTGCAAATACATAGATAAAAAATAACACTCTTTTGTTAAATTAATCTAGATGAAACTGGATTAATACATATTATCACCTTTAAAAACATACCTATGGGCTCTCCCAATAAAAGTAGCTATAATGTTTCTTTTTATAATGAATCTGGCTAACAATAATGTTTATCTCAAACGGACTAAAGAGTTAGTTTAACCCTACAGAACCCAACAACAACTCTAACTAATCCACCTTCTACTTATTAGTTCGTCGGTCAAACGATATTAAAGACGCAAACGAAATTGAATTATGACAGCTTTCTCTACCAGTCCGTGACAGCTGAAGACACGATGACATTAAGGCTTGCCACACACCCCCGATTATCTGAAGCACCTGACGTTGTGTAATATATCTGTGGTAAGGCGACTCTTGTTACTCACTTACCATATTTGCATATCGCGTTTTGGCTAAGTAGCTTAATGCTTGACAATTATTTTTTGGTTGCAATCATTAATGTGTCAGATAAAATGTAATTGGTTTTGTATAATCAGGAAGACATAGATGGTACTGCCAGCCAAGCAACAAATAATAACATTTGAGCATACTACAATGAACAGTTGGAAATACACAACAAACAACACGAATCCAAATAAAAGCATCAACATAATATGTTAATACTCAAGATCCCAATGCCCTTTGACTTGACGTAGCTATGTAAATATATTAACAGCTCATAGAATCAAATGACACTTGACGCAGTGACGACAACTCGCCCTTTAAACACAAAGGTCAAAGAAACAAAGATCAAAACGTTAATGCAAACCACGAAATACATAATATATAGAAACGTAAACGTCGATACTCAAGTAAATAAGACATTAAACAAGAACATTACTACCGTACTTGCTTCCAATTTCTCCATATCTCTAAGTCTCCAGTCTCCACTGATGGCTTGACGTTATAAGTAAACAGAGAGAATTAAATTACCAATCATTTGGCTCAACAGTACCGCATAGTTCAGTAGACCAAACACGGGCAAATCGTAAACAGTTCAAGAATCAATCAGTGTTTATTGTATGCATTATACGTAACAAGAGCACTATATCCATTACAAGTGTGTCGTCTGGTCACTGTCTTAGTCGTTAACAAGTTTAGACAGTTCAGTTGGATCGCTGGACAGATATTGACTGTGTGGGTACAACAGAAGTTCAGCATTTTCATGTACGAACTTTTATATGAGAATAATGTTTCAAACTTGTTAGCTTTTAAAGGGACCGTGGGTTCTAGACGAAGAGCCAATCTATAACAGAAAATAGACGGAAGTCCAAAATATTTGAGCTTGACTACGAGACATTTCTGTAGCGCATCTCAATCCTGACAATTTGGACTTCTGTTCATCATTCAGCTGAACAATGTCACTTTGCCTGTTAGCTACGTATCTATCATAAAGCCTGTATCTATGTAGATTATAGTTTTCAAAGACAACTTTTTATTGTGAAACTGGAATACCTACATTTAATTCTTGTTGATATTTGTCATAACTTTATACAGAAGTAACAATTTCTTATGAATTTATTCGTAATTGTTTTTCCATCAAGTCCAACAAGCAATGATTCAACAATTTCCCAATAAAAAATAAACATCAATCGAAGAGCTTCAGTAAAAGTTTCTGCACGAAACTGAACTACCGTTGACAATTTACTTGATAGTCCAGAGTTTCAGACATCTATATCGCTCCGAGCGTATCGTCCGACCCCTGACCTCAATTAAATGCCCCGATACGACCTAACTCAGCCACAATTTTACACAAACTATTTATTCGCTCATTTAATCGACATGCCTCCACTCCAGCCCTGTCTCGAGAAACTTCTGAGCTATTATCGATATTCACCGTCAATTAAAATAATCGATTAATTAACCATTTTACTTACAATCGATTTTATCGTTCGATACATATTTATGGAACGTGTAATTTGTTAAATTGTACCCAATTAATTGTATGTATTTAGACTGAATATAACAATATTGGTTAATTTTATCTGATGACATAATTATTGTGTTGTTAGACGTAATTGATATTATAGAAGTGTAACAGGATTAAAGACAAATGAATCAGTGTTTATCTAGTATGTTAGATTTCGAAGGTCTTTAATTTTAAAATCATGACAATGACCAATCCATCCATCATTGAGTACCGCTAGAAGCAACATTAGGACCTTTATTCCATAATTGTCCAATAACTCGCATCAATCTAATATTTTTTTTAGATCAACACAATATAATATTTCCAACCAACATGAATTGATGCTATACAGAGCCTCGTTGACCAATGACGAGTGATGTGACAAGTCTCCAAAGAATGCAATAACGCATGCGTGATTAATGACTGCTTTCTATAGCCCTTTGCTAACACCTGTGTTCCTTCGACATACTTAGAACGAAATCAGATAAGATTTCCCTGGTCCAATATGGTGCAAATAAAAAATGAATAGATAGAGTAGTTTTTTTGTAGATTGTCAAAAAAATTATCACGAATAAGTTTCGAAACTATAAACCGCCTAATATGCATCTTAGTGTTTAAGGTATTAAGTTATGACTAGAATTGGATTGACAGAAACAGTTCCAACAAAAACATTTTAAACAAGAGCACTGCTGAATGGAGACTTCGAAACGAATGCTAAAACAGACAACCACACCGAATAAATTGCCGAAAACATAATACTTGGAGCACAGACACTGAAAGACCCTCATAAAAATCCCGAAACTGTCGATCCCGAAAATCTCTCAAAGTCTCTCCATCTTAATAAAAGTTGCAAAAGCGAATGTCCATGGAACGTGTGTGTCCGTCTGATGGCGGATAAGACTCGGCTAATAGGAGACCACCAATAAAGTTGACTCGACGACCGGTGCGACACGGTATCGCAACTCAGATGTGTATTAGAATCGCAATTTATTAATGGTAGTTCTATTTTATGGTCGCCGCGATTGCGTTTTGTTTTCTAAGGCTGTTAGTATCGTTCTTGCAGTATCTATAGTTTAGTTTATTAGTAGATAGATTTATCCAAAAAATTCTGTGTTAGATTTGGATTCTTCATAAGAATTTCAATGTTAATAAACCAATAACGAACGGAATCAACATAAAGACGACGTTATTATAACGTCTTAAAGTATAATCTCAATAATAACCTTCAGCAAGAGATATTTATCACGCGTGTGTAAAGTTAAAACTAAATTGCTATTATGCCTCATACAAAGTTACGAGATAGAACTTTAATAGCTGTTATCTGAACAAGAATATATTAATTTAAACCCAGAAGTTATAGTACGGTAACTTATAGATTATTTTAATTGAACGTGAATTCTAATTAACATGCAAGCCGTGAACTAAGTTGAACTTAGCTCTAACTTAGCGGCGACATGATATCGGCTTCAATATCTTTATAATTATTGCCATGTTCAGTGATCATTGGATATTTACTGTTTTATTAATTGGAATTATCTAATATTTAAGTTTTAATACATTATGTATGCTGAGAAGACGGACGGTCGATAAATGAATTACCTATTTATTGAAAATAATATTCTAAGTTCCAGAGTTTTTAACTGAACAACTGATTCATCCCATTTAAGTTGAGCCTTAGCTCAAACACAATGCGCTTTTTATTAATTGTAATTAATAATTACAACCAATAACACCATTATAAATAAATCAGTTATTCGAACGTTAACTTCGCGATAATTCAGTACTCGGTACCCCCACAAGCTCAATCGTTGCTGTAATGCTATTCGCCTACCACTTTCACGCTGATGTTGCGAATATATTGGATCGTAAATCCCTTATAGAATTGCTCCTCTCGCAGCGAGCCCATGAAAGGGAGTGTAATTAAAGTACCCCGGTGTTACAGTGCTACACTTGACTAGTATAATCGGCTATAATAATAATCTTTGAGAAGCCACGGAACTACAACCCCCCTCTGCGCTCCCGAAGATACACGATCTCGACCCCGGGTTCTATCAAGTACCGATGAAATCTTATAGCATATTAAAACCTAGTAGAAGCTATCCTCAGCGTACTAAAAAACGCAGATAATTAAAAATATTGTTATTACCAACAAGCAACTACAGTTTTATGACATAATCAGAGTACTAATTACATTCCTGAGACTATAAATGCGAAATATATGTAGATGATCTCATTGTTGCGTCATAAACAACATCGTTTGAGAAAATCAAATGCCCTTTTGGAAATAAAACTAAAGTGCTGAGTAAAATGTCACCACCCAGATGCTAACCACATAAGCGTTATTCACCCATAAATTGAACAGGCTATCTAATGACTTCCCAAGCTAATAGCGTATAGAATAAGCTTCTATATACGTAAGAACATTTAATTTAGCTCAATCGAGTCTCGGAAGGCGTGTATTTAAATTGAGACGTCTAGATGCTTAGATAGGAGCTGGGAGCGGGCACGGAGATGCTATCTCGGGACTCGGAGCCCTCGTTTGTAAGTTTCTCCGAGACGAGAGGCAACCATCGTTTTTCTAAGTCTTGCTTATGTATGTTGGAGGATTTTGCTTCCAGACATTTATAGAAGAAAATTCTGTCTTTTGTATATGTGTTTTTAAAACAACCAATTATTATTATGTGGTTTGACCCATCGCAAAAGACCACTGGCGTGTGAGCTATAGAGAGAGGTAGAAGGCACTAGAGCGTTATACATTTCTTACGGCACTAATCATAAAGTTAACTGAGGAAGTAAACCTGCTACGGTATTTATAACGCTATAACCGCCCCGTTTTTCTTAAATCCGTGCAAATTCTTTTCTCTTTATAAACGCAAAAAGGAAAAAGTTTCTTCTTGCATTTTAACTCAATACTATATAACTTTGAAATCTTTTCAAATCTTGGACTCAAAAATATTTTTTGAGATATCAGTGCGAGATTATACCCATAAATGTCTCATAAGCATTTACTACATCGTATATATTATGATGTTATAAATCAAATTCCTATAAGATTGCTAAGCTATAAAATAATTTTCTAAATCGTCCAGTGATCGACTATCACGTAGGGCGGCCATCCTTCATCTCGGACCAATTCCTTTCAGACTCAAGCGACACCGCTGGACATGTGGCCGACAGAACTAGTAATTGTATCACGTACTAAATGTGGAATAATCTTGCAACCTGATGGATGCAGCTTGGAATCCGACCATATTGAATGTGGACCCGGAAGGGTGAAATGTCATTTGAAATTCAATCATGAGTACAATTTTCGTAGCCATATTAATCAATATCATACTAATATTATAAATGCGAAAGTTTGTGAGTGTGTATGTGTGTTACTTCTTCACACTCAAACGGCTGGACCGATTTTGATAAATTTAGTATGTAGATAGCTTATAGCCTGGATTAACATATATGCTACCTTTTATTCCGGTCTATACGGGCAAAACCGCGAGGCGCAGCTAGTGTGATGATATAAATAAGTGTGCTCATAAAAAATGTATGACTCTCGGGAGTGACATAGAAGACTAGGTAGACTTTAGTCGCAGATTTTGAATTTCATTTTAATAAGACGTTATGCTGCTTATATAATTCATAATGATGACAATTCTCATCTCTATATCTTTTATAACGTCTATAGAGATTTGCAAAAGATCAATCAGAGTACTGGCAGCAGAACAAGTTATTTAGTGCTATGCAGATAGTGCCACCCACGTGTGGAGTGTGACGGGGAATAAACAAGCATCGTTATATCTCAGACCACACGTCGTCTGTCATCTCCTTTGTTTTATTTATATCTTTTAAATTGATCGAAAACAAATCTGTGTCATTCAGCTAGATTATGATATCAAAAAGTGCTGATTTCAAAATATATTTTTTGTCTTGTTTTAATATTTTTGACGTTTTGTGTCCTTTATCAATTAGCTCCAATGACCAACTAAAATAATGTGACGAAAAATGTAAATGCATTTTTACCCGACTACTTCGAAGCCATAACGAGGGTGGGTGGTGAGGGGAAACCTAGGTACATACTGACATTAAAAAATGACGCACAAAACTCATCAATGGCACCGATCGCATACCTTCAGACGATCATTTCACGCTGACCAATCAGTATTACCGACTTTCGAACGGAAACGTGGAGGACGCGTGCGGCATAATACGCCGTAATCTGGCGGCGGTAATACCGTGTCCGTGGTAATCCCGGCAGATGGTCGCAGATGGAGGGAATGGTCGGCAATCTGCGCGACCACTGCCGGCGTCCGCCTGTAATGGCTGTGGTAATAGCCGGACCAGTTTGCGACCTTTCAATCTAGGAATGTCAACTCAGAGCAGGGCTGCCGTGTAGCGTTATTTATGATCCGCAGGTACGCAATAAATCATACAACTGACGGACATTTATTATGCTAATTTTCTTTTCATTGATGTGATCACTGAGGATGGTTTGATATGCAAATGATCAATTCAATTTAGTCTATCATCAACTTCGAGACATGAAATCCATGATTTTGAACTATGATCGCATCAGACGCTACTTAAACATTTAGAGATATAAATAAACGTAAAATTATGACCTGTTCATAAATTTTCTATTTTCCAACAGCCACCAACCCTATCATGACGTCGCCCGTGGTCTTTCGAAAGTACTGCTATACTTTACGTGCGGTTAACATGTACCATAAGACACTCTTATAAAGTCTGTTTTACATTGATCAAACTGTTGTTGGCATGTCAAGTCATAATGCAGTAACGACCGCGATTGTCCGGTGCTATTTCATGATACAGTTTTATCTCATTGTGGGGTTCGATTACCGGGTAGACCGTGTTACTTTTAACCGCTTAGTTGACTTTAACAGGAGAAACCTTATTGACATTAAAGTGAATGGCAGGTTCAGCACTTTGTACTGTTTCTAGTTCGTGTCCTTTACCTATCTTTATCTTTTTGGAGAACTTCAAAGGCGGGCTTAATATTTGCATGTCTAATATTTTTTTATGAGAAGTTAACTTGGACTTCAAGAATAGTATTTGTGATAATTATAACTGTAACTATTTCTAACAAATGGGAAATATTCAGTACTTAAATGTTTTTAACTTATTACATATTTACGAGAAAGTAGTGAAACTAAATTTATTGTTAGTTAACATGGTTAAATCTCATACACAATCTTCTCCTCGTTTCGTAAGTTTAATAACTGTTATTACAAACGTTTTATTATTAGTTAATCACCACAGTAATGAAGAAGGGAAATATCCTTTTAAAACAATTTCTCAAAGTGTTCCTTACACTCTTTTTAAGACAGTAATTAACAGGTACTTTTCTTGTTAAATTATTCACTTAACTCTTTGGAAGGCGTTCTCATTTTCATTTTTATGTGTCTTTTACAACTTGTGCTTAAAGTAGGATAATAGTTTTTCATGTTCTGTTTTATACAAGATTTTTTGTTCCACTTGCTATATTTACTTATCTGGTTCAACCTCCTACACCAGGTTTTTCATCTTATTCTATCTTATAACTATTTTTATTTTCTTCTCTCTCTTCTCGATTAATATATCATTTACATCAAAATCGCCAACTATCTCATAAGTATAGTTGACTTGAATATTGTTACATAAAGCTTGTTTATTCAAATAATACGCAAGTTACCTCAGAAGTAAGTTACTCGTAGTTCCAGTTTTATCTTGTGTATCAGAATTATAATTTTAATAAATTTAAGTAAATGATTTAAATTAAACAAGGTTTTCACATATTATGCCTATTTGGTGTTGTACAAGCAAGATTAATTAAAATATATCTGATTACGTCGAGTTAATTAGTTTTATATACTTTCTTTCGTTATTTGCGAAAGTAACATATTTTGTATTTTTGTGGTAAGTTTGTACTCACGACCGACTGTGGTTTAAATTTAATGTTTCTTAATCTGAAATTCAGAATTTACTGTTTTATATGCTACATTTTGACAAAATATTATCGAATGTGAATATTTTACAGCGTTTACTATTTTGCGTTTTCGATAATGAAAAAATTGATGGTGGTTAATAAAATATTTTCTACTATGAAATTTTTCATTACATTTATTACAATAGAACCTTGTCATAGGGAGTATTTCCTAAAAATTAATCTCTTCCTCGTCGTCAATGGTTACGCTGCAATTAATATTCATATCATGAGACATGAAACATAGCCTTAATTATTTCCGCTACTAAAACGACAAAACTATTGTTATTTAAAATAATTACCTCACTAACGATTTATCCTTATTCTTGATGATCATGATTACTATTCAAAATTCTGAGTCTCAACTTTTTCAAGATGACAATTTTTATATTTCAATACACTTCACGGCTTAGGCAGGTTAGGCTTAATAAAAATATGGGAGAATTTATTGGCAGTGGATCCAAAACAAATGCAAAAAGACTATCACCATAGCCCATCATCAATCTTGATGAAGAAACAAAAACCATCGGTCAAGCACATCCGCAAATCAGAGCTTGTTGCTGGCATGTAGAGCAACAAGTAGCTACCAGTAACAGTAGCAAGAACGTTATGTAAAACAGCGCGGCTTTAGGCGCTATCATTTGTCGAAGTCGCCCAGTGACATCTGTCGTCGTCCAAACGAGTTTATCTGTAGACCACACTCATTATTCAAACCTCCACCACTGGGACTCGAACCTGCGTCAATGATAACGACGCCAGATAAATATATTGTCCGCCTTTCACTAAATTTATGTAGGTATGTTGGTACCTATAGTTAATCTGCATAGATAGAATGGAGACTGTCTTCCGTATCCTCATGGTCATCTCAAAGGTTTCGTGTTAGCTACCGGTGCTCCGAATTGGTCAAGATTTGTGCATTTTCAATTGAGGCCCTGTCTGCTTTTTACTAGATAAAATCTTCGTAATTGAATTGAAGAACTATTGGCAAACGACGAGCAATGAAGAAAATTTACAGAAATATTGTAAGCCATATAAAACCCGAAATAATTTTAAATAATCATTTAGCCTTAAAGTTTAAGCCTTCTTTCGACTAATCTCTTTCAAAGAATCAAGATCATCAGATCAAATCTCTCCACAAAATTCTTCAAACCAAATTGAATATTTTAATTACTCACTTTATTGCTCCCATAAAGATCAACGAGTAAGTGTGAGATATCTCACATTAGTCTCAATCTATACGCGATCATCATCAGCCCCTTATCGTGGGCTATCAAGAAGATATGCCATTCATCTGGGTTCTTCCGTTACGACTACTCCTAAAATATTGTGATACTTATCTATCGCATTCCGCTCACCCAATGGTCACAGTACCTCTTGTATAAATCGTGATTCTGATTAGATACAGATAAAGGGTATCCTAAACTGAATGCATTCACCAGTTGGAGATACGTCGTCTTTACATGGCAAACTTTCCCCAAAATTAGCTTCTGTTCTTACCATGGGGTTAATATTTTAAACAGATCTGCTGTTGTCATGCATCGGGCTCTTTTCCGTGCAGATAATAAAAACCTGAATATCTGAAAGTATTACTACAATTTTCATGACTATGACGTTTAATAATTACAGTTGATGTGAAGCAGCAAGTTAAAAATTCAAGTCGACAGTCCCAGTTACCTGACGCAACCCGTAGCTAGCTTCTCTGATTCCTCGATCATTGATCACAGTCCATTTGCATGTTCTTACAAGCTCAGTTTAAACTAGAATTAAACCTAGATTGAGAGATAGTTACTTCGGAAAATGCAGCATTCCTAGTCGAAATCCAATATTCATTGGACGATGCGTTAAGGATCGACATGGAAGTTTCGAATCCCATCTTCTTATATTGAAGATAATGTCAGGTCCATATTAGTTAGGTCTTCATTAGTAGTATTTCAGTATTAGAATGCCTTCGGAATCTATACATAGGTCGCAACTTGTATAGGAATTGTAAAGTGACGTCTGGTGGAGTTTCTTATATGATCTCGAAAAGCGGGTAGTTTTTGAGAATAGAAATGTGAGTTGCTATTTATCCAATTGTATCCATAATTAAGCCTATTTTGATCACTTAAAGATAAGATGGATTTTTGGTATTAAATTTCTATAAAATGTAAACTTAAATAAAATATAATATTTTCAAAAACTCTTCGGGAGAAATCCTGGATGCAATTTATTCCTTATCAGTTAGTCCTGACAGGAGGTAACAGCAATTTCATAAAAACTAACAAATGCCACTGGTCATGTAGTCATACTCCCCTTAATGATATACTGCACGACATCATATACATCAACCGGCAATTTAATACAATAATCTGTACAATTTGCATATTTTACATAAATTTGTATATACATGATTACTAAGATACCTCCTAGCTATGCTCGCCGTAGGTATGAGCTGGAAAATCATAAATTATAGCTGACTGGGTTTTCTTCGCTACCGCTTTTACGTAGTACATTTACTAGAAATTGACCTGAAATGTATAGGTCGAGGCTGTTCGGTTTAATTGCCTGTATTTTGCTACGTATTATTAATAGTGATTGGTAGGTATTTATTTAAGGTTTATCATAATGGGTTGATTTTTTTAGGGTATAACACAATAACATTTGTTATTAAGTCACAAGTCACTTCTTATTATTCTACTAACAAATCAAGAGTAATTTTTGTAATAACAATTACCAGTTTTAAAATTGAGTCTGTACAATTTTTAAAAATTGAATTAAATTCAAAACTACATTAGCGGTCAGTGCTTTTATCTCGAGGGTCAACAGAATAGACCACGAGGGCGAATCCACAGTAAGCTAGTGCTCCTACTCTACAAAACCGTACCACAATCTTTACATAAAACTTTTATATACTTCCTGCCACCCACAGAGCAAAATGATAGGCAGTGAACGAATGACATACATAAGCCAGGCGCGGCTGAGATGGCCACAGACCCTCAGATGATGGTCATTTGCCGCGTTTCACAGATTCATGGGTTCGCCGCCGCGATATAGATTATAGCTCTTATTTTCACCGCAAAGTGAAAGGTTTTGCTTGGATTTGTAAATGTAGAAATGGGCTTTCTTTGTTGCGTAGCTTCTTTTACGAAGTCATAAAATTTGAGGGTTACTTCTAATTAAAAATTGAACCCACAATTTATAATTCTATACTTTTAAAAGACTATGTAGTACTTACACGAACCCACCAAAATACCCCATGTATATTTTCCATTCTAGGTAACAAAATAACATGAAAACTGTATCGTTTTCAAACGGAAGAAACCTAGGTCACTAGAATTTAAGAAAAGAAAAACTTAACCTCAGAAGAACCTACTAAGAAGGAATTGAATTAAAATCTAAAGGTACTAATATACTTATCTCAGGATTAATCTAACAATTAAAACCTACATCTACAATAACAATATTCCCAAGAATAACCGAACTGTATCGCTAGTGAAACCAAAGGTCCGGCCGGTCGCCAACGCCGCGTAGAAAGTAAATAAATTGGCAGTAACAGTCCACTGTGCACCTATCTATATACCTAGTGCTATGTACTAGTATATAGGCTATAGTGAGACGTTTGAATATTACAATGTTTATGTTGTAGGTGCTACAGTTATGGAGAGCTACAAGTCTTGGGTCGGAAATTATTATTCAATTTAGAAACATTCATTTGTTTTCAGTGTACAGGTCCTGTTCGTTTTTAGTGTTAATAGTATACTCAAGTGCCTTAGCCTTATATGCTATACTTTTCGATAATTGTAGGCTGTGATCAGTAGCTTATTTATAGATTTAACGCTCCATTTTATAAGAACGAAACTTTTTATATTTTTAATGAAACTCAAATACTGATTGGTCATTGTGTAATGGCAATGATTTCAAAGATCATTATAAACAGTCTGCTTTAGTTTAACCTCTACCTGAAACAGTCTTCAGACTATAAAGTTTCAGTGCTTCAGTGCTCTGATCACGAAATCTCGTCGATATCCCTTACTTAACTCACAGTGGGTACCTACTAACTGAAACAAAACCACCAACATCCTACTAACACCTTTCTCCTCCAATCCTATCTGACAAACAAACAGACCGATTCTAACTTATTCCTATTATACCATATTTGTTGTAACCGCGACCTGCGCACGCGCCGATGCCCGCGGCTCGCGCCAGTCCGCCATTACTAACTATAACGGTGCCCAACCATCGACTATACGCTTTTTATTAACCGATGGAGGTTTTCGTTTTAATTCATAATATTTGGACAGGTCGTCAGGCTGTGAGCGATGATCGATTAGGCAATGATTGAAAATGGTGAAGCAAAAAGTTTGCATGACGCCTCCTTTCGTTTGTTATAAACTAGTTTCTGCCAGCAGCTCGACCCGCATGATCGTGAGTCGAAAATTATCCCAAGATATCTAAATAGAATAATAGATATCAAAAAGTATCCTTTTTCTCAATCCAGGACATGGTCATCTAAATCCTTTCAGCTATTAGACGTGTGAAGGTAACAAACAGACAGACAGAGCTACCTTTCGCACTTGTAATATTCATCATCTGCCTAGCCTTTTCCCAACTATCTTGGGGTGGGCTTCCAGTATAACTGGGTGCAGCTGAATACCATTATTTTACATGAGGCGACTGCCTACCTGACCTCCACAACCCAGTTACCGGGTAATACGATACCCCTTGGTAAGACTGGTTGTCAGACTTTTGGGCTTCTGACGACCGTAACGACTATCAAAGATTCACGATTGACAGCCGGGACCAACAGCTTAACGTGCTTTCCGAGGCACGGAGGAGGCACTTGTAATATTATAGTATGAATAATAGTCGCTCACCAGTGGTCATCAGTTTTTAAGGTGTTGGAAAGTAGCTGGAAAACGTTCACTGCGAAATATATGTATCTAGGGCTTTTAATTTAGTCGATCTCAGTAACTTAAAGATTTCCATGCGTCAGCCGTTTTTGGCACATATTCGAGATTTTCCGTGCAATGAATTTATGTACACTTAGATATAAGACAAAATGTACATTTTTTTTTGTTCCCTAATAAAATAAAAGTAAAATAAAAACGCAACAGTATGACATCCTGTGCTCCTCTATCCACACCAAGATTCAAGATTCCAAAGAACAATTACACCATAAAAACCGATTAATTTTCAAAAGAAAAAGCTCACACAACAGCCTTAATGACAGTTCGCTAATAGATTAGCTTTCCTTCCGTCGACATACTGGCAACATGATCTATGGCGGATGCCGCTTCCGACCATAGATCCGGAGATCAGTGGCACGCATTATCTGCGCCTATCTTAGCCGTTAATGTGCTAATTTTATTAAAATTATCGATTGATAGTGTGACTGGATACTATTTAAGATTCGTTCGATGGCATTTTGTTACACGCAGTTTTTTGTTGACTTTTGCGATTTTACTTATTCAAATAATTTCAATATCTAACATCAGTCATATCAGTGCAATTAAAAAAAGGAGAATCGAAAAATTGTGAAATTACTATAAACTTTCTTTATTTAATAAATATAAAGTCATTTATAAACGATTTGTACTCGTAAGCAGACAAATGTACCGAATGATTGACATAAATAATGTAGTTTTTTTTTTAATCAAGATGTCAGAAACCGCGCCTACAGCTTTGAACGACTTTTACTCAAGAATATCAATTATAATTAACACATGCGAATCTAACATAATTAAATATTTTAATGGTGTACGTGATTGAAACTATTTCTCGTTTTTTTGGAAATCTCGGAATAGTCGGAAGCAATAATAACGGACGAAGACATCGAAATGATTTTATTAAACTATCACAAATCGTAAAATTAAGTAGTTTATCTCAATTAACTTTATGACAGTTTTTAAGCAAATTAGTAGGGTATCTAGCGGCAAATGTTGTGAAAAGCTAAACATGATAATTATTGAATTCCACTCATTTTTGAGCAAATATTAGAAGTCATTGATCTTTGTCTGACTCGACTACCAAGATGACGACTTAGTATTAAGGAAGAAGACGTGTTGCGTGCACAGACCCTCAATGAATTGGATTAAGAAAGATAATGATGATGATGTTGATGACGATCTCGTACTGACTTAAAGTCTACTACAACTCAACCAGAAAAATCGAATATCATGTTCAAAGTAGGCACCTTTAAAAACATACTAAACACCGCAATTATGTTTTTGTTCATCAATCTTGACATAAGTAGAACATCCTAACACTTCATTACCACCTAATCTGACCAGCACAATGAGTTTATCACCAGCCCCCTGGTCAATAAATACCGGGATTTCTCTCAACAAAAAGTGTTGCAGGTAGGGCTACCATACGTTCGATTTTGTCCGGGTATTCAGCCTCGGCCTTTCCCAGTTTTTCCCATTTCATTTGTTCGAACTTCATTTTATATGGAGCGATTGCTTATCTGTCCTCCAGAAACTATTAATGGGGTGGCAAACCTGGTGTCAGATTTTCTGTCTTCTGATTGCCCATATCGACAGTCAAAGATCTATCTTTATTTTTACTGAAAAAAAAATATTAAAATGCATGGCAGGACTTTTCGAAATTGTCACCCTAGGTATAGGCAACAATTGAAGATCTAGTTTGCAGGCCATGTGGGAGGGGTGTGGGTCGGCCGGCATATTGTAGTACCTGTGAAAAGATATGTTTTAGGCCGATATGAAACTTGTTATTTATTCATACTGAGGCCTATCGTGATAGGTGGGGCCTAAGAGTGTGCTGTACGTAGAAACGGTCATAACCTTTCTTGTTTACGTATTTGTAACGAATGTTTAGTTTAGATATACTTACAAAAATGTCTTGGGGTCCTGATTATAGATCGAATTAAAATAACTTTAATTTATTTTCTTCCTTTTATTGCTTCCTAGCCGGTGATTTGGCTTTAATATAATCGCAAATCAGTAATTAATTTACATTTAATTAATAGGGAGCATTGATTGATTGAATTCATTTGGCAACTCGCTTTTCCAGTTTTCTCAGTGTTATTAAATCAAAATATTTTATACTTGTTTAAAGTTCGCAAAACTTGTCTTCACGACTGTACCGCTAATCTAATAAAAAGCTCACAAATAGTTCAACACACCTACTTTGAATAGTAATTTTGTACGTAGGTGTACCCGATGTTGTCCGAAAGAAGCCGAAAGGTCGGTCGGGCTAAATGTCAAATGAAACACGCGAGGTCGCATTGTCTAGGCCTCGCGGCTATTAATTGTAAATCAATACGTTTAGTTATGAGTTATTTTGGCTCGTGGCAATTTGATGTATTTGAATAATGGATTACTCTTTAAGCAAAAGGCTACGAGCGACCTCATCTTTTGTTATGGACACGCCTTTAAAACATCTGATGTTGATCACAATAGGTACTTAAGTATTTGGAAAGTCAATGAGGTTAATTATTTAAGACTTAGGACATACTTATGCAACTAACATCATACCACCAAAATAATCCTATCAAAAGAGTTGTGTATATTATAAGCTTAAAAAAATTGGACACCGTTTCAATAAGTAGCTTTCAAAAAAAAAGTGCTCTTACGCCTAATCACATCATCTTTTTAACCGACTTTATAAAGTGGAACTCTCAAACCCACACAAATAAAAACTAAATCATCCAAACGACCAAACCCCAAATTAGTTAGTTTTTATACCGCAGTTGCGTGTATGTCGCCACTTGTACGTAATCACTCGGCAGGTGCGCCCGCGCAGCGATTTTGTAACAGCTATGCAAACCATGGAATGTGCGGTCATACTCTTTTTATAACCGCGACATAAAATATGCGATGTCATTAGCCCAACTGCCCAGGTTATTTATTTGTGACAAAAAAAAACATTTGTAGTTGGTCAAAAGGAGGGTAATGGTTTTCACGTTTTTGTTCGTATGTGTTATGCTACGCCTATGACGTAAATCGTGAGATTTCACTAATGATGCCGCCTTTGAATAATTTCTTTAGAAAATGTAAGCAATTTGGCAAATGAACTAGATCAACTACCTACAAAAAATTGGTAGGTAACAAACTTTTGAGGCATCAACTGGTCCGAATATTTGGTCCAACATCCGTTCTTACGCAAAACACAGATGTGTACCAACAAACGGGTCCACTTCCTCCTAGCATGTATTATTTGCGTCGATATCAATCAGAGGTAATTTATTAACCTTTGTGTTATTCTTTTTGTAATGTCAACCGCAAGAATAACATGTTTCGTAATAAAAAATATACTGTCGTTTGACATTTGTGTAATCATAAAGAACATCTGTTGGTAGCAGATTTTTGTTGAAATATGTCTTATTATTAACCGTGGTATGTTGTCTTAATATATGTCCTCCGTCAACGAATCTATTTCAGATCATAAAACTTCGTTGCATAAGTAATGTAAATATTTATATCCTCATCATGATTGGCAAAAAATATATGTTATGTATTAATAAACATAGGAATGGCCAGTATATTAGGCACCACAGGTCAAATAAGTTAAATATCTCTCTCAATTCACGAGTCATTTCAGTTTTTCAATCAAACCGCTAAAAGATCATGGCGAAGATATCTTCAAAAAAAATTACAATTGGAAATATCAACCGTACAACTAATACAAACTTCAAAACTGGAGCACAGACAATTAACCAACATTCACGACGAAAAAAAAATATCGATCAGACGAACACTGACCAGAGAGACCGTGCCAACACCACAAAGAGAATTCTCAAAAATAATTCAAACACTGAATGGTCCAAATTACAAAAAGCAATCAGAGAGTCTTGTGATCCGCTCAGTATTGATAATGACCCGCGGGTAGAAAAAGAATTCGATGGAAGAGATATGGAAGGGGACTATTCAGCAGCGGCAGCCGGTCTCATCTAAAGATAATCTATTTGGTATAACCTCACGACCTCCCGGTCGGCCGCCGTAACAATATAATTAAAGAGATAGTTGCGATCCGATCGGCCAGGGTTGGGCTCCTGGACTATCAGATTTATGTTTTGATGAAGAAGCAACGGTAATGTATTGTGGAGAGATATTGGAAAAGCTTTGCTGGTTTTACCTTTTATAGATAGCGTACTGATGTTGCGAAACAATATACCTACAGATTTAATATAGTTTTATTTCATTTCAGACATATACCAATATTATAAAAACCCTTAATCTCTTCCCGTCCTAGGTATCTATATTCTATCTTCAAAAACATGTCCTCTGAAATATTACACTCTCTCAACCTCCTTTGAAAAATACACTTTTCTTCTGGCAACACTCATCTAACAGCCATATTTAGGTGGCAACCCTGACCGGTCCGTTTACCGACCGGATGTCGATAGCTCTGTAAAAGGAAACTTACATGATTGTAGCTCCCAACGCGTTATAGATGTCATTATTTACTTGCGCCCGCGCAGCGCGGCTTTTTACATGTAATACAAATTACTGGGTGCGGGCGCTGCCACGGTTGTTTTAGATGGTCTGGACTGCGTCTGACAAAAGTTATGAATTTTAGCAGTAGTTAAATCTGGTTTTAGATCAAAAGTACTGACCGCAAAGGCGGTTCCGTCCGTCCATCCAATGGACTTTAAACATTTCTTAACTGTATTTTATAGAACTCTGCTTTCACATAGAACTCTTTTTTATTTCCCGTAAAACTTATCAGGAGACCGATAGGTAATTCGCAAAGTTCACAGAAGATTTGGCAATAAAATAAAATATTTTTTTTAAATACCGTGACATAAAGAATACGACCGTTTGAAAGTATTGATTCGTAATAATGAGCTGAACTGTAGACGTGTCATTACCTCGGTTACGAGCTTGTTGGTTATTTCTACGAGGCACAGTTAGTAGTTCGTTAACTTGCTATAATTTGAACACTAACACCCGAGTTAATACCGCCATTTATCGACGCAGAACTTCTTGTTATTTAGAGCCAGGATCTTATACTGAAAACTGAGCCTATTAATTTAAGAACTGTTATTAAAGTTAACTAGTTACTGTTTAAAATAAAATTAATTATAACGGATGAGCTTTAAAAAGTTTATTGTTTTTAAAAGAGTATTCCATACTCATTCTTTTGCAGCTAATTTATAGGAGGCATCTAGTGAGTTTATAAATAAAGAACCCTAATTTTTTTTTCATACTGGCAATAAATACACTAGATACTAACAATACTTTTACCTACCTAAAAAAAGAAATCACCAACCAAACTCCTTTATCTAAAACTGGCCACACAGACTACCATTTAAATAAAGAATGAATCATAACAAGCATGACGGTACTACTAAACCAGAATAATTCAGAACGCACTTTTGAATTTGAAAATGTTATAATAATTATCGTTCTCAAATCTAAGTGGCCAAAGGCAAGTTCGTTTAGAGCCTGAGACACCACAAAGCCACTAGAGGTGCGATAGAATCGCTCTGTGGGTGTATTGAGCAGATTTATCGACTGTTTAACCCGTAAAAGGTGATTTGTAATATCCCCCCACTAGTCTGAGGTGAAAAGGTACGCAGTTATGCTTGTTGGTGTGATTTTATTCATGGAGATTTTTTGTTGGGACTATTTTATAGTTTTTAAAATTGTATCAAAAATGAGGAATATTATAACAGTTTAAAATCAACCTAGCTACAGAAAGCTCTAATAAACTTCGGAAATCCTAAACTTAGCAAAGGTAACTAAAATTCGCGAGCCGAAAATCTATCCACAAAAAAACTTTTCTAAGTTTCACCCTTAATCCCGGCGCAATCTCTACTCATTCGCTCCCGAAACAATTTGCTTACAATATACAATGCGCGAACCGACACTAATGCGTAGTAGGACATGGTGGCCGCAAATAAAGCAAGCCTCATGTATATTCAATGGAACAAACAAACGCATGAGCTATCTTGTCGTTGTCGCACACTGCCCAGAGATATGGACTTGTAATTTGAAGGGGGACCAGACTGGAGTTGTGAGCTAGGACACTTGCTGTTGTATCGATAAAACCTGTTATATAGGAACATTGTCAATGGTCAGCCCTTTTTTTATTGGGTGGGAAGCCATCCAATAACTTCTGCCGCTCTGGGTGGAGCCGGGCGTGTTCTGACACGCCCGGCTCTCTTTATTGACCAAAACCCACCCATGTTTATTCAGTTGCCTGTGCTAGGACCGCGGCCGCGACCCTGGCAGGTGGGACTCTTGCTGTTATATCGATAAAACCTGCTGGTATCATTGTCAGACCGTGACTTATGGTCGACACCGATCGCACATTTTATAACAGCTCTAATTTCAACCAAAAACCTTTCTTTCGGCCGTTGTGTAAAAAGTACCACCCTCCAGGACGCGTAGCATGACCACCATAGAAACAGGTTTTGTCAACGGAAGAATAGACAAAATGACAGATTGTAGAAAGGTTTCTACCGTCCTAAGCATGGCGATGTTAAAACTGAAGAGAAGAAATGTTTCTATTCTTCAGTCGAAAAAAGTCTACAATGTAAAGCATGATGCTCGGGTAGAAAAGATGTCAAGTTAGATAAAAATAGCTTTGTCTGTTCTTGGTAGAATAGGGATAGAAATGGTCATGCTACACCTGCAGCTCAATACCTACAATAAAACCCCAGGTGACTTTTTTATTTCCAGTAGCTTATAAATCTATACTTCATTCTAAGAAACTATAGATTATCTTTAGGTATGTAACTTCCTAAAAAGCTCTAGAGTTGTCGCATTTTCTTCTATCAAACATATATTATGGTGACATAAAAAGGTTTGAGCAGTTAAAGCTGAATGTAGAAGACCCTGATTTTAGCTGGTCTCAAATCCAAAGCATAGACCTCATTCCCTTTCAGAAAAAAAACAACCTAAAACAAAAACCAATTAAAAATTCCCTGTCTATACAATTTATCATTTAATATACTGTCACATTTGTTGGTCCACATTCTACTTAGTAGATTTTTAAAACAATTTCGGTGTACAATAAACTATATTCCATCTTTATCTCATCGCACATGGTCACCATCGGCTGGCATATCCGCGTGCTCCCTATAAGGGCCATGAATTCTGCCACCGGTGACCGAACTAGTTGCGGATGAAAGCCGCGCGGCTAATAACTATACCAGTTATAAAACGATATCTAGTTGGTAGCTACACTGCTACTCCGATCAGTTATGTGCTACGAGCTGCTAAGATTGTTATTAAATAGTTCGGTAAAAGGTGGTGTGTGGGAGATAGTACAAAAAAAACTAAAACACAATTAGTGTCGTCATTTAATTTTTCGTATTGTTCTCAGCAAACCCGTTCATTTGATATATCCATATCATGGGTATGCATAAAACATAGCGAGTCCACTATATTGAATTTTGCATGACATCACTAAATTAACCATTCGGTGCCGATTCTCTTCTTCAATAACTAAACTAAAATTAGAGAATCGCTATCTTTTACTAAAAGGCAGTGCGAGAAAAGGACGGATACAGCTATGAACTAAATAAGAGATATCGAACTAGTTTACGCCTTGCACTTCACCATGTTTTTAATCGACATGTTTTTACGTGTACCCTTAATTTGTATGGAAATATTAGTTCAACTATCTAAATTTGACAGCTCTAATTTACATCCGTCTCTTTCTTGTTTTATTAGAGAGAAAAAGATAGGAATAGCATTAATTAAGTTTAGTTTGTGCACAACAGAATCCGCACTATTATAAATATATCTAAACTAAACATGTATGCAAAATTTCAGCTCAATCGGAAACCGGAAAGTGGGTCAAATTTAACATCCAAGAAATTTTTACATAGTAGGAGGTGAAGTTAATAAAAGGATGCTAAAAATGGTTATGAGCGGATATTTTTGTGGTTGAAAAAGTTTGAAGTTGAATGTGTTAAGCGAAACCAGTTGAATTCGGTGGCAGTTGCACAGTTACCAGAAAGAATTACTATTTTTGACGTGTTTAGTTTTTATCAATTTAAATAAAAAAACTTTTTTTTACCGAATATCACTTGAATATAGCTGTCTGAAATAGTAGGACAGTACACCTTATCAATGCCACGATTAGCCAAAACGAAACAAGGCGATAAAACAAGAAAATACCACAAAATTCTAGATCAAAACCCAAGCCATCGTCTTCACCTCTAACGGTACGAAAGCAAGCCTACATATCATTAGCTATTATAAACAAGACCGCTAATGCAACTATCGGATACCGGCCCCACAACAAGGGTTCCTTAGAAGCGGAGCGTGTAAACTAATCCTACATTAAACCCACTTATCGCAGTACATGCTAGAAATAAGGCGGCAAAGAGAACTTGCCTGAAAATAGAAGTCCTTTTTGGGAAATTCTAGATTGGGTGCGTAACTTAGAATCACTTAAATAACTTAAAGTAGTTCAAAGACGTTTCGAAATCAATAACAAAGTTTCCCTTTCAATGACCAGTCATGTGTGAAAACACTTGTCCTATAAATATGCCTTTTATCATCCCGTCCCTTTTACAAAGCAAACATCTCTGAAATTGAGAAAAACAAAACAGTTTTTTTGCAATTTCATATACTCATGTTAATGGGCGCAGTCAATCCCTAAAGAGTTCAGACTGTGTCTCAAAATGTTCCAAAACACAATTCCTAATAAATATAACAGTCTATGGAGGTATTAAAATCTTTCTCTAAAGTCATCATCCCATCGACTAATTAACTCCACTAAAGCGTTCTGACACGTCACTTTCCAAGTTTCCAATTCAAACATTTCATTACCCATTGACATGCAAATTAATCGTTTTTCCTCTAACTCGAACATGCTTCGCGAATTATTCTTCAAAGACATGGCTTTCAATCGATTTTCTTCAAAACCTGATTCATTTAATTCATCTGTTTTTCCTCTAATTCCACTAGAGTTAATTCAGTAGTTTTTCCACTGGTTAACGACTACTTAAAGGCTAAAGAGCTCGATTAAAGTAAAACGCGTAGATAGCTATCCGCGGTAAGTCCCGCCGCCCGCGCCTGGTGTCGGCGCACTTTCTTCAATCGGACGCAAGAGGGCGCGCCGGCACGCGACCGCTACTCGTGCCAGCTGAGGGATGTGCGCGTGTTGTCGATGAGTCGATGAATTGTTTATTTGTATTTAACTTCGTTGAGATTTTTCGTGATGACAATTACAGTAATGTCGGTCTGAATTCTGTAGGTAAATGTTAAAATGGACATAAAATAATTACAAGATTTTTTGGTTTTCCTCAAGCTTTTCTTTGTTTACTTCATAATCCGCCAAACAAGTGAACACACTTTTTAGGGTTCCATACCAGAACTAAACGGAGCCCTAATGCTGTCGCTCACGTGTCTGTCTGTCCGTGGTCTGTTACAAAATTTTGTTCCAAAGAATTTTTTAACTTCCCATTGACCTATGAATTTGAAATTTGGTGAGAAAGTCTATTATTACATATATTTTACTAACAAATACCAATATTTGGTACGGAACCCTAAATGAGCGAAATTAGACACACATATAACCGGTTTTTTACCTAACATTTTTTAATATTTTGGAACAATTTATTTCTAGTCTACAATACCACACCACGAAACTCATTAAGTTCCTTTGCCCTATCCAACTTTTTCTTACACCGACGAGTAAGTGCATCTATGTTTGTTGCGCACATAACATCATTCATCATCATCATCATATTTGTTGCTCTAATTCAAAATCTATCGACACTAAAGTCGATATACGCTCGCCCAAACATCGACTAAACAACCGGCAATAAATCATTGACATCACTATCTACACAAGTGGCACGGGCCGATAGAATCTAGCAAGCGATGATACAAGCAGATTGTTTCACCGGAACACCGCTCTACAGATACCGAGAACTATTTACTCGATTGTTAATAATACGATTTAATCGTGAGTATCGATTCACGTTTCGAAAGTGCTGCTTTTGATTTAAATAGAGGAATAAAATGTAGTTTGAATTCAAGTTGCTTGAGATTTGTGGATAATTAGTACTGTTATTTTCTGTTATTTGGGTTTTTGTGTTTTTTTTAGGTAATTGATTAGGGAGATGGTTATTATTAACTACTTTCCTTGTGGGCAAGTCGGTTAAAAAGGCTTTTTAGCTTTTAAGTGTTTTTGAATCAAACATTTGTTAGTTTATTGTTAATTATTATCTAATTTTAAAAACTATTATGGTATACTCATTCATTATGACGAGCAATTTTCCCAAAATCAAGAAAACCAGTTCAATTTAATTGGAAAAACATTGTCAACCACAACTATGTATCTTATGGCCCACCAGCTTTCTCCAGGCTCCGCGATGATCAGCAACAACATGGAATCACTTAGTTGTGCATAATAAAGCAGGTGTAACAATGCCATAACTTATAATATCTCGGTGTGGTTGAATAACGGGCTGCGCAAGCGCAACTCTGTTTACTTAACGGGAGTCGGGCCGCCTCCTTTACGAAGGGGGCTACCATGAACGTGACGTTGAAAATATTAAAAAAAATATAGGTTCTGTATTACGGACTTATGAACTCAGCAGTGTGTAGTTTGCTTTGTAGTGATGCGGAAATCTATGTTATAATAGCAATCAAAACAAATATAGATTTATGGAGCCAATATTTGAGAGTCAATAAGAAAATAGATTATTTAAACTTGACCCTTGATATTAGCATCTTTAACACGGATTTGCTGACTTGTGGGTTTGACAAAGCTTTTGTTGAGACACTCTTTACTTGAAGAAATATAAACCCACTTACGTACCTATATCGAAATAAATGTCAAGAAGTTTTATAAAGTTTGATTATAACTAAATTTTTTTTATTGTTTTCTAGGGGAACTTTTGGGGCTAAGACTATTGAGTGTGGGACTCTTAACTCACCATAACCTCCTCGGTGATCAGCGTCAACACATGGAAAGGGCCCCATTAACTCTTAAAAGACCACTCCGGGACCCTCCTCTATGCAACGCCTGTTAGGGCACATCCCCGAGGAGTCCGTAATGGGGTCTCCCTTGAGCCTTGCTGTGATCACAATGCCGTCTTGCCGTCGTATGCCGTGAAATCACTCGGTGGGTAATCAAAAACATGTCCGGTCAGCACTGAGTGAGCCTGCTGATCATAAATACTTAGGAATCTTAAGCATAAAACTTTATAAAGTATTTTTCAAAATCAAACTACCTGAAAAATTGATAGCCCTGCAAGTGTCCGAACATAACTATCAGTTTAGGACAACCGTTGCAACTTAGTAAACAACTAGCATTTCCAACAGTTACTTAACTCCAACGAGTTCATAGTAAGCCCATCGGAATCAATAATTAAGTTTAACTATTAAATAACCTATCTTAACCTCCGGCTTGTTTAATTTAAGCCGCTACGCTAAATCAATTATGTTTTACGAAGGCTGCAGCTTGGAATAGCTTATTTCATTAGCTGTTGTGCCCTGCCTCGTTAGTTAGGGAAATGTTTTGACCTTTTTGTTGTGAGATCTTATATTATTTGGTTTCTAGCGGTTTTTTTTTAAATACGTTTTTAGGGTTCTGAACTCAAAAGGTCCAAACAGAGGCCTATTGTTGTCACTAATGTCGTCTGACACAAAATTTTACTAAAAAGTACCAATATTTGGTACGGAACCCTTAATGTGCGAAATCCGACAAGCACTTGGCCAGTTTTTTTTTTGGGGGAAACCTTCAAAAGGGCTCTGGCGAGTGTGGGCTTTTTACCTCACTTGCCACCCTGGTGATCACCACCACATGAAACTGCATACCCCGTTACATCTTAACATCTTAGGATCCGAAACTCACCTGTGAGTTTGAAAAAAAAAATTATAATAAGTGAAAAAAAAAGCGTGAATCGGCTAACAACCCGGGTTGTCGTCGGGCTTCAATTCGACAACTCGGGTTTGTTCGCGGATCGTAAGGCCCTTCTCGCGGTCCAGTGGCGCCCTCATTGAATAAAATATCGTAGCATAGCACAGAAAATAAATATTAAAAAATCCAACTTCACGTTTGTTACAAAGAGGATAAAGAATTTTTATGTTGTTAAAACAGGTCTCAAAATGTTTCGTATCCAGAGTAAATCCGCGAGAAGGGCCTTAAGAGGAATACCACTCCAGAAACCCCTCTGCAACCCGCCCGTGCACCGTCTCTAAGGACACATCCATAAGGAGACTGCAAATACCTAATGATGACATTCTGTTTCACTGACACTAGGTGACACTTAATAATGGACTGTTTTTGTACTGAGTAATAGTCCAAAAATACATATTTATCCATTATTCTTCATCATCATCATCATCATTTCAGCCGAAACTCGTCTACTACTGGACCACTGGGCCTCCTCCAAGTGTCGCCACAATGACCGGTCCCGTGCGTCTCGCATTCATTGGGTTCCCGCGATCATTATTTTTACTAATAACGATTATTACCAATTTTAATCAACCATGACGCTTACCGAAGTACTTAATCCCTTTACCATTTTTTTGTCTTCAACTAAAAAACTAAATCCTAAAACGTAGTAGGTACCCAACCAATTTAAAAAAAGTTTAATTTCACTTAAAAAGATAATACGAAAAGATTTCTCAAACAACCAATCAAGCGATCTGGTAGCTAAGATAGCTTAACAAATTAACAATAGAAATGCTATTACACACGAGTAATTTATTTAATAAGGGATATCACAACACATGCTTGTTCCAAACAATCTATTATCCAGACTTGTATTAGCCCGATAATACCTATATAATGGCACTACATTGCTCAAACATAGTTCGCATTGTTCAAAACACCACTGTAAAAAGATCTCTCAACTCGTAACAATAATGAGAAATAACAGTTCAAGTTATACAGACGGTAGTACGCTAACATTAGCGACTGGGCGTTCTCTATTCGGTTGTGATCGGGCATGGTCGGCAACTCTCGGGTGTGTTGGCCCCGCCCACCAGCGCGCGCGCCCGTCCTTATCTCTGTCCCTCCCGTGGCCCTGCGTCAGTCCATCTCGCGCCGCTAGCCCGGCCGGTCGCCACTCCCACAGATCAGTGTTAGGCTATTTTCCAATTATTATGTAGGAGCTTTTTGCGCGCGCTCCGATGCCAACAATGATAAGCTTTCTAGTAACAGAATGAGTGAGGTAATGTTGTTGTTGTAAGACAACAATTTGGATTGGAGCTACTAAAACTTGTTTGTACGTATTTTGTTGCCACTGATAAAACTTTTTATAGAATTCATTGTAAATAGAATCTTCAAATTAATACAACGCACCAAATATAAATTAAAACCTATTATTATATACGATTTACAAATATTCTAAAAAAACAAAAATTTTCATTCACTACACGTTGTAGAATAGCAAGTTACAAACACCGAAGAATGTAACATTTTGTAATCGTATGACAAAACAGCATTCTACATTTATAAGCTTTAAACCAAACGAAAACTTTTCTGAAAATATACTGAGGCTTAGTCTTAATTTTTTTTTAGTTAGCTTTATCTGTTCCACTCCTGGATATTTATCCATTTGCCTCCCGTATTCCTTCCATTTCTCTCTTAGCTGTGCTCCTTCACGCCAATTCGCAAATTTGTCTTAATATTCAGTTATAAATTCTGTTCATAATGTCTTGATAAATCCTATTCCACATAGTTACACAACAACACACCTCTGCTGTGCCCTCAAAAAATCACAATTGATTCCATTAAAAATACAACTACAAGAAAAAAACAGCAACGAAGCGAAGGCAATTATATCAAAGTAATAGTTCACGCGGTGGCATACCTTCACGCAATTAAACGACTTTTTACACTAAAGACGTAAAAAATTAATAACATAAGTGGCCAAGTACTAATGGACACCATTACTGAGTAAAAGTTAGAAAGTTCAGAATGTACAAAACGACAATTGATAAAAAAATGGCGTTCGCCCAACGCCCTGACCTCTTACCTCTTACTTTTAGAAACTATTGTTGTGTTATGTGATTGATTTCATATGTATTCAGATCTAGATTACTTACGCACACACACACACATGCATAATAATTTTAGATAAGCAGGTATTGTTTTTTTTTTTAGTTAACTGTTAGATTAGAAATAGCTAAAACCATAAGCAGACTTCAATATCAAAACGATAAATAACAATGATGGTGAAAAATTCAGGAATCATACAAGCAAAATGAATGACGAGACAAGAGAAACAGACATTGATTATTTAATCTAGAAGTCTAATCCAAACGCCACGAAAATATTTTTACTTCGAAACAGATCTAGATAATAATACAATCTAAATCTAACATTGAGCTAAATAGTTCAGATAACGTGTTGACTGGACTTGTTGCTAACTTTAAAAGCCCCTTCTAAATGAAAATATTTATGATCCATTTTTAGCTTTCATTCCATTCGAGTAGGAAAAATAATTCAGAGTGGCAATAGGTGGTCATATCTTAGTTTTTTTCTCTCTTTATTTGTTTTGTGGTTTTTATCTAAACAGATAATTATGTCAACCCCATCGTGCCTTTTACAATTTTTACATTAACCTTTATAATTAACACATAAACTATACTAAACGAAAACATTTTGTTATAAAGATAGAAGTCACGGACTGTTTTTAAATGGCATAACTTTTTGGCACCTTCTGAAGTTGGTTGGGATAAAATTGATTGTATGAATTCCAACGTTAAGGGTCTACCTCCCCGTAAGTGGCGCCCTCATTGAATAAAAAATCATATCTTGACATAAAAAATAAAGATTAAAGAATCCTATGTTGCGTTTGTTAAAAATAGGATAAGGTATTTTAACGTTGTTAAAACAGGACTCAAAGTGTTTCGTATCCAAAGTAGTAAGCAAAAGTGTCAAAAACGGCCTTTTTTGGTACATTTGCTCCCGCGCCCCCCTCTCGCGCCTGTTGCACATGGTCGTCATATAGCCAATTCAAATACAAAATTATCATCAGCTGATCAAAATTTGTATGAACACCGCATTTTCTTTACAACCTGTATATACCCGGGCAGACAGTATATCAACATATCTAGTAACTCTTCAAAACAAATTCAATTGTTCGTTTTAAGGATTCCATACGACATAAACTGGCAATTAATTTCGTAAAAGAGATGCAGAGTGGTACAGCGGGATTAAAGAGGCTGTGAATCATGATAGTAATTACGACATACACGTACACTATTTCAATTTAATCTAAAAATTAAAGACCGTCGGAATCGCTCTGAATTTTGTTGTATTTTGGACCTGGTTCTTGAGAAGATATCCTTTTCACATGCCCCATCTCAATTAAGTCTTCTACTTCTGACTTGACACCTGATTTACCAAATATATTCTTCTTTGCCACTATGTACCCCCAAATCTTCTTTACTATCACTTTATATCTCATCCAATTCCTCATCATTATCTTTATATCACTCATTCGATCGATCGATCTCTTCCAATCCAAAAACAGAATTGCCTACAAATATTGAGTCACACAGTAATCTCGAGCATTTAAGTGCGGAACTCTAAAAATAAAAGGCTGTCTTGAGAAATGGCGATGGTCTCAGATTATAATTACGGTGGAGCGGTAGAGCTCACCCGCGCACCGTCACTCACCACTAAATATAAGACACACAGGGTTACCAGTATGTAGTAGTCTTTGTGCTTTGTAAAAAATATTAGGTTATTTTTAATTGTGACAGGTTTGCAAGGAAAAAGATAAGCTAAAGTTCGACATTACTCCACCTAAAAACAAAAACATTTTTAGATTTGGCTTTTTGGGCAATGCAGATAAATGTCTTCTTTATCTTCACTTGCTTCTCTAGTCTATGGTACCTACACATCTTTAGTTTTTTAATAATAATGATACAATACACACCCATGTTAACACCTACTGGTTATACCATTTCTTCAATTTCTTCAGATTTAAGCTAAGAGCTTTTTACCCCTGAAAAATGTAATGAATCATCAAAACCATTTCACATAACTCAAAACCCACCACTTTCCAGTCTAATTCCGCCCTCCCATTGTTTTCCCAACACTCTTTACTACGTGCTATATTTACTCTCTAACTATGTGTGCCAGCCCTAACTGAAGCCTGTGCGTTCAATGCTTTAAACTTAATAGCAATCTTTATAGCCCGGCCTCCGAATAGTGATGCTATCGTTCGATAACAGATGTCGATAATATGTTATTACATTTTACAATTGCGTGTTACGTATTGTTCTTTGCAACGTTTGTTTAATTGTTGCAACCTGTTTTTGAACTTAATTAACGTATGTTGATTTAATTACTGATGTGCGCTACCTGTGATTTGCGGTTTCATTTATATAAGTTTTCAAGATTTTAATTACATGCCTAGAGTTTGAGCTTTGGTTAATGTACGAGTATTTGTGGTCTTCAAGTTATTTTCTGTTTTATGCGTACCTTTTATTTTTGCTATAAATTACACCGCTGCAAACTAGACGTCAGCAATTTAAAATTCAACCCACTGATTGCTATTTACCATAAAATATTCACTTGTAAAATTAACTGAACAACAGCCTGCACTTCAATAACTTCGGATCGTCCGGTCGATAAACGTGGAGAACGTGCTTGTCACAATTTATCGTGGTGGGTGCATCACTAGCCGGGGGGAAAGGTTTGGCAGAGGGCGCAGGCATCAATTTGCGCGCGGTAGCGGCCCCGGGCGCCGCGCCGCCCCTGTCATTAGCCCCCCCTCGCCACCGCGCCGCCCCCCGCGACCTCAGGGGAACATACTTTAACTTTTTTTGCTCCCCTGCAACCTGTTCGGGACGCGGCTGCTGCGCGCTGCGGTTCATGGCCGGCGGCGATACGCAGTATCTGCGGAATAGGGCTGCTGACTGCTAACTATACGCGTTTGTTTTTGTCCGTAACTGGTTGTAATTATATGGAGATGGAAGGGAATGTTGCTATAAAGTGCAATTTAAATAAAGTTAAAATGTCCTGTTTTTGTTGAGTTGTGCGTGTTTTATCTTTTTGATTTATTTGCAATACCGTCGGTCGGTAAGACATTTTTGAATATTCCTATCACAGTTTAAGTTTCAACTCCGGAGAGTCACAATTAGCATTAAACCCCTCACTCCTTAAACCCACACCAAAAATCACGTAAACTTGTGCAATAACAATTTGATGGCAAATAACCTGCTTCATTTGAGCCTGTACCCTTGACCAGCAACCCTGCGCAACCTGTTAAGTGCACAGGGCGCGTAATAACGTAGGCCCGACGTTAGTTACCCACGGGCTCCCAGCGCGCGCAGAGCATGCGCAGGCGCAGCCTTACGTGATAATAACCAATTTATGCCCAAGCCAGCTGTCCTCGTCAAAACGCGATATTAACTTATGATATTTTATGGAAAGAGTTATGAATAATTTGGGGGTTTTGGTTTTACGATACAATTTTCTAATTATGGTAAAGGTACTTATCTCTTTAGATCCTCTCCGGGTACCAATTAACCAATTTTTTAATTTAAGTCAAATGCCGTAAAACACACCTATGTTAATCTAATTGATCTCATTTTGTGAACTACCTTACCTAGATACTTAATCAGTAAATAAACCGTAAAACACACTGCAGTTATCATCTTCTTTATTTATATGTCCTTAGCTGAAAAATCGCAGTTTCATATCAATCTCCTATATTAAAATACCAATCTTCTTTCTATAAAATACGCAGTTTCATCCATACATAACCGTCTTACCCATATAATTTCAGAGCTACGTCTTCTATGGTAATATGCCTCCACAAAAAACCACCATAGACTCTACCTTTGACTTTGAACCGTCCAGATAAAAAGGTCAAAGCCGAAACAGGTCTGGCTCCGTTCCCCGAACCAGTAATTTGAGCCACAATTAAACAATTTTCTCGAATATCATTCCGCTTGATTTGAACGGTTAGGGTCACTCGTGACCCCGGGGCACACATTAGGGACCCGCTCCGATTCCGTGGCTCCATAAACCCCATTAAACATAAACATGCCCCCAAACCACTCGCACCGATCGTCCCAACTCCCAATGCTGCGTCTTTCGTTCCACTTTATTTAATTTCAATACATTAAACGTGAAGTTTTCTAATCTTGCTCGCCGGTGGAATGGCTTCACATTTGCATAAAAGTAAATTTGCTCCCAAGCTTGGGATAACGCTAATGGCAATCTCAAAAGGAACAAAACAAGCGCCGCAAATTGACCTGTCCCTCAGCCGCGCCGCGCCGCACCACGCCGCCGACCTGTCGCCGAGCCGCTACGTTCCCATCATCTAGCCACAGCCAGTAGCTATCTCACTTTAATTATTCATAGACTTTTTTATACGCTATCGCTTTTTACCGCTCGACGGCCGGTCGAAGCCTTATAAAATTAAAAAATAAAATAATCGAACGTCGCGTCGGCGCAATTTAAAAAAGAAATAAGTCGGATGACACGGATCGAACTCCGGGCAAATGTCGCGCGGTAAAAAGTGGTCGAGCGCGCGGCGAGCGGGCGAGGGGGGTGCGGTGCGGTGTGCGCGGGGGCGCAGGGGGAGGGGGGCACAGGACGTCACGTAGGCGGCGCGGTTTTTGTTAACGTTCCCGCGGAGATGACAGGTCGCTGGACGCCGCGACCTGTCCGCCAGCCGTCTTGATGCTTTCCACTACGATACAATACAATTAACGCAAAATTATTACTAGTTGAAGCATAAGTAAAATCTCTCTTAGATACATGGCATTTCCGATATAAATTGCGTTTATCCGGCCATGAGGCATTAACTCAAATGCTTATGATGAGATATGAATACGTCGGCACAGTACTATAATTAGAGTAATGGAGTAGCACACTTCACATTTGTAGAACAAGCACTGACACAGTTCTGAGATAGGTAATTAATGTTGATGTGCATAATATTAATCATTATAGGCATGTGGAATAGTACCCACATGTCATCTAGTATAAATCTCAGTAATTATTTTAATGAAGGTCCAAGAAAAGTAATAAAATATCAAGACGTTTCATAGTCAGTGAGATTGCCCGAGACAGGTGCACATCGGCCGCAAACGCGTTGATGTCTAATACACTGTTAAGACTTTGTAATCTTCAAATTATTTGGAACGAAAACTTCACATTATAACATCTAAATATTTAAAGCTTTCGTCGTCTTTAGCGGTTTTGTAATAAGTGTAAGATTAGTTTATAAAAATGACTGTTAAATAAGAACTAACGATACTTTATGATATGACCTCAGAGCTGAATTTAACTTGTATCTTTACTATCTGTCAACCAATTATTTTTCTAACATTCCTGTAAACTACTTCATTTTTTGCCCTGAAATAACACAAAATTCTCTTTTCCAGCATTTCCGCGAGCAGAGAATCGACGGCTCCGGCCTCCCTCTTCTCACAGAAGACCACCTAACAGGAATGCTGCAGATGAAGCTAGGACCGGCTCTAAAACTGCGAGCCATCCTAGCCAGGCGGCTCGAGCCTTGTGCTCGGTGTCAAGCAAACTCGAGCACCCTCGCCGTGATGCCCCGGATGAACGGCACCGCGCTCAAATCGGAGCCCCGGAGCAACACGACCAGTCCCAGTTAGGTCTCCGGACATAAAATAGTATTTTAATGTGTATCGTTCCTGCACAACTGCTTTTTATTTACAGAGAAAATGTAGAAGACTTTGTTTTAAAATTCGACCTTGAATTACGTGTTTCAGATGAATAAGTTTGTGTTGACACTTGTCATGATGTTCATGTTTTCTGTGGAAGTAAAGAGCTGTATTTACATAAATCTAAGACGTATTGACATCTGGAACCATTCGATAGGGCCGCTAGAATCGCATAAAGTTTCATACTTGACCCGCGATTTTCATCTGATACATTACGAAACATTTTTAACAATCATAATAATACTAGTTTAATCATAGTCATCTGCCTGCATTCGTACAGTCTTCCTGTTCATAGATTTTGCATTTAGTTATTATAAGATGCTTTAAAATTACTTTTAGTTTCATAAGATTTTTGAGTTGTATATAATAAACGAGTGTCCGTCCAAATGTTTTAAAGGTAATTCTCGCGTAAGAAATATTTTTGTATGTTAATTAATAATTGAAGCATAAAATATGGGGTCGCTTTCAAAATTTTACATCAGGCCCCAACTTGAACTTGCATACAAAAATATTAAGTCGGTGCTACGGCCCTGTTTATCTTAAATATAATGTATATAATGGCCGTTTAGTAAAAAATATTGCTTAAATAATCGAGGCTAAACGTCTACAGGGTCACAAAGTTATAAACGGTGTGTATATAAATACAATAGTTGTATAGATGTATAGTTATATATACGTGGATATTTGATAGCATTTATTTACACCACACCTGAAGAAAGCTCAGTAATACCGTTCTACAATATTATGTTTTGTAGTTTAAAATGATTAGTATGTAAAACTACATAGTGTATAAAACTTATCTTCACAGTGAGCATAATATTTTCTTTGTTATTAGTTTTTCTGTAGTGTGGAGAATTATGTAAATAAATATAACGACAGCAGTGGGGTTTGTGGCGTGACTGGTATCACAGATATTCATTAAGGCCGTACTACCGGCCAATTGGCGCCCTAATTGAATAAAAAATCGTAGCATAGCATAGAAAATAAATATTAAAGAATCCAACGTCACGTTTGTTACAAAGAGGATAAAATATTTTTACGGTGTTAAAACAGGTCTCAGCATGTTTCGTATCCAAAGTAGTAGAAAAAAGTTCCAAAAACAGGCAATATGGTCAAAAGACTATAGCCGGGAAGGCTATAGTCTTTTGACCATATTAGTTATTTCTGACACTTTTGCCTACTACTTTGTATACGAAACATTCTGAGACCTGTTTTAACAACGTAAAAATACTTTATCTTATTTGTAACAAACGTGACGTTGGATTCTTTAATATTTATTTTCTAGGCTATGCTATGATTTTTTATTCAATGAGGGCCGGTAGTAGACCCTTAATTTTTTGATTTATTCCATGATATGTTTTTTTTTTAATAATCTCAGTCTTAAATATTTTGAGTACCTATAATTCTTTCTCTGTGTGAGAAGAGATTTTTGCTATGTAAGTCTGGTCTTTTAAATTAGTAAAATTCCTATTTTTTTTCACAAAGTTTTCTCTTGTAATATTGTTATGGTATGCTTACATGGTATTTTTTGTTTAATTTACTTCAATTTTGAACCGTTTTGACTTTGCTTTTAAACTCATCTTGGCCAGTTACGATCACAGACGTCGTTTAAAATAGATCTAGATGGTAATTCCTACAGATTGTAATTATAAAGAACGTGGTTTTCCTGTGGTAATCTCCTTAATTGCCAAAATAGAATGATTAAATAAACAATATACTTATTTAGTAGATAACGCGGGTTACTGGGGATGTAGGATGCACATTAACATATATATAGCTCAAATGTTTATATACTATTTGTATTTGTGGATAACCACACGTTTAACGTTTTTGCCCAAAACAGGGCAACTTTTATAAGTAGCAATATTTTGGGCAAAAACGTTTTTAACTTTTAAAAAGACTTTTCACTAGAAACTTGACAACTTTGCCTTTCTGAAAACATTTTGTACTTAACACCCAGTGATGTCCTAATATAAAGCCTAACTTTTGTGAATTAATACTCTGTAATATATTGTCCGTACAATGAATGTGTTTCAAAACGTTTTGTGCATGTGGATATATTCCACTCCGCCATGTTCAACTCCTCTCCCTGCCGTACGGACCGCAGGGAGTGGAATTCCCTGCCGGAGTCTGTTTCCTGATAGTTACAACCTGGGAGGCTTTAAGTCGAGAGTGAATAGGTTACTTCTAGGTAAGCGTGCTCCATCTTTGACCACATCATCGATTACCATCAAGTGAGATAGTGGTCAAACGCGAGCCTATCAACAATAAAAAAAATAAAAAAAAAGAATCATAAAAAATCGGCCAAGTGCGAGTCGGACTCGCGTATGAAGGGTTTCGTACCATCGTACTAGATTATATGCATCTACTTGTTGCCATTATTAAGATTGATAAAAAAGCCAAGAAACAAGTTTCTAGTACGGGAGCCCCCATTAATTTTTAATTTATTTTTATTATTCGTTGATAGAGCGGCATCAGAAATACACATTCTGTGAAAATTTCAACTGTCTACCTATTACGGATCATGAGATACAGCCCGCTGACAGACAGGCGGACAGAGGAGGCTTAAAAATAGGGTCCCATTGGTTACCCTTCGGGTACAGAACCCTTAAAAATACTTCACTGGGTTATTTTTTAACCTGTTGTATCTGTTTTCCAGTGTTTTTGGAGAAGCAAAGTTGCTCAAGTTGTATTCGACTCAAGATAAATAATGTTCTTTTTCAATGAATCGAAAATCACCAGTGACCTTTTAATCGTATTAAGACCAACATAACATCAAAAACTTACGGTGCTATTTCGGTACGTAGATTTAAAAACTGTGCCTTAAACAGTCTTCCTTAAAATTAGAATATTATTACAATAATTATAATAATCATAACACTTTTTGAAAAGTATTACGGTTGTACGCTTTAAATTGGACGATGATAATACAATGATAATAATTAATAGTTTTCTGTAGATTACTTGACGAATAACTGTTGACAAGTAATTATTTTAATAGAACTTTATAGATTTGATCACAGCTTTTATTACGTAAACAACGTTGTAATGGACCAGTGACTTACTGAGTATATAGAGTGTGTAAAAGTTTACCTCTAGATATTCTGTGTTAAGTACTTTGTGAAAATAACAATATGGGATACAAGTCCGGACTTCAAAGTTTCCATAATGAAGAACATCATCATGTTTTTGGTTTGATAAGTTTTCGTAATTTGCTACTTGTTATCAACAAGACTTATTGTTATTTTTTATGTATAATTATTGTGTATAACAAGGTTTTAGTCACTTTGTTAGTTTCATTGCGAACATTTGTACTTAGTTAATGGTTTAGCTTGTTTAGCCGGTCGTGTTTGATCCAACCCTTTAAGTATTTATGTGAAGAGAAATAAAAACGGCTATTTAATGAAACTATGTTTATTTTTTTATTTACATGACAATATTTCCTTTCTAATGAAGTTTAATTACTACACTTTGTTCACCTCTGTATGAAACACTTTTAAATCAAGGTACAAAGGCATCATTTTGGTTAGCTACTTTACTTCACGTTTACTTCTCACGGTATTTTATACAAACTGTGTGTTTGTGAATTCCCTATTCTTGATGAAATGAATGAACCGAATTTAATGAACCTTGGTATGTAAACTCAAGGCACCCAGATCTAAAAAGTTGTTTTCGGATATTTTCAAAAAAGATTTCAGAGAGACATTGACAGCAATTTTAAGTTTTCTGTAGAATGTGAAAAATCATCTCTTCCTCTCTAAACTCTTTTTGGAAAATGTTCGTAACTAACTTTTTAGAGCCCACCTTGCATCTACGTACCAAGTTTCATTAAAATCGGTTCATTCATTTCCAAGGATAAGGACTTGACAGCTTGTACGAAATACCGTGAGAAGAAAACGCTCAAAATGAAAATAAAGAAAAAAGTTTTTTTTTGCCAATGCTAAGCAATCATAACGTCAACAACATTACAAAAACTCATTACAATGTACATATCAGATGATTTCAATGTGGCAAAAGGAGCGGGCTGAAAATGATAACTTATTAAAGAGGAACCTTTTTTTTCTGAGAGTTCGATCTACCTATTGCTAAATCTCGCGTTTGTGAATTACTCAGACGGCTTTCGAGAGCCAAACGCACGTTGCCATATTTTCGGCACTCTAAAAGCATGAAATGTAGGTATATCTTGAAAGAGTCTGCCAACTATGACGAGCCCGGCCCTGGTCCAGGCCATGGTACAGAGCGAGTGGGAATGGGAAGCAGTCTCCTCCTGCGAAGCAGTAATGCTCGCGAAGGAGGAGGCGGAACGCGCCAGCGGCAGAAGTAATGTCTCACTAACACTAGCGATCTAGTGTCTACTGTCGATACAGTACTTCAGCGAGTAACCGAAGTCATCCGATGACCCAGTCAAATAAATCGTCTGACGACGCAGTTCGCAGTTGAAGTCGACCAACTTTGGTATCGAGTTAAAAGGACGCTTCCGACGCCAAGCTTAGTAGGTTTCTTCTAGTTCTCTGTCTTCCTGTTGACGAGTTCGAAACTCCTCTCGAGATGATACACCTTCTTCACTTTGTACTCCATCAGCTCGATGATAGGCACTGTAGCCTATGAAGCCGACTATGAAAAAACCGAACAGGAAGTATAACCAAGAAGAAAATATCTAAGTCAAAAGTTACGAAGTGCCACTGCTTCGGGCAGAAAGAAAATTTTCTTGGATTTTTGTATCATTAACAGTCCGGAGTTTGTAATCAAGAAACCACCATACATATAACATATATAAATAAAATACAAATGTATTTGGAGTGATTTTTAATGGGAATTTCATACATACGTACACCTAATTTATTTAAAGACCATGACTCACTCATGAATGATCTAGAACAAACGAATGAAAAATGTATAAAACTTAATTACACGATTTAATTTCAAGGAATCTTTTATTTTATATTACAGAAAACTTAATTTTATACAATATACAAAATAACGACTCAGTAGTCATCAATGTCTCTTGATTTCCTCAAGGACTCATTCTCTGACTTCTTGTTGACGAGTTCGAAGTTCCTCTCGAGATGATGCGCCTTCTTCACTTTGTATTCCATCAGCTCGATGATGCTGTAGCCTAAGAAGCCGACTATGAGGAAGCCGAAGAGGAAGTATAATCTGGAAAGACGATATTAGAACCGGTTACAAACTTAAAAAAAATTGACTCAAAACTTAAATTAGGTTTGTCCCTTGGCCCTCTATATCTCTTCTTTATAATCACAAACAAGAGGTATACCTATAGGAAAACAACTTTTGTGTAATTGTCTTAAGAACTACTACAGAGCATGAGGTTCTGAGTTCAATCCTGGGTCAGTCAAAGTGTTATTGGGTTTTTGATCTGAAATGTATTAGTAGTAGCCTAAAGAAAAGAAAAAGGTGTCTGGATGCGTGCTGTGTGATTTGAACATATTAGCACACAGCAGCAGCTGTCCACACTCGAAGAATACTGGTGTGATAAGTATGGAGACCCTTCTATAGAGGAATTTGGAAAAGAGCGATACAACAGTGCTCAGTGATCGAATTAGAAAAAAAAAAGTGTGTGTGTGCTTATGTACGCACGTAAGAAGTTAGGTATACTTCTTTGGCGTAACAAGATAAAAAACTAAACTGTTACAAAGTTTACAAAAGGAAAACAATCATTCTTCATGAACCACAGACCATAGCTAACTTCAGGGTGTCGGTTCCAGCTAACTTCAACCTGTGAATTTTGTGTGACAGTGATGCGCGCGTCTTAAAATTTCACTCTCATCATTTTTTCATAACGCGCCTAAAGAAGTATAACTTCAAAAAAAGAGTGGCACTCCGGGAGTGCCGACAGAAGTGAAAACTTGAACAAAAATGCCCAACGCGCCTAAAGAAGTTTTCACTTCAATCCGCTACGAGTGCACTCGTAGCGGATTGAAGTGAAAACTTCTCGGTCGATCTTCTCTAGTGAAAACGGTCGGTGACGCGCGGGTTCAATAGATTTTTCCCATCTCAAACATGCCTATAGAAGTTTTCACTTCAAAAACGCGATAGCTAAAAGCCAGGCTTGAAACAAGCCCCAGGAAACAATAAGTAACATACTAGAGTCCTAATAAGATAGGCTTGGGCCTGCAGTCTCGACATTACAGGTGAAACTTACGTTAGCAAAATAAATAGCTAAATTAATAGCCGTTAAAAACTCTCTCATTGTGAGGAAGAGAGACTGCGTAAATTTTATCTTGCAAGCACTATTTTTTATGAAAACTTATAATTTATTTAAATTTTAAGTAATAGCTTACACCGCATGTACCATTTAAATTAACTTGTCAAAATATGAAAGGATATAACAACTCCTAGCAACTTTAATTTCTTAGCGAACGTTACGCGATCGTTAACTATGTCGAGACTGCAGGGCGCCAATCAATGTTTATAACTTGTACAGATGCTAAGGTGCCAGACAAAGTGTCATTCTAAAAGCAATAACGATGTCAGCGTGCAGTATTGACGGTCAAAGTCAAAGTCAAAGGCACTTTTGACGTCGAGATTTACAGCTAAAAAAATAATTAAGTGACGGACCAGCTAAGTTACCCAAAAACTTTCTACAAAAGCTGAAAGTTGTTGTAGAAAGACGAAACGGTTTAAAAAATAAGTATTGTATCTTATTTCTGGAGTGGACTTTCTAACCTTGTGGAGAAGTCTACTTTGTTCTACCTCACCAGTGCTGGTCTTTTTTTAGGATGCCGTACCCAAAGGGTAAAACGAGACCCTATTACTAAGGCTCCGCTGTCCGTCTGTCACCAGGCTGTATCTCATGAACCGTGATAGTAAGACAGTTGAAATTTTCACAGATGATAGAAAGAAAGAAAGAAAGAAAAGAAAGAAAATACGTTTAGTTACGGCAAACATGACGCAAAAAACAGAGAAACACAACAAAAAAAAAAGAGAGATGAGACGAGATGAGATGTATTTCTGTTGCCACTATAACAACAAATACAAAAAAAAAAGTATTTAAGCGGGGCTCCCATAAAACACACATGATTTTTTTCCGTTTTTATAGATTATAGTACGGAACCCTTCGTGCGCGAGTCCGGCTCGCACTTGGCCGGTTTTTTCATATGGTCTTCTTCTTGCGAATCGATGGTGCCCTAACTTTCAAATACTTTGGGCCCAGAAACTGGCCACATCAATTGCAGCGTCTGTAGCATTCATCAGGTCCTCCATAGTGTAAGAGTGTGGGCACTTGGGGCATTCCAGTATGTGAGTCATGTTCTGGACCGCACCGCACTCACACTGGGTATTAGACGAGTCTATAAAACCTATTTCATATGGTATCACCAAATAACTTCTCCCGCTCTGGAAGGAGTGGGAGGGCGTGTCAGACTCTTATTGACTAAAACCTACCCGTGTTCTTTAAGTTGCTTGTACCAGGGACGCGGGGACTCCTTCAAATAGTTCTGCGACCCTGGCAGGTCTGGAATGTGTATCTTTCGACGACACGGTTGGCGCAGTGGCTGAGCGTTCGGCTGCTGCGCTGCGTGTCGCGGGTTCGATTCCCGTACGGAACAAATATTACCTACAGATAGTTGTTCTGGGTCTGGGTATGTTGTGTATGTGAGTATACATGTTTGTGAACGCACCCACGATACAAGAGTAATTCCTAGTGTGGGGCAATGTTTTTATAAAAAAAAAAATTTAGGTTTACGTGAACATTTTCTTCATGAAATATAATATAATTATATCATACTAACTTCTGTCAGCGGCTTCACCCGCATGGTAAAAAGTAGCCTATTTTTGAAGTAAAACTTCTTTACGAACGCTTGACTTTGGGAGTTAGCTGGTGAATGCGTGACGAGAGCGTTACGAAAAGTGTGATCGGGCGAGGCGAACGGAAGAGATGGAGCTAAAGAAGTTTTACTTCAGTCGTGTGGTCTAAAGCACACTCTTTTTTTTTAATCCAGGCTTTCTATCTTTAAGCAAAACACTAACACACCAACTTTCGCATTTATAATATTCATCATCATCATCATCATTATGAGGAGCTCGTGGCTAAAGTAATAACAGCCGCACGGGTCGATCCATCAGGTTAAGCTACGCTTGCTGGGGTTGGTCAATGGATGGGTTACCATCTTTACATCCCGACACTCCCCCGTGCCTCGGAAAGCACGTTAAGCCGTTGGTCCCGGCTGTCAATCGTGGATCTCCGACAGTCGTTACGGGTCGTCAGAAGCCCGAAAGTCTGACAACCAGTCTTACCAAGGGGTATCGTATTACCCAGTTACTGGGTTGTGGAGGTCAGACAGGCAGTCGCTTCATGTAAAATACTGGTATTCAACTGCATCCAGTTAGGCTGGAAGCCGACCCCAAGATAGTTGGGAAAAGGCGCGAGCAGGCAGGCATTATCATTTCAGCTGAAAGACGTCCGCTGCCGGACATAATCCTCCTCCAAGTGTCGCCACAATGACCGGTCCTGTGCGTCCCGCATCCATCGGCTACCCGCGACCCTCACCAGGTCATCGGTCCACCTTGTTGGAGGCCTTCCCTTTCGGCCCCACCGACCGTCCGTTCTGCGGGAAATGTGCCCAGCCCACTGCCACTTCAGTTTGGCAATTCTTCGGGCTATGTCGGTGACCTTGGTTCTCTTGCGGATTTCATCATTCCTGATTCGATCACGCAAGGAAACTCCGAGCATATAGCCCTCTCCATTGCCCTTTGGGTGACTTTAAGCCTTCTGATGAGGCCCATTGTGATTTATAATATTAGTAGGATTCAAAAATAGGATTTACTGGGCGTGTCTACAAATTCATTGCTGATAGATTTAGCAGTTCATTGTATTTGTCTCACCTAGTTCTAACACACAGGTAGGGTGCAGTGGCGTAGGACAGCACACTTCCGGTAGCCTCCCACAGCCGGAAGTTGGAATACGCTGCCTCTTCGTTACCGGGGAACAGGATGCCTGATAGAGCTGAAAACAGAAATGAAGAATAGAGAAATCCAGTAGAAACTGAAACCGATAACGTGGCTACAAGTAACGTCAATCTATTCAAAGGGCTGTGTAAATCTGTGTGTGAATCTTTGCTCTTACTTACATAATAAGCATAAGCAGTACCTTTGTGCTAATTTTTATTATGTTGTTTATCTATAGTTATCTTGTGTGTACATAAATTGTTAAATAAATAAATAAATAAATAATCTCTTCTTTCGTTCGTCTGCCTAGCCTTTTCCCAACTATCTTGGGGTCGGCTTCCAGTCTAACCGGATGCAGCTGAAGACCAGTATTTTACATGGAGCGACTGCCTATCTGACCTCCACAACCCAGTAACTGGGTAATCTGGGCAATATGATACCCCTTGGTAAAACCGTTGTCAGACTTTCGGGCTTCTGACGACCCGTAACGACTCTTTTTTTTTTTTTGGGACAAGCCCGCCACACTATTCCCAAACCACTGTAACTTCTGTAAGCCAGAATCAACAGTGGCGACCACCAGAAAAAAACGCCGAGGCAATGAAGCTCGACGAGTCTCAGAGAAACGATTAAACTGTCTTGGGTCCCGCAACGAAATTAATCAGAAAAGACAGCGGAGGAGTAAGAAAAACATCATTTCCACTTCCCTCCTTATCAAGCGGGAGACAGAACAAAACTAGGCCATTAGGCACAACGGGGGTTTTTACAACTGGAGTAAGCCCTGTTGCCAAGCACCACTGGTTAAAAACACTAATATTAATGGGTCCTAAAATTGTGAGCTATTACACTTGATTCCAATAATAGGTATGGCAAAAACGCTTGAACGCATGGAAATTCGTTCTAGTTTCCACAAGGTCCGTGCAATAGACAACTCCAGACGTAGGTTGAATACTATCCAACATAATATTGCGCTCAGTTTGCCAAAGAGTACACTCCCACAGGATATGATGTGCGGATTGTTCGTATTCGCAATCAGGAGTAGAACATTGACATAAAGGTGAGGCAACAAGCTTGAAGGAAAATAATTTACTCTTAAAGTTGCCATGACCTGTGAGAAATTGGGCAACACAGTGATCCACCTCCAGCCATGTCCTATCCAGCCGTTCGCGAACCGATGGGAAGAACTGGTGGAGGTGTCTGCCTTTGATGGAACTTTCCCACCTACATTGCCATTCGGATAAAAGGTCCTCCCAAACTTCAGTTTGAGGTTTAAGTAATCTAGAAATCTTGGCACGATCACGTTGAGGTAAAAAGTCTGTGTCTGTCAGAATAGTACATTGCAGCACGTCGCTGCACCTCAAGATCAACTGGAAGTACACCTGCAAGTACCGGTAAGGCTTCAGTGCTAACCATCCTATACGCTTTACATAGGAAAATCAAAGCTAAACGTTGACTTAGTAGCAATTTACGTCGTACCACCCCAATGGTGGCCCTATCAACCCAAACAGGTGCCCCGTAGCACATACAACCCAGGTAAATAGCCCCATAGATTGTTTTTAACTTTAGGAATGATAGGCCCCAAGTAGCCTTGGAAATCCTCGTCAACGCATAGAAGTTCTTTTTAGCTAATTGACCTACTGTTTTTACATGCTCAATAAATGGAAAGTTATTTTCTAATACCATACCGAGGTAGTATACAGACTGTTTTTTTTTTTTAACGGGAACGTTATTAAACCTTATATTAGGCCAAGACTTAAGGTTACCTTTCAACATAAGTTGATAGGTTTTATGCGTTGCGAAAAACCCCGAAAAAACCCGTAACGACTGTCACAGATCCACGATTGACAGCCGAGGCATAACGTGCTTTCCGAGGCACGGAGGAGTCTCGGTACGTAAAGATGGTCACCCATCCATCGACAAACCCCGGCAAGCGCAGCTTAACCTGATGGATCGACTTGCACGAGTTTGTTGGCTGTTATTACTTTAGCCACGAGCTCCTTAGTAAAGTCTTCTTTCGTTCTAAGGGGAAAATAAGGATAACAGGAAAACAAGTGAAAGAAAAGAATGTATTACTTTACTCGTGTCTTCCTAGCAAACCGTCCCACAACCTAACCCAACCCACCCCCGACCAACTCTCCTGTTACAACAACATCCAGTATGATTTCTTTTTAACTGACTTCAAAAAGGCAGGGGGAAGGTTATCAATTCGGATGTTTATACATATATATATTTTTATGTATGTTCGGGCATAACTCCGTCATTTACAGACGGATTTGCAAAGTTCTTTTTTGTTCGAAAGGGGTTTATTCCGAAATGGTCCCATTTAAATTTCATATTAAATAATGAGTTTCGGAGACAGACTCTCTAACAAGTTACAGCAAATCAACTGCGATTGCTGCGATCGTAGTTCTATGTATTGGTAACACAATTTAATGCCACAACTAAAAAGTGAACAATAGAAAACTTTTTCAAAAATTAGAACTGACTTTCAAAAAAAGTGCAAAATAACTTTAATTTCGGAAGTTAGTGTCAAAAAACGAACACATAAACCAGAAACACCGACTTCCGAAATTAAAGTTATTTTGCACTTTCTTTGGAAGTCGGTTCTATTTTTTGTAAAAAGTTTTTTTTATTATTTTTTTTTACTTTATATATTGTATCTTTCATTATTAGATACTCTCAATTAAAGGAGTAATATCTGTAACAATCAGCCGCACGGGTCAATCTTGCCGAGCTTGCTTGTCGAGGTCGGCCCGTAGATTGGTGACCACCCATTACATATACCAGGGTCTCTGGCGCGTTCAAAAGTCACCGCAGCCCTAGCACAGGCAACTGAAGAAACACGGGTAGGTTTTAGTCAGTAAAAGTCTGACACCCCACTTCACCCAGAGCGGTAGAAGTCATCTGAAGATTTCCCAACCTGAATAAAAAGCCTTGGAAAGCACGATAAGCCATTATTCCCAGATGCCCTTTGTCATAACGGTAGTCATAACCCAAAAAATCTGGAACCAGTCTTGCCAAAACGTGTTAGGTTTTATCCTGTTACTGGATTTTGGATGTCAGAGAGGCCGTCGCTCCACGTAAAATCCTGGTCTTCACCTACATCTGGTCAGTCTGAGAAGCTGACCTCAATATAGTTAAGAAAAGGGGGCAGATTGATTGATACCGACCATTAACTTGCACAAGCCACACAGCGTCCGCAGTGCCCCAGATGGCGGCGAGCGCGTAGAACACGAGCCACTGCTGCGGCTGAGGCCGCCAGGACAGCAGCGCCGACAGGAGGCACAGATTTAGGAGCTGGAAGAGTTAAGATAATACATGTCAGGGTTGAACTAGCCACCCAACTCGGAATACAAGACAAAAACCTTTGTTAATTAAAAAAGAAGTCTTTAGAAGTAGGTACTTTAATTGAGTTGAAGCCTCAGTTGTTAACACTTATCCTTAATTACCTTGGACTCATTTGTAGGTATAGTAGTCTCTGGCATGACTGCTGGATTCGATTCCAAAGTAGGGCAAAATGTTATTGGGTGTTTCGGTGTGAGTCCTACTGCGCGTGGTTGTTGGCAATAGCCCTTGTTTATTTGTGATTCCAAGAATTCCTTACCAACGCAGTGACCATGACAGGGAACCTGCCAGTGACCTTGACGAGTGCTCCCGCTATAGGAGCCGCCAACGCGTTGAACACTCCGAAGCAGATCATCACGTAGCCAATGTTGCTGATGCCATATGCGCAACCGATGAACGCCTGGCGGAAATGAGTTAGACGTAAGTTACTGACTGGCAGAAAAATACGAAACTGGAATTATTCACCACGTATCTTTGGGATTTAAGGGAGAGGGGTTTATTTTAAGAATGGGAAAATAGGAATATATCACGACACTTCCCACTAATATTATAAATGTGGAAGTTTGTGAGTGTGTGTGTTTGTATGTTTGTTACGTCTTCATGCTCAAACGGCTGGACCGATTTGCATGGGTGTGTATGTAGATGGCTCATACCCTGGATTAACACTTAAGCTTCTTTTTATCCCGGTCTACGCGGGTGAAACCGCGGGACACAGCTAGTTAAGGCATAATTTAGTAAGACTCTTGGGTAAGACCAGTATTTGTAAAAAAGCACCTGGTAAAAATACAATACTCTCATGTATTTATCAGGCGTTTCTAAATTTAAACGCCTGATAAATACATGAGAGCAATTTAAAATCGAGGGGTTGCTTTTAGAAAAGCAATTGACAAAATAATGTAACTCTGCTATAGCATTTATGGTAGGTACTGTACCATGTTTAACTTATCCATACATTTTATAGGCGTGTGAAAAAGGGATGTGATTGTATAGGTGTGAGTGTGTGTGGACATTTTTTCCTGCTCTTTGGCGGAATTTCAGAGGGTGACAGTTAGTGTGTTGTCTTCTAAGTAACTGTGTCGGTACCCTGAGCCGCTGCTTGGGACTGGTCAATCATCATTATAGGACTACTTTTATTATATTGGGTTTACCTGTAAAAATAATGTAACGTATTCGTTAGACTCAAGCCTGTGCATGTGTACACGGTTTAAAACAGCGGTTAAAAACAGAGGTTTAAAACAGTGTGGACGGTGGTTTTAAACCAAATGTAGTAGGACCTCTAAACGCCCTTGATAGAAAGGCGTGCGTTGCAAACCAATACTGAGGTTTGGAGTTTGCACTCGCTTCTTTTCAAGGTGACCTTGGTTTTAGCTCGATTTTAAACCGAGTAGCACAGGCTTCAACAGAGTCAGAATAATAACTAAGTCACGTACAAACATCTAGGATATTATGCTTCTCATGACTCAGAGCCATACGCACCTGAGTAAAGTCAGCAGCCATGAAAGCCTGCTCAGCGCCGATGTATCCAATAACTGGTAACAACAGCAGCTGGTACTTGTGTCGCAGCTGTTTAAGAGTTACCAACAGCAGACGGATTCCTGACTTGCCTTGACAGGCTGTGTTTCGACCTGCTGTATACCTGAAATATTAAATAATTTCGTTTTTTCGGTTATAAATGCAGCCAATTTTAAGTTTGCCTTAATAACTTGAGCAGGAAAATTGTAAAAATAGCGAAAGTTAGACACAGGATATTACGAAAGCTTTTTTAAATTGACGCTGATAGCTTGAATTTTGGCTTTTGCCTAGTTCGGCTACAGATGTTAAATTCTTTTGTATTGTGAAAATATAGCATACAAATATGTAACACTGTGAAAAATTAATTGAAATAAACTTGTTAGTTTTATAGCTTTCAAGTATCTGGGCCACTGGGTTTCTGAAGACCTCATAGACAACCTAAATATCGAGCGTGAGCGCAGAGCGTTGGCTGTCCGCTGCAATATGTTGGCTCGCAGATTTGCGAAATGTTCGACTAACGTAAAGGCTACGCTGTTTAGAGCATACTGTCAGTCGTTCTATACATGCAGTCTGTGGGTCAACTACACGCAGAGGTCTGCATGTACAATACAATAATGCCTTCAGGGTGTTGATGGGGCTGCCGCGCTACTGCAGTGCGTCCGTCATGTTTGCAGAGGCGGAAATTGATGGCTTTCACGCTATCATGCGCAGGATACACGTCATTCCCAACAGCATCTTGGAAACTATAGCGGACAGGTGGGATAGCCCCATACTGGGACATTAGATACGCCTACATGCCACTGTGGCGTAATATAAGAAAAAAAATCTGGTAGTTATAAGTAGTAACACTAGATTTTAAGTTGTGTGTAATGTTATACTAACAAATTATGGACTTTGTCTGAAATATAAGTTTTTTTTTTTATAAAGAAATCTATCGGTCCAAACAGGTCCAAACATATTTGTTTAGACTCATCATCATAATTTCAGCAAAAAGACGTTCACTCAAGTGTCGCCACAACAATCGATACTGTGCGTCTTAAGCATCTATAGGACTAATTCAGCTTTCAAACGCTACGTCTTCCGGTACGCGGTCCCCACTCCAGAACCTTTCGGCCCCATCGATCATCTGTTTTACAAGCAATGTGCCCTGCCCACTGCCATTTTAGTTTGACGATTCATCGGGCTATGTCGGTAACCATGTTCCCCTACGGATATCTTCATTCCTAATTCGATGGCGCACGGAAACTCCGACCATAGTCCTCTCCATTGCACTTTCCATCCATTAAATTAAATCATTTTCATTAATACAAAATCCCTTTATTAATTCCACTCAGGAGTTTTGTCTGCAAACCTACATGCGGGCACCGAACACCCTTCAATAAACACAATCAGGTATGACATTATGTTGTAAGCACTTCATTTGCTGTTCAGTGTCTGATGATGGAAGCTCACTAAGTGGCTAAGTAAAAAAATGAAAATGAAAACCTGACACCAGTACAGTCTTGTCAAGGGGTATCGTGTTAACCAATTGCTGGGTTGTACTCCATGTAAAACACGGATACTCGGCTGCATCCGGTAAGACTGGATGCTGACCCATTGGCATATTGGATTAATGGAATCACTTGATCAGCCAGTGAACCTCTATTCATTACTGCCATAGCTTCATTATGGCCATATTTACCTGGTAAGCGAGTCGACTCCCACAGACACGAGTAGTATAGCAGCGGCCATGCACGCGAGGTACACGCCCGCTATCACTTGGATCTTTAAAGCTGATGGAGGCTCCAGGTTTGAGTTGCCCTGGAAACACGTTTAAATATTTAGGCTCTTGACCAGAATTGAAAATGTAGGACTGAGGAGGTGGATAAAACGAAACTAACAAGGATACCGGTTAAATTGGATTGTGATGGTTTGAACCAAATTGGCATAACATCTAATTACTCTCGACTCGAAACCTGCTTGATAACATTTAGAACTAGGTATCCCATTCTCTTTTTATTGAATACTCTTCTGATATATATATATCGGTCCGATATAATATATTTTAGGTACATATATGTATATTATTTTTTAATTAAAACCCATCTCAAAGATTTATGAGCGAATAAGGTAGAACCAAGGTAGAAGAGGACGGGGATAAGTATCCATTCTACTCACAATTTACTTGGTTAGGTGGATACTTTTGTCGGTTCATCGACTCTACACGGGCACAAATCTATTTTTTTCTTTTGTGAGAATAAAAGGCTAATATATCATTCTAATATTATAACAGTTTATTTGTCACGCTTTCACGCGAAAACTACTAAACCGATCATCATGAAACTTTGTACACTTATTCTTAATTGGAGATATTAGAAGTAACATGGATAGTTTTTATGGTTTTTTTTTTTTACGAAAGATACATAAACGCGGGTGAAACCGCAGGCACAGCTAGTAATATATAAAAGACACATACATGAGAAGCACTAGCACTGCAGAAGTTGACTCCACAAGTAGCTCCAAAATCTACTGTAGGCGCAGCGGTGACGTTACTGAACAGGGCAGGAAGGCTTGGAGTGGTCTCGTTCGAAAGTTTCGGCAAATCACCAAGGTCGGACGATAGAACTGAAAAGTTTTTCCAAAATCAGATTAATACTTAATTTTGTTAATTTTTAAAGCAATGTTCACAGGTAATCATCCAAAGCCAGACTTAACCCACTGCTGGGCATGGGCTTCCCTTTTCTTGTCCCCCCAGACTCTTGTGTCAGCCTTTTTCAAGGTTCCCAAACTTCTCCTAGTCCTTGAACTTCTCTCGGTCACTGCCCTTCTCTACCTGTCATCACTGAGCCTTGTAGGTCATCATCATCAGCCTTTTAATGTCTCCACTGCTGGGGCATAGGCTTCCTTTTTTTCATATGTCTAACCGTTAAACTACCGGTTTGAATTATTATGTTTTGCTGGTGTGACTCGTATAAACTTACCTATTTCAAGAACTTTTTAAAAGATGGCAGTTGTCAATATTGTACCATCTTACCCAAATAGCAGCGACTAATTAAGCAATTAAAAAATCTATACAAAACTGAAGTCTACTTCCTGACTCTTAACACATGACCTGCCTTATTTCCTGCTATAATCGCAATTTGATCAGCATTACATTATTTTAGTCACAAGGTCGCCTTTGTCGTGAATTTTGTATTAACTTTCACTTGACATGGCAGTTGTCTTTGTAAGGAAGTGGGTTCCGAATACTGTGACCTTGTACTGTGGTACAATTGACCAATCATTCGAATGTTATGTGGACTAGTAATATATTTGGCACTGCTAAATCCGTAAAATTGTAATAAATCTTGAGATATTTGGAAGTCTCAATATTTTTTAGATAGATCATTACAAATACAACTAAATCCAAAAATATTCAATACTTCATAGTATTTTAATTTGATAATTTTACGAGATTTATTGTAAAATAACGGATTTTACAATTATGGTGACAGATGTAATTTGACCAGCCTCTCTCTCTATTTTGCCAGCGCTACTTCGGTTCGAGTCCTGATCTTTCCATGGCGAATTTCCTAGTAGCAGATTGGAGACATCTGTTTGTTTTTAATTTGTGCTTAATTATTGGTAAAAGCGGTCAACCCATATTGTGGACTGAGCTTAATACTGGTATTCAGCTGCATTCGGTTAAACTAGCAGCCAACCCTAATATAGTTGGGTAAGAGCCAGGCATATTTTAACCAGTGGTGCTTGGCAACTGGGCTTACCCCAGTTGTAAATACCCCTTTTGTGCCTAATAGCCTAGCTTTGTTCTGTCTCCCGCTTGATTAGGAGGGAAGTGGATATAATGTTTTTCTTACTCCTGCGCTTTCTGTTCTGATTAATTTCGTTGCGGGACCCAAGACCGTTTAATCGTTTCTCTGGGACTCGTCGAGCTTCATTGCTGGCGTTTTTTCTGGTGGTCGCCACTGTTGATTCTGGCTTACAGAAGTTACAGTGGTTTGGGAATAGTGTAGCGGGCTTGTCCCAAAAAAAAAGCCAGGCATATGGCGATGATGATGTGGCTGAGTTTTGAATCTAGCATTATACCCAAAAACTTATCGCTCATACCTTCTCCACTCGTACAGTAATCGTTGAAATTATCAACTTACTGGCTGAAGAAATGAGGTTTCCCCAAATCTGTGCCATCTGGTAGAACATGAAGAAGAGTCCGAAAAATCGTACAACCAGCACCTCTGCTGACACCCCTGACAGTTTGGCGTACGGTTCTGCTACCTGTAACATAAACAAATAATTTTGTTAGGTGAAGACTAAAATTAGATACGGCTTATCAAATAAATAAATTAAGAAGAACCTAGCTTCGCGTGAAAAGCGTTTTATCATCCCAAGGGTAGGAACATATGCCTAGGGCTAGCGGATAAATTCGTAACAGAGTTACCGCACCCCTGGGCACTCAGGCAGGGAAGGAACAGCGGTGGGTTTTAGTCAGTAAGAGTCTGACACACCCTGAGCGGGACATGTCATTGGATGATTACCCACCCCACAAAAAAAAGGGTTGGAACATACATAAAATACATCCGCGACACCATCCACCCCAATGTGCCAAGTATCCAAATTCGTTCAGCCTGTGAAATGTGACAAATGTGATAGATAACACAAACAACTAAAAATACGAAAAGGGTTCAACTACTTCTTTGACCGAAAAAATCTACTTGGTCCGACAGTCGGATTATCAAAAAAATCTACTTGGTCCGAACAGTCGGATTATCAAAAAAATCTACTTGGTCCGACAATTGGATTATCAAAAAATATTTAATACGTATTTTTACTTTTGTCACGTAAACAAAAATGAGGACGATACAGTGCGTTAAAATTTCGCGTAACGTCACACCTACCTACGTCAAAAATGTACCTATCACTTTTTACCTAGAAGTGACGTTTAAAGATTTTTTATTGGTTTTTAAAGCAAAAAATAAATGTGCAATATTTTTTGATAATCTAACACGGACTAAATAGAGTTATTATAGTTGTACCCAGGAATCCTCCATAGGGAGGATTCCTGGGTGGGTTTGTGACAATAGTGTCAAGACCGAAATCACCAAAATACTAAGCATCAACAGGTCTCTATAAACCCATAAATATTCTTAAAGCACACGACTTCATACTGTAAAAAAACACATGATATACTTCCGTAAGTACAAATAGGTATATTATGTTAATATCCAACTTAATTCTGAATGGCAATGGTAGGTACGAGTATACGGGCCTTAAGTCAACGTAGTGTAAGCCACAAAAAATATTACGCATTGTAATTTTTTAATGAGATATGTTTAGTGTGTGTATGTGTATAAAAACTAAAGTATTGACATACATATTCAGCACCTACATCGAGCCAGTACCTACTTATTTTATACTAACACTTCGCCCGCGACTTTGTTCGCGTGGTAGTGTTGTTGTTGTTGTTGTCGGTGGTTGTTGGTGGTTGTTGTTGTTGGTTGTTGTTGTTGGTTGTTCTTTGTTGTTGTTTGTTGTTGTTGGTTGTTCTTTGTTGTTGTTGTTGTTTGTTGTTGTTGTTGGTTGTTGTTGGTTGTTGTTGGTTGTTCTTTGTTGTTGTTGTTGTTGGTTGTTGTTGGTTGTTGTTGTTTGGTGTTGTTGTTGGTTGTTTTTGTTGGTTGTTGTTTGTTGTTGTTGTTGGTTATTGTTGTTGGTTGTTGGTTGGAACTCGTGACTATGGTAAGCCCTCGCCCTTACATTCGTCTACTCGTTTGTAAAAACCAACTTACCGCACTAGTATCATAAATAACTATTATAGCACCAACAAATAAAGTAGCTTTCTGCCAGTGAAAAGAATTTTAAAATCGGTTCAGGAGTTCCAGAGATTACTTCCCACAAACAAACTAGCAACCTTTACCTCTTTATAATATAGATTGTTATAATTAAATTGCTATGAATATCAAATACGAGTAGCTAAGGCTAACTTCTATTCTATATTATAAACACCTGGCTGTTTTTTTTTTTTTATAAAGTTGTTCTCTTGTTCCTTAGGTCCACAAAAAAGCAAAAGTATTTTATTTATCACTTGTCAAAATGTCTGTGCACACCGCAAAAAAAAAAATATTATTGACAATAAAATTCCTTTCTAAGATGTTTGTTTCCTTAAAGCATCGAAAATAACGATGACTACTCATTTACAGACGATTTATTAGGAACCCTTTTTTAATGGGGTGGAAAATCATCCAATGACATCTCCCGCTCTAGGGTGGAGCGGAAGGGCGTGTCAGACTCTTACTGACTAAAACCCACCCCTGTTCCTTCCCTGCCCTGAATGCCCATGGGCGCGCTAACTCACTTTCGAATTTATCCACAACCCCTGGGCAGATTAGGAACCCTTCTTATCTAGCTTTTACATTCATTACAGAGTTAGTAATGTCAATTCGACATACTCGTAATTTACTCGATGCAATCATGTCCTCTAGGCGCTAACATAGCGTCAATGCGTAAACCAAAGCTAAATACACAGATTTTCATAACATTTTTATCGACGACATCCAAAGAACTAGACCAGGAATCTCTGACATCACTGGATAGATGCAAACACCTTAAGATTTTAATAACTATTGCAATAAATACTCGATATATTATGAATAGACTATTTCAATGAAATATAAAATCTCAACCAATTTCGATAATAATTTACAAAGTAACGTAGTTTTTTTTTATTTATGTGATGTTTCATAAACTTACGGTCTTTGCAATTATACGGTGACATACATATAATATGAAAGATGACTAGATCAAAAAAGGATCTTACCACAGATAAATAAGTGCACTTGGCGCACCAGAGCGGTCCTCCACCGAATCCCACCATCATACCGGCTGGCACAAGGGTGTACAGCTTGGGGTAGAACTGCGCCGCGATGAACGGCATGTATGCTATGAAAGATACTGCCACAGCCCACTTGCAGCCTAGCCATCTGTTGACGAGAAAGTTTAATAAAAAAAAAAACATAAATATTAGTTATTTACTTTTGAAATGGGCATTTTATGAAACTGCGTACTTTAATCGTGATTTATTTTAAACTAGCTGCGCCCCGCAGTTTCACCCGCGTAGCCTATGTGTTAATCCAGGGTATAAGCTATCCACATACCACAATTCATCCATATCAGTCCAGCCATTTGAGCGTGAAGAAGTAACAAACATACACACTCACAAACTTGCGCCTTTATAATTTTAGTGTGATAGTGTGATTATGCTATATTATCTGTGGCAGTTAATGGTGTCGATTCTCTTGTTCAATAACTTAACTAAAATTAGAGAATTGCTATCTTTTACTAAAAGGCAGTGCGAGAAAAGGACGGCTATAGCTGTGAACTAAGTTAGACATGTCAAACTAGTTTACGCCTAGCGCTTCACCGTGTTTTTAATCGACATGTTTTTACGTGTACCCTTAATTTGTATGGAAATATTAGTTCAACTAAATTTGACAGCTCTAATTTACTTCCGTCTCTTTCTTGTTTTATTAGAGAGAAAAAGATAGTAATAGCCTAAATTAAGTTTAGTTTGTTCACAACAGAATTCGCACCATTATCATTCAGTGGTTGTGTTGATTTGATAATATTATCATTGGATGTAAAACAGTTAAATCTTTAAATATTATTTTTATGAATCTGCAAACATACTGCATTCTAAATATTTCAAGTTATTAATACGCATTGCTATGTTAGTTGTTTTATTGATTTGAGTTAGTTGGTAGTAGACATTCCCGCCATATTTCAACGGCAAAAGGTGGCAATGTCAAACTATGGTGGGACGGTCTTTAGGGATGTCAGGTCAGTTCTTCGGCGACAGCAGAACCAACAACTGATTGTAAGCTCCAACGTGGAAAAAGTGATTTTCAAAGGCACGAACTACCTATGTGTTATTGAAAAAAACACGAGTTTTCTTGGCTTTTATCAACTCCACATGACTCGATACTTTATATTCACTAGATCTTTATAGCTGCAGCATGACTACATATTTTATCTATCTGGATCTATGAGGTATAAAATATTGCTCGTTAATCGGAAACATAAACCCATTGAGTGTCGTAATTCAAAAATACAATTGAGTCAACTCTAATGATATCATGGCGACGTGTACTTATGTACTTATGGAATCAACTGCAGTCTGCAGCTCCACGTTGAAGCCCGCATTTAGTGTACCTGACGGATTCGTTAAAGAAAAGTTGATATGTCAAAAGTGGCTTAATTTTTTTTTTTTTGTGTCTGGAGTAACATTTAAAAGGCGCCAGGAAAGACCAGGGAGCGTGAGATTCTTATCTCACTAAAACCACACCCTTCTTTGCAAAACCTGCTACAATTGTCAACATCCCTGTTGACATAGTTTGTTGTTCCAAAAGTCATAATCATTTCGAATTCTGAATGCAAATGTGAACCTGTACCTACTTACTTGATAACCACAGCAGGCAGTAGTATATTCGACAGAATAAGTGAGAAGTAGATAGCAGCCAGGGTAAAGGCTCCTGCACCAGCATCACTGTTCACCGAGCTCTGAAGGTTGGCAGTACCGTGGAAGGCGGTGAAGTGGACCATGAAAGCAAACCCTAGGACTAGGATGTTGCGGTTGATTCGCCATTTCTCGTTGGTCCCGAAGATAACCGATGTTTCTGGCATGTTGATGGATTAATCTGAAATGTATGGTAAAATATCAAAAAAATCAATTATTATATATATTATCTGTTATTTTTTTTTATCTTTAAATGCCATAGTATACCTGAAAATTTTTGAAGGTATTTTTATTTCAGGGTGTGAAAGTATTCATGAATATGTACTTTTACAAAGAGATTAACAGAAAAGTAAAAAACTGGCCAAGTAGTGCGTATCGGATTTCACACATTAAGGGTTCCGTACCAAATATTGGTATCTATTAGTATGGTTTTTCTTTAGTATACTTTATAATAAACATTGTCACCAAATTTCAAGTTCATAGGTCAATGGGAAGTTAAAAAATTCTTAGTAACAAAATTATGTGACAGACGACGGACGGACAGACAGACAGACGGACACGTGAGTGACAATAGTAGGGCTCCGTTTGGACCCTTTGGGTATGGAACCCTAAAAGCAGCTGTTCAATTTTTAACTCGACAAAATATAGAGAACAGTTGATATTTTTCCTCAATAAGTGAAGAAGATTGCTCACATAGTGAAAGTTAGGAGTACTTTCACCCCCTGAAAGTTTGTCAGCGAATTAAAAGTCGCTGTTTAAAGATTGTAGTTGAAGAATGCCATTGGGAATGCTTTAACACGCAAAATAAACTTAACTTCAAATACTTTTACTAAAGTATGAGGAACAGTTAATGCTAGATGGTGTGCATATTGACACACAGTTCAGATTTAGTTTTTATGTCATCGAGGTAGGGGCAAGACTGCAGACAGCCAACTATACCGTGACACCTGTCTAGACCCAGCGAGATAGGTCGCCAGGTCAAATCAATAACATACTTCTAATAAACAGTATCACAATTCACAATACGTGCGGAACACTCCCTTCTCCTAATTTACATTCAAGGATATCGGAATTAACCGATTGTACCTCGATACTACTGGAGCAAACTGGTTAATGTGTATCTAATACTGAAACAAAATATAGCCTATTGCCTATCATTGGAGGATTGATAGGGTCTAACTTATCGATTATAGTGAAGAATGTTTTTAATGTATTGTTTATGTGTGTAGCTTTTCGCCACGACCTTGCTCCCATGGCCTGACACACACAGGAATCGTAAATTTTTTGCAATAAACAGTAGCCTATATGTATATCAGTAATAGTGTAGTTTACTATCTCAGTTTTTGTAATCAGATCACAACATCAAGAGATCTTTCGCAAACAAATTAATAACTTTATAATATATGTTTAGGTAGGTTTAGGTGGTAGGAGCAGTGGTGGCTCAGTGTTAACGGCCGGGTAGGTAGTGAGTTCAAACCCAGACAGGCGTTTTACTTTGTGTAAATTATTTCATCACCCCTGCTCTCAAAACGGTGAAGTAAAACATCGTGAGGAAACCGGCATGTCCAAGAACCAAAAAAATTCGAAGACTTGTGACATCCACCAACCCACAGTATTCTCACAGAGAGGTGACCTGTGCCCCAGCAGTGGGGACATTATAAGGCTAATGATAATGATAAGTTTAGAGTTAGAGTTCTAAAATAACACTAAAATAGCATTCAAATTAGTTTCTTGAGACAGTCCATCCAAACTTATGAAACTTCGACTAATGAGACACAATATCTATTGTTGTGAGACTCTCGGGGCTCTCTTGCGTGCTTCTACCACAATCGTCCAAGAAAAATTAAGTTTTTCGCCTGTAGCTTCGTTACATTTTTCATATACTGTAACAAGGCAGAGCCTTGTTTATTTTATGACTTCTATTCCTTATAATGAACTATTAATTATAATGAACAATGCCTACAAATATTTTATTTAAAAAATAAACAGCAAAATGCTAGCTTAATTGGTTGGTAATTAAGTAAATATGTACACGCGGCATTAAAAAAAACTTTTTTACAAAAAAATAGAACCGATTTCCAAAAAAAAGTGCAAAATTACTTTAATTTCGAAAGTCGATATAAAAAAACGAAGACACAAAACCAGAAACACCAACTTCCGAAATTAAAGTAATTTTACACTTTTTTGGAAGTCGGTTCTATTTTTTTTGTAAAAAAGTTTTTAATTTTCACTTTTTAGTTATGATTCCCCATCAAATTGTGTAAACAATGCATATTTATGCGATAGCAGCAATCGCGGTTGATTTGCTGTCATTTTATGAAGAGTTCCGTTGTCTGTCTCCGAAACTCATCATCAGATCTATATGAAATTTAAATGAAATATTTCGGAATAAACCCGTTTCGAAGAAAAAAAGAAGTTTGGATATCCGTATATAAATGACGAAGTTATGCCCGAATATAGATTTAAAATATATATATACAAACATCCGAATTGATAACCTTCTCCTTTTTAAGTCAGTTAAAAAGGGAGGCGTACAACTCATTGGGAATCGAAAAATTCGTCCACATCGCTGTCAATGGGAAAAGTGCCCAGAACGAACGAACGAACGAATGGCAGTATTGCCACGTTGTATGCAATGATGATTCTTTGGCCCCCTTTGACCCCATTTTTTTTGGTTGGTAAATCATCCAATGACATGTCCCGCTCTAGGGTGGAGCGAGAGGGCGTGTCAGACTCTTACTGACTAAAACCCATCCCTGTTCCTTCCCTGCCCTGAGTGCCCAGGGGCGCGGTAACTCTGTTTCGAATTTATCTACAACCCCTGGGCAGACTCGAACCCCATGGCCCTAGTATTTCAACCCAAAACGGCTCAAACATAGAACTGCCAAAAAGATTGTTTTATTAAAATTGTGTCGCACTAAGCTAAAAGGCTTAGTAAATCAAATACTCGTTAAAAAAATATTCGCACGAATACAATACAAGCTTCGTAACCTTGGCCTGCCTGCACACATTTGAGGTCAATTGTTTGCACGAACTAAATAAATCAAAGCTTTAATTGTATCTTAAATAGTAACTTGACATTATTATACACTTTAGTATGACACATCCATGAAAAAATTCGCTTTTATTTAGTTAAATTGATTTAGGATTGAAATGGCAGTGCTTGCAGTCACTTTGATAGTCCAATACCGCGTAACTAACATTGTTAAATACCGCGTATGTACAAAAAAATCAAACTAGAGATTTCGTTTCCGTAGTTTTGTATTTGTTTTCAGATTGTGATGCATCAACTCGTATTACAAATTTTTGAATCTACCAATGGGAAGACAAGTTATTGAAACGCAACGATAACGCGATCTGTCGTCGAACAAGTTTCGACCTGAATTCCGCGTATCTGCGCAAATTGCTAAGAGTGTGACAGGATTTGTGTGGATTATTTTTGATGTAAGTACGATTTATACTTATTTTGTATTATGTGATAAATGAAATAGTGATGTTTTTTGTTTCCAAATTGCAGAATTTTGAATACTATACGAAACTGCATGTGATCTAAAAGCAACCACGTATGCCTCTTTTTTTGCTGGCTATCTAACAAAGTTGTTACAGAGAGACCCGAAAGATGTTGTCATTTGGAGCGACGAATGCACAACACCCTCCTCATGTTGGCAAAGGAGAAGAACGTGACTATCACCGAAAAGATTTAAAAAAGGGTCACCCACAAATGGAGGTAGACTCCGTACATTCCGTAATAGAGAAAATTAAAAAAATCCGAAATATTTTTGCCGTCTTACTATGCATCCAAAACGAAAGAAGCTAGAAGGAGAGAGACCATTTCCCTCCACAGTCATGACTTTCTGGACAAACTACTGGCCATAGTAACTTTAAAATTAGTGTATTCATTAAAGGAGAACGAAATGGTACTAAACACTCGTTCGTTCATAATTCGGCTGATTAGTTTTTTATAAAATTAGTATTCCGGCTCTCCTGTAAAATTTGCAAAGATATACTTACGCGGTATTTAACAATGTTAGTTACGCGGTATTGGACTATCAACGACGTTATGTTGCCTTTCTTACGACTCAGGCCTCCTCTCTTTCATTGGGAGTAAACAGTACTGTAGCTTATCAAAAATATTTTTCGTTTTAGGATGTGCCGGTTTTAACGCTTTTAGACTTTATAGTATGGCGATAGTTTGATTCACAGTTTTTTTGGCAATAGCAATAAAACGATTTAAAATAATTGTGAACCTTTCTGACTTCAAACCCAAAATTTGATTATTGGTATCAGAAAAAGCTTTTGGCCTGTTATAAAAATAATTAATCTAGTTTCTAATCCCATCAAAATGTTAAAGAATGCCAAGTCGTTGTAGGAATGCCAAGTTCCCGTGTAGGTCGTAGTGGGATTTCATGTTGTGGTGTAGGTTGTGTATAATGTGTATAGTTTCAATGGTTCGTGTAATAAAGCCCACTGACGATGCCTCACCCTTTTGCTCCGCGTACTTGGCTGTCACACTACCGTTTGTCTAAAACGGTTCTTCTTCAAAAAATCTGTGGTATAGATTTTATGGATTCAATTGACACTAACAAATAAAAATACCTTTGTGTAGACGTACTATTTAAAAATCATTCGTGATTCTATGTGAGTAGATTTGACTACGCAACAATAAGACAATCAAGTCAGTTTCTAAAATTGATATGCAGAACACAAATGATATTGCGTAAAATCCTTAGTTGAATCACTAAACGATAATTTTATGTTATGAGGTCCAAAATAGTAACACGATACTTGGCTCCTAAAATTCTTGGTATTTTTCAGTGGAATCAAACGATTAAATTGCAACTGGCTTGGTGTCAGCCAGCGAATTATTGAGAAAGAAACAACACCTAAAGCAAAATAAAATTTAAATGATAAATAAAACGTAATTACCTACAAATAACCAAAAGGAAAGTAAGTAGAAAAAAAACATCCATCCTTCTCATTGAAACGCTTCAATATGGACCTGTTAAAATGACCGATTGTTAATATAGCCTGCACTAATAATATTGCCATTAAGATGATGACATTCGCAAAAACACAAAATTCGTAATTTAAAGCTGCAAAAAAAAAAAATTGTTTCCGAAACACGTTTAAAATTAAATTCCTCGATAGCAACGATTGTCAAACTTATACTAGCCAACGTACCTTTATTTTTTGTAACTAAATCGGTAAAATTTATATTTATTATAAATAATTAATCAAATCATAATGCAAAAGTTTGTTGTTTGTATGTTTGTATGTTTGACTGAAGGTAACGCAAAAACGGCTGAAGGGATTACAATGAAATTTTGCACACGCGTAGGTCATAACCTGGATTAACACATAGGCTACTTTTTATCCGGGTAAATGACAAGACTTAGCGAAGGCTGAGGTGGAAGTAGAAATCCAAAGTCAGGCTGAACGAGCGCACACGCTCAAAAAGTACTAGGACACCAGAAACATGAGAAGTTTTTCCAGGGCTGAAATCACGAGAGATAAAGACTCACAAAGTACCAGGAGACCAGAATCATGAATAGGTGTTTTCGGAGCTACAATCCTAAGCTGTATAGCTTCACAAACCACCAGGATTCCAGAATCAAGATGAAGTGTTTCCGGGGCTATAATCCTGAGCTGTGTAGATTCACAACCTACCAGGATATCAGAATTACAAATCATATTTCGAGGCTGGTATAAAGAGAGGTAGAGATTTACAAATTACCAGGAGACCAGAAAAATGAGAAGTATTTCCAGTGCTGAAATCATGACCGGTAAAGACTCACAAAGTACCAGGAGACCAGAATCATGAATACGTATTTTCGGGGCTACAATCCTAAGCTGTAGCTTCACACACCCCACCAGGAGCTCAGAATCAAGAAGAAGAAGTGTTTCCGGGGCTTGACTCCTGAGCGGTATAGATTCACAACCTACCAGGAGATCAGAATCACAAAATATATTCTGAGGCTTAAAGAATTTTTTTTTTTTAATTATTTGGTTATAAATAGAAGGTAGAGATTCATAAATTACCAGGAGACCAGAGTCATTAATAAATAATTTTGGGGCTGGAATCCTAAGCGGTATAGATTCACAAAATACCAGGAGAGCAGAAATACAAAGAGTGTTCCAGGGCTGAAATCATAAACGGTATAGATTCTCAAACTACCAGTTCACAACCTACTAGGATATCAGAATCACAAAACATATTCTGAGGTTGGTATTAGGAGAGGTAACATCTTGAATAAGTATTTTCGGGGCTGAAATCCTGAGCGGTATACATTCCCAGGCGTATAGACAACCAATAAACAGAATCATGAAGAAGAGAAATTTCAGACCTGCACGCGGATGCAACCACAGGTAAACTCTACCTGGGTGCCAAAATCGTGAAAAAGTTAATCCTACTAATATTATAAATGCGAAAGTTTGTATGTTTGTTTGTTTGTTTGTATGTTTGGCTGAAGGTATCGCAAAAACGGCTGAAGGGATTACAATGAAATATTGCACACAAGTAGGTCATAGCCTGGATTAATTAACACATAGGCTAAGTTTTTAGGGCTAAAATCATAAGCGGTATGAAAGTTTGTATGTTTCCGGGGCAGGAATCGTAAGAGGTACAGAAAGATTCACAAATTACCAGGAGACCAGAATCGAAGTAAAATTTCCGAGCGGTATAGATTCACGCTCTACCAGGAGATCAAAATCACAAAAGGTATTTCGAGGCTAAGATCATGAGAGGTAAACATCTTGAATAAGTATTTTCGGAGCTGGAATCCTGAGCGGTATAGATTCTTAAACTACCAGGAAAACAGAATTATGAAGAAGAGAAATTTCAGACCTGCATGTGGATGAAGCCACAGGTAAACTACCAGGGTGCCAAAATCATGAAAAAGTTAATCCTACTAATATTATAAATGCGAAAGTTTGTATGTTTGTTTGTTTGTATGTTTGGCTGAAGGTATCGCAAAAACGGCTGAAGGGATTTCAATGAAATTTTGCACACAAGTAGGTCATAGCCCGGATTAACACATAGGCTACTTTTTATCCCGTTAAATGACAAGACTTAGCGATGGCTGAGGTGGAAGTAGAAATCCAAAGTAAGGCTGATCGAGCGGTATACGCTCCCAAAGCACCAGGAAACCAGAAACATGAGAAGTGTTTCCAGGGCAGGAATCATGAGCGGTAAAGACTCACAAAGTATCAGGAGACCAGAATCATGAAGAACTGTTTCTGGGGCTGGAATCACGAGAGGTATAGATAATCAAACTACCAGGAGACCAGAGTCGTGAACCAGTATTTTTGGGGCTTAAATCCAAAGCGGTATAGATTCACAACACAAAATTACCAGGCGACCAGAATGATGAAGACGTAATTTCGGGGCTGGAATCATAAAGAGGTATAGATTCTAAAACTACCAGGAGACCAGAGTCGTGAATAAGAGTTTTTGGGGCTAAAATCATAAGCGGTATGAAAGTTTGTATGTTTCCGGGGCAGGAATCGTAAGAGGTACAGAAAGATTCACAAATTACCAGGAGAACAGAATCGAAGTAAAATTTCCGAAAACTTATAATTACACTTTTTACGCGGGCGAAGCCGCGGGCGGAAGCTAGTTATAGATAAACTTTTAAAAGTACGGAGTGACATGTTATTATTTAGTAATAAAAAATAGATTCCAGTATCCCATTGAAACGGAGCTACAATATGGGCCTGTTAAAATGACTGATTGTTAATATTGCCTGCACTTTTTGCTAATAATATTGCCATTAAGTGGTTACGCATTATAAACGTCAACTGCCTACGTTATTTATAATATATCAGTGTAGTTTTATAGACCTTGCGATCGTGTATTGATTTTAATACTTTGCACAAAATTACGAGCGCTGTATTGATCATGATTTATTAATTTGAATTGGTAATTTTAAGCAGCGTTGTTGTTGTAACTAACTAGGTTTTTTGAACAGAAACTTCTTAAGAATCTTTGTGATTTGAAACTCCATGAAACGAAAAAGCGACACTAAAAAGAGACAAATATATTCGGATTCAGCATGCGAGAGAATGAGATAGAAATGATAGAATACAAAAATGCAGCCGCTGCATCGATTTCGGAAAGTTTTTGCATTCTTTCAAATGTCATTCTTACACCATTTTAGACATGCATAGTAGGTATGCATAAAGGCATAGCATAATCAAGGCTAAAATTTTCCCACTTCTGGTACATAGTCCTCATTTGTGAGAGGATGTGTGCCGTAATCCACCACGCGGACCCTATGCGGGTTAGTGGATGTCACATGTTTTCGAAGTTTTGGTTCTAGGACAGGTTTTGGTTTCCTCATGATGTTTCCTTCACCATTTTGAGAGCAGTGGTGATGAAATAATTTACACAAAGTAAAGCGCCTACCTGGGTGTGATCCCGCAACCCACAACTTGTAAGTTGCTGCTCTCCCACTGGGCTACCACTACTCTTGCAGGTATTCTGTTGAGACAAGTCCGCCACACACACTCCTGAAAGCCAGAATCAACTGTGGTGACCACCAGAAAAACGACGAGGCAATGAAGCTCGGCGAGTCCTGGAGAAACAATGAAACTGTCGGACGAGTACGAAAAATATAATTTCCACTTCCCTCTTTATCAAGCAGGAGACAGAACAAGTTAGGCCAAGCTAGGCCTCTCCGGGCTTGCGGACAGCGAGTAATGGATAGCTCGCCGTTTGATAAGGACTATACCCGAGTCGACGGCGCGTAGTGTTCCACGCGCACCTCAAAGAGATGTCAGCAGTAACTGACGGGTTCCACTAGGGTCGATGCCTGCCTGGGTCGCGGATAAATTTGAAAGAGAGGAACTAAATGAACAAGGGTGGGTTTTATTCAGCAAAAGTCTGACACGCTCACGCTATCCCGCTCAACCCAGAGTGAGAGAAGTTATTTGATGAATTCCTACCTAAAAAAAAACCTAGGCCTCTTGTTGGTATGCATACCTGACGCGATTTCACTTTTGTAGAAACATAGTTGAAGTTCCGTTACCCTTAGGGCCGATTTCACCAATTCTAAACGCGTTTCAGCGAGCTTAAACGCGTTTAGCCGCTGTCATAAAGCTGAAGAATTTGTTTGTTTGTTTTCTAATCTCAAGAACTACTGGATCGAATTGAAAAAATATTTTTGAGTTGAATAGTCCATTTATCGAGGAGGGCTATAGGCTGTACAACATCCTGCTGCGACCAACAGGAGCAGAGCATCAATGAAAATGTGGCAAAATGGGAAAAAAAAACCGTTTGAGAGCTTCAGTTGCGTGTGCTGCGTAAACGCAAAAATTATGTATGACGGAATTGTTCTCCTTTGAAAGTTCTAAAAAAAAGTCCGAGACAGCATATGTCTATCTTGTATGGTTAACGCACTATAATCTTTTTATGGTTTTAATTTTTTACGCTGAGCATAGTTCAGTAAAACTTAGTTTATAGAGCGAATGGTGAAATAGGCCCTTAGTTAGCTTACTTATCGTCATGGTTCTCACCACAGGTCTCCACCTGATTCAAAACAAAGAGCTTTTTCCTGAGTGAACCTAATCGTTACGTTTTCGCTAATTGTTCCGGCATATACTCAGTGTGTGTGACCCCGACAAACCAATTAACAGTATAACAACACTTGTTAGATTTTTCCAATATGACATTGATAGCGTTACAATGAACATAGTTAATGATATTATTTTGTGTACTCGTATTTTTTTTAGATTATTCTAAGGGAACATTTTCCCGGGATAAAAAGCATCCTAAGCCCTATTCTAGGACATAGTCTACCCGTGTGCCAAATCTCATAGCCCAGAGTTTGGAAGTTCATGGTGTAATACCCTCATGTCACGGAAAGCAAGTTAAAAACCGTTGATCTTGTGCCTAATCTCTACCAGGCCCATTGGCTGCAGTCTCGACATTGATAGCGATCGGTCATTACGTGATCATTAATTGTTACAAGCAGTATAAATAATAATTAAAATTTTAAAAAAATATATCAGTTTTCATGAAAAATAGTGCTTGCAAGTTAAAATTTAGAGAGAAATATGTACAGAGATGGCGTAATTTTTAACTTGCAAGCACTATTTTTCATGAAAACTGATCAACTGATCTGCTGGTCTCTGTACATATTTCAATAAAATCAATTATTTTTCCGACGTAGCGACCGATCGTTAGGACATAGCGATCGCTATCAATGTCGAGACTGCAGGGCCTGGTCATATTGGATTGCCAACCCATTGGACTATAACAGTGCACCTGTGTTTGCACACACTCGTGCTCTATAAATATATCTCCCGCTTCGATGGCTTAGCTTAGTTTGGCTGGCATGACCAAAATTGGAAAAGGAGGACTATGTTCTAAGTTTGACGGCGATGTCGTTCTGTGTGCGTGTCTATCTGTGGCATCGTAGCTCCCAAATAGAGGAACCAATTTATTTGCGCTTTATTTTACCGATAACAGAAGCTAGTCAATCTGCCTAACCTTTTCCCAACTATCTTGGGGTCGGCTTCCAGTCTAACCGGATGCAGTTGAATACCAGTATTTTACATGGAGTGACTGCCTATCTGACCTCCACAACCCAGTTACTGGGTAATACTGGTAAGACTGGTTGTCAGACTTTCGGGCTTCTGACGACCCGTAACGACTGTCAAAGATCCACGATTGACAGCCGGAACCAACGGCTTAACATGCTTGCCGAGGCAAGGAGGAGACTCGGTATGTAAAGATGATCACCCATCCATGGACCAACCCCGGCAAGCGTAGCTTAACCTGATATATCGACCCGTGCGGCTGTTATTACTTTAGCCACGAGCTCCTCGCTATCAGAAGCAAGTATTAAATACAGGGTGTAACGGAAAGGTGTGGTCATATTTTAAGAACTGCATCTGCCCATCAATATGAAAAACTTTCTTCAAGAAACCCTGAGCAAATTCTAAAATAAAAAAATTCGCCCATACAAATATTGATCAGCTGATGATCACTTTGTACGGAAAGTTCAATTATTTTTTTGGCAATTTTCTTTATTTTCTTTGAGAAAGTTGTTCATATCCATGGGCAGGACCGGTTCTTAAAATATGACCACACCTTTCTGTTACACCCTGTATAACTTAAATCACCTATAATTATTATGAACCAGTATGTTTTGTATAGTTTATTTAACTACCTGCTTACGTTAAGATTACACCTAGTTAAACATCATGAAAGTTTTAATTAAGGACATAGGTAAGTACCTATTCTTGTCACCTAATTAAGCTGCGTGTCGTTTTTTTTAGTTTAATGAACAAAAAATGATAAAAAATTAAAGGGACTGTTAGAAAAACAGTACCTACTGCGCAATGTTTTTTACGCATTCTTATTCGAACGGAAACTAATTTGATTATGTGTGCCTAATTTTATTAGACTAATTTTATACGTGACCAAAGATTATTTTAAGAATTTCTTAGTTTATAATTTTATAAAATAGTACCCTTTTATTTAGAAGAAAATTATGAAAAGCTCCAATCCAACCACCACTAATTTCTTAGTTTATAATTTTATTAAATAGTATACCCTTTTATTTAGAAGAAAATTATGAAAAGCTTCAATCCAACCACCACTCCAATCTAACTGTATCCATCATCTTTAACAATCTGAAAATCCTTCAAAGAAAAAGAGAACTTAATTTGATTTCGAAACGAAAGTACGAGACTAATATTGTACAGATTTTTTTTTTTTGGGGATGGGAAATCATCCTATGACTTCTTCCGCTCTAGGGTGGAGCGGAAGGGCGTGTCAGACTCTTACTGACTAAAACCAACCCCTGTTCCTTCCTGCCCTGAATGCCCAGGGGCGAGGTAACTCTTTCGAATTTATCCTCCACCCCCGGGCAGGCATCGGCCACGACGGGCCCCGTCGTGTTTGCTGACAACTCTTTGAGGCGCACGTGGAACACTACGCGCCGTCGACTCTCGGCCCTGGTGCTGATCGGGCGGCGAGTTACTCACTACTCGCCGTCCGCAGGCCCGGGTAATGTTGTACAGATGCTTTCTATATACACAGGAACTTAAGGCGCAGTTATACGACATATAATGGTTTTTAATTAAACATCACGTCTAAACGACTAGTCTTATTTCTTTGAAAAAAATATATATTACTCTAGACAATTACCGTCGTAATTTGTTAGGTGAATATTTAAAATTATATTTTTATAACATAGTGTAATTAATTTGTAAAGTTATGTCAACGCGGATAAAATATTGAGAATCACGCAAAAACTATAAAGCGTATTTTTGCTTTCATAAAATAAAATTTCACCATTTTAAAGATTATTTATATTTTAGTATACGTTTTTTAGTATAATACCTGTTGTTTTATGTATTATAAATAAATAATGCGTCTAATTTCGGACAACGCTCCTTGATAGGCGAGTCCTATTACTGGGTGGACGTACGACGCGTTACGTGAGCTCAGCACAGAACACGCAAGCTAACCACTCAAGGTCATTGGTAGTTATAATAGCGTCTTAATAGCGCCTTAAGGTGAAATGTAGGAAATTCAAATTTAGTCACGTTTTTTGCAATTTGCAGGTCAGTGTCAGGTTTTATGTTGATCAAAATATGATTCGCGACCATAGCAAGCATGTATTTATAGAAATATAATCATTAGAATCATCAATACAACTCTCTAAGTGAGAATTGTTGTCCAATGTCATAATTTCATGAAATAGTCATTCCATACTGCAATATGAACTAAGAAGGTTGTATAGATGATTTGAATTTCGTGGGTTACCCTGGCGCTTCCCCCTTAATACAATTATTTTATAATTTTGGCGCTTCTGATAAAGTTGCCTGCAAGATTTCGTCGCCTGCGGTAAGCATCATCATCATTATTTCAGCCAAAAGACGTCCACTGCTGAACATAGGCCTCCCCCATGTGCCAAGCGGTACCTAAGCATAAAATTTTATAATAGGACCTAATAGGACTACAAAATTATGTCATTTCATGCCATGACACTGTGCTCCACATGGAGAGCTGTTACTGTCAATCTGTGGAACAACTCATGACCTTGACTGTCAGAGTGACAGGCACGGGTTACGGTCTCAATTACAACGACATGACCACATTATTCACCTCGTTGTGACAAACATAATTTATTTTTGTACAATTATTTTAGTCGCGTGCGACCTCTACCGAAAATAGGCTCTATTGTATTTAAAAATACCACCTACTGTACAGGAACTAATTGAATAGATAATAATTTTCTGTAGTTTAAGATAAAATAAATCACTTTTTTTTTTATTTGTCGTGTTTTTTCAGCAAACTCTTTCATTTGGTACCCATATCATGGGAATGCATAAAAAATAACTAGTCCGCCATCTTTGGAAGTCCGCCATATTGGATTCAGAATGACGTCACTTAGCAAACCATGCATTACCATCCAAACTAAACATGTACGAAAAATTTCAGCTTAATCAGAAATCGGGAAGTGGATCAAATTTAACTTCTAAGATTTGTTTACACAGTTACAAGTTCAGCTAAAAAAAAAACTAATATAATTATGTATAAGTGTGTTTAAAACAATTGCCACTCTTTTCTCAATTTTCTTGGCTAAGACTGGAAGTCAATTCCAGTCTAATCGGATGCAGCTGAGTACCAATATTTTACTCAGAGTGAATGCCAAACTGACCTTCACTGTTTGACCCACATACTATCTAACCTACTATAAATCTGACAAAACGGATGTCAGATATTCTGGTTTCTATCTACCAGTAACGACTGTTGAAGATGTACACATGATAGCCTGGGCCAACAGCTTAACATGATTTCCGAGGCTCGGAGGAGTATGAGTATGTAATGCATGGGTACCCCATCCACGGACCAACCTCGGCAAGCGTTGCTTAACCTCGAAGATTGACCCATGTGGCAGTTTTTAGAAAGCCACGAGCTACTTTCACACACCTAATTTACAGAACATACTTATATAATGGTAGATACATATCGAACTAGTGAAAGTTTGGATGGATGTTTGTTACTCAATCACGACAGAACGGCTGAACAGATCTGGATGAAATTTGGCACAGAGATACTTGTATCAGTGTGCTCCATCCAGGAAGTTCCCAAATAAATCCATCATTACCTTTTTCTTGCCCTGGTCAGTTCATTACTATGTGTCGCCAATATTCTTCGCAAAAATTTACATTCCCGCAATGGTCCTTCGAAAGCCGCATGTACTTATACATCCATAATTTTGATCCGGCTCGAAGGACCAAAATTATGGGTGTGAAATGGGATGCGTTCGGAAATATGATAGCAAATTCATATTAGTAAAACTTGCGCGAGTAATACTCGTATATTATATATAGGCTGCAATAACACATGGTATAATTATTAGTGGGGGAAGTACTAATTCAACGTGGGTGAAGCCGCTGGCAGAAGCTAGTGTTTTTATAAAACTAATCAAAACGTGATATAATAGAGCTGATAAAATTAACGATTTTCAGAAATTAATTACTTATTGTTAATTTATTTAACCGTAGCTTAGTGATTGTATTTTTATTAAATCTACGCTATTTATCTGACTAGAGTCACACGACTGGAAATATTTTAAAACACACTTTATGATAATAAAATTATGTTTTATTTTATTGTTCGTAAGCTGGTGACATTTATTCTGTTACATACATAAGGCCTTAATTATTAAAAAAATAATCTTCTGGCATATTCTAAATTCAACATTTTCTACCCGGAAGTGGGATAGGTGCGGGTAGTAAAGTACTGTGACGATTGTAGACACAGCCTTATATTAGCGGGTGTGCACCGGCCATAACTGGCAGGTTGGAATATTGTAGAAGTAAAAAACCGTTTGAAGATTAGAATTTTTATATTTTGTATTTGTATTGTATTTTGTAAATGATAGGCTTGACGGATGTGTCAGTTAGAGTTAGAAGTGAGCCCGTCCAAGTGGGATATGTGTTTTCCCTATTATTTCAATATAGTTAATTGAAGTCGCCCTCAGCAGTTTAACTTATCCGCCCGTAGACAGATCCCTTCTATATAGTCCTCTCGCACCGAGTCAACGAGTCGCCGAGCTACGCGACGTCCCCGGGATTTCGAAGTGCCTCCAAGGAGCCCGGCAGCTCACAAGAGAGCTTGGGATCCTACAGCACCTACTGACCAATCATTTGAAGGAAGGCTTTGTGTATTCGCTCATTCAGTTGACATCGATTTGATAGGCACTATGCAGTACATTGCTGCTTTGACGTATAGGAAAACAAAAATGTACATCGATTATAATAGGCACCACCTATTATAATCGATGTCCACCGAGAAAAGCAGCAATGTACTGCAGTGCCTGTCAAATTGATTTCAACTGAATTAGCGAATACACCTTTTTTTTTTTGGGGGGTTGGGAAATCATCCAATGACATCTTCCTCTCTAGGTGGAGCGGGAGATCGTGTCTGACTCTTACTGACTAAAACCCACTCCTGTTCCTTCCTTGCCTGAGTGCCCAGGGGAGCGGTAACTCTATTACGAATTTATCCGCTACCCCTGGGCATGCAGGCACCGACCATGATGGGCCCTGTCAGTGGTGGCTGACAATCATCTCTTTGTTCAAATGTCTTATAATCTTATTAGAATAACATTTCGAGTTATTTTGATTTGTTCACTACACAACAGCTGTAGGTAATTTGAAAACATCTTACAGAGCCTTTAAACTTCGATTAGTTGACCCGGCCAATTTAAAAAAAAAAAAATTGTATCATAGGCTCGCGTTTGCTAATTCTGTAAATTCATGATCTTACGGATAGACTAAAGTGTATTAAAAATTAAATGATCTTTGTAAACAATAAGTGTTTAGAGTACCAGGCTATAAACTAGAATTGCTACCTTCCGTATTTTGCGTAAGATATTTTATGTCCTGATTATTGTTTTCTCTATTAATATTTCACTCTTTATCGGCAATAACTTCTTTGTTATTAGATATTTTAAATGAGAACTAAGCTACCGATATACAGGCAAATGAATAACATTTATAATATTATTGTATAAAAACGAAGCTAGAAAACTATTGGAAATTATAAAGCTAAACTCACCTTTCAATTTTTTTTAATAAAACGTCCTTCAAAAAGTCTCACTTCACAAAATCGTGAACGTTTGTTTGTAATAACTTAAATTAATTAACTCTGCAGTACCTGCTTATAGTCCTATTCAATATTATTTAACACACATTTTCGTAAATGAAATTAAATATAAGTAACTTTTAATTTAAATTAAACTTTAATTTGTTTTGTTTTTTCTAGTTCCCGCCAATTTTGCACTTTTAAAACCACAGATCAAATAGAACTTACACTTTCAGCCAGAGTTCTTTTTTTTTCAAAACATTTAAATTTTATTTTGTATTCAGCCAGCTATTGTTTCGCTTTCCGTAACCACATAGGTGACTGGACTGCTTTAACCGTGTGTCCGAACCACAAGATAATAGGTGCCTAACTAAGTAAATGGAGCTAGAGAGCCTGTGCAGCTGTTCGAAGGATTTGGCGCGTTTTCGTTGTAACCATAGAAATTTATAAAATCTATGGTTGTAAAAGACTTGTTTGGCGTAGTTGATATATTTTTTTTTAGACAAAGTTTGATTAAAATTCGTAGAAGTAAGTAGCGTCCGTAAAAAAAATAGGCAGTCATAAAGTATGTAAATAAAATACGCTAAATTTTCTGCGAAATGATTTTTTGTTTAATTGTATTTTTTCTTTTTCTTTTCAAAGTCACCAAAGTACCAGTAATTTTGGATACTGAACAGAAACAATAATCCATCTTCCTTTTTTTTATTCATACCGTATCGCCGCGCCGTAACGAACCGTAACTCGTAAGTCTATCATTATGACAGTGGAAACACGCATATTTTCCATAAGCAATTTGCAATACAGAATAATAACACCAAGTAGGTATAAGTATCTAAACTATACATACGGTACTTATAGCAACGGTAGTCTAGTGACAAATCTACCGACGTTTATGACTTAGCACAGTGCTCAAGTTTTAAATGACTTGGATCAAGTACCACTGGTACATTTTATGGTATTTCCTTGTATGTGCCACCGGAAAATTGAAAACACCGTGAGCTTAAAAAATCAGTTTAAATTGTAAACTTTTTATTTTTATCGAATTTAGATGAGATTTATTATAGGTATTTAAAAATCGAGCTTTTTTTTACTGTTTATAAGCACGCGTTTGACCACTATCTCACCTGATGGTCAGTGATGATGTGGTCGAAGATGGAGCACGCTTGCCTAGAAGCAACCTATTTACTCGTGACTTAAAGACTGCCAGGTTGTAGCTATCAGGAAACACAGACTCAGGCAGAGAATTCCACTCCCTAGCTGTACGCACAACTAACCGGTGACATCTGCAAATCGTGGTTGAAGCTATTATACACATTCTGAAAATTACGGAAGAATTAAGATTTAGCTCTATGAGCATGGCCGACCATTTTGCTGTTCGGTATTTGCTGTTTGCCTTTATAGCTGTCAAGAAGTCAATCAAGTCGGCCTTTCACAGACCACTGTTGGACATATAGGCCTCTGCCAAGCTGCCCTATCTTCTTCTTCTTCGCCACGGCAACAGCATTCACTGACGCAGCCATAAGGTACATGTACAGGCAATAGGACATAACGCCGGTCCATCATCCAGTCTATCCCAGCCACTTTTTGAAGGTTGTTGGTTCACCTAAGTGGGTGGGCGTGCCCAGAAGAGTCTGCCGACCATCAACAGTGGTTAACGGTCGGCAGACTCTTCTGGAACATTCAAACCCACTGGTTTGCGGATTTGAATGTTCCATTCATAAAAAGTGGGTTTGAAAAGAAAACAAATCAACCATACATTATAATTATTATCACATTTATTCATTTAAAAATAGTCTTTAAACGTAACAACCATTACGCCTATTTACTTAGGTATTTGTTAGATAAAATTACTGTCAAAAATTAAAATATTATATTTATTTCAACGAGTATTTATGTCGCATAAACTGGTTTATCTAACATCTATTCTATGTATACTAGTAGTACTTATAATGAAATCTTATACCTAGTCATTAATTTCTGTATACATATAAGCAGTATTTTGACAAAAACTGCCTATATACAAGGTATAACGGAATGGTGTGGTCATATTTTAAGAACTGCATCTGCCCATCGATATGAACAACTTTCTTCAAGAAAACCTGAGGAATTTCTCAAAAACTTTTTTTACTTCCCATACAAATAAGGATCAGCTGATGATAACTTTGTATGGAAAGTTCATTTTTTTTTTGGGAATATTCTGTTTTTTCTTAGAGAAAGTTGTTCATATCCATGGCCAGAACCGGTTCCTAAAATATGACCACACCTTTCCGTTACACCCTGTATATATACAAGGTGGAGACGAAAATACAACAATAAATAAACCTGAAATCGTGATTATTTTTGTCAAAAAAAGTACATTTTACGAGTTAAGCAAGCAAATGTATGGGGCAGTGTTTTTTTTTTCAGGAATTATGCTAAATAATGATGTCAGGGTTGGTCCCATCGCCCGCCCCTGGTTCAGGCCATGGTACGGGGCGAGAGGGAATGGGATACCGTCTCCTCCTTCTGCGAAGCAGTAATGCTCGCGAAGGTGGAGGCGGGTAGTGTGAGGCTCAACGGAGTGGCCCTCACACCCACGGCCGCTACCACCGCAGGAGAAGCACTGTGCGTAGGACGTCGAGAGACGATCTCCGGCCACCGTAGACCCGGGCCTGCGAGCAGTGGGTAGCTCGCCGTCCGATCAGGACCAGGCCAGTGAGTCGACGGCGCGTAGTGTTTCACGCGCGTCAAAGAGATGATTGTCAGCCACCACTGACAGGGCCCATCGTGGCCGGTGCCTGCGTGCCTAGGGGTAGCGGATAAATTCTTAACAGAGTTACCGCACCCCTGGGCACTCAGGCAGGGAAGGAACAGGGGTGGGTTTTAGTCAGTAAGAGTCTGAAACCCTCCCCTTCCACCCAGAGCGGGAGATGTCATTGGATGATGTCCCACCACCCAAAAGAAAAACAAAAAATGGGTTAATCCCATAGTAAAAGTGGTTCATAATGATGAGGATTGCTTGAGTTTTCATTTTATTGTTGTTTTGTTGTGTTCACCTTATATAACAATATTTGAAGCTCACTCGTCTTACATTGTCTTCTTTTCTTACAAATACAACCCTAAATAATACTTACATTATTTCCCTCAGCAAAGTTTTACAGAGAAAGCTGTTACCATGCTTTGAAGAACAAAATCGGAACGTATTTACAATGCCTTCAAATCAAACATTTGCTACAAATGTTTTCTAGGCGCTGGAGTTTAAATTCATTATTTTATTGGATACTAGCTGACCCGATAGTCGTCGTTCTGTCAAAAGCACCATTCCTAGGATTGACAGTTAATTCCCATATTGACAGGAAGGAACAGTTTGAATATATTAAAATAATGTGTGTTTTTACGGTTTTCCATGCAATTTTTCAATTTTTTCTCTTCATATGAACCTTCCTGAGACTTCAACGAATAGTTTTAAAAAAAGTTTATTCAAATTGATCCAACCATTTTTAGGGTTCCGTACCCAAAGGGTAAAATGAGACCCTATTCCTAAGACTCCGCTGTCTGTCACCAGGCTGTATCTCATGAACCGTGATAGTTAGACAGTTGAAATTTTCACAGGTGATGTATTTCTGTTGCCGCTATAACAACAAATACTAGAAAACAGAATAAAAAAATATTTAAGTGGGGCTCTCATACAACAGACATGATTTTTTATGCCGTTTTTATAGATAATGGTACAGAACCCTTCGTGCGCGAGTCCGACTCGCACTTGGCCGGTTTTTGAGTTTTGCACTTAGCAACACATTAAGCCATTCATTTTTGTCTATACAGGGTGTAACGGAAAGGTGTGGTCATATTTTAAGAACTGCATCTGCCCATCGATATGAAAAACTTTCTTCAAGAAAACCCGTTTAATCCTGTGCCCTAATGGTAACCTTGATTTAAATATCTAGCTGTCGTCACTTCAATAGTCATTCGTTGGCCTCAGGTGGGCCGCAGACACAACTTAGTCAAATAGTAGTAGTACTCCAATGAACCACAAAGCGATTGCGGAGCTACTTCCTAAATAATGCTTGACCTCTTGTATATATATATATATATATACGCTACCTTTTTTTTTGTACTTTAAAGACATTTCCGAAGCAAATGCTGACGCTGTCAACGTGGCTGAATTTTGGTCAAAACCATTGAGGTAATATGTACTGTCAAAACACATTTAATTTTGGAATCATTGATACGACGAAGCAGACCCTACCTTGGCAAAAGAATTGGCACTTCACCATCACAACACGAAATAATCTCTATTTCAAAGAACTAAACGATCTAAGTCATCAGATCACTCTACAATTTGGAAAGCAATATTATCACAGCCTTTACTACTATTACGAATATAACTCAAGTCCTTCTTCTTATTCTGGAGTTTCCTCTGAATCTTGTGCTGCTGGTACTCCACTATGAAGTAGCAAGTCACTCCTGTGATCATCATGCCGAAGACCAGGTAGGTCTTCGCGCTGGTCCGAAGATATGGAGACAGAACGTAGGCAATGATGTAGCCTACTGACTCCCATAGTCTGAAGTTCGAGAAGGCTGCTTCTTCTCTGCCGGGGAAGAGGATGCCGTAGTAAGCTGGAACGAGAAAATATGATTGTAAAATTATATCGAAATTAGATAAGGATTGAAGAAGAAATCTCATTAGGGTTTGCTTTGCAACTTAAACGAGGTTATTATCTAGAATAATGATACTATAAGAAAACAAACTAATTACACAGTTGCATTACTTTCTGTACAACATGCAGTGCAAATAACATAAGCTCTGAATAACGGTTGATAGACCGCAGGTTCAAATGTGCGTTAAGGGCCAGATTCAGCCGGTATGACTTTGGACTGCCCCTTTAAAGTGAAAGCTCCAAGTTAGCCCCGAAGTTCAAGTATCAGGTTGTATGTTGGTCAAAATATGATTCACGGCCGTAGCAAGTACGTATTTACAGAACTGTAATCATTAAAATCATCAATACAAGTCTCTCAGTTAGAATTAATGCCAAATCTCATGATTTCATGAAATACTACATTTTACATTAATTCTAACTGAAAGAGTTGTATTAATGAGTTTAATGACTATAACTCTGTAAATACGTACTTGAGAGTAACTACGTACTGTAAATACATACTTGCGACCGACGGATACCCCTTAAATTAAAGGGGAAAATCTATAATTTTGGAGATGAGAATGTTGAGATGGATGTGTGCAGTAACGAGAATGGATAAAGTGAGAAATGAGTACATTAGAGGTAGTTTAAAAGTGGCGCCAGTCACAGAAAAGTTGAAAGGGCACTTATCTTGGTATGGTCATGTGAAGAGGAGGGATCAAACACATGTATCTAACTAAAAGAGTTATGAATATAAATGTGGATGGATGGAGAGGGAGAGGGAGGCCAAAGAAAAGATGGATTGATTTGATGAGGAGAGATATGAAAGAAAAGGGAGTTAGTGACAGCGTGACGGCTGACAGGACAGAATGGAAGAAAAAAACGTGTTGCGCCGACCCCAAGTAACATGGGATAAGGGCAGGAAGATGATGAAATACGTACTTGAGAGAGGCCGAAGCTGCTAGGCTAGTATCGTCAGAAAGCTATGTCTTTAATGAGGATACTATTTGATTCGAGACTTTTTGGACGCATCGTCACTATCAGCCTTGGCGAAAATACGTGAGTAAAATACTAATAACTTTATTGCCAACGACTTACCATTGATTTGCACAATCCATATGGAATCACAGAGGCCCCACAGTATGGCTATGATGTACAGCACATAGCCTTCTCCAGCGTGAGGTCGCCACGTCAGGACTGCGCTGAATAACGCCGCATGCACTATGGTTGCACCGCAGATCAGAGGTATACGGCCAGTCAACTGAAAAATTATTATAAGAAAATGGAAGACGATATCCGAGAAAGATTTTGTATCTATTTGTTACACCCTATCTACTAAACCATTTTATAAAAAGCTTTTAAATTAAACTCAAAAATTCTTGTCTGTGCGGTTGACCGTTGAAAGTCCCTCTATCTAGAGCTTATCCTGAATATTGATTTAGGTCATGCTTATCATAAAAATGCATTGTCATCAGAACTAAACCAACATGCAAAAATTCAACTCCGTAAGATGACAGGAAGTGGTTCTAATTAGGCTTTCAAACATTGCAATTAAAAATAAAATAAAATAAAAGCTTTAAAAAAAAACTGGCCAATTGCGTGTCAGGACACACGCAGTGTAGGGTTCCGTAGTCACCCGTTATAACATGCGGACTTAGAAGGGGGCTTTATGTTTATTACTGTGAACGTATTGAGTTCCAGGTTTTACAATAACGTTTAAATTATATAATATAACTATAGTTTTATTTTTCCAAAATACAGGTTTACGATACGTTTAAATATTAAATATAGTTTCTTATAACTTCACCTAAGTATTTATTTTAAGGACTTTGTGTTTTGTATGAAATTTTTCATACAAAACACTTCAATTTTATAAGTTGGGCAACTATTAGGTACTCTTACTCTAACAGAGCTAACTTAGCCGTAATAGTTTTCTTTCAAAGTTCCTTATATACTTCCAACACGCTTTTGTTTTTCAGATTTCAAGCCAACAGTCTAGCTGGTTTAGTGGAGGACGCTCGACTCAATCAAAAATATCACTTTTAAGTTTAATATTTCGCAAACGAATCACTGAATCGAAAAATAGTCTTGACAACACTATGTATAGTAAACAGTTAGTTACAAGCTTCAAGAAGTACCTTTCTATTTAATAGTTAAATACTTAGGAAACTGGATTTCTGGGATATAAACAAAGGTATAACTTAGAGTACTGAAGATCACGGACCCTCATTCTTATGTGCCAAGAAGAGGCATTTTAGGTTGGTCCAGTTTTAGTTATTTTTAACGTATCCACGTTTCTACAATACGGGTTCCGCCAACTTTTAATTTTCGTTACCTTAGCCAAATACCCGGTGAGGATGCATCCAATAGCGTCGGACAGCCCATACGTCATCATGACAAAGCCTACCGATCCGGTACCAACTGCGCACGACACGAACGCCTGCAAATATAACACAGCAAATTGTATGATTGTGTTCAACCTTTAGCTTTGTGTACTTGATTAGCTGCTGCGATTTCTTGCTCAACGAGAGTCCTATCATGACATGAAAGAGGATTTTTAATTATTCATTTTTTATTTATTTATTAAACACTTTATGCACATACAAGTACAGAGGCGGACTTAATGCCTTAGGCATTTTCTACCAGTCAACCTTTGGGTGAGGCAGAGACAAATAGTGGTAGATGCCATATAAAAAAAACAAAAAACAGGGCGATCTTTATTAAAATGTAAAGATACATATATACATATATAAACTACAAATAAAATATATACTCATATGAATAAACTTAATACAGAAATATACATAACCAACAACATAGGTACAAATAGATGATTGGAAAAAGAATTAGCGCTGTGAGGATACTACTGCCAACTTTTTACAAATGTGCTCGCGAACTTTAATTTTGAAGGTTAATCGGTTAGTTAGCATCCTGATTTCTTGGGGGAGCGCATTCCACAGAGAGATAGACTGGACGAAGAAAGAACAGTGAAGAAAGTCAGTACGATGATTGGGACATAGAAGATTTTATTATACGAGTATAACATAGCATCATGCCTTGGGTTAACATTTTACCAGTTATGTTTAAGTTCAAAAGGACCTTAGCCTTTAGACTCTGGAGTCCTACCGAGAATATTCTTACGGAAAATCCTTATAACACTTCGGTATCTCAATCTGGTAATCAAATCCAGAATATGCTTAGCAGTAACGCTTGAGACCACTATATATTTCAATGGCTTTCAAAACGGTCTAGTTTTAATTCGTTAAAAGCGACTAAACCATAATACTGACTACACAATATTAAGCAAATACTAACTATGCAAGCAAGTAGCTTACCGCAGTAAAATCAGCTCCAAAGAAAGCCTGTTGCAGTCCAATAAAGATGTTGATGAGGACTAGCAGCAGCTGCGTGGGCTCTATCAGCAGCTTTAGGGTCACTGCCAGGAGGGCCATGCCTGACGTACCGCTGCCGGAACCCGAGCGACCTGAGTCGTATCTGTGACGAGATTTTGAATGATAATGACATGTGCAAAATGCGAAATAAACACAAAATTCTGGCTAACGGTTTACAGGTAATTTCTTAACCGAATAAAAAAGACGGTAATGCGATCCATTTTTACCTTCAAAATGTTATATTTGCAACATTTTAAGGTGGTATATATACCTTTTCATAGAATCCACTCCAACGGCAACAATGAGAGCTGCTCCAGCCATACACGCGAGGTAAATGCCTGGAAATAAAGAAAAACTAAATAAATTATTTCAAAAATATATTTACAGATATAGACAAACTATTAAATTACAAAGTAATAAAAACCGAATAAAACAACAAATTTAAGATTTGTGTAAAGTCACAACTAAGAGAAAAGAAAAAAGTGGAACAATAGAAGTCGTCTCATTGGACGCAGATTACGTTCTTTAATTGATGTTTGGCAAAATTGTAAGGATTCCAGTAGGTACCGTAAAAATGTTGAATGTTCTTATGATTTCAATACTGAATTTGCATTACAATTACTACACGTTTTGGTTTTAATAACCATGTATATTGTACTATCGTAAAAATATTCGTTACCTACAGTGTTTTCATGTTGTTTGTTATGGTTACAGAGAAAATTGAGTTTAATTTCTCGCTGGATAAGACTGATTTTATTTTTGACTATAGAAGAACCTCGAGGTTTTCAGTAGTTATACGCTTACTGATGTCACGAAACAATTTACTTTGTTAAGCACCACTAACAGTAAATGCTATTAAATAATTAGATACAGTTCACTGACGGAGACTTTTTATTTAGTAGTTGGTTCTAGAACATAAGAAAGATGTAATGTAAAATACTTACAAATATCATCCACTTTTTAATTAAAATCATAGCAATCGCTACACGTCGTATGTTCCAGCTTTTACCGTAAGTACCAGAAAATGTGTTTGTTTAAAAACGTTCAGAAATCCAAACCTTATTTACCTGAGATCATCTGTATCTTCTCTGGCGGCTGAGTTGGCAAGGCTTCCCCAGCGTCAGCACTGGGCAGGAAGTTGGCTCCACACAAGATAGGAATCATCGTCTCGTTCACAGACGTCACCGCTGCTACGTTGTTGCCTGATGACAACACTGAAAATAATAGAAGGTCGTTTAGTGTGAGTTGATTAAATATTTAAAATTCAACATGAATTAATTTAGGTATCCCAATTTATTAGGAGTCGCCGCCACATGCCTACTTCTTCCATACTTCTCTCTGTTAGTTATATTCTGAATAGTCACACACTTTCTAGATCTAGGCATATCTCCTTTCACATAATCCATCCATCGTTTCGATATTATTTAGAAAATTATTAAGTTGATTTAGAATAAGTACATAAGTTAAAAGAACCTGTGTGGCTTCTGGTCCTTGTCTTTCTTACTCATCATGAACTAAGACATCCTCATACACTAAGCTGTGTCTTTCAAGCTGATTCAACATCGGTTAACGTCATGTTGATCACGATGACCACTTCCCAATCTACGAGTATCTCTACTCTACGAGAAATCGAGTGTGTAGCTGCAGTAGTTTACTATTAGATATTAAGCTTTAATTTGAAACGGCGCACATTGGTGCAAGGGCGGAAAAAAGTCCTTTGTTTCGACTTTGATTAAAATGTCTACAATTTGGTAAACACACCCTAGAATGTTAGTAGAAACAAGTCCTAAAAATAATACGAGTAAATAATTATACAGTATTTAATTAAATGATGCCAAAGTAGGGTGATCGAGATTTAAGAAATTTCGTGCACAAAATATTGTTATTTCATGTCTGAATAGAACCCAAATACTATAATATTAAACTTCTATTTTAAGCTTAATCATACGTCTATTGTGTGCAGTAATTAAATACGTAAACGTATGTTATGATATAATGAGTAATTACTTGGTATTATATTTTTAATGAAGAAGGTCATTTGAAACCTTTTGTTTTCAATTATGAGATCATAACTAATCTCCGTTATCGACCGATGCGTAATAATAATAATATACTTCAGGAGATGAATTAGACCCTATAGATTAACAATACATCAGTTTTGGCTGCGGTAACCTGCGGTCTTGGAAATACCAGGTCATTTTAACTAATGACGCTCTGTAATTAAGAAAAAGTGCATTATATTAATAAGTGTTTCTAATGAGGGTAATTAACACGTCGAGTAAGTATAAATAGCATTGAACGATAGTTTTAACTTCACTTACAATTATGTCTTTTAATAAAAGAAAACGTTATTTACGTATCAGGATAATATGATAATAATATTTATAAAATTATTTTATATTTCTCTTTGTATACTGGTACATGCATTATGCAACGTCATTTCATTTAAAAATAATATTTTGCGCATGCTCGTACGACCTGAACCACAGTGCGGCGCGGGGCGCTTGCGCGGCGAAATTCCCGTGCGCGCGGGGGGACGTAGGTGGTATGTATATGTAAACAGAGCCGGCTAGACGCGCCAGTGGCAAACAGGCAATCTATAATAAAATGACAGATTTTGAAAGAGAAAACGCGATGTCAAATCTGAAAAAAATAAATGTAGCATCCACTGGTACATTTATTTTCTTCATACTTGACATCGCGTTTCCTCTTTCAGAATCTGTTATTATATTTTTCGTTTCTACTTCTACGTTGGTCATGCTACGCATACAGATTGCCTGTTAGTGACCATGCTGCATGCTTTTTACAATATGATTAGTTCAAGGGTTTACTTACCAAGTGAAGAGATGAGGTTTCCCCAAACTTGGTTCATTTGGAAGATCATGAAGAACAGTCCGAGGAAACGAGTCAGAAGCGCCTCGGCTGATATCTTTGATATCTTGCTGTGTGCTTCTGATACCTGTAAAAATAATAAGAGCAGATTTTTCAAAGCTGGCTAGTCCGAAAAGAATAGTTTAAACAGGGTGTAAGGGGAACGCTTCCAAGGTTGTATATAAAGCCAGAACGTAGATTATATACAACCTTGTAATTGCAAACCAGATACCAGTGATCTTTCGCTTTATTTCGACGTCATGTGGACGTGGGGTCGTTAGCCGCTTGGTTGTCGGAGATAGGGCGCGCACTTTGCAGCTGATATTTTACGAATATTACATTGCATGATAAAGTTTTAAAGAAAAAAGTGTCTTTAACTGCAAATAACGGTTTCATTTAACTGTTCTCATAGCATAGTGTACGCAAAATGCAAAACAATTTTTTTTTCCGATTTTTTTATGGTGTCGTATCAGCCTTATCACCTGTCTCCGTTTTCGGGAGCGTTTACCTTACACCCTGTATATAGTCACCGATAAAGATAGTCGCTCTAGTACTGTAGTACTGTAGACTTTGACGAGGCCCGCCAGGGCCAACACCTCCCAGGGTCGTAGGAGTGTTTGAAAGAGTCACCACGGCCCTTGGCACATGTAATTGAAGAAACACGGGTGGGTTTTAGTCAGTTAGAGTCTGACACACCCTCCCGCTCCACCCATAGCGAAAGAAGAAGAATAAAATACTTGAGTGACTCTATAGAGTGTTGACGCAGAAGAAATTTTGAGGCTACTTGTACATGGACCACTTCATAGACAAAGCAGTGAGAATGTTTAATGCCAAGGAATTGTTTCAAGTAGTAGGTATAATCAATCCGGCCTTCGGTTTTCGATGGTTCGGCTTTTGGCAAGATCAATAGTAGAAATTCGCATATATGATTGATGGCTTCGGGGATCTGACGTTCATGTCCATTCAATACTAAAGTTCATAAATCATCTGCCCCTCCTTCTTAGGGTTCCGTACCCCAAGGGTCCAAACGGAGACATATTGCTGTTACTCACGTTTCCATCTGTCTGTCTGTCCGTCTGTATGGTGACTGACAAAGATTTACCAACAGTTTAACGTGCTTTTCGACGGTTTAACATATTAACCCATCCACAGATCAACCTCGGCAAGCTTCGCTTTACCCTGATGATCTACCCGTACGGCTGTTATTATTTAGCCACGAGCTCCTCTATACTAGAGTTCACAAATAAAATGGGTAATCAACTTACCACAGACAGGTACGTGCACTTGGCGACCCAGAGCGGACCCCCACCGAGTCCCACTATAAGCCCCGCGGGGATCATGGTGTAGAAGGTAGGGTACAGCTGCGCCGCTATGTACGGCATGTACGTGATGAACGAGAGGGATATGGCCCATTTTGTGCCTAGCCATCTGAAAAGAAAAAAACTAGGTTACAGACGTCTGCACTCAAAGTTTTGCGTGAAATCCATAATCCATAATCACGAATGATCTGTCATTGCTAAGCAAAACGTCGTGATGTCTTCTTAACTTTTTTATCGCCAGGCAGACAATCACTTTTATGAGGATTCCACTTCACAGTCATTCTTGAGCCCGAAGTTGATGAAACTTGCCATAGTCATCATTTTAGCCAAAAACGTTCACTGCTTGACCCGCCTCAATGAACCACTACAACGTCCATTCGTGCTATGGTCCAACTTGAAGTTGCTTTTTATTACCACGTCTAGAAAAGCAGTTGCCACCTCCTGATATACCTGTGGCTGTGTACCTGAAAAGTAACTTATTGGTCAAGTCTAATTAAGTTGGCACAACTTACCTTATAACAACAACAGGCAGGAATATGTTGGAGATGATGAGACCAGCGTACACTGCAGCCAGAGACGCAGTGCCCAATCCAGCCTCCGCATTGATGGAGCTCTGAAGATTAGCAGCACCCTGCAAACACAATTTGTAAATCGCATTTGTTTTTATTACATCCAGTGCGTGTTGCCAGTGATGACATGGCACTGAAACGTGGTCGCTCACAATGGGCCTCATCAGAAGGCTTAAAGTCACCCAAAGAGCAATGCTCGGCGTTTCCTTGCATGATCGAATCAGGAATGAAGATATCTGCACGAGAACCAAGGTTACCGACATAGCCAGAAGAATGGCCAAACTGAAATGGCAGTGGACAGGGGATAGTGCTCGCAGAACATAGATGCTAGATGGGGCCAAAAGATTCTGGAGTGATGATCAAGGTGAACTGATGACCTGGTGATGGTCGCGGGATCCGATGGATGCGAGACCAGAGGAGCGTCGTTGTCGTGACACTTGGAGGAGGCCTATCACCAACAGTGGACTTTTTTCGGGTTAAATGATGATGGTGATGAAATTTGTGCTGGATAAAACTTCGTTTTAAACTTTTTGTATCAATAGAAGACCCAGAGAGGGCAATCTCGCGGACTGGCAAATCTTTTTTAAACGACTTCAAAATGAGAAGGTTCTCTGCTCGACTGTATGTTTTGATTTTTTTTTTTAAATAATGTTTGCATGTATAGACACGAAGACGTCTCGGGCTTATGCTAAAATTTATATGGCTGATTCAGCCCTGATTCGGCTTAGTTGCAACTCATCCCTAGTCCCAACTCGCTCGCATTTTTATACGCCTATTAGCTGCAAGGGTACTGTTTGTACCCTTTTGTTTGTGTGTGTGTGTTTGTGGGTGCAGTTTGTGTTTATCACGTATAAATTTTGCTCATGATCTTTTTACTGCAATAGGTTAAATTATTGTATACACATACTGATTTTTAGCAGAATTTTAATTATTGTACAAACTGTGATTTCTTAGACTATAGTTTAAGTTATTTTATATACAGACTGTGATTTTTTAACAGAAAGCTTTAATTATTGTAAATACTGTGATTTCTTAGACGATAGTGTAATTTTTTTTTATTTACGTACTGATTTTGAGTAGAGAGTTTTAATTATTGTGCAAACCGTGATTTCTTAGGCCAAACTTTAAATTATTTTATATACAGACTGTGATTTTTTAGTAGAGAGGTTAACATATATGTCGCCGCGAGAGCGTCTGGCTGCTAAGGTAACAATCATTACTAATTACTTTTAACTAATATTCGAGATTTAAAGTTAGTTTAGTTAATTCTGCTCTCTTTGGGATACATTTTCAACTATGACACTGAGTGTTGGTTCCTATTTTGATTCAGCGCCATCTATTGGTGTCTTGTTGGAATCAAACATTTAATCAGTTGCTTTATCGTACACTGCAGGGCATCAAATCCACTTAGAGTTCAGGAATGTAAAATCTATTGTAAAAACTGTGATTTGAGATGACTGAATAAAAATAAACAAACCATACAAGCACTTTTCTTACAATCTAGCTATACATGTAGGTAGATATATACGGACTGGGTGAGTTGGGAATAGGGATGAGTTGCAACGAAGCCGCGGATTCTTGGTGAGCGTTTGAACAGCAACGGGCGTATTACGGCTAAAATGATGGCGACGAAGTAATAAAGATCAATTGTTACCGGCCTATCAGTTACGATTAAGATTCCTCATCCAACAAGAGCTCAGTCTTTAACGGAGCCATCATAAAAACTAAAACCAATTAAATGTCTTAACACCATCAGAACAAAAAAAAAATTACACCTAAATAAAGACGACCGCAAAGGTCACCACAGATGGAAGCGTTTTATAAAAAGTTCCTTACTATAAAGTTATTCAAGGCTTGAAAAACCTATTGAGCCGATTGAGCCATAACTCGATCTTCACACTTCCGTAATGACTTAAGGGTCCCATCATTATCATTAACTTTTGGTTGTATCACGATTTGTTGTAAAACACACATACGAGTAACATTACGCCTATGTTTTGAAGGGTAGGCTGAGCTGTACCTACAGTATCTACTAGATGTAACGGAAAGGTGTGGTCAAATTGAAAAAACTGCTTCTACTCATTCAACAACTTTCTTCAAGAAAATCATAGTCAATTCCTAAAAAGATATTTATACCTCCAGTGGCGTACCTAGGTGACCATGGGTCCTGGGGCAAAAAAAACTGGGGCCCCTAAACTGTTTAGGTTTTATCGACATACTCGTATCATATACATATTTTAGAAATGCAAAACTACTTCATAATAAATAATCATAATTAGGTATCATCAGCCCTTTATCGTACACTGCAGTCCACTTAGAATTCAGGAATATATACTTGGAACTTTATAAATCTTACAGGCAGGGGAATACAAATTCAACACGGACAGTATGCCGAATACATGAGGTGATTTTTTTTTTACTTGTAGTAGTATTTTTATATATATGATTTTTTGATTTACTGCTTTCTAAAAGGATTTGGAGTGGCAGCACAGCACAAACAACGGAAATAATACAGGGGCATTCCCCGCAAGGGACAGTCAAAACTTGTCGAGCATTTCTCTGTATTTCTTTAAATGAGTAAAGCCATGATTGAAGTAGTGCTGCAACTTATTTTATTTTGATTCCGAGGGTGGGAGAATTTTTCGCTAGTTCAATAAGAGGTTTGTTAATTAGGTTTTGGGGGCCCACCGAGCTTAGGGGTCCCGAGGTACTGACCCGCCTAGCCCTTCGGTAGCTACGCCATTGTGTAACTTCCATACTAATTAAAATGATCTCGCTTTTTTTTCTGGTTATTTCTTCTGTTTATCTATTTGTCTGGTTATACTTAATAAGAGGATGTCGTTCATTTCCATGGACATAACTAGTATTTAAAATATGACCACCCATTCCCGTTACACCCTGTATAGGTCACCTACTTTTCATCAGTTATGTTCCGAGAATCGAACCCAGGACGTCAAGCTCACACAGTAACACTTCCGACCACAAGACCAATCAATGTCACTTGAGTGAACATCACCTACAATAATGCTAACTGTCATCTTAAGGTAAATCGGGTGGCCTTTTGTGCCAGAAACACATAGGAAAGGAAAACTTCTTCATTTTCCTTACCATATCATAATTATGACGCTTGGGGAAATCGTTCTTTGAAACCCAATACTCAATTAGTTGCGCATTAATAAGTAAATAATTTTGTACTGGCTTTACGATATCCTAAGTTTTGCTACCATCGGTCGGTATAATAAATAAGCAATCCGCACTACTTAGGTCCAGGTATCGAACCCACGTTTACCACAACCAAAAAAAAAAAAAAAGGTAGGCCTACAAGTCCTACAGCTGTCAACCGTCGAATCCGACTCGGCTGGGCGGCGTTCGGGAAGTTGCGTGGTATCTTCTCGTCTCACATGTCTCAAGACACAGACACAGTGTCTCAAGGCGAGTCTATGACCAGTGCACCTTTCGGTTCCATAAGTCATCACTGGCGATGACTTATGCAACCGAAACGTGGTCGCTCACAATGGGCCTCATCAGAAGGTTTAAAGTCACCCAAAGGCCAATGGAGAGTCGCCATGCTCTGAGTTTCCTTGCGTGATAGAATCAGGAATGATGATGTCAGCAAGAAAACTAAGGTTACCAACATAGCCCGAAGAATCGCCAAACTGAAGTGGCAGTGGGCAGGGCTCATTGCTCGCAGAACAGATGGTCGATGGGGGCGAAAAGTTCTGGGGTGTTTAAGGGCCTACCTCCGCATAAGTGGCGCCCTCATTGAATAAAAAATCATATCTTAGCATAGAAAATAAAGATTAAAGAATCCTATGTTGCGTTTGTTACAAAGAGGATAAGGTATTTTTACGTTGTTAAAATAGAACTCAAAATGTTTGGTATCCAAAGTAGTAGGCAAAAGTACCAAAAACGGTCGTTTTGATCTTTAAAAAAAAAAACATATTTACGGTCGAATTGAGAACCTCCTCCTTTTTTTGTCGTCGGTTAAAAAGTGCTGATGATTTCGAAAACATTATATTTGGGACCACCTCTGAAGACCCCTCCTACCAAACAAAAAAGAATCATCAAAATCGATTCACAAATGGCGGTGATATCGCGTAACAAACATACAAAAATAAAAAACATAAGTACAGACAAATTCTCCTCTTTTTTGAAGTCGGTTAGAAATATTATAACTGTGTTTAAGTAAAAAAACATTTTGTTTTGAGTTTATTGCTTGTTTATATATGATATCTCGTATCATCTCATATAGTCTCGACATTGATAGCGATCGCTACGACCTAACGATCGGTCGCTACGTCGGAAAAATCATTGTTTTTCTTGAAATATGTACAGAGACGGCGTAAATTTTAACTTGCAAGCACTATTTTTCATGAAAACTGATATTTTTTTAAATTTTAATTATTATTATTACCGCTTGTATCAATTAAAAAGGACGTAGCGATCGGTAAATCGGTCGGAAAAATAATTGATTTTCTGGAAATATGTACGGAGACAGCGTAATATTTAACTTGCAAGCACTATTTTTCATGAAAACTGATCAACTGATCTGCTGGTCTCTGTACTTACATATTTCAAGAAAATCAATTATTGTTCCGACCGATTTACCGATCGTTAGGACATAGCGATCGCTATCAATGTCGAGACTGCTGGCCCAGGATACTACTACAATATAGGGGGAGGATCAGTCGCTAAAAAAGTAATGTTGCAAGTTCAGCAGTTCAAGTTCGCTCAAGTTCGACTTCGTTCAAGCTCAAGTTGCTGTCAATGTCGGAGACGGCGTAATATTTAACTTGCAAGCACTATTTTTCATGAAAACTGATCAACTGATCTGCTGATCTCTGTACATATTTCAAGAAAATCAATTATTTTTCCGACCGATTTACCGATCGTTAGGACATAGCGATCGCTATTAATGTCGAGACTGCAGGCCCAGGATACTACTACAATATAGGGGGAGGATCAGTCGCTAAAAAAGTAATGTTGCAAGTTCAGCAGTTCAAGTTCGCTCAAGTTCGACTTCGTTCAAGCTCAAGTTCGACTTCGCTCAAGTTCAACTTCGTTCAGGTTCAAGTTCGACTTCGCTCAAGTTCGACTTCGTACAAGTTCGAGTTCGACTTTGTTCAAGTTCGACTTCGTTCAAGTTCAAGTTCGACATCGGTCGAGATCGACTTCGTTCAAGTTCAAGTTCCACTTTGTTCAAGTACTAGTTCGACTTCGTTCAAGTTCAAGTACGACTTCGTTCAAGTACAAGTTCGACTTCACTCAAGTTCGACTTCGTTCAAGTTCAAGTTCGACTTAGCTCAAGTACAAGTTCGACTTCGTTCAAGTTCGACTTCGTACAAGTTCAAGTTCGACTTCGTTCAAGTTCAAGGTCGACTGTGATCAAGTTCGACTTCGCGCAAGTTCGACGTTGTTCAAGTTCAAGTTCGACTTAGTTCAAGTTCAAGTTCGACTTTGCTCAAGTTCGACTTCGCTCAAGTTCGACTACGCTCAAGTTCGACTTCGTTCCAGTTCAAGTTCGACTTCGTTCAAGTTCAAGTTAGACTTCGTTCAAGTTCAAGTTTGACTTCGTTCAAGTTCAAGTTCATGTTTTAGTTCTAGTTCAAGTTATGTGAAAGTTGAGTTCCACGGATTCCATAATCTCTCCTCGCTTTACACACCAAAGTCCATCCTGATGGCGCTACTGAAGGTTTCTGTTACCTTCAGTAGCTTCATCAGTTGCAAGTTGTTGGGGGCAAGTGTTTGTGTGTTTGTTTGTTGTGTGTGTGTTTGTGTGTGTGTGTGTATTATAAAAAATTATAATACATTTTCTGAACCAGACAATTTTTTTCTAAATAATTTAGTCGTTTCTGGCAATCGCCGACCGCTGCCGCGGCACCGCTCGCAACGCTCGCTCGGCTCGTACGTATGTCACAGTTCTAACATAACCTAACCCAACCACTTTTTTTAAAAAATTAACCTAATCTAACTATGTAGTTCGGTTCCGAGTAGTCTACTTAAAATAAAAGATAGTCGTTTCTGTAGGGGATCACAGTTCTAACCTAACCTTACCTGACCATTTTACTGAAGCAATCAAAGCCACTACAAATTAATCCACTAGCCACTAAAACCAATATTTATTTGCTAAAAGGAAAATCTAAACCACCACATCTGGTGGAAAATTTACTGAGTTGGCAACACTGAATTAATCTGACAACACTTGTAAAATGGCGTCGTTTCACGTTTAGTTTCACTTATCGACAACAGTCGATAAATTATTCTAAGTGGAATAAATTTAAAATCAGTGAAATATATGTAATTTAATTAAATATGCCTAAAAACTATCTAAATCACTAGATATACATATTTATTTCATCATTATTATGGAGTAAAACATTTTAGTGCCTTGAACTTTCTCAAGTATATCTATAGTAGTCTATGCTATTACGTAAAACGAAACGTCCAATGACGAGAAATAACGTCAAAAGTGTCATAATATTGTTGAATTTTTATGATTTTTTTTTGTATTTCTCGTAAACCATTAATTTCCGTGCAAAAAGAACTTCACGTAGAAGCTTCTAATAATATTATCTTTCTGTGAAAAAAATATGGACTCGAAACTCCACGTCACATCATCTAAAGCTTAGCCGAAGTATAACTTCTTACGTGCGTACAAAAACACACGCACACTTTTTTTTTCTGAACAATTATTTTGATTCTATTTATCTTTATTTTTCTAACAAAGTAGGTATAGATTTCTACTTCCGGGTAAAGGATTGTAATTTTTTCCCCGTTTTTAGGGTTCCGTACCTCAAAAGGTAAAAGGAACCCTTATAGTATCACTTTGTTGTGCGTCGGTCCATCTGTCCTTTTGACCCTTGTTCTCAGGATCGCGTGAAGATATCACGTTGAATCAAAATCAAATACATACTTACTTAGGTCTGCAGTCCCTTGGAGCTATGAAAAACTCAAGCTTCTAAGTTGTTTTTTTATTGTTCATACGCACACGTTTGACCGCTCTCTCTAAGTTAACGCAATCAAAAGATACAGTCGGTAATGCCACATATTGCCGCATATTTTGACATTTGCAAGGGAACCAAAACCCGTTGACCTACAATCATGAAATTTAGTAAGAAGCAAAGTCATAGAACACAAGTTAAGCGGAAAAACTGAAAACCGTAAGTTTTTAATTACATCACAAAAAAATATTCCCCTCCCTTTACATCGAATTCTGGTCCAAATTTTAAACTGAGGCGACCGTATTATGTGGGGTATCGTATAAAAAGGCTTCATTAGCACAAACTATAACAGATTTTTTAAAAATCAAAAAATCGAAGACATTTGAGATCCACCAACCCGCACTGGGCCTGCGTGGTAGATTAAGGCCCATTCCCTCTCGCAAAGATAAGGCTCGTGTCCCAACAGTGGGAACATTAAAAGACATTATGTATGTATAACAGATTTTTAATTATTATTTTGACCTCTAATTTTCGATTTATGATGAAAAATACTATTTTTCAAAGCGAGAAATGCGGCCGCTTATGTCGCATGTGGCCACATAATTTTTATTATTTTTATTTTGGATATTTAACTTATTTGCTGTTGGTAAACTGACCGGGAACTATGTTGATGTATGGAGACAACAGTTTTCCAACGGAAAAGTTAAGGTTGTTCGAGATTCGATTCCCATGATGTACGAACTATTTACTTATCTACAACCGTAACCGTGTACGGAACCCTCGAGTCGAACTCGCACTTGGCCTGTTTTTTTTCCCTATTGGATTGAATCACAATTGACGACGAGGAAACTAGATAAATATCCAAATACGGTTTTAGTTTGTATCTTCACAAGAAATCATCGAACCGTCAACACTGCTAAAGGAAAATCTTTTTTACAAAAATCAACCGACTTCCAAAAAAGAAAATACACTAAAAATTAAAAAATAACTTTATTTTCGGAAGTCGGTGTTTGCATTTTATTTCTTCGTTTTTGACACCGACTTCCGAAATCAAAGTTATTTTTTAATTTTTAGTGTATTTTCTTTTTTGGTAGTCGGTTGTTTTTTTTCTAAAAAGTTTTTTATTTTTCACTTTTTATCATATACCCCAGAACTAAAAACCCCAATAAAATGGAACGTGGCATTTAAACATACTCGTAATTGGAGAAAACCAAAACGTCATCGAGGTATATGTATTTTTCGTTTTTGCTCAGTTTTTCAAAAGCGCTGTAGCAATTTCGATAAAATACGGGACCACCTCGGGAGTATATTCTTTCGGATAAATAAAATATATATGTATACATTAAAATATATATAATAAATTAACACCCGGATACTCACTTTAGCAAGGTGCGTAATCTACTTTTCTTTCAACTAACAATCTACCTACCGTGATAAAATATACCTACTCAAAATAAAAACTCAATTTAATGAAAAATATTTATCCCGCGACTTTTGCGGCAAAAGGTTTTTAAAAATTTCATTTGCAGCTGTTTTTATACTCTCTGGAGTTGAATTCATATCGCTATCGCTGTTTATTTCCACTTTTTTGACGTGACAACGTCTTATAAATTGGTTTGCCGGGTGACACTTCAAGAAACTGCGTTACGCTCCGCTCACGTTATGCGCTCACAATGAGGGCGAGTGAGAGGCACGCGTCCCTTCCACTCGGGCATGGTTAGCCCGCCTAAGAGCGAGAGAGACAGACATAAAAAGTGAAAGGCACGCGTCCCTTCCACTCGAGCACAGTTAGCCCGCCTAAGAGCGAGAGAGACAGAGCGAGAGAGAGAGAGTGAGAGAGATAGGCATACACACCGGTTCATGTCTTGATAAATGTTTTAAATTGTTACTATTATTTCATCCTTCTTCCTACTATACGAATGAATATTCACATTAAAATTATTTTACCACTCAAAGTCGTTGTCACGTAAAACTTTCGCCCGTATACCGACTTTACAGGCAACCAATTTTTTTTTTTTAACTTTAGCTAAGTATGCAGTATCAAAGTTTTACAATGGTACAAAATGCGCGCCATTTGTTTGTTTTAGTTCACCAAGTCGGTTTTATTCAGCCGATTTTTATTTTCAGCCAGTATCTTTTTGATCTAATGCATACATTTTATATCAAATTTAATGAGAGACATTAAGATTTATTCTTCGTTGGGCCCACTGAGTATTGTCCCACATAGAAAAAAAAAGGGTCGTCCCAAACAATATGCTTCCTTCTTCACAAAATACAATTTTAATTATTTTGTTGCCGCTTCGTCCTATTTTTAACCGACTTCCAAAAAGAGGAGGTTCTCAATTCGTCTGTATGTTTTTTTTTTTTGTATGTATGTTACCCGATTTCTCCGTCAGTTGAGAACCAATTTTCAAAATTCTTTTTTCATCTGAAAGAATATACTCCCGAGGTGGTCCCATATAAATTTTATCGAAATTGCTTCAGCGCTTTTTGAGAAACTGAACAAAAACGGAAAATACGTGTACCTCGATGACGTTTTGGTGTTCTCCAAATGTTTAAATTCCACGTTCCATTATATTAGGGTTTTTAGTTCTGGGGTATAACAACTAAAAAGTGAAAAATAAAAAACTTTTTTACAAAAAAAACAACCGACTTCCAAAAAAAAATACACTAAAAATGTATAAATAACTTTAATTTCGGAAGTCGGTGTCAAATAACGATAAAGTAAAAATACAAACACCGACTTCCGAAATTAAAGTTATTTATACATTTTTAGTGTATTTTTTTTTTGGAAGTCGGTTGTTTTATATTCCTTCTACGGCCCATTTTTGGAACGAAGTTCCTTATCGCGCGTTGTGAAAGGGGGCTAGACGGAAAAAATTCTTACGAAAAGTTGTCACGACACTAATGAGGCTGTCCATCCAAAAAGATTGTGTTGGAAAAACAATCTAATAAAAACTTCTTGTATTTTTGCTATAGTAAGCTATTGTAAGCTGTGCGGCGTCGCATGTTTCTCTGTCTGTCTCTCTCTCTTATAGAAAGCAAGCCAGATATTTTCATTTCTATTTCGCATTTGATCTGAGCTGAGCTGAGCTGAGCTGAGCTGAGCTGAGCTGAGCTGAGCTGAGATGAGCTAAGCTGAGCTTAGCTGATCTGAGCTGAGCTGAGCTGCGATGAGATGAGATGAGATGAAATGAGATGAGATGAGATGATGAAGTATAACTTCTTAAGTGCGTGCGTGTGTACGTAGTTAATAATAAAAAAAATATTATAAATTTAAAAAAATAAAATTATATTACAATTCCTACACTAATTAATCAAAAGGAACTTCGTTCCATCCGGGTGTCCCTTGACACCTCTCAAGTTTTTTTTTTTTTGTATATGCCAAACTTACTTTTTGTACTATCAGCAAAAAAGGGTTACATATTATTAAATATTTAACATCAATGAACGATATGAATGGTATCCGTAAAATATGTCACGTGCAAAGATTGTTACTTCCATTTCTCTCAAGCTCTTTGGAAAAGAGCCAAAGACTTGAAATTAAATAAAAAGAGAATGTTTAAGAAGCATATTTCTCTGTGTTCATCATTAGCTTTGCTTCCGTTAGAACTCAAATGTGATGGCTGGCTATACATTATGGATGATTGTCCCAGAACAGACAATAACAATACATTTGATGACTATTTTGTGTCAGCTTGGCTTAATATTGAATATTTCAATGGAAAGTGAGATTTTTATGGTGACATACAGAATATATAACCCAGTAGAAGGTGGTAATGTCAGCTTAAATAGAACATTTTCTGGAAAGCTGAACATGATTAGTTTTTTGAATACAATTAAAAATGACGCTCAATCTCGAGTGTTAAGTCAAGGTAGACCACAACGTAAAGATTATGTTATATATGACAAAATCATTAATGATTCAATAGCAGCAATGTTAAATGGTTCTATTTCCTTTGGACATTTTCTGGAAAAAAATACGCCCATTTGTATTTTAATTGTAGTGAGTTAGACGTAATTTTTACCTAGTTATTTGTTTTTATTTAATTATATCTCTTAGTTTACTCTACTTTTCGTTAGTACTTATTGCTGAAATCAATTTTAAATCGTGCATGGCGTTATTGAAATTTTAAAAATTATAACAATGATTGTTTTTTTTTAAACTTTAGTTTTCATACTCTCATTTAATATTTGATCGGTATTTTTTCAGTAATTAAAATTATCATGTTCTAAATATTATTTATTATAGATCTGACTGTTCTAAAGTCGATTTATACATAAATGTTTAGTATTGTTTTATTGTTGAATTATACTTTCAAAAATTTCAAATAAATACTTTTGTTTTTTGGTTGACTGTACTTTTAAAGTACTTGTAATTTGGGACGAAGCACAACTTCAATAGTGATATGGGACAAACTATTTTTTTTTTGGAATGTGGGACAAAACTTTAGGACGAACGATGAATAAATCGACATTAGATTAGACACGAGAAAATAAAAAACAGTGCATTAATGAAAAACTATGCAACCATGAGATTTCATATAACATTTCTGCACTGTTTTGGTTCTAAGCAAAAAATACGTCCTTTGTTTCGGTTTTGTAATGATTAATGATAACATTACTACATAGTTGAAAGAAAACAATTTAACTGCTATCCTACTCCCTACTAATATTATAAATGCGAAAGTTTGGATGGATCTTTGTTACTCAATCACACCAGAACGGCTATAGTACAAAGGCTTTAACCTATAGTAAGGCAGTACTAATTCCACGTGGGTAAAGCCGGTGGCACAAGCTAGTTTTCTATATGGACAAGCCAAAGGTTTCATAAACCTAATAAACTTACACTATAGGCTGTGAATTGCACCATGAACGCCAGGCTGATGACCACCACATTCTTCATGATCCTCCATGTTTCAGTCGGCTTCAGATTCTCCACCCCGGACTTTTCATCAGACGTCATTTTTGAGCACTCTCACTAGTATATATAATATATATATATATATAACCACTTAACTTTTCACAATTAACTATCCAATAATTAAGAATAAAAATAAACTAATTATTTTACCCTATCATTTTTTTTATTTACCTCTTAAAAACACTTGTTTTTCTTAAATAAAAACACGTCACTGAAATCTCTGTCAATTTGCGCCTGAAACAATGAGAAATGAGCATAAAAATCTTGTTGTAAAATATAAAAATACTGATAACGACAGTTAACAAAACAACATATTTTGTTGTCAACAATAATAATGTAAAAATAAATAAAAAATCATATTAACTGACTTTGCAAAAAAATCATGCAGTTCGGTTTAATTTAATCTTAATGTCATAACGATTATTTGTTGTTCCTAATTTGGAATACAACTACCTAAGTTATATTTGATTGTACACAATTAAATTTTCATCAATTTACAATCATAATTTTGTTTATTAAGTTTTTCGATAAAACACAGAAACTTGCTACCAAGACACGCTACCGTTCATAAGACCCGCTAGCTATATACTGAAACGGCGCTTGCGCATCATAATATTATATCTGTAACATCCTCGGCCTTGGTATTAAGAAGCATATTTTTTTATTAGATTTTAACTGAAAATCCGGTTGAGATAAGAAGATAAGTAGGTACTGTAGGTATGTGTATCAAAAACCTATTCAATGTGGGATTAACCATAACCCACTGATTTAACCGAAACCTATTGTTTGAAGTAACTGCGGTTGAGGCCATGAAGTCGGTGGTGGCGATCCCTGTAGCGATTTGTTGAAAAACTTTGTTTGTTTTGTGTTAACTGTCTCGATCAATTTAGTGTATTTTTTACTTAATAATGACACTATTCAATGACTCTGTTTTTTTATTTGAGGAACTAAAATGTAATAATCACGTAGAGCACATTCTCTAAAGTCACGTACGACAAAACTGTATTTATAAGTAGGTACTGTTACTACTGTTCATTTGTTCTATTCAATTATTATGCAGAACTAGGACTTACAATTTAAGAGCCGGGTAGGTAAGCACGTCTGTGGTAACACTGGATTGAGCTAGACTACCGTGGTACGCAGTTTCAAAGAGTGGCTAGCATTATACTAGTTTGGTTACCACTGCCGTGCGGTCTACTAACCAGTCATCTAGTGCTTACTCTCAGGCTGTGGCTTCCCAACGTGCACAAACCCTCGGAACTGTGAGGTCGCTTCGAGAAGCCAATGATGCGCCCAGGAAGCTGTTGTTGTGCTTCTAAAAAGGGCGAAGCTGGGCTGGCTATGTTAACCAGGACCTCGCATCCGGACTTGTGTGTGTGAATTTATGTTAATGTTATTTTAAATTATTTGTGTTTATGTGCTTTATTTAATTTTAATGTGTTATGTTTTGTATTGTTTCAATATGTCTGACTTTTTATTTAATAATAATATAATAAAACTATTAACTCTCTGTACGTGTTGGTTTAAACTGTAAGTGCAGAGAGTGATTGTTACATAATAAATAAATAATAAACAGAGGTCGGAATTAGGTAGAGTTGATATTAATATGGATCTTCCCGGAATTTCTAATGGACAATCCCGTATAGCCAACAATATTACAAATAAATAATAATAAAAACCTCTATTGTTTTCTTTTGTTCTCACAAGCTATGTTCTGTGAACTACAAATGTGGCAACATTGCGCGTGTGCGCATTAGAATTTTGCAACTTCGGACATCCGATGTCGTTGATGTAAATTTGATAAACGTCGCGCGTGCAGTGGTTTAAATTGTGTAAAAGTAAATAGCTTTTTTATTCAATAAATGACGGGATTTTTCTGCTCTTTAAAATTAATTTCGGGATTTGACGCATATCCACTTAATTCTTTCGCTGTATGAAATCAGTGTAAGTACATAAATAACTTTACCTAATTCCGACCTCTGATAATAAATTACAATCCACCTCTCCCGCTAAAATCGTGGCCCTCTTAACAATTAGTTTAAAGTTTATCGCTCGATAACATCAAACATGCACCGGCAACTATTGTAATTCTATTACGAAGTCAATCAAAACATTTTTTTCCCTCACCACCGTTTGCACGATGTGAACTATGTTATAACATTTTTTTTTGTTATGACTACAATTAACTGGGCATTTTAGAATGAATCTACATAGTAGCTGACGTCATAATCAGTGTCTGTTTGTTAGTTATCAATTAATACAATCTGTTAATCCCCAATAATATACAATATCATCTTCGTCTTATCAAGTTATAGGTAAAACAAACAGGTAATCTTCAGTTTTGCGGTTTTGTAGCGTAAGAGATTTGGTTTCAGTTCTACTGTAGTATTCCTGATTTCCTATCAACATTACTTACTTTTTCTATATCGAAGGATATTCGATGGTCTAAAATGTCACTTGCAAGTTTTAACCTGTGAAGCCCCGCAACAACTGCCTTGCTGATGCTGAATTTCTGAAACTTGATCATGTCTCAAATTAAAAGTCTCTTCAATCAAGGCTGTTGAATGTTTTCAATACCTATCTTCTTTCTTTCTGAAACGCATCAGAATAAGTGAGATCATGTCAGTGTCACAAAATGAGGAAACTACGTCATGAAAAGAGGAAATTATCTGTGAAAAATTCAGTTTATAGGTCAACTAGCGACCCGCCCCAGCTTGGCACGAAACCTTCCTCATGAATCATTCCGTCTAATGGTGAAAACCGCATGAAAATCCGTTTAGTAGCTTTTGAGTTTACCGCGAACAGACAGACAGACGCAGCGATGACTTTGTTTTATAATATGAAGTGATAGTGATTAGATAAAGTAAGTACCTATTTCTTTTAATCGTCAATATGGGCTGCCTGTTAAGAGCTATTACAATTTTATCAACAGCATACGCACACTGAGAATGAAAGTGGCCTAACTCAAAATTCCTACAAATACTGATTTTGCTATAAACTGACCTTAAAAAGCCTGCTCCGAAACCTTGTGGTGAAAGAGCCTGAATTATCAGTAAGAAAGCAACACAAGAGAGAGAGACACATCACAAAGCCGTTAACCACGCATACTGTACGTCTAACAAAGTAGCTGTGAGCAAAAATTATGCTGGGAAACGGCTTTTATTTTTAGGTATGAAAAAAAAAACATTTTTTTTTTATTACGTGTAATGTGTGTGTGTGTGTGTGTGTGTGTGTGTAGTTTCTGTAACTGCAAATGCGTAATTTCGAAAAAAAAAAAACGAAAATTCAGGCAATGTTTGTTTGAAAAAAAGTTTAGTATTAACAGTTGGAATTCATTTTAGTAAAAAAGTAAAAAAAAATTGCGACTTCGACCTTCAATATGGAAAAAATATCTAAATAACGGGTAGGATATGTGGCTTTCGGCTTCGGAAACTGTCTTTTTACACCCGATATTTAAATTTACTCATATCAAAACTGTACATTTAGAAGACTTTCTTCCTGATTTTGCATTTTTTTAAGTTGGGTCGCTTTCATTCTAAAGTTGCTTAAAGTACTACTAAATATTATCAGAACAAAAGATGAGCCAGTCACAATAGAGATCCTGTTATTATCAACCCGCATCTAAAGACAATTGTTGTGACTGCTTGCTTATCTTTATTTTCACACAATTTCCAAGTGTAATTATAGATACAGGAAAAACAATGCCTATACACAATTTAAATGTGATTACCTAATTACTCATCTCCTGCCGTAGAAAATTGCTGGTACGTGAGTTATTTAAGGCGCAGTTACACGACTTTTAATGGTTTTTAATTGAACATCACGTCTAAACGACTAGTCTTATTTCTTTGAAAAAAATATATGTTACTCTAAACAATTTCTGTCGTAATTTGATCTGAGGATATTTGAAATTATATTTTTATAGCATAGTGTAATTAATTTGTAAAGTTACGTCTAACGCGGATAAAAAATTGAGAATCACGCAAAAACTATAAAGCATATTTTTATGAAACCTTCACCATTTTAAAGATCATTTAATTATTTATAATTTAGTTTCAGTCTTTTATTCTAATACCTGTTGTTTTATGTGTAATAAATTAATAATGCGTCTAAATTCGGAGAGCGCTCCTTGATGGGCGAGTCCTATTACTGGGTGGACGTACGACGCGGAGCTCAGCACAGAACACGCAAGCTAACCACTCAAGGTCATTGGCAGTTAATAGCGCCTTAAGATTAATCTCATGAAGAAGGCAAACCAGCACGGCACGTGCATAAAACAATAATTGGTGTTTACAAAAGGATAAGGAAACCATCATCATCATCATCATCAGCCTTATAATATCCCCACTGCTGGGGCACAGGCCTCTTCTCTGTGAGACCGTGGGCTGTAATCTACCACGCGGGCCCAGCGCTGGTTGCTGGATGACACATGTCTTCGATTTTTTGGTTCTAGGACATGCCGGTTTCCTCACGATGTTTTCCTTCACCGTATTGAGAGCAGTGGTGATGAAATAATTTACACAAAGTAAAGCGCCTGCCTGGGTTTGAAGCCACGACCTACAACTTGAAAGTCGCGGCCGTTACCACTGGGCCACCACGGCTCAACACTGGAAGGAAACCATTGATACTAATTCCAAAGTTTGGTTTAAGTTAGAGATACTCGTATATGTATATTTGCTGATAGGTACTTAAAGTAATATGTGCTTAAAGTGTCACGGTGGCACGGAGTCCCCAGGCGTTTAATATATATATATATATATATATATATTTCTGTTAATTTAATTACAACGGTTTAAAACCAATTAAAAGTTAGAATATGTAGAAAAAAAAGTTAGATATATGTAGAAAATACCTACATCCTTCGTTTGTCCTTAGATTATAATAAAAAATACGTACCTGCTAGCACCTCTTCGATAAGGACGGTAAGCATAAGTACCTATACATGTGTGTCAGACATTGGGTATTTACGCTTCTCATTGCCAATAACTTCCTATAATGTTTTTTCAAAAATCTTTGAAATTACTATCGTAATTGCTTAGAACAGTTGACTGTAGGTACAGTAAGTAATTGGTTGTTATTTAATCCCTTAGTTTAGTAATAGCCATAATTAGTAGATCCTAGAGCCCAGACATTACTCATTTTCTAATTTAAAAAAACTTTAAAAAAAAAACAACCGACTTCCAAAAAAAAATACACTAAAAATGAAAAAATTACTTTAATTTCGGAAGTCGGTGTCTGTATTTTATTTCTTCGTTATTTGACACCGACTGCCGAAATTAAAGTTATTTTTATCACTTTTTAGTTGTTATACTCCAGAACTAAAAACACCAAAAACATGGAACGTGGAATTTAAACATACTCGTAATTGGTGAAAACCAAAACGTCATCTATGTATACGTATTTTTCGTTTTTGTTTAGTTTTTCACAAAGCGCTGAAGCAATTTAGATAAATTTTATATCCAGACCACCTCGGGAGTATATTCTTTCGGATAAAAAAAGAATTTTGAAAATTAGTCCACAACTGACAGAGAAATCGGTGGGCATACATAAAAAAATACATATATACAGTCGAACATAGAACCTCCTCCTTTTTCAAAGTCGGTTAAAAATGTGTGGAGTTGAGCTAACAGGTATGCTAACGTTCAAATAAATACTAACACTATTACTATATTCTCAACCCGACACATTTTTTTCATCAGAAAAAATTTAAGTAAATATCTGGCGACTCTTGGATTAATACTCTATTATAAGAAGATTAATACCAATTTAATGTTAATTAGGTATCTTCGAAGTTACTTTTGATGAATTTCCAAAATTGAAGGGGGTATAGTAAAGGGTTAGAGGGTGAAGTATCTCATGAATATGACAACCTTTTATTGCGGGATCAAACCACGAAAACACGAAAAAAATCCGCTGTACCCTAGTTTTTGTCGAAGTAGTTATGCGATTATTTATATTGAACAGCTTTTTTAATTCTTTGTGGATTGATCTCATAGTTCCACCCCTTGAAATGTCACCAGTGGTCAACAGTTACAATTATAAATGTATTCAACCAATACAATGTCAATGTTAGCCCAAATAAATGGAATCATTTGTAGGTTACATTTTAATTAACAAAAACGGGCACATAGATCTTACAACCAGCACCCTTGCTGAGTTATAAAATAACTCTTATAAGGGCCGGTGGTACAAGCCCATACATAATAATGTATACGTATTCATAAATTGCAGAGATATAGTTATAATATTTATAATTTGAATCGTTCAAATCATTCATTTTAATGCCTCATTTAGATCGAGTTATTAGTCAAACATCTTCTTTTATTTATGACGTCAACGCCTGAGTATTTTAAAAATCTAATAATAATTATAATTTATTTTTATTAATGTTTACGGAAGCATTTCCGAAATACACCATCTGACACATCATTAGATTCATCTTATCCTCAGGCTATAATTAAGTTTGTGAGTTTTCCTCGATAATTTCGTAAATTATTTTTAAAAGTCAACCTTACATTGGACATCTTTAGAGTTTTTTCAGGAAGCGCTTGTTAAAAAATGTGCTCGTTTATCAACCGGAGATACTTCCTCTATAGCAACCTTAGACTGGGTTATAACTGCCGTCTTTCCTTACTGGTACAAGGAAAGTGGCATCGCATCACCAATGTGGCTTCAAAGTTCAAACAAAGGCTATTCGTAATATTAATCACACTATCACACTAATATTATAAAGGCGAAAGTTTGTGAGTGTGTATGTTTGTTACTTCTTCACGCTCAAATGGCAGGACTGATTTGGATGAATTTTGGTATGTAGATAGCTTATATCCTGGATTAGCACATACTACTTTTTACACTACTTTTTATCCTGGTCTACGCGGGTGAAACCGCGGGGCGCAGCTAGTATCAAAATAAGGCTTACTTATACCCTGGTAGCCTATAAAGATGCTATCTGCTCTTCATCAATAATTTTTATTGATTCAGTTTCCTTAGATGTATGTAGTCCTATTACGGTCATCTTTTGATAAATGTTGTGTGTCAGCCTTATTTATAAAACTCTCTAACCATATGCTTAGTTTAAATACTAATTAGCGGGTTCTAAGTTCAAATTCTGCTTTGAAAATTTCGAATTAAGAACCTGCTAATCAGTGTTTAAATTAATAGCTATTTTTTTTTAGAAAAAAGGTTCAAAGACTCCATGGATAATTTTAAATTAAGAACCTGCTAATCAGTGTTTACACTAATCACATGGTTATTTTTTTATATACAGGTTGTAACGGAAAGGTGTGGTCATAGTCATGTCATGTCACATGTCTTCGAGTTTTTGGTCTAGGACATGCCGGTTTCCTCACGATGTTTTCCTTCACCGTTTTGAGGTCAGTGGTGATGAAATACATAGACAAAGTGAAGTCTGCTGCGTTTCAACCCATGACCTCTCGTAATCGGGGCACTGGGCACTGGACTGAGTAGTGGTACTCTAAAATGTAGGACCATGACCATCTTCATGCCCTTGCGCCCGGCGCCTGGGTTTCAACCTACGACCTACAACTCGTAAATCGGGGCACTGGGCCGCCACTACTTTAAAATGCAGGACCATGACCATTTTCATGCCCTTGTCAATGTTATTTGGGGTCTGCGCAACTCTTCTCTACTCTTGCCAACTTGTCAATTTTCACTCTATTATTCATTCCCTTACCTTTCATGTCATTCCTCACACAAGCTATCCACGTTTTCTTTGAAAGAAATTATGGACGGATTGCTTAACCATTTATCAACATTTTATATTCATCACTCTTTTGGTTACACGCGGTAAAAATGCAGGAACATTGAACTTAATGAGTAGAAAAGTCATAAAACACACCAAGGAACTTCAACATCATCAATACTGTTATCTAAAACCATGAATCACGAAGACTTTAAACGACTTTTACTTTTTCATTACAGTGAACATTGTTTTGCATCACTTAGATAATAATTTTCAAGACATCAGCTAGCAATTTGTCGACTCCTCACGTGACCAGCGGGCTGGCCTTTTTTTCGGCCAATGCTGGCAGCATGGCAATGCTGATTATTGCCATGCTGCTAGCGTTCTGGGCACTTTTCCCATTGACAGTGATGTGGACGAATTTTTCGATGCCCAATGAGTTTTACGCCTCCACTTTTTATGCCACTTGTACATATTTTATTTATTCTTTATTATCTTTTATATACTTTGTAATTTAAAATAATCCTACTTCACACTAATATTATAAAGGCGAAAGTTTGTGCTTGTGTGTGTTAGTATGTTTGTTACTTCTTCACGCTCAAATGACTGGACTAATATGGATGAAATTTGGTGTGAAGATAACTGATACCCTGGATTAACACATAAGCTACTTCTTATCCCAGTCTACGCGGGTAAAACCGCGGGGCGCAGTTCGTCCTACTAATATTATAAATGTGAAAGTTTGTGAGAATGTATGGATGTTTGTTACTCTTTCACGCAAAAACTACTGAACGAATTTGGATCAAACTTTAAAATATAGCTTATGCATCAGAATAACACATAGACTATAATTTATAATGGGGGGAAGTACTAATACCACGCGGGCGAAGCTGCTGGCAGAAGCTAGTAGGACAATAATAATACAAACACAATTAATAATTAAATGTGTCCAAAAGTAAATCGAGGAAAACTGCAGACTGAAAACTGATTTAAATTCTATGCAATCAATCTGCCTAGCCTATCTTGGGGTCGACTTCCAATCTAACCGGATGCAGCTGAATACCAGTATTTTACATAAAGCGACTCCTTATCTGACATTAAAAACCCGGTTACTGAGTAATACGATACGCCTTGATTAGACTGGATGTCAGACTTTCGGGCTTCCAACGACCCGTGACTGTCAAAGATCCACGATTGACAGCCGGGACCAACGGTTTGCTTTCCGATGCACGGAGGAGTCTCGGTTTGTAAAGATGGTCACCCATCCATGGACCAACCCCGGCAAGCGTAGCTTAACCTGATGGATCGACCCGTGCGACTGTTATTTGAGCCACGAGCTCCTCCTCGCCAATTTAAATTATATGCAGATGTTCAAAAATTGTGGTTGGGGAAGTCGGAAATGAAATACGAATAGCTTTGAACTACATAATTAGGTTTGCATAAGAAGTGGTTTGCCTTATGTCATTAATAGTATTTGTAATTAATTAAAACTAACAATGATAAGATAAGGAAGAAACAAAGGTCCTAATGATGCAGCGGTATAGAGTTTATCTTTGTCGTGAGTTCCATTCCCACAAGATAACACACATTTGATAAAGTAGAGATAGACGAGAGGTGTATTTGAGTTGTTGATTGAGAGGTTAAGAGGTTAGCATATTATAGAAATGGTAAAAGATAAGATGATGCATTGTGTGAGGAGTGATATGAAAAAAAAGGGTCTGTGATGGCGTGACAGTCGACAGGTCAGAATGGAAAAAGGAAACGTGTTGCGCCCTTAGACTGTGAAAGGTAAATCCAGCAATCTGAAGTACCAGAATGAGAAGCCGGCTTGTATCTGTACACGCGAAATAAGCTCATGTAGACAACATGAGAAGCCGATACGTCATCGTTAGGTTCGTCAAGGTCACTCACACATTTTAACGATTCTACTTCATTTAATGTTCAATGACGTTCCGTCTATAACCTTTCATAGTCTTTTTTTTTGTGGGGTTGAAAACCATTCAATGACATCTCCCGCTCTATGGTGGAGCGGGAGGGCGTGTCAGACTCTTACTGACTAAAACCCACCCCTGTTCCTTCCCTGCCCTGAGTGCCCAGGGGCGAGGTAACTCTGTTTCGAATTTATCCTCAACCCCTGGGAAAACCTTTCATAGTCTAAGGTTGCGCCGACCTCAAGTAACATGGGACAAGGAGGAGGATGATGTTGTGCACTCTCATACTTATAAAAATTAACCATGTGATGGTTTTAACGCGTCTTGACGGGCTTGACGCGTTAAACTGATTAGCAAGTTCTTGTTTCAACAGTTTCCACCCGGAAGAAGGTAGATGTGGGTGGTAAAGTGCTGACTAAAGGTTTTGTCCTATATGTATACCTACAGTTGACTTTGATGGATGAGGCGTATGTTATTACGAATTTAGCATCTACCAATCAGTATTTTAATTAAGTATATGGCAGTCCGGTCAATCTAGACCAAAAAATGAGAGTGAAGGTACATAAAATCCCAACAAGCTGAAAATCAGTAAAATTGTTCAAAACATAATTATAATCAATGTTTAAAAGTTCCCCATCATTCCCGTGTATGGAAAACATTTTGTTCAAGGTCAAAGGTAAAAAAAATGAGTTTTTCGCGATTTTCAGCAAAACGGTAAGTTTTATCATAAAAGTGCCTCATACAAAAATTGTAGATCATAAAATTATCAATAAAAATGCATCAATACTTTTTTTCTTACGAGCCACCGTTTCTGAGATATAACGATTCAAAAAGTTATAAAAGTTGCTATCGTCATAATATGCGTGAGTACGCCGCGTATATACATCTCTAGAGTTGTTATATATTATATTATATATACATATATATATATATATTATTTAGTATATATTATATTATATATTAAATGTTGAAATATTTTTCTATCGGTCATTATAACTTATACTTAAAATATACATAAGTTATAACTATAAGAATATTAAAATGTTTGAAAAACAAGATTTAGTTCAATGTGCTGAAGTTTTTAAAAAGAGTAATTCAACTCAACAAGAAGTTATCACCAACGGCATCCGCTTTCTTCTTTTTATGTATGGAGCTCCTAAAAAAACTACCTGTTTAAATAAGCATCGATATGCATGTTTCGTTAAAAATACTAAAAATAAAAAACAAGTTCAATTAGCTTGTCTTCCTCCAACCTCAGTTGCTGCTCATCAACATCTTTTTCGGGTATATTACCAAGTTCAAGTGTGGCTTGGTTATCAGCTAGACCCTACAGACTGGGGTTGGAAGTTGGTCAACAATATATTAGAGCCAGTTCAAACTTTACTTCCAGCTGCGCCGGAAAAACTGCTGGACACAATTTTTTGCAACTGCAAAAAGGGATGCAGTGCTAAATGTGGTTGAAAAAAAATCGGATTGTTTTGTTCTTTGGCATGCACAAATTGTCAAGGCCGGTCGTGCTCTAATATTGAATCACAAACAATGCAGGATTCGTTTGATTCCAACGAAGTGTCATGTGATACATCGCTATTGACGCAATTTACTTGTATCCAAAATGAAGATGAAGAAGAAGCAGGAGAAGAAGAACAAGAAGAAGATCAAGAAGAAGAACAAGAAGAAGATCAAGAAGAAGAACAAGAAGAATTTGAAACTTACGAACCAGGCGAATGAACTTCACCATTTTTTTTTAATTTACATCGCTTTTATCTTTCCAATCTTTGAAAATTGCCGTTATTTTGCAATAGTTTTACATTAAACAGGATCACAACTGACCCGTGGAGTAGGCCTACTGGGGAAACCACGTTAAAAAAAAAACGCGCTAAGTATACTACCTCATAGGTGGCGTGGAAACGTGTGCATATTATGACGATAACAACTTTTATAACTTTTTGAATCGTTATATCTCAGAAACGGTGGCTCGTAAGAAAAAAGGTATACATTTTTGATAGATAATTTTATGATCTACAATTTTTGTCTGAGGTACTTTTATGATAAAATTTACCGTTTTGCTGAAAATCGCGAAAAACTCATTTTTTTTACCTTTGACCTTGAATAAAAAATTTTTCATACACGGGAATGATGGGGAACTTTTAAACATTGTTTATAATTATGTTTTGAACAATTTTACTGATTTTCAGCTTGTTGGGATTTTATGTACCTTCGAATGTCTAAATTGACCGGACTATGGTTATTAGCGAGTTTTATACAGGGTGTAACGGAAAGATGAGGTCATATTTTAAGAATTGCATCTGCCCATCAATATCAACAACTTTCTACAAGAAAACCTGAGGAAATTCTCATTTTTTTTTATCTCCCATACTAATAATGATCAGCTGGATGATATTGATAACTTTGAATGAAAAGTCCAATGTTTTTTCTTAGAGAAAGTTGTTCATTTCCATGGGCAGAATCGGTTCTTAAAATATGACCACACCTTTCCGTTACACCCTGTAAATAGTACAATGTTTCTTATTTGACCTCTCACAAGACCTTTGCACATACGAGCGGATAATCCTAATAAAATAAAACCAACATTAATAAATTGACTTTTCTTGTTTGTATTATAAACTGCATTAACAAGGCTAACGTTCGAAGACGCTAATCCCAAGATAAGTCTTTATTACATTTACTTTTATTATACCTAGTTTAATTGTCCATGGTAACCTGCCAGGAATAACATTGAAATAGGACAAATGTAGAATCCAAGTTTATTTTGTTGGTAAATTATGAATCAGATTTTTTAAGCGTATTTTTTTTTTTTTTGTTATTGATTGGCTCGCGTTTGACCTATATCACCTGATGGTAAGCGATGATGCCGTCGACGATTGGCCAGGCTTCCTCTCTGTGAGACGGGGACGCGGCCCAATCTGGGGAGTCCAAACGCCTCCTGCCGTAGGCTCTACGCGGAAACCGTGCGGTCCATGGCCCTTTACGGAGCACCGGTGTGAGCGCGCTCCTTGAGGCGGCGACCAGCTCGCTGGTTGAGCGCGTCCCAAAGGATCATGGCCATCCGGCTGGTCCGGGGATACGGCATGGTCTCCGGTGAGGCGGCGAGTCTCCTTGCCGGACTGTCACCATGGGATCTGGAGGCCAAAGTCCTCTGGGAGTGGCGTGAGTTGGCGAAACGCCGGAGCGAAACTCCGCCGCCGTGACACCTCGCGGCTCGGCGGACAGAGCTCCGGCAGGATCTCATGGCGACATGAAGACAGCAACTGTCGCAACCCAGCGCTGGGCACGCCACCATTGCGGCGGTAGCACCTTTCTTTGAGGAGTGGCTGGAGAGGCGCCACGGCGTCCTCTCCGTCCGCCTGATGCAGGTCCTCACCGGACACGGTTGCTTCGGGAGGTATCTGTGTCGGATAAGGCGGGAGAAAAGGCCCGGTTGCCTGCATGACAGGGGTCGCGGATAAATTCGTAACGAAGTTACCGCGCCACTGGGCACTCAGGCATGGAAGGAACAGGGTTAGGTTTTAGTCAGTAAAAGTCTGACACGCCGTCCCGCTGCACCCAGAGCGGGAGAAGTCATAGGCTGATTTCACACCTCTAAAAAAAAGGGCACCCCAACACGGAAAGGTTAGGTTACAAGAAAGAAAGAAGGAAATAAATAACCACGAAGGGTCTGTCCGCTCGCTTCATCACTTCTTGGTATTTTTTTTTTAAACCATACAGAAGTAGGAGCCGCGGGGCTCCGTCGGCCGCCTCACCTTATTACGGGGCTCCGTCGTCTTTCCTTACTTACGACAGTCGTCAGCACATAAGACCTTCATATTTAAATTTTTCTGTTTCTGAAGATTTTTATGCAAAGAACAGTATTTTGGTATTGCTTGTGATGGCCATTTGGAAAATTTTAACTGCTTAAAAATTTTTTTTGCAGACCCCATTTTCCGCTTTTATTTGCGCTTTTATATCCGCTGTAATTCCTGGGGGTCTATAAAGGCCGCTTTAGATGAATCATAAAATTTATTGCGCTCAATTCAATATAAATACCAAACATGATTCTGTTATGAATTTAATTGATTGTCTATGATTCAACCAAAATGTGTGAATCTCCATACAAAACTGTCACACGGATGAATTGGGCTGTATGATTGAGCGCAAGAAATATTACGATTCATCTAAAGCGGAGTTTTTGAACTGCCGTTTATTCAATCCGAATGAATACAATCCGGAATTTGAAAAACAACTCCATAAGATATGCATACACTTAATTATACATTTAATTACAAGACAAAAAAAAACACGCACACGCAGGTAATTTTTTAATTGATGGATATTTAAAATCGATCAATTGAACACTTAATTAAGAGCCATTATATCATCTACAGAATCAATCGCGGAGAGTCTTAGTAATAGGGTCCCGTTAGCACCTTTGGTTCGGAACCCTACAGACCTGATACGCAAGTCGAACCGTCCGATACTTCGCAAGAACCAGAAACGTTCAAGACCAACAGTTTTACGATTAACCCACAAGTATTCCAACCTGCAGCCCTACTATGAAGTGACCATCATCTTTTCGGTGAGAGAAAGGGATAGTGCTATTCGTCCTGTATAACGACGTCTCTCTCTCTCACCGAAAATATGATGGTTTTAAGACGTCATGGTAGGGTAGCTGAACAAACCAAAGAATTTGAGACTTTTGCAAAATTGGACTCGAAACCCTACAGAGGCTTGTTTGACCTTTCAAGCTGCGGTCCACACCGACTGTTCCCACGGCGAGAGTCGGCCTGGTGCGGCCTGCTGGCCGCCATTCATCCATCATCGCATTCATCATTCGCGCCGCGCTGGTGAGGACCCAGGGCCTGTTAATTGACACTTCGACAGGCGGCCGCGCCTTTGAACTTACCGACTTCCGATGGATCGGACGAGCGACGACAGGCCACCGCGGGCTTCATCGAATGCGACGGTTCCCACGGCCTGTCAGCCTGGCCTGGCACGGCCCGTCAATTCACAGGCCGTGGTACAGCAGCTAAAGGTGATTTACAAATTAAACATTTGGATGGCTAAATTCCTATCCACGCCTTGCCCATCTTTGGTGGAAAAAGTCTAGATGCGCGAGGATGTGCAAGGCGCGAATTTAAATATTTGTTAGTATATTGAACTGTATTGCTCTAAGAATTGAGCATAAATTTACTTTGTAAAACGGATATACAAATCTCACACTGGTCATCCACGGTCACGATGGCACGGTCTCTTTCCGTCAAGCGCACACACGCGCGAGTGTAAAGACAGTTTCCGAAACCGAAAGCCACATAATCTACCCAATATTTGGATAATTTTTTCCACTAGACCATACCTGGGAATCAACTGGGTCTGGAGATATTGAAGGTCAAAGCCGCAATTTTTTTTTAGGAAATTGAGTTCCAAGTGGTATTATATTACATAATACTAAACTTTTTTCCAAACAAACATATTACCTGAATTTTCGTTTATTTTTTTTCGAAATTTCGAAATTACATTTGCAGTTACAAAAACGCAATGAATATCAAGTTCGACAAGTTCCTACGTGGCTTAGAGCGAAGGGGTGAGGTTTAACTCCACTTGCCTGGGTTCGCGTTACATTGCGCGCATTAAAAAGTAGTTTCTTTTTTCATAGGTACCTAAAAATAAAAGTCGTTTCCCAGCAATTATTTTTGCGCAAAGCTACTCTGTTAGACGTACAGTATGCGTAGTTAACGGCTCTGTGATGTCTTTTTACACCCTGTATCGCTCTATGAAGTTTCATACTAAACTTAAAAATTCAATATCTTTTGATTTTGTGGGTCGATTTTGATGAAATAAACGCTAAATAAAAATAAATAAAAATCTAGCGTTCGAAAGCCATCAGTGGTTTTTGCGTGATGCTCGAACAAACATGCAAACAAACAGATAAACAGACAAAAATTTCAAAAATGGCATTTTTGTGTTCTATGTCTTTTTTCTAACGTTTCTCAGTTATTTTTATGCAAAAATATTTAATGTACATGGTGATGACAATCTGGTCTCTTTTAACGCTATCAAAACTCAGGCGTGTCTTTTTATATCACTCCTTTTTGATGTAAAAAGACACGCCTGAGTTTTGATATTCGTTTCGACCAAACTCCTACTTTTCGGGGTAAATCTGTTCCTCCTATTGATTGGCTCGTCCGTCGTCGTCGTCGTCGACATCCAGTAACAACTTCGGCGCCACCATTGAGTACAAAGCCCAAACTGCGGCAAACAAAACTGTGCATCCTAACCTTTAACCCTTTACAAAGCACAAGTCCGATCCTGCATGGAGTATTGCAGCCAACCCTGGGATGGTTCAGCTAAATACCAACTTGCTGCGCTTGACTCAGTGAAACGCAGAGCTAAGAGGCTCATTGGCGACGTAAAACAGGTGGATGCCAACCTTCACAGCTTGGCTCATCGCTGCAAGGTTGCCTGCTTGTCGGTCTTCTACAGAATGTACTTCGGAGAATGTGCCCTAGAACTCCACGACCTCATCCCACCGGCTCCCTTCCACCATCGGACATCTAGACGCATTGCAAGTTACCATCCCTACCTTGTTGCTATTCTACGAATTCGCACTAAGCGTTTCTAAACGTCTTTCATAATGCACACAGCAAAGGAAAAGGAACTCTCTACCTGCGTCTGTATTTCCGAATGCATACAACCCTAATCTCTTCAAAGTTAGAGTGAACAGGCTTCTTCTGGGTAAGCTCGCTCCCATCGTCGACTTTGTCTCTGTCACCTCTGACCTAGAATAGAGTCGAAGAGCAAACCCATCTAAAATTAAAATTAAAAAATGTACAGACACGGCAAGTCTACGATTTTATTATGTATATACGAGGGTCATTCAATAAATACTTAGCCTACAAAAAGTAAACGAAAATTTTGGAAAAGTGGCAATTTATTTTTCAACATAGTCTCCTTTTAGTTCGATACACTTAGCCCAGCGATGCTCCAACTTTTTTAACCCGTCCGAAAAATATTTTTTGTCAAACTCTGCAAAATAGGCCTCCGTGGCGGCGATAACCTCCTCATTCGATCCATATCTATTCCCGGCGAGTGATTTTTTCAGATTAGGAAACAGAAAGAAGTCACAAGGGGCCAAATCTGGAGAATACGGTGGATGGGGCAGCAATTCGTAGCGTAATTCGACCAATTTGGCCATGGCAACGGCAGACGTGTGAACCGGTGCGTTGTCGTGGTGAAACAGCACTTTTTTCTTCGCCAGATGGGGTCGTTTTTTCTTTAATTCGGCGTCGAATCGGCCCAATAAATCGGCATAGTAAAGCCCTGTAATTGTTTTACCCTTCTCGAGGTAATCGATGTAGATCACACCTTGTGAATCCCAGAAAACGGTGGCCATAACTTTTCCGGCCGATTTTACAGTTTTCGCCTTCTTTGGAGCACGTTCCCCGGTCTGGATCCATTGTTTTGATTGCTCCTTGGTCTCTGGTGTGTACCAGTGGATCCAGGTTTCATCGACGGTCACAAAACGACGCAAAAACTCCGCTGGATTCCGCTTAAACAGCGCCAAACACGTCTCCGATGTGGTCTCACGGTTGCGCTTGTTTTATGGTGTGAGTAAACGCGGCACCCATCGCGCCGACAGCTTTCTCATGCCGAGTTCCTCATGAAGAATATGATGCACTGTTCCTTCTGAAATGCCTACAGTCTCAGCTAGCTCCCGAACCTTCAATCGGCGATCTGCCAATACGAGATCATGGATTTTTTTAATGTTTTCCTCCGTAGCAGCTGTTTTCGGTGCACCTGGACGTGGTTCATCAAAAACCGACGTACGGCCACGTGCAAACTCGTTGAACCAATTCTTGACGGTGGCCATCGATGGAGAAGAGTCACCGTACACAGCATCCAAGCGCTCTTTGATTTCGATGCGCGTTTTCCCTTCCAAAAATAGGAATCGAATCACCGAACGATATTGCTCTTTTTCCATTTTTGTAAAACCGATCGACACGTTCGCTTCCATAAGTTGTCAAATTAAAACAAATGAAGGGATTGGAATGAAAATTTGAAAAAAGAATTAAAAAAGAATGTGCTACACTGTGGTAAAACTCTTTTGAAACTACAGCGCCCTCTGGCGATGAGGCTAGGTACTTATTGAATGCACCTCGTAAATATATAATATAGATTATGATGTACTAGCAAGGTTATTGTGCACTCAGCTTTTAACATCTTTAATTTTAAGAACCATAATGCGTAATAACAATATTTAAAACAACTTTTTAGGGTTCCGCGCCTAAAAACTCAAAATGTTTTTATAATACCTACTTAAAATATACAGTAACGGAAATGCGTGCCCATGGATTTTTTTTTCCACTTTATCTGCAATCGGCTTTTAGCCATAATCAGATTTCTTCCGAAATAAATTTTTGGATTTGGTGCGTTCCATTAAACGCCACCGTATGATTATTTTGGTAGACTATACCAAATAAAAGCTAGTTTCTCTGGTCTATGTCTAGTATTCGCCATCTTCTAGTATTTGCCATCTTCCCATGGAAATATGGAAATGAAAAACTTTCTTTAAGGACGCCGGCTTGATGCCGGGCAGAAACAGTATTTAAAATAATATGACGACGCAAATCCTTTACATTGTAAATGTCTGATTTTTTCCGACCGTATACTACGTCATAGCCAATTTTTGCAGTGACTACCTAAGTACCTACCTACAATTGTGATTGTGATCAACATAATTATTTACCATAGTTAAAAAAAACCGGTCAAGAGCGAGTCGGACTCGCGCGCAAAGGGTTCAGAACAGATCATATTTTTTTTTCTTTTTTTTTTAAACTACCTCCTTTTAGGTTTTCCTGTAATCTATAAGCAAATAACTATTTACTGTAAATTTTCCAAAATTTTAGGCCTAGTGGTTTCGGATATAAGGCCGCAATGGTCAATTTTCATCTATTTTCTTAAATAACTTAAAAATTATATTTTAAAAATTATGAAAAAAAAATACATTCATGATCCTCACAATGTGCCCTTTCGTTTAATATGTCACACGGTACAGTTTGAAAAACGTTGTTTTTGAATTTTTCGATTTTAACCCCAAAAGTGACCCCCATATTCCAAATTAATTTATTTAGGGTAGACGATCATGTTTGGGTCACAGATATTTATGTGTCTACCAAATTTACACTCTATCGTTAAAGCAGAATCGGAGAAAATTGGCTGTGACAGACGGACAGACAGACACACGAGTGATCCTATAAGGGTTCCGTTTTTTATTTGATCTTTTGGAACCCTAAAAACAGGTAAAATAAACAATTACCTACCTAGTATACTGTGGGTAATTTACATAAAACAAATAAAATTGACCAAGTACTTGGGAATACCTAGTCCAAATACTGATTTATAAAATCACACCGTACAATTTTTTATGCCCGTAATAATCTGACCGTATTCATCAAAAAATCGTTAAACATGAACATATTTCAACATACATAATTAACGTTAAGAGGTGTGTAAAAAGCGCATTTGTCTTATCTCCCTAGACTCCCTAATCTATTAAAACTGACATTTGTAGTAAATGCGGAAGATACGGCTCACCTTGACCTTATTAATGTACAAAAGACGTCAATTAAAGAAGCTGAATACCCCAACAACGACGGTGTCGGTCGGACAGTCTAGCTAGAGGTCGTGAGTTCGATCTTCGGCTCCCACATACTGTATAATCGTTTAATAGCGTTTCCACAGCTGGGAGTCTGGGACACAAGCGTCCTGTCTCAAACATTGAAGAAAATGTCTAAATTATGGTTGGTATAGTTATTTTCTACGTCACTTTGAATTGTTATCCACGTGCAGCTGTTTTTTTAGGGTTCCGCAACCGAAAGGTAACCAACGGGACCCTATTACTAAGCCTTTGCTGTCCGTCCGTCTGCCCGTCTGTCAGCGGGCTGTATCTCAATATCCGTGATAGGTAGACAGTTGAAATTTTCACAGAATGTGTATTTCTGTTACCGCTATAACAACAAATATAAAAAAGGCTAAAATATGAAATAAAGGCTCTCCTACTAGAAATGTGATTTTTTTGTTTGCTTTTTTCGTTCGATCTCAATAACGCAACAAGTAGACGCGTATAATCTTGTACGATGGTACCGAACCAATATGCGCGAGTCCAACTCGAAAAAAGAAAGAAATACTAAAACATTTTTAAACAAAAACTTTTGTGCATATCTTGCATGTCTACTTTATACAAGGTGTAAGGGAATATACAGGGTATAAGGGAAACGCTTCCGAAAACGGAGACAGGTGATAAGGCTAGTGATTCTCGATACGATACTATAAAGAAAAATGAAAAAAGAAATTACAATTTTATATAATTTTTTAACATTTTACGTACACTATGCTGTGAGAATACGAGTAGTTAAATGAAACCGTTATTTGCAGTTAAAGACACTTTTTTTTCTTTACAACTTTAGCATGCAATGTAAAATAATGCAATTCGTAAATTATATCAGCTGACGCTTGCGCATTCCTCGAGTTCAAAGTTCGTGCGCGCTCACCGACAGCCGTGCGGCTAACGACCCCACGTCCACGCAACGCCGAAGTAAAGCGAAAGTTTACTGCCATCCGTTTGCATTTGGGTTGTATACAGAGTGTAACGGAAAGGTGTGGTCATATTTTAAGAACTGCATCTGCCCATTGATATGAACAACTTTATCCAAGAAAATCTGAGGAAATTCAAAAAAATTTTTTTTACTCCTCATTCAACGCGTCGAACACGGCGCAAAAGTAGGTAAGTAATATTGATCAGCTGATGATAACTTTGTATGGAAAGTCCAATTTTTTTTTTGGGAATTTTCTGTTTTTTCTTAGAGAAAGTTGTTCATTTCCATGGACAGAACCGGCTCCTAAAATATGACCACACCTTTCCGTTACAACCTGTATAATCTACGTTCTGGCTTCGGAAGCGTTCCCCTTACACCCTGTATATAGTAGTTTTTTGTTACAGAAATTAGTTTTTAGTGCCGCATTTGACATTTTCTGAAGTTAAATGTTAATAAGAATATTTTCATGTTTGGAAAGTAATACCTACAAGCCAGCTATATTAATCACACAATTTGTAACCCGTATGCACCAATGTCCCCTTGGGGGTGTGGGAAATCATCATCCAATGACTTTTCCCGCTCTGGGTGCAGCGGGACGGCGTGTCAGACTCTTACTGACTAAAACCCACCCCTGTTCCTTCCTTGCCTGAGTGCCCAGGGGTGGGGTAACTCATTTTCGGAATTTATCCGCTACCCCTAGGCATATTTATCCGCTACCCCTAGGCATACTTTTTGACTGGCCTGTTGGTCTAGTGGTTAGTGACCCTGACTGCTATGCCGGAGGTCGTGGGTTCGATTCCCACCCAGGACAAATGTTTGTGTGATGAGCACGATCATTTGTTCTGTGTCTGGGTGTAATTTATCTATAATATGTATGTATTTAGAAATATATAAGTATGTTTATCAGTTGTCTAGTACCCATAACACAAGCTCTGCTTAACTTGGGACTAGATGGCGTTGTGTGATAGTTGTGGAATATTATTATTATTATTATTATTATTATACCAATCTCCCCTTGGTAGACTATGTAGCACGCTACGCTTTGTTCCGATAGATTTACATATGCTCTTAAATCGTAGCACGCTATGCTTGGTTCCCATAGTTTTACACGTGTAATCAAATCGTAGCACGCTACCCTTGGTTACGATAGTTTTACCCGTGCACTCAAATCATAGCTCACTTCGCTTGGTACCAATAGTTTTACCCGTGCTCTCAAATCGTAGCTCGCTTAACTTGGTTACGATAGTTTTACCCATGCACTCAAATGGTAGCTCACTTCGCTTGGTACCAATAGTTTTACACGTGCACTCAAATCGTAGCTCGCTTCACTTGGTTCCGATAGTTTTACCTTTGCACTCAATTCGTATAGGGAACGTGCACGGCGAAGACTGCCACCTGGTGGCGCAAATCCGAATCATCTAAGGAAACAATTAGAAAATAATCACATGATAGAAGTGAAAAATGATATTTCACTTTATGAAAATGTATTGTTGCATTTCCGGATGACACTTCAAAGAAAAAAACTTTTTACAAAAAAAACAACCGACTTTTTTTTTTGGAGGTCTGTTGTTTTTTGTAAAAAAAGTTTTTTATTTTTCTTTTTTTAGTTATACCCCAGAACTAAAAACCCCCAATAACATGTAACGTGGAATTTAAACATTTGGAGAACACCAAAAGTCATCGAGGTCAGTTTCTCAAAAAGCGCTGAAGCAATTTCGATATAATTTATATGGGACCACCTCGGTCCCATATAAATTAAAAAAAAAAAAGATTTTTTAAAATCAGTCCACAACTGACGGAGAAATCGGCGGACATACATTAAAAAAAACATACATACAGCCGAACATAGAACCTCCTCCTTTTTCGAAAGTCGGTTAAAAAATAAGTCAAATGGAAAATTCTATTACTTTCCTACGAATAGGTAGTACTCACTTTCCTGGGTTATGTGATGTACACAAAAGTGGATAAGGTAAAGTCGTTTGTAAAAATAGCTAAGTTTTGTATGTAGTGGTACTATTCAATACAAATAAATCTGTAAGTAAACATAACCTTCTACTTCTATGACATCCCCGGATTCGAACACTTTTTGGCCTTTTGACATATTCTGACCACGCGGACGATCATTATTAATCGAATCATTATTAACTTATGCGGAAGTTGTTAAGGTTATTAAGCAGATGACTAGAGGGAAGTCACTGGGGCACGATGGTCTCAGCATCGAACATCTGCAACATGCTGGTGTTCACCTGCTTAGGATCCTATCCATGTTGTTTACTTTCTGTCTTCGTTATAACTACCTACCAGATGATCTCATGAAGACCATATTAGTACCTATAATTAAGGTACCTCGGCATTATGATAGATAATCTGATGTCTTGGAAGGCGCTAATTGATGGTACGACTGGCAGAGCCAGGAAAGTTATAAAAATTTTCAAGAATCTACGACATAATGCTGACTTGTATACCTACACTTCGGATGGTCTACTTCTCGCTCTGTCAGTCGTTACTTTCATTTGGGGTAACAGCTTGGGGTGGCGCACCAAAAACTACGATCATAGTACTGGAAAGGGCACAACGAGCTGTTCTTAAAGTTATGACTTTTAAGCATTTCAGGTATAGCACCATACAATTATTTTAAGACTGCAAAGTGATGACCGTCAGACAGCACTTTGTGCTCAACACCATCATGCACAGACATGGTTCACTGGATTTTGCGGGTCATCTGGCTAATAGAAGATCAAAATATGTTTGTCCTGCTGTGCGGTGTAGAGCAAGGCTTGCTGAGAGATACTTCCGAGTTATGGGAAGTAGAATTTATAATGCAGTCAACAAGCATTGCAATATTTATGGAACAAATAAATTCAATTCAATTCATTTATTTGTGAAATTCGAGTGTAAAAAGAGAGTGAGTCAATAGCTAACAACTCTCAGTTATCAAGAAATTGAGCAACTAATAGGAAAGCTTTTTTGATTTTTTTCAGACAACACCAACCTATAACACACAGAAAACATATACACACACACATACAAATACATTTATAGACCCGCAGCCAACCTAAAGAGAGGATATTTTTCTTTTTTTTTTTGTTATTCGTTCACTATAATTTTATTTTTGAATGTATTATTTTATCTAATTTTATTATTACTATCTTTTTAATCATATTAATAATTAATTAACTAATAATTGAACTGAAAAATTGTATGATTATGTAACTGGATTATTTTTATAATTGAGCACTTGAACTTGAGCGATTGAATAATAATTAATACTGTAACTGTTTGCATAAGTTGTAAATATAATGTAATGGGTAAGCTCTGGCACCCTTAACACAAGTTAAATATTAGTTTGGGTACCAGAGGTCGTTAATCTGTGTTAATGCAATTTTTAATAAAAAACGATTTCTCAATATGTAAATTAATATTATACTGTACTCTTGTAAAAATTGTAAAATGGGAAGTAAATAAATTATTATTATTTATTTTATTTATTTATAATTAAAAAAAAAACAACCGACTTCCAAAAAAATATACACTAAAAATTAAAAAATAATTTTAATTTCGAAAGTCGGTGTTTGTATTTTACTTCTTCGTTATTTGACACCGACTTCCGAAATTAAAGTTATTTTTTAGTTTTTAGTCGGTTGTTTTTTTTTTTGTAAAAAAGTTTTTTATTATTCTCTTTATTGTTGTTATACTCCAGAACTAAAACCTCAATAGCATGGAATGTGGTATCTAAACATTTGGAGAACACCAAAACGTCATCGAGGTATACGTATTTTTCGTTTTTGTTCAGTTCCTCAAAAAGCGCTGAAGCAATTTCGATAAAATTTATATGGGACCACCTCGGGAGTATAATCTTTTGTAAATCGGTCCACGACTGACGGAGAAATCGGTGGAAATCCATAAAAAAAAAAAAACAAAAAAAAAAAACATACATACAGTCGAACATAGAACCTCCTCCTTTTTCGAAAGTCGGTTAAAAATAAGACTGGTGACGCATCAGAAAAGGGAAATTAGAGACATATATCTCTGGCCATGACCCTGGGTAAGGTGCTGGATGGTGTGCTTAACAGACATTTAAGCCAACATGTCTCTCTGCATGACGCTCAGTTCGGATTCCGATCTGGGCTGTCCACAGAATCTGCAGTACTGTGTCTTAAGCATACTGTCCGGTACTATACTGATAGAAGAACACCAGTATACGCCTGTTTCCTGGACCTGTTTAAAGCATTTGACATGATGTCATACAATGTTCTGTCGAGGAAGATAATACTAACACCAAGCTGCTTATAAAGATCATCAATTTATTTAGATATTGGTATGCTAACCAAAGAAATTTTGTCAGGTGGAAGGGCGAATGCTCGGATGAATATAAGATGTAGTGTGGAGTAAGGCAGGGGGGATTAACTTCACCTTCTCTATTTGATTTATATGTAAATGGACTGTTTTTACGAATAATATTAGCTATGCTGATGGCTGGGCCCCTCAATCAGTTCCGTGAGGTCACTATTGACCATATGTGAACGGTATGCAAGGGCGCATGGGCTCAAGTACAATGTTCAGAAGAGCGAGCTGCTAGTTTTTAAGGCTGGGACTAAAACCTACCCTGTTTTTCCGATCACACTAAATAGGACCGGTCCTACAGCACGTGTCCAAATTTAAGTACTTGGGTCACTGGGTCAATAAGAAACTAAACGATGATATGGACATGGATAGGGAGAGCAGGGCATTGTCGGTGAGGGGTAATATGCTTTGTCGCATTTTTCGCTATGCTTACGTGACGTTAAAGTCACACTATTCAAAAGCTATTGCCAAACGTTATACACGTGCAACCTGTGCAGCAATTACACTAAAAAAACCTTCAATGCTTTGCGCGTCCATTATAACAATGCGTTTAGGGGTTTGTTGGGGCTCCCATAGCGGTGTAGTGCCTCCAGCATGTTCGCCGACCACAGCACGGATGCCTTCCAGGCGGTGCTTCATAAAAGAACGTCCTCCCTATGGTCTCGGTTAGTGTCGGACAGAGTGGATAGCCAAATCCTGAGTGGTCGCTCATGCATGTCCAAAATAATAACCAGTTTAAATTTTACTAACATAGCTTTAAGTATCTACCTACTAACATAATAGACTTGTATCAATTACTGTGTGCTTGCATGGTCTGAAATAAATATTTTCAATTTCAATTATCCGCATCAACTGCATTTTTATTTTATAAACTACGAGTATGTTCCATCTGATCTACATCCACATTTACTGAGAGTTTTTTCTCTGATGAATGATAAGCATCGGGATGAACGAAATGGATCATCCCCAAATTTAATAAAAAAATAACTATTTATTCACTAATAACAAATATTTATTAGATGTTGCTAGAAAACCAAAAAAATATAGGTATAAAGAATAAATACAATACTTTATTCTCAGATGTAGTACTTTATTTTTTAACCTTAGAAAAGTAAATATACTCTATTTGTCTGTAAAAAAAGGTGGGAACTCTACCTACAACATACGTCGAGTAACTGCTCTGAAACATACAATTTAAACTAGCACATTTGAAACCATAGGTACTCGTACATTGTCACATGAACAACTTATACTTAAATACGTCATTAAGATAAACGGTTTCTTTGCTAATACTACAGTTACAACCACAGTGGTATGATGGCCAATTACAATTAAAAGTAGTCTAAACTATCCACTTTATTTTTTATGTGCGTGGGATAGGTTATTTGAATTGCCAGATGCTGTACAACACGCATTACATAATTATAACGTAAGAATGTAATCAGGGTCCTGAGATAAAATACTTTTTCATTACTCATACTCGGAAAGTAGGTCTGAAGTTGCCTGGGGAGCGGGTTGAAAGTAATACTTTTCAGCCCTAGGGAGAATCGTTTTCAACTGACAGCTGTCAAATTATTAAAAAAAAAACTAGTTCTATTTTCACATTTCTATTGAACCATGTTCCAACTTCCTATACAGCTACTCAATTAGACGCGATGTAAAATTGAAATAACATAAAGTTATAAATATGTATTAAAATTAATGTTTTTTATTTTTATTTTAGTTAGTTGGGAAAATAAACGTTTACACATTACAATATTACATAAAATATGAGCTACAGAGTGAGTCCAATGTATAACCCTGTTTTTTTCTATTCCGTGGTATAACCCACAAAATTTTCGGGTGTATTAGGCCAAATCGAATGCCAAGTAATCGAATATCAATTGATCGACCACTGTACGAGTACATCGAACGTCTAAATACTCGAACGTTCATAATATCGAATGGTTAATAAATCGAACATTCAATCGTGCACTCAATAATCGATGTATCGCGTTCGCGTATTCATTCTATCGAAATATCAATATACTGTATAGGTACTTTTTTATAGAATACAAGAAAATCACAAATTTACTAATAAATCACATTTTAATCTTTAATTATTATCTTTCTTATGTAGGTACATCTCAAAATGTTGTGTGTATTGCACGGAAAAAGTCTAATAATTCCATGTTATTTTTATTATTTAATATTTTTAAATCGCATTATCATCCCTTTTGCCTCTTTTTTGTGGAGTAGGTCTTCCCAATTTGCGTTTGCCTTTTCAATTGTCCTATCTGTTATAGCTTGCTCTTTAACTAAAAATTCTATGGTAGCATAAAGACCCCGTTTGTGCTTATCAAGCAACGTGTTTCATCTTCTGTGCCAACCTTCAATGTTGTTTTGAGTTCTAGAAACACCCAGTGTATTATTTTGAAACACAGACGACAGTGAAGGTCTGCCCAAAAAAAAAAACAAATATCGAATCGAAACGATCGAATAGAAACATTGTCTCTAAAATAATACGTCTGGCCTTAAGATTATGTAACTTATACTTTTTCAGATGATCACTATAAGATGCATAAGTACGATAACAACGGAAATGCATGGCTTTCAAAAACATTCTTTGAACTTTTTCAATCGCATCTGAGTATTTATTGTAGAAGGGATTCCATACCGCAACAGCATATTCTAATTGGGACCTGATTAACAATTTGTAAAGGTATAAATATGTATATGGGCGGACCAATTCTGTGGCTGACCTCATCACAAAACCGTACATACGGAAGGCATTATTTATAATTTTACCAATATGTTCGTCAAGGTGTAATTTGTCATCCAATAGAACTCCAAGATCGCTCACTAGTGTTCCTCATCTTAAAACTACATTATTTAAAGAGTAAATGACTTTATTATAATTTACTTTCAACTATTTCTTTAAAATAACGTCGATTTGGGAAAAATTATTACCATTTTTTAATGAAGAAATGAAAAATAATGTCTGAATAGCTAGTAGACGGCCACAGAAAAAAAAATAGGTGGGAAAGCGGCAGTCCGATCTTCGATCGACACAGAGTAATTGTTTCCCTCCTCAGGGCCAGAATGAATTTTAAAAATAGAACTAAATTTGGCTAGGCAGTCAGCTACAAAATTTTTACATAACTAAGAACAATGTCGTTTAAAATAATAAAAAAGACTGGCAGTTTTTTTTTTTCGTGCATTAATTTTGAATATTGATCACCATAGCAAAAGAAACGCTCGTTCATAGTTCGTCTGTAGATTCAATGTCACAGTGATTCTTTATTTATTATGGAAATTAAGATTAAATATTTGTCAAAAGAGGCCGCAGCAAAAAAAAACAGGGACTACGAAATCTTCCTTTGTCTACCGAAATCACTGCTATCAACGAGCGATGCTTTTGCTACGGTGATCAATACGTGATTAGTATATTTTCTAATCCACTTTTTTATTAAATACACATACGCCATGTAATAACAACAGCAGTGGTGGTCCAGTGGTATTGGCCGCGACTTACAAGTTGTAGTGGGTCACATTAGGTCCTAGATTTATAACATTAGGTAAGGCAAACTTTATACATTTAGTTATCTTAGCATTAAGAACTATTACCGCACCCCTGGACACTCAGGCAAGGAAGGAACAGGGGTGGGTTTTAGTCAGTAAGAATCTGATACACCCACCCGCTCCACCTAGAGCGGAAGATGTAATTGGATGATTTCCCACCCCGCAAAAAATAAAAAAAGCGTTAAGAACTAAGTTATTTGTCGTAAACCAATCCGTAACTATTAAGAGATCGCTATCTACGTTAACAAAATCTTGTCTATTCCTATCTACTTCAAAGATAAGAGAGGTATCATCTGCAAACAGTACTACGTCACAGATACCCTTTAAAAAATGTGGTAAATCATTAATATACACCAAAAACATTAAATGAACTGGTAGCCCGGAAGACTTTACACCATTGATATCTACACATTGCAACCTATTACATAAATATGAATCAATTACAGTTAGAGCTTCGTTTTGCAGACCATAATGACGCAGCTTACGAAAAAGCGTGTCATGGTGTACGCAATCAAAAGCTTTGGAGAGATCACAGAAAACTCCGAGCGCATTTTGCGAGATCTCCCATGCGTTGATCATGTGTTTTTGGAGAGCAACACCCGCATCTGTAGTCGATCGACCTTTTGTAAAGCCATATTGATCATTATGAAGGAGGCTATTTACATTGAAATATCTTAGCAACTGCTTGAGTATTAACTTTTCAAAAATTGCTAAATGCAGGTAGGATGGAAATAGGCCTCAAGTTGGCTGTTTCATTTTTATTGCCTGATTTAAATAGAGATATGACTTAACTACACTTCGTGAGATCAGGAAAAGTTCCTGAGTGAGTGTGAGAATAAGAGCAAGATAGAGCGCTACGATGTCTATTATATTTCTCAAAAGTTTGATTGAGATGCCCCAGTAATCACATGTGTTTTTAGATTTTGAAGAGTTAAAAACGCTAACTGCGTCAGGTGGTGACAACGTGCTCAAAACTAAATGATTGATTACACTTAGGCACACTACACGAATTTAAGGAGCGTGTTGTAGTTATAGGTATGTTGGCAAAAAAATCATTAAATGCCTGAGCTACGTCAGCTGGTTTACTAACTAATAACAATATACAGGTTAGGGTCAAGAGTTGCCCTAAGAGAAATTTTCAAAGAGATTGGAAATCTCACGGTGACATCTCAATTCATTTTTGCAAACATATTATACATTAGACAAAATATACATTTATACAAAAAGGCCAGTGATATCCACAATTTTAACACCAGAAATAAGCATAAACTTCATGTTCCTTCCCACCGTCTTCGTAAGGTTCATGGTTCATTTGAGGGTCTCGGGTTCCACTTTTACAATAAGCTACCCCTTCCGTTTCTTGATCTGCATTTTAATGCATTTAAAACTAAAGTTAAATCCAGTCTCTGTTCGAAGTCATACTATTCCATCAACGACTATTTAGAAGATAAGAATAGTTGGTCGCTGTGTTAAACGCAAGACAATGTTACACTTGATGTTCTTTCTCCATATTTAGCTTATGCAATGGTTATGACAGATTACATGAGTTAATATAATAATTGTTTAGGTACTCATTTTACTGTGATGGCGATAATTTATCACTTGGGCTTCGAATTACAGCCCTATGATAGATTCTATCGTTGCACATGTTAGTTAGGCACACCAGTTATGTATGGAGGCTTATTTAATTTGGATTAGTGTTTATGATTTTTTTTTATTTTGGCGGGGTGGGAAATCATCCAATGACATCTCCCGCTCTGGGTGGAGCGGGACGGCGTGTCAGACTCTTACTGACTAAAACCCACCCCTGTTCCTTCCCTGCCTGAGTGCCCAGGGGTGCAGTAAGTCTGTTAAGAATTTATCTGCTACCCCTAGGCATGCAGGCACTGGCCACGATGGGCCCCGTCAGTGGTGGCTGACAAACGCGGGTGTGAGGGCCACTCCGTTCAGCTTCCCTCAGCCGTCCCGCCTCCGCCTTCGCGAGCATTTCTGCTTTTCAAAAGGTGAGTTCGTTTTTAATGGCATAATTAAGTGTGCTAGCTAACAAGTGGCGAATAATTTAATTTTATGATTGTATTTTAAACGATATCTTTATTTTTCTGTTTTACTTACGTTACATATACATAAGTTAAGATTGTTGCATACAATTATATAGATTCAAGTTCTTCAAACTTAACAGACAGATGTGTTGCTGGGGAGTTTTTGAGCACGTTTTGCTCAGTGTAGCCAATCCAGAGGAGTTGGGTCGAAATAGTTGTTCCATTGCAGGCAGACCAACCGGGCTCGCGCTGATATGAATGTATCGGGAGACTAGTCGCGGAGGGTAGCGGGATCCGAGGCACGGTGCGCCGCTGGCCGACCGCAGTTAGTTGGGGGCCCAAGTAGTGTACTAGCCACACACGAAAGGCTGCCCCGCCAACTGACGAAAAATCCCGGAATGCACCATCGTGCTGGTTGGCGACCAGACGAGAGGGCCCGATGGACATTCCCGGGGGGGCTCGGGCGTCCCCGCAGTCTCCAGACTAGTCCCCCAATGATACCGTCCTGTCAGTGCGTGCCTGAAGGTAGCCAGCAAGGAACCTCATTTCACTTCCTTCTCCTCTCCTTCCTTCACTCTTCACAATCATGAACAAAGGAAATAAAAAGAAAAAAGCTGTACAGCGGCAGCACTCCCTCTCACACAAAGTGCACCTATCTAACATTCGAGGTCTGCACTCAAATCTCGCCGCAGTCCACCACCACCTAGAGACTGAGAAACCAGCTCTCTTATTCCTTTCGGAGACGCAGATCGGATGTCCGTCTGACGTGGCGTACCTATCTTACCCAGGGTTTACCCTGGAGCACAATTTTAAGCCACGCGCTGGTATATGCATGTACGCCCGGGACGACATCTGTTATCGGCGTCTCCGTAACCTTGAGGACTCCAGGTTCTCAACTCTTTGGGTACTAGTGGACACAGGCCTAGATAAAATTGTCTACGCCTGTGTCTACCGTTCGCACAGCGGTGATCTGGAGACAACTGGGCTCACACAACACCTGAGTAAAGCGGCGGATGTGGCTCAGCAACGGTACCCTTCTGCCCAATTGGTGTTACTGGGGGACTTCAACGCCCACCATCAGGAGTGGCTCTTCCGATACCAGTGCACAGACCATGCTGGACAAGAGACGTACAAGCTGGCGCTAGCGTTAAATCTCACCCAGCTGGTCCAGGGGGCAACGAGGGTGCCGGATGTTGATTCGCACACAGCCAATTGCTTGGACCTTCTGCTGACAACAGATCCAGACCGTTACTCAGTGTCGATTTCTTCACCATTAGGTACTTCCGACCACTGTCTGGTGAAATCTGTATCCGTCTACTCCCCACCCGATCCTAGCCCTAGAGGCACCAGGCGGGTTTGGCGATACAGGTCAGCAGATTGGGATGGCATGCGATCTTTCTTCGCATGTTATCCTTGGCGGCCCACTTGCTTTTCTTCGACTGATGTTTCGTCGTGCGCGGACGCCGTGACGGATGTGTTGCGGCGGGGAATGGAGTACTACATTCCATTCTCTGACGTAACAATGTCTGGCGGGGCTCGACCATGGTTTGGTGCCGAGTGCAATCGCGCTGATGCGCTTAAACACGCGGCCTACCTGGCATGGGTCGACGCTCGGACGCGTAAAGCGAGTGACGTGAGTCAGAAGAAGAGAGCCTTCAACAGGGCTGCCAAGTTCTGCAAGAAGGTGTTGCGGAAGACTCGGTTTGACCACATTGGCCGAATTGGGAACAAACTTGCTTCTTACCCAGCTGGTAGTAAGGCGTTTTGGTCCCTGGCTAAGTCGGTTGAATCGAACTTCTGCGCCCCTCACTACCTCCACTGCTGAAACCCGACGGGTCGCTGGCCCACTCCGCTGAGGAGAAAGCAAGCTTGTTTGCCTCTCTGTTTGCGGAATCTTCGCGTCTAGATCCTGGTGGCGCGAGGCCCCCTGGTACTCTTGGTGGATGCGAGTCGATTATGTCAGACATTCGCATTCATCAGAAGGATGTCCGGAGGGTACTGCGTAACCTCGACGTGAACAAGGCTAGTGGTCCCGACGGGATACCGGCAATTGTACTGAGGACTTGTGCGCCTGAGTTGTCTCCGATCTTGACACGCCTATGTCGCCTTTCGTTTGAGACTGGAAAAGTGCCGATGGCTTGGAAGCAAGCTAACGTGCAACCCGTACCCAAGAAGGGTAGTCGAGCTGACCCAGCAAATTATAGGCCCATCTCGGTAACTTCCGTTCTCTGTAAGAGTATGGAACGTATACTGAATGGTAAGCTCCTAGCATACCTAGAAGCTAACGATATCCTAAGTGACCGACAATACGGCTTCCGCCGAAATCGGTCAACAGGAGATCTTCTAGCGTATGCCATTCACATCTGGAGTGAGGCCATCGACAAACAAGGGGAAGCCCTTGCGGTCTCCCTTGATATCTCGAAGGCCTTCGACCGGGTCTGGCGCGACAGCTTAATTGGCAAGCTTCCTTCCTTCGGTCTGCCCGCTGGATTGTGTGATTGGATAGCAGATTTCCTGAGGGATCGGTCTATCCGAGTAGTCATAGATGGCTGCTCGTCCGGACTGCTGGCTATTAATGCCGGTGTTCCTCAGGGGTCGGTGCTCTCGGCAACATTGTTTTTGCTGCATATTAACGATCTGCTAAAACCCGGTACCTTTGGGTATGCAGACGACAGCACTGTTGCCGAGAGATACGTGCCAGACGCACGAGTTAGTGGGTCTCAGGTCCGGTCTCTCCGAGAGGCTATGGTTAGGCGCTTGAACTTGTCCTTGCAGGCTGTCTCAGAATGGGGCGATGCCAATCTGGTTAAGTTCAATGCTGCTAAGACCCAGGCGTGTCTTTTTTCTGCTAAAAGGAGCCAATTTCACCCGGCTCCATCTTTCCGAGGTGTAACCGTGCCGATAACCGACCGACTTGATCTTCTTGGTGTTACTTTAACATCTACCCTCAATTTTGGTCCCTTCATAGAGGCTAAGGCTCAAGTGGCTGCCAAAAAGTTGGGGGTCCTCGCAAAGGTGAGACGATACTTCACGCCGGAACAGCTGCTCCAACTCTATCAAGCGCAAGTCCGATCGTGTATGGAGTACTGCTCTCATCTTTGGGATGGATCTGCAAGATACCAGCTTGATGCCCTTGAGTCAATTGAGAAACGAGCCAAGAGGATCATCGGCAATGATAGACTCGTTGAGTCAAAACTCCAAAGTCTTGAACATAGACGCCGAGTTGCTAGCCTGTCGGTTTTCTATCGATTACATTTTGGGGAGTGTGCGACGGAATTGCATGATTTGATTCCGCCAAGCCCGTTTCATCTAAGGACCACAAGACGTACGGCGAAGTGCCACCGGTTCATGGTGGACATCCCATCCATACGCACAAAGCGTTTTGAGAAAACATTCATTGCACGTACAGCTAGAGAGTGGAATTCTCTACCGGAGTCTGTGTTTCCTGTAAGATACAACCTGGGAGTCTTTAAGTCAAGAGTGAATAGGTTACTTCTAGGCAAGCGTGCTCCATCTTCGACCACATCATCGCTTACCATCAGGTGAGATAGTGGTCAAACGCGAGCCTATCAAACATAAAAAAAAAAGTTTGTTGGCCTCTTCTTCTTCACAGCTGAAGTGGTGACAGGCGGGCGTTTTTGGGGGATTGGGCCAACCCGCACTGGGCTCGCTTGGTGGATTATGGCCCACACCCTCTCACAGAGAGGAGGTCTGTGCCCCAGCAGTGGGGACAATAAAAGGCTGATGATGATGTAATATAACATAAAATTAATTTTAACATTTTAATTTTATAATCTTGTTTTCGTTTCGTCTAATGCGTATATTAAATTATGTATAATAATATTGTCTACATTTATTTTCATCGTGTGGTCACTCTACTCTATCTATTTTCATAGGATTAAAAAAATAATATTATCTCAGTTAACACTTAAGAAATACACAATTTTAGAAACCTATTATTTAGTAGAAACTTGATATTCCTCTCGTCTAGCAGCTAGTGCATGCACATAATTATGTCAGTGGAGGTGAGGATTGAGGGACCAGTTTTAATAATCGCTATCTTCAAATTGCGTCGATATTTTTTGTCCATTTCTTTTTTACTAAATATTTTAGGTCTATAAAACTTTATGGTAGAAAAAGGAAGATTTTATTTATTTGACTCGGTAATATTCACTAAAATATTTATCTTTCTTGTGTGGAATGAGGGACCACAGTTCATTCGTTATATATTTTTTATCTTTGATGCTTTGTGGTCTGTTATTCAGTAAATATCTTTACAAATTCTTTACTAAATGTCCGTAGTCATAATACCTTATTTTTCCAGATAGATACTCTCTGAGATCTGGCTGATGGTCTGTGAGGACTGAGGGACCGCACTTTAAGGGCTGTAATTTCTAATATATTGGTTTACAAATTCCCAGATTCTACTATTGTTTTAAATCTACTACTAAATCCTACGATTTTTATTTTGCGAAATACCATGTGGTCCCTCAGTTCACACGCACATTGTTATTCCTGTTACTGTTACGCAATAATAACTGATGTCATTCTCTGTTATTGAATAACAGCCTTTTATTTTTCTAAGCACGGTCTGTCAGTAAATAAATCATGTACAGTACTGATTTTACCCTTATTTAGATCATATATATTGATAGTTTTATGCATGTAATTTATTTGACCTTGTTATATTACATACCTACTACAGGAAGTTTCAACGTTGTAAATTATATACGTAGTAATGTTAGCATTATTCTTGCAGTGTTTCCGAATTGAAAGTTAGGACTACTGTCAAAGTGACAACTATTTCTAGTCGTCACTTTTCAAGGGTGATATATCTTCTTGAAGACTACAATTTGAATTTTCGGATATTAATACTGGGTAGGTGCTTCACTTTTTAGCAAGATTCAATATAGCTGGTGTGAGCGAGCAGTTTAATACATAAATAATAATAATAATTAAGCCTTTTTATTTCCTTAATAAAAAAAATAAAAATATTTTTACAGAGACAATATGATTAAAGATCATGCAATTAACGTATTAATTAATTTAAATTTAGAATATTCAATTCAATTTTATTTCATAATTATATTTATTTTATTTATTTACTTATATATTTTTTTTTTGACTTTTTTATTAAGGACCTCTCTATAGACCTCCCCCATTTTTCTCCACATATTTCTATCACTCGCTTTATCAATCCAATCTTTGCCCGCTGTTTTCAAAATTTCATCGAGCCATCGTTCCGCCGGTCTGCCTCTAGTTCTCTTGCCTGCAGGTTCCTTCCATGAAGATATCTTTTTGGCCCACCTGTCTTCGTTCATACGTGCGATATGGCCGGCCCACTTCCATTTCAGTCTTTTGCAGTGTTCTAGAGCATCAATCAGCTTTGTTGCCTTTCTTACGAGTATCTCTGTGCTTCTCTTTTTGTGTCTCAATTTTAGATTTAGGATGCTCCGTTCCATGGATCTTTGGGTTGTTATTATTTTGTTTCTGGTTTGTTTGTTGAAAATCCATGTTTGGGATGCATAGGTGAGAGAAGGTAAGATACAAGAGTCCAACACAATTTTCTTCAGCTTCATTGAAATATTTGACTTTAGAATTTCTTTCAGGCTCCAAAATTTATTCCTGGCCATGTTTACACGTCTCATTAGCTCATCTTGGTGTCTAGACTTTTTAAACGATATTTGTTTGCCTAGATATGTGTATTCTTGGACATATTCTAGTAGGACACTGTTAATGTGTATTGGAGCCTTTATGCTGTTTGTCATAATTTTTGTTTTCGTTGTATTTAGTTCTAGACCAATTTCATTGCTAATATAATTTAGTTCATTTATCATTGACTCTAATTGCGATGGATTTTCTGCGAAGAGTATGATGTCATCACTGCCGTGTCACGCACAGATCTGCTATCTCAAAAAACAACGTTTTGAGAAAAACGGCTAAGAAGTTTTAAATAAACATTTACTTGTATCTTATTACTTGAACGTACAATACACTTTAAATTCTTTAATAAAGTTTCCAAAAAGTTTCTAGAACATATTGTCATAATTTATTTATCTATATCTGATAAAATAAACTTTTAAATCGAGCTAAACGAGTTACGCATAACCATCGTTTCATACAAACGTGGTTACGCGTCGTGTCCTAATTTTAGTTAGAAGAGTTGGGTGCAATCACAAACATGCGAAGGATGGAGAGCCTATCTATGATATCTAATAGTTGTATGAGATGTGTTTGATAAGTGTTACTTATATGCAAGCTTTGTCACGACGGATCGATATGGAAGAACTTAAAAAAAAACTCAAAAAATCATCAATTGTTTTATTAAAGTTTTCAATTAAAAAACAAAGAAGTCCAATTCTAAAATTATGACTATTATTCTTAAATTATGAATTATCATGCACGGTGTCTAAATCACAAACGTTTTCATTTACAACAAGGTCTACGAAAAAGGCTTGCCGTGTCAGTGGCATTGATTTGCACAATTCCATCAATTCCTTTTTTTTTATTTCACTTACACCTCGACAATGTTCTTCTTTAGGAATTTCACTGATAAAATCAAAATTATTATCATTTAATTTTAAGCAGTTTTTCTTCATCACATTCATTTCTTTAAAATCTTCAGTAACATAAGAATTTTTAGCAAATAAACTTGTTGAACCTCGACGAAATTCTACAATTTTTAGTGCCATTATATTGTAGTCTTTTGGAAATTTCTTTACCAATTGATCTTGAAACAAAATCATCTCACTGTGTGTTATTTTTTGGACGCTCATATTTTTTCGTGACTTATTCATTTTTTCCGTAAAGTCTGATAAATCATACATCTCTTTCACTTTATTAAATTTGTTGGCTATGCTTGCGTGAACTGTATCGGCTGCCATAAATGTATGGCCTGGTTCAAAGTACACAAATTTAATTTTTTCTGTACTTACTAACGCCTGTGAGTTAACTAATCTTATCATGGCGGTGAACAGGATTTTGTTTTTATTCTGAGCAGAGCAGTTATCACAGTAGAAAACTATTTCTTTATAGTCACGTGCATTATTTACTATAAAATGTGTGTATGCTGATGCAATGTTGTGTGCTTTACGACCACTTTCTCCTTCGTGCCAAACGATACAGTACGCATGTTCGTTTTTCCCTGGCGAAACAAAAGTTTCATTGAACAGCACCAACTTTCTGGAAAAGTAATAGTCTTTAATAGTTAGTTTAGGCATGCAAATTGCCTTTTGCATGTCAACTGTAAATGTTTTCTTAGTTGTACAGTCATTTTTTAAATCATTCTCAAGACATTTTCTGGATTCAGTATAATTCAGCTGATGTGTAGGAAATTCTGCGCATACATCACAATCGCATTCAGAACATCTATGGTTCTCATCGTCATGTATGTCTTTATGTTTTTGGCACGTTGTACACAAGTCTTGCCTTGGATTTGCTGTGGATAAATTCATCTCTTTCACTATATTGAAAAAATATGCCCAACTGCATTTCTTGTTATTGGTCTCGTCGCAATGTGAAATATAAGCTTTGAACAAATCACGGAAAGATACTCCACAAGGCAGATATCGTCTGTTCGGTGCATGTTTAAGATTGTAATGTGATACTGTAGGTTTCACATTTTCTATAAATTCTTTTACCCCTTGCTTATACCCCTCTGGGAAAGTGTTCCAAGGCTTTTTAGTCCCTCGTTGTTCTGGCGCTGCCTCTTCAGTGTATACATCTGTTACTCCCATTTTATAATTAGCTTTTAGTACTGTCATAACCGTTTGTGCATTGAAGAACCCCAAAGTATTTAAAAAAAAAGTTTTGCATACTTTATGATTGCGTAAAGTCCACGTCAAAGTATTGTGTCGCTTTGAATTTTCCGTTGTTATATATTTCTTGCGATGTCTAATGACATTTCTGGTAATGAAATTTCTTTGATTTTGTTTAGTCAAATTCCTAAAATTTGACCAAATTTGATGTCCATCTTCCTCTGAAAACTTATCCCGACATTTTTTTCTACAAGTCTGTCCACATATTGGTTTTATTGTATACTTTTCTTTTTCTGCTTCCAACCGTTTTTTAGCATTTCTTTCTCTTCTTTTCTTGTTACAATTTACAGATTTATTCATATCTGAGGCATTAGATGTATCTCTCAACGACTGATCCTGCTCTTCATTTGTCAACTGTTTGGTATTTTCTTCTGTTTCTAAATTTTCTTGACTTTTTGACAAGCTGTTGGTCTTTTTCCGTTTTTCTTTAGGCTCTTTAGTGTTTTCAGATTGAAGACTTTCTCGACTTTTCGACAAACTGTCATTCTTCTTTCATTTCCCTTTAAATTTGTTGTTTTTTTCAGTTTCCAGACTTTCCAGACTTTTTGACATGCTGTTACTCTTCTTCCGTTTCTCGTTAGGCTTATTAGTGTTTTCAGATTCCAGACTATCTCGACTTTTGGACAAACTATCATTCTTTTTTTGTTTCCCTTGAGATTTATTGTTTTTTTCAGTTTCCAGACTTTCCAGACTTTTTGACATGCTGTTACTCTTCTTCCCTTTCTTGTTAGGCTTATAAGTATTTTCTGATTCTAGACTTTTTGAAAAACTGTCACTCATCTTTATTTTTCCTTTTGATTTGTTACAATTCTCAATATTCAGACTTTCTAGACTTTTTGACATGCTGTTACTCTTATTTCGTTTCTTTTCAGGGCTACCATTCTTTTCAATTTCTAAACTCTCTTGACTTGTCGAAAAACTATCTCTCTTCTTTTGTTTTCTCACACACTTCTTAGCTTTCTCAGTTTCCGAACAGTCTTGACTTATTGACACACTGCTATCACTGTTGTCTTTAGGGTTTTGAATATTTTTTTTCTCTTGACTTTTTGACAAACTGTTGCTCTTCCATTGCTCTTCTTTATTAGTTACGTCATTTTTTAAAATTTTATTTTTAGTTTTAACAGAAACAGGGCTTTTATATAACGTGCGGACAACTTGAACTGGCTCGTTACATTTATTTGTCACTTCATCAAATCTATTGTTTTCGTTTATGAACAGTCAAGTCCAATAGTATATTCTCATTCACGGAATCCAAATCATTAAGGTCAATATCTTCATACAACGTACCATCTAACTCAATCAGGTCTTCCTTGCGTAGTTCTGGAATGGGCGTGGACGTCAATATGGTTAATGGCACTGGCTGAAGGTCACAAATAGTAATTGGTGAAGAGAAATTCTGACGATTGGAATGTAACACTGTTTCATTCAAAGATAACGGTTGAAGTGCACTGCAATTAACCATTGAATATGAGTTGTGGTGGTCAAACTGCATATCTGTTTCATTTCGTGAATGGATCACTGAGTGGTCTTCTCTGGAACTGGCTTTTTGGAGAATTTGAGAGTAATTTGTTAGAGAACTCTCATTTTCAATCACTTTTTTGTCATTACTTAAACTTAATAAAGTCTTTCCTCTAATATTATGCATGTTGATAACTTAAAAATCACTCTTTGATACACGGAAGCTAAAACAATTAGCACGACTGCACTTTCCGCCAATTAATACACGTAATGACATAAATTTAGTAAACAAACAAAAACGGGATGCCGCGGGGCGGGAAGGGCTGTGAACTAACACGCGCGCAGCGCTCTGTCTCTCTTTCGCACACTATGACTCCATAGTGTGCGAAAGAGAGACAGAGCGCTGCGCTGTTAACTTAAAGTTAGAATAGATACGCGTAGCCACTCGGCTACGCGTATCTATTCTAACTTTAAGTTAACAGATTTAGATTGAGGTGCAGAATTGACTGATAGATAATGCTCAACTGTAATAACTTAAGTTGAATGAGTTAGGTATGACTCAGCCGTTAAAAAGTGAAGTTAAACGAATTTGCCATATAAGTTTCTGGGTCAGGAACAAATATTTTTTTGAAATTGTCTTTAGTGCCATATAGACCATACTATTTAAGACTATTTCGCAGTGGTTAGGCGCAACTCGTCTATTTTAAAATAGCATACTTGTGTGTGACAGGGATTCAGCGAATCTGAGATTACTTAGAAATTGACCTTTTATGTCTATACCTTTGTTTTTCCACTTTAGCTTCTTCATGATGTTTTGCAAAACAGTAATAAAAATTCTGGGAGAGAGGGGGTCCCCTTGACGAACGCCTCTACATATATCAATTTCCGTGCCTGTTTTGTCTAATATTACTCTACTTGTGCTTTTCTTATAGATGTCTTGTATAAGCATTATGGTTTCTGATGGTACATCACATTCCTGTAAGGCTCTCCACATGCTGATATGGGATATAGAGTCGAATGCTTTAGCGTAGTCGATGAACGCTAGGTAGAGCGGGCGTTTCATTTCTTCGTATTTTTCTATAATCAGTTCTAATGAGTGAATGAGTGAGTTTAATACATACGAAGAAGAAATAACAGATAACACGAATAATTGTTATTGAGTACCTACTGAGACTGAAGAGTGTATAAGACAATCAATCTGCCTAGCCTTTTCCCAACTATCTTGGAGTTGGCTTCCAGTCTAACCAGATGCAGCTGAATACAAGTATTTTACATGGAGCGACTGCCGACCTGACCTCCACAACCCAGTTACTGGGTAATACGATACCCCTTGATAAGACTTGTCAGACTCTCGGGCTTCTGACGACCCTTAACGACTGTCAAAAATCCACGATTGACAGCCGGCACCAACGGCTTAACGTGCTTTCCGAGGCACGGAGGAGTATCGGTATGTAAAGATCGTCACCCATCCATGGTTCAACCCCGACAAGCGTAGCTTAACCTGATGGATTGACCCGTGCGGCTGTTATTACTTTAGAGTGAAGTGTAGATTGTGAATTATGAATGATATTTTTAACAGATATATTATATCACAGGAACAACTGTTATCTACTAATACTTGTGATGTGTGTGTTACGATAAATACGCCTCACTCCTACTATATAATTGGGCGGGGTATATTAGCCAACGACCTTGAGTGGTTAGCTTGCGTATTCTGCGCTGAGCTCACGTAACGCGTCGTATAGGATATATAGTAATAGGACTCGCCCATCAAGGAGCGCTGTCCGAAATTAGACGCATTATTAATTTATTACACATAAAACAACTAGTATTTAACTAAAACACTGAGACTAAATTATAAATAATTAAATGATCTCTAAAATGGTGAAGATTTCATAAAAATACGCTTTATAGTTTTTGCGTGATTATCAATTTTTTATCCGAGTTAGACATAATTTTACAAATTAATTACACTAAGTTATAAAAATACAATTTGAAATATTCTGAATTCAAATTACGACTCAAATTGTCTAGAGTAACATATATTTTTTTCAAAGAAATACGACAAGTCTTTTAGACGTGATGTTCAATTAAAAACCAGTATTAGTTTTATAATACCTACATTTTTTATTATAATTTTTTACTTTCCTTAAATTCCAAATGAAAAGTAGAGTGTCTAACACGGGTGAAAGTCACCAATTCCTTTCGACCCTTATATAACACTCTACTATTTGCTTATCTTAAAATAAAACCCATTCACGAACAATCTTCCTTAGTAGGTATGTGTCCTGTGGTGGACGGTCGAAACTAGATGCGTTTTCAAATGAAAAACTTAATAAAACATCCCAAAACAGTACAAATAAACATATACTCTATTCACAATAGCATTAGAAAAAAAAAACCGGCCTAGTGCGTGACGGATTTCGCACATCTAGGGTTCCGTACCAAATGAAGAAATTATCAAAGAAAAAATCTGATTTATCAATATATTGGTATATGTTAGTAAAATTTACGTAATAATGAACGTTATCACCAAATTTCAAGTTCACAAGTCAATTGTAAGTTAAAAAATTCTTCGGAACAAAATTTTGTGACAGACGACGGACAGAGACAGACAGATGGACACGTGAGTGACAGCAATAGGGCTCCATTTGGACCCTACAAGTACGGGACCCTAAAAAGAGCCACGTAAAAGCACAGATGCAAAACATTTTATGTCAAAGTTAAGTTAACACAATTTTATTAATTCGTAATTTTAATTTTAAAACAGTAACAAATAAGAATTAAATCACGATAATTCGGCAATAACAATTCACAAGTATTCACAAATAGTGATGAATGAAGGATGAATAAAAAGCAATTGCATGCAGCTGAGACGAGAATGCTAAGAGCGATGTGTGGTGTTACGCGCATGGATAGAATTAAGAATGAGTATACTTTTAAGAGGAAGTCTGAAAGTGGCACCTCTGACTGAAAAGTTGTGTGGCAATCGGTTATCGTGGCCCATGGGCATGTGATGCGCAGGAATGAAGAAAATGTCGTGAGGAAAGTCTTGTATATGGATGTGGATGGCTATAAGAGTAAAGAAAGCCCAAAGAAACGATGAATGGACTGTGTGAAAGAGGATACGAGTAAAAAGGGGGTGACTACAGGACTAATAGGAAAAAGTATGGAAGAAAACGACATGTTGCGCCGACCCCAAATAAATTGGGATAAGGGCAGGAGACTGAAGTATTCACATTGAATGACAATCACAGAACATTATTTACGTCAATTTAACAGGCGACATAAACAGGTACAATTGGAAAACCAAACTGTCACAACTTACGAAGGGATTAAGTAACATTTTTTTATTTTCTTTTTTTGACATGATACTTGTATAAGTCGTAATCGTGTTGTGCTTGTGTAAGTGTTTTAATTTTTTCTTATTTTGATTGACATTTCATTATTATCTCGTATACTTATTTTCATACACATTATTTACGTTTTTAGATATTTTTAAAGGAAAACATAAAAAACATTTAAATATATAAAAAAATAGTTGTCCGCCGGTGTCGGGAGCAGGGTCTAAGCTACCGGTGGTTAGGGCTCCAGAGACATGAACCTCCTCACAATGTGAGCCGTATCGAGGGGAACTGCCTTCTGTATCAGGCCCTTGATCCAACGCGCAACGACAGCTTCGACAGGTGGTCGTTGAGGCTCTTGGCCATCAGGCCGTTGGCGGTAACGACTATCGGCACAATGACAGACGATTCCACATATCGACAACCTCGTGTGCCAAGTCAAGATATTTGATGTGTTTCTTTTTCTCAGCTTTTACGAGGTTCTCGTCATGTGAGATGGTGACAGCGATTATCATCGTGCGGCGCGCTAATCGGTCTATCATTTTTTTTTTTTTTGATTGACATTTTATTATTATTATTTTGTTTGACATGAATATTTACTTTGTGAAGTATTACATTTTTTTTTGTTACTTAATTATTGTAAATGTGAGGACTATGTGGGTTATTATTATTATTATTTTGCTCCTCCTTTTAACAGTAATTTTTAACGCTGTCTGACAGTTTGAGTAGGTGCTTTTGCAGCCTACCCAAATGTCCTTTCTTTGGTATTGTTCGTCAAGTCATTGAGCTCCTTACTAGTTCTAAGTTGAGCTATTCGACTATTGACAAATGCTTACTTTATATACCCAAATGTCCTTACTTTGATATTGTTCGTCGGTTCGTTGAGCTCCTCAAAGTTCTGAGTTGAGCTTCACGATAACTGACAAATGATTGCACTGTCTGGACAGATCTACTCAAATCTGAGTTTTGCTTTCCTCAAAAGCTCATCCCAGACATTAACGTACATGGTTCTCATATGATTTGACCAGTACATATTGTATGGATATGAACACTTTAAAAGAGACTTTGACCTCTGAGTTGGTTTCAGTACTTCTTCTCAGGGTAGTCAGCTAGGAAACACCGGCCGGCCTCATCTAGCTAAAACAGACAAAAAAAATGTTGACGTGTAAAAGTGTTGTTAAAACCTACTTACATATATGTATAATTAAGTGTGACAGCTGGTGTTAAATACATTATAATAAACAATATCACCAAACAAGTTCATAGGTCAATAACAGACACGGCCTAACAAGAATGTTGTTATAAATATTTATAGTCTTAAAATCATTTAGATCGCTAAATAACTGACAAACTTGGCATTTTCTATAAAAAGCACATGAAAACTACACAACTTTGCATAACTTGTTTGAAGATCAAGAACTTAATCATAATGATCATAGACCTGAATAAATAACACTAAATTATACTTTTAATGTGTAGTTATTAAGATATTTTTAGAGCAAAACGTGCTAATATAAATCATTGTTTCTAAACTGCTAAGTCTAACAACGCACAAAGAGTAGATAAGCCACATGTAAGGCTGATTTTATAGTCACGCGTTTCAGCAGCGCCGTCGGAGCGCGCGCGCTCGGATATGTATTGGGGTAGTAGTAGCGTTTCAAATTCGCGCGCTTGAGCAGCGCCGTTCGGTGAACGCGTCCTATTCGCGCGGCGCTGTCGAAGCGCGCGCCGCTCATGCGCTTCTACGGCCATTGTGCGTTTTAGTGTGACGCCGTTGAGACGCGCCGTTAGGTACTGTTGTGTACAAAATGAATCACATCGATACAGGACGAGTAATTGAGGACGTGCGATTTAGAAGATGTTTATGGGACCCGGCCGATGAATTTTATAAGAATAAGGACGCAAAAAATAAAGCCTGGGAAGAAATTAACAAACCAAACAAATATTATAATTTATTACAAAACCTACTCTTTTATTTCACTTACCTTAGAGTAATCGCCAATTTTTCCACTGGAGCTATGGGGATGCGACGTAAGCTGGATCTTCGTAAAGAAAACTCTAACTTGCACAGTAATTCGTCGAAACTGCTGGTTGATAGGCGAAAATATTTATAAAATTTATAACTATTTTCTCGTAAATCAGAGAAAGTTGTTACGTGTTCGCCTCTCAGTAACCTTACAGCGTTATAAGGATCAACAGTTACTGTTCTTCGACGTTGTTGTTGCGTTTTTTTCCATAAAAAGTAAATAGCCAGTACTCTAACCGCATTGCCGTTCATTTAGTATGTTTGTACACGACTGTCTCACAGCAGCGAAACGCGCCTTACTAATGTCGTTTTATAGTGCATCGCTGTTCAAACGCGCGCTGTTCAACAGCGCGCTGCCCAACGGCGCGTCTAGCGGCGTGACTATAAAACCAGCCTAAAGTGATGCCGTAATCGCCCGAAGAATTGCCAAACTGAAGAGGCATAGGGCAGAGCACATTTCTCGCAGAACAGACCGAAAGGTTCTGGAGTGACGACCGTATACCCAAAGACGCAGCGTTGGAAGGCCTCCCACAAGGTGGACCCATGACCTGATGAGGGTCGCGGGTAGCCGATGGTTGCGAGACGCACACTACCGATAGTTGTGACGACACATGGGGAAGCCTATGTCCAGCACGTCTTTTGGCTAATGATGATAATACCATAATCTGCCGAACTACGCCAGTTACACACAGTGTAATCATTAATTTGTCTAAAGCTTTTTTTTTATTGTTGATAGGCACGCGTTTAACCACTATCTCACTGATGGTAAGCGATGATGTGGTCGAAGATGGAGCACGCCTACCTAGAAGTAACCTATTCACTCTTGACTTAAAGACTCCCAAGTTGTAGCTATCAGGAAACACAGACTCCGGTAGGGAATTCCACAGCTGTACGCACAATGAATGTGTTCTCAAAACGCTCTGTGCGTATGGATGGGATGTCCACCATGAACCGGTGGCACTTTGCCGTACGTCTTGTGGTCCGTTGATGAAACGGGCTTGGCGGAATCAAATTATGCAATTCCGTCGCACACTCTCCAAAATGTAATCGATAGAAAACCGACAGGTTAGTAATGCTCAAGACTTTGGAGCTTCGACTCAACGATTTCTATTTCCATTAACTTAGCTTTTTCCTAGCTACCTTCCATTCTGAGCCTAGTCTAATTAATTTGTAAAGGAGATGTTCCAGAAATGTATGGAGCCTGGGCTAGCACTGTGTACACTATATGTAAATATCGCTGTATAATAGAGTAATCGTTTTACATTGTTAATTTTCTTTAATTTCACTTCGTTTCAATGTAACTTTCAAATTAACTTGGTCAAGGAGAGCAACACAAGATAAAATAAAACATGGTGGAACTGAGCAGCAGTATGCGAAAAATTTCATTTTGACAATGACATTTGATTGACGTGTACCTACCATAATACCTGCAATAAAAATACTCCGAAACACATCCAATTCGTTTGAATTTATTTGAGTATTTCTTTGCTTTGAGTTTTCAAAGCAAAGAAAGTATCAAAAACGTCACTTCTTAAAACTGTCAAAGTCGTCAAACGTCATGTCAAACACAACTTTCATGGCTGCCCTAAAAATAGGGTTACCATCTTATTAAAAAACTTTTAAAATGATCATTTTTGAACGCCTGAACCCTTCATCAAATTAATATGTTAGTATTTTTATGAAATTCCCTTATTTTTCCCCTATTTATCTATGTACTGTACATATTGGTAGCCCAAAATAAAACATCGCCTTTATGTCTAACGCGCATAAAAAGTTAAGAATCACGCAAAAACTATAAAGCGTATTCTAATGGAACCTTCACGATTTTAAAGATCATTTAATTATTTATATTTTAATATATACCTGTTGTTTTATAAATGAATAATGCGTCTAATTTCGGACAGCGCTCCTTGATGGGCGAGTCCTATTACTGGGTACTGGACGTACGAAGCGTTACGTGAGCACAGCAGAACACGCAAGCTAACCACGCAAGGTCGTGGCAGTTAATAGCGCCTTAAGTAAGTAATCTGCCCGACTGAATTTGGCTAATTTCAACGGAGATTAGCCAAGTGCGCAGGAGATATTGTAGTGCACAAGCAAGTGCACAAAGACAGGTGTACTCCCTGTTCCTTAACTCTCATAATCCGATGGGATGTCATTCCGACACGACAGGGGGCGCCAGACTTTACGTGCTTTCCCAGGCGTGGGTGCCACACCAACAACTTCCAAAATCCGGGCTGCTACAGAGTAATTCCTAATAGAAAACCCCAATAACACTTTTTGCCTGACCGGGAATCGAAGCCAGGACCGCGCGCTATATAGTCGCGCTTGCGACCACTTGACTAACGAGGTGATAAGCTTAACCAAATGGTTACCAACCAAGGTTATGCCGAAAAACTGGGAGTTGTGTGTGTGGGAATGATATCGTCAAAGGAAAACACCTGGATGAGGGTTGCCCGCAACCGGGACGTAGGGCAGAAGATAAAGAAGGTCAACACCCAGCAGCGGGTGATTCCGAGCTAAGAAGTGCTGATAATGGTGATACTCTATAATTTAGGTCTCCTGTAAAAAGCAAACATTTCTGGAAAATTAAAATCACTCCAATTGTCGCTTGTAAATTCCACAATAGCTTGGTAGTGCGTGATGAATACGGTTTCCGTTTTTCATTTTTGACGAAGCATATTTACCAAAGAAAATATAATAATATTACTATGGAACATTAAATGGTAGTTTATTTTAAATTTTGTTTAAAAAATATAAATAACTTTGGCAACGGTTTATATTAAGATAAACGCGACCCTGAGATGGTGTCACGTTTTATTCGAGTTATTTCATTTATTTTAAAGGTTACAAGAAAACGCAAAAACTAGTAAGTTATAATAAATTATCTAGCAAAGGTGTCTCCATTGTTTTTCCACTAACATTTTTTAAGGTAGAGTCATCCACATAAATGGGAACAATTTGACAGTAGCAGCGCCTAGCTAGAGTTGGGCTCCATCAGCATCACTGATATATACAGTCGACTGTACATGTTGACATTTAACTATCCATTAGTTAAATGTCACCAGGTATCACAAAAAAAAATTAAATACCAGTATTTCGACGAAACATAAATAAAAACCGGTCAAGAGCGAGTCGGAATCGCAGACCGAAGGTTCCGTCATATATGTATAAATATTTTGGATGTGTTAGTAATTCGTCAGAGAATTTTAACATTGCGGTGTAGAATATTACAGTTTTAGGTCAGTGCCATCTCTCGACTGATAGTGGAACTAATGTGTTTTTGTTGATGATTTCTGAAAATGAGTGCTATTTAGAGACATCATTTTTTTTCCTATAATCTTTACATAAACTTCTATCACAGAATAATTTCAGATTTTACTTTATGCAAACTTCGGAGATAAGAATTTTTCATCAAAAGTCAAAAACTATGCGGCCTAAAAAAAAAGAAAAAATTTACCTCAAATGCCCTAGTAGCCTAACTTAGAATTTTTAAGACACCCTTTCAGTCCCTGTTGCAATATATTTTTTTTTTTCTTTCTTATTTGCAAAATAGTTGGGCAAACGTCATCTAAAACTATTCCATCCAGATGTGACAGATAGACAGACAGACTGAGTCGTACCATAAGGGTTCCTTTTTACCATTTTGGTACGGAACCCTAAAAATTACACTGGTTTTACTAGAAGACCGGCAAATATTACAATACATTTTAATAATTTACCAACCGGATTTATAACTAAATAAAATAATTCGACTGATCACGATACAGACAGCTTGATAAAAAATAGCATCTGTGGTGCTGCTGTCTATCTTCTGGAAAGACTAACAATTATCAACTCGAAACAAATTAAACGCGAGTGCTGCAATTGACAGTTGACACCTGCTTTTCTGAAAAACAAGCTTTTCTGGAACAATGAACTAAAAAGTTAAAAATAAATTCTAGTAAGAATTTGGCGTTTAGGTACTACCTATATTCTTAAAAGCTTGAGGCACTACCCTTTACAGGTTACATGCTTGCAGGTTAGGTACTGTAGAGCCCGCAGGGCTCCAGGGCTGCTTCAGTAGCTACAGGGGAATGGTCTCACTCGCTGCTTGCGAGAGTGTGGTGTATAAGAGTGACTGGCTTATATGTGGAGTGTAAGGAAGGAAAGAGAGATAGGGCACTCTTGATATTGGTAAAATCAGAATAATACAAGTGCCCACTCCGGCCAGGCGAGGAGAACTGATCCCTAAAACAAATGTGATGCCTACTCATTCTATATTCGAACGGCTCTTTAATAATCTTAACAGCCAGCTGAAGGCCAGTACCCACATGCAGATTTACGCAGTGCACAATCGTCACATGAGCTACGCCCCTACGAATAGAAACGCAAACGCTAGTAAGTCTTCTATTCCATTGAACCTTTGAAGAGTCGATCGAAACCTACCTAACCCTCACCAGAAGGCCCTACCTATGAGGAATGGTCTCACTCGCTGCTTACGAAAGTGTGGTGTATAAGAGTGACTGGCTTATATGTGGAGTGTAAGGAAGGAAAGAGGGATAGGGCACTCTTGATAACTATATTGGTAAAATCAGAATAATACAAGTGCCCACTTCGGCCAGGCAAGCAGAACTGATCCCTAAAACAAATGTGATGCCTACTCATTCTATATTCGAACGGCTCTTCAATAATCTCTACAGCCAGCTGAAGGCCGGTATCCACACGCGATGCCTAGGGGTAGCGGATAAATTCTGAAAGTGAGTTACCGCTCCCATGGGCACTCAGGCAGTGAAGGAACAGGGGTGGGTTTTAGTCAGTAAGAGTCTGATACGCCCTCCACCCACCTCCACCCAGAGCGGGAGAAGTCATAGGATGATTTTCCAACCACAAAAATTATAATAATTTTTCCGTCAATGAATGCAGAAACACTTTCTTCCAAAATACCTAGGAGGTGCAGTGAACTTTTTTCTAAAATTTTGATATCTGGTGCAATCGTATTGAATTTATGAAGGGTCGATTGTCTGTCGGTATTGCCACAAAGAAAAAAATCACACTTCGAATGGTTAAGGTCAAGGCCGATGGAATAAAAATGATTCTTCAGGAATTGAAAGTCTTTTAATACGGTATCGACGTCACCTCCTAATGTTCCATCATCCAAATACCATACGTTAAGGCGTATATATCCGCCAAGTGGCGCCCTCATTGAATAAAAAATCGTAGCAAAGCGTAGAAAATAAAGATTATAGTATCCGTTTTTTATACTTTTGCCTACTACTTTGGATACGAAACATTTTGAGTATTGTTTTAACAATGTAAAAATACCTTATCCTATTTGTAACAAACGCAACATATGATTCTTAAATATTTATTTTCTATGCCAAGATACGAATTTTTATTCAATGAGGGCGCCACTTATGGGGAGGTAGGCCCTTAAATATTGAATTTAGTTATTGAATGACTGGATGAATAGCCATACTGAAAATGACGGGCCCGAGAGGGTCACCTTGTTGGCATCCAACTGCAGATTCTAAAAGCTGTTCTTTATTTAATAATTTAGAAGGGTGCCTGTAACATTGCCAAATAAAACCGAAAATTTCTGAAAGTTCAGTTTTTGCCTCAGCCAACAAAGTGTGCCTGTTGACAGAGTTGAAGGCGTATGTAATTGAATTAATCATTTGGTAAAAGCATTTTTTTTAAATACCATGAACTCTGTCACGTTAATCGATTATAATTTCAACGATATTTCATTTTATTCGTCACCACTTAATTTTAGGGTTTCTCATTTTTCAGATTGTAAATTGGGCTGTTTTTTCACATTTTCAAATAGAAAAGTGTAACCCTTTTTTTAAACCATACCGCAACTTATTACAATCAGGTCCAGAAATCCCTGTCTCCTTTAACTTCTATGATTTTTTTACATAGTAAGTTACAGGTGAAGGTATAATAATCAAAACGTGTTACCATACAGCATTCGCAATGTCCCTCTCCTAAAATATACTCGTACACTGACTGCAGTGGAGGCCAGACGACAACTCTTCTCTATTCATAGAAACCAATAACGCATAAATTATGATAATGAGAGTTAGAAATAGGCAGAACAAGCCTTTTCGATACTCAGAGAAGCTGTCAATTATTAGCGCGTTATTTCTTTAAAATTCAAGATCTAATGTGAACATACTAGATGATCTAAGCAAACACGAATAGGTATAACAAATCTAACGACACAATAATAAAGGCTCATTATGTTCTCATGTAACCTTTTTATTATCAAAGAGTTTAAATAATTATGCAACGTCAAGGTTTAGACATTTGTAAAATTATATGTAGTTATTTAGCTGATTGCTCATCAACGGTTACAGACCGTACTTCTTAGGTGTGAATATGAAGTTCCTCTTTCTCAAGTCTTGGTCAATAAATCGACTTTTATTTTAACGATGAAGTATAATGAAGCCACCACCAGCCAGCAGTATATAAAGCTTGTAAACTAAGCAATTTCGCGCTAATGGCAACCCCCATAGGCGCTAGGAGAGGGGCGCAAGGGGGACCACTAAGCCCCCTGGCTTTCAACATGATATAAAAAATATATGTCACAAACGCCTCTTAAAATAAATGATTCCTAGCATATGCGAGGCGAGGTGCTAACATTTTTAAGCTCGCTTCGCTCGCTCTTGCATCACGCCTTCTTTTTTGGTTCTATTTCTGTATGAAGCGATGTGCTGAAATGCACCCTCTGAAAATTGTTCTGTCGGCGCCTTTGGAAACACCTGTGGACACGGACCTCGGTTTAGGGCGTCGCTGGGGAAAGTAGACGACCTGCAACCATTTATGGTACTGTTAAATTACCAGATGCTAAAGCATTTAATTGTAAACTCACAACACCCATAGGTCTGCCAACTTTATTCTGTGATTACTTTAATAGTTTAAAGGCAGAGAGCCGAAACGTTGCTGACCTGTTAAGTATAAAGTCGAAAAATCAATAATGTTATAAATGCGAAGAGGTAACAAACAGAAAGAGTTTCTGTTTGTTACCGTGTTTACGGCTGAACGGATTTGGTATGTCAAGTTTCATAACTTGATATACATGTTCTGGAATAGGACATAGAATATTTTTTTATCCCGGAAATATGTTCCCTTAAGATAATTTTGCGCGATCACGTGGGTGAAGCCGCCAGCTGAAACAGGGTTGAAAACTTGTGTTTGTACCAGCATTCATATTGATGCAACACTACTACTTTGAATGGTTGCAGCTGGCGATCGATTTGCCCTCGAAAGCCATAGAGAAATTTTGGCCGATTTCACTAATTTACGTGATTTTACAGATGTGATTTTACAGTTAAAATAATGCATTTCTCTATGTTTTAATGCACAACATGAAAGATCATATTTTTCTCTATGTTTTAATGCACAACATGAAAGATCATACTGTGCATTAAAACTTTTAGAAATACATTATTTTAACTGTAAAATCACGTAAATTAGTGAAATCGGCCAAAATTTCGTGTACGGCCTCTATGGCTATCGAGGGCAAATCCATCGCCAGCTGCAACCATTCAAAGTAGTAGTGTTGCGGGGGTACTTACACTTACTCACAGTTAAGCCCACATAATAGAAAAATTGCTAGTCTGTCCACGGCCACATTCGAGACAATTACCAATTTCCTCCGATCGAATCGTACAGCAGCCGCTTGTTATACCATATGTTTTACATTGGATTCAGGTTTGTTTATTAGGTTCTAACAAACAACATGGGATTCTGGGCTCGATTTGAGGGTCGGGCTGTGTGTATTGGGTTTTTTCCCAGTAGCAGCCCAAAATCTGGGTTTATGACCGGGTCGGCTCGCCCTCTATTACGTGGGACTTAAACAAAACTGGTGAAATGTGAATGTAGACTACTATGGATGTAGAATTCAATACTCCTAAGCACAATCCTTCGGTGAATAAATGCAGAGCAGTGGTGGCATACAAGCGGCCCCAACTTACGAGTTGTTACGTCGTCGTGGGTTCAAACGCAGGCAGGTGCTATACTTTTTGTAATTTATTTCATCGCCACTGCTCTCAAAAACGGTGAAGAGAAACATCGTGGGGAAACCGGCATGTCCTAGAACCAAAAATTTTGAAGACATGTGACATCCACTATCGAGCACTGGGCCCGTGTGGTGCCTCCTCCTGAAGAGGAGGCCTGAGTCCCAGCAGTGGGTACATTATAAGGCTATTATGCTATGCTTATCAATAAATGCTTGATGCCATATTGTGTAACACCATCACTCCTAAGCACGTAGTTACACGCGCACGCAGTACATATTTTACAACAAAATCTACAAACACATACGTCTCATATTGAATCTGCTAAATTCACGTATCACAAATTATATATGTTTATTCTTGGCACACATTAACGTACCTAACCTCAGTTACCCGTCTAACTACTCACGACACGTTTTAACGTAAAAACATAAATTGGTGGCATAACAATGATCAATGGGCCGAACTTATCCGAATTTTCGTAGATTTTCCTTCATCTCATTCACTCTAATCTCCATAAAGGAGAGGTCAGTTTTGATATCAAACCCTTTACCTCCTTAGGTTGAGAAAACAGGTTTCAAAAGATACCCGTCGGTCTTATCAATATAAAGTCTTTAATTTATGCGACTTAACGACAAATTCGAAGATGTTAGCCTCATTCAAGGTAATTTTTGCATAACATAGGCAAATTAAAACTTGCGGTCGGCTCCAGTATTTTACAAGGAGCGCGTTGTTTTTAATCAGTCGGGTTTTTTGAAAATGTTTTTTTTATATCCTACATTTTTGTGAGTCATATTTTTGGAATCGTCTTCTCGGGCTTTTGATACTTCACAAACCATGTCACAAAAAAAATGACTAGACTTTACTGGTGGTCGCCACTTTTTTAACCGAATTCAAAAAAAAGGAGGAGGTTCTCAATTCGACAGTATTTTTTTTTTATGTGTGTTACCTCATAACTTCTTAGTACGTGAACCGATTTTGAAGATTTTTTTTTTATTTGAAAGCTGTTGGTTCACATTTGGTCCCATTTTAATTTGGTGAAAATCTGATGAAGAACTTCGGAGATACACAATGGAACTCTTCAATAAATGATAGCAAACCTTCCAGAATTGCTGCAATCGCATGTCTGTATATTGTTTTCACCACTTCACAACATTACATCACGCTGATGCGCTCTAAAGGGGTATACAGATTTGTACAGTTCACCCTGATACACCCTAATTTCACCAACTACGTTCAAATTCCCTATTTTTAGGGCTATCAATTCGGGCATAACTTTACTTTTAATTTAGTTTTAGAATGGGGTACAACAACTAAAAAGTGAAAAATAAAAAACTTTTTACAAAAAAAATACAACCGACTTCCATAAATAATACTAAAAAATGCAAAATAACTTTAATTTCGGAAGTCGGTGTTTCTAGTTTGGTTTCTTTGTTATTTGACACCGACTTCCGAAATTAAAGTTATTTTGCATTTTTTAGTATTATTTATGGAAGTCGGTTGTATTTTTTTTGTAAAAAGTTTTTTATTTTTAACTCATATAGCCTATGTCACTTCGGCGGTTAAGAACAATCTAATGATACCTCATTTGTTAAAATCCATCCAGCCGTTTAGGCTACAACCCGTGGCAAACAAATAGACATACACACACACATACGTACATATTATTATATACTCTCGAAAAACAATACTCTCCTTCTCGTCCCGTGGGGTAAAAATCTGAAAAAGTACCTACCTATACTGCGTGCTACGTTTTGATGTAGCACCGTGTAGCTAGGTTACGCGAACGTTTCTAGGGAAGACAGCGAAACAGTGATCAAGTGCACAGCCAGGCTCAGGGGAGACCGTTTTACAGTCTCCTCAGGGACATGCCCTTCGGGCCTGCGGACGGCGAGTAGTGGGTAGCTCGCCATTCGATCAGCACCAGGCCCATGAGTCGACAGCGCCCCAAAGAGAATTAAAATTTGTCAGCCACCACTGACGGGGCCCATCATGGCCGGTGCCTGCATGCCTAGGGGTAGCGGATAAATTCGTAACAGAGTTACCGCTCCCCTGGGCACTCAGGCAGGGAAAGAACAGGGGTTTATAGTCAGTAAGAGTCTGACACGCCCTCCCGCTCCACCCAGAGCGGGAGATGTCAATGGATGATTTCCTAATACCAAAAAAAAAAATGCGATATACAGCCTTTGCATAGAGGTGGTTCCGATGTGGTCTTTTAAGCGGTAACGGGGTCCCTTCCATATGCCGATGGTGATCACCGGGGTGGTTTTAGTGAGGTATATATGTATACCACACCCTGGACTTATCCTCAAAGCCCGGACGCCTTTTGAAAGATTCCGCCGAAAACAAAAAAAGTCTACGCTAACGTAGCAAAGCAGCGTAGCAAGTCGTAGGTAAGATAGCATATACGTAGCGATGCGTAGCATTGTTGTTGGTTTATAGCGTCCAACTAAGGTTAAACGGGCTAATGTTTCCTTGTACTTGGCCAGGGTCTTGACCTAGTGATAAAAACTACCTGCTCAATAGGTGACTGACGTCAGTTGCACACTCACAAGTCGTCAGTTTCAATTAAAAATCATTCTCAGAAAGCTGCTACAGGTCGAGTTTCACTTAGTTTTAGACGTCGTCAATACATCTAAACCTTCCTGTATTTGAAGGAGTCACCGCGGCCCTAACACAAACAATTGAAGGAACACGGGTAAGTTGTAGTCACTCTGGGAGTGCCGACTGAAGTGAAAACTTGAACAGAAATGCCCAATGCGCTTAAAGAAGTTTTCACTTCAATTCGATGTCGGTGTTGGTGTCGGTGTCGGCGTCGGTGTCGGCGTCGGTGTTGGCGCGTTGGTGTCGGTGTCGGTGTCACGTGAATTTAATAGTTTTCCCATCTCAAAAATGCCCAACGCGCCTAAAGAAGTTTTCACTTCAAAAACCTTCCTCATGAATCACTCTGTCTATTGGAGAAAACCGCATCAAAATCAGTTCAGTAGTTTTTGAGTTTATCGTGAAAAGACAGACAGACAAATTTGGCGGGAGAGTTTGTTTCATAATATAAAATTGATAGTTGACAAGTCTCTAGGTCCAGCGATTTGGGCTATGCGTTGATATATCAGTCAGTCAGTCAGTCAGTCAGTCAGGACTTTGAATTTTATTTATACAGATTTAATAAGACTACTCTTTTGTAAACATATCGCAGGGTGGGAAGGAACCTACCTAAAAATAAGGATTTATTATCTGAAAAAGCCGTTGAACAGAAGAGGCGAATTTAAATGATGGCCTAAAATTTAGGGTCATATTTAGCTGGTCTTTATGTTATTATATTAAACACAGCGCTACGTTACCTCAGTGGTCGCCAGCGTGCTACCACCTGTGACGTCCTAAGATCCATCCAATTTGCCAGGTTACCTCAGTACCTTTTAATTGTATATGTTCTCTTTATAGCTCCCTGCTATAGTAATTTATATCTTTACCATGGCTCTCTATAATGCATTCGAGATAACGAGACCAGGTGACCCATAGAACAAGTTTTACTTAGTATGGGTTCCTGTCTCCCATCATCAAACTGTTTTCTTCATGAACTTGTCGGAGAAAATAAATAAACCTTTTGTGATGGGGAAGAATGTAGAAAATGTATAAGAGTAGGGGAAGGCCAAAGAAACGATGGATGGACTGTGTGAGGGTAAAAAGGGGGTGACTAAAGAGATGACGACTAATAGAGGAGAGAGAGTATGGAAGAAAAAGACATGTTGCGCCGACCCCAAATAAATTGGGATAAGGGCCGGAAAATGATGATGATGATGTTATGTTATATGGGAAAAATCAACAGAATTTAGTTTGTAGCGTGATGTTTCGGTGTCTATGAATATAAACAATTTTCTTTTCAAATTAACATAAACATACTTAACTTACCGAGTAAATATAGGAACCAAACACATGCAAAGGTAATTGGCAGAAATGTAAGTATGTATTACTTAAGTATATTTTAGATACATACCACATTCAAGACCTGGAACAGGCTATTAAATTTCACTAAACTGTAGTTACTTAAGTACGCGCGGAAAATGCAATTTAAATGTGAAGAGCGCGCGCGATGCGCGACCACGGTTTTTTTACTGACTGAACTGAACTCGAACGCTTGCAGCTAACAGGGTACTAGACGAGTACTAGAGCAACACGGCATAGAGCAATGATCTTGATGACTCTCGACAGCTCTCGTGGATAATAGAACATTAGCGTTCAACTAACACATCCTGCGATTTTAGACCCGCTTTAGATACCTAGATGTGCCTATCCGTGAATATAATGCAGCTGTGGTGCAGAGTTTACAGAAACAAGTAAATAGTACCTGGAGACGAGGTAAATGGAGTACTGTAACCCGGTATGTTATTGAAGGGTATGATACCTCCTACCCGTGCTATAGTAAATTTGTAGCGTATATAAAAAAAAACAGGGAAATATTAAATCAAACAAGTATACCATGCTATAACAATACAAAGTTTATTGATAATTACCATTTAGACAGGTACTTACAACAAATGTAAAAGTAACAATGTTCCCTTGTAACCCTGCAATATTCAATTCTCGTTCATCCTGTCTCCGTACCAAGGCGAACGAGAAAATGAACATGAGAAATGTATACAATCTCAGGGACGTTTGTAATGGGAACGTGAGGTGAACCGCCAATAACTCTTAGCTCAATCGTATTAGTACATAAATATCATAGTTGTGCTCGATGTAGAAAATACCATCGCATAAACTTCGAGACACAATATACACATTGCAACCACTCAATTACCTGGTCTTTCTATACATAAGTGACCACTATGAGGTTCACTCTCTTTCTCTCTAAGCCTATAAATTCCTTAGGTAGCCTATTCACTAGTTACCTCATTTCCTAGTTAGGCACTTCCTAGTTACCATCTTCCTAGTTCGGTATCATATTCACTAGTTAGCAGAACAAAGCCCCTTGGCGTCGGTATTTCAAGACTGAGCATGAAATACTACACGACTAACGCGTCCTACGGGGAAGATATCGGACAGGAACAGATAAGAATGAACGACGTATATACCTTGATGGGCTTCCTCGAACGAGATTGGAATGTGTGTGGTCTACCTCTACAATGGGTCGGCCACGCTGTCCGCACTCTCGCTGGATCAAAATTCAGCACGCACCAAACGCGTCATCTATCTGCATCACTTCTAGGCTATCCAATAAAAGCCAGAACCAGCAAATCCAGGAACAACACCTAGAAATCCATAGGCGGCCTCCTTTGGTCTACGCCGGCTGCGAGAGAAGGATTCCGGCTCTGCAACTCGCACAAAGGCATGCCAAGCGGTTTATTAGTTCTTACGGAACGAGACCAATTTTCATCTCTCTCAATTCCGGCTTCTCGCAAAAATTACACCAACTCTGGATACCATACCGTAAACGAAATGGCGTAACTTTCAGATCACCAGCTACTTCTCACTCACAAACACAACAATTTTTTCGTACCTAAAATAGATGTAGATAAATCCACTAAAATGAACACGCTTTCCATCCTTTATCAAAACGTTCGTGGCTTAAAAACTAAACTTTCCGCCTGGAGATTGAGCTTAATGGAACTTGAAGAAGATTTTGTCGCAATCTCTGAATCGTTTCTAGACGATTCAATTGAAGATTCAGAAATTGCTTGCAATGACTACAGTGTAATTCGGCGTGATCGAGGTACACCTTGTGGTGGTGTTATGCTTTTGGCTCGAGCAGGTATCCTTATGTCTCGACGGCCAGATCTTGAGACTCAACATGGTGAAGACTTATGGGTATGTTCATACTCGTTCGGTCGCCCAGTATACTCGTACGTTTGTGTCGTTTATATCAAGCCTAGTGCTACTGATGATGTTTATATGACTTGGTTCTGTAATGTTGAGAGTTTTATTAATAGTATTAAGGGTAATGTAATTATATTAGGTGACTTAAATTTAAATAGTGCTTCTGTAAATATGAACAACTACTACTGTTATTTTCTTTCATTTTGTGGTTTGACTGAGAAGAATGTAGTAAAGAATTCGCATGGTGGTATGTTAGATGTTGTCGTAGTCCAGGAGAGTACTACTGTTTATGTTACTGCGTCTGCAGGTACGGTATCACCTGATCTTTATCATCCCCCACTGGCAATTAATATATATATTGACACAGCTTCTCATAAAAACTCAATGCAACCCAGTAACAATGAAGGGTCTACAGATTGGAACTTTAAGAAGTGTGATTATGAGCTTCTTGATACCTTATTATCTGAGGAACAATGGACATCTGTAGCTCAGGCGTCTGATATAGTCACCGGTATGAATTGTTTTTATAAAGTAGTCTATAAAATATTTGACCAATGTATGCCCAAAAAGCAGAGAAGTAAAATCAGCAAGAAGTCTTTTCCGGTCTGGTTCACTCGTGACATAATTAAAGGCTTACTCTATAAATCTAAACTACATGAGGCTTGGAAACAATCTGATTGTCCTACCGATTACAATGTTTACTCTGCATTTAGACGAACCCTTAAACAGCACATTTCAATTGCCCACAAGTCCCATTTACATCGCATCGAAAACAACATTAAAATAAACCCAAAACAATTTTGGCAGCACATTACCAGTTTGCGATGTAAGGGTGGCTTCCAGTCTTCTATCATCCACCTAGGTCAAACATTATCTGGTATTGATGCTGCCATTGCGTTTGCAGAATACTTTTCCGGCGTCTTTCTTCCCGATTTTCCTGAGTTAAACGCAAATAAAATAGTGCTTGTGATACAACTTCCAGCAGCAATTACATCAACATAGTTAAAATTTCCCCTGAAGATGTGGAACGTAGCATCAATAAGCTAAGGCTCAGTAGTTCAACAGGACCAGATAATATTCAGTCTTATAGGCTAAAACTTTTAAAGAAATACTTTATAGGACCTTTATGCTGCATTTATAATTTAGCTCTGAATACAGGTAAATATCCTACCCAGGGAAAGGGGCTAAGGCGTCCGTCGAAGACTTTAGACCTATTGCGATCCTCTGTTCACCTGCAAAAGTGTTTGAACATATTTTACACAAAGAAATTCACAGACAAGTCAATAGATACTTGTGTAATGAACAACACGGTTTTCGCTTCAAAAGATCAGTTAACACTAATCTCGTAACTCTAGCTGACTACATCACAACCAGTATGGACCAAGGCCAGCAGGTGGATGTCTTATATTTTGACTTTCAAAAAGCCTTTGACAGAATTAATAATGACATTCTATTAGATAAATTAAGTGCCATAGGTGTTGCTCCCAAACTTCTTTTATTGATCGCTGACTATCTTCGAGATCGTAAACAGTATGTGCGACTGGGCCTGTACAATTCTCAGCCGTATGACACACGTTCAGGAGTCAGCCAGGGTTCAATATTAGGACCTTTACTGTTTCTAATAATGATAAACGACATTCCACAAGTTTTGAATCACTCCAAATGTTTATTATACGCTGACGATTTAAAGCTATATTCTGAGGTTCAAACTCCAGCTGATTTCGTAGCCCTTCAAAAAGACATTGACACTATAAGTGAGTGGTCAATGATTAACAAAATGCATTTCAATCCATCTAAATGTTGCGTTATGAGTTTTAGTCGTTCACGAAATCCAATTATTGCCATATAATGGTATTGCCATTACAGTTTAAATAACGAAGAAATAGCAAGAGTCATGACGGTCAAAGATCTTGGTGTTATTTTTGATACTAAGTTTACCTTCCATGACCACATTATTGCGCTAGCCAAAGAGTCGTTTCGGAGGTTAGGGTTTGTCCTGAGAAATTGTCGTGAGTTTACAAACCATCAAGTGATCCGACTTCTTTATAACACACTTGTTAGAAGTAAACTTGATTCTAGCTCTTGTGTTTGGAACCCTTAGGGTAGGTTCAGATGACAAGCGCTCAACGCGCGTTTTGATAACGCGCGTTTACAACTACATACATTTTATTCAGGCCGTACACATGCTAACGCGCGTTTTAGTAACGCGCGCGTTCAACGCTGCGCTAGCGCTCGACTGTTGTCAGCGCGCGTCAACGCCGCTTTGAGATCATTGGTTTTCTATGTTTCCGTTCAGTTGAGCGCGCGCTTTCGACGCGGATAGACGTATTTTAGGGTTCGTCAAGTTCGTCCGAAAATCGTCCGAAATGGAAACCGAAGCTTTTAATACGGAATTATTAATTGATGAAATAGAGAAACGTCCTGCGATATGGGACATGACAAGTAGCGATTATTCAGATAAGAATTTGAGAAGACGGGCTTGGGAAGAACTCGTCCTTATATTTTGTGAAGGACATGACAATGAAGAAAAGAAGAAAATATTATGTGAGTATATATATTTATTTACATTTACAATCGGTTTGTGTTACAAGTTAAATATAACGATCCTGCCAATCTACTTTTCCTTCATTAATGAAATAGTTTGTTAAATGTACTCGAACATTATCCGCCTGTCGCACAGCACGTCCGGTATAATGTGAGGCTAGATTTTCCAGGGGTGGCGTATAAAGTGTGTCTTCAAAATTGTAGCCATCCCTGATTCTGACATAATTATTTAGTGTACATATCGCTTTTACGATCTTTTCTGCAAAACCGATGTTAACATCTAACGGCCTGTGTAAAATGCGCCATTTATTACACATTATGCCAAAAGTACATTCAACATACCGGCGTGCTAATGTCAAACGGTAATTAAATATTTTTTTAGCATAAGTTAGTGACCTTCCCCCATATGGACGCATTAAATTCTCCATCATGCCAAAAGCTTCATCAGCCACTATCACATATGGCAACGTTGTCGGTCTATTTTGTATTAACAATGCCTTTGGCTCAGGTAGATCTAATGACCTTTCTGTCAGCTTTTTGTACAATGAAGAATTCTTGAATATACCTCAGTCACTGTTTTTACCGTAGGCACCTATGTCAACCCACACAAAACAATAGTTTGCATCCGCTAGCGCCAATAAAACTAGCGAAAAATAATTTTTATAGTTATAATACATAGAACCCGTGTGTTCAGGCTGGATTAACCGTATATGTTTCCCGTCCAAGGCTCCCAAACAATTGGGAAACTTTGAGTTCTTTTCAAATATCGTGGATATTTCACACCACTTTTCTTTCGTTGGTTCACTCATAACAACGGGCCTTAATTTTTTCCAAATAGTTTCACATACATGTGGTATTATAGTAGCCACAGTAGATTTGCCAATTCTATAGTCGTAGCTTAATGTCCCAAATGAACATCCAATGGCCAAATATCTGGAAACAAACATAAACTATTACTAAATACTGTTTTTTTTTTCAGCGTCATCCCTGCAAAAAAAGTGGAAGAGTTTACGGGATAATTATATGAGAGAGGTGAAGAAAATAAAGACTGTCAAATCTGGATCAGGAGCTTCCAAAACTTCGACATATATTCATTATAATAGACTACGATTTCTACAGGCATCAATTGCCAACAAAGATACAGAAAGTAGTTTCGATGCAGATAATGCATCAACTTCGTCAGAGGTTGCTGAAGTAGAAATAAGTTCTGGCTTTAAGAGTCCTAAATCTACTTCAAGAAAAAAACAAAAATTAAATCCTGCTGATGAAAGATTTGCAAACATATTAGAGCAGAGTTTAGCACAGAAAAATGTGTCTCATCCAAAAGAAGATGACGATGAAGACAAGCTGTTTTGTTTGTCACTCGTTAAAGAGATTAAAAAAATTCCGGAATATAGGCGACTTCAAACTAAAATTGCCATTTATAATTTAATTTTGCAAAACCAAAATGAATTTCAAGGACCACAACAACAGACATATGAAAATCAAAATTACCCGGTATCACAACGAAGAAATTATTCATCACAAGAGCAGCGTCATCAGTCATCAGCTTCTGTTGAAGGCTTTCGTTATCATGATTATAGATCACAGCAGTCTAGTGTGTCAAATAATTTTGCACATTATGGTTATACTACAGCAATGGGGTCTCCATCGCCAGTAACACCTACTCCATCGCCAGCACCAACTAATGTCAGCAATGAATCAGAGTTAGAGTTATTCTGCGAGTAACAAAATGTTATTTTTTCTTTAAAAAAATTGTTCCTAAACAAGTTGATTTGATTTATTTGATTTATAGATTATGTTGATTATTAAAAAACTTACCTCAATGTAATTATGAGTTTTTCTTCCGGTGAAATGCTATATCGCACAGCGTTTTTATCTGCTACGAGTTCATCGTTTATGAGAGTCAGTAAGTCATCAAATGACTTGATGGACATTCTGAAGTAGTTAAAGAATTTGGGCTCAAATTGCCTTAACTTAGGATATAAAATAATGTACTGACTTTCAGTCAGCCTGATTGACAAAATTGGGTGAACCCAATATCTCCGTCTTCTGTTGTGTCGTTTCTGCCGTCTGTATAAAATCACCGATAAAACTGTTTCTACGTCCATCTTCGACAAATGTAGAACTCAAACTGGCCGCAACAACGCGCGTTTAACGCCTGACAAGCGCGCACCATGTGAACACTATACAAAAATTCAACGCGCGTTCAACGCGCGCTGAGCGCTTGTCATCTGAACCTACCCTTACGAGAAATCTTATACCCTTATGGTGGAAAAAGTTTGTCACGGTGCTGGAGGGCGGTGTCACGTTGCAGGACCGGAGTGGTGGTGTGAGTGACACGTAGAGGAGGTCGTAGGAGTGACACGCAGAGGAGGACGTAGGAGTGACACGCAGAGGAGAACGTAGGAGTGACACGCAGAGGAGAACGTAGGAGTAGGAGGACCGTGGATGAGGAGTTCAATGAATAATAACACACGACGAGTTAACACATTATATTTGTTATTTACAACAGTGGGCTTTATTATATTATTACGAACACATACACTGTGACTAGTTACGTAAATAAATTGTATTAATGCACAATTCTAGGAAACTGGTAACTGACACTTGAAGAGTCAAAAAATGATAATGAGGAGCTTCTACTAGCTCGGCTGCAGAATTAGAACTGATTTTTAATATCAAAACAGAGACTTGACAGAGAAAACTAATTAATTTTGAATTTGAATTTAAAAAAAGGTAGCAAAGAACGTAATTTTGGAATAGAGGTCAAAAAATAAACAAGGCTTTAACACTGCCTTGTTACAATACCCGGCTGCCCCGGAAAGAAAAATCGAGCAGCAGAGGTAAGTGATTTTTCGTTAACAATAAAATAATATAGAAAAATATAAAAATATCTTAAATAGGACGGTTATGAGTGAGGTGAAAATTTAGAAGGCGAGAGTGTTATATACAATGAGTATTTACAAAAGGAACAATCTACCACATCCATATCACCTTCCATAATACCTTCCATACTTCGTTCATTCATAGTTATGTTCGCATATAGGTAAGTGCAGAACATAACGCAAAATCAAAAAGAGTTTATCCTATTATTAGGCATAACTCATTAGATTGCCCTTCAATAGTGTAGGCTTATTTTATCAGTCACCAACCGCTGATGTTAAATTCCATGATGATAAGAAGCTATAATACAAGTTTAATTACCTGCTGTAACAAGTAGTAAATATGGCGAAGAAGCCTTCGTGCTATGCACGTTAAGTAATTTTTAAGGGGATAACCTTAATGTAATATACCTATGGTATATATTTAACGGACCTAAGGCTTATTTAAAGAGTAGCAAGCCGCTCTAAATAATGAAGTGGCAAAAGTATTACCATAAGTATTGTGATTATGGCTTATTTAAGGAGTAATCACCCGCTCCGAAAGATTCTCATGGTTTAAAGCCATAGAATAAATTAATGATCAAGGGGTAGACCATGATCGGTAATGATTTAGGCTTATTTAGGGAGTAATCACCCGCTCCATAGAATTCTTGAACTAAATAACCACCGATGTAGCAATCGTGGTGAATGTAATTGAAAGGGGAAAATTATGAATGAATGAAGTATAAACCTAATAGGTTTAGAAAAAATAACAATATCAAAAGAAATAATAATATAAAAGAGTTCCAATTCTGTATTGTACGGAGGTTGCGTAGAGAAAATTAAAAAGAAAGATTTGTTATTTTGTCAGAAACTGTCTGACAAAGAGTATAATAATAATACTGTCTGACATTTGAAATATTTTTCGCAGACAGATTTGAATGAATTAAATAATTATTTAGTTAAATAATCAGTAGTATATTTAAATAAGTACGTATTTTACCCTTATGCATACTATTTAAGGTGCATAGTGAAATATGTGAAAACACCATATAAATGCATGCCTACGGAGTTCTTCAGAGGTTGAGGAGGAAAGAGGGAAATTAATACGTCAAAGCTATAACTCATAGAAGCTTTGATTTATAATAAATATAACGGATTCATCATGGTTTTTAATTGTTAACGGGTTGGTACGTTTATAATAACTATGTAATATGATTAAATAAATTTGAAAGTGAAGTGTAACGTTATTTATAAAATTGTACTATGTGTTGTGCGTGTAAAGTTTGACTATATATATAACTTTGACTATACAGTGACCCCTAGCATGTCGGCAGGATGCCCTAGAAGAGTCACCTTCTAATCAATAGTTGGTATGTAGGATACGCTGAGGATATTCTCCAACAGCACTCCCGTTAGTCAGGACTGGTCACAAACACAAGTGTCTCCGAGGAGTTTAGCACAAGTGAATGCTACCAGCTTATGAGGGTTCAGATGTGAACCTTGGGTAATGTTACTGTCTGTAGGATGGGGTGGTTATGTTTTGTTTTGAGTATTGTAAGTAAGTATTGCACCATGTACTGATTGGATATGTGTGTTGTAAAATAATAATAATAAAATAGTTTGTCGGGTAAAATGTTGTTAGGTAGTATGGAAATTGGAACCTGTAAGAAATGTTAATAAATTAAAATGCTTTATTTTTATTGGAATGATGGAATTGATGTAGTCAAAAGGGGCCGCAAATTTTTTGGGAAGACTAGTTCCTTTTGGAATTTTGAGAAATAAAATAAAAATATCTTAAAACAATAAATCACACAAAACAACACAAAATTATAAAAATTAAAAAATTCTTTTAGATGATGGGATGGGCTTCACTCGACAGACGGGGTCGAGACTTATCCAGAACAGCTTCACGACCAGAGCTTATCCTGCTGATGCTGATGGCTCCGGGATGATCAGCTGGGTTCACGATGAGGCGGCTGCTGGGCTCTGGTATGGGATGGGCTGGATTCGATCACGTTGAGGGCGGTTGCTGGGCTCTTCGATCACGTTAAGGGCGGCTGCTGGGCTCTGGGATGGGATGGGCTGGGTTCGATCACGTTGAGGGCGCCAGTGTCACGGTACGGAGGGCGTGTCTCGTTGCGGAGGTCGTAGGAGTGACACGCAGAGGAGGACGTAGGAGTGACACGCAGAGGAGAACGTAGGAGTAGGAGGACCGTGGATGAGGAGTTCAATGAATAATAACACACGACGAGTTAACACATTATATTTGTTATTTACAACAGTGGGCTTTATTATATTATTACGAACACATACACTGTGACTAGTTACGTAAATAAATTGTATTAATGCACAATTCTAGGAAACTGGTAACTGACACTTGAAGAGTCAAAAAATGATAATGAGGAGCTTCTACTAGCTCGGCTGCAGAATTAGAACTGATTTTTAATATCAAAACAGAGACTTGACAGAGAAAACTAATTAATTTTGAATTTGTATTTAAAAAAAAGGTAGCAAAGAACGTAATTTTGGAATAGAGGTCAAAAAATAAACAAGGCTTTAACACTGCCTTGTTACAAGTTCATAAAGCATTTTTAAGGTATTTCTACAAACGTAGGTTTGGGTACTACCCATATATGTATCCAACCAAATTTCTGCTGGGTTGCTTGGGCTTTACCTCACTCCAGGTGAGACGAGCTTTTGACCAGCTTGTAACTGCTTGCAAAATAATAAACGGAAGCATCGACTCTCCTTGTCTACATGCGGCGCTGTGTAACATTTTTGTTCCTGACAACTATTGCCGAGCGAGACGGCATAAATTATTTATGGTGCCACGTTGCCGCACGGATGCACGAAGTATGTCACCCATTCCGCGAATGCTAAATGCACTCAATGCTCTCCTAGAGTCCAGTCCTGGATTAGATCTGTTCGCTGATGAATGGAAAAAGATATTGTCTGAATGTCTGACGATTTGCGAGAAGACTGAGTGAAAGGCACTGAATTAAGTATGCATAATTTTGTGCAATTGTAATATTTTTTATTTTATTCTTAATGTGTTTTATACAATTTGTATTTTGGTTTTAATTTGTAATGTGTATGATCAGTGTAATTGGCATTTTGTCGTTCTTGTTAAATAAATAAATAAATACACCGATGCCTATCACGGAAATGCCATTCCGTAGATATTTAAACTCTCTGACTCTATAAACCTCTAAACGATTCATCGACTAAAAATGACCATAGACCAATAGTCTTACTATGTATCCGAAACTAAATGAGTTTTTTAATGATGTTGGATAATAAATTATTTGAATTAAGAATGACGTTTTTGCGACGTCACAGTACCTAGGTACCTAGTACCTTTTTTTTGTTAAACTTGTTACTAACATCCTACTAATATTATAAATGTGAAATTTTGTGAGTGTGTATGTTTGTTACTTCTTCACGCTCAAACGGCTGGACCGATTTGAAAGAAATTTGGTATGTAGATGGCTTATAGCCTGGATTAACATATAGGCTACACCTATACCTTTTATTCCGGTCTAGGCGGGTAAAACCGCGGGGCGCAGCTAGTAGAAATATAAGTTCTACTAACACTATCGATAAGGGTTAAGTTAGCAAAATCATATTGTTGTGTATGGCGTTAATTTGTGGCAAATAAATACTTTTTCTTTCTTTCTTTCTTCTTCTAGGTAAAGATCGTAGCAGGTGGTATTCTGTAGTGTCTGCCTATCTACTTCCAGCGGACAGTGGATGGGTCAGGTGCAATTAAAGATATTACTTAGCTCCATGAATTAATGATAAAGTTAATGCATGCAACCTGTATTCAAATCTCAGTACCTACCTACCCAACTATTCAAACTTCTCTGAGTGCAATGTGTGGCACCATAGAAACCTTGATGTTTGGAAGTAATGTTAATCTTGTCAAAATAAAGAAATTAACAAGATAACTAAATAAAAATTTTCAAAACACCTGACTGATCTAAAACAACTAAAAAGTTCCTTTATTTGCTACATTTTAGTGAGTTAGGTGTATTTGTATTGCGGTGTATTTTAAAAGTTATAAATTTCAAACCCTTTAGATACTCTACGTCTAAATTATATGAAGAGTTTGATGTCCACATTCGTCAACAAAGAGTCATAATAATAATACGGGTTCGTCAACTTTACATTAAAAGCATTGTTCTGAGACAACATTTTTGCCAAAGACCTACTATTCAATCCAATAGAAGATCACATGAAGTTTATAAAGTTCCTTAATGTAAAACTTCTTTTGCTCAGTGTTTTTCTTACTTCCTGGCGCCGTTATTTTACAATCGCATAAGTAAGGTTAATACCTTAAAAGACATGACGAGTTCTATTTGCAGGAGGGCACTTTATAAATTGGAGTTTCTGAGTAGTTTGGAATACTAATACTAATATTTGTATACATTTTTCTGTCTGTTCCGTCCGTTAATATTATTACTACATAAATAAACAAAATATACATACTTAACTACATATTACATTAATCTTACTAATTTATATATGTTTAGCTATGTTGGTGTATGTGTGTGTATTTAGAGTTACCATGTTCTTGTTGTGAGGTACAAATAAATATTGTTTCTTTCTTTCTTCATATATGTATATATATATTTACATGTGTTCACATATATGTTTGTGTGTAAATACTATACTAGTAGATACATTCATAAATAAAGTAGAGCGGTGTTGATTTCATGCCAAATTAGCATTTTGAGTCAATTCCCTATACTACTTTTGTCTAATATGACTTTTGTATGGTTTTGATATGGAAGCAACTCAATTACTGATATGTAACATTATATTTGATTTATAGACTGATAGTAACATTTATGGTTTGTTATAAGTCATGTTGTCTGATATTTTTGCATGTAGGTACTACTTGTTTACACCAATCTCATTAGCCGTTATCGCATCTTTTGTATACCTCTTTATGATCATAAACAATGGAGAACTGTCCTTATATCAATTAACTTACAGTTGGTATTTCTAGAGCGAGAATCTTTACCTTGCCGTAACACAGTCCTTGACTAGCGCGGAAGGTAAAGAATTTTTATCTATATACCGCCAATTAGTTAATTTATTGTTTATTCATAGTTCTAACATCAGTTTTTTTGTTTAGTATAAATAAAAATAAATAAAAATAACAAAGCATCATTTAAGCCTACGAAATGATTACTTAATTTTTAAGAATGTATGTTTTGTAAACTTATTGTTACTACTACTTATAATACTTATTTTGATTAAGTACTACTTAATCCTAAGTTGTGGTGTACTATTCTATATTTTTGGAATCGTCTCCTCGAGCTCTTTATTTGGTACCCCACATGACCAGGTAAAAAAAAATACGACTAGGTAGAGACGACAGCAAAAGTCGATAAGAATTCTCACAACGTATTAGTTTGACGTTTAGTTTGACTTACGACCTTCTACACTGGACAGCAATGGGGGGCCGTCTCCTCCTATGGGGGGCCGTCTCCTCCTATGGGGGGCCGTCTCCTCCTTCTGCGAAGCAGTAATGCTCGCGAAGAGGGAGGCGGCACACGTTAGGGAGACTCAACAGAGGCAGAGTCGCCCTAGCGCCCTCAGCAGCAGCCGTCGCAGGAGACGCCAGGGGCTGCGAGACGATCTCCGGCCACCGTAGACCCGGGCCTGCGGACGGCGGGTAGTGGGTAACTCGCCGTCCGATCAGCACCAGGCCCGAGAGTCGACGGCGCGTAGTGTTCCACGCGCGCCTCAAAGAGTTGTCAGCAAAGGACGGGGCCTGCCACGGCCAATGCCTGCCCGGGGGTGGAGGATAAATTCGAAAGAGTTACCTCGCCCCCGGGCACGTAGGGCAGGGAGAAACAGGGGTGGGTTTTAGTCAGTAAGAGTCTGACACGCCCTTCCGCTCCACCCTAGAGCGGAAGAAGTCATAAGATGATTTCCCACCCCCAAAAAAAAAAAAAAAAACACTGGACAGCAAATAAACCGAGCCACCCGCTACCTAGGCACTCTAATTCGATTTTCTCAAAAACTAAAAAACCTATAATTATCAAAGTTGTACCTACAGAAACAGAGATGTTTCATGGTGATTAAAATGAAAGGAAACTCATTGGGTTTAATCAATATTTCAGTGTTTATTAAGGATTTTACAAAGAAGAGTAGTTTTCCAGTCGTGACAATCGTTAGTAATGATAAAGTGAAAAAAAAAATTAAAGCCAAAAACAAAGACAAAATCAAAAAAAGTTTTTGATCAATATTCCGTATTCCCTCCCCTTGCTCGGATAACTGCCAGCATCCTTGTATTCATCGACCTTACGAGCCTAACGATAAAATCTTGAGGAATTGTATTCCACTCCTCTTCAATTGCGATTCGCAGCTCTGGAAGCCTTGTTGGAGCAGGTACCCGGGCTCGAACCCGACGATCATCTCATCCCATAAGTGTTCTATCGGATTCAAGTCCGGGCTTCGAGCTGGGTCACCACATGAGCAACATGAGGCCGTGCATTATCATGCATCAATTGCATATCCTGTCCGATATATCCTGCGTAAGGTACCACATGGTCTGCGAGGATTTCAGTAATGTAGCGATGAGAAGTCAGTCGACGTGTACGGCCCGTCGGTTCGATGAAAACTAACGCTGTATGTGCTGTTAACGAGATGCCGCCCCAGACCATTACAGATCCTCCTCCATAAGCAACAGTTTCCTCGATGCAACACTGAGAATAACGTTCTCCAGGGCGACGATATACTCTCTGACGTCGATCACTTCCGTGTAGACTCACCCTGGTCTCATCAGTGAAGAGTACATTACTCCACTGCTCTAATGTCCAATCCCTATGCTCTCGAGCAAATTCAAGTCGTGCTCGACGGTGTGCTACCGTTAATGCTGGGCCTGTTGCAGCTCTTTTTGGGGTCAGGTTCCGTTCAGCAAGTCTCCTTCTGACGGTATCTGAACTTATGACCACTTGACGTTCGTCACGGAGACTTTGTTGGACTTGAACTGCGTTGAGGTGGCGATTTCGCAGAACAGTAAGGTGGATATAACGATCATCTGCTGCTGATGTAGCCCTAGGTCTGCCCGTACCTGGACGGCGATCGAATGCTCCAGTCTCTAGGCATCGTCTGTAAACTCGTTGCACCGAAGATCTGCTGAATCGAAGCCTTCGAGCGACTTCACGTTGCGCAATGCCTGCTTGAAGTAATGCTACAGCTTGAGCTGCTTCCTGAGGTGTTGTATCCATTATTAATCGAAAAAAGTAGCAAAAACACACGCGTCTGAGCAAACGATGGACAAAAACTAAAGAAATGATAAGAAATATCCGACTACCCTCATTGTAGAGAAAAAGAACGCTAATTTCAAACTCTGGTGAAAACAGAGCATAGTGTATTTTGAAGCACCACCCCAGGAAGTGATGCAGTAAGTCAACAAAGATTGAGCTAGAGCATAATACACCGATTTCTTCACCTTTTCCTCAGCCACCCGTCTAAGGCTCTTAAAGACGTATATTAACTTCCGCAACCTGCCACTCAACACGGTAATGTGCTTGTGAAATTTTAGTGCACTGTCTATGATAATGCCCAGATACTTTACATTATCGGCTTTATCGATGTGAGGGCAAGTACAGGTGGCGCAGTATGGCATCAAACAAGTGTGAGCAATAATGGAAAGCGGAGTAGTCAGCGGGGTTGGCCTGTTATGTTTTATGGAGAAAGTGACATAATTGGTTTTTGCCGCATTTAGCGTGAGGATATTATTTTGTAACCACTCAGATACCTTATTGAAACCTGACTGGGCAAGCCCGTAGACTTCACTCCATGTGGCTGCGCTAAATAACAGTACAGTATCGTCCGCAAAGGTAATAATTTTACCCTCAGGAAGAGTGAGTATACCCAGGTCGTTTATATATATAAGAAAGAGGGTTGGACCCAGTACGCTGCCTTGAGGCACTCCGTAGGTAACTAGGCGCTCGTCACTGACGTACTCTCCTATTTTCACGCTCTGAGTACGCCCACCCAGATAGTCCTCAAACAGTCTTAATTGGACCCGCCTAATTCCAAGGCATTCCATCTTTCGAATTAGTATAGGTACAGAAACCGTGTCAAAAGCCTTCGCAAGGTCCAGAAAAATCCCCAAGACCCTACGACCCGCATCCATGTTAGTGACAATAAAGTTAGTAAGATCATGAACAGCATCGGACGTCGATTTACCGGCCCTCAAACCGTATTGAGAGGGAGATAGAAGGTTATGGCTCTCCAAGTAATCAACTAGTCTGCCGTTCATGATCCGTTCAAGAATCTTGGATATCGCTGGGAGCACAGCAATGGGTCTGTAATTATTGACACGGTTTCTGTCCCCACTCTTATAGACCGGATGAACAATTGACTTTTTAAATGCTCTGGGGAATTGGCCTGTGTCGAGAGCGAGGTTGCATACGTAAGTTAAAGGTGGGACTATGATGGCTATGTGTTTCTTAAGGAAACTACTGGATATTCGGTCCCATCCCATGGCACAGTCACTACGGAGACCTAGTATTAAATTTGTCACTTCTGCTTCGTCTGTAGGTAACAATACTATGGATTGTAAATTATTGCAAGAAGCACTGTTCGGCGACAAAGCCGACCGACTCACAATTTTTTCAGCAAGGGTTTTACCAATATTTGCGAAGAGATTTCGTTAACCGATTGCTTTGGTGTTGTTGAAACCGATAGTAATTCTGAAGAGCTGTCTTTCTTTTCGACCCTATTCGTTATGTTGTTTATAGCCGTCCACAGATGTTTAGTGTTGTTGCCAGCATCACTAATTTCTTTTCTATCATGTTCAATTTTAATTTTCTTTAATAATTTATTGCAGTAATTTCTGTATCTTGAATATGTCGTTTTTAAGATTAAGTTTTGAGGGTCCTTTTTAATTTTTTTGTGCAAATTATCTCTATGTTGAATGCATCGAAGAAGGCCAGGAGTGATCCATGGCTTCATGATTTTTTTACGGTTCGGGACTTTGACTGTTTTCGTGTTTGACTCAATAACCCGCACAATGAGACTAATTAATAAATCTGCCGCTACATGTGGATCATTTGACAAATATATCTCACTAAAGTCAACTAGTTTCAGATCTGCGTCCAGCTGATTGTGATTAATGCGATCAACTGTTTTTTTGCAGTGAGTTTAGGGTTTCTTTTTGCAAGAAATAATAGAACTGTTTCGTGGTCAGTGAGAGCGGAGTGGGCTACCAATGTCATAGCGGGCAAAGTCGTTTTTAGAACAAAATGATCTAGGCACGCAAGTTGACGTGTGGGCAGGACATGTGCGGGCAGGAGACCATGTGAGGCCAATAAATTTAAATAACCATTTTTAACTGTGTCATGGCACTGATCGTGAATATTTATGTTCATGTCACCACAAATAATGATATTTCTATAATTCGCTATGTTATGAAGAATTGTGTCTAATGAATTAAGAAAAATGTTAACGTCTTTACAACCTGGTGGACGATAAATTGCCAGTAAGACAGTATTGTGGTCAATTTTTATTTGGAGACAGTTTGCTTCCAGAAGTAAAGGTTCCTCTACAGAAACCTTAAGGTCTTCATGTACATAAACGATGATACCTTCATTCTGGGTAAGATTTTGAACTGTCTTATGGCAATTGTAGCCCTCAAGGTTTGGAATGAAGTGCGTGCTAGGAAGCCAGCATTCTGTCAGCGTGATAATATCCCAATCAACTTTTGTTCTAGCGAGTAAAGTGTGAAACCCTAGCATATTTTTAGTTATACTCCTAATGTTTTGATTGAGAATTTTTAACGATTGATTAGACGGGAAGTTAGGCGGAATACAGTTATCGAGATCACACTCAGATGAGTCAGACACGGAGACAGAATCTATGTTATTGGTATTATTTTGTGCGTTATCGAATTCTAATAGTATACATTCTATAATATTCCTTTCGGCGTGGACAATTTGTTGTGATTTTCATAGAGACAACAGTATCATTTAATAGTACACACGTATAAATGGCAGACAGCATTGTTACAATAATTAGTGAATGGCTATGAAGGTTTAATATACGAGTAGTTATTGGGAAAATAGCGTGTATCGTAATATGTAAGTGTGTACGAGTATGTATATCACTACTTAAAGAATTAAAGTGAGTAATGTGAATAGAACTACAATGACCATAAAGTGGAGTGGAGATTGTTTCTAGTGTAGTAGGTTGTGAATGTGAGTGTAGCTTAGTTATATGACAGAACAGTAAACATAAAATGGTGAGAGTGTTGTTAGTACCAGGTATTAGTAATAATGATTTCTAATATTGAAAAAAACAGAGTACAGCATTTAGAGAAAGTAGGCTGTGTAACTGAGCGATGTATATTAGTCATTTTTCTTTTCGTAACTTAACAAGGTCCTCTTCAGTTTTTATAAGCCTACTGGGCATACCTTCTTTTTCACGCACATATACTTTCCCATTCGCAATCCAACATTGTTCGTATGTATTGGTTTTGATGAATTCCCTGCTGAGATAGTGCAGGCGCTTTGTCATGGTAGTGAGAGCCTCTGATACGTACCTATATGGGTTTTACTGGTCCCATAGCTTGCAGATGGGTAGTATTGAGCCGATTTGTGTTATTGACTTTATTATAGTTTTTAGACGACTTCAGGAACTGTTCTTTGATTAAAGGAGTAGCGAATTCGACGAGGACGGAGCCCACCAAGTCTTTTTTGCCCCTTGTGCGGAAAATATTTTTAAAATCAGTATTTTTCACAGGCTGATTTATGATATCTCCTAATTTTTGAACTGAGTTCACGAGCGTTTGTTGAATTTCAGGGTTTGTGCTGGGTTATTTTCAATTCAAGTGTTGCTGATTTAAAATTTTTCTCCAGTTGGTCGACTAAGTTCTAATATTTTAATAATTTTCTATTATTAGAACAATTTGGTAAAATCCATCAAGCCGTTAACATTACCCTCCTTCTAGGGCAGTCGGGTAAAAAGACAGAATTTGAGATCGCTTTAATTTTCACCAATAAGGTTTTAGGTGGGGTTGGTATCACGTCGCGTGTGTGTGTGTCTAACGCCGCGAGGCACAGCGCGCATCTCACCGCAGACTAATGTCTTAAAATAATATCGTCCCCGCAAATACGCTAAAATCCCGAGTAAATCCCGTAAACGTTGGGGATCCTCCGGGAATAATAAATAACCCATATTTACCGCGTCCGTTAACTACTGAACAAGCATAATCAGGAGTGTTGGTGTGAAGAGAACGAGTGGCCACTCGACAATTCGACGTGCAACCATCGAGAACAGCCCGGAAAGTAAGGTACCACTTGTTTTACAAATTGTAAGTAGGGCCACATTCGCCGACTGCTGCCGACCACTCCTAACTTGAAGTTATACAGACAAATATAGGCAATTTTGGGCCAGCATTCCCTCCAAGTGCTTGGTCGTACTTCTGTTCTACATCCGCAGAGACCCACGGCTATTTACACGCTTGGGCAACTCCAGTTTTAAATCGAGACTAAACAGCTCGTAATACATTTGTTTGAAACTAAGCATCTTTCTCATCTCTCTCAATCATCTCAACTTGATTGAAATAACTGGATAGGTACAGTGGAAGTACCGTATGTCTGCTTTGTTACGGGGCATGGACGGACTCTTGGACATTATTCAGGAAAAATCTCAAGAACCGAAAACCCTGTAGCTGAGGGTGGTGATGCTGCGTCCGCAGTGGCTTTCACGGAGTATAAAAAAAAAGTTATCGGAGTATATTAGGCTGGAAAGTAATGCGCTACTGCTGGTTACAAACAACATATCAGATGAAATCTTAGAGAAGTAATTCAATTCTCTCATCCTAAGGACGTATGGGATGAACTGCATATACTCTATGACGGTGTCAATGAAGACAGGTTATATGAAGTATGTATGAAGTTCTTTTTTCAAAAGGATACTGCTGATGACATGGCAACTCATGTATCGAAATTTAAAAAAAAAACAACGGGTGCACTCCGGGAGTGCCGGCAGAACTGAAAACTTGAACATTAACGTTGTGCATTTTTGAATATTTTGGTATCGTCTTACAAATTTTCGATCAGGCCACGTGTCCTGATGCGAGTTAACCCTTCAACCCCCGCGGCCAAATCCGGGTTGTCAAATTGAACCCCGACGACAACCCGGGTTGACAGCTGATTATTTTTTTGGAACGAAGTTCCTTATCGCGCGTTGTGAAAGGGGGCTAGACGGAAAAAAATCTTACGAAAAGTTGTCACGACACTAATGAGGCTGTCCATCCAAAAAGATTGTGTTGGAAAAACAATCTAATAAAAACTTCTTGTATTTTTATTATAGTTGTTGTTATTGCTAAAGAGTTGAGTTGAGCTGAGCTGAGCTGAGCTGAGCTTAGCTAATCTGAGCTGAGCTGAGCTGCGATGAGATGAGATGAGATGAGATGAGATGATGAAGTATAACTTCTTACGTGCGTGCGTGTGTACGTAGTTAATAATAAAAAAAATATTATAAATTAAAAAAAATAAAATTATATTACAATTCCTACACTAATTAATCAAAAGGAACTTCGTTCCATCCGGGTGTCCCTTGACACCTCTCAAGTTTTTTTTTTTTTTTCTCTTTAATATTTTTTTTTTTGTCCGACTCACCAGTGAGTCGCAGGGCTTCACCATTTTATACCCATCCCAAGAAAAGTGCTCAACGCCGCTAAAGAAGTTTTCACTTCAAAAAATGTGTCACAAACTGAATCAGGAATTATTAAAAGCTGAAGAAAGTAAGCAATTACCAATTACCTGCCTTTTTTACCTGGAAATACTTTTAATCTGCAAGATTTTAGATACACTGCCAGAAAGTTTTTTTTCATTTGAGTTGTATGTTGACTACCTTCTAAATAGGGTGACTCAAAGAGTATAATAATAATACGGGGTGACTGGTAATTAGTGGCCGATACTTAGACACGTGATTGTACTCATGATTACAAACAATTTTCTCAAAGAAACATATAGTGAGACAGAACACAGAACGGCGTCACATGGCTAACAGCTGATAGGCCACGGGCGCACGCGCGCGATCATTCGGCTGTTGATGTGACTCAAGATGGCTGGACAAATCTTCAAAATAGCTCGCATTTAAGTAGGTCAATAGGGCACTTTATGTGACGGCTAAACACCCTTATTTCAGAATTTGTGACGCTACAGAATCTTAGATAATCGATCGAAAACGTGTCCAGCCATCTTGAAAAACCACTTTTCGCTGGTCTCTCAATCTCGGTAGCGGAAGTGATTTTGACGACTTTTTGCATATCAACGGGCGTCACATAAATTTGTGACAGGCATCGAACTAAAAGTTTTGTGATAGGTACATACAGCAGTTTAGTAGAAAAATGCAAAAATCTGAGTCCAGCCATCTTGAATTTACGTAAAAAACTTTTGGCTGGGACTTCCGAATCTCAATAACGCGAGCGTTTTCGAATATGGTTCGTTTACTAACATTTAGTGACGCAATTTGTGACAGTAATAACGATTTAGCCGGCGTGGCTGCTACCGGCCGATTAGTCGATTAAAAAGAAATCCTTATTTATGTAAAAATTATGGTCACCTCACAATATTAATGGATATTTGTATGGGAAAATTTAAATTATCAATATCTTTGAAACTACTCAAAGTTCTCAGTCACAAATTCAGGTTATCATTATCGTCCCCGTCACAAAATCTTGAACACATTTCGAAGGCCGTAGATCATCAGGCAGCGGAGATACAGGTGTCCAGCCATCTTGAACTCCGGTTGGCTGGACATTAAGTTTTAATTGATTTCTCGAAAACCCTTACATGTGACGCCATAAATCAAACGTTATTACTGTCACAATTGCGTCACTAAATGTTAGTAAAGGAACCATATTCAAAAAACGCTCCCGTTATTGAGATTCGGAAGTGCCAGCCAAAAGTTTTTTACGTAAATTCAAGATGGCTGGACTGAGATTTTTGCATTTTTCTAATAAACCGCTGTATGTATCACAAAACTTTTAGCTCGATCCTGCGTAGCATTGGAACCCCACCTTGCTATTTACAGTACGCTGCCATCTTATGTATGTTCCTTCTTGTCTACTTTATTTTGTATTGTATTCATCTTTCACTATCGTGAAGAGTTGAATGTACGGTAACTCGTATGGGTAAGGTTTAAACAAAACTGCATCTTTGAATGGTCATAATTTTTATTATCTTCCAAGAGTAATGTCGTGAATAAATTATAAAAGATCCCATTGCTCACTAACCATAGCTAAGGCATTTCCTGTGAAGTTTGCGTTTTTGATAAAATTACCATTCACGAAATCACGATACCTAATAATATTATTGCTATTTGAGTCGTATATTCATAACACAAATTAAATTGCTTTACAAGGACAATAAATTACATTATTTGCTTTCAAATAAGTGTCAAATAAAAGTTAGGCAACAATATAATATCAGAAGTGTAAAACGTTACAAAAGTTGCCATTGTAAATGGCATCTTTTGTACGTTTTACATAACGAGCTATGACATTTCACGGTTATATAAATCATTTAGGCATTTGACCATCATATGAAAGCAGTCTTACCAGTAAATATTTTGTCATGAACCTAACTACCAACATCCTTGGTATAGATTTAAAAATAAATCAATTGGCTACGTATTCCTGTAATTATTTACACAATGTAAATAAAGTTGACATAATTTCCAAACAACGGATACGATATGCTTGGGTTATAAAATATCAATACATTTACAATGTTTGTCGAGACGCCATGGAGCTAGGGTTCGGTACTATGACGAAGGTCGGCACGATAATGAGTACACAGTCAAAACTCTCAATATACATCATAAACGGATTCTAGCTATCTACTGGCGCGGCCGGGCGGCTCGCGCTCCGGACGCCGCCCATTGACTACCACCTACCTACTGAACGAGGCCTAGTTCGGAACTAAATATACGAGGGAGTTTTATACAGGTGTGGAAACGTAACAGGGGTATAACGTTAGCAATATACTGTATACATCCTCAGCCGCCCGCGCGCGACACTCGCAGTGCCGCAGTCTTATCGTCTCGGAGCAGATAGCGCCGCTAGTTCTCGTCGTACAGCGGCGTGGCGTCGCCCAGCGACATGCTGCGCGGCGACGTGTTGGTGTGCGGCGTGGAGCGCAGCGAGTGCGCGCGCGACGAGCGGCCCGACGAGTGCGGCGTGTGCTGGTGCGGCGTGCGGTGCGCGTGGTGCTCACGCGGCGTGCCGTGCGCGTGGTGCTCGCGTGGAGTGCCGTGCACGTGGTGCTCGCGCGGCGTGCCGTGCACGTGGTGCTCACGCGGCGTGCGGGGAGCGCGCGGCGTGGCGGAGGCGCGCGGTGTGGCGGACGCCTCGCGGTTGTTGCGGCGCATCCAGTCCTCGGCCGCCTTCTGCCAGTCGGCGGGCTCGGAGTAGGCGGCGGGCACGGGGCGCGGCCGGCCGGCGGGCGCCAGGAACTCGGGCTGGCGCGGCGTGGCGGCGAAGGGCGTCATATATGGCGTCTGCGCCGACGGCGTGTAGGGCGTGTTGATGTAGGCGGGCCCCGGCGTGTGCGCGGGTGTGTGGAAGGCGGGCGTGTGGCCGGCCGGCGTGTGGTAGGCGGACGTCATGTGAGGCGTGCGTGCGGGTGTGCGGGCGGCTGGCGTGGCCACTGGCGGCGGCTCCCGGAAGTGCTCCTTGAACCAGCGCAGCAGGCCGGGCAGCGAGTCGAAGGTGCGCTGGCGGTACTTGTAGCCGTCGGGCGTGACGGACACGTACTCGTGCGTGACGCGCGCGCGCGGCAGGTACGACAGCAGGAAGCGGCCGGGGTAGTTCTTGGAGGCGGAGATGATGTAGTGGATCTTGTTAGGGTTGCGCGACTTCTCCTCCTTGAGGATCTCCTCGGCCTTGTCACGCATGCCCAGCAGTGGCTTGTAGTACTTGTAGGAGATGAGGTCGCGCGCGTGGCCCGCCATGGGCGTCACGTGACGCGCGATGATTTCGTCGAGATCCTCAAATTCTGAACCTTGAATCCATAAACTTCGACCTGCGGAAAAAGGAAAATGTTAAGTATATTTTTTTATGAAGCATCCTACTTATTCTAGTCATATATACAGTACATCTATATATGTATAGTACATCTATTTAAATATGTACAAACCTAATGAGAACGCATTTTCTTTCCCTTCTTCTCGTACATCAATGTGCTGATAAATGCCTTCTGCGACTTTCCAAGTGACCGTGAGATGATCCGAACCCTAGAACAAGTTAATTATTAATATAAGCTAATATTTTACAAGTCCAATGAGAGCGGAAAATGATCAAGTTAAATGGCGTGCAATTGAAGCGACCAAAGGTCAGCAGGGAGACTGCTAAAGGCTAATGATAATAATTTAATGTATTTAATGATGTTGGTCTATGTCGCAATGACTGGATAGAAGCAAGTCTCTTCCTTCTGAGGATAATTACTTACATATACATTATACAGCATGTAACAAAAACCCTGTCCGATCCAATAAAGGCGTATTCTTGGTTTAACATACGTACTAGAAAAAGTTGTAAAAAAAAACAAAAAGTTATAGATTTTTACTTTTATAAAATATGCGTAATTTAACAGTAAATATGGCAAATTTTCATAAGTTGACAACACTCCACCGGCCGGCGAAATCTTTTCATTTTTACCTATTTTTATTTCAAACGATACCGCCTTGCACTAGCCGCTGTAGGTACACTGTTTCGCTCAGGCGGCATCTTTGAAACGAAACAGTAGGTGAACTTTGTCGAACGCTCAGTGTTGCCTTTGATAAGTTTTTCTTTTTTTTAAATTAATTATTTTCATTGGGGAAAAATAATTATCTCGTTTCCATTAAATGATTACGTATATGTGTACGCAGTACGATACCAAGTAATACCCTTCAGGATCGGACAGGGTTTTTGTTACATGCTGTATTTATACTTCATTGCACACCACATACAGGACAAACATTAATCTCATCCCTCAGTCATATATACCTTACTACTCGGCCTAACAATGACTTCTCCCTGCGCCATCTTGTCCATCAGTTTCTCGGCCTCCGCAAATGATATGTTATGGAAGGCAGGATGTACGATGACCCTCTTCACATACTGCATTCGTTCTTTAGTCTGTTTGGCCTCTTTCTCCTTGCGAAGGTCTTTGTCTTCCGTTTCTTGGTCGTAGTAGGGGTCTTTTGGCGGTCTAAAAGTAAGAGAAGGTAAGTAAATGTCTAGTATAATATTATTGTGAAAGAATATTATAACGACTTACAAAACAAATATTATGCTTGTGTATAGAGCATGATTTCGAGATTTATGCACTAATACTATGATAACTATCGGATGACAATAAAATATTATAGCTATATTATGTTTTTGTCTGTTTTACCAACGCAAGATAAATTACCGTCAAGTTATCGCTCGATAACTTGACGGTAAGATAGTTTTTTTTTAATTTTAACTACTAACATAGATTATCAAAAAATATTGGACACGCATTTTGTGATTTAGCAAATCAATAAAAAATTACAAAGATAAAAAGCATCAAAGTTTAGAAGTGCTTGTTTTGTTACGTCACTTCTAGGTAAAAAGTCTAGTACATTTTTGACGTATATAACGTTACGCGAAATTTCAACGCACTGTATCGTCCTCATTTTTTGTATTCGTGAAAAAAGAAAAACCGGCCAAGAGCGAGTCGAACTCGCGCGCAAAGGGGTCCAAAGAAATCATATTTTTTTCAAGATTTTTTTTAAATTACCTATTCCTGCTAAGGTAAAAAACTAATTTCTGTTACCCTTTGGTTTCGGAGATAAGGGGGGTGGGGATGGTCATTTTTCATCTATTTTCTTAAATAGCTTTAAAACTATAAATATTTTAAAATTATGAAAAAAATACATTCGAGACCCTCATAATGTGCCTTTCAGATTGAAAAACTTTGTTTTTTAACTTTCCGAATTTCACCCCAAAAGTCACCCCCATATTCCAAATTAATTTATTTAGGGTACACGTTCGTGTATCGGTCAGAGATATTCATGTATATAAAATTTCAACACTATCGGTCCAGCTGTTCCAGGATTCGGAGCAAATTGGCTGTGACAGACGGACAGACACACACGAGTGATCCTACAGGAGTTTTTCATTCGGACTTTCGGAACCCTAAAAATACGTGTCCAATATTTATTGGTAATTTAACTGAAAATATCAATACTTTGTGCTCTAAACTCAAATAACTTCAAATAACGCAACCGACTACCATTATAAAAATATAGCATTCCATTCAAACTCACCTCCATTCACTATTTTTATCTAACAAGTCCGACGATTTTGACGAGCAGTCCACTGAGAACCTCTCCACATCTATCTTGAGTATTCTACAATGTACGGTCTGCCCGATCCGGACGCGCTCGGTCGGGTCGGACACGTGCCGGTCGGACAGGTTCTTTATGTGAATGTAGCCGGACAGACCGTTGTCGAGTCGGATGCGGACGCCGGTCGCCTGACCCGGACATGCGCCAGCGTCGAAGTGGTTCCATACCTGGAGGAAGGGAATTTAGATTATTGGCAAAGAAGATAGGTAAAGAATAATTGGTTGTGGCTGCTTTTGACAAGTAAATAAGGGAAAACAATAAATTTATTTATTTATGTGAACCAACTTTATAAAACGGCTATCCGCCAATTGCATTAGTTAAATTCATAAACTCATCTCACAGAATCCCAGATATACTTACATGAATGAAATCTTGGAAAAATGCGTTGTGTGTATAGTTATTGGTACATAGCTTAAATTATAATTCAAACCCAAGCAGGTGTTATAAAATTGCTATAACATATTTCTAAGAATTTATGCATTTCCTAACATAAAAATAATCGTAAACTTACCTCAGAAAGCTCAGGGAAGTCGTTTTTGTGGCAGAAGGGGCATTCCCAAAGTCCAGTCTCATCATTCCTTACAGGATTGGCTTGGTCCAGCATCTCTCTCTGAGGCTTCCTATGAGAAATACCAACTACTGACGCCAACACCATCTTGCCTACATACAAAGTCTCAGGCGTTTCTTTAGTTAGAACATCAAATAGTTCCTCGGCTGTTAGTGAGCGATAAGTAACCCTAAGATCCTTATACCTAGAGTTCAATTCTTCTCGAATATCATACAGAGTAATACTCTTATTGCCAAAACCTTGTCGTTCTAACTCTTCAGCGAAAGCGTCCAAATCTAAGTCTTTCAGTCTTTCAGGAGCTTCTAGGATCTCTTCTAAAGCGCCCGCAGGATTTGCGTCTTCATCTTCGTACTCTAGCGCATCGACGGCCATCTTTCGGGCCCATTCGTACGTCTCCGGATGCACTCGGGAGCCATCCAAGACTTCTATATACGCTTCTGTACTATCACCGAGACTGCTCGTATCAATTTTGATGAAACCTGAACAATTGATGAAGACTTTTGGACCCATATGGCAAACTGTTACGAGTTGTGTTCTGTTTTCTAGTTTCTGGTTGGTTTGTTTGAATAGTTTTATAAGTGCTTGTGCTTTTCTTGGTCCTAGACCGCAGACGAATTGTAGAAGTTCTGTCCCTCGACCCGTTAAGACTGCTTCGTTTACATCTACACCTACTTCATTGATTCTGTTCACGAATTCTAGTTCGATGCCTTCGAGTAAATCCTCTTTAGTTATTTGGTCTTGTAGGGAGTGGTATCTGAGGCAGAGTATTTCCTCGTCGGGTCCGCAAAGCTGTGATATTTCCATTAGAGGGTCTTGCAGTAAGCGCGCTTGGCAAATAGCTTGACGGAGAATATCGGGGTATTCTCTGAAATCGTGCTGAGGACAAGACAAATGGCTGCTCAATTTTAAATTCAAACGCAAATCAAATTTAAGTTCAACACAGTAATTACATCGGTTGGGTTTTCTCAAATAAATGATATTAATTAACATGAGATTGGAAAACATATAAAACTGAAAGGACTAATATGGGCTCGCGCTTTAAGCCGTCACGAACTCATGACCACGACTGGTCGTACTAATGGACTGGCCGCAGAAATTCCGATCCAGAAGAAAGTTTGGCCGCACGACCGTTCGTCCGACCAGATGCGACCAATCGTAATTGACGCCCGGCTAGTGCTTGAGGGAAGTTAATTATTATAATTTTGAGATCTTACGATAAATATCGTCTATCTTTAGGAAAATGCAAAATGTCTTACCCGTCCCCTTATACTATTACTGTAGATCTTGCTGATATGGTTATCAGCGATCTCTATAGGTATCCTGGGGAACTGCTCGTCTTCCACAAGCAGTTGTACGCAGTCTGACACATCTGCCTTGACGTTGAGAGCCTCCCGGGACTCTCCGCCTATTACTATGACATGTGGTTTCTTGCGTAATATGAATCTGTGGACAAAGATCTTTGTTAAAACGATTATACAACATGTTGTTATAAGTACCAGTCGTTTATAAAACTTTTGTAAAAGTTTCAACAGCACTTTAGAACATACAGTCTTTTGAAGTTTTGATAAAGGAGGTAGCAAACTTAAGTATGAACGTTTGCCCCACAGATAAAATATTATGTACGCTAAAATTATAAACTCTATGTGAAAGCGATTGACCGATAGACAGACTCTCATCGTCATTTCAGCCGAAAGTCGTTCACTGCTGGACATAGGCCACCTCCATAACATTGTTGAAAAACGATAATCACACACGTCTTTTTAACACAACTGTAACTAACTTTGTAAAAAAATCTTAGAAGTAAAATTAGACTTCCTGCTTTCCGATTAAGCTGAAATTATGCATACATCTAAGTGACGTCATTCTAAATCCAATATGGCGGACTAGTTATTTTGTATGTATTATTGTAGGTATCAAATGAAAGGGTTTGCTGAGAATAAATGGTTAGTAGTTACCTGCGCAGCGCGGTCATGTCGGACTCTTTGTTCTGTCTCTCCAGCGCGTCCCAGGCGTTGCGCCGGTACAGCAGGTGCGGCAGACGCAGGTGGTCCGCCAACTCCCCGCCGCCGCCCACCACACACGCGAACGCACTGTGCTGTCTGTCCGGGACGTACGCGATCGACATCACGCGGAGACCTGACGAAACATTTGAAAAATGTAGCTTGCCATCAGACTTGCGGCTACATGTAAACTACACCATCAAACAGCAAAAGAGGGAATTGGTTATGTGCGCTGATGTCGAAAAAAAAGTAATTATTTATAACACAAAATGACTGGTTGATACGATTTTTTCGACATGGGTATCGTTTTCATGGTTCTTAATTATGTGAAATTTTCATTTTCAAAATTTCAAAAAGTCGATCATTAATATCTAGAAAAAAAAACAGTAAAAACTACTACTACATGTCAGTTTTGTTTAAGCAGCTCTGACCTTTCCTAATTGGAAATGTCTAAAGAGAGTAATAAAAAAAAAAACTAAACCAAAATCTCCGTTTAAGAGCTACGATGCCACAGACACAGATATACAGGTCAAACTTATTACACCAGTCTTTTTAGCCAGGAGTTAAAAAAAGAATGCAAAGCAAAATGAAAAAACAGCGTCTCAGCTTACCATTAGAGTCTGACCACTCCTCGTCATCATCGTCAGACACCCTGGATTCATACGGTGCCACCTTCAGCCAGTCGTACAACCGTCGCCGACAACATCTACAAAGAAAAACATATAATTTCATCAGATGAACGAAAATGATGTAGCGCCGAGGAATGAAGATGAAGATTCGAGAGAGGCATGAGACTTATTATTCTCAACCAGCGACCCGCCCAGGCTTCGGACTGGTGCAAATTATGTACACAAACCTTCCTCGTTTATCGTTCTTTCTATTACTGAAACAGTATCAAAATCTATTCAGAAATCAATATGTTTTTTGGAAAATAAATAAAATATAATTTATGATTCATTATTATTTGGAGATTTCTGTGTGGTGCTTGTTTTATGTACTATATTGCTAAATAAATAATAACAGCCACACGGGTCGATCCAAAAGGTTAAGCTACGCTTGCCGGGGTTGGTCCATGGATGTGTGACCATCCTTACATACCCGGACTCCTCCGTGCCTCGGAAAGCACGTTAAGCCGTTGGTCCCGGCTGTCAATCGTGGATCTTGGACAGTCGTAACGGGTCGTCAGAAGCCCGAAAGTCTGACAACCAGTCTTACCAATGGGTATCGATTTACCCAGTAACTGGGTTGTGGAGGTCAGATAGGCAGTCGCTCCATGTAAAATACTGGTATTAAGCTGCATCCGGTTAGACTGGAAGCCGACCCAAAGATAGTTGGGAAAAGGCTAGGCAGATGATGATGATTCCTAAATAAATTATATTGTTTCTTTCTTAAATCAAGCCTATTTTGAGGGTACTCACTTGAGTATAAATTCTTTAGACTCCTGCAGCAGCACAGCGTGTAACTCTCTCCGCAGTTCTGGCATCACGATTTTAGTGAGAGCTATGGTGACAGCCTCAGCTCGCAACTCGTTCCAGGCTTCTACTGTGGCTGCGAACTCGTCCTATGAGAGAAAAATAAAAAAATACTTGATTATATGCTGGTGACAATTCAAAATAGTAAAGAGAACCAGGCATTGCGTAAGTATTTTCCTACGTGTTAAGTAACTTGAGGAAATGCTTCCTAAATGCAAATCTAAGTGCATGTTCAGACAGGGCCTTTTACATGCGTACGAGTTTTTATACGTCCTCGATAAAAGTTCGCTTATGTGAAATCAAATGGGGAAAAAAAGCGGTTGCCCGTCATTGTCACCAGATGGCGCTTATCTAGTTTCAATACAAATTTTCGTTTACGTTAACGCTATCGAACACTTTTAGAATCTCGCACCAAGGTCACTGGGTGCAACAAGCCACTCGCGCGTAATCAGACACGCACGGCGAACGAGTCAACAAAAAATGTTGGGTCCGAGACGCACCGTAATTTACGTTTACGCGAGTATTAGTAAAATAAAGCGCATAAAGCCTTTCCAAGTCATACAAACGAGCAACACTCTTTATTGGTTTCGTTATCAACATGAACGCTCGTAAACAAATCCCAAAAGTTGTGAATTAAGTTGAAAACAACTAACAACTTACCTTCTGATAAAGTTGTTTGAGCTCCTCGAGATAACTAATAGTGGTGTTCCCTTCAATGTTTTCACTTATATTGAGCTCCAACAGTTTGTCTTCCGAAGCCATCGTCAGCTTGAGGAACTGATCACCTGTCAGGTCACGTACCGGCTTCTTTTTCAGGTATTTCCAACTGTGTGCACAGAAAGAATATTACGATATTATTGGCGAGAATCGAGAGTAGACAAAACGTTCAGGATTATGAAGAATTGCCAGTTGTATGCCGTTACTCCAGCAGCAATATGCTTTATTAGTCAATCACAATCCCTTCTCTCCCACAATGCATCCCGCAATATACAACAAACTACGTTACAGCAACGTACCCGAAACACGCGTGGTTCTCGTCGATCTCTTTCAGTCCTCGTTGAGTGGGCTTCACAGTGAGTGTAGCACGGTCGCGCAACGCGTCCCGCAACGTAGCTCGCAACAACGGTTCGCGAGCGAGTTGCACGCCACACATATATACTGCGCGGCGGACCACTTCCTGTGCTGAGCCGATTGAACCAGTCTAGGTGAAAAAAATAAATTCATACATAAATTAAAAAAATAAATTTAATAAATTCCTTCATGATTCTGGTTTGTAGATAGGAAAATGATTACACACAATATTTTATATAATAATTTCTTCTTTAATATATATAATATATTATTGATAGGCTTGCGTTTGACTACTATCTCACCTAATGGTAAGCGCTGATATTGATTTAAGATAAGAGAACAAAGGTTTAACTAACTTGTAAGCCCATTTTATACGTTCAGACTATGGTTAAATTGGGTTGAGATCTGCCAATTGGCGTGAATGCCATATATATTCCATATTTATTTCCCGAGGGGAACTTTGGGGAATACAGGCGAGACCTTGATTGATGAGGTGGTTCATGCCATTAGTTGATTTCAAGGAAGTTTACACTTACGTATTCCGCGGCAGCTTCTAATGGCGGCACGGGTTGCTGTTCCACTTCGTGTCGCTGGTAGTTGTCGCGAACGTTTTCCGCGAACTGCTCTGGTGTCAGACCGAACTTCTTCACCAGAGGCTCTGTAGAAACCAAAATACGTTTGAGATTTTAAAATGCATGTTCGGGCCGAGTGCATTTCCGAACGCAGCCTTGGCCTGTACACCCTTTCTTTTTATACTCTATGACTTTTTGCGGTCATCTGTCACTTGTTGGTTTTGACCGTAGTGAAAAAACGTGTTGGAAATATAATTTTGTGTCTTGCGATTTAATCTGGCAGAATCTGTTGGTATACCTACTGACAAGCACTACACTACCACATTTAACTCTGACATACACACATATAGCCGGATTGGTCCCCGATGAAGACTTCGGAAACCTTGGGTAAGTCTTATGAAATATCTCTTAAATTATTCTTTAGCTCTGCGTATTGCAGACAGGTTTGTGATCTGTAGCCCTACCATGACGTCTTAAAACCATCATATTTTCGGTGAGAGAGAGAGACGTCGTTATACAGGACGAATAGCAGTATCCCTTTCTCTCATCGAAAAGATGATGATTTTAAGACGTCATGGTAGGGCTGCAGGTTGGAGCCGGGGATCCGACAGGCACGCTTCTACACTCTTGTCTCCTCAAGTCGGATCCTTGCCCTGGCTTGGTCGCAAACAATGCACAAACACGCAATATGGAAAAGATGGCTCATAGAGGGATGCGGAACAGGGTGTAAAGTCCCGCAAAAGGGAGGATCCTCCGACCAGATGGGTGTTGTGTCTGGTCTGGACAACTGCCTAATGGTTTTTGTGGGGCTGTCCGGGTTGCTGTTGAAATGATCAAATCACGCGGAGAACTTTTATTGCGCGTTTTAGAATGTGTGTAACGTCAGGTCTTTATTTTGTATGTGTAAAGGTTATTTTCTATTCGACATGTTTCAAACATGTAAACAATTATCTGTTTTTGGAAAAACCGCTTTACATAATGTTCAGTTTGCGCTACAACTTTAAACATTCTTTATAAAATTGGAATAGTCCTGTCATTCTGAAATCAACTTTATTTAAACTTATATTGATTTAATATTTGTTTAAGTGAATATAACATAATTTAGAACCAAGGAATCATCGTGACTCACCAATCCCCGCCTTCCTACACAACTCGTAAGGGCCGGATCTCACTGCGTACTTGACCTCCGACACCTCCTCCTCATCAGGTTCAGCAGCTTCCACTGCTGCGGCCGCTTCCTCAGGGTCTTCGCCATTTCTGTCCGCTTCTTCACGTGCTAGGCGCCTATGGAATAAGTTATTTTGTTAATACATGCGACTTATGGCGTTCATCAATCAATCTACCGAGTCTTTCCCAACTTTGTTGGAGTCGGCTTCTCTATAGAATCTAACTGGATGCAGCTGCATACCAGTACTTTACATGGAGCGACCTCCTGATCCTTGGCAGGACCGGTGTCAGATTTTCAAATTTTTTGCTTTGACAATTATAACCTTTTAGATTGTAATGATTGACGAGCCGCGTTCGGCATTTTGTTATGATATAGGTAAAGGTTCTGAGCTGTTTGTTGTTGGATTTAGGTCAGTTACTGCAATGAACTTGAATTAGAAGCCCACTACAGTCATATTAAATACTGTAGGTTCCAGTTAGAATGCACTAGGCAGATTAATTAACTTGACACGTAGGTTACATACATCCTTTGCCAAACAGACTAAAAGAAGATTAACTTACTTTTTCTCTTGTAGGTTCCTCTTTCTTTCTTTATTGCGCTGTACCTTCTGCATCTCGGGCAGATCGGTGGAGTAGTACAGGAGGAAGTGAGTGTGCACGTCGCGAAGTTCTTCTGGAGTCTGCACATTCTTCAACCTGGGGAGAACATGTTTATTAAGTTACTAATTTCATGCGGCATTAACTGACTGAAATCGAGAATAACGTCGGTTCAAACTCAATGAAGTCTATGAAGTTCGCTTTTCGCTGTGCATAAATTACTGCGCAAAAAAAACTAGTGCGCAGCGATTCGCGAAGTGTTCCGAGCCATTAGTTTTGATTCTATCCGTGCTGTTATAACTGACCTCTCAATATCCTCATCCCTGATGAGCCGCATGTTGTCGGGGATCGGCGCGTCGGGGTTCTCCATCAGCTTGTCCAGTTGGTACTCCCGCATGTTCTCGAACAGCTTCAAAAGATTCTCCTTGCGTTGCTTCAGTTGGCACCACTGGGCGGAAGAAAATAAATTGTTGTTCAAAATTAAGAACTTGGTTGTGACCGCAAAGTTGGTAAGCTGGGCAGACGTGGCAACGAATGGGTTTGTGTACCCAATATCCATTCTTACATAACCCCGCGAGAAATAAATAAATAAAATATGCTTGTTAAATTCATACACGTCAAGAAATAACCATCATCTATGGCGTTGGTGGTGAAATCTCATCATTCAAGAGCGCACGTTACGTGAAGTCAATGAGTAGAGTTTAGTTGGAATTAATGCAGCGCGCTCGTGTAATTCAACAAATATTGGAAGCAGGAGTATTTATATTGTGTACAATGTGGAGACGACGATACTACAATAAAGAAAGCACTGGCAATACTAGTTAGGAATCCTTTTCTTTCTTTTTTTTTAAATTTCAAATAAATGGCAACATCGAAATTATGTTTTTATTGTGTACAATGTGGAGACGACGACACGACGATAAAGAAAGCACTGACAATACTAGTTCGTAGGAATCCTTTTCTCTTTCTTTTTTTTAAACTTTCAAATAAATGGCAACATCGAAATTAAACAACACATTGTTTAAGCATTAAGTGGATGTGATAGACGTGAAGAAAAAGGATAACGCCGTTTCTCACGTGCGAATACAGACAGGTGTATTCATTTCACTCTATTCTTGTTTAGTTAATGTATAAGAATTTTGTAACTGTGTTGGGTACAGTAAAGTTTATTCTACCTATTCTTAGTGATGATGATAATACATACCTTGGCATCATATTTGTAGACCTTCCACAGGTCGTTAATACTGAGCTCTGGCTGAACATACTCCTTGCGGTAGAACGCTATGAAAGGCACTTCCAGTGTCTGGTTCCGCATGAAGTCGAGCGCTTGACGAATCTTTGTTATTGTGCTGTTCCCTCTGTGAAAATAAGTGTTATTTAGTTTTATATGTGGTTACAATTGTTATGAGAGGTTGCACCCAGATATACTGGAAGCAGACCCGAAAACAGTTGGACAGAGCTAGATAGATTGATTGATTTTGATTGATTCGTTTCGGTCAATGATGCCTTCGTGATGGGCGCTTGGGCAGAGCAGCAAAATACGAAGAGGAAGGTCCGTATGTTTGCAGCTGGGTCTCGGTATGAACCTCCCGTCACTCGGCGGGTTCCGTGCGCGACGCTTCTCCATGGTTTTCGTCGACAACGTACTCAAGGAGCTGCATATTGAACCTGATGGCGTCGGATTCTCTTGATCCCTTACACACACACACTCGGTTACAAAAACTACAAAGAGAAAGTAAGCTGATCTAAGCTGATTGTTTGCTTTTAAAGGGTTTCCTGAATTCTCATAGAAAGGTGTCATTTGAAGAAAAAAGTGCTTAGACTTTGAAAGATTCTTATATTTAAACTTTTCTTACTAGAACAGACAATAATCGTTTAAATGTTGGTTAAGACTCATCTTCATTACCACTTTCAACTACTAATCCTAATAAATACCAAAATGCCAAAGTGTACTAGTTGGTTTTGGGTTATCCTTCTTTCATGCTGAAATGCAGCATTAATAGAAGTGTTTTTTTTTTTTTGCATGTACTATTGCTAGTTTATCTATCAATAGTATTTATATCATTGTATACTCTTTATCCCAAATCAAAAAATGCATGTTTCTTGTAAAACAAGCCCGCCACACTATTCCAAACCCAACCACTGGAACTTCTGATAGCCAGAATCAACAGTGGCGACCACCACAAAAACGTCAAGTCAATGACACTCCAAAAGTTCCAGAAAAACGGTTCAACTATCCTATAAGACAAAGTAAAAGAATCACGGATGACAAGATATGAGAAAGCACGGGTGGGTGGATGATAATAGTAGTGTTTTAAAGTAGAATTTTCCACGATTCGTCATTGTCGGCAGCACTCCGTGATTATTTTCTGCAAAACGCCAGGAGATTCACCCGGGTAAAGCTAGTTTTTTTACAAACATACCTGCGGGACCTCTCCCTAGCTTCCTGCGCATCTGGTTTAGACACGGGCGGCTTGAGGAACGCTTGCTTGTATATCCACTCAGCCTCATCTTCAAGCTCTGTGCTTCCTTCTTCTACAGGCGTGATGGGCACCTCGCGGGTTTGCATGCGCTCCGGCACGTCTGTTTTGCGGATCTGTTGCAGACAAGGGTAGTTAAGCCGGCTTCACATTACTGTGTTAAGGCCCTACTACCGGACAAGTGGCGCCCTCATTATAATAAACAATCGTAGCATAGCGTGGTAGTAGGCAAAAGTACCAAAAATGGCCGTTTCGGACACTTTTACCTACTACTTTGGATAAGAAACATTCTGAGACCTGTTTTAACAACGTAAAAATACTCTATCCTCTTTGTAGCATACGTGACGTTGGATTCTTTAATATTTATTTTCTATGCTATGCTACGATTTTTTATTCAATGAGGGCGCCACTTGGCCGGTAGTAGACCCTTAAGTCACTAGCTAGCTACAACACACATTGGGGGTTTTATGGCCGGATATTTTCGAGTAAAGTTCAGTACCTGTCTTAATTATATTCGCAAATTGATTCCTAGTGGTTTTGCAATGTAAAATTGGTGTAATTTTGTGTCTCAAGTGTCTATGCAACTGGACAATATGTGGAATCATTGAAACAGCTGCGATCTCGGTAAAATGAAGCTGAGAATGTTATTTGTAGTATTGACTACCTCATCAAAGCTTGCCGAGAAGTCTGACTCGATACATTTGTTGCCAAATACTTACTACATAAACATTAGAATGTGTTACATCCACATTCTAATGAAAAACAAAGTGAATTTATGCTGTATCTAATAACTAAATCTTTTCTAAACTTGACACTGGCTTTTAGCTAGGCACGGTTAGACCATTTTCTCTAACCATGCCTAGCTAAAAGCAAAAAAAAAAACAACTCATGATATGACGCAGCCTTGAACAGATTCGATTGATCGGTGTATTCTGTGCCACAACACAACACAGAAATTGTGTCCGAGGTTTTAGTTATAAACTGTGCAATGATTGATGAAAATGAAAACTTGCTGTTGTGAAAATAAATTCTTGTCCAATTACTGCATTTTTAAAATATACTTATTATGAATTAGATAGAGACACATTGCACATTATGTTAGGCTCTAACCTATTAGAGAAAACGTTAGCCGTCGTGCAATTTGGCCTCATAGTTGGTAATGTTTAAAAGAAATTTCAAATGTACCTATGATTCTAAATTTTGAATTATTTTAACAATGTTTGTTACAAACCTCATTGTCCAAATCAGTGAAGTGGCTCCTCTTCAACTCGCTGGGCTCGTAAATCTCGAATATAGACTTCTTGCTTGGCCGTTTGGGTTTGGTTTTCTTTCTACGTTTCTCGCCTAAATTAGAAAACCACTATTCATTTAATGTTTTCAAGATATATCTATGGTAACATCAACTACACCGGATCATCACCATTCTCTTTTAATACTTAAATATGATGATAAGAAATCGGACCTCTAGTTATAGAATGACTCAAACATGTTTAATTTATATTACTATTGTTACCAACAATAACAACAGCTTTGCACAATAATAACAGTAAATAAATAGGTAGATGAGAACTCAATTTGGTAGCTATAGAATCTAATGATATCAGGGGCCCAATTCTGTAAAATAACTAACTTGTCAATAGTGTGTCGGTAGTGTGTCACCACGTGTCTCAATAGAATAGTCACTGACATTTGGTATTCTACTGTGATGAAATGATTTATGGTCATTGACTTGCCACTGTAGTGCCATTGAAACGCAGTATAAGACTATTATAATAATTGGTAGTCTGGGCTACTATAATATGTCAATAGCGTTTTGAAGTTTTTGCAGAATTCCAAATTTGCAACAGTGGCAAAATAATGTCTGTTGTATGTCGATGGAGTGTCGATGGCGTGTTGCTTAACTTAAAGTTACAGAATTGGGCCCCAGGTTATTGTGAAGTGTGAATTTATGGTTCATAATAAATCTCACGAGATTAGAAACTCTTTCTGCAGAAGACTCGGATATACTTTTGACTATAGAATTTAGATGGGATTTATTATATTAAAAAGTAGTGACCCGACCCAGCTTCGCACAGGTACAAATTATACACATAAACCTTCCTCATGAGTCACTCTGTTTATTGGTGAAAACTGCATGAAAATCCATTCAGCAGTTTTTGAGTTTATCGCGAACAGACAGACCCTTACCTTCTTCTTCTTCATCCTCTAAGTATTCATCTAGATCCTCCTCTTCTTCGTCCTCATAATCTTCTTCACCGTACTTCTCAAACTCGTCGTAGTCAAAGTCAACACCGAATATGTCTTGACCTTCTTGTAGGGACCTGTTTAGATATTATTATGTATTATTACAACTTTTCTAGTTTTAATACAAAAGGAGTTCTATCGACCTAGGTTTATAATAACACACATAATGGACGGACGAATGACCTGGCACACAGGTTTCCCTAGCATGGGCGTCATTGATCTTATATTTTGTACCTCGTCAATTATACCCTAAATTAAGTGTCCTACCGTAATTGTGCACTTTTGAAAAAATGGTAATTTTTCATCTATTTTCTTAAATAACTTCAAAATTATATATTTTAAAATTATGAAAAAAGTATATTAGAGACCCTCAAAATGTGCCCTTTCATTCGATATGTTGCACGACACAGTTTGAAAAACTTCGATTTTTGATTTTCACCCCAAATTAATTTATTTAGGGTACACATCCGTGTTTGGGTCACAGATGTCCATGTGTGTACCAAATTTCAACTCTATCGGTCCAGCAGATTCGGAGCAAATTGGCTGTGACAGAAGGACAGACAGACAGACACACGAGTGATCCTGTAAGGGTTCCGTTCTATCATTCGGACTTTCGGAACCCTAAAAATTGGACCTCCCATACCAATTTTGATCAGCTGATGAAACTTTCTGCAGAAAGTCCTTTTTTTTTGAGAATTCTACTTCGTTGAAAAAAATTTTTCATTTCATTCCCATCGGTAGAAACAGTGTCTATAAAGATATGTATGTCTTGACATGTAAAAGTGTTCCTTGTAACCTATTTACTGAATAAACATCATTTATCATTATCATTTATGACCACGCAATTCCGTTACATACAAAATGCGTTCCTGACACCTGTTGATTACATACAAAACAATACGCGCATTTTACATTTTATTAGTTCCTTATCATGACATAGATTCACACACAATAATAATTTATGGTACCCCTATAAAGCTACCCTCAAGTGAGTACATACTCACATCCTGAGTTCTGCATAATAGTTATAGTGCTGTTAAACTGAGACAAGTCTTTAATCTGACCCAAGCTTTTGGGTTTACACAGTTCCCGCAGTCATACTTACGCATCAGTGAATATAGGTTTCCTCTTCTTCTTTCGCTCAGCAATGGGTCTTCCATCGTCATCTACAATGAAGTCATCCGCATCAGACTCCAGATCCTCATTGTCATCATCATATTCAGCTTCACCACGCGGTGCAGCTGATTCTGAACGGTTTTCATCCTCCTGTAGACATAACACTGATTAATGAGGAATCCATCTACTCTTAAGCTGCCCAGTAGTAGTTGCTGAATACAGTGCAAAGTACTTCAGAAAACCAGGTAATCTCCGTGAGATAGTCTCACATCAGGGCGTTACTGGCCTACCTTGAGGAGCTGGGGTTGATCAAATGACCTACTTGTCCCACCCGTACGCAAAATACGCGCTTGGATGTGGAGCTACTGACACCAGCCACACACATATATTAATGAGCAACCAGGTAGCATATTTGTATTAATTTAATCAAGACTCAACTACCTTAATTTCCAGTAGCACAATATCTGATTAGGTTTGTGATAAATAAATCTAGACCATCATACCAATTACAACTTATTTTATGGTGTCATCCTAATAGAAAGTAATCATCGTCATCAACAAATGATCAGTCATCTACTAATGAACTTCATCAACAAATGATCAGTCATCTACTAATGAACTTCATCAACAAATGAACTTCATCAACAAATGATCAGTCATCTACTAATGAACTTCATTAACAAATGAACTTCATCAACAAATGATCAGTCATCTACTAATGAACTTCATCAACAAATGAACTTCAGCAACAAATGAACAGTAATCAACTAACGAATGTAACACTTTTTTTTTAGCATCACTTATTTTTACTTTGTTCATAAACACTAAACACACTCCAGCCTACTTTGCCATTTTATAGCATATTTTTTAAGACTGATCAAGTCATAGACTCCTATTAATTTTTACATTATTATCATGACTTACCTCGTCTGATCCCCCAACAAACAACTTCTCAGCGATGACTTCTCTCTCAAGCTCGGGATCATCATTCCCTTCATTGTCACTGTCATCGTCCTCTAGTCTACGCAGACGCTTGAATTTATTCTGTTGGCACACAATACATTGTTAGATGTTTATGAAAATTGCACAACTTTACACAAGTGCAATTTTCTTAGAGGATTTTCAATAGAGAAATATCATTTTGGAAAATAAAAAGGATTAAATACTTTATAAAAACTAACTTCTGCTTGCTTTTAAGAATGAAATTATCCCAAGTGAACAGAATCCTGGATTAAAGAATCGTGAAAACGCAGCAAACAGACATACATAGTTACTTTTGAATTTACGAAAGTACATCCATAATAATATTTTCATTAATAAAGAACTTATTAGAACATTGTCATAGTTGTGGCAGTAAGATTAAAGTCTATAACAACAAACACAATGTGGTTATAAATCATCAGCCTTTTATTGTCCCCACTGCTGGGGCACAGGCCTCCTCTCTGTGAGAGGGTGTGGGCCATAATCCACCACACGGGCCCAATGCGGATTGGTACGCGGGTTTATAATTGTCACCATATAATTGGAAACACTGTTAGTTTAAATCCCTTAAAATTTAAAACTCTTTATCGTCATGGCTCAGACTCATTGTAAGTTATCAAATGTGGCATCCAAGCAAAAAAAGAGTCCAGTAGTGGGGTATTCAGTTAACATTAAGACTAGATTCGGTATCTAGAATAGTCAATTGATTTTAAGGATAAAAAAATTCAAAATCTGGCACATTTGTTTTTATCAGACATTTGAAGTTGAAACTGAAAAAAAATAATTTCTGGTACTTATAATCATCATAATTATTATAAAGTCATTTACTATATGAACTTGTAGATAATTGAAAGCATTAATTAATAATAAATTAAAATCGCGAAATGCAATTTTTCACGGAACTTTACAAAACTGCATATATCTTGGAAACTAAATGCTAAGAACTAGATCCTTTTTGCTTGAACACCTACAAATATATTCATAATACATGGAGAGTTTACAGTCCTGCAAGATTTCTCACAGTGTTTTCAATTATCCAGTAATAGACACAGTCAGAATTTCACAGAATTTATTCTTAGGCTAATACACAATACTTACTCTTGCAACTTTTACACCCAGATTCTCTTCTATTAAATCATAATCCTCGTCTTCCAATCTGTCATCCAGTTCATCGTCACTTTTCTTTCTTTTCTTTGGTCCTGCACTAGCATCTGAATCCTCTCCGTCACTACCTGACTCCTCTATAGGAGCATCATCTATCAAGTCTTTGAGCTCTTCACGGAGACGCTCTTCATCATCTAAAAGAAATGTTTCAAATTACTAACTAGATCTTTTTAAGCAAACAGATCTAAAAATATTGTAGCTTTTTGGGTAAAATAAAGTATATTTAGTCCAGTTAGATACTTTTAATACCATGCAGTAATCAATTTTCAGCCAATGTTTTAATACTATAAGTTTTAGTTTTGTTTATATTATACATTTGTTTGAGTTTATATTGCATTAGGTTTTCTTAAAAGGTGAGGTGTAAACATAGGTTCCCAGCAAAATGATGAGGCAATGACCACATGAACAGTGAGATCAGTTCCAAAGAAATCTACAGAGACTTTGTTGAGTAATACAAAGAAAATCTTGTCTAGAGCATTCCAATAACTGTGAAACATATCCAGTCAGACACTTTTATTACCATGTGGTAGGTATTAAAAGTGTGTCAAATTGCTTTCAGGCATATCATACTGTTTGGCCATATCATATTGTTTTTGAAAATGTATCCATAGAATAGAAGAGCGTCATAAATGGCGTCTATAAATATTACCACGGCGGAGTCACGCAATTATGTTTACCAAAATGATAAAATGACTGTAATGCAAGAGAAAGTGCACGATGTCAACAATACCTTCTTCGTCTTCGTCCTCGTCGTCACTTTGCACGGCAGCTTTGCGCTTTGGCTTCTTGCGCTCCGCTGGCTGTTCGTCTTCAGAATCAACCTACAAACAAGCAAGAACCATAGTAAGAAACTACGCAATCGTAATCCCATTTCTCGAACACAAGCTCATTGAAGTTTTACACTAACCTCGCTTTCCTCCGCCTCAGACTCCAGAAAATCAGCCATAATAACTTATAATTAACTAGAAACAGTAATACTGTAAACTTAAATAATTGAAAAACTAACTAAATGCTAAAATAATTGTAAATTCTACAATTTCCTAAAACTATAATTTTCGCTTGAAAATATGACACGAATGAAGTTGAATGAACAGAGTGAGAACGAACCACAGAACCACACAGAACACCAACACCAAACAATAGATAATTTCCACAGAATACTAAAAAAGACTACCTACACCACATAGAACATACACTCGAGCTAGAATCAGAATGACAATACGAGGAGGGAGCGTATTTACGCGACCAGTTATTTGCAAGTACGCCGACCAAGTACGGGATACACGCAATACTTTAGTTTGTTTTATTTTACTCGGCTACTCGCTCCGTTGTGGTTCAAAGCTCACTGCAAAGAGTAATTTAATATTGGCTCACTGGTTGTGACTGACATAGCAATTTGTATATTTAAATGAGCAATTGATGTAAGTCATTAGGTAAAAACTAATAACATACTTAGTTTAAATTGCTCTTAATTCTAATTTTGATAATGTGAGTACCATACTCACATTAACAAAATTAGAAAAAAAAAATGCTTCGAAATTAATTATATAAAATTATACTTTTCAAAGTTTGAAGAAAAGTAGGTAATAATAATTCAATATTATTTAATCCATCCAATTTATAATAAATAAAATAATCGATACAGAACGGACCTCACACAAAAGTTTATTGTAGGTTATTACAATCTGGTTTATTTTGTTATCGTCACCTAGTTATATTATTATACATCTAGAAATCCTTCTCGCGAACAATCATACTCGAGAGAAATATGTTTAATCCAATATGATGCTGGTAGGGATCTTGACCGTACTTCTGAGATTGTCCTGATAGCCATGGTATACCTCTAATAAACTCCTTCATGTTTCATGTATGTATTGACAAGGTACCGTCATGATGTAGAATATAAACATCATGACGGATAGGTAGTCTTCTTTATGGATATAAAGAATCGTACCAGTGGTGATCATATATGGCTATAATGGCTCTTTTCTGCAAAATAAAGTTAGACTGGATGTCTTGTTACTTTTTAAACGACTTTCAAAAAGGAGGAGATTCTATGTTCGAATGTTTGTATGTGTTTTTTTTTAATGTATTTCCACCGATTTCTCTGTCAGTTATGATCAGACTGATTTCCACAATTCTTTTTTTATCCGAAAGAATATGCTCCCGAGGAGTTTCCATATTTATTTTATCGAAATGCTTCAGCACTTTGTCCGCAAATACAAGCATCGGTAAGAGTCTACGAAACAATTTCTATATAGTGCATGTTTTTTTACTTAAATGGTTTGGAAGAATATATTTTTAAAACGCTATTTTGATACTTATTCAGACGGATCAAGGATCAATTTCATATTAAAGCATTTTTCTGAGAACAGGACTTCTACGCTGGAAGTATCCTTTGCATAAACGATTTTAGCTATATTTTGTTTTGTTAGGATCAATTTTCAATAGAGAAAGATAAAGAAAGTATTTCGAGCCCTGGTTTTTTGTCTTAGGGTGCACGTACTTGGAACCCTTATTATTTGATTTTACAAGTAGTATGAACCATGTCTACCAGTAAGAAACATAATTATAGAGATGCTGATCTTGACTGATTTACGGTTTTTTGCGAAACTTATATTTTTTACCGACTTCAAAAAAAGGAGGAGGGTCTCATTTGCTCTCATGTGGTCCCATTTTTGGTGATGATCTGATGAAGAACTTCGGAGATACACAGTGGAACCCTTCAATAAATGATAGCACATCATGCTGCTAAGCTCTGAAGGGGTACACAGATTTGTAAAGTAACCCCGATACACCCTAATTTCGCCAAATTATGTTCAAATTCCATATTTTTGAGGTTATCAATTCGGGCATAAGTTTACTAGTGGAGTGTAACAACTAAAAAGGGGGAAAAAAAATTAGTACTCTATTAAAAAAAACTTTTTTACAAAAAAATACAACCAACTTCCATTTGTTTCGTCAGTTGTATAATAAAAGTTTTTTTTTAATTAAAGTGCGCGCACGATAAGTCTGCGAAACTCAAATTGCAATTGAAAGAATTGACTAACTAGGTAATACAGATACAGACTAATACTATACTAGATTGTTTTCAACATTGTAAACCATTTCGGGAGTTTTTGGCAGGATTTCTGCGAGTGAAGTTCAGTGACTGTTTTTATTATTATTCGCAAGACGATTCCTGGTGGATATTGTGATGTAAAATTGGTGTAGTTTTGTGTCTCAAGTGTCTACGCAACTGCACAATAGGTGGATCATTGAAACAGGCGCGATTTCGGTAAAATGAAGCTGAAAATTTTATTGTAGTATTGACTACCTCAATTAAACTTGTTGAGATGGCTGACTCGAAATATTTGCTGCCAAATACTGCAAAAACATTAGAATGTTTTACATCTGCATTCTAATGGGGGGAAAAGTGAATGTTAATTAATACTTGGCTTAAAAGTCTTGTAATCAAGTCAGTGGCATAGCCACAACACTTAAAAAAAAAGTTGTCATGTCGATTGTCGATGTGTCGGAGAGTTTTTGGCGGGATTTTCTCGAGTGCAGTTCAGTGGCTGTTTTAATTATTCGTTTATTGATTCCTAGTGGATATTGTGATGTAAAATTGGTGTAGTTTTGTGTCTCAAGTGTCTACGCGACTGGACAATATGTGGAATCATTGAAACAGGCGCGATCTCGGTAAAATAGAGCTGAGAATTTTATTGTAGTATTGACTACCTCAGTGAAGTTTGCCGAGAAGGCTGACTCGACACATTTGTTGCCAATTACTGCAAAAAACATTAGAATGTGTTACATCTACATTCTAATGGAAAAAAAGTAAAAATACACTACTAAAGACGAGGCGGTATGGTTTATGACCTTAGCCTGCCCGAGAAAGGGCGAAGAAAAAAAAAAATGTCGTTGTGTCGATATCATTGTCAAATTTGTCAATGTCATTGTCAGTATATTTATCAGACTATCAGTTTGCTTTGCTATCAGTCCTCAATGGGATTCATTCGTGCAGGGTTGTGATGAAAATTATAAACTGTTGTCTTTATAATTTAATTTAATTTCGTAAATTGTGCCATATAAATCTAATGAAATGTCTCAAACCGCTCCTATTGTCAAAAGTTTAATCTACGCTGGCCAGAAATATATCCCTATTGCAAATGGCAGTAAGGTAAAACTAAAACCATTATTTACCTACAACTTCCTTAGTTAAACTACAGTAACATTTTATTAAAACTACAGGTACATTTCCATTTCCAAACATGGAAGCTTGGGAATGAGAGGGTGCTTCTGGATGATAGCAGAAAGATAGGAAAGAAAGAACCCATGGTTTTGGTGATAGGACACAAATTCAAGCTAGAGGTTTGGGAAACTATAGTCAAGATGATGGCTGTTGGAGAAGTGGCCAGCTTTAAGGTTCAGAAGGAGGTAAGAAATTGTTAAACAAATTTATCATGTGTTTTATTAAGACAAGTGCACACTGTAAACAAACTATAAATAATAAAACAAGGTAATGATTTGTTTTGCAGCCATTGTCTAATTAAATTAACCACCTTATCACTTGCATGGAGTAGTATCAAATAGCAGATGTAAATAATAATACTTTGACTACTTAGGTAGTTTCCTGCATCAGTTAAATAATTATATTTTAGGAAAATGTTGTAAATTGATCCAAATTGAAATATCAAAAACAGGTACATAAAAACACTAGAAATGTTTACTATGCCTAGTATGATTTTATTGTTGTAACTTTTTTGTAAAAAGTTTTAATAAACAAAAACCTCAGAACACATTGGCCAAATATAACAAAATCCATTATGTTTGTATCCACAGCTAGTGTTCAGTTACCCATTCATATCAAAAACCCTGCGAGAGTTGGGACAGGACCCCAAAAGGATAAAGCACTCCTGTACCATGACACTCCATACTGAAGGCCTGGGTCACCCAGATTTAGATGATTTAATGAAGAACCCATGTGATCTCGAATTTATTATGGGTAAGATTCATTCTTTAAATTCTTAGCTCCATAGCCGGTTTAAAAATTACTCCTGTATTAAAAATGAATCGAGGAAGGAAAATGAGGCCAGTTTAGAATATACATGCTGAAATTTTATTGGTTGTTTTACCGCAGTGAAATGATTTAGTTGTGGTAGTACAGACTGTTGTCAACTGACCCACCCTAAAATCAAACGACTTTGGATCCTCTGCCTGTAACATTAAGGTTTATTTAATTTATATGAGCTTATCAGCCAAGTGCACGAGGACTCGATGAACAAAAATACAATAATAACACAGACACGCAAATTTGATCTTTAACACGTAACGTTAAGGTAAACCCACCCAACATAGTCGGAGCCACCGGCATTATATATGTTTTTGTTAAGCTATTTTAATCATTATCTCGTTAACATTAAAATTGAAAAGCTTTTAAGTCACACTACATAATTACAACCCAATCTTTAATTTCGTGTATTCCCAACAAGTTCTTGTGGCTTAGCGGTTTGATGCTGGATTGACGACGAACAGCATGTGGGTTCGAAAACACAGTCCACCACATCAGTTTCTTTTTTAATTTGTTTTCATTTCTACAATATTGCTTGCAATATTAAAGAACAACCATTATGATTTTCGCCTAATAACTTATCTTGTAAACGGGTGGGTAATTTAAAAAACTTTAAGTTCACAGTTCTTTATAATGAATACGAATATTTATTTTTCAACTACCCACTTACAAGTTATGTGAAAATATTACCATTTTAAAAAGTTTATGTATAGTCTGTAGTTCTTTACAATAATACAAGAAATAGTTTTGGAATATAAATTCTATATTGAAAGCAAGACAATATCTTTGTTTGTTGATTTGATCTTGAACCTTGTTTTTCTCAGTTTTATACACAGACCACGAGACCAGAATTACTTGAACTCAATCATTAAAATAAGCTATTACGCTTATCATATTATAACAAATAGCTATAAAATATAACCTAATGCTAACGTTTTAAAGATCACATTTGCGTGTCTGTATTATTATTGTATTTGTTCATCAAATCCTCGAGCACTGGTCTGATAAGCTCATATAACTTGAATAAATCTTAATGTTACATGCAGAGGGTCCAGATTGGTTTGTTTTTAGGGTGGGTTAGATAATGCTGACAACAGACTGTACCATAGATGTATAAAAAAATAAATTATAAAATAAAAAAATTACAGCTTTGGCATTGTGAGAAACTAAACTCGAAAGCGACCTTGAACTAATAGTAACAGCGCGAGCCTGCACGAGGCGGGCACGAGCGACGTGCGGTTGACTCACGCACAATCTAACTAGGAAGTAGGAAGCTAGCAATCACACTACACTAAATTGGACTCCTAAATCGGAATCCTAAATCGGCAGTGTTGCCAACTCTTACAAATTCGAGCCTCTAGACAGAATATCAAAAGTCGTTAGAAAGTCTCTAAAACTGCGCTGCGCTGAGCGGACTCAGATTTTTTTTTCTGGGAAAGGGACCTTGGGAAATTAAATTATAATTTAAACACATAAAAATACTAACAGCCCATTTGTAGCGACAAAGTCGCTAAATTGGCAACACTTTGACGGCACGGTTGGCGCAGTGGTTGAGCGTTCGGCTGCTGCGCGGCGTGTCGCGTGTTCGATCCCCGCACGGAACAAATATTTGTATGGCCTACAGATAGTAGCTCCGGGTCTGGGTATCTTGTGTAGGTGAGTTTACATGTTTGTGAACGCACCCACGATACAGGAGTAATTCCTAGTGTGGGGCGACGTTTTAAACTTTAAAAAAACGTAAAAAAAAGTAAAAGTACTTAGCTCTAAATCGTAGTGATACGATTAGACTATCCTTAATTGTACACAATTTAGGAAGCCAAATCGGAGTCAGTTAGAACAGTTAAGCAGCGGGTTTAGTCGTTGACGTGTATATTTGTCCATAGAACGTCTCGATCTCTCTCAGAAGATCCGATTTGGCAGATATGGTTCTGCCATCGTCGGTCTTCAGTTTCGTGAGCTGGCTTTGCCCAATAGACAGATCTTTTTCAAAGACCCTGGAGCCCTAAGGCAAAAGGTTTATTGTCATTGATTACAATTTGGTTTCTATAAGTTAGAGCTTGGGATGTTCAACATATAAAAAAAGTTGCAAATTTGCACACATACAAACATTGTTAGTTAAACAAAAGCTTAGAAAAACCAATTTTATTTAATTTTTAATCTAGCTTTGGTGATTTTTGTGCTAGTTTATGATATCTGATTATATGGTTAGTTCAAATATAACAAATAACATGGTCATGCAAACCTATGATGCAGAATTAAGCTGTAAACATTGTTTTTCGTCTTCCTATAGAAGTCCTGAAAGTAGAAAGATCAGATGAGTATGAGAAAGAGCTGTGGCAGCTGAATGCTCAGCAGCGGATAGACTTCATACCAACGCTGAGGGAGAAAGGCAACAAACTGTATGTGCAGAAGAAGTACAAAGAGGCAGAGGAAGCATACCACGAGGCTTTAGCTATCTGTGAACAGCTTATGGTCAGGTAAATAATTGACAATACAAACTTAATAATTGAAGTAATTATTTGAATATACATTTGAGTGAGGGTAATTATTTGAATATACATTTTGAGCAAGGGTAATTATTTCAATATACATTTTGAGCAAGGGTAATTATTTGAATATACATTTTGAGCAAGGGTAATTATTTCAATATACATTTTGAGCAAGGGTAATTATTTGAATATACATTTTGAGCAAGGGTAATTATTTCAATATACATTTTGAGCAAGGGTAGCTATTTCTATACATATATTTTGGGCGGCGATGCCCTACTTTAGAATTTGAGCTAGTTGGAAGGCCTTCCGCTAGTTGAACCGACGACATGGTGAAGGTCGCGGGAATCCGATGGATGCGAGACGCACAGGACCGGTCATTTTGGCGACATTGGGCGTAGTCCTATGTGCAGCAGTCTCTTTTTCTTTCGACTGAAATGATTATGATGAATTCTTTGAGCTAACCTTTTAGGAATTGTTATGAATGGAAAATTCCATTCTGATCCTATCTAATTCGTCGCATAATTGATTACAGGGAAAGAAGGGGCGATGATGAATGGGGGGAATTGAACAAAATAAAATTGCCCATACTACTCAACTATGCTCAGTGCAAGCTATTGAATGGAGAATATTATGCCGTCATTGAACATTGTAACACTGTCCTCGAGTTTGATAAAGGTACCTACTTGACAAATTTAACCCAATAAATTACCAAAGACCTATCTTTACCTATGAAATTGCTGTTTTATAAAACGGATCATTTTGAGTTGTGATAACTTTGGATTGACTTGGAATTATGAAATCGAACAAACTTTATATTAAAGGCAAATTATTGTTTTATAGGGTTCCGTACCTGATGGGTAACTAACGGAACCCTATTACTAAGCCTCCGCTGTCTGACTTTGATTTCTGCACATTTAGATTAAGTATGTTGGCAGATAGCCATGACATGACAATGGTTATTGCTGATTGAGCTCGATTACGGACCTCAATCCAATCCTGACCATGCACTAATAAGGCGGTATCGTCTGCGTAAGTGTAAATATGGCAATTTGGGATAGATAGATTGTATTGATGGTAATCCATGGTTTTAAAATTCTTTGTTTGTTTGGGATTGATTTGTGGATAGTATTTTTAGATAAAATGGGGGAGATTATATTTAATAATTCGTTGGTACCTTGGTTAGCATCAGTTATTGTGTATACAGTAGAGAAATCACAGTTATTTATATCAGAGATAGCTTTTGAAATATCGAGGCAAGATGTTTGCAATTTGGTGTTTTTAGGTTTGGGTTTGCTGATCTCGAGGTTTAAAAGGACTGCTGTGTGGTCCGTAATCGAAGTTTCCAGTATTAAGGTGGTCGCTTTTTTGGTGGTTTTAAGCAGTATATGATCTATACAGCTGTGTAAGCGAGTAGGTAGAAGGTAAGCTGGGAGAAATCCTTGAGATGCAGTCAGATTTAAGTACTGCTGTGTACGTGGGTCATTACAATCCGGACTGATATTTATGTTCATATCTCCAATAATTGTGATGTGATTGTGATTTTTATGGTCGAGTATGACGTTGTTTAAGTTTTCTAAGAAAGGGTCAATGTTTCTTTGTGATGGTGGTCTATATATGGCCACGGGGTCTCATCTCGAACAAAGAAAATTTAGTTCAAACAAACAAACAATAGATGGCGTAACATGCATCGATTTCGTATTGAAGTTTAGGTAACATTAATATTTTGAAATAAAATATAGTTATAACTGTATTTTCTTATTTAATAAACTACCCTAAGCATAAAATTGTTGAATAATTGGCTCCTAATTAAACTTTAGATGTTTATTGGAACGATTCGTTAGGCATTTATATTTCTTATACCAATAGATGGCGCTGTTTGAAGTTTTAGAGTTTATCCATTCGCCTATTTAAAATTTGTAAAGTGAAACATTTTGAAACAGTAAAACTGTTATGAAGTGCCAAAAATACTAAATAGTAATTCCTCAATGTGTGAGAAAATATTGATAAGACTCTATGTCAATTCATTCAACTTGCAAGCCGTCGCTGTTAACACCATCTAGCGAGGTGTAGAGGACGGGCCTGAACAAGTCGTAAGCCCGTAGTTACGGCGGTACCGATTCTTTGTATGGGATGAGGCATCTGTACGCTAGTATTATATTATCTGTGATATGGCTATAATAGTTAAGTTGTTTTCAAGGTTGTAGATTAGACAGCTGGCATCATTAAAAGTAGATTCTGTTACCGTGTGACATAGGTTATTTCTGATATACATGACCAGACCATCATTTTGGTTAATTAAGTTCTGGGTTTAATGGGATGAATATCCGTCTAAGGTAGGAATGTTTCCTGATTTTTTGAGCCAGCATTCAGATAACACTATTATATCGCATGTTATGTTCATTGTTACTAAAAGACATCTAAGGTCGTCAAAGTTTTTATTAATGCTCCTAATGTATTGTTATTGTATTGTGTGTGTTTGGGTATTTTGGGGCCATTTAGTGCGTTTGAGGCGTGTATGTAATCCGTGCAATGGTCTGGTTGGCATAAATATGATGATGAAACTTCCATATCGTCTAAGTCGTTTACTATGTTATTTAGAGTGGCCATTTATGTAAGATAGGGCAGCGAAATATGTATGGGGGTTCGTTATTTAGTCGAGAGTGGGGCATAGCGGATTTTAAGTAGAGTGGGATGGTAAAACATATAAGGAATATGTAGGAATTGTGGGTAAAATGGGGTGAATAGGGACAAATCTGAACTTCATAAAGAAAGTTAAGGCGTTTTTTTTTAAGAAAATTCGCTGTAAGGCGATCGTAATAATTGAGTCGTGATGGTATCTTTGTGATCTAATATAAATTATGCAATTAGCATTTCAGTTTATGCATAAAAAAGCTAAAATATAGCCTATCCCTATTCACCCAGAAATTGGGGCCAATCGGGACGAAAATAAGGTCAATAGAGAAATTCTCTAGGGCTGCCACTTGTGTAATAAATTATAATTTCTCTTAACAATTTTTTTTTGTATTACGAGTATCTATTTCTATTTATTTAATTTATTCAACATTATTACTTATTACCACTATGTAATTCTTACACACACACACTATGTAATACTACTTTCTGATTACTATTTAGTCACTGAAATAAAATCCACTTTTACTTCCATATTTAATATTAATCAACAAACATAATTATATGTAGGTATTAAGTTATTATAAAATAGCTTTTAGCAAGTAAAATATTAAAAGTCATTAATTAACAACTCACTCTTAATATACACGTCCATTTAAATAAAAACGTCTTATAAAATCACTGTAGACATAGGGTGAAGCCAAACGAGCGTAATTTTGTGAGTCGTGAGACTCGTGAGTCGCAGAATTTCGTGTTCTGGTACGGTGCAGACCACTCATTTTGCGTCGCGAAAAACTTTTTCTATGAAAGACCGAAATTCTGCGACTCACGACTCACAAAATTAAGCTCGTTTGACCTCACCTATAATATATTCCTTTAACAACTTTTTTTTGTACTTTTTGATATACAGGGTGGAGAAGACAATACGACAATAAATGAAAACACGGACAATACTAGTTCATAAGAATAAGTTTAAGCTATCAAAAAAGTCCTATCATCGAAAATAAAAAAATAAAAATTTCAAACAAACTAAATGGCATAAAACTAGAAACGAAATAGAACACCATTTATAAATATGAGTTCACTAACCTGTCGTAAGAGCGGCAACAACGCGCGGTCCTGTAGCGACTTGATTTTTTGGCTTTTAATTATGGATTAATGCTCAATAAAATACAAATACAAAATTACACTGAATCACAGATTATTAACCAAATAATCAGGCATCTCTCAACCGCGTGTTATTTATTAATCAAATTATTAATCACGATCAGGATGTAGGTATGAAAGTCACTAAATTTTTCGTTTTTCAATATGGACGCCATGAATTCGAATACACAAATTGCACCGTCGTAAAAGGTTATTTCTAACGTCTGACAAAAGGTCCCCATTCGCAGCCATGTGTTTTAATTTGTTAAAAGATATGATTATTCTATCTTTTAAATCATCAACAGTATCAACAGCTGTTGAGTACCTACACTTCATTTTTGATATGACCCCACAAGAAAAAATCCAGTGGTGTAAGGTCGGGGGACCTGGCTGGCCAACGCGTTGGTCCATAACGGCCAATCCACTGCTGTCCGAACATTTGAGACAAACGCTCTCTAGCAGACACCACTGAATGAGCTGGTGCTCCGTCTAATTGTTACCACATCTGCCTGTACGCAGTTACCGAAAGCTCATCCATGTACTCGCAAACAGGTCCATTGAGGAGTTCTAAAAACTTTTCAGCATTTAAATTAAAATTTAAAATTCGTTCCTCAAGGGTCACTTTTACACGTGGAAGAGCACTATCCACATGCGAGATTAAGGATCGATTTTCTCGCATCCTCTGGACAGCTTGGACAATGGTGCGCCCGTTGGTCGGACAAACTCGAGTGTTTCCAAAACTCTCTCGGTATGTCCGTATAGCCAAAGCGGCATTTCTTTGACACTCCCCATAAATTAAAATCATGTCGGTGTACTCCGAAGCTGTGTAATTGTAGCGCGGCATGATTATTAAAAAAAAAAACACGAAAACAATAAAAACTAAGCGTCTAATTTCGCACAATTCACTCACTGTTTAACTAAATACCTATTAAAACGTTACGTGTCCTGTCACCAAAATAAAGCGTCCAATTTCGCACTAATACCGCCGTAAATGAATTTACAAAACACGACACACACGAGCGGCGGTGAAGTACCTACATCAAAGACGCGGCGCGAACGAAAGTTAGCGGTACCTGCGGCTGCACTACAAAGCGAGGACGCGTGACTCATCACAGGATCGCGGCCGGCGACACACTAACCTAAATTTGTTGTAGCAAATTTCTTCAAGAAAGCGAAGTAACAAACGAAACTAGATTTATCTCTTTCGCACACACTAAATTTTCTATTAATATTATGAGTGCATTGCAATTTCCGCATTCGTTACTTTCTTATCCAACTCTGATGACACGCTTTATGACTCTTATTACTCAGAATTAAGGTATAATTTTCACTAAATTAGATGAAAATACTAATTTGGCGAAAGTGTTTATGTACTCGTAGCGAGTTGGCAACGTGACTTTAATGTTTTGATGTTTATACCGATGTGGGTCGTTCACCTGACAGTGTTTCCCTATTATCAGATACATCATGTAGCAAATGTTAAAAATGAAAAATAATTTCCTGTGACTAAACTACTGGATATATTCAAATGATTTTTTGTATGTAGACTGAGAACGTCTTGAGGTATACGAGGTTTAATTTAATGTCGTATTGTCATCACCACTCTGTATACACGCGAGGCATATCTGAAAAAATAAATTTGCATTATTGTATATAAATATTTCCACTCAATATATCAACACAAAAATAAACTTTCGGCTCCGCCCAGAGCAGGAGGTGTCATTTAATTATTTCCCATCCCAAAAAAAAAAACTGGGGCACGTATTAAATGTGACACCCACTGTTCGTCAGTAATGTTGTCAGTCCCAACAAATAGGGGGCGAGCCTATTAAACCGGACACAATTTTCGAACTCTGTACAATATTTCGAAATTCCAACAAAACTTGGCCCGACTCGGGAATCGCTAACTTATGAAATACCTAAAAAAAATCGATATAAAGAAATAAACCTAATTATTACCTAGATTACACAACTTAAAAATTGTTAGGTCTGCTTAGTGACAACCCTATAAAGCTGTACCTATTCATACATAAGTCGTTCCTATTCATCCCATCCTCATCCCGATTAACCCCGCTTTCGTTGTGATTCATACCTGAGACGTCCCTATTCACCCCAAAAAATACAGATTTCTCATGTCATTCTAAAAATCGAAATATTAGTAATATTAATTAATAACTGATGCTTACCTTTTATGTATATGACGGTCCAAACACTAAATAACGTTTAAAACAAACACTCGTATTCGCTTAATGCAAAATAACTTCTACACAGCAAAGTTTAAACACAGTAAAAACCGGCGTCTTGTTGATACTATTTTCAACTGACATTTTTGACAGTTTGCAGCTAATTTTACACTTGTTCAATGTTGCCATAGAAAAGTTCCAATAATCTACTATTATCCCTCAAAAATGGTAAAAGTTGGAACGATTTGCAAACTAATATTTAGCGTCAAAAATGATTCCTGGTTTTTTCCCTATTCACCCCTGGATCCCTATTCCCCCCATTTTACTAATGTGTTAGGTGAGTTATGTTTTTATATCGAATAAAGACTATCGAGGCAAACTGGTAAATGATAGGTGTTTTAATTGAATTGTTATATTTTATTAATTTAGTATTAGTTATGTTTGTGCTATGTGTTGTTTGTGTAGTAATATTGTATAGATAGTTTAATTGAGTATGTAAGGTAGATGTAGTTAGAAGCTCTGTATATATAATGTGATAGTCTAAAAACAGCAACGCGTGTGTGTAATATAGTCATGGACTCGTTTGGGCCTGCAATTCAGCAATAGATTGTTCGGACTTAATAAAGTTGTTTGGCACCTTCCTCCTTACGCAGAAATATATTGCCATTCGATGTCCAACAATATTTGTACTGCATTCGTTTTGGGAATTCTCTCGCTACATAGAAGAGTTTCCGCGAGCTGGCAGGAAGATATTCTGCGACATAGATCGGCCGGCGGTCGCCAGTCAGGCCAATCCTAAGGGTATTCAAATGTCCTTCATATGGGTTTCCCTTGTTGAAGTTGCGTGTGGAGGTAATAATTTGGTTTTTGGTCTCCACATTGGTGAATTCAACAACTATTGGTCTGACCGCCCCAGGTTTACCTGGTAAGCGATAAATATCGCGCACGTGCGTGCGATCAACCGGATTGATCGTTTCGCCTACTTTGCTAACAATGGCGGTGAGATCGGCTGTGGTTTCCTTCTCTTTGTTGGGAACGTTGCGGATTTCCACGATGGATGAGCGTGATAGTTGCTGCAGATCCTGTAGCTTCGCTTCCTGCTGTTGTATGCTGTCTCTGTAAGCTTTTTTTTTTCTTTTTGCAATGAGTCAATTTGTTTTGACATATCGTCATATTGTGTACTAAATGAGACGGTCTTTTCCATTTCTGAGAATGATTTTTGCTTTGAATTATTTTGTGTTTTTAGTTCGGCAATGTCAAAGACCAGCCTTTTTAGTAGATCACTTTTGTAGTATCCACGCAATGTGTATAATAATAGTATTGTACTTGGCTTGCCAATGCACCACCGCACTGGCCGACAGTCCGACCTCAACTCCCGTCCCCAGCATTCGGAACGTTATTTATAACCACCGACGGCGACGTATGCGCTCATGACAAGTCATAAGTATATCTACATACACTACATCCCTTCCTTATTTTAATTTATTTTATTTATATCTAAATACTACCTGTATTAAGTTTTATAGATTTAGGTATACATAATATGTGTACCTATGTATTTTTGAAAGTATTTATTTACTTACAAATATTCTGCATGTTACCATTTTACTCATAAATGGATCGAAAATTTTTCAATCACTTAGTTATGGTATATTTATTTAACTGGTCAGCAAATGTTGTGGACTGTATTATATATTGTAGGTGGTCGCTCTTGGTTATAAAGGCGACGCTTGTTCGAAGGTTATGATGTAATGGTTTGTCGCTTGTGACAATGAAACAACTGTAGTTCTCAGGTGTCTTGATAATATTTCCCTGTTAATCCTGGAGATGTTGCTGTTTCGGGTCTGAATCAGATTATATTACATAATCATATATTTATATTTTTCCAATAATCAAAGTTGGAATTATTGTTTTGATTTAACTTCTTTATATTCAATGTAATATGCTTTGATATTATTATTATCTGAATCTTTCTTCTACTTTCCTTTTCTTTTTTTTTTCTTTTTTTTTTTTAATTGATTCATAATTTATTATTCTTATTTATTACTTGAAGTCGACATAGAAGTACATTTTGGTGATCTGGTCTATCAAATGATCATCCTTCCAATCAAATTTATATTTGTCTGCCTGTTTTCTAAGCATCAACAATAACATGTACTTACTCAGTTGGTTTCAGTTTAAAAAACTGAAACCAACTGAGTAAGTACATTGGTAGTAGCTCTAAGTAAATATTAGAACCAACTATAAACAAATATTTCCCAATTGAATGGAGGTGATTTGCATTGCAACATAGTCTCAATTTGATGAGAAAACCACCACAAAATGTCTAATTTAATGTAGGCGTTTTGTCACTTACGACAATTAGCGATCCTATTTTTAAATTTAGTGGAGGTAACCACATTTTCCAGTTTAATGGCGGTAATTTTTTTTTTTTTTGAATGATTTAATGGAGGTTACGTCAAACCATAGAGTTTTCTCAATTGAATGGAGGTTACTTCCAATCAAGAAGTTTTTCGAGAACCAATGATCGTTGAGGTAGACGTGTTCTTGAGTGAAGACCGCGAATCGTCAAACGCAAGGCAGGACGCCCTCAGGGTGGATGAAGCGACGACCCCTCCAGGATGGCCGCCAGTAGCCGGATGAGAGCCGCCAGTAGCCGGATGAGAGCCGCCAGTAGCCGGATGAGAGCCGCCGAGAACCGAGCCGAACAGCACGCAACCGGACTGGCCGACGTCCAGCAGCAGACCACCACAGGCTGATGATGATGATAATGAAGTCTGCCCAATTTAACGGATGTACCTTTTTACCAACATGTTTCCAATTCCACTCCGAAAATATCCACTCCGTCTTCTGGTGATACATTTGCATCTTGTATATTATACAATATTTCCTGTAATTCTAGTCCACCAAAATGTATCAGCAAAGCAAGTTTCTTCTCACTACTCTCTATGCCAGTAGCTTCCAGGTAGATCACAAGTGCCCGCCTCCAGCACTCCCATTTCGTTCCTACTGATGAAGGTCTTCTCAATCAAAATTTTCACTATTTTTCCTTAGTCAATATATTCCACTGCTATTACTTGTCAATTTAATGACCAGTACATATGTTCTACTGCTGTTACCCGTCAATTTAATGACCAGTAGATATTTTTTACTGATACTGCTTGTTAATTTAATGACCAGTAGCTATATTCTACTGCAATTACTTGTCAATTTAATGACCAGTAGCTATATTCTACTGCAATTACTTGTCAATTTAATGACCAGTAGCTATATTCTACTGCAATTACTTGTCAATTTAATGACCAGTAGCTATATTCTACTACAATTACTTGTCAATTTAATGGCCAGTAGCTATATTCTACTGTTTATTGTTTTCACTGCTTTACTTTACTTGAGACTACTTTACTGTAGACTCTACTTTACTGGAGACTCTCTTTTACTTTTAACTTGACTAAACTCCACCTTACAGTTAACTTGACTCAACTTCACAGTTAACTTGACTCAACTTCACAGTTAACTTGACTCAACTTCACAGTTAACTTGATTCAACTTCACAGTTAACTTGATTCAACTTGACTTAACTTGACTTAACTTGACAGTTTACTTGACTTAACTTCATAGTTTACTTGACTAATTTTCACAGTTCTCTTGACTTATTTTCACAGTTTGCTTGACTTAACTTCAGTCAACTTGAAAATAGTCGTTATTGTATGCTACATGTTCAATATTTGATTATATAATAAACATACTTCGCAATACTAATATCTTATTCCTGACCTGGCTAAGCTCGTGACCTGGCATACTGAAGTGTATTAACACCCACGGCTAGTAATACATGACTCTGGACTTGAACCCGTTCGTTAAGTTTTCTTTACTGTATGGCCAAAATGCGTTGAACCCAACCTATGGCTTGGCGTGTTTTACTAGTAAGAACTGGCACTTGTAATGCAATAGTCCGATCCTGCAAGCATCAACAGCGTTACACTTTTCTTTACAGATGTTGTAATATTCAGACCCTCCGGGTAAATATTTAAAGACTGTTTCTATTTTTTTTTCTAGCGCTGCCCTAATGAGGTACTATCACCTTCTAAATCCAGTTTTTCTAATCCCGGTAAATTTGTGGGACATCATGATGAGTCAATCGGGGAGGCCTTTTAATAATTAAATTACCTTTGCTATTTTGTTTAATATGATATTCCAATTCAATGGTAGTACCTTTGGATCAAATATTTCTCATGTGATGGAGGCACCACAGTACCATTATTTTATTTGTATATGTATCCGCAATTTATCACTGCACTGGATATATATTATTTGTACAAATTCCCACACGATAATTCACAAACAAAACAATGAAGGGTAGTCAATGTATCCCACTCAATTACCAAGTGTATTTATTTTATTGTTTGATTCGTTTTGATGTTGATCTCTTATTTAAAATGATGCTTCTATAAGTATTTTAACAATAATTTTATTGTAAAACAGAAATAGTGCTCGACACATCCCCTTCTGTTTTTTTTTTTTTTTATTATTATTATTTCCGACTTGGTTTAGTTACATTTGCGCTTCTAAATATGGATAGTAGTTTAATGGCAATAGTTCAATATCAATTTAATGATCAGAAAATTCTTCTTTCTTTTATATTGCGTCAATTTAATGACCAATAATGCTGTTGCGGATTTATAATTATCCTCTGAACATTGTCAAACGGTGGTTATTTATGACCAGCAATGCTGCTTCTGCATCATAATAATGTTGATGTAAATTTAAATAATGCTGCGATTTTATAGAAAAAGGAGCCTTTTTGGCCTTAAAACTTTTTTTTTTTGTTGTTGTTTTTTTTATTTTTTATTATTAGTTAATTGTCAATCAGTACCTATTTTTGTATCATAATACTGCTATGCTAAACTTCAAAATAACTTCGTTATTCCTTTTGTGCCAATTAAATGACCAGGCACTACGCCAGCTTACATAAAATATAGGTAGGTTACTTGGGATCTATCCATTTATTTAAGTAACGCCGATTGTTAGACTTTGAGTCACTGGATGACTGGACGGTGGTTTGAAATATTTCCATCAATAAATACCACTCCACTCAAACAATACTGCTGTCTATCCTTGCGATAAGTACAAGCATGATATTTTGGGTTCAAAATAACAATCACAAAAATACTCCACGTCTCTGACCACGTCTTAGAGATGTGGTGATGACCATTTTCATAATCATTGAAAAGAAAGTTTGTTAAATTGAGATAGTGTGATATTATGATAGTATTTTACCTCTTTTACTGAGACTATGTTTTAAAGAATACTTTTGTTAAATTGTTTTCTTTGAATTTTATAGGTATTGACCTCTGTAACTGATATAACCTATATAAACAGGGTCCTCTGTAAATGAGATAGACCTACTTATACCTGGATATCTGAGACCCTGAGTAAGTAGAATACCTCTTTAAGTGAGACGAATTTTCAGGTCCCCCAACATCCCAGTTGTCCAGGTTTCACTAGGTTGCGTGTTTCCCCACTTCAAGTAACATGGGATAAGGCCAGGAAAATAATGATGTCAACTTACGTAGGTTGTTAACAAAACGGCACAGTTTGATATTTGCACCCAAATGACACACACATCACTCACATCCTAGTGTTGTTATCATAAGTTAAGCAATAATCACCACCGTTAAATTTAACGTTTTATACTTTTGAATTATAATACTCATTTGTTAATTAAAATAAAATAATGGTTCAAATTATAATGATTCAACTCTAATAACTTATTTTGTATTTATTTATTACATGTTACCTAAGTAGTATAACAAACTATCTCGTCACTTCACCGACCACATTTCCTTTTTTTTTTCACTTTATTTAATATTTTATTTTTATCCTCGTCGCCAAATGTAGTATCCACGCAATGTGTATAATAATAGTATTGTACTTGGCTTGCCAATGCACCACCGCACTGGCCGACAGTCCGACCTCAACTCCCGTCCCCAGCATTCGGAACGTTATTTATAACCACCGACGGCGACGTATGCGCTCATGACAAGTCATAAGTATATCTACATACACTACAACTTTGATATATGATATTAATTTATGATTTTTGTAAGGTATTCTTATTATTCATTTTTTCCATGTATTCAGCATCTGGCGTATCTCCCGTTTAAAGTCCTGTAGTTCGCTGTTTTCAGGAGAAGGTTCGCGTTCGCTGTGTTTAGGTGAAGGTGAGGGTTCTTGGCATGGGCGTTTACTGCGTGAAGTAGTGTTTACATTTCCGAAAGGACTACTGAACATCGTCTGTGGAATGTCAGAATCGAACCTCGCTTGAATTAATTTAGTTGTTGCAGAAGATTTTGGTGGTGTGCGTCTAACTGACATTCCGCGGCTTGAGCTATGAAAAATGGGTCGTATTGCACTGTAATACGGGTCAGCTCCGTCTCAGTGACGCACGTTGACACAGTACGACACAGAACGCGATCCTTTCCAATTGCCGTACACCGTGTGACACTGTGCGTGGTAGGTGGAGCTTCGCACGTCGTACCAATGTGTTCAAGGACTCAAAACGACATGGAACGGCACAGATCGCGATCCTTTCCAGCTGGTCGACACAGTGTTTATTTTATACTGCCCGTTATTTAAAAAGGTTAAATTAAGTTTGTTGATTTGTTTAATTATCACTCAATGTTTAATGTTCTGTTTTCACAGTCACTGAAGTTGTTTAAAAATACACTTCACAGTTTATTTTGTTGTATAGATATTTTCCTTTTAGTGCATATATAGAATTTATAACCCAGCACTCGTTCGACACATGTCTCACTCGCTTGACACTTGTTCGGGCGAGATTGTTATTCCCAAAGCCAAAGTACCGGATGTTTTACGGCTCTACCAAGACGAATGTTCAGAAGGACATATGTGGGTAAAAAGAACTCTACTGAAGATACGAGAGCGATTTTACTGGATCCACTGTCGAGAGGATGTTGAGGACTGGTGTCGCAAATGTACCATTTGCGGCTGTAAAAGGACCCCAGACACGCAGCAGAGGTGCTTTAAAAGTATACAATATGGGAGCTCCCAGGAAACGGTTGGCACTAGACGTTGCAGGACCATTTCCAGAAAGTGAAAACGGAAACAAGTACTTCATGGTTGTCATGGATTTCTCCACAAAATTTCCAGAATTCTTTGCCATTCCTAATCAAGAAGCTACAACAGTCGCAGATAAATTGGTTCAGGAAGTCCTCTGTCGTTTTGGAGTACCCTTGGAAATTCACAGCGACCAAAGGAGGAATTTTGAATCGCAAGTATTCCAGAAGACTTGTCAAATGATGGGTACTCACAAACCGAGAACTACTTCTTACCATCCACAATCTGATGGAATGGTAGAACGCTTTAACCAAACGTTGGAGAGACATCTGGCAAAAGTTGTGGAAAGCAAGCAAGGGATTGGGACAAGCACATACAGCCATTTCTTCTGTCTTACCGTAGTGCAGTTCACGAAAGTACGACTGTGACACCAGCCTTCGCGAACTTTGGAGGGAATTACGGTTGCCTGCAGATTTAATCATTGGAACCCCCCCTGATGCCCTACGCAGTATAACCGATTATACGAATGACTTGGGTAACAAGTTGAATGATGTATATGAGCATATCAGACAGACAATCCGGCTAACAAATGTCTGATAAGATGAAGACCCGATACGACCGGAAGGCAAACAATAGAGGTTTTGACGAGGGTTCACTGGTGTGGTTGCATAACCCAGTGCACAGCAGCAGGGAAGTCTCCTAAATTGCAAGCAAAATGGGGTGAACCATACAGAATCGTGACCAGGATCAACGATATTACCTACCGAATACAGAAGGGTCCACGAGGTGCACTTAAGATGGTCCACGATTGGCGCGATACCAGGGGACTAACGATGCTCGGGACGAGCATGTCTAAGGACCCGGCAGTGTTACGTCGACCGTATTACGCTGGAACGTTCGAGAAGGTGGTCGAAGTTTCCACTACGTTCAAGAATATTCCATTGTGGTACTGTATAGAAGTTCATAGATGTTTCTAGAATATTCCACTATAGGATAGTTCGACAATGTTCTGGAAACTTCTATGACTGTATAAATAGGCCGGGCGGGCGGCGAATGAGTCAGTCCGTTCTCGACTACGGATGCGAATACAAGCAATTACGAAGAAAATAGTGATCATAAGAGAATCAGTGTTTGTGTAAATAAATTGTTTGATTTAATAAAGGATATTTGGTTAATTAATCGGTGTAAAATAATTTATCCCATACCCAGCTCGTAACAATATGCTGTCGTAGCAGTATGCGTTTTATGCATGTATGCTTGTTTGTTTTTTTATGCACCTGCCATATTATCTCTCCACCACCCTTGGTTGACTGGTAGAGAATGCCGAAGGCATTAAGTCCGCCTTTGTACTTTAGTTGCATGAAGTGTAAATAAATAAATACTATCCCACTGTAGGGCAAAGGCATCCATTCCCTCCTTCCACTTTCCCCGGTCTTCTGCAATTTTGTGCCAGTCCTTTGAGATGGGGTGCAGCTCAGTTTGCTATCTCTTTTTGCGTGTCTTATGTTTTATTAGGAAGTATACGTTGTTAATTTACCGTCTGTGTTCCAGACAATGAAAAAGCACTATTCAGAAGGGGTAAGGCACACATCGGTGCATGGAATCCTGACGAGGCTGAGGACGACTTCAGAAGATTGAAGTCGCTCAATTCATCCATGGCTGCCGCAGTCGATAAAGAACTGGAACACATAAGTAAATTACGGAAAGAAAAGGAGAATCAGGACAAGGATGCGCTTAAGAATATGTTTACAAAGAATGGGACCACTTAGCAATTAGACTAGGCTTGGTATTTTCGAAGCTGTACCGCGGTATAGAACGATCCAAACTTAATGGCGGCTTACAACACGAGGCACAGCAAATTCATGTGACAGCGGGGGCGGGTGGGATACTGCGCAGCAAGTAGCGCACTTTACAGCCGCCATTAAATTTGAGTCGTAATATACACGACGCATTACACTCATCATTGAAAAACAACTAATTCTTTGTATAGGAGAGATACTTGCTTTGAACGCTTTTAAAGTCGCGCTACAGCGGCTTGTGCATGACCAATTTCTCTTTTATACAAAATATTATTTATTTTTCTTTGTATTTGTTGGTAAGCTTCTTTGGTGTATACCACCCACCTGGGTATATGAAATATGAAGTAGAATAGTATTATTTACTGTTTGTAAATGTTTATCTGTGAACCTTTTTCCATTTCTCTAATTTAACGCGTCAGGCCCTGCGTCGCTACCAACAATAGGTTTTTAATTGTGTCTGCTAATGAGGGACTTGACGCGTTAAACCAAAAGGCCTTGTAGTTAATATAATTTTCAGTTATAACTATGTGATTTTTACACACAACTCTTTAATAAGAGTTGGTGAATAATTGCAACTTAGTGCAATAAGGGTGTTTTTCCACCAAATATGTGCGAAGTAGCTGGGCGCTGCGGTAGTAAAATATCCACCAATGGAATCACTTCATTTTCTTAACCAGGCTTAGCACAGCTCTGGTGAAAAAGCGCAAGCAGAGCTAGGTGTTTTTACAAACAAAAAAGTGAGAGATGTGGATTTTATTTTTATTTTTTTTTGTGGGGTGGAAAATCATCCAATGACTTCTCCCGCTCTGGGTGGAGCGGGTGGGCGTGTCACACTCTTACTGACTAAAACCCACCCCTGTTCCTTCCCTGCCTGAGTGCCCCGGGGAGCGGTAACTCATTTTCAGAATTTATCCGCTACCCCTAGGCATGCAGGCACCGGCCACGATGGGCCCCGTCAGTGGTGGCTGACTACATCTCTTTGAGGCGCGCTTGGAACACTACGCGCCGTCGACTCACGGGCCTGGTGCTGATCGGACGGCGAGCTACCCACTGCTCGCCGTCCGCAGGCCCGGGTGAGAGATGTGGATGGAGTATGTTTGCACGAACAGCTGAAAAGAGCGCTATCTATTCTTCCACGACTCAGCAACACACAGATTCCCTACGTATCCTCGCTCAGCATAGCTACCTCGCACATCTTTGTGAAAAAGGCGGCGGTTCCACTAGAAATGTGCTAAGCTGCCTAGCTACGGATATGTCAGATTTCTACTAATAGGATTGCTCGATTTTCAAAGCTTAGCTTACCGCAGCTCTTGCGGAACAGGTTTCAACGAGGTTTTTGTTCATATTAGTATTAAAGCGACGAATGTGTGCTAAGAATTAGAGCTATGGATGCATGCTAAGGATATGAGCTGAGGACTTGAGAGTGTTGTAGCAAGCTTTGTAAAGTACGGAGAACCTCATCCCGCTGTCTAGCGATGCATCGCGCATAGCGCTCGTTGCGCATCTTCATAGCACATCTCACTCGCACAACTAGGCAGCTTAGATCTAGTGGAACGGAACACATTGTTTAGTAGCTTAGCTACCTCGCACATCTCTAATGGAACCGCAGTCTTATTCGTGTGTGATATAAGTTTATCCCGTCTTTTGTTTATTTTCTTGGAAAAACAACAATCTTGGCCTTGTCAAAATCAGTCCTCAAACAACGAGGCAGTCCATTGTAATGCTATTTTTGATACTTATCTATTTATTCATGTAATATATTCGAAGATTTATGGCTAGCAATAATAGATGCAATTTAAAACGAATGTATTAGTTTAACTATTGTTATGCGGGCACTACACTACTCGCGAAGTAGTGAGAAGAGTGAAGTACTTCGTGAAGTACACGAAGTACTCTTCGAAGTTGACCGAAGTATGTAAGTATGCGAGCCGAGGTTGCACGAAGCGAACCGAAGTGCCCTTCTACACTATCGTATTGGCTCAACTTTGATCAACATCGCGAGTAGTGTAGTGCAGGTTTCAGGCTAAGTTCAAATATTCGTGTGATACCTACAGGGTGTAACGGATAGGGGTGGCCATATTTTAGATAGGTACTGCTTTGGCCCATGGAAATGAACAACTTTCTTCAAGCAAGCGATAGCAAATTCCAACAAGATAACCAATGAAAATTTTCAAAAAACCCGACTGATAAAAAACAACTAAAAAAAACTTTTTAACAAAAAAATTAACCGACGAAAAAGAACTAAAAAGCAAAAAATAAATAAAACTTTTAAGTCTTGAGTAATGAGCATATTTACCTACATAAAATATCAAATTTTATATAAACTAATTTTGAGTAATCAAAATCGGTTCATAAATGACGGAGTGAGGGCTGAACATACACAAAAAAAAAAAAATATATATATATATACGGTCGAATTGAGAACCTCCTCCTTTTTTTTCGTCGGTTAAAAAGTTTCTTTGTTTCCTACATTTTAGTGAGTTATGTTTTGGAATCGTATTCTCGAGCTCTTTAATTTGATACCCCCACATGATTAGGTCACAGAAAAATACGACTAAGTACACTTATCTAATATTCTAATGGCGGTCGCCATTTTCTTTTTTCAAAATTCTGTCTCTTCGGCGGTCACAAGCAATCTAATAATACCTATTTAGTAAAATCCATCCAGCCGTTTTGGCTACAGCGCGTGCCAAAGAAATGGACATACAAACATACACACATATTATCTCGAAAAACATACCCTCCGTCTAGGGCAGTTGGGTAATAAAACATTTGACTTTCTATACAAAGTTATTATCAGCTGATCAAATATTTTAGTTCGGGAGATCCAATTTTATTTTTCCGTGTTGTCTATGACTTTTCTAAAGAAAATCGTACATTTGTATGTGCAGAAGCAGTATTTAAAATATGACCACACATTTCCGTTACACCTTGTATATGAACACTTTGTCCTGCCTTATGTGCCTGCTACACGGTCGCCAACCGCGTCCTCGTCAAAGGTGACCTTGGTTGGCCACCGGCAGAGCTGTTTCAACTACCCAGTTGCCAACAACCAACATGCCATTCCCGTATCAGTGTTGCCGTACGATTTAAATCGTATTCTTATGACCTTTTTGGCTTTGATACTATGTACGATCGTTTATTAGAAATCGTACGCAAATATACGACCTTTTCAAATCATTTAATATTCATAGCAAATAAAATCAAATTTATTATTTTTTTTACAAAAAAATCAATAGCAACCAACCTATTTGAACGAACCTTTAACTTCTTTTTTTTATTTTTATGAACGCATCCTATAATTTAGAAACTTTAAGCGACTGACGTACTCACGGTTGGCAACCGCCGGCTACCCGGTCGGCGACAGACTCAACCTCCTCTATTCGCCCTTGGTCGATAGCGCAGCTCTTTAAACCAAGGTCGTTGGAAGGTCAAACGAAATTTGGTCATAAACCACGGTTGTAAACTACCAAGGCTACCTCTGTCGGGACGCGGTTGGCGACCGTATAGCAGGCGCTTTAGTCAAGTTATGGCAGTGAATTAAAGCTTATGGGGCGTATGCGCACAAATATCCGAACTAAGCATTATTTTGAGGCCAATGCTATTAAAGTTGTATTTATCTAAATGTTGTTATTAACTTGAGTATAAAACGCAATAATGTGTAGACGCACGTATAGATATAATCTAATACTACGCTTATTTATGTGGAGAAGAAGTATGAAATTGTTAGCAAACGCTAGCAAACAAAACAGAGCACCACAATGATTAAAAAAAAACCGGTTAAGTGCGACTTTGACTCGCACACGAAGGGTTCCGTACGATTTTTATTATTTGTTGTTATAGCGGCAACAGAAATACCTACACATTCTGTGAACATTTTAACTGTCTTCCTATTACTTATTGTTTTTTTTTTAATGTTAGATAGGCTCGCGTTTGACCACTAACTCAATAGATCGTGAGATACAGCCCGCTGTGACAGACGGACGGACAGCGGAGGCTCAGTAATAGGGTCCCGTTGGTTACCTTCGGGTACGGAACCATCTGAGTGTACCTGTTTTATGGGCACGGACGTGTCTTTTATTTACGTGTACGTAACTGGTAATATTTTCTTTGAACGAATTCTTTAACCTTTATTATGGATGATAGATGATAGATATTTTATGTAGCTAAGACACCATTTTGTTATCACCAATTTTCTGAATTGCCGGGAGGCAACTGTGGAAGCAAATTTAAAGACGTATTCACTTCAAAACTCGGGACGGCCACATGCCTTCCCAAGACCTTAGACCGACATATTAAGAAGCTCTTGTTAGATGTTTGCAAAAATGATTTGCGCAGGAAACGTTACTCTTCCAATACCAGAAAATTATGGCGTCAACAAGTAAACATAATTTTTGATTATAATTTGGCAGATTTTTATTTTCGTTGTGGGCTCTTGAATTACAAAGTACATTTAAGAATAAGTTTTCCTATAAGTTTACTTCTTAACTGAGACGGTGCCTGAGGCAGGTGTACACACTCGGCGAGCGATGGGTAGCTCGCCGTCCGATGAGGACCAGGCCCGGGTCAACGGCGCGTAGTGTTCTACGCGCGCCTCAAAGTGATGTCAGCAAGCAGTGACGTGGACCGCTAGGGCCGATGCCTGCTGGGGTTGCGGGTGTGTATGAAAGAGTCACCGCGGCCTCTGACACAGGCAACTGAGATACACGAGTGGGTTTTAGTCAGCAAGAGTGACACGCCCCCCGCCCAGAGCGGGAGAAGTTATTTGACGATCTCCCAGCCAAACAAAAAAAAAGGTGCATACGCGGACCTGTGCCTGCCGCGTGCCTACGGGTGGTCACTAAACATCGTGTGCATTCGGCTTTTATTCGGCACCCCTCCTGCACTGCGCAGGTACCCCAGGCACCACCTCAGTTAAGTGGTAGGCCTGTAATTAGTTATTTATAATAGTTGACTTTATACCTCATAATGTGCTATTTTTAAGGTGCTTCCTCACCGGGGGCATTTGCTTGTAATGTAGCATTTTAGACTCGGTTTTGAGCATTACATTACAATACTGTCTCCCTGACTGTCGAGAAATCGCTTGTAATGTAGCAATTCAAAGTGAATTTTGAGCTATTTTTAGCTGCCTGTAGCTGAATTAGTGGTTTTCACAAACGAAGCGTTAAGCTCAGTGCGGCAATATTACTCAAGTTGAATTTGTTATTTACGTAAAAAAAAAGAAATCTATGTTGATATCACGAATTATTTTAAGTTATTACAAGTGGTGCGCATTGATATTAAAAGTTGTATCAAAAGGTAACAGATAGTCATTCATCATTACATTTACAGGTGCGAACTGTGAATACTGTAATGCTCGGTTATACATATGTATAACTGCAGCTTCCTCATATGTGATAGAATAATTCTACCTATGCCAATATTTAAGGCATAATAGCAGCAATCAAAGTTCCCAGTCTTAATTTAGCTGCCACAAAAACTTCGTTAATATGAGTCGTTTAGTGTGTGTTAGCTGGAGTGACGTCATCCCAGCTTCCTCATTCAATACAGACAAACCAGTGAGGTTAGCGTTTTGGACTTAAGTCAGAAAAATAAGTCATAATAGCTGCACAAGGAAGAGAAGAACTTCAACGATAATACTTAAAAACTATTAAAACTACGATCAAAAACGTGTGTGTGAGCAGGAGTGACGTCACCCCAGGTGCTCATGTCATATCTTCCAAACGCAAGAAGATAGGATTATGTATTATGGCTTAAAAAATAAGGCATAATAGCTGCCATCGGCAGCAAAATTTGCTTCGGCAGATAATGTACATTATTGCAACCAAGTTTGCACTTAGCAGGCAGTCTATTAGAAGTCATTTTAATTTGCACTCAAAATAATTTTAGTTTTTTATGTTGAAGATGAGAGCCGACTGAACTTTAATGGAACTATGAATGTAATATTAAAAAGTAGATTCTTATCAACTTTAGACGACGAGAGAACTACTATTATTGTTTTTTTTTGTTCTCTGTAGTTTGTGCTGCGCAGAGATAGCCCACAAAATTAAAATTTTGTTAGGTACGTTTTTTGCAATTTACAGGTCAATGTCAGGTTGTATCTTAATCAAATAAGATTCGCGACCCTAATAAATGTATAAACAATTAGAATCATTATACATCTGTGTTAGAATTGGTCTATTGAATGACTTTTTCATGAAATCGTGACATTTGAGAACAATTCTATACGTTATGTTCAACAACAACAACAAACAACATCGAATCGGAACATTTTTTTATTTTTCTTTCATTCTATGTTTATTAAACACAATATGACTATAAAAAAACCGCAATACTTACATAGTAAGATAAAAGTGTGTAGTTGGCTCCCAGTCTATAATCTAGTTTGAAAGAAAGAAAGAAAGAAATCATTTATTTGCTGATAATGTAGGTATACATATAAGTAGGAAGGTTTCTGAATTGTCCCGATACAACGAACTGAACCCCGTACTGAACTGATTATCGTTTGAACTGATAATGTAGCGCACGGGACGGCAACACCGCTCCTTACCTCTTCCGAAGTAATAATTTGAATTTTGGCGTGAAAACTTTTTTGTTTATTACGTGGAAACTACAAGGTATAAAAGCTATTATGCCTTAATTTATGAGCAAATACATAATCATATCTTCTTTCGTTCGGAACATATGACATGAGCAGCTGGGGTGCCGTCACTCCAGCTTACATACAGGGTGTAACGGGAAGGTGTGGTCATATTTTAGGAACCGGTTCTGCTCATGGAAAAAAACAACTTTCTCTAAGAAAACTGGAAAATTCCCAAAACAAAATTGGGCTTTCCATACAAAGTTCTCAATAAAGTGTTCAGCTGATCAATATTTGTATGGGAGGTAAAAAATTGAGAATTTCCTCAGGTTTTCTTGAATAAAGTTGTTCATATCGATAGGCAGATGCAGTTTTTAAAATATGACCACACCTTTCCGTTACACCCTGTATATTTATCGGTTTAATAACTCATAGAGTATTTTGGCTAGAGATTTGAAAATGTTGTTGCCGTTGGCAGCTATTATGCCTTATTTTTTGAGCCATAATACATAATCATATCTTCTTGCGTTTGGAAGATATGACATGAGCAGCTGGGGTAACGTCTCTCCAGCTTACACACACGCTTTTGATCGTAGTTTCAATACTTTTTGAGTATTATCGTTCAGTTCTTTCCTGCTTTGTGCAGCTATTATGCCTTATTTTTCTGACTCTAGTCTAAAACCCAAACTTACTGGTTTGTCTGTATTGAATTAGGAAGCTACCACACACTAAACGACTCATATTGACGAAGTTTTTGTGGCAGCTAAATTAAGGGTCTACTACCGGCCAATTGGCGCCCTCATTAAAGGCAAAGTAGTAGGCAAAAGTACCAAAAACGGCCGTTTCTAACACTTTTGCCTACTACTTTGGATACGAAACATTCTGAGACCTGTTTTAACAACGTAAAAATACTTCATCCTCTTTGTAACAAACGTGACGTTGGATTCTTTAATATTTATTTTCTATGCTATGCCAAGATTTTTTATTCAATGAGGGCGCCACTTGGCCGGTAGTAGGGCCTTAAAACTGGAAACTTTGCAACTATTATTCCTTAAATATTGGCATAGGTAGAATTATTCTATCACATATGAGGAAGCTGGAGTTATGCACATCGCGATCGGTTCTCCTTACTCACTAATGCTTGATTCTGTAGTGCTATTCTGTAAAAATCACACCGTGAAAACGAAGGTAAACCTCTAGCTTCAGGAGGAAAGACAGTTCACTTCACGCTCACTTCACCTACATTTTCATGGTGAGATGTTTACAGAATAGACAGGCTGTAACATTACTTTACAGGTGAATGCTCCCGGTGAGAGAGCAGCTTCAATTTCGTGACTAGATAGTCTATCGTACTTCCATAAAACTATATTAACCATTTGTACCAAGAATTTTAAAAATCTATTGTGTGTGAATGTGAATAATGATTTCTTATTTGTTTAGGAAAATATATCACTTGTTTATTTGAAATATTTATTTGGTTAACTTCTCCACATTTAGCCCATCTGAAGCAAAATTATTTATCCCAAAAGTGAATGGCAAATAAATAAAAAACTTTTTACAAAAAAATAGAACAGACTTCCAAAAAAAGTGCAAAATAACTTAAATTTCGGCAGTCAGTGTCTCTGATTTTGTGTCTTTGTTTTTTGACACCGACTTCCGAAATTAAAGTTATTTTGCACTTTTTTTTTGGAAGTCTGTTTTATTTTTTTGTAAAAAGTTTTTTATTTTTCACTTTTTAGTTATGTGGTTTCCCATTATTTCTTGTTTGTCGCGCTCGGGGGTTCACAGGTTAAACTGTGTTAACAATTCATAGACATACGATCTCAACAATCACGGTTGATTTGCTGTCAATTCTTAAGAGTTCTGTTGTCTGTCTCCGAAACCCATCATCAGATTTATGTGAAATTTAAATGGGACCATTTCGGAACAAACCCCTTTCGAAAAAAAAAGAGAATTTTGCAAATCCGTCAATATATGACGGAGTTATGCCCGAACATACATAAAAAAAAATACAAACATCTGAATTGATAACCTCCTTTTCTATTTGAAGTCGGTTAAAAATAGGTCATAAAAAACAATTTGATTACAATAAAAACTCAGTAGGTTTTTTTTTTGGGGTTGGGAAATCATCCAATGACTTCTTCCGCTCTGGGTGGAGCGAGAGGGCGTGACTAAAAGTCTAAAACCCACCCCTGTTCCTTCCCTGCCTGAGTGCCCAGGGGTGCGGTAACTCATTTTCAGAATTTATCCGCTACCCCTAGGCATGCAGGCACCGGCCACGATGGGCCCCGTCAGTGGTGGCTGACACTCATATCTTTGAGGAGCGCGTGGAACACTACGCGCCGTCGACTCACGGGCCTGGTGCTGATCGGACGGCGAGCTACCCACTGCACACCGTCCGCAGGCCCGGGTCTGCGGTGGCCGGAGATCGTCTCGCGACGTCCTACTCCCAGTACCTCTCCTGCGGTGGTAGCGGCCGGGGCCGTGAGGGCCACTCTGTTGAGCTTCCCTCACGCGTCCCGCCTCCGCCTTTGCGAGCATTACTTACTGCTTCGCAGAAGGCGGAGACTGCCTCCCATTCCCTCGCTCCGAACCATGGCCTGAACCAGGGCCGGGCGCGAGAGGTCGCCGCCACCTATCGCATCCACGAGGACACAGCGGTGCTCCGCCCAAGCGGGGCAGACTTCCACCGTATGCTCCACCGTGTCCTCTGGGCGATCCGCGCAGTGGTAACACCCGGGCGTATCCTCCCGCCTGGACTGATGCAAGAACCTCCCGCCTGGACTGATGCAAGAACCTCCCGATACAACCGTGTCCGGTGAGGTCCTGTGTCAGGCGAGGTATTATTAGCCACGTTACGGACATGACTGGGTCGGGATTCGGGAGTATTGATAACCGGGATGACTTCTTTTAGCCACAGCATTCTACCTATTAGTAGTAGGTAAGCAGAAACTACCCAATAAATACAAAGCCGTGAGCTGTACACAGGTACAGGACAGGTACTATTTTCAGTATTTTTTCGTGTCTCATTGCGTGCACCACAAGTGAAGGTATAATCAGGTATATTGCATGATGCGTTGACCATTGAGGATTTGGTCATTCCGTCGGGTCTGCCCTTCTTATCAAAACTTTTTATGTCATACCTAATATTATTTTGCGTATCAGTGGATAGCTACTTCATTTCGCAGAAAATCGTTTGGCAAACACTCATTTGACCTAAAAGTACATTCAAAACTCATATTTTTGTAAGTCAGAATCTTTATGCATATAGCATCCATTTTAATTAAAAAGTAGAACCATCATATCGCAGAAAGTTCACAGTCAGAATCGTCTTATATCGGTAAGGTACATTTTATATCGATAGTCATTAAAAGGCAGAACTATCATCTCAGAAAGTTTATAGTAAGAATCTTCTTTTGGCGTACATTTTATATCCATAGTAATAATTGAAAGACACATCTATCACATTACAGAAATTTCATAGTTAGATAGAATAATTTTGAATTTCTTACCATAATACTTAGATGCATGCAGCATGGAAGCGAACATGCAGCAGGCATGGTGTCAAGGCTCTGGCGTTGCGGGACTCTGACGGTCCCACGCGAGATTATCGTCGCAGATGGTTTTAACGCTCACCACCGCAGCTTCAGCTTGGCCGGCCAGCCTCAACCGCGGCGGCGAGCGTTAAAAAACCACCTGCTCCTCAGCTCGCGGGCCGCCTCGCTCCTCCGCGCCTATGCGGGCTTAAATTACACTCCAGGGGTAGGGCAGACAAGACTACGTGGAGTCGGTTTTGAAGCAATTCGTTTCTGTCACTAACTAACTTTTGTAACACAACATATTAACAATCTTTGACAAGTGACAATATTTTGATTTTAATTCAAGTATCCATTGTTGCATTGGGCCCGCGTGGTGGATTACGGCCCACACCCTCTCACAGAGATGAGGCCTGTGCCCCAGCAGTGGGGACATTAAAAGGCTGATGATGATGATCCCATTGTAAATTCGGATATAACGGGTGTAAAAAGACAGTTTCCGAAGCCAAAAGCCACATATTCTACCCATTAATTGGATCATTTTTTTCCACTAGACCATACCTGGAAAACCACTGGTTCTGGAGATATTGAAGGTCAAAGTCGCAATTTTGTTTTTTTACTTTTTACAAATGAATTCTATTTGTGTTATTACTAAACTTTTTTCCAAACAGACATTACCTGAATTTTCGATTTTTTTTTCGAAATTACGAATTTGCAGTAACGAAAATGCAATGAATATCAAACGTATTCGACAAGTACCTACGTGGCTTAGAGCGAAGGGGCGGGGTTTAACTACACCTTGCCTGTGTTCGCGTTACATTGCGTGGAGTAAAAAAAATAGTTATAATTTTCATACATAAAAATAAAATTCGTTTCCCAGCAATAATTTTTGCGCAAAACTACTTGTTAGACGTACAGTATGCGTAGTTAACGGCTCTGTGATGTGTCTTTTTACACCCTGTATAAACATTCGGCCAAACAAGAAGATGAGCCAAGTGTGATAGTCTAAATAAATTTCGGAGCATCAAGATTCTGCCAGACAGAGGAAACCCCATTCGGTCGGTCAACCAACTCTCTCAGTTAGAATTGATTCCAAATGTAAGTATTTCATGACATTTGGCATCAATTTATTCTAACTGAGAGAGATGTATTGATGATTTGAATGATTATAATTCTATAAATCCAAACTTGTTACGACCGCGAATCAAATGTTGACCAAGATGCAACCTGACACTGACCTGCAAATTGCAAAAACGTAAGAAAATATGAATTGGCTACCCTAAAGCATTCACCACGTTCCTGAGTTTTTGGCGGGATTTTCTAGAGTGAAGTTCAGTGGCTGTTTTAATTATTCGCTTACTGATTCCTAGTGGATTTTGTGATGTGATATTTGTGTAGTTTTGTGTCTCAAGCGTCTACGCAACTGGACAATATGTGGAATCATTGAATCAAGCGCGATCTCAGTAAATGAGAATTTTATTGTAGTATTGACTACCTCAGCGAAAATTGCCGGGAAGGCTAACTCGACACATTTGTTGGCAAATACTGCAAAAACATTAGAATGTGTTACAAATGCATTAATGGAAAAAAATAAAAATACACTACTGATGACTAAGCAGCATGGTCGTCGCAGACCTTAGCCTGTTCTGAAAGGAACAAAAAAAGTTGTTATTGTTCCAGTTTATAATATTTCGCATTCATAGCATTTGAATTCTTCTATCTCTGTCACACTTATACAATTTCTCCTTCAACAAACGTCAACAGATAATGCTTGTTAATTTGTTATTGCATGCGTCAGAGTCAGACTATTATACTCTTTGCGTCAGACTCTGAGACATAACCTCAAAACACTACGAAAATAAAAGTTTTGAATTTCATTTTGTTTTAATTAAGTTTTAACAATGGCTGAGGAAAATGGATCAATTGAACTAGCTAAGGAAATACCCGAGGAAGTGAAAGTTGAAGAGGAATATGCTTATTTAGACCGAGGAGGGTTCTCTTCGGAAAAGTTTAAAATTGAACTGCGTGGACTACCTAAATTTTACGGAATAGCTGTATGTTTACAATTTGTTTTTTGTCAATTGATATGAAATTATTTAAATCACAATAATGTGAATAACGCACACAGCACTCTTGTGAAAGATATTTGAATATACCAAATACATGCGTAGCATGATTGTGGCTATGGGCATATTTTTATTTAACTAAATGTTTTGCCTAAGTAACTAAGATACAGCGATTTAACTCACCATTTAAAAAAAAACTTACGATAATGAGTTAGTCATAGTATTCAAACCAAATATTGATAAATTAAATAACATTTGATATTCTTAGGAATTGAAAAAACTGATGAATCAAAAATTGGGACTGAACACTAGCAAGATCAAGAGACCCAAGAATGGCAGTCACTGGTTATATGCATGCTTCCAAAACGAGGAGGAGCGCAAGAAAGCTATTGAAGCACTCAATGGTTATTCATGGAAAGGTAAATGACAGAGAAGAAATATTTTCATTTATTTGCACATAACAAAACATAATCGGTCTTTTATTTTTCACTGCTGGACTCAAACCTCCTCTCTAGGAGAGGGAATGGGCCATAATTCACAATGGTTTAGTGGGGGTTGGTGGATATCATTTCTTTGTATTTTTGGTTCTAGAAAATTTGACATAATATTTCAAAATTGATGGTGATTGGTGTTGTTGTGTATGTGTGTGTTGATTGTGTGTATTGGTGTATGTTGTTGTGTTGTGTTGTGTATAGTGGGCTATTATCCAACTCCAGGAGTGAGCATTATACTTTTAAAGCTTGGCTTATAGGTGTGAACAAAACTAGGAAACATAAATAGGAAAGTAACTGTTGAAATATATTATAATCACTACTGTATTATATTATTTCAGGGAAAACCCTAATAGCAGAAGAAGCTAAGCCAGCCCCAGATCCTCTAGTAAGAAAGAGGAAGCAGGATGAAGATGATACAGACCCTAAGAAGAAAAAAGAAGATCTTAGCAGGAGCCAAGAAGAAAGGTTGAAGGATGCCACCACTCCTTTCTGGACTATGGATTATGAGGATCAGGTATACTAAGTCCCCAGTTTACATCATTATTCAAGCTGAGACGGTAGCTTGTGCAAATTGCGTGTCAATTTTGCCTTGTAAAGATTGATTGGTCTTAACATAACAGACCAATCTATCTTTTTTTTTAACATTATTAGGCTTTTGACCACTATCTTACCTGATGGTAAGAGATGATATGGTTGACGATGGAGCATGCTTGTCTAGTAGTAACCTTAAAGACCCCCAGGTTGTAACTATCAGAAAACACAAACTCTGGCAGGGACTTCCACTCCTTAGCTGTACACAATCTCAAAGCTTTCGTTCCATCTAAACCATTCAAAGGCCCTTTTAGATTTTCGTTCAAAACTAATCCCATTAGCATGGCAGTTCATGTACAGAATAGGTCAAATTGACAAGGTACAAATTCACCTGACACTTGACAAATCAAAAGTTAAAAAAATAAAAGTTGTTATAGCATTCAACCAGTCAACCTACTTTTCTTTTTTTTATCATTCACTAGCGACCCACCCCAGCTTCGCACGGGTACAAATTATACACTTAAACCCTTCTCATGAATCACTCTGTCTATTGGTGAAAACCGCATGAAAATCCGTTCAGTAGTTTTTGAGTTAATCGCGAACAGACAGAAAGATACTTACTTACTAACATAACTTCTTCTTCTTCTGCCGATATCTGGAAATTCCTTGGAACGCTGGGTATCGGCAAATCGCGTCATTCAGACCTTCCTAACACAATTGGTCTGGACGATCTGAATCACTATTTCTCCACTGTCCCTTTACTGGACAGTCAAACCAAGTCTAAAACTATCGACTATCTAGCTGGTCTGACGCGTCCCAATATTGCCCCCTTTGTCTTCACTCCAGTTGACCCGGGAGAGATCAAAAAGATTATCCTATCCATTAAATCCAAAGCCGTGGGTTGCGATAACATCACTCGTTATATGATCGTGTCGGCTCTGGATCAACTCCTTCCTGCAATCTCCCATATCATTAACTTTTCCCTATTTTCTGGTGCTTTCCCTTCCTTGTGGCGTAAAGCCCATGTACGGCCCCTGCCTAAGATTCCCAGTCCCACTCTATCTAGTCACTTTCGTCCGATTTCCATTCTTCCCTTCCTGTCCAAAGTGCTCGAGGCCTGTGTTCACAAGCAATTCTCATACTTCATTTATCACAACTCCCTCATTAGCCCGTATCAATCCGGTTTCAGGCCCGGGCACAGTACCGTGACAGCTCTCCTTAAAGTGACTGACGATATCAGGCGGGGAATGGAAGACACTAAAGTTACTGCTTTAGTGTTAATCGACTTCTCTAACGCTTTTAATACCGTCAGTCATGAAGTCCTTTTGTCCATCCTTTCTCATCTCATGGTCTCTCAAGAGGTACTGGAATGGTTTTCCTCTTATCTTCGGGGGCGTAAGCAGTCAGTTCATACTGGAGACTCTTCTTCAGGGTGGTGTGATCTTGTAGCTGGCGTCCCCCAGGGCGGTATTTTATCTCCTCTTCTGTTCTCAATTTTTATAAATTTTATTACTACCGAGCTTCAGTGTGCGTATCATCTCTACGCCGATGATTTACAGCTGTACTGTCAGGCAGGTGTTGACAATTTATCGGATGCGATCGAGGAGCTAAACCGGGATTTACGAGTCATTAAAAACTGGTCAGATCGATTCGGGGTGGCGGTTAACCCTACAAAGTGTCAGGCAATCATAGTTGGGAGCTCCCATAGTCTGAGGAAGCTGGATTGCCTAAATGTACGTCCCGTAATCTTTGACAACACAGTAATTCCGTTTGGCTCCGAGGTTAAGGATCTTGGTTTGCATGTTGACACTTGCCTTGACTGGCGGAAGCAGGTCACAAGTGTCAGTCGAAAAGTTATTGGAACGCTGCGGTCGCTCTATCGCCTGAAAAACCTTCTACCAGCTCACATAAAGGCAATGCTTGTACAGTCCCTAGTCTTTCCCATAATCGACTATGGCGATGTGTGCTACTATGACCTGAATGCAGACCTTCTCAATAAACTAGACCGCCTCCTAAATAGCTGCATTCGATTTGTCTTCAATCTGCGTAAGTATGACCATGTATCCGCGCATCGGTTAATTTTAAAATGGTTACCCATTCGTCAGCGTAGAGCGCTAAGGGTCTTGACTACTTTGTTTTCTCTACTCGATAAACCCACTTCTCCTTCTTATCTGACTTCGCATTTTCAGTTTCTGTGCTCGACTCACGCTAAAAATCTTCGTTCAACCACTAATCGTCTTCTGCGATGTCCCTCTCACCGCTCTGGGTTTGTCCATTCTTCTTTCCGTGTCCAGGCGGTCTCCCTATGGAATGCGCTCCCTCCGAACATCAGGACGGCAACCAGTCGTTTCTCTTTTAAGTTGAAGGCGCGTGAACACATTCGCAAGGAGTTCGAAAAATCGTCACAACGCTGATTCGTTGTTTTCGTTTTTCTCAATTTCATTTTTAATTTTGTTGTATGTATGTATGTATTTAAGTATATATTTATTATTATATTTTTATTTTCCGTTTGTTCTTTCCCTTAAGTTGCACCTGCCACGTTCCGTCTCTGCACCACCCTAAGGTCGACTGGTAGAAAATGCCTAAGGCATTAAGTCCGCCATTGTACAGTAATTTTTAATTGTGCATTAAGTTTAATAAATAAAAATAAATAAATAAGATACTCTGTTTTATAATATGTAGTGATAGGCTCGCGTTTGACCACTATCTCACCTGATGGTAAGCGAAGATGTGTTCGAAGATGGAGCATGCTTGCCTAGAAGTAACCTATTCACTCTCGGCTTAATTTAAAGACGCCTAGGTGGTAGCTATCAGGAAACACAGACTCCATCAGGGAATTCCACCCCTTAGCTGTATGCAGAATTAATATGTTCCCAAAACGTTTTGTATGTGTGGGTGGGATGTCCACCATGTACAGGTGGCACATCGCCGCACCTCTAGTGGTCCAATGATGGAACAGGCTTGGCGGAATTAGACTACGCAATTCCGACGCACACTCCCCAAAATTCAACCAACAGGCTAGCAACTCGGCGTCTATGCTCAAAACTTTGGAGCTTCGACTTGACGAGTTTATCATTACCGATGATCCTCTTGGCGTGCCTGTCAATTGGTTCAAGTGCATCAAGCTGGTATCTGGTAGATCCGTCCCAAAGATGAGAGCAGCACTCCATAGGCGACCGAACTTGCTCTTGATAAAGTTTGAGCAGCTGTTCCGGCGTGAAGTACCGTCTCACCTTTGCTAAGATTTCCAATTTTTTAGCAGCCAGTTGAGCCTTTGCTTCGATATATGGCCCAAAATTGAAAATGGATGTTAACACGAAACCATGAAGATCAAGATGATGGGTTATCGGTACGGTTACACCTTGGAAAGATGAAGCGGGGTGGAATTGGGTTTTAGCAGCATTGAACCTGACCAGATGGGCATCGCCCCATTCAGAGACAGCCTCTATGGACAAGTTCAAGCGCTCAACCATAGCCTCTCGGAAAGACCAGGCCTGCGACCCACCAGCTCGTGCGTTGGACACGTATCTCTCAGCAACAGTGCTGTCGTCTGCATACCCAAAGGTACCGGGTTTAAGCAGACCATTAATATGCAGCGAGAACAATGTTGCCGAGAGCCCGCGGCCAGTCCGGACGAGCATCCATCTATGACCACTCAGATAGACCGATCCCTCAGAAAATCTGCAATCCGATCACACAATCCGGCGGCTACCCGCCGTATTGTGTGATTACACACCGAAGGAAAGAAGCTTACTAATAAGGCTTTCGTGCCAGACCCTGAAGGCCTTCGAGACGTCGAGGGACACCGCAAGTGCTTCCCCGTGTTTCTCGATGGCCTCACTCCAGATGTGAATGGCATACGCTAGAAGATCCCCTGCGGTTGACCGATTTCGGCGGCAGCCGTTTTGATGCTAGAAGCTTATTATAGATGGGTCTCCGGGTCAGCCCGACTGCTTCTTGGGCACGGGTTGCACGTTAGCTTGCTTCCAAGTCATCGGCACTTTTCCAGTCTCAAACGAAAGGCGAAATAGGCGTGTCAAGATCGGAGACAACTCAGGCGCACAAGTCCTCAGAACAATTGCCGGTATCCCGTCGGGGCCACTAGCCTTGTTCACGTGTAGATTACCCTGCGGACGTCCTTCTGATGAATGCGAATATTAGACATACTTGCCTCGCATTCATCAGGAAAAGCAGGGGGCCTCGCGGCACCAGGATCTAAATGCGAAGATTTCGCAAACAGAGAGGCAAATAAGTTTACTTTCTCCTCAGCAGAGTGGACCAGCGACCCGTCGGACCTCAGCCATGGTGGTAGTGAGGGGCGGCAGAAATTCGATTCAACCGACTTAGCCAGGGACCAGAACGCCTTACTACCAACTGGGTAAGAAGCAAGTTTTTCCCCAATTCGGCTAATACGGTCAAACTGAGCCCTCTGCATCACTCTTGCAGGACTTGGCAGCCCTGTTGAAAGCTCTCTTCTTCTGACTAACGTCACTCGCTTTGCGCATACGAGCGTCGACCCATGCCAGATACGCCGCGTGTTTGAGCGCATCAGCGCGCTTGCACTCGGCACCAAACCATGGACGAGCGTCGAGCATCAGAGATTGTTACGTCTGTGAACGGAATGTAGTACTCCATTCTCTGCCGCAACACATCCATCACGGCGTCCGTGCATGACGAAACATCAGTCGAAGAAAAGCAAGTAGGCTGCCAAGATACCAAGATACCAAGATGCGGAGAAAGATCGCATACCATCCCAATCTGCTGACCTGTATCGCCAAACCCGCCTGGTGCCTCTAGGGCTAAGATCGGGCGGGGAGTAGACGGATACAGACTTCACTAGACAGTGGTCGAAACTACCTAATGGTGAAGAAATCGACACCGAGCAACGATCTGGATCTGTTGTCAGCAGAAGGTCCAAGCAATTGGCTGTGTGTTTTGCTGGTTGCCCCCTGGACCAGCTGGGTGAGATTTAACGCTACCGTTAGCTTACGAGTATCTCGTCCAGCATGGTCTTTGAACTAGTATATTAAGAGCCACTCCTGATGGTGGGCGTTGAAGTCCCCCAGTAACACCAATTGGGCAGAAGGGTACCGCTGCTGAGCCTCATCCGCCGCCTCACTGAGGTGTTGTGTGAGCCCGGTTGTCTCCAAATCCCAGCTGTGCGAACGGCAGACACAGGTGTAGATAATTTTATCCAGACCTGTGTCCACTAGAACCCAAAGTGTGGAGAACCTGGAGTCCTCAAGGTTGCGGAGACGCCGATAGCAGATGTCTTCCCGGGCGTACATACACACACCCGCGTGATTTAATATTGTGCTCCACGGTGAACCCTGGGTAACTGGTACGACACGTCTGACCAACACCTGATCTGCGTCTCCGATAGAAAAGTGCTGGTGTTTTAGTCTCCAGGTGATGGTGGACTGCAACGACATTTGAGTGCAGACCTCAAATATTGCACAGGTGCACTTTATGTGAGATCCCTGCTGCCGCTGTTCAGCTTTTCTCTTTTTTCTAACTTTTGACATTTCATAATGTGAGAGTGAAGGAAGGAGAGAAGAAGGAAGTGAAATAAGGTTCCATGCAGGCTACCTTCAGGCTCGCACTGACAAGACGGTATCATTGGGGTACTAGTCTGGCTGGAGACAGCGGGGCGCCCGAGCCCCCCCGGGAATGTTCATCGGGGCATTTCGTGTGGTCGCCAACCAGCACGATGGTGCATTCCGGGATTTTTCAATTGGCGAGGCAGCCTTTCATGAGTGGCTAGAACATTTCTTGGGCCCTCAACTACCTGCGGTCGGCCAGCGACGCACCGTGCCTCGGATCCCGCTACCCTCCGCGACTAGTCTCCAGACGTCCATATCAGCGCGAACCTGGTTGGCCTGCCCGCATTGGAACAACTATTTCGACCCAACTCTTCTAGATTGGCTTCACTGCGCATCGTACCGGAACACGGCTAGGCCGCTTGGCGGTACGTCTTTCCAGCCCGTTGCCCAGTGGATGGTCGCAAGCCATCGGTCGAAACCTACCACCAGTTAGTGTCACCTGATTCACCTGATTGATGGGTCTATCTATGGGTATTATCCTACGGACGTGGGTGACTCAACTCCCACATATACATACTTGCACGTCAGTATGCAAACTACTGGCATATATATCTATCTAGCTTTAATAACAAACAATGGAATGTTTTGCTTTATAGCTTTTGTTTTGGTTACAGTTAAAACAGAAAGAAAAGGATATCAAAAACATTCTTATGAAGTTTGACAACGAAATATGGAAAATAGACAAAAGTAGGCGTCATGAGATTGAAACAAAGAGGAAACAGTATGCAGGCCTAAGTTTTGAGCTGAAGCCCATTGAAAAGTCCCCTATAACTGAAGGTTATAGGAATAAGTGTGAGTTCACTGTTGGGATTGATGAGGAGTCCAAGTTGCCCACAGTTGGGTTCAGGCTGGGTAGTTATGTTACGGGAACTGTTGGTGTTGGTCCGATACAAGGAATGATTCACATCTCTGAGCAGACCAAGAAGGCTGTCTTGGTGAGTAGATAATATATTTTTTCTTTAAACACTTCTACTATGTAGGTAAGCTTTCATATTTATATACATATATATGGTGTCTTAGTAAATAAAATAAAATATTTTTTCTATAATTGCAGCTGCTATCTACAATTAATAACGCCACTGGCTTTATGTCGCTTATCAAGTTCATCTATTTACTGACTGGCTGAGACTTTTTAAACCGCACCAATGCCTGCTTATAGAACATATTCTCATCACATATTATTTTTCTAAGATCCTTAACACGCGGGTGATTTGCCGATGTTTTCGTCGGCAACCCATGGCGGGTGCTTAGCGTGGCGCCGTTTCTTAAAATCATTGTGTAACTTTACTGACACAGTTTCGCTCTCTAGTTTTCTGTCTCGTCAGTTACTATCTTAACGCATATGTGACGAACACGCTGCACTGCTGCAGCAGGCATATTACCCGATCGCCTCGCTGGAATAACCATGGATGTTTTCTGGGTACAAAAATAATAATTCTATTTGTGTGTGTTGCGGTCAGGGCCTCCATAGACGGACTGCTTGGAGCAGTCAGTGCATTTTTAGCTGTGAAAACAAATGAACTCGCCGTCCGCAGGCCCGGGTGACACGGACCGCTTAGGTCCGTGTCACCCGGGCCTGCGGACGGCGAGTATTGGGTAACTCGCCGTCCGATCAGCACCAAGGCCCGAGAGTCAACGGCGCGTAGTGTTCCATGCGCGTCTCAGAGAGTTGTCAGCAAAACGTGACGGGGCCCGTCATGGCCGAGGCCTGCCCAGGGGTTGAGGATAAATTCGAAACAGAGTTACCTCGCCCCTGGGCACTCAAGGCAGGGAAGGAACAGGGGTGGGTTTTAGTCAGTAAGAGTGACGCCCTCCCGCTCCGCCCAGAGCGGGAGATGTCATTGGTTGATTTCCCACCCCCACAAAAAAAAAGCGGCCGTGTATGGCGAATGTCAATTTTGTAAATAAACTGCATAACCCAACAGCGACTGCTTGAAGCTGTCAGTACTGACTGCTCCAAGCAGTCCGTCTATGGCGGCACTTAGATTATCAAAAAATACGTGATCAATATGTTTTTATAATCTAACTGACAGACCAAATAGTATTTTGATGGAAAATACTCTATTCACTTATCATTCTTTAATCCATAATTTATTAAGCTTTCATACATTTTCAACATTATAATGTTGTATTAATTTAGCCGCATTTCAGCTATTCCAAGAGTTTGTTCGCAAGTCAAAGCTGGCACCGTTCTCCCCAGCAGACTACTCAGGACATTGGAGGTATCTTACTGTGCGGGACTCTACCTCGACTGGACAAGTTATGCTGATAGTTGTTATGCATCCTCAGGTAAGCTGTTGTCAAATCAAATAAATTATTTATTTTCTAGACAGTAGGCATACAAATAAGTTCGTGAAGAATTTTCAGTTGAGCCATGCATTCTACCCAAGATTTGACATGCAAAATTCAAATGAATATTATTAATACATCCAGAATAAATCAATATTTAGAACATTAATTACAATTTATAAGATAAAATTAAAACAGTTCAATGCAATTAAAATCAATCCAGTCAAAATGCAATAATAGTCAAAATAAGATCAAAATGTTAAAATTCAATTAAAATGTTAAAATAAATTTCAAATGTCAAAATACAATTAAAATGTCAAAGTATTAGGGTACTAGAATACTAGGAGACAAAATGTTAGGTAACTTAATATGAATTTTATGCGTCGATGGTGTAGTGGTCGTAAGTTCTACTGCTTTACATGAGGTCCCGCTTTTGATTTCCGGGTCGGGAAAAGTGTTTTTGGGTGTTTCCTTTGGAATTTTACAATAGCAGCCCGGAGTCTGGATTTGAGCCCGGTTCACGTGACTGGGGAAAGTGGGTCTCTATAATCGAATAGGTAAGCTTTTGTCTTACTCTTCGGGGAATACTGGGGTTTTGTGTACAGTATAAAAAGCTATCGTACTTGCTGATGCTTAAATACGTCACATAACACTGGAGCTCTGTCCGTTCCGTAGACGAGGTTATTACCTCTCTCAGAAAACAGTGCCTATTGTATTGGAAAGTTAGTGGATTTGTCTGAATTCCTTTTTTATTTTTTTAAGGCACTGACAGAAGCTGAACTTGATGAAATCAAGAAGGATTTAATTGAACATTTTAATTCAGAGGAAGCTGTGAAATGCGGCATTAAGTCTTTGTACTTCGAACTTATTATCAAAAGGTATGATAAAACTGTTAATGCGTTTCGGATTTCATCATGTCTAAAAGGACAGGGTCGACCGCGCGTTTTTCTGATGCCACAAGTTGGCCCGATATACGTTCGACTAGACAAAAGCCAACTCGCCACACCATTCTCTATCTTCTAGAGCTTTTTTTTGTTTTTTTTGGGGGGGGGGGGGAAATCATCCAATGACTTCTTCCGCTCTGGGTGGAACGGGAGGGCGTGTCGGACTCTTACTGACTAAAACCCACCCCTGTTCCTTCCCTGCCTGAGTGCCCAGGGGTGCGGTAACTCATTTTCAGTATTTATCCGCTACCCTTAGGCATGCAGGCACCGGCCACGATGGGCCCCGATCTTCTAGAGCTTTCGTTTGCGCGAAACATTAAGAGGGAACAGGGGCTGCGATTCTCCATACAAATGTGTTCCTCTTTTTTTCTTCCTGAATAATGTCTCTAGAGCAATCTTTTTTTTTTTCATAAAGTCAAGGTCTGCTGTAGACACGTCCCTGTCATTTTCTTTTTTTCAGCAACTAATAAGTAGGTAAAGAAAGAAAATATGACCCTCCAAAAATGACAAATAATGGCCCAATTTTTACCACCGTTATTAGAGGACTACCAGACAAATTCGAAAAGTTTTAACATAAAACCTTCAAATTGGGACCTAGACATACTCTTTCTTAAAATTTTGGTGCCAAAGATAATTGAATCGGCTCAGTTTTCGACGAGAAAAAAGGGGAATACGACATGTCGATCTCGTCAAAAATTTTGTGATAAAATCAGTCTGAGTTGCAGCTGTCCCTATCGCACTCTACGGGGGCAGGCTTGAGGCAGCACGGCGGCAATCTTCAAATACCTATTTTGTAAATTCCCCGCAGGACCTGGTTCCCTCTTAAAAATGCATGGTGATCGCGTAAGCAATGTTCGAACGGCCTTATCTTTACTATTTCAATCTAAGTCATACTATCTTCTTCCAGCGGGTTCACCCGCGCAGAATTAGTATTTCCCCCACAAAAAATATGCCCACCGCCTATGATCCAGACTATAATCTATCTCTGTACCCAAATTTCATCCAGATCAATTCAGTTGTTCTGGCGTGATTGAGTAACAAACATCCATCCTAACTTTCGCATTTATAATATAAGTAGGATAATAGGATGTAGGATTCGTATAACCTTAAGGACGTAGAAATTGTAATAAACATTCTCTTGCAGACGGGTAGGCGAAGACGCATCTAAACCGATCCATCTGTCGGGCTCCACACACATCATTGACACTATTCTCGGGAAACAATTCAGGATATCGCCCGAGGCTTTCTTCCAGGTAACTTGACATGGATTATCTTGTGTGTGTTGTGTGGGTAGTTGACGTGGAACGAATCACTGTTTGGACTTGTTTCAAAATATAGGCATGCTTCAGATACCTATTTGATAAGAAATTTATTTTATATGATTTTTTTATTGCATAATTAGGTCACCTGACGAACTTTGTACCGCTTCAGAATTCTTTAATCGTTATTCTGCTATTCGGGGTGGAGACAAATCCAACAAATCAAAGATCATGTTGTGACGATCCTTTTATATATGGCATAATATGGTGAGCTTTTCCTAATAATTATAAAAAAGCGATGTTACGTTGAAAGTGCCCCTGAGTTAAAACTCCTTAGAAATGGCAAACAATCACCACACGATCTCGATCGTTTGTCTGCTTGACAGCTCTTAACAGATTGACCGTATTTTTACAGAGGCTTCAAAAATAGATAGCTTTTATAAATAGACCTTTTTCTTAAGTAAAGCTGAACATAGTTTCACTAGTGTTGTGCAAAAACCCTATATTTAACCTTTTTTGTGTCGCATACCGCAAAGGTTCCTTTAAGAAAAAAAACTCCCGGAAATGTCAACCGAACCTCATAGGTTTGAACTACTCGGTCGCCATTGCTCTTTGGTTATCTCAGGATAGACACTTAACCAGGGTCGCGGGATTATTCGAAAGAGATACCGCAGTCCTGGAACGCAAAGGGCAAATGAAGGATCACGGGTAGGTTTTAGTTACTCGTAGTACCTAAGAGTCTGACACTCCCTCCCGCTCCACTCAGAGCGGGAGAGGTTTTCGGATGATTTCCCACCCTCACAAAAAAGAGGATTGACACACAAGGGGTTAAGATGCTTTTATAATCTATGCGAACCACGGCACTGGTGCTAAAATGGTACTTATGCAAGTAGCGCTACAGAGCTAAATAAAACAGGCTTATGCAAGTTCGCATTTTTTTTTCTCACTACGCTCCACCTGGAACTCGCATCGTTCCATAGTTTAACTGCGCTATTGCACGGTGGAATCTTTTCACAGTTGAAAATAACTAACATAAACCGTAGCTTAAGGCACTATCGGCCAAGTGGCGCCCTCATTGAAAGCCCTGATGAAAGTAGTAGGCAAAAGTACCAAAAACGGCCGTTTCTGATTCTTTTGCCTACTACTTTGGATACGAAACATTCTGAGACCTGTTTTAACAACGTAAAAATATTTTATCCTCTTTGTAATAAACGTGACGTTGGATTCTTTAATATTTATTTTGTATGCTATGCTACGATTTTTTATTCAATGAGGGGGCGCCATTTGGCCGGTAGTAGACCCTTAACCAGACTAACTAACGCTCGAATTAACAAATGTACGTCTTATGTTTCAAGTTTGTTTATAGGTGAACACGGCAGGCGCTGACGTGCTCTACCGGAGCGCTATAGAGATGAGTCAGGTGCGACAAGACTCTACGGTCGTCGATATCTGCTGCGGGACTGGCACTATCGGACTCTGCTTTGCTCAGGTACCTAACTAGCTATCCCATCCATTAACATAAGTTGACTTTAATTTTTTCAATTGGTAGACCTAAATCGTCACATCGATTGGTCCTGTTATGCGAGAAGCTCGCATCCAGTGGATTCCCATGACCTTCACCGTGAACTTGAAATATAGGTTGCAATGGAATTTGAACTTGTCTTGTAAATTTATAGTTGTTCCAAATTTTGATAATCACCTCAGTCTTTATTCAAATATATGCAAGTTTCTTGCATTTTGCTGAACTGTAGGAGTATTCGCTAACTCAGTTGACATCAATTTGATAGGCTTTTTGCAGTACATTGCTACTTTTACGTATAGGAAAACAAAAATGTACCACTACTGCCCATTATAATCGATTTCCACCGAGCAATGTACTGCAAAGTGACTGAACTGAGTTAGCGAGTACACCTCCTGGCCCTATTTGGCGCAGCCGTGAGGCAAGCAATGTTAAACATGTTTTCTTTCTTTATTTATTCACTTCGTAATATGTTTCCAGCATTGCGGCAAAGTATTAGGCTTAGAAATGATAGCGGAAGCTGTGAAGGATGCCAAATCTAACGCCGAGCTGAACAACATAGAAAACTGCGAGTTCTTCACTGGCAAGGCTGAGGATATCCTGCCCTCAGTCCTCGCGAGGGCTACCGGGGAAGACGTCATCGCTATTGTGGACCCGCCTAGGGCTGGACTCCGTAAGTGATTTGTGTATTGATCAACTAAACCATAGCATTCCGTAACTATTTTAAAAGATGGAGTAGAAAGTAGTTCCTATACAGGGTCTGACGAAAATGGGTGGTCATATTTTGATAACGCTTCTACCTATTGAGAACAATTTTCTTCAAGAAAAGTCAATTTTTTTTTGGGATCTTTCTATGACTTATAGAAAAATCCAAAAAAAAAAATATTGACTTTTGGTACAAAGTCGTCATCAGCTGATTCAGATTAGTATGGGAGGGTCCAACTTAATTTATACGAATTGACTATGACTTTCTTAAAAAAAGTTGTTCATTTGTATGGGCAGAAGCGGTATTTAAAATAACCCTTTTAAGTGTCTTTCTTACTCCTCCGCTGTCTTTTCTGATTAGTTTCGTTGCGGGACCCAAGACAGTTTAATCGTTTCTCTGGGACTCGTCGAGCTTCATTGCCTCGGCGTTTTTTCTGGTGGTCGCCACTGTTGATTCTGATTTACAGATTAGAAGTTACAGTGGTTTGGGAATAGTGTGGCGGACTTGTCAAAAAAAAAAAACCATTTTAACCGACGAGAAAAAAAGGAGGAGGTTCTCAATTCGAACGTCGAACGTATATTTTTTTCCGTTACATCTTGTATAAATATCACAACGACATACATAAAACGCTTAGCTTTAACTTTTTCTAAATAATGGAACAAAATGAATGTGTTTTTAAAACCTTTGCCGACTAACCTTTCGAGAAGTACAGATGTTATGTTATATATTTTATTCTATTATTATACTGTATAACTTGACTACTTTAGTAGATAAACCATTTATTTCGTCCCTCAAATTTCGAAGATCGGAACGAGCTTTTGTAAAGGACGTTTGGTGCATTTGTGGCAATGAAGTAAGTTTAATTCAAGACTATGATTATAGCTTTACTTGACAACAAATTACATTAAATAGGCCTAGTAACCGTAGAAAACCTTTTTCCTCAGGCAAAAGATATTATTATACACTATCTTCACTGTCACCAATAGGGTACTTATATGGTTAAAGAAATCTCTTTGTTTCGTCATTTAGATTATCAAAAGATATTATTATACACTATCTTCACTGTCACCAATAGGGTACTTAGATGGTTAAAGAAATCTCTTTGTTTCGTCAGTTGGATTATCAAAAAATATTAGACACGTATTTTTCTTTTGTCACGTATACAAAAACCGGCCAAGTACGTGTCGGACTTCGCACATTTAGGGTTCCGTACCAAATGAGGGAATTTCAAAGAAAAAGCTGATTTGTCAATATATTGGTATTTGTTAGTAAAAATACGTAATAATAAACATTATCACCAACAAGTTCATAGGTCAATGGGAAGTTAAAAAATTCTACGGAACAAATTGTCACGGACGACGGACAGACAGACAGACGGACACGTGAGTGACAACAATAGGGCTCCGTTTGGACCCTTCTGGTATGAAACTCTAAAAATGCGGACGCTATAGTGCGTTGAAATTTAGCTTGACGTCACACTTATGTCAAAAATGTACCACTTTTTACCCAACTGCGCGACGCAAGGGAGGGTAATGTGTTTATCAGCCTATGTATGTATGTATGTTTGTTCCTTTGTGGCACTTTAGAGACCAAATGTTTGGGCCGATTTTGATAATTCTTACGTCAATCGATTCGTATTAATCTTGCGAGTGCTAACTTTGTACTTTTGCTGCATGAAGTGTAAATAAATAAATAATAAAGTCAACGAACTATATTAAGTGGGGTATCAAGGAGGCGATTCCAAAAATATAACTCACTAAAATATAAAAATTTCAGAAAACCCGACTATAAATTAAAAAAAAAAATATATATATATATAATAATATATAAATATACATACAACACGTACGTACGTACGTACGTATATTTATATATTTTGTATTATTAATTATTAATATTATTATTATTTCTATGAAGAACAACTAAAAAGTTCCAACCAATTCACTTTTTAAGCAGTCTAATGCAGTAGTTACTTTAGTTCAATTGATTTCATGCCACCAACTGCATCAGACTGCTTGAAAAGTGACTTGTTTGGAACTTTTTTATACTTGTTTTTTACAATAGGGTTTTTTGAAAATATTCAAACTTTTTTACCTATAAGTGACGTAACAAGTCCCCTCCTCCTGAATTTTGATGCGTTTTGCTTTACCAAACCAATATTTAATATACGTATCCAATATTTTTTTATATCTACCTTCGGACTAACTAGGATGATTATTTTTGTACCCAGGAGTCCCTATTTTTCTCTTTCTGCCCTCACAGATATGCGCGCCGTAACTCAACTTCGCAACACTCAGAAGGTCAAGCGCCTGGTCTACATCTCATGTAGCCCCTCATCAGCGGTGAAGAACTTCGTAGATCTCACCCGTTCGTCTTCGAAGACGTTGAGAGGAGCCCCCTTCTTGCCGGTACGAGCTGTACCCGTCGATATGTTCCCGCAGACCAAACATGTAGAGCTGGCCATATTGTTTGAGAGAGAGGTAAGTTCACCCGTCCTCTTCTAACACGTTGAGCCCCCTTCTTGTTTAGGATTAATGTGGTAAAAAATTTGTATTCCTTTTGTCGGTGCGTTAGAAAAATCCACCAATAAGATACTCGTAGCTTTATTTACCTTTATTTTTTTTTGGGGGTGTGGTAAATCATCCAATGACATCTCCCGCTCTCTCTCTCGGTGGAGCGGAAGGGCGTGTCGGACTGTTACTGACTAAAACCCACTCCTGTTCCTTCCCCACCCTGAGTGCACAGGGGCGAGGTAACTCTTTCGAATTTATCCTCAACCCCTGGGCAAGGTTTATTTACCTAAGCACAAACCGATTTCTTTTAGGACCATTCCACAGTTATGTTGTCAGACTGTCACTAGACTTTCCACATATCTATTTATTTTGTCGTGAATTTAATTGCACCAAACCTTTTCTTTTAACGTAGGTATGTACCTATACTTGAAGTTATAATTCTAGATAATTTTCAAGTTTTAGAGCAACAAACTCACTGTCAAACACGACAAAGTTCAAATTCTTTTATACCCACCCCTTTTTAACCGACTTTCGAAAAAAGGAGAAGGTTCTATGTTCGACTGTATGTATGTTTTTTTTTTATGTATGTCCGCCGATTTCTCTGTCAGTTGTGGACCAATTTTCAAATTTTTTTATCCGAAAGCATATACTCCCGAGGTGGTCCTATATAAATTTTATCGAATTTGCTTCAGTGCTTTTTGAAAAACTGAACAAAAACAAAAAATACGTATAGAGAGACGTCTTGGTTTTCTCCAATTACGCGTATGTTTAAATTCCACGTTCCATGTTACTGTGGTTTTTAGTTCTGGGGTATAACAATTAAAAAGTGAAAAATAAAAAAAACTATTTTACAAAAAAAAACCGACTTCCAAAAAAAAAATACCTACACTAAAAATTAAAAAATAACTTTAATTTCGGAAGTCTGTGTCAACAAAGAAATAAAATACAAACACCGACTTCCGAAATTAAAGTTATTTTTTAATTTTTAGTGTAGGTATTATTTTTTGAAGTCGTTTGTTTTTTTTGTACGTTTTTTTAATACAAATCTTCACTTAAAAATCAACTTAAAAGATATATAATATAACGCTAGGGCCGATATTTGAGTTGGTGGCGATAGATTGAAATTATCTCGAATTATTTTTACAAGTAGGTATAGTCTATGTACATCTCTACTACCTGTATTTTTTTACAATTATACTAAATAAATTATTATTTTTCGCAGAAATCGGAAGAACCAGTGGAAGAGACGTCAGTAAAATCCGAAGACGCTGACAAAGGAACGAAAGTACAAAGTGAACATGAGATTAGCGAAGTTGTAAATGATGTAGATATGAAAAAAAACAGTGATACTAATGTAGGATAGCATTTAATTATGTTGACTATTGGAATTAAATGTTTGATAATGATCATTAATTTTTGTCTCATTTTAATACACAACTTACTCCTTTTTAGGGTTCCGTAGTCCAAACAAGGCCAATAAGGAGCCCTTATAGTTTCGGTCTGTCCGTCTGAGGAATAGCTAAGAGACTGTTAGTACTAGATAGCTGCAATTTTGCATGGGTATATAAATTAAACTGTTGGCTTGAAAAATCAGAAAAACTATCACGGCTAAGTTAACTCTTGTTAGTTTAAGAGTGATAGTCGCCCAACTTATAAAATGTAGCTACCTACTTGGAAAAAATCTTATAAAATACAAACGCCTTAGAAAAAAAATACTTGCGTGAAGTTACTTATTTAATTCTTAAAAGGAGTTCATCATAGTAATAAACATAAATCCCTCTTCTAAGTCCGCATGTTGTAACGGGCGACTACGGAACGCTACGATGCGCGTAGCCCGACACGCACTTGTATGAAAAAACAAGAGATTTTTTTACGAATTTTTGGTTTTTATTTCATACTAGCGACCCGCCCCAGCTTCGCTCAGGTACAAATTATATACCTCAACCTTCCTCATGAATCACTTTGTCTATTGGTGAAATCCGCATGAAAATCCGTTCAGCAGTTTTTTTTTATTAGAGATGGGTTTGCTCTTGACTCTAGTCTAGTTCAGAGGTGACAGACATATTCGTCGATGGAGCGAGCTTACACAGAAGAAGCCTCTTCACTCTAACTTTGAAGAGATTAGGATTGTATGCATTCGGAAACAAGGACGCAGGTAGAGAGCTCCACTCCTTTGCTGTGCGCATTATGAAAGACGTTTGGAAACGCTTAGTGCGAATTGGTGGGATAGCAACAAGGTAGGGATGATAACTTGCAGTGTGTCTAGATGTCCGAAAGTGGAAGGGGGCCGGAGGGATGGGGTCGTGGAACTCGTGGAGTTCTTGGACATACTCACCGAAATACATTCTGTAGAAGACCGACAAGCAGACAACCTTGCTGCGATCAGCCAAGCTGTGAAGCTTTTTGAGTTTATCCCGTACAGACGCGAAAGGAACTTCCTTTTTATGGTGTATGTACCTACGTCTAAGAAGTAAGATTAGGGAGTGACTAGCTTATTGAAACAGCCATAAACAATATTAATTAGTACTTACCAAAGAACAAAACTGCTACATCAGGCTAATTTTACTATCGTCGGGCAGCTGGTGCGGGTGGGGCCGGATCTGGCGAAGAGCCTGCTTCGGTTTCCGCAGGGGGTGCTCCACGGTGGACGCCATCATGCGCGTGCGAGCCCTCACGACGGGGGATGCAGCGGCCCGGGGCGGTGTATCTGGACATCGTCAATGCCTTCAACCCCCTGCGCTGGAGTTGCATAGTGGAGGCACTCCGGTATCACCGGGTGCCGCCCTACCTCCATCGCGTGGTCGAGGCCTATCTGACGGACAAGGCCGTCATCTACCCCGGTCACCAGGGACAGCGGATCCGGCGAGAGATGTCGTGCGGTGTCCCACAGGAATCGGTCTTAGGGCCGCCTCTGTGGAACATCGGGTACGACTGGGTGCTGCGCGCCGACCTCCCTAGCAGCATCAGCGTAGTTTGCTACGCTGACGACACGCTGGTCCTGGTGCAGGGGAGGTCGCACCAGGCGGCGGCCGACCTGATGACACGCGGGGTTGCGACAGTCATCGAGAGGATCCGACAACTGGGACTCGAGGAGGCACTGCACAAGTCCGAGGCCATGTGTTTTCAAGGTCCTCGGAACGCGCCACCGTCGGGTTCCCAGGTAGGAGGGGTTCACATCGGCGTCGAGGGGACTATGAAGTACCTGGGACTCGTCCTCGACAGCCGGTGGAACTTCGTGGAGTACTTTGACGTTTGGCTCCCAGACTGGAGCGGGCCGGGGCTGCCTTGAAGCGGCTCCTATCCATTCTGGGGGGTCCAAACGCCTACTGTAGGCTCTACGCAGGGTTCGTGCAGTCCATGGCCCTTTACGGGGCACCGGTGTGGGCGCACTCCTTGAGGCGACGACCAGCTCGCCGGTTGAGCGCGTTGCAAAGGGTCATGGCCATCCGGCTAGGCTGTGGATACCGCACGGTCTCCGGTGAGACGGCGAGCCTCCTTGCCGGACTGTCACCAGGGGATATGGAGGCTAAGGTCCTCGCACACCTCTGGGAGTGGCGCGAGGAGGCGAAACGCCGGCGTGAAACTTCGCTGCCGCGACATCTCGCGGTCCGGCGCACAGATCTCCGGCAGGATCTCATGGCGACATGGAGAGAACGACTATCGCAACCAGCGCTAGCGCTGGACACGCAACAATTGCGGCGGTGGTGCCCCTCTTTGAGGAATGGCTGGAGAGGCGCCACGGCGTCCTCACCTTCCGCCTGACGCAGGTGCTCACTGGACACGTCTGTTTCGGGAGGTTCCTGTGTCGGATAAGACGGGAGGAAACGCCCGGGTGTCACCATTGTGCGGATCGCCCAGAGGATACGGTGGAGCATACCGTGTGTCCTCGTGGAGCATACCGTGTGTCCTCGTGGAGCATACCGTGTGTCCTCGTGGAGGCGATCGGCGGCAGTGTCCTCTCTCGCACGGCCCTGGTCCAGGCCATGGTACGCAGCGAGAGGGAATATGAAGCATTCTCCTCCTGCGAAGCAGTAATGCTCGCGAAGGAGGAGGCGGAACGGGTGAGGGAGACTCAACGGAGTCTCCCTCACGCCCCCAGCCGCAGCCGCCGCAGGATACTCCTCCTTCGCGAGCATTACTGCTTCGCAGAAGGAGGAGATGTCAGCCGCCACTGACGCGGCCCATCATGACCGATGCATGCATGCCAAGGGGTAGCGGATAAATTCGTAACAAAGTGACCGCGCCCCTGGGCACTCAGGCAAGGAAGGAACGGGGGTAGGTTTTAGTCAGTAAATGTCAGACACGCTCTCCCGCTCCACCCAGAGCGGGAGAAGACAGGATGATTTCCCACATTAAAAAAAAAGGCAAATTTTACTAAAGGGTCACTGGAGTGTTTGATAGAGTCACCGCGGCCCTGGCACAGACAACTGAAGGAACACGGGTGTGTCAGTAATAAGAGTCTGACAGCCCTCCCGCTTCACTTAGAGCAAGCCAAGCCATCTTATGATTTCCCACCCTCAAAAAAAAGGGTAATTACTAAATTCAAAAAAAGATATGAGATCCTCCAATCAACCAGAAGGTCAATGTTACGTTCAAATTAAAACCTCAAATTAAAGTCTCAGCGACAATCAGTATCAAAAATTTCTTAAATCAGTGATTAGAACGCCAACGTTCTTAAAAATATAGGAATTTCCCCTCAGAACTTATATCAAAATAATTTCTAAACGGAGTTTCCACCACAGCCTAGCTTTCCGTAATTAAATAAAATGTTAATCTGTGCGACCTCATCTCGGGGAGGGCGCGCCATTTCTGCAGGAATTTAATATAACGCCCGACAGCGCCCGGTGCATTCCTCCGGCGAAGCGTCGAGAACATTTCAATAAGTATTCCTATTTATAAATATAGTATGGATCCTCTGTACATATTTTCACGTAGGGTTTTGAGCTAGTCACTAGTTTGGACACCAGTATTTGTTCGTTTCTTTTTCTTTTAATGTACAATTCGCCAAATATGAAATCCTTGTAATATTATAGACTTGTCTGTCTGTCAGCCTTGTTTATAAAACTTACTATATAAATACTTAGTATAAGTAGGTACTGATTAGCGTATAAGTATTATTATATAAGAGGAAGTCTGAAAGTGGCACCGCTGACTGAAAAGTTGTGTGAAAATCGGTTGTCGTGGTATGGGCATGTGATGCGGAGGAATGAAGAAAATGTCGTGAGGAAAGTCTTGTGTATGGATGTGGATGGCTATAAGAGTAGGGGAAGGCCAAAGAAACGATGGTTGGACTGTGTGAAAGAGGATATGGGTAAAAAGGTGGTGACTACAGAGATGACGACTAATAGAGGAGTATGAAAGAAAAAGACATGTTGCGCCGACCCCAAATAAATTGGGATAAGGGCAGGAGAATGATGATGATGAAGTACTGATTAGCGATTATAAACTTAAGGCGCTATTAACTGCCAATGACCTTCCCCCTTAGCCAAAATACATTTCTGTTAACGTTAACGCTAACGCTTCGTGCAAAATGTATGGCAACGACGTTTTGCACGAAGCGTTAGATAGAGAACTGTCACGTGACTCACGCCCAGTAATGTCGTTGCCATACATTTTGCACGACGCGTTAACGTTAACAGAAATCTATTTTGTCTAAAGGCTCTTGAGTGGTTAGCTTGCGTGTTCTGTCCTGAGATCACGTAACGCGTCGTACGTCCACCCAGTATAGGACTCCCCCATCAAGGAGCGCTGTCCGAAATTAGACGCATTATTAATTTATTACACAAACAACAGGTATTAAACTAAAAAACTTATTTAATCAAATAATCTTTAAAATGGTGAAAGTTTCATAAAATACGCTTTATAGTTTTTGCGTAATTCTCAATTTTTTATCCGCGTTAGACATAACTTTACAAATTAATTACACTATGTTATAAAAATATAATATCAAATATTCTCAGATCAAATTACGACGGAAATTGTCTAGAGTAACATATATTTTTTAACCGACGAAAAAAAAGGAGGAGGTTCTCAATTCGACCGTATATATATTTTTTTTCTTTTTTTTTTTTCACAAAAGAAGACTAGTCGTTTAAACGTGATGTTCAATTAAAAATCGTATAACTGCGCCTTAAGTTAGCATACGTCTCATCCATCAAATTCAGCTGTTTATATCGGACAAAACCTCCTCCAAATGATTAGACACTACTTTCCACCCAAATCTATCTAGCTTCCAAGTGGAAAATATTGGTAGTAATCACATGGTTATTATTTCTATTAACCCGCGACGCAAAAAGAGAGGTGTTATATGTTTGACCGCTATGTGTGTAGCTCTTAAACGGGTGAACCGATTTGAACCTTATGTCTCTAGGGGCACACCAGTGTGCCAGTGCGAAATGCCGTTTGCCTTGCCAAAAACCCGATTCACGCGTTTTAAACCTCTATTATTACTATTACGCAGGGTCTTTAGACCTGTGGCAAGGTTTACACACTCGGAACACGACATAGTCTGTAGTTACACGATGGCCGACTGTCAACGGGGCTTGACAGATGTTGACGTTTGACGCGCGCAGGGCCATGGTTTTTTTTTATTTGAAAGGTTTTCTAGCTATGATTCTTGGACATGTATATATCGGCCTAGCCTTTTCTTTTCCAACTATCTTGGGGTCGGTTTCCTGTCTAACGGGATACAGCTGAATACCAGTATTTTTACATGGAGCGACTGCCTATCCGACCTCCACAACCCAGTAACTGGGTAACGATACCCCTTGGTAAGACTGGTTGTCAGACTTTCGGCCTTCTGACGACCCGTAACGACTGTCAAAGATCCACGATTGACAGCTGGGACCAACGGCTTAACGTGCTTTCCGAGGCACGGAGGATTATCGGTATGTTAAGATGGTCACCAGCTAAGTCGACCATGTGCGAGCGAGTCGGACTCGGATACGAAGGGTTCCGTAGCATAAACCGACATAATTGTGTTTCTTTTAGGGATTATAAGATTAAATTTTTTTTTTTTTGTTTTAGCTGCAAAAGAAATACACGTAAATTTCAACAGTCTATTGTGTCGAACATCCTACTGACAGACACACAGACGGACAGACGACGGAAGCTTGTGACCCTTCAAGTACCGAATAAAAAAACCATCGTTGTTTTCTTCAGAATTTCTAATGCTTTTCCTCAAACTTTTTTCTTATCTTAATCCGATACGCTAAAAAACGCTTCTTACTAACTTTTAAATATGGGTACTACTTTTATCTTTTCTACGCTTGATTGCGCTACGCTGCCCGTTGAAACCAGAAATTAATTACGGAGAAAAATTTCTACATGGCAGCCCTTATATTTTAAATCAAAAGAACGCCTAACAAACCTACCTATTTGGAAAAAAAAAAACACTTGTCTCCTTAACTGTACAAAGCCTTTCGCTTGTTCCACTCGACTGTACCACACCCGATATACCGCCGGTTCCCTCTAATAAGTCTGCATAGATATATATAATATCCCACAGACATAGCTGGGAACCTCAAGGATCCACGCATTGTCTCTCGGCCGGCGGAGCTAAGCAGACCAGCCCAAGTGATATGTTCTAACTCCTAAGAAATGTACTAGTGCTTCAACATGGCTCTCAAGTGTATAGTTACGATATTGTCATTGTTTGTGTGTTCACATTTTTCTTATACTATCAATAAGAATGCTGGTAAGTAGAGTGTATTTTTTATTTTCTTCGTGGGTTCTTTGGGGCCAACGAGCTTGAGATTCTGAGTTCGATCCCGGCCAGAACTACGGTTACTTTATGTTCGGAGTCAGCAATGCAGCAGCTTTGGAGCTGATTGCCTCATACGTACCAACTACATGACATTTCTTCGTATGGGTACAAGTTCTTTTCCATTGAATAAAATTAATGAAATTGTAATAGTATTATGATTTTGTTGTTTTTCCCACCAGACCATCAAATAGCTGAAAGTGAGTCAGTATTGGACCCAAACGGTGCATTCTTACTGAAATGGAGAATTGATTACTCCTTCCGGAAAATTCAGTTCCAAATAGTGATTTCTGAAAAAGCTCCAACATTCTACTGGTTCGCTCTAGGATTCTCCGATAGAGGAAACTTGAATAACTCTGATGTCTGCTTGTTTTGGACAGATTATAAAAGAAAACATCACTTTGAGGTACTTATTTACATACCTACTTATTTATTTGTAACCGACTACGCAAAAAGGAGGAGGTTCTATGTTCGACTGTATGTATGTTTTTTTTTTTATGTGTGTCTACCGATTTCTCTGTCATTTGTGGACCGATTTTCAAAATTCTTTTATTATCTGAAAGAGTATACTCTAGAGGTAGTCGCATATACATTTTGTAGAAATTGCTTTAGCGCTTTTTGAAAAAATAAACAAAAACAAAAATGTGTAAACGTAGATGACGTTTTAGTCTCTTCCAATTACGAGTATGTTCAAATTGCATGTTCCATGTTATTGGGGTTATCAATTCGGACGTAAACGTAACTCTAGATAATATTTAGTTTTAGTTCTTGGGTTTACCAACTAAAAAGTGAAAAATAAAAAAACTTTTTACAAAAAATACAACCGGCTTCCAAAAAAGAAAATACACATAACATTGAAAAATAACTTTAATTTTGGAAGTCGGTGTCAATTAACAAAGAAATAAAATACAAACATCGACTTTAGAAATTAAAGTAGTTTCTCAATTTTATGTTCATTTTTGGAAGTCGGTTGTATTTTTTGTAAAAAAGGTTTTTACTTATTTAAAGTAGGTTTAAATTTTTTTACATAATAATTATTTTATGTTTAAGCATCCGCCGAAATGGAAAATTACCAAAATGTCGATTGATTGTTGAAATGCGGGTATACTACACCCCTGCCTAGCCCCTTTTTTTTTTTTTTTGTGGGGTGGGAAATCATCCTATGACTTCTTCCGCTCTAGGGTGGAGCGGAAGGGTGTGTCAGACTCTTACTGACTAAAACCCACCCCTGTTCCTCCCTGCCTCGAGTGCCCGGGGGCGAGGTAACTCTTTCGAATTTATCCTCCACCCCCGGGTGCCTAGCCCCTTGGGAAAAACAGTCGAGATTAGTTATGTTGAAAATCCCAAGATTTCTATTGTACTCGTAGTTAATTCCATGTTTAAGTTAAAATGATTTTTATCCATTTCTATATTAGTCTAAAAATATTTTTATCTTTTCGGAATCTTTCGTAGGACATGTACGCGGATGAGCAAAGTAAATTGATGCGGGATGCTAAGCAAGACTGCGACTCGTTCTATGTAGACCCGGACGCTGAGAGCTTAGTGTTTGAGCGATTCTTCGCCACCTGTGATGATGACGACTATATTCTTGAGGTAATTAAACAACAAATTGAAAATCTGGTCGCGTTATATGAACGTGTGACAAATCAGGCAATCTGGTACCGTTGAAAACACATCGGGAGGTTTCCTGGGCATAAAAAAAATTTTTTTTTTGGTCCGTAAGTTAGATTAAATTATCACAAAATATTTAAAACGGATGTTATTTTTTTTGGCTTTACCAAATCAATAAAAAATTACAAAGCTCAAACGTATCAAAGTTCGGGAGTGGGGGCTTGTTACGTCAATTATAGATAATAAAAGTGGTACATTTTTAAGTACATGTGATGTCACTCTAAATTTCAACGCACTGTATCTTCCTCATTTTTGGCTTACGTGACAATAGAAAAATAAGAGTCTAATATTTTTTGGTAATGTAATTAATGGTTTAATTAGTTTTTTTTTTAGGAAACTAGGTAGGTAATACCTACTTTAAAAGCACAATACGCTGTCATCATGATCATCCTCCTGCCCTTATCCCAATTTATTTGGGGTCGGCGTAGCTGTATCTTCTTCCATACATCTGAATCTTCACTTATTTTCTAGCCATAGCTAGTAAGCATGAAAGAGTTGCTGCTGCATTTAAATAACAGATCATAGTTGTAATGTAAAGGATAGGCGTATTTAGAACTAAACTTCACAAAACAAAATGTGAACCACCAATACTAATTTTGACCAGTTGATGATAACTTTGTTTGTACGGAAATTCCAATCTTTTTTTTTGAGAATTGACTATGGTTTCCTTGAAGAAAGTTGTTCATTGCCACAGACAGAAGCAGTATCTGAAATATGGCCACCCATTTCCGTTACACCCTGTAATCACTGTATACAGGGTGTAAAAAGACACATCCCAAAGCCGTTAACTACGCATACTGTAACGTCTAACCAAGTAGCTTTGCGCAAAAATTATTGCTGGGAAACTACTTTTATTTTTAGGTATGGAAAAAAAAAAATATTATTGCGCGTAATACAACGCGAACCCAGGCATTGAAGTTAAACCCCGCCCCTTCGCTCTAAGCCACATAGGTACTTGTCGGATACGTTTGATATTCATTGCGTTTTTGTAACTGCAAATGCGTAATTTCGAAAAAAGAATCGATAATTCTGGTAATGTTTGTTTGGGAAAAAGTTTAGTTTACATACTTGGAATTCATTTTTGTAAAAAGTAAAAAAAAAATTGTGACTTTGACATTCAATGTCTCCAGAAACAGTGGATTGCCAGGGATGGTCTAGTGGAAAAAAATGATCGAAATAGTGGGTAGAATATGTGGCTTTCGGCTTCGGAAACTGTCTTTTTACACCCGGTATTAAATACGCCTTCCATTAGGGTAGGATATATACATTCCATTATATAGAAAATAGAACACAACAAAACAACAACAAGAAGCACACCGGTTCAGAAGCCAATATGTATAGACTAACATAGAATATTGTGTAAATACAGCGATTTTACATACATTTGAGTAAAATTGATAATCTCCTTTTTAACCGACTTCGCAAATGGTTCTATGTTCGACTGTATGTATGTTTTTTTTTTATGTATGTCCACCGATTTCTCTGTCAGTTGTGGACCCATTTTCAAAATTCTTTTTTTCATCCGAAAGAGTATACCTACTCCAGAGGTGGTCTCATATAAATTTTATCGAAATTGCTAAAACGCTTTTTGAAAAAATCAACAAATACAAAAAATGTGTTACATAATGTAGATGACGTTTTAGTCTCCTCCATTTACGAGTATGTTTAAATTCCATGTTTTACGTTATTGTGTTATTGGGGTTATCAATTCGGACGTAAATAAATTAAATATTTAGTTTTAGTTCTGGGATATAACAACTAAAAAGTGAAAAATGAAAAACAAAAAATGCAACAGACTTCCAGAGAAAAGTAGGTGTCAATTAATACGAAGAAATAAAATACAAAATCCGGCTTCCGAAATTAAATTAATTTATAAGCCGGTTGTATTTTTTGGTTTTTTTTTTTTTTTTGAAGAATGTAAACAATATATTTTTTGCAGGAAGGGACAGTCCATGTTGTATGGGCGCACGGCAACGACAAGCTATTCTCGTCTAAAGGTCTCTGCTTGTCCTGCACCCCATCCCAGAACCATGGCTTCATCAGGGTCCGACTCTTCACTCCTATAGGCCACCAGAGACACGGCGACGCCTACCAGCTACGAGTCACTAACAAGGACTTGAAAGTACCAGGTGGTGACACCACTTATTGGTGTCAGGTGGTCAAGCTCCCTGATTTCATTACGAAGAAAGTTCATCATATTGTTGAGGTGAGTAAGGGAACCAGCAGTGACTATGACCCCTAGCTGGGGCAGAGGGCGTCCAAAGTAGTCCTGCATCGCTTCGCGCTTCACCTCGCTCCACGTCATCCCGACGCTCGTCGCTGCTGCCAACACAGTCTGCGTCGCCAGGTTGGACGGGGACGACCTCGCTACCTTTTCCTAAAAAGGAAAGGAAGCTGAAAAGGAACCAGCAGTGCTATTATGTAAACATCTCACCTTGAAAACTACGAGAGGTGAAGTGAACTGTCAATCCATAGCTCTAGGTGGAATGACAGCTAGTCCACTTCACCAAAGATTTCACGGCGATATTTTAACAGATTGCCTAGCCTTTTCCTAACTATGTTAGTGTCGGCTTGCAGTCTGACCGGATGCAGTATTTTTCATGGGGCGACTGCCTGTAAGTCCTCCACAACCCAGTTTCAGATAAAAGGTTAAATTAATTTATTTGGTGAAACTTCACCGACATTAATGATGAGTCAAATTATGACTCCTTATGTAACTTTGGGGTAGGATAGGTAATCCAAGACATTCTTTATGATTTTCCCTATTTGATAAAAGGCAGGCAAAATCTTCTAAGTATAATAAAGCTTTTGTTGTTAGAGTTGAGATTCACAGATCACATTTTGACTATACTTTGTTAAGTAAAGTAAGTAGCGTAAATAAACCTTAGACTTGAGCGAATAATGTTCATAATCGTGTAACTGGATGTGAACTAACGTTTCATATACTATATTGTCTAAAAATAAGGGTTTTTTTTTCTTATTCGTAAGAAAGCTAAAAAAGTATTATAGTCAAAGTGCGTTCAATGAATTGTGCTATAAGACCCAGGCCACGAAAAAAAATATAAGTTTGACTGTTTTTAAATATTCCAGTTTGAATCCACGATCTCAAAGGGCAACGAAGGCTTGGTCCATCACATGGAAGTGTTTCATTGCGACACCGATCCCAAGAAGGATATACCACTGTATGAAGGAAACTGTTTCGCTCCAAACCGGCCTGAAATCACTAAAACTTGTTCAAAGGTGAGATGACTTCCTAAGTGTGCTAACAAACCCGGGCCTGCGGACGGCAAGTAGTGGGTAGCTCGCCGTCCGATCAGCATCAGGCCCGAGAGTCGACGGCGCGTAGTGTTCCACGCGCGACTCAAAGAGTTGTCAGCAATCATGACGGGGCCCGTCATGGCCGATGCCTGCCCAGGGGTTGTAGATAAATTCGAAACAGAGTTACCGCGGCCCTGGGCACTCAGGACAGGGAAGGAACAGGGGTGGGTTTTAGTAAGTAAGAGTCTGACACGCCCTCCCGCTCCACCCAGAGCGGGAGATGACATTGGATGATTTCCTACCAACAAAAAAAAAAAGTGTGTTAACAAGAAAAACAGTATTTTTTCTTTTCAAACAAAACAAAATGAGATAACTTTTACCTGAGGAATAAAAACGGCAGCTTGGCAGCTTTTGCATAGGAAATTTATGCCACACAGATAAAGGTACTTACCTATGTTATTATGTTCTTCGGTTAAAAATTATCTGACTATTGAAAAATCAGCCCTAAAATATAACTCGAAGAAATTTCGAAATAAAAGCTTGTCTAATATAATATGAGAAATATTTGTTATTCTTGACTAGCTTCTGCCAGCAGCTACACTCGCGTGGAATTAGTACTTCCTCCATTATAAATTATAACATATTATAATTATGCTATTACAGACTAGCATAGGGATTGGCCCGAGAAAGGAGAGGCCTATGCTCAGCAGTGGGCGAAGTCGGGCTGTGGATGATGATGTTATTCCAGACTTGTAATCTATCTCTTTTTTGGGTTCCGAAAGTCCGAATAAAAAAACGGAACCCTTATTAGATCACTCGTCTGTCTGTCCGTCTGTTACAGCCAATTTGCTCCGAATCTGCTGGACCGATACAGTCGCAATTTGGTACACATATGAATATCTGTGACCCAAACACGAACGTGTCATCATTCTCCTGCCCTCATCCCAATTTATTTGGGGTTGGCGCAAAATGTATTTTTCTTCCATACTCCCCTATTAGTCGTCATCTCTGTAGTCACCCCCTTTTTACCCATATCCTATTTCACACAGTCCAACCATCGTTTTTTTGGCCTTCCTCTACTGTTATAGCCATCCAAACACAAACGTGTACCTATATAAATTTGTAATATGGGGGTCAGTTTTGGGGTGAAAATCGGAAAATTAAAAACCAAAGTTTTTCAAACTGTGTCGTGCGACATATCAAATGAAAAGGACATTGTGAGGGTCTCGAATATTTTATTTTTCATAATTTTAAAATATATAATTTTGAAGTTATTTAAGAAAATAGATGAAAAATTACCATTTCCCCCCCTCCTCCATTATCCCCGAAACCACTGAGCCTAAAATTTTGAAAAAAATACGGAATGTAGTTCTTTACTTATAGATTACAGGAAAACCTATAAAGTGGAGGCAGTTTAAAAAAACCTGAGAAAAAATATGATTTGTTCGGAACGCTTTGCGCGCAAGTACGACTCGCTCTTGGCCGGTTTTTTTTAACCGACTTCAAAAAAAGGAGGAGGTTCTCAATTCGACTGTATTTTTTTTTTTTTTTTTTTTTTTATGTGTGTTACCTCATAACTTCCTACTACGTGAACCGATTTTGAAGATTTTTTTTTTATTTGAAAGCTGTTGCTTCACATTTGGTCCCATTTTAATTTGGTGAAGATCTGATGAAGGACTTCGCAGATACACAATGGAACTCTTCAATAAATGATAGCAAACCTTCCAGAATTGCTGCAATCGCATGTCTGTATATTGTTTTCACCACTTCATAACATTACATCACGCTGATGCGCGCTGAAGGTATACAGATTTGTACAATTCACCCTGATACACCCTAATTTCACCAACTACGTTCAAATTCCCTATTTTTTGGGCTATCAATTCGGGCATAACTTTACTATTAAGTTAGTTTTAGAATGGGGTAAAACAACTAAAAAGTGAAAAATAAAAAACTTTTTACAAAAAAAAATACAACCGACTTCCATAAATAATACTAAAAAATGCAAAATAACTTTAATTTCGGAAGTCGGTGTCAAATAACGAAGAAACCAGACTTGAAACACCGACTTCCGAAATTAAAGTTATTTTGCATTTTTTAGTATTATTTATGGAAGTCGGTTGTATTTTTTTTTGTAAAAAGTTTTCTATTATATATCCTGCTCATCACAGCAATCTGTCATGGACATTTGGCTGCTCCTTTGTTCGAATTTCTTTTGCATTTGGTCTTTGTAGCAGTGAGGAATGGTCCATTGACCAGTCTCACTCATTCTGCTGAGAATCTTTTTATTAAACTTGGAACACTGTTCCTAGTTTTGTGTATACAATACTTCCCGACCCCGATAAATCAGCAGCCAGTGAGTTGACTAAAAATCTATCCAAATAATCTAACTCGCTGCCAAATTTTATTCAGATCCGTTCAGCTATTCTGACGATATTGTGTGACAAACATGCATCCATCCATCCATCCAAAATTTCGCATTTATATTATTAATAGGATAGTAGGATGAAGCCGCTCTTGACCTCGATCTCGCCTAGTGGTACACGATGGATAAGGTCTACGATAGAGTGAGTCAACCCAGAACACGCCTGTTAACTCTTACTGGAAGGGCTGACGGGTCCTACATTTTCCACAAGTCTAAGTTGTAGAAACAAAGTACTTAATGTAATTTTTTTTAGGTCAAAGCGGCATGGGCTATGGGTGCTCCCCCATTCATATACCCAAAGGAAGCTGGATTGCCGCTTGGAGGACCATATGCTAACAAATACATCATGCTTGAAGTTCATTACAATAATCCGGAAATGAAGTCAGGTATACAGTCACCCTTCCGTAGTCCCTGGGTTCCGTAGTCCTAGACAAGGATATGGCAAGGAACCCTTATAGTTTCGGTGGGTCCGTCTGTCCGTCCGAGTCAGTCATAGCGTAGAGACTGTTAGTACTAGAAAGCAAATTTTTTTTTTATAGGTCTTTCAAAATCAGGGGTTGTATAGACTATTTTTTAACCGACTTCAAAAAAAGGAGGAGGTTCTCAATTCGACTGTATTTTTTTTTTTTTTTTTATGTGTGTTACCTCATAACTTCTTACTACGTGAACCGATTTTGAAGATTTTTTTTTTATTTGAAAGCTGTTGCTTCACATTTGGTCCCATTTTAATTTGGTGAAGATCTGATGAAGAACTTCGGAGATACACAATGGGACTCTTCAATAAATGATAGCAGACCTTCCAGAATTGCTGCAATCGCATGTCTGTATATTGTTTTCACCACTTCACAACATTACATCACGCTGATGCACTCTGAAGGGGTATACAGATTTGTACAGTCCACCCTGATACACCCTAATTTCACCAACTACGTTCAAATTCCCTATTTTTGGGGCTATCAATTCGGGCATAACTTTACTATTAATTAAGTTTTAGAATGGGGTAAAACAACTAAAAAGTGAAAAATAAAAAACTTTTTACAAAAAAAATACAACCGACTTCCATAAATAATACTAAAAAATGCAAAATAACTTTAATTTCGGAAGTCGGTGTCAAATAACGAAGAAACCAAACTAGAAACACCGACTGCCGAAATTAAAGTTATTTTGCATTTTTTAGTATTATTTATGGAAGTCGGTTGTATTTTTTTTGTAAAAAGTTTTTTTTAGATTCAGCGATTCGTTTGCGAAATATTAAACTTTAAAGTGATTTTTTTTTCAAGTTGAGCGAGAGTTTTTTTAACTTGGCCTTTAAATTCGGACTAATATGGTATGCTCTGCTTTGTTTCCAGATTGGGTAGACAGCTCAGGTATAATCCTCCACGTTACGGGACAAAAACGTAAGTTCGATGCCGCTATTATGGAACTGGGTTTGGAATACACGGACAAAATGGCCATCCCTGGCAGGCAGAAGGCTTTCCCGTTGACAGCTTACTGCATCCCTCAGTGTACTGGCGTGGTATGTTAATATGTGTTCAATGGTTGATGTTAACTAATCCTGGGGGTCTTTATGTCAAGGAATAGAATAGAATAGAATAAAATTTAAGAACAGAATAGAATAAAATTTATGGGTGAATAGATTACTTATAAGTAAGTGTGGTCAAACGCGTGCCTATAAATAGAATAAAATGGTAACGAATCTTGAGAGTAAGGTTTGACCAAATAAGTAAAACTTCTTTATGCACGCTTGACTTGGGGAGTAAAAGGCTTGGGGAGGGTTGGGCTGGTGAATGCGTGACGAGAGCGTTACAAAAAGTGTGATCGGGCGAGGCGAACGGAAGAGATGGAGCTAAAGAAGTTGTACTTCAGTCGTGTGGTCTAAGGCACACTCGTTTTTTTTTAAACACTCTTTTGAGACCTCATTTTATCTTTCTTATCTTCCCAGCGAACCATTTCATTTGATATCCTAATGCATAAAAATAACTGGTCCGTCATATTGGATTTAGAATGACGTCACTCAGCTAACCATGCATTTTCATGAAAACTAAAAATGTACTTATATAAAATTTCAGCTCAATCGGAAACCGGGAAGTGGGTCAAATTTAACTTCTGACATTTTTGTACATTTTCGTTAGTTAAAAGTGAAGCTAGTCAAAGCGTGTTAAAAATGGTATACTTAGATGACGCTCTACAAAGATGAACTTAGCTGGGTACACGTTCGGCTTTGTAAAGCCTCATCTCTGTCACACATAGGTACGTGAGTAACAGCCTAATCTCTTTCTGAAGCTCGCTCGGGTGCTCGGTGAAATCTATTGACAGCGTCTTGTGCTTTAGATCTTCCATGAAATAAATAAAACGTTCGCTCTATTAAACTGTAGGGTCTCCCCTCGGACGGTATCGTAGTGTTTGGCAGTCAGCTGCACACGCACTTGACCGGCGTGGCGGTCTGGACGAGGCACTCCAGGCAAGGCGTGGAACTACCCTACCTCAACAAAGACCTGCACTACTCCACGCATTTCCAGGAGATCAGGATCTTGCATCGACCTGTTAAAGTTCTACCGGTAAGTGACTATACGATATTCGATTTGAGGGCGTAACTTTAAAAACACATGACAATTTTGAATCGTGTCAGACCACAGGTATAGGTATATCTAAAGTTAGACACTACACTAACGTTGTTATTACTGCCGCGACAACTCGCGGCTCGGCGGACAGAGCTCCGGCAGGATCTCATGGTGACATGGAGAGAGCGACTGTCGCAACCCAGCGCTGGGCACGCCACCATCGAGGCGGTAGTGCCCCTCTTTGAGGAGTGGCTGGAGAGGCGCCATGGCGCCCTCACCTTCCGCCTGACGCAGGTGCTCACCGGACATGGCTGTTTCGGGAAGTACCTGTGTCGTATCAAGGCGGAGGTGACCCCTGCGTGTTTCCACTGCGAGGATCGCCCAGTGGACACGGTGGAGCATACGGTGGAGGTTTGCCCCGCCTGGGCAGAACACCGCCGTGTCCTCGTGGATGCGATAGGCGGCAGCGACCTCTCGCGCCGTGCCCTGGTTCAGGCCATGGTACGGAGCGAGAGGGAATGGGGGGCCGTCTCCTCCTTCTGCGAAGCAGTAATGCTCGCGAAGAGGGAGGTGGCACACGTTAGGGAGACTCAACGGAGTCAGAGTCGCCCTAGCGCCCTCAGCAGCAGCCGTCGCAGGAGACGCCAGGGGCTGCGAGACGATCTCCGGCCACCGTAGACCCGGGCCTGCGGATGGCGAGTAGCGGGTAACTCGCCGTCCGATCAGCACCAGGCCCGAGAGTCGACGGTGCGTAGTGTTCCACGCGCGCCTCAAAGAGTTGTCAGCAAAGGACGGGGCCTGCCACGGCCAGTGCCTGCCCGGGGGTGGAGGATAAATTCGAAAGAGTTACCTCGCCCCCGGGCGCGTAGGGCAGGGAGGAACAGGGGTGGGTTTTAGTCAGTAAGAGTCTGACACGCCCTTCCGCTCCACCCCAGAGCGGAAAGAGTCATAAGATGATTTACCACCCCCCAAAAAAAAAAAAAAACGTTGTTATTACTAGTCTGTTATTCTAAAGTGCACAAAATACACAGGTTTAAAGGATAGTTTCATAATACCTTTTAGTACTAACGTATCTTTGAGATCGTCCAACGTATACGCTGCGCAAACGCAACGCTAACTCTGCGTCAAATCGACTACCCAACGCCATACCAGAGTCAATGTAACGTCAACAGACGCCAGATACCCGGGCCTGCGGACGGCGAGTAATGGGTAGCTCGCCGTCCGATCAGCATTAGGCCCGAGAGTCGACGGCGCGTAGTGTTCCACGCGCGCCTCAAAGAGTTGTCAGCAATCATGACGGGGTCCGCCATGGCCGATGCCTGCCCAGGGGTTCTGGATAAATTCGAAACAGAGTTATCGCGCCCCTGGGCACTCAGGGCAGGGAAGGAACTGGGGTGGGTTTTAGTTGATGTATAAAAACATTGTTTCTATATTAAGTGAAGCAGCTAATGTTAACAGAATCTCTAGAGACGTTATAAGAAAAAAAGGCATAAAAGGCTGGAACAAGCATGTCAAAGAGTTTCACATTGAGGCAAGGTTTAAGTATAAATTATGGCCGTGGTATGGTCGACCAAATAGTGGGCCTATTTATGAGGATATGATATTAAGTCGTAAGGTCTTTAAATCAAAATTGAAATGGGTATTTAAAAATCAAGAAAAAAATTGGTTGCCTGTAAAGTCGGTATACGGGCGAAAGTTTTACGTGACAACGACTTTGAGTGGTAAAATAATTTTAATGTGAATATTCATTCGTATAGTAGGAAGAAGGATGAAATAATAGTAACAATTTAAAACATTTATTTATACAAAGAATTATATTTAAAACATTAATTTATACAAAGAATCTCGCACTGAATTTCATATTAACAAAATTTTTTTTACCTTTACACATACATACGTATTTATATACAAATACTCTCTCTCGCTCTGTCTCTCTCGCTCTTAGGCGGGCTAACTGTGCTCGAGTGGAAGGGACGCGTGCCTTTCACTTTTTATGTCTGTCTCTCTCGCTCTTAGGCGGGCTAACCATGCCCGAGTGGAAGGGACGCGTGCCTCTCACTCGCTCTCATTGTGAGCGCATAACGTGAGCGGAGCGTAACGCAGTTTCTTGAAGTGTCACCCGGCAAACCAATTTATAAGACGTTGTCACGTCAAAAATAGTAATGGATATTTTGGCCTCGCTTCATTCTAAGAAATGTTTTTCATCTTTCTGGAAAAGCACTAAAAAGCTTAATGTTTCTCCAAGCTTACCAGTTAGCGTGGATGGTAGGAGTGACCACACGGAGATAGCTAATATCTTTAGAGAACAATTTATAGTGAGCTCACCTCTTGACTCTGAGGTGAGAGTGAACGATGCTGAGACCTGTCAATCAGGAGCACCCCTTCGGTTTACGTGTAAAGAAAGCAAAACAGTAATTAAATGTATGAAGCGTGGGAAATCTCCTGGTCATGATGGACTCAGTATCGAGCATCTTCAGAATGCTGGTTTCCACTTGCCAAGAGTATTGAATATGTTTTTTAATCTGTGTATAGGGCATTCCTACCTACCACAGGAGATGCTGGATTGTAAAGAATCGGACAGGAGACATAGCAGACAAAGGTAATTATAGGCCAATCTCACTGGCAACTGTGATAGCCAAAGTGTTTGACAGTGTGCTTGACACGCACCTCAGTAGATACACAAAATTACACGACACACAGTTTGGTTTTCTGGGTTATCTACGGAGAGTGCAATAGAGTCAAATACTGTACGGACAGAAAAACACCAGTGCATGCTTGTTTCCTGGACCTTTCCAAAGCCTTCGACATGGTTTCTTATAACGTCTTATGGGAGAAGCTTCGGGAAGCGGCAGTGCCTGCTGCAGTGGTGTCAACATTATCTTTCTGGTATGACAATCAGAGGAACTTTGTCAAATGGTCCAATGCCTTGTCCGACCCGTATAAACTCAAATATGGTGTTAGGCAGGGAGGTATTACGTCCCCGAGACTTTTTAATATTTATATTAACAACTTGCTTGTTGAGCTCAGCAGTACACATGTCGGATGCCTTAAAGACGCAGTTAGTTTAAATAACCTAAGCTACGCAGATGATATGGTGCTGCTGAGCCCCACAATCGGTGGACTAAGGCACTTGCTCGCTATTTGTGAAGGATACGCTAAGCAGCATGCTAAAATAGCTAAAATATAATCCTATAAAGAGCGAGTGTTGGTATTTAGAGGTAGAAATAAAAGTCCCTCAAACGTCCCCCCCGTAGAACTGGATGGTTCACTTTTGCAGAGGGTAACACAATTTAAATATTTAGGCCATATTGTTACGGAGAATCTTAAAGATGACTCAGATATGGAAAGGGAGCGCAGAGCGATGGCTGTGAGAGGAAACATGCTGGCTCGCAGGTTTGCTGGTTGTACAGTACCAGATAAAATAACACTTTTTAAGGCGTTTTGTCAATCATTTTACACCAGCAGCCTGTGGGCTAATCATACCCAAAAAACAGACAACACCCTTCGTATTCAATGCAACAATGCCTTCAGGGTGTTGTTGAGGCTTCCTCCTTACTGTAGTGCGTCACAGATGTTTGCTGACGCGCACACTGATGATTATTTCGCGATCATGCGCAAGAAAGTGGCGTCAATAATACGCAGAGTGAGAGGGAGCAACAATAGCATTCTGAAGGTATTTTCTGAAAGGTTGGAAGGGCCTGCAATGGATAGGTTTATCAAACTACATGTCAGACATGGGGCTTGATAAACCTTCCTGTAATTGTATACTTTGTTTTTTTTATGTTTTTATTAATATTGTATTTGTGTTCCTAATTTGTTAATACTAACATAGTTTTTAAGCAATCCTGTAATACTAACACGCTATGGGCCTACGATGCCTGCCAATAAAAGATTTTTATTTTTTTTATTTATTTATTTATTTTAGTCAGTAAGAGTCTGACACGCCCTCCCGCTCCACCCAGAGCGGGAGATGTCATTGGATGATTTCCCATCCCATAAAAAAAAAACTCGCCAGTTACAAAAACATCCTTAGCCAAAATCGGTGATTTAAACTAAGCTTTCTCTCCAGGGCGACTATTTAGAAACGACCTGTATCTATAACACGGAAGATAAAGACAATGCTACGATCGGCGGCCATGCCATCACAGACGAGATGTGCGTCAACTACATGCACTACTACCCCGCCACGCAACTTGAAGTGTGCAAGAGTGCAGTGTCCAATGCGGCGCTTGAGAGTTACTTCAAGTTTGAGAAGCGGTAAGTTATATAACACATTAACATTACATACATCACAGACGAGATGTGCGTCAACTACATGCACTACTACCCCGCCCCGCAACTTGAAGTGTGCAAGAGTGCAGTGTCCAATGCGGCGCTTGAGAGTTACTTCAAGTTTGAGAAGCGGTAAGTTATATAACACATTAACATTACATACATCACAGACGAGATGTGCGTCAACTACATGCACTACTATCCTGCCCCGCAACTTGAAGTGTGCAAGAGTGCAGTGTCCAATGCGGCGCTTGAGAGTTACTTCAAGTTTGAGAAGCGGTAAGTTATATAACACATTAACATTACATACATCACAGACGAGATGTGCGTCAACTACATGCACTACTATCCTGCCCCGCAACTTGAAGTGTGCAAGAGTGCAGTGTCCAATGCGGCGCTTGAGAGTTACTTCAAGTTTGAGAAGCGGTAAGTTATATAACACATTAACATTAAATACATCACAGACGAGATGAGCGTCAACTACATGCACTACTACCCCGCCACGCAACTTGAAGTATTCAAGAGCGCAGTGTCTAATGCGGCGCTTGAGAGTTACTTCAAGTTTGAGAAGCGGCAAGCAGAAGATAACAGTAGTACCTACCTACAGGGCCGATAATATAGGATTTGCAAATTCTTCATTAGTCATGAAGAGCGGTGTATCTATTTCTGAAAACGCTCAGTTTTCCCTGATTTAACAATAAGTGTTTTGTCATGTTTAATTCTTTCTTTTCCCATTTCAGTTGGGACAACATGTCGATCTCATACAAGGCGGCACCTCGAGCAAACTACCTGGCTATAAAGCCGTGGACGCATCTGCGCGCCAACTCGCTGCATGCTCTCTACACCGAGTCTCCTATGTCGATGCAGTGCAACAAGTCTGATGGCAGTCGATTCCAGGTGGGTATCGGTGGAAATTACAGTCGGAGTATAGTTTGGATGTTCGCGACGCTCCTGTACGGTCCTGTAAGCATGGGATAAAACAGACCTATGCCCAGCAGTGGGCGAAGTCGGCCTGTCGATGATGATGTTACCGAAAGACGTCAACTGCTAGACCTTAGCCTCTCCAAAGTATTGCCACAAAGATCGTTCATGCACTGCCCGCATGCAGCAGGTCCTCGCGATAGTTACTAGATCGTTGGTTCACCTTGTGGGCGGCAACTTTAGGCCTTCGTTAGTAGTTGTAGAAGAAAGTCTATTATGCTGCTAATGGTTCAAGCTTATTATGCGCTGATATGTTGCTAATATAAAACAATCATACCAATCAAGGTGACTTCGAATGTTGTCACCTTAATAATCGTGTTTGTGTGGGCTCAATTTGTTTTGTTCTGAAATATTTTCTTTTTCAGGGAGACTGGGAAGGGATACCTATACCGAAGATCAAGTTGCCTCTGCCTGCGGAAAAAAGAGTTTGTCCTGACACGATTATAGAAAAATAGAAGCTACATTTCCCACTTACTTAAAATGTTAAGATAATATGCGAGAAAGCTAGACGTATGTAAGCACTATTATACAGCTGTAAGCTACATATATGTGGGCGTCCAAGCAAAAAGGGTCCTGTTCACGGCATTTAGTTTCCGAGATATTATATTATACGCAGTTTTGTAAAGTTGAGTGAAAAAATTGCATTTTGCGATTTTAATTTATTATTAATTTAATGCTCAATTATCTACAAGTTCCTATTATAGTAAATTTGATTTTTTAAGATGTTTATAAACACCAGTTTTTTTTAGTGCTTTTTCTCAAATCAAGCTTTTTCAGAGACTTCTTAAGTCTGAATAAAAAAAATGTGCCAGTTTTTTGAATATTTTTTTAATCCTTATTATCAATTGACTATTCTAGATAGGTACCGAATCTAGTCTTAATTCAATACCCCACTACTGGATCATTTTTGCTAGGACGCCCTCATGTGTTCTATAAACTGCTTCTAGCGTGATATTTATCATGATTAAATTTTTAATAAAGTCATAGTTATTAAGTACTTGTTGTGATAAAAAGTTTTAACTTAATTTGTAGTACCTACATATTTAAAATATTAAATTAATGAGTTGCCATAGGGTTGACAGTCTACTATCAAACCTATGGATAAGAATTGTAAATTTAATTAAATGAGTGACATTACGCAATAAAAACATGCCAATGTACAGTAGATGTTTTAATAAATGAAATACTCAGTAACTCGACTGTGTTTATTACCTATTTACCCTACCCAAATCCAGCAAACTGGTGCATAGAATGTCGAAACGAAGCAGTATCGAAGTCATTTGTTGGATAATGTTACAACGGTAGACGTGCTAGCTCGAGAGTAGATCCTAAAGACAAATCAGCCATTTTAATAAGTATTCAGAAATCTCTTTTATTGAGAATATCGTACTAAAACGACTAAAGAAATCTTTAACCGAATAATGTGCATGAAAAGGGGCAGCAGAGACAAATTGGCATCTTAAATTGCACACAAATTATGTACGACTGATAGCTTGAGGCTAGTACAGAACGTCCCGTATTATTATTATACTCTTTGTACCTATCCCTTTTTGCATGCCCAATTGTAGCATTTAAATATGGAACAGAATCCTAAAGCGACGGCGTGATAACCCGAGGAATCAAGTTCTTAGTAGGCTAGCACGTTGTTGCTTACAAATTAAAAAACTGTGGTAGATAATATGAATCAATTTCCAAACGGAAGGTTTAGCGAGTTTTTGAACGAAATACTTTTATTTGACGTTTTGTCTTGACGTTTCACACAAGCAACGGAGACTCACTCACTGACATTTTGTTTTTCTTCCCTTCTTGCGAAGTTCTTCTTGTTTATAATTTATTTCAGGGAAAACAATTTGTGTACTGTAACCATGTCCAATGATTACGGATTTAATAGTGATGATTCTCCCAATAAAACAAATTCGCATCTACAGTTGCCGAGCCCAATAATTACGCGGCGGAATCGAACAGCTTCGACGTAAGTTATTGGTGTCGCTAACTATTACTAATTAGATAATTTACGATATAATATTGATTATCATCGAAACTGTTCGAACGGAATGAAATTCTGTTTTATTTCAGGTCAGAAAGGGCTCTAGGAAATCCGATAGAAAGTGGTAAAATTAAATCTTTTTGCCGAGCGAAGGGTCATGGTTTTGTTACGCCAGAAAGAGGCGGCGAAGATATATTTGTACACATCTCTGAGTGAGTAGACTTTAACTTTCATATTATGTATACGTACTTAAACATGTAGATTATTACATTGTACAGGTAAATATTTTTTTATAAAAGTTTGAATACCTGTTAACCTTGATGAATAAAAAAAGTTCGCAAGTATTCACAAATTTACGATTCCACGAAGTAAATATTATTTAATTTTATATTTCATCAAACATTCCACCATTAACGAAAAATAAGGTTTCCCAAGACGTTTGTTTACAGACATGACGAATGTAGATAATTAAAAAACTCATCTAACAAAAAAAATTGGCTCAGGAAACACAAACAACTTCCGTGCAGTATGTGAGCGTAAATAAATTAACTCATCCATTGTTATGTACCTGTTACACAAGCTTTGTTCTAATTTGAAGCTGATAACAGATATATTTATACATTTTTAGACTGTTTGCGTTAACACATTTTGGAGGTCAAAATGTGGGTGTTCTTTGTTTGCCTTTGTTGTTGACATATCTTCCTAGATGTAGAATAATTAACGTTCAGCACACAAAAAAAGACACAGCATTATTCGCTTAGACTTCATATTTGAAATCATGATATAGTCTTTTTACACATATTATCATACCTATAACAATTTGCCTATAAGAATTTGTTTTTAGTGACACATGTGCATACAATTGCTACTCCCGGAATTGAATAAACAAAAGGAGCATTTTTTACAGAATAATATGTAAGAATTTTTGCCTTTTTGAATATAATGGCAATGTGTACATAATAACAGTTTTGCAATATGGAATATGCATGTTATTTTTTTTATTTAATGCTGTAAATTACAGTACTATACACTCAAGAAAATAAATTCAAGCCAAAAAAATTACTGTTGTAGTCCGTGACTATCTATGCTGTACTGTGACATCACTTACCTCGATACGCCTTGTTTACATCTTATTTCTTGTCCTTATATGAATATATTTTACTAATTGTATATGCTTTAGTCAAGCAGAAATTGCAATTGCAATATTATAATAAAATTGTATTAAAATTTAAAGTACTTTTTACGAATAACTGTTTCTTTAACTCATTTATTTTTTCGTCACTACCAGCATTATTGAGAACAATACGTTTTGACTTTGTTTAGTTTCATCAAAAACATGAAACATAAAATAATTAATTGTAAGTGATGAATTAAAAAATCAAACAAGTGCACCACATTGTTTCTTTGGTCCAATACAATGTATATTTAAAAAATAAAAAGTTTCGAATTACTTGCATATTCCCTATTAGTATGTACATATTTGTGAAATAATTAGAAAGTCTTTTTTATTGATTTCTACTTTCTTTTAGATAGGTAGATGAAATACTCTTTTGTCTTTATCATAACAAATTACAGTAAGAGTTAATAGGGTATAAATGTAACAATGAGCAGAATTATGAAAGCAGCAAGCTTGCTTTAAAAAAAATCCCTCTTTATGTGCAATTGCATCTTTAAAGATATCTTATTTGACATTTCACAGTATTGAAGGCGAGTATGTTCCACTACCAGGCGATGAAGTAATATACCGACTCTGTCCAATCCCTCCCAAGTTTGAAAAGACCCAAGCAGTCCATGTCCGCATTGTGCACCTGACTCCTGAGAAGCATCTGAAGTGGGACGAGCCCCCACTGTGTTGATCCCTCTGCCACTCTCACCTCACCGTCTTAATTATATATCATTTGCAAGGTCCCCTTGCTCCCCAAATCTCTCTTTAGTGTCATACCTTGCCCATCTTTCACCATTTAAATGTGTATTATGCCAGTTGTATTTACTTTCTAGTATTGTATTACTACTTATACATATTTATAGGTATTGTGCCGTATTTAGTAACTGTCAACCAGAATCAAATGCAACATTGTCAATTGTACATGTCATCTCAATCAATATATTGACTCAACGGAAAGAACAAATTCTACTGCTCATTTATTTTATACTCAAAAAACCAAAGTTGTTACACTCGCGTTTGTAAATTGATTGCAAATTGAATTCAATATTTAATTATAGTGAGAAGCCAACTTGTGGTGCTAAATTTTCGAGGGTTTTACCATCGTCTTAAGATTTTGATAACAGATGTATTTCACACAGTGAATGGAAACTGGCTTCTTGCACCAAGAGTTAAGCTTTACAGTTGTATGATAGTGATAATGATTGCATCATCGAAATAATTGGCCTAATTTTAAAGTCATGTGTTTTCTGTACTTAATCATGCATCAACTATATTATATTAATGATAGCATGTAATATTGCACAAATACGAAGTGCTGGTGGTTAGTGATGTGTGCGATCTGTTTAAGGAGTGTTATGTTGATCACGTTGTTGGCAAATGCATAATAATCTCATTTTTATTATTCCTTTTTCTTTAATTATTTGTATTTATATTGTATTTAAGTGCAAAAATAATCGCAAGTTATGAACTAGCATTCCATTTCCCAGTAGTTATGCTGAATTCTGTAAGAACACTAGTAATTGTACAATTAAATAATATTCTATTTTGATATTTCTAATGTCCCAAGCCTGTTCACAGGATTATTTTGTTGAACTATGTAATCAACGCGTCGCCATGCTTTTTGTATTTAGTTTCTAGCAGTATTAAGTAATACAGCGAATATATGGAATATGTGTAAGCTATCAGTTTGTTTTATTCCGTCCCTAATTCAATTTCACCTGGTTGAATGACACCATGACAGATGTGCCGCTATCGCCGGTCGCTAAGCTCACCATAATCTGATAACAATTGCTTGTCGATTTTTTCGTAAATGTACGCACTTCAGTTGAATAGGTACGATAAAAGTCTAATAATATTCTTTATCAGAAGAAGGCGCCACACCTACTTCTTATCGCGCTCGTAATGAATCCTCCACGTTTGTTAACATCCAGCAGAGCAGTGGATCTAAGATAAACATTGATATAATTGACTAGATCTTAGTTATTGATTTGACCTTCCTCGTATTAGTCGCTGCGTCAGGTAATTTATTCTCGGCAGGGGTTAAACACGTTTGTCGAATTTTTTTTTGTCGGGGTTAACAACCTTTAAAATCGAATTATATTTAAACTGGTTTTAAATAAAACTGAATCTTTTGTTTCACATGTATATATTTTATTAGTAAATGTAAAACATAGGGAATAAATAATACAAATGATCCGTGCAGGCGATTATCCGATCGAATCTATTCAATAATATATTTATATAAATCAATTAGGTACACTTAGAACGTAAAGACTAACATTATCGATATTCTAGGGGCTTCATACTGTGATCACACGCTTATTGAGCTAAACTACACAAAAATTGTATTGGAATGTGCATGACACGCTCGGCTACTCGTACAAATAATGCGCATGTCATAACACATTGTGTATAAACTAACATAATTAGTAATTATAAAATATCTATACATAAAGGTACATAGACAATTCACAATTTCTTACCTTAGTCTCTTCGCTTAAAGCTTATAGTCTCGTGATCATGCGGACTCCTTCGTGGGGATCAGACCAGTTTAAAGGCGTGTCGGGCCTGACGCATGCCTCAGTCGGTTACTAAAGACACTAAGGTTTACATGCATACATTTACTAGTCCTACGACCTACCATTTCTACGAACTTTGGCCGAACTGGTTGTCGATCTTAATAATTGATTTTTATCGTACAAAGTGAATGACTAAAATCAGTCTAATGTTAGCCGTACTGTAATCTCAGTTCGTCACAGTTACAAGCCATGGTTAATCGGCATTGCGACTCGGTTACACTTAGAATGAACGGGCTTCTGCTCTCCTTTGTTTGCGGATCTTTATACCGTGTTTATAACGTTAATTACATCTACTACGTATTCATATGATGCTACTGGTATTTCTAAGCGGACAGTTAACATTTAGAATGAATTTCAAATCTAACATTTAGTTTTTAGTTGGCTAATAAGCGCCTAGTTGAATTATTAATCGAATTACAATACTATATAGTTATTCAGTATAGACTGTAAAGTTATTTTTGGTCATCCCTAAGGAAGACGTTTTCTCTCGTCTGTGTGACAGTAAAAAATTCGTTGTATAGGTAATAATAAAGAATAAAAATGCGAGTACAAAAATGTCTTCAATAAAATATTAAATTCCTGGAACTGATCAAAAGCTTACTAAAATGTGTAGCAATCGTAGCAGGTGGTGGTTACTTTCAATATATTTTGTTATTTCTTAGTCGTTCAATCTTTGCCGTTTTCCACGTTTCCATTCTGAAACAAAACAAGTGTATAGATGACAGAATATGAGGCGATTACAGTTTGGGACTTTTTTGAATTGCATAAGTGTGCTTCCACCAGGGATGTGCTAGGTAACTAGACGGTGTGAGGATGCGTAACGGCGCTGTAAAAATATGAGACTCCATCAAAGCTGTGCGAGGAGCTTGCGCGGTGCGAGGATAAGTAGACGCTGTGAAACGGTATGTGATGCGAGGACGCGTAGTTATTTCTCGCCCGCATCCCTCTCATACATCTCTAGCTTTTTTGTATGTAAAAAACCTATCTCTGCTCGCTAAGCCTGGCTTAGAAAATTTAGTGATCCCATTGGTGGATTAATTCCTCTCACACCGTCTCCCTGCCTCGAACATCTTTGGTGGAAAAGCACCATAAAAGGATGAAACTGTCATATGCAACAATTTTGACATTTCTGTTCCTATCAAACGTCTGAACGATGCCCTGTTTACAACGTCGACTACTCTACTGACCTCTTCCATCTGCGCCAGCTGATAATGTCTCTTGCGCAGCGCGGCGAGGCGAGCGCGCTCTGCGTCCAGCGCTGTCTCCAACTTGAGCGAGCGCACTTTACTCTCCATCTCGAGACGACGAGTGGCTGTCAGCGATAGTGCTGACGTGTCCAGCGCGTCTGTTGGATGAAAATAGATTAAATAATAGAAACAAAATTGTTGCTACTAGTATCTAAAAATTTCTGAAACCTTATATTTGAGTGATTAACCAACCTAATCGATTACTAATTTCGCCGAGAAATACAGGTGTGATATTATGTTATGTGTGTGTCAAGCTGGATAAAATCTGCTCCGTCAGTTTGATCGAAGACCAAAAAGATGTGAACACGAACTCAATAACCATATTGTGTCGTTACATCAACGGCCACATTAGCATTCTTATTAGATCTAAGCAACTCTTGCTTCATATTAGCAAGTTGTTTATTTGATGACGACAGCTTTCTCTCATCCTTCACATTTGTGGTTCTCGTGGATGAGGAAATAAAACTAAGGGTAAACATCTACCTACACCTACCAGCGACTGAGACGTCACACCAATCCACTCGCACGTGGCTTAATTCGAAACTCGAACAAAAGGACTAAGGAGTCCAAACCCTAATCGCCAATCACCTTCTACCTACCTGCTTATAGTCAAAAGACTGATCGCAGGCAAAACATGGAGAAAAAAACTTGAGAGGTGTCAAGGGACACCCGGATGGAACGAAGTTCCTTTCGATTAATTAGTGAAGGAATTGTAATATAATTTTATTTTTTTTTAATTTATAATATTTTTTTTATTATTAACTACGCACACACGCACGCACGTAAGAAGTATACTTCATCATCTCATCTCATCTCATCTCATCGCAGCTCAGCTCAGATCAGCTAAGCTCAGCTCAACTCAACTCTTTAGCAATAACAACAACTATAACAAAAGTAATTGTAATAAAATTTTATTTTTTTTACTATAGCAAAAAAGTGTCGTGACAACTTTTTCGTAAGATTTTTTTCCGTCTAGCCCCCTTTCACAACGCGCGATAAGGAACTTCGTTCCAAAAACGCAGCATATATATGATGTTTAACATTTACGAGTAACATCTCACACCTTGGTAATAAGCAACATTAACATTCTATCCTGAAAAATAAAATAAAAACGTAATTCCGATATCGACTGCGCGCAGACTTATCGTGCGCGCGGTCTAACATCCGACGGCCAACTTTACCATCGCGCGCGCTCATTCGTCAAATCAAATCGCGCGCGCATACCCGGCTTCCTGTTACACACTTCCGTCCCATTTCACGCAACCACTCCCACAGATTGCAGGAAAGCGAGATGAAAGATGTTACACATAAAAAAAAAACTAGTGTGCTTTAGACCACACGACTGAAGTAAAACTTCTTTAGCTTCATCTCTTCCGTTCGCCTCGCCCGATCACACTTTTCGTAACGCTCTCGTCACGCATTCACCAGCTTACTCTCCAAGTCAAGCGTGGTAACAAGGTGTAACAAGGCAGTGTTAAAGCCTTGTTTATTTTTGACTTCTATTCCATAATTACGTTCTTTCCTACATTTTTTAAATTCAAATATTACTTGTTTTCTCTGTCAAGTCTGTTTTTATATTAAAAATCAGTTCTAATTCTGCTGCCGAGCTAGACTAAGCTCCTATCCATCATTGTCATTTTCCTTTTATTCAATAAATGATAGTTACCAGTTTGTAAGACTTACTAGAACAGTGAAGTGCAGCTTTTATAACCAGGCAGTTCCTAGCAATTATACAATTTACGCCTTTACCTAGTCACAGTGTATGGTGTACGTACGATTAATAAGTGCTCCATATAATCAAGCCTACTGTATACAGGGTGTAACAGAAAGGTGTGGTCATATTTTAAGTACTGCATCTGCCCATCGATATGAATAACTGTCTTCAAGAAAACCTGAGAAAATACACAAAAAAAATTTTTTCCTCCCATACAAATATTGATCAGATGATGATAACTTTGTATGGAGAGTCCAATTTTTTTTGGGAATTTTCAGTTTTTTCTCAGAGAAAGTTGTTCATATCCATGGGTAGAACCGGTTCTTAAAATATGACCACACCTTTCCGTTACAGCCTGTTTAATAAAATATACGTCTGAACTCGTCATGTTTATCTTCATCTAACTCTCATCTACGGTCCTCTTACTCTACGGTCTCCTCTGCGTGTCACGACCTCCTCTACGTGTCACCACACCACCAATACTCCGGCCCGCTACGTGACAAAGGCTTGACATACCTTGTTCAAGCACAAGCGCGGAGCCGGCTTTGACAGCAGCGACCAGTGCGCCAGTGGCCGCAGCCACGGACCGGCTGGCCTGCGTGAGGCGCGCCAGGCCGGGCGAGTCGGGCGGCGCGCGAGCCCGCGAGGCCGCCACCAGCTGCGCCGTGCTGCCCGCCACCTCGTGCGCCGCGGCCGACACTCCCTCCACTTGACCCGACGCGCCGACTGCCTCGTCTGCTGATGTCCTGTTACATACATACACTCTTTAATAATCCTGAAATTAATGCTTGAGAAACCTTTTGATTGAAAATAAATTATTTGATTTATTTTCAACTAGCACTACGCCCGCGACACTCACAAATAACGTGGCTTTCTATTGGTAAAAGGATTTTCACAATCGGTTCAGTAGACCCAGAGATTACCTCCTACAACCTTTTTTCTTTTTTTTTGGGGGGGAGGCAAATCACTCGCTCCATGGTTGAGCGGAAGGGCGTGTCAGGCTCTTACTGACTAAAACCCACCCCTGTTCCTTCTTTTATTTATCCTCAACCCCCGGGCAGGCATCGGCCATGACGGGCCCCGTCCTTATTGCTGACAACTCTTTGAGGCGCGTGTGGAACACTACGCGCCGTCGACTCCCGGGCCTGGTGCTGATCGGATGGCGAGCTACCCATTACTCGCCGTCCGCAGGTCCAGGTGGCTTTCCATTGGTAAAGGAATTTTCAAAATCGGTTCAGTAGATCCAGAGATTACCTCCTACAACCTCACAAACTTTACCTCTTTATAATAGAAAAATAAAGAGGAAGTTTATTATTGGTGTTCGTTGCGAAAACAACCCTCAAACCATAGTGCATTTGTTAGTGATAGGGAAAACTATAAATTACTTTAGCCATTAATCATACTCATTAAAAAGTGAGCAAATAACAATTAAAGATTTCTACAGTTTAGAAATAGAATCATCAAATCGTGAAACCTTAAAAACTACGTAATATGTGAAATAACACAAATAACCAAAGTCCTTTTAGAATCCAATGGTCCAATTTGCAGCTGTCTTGAAACATGCGGTTACTAAAACACCAATTAAGTATAATATTAACTGCAAAGATTCTGGATAGGTTTATAAGGTGTAGAGTCACCCCTAATACATTAATACACAACTGTCCTTGTCTTCCATTCGCGTGTACCGGTCATTTACCTAATATTCATTTTATGTTAAAAATAAGTTAAAAACTTTTTATTTATCCTCAATAAGCAAATATACAAAATACCCGTACCCAACATTTTATAAAAACCAAAGCTAAATACAAGAAATACATACACTAGCAACTTAGCAGCAAAAACAACAGCCTTAGCTGCTGAGATAAGCCCGTCGGACCACTGCGGGTTCTTGCGGTACATCTTCTGGCGGGTCTTGGGGTCGCCCAGCTCGTTCTGCAGCTTGCGAGCGTCCTGCACCAGTATCTTGACGGCGCCCATGAGTGTGGTGCAAGCGTCGAGGATCTTGCCGTTCACTTCGAGCTTGACTCCTGAACCACCGGCGCGGGTCGCTGCTAACATGCTCTGTGGGTTTTGTAGAGATGTTAGAAAAATATGACCGTCATGTTGCCACAGTGACTGAGCGACACAATGCTGCGAAGTATGTCGCGGGTTCTATTCCCGCACGGAACAAATATTTGTATGTGAATTTGTATGTTTGTTTGGTCTAGGTCTTTGTAAAAGCACCCACAATATAGGAGAAATTCCAACTGTAGGCGATGTTTTTATAACATTTAAAGAGGAGTCTGTTAGGATCGTAGCTAGGATGCCAGCCTCAAATAAGATTGGGCGAGTCACGTCGGCCGCACGCATGATGACCGCTGGGCAACTCTCCACGCAATGGGTGCCAGAGGATGGACGACGTCACCGAGGCCGGCCCAGGAAGCGGTGGCGAGATGACTTAGACGCGCACCACGAAGGCTGGTTTAAGGTGGTGCAAGAGTGTCTGTAAGGATATGGAGGAGGCCTTTGGCCAGCAGTGCGACACTAAAAATTAAAATAAAAAAAAAAACAAACTGACCTCAATCTGCGACGCAGCCTCTTCAATAGCTCTGTCCATGTCAGCGAGCTCATCATCCACACTCCTGGCTCCACTGTTCAGCCGATCAGCCGCCGCAGCAGCCGTCATCAAGCTTCGCACTCGACTCCTGGCGTCGGAGCAATGCGAGCTAACTACGGAACCACTCTTGATAGACTCAAGGCATTCTTTTGTGGCCGACAACATTGAGCGGCATTCGGCATTTAGTTCTGTAAGGTAAAAGGGAAATTGTAACGACTAAATTATGAGCGAGGTATCTACAGTTTATAATATTTAATTTGGGACAAGCCCGCCACACTATTCCCGACCACTGCAACTCCTGAAAGCTGGAATCAACAGTGTCGACCACCAGAAAACACGAAGCTCGACGAGTCCCGGCGACACAATTAAACTGTCTTGGACTCCGCAACGAAATTAATCAGAAAAGAGCAGCGGAGGAGTAAGAAAAAACATAATTTCCACTCCTTATTAAGTAAGAGACAGAACAAAGCCAGGTCAATAGGCACAAGGGACATTTACAACAAATCGATCTTAAAGACTACGGACCCAGACTTTTTAGCCTCAAACTGACGTCTGGGAGAACCTTTTATCTGAATGGCAATGTAGGTGAGAAATTTCCATCAAAGGCCGACAACTCCACCAATTCTTCCCATAGGTTCGTGAGCAGCTCGCTCTGGCATGGGTGGAAGTGGACCACTGTGTTGCCCAATTTCTCACAGGTCATGGCACTTTCCTTCAAGCTTGTAGCCTCGCCTTTCTGTCAATGTTCTACACCTGATTGCGAATACGAACAATCCGCACATCATATCTCTTTGGCAAACTGAATGCAATATTATGTTGGATAGTATTCAGCCTTCGTCTGGAGTTTTCTATTACACGGACCTTGTGGAAACTAGAACAAATTTTCGTGCGTTCAAGCGTTTTGCCATACCTATTATTGGAATCAAATGTAACAGCTCATAATTAAAGACCTATTAATATTAGTGTTTTAATGTTGCAAATATCCCTTTGTGCCTAATGACCTAGCTTTGTTCTGTCTCCTGCTTGATTAGGAGGGAAGTGGTTTTTCTTACTCCTCCGCTGTTCTTTCTGATTAATTTCGTTGCGGGACCCAAGACAGTTAAATCGTTTCTCTGGGACTCGTCGAGCTTCATTGCCTCGGCGTTTATTCTGGTGGTCGCCACTATTGATTCTGGCTTACAGGAGTTACAGTGGTTTGGGAATAGTGTGGCAGGCTTGTCCCAAAAAAAAAGCAACCTTGAACAATCAGGGTTAAGCCGTATTGTAGGTAAATCTGTGAGACCGGAGCCTCCTTATAGAAAGTTGTCCAATTTGTCTAAACAAAAGTCCTTAAGTAAATAACTGTGTGTAACACGTATTTTAACACACCTTTATTAGGTTCACCTGTAACTAACTAGTTATGTAAACAAATCTTAGAAGTTAAACTTTAATGCGTACCTACATGTTTAGTTTGGATGACGGTGCATGGTTAGCTAAGTGACGTCATTCTAAATCCAATATGGCGGACACCCAAAGATGGCGGACTAGTTATTTTATATGCATTCCCATGATTTGGGTATCAAATGAAAGGGTTTGCTACACTACACGAAAAATAAACTACAGAAAACTATTATACTCACTTTCTGATAGTGCCAAGTCAGTAGACACATTGGAAACATCAGCAACGTACGCGGACAGCTGTGCGGTATTATGCGCCGCGACAATGGCCGATCTCGCCACCGACTCCTCATTCCCTGCCACTTCAGAATGTCTGGCCAGCTCGTCCAACGCCTTAGCCGCTAGTTCAGCAGCCGTGCCGACCGTGTCGCGTGCCTGACCATTCTCAAATGAAGATAGGGCTCCGGTGGCCACCTCGAGTGCTGCCTCTCCAGCACAAGTTACTAGCCGTGATGTCTCTGTATAACCGATAGATAGCTATTAATTTATCATACAAAACTATGTATCAACCCCATACATACATTTTTTGTTCCAATGCTACTTGCACAATAAGGGCTCCATAAAAAAATATTAAGATGTCCTTGAATGAAAAACCTCTTGATAAGAAATTGATGCAGCTAAGCTAGTTAAGAATCTAAAAAACTATTCATCATCTTGGCATTTTTCATGTAACAGAGTATAATACATTAAGGGCCAGCTCACACCGAGACGATGCGTGCAATTTTTAAGATAGCGATAGGTACAATGTGTCTCACTTAATTTACGAATACACCCCGCGGCGGAGCGATGCGTTACGCGGCACAGCCCTAAACAATTACTGGTCTCTTTAAGTATCTTCTGGTCTCGGTGTGAGTTAACCCTAAAAGGCAGTGAAGTTAATAGTTCAACGCAATATTCACAAGCAAAGAAGTTCTATACAAAATTACAATATGAAAATGATACTAACGCAACTCCAACGCCCTCTGCGCCTCTTCCAACTGTCGCTTCACAGCCGTCAAATCAGCTTCAAGCACAGTATTGTGTTGCAACAAGTCCTGTAATTCACACTCCGCATTCAATCTCTTACTCTCCGCGTGGCCTAGCCTAGTTTCCAGTAACTATACCACCATAGGGAAACGTAGATCCGCAAGAAGGTTCCAAGCAAGTCCAAGAGCGCAGTCCGAAAGATTCCATGCACAGCGCGGCAGGTTGCAGAGTTGTAGAGGAAAGAAATAAAACATGCAGTTTAGATATCGGTACATGCTTACAGTACAGGCAGAAAAGTAGCAAACAGTGTACGAGCAAAATACATCACGTGTAAAATCAGCTACTAAAATAACACTAAGTTTCTATTTCCTGTTTGAATCGAAAACGGTTATCATTGAAAAAATAACAATAACTACAAAAGAGAACATAAGACGATGACCGCAACCATAAGATGATTCCAAAACCTGACATAGTGTTAAAAATTCTTACAAGTTCGTGATACTGAGAACTGACACAAAACACAATGATCCACCACCGTATAGACTTAATATATCCATCACCATATAAACTAAAGGTGTTCATGAAACAACGCGGTGTATCAACACACATTTCACTCAACGTCACTGATTTCCTAACCTGTGTCTCGCGTTCTTTCTCTGATATTACAATATCCATTTCTTCCTTCTCTTTCTGTTTTTCTTTTTGTAATTCCTCTAAGTCATCTCTCAGTTTCTGTACATTTGTTTCAGCTTCTGCGATTGTCGCGTCCTTCAGAGCAACTTGTTCAGTAAAAGCAGTTTCTTGATTTTGGAATTTTTCGCTTAACGTTTGGATCTCAGTGTCTTTTTCTTCTTTCAATTGTTCAAATTCTTCGTTCAATTTACTGATTTCGTTTTTCAGCTCAATCGCCAAAGCTTCTTTTTCAGATTTAAGGTCTTCATGGTCTTTCGCCAAGGTATCATGGGCTACCGTCAATTCCAAAATTTTACTTTCTAATACCTATTCAAAGATACAAACAGTTAAAATAGAAAATCTATCTTTAGGACGTCACACAAAACAACATATATTTATTTTATAACACAAACCTCTTTTTCTGAGTTCAGTTCATTTGATACTTTTTCTTTCTCTTGCTCTAATTCTGTTTTCTGTGCAGTAAGTTCGTTAATCTTATCATGTAGTTCTCTTAGTTCTTGATTTTTCAAAGTTAGATTGCTTTCATTCCTGTCAACGATTTTTTCGTGTTCTTCTCTCAATGAATATAGTTCATTGTTACCTATTTCCAATTCTGCCTGTGATTCTTTTAACTCGTCTGCGAGTCTGGCGTTGTCGTCGGTCAGATGAGTGACTTCTACATTCAAAGCAATAACTTGTGCATCTTTCTCAGCCACCATACTTTTGAAATTAGCAATTATTTCGTCCTTACTTTCTGTTACACTTTCTAATTTATTTTTAAGAATCGTAATTTCGGTATTACATTCTTTCAATTGATCTTCGTACGACGCTTTTTGTTCCTGTAATTGAATATTTGTACTGTTTATAGTAGCCTCAAGCGCAAGGATATTTTTAGACAAATGGTCTGTTTCGGATTGCTGCCTTTGACCAAATTCAGATTTCTCTTCGAGCATAGTTTTTAAGTTATCGATTTCGGTATTCTTTTCATCAATCGTCTTTTGAATCTCCTCTTTTAAATCCATCACTTCTTGATTCTTACTATCTGCTAAGTCTTTCAGCTTATTTTCCAATTCGGATATTTCCGTCATCTTTTCTTGTACAGAATTTTCTAACTGGTTTTTCTCGTTTAGCACTTCCTTCAACTGTTTACTAAGTTCATTTCCACCTACTGTTAGTTCAGCTTTTAAAGATTCTGCTGTAACTTGGTACTGAACTAATTCGTCGATTCCTTGTTTAAGTTTAGAAATCTCAGTGACATTTTCAGTGATTTTACTTTCGTAGTTAGTTTTAGTATTCTCCAACTCAAGACGCAACTCTTCAAGTTGGTCTAAACCTTCTTTTATTTTAGATTCTTTTTCACTCAGGCTTTCATCATGCTCTTGAGTTTTGGTCGTCAACTCTTGGCTCAATTTTTGGCATTCAGCGCTAAGCTCGGTTTCGGTACTCGTAAGCTTTTGATGTAAACTATCAATCTCTGATCGTAATTCATTAATGCAGTTATTTAGTTGTGTTACTTCCTAATAAAATCAAGCTAATATAAAATTGGCTGTCGTAATATTGGTTTATTAAATTGGGTCAAACAATAACACGACGGTTAATTTATTGTTACTGAGACATGGGATTTTCATACAGCAAAGCATTAAAGTCTAGCCCTAATTGTTAATAAGCAGGTCTAATTTACATGCTATAACAAGGCTCTATCATGCAGTTACCTTACTAGTAAGCATCTACAGTTCTACACCTCTATAAGAAATAAATGAGTCTGTACAAAATATACAATACTGACCTCTTTTTCCTGTAAATGCTGTTGCTGCAACTCCTCTACCTGTTTGAGCGCAGCTTCTTTTTCTTCTACTACCTTTTTATACTCGTCTCCACTGCTCTCCCGAAGTCCTACTAACTCTTCTTTTACTCTGCTCAGTTCTAGTTCTCTTTCTTCCTTCTCTTGTTTAATCTTTTCAAAGTTTTCTGTGGTTTCTTTTAATTCGTTGGTGATTGTTGTCAGTTTTTCTTCTTGTTCTTTCGTTGCAGTTTTGTGTTCAATTTCTAGAGCTTCCATGGAAGCTTTTACAGTTTCTAACTCGAGTTCTTTTTGTCTGGACTGTTCGAGGTCTGTTCGAAGGCTCAATATTTCGGATTTATATGCTTCAATTTCTTCGCTCGACGAAGCACTTTGTTGTAGTAATTCTACATCTCTAGGGAGTTAAATAGAAGTAAATAATGAGTATGACAGCCAAAAACAACATGTAGTGCGAAGTTAGGTTTTAGTTTTTCCTTAATAAACGAAAACCTCACACCTATATCGAGAGTATTTTTTACAAGATTGATCGGAGTACTGAAAAGTGTTCCTTTTTTCTATTATGATAAAGCCGGTACTCACTTTATCCTATCGTTCAGTTGTTGCTGTAGCGCTACCTTGGCGCTCTCATGTTGCGCGGAGGCCGCCCGCAAGCTAGCTGACAACTTGTCCACCTCGGCTTTCTAAAACGAACATGAACTTATAAGGTAAGGGTCTTTTAGTCAAGAGTGAATAGTTACTTCTAGGCAAGCGTGCCCGTCGACCACAACATCGCTTACTATCGGAGAGATATTGGTCAAACGCGAGCCTATTAATAATAAAAAATAAAGGTGAAACAAGAACTTCCCAAGTATCGCCCGCAACATTACCCTTTTTTTTTTAAATAACTGGCGAGTTAGGGATATTTTACTAATTTACCTCCCATCGAAAAATACAGGCGTGAAATTATAAGCAATATACTAACTACTAGGTAAAAGACAAAGTTTGTCGACTTTTACGCTGTTAAGATTTACGTTCTAAGGATCGGGCGGTGCTTTAAATTCTGGTAATGATAGAAGTTACAAGGTCTTCCAACTCATCAATCACTCAGGTATATGTAACCTGGAAGAAATGAAGTGGTCTTTTTTTACCCAGGTTTTGGTATGCAAGTCACATTGCAGAGCAGCAAATCTGAGCTCGCAACCACCATGAGAAGCCATGGAATGCGGCCAAAGTGGCCGAAATCACATCAATGACAACATCAATAACACAATATCGGTACTAAACTTACCTGTCTAATCAACGCGATGTGTTCTTCTCTCAGCTGCGTATACGCTCCTTTTAACTTTTGGAATTTCTCATCTGTCACTTTGGCTCTCTCTTCGGTTTCGTTGAGTTTTTCTAAAATAAAATAATAATATTATTATCATCAGCCTTTTAATGTCCCCACTGCTGGGGCACAGGCCTCCTCTCTGTGAGAGGGTGTGGGCCGTAATCCACCACGCGGGCACAATGCGGGTTGGTGGATGTCACATGTCTCCGAATTTTTGGTTCTTGGACATGCCGGTTTCCTCACTAAGTGTTTCCTTCACCGTTTTGAGAGCAGTGGTGATGAATTAATTTACACAAAGTAAAGCGCCTCCTGGGTTTGAACTCACGACCTACAACTTGTAAGTCGCGGCTGTTACCACTGGGCCACCACTGCTCCTTAATAATACTATTATCAGAAGTATTTACAACACAAGACGTTAATGGGTAGTACAAACCCAGATTCTATTTATTGTATGAAATCCCTTCAGCATGTTTTATTCCATACAACTCTATCTTTCTTCTCAGAATTCATCATTGATTTTTTTTAAATCACATTATTTACAAATAAATAAAGTAATAAACATAAATCACTTACGTTTAATTTCCGGTGTTTGAACCATTAATATTTCAGCTTTATGTTTTTCTTCTTCTAATTCAACCTGTGAACAGAAATGTGTTGTCAAAATAAAAAAAATCAAAATCATACACACTCACGTGCAGGCCGTAACAATAGCACATCGAGTTTTATAAATGTTCGGGTTTCTAGAACGTCGTCCCTATCACTCATACCTGTCTCTTTCTAAAGTTGGATCAGGATATTTTATGAGCAGAATGTCCCAAAAAAACAAAATTCACGTGCCGACCTCCTCCCAGCAACGCTATAAGCCGAGGAGCTCGGTTTATAGCGTCGCTAAGGGGACCATAGAGATTGCCCGCGAGCGTGTAGTCATTTTTAAGTTTTGTTACTGTGACTGGAGGTTTTGACTTTTATTTAGGCCACCACAGGAATGATCGGCTAAGCAGACAACGTCATAAGTTAACCAAAGCTCATTAAAAATAATTTAATAGTAATTTTTTTTTTAACTAGCTCTTAAAATCATAGACAAAATTTCGTGTCCGTGCTTGACAGTTGAAGAGTTCCTCTATCTTGAGCTAATCCTAAATGTCGATTCAGGTCATGTTTACCATAAAACTGCATTGTCATCGGAACTGAACTACTTAACTTCTAAAATAACTACTCCATTGGATAAGAGGAAGTGGTTCTTTCATATTGCAAGATTTGACCCGAACAAACAAACAATGCAAGTTAAATAAGTTAATAGTTCAAAAAAAAAAATTTAAACTTTTGTACCGGCTTTCTCAATTAAAATGTGTACACACAAAATTTCGTGTGCCTTGCCGGGCTGTTGTGAATTATTGAAGAGTTCCTTTATCTGGAGCTAATCCTGAATGTCGATTCAGGTCATGCTTATCATAAAAATAGATTGTCACCAGAACTAAAGGTGTATGCATAACAACTCAATCGGATATCAACAAATGGTTTGCAAATAACTTACAAACATACACATGAACAGTGCAAGTTAAATAAAAGCTTATAAAAATATAAATAAGAGCTTGTAAAAATATGAATAAGAGCTTGTAAAAATATAAATAAGAGCTTGTAAAAATATAACTTGCTTGTAAAAATATAAATAAGAGCTTGTAAAAATATAAATAAGAGCTTGTAAAAATATAAATAAGAGCTTGTAAAAATATAAATAAGAGCTTGTAAAAATATAAATAAGAGCTTGTAAAAATATAAATAAGAGCTTGTAAAAATATAAATAAGAGCTTGTAAAAATATAAATAAGAGCTTGTAAAAATATAAATAAGAGCTTGTAAAAATATAAATAAGAGCTTGTAAAAATATAAATAAGAGCTTGTAAAAACATAAATAAAAGCTTGTAAAAATATGAATAAGAGCTTGTAAAAATATGAATAAGAGCTTGTAAAAATATAAATAAGAGCTTGTAAAAATATGAATAAGAGCTTGTAAAAATATAAATAAGAGCTTGTAAAAATATAAATAAGAGCTTGTAAAAATATAAATAAGAGCTTGTAAAAATATAAATAAGAGCTTGTAAAAATATAAATAAGAGCTTGTAAAAATATAAATAAGAGCTTGTAAAAATATAAATAAGAGCTTGTAAAAACATAAATAAAAGCTTGTAAAAATATGAATAAGAGCTTGTAAAAATATAAATAAGAGCTTGTAAAAATATAAATAAGAGCTTGTAAAAACATAAATAAAAGCTTGTAAAAATATGAATAAGAGCTTGTAAAAATATGAATAAGAGCTTGTAAAAATATAAATAAGAGCTTGTAAAAATATAAATAAGAGCTTGTAAAAATATAAATAAGAGCTTGTAAAAATATAAATAAGAGCTTGTAAAAATATAAATAAGAGCTTGTAAAAACATAAATAAAAGCTTGTAAAAATATGAATAAGAGCTTGTAAAAATATGAATAAGAGCTTGTAAAAATATAAATAAGAGCTTGTAAAAACATAAATAAAAGCTTGTAAAAATATGAATAAGAGCTTGTAAAAATATGAATAAGAGCTTGTAAAAATATAAATAAGAGCTTGTAAAAATATAAATAAGAGCTTGTAAAAATATAAATAAGAGCTTGTAAAAACATAAATAAAAGCTTGTAAAAATATGAATAAGAGCTTGTAAAAATATAAATAAGAGCTTGTAAAAATATAAATAAGAGCTTGTAAAAATATAAATAAGAGCTTGTAAAAATATGAATAAGAGCTTGTAAAAATATAAATAAGAGCTTGTAAAAACATAAATAAAAGCTTGTAAAAATATGAATAAGAGCTTGTAAAAATATAAATAAGAGCTTGTAAAAATATGAATAAGAGCTTGTAAAAATATAAATAAGAGCTTGTAAAAACATAAATAAAAGCTTGTAAAAATATGAATAAGAGCTTGTAAAAATATGAATAAGAGCTTGTAAAAATATGAATAAGAGCTTGTAAAAATATAAATAAGAGTTTGTAAAAATATAAATAAGAGCTTGTAAAAATATAAATAAGAGCTTGTAAAAATATAAATAAGAGCTTGTAAAAATATAAATAAAAGTTTGTAAAAATATAAATAAGAGCTTGTAAAAATATAAATAAGAGCTTGTAAAAATATAAATAAGAGCTTGTAAAAATATGAATAAGAGCTTGTAAAAATATAAATAAAAGTTTGTAAAAATATAAATAAGAGCTTGTTAAAATATAAATAAGAGCTTGTGAAAAATAGCAGAAGGTTGTGTTACCCTGGCATTATGTAGTTGTGTTTCAATACGAGTACAATGCTCCTTCATAGATCCTATCATTGTGTTCCTCTCTTGAACAAGCTGTGACACTTCGGATCTGTGAGGAAAAAAAATAACTGTTATAACAGGCGATTCGATTTTGTTTAGTTTGACAATGGCAGAGATGGTGTCCTTTCTATTATTCTATTATTTATCAGTCGTCAAAGCTTGTGTAAATTATATCTTATTGGTTCTCTCTCTTAGTGGTCTCAATCAAAAATTGCTAGGCCTGGGTTCATTTTTCTTTCTTTTATTTTTCCTTCTTGCCGACATTAAGCGCAGCATCTCAAGAAAAATTGCAATTTCTCAAAGTCTTACTTCTACAATCTTATTTAAACACGCAGAGTTGTATTCCTGACAATTTAAGAAGTCAGACAGCTATAAAAATATTTGGTGTAGTAATGAGAAAATAAGAATCAACTCTCAGTCTCACTCAGTCATGCGACTAAAAATGTACTGAACACAGGACCTTCCGAGTATTTTTTTTTTTTTTTTTAAGTCTGATGACAAAAAAGTGAAAAATAAAAAACTTTTTTACAAAAAAATAGAACCGACTTCCCAAAAAAGTGCAAATCTCTATTTTCTTGTAAAAAAGTTTTTTATTTTTCACTTTTTAGTTGTGGTTCCCCATTAAACTGTGTTAACAATTCATAAACATACGATAGCAGCAATCGCAGTTGATTTGCTGTCAATTTTTGAAGAGTTCCGTTGTCTGTCTCCGAAACCCATTATCAGATCTTTTTTGAAATTTAAATGGGACCATTTCGGAAGAAACCCCTTTCGAACAAAAAAAGAATTTTGCAAATCCGTCAATATATGACGGAGTTATGCCCGAACATACATAAAAAAAAAAAAAAAAAAAAAAAAAAAAAAAAAAAAAAAAAAAAAAAAATACAAACATCCGAATTGATAACCTCCTCCTTTTTCGAAGTCGGTTAAAAAACATCAGGTTGTACTGACAAGAACGGGGTTTCATAAATCTGGGTATTGATGCGAGCCGCACAGGACCGGTCATTGTGGCGACAATTGAGGGAGGCCTATGGCCAGCAGTGGACGTCTTTCGGCTGTGTGTTACCTCATCCTCTGCAGCTCATTCTGCAAATGGTCGATGAGGCGGTCCCTCTCGATGACGGGGTCGGGCTGCGGAGACTGACTCGCGCGCGCCTCGTAGTCGTCCAGGTTATCTTGCACTGACATCTGTTTACACATACACAAATGTTAAAAATTGTGAAGCTTGTGGCTAAATAATAACAACCGCACTTGTCGTTCTTGTCTGCCAGGGTCGCAGCACTGTTTGTTAGAGTCACCGCGCCCCTCGCACAGGTAACTGAAGGAACGCAGGTGGGTTTTAGTCAGTAAGAGTCTTGTCATGTAGCGGAGAACGGGTGGTGTGTAGTGGTGAAGGAGGGTCGTAGGAGTGATACGCAGAGGACTATCGTAGAGGACGACCGGTAGATGAGGAGTTGGATGAAGATAAACACACGAGTTCAGACGTATATTTTAATATTTACAGTAGGCTTGATTACATTATGGAGCACTTATTAATCGTACGTACACTATACACTGTGATTAGGTACATATTTAAATTGTATTACTGTCAGGAACATGCCTGAAAACTCTTGAAAACTGGTAACTGTCAGTTATTGTAGAGTAGGAAAATGACAATGATAGGATGGAGCTTAGTCTAGCTCGGCAGCAGAATTTGAACTGATTTTTAATATAAAAACAGAGACTTGACAGAGAAAACAAGTAATATTTGAATTTATAATTAAAAAAGGTCGGCAAGAACGTAATTTTGGAATAGAGGTCATAAAATAAACACGGCTTTAACACTGCCTTGTTACAGTCTGACACGCCCTCCCGCTCCACCCAGAGCGAGAGTTGTTATTTGATGATTGCCAAACCAAAAAAAAACGGGTCTTCAAGGTTAAGCAACGTTGCCGAGGTTGGTCTGTGGATGGGTTCATAACAGACGAGACTCTCGATCTTGCCTGCCAGGGTCGCAGGACTGTTTGTAAGAGTCACCGCGACCCTGGCATAGGCAACTGATTGGAACAGGGGTGGGTTTTAGTCAGTAAGTCTGACACGCCCTCCCGCTCCACCCAGTGCGGGAGTTGTTATTCGATAATTGCCAAACCAAAAAAAAACGGGTCTTCAAGGTTAAGCAACGTTGGTGAGGTTGGTCTGTGAATGGGTCCATTAGTGACGAGACTCCTACGAGCTTCGGAAAACACGATAAGCTTTTGGTCTTTGTAGATCGTTGACAGTCGTTACGGGTAGTCAGAAGCCAGGTCAACTGACACCAGTATTGCCAAGGCGGTATCTGTTACCCAGTTACTGGGTTGTGGAGGTCAAATAGGCAGTTGCTCTATGTAAAATATTGGCCTTCAGCTGCATCCAGTTAAGACTGGAAGCCAATCCCAATTTTTTTTTACTCCGCTTCGATATAAATTTGAACGAAAACTTAAAACTTCAGTTTTTTTATATTGTGATATGAACGTCCACGCATTGCGAAGCATGCGATGAGCGCCGTGTGCTGCGCATGCTTCACAATGTCTGTATCTGCCTTAAAGTGACACACACTAGACACATAGACCCGGAACAACCATAGTGTAGGATAAAAATATTTGTTCCGTTTTGGAATCGAATCCGCGCAGTGCAATCGCCAACCACTCCACCACTGCGCTAGCCCTCGACAATATAGTTGAAGTCGGCAAGGCAGGTTGTTTGATATTCAAAATGTCACTGTTATCTCTATCTCGTAAGAATTATCTCTATAAAACATGATGACTCATCAAGCTTCATTAATGATAAGTCATATTAAAGCCTGGGTGATTGATAACGTCATACCAATTTGAACCTTAAGCAAAAGGCTGTAAAGTTCATTTTCACTTCACTACATTATTCGATACTTCTCTCTCTCTCTCTGCCGTCGATCCCTCATGCCTCATGCCTCCACCGGTTTCTGTCCAGCGCGTCTTTTACGACCGTATAGAATTTAGAGGAGGACGAGTCTTTAACTTGATCGGTCCAAATTAGGTAGGAAATGAAGTAAGTTACCTGGCTCATAGTGTCGGAGGTGTCGATGAGAGACGCCACGGAGTCGACTTCGTCTGGAGGGGCCTCTGGTATAGACACCACGGGCGTCACGTATGTGCCGAAGTCAGACTGTAAGCAAATAAAATATACTAATACTATAGTTTATTTAAAAATGTCATTGGTGTCAGGGCAGTGTATGAATTAAAAGATGAGTTTTCTTTCTGGCCGTGTGTATAACTGAAAAGTTTCTAATGATTACACGATTCTCAGGACCGGATCCTTTCAGGACAGGATGTTTGATTATTTCAGGACATTTAGATAGATAGATGATCTCTTTTCTTTTTTGCTTTAAAAAAATCTCATAATTTGAGTCAAAACCGAAAGTTAAGTGTCCGTTTATATCGGTTTAACTGCACAACAGTATATTAAATCTCTAAATAGTGTAAAACAAAGTCCAGCGATTGTCTTGCTTGTGTTTGTTTCCCCGATTACTTCTTCTAAACTTCACAACGGAATTTGATACGGTTTTTTTTTATTTTTGTTGTTGATAGGCACGCGTTTGACCACCATCTCACCTGATGGTAAGCGATGATGTGCTCGAAGATGGAGCACGCTTGCCTAGAAGTAACCTATTCACTCTTGACTTAAAGACTCTCAGGTTGTAGCTAATAGTTGGTTTGTTTTCACTAATACAAAGAGTGATAAACAAGGAAAGATTAAGTATATAATTTGCACCCGTGCGAAGCCGGGGCGTGTCACTAGTGTTATAGTAAAGTAAATCAGTACCTGTTGCAGGAAGTTTGGCGGATTGGAGGGTAGAACTGGCAGTGTGAGGAGGTTCCTGTAGTATTGAAGACTGCTGGCGTGCTTGTAGAACGAGCTCAACTTCTTGAATTGTTGCCGGAATCTGAAATAAATGCATAGTTATTCTCATAACTTAAAAACTTCTTGGGGAGTGTGCAAAAAAAATTCAAGATACTGCATACTCAAATCACATATAGCTTAAACAGCCTTTTTAATGTCTCCACTGTGCGGACATAGGCCTTCTCTTTCGAGAGGGAGTGGGCTGAAATCCACCACGCGAGCCCAGTGCGGATTGTTAGATATCATATGCAAATCACATAAAATCAAATAACTCATTTGCATAATACAGGTAACTAATAGGTACTCAATTAAAGATTTCGGGTTGGAACCCAGGCGGGCAGCCACTCTACATTGTGCAATTTATTGCATCCCCACTGTCCAACATCTCAAAACGTTCTGTGAAGGAAACCAGCTTGTTCCAAATAAAAAAAAACCGAAGATGTAAACATCCATCAACGACGACGACCACGTACTGGACTCGCGAGGTAGAAACAGCCCTTGCAGAACTATGCTTCGTCAGCGGGATCATTTTTTTTTTTAATTCTTTTTTTTTTTGGACTTTTATACTACATGTATATGTCAGTCCGATTAATCTTATTCACTAGTTACCATAATCACAAAGTAGCTTAACTATTTTTTTTTTAGCTTAACTTAAGATGCCAATAGATTAAACAAAAGACAAGCTCCTTCACTGTTAGGTTTTGACAGTAAAGAATTCATGATTCCGACTTGTAATATATCCAGACCTCATTTTTACAATAATTCCTTTCTTTCCGCATGGAACTGAACACATTCCATCAACAAATGGTATAAATCATCCATTACGTCACAAGTATCACAGTTAGGGGAAGGAACCTTCCCCAGTAAAAAGGCAAATTTGTTGGATGGACCGGACATATTGTCCGGTCCTGATTCTGTGCGCTATAATAATTAGTTTCCTACTTAGTCGACTATATGTAGGTACCAAGGTATACGAGAAGGCTGACATTGGATAGTTTTATACCATAAACCCTTTTCCAATGATCTCTGATCAAAATACAGTCAGAGAGATCATTGTTATACATGATAATTTTGTGCTACGCTATGCTATGCTATGTAATGTTATGCTACGCTATGTTCGTACCTCTCGCGATGCCCCGCCAGCGTGTCGGCAGGCAGCGAGGCGTGCAGACGGAACAGCAGGCGCACGTTACAGTCGTAGATCTGCGAGGCGTCCTGTGCGCACGGGATGAGCGCGGCCAGGCGGCACTGCCCGCTCGCTGTCATGGAGTTGGCGCGAGCGTTACCGAGACTGTCGAAGACTACAGCGAACAGAAACAATCAGCCACATTTATAAAACAAAAAAAAAAAACTAACATAAAATCTAATAAAAGTAAAACTATTTTTTTTTTTGTAAATAAAGCCTTATATTTCTGATTGTAATTATATATATTATTGCATAATTTTAGATGAAAAAGAATACTGCGCCGAACCCAATTAAATTCGGAGAAAATGGCAAAAGGATCATGACACATGTGCTTATAAAATAAGTTTATTTAAAAAAAAAGAACATTTTTTTTAAATAAGCTTTTATAGCGGTTATCTCAATTTAATGTGTACACACAAAATATCGTGTCCATGCTGTTAAGCATTGAAGAGTTCCTTTATCTGGAGCTAATCCCGAATGTCGATTCAGGTCATGCTTATCATAAAAATGCATTGTCACCAGAACTAAAGGTGTGTGCAAAATTTCAACTCAATCGGAAACAAACAAATGGTCGAAAAATGGTTTGCAAATTTTAACGAACAACTTACATACGAAAAAAAAGTTTGTATTAATAAAATTATACAAACTACTGGCAATTAGTAGAAATTATTTTTTCATACTAACCTGAAGCTTGCAAGTTGAGGATTTCTTCCATATAGTCGAATAATTCCACACACAGTTGGAAACTGTAACAATAATGCTCTCATGTATTAAAATACTCGAACAAAAAACTATTTACGATTATTGTTTTACTGATATTGTCAGTAGTTTAGTATAAGCAGTATTGGTGTGGCGAGTTGCCGCCACTCTGCAAGTTGGATGGGGTGTGGTATCACGGCGTGTGTGGCTCGCTTTAGCTTGTGAGGCAAGTGAGTGGCCGGCTTTACGCGAGCTATAGACAATTTAAAATGCAGCAATCGACGTCACGTCAGTGTGTGCCTACCGCCGCGAGGCAGAGCGCATCTCACCGCAGACTAAATTAATGTCTTATTAATATCGTCCCCGCAAATACACTAAAATCCCGAGTAATATCCCGTAAACGTTGGGGATCCTCCGGGAATAATAAATAACCCATATTTACCGCGTCCGTTAACTAGCGAACAAGAATAATCAAGAGTGTTGAAGTGAAGAGAACGAGTGGCCACTCGTCAAGTCGACGTGCAACCAGCGAGAACAGCCAGGAAAGTCAGGTAACGCTTGTTCTTGATAGCTTAGAGTAAGGCCACATGCGCCGACTACTGCCAACCACTCCTAACTTGAAGTTATACAGACAAATATAGGCAATTTTGGGCCAGCATTCAATCCAAGTGTCTGGCAGTAACACTGTCCTTAACATCCGCAGAGTCCCACGGCTATTTACACGCTTGGGCAACTCCAAGTATGGTCTGTTTGGGTGGGATCCCAAAAAGAATTGGGTATTTGTTGTTGTGCAATATTATATAGGGTGACTGGTAATTAGTGACCGATACTTAAACACGTGATTGTACTCATGATTATAAACAAATTGCCCAGAAAAAAATTTTTTTCTATAGTTATTCACTTTTATCACAATAAGAAAAATTTGAAATATGCGCGCGCGCGAGGCCAGTGACCGCTGCAATCAGCTGTTAGACGCGGTGTCGTATCGTACAGAGCACGGCTTGCAAGCCCGCTTGGCCGGGCACCACGTGACGTCTTCGGTGTACCTAAGCAGTGTAGGTACCTACATGTTTCGGTTGTTGCTAAATAAAAAAAATATTTTCAAAGACAGCGTGTTTGACTAATACTTTTAAGATGCAACGTATGTCCGCATAACTACAAAATATCTAAGAATGCGCGCGCCGTAACATTAAAAGTAGGCACGATCTATCAGCTGATAGTCTGACCTCGGGAAAGAGCAAATGTACTAGTATTAGCGTCTCACGCTCCCCCGCCGCCCGCACCGCTCCTTTTGCCTCAGTGCTAACAGCTGATCGCGGCGGTCACTGCACTCACGCGCGCGCGAATTTTAAACTGCTGTTATTGTGAAAAAAGTGAATACGTATAAAAAAAAAGTTTCTTTGAGAAAGTTGTTTGTAATTATGAGTACAATCACGTGTTTAATTATCGTTCACTAATTACCAGTCACCCTATACTATACTAAACTATAAATAACACAAAAAAGAAATATTTTTCCAAAATTTGTTATACAATAAAGCAGCAATCAGCATTTCAAATATTGATATTAGGAAGAGGGGGAACGTGCTGGGAACGTCTTGCTATCTCTTTTGTACGCACGTAACCTAAAGGCGGTAACGTCACATTTCAATGTGTGCATCCTTTTTCTGTTACTTGACAGTTTTCCCTTCCACCTGATTTGAAGGGTTTTTAACTTACCCGGGCCTGCGGACGGCGAGTAGTGGGTAACTCGCCGTCCGATCAGCACCAGGCACGAGAGTTGACGGCGCGTAGTGTTCCACGCGCGCCTCACAGAGTTGTCAGCAAAAGACCCCCGTCATGGCCGATGCCTGCCCAGGGGTTGTGGATAAATTCTAAAGTGAGTTACCGCACCCCTGGGCATACAGGACAGGAAAGGAACAGGGGTGGGTATTAGTCAGTAAGAGTCTGACACGCCCTCCCGCTCCACCCTAGAGCGGGAGATTTCATTGGATGATTTCCCACCTCACAAAAACTTTTGAGCGGTTTTGAAAAATTATTTGTATTTGCGATTTTGGAAAAAGTAATTTTTTAATAATTTATAATCAAGAGGGAACAGTTATTTATAGGCAAGCGTGTTCCATCGTCGACTGCATCATCGCTTACCATCAGGTGAGACAGGGGTCAAACGCGAACCTAACAACGGGGTATTTTACTAAGAAAATATAATTAAAAATATTGCACTCGTATTTTTTGCTTTACCAAATCAATAAAAAATGACAAACATAAAACGCATCAAAATTCAGAAGTGTGGACGCGTTACGTCACTTTGGTGCTAAAAAGTGTCGCGCCGCGTGACGTCACGCGACATTTCAACGCACTGTATCGCCCTCATTTTTTGTTTACGTGACAAACGAAAAAACACGTGTCCAATATTTTATGGTTATTTACCTGGAGGACTAATTAGATCTTTTTAGTAAAATACCCCATTAAAAAAAAACTCACTAGTTATTGACATCGTTTTCGGCGATGGCGTCCAACTCTTCGGCAGTCAGCTGCATGTTGCCTGGGAAGCGCGGGTTCCGCGCGTGGAACTTGAGCTTGCATACTAACAGATTGCAGTACAAGTGGACGAGCTTGCCGTAACCTTCGCGTAAGTGTACCTGGAGAAAACAGATTTTTTAAATTCATACATGCATCTATTGCCGCTCTATTGCCAACCTCTGCAACTCCTGAAGGTCGAAATCAAGTGGCGACCACCAGAAAATAGCCGAGTCAATGAAGCTCGATGAAACTAACTCGACTCGACCCGGTGAAACGACTCAACCCGGAGAAACGATTTAACTCCTCCGCTGTTCTTTTCTGATTAATTTCGTTGCGTTGCAGAGAGAAGACAATTTGTTTTATGATTCAGCGAAGGTGTTGGACCAGATAGGAGTTATTAACGGTTTCTTTTTGATATAACAACATAATGACCCTTTAAACGGTCTCAAAAACGCGATTTAAAGATGTAAAAGTCTGTTTAAAAACATTACCCTCCTTCTAGGGTAGTCGGGTAAAAATTAACTTCTTTCGTCTACTATCACTATTTATGTTCATATAATGTACTTAATTTACTGTAAGTATGTTAATTTTGAAATACATAATTTTTAGATCAATGGTACTCCAAATTCCAACATTAGAATGTATCTGTGATACTACCAAGGTTAAATGTATGAACTTTACCATTTACCAAGAACACTTTGTTCAGAAACAATAACACAATGGATTACCAAATACTTCCGAACTGACAAAGTCTGGTGTATTTAGCTTTCTAAGAAACTGTTGCGACAAGTGCAAGGTTATCGACGCTTCGAAAAATTCCTCCTAACCTAACTTTGCCTGGTCCTCAAATTTCTTACCCATAGCTTGCCCAAGTTCTCGATCATGCCAATGTGCCGCTGCGAGTCATCGAGGCAGGCAGGGTGGCCCTCCCGCAGCAGTTTGTGTGTCACGTGGCAGAACTTCCACGCCACGATGCGGTTCTCTTGGAGTGGAAGACGTATGGCCACCATCTGGAGGGTTCAAAAGAGCTTATTACCTAAACTTCAGCGCAATAGTTATCCTAAATTATCTCATTTGGGACACTCTCTCTTCTCAACTGTTAATCCCTCATTGTGATAGGGTCAGCCTCTGTCATTTTCTTTTCCACTTCTCCCTATCCTTGAAATTAATGTTTGTAACATTATGGACATTACGTTGGTGAATTTTCTTTTTATAGGTAAAGGTCAGGTGAAGCAGAAATCATGTTTTTTTTTTAGTATGATCGGATTTTAAAGACCGCAGTAAAAGAGGACCTTACCAAAACCCGAGACAATAAATAACAACTACTAGTATAAATTATTGAAAGAGAAAGGTTTGCCTGGGAAGTATGTTGAGTTGATTCGTGCTATGTACAGACAATCTAGTACCTACGTCCGGTCGGCTGCTGGCAACACCGATGAGTTCAGTGTGGCTGTTGGCTTACATCAAGGGTCGGCTTTAAGTCCTTACCTCTTCCTGTTGCTTATGGACGCTCTTACGTCGGAAATACAGGAAGAGGCACCCTGGTGTATGCTGTTTGCCGACGACATTGTTCTGGTCGGTGAAGATGGACCTGAGATCCAGAGCAGATTGGAGAAATGGCAACAGAAACTGGAGAAAGTTGGCTCGAAAATCAGCAGAACCAAAACTGAATACATGTTCTGCGATTTCGGCGGTCTCTCCAGTTCTGAAGCTGTAGTGCTAGATGGCGCGCTTCTCCCAGTCTGCTTCGATTTTCGGTATCTCGGTTCACTCGTGCAAAGCGATGGCGAAATAGATCGGACTGTTAAGCACAGAATTAACACTGGATGGATGAAACGGCGGCAGGTCACCGGGACTATCTGTGACTCCCGCATTCCCCTAAAACTTAAGGGGAAGATTTATAAAACAATGGTCAGACCTGCTGTCTTGTATGGTTCAGAATGTTGGGCCACAAAAGGGATGAATGAAAAGCAATTGCATGCAACTGAGATGAGAATGCTAAGAGCGATGTGTGGTGTTACGCGCATGGATAGAATTAGGAATGAGTATATAAGAGGAAGTCTGAAAGTGGCACCGCTGACTGAAAAGTTGTGTGGAAATCGGTTGTCGTGGTATGGGCATGTGATGCGGAGGAATGAAGAAAATGTCGTGAGGAAAGTCTTGTGTATGGATGTGGATGGCTATAAGAGTAGGGGAAGGTCAAAGAAACGATGGTTGGACTGTGTGAAAGAGGATATGGGTAAAAAGGGGGTGACTACAGAGATGACGACTAATAGAGGAGTATGGAAGAAAAAGACATGTTGCGCCGACCCCAAATAAATTGGGATAAGGGCAGGAGAATGATGATAGTATAAATTAATAGGATAGAACTATGAGGATAGATTAAAAGGCACCCACTACAATGGAACTGTTTATTTGTACAGAGATGCTGTCATCTGGCTAGCACTAAAACCATCTGGTAGCAACACAATGGACACACGCGACATCGGGTCACGACACACGACATCACGAGTCTAATTCGACTCGTGTTTCACTAAAGGGGAGCATGGTGATCAAACAGTCAGGAAGCTGTTAATGCCCAGAGATAATGCCAGTAGCGACCCGTCACATTAACTGCGATTTATTGTAGAATGCACGTCGGGCTTTCTTCGTCAAGAGGCACTCGAAATATATGTATATATTTGTCGCATTCGATACGTGACTCTCGAGTATTAAGAAGGATAAAGTTAAGATGACTTGTATTTGCTCATCGTTTCAAACTAACAAAACAAGAGCGAGTCAATAGTGATTAACTGGCCCATATTATACAAAAACATAGAACATTCAAAATATCAATGTTTAGCACTAATCTCTCAAGTATTACCTCAAGGCACATTACTTAGTCCCGCTCTACTTTTATTTAAATTACCGATTGTCAAAGGAAATTCATCAAAGCAATAATAAGTTAAGTAAGTAAAGTTATCTTTAGAGATCTCAACTTTCAATAAGTATTGATAATCTGCGTCCATAATTAATATTATGGTGTTTATTAGACCAAAGAAACGGAGGATGGATTGTATGAAGGATGATATGCCAAGAAAGGGGTGATTACTTTAATGACGACTAACAGAGAAGTGTGGAAGAAGAAGACATGTAGCGGCGACCTCAAATAAATTGGGCTATGGACAAGATAATTATAATTTGTATATTTATTAGAAAAGGGCAAGAGAAAGATGGTTATTTGAATATTCGTTCTAAGAAATTCTTATGCTTACCCAGTATGTGATGGCGCTCTGTTCCTTGAAAGTGCCGATGAGTGTGCTGCGGACATGTTTCTCTTTTACCGGTGTCTCGATAGCGTTGATTGCTTTCTGTATGGCTAGCGTCTGTAAAATAAATTAGATGTTTTAGCAAAAGTAAAGTAACTAATATTCACAATAACTATATTTTTTTATGAAAATGAGCCTGCTGTGCCTCACTGCGAGGCAAAGGTCTCCGTTGCAACTTTTTTTCTTGTTGTTCTACAATCTAAAGCCGTGGTAGACGACGAACATGAATATAATGATAGCTATATTTCTGGTACCAACGTTCTGTATTTAGAGTCATAAACTGATTCCAGGAATCACCCAGCAGAAAAGCAACACAATTGATTGATTAATACATAATTTCTTATTACCAGGCGATAAGATAACGCCATTACATCGTGGTGTAGAAAGCCAGGTGATGGAAATAAAGGGGTCAAACTGTTATGTGCTCTAAAGTCGTAATGTCAAACGTTTTACAGTAAACAATAAAAATTCCCAACATGCAATGCAAATGCACTGTATTGTTCTACAGGTCCAATGACCTGGTTTTATTACGTGTTTAGAGTTAACCTAAATAAAGCACATCGGTCTCTTAAACACAGTGTTGTACTTAGTAACTACACACTCGTAGGTAGGTACTTATCTTAAGGTAATAGCTAAACGAATGGAAAAAAAGAAACAAAAGAACAGACCATTTTAATCAATAGTTGGAATAACTAATCAATAAATTAGGTAAAACTGAAACAAAAGAAATATCAAGATAAAACTAACTTTTAGTCAGCTAGAATGTAAACGGACAAAGGAATACAAGCTAGCAATATTATTATCTTTTAAACTTCCGAATTTATGGAATGTAATGACAAAAACGTTCACAAATGATTTGCTACAAACAAGCGAATTCGTATGCAATGACGATGGGTGCTCGGTGCTTGCGTCATCAGCATTACTAATATGGCTGCATGTTATTCCAATGACAACCATACTTCGGAGAACATTGGGAAAATCACAACACAACCCGATTAGAGAAATCATAATATTCCCATCCTCAATGGATGAATGGATATTACAAATTGTAATTAATGAAGAGTTGCAATAAAAATTGATTACTATGACTTCAACAAAACTGTAGGTTTGAATGATGAATTAATCGTGTAAGATGATATCGATGACTATATTAATTTGTACATATTATACAACCACATTAAGTATCATTAAAATCGCCAAAACGACTGGTGTACTAAAATATTGTAAGAATGTTTATGCAGTGCTAGTAGATTTTGAACGACAAACAAAGAAAGGAAGCATGTTTATTTGCACTTACAGATGATACACACAATTTAGGAATGAGTATGAAGAACCTTAATTTAAAAAAAAAAACAATAACATTAAGTGCCTTAGGGCTTCGCCAGATAAGTACAGTTCAGCGGAAAACAACGCAGAAAGAAACGATGCCAGATTGCAAGGCCATACCTACCATTCAGAAAGCAAAACGAACCATTGGTTCTTTAGAAGAGCAAAAAGACCTTGAAGAAGTTGCAATTTTGCAAACAACATAGAGTAAATAAATGTATCTATTTTAAATAGGCAAAAAAAGCAATCAATTTTGTTAGAATTGCAACTCATTCATTTACAATTTATCCATGAATAAGACACAGAACAGTAAGCCGGATAATGAACTTCCCAAACTACAAGCACTGTTCAAAGTTCCAATCAGCCATTTAGTTTCCCAATGAAAACTGCCAAAGCAAACTAGAACCAAGGAAATGAGATTTTTCAGTCAGATACCAAGTTACGCTTTCATCTGTAACTTGTAAATGGTATCATTCAATTACTTGAGTAGAAATTTGAAATTAAAAGCGGCATTATGCAAAGCATTGAATACCTCCAGGTTGTAGCTATCAGGAAACAGACTCCGGCAGGGAATTCCACTCCTTAGCACAGTGAATGTGTTCCCAAAAGGTTTTTTGCGTGTGGGTGGGATGTCCACCAAGTACCGGTGGCGCATCGCCATACGTCTAGTGGTCCGATGATGGAACGGGCTTGGCGGAATTAAATTATGCATATTTATAATATTGTGAACAAAAGTTATCAAAGTTGAGTCACGGTGAGACAGATGCCTAACCTTTTCGGCATCTTATCTATGAATCATTTAGGAAATCGTTTTTATCACTAAATAATCGATATGTTTAGCTAAAAATTCGTCACGTGAACATTATAATCATAATATAAATAACTAAATATTTACTACATGTAGTAAGCAAATCAGCCAATCGGAACTGCAGTTCAGAGTTATACGCACTTTACTTATAAATGCTGATTTCCTTATAACTACTGGTACGTGGATAAGGTACTCATGACATATCATTATACTTATTTATAGCAGCTTTGCATAATTGAGCTCTGCATAGTAATGTTACTTATGTTCTCAAAGGACATAAATCAAGGCCAAAGAATGTTAATGATTGTATTAATTCACTGGTGACCCGCCCGAGCTTCGCACGTTATACACATAAACCTTTCTCATGAATCACTCTGTCTATTGGCGAAAACCGCATGAAAATCCTTTCAGTAGTTTTAGAGTTTATCGCGCACAAACAGACAGACAGACGCGGCGGGCGGCTTGTTTTATAAAGGTTGTAATGTTTTGCATCTACTAAGTATAAGTTTGCCTACTCCATTCAGATGCGAATGTGCAAGTATTGCAGACTCTCTTCTATTTTAACCAGTGATTCAGTGAATCTAATTCTGGTCCCGCGACGATTTACTTTTCTTTTTGTTCTAAAGACTTTAGCGCAACTTTAGAAGCTAGAAACTGTTCACAAGAATAGCCCTACTCATTGAATCTACTCGACATAAAGAGAATCCACGTGGCGGGAATTATATCCTCAAAATATACGATATACATTTATTTCTTAAAAACTTTCAAACCGTCTGCTTCACAAACTTCTGTAATCTTGAACATGTCCTTTACACCCAAATACGATCGACATTTATAGCAACACAAACAAACACTCCAACTTTGATATCGACTCCGATGTTTGTGTGTAAACAAGAACTAGTGTGTAAGAGCTGCTACTGAACACATGTTGCCGCGGTGACTGCTCGATATTTTTAGACTGTATATACGAGTGCGTTGAGAGAACCCACAAAAGTGGCGGTATTTAGAAGGAAATAGGTGTACTATAAAACGCTTTAAAGTCTAATCTTGACAAACTAATCACATTTTAGGCATATGTTAAACATGTGCATCTGATACCATAACTTCGGTGCAAACTCATTGAAGAACTTCATCAACATAACACTGAGTAAAACAGGACAGGAGATCATGAGATTATATTCCCAGAACAGAAGAAAGAATATCACTATCAAGCTAAACCTTGAGCTAAAGACTATACAAACAAAGAACTTGACCTAAACGCAACTTCCGAAAGAGATAAAGACTCCCTATCTGAATTAAAAGGCCTAATCGAGACTTGTGGGCTCGTGCCTTTTCTGTAGCGAACTAGTGACTCATATCTGGACGTAGGGTACACTGACCGGTGAAACGGACAAAGTTATAGTGACTGATTAAAATTATTGCAGATAAACATTCATCGCTGTCATACGAAATTAGAATTGGAGAAGATTTAGACTGCAGGAGTTTCTTCATTTTGTCGCGGGATTGTTCGAAAGAGTACCTGCAACACAAAGGGCAAATGAAGCAACACGGGTGTGAAGAGTCTGATACTCCAGCTCCAGCCAAAGCGGAAGAAGTCATCTGATGGTTTCACAACCTCAAAAAAAAGGAGTTTCCTCATTTGGCTGATAGCATTCTTCTTCGAACGTTGGAATTAGATACTTGATTGTAGCTCAACCTTTATTCAGGCTTAGGCCAATGGCTGTTTTACATCTATGACTGGATGCTAGACTGAATTGAAAGTCAAGAAGGATTTACAAGTTGGACATAAATACTGCATCATTATAGTGGAGGAGCCCAATAGGAGATTTGGTATTTACTCGAGCGCGACAGATGAACGTAGAGGAGATACCTTGCATTCTGTTGAGTACCTCCACCATTTAAAAGCATACATATAGGACCGTCTGTCTAGAGCAGCCCATCAGATTAGTAAAAAAAAATCTATCGTCAGAAATACTGAAGCGCGTCAGATTAAGATAAGGTGGGTTAAATACTAGCTTTTTTTTTGGGGGGGGGAGGGCCGGGGGTTTTGGAAGTCGTCATACACTGGCAAAAATAAAACGTCGTAACTCTCGAGGAAGGGTTTTTTTTTTGAACGAATGAAATATAATCTTTCGATATCCACATGCCGAAGTAATTAAAATCGTCTATGAAGATTAGAGCGTGCAGCTGGAATAAAGCTTATTACAAAATGTATGGCAATGGCAATGCCTGCGCTCCCTGCGTAAATAATATATAAAAAACTGACACGCTCGAGTATTTCATTAAAGCGTTTTCTTTTTTTTGTATTTTCAAAATTTCGCTACGAGCGTCTTTTGAATAGGAGCATATTTAGGGCTAACTTAACATCCCCTCTCTAAATATGCGAGAAGCTCGAAAAAAAAATTTTTTTTTTTCTATTTTCTACCCTTCTACCAACTCAACTCGGCAGATGAACATACCTTTGATATCAGAGATACGAAGTAGCATCTAAACTACATATCAATATCTGACACGCTTAAGTATTTCCATTTAAATAAATTGTATTTTTTTTATTTTTGAAAATCTGTAGAAGCTTTCTCCACCACTGAAAGAGGAAACTTAATATAACTTTTTATTCTTCCTATCGTCTAATCTACAAAACCCAATAGGTTCCCATAACGCTCAAGTAAATTCCCGTTTAGTATCATGGGCTCCCCTTTTTTTATAAATAAACAGCGCAAATCATGTATTTATTTATGGAACTACAAGGAACAGAGATAGTCACAATCATTCATAACGATAATTAATAAATGAAATCATCGCAGCACGTGTTGGATGAATTAAAACTACTTAGTTACAACTGCTGTGGTACAATCTTCATTGAATGTTATATTAATTTGTATTGTTTGCAGCAGTTTTATTAACAGGGGCAAATTAATAACGTTTCGATTGGACGTTATTGGTGTTCTTTACGTTACTTTATAATAGAATAGCTTGTGCCAGCAGATTTGCCCGTATGAAAGTCAAAAAATATCCTAGGGGAACATATCCCCGGGATAAAAAGTGGTGCCCATGTGCTATTCCAGACTATAATCATTTCTGTGCTAAATTTCATCTAGATCCGTTTTGGCGTGATTGGGTAACAAAAATCCATCCATCCAAAGTTTCGCATATTACTAGCGGCCCGCCCCAGCTTTGCTCGTCTATTGGTCACTCAATCACTCCGTCTATTGATGAAAACCGCGTGAAAATCCGTTCGTACTTTTTGAGTTTATCGCGTACAGACACGGCGGGGGACTTTGTTTTATAGTATGTAGTAAAGAAGACAGGAAGTAGGATTTGTAGTATACAGCGATAGCTTGTGTTCCTCTGAAATAATTTATTCGTACTACGGTTATGGTCTATTAACAATGGTATTGTGTGCGCGAATTTACTACAAATATATAAAACTTTCACATCTTATAAGTCTGAAACACACCCACTTCATTTAATAGAACTACTTTTGAATTCCCTAACATAGAGCAGTAGAAACAAAATTAGCCGGGCTTTCCCCACAATCATGATAGTTCTTCGTTACTTTCGAACAAAAATAACTGAGCCAACATTCAAGGCATCATTCCCACGCAATGACAAAAAAGGGGGTTTTCACGATCGGATATCGCAAAAATATTTGGATGTGTAAACGTCTTGTTTGCTTCCGAAAATAAACAAGGAAAATAGTGTGTTTGTACGGCGAGATAATCTTGGGTTTACTAGAATCGATCTCGACTGAATATTAGTCAGTTTGATAAAACGATTTGTTCAGAAGTCAGAACTACAAGAGGAAAATGATACCGATACTTTGGTTTTAATTAATATTAAGGTATAAATTATTAATACACAAGTGACATACAGAGATATCTGGCGATTTATTGTTGATATTTTCGTTTAAGCCATAGTGACAAACAATAGTAGATTAATTTCCTCATCAATGCATATTTGTGGGCGTCCGAGCAAAAAGGGTCCAGTAGTGGGGTATTAAGTTAAGACTTCTGTATCTAGAATAGTCAATTGATAATACGGATTAAACAAATATTCAAAAACTGTCATATTTTTTTTCTATCAGACATTTGAAGTTGAAAAAGCATTTTTCTCAAATTAATTTTCTTTCAAATAACTTTTCTCTTAAAATTTGTGGTACTTATAAACATCATATAAAGTCATTCACTATATGAACTTGTAGATAATTGAGCATTAATTAATAATCAATTAAAATCGGGAATGCCACTTTTTCACCCAACTTCACAAAACTGCGTATATCTCGGAAACTCAGTGCCGCATAGACGGACTGCTTGGAGCAGTCAGAGCCGACAGCTTCAGTTTCATTACAAAATTGACGATGCATGGACGACCGCTCAAGCAAGTCATTTGTTTTCGTAGCTAAAAATGTACTGACTGGTCCAAGCAGTCTATCTATGGAGGCCCCGACCAAACGAGTCCCCGAGTAATTGAGTCAAGACCAACGGTTGGTCTTGACTGCTTTAAAGCAGTCCGTCTATGGACGGCCTTCGAGGAATTTACAAAATAGGTATTTGAAGAAACGTGGGCAGGCTTGAGGGAGCACCCTCAAGCCAGCTCCCGTAGAGTGCGATAGGGACAGCTGCAACTCAGACCGATTTTATCACAACATTTTTGTCGAGATCGACGTTTCGTATCCCCTTTATTTCTCTTCGAAAACTAATAAAAAAAAAGAGTATGTCTAGGTCCCTATAAATGTTTTTTGTTAAAACGTTTCTAATTTGTCTGGTAGTCTTCTAAGAACGGCGGTAAAAGTAGGGCCATTTTTTGTCATTTTTGGAGGGTCATATTTTCTTTACTTATTAGTTGCTGAAAAAAGAAAATGACAGGGAGGTGTCTACAGGTGACCTTGACTTTATGAAAAAAAAACGTTTGCTCTAGAGGCATTATTCAGGAAACAAAGGGGAATACATTTGTATGGAGAATCGCAGCCCCTGTTCCCTCTTAATGCCGAGAACTGGACCCTTTTTGCTTGGACGCCCACATATAAACGTTAGATAAGGTCGTTATGGTCAGAGAAGCTTTTTCCCAACTAACGTTTTTCAGCTAAATCGAGAGGCACGAAGCAAGAAGATAGTTTTATATTTACTACCGGTCCGTGGCATAAGAAAGACATTTTTCGTCGTTTTGCAAAGCAAGTCGTGACTGCCGGCACTCACTTCTGTTAGAACTACGAGAATACCTTCCCCTTACAAATCCTTTGTAGAGGAATTAAACGAGTTTTTATCGCACGTTCCGTTTTGTGGAACGAAACGGAACAATGGTAGAATAAATCGATGATGCGTGATAACAGGTGCATTGTTAAGTGGCAACAATATAGAAATGTGAGACTATACCATGTGTTAAACTCGGACATGTTACCAGTTAGTTAGACTCGAACTGTCCATAAATGTCTATAATGTATTCCTACTTCATTCGTACTTTTCTTCGTCGTTTCGATGATTCCAAAATTAAATCTCTTTTGACCAAAATTTAGACGCATCGACAGCGTTACCACCTTCAAAGGTCTTTCAAAGTGCAAGTGTTGTTGCACAGAGGGTATGACAAGAGGTGAGGCATTGTTTGGGACGTAGTTCCACAAACGCACTGTGGTTTATTGGAGTACCCCATCTAAGTTGTGCTTGAAGTGGCCCACCTGGCTTCGTCGATTTAGAGATTTCTAGGTGGGCCACGGCAGTTGGTGGTCCGCGGGAACCTTTTCTGCAGGCTACATAGCCGGTTGGAGAGGGGATGTCTGAGGAACCACAATTTTTTCTTTACTTCGCTATTCCTGTTGTCATTTATTGGTTTTGTCGACGTCAAAACGCTATTCCGACTCTTCAATCTGCCTCTTGATTTCGCCACATTGTATAACACGTGTCGTTTCGTACTCCATTGATATAAGTCTTCATACCATTCATACGTAGTTTTAAGAATCAATAACAAGATATGGCATAGAGTCATTTTTTGCCGGAAGGGATATGGGATTGCTCCCAAAACGGAAACCTTATAGAAATTTCACTAGACGTTTCTAGTTTATACATTTTATAAAATAACGTGAATGTACACTCACCAGATGATAGAAGCGCTTGTCGTTCGGGTTGGCCATAGCGTGTTACTGGTTAGTGATCAGCGGAGGCTGAGTCAGCTGCATGCATTAGTAAAGTGCCGAGCGATGGCGCTGAAATGAAGACGCGCCACGCTCGGTTAGTACTGTTAGTGAACGTGACAATCTTATCAATAATTTAATGGTTATATACAATGTGGAGACGACAACACACCAATAAATGAAAACACTGGCAATACTCATCATTATGAACAACTTTTACTATGGGGCTTTGGTCGTAAGCGGAACAGGGTGTAAAGTACCGCAAACCTCCATTGAAAAGGGAGGATCCTCCGAACAGACGAGTCAACACTCGTCTGCTTGGAGTTCGAAATCAACCACTGGGCAGACACAACTGTCTGCCCAAGTGTTGATTTCGGACTGTTATACACAATTATGTTCAAATTGTGCGGAGAACTCTGCTTGCGCAATACAGGATTTGTGTGTTTAGTTCGTATGTGGCGTCATAGATGTCGCTACAGGACCAATCTTGAAATTAGGAAAACATAATCAACTGCCCCATACATGTTTATATTTGAATTATAGGTATTATAACTCGACAAAATGTGTTGAACCGCTGATTTCTTTTTTCGCTATTTCAGGGTTGATACCATAGTAAAAAATGTTCGTATTGAGGAGTATTGCTAGTGTTTAATTTTTTTTTTTTTTTTTAAACGTTGCCCCACACTAGGAATGATTCCTGTATCGTGGGTGCGTTCACAAACATGTAAATTCACATACACAAGACACCCAGACCCGGAACAACTATCTGCAGGTCATACAAATATTTGTTCCGTGCGGGGATCGAACCCGTGGCACGCAGTGCAGCAGCCGAACGCTCAACCACTGCGCCAACCGTGCCGTCATATCATTAATTGTTGTATTGTCGTCTCTACATTGTAGTGGGTAACTTAAGCTGCATATGTGTGCAGTATGAAGGGGTTGAAGGCAACAGTTTGGTGAATCTCCTGGCGTTTCGCAGAAAATAATGATGGAGTGTTGTCGACAATGACGAATCGCGGGAAATTCACTAGTACTACTAGGCAATGAATACTAGTGTACTTTATTACTAGTTAATTAAAGTTAAATTTTAAAGATTCACCCAGTTGTTGGCAGCACAAACCTTGCCTACACACTATTTACAAAATGCTGCATTTGGTGTGATCCAGCAAACATCTTCATCAAGTGACAATCATGCAAAAAACGCGTACACTTATCTTCGTGATGTGGCGTCACAGTTTTCATTTAACATTCCTAGACTTGGAACTAATTACCAATCACTCACGAGGTACGTTCCATAAATGTATGCGCTTTTACGGTAAAAGTGAGTATAATAAACAGTTACTATTAACATGATAATATTAGATATCAATTTGAACATTCAAGCCTGTACATGAAATTCGATCATTGGTTACAAAACGACAATTATTATAAACAGGTCGCAAATGACGTTCTTGCACCAAGCGTTCATGCAGGTGTGAACTGAGAGTATATTGCAAAAAATCACCAGTCCAGTGGATCGGAACACCTTACCTGCAACAAACAAAAAATGTATAAGAATTGGTGCGTTGCAAGAACTTAATGAATGCAAGAAACCGGTGCGACGGCTTCAAAGTTAAAATATTTGCCGAAAAATATACAGCGAATATTGAGGCATACTTTATCTATAATATGTATGTATTTAGAAATATATAAGTATGTTTATCAGTTGTCTAGTGCCCATAACACAAGCTCTGCTTAGCTTGGGACTAGATGGCGTTGTGTGATAGTTGTGGAATATTATTATTAAAAAAAAAAAAAAAAATACTGTGATACTGGCATACAGGATACAGGACGTAACAGAAATGCGTGGTAATTTAAAATACTGTTCCTGCGCATGAAAATGAACAACTTTCTTCTAGGAAGTCATAGAAAATACCCCAAAAAAAAAAACCGGCCAAGTATAAAAATGGCAAAAAAAAAACACGTTTTTTGTATGGGAGCCAGCCCCTTAAATATTTATTTTATTCTGTTTTTTAGTATTTGTTGTTATCTATGCGGCAACAGAAATACATCACCTGTGAAAATTTGAACTGTCTAACTATCACGGTTCATGAGATACAGCCTGGTGACAGTCGGAAGGACAGACAGACGGACGGACAGCGGAGTCTTAATAATAGGGTCCCGTTTTACCCTTTGGGTACGGAACCCTAAAAATTTAAATTTCCATACAAAGTTATCATCAGCTGATCAAAATTAGTATTTTTTTTTCGGAATTGACAATGACTTTCTTGAAATAAGTTGTTCATTTGTATGAGCAGAAGCAGTACTTGTTTAAAATTGAATATGACCCCGCATTACCGTTACACCCTGTATAAACTCGCAACTTGGCTTTAGACAGGTGGCATGATCCCAGGCTCAAAATCAGGTGTTCTGTTACATGTAAAGTGGTTTGAAGTGTGTTAACATCTTAGGCATGTGGCCCACCTGTTACAACTTGGACGCTTGTAACACTACTCTCAGAATCTCTACTGGTTTACGTCATTAACGAAAAGGTATATCTTTCTTAGAAGTTCAAATCCGTTTCATAACAAGACCCTAGAAACCCTTTTAATTTAGGTTTTCTATTCTAGTTAATCAGGCTTCATTTGACTGAAGCTTCCGCTTTAAAAAAATTCACTACTGCCGTGTTTAAGGTGAATGCTCCAGGGTAGCCCGCAAAATTCAAATTTTCTTACATCATGATTTGATGTTTCTGGTTATTTTTTTCATGATTTCATAGTAATACTTACATTTGGAATCAATTCTAACTGAGAGAGTTGTATTGATGATATTGATTTAATGATTATAATTTTAAAAATTCATACTTGCTACATCCGCGAATAAAATTTTCACTTAGATACAACCTGACACTAACCTGCAAATTCTAAAAAACATAAGAAAATTTGAATTTCGCGGGCTACCTTGGAGCTTTCACCTTAAATGTATTTCCTGGCATGGAAGCCAAACTTATATGATCCCATAACTATCTTTTAAAACAACATTATAACACTCATCAAGATCAAAATGTTAGAAACTAGCCACCCGCCCCGGCTCCACACGGGTACTAATTATACACATAAACCTCACTCATTTATCGCTCTATATCGATTTAGGATGAATTCGCGGAGAAACACAGATGCGGAAAGCGACTTTGATATATACTATGTAGAGATTTGCTTAGCTAATCGTCACCGAACGTGAGGTACCAATCATTTTGGTCTCAGCTTATTTTTTCGTCACAGGATTATTACTAGTTATAAACTTATAACTAAGTACACATACTCTGAGTATATTTGTACCAAAATAGCGGTAAAATCAATAAATGGGCGTCACTTAGTACCAAGATAAGCCAGGTAAGGCTTCTGTTGGCACACTTTCATATTCTGTTTTGGGAGATTAGGCGCCGTTCGCTGTCAAATGGAGTTAAATTAGTAAGTGTGCTCGCTGAATACGGGTTGGCTTCATTTGAACGGATGAATGTATTTAGATAGGATTAGGAAGCTCTCGGTATTTCTAATAATAATAGCAGCCCCGATAAACCTGATCTCAATGTGCGAGTTCTTGTTTTGATGATCAATTTACCTTGTCTCTTCAAGTTTGGAGAAGCTTACTAGACAAGGTATTTACGAGATGTACGTACGATGTCGCTTACCATCAGGTAAGATAGTTATACATATAGTTATATCCCATGCCGATTTTTGCTACTGTGACTGGTTTCTGTGCGACTATGGGTTGCGATCATGTGCTCTGATATGGCTAATATAACCTATCTTGGCGGTGAAGGTGCGTGCACAGTGCGGACACGTTAAAACACCACTGTCGCAATGGTATTGGATGTTGGAGGGCGCTTTATCTCTCGCCTGGTGTCAAGATCTGTTTTCCGCTAGTCTTCAAAAGTATAGCCGTTTCGTTTTATCAAACCTCTCCAACCAGGTCTATCCTTTGCCATCTCCTCCCAGCGAGAGGGGTCTATATTAAATCTCTTCATATGTCTTTTTTGCACGTAATTATATCTGAGGAATTGGCCGCCTTGTTTTGGTTTGCCATCCTTGAGATGAAGAAGATGCGCTTAGCCACCCTCTCGTCAGGCATCCTTGCAACGTGTCCAGACCAGCGCAGCTGACGACGCATTAGATAGGCTTCAATACCGCATACATTAGCTCTTAGTAGAACATCCGTGTTCCTAACACGGTCGGCCCATTTGATGTTCAAAATAACGCGGAGGCACTTTAGATGGAATCGGTCTAATGCGCGTATGTGTCTTTTGTACACGCACCACGTCTCAGAGGAGTTGTACGTTCGGCATGACGACAGCCATGTATACGTTGACCTTGGTAATTTAAGGTCGTATGAACGGAATACCTTTTCCCGGAGTCTGCCAAATACTGCTGAAACGTCACCAATTCTGCTGTTAATTTCCAGGTCCAGGTCATCTTTACTAGTTAATGTACTACCCAAGTATTTGAATTTGTCCACCTGCTTGAGGACGGCACCGTCTAGTCGTATATCAAGTGGGCCATGGTCAATAGTATCAAAAGCCATTAAAATTAGCATCTCGAAGACTGAAGTCATACGACATCATACGACATGACTTATTAAGTTTTTCCATCAACTCTTGCAGGTCTTCTGGGGATTCCGCCACAAAACACAGATCCTCAGCGTACATTACTTCAGTGATAAGATCATATGAGACTTTGGTGTGAGCTCTTAATCAGGTTAGGTTGAAAAGCTTACCGTCAGTTCGGTAGCGGATATAAATGCCCCTAGCATTCCCCTTTAGGTTCTCTCCAACTACAACCGCAAAATACAGAGCAAAGAGGGTAGGCGCTAAAACACATCCTTGCTTTACTCCGCAGGTGACATGGAAAAATTGCGACTGTTCACTCTTCACTGCGACACAGCAACGCAAATTGTCGTGTAGAAGACGGATCAATCTGATGAACTTATCCGTACACTCAAGCTTTTGCAATACAATCCAAAGCGCTTCACGGGGCACGCAGTCAAAGGCTTTCTCTAAGTCCACGAAGCAGAGAACCAGCGGTTGCGATTGCTCTTTGCACTTCTCTTGAAGTTGCCGAAGAGAGAAGATGGCCTCGCTGGTGCCTCTGTTTGTACCCAACGTATCTAAAGAAGTTTTCATTTAATAAAATTACAATTTGACAACGATTGGTTCAAAGCAAAGACCACGATTCGGTTTAAATGAACCAGAATCGAAGACTTGCAGGTTGAGACCCTGTCGGGGAACCGAAGAAAGCTAATGGCAATAGTGTTTTTCTTTCCAACACTAACATGGAAAGCAAGCACTTCATCATAACTGAAGGTTCCGTAAACACGCGCTGCGTTTCTATTAAAAAGAAAATTATGAGTGTACATATTTATATTTCCATGCGTCTAAGTGACCTCATACATTCTTACTTGCATAACGTAAATAAATTATGTTAAGTAACTAGATCGCGTGTCTGAAATGTTTAGACGAAATTATGTAAAATACAATTAGGTCATATATGAATGCCTTGCCAGAACTGTATGAAATTATTTTTTAGCTTGAATATTTTAATTATATTGCATGAATGGACCTTTGGCTAAGTTATTTTACTTATTAATAATGGCAATACCTTCATAGTATTAAATCTTGTACGATGGTACGAAACCCTTCATGCGCGAGTCTGACTTGCAATTTTTTTTTTTTTTGCTTTACCAACTCAATTAAAAAATACAAAGATAAAACGCATCAAAGTTCAGGAGCCCCTTCTTACGTCACTTTTAGGTAAAAAGTGGTACATTTTTAAGTAGGTGGGTGTGACGTCACTCTAAACTTCAACGCACTGTATCGTCCTCATCTTTAGGGTTCCGAAAGTCCGAATGAAAAAACGGAACCCTTATAGGATCGTACCCTTGTAGGTCGTGTGTCTGTCTGACTGTCTGTCTGTTCGTCTGTCACAGCCAATTTGCTCCGAATCTGCTGGACCGACATATCAAATGAAAGGGCACATTGTGAGGGTCTCGAATCGTGCGATATATCAAATTTTAAAATATATAATTTTAAAGTTATTTAAATAAGAAAATAGAAGAAAAATTACCATTCCCCTCCTTATCTCCGAAAGCCGCCTAAAATTTTGAAAATATACAGAAGATAGTTCTTTTCTTACAGATTGCAGGAAAACCGATAAGGTGGAGGCAGTTTAAAAAAACCTGAAAAATGATTTGTTCGGAACCCTTTGCGCGCGAGTCCGACTCGCTCTTGCCCGGTTTTTTTGTTTACGTGACAAAAGAAAAATCTAACTCATGGACCAATTATATTTTTGTAGTCATATACCCTATTATGAACGCACATAAACAAAATATGAACAGTTACAATAATAACTCGGAGTGTCCCACGCTGCGGACGTCGCGCGTGCGTTGGCGCATCTAAATCAGGAAACTGCACTTTACGAGATACAATCTCCGTTCGAACACACTGATCCGCTTCACGGATGCAGCCGTGCCCCGAATCACTGGGTTTATCTTTAACACCATCTGTTCTTTTAACACCATTCAGACGATTATATTGCTCTTCTAAAGACGTGAATCTATTAAGAACAGTGATTTGATAGGCGGATTACTTTGGTTCGATGCGATAGATGTCTAATGCCAAACAGATGATACTATTTAGATAATTTACAGAGAGTAACGAAAATGGGTGATCATATTTTAGATACTATTTCTGCCCAATGAAATAAACAACTGTCTTCAAGGAAGTCACAGTAAATTTCCAAAAAAATAAAACCTTTCAAAGTTTATTTGGGAACTTGGGTTTGTCATGCGAGAAACCCGTGACTTCACTAACATGGCAGCAGTGAAATGACTTTATAACGCGTTGGTTCGAAGCAACTATGGAAACTAGTGCTATCATCTGGAATCCTTATGAATCTAAATATTCTCAGATGGAGAAGATGCAGAACAAGTTTACACGGTACTGTATGAGGCAATTTGGCGTTTACCCGTTTTACCCACTTATGTAGGTACTCGTACCCAACTATCTTTGTAATAGGGATGGTTGGGTACTATGAGTTGGAAGTAATGCGTAAAAGATTACGCCTTACTTCCAAAAGCAAGAGAGCAAGAGCTCTGGCCAAATATGTATTTATGGTTTTTCGTGGGATGCTAAACGATCCGCAAATTTTAGAATCGTTGGGATTGCTCGTTCCAAACAGTAAGTTACGGTTGCACCCGTGTGTCGGGTGGTTACTATTATGTACGAGATATCGCATCCCTCAGCGTTTGGACATTTTTTTCCTGCTCTTTGGCGGAATTCCAGAGGGTGACAGTTAGTGTGTTGTCTTCTATGTAACTTGTGCCAGTACCCTGAGCCACTGCTTGGGACTGGTCAATCATCATTATAGGACTACTTTTATTACATTGGGTTTACCTATAAAAATAATTGTATGTGTAATAAATAAATAAAATAAAAAAATATATCAGCTTATCAAAATTATCAAGGATTTTTATCGGCATTCGCTAAGATTTTCTTGAAGAAAGTTTGTGATTTCTATGGGCAGAGCAGTGTTTAAAATATGACTACACATTTCTGTTAAACTCTGTATAAGAAGATTAGGAAACAGCAGTATTTGGAAGATTTCATTAATTTTGGTTCAAAGTGTTCAACCAAGGTGAACTACAGCCACAAAAAGAAGTCTGAACTCAGCAATGGGTGATTCCTGACTTGGCGGATGATGACGAAACGGTTAGGTAACGGTTTGCCACAAACAGAACAAGTACCAGCCGGTCGATTCTGTTCACAGCTCACCGTGAAAACTTAGGTGGAGTGAGCGTGAAGTGAACTGTCATTCCACCTTGATTGTATGGATTGACAGCCCACTTCACGGTCACTTCACCTAAGTTTTCACGGTGAGATTTTACAGTACTGTTCTGTTTAAACAATAAATACTTTTTTACATCTTTAACCAAAATAAAAATGATAGGAACCTATCTGGACTTGTAAGAAACGTGACATCATTTTTAAAAAACTGATTAAACTTTGATTTTTTCTAAACTGGGGAGACCACAAAACTAATATCGTAAATCCAACGGAAAGAGCATGAATTACAAACGCATGCATGACAAGCGCTGTTCTTTATTTTTGCACTGTGTATTTTTAATGAAAGAACGTAGACCTCATAACCTTTAAACCGTTGCTTATACACCTCTTGCACTACAAGAGTAGTGAAGTAGTGGTGCAGTTGTGTGAGGCACAAATAAACATAGTTATTTTCTTTCTTTCTATATAAAAATCATCCATCTACATATGCAAGAACTGCTTTAGTTAATTCCCAAATTCTTTTATATCCGAAAATTTTATACGTAGGTGTAATACAGATCATAAGCTCTTGGGAGTTAAGGCTTTTAATAAATTCTTAGCCCACGTAATCCAGCTACCATGGCTCTATGATTTAGAACCCCGGTATCACCCACGCCAGTTGCCAAGACAATCGTACATTCACAATAGTGACGATTTCACAACCGAGCCATTGTACGAACAGATACTTGACAAAGCTGAATTAAAATTCCCATCGTTAAACACAATACATAGTTTAAGATGTAATTAACTATGCAAGTGAGATTTGATAAGGATGTGGAAATTGTAGTAGCTTTGGCAGTGTAGAGACGAGGTAGATAAACTAATACACAAATACAGAAGCAAATAAAATTCAATCGATCAAAGCATAAGGCCGGGACTCCACCAAAGCGGAGATGTGTGCGGTGTGCTGTGTGCTGTGCGAGAAGAGATGTTTTTCAGCTCGGGGGACTCCACCAAAGCGGAGATGTGTGCGGTGTGCTGTGTGCTGTGCGAGAAGAGATGTTTTTCAACTCGGGTGCGAGGTGTTGAGTGCTCAGTACGCATTCTGACACAAAAGGTAGACGATATCGGGCGAGAGGGGGGAGGGTGACATCGCTCACTGCACGCCGCTCACATCTCCTGTCTCCACTGCGCGTCGTCCGCGCACAGCTCACATCTCCGCTTCCATCGCGCCATACAAATATTACACATCTCCGCACAGCGATCTCCACTGAAGCTGAGCGGAGAGGAGATGTGTTAATAACACAATTCTATTGGTTGTTTAAAAAACATCTCCTCTCCGCTCGTCTCGTCTCCGCTTTGGTGGAGTCCCGGCCTTAAAGAACCTGTCAGTACTAAAATATACACAGCCAAAGAATAAGAGTAGATGACTAAAAATATCTATTAAGTCCGCCCAGTACGTACCAGAAAATATTGGACACGTATTTTTACTTTTATACGTAAACAAAAAATGAGGACGATACAGTGTTTTAATCTAACTTACGGGCTGAATAGAATGATTTATTTTTGTACCCAAAAATGATCCTAGACATGAAGCATCATCGCCAAAAAGCGCGTACAGCTAATCCAATTTAATGGATTAACACATTTCATTAACATTAACGTCAACCACAAATACAATTAGTGTCATTCACATCTACGTGGTGGTGTTAGAAAAAGAATTAGTGGCTGTCGGTCTGTAACTAATCTAGTTTCAGATTTTTATTACACTGACTACCCATAACTTGGTCTGCTAAACGTTCGTGAGACTTCGCAAAGTTTCCGTGATGTGCGATAAATTAATAGATTAAATAATTACAAATTACTTTACTTTCTCTGATACCCGAGGAGAAAGTTCGTTTAAAACGCTTCATGAACTATTAAAACGAGTCAATTTCTTTGCCGCCTTTACCATTGCTACATTTTCTTTAATGTCAAGACGGCACGCAACTGCGAAATCAACGGTATTTTTTAGTTTCATGCATATAAGCACGAACCGAAAACTGAATTAAACTTCGATTAATTTGGCATCAAAAATTGAATTTCGAAACAGGGCAATGTATTTAACGAAACTAATCTATCATTCGCAAAAGTACCTAGCTAACGCGATATTTATGTTGCTAGTTATGAAACCATCAATTGCATATTAGGCCACACACTCAGTCAACAAGAAGGCAACAAACAGTTCCAGGTCTGCGCCACATACAGCAGTGTTACGCCCCGATTGTCACAACTCCGCTATTACAACTAACAACACGTAACCAGTTACATCGAATCATCGAACTATCACTGATCCGTTGCAGACGCGAGAAAAGCATCGAATATGCGCCGGAGTCGATCGCCGTAGCGATAACAGTTGCACGTAATGCGTACCGAATCGACAGACGAAGCGAATTAGTCATAGGAATATAATATTTATATTCAAAACTAATTTTTAGTATAAAGGCTGTCTGGGAGTGTTGTAGTTACAAAATTCAATAAAAATGGTAAGCTTGTACCGGTTTCCTTACGAAACATTCGTTTATTAAAGTTACTATCTATAATCTCAGGAGATAGGCATTATCAGTTATTCACCCGTCATAATCGTCTTCCACACAATATAATATCTACCGTTTTTTGGCTTGGTCTCCATTCCTTCGTCTTCGCTTGGATTCGAAAACTCTGTATCCGCACTCAAAACTTTCGTCACGAGATATCCATTAATTACTACAAAGTTATACCATGACAAATAACTAGTGACCCCCGTTTTGCACGGGTGCAAATGCAAAAAAAAACGTTTATCGCTCTTTCTATTAGTGAAAACCGAATCAAAATCATTGGGTTGTTTTAAAAGAAGTAAGCGGAGAGACGGGCAAAGTCAGACATCGGCTTTGTTTTATACTAATTATTTGAAATAAATTACAATAGGATATAAATAAATCTCTTTATTATCGCTTCACTCTTTTTCTTTTTTCTCTTCTTCTCTTGTTTTTAGGGTTCCGAAAGTCCGAATGAAAAAACGAAACCCTTATAGGATCACTCGTGTGTCTGTCTATCTGTCTATCCGTCTGTCACAGCCAATTTGTTTCGAATTTGCAGAACCGATAGAGTTGAAATTTGGTACACACATGAATATCTGTGACCCAAACGCGGACGTGTACCCTAAATAAATTAATTTGGAATATGGGGTTCACTGTTGGGGTGAAAGTCGGAAAATTAAAAATCTAAGTTTTTTAAACTGTGTCGTGCGACATATCAAATGAAAGGGCACATTGTGAGGGTTCCGAATATATTTTTTTCATAATTTTAAAATATATAACTTTTAAGTTATTTAAGAAAATAGATGAAAAATTACCATTCCGGGGGGGGAATGGTAATTTTTTATCTTATCTCCGAAACCTCTAGGGCTAAAATTTTGAAAAAAATACAGAATCTAGTTCTTTACTTAAAGATTACAGGAAAACCTATATGGTGGAGGCAGTTTAAAAAACCGCGCGCGCGCGCGAGTCCAACTCACTCTTGGCCGGTTTTTTTTTCTTTTTCTTCTTTTTTTTTCTATCTTTTTTATCTTATTGGCAGCAACGCAGCACTTTGGGACACCGATTTCATTGTATCTCGACTTCGACAGAAAAACCACAAACGAAAACTAGTAAACCGTTAGTTATGCTTATGCACACGCATATAATTATACTATGCTATACACAGGGAGAGCAATTTGAAATGGTCTGATTGCGACCCACGGCACGACCCAGCAGAACACGCAGTAAATGTGTCAACTAATGACGGAATGACCGGTAAAATGGCGGTAACTAACTCAAACCAATTTATTAAAGATTACCCTATCCATTTCCTTTACGATAAGGACATAATCTATACATATACATAAAAATGAACCCCTATTTCTTCTGGTCACGCTATAACTCGAGAACGGCTTTACCGATTTCATTCATCTTTTTTTTAAATGTTTTCTAATACTTTGTAGAAGGACATTAAAAAAAATTAAAAAAATAGCGCAGAAACTTAAAAAAATTAAGAAAACTTAACGACTACCTTTTTTATAAACTTTTTTAATGTAACCTTAGCCCCAGCATTATATTATATACTCTTTGCTAAGCACGTTTGAAATAACTGTCAGTTGTATGACAGTAAGAGACCAAAGAGTATAATAATAATACGGGACGTAAGAGACAGATCGCACACCGCCAATATCGTTTACAAAGATTGCATAATTCTAGCGTAACGTTATATTCTCTTTGCGTTAATTAGTTGTATCGGTCGGAATCAAGGACTTCATCTTGGAAATCCAAGGTCAGCATTAAGAACGAATTATAACCCTTACCCAGCTCCCTGGCCGGAATGATATCTTTGACAAGGTTAAATTAAACAATTTTGCTTTGATTGTGCATATTGTTAATGAATTATGGTTTTAATTTCTTAGTGCACACTGCACAGTCGATTGAATCGGATAATTTAAAAGTATTTTTGTGTTGTTAAAACAGGACTCAAAATGTTTCATAACCAAAGTACGAGTAGTAAGCTAAACTGTCAAAAACAGCCGTTTTTGGGCAAACGTGACGTAAGATTCTTTAATATTTATTTTTAACCGACTTCGAAAAAGGAGGAAGTTCTATGTTCGACTATATGTACTTATGTTTTTTTTATGTATGTCCACCGATTTCTCTGTCAGTTGTGGACCGATTTTCAAAATTCTTTGTTTATTCAAAAGAATATACTCCCGAGATGGTCCCATATAAATTTTATCGAAATAGCTTCAGCGCTTTTTGAAAAACTGAAAAAAAAACGAAAAATACGTATACATAGATGACGTTTTGGTTTTCTCCAATTACGAGTATGTTTAAATTCCACGTTCCATGGTATTGGAGTTTTTAGTTCTGGGGTACAACTAAAAAGTGAAAAATAAAAAACTTTTTTACAAAAAAAAACAACCGACTTCAAAAAAGAAAATACACTAAAAATTAAAAAAATAACTTTAATTTCGGAAGTCAGTGTCAAAAAACGAAGAAATAAAATACAAACACCGACTTCCGAAATTAAACAAATTTTTGAATTATTAGTGTATTTTCTTTTTGAAGTCGGTTGTTTTTTTTTGTAAAAAAGTTTTTTATATGCTATGCTACGATTTTTTATTCAATGACGGCGCCACTTGGCTAGTAGTAGGGCCTTAATGAACAACGTCATCGAAGCTTCAATTTTCAAAAGAGAAGTATAAAGGCGAAGACGTTTTGATTCCACGCATCCCTATGATTCCGAACAACATGCCATTCGACTTTAAAAGTTTACAATTTCCAGTGCGGCTTGCATTTGCAATCTCAATAAATAAATCCCAAGGCAGTCGTTAAGTGTTTGTGGAATTAATCTTCAAAATCCATGTTTTTCACCATGTATGTCGCCAGTTCCCGTGTCGGAAAACTATTAGCATTACTTATTTACAGGCAACAAAACTAACAATGTTGTGTAACAACAAGCATTAAACAATATGCTACAGAGATAATAAAAAAAATATTATTATTAGGTATATAGCTTGTTTTTTCCCCACATTACTCTTTTTTTTTTTTTGTTTACATTCTTTTATTTATTTCCTTGCTTAGCAATGTGTGGTCCCCCTCGGGTATAAGCCTCCTCCATCTTCTTCCATTGTATTCTGTCCGTGGCAACAACCATCCAATCTTTTCCTGCTGCCTCCACAATGTCATCCACCCATCTTTTCCTCTGCCTTCCTACACGTCTTTTGCCTGTCGGGCCCAGCCATTTGTGAGGTAGGTCCATCTTCTGTCTTGGTATCTTGCTAAGTGTCCTGCCCATTCCCACTTCTGCCTGGGGCTGAACTGGAGGGCGTCTACTACCCTGGTTCTTTTGCGGATGTCTATGTTTTTAGTTGTTTGTATTCTTCTAAGTTTCAAGATACTTCTCTCCATTGCATGTTGGCACGACAATATTTTATTTTTTACCTTTTCGGTGTAAACCCATGTCTGGCTTGCATAGGCAAGGCATGGCAGGATGCAGGAATCCATTATTACCTTTTTCGTTTTTAGGCTATAATTACCTTTTAGAATTTCTTTCTGTGCCCAAAATTTCCTCCATGTTATGTCCCTTCTCCTATCAACTTCGTTTTCATTACTGTTTGCATGGAATGAAATTAACTTTCCCAGGTACACATACTCATCTACATAGTCAATCGACTTTCCTTCTATTTTGATACCCTTCTTGTGGCTGTTTGCTACGAGGTGCATTCAATAAGTACCTAGCCTCATCGCCAGAGGGCGCTGTAGTTTCAAAAGAGTTTTACCACAGTGTAGCACATTCTTTTTTAATTATTTTTTCAAATTTTCATTCCAATCCCTTCATTTGTTTTAATTTGACAACTTATGGAAGCGAACGTGTCGATCGGTTTTACAAAAATGGAAAAAGAGCAATATCGTTCGGTGATTCGATTCCTATTTTTGGAAGGGAAAACGCGCATCGAAATCAAAGAGCGCTTGGATGCTGTGTACGGTGACTCTTCTCCATCGATGGCCACCGTCAAGAATTGGTTCAACGAGTTTGCACGTGGCCGTACGTCGGTTTTTGATGAACCACGTCCAGGTGCACCGAAAACAGCTGCTACGGAGGAAAACATTAAAAAAATCCATGATCTCGTATTGGCAGATCGCCGATTGAAGGTTCGGGAGCTAGCTGAGACTGTAGGCATTTCAGAAGGAACAGTGCATCATATTCTTCACGAGGAACTCGGCATGAGAAAGCTGTCGGCGCGATGGGTGCCGCGTTTACTCACACCAGAAAACAAGCGCAACCGTGAGACCACATCGGAGACGTGTTTGGCGCTGTTTAAGCGGAATCCAGCGGAGTTTTTGCGTCGTTTTGTGACCGTCGATGAAACCTGGATCCACTGGTACACACCAGAGACCAAGGAGCAATCAAAACAATGGATCCAGACCGGGGAACGTGCTCCAAAGAAGGCGAAAACTGTAAAATCGGCCGGAAAAGTTATGGCCACCGTTTTCTGGGATTCACAAGGTGTGATCTACATCGATTACCTCGAGAAGGGTAAAACAATTACAAGGCTTTACTATGCCGATTTATTGGACCGATTCGACGCCGAATTAAAGAAAAAACGACCCCATCTGGCGAAGAAAAAAGTGCTGTTTCACCACGACAACGCACCGGTTCACACGTCTGCCGTTGCCATGGCCAAATTGGTCGAATTACGCTACGAATTGCTGCCCCATCCACCATATTCTCCAGATTTGGCCCCTTGTGACTTCTTTCTGTTTCCTAATCTGAAAAAATCACTCGCCGGGAATAGATATGGATCGAATGAGGAGGTTATCGCCGCCACGGAGGCCTATTTTGCAGAGTTTGACAAAAACTATTTTTCGGACGGGTTAAAAAAGTTGGAGCATCGCTGGGCTAAGTGTATCGAACTAAAAGGAGACTATGTTGAAAAATAAATTGCCACTTTTCCAAAATTTTCGTTTACTTTTTGTAGGCTAAGTATTTATTGAATGACCCTCGTATATTTTTGTTTTGGATGCGTTCATGTATAGTTCTTTTTAGTGAATCCGCCTCGCAACTGGAAAAAATGTTACAAAGCCTGGATGTAGAAAGCCAAAAAGTAGGACTATACATGAACGCATCCAAATAAAAAAATACAAATATACAATTTCAAAATATACAACAATAGAAATAATTATTATTAGTATAGTATTCCAATTTCAATTGAATGACAGGACGTCTGTCGGGTCAGCTAGTTAGTTATAAAAAAAAAACAAAAAATATAAAGGAAATATGTGAAAAACTAAAATTCCAGTTTCTCGCTAACTATAACCACAGTACTATAACGATGTAATTTGCCGAATATTTCATTATTTTGCCACTATACTAAGCTGAGCACCACAGTCTACAGTAAAGCCTTTGATAGCATGCTAAAATAAACCATATTATTAACTATACAATATAATTAATATAGAGGCAGAACTTCGCAGCCGCAAAGCGCATTTACTAGAAGTTAAGAGCATTTACGAGGATCGTAATGATATCAACGGTGTGTATAGGCAGAGCGGAAGAGGATGCTGCGGTGATTGCCCCCAGAGTACCTACCTACCTACCTACGGAGCTACGGACCGATCCACTTCCCATCTGGCGTGCCACTTTACAGCAAACATTTATCGTGCCCGTGCCAATATTGGCCTATGCTAATTGGACCCCGCTTCGAAATGTTCAATGGGAATTGAAGAGGAGAAAGTTTTATATTTGAGTTCTTTAAGCTGAATGGGAAATATCTATTCAGTAGTTGAAATAATTGGAATATGTAATGATATAAATGTTGGTTAATTCTGTTGTATTGCATCCACCATTTGCGATTGCAAAGGCTACTCTGATTAGTGATTAATGTGATTATTCATAATATAAACATTCAAACTATTATATCCAGTTCTTTATTACTAGTATTTTCTAAAAAAATATGGAGATTCTATTTAATTTTGAATTTAGTATTCTAATACTAGTAATAAAGAACTGGATATAATAGTTTGGGTTTACGATAACAATGCCATACTTCAAAACAATACCTCATCTATAAGAAAGGCAGAAAACAAGTAAAACAGGTATGTTTTGTTAACAAGCGTACGAAACAAACAGTTGTAATTAATTTCGAGCTCATATGCCCTCGATCGTCAATCCTCATTTTAAACGTTTCTGGGAACGCGATAACGATCTAAACAGACAGACACCATGCTCCACATAACAGCGTACTCGTAAGATAAAATAATAAAAGTGCAGTAGAAATATGAGAAACTAGTGTTAGAAAATTTTATAGAGAGCTGGTTAAATTTAGATAGGTGCATTACTGGAAATGGCGAAATGCATCGAGACTTGCATTGGAACTTGGAAGAAAGCTGAGAACGTGTTTAATGGCAGAGTAGAAAATGTTAGAACAACTTATTTAGCTCTTCGAGCCAGTAACCGGCCGGCCCTAAGAAGTTATTTTAGTATCGATCCAGCTAAACAGTTTTATACCAAGGTATCAAGTTTTGTATTTCTGTAATTATTTTGACTTTTGTGCAAACAGATTTTCCCTTCATTGCACTTTTTTATTCCATCAAACACAGTTTGCAGTTGGATGTAGCCAGGACCTTCGAGAAAACACGACATACACACAATTGATGAATAAATTTATTTATGCTCCAACTCGCAACAAAGATAAACACATTAGTCAATTTCAAAACAAGATATTTGCGGGAAGAGTGACCGATAACGGTGACAAAAATAGTCAACTGCGTGTGCGTTCATTGATCTTCATTCATCTTTAGCTGGTTTCAATGAATATTGCACAAATTAATCACAATACTATAGAACAATTTGCATCTGGTTGCAAATTATTAAACATCGCAATTTGCAACACTAGGTCAGTGTGGTAATGTTTCTTCCGTCACACAACCGGTTTGAGCTCGCGGCATTGGTCGTGCACTGCACATTCATACAAGCTTAGTCACTCCTCCAAGTACAAATACATGGAGGTACTGGAAAACTCCTCAGCCCAGTTAGTCATATACCTAGCCAAACAAAACTGCTGATAATAGTATTTAGAATAGTGATGTAGTTCAAGGAAGGGCAACGGTTAAAGATAACGAAATTAGCTTATAGGTAGTTGGGCAGTTTTCTGACTGTTTTGAGGAAAATACCAGACATGGGTAGAGCCAGGCAGGAAGTTGGACTTTTGCCCATTTAAGGATTTGTTAGTGAAGGTTGATGTTACCTTCTGCGATCGCTTATAGGACTCCGAACCCAAGTGGGACGATGGGACTTTTGGGAACGCTGTTTGCAAAATGAAATCTAGGCAAAAGGGGCTATACTATACTTTTTTTTATCGTTTGGAAATCCTCATGAATGTCCTTCACCTTGGTGCTGGCGGAGGGGTCTGATACTTACTGACTAAAACCCCCCAGTGTACTGCAGCTACCTGTGGCCGGGGCGCTGAAGTGCTTGCGCATTTCGTCACGCTGCCCCGGCTAAGTGGGGTAAGACAAAATACTTTTCTGTTATCGTTCACGCTAACGCTTCGCGCAAAATGTATAGCAACGATATTACCTGCGGAGAGAACAGTCACGTGACTCACGCCCAGTAATGTTGTCATACATTTTGCACGAAGCGTTAGCATTAACGTTAACAGGTCTAACCCTCCTGGTCCATATGAACTCATAGCCTCAGGGCATATCCTATGGCAGTCGGATCGTACCGCGCACTCCGGCGCCTGGTGCGTCTGCTATTACGGATAGGTTGTATCATCGCGCTCCCATCCGCCGCCTCCTTTACGACCATCACTTCCTCGCAAGAGGCGACGACGGCGGTGTCCCAAGCGCTCTTGTATCCGACCATGGATTGGACCACGACCGGAAGCGAGAGTCACAGCGCTGCATTGCCAAGGTTGGGCATTCCTCAAGAGTGGACTATACTATAACTTTAGACAAAACGGTTAGGTACTTGGTACGTTTATGGAATGAAAACAAACCATGTATCACCATCTATCAAGGACTATGAAGTGGTTTAATTCTCTTTGCCATCTATCAATACGAAGAAGAGTACATGCTTCATATGAAAGGCAAAGGTTCGTGTCACTGAATCCACAAAGATCGTGTTCAATTTCTCGTAACAAATGCTAATATTTCTGAGTATTTCTAATAAGGTCTGGATTGCGACATGTACGTGGCATTTGTTGGAGATATCGCAGCCACGGGGGCTATAGCTAGGGTTGCCAGCCGTCCGGGTTTCCCCGGATTTGTCCTAGTTTAAGAGGGCGTCCGGGAGGCGTCCGGGCGAAGTTTTATTTGTAGTCTGGGTGTAAAAGTATTCAAGTTACCCAACCACCAACCAACATTTTCATATACACTAATTGGAAAACATTAAGGGATAAAAAAAACATTTTTTTTTTTGCGATTGTTCCAATATGTTTGTTAAAAAATATCGTATCAGAGTCGCAAAACAAGCAACTTGAAGTTTCTAGTTTTGAGATCTTAAGGATCTACTACCCGCCAAGTGGCGCCCTCATTGAATAGAATAAAAAACCCTTTTTTCTTGCTTTTTCAAATTCTTGTAGAGGAAAAAGAAATAATTCGGCAAATTAATGGTTACTTTTTGTAGAAAAATTATTGAAGTTTCTATTTTTTGTGCATTTATTGGTTGCTGAGATATCGCTGATCAAAGACAAAACGATCCATTTCCATTTAAAGTCTAATATCTCAGCGAGAAGTAATCGAATTAAGATTTACAAAAAAGCAAATTGAAGCTGAATGAACAAGTTAACCAATCCCTACAGTTGTTGAGTCGAAAAAAAGAATCCAAGTACGTAGACCAAAAAAAAAATTTTTTTTTTAACGTGATATTTGATACGACAGCGATGCACATTACTTTGAAAAAAATGTCGTTTTAAGATCTCCAAACTAGAAACTTGAAGCGTGAATTGCTTTTTTGTAACTCCGATACTATAATTTTTAACAAACATGGCCATTTGAAAAACCGCAAAAAAAATTCAAATGGCAATTGGATATTTTTTTGATCCATTAATTTTTTCCGTTAGTGTACCCTCTATCGGCAACCCCGAAAATATAAAAAAAAACTAGACACGTCCGTATTCTAGCTTCAAAATCTCATGCTTCTTGTCCTGCTTGCCAGATTTTAGAGATGACAACCCTAGCTATAGCTCATGCTTTTTATATGGCAAGCTGCAAGGCTGACCTCACTGTATATCGAAATCTTGACCTCTCGACGCTGTAACTGTTTAACGCCTACGAGGTTTGCAGATGTTTTCTTGATTCTGTTTGTGCTGCTACGACCCAATTTTTGGCAAGAAAACTATCGCAAAATTAACGTACCAAAATGGTAATAAATCTTAAATCGTGCTTTGCTGTGATTGGCTGTTAAACAATCATTGAACCAATCACAGCAGTGCAGAAATTGGATTTAGCCACAAGATTTGTATTGGCTATGACTATTTCTAAGACTCCGTATTTCCCAGCAATAATGCCGGTTTCTGTGACATTGTCATGTCTGTTTTGAAACTTGATCTACATATATGACTTTACTTTTATCTAAATGTCAAGAAAGATTTGAGATTCTTTACACTATTCGATAAGATCTTTTGGTCATTAACCCAGACATATGACAATTAGCTATCAAAATAACTTGTTTAATGTGAATGCTCCAGGGTAGCCCGCGAAATTCAAATTTTCTTACGTTTTTTTGCAATTTGCAGGTCAGTGTCAGGTTTTATCTTGGTCGAAATTTGATTCGCGACCGTAGCAAGTATGTGTCTACAGAATTATAAACATTAAAATCATCAATACATCTCTCTCAGTTAGAATTGATGACAAATGTCATGATTTCATGAAATACTTTTGGCATCAATTCTAACTGAGAGCGCTCTTTTTCGATCTTCTCTATACGACTTTGGTTTGGAATCATTCCTCCCGTTCTGTTTGTTATTCTACGAATCTGTATATTACATGACTCACATCAGATTCTATAATCGTAGTAAATACATAACTACGTGCTACATTTACGTCACGTTCAGAACAAAGTGAGACACGAAGACAGAACTATAATGATGGTGGTATAAAAACACCGTTCTTGGACTTCCCATGCCCTAATGGATTCCTTCCTAGTAATTATGATGCAGGCACAACCGTTTTATAAGCTACTAGCACTTCGCCCGCGACTTCGTCCGCGTGGATTTCAAAAATTTATAGCCTATGACACTCACATATAACGTGGCTTTCTATTGGTAAAATAATTTTCAAAATCGGTTCAGTAAGTATATTCAGAGATTACATATTAAGCCCGTGGGAATAGTTTTAAAGTTTTGATGGTTGTCACGAATGTTTAATTACTATCAGGCTACGTATTACAGATTCTTAGGTTAAACTCAGGCATATGAGCCTCTGTTAAATGCACGGATATATCAAACTAGGAGGTTGCGTTAGGTATTCTATACAAAAACGTAGGTACAAAGTTGTATTATGTAATGTAAAAGCAGAATTCAAAGGAATCCACGTACAATTGACAAATATTCACTTTGTATGCAGTACCTACGGATAAAATTGTGGAGCATACTACGGGCGGAAGCGGACAATCATGATCGTTTTACTGGACAACTCCGAACAACCGGCAACCAATGATACAGCTGACGATGAATAACTCGCCACCATTTTTTTTTGGGTTGGGAAATCATCCAATGACTTCTCCCGCTCTGGATGGAGCGGGAGGGCGTGTCAGACTAAAACTGACTAAAACCCACCCCTGTTCCTTCCCTGCCTGAGTGCCCAGGAGTGCGGTAACTAATGTTCAGAACTTATCCGCTACCCCTAAGCATGCAGGCACCGGTCACGATGGGCCCCGTCAGTGGTGGCTGACACTAATCTCTTTGAGCTGCGCGTGGAACACTACGCGCCGTCGACTCACGGGCCTGGTGCTGATCGGACGGCGAGCTACCCACTGCTCGCCGTCCGCAGGCCCGGGTCTACGGTGGCCGGAGATCGTCTCGCGACGTACCTATTAAGAACCCTGCAATGTAAAGGGGATTCAGCTGCTCCGATTTATTATTATCGGAGAAATTCAAAGCAAGACCGTCAAGAAGCAACCACTTGACTGATTGAAAGAGTTGCTGCTTACTTGAATAAAGGAAAAAAAATATTTTAATACTGGTGGATGCGTGTGAGCCCTTGACACCTATATTTTTTTATTCTGTTGAATTAAGTGTAGGTATTATGAGTTTACAACTAAAACGATTACGCATAACGTCACCTTGAAACCGTATTTTGTGGTAAACCGGTAAGAGCAGATATAGTTTTCACTAGAGAAACGGTAGCAATATTGCCACTGTGGTAAAGATATTAATTACGGAACTGTATTCTGTTCTCCTTCACCAGAGCTCACTACGAAACAAAGAACTATATTTATCTCCAAAATGCAGTTCGTTCACCCGACATTCGTGCCGGGATTAGATCTTGGATACAATGAAGTGCAAATATCTTACCAAAATAACTGCAGTCGCAAAGCAATGATGAAAGCACTGACTTCCACAAAACAATTTTTAGCTAGAAACTTCTGATAGACGAGTATAATCCTCGGCATCTATTTGTAACTAAATTGAGTGTTGTCAGCGGACAAAGTATCGCAGTTGATAAGTTATCGAACGCGAGTCCTCACAACGTTCATTATCTGTTTGATAACAAAAACTCTGCAATAGCGAACTATTGGCCACTTGGTTATCACCATCGTAACTTCGTAAGCTATTGCCTAGGTATTGAATAAAACAGCTTGGCGAGATTGCAGCCATTAATTGTTTTTCAGACGGTACGTTGCAAGAAAGCATTCTCAAGGAGCGTAACCAAAAAAAAAAGCCCAAACTTGGAAGTTGTAACAGATAGAAAGAACTAAAAGCTTATTGGATTAATAAGATTGCTAGTATTTGATTGTAGTGTATTATAACCGGTTGTGAACTTGTGAATAATTAATAACGCATTCACTAATACATAAAAAAGATGCCTATTTATAAACCAGTTGAAAATGACGAGGCATGTTTAAAGAACGTACAGAAAAAAATTGCCAGATGAATACTCGATGTTATCCTATCATTATCTAACTAAAGATTATATTACAGTGTGATTCAATTTCAACAAATACTAATCACAAATTGGCGTAGCGTTGGATGCCCCCCAGCTAGTTGGGCGACTATCTAAAAAATTCGGTGGGATAAAGTGCATGTAGAAGGTGAAACACTGAGTGCTATCAGTTATGTTGCAACTTTAAGGAGGCCGCAGACTACAATATGCTGAACTAATTGATTCCTTGAAATGCTTGACTGTTGGCAGTTGGCACCTATTTGAATATAAATCCGCGCAGGATATTATGGATCATGTAGTGTCACCGCCGGCGCAAACAATTCAAGTATGGCAGTTATTTAGTTAATATTTACAGGACAAAAAAAGGCACTGATGTTTTATACAGTCAGAAACATTGATGTAACATAAATAATGGCGGCGATTAGACATTTTGGTTACAATGTGGCATAGGTATACAAAGAGATAGATGGTGCGATTAGTTAGTGTTTGCTGTTTTTATTCGTATGCTAAGTTTGTCAGTGTTTGTATACACAGGTGGCGGAGGTGACGCAACCGACACGGTTTGCGACCAGCGTGTCGCCGCGTATCCGCAACTGTGGCGCAACTGACAATTTCCCTCCAAATTGGCATGTCCGTGTAGTAAATAATGTAAGTCTCGATTTATGAAACTGGCCTAAGTTTAATTGAGCGATAAAATAAGCAAGGTCTTGAATGCAATAGATACAGAGTGGGGTTGCTTTGTAAAATCTGTTATGTACCAGAAAATTCTGTAGGTATTGATTGCCAAATAAGTCCTTGTTTTGGTTTGGAAAAAATCTGTCTGGAACTCAGTTTACACACTGTGTGTACATCCATTTAGTTTGTTAACTGAGTTTGGCAGGATTATTGCAAAAACTATAAACATAGCGAGAAATTAAACTCACAATGTACCTCTAAAAAAACAACAAAGACCATCAACATTTTATAGTTTACAATGTATCTTGTCTTATATAGAAGAATGAGTTTACAATTGTACACAATTTATTTTAAACTTAGTGTTTTCTATCTTGGTGATTAACACAAAAAAAAAATAGGTTTGGTTTCTTTATATTTTTGAACACAAAGTCGTGCATAGGAACCAGAAGCTTAGACACTATTGTTAACGCTGAATTGAGATAAAATTCAACTTTAATAATAGAAGTATGTATTTTGGACAGATGTAAAAAAATCCTGGGTTTACCTAAATCAACGTATGGATCAATAATATTAAAAAAAATGGAAAAAAGGAAAGACAAACATTCATTTTTTTCATTTCATTAATAAAAAGAGTTCCTCATGGCTTTGCCAAAAAGGAACACTGCTTTCAAAAATAATAATTATTGGATATTAAGTAAATAAATCCACAGCCTCATTGGTCTAGTGCTTGCAAGGGTAGAGCATTAGGGGGTTCAATTCCCAGGTAGAAAATAGTGTTACTAAGATTTTTTATTTGGACCTTCTCAGTGTCAGCCGGAGTCTGAATTTGTGCCCAGTCGATAGCAATAGGCTTCTCTATTTTTAATTAGTCCACATTTTTTGTCCATTCCATAACTATTGGTTCACTCATCGACTTTTATGTCAACAGTTTATATTTCCAATATCCATTCATACACTCATTCCTTGTTTATGTGACTTACAATTAAATTTTCCATTCATCTTAAAAATAAGTTTCTTTTTTAAGCTAAAAATAAGACCTTGCTCGGCTTGCTCTCAGCAAGACCCCCCAGTTGGGGCCTTGGCATGTAGAATTACTGTAGTGTAGTTTTCCTGTATAACTTTTCTTTTCTTGCTAGTATGAGCAACATCTATGGTTATTTATTAAGTAGGTACATGAAGTATGGATGAAGAAATATCATTTAAAGCAAGTTTCATTCCGTGACCTGCACACAAGTTTGAGTCCAGTATTGCAAAAACAACACAAAATATGGCAAGGTCAAAATTGCAAGTTTGAGAAGGTCAACAAACATACCTGAAACTTCTCAAACTGCTCGCGTTCAGCATCCAAGCTGTTCTTCTTCAGCTGGAGGACTCGAGGCAAGGATAATGACGCCATAGAGTACACACATGCGATACACACCTACGAAAAATAACTAGCGGAGGTACTTAGACCAAACACGACACAATTTTAATTTATAAATGAGGGCGGACTAGTACTCTGTCAGTCACAGAATTTACACAATACTCCACTTATCCACTATAATTTAAATAAATTTGTAAATCAAATATAAAAATCAGCACATAAAACTGATATTTATCGTAATTAATAACGTAAATAATATGAGTTCTGAAATTAATAACATCGAGCACGTCCGCCGTGCGCCCACAAAAAATGAGTGAATGAAAATTTAAATAAAGGATAAAGGAATGAAATTAAAATGTCAAAACTTTGAATGAAGAACTGTATACTTGACATTAGAGATGCGTTTACAAAGACAGTCCTACTATAGTATAGGCCAAAGACTACTACTATTATACTGGATAAAGGCAGACAACTCTACCTTTTTTTTAATGGCTCAATTACACCTTCCGATTTCAAGGGACCCAATTTAGGAAACAGGAAGGTGTAATAGCAGTTAGAGCAGTTAGTGTCCGATTTAGTGAGATTGGGACGTCCCGATTTGACTTCCTAAATTGTGTACGATTTAGGATAGTGTAATCGCATCACCCCGATTTAGAGCTAAGTGTTGCCAATTTAGAGACTTTGTCGCTACAAATGGGGTAGTAGTATTTTGGTTTGTGTTTAAAATTAAATTAAATTTCACAAAGTCCCTATCCCAGAAAAAAAATCTGAGTCCGCTCTTTTTATTTTTAAGTCTGCTCCTGGTAGAATCAGTTTTTAAGAGACTTTAGAGCGACTTTTGATATTCTGTTTAGGGACTCGAATTTGTAAGAGTTGGCAACACTGCCGACTTAGGAGTTCAATTTAGGATAGTGTAATTGCTCGCTTCCTGCTTCCTAGTTAGTTTGTTCCTAAATTGGGTCCCTTGAAATCGGAACGTGTAATTGAGCCTTAATATTACAAAGTCGATGAATGCAGCGCCATCTATGATCTAGTTAGGGGAACTAATGTGTCTGTGTGTGTGTAGTGTGAAATCGAAATCACAAATCGAAAACATGCAAATCGCTGTATACCTGTACGTTTACGTTGTATTGTATAATATACATACCTATATGTCAAGCGGCGTATATGGGAAGAATTTTACACGGATTCGATTATGAAATAAACAACTACTTTGTATAGGGAACGTGCACGGCGTAGTCTGTGCCATCTAGTGGAGTAAATCCGAAACTTTTACACTTTAAAAACTTCATTGACATTTCCGTGCCTTAGATTTATACACACATGCATCATGCACACACACACGCAGCACGCATAACGTAGACTAGCATCTAGTGAGTGAAATCTGCAACTTTTACTGTATATAAATACTTGACATTGACATTTATGTGCTGCCATCTATAGTTTCTGCACACTCCCTATATTTAATTAAATTTATTATTAAAATAAATTACACATTCAATACATGATTTTGTGTTCTCCGTTTTCTCCCTTTACGATTCAGGTAGTGCCGAATATTCTGTTTAAAACTTGATTTTGTAAGAGTTGGAAACACTGCCGATTAGGATGCGGATTTAGGAGTCCAATTTAGTATAGTGTGATCGCTAGCTTCCTACTTCCTAGTTAGATTGTTCCTAAATTGGGTCTCTTGAAATTCGGAAGGTCTTTTTTTTTTTTTGGCGTGGTAAATCATCCAATGACATCTCCCGCTCTGGGTGGAGCGGGAGGGCGTGTCAGACTTTTACTGACTAAAACCCACCCCTGTTCCTTCCTTGCCTTCCTTTGCCAGGGGAGCAGTAACTCTGTTACGAATTTATCCGCTACCCTTGGTCATCGGTTTATGTAATTGAACCTAAGCAGCGATTTGTGCCCGATATGCCGGGGGAAGACTGGGTAAATTAGTTATAGATAGGTCTTGGTCACCCCAACTCGGTCTGTTATTCAGTGTTGCCAGACAGTTACATTTCTTACATTTTTCGTAACTTTTGTTCCCCTCGCGTAACATGTAAGTAATTTTATACTTAAGGCAATTTTCGTAACTTTTGAGAACAAGAATACTAGATTTTTATTACAAACAGTTAACGAACGCATTAGAGCAGTGGTGGCCCAGATAGCAGTGGTGGCCCAGAGAGCAGTGGTGATGGTGACCCAGAGAGCAGTGATGGCCCAGTGGTATTGGCTGCGACTTACAAGTTGTAGGTCGTGAGTTCAAACCCCGGCAGGCGCTTTACTTTGTGTAAATTATTTCATCACCACTGCTCTCCAAACGGTGAATGAAAACATCGTGAGGAAACCGGCATGTCCTAGAACCAAAAATTCGAAGACATGTGACATCCACCAACCCGCACTGGGCCCGCGTGGTGGATTGCGGCCCACACCCTCTCTCAGAGAGGAGGCCTGTGCCCCAGCAGTGGGGACAATAAAAGGCTGATGATGAACGAACGCATCCTAATGAACGTACCTGTAACTGGCACATCATAAAAGTATTTCACTCCATAACACACTCAGAGATGGCCCTGAATGGAACGCGCCATGACAAAATGAAACGTATTCTGGATAGATTAGAACTTGATTTTGCTTGAGCCTTACGCTTAAGCAAAATCAAGTTCTAACGCACGCGCACGTTTCCTACTTCGCGAGTTCGCGGTGTCGTAGCTACCTTGCAAGAAAAAAACAAATAAACATGGCTGATTATGATTTGTTTCGCTTCGTTGTGTTATTGTTTGTTGTCGTACAACTATGAGAAAAGTGCATGAGACAATAAGAACTGACGATTTCGAATATTTATTTTTTGAATACTTTGATTTTTTTTTTCAATTTCAATCTTTTTTTCTTCAAAAATCTACTTGGCAAAAAAAATTGGTTTTAATTCTATCGGACACCTATAACCCTTACCTGTGTCCCGGTGCATGTTTCGCGCGCCCGAGTCCTGGTTTTGGTACATTTTTATAAATAATTTCCTAATATTGGTTTTACCCACTGTGTAAAATTTTTTTTAGCATAAATTTTTACTTTAGTACATTCCAAACGAAAAAAACGAAGCAATCGATATTGCGAATATGTTCAGAGAACATTTTATGGTGCGCTCCCCGCTGGGCCCTTCAGTGTCATTTGTTAGGTCTGAGCCCGGAAGTGGGGGGAGGAGTCGCCTGTACATTTTACGGCTAGTCAAGTGAGACGCGTTTTAAAGAAAATGACGGGTGGTAAATCTCCTGGTCACGATGGGCTTAGTGTGGAGCATCTGCGGCATGCTGGGGTTCACCTGCCGAGGGTCCTGGCCGTGTTCTTCACGATTTGCTGGAGTCACTCATACTTACCGCATGACTTAATGAAAACCATCGTAGTGCCTATTGTGAAGAACGGGACTGGGGATATCTCAGATAGGGGGAACTATCGGCCCATATCTCTAACACCAATCAACGATAATTGCTAAAGTGCTGGACGGTGTGCTTGATTCCTACATAGATAAATACATAAACTTACACGACGCGCAGTTTGGGTTTAGACCCGGGCTATCCACCGAGGCTGCCATCGTAGGTCTCAAGCATACTGTCCAATACTATATGGATCGCAGGACACTGGTGTATGCGTGTTTCCTTGACCTCTCCAAAGCTTTTGATCTTGTCTCATACGATGTGCTCTGGAGAAAGTTGGGGAACGCGGGTATACCGGTGGGGGTGCTCAATTTGCTTAGGTATTGGTATTCCCACCAAACCAATTTTGTGAGGTGGAATAATACACTCTCTGAAGCATATACGTTGGAAAGCGGGGTGAGACAGGGAGGTTTGACGTCACCCAAGCTTTTCAACCTATACGTAAATGACCTCATCGTCGAGCTCAGTAGCAGGCGTGTCGGTTGTTCGATAGATGGCGTCTGCCTCAACAACATTAGCTACGCGGACGACATGGTGCTGCTGAGCCCGACGGCGAGAGGTCTTGGAGAGCTGTTAAGGGTATGTGAGTCCTATGCTGCTGCACATGGTCTTATATACAATGTCCAAAAATCCGAATATATGATCTTTAGGGCCGCCGGTGTTTGCCCTGAGTATTCACAAAATGTTACCCTTAATGGCTTGTGCAAAAACCGTGTCACGAAATTTAAATACCTGGGGCATATAATTACCGAGGGTCTTGATGATGATTTGGACATTGAGAGGGAATGCAGGGCTTTAGCGGTCAGAGGTAACATGCTGGCCCGCAGATTTTCCCGCTGCTCTGAACAAGTAAAAATAACGTTGTTTAAAGCCTATTGTCAAAGCTTTTATACGGGCAATCTGTGGGTAAAGCACACCAAAAGATCGCTGGATGTCCTGCGCGTCCAGTATAATAATATCTTCAGGATTATATTGGGGCTGCCTCGCTTCTGTAGTGCATCGGGGATGTTCGCGCTGTATCGAACTGATGGCTTTCATCCCGTCATTCTCAAGAAAACTGTTTCCCTGATCTGCAGAATGCGTGGCAGCTGCAACGGAATTCTGAAGACTGTAGCAGATAGGATCTCTTCTCCGGCATGGGTGACTTTTATTAAGCGGGTAATTTAAATGTTTTTATTTTTGTGCTATTTTATTTTAAATTTGAATGTTATAATGAATTTTTAATTTTAACGTTATTTTTAATTTTGATGCTACTTTATTAATTTATTTGGTTTTGTGTTAATTTATTATTTTTTTAATACCGAGTTTAATTGCACTATATGGCTCATGCTATCTGAATTAAAGGAATTTTATTTATTATTTTATTCCGTTAGCCCGCGCGGAGACAAATCTTTTCACACCGCACACTTGAGCCTAGCTATGATAAAACGTCAAAAAATTCTGACATCAATTTACCTCGATCCCAAAAAAAATAAACAATGTAACTTTTGCAGCAAAAATGTAACATTTCAGGGAACGAAACGTAACTTACGACTCAAGAGCCCTGGCAACACTGCTATCAAGTGCTGTCATTACAATTTCACAAATGTCAATTTTGTTGTTTCGTTGATCGTTCAAGCCGCTGGGCGCTGATTTTTTTCATTCAACATTTAGCGCGTGGAGCTTATAACTGACCACATTTTGAGGCAAATAATAAAACTTTAACATTTTCCAGTGATTTACTCGAGAGGAGAAAATGGAGTTTCTCGAATACAACGATGTGCAAGCCGAGATCAAGGGCGCAATGGTACGGTTTGTCGTATAACTTGTTTTTTGTTTAACTTCGTAAATTACTGTAATTTAAAATTGTAACAATTGGAAAATTTCAGGTTCCTGGAAGACTAAAGATGACGGACCAGAACATAGTATTTAAAAACAGCAAGACCGGCAAAGTGGAACAAATTCCAGCCAATGAGATTGAACTGGTCAACTTCCAGAAGTTCATAGGTTCGTGGGGCCTGAGAGTGTTCCTGAAGAATGGCACGCTACACAGATATGGTGGCTTCAAAGATGGGGTAAGTTCCATAAGAAATCCTTTTGTAAAGTTTTAACTTTTCTATCCTATACACAGATTTTAAAATATTTAGTAATCGTCTAATTACTTATTGGAAACAGAAAAGAGTTCGGTCAGTGGATCGTCTTATGACCACAATAAAAAAATAAAACAGTGTTTATGTGTGTCATATTCAGTTATCATTTTTACTACTACTACTAGCTGCAAACCATTTACATACTCAAAGTTATTGAACAAACAGGTCCTAACATGAACATAACCTTTAAGGGCAATTTCATTTACATAGACTACACAATTTACTAAATGGTTCCTTAAACAATTGCTTTCAGGAACAAGAGAAAGTGGCCAAGTTCTTTAAAACTAACTACCATAAAGACATGTTGGAGAAGGAGCTTTCCCTAAAAGGCTGGAACTGGGGAACAGCTAAATTCAATGGAGCGGTACTAAGCTTCAACGTTGGGACCAACACAGCATTTGAGATTCCTTTGCACTATGTATCTCAGTGCAATACAGGCAAGAATGAAGTCACACTTGAGTTCCATCAGGTAAATATGCTTAATAGTGGAAAAATAATAATGGATATCTCTTAACTATGGAAAAGTACTGTGTTATAATGTAGTACTTTATAACATAGTACTTTTCACCTTTTATCACCATTACTCTAAACTGATCAGAAAACAACAAGACAGATTCTCCATCTTCAACCTCATCATCGCTTAACACCAGGTGAGATAGAGGTCAAACGCGTGCCTATAAAAGATAAAAAAAAGCTTTGTACTCTTTAGCTATCAAAATGATTTATTTTGGTTTCGATTCAATACCTGAAATAGATTTTACAAAATGTTGTGCAATAATGCTTATAAGTATGTATGTTGTATGCTTATGCATAAAGGACTTTATTTAAAAAAAAAAAAATCATGTAAGCTTAAACACTGATTACCAGCTTAATTCAAAAATTTTCATGGAGAATTTGATTTTTCTATGCTGAATTTTAGAATCCGCTAATCAGTACTGAAACGAAGCATATGGTTAGCGACTTTTATAAATAAAACTGATCCTTTTATGTATCAATGTCACAGCATTATTCTTGTCTATCAAGTTCCAAGCTAGACATGTAACAAAACTGTCAAGTAAATTGAACTTATCACAGCTTAAATAATGGGTCTTGACAGTCTTTAGACATCCATTCCATTAAATTCACTTATTCTCTTCCTTTTGATGGGTTCTGGCCTGTTCTGGTTCCATCAAAAAGCAGAGTAATCAAAGAAAAAACAACCTAAACATGAACAAGCTTTGTATTGAACAAAAGTGTAATGTAGCAACAACTGTTGTATTAGTTAGAATTTTGTGGATTTTTCATTTATTTCATGGAAGCTTTTGGCAAGATCACCATAAGAATGAACAAGGAAGAGTTTATTCATATTTTTAAATGCTTTATCATCAACAGAATGACGACACACCAGTATCCCTAATGGAGATGCGATTCCACATCCCGACGAGTGAGGTGGGAGGCGATATGGACGCGGTGGAGGCCTTCCACCAGCAAGTCATGAACAAGGCCAGCGTCATCTCTGTCTCTGGTGATGCTATTGCCATCTTTAGGGAGCTGCAGTGTCTTACACCTCGGTATGTACTTACTTATCTCATATAAATCCGGGTTCTCATTATTGTTTTACCTTCTGACACAGTTCATTGGCTACAAAACTCGCATATACATAGGCTTGAACAGAGTCCATTGGTTTGTGTATCTGCCACAACACAGTAACAAGCCTTGGCTTTATATGCATAGCTATACACCTAACGAAAATTCGCGATGGACATTCGTCGTGCGTACGTCTACAATGCTTTAAAGGTCTTACAGTACATCAGGCTAAGTAAACGTAGTATATTATCAGGTGTACCCCATTTGTATAACTAAAAACTATAATATTTTTTAAAGAAATCTTCCTAAACAGACAGGACGCGATTTTAATGTATCGTTTGCAATCTTACATACAAAAGCAACAAGAGTTATTTATTATACACCGCCAAATCACAGAGTCACCACCTGTGTCACAAAACAAATGCCCATTTTTTTACTCCTGCTGCACGATACTAGTACGCTTTTATTTAGAAACAACTTATCCATCTGCCAATAAACATGCTAAAACTGGCCAGTTGTGTCTGCACAAAAATAAACAAGCTAACGCCATCCTCTCCTCCACAGTGGTCGCTACGACATCAAAGTGTTCCAGACATTCTTCCAGCTCCACGGTAAGACGTTCGACTACAAGATCCCGATGTCTACAGTCCTGCGTCTCTTCCTGTTGCCTCACAAGGACACCAGGCAGATGTTCTTCGTGGTTTCATTGGACCCTCCTATCAAGCAGGGCCAGACCAGGTACCATTACTTGGTACTGCTGTTTGGTATTGAAGAGGAAACGAGCCTGGAGTTGCCGTTTACAGAGTAAGTAAAATCTTTTTTTAATTTAGTATCTGGTCGTAAATATGGGTCATGGAGTTTCTGAAAAGCTGGCTTTGTAGAGCATTGTCTCTGTTGCTCATATTTGTGTGACAGTCTATTTCTAAAGCTCGATAGAATAGGACAAACTTTATTGTACACCAAAAAAGTTACACAACTTGCATGAACCTAAATTGAACTTAATTTATGGGTACAATGGCAGTCTTATCGCTGACAGCGATATCTTCCAGGTAAGCTTTAATAATCCCTTTTTTGGTGTAATTTTACGCCCAGAACTTTATTGCCAATTGTTTACGCAATACAAACTTCACACATATCATTATTGTGTTGCAGGGAAGAACTAAAGGAGAAATATGAGGGCAAGATAAACAAGGAATTGTCAGGACCAACTTATGAGGTGCTCGCCAAAATAATGAAAGTTATCATCAACCGACGAGTGACTGGTCCTGGTGACTTCTTAGGGTAACTCATTTACTAATAAATGGTCCTTTATTGTATCATCAGATCACTATCACTACGTAGTATAAATCAAAGGCGCTTTCTGTGTCTGTCAGTTTCTCCGCTTACTTCTTTTAAACCATGCAACGGATTTTGATGAGGTTTTCAATAATAGAAAGAGCGATAATCGAGTAAGGTTTGTGTGTATCATTTATACCCGTGCGGAGCCGGGGTAGGTCGCTAGTTAAATAATAAAACAGTGTATTTGTTTATTGAATTAACAAACTTTTACAAAACACTATTTACGAATAATAACTTTCAGTCTGGGAACAACACTCCTGCCCTTGTACCATGTTAGTTGGAGTCGGCGCAATACGTTTTCTTCTTTTCTGTGTATTCTGTCACTGACGATCATAGTCTGACAACAAATATTAAAATATTTAAAAAATACAGCATGTAACAAAAACCCTGTCCGATCCAATAAAACTGAAACCTACTAACCTTTTTCTTGATTATGTTGCGCCTTCTATTCCTATCTTCACCGTAGGCGCGGGCTTGCGGACGGCGAGCAAGGGGTAGCTCGTCGTCCAATATTTAACTTAGTTTAGGCACCAGTCTTCCACAAAATAAGTATAAAATTGTATCTGTAGATTAATCTAACTGTATGCTGTAATTTGTGGTAAGATAATAATAAATCAATAAGGTAATAACATCAACACCGGGTTGACGGCGCGTTGTGTTCCACGCGGGCCTCAAGGAGATGACAGCATGAACCTTGGTGTGTAAACACAAGCAAATGAAAACTTTTTTTTTTTAAATATTTTTATGTAAATAAATTGAGATAAGGGCAGGAGAATCATGATGAGTTCCCAGGGTGAAAGTTGTTCATATTCATAAGCTGTGTGAAGTTGAGAAAAGATATGATTTATTTATAGCCAATCAAAATGCCTCAATATATTTTACAGGCACCATAAAACGCCAGCAGTAGCTTGTTCTTACAAAGCAGCGGCTGGTTACCTGTATCCTCTAGAAAAAGGGTTCATATACGTTCACAAGCCGCCTGTGCACATTCGCTTCGAGGAGATTGCTTCTGTCAACTTCGCGAGAGGAGGCGCTTCGTCTACCAAGTGAGTATACTGTTACGTTTGGTAGTTTTATTTTTATCATTAGCAGGCTTGCGCTTCACCACTATCGCACCTGACACCTGACAAGCGATGATGTGGTCGACGATGGACCATGCTGGCCTAGAAGTAACCACTGTGGACCTAAAGACCCCCTAGGTTGTAGCTTAACACGAAAATGAGTTACATGTAGAATATCAAAACCATCGATACTCTCTAAAAAGAAAGATAAAATGTCCATTGTTTAAACTTTTTTAATTATAACTTTTTTATTTCTAATTGGATTCTAAATGAGAAAGAAATGGAATTCTTATTTGAGTATTTAACTCAGGTACATATGAGTGTCCTATTAGATTAAAATAAATCTTTATAAGAATTTCTAGATGATAAAAATCCAATGAATCCAAATCTTCTTCCCAGCCAAAACACTTCGAGGTGGTGACGGGCGAGCGTTTTTGGGAGACTGTCTTTATGTAGAACTTTGACATTCAAATAGTGCTAGCTCTGAGCCTAGTTTGAATAAATGACTTTTGATTTTAAATCAGAATACTTACCATTATTTAATTAATGTCTTCAGATCCTTCGATTTCGAGATAGAGTTGAAGCAAGGCAGTGTACACACGTTCAGCAGTATCGAGAAGGGTGAATACGACAAGCTCTTTGATTACATCACGTCCAAGAAACTACACGTCAAGAATACTGGCAAGAATGTAAGTGTAAAATATTACCATTATTGTTATTTATACCAGTATAATAAAATAAAATATTAAACACAGTAGAGACGACAATACACCAATGTATAAACACACCGGTAATACTCATTATTATGAACAATTTATTGTGTATAAGACCAAACCTGAAAAAAAAAATCTGTGGGTTTTCAAAAACGTATAGCCTATGACACAAATAACGTGGCTTTGACACAAAAAATCGTTTCAGTAGATCCAGAGGTTACCCCTACAACCTCACAAACTTATAACAAACTCTTTATAATATTAGTATAGATAACTCGACAAAATGTACTGAAAAGCTGCTTTTTTTTGTGCCATTTTAGGATTGGACAAGTAAGATTGACGTGGAAAAATAATATTTTTAACCTGTTTGCAAAATTAATATAATTTATACAAAGCAACATTTGTTCTCCAGGACAAGGCTCTATACGACGACGACTTCGGCGACTCGGACACGGAGAAGGAACCGGACGCGTACCTGGAGCGCGTGAAGGCGGAGGCCAAGGAGCGCGACTCCGGCGACTCCGACAGCGACGAGAGCACGGACGAAGACTTCAACCCCGACAAGGCGAAAGAGAGCGACGTGGCCGAGGAGTTAGTTTTTTTTTATACTTTTGGTGCTTTGCCCGCGTGAAAGTCGAAAATCATCTAAAGGCGACCACTTCCGAGATAAAAAGTATCCTATTTCCTTCTGGGAGAAGCTTCAATCTATCTCTATATCAAAATTCACCAATATTGGTTCAGTGGTTTAGGCATGAAAACGTAACAGACAGACAGAGCTACTTTCGCATTTATAATATTTGTATAGATAGCAGTTGATTGGTTGGGTAGTCGGTGCTTTTCTTAAAATGGGTTGACCTGGAGCTAATTTGCAACGATTTTTACCTCGATAACTTGGGTCCAAATTGAGTTGTTGCATAGGTAAAAATAAACATGAAAATGTGTATCTTGCTTGATCTGTTGTCCATAAAACGAGACAGTAAAACAACGTAGTAAGGTGTGCATCGAAAAATGTGTACTAAAACAGGACTTGCCATGAAAATAGTAGGAACCTTCATAACTGAGTTTTTTTATTTTATCGAACAACTGTCTCCTGTATGTAATTTGTTGCCACCGAATTACCAGTCACCACAGGAGTGGTGGACGTAGTACTAAACGAAAGGAGCGTGACTGGTATGTGACTACTATTTAGTGGGGAGCGGTGTTACCGAAGACCGTTTACCAACATAGTGCTCATCACACTGTTTAGCATCGAATTCTCTCTTCGGGAAATATCTGGGACCCAATTCTGTAACTTTGAGTCAAGCAATACGCCATCGACACTATCGACACACTACAGACGTTATTGTGCCACTGTTGCAAATTTTGTATTCTGCAAAAACTTTAAAATTCTATTGACACATTATAGTGGACCAGACTACCAATTATTACAACAGTCTTATTATGGCGTTTCAATCACTACAGTGGCAAGTCAATGACCATAAATAATTTATAGAATACCAAAAGTCAATGACTATTCTATTGAGACACCACTGACACACTACGGACACACTATTGACAAGTTAGTTATTTTACAGAATTGGGCCCCTGGTCTTGTGTTACCGTCTAGTTTTCGACTTCACACCATGTACAGCAGTGTCACATGGCATTAGCAAAACCAATCATGGAACATTCGTTTTTGCACGTTTTACAAGAAGTTGGTATAGCAAAGAAGATTTCCTTTTCATATTAAACATTATTTTATTAACTTTTGTCTCCTTTTTTGGATACTGGTAAAACGGAGTGAGGTAACTGTCTCAGTTAACATCTAATGGTGGAGATACGCGTTAGGGTTGTTTACGTGATGATTAAGATAGTCCAAAATCCCAGAGCGTGTTAGTATGTACTTGAACGTACGGCCCAAGCTAGCAAGTATGCGTATATACTAAAACTAAGTAAATTAAATAATGCCTGGAGGCTCTCCTATCGGATCTTACTCTAGAAACTTATATATTATCCATTCTTCACAATACTTACTTTATTATCATTAATTCAGATACGACACCAACGCATCGTCGTCAGAGGACTCCGACGACGACACGGCATCTGACGATGATCTAATTCTCAATATTTACAGTAAAATTAGTAACTCCTTATTCTTACTGAAGTACAGATCACAAAATCATATATTATCCATTCTTCACAATACTTACTTTATTATCATTAATTCAGATACGACACCAACGCATCGTCGTCAGAGGACTCCGACGACGACGCGGCATCTGACGAGGATGGCAAGAAGGAGAAGAAGAAAGAGAAGAAACCCAAGAAGGCTATCACTATTGTAAGTATCTCTTTTACTAGTCTCATCAAATTGAATGTTCAGTCAATCGGCCTAGACTTTTCCTAAGTACCCCTTTTGCCTTGCCGAGACACGGAGGAATCTCGACATGTCAAGACCCGTCCTCGGACCGACCTCGGCAAGCGTTGCTTAATCTTGAATATCGACCCGCGCTGCTGTTAATAAATGTAAAGTTATAGCTCGTTATTTTCGTATGTTTCCGTTGTCATAGCAATGAGGCCTTAATCTAACTCAACAGGTAAATGTCTTTATTTATAAAAATCTCTGTAATGTTTAGCAATTAGTAAACAATTCTTATTTAAAATTTCTATAGAGAATTTGACTGATAGTTTCTTTTTAAAAATTATGTTGAAAGTGAGCTGAAGAGAATCTTATTGAAATTGATACACTTGTAGTGAAGAATATTATTAGCCTGACCCAACTACTGCTAGAACTGATGATGTAGCTATAGGCGTCGTCCTAATGTGCAAGGATCGTACGATGACACGATGCGTTCTCGTCGTGCGATGAAAATGGTCGTACTATGATTCAAAAGGAGTGTCCTAATAGATCGCGCGATGCTCATCGTGCGTTGTTTATCGCACGACGGCGTCGCGCCGCCATTAACTATACAGCACCATTTTAACAATGGCTCCTTACAGAGATGCTCACTGTCAGGCAGTATTGCTTTGAAAATTGCTAATGAGATTGAAAAAAGGGAACATGGGCCATATAATACACTTGATAAATCCAGAAATCAGCGCGGTGAATTTTTCAACCATTGTTTTGATGTACGAAATAACGAAGAAAACTTTTACGATTATTTGTCCAAGTCAAGAGAAACATTTGATTACATCGCAATGGTATACTCAGCGATTGTAATCATAAAGTGGCCAACTTTAAAAAATCCATTAGTGTGGAAGAAAGATTTTTTTATTATTATTTGTATTTATTCTTGCTATTTCAAAATTACAGTCGGAAGCACCTCGCAAGCGCAAGGAAAAAACCAAGAAACGCGAGAAGGATGTGAACGCGCCCAAACGACCAGTTACTGCCTTCATGTTGTGGCTCAATGAGAACCGCAAGAGCATCATTGAGGAGAACCCCGGAATCAAGGTCACCGAGATCGCCAAGAAGGGAGGCGAGCTGTGGAGGGAACTCAAGGATAAATCTGTAAGTTACGCTATTATAAATGTACCTTTAGAAAAAAGAAGTAAGGAATGGAATTCTCTGCTGAAATGTCTCCTGATAGTGATAGCTACAAACTGGGGTCTTTTAAATCAAGATTGAACAGGTTACTTCTAGGCAAGCGTGCTTCATTATCCACCATATCGTCTCTTACAATCAAACGAAATATTGGTCAAACACCAACATATCAACAATTAAAAGCAGTTCTACATGAATAGGTTGACTTACTCTTTTATGTCACAAACTGTGATGAAAACTTTAGCTAGTCAGAAAGTTTAATAGCAGACCTGCCTGTCAAAAGTGCGACGAATTTTGAAACTAGTTAATTCTAGCAGTAGAGGATACTTAATTTATCTTCAAATAATGACCCAAAGAAAACATACTCCGCATTCCAGCCAAACACGTCGTCATAAGCCAGGAAGAACAAAGTGATCTTCATTGGGCTTTCTGTATCAAATCACCAATTTTATTATACTTGCAATCACGTATTTTATGAAATTCTTCCTTTTTTCTGCGGCTTCGCCCTCGTTGCTTATTATGCATGAGACATGCAAGTTTAGAAATAAAAAAAAAATTAAATGGATTATTTGTAACTAGCTTCTGGCAGCGGCTTTGCCCGCGTGGACCTTTTTAAGGGGGTGAAAAGGGGGAATCAGGCCGAATTTCCAAAAACCTCTTCTTAGTGCTCCTCCACATTATAAAAGGAAGCCGTGTGCAAAATTTCACGTTCCTAGTCCCAGTAGTTTCAGCTATGCGTTGATATGTCAGTCAGGCAGTTTCTCCTTTTATATAATAACTGTGACCCGCCCCAGCTTCGCTCGGGTACAAATTATACATATAAACCTTCCTCTTCAATCACTCTATCTATTAAAAAAACCGCATCAAATTCCGTTGCGTAGTTTTAAAGATTTAAGCATACATAGGGATATAGGGACAGAAAGCTTTGTTTTATACTATGTAGTGATATATAGATCAGATCAGTACTTTCAGAGATTACCTTTTACAACCACATAAACAATTTTATCTCTTTATAATATTAGTTTAAATGACAGTCTCCAGTCTGTGCTTAGAAGCTAAACCTTCCCACTAACCTAACTGCACTACTAAAACAATATTGTACACAGGAATGGGAACAGAAAGCCGCCAAATCGAAAGAAGAATACACCATTGCCATGCAGAAGTACAAGGACAGCGGCGCTCAAGACGAGTTCAAACAGAAGAAGAAGCAAGCCGAGAAGGAACGAAAGGCTGCAGAGAAGAAGACTAAAGCGCCTACTGCCAGCAAGAAGGCGAAAACTGCTAGTAATGCAGGCACCGGTAGTGGGGGCAAGTTCACCAGCAAGGAGTATATCGAAGATGATGATAGCTCTTCTGATTCTGATAAGGAGAAGGATAAGAAGAAGAAAGATACCAAAGATGTAAGTAGTACCAAAATTTCAATTTGTGAACAGTATCTAGAAGATTTTTAATCTTATCACAATAAGTTTTAAGTCTAGTTTAGGGAAACATCCTTCACCCGCTAACAATGGTAATGTGAATGGTCTAAAACAGCACTATAAGTACGCTTTATCCGCAATAGGGCAATGTTAAACTACTGTAGAAATTAAAGTCAGGATGACTGTTTATAAAGAATTCTCCGGCGGTGACTATGTCTAGTATGAAGAAGTGAAAAATATTACTTTGTCTTCATAGAATAGACATAGAAGTGGCTGTGTTAGGCGTCCTGGAAATATCCAGAATAATCGTATAAAAGCTCAAATTAAACAAACTGATTTGTGCAAAAGTATAGCCACTCGACGTAAGATTCGTCGCTTTCGGTCCTCCATGAAAGAAAATACGTTTATTTGGCGCAAATTTAAAGGCATACAACAATTTTTGCAAATAAAATAAAGTCTTTTTCATTGGGAAAAAAGTGTGCCTCGCGGCCAAATAGCGAACGTATTCGCTGGCTGTGACGCTGGTTTAACGATGTAATGATGTAATTCTCATAACACTAATTAGAATTTTAATGCTACTCCGACCGACGACGCTTTACAAGTCACTTATTTATGAGAGAGATCATTTATGAGTCATTAGTACATTCTGAACACGAAACTACTGAAGTTATTTCAACAGCTCAATTGCGCCAAGATCAATCCTATTCAAGATCCTTTGAACTTATGTTGGTGTTAAACATGGTTGTGTAATAAACGGCTAGTATTTAACTATTCATTCACACTACACACGTGCTGCCGTGGTCACGCGCAAGTGATCCTAATAGTAAGTGTAGATTTTTATCAACCGCAGGCGCATACGTAACAGCGTCATTCAGCCTTGATAAAATAATAGTTATTGTTCAACCGATTTACAAAATGCATCTAAAATCGTGCGTTCCGAATACATGAATTTTATTTCTTTTTCTAAACTGCCAGCCACTAAGGATTAATTTGGATTTGTTCCCGGTAAATGGCTATAGTCTCCCATATTACAGACGTATGTAGGTCTTTTGACGGATCTATGGTCTTAGTCTGGCTTCACAGCTGTCCGGGAGGCGGTACGGGCGGCCCGTACGGGTCTCCCGTGAAGCCAGCCTTATGATAGCTGGCGAAATAAGACTGAAAAACACCAATGCAAGAACAAAGCCATTCGGAAGAAAAGACGTGATACAATGTTTTTCTTATGTAAATATATTTTTATGTCTGCAATAGCCCACAATACCAACGTAGATCTTGAATTCATATTCCACTTGTAATACTTTATAATCGATTGACGAAAACGTCCTCCGAACACTTTATTGCAACTCTAAATCGTAGGAAATAATGAAATTACTCAGACATAATGTTTTTTTTAGACCAAGGAGACAAAGAAGGAGAAAGCAAAGAGTTCCTCATCGGAAGCCGAGGCATCTTCAGGTGGATCTGGCGACGAGAGCGCAAGTGGAAGTGACTGAAATCACAACGTACTTACACAATAAGCCTCTGTTATATTACGCCACCCGATTTCTGACAACCTGGTATTTGATCAGTGAATCTTGTCCAATCTCATAAAATAATCAGACTATACGTTCCCATTGCTGAAACGGCGACCTTCCCTCTTGGAAAGTGGGCCATAATCCATCACATTGTAGCTATAAATTGTTTTGTTAATCGAACAACATCGCAACAGACATTGAAATCACTAGACAATAGACATGAAGTTTGACAATTAATACTAGGCTTTCAGAAACGGGGGTGCAAGTTTACCCAAGAACTGATTTATACATCATTTTTGTTCGTCGATCATTATTTTTAGTTATTTGTATTGAATCATTGAATGAGATGCAATAATTTACTGTGGCGTACATGTCATTCTCTAAGCTATGACCTAACCAACCCAATGGGATGAAATAAGAGAAAACGTGTGTTTTAGAGATGGGTCTAAAATTAATTAGCTGCTAAATTAACACTGTTAATTTTTTTTAGGGTCAACACCTGTTAAATAATTTCTGAGTTAACTGTTCAATTTAACAGTCACAAAAATAATAGGTAGTGGCGTTTTAGTGTCAACACTTGTTAAATAAATTCTGAGTTAGCTGTTATATTTAACAGTCACATTTCACAGTCACAAACACTAATAAATAATAGATAGTGGCGGCGGCCGCCGGCGGTGTCAGGTACTCTGCGCGGTGCTACCCTACCCCGCACCACACACAGCACACACGGAAGAAAATATATTTGCCGGCCGCAAAAGAAAGGAAGATGAACATTAAACAACACACACACAATACAGAAAAACAGTTATAAAAAAGAAATCGTTGTAAATAAATTGATTCTCATTTTAAATACACCAACAGAAAAAGTTGACAGTCGTAAGCCTGCGTAAAGTATGAAGGAAATGAGAGTTAATTATGTTAAAAATCTGTCTGTGGATAAATTTAACAGTTGCTAAAAATAACTGCTAATTTTAAGCCCGTGAAAAGTATGAAGGAAATGAGAATTAACCATGTTAAAAATCTGTCTGTGCAATAAATTTAACAGTTGCTAAAAATAACTGCTAAATTTAAGCCCGTGAAAAGTATGAAGGAAATCTGTCTGTGAAATTTAACAGTTGCTAAAAATAACTGCAAAATTTAACTGTTAATTATTTTTAGCATTAGCATTTAGCAGTGTTATTTTTTTTTTAACGTTTAAGCCCATCGTGTGTTTACTGAATCTGCCATCTCTAACCTGTGTTTGCGCAACTTCGATACATTTTCCCGCCCTTATAATTCAAGTTTCCTCAAAACAAGGATCATCTATGTGATATTTGTATTATATTCCTATTCAGTTAAAGTGTGATGCTAAATAGTTGTGTGTTATAAAATCCTAGATGGATAACTTAATGTAAATATTAATAATTGTTATGATCAGTTGTAATTGTCTTGATATTGTCCTTTGTAAACGTTTGAAGCCCCAGTTTAGTTGTAATGTTAGTGTATTACGTCGTATTTTATTATAAGACTATATTTTTATTTGGCGTTTCTTTTACTGATTTTGGTTTCAAATATTTCGAACGAAGAATGAGGCGGAGACTGTGTGATGTGATGATTCATTGATCGTAGCATATAATTAAACTAAGAGCCATTTTATTTGTAGTTATCTCAACTAATAGTCAACATAGTACTTAACTAATTGTTAAATAATGCTAAAGTTAGCTTGACTTATGGTCAAATACCGAAATAAGTATTAGTCAAGAAAGAAGAAGAAAATATATCGACATTTTAGAGATAAAAACTGGCCCTAAATCTGCAGCTTTTCTCAAGAAATTAATAGCCAGCTTAAATATTTAATAACACGCGTGAAACTTTGGCCACTTAAGACGCATAATCCCTGGCAAACTAACAATCATGAAAAAGATGTAATAAAAACAAAACCCAACTTCTCAGTACTTAGGTACATTCTTAACAAATTGCAACCGTTACTTTAGCAAGAAAGGTTCATTGTTAACATCAGTGTTCAGTGTTCACTGCTCCCCAAAGCGACGCGACGCGCCATATAAAAAGTAACAAAAATGCGCCTTTCTATAATACAGAGCGACCGAAGTATGGGGTATGCACCGAAACGAGGAACCGTCTCGCCCGTCGCCGCCCTTTTTTTTATGGGACCTTATTTCTATTGTGATACCCGGGTGGTTCACAAGAGAAAGGGCGCGCTTTGTGGTAGGTTAGGGTAAAAAATGTATCGTAATAAATAATGAGACTTGGGCAAATAATTTTAAACGCATCTGCAATGCTGTAGATACCTACAAATCATGTCAACTAGTCAGAATAATAATAAAGAAAACGGCCGTCAAGACAAGCTATGCTGTATACAATAGTGTAGACGTGACATCCGTACTTAATAAATCTGTTTTGATTGATATAAATTGAATTGCGGTTCTATTTCCACATTAGCAAATGAGGAAAATGCTAAAACCAATTTGTAATACCTACAAAGTGAACCAAACGATTCCAGTCTCAGTCAGTCAGTCAGCTTTATCAAGAAACTCAAACAGAACCGAACTAAATTGCATTGACTACATTCAGAAGTGCTTATCTTGTTGAAATAAGAAACTTATCAAGTCGTTTAGGTCAACTATACTTTTAGTTGGCGCCCGTTTAATCTGTCAGCACAATGATAACTGGATATTAACACGTGTCGCCGCCTGTACATAATGCATTCTTGCATTCCCGCGTAAAATATTCCAATGAAGCATTCAATAATGATGAATATTGGAGATTAATTTAACAATGCTGCATTCTCTTTGTACTAAGGTAAATGAGAGAGAAACTTCGTGTAACAGTAAAACGAAAATCAATAGGCAAAATGAGGCCATGACAACCATTGTGTAGGTACCTCTCAAATCAACGCTATTTCTAATGTTCATGATGATGACCAATCGTTGAAATCTAAACTAGAATCTACGCTTGGAATACAATCGTTGAAAACTTGCGATTTTTTGTTTGTTACGATTCTGATAAGTGATAATAATGATAACAACGTGTAGGTATTATCAATTTTAGCAATGATATTGATAACTGGAGCTAAAATGACTGATAAACTAAACACATTACAAAACTTGAAGCTCCTGCAAACAAAGAAAAAATTGGCATAAACAATATGGACCTTGTAACGGTCGTCTCTACGTGAGAACGGTGCATGACAAGGACCTAAAAAAGTTCTCATGTCATGAGTCTAATAATAGGGTTGGTTACCTATTGAATTCTTCTTCGCATGGTACTTAATACTTTTATTAGCCCGATCCCCCATCTAAATGGTAAGTATAAAACATGGGAGATTTATAACAATCTGATATTATTATTAGAACAAAGTCCTCCACCGTGTATGCACGTGATAAATTCAAAAAACTACTGAATGGATTTTCATTCTGTTTTCACCACTAGGTATACAGAGTGATTCATGAGGAAGATTTAAGTGTATAATTTTTACCCATGCGAAGCTATGGCAGGTCGCTAGTATCTGCTAAAGAGTAAAAATGCTTTGATATTATAATGGTAGTCGGCAGCGCGCGTAAACAACATGGAGCGTCGCGTCGCGTGTCGTCACAAAAACCAGTAAAACCTGATCCGTATCGAATATTAAACCGCGAGTAACAGAGAGGCCACGCTTTATTTCCGCTCTTCCATATTATATTTAACTGACGCTATACGGTTTCGAAAGGCACAAAGCTTGGTGTTTTTTAACTAAGTGGTTATGAACCTATTTAACAGAATTTGTCTTGAAATCTGAATGCATTCATTTTATTTTCAGAAATGTTTTATTAATCCTCATGCATGTTTATTAATTCGATACCTCTATTTCCTTATAGGTTACCTACTCTTTTAGGGATAATAGACAAATTGAATGTTTAATTAAACACCTAACTACACGAGTAATAATCAGCCCATGTGGCGTTTTAAGTAAGTAAATAAAATGTACTAAGCAAACACCCTAGTCATGGCGATGATAGCAGTAGCGTTACCCGATGCGCAAGGACTGGCTCTGTGGCAACTCCGCGGTCAATCAACCCGGTAAGCCCAAGGTGGTGAACTGGTGGCTATGTAAACTCCATCCTTTTTTGGGAGAGACCTTCGTCCAGCAGTATTTATTGGCGAGAAACTAAATAAAGATACCAAGTACCTAACTAAGAAACAATTTTGTAGAACTAAGTTATACCGTGGAAGTTAACCTCGTATTCTGGAACGAAAATCAAGACAAATAATTTTCCATAGTCGCGTCAGGCCCCTCGCGTTACCATTTAAGGTAACGCAACAATAGATTTTTAATTGTGTCTGCTAATGAGGGGCTTGACGCGTTAAAAAAAAAAAACTTATTTTTCGTGTTCTTCTCGGAACTCTTATTCTCATATCATGGGAATGCACACAAAATAACTAGTCCGCCGTAATGGATTTAAAATGACGTCACTAACGATGCATTGTCATCCAAACTAAACATGTACGCAAAATTTCAGCTTAATCAGAAACCGGGAAGTGGTTCAAGATTTGTTTACTTAATTATTGTTATACCTAAGTGAATTAATACCTAGTTACGTGTGTTAGTTAAAAAAGTGACAAACGGATGTCAACTGCTGTATCGACTGATTGCCAGAAGAAAAACAAAGCATAGCTTGGAAAGAATTGTGATAATTTTATGAGTGAGACTGTATATTATTCCAAGTTCCAAGGTCTATTCTTCCGTTATGGAATGTTCTGCCCTGTGCATGAGAGCAAGAGAATGATGATGATAATGAGTCATAGCAGCCAAAAAGAAATATTCCTAGATTCATTTATAAACTCGCACTTTTTTTCCATAGGGATAGACAGAAGCTACCTGCTACGACCTTATAACATAATCCTTACTTTACTAAAAGTTATTCAAACACCCACGAGGGCATGGTTTTTATGCCAAAAATGTTCCTTCCAATCCTCGATCCATACAAAGTTTTGCCCTGGAGCACTATAATTACTACTGTAACCGTATCCACATAGAAAGCTATCTGCTACGACCCTAACATAATCCTTACTTTACTTACATGACTTATTCAAACGCCCACGACGGCATGGTGTTTTATGCCAATGTTCCTTCCAATCCTCGTTCCATACAAAGTTTTGCCCTGGAGCACTATAATTACTACTGTAACCGTATCCACATAGAAAGCTATCTGCTACGACCCTAACATAATCCTTACTCTACTTACATGACTTATTCAAACGACCACGACGGCATGGTGCTTTATGCCAATGTTCCTTCCAATCCTCGATCCTTACAAAGATTTCACTAGAGCACTAATTACTACTGTACCATATTATCCAAATGAAAACGCTACAGAAAGCTATCTGCTACGACCCTAACATAATCCTTACAATACCTACCCTTTACTAAAACTTATTCAAACACCCACGACGCGACGCCGATGGCATGGTGTTTTATGCCAAATGTTCCTTACAATCCTCGGTCCATACAAAGTTTTGCCCTGGAGCACTAAATACTACTGTACCGTATCAAAATTAAACTTATTATTGTAGGTACTCCAGCTGGCTAGGTCTGCCCATGAGCCATGAGTCCATGACGAGCAACTTTTACGGTCTGGTCTTTATATTTTACACTAGTAGGTAGCAACGTGGCCTAGGGCCAGCTATAATTGTACACATGCTCATAACACAAGAACCAAGAATATACATATAGATTAACGCTCGGATAATGGTGTCGCTTTCGGCAACTTTGACCACTCTGACAAAGCGAAATGCATAGCCGACAGTCTACGTGTCCCAATTTTTACCCAGTTCTCACCCAGTAGACAAAGCTCACCTTGACACTGGATGCTGAAATCGAATTTAGAGGTTCTCTCCCACCCACTACATGAACATAAACTGGCTGTACCTACCTACATGGTATGCACGTGGTATTTGTTTTAGTTCAATCGCAGATTGAATGCCACCAATTAACTGCATCAGACTACTTGAAAAGTACCTAACTTGTTTGAAACATTTTAGTTATTTTTGCAGTAAATTTTTAAGATAAAATTTTCCATAATCTACTATGGTTCTTCCACCTCTTCACGATTACCTACTAATATCCTGTCAATAGATACTTTCTGGCTCTGCCCTCCAATCCAGCCAACACGTGCAAGCATTTTGTAGCAATCAGCATGAACATAAATAACGCGAGTAGGGACCCGTAGCAATAACACGAAAGCGAAAAGGGCCTTTTGAATTCTTAGAAACATTTTGAATTGTCTCCCTTTTAAAATTTTCCACGCTTAACTTTGTGATGATAGTTATTTAGATTTAATCAATCTGGAATCCTGAAAAAAAAATGGGGCATTAGGTAGTGGTCTGGGCCCACTCTAGTGACTGCCAAAGCTGCGCTACCCTGGATATACAGCCCTGCTGCTAACTTAGATTGCTAACTTAGGTACTGACTGCAGAATCATTGAAGGCATCCTTATACCTGGGCAGGTATAAGGATGCCTACAATGATTAGTACGAGAAGCTCTTTTCACCTACCTGTAAATGTAATTCTTTCTGACCACAATAATTGAAGGAAATGACAACCGTACGAGATGGCGAGGCAGATGCCTAGTTTAAGGCCGTACTATCGGCCAAGTGGCGCCCTCATTGAATAAAAAATCGTAGCATAGCCTAGAAAATAAATATTATAGAATCCAATGTCACGTTTGTTACAAATAGGATAAAGTATTTTTACCTTGTTAAAACAGGTCTCAGAATGTTTCGTATCCAAAGTAGTAGGCAAAAGTACCAAAAACGGCCGTTTCTGACACTTTATTTATTTTCTAGGCTATGCTACGATTTTTTATTCAATGAGGGCGCCGCTTAGCCAGTAGTATACTTACCCTTAAAGTGGGCAAACAACAGCAGCGACATCTGAGTAGGTACACACTAAGTGTGTATGCATAGCAGATGGGTGAATTATAAATACAATTGCCTGACCCTGTTCCTTTGGTCATTGTCACCTGCTTGATGAGAAACTTATTATTCTTGAGTCTTCGATCAGCACCGGGCTGCATTCTACAGAGTGGACTAAACTAAGTACTGACCTAAGTATCAGGAATGACCTACCTACTCCGGTAATAGGTTCCTACTGGACGGCTTAGCTGGAGGAATCCGAATAACATTAGATATCAAGATTGTTTTTCTGTGTAATAGCCAAACAGCTAAGTATTTAGATTAGTTTCCAAAGGAGCAGTCCTTGTACATACGTTATAATTTATAATCTTAGTACTTATGTACTGCTACCATTGCAATCCTAATTAATGTACTTAAAACACATAGAGTTTAGAACATCATAAATTACGTAAACAAGTTAGGTAGTAGGTAGTAACTTCCTTCCTCTTATTAGTTAGTAGTAACATACAACAGACCTACTTATAAAATGATGGTCTAGTCTAGCAGTAGGTAAAATTGTCTTACTGAGTAGTAATACCTAAGTAATAAGTACCTAGGTCAAATGATAAAAATATGTCGTGTTTCGTAGTAGTATTTTAGCTTTCCGTGTCTAGGTAGATACCTAAACCTAAATCCTAGGATCTTTCGAAGGACCTGATGTCCTACGAATTAGGTCTGTACCTACTCTGTAGGCCCTACTGTAACTACCTAGCCTAATCTCAGTCTCAATCTGTCAAAAACCTTTTTATTTTCCCCACATTTTGTAAGTGTTTGACATCGATTATCGTCGAAAAGAGATTGCAACTTGAATAGGAATTAAACAATTTTATTGAACCTTTGATTAGAAAATGTTAGAACCTGCTGAAAGTAAGATAGTCTCTCTCCAGTCTCCTGCAAATTGCAATGCATAATTTATTAATTTAATTACCAAGGTTCCTCGCTAGAAGTACCTCTGTAGATAAACATGTAGGTAGGTACTTACTTGCACATCTGCAAATCATTATCCTTTCCAACTTTCGTTTTAATTAATACGGTACCCTAATTTATTTGGGTTTATGTTTATGTACTCTAGAATATGGAGCTTTGAAAGTACTACACATATAACAAAAAAATATGTGTGACAGTTTATCTAGTTTCAGACTTTCAGTGCGTCATCCAAAGTTCAATAGTACCTAGTAGATTGTTCAAGAATGTATTTTAGGCGTATGACCTTAAGAACTAAGGACCCAACACCCTTATTTCTTTGAAAATAAAAACTATTTCTCGAGTTCCCACGAAATATCAAATCGTAAACAAACGTGCTGCCATTCAAGCGCTATGTTTTATTGGCGTCCCTTTCCCGCTAACGTTTACCGCGCTTTTTACGTTTTCGAAATGAACGTTGGCGGCATTTAAAATAGGGCGCGAGTAAATTTCGATAGGAGTCTTGTGTTGAGTGGACTGGGTAATTTCTTGATATACTTCTTTTGTAAGTATATATAAAGTAGTTGTGAAAAATATTTAGTATAAGTTTTCTGATCTTATAATGCAAAAATTTACCCATTTCTATGCTTAATTTAAACGGAATACGACGAAATAAATTTCTGAAGCAAATGTTCTAGACCTATAGGTTAAATAGAAAAGCAACCTTAAAACTGTGCGATAAGGTTTAAATTTATACGAATTAACCAATCGATACGTCACGGATATACGTAGTACACGATGCATTGGAACCGCCGTGCTGTTGGTAGAACTGAATCTGCTGGCCAATCACGTTCGACATAGATGTCGCTTTTGTACCGACGCGAGCCGACCCCAAGCTAGCTTGCTCAGGGAACATTTGCTTCGAGCTCCATACATTTTCTTCTGGTTCTCTACGTCTATAGTTTGGTTGTGCACCAGTTCAAAAATAATTTCAAAATTTTTGCCATCAGGTGAGTAGAATTATTTTTCCAATCAAAGTAAAGTGTTTTAATATGTGTATTAGTGTTTCTTACGGGCGGATTCATTGAAATAATTTTCATTCCACGTTGGAATTCGCATTCAAACATGGCTATGGGCCTCGCCGTACTTTCCTTAGTACGCGTGGGTATGGGAAGGACGTCTTATTTCAATAATTAATTTCTCGGATCTTTACTATTAAGTGACTGGAACAGTTCTTCCATAAGTTTTAGGTAAATAGTCATCGGATTATTTGGTAATTAGGTCATCTTTAGTTATTGCGTATTTTCAACACAATCCGTGAAAACAAAATGGCTCTTTCGACCCAAGCCTAGGACAGTGAACTCGTTATATGGGGAGATAACTATTTTTACTAGTAATTGTATGGGATTATGACTTTTTTTAGTAATTTTGATCATATTAGGATGGGTTTTCGATAAATCAATACCGGGAACTATATTTTTTCGTCTAAAAGACGCGTAAGCGTGTTTCCCGCCAAAACGCCGCCCTACTGTGCCATATAAGCACTGTGAAGGCTTGTTTCCTATCGGTTTCTTCAAAGCATGGCCCGCATAACCTGTTGCCATGTATTTTCTCTGTAATTTGCCATAAATTTCTTTGTTTGCTTGCAGGAAAAAAGTAAAAATGACGGACAAGCCTAAGCGTCCTATGTCAGCTTACATGCTGTGGCTGAACAGCGCGAGAGAATCGATCAAGTCGGAGAATCCCGGCATGAAGGTGACAGACATAGCCAAAAAGGGAGGCGAGATATGGAAGTCGATGAAGGACAAAACTGTATGTAATAATTCGTCATTTTAACGCATTGCCTTTGTCAGTATGTACTTTATCCTAATATCCTTTTTTCTGTTCAGGAGTGGGAGGAAAAAGCTGCCAAAGCCAAGGAGCAGTATGCGAAAGACCTGGAGTCGTACAACGCCAACGGAGGTGGCGGAGAGGGTGGCGGCGGCGGCAAGAAGGCACAGAAGCGTGGAAAGAAGGGCAAGAAAGCGGCACCAGCTGTAAGTATCGCGTCGTCTTATTCATGCTGCACAAGGTGTTTATTTGTTTGTTGTGAAAAATGCTAATTTTTTAATTTTGTTACAGAAATCCAAGAAAAAGAAGGAGGAGTCTGAAGATGAGGATGGAGAGGAAGAGGAGGAGGAAAGCGAATGATCTCCCAACACATACGACATTACTGTTCATATTGAATAATTTACTTGGACTTAATTTATTACAAAGTAAAATGGGACTGACTTTCCAAAGTCTGTATGACATTTCACAATTTTTGATTAATATTTTACCGAGTTGAATTTATTAAATTTTGGCTCATGTTTCTGATGCATTATAACAATGATTTAGGTCTGCACGTGAAATTTGTTGATGTTCAATGTGTTGTTTATCTACTACTTATGTTTGTAGTATTAATAGTAATGATAGATGTATGTAAGAGCATTGCAGAGTTTGGAAAGTTCTGCCGCTGGCTAGGGTCTAGGTTTCTAAGCCTCAAAAAAAAATAATGTTTAAGTGTTAGCATGTATACACCGGGGAATTGTACAGTTAGCCCTCCCTCGTTAAGTTCGCTGTGACTACTGGATGCTCACTTTAAGATGTGTACCTCTACTGGTTTCATCAAAACTAGTATGTCTGCAATATACCTGATTTGCTGTATAACATAACATAATATGTTGAAGCTGTGCTTTGATTTGAATATACCATATTTTTAATTTACTGTGTATTAATAAGTTGTGTGCATTCATTTTGGACATAGAAGTTTTGGTCAAACTATACCAACATGTAAAATTAGAGACTTTCATGAACGTTTGTGGCGGCTTATTGTTAATCAAACCTACCTCTTCTCATTGTAAATTTCAATGCTGATGATAATGGTACCAAACTCTAAGCTAAGATCCCACTTAGGAAATTGATGTGTATGTTGTATTTTTAGTTAGTTAATAGGTAGGTTTTCGATGTGATTTGTCTCTCAAATTTTACATTTGTGTTATTTTGTAAATGAGAATTAGCATTCCTCATGTCAATACGGATTTTACATGTTCAATAAAGTAATTTCATATAAAATATTCTATTTTTCAATTTGTCTTTTCATTCTTTACTCTTCTGTTGTTTTTTTTTCTTATTTATTTTCTTTATACTTACCAGTCGTTCATAGACGTGAGGTTTACCAATGTCATGTCAACAAAGTGCCCTTCACGTGATATCTCGTGGCAATGGCCGATCGAACATAGGATTTGCCACGTTGGCGTGATACGGTAGTTTACATGACCTATTATCAATTTTTAAATTGCATCCTATGGTTTTGTATGCAAAACAACGCGTTATGTCTCCAATTCGCTTATCAAAATGGTTACCTAAGTAGGCTCCCCGGAAACAATAGCAACGCCTTTGCCATCGTTTTCGGGGCGACTATGTCCATTTTATGTGAAAAGAATATGGAAACTGATACTCTTCCTACTAGTTAGACTAGTAATAAGTACCTACCTACGTTAAAATCGATAAATAAGTGATTTAGGTAGGTACCGCATACTCTAATCAATAAATTAGTGATTACGCTGATGCGAAAATAAAAGTAGTAGGTACCTATTCTAACCAAGTGAGCCAATCATAGCCATGCTTTAGTTAATAATGTCAACCTACGTCATAATATCATAGCGTCAGTCGATACCACGCCACGATACGAAGCTTGTTAGTTTTAGGTTTTGTTTGTTAACAAGAATGTAAAGGTTTGGCAAAGGCTATTAGCACCCATTGAAATGGTACTATTTCAATGGGTGCTAATAGCCTTTGCCACTTATTTGTAATGGTTTCTTAGTTTTGCGATTTTTAACACTGTTAGATAGAAGAAATTTTCTTTTACCATTGCCCAGTTTTATTTTGATTTGTTGCCAGCATAATAAACACGTAGGCACCCCAGCTGTCCGTGACTGCTGCCGGACCACCAACCCCAATCGCTTCCATTTTTTGTAAATAATTAGTACTTAGTTGGTACTAATTAAGAAAAGTTCAGATTCTTATGAGATGTATTTAATAAAATAAAGAAGACATCCATGTATGTACATTTATGGATGTCTGAATAGTAATATAGATATTGAACTGTTTGTTACTATTCCGACATCCATAAATTTATGTTCACGAGTGTACATATACATAACAGTTCAATGCCATTGACAACTTAATTTTGGTCGGGTTATAGGCGGAGATTTAATAAAAGTGATTCATTTCGTAAAAAAAAAACAGAACTAAAACATTTGTACTTACCGAGAAATCAATGATGATTGTATACGCGCGCTCGTTCAGCAGGACCACGACTTTCAATGTTGATTCCAGATTAGAGGAAATTGTCGCTTTTCTCAAACCTACATTGAAATTGAGTACCCTGCAAGATAAAATTAGTACCCAAAATTCTAATATTAGTACTCTAGTAAACTAAAATTAAACAAATTTAAAAAAAAAATAGTACTCAAAAGTTACAGTGACCGAATATTCAGATTCGTTAGTGTTTTATTTTAAAAGAAATTATCTTTCATTACTTTCCCTATGGGTACTTAATTATTTGTATACTCAGAATAGCTGTAATATGCCTCCTTTTTCGGCGCTCATGGTGGTCCTGCTGAACGGAGCGTGACTACCGCCGGACCACCTTCAAAGTCGATTTTCTCGAAAACTACTAAGGAACTTACCAATTCTCTTGTTCGAGTACTAATTAGTACCAATTGAGTACTAATTATTTACCAAATAATATGGAAGCGATTGGTGTTGTTGGTCCCGGCGGTAGTCACGGACATCGTTATCTGTGCCCCTGCCCAGTCTACGCCACCCGCGCTGTGTGTGTCAAAGCTGTAACACACGCTCGGATTTGATCCGACAGACCCGCGTACCAAGTGTAAGTCCACACCGTAACAAACCGGTCAAGACTGAGACTGCCTATCTGACCTCCACAACCCAATTACTGGGTAATACTATAACCCCTTGGTAAGACTGGATGTCAGATTTTCAAGTTTCTGACGACCCGTAACGACTGTCAAAGATCCACGATTGACAGCCGGGACCAACGGCTTAACGTGCTTTCCGAGGCACGAAGAAGTCTCGGTAAGTAAAGATGGTAAATCATCCACGGACCAACCCCGGCAAGCGTAGCTTAACCTGATGGATCGACCCTTGCGGCTCTTATGCAAACCATATCCGTTGTGCAAACTAGCGGACCGAGGCGGACTCAATTAATAATAATTATGTTTCGAGGACTACTCTAAAAGTCATAACATACGTTCGGATTTGGTCCGAACGGACTACGGATTTTGTACGCTTCCGGACCATATCTGAACGTCTGTAAAGTAGACCGCGTACATAATTATTATTCATTTGAGTCCACCTCGGACATCACAGGGTTCCCAACTTAGGGTTTTTTCCCATGAAAGGGGGTAAATAAGAGGGATTGGATTTTTACACCTAGTGCCTAAGCCCCGCAACTCACTGGTGAGTCGGACAAAAAAAAAAAAAATTAAAGAGAAAAAAAAAAAAAAAAATCGGCTGTCAACCCGGGTTGTCGTCGGGGTTCAATTTGACAACCCGGATTTGGCCGCGGGGCTTCACAGGTTAATAAGAATTCTTACTTGCCTGAAAAATCAGTTATATCTGAAATAATAAAAAATATTACAAAACAAAATTTTACATGCTAGTTTTACGATTTTAGGGGTTTTTGACTTTAGCTTTAGAGGAAAATATTTTCAGGAGTTGTAACACCGCGTGCAACTGTCCGGTCGGCCCGATCGTGTATAGCGAGAACGGTTTTGGTACGTGGATTTGGTCCGTCATACCAAATACGAGCGTGTATTACAATTTTAATAATAATATTATTTATAATAATAGTCGTAACACAACTGCGGATTTGGTATGCTTCCGGACCATTGTAGAGTAGTCCAAGAACATGATTATTATTAATTTGAGTCCGTCTTGGTCCACCTCGGATATCACAGGGTCCCTTAACTTAGGGGTTTTCTCCCTAAATTTAGTCCCAGTGTCGTTGCACTGGGAAAACGACACCTAGTGCAATTCTTCATTATAATAAGAATACTTGCTTATCAGAAAAAATCAAAGTAATGAAATATAAAGAAAAAAAAAAGACTAGTACGAAACAAAATTATTATTTTTGCGATTTTAGGGACTTTTGAGTTTAGTTTTAGGGGTAATTTTTTCAGGTGTTTGTGCACCACGTGAAGCAACTGTCCGGTCTGGTCCGATCCGTCCGTGTGTAGCGGAACGGATTTGGTACGCAGATTTGGTCCGCCGGACCAAATCCGAGCCTATGTCGGTCAGATATGGTTCGCAAGCGTATCAAACTACCAAATCTGTGGTCGGATCGAACCAAATCCGAGCGTGTGTTACAGCTTTTATGTCAAGTCAATGTCTCTTAGGGATGGGTTGTTGAAGGTTTTTTCGTTAAGGTTGCCGGTTGGTATTACATTTATCCGGCTATATCCTTAAATCTTTGTTCAATATCTATGTCCTATATTTGATCAAATTTATTTAACGGATGCCCATTATCTTAGTCCAAGATTTTTGTTCAAGATTTTACGTAATCTGAGAAAATGGAGGAACGTGGTGCTGCTAATAATACTAGAGTAAAAAAAAAAATAGCAAGAAAAAGCTCTGGGTGAAGCCATGGATTGAAAGCCGCCAGCCGAAGAGAAAAAATCATTCAAGATAATCTAGATAATTGCAAGTCGAGGAGAAACATTCCTAAAAGCGTTTTTTAAGTATATGTGACTCAATATTTAATTACATTGCTAAGAAAGTATCACCGTTTACTAAAGAAAGACAAAATCTAACTTGCAGCAATATTGATTTAAGTGTGTTTGATTGTGATCAAATAGCAGTGTTGATGACACATTTGACGAAGTCGTCCTACTTCTTCGATCAAACTCACATTGGACTAGGATAAATGCATTGACATATAAATTATATGGACTGGGCATACCTACAAGAAAAACGTGCCATGCCTACACTTCACTGACAGGATAAAATGGCGGATAATAGAGTAGCCCATATCGATATCTCTTTATTAAAAACATCGATAAAAGATTGTGAGAATGTTTTCATATTGTTACGGTACAATATCAACGGGTATTTTTACCAGTGGCATTGAGGTAATATGTTACTACGTAATAGAGAGGCTATCATAAAAGCAAAGAAAATGCTACATTTTGACAAGAGTAACTAATGTTCGCGCTGAAACAATAATTAGCCGTCTTAACAAAACAGGTTTAGTTTTCTCGCGACCAGAAGGTCAGAAGCGCCATGATTTTCCAGAACCCCGCAACACGTAGTTTCCTTTTTACCCGACTGCGCGACGCAAGGGAGGGTAATGTGTTTATCAGCCTATGTATGTATTTATGATTAAATGTATGTATATTTGTTCCATTGAGGTGTTTTAGAGGCCGAAAGCGTGGGCCGATTTTGATAATTCTTACGTCAATCGATTTATTTCAATCTTGCGAGTGCTACTAATGATATGACAGTAATCAAAATAAAATATGGCGACCACCAGACGCCATAAAATGTGAAAAAGAAAAAAATAAAAGTCGACTAACTATATTAGGTGGGGTATCAAAATAAAGGGTTCGAGGAGGCTATCCCAAAAATCTAACTTACTGAAGTGTACAAAATAAAAATAAAAAACATTTTCAAAAACCCGACTTAAAAAATCAAATGAAAAGTTCCATACAAGTCACTTTTCAAGCAGTATGATGTAGTTGGTTGCATGAAATCAATAATTGAACTAAAATAACTCCCACCAACTTGTTTTTCAGCCAGGTTTTTTTTAAAAAAAAAAAAAAATTGAAGTCAGTTTTGTTTTAGTGTCTTGGAATATACGCTTTTAGCTATTACAAGAAACGAAATGCAGTAAGTAGGTACATCGAATATTTTGCGTCAATTAAAATGAAATGTAAAAGTAACAGTGTTAGTGTTATTCTAGAGCCTTGCGTAGACCTTCGAGACGGAGGCAACAAGTTCAAAGAAAACAAATGACGCTGAATCCGCAGTGGGCTCCCAGGCACGGACATCTGCAACATGTATCTTTTCTAACATGCAGATGATTTTTGGGTTTTAAAAAAGTCAACAATAATTATAATAGTCCTTATATTAAACAAATCAATCTCATTCATTTCTGAACAATACAATTTTGTTCTGGTAATTTCTGTGTGATATTCTTTCAGTACAGTAGTAGTAGTTCTTCCCACAGTATTTGTATCTCAAATTCATGTATACGTCTATTACACTTTTAATTAATAAACAAAGCTTGGGGTTTTGAATTTAATAAATTTCTTTCCTTTTTAAATCTATCAAAGATTTAAAAGGGAAAGAAATTATTACTGAAGATTTTTTTATTCGTTTGTTTTCTAACTTTTTCATTAAGTCTCTTTTTAGACTTTTCTTCTTGGGCTGTTTTTGTCATTTGTCCTTTAATTTCTTAATCATTTTAAATGTGTACCTGAAATCAAATAAAATAAAAGTAAGCTTTAATAGATATTGAAGACAAGCGAGAGATATCTCCCACAGTCTTAATTCAGTCGATTACATATTATCATTGAGATCAAATTCGCAAATAATGATGGCAAGAAAAACTGAAGCTAGTCATACCGATAAATCTGGCGCAGCAGAGGTGCTAGCGGCTAAACCTAGTGCAGTGGATGTGCTAACAGCCAAATCTGGTGCAGCGGAGACGTTAGCGGCTAAACCTGGCGCAGCGGACGTGCTGGAGACTAAATACCATATTCAGAGCACCATATCCAGATGTTGAGAGTTCGTCTTGATTTTGATCACTTTCAATTAAAAGGCCAGACATATTTGATGGAATTGCAGGCTGTAAACAAGCAATAAAATTATTACTATGTTTGATGTTTCTCAATTTTATTATTAGGATTGTTACTTATTATTTTAAATGGCCTCATTTAATTTGCAATTTGTAGGTTGAGAAGAGTTCTTGTTCGGTCGTTGAGTGCACTTCTCACTCACTCGCTCAATAGCTCACTAGTTCAGTAGCTCTCGAGTGGATAATGAGCTAAATAATCGTACATAAGCTCACTTAATGTTCACCTCACCCAAGTTTTCACAGGGAGATTTTTACAGAATAACACTGCTAATATACTTAAAAGTCCATTGACACAAAAAGCAAACTACTGGTGACATTAAAAAACTCTTTTAAAAGGAGTATGTACGTATGTACTTAGTGCAACCAAATAAACAAGTTTGTCTTATTTTGGCAATTAATCTTAGGACTACACTCAAACACACTCTTTGTGCCCGTTAGGCAAGTGTTGCACTTGAAAAGTCGTCACCATCATTTATCACCCACTACGCCATCATTTTATAACAAACAATGTTACTTACCATTATGGTTCGTGAACGTAAAACATCGTCACGCAGTGTTACTTTATTCAGTGTCCGGTTGAAACATGATTCTCTTCAAAGTGAAGGGAACAGAATATTAAGAATTGTTTTTGTTGAAAGCTTTTTTACAACACTGCTTGTTTCCAGCAAAATTTTCTTTTTTCGTTTATGTAAGCGCAGCCTTGAAAGTAAAACGTAAAACCAATAAAGAACCATAATAATATAGCATTATCGATAAACAAAAATGTCATGCATGCACTACTCTATCCCTACAAAAACAAGAAAATGATTTCATGAAATACAACTGTTAAAAAGAAAGGCAAACGGAAAATTATGAATGCGTTTTACATAAACTCTTCAACGAATACAGAATCTTTTGTTTAATAACTAAATATAAAGATATTTTAGCTAAAATTAAGTATACGTACTGGTGCAAAGTTATGTTCGGGTGATTTCGGCTTCTTTTGATGCCAAATCCGATTATATTGCAATTAGGCATCTTGCTATTGACGACTTCCACTAAACAACCGAGTTCAAACGCAATAACACAGCAAAATTACTCCAAAATTCACAAAAAAATATCCATTGTTTACGACCATTTGACAGTTGACGTACCCAACTTTGGTACCAAACACCGAGAGGATAAAATGGCGAACTGGCCGCAAATAGGTATTTCAATGACGATAGGAATGAAGGGTTGACATTATAGTAACTGTCAAAAATACTACTAGCCTTTTTCACTTATGCAAAATTAAGAAAGTTAAAAAGAGATAGCAGTATTTTTATGATTTTGGCGTCGATATGCCACATATTTGTATAACTGTTTTTTCTATAGTCAAACATGTCCAGTCCATATAATTTATATGTCAATGGATAAATGTAATACGACCCTAACGTTGATTTAGGTACGTTTGTCAACTTGTCGATCAACTAGTTAAATTCGTCAACAAGTTAACCACAGAACATAATATATACCCTGACGAGTTAACGGCAACGCCCATCCCTAATGTTATGTCTCTTTGGAAGTTCGGATTGATCTCATTGATCTGGGGTTAATGGCGGGATTTGCCCGAGTGAAGTTCAGTGGCTGTTTTAATTAGTCGCTGTTTTAATGATTCCTATTGGATACTTTGATGTAAAATTGGTGTAGTTTTGTGTCTTAAGTGTCTACGAAACTGGAAAATACGTGGAATCATTGAAACAGGCGCGATCTAGGTAAAATGGAGTTGAGAATTTTATTGTAATATTGACTACCTCAGCGAAGTTTGCCGAGAAGACTGACTCGACACGACAAATACTGATAAAAACATTAGAATGTGTTACATCTGCATTCTAATGGAAAATAAAAACCTCGCAGGCCCCGCGTGCGTCATCTGTCAGTCCCCGTTGACAGTCGGCCATCTTGTAACTACAGACTGTCAGGTTCCGGGTGTATGAACCTTGTCACAGGCTTAAAGACCTTGGGTAATAGTGATAATAGCGGTTTAAAACGCGTGAATCGGGTATTTGGCATTTTTTTTGGCAAAGCAAACTAGCGGCACACATGTGCGCCACCGAGGTTATAAGGTTGGCCTTATTCTGTAGTTGCACGATGGCCGGCTGTCAACGGGGTTGACAGATGTTAACACTGGGCGCGTGTGGGGCCAATACACTAATAATGACTAGGCAGTATGGTCTCTGACCTTAGCCTGTTTCAAAAGGGACCTAAAAACTTTTTTACAAAAAAAGCAACCGACTTCCAAAAAAGAAATACACTAAAAATTTAAAAATAACTTTAATTTCGGAAGTCGGTGTTTGTATTTTATTTCTTCGCTATTTGACACCGACTTCCGAAATTAAAGTTATTTTTAAATTTATATTGTATTTCTTTTTTGGAAGTCGGTTGTTTTTTTTTGTAAAAAAGTTTTTTATTTTTCGCTTTTTAGTTGTTAAACCCCAGAACTAAAAACCCCAATACCATGGAACGTGGCATTTATTATCCCTGAAGGGAAGGCGAAAGTCTTTTGACCATATTGTCTAGTCTTACGTAGTGTTTTTATACTTTTTTTCCATTATAATGTAGATGTAACACATTATAATGTTTTTTGCAGTATTTGGCAACAAATGTGTCGAGTCAGCCTTCTTAGCAAACTTCACTGAGGTAGTCAATACTACAATAACATTCTCAGCTCCATTTTCCCGAGATCGCGCCTTTTTCAATGATTCCACATATTGTCTATTTGCGTTGATACTTGAGACACAAAACTACACCAATTTTACATCACAATATCCACTAGGAATCAATAAACGAATAATTAAAACAGTCACTGAACTTCACTCGACAAAATCCCGCCTTACGCTTTTACCAAATGTGAATTTATTATTATTTCAAATGTCAGAATACACAGAAGTAGTCTACTAGTCTATGCTTATTCAGTCGTTACACCACCCCAGTATAAGTGTATAATCTATGCGTTACACTATGTGGGCGAAGGAATAACTTTTATTCCGAGAGAAGAGCCAGTAGTGCTATTCTGCAAAATCTCACCGTGAAAACTTAGGTGAAGTGACCGTGAAGTGGGCTGTCAATCCATACAATTAAGGTAGAATGACAGTTCACGCTCACTCCACCTAAGTTTTCACGGTGAGCTGTTAACAGAATCGACCAGCAGATTAGTTTACTCCTTTAGGTTTATTAATACTGATTTTTTATAATTCAAACTTAAAACTTGGAGTAAAGTTAATCTTTCTCTATTCTATATTTATTAATAAGGCTGTAGGAGAACACAAAAACGTCATCAAGTTATGCGTATTTTTCTTTTTTGTTAAGTTTCTCAAATAGCACTAAAGCAATTTCGATAAAATTTATGTGGGACCACCTCGGGAGTATATTCTTTCGGATAAAAAAAGAATTTTGAAAATCGGTCCACAACCCACAACTGACGGAGAAATGCGCGGACATACTTAAAAAAAAAAACATACATACAGTCGAACATAGAACCTCCTCCTTTTTCGAAAGTCGGTTAAAAAAAAAACTCATTGATATGTCAAAGTCAGAGACTCAAAACTTACTCAAAACTACTACTAACAGATGAGTAAAAGTAGAAGTATGTTGTTTTATAAATAAAAGTATTGTGTGGTTGTTTGTGTCATATAACTAATACCCGCAAAATCTGCCTAATTGAACTTTTAGTATAGAAAGCATAGCGATACTTTTAACATCGAATTAAAAAATACTTAAATCAAGCTCGTAACTCCATTGGGAATTGACTAAAAAGGTGTCAGGTTAAGACTAATCAACACAGTTAAAAAGTTTTGTTTAATATAGGAGTGTGTGGTTGGTTAGTGCAGGGATGTCGGGAGATGGCAGCGGCGGCGGTTCAGGGGTGGCTTTGGTAACAGGGGGCTATGACCACACGATCAAACTGTGGCAGGCACACAGCGGTGTTTGTCTGCGTACAATGCAACACCCAGATTCGGTAAGATGTTTCAGCAATTTATTTTGTTTTTCCTTCTTTCAACTACCAGCTGAGCTGGGATAGCACTTTTCCTCAGTCTAATGTTAGTGTTATGAATTGGGTAATAGATTATTTAAACAACGTTGAGTATTTTTGTTTATTAGTCAAATGTTGATGTTGTAAAGCTTGATACCATGATTTCTTTCTTCTTTTTTATATGATCACACAATCTACGATTTACCTATGATGCAAATTCAGTGACACAACGTGTTGAAGTAGCAGTGATATAAGGGTGGATTCAAAAGTATTCGGCCTGACCGAGTTTGTCTGCACCATTGCCTCCATTTACAACAAATCGCATTGGATTGCTTGACAAATAAATTTGTATAATCACAACTGATTTATTGCACTCAATCCAAACTTCACACAGTAACTTAGTCTAATCTGAACTGTGGGTATATTTGATTTTAAGAATTGCCTGAATCTGTGTAGGGTCGAGTACTTTTCAATCCACCCTCATATATTTAAAAACATGCCAGATTTATTTTCAGTTTATTGAATTCAATAATTGTCTTTTCAGCAAGTGAATGGACTAGAGATATCCCCAACAGGTCAGATGGTGGCAGCTTGTGGGTACCAACATATCCGCATGTACGACCTGGCCAGCGCCAACCCTGATCCTGTTGTCAACTTTGAGGGCATCACAAAGAATGTTGCTAGAGTTGGATTTCAAGTGAGTGTAAAAATAACAACACAGTTGTAATTATACTGTCGTATAACTGTGGCAGAATTTGTGGTTTTACTTTCCTTCCATGCAATTGTATTAGGAATTTAATAATGACCACTTTAACGTGTTTTTAGAAAAATGACCTTTGGATGTATACTGGTGGTGAAGACTGGACTGCTAGGATATGGGACCCAAGGTAAAAAGGTACTTTTTACTAATTCACAACCTTGTTTCAAAATAAATCCGGCTATAATATTCCAAGCCATTGCTTTTATGTGCGCATATCTGGAAAATCAAAGAAAGAGCTGCAAAAGAGCTTTCGCTTAGATAAGTGAAAAATGTTTTCTTTGTATAGCTCTTTTAAAATTGTGAATATTGCAAAAGTTTTTGCACTCTTTATCCCAAAAAACTTTTAAACCATTTTGAATGTAGCAACACTTATTATAGAACATAAATAAATAATTATTATTGTAATTTCTGTAATCAATATGGAGAATACTTCCTATCCTTTTGCTCCAGCTATATTTTAGAGATGGCGGGATGATTTGGATTCCTTCTTAAAGGACTGCTCCAAAATTGCAGAAGACCGGAAAAGTGGAGGGAGGGAAGGGAGGCCTTTCCCCTGCAGTGGGACAGCACAGGCTCATAATTATAATAATAATATATTTTAGTCTACATGAAGTAAATAACTGAACACCAGTACACCATGAAAAATAGATTTTCTTTGTAAAGAAAGATTATGTTGTCAGGGCTGCACCACAGTTCCGCTGCACAAAGATATTCCAAGTGCAGGCACCAGTCAACGCAGTCATGCTGCACCCTGACCAGACACAGATCATGGTTGGAGACCAGAGTGGCATCATACACATGTGGGACCTTAGAACTGATCAGAATGAACAGTTGGTGAGTAAAAGTAAATAGTTTTAGAATCAAAACATTTTCAAGAAGAGAGACTTGTAGAGACTGCAAAAGCAAAAAAGCAGTGTTAGAACTAGAAGAAAGTGCTAAGTAGCAATATTTTGAGTTTCAGCAAAAACTAAAATCAACTAGTTGTTTTCAACTGCGTATTGATGAAATTAATCATGCTATCAGTCTCACTGTATCTGTAGTTTGTCAATTGTCTGCATAAACTGTAATATTTCTTGTAGATCCCAGAAGCAGAAGCTTCGATCCAGGACATAGCCATTGACCCGGAAGGCAAGATGATGGCGGCGGTGAACAACAAAGGCAACTGTTACGTGTGGTCGCTCGGCACTGCGTCGCATCCTGTGCCGCTCAAACACATTGTCGCACACAGCAAGTATGCGCTGAGGTGCAAGTTCAGCCTTGATTCAACGTGAGTATATTTTCTTATGCTCTCATTTTGCCTGTACTTGAGTTTGGTACATAATTTTTTTTATCTATCACTCCTCTTGTTCATGATAATCATTCACACCATTTCTTTTCATAGTCCTCACACAATTTTACTGACACAATCTCTCAAGTCAAAAAATTTTTGCCATGCTCTTATTATTAGGACCATAACATAGTTACACCACACTCAACTACTTAGTCTTTTAAGGGTTCCGTACCAGAAACGTAACCAACGGAACCCTATTACTAAGCCTCCACTGTCCGTCTGTCAGTCAGCGGGCTATATCTCATAAACCACAACAGGTAGACAGCTAAGATATTTACAGTGTAAATAACAACAAATAATAAAAAAACGCAGAACGCTTTATGCGCGAGTCAAACTCGCACTTAACCAGTTTTTTTTAGCAGTTTCTTCATCCTAATAAATAAAAAAGTTTGTAAAGGTAGTTTCTGGAAGTAGTGATCGGCTTTCGATGTTACTTTCACTGGTAGAAAGGTACACTACCGCCGACTTTCATAGGCTCCGTTTTATCCTGGGAAAATCTAGTTTATTAATAAGAATAAATTTATTTTATATTAGAAGGAATTTTGCAAAGACTTCCTGCACTGGGCTAGGCTAACTTTATTTTATGGAAGCTTTTATTGTGTAGCATGTTGGTGACGACATCTAGCGATTGTTCGGCGAAGGTGTGGCGCACGAGCGACTGGACGCTGCTCCGCGAGCTGCGCAACGACACGCAACGCTGGGTTTGGGATGCCGCCTTCAGCATCGACTCACGGTACCTTTTCACAGGTACGTCGTCGAAGTTTATTTTGTATATTAGTCTTAAATACAGACCCTAATTGGTGTCGCGGGTTTGTTTGAAAGAGTAATCGCAGCCCTGGCACAGGCAACTGAAGGAAAACGGGTGGATTTTAGTCAGTAACAGCCTGACACGAAGAGCGGGAGAAGTTATTTGATGATTTTCCACCCAAAAAAAAGACCCTACTTGGTAATGTTTGGCCAAGCATTTAGCATGAGGTTTCTCCTCTAGCATCGAGCTGTTTTGGGGACTTCACTTGTTATAGTCTACAACTGAAGTCATTTAAACTGCTCCTCGAGTCCAAGAACTTTATTGCTATTTAAATATATTGGAAAATTGTAACCAACTTGTTGCAAGATGTAGTTTTCCGTCATGTAAAAATGTTTTGTTTGTTTTCTCTCAAGGTTCTTCGGACAGTTACGCGCGTCTTTGGGATGTAGAGAAGGGAACACTGGAGAGAGAATACTGTGGACATCAGAAGGCTATCACCGCGCTTGCCTTCAGGGATCAAGCCGTTTAGACTGAAAAGTTAGACTATTGTACATTCTTCGTTAAAAATGTCGTAATTGAGCACAATTTTTTACTATGGGTGTAAATGGAGATTTGTTACGAATTTCAACACTGCCTTCATTTGAAATTGCATAATTTAGTGCCATTGACTTCTTCATTTATTATAAAATGTTCCAAAGAGAAGAATGACGACTGTCTACTAGGTTCCTTGTGTATGTAGTTATTAGGGTAATAAGTTAGAGGTACTGTAAAACTATAGTCTGTTTTACTAACGAAAAACTCTCTCGTATGATTTATGCGTGTTGGAGCGATCAGTTTGAATTATGATGTTTAGATAAGGGTATTTTAAGTAAGGATATTTTATACAGATCTGCCATACACAGCGAAGCTTGAATATGTCCTTACTGTTATACTGTTATAGAAAAACACTATTTTACTGACTCGTCTATTCCCGTGTGTCACCACCGACTTTGTCCGACTGGCAATAAATGAGATTTTTATTTCTCATTTGTCACCAGTGGTAACAACTGGGAAAAATATGTGTCTTAAGTCTCCCACTGGCAACATTTGGCATCCCCTCTCCCCATTTGTCAAAGTTCAGTGGTAACAACTAAGAATAGACGGACTGACTGAAGTTAGTGGTTCGCAAAGATTAATTCGTTGTGAAGTACCAACGTGCATTTAGTAGGCTGTAAGCCAACACAGACCGATGTGTGTAACAACTACAAATAACATGTCGCGCTAGTCGTTGTACATTATACCTCGTAAGTGTTCGATGTATTTACTATGTAAATTAATTTTTATAAAGTGTAAATAATGATTTGATATTAAACTAAATAAAATACAATTTATGAATGCAGTTATTTTTTGTTTTATTATATACGATATTAGTGCCGATCACAAAAAAATAATTAGTCTATTATACACATCGAAGCTTAGTTTACATAAAGCTAAGCCAGCAGAAAGGTAAATAAAGATCATAATTCTTTTTGGAAATAAAATAAATCATATTTATTCCATGGGTATATTGCACGGTATATTATGGTGCATGAACAAATATTATCCTAATAATTGTACATAATTGCAACATAATTCACAGTAAGTACGTCTTCAACCCGCTCATTTATATAAATATACTATTATAATACTGTGCTAATTACACAACTTACAAAGTAAACACTTACGTTTACGAAATTTCTTACGATTTCAACTTTTCATATAATCACAACTTTTAAAAATGCATACGACCTAAATAAAAGTCACAAAAGTAAATATGGAATGTTAAATAAATGCCTTTTTTCAGATAATTATAATTCAGTAATAAAATTCCGACTAGAAACAATTATACATTCAATTACACAATAATAATAAAATATATCTCACTCAGTCCCTAAAATAAAGTATTTCTTTCGCTCGTATTTACTGATGCTTGAGAATCGATTTTTTATACTTTTCACCGCCACGTAAGCTTATATCGCGGTAAATAATAAGTAAGCATTCAGCGACCATTCTAATTGAGTATAGTAACCGTGTAAATATGCCAACACTAGAGCTGTAGATGGATATACATGTTAATTATTGTACACCATAACAAATTACAGTAGGAGCTTAAAATTAACAGGGTGTAACAATGGGCGGTTTTATCGCTAAAAAGCGATCTTTTACAGACAACCTTCCGATAGGTTTGACAGAGGAGAAAATATAGAGGTAGAGCGCGTGCACGATAAGAGCGGTTGCGCACTACGTCCGATCCGAATCCGATATTTAGCCTCCGTGAAAATACGGTCCGGCGTAGGCCTAGAACAATTTGTATGGTAGGTTACGCACGACATCCGATTTCTCTCCGTCATCCGTGAATCTCCACTTCGGACAAGATATTGACGGACCGTAGTAGCCCTAGTATTATTTGTATGAACAGTTGCGCACTACGTCCGAACCGAATCCGAGCTGCATACGAGCAGAGGGGCAGAGTGGCGGAGGGTTTGGCTGGATATAAAAAGAATAATTCTATTTAGTCCGTTAGATTATCAAAAAATATTGGACACATAATTTTTGCTTTACCAAACCAATGAAATGAAAATGGCAAAGATATAACACATCAAAGTTCAGGAGTGGGGGCTTGTTACGTCACATCGTGGTAAAAAGTGTAGCATGGCATGACGTCACGTGAAATTTAAACGCAGTTTCGTCCTCATTTTTAGGGTTTCGTACCCGAAGGGTCCAAACGGAGCCCTATTGTTGTCACTCACATGTCCGTCTGTCGTCTGTCACAAAATTTTGGGTGATAATGTTTATTATTACGTATACTTTACCAATTTTGTTTACGAGACAAAAGAAAAAATACGTGTCCAATATTTTCTGGTAATATAACTGACGGACCATTTAGATTTTTTTAGGAAACTACTCTATTCCTCGTTACTAAGAATACTTGTACTTGCATAACATGTAGGTTATCACATCCATTCAAATGTTAAGTTTATACAAATGTATGATTCTAAAAAGACAAAACCAAAAGAAAACGAAATTTTAAATACCTAAGAATATTACAAAACCTAAAAGTGATGTTTTTGGGGGATTTCCAAATAAATGTGATTATAGGGATTGATGACTTTAACTTTAGGGGTAAATATTTTTAGATCTTTCTATGTCTTCGTACGTAGCATTGTCAGAAGTTGACGTCGAATGAAAGGACTCATGATCAACGACATGAACGCTCTGCTGTGGCTCTGCGTAAAATGACGTCTGAATCACGGATTGGGATCGGGCCTAGTGCGTAAAGCAATATCCGAATTCTGTCAGAGTTTTCTAGATCTGTATTTTCACGGATACTTATTCGTGAAAATACAGATCTAGAAAACTCGGATTCGACGTAGTACTCAGATTCGGATTGGACGTAGTGCGCAACCGCTCTAAGTCTGCGCGCGGTCAAAATCGGAACTAAACGTTTTAATTTTATAATAATTAATGCTAATGAAAATAACCGAGTACATATACAGTACTTTTACCTAGCTAGTTAATTCTTTCAATTACAATTTGAGTTACGTAATATAGTTTTTAATTAAATTAAGGAAAATAGATTTACGATTACTTAGGCTGGCGATTTGAAGCCGTGCCACCAGCCGCGCGCAAACTTATCGCGCGCGCTCTAGTTCGTGATGTACTATTTAAAATATATACATATATATGAAAACAGAGAAATATGTACGGTACCATGACATTCAAAGACAGAGGTAGTGCTGTCCGTTATCTGACAGTGGTATTGATTCCGTTGTGCACAAACTAAACTTAATTTAGGCTATTGCTATCTTTTTCTCTCTAATAAACAAGAAAGAGACGGACGTAAATTAGAGCTGTCAAATTTAGTTTCAACTAATATTTCCATACAAATTAAGGGTACACGTCAAAACATGTCGTCTAAAAACACGGCGAAGCGCAAGGCGTAAACTAGTTTGACATCTCTAACTTAGTGTATAGATATAGCCGTCCTTTTCTTGCACTGCCTTTTAGTAAAAGATAGCAATTCTCTAATTTTAGTTTAGTTATTGAACAAGAGAATCCGCACCAGTATCGATCTGTTTATGCAGTATTTTTCTAATCTGAGATATTTATATAAAATCACCGTTGAGTTCCCTTGATTTCTATGTAATTCAATGCTGCTTTTTTGTGCGTAACTCAATGTGATTTTGTCAGATAACAGCACGGTAGTGATCCTTGACCATATTTTTAAAAGAGGGAAAATTTTGTGCTCCTCTAACTGATACGGGCAAAGCATTTAATAACCGCACACGACTTATCGAAGAAATTAGTGGAATGACTTGACATCTCTAGCCTCAAGTTTTCTTAGAGACGCAGCTTTTTCTAAAACGCGATGTGGCATATTTGGATCTTGTTCCTGTATAATTTTAATTGATTATTATATAGGGTTACTATGAACGCTATACGTGATCTAGAGGCAGTTCTTTGACGTCGCCGATCTCGGAGCAGGCGTCGTCGTCGCACGAGTAGGAGAGGGCGAAGCGCAGCGATACGCGCGGCGGCGGGTCGGGCCGGCCCAGCAACATCACCTGCGTCAGCGCCGGCGGCGGCAGGAACGGGTTGTACGCCGGCAACGATGTGCCTGACGGCGCGAGGAGACGGACTTTGCAACACTGCGGAAAATATACAAGAGAACATTTTAGAGGTATGCGGCACAGGGTGTAAAGTCCCGCAAACCTCCATTTAAAAGGATCCTCCGACCAGACGGGTGTTGTGTCGGGTCCGGGCTACTGCCCGATGGTTGATTTCGGACTGTTGTCATCATTCTCCTGCCCTTATCCCAATTTATTTGGGGTCGGCGCATCATGTCTTTTTCTTCCATACTCCTCTATTAGTCATCATCTCTGTAGTCACCCCCTTTTTAGCCATATCCTCTTTCACACAGTCCAACCATCGTTTCTTTGATTTCGGACTGTTGTATATGTTGAAATCGCACGGAGAACTGCTTGCGCGATGCAGAACTTGTGTGTTTAGTTCGTATGTTGCGTCATAGATGTACGCTACTACATCTACAATAATTCTACAGAATTTTTTACCGACTTCAAAAAGAAGGAGGTTATCAATTCGGATGTTTGTATTTGTTTTTATTTTTTGAAGTTATACTTCTTTTGGCGCGTTTTGGAAAAATGATGAGAGTAAATTTTTACGATGCGCGCGCACACCGTCACAAAAAAACCGACAGCCTGAAGTTAGCTAGAACCGACACCCTGAAGTTAGCTATGGTCTGTGGTTCATGAAGAATGATTGTTTTCCTTTTGTAAACTTTGTGACAGTTTGGTTTTTTATCTTGTTACGCCAAAGAAGTATAACTTAAAAAAAAAAAATTAAAATAAATAATAATAAATAACTTCTTACGTGCGTACATAAGTACACACACACTTTTTTTTTCGTTAGTAATATGGGAGTTGCATGGAAATAAGATTTTTACAGACAAAACATAAATAATACACACCTTAGGAACCACACCCTGAAACCTAAAATCTAGAATAGGCTTCTTATTTTTGTTTGTCGTCGATATTACGATCACGTTCACATCAGGCCTCGGTTTGTCTTTACAAAAGTGTAACACTACTGTGAGACCATTTTCTTCTTCAAATATCGTCATGGGAGGAACATTGCCCGGCGTTACGTTAGACAGAGACACATCTATGTCTGTCAATGGCTTTACTTCACTTTTAGTCTTCTCTCTCTTTTCTTCAGTAGGGTTAGATTCAACACTTTCCGTTGGAGACGTGTTCTTTGATTTGGCGTCGTCTAGTGATATACTAAAGTCCAATATGTTGTCTATAGGAGAGTCAGTCGTACTTAAGTTTATGTGTGATGTGCTGGGTCCGTCTGTGATGTCTACGATCAGGTCATCTGGTGGGGAAGGTTTGTTCGCTAATTTAATTGGCTCAGTAGTCGGTTTGGGTTGCTCTTCTGGTGTTTTGGTGAAGAAGTCGAGATCGAATAGGGCTCCGTTTGTCGATGGAGCGAGTTCGTGTTTAGGTGAGGCTAACGCATTCATTGGTATTTTCTTTGATGTTTTACTGAAACAAAAATAAAGATGTAATTCTCCTCAATTCATTTTGCGCCAGTTTATTGGGGTGGGAAATCATCCTAGGAGTTCACCCGCTCTGGTTGGAGCCTTCCTACTTCCTACGCCCTCCCGCGTGTCAGACTTTTACTGACTAAAACCCACCCCTGTTCATTCCTTGCCCGAGTGCCCAGGGGCGCGGTAACTTTGTTACGAATTTATCCGCGACCCCTTGGCATGCTGGCATCGACCATGATGGATCCCGTCAGTGGTGGCTGACATACATCTCTTTGAGGCGCGCGTGGAACACTATCCGCCGTCGACTCTCGGGCCTGGTGCTGATCGGACGGCGAGCTACCCATTACTCGCCGTCCGCAGGCCTGGGTATACAGTGGCCGGAGATCGTTCTGCGACCCCCGACGCTCAGGGCGTCTCCTGCAGCGGCTGCGGCTGGGGGCCTCCCTCACCAATTCCGTCTCCTTTTTCGCGAGCATTACTGCTTTGGAGACGGAGGAGACTGCTTCCCATTCCCTCTTGCTCCGTACCATGGCCTGAACCAGGGCCGGGCGCGAGATGTCGCTGCCGCCTATCGCATCCACGAGGATACGACGATGCTCCACCCGCGCGGGGCAGATCTCCACCTTATGCTCCACCGTGTCCTCTGGACGATCCAAACAATGGTGACACCCGGGCGTTTCCTGCCGCCTTATCCGACACAGGAACCTCCCGAAACAACCGTGTCCTGTGAGGACCTGCGTCAGGCAGCGCCAGTTTACCTACAAGTATATAGCTAAGCTCACCTGTTAAAACTTTCGAGCCGTTTTATGTGATCAGGTAGCGACTCCTTTATAAGTTGTTCGCCGAGTGAGTCCAGTTCATTCCAACCTTCCGCTTTATTTTGTTTTTCTCCTAAAAGATCCACATCTTCTGTAAGAGAAGAATGTAACATATGTGATAATAACCTAATGTAAGTAATAGAAAAAAATACTTAAAAGTAAAAGCTTCTTACCACTAGGCATCAAACTAACTGGTTTCAATGGCTCAACAATATTTGATTCACTTCCACTCGCGAATATATCACCAAGTTCGTCGATGGCCGTATGTTTAGCTCCGGTACTTTTGACCGCAGAACTATCTCCTTTCCCTACATTTCCCGCGAAGTCTAATAAACTCTCACTATTGGAAGTCTGTCCTTCTTCAGTGCTTGACCCTTTGGCATTACTTTTCTTCTTCTTCTCCTTTGTAAACTTGGAGTATGCGTCGTATTTTTCGAAGACCTCGTCTAGAACTTCGCTGGCGTGTAGAATGTCATCTGGAAGGTGTAAAAAATATTGAAAATAGAGTAAATAAATAATTGTGATCCTGTGTGTGCAGTCCGTTTTCGTGGTAAGTCAGTATTTTGAGGCTCTCTAACTACAGTTTTTAGGGTTCCGTACCTCAAAAAGAAAAAAACAGAACCCTTATAGGATCACTTTGTTGTCCGTCTGTCTGTCTGTCATCTGTCAAGACACTTTTTCTCAGGAAAGCGTGGAGGTATCAAGCTAAAATTCATATCAAATACTCAGATCTACTGTCCCTTGCGAGCTGTGAAAAAATCAAACTTTTAAGCCAACGCAATCAAAAGATACAGCCGTTTCTGCTGCAAATTTTCGACACTCGCAAGGGAATCAAAACCTACAGGGTACTTCCCGTGAACTCAGAATCTTGACATTTGGTACGAAGCAACGTCTTATAGCACAGATAAAGGAAAAATTGCGAAAAGCATTTTTTAGTTACATAATATAATAAAAATATTTTTTATTTATATACCTACAGGTTTATACGGAACTCTCGGTGCGCAAGTCCGACCCACACTTGGCCGGTTTGTTTTTACTATTCTATAACTACATATTTTTTATACATCTCAGGTTTTCTTGTTCTATGCCACTGGCACGATAGCCATTTATATTTTATTTTTTTGGCCTAATACTTTGCCACTTCCACCGTCGTCGGTCGCAGCGCAGCGTTCTCCGGTAGTAAAAAAAAAACAACCGACTTCCAAAAAAGAAAATACACTAAAGATAAAAAAATAATTTTAATTTCGGAAGTCGGTGTTTGTATTTTATTTCTTCGTTATTTGACACCGATTGCCGAAATTAAAGTTATTTTTTAATTTTGAGTGTATTTTCTTTTTTGGAAGTCGGTTGTTTTTTTTTTGTAAAAGTTTTTTATTTTTCAATTTTTAGTTCCTTACCCCAGAACTAAAAACTCCAATAACATGGAACGTGGAATTTAAACATACTCGTAATTAGAGAAAACAAAAACGTCATCTAGGTATACGTAGGTATTTTCGTTTTTGTTCAGTTTCTCAAAAAGCGCTGCAGCAATTTCGATAAAATTTATATGGCACCACCTCGGGAGTATATGCTATCGGATAAAAAAGAATTTTGAAAATCGGTCCACAACTGACGGCGAAATCGGCGGACAAAAAAAAAACATACATACAGTCGAACATCATAGAACCTCCTCCTTTTTCGAAAGTCGGTTAAAAATATAGGATAACGTAGCTTCAACTGTTTCTATTAGTACCTACCAATATTAATTTCCGCATTTAATATTTCAGTCTCAAACTTCGCCTAACATTATTCAAAGTAAAGCGAAATGAAAGTGAAAAGCACGGAAAGGTCTGATGACTTTCTAATAAGCAGGTCTCGTTGCTTTGCGTGACAAGTAAGAAAGTAGCCATATTAGATTACGAGCGATGAAAGTGTTCACTTTGACTGAGGTAGGAGGCAAACAGGGGTGCATTAGAAGAGCTCTCATGCCTGATACAAGGTGGAGACTATAATAAGCCATGGTCACCCTATCGAAACATTCAAAACGTTTTAAAAGTGCTAATTATGAAAAAAAAAAACAAAAAATAGCCTATTATCGGTACTTCTACATAAGGTTAATGCTCCAGGGTAGCCCGCGAAATCCAATTTTTTTACTTTTTTTGCAATTTGCAGGTCATTGTCAGGTTGTATCTTGGTCAAAATTTGATTCGCGGCCGTAGCAAGTAAGTTTTTATATAATAATTAAAATCATCAATACAACTCTTTCAGTTAGAATTGATACCAAATGTAAGTATTACTGAAATCATGACAAATTTTGACTAAGATAGAACCTGACACTGACCTGCAAATTGCAAAAAACGTAAGAAAATTTGAATTTCGCGGGCTACCCTGGAGCATTTACCTTAATAGGTGTTGTTTACAAAAAAGATCTCGCTAATACTTATTTCTACGCGATACCGCACTACAGCTCCTGAAATATAAAACTAGGATTTTTTTGTGTATTTTTACAAATTTTAACTAATTCAAATCTGGGTTTTACAAAAAACTTCAGATGTCTGCGATGCTTTTTCAGCGAGATATCGGCGATAACGTGTTTTTCATCGTTTCGATGGCGCGGCTATGGGGTTTTAGTCTTACAGCTCCTAAAATAAACCTAGGATTTTTTTCTACATTTTAATAAATTCAATTTGTTATTTACCTAGGTCAATAGGCAGTCGCTACATGTTAAATACTGGTATTCAGCTGCCTCCGGTTAGACTGGAAGCCGAATCCAAGATAGTTGGGAAAAGGCTAGGCAGATTGATTGATTTACCTAAACAGGTCTCTACAACGCTTTTAAAATAGTTTTAAAGATCTCCGTGGCCGCGCAGTTCTCCGCGTTTCAATGGCGCGGCCATATCAAACCATATAAACCCTTAATTATTATGGTTTTAGGAATCAACTTTTACAATTTTTTACAAAAATTTGGCAGTTTTTTTTTTAAATCGCCTTGGTCACGCCATCGAAACGGACACGTACGAAGCTGGGGAGGGTCGCTAGTTCTCTTCTAAAAATTAAACATAGAACACACACAGCGCAACTGGTAGTCAACACAGTATCAAGGAACAGATAATCCCTCACACAACAGAGCTTCTAGATAACAGTAGCTACTAAACAGCTCAGGAGCTAAAGCTTATCAGAGCCACAAACAATGACATGCACTATCTATGTTCATCGGGATTAGTAAGAAATCCTCTTGGATGATTAACTTTCGGTAAGAACTAGTTATAATAGGCCGCCGTCAGTAGTAACAAATCTCTACATAGTATACATATAACTTTATGTCAATGTTCTACACCTGATTGCGAATACGAACAATCCGCACATCATATCCTATGGGAGTGTACTCTTTGGCAAACTGAACGCAATATTATGTTGGATAGTATTTAGCCTACGTCTGGAGTTGTCTATTACACGGACCTTGTGGAAACTAGACTGTTCCGTGACCTCTTAAAAGACCACACCGGAACCCCCTCTGTACAGTGCCTGTATATCCCTGGGGAGTCTTGTTGTGTATGGCGGATCAGTATTTCCACAGATTACCTTTGACAAACAAACAAACAATTTTTCCGCCTTATAATTTTTAGATTTGAATCTGTGTAAGTATGTGAGTTTACATGTTTGTGAACGCACCCACGATACAGGAGTAATTCCTAGTGTAGGGCAACATTTTACAAAAAAAAATGGTTTTTTTTTTAGATTAAATAATGGTTCGACAACTTTTAGTGCATGTAGGTGTATACATACACCTATCGATATGCTCCAGGAGCCCCGAGTTTGCACGCACGTGGTAACGCAAGCCAAACGCGCACGTGTGTGACTGAAATACTAGGAGCCAACACAGTATAGAGGCAAAGTCTTTGCTGAATCGTGTAACCCTTTGTTAAATATTTCTAACTAATCGCAACCTGCATTGGTCAAAAACCGTATTCTAAATTCCTCATTGAACTCTCCTTTCGCAGGTCAGCTGGAATAAATTTCTTTTGAAATAAGCAGCAACTTTGTGCTCTTCTATCTGTATTTGTTATTATTTTCTGTTTGAAGTGTCTTTTGTGTTCATAAATAAATAAAACTGCTTTGTTCCAAAATTCGCTAACGCAATCTTGCCACTGTTTCTATTCTAAGCTAGGTGATTGTCTTTTTTGTTTGATGCTGATGGTTTGAGTACACAGTGAAGTGTGGAAGTACTGAAAATTTACGAAAGAAATAAAAACTATTGCATCTACAAATAAAATAACAATGCAGAATGAAAGCAAATGACAAACAAACACTACACACATCACAATGATAATGATTGGGTGTAACAAACCGGTCCACTCACTGAGACTGTCGGGCTGCGTCTCCGAGGCGGCCAGTCGCTGGAGCGCCAGGCGTAGGGCTCCACAGGACACGTGAAGCTCGTGGATGAGCTGTTCTTCCTCTGGAGAGGCGTCTTCAGCATTAGCGAGAAGTTCTCGCAAGAGCTCTGCGCTGTCTAACGCGTTGCCCACCTCTTGGGCGCGACGACTGCTTTCTTCATTTCGACGCTCTTCCTAATAGTTAAGTTAGTTTAGTAAGGATTTATTTTGGTTAAAGATTACGACATCGATCGTGCGCCGCCTCCGGAGCAGTGGTAGCCGTAGGTTCGAACTTAGGTATGCACTTTACTTTGTATAATTTATATCATCACCACCTAGAATCAAAAATTTTCGAATTTTGGCCCACTCTCCTCTCGTAGAGACCCTGACATTGAGATTTTTTTTTCATTATTCGCCTTTCAGTGTGTTAAAATTGTTATTTAAAAAACATTAAGTATTTTCTTTATCAGTATAACAGCATAAATGTACTTTTAAAAATATCCAATATAGAAACAGATCTATATGCGAAAAATATAATATTAAATATCTTTGTCTTTATTATTATCAGTCAATAATTTATGGAGCATTTACAAATCCTAGTATTCAACTAATAATAGAATAACGTGCAAGTTTTATAGTTCAAGTTACAATAACAATATGAACAGAAGTGTCATACAGTGAGGCAGTCACACAAGTCTAAAACAACTTTGTAAGTGAAAGTATTTACTTACTTCTCTGACCATAGTTTTGATAAGCCTGTTTGCGTGTTGAAGGTCTTCAGGCTTTTTGCTTTGCAGCAACTTTTGTAACAACTTAGACTTTTCCTCATCTTCAAATATGGCATTTTTGGACCTGTTCCGAGGTGGCACTGCATCTTCAGGAGGTAAGGGAGGCGGAGTCTCTTTCACCACTCCCTGATTCTTAAGCATGTCATATGCTACTTTAAATTTGAATTCCTTTGGATATTCAATTGACCAAGCATGAAGCAGTTGTAGTACCTAAAACAAAAGGTAAAAAAATAATGTTTTTTATGAGGAAAAAGATCAAACCTATGAAGTTAATTAAACATTCATTAAACATGTGAATGAGGACAAAACTAGTAATTACTAACTTTAAATGCCAACTGATTAATGATATAAAAGATATTTGAATTCTAAAGTATTAAAACTTTTCAAAAAGTAAAAGCTACTGAACACCAAAAATTCAAGATTATGAATTTTTGTAAAAGTTATTGAACTAAAAGTCTCCTCACTGCTCTGTGAGTATTTCTACATCAATAAGATATAATAAGCTAGCATAGGTACAAATATGTGCATGAAACATTTAAGAAATAAAGTTATAGAATATAAAGTGTCTTACCCTAGTCCGCACTTCAGTAGAAGTTCGATCAGCAAAGTACTTAGGTGAAACTAACTTAATCATTTCATTGAGGAAGCGGAATTTGCCGACTTCAGCGTGGAAACCGGCATCACAACGTCGCATGCAGCGATCTAGCATCGTCAAAGCGAGTAGAGCTTCGCGAGCGTTCGGAGTGTGTATGCGGGCGGCCAGGGCTTGCGCCGCCAGCTGCGCACCCTCCGCAGCGTCCTGCATCACCGCGCAAAAGGCCTCCAACGCCGCAGCATCCGGACATGGTAGAGATTCATGTGTTGCTTTTACTAAGCGAACGAAAAACATATACATTCTCATTAGGTAGTAATAACATAACAAAACACGTAAAATATCTTACAAAAAATACTTACAAATTAAAGCTTCTAAACTTATTAACGTCACATTCATTTTTTCCAAAGAAAAACAGTTTTCGTTAAATATAAATAAATTATGTTAGAATTTTTACTCATTTCGTTTCAGATCAAGTTGACATTTTGCAATGTGCTGTGTTGCTAGACTGTAATTAGCTACGTATAATCATGTTTATTATTAGAAATTATAATTTTCTCAAAAAGCAAGTATTTTACTGTTATAGATACGTATATTTTTGTTTTATGTATATTAAATTATTTAGAAGAAAATACTAGTTAAATTTTTGCTCTACCCACAGTTTTACTGTTATTGGTTCAAAAAGTAGGTACCCTTTATATTATATTCACAGATTAGATACTAATAATATTACTCTTTGAAGTCAACATATATAGTCTGTGGAAGTCAACATTAATTTTTTTTTATTGTCCCCGAAGGGAAGGCGAAAGTCTTTTGACCATATTGCCTAGTCTAACGTAGTTATTTATACTTTTTTCCATTAGAATGCAGATGTAACACATTCTAATGTTTTTTGCAGTATTTGGCAACAAATTTGTAGAGTCCACCTTCTCGATAAACTTCGCTGAGGTAGTCAATACTACAATAAAATTCTCAGCTCCATTTTCCCGAGATCGCGCCTGTTTCAATGATTTCACATATTGTACATTTGCGTTGACACTTGAGACACAAAACTACGCCAATTTTACATCACAATATCCACTAGGAATCAATAAACGAATAATTAAAACAGCCACTGAACTTCACTCGACAAAATCCCGCCAAAAACTCAGTCAACATTCAATCACTGGCGTATTTTTTTTTGGTATACAGCAGGCCAAGGATTTAGGTGTTGGCAAAGAGTTTTAAACACAAGCGTCGCAACACACTTAAGCTGAGGCCAAACCTGCGCGACCAAAGCGACTGCGAAGCGGGAGCGTCTACCGCGCGACGGACGCTACCCATAACATCTAATGGCGCTTTGCATACCTACGCGACCGCATCGCGGGACGGCCGCGTCGGCAGAGCGGGACGCACGCGTCCAGTGGTCAGACGTGTGTTGTGAGCGAGTTTGTTTGTTATTTAATTCCACAATGACTACAACAGGAGATACTACAGAGTTGTTTATAGAAAAAGTAACAGAATATCCTATTTTATATGATTTGAAAAATCCACACTATAAGAATTTATGCACATGCTTCTGGCATTCTGAAATAGATAAAAAACCGTTGTGGGCTGTCTCGTAAATCTCTCATTAGGGTATGGTATTCCCCATATTTTTTTCTTTCCTTGTTAATATCGTGTACCCATAACCTTTTCCTGTAAGTAATAATAATTAAGTTAAAATATAAGAATACTTTGTGATAATACTTAGGGCGCTTTCACATTATAAGGCACAGTCAGCGGCTCACTATGAGCCGTCATTAAGCGCGCCATGCTCTTTTTTGAATAGAGCTTTCACATCAAGCGTAACTGCCAATTATGCGCTAGGTGTGAAAGGTCTAATCAAAATAGTATTGTGCGCTAACTGATGGCACATAGTAAGCCGCTGTCTGCGCCTTATATGTGAAAGTGCCCTAAGTTTTTTGTGCAAACGCCCCTAGGGCTCGTTTATGCACACGTGGGGCGTTGCGCGTCGCGTGTGGCTTAAACGGTCGCATACAACACCATACGTTTAACGAGTAGTAGTAGTAGTAACGTAGACGATCCTGGCCTTCGCCACACATTAATTTGTGGCTTAGGGCTCTTACAGACGAGCGACAGTTTGTCAGCAACAGTTCGCGACAAGTGTCGCGAACTGTCGCCGACACACTGTCGCTCGTCTGTGAGCTCTTACTCAATCACTAAATACAATACTTACCGTGTTGTTTGTTCCGCAAGAGCAAGCAATAAAAGGTCTTCCTCATCAGAGTCAGACTCTGATGTTAAGTACCAGGATGTCATCACCACAACAATTTAGTAGTTACACCAGATAAAGTCGCGCGTCTTCAGTGATTGTTCATCAATTAATGAAGTTGGCGATTCGCGCCGCAGCAGTCGCGCAGGTATGCACGTCAGTTTCGTTTTGCAGACGCTCCCGCATCGCGTCCCGCGTCCCGCTTTACTGACGCGCAGGTTTGGCCGAGGCTTTACCGTTTCTTTTCATTGCTTTTCTACCTAGAACAGATCAGAAAAGAATAGAAAACGGGCGCATCGTCACACACCTACCGGTCACCGGGCTTTCTTGATTTGCGCTCAGTCGTAATCTAGTGCTTGCCGAGAGACGAACTAGTATACCTTTGCGTTAGTACGTAATAAATCGCAATGAACGATGATCAATGATTTGACGTTAATGTACTTGTTTCCAAGCAAGATTTTTAATATCTCTGTTATGATATAATATGCTTTTGATTTCATGTACCACAAACACGGTAATTTTTAAACCAGTAAATTATGACTCTCTGTCGATTCCGCCATTTTTACTCCTCACCAACTTAAAAAAAAAAATGTTTTCAAGAAACCCGACTGTAAAAACAACTAGAACATTCCAAACAAGTCACTTTACAAGCAGTCTGATGCAGTTGGTGGCAGTTATTTTAGTTAAATTATTTAATTTATGCCACCAACTGCATCAGACTGCTTGAAAAGTGACTTGATTGGAACTTTTTAGTTGTTTTTATAGTCGGGTTTTTTGAAAATATTTTTTTTTATTGCCGATATTTTATGCGAGTTATATTTTTGGAATCCTCAAGCTCTTTATTTTGATACCCCACATGACTAGGTCAAAAACTACGACTATACTAACTTAGTTGCGACCGCCATTTTCTTTTTTTTCAAAATTCATATAGCATATGTTACTTCGGCGGTCAAGACTAATCTAATAATATCTCATTTGTTAAAATCCATCAAGCCGTTTAGGCTTGAGCGCGTGCCAAAGAAATAGACATACAAACATACACACATAGACACATACATACTCTTGAAAAATATTACCCTCCTTCTAGGGCAGTCGGGTAACAATAATCATGAGATGTTCTCAGGCGCACAGCTGCAGGCGTACTGAAGCAAAATCACCGGCACCGGGTTGAAAACGGAACGGTAATGGCTCAATTACACCTTCCGATTTCAAGGGACCCAATTTAGGAAACAGGAAGGTGTAATAGCAGTTAGAGCAGTTAGTGTCCGATTTAGTGAGATTGTAAGGTCCCAATTTGACTTCCTAAATTGTGTACGATTTAGGATAGTGTAATCGCATCGCTCCGATTTAGAGTTAAGTGTTGCCAATTTAGCGACTTTGTCGCTACAAATGGGCTATTAGTATTTTTGTTTGTACTTAAAATTAAATTAAATTTCACAAAGTCCCTTTCCCAGACAAAAAATCTGAGTCCGCTCTTTTTATTTTTTAGTCCGCTCCTGGTAGAATCAGTTTTTAAGAGACTTTCTACCGACTTTTGATATTCTGTCTAGGAACGCTGTGTCAGTTGTCATATAATAAATGTCAATGCTTTGTGTCAAATCTGTGAACTGAATGTCACTGACTCACTGTCAAGTGTCAGTGCCAGAAAAAAAGAGCTACTACAGCTGGCTAAAAATAATTAAGTAAAAAAACACTCAGCGCATTTAACTGTGAACGAAATGGCTATTTTTCGACTATCCCGATTGGTGGCACAGTCTAAAAACCTGACGAGACATGAAAATGCCATACAAAGGAGGACCGCTACGACTACTCCGACTGGTGCCATACTCCCCGAGCCAGAGAAGACTCCGTTAGGACTTCTGGGTATAGTAATGGCCGTAGTGCCAGGCCTGCTCATAGGAGCAGCTATTAGTAAAAACATAGCTAATTTCCTGGAAGAGAACGAACTGTTTGTTCCTTCTGATGACGACGACGATGATGACTAAAAAGCATTTCAGGTACACCCTTTTCCTCATTGAAAAATTGTAAATATTCGTCTAGATTTCAACTTTAAACTTCTGTGAAAACCAAGTTATTTTTGGCTAAATGTTTATGCTTTTATTAAGTCCATACCTACTTTAATATTCTTTCCTGCTATTATTTTACAGCTCCATCTTATTTTGTTTCAGATAATGTAAGCTTCATGCGGGTTTAACATAATAAGACTCATGTTTGTTGTTATATTTTTATTATAAGGATTGTTACAAAAACATTAAAATTTTGTGCTCAACATCAAAATAGCATTGTACACATTACTAGGCAATTTTGTTTTTAGTTTATGAATTTTATTATATTATAAAATCTCTTATTTACATGATTTACATAAAATACAGTTTATTATCATATGATTGTAAGATATAAAACAGCATATTATATACACCTAAATCAATCACGATACATCAAAATTAATCATGTCATAATAAATGCATTGTAAATGAAATGCATGTTTCATTTGTCACAGGAGTAACACACACGGCAATCTCTGCTAATCTAGTCAAAAGTTACTCTCACAAATGTAGCAATAATCGTTTTGTGTAACCTCATCACACTCATGCTTAATATTTTATTGATGAAAGTTCAAATAAATGAAATAATGGCATGATTCAGTCTTTCATTTTTGACAAATTGCAACATATTCTAACACTGCAAGAATTGCTGATAAAGAGGGAGACAAATATAGGATATAGTTGGAGAGAGACAGAGGTATCATGCTACTTATAAAGATAAAATAGAAAACAGACCAAAGATATTGAACTAACCAGAAGAACAGTGACTTATGATTAGAGCAGTTGTAGAATTGGTATCAAAATTAAACTCCCTACTATATCTTGTTTTTTTTTTGGAAGCACATAATGCGTAAGACACAGAATTTTGTTAATTATTTTACAAGTAATACTTAGTATTGCACATTCCATCACTAACATGTAAAAGTTTTGTTAAAATGGCTTCAGTAGTGTCAACAATTACCATTATACAGACTTACAAACTAATTCAATACTGTTTCGATGTTTACGATAAACTGACGATTTTAATGAAATTATTAACATAACCGAAATATGTAGGGACTAATGAATGTCAGTTCCGTGTGATATAGGGAACGTATCTCATGTCTTTCTATATAAAAAAGTGTGCCTCAATTTCACTTAGTTACTAAAATCACTCGTAGAAAACTAGGTATAGGCGTCTAATGGTTACTAGTCGTTGGCAAATGCAGATCTGTGTGGCGTTTACTCAGGGGGCCTCTTGTGCTCCCCCCAGCCATGGAAGCACTTGGTGAACCGTTTCGATTCTTTGTTCTTCAGCGTCAGGAAGAGTTTGCGCGGCTTGTCAGGTTGCATTGACTTCATGTGTTGGATGTATACCTTGTTAATTGAGAATTAGTGATTATTGTTACTTTATAGTCACAGTTTTTTATTAAATTATGTAAAGGAAGCTAGTTTTATGCAAAATAAATACTAGGGGCCTTATTTAAAAAAAAAAACAACGAGTGTGGTTTATTTAGACCACACGACTGAAGTAAAACTTCTTTAGCGCCATCTCTTCCGTTCGCCTCGCTCGATCACACTTTTCGTTACGCTCTCGTCACGCATTCACCAGCTTACTCCCCAAGTCAAGTGTGCGTAAACAAGTTTTACTTCAAAAATAACCATGAGATTAGTTTAAACACTCATTAGTAGATTCTTAATTACTTCTACCCAGTAAAAGGATAGATGGTGGTAATGTACGGACTAATCATTTTATGGAGGTTTTGTCCTGGTTTTGAAAGCTGAATGTGGTGGATGAGACATGTGTTGTCTTGAATTTAGAATCCGCCAATCAGTATTTAAACTAAGCCTATGGTTAGCAAGCTTTATAAATATGGCTTTAGGTATTGCATCGTAAAACTTGTACTAAAAAATCTGCCTATCCTTTTCCCAACTATCTTGGTGTCGGCTTCCAGTCTAACCGGATGCAGCTGAATACCAGTATTATACATGGAGCGAAAAAAAAAACTATAAAACTTGTACTAAATTGAAGATAAGTAAATAAATTACTGGTGTTATGAAAATATTTAGTTACCTGTGCAGACTTGTAAGCTAGTTTTATCTCCACTTCGGAGCATTTGGCGCCGAGCCATAAAAATACTTGGTCGCCATTATCCAAGATCATGATGTCGTCATCCGCCAGATCGTCCTAGACAGAACAGTAAATATTTTTGAGAGTTTCATCACACCATTTAAATGATATATGTAAAGTAAGGTAAAAATTATAAAACTTCGCTTATAAGCAGCTTCTACGACGAAAGTGTTAAATCGGACAAAAAGCATAGTCTTCAGGGCGTATGATAGGTCCAATTTTGTTTTTTATTGAGGAATTATTTTATTTTCTATAGCAAAAGCAAGAAAAATATCTTTAAAGCTAATATTACAAAGGTAACACTCGAATATAGCTCACAATGGTCGAATTTCGTTCACAGTGGCCAATTTCAATGGAGATTAACCAAGTATGCAGAAGATATTATAGTGAACATTGTGTGCGCAAACACAGGTGCACTTTCTGTTCCTTTACTCTCATAGTGCGATGGGACGGCAATCCGATATTACCGGATCGGGGAGAGATCAGACGCAGGACCACCGGCTGTACTTGCTTGCCGAGATACGGGGTTTTACACCACCAACTTCCAAACTACGGGCTGTTACTGAGTAATAGGGAATATGCATGAAAAAAAAAAAATCTTATCTAACCGGTATATTGATAAATATACAAAAATTGCAACATCAGCCTTTTAATGTCTGTGTGCAACATTGGTGGATGTCACATGTCTTTGAATTTTTGGTTCTAGGACAAGGCATACCAACAGTAAAAAAAGAATCAAAATTGATCGAAAAACAAAGGAGATATAACAGTTTTAAACAAATTCAGTGTGTCTTTATAATGTGCACATATCAAAATGAGGGAATCTATGTTTAATTTTTTTTTATAAAAAAATATCTAAATAATTTTCTATTTTTGTAAATTGATGAAAAAAAAAAACAGATTTTTGCTTGAAATTAAAAAAAAAAACCGTCAATAAAATTAAGCATAGATTCCCTCTTATTTCGATATGTGCGCATTTTAAAGACTCACACACACTGTTTATCAGTCCGTCTCTCGAAAATGCTGTTTCTATAGTAGCTGGGCATCATAACCTTTGACATCACGTAGGCACGTTGGATTTCTCTTTCTATTATCAACTTCAAAGCTTTATAACTTCGGTTCTGATGAAGATATTTTAAAAATTCTTTCATAGTTGTTTATTAGCTATACTAATATTATAAAAAGGAAAGATTTTTTTGTTTGTTTGTCCCGAATAAGCTTCGAAACCACTGGACCGATATTAACAATTTTTTCACCCATAGAAAACTAAATTATCAGCGAGTAACCTAAGCTACATTTTAATCCGGGAAAATAATAGTTCCTGAGGGATAGGACACGGGAGCGAAGCCGCGGGCAAAGTGCTAGTAGTTAATAAGCAATAAATAAACAAAATGGCATGCATATTCCCTATTCCTAATGGAAAACACGACCCGTGAATTGGACCCAGGACCTCATGCTCAGCCGTCGTGCTTGCGACCACAAAATCAACGAGACAGGCAACGAGGGACCTCATTATATAATTATTTACCTGACAGAAGTCCGTGCATTTCTCGGAAACTGTGAAGTATCCCTTCTCGTTGGAGCAGCGGAACAGCCGCGTGTAGTTCAGATAGTCCGCGTCCGTGTCGTAGGGCTTGCGGCCGCCGATGCCTACCCAGAAGAAGTTGTCTGGCTCGCTGCCTTCTGTTAGAACCTGTCGTTAGAAGGATAAAATTATTACCATAATCAACCATTTAACATGTGTGTGTGTGTGTTACATTTTAGAGAGGGTGGTCGCTTAGTGCTTGGTTCCTGGATCAGGGTGTTAGTACAACAATCGATCGACGTAACACTCTTAGAACCTTTGCGAAAGGACAACTTCCTTTGTGAATGGATAAATAAAATATTTTTATTACTGTGATCTTGATTATCAAAAGTGCCTTTTAATGGTCTAATTCATCGATCACTTATAAAGAACTAGATACACAATCAGCGAAAATGTCCTCACCAAATGAGGACCCACTTGAATATTTGGGTGCTCTTTTAACCTAGTAGCATTCGAACGCTCAGACGGTAAACACGCCTCAGTGCTCGTTTAAAAACTGTGAAAATCACACATTTAGGACACAAAAAAAAAACTTTCATTTTCAAAAAAATAAAACCGACTTCCAAAAAAAACAAAAAGTGCAAAATCACTTTAATTTCGGAAGTCGGTGTTTCTGGTTTTGTTTCTTCGTTTTTTGACACCGACTTCCGAAATTTTTGGAAAAAAAAAATATTTTTCACTTTTTAGTTGTGATTCTCCACAAAATTGTGTAAACAATGCATATAATGAGCACGATCATTTGTTCTGTGTCTGGGTGTAATTTATCTATAATATGTATGTATTTAGAAATATATAAGTATGTTTATCAGTTGTCTAGTACCCATAACACAAGCTCTGCTTTGCTTGGGACTAGATGGCTTTGTGTGATAGTTGTGGAATATTATTATATTATATATCTAGGCGATAGCAGCAATCGCGGTTGATTTGCTGTAAGTTTTTGAAGAGTTCCGTTGTCTGTCTCCGAAACTTATCATCAGATCTATATGAAATTTAAATGGGACCATTTCGGAACAAACCCATTTCAAACAAAAAAAGAATTTTGGAAATCCGTCTATAAATGACGAAGTTATGCCCAAACATACATAAAAAAAATACAAACATCCGAATTGATAACCTTTTTGAAGTCGGTTAAAAAGGATGGAATTTCATATTTTCGGTAAGTATTAATATTATCATTATATAATTGTTAGTACTGATATTTTGTCAAAAAATCATCGTAAAACATTATGTTAAATTAAATCGTAATAAATAGCAGGCGTTATAAAGTATCTAAATTGTAAAGACTCGTATTAATCATACTATCGCATATCAGTTAGAGCACGTCAATGATCTGAAGAATACTTCAAGCCGACCCAAGGAAAATATAAACATTACATCAAAAATTGAGACAATAATATTCTTATATATATTACGTATATTCTAACTTTTGTATTCTTAGTTTTGTATTTAGTATTGAATTTTGATATTAGTTGTTGTTGACATAAGATAAAGAGTAAATAAATAAATGACTGTATAATTAGTTCACGTACTATCATTACATAAGATAGTACGTGAACTAATATAATCATTACGCTCACATAACCACCATATAATAGAATAAAATATGCTTTATTTAGTTCAACAAAATTAAAAAAAAAAATACCATCTACAATATTACAGTACAAACAAAAAATATTGGTCAGTTCGTCTCCACTCATTCCTTGTCCAAGCGGCGAGCCTCAGTCGTAAAATTTTATTACTTTTTTTGACACATAAGTAATTCTGACTTTAAAACATGCTTAGAAGGTTGAAGTTTTTTTGATGTATGTTGAGCAGTGAGTATCGGTAGTAAAATTTTATTGCTTTTTATACATAGCGTTGTGATTTGACTTTAAATATTGCTATTAAGGTTGAAATTACGCTAGTGGATATTTATTTTAACTAGAGTTATGTAAACACAATTGACGACATTTTTAAGAGAACTTTTGCATTAGACTGTGTATTTAGTTCTTTATTAGAGATCGATGGTCTAATTGGAATAAATGATTTGACTTTCAATTTGGGGAGTTTTTTATCCTGGAAAATACAAATGCACAGCTAATTTTATAAACGTTTAATTTACCTGCAGGCTGACCCAGGGGTTGTTGAACTTTTCTTCTGCGATTTGCTCAATGAGTCTCGCGGAGTCGGCATCGCTTTTGTTTCCGATCCACGCGTACACTATCGCTGATGATGTGTCGTTGGCGCCTTCAAGAGGCACGTTCAGGATGTAGCTGTAACAAGACAGGGATTTAGATACATAATATATTTAGCAATACATCGAATTACTTTAACTTTTCTGGTAATATTTTATTTATTTATTATTATTTATAAACAGCGTGTAACGGAAAGGTGTGGGCATATTTTAAGAACTGCTTCTAACGAAAACGACTTACGGCCAATACACAATTACAGATCAGTGCCCCAGAGACAAAAAAGCCGTAAAAGTTTTCTAGGATGCGTGAGTCCATCTGATGGCAACTCCGCCTCAGAAAGATGCGACCTCTGGCGAGAGACGTTCGGTCCACCTGATTGTTTCATCGAGCCATCGGAGAACCTTTCGCCTGGGTACGGGCTGTCGTGGTCAACCTGGATAACTTTAAATAGACTCCGTACTCAGGTTGGCCGCAGTAAAGACAACCTCCACAGAAGGGGTTTTCGGATGGCTCCTATCTTCGGGATTTGTGCGGCGTTTCTCCGCAGACCATGGCCCACCTCTCATCTTGCTCCACATGGGCATGCGGAGCAAGATGAGTGGTGGGCTGTCACCTGTACAAGTGAGGACCTTATAGCTGTGTTAGCGAATGCAATTGCCGTCGCTGAATACGGGGCCAAACATAATATTTAATTAAATTTGCCATCGACACGCTAAGAAGAAGAAGAACTGCTTCTGTCCAAAGTTAATTCCCAAATAAAAATTGGACTTTCCGTACAAAGTTATCATCAACTGATCAAAATTAGTATGGGAGATACAATTTTGTTTTTAACAAATTGACTATGACTTCCTTCAAGAAAGTTTCATATTTCCATTGTCCGATGCATTTGTTTAAATATGACCACACCTTTCTAATAAACTCTGTATAGTTTATTTTACACCAAGAAAAAAAAATACATAAAAAACCCCCAGAATAAATCCTAATTTACTCCTATAACGTGGGTGCGTTCACAAACATGTAAACTCACATACACAAGACACCCAGACCCGGAATAACTATCTGTAGGCCATAAAACATTTGTTCTGTGCGGGGATCGAACCCGCGACACGCAGCGCAGCAGCCGAACGCTCAACCACAGCGCCAACCGTGTCGTCAACCACACAAGCCACTTATTAGAGTATTTATGGAGTGTTTGTCCATTCTTCTTCATAAGAACCTACCTTTGCGAATGGAAAACTATAGAATGACTCTAGTTAATATATGTAAACAGTATTATTATTATAAAAGAACACGCATCACATTTAAGTGCCTTTTATAAAACATAAATTGCAATAAATGATTTGACTTTGATGGTAATGAATGTAGAGCCCTGATTGGCTGCGAGTCCTTCACCGTTCTGTATAAACGACCTAGGCTACGGGTCAATCCCGAACAATGCAAATGTGTCTATTTTCTGCATTGTGGGTAACTTTTTTAAAAAAGCAGTGCTGGTTCTAAAATGGCTATGGCTTTTTTTTTTGGTGGGAAATCTTCAAATAACTTCTCCCGCGCGTGTCTCTTACTAAAACCACGGGGCCTCATCTCGAACAAAGAAAATTTAGTTAAAATAAATTTCAATAGATGGCATAATATGAGTATGCATCGATTATGAAGTTTAAGTAATGTTAAAATTTTGAAAAAAAAAAAAAGAATGGTAATAACTGTATTTTCTTATTTAATAAACGCCAGCATAAAATTGTGGAATAATTGGCTCCAAATTTAGATGATTATTGGAACGAATCCTTAGACATCTATATTTCTTGTACCAATAGATGGCGCTGTTTGAAGTTTTAGAGTTTATCTATTCGTCTCTTTAAAATTTGTATAGTGACGCGCATTTTGATACAGTAAAACTGTTATGAAGTGCCAAAAATACTATAAAATAATGCCTCAATGTGTGAGAAAATATTGGTAAAACTTTAAGTAAATTCATTCAACTTGGAAGCCGTCGCTGCTAACACCATCTAGCGAGGTGTAGAGGACGGGCCCGAACGAAGAACAAAAGTTGCATGTGCCAGTCGTAAACCCGTAGTTACGGCGGTACCGTTTCTTTGTATGGGATGAGGCATCTGTACGCTAGTATTATATCGACTGGTAATTAGTGACCGATACTTAAACACGTGATTGTACTCATGATAACAAACAACTTTCCCAAAGAAAGATGTTATAAACTCGTTCACTTTTATCACAATAACACAACAGTCGTATGAAATTCGCGCGCGCGCGCCTATGACTTATCAGCTGTTAGCCGCGTGACGCCGTTCTTTCTTTGGGAAAGTTGTTCCTTGTTCCTTCAGTTGCCTGTGCTAGGGCCGCGGTGACTATTTCAAATACACATTTTCAGACAAATCCTGCCAGGGTCGTGGCAGGAAGATGTCTATTGCTGAGTGTTACTTGTAACACGTAGCGTTCTGTAGTCGTGGGCAAAGTGTATCATTTTTGCGATTGGAACATTTGCATCTGGATCACTGAAATGATCCGATTCACTGATATGTTTCATTTGGATCATCGGCTTAAATGATATAAAATACAACGAAACAAATGATATGAAATACAGAGCGTTTACTACTGAGTCAGAATTATATGTAAACAATGCCGAATGTTGCATTGTATTTTTTGTACTTTTTTTGTACAAAATGTACTATGTAAGAATTAAGATTATAAATAAAATCGATCTTCCTTCATACTTTATTCAGGCTTAGGACTGGCGGCTATTCGATCATTTATGGCCAGCTGGCTAAAACGCTTGTTAGTGCAAACATTAAATTTATGAAAATAACAATCATTATAGTATTTGATATGTAAGCGCCATAATGGTTATTTTTACGTGCATGGATAACGACAGCGAAAAACTGTGAAAGTATGAGTGATACACATGTCATTTTGTATCTCTTTCTGACTTGCATAGATTGTATTATGTCACCCGGATAATCGCGAATCGCGGTCCAGTAGTAAAGTAAATCAGTGTGTCTCAGTCTCCCTCTGTCACTCAGCGCCGCGTCACGCGGAAAGAGCACGGAGCAAAGTAATGATTCAGATCCAAATGATGCGTTTGAAACGTAATTACTGAACCAATCTTTTGAATCACTTCAAAGATCCGGATCAGTGAGTCGGTTCCGTAAAGAGTTACACACACAGTCGTGAGGCGCAGATCATAGTGTCCACATACTCACCAGAAGGCACTGTTGAGCTGCACGGCGTCGGCCTTCACCTGCACGAGTCGCGTGCACAGCGCGGAGCCATTGCTGCGCAGCTCGAACAGCTCCACCGGCTGCCGCCCGCTCTCCTGATAAACAATCGCATAGTTTCATTTAAAACCTCGTCTTTTCTTTGACGACATGTTATTGAAAGTGTTTCATTTTAATGTTATATTTTTTCTAAAATGAGTTGTTTTCGATAGAAATGTTGCTTGTTGTGGTAAGGTGTTATTTGACACCGACTTCCGTAATCCGTCAGGTCCCTCGCTTCTTCCAACAATAGGCTTTTAATTGTGTCTGCGTATGAGGGGCTTGACGGGTTAAAGTTATTTTGCAATTTTTAAAAGTCGGTTGTATTTTTTGTAAAAAGTTTTTTTTATTTTTCTCTTTTTAGTTGTTGTACCCCAGAACTAAAACTAAATAATAAAGTTATGCCCGAATAGATAACCCCAATAATATGGCATTTGAACATAATTGGAGACAACCAAGCCGTCATCTGTGTATACATATTTCTTTCACAAGTGGCGGAGAACTGGCGTAACACAAAAAAAAAACATACAAACGAATTGAGTACCTCCTCCTTTTGGAAGTAGGTTAAAAAGAGCTCACTAATATAAGATTTACCGGAAAATTTAAAGGTATTGCGTGTGAACAATCAACTCCCATCGCCTGAAAAGCTTTATTGAAAAACGAATGACAAAATATCACTTGTATTTTGAAATCAAAATCAAAAGTCATTTATGCAAACTAGGCTGAGAGCCAGCACTTTTTGAACGTCAAAGTTCTACATAAAGACAGTCCCCCAAAAACGACCGCCCGTCACCACTTCCTAGTGTTTAAGCTGTGAAAAAGAAGTGGCCAACAAACTCCCCAGCAACACATCTGTCTGTTAAGTTTGAAGAACTTGAATCTATGTAATTATATGCAACAATCTTAACATATGTGTTGATTATAGATGTTTTCGCTCTTCTACTACTAACCGGCTTCTGGTTCCTCTTGCCGTCCCTGATGATGAACCGGCGGTGGAAGTGCGCCATGAATTTGAGGCTCTCCTGCTGCTGGTGCGTGCGTACGACGTCGAGACGCTTGCACAGCTGCTTGAACTTGCGCTCCAGGCCGAACGTGAACGTGAGCCAGCCCATGTTGGGCGCGCGGCGGCCCTGCCAGAAGTACACCACCCACGTCGCCGCCTCCGAGTCTGTGGCTTCGGGCTCGCAGATGTTTGTGGCGTCGGTTTCGTCGTCGGGCTGCTAATTGAAAGATTGAAAAATAAGAGTCCATTTAATAAAGGTGTATTTTGCGGTTGTGAGACACAATGGTAGTATCTATTCTGCGTTTAATCAAAAGGTCGAAGTTTTATTCCTGTGAGACTCTGGCCTCAGTGATAATGAGTAAGAGTCGAGGTTGACTAACGGTATTGTTAGTTTGTCACATTCAAAGAGAGTTTGGCTCAGCTTAACGGTTGAAGATACATAGGCGCCAACCTCCTCGAGTGAATTATCGCGAGTAGATGTTTTGCGATAATATCGCCATGTGGAGATATGTAAGACGAAGATATCGCCGTGTGGAAATGCGAAGGACGATGATATTGCCATGTGGAGATACGTAGAACGAAGATATCGTCGTGTGGAGATACGTGGGACGATGATATTGCCATGTGGAGATACGTAGAACGATGATATCGTCGTGTGGACATACGTAGGACGATGATAGCGCCGTGTGGAGACACGTAGGAGGATGATATCGCCGTGTGGAGATACGTAGGAGGATGATATCGCCATGTGGAGATACGTTGTACGACAATATCGTCGTGTGGAGATAAGTGGGACGATAAACATACGGCCTAAGCAGTGAGCTGCTGTCACTTTGGTAATTTACAAATTTTACTCATAGAAAATAACCCCAATATTCTAAGTTCTATTTACTTAAATCAAGGGTTGTTGTATGTATGTTTGTTGTCATGATAACTGATACGATTGGAGTGGAGAAAGTTTCATTTAAAAGGACTTATATAGACCTTAGTTACCTCAGCCGGCAGCACATATCTGCATAGGAATACGTAGCAGTCGCAGCTATGGAACACGCCCAGCTCGTTGTCGGGCAGGCGCACGAAGTGTCTCCCCTCCAGCACGAACGCTTCCATCGCCTCCAAGTCTTCGTTCCACTCGTCCGCCAAGGTCTTGGCTTCGGCAGCGCCCATTGCTGGCTGACGAGGTGTAAACAGGGCTGATAGGTCGGCCCTGAAGGAGCAAAATGCATTTCGTTTAGATACAATGACGTATGCAGGAGATTTTATAGTGAAAAGAAGTGATTTTTATGCCAAAATTCTTATGATGAATTTCGATTGTCATCTTAAATGGCATTAACACATTGACACGATAGTGGCCCGCCTAAGAAAATCATTCTATTTTTTAAGAAACTCACGAGGTTTAGCGGATTTTAAAACCCAAATTAATTTATATTTTGCCCTTGCTCAATCACTGTTGGGATACTGCTTGACGGTCTGGGGTGGGGCTCACATAACAAAGATGATATGTATCGAAAGAGCTCAGAGGGCAGTTTTGAAAGTCCTTGCGAGAAAACCATTCCGCTTTCCTACAATATCACTGTATTCTCTCTGACAGGTTCTAACTGTCAGACAGTTATTTAATTCTCGAACGGTGCTACGTAAGCATAACCAGCTAACCTATGAACCAGACAGATGTGCTAGCATTCGCCGTTCTGACCGGGTTTGCGATATAAAGAAGCGTACATCTGTAGCTACACGTCGCCATTTTGCCTACTTGAGCTCAAAATTATACAACAGCATCAATAAAATTTTGAGTATTTCTTCTGTTACCAGCAATGAATGCAAGAAAAACTCGACATAGGGCTAAAATCGCTTTCCTACGATGCAACGGCAAAACTTGTGGAAATTTAACACACGACATAACATGCAAAACACATACATACATTCACTCTCTCTCACACTCAACACTAGGCACTTATAAACAGTAGAAGTCGCAAGTAGGCGGGGCCCGCGTACCCCGAGTTTTGCGGAGTGCCGCATATGTCTGCTTCGCGCACACGCCACGCACGTTAGTCTGGTATGACAAGTATTTTAATATTTCTTTCCTATATTATTATTTTTAAAATGACATGTTACCAACTGCATTAGTCTGGAACAATCATTTTTTAACTTTTGCAGCTACCATCGTTTTACATTGTTTTTTATCTCTCTGTACTTATTTATTTTTTTCCTAATGATAAACGATTATACGATTTAAATTACCTTAAATAAATTTCAAAATATTATAAAACAAAGTCCCCCGCCGCGTCTGTCTGTCTTTTCGCGTTAACTAAAAAACTACTGAACGGATTTTCATGCAGTTTTCACCATTAGGCAGGTTAGATTCATGAGTAAGGTGTATATGTAATTTGAATCCGTGTGAAGCTGGGGCGGGTCGCTAGTTTAAATAATAAAGGAGGCTCTTGTCCAAAACCGTCAAAGTAATGTGGAATCAAAACATCATGACCTCTGCAAAATAATCGAATGAAGGATTTCTTTTTACGATATTCCCATATTAACACGATCTATATTATGGATACACGTTTTGTGTCGTTATGAGATAAACCCGCCACACCATTCCCAGCACTGTAACTCCTGAAAGTCAGAATCAATAGTGCCACCAGAAAAGCGCCGAGTCAATGAAGTTCGACAAGTCCCGAACAACAGTTCAATTGTCTCGGATCCCGTAACGAAATTAATCAGAAAAGAACAGCGGAGGAGTAAGAAACGCATAATTTTCATTGCTTACCTCTGTTCTCTTTCCTGCTTAATAAGGTGGGTTTATCAAGCAGAAGACAGAACAGAGCTGTTGTGGTTTGGGAAATCATACCATGACATCTCCCGCTCTAGGGCGGAGCGGGAGGGCGTTTCAGACTCTTACTGACTAAAACCCACCCCTGTTCCTTCCTTGCCCTGAGTGCCCAGGGGCGAGGTAACTCTGTTTCGAATTTATCCTCAACCCCTGGGCAGAGAGCTAGGTCCTTAGGCAGATCGTGTGTACGTACTTGGTCTCCTGCTGCTTGGCCCAGCTGGCGAGGTCGGCGCCGGTGCGGGCGACTGACTCGGCGGTGCGTGTGAAGTCCACCGCGATCACTTCCTCCCAGCCCAGGAAGTATGTCTTGAACACCTACACCAGAACAATTAAAAATATAGCTTTAAATCATTTCTTGATATGTACTCTAGCCTATTAATATGATGTCTTTTCCGCACAATTCTGTCTTCAGCTATTGCCACCAGGACCACTCCTTTCCGTAGGAGAGCTCATCTCGTCTTTCGCCTTAGTCTGCCGTGAAGTTGCCTGGCGTTTAATGGGGCATTTAAATTGTCCATATTGTTTTGAACTTGTGTTGTGTATCTTCTAGGAGTCCAACTTACAAACCACATATATGAAACACAGTTCCTCGACGCAAATTGCTAATAGGGGCAAAGGTCACCAACAGTGACAGACTCGAAAGGTGATCGTAAGGCAAAATTGACGTTTGAATGATTGCCGAACAACAGAAAATGATGCCGTGGAAAACACAGGCGAAGATAGACAACACACAATCGTGAGAACTGGAAAGAGTCTAGGGAGCCTTTTTCCCAGCAGTGGGACAGTATGGGCTGATATGGTAAACTTTTTTTTATAGAGTGGGATATCATGAAATAGCTTCAACCACTCTGGGTGGAGCGAGAGGGCGTGTCAGACTCTTACTGACTAAAATCCACCCATGTTCCTTCAGTTGCCTGTTGTGGCAGATTATGTATATGTCGTGGATTGTTGAAGCTATGAGCGCGATAACAGCGCCATCTAACAATTTGTTTCGAAAACTAGTAATGACGCGACCGGAACCGCAAGTGCGTGCCTCACCACTTGAATACGATCGTCACTAGAGGGGATCCAGCGAGGACAGTCAAGCTCAGACAGTCTAGGTGGAACGCTCAGTACCAACGCACGTGTTTGTTTCCTGACCGTTACTTTGATAAAGTTATTTTGATTTAATCCAAATTATCTTTCGTTCGAATACCCACGACAGTGTCCACATCTGGCATAAATTATGTCGGGTTGTGAAGTAGACCCGAGGTTTCGTATCTCAGCCACCCAGGATGCGACACATATATCTACCATGCTAATTATGTTGGTGACAAAAATAGTTTGCTGTAGCCTGTGGGTCAGTTATTCGCAGCGGGCATACAGCGACCTGCGTGTCCAATATAATAATTCACTGAGGGTACTGTTGGGGCTGCCATGGTGTTGCAGTGCGTCTGGGATTTTTGCTGAGGCGCGGGTGGATGGTTTTGCCACTATCGTCAGGAAAGATGCGCCTCCCTACTTACTCGCGTTTGTGGCAGTACCAACACTATATTGAGTGTTTTTACTGATAGGTGGGAGTCCCCCATGCTGTAAAGGTGGGTGCGGCTTCATGCCGTAAAATAATTTTATGTGCAATACTAACATTAGCTCTTAAGTACATTGTTACTAACAAAATATGGACCTGGTCTGAAAATAAATGTTTATTATTATTATTATTATTTATTTCATCGACGATATGATATAGCTGTGTGTGATGTGTACCTGCGTCTCCGTGCCCTCCTGTAGGCGCGTGACGAGCGCATGCGCCGGACGCGCCACCATGTTGAACAGCTCCTGCGCTAACTTGACGGCGGCGGCACGGACCAGACGAGATGACTTCTTGCCGAACCTTTTAATAAACACACACTTTTATTTATTTAAACTTCATGTACAATAGTGATACATAGGCGGACCTAATGCAACAAGGCATTCTCTACCAGTCAACTTTAATTTGATACCGCCAAGCCCGTTCCATCAACGGACCACAAGACGTACGGCGAAGTGCCACCGGTTCATGGTGGACATCCCATCCATACGCACAAAACGTTTTGAGAACACATTCATTGTGTGTACAGCTAGGGAGTGGAATTTCCTAACGGAGTCTGTGTTTCCTGATAGCTACAACCTGGGAGTCTTTAAATCAAGAGTGAATAGGTTACTTCTAGGCAAGCGTGCTCCATCTTCGACCACATCATCGCATACCATCAGGTGAGATGGTGGTCAAACGCGTGCCTATAAACAATAAAAAAAAAAGCCTTTGGGTTAAATAGACTAAGCAAGGTATTCATAAACGTATATATTTTGCAATTAAGTTATTTACAGTATTCCATATCTTTTTCAGCTTAATTTGAGGTTCTAGGCGCTTCTATAAACTCTGATGAATGCTAGTCATCAATTATTTTACTAGGACAGCGTGGATTGACACGAGATGGACTGGTGACCTAGTAAAGAATGTGGGAATTATCTGGTTGTAAAAGCAGTTAAGAGAGGTGTATTTGTATGTCTAGCTTTTTGAGGGGGATGGGAAATCAGCCAATGACTTCTCCCGCTCTAGGTGGAGCGGCAGGGCGTGTGTGTGCCTGAGTGCCCAAGGGTGCGGTAACTCATTTTCAAAATTTATCCGCTACCCCTAGGCATTTGTATGTCTAGCTGCGGACATCTTCAGTTCAATAATGATATCGAGACGCTATATTGTGCGGCAGCTCCAGGTGGATATGCTTCTAGAGGTCTGGACTTCTTCGAAAATGTCGACTTTTGACAGATTTGTTTGCATTCCATTTCTAGTACATGTTAGTGTACGTACCACACGAACACGTCTCGGTGCGCGTCCAGTATGTACACGTGGCGCGAGGGGCGTGGCCTCCGGTTGTGGTAGCTCTAGCACATGTTAGTGTACGTACCACACGAACACGTCTCGGTGCGCGTCCAGTATGTACACGTGGCGCGAGGGGCGTGGCCTCCGGTTGTGGTAGCTCTAGCACATGTTAGTGTACGTACCACACGAACACGTCTCGGTGCGCGTCCAGTATGTACACGTGGCGCGAGGGGCGTGGCCTCCGGTTGTGGTAGCTCTAGCACATGTTAGTGTACGTATCACACGAACACGTCTCGGTGCGCGTCCAGTATGTACACGTGGCGCGAGGGGCGTGGCCTCCGGTTGTGGTAGCTCTAGCACATGTTAGTGTACGTAGGTACCACACGAACACGTCTCGGTGCGCGTCCAGTATGTACACGTGGCGCGAGGGGCGTGGCCTCCGGTTGTGGTAGCTCTAGCACATGTTAGTGTACGTACCACACGAACACGTCTCGGTGCGCGTCCAGTATGTACACGTGGCGCGAGGGGCGTGGCCTCCGGTTGTGGTAGCTCTAGCACATGTTAGTGTACGTACCACACGAACACGTCTCGGTGCGCGTCCAGTATGTACACGTGGCGCGAGGGGCGTGGCCTCCGGTTGTGGTAGCTCTAGCACATGTTAGTGTACGTACCACACGAACACGTCTCGGTGCGCGTCCAGTATGTACACGTGGCGCGAGGGGCGTGGCCTCCGGTTGTGGTAGCTCTAGCACATGTTAGTGTACGTACCACACGAACACGTCTCGGTGCGCGTCCAGTATGTACACGTGGCGCGAGGGGCGTGGCCTCCGGTTGTGGTAGCTCTAGCACATGTTAGTGTACGTACCACACGAACACGTCTCGGTGCGCGTCCAGTATGTACACGTGGCGCGAGGGGCGTGGCCTCCGGTTGTGGTAGCTCTAGCACATGTTAGTGTACGTACCACACGAACACGTCTCGGTGCGCGTCCAGTATGTACACGTGGCGCGAGGGGCGTGGCCTCCGGTTGTGGTAGCTCTAGCACATGTTAGTGTACGTACCACACGAACACGTCTCGGTGCGCGTCCAGTATGTACACGTGGCGCGAGGGGCGTGGCCTCCGGTTGTGGTAGCTCTAGCACATGTTAGTGTACGTACCACACGAACACGTCTCGGTGCGCGTCCAGTATGTACACGTGGCGCGAGGGGCGTGGCCTCCGGTTGTGGTAGCTCTAGCACATGTTAGTGTACGTACCACACGAACACGTCTCGGTGCGCGTCCAGTATGTACACGTGGCGCGAGGGGCGTGGCCTCCGGTTGTGGTAGCTCTAGCACATGTTAGTGTACGTACCACACGAACACGTCTCGGTGCGCGTCCAGTATGTACACGTGGCGCGAGGGGCGTGGCCTCCGGTTGTGGTAGCTCTAGCACATGTTAGTGTACGTACCACACGAACACGTCTCGGTGCGCGTCCAGTATGTACACGTGGCGCGAGGGGCGTGGCCTCCGGTTGTGGTAGCTCTAGCACATGTTAGTGTACGTACCACACGAACACGTCTCGGTGCGCGTCCAGTATGTACACGTGGCGCGAGGGGCGTGGCCTCCGGTTGTGGTAGCTCTAGCACATGTTAGTGTACGTACCACACGAACACGTCTCGGTGCGCGTCCAGTATGTACACGTGGCGCGAGGGGCGTGGCCTCCGGTTGTGGTAGCTCTAGCACATGTTAGTGTACGTACCACACGAACACGTCTCGGTGCGCGTCCAGTATGTACACGTGGCGCGAGGGGCGTGGCCTCCGGTTGTGGTAGCTCTAGCACATGTTAGTGTACGTACCACACGAACACGTCTCGGTGCGCGTCCAGTATGTACACGTGGCGCGAGGGGCGTGGCCTCCGGTTGTGGTAGCTCTAGCACATGTTAGTGTACGTACCACACGAACACGTCTCGGTGCGCGTCCAGTATGTACACGTGGCGCGAGGGGCGTGGCCTCCGGTTGTGGTAGCTCTAGCACATGTTAGTGTACGTACCACACGAACACGTCTCGGTGCGCGTCCAGTATGTACACGTGGCGCGAGGGGCGTGGCCTCCGGTTGTGGTAGCTCTAGCACATGTTAGTGTACGTACCACACGAACACGTCTCGGTGCGCGTCCAGTATGTACACGTGGCGCGAGGGGCGTGGCCTCCGGTTGTGGTAGCTCTAGCACATGTTAGTGTACGTACCACACGAACACGTCTCGGTGCGCGTCCAGTATGTACACGTGGCGCGAGGGGCGTGGCCTCCGGTTGTGGTAGCTCTAGCACATGTTAGTGTACGTACCACACGAACACGTCTCGGTGCGCGTCCAGTATGTACACGTGGCGCGAGGGGCGTGGCCTCCGGTTGTGGTAGCTCTAGCACATGTTAGTGTACGTACCACACGAACACGTCTCGGTGCGCGTCCAGTATGTACACGTGGCGCGAGGGGCGTGGCCTCCGGTTGTGGTAGCTCTAGCACATGTTAGTGTACGTACCACACGAACACGTCTCGGTGCGCGTCCAGTATGTACACGTGGCGCGAGGGGCGTGGCCTCCGGTTGTGGTAGCTCTAGCACATGTTAGTGTACGTACCACACGAACACGTCTCGGTGCGCGTCCAGTATGTACACGTGGCGCGAGGGGCGTGGCCTCCGGTTGTGGTAGCTCTAGCACATGTTAGTGTACGTACCACACGAACACGTCTCGGTGCGCGTCCAGTATGTACACGTGGCGCGAGGGGCGTGGCCTCCGGTTGTGGTAGCTCTAGCACATGTTAGTGTACGTACCACACGAACACGTCTCGGTGCGCGTCCAGTATGTACACGTGGCGCGAGGGGCGTGGCCTCCGGTTGTGGTAGCTCTAGCACATGTTAGTGTACGTACCACACGAACACGTCTCGGTGCGCGTCCAGTATGTACACGTGGCGCGAGGGGCGTGGCCTCCGGTTGTGGTAGCTCTAGCACATGTTAGTGTACGTACCACACGAACACGTCTCGGTGCGCGTCCAGTATGTACACGTGGCGCGAGGGGCGTGGCCTCCGGTTGTGGTAGCTCTAGCACATGTTAGTGTACGTACCACACGAACACGTCTCGGTGCGCGTCCAGTATGTACACGTGGCGCGAGGGGCGTGGCCTCCGGTTGTGGTAGCTCTAGCACATGTTAGTGTACGTACCACACGAACACGTCTCGGTGCGCGTCCAGTATGTACACGTGGCGCGAGGGGCGTGGCCTCCGGTTGTGGTAGCTCTAGCACATGTTAGTGTACGTACCACACGAACACGTCTCGGTGCGCGTCCAGTATGTACACGTGGCGCGAGGGGCGTGGCCTCCGGTTGTGGTAGCTCTAGCACATGTTAGTGTACGTACCACACGAACACGTCTCGGTGCGCGTCCAGTATGTACACGTGGCGCGAGGGGCGTGGCCTCCGGTTGTGGTAGCTCTAGCACATGTTAGTGTACGTACCACACGAACACGTCTCGGTGCGCGTCCAGTATGTACACGTGGCGCGAGGGGCGTGGCCTCCGGTTGTGGTAGCTCTAGCACATGTTAGTGTACGTACCACACGAACACGTCTCGGTGCGCGTCCAGTATGTACACGTGGCGCGAGGGGCGTGGCCTCCGGTTGTGGTAGCTCTAGCACATGTTAGTGTACGTACCACACGAACACGTCTCGGTGCGCGTCCAGTATGTACACGTGGCGCGAGGGGCGTGGCCTCCGGTTGTGGTAGCTCTAGCACATGTTAGTGTACGTACCACACGAACACGTCTCGGTGCGCGTCCAGTATGTACACGTGGCGCGAGGGGCGTGGCCTCCGGTTGTGGTAGCTCTAGCACATGTTAGTGTACGTACCACACGAACACGTCTCGGTGCGCGTCCAGTATGTACACGTGGCGCGAGGGGCGTGGCCTCCGGTTGTGGTAGCTCTAGCACATGTTAGTGTACGTACCACACGAACACGTCTCGGTGCGCGTCCAGTATGTACACGTGGCGCGAGGGGCGTGGCCTCCGGTTGTGGTAGCTCTAGCACATGTTAGTGTACGTACCACACGAACACGTCTCGGTGCGCGTCCAGTATGTACACGTGGCGCGAGGGGCGTGGCCTCCGGTTGTGGTAGCTCTAGCACATGTTAGTGTACGTACCACACGAACACGTCTCGGTGCGCGTCCAGTATGTACACGTGGCGCGAGGGGCGTGGCCTCCGGTTGTGGTAGCTCTAGCACATGTTAGTGTACGTACCACACGAACACGTCTCGGTGCGCGTCCAGTATGTACACGTGGCGCGAGGGGCGTGGCCTCCGGTTGTGGTAGCTCTAGCACATGTTAGTGTACGTACCACACGAACACGTCTCGGTGCGCGTCCAGTATGTACACGTGGCGCGAGGGGCGTGGCCTCCGGTTGTGGTAGCTCTAGCACATGTTAGTGTACGTACCACACGAACACGTCTCGGTGCGCGTCCAGTATGTACACGTGGCGCGAGGGGCGTGGCCTCCGGTTGTGGTAGCTCTAGCACATGTTAGTGTACGTACCACACGAACACGTCTCGGTGCGCGTCCAGTATGTACACGTGGCGCGAGGGGCGTGGCCTCCGGTTGTGGTAGCTCTAGCACATGTTAGTGTACGTACCACACGAACACGTCTCGGTGCGCGTCCAGTATGTACACGTGGCGCGAGGGGCGTGGCCTCCGGTTGTGGTAGCTCTAGCACATGTTAGTGTACGTACCACACGAACACGTCTCGGTGCGCGTCCAGTATGTACACGTGGCGCGAGGGGCGTGGCCTCCGGTTGTGGTAGCTCTAGCACATGTTAGTGTACGTACCACACGAACACGTCTCGGTGCGCGTCCAGTATGTACACGTGGCGCGAGGGGCGTGGCCTCCGGTTGTGGTAGCTCTAGCACATGTTAGTGTACGTACCACACGAACACGTCTCGGTGCGCGTCCAGTATGTACACGTGGCGCGAGGGGCGTGGCCTCCGGTTGTGGTAGCTCTAGCACATGTTAGTGTACGTACCACACGAACACGTCTCGGTGCGCGTCCAGTATGTACACGTGGCGCGAGGGGCGTGGCCTCCGGTTGTGGTAGCTCTAGCACATGTTAGTGTACGTACCACACGAACACGTCTCGGTGCGCGTCCAGTATGTACACGTGGCGCGAGGGGCGTGGCCTCCGGTTGTGGTAGCTCTAGCACATGTTAGTGTACGTACCACACGAACACGTCTCGGTGCGCGTCCAGTATGTACACGTGGCGCGAGGGGCGTGGCCTCCGGTTGTGGTAGCTCTAGCACATGTTAGTGTACGTACCACACGAACACGTCTCGGTGCGCGTCCAGTATGTACACGTGGCGCGAGGGGCGTGGCCTCCGGTTGTGGTAGCTCTAGCACATGTTAGTGTACGTACCACACGAACACGTCTCGGTGCGCGTCCAGTATGTACACGTGGCGCGAGGGGCGTGGCCTCCGGTTGTGGTAGCTCTAGCACATGTTAGTGTACGTACCACACGAACACGTCTCGGTGCGCGTCCAGTATGTACACGTTGCGCGTGTGCAGCACGCCGCGCGCGAGGGGCGTGGCCTCCGGTTGCGGCAGCTCCAGGTAGCCCATGCCGAGCTCCACGCGGTATAGTCGCGCTCCGGCCCAGGCGAAGTCATCTTCGACGTGTTCCTGGTAAAATTAAACACGTTGAAACTTCAAATATTCGTATCGTACTTTAGTAGACCCTAGATCCGATTATTTCTATCACCAATTGTATTCAAGTTTTGTAAGTATTAATAGTTCGTTACACTCACCTTCGGCACAAACGGCATGTCTCCCTCGTAGCCCAGCGTCTCCCAGAAGCTGTTGGGCTCCTTGCCGGGAGGCTCTGCGACTAACTCCGCCTTGTTTTTACGTTCTTCCTTGTTAATCTTCTCAGCGAACAGGCGGGCCTTAGACTTTAGTGTGTTCTTCGCTTTTTTGCCATACCTGTACGAAAATGGAGAATATTAGTGACGTTGATGAGAAAGTGTGACATCAACTTGGGCTTTGCGTGCTTTCTTTTACCTAGCCGTTGCTGTCACACAACTGGGCAAAGGCCTCACCTAAGTCCTAGGAGAAATTCTTCTCCCGCGCCGTCTCTTTAATAATTACCACATTTGTAAACAAAACAATAGGGTATTACACCCATTTTTGAAAAATGTCTCATTCCGATTCTATAGTGCTAATAAACCAATAAAAAAAAACAAAATTTTTATTCAATCAATAAGTGCCATAAAAATGCATTAAAATTTAACATTTTCAAATTACGCGCGTAATTTGACGAAAACGCTGGACGCAGTGGACGCCATATTGCTCTGTGGTCATGACGTCATTTGGCTATGTAAATAAAAATACAAAGCATAGATACGCTGATCAGTTGACACTTTATAGTTTACATAGCCGTATGACGTATAACATGGCGACTAATATTCCATGGTGTTAAAAAAACAGAATAAAAAAACTGAAAACTTTGAATGTAATTTTAAAATTTATTTTGTTATTTTATGAACTAAAACTAACCTTTTCCGACTGCTTTTTGCCTAAGCTATATCAATAATATATTTTAAGTTTTTTTCTCATATAAAGTAAAATACCCTATTGTAACGTTAACAACTACAGAAGTGCCCGTAGTTAACATGATATATGGATTCTAATTTAAAAGCTACGAACATTTGGCAGATTAAATGAATTACATAAATCGAAAATAAACCAAGGTTAAATCCAAAACAAAATCAAAAATTATTCAATACATAATAAAAAATAAAATAAAAAAGATCCCGCTATCATACGCCCTTATAGGCCGCCGGTGCCCTCCATCTGCAAGAACTCATTGCGTGGAGCTGGAGACTCTTGACTAGCAGTCGTTGTGCATGCGGCTGACGAGACCAGCTCAATCCCATTTGAGCCTGGCAGCCATTTTGCCTAATTATGTTATGCCTATTTCAGTGGTATTCCGTATTCAGTCTGTTCTTTTTACACCCAGAATGCTGCGCTCCGTAGCTCTCAGGCAAACTATTGCAATTTGGTGAGTAAAAAGTGTACTTACACTTTATCAAAATAGTTTGTATTAGTCTTTTTATTGGCTGTTCTTTGGTTTTTTTATAACTCACCATAAATAAATAATCAGGCCAGTATCTAGCACGAACACGTAGCGAGGGTCGAGCGACTCAGCGGACACTGCGACTGGCTCTAGGTGGATGCTGTTACCCGCGCCATGTACGCGGTATAGACGAGTGACATAGTGCTAGAAAATAAAATAGAACAATCACAAATAAGTAATATTTAGACAGAATGCTCAATCTAAAGAAATTGCTAAGATGATGACTAGAAACTTTTTGACACTTCTCTGAATTCCTGACTAGCCCAGGCTTTAGGAAGGCAGGAACTGCTCGCATTGCACAATTAGCATCGTAGCTCGAAGGAAGAGAATTCCTTCCCTGACCTTAAATTTTGCGTAGTAAAAAGGCGTTTTCAATGAAATAATGACCGTATTCGAAAGAAAAAGGTTTCGTCCGTCCGCTTGCTCTGCGTGCGCTAACTGCCAGCAAGACTGCTCACTCACCGGGTCATCCACAGTGAAGAAGCCGGAAGGCGTGTGGCTGCCCTGGATGTAGACCGGCGGGATCGGGAAGAGCGCGAGGAAGTCGGGCGTCTCGTCGGCTTGCTCGTGGCGCTGCGTGCGCTTGGCCCCCAGCAAGACTGCTCACTCACCGGGTCATCCACAGTGAAGAAGCCGGAAGGCGTGTGGCTGCCCTGGATGTAGACCGGCGGGATCGGGAAGAGCGCGAGGAAGTCGGGCGTCTCGTCGGCTTGCTCGTGGCGCTGCGTGCGCTTGGCCCCCAGCAAGACTGCTCACTCACCGGGTCATCCACAGTGAAGAAGCCGGAAGGCGTGTGGCTGCCCTGGATGTAGACCGGCGGGATCGGGAAGAGCGCGAGGAAGTCGGGCGTCTCGTCGGCTTGCTCGTGGCGCTGCGTGCGCTTGGCCCCCAGCAAGACTGCTCACTCACCGGGTCATCCACAGTGAAGAAGCCGGAAGGCGTGTGGCTGCCCTGGATGTAGACCGGCGGGATCGGGAAGAGCGCGAGGAAGTCGGGCGTCTCGTCGGCTTGCTCGTGGCGCTGCGTGCGCTTGGCCCCCAGCAAGACTGCTCACTCACCGGGTCATCCACAGTGAAGAAGCCGGAAGGCGTGTGGCTGCCCTGGATGTAGACCGGCGGGATCGGGAAGAGCGCGAGGAAGTCGGGCGTCTCGTCGGCTTGCTCGTGGCGCTGCGTGCGCTTGGCCCCCAGCAAGACTGCTCACTCACCGGGTCATCCACAGTGAAGAAGCCGGAAGGCGTGTGGCTGCCCTGGATGTAGACCGGCGGGATCGGGAAGAGCGCGAGGAAGTCGGGCGTCTCGTCGGCTTGCTCGTGGCGCTGCGTGCGCTTGGCCCCCAGCAAGACTGCTCACTCACCGGGTCATCCACAGTGAAGAAGCCGGAAGGCGTGTGGCTGCCCTGGATGTAGACCGGCGGGATCGGGAAGAGCGCGAGGAAGTCGGGCGTCTCGTCGGCTTGCTCGTGGCGCTGCGTGCGCTTGGCCCCCAGCAAGACTGCTCACTCACCGGGTCATCCACAGTGAAGAAGCCGGAAGGCGTGTGGCTGCCCTGGATGTAGACCGGCGAAATCGGGAAGAGCGCGAGGAAGTCGGGCGTCTCGTCGGCTTGCTCGTGGCGCTGCGTGCGCTTGGCCCCCAGCAAGACTGCTCACTCACCGGGTCATCCACAGTGAAGAAGCCGGAAGGCGTGTGGCTGCCCTGGATGTAGACCGGCGGGATCGGGAAGAGCGCGAGGAAGTCGGGCGTCTCGTCGGCTTGCTCGTGGCGCTGCGTGCGCTTGGCCCCCAGCAAGACTGCTCACTCACCGGGTCATCCACAGTGAAGAAGCCGGAAGGCGTGTGGCTGCCCTGGATGTAGACCGGCGAAATCGGGAAGAGCGCGAGGAAGTCGGGCGTCTCGTCGGCTTGCTCGTGGCGCTGCGTGCGCTTGGCCCCCAGCAAGACTGCTCACTCACCGGGTCATCCACAGTGAAGAAGCCGGAAGGCGTGTGGCTGCCCTGGATGTAGACCGGCGGGATCGGGAAGAGCGCGAGGAAGTCGGGCGTCTCGTCGGCTTGCTCGTGGCGCTGCGTGCGCTTGGCCCCCAGCAAGACTGCTCACTCACCGGGTCATCCACAGTGAAGAAGCCGGAAGGCGTGTGGCTGCCCTGGATGTAGACCGGCGGGATCGGGAAGAGCGCGAGGAAGTCGGGCGTCTCGTCGGCTTGCTCGTGGCGCTGCGTACGCTTGGCCCCCAGCAAGACTGCTCACTCACCGGGTCATCCACAGTGAAGAAGCCGGAAGGCGTGTGGCTGCCCTGGATGTAGACCGGCGGGATCGGGAAGAGCGCGAGGAAGTCGGGCGTCTCGTCGGCTTGCTCGTGGCGCTGCGTACGCTTGGCCCCCAGCAAGACTGCTCACTCACCGGGTCATCCACAGTGAAGAAGCCGGAAGGCGTGTGGCTGCCCTGGATGTAGACCGGCGGGATCGGGAAGAGCGCGAGGAAGTCGGGCGTCTCGTCGGCTTGCTCGTGGCGCTGCGTACGCTTGGCCCCCAGCAAGACTGCTCACTCACCGGGTCATCCACAGTGAAGAAGCCGGAAGGCGTGTGGCTGCCCTGGATGTAGACCGGCGGGATCGGGAAGAGCGCGAGGAAGTCGGGCGTCTCGTCGGCTTGCTCGTGGCGCTGCGTACGCTTGGCCCCCAGCAAGACTGCTCACTCACCGGGTCATCCACAGTGAAGAAGCCGGAAGGCGTGTGGCTGCCCTGGATGTAGACCGGCGGGATCGGGAAGAGCGCGAGGAAGTCGGGCGTCTCGTCGGCTTGCTCGTGGCGCTGCGTACGCTTGGCCCCCAGCAAGACTGCTCACTCACCGGGTCATCCACAGTGAAGAAGCCGGAAGGCGTGTGGCTGCCCTGGATGTAGACCGGCGGGATCGGGAAGAGCGCGAGGAAGTCGGGCGTCTCGTCGGCTTGCTCGTGGCGCTGCGTACGCTTGGCCCCCAGCAAGACTGCTCACTCACCGGGTCATCCACAGTGAAGAAGCCGGAAGGCGTGTGGCTGCCCTGGATGTAGACCGGCGGGATCGGGAAGAGCGCGAGGAAGTCGGGCGTCTCGTCGGCTTGCTCGTGGCGCTGCGTACGCTTGGCCCCCAGCAAGACTGCTCACTCACCGGGTCATCCACAGTGAAGAAGCCGGAAGGCGTGTGGCTGCCCTGGATGTAGACCGGCGGGATCGGGAAGAGCGCGAGGAAGTCGGGCGTCTCGTCGGCTTGCTCGTGGCGCTGCGTACGCTTGGCCCCCAGCAAGACTGCTCACTCACCGGGTCATCCACAGTGAAGAAGCCGGAAGGCGTGTGGCTGCCCTGGATGTAGACCGGCGGGATCGGGAAGAGCGCGAGGAAGTCGGGCGTCTCGTCGGCTTGCTCGTGGCGCTGCGTACGCTTGGCCCCCAGCAAGACTGCTCACTCACCGGGTCATCCACAGTGAAGAAGCCGGAAGGCGTGTGGCTGCCCTGGATGTAGACCGGCGGGATCGGGAAGAGCGCGAGGAAGTCGGGCGTCTCGTCGGCTTGCTCGTGGCGCTGCGTACGCTTGGCCCCCAGCAGGTTGCGTAGGTTCACTGCGTGCATCGCTGCGCACGCCGCTTTGTCCAACTGTGCATACATTTTGTGTAAATGTCAAGTTTTATGAATGATAAATGATTTTATTTTTGTAAGTAGGTTTTAACAACACTTTTACACCTCAACATTTGTTTCCTAGCTGACTACCCTGAGAAGAAACACCGAAACAAACTCAGAGGTCAAAGTCTCCTTTAGAGTGTTCAAATCCATACAATATGTACTGGTCAACTCATATGAGAACAATGTACGTTTATGTCTGGGATGAACTTTTGAGGAAAGCTACACGCAAATTCGAGTGGACCTGTCTAGACTGTGCAAGCATTTGTCAGTTATCGTGAAGCTCAACTCAGAACTTTGACGAGCTCAACGAAACGACGAACAATATTAAAGTAAGGACATTTGGGTAGGCCGCAAAAGTACTCAAAATGTCAGACAACGTTAAAAATTACTGTAAAAAGGAGGAGAAAAATAATAATAATAACCCACATAGTCCTCACATTTACAATAATGAAGTAATCAAAAAGAAAAAAAAAACATACATTATACTTTACAAAGTAAATATTCATGTCAAAAAAATAAAATGTCAATCAAAATAATTAAAAATTAAAAATATAATATAATATACAAGTATTCATGCAAAAAAGAATATCAAAAAAATAAAAATGTAAATATGGCAGTGTAAAGTATTGAGTTTGTAAGTTAATATCAGACCGTGGACAGTGTAAGTAGATGAATTGGATATAACTGAGGTGTTTGCCAAGGAAAAACTTCAAAAAACACGAATTGGCAATTTTACGTCGACTCTTTTGACTTGCGAATTCCAAATATCAGTTCCACTTTAAATTCTACAAGAATTGCTATTGTATTCCCACTTTTGAATTACATGAATATTCTTTTATAAAATGAGGACTGTATCAGTATGAATTATAATTTTGTGATGATGGTGTGTACTCACGGTTGCCTTCGACCCGATCCAGAAGTGTATATCCCAGGACAGCTGGCCTTGCTCCTCGATGGCCGTTTTCAACACTATGTAGCAATCACCTTCGAAAAACTTGCCGTGTGCCACCTGCATTATGAAACAACACTTTAGTATTTAAATAAACTGCTTATTTATAAAAAAATATTCACTTAATTTAAAAATTATAATCCACAAAAAAACTATTTATGTTCGGCATAATTCAACGCACGAAAATCAACAAAAGCTATTTAAATAAGAGTCCGCTATCTGATTTCTTTTGAATTGAAATAAAGCGAGCGTATTGAAGTAAGTATATATTGATAAGAGGCTACATTATGTTACCTCGTCAACGGGCGCCGGTATAAAGTTCTCGATCTCCCACACGGTAAGGCCGGGCGTCTGGCCCGTGTCCTCGTCGAAGAACTCCGAGTAGTCTAGTGGGGGCTTCTCGAGACTCTCGTCCCAGCGCTTCGGCCTAAGACATGACACGTACTGTTTATTGTTATAAGTTCACGAGAACAATGACCCAGTCTAAACGCTTGACGGAATATTCAATGAAATATATTATATATGTCGCCGCGACAGCGTCTGGCTGCTAATGGCTCAATTACACCTTCCGATTTTAAGGGACCCAATTTAGGACACAGGAAGGTGTAATCGCAGTTAGAGCAGTTAGTGTCCGATTTAGTGAGATTGAAAGGTCCCGATTTGACTTCCTAAATTGTGTACGATTTAGGATAGTGTAATCGCATCACCCCGATTTAGAGCTAAGTGTTGCCAATTTAGAGACTTTGTCGCTACAAATGGGCTAGTAGTATTTTTGTTTGTGTTTAAAATTAAATTAAATTTCACAAAATCCCTTTCCCAGAAAAAAAATCTGAGTCCGCTCTTTTTATTTTTAAGTCCGCTCCTGGTAGAATCAGTTTTTAAGAGACTTTAGAGCGACTTTTGATATATTCTGCTTAGGGACTCGAATTTGTAAGAGTTGGCAACACTGCCGACTTAGGAGTTCAATTTAGGATAGTGTAATCGCTCGCTTCCTGCTTCCTAGTTAGTTTGTTCCTAAATTGGGTCCCTTGAAATCGGAAGGTGTAATTGACCCTTAAGATAACAATCATTACTAATTACTTTAACTAATATTCGAGATTTAAAGTTAGTTAGTCTAGTTAAATCTGCCCTCTATGGGATACATGTTCAACTATGACACTAAATGTTAGTTCTTATTTTAATTCAGCGCCATCTATTGGCGTCTTGATGGAATCAAACCTTTAATCGTAATGATTATTTAAACTAATTGCAATGTTTTAATTATAAACTAGAGTTTAAATAAAGAGGGAACATTTATTTTATAGCTTCTGGATTATTGGTCATTCTAACAATTTCACATTGACGAAGGGTATAGTTTGTTTATGACTTACATTACCAAATTCTAAACAATGGCGTCGGCTGAGTGAGTTTTAAATTGGTCAATACCCAGATGTTATAATTTAATACAAAAGCTAAATTGGTTTCAGTATTATATCCCGAACTATAAACTCATATGACTATTTAACACAACACGTTCTAATGAAAACCTTTGTTTGTTTAAATTACTTAAATTGCCGGGAAATGTTGGAAGAAGTAATGAAGCTACTAATTTAACTTAAGTTATAAGAAATGTTTCAGCATTAGTAATTAATAGCTATTGTTTATTGATTACATAATTAATTAATAAGTGTTTTGGTATTGTTTGTAAGTTTTCTTAAATAAGTAATGAAATTCTGTATTGGAATAGGGTGTGTTTTCCGCCCACTTGATTTGGACGCGTTTGTTCTGCGCGCGGAACTAGAGAGTATGCTATCGCAGTAGTTTGGTGTAGACTAAAAATAAAAAGGAATCGTGATAGATTATGTTTTTCGACAAGTGTTCTAATGTTTAAAAGAATGTAAAAGAATGTCCTCAGAGTTTCTTTTCTGTCAGTTCTTCTCTGAGAGAACAATGCCTTGGAACTGGCAGGCCACATATTATGTGGTTTTAGTTTGTTAGCTTCAGATGACTGATCAACTCTTAAGCAGTTCCACAAGTGTCTGTATATGGTTTAAATGAAATAAAACCCATGAGTTTCAGTCAAGTGTTGTGTTTAATTGAAGTTGAACCATCATTCATATCAACAATGAGAAATTGTACCGGAAGCACCTTAGTACGAGTGATCTGAGTAGTGATGCTTCGTTATATAATATAAACATCTTTCAATGGCATTTCTATTCTGCCCGGGGGTGGAGGATAAATTCGAAAAAGTTACCTCGCCCCCGGGCACTCGAGGCAGGGAGGAACAGGGGTGGGTTTTAGTCAGTAAGAGTCTGACACACCCTTCCGCTCCACCCTAGAGCGGAAGAAGTCATAGGATGATTTCCCACCCCAAAAAAAAAAAAAAAAAAAAAAAAAAAAAAATTGCATTTCTATTCATAAATAGGGCAAGGAACCCGATAAACACTCTTTTAAATCGTGAAAGATCATATGCCGAGTGTAGTAAACATAGAGATGACGACAATATTAGATGCCCCAAACGTGCTCGAGGGGGTGGGAGGGAGTTGGGTTATCGTAAACGTTCGCTTAGGGTTAAGCAATCGAGCAAATATTATGATGCCTGGCTTTAGTGCCACTGATGTTTCATTACGTCTCATTAGTTTACGCTTCTTGACCTACCAGAGTTGTATCAAACAAAAAGACTTAGTGAATAGGGTATGCAATTATCCGGCCCATTTTACTATTCGTATATTCCGGATACTACCAAAACACTCTCCGGATAAATCCAAATCTTTCGTATATAGCTGTCAAAAAGTATCACAAACGAAATTTTTTTTTTTATTGTTGATAAGCACGCGTTACAATCAATCAACATTTTTATTATTGATAAATAATCTTTCTTCTCTTTTATTAATCTTTTTGTCAGTTTAAGCTACATGAGGCTGGTCTTTCCTAACTGACTACCCTGAGAAGAAACACCGAAACAAACTCAGAGGTCAAAGTCTCTTTTAAAGTGTTGTAATCCATACAATATGTACTGGTCAAATCATATGAGAACCATTACGTTAATGTCTGAGATGAGCTTTTGAGGCAAGCACCACGCAGGTTAGAGTGGACCTGTCCAGACAGTGCAAGCATTTGTCAGTTATCGTGAAGCTCAACTCAAAACTTTGAGGAGCTCAACGAACCGACGAACAATACCAAAGTACTACGTGAATATGACGACCTACATAGTTCTCACATTCACAATATGCTGAGGACCATGCAGATTAGTGTTTTACTACCTTAAACACTCAATGAAGTAGTAATTATTATTAATAATACGAAACCTATTGTAAAGGATTGAATTTTGTAATTTTTTGGATATTAATATGTGTTTTTTAGTGTATTTAAGAAAATAATATGTTCCAACATGTTAATTGAATATGACTTTCTTGAAGAAAGTTGTTGATTTCCATAGGCAGAACCAGTATTTAAAATATGGCCACTCGTTTCCGTTACACTCTGTATAACTTTTTGACATTTGAGATTATTCGCACCTGCAGCAGCCGCCCCAACACAGCCCGTCGTGCCAGGAAGATGGGTCAGCGCGTTTTTTTTTATTGTTTTTCCAATGAGGACTTCCATGAAAACTCACGCCACCAGTTGGCGCCACTTTGGCAAACGTAACTTATGTCTTCAACGTAACTTTGACGTCAATTTAACAAATGTCGGAAAATATAAGCGCTTTGATAGGTGCCTGGACCTTACGTGTCAGTGCTGCCACCTAGTGCACATCATTTCAGTCAAATGGAAGATACTCACTTGAGCTCCGAGTTCCTCTGCTCCAGCCTCTGATCGTTGTGCTGCGTGTTGACCTGCTCCTGCATGCCGCGCAGGATCACCGCGGAGTCGCGCTGCTCCGGTTCGGCGCGGCCGCGGCGCAGCCGCATCTTACGCGCGATCGGGTCTGATTTTACACCTGTTTGGATATTGTGTCTTTGTTAAAGATGTCATATTTTTCTGATACTACTTTAATTCATCGAATGAACAAAGGCCTATTTGTCTGTTAGTACCTATCTGGTAATTGTAGAACAAGTCATCAAACTTCTTAGGAGCGATTTTTCAATAGTGAGTGGTTTTAAAGCTTTTGTATACATAGAAAACGTGTATCACCTATAACCACTATTTGCATTCTTCAAATAAAAGTTTTCTGGCAATTGAAAAACAGCCCTAACAATAGTTTAATGCATTGTTTGTTTATGTTTGCAAAAGGATATATCAGAAAGTACGGATTCGATACGTTTCGTTCATTCATTTCGTTTCATTCGTAATATTTTTTTGTTGACGCCACAAAAAAAAAAAAACTTGTCCAATATTTTTTGATAACCAAACTGACGGACCAAATAGATCATAAGTCATTTACTCTATTTTGGAAAAAAAAGTAGATCTTTTAAAGCCCTTCTTCTTTAAAAATAAAAATATTGACATCTAAATCATGATGCTAATACTCACTGCTAGGTGTCGTTGACTCGTTGGTCGCAGCACCGGCCAGTTGCAGCTGAGCTTGCAGCGAAAAGTCAATGTTATAGTACTGCAGACCAGCGCCCCTGGCGCGTTCCACTGGCTTCGGCGGCATCACCAATTCAGGGTTACCGTGCAGCTGAAGACTTTCCAAATCACTCAGCAGGTGGATGGCATCGGGTAACGTGATGAGCTTGTTGCAGCTTAGGTTTAATTTCTTGAGAGAGCCACATCTGTTACAACAGTCACAACAGAAAATCAAGAAGTAATCATGGTATCGTATTTTTTAGGGTTCCGTAGCCGAAAGGTTCAAACGGAGCCCTATTGCTGTCACTCACGTGTCCGTCTATCCATCTGTCTGTCTGTCTATCCGTCGTCTGTCACACAGGTTTTACAGCCAAACGGTTCGAGCTACAGTTTTCAAATTTTCACAGTCTGGTATAAGCCTCTTGTTAAGCCAAAGCCATACAAATGGTCAAAAATATATTTACTACGGAACCCTAAAAGTTCGGCACGCACTTAGCCATATTTTTCTGAATGCTGAAGCTAACCTAAGGCTAATAATTGTACATCAACATCAGCCTGAAGTTCTGAATTTGCAACGACATTCCTTCTAATAACTTAAATTCTAACATACGATAGTAATATTAAAAATGTATAAAATATTTCCTTTGAAAATCAGTTATGTAGTAAACAAAAATAATTTATTAGCCGTCCCGACTGCCACATTTTCTTTATTTTTATGAATCAAATGACTTTTCTAACAAACATTACACATAAAGACTTGCAATAAACTATTCAGAGTGAAAAACATCTTCATTTTTTATGTAGCGTGACAGCCATTGAGTGGACGAAATATCTCAATGAACGATCTTACATACACGAAACGATGCGTGTCTAACAAGACGATTTATTATTGAAACACGGCTGTTGAAGAATTAATGTGTGCTTCCATGTTAATAGATCTTGTGCTAACATATTTGTGTCGCATAACTTAGCATTTAATTTTAGACGAGCGCATGTTGTCAGAAACGCAGTGTGAAAGTCTAGCGGGTGAATTTTGAAAGGGGCCAGTAAAGGCAGGTAACTTAAAAGTAGCTACAAGGAAACGTTCTTAGGGAACTGTCCTTACATTTTTGAGCCTAATTGCTAAATGCATTTAGAAAAAATCGTCTAAAATGCAAAAGAATGAGTGATTTTCATCAAAACTTTAATCCTGTTTCTAATAAAGATCAAAGTCATCTTCTGGACCAACTTGATATTTGAAGTCGCAAGAAATTTTTCCCATGCCAAATCATATTTTTAACCGACGTTTTGGTGCTATTCAAATGTTTAAATTCCACGTTCCATGCTATTGGGGTTTTTAGTTCTGGGGTATAACAACTAAAAAGTGAAAACTAAAAAAAATTTATACAAAAAAAAACAACCGATTTCCAAAAAAAAATACACTAAAAATTTTAAAATAACTTTAATTTCGGAAGTCGGTGTCAAATAACGAAGAAGTAAAATACAAACACCGACTTCCGAAATTGAAGTTATTTTTAAATTTTTAGTGTATTTTTTTTTTAATTATGCTATTTACTCGTAGCTATTTTCGAATATGGCACAAGCTGCCATTTATTTTGAATGGACAGAAGGATTTGGTGATTATCTTTTTAGTCTTATTTGGCACTTGTCACATAACTGTGATTAATGTAAAGTGGATGCTGCTGATTTTTTTATGACAATACCTAATGTATTTGTAAATTTATGTTAACATTTGTTAATACATCAACGTTATTTCTCAATGTCGTCCATTTCTCAATGACCACACAAACCTGGTGAGAGACAGTGAATAATGAGCCTTGGTTCTTGACCCCTTTATTTTTGGAAATGCCCCAAATTATTATTAAAGTTGACCTACATTTTGTCATTTAAAGTGAAACATTCTTTTTAATCATCGAATTATTTAATGACATGATTGATATGCGTTAAAAATTTTACTTTTCTCTCAACAGAATCAGACTTCAAAAAGGAGGAGGTTCTCAATTCGTCTGTAAGTTTTTTCGTATGTTTGTTTGTTACGCGATTTCTCCGCCACTTGTGAATAGATTTTTTTTTTGGTAGACCTTCAGAGGTGGTCCCATACAAATTTTATCGAAATTGATTTAGCACTTTTTGAAAAAATCAACATAAACAAAAAATATTTCAAACATTAAATTTGAACATAATTGGAGGCAACCAAAACGTCATCTGTGTACACACAGTTGACGTTTTGGTTGCCTCCAATTATGTTCAAATTCCATTTTATTGGGGTTATCCATTCGAGCACAACTAATATTTAGTTTTAGTACTGGGGTACAACAACTAAAAAGTGAAAAATAAAAAACTTTTTAAAAAAAACTACAACCGACTTCCAAATAACGAAGAAACAAAATATAAATACGTAATGAGACAAGTTTGTGTTTGTTTACAATCGCAATCACCGCGGTCGACCTCTGGATTGGTCAAAACTCGCAAGCGAAAATAACACGTGCTATAAGCCTCGCCACTTCTGCGGTCATGGCAAGACTCGAACTTCAGCATTAATAATCAGCATCGATCAATGCGGATGCTATGTTGAAAATGATTCTGAAGTTCCGCGGATGCTGATGTTCGCAATAACCCTGGTTTGTATGACTGTATCCTGTGTTCTATTTCCTCTTGTACAGTCCTGATCTGTAGATGCTCATGTATTTCTAATGTCTTCATAAACCAAGGAGCATTAGATATTATTCTGAAAGCTTTATTTTGAAATCGCTGGAGAATTTCCACATTTAAATTTCTTACAACTCAACTCCGTATCTCTAGACAGGCTTTAGTACTTGAGTCCTTGAGATTTGTAGATGAGTACTTTGTTTTCCAGTGATACGTGTGATGTGCTTCCCAAGAGCCAGTTCCGTTTTCGGAGTAGGATTTTAAGCTTGTCCCGTGTGAAAGTGTGTCGTCTTCAAGTTTAACAGGTGGGCAGTCATCTTTTCTGAGAGCATGTCACATGTGTTGACTTGTTAGCGCTAGCTTCTATTCTTCATTCTCTCATCCGCTTATAGACTTGGTCGAGGTGATTTTGTAGTCTAAGTGAGGCCATGTGAGGGCAAACTTTGTTGCACAAAGCAGCCGTGTCATCAGCGAAGGTGGCAGAGAGAATTACCTCAGACTTACTGCAGTGTATACAAGGTAAAGGGTTGGGCCTAATACAGAGCCCTGGGGTACGCCCGCCTATATATTGTAGAAATTCGAGTACGAGTCGTTAATGTTTAACCGGAAAAGGAGATAAAGCGTGATTGACTAACAAACATCAATACTTCACATTTACATAATTATAATACTAGTATGGTAGGATTTATTCACATATGCTACCAAATTGGGACCGGCAAGCTCGTTTAGACATTTTATTAATGTAAATTTTGGATTTGTTGGGGACTGAGATAGAAGTATGCCTACCTGCACAATCCTTCAGGGATCATCTCCAATACATTGTTAGCAGCTGAGAACACCTCCAGACTACCGAGCTTCCCGATGCCCGAGGGTATGCCTTCGAAGTCCAGCTTATTGTCATCCACATGCAGCCTCCTTAGGTTCTGAAGCTTGCACATAGACGCCGGTAACACAGTCAGGTTGTTTCGAGATAAGTTCAAGCTTTCGAGCTTCTGCCAGTTGTCCATAGCTGCAATATTTTTAAATAAAAAGTTATATTTCCATTATAGAATTTTTTGAGTTACAAAAAGAGCACAAAAATATGGGAAGGAATTTATGACGGTTTGTCTTAATTTCAAGGGGCAAAGAATACTGTAACAAAACAATAATATTAATGTGTGAATTTTCATTAATATTCATGGCAGAAATTCACATAAGACTGCATCACTGTTGTCCTCTATTCACGAATTCAAATCAACGAAATTCCTTTTTCAAAACTCACAAAAAAAAAACTTTCCACTATGCCACCAGTTCTGGAGCGGACTGCTAGACACAATAGTGTTGCAGGTCACTAGTCGACTCCAAAGGATCACTTACATGTACTGTAAGGTCGACCTAGGCCACGGATGGGCGGCCGTGGTCACGACCGGAACCTCAATGGACACATTTACACCGTATCAAGTGTCTGAACACATGTTTTTTTGTTCTTTGTTTGTTAAAGCTTTTATATACAGTTTTATAACAGTAAGTATAGGGACTGGTTTTTGTTGACCGGATTTTTTTTCTGTTTATCGTGGACAACAGCGTAACATACGGGAAATGAGAATAATAGTGGAACCTTTAGTCCTCACCTATCACCTAATGAATCTTGCATTGCGACAGTAAGACTAAATAGGCTCTCTATAAAGCAAGGGTGTCTCAACCAATTTTAGGTAAATTATATAAAAAGTTTGGCGGCGTCTCCGAGGTCGGAACTGGAAAAGGTGGCGAGATTACCAAGATGCGGACAGTGGTTCGAGGAGACACAAGAAACGTTCATTTTTAGGGTTCCGTACCCGAAGGGTAACCAACGGGACCCTATTACTAAGCCTCCGCTGTCCGTCTATCTGTCTGTCAGCGGGCTGTATCTCATGATCCGTAATAGGTAGACAGTTTTCACAAAATGTGTATTTCTGTTGCTGCTATAACAACAAATAATAAAAATAAATTAATAACTAAAGGGGGCTCTCCTACAAGAAATGTTTTTTTTTTTGGCTTTTTTTGCTCGATCTTAATGGCAACAAGTACTACAATGGTACGGAACCCTTCATGCGCGAGTCCGACTCGCTATTGGCCAGTTTTTTAATTACGGAGGGACAATTAAATATATGAAGAGTTTTGCCAACAGATTATTTTTATTTGTGAACAACCATTCGAATGGGAATTCACTTGTTGCGAGACGAATAGGACTGGTTGATGTGGCGACACTTGGGGGAGCCATGTTTAGCAGTGGACGTCTTTCGGCTGAAATGATGAACCATTCAACGATCTGATGAAGAAAATAATCCGCGATATTGGTATATAATACAGTCCTAGTTATCTTAAAACATCAATTAAAATGGTTGTAACACAACGGGAGGATGTGCTTAAGTGCAGTGATTGTTTGCTTCTCCATAACTATCTACCATACCAGACTATAAGTTAAGTACCTACATCGCAAATTTTGTATTGGGTAAAGAATGTAGCATCTCATGTGACATAAAATGGTTACTGCCACTTACATAATAGGATTATGTAAGTGGCAGTAACCATTTTATGTCACGAGATGTGATTCACATAGATATGTTTAAATGTTATATTAATTTGGGGAAAAATGGCTTCTTGTGCCTATAAACTCACACAAAAACATAGCAATGCTTTTCAGCAGCAATAAAACAACCTAAATTAATTCAATTGAGCCAATAAAACTTGAATTGAGTAACGGACAATTATGTTTAATTTTAGTATTGCTGCACCATACATTTTTCATGTGTAATCGAGCTATCATATGCGTAGTAAAATAGAAAGCATGACTTAGTAGTAATTGCTAATGGACATGCAAACGCACAAGTGAAAACATTATGACTTTACAAGAGCATTGATTTCAATCTGTATCATAAAATTATGTATACCAATGGAAATTCTGTGCTGATCAATCTTTATTCATGACGTTTTATGCCCCTGCTCATCAGACTTTTTTATTTTCTAGTCGAGCAGTTTTCTACCCCATCCATCTACACTATTAATATCTATAATATTATATAGAGGAAAGTTTTGTATTTTTGTATGTAACAAATAAACTTAAAAACTACTGGTGCGATTTTAACCATTTTTTCACCAATCGAAAGCTAAATTATCAGCGAGTAACATATGCTACTTTTCCTCCCGGGAAAAAAACAGTTTCCGCGGGATAGGTCACGGGAGCAAAGCCGCGAGCAAAGCGCCAGTATTCTATAAGAATAGATTTATAATTTACTAGCTGCATGCGTTGCAATTCCATTGTGCCAGAAACCATCGTGGGCATCCTCAGAAATCCTTACCAAAGTTTCATCACAATCTGATCAATGGTTTAGGAACACATAGAGGACAAACATACACATTCATTTTTATTTATATAGATAGATAGATAAGTGGCCTAAAGATGATATGACTATAAAAGAGGTGAATACTGAGATGACAACTAATAGAGTATTTGTAAGATGACCTGTCGGGCAGACCCCAAATAACTTGGAGTAAGAGCAAGAGTATGATGATTTTGTCGCCTATAGGAGATTCTTATCAGAAGTTAATAACAATGGTCATCTTAGCAAGATTGCATACCTAACAGAAATTCCACTACTTGTCTATCAATATTAGATAAGACAGTAAATGACAACAAATGTAGAACTACAATAATATTTTTAAAACCCTTTTGTTCATGTTCTAAATTATTTGGTGTGAAGCTTTATAAAATGTGTTTATGAAATATTTTACCTGAAGATACTTCAGTGATCTCATTATCACTGAGGTTCAGCCTCTTGAGGCTGAGCAGTGAATATAGGGCATCAGGTACTTTTGTTAAGGCATTCTTGGACAAGTCTACATCAGACAGATTTGACAGGGTGTCCAGTGATGAAGGCAGATTGGCCAGGGTTCTCTGTGTGTTACGCATGTGAAGCACTTCCAAACTCTGAAGGGAGGGTAGTTGTCTGGAAATCAAGGATAAGAGTAAAGCCACTAGACTTTCATGAAGATGATTTGTTTTTGAGTATTTTTTTTTGTAAATGCCATTGTTTGTAACACATTAGTTTATAAATAAAACATTTGTCATCATCTAGTTATTTGTGCCAATATTGTTTATCTTTTTAACTAAATATTGCAACAAGAAAACATTAAATTACAGTCAATTTAAAATCATTTATAATTTTACATATTATTTTTGTTTGAGTTTGTTCTAGGCTTCACATAAAAGTAATCTCACCTCAATTGAAAAACTCCAAGAGGGTTGTCATTAAGTATAAGGGTCTGCAGGTTTGCCAGCCTCCTTGTCTGAGGGGGCAAAGTCTCCAGTAGATTGTGGGACAGGTCCAGAAATAATAGATCCGTCAGTTGCACAAATAATGTTGGTGGGATGCTCTCAATTCTGAAATAACAGTTAAAATGTTTAGGAACACATAGTTTCACAATGCCATTTAAATTAACATATTAAAACCTGCTTGGTTGACACAAATTCTTTATCACTTTATTTGTATTAATTTAAAATTAAGTTGCAGATATAAGTTGAGCACTTTATTTTGTTTTTGATTCTTTTGATTGGCAGTTATTTTTAATGTGTACATTTGCTCATGCCAAAAATAACAATCATGCTTTCTAGCAAAAATGCATTTGAAACTTACTTATTGTGACTGAGATTTAAGACTAGTAAAGATTTGGCTTTCTCCAATCCTTCAGGCACTTCTTTCAGTCTGTTGTGTGACAGGTCCAGAGTGGTCAGGTCCTCTAGCCTGAAGAGCTCAGCTGGGATCCCAGAGCTCTTCACTTTGTTGTGCCTTACATTTAATGAACGCAAACATTTCAGCTCCGTTAACTCTCCAAACAACTTTTCTAGACCATTCTTCTTCAATGATAGATTCTCCTGCGATTTTATTAAGAAATGTCAAGATTTAATGTTTTTTGATTAATCACATTTGACAGGAAAGGGAAAACCAATTATATATGCTTATTTTTATAACAAAAAAAAAGTAGTATATTTAAGTACAGTAAAATTATAAAAACTGGCCAAGTGCCTGTCGAATTTCGCACATTAACCCCTCAACGCCCCCGCCTCTTATCGCAGTTTGACATATTTACGACCGGGCTCATAAAAAACAACTTGCTGAGGTTTCTATTGGAGCGAGGCACTTAAAGTAAACTTTTTTGGGTTGTTGAATAAACAGACCTTAGAATAACATGTAAACAATACTTGTAATTCAAGAGTTGAATTTTATTCAAATTCTGTTATCAACGATTTGTCGGGAATAGTGTGTGTGTGTGTGTGTGTGTGGGTAGTTGTTAAAACCACTGTATCAATTTACATGAAATTTTGCATGTTGCACTATGAATAGACAAGTAATAGAGTTGTTGTGTTGGAGTTGTAGAGCCCGATATCATATTTTCCTATTATTCACACTCAAAACTTCAAATTACGAAATCAAAACAACATAACGGCTTTTTAAAATTGCGTTTCTGCGTTTGCGTTGCGTTTTGTGTTGCGTTTTTTTTCTAACACTATGTAATAACTATCTAAGAATGCATGTGCACCATGCCACAGGATATAAGATCTTTAGTTATTTAATAATAGAGGTTTAAGCCGCGTAATCTGGATCGGCATACGGGTATGCCGTCGGGCGTTCAAGGGTTAAGGGCTTCGTACCAATTATTGGTATTGGTTAGTAAAGTATACGTAATAATAAACATTATCACCAAATTTCAAGTTAGGAACTTAGGTCAATGGGAAGTTAAAAAATTCTTCATAACAAAATTTTCTGACAGACAGACGGACACGTGAGTGACATCAATAGGGCTCCAATTGGACCCTCCAGATACGGAAACCTAAAATGACAAATTGATTGAGCCAAACAACCTTCCCCATCTGGGAGCTAAAACTACTAAATTATTGATTATTGGCCACTTCATTTCATAGGAATGGGGTTTGTAAGTAAAAGTAAAATAAACTGATGTCGCAAAACTGTTAGCTCATTCTTGCTTTGTTTATTTTAATCATCAACAGTAATATAAAAAGTTTTGAATAAGTTATTGTAGTGAAAAGACCTACTTACCAATTTCATTAACTTGCCTAATTCCTCGGGAATATCAGTTAGATTCGTTTTGTCAAGCCGTAGCCATTGTAGACCAGTCATGTACCGAATAGCATCGGGGAATTTATCATCCTACAAGTAAGAAAAATATTAAGGCCCAAATAGGAAAGCAAAGGTTAGGGATATGATATCATCCGTAATAGATAGGGCGACGTATCGACAAATTCACATGAAACTTACGCTGAAATCGTTGCAAGTAAAGTCCACACCGCGAACAAACGGTAATAAGCCTGTATTTGCCATGTTTACAACGATTTATTTATGAAAATACATTTGTTCTCAGTAAAAAAGTTGTCAAGTGAAATGACATTTGAGCACAGATAATTTATTTTTAGAGGATGACGAATGTCAGGCCACAGTTTATATAAAACATTAAGGGGCGGTTTCAAAAAAAGGCTGAGAGATTCCTCATGTGGATGTTCATAGTTCATCCCATATTCAAAGAGGGAGATAGGTACGTCGTTTCCAACTACAGGCCTATATCCGTACTTACGACACTTTCAAAAATCTTTGAAAAAGTCATCAATGCGAGACTTGTAAAGTTAATAAAACAAATTTAATATCTTGGCCGACAATCAGTTTGGATTCAGAGCAGGAAAATCTACCGAAGAAGCTACCTACCTTAGAACTTACAAATTCAATAGTCAAACACCTTAATAATAAACAAAAAGTAGTCGGTATCTTCCTAGATTTATCGAAGGCGTTCGATACTGTATCTGTCCCTAAGCTGATAAACAAACTGGAACGAATTGGCATACGAGGAAATGCCCTCGAAATATTTCGCAGCTACTTGACGGGAAGGAAGCAGGTTGTCAAAGTTGAATCTTTTATAAGTACACCGGAAGACATGTCATTTGGTGTGCCATAGGGTAGCGTATTAGGGCCCACTCTTTTCCTTATCTGCGTCAATGAGCTGTGCCAGCTATCACTTCCAAACACAAGAATCATTACTTACGCGGATGACACAGCTCTTATAACGCATGGTAAGGACTGGCCTGACACTTGTGAGAGTGCGGAGATCGCTCTGAGTTTGGACATGGATTGGTTAATCTCAAACCTACTCACACTCAACATTGCAAAGACAAAGTTCATCCCCTTCACACCAGGAATTCTTACACAACCACCAACGTCATTTCAGATCAAAATCCATGTTTGTTCTCATACTGTGGGCACCATATCCTGCAACTGTGCCCAGATAGAGCGCTCCGACAACATTAAATATCTTGGAATCACATTGGACAATTGCCTAACGTGGAAAAAACAGGTCGACTCAGTGGTGGTCCGTGTTAGAAGACTTATATACGTGTTCAAAAAGCTCAGGGCGGTTGCCGACTTCCCATGCCTTATATTGATCTACCTCGCACTCGTCCAGTCAGTCCTTGGTTACTGCATTACAGTATGGGGATGTACACACAAGACTATTATTCTGCGCTTGGAGAGAGCACAAAGAGCAGTGCTAAAAGTATTGGCCAAGAAACCTGCCAGATTCCCAACGTCGGAACTTTTTTCGCTCTGTAACGTCCTCACAGTTAGACAGTTATTTATACTTCGAACTGTTATCAAGAAGCACGACCTCACGAAGTACGACCCACAATACCTCTCTAAAAAGCGACGTTCCGACACAGTTTGCCAGATATTTTTCTCCAGATTGGCATTAGTAAGACGCCACTTTAACTACTTTAGCCCTAAAATCTACAATAACATAAATAGAAACATTAAAATTTATCCTCTAACAAGAACTTTAGTTAGAAAAAAACTGTCAGAATTGCTTAAATCCTACTCCTACGAAGCTACAGAAAAACTTGTGTTAACATAACACTTACATTCCTGTAACATCAATATTATTACATAGACACCACCTGCCCCCGCTCACGCTAAATACTAGCATTCCCCACAATACACAAACACACACCCTCACTCACTCACACACACACACACACAAGCACACACACACACAATAGTTAGTACCTTTATTCTTTTTTTTTATATAAATTTCTTTCTCTCTAGTAACTAGTCTGGAATAAATGAACCATACTTTTGTCCTGGGCGTTGATAGCTGCGCCACAGTTTTAACTTTTATAGCTATCTTCGTTTCCTTTTGTAAATATGTGTCCTGATGTTTGTTCCAAATAAACTATTATTATTTTTCATTTATTACAATCATACTAGGATTTTTAAATTCGAACTTTGGGCGAACGGTCTATTCTAGCGATGCACCTGCATAGACATAGATATGATAGCATACTATTCTACAGAAATAAACTATTGGCCTGCACATGAATAGAAGAGTTTTGATTCTATATAAGGCAACAGGCCGCGACATGCATATCGCAACTCTTGATCCTAAACTCTGAAAATATAGATCTAGAAAACTCGGACCGAATTTGGATATTGCTTTTCTCACTACCTCCGATCTATATCCGTGTCCCGTGATTCAGACCCTCTATATTATATTACTTTTTGGATGTCATGGTCATTTTACGCAGAGCGTTCACGTCGTTGATCATGAGTCCTTTCAATCGGCGACAATCTGGCAATGCGTACTGTACGTACGAAGACGCAGAAGCAATACTATAGTAGTCTTTGCGCAGAAGTAAAAATAATTCTGGGTGCACCCTCTCTTGCTGGACCAGCAGGTGTATTCGCTAACTTAGTTAACATCAATTTGATAAGCACTATGCAGTACATTGCTGCTTTGACGAACGTGCACGACGAAGTTAAAAATATACGTATTATTACACATTATCACCAAAGGGGATTGAAGTTGCTACTATTATAGTCATCTGTGGATTGAAGATTTTTCTAAGGACCGTGGCATACCTACTGTCCGCCATTTTGTTTTTTTTTTTCAAAATGGCGGCCACTCGTTAAACCTAATTTGATATTGCTTTTTTTTTATGTTTGATAGGCTCGCGTTTGACCACAATCTTACCTGATGGTAAGCGATGATGTCAAAACTGTAGTTCGTCAAATCGTCTGTTTGTCCAATTATGAAATTTGCCAAATACGCTATTGTTGTTTCAGAGATATATAACGTTTTATCACGTGACATCCATATTTTTTAACTTCGTAGATTTTGTTGCTATGTTTTAAATACTTATTAATCAGTCGTAATGAAATAATCATTTTTATCAGACTTCGAAAAAAGGAGGAGGTATGGTTCAAACCTTGGTCAGTGGGAAGTTAAAAAATATTTCGGCACCTAATTTTGTGATAGACGACGGACAGACAGACGGGACAGGTGAGTGACAGCAATAGGACTCCGTTTGGACCATTCAGGTACGGTAGGTACCCTAAAACTGGGGACGATACGAGCGTTAAAATTTCGTGTGACGTCACGCCACGCCATGCTACACTTTTTCCCACGAAGTGACGTAACAAGCCCCCACTCCTAAACTTTGATACGTTCTATCTTTGCCATTTTTTATTGGTTTGGTAAAGCAAAAAATACGTTTCCAATAACTTTTGATAACCTGAATTACGGACAAAGACCCATTTTTGTTAATAAAAATAGGTTAGAAACTGTAAATTCTAGAGAACAAAACTTGATGAATTTTGTTTTACTTACGGACTAAATATAATTTGTATTTTTATACGCAGGAAACATCCCTTTGGCACACTAGGTGTTGTTCAGTCACTAGGTCAACAATTAAAAATCGCGAGTATCCTAGGACCTGTACATAAAAATAAACAAATCCCAAAAAATACCCCTAAAAAATCCCATCCCACTTATTTACTCCCTAAATTTGGGGGAAAACGCTGTCCGCCGAGTTCAGTCGATATATCGCAACTCAGTTTGTGGCTTGTGGTGTAAAAAAAAAACACCATTTAGTATCAGGTACTTACTTTACCTGCTGCTACTTGCTTTAGTAAAATGATAATTGGATTTATTATTACACAATGTATTACATTTTGCCAAATTTTTGTCTAATAACATTCAGATGATTAAAAAATGCATGTTCAACAATACATTTATTCTATTAACAAAGCATCACCTATAAAATGTTTTTCACAAATCAAATGGCTATCTCACTAACCAATCAATAATTACAAAATTAGACCCATTGACTAATATACCTGTAACCTTCAGGAACAGAAAAACATAATAGACAGTAAGAGGAAATGCAACTTATTTTTAATACAATTATATTTACTAATATAATTGTTATTTAAACAGTAATTTGATTATTTTGTAAACATTTAAAATAATAATTCTGATTAAATGCAATTGGGTATTTAATGTAAGGACTTTGTACAGTTCAGATAATCTGCGTGTTACTATCCCCAAATACAAAATACTTCAAATCATGTTTAAAGTAGGTACCTATTTATTTTTTAACTAATACACTAACATTAAAGCATTCAGGGTGATATTTGAATATTTCCTTTATATAATGAAGATGTCAAACAGGTTACAATGAATGTGCTGTTTAAGTCTAATAACCAATTTATCGAGGCATTGGTGGCATGTTTGGTGGCATGGGGCCTGCGAGGGCTGTGTTGGTCCCTAGCAAGACCTGAAATGAAACACAATAATTAACAAAATGTATTAAAATACCAGCTTTTATCAGAGATTCTGCCCAGGGGTAGTAAATATATTCGAAACAGAGTTACCGCGCCCCTGGGCATCGAGTAACTGAAAGAATAGGGGTAGGTTTTAGTCGGTAAGTCTAACATGCCCTCCCGCTCCACACAGAGCTGGAGAAGTCATTGGATGATTTCCCACCCCCACAAAAAAAAGGTAATAGTATTTACCTGTTTCTGTTGTGACTTTTCCAATTCAGCCATTTGAGCCCTCTCTACTTCAAATATGACTGGAGCAAACAGGATGACCGATGAACTGGCCACCACCCACATCACTGAGCGAGATAGTCCATAGAGTGATTTAACTCCAGACCTGAACAAATCAACACAAAATGAACAACTTATACTAACTTAAAAGATATACATACAAACTAACAATAACGAACTAACATGTACAAATGCGTATGAAAAAACAACTCACTGGGCATCAAAAAATTCATCCACATCGCTGTCAATGGAAAAAGTGCCCAGAAATTATTTAAAATATGACCAAATAAGGTGAATCACTCAGACTGGTCCTCCATGGTCCACTTGCTATAGAGACTACTTAACAAACACTATTACATAGACATATTATCAGTTATTACAAACTGGGATGGAAGAGGAATAATAAACTGGCTTGTTACTGCCATGTGTTGTTTTTTTTAATGATTTTTAATTAAATTTTCATAATATTGCATCTCAGTTTTTAGTCAATCTATAAACACGAGATTAATGATGTTATGTTAGTTAACTTACACTGTGTTGGTGGTAAAACTGTAAGTGTAGGTTCGAACACACTCAGGGAACATCTCTGTCAGCCCCCATAACCTCTCTGATAAGGTTTCATCAGGTTCCTAAAACAAATATAAAAATATTATCATAGACACATAATAATTTTTGACAAACAAATGAATACCGATGGAATCTTGTTAATATAGTAAAACTCACATCATCATATTCTTTCAGTGGTCCAGCCAAAGTGCCTCCAATGGGTGTCCCCGCGCTGGGCGATGATCCTAGCTGTTTAAACAAATTATTATCATTAAAACGTCACATTTGTCCTAAATTATATTATTAGCTATCCGTACATACTGAGGGGGTTATGAAAAATTCTTCGGGTCTCCGCTCTGGGGTATCATCTTTGCTAGCACTCAAAGATTCCATTCCGCTATCACTTAGTTCTTGTTCATCGGTTAATTCCATAAGCATGATATGATTCGTAAAATTGTAACGAATTTAAATATACTTTTTTGGTAATTCCCAATGGAATTATTCTCGTTTCAATTTGGTTTGATAGCCCCAAAATTCCGTAACTAGCACTAGCCTCCTCTAGCCTCGCACAAAAGACGTGATTAGTGTTGCCAACTTAAATTGTTTCTTAGCAAAATATTATTTACAAAATCGAAACTGAATTATTTCAGGAGTATATTGGCCGACTGGAGCATATGCATGAAGCGTTTTTAAGATACAATTTTAGGTACATACAATTCAAATATTCGAGTTAGTAATATTGTGACGGCTGACAGGAACAGGACAGAATGGACGAAAAAAACGTGTTGCGCCGACCCCAAGTAACATGGCAGGAAGATAATGATACAATTCAAGTATTGTCATTCACCTATTCAATACCAATTATTAGTTTTGCGTCGTTTCAATCACTCAGTTTACAGGTGTGCATATTACCCTTATGTACATATGATTTTTATAGATTTATCTTATCTTCCTTCTTCTCACAGTATTTTTATCTAGCATGATTGAAATTCAATGAAATATAGGAACATTATAAATGTTTACATCAATATTTACTTGGCAGTCAGTAGGATTACTGCATGAACAAGAGAGTTCTGTGGTGGTCATTTCTTGAAATTTGCTGTTGGTTTATTGAGAAAGGTCAATAGTTTACATTTGGCAGTATTTTTTTTACTGTGCATGTGACTTTTCAGTGGCATTGCGTCAAGAGATAGTTCGAAATTTAAAAAAATCGTAACAGAACCAGAACACAGAAAACTTAGATTATCAGAATCTCCTTTGTGTTCACGGCTATAGAAATTGGCTCAATTTCATCCTTCCTTTCCATCGTAATCTTATTTCCTACAATTACGTGAGTGAGAGCGAAGCATGTGAGAGGTAAATTGCTGTAACACAGGAAGAAGTTGTGGATGAAAGCCAGGATTATTCAAACCAATCTACAAAGAAACGTAAATTAAAAGAATTGATTGATCACATCCTGTCAACATCCTACCGTTCAAAAACAGTAAAACGAAAAACTAAAAAAAGAAACATAGAACAAAACAGCACGTCATTCAACGTAGGGTGGTATTACATTTATCTTAAATCTTTGTCCAATATCTGTGTCTGTGTATTTGATCAAACTTCTTTGACGGATGCCCATTACACTTATCCAATATCTTTGTCCAAGATTTACATAGTCTGAGAAAATGGAGGAACGTGGAACAACTTTATACATATGTTGATATTTTCATTAGATTAATAATAAAGAAGTAAAAATAAAACAAGAAAAAGCTTTCGTTGAAGCCATGGATCGAAAGGCAGGAGAACAAAGCATTCAAGATATTTAAAGAGACTTTGACCTCTGAGTTTGTTTCGATGTTTCTTCTCAGGGTTGTCAGCTAGGAAACACCGGCCTCATCTAGCTTAAACTGACAAAAAACATTGACGTGTAAAAGTGTTCCATGTAACCTATGTATTGAATAAACATCATTTATCATTTACAATTACAAGAAGATGACAAACATTCCTACAAGCGTTTTTGTGTATACAGGTTGTAACGGAAAGGTGTGGTCATGAACTGCAACTGCCCATCGATATAAACAACTTTCTTCAAGAAAACCTGAGGCAATTCACAAAAAATATTTTTACCTCTCCTATTGATCAGCTGATGATAACTTTATAGAGAAAGTTAATTTTTTTTTTGGAATTTCCTGTTTTTTCTTAACGGAAGTTGTTCATTACCATGGGCAGAACCGGTTCTTAAAATAAGACCACACCTATCCGTAAACAAAAACTCGTAGCTAAATAAAACTTAAAAATCTGGCATCAAAGAATTTCTCTGCATCGCTGTCTACTGGAAGTGTGCCCAAAAGACTGGCGGCATGCCACGTTGTATGTCAATGCTCAACCTCTGGTCGAGGAAAAAGCCAGCCCTTGGGTCACGCGAAGTGTCAACAAGGCGTTTAGAAAGATCTTTAAATACTAAATGAGCAGTTGGACCCCTTGGCCCAAGGGTTTCAACCCCGCCGGTGGAACTTCGTCGACCATTTCCGACGTTTGGCTCTCAGACTGGACAAGGCCGGGGCCGCTTTGAGGCAGCTCTTGCCCAATCTGGGGGGGCCAAACGCCTCCTGCCGGAGGCTCTGTGCGGGGATCGTGCGGTCCATGGCCCTTTACGGGGCACCGGTGTGGGCGCGTTCATTGAGGCAGCGATCAGCTTGCCAGATGAACGCGTCCCAAAGGGTCATGGCGATCCGTATGATCAGAGGATACCGCACGGTCTCCCGTGAGGCTGCGAGCCTCCGTGCCGGACTGTCACCATGGGATCTGGAGGCAAAAATCCTCGCGCACCTGTATGAGTGGCGCGAGGAGGCGAAACGCGGGGGCGAAACTCCATTGCCGCGACACCTCGTGGCTCGGCGGACAGAGCTCCGGCAGGATCTCATGGCGACATGGAGAGAGCGACGGCCGCAACGCAGCGCTGGGCACGCCACCATTGCGGCGGTAGTGCCCCTCTTTGAGGAGTGGCTGGAGAGGCGTCCTCAGCTTCCGCCTGACGCAGGTCCTCACCGGACACGGAAGTTTCGGGAGGTTCCTGTGTAGGATATGGCGGAGGGAAACGCCCGGATGTCCCCACTGTGAGGATCGCCCAGAGGACACGGTGACGGTGGAGCACACGGTGGAGATCTGCCCCGCTTGGGCGGAGCCCCGCCATGTCCTCGTGCAGGCGATCGGCAGCAGTGACCTCTCGCATCCGGCCGTGGTCCAGGCCATGGTACGGAGCGAGAGGGAATGGGAAGCAGTCTCCTCCTTCTGCGAAACAGTAATGCTCGCGAATGAGGAGACGGAACGGGTTAGGGAGAGGCTGCAACGACAGCCTCGCCCTAACGCACTCCGCAGCAGCCGCCGCAGGAGACGCCAGGGGCTTCCGGCGCCGCGAGACGATCTCCGGCCACTGCAGACCCGGGCCTGCGGACCGTGACTAGAGGGTAACTCGCCGCCCGATCAGCACCAGGCCCGAGAGTCGACGTCGCGTAGTGTTCTACGCGCGCCTCAAAGAGTTGTCAGCAAACACGACAGGGCCCGTCATGGCCGATGCCTGCCCGGGGGTTGAGGATAAATTCGAAAGAGTTACCTCGCCCCTGGGCATTCAGGACAGGGAGGAACAGGGGTGGGGTTTAGTCAGTAAGAGTCTGACACGCCCTTCAGCTCCACCCTAGAGCGGGAGAAGTCATTGGATGATTTCTTACCGCCCAAAAAAGAAATAAAAAGGTTTTCAACCCCAAACGGCTCGACAATGTACGCTCTAGGGTGGAGCGGAAGGGTGTGTCAGACTCTTACTGACTAAAACCCACCCCTGTTCCTCCCTGCCTCGAGTGCCCGGGGGCGAGGTAACTCTTTCGAATTTATCCTCCACCCCCGGGCAGGCACCGGCCGTGGCAGGCCCCTTCCTTTGGCTGACAACTCTTTGAGGTGCGCGTGGAACACTACGCGCCGTCGACTCTCGGGCCTGGTGCTGATCGGACGGCGAGTTACCCACTACTGGCCGTCCGCAGGCCCGGGTAAGATGGAGCACGCTTGCCTAGAAGTAACCTATTCACTCTATAATGTTGCTATATTTTCGCCGCTTGAGGTTTTCTGCAGTCGCAGCGGCAGCACTGGCACAGCACGACGAACTAGGTAGATGAGATGGCGTAAGAGTATCGACACATGTAGCATCCCACACTAAAGGCCTACCCAACTTCCACGGAAATAACGACGACCCGTCCGGTCTTTTACCGTCGTCGCGAGCCAGACCATATGGTTCTAATACAGCCGGAAAGCCGGCGGTGACAAGAGCTTGTCGGATGTCGTTAACTCACATTGGACCACAGAACAGTTTTTTTTTCTATTCTGTGCATTGAACAAAGATCTAGGATAGATGTAATACCACCCTAAAAAAAGGGTGTGACCATGTGACTCGTTTCATTTATATTAAAGCTCAATTACACCTTCCGATCTCAAGAGAACCAATTTAGGAACAAACTAAGTAGGAAGCGTGCGATTACACTATCCTAAATTGAACTCCCAAATCGGGCTCCTAAGTCCTAAGCGTGTTGCCAACTCTTACAAATTCGAGTCCCTAGACAGAATATCAAAAGTCGCTATCTCTTAAAAACTGATTCTACCAGGAGCGGACTACCCGGGCCTGCGGACGGCGAGTACCCGGGCCTGCGGACGGCGAGTAGTGGGTAACTCGCCGCCCGATCAGCACCAGGCCCGAGAGTCGACGGCGCGTAGTGTTCCACGCGCGCCTCAAAGAGTTGTCAGCAAAGTGTAGGGGCCTGCCAAGGCCGGTGCCTGCCCGGGGGTGGAGGATAAATTCGAAAGAGTTACCTCGCCCCCGGGCACTCGAAGCAGGGAGGAACAGGGGTGGGTTTTAGTCAGTAAGAGTCTGACACACCCTTCCGCTCCACCCTAGAGCGGAAGAAGTCATTGGATGATTTCCCACCCCCCAAAAAAAAAAAAAAAAAGGAGCGGACTAAAACATAAAAAGAGCGGACTCCTATTTTTTTTCTGGGAAAGGGACTTAAGGAAATTCCCGTCAGCTACCGTAAGGCCCTTTCGGACCGCGAACCCAGAATACGGACCACTTCCCGTAAGGCCCTTTCGGACCGCGGGTGGCACGCGTTCTTTCAACCTCTATGATTACATAACGAAACGTCATATTCCTGTGGAAATTTTTACACACTCGGAGCGTGATAGTATCGTACTTTTACAAACATTTCCTTATAGAAATACTGTTTTGAAAAATGTTTTTATTTGCATGTTTATGTTTGTCAACGGCGGACGACAATTTGTTGATATTGTGTGTTTTAATTAGTTTCGTGTTTGTTTATGTGATCTGTTGTGTTTATATATTCATTACTATGTTGTTATTACGTCATTATAACATCGTTTTAGATAAATATTTTGAAAAATGATTACGTTATGACATTTCTTGTCAAGGTCAAACGGTTTTGTTTACATTGTTATTGTGAGGGTGAATGATGTGACTTTCTGTGTGTTTGAACACAGTGTGAAGGTATTTATTTATTTTTAGGTAGTTATTACATAGTATTAGAAAAAAAAACGCATCATAAAACGCAACGCAAACGCAGTAACGTAATTTGAAAAAGCCGTTACTTGGTTTGGTTTTCGTGATATGAAGTTTGAGAATGAATAATAGGAAAATATTGTATCGGACTCTACAAAAAAAACATTGTTATTAAACTACTTGTATATTCATAGTATAACATGCAAAATTTCGTGTAAATTGATACAGTGGTTTTATCAGAAATGAACCTAATACGTGAAGAAATACTATTCCCGCCAAATCGTTGATAACAGCATTTGATTAGAATTCAACTCTCGTAACACAAGTATTGTTTACATTTTATGATAAGGTCTGTTTATTCAACAACCCAATAAAAAAAACTTCAAGTGCCTAGCACCAATAGAAGCGTCAGCGAACCGTTTTATGTAAACAAAGTCATAAACATGTCAATGGCGGGAAAATAGCGCGGGTATGCCAGATGTGCGAGTTTTGCGCGCGCCGGTCGCAGACGGGTTAATTTAATTTTAAACACATACAAAAATACTAATAGCCCATTTGTAGCGACTAAGTCGCTAAATTGGCAACACTTAGCTCTAAATCGGAGTGATGCAATCGCATTACTCCGATCATCACTGTGTAATCACACTATCCTAAATCGTAGACAATTTAGGAAGTCAAATTGGGACCTTTCAATCTCACTAAATCGGACACTAACTGCTCTAACTGCTATTATAATACATTTTCCTGTTTCCTAAATTGGGTGCCTTGAAATCGGAAGGTGTAATTGAGCCATTAGTAATCTGTGGTTTCATTTTATCTGTGCAATCTAAGTGACATTGACATTTCAACTGTTGACAGCAGTCTTTTTTCTCGAATCTGAATCTGCCATTTTTGTGCAATTAAAATTTTATTAATTTTTAATAGTATTACTTCGTCCATTTATGATTTTAGATTCCTGGTATGCTTCAGTTGCGTTATTCTCATATTTAAAAGATTAATTGGAACAAATCCTTCACCTGTTCCTTATTAGGTTACATTGTATTTTACAGTCAGAATTCTTAATTTATGTTAATCAGTGAGTGTGCTGCCAAAATTGGAGAAGTCTGCATTTGCACCGTTGAGTTTCCTTCGAATCGTGCTTCAAAGGTATGTATTAGCATAACTCTCATTTATAAAAAATATACTAATAGTTGGGCCAATTTCTATCATGTAAATTATGGATTTTTGTGTAGTTGAAGGATAGATTTGCTTATATCGGATGAGTATCTGTTTATGTATATGTATGTAAACAACATATTAGTAGTGAAGGTATATCAATGCTAAAACCTATTTTGACCAGTTTCTCAGTAGCTCACTTCAATATATTCAACATGTCTCCAGGTTCTGACATATAAGATATCATTTGTACCTATGAATTGGGTAATTAACCGTGATTAATACTAGCAAAGGGGGTGATACCATGCATATTTCTTAATATTTTCACAAAGAAATGGAATTACGAGTAATGAAGTCTTTTTGCTCAAAACTTATCAACAGAATCTTTTTTTATGAAACTGTCTTCATATTGTGACTAAAGCTGATATTGCTTTGTATTAATACCTATGAAATTTAGGATAACAATAAAATGGATGGGTTGCTGATTGAAATGATTGATTAGGGGTATTCATTCATATCAGTTATTTGACCGCTGCTTAAGACTATGTCCGATAACTCACATTGTGATTAAGATAAAATAGGCAAGCTTGATATTTTGTGACTTCATTGTACAGATTTAGATGAGCTCAATCTCTGATTGATAGTAACATCTGTAATTGTTCTAAGTGCCAGTGATGACACTACATACATTGTGTACATTTAATGATTTTGTACATTATGATTCAAAACAACTATACTTTCTGATATCATTACTAAACTCAGCTAAGTTTCAGCTCACTACTGAAAAGTGACTTCCGCTTAGGCAAAACCCATTCATGAGTTTGATTTGTTTTGCTACTACTTGTACTTTGACACCTCTTTGTCTTTCGTCTCTCTCTAGATTGATAGATTGTGTTTCCATCCTATTTATAATAATATAAATGCAAAAGTTTGGATAGATGTTTGTTACACAATTAGGCCGTATACAGAAAGAAAGCTGGAAAAAGCTGGAAACTTTAAGCGCTTACCGGCACTTGTCAGCGCTAGTTCGTTCCACACAAAGGAAGCAGGTTGAAGCAGACCAAGCAAAATGTCGGACTCATCAGTCACGTTTCTATTACAATGCCTTTTATCCCTTTTGTCCCACACAGGTGGTTTACTGAAGACTAAGGATATCAACACGTCTCTATCCATTTTAATATTATCGAAATAAATATGCCTGTCGTAATTGCACGTGCTGTCGCAGTTGTTTATTAATTTTAAATGGCAGCGCCCAGCGCTGACCAGCGTGTTTTGAAGCTTGTCGGTACTTGTCGGCGCCGGTCAGCGCGTATCGGCGCGCGTTCATATATTTTCCTGCGCGGGTTACCAGCGCTGTCAAGCGCCGATAAGCGCTTATAAGTTTCCAGCTTTTTCCAGCTTTCTTTCTGTATACGGCCTTACGCCAGAACAACTGAATGGATCTGGATGAAATTTGGCACATATAATAATAATAGGCATATAATAGGCATGTAGGCTATAATTAATAGTGGGGGAAGTGTTGGCAGAAGTTAGTAAAACGAAGTCAATAGAAAAAGGACATACCAAAATAAAAATAATTATCCCTCATTACTCATGTTACTAGTTAACTAATTGGGTTAAAAACTACAATCATGTTAGGAAATAGCATAATGAATGAAATATGTAGAGTGAAGGCTGGCTGCTCCTGACAAAGCATTTATGATATAGGAATATGTACTTGCTTTGTTTATAATGTAAATTTATATGTTCTTGGCTAATATTACACAATTCGTCATCATCATCATCATCATCCTTTTAATGTCCTTACTGCTGGGGCACAGGCCTCCTCTCTGTGAGAGGGAGAGGGCCGTAATCCACCACGTGGGCCCAATGTGGATTGGTGGATTTCACATGTCTTAGAATTTTTGGTTCTAGGACATGCCGGTTTCCTTACCATGTTTTCCTTCACCGTTTTGCGAACAGTGGTGATGAAATAAATTACACAAAGTAAAGCTCCTGCCTGAGTTTGAACTCACAACCTCCAACTTGAAGGTCGCGACTGTTACCACTGGACCACCACTGCTTTATATTACAATTACGAAAATGGAATCTTAAATATTGATCTAATTCTGGAAATTCTTTCAAAGATGGCAGGCCACACTAGTGCTGAGTGTCATAATGGACTTTTATCCAGAAAATTTTTAGGTTCCTGAGGGATATGTGGCAATGAAGCCTAGAGAAAAAGCTAGTAGATAGTAAAATACAGAGGTGATTGAATGCCTACGTCTCGACTGTTCAAGTGAGCTTGAACAACATTCCATTTCTCTAGATACAAAACATATTGCTCAGACACACTTCCTGTAAATACATCTGAAGATCATGCCAATTTTTTAAGTGTTATTATGTGTATTCTCATATTTGGGGAATGTTATCGACTTTTAGATTTTCAGTACAGCTGTTTCCATGTGTATTCTTGGTTTTATTGATAGATAAAACCAAGTCTCAAATATTTTTTTTATGATGTTAATATTTCGTCTCTTAGAATATAAAAATTATAATATAAAGTATATCTATATAATAAAGGTATTTGGGTGTATTCCATCTTTCTAATCTGAAAATAAAAAAAATACCGAACAACAGATAATCCTTTGAATATTTTCCGTTTTCTGGTAATGTGGTGTTTATCTCTAAAATACTGTGCACTTGTGAATGTGCTTAAATGTTTTAAAAGAAATCTCTTGATAAAATGTAAATATTAATAATGTAACAGGATACTCCTGCCCTTTCAAGTTCTCAGGAATCGCGGTTATTAAATTTCATTTTCATAATGTCACTGCCAGACAAAGGCATGACATGTGGCATGTTCAATGAATCTCTGAAGCCTTTGTGAAATAAAAATATGCTTATATTTTCATAAAACTTGTTCCATCAAAAATAAAAGCCGTGTCTAAAATTACTCACCAAGCTGTCACGGTTGAGATTTAATTATAATATGCATTGCCAACAGACAGACGGAAATTAGGAGGTTTAATTTATTTTCTTTAAAAATATGTTTTTGTCCCCTTGCCAAGCAGACATTAAACTATACATTTTTAATAAATTAACTGTAAAGATAACTTCTATTTGTTACCTATCTCCAACTTCCACTTCTAATCTATATACTGTTATTTTTACGTGGGTACCACATGTCACTTCACTTGTCTCTGGATTTTTGCAGCTCATAATCTTGACTTTTATGTAATGTTTTGGCATTTGTGCCAATTAGGATTTTAATGTTGCAATACATTTAAGTTATAATATAGTACTTACATTCTTTAACAAAATCTTCACTTAGATTGAATTTAATAATACATACTATATCGGATATATATTTTTAAACTGTAGTACCTACCTCAGTTTCCAATAAAAATTGACGATTTGTGATTCATCAAGTGATAAATAGATGGTTGTTTTGAATTACTATTTTTGCCATTCATTTACGTCTACAGTCTATTTTGATGTCTTTTTAACACTTTGAACCATTACTCAATATGTTAATTTTGTTTCATCAATGATGGCGTGAGATAATAAACAAGTTCTTCATAAACAAGCCCCCATCTGTCAGTGCGTTTCATTCAAGTGCGGAGGCTGACGTCACGATGCGTCGTCAGCAGGAGCCATGGCACTGGTATAGCTGCACTCGTACGACTTCCCATGTATTTATGTCTGATATGATTAGTGCAACACTTCCGTATTTAGTACGCAAATAGCTTTTGTTTACTTTTGTACATGCCTTCCTCAAAAATTTCCAAGTCGAAATAGACATACGGTGTCGAGTCGTGACCAACGTGCTCAGATTGCTAATTGAGGCAGTGCAGGTCCGTGGTCACTGTTCCTCGTGCTTGGCATGGTCATTACAGTCCATTATCTCTAGGAAGTTATCTCTCCTAGAGTGGCCTTAGTTTTAGTTGGACTTTAATAACTAGCTATGGGTTGGTTATTAAGTAGATAAGGTAGCCATCGCCATATCGCAACCAGCTTAGAAAGCCTTTAATATATTGTATTTCTTGGAATAAAATTAAGTAAGCGAATAAATTACACATTATTGGAGTTGTTATGTTATGCGTGGGAAGTAGTTATCTTTGATGGGCGAGACACATGTAAATTCTGCTAAACTCCCAGTTTATCTAGACATTGATTAATTTATCATTTTGTTCAGCTATGGCCAATACAGCGCCTTGATAAAAGTGACGTAATAGCAGATGAGACAATTACTATCAAGTAGTTGGTGTATCACCATGTTATCGCATGATGGAACTTTCTCTCGTAGTAATAGAGGTTGTCAAAGGTCCATGTAACATATGTATTGCGAACTACTCAGACGTATGACGGTCGACGGGTCATCCCAGTGTTTTCTGCATTATCTGGTGTCTGTATCTGGTTTATAGTAGTTTCTTAACCATTATTTGTTCATTGGAGTTAAAGTGGATGATTTGATGAAGTTGAGCGAGTTCGAATTGTTTAGGAGGTCATACAACAAGCAGTATTTGGGTGTGGACAGCATTTTTTACATACGTTTAGTTCACACGACCAGCGACTGCCAATTTAAAGGTCAATGCTTTTTAATTCCTTGCAATTTTTGTCGTTTGAAACAGTTTCATAGAGATATAATATACACTTGTGTATTTGTGTATTGTCACGTGGAAATGCTATGTTTTAATTTGATCGCAATGTGTTTATATTCATCAGTTGACAAGTAAACAACTAATCATATCCGCCCAGTCCTTATTGAAAGACAATGTGCAAGCAGAATGATATTTCCCGCGGTCCCACATTCGTGGCTCGATGCCAAATCAGCTGCATTCCTGGGACACTTTCCTCTTTAAGGCCGGTCAAATAATTATGATGATTCATTTACTGGGAATAATCAATTTATTGCTTTTGTCAACCTCCGATATTCTGATTACTTTTTGTAACTTCTGGAGCATTTTCCTGTTGTTAAAACACTGAGCTATATTTTTAAACTGCGTAGGTTCTTAACTACCCACGTTAAATGAACTAATGATTTTGACTTGTTTTTTCTAGAATTTACTTTTATCCAATTGTTCATTGAAAGTCTGTCTGATATATGTCAATAGCCTCGGTGAAGCAGCGCACATCAAAAACAATCAGTGAGGAAGCTGGGATATTCCTGATTAATTTCTCAGTGCCGTGAACCGAGAATATGAAAGCCGGTAAACTAATAGGTAGGTACTAGTTATTTTGCGGACTCTGTGGCCTCTCATACGGATGGGAAGAGTAGCTTGAGCCCAGAGTCGGATGTCCATGGCCACATTTGAAATTGGCGTAAGTGTACCTATCGTTTTGTTTTCACGACTCCAACCAAATTCATAACAAAAACATAAAGTCTGATCGTTTTGTTGTCCACGACAGTGATTATGTCCCAAAAAGATATCGTAATCTGCCAAGTTGATAAATTATAGACCAGATTTTAAAGATACGAGATAGGTAAATGCAAATGATACGCGACTTTAGATAAGTCATTAATTAATTAGGTACATATTTTAAAAGATCTATCTAGATTATTACGATAATACTAAAATATCTTGTTTCCATTTGCCCTTTATATGTTACCTATATTATTCGTTAGCCATTTGAGAACAAACAGGGCATAAAAATACGAATCGCCTCGTCTATCAAATTCCGATAATACTGTAATATTTTGTTTCCATTTGCTCTTTAAGGCGCTATTAACTGCCAATGACCTTGAGTGGTTAGCTTAGCTTACGGTTTCTGTGCTGAGCTCACGTAACGCGTCGTACGTCCACCCAGTAATAGGACTCGCTTATCAAGGAATGCCATCCGAAATTAGACGCATTATTCATTTATTACACAAAAAACAACTGGTATTAATTAAACTAAAACACACTAAACTATAAATAATTGAATGATTTTTAAAATGGTGAAAGTTTTATAAAAATACGCTTTATAGTTTTTGCGTGATTCTCAATTTTTTATCCGTGTTAGACATTACTTTACAAATTAATTACACTTACACATAAAAATATAATTTCAAATATTCTCAGATCAAATTACGACGGAAATTGTCTAGAGTAACATATATTTTTTTCAAAGAAATTAGACTAGTCGTTTAGACGTGATGTTCAATTAAAAACTATTAAAAATCGTATAAGTGCGCCTTAAACGTTACCTATATTATTTGTTAGCCATTTGTGAACAAACAAAGGGCATCAAAATACAAAACGGTCCCTCGAGACTTACACAAATGCTATTTAGTAGCACATAAGCACGCTAGTTTCGAGCAAATGCTACGTAGTAGCATACAATAAGTCCGTATATACGGGCTAATTGTATGCTACTACGTAGCATTTGCTCGAAACTAGCGTGCTTATGTGCTCTTTTAGTAGCATGTGTATTCCGGATTTAACTAGTGACTCGCCTCAGCGGTACCAGTAGCTCGACTCGAACTTAGCCAGGTGAGTGGAGGCTGAGGCTGCTCGTGAGAACGTTCCTACACGGTTAATACCCAGTCCAAAGAATGCACAAAGATTCATAACAATATAAACGATAGGTAACTGACATTCAGTGAGTTGTAACTAAGAGGAAAATTTATTTGCACAGATGACTCTTGCATCATCCTGATACCTACCGTCGTTTATCTTCATTGGGTCTTGACTGACAATCGCTTAGAGTACCGACAATTTGCTTGGAATAAACTATGTAATTTACTCTTTTAATTGCAGCACGACTAGCAAGAAATACAAGCATCTTACATGAGGCGAAATTAGGTGTTTACAATTAGTTTGAAGGTTGTTAACCCTGAGTTCGACCCGTCTGACTTAATGGCGCAGTAATGGTCATGCGCTCTGTGATTGAATTCTCTCGTCGTATCAAAAATGAAAATATAAAGAATTTCGTATAACAGGTGCCTTATTTATGTACGATAGGCAAGGAAAACCTCGATATTTTCCTTGCTAAAAGGTAAATAGGTAGTGATACATATTGATCATGAAGATTCGGTTCAGCTCACCGTATCTAACGCAATAATTAAATAATTTAATTAAATCTAGATTATTTTAATGTTCTGTGTGTGATAGATAACCCCAGTGGTCACGTAATCTTCGCAGCAATTTTCTGGTTTAGACCAAAATTGTCCACGATGAGATGACTTCATTCTTAGATCCAGTTTTTAGTTTTTCTTCAAATATTTACAAAAAAAGAAGTTGTTTAATTGGAAACAATAAAAGATGTCACCCAAAACGGCCACAACACAACATATGAGTAGGTGCAAACAAGGCTGTCGTGTATATTGTTCTGTTCCACTTTAATGATTGTTAGCGAAACTTATCGAATATGTTGATTCAAGATAACAGCTACACTATTTAGAGATGTTTAGGTGACTCGGTCAATGACTTTGCTATTATTGGTTTTAAGTTATTTTAGAAACGATTCGTTGTTTTCATTCTTGACCGAGTTACAGAAATTCTTATGTGGCTGTATGAACGAATTTACTCTTTCTCTATTTCGATGTGTTATCGGGCCAAAACAGAAAATACATGCATTTCACTGCCACATTAATTTAAATCGTCTTGGTGTAAGCTGTAGTGTGTTGTAAATGTGTTAGCACACTTTATTAAAAGGTTTTTCTCTTTTATTAATATATAAACAATATCGTGGAAATACTCTCAATTTAATTGAAACATTTTAAGTTACCTAATGTTGAAAATGTAAGGCCTTAGAAGAAGTTTTTAGAATTTGTAGAGCTTCGTATTCATAGCAAAATGTTATGAAGTTTAACTTGAACAAACTGTGTTCGGTAAGAAATTTCAAGAGAAATGTAAAAGTTCCTGTACTTTTAAGGTTTTCGGCATCGGTATTTTCTGTATTGCCTTAACATAACAAATATAAATACCCTTCGGTTTTTAATGGCTTGTTTTATTTTTTTACTCGTCTGCCTCAGAAGGAGGGTAATGTTTTTCGAGAGTATGTATGTTTATTTCTTTGGCACGCCCTGTGTAGCTAGGGTTGCCAACCGTACTCTAAAATAGAGTATTGTACCTACTCTATTTCATGTAGGTGTACTAATCTGTAATAGTAATAGAGTACACTAAAATACTCTTTTTAACACACAAATTGTTATGTGCCGCAAAAGGCCCAATACCTTTTAATAAAAATAAATATGTTGTTTTTAATAAATTGGTACTCTTTATTTACCCTTTCTGAAATGAGAAATACTCTATTTCTTTAAAAAAAAGTTCCTGCCCCTCCCAACCCTACCTGTAGCCTTAACGGCTGGATGGATTCTTCAAATGAGGTATCATTACATGCCCTCACGGCCCCGGCCGCTACCACCGTAGGAGAGGTACTGGGCGTACTGGGCGTAGGACGACACGAGACGATCTCCGGCCACCGTAGACCCGGGCCTGCGGACGGCGAGCAGTGGGTAGCTCGCCGTCCGATCAGCACCAGGCCCGTGAGTCGACGGCGCGTAGTGTTCCACGCGCGCCTCAAAGAGATTAGTGTCAGCCACCACTGACGGGGCCCATCATGGCCGGTGCCTGCATGCCTAGGGGTAGCGGATAAATTCTGAAAATGAGTTACCTCACCCCTGGGCACTCAGGCAGGGAAGGAACAGGGGTGGGTTTTAGTCAGTAAGAGTCTGACACGCCCTCCCGCTCCACCCAGAGCGGGAGAAGTCATTGGATGATTTCCCACCCCACCCCAAAAAAAAAAAAAATATATTACATCGGTCTTGACCGTCGAAGTGACATGGATATATGATTTTTTCTATTGTGTGGACGTCCTTTTGACTTTGATATTAATGCAGGATGTGTCCTTGCCTTTGTGGTTATTATGTGAAAATAAAGACGTGACATAAATAGTAATCACCGGGAAATACCAGCGATATCTTTTATCGATGTTTTAGCATAACTCTATGCCTATTATTCTGTTGCACTGCACGTTTATTAATTAGAACACACCTTTGATTAATTATGTATTTATCAAAGTCATGTACATTTTTAAGTATAGTGCACGTTTCAATTGTTATCTCAGAAATGCAAGAATTACAAGTAAATAATTTACGATAGATTAAAAAAACTAAAAAACACTTCATTTTTTATTTTGCGTTCTTCTCAGCAAAAAAAAAACCCTTTCATTTGATATCATGGGAATGCATACAAAATAAGTAATCCGCCATCTTTGAGTGTCCGCCATACTGGATTTAGAATGACGTCACTTAGCTAACTATGCATTGTCATCCAAACTAAACATGTACGCAACATTTCAGCATTGGAAACCGGGAAGTGGGTCAATATGAACTTCTAAGATTTGTTTACAAGTTACAAGAGAAGCTAATAAAACTGTGTTGAGTCTTTTAAGTCAAGAGTGAATAGGTTACTTCTAGGCAAGCGTGCTCCATCTTCGACCACATCATCGCTTACCATCAGATGAGATAGTGGTCAAACGCGTGCCTATCAACCATAAAATAAAATAAATCGTTCGTAAAAAAGTTTTTTTTTCGCTCTTTTAGTAATTAAAAATTAATTTATATAATAATATATTTAATAATCAATTAAATTAAATCATTGTATTGTCATCAGTCCTTGATAAGTGTGCAAAGTTTCAATTCAATCTGACGTTTTGAAGTGGGTAAAATCACGTTCAAAGATTACGTTAAATAGATACCAAGCTAATAAAAGCGTGTTGAAAACAAAATCCATTTATTCAAACTAGGCTGAGAGCCCGCCCTTTTAAAAAAAAAGCCAACACTTTAAGTTCTATATTAAGGTAGTACCCCAAAAAACGCCCGCTAGTCACCACTTCCTAGTGTTCTTAGTGTTCATTGTTCGTATCTTATTCATTTTCAGAACTTTGATTGCACTTTCATACAATTTGATAAGGATGACACGATGTAGCCCTTATTTGGACAAGGGTTTGCTAATCGAATCCCAATGCTGACCTCAACAATGTTTAAGGAAACTAGGTAAATTTTCACGTATTCGAGGATAATAAAACACATTGCCTTCTACTGATAATGTTAATGTGGGCTATAAAGGGACACCACATTCCTGTATATATGCATGAAGGATAATGAGTGGCCTTTTTGCAAAATCAGTCAGTCTCATGTAATAAATTAAATAATAGATGAAAAGTATTTTTTTTTAAACGACCTGTAGTGCCTTTTCACACGCCCCGGTTGCCGGGTGGCCGGTGCCGGGTACCCGGCGGCGAAGTGTATAAGCGAAACGCCGGGGCGAAACTCCGCTGCCGCGACCTCGGCGGACGGAGCTCCGGCAGGATCTCAACGGAATCGCCTTCACGCCTCTAGGAGCAGCCGCCGCAGGAGACACCCTGGGCGTCGAGGGTCGCGGGACGATCTCCGGCTACCGTAGACGCGGGCCTGCGGACGGCGAGTAATGGGTCGCTCGCCGTCCGATCAGCACCAGGCCCGAGAGTCGACGGCGCGTAGTGTTCCAAGCGCGCCTCAAAGAGATGTCACAAACCATTGACGGGGCCCGTCATGGCCGATGCATGCATGGTAGCAGATAAATTCGAAACAAGAGTTACCGTGCCCCTGGGTGGGCAAGGAAGGAACAGGGTTGGGTTTTAGTCAGTAAGAGTCTTACTCATCTTCCCGCTCCACCCAGAGCGGGAGAAGTCATTGGATGATTAACAAACCCCACAAAAAAAAAAAAAAATTGTACGTTAACTTTCACACGAAACGCGAAATTTACTTTTAATTTTTACCAGACTGTCGGCACCGGCTGCCCAGCGGCCGGTACGTGTGAAAAGACACTAAGTCCCTCGTCATCTTATGTAATGGAAAGTACTCATGATAACAAAACATACTAGCCCAAATCCAACTGTCCTACCATTTCCCATCTGGGAGTTCCAGTCCCTTCATCCCGGAGCCATCATCAGACCAGCTCAGCTCGATGGTATAATTGAATTGTCACTGGACTTACATAAGTATGTCAGATTTCAGCTCTATCGGAAACTAACAAGTCGAAAAATGGTTTGTAAATTTTTAAGCGGACTTCATACAAACATTGCAAGTTACATAAAAGCTTGTAAACACTCCATACCTACCTATTGAATTATACTTAAAATAAAACGTAAATAAAAGAAGATAAAAAACTTAACAAAAACATCACATAAAACAATATCTGACGTATTTAAATTTATTAAATGACGCAAAACGTATGTTCTTACAACGACAATTGTTATTTTATGTGGCCCAAACAAAGAGCCATGAATCTACAAAAGGCACTTATTTTCACAAAGAATTGTAAATAATATACGAATACGGCTCATGTTAGAATACAATTATGACCTATTACATATTTATTATCTAATAGACCATTTACGAATTAAATATAATTAATAACCTCATCAAATACGATTATGGTAAAGAATGAGCAAATATTTTCAAGTTTTTCCTTTAAAAGCAGGCCATGTACACAAAATGGGCTACGCATGTTTTCACCTGGTTGTGTGGTATTGTGTGGTAATATTGCCCAGTGGGTAATGATTCATTATTTATCGCGTTTGTGTTCCTATGTAAACAAACACTGCGCACATATTGTTTCTACGTTGTTCGGCATACTTCTGTTAGAATTAGGTAATTACTAGGTTTGTTCTTTGTTGTAGCTTGTTACATGTTTACAGACTTAAAAGGGTTCCTCGAAACTTGTTATAAATTACCAAAGAACGCAAAATTTGAAGACAAATTTTATTATACCACTTATTAGCTACGAAGCCTTGGTGTCGTCGTAGTCTTGAAGTACCTACCTACGGCGTAGTTGCATGGTTTCTACGTCGTCTTCGTCTTATAGGGTGTAATCGCGTACCCGCTACGCCGTAGTCGCGTAAATGCTACGACGTAGCCTATACGGCATAGTCGCATGGTTTCTACGGGCCGATTTCACCATTCGCTCTATAAACTAAGTTTTAGTGAGTTAATCTTAAAAAATAGACATATGCCGTCGCGGACTTTTTTTTAGAACTTTAAAAGGAGAACAATTCTGTCATACATCATTTTTGCGTAACTTTAACCGTTTATGCAGCGCACGCAACTGAAGCTCTCAAAAGGATTTTTTTGCCCGTTTTTGCCACATATTTCATTGATGCTTCTCTCCTGTTGGTCGCAGCGTGATGTTTATATAGCCTTCCTCGATAAACTATTCAACACAAAAATAATTTTTAATTCGATCCACTAGTTTCTGAGATTAGCAAACAAACAAACAAACAAACTCTTCAGCTTTATGACAGCGGCTAAACGCGTTTAAGCGAGTTTAAAGGTCGAAACGCGACAATGGCTGTCCAAATTCAGGATCGGCGAACTGAACATGTCCCCCTGCGTCGAGGTGTGGGACAAGGGGACGTAATTGCCCCGAAATTGTTCTCTAACGCATTGGAGCATGTGTTCAAGACGCTGAACTGGGACGGACGCGGCATTAACATTAACGGCGAATACATCTCACACTTGAGATTTGCATTTTGGCTGAATCGCTGCATGATCTGCAGCAGATGTTGGACGGCCTAGTTGATTCTTCAGGACGCATTGGTCTCCGGATGAACTTGGACAAAACCCAGGTTATGTTCAACGAACACGTCACTCCGGGACCGATTGTTATCAATGGCGGTGCTCTCAAGGTTGTTCAAGAATATGTTTACCTCGGGCAAACTCTGCAGTTTGGTAAAAACAACTGAGAGGGAGGTCAACAGAAGGATCCAGCTGGGCTGGGCAGCAATTGGGAAGCTTCAACGAGTCTTCGCGTCGCGTATTACACAGAGCCTAAAGACCAAGGTCTTTCATCAGTGCGTCTTGCCTGTTATGACTTACGGAGCTGAAACGTGGACACTCACGGTACGACTGGTCCATAAATTCAAGGTGGCAGCGAGCTATGGAACGGGCTATGCTTGGAGTCTCATTGATGGATCAAATACGGAACGAGGTGATCCGGCTGAGAACCAAGGTTGTCGACATAGCTCACAGAATAAGCAAGCTGAAGTGGCAATGGGCCGGCCTTATTAGCCGTAGAAGCGATGACCGTTGGGGTAGACGTGTTCTCGAGTGGAGACCGCGAATCGGCAAACGTAAGGTAGGACGCCCTCAGGCTAGGTGAAGCGATGATATTCGCAGGGTGGCTGGTAGCAGCTGGGTGAGAGTTGCCGAGAACCGAGCCGAATGGCGTGCAATTGGAGAGGTCTATGTCCAGCAGTGAACTGCTATAGGCTGCTGATGATGATGATGATGATGAAACGTTGAAAACTGGGCGTTTAGAATTGGTGAAATCGGCCCTACAGCGTCGTCGTCGTCGTATATGGTGTAGTCACTTGCCCGCTACGCCGTAGTCGCGTAAAAGCTACGACGTAGCCACGGAGCCTCTACGGCGTAGTCGCATGGTGTCTACATCGCGCGTCGTCGTCGTGTATGGTGTAGTCGCGTGCCCGTTACGCCGTAGTCGCGTAAACGCTACGACGTAGCAACGGGGCCTCAGTCTACGGCATAGTAGAATGGTTTCACTTGTCGTCGTAGTGTATGGTGTAGTCCCGTTACGCCGTGTGCGTACGCGCAGCGGAATGTTGTTGAATTTAAAGATTTTAATTGTGCAGATATTTAGTGTATGACGTCGTATAATTGTGTATGGTAAAAAAAAATTTGTGCACGCAACCATTGTGGAGAAATTCACCAAAAACTGATTCCGCTGGGCGAACGTTGTCCTGGCGGAACTTTTTTTAATCCATAGACTTTAGAAGAAAAGAGATGTGTCCAAAAATTAGTGTGTATTTGTGTGTAATTGTGTATGTATGAATAAAACTAGTGCATGCATAAACTTCGGAGAAATTCAAGTTTCCGCTACGCGAACGTTTGGCCATTAGCTAGTTTTCATATAAAGCGCTTACATAGAGAACTGTAGATTTTTACATACGTTGTTTTGAATTTGTTTATATTTGTTTAAAAAACAGATTTAGAAAAAATCGTAGGGCTTAAAAGATAAAAATATAAACGTAAAATACGCTTATTAGGTCTTAGTTCTTAAAGTATGCACTTTGGGGTCTAGATTTTCACGTTTATACAAACCTTGTAAGTGTCTGCAACATGTTGCCAAGTATCAATGATGTTCCGTTAGTAACTAAAGAGTTATAGGACAAATTTACCATGAACAGATCACTGTTTACAAAGCAGTCAAATATCACGACGTTCTGAAGGAATTGCATGGTAATATGTATGTCAATAATTAGTGTATTCATTCAACTATTCTTATGCAAAATTTCATGTCATTAAATTCAGTAATTAAAGAAAAACAATTATAATACTGACGAAGCATCGAAAACCTACATAACCCGACCAAGTTCGGATGGCTACCAAAAAGCGGCCGTGCCATATATCTAAGAAACGTTCTTAACCTTCCAATATAGTATTTATTAATATGGTACAGTTGCGTACACAAGCGTTAGGAAAAAATAAAACAATTGCATTTCTTGAATGAAAAATATTTTTTTTAATAATAACGCCACTATCTACGATAAAAACAAATCTTCAATTAACAAGTACTTCTCTATTTAAATATCCGCGTACAAAAATATTTTTAATTACATATAATACTTAATTATGTAATCATAATAACGTTAACAAACGCTTGCAATGACAGCAATAGACTTAAATGTGTTTTAACTAAAATAGATTATGAACTAGCTTTTGCCCGCGACTTCGTTCGCGTGGATGACGAAACTTAGGGTAAGTATAATATTTCGAGCTTCAATAAAAATTAAAATCACATCACATAACTAACCTATTCAGTTGTTTAGATTTGATCAACATTAAAAAAGTGCTTATAAACTAAAACATTGGTATAAAAAAGGTATTTTCAAGAAAATATTCTTAAATGAGTAGCAAATACTGTAAATAACCTCAACATTTCTAAGTAGGTATACCTAATATTTTCTAGTTTCAATAATAAAATCACAGATTAACAATCACAGATCACATAACTAGACTATTTAGTTGTTTAGGTTTGAGAGTCTGCCTAATATAAAAATAAATCAACATTTAAAAAGTAAGTACTTATAAAATAAAACTGGCTTCTGACTATCTGTAACGACTGCCTAAGTTCTACAAATGACAGCTGGGACCTACGGCTTATCGTGCTTTCCGAGGCACGAAGGAAACTCGGTATGTTAAGATGGTCACCCATCCACAGACCAACCTTGGCAAGCGTTGCTTAACCTTGAAGATCGACCGTGCGGCTGTTATTATCTAGCCACGAGCTCTTCGTGCAACATGCCGCTTGTGTGTATGAACTCATAATTACAATCCGGTCACATTAACTTGACGCATCTCTGAAATACTCACATCCCCCCGCTTCCCCCCGCATTCCCTTAGCTCGCCCGGCAGGTGTCAGGTATGGTCAGAATCTTTGTTATCGATACGCTCGTCAATAATTTGGCTAGTTCTCTGTTGTTGTTATATTGTTTTTGGACATTATTATATCGACGCCATGCGTCAAGTTAATGTGACCGAGTTGTACTAACACACACAAAATTTCAATTCAAAAACCGATTAGGTACACAAATTAAACTCTATATCAATAGACCTAAGGTCTAATTTACAACAAAATTGCAACTAAATGAGCAAGTTCCTGTTACTCGGTTTATCCTTACCCAGGAAGGTGGTGATCTTGTTCTGGAAGTTGTTCCAGGTTGCCGAGGAGTTGACGATCTGTGAGAGGCCCACATACGTATATCATTACATGTAGGTAATAAACATAAGGTGATTATTTAATAACAATATTTCTTTTCAACATTTCGTTATAATCTGGTCGGTCGTTTAGTAGTTTAGATCTATTCAGTAGTTTGTCTTTAACCAGGAAAAACATCTACTTTGTTACGATTATATTATAATATATGTCTAGTATAATTTATTATTATAAATTTAAGTAAATATATATAGAATTAGATCAATCAGTAGATATTAACTTGGGTTTATGGTGTCTGTCCAATGTAAACATAACACAATTATTATAATTTATCTGCCTAATAAACTACCTACGTAAATGAATAAGTCTATAGCTATTAATTTATTATAAAATCTTACCTTATATCTGTTATCAGCTTCTCACTATCATTCACTCAATATTCCTACTACATAATTATGTTATGCTTCACTGTTACACTATAAAATTAATAACACACTTTGTCAATATTATTATTACAGAGAATTGGCGATGCATAGCAAAACAACAGCGCATACGCACTTTGTCCTTGACTGCACATTTATTTGTTTGTGACTGGGGATGAAACAAAATCAGGTTCAAGTTCAACAGCAAACGAATACGCGCGAAAACATATTGCCCTCTCTTTTCTTCAAGGATGACAGTACCGTTTCAAGCGGGAAGCCGCCTATCGCTCGTTGCGCGCAGCGCGTTGTCTATTTTTTCACACAAGAATATTTTTGATCAATTCATAACTACAATACTTAGACTATTTAACTAAAGGATTAAACGTACCGAACTTCGAACAAAATAATTCTGCATATTTTGGTGGGGTGCGGGGGAACACGCTCACATACTCGTACATAAGAAAAAAAAATCGATTCAAGAAGTAGTTTTTTTTAAGTTATTAGATTGTTTGATCCACTAAAGTTGCAAAGGGGAACGCTCGTGCATGCCTAGTCTATTGGTTAAATAGTGTAATAAGCTACAATATGATAAATATTTACCTAAACAGTAGTACATACTTACATGTGGTAAATATTTAATTTCCCTAAGGGGTCTATAGTTAGAATCCTGATCCGTGAAATCTTCAATAGAAATTAGCTGTATGAATTTTATTTGTCTTAAATAATATATTTAGATTATATCTCAAGTCTCAAGCGCATAGGTACTTAAATAAAGTACCTACGTAAATAGTACCTACTTTCTGTCATAGTCAAATACATTTAAAAAAGTAGGTGTACAAAACTAGATGACCTATAAATTATATCAAAACAACAATTGTGTTATCACCTATACCAATTCAATACCGGTATTATACTGTAAATTTTGGGATGTTACCTAAATATATTGCACGGCCGCTTTTTTGTAGCCATCCGAACTTGGTCGGGTTATGTAGGTTTTCGATGCTTCGTCAGTATTATAATTGTTTTTCTTTAATTACTGAATTTAATGACATGAAATTTTGCATAAGAATAGTTGAATGAATACACTAATTATTGACATACATATTACCATGCAATTCCTTCAGAACGTCGTGATATTTGACTGCTTTGTAAACAGTGATCTGTTCATGGTAAATTTGTCCTATAACTCTTTAGTTACTAACGGAACATCATTGATACTTGGCAACATGTTGCAGACACTTACAAGGTTTGTATAAACGTGAAAATCTAGACCCCAAAGTGCATACTTTAAGAACTAAGACCTAATAAGCGTATTTTACGTTTATATTTTTATCTTTTAAGTCCTACGATTTTTTCTAAATCTGTTTTTTAAACAAATATAAACAAATTCAAAACAACGTATGTAAAAATCTACAGTTCTCTATGTAAGCGCTTTATATGAAAACTAGCTAATGGCCAAACGTTCGCGTAGCGGAAACTTGAATTTCTCCGAAGTTTATGCACTAGTTTTATTCATACATACACAATTACACACAAATACACACTAATTTTTGGACACATCTCTTTTCTTCTAAAGTCTATGGATTAAAAAAAGTTCCGCCAGGACAACGTTCGCCCAGCGGAATCAGTTTTTGGTGAATTTCTCCACAATGGTTGCGTGCACAAATTTTTTTTTTACCATACACAATTATACGACGTCATACACTAAATATCTGCATAATTAAAATCTTTAAATTCAACAACATTCCGCTGTGCGTACGCACACCGTTACGCCGTAGTCGCGTAAACGCTACGACGTAGCAACGGGGCCTCTACGGCGTAGTAGCATGGTTCCTACATCGTCGTCGTAGTGTATGGTGTAGTCGCGTGCCCTCTACGCCGTAGTCGCGTAAACGCTACGACGTAGCGACGACGATGTAGAAACCATGCGACTATGCCTTAGAGGCCCCTCTACGGCATAGTCGCATGGTTTCTACATCGTCGTCGTCATATATGGTGTAGTCGCGTAAAAACTACGACGTAGCCACGGGGCGTCTACGGAGTAGGTGCATGGTTTCTACGTCGCGGTCGTCGTCGTGTATGGTGTAGTCGCGTGCCCGTTACGCCTTGTTTACATCTTATTTTTTATCCTTAAATGAATAATTTTACTAATTGTATGTGCTTTAGTCAAGCAGAAATTTTAATTTCAATATTTTAATAAAAAAAAAATTGTGAAATTAAAAGTAATTTTTACGAATTAAGTGTTACTTTGACACATATGTTTTCGTCACTACCGGCATTATTGAGTTTCATGAAAAACATGCAACATAAAATAATGAATTGTAAATTATGTGATGAATTAAAAAATCAAACAAATGTACCAGTGTACCACATTGTTTCTGTGGTCCAATACTTGGTATATTTAAAAAATAAAAAAGTTTTGAATAACCACTTGTATATTCCCTATTGTCTAAGTGCTTTTAGGACGTAGTCACATACCTGTTTCGACGTAGTTGCACAAGGAGTAGTCGCGTCGTATCTGCGACGTAGTCGCGTAGTCATAGATTATGTGCAAAATATTTCATACCCATGACGCAGACGTTATGTCTATGAATTATTTTGCACACAATCTATGACTTTTAAATAAATAGGGAGTGTTTAAGCTGACGAGGTTTCGCTTCAAGGCCCCTGTCAAACTGCCGTAGCATTACGTGGCAAGCTGGCCAAGGTTCTGAATTTGAAAGGGTCTTGTCATACGAAACTGCTATTCAATAGAATGTTAATTCAATGTTGTATCGTGGAAAAGTTATATTCAAAGAAAGCGTTATTCAAATGCGTTGTTGTTCTTTAAATCAATCGATAGTTTATTTACGTAATAAGCTATTCAATAAATAAACCACACCATTTTCCTGTATCTATCAAACAGGTTCAACAAGGTCAATTTAAACTTGAACTTATTTGTATTGAACTTTTTGGGCCATTGGATTATCGTCCTTGTGATCTATAGTGGAACTGATAGAAACTTTTTATTACAGTAGACCTCTAGGGTTTTTCTTTGTGGTTTGGAAACTTTGTGGTTGATCGTTTGTATAAATATTTAACCTCTAAAACATCTGAATTTACCTTTAACTAGTCATCATGACTTATTCATGGCTCAGTCAACGCGCGAGTGTGATCGAACCGCATTTAATCATCTCTATAGGTTAACTATGACGTACGGACACAGCACATTTCATAATCAGCGTGCAGGCAACATGCACTTTTAAGTGAACGTTTTGAAATCCCAATCGCCTTAAGGCTCAATTACACGTTCCGATTTCAAGGGACCCAATTTAGGAACAAACTAACTAGGAAGCAGGAAGCGAGCAATTTCACTATCCTAAATTGAACTCCTAAGTCGGCAGTGTTGCCAACTCTTACAAATTCGAGTCCCTAAACAGAATATCAAAAGTCGCTCTAAAGTCTCTTAAAAACTGATTCTACCAGGAGCAGACTTAAAAATAAAAAGAGCGGACTCAGATTTTTTTTCTGGGAAAGGGACTTTGTGAAATTTAATTTAATTTTAAACACAAACCAAAATACTACTACCCCATTTGTAGCGACAAAGTCTCTAAATTGGCAACACTTAGCTCTAAATCGGGGTGATGCGATTACACTATCCTAAATCGTACACAATTTAGGAAGTCAAATCGGGACGTCCCAATCTCACTAAATCGGACACTAACTGCTCTAACTGCTATTACACCTTCCTGTTTCCTAAATTGGGTCCCTTGAAATCGGAAGGTGTAATTGAGCCATTAGCGATCTGTCGTAAAACACTGTTTGCTGCCTGTCCATTAACGCAGAGCGAGGCAGCGAAGCGGAGCGAGGTAGTAATGCGGAGCGGAGTTTGGACGGTGTCTGCCCATTGATGTGGAGCTAGGCTGAGTTCACGCGACGGTTTATCCGATTCCCGTTTTTGTATGAATTTTTGAACTAGTTCGCAAATCCCTGTCTACTGAAGCGGAGTGGAGGTTTTATGCAATTCTATTGGTTAATATTGACACAGCTCCGCTCCGCTCCTCTCCTCTCCGCTTCAGTGGACAGTTAGCCTAAAAACACGCCTTTTGCGTGTCGAAGTTCTGCTCTATTTCCCACAGGCTGCCGTTACTGTGTTAGCATAATGCAGTAACAGCTGTTCTCAGTCTCAGATACAGGAGTAAATAACATTTCCCCCTTCATAGTTAATTCACGTTGTCACTAGACTGACTGGCGCGAGTACTTCTCTGTGGTCAATGCCGTGACGGGTGTTCCATTGTTTGAATCTCGTAACTATCCAACCGTTGAACACAGAACTATTCGTTGATTGAATTTGTCGTCCAAACTAGAAATGGTCAGGTGTTTCGGGTTCCTATTGCGTAACTGCCAGTGCTATTCACTGTTCCTGTATTATGAACATGTGATGTTAGAATCTCGTTGAAATAATTTATTTTCAAATAATATAACATAATCTCGTCATAGTATAACATAATCAGCCTTTTAACGTTCCTACTACTGGGGCACAGGCCTCCTCTCTGTGAGAGGGAATGGGCCGTAAACCACCACGTGCGGGTTGGTGGATGTCACATGTCTTCGAATTTTTTGGTTCTAGGACATGCCGTTTTCCTCACGATGTTTTCCTTCATCGTTTTGAGAGCAGTGGTGATGAAATAACTTTGAGAGCGTCGTCAACTTCAACGATTTTATACGTATGCTGCATCCAATTTGGTATAATCTTCTTTTCGGGCCATTGTCGTCAGTGCATTTGTCCACTAAATCACTCGTCGGTCACATTGGCCGGCTCCCTAATTTCAGCACATGACTGTCTGTACCTCATGTGACATCATGACGTGATTGCACGTCTGACTGACTGACTCCATAAAGTGGGAGTAGCAATAATCAGTGGTACCAATTTGTACGAGGGTTGTAATACGATACTGCTGAGTAATAAACGAATACTCTTTATTGATCAGTTACGAACAGATAAGCAAAATTAGTCTTCGTGGTAAATACCTACTATATTTTAATAATGCTCAATCAGAAAAACACGAAACTTTTTCATTCATTTCGTTTTGTCTGGAATGAAATCATCATCAAATCTGTGATTATACCTAATGCTCTCCACTTCATCGAGCACAGGTAGTTGAAGTGTTTGATATCGTTGTTAATCTACGATTCGATTACCTATACGTTACAAGACACGTGTTTTATTCTTAGCCGGTTGTTTGCACCACGGCTCTAAGTAATTTTCCATAATTACACGCACACTGTCTGTAATTTGTTACGTAGTGCTTGTGCGATTTGCTGGTAGTATGCGAACGCGAATCACATTACTGTTCGTTATCCGTTCCATTGCGACTGTTGCTAAGCGCACACTCATCGCCCAAGCCGCAGATCGTGACAGTTTTTTTGTCTATTCTTTGCATAACTCATTATGTAAGCAAGACATTTAATAAGTTTTTGATTGCATTATCGCATGTGGAACTAGGCTTGATAAATATATTTTTATTGTTTTTTTATTTAGCCTATACTTTCCCACTGCTGGGCAAAGGCCTCCTCCAAGTCCTTCCAGGTATTCTTTCACGAACCCCGTAGAACCAGCCCTTGCGGTAGGTGTTTACGTAACTATATTATTTTAAAATCGTGACGTTAAAAATCTGTCTGCGCGACAGCTCCCCTTCAAAGTTATCGTGCAATATCGATCGCTTGGTCGGAGCTTCGTATCTGTCTGGCTTTCTGTAGATAGTATCGATATGTAGATGTGAGGCAGTGATGCCTGTGAGACTCGCCCCACTTGGCTAGGCTCCATCGTCTCTTATAACGATAGTAATATTCTCCTGGAGACGTGGCCGTCTTAATTAGCTTTATAGATTTTAGCATCAAATAATAAGCTTTAGTGCGGATAAAAAATAATAATGTCAGGTATTTAAAATTGTAAATAATGAGTTGACTTCAAAATTGAAGCATTCCGCTCATGTTGTCAAGGTGATTTCAGTTCACTTTTTAATTACCTGCATGTTGCTTTGTTATTTAATGTGTTAATGAGCAAACGTCTTCGAAAGGATTCGCCGATTGGTACCAAATTTACTGGTATTTGAATACACCTGGCTTGTTGTCACATTGTCGCTTATGTTACGGCGTTATCTTTGCCATACAAAACCTAGTACTTGACCGATGTCGTCGTTTATCCACAAAAATATAAACAAATTAAAGTTTGTACATCTTTAGAATATAATGTGCAGAAAAAAATAATTAAATGCTGAGTTTAATCTAATGGGTAAACAGTAACACATTGCAGAATGGTGAACAGATTCGAACAGTAAATAGTCGGAATTGTTTTGGTTTTTATTTTTTAATCATTTGTTCCTTTCGGTCGTAAGGTGGGAAGAGGAGAGCCAAGTTATCAGCAGAGTTATTCACAGCCATTCAATTCCATCTCAAAATGAGTGGTTACGATTTTATAAGGCTCGTTTAGGGAGAATGCTGCATTTATCTTACGTTGCGAAATACTAGACTATTCCTTACTATACTATTAAGTCGCGTTAGTTACATCATTTATAACTCAAAAATGTCTGGACCGATTTTTATAACCTTTGATTTGTTGGTTTTGTCTCGCCCCGAAAAGCAGGCCGTTTTGCGTGGATGTGACGCATATTTTCCCCTAGCTATATTTTTTTTGTTGTGTTTCTATGTCTTTTGCGTCATGTTTACCGTAAATAAACGTATTTTCTTTCTCTCAGGATAACTATTAAAACATAGGAAAACTTCACGAAAAAAAAAATATGAAGAAAATTCATTTTCTCATACATTCTGAATGGAACGGCATTTTCGGTGATATTTCGAGAAGGGCTTCATATTCAATCTGCCAAGCTTTTCAGTCATGAAAAAAAAAAGAAGATCTTTATCGCAAACTGTGGTCTGTAAAAGTCGAACTATGATTCTGAGGCGGAACGAAGTTCGCCGGGTCATATAGTTAATAATAATTTATTTACCACCACTTTTACATTTTCTACCATAGAAATTACTTTGTAGCATTCTCCGTGAACGAACCTTACATAACTACAATCATTCCATTAGAATCCAATGGTTGTGAATAACTATGCAGGTCGAATTTGTTGCAATTAAGCTCTTCCAAACCAGCTTCTAAAGAATAAACTTAATCACTGGCCAGTCTGTATTGCATTCTAGGAATATTAAGTATTGGACTTAGTTTATCATTCCAATTAAAACAGCACAGCGATTGCGTTGTACCTACCTACCTCTGATACGAAGTGCAGTGTAAACTTAATAGCTGTATGATTAATGTTACATGTGCTTGGCTAGTACCTATTGTAGACTGATGACGAGACTAATTGTGACAAGAATAGTGACTTTAATGATTATTACTGACTTGACTCGTGTCTCTAATATTAGGACAAGGATTTGTTTGTATTGTTTTAAATTTTTGGTTTTACGGTAAATAATTGCCCTGTCTGTAACGTTTCTCTTCTTGCACATATGCGGTCCTATATCGTCAGCCTGATTTTTTTTGTCGATACGGTAAAGGAAAACATCGTGAGGAAACCGGCATGTCCTAGAACCAAAACTTCGAAGACACCATCAACCCGTGGCCGAAGTCCGTGAAATTCACCCACCCGCATTGGGCCCGCCTGGTAGTTACAACCCACACCCTTTCACAGAGAGGAGGCCTTTTTTTTTGGGGCAGGGAAATCATCCTATGACTTCTCTCGCTCTGGGTGGAGCGGGAGAGCGTGTCAGACTTTTACTGACTAAAACCCAACCCTGTTCCTTCCTTGCCTGAGTACCCAGGGGCGCGGTAACTCTGTTTCGAATTTATCCACGACCTCTAGGCAGAGACAGAGAGGAGGCCGGTGTCCCAGAAGTGTGAACATTAAAAGGCTGATTATGCATGTGTTTGTTTCTGGTCGAAAAGGTAGGTACACCTTCCTAATTTCAAGCATGAACTATCCTGTAACTTTCTACATTAACTACTGTTGACATGGGAGGTGATTGTGTTTGTGATTTGAGTTCTAAAATCGCCAGACGTCAGAGCACCAATCTAAATTGGTCCTAACATCCTTAGCCTACATTCAATATTAGTATTTTGTTGTTAGGGTCATATCATAATAACATAATTAACACAATTTCTGACGTATCATCCTGATTTGACAGTATTGCGGATTGCCACACAATAATTAAATTAAATATAATTCAATTACGCACATTTATCCGCTTTTGAATATGTTGTTGTAGAGTTTAACACTCTAATTTGTACATCGTGACTGAGATTCATGTTTTTAAGCGCTCACGATTTTATTTTCAAATAATTATTTTATGGGCTGTAACTCTAATATTGAGAGCAGACTTGAATTATTGGTTGCTACAGTTAGTTTAACGTTGAAGGGAAGAATTTCTGGGAGTTCTGCTCTCTTACGTATAATTTATGTAGTGACACCGACACCATTAGGGTCAACTCACACCGAAAGAGCGGCGAAGGGCAGCGCAGTTTCAGTGTCATATGAATTTTAGCTTTATTTGATATATGAGAAACAACTCGAGTCGCGCGGATTCCCGCGGCGCCGCGGGCATCCGCGACTCGAGTTTCTCATGCGATAATAAGTATTGTAGTAATGAAAATAAAGCTAAAATTCATATGACACTGAAACTGCGCTGCCCTTCGCCGCTCTTTCGGTGTGAGTTGACCCTTACAGCGTTGGCATCTCGACGCACGTGCAGTCGAGCAGTTGTAACGCGTTGCTAATAGCCACATAAATATTGTCACCTCCTCGTTATCCACTTACCCTGGCTGCACTCCATGCGTCTGCTAACCACCACTCGCCATGACGCCACGTGCATTCATTAACACCGGCGAAACTACGACTTCCACAAACTATTTTCGTTGGAAGACTAAGGCTAGGATACACGGATACACCCTCAATTATGTGTAATGCCGTTTAGCGTTCAAGGTGAACTATTTTGTCGTCTACCAAACGGTGCGTCATATCTTAGGAATTCCGGTCATCAAATTATAATCTCCAATATTTTTGTTTACGATGACAAGTTTATAAATTTACGTTATACTGCACTATTTTCATCTATATACATTACTATTATAATAGCGAGCTGGCGCCGGCCAACGATCGCTATTTATTACTTTTCTTTGGAAAAAAGCCAAGTGTCGGTCGACATCAGCAAACTATCGACACATGCCAAAAGAAAGTCAAAGTTCGACGGCATGCGTGCAGAATATAGTACAAGCACTTCAATTATTTAAGACTGATCGACACACCCAAACACTCCTAAATCATGACACGAAGAGCGAATAGACAATAACATTCTGGCACCTTCTGGCCTTACACAATCCACTACCATACGATTGTCGGACGAAATCTTTTAACAATTATATAATACAAACCTCATAATATTATAGCATTAGTGCAAAAGTATCACAATGATAATCAGGTCTGATATTATAAGAAATCTGATTTTGTTATGGATTTTCATTGCTCTACAAGAGTTCACAAGAGCAACAAAGAATTAATATTTCAAAAATATTTAATGTGTTACGAAAATGATATATAGGAATTAAAAATGTTTTCGTATCATATGGAGTGGCAGAAGTGGAAGAGAAAACGAGACTGTTTATTTAAAGATGCCTAAAATTGTGTGTTTATGGCCGACACCTAATTACGAAAAATGTTGGCGGTGTTGAATGATATGCAATAATCAACACAGCCGACTTAAAAATGCCAATATTAGGTAGAATAAACCGGCAAAACGTTCTGATTGACATTATGATTACGACAAATAATGATAACATGATAAATGGCATCAATATTAATAAAATAATTGTATGATTTTATACCTTCATCGGCAAAGTTCTCAGGTAAATTTTTCCACTGGACTATTATGTCAGAAAAAAATGTGGGTAGTATGTTTATAGGCTCTTACGAATTTATCCAGGCAAACACGAGCGATTTATTGTTATTACGGAAATAGGAGCATGCAAAATACGGTTGAGATACAAACTAAATATTTACATTCATATGCGTAGCGGCGGGCGCGGTGTAAATGAAGATACGCAAGTTTTCGCAATACGCTGGTCTTCAGACTTACTGAAATAGCTGAACATTACTTACTACATTAAAGCAAAAGCTTACTAACAAGCAATTTCTTTGACAAAACCGAAAGATTTCCACGATTTCAGGCCCCCTAATAAATGTCAATATGCTCAGGATTAACTATGTTATATGTTTATCAAATGAATTGCAATGTTTTGATAGTTAACAAAAGAGCTCTCGTTATCTTTATGTCTGTGATCGCACCTTCTAGAAAGCGTCACCATTTGCTATACGAGCCTCTGTTTCATGTTGATGTAGGAAATCTTTAATTACTATGTATTTTTATGGAGCTGAAACAGAAACTCTTAAAACCAATATTATTGGTTGAGAATGCTGTTATGTTAGCGGGAACATAATATGTGAATCGGTCAGAATGAAAGGGATGTAACAGTGAACGTAGGGAAGGGTGTCTTTGTGTTTATCGGGCGACGCATAGTCTGTGGGGCGAGGGCGCAAGTTAGGTACGGGGGAGCTCAGTGGCGTGGTGACGTCATCGCCTGCGTGACGCCTACACCCTACGCACCCCGGGGCCAAGGCCTAGCAGTAGCCCGACCCTCCAATACACTTGACATTGGGTGGACAAGCCATTCCAATCACGTCTAAGGTTAAGGTGGTTTTAGAAAATAACTTGACCTAAGTATTTTATTTATGTACATACTAAGGCGAAATTCGATATCAATTAGTTTAATTGCTTCTGTGAATTCCTGAACATTTATAAAAAAAAACTTGCTCTAAGCATGCCGTTATTCTAAACAGTTTTCTTGGTAATGTTAGCGATAACGTCTATTTTACAACCTTTGCGAGCAGCTTAATTATGGCTGAAATGTTTTCTACGTATTCTCCCTCGAATAAATACACCTCTCCTACTAATTAATGTAAATGCCAAAGTTTAGATGTTTGTTAGTAAATCTCGCCGTAATATCTATCAAATTAGATGAAAGTACTTTAGTAAGAATATATCTTAGGCTAGCTGAGAATCTGGGATTTTTCATCTCGGCTAGCATTGATCTATAGATTTTAGCAGCAAGCGATGACAATAAGTCCCCTAGCAATGTTGTGCGTAAAAATAAACAACATTGTTTTGTTTGGCTCAGACAATTTCCTACTGCTACGTAAGTGGTATATTATTAAGTATGCATAAAGCACTATGTAGACACAATAACTCTTTATATTTATAAAAGGTATGATAACAAAGATACTCTTAGTAATATCTTTAACCGAAGATTATCTAATGTCTAAAAATAACAACTATTGTTGTGAGAAAACTTGCCGTTTAAGTTATGTCGTCAAATAATAATTTTATTGTGGAAATTTTGACACTAATCTCAAAAATAGTAAGTGACTGATTGCCCTATTCGAAAAATCGAATATTGGTTTTCGAGAAAAAATTACAGCCATTAAACTTCGTGATAATATCTTCAGCCTGACAACGTGCAATGAATGTATTTGAAACTTGACAAGATTAATTAATGTATTGGCCGAAATTTACATAATGATCACTTTTTTTCTCGAGACAACACAAAACGTGACTTTCCGAATAGCATATTGGCACGTGTAGGAAACCGTGGTCAAAAACAAATAAGCGATCTGACTAATAGAGATGTGTGACTCGAGTGCGTAAAGTTGATTAAAAACACTCTTGGTAAAGCATTAAATTCGCATTGAAATGTTTCTATGAACACACTAGTTCCGGTAAGGCAATGACTCATTAGATAATACTTTGGTACAAGTCTATAATTATATTTTTCGTCTATGAATCACGGTGATATTCCAAAGAAAAGCTTTGATAAATACTGATACAGATAATTTAAAGTGGTAAAGGATATTTATGAGTTGGTAAATTTTTAGTCAGTTTTATGTGGCACGTCCAAATGCGTAACAGGCATTAATTGAATTTGCCATAAATTAGTTTTCCTAATTATGTTATTGGCACGAGATGATACCACGTGTATCGGCAACGTTCTCTGCAAGCTCCCGCAATGAGGAATTATGTCTAAATTGTAATTTTTTATTATTTTCGAACTAACAATACACAGATCAACAAAACAAAATGAAAATGACTGAACTGTCAAATATAAACCATTGCGTAGGTTGTGTGTTACGCAATTAGCAGCAGATGCAATAACAATAACAGTCTCCGTTATGATGTTTCTTAACTAATGGTCTTATTTGTTTTGTTTATAATAAACTAGCGACCCGCCCCAGCTTCGCTCGGGTACAAATTATACATATAAACCTTCCTCTTCAATCACTCTATCTATTAAAAAAAACCGCATCAAAATCCGTTGAGTAGTTTTAAAGATATAAGCATACATAGGGATATAGGGACAGAGAAAGCGACTTTGTTTTATACTATGTAGTGAAGTTGAATAAAACGAACAAAAAATATCCTACAATAATAACATTGCCTGAGGTTTTGTGGTCGGAAAGGGTAGTTTGATGAATAACAAGTCAAACCTAAAAGCCTTAGATTTTGAATACATTACTCATACACGTAACCTCGTATTGCGGAGAATTCGATTACATACAGCGGTGTAATCGAAGCGTCGTATGAACCGCAAAGTTGTGGAGAATTCTCTCACATAATAAAGTAACCTTATTCCCGAAATTCCTTGTTTCTCATAAGGGAGTGAGGCGTCCTCGGAACGTCTCGGCGGTCTGACCTTGAAGCTGATTTATCGGAGACGGGAATCGCACTGCGGCAATCCCGGACCAACCTTGAGACGGTGTGAAGATTCTGTAGATTTTCTTGTTGACTTAGATGTTAATCTTGAGCTTTTATGCTCACTAATTGGGAACGAACAAAATCTGATGCATTTACTCTTTGCCCTTTAATATTGTATAGAGCACAGGGTGTGGGAGGTATAATAGGGGTGTATATTGCGTGGGTATCACGGTTCAAGCGTAGGCGTTAGGTGGGCGTTGCCTGCCTCGCTTTAAATCCCTTATAAATTGTCTCGGTGCTTCGGTTACACAATAGTGTTTTTGTTGATTTTATGTAGATATCAAACTGCCTCTTGGGCCAACCGAAAATCATTAAGAAAAATATCTATTGAAGCTTAAATTTGTTTTGACATTTATTACCTGAGGCACCGTTTAGCCACATATAAACAAGATTCACCGTTTAACGAATTCCAAATATTTTTTTGCACAAAAGAACCAGGATCATGAACCACTAGAACACAACTCTTCATATTACCTCAGTCACTTACAGTTGCTACTTGCTCCTAAATTTTTAAGCATGCCACTGAACTGTATCTGCCTGTACCCAAAAGCTAGTCTTCATGCACCTGCGTCATTGTCTCTTATAAAATATTCAGAGTTTATTCGACGGCTCGCCTACCTTGCCTTCTACACGCGATGCTCGTCTAAACTTAGCCTGTAATAGCGGGACTCGTCCATTTACATGTTAAAAATATTCACTTCATCATCATGCAGCTAGTCCTTCAATATTATGAAGTCCTTGGTAAAGTGGTAAAGTGACCGATAGTGATCACGTTCTACCGTGCACAGCAAGGCTCAGGGGAGACCATTTTACTTTCTCCCCAGGGGTAGGCCCCAATAGGCGTTATACAGAGGGGGTTTAGGGGTGGCCTTTAATAGGTCACGGAGCTTCCACGTGCCGATGGTGATCACCGAGGTGGTCTGACTCCCTGGTCTTTTTTCCCCAAAAATCCAGGCGTCTTTCGCAGGTTTCGCCCCGAAAACAAGAAAAAAGGTGCTGTGGCCAACGGTCGCCAATGTACGGATGTGCGCATGTCTAACCTATATTGAAATAACCCGAAATTCCTCATTGTTGCGGAAGTCGGTAAACTTGAAGATAAATGATCGTTGATTTGACCTTGACCTTAGTTTGTGACCAGTGTCCGTGTTGGTCTCCGAACGACTTGAAGAAATACAAAACAATTTAAACTGGAAGTTTATTTGGGTAGGGACTCTTTTTGGCGTAAAATTTATTCAATGGGTCGTAATAGGGTGTGCCAACGTTTTTGTAGAGTAACCTTATGGGACTAATAAAGTATTTTGATAAAGTGAAATGTTGACAACAGCAAATTAGGCATGTTTTGTAAACTATAAATACAGTACCGCTAAATAGGATTAAGGAAGAACCGCCACACGGATACTATCACATTTCAAGTGACCCTGTACATACAATGCTTAACACTTGACCTTCGGATCAACACGTGCTACGACCGTATATAGGTACTTTAAATATTTAATTGTACCCGAACAACACGAACTTGTTTTTCATGTTTGATAACTGTTAGTATTTTCATCGGAATCTGAAGCGAAAGCGGATATCTTATTTGATAAGACAACAGCAATTGAATTTGTTGTTCTGCGACATGCTAAATAAGTTTGAAAACACAAAATATTATTTATTTACCTTTGATAACGTTGGACAACGCACTTTTATATTTGTATCTATAAATGGATACGAAAGATACGATGGTAGTGAAGTTATGTTTATCGTACTAATATTATAAATGTGAAAGTTTGTGAGTGTGTATGTTTGTTACTTCTTCACGCTCAAACGGCTGGACCGATTTGAATGAAATTTGGTATGTTATTGCCTGGATTAACATATAGGCTACCTTTTATTCCGGTCACTACCTCTCTCTTTAATCGCTTTTACTAGGGTTCTATGCGTTTTGTTTCATAATTATTAATGTATATATTTATCTATAATGTATTTATTGTATATATTATTATAAATAGTACACCTAAGACTACCTACAGTACTGTATTTCCTTTTTTCTTTAAAATCCATCCAAAGGTTGTCTTGAAAAGATCGCTTTTAGCGATAAGGCCGCCCATTGTGTCACCCTATGTAATGTTTTCCTCATATTATTATTGTAATTTATATGGTGTACATAATAAAGAGTATTCTATTCTATTCTATTCTATTCTATTCTATTCTAGGCGGATAAAACCGCGGGGCGCAGCTAGTTAAATTATAAATGTAAGCATTTTTCATGGAAGAAAAAGTGAAAGCAAATCACCTATTTGATTTTGTATCGAAGTACCAAATAAGGGTGACGGTTGTTACGAGTATTTACAATCAATGGTATAATAGTATGCTATTTACATGATATTTCAAAGTCAAATGCTGTTGCTATTCGTGGTTTCAAACCGTAGCAAAACAGGTGTGTGTTGAGGTGCCCGGTACTGCCTCCACCAGTAAACATTGAATCGTAAATATGACACTTAACAGATACAAGACCACACGAAATAGGAATAGGTTTGTCTGCTATCAAAGCATACAATTTTCAGTTCACAGACAGAATTGAAAAGAACAGGGAAACAGTTATAGAATAACCAAACTTCTAATCGGCCTTAATTTTATTGAATACTAGCGGCCCGCCACGGCTGCACAGGTACAAATGATATAAGATGTTAATAAATTAACCCACGCAACTTTAAGGAATGCTTTAGACCATCAAACTGAATAACTTTTACTATGGGACCAACTTTGAAATCACAAAAAATAAATCAGCCTACATTTTATGTTCGCATAACTCGTCAAAATGTACGGAACTGCAGAATTATTTTTCGCGATTTTGACCTACAAAAACCTTCCTTGTTTCTCGCTTTTTCTATTAGTGAAAACCGCATCAAAATCCGTTGCATGGTTTAGAAGAAGTAAGCGGAGAAAACAGACGCGGAAAGCGACTTTGTTTCATACATAAAGAAGTAGCATTTGTCTTTAGACTATGAAAGGTATAGAAAAAAACCAGAAAGATATAGACGGAACGTCATTGGACATTAAATGAAGCAGTATCTTTAAAATGTGTGAGTAACCTTGACGAACGTAACGATGACGTATCGGCTTCTCATTTTGTCTATGTGAGCTTATTTCGCGTGTACAGATACAAGCCGGCTTCTCATTCTAGTACTTCAGATTGCTGGATTTTGACACTCCGTCTATAACCTTTCATAAGTCTTTGCATTTTCCTATTAATTATTAGAAAGAAAGAAAGAAAAAATAGTTGTAAGTTTTCCAAATAAAACAAAATAAACATTGAATAAAAGGCATAGACTAATTCCATCACTAATCAATAGATCACCTACTTCCAAAACTGACACGAAATTAAAATAATTTCCATATTTCCGGGAATTTTAGATTTATTTTTGTATTCAGCTGTTTGTTTTTATTCTAAACTGATTGACACATTCTTTCCGTAGACGTTCATCGTAATTTCAATGCTTCCTGCTCAGTCTGTTTAGTCTAAGATACCCACCAATTAATATTTCAATCGGCTATCAGTTTATTTGGTTGCTCGCTGCATCAACAAGACCTTCAGCTATTTCCACTAAATTATAGCTTTGATCGGAATAACCAGTTCTATTCGAAGACCATAGCATAGAACAAACATTGGTAATAAACAGGCGATTGGAAATTAGATTTCTGATGAAGTTTATTTGTGTATTGTCGTTTGAAACTGTTGCTATGCAAGCGAACTACTTAAAATTCAATGCATATAAGACGCTCGTATTGTGTTTGACATCCAGACGATGCTATCGGAAATTACAAAAACTGTTTCGGTACATTTGATATAAGTAATTGTTTCTGTAAATTCTTAATTCTATGCTAATATTCCTTTGTTTAATAAGCTTACAAAAAATTTTTAGTTACGCCTTTTTTTAATGGAATGAGCAAAACCCAAGCTTATTATTTATTCTAAACAGTACATGGTCTTAACGTTTTGAGAACACATGCACTGTGTAAACAGCTAGGGAGTGGAATTCCCTGTCGGAGTCTGTGGTTCCTGGTAGCTACAACCTGGGAGTCTTTAAGTCAAGAGTGAATAGGTTACTTCTAGGCAAGCGTGCTCCATCTTCGACCACATCATCGCTTACCATTATAGAGATAGCGGTCAAACGCGTGCCTATAAATAGTAAAAAAAAACATGGGCTCTAGTGCGTTTAGAATTAATATTGCCATAGGTAGATCTATGACGCTGTTCAGGTCTAGGATTTTACATCAGGCACAGTTGTTTTCTCTAAAATGACGAAGTAATTTCTTCTCTGTGTTCTCTTTAGGTGAAAATACACTTGAGGAGTATTGTGACGAATGCTTTTCTTGGAAACTCTTGGACGAATGAATCAGACATTTTCACAACAAATACAATAAAATCGCAACAATGAAGAACTGCTAGAACAATAATATCAAGGATTTCGTGTCGCTGCAGACAGGCTTTTTATGTTTCTAACGCGAATCGAAGCGTACATTTCTGGGAAAGTTTAATTTCGTCTAACCACTGTTTGAGCTAAGAATGAATCGTTTGTAGCGTGTGGACATACTTTAATTAGCACTGCGGGGTGTATTTTGGAAAATTGCCAAAATGTTTGGGGGAATTCACCCGCGCTTGGATTTTTCTTAGCAGTCTTGAGAAATAGACTGCTAGCAGCCTCTGGAACGTGCTTTGTTCACCAGATGCAGCACGTTAAATATAATGATATCAAAGTAAATCCGCGTTCCAGTCGAAACTTGGTGGCTGCCATTGAAAATTATTCATTTATCAAAAAAGTTATTGGACGATTATAGCACGATTAACAGACTGCATTGATACAATACGAGTGAAATAATTTTGTAATCTGGATTATGTCTCCTATTTGGCCGTGAACAATATTGTATACAATGTATTATCGTTTATTCTTCTAATGAAATCTATTGTGTGTCGCAAAAGTGGTCGATAAACAACAATGTTTAGTTGTTAGATTTAGGTACAATTTAGTAATTCACTGGTTGGTCATTCATGACGTCACATTGATAAGGGCGCCGCTTCGTACAGCTTGCACGCGATCTATATTTTGGTGTTTCGCCGATAAGGTGAAGGTTAATTTACGTACATTTGGTATATTTGATAAAATTAATTTTCATTGTTTTAGGATTAATATAAAAGATGCTAAGTTCACAATAACACTTAGCTCAAATCCCACGACAAAGAAATTCTGCCATGTTATTGGATTTATTATATCTCAGCCCATGATTTGTAGTGGAAATTTTAACCACTTAATCCGAGTTGAATCGGCCGTTATCATTGTTATTATGGTAAAGATAATATTTATAATCTTAGCTGAGCTAATAGGTTGTATTGTGAAATATAAGCTACCTGTAGTAGGTATGTGTTAATACCAGGTGAAGGATTTACTGTTGCTCCAATATTGGTTTAGTTGCATATCAAATTTTAACTAGGTACCTACGTATCGTGTTAGTACAAACATTAATTTGATGTTAGTAAACTGAGTTTTAATCCCATTTTGAAAATATGGAGTTGAATAATTTTGTAAATAATATTTGCATACCTTACATATACTGTTTGGAAGGATATAACTCGATTGACCAATAAAATTATGTGTCATCCTTAATTTTAGTTCTGTTCTTCTTGCGCCACCTACAGGGTGTGACGAAAATGTGTAATGGAAAGTTTCTTCAAAGAGTAATAGTAAATTCCCAAAAAAAAAAAAAATTGTTATGTCCGTACAAAGCTATTTTCAGGGATGACCAATTTTTTTTTCAGAGTATACTGTGAAAAAAATGGGCAGAAGCAGAGTGTCCCAATTTTCAGTCCTCCGTTTTTTTGTATCGTCGCTTTTGTTTTATCGGTATTCAATTTATCGATAAGCTTTTTCTTTCTTATCCTAAAAGCCTGAAATGGAAGATCTAACAAAATTCAATCATTGTCAAGCCTCATAAATAACATCGTTGAGTTCGGATCGATACACTCGGACAAAGTTTTGCAAGTTACATTTGCAATATGTCACAAAAGTGTACACACAGTTGTTATCTTATCTGTTAAGTAATGTGCCCACGGTAATCTGTGCTCGAGAGAGGTACTGTGAAGCACTTGTGAACCATACGATGTTGGTGTCAGGTGCGCGACGGACGTCCTACCCGGGCGCGGGCGCTCACGGCTCCGATCTAAACTTTGCGACTACGACTAGTAACTCGCCGCGGTTCGACCAGGTAAGGCCAACACTTCCAACTTCATCACGAATACTATTGGTATACAAAACGAAGTTGTCGAATCAATATTGGATTTTGAATTTAACATGGATGATTAAATCTCGGCTGATGCAATAAAAGTTGTGATTTGTTTTCTAGTAATGTTTTGTAGAAATTGAAAAATACAGTCACCGATAAATGTAACTCACTAAATGAGCTACTTTTATTGATTTTATGAAATGCATTCAGTTTATTGTTGGTATCATTTTTCGAAATTGTAATTCGAATTAAAAAATAAACTTAATATACTAATTTATTGACAACAGCAGTGTATTTACTACTTATTTGTGAAGCAAATTAATTTATCATAATTATATTAAATCTTCTGCTTCTACCTTGGCCGTAATCCATTTAGCGCAGTTTAGGATTTATAATCCCTATTGTTCTGAAGTCGGGTGAAGTGACATTTCAGTGCGGGCTTACACAAAGGCATGCCACAAAGCCAGGGGTTGGCACGGTGACAGATAGCGCCAGGCTAATTATTGTGCCTTGACCTTTATCATATTCATTAGAGAAAGCTTTTTATCATTAAAACTGTCTATGAAAAGTGTCATTGTGTGTGTCATATTGAATGAGATGCGTAAAGTCAAGCGCTTGGGCTTGGTCGTCCTATAAAGAGCAAATTATCACACCTAGTGTAAGGATATTATCCATTACAACACTTGTGGATTTAATTGCTTTGTGTTATTTGATATGGAATTTGATGGAGATTCTTCATTTTCAGCTTCTAATCTTATTTGAAAAACTAGATATTTGGCGTACACCATGTGCAAAAGAACCTTCATCCAAGATTTCCGTAAACAGATTTCACAAATTAGCTGTTTTGATTTGCTGAAAACCAAACGTTTGTAGCTTTATTTATTCCTGAACGTTTTGATCAGGTATAACTGTTAAAATGACGTCAGAAATTCAGTAACTAATCTCAATTTGTGCGTTTAATGTTTTATACGTTATTGTTACTGACACTATATAATTGAAGGAGACGATAAATTCGCCTCGTTCCAAGTTCTTTCATTGACTGATACGCTTAAGTGGTCTTTATGCTCCACGAATTGCGTCTGAGCAGTCTGAGATATATGTAAGACAACGTCAATGTCCCATTACAGCTCTGACAATTAATGAAAACCGAAGAAATAATCTTCCTTCCTATCGCCAGGAAGGAAATCGAATCGTGCGTTATTGATTTTTCATAGTCTTTAATGTACGACTTTAGCCTCCTGTTGGGTTGTGTTTGTGAGGGGATAAAAATATCTTGTTGAGAGTAGTTCTAGACTCGATGTGTATGCGAGTGCTAATGCGTAGTTGCGTTTAGATCAAACATCTGGTATTTAAATGGTACGAATGTACCGCGATCTAGACCAGGAACTGACACAGAACCAGGCGCCGTATTATGATGTTTTAAATTACATTATTATTCTTGTACAAGAGAGAGACCTGGCTATACATAGCCGATAGCACCATCTTTCGGGCTGGAATCATGATGGGATGGGATTCATAATACGGTCCCAGACCGCGCACCTACTACGTGGTGGACCAGCATCACGAAACTCCCTATCAGAGGAAGAACTACCCAACCCGACAATCCAGGACAGATTGTCCTGCGGCGCCACAAAATTAGGATAGCCGACCCCTCATTAATTGGGAAAAAGAAGAAGAGGTCCCAGACTGCAGAAATATTATAGAGTTTTGGTGTGAAAATAAATCTGTCACGATTATTCCTGTGTAATAATATCCACAAAAATCTGACAGTTATTTTTACTCTACTGCGCTTTTACACATGCTATCCTTCGAGAAGCGGTTATTATTATTTTATTGCGTCAGTAACCGGCGCCAGATTGTAAACTCTTGCAAATTTTGGCAGTTTCATGTGGGTGCGAATAGCAGGTTTTGTATCTTCATTTACTTTTAACGTTCTGCAAAATTAGCTTCCTTAGCATCTTGAGATGTTTGTTTACAGGCAAATGTACTTTCATCACCAGGAAGACAAACTGCAATGATTTACTTAATAGATTCTAGTAAACTATTTCGACTTGCATTGTGTTAGGAAATGGAAACTACAACTTTCCTTTGGTTCTGTTCTTCATGAGAATGTATCCTGATCTGATTAAGTTTTTATGTTTTTGTTAGAAAGTTACAAAATTAACTGTAATCAGTGTTATGAACAGATGCCAGTTGTGGTGCATCTGCAACATGAAGCTGATACCTATCCTACGTTGTTGTGATGGGTTTATTTTCTAGGAAATCTTTTTATGGTTTGTGAGCAATTTAAACTCGCACGTTACTTTGCTTAATTCTCACGAGTTTATTCCCATAATATCTGGATTGTGCTAGCTCTCACATGTTTGCAATCATTTTGTAGTTTAAAATTCTGCCTTTTAATTGATTTTGCTGGTCCAGGTTCTAAAGATTATGCAGAAGTTTGGTTTTATTTGACGAATAGCAGAAAAGAAGTTTTAAAGTAGGTACCTACATAAAAAAAAACTGGCCAAGTGCGTGTTGGATTTCGCACACTAAGGGGTCCGTACCAAATATTGGTAAGTATCTGTTAGTAAAGTATACGTAATAATAAACATTAGGGAAGTTAAAAAATTATTCGTAACAAAATTTTGTGCCAGACGACGGACGGACAGACAGACAGACGAACACGTGAGTGACAACAATAGGGCTCCGTTTGGACCCTTCGGGTACGGAATCCTAACAATAGCTTATTGTAGATCACTATGTGTTGCTCGATGAATATTAATCACCTAATCGTCTGCAGTCCAATACTGGATGCGTTTTTTATTGCGTTACGTCGGCCACCGGAACAAACAGTAGCTTTTCCGTTCTCATCACTATATTGTAATGTTACAGGGGTCAAATGGGGTTCGTTTACACGGCCCCGTAGTGGTCGAACAGGTACCTCCAGACGGGCTCCTGTGGCGAGACAATGCCGTCCCCTGATGTTCCGGCTAGGTCGGGTATCCCTCGCTCCGATGTGTGCGGCTATGTTCACAGATACGGCACACATCGGCCTGCTGCGCAACATTGATTCGTGGTTCGCGCTTCGCCCGCTCGCTATCGTCTCTCAGTCACTAGTGCGCAACGCCAAGAGAAACAAGTGTTCGCGCTTCGCAGTGCTACTTTTATTTTTGCGTTAATTTTTTTTGTGCAAGTCTACGCTTCAACAAAGAAAACCTGTTTTAAATTGCTCATGTATTCTTTGGTGAACACGAAAAAGTAGAGAATCATTTCTAAACTGTGTTACATCGCTTGGCTCTCTACCTAGTTCGGTTCCTGTGTGTTGAGTAATATTCTGTGTCAGTTGTAGTGGTTTTGCTTGTGATAGAGTCGGACAATTTCATCGCGAACGTGTTCCAAATTGGGATTTCACCACGAGCGGGCTCAAGGAAGTTTATAGTCAAGTGAGTTAATGACGGAATACATGCGACTTAAACTGTCACTTGTGTTTTGACTTTCTTTTTTTTGTTGTGTTTCCATCCGCCTGATTTACAATGAGATGTATGCTGAATTAGTTATGAGGATTGAAACTGGTTTGTATATATCAGGAGATTCTGTATGATGCCCACTTTTTAGTCATAAAGGAATCTCTAATAAGAAAATGCAGAAGAATAAGTGGATGCACCGTGGTACGAGTAGCGCGTGACGACACCGTACCGCGTCGCGCCACCACCACGTCCGACGTCACAGTTCCACTACACGCTCTAGAGCGCCACTTATCTCGAATGGTGACGGTGTGCAGTAAACGAATCAATTTGTTTCATGGTTAAAATTTGACTTTTAAATTTCAATACGGTTATACATAGTGGATAAATCCACCCGCAGCAATACGATTACGATTGCAGTCGAACCAAATTTTAGTACTAATAAGAATGTAACTGCAGAAATCAATGGACGTTTGATGAGTATACAGACGCTTTACAACAGGATAGGAACCGGACGGACGTGTGTATTGATTAAAATCTGCACTTGATTTAGATGTTTCCGGTCTGTTACAGACTGAAACCGCGCTTGGGTACCATGTAAATTACTCGTATTACTTACTTGTAAAATTAAGCTAATCCATATGACCATAATGTATTTATTCAACTTTACTCCAACAAATATATTTTGCTATTTTGGTTCGTATTAGAATAACGTCTGATAAACATCTTATTAGAATTTTCAAATAGATTCTTATCATAAACAAATATTATTTTTTAAACGAAAAGTATTGTTTGCTTAAACAAAACTTCTCTGTATGTTTGGCTGGGCAAATAAGTAGAAAGCCTTTTATATCTTTTTGGATGTTTTAGAAACTTCAACTAGGAAATTTACCAATCACCTGAGGAGATCCGTCTAGTGGGCTTGTTCTGAAAACAAACACACGTCATCATTTATATAAGGCCGCGTTTCCACCAGCAAGCAAATTACATGCAAGTTGCATTACATTACATTGCGGGCTACCGGTGTGATCGATCGCCCATAGTGTAATTCAACTTGCATACAATTTGCTTACAGGTAGAAACGCGGCCTTAGGTTAAACTAGTGTTTAACATAATACAAATGATTACGTAAAAGGCGGAAGACTTTGATTAAGTAGTGTTGTTGTTGTGTTAACATCTGCTAGGTGATGGGTTGCCAAATTCAGTTCATTTAGTGACACTGTAGCATCTTAAAGTGTTACTAGTTTCATGCCTCGGTGTAGTTTGCAATAATGTTTTGGCATCATCAGTAGCTACACCATGACATAGATATTTACAGCTGTTAATATTTTTGTGGAATTCCATTCCTGCTGCTGCTCTACTTTGAAGTAGCCCCTTTAAACTACTAGCAACGTAACATATTTGAACTCAATCATTTGTTACTTTTGACTAAGCCCATTTATGTCTTATGATTTATCATTAGGAGTAGCTACTCCTAGCTGAACGGATAGATTCCCAACTGCATAAGCACATGTTGGGAGTCTATCCTTTCAGTCTTGTATAATCCCATTTCTGTTGCGGCTATGGTTTGCATTAGCCCCTTCAAACAAGCAGTATCGCAACACATTGGAACTTTATCATCTGTTACTTGTTGACTGAGCCCGTTTATGTCCAGTGTCTTATGATTTACCATTAGGAGTAGCTGCATTAGCATGTGTTGGGAGTATATCCGTTAGATTTTGTCTAACTCAATTTCTGCTGCGGCTTTAGTTTGAAGTAGCCCCATTACTCTAGCAGCATCGCAACATATTGGAACTCTATCATCTGTAACTTTTTGAGCAAGCCTGTTTATATCATATGCCTTAAGATATACCATTAGGAGTAGCTGCATTAGCACATTTGGTAATTTATCCGTTAAGTTTTCTATAATCCCATTTTTGCTGCGACTGTGGTTTGAAGTAGCCCCTTAACACTAGCAGCATCGTAACACATTGGAACTCTATTATCTGTTACTTGTTAACTTAGCCCATTTATGTCCTATGTCTTATGATTCACCATCAGGAGTAGCTGCATTAGCACATGTTGGCAGTCTATCCGTTAAGTTTTGTATAATCCCATTTCTGTTGCTGCTCTGCTTTGAAGTAGCCCCTTATCACTAGCAGCATCGCAAGACATTGGAACTCTATCATCTTGTTGACTTAGCCCATTTATGCCCTGTCTTATGATTTACCATTAGGAGTAGCTGCATTGGACATTTTGGGAGTATATCCGTTTTGTCTAGTCCCATTTCTGCTGCTGCTGTGGTTTGAAGTAGCCCTTTTACACTAGCAGCATCGTATCACAGCAACTCAATCATCTGGTAGTTTTTGACCAAGCTTATTCAGTCCTATGTGGTATGCCTTATCATTAGGAATAGCTTCATCAGAACATGTTGGGAGTCTAAACCAGTTAAGTTTTGTCTAGTTCCATTTGTGCGCCCCTGTGGTTTGAAGTAGTCTCTTTAAAGTTTACAGTAGCTGTATCAACACATATTAGGTTTCTATGATTTTGGTCTCTGCTAGCCTATTTCTGCCCCTTTTGCTTTTTATACTGCCCTGACACTCACCGCCTCTTCCTGCCACACTGTAGGTACCTAAACCTGCAATTTAAATTAAAAAAAAAAATTATTTAATAATACTTGTTCATTGGAAACAATCTTTTTTTCTAACTTTTTTCTATCATTTTTTCGTATCTAGTAGCTCATTTTTACCCTTGGTAGAGACCAACGGTAAAAAATGACTAATAAAATGGGGTTAGTAGAAATCAAATAGATGATAGATATCATTTATTTGAGTTCATTTATGACCCATGTTATGTGTAAGTACTTAGCACCTTGGCAATTGCAACATTTTGACTCTGTCATTGAAACTGGTGCTTAAGCATTATTCGAAGCTGGCATCATCATGTCTCGGGACTAGCTTATCATTCTTCAGAGTTCACCTATCACCAATTATGCCATTTATATCCACTGATGAAATAAAAACTGACCATGAACCCTGCTGAAATCTGTTTAGAAGAAAAAGAACATTAGGTACATAAGTATGTAATCAAAATTATAAATTATCTGAGCCATAATTGCCACAAGGTTGCACAATGCCGACGTTTACGTTAAAATTGTTTGCTCATCTCAGTGTGACCTGTCATTGTATGTGCTAAATATTATGTTTATTGTGAATTATTGCTACGGGTTTCTATGTTTTGATTTAGATCTTTTATAGCCGACTGGAACACCTACAATAGTTTCAGGGTTATTGTGAATTTCAGTTACGTTTCACAATATAGCAATAAGTACAATTAGGTTTATATTTTTCATAATATGTAGACAACATATATGTATAGAGTATCTGTTGTGTTGTGGCGTTGCAGACTCATTAGTACATTTTTTTTATTTTCGTACAAGGTTAATTTGTCAGTTAGAAACAAACCTGTCAAGCTTGTCAATCCAGTTGGGTATAACTGTATGAATATTAAAATGTTCTCACAGTTTGTCAGTGTATCGAATTATGTTAGGTTTATTGCATAGAATGCACACCCTGCTTCCTGTCCCTTGTGATTTATTTGTAAATCTTTTTGTATGTGCTGAAACAAACGCCGTTATGCTTTTTGACAGAGCTAGTCGAAAGTGTAAGGTCTAGCGTTGCTGTATTTAGAGCTAGGTTTGCATTGATCACATACAGTGAAAGTGTCGATGCGAGCTCGAACTGCGCCGGCGCAGCACTCGGCTCCGACGTGTGTCGTAAGGCTCCGAGCGTGCTCCGAGGGGCTCTAGAAAGCTCTTTGGAATTTTCCATTGAAACAACAGAGCCTGCTGCTTTGTTCCGCTTCGATTTTGTAACAAAGTCTACTACACTGACACTGACTATTGCATTATCGTTTCCTGCTTGTACTAAGTATGATAATTTTTATTGCACATCCCAAGTGCAATTTGATCATAAAGTTTATAAACAAGCGGAAACTGTGTCATATTTAGAATAACAAACTTTATCATATCGTACCGTTTCATGCATCGTGTTTTTATGTAGAGGATAGATATTATTATCTTAGAATGTCCGGAGCATCAATCAATCACGGTTTAGTATCTTTGAAGTAATTAAAACTGGCACGCTGGGTGCAGTTGGCGTGGCACAGTGCAGCAGGCGCGTGGTGGCCCACGTGACCTCTCGGATGCAATCGCGCTTAGCCACTCACGTCCACCAATTTACGAATAATCAGCTCTATATCTCACTTATTGTACTAATCGCGCCAGTTAATTGAGTGTGGGAGACTAAAACCATACAACATTAACGATCAAGATCAAGTACATAGGTATTACAGATGTAAACCACCGGCAGATCATTATGTAATCGTTTGTTTGTTAGTGGTACATACAGTTTTTTTGTCGCGGTAGTCAGGTCAAGCTCAAGGCACATGATATACATTTTATTCGCGTAGGCGCACATGTGGAATGACTTTTTGATGGCAAAGAAAGAAGCATCTATTTGTTTCGCGCTCTTTATGTAGTATAATTTATTGCGTAACTGAGCAAAAATTATCGATATGTGCCGAGGTCGAGTCCGCAGTTCACATAGATTTCATTCATTAGGAGGCTAGTAGCGACTCACTACTTACTATTGCGACAAATTAAAAACAAATTTCTGTGAATGAAAATGATGAGTCAGTCGTTTGGCTCGATTGGCGTGTTTTCATTCAAACCGACATCGTCCCGATCTTCGCCAACTATGACGATGATGGACGAGCCTTCTTCGTCGTCGTTTTACACCTATTCTTGAAACAAAAACTATTTAGTATATAGTTATCACGAAATGGAATACAAGGGCCACTATTAGAACTATTAAAAAACTATCACTTAAACAGATATAATAGGGTTAAAATACAAAATGAGTATAGCTCACAAGTTCCATCCATGCAAGGCACGGCCCAGGGTTCAATTATTGGCCCGACAGAATACTTACTGTATGTCAATGATATGATTAATACTATTAATTCAGGATCAGTATATCAATTTGCTGATGACACATGTATATTGGTCGCCAATAACTCCGTATATGATGCCCAAGAATCTCTACAGCATAACTTTGATCAAATGTGTAAATGGGCCCATGACGTAGGATTGGTAATAAACGCATCAAAAACAAAGATTGTCCACATACACTCATCACACAATAAATGCTCCACTAAACCTACAATTATAGCACACCAACATTCATGCCTCCACAGCTCGCCAACAACTTGCAAATGCCCGTCACTGGAGATAGTGGATAAACACACTTACATCGGCCTAATAGTTGATGACCGATTTAACTGGGGTCCGCATATAGATCACGTGTGCAACAAACTAAGGTCTATTCTAGGAAAACTTAGCTTGTTAAAATATAAATTGCCCTTTAAAACTCTCAGAATGCTATACATGGCCCTAGCGGACTCAGTCATCGGCTACGGCCTCAGTAGTTACGGAAGAACTTACCATACATATTTGACAGAAATATATAAGTTACAATTACGAATATTAAAAGTAATTGCTCCTAAACATATAAAAAAGAAATTTAAAAACAACGATGACGATCTCTTCAAGTATTGTAAGGTTATGAATGTGTTTAATAAGATGGAATTTTCCACCCTACTGGAAATAAATAGGCCTGAGCTGCTTACAGAGACAAGAAGACCTGACTTCTTGAGAACTCTATCATTTAAAGAGAAATACATTCTGCCTAAATTTAACAATGTGTATGGGACGAGGGTTGCTGCATATTTAGTACCTTACCTCCTTAACAAGCTTCCAGACGATTTGCAGAATTTATACAAAACAGGTTCGAAAAGTTGCAAGTTCAAATTTAAGCGTTTTTATAGTCATAAGGTGTTTTAGTTTTTGTCTAACAATATTCATTGAAAGTAACTCAACTAAAGTAGTATGTATTTGAGGATATAGGACTGACTCGCCAGCACACGGATAAGCCCTGAGAGGTTTGCGTGTATGGCAATACCATTGTAAAATTAGAATTAAGTGTTTTGGAAATAAAAAAAAAATAAATAAATAAATTTTATACAACAGAAATAAGTGAAAGCAAGACCTGTCTTGTTTACGATATCGTAGAGATTTCAGAAGTTTGCGAACAATGCAGTGTACTGAAAGAAACAATGCCCACAAACCTCTCATTTCATACTGAGATGTTTATTACTTCTTACTTCAGACTCGAAAAAAATATAACGATAACAAAGTAGAAGTTTGATTAACAATAATTTGCGATGTGCAGAAAATCAATTAAGCTAAAAGTGGACTGTCTGTGGGAGTACTTGAGACTGCTCATTCTAACAGAATCAATAATGCTTCATTCCGGTAATACTATTAATAACATTGAACGGATATAAATATCGAGCGACAGTCACGGATGGTCGTATTCATCAACGTGTATTGGGAATCCGACCCGTGTGTCTTCCTTCCTACACATGAATAATTTCTTTACCTTCGTGCAGAGCGCCATGTTGTGAGTTAAATGATCTCTTTATTGATGCGTCGGATAGCAACACGTTCGTAATAATCTAGATGACTGTTGGAAAAAGTCTGTGGTGCAGCACTTTGTCGCATTCCATTATCTCGTGATCACATTCAAATGTATAACTATCGTTTTTAGATCTTCGATATTCTGAATTTCTAGCAACTTATCAAGTTCAAGTGACTTTCTTTTAGTCTTAGCTTTCTTCGTAGCAATTTAATTTAAGCTATAACCGCTTTCTTCGAATTCTTCAAAGCAGAAATAATTTTGGACAAAGTTTATGGAATTTGTTGAGTAATATCTGGGATCGAAAACACTAGGTGTAGCCGCATACTGGCGCAACCTAGTGACCTAAATTTGCCAGTGCAAGTACATGGCGGCCCCTTACTTTCTAGGTTATCCCGGCTCCTTGCTGTCATCACTGCAAAATTAAATAGGTGCATCAAATTAACGAGCCTAAATGTAAAGCGTTACATTTAGGCTCGTGACAGAAAATAACTAAGATTGTACGCGAGACTTGTTACTGGATAACCGATGCAGAAGCATAACCAAGTGAAGTTCAGTTATTTAAATCGTTAGGAATACTATGTTTGAATTAAACTCGAATAAATTGGGGCCTCTGGACATAATACTGTCAACCTGCAAGGAGATATTAATGTTATAAGAATACAGAAATATACGGCTGGAAGCCCAGAATTCTTGCAGCGTTTGTTCACGTCAGGGTCGTTGTATCACATTCTTTTAAATAAGTACCCAAAATACTTAACATTTTCATAAACAAAAGGCAAATTTAACAATACACTCAACCTTGAAGAGTCTGTTATCATTGATGACTGGATCGTTCAACACCATCTATATTGGTAAAAAATTTATTCTGTTTGCTGTTTTCATACATTTTCAATGAGAATTTTTTCTTGTGTTAATATTTCAAATGTTGTCATCCTACTTGGTGAATTCGTTGAGTCCAAAATCCGTACTTCGTTTAATGCTCCATTTGATTTTATTACTGAATTATCTACCTCAAGTACCTAAGGCACCTGAAAAACTTAGTGAATTGGTTGTTGACTTCTTCCTTGTTCCTGAATTCAAGTTCTTTGGTTAACGCCATTATATTTTTAATTAAAGCATTGTCATCGTTTTTTTTTTCATGATCGGTAACCGGTAGAAGTATTTATCCAGCCTGTGAGTTAACAAGCCGTGTGATTAGATCTGTTGGACATGAGACGCGTGCTCATAACGTTCTATTCCCATTAGCGTTACGTAATAACCCGTAATAGTTACAATAACTGTTGCTCCGGTTGTCTGTGGTCTAATACTCGTGTAAATTTAACTATCTATATCGAAACAACCGCTCCTCTTCTTCTCAAAACCGGTCCCGCCCGGTTCTTGGCATACATATGACCTTATTGTCTCGCGCTTACAAACATTCGCTTTTCGTCACATTAAAAGTTCTAGCGCGCTTCAAGCATGCGTAGCGTTGACACGCAAAAAGGATCCGATACAGTATATACGCATACAATATTCCTCTTATCAAGAGTTTGAAGGTCTCGTCGATAATAATGTAGGCGTGGACAAATAATTCAAGTCTCGTACCTAAATCTGTTGCTATTTTTAGTTATTGAGCTTACAGCTTCTTATTATTGCGTAAGAAAGACTCCTTGTTACATTATTTTTGTTCAGAGTTCTGGCAAACTATCGCTGTTGTTTGGAACCATATGATTTGATGACGTGTATTTTTTTAGTTACTCTATTTCAGTATTTCCCGGAGACGTGACGTGTTGTCGTCGTAGTGGTAGGTGGTTCGTCGACGAACCTCGGACTATCGAAGAGGCGGGGCTTGCGCGTCATACAAATATACCCGAGAACAGATGCGCCGCGGTTTCGCTTCTAATTTGGTGACGCCGCGGGCGGCCGCGCTGGCAAGCTCCTGTCGCGCTACGCAATCTCGACGACGCGACATCGACTATCGAAAGAAGTCACTCTACCCGTGCGTCACAATAAACACTCATCGATGAAATAAACAAAGAATATGGTAAACACGTCAATGTTTACATTGAACATGAACCAGAAAGAACACGCGTGCTCAAGAGCAGTGCTCAAGAGCAGATGTTATGTAGCTGGTATTTTGGAGGCAACAGACGTAATAAACGCATTTATAACTGAGGTATCTGGAGGTCAAACGCCGCTGCGCACATGGTTGAAATCTCTGGATAGCTTTGTCGTGCCCTTTACACACAAAACGTGCCAGCCACGAGTAAGAGGATAACATAAAAGATAATAAGCTGTCGGGCTGGCCAGGCGGTTTGCCGACAAGTTTAATTGCTAGTCGTCGCTGTTTAAAAAGTATTCGAAGGCCCCGCTCTACCGTTCTAACATTTATTGGAACCAGTCGCGGCCACTTCCATCTCGTACTGCCACAAACGGCTTCTTGTTCCTTTGTCTCCCTGTCAATGAACGAAACAATCGTTTTGAACTCTACATGAACTCTCCTCTATCAATACACTTGGTTTTATAAATAACTTGGAGGTCTTATTGATCTTAAAATTTTATCCACGGCTCTTATTGCAAAGTAAGCGGTGTTTGAGCGAAACATCAGTGAGGGTTTCGTAGCTAGCAACTATTGAGGTCAGTTAAATTAAGATGTTTGCAGTGGTGTGGTCACGAACGAACTGTGTGCATGAAGGTTTTAAGTTCTATAAAGACGGATAAAAGGCTGGGATTTAAATAAAATAAAATTGATGTACTTGGTGTCCTACTTGAATTTTCTCATTAGATGCTTTCAGTTTTATCACAAATATCAAAGCACAGATAAATAGAAGCATTGTTTGGTGTAGCATTAATTTTATTTAAAATTTACTGTTTCATCAGATCTACACAAGGAACAGTCGATTATTCAATATTTGATTAACATATTGGCTGAATATGTCCATTCTAGTCTGGACGTAACAAGCACAGTGTCGCAATTTTTGGTTGATTTTATGGAAAGGTTTCATGTTATGTAATTAATTAGGAAATCATTACAATTGCATCAACATTCATAAGTTGCTTCGATCGAACTAGACGTTATTTCTATGACTGCGTTTTTTTATTATAAAAGGAAACATGTTTTATTTCAAATGTACAGTTATGTAAAGTGTCGCAATATTTATAAGGCAGTAATGGTCCAGAGCAACTCTTTTGTTCGGTATTTCCCCACGTTCGTAATATGTGGTCAATAAATGACTACATTTTAGATTATTTGCGTAGAAACCATTGAGTGATAGCGACACTTGAATGCCATATTTAAACAATCTAATACATTAGTTACTTACCCCACATTCCGAGCACTCATGAGTGCTCGGAACGTGGGGTAAGTTAAAGACATGCTAGGTTAAAGTTACCTGGTAGACGTCATTTATTTCTAGCTTATCTAGAATTCATTGATTTATTTGATTAATTACGTTAGCCCGAACATAAGGTAATTTTCGTCTATACCATATATTTAGTTACTTTTTTGTATGTATTGTGGTTAAGGTTTTTCCGCTGCGGAGGGGAATGCCCCACATCGCTTCAAGTTTCGATACACTTTACTTGCCAAGTTAAGTGCATTACCGCACTAGATTTAATATCAAAAAAACCTATGCCGTCGTTTTTTCGGTCGCTGGTATGTTGGTCACGTAGTCTTCCTTGCTTTTACCCACGTACGTATAGTAGTTGGTACAATCTCACGTTATGGTAATCGTTACTTGCGTCAGCTGAGAAGCTAGCTGCTTTTGCCTGTCTTTGCATTTGGCTCTGTTCAAGATAGCAGCTTTGTCGTTCGTATTGTTAGTTAAAAAGCGATGTTTGTTGTCCAGGTGGACAGCGGCGGCGGTGGCTCGGCCGAAGTGATGGTGTACTCTCTCGGCTGGGGCATGGGGGAGCCGGAGCGGCGCGGCGCGGACCGCAAGCGCGGCCAGCCGGCGGCTGTCAGCGTCGTGCACTCGCCGCTCTCGCCCGACGACGGACATGAGGTGGATGTCCTGCCCCTACACAATCAGGTACACATACACACTTCTTATGATGAACACTCTCTCTCGGCAGCGACAATTAGATCCGGAGAAGCAAGTCGCGGAGCAAGCAAGGTATTGTTTTATGTTGCTAAGCATACGTTGGGCGTCAACAAAAAGGAAGGTGTTAATGTTGATTGTCTGCGGAAATCCGAGTAACTTAGCACAATAAAGGACCTCCGTACTGCTACGCCGTAGCCGCGTAGCGCTACGAAATTGATGCTGCAAAGTTATAAAAAATAATAATAGGAATGTCGAATGTGCACTGCTTTGCACTACTTAGATAGAATGTTCTCTTCCAAATTCATTGTAGCAGTACGCAACGACATCGTAGGAATCGTCAAACTAAGAAAACCCATCTTAAACTTTAGAAGTTCTTTGAAATAAGTAATTTCACGTCGCTCGAGCCTTCTCAGTAACTCGGATATAATTAATGAATTATATTAATAACTAGCACTTCGCCTGCGACTACGTCCGCGTGGGTATCAAAATTCCTATGACACACAAATAATGTAGCTTTCTATTGGTAAAAGAATTTTCAAAATCGGTTCAGTAGATCCAAAGATTACCCCCTACAACCTCACAAACTTGACCTCTTTATAATATTAGTATAGATGATAAACTACTGTTAACTGTCAAAGAGTTGACGATTATGATTGATGTCCCTCTTGCTAAAAGTTCTAGTGTGTAGAAAACAATTTTTCAATTCATTATTTATCCACGGATATCTACAATTTAATCAGATTATTAGCAAGCAGCATTATCTGCGTCATAATAATAGTTTGTGTTAAGATAAAGCTCGAAATAGACGGGACCACACACCTAAAATATTCATTAAACAATGTTATCTGAATAATTAATTATTGACTCGAAACTTTGTACTTGGGCTAAGTCTGAACCACACAAACTTCATTTAAGATCAGTTATATTTAACGTTTGCTCGCAAGCACAGTTCAAGTGCGGTTATAAATATAATATTTAGCCTTAAACCTATAAATAGAAGCTTTAGCACTTTCAAGTAATTGTGTACGTATCGAGAGATTTGAAGGGAATATTATCAACTATAATCGAGTACTTATTGTTGCCGAAAGCCAACTGAATTTTGAACTTGTTACCAAGCCCGTTCTCGAGGAGTTACTTTAACTTTAGTTGTGGAGTGATATTAATAGTTTCCTCATTTTCCCAATTTATTTGGGGTCGGCGCAACATTTCTTTATCTTCCGTCGTCATCTCTGTATTAGTCACCCCCTTTTTACCCAGTGACATTAATAGTTTAATAATAGTAATTTAAGTGTCGTGGAGTATCGGGTCCATAATCCCCAAAAAGGTATCGTAAACAAATACTTCGATTGCGATAACGGTAGTAACAAGTCTCAGAGCATTTGGAAGACGAGTTTTATTTCTAAGAATAAAGTCTCGAGTAGAGAACTTCAGCATACGAAAGTGCGGTCGTTTCTGGAGTAGTTAGGTGATACATCATTAGTAGTGACTTGTGATCAGTATATTATGGTGTGAAGTGCAGTGTGCGGTGTCCGGAACGTGGCGGAACGGTATCTGCAACGAGTATTCATTACTCACGTGTCTATGGCGACAGGCTGCCTGCCGAGTGCCGAGCACTCACTGCTCTACCATTGTCTTTGCATTTATGGCCTGCTTACATTAGTTTTGCATACAATTTAAGATGCATATATTTGGACTGACCGCGCAACTTATCTGCGTTCTAAACTCACGTCGGGTTAGGTTTCAGTCTTTTTTACCTTGTTGCTTTATGCAAATCAGAATATGCATGATGCAACGACCTGATGACCGCTAATATGTTTGTGGTCTGCTTGTAATCGTCTAGACAGGTATCACGTAAATGCACACGAATTAAATGTTACGGGGCGGCCCGGGCGACAGGGTGTCGCACCGCGCCCAGGTGCTGCGCGAGCCCGCCGGGTCAATGGCATCACCCGCCATACTTTTTACACTATTTCTCACTCGCAAGTAATTCGATCGAATGCATACTGGTACAGAATGCAACGCGCCTCGCGTGTTGAACTGAATTACACCCTACGTGAGAACAACGGTTTGCCATTTTGCGTCCATGTTTTTGTGCGCTATTTTGTGAATAAAACATTTCATGGTACAAAAAAATACCCAAATTGAATCGTTATCAGATAAAAACACATTCAACTCTGGTGACGGTGACATGTACGTAAATACATCGATCTAATGACTCACACAATGTACATACACAAGGTTGTCAATGTTTAGGTGACAGAGCAGCGTATCGGTAATGAATTGATAAATGAAACAGTTTAACTACTTTGTTATATTTTACTTTTAAAACCATACAATTGTACGTCAATAAGATAAGTAAAATACACATTGTAAAGTAAAACGATAGTTATATTTTAAGGTAGATGCACATAAACAATTTTTAGGTAAAGCAGACTCAGACTTGATATACTTTTAGCGTTTACCATGGTCATGATGATCATGAAGATAACTCTGGAATAGTGTGGCTGTGTAGATTTAATAACACCCGTAAAAACGAAGGGTTGCCATGATAACGATGTGCGTAAGAACTTCATGCAGTTTTCATAATTGTCATTGTTTGTGTGCAGGTGGGGGGCCACACCAGACTGCTGGTGTTAAACGACAGTACAGTCATCAAGCCACTCAATATTCGCGAGTTGCATTTCTACCAGAACATTCCTGAAGACATCCAGAACTTCGTACCCAGATACAAAGGTGAGCATCAGACTCCTTTGGCGCCTGAAAACCGATTCAATATGGCCGCCCAGTACGCTTTTACGATTCGCTGAATGCATCATGTTCATTCATTGCATCTTACATTATTTTCTTGAATTATAATGATATTATCCGTTTTTTGTTGTTTACATATCAAATTGTGTTGTTTAATGTGTTTGCATTGAAAGCACCAAGGAAGTTATTGATTTTATTGATATAATAAAACGATTAAATGTAACTGTTATCTGTTTTCCACAGCCTTGTGAGTATCGTGTTTACGACACATGGGAGGTATCGAAGTAGCGGTTATTATAGGCATCGAAAGTTTCAAAACGTTACAGTACGTGTTTGGCGTTGTTTTTGATCAATTTCTTTGTATAGTATTTTTTTTTATCTCTTGCGTCATTTGGTACCTACTTGAGATTATCTAATGTAATCGTAATTCGATTCATAAAGCTGTGAAATACGTGTTTATGAGATAGACAACAAAATATTGACTTTCCTTATTGCTTGATGATCGTAACCATCATTTTCCAAGTGAGTTATGAGTATGGGAGAGAAGCATGTATGTCGAATAAAGCAAACCCGCCGATCGCAATGTTATTAATATTACAATTGAAGTATCCACAGTATCCTTACCTTTGTTACAATTTCCATGGCATATAGCTATTATTGATATTTACTTTAATTGCTAATGTGTCTTAATATAACTATACCCATGCAAACTAAAGCAGGCTCTTAGGTAAGTATTACTTATAAACAAAGAGGTGATAATTTTGTTATAGTTTTCGAAGAATGATTTACTGTGTACCATTATGATAATATGTGCTTATTTTTATGATATTGTGGATAACTAGTAATAAAAAAGAGTACTAAAAATTCAACAAAGTACTTATAGTATTGAATACCAGGTCACGAATGTAATAATGACAATACACAGCTGTTACTTGACTTACTATAAATATAAACTATGCCGGCGGTGCACGATATGGCAATACTATTGTATTATATTTTGACCAACATTGTTGAAACGTAACTAAGTAACACTAGCTCGTTTTAAACACACATTGTTCATATTGTGCATCCAATACCTTTGAACTTTTACTTATGTTACTGTTATTTTAAATTTAATATTTAACAATCCCCTGTAGTTAAATGTGAAGAGACTGTAAAATTGAAATAGTTTTTCTGTATTCAGTTTTGTTTTATTTTATTTTGCTATGTAGTGAAACGTCTGGTCAACCTTGAATTGGCCTTAGTGTACGTAATATTGAGCGTTATTTACATTTTGTACAATTAAATTGTCTGATTGGTTTGTGTTGTATTTGTTGATTGCACTAGTAGACATGAGACGTGGTAACAACAAGTAAAAGTTCAACGTATCGTGAACGCCCTGAAGTAGGGCGGTAGGGCCGGTGTACATGAGGTCGATGGACACGCTTGTGGCGGCGGGTTTGAGTGGGTGCGCGAGCGGGCGCGGGAGCGAGAGCGGGCGGGCCTGGGGTCAGGAACACAATATTAGTTTCCTTGTTGTCGCAAGGGCTGCGGCGCTGCGGCGGGCGGAGCGACGCCGGCGGCGCACCACACAACCGCCCCTAATAGCGCCCTAGCGGTAATTTTACATTTTGGGTTTGTAAACCTTTACTTAAAAACTACACCCACATCATACTTATACATACACGCATACACACATACATGCATTGTCTACTTACAACAATTTAAATTGTTTGATCACATACACGTTTACCTACTCAGTTACACGTTACACGAGACACGATACAAAAGATATACAAACCCTGTTAAAAACAAAGTAACTTTAATATCACTTCCTCATCAAATAACGCTGCCAACTTGCACTAGTAAGTTAATATTGAATTTACGAACGTAGATAGTGGATCAAGTAACTCATTTAATGTCCCAAAGACGAACCAGTGCCACACTGGCCAGCTCCGGGTCGGAACCCGACTGGGCATGTTCTGAGTTTTCAAATCTCCTATCTTTGCACAAACTTCATCCATTTACTATAATTATGACAGTGAATAGTATGATCTTTTTGATTTTTAGTTAACGACCCTTGTTTTTCAATATTCCATTGGAAACAGATTAATAATGTTCGTTGAGATAAATGTTGATAATAGTTGTGGTGTGTGCGTGTGTGCTAGCGGACACTAGTATTGATGGCGAGGCTGTTTGTTTCAGGCGTGATGCAGGCGTCTAACTCTGGAGGGCCCAAATTGGACAAGCGGTACTCTCCATGTTTCCGCGACGAGAACGGGCGCAAGGCGTCGCTGGGCGGCAAGCGCAAGCGCGACGACGTGTTCAAGTGCGTATCCGCGCGATCGCGGCGACCGACCTCCTCGACACTTGTCATGTGTCCTTTATCATATTTCAGAAGCTTTGACGTACGACGACGCCGGCCCGCCGCCGACGTCGCCATTAATTCATTCGATCGCATACTTACATGACTATCCCACTAACGCGTGAGCGATGCACGACCTCTCACTCTGCGAGCCTCCGATGACTTGCCGTGGAGTCGTGGTAATGATATCTATAATTTGATTGAAATGTAACAATATAACAGATAACAATAAGTCTGTGTTTCATTAGCTCCTACTCTGTCTGTCAATCGAAGCTTGTGTTCCCGTGACGGAATAATACAACTTCACTTTTCTAATTACAGATTCAAGGTTCACCGAAATGGCAACGCAAGCGAGGTGCTTAAAAGCATCGCGCACATGGACAATTCAAACAAGCAGTGTAAGTTCAATCTGTTATAGCAATCTGTCCTTGTCGATCCAAATATGAATTATCTAATATACTAACCGTTAGTTTTGGACGATGCAGATTTCCTGATGATGGAGAACATTACGTCCTCGTACCGGCGGCCGTGCGTGCTGGACCTGAAGATGGGCACGCGGCAGCACGGCGACGACGCGTCGGCCGAGAAGCGCAGCAAGCAGATCGCCAAGTGTGCCGCCTCCACCTCCGCCACGCTGGGCGTGCGACTGTGCGGCATGCAGGTGCGCTGAGCGGCACATCATTCATCGCGTTCATCCGACGGCTCATACTCATTTCATTCATTTAATATATTTTCCAAATACATTAGCTGTAAAAAGACATTAATACCAAGCCGTCAGTCAATTTTGGGTACACATTATTGTGCACTACACACAGCAGAAGTTCATAGCAAAAATCAAACTAATTTCCAGCAATCTGTTGGCCTTATGTAACTTAGTCAATCGTATAGATTGCGTAGATAACGGCTTGGTGATCGATGTATTTACATCGTGTATAGTTAGCGTGTTCGTGTACTAAAAGAGACGTTTGTACGTGCAGGTGTACGTGCGGGAGACGGGCGCGTGCGTGCGGCGCGACAAGTACTGGGGCCGCGCGCTGTCGGAGAGCGGCCTGCGCGAGGCGCTGCGCGACTTCTTCGCGGCCGGCGCCGGCCTGCGTGCGCGCGTCGTGCGCCACGTGCTGCGCGACCTGGACGCGCTGCGCCGCGCCATCGCCAAGCAGACCAGCTATAGGTTCTACTCCTGGTTAGTGGCCATTCGTGTTAAGCTGATACTTCATACGACATAAATTTGAAACTAACTCTCAAAACTAACTCATGTTATGTTTGCGATCGCAGCTCCCTACTGATAGTGTACGAGGGTGACGTGTCCACCGAGCTGGGCGAGGAGGCGAGCGGCGTGGCGAGCGAGTATGACGCCGACGCGTCCAGCAGCTCCGCAGAGCTGGCGCCCACGCCCGGCCACTTCGACATGTCCACGCTGCACGACGAGATCTCCACGTCGGAGGCACACGAAGAGCGCTCGGAGCGCGCGGGACGCTCGCCCTTCCGGCCGCACTGCGAGGAGACCATGGGCGGCTACGAGGACGGCGAGCTGGCGGGCCACTCGCCGCGCCGCCTGCCGCCCAGCCCCGACTCGGCCGACAGCTGGATGGCGTACTCGTCCACCAGCAGCGAGTCGTGGCGCGGCGACGGCGAGAGCGACGCGGCGGCGGCCGAGGCGCGCGGCAAGCGAGCGCGCACGTGGCCGCGCCCGCCGCCCGGGGCGCCCGCGCCGCCCGGGCCGCCTGGGGAGCGTGTGGACATCCGCATGATCGACTTCGCGCACACGGCCTTCGCGGGCGCCGACGCCGAGTCGCCGCTGGCCACCAACACGCCGCACCACGGGCCCGACTGCGGCTTCCTCACCGGCATCGACAGCCTCAAGCGCCTGCTGACGGAGATCCTGCCGCCGCAGCCCTACAGTTAATGAGGCGCCGGCCGGGCCGCGGGGCCTCTCCCTAGAAAAAACGTTAAAAATAACCCTTTCGGACGAAATTCTGAGAGAGCTGTGATCGCGTCGGACGCTGTGACGGCGGAGCGGCGTCCTCGCGCGCGCTCCGCAGTGGAAATCTTTCGGAAGTACGTTTTAGTTCGCCGATGGTGAGTTTCAATGTTGTTGAAATGTATATTATATTTTAATGTAAAAAACTATTTTCCTCAAAAATTTACCGTTCGACTGATGTAACTTTAAAAGTAGACAAATTACTAACAGGTCGCTGTGTATTTACATAAAAAGGATAAAGGTACGCAGGGTATTTTCCATTTGTACGTTTCGTGGCTGTCAATGCGCGAATTTATGTAACGATTTCTTTTTATGTAATTGCATAGTGATATCGCACTTAGTGAATGTTGGCGGTACAAACTATGTTAATTTAATGTTTAAAACTATTATAATTTGATGTGGGACCCAGTAGGTATTCTTAAAACATGTATTTATAAGTATTACTGTTAAGTTATTCCAGATTGATTGACGTGCTTCGAGTTGTTCTCTTAGCTTAATGATTGATTTCTTATGAGTGCTTAATCAATGTGATTACCTTCAATTTGACATTAGACATTCCCTGCCACAGTGCCACTGCTGATGAGCGTGTTTCCATGTTGTAACAGTAACCTTACATGAAAGTGCGTGTCTGTCTCTACACTATAACTTTGTATTTTTCATTTGAAGCTCACATTAAATTTGATGTTAACATGTAATGATATATTCCGTGCTGGTTCAGGTACCGGTTTGAATTATTCAGCCCAGTCAGTGAAGCCAAAGTAATATAATAATACTTATTCTTAGACCAGAAAATGGTTTCCGTAGTAGAAATATAAATTGATTAATTGGTGTTTAGAATCTAAATAGTCCGTTAGGTGTTGATTCAGCGATGTGTTATTTAAATCATTTTATTGGATGTGTGACTTATGTTTTTTATATTCTAGATATACTTATTTGAAATGTAACAACTGAAACGTGTCCTTGCACATGTCACGTACATTTGGCGCACATCTTTGGACAACAGCAACGATATTTAGCCTAACAGTATTATGTAGTAGCTGCCAGTGTTAGTGAAGCACGACCATATGGATCGGCTGCGGTTTACGAGAGTAACGAGGCGACTGTTTGTGGATGTGATCTGCATGTGGAAATGTGAAATAGGTGCCAGTGCGTAACCACGATGCCGGAGGTTGTAAATGAATCTAGAAATTAGTCTCCAGTGTAATGTTGTGATGAGTATTCAAAGTGGGTCAGTGTAATCGGCTACATTCGCGCACGGGCGATGCGTGTGTGCTAGGCCACACCAGCGTTAGCCAACATTCCTTCGTGCTGCATTCGTCATTGTTTGTCCTTTTATTTTTTTTTTATTAGTGGGATAAATTTTTGAAAAGTACCTGGTTTAATTAGGATGCTAGGTTGTATTGCAAATTATCATTTATGTCTGTTATTTTAAATAACTGTATGACACTATTTTGTTAAATAAATTTTAGGTATTACTTGTTTGTTTCATTTTAAATGATAAACCAAACGTTCATAATATCAACGCCGTATTTTCCACGTTTGGTTCAGTCCTAGCCTCGACAACACCCAAAAATGAACTGGTAACAAAACAGGCAGAAAATGCTTTAGAGCGTTTGTGCACTCAGTCGAATTCGATTTGATCTGATTATAAATAAATAACGTAAAAGTACGAATGTAATATCATTGAGTGCACAAACGCCCTTAGATATAAAACCGGACACGAAGGGTTCCGTACCACAATCTGAAAAAATAAACACATTTCTGGCTGTATCTCATGATCCGTAATAGGTAGGACAGTTAAAATGTTCACTAGAATATTTACAACAATAAATAATAAAATAAAATTAATGGGATTTCACCAATTAAGGGGGAAGCCCCCGAGCACATTCGGCGTCCAACTCTCCAGCAAGCAACACCTCTACAAGACTCAAGAATAAAACTGGAGCTACTCGGGAACAAGAAGTTTCAGTCAGTACGTAGAGTCAACGTTACGTCATCAATATAATATACAAAAAGCGGGAGTAAGGACTGTGTCGAGAACTATCGCCCAATCTCTGTGCTTACGGCTCTGTCTAAATTACTTGAAAAGCTTATTAACAAACGCCTGATGAAATATCTGATTAAAGAAAATATTCTCTCAGGCTCACAATTTGGTTTTCAGCCCAATAAATCTACAGAGGATGCAGTTGTTCAGCTCACCAATCACCTGTCAGGTAGTTTGGACCGAGGCCTGCCAATGCATAGGTATCTTTTTAGATATGGCGAGGGCTTTCGACACAGTCTCTACGCGTCTGCTTCTAAAGAAGTTGGAAATGATAGGTATACGTGGATTACCTCTCCAACTTTTTCAAGATTTCCTAACAAATAGAACTCAAACTACAAAAATTAACAATCACATCAGCAGTCCACTTCCTATAACATGCGGTGTGCCCCAGGGCTCTGTCCTTGGCCCGAGTCTCTTCCTTATTTATGTAAACGAACTCTGCAATTATAATCCAACACACGGAAATATCTTTTCCTACGCTGATGATACAGCACTTTTATTTCAAGGAGAGACTTGGGCTGAAACTAGCTCTTTTGCTGAAAAGGGCCTCCACCAAATATCGAAATGGCTAAACTTAAACCTTTTAACCCTTAATGTCAATAAATCCAAGTATATTACTTTCTCAATAAATAAATCCACACAACCTACTTCCAGTTTCTCCCTTAAAGTTCACTCATGTAGCAATGATAACTCAATGACCTGTTCTTGTCCTCCACTTACTAGAACCAACAATATAAGGTACCTTGGCGTTCACCTTGATGATACTCTATCCTGGAATGCTCACCTGGACCTCTTATCAGCTAGAGTACGCAAGACGATTTGGATATTTAAAAAACTCCGAAACGTAGTCAAACCACCCCTGCTAAAAATTGTTTACTACTCTCTGGTTCAGTCGATCATTCAGTATTTCATACCGGCTTGGGGTGGGGCGTGTAGGACGAAAATAATACTTGTTGAAAGAGCACAAAGATCGTTGCTAAAGGTAATGTTACGTAAACCCTTCCGACATCCAACTCACACACTATACAAAGAATCTCAAATTCTGACGGTAAGACAGTTATTTGTCCTGCACGCTGCGCTCCGCAAACAAAGAGTTAAAGTACGATCCAGGGTTCAATTACTCTTCGCGTAGAAGAAACAGGGTCTGTGATTCCGTCACGCATCGCACAGCCTTCTTTAAGAGACAACTGCCTTTCCTAGCGCCTTACCTGTACAACAAAATTAATTACCTTTTAAATATATATCCTAAAATATTTAAAGCATGTAAAGGGATGATCAAGACTTACCTATTAAAATTAAATTACACTGATACTGAATCTCTCTTAACTATAGTGAAGTAAGCTCTGTATAACAAAAACGCTCATACACGCACTTTCATACTCTCACGTACACATACACAGATACATGCACCCCCCACACACACACACACTCACACACACACACACACACACAAACTCACACACACACATACACACACACATTCATACTTATTCTCACAAATACAATCCCTGTCCACCCCATGTTTCTGTGCTTATCCAGTAGTCCAAATCCTTTTCCGTAGGCGAGTGACCTGGAGTCCTGAAATACAGGGTCTCCCTAGTTTAGGCTCCAGTCCACCCTTGAATTGTCAACATACTGTGTAATTGTTCCTATATTTGTGGTGGAAAATAAACGAATTTTTATTTTTTATTATTTATACAGTCCACTAAGGGGGTTATAGCGGCAACAGAAATACAAATTCTGTGAAAATTTCAATTGTCTACCTATTATGGATCAAGAGATACACACGTTTGCTGGGTCAGCTAGTAGGTAATCTTATAAATTAATAATTATGCGTGAAGTGAATTCTGGCAATGTTTTCATTCTCGATGAATTCAGTTAAATCGATGTTTAAACAATAAAAAGTGTTCAGCATTATACAAAAGAAGATTTTTTTAGTTTTTCAATTAAAAAAGTTTAAAATGTAAAATCCTAATAACGAGTGTGACCTCCCTCTTGCCTAAATCACAGATTGCATCCTTCTAGGTATGCTTTCCACGATATTTTTAATGTCTTGTGGGATACATTCCCATTCTTCAGCAATCACTTTTTTGCGCTCCCTGTTGTTTTGTGGAGCATGTTGCACTGCAGAGTTGCAATTGGATTGAGGTGGGAACTTCGAGCAGGCCAATCTAAACGACGGATCTCAACTTCTTGTATATACGCTTCCACGTCGCCAGAACGGTGAGCGCATTGTCGTCCAAAAAAATGGAATCTTCTCCAAGAGCAGTTAATGCGAGTTCTGCATGTAGAATAAGGACTTCCGTTTTGTACAGGTGTGCATTTAATGTTCCATTTTCTATGAAAACTAACTCCGTACGCTCCGTAGAATTAAAAACATATTGGAGATTCTCCGTACAAATGTATTCCCCTTCTTTCTTCCTGAATAATACCTTTAGAGCAATCATTTTTTTTATCATAAAGTCAAGGTCTGCTGTAGACACGTCCCTGTCATTTCCTTTTTTTTCAGCAACTAATAAGTAAAAAAAATATGACTCAAAAAAATACAAAAAGTGGCCCATTTTTACCGCCGTGATTAGAGTAGGTATACTACCAGACAAATTCGATAAGTATTTAATATAATATAAAACATTTAATAGGAAATAACACATACTCTTTCTTAAAAATTGTGTGGCAAAAATAATTGAATTAACTCAGTTTTCGAGAGAAAAAAACTTTTTAACAAATAAATTAACCGACGAAAAATAACTAAAAAGCAAAAAATAAATGAACCTTTTAAGTCTTGCGTAATGAGCTTATTTACCTACACAAAATATCAAATTTTATATAAACTAATTTTGAGTCGGCGCCAAACAACAATCTGATTATTAAATATCTAAATTTTATAAGTACTTACAAATGAAGAAGGCTGTAAGTAGGTAATTAATCATTTTATTAATTGGCGCCGACTCAAAATTAGTTTATATAAAATTTGATATTTAAAGCTTTAAAGACTTAAAAGCAAAAAATAAATAAACCTAGGTTTATTTATTTTTTGCTTTTTAGTTCTTTTTGTCGGTTATTTTTTTTGTTTTAAAGTTTTTTATTTTATGATTTTTTGTGGCTCGCATCATCTTTTAACACTCTGAGGCTAATTTTTAATTCTTCATCATTCCTCTTGCCACTGAGCTGATGATATAACAATCCTTCCATGAAGTTCCCAGGATATTGACCAGTTGAGGTTACCGGCGCCTTCAATATTGTAAAGACGTCTTTTCTTCAAAGCATATTAAGTGGTATTTGTCACTAAAACCAGTTTTTATATCTAACTTCTATTGTTTAGGAAAGGTATGGTTTCCATCATCAGCTCAGTTGCATGATGTGATGGTTCCTAAATGAAAATACCTGATTAATTTATGAAAAGTAAACAGAAACAATATTTGTGCCCAATTTTCGAGGTTCTCTCTCATTTTTTTCAGGATCCCATGATCAGATCCTGACTTCCTTGACATGGGACCACCCTTGAGGTATACCCTATCTAACAAAAAAAAAAAAATCAAAATCGGTTCATAAATGACGAAGTGGGGGCTGAACATACACAAAAAAATATAATATATATATATACGGTCGAATTGAGAACCTCCTCCTTTTTTTCGTCGGTTAAAAAGGGGACATACGAAACGCCGATCTCGCCAAAAATTTTGAGATAAAATCGGTCTGAGCTGTATCTGTCCCTATCGCACTCTACGGGGGCAGGCTTGAGGCAGCACGACGGTAGCGACTCATCTTAAGGAGAAAGGTGTGCCTGGGAAGTATGTGCAGTTGATCCGAGCGATGTACAGTCGATGCAGTACCCAAGTCCGGTCAGTAGTGGGCACCACTGATGGCTTCAGTATGGCACTCAATTTGCACCAGGGGTCGGCCCTCAGCCCTTACCTCTTTCTGATGATAATAGATTCTCTAACGTCGGAAATCCAGGTAGAGGCTACCTGGTGTATGCTGTTTGCCGAAAGCGGCTTAGAAGTCCAGAGCAGATTGGAGACGTGGTGGCAAAAACTGGAGTGTTGGCCTGAAATTGAGCAGAACCAAAACAGAATACCTGTTCTGCGATTCGGCGGTCTTATGCCGATCTGCTCCGACTTTTGGTACCTCGGGTCGCTTGCCTAGGGAGATGGCGTTATAGACCGAGACGTAACGCACAGGATCAACTCAGGATGGATGAAATGGCGACAGGTCACTGGAACAACTTGCGACCCACGCATGTCCTTCAAGATAAAGAGCAAAAATAAGTCCGTGATTAGACCTGTCGTAGGTACTGTATGGATCAGAATGTACGACTGTGAAAAAGGCAGACGAAAAAAAGAATTCAATATTATCAAAAAACCTGACCGTAAAAATCAACTAAAAAGTTCTAAATAAGTCACAGTCCAGTCCACATAAGTCCAATGCAGTTGGTGGCAGTTATTTTAGTTCAATTAATAGTGATTTCATGCCGCCAACTGCATCAGACTGCTTGAAAAGTGATTTGTTTGGAACTTTTTTTAGTGGTGGTTTTTTACAGTCGAGTTTTTTGAAAATATATATTTTTTTTATTTTCCACGTTTTACTAAGATATTTTTGGAATCGTTTATTTCGATACCTCGAACCCTGTATTTTGATACGCCACATAATATAGTTCGTCGACTTTCATTTTTTTCTGTCTGGTAGTCGCCAAATTGTATTTTGATTACTGTCATGTCTTTAGTAGCACTCGTAAGCTTCAATTGACGTAAGAATAATCAAAATCGGCCCACGCGTTTGGTCTCTAAAGCGCCACAAAAAGGAACAAACATACATTGGTACCTACATAAATTGGCTGATAAACACATTGCCTTCCCTTGCGTCGCGCAGTCGGGTAAAAAGATTGCAAATGGCGGCAATGAGATTGTTGAGCTGGATGTGTGGAGTAACGAGAATGGATAATGAGTAGTTACTACATTAGAGGTACCTACTTAGTTTAAAAGTGGCGCCCAGTGACAGAATAGTTTGAAAAGGAACCGCTTATTTAGGCATGGCCATGTGAAGAAGATGGGATGAACACATGTATCTAGCTAACTACACGAGTTATGACTATAAATGTGGATGGATGGAGAGGGAGGCCAAAGAAAAGATGAATGGATTGTGTGAGACATGAAGGAAAAAGAAGTTAGTGGTAGCGTGACGGCTGACAGGACAGAATGGAAGAAAAAAACGTGTTGCGCCGACCTTGTAACATGGGATAAGGGCAGGAAGATGATGAACGCCTGACTCATCAAAAAGCGGTCATCTCGTGGTTCTGTGCATCGCTTTCTTCCCGAACCTGGTCTTCTTTGGACCGAACCGGTCTCTTGATACCGTTGCCAAGTCCTCTGAACAGTTGAACGACTCACAATTTAGCAGCTGAGACACGTAAGTTTGCGAACAACCTTCTTCAAGAAGCGCTATAATTTTACCGGCCCTCGGCCCTAATCGCTTTATCAACAAACATATCAAAAAGTGGTATTGAATGTAAGAAGTAAAATTAAATGCATTAATTTGCTTAGATCAACCAAAATGTTTCTTGGTAATACAGCAATTAACAGTTTCAACAATTCGCGCTATTACCAGGGGGGTGACAGTTCCATACATTTGGCTTGATTCAAAAGATGGTGGCTCCATCTACATGTTGTATCCGAAACTTTAGGTTTAGTTAGTAACTATAGTATCTTAACAGATGTCACTACATTAAGAATTTGCATTATTACACATTTCATAACATAAATATCATATTAATATTTATTTTACGCTTCAATAATAAAATTAGCTTATTTTAATATTAATTTACATCAAAATAAATAAGATATTATTTAAGGTCGTCTTTTTTTTAACTGTTATCTGTCAAAATAAGAAGACAACAATTCGAAATTCAAATTTCATAATGGTACTTAGCTCAATACTTATGGCTATTACTAAAGCAATTTCACAATGATCAGTTTTCTTTTTTAATTTTATATTTAGATTTGGAATGTGCGTCGAGCTTCCATACTAAAAAGTCCTATAGTTAGATTACCAAAAAATATTGGACGTGTATTTTTTCTTTCGTCACGTACTTACTTAAACAAAAAATTTAAAAAAAAAAAAAACAATCGACTTCCAAAAAAGAAAATACCTACATTAAAACTTTTTTACAGAAAAAACAACCGACTTTAAAAAAAAAATACACTAAAAATAAAAATAAACTTTAATTTCGGAAGTCGGTGTTTGTATGTACTTCTTCGTTATTTGACACCGACTTCCGAAATTAAAGTTATTTTTTAATTTTTAGTGTATTTTTTTTTTGAAAGTCGGTTGTTTTTTTTGTAAAAAAGTTTTTTATTTTTCACTTTTTAGTTGATATACCCCAGAACTAAAAACCCCAATACACATGGAACGTGGAATTTAAACATTAGGAGAACACCAAAACGTCATCTAGGTACGCGTATTTTTCGTTTTTGTTCAGTTTCTCAAAAAGTGCTGAAGCAATTTCGATAAAATTTATATGGAACCACCTCGGGAGTACATTCTTTCGGATAAAAAAAGAATTTTGAAAATTGGTCCACAACTGACGGAGAAACAGGCGGACATACATATAAAAAAAAAAAAACATACATCGATACAGTCGAACAAAGAACCTCCTCCTTTTTCGAAAGTCGGTTAAAAAATTAAAAAATAACTTTAATTTCGGTGTTTGTATTTTATTTTTTCGTTTTTTGACACCGACTTCCGAAATTAAAGTTATTTTTTAACAGACTTCGAAAAAGGAGGCGGTTCTATGTTTGACTGTAAATACAGGGTGTAACGGAAAAGTGTGGTCATATTTCAAGAACTGCATCTGCCCATCGGTATGAACAACTTTAATCAAGAAAATTCGAGGAAATTCTAAAAACTTTTTGTTCCCACCTATACTTTTTGATCAGTTGATGTTAACTTTGTATGGAAATTCCAATTTTTTTTTTGGAATTTTCTATTTTTTCTTAGAGAAAGTTGTTCATTTCCATGGGCAGAACCGGCTCCTAAAATATGACCACACCTTTCCGATACACCCTGTATATATTTTTTTTTATGTATGCCCACCGATTTCTGCGTCAGTTGTGAACCGATTTTAATTTTTTTTTTATCCGAAAGAATATACTCCCGAGGTAGTTTCATATAAATTTTATCGAAATTGCTGCAGCGCTTTTTGAAAAATTGAACAAAAACGAAAAATACGTATGTTTAAATTCCACGTTCTATTATATTGGGTTTTTAGTTCTGGGGTATTTTCTTTTTTGGAGTTAGGTCAACAGATGCTTATACTGTGAAAATTTGAAGACTGTACCTCCCCGTTTGGCTGTAAAACCTGTGTGACAGACGACGGACAAACAACCAGACTGACAGACGGACGCGTGAGTGACAGCAATGGGGCTCCGTTTGGACCCTTCGGGTACGGGACCCTAGAAATACGGGTACTTATGTTTTTGAACAGAATATTTAATCAATCAATCGATTAACTCAGCCTACCGCAGTCCACTGCTGGGCATAGGCCTCTCCCAGGCTGCGCCACAACACCCTGTCCTCCGCCTTCCACATCCAGTCTACCCCAGCCACCTTCTTAAGGTCGTCGGTCCATCTAGCTGGTGGGTGTCCCACACTACGCTTGCCGATACGCGGTCTCCACTCCAGGGCTCGTCTGCTCCATCGGCCATCGGTCCTTCGACAAACATGACCAGCCCACTGCCACTTCAGTTTGCTTATTCTGCAAGCTACGTCGATTACTCCGGTTCTTTTCCGGACAACTTCATTCCTGATTTAATCCTTCAAAGAAACTCCTAACATAGCCCGCTCCATAGCGCGCTGAGCGACCTTGAATTTGTGGACCAGCCCGACCGTCAGTGTCCACGTCTTGGCACCGTATGTCATAACGGGCAGGACGCACTGGTTGACAACCTTAGTCTTCAAACAGGTCTTCTCGTCCCCTATCCCACAAGGATAAGGGACGAGAAGACCTGACGAAGTTTTCCAAACGCTGCCCAACCCAATCGGATCCTTCTGTCAACTTCTTTCTCAAAGTTGTGTCTACCGAGCTGGATGACTTGCCCGAGGTAGACATACTCCTTCACAACTTCGAGAAGCGACCCTTCGAAGCGGATTGGACTCTGTATGACATGTGAATTGTACATGACTTTCATCTTGTCCAAATTTATCCCGAGGCCAACCCGCCGCGAGGCTCCATTTAGGTTGTGCAGCATCAGGCTTAATTGTTCTGCCGTCTCTGCCATTATGACGATGTCATCGGCAAAGCGAAGGTGTGAGATGTACTCTCCATTCACGTTGATACCCTGTCCAGTCCAATCCAGCGTCTTGAAGACGTCCTCCAACGCGTTGGTGAACAGTTTCGGGGATACCACATCCCCCTGTCTCACCCCTCTGAGCAGTTGGATATGGTTGGTTTTCTGATCTTGGATCTGGACAGTCATCGTGGCAGTGTCGTACAGACATCTCAACACTTCGATGTAACTCCAGTCGATACGACATCGTTGCAGGGAGTCCAGAACTGCCCATATTTCGATGGAGTCGAAGGCTTTCTCGTCGTCCATAAATGCCATAGACAGCGGCTGGTTGTACTCCTCGGACTTCTGTAGAATTTGCCGAACAGTATGGATGTGGTCCACGGTACTGAAACCTTTTCGAAAACCAGCTTGTTCTGGTGGCTGGAACTCGTCAAGTCTCCTGGCGAGATGGCTTGTGACGACCCTCGAGAACAGCTTGTAGACGTGGCTCAGAAGTGAGATAGGTCTATAATTCCTCAGCAAGGTTTTGTCACCTTTTTTGAAGAACAGAACCACCGCATCTCCGCTCCACGCCTCAGGCTTTGTACCTTCTTGGATGACAGAGTTGAAGACACTCGCTAGCTCTCTCAGGACTGGAGCCCCGCCCACTTTAAGGAGCTTTGTCGTTATTCCGTCGTCACCAGGTGCCTTGTTCTTCTTTAACTGTTCGAGAGCCGCCCTAATCTCGCACTGGTCGACATCTGGGATGTCCTCTGTGTAGTAACGCGTCAACTCGGCTCGATGGTCATCTGCACTATGTTCTGCTGGTTTCACCGTCCGCGTTGAGTATAGGTGCCCGTAGAAATCCTCGACCTCCTCAAGTATCTCGGACCTTGAAGTCACGATTCTGCCATCCGCAGATCTTAGTATCGTCAGTTGGGACCTCCCTAATTGTTTAGCGAACACTTTCGAACGTCGGTTCTGCTCAATCGCGACTTTAATGTCGCGGGTGTTGGAACACCGAAGGTCGCGTCGCGTCAGCTTTCTATTTTTTAGGTTTAAGGCCCTCTTATCCGACAGCTGCTTGGATGGCGACTCTCGTCTTTCCCTCATAAGTTCCAGAGTCTCCGAGGAAAGTTTGGACACCTTATTATTCCGCTGTAACGGGAATAGTCTGCGGGACACGTCGCGTAGTGCTTTGACCACCTCGTCGGCCTTCCCGTCAACAGTGCTGCCTGTGGTTTCCAACAGTGATTTTCGAACCCTATAGCGGCCTGGGGCTGCGTAGGTCGGAGAGTAGGCCTCATCATGCGGATTCTCTCAGCTCGAAAATTGATATTTAGAGTGCCTCGGACAAACCTGTGATCGCTTCCGGTGTTAAAACTGCTGATCACGGAGACATCTCTAAGTATGTGCCTCTTATCCGTCATGATGAAGTCTATCTCGTTTTTAGTCACGTTATCGGGGCTCTGCCAGGTCCACTTCCTTTGGGGTTTCTTTTCGAAGAAAGAATTCATCAAGAAGAGCCCCTGCGACTCTAAGAAATTGACCAGCATTTGCCCCCTGCGATTCATGCGCCCCATGCCGAACGGTCCGACTTTCGATTCGCCGCGTTCTTGTACTCCCACTTTGGCATTGAGGACCCCCATAACAACGCTGTAGTGGGCCTTTGTCGTACTGTGCATTGCCTTGGCAGTATTCTCGTACATGGCCTCAACTGTCTCGTCAGAGCATGTTGAAGTCGGCGCATATACTTGTATCACTTTTAGGTAGTACCTTTCAGTGAGTTTTAGTACAAAGTACGCTACCCGTGCCGACACACTACTGATTTCTACAACGCTGCTAGTGACTTCCTTGTTGACCAGAAAGCCAACGCCGCCTTGGGAGAGCTGATCACCTTCGCGGAAGTAGAATAGGTGACCTGACTCCAGGGTTATCGTGTCTTCCCCCTGTCTGAGGACTTCAGATAACCCCAGTATATGCCAGTTAATGCGACCTAGCTCGACCTCAAGTTCAGCAAGGTGATGGTCCAGCCCAACATTTATTATTGTAACAAAATTGTTTAATTACCTTCATACTAAGTCTAGAACTAACAGAAAACTATAGATAAGTAAGAAATAGTACCAAACAATGATGAGCCGAGTATAGATAACATCCGTGGTCAACATTTTTGTAAATATGTAACCCATCATAAAATAGCTGGTTAGCTGGTTAACTATTATTAAATAGGTAAGACAATGCAGTAGCTTGCCTGCGATAAATGATCATGAAATGAGGCATGGGCCGCACTAATCTTAGCTTCGGGCCGCAGATTGACGACCACTGCAAGGTGTTTTTTTTTTTTTTTTTGGGGGGTGGGAAATCATCCTATGACTTCTTCCGCTCTAGGGTGGAGCGGAAGGGTGTGTCAGACTCTTACTGACTAAAACCCACCCCTGTTCCTCCCTGCCTCGAGTGCCCGGGGGCGAGGTAACTCTTTCGAATTTATCCTCCACCCCCGGGCAGACCACTGCAAGGTGTTATCTTTATAATTAATTTTCTGCATTGGGTTTTCAAAGGGCTAAGTGATTCAAAACGTTAGATACATGTTCCATATGGGTAGGGTTGCCATCCGGGTTTCGCCGGGGTTGTTCTAGTTTCCGGGTGGGGCTTCATTTGTAGTCCGGGTTCTAAAGTTTTCAATTTATTACCTACTATAGTTCTGCTTGTTTGACATGAACGAGCATGGCAGTTGAGAGTTTGTCATGCTCACTCAAATGTCTCGCTGATGGTGGCGCTTGTGTTGGGTCATTCAGTTCCCTTCAAAATGGTTGATCTGAGTAGTGCTGAACTACGCGTCATGTTCGTGAACGAGTGCCGTCAGTTGGGACTGGTCATCTCTTAGCTGTCGTTGGTTTGTTTTATCTTTATTTTTATGAATTGTTTGTTTTTGAAGTTATACTTCCATATGCGCGTTATGAAAAAATTATGAGAGTGAAATTTTAAGAGGCGCGCGCATCACTCTCACACAAAATTCACAGGTTGAAGTTAGCTAGATCCGATCCACCCTGAAGTTAGCTATGGTCTGTGGTTCATGAAGAAGAATTGTTTTTTCTAAAACATTTGATAAGGGTATCGTGTAATAGGTTTTTGGGGGTGCCGATTGCAAATCTGACAGTCATTTTAAAATCAAAGGTGGCGGATGCCACTTTTTCTCAAACATTCGATATGGGTATCATGTAATAGGTTTTTGGGGGTTCCGATTGCGAATATATTCATTTTAAAATCTAGGATAGCGGATGCAACTTTTTCTCAAACATTCGATATGGACATCGTGTAATAGGTTTTTGGGGGTGCCGATTGCGAATTAGACGTTCATTTTAAAATCCAAGATGGCGGATGCAACTTTTTCTCAAAACATTCGATAAGGGTATCGTGTAATAGGTTTTTGGGGGTGCCGATTGCGGATTAGACATTCATTTTAAAATCCAAGATGGCGGGATGCAACTTTTTCTCAAACATTCGATATGGGTATCGTGTAGTAGGTTTTTGGGGGTGCCGATTGCGAATTAGACATTCATTTTAAAATCCAAGATGGCGGATGCAACTTTTCTCAAACATTCGATATGGGTATAGGTAGTGTAATAGGTTTTTGGGGTTGCGATTGCAAATTTGACATTCATTTTAAAATCCAAGATGGCGGATGCAACTTTTTCTCAAACATTCGATATGGTATCGTGTAATAGGTTTTTCGGGGTGCCGATTGCTAATTTGACGTTCATTTGAGAATCCACGATGGTGACTCATTGTTTTTCTTAAAATGTGAATTTATTGAAGTTATACCTACTTCTTTAGGCGCGTTATGGAAAAATTATGAGACTGAAATAAGATGCGCGCGCATCTCTGTCACACATAATTCACAGGTTGAAGTTAGCTAGAACCGACACCCTGAAGTTAGCTATGATCTGTGGTTCATGAAGAATGATTGTTTTCCTTTTGTAAACTTTGTGACAGTTTGGTTTTTTATCTTGTTACGCCTAAGAAGTATAACTTCTTACGTGCGTACATAAGTACACACACACATTAAATCCCCACCCTGCAGCAGTTCATGAAGCGCTCCACCAAGCGCTTCCTAGAAACTGCTGCTAAACATCGTAACCCCCTTATCGCATCGGCTACTCGATACGTTCCCTCCCAAATTTCTAGGATTCGCCGCCCCCGGCATACCCTCCAAGTCCCTGATGACGCCACAACCCTGCTCCAAGAGAGCCGTAGGGAAACCAGCACTATCAAAAAACACTACAGACCGCCGATTTTCCGACCTCGCCGGCGAGGCCCGTCGCGAAATCTAAGTCATTGCCCTCCCCGTCTCTCGCCAGCACGTGCCGCTGAGCCAGTAAACTCCCCAATTAATGGTAACCAGATCCAGCCTTCCCTTGCTGCCCCTCAGTGACGCCCTAAGCCGAGGCCCGTACTCCGCAGGGAGTGCCCTTAGCGTGGTCACTTAGTTTTTGTAAGTTTAATAAGTCCTGGCTGGAGGCTTTAATATATTAAAGCCTACACAGGCAAGCCCGGTTAAGCAGACGACAGCCTCAGAGGCTGACCTGCAAGACGCCCCAAAAAAAAAAACAGTTTTTATTTATTTTGTTTTACATTGTTCTCACATAATTAAAAGCAACAAGAATTATGTAACCATTTTTTTACACATAACATGGTTTATAAGAGTGTCCATGGAGTTTCTTGCACGTTCTTCTCTATAAAGATCTTTGGAATGTGCAATTAGCTTCATCTTTCTGACTTACCGACTTATTGACAATTCAAAAGTGTCTCTAGAGGGTTTATTTGAAATAAATGCTTGGATTTCATAATAATATGAAGTTTTAATCGACTCCATCTGGTTTTTTATCAGCCATTAGCCCTTGGCACACGGGATCCTAGATTAGGACATAATTATTATGATACTTTTGTCAAGGGAATATGTTGCCTTGAGATGATTTCCGACTCTCATGTGGTCGAAGTCACTGGCAGAAGTTAGTAAATAATAATTTCAATATTTATTAAATATTTTACGATCAGTAACCAACTACAGGGAAAACTTGATTTTTCCTTATGGTAGACTAAAGGCAGTATAGAGTGCCTAACATCTATAGTGTTTATATCATATTATCTGTGACCACCATAAACTTCACGACCGCGTTATAAAAAAAAATATTTCCCGCCATTTGTTTTATCCCTTCAGTTTCACGTTCTACAAAACTTACGAAAGTTTTACAAATTTACAGTCAATCACCTGTAATAAAACATGGAGGAAGTAAACGATGTACAAGCTTTAGAGAAAATCTCTAGCGAAGTTGATGAATCTCAAGTAAAGGTCATTCTTTCGAACCAATGCATCAAAGGTAAGACATTTTTCATTTTTGATTTTTATAAAATCCAACTACGAATCCAAACTTCAGTGTGTTGTTCCACACTCTTGTTGTTCAGGAGTTAGGCATTTAGAAGTTCAGCACAAAGAATGCAATTCGATCATGTTTGAAGCGGTAGGTGCTTAGCACCTTAGCAGTACGTTTGTAGGTACTTCGGTTTATAGAATTTATTCTCATGTTACTCAAATAGTTCACTTATCTGATATATACAAATAAATCATGCAGTTTTATATTAACATAAGTAATGCCTCCATGAGTCGATAAAAGGCAAACAGAATGTTTAATCTAGGATTTTACAGACTTTCCCTATAAAAGGCTAATATTATAATTATCATACACAGGACTTTTTCTTAGATCCAATAGGCTTTACATGATTTTGAATATTAATTTTTAACATTTTTATAAAAATATTTACATTTTTTGCATTGACATTAACTGGAAATTTATTGTACAATTCGTATAAAATATTTTTCTTCCCGTTATTGGTTCGGGGTGGTCTGTGTTTGAGTTTATTGCGATTTCTAGTGTGGTATCCGTGGTTTCTTTTTTTGAAAGTCAATTGAGAGTGGGTTTCCTTTGTTATAATTTTCCTATCCAGAATACGTTTTGTATGTATACAGCATGTAACAAAAACCCTGTCCGATCCAATAAAGTCGTATTCCTGGTTTAACATACGTACTAGAAAAAGTTGTAAAAAAAATGTAGGTAACTCGTAAAAACCAAAAGTTATAGATTTTTTATTTTTATAAAACATGCGAAATTTAACACTAAATATGGCAAATTTTCGTAAGTTGACAACACTCCACCGGCGGGCGAAATCTTTTCATTTTTACTTATTTTTATTTCAAACGATACCACCCTGCACTATTGTTTTTTTTAGCCGCGCTTTATGTACTCTGTCTCGCTCAGGCGCCATGTTTGAAACGAAACAGTAAGTGAACTTTGTCGAGCGCTTAGTGTTGCCTTTGATAAGTTTTCCTTTTTTAAACTAAGTAATTATTTTCTTTGGGGAAAAATAATTATCTCGTATCCATTAAATGATTAAGTATTTGTCTACGCAGTACGATACCAAGTAATACCCTTCAGGATCGGACAAGGTTTTTGTTACATGCTGTAAGGTAGTTGTTGTATAGTTTAGTGTCGTTATATATTTGTTTAGTTGATCTTAGGTAGTGGTATTTGTATAGTTTTAATTAATTTATTTTGTATTACTTGTATCTGGTTAATGTAGGTTTTAGCGGCGCAGCCCCATACTTCGACCAAGTATTCCAGGTGTGGTTTCACGAGTGGTGGTGGTGGTGGTGGTGGTGTGGTTTAATCATATTTCTAATTTTGTGTGGAATACAACCAGAAAGTCTACGTAGTGCCCCCGTAAGTGAAGATAGATCGTATTTCTTCTATGTGGTTTGACCAGGTTAGTCTTGGATCCGAGGGTTAGGCCTAAATATTTTTCTCTTGTTGACTTTTGTAAGGGTTCGTTATCTATGGTCAGTTTAATATCACCCGGTATTTTTTTTTAATTTTTAGCTGCAAATACCATGTACGACGTTTTTTCGGATTAATGGGCAGCAGGTTGTACTTGAACCATTCGTTAAGTGACGATAGGTCATTTTGCGCTTCTCTGACTACCTGTTCAACATCATTTCCAAAATAAAAGAGACAGGTGTCGTCAGCATACGGAGTGGTGTCCCCAGTAACGTTGATGTTTTTAATATAATTAATATAAACAAGGAAAAGTAGAGGCCCTAATATTGATCCCTGTGGTATCCACAATTTAAACTAGCTGGTCTACTCTCGTAATTGTTTATTTTAACTATTTGAAATCTGTCAGTGAGTTATGATTCCAAGACGTTGTATGCCGCCATGGGATCTAGAGGCCAAGGTCCTTGCACTGCTCTGGGAGTGGCGCGAGGAGGCCAAACGCCGGGGCTAAACTCCGCTGCCGCGACACCTCGCGACTCGGCGGACGGAGCTCCAGCAGGATCTCATGGCGACATGGAGACAGCGACTGTACCAACCCAGCGCCAGCCACGCCACCAGCGGCGGTAGTGCCCCTCTTGGGGAAGGGCTGGAGAGGAGTCACGGCGTCCTCACCTTCCGCCTGACGCAGGTTCTCACCGGACACGGTTGTTTCGGGGGATTCTTGTTTCGGATAAGGCGGGAGGAACGCCCGGGTGTTACCACTGCGCGGATCGCCCAGAGGACGGTGGAGGTCTGCCCCGCTTGGGCGGAGCACCGCCGTGTCCTCGTGGATGCGATAGGCGGTAGCGACCTTTCGCGCCCGGCCCTGGTTCAGGCCATGGTACGGGGCGAGAGGGAATGGGATGCCGTCTCCTCCTTTTGCGAAGCAGTAATGCTCGCGAAGGCGGAGGCGGGAAGGGTGAGGGAAGCTCAACGGAGTGGCCCTCACACCCGCGGCCGCTAACGCCGCAGGAGAAGCACTGGGCGTGGGACGTCGAGACGATCTCCGGCCACCGTAGACCCGGGCCTGCGGACGGCGAGCAGTGGGCAGCTCGCCGTCCGATCATCAAAAGGCCTGTGAGTCGACGGCGCGTAGTGTTCCACGCGCGCCTCAAAGAGATGTTTGTCAGCCACAACTGACGGGCCCATCGTGGCCGGTGCCTGCATGCCTAGGGGTAGCGGATAAATTCTTAACAGAGTTACCGCACCCCTGGGCACTCAGGCAGGGAAAGACCAGGGGTGGGTTTTAGTCAGTAAGTCTGACACACCCTCCCGCTCCACCCAGAGCGGGAGATGTCATTGGATGATATCCCACCCCGCAAAAAAATAAATAAAAGTCTTTGTATGCAGATCCAGTTATTCCGATATTGCTGAGTTTTTTGAGCAAGAGGGAATGCCTGACAGTATCAAACGCCTTCTTCAAATCAATAAATATACCCAAACCTATAAGTTTCTTGTCGATGGATGTTTTGATTTTAGTGATTAAATCTATTGTCGCTGAAAGGGTGTTCGATTTTGGACGGAAACTGTATTGTTGAGTATAGGAGAAATCTATACCATTCATATAGCTGATGAGGCGATTATAAATACTACGTTAAGTTTTGCAACTTTTAAACTATCAGGGAACCTTCCTAATTCGCGACATTTATTGATGCTATTAATTAAGTGGTCAAGGGTCACCTCTTTTATACATATAATGTCTTTTGCTTGCACTGATACCGTCTATGCCACTACTTGTATTTAGTTCATCGATAATTTTATCTAGGTAGGTACCTCTTTTGTTGTGCATGGTTCAAACATGGATAGTTCGTTGGTTGGTATTTCTGTGGTATATTTGAGAGTTTTAGTTACATTGTTGTGGTATTTTATTAGCTAAATCAGAACCAATTGTCGAAAAGAATTCACTAAAACATTGACAGACTTCTTTTCCATTTGTAATTTCACATGTATCAACAATAAGTTTATGAAGGGTGGAATTAGTTTTCCTTTATTGTTAGCTAAAGTATTTATTAGACTCCACATTTTCTTAGGCTTTTTTTTCACATTTCTTGAAAGTACGAAGCTTTAATTATTCCTAGTATTTCTAATACCTTTCATTACAGCATATCTCTATGATTTAAGGGTCTACTACCGGCCAAGTGGCGCCCTCATTGAAGTACCAAAAACGGCCGTTTCTGACACTTGCCTACTACTTTGGATACGAAACATTCTGAGACCTGTTTTAACAACGTAAAAATTCTTTATCCTTTTTATTACAAACGTGAATGATTTTTTATTCAATGAGGCGCCACTTGGCCGGTAGTAGGGTCTTAAGTTGATTTGCCAGTATAGGGTCATCCGGTTTCATTTTATGTAGCCTCCAGATAATATTTCGTTCGTAGATTTCGTCTAATATTTTCTTATTTATAGTCGTCTCTTGGCTTATTCATAATTTTAACTTTTGTTATTTTATTTTAATGTAGATTAAATTTTATGAAGTTTTCTAGGTTCTTATAGCTGGATTCCTCATTTACAAAGTGTTGGTTTTCTATGGATTTGTATAGCATTTCGAAGTTCGTCACTGTGAAAGTAGTCTTTTGGTTTGGGATGTTGTCGTGTTTTTCTAGTTCTAAATAGAGAGTTGTCATGCTTACTGACGCGTCTCGCTGATGGTGGCGCGTGTGCTGGGCCATTCGGTTCCCTTCAATATGGTAGAGCTGAGTGGTGGTATGGTGGACCCATGCGTCATGTTCGTGAACGGGCGCCGTCAGTTGAGACTGGTCATCATTTTCCATAGAGATCTACGCCTTGGAATGTGCAATTAGCTTCATCTTTCTGACTGACGGACTTATCGACAATTCAAAAGTGCCTGTAAATGGTTTATTTGAAATAAATGATTTGAATTGTTTATGGTCCGACAAAGATGAGTTGATACAATCCACGTGTTTACCTCCATGTAAGTATGAACAAACGTGATCAATAAGCGATTTAGTGTTACTTATTGAACTAATCATTAATTACTAATGTTATAAACAGTCAACTTGACTGATACATTGGTGATCGCAGTTTGCTGTTATTAGAGACATTTTCTGGAATCGTTACCCACCTTTTACGGCGCCAGTGGACAGGAGACATGGATTATTCTGCAGTGCAAAAATCAATCTGTTTTTAGCTCAAGCATTTTTACATGACAAGCTGAAGAAGCAGGCTGAACGGCATAAAGAAACCTGTGGATTCATTAGTAGCGCTAATCTGAAGCTCGAGGCCGAGATTAAACAGGCTGAGCAAGAAATAAACAGGTTGGTATGATGGACATTTTCGTCTAATACCTACTGGTCTATGATGCTCCTTTTTTTGGGTTCCGTACCCGAAATGAACGTAAATGAAACCTATGACTAAGCCTCGTCCGTCCGTCCGTCAGCGAACTGTTACGCACTACCGATCCGAGTTTTCTATAGATCTGTATTTTGACGGACATGTATCGGATAAGTACCTATCGGACGTAGTGCGCAAACGCTCTAAGTGTAAGTACAATAAGTAGACAGTTGAAATTTTCGAGTGCATCTATATTTCTATTACCACTTTAACAACAAATAATAAAAATCTTACGGAACCCATAATTCCTTTCCAACTCCTCCGGTTTATATGTACAAGTATGTATTTATTTATTAGGTGTAGCGTACCTGGCCCCTGGAAAGCAGACACATTAAAAACCTATTGTCGCGTCTCCGATTGGAGACGCGCGGGGCCTGACGGATTAAATGTCACTGGTCAATAGGTAGTCGGTGTTATGACCATTTGTTGTCCTTGTAGACTATATAATAGTCTTAGCACCTTTTTAGTATTTCGAGCAAAAAAGCTTGAACAGTATATACTTACTTAATTGAAGTTGACAAGTCCCCGGGCCTGCAGACGGCGAGTAGTGGGTAACTCGCCGTCCGATCAGCACCAGGCCTAAGAGTCATCAGCGCGTAGTGTTCCACGCGCGCCTCAAAGAGTTGTCAACAAACATGACGGGGTCACGGGGCCCGTCATGGCCGATTCCTGCCCGGGGGTTGAGGATAAATTCGAAAGTTACCTCGCCCCTGGGCATTTAGGGCAGGGAGGAACAGGGGTGGGTTTTAGTCAGTAAGAGTCTGACACGCCCTTCCACTCCACCCTAGAGCGGGAGAAGTCATTGGATGATTTCTCACCACCCAAAAAAAAGGGTATCAAAGTAACGAAAATAATAAATTTAATAAGCAGGTAGATTAGTACATTAGTCTTACTTTCATTTCTACAGAACAGAAGTTAAAGGTATGACTAGGATAAGTTACTGTCGTCTTTTTAACCGACTTCGAAAAAGGAGGAGGTTCTATGTTCGACTGTATGTATGTTTTTTTTAATTTTTTATGACCACAGTTTTCTCTGTTAGTTGTGGACCGATTTTCAAAATTCTTTTTTATCCGAAAGAATATACTCCCGAGGTGGTCCCATATAAATTTTATCGAAATTGCTGCAGTGCTTTTTAAAAAACTGAAAAAACAAAACGAAATATTATATGTAGATGATATTTTGGTTTCCTCCAATTACGAGTATGTAGTAAGTAGTATGTTTAAATTCCACGTTCCTTGATGATGGGGTTTTTAGTTCTGGAGTAAAACAACTACTTAAAAAGTGAAAAATAAAAAACTTTTTTACAAAGAACCTCCTCCTTTTTCGAAGTCGGTTAAAAAAACAGCCGACTTCCGAAAAGGTAAATACACTAAAAATTTAAAAATAACTTTAATTTCGGAAGTCGATGTCAAATAACGAAGAATTGAAATACAAACCGACTTCCGAAGTTAGTTAAGTAGGTGTTTTTAAATGTTTAATGTATTTTCCTTTTTGGTAGTCGGTTGTTCTTTTTGTAAAAAAGTTTTTAGTAAATAGGATGGTCTTAGTTGTGTGTAGATGCACCACTTGCACATGGGTTACGGTTCCTACTTTTCTCGAGTTTTTGATCACCCTCCTGAAAGTACATACAGTAAGACTCCTTTTGCTGGGAATCACTTGACGATTGTCCTTTAGCATTTTTTAATGAAGATAATTTTCTAGATTATACAAACAGGTACTTACCTAACTTCGGATTATTTCAGTATGCTTATAGCTCAAGAAACTATTAAATTGGCCAATGTGGAAATGAAAAAAGAATGGCTAGTAGCTAAAGAACGGAAGACAGAAATTACAGAGCGCATTGAAGAGGGAACAAAGAAATATGAAGACTTATGGCAAGCCTGTAAAGCTAGATATGAAAGCATACCTTTCGTACAAAAGCTACTTCGGGTCACAGAAAAGGTGCAGGTACAAAATAATGACATTGACGATCTTGATAAGCAGATATTATCGATTTACGAATCAATGAAAACGCGTCGCGATGCTTGTGTCGATTTTGATAGAAAGCGCTGCATAGAACTAGCAAATTTCATGGTCAACGAAATGCCAAAGACTATGAAGATTATAACAGAGAAAGCCGACACCATAAAAGATATGACGAGACAAATTAGAGAAATGATTGAAGAGCAAAGTACCGTGAGTAATGTCCCAGTTATAATAACAGCCATAGAGCCACAGAACTTAGAAACAACTGAAAATAAGAACAAGGAAATGGTCAAAGATGATGATGATCTGAACAAAAGTGATGAAGATGCTTTGGTATGCATTTATTTCCAATAGTGTTAAATATCTATAGCTATCCTAGGTTTATGTTATTATGGAATAGTTTTCCCCGTCTTACAGATGCCGAAGCTAGAGCTCACTAATTTCGATCTCGATATCATGGACGTCAATTTAGAAAGGGTAAGATAACAATAACAACCAGGTTTTTGTTTAAAATGAACTTCCACTAATGCAGCATTTTAAAAACCTGTAGGCAAAGAAGAAGAACGATGAGGTCCCCAATTCCACTCTTCTAACGACAGATCCTATAGATAATTTGGTTAATAAAATTGATCAAAACAATGACGAAGGAAAAGCTTATGAATATGTGATTTCTCCATACTTCAATTCATATAAAGAAAAGCAATCACACAATTTTTCCAAAAGGAAATTGATAAATATTCTTGAAGATGTACATATTAATAATGACGAAGTATACAACATTGTCAAGAAAGTAAATCAAGCTAATCTTCAGAAAATTAATGAGATTTCCGTGGATGTGACTGGAAACGTTGGTGACAAACCAAAATCTCTAAAGGTAATAACTATCTATTTAAAATTTCGTACCATTTTTAGGGTTCCGTACTCGAAGGGTCCAAACGGAGCCCTATTGTTGTCACTCACGTGTCCGTCTGTCTGTCTGTCCGTCCGTCGTCTGTCACAAAATTTTGTTACGAATAATTTTTTAACTTCCCATTGACATAAGATAAAAGATAATGTTTATTGTTACGTATACTTTACTAACAAATACCAATATTTGGTACGGAACCCCTAATGTGCGAAATCCGACACACACTTGGCCAGTTTTTTTTTACTAGGGTCAGTTCTCTGCGGCTTGTTCTCTCTGTTCTGTTATTTATACTTATTTTAATCTCTTTAGGATACGCCGATAGAGAGTGATACTATTGAAGAGGTGGATATGTCAGGCTCTAATGTAGACATTATAATACCTCCTACTCAATTTCTGGATATAACATTGCCGGTAACAAATTTAGTACTTAGCATAGGCATACCATAATCAGCCTTACAAAGTTCCCACTGCTGGGGGTCAGGCCTCTCTATTTAGTACTTAGGTATTTATCATTATTTCCTATCCAAAGAAGTATACATACTACCTATCTTTTGATAGCCTCTTATTTAAATAACTTTGAAGACCTAATATAATTTTAATTTAGTAAGTACCTAACTGTGTTATGCTGATCTCTGCTCGGGACATACAGAACTCGTGGAATAACTATGTTTCTTGGATATTAACTCTAAGCAGGGTTCTCAAGAGAGTTTACATAAGAAGAGAGTATCATTTGATATACCTTCATCAATACAAATAAACGAAATAATAGACGATGTGGACAAACAAAAGGATATTGACGAAAGTGAAACAGCAAATCAAACTGCAAGCAGTCAGTTAGATGCGAGTGCAACCAGCGACGATAGTTACGTGAATATACAAGATATGATACTCAAAAAGCATAACTTAGATCTTTCGCCTCAATTTGTGTATGCCAAGAACTCAGTATTGCAAAAGGTAAAGTGTAAGAAGAACAAGCAAAATATTTAGTTTTTAATGATAGCAATTATATCAAATAACGTTTTCCAGATGGATGATGATAAAATCGTAACATCAAAGTTTTTCGTAAGTGAAAATCTCGAAGTGAAAACTGATGAAGTTCCTGATAATAGAATGAAAATGGATGAAGAACCCAGGGTCCCAGAACTTGAAACAACACTAAAACAACAAGAGAATTTAGATCTGAGTCTTAAAGATAATATTCCAATGGATGTTGATGAAATGATAGTATCTAGTCCCAAAGAGAAAAAGGTAAGTAATAAGAATGAGAAAATCAGTTTTAGAAATTTAGTTTGCCAAAATGTTGATTCCAAATTATTTCTGATAGCCATTTTATTGCATCTTTGTCTAGGCCAATTATGCAAAAAAATTCTGTATAAATTTTCAGAAACACGAAGAACTAAGGCCTGACAAACCAGTACCTGGATTACTATTTACTCATGGAACACAGGCAATTCCAGATTCATTGAATGCATCAATGAGCACTACTGGATATGATGATTCAGATTTTCCACACTGCATTGGTGGGTTTGGTAAGATGAGCTAAATAATTGGCATTCATAATACCTAATTGAATTTATATTTATTTTTATTTTACAGATTCTAGTCTTCTACTTTCACCTAAAGGTAATATTCCTATGACTGGTGATAACCCTGATGTTCAATCCCAGGAAGTTCCTAATTTTCTTTCAGGTATTCATAGTTCAGTAATTTTTTGTTACTAACACTGAGTCTCATTGGTAATTGAAATAAAAAAATATTCCATTCATATTTCTGCTATCAAAGTTTCAAATAACTAACCCATTTCGGACTACTGTGTGGATGTGTACTGTCTTGATTGTATAGTTGTAGGAATCATATGTTTGCAGGATTTAGAAAGACAGGCTTATCCTTTTTTGGAGGAAATGGTGCATTATCCTCAGAGCCCAAGCCAGATTCCAGTGCTCCTAATGATGGGTTCAGTTTTAATTTTGGTGGAGAGAAGAAAAATAGAGGTGGCTTATTTAGTTTGTTCAATTAATAAACTTTAGTTCTGTTAAATTGGTTTTCAATAAACACTTTGCATTATACAATATTGTATTTTATTTTTAAGATTAAAATGTACAGTTTCATTGATGTAACTGACAAGCTCTTACAGCTATTAATTGCAGAAGTATAAACAGAGGAGCAAACACCTCACTGTATTCTATAGCAGAGTCACCTTGTAGTTTTCTACACAGTAAGAATTTGAAAACAAATGTCAGACCTAGAAATATAGCACTCCAAGATGCTCTGTACAAGGAGGCTTTGTATGAACTTTCTAAATTCATTCTTATACATACTATACAACAAAAATATGCATTCATTGCATCACTTACAAATAATGGTGCAAATACTGTCCACCAAGCGCTGTACACAACACCATCTATTTTCAAAGCTAATAACACTGAGAATATTGTTATGGTTATTAGGTTTATCCATATTTCAAACACTGTGAGTCCAATCCACTGCACAATTTCGTTCAATGTGAAGAACATGTTTATTGGTTGGCCCCAAGCATTGCGTTTCTGAATATCCGTATGTGGATTGAAGATGAACACCTCACTTGTGAATCAAAGTCTAGTTCTTCTGTCAGTGGTTCCAGTTCATCTGTGGAATTATGGTCAATGTAATATTTATCTTTAAAGTATTACTGTAAGGCTTTATTTTATTTTCGCAGGCTACCCGCGAAATTCGAATTTTCTTACGTTTTATGCAATTTGCAGGTCAGTGTTGTATCTTAGTCAAATTTTGATTTGCGGCCGGGTATTATAATCATTAACGCGCATCGACATAACAATAGGTTTTTAATTGTGTCTGCTTATGAGGGACTTGACGCGTTAAACTCATCAATACAACTCTTTCAGTTAGGATTGATGTGAAATGTAAGTTAAGCTAATCATATTTTGACCAACATACAACCTGATACTGACCTGCAAATTGCAAAAAACGTAAGAAAATTTGAATTTTGCGGAGAACCCTGGAGCTTTCACCTTAAGTAATAAAATAGACAAGAGGCATTGCACAATCTTATGGATATCTGAGTAACAGAGGTGCAGAATGTTAACCAGGTATTCTTTTTTCTCCAGAATAAAGGATATTAATAACTCACCAACACAGTCAACAGTTCCAGTGTTTACTTCAATCTGACACGTGCCAGAAAACAATATTTCTAGCTGGAGGGCTAGATTGCAGCACCTTTGAATTGCAGCTCCTAAACCATGTAGAATGATTTCCTTTTCGCCTCTGGTCAAAAGATCGCAGCACTTATCTAGTTGTGCCTAAAAAAATAATATTTATTAGTAGAAAAGACTTTCCTTGTCACCTATTTTATCACCTGGTCGTAGGAACCTTTTAACGGATATTACTTTGAAATTAGTCTTCTTTGTGATGAATATCACATTATCACCATCCACAGGCTTCAATGGAAGTCGCTTCTTTAAAGCATAATTTTTATTTGGATGTCGTTTTGGTCTTTTCTTTGATTCTTCTTTCTTCTGTTGAGCGTTTTCATCTGCCATATTTCACAAGTGAAATGACAAAACAAAATGTCAAATGAATTTGACGATTTTGACGTATATACGATTTTTTTTCCTTTTGTTCCTTATGGAACAGGCTAAGGTCAGAGACCATGCTGTCTAGTCATCAGTTAGTTTTTTTTTCCCATTAGAATGCAGATGTAACACATTCTAATGTTTTTTGCAGTATTTGGCAACAAATGTGTCGAGTCAGCCTTCTCGGCGAGCTTCGCTGAGGTAGTTAATACTACAATAAAGTTCTCAGCTCCATTTTATCAAGATCGCGCCTGTTTCAATAATTCCACTTAATGTCCAGTTGTGTAGACACTTGAGACACAAAACAACACCAATTTTAGATCACAATATCCATTAGGAATCAATAAGCGAATACCTAATTAAAACAGTCGCTGAACTTCACTCGAAAAAATCCCACTAAAAACTCTTGCCGTTGCTAATTTCGATCGGATACATACAGCAGACGTTGCCACAACCCGGGCCTGCGGACGGTAAGCAGTGGGTAGCTCGCCGTGCGATCAGCACCAGGCCCGTGAGTCGACGGCGCGTAGTGTTCACCACCACGCGCGCCTCAAAGAGATGAGTGTCAGCCACCACTGACGGGGCCCATCGTGGCCGGTGCCTGCATGGCTAGGGGTAGCGGATAAATTCTGAAAATGAGTTACCGCACCCCTGGGCACCCAGGCAGGGAAGGAACAGGGGTGGGTTTTAGTCAGTAAGAGTCTGACACACCCTCCCGCTCCACCCAGAGCGGGAGAAGTCATTGGATGATTGCCCACCCCACAAAAAAAAAGACGTTGCCTCAAACTTAGATCGATATCCTACAATGAGTGAGGTACTGAGGTGTCATCGTTATTAGATCCGGGTGACATAGACTATAATGTAGCCTTTGTCACCCGGATCTAAACTGCGTATATCTCGGACACTAACTGCGCTGTATGGTCGTAGAACTGGACCCTTTTTACTTTGTCGCTCACATATACGCAGTTTTGTAAAGTTGGTTGAAGGTGAAAAAAGTAACACAACTACAACAACATCACAAAACCACCACCAACAACAACAACACACCACCACCACCAACAACAACAACAACATCAACAACACAATACCACCAACGACAACAACAACTACAACACGTATCAAAATAGATGTTTCACATCTGCCGGGCGTCCCGTGATGGCTAACTTTTTTTTTAATGCTTTTTTCTCAAATTAAGCTTTTTCAGAGTTTGAAACTCTTCTTCAAATGCCTGATAAAAAAACCGGCTAAGTGCGTGTAGCGCCACGCGCAAGGTAGGGTTCCGTAGGCTGTACTTCTGTACTAAGTATTTTTTTATTATTTTGTACGAAATTTAACAAGTAGAAATATTTTATAAGTTGCCGACTGTTACTCTAAAGCTAACTTAGCCGTGTTAGTTTTCTTTTTAAATTCGTTATAACTACTGCCGTGAATTTTTTCACATATGTGTAGGGATGAATGAAAAGCAATTGCATGTAGCTGAGATGAGAATGCTAAGAGCGATGTGTGGTGTTACGCGCATGGATAGAATTAGGAATGACTATATAAGAGGAAGTCTGAAAGTGGCACCGCTGACTGAAAAATTGTGTGGAAATCGGTTGTCGTGGTATGGGCATGTGATGCGGAGGAATGAAGAAAATGTCGTGAGGAAAGTCTTGTGTATGGATGTGGATGGCTATAAGAGTAGGGGAAGGCCAAAGAAACGATGGTTGGACTGTGTGAAAGAGGATATGGGTAAAAAGGGGGTGACTACAGAGATGACGACTAATAGAGGAGTATGGAAGAAAAAGACATGTTGCGCCGACCCCAAATAAATTGGGATAAGGGCAGGCGAATGATGATGATGTAAAAAGCAATAATTTTGCTGGCAAGGGAGGCATACTTGTTTTTAATGTGAAACATCTATTGGCGCGGCTTAGCAGTAAAACCGACTCGAATGACGTGACGGCATGACGCCGTCGTGTCACGAAGCCCCCACTACACTACCGCTCTCGACTCCCTTCTCCCTGAAACATCTTTGCGAAAAAAAGTAACACAACAACAACTAACAACCAACATCAACGGACAACGACAACAATTAACAACAACCACAACCAACAGCAATAAACAACAACAACAAAAACAACAGCAAACAACAACAACAACCAACAACAACAGCCAACAATAACAACAACAACCAGCAACAAAAACAACCAACAACTACAACAACAACAACCACCGACAACAACAACAACAACACTACCAACAGCAACAACAACCACCACGACCACCAACAACAACATTAACAACAACAACAACCAACAAGAACAATCACAACAACAACCATTGACAACAACAGCAACACTACTAACAACAACAGCAACCACCACCACCACCAACAACAACAACAACAACAACAACATTTACAACAACCAAGAACAACAAACAAAAACAACCAACAATACTACCAACAACAACCACAACCAAAAACAACAACCACAACTAACAACACCCAACAACAACTACAACACAAAAAACACACACAACACATAAAATAGATGTTTCACATCTGCCGGGCGTCCCGTGACGGAAATTTTGTTTTTCTCGTAATTTTAAACTCCTTGGTGGAATTCTTATATGTTTTCTAGGGAAATTAAAAAAAAACGTAAAGGATACGCACGGTTTTACCGCACGTTCCATTATAGAGTGCGTAATTTTTTACTTTCGAACAATAGCCTTCGTAAATGTTTTTGTTTTTGAGCAAATGTTTTGAAAATAACTACTGAATGGCCTATTCAACGATATGTGGGTATCGTTGGATAGGCCATTAAAAATATTACCATGGGATAGACGAAAAAAAAAACAACCCCACTTTACTTGTACAGGAGGTAGGTATCCTAAAAAATTATTATCATGATTTTATTTGACCACTTTGTCGGCATGATTAATATTGTTACGAGCTGGGAATGGGATAAATTATTTTACACCAATTAATTAACCAAATATCCTTTATCCAGACTGACTCACTGTCCGGGCAATCGCTGCAAACCCCGCAGGGGGCGCGGCGGACTGCTAGGCATGGTCTTTTACCGTGATATCAGCTGCCACCCGTCATTACGGGTTGCCCGGAGATGGAGGATAAATTCGAAAGAGTTACCTCGCCCCTGGGCACTCAAGGCAGGGAGGAACAGGGGTGGGTTTTAGTCAGTAAGAGTCTGACACGCCCTTCCGCTCAACCCTAGAGCGGAAGAAGTCATAAGATGATTTCCCACCCCCAAAAAAAAAAAAACCCGTCAATACGGGTGCTTCGGTGGGGTCCCAATATAGGTATGGCGGTTTTAGGATGACTGCATACAAGAACCTACCAGACAGGCGATGGAACTGCGCCTGCCGAGGTTCTCATAGCAATCACCCATGTGTATTGCTATGTGTAATGCTGTAGGCTCGAGACGTATGTTCACGGCAGCTAGGCGGTCAGTCACCGCCAGGTGAGACCTCCAGTTCCCTGGAGGAGGCCCAGCGGATAACGACCAGCACAAGGCCGCCGGCTTACGGTGAGCCCACAGCATTCAGTGAGTGGCCCCCGTCCGCCCGGTTTCCTGAGCTAGCCGGTTGCCGTCCGGACCGCGGAGCCGTAGGTGTATGTGTGGGCGGTATTGAGTGTCCAACACCGCCCATGTATACATTGTATGCGCGTAACAAGCCACGCATACAATGCGTGAGTACACATGTGTGTGGAGTCATGAGTGTATGGCTTATGTTACGCGATGTGCCTATATTAACTTAGAACACGTCGCGCACAGCGTATGTACTGTTGTTAAGTGTTCCTGTGCAAGTAGGTCGCGTGTAGGTGAAACGACTTACTCGGCGTCGATTTGCGGCTGCCTGCTGGCGGCGGTCTCACCCTGGTACAGGGTGAGGGTGGCCACCATGCCTTCCAGCACGGTGGTGAGCGGGTCTTGGCCCCTCCGGATGGCCTTGATGAGGTCAAGCAGGAGGCCAGTGGTCCGCCTGTTCAGCTCGGACTTCGGTACTGCGACAGAGAGAGCTGGGGCTTTCCTCCGCGGTTTCTCTTCCTCCTTTTCCTCCTCTTCGGGTGGGCTGCGTCTCTGCTAGTGGGCCCGTTAGCTGCCGCCATGAGGGTGGCGCTACGGGCCTCGTGGGCGTCGGTGGTGGTGACCTGGGCCACGGCAGTGGCAGGCCGGACAGCTCTGCACGTCAGCGTCACCGTGCCCGCTCGCTTGTTTGTGAGCTCCCTGCGAAATACAGGGCACTCACGGTGTGACGCGGGGTGTGGCCCGCCGCAGTTGGCGCACGATGCCGGCTCTGTACGGGGCCGGGGGCACTCGCGTGCGACGTGACCCGCCCCGCATCGCACACAAGCGAGCGGACGGTGGCACTGATGTGAAGAGTGCCGGAACTGCTGACAACGATGGCATTGCGCGGGACCCCTCTTCCCGCGCCACGCATCAATTCTGACGCCTCCCATCAGCAGCAGGGAGTCTACGTCATAAATCCGCCTCACGTCGGGCTGGCTTTTCAGCAGGGCGTGGTGAATGCAGCCTGGGCGTCCTTGGCGGGCCTTAATACTCCGCACATATTGCGGCTCGAACCCCAGGCTGCGGAGCTCCTCCTCAATTGCTGTCGGGTCCGTGTCCGCGGGCAACCCTCGGATGGCGATTTTAAAGCCCTTCTCCGCTGGCAGCGAGTAGGAAAACCAGACTAGGCCGGTTTCCTTCTCCAGGCCGCACAAGTACCGCTGGACCACCCGGTACTCCTCCTCGTTACTGGGGAGGAATCGAATGCCATGAACAGTTGGCGGGCGGCCCAGCAGATCTCGCAAGGCCCTGAAGTGGACCTGTCAGTCTGGCATCCTCTCCACTACCAGCGGCGGGTATCGCGGCTTTCTCCCTGCTGGTGGTGCTGGTGCTGGTGTTGGGCCCGAGGTTCTGCCGCCCTGCGTAGCGCTGTCGCGGGCGGAGTTCGTTGGGTAGCTGGTGCTGTCGAGGTGCTCGCGACGGAGGCGAACGACGGCTGCTCAGCCCCGCTACGCTCGCGCGGTGTGCGCCGCAGCTGGCGTCGCTTCGCCTCCTCCTCGACCTCCTCTTAGTCGGGGCTCCTGGGCCTCCTTAGTGCCCGAGCGTGGTCCCCAAGATAAATCTTGCAAGGGCTTCCGCTTCCGTCTCGCCCACTGACTCACTCGCCCGCCGTCCGGCCTATTTATACAGTCATGGAAGTTGCCAGAACATTGTCGAACTATCCTATAGTGGAATATTCTAGAAACATCTATGAACTTCTACACAGTACCATAATGGAATGTTCTCGAACGTAGTGGAAACTTCGACTATATTCTCGAACATTCCGCTGTAATACGGTCGACGTAACAATATGTATATCCATGCCAAATTATAGCTTTCAAGTACAAAGAGTAGGTACTATAGTAGTCTTTGACTAAGAGTCTCTGAGCTAAGCTGCGGACGGACGGACAGACGGACATGCCGAAACTATTAGGGTACCTTGTTGACTACGGCATCCTAAAAATGTGCCAGTTTTTGACGTGACAACGTCTTATAAATTGGTTTGCCGGGTGACACTTCAAGAAACTGCGTTACGCTCCGCTCACGTTATGCGCTCACAATGAGAGCGAGTGAGAGGCACTGACGCGTCCCTTCCACTCGGGCAACATTAAAATTATTTTACCACTCAAAGTCGTTGTCACGTAAAACTTTCGCCCGTATACCGACTTTACAGGCAACCAATTTTTTTAATATGTTTTTTAATCTTTAACAACAATTGACTATTCTATAATAGATACCGAATCTAGTCTTAATTCAATAACCCACTACTGAACCCTTTTTGCTTGGACGCCCAGATATATTATGTGAAACAAATCAAAATATATAAATATTATAATATGACGAATGTAACATTCCTAGAAGTATTATGCTTTTCGCTCGAAGCAGTTTTTCTGACCGTCACGGAATTATACATCTATGGTCACAATGTTGTCAGATTGCAATTGCTTATTCGATGTAGGTTATCGTAAAATTCAATAACATTACCCGATCCAGGGGTCTACTCCCTGCCTAGGAGTAGCGGATAAATATGCCTAGGGGTAGTGGATAAATTCTTAACAGAGTTACCGCTTCCCTGGGCACTCAGGCGGGGAAGGAACAGGGGTGGGTTTTAGTAAGTAAGAGTCTGACACACCCTCCCGTTCCACCTTGAGCTCGAGATGTCATTGGATGATTTCCCACCGCGCCAAAAAAAATAAAAATAAAGGGGGTCTACTCCGAAGTGTTTTTACGAAGTATCGGCCGAATGTTCGGACATAGTTGTGTGAAGTGTAGTGAATGTGCCATACCTAAAATTGTAGTGAAATGGCATTACGTATGTTTTTGGTGGAAGAAGCTCGCAGAGAAGAGCTACAATTTTAGGTATGGCATGGCATCACAAATATGTCCGAACATTCGGTCGATACTTCGTAAAAACACTTCGGAGTAGACCCCCAAGAATCGAACCCAGGACCTCAACCTCAGCAATAGGGCTTGCGACTTAGCCTAGTCGCAACTAAATAGTCTAGTGACTAACGAGGCAGTTTTTAGGGTTACGAAAGTCCAAATGAAAAATCGGAACCCTTTTATGATCACTCGTGTGTCTTTCAGTCTGTCCGTCTGTCACAGCTAATTTACTCCGAATCTACAGGACTGATAGAGTTGAAATTTGGTACACACATGAATATCTGTGACCAAAACACGGACGTGTACCCTAAATAAATTAATTTGGAATGTGGGGTCACTTTTGGGGTGAAAATCAGAAAATTAAAAATCAGTTTTTCAAACTATGTCACAATTTTTTTTCATAATTTAAGAATACATATCTAATTGAAAAATGAACCCTTATCTCCGAAACCACTGGGCCTAAAATTTTGAAAAAAAAAACACAGAAAGTAGTTTTTTACTTATAGATTACAGGAAAACCTATAAAGTGGAGGCAGTTAAAAAAAAACTGAAAAAAATATGATTTGTTCGAAACCCTTTGCGCGCGAGTCCCAGTCAATGTGATGGCCGAAAGTCTTAACGAAAATCTGTCGAAACTGTCGTTGCGGGTTTGAAAGGGCCTAATACAGAACTGAGTTAGATAACTATGTTTAAGTCCCATGTAACAGAGGCCGTGTCTATTGTCATCAACTGGGCCCTAATGCTAATGGCCTTAGTCCTAATGGAAAAACTCAATAGCACTTTGCCCCACCTGGGATACGAACTCTCATGCTTAACGTTAGCGCTTGCGACCACCATAGAGATTGTGTCCACCGGTAAGTATTTATTCCACTGCTATAATTAGGACGCCGACAGAGCACTTCTCATTCCAGTAGTGCTATTCTGTAAAATCTCACCGTGATAACTTAGGTGAAGTGATCGTGAAGTGGGCTGTCAATCTATACAAATTCATACAATCAAGGCGGGATGACAGTTCACTTCACGCTCACTCCACCTAAGTTTTCACGGTGAGCTGTTAACAGAATCGACCGGCTGGCCACAGCCTCACTAGCGACCAAAGACAGGCAAACGAGCAGCATTACGAACTATGAATGAGCATCCTCTGTATTCTTGAAAGATAAGAGAAAACGTGAAAATCAATTTGTCAAAAATATTTAGTCTATCACAAAGACTACAATTGTCTATCATGTCAGTTTCCAAAAGTTAATACTACTTTCCAAAAGTATAATATTACTTACTACTTTACTGGGGCTTTAGAAGCTCCAGTAAATTGTTTTTTTTAAATTTCTGAATGGGTGTTTAGGATAAAGGAAAAATTGTAATGTAGGTGACGGTATTTCTTATTAAAATTCGTACAACTAGGTCCACAAATTCCTCGTGAACCAATGCTTTCTTTGCAATATGGGGGGAGTGTGTAGTTCCGTAAGTTCATTCGTCTCTATCGCCCTAAATGCTGCTGAAAGGTATTACTAACCCACTGTTCATTAGTAGTATTTGGCTTTCTTATTGACGTACTTTAGTGGTCTCAAACTTGGATGACGATTGTGTGGTCCTGGAAATAGATATAGGATGGGGGGTTCTGGGCAGGGGTGGTCTTAACCGTTGCGAGACCCCGGGCGGCAGATCTTTGCGAGGTGTTATTGCAAAATATGAGAATCAAATTATTCATCAATGATGAATGAAACTGAATGCCTTAAAAGCAATTCAGACGGATTTGAAAATTATGTTTACTGCTTTTAAATAGTTTAGTGAAACTACGTCATTTTCAATAAAAAGAAGAAAAAGAGCTGAAAATAGATCTTATGTCATTTAATTTGAGGAATTCGATACTTTTCCTACTATACTCGTACCTATAAACTTTACTATGAAAGGTAAGGCTTTTTTAGGGTTCCAAAAGTCCGAATGAAAAAACGGAATCCTTACAGGATCACTCGTGTGTCTGTCTGTCTGTCCGTCTGTCACAGCCAATTTGCTCCGAAACTACTGGACCGATAGATTTCGTAATTTGGTAGATACGAGTATATGAATATATGTGACCCAAACACGAAAGTATAACCAAAATAAATAAATTTGGAATATGGGGGTCACTTTTGGGGTGAAAAACGGAAAACTAAAAACAATTTTTTTTAAACTGTGACGTGCGATATAATTATCAAATGAACACATTGCGAGGGTTTTAAAGTTATTCAAGAAAATAGATGAAAGATGACCATTCCCCCCTTATCTCCACTGGTGATCCTGGATTCATCCAAGAAATTCACAGTAATTATGCGCGAGGGACACTAAAAACCCTTTTAATTTTCCAGAATATCACTATGCACGGTATGCGCAATGTTGACGTGTTGTATATTGTTCACTATAATAGCTGTAATGGTTATGGGAGTCGGAATCGGCTACCATTATTGTTTTGTACAAAACTCCGTGGACGCTATGGGTAAGTAAAACTGTTCCATAATAAAGAGTATTCTATTCTATTCCACGATGGTTCCATGTTTATTATACGTAACCATTACTGATCCATATCTCTGGGTTCGGCTTTACTATGAAAGGTGGAAAAATGCGGTTCCGGTGGGTAAAGCTCCGAACAACGGAGCTTTCTTCTCAAGTGAAGGCAAATCATAATTTCGTTAAATGATGTGATCAAGCACTCACCCAAGTTTGTTTAGGACAACCCCGATAAAATGAGTAGTAAACCTGTTTTCTAATTACGTTCTTATCGTTTTACAGCGAAGGCTGCGAAAGCGGCGGGAGCTTTGCGTTCAGGGCAAGAAAGTGGCCGTAGGGGGGGCGTTATGCGCTCTGTGGATAAGGCGGTGCAGCGTGGCTTTGCCCACCGCCTGGCACGGCGAGAGGCCGACTCGCTACCAGCGAGCAACGACCTCACGCTCTCCAACAACAACTATACAACCCCCAACAACCTCACAGTCATCAACGTTCTACATCCCTTCTTAAACTTAACAAGGTTTGACACATACAATTTCACTGTCTCCTGAATGATTTGTTTTTTAATAAATCAGTAAGCGTTCTAGTTTTTATAAATAAAATTTGCTATAACATGAATTACTTTATTAATTTATAAACACCATTATATCTAATATATATATATATATATAGTATATAAAATGAAGGTATTTATTTAACCCACCATAACTTGATTACGGTTTAATATTGATCTTCAAGTCAAGTTTCCCAAATGTCCCAATTAAAACGAGCACTTGGTAAATTTATTTGTGTCGGAGAGAGACACGAATGGTATTCATATCAAAGGTACAGTTTTGGTGTGCGTGTGGTTGAGACTCCTCAAGGGCCTCAGGAAGGGCTCGGGCGTGGTGTTGTTGCGCGAGCGACGGAAGCGCCCAATGAGTCTGCGCGCCAGCTCGCGCTCGTGCGGTGACAGCTCGGGCTCCTTCGGGGGCCTGGCGAATTTATTACATACAACTTTAATACGTATATTACTACCTTCACATAAAACTCAACGTAAACGATCAAGTACATAGTTGGTCGCAAATAAGCAATATATCATGTGTACTGATGCGGCTGCGATTTTGAGAAAATAGCGTTAAGCATGCCAAAAGAAAAAAGTTTTTTTTTTCTATAATAACCATTATATTCTCAAATCACTTAAAATTATATTGAATTAAAAACTTTTAATTTTCACTTTTAATTTTTTTTTTAAATTGTTTTTGTACACCAGAAGTAAAAGTAAATATCTAAGTTATGCCCGAATGGATAACATGGAAATTGAACATTTGTAGACAACCAAAATGTCATCTGTGTACATATTTTTTGCTTATGTTGTTTTTTTTAAAAAGTGCTTAATCGATTTCGATAAAATTTATATGGGTCCACCTCTGAAGTATGACCTACCAAACAATAAAAAGATCATCAAAATCGATTCACAAATGGCGGAGATATCGCGTAACAAACATACGGACGAATTGAGAACCTCCTCTTTTTTGAAGTCGGTTAAAAATGGGTGTCCCCTTGTTTCGCAGTCAGAAATTTCATAGAATTTCGTTTTCCAGAAAATGTTTCACATAATATTTGGTCCTTGTATTTTTATTTCGAATATTATTGTTTCAACTACTATTTACTTGAATGAAACAAGACAGAAATATAATTCAATGAATTTTATAATCACATTTTTTTATTGAACATCAAACAGTAGAATTACTTTTTAACGAATATTGTTTGTTCGGTATATTTTTCCATGGTATTTTATTTCAACGAAAATGTAAAAATCTAAATGTAGTCCTAAAAAGTCAATATGTTGTGTTATAAATGTTAGTGACAAAACGAATCGCTGCAAAACCAACTCCCCGTAGTCTGCTCTGCCCTACCCATAGACTGTAATTTAAGCCCGCGTAGTCGCGAAGGGGCGAGGCGGCCCGCGAGCTGAGGAGCAGGTAATTTAACGCTCGACGCCGCAGCTGAGGCTGGCCGGATAAGCCGGCCAGCAAGCCGAGACTTTGGTGGTGAGCGTCAATACCATCTGCGACGATAAGCTAGCGTGGGACCGCCGGAGCCTTGCAGCGCCGGAGCCGTGACAGAAACTATGCCTGCTGCATGTTGCATGCTCGGTTGCACGCTGGATGTTGCATGCTCACTTGTACGATGCATGCTTGCTTGCATGTTGCATGGTTGCCTGCACACTGCATGTTGCATGCTGCATGTTTTTTTTAAATTCTTGATAGGCATGCGTTTGACCACTATCTCACCTGATGGTAAGCGATGATGTGGTCGAAGATGGAGCACGCTTGCCTAGAAGTAACCTATTCACTCTTGACTTAAAGACTCCAAGGTACAGCTATCAGGAAACACAGACTCCAGCAGGGAATTCCACTCCCTATACAGCTGTACGCATAATGAATGTGTTCTCAAAACGTTTTGTGCGTGTGGATGGGATGTTCACCATGTACCGGTGGCGTATCGCTGTACGTCTTGTGGTCCGATGATGGAACGGGCTTGGCGGAATCAAATTATGCAATTCCGTCGCACACTCCCCAAAATGTAACACATAGAAAACCGACAGACAAGCAATTCGGCTTCTATGCTCAAGACTTTGGAGCTTCGACTCGACGAGCCTATCATTGCCGATGATCCTCTTGGCTCGTTTCTCAATTGTCTCAAGGGCATCAAGCTGGTACCTGGCAGATCCGTCCCAAAGATGAGAGTAGTACTCTATACACGATCGAACTTGCGCTTGATAAAGTTTGAGCAGTTGTTCCGTTGTCAAGTACCGTCTCACCTTTGGCAGCCACTTGATCCTTTACCTCTATGAAGGGACGAAAATTGAGGGTAGATGTTAACGTCAAGAAGATCTAGTTGGTCGGTTATCGGCACGGTTGCTTACTTGCATGCCGCATGCTTGCTCCATGCAACTTCTGTATCACTCATTTTAACAAAAAACTTTTTTACAAAAAATAGAACCGACTTTCAAAAAAAGTGCAAAATAACTTTAATTTCGGCAGTCAGTGTTTCTAGTTTTGTGTCTTTGTTTTTGACTCTGACTTCCGAAATTAAAGTTATTTTGCACTTTTTTTGGAAGTCGGTTATATTTTTCACTTTTTAGTTGAGGTTCCCCATTAAGTTGTGTTAACAATACATAGAAATACGATCACAGCAATCGCAGTTGATTTGCTGTAATTTGTTGAAGAGTTCCGTTGTCTGTCTCCGAAACTCATCATCAGATCTATATGAAATTTAAATGGGACCATTTCGGAATAAACACTTTTCGAAAAAAAAAAAGAATTTTGCAAATCCGTCTACATATGACGGAGTTATGACCGAACATACACACAAAAAAAAAATAAACAACCGAATTGAGATTATCTTCCTTTTTGAAGTCGGTTAAAAAAACCAAATTAACACAGTATGTGCATGAAGTCAGTATTAGTGAGAATAACAAGATTGTTTTCTTGACTGACAAGAATTTAACAGCATTATTTTTGTGAACGGGGTGTTGTAATTTTATAGGAGGGTAGGGTATTCAATTTATCAAATGTATGAATTGAAACGTTTAGAAACTGTCACTCTCACTAAAATGTTATTCTTAGTAATAAGTTTTATATTAAATAAAATAAGGATAAAAAATATTTGATTTGTTATTCTATGTTATGAATATTCTAACAATTAAACTTTATGTGAAACAAAAATCAATGATTTCAATTTATTCAAAGTGAGTATTTTGCGTATTGATTATTCTATGAAATGATAATATGAGATTTTTTTTCTGTGAAACGAAATTCTTTGAAACTATTAGTTAGAAAACAACGCACAACCTGAAAAATGTTCTAACATTTGATATCAATGCCACGGTATCAAAAAGACAATTCGTATTTTTTTTGTGATTGGAATGTTACTGCATAATTGCGTTCGAAAGATCGCATGGTGCGAGCAGATCTTATCTTACCTTTCAGTTTCTAGTAGAACGATTGGTGTTTCACTATGCTCAATAAAGATCTGCTCTCCTGGCTTTCTGGTTTGGTACACCTCTGAAATTTAATCATTGTAATTAGTGCATTATTTAAATAAAACATAGCTTCATAAAATATAATGTCCTCCTAACTCTTCGTGTCATATGTTAACAGAAGTAGATATCATCATTTAATGCTGCATCCCAATATAGGTCTCTAACGGGAATTCTGACCAGCACCTTAGCGAACCACTCGCATTACATCAAAGCTCTGTAGGTGTTTCTAATGAGAATTATTAACCTGCTTGTTCAAGAACTCGCTACATATTTAAATAAGCAATTTAATAATTATAATCCTACCGATCGTATTTCGGACACGGTAGCAAATTCTCAACGGAGTTAACCAAGTAGGTAAGTATAATAATAAAGGTTTTATTGATTCCTTACTATTAATAGACAATCTTTTCATATATTATTAATAAAAATAAAAAGTGCAGTTCAATTCCATTTCAATAAAATCATTAATAATTATTGTTAACTTAATATTAATAAAATTATCACAGTTAAAAATAGTTACATCTAAATAAATTAATTTTAAACTTCATTCCAATCAAAATTCGACTAGTTTTTGTGTGCAGAAAAATGGCAGAAATAAATAACTGTAAAATCAAATAAATTATACATTGAAATTATTAGCAATCACTATTGTTAGTATAGACATTTATAATAATTAGTAGTTTTTTTTTGAGTATTTTTGATTTGGTTTGTTTATTTAGGAGTATTGTAAGGATCGCATAGTGCGGTAAAAGCCTCCTCCATCTGTCTCCATCATTTTCTATCCCTAGCTAGTCTGCTCCATGTTTTTCCTATTAAGCCTGATATGTCATCACTCCATCTCTTGTTGGGTCTACCACGTCTTCTCTTTTTGTTGATAGGATACCAGTTTGTTATGGTTTGGGTCCATCTGTCATCGCTTATTCTTTGTAAGTGTCCAGCCCATTTCCATGTCAGTATAAGTGTTTGCTTGATTACGTCGATAGCCTTGGTATCTTGTCGTATTTAACTGTTTCTGACTCTATCTCTTAGTTTGTGGCCCGTATAGCTTCTCTCTATTGCTCTCTGGCAAACTCTTAATTTTTTGTAGAGATCTTCTTGTTAAAGGCCATGTTTGACAGGCATGTGTTAGAGACGGCGTCAAGCAGCTGTCCATAGTTTTTGTCTTTAAGTTGGTAGGAAGTGTACCTACTCTTGAAGATTTCTTTCATAGCCCAGTACTTATTCCATGTGTTCTTTACTCTTCTATTTTCAACTTTGTGCAGTCTTTGGTTGAAATTAAGTGTCTCAGATAAACGTATTCTTTGACCCACTCAAGGGGTCTGAGACGGGTATCCACTGTCACCAAATTTTTTTATAGCTGTTTAAGAACAAATATTTCGTTCGTTGACTTGGAACGACGTGGGGCTGAACATAATATATGGAAAATATCAATCCCATTTAAGATTTGTTGACGACCTTGTCTTGCTCTCCGAAGACCCAAACGAGTTACGGTGTATACTGGAAACCCTCAATGAAGAAAGCAAAAAAGTGGGGCTTGAGGTGAACCAGAGCAAAACTAAAGTTATGACGAACTGCACGGAAACAACAATAATGCTAAACTGTACACCTCTTGAGTAGGTAGGTATGCAGGAGATAAATTATAGTGCACAAGTGTGTTCGCTAACACAGGTGCACTCTCTGTTGCTTTACTCTCATATTCCGATGGGCCTTGTTCAAAGAAATTAATAACATAAGTGCGGTAAAATAGATACCAAGTAGCGGGTGCGGTGCGTGCTCCACCTCCGACCGGTTGACTGCCATCAGCCGCACCACCGGTCTGTTCTCGGGCCCCGCGCGCAGCAGCGTCGGCTCCGTCGTCGATCTGGACGACACTGGAAGGAAAATGTGATGAAATGTTGACACAAAAAAGAAGTGGGCCGTGAAAGGGAATATAATTCATATTATATTCCCTAGTAGATAGGTTTTTAACCGACTTCAAAAAAGGAGGAGGTTCTCAATTCGACTGTATTTTTTTTTTTTATGTGTGGTACCTCATTACTTTTTACTAGCTGAACCGATTTTGATGTTTTTTTTTTTTTGGTAAGATGGTACTTCACATGTGGTCCCATTTTAATTTGGTGAAGATCTGATGAAGAAGTTCGGAGATACACAATGGAACTCTTCAATAAATAATAGCAAACCTTCCAAAATTGCTGCAATCGCATGTCTGTATATTGTTTTCACCACTTCACAACATTACATCACGCTGATATGCTCTAAAGGGGTACACAGATTCGTACAGTTCACGCTGATACACCCTGATTTCACCAAATATGTTCAACTTTCCTATTTTTGGGGCTATCAATTCGGGCATAACTTTACTATTAATTAAGTTTTAGAATGGGGTACAACAACTAAAAAGTGAAAAATAAAAAACTTTTTACAAAAAAAATTCAACCGACTCCAATAAATAATACTAAAAAATGCAAAATAACTTTAATTTCGGCAGTCGGTGTCAAATAACGAAGAAACCAAACTAGAAACACCGACTTCCGAAATTAAAGTTATTTTGCATTTTTTAGTATTATTTATTGAAGTCGGTTGAATTTTTTTTGTAAAAAGTTTTTTATTTATACAAGCCCATATTTAGTTTCACTGGTCTCGGCGTTCGAGCTGAAATTTTGCAAAACGTTTGCTTCTCGCGACAAAGCAATTTCTAATTAACTAATTATAAGCATGTTTAAAGTAAATAGTTAATAAGACCTTCTCGACTCTTGAGCTATCCGGGTTGATTCGTGCCAGGGACAAGAGAATAGTTGCTTTTACTTGAATTTGTTCACATATTCCCACTTGTCCAGGCTTTGAGCCGTTACTGCGTTTGTGTTTGGACCAGACGCCTTCAATGTACCTTTCATACGGACCCGATTCCGGAAGGTAGTGACACCCCACTGTGTCGCACCTGAGGAGTTTGGTAAATACTTACTAGCAAACGAAGAGAGTTCTTTCTGTGCGTAATGGTAGCCCACTGAGATACCGTACACCATCAGCATGACGATGGTGAACATCAGCAGCATCAGCAGGAAAGCGCAGCACGTCCATGTTAGCACTCTGGTGAGGGCCACAAGTATTATATGAGCGAAAGTATTGATGTTACGAACTACGAGTATGTATTAATTGTGACCACAGTTTTAGTGAGACAGTGCCTGAAGCTTTGGTCAACACTGCCATCGTAGCCAATGCTGCCAACGCGGGCCAACGCTGCGGTATGCTGTGCCGTACACATATTCCTCCTCACCGTTGACGCGAACTGTAGGTACGACCAGTAACAACGGTTCGTCAGAATGAATGGTGACTTTCGCTTGCGTTTGATGGTTTTGCTTTGTGGCATTCCATATAAGACTCCATTATGTACATCTTGAGGATTCAAACATGCAGTCACAGACGCCTAGACGGGTACAACCGCACATCAAAAGTAGTATCGACTTAATGGCGCTGTTTTTCAAATTTTCACTGACGTGCGGTTGACTGTCCCAATAGGAAGGTACTAACGATAAGTACATATTATCATGATAGGATATCATCTGCTGTTTAACGGTACCTCAGACTTCTTAGCTACGAGACTCGTTTCAGGCACTATGTAGCTAACATTACATAATAATTAATAAAGCAGGACCTACCTTTCCACACAAAATGTGAAAGAACAGAACAAAGATTGTATTAACCCCATTTTTCTTGTTTAGATGTCTCTGATCTGTTAAAAGTAGATTCACTTTAAGTGGTGTTAATGAGTTAATGATAGTAGCAGTAACATTATGATTTATGAACTGTTCTGAGTCAGTCTGCAAGATAGTCAATCTACTGACTGCCGCCCAATCTCTGGACACCGTTATTATATAGATAACTCTATATAGATAGGTAGTACCTACACAAGTGCACGCGCAAACACAGGTGCCACTTTCTGTTCCCTCATTCTTATAGTCCGATCATGCGACACAGGACCGACAGCTTAATGGGCTTTTAGATACATAGGTTAGGTACGTAAGCTCACGCCTTTTTAATGAGGGTAGACAGAAATAACATAACGTCACATGCTACGAGGCTTAGTACAAACCATGTACAAATTTAGATGCTTGGACTTATGCGTCTTGGCTCGTCGACCCAAGCTAGCTGGTATGCGTACGTTCAAAGTGCATGGGTAAGTACTAACACTACTTAATCCAATACTTTTTTTTATTTTGGACTACCTACCTACTATTTATTGTAATATTTCGGTGCCACATTCAGGTAGATAAAATAAGTGTCAAAAACTGTGAAGTCGAGTGGAAGTCGAGAACCACAATATGAATACATACCTCTAAAAACGATTAAAAAGTATACGAGCTAGAAAGTTTCTTTGATAACATCATTCATAACAAAGCTGTTATTTTGAATTATAAAATAATAGCACTACAAAATCTTATAAAACTGCTGAGTGCATTCTTAATAAAAACGTCAGTGTCAAGAGAAATATGATATTATAACGTTTTAGTATTCTTTATGGCCAGAGAATAAAAGACTCTTTCAAGTTGATGAGAAGACCTCCAAATGCAACAGCCCCGAGTCCCGAATACTCCCGATTTTGGACCATTAGTGGTCTGTATTGAGCAGATTTTATACAAAGCTTCCTTACAGAGGCAGCTCTAGTAAAATTATTGGGAGGTGTGAGATCTTAGTGACACCTATTCAAATACAAAACTTTCGTGCTCTTTATAAGAAGTTTCTTACCCGTGATTACTAAAACTCAACTCAGCGTGCTCAAAATTTCGTCGGCGAAAGAAAAGAAGCTTGAGAACTCTTGCATCCTTATGCAAGAGTGTTGCAAATGTTTGGCAGCCTGCTTTGGATCTGTTAGATTTACTTCAAAAAATCTGTCTACGTTATTTTGTCGATTTACGCAAAAAAGTCCCATCATACCATACACATGTTAAATTCAGTAAAATATTATTGCTCGGATTTACCCCAGTCCACCGCAATAATGACTTACCTACTCTAAATATGGTTTGCATTTCTTCTATTTTCTTTCGCTTCTTCTTCTTATTAGTTGTTCTCTCACTGCTGAGGATCGTGAACACATACAACGCAGTTCCAAGTTTTGCGGCCTTCTGCTATGAACACCGCTCGGCATATGCTAGAATAGAAATCATTTATTCGACACAGACACAACACAACAGCAACAAACAAAAGGAAAAGAGAAGTACACAAAGATACAATAAAATACAATAAAATTGTGCTGAGCGTGAACAGCCTTCTTTATCACATCAATCATTATCACATCATTCTTTATCAGCCTTTAGACAAAATTCATTTCTGTTAACGTTAACGCTAACGCTTCGTGCAAAATGTATGGCAACGACATTTTGCACGAAGCGTTAGACAGAGAACTGTCACGTGACTCACGCCCAGTAATGTCTTTGCCATACATTTTGCACGGAGCGTTAGCGTTAACGTTAACAGAAAAGTATTTTGTCTAAAGGCTCTGACCATCTTGCCGGTACTCGGCCTTGAGCGCGTTTTCCTTCCACCTTGCCCAGTATTTTTATACAGTCACATTATATCATCTTAAAACTAAATAAAGTAAACATATTTTGGCAATAATGCAAACAATATCGCTGCCCACAGGTAGACAAAAAAGTATGAAAACATTAACAGTATACCTAATCGCTAGGGGTGTTAGTAGCAGTACATGCAGTTAGTAATAATACAAAGACAGTAAAAATATATAGCAACTTTTCTTCTGTATATGAGTGTGTGTTATGTGCATGTTTTTACATACCAATTCGCCGCGGCATTTGAAAATTTCTTTGTAGAGATTCCTGTATTGACTACAAAATCTCTAAATTGATCACCAACTGCAGCAGAAACATTTCCAGTTTGTGAAATGTTAATTTTCATTATGTCATTTGTATTGATGTACTTAATAAAAATTTGAAATACTTTAAATGCTTTTTTTAATACTTTAAACGAATGCAGATCTATGGGGTAATTCTGTTGACGTTGCTAAATCTATTATAAACATTGTAGCACCTACGTTAGCAGTCATTTTTAATAATTGCATATATTGTGGTGAGTTTCCTGATCTAATGAAATATAGTAAAATAATACCATTGTTAAATTGGGTATGATATCACACCCTACTAATTATAGACCTATATCTGTGCTACCTACTTTTAGGTCAATATACGAGTATGAGACTTTTTATTTGGAAACTAGATTTACATATTTACCTATAACATACTTAACTATAACTACACTAAAACAAAAAAAAAAAACCTTACCTAACTACGTACAAAAACAAAATACGTTCAGGCGTCGAAGTACTCCTCCACATCGCTGTCATCTGGAAACGTGCCCAGAAGACTGGCAGCATTGCCACGTTGGATGGCAATGCTAATTCTTTGAGCAAAGAATGCGCCAGCCCTCTGGTCACGTAAAGTGTCGATCAGTCGGTGAGAAATATCCTTGAAAAGGAGACGCGCACTCCTGACCCGAGCGTTTCGATCCCAAACGGCTCAAAACTATAATTGTCGATAAGGTTTTAAGTATTTGCGCCGCTTGATTTTACTTTTAGTAATTTTTTTGAGAAACTTATTTTAGATCAAATTCAAAGATATTTTTTATTTTTTTAATAAACACAAATTATTACATCTCAAACAGTTTGGGTTCACAACCGATGCTTGTGTTGAACTTTTGGGACATATTTATAATGCATGGGAAGATAAATGCGAGGCTTTAGGTATTTTTTGTGATTTTTATAAGGCTTTCGATTGCGTTCTCCATGACACATTGATCAGGAAGCTACACTACTACGGAGTATGGGGCGCCTCTCTGGATCTTCTTATTTCATACTTGAGTAATAGGATTCAGAGAGTTGATGTGAACGGCAAAAGGTCTCCCGGATCTGTAGTCAGAATGGGGGTTCCCCAAGGCTCAATTCTGGTCCTTAACAAGAAAAAGCAAAATGCATAAAGTTCTTATTATCCAATAAATACACACTAGTATTAGTAAATACTAGTGTGTCAATAAAGGGTGAAGAGTTGAAGCCCGAGGATTCCAGTGTTCTTAGGTTTAACTTTGGATACGAAGCTTCAGTGGAGCCCCCATGTAGATAAACTGTCCAAAAAACTTAGCTCTGCAGCATACGCCGTTATGAAAATTCGATTTAGAGTCAGCTCGTTTAGTACACTTTTTTTTATGTGTGTTACCTTATAACTTTTTACTACGTAAACTGATTTTGAAGATTTTATTTGAAAGCTGTTGCTTCACATGTGGTCCCATTTTAATTTGGTGAAGATCTAATAAAGAACTTCGGAGATACACAATGGAAGTCTTCAATAAATGATAGCAAACCTTCCAGAATTGCTGCAATCGCATGTCTGTATATTGTTTTTATCAATTCACAATATTACATCACGCTGTAACGCTCTGAAGGGGTATACAGATTTGTACAGTTCACCCTGATACACCCTAATTTCACCAACTTTGTTCAAATTCCCTATTTTTGGGGCTATCAACTCGGGTATAACTTTACTATTAATTTAGTTTTAGAATGGGATACAACAACTAAAAAGTGAAAAATAAAAAACTTTTTACAAAAAAAATACATAACTTTAATTTCGGAACTCAGTGTCAAATAACGAAGAAACCACACTAGAAACACCAACTTCCGAAATTAAAGTTATTTTGCATTTTTTAGTATTATTTATGGAAGTCGGTTGTATTTTTTTTGTAAAAAGTTTTTCATAGTGTGATGTCGTACGGCATTCTGTTGTGGGGAAATGTCGCCGATATTCAGACAATAAAATTTTTGTTCTACAAAAAAGGGCTATTATAGCACGACCCCTTTTAGTATCTGCCCGCACCTCTAGGATGCGTCATTTACCGGCTCGGTTACGTGACTAGTTACGGTACAGCACAGCACTACCCGAGTAGTGCGTATCTGAGTTCCGGTAGCGATTTGAATATAGTTTGTTAAGTATATGTATTCTGTGGTTTGTTACCGTCACTCGTAAGGAGTGCCCGCGCGATCACCGGCGCACACGCGAGTTGGCCTTTAGTAACTACTCTCAACTAATAGTCTAAGTAAATGTAATCCGCACTGCATTTTTTGTACAACACACACAATAAACACAGTTTACACATAATTTGGTTGGAGTTTTCTTTGTGTGCAAAGTACCCTGACTAAACTATTCGTGAAAATAAATTAAGTCCCAGATACTCCCTCAGAGACAAAGGGGGATGCCAGGATTCGGCCCAGAAACGCCCAACAATTTGCTTTTGTTAAAAAATTACATCTTATTTTATGATTATCAATCGCGGTATTCATTTATCAAAACAAGATTGCAACATTTTTGCACAAATAAAAAGTACCGAAATGAAATTAGGTAAATCCGTAAATGATTGGTTTGTTGAAAAAATAAAAAGTGTTGCCAATTACTAATTTCATTCAAAATATAATCGATTCTTTTATTTAATCGATTTTTATGATGTAAATGCCAATTTAGTTCGTTTTTTTTTTCGATAATTATTATGTTATGATAATTAAACATGCGAATTACTAGTGACCATGAATTCATTAGATCATAACAAAAACGCCACTGTACAATTTAACTGTCATGGTTATCTGTTCTTAATTATGCAATAAAATAGGATTTAAAAAACTAAAAGAAACATAATAATAATCTTTGAAGTGCTTTAATTAATTGGTTCACTAATTAATTCGTGTCGAATTATGATTCGAAAATCAAATCGATATAGATTTATCGATTTTTATGTCTGTTAAGTGGCAACATCGAATCTGACATTATGACACTTTTGACAGCTAGGCGACTGTCGTAATGTCGTTGACGTCGCTGTCAGTTATAACTGAATAATAATAAGTCAACTTTGTTTGCATTTGTATTATTTTGTTTGTTTTTTTGCCGATTTGTTATCTGAGCAACGAATAAGCTTACTAAATGGACTCCGACAAATCTTACCCTACTGACCACGGCCTGAACATGGATCCCGCTCCCGTTTCTCACGATAACCCCTGCACGAACTTGGACTCGATATTCACTAATAATGATGACCCCAGCTTTCACACCGGCCACAGTTCTTCCCAGTCCTCAGTAACTCATTCAAGCGGACATTTACGCTGTGTCAATTGCTGTTTAAATGTCACGAGAATACGAAAACATACTATGTTGGAAATTGCAAAAGTTCGAAATCTTATACAACAATGGGTTCGACCACAGCAGGTAAATAGTTGATCCTGGATGATGTACTGATTGTATATGATACAAATGATGTATAAGAACATAAAATACACTAGAGATATAATCAAAACCTTATAAGTATGTATGTATTACAGTAAAATTATTGTAAAAAAACTGTATTTGGGCAAATAAAAACCATTTTATATCTTAAAAATCCGGACTTTTTTTTTAACTAATACTTTTACCATTTCATTCTTTATATTGCATATTATCATTTCCATATACTTTTATATGTGGGCACCCAGGGCCGAAGTGTCTATGGTTGATTGGCATTCCCCTTTAAAAAGATTAATATTATGATTGTTCCCTCTCAGTACATTTATGAGAATGTGCATAAAAATATTAATCTGTTTAAAAAAAAAATCTTCGTAAATGGTTCGTAAGAAACAAAAATAAAATAAAAACACAAGTCAATACGAATACATTATAAAGAGCATCAAAAACAAATTATAACAAATTAAAACAATAATAAAAATCATAATTACGGAATAGATACAAAAAATAACAATAATTGCAACAATTAAAAGTACCTAGAACCATTCTTTTAGGTCATATAATGCCTGGTCGGTTAGCCAGCTTTTAAGCTTCGCTTTGAACGCATTGTCAGACGTCGCGCTTAAAATGTTATCCGGTAGCCGGTTATATACCGATGGACCCATAACATGAATTAACTTTCCAGATTTAGATAGGGTATGTGGGTAGCCAGCTAATTTGTTTCTACCACGAGTATAGTAGCCATGTCTATCTCCGCGTTTATTATATTCGTTTAAATGTTGCCTAACGTATACCGCCGCCTGTAATATCACCATAGCGGGAACAGATAATATTTTTAACGCTTTAAAAAGTGGTCTTGCGGTGGCATCCCATTGTGATCGCGTAATGGCTCTCACGGCACGCTTCTGCATCCTGAAGGCTCGCTCCCAATCGGCAGCTCTGCCCCAGAACTCAACGTCATACTGAAGAACCGAGTGTACTAACGCGAAATAATACCCTCTCAACATTTTACGAGGGAGCGTTTGCGCTAATCGTTCCAGACCGAAGCACGCTCGTCCGAGTTTGCCACACATTTTGTCAATCTGCGGCCCCCAGGTGAGAGAGCTGTCCAGTTCGAAGCCGAGAAATGTGGTGACTTGTACCTGTTCGACCACACTGCTTCCTACCCGAAGCGACAGTGGTGTACACATTCGACCGGAAAGATTGATGTGCATGTAATGGGTCTTGGTCGTGTTGAGTAACAAGCCATTTATTTCAAACCAGTTGATAATTTTACCCATCACTAAGTTGAGTCTTTCTTGTAGTCTTTCCATCGACTGCGCGCACACGACCGCAACCACATCGTCTGCGTACATAAAGACATAAGCCTCACTTATTGCGACAGGTAGGTCATTGAGCAGAATACTGAACATGATGTTAGAGAGGGAGGAGCCTTGTGGTACGCCCTTAGTGATGTTAAGAGGGTATGACCTAACCTTTCCGCTATCACCCATCACCACCTGCGACCTGCCTTTCAAAAAGTCGAGCAGCAACTCTTCAGTGCCAGCACACCATGATCAGCAACGTCGAAAGCTTTTGAGAGGTCACAGAAGATCACTGCTACCTGCTGGTTTTCCTCTCGAGCCTTCAATACATTGCGGATGACCACACGCGCAAGAGCAGTTGTTGATCGCCCCTTCCTGTAGGCACATTGTCGGTCGGTGAGGCAGTTAGTCTTCTCAAGAAAGCCAAGTAATCGGTCACATAGTCCGTTTTCAAAGACCTTGGCGACTGCTGGAATGATAGACACTGGCCGATAATTGTTTATATCACTCTTCTTGCCTTTACCCTTATACAGCGGAGACACCTTGATTTTTTTAAATGCACTGGGATAGCATCCACTACGCAAACACCTATTAAATAACACCGCCAGAACATTCGCAAGCGATGCAGCCGCTGTATTCAGTAGCTCCACTGATGTATCATATGTCTTTGGTTGGTTTGCGTGCGATCCGTTTAGTAATAATTCGGTATACCTCAATCGGCGAGAAAGGATGCAGCCAAATACACTGACTGGCTGGGGGTCGCGCTTCCAGAAGCGTAGCCAGGGCTGACTTTGGGTCTGCTTCAGGAGCGCCACATGATATGATGCCTGGATGAATTTGGCATTGACCGTATTTACCAATTCCTTTTTTGTGGAAAAAGACTTGCCATTTGCTTGCTTTATACTCTCAGTGTAATCCAATCTTGATTGATTTTTCCTACCAGCTTCCACATTTGCTACGTGCCACATACTTTTATTTGGGTTATTTGCCGTTTTTATGTGGTGTATATAATACTTAGACCTCTTATTTGTAAGCATCTTGGAGTAATTTTCGAGAAGTTGATATGCAACCTCGCTTAAATATGGAAAGTATGGGTATTTATGTATGATGCCTATAACATCAAACAGCAAACACTTAGTGTTTAATATCTCTTCATCGATCCACGAATTCTCAGTCTTTTTTTGTGCTACGCGTCTCATAGGAAAACAAACATCTACCTTGTTCTGTATTGTTATCACAATCGAGCGAGCTAAGTCGTCTGCACCCTGCCAGTGCGCCGCCACCTCTTCCCAGTCAACGCTCGCCAGCGATGCGGCAAAGTTGTCCTTATTCATTTTGCTATAGATTCGCGCCATGTGTTATAGGCATTTGTGACTCGACAGTATATACAATTTCACCAATTGCAAAGTGATCGCTAATGAGTGTAGTTACACAGGAGGTCGCAATCGACCCTGGTAACATATTAGTATACAAGTGGTCTAGGCAAGTAGCGGAATTCCCTTGTACCCTCGTAGGAAAGTTAACTTCAATAGAATAGGCATGGGCCGATAGCGCGTCTTTCAATCTACTTTGGCTAGAATTAATTGAACACATGAGGTCAATATTTATATCACCTAAAATTATGGTTTGTTCGTCATAGTTATTAAGTTCGTCAAGAAGTGTTTTAAAACAATTTAAAAAGTCATTAACATTCGTCAAGTTTGATCTATAATATATACAAATTTTAAGTAAATTAAAGTCTATTAATTTAATCCCTGAGATCTCACACACCTGCTGTACTGATAGTTCGGTAAGTCTAGGACAATTCTCGAATTTAACATCACTCCTGACATATATACAGGACCCTCCGTGAGCTATGCTATGTCGACAAAACCATGACCCTAACACATAGTTACTAATGTTCACAATTTTTAGGTCTTGCTCCTTTAGCCAATGCTCTGTCAAGGCCAGTACATCACATTCGAGTTCACTCTTAAGCAGTACTTCAAGTTGCCTCGTCTTGCTATTTAACGATTGCTTATTCTGGTGGCATACAACAAGTGAACGCTCGATGTGTTTACTCGTCGTTACGTCGTGATGACTTGTTGTTGTCCCGCCGCTATCCTGACCGTAGTGCGTGTGCGCCCCACTATACGCGGGGCCGCGTGAGAAACCACTCAGCGAACCGGACTCCTGGTGGCCACACAGTCGGAGTGCATATACCATACAGCGATTCTGGGATACCAATCACGAACGATGCATGCCTATTTGTTTTAATGTCCCGTTTCTCAACATAATAAAATTCCGATTTTGCAATTTTATTAAGGAATTTGCTAATACTTTCGACCGTAGTGTCAGGTTTGCAGGACCACGCTTGAATATATTTCATTTTCTCAACAGTCTGTAATTCGTCATCCTCCTTCCCTGCTCCTTTTATAATTGTACGTCGTTTACGTTGTTTCTTCGAATTTACTGTTTGCCAGTCATTTTCGCTATTATCGTTAATGTCATCTTCATATGTCTCTTTTCCAGTATTAGTTGCTTCTTGTATCCCTTTTGATTTTCTCCCATCAGGCACCGTTAAACTGGAGTCGTCTTGTTTTTCGTCACAAATCGCGGTTTTAGTAGCCGCACCTATTAACTATTGTCAAAAACCAAAACCAGATAACCAAAAAATGCCAAGAGATCCAACGGCAACGAGAGCCGAGGAGGCTCCAGATCATCTCCTCAATTCGAGGAGATGATCAACTTCAGCTATAAGATGCCCGACAAGCCGCGGTCGGGCGAAGAAAGCCTAATAGAAGTCGGCAAAGAGGCGGGGCGGCGGCGGAGTCCGGCGCATCACCACTTCTCACCGCTCTGGGCTCTGGAAGTCCGGAGCGCGAGGAGGGGAGTGCTTCCGGAGGAGCCGTGAGTCAGTGCTCGCGGTTCTTCCGGAACCCAAAGCGCTCCAAGTCGGGGGATGGCGGGGAGTCATCCTCCGATGTAGAGGTGATGGCCCCACCTCCCAAGATACCCACCGGTCGTAGAGGAGGGGGAGCGGCGAGGAGGCCTAACAAGGCTACCAAGGCCGGCAGGAGAGCCGCGAGGCTCGCCGCGGAGGGGCTCCATCCCGCTGCGGCGGGGCTCCGGGTCTCCATGTCGGGATCTTCGGGCGGAGAGCCAGACGCCGTCAGCTCCAACTCGGAGCGAGCGGCCAGGCTTGCGGGGGTCGTGGAGGCCGCCATCAAGGATGTGGTCCAAAAGAGGCTTCCTTCATCCAGGAGCAGGGCCACATCCGCGGCCACGGCTTCCATAGTGGAGGCCGCGGAGGCGAGTTTTGGCGGGCCTCCGTCTGCATTGAACGAGACGTCCAAATTGCGGGCGGAGGTCGCCCGCCTGACCGCTACTACGGAGCTTCTCGTGAAGGAGAACGAGAAGCTCCAGGCAGACCTGGCCGAGTTCCGAGGAGCTGGCCCCCGGAGGGACGCGCAGGAGGAGCTCCAGCACGGGCCAAGATAGCCCCTGCCCCGCGGAGAACCAAGTTCTCGACCTGGTGCGGCAGGAGCTGGCTGCCTTCAACAGGCGTTTCTCCGTGCTGGAGGGCATCGTACTGCGCCCCCCGCTAGCGGCGAGCCAGCCGGCCTTGGGCCAGCGACAAACGGTCTCGTTTGCCGCCGCCGCGGCTGCTACACCCAAGCAGGGTTCGGCGGGACAGGCCAACCGCGGGGCTGTGCGCGGGGTCGCCTCGTCGAAGGCGTCGAAGGCACAGCCAAGTCCGGGTGGCGCGGCACAGGCTGCGAGTGTCCCAGCCAAGGCGGCAAATCGGCCGCCCCAGAGTATCCCGCCTCCTAAACCTCCTGCGGTCGAGGCTGCCGAATGGCAAGTGGCCGGGGAGAAAGAGAAGGCGGGAAAAGCAGCAAGGGCGGCCAAAAGATAGGAAAGGCGGAAGCGGCGCAAAGAGCGGGCCGCTGCGGCTAGGCTCCGCGCCCCGAAGTCCGCGGCTGTAATAATTACGCTATAGCCGGAAGCGGTTCAGAAGGGCGTGACCTACCGCAGCGTGCTTGCCAAAACCAAGGCGGCGGTGAGCCTCGAGGAGGTGGGGTGCGCCGACGGCATCCGGGTGAAGGTCACCAAGACCGGAGCCCGGATGCTGGAGGTCCCCGGCGCCTCCAGCGGCCCAGCCGCTGACGCCCTGGCTAAGAAAATCAGGGCGTTGCTGGTAGACGAGGCCAGAGTGTCCAGGCCCACCAAGAGCGCAGACATGCGCATCATGGGCCTGGATGACTCTGTGACGGAGGCGGAGGTGGTGGCCGCCTACGCCAGGACTGGAGGATGTTCTGTCGAGCAGGTGAGGGCGGGCACTCTCCGTCCTGACCTCACGCAACCTCGGCGGCGTGAAAAATCGCCGGGGAGGGCCGAAGGCTCTTGGTGGGCTGGGTGTCTGCGCAGGTCAAACTGCTGGAACCCAGACCTCTGAGGTGCTTCCGCTACCATGTGGGCGACCATGTGGCAGCTAAGTGTACCTCGGAGGTGGACCGAGGGAACCACTGCTTCCGCTGTGGTCAGCCCGGTCACAAAGCCGGCTCTTGTGAGGCCGCGCCGCACTGCGTAGCATGTGCGGCAGCTGGCAAGCTGGCCAATCACCGGGCTGGAAGCAGGACCTGCGCTCCACCCACCAAGACCAGGGCTAGGGGCAGACCCTCTACCGCCACCGCCGCCACCGTCACCGCCGCAGCCGCCGCCGTCGCCGCTTCCGCAGTTGCCGCCCCCACAGCCGTCGTCGCCGCCGCAAACATGGCGGTGGCGGGATCCACACAGAGGGCTGTGGAGGAGGCTGTAATGGAATGCCAATAACGGCCCCATTACGCCTCCTCCAGGCAAACATCAACCACTGCGCCTCTGCTCAGGACCTGTTGTTTTAGAGCATGGCCCTCCCGAGGTGACCGAGGTAGAGCTGAGAGCGGCGGTGCGTAGGCTGAATGCCAAAAGCACCGCCCCAGGACCCGATGGCTTTCATGGGAAAGCCTGGGTCCTGGCCTTGCAGGAGGCTCTCGGGCCTCGACTCAAAGGGCTTCTAAGCGCATGTTTGGAGAGAGGCCAGTTCCCACGTCGTTGGAAGACGGGGAAGCTGGTCCTGATCAAGAAGCCGGGGCGCCCCGCGGACTTTCCGTCCGCTTACCGGCCCATTGTGCTGCTCGACGAGGTGGGCAAGCTATTCGAAAGAGTAATTGCAGATGATGAGATGATGCGGGTGGGGCCGGATCTGGCGGAAACCCAGTACGGCTTCCGCAGGGGGCGCTCCACGGTGGACGCCATCATGCGCGTACGAGCCCTCACGACAGGGGATGCAGTGGCTTGGGGTAGGGTCGTCTTGGCGGTGTCTCTGGATATCACCAATGCCTTTAACACCCTGCCCTGGAGTTGCATAGTGGAGGCACTCAGGTATCACCGGGTGCCGCCCTACCTCCGTCGCGTGGTCGAGGCGTATTTGACGGACAGGCCCGTCATCTACCCCGGTCACCAGGGAGAATGGAACTGGCGAGAGATGTCGTGCGGTGTTCCACAGGGATCGGTCCTGGGGCCGCCTCTGTGGAGCATCGGGTACGACTGGGTGCTGCGCGCCGACCTCCCCATTGGCGTCAGCGTAGTCTGCTACGCTGACGACACGCTAGTCCTGGCGCAGGGGTGGTCGCACGAGGCGGCGGCCGACCGTATGACACGCAGGGTTGCGATAGTCGTGGAGAGGATCCGGCAACTGGGACTCGAGGTGGCATTGCACAAGTCCGAGGCTATGTGTTTTCATGGTCCTCGGAACGCACCACCGGCGTGTTCCCAGATTACTATAGGAGGGGTTCACATCGGCGTCGAGGGGACGACCTGGGACTCGTCCTCGACAGCCGGTGGAACTTCGTCGAGCACTTCCGACGTTTGGCTCCCAGACTGGACAAGGCCGGGGCCGCTTTGAGGCGGCTCCTGCCCAATCTGGGGGGGCCAAACGCCTCCTGCCGGAGGCTCTATGCGGGGATCGTGCGGTCCATGGCCCTTTACGGGGCACCGGTGTGGGCGCGTTCATTGAGGCAGCGATCAGCTTGCCAGATGAACGCGTCCCAAAAGGTCATGGCATCCGTATGATCAGAGGATACCGCACGGTCTCCCGTGAGGCTGCGAGCCTCCTTGCCGGACTGTCACCATGGGATCTGTAGGCAAAAATCCTCGCGCACCTGTATGAGTGGCGCGAGGAGGCGAAACGCCGGGGTGAAACTCCGCTGCCGCGATACCTCGCGCCTCGACGGACAGAGCTCCGGCAGGATCTCATGGCGACATGGAGAGAGCGACTGTCGCAACCCAGCGCTGGGCACGCCACCATTGCGGCGGTAGTGCAATGGAATGGAATGCCTCTTTGAGGAGTGGCTGGAGAGGCACCACGGCGTCCTCACCTTCCGCCTGATGCAGGTCCTCACCGGACACGGAACTTTCGGGAGGTTCCTGTGTGGGATAAGGCGAAGGGAAACGACCGGATGTCCTCACTGTGAGGATCGCCCAGAGGACACGGTGGAGATCTGCCTCGCTTGGGCGGAACCCTGCCGTGTCCTACTGCAGACGATCGGCGGCAGCGACCTCTCGCGCCCGGCCCTGGTCCAGGCCATGGTACGGAGCGAGAAGAAATGGGAAGCAGTCTCCTCTTTCTGCGAAGCAGTAATGCTCGCGAAGGAGGAGGCGGAACGAGTTAGGTTAGGTTGGGCAGGCCCGAGAGTCGACGGCGCGTAGTGTTCCACGCGCGCCTCAAAGAGTTGTCAGCAAACAGGACGGGCCCGTCATGGCCAATGCCTGCTCGGGGGTTGAGGATAAATTCGAAAGAGTTACCTCGCCCCTGGGCATTCAGGGCAGGGAGGAACAGGGGTGAGTTTTAGTCAGTAAGAGTCTGACACGCCCTCCCGCTCCACCCAGAGCGGGAGAAGTGATTGGATGATTTCCCAACCCCCCAAAAAAAAAAAAAAGGAGCACACCAGTGTGCCAGTGCGAAAATGCCGTTTGCCTTGCCAAAAACCCGACTCACGCGTTTTAAACCGCTATTATTACTATTACCCAAGGTCTTTAGACCTTTTTTTTTTTTCTTGTGGCAAGGTCTACACACCCGGAACATGACATAGTCTGTAGTTACAATATGGCGACTGTCGACGGGGCTTGACAGATGTTGACGTTTGACGCGCGCGGGGCCTGAGGGGAGGTAAATTACAATTGGTGTTGGTTCGGTCCAAGGTAGCCCGCGAAATTAAAAATTTCTTACGTGCATGATTTCATGAAATACATGAATTTTTTTTACATGAATTTCATGAATTTGGAATCAATTCTAACTGAGAGAGTTGTATTGATGATTTTAAGAGGCCGTACACGAAATTTGGCCGATTTCGCTGATTTACGTGATTTTATGGTTAAAATGATGTATTTCTAAAAGTTTGAATTCACACCATGAAAGAATATTTCAATTGTGATATGAGCTAGTTTTATTATTTTTATTACAATTACGATTAATCGACCATAAACCGACGATGGTTTTGTGAATTTTTGCTTTAAGGGGTTTAGAATATCACATAATTACGAATAGTTTTGACGTCTAAGAGGTATGAAAAAATTTGAATGTATTGTTGCAAAAGTCGTCTATATAATGTATGAATTACTTTTTACCACTTTTATATAAAAAAATTGTGTAAAAAAATATTTAACTTAGTCAAATTTTAGAGAAAATGGGCAAAGAATTGCTTTTGATTTTGGCTATTTAAAACTCTCGTTCATAAAATTAAAACAGCGCAAAACAAACTTCTGTTCACCATCAACCCGATGGACGGCACGGTTGGCGTAGTGGTTGAGCGTCTGGTCTGGGTGTCTTGTGTATGTGAATTTAAAATGTTTGTGAATGCACCCACGATACAGGAGTAATTCCTAGTGTGGGGCAACGTTTTTTTTTTTAAAAAAAAACCATTTATTGAGAAAAAAATGTAAAAATTACAAAAACTTGGCAGTAAAAATCTTTTAGAACAACCCAAATCTCGACTTATAATATGCCACGCTAGCTTCGAATCAAGCTCATTCATTAGATCATAATTGCAATGATCTTCATGTTGTGCATTAAAACTTTTAGAAATGCATTATTTTAACTGTAAAATCACGTAAATCAGTGAAGTTGGCCAAAAAATCGTGTACGGCCTCTTAATGATTATCACACTAATATTATAAAGGCGTAAGTTTGTGAGTGTGTATGTTTGTTACTTCTTCACGCTCAAATGGCTGGACTGATTTAGATGAATTTTGGTATGTAGATAGCTTATACCCTGGATTAACACATAGGCTACTTTTTATTCTGGTCTACGCGGGTGAAACCGCGGGGCGCAGCTAGTAATCGCATCAATAAATACATACTTACTACGCCCGCGAATCAAATGACTTAGATACAACCGGACACTTTTTTTTATACTCGTTTTTGACATGAATACTTGTATAGTATTATATTATATTATTTTTTTGATTGATATTTTTTTATTACTATTTTGTTTGACATGAATATTTACTTTGTAAAGTATTATATTTTTTTTTTGATTACTTAATTATTGTAAATGTGAGGACTATGTGTGTTATTATTATTATTTTCTCCTCTTTTTAACCGACTTCAAAAAAAGGAGGAGGTTATCAATTCGACTGTATTTTTTTTTATGTGTTTTTTTTATGTCCTCATAACTCTTTACTGGGTGAACCGATTTTGATGTTTTTTTTTTATTTGAAAGATGGTGCTTTACATGTGGTCCCATTTAATTTGGTGAAGATCTGATACAGAACTTCGGAGATACACAATGGAACTCTTCAATAAATAATAGCAAACCTTCCAGAATTGCTGCAATCGCATGTCTGTATATTCAAATCAAATCAATTTATTCGCCATAAGTGTTGGTACAATTTCGGTCTTAAAATAAATAACTATAGGTACAGATCCATAACACTTAGTCATAACAATGTGACATGCAAACATTTGGGTTTATTATTTAATTCATATTATTATTATACTTCCTAAATTAAATTGAGAAGCAATATTATAATAATAATAAAGCAGGCAACACCAACAACGTCAGACGTGTCATAAAATTGTCCAATCCAGATTTCGATTTTAATATATTATTTAAAGTATTTTCAAGCTCACAACCAAAATTAAATTAATTACCATTTTGTCAAGAACCGACAAAAATTAATTATGAAAAACTACCACCTCTACACCGAAAAACTAAAAACTATAGAAATGACAGCTAAGCTGTCATAAACAAGGAACAAAAAATGAACAAATAATCGAAAAATTGGACAACACGTCCTAAATGTTGACGAGATCAGCAGCTCGCCGTGCACGCCCACCACCTCCGGCCTCGTCGCTCAGCTCCGCCTCGCCGCCGCCGGAACCCAGCCCCATCGTGAGTGCTGTGACACCGGCCGTGGCAGTTGCGTCGAGCTCCAGCGACGAGTTCTTCTCGCCGCCGACGACACCACCACCTGCGCGTCGACGGGGAGGACGCCGGCCGCCGAGCGGCTTAGGACCTCGAGGCCCACCGGCCTCTGATAGGGTCCCAGCTCCCGGCGGAAGTGTGCAGCGCATGAGATGGACGGAATCCATCAATGAAAACGTCATGCGCTCATACTATGGGGCTACAGAGGGAGGTAACAACCTGACCGCGTACCGTGTTCGGATGCTCTCTTTGTTCCAGGTGCTTGAGCCAGCCGTCAACGTTTCGGCCCAACGACTGTCGGATCAGGTGCGGGTCATCCTGCGTAATCATATGTTGGATGATACTGTACTTGATCGCCTCCGAGCTGAAATGGGTAGCCATGTTATTGCCCCTCCGTCGCAGACTGTGTTACCAGTTGTGGTACCACCGTCCAACCATGCTCCCAGCCACGCTGACGAGGAGTGTAATGACATGGTTACAAACGTAAGTACTCACTACAATGGTGAATTGAGGAGTGCTTTGGAGTGTGCTATTCGGGAATATCGCAGCATGCCGCTCGAGCTTAGGCCACGCTTACCTCGTTTGCCCATGCATAACAAGAATAAGGCGCTGGTGGCTGCTCTGGATTCGCAGTTGTCCAATTATTTTGATGACTGCGAAGACCTCACCGATACACACTCGATGCTGTACTGCGCGGCTGTAGCGGCATGTCGTGTAGCTCACGTCAAATTTCCTAATGACAGAGCTACACGACCGAAGCCAGCCGTACCGGCTTGGCAGTGCAGGATCGAGCGTCGTATTGGTGGGGCCAGAGCACTCATAGGCAAACTAATCTGCTTCAGGGAGGGCAACACTCGCCCAAGAGTGATGCGCTTTGTGAGACGGGCGTTTTCGGGGACTGATGTCAGCTCCCGAGACTATATGTCCCGTGTCACAGAGCGCATCGACTTCCTGAAGCAGAAAGTATATGCATGGGCAAACCGTATTCGCAGGTATAAGCGGCGAGTGGAGCGATACACCCAGAATCGCACATTCCGAAGTAATGAAAGGTGGGTGTATAGGGATTGGGAGCGACCGGACCAAGGTGTGACTAATACGCACCTGCCGGATGATGACGCCATATACTCGTTCTGGCGCAGCATCTGGTCGGTGCCTGTCTGTCATACCGAGGGCGATTGGATTCGGGATGTTGAGCGCGCGTGCGATCCAATACCAGAAATGGGGGCAATTATCATCAGCCCCCAAGATATAGCTCATGCAGTGCGTCCGTTAGCTAACTGGAAATCTCCAGGTCCGGACGGGCTGCACAACTTCTGGATAAAATGGTTTACGAGGTCGCATACCCGCTTGGCATCTCAGATCCAGTCTGCCTTAGAGTCAGGGTCGCTGCCCCAATTTCTAACTACAGGAATAACCCACCTGCTCCATAAATCAGGTAGTACTGCGGAACCTAAAAATTATAGACCGATCACGTGTTTACCGACGGTCTATAAGGTTCTTACATCCATTTTGAGAGCTAAGATTAACACACATATAGATAGTAACTGTATCATGTCGGCCTCTCAAAATGGATGTAGGAATGGGTCCCGCGGTACTAAGGAGCTTCTCCTCATAGATATGACCATTAGCCAACAGGTTCGACGTTTCCGAAAGGATCTGTCGACATGTTGGATAGACTATAAGAAGGCCTATGACTCAGTTCCTCATACATGGCTCATGAGGGTGCTAGAATTGTATAAAGTTGATGCAACGCTACGCACCTTCATGATGTCATGTATGGGGCAATGGAGGACGGTCCTTCGCTATCCAGGATGTCGACAAATCCAGAGGAATAGCGAACCGATAAGGATCGAGCGGGGTATATTCCAGGGTGACAGTTTGAGTCCGCTTTGGTTTTGCCTAGCTTTGAATCCTCTAAGCACACTGCTGGAGAATTCAGGGCTAGGCTATCGGTTGAAGAGAGGTGGTCAGGTTATATCTCACCTCCTTTACATGGATGACTTGAAACTTTTTGCCCCCAGCAACCTGCAACTGATGGAGCTACTGAAGGTAACTAAAACCTTTAGTAGTGCCATCAGGATGGAGTTTGGTGTAGACAAATGTGCGGTAATGCATGTAAAGCGAGGGGAGATTGTGGAATCCGTGGGTACTCAACTCTCGGATTCCATAAACCTGAGATCCCTCTCTCCAACCGAAACCTATAAGTATTTGGGTATGTCGGAAGCGTTAGGTATCAATGTTACTGACATGAAGCAATCGTTGAAGGAGCGCTTCTTTGGCCGCCTGAAGAAGGTATTTAATAGCCTTCTATCGGGCGGAAACAAGGTGCGCGCCTTCAACGGTTGGGTCATGCCGGTATTGATGTACTCTTTCGGCGTACTCAAATGGACCCAAACAGAACTTGACGCCCTGGATAGGCGTGTCCGTACACTGCTGACTGCATTTCGAATGCATCACCCACGTTCGTCGGTGATGAGACTGTATATCCCGCGGAAGTGTGGAGGCCGAGGCTTTTTAAATGCTAAGACCCTCCACAACCGCGAGGTATGCACTCTAAGGGAATATTTCCTAGCTACTGACGTGGGTATGCATCGAGATGTAGTGGCAGTGGACAAGGGCCTTACTCCACTCTCCTTGGCTAACGAGAACTGGCGCAAACCTCTAGTGCTTGACACTAACGATTGCAGAGAAGTATGGCAGAGTAAGGAACTTCACGGACGCTTTTTCCGGGCACTACATGGGCCCGATGTAGACCAGTTAGCGTCCGTAGCCTGGCTGCGTGTCGGTGACCTCTTTGGGGAAACCGAAGGTTTTGTCTGTGCAATTATGGACGAAGTTATCATGACGAAAAATTACCGGAGATTTATTGTGAAGGACGGCACGGTTGACATATGTCGGGCATGTCATCGTCCGGGAGAATTGTAGCCAGGATTATCCATCAGCAACTTGCTCTGAAGTACTCTCTTGTGGAATCGGAAGTGCCGTACTACAGATATGCGCCCGACCCAGTTCTCGATAATGGTCATATCTCATTGTACTGGGATCGGTCCATCATCACTGACAGGACTATTTTAGCCAATAAGCCTGATATAGTGGTGGTGGACCGAATCGAGAGGCGTGCAATGATTGTTGACATTACCGTCCCACATGACGAGAACCTCGTGAAAGCCGAGAAAGATAAACAAATCAAGTATATTGACTTGGCTCGCGAGGTTGTCGACATGTGGGATGTGGACTCAGCGATCATTGTACCGATAGTCGTGTCAGCCAATGGCTTAATAGCCACGAGCCTCGACCAACACCTCAGGAGGCTCTCGTTAGGCGGCTGGATCAAGGGCTTGATTCAGAAAGCAGTACTTCTGGACATGGCTCGTATTGTCAGGCGGTTTCTCTCTCTGGAGCCCTGACCGCCGGTAGCTTGGACCCTGTTCCCGATACCGGTGGGATACTATTTTTTATATTTTTAAATGTTTTTTTATATATTCTTTTTTAAGAAATATTTAAAAATGTATTTAATATGTTAAAAAGATAAATAAACAAATAATAATAATCCCGCTGCCGGTGGAAGTGTGCAGCGCATGCGATGGACGCAAAGTATTAACGAAAACGTCATGCGCTCATACTTTGGGGCTACAGAGGGGGGAAGTAACCTAGTCAGGTTACACCACGGTACGCAGTCGCGTACCGTGGTCGGATGCTCTCTCTGTTTCAGGTGCTTGAGCCAGCTGTCAACGTTTCGGCCCAACGACTGTCGGATCAGGTGCGGGTCATCCAGCGTAACCGTATGCTGGATGACGCCGTACTTGATCGACTACGCCTCGAATCACGGAGTAGCCGTGTCTCACCTGTTTTGCCACCGGCCGCGGTGCAACTGCAACCCAGTGCTTCACCGCGACCCGACCACGTTGGTGAAGATGATGATGACGCGGCTATATCCGTGAGTACTCAATGCAATGAACGATTGAGGAGTGCTTTGGAGGATGCATTCCGGGAGTACCGCTCCACACCACCTGGGCTTAGACCTCGTCTACCTCGTTTGCCCATGCATAAGAAAAATAAGGCGCTGGTATGTGCTCTAGATTCGCAGCTATCAAATTGTTTTGATAACAGCAAAGACCTTGCCGATACCCACTCAATCTTATACTGCGCAGCTGCAGCGGCATGTCGTGTAGCTCACGTCAAGTTCACCAATTGTGACAGAGCTACACGACCTGCTGTACCAGCTTGGCAGTGTAGAATTGAGCGTCGTATCGGTGAGGCTAGAGCACTCATCGGCAAGCTTATCTGCTTCAGGGAGGGCAACACTCGCCCTAGGGTGATGCGTTTCGTGAGGCGGGCGTTCTCGGGGACTGATATTAGTTCCCGAGATTATCTGACCCGCGTCACAGAGCGTATTGACTTCCTGAAGCAGAAGGTCTATGCATGGGCAAATCGTATTCGTCGGTACAAGCGGCGAGTGGAACGGTACACTCAGAATCGCACTTTCCAAAGCAACGAAAGGTGGGTTTATAGGGCTTGGGAGCGACCGGACCAAGGTGTATCTGATAGGCATCTACCGGATGATGAGGCTATGAGTTCATTCTGGCGCAGCATCTGGTCGGTGCCTGTCAGGCACACCGAGGGTGATTGGACTCGAGAGGTCGAGCGTGCGTGCGACCTTATACCAGAAATGGGGGCAATTACCATCAGCCCCCAAGATGTAGCTCGTGCAGTCCGTCCGTTGCCTAACTGGAAATCTCCAGGGCCGGACGGGCTGCACAATTTCTGGATTAAATGGTTCCAAAGGTCGCACGCTCGCTTGGCAGCTCAGTTCCAGTCTGCCTTAGAGTCAGGGTCGCTGCCCCAGTTTCTTACGACAGGAATAACCCACCTGCTCCATAAATCAGGTAGTACTGCGGAACCTAAGAATTATAGACCGATCACGTGTTTACCGACGGTCTATAAAGTTCTTACATCCATTCTGAGAGCTAAAATTAACATCCATATTGATAAAAATCGTATCATATCAGCCTCCCAGAATGGATGTAGGAATGGGTCCCGTGGTACTAAGGAGCTGCTCCTCATCGATATTGCTATTAGCCAACAGGTTCGTCGTTCTCGAAGAGATCTGTCGACATGTTGGATAGATTACAAGAAGGCCTATGACTCGGTGCCACATACATGGCTCATGAGGGTGCTGGAGTTGTACAAAGTTGATGCAACTCTGCGCACCTTCCTGATGTCGTGTATGGGGCAGTGGAGTACAGTCCTTCACTATCCAGGATGTCGGCAGATACAGGAGAACAGCGAACCGATAAGGATCGAGCGTGGCATATTCCAGGGCGACAGTCTGAGTCCACTGTGGTTTTGTCTGGCCCTCAACCCTCTCAGTACATTACTGGAGGGTTCGGGACAAGGCTATCGGTTGAGAAGAGGTGGTCAGGTCATATCACACCTCCTTTACATGGATGATCTGAAACTCTTTGCCCCCAACAACTTGCAACTGATGAAGCTACTGAAGGTAACAGAAACCTTCAGTAGCGCCATCAGGATGGAATTTGGTGTGGACAAATGTGCAGTCATGCATGTAAAGCGAGGGGAGATTATGGAATCCGTGGGAACTCAACTCTCGGATTCCATACACCTTAGATCCCTCTGCTCAACCGAAACCTACAAGTATTTGGGTATGTCGGAAGCGTTAGGCATCAATACTGCTGACGTGAAACAGTCGCTGAAGGAGCGCTTCTTTGGCCGCCTGAATAAAGTACTAAATAGTCTTTTATCAGGCGGGAACAAGGTGCGCGCCTTCAACGGTTGGGTCATGCCGGTGTTGATGTACTCTTTCGGCATACTCAAATGGACTCAGACGGAACTTGACGCCCTGGATAGGAGGGTCCGCACACTGCTGACCGCAAATCGGATGCATCACCCACGATCATCGGTGATGAGGCTGTATATCCCGCGGAAATGTGGGGGTCGTGGCTTCTTAAATGCTAAGACCCTACACAACCGCGAGGTATGCAGCCTTAGGGAATATTTCCTAGAAACCGACGTGGGTATGCATCGAGATGTGGTCGCTGTGGACAAGGGCCTCACCCCGCTCTCCTTGGCAAACGAGAACTGGCGCAAACTTAAAGTACTGGATACTAATGACCGCAGGGAAGTATGGCAGAGCAAGGAGCTTCACGGGCGCTTTTACTGGGTCCTACATGGACCTGATGTAGACCTCTTAGCGTCCGTATCCTGGCTGCGCTTTGGTGACCTCTTCGGGGAAACCGAAGGTTTTGTCTGTGCGATTATGGACGAAGTTATTATGACGAATAACTAACGGAAATATATTGTGAAGGACGGTACGGTTGACATCTGTCGGGCATGCCATCGACCCGGGGAATCAATCCGACACATTATTTCTGGTTGTTCTCGTCTAGCTAACGGAGACTATTTGCATAGACACAACCTTGTAGCCAGGATTATCCATCAGCAACTTGCTCTTAAATACAATCTTGTGGAATCTGAAGTACCGTACTATAGGTATGAGCCCGACCCAGTTCTCGAAAATGGCAATATCACGTTGTATTGGGATCGATCTATCATCACTAATAGGACTATTGTTTATTTATTTATAAGAGGTACAGTTACAGAATACAGACTAAGTTGTGATCAGGATTACTTTTAAGTGATAACATTTTTAAATCTGCACTCCAATTACTACTATACACAGCATTCAGGATTTATACAGCTTCAAAGATGCAAGTGAAGGCTACAAAAAATAAAAATAAAATAAAAAGAAGTTACAAATAATATAGTCAAGACAGCTTAAGGTGTATTCAATTTTCGCAAGGATTCTATAAATCTGCCGTGACTATCTACAAATATATCAACATGAGTGCAAATATCATTATATTGTCTACACATTCGAAACAGTGGACTATTTTGGGACACATTGTTATTGCTCGATGGTATCTGAAACAGCTGCGGAGTACGCACAGATCGAGTAGGTACCTTGAAGTGTAACTTACTTAGGAGAGCACCATCAAATGAACCGTTACACACCTTATAAAAAGTGGACATGTCGCTCATCCATCTCCTTTTATCCAATCCAACCATGTTAAAGTACCGCAGCCTAGCCTCATATTCAGGTATTTTACGCCTTAAGCCACATTTCATACATAGAGTTCTGACAAACCGTCTCTGTATAGACTCTATACGGTCTATATGAGTTTTATATATTGGAGCCCACACAGATGCGCAATACTCAATAATACTTCTAACTAAAGCATAGTACAGAGTTATCAGTGAAATGGTTTGTCTAAAAGGTTTTGCGTTCCGGAGTACGAAAGATAACATGCGATTAGCCTTATTACAAACCTGATCGTAATGTGGTCTGAAAGACATAGCCGAGTCGAAGATTACCCCCAAGTCGCGAATTTGCTTTACCCTGTCTATTACAATGCCCTTGATGTGATAATTGTAACTGAGTAGTGTTTTGTTTTTTGTAAATGATATAACCTGACACTTTTTTATGTTTAACGACATTAGATTCTCGTCACACCATTTGACAACAGTATTTATATCCGTTTGGAGAGCCTCACAGTCTCGGTGATCGGAGATACGTCTAAAAATTTTGATATCGTCAGCGTAGGCTAAACATTCACTATCAATTTTACTAAGGAAATCATTGACGAATAACAGGAACAATAGGGGCCCCAAATTTGAGCCTTGGGGGACCCCAGAAGTCACCAAAAATAGGATAGATTCATACCCACTGAGTGCAACAAGTAGAGTTCGGTTTGAAAGATAGGATGTGAGCCACCTATACAGATCTCCATGTATTCCGACATGTTGGGCCTTCGAGAGCAATGCAAAATGGTCGACACGATCAAACGCTTTGGAAAAATCTGTATATATAGAGTCCACTTGCTGTTTGCCATTGAAAGATTCGCATATATAAGTAGAGTAACATAATAGGTTAGAGTTAGTTGATCTACCCGCGATAAAGCCATGTTGACGCGGATTCAATAAATGAGAGAAATGATCATATATATGTTTATAAACAAAGCCTTCGAAAATTTTGGCAAACCAGTTTAGTATACAAATTGGTCTATAATTAGAGACGTCACTTTTATCACCAGATTTGTGGATTGGAGTGATCTTAGCAATTTTCCACAGATCGGGAAATACTCCTTCTTTAAGAGATTTATTAAATATTATTGATAGCGGAGTTACAAGATTAGTCGCACACAACCGTATAAAGATAGGCGGTATACCATCAAAGCCACCGTTCTTTGTCAGATCCACGTTTTTCAACTTTTGTAATATATCCCTACCCGATACATGCAAGCGACTAATGGTATAATTAGAAGTTTGAAAGTTAGGACAGTAATTTGTAGTTGCCCTGGGAGAATACACTGATGAAAAATAACTTGCAAATAAGTTGACAATATCACTACCCGTACTACAAACGCTATCCTGATAATATACGCGACTAGGAATGCTATTAGTGACACGTTTGCTTTTTGTGTAGCGCCAGAAAGCTTTTATATTAACCCTAAGATCACATTCAATTCGCTCAATATACGTTCTAAAGCATTGATTTACGACGATCTTAACTCGAGCTCTAAGCATCGAAAACATATCGTAATCTCTGGGATTTCCATAACGCTTGAATTTGGTATGTGCTTTATCTTTGGATGCGAGTAACTTAATTAAATCCTTCGAAAACCAGGTGGGATACTTATTATTAGAAATTCTAGTTGTGGGAGTATATTTCTCAATTATTGAGTATATTTTATTATAAAAAAGTTGAACAAAATCGTTACATCCCAGTTCCAATGCGTGTTTCTCCCAATCAATATTTTCTAGGTCTTTATTACAGCTCTCATAATCTGTTTTACGGTAACATAATTTTTTAAGTAATGTGTTATGTGTCAGTGTAGTGATACCAGTTTTAAATACAAGTTCAAAAGGCGGATGATGCAAGTCAATACGACTAATGGGCAATGTAGGCGTTACACTCAGTAACTCAGGGCGATCAGAAAAAACTAAATCAAGTATCCGGTTATTGTGGTTTCCCGTAAAATTGAGTTGACGTATCGTTGTCGAGTGAAAGAGGTCATGTAATGATTTAGACTTTTCACAGTTACAATTCAAGGGACGTCCGGTTTCAACCGACCAACTAACTTCCCCAAGATTATAATCACCCAGTATACAGGTCATGTGATTCGGTAAATCACTGAATATGGCGTAGCATTTGGCAAAATGGTTACAAACCACATCCGTAGGCAAATACTTAGGAAGGTAAGCAACACATAAATTAATTATACGAGAGCCATTTACCATAAGTTGTATCCATAGATCTTCCAAGTATTCAGAAAACCATTCATTTTTAATTGAAATTTTAAGTTTTTTCGAATAAGCGATAAGTACACCACCACCATGGTTCTTACCATACCGAGCGCGAAACCTAGCGTCTCGATCTCTGCGCACTACACAGTACCTGTCATCAAACAATTCAGAAGACAATATCGTTTCATCAAGCCAAGTCTCACACAAGCAAATTAAGTCAAAGTTATTACTTAAGACAGTATTATATATGTCTATTGTTTTGCTTTTCATACCTCTGATGTTTTGATAATACAGTGACAAGTACATCATTGTGTAAGTATAAAATTTTGTAACAACTAGAATCACTTAAAAAAAATATATAAATATATATCATATGAGACTAAGACTCTCTTTACTTTTTATTAATATGTACTTGCTTTCAATTGCTTTTCTTACAAAAATACGTCCATTTTTCACCCACACGAACTTATATCCTTGTTCCTTTGCCTTCCCACGTGCTGCGGCATGCAAGGATTTATTAGATGGAGAAAGATGCTCTGACACGTACACCGGTACCCTTTCACCTGCAAGTCCCAGCAGCGCAGTATTAAGTCTATTAATGGGATTGGATTTATTATATCTGTGCACTGCAGAATAAAACTCATCACGCTTTCTTACACAACTGAACTTGGCAATTATAGTGCGGGGATATTTGCTGTCCTTATTCAATTTAGCAACTCTGGTGCACTTCACTATATCACCCTCCTTCAACTCGTGACCTATGACTTTAGAGCATTGATTGAGGAGACTGGGTAAATTTTCATTATGGTGTTCGGGTACGCCATGTATCTCTAAATTGTTTTCCCGTAAATGTTGTTCCAAACTATTTAGTCGATCGGATAACTCAGCTACTGTGGTTTTTAGGGTGGTATTTTCTTTAGATAACAACGCATAATCCTTGACTAAACTTTCTACCATGTTCTTCATTTCGTCATGCATAGTGCTCAAAAAGTCCACTGACTGACGAAACTCTAAAATACACACACATTTCTAATTGAAGATAGTTCAGTCTTCAGAACACACGAAATCATTGCAGGCAGTTCGGACTTAAGCGCTTTAAGAACTTTATCGCTTATAGCAGAAATAAATGCTTCATCTCTATTAGGCGTGGTGCAGCTGGCTGAACCCGGGCTGCATTGAGGTGTTTCCCGGCAGTCATCACCTTGCTTCTTTCTATAAGTAACGTTGTCCAGACCGGTTTCATCAGATAATTTAAATGAGCTTGGCTCACCCTCCTTGACATTTCGCACTGGGGTATTGGTGTTTCCAAGCTTCGGTTGTTTACTCCTACATTCATGGCAAGTCCACTTGATTTTCTGCATTTTGCTCATACCGGCATAGATTTTCTTATCGAGGATATTCGCGCAAGGAAGATCATAATATTTACTGCATTTACAGCATTTCAAACACTCTCGACTATCAACAGCACCCTTACAACCAGCACATGTAATGCCCCCCGACGCCATCTGTGTGTTTCCAGACGTACTAGATAGGCAGCGCAGTAGCAGGATAGACGTAAGTCGGAGTTATATAACGGCAAGAAGTCAAAGTGTGTATCGCAATAAATGACAAATCTGGCGTTCGAAACACGTCACCAACTTGATGGTGCTACGGCTAAGCCGTCCGCCTGTGAATCCGCAACCGCTGGTCCAAATCCTCGTGCTCTTCAATGGTACTTTTTCAAATTTGTATTTATTCGATATTTCACCCAATTCTCACCAACGATTTTAGAAACGTGACTCCAAACTAAGACCGCCCACTGAGTAGAAACTAGTTTTTTTGCAAAAACTGCGAGATTCCAAACTAATGCCGCCTTCGTCGCTGCGTCGATAACAACATTGGTGTAGGTCAGGGATTCACTTTTCACAATGACCGGTAGATTAATATTTGTTACAGTTTTATTTCGTCTCAATTTGTGTATATTTCACTGTTTTTATTGCTGCTTCAGGGTTTATAGCACTTCACTGACTTGAAACTATGTTTTCTGGAGTTATTACCAATTTCAACAATGTATTTCTCAGTAAAAACAATTATTTTTGAGTAGCGGAAAGATATGCGTCTAGCTTAAGCAGTACAAAAGTATGTGTTTCCAATAAGCCTGACATAATGGTGATAGATCGACAAGAGCGTCGCACAATGATTGTTGATATAGCTGTCCCTCATGACGAGAACCTCGTGAAGGCTGAGAAAGATAAAAAAACAAAGTATCTTGATCTGGCTCGCGAGGTTGTCGACATGTGGGAGGTGGATACAGCAGTCATTGTGCCGATAGTCGTGACGGCCAATGGCTTAATAGCCAAGAGCCTCGACGAACACCTAAGGAGGCTCTCGTTGGGCAGCTGGATCAAGGGCTTGATCCAGAAGGCAGCACTCCTGGACACGGCGCGCATAGTTAGGAGGTTCCTCTCTCAGGAGCCCTGACCACCGGTAGCTTGGACCCTATCCCGATACCGGTGGGATACTATTTTTTATATTTTTAAATGTTTTTATATTTTGATATTTTAATATTTAAAAATGTAAATTGTATGTTTAAACTATAAAATAAATGGAATAATAATAATAATAAATTTATTTGCAAAAGTACACAATTACAGGTGACACTTAATTTAGAGTACAGTAGACGAGGGTACAGAATACATGGTCAATGACCCCCATGCTAGGACCACCTGTGTTACAGGGGTCATCCATCCTTCTATTATTTCACTGACAAAATTTAAACATATTAATAAGTAATGTGGACTTTAAGAAACAAGTAAAAATAAACTAGACTAGTACAATTTTGGGATTGGGGGGAAAGGAAAAAACTAAATTGGAATTAAGGAGCAAGGGAATATTTTTGTGTCGGGTGTGTTGTGTGTATGTATGGATGAATGTGAGTGTGCCTTGAGTTGCGTGTGCGTTATGGTTAAAGTATTTCTTCCGTATCGTCGTAGTTAAGGGTAAGGAGAAATTCTTTTACCTTGGATTTGCATTGGAACTTGTTCAAATTGTGTATTATCAGTTTATTGTGGAGTTCATTGTAAATTTGTGCACTTAAGTAGTATATTGTTACATTATTAGTAGTTAAATACATTTTAAGAGTACTGTTAATGTTGTTTTTTTATATTGTTTTCACCACATCACAACATTACATCACTCACGCTGATATGCTCTAAAGGGGTATACAGATTAGTACAGTTCACGCTGATACACCCTAATTTCACAAACTATGTTCAACTGCCCTATTTTTTTGGGGCTATCAATGCGGGCATAACTTTACTATTAATTAAGTTTTAGAATGGGGTACAACAACTAAAAAGTGAAAAATAAAAACTTTTTACAAAAAAAAAATACAATCGACTTCAATAAATAATACTAAATAATGCTAAATAACTTTAATTTCGGAAGTCGGTGTCAAATAACGAAGAAACCAAACTAGAAACATTTAGTATTATTTATTGAAGTCGGTTGTATTTTTTTTTGTAAAAAGTTTTTTTTACAGTAATTTTTAACGTTGTCTGACAGTTTGAGTACTTTTGCGGCCTACCCAAATGTCCTTTCTTTGGTATTGTTCGTCAAGTCATTGAGCTCCTTAGTGGTTTTTAAGTTGAGCTATTCGACTATTGACAAATGCTTGCACTGACTGGACAGGTCCGCTCAAATATGTGTGGTTCTTTCTTCAAAAGACCATTACAGACACTAAGATGCATGGTCGTCACATAGAATAATGTGAATGCGAAAACTGTGTATGTCGTTATATTCATGTAGATTTTATGATTGTCTGGCAGTTTTAGTATTTTTGCGGCCTACTCAAATGTCCTTACTTTGGTATTGTTCGTCGGTTCGTTGAGCTCCTCAAAGTTCTGAGTTGAGCTTCACGATGACTGACAAATACTTGCATTTTCTGGACAGTTCCACTCGAATTTGTATGTTGCTTTCTTCAAAAAGCTCATCCCAGACATAAACGTACATGGTTCTCACATATTGTATGGAACTGAACACTTTAAAAGAGACTTTGACCTCTCGAGTTTGTTTCAGTGTTTCTTCTCAGGGTAGTCAGCTAGGAAACACTGGCCTCATCTAGCTTAAACTGACAAAAACCATTGACGTGTAAAAGTGTTCCTTGTAACCTTTACTGAATAGACATCATTTATCATTTATCACTGACCTGCAAATTCCCAATAACGTAAGAAAATTTGAATTTCGCGGTCTACGGAGCATTCACCGAAGTAAAGATTCTACTTGAATTTGAAACAAGTAGTTTTATTGACTTCGTAGTTTGAATAGTGTCATTCGTTCGAAAGTTTGTGTTTTGCTTTTGATGTGGTTTTGATTCGTTTGAGTCGCGAGACGAACAGACGATTCGAATTTATGCGAGGCTGCCAACTGTCCGTTTTTATAATTATAGTAAGTAAATAGTCTTTTAATTATTCATAGATAGGTTCTGGACTAAAGCCAGAAAAATAAGGCATAATAGCTGCACAAGGTAGGAAAGAACTGAGCGATAATACTTAAAAATTGTTGAAATTACGATCAAAAACGTGTGTGTAAGCAGGAGTGACGTCACCCCAGCTGCTCATGTCATATCTTCCAAACGCAAGAAGATATGATTATGTCTATTGTGTGTTTAATTCTCTTTGTTCCTTCTGATGTACGCCACCGTGATAAGTTCCTTGGAGGTGAGACTTCTTTATGGAGAATAAGAAAAAGCCGCAGGGGGCGACATCGGGGCTATACATGCCCCGTTGTCGGGGGTACATGCTGCTACGTCCTGCCCCCTTAGCCAAAATACATTTCTGTTAACGTTAACGCTTCGTGCAAAATGTATGGCAACGACGTTTTGCACGAAGCGTTAGACAGAGTACTGTCAAGACTCAGAGCCTTTAGACAAAATACATTTCTGTTAACGTTAACGCTAACGCTTCGTGCAAAATGTATGGCAACGACATTACTGGGCGTGAGTCACGTGACAGTTCTCTCCGCAGGTAATGTCCTTGCCATACATTTTGCACGAAGCGTTAGCGTTAGTGCTATTATAAAAGTTATTTGGCTAAGGGGGCTGCAGTACCGACGACGCAGCTGTACGTGTCCCGTTTGCATCACTCTACGAAGACTGAGGACATCGTAGAGTACATGCGGGTGAAGACCAACTGGACCTTGAGGGTGGAAAAGTTGGAGGCGCGCCATAACACGAATTTCAAGTCGTTCGTGGTGCACGTTCCGACTCACCATTTGATGACCTTCCTCAATGAAGAGTTTTGGCCGAAAGGTGTGCTGTATCGGCGCGTTTCCGTGGCCAGCTACGCGACACCTCGCAGCGTAGTAACACGACGCCGTCACTTCGTGTGCAGTAGTTTTTATGTTTTTCAATATTTGTATTAGTTTATTATTTTTTTGTATTTTAATTATGGCCCAATAATTGCCTAGTAATTAAATCATTATTATTATGTATTTAAATTTCGTTTTTCTCAGGTTAACACCTGGTATTTGCTAGAATCTCACGGGTGTGAACCAAGGTGAGATCCTAGTTATTTCTTTCAGATGGTAAATTGCAATGTACTGCAGCGACATTGTTATCTAAATCTAGTTGTAAAAAATTTCTAACTATTCGGCAAGTGTTTAATATGGCAGCTTTTTGTAGTGTTAGGTATGTGTATTTGGGTAGATTCAGTACATTAAAACTTTACTACTATTAAATATTTGTTTCGGGATAAAACCAGTTGTTGATACTAATATTGGAACTATTGTGACTCTATTCATTTTCCAAACTCTCGTAATTTCCTCTTGTAACTCTGTATAAGTACTTCCTATTTTTTTCTGTGATGGTTTTTTGTACATTGTTAGAGTTTGGGACTGCTATATCTATTATGTACGTGTGATTGTTTTCTTTATCCACAAATGTAATATCGGGTCTAATGTTATAAATGTGATCTGTAATTATAGTGCGATCATAATATATTTTTCGTACCACTTGCTCAAAAAAGTGACATTCTATGCCACAAAAAGTGAACATAACAATAGTCATTTTTAATCTGTTAAAAACAGGGAAAGAAAATTGTACTGAATTTCATTCATCCTCTAGGGGGAGAATGTGATTTAAATTTGGAATACTTACCGAAATTTATACTGAACTACATCTGTGTTTATCCCCTTAACGCATGGATTTTTTGTTTTTGCCGGAAAAAATATATGTGGTAGACCTTGACACGTGCTATAAAGTTAGTTCAGACAGTTTTCCAAAATCTGGTTACTTTTCGAAATATTATCAAAAACTTAAATTTCCCATATATGGCATACTATGCAGTAAAAGCAACAAAATCTAATTTGACATAAATGGCATAATATGCATTGCAGTCTAGGCGATTGAAACTAATTGCCATATTTGGCATTTTTTTTTTTTTTTTTTTTTTTTGGGGGGTGGGAAATCATCCAATGACTTCTTCCGCTCTGGGGTGGAGCGGAAGGGTGTGTCAGACTTTTACTGACTAAAACCCACCCCTGTTCCTCCCTGCCTCGAGTGCCCGGGGGCGAGGTAACTCTTTCGAATTTATCCTCCACCCCCGGGCAGGCACCGGCCTTGGCAGGCCCCTACGCTTGGCTGACAACTCTTTGAGGCGCGCGTGGAACACTACGCGCCGTCGACTCTCGGGCCTGGTGCTGATCGGGCGGCGAGTTACCCGCTACTCGCCGTCCGCAGGCCCGGGTCTACGGTGGCCGGAGATCGTCTCGCGGCCCCTGGCGTCTCCTGCGGCGGTCGCGGCTGGGGGCGCTAGGGCGACTCAGCCGTTGCTGAGCCTCCCTAACGTGTGCCGCCTCCCTCTTCGCGAGCATTACTGCTTCGCAGAAGGAGGAGACGGCCTCCCATTCCCTCTCGCTCCGTACCATGGCCTGAACCAGGGCACGGCGCGAGAGGTCGCTGTCGCCTATCGCATCCACGAGGACACGGCGGTGCTCTGCCCAAGCGGGGCAAACCTCCACCGTATGCTCCACCGTGTCCTCTGGGCGATCCTCGCAGTGGAAACACTCAGGGGTCACCTCCGCCCTGATCCGACACAGGTACCTCCCGAAACAGCCGTGTCCGGTGAGCACCTGCGTCAGGCGGAAGGTGAGGGCGCCGTGACGCCTCTCCAGCCACTCCTCAAAGAGGGGCACTACCGCCTCGATGGTGGCGTGCCCAGCGCTGGGTTGCGACAGTCGCTCTCTCCATGTCACCATGAGATCCTGCCGGAGCTCGGTCCGCCGAGCCGCGAGTTGTCGCGGCAGCGGAGTTTCGCCCCGGCGTTTGGCCTCCTCGCGCCACTCGTACAGGTGCGCGAGGATTTTTGCCTCCAGATCCCACGGTGACAGTCCGGCAAGGAGGCTCGCCGCCTCACGGGATGCCATATTTGGCATAGCATGCTCTAAAGGTAGTTTCAAATGAATCCGCAGCACAAAATATGGTTTTAGAAAATAAAACTCAGAATTTAATGGAAATATATAATCAATTTAATGAGATCTGGTTGCAAGGAAATTCACATTTACACTTAGTACTTAGAAACTCTTAATTCGGCCTCATTTCACCTTTCGTAAGATGAAACGATTTAAAGCAATTCCTACCTTTATCTAGACAAAGGTGTATGTAGAAGGATAAATAATTATGTTTCTTCGTCTCGTATAATTCCTAGTGGGTTCATAGTCTTCATCATCCGGATCATCACCCGCTAGTTCATCGTCCTCATCGTCGCTTTCAGTGGGTATACCAAGACCGTAAAAACGAATTGGGGTCCATTTTTCTGAAAAAAATATCAAATAATGCTTTACTGCATATATACCCACATCTGGCCCAATGCGAAAATTACCAGTAATGCCAAATATGGAAAACTGATTTTCATGTCACTGCATATTATGACATATTTGTCATGCTAACGTTTGGGATGATTGTCGCTAAACTATTACTTTTTACTTACATGTTTTTAGTGTTTTGAGACCTTCTAGATGTCTTCTTGGCGCTACGATAAGAAGATCAACCGAAAACTCGACACACGATCAGAAAATTAATTTTAAAAACCTGCCACTCACTCCGACAAATTTTAACGGCCGCCGACTGGTTTTGACAGGTTATAGTTTCGTTACGGTGTACTCTAGATGGCAGCACTTATTTTTATATTAAAGCTTGGACGTTGCCTGATCTGTCTTAGTATGCGGTAAAGCGTAAATCATTTTAATTTTTTTTTTCTGAACGTTTAAAAATGAGTACCCATATCTGGGTAGCTATGCGGTAAGGGGTTATACCATTGAGTTTGTATATAAAGCATTATACATCTTTCTGAAAAAGGAATACGCATTTATTATGCAGTTATGATTAAATAAAATTACGAAAACCGACGAGGCCGTTTGAGTTTGATGCCTTTGCTTTTCCGACAAAAAAATATTAGTCTAGGAATTTGCCGCGTTTTTGTTTTCTTCAAATAGGTACAAACGTTAAGTTTATTTTGATTTATTTTTTATAAATATGTTAATGTTCTAAAAATACGTTACGATGTTAAATCAAAGCGACAGTGACAGTGAATTGTCGGATTCCATCAGTGCAAATGCTGCCGCAATTATAAATAATTTGCTTCCAACAAAATCCAAGGAAAATTATTTAAAAACTTATGAAGAATTTTCAACGTGGAGAAGTGCGAAAGGCCTATCAATTTCAGAATCAGTACTTCTTGTCTATTTTGATTATTTATCCAAGACAAAGAATCCGAATACACTTTGGTGCATATACTCAAAACTGAAAGCTACAATAAGCATCAAACACAGCATTGAAATAAATAGATTCACGAAATTACTGGCTTTTTTAAAAAGAAAGTCAGAAGGGCATTGCGCAAAGAAGTCTAAAATTTTTACGACTCAAAATGTGGAAAAATTTCTTAATGAAGCTCCTGACGAAATTTTTCTGGCCACAAAAACTACTACTACTACACACTACTACTGGTACTGTGTACATTCGTTATTATTTGAAATGTTCCAAGTGTCACTTTTATTTCTATATGTATGTTTTCCTTTTTTGTTTATTGGCACTTTGCTTTTAGATACGTAAGTTTAAATAATTTTACTGTGATTTTGTGTGCACTGAATAAATGTTTTATCTATCTATCTATCTATCTACAAAAGTAAGTATACATGATTTAACTATGAATATTTCGTATCTTAGTAATGGTAATTATTCTATATATTTACCTATTTTTTATCTTTGTTATAGGTGGCCTTAATTTTTGGACTCAATGGTGCTTGCCGCGGATGTGAACTTGTAGTCTTAAAGGTGGAGGACGTTGAAAATCATTCCAATGAGTTGCTGCTGATTAATGTAAAGGAAACTAAGACAAATAAAAAAAGAACTTGAGAGGTGTCAAGGGACACCCGGATGGAACGAAGTTCCTTTCGATTAATTAGTGAAGGAATTGTAATATAATTTTATTTTTTTTAATTTATAATATTTTTTTTATTATTAACTACGCACACACGCACGCACGTAAGAAGTTATACTTCATCATCTCATCTCATCTCATCGCAGCTCAGCTGAGCTCAGCTCAGCTCAACTCAACTCAACTCAACTCAACTCTTTAGCAATATCTGGCTTGCTTTCTATAAGAGAGAGAGAGACAGACAGAGAAACATGCGACGCCGCACAGCTTACAATAGCTTACTATAGCAATAATGCTTGATCTGCTTGCAAACTTTGTACCTACCCACCAAAAATACAAGAAGTTTTTATTAGATTGTTTTTCCAACACAATCTTTTTGGATGGACAGCCTCATTAGTGTCGTGACAACTTTTCGTAAGAATTTTTTCCGTCTAGCCCCCTTTCACAACGCGCGATAAGGAACTTCGTTCCAAAAATCGGTCATTCATTGTACAAGGACAATATACTAAAATCATTCATAAATACCAAGCATTACGTCCCACCAACATGGAAAACAATAAATTTTTTATAAACTATCGGAATGGGAAATGTACTCGACAAGCCATCGGCAAAAATAAAATTAGCAATATGCCAAAGGAAATTGCTAAATATTTAAAACTTAAAGATGTTGAACTCTACACCGGTCACTGCTTTAGAAGAACTTCGGCGACTTTCTTGGCGGATTCAGGGGCGGATATTACGTCAATAAAAATACACGGTGGTTGGAGCTCTGATACAGTAGCTGAGGGTTATATCGAAAGCTCAATGGCGAATAAAACCATATTAAGCAGTCAAATTAACAAAAATATAAACCTTAATCCATCAGTGCCACAACCATCAACTTCCGGCATCTTATCTTAGTAACTCACGATGCACCACCACCACTATCTCCGACGTATACTCTCTCGTATCTACTTACAATGAAACGCAAGTTCCTCAGACGCAAGAACAGAGAAATACTCAAATCAACAATAAATGTACCAAACAAAAATGTAACTCTCTCTATCAATAATTGGACCAATGTTTCGAATGTTAACTTTTACTTTTAACTGTCATTATTTTGAATAAATGCTTATCTCATATTATTATTGTGTTAATTTTTTCGCAAATGGTACGAAAAGTAGAGTATTTTCCTCGGTGGTAAAGCTGTCTTAGTCTTGGGTGAACTTAAATCCCTCGCTACACTCAGGACTCGTCTTAAATCCCTCGCTTCGCTCGTGATTTAAGTTTTTAACACCCTCGCTACGCTCGGGAGTAAACCTCGAGTCCTTCGTTACGGTCGCGATTTAAATCGTCTCCCGCGATAGAAGACACTGCTTTATCCCCTTGGTTAATAATCTACTATTGTAAGATTCATTTTCTAAAACTGCTTTTGGTGAATATTTGTAATATGGTGTGTATGGATCCTGAGTTGCGAGTTTTTGGTGTATGATGTTAACAAGTTGATTATGTCGATGAGTATAGTCGTTCTGTGTCAGTGTCATACAAGCTCCTGTGATATTCTGTATTGTTTTAGGTTTGCTGTGACATTTGCTGCATAAATCACTTCTTACTGTCCTATCTTTTACTATATACTTTCTATAGTTTTTAGTGATAATGACTTGGTCTTGAATGGCTAGCATAAATCCTTCTGTTGCTGGGAACAGTCCACTTAATTCAAGCCATTTGTTGGAAGCTTCTTTATCTATGTGTGTTTGGTATAAATCATTAGGATGTCTGCCGTGTAGTTCTTTCTGTCTCCATTTTCTATTTATCTCTTCTATAGGTCTTGCTTTATCTATTGTTTAATATTATCTTCGCTAAGGTCTAGCAGTGTATATTTTTTATCTATTTCTACGATTGTTTTGTGTAATTTACTGGTATTTTTCTTCCTAATAAAAAAATGTTTTAGGTTTATGATTTGTCTTTTGTGCAAAATTTCAATTAATCCTCTGCCCCCTTCTTTTCTGGACAAAATTATTATTTCGATTGCTGATTTAGGATGGTGATGGGAAGTATGTTGAGTTGATTCGTGCTATGTACAGACAATCTAGTACCTACGTCCGGTCGGCTGCTGGCAACACCGATAAGTTCAGTGTGGCTGTAGGCTTGCATCAAGGGTTGGCTTTAAGTCCTTACCTCTTCCTGTTGATTATGGACGCTCTTACGTCGGAAATACAGGAAGAGGCACCCTGGTGCATGCTGTTTGCCGACGACATTGTTCTAGTCGGTGAAGATGGACCTGAGATCCAGAGCAGATTGGAGAAATGGCAACAGAAGCTGGAGAAAGTTGGCTTGAAAATCAGCAGAACCAAAACTGAATACATGTTCTGCGATTTCGGCGGTCTCTCCAGTTCTGAAGCTGTAGTGCTAGACGGCGCGCTTCTCCCAGTCTGCTCCGATTTTCGGTATCTCGGTTCACTCGTGCAAAGCGATGGCGAAATAGATCGGACTGTTAAGCACAGAATTAACACTGGATGGATGAAATGGCGGCAGGTCACCGGGACTATCTGTGACTCCCGCATTCCCCTAAAACATAAGGGGAAGATTTATAAAACAATGGTCAGACCTGCTGTCTTGTATGGTTTAGAATGTTGGGCCACAAAAGGGATGAATGAAAAGCAATTGCATGTAGCTGAGATGAGAATGCTAAGAGCGATGTGTGGTGTTACGCGCATGGATAGAATTAGGAATGAGTATATAAGAGGAAGTCTGAAAGTGGCACCGCTGACTGAAAAGTTGTGTGGAAATCGGTTGTCGTGGTATGGGCATGTGATGCGGAGGAATGAAGAAAATGTCGTGAGGAAAGTCTTGTGTATGGATGTGGATGGCTATAAGAGTAGGGGAAGGCCAAAGAAACGATGGTTGGACTGTGTGAAAGAGGATATGGGTAAAAAAGGGGTGACTAGAGATATGACGACTAATAGAGGAGTATGGAAGAAAAAGACATGTTGCGCCAACCCCAAATAAATTGGGATAAGGGCAGGAGAATGATGATGATTTAGGATGGTGATATCTATGTTGTGTAAGAATTGTCCTAGTTTTAGTTTCGAGTGCATGTAATTCTGTTTTGGACCATTTTATGACGCCGAAAGAATAAGTTAGTATATCTGTGTTTTCTTAGTAGGTCTATGTCCATTTCTAATCTTTCTTGCTACGGTGGCTTGTTCGTTACTTCAGTTTTACAACTAGACCTATCTATATTAATTTTTAATTTAAAGTATTTAGAGACTGAAAGAGCTATGCAATAGATTAGTGAATGTGTATCGGATAAGTTTTCCAGAGATGAAAGCTTTAACGGGATTTTTTTTTGGTTAAATATGCTAATGATATGCGATAATTTACGAGTTCATCGCATTTTTGGCAATAAAGGTCTACACGTGGGATCTATTCCAATGTATTTTAGCATATTTGTTTCTAGTTCATTATTTAATGTCACTACTAACGAAGGGTCACAATCATATAGTTTGTGTTTGTATTAATGAGGCATTATCTGTGGTTGACTGACTACTGTATGGGGTGTCGGCGGTAAATACATCATCAATATATTCAGTCTCTGGACTGGTCTCGTATTGTAAGGTAGGATTACAAGGTGTGAGTGATTGGGTGACTTGCAAGGTATTGATTTGTTGTGCAAAATTCAAACTCTCTTCTTCTTCTTTTAGAAGTTTTTGTGCTATTTCAGATTTAATTTTGTTTAATGTGTCATCTGATAATAGCTTGTTTCTAATAATGACACGTCTTTGATCTGCTATTCTCTGTTCTGTAACTTTCATTTCTGGGTACCTATTGTAATGTAAATTTATCAAATAATTGTTTGCAGTACATTGTTTTGTCCTCTTCAAGTCTCGTAATATAGAAGTATGTGCGCATGATGAATATATTCATATCTTTAGTCCATTTCATTCGCACTCTGGGTTTTCCCGCCTTGGTGGTCGCAGGCTGAGTAGCTGATGCCGTCTGCGAAACATCCTCGGCAGATGTAACTGCTCTACTATCATCCCTATTGTCCAGTCTGTCTGTCGGTTCGGTTGTAGTATTTTTGTCGGGGAGAACCCGCCTGCTCAGTCCCCCACCGCCGATGGGTCGTATGCTATGACACCCAGCATCGACCCCAGGTGCGCCCCGACGATTGCCCTCGGGTAACGGTCCTATACGTCTGCCCGGGGGTGGAGGATAAATTCGAAAGAGTTACCTCGCCCCCGGGCACTCGAGGCAGGGAGGAACAGGGGTGGGTTTTAGTCAGTAAGAGTCTGAGACACCCTTCCGCTCCACCCCAGAGCGGAAGAAGTCATAGGATGATTTCCCACCCCCGAAAAAAAAAAAAAAAAAAAAAAAAAAAAAAAAAAAAAAAAAAAAAAAAAAAAAAAACGGTCCTATACGTAATTTCTTAGATCTAGTCTCCATTTTCAATTAGCCACGCCAGTAATTTCGCATTCGTGTGTCCGCCCCCTACGTGATTAGATGGTCAATCAGGACGTGCGGTTGTTTAGGGGGCTTGTTATTATTATTATTATATAGTGTGTCTAGTTCCTAAGTTAAAACTTTATTCCTGGAACTTAACTGTCACACCTCAAAATTATATCGCCGCCTTAACTAGATTAGCAAATAAAAAAACGAAAACAGAAAAATATTGAAACATTTTATTTAAAAACTTGCATATTAAAAATACAAATTACAACAGTCTCAGTACAAAGGCACTCACAAAGTCAAAACACAACCAAACAAAATATACAAAATCTAATACATTGTTATAAATTATTGCTTTTCTTCTATAAACATCTTGTTTTAAATGAGCAATTATATGTGTACTTACTCCTTTTCAAGTAAATAATTTGATTTACTTTAATTACACGAAATATACAAAATGTTATACATAACTTGATATAAATTATTGCTTATAGGTATACACTGTGTTTTTAATTCAAAATAATATATGTACTCCTTTTCTAGTTAACAATTTGAGTTAGTATAGGTAGTGATTATACCTAAATAATGATTTATTATTGCTGTTCAACAATAGTCGATTAGAGTAAAAAATATCATATTTTATTTTAGCCTAAATAATAATTATTTACATAAATACAATTGTATAGTAAAACGTTTGTAATATACGAATACGTATAAAATATAATTTTTCATCAAAATATCAATACTGGATACTTGAAAATTGTAAATGTGTCGTAGCAAAGTTTACGTACGAGTACGTGTACTTATTTTAAAATTAATCATTCGTCAAATGTTGTGATGGGCTCGAAGAGTTTGTTTTTATAATAAATAAAAGTATTTGATAAATTAATGTAAGCTTAAAGTGATGTTAAGAATAGATATAGGATATAGAAAGGCAGGATAATATACCCGGATCTATAATAAATAATAAATTGGTCAAGCCAACTTAATATTTTACATTTTCAGATAGTGAATTTAAGGACGGATTTAAAAACAGTTGAGTAACACAATATTGAATTATTCTATTTTATTTGAAGGGCTCTAGGCAACGGTTTTACGGTAATAAATAAAAATATATTTTTCTAATAAAACCTTGCATGCTAAATAATTCTAAAATTCACGTTTAAAAAATAAACTATAAAATCAAATACGCGACATACGAACGAAATATTCAATAAACCTATTAATAGGTTTTTAAATTTAGAGGCAAATTCCTTTAATTTTGGTATAAAGTTCCTAGTAAAATATAAATTAATATATCGGATGTAAAAAGACATGTTTCCGAAGCCGAAAGCAACATACTCTACCCATTATTTGGATATTTTTTTCAACTCGACCATACCTGGGAATCCACTGGTTCTGAAGATATTGAAGGTCAAAATCGCATTTTTTTTTAACTTTCTTACGAATATGTATTCCAAGTGATATTACTAAACTTTTTTCAAAACAAACATTACTTGAATATTTTTTTCGAAATTACGCATTTGCTGTTATTAAAACGCCATGAATATTAAACGAAAATATTATCCTACAAGTATCTACGTGGATTAGAGCGAAGGGGCGGGGTTTAACTCCACTTGCCTGGGTTCGTGTTACATTGCGCGCAATAAATAAAAGTTTATTTTTCATACCTAAAAATAAAAGTCCAGCAATAATTTTTGCGCAAAGCTACTTTGGTAGACGTACAGTATGCGTAGTTAACGGCTTTGTGATGTGTTCTTTTACATCCTGTACAGTAAAAAATATTTTAGTTTACCTAAAACTAACCAATCCGACTTCTTAGTGCACAATATTTTTCAGTTCATACTGACTTGAACACATTTAATTCGATATGTTTACAATTCAGTGTAAATGGAGTGTTCGCAGTTTTGCCCGCGTCTTAATGCACTTTTTACTTTTTACGAATACGCAGAGCAAATATCTTAAGGGTCATTTATCACCAAGACGCGAAGTGATGCTGCGCGTACTTTTTACCCAACTACCACAAAAGGAAGGTAATGTTTTTAAGATAGCAATACAGTATAAATCTTTATATATTACCCGAAAACGTACACATTTCATTGCGAGTATTCGAATATTCCTCGCGTCTTCACGATGCTCTTCGTGGTGACGCATAAGGTTGTGATAATACCATCATATTTCCGTTGTGAGAGAGAGAGAGACGGAGCTACACAGTAGGGCTATTCTGTAAAATCTCACCGTGAAAACTTAGGTGAAGTGAACGTGAAGTGGGCTGTCAATCCATACAATCAAGGTGGAATGACAGTTCATTTCACGCTCACTCCACCTAAGTTTTCACGGTGAGCTGTTAACAGAATCGACCGGCTGGTATTTCACAGCAGAATCACGATGGCAAGGAACAGGAGTGGGTTTTAGTCAGTAAGAGTCTGACACGCTCCCGCTCCACCCAGAGCGAGAGAAAGTCATTGGATGACTTCCCACCCACCCAAAAAAAAAAAGGTCACATAGTAGGGGAGCTGGTCCCTTCACGAATCGTGGCGCCGCGTTGCGTCTTGTGTGAGCTAACCCTAAGTTCGACTTATGTTTTACCAACCAGCTAGCTCCACATGTCACGGGGTAGTAAACAAATGAAGAGTTAGAGGCGGATAAATGGGGAGACCGTATCGCGCATCAAACGTAGACCATGCGAATATTGCTCACAGAATAAATTAGCGAAAGACACGTCAAAATGTTGACTATTAAATAAGTAGAATTTTTCTAATTCACTGATATCTATAAAATGTCAGTAACAAGTAATTAGCAAAACATATGTGCGGAAAAAAAGAGGAGGAGAAAAAAAAAGGAGGAGCTCGTCGCTAAAGTAATAACAGCCGCACGGGTCGATTCATCAGGTTAAGCTATGCTTGCCGGGGTTGGTCCATGGATGGGTGACTATCTTTATATACCGAGCCTGCTTCGTGCCTCGGAAAACACGTTAAGCCGTTGGTCCCGGCTGTCAATCGTGGATCTTTGACAGTCGTTACGGGTCGTCAGAAGCCCGAAAGTCTGACAACCAGTCTTATCAAGGTGTATCGTATTACCCAGTAACTGGGTTTTGGAGGTCAGATCCGCAGTCGCTCCATGTAAAATACTGGTATTCAGCTGCATCCGGTTAGACTGGAAGCCGACCCCAAGATAGTTGGAAAAAGGCTAGGCAGATCGATTGATGTGCGGAAAAAAAAACAAAAATAGAGATGAATTTGTTTACTACTCCGTTCAAATATAAGACCAATACTCGTTAGACAAGACTAATAAATCGCGACTAAGTCATACACTCAATCAGCGAAAATTGTCTGTAACACACCGCTTTCACAAAATAACAACAATTTGGCACGGTATATTTTCTAGTCTACAGTAACAGTACCTGCAACAAATAGCTCTCCGTAGTTGTAACACGTTACGCTTACGAAGCTGTAAAAAAACCCAGCAACGCGTAGCGGTAACACTAGTTGCAACACGAACTGTAACAGTCGTTGCAACACGTAACTGTAATAGTAGTTGCTGACGGAATAGGACAGTATTATATTATTTTATTTTTGGAATTTTAATTTATGACTTTATTGTATTATTATTGTATTTTTAAATTTTGAATTAATGACATAATTGTATTTTTTAAATTTGTATTTGAATTTTGAGTTTACTAACACTTAGATGATAAGTTTTTTACTAACCATTGGGCCAATGTTGTCTTTAATTAAATAAATTATTATTATTAATATGTTACACGGCGTTTTTGTTGTAAAACCAGGCGTACACATGCTCGTCCAGCGGCAGCTCCTGCAGCGCGGTCTGCACGTCGGTCTGTATCTGCTGGCACAGCGCGGGCGCGGCCAGTGCGCTGGCGGCCCCACGCAGCCACGCGGTCACCAGGCTCGACGCGCCGTTCAGAGGGCCCAGGCCAGTCACGTGTAAGTCTGAGCAGCTTGACAAAAAAACGCCATGAATATTAAACGTATCCTACAAGTATCTACGTGGATTAGAGCGAAGGGGCGGGGTTTAACTCCACTTGCTTAGGTTCGCGTTACATTGCGCGCAATAAATAATAGTTTATTTTTCATACCTAAAAATAAAAGTCCAGCAATAATTTTTGCGCAAAGCTACTTTGGTAGACGTACAGTATGCGTAGTTAACGGCTTTGTGATGTGTTCTTTTACACCCTGTACAATAAAAAATATTTTAGTTTACCTACAACCAACCAATCCGACTTTATCTTAGTGCACAATATTTTTCAGTTTGACATTTTCATACTGACTTGAACACATTCAATTCGATATGTTTACAATTTAATGTAAATGGAGTGTTCGCAGTTTTGCCCGCGTCTTAATGCACTTTTTACCGTTTACGAATACACAGAGCAAATATCTTATGGGTCATATAACACCAAGACGCGAAGTGATGCTGCGCGTACTTTTTACCCGACTACCACAAAAGGAAGGTAATGTTTTTAAGATAGCAATACAGTATAAATCTTTATATATTACCGAAAAAGGTACACATTTCATTGCGAGTATTCGAATATTCCTCGCGTCTTCACGATGATCTTCGTGGTGACACATAAGGTTGTGATAATACCATCATATTTCCGTTGTGAGAGAGAGAGACGGAGCTACACAGTAGGGCTATTCTGTAAAATCTCACCGTGAAAACTTAGGTGAAGTGAACGTGAAGTGGGCTGTCAATCCATACAATCAAGGTGAAATGACAGTTCACTTCACGCTCACTCCACTTAAGTTTTCACGGTGAGCTATTAACAGAATCGACCGGCTGGACATATATTTCACAGCGGAATCACGATGGCAAGGAACAGGGGTGGGTTTTAGTCAGTAAGAGTCTGACACGCCCTCCCGCTCCACCCAGAGCTGGGAGAAAGTCATTGGATGATTTCCCACTCACCCAAAAAAAGAAAAAGTCACAGTAGGGGAGCTGGTCTCTTCAAGAATCGTTGCGTCGCGATGTGTCTTGCTGTGAGCTAACCCTAAGTTCGACTTATGTTTGACCAACCAGCTAGCTCCACATGTCACGGGGTAGTAAACAAATGAAGAGTTAAGAGGCGGATAAATGGGGAGACCGTAGAGCGCATCAAACGTAGACCATGCGAATATTGCTCACAGAATAAATTAGCGAAAGACACGTCAAAATGTTGACTATTAAATAAGTAGATTGTTTCTTATTATCACTGATATTTATAAGATGTCAGTAACAGGTAATTAGCAAAACATATGTGCGGAAAAAAAGAGGAGGAGGAAAAAAAAAGGAAGAGCTCGTGGCTAAAGTAATAACAGCCACACGGGTCGATTCATCAGGTTAAGCTATGCTTGCCGGGGTTGGTCCATGGATGGGTGACCATCTTTACATACCGAGACTCCTTCGTGCCTCGGAAAGCACGTTAAGCAGTTGGTCCCGGCTGTCAATCGTGGATTTTTGACAGTCGTTACGGGTCGTCAGAAGCCCGAAAGTCTGACAACCAGTCTTACCAAGGGTATCGTATTACCCAGTAACTGGGTTGTGGAGGTCAGATAGGCAGTCGCTCCATGTAAAATACTGGTATTCAGCTGCATCCGGTTAGACTGGAAGCCGACCCCAAGATAGTTGGGAAAAGGCGCGGGCAGATCGATTGATGTGCGGAAAAAAAAACAAAACTAGAGAGGAATTTGTTTACTACTCCGTTCAAATATAAGAGCAATACTCGTTAGACAAGACTAATAAATCGCGACTAAGTCGTACACTCAATCGGCGAAAATTGTCTGCAACACACCGCTTTCACAAAATAACAACAATTTGGCACGGTATATTTTCTAGTCTGTCAGTCACAACTAAAGAAAAAGTTTACTACATTAGAAAGAAGTAGAAGAAACAATAACATCATTATTTACGGGCTGAAAGAAACCGAACAAACTATGTCGGAACTAATATGCAAATAACTATAGGAAAGATAAATACTGACTTAGGAATTCCTTTTGCGAAAAATGATGTAAACGAGATACGCCGAATCGGCCTTAAAATAAACAACACTGAAAAGGGAAGACCAGTGCTTATATCTCTAGTGAAAGCCTGGAAAAAGGGAGAGATAATGCGAAATAAGAAAAAACTAAAAAACCTTTACGTTTCTGAAGATTATCCTAAAGAAGTTCAAGATAAAAGGAAGGACTTAAGAGGAAAACTAATAGAGGAAAGGAAAAAGGGAAAATACGCTGTGTTAGACAAACTAATAATCAAAGAAAAAACTACCCAAAGCCACGAGAATCGGAAACGTGATACACCCACTTCACCTGGAGATAACCAACAACCTCGAAAACACTATGTATTATCTAAAACAAATAGAACAAACGCTTTCGACTTAATGAGAGGAAGAAGCAGCTCCCTTTCCTCTCCTTCTAAGCCTAACGAAATGAAAAAATGAAATCATAACATCGGCCACCGGAACCCAACAACAAAGATAAAACACATACAATATAATGAAACATTTCCCAAGACGGCTGGTCACCGTGGGAAATTAGACCACCACCCTCCACATAAAACTAATTGTCACAATAAAAAGTTTAACAGCGTCAAAGAAGAAAAGAAGAAAGAAAAAAATACCACTATGAAAATAGGGACATTCAATGTGAGATCCCTTTCATCAATTGAAAGATACCTTCAACTAACTTATGCACTAGAAGAAATTGACCTAGACATATTGGGGCTATCCGAAGTAAGGAAAATGGGCTGTAACATCGAAGAATATCAAGATTACATTCTATGCTATATAGGGCACACAAAAAGGTTACATGGAGTAGAATTCTTGGTAAAGAAGAAACATAAAAACAAAATATCTAATTTCACAGGAATTTCTGAAAGAGTTGCCCTGCTACAACTAGAAACTGGACAGTGTACTCTATCCATAATCCAGGCATATGCACCAACAGAGGCGTCGCATGAAGATGATATCCAGACTTTCTACGCTGATATGCAAAAAGCACACTCTCTATCTGGGGAAAAATTAATAGTCATGGGCGACTTCAATGCAAAAATTGGGTGGGCCCAGAAAGAAGAAAGCCTGTGCATGGGTAGTTACGGTTATGGAGAACGCAATAAAAGGGGCGAAAGATTAATAGATTATGCTCTTGAACATAATTTGTCAATCATAAACACATTCTTCAAGAAAAAAGCCAAAAGAAGATGGACCTGGAAATCACCTAATCAGAAAATTAAAAATGAAATTGTCTTCATCAGGACAAACAAACCGCACATGGTAAACAACATCGAAGTCCTAAACCAAGTCAAATTTGCTTCAGATCACAGATTATTAAGAGCAACATTCCACCTACATCAACCAAAGAAAAGCAGGAAAAACTTCAAAACAACATTAAAAAATCCAAGAACAGATGAAGAAATTAAGGAATACATCAATTGCCTGAAACATAACATTGAAAATAAAATAAATACCATACCTGAGAGTGTTCAAATTTACTATGATCTACTTGAAGAAAATATACTATCTAGCTAGAAAAATACCAATAAAATTCCAAAACAATATCATTCCATACTTAGCGAACATACTAAACACCTAATTAAAAAACGGACGGAACTATGTAACACAAAAAGTAAAAGTACAGAAATGAAAAAAGAACTTGCTAACCTTTTTAAATTGACCAACAAATCAATAAAGTCTGACTATAGTAATTACCGGGAACAAGTAATATCAAGAAATCTTAACAACTTTAGAAGCACTAAAAGAGCCTACAAGGAACTGTCACACCACAAGAAATGGGTACAAAGACTGGAAAACAACTCTAAAGAGACAAAATCTAGGAAAGATGTTATCGGCCATGCTACTAAATTCTACCAAGAACTTTACAAAAAGAGAGAAGGTGATAATATTGTACAAGATAAACAAAGTCCCAATCAACCAAGAGTAAATACAGTCGAACCAATACTACAAGGAGAAGTGTACACACACATGAAGACACTTAAAAATGAGAAAAGTCCTGGGCCAGACGGGCTAACAAACGAAGCTATAAAATTAGGTGCCCTCATCTTAGTCCACTACTTGACACATCTTTTTAATATGGTATTGAACACTGAAACGGTACCAAGGCAATGGTGTACATCTGATATAATATTACTTAATAAAAAAGGAAACCCAATAGACATAGGCAACTACAGACCTATCAGTCTACTGGCAAGCCTATAATTATAAACTGTTCACATCTATCATTTTAAAACGAATTTCTGGTAATATAGACAAGTTCCAGCCAGTAGAAGAGGCTGGCTTTCGCTCAGGTTTTAGTACAACTGACCACATACACACAGTTGAACAAATAATTGAAAAGTACAATGAGTTTAACAAGTCTTTATATATTGCCTTTGTTGATTACAGCAAAGCATTTGACAGTATCAGCCATAATTCAATATGGAAAGCCCTAGAAGCATCAAATGTAGATGATAAATACATAAATATATTAAAATACATTTACTCGAATACCATAAGCACAGTCAAACTTGAAAGGAGAGGCGACCCAATTAAAATAGAAAGAGGAGTCAGGCAAGGCGATCCCTTGTCACCGAAACTTTTTATTGCGGTTCTGGAAAACATATTCAAAAAGTTAAAATGGACCAATTATGGTATAAATATTGATGGAGTTCACTTGAGTCACCTCAGGTTTGCAGATGACATAGCCATATTTGCTGAAACAGCCAAAGAACTCAAGATTATGCTGAACTCACTAGACCAAGAAAGTTCAAGAGTAGGCTTGGAAATGAACGTAAGTAAGACCAAGATAATGACCAACTACCAGAACATTCCCATCATAATAAAAGGAAACAACATAGAATATGTGAATAGATATGTCTACTTGGGAAAACAAATATCCTTTCTAAATACTAACAATATTGATGAAGTAGATAGAAGAAAAAACATTACATGGAAAAAGTTCTGGTCGCTCAAAGAAATCTTAAAGGGAAAATACAGCATGAATTTAAAGAAAACTGTTATGGATACCTGTCTCTTACCCAGTTTACTATATGGCTGCCAAACATGGACCTATACAAACAAAGTGAAACAGAAAATAAATGTAACACAGAGAGCCATGGAAAGGAGTATCTTAAAGATCAACAAAAAACATAAGATCAGGAATGTCATAGTGAGACAAAAAACAAAAATAACGGATGCCCTTACCCAAGCTCTAAGGTTGAAGTGGAAATGGGCCGGACACTTGTCACGGTATACCGATAATAGATGGACGAAACTGAGTACATTTTGGAGTGGACCATCCTCTGGTAAAAGAAAAGTAGGAAGACCAAATAAACGGTGGGCTGATGACATTGCAAAGAATGCAGGAAAAGACTGGATGACCAAAGGTAAAAACAAGGAATTATGGAAGCAGTTGGAGGAGGCCTTTACTCAAAGCGAGATTAATACCGATGTAAATATATTATATAACTAACTGTACTAACAAAAACTAGTTTAAGTGAACATACTAATACTACTAACACCATTTGAAATGTTAAATTAAGGTATGAAAATAAACAAGGCATTATTATTATTATTATATTTTCTAGTCTACAGTAACAGTACCTGCAACAAATAGCTCTCCGTAGTTGTAACACGTTACGCTTACGAAGCTGTAAAAAAACCCAGCAACAAGTAGCGGCAACACTAGTTGCAACACGAACTGTAACAGTCGTTGCAACACGTAACTGCAATAGTAGTTGCAACATGTTACGCGGCGTTTTGGTTGTACAACCAGGCGTACGGGGCGGTTTTGTTGGTCAACCAAGCGTACACATGATCGCACAGCGGCAGCTCCTGCAGCGCGGTCTGCACGTCGGTCTGTATCTGCTGGCACAGCGCGGGCGCGGCCAGTGCGCTGGCGGCCCCGCGCAGCCACGCGGTCACCAGGCTCGACGCGCCGTTCAGAGGGCCCAGGCCAGTCACGTGTAAGTCTGAGCAGCTTGACAAAAGGAGAGTGGTTAGAAACTGACCACATTTCGGGCTAAACAAGGAAAACTTAAGAGTCGAGTCTAACTCGTTATTGAAGCATTTTGTACCACATTTGAATTACTAGGCGTTGCTATAAAACTAGAGCAGTAACAAGTGGGTTAGTAGTATCACAACAAAAAACCTTGCTTTCACTGTCGAGTAGTCAGGTAAAAATTACAGTATTCTTTTAAATAATAATGATTCCAGGTTGGCAGCCGTTCTCCACCGAATGTGTCCCCACGTTGTCGTCGTGGTGGGGCTTGCGTGTTTTAATGATCTTGGGATTTGACCGGAAAGGTCCAAGTGAGAAACCAGACCAAGAGGAACACACCAGGGGGGTCGCATCCGTTGCCAGTCGATGGTCGTCGATTGGCAATGGATGCGACCAACTACCCAATACTAAGTTTTGAGGCGTGGCGAAAGGATGAATGGCTGGAAGTCTAGTCGTTAGCGCCTCACACGAGGGCGGCACAATTTAACAACAATTTATTGCATTTCGGTACCAAATTTTATGACAAAACTGCATACGATTTATATATTATTTTTTCGAGTTTTCTGATGTTTGTACACCATTAATAATAATTTGTATTTTAATAAATAAATTAGTTTTTATTTAATCAAGTACGTCTTTTATTGATATTTTACATCGTTCATAGGATAAAAAAAGAAAAGGGCTCTTGTTAGACAACGGACAACCGTACATTTTTTATGACTGACCGGTCTCTGTCGCTAAGTGTTTGATTTGGCAATATTTGTCCATTCTGAGTGTTCAATGTTACCTTTGGACATTGAATCAGACTCGGCCCGGCTACCGCACGGCCCAGTTAAAATAATGATTTGATTGCATCTTACACGCATAGGACACAAAGATTTTTAACTGACTTCGAAAAAGGAGGAGGTTCTATGTTCGACTGTATGTATGTTTTTTTCTTTCTTGTCAAGTGCGTTTCGGATTTCGCACATTAAGGGTTCCGTACCAAATATTGGTATTTGTTTTTCATTATAAATACACATTAATTATCACCAAATTTCAAGTACCTAGGTCAATGGGAAGTTGAAAAATTCTTCGTAACAAAATTTTGTGACAGACGACGGACAGACAGACAGACGGACACGTGACTGACAACAATAGGGCTCCGTTTGGACCCTTCGGGTATGAAACCCTAAAAACATCATGGTGACTCCATACAATTTGTGTACGTTGGTCAGTCGAGAAGACAAAATGCGCGAATGCAACACTTATTTCTCTAGGACACTTTAGCGCGGACCCGTCCATATAGTAAGTAGTAGTCCACTGTTTTTATTAAGTTATATTTGGATTCAGAATTCGAGATAATCATCAAATTTGGAACAACAAACTCTATGCCATACATGACAATGTTTAAATCCATTGTGTTGAGCGTTCGGCTGCTGCGCTGCGTGTCGCGGGTTCGATTCCCGCACGGAACAAATATTTTTATAGCCTACAGATAGTTGTTCCGGGTCTGGGTGGTTTAGGGCCTTTTTAATACAGATGGTAATTTAAAAATCAACTGAAAAGACACAGCTCCTAAAGTAGATACTTGAGTTGGTGGTCTTGGATTGAAATTATCTCTTATTTCAAGTATAATATCAAATTAACTTACTCCAAGTTCTGCACTCGCAGATGGTCTAACTGCATGTAGGGCTCCCAGTGCATGAGCCCCACGGTGAAGGCGAGGTGCAGCGAGTGGCGCTGTAAGGAAGCGGTGGCGCGCCCGCTCTGAGACGCGCCCATCGCGCGGATGCGGTACTCGTCGTAGCCAATCTGTTGGTATGACACCAGTTAGTAAGTTGAAGTGATGGAGGACACCCAAAGCGACTTTTTCGCTACTATTGCGATGCAGTATGGATACAGACGCAATGCAACATCGATACAGGCGTGCGCTGTAGTGACTACATATTTACACTTGTTTGCAACGGTGCAGTCGCGCATTAGTAGCGATGCGGGATCAATGCAGTCGCACGTTTGCATAGATGCAGCCGCGCGTTAGTAGCGATGCCGGATCAATGAAGTCGCACGTTTGCATAGATGCAGTCGCGCGTTAGTAGCGATGCCGGATCAATGAAGTCGCGCGTTTGCATAGATGCAGTCGCGCCTTGATAGCGATGCCGGATCAATGCAGTCGCGCGTTAGTAGCGATGCCGGATCAATGCAGTCGCACGTTTGCATAGATAGTGGTCAAACGCGAGCCAATCAAACATAAAAAAAATGCAGTCGCACGTTAGTAGCCATGCGGGATCAATGCAGTCGCGCGTTTGCATAGATGCAGTCGCGCGTTAGTAGCGATGCGGGATCAATGCAGTCGCACGTTGGCATAGATGCAGTCGCGCGTTAGTAGCGATGCGGGATCAATGCAGTCACGCGTTTGCGTGTTATGAATGCGACAAACTGCCAAAAGTAATGAAACGCACTAGATACTGAATCGATACAACGAGTCGTCGTGGGCCCTCCCTTAGTAAGATGTGAAATAGCGCGGAAGGTATTAGTCTGTGGGGTGAATGTTCCACGGCGCGTCACCGCCGCGGGCAAGCCACGCGTGCCCGCGTTACCCCCGGGTAAAGACGGCCTTGGATTGAGAATATGCTTACAGCTTAATGTCAACTTATAGTTGTATATAGATGTAGCGGAACTAGGTGGTCATATTTTAAATAATGCTTCTGCTCATAGTAATGAATAATTGTCTACAAGAAAATCATAGTCAAAAATTGGATTTCCCATACTAATTTCGATCAGCATTATATAACATTCTACGTAAAGTCCAATTATTTTTTTCAACTTTTTTGAAAACATTGCCCCACACTAGGCATTACTCCTGTATCGCGGGTCCTTTCACAAACATGTATACTCACATACACAAAACACCCAGACCCGAAACAACTATCTGTAGGTCATACAAATATTTGTTCCGTGCGGGAATCGAACCCGCGACACGCAGCGCAGCAGCCAAACGCTCAACCACTGCGCCAACCGTGTCGTCAACTATGACTTCTTTGAAGAAACTTGTTAACTTCCATGGGCAGGAGTATTTAAAATATAAGCACGCATTTCCGTTACACCCTGTATATTGTAAATGAATATTAAGAAGGCCACGTACTTGTAAATCTTTTATCCTCAAAGTAACGTAGAAGCAGGTGGCAAAAGGGTGCGGTCGGGTGACACTGACGTCGCTGATCCTGTTGATGGTCGCCAGATTCTTCACCCACCCAGTGTCCGTCTCGAACTTGCCGATGAACGATAATGATCCAACCTGCAACGTGATAAGGTTTTAATTACAGGTTTAGATGGTGTTTACCCAACAAGTTAAAAGTGCGTCACGACTTTGTAATGTTATTGTGTGAAAAATAAACATTTTTTGATGAAAACTGCAGGCAAAGCAGGACATAATAATTAATAAATATAATAATTAATTAATAATTATTATTATAATAATTATTTAATTAATTAATATAGGAATGTTGAATACTTTGGGAAAGGTAAATTAGTACCTTAAAAGGTCCCAAATTATTATTATCTTGTTGTGAATGGCGATTAGAGCTTTCAAAACCATTTATTTGTCGGGCACTTTACGTAGGATCGTGAATCGTGAATAGACATCTGTCAGAAGTATCTATTGTGAGAGCAGAATGGGATATGGGTAAACTAGAGAAATAACTCAACGCTGTTACGTCCATTTCAGGGATATTATTAACACTACAGATCTAACACTACGGAACTAACTGACACTTTGAACTTAAAAAGGAAACACAGCAGCTCCTAGGCCAGTATGTGTCGCCGAGCGGGATTGTGAGAGCCGAATCCGCTCGGAGAAAGAAGAAGTCGGGGAGGCAGACGCCTCGAAGCCTTGAGTGGGGCCTCTACGCACCCACCGAGTGACCATATGAAAGACCACCGTCTTTTACACAGTGTTGAGTGATCACGTGCTGCCGTGCACAGTGAGGCTCAGCGGAGACCCCTTAAGAGTCTCCTCAAGGATGTGCCCTTACCGGCCATTGTACAGATGGTGTTCTTTTAAGTAGCTACGGGGTTCCCTTCCGTCACCAAGGTGGTTTTATTGAGGTAAAAATCCAACACTCCCCTGGTTTCTACCGATTGAAAAAAAAGGCCAGTATGTGTGACTCCGAACAACGCTAAACAAAGGTGTTTGTGTTTCTCTTTTAAGTGCTTACTCTTCATTACAGATTCGACATATTAATAATTCTGTTTCAAATTTTACTCCAAAACGACAACACTTTGCACGAAACACGCTGTGACGTCGACAGCGTGATAGCGTGAACAGCGTGTGATGATGGTTGCGAACAAAGTGACGTTATACATTCTGATTGGTGTTCGTTGTCACCTGAAGCACCTCAGAGCAGCTCTGCCGCAGCGTGCGGCGCATGTTGAGAGCACCATGTCCACTACATTGTCGTATTGTGCAGCTCACCTTGTGCACGAAGGTGGCATGCAGCGGCGGCAGCTGCAGCACCTCGGAGCAACTCTGCAGCAGCGTGCGGCGCATGTTGAGAGCACCATGTCCACTACATTGTCGTATTGTGCAGCTCACCTTGTGCACGAAGGTGGCATGCAGCGGCGGCAGCTGCAGCACCTCGGAGCAACTCTGCAGCAGCGTGCGGCGCATGTTGAGAGCACCATGTCCACTACATTGTCGTATTGTGCAGCTCACCTTGTGCACGAAGGTGGCATGCAGCGGCGGCAGCTGCAGCACCTCGGAGCAACTCTGCAGCAGCGTGCGGCGCATGTTGATGAGCACCATGTCCACTACCTTGTCGTATTGTGCAGCTCACCTAGTGCACGAAGGTGGCATGCAGCGGCGGCTGCTGCAGCACCTCGGAGCGACTCTGCAGCAGCGTGCAGCGCATGTTAATGAGCACCATGTGCACCACCTTGTTGTATTGTGCAGCTCACCTTGTGCACGAAGGTGGCATGCAGCGGCGGCAGCTGCAGCACCTCGGAGCGACTCTGCAGCAGCGTGCGGCGCATGTTGATGAGCACCATGTCCACTACCTTGTCGTATTGTGCAGCTCACCTAGTGCACGAAGGTGGCATGCAGCGGCGGCTGCTGCAGCACCTCGGAGCGACTCTGCAGCAGCGTGCAGCGCATGTTAATGAGCACCATGTGCACCACCTTGTTGTATTGTGCAGCTCACCTTGTGCACGAAGGTGGCATGCAGCGGCGGCAGCTGCAGCACCTCGGAGCAACTCTGCAGCAGCGTGCGGCGCATGTTGAGAGCACCATGTCCACTACATTGTCGTATTGTGCAGCTCACCTTGTGCACGAAGGTGGCATGCAGCGGCGGCAGCTGCAGCACCTCGGAGCAACTCTGCAGCAGCGTGCGGCGCATGTTGTGAGCACCATGTGCACTACATTGTCGTATTGTGCAGCTCATCTTGTGCACGAAGGTGGCATGCAGCGGCGGCAGCTGCAGCACCTCGGAGCAACTCTGCAGCAGCGTGCGGCGCATGTTGAGAGAACCATGTCCACTACATTGTCGTATTGTGCAGCTCACCTTGTGCACGAAGGTGGCATGCAGCGGCGGCAGCTGCAGCACCTCGGAGCAACTCTGCAGCAGCGTGCGGCGCATGTTGATGAGCACCATGTGCACCACCTTGTTGTATTGTGCAGCTCACCTTGTGCACGAAGGTGGCATGCAGCGGCGGCAGCTGCAGAACCTCGGAGCGACTCTGCAGCAGCGTGCGGCGCATGTTGAGAGCACCATGTCCACTACATTGTCGTATTGTGCAGCTCACCTTGTGCACGAAGGTGGCATGCAGCGGCGGCAGCTGCAGCACCTCGGAGCAACTCTGCAGCAGCGTGCGGCGCATGTTGATGAGCATGATGTGCACCACCTTGTTGTATTGTGCAGCTCACCTTGTGCACGAAGGTGGCATGCAGCGGCGGCAGCTGCAGAACCTCGGAGCGACTCTGCAGCAGCGTGCGTCGCATGTTGATGAGCACCATATCCACCACCTTGTTGGCGTCCTCAGACAACGTGTCGAGCATGCCGCTGAAAATATCGAGTTTTAATTAAATATCTTATCACTACATAGCTAGTATAAATCAAAGTGGCTTTCCGCGTTTGTGTTTCACCGCTAACTCCTCCTAAACGGATTTTAATGCGGATTTTTATGCACCAATAGAAAGAGCGACAAACTAGGAAGACGTGTGTGTATTTGTACCTGTGCGGAGCCGGGGTGGGTCTCTAGTTAAATATAAAACGTAAATGGTGCTGATTAATTTCCTATTATCCTGCTGATAGTGTGCGGACTAAACGCCGATTACAAATATGGCCGGATAGTTGGCTTTCCCGGTCACGATTCATCTCTAGTATTTACCTGTAAGTCTCCAAGAGCGATGGGTTGCAGCACATGACCTCTGACACGCTGGTCGCTTGCCGCAGCACCATCGCCAGATGCCGCTGAAGTTTTTCTCGCAGGAGTGCGTAAAGTGGCAGTGAAACCGCGGCCGTTAGCGGGAGGTCGTCTGAAAGGAAATATTTTGTACATTTTGAGCATGTTAATTTGGATATTATGTAGGTACTAGCTTCTGCCAGCGGTTTCACCTGCGTGGAATTAGTACTTCCTCTTCTCGAAATTTTAGCCTATGTGCTATTCCAGACTAAAATCTATCTCTATGCCAAATTTCATTCCGATCCGTTCAGCCCTTCTGGCGTGATTGAGTAACAAATGGATGTTTGTTAAAACTATCGCAATTATAATCTTGTAGGATTACCAAAGAAGCCAGTTAATTATGTAAAACCGGCCCAGTGCGAGTTGAACGCGCGTTGTGTTCCGAACGAATATCCATAATTGATTAAGTATTTCTTTAATTTATAATTTATGAAGTTCGCTTCGGGTTACTGTATAGTTCAAGTAAAGGTCTGGAAACTATATTTTTTCCTTAGACTTCAGTAAATCCTTATTTTATGCTCACTTTCTGCATTTATTTTTGATTAATCATAATAGTCATTCAAAAAACTGTTTCATTAATATACATATATTTAGGCTTAAAAAAACAACTTTTTAACAAAAAATTAACCGACGAAAAAGAACTAAAAAGCAAGAAATAAATAGAGCTTTTAAGTCTTGAGTATTGAGCTTGTACATAAAATATCAAATTTAATATAAACTAATTTTAAGTCGGCGCCAAACAACAATCTGATTAATCATCTAAATTTAATTTGTACGTAGAAATGAAATAGGCTCTACGTAGGTAATCAATCATTTTACAATTTACCCTATCTAACAAAATAAGAATGATCAAAATCGGTTCATAACTAACGGAGTGAGGGCTTAACATACAAGCAGAAACACTATTCATGCCCACAATTTTCGAAGGTTTCTCTCAATTTTATCAGGATTCCATCATCAGATTCTGACTTCCTTGTCATGGGACCACTCTTGAGGTATACCCTATCCAACAAAAAAAGAATTATCAAAATCGGTTCGTAAATAACGGAGTGAGGGCTGAACATACACAAAAACAAAAAAAAAAATATACATGTACGAGTATACGGTCGAATTGAGAACCTCCTCCTTTTTATTTCGTCGGTTAAAAAAGGTTTTAATAAACTAGCTACCAGTAGCAGTATACCAATATGCTGCGCGGTGGTGATTTTCGCCCGAAAATGTTTTTTGTTTGTTGGATATTTTGCTGTGTCATTCTCTATACTTTTTTAGGGTTCCGTACCCAAAGGGTAAAACGGGACCCTATTACTAAGATTCCGCTGTCCGTCCCTCTGTCTCATGAACCGGGATAGCTAGACAGTTAAAATTTTTACAGATGATGTATTTCTGTTGCCGCTATAACAACAAATACTAAAAAACAGAATAAAATAAATATTTAAGGGGGCTCCCATACAACAAACGTGATTTTTTTGTCGTTTTTATAGATAATGGTACGGAACCCTTCGTGCGCGAGTCCTTCTCGCTCTTGGCCGGTTTTGTTTTTCTTTAAAGTGAAGGCTTAAGTACATTCAGCGTTAAACACTATGCAGTTGGATTGGATGTGTTGTTTACCATGGAAAAATATTGAAAAGTAAATATTTACATAATTGATACTGAATCAATCGAATGACATGGACTTTCGTAGGTAGGTACATTATAAAAAGATTAATAATAAAAAACCTAAACGTGTTTTACAACAACTTGTTTCTTATCTACGTGTCGCACTATTGAATTCTTATGTTGCAGTTATCAAGAGTGTAACAAGATAACTGTCCATTTACATACAAATACCGGTGAAGTGTATACATTCAAGTAAAGTAGGAATTAAAACCTAAACTTTTTTCTACAAAAAACAATTTTTAGGGTTCCGTACCCAAAGGGTAAAACGGGATCCTATTACTAACACTCCGCTGTCCATCCGTCTGTCACCAGGCTGTATCTCATGAACCGTGATAGTTAGACAGTTGAAATTTTCACAGATGATGTATTTCTGTTGCCGCTATAACAACAAATACTAAAAAACAATAAAATACAACAAACGTGATTATTTTGCCGTTTTTATTGATCCGACTTCTAGTCCGACTCGCACTTGGCCGATTTTTAACTGTATCCTTAAGGATACAGTTAAGTGGTATAGTAAGCTGCTGATTTTAACTTTTTAACCGACTTTCGAAAAAGGAGGAGGTTCTATGTTCGATTCTATGTATGTTTTTTTTTATATGTATGTCCGTCGATTTCTCCGTCAGTTGTGGACCGATTTTCAAAATTCTTTTTTTATCCGAAAGAATATACTCCCGAGGGATGGGACCACCATGTAAATTTTATCGCAATTGCTTCAGCACTTTTTGAGAAACTGAACAAAAACCAAAAATACGTATATCTGACGACCATGACGTTTTGGTGTTCTCCAAATTTTTAAATTCCACGTTTTATGTTATTGGGGTTTTTAGTTCTGGGGTATAACAACTAAAAAGTGAAAAATAAAAAACATTTTTACAAAAAAAAAAAAAAACCGACTTCCAAAATAAAATACACTAAAAATTTAAAAATAACTTTAATTTCGGAAGTCGGTGTCAAATAACAAAGAAGTAAAATACAAACACCGACTTCCGAAATTTTTTTTTGGAAGTCGGTTGTTTTTTTTTAACCGACTTCGAAAAAGGAGGAGGTTATCAATTCGGATGTTTGTATTTTTTTTATTTTTTTTTTATGTATGTTCGGGCATAACTCCGTCATATATTGACGGATTTGCAAAATTCTTTTTTTGTTCGAAAGGGGTTTATTCCGAAAGGGTCCCATTTAAATTTCAAAAAGATCTGATGATGGGTTTTGGAGACAGACAACAGAACTCTTCAAAAATTGACAGCAAATCAACCGCGATTGCTGCTATCGTATGTCTATGAATTGTTAACACTGTTTAATGGGGAACCACAACTAAAAAGTGAAAAATAAAAAACTTTTTTACAAAAAAATAGAACCGACTTCCAAAAAAAGTGCAAAATAACTTTATTTTCGGAAGTCGGTGTCAAAAAACGAAGACACAAAACAGGAACACCGACTTCCGAAATTAAAGTTATTTTGCACTTTTTTTGGAAGTCGGTTCTATTTTTTTGTAAAAAAGTTTTTTCTAAAAAAGTTTTTTGTCAACTGTTTCGGTAGTCTCGTGGCAACAAGTGCGACTGGTGAGCGTGAGGTCTTCGGTTCGATTACTAGGTTAGGCAAATAATCCTATTGGGTTTTTCCACTTGGAATTACTTATTGTTTGGAATATATATTGTTTGGAAATTGGTGGTGTGACATCCCCGTGCCTCGGAAAGCACGTAAAGCCTTTGATCTTGAGCCCCGGTCGAGTTGGATTGCCGTCCTGTGGGACTATGAGAGTAAAGAAACAATCACACAATGGAAATTAGGTCGGGACGATTCAACTGAAACTTGGTACTAGCGCCAGTCGGGTCTACTGTATGTGCAATACATTTCGTAAAATTTGAAGAAATGAACTAGGTCAACAATGCCGAACAAGTTGCAGTAGCTCAAGAGCAAGGTTTTGGATTTTACATGGTTTATGGAAACTGCTGCCGAAATCGACTTGAATGCTGAACTATCGAAATACTAAGGTCCACCATCACAAGCAAGTGTCACGCAGCGATATCATTCTATAACATTATGAACGTGTCTCCACACCAGTGCCGGATTAACCACGTAACAACAGTAGCAAATACTACGGGCCCCGCGTATTGGGGGTTCCCCGGTATACAAAAAGTTAAGATATCTATACCTAACCTACCTATTTCGTATTATCTATTAAGACAATAAAGCCAACCCGGGCCTGCGGACGGCGAGTAGTGGGTAGCTTGCCGTCGAATCAGCACCAGGCCCGAGAAACGACGGCGCGTAGTGTTCCACGCGCGCCTCAGAGTTGTCAGCAAACCATGACGGGGCCCGTCATGGCCGATGCCTGCCCAGGGATTGTGGATAAATTCGAAACAGAGTTACCGCGCCCCTGGGCACTGGGGCAGGGAAGGAACAGGGGTGGGTTTTAGTCAGTAAGAGTCTGACACGCCCTGTAATGTCATTGGATGATTTCCCAACCCCAAAAAAAAAGACAATATAGCCAACTACCCCTGGATCCATCGCTTCCTAAGGGCTCCACGGCCTATGAGAAAAATCAATCAAAGAAGTTTTAGTTCGTTATCGTTTTATAAAGATTTGCGGGGCCCCTTGGTAGTTTCCTGCAGGCCCCATGCTGGCTTAATCAGGCACTACTCCACACGGCGATATTATCGTGGTGATTCAACGTTTGACGTTAACGAGAAAATCGTGAACTCGCGGCGATTCACTCGTTCGTGGAGGTGATGCCTGAGGGTTTGAAGATATTTACCAATGTGTTTTGCCAGTTGCTCAGTCGTTGCGAAATCATAGCCACCATTCTTTTGCGGCGACGGCCACGATAGCTAAAAGAACAATAATTATTTAATCAATGTTGTTTCAGGAAGGTAAACAGTAAGTATTGAATTTAACACAAGGACAACCATTTAATTTTATGCAAAAGTAAAACTTTAATAAGTAGTTTTTGAACTCAAGGATAAAGTTAGCTGCATATCTATAAATGCGGTTGTCAGAGTTCAAGTGTCAAGGTGCAGTTGACTGTACACTAGAAAAGATAAAAAAATTACCTTTACTAGAACTTCATCATGAGTGAACTCAATATCAGGGTTGATGATGGAGAATGCATCATCTTCCAGCATCAGGCCCACCTTCACATCTGCGATCATGTTCGATAATGATATTCTAGAATGATCAGTTTTTAATGATTAATTGTTTGGTGATTACTTTGTTTTGTTTGCCATTGGTTATACCTACCTCATTCACAATCATGCACAGACCTGTACCATAAAATACTTAATGCACTTTATTGTATGTTACAATGACATAATCACTACATATTATAAAACAAAGTCCCCCGCCGCATTTGTCTGTCTGTTTGTTCACATTCAACTCAAAAACTACAGAACTTTTATGTGGTTTCCACCAATAGACAGAGTGATTAATGAGGAAAGTTTAGATATAATTTGTACTGCAGGGGCTGGTTGCTAGTAAAATATATAAGGTAATTAGAAAAGGTTTATTTTTCACAGTAAATACAAAATACAACACAACACAGTGACATTAAGCGCATTTTCTTAATAGGTTAACTATTACAGTGTCACAAATAAACTATCTAGTAGTAGCCTTTCTCAGATTACCTTACGTTATGATCTGATTAATATAGATTGTTTACATAATAAATATGCTTATTTATGAGACTGAGTGTGTACTTAACACTCACAAATGTTACAGGGTCACTGCAGCCCAGGAACACAATAACTGAAGGAACACAGGTGGGTTTTAGTCAGTAAGAGACTGTCATGCCCTCTACTCCACCCAGAGTGAGAAAAGTCATCTTATGTTTTGCCACCCAAAAAAAAGGGTTACGTATTTTGAGAATGCCCGAAAGCAGATGAAATAATAATTATTTTATCAACTTTGAGAATGGTGAATCTGAACATGCTCTAGATTTTAATATTTATTTAATAAAATAAAGGAACCTTATTAAAAACTAGTTTACTTACAAAACATGTCCCTCAGCCAGGACAGGAATGAGATTATACAGGTTTTCATTAAATGCACTGTACAGTCCTTTTACATTGACTTCTCCAAGGGAACATCTTAGTGTGAGGTTCATGGTCTTTATATCTAATGCCAGTACTTGCAAGTGGAATGTTGGAGGCTTCATTAATTCTAAGCGGGACAAGTTTCTGAAATATTAACAAGTATTTTGAGGATATTATGAAGAATCAGCAAACTTTGACAGTGTATGATTGCGAAATTGTAACATTTGTCTTTTATTTAACATGAGATGAAAGCGACACAGTTTATAGGCTGATCTGAGGAATTCTTACAATGGTTCAGTGTAGTAAATAAATATGCTTACACTTGTGTGTTCTTAGCGAAGTATGAAGTATCACCGAGCGAGTCAGCTTTGATCTGTTCGCCATTCTTCGTCTGTTGCAGCGCCACATTCGTGAAACTCTATAAAAGAACATTATAACATCATTGCACAATGAATTTATCGAAATGAACTGGAGCTAAATTCAATAGCTATATATGTTTATTTACCCTTTTAATAACATCTTGCAAGTTGGGTTGGACTTTCTTCAAGAGGTCAGTTAATTCCTTTTCTATATCCACAATTTCTTCTTCAGACATTTTGCTAAATGTTTTAACTTCTGCATGAAACGCTCGAATTTTGTAACTTTAAAATAAACACTATCACCGAAAACGAAACATATTGCTTCCAGCTGACGTGCAAGTGACAGGCGTGACAGCTGACAACAGGAACTTGTTGTGTTGTTAAATGTCAATGTCAAAATGTGTAGTGCTTGAAAATGTAAAATCGACTAAACAGTTGAGTGGTGATGACTAATCAATTTGCTTTTTATTGTAACACAGCAGCAATTAAATTAAACTAAGTCAGATGTAAGTTCTGCCAAAACATACGCAGGGTAGCCAAAACGCTTCAATTTTAAATCTGTCCTGAGCATTTATTTGTTTATATTGCACACAATGTAAACAGTATATAGATAAAATTTAAATCTTTTTTTATTTATATTTTTCTATGACTAAATAGAGGAGTATGGAAGAAAAAGACATGTTGCGCCGACTCTAAATAAATTGGAATAAGGGCAGGAGAATGATGGTGTAAACATAGTATTTACATTGCATAAGTTTTGGATATAAAGTCAAAGTATACAGGCCTATTCACAACATTCAAGATTGCTATCTTCTCCGAGAGGACCTGGATAGACTGACGGACTATTGTCACACCAGTAAGCTTTACCTAAGCATTCCCGAGTGTAACTACCTTAATTTCACGAAAAATAAAAATATAATAAAATTTCCATAGGTACTCTATAGGCAAAGTTTTTTTTGACTCGAGTAAATTCGGTCCGTGATCTTGGGATATTGCTTGACTCGAATCACTGTCTGGATTTGCATATCGAGCAAATTGTAAATAAGGCATATAAGATGTACGAATTTATAATGAGATCTACGCATGATTTTAAGCGTACCTCTTCCTACTTCTGCCTCTATAAGACCTTGGTCCGTTCGAGTTGGAATATGCCATGTGTATATGGAACCCTTACTATAACAAATACATCGACGCGATAGAAAACGTCCAACGCAAGTTTCTTCGTACAATGCACCACAGATGCCATAAAACCTATCTGCAGTACAACCAGTTGCTCAGTAGATACAAACTCTTGACGCTCAGCTCTAGGCGCAAGCAAGCAACTGGAGGCTATGACGCTGTATAACATTGTTCACAATCATTTTGACAACATTGATTTAAATAATGTATTATGCTATGCAGTCCCCAGAACCGTCCATAGACGGTGTGTGCGCGCAGGCCAGCTGTTTGCAGTGGGTTCCAGCCGATCTAACACTGGTCTGCGTACACCAATTAGACGAATGGTGACAACTTACAATGAGGCTTTTGAACACAGATATTTTTAAATGCTCATTTAATATGTTCCGTGGGTCACTGTTTAAGACGCTTTCAAATTAATCTTTGTGTGCAGTTGTTTTAATGTATTCCTGTTTTTTTTTTCATCTCTTCTCTTTGTATAATTAATATTGTAACCACTAACAGCTTACCTCTTAGCGAATTAAAGTTTTTTTTTAATAATGGTAATCTGTGAACAGCGCTATGGGCTACGTTATTATTTAGTTATTACTGCCGGACGATTCTGTTAACAGCTCACCGTGAAAACTTAGGTGGAGTGAGCGTGAAGTGAACTGTCATTCCACCTTAATTGTATGGATTGACAGCCCACTTCACGTTCACTTCACCTAAGTTTTCACGGTGAAATTTTACAGAATAGCACTACTGTATGTCTATTTGTAACATAACATAATGTAGCTGTTTGTTCCTTTTCAAAAAATAAAATAAAATAAGGAAACACCCTTCTTCGTGGTTTCAATATAACATATTAAAGGATAGCTCTAAACCATACTAATCTTATTCAAAACAAAAAATAAAACAAAACTTACCTCAACATGAACCTAGATAATATCATATAATACCTATAAACCCCCGGGCGGGGGCAATTTAAGAAGCTAGCTCGGGCAGTGAGATTGAGGTATGCAAGTTGGAATGTTGGGACTATGACTGGCAGAGCTAGAGAGTTAGCAGATATATTAAAAAGAAGACGAATAAGTAAAGCATGTTTACAGAATACTAAGTGGAAGGGAACAAAGGCGAGCGAAATTGGTGAAGGATACAAGTTTTTCTATTGTGCAAGTGACGGTAAAAGAAATGGCGTGGGAATAGCATTAGATAGAAGATAGAAAGAAAGTGTGATGGAGATTAAAAGGTTTAATGATAGATTGATAGTTGTGAAAGTTATGATGGACAATGTGATGCTGAATACAGTTAGTGTGTATGCCCCGTAGGTAGGATGTGATGAAAGGGTGAAAGAGAAGTTTTGGGAGGATTTTGATACAACTGTAATGACCATCCCCGTGCATGAGGAATTGATAGTTGGAGGTGATTTTAATGGGCATATAGGCAGAACGAGAAATTGTTATGAAATAGTACATGGAGGATGAGGTTGAAATTTGGAAGTCCCAATAACGAGGGGCAGACGCTTTTGCAATCCGCTACTGCATTTGACCTGGCAGTAGCCAACACTTGGTTCCAGAAGAGAGATGAACACCTAGTCACATACAAAAGTGGTAACAACAAGACCAAAATTGACTATTTTCTAGTTAGGCACAACCATATTAAGCACGTCAAAGACTGCAAAGTGCTGCCAGGAGAAGATTTGGTCTCACAGCACGTGCTCCTGGTTATGGTATTAGCGATAAAAACACAGTGTACAAAAAGCAAACAGCGTCCTCCTCCTAAAATAACTGTTTAGAGAGCGAGTAGTTGACAAAACCCAGACCCTTTATGGTATATGGTATGGGCACGCTCAGCACAATTTTATTGTATCTTTGTGTACCTACTGTTATTTTCTTTACCTTTTGTTTGTTGCTGTTGTGTTGTGTCTGTGTCGAATAAATGTTTATTCTATTCTATTCTTCTTTCTATACAAAATTATAGAAATGGGAGACATGAATGATCGAAGTGTGAATCAAAGCTGGAATGAGATAGCTGGGTGTATTAGGGACGCAGCGAAGGATATTTTAGGAGAGATAAAAGGAAGGGGCACAATAGAGAGGGATACATGGTGATGGTCGAAGAAATACAGAAGGTGTGAAGAACAAGGAATGGTAGAGTGTAGAACTGGAAAACGTGAGTTTGAAAGCTGAAAAACAGAGTCAGTATGATGAGTTAAAGAAAAAAGCTAAGAAAGCCGTGGCAATAGCGAGAGCAAAAGCTCAGGACAAACTGTACGACACACTGGACACTTCAGCTGGCCAAAAACATCTGTACCGGCTTGCTGGAGTCAGAGAGAGGCAGGCGAAGGATGTTAGTCGGAAGATGCGTAAGGGATGAAGCTGGAATGCTTCTATCGGAGGATGAAATGATTAAGGATAGATGGAAGGGCTATTTTGAAAGACGAAAATATAATAATGAGGAAAATATCTGTAGTGGTGTTTTAGTGAATAAACCAGTGAGCGCGGGATTAGTGAGAATGGTAAGTGTGGATGAAGTGAGAATAGCAGTAAATGGAATGAAGAATGGTAAGGCAATTGGTCCAGATGGAATACCAATTGAAGTGTGGAAGTCATTACGAGTAGATGGATGGACGTGGTTAGCTTTGTTCTTCAATAAGTCGTTGCTGCAAGAAGCCATACTTGATGAATGATGCAACAGTTTACTGGTGCCCATCTTCAAGAACAAAGGTGCTCTTCTGAAATAAATCTGAATATTTTGGGGTTTTTAATACAGTTTACTATACCTTTACTTCTTGGATAGGTTAGCAATAATTATCAAATAATCGAGAGATATTTTTCACACGTTCTGTGCTACCAGGATATAATAATAATATTTAGGTTTATCATCTTCCTGCCCTTATCCCATGTTACTTGGGGTCGGTGCAACAGGTTTTTTTCCTCCATTCTGTCCTGTCAGCCGTCACGCTATCACTAACTCCCTTTTCTTTCATATCACTTCTCACACAATCCATCCATCTTTTCTTTGGCCTCCCTCTCCCACTCCATCCATCCACATTTATATTGCCTTTTTACACCCTGTATATCTGTCGCAGCCATCTGGTTGAATTTGCCATTCAATTGAACGCCTAAGCCGTTCATTAAACACCGGCATTAAATTATATGGCTAGGCCGATAGTTATTTCAACTGGAATCACTCAACATTTAACAACTGATTCAAAACTTCAAGCTAAATGAAAAATGATGAAATATTATTAAGGGGGGGCATTTTTTCATTACTTTTGGCGATAGGACACACCGTTTCCGAGATATAAGCAAATTTAGAAAAAAAAGGCAGTGACTAGAGTCTAGACGACATCCAGCCATCTGGTTAAACGTTGCGTTCAACGACTTGGCTGGTTGTCTTTCATGCATAACTGAATGCCGGGCGTGTAATGAATGGCCTAGGCGTCAAATTGACTGGCGGATTCACCCAAAAAAAAAAAAAAAAAAAAAAAAAAAAAAAAAAAAAAAAAAAAAAAAAACCGGCAAAGTATAGAATTCAAATTTTGTATAGAATGTCTAGTAATTCTGTGCAATGCCGAGTTCTGGTCGAACTCGGCAATGTGTAAAATATTGTAACCATCGTTTATTAAATATACCTACCTTGTCTAGTCAATGTTACGGCTAAAACCCGAAGTAAGGCTACACCTAGTTTTAACTGGCTAGAACTAGGCCGTGTGGCCGGTAGCAGTTGGTTAAACTTAGGTGTAGCCTTCACCTTCATCATACAAAAAAGGACGTTGAAGGTGCATCATCATCATTCTCCTACCCTTATCCCAATTTATTTGGGGTCGGCGCAACATGTCTTTTTCTTCCATACTCCTCTATTAGTCGTCATCTCTGTAGTCACCCCCTTTTTACCCATATCCTCTTTCACACAGTCCAACCATCTTTTCTTTGGCCTTCCCCTACTCTTATAGCCATCCACATCCATACACAAGACTTTCCTCACGACATTTTCTTCATTCCTCCGCATCACATGCCCATACCACGACAACCGATTTCCACACAATTTTTCAGTCAGCGGTGCCACTTTCAGACTTCCTCTTATATACTCATTCCTAATTCTATCCATGCGCGTAACACCACACATCGCTCTTAGCATTCTCATCTCAGCTACATGCAATTGCTTTTCATTCATCCCTTTTGTGGCCCAACATTCTGAACCATACAAGACAGCAGGTCTGACCATTGTTTTATAAATCTTCTCCTTAAGTTTTAGGGGAATGCGGGAGTCACAGATAGTCCCGGTGACCTGCCGCCATTTCATCCATCCAGTGTTAATTCTGTGCTTAACAGTCCGATCTATTTCGCCATCGCTTTGCACGAGTGAACCGAGATACCGAAAATCGGAGCAGACTGGGAGAAGCGCGCCATCTAGCACTACAGCTTCAGAACCGGAGAGACCGCCGAAATCGCAGAACATGTATTCAGTTTTGGTTCTGCTGATTTTCAAGCCAACTTTCTCCAGCTTCTGTTGCCACTTCTCCAATCTGCTCTGGATCTCAGGTCCATCTTCACTGACCAGAACAATGTCGTCGGCAAACAGCATGCACCAGGGTGCCTCTTCCTGTATTTCCGACGTAAGAGCGTCCATAATCAACAGAAAGAGGTAAGGACTTAAAGCCGACCCTTGATGCAAGCCTACAGCCACACTGAACTCATCGGTGTTGCCAGCAGCCGACCGGACGTAGGTACTAGATTGTCTGTACATAGCACGAATCAACTCAACATACTTCCCAGGCAAACCTTTCTCTTTCAAGGCCCACCACAACACATCCCGAGGTACCCTATCATACGCTTTCTCAAGATCAATGAACACCATGTGCAAGTTCTTGTGCACACGTCTGTACTTTTACTTTTTTTTTGTTTGTACTTTTTTTTGTCTGCAATTTTTATGTATTGTTATTTGTTGAGCAGTGGCTCCCAACCTTTTTTGATCGAAAACCTTTTCTTTTATGTTAACACGGACCAGAAGGCCAGAAAAAATGTACTGTGTTAAGTATTATTACCTAAGACTTTTTTGTAATTCAATAAATTTATTATTTATTATTATAGTGCCGGCTTATACACATTGTCGGTAACATCGACAGTTTTCTATGTCTAATAAGTAAAACCATAATTTAGTTTGATTTCAAACCTTTATTGTACATATATTATTAGTATATTTCAAGAACTCCATTCTTAATGTCTCTGTTTCTTATAACTTTTTTTGCCTTTTCGTAAATAAATTTTTTGTTCTGTCTGATTTTTCTTATTATAATTTGCAGTTGATTGTTTCTTGATTGACTTTTGATGCTCCTCAGGACTACGCTGCCTGTTGTAAGTCTTTTTTTCCCAGGGTTTACCACCATTCAAAGAATTAGCATGATTTTCTTGTAAATATTTATTTTCTGACCCTGTCTTTAGAATATGTCCGGGTGTGAATGGTTCTAAAAATAAAATTTAAGCATACAAAATACGTCACACTTTTTTTTAAATGTCTTGAAACTATCCTTGTTCATCGAGGCGATTAGTTCGGTCCACGGCACTTGGCACATAATAAACAGTGTCGTTGTTCTAAAGATTTCTAAAGTGGTTTTACCGACCTTCCTAATACATTTTCTCATGTTTTAGATCCAAACAGATAATTGATGAAGAATTTGGGCCTTATTTATTAAAAAATAACCCTGTGATTAGTTTAAACAATTATCAGCAGGTTCTTAATTTTTTTTTATGCAGAATTTGAAATTAAAATCCGCAAATAATAATCAGTATTTAAAATAAGCATTGGTTAGCAAGTTTTATAAATAAGACCGTTTGTGTCCAAAGTGGGTCTGGGGGTACATAGTTTTCAAGTAGCTAACCACAAACTGTCTCTGTATGAATATCAAAAAAACGTAACGAGGTAAGTAGAACTTTACTTACTTACCACAACGAGGCAGAGATTGAAGCATTATTACGCTATAGATCAGGCTATTCGACATTATAGCGAGGACCTGATGCTCCAGTAGGTGTTTAAAGTTCGCTATCATTACATTTGCGCCGCCTTCAAGTGTCAGAGACTCTGGTCTGGAAAAAGAAAACACTGATGTTGCATAGCTAATTGTTAGGGAGAGGACCAGCCCCTGGTGTCCCAGGGTCGCGGGAGTGTTTAAAAGGGTCACCCAGGCACTGATACAGGCAACTGAAGGAACGCGGGTAGGTTTCAGCCAGTAAGAGTTTGACATGCCCTTTCGCTCCACCCAGGAGAAGTAATTTAATCATTTCCCTCCCACCCTAACCAAAAGCCCCTGAAGTCAACTCATAATCGGTCTTCCGGCGGAAGACCGATTTAGGTTTTTAGGTGAAGTACGTGGTACCTACTGACACGTGGAAATATCTCACCGAAGAAAATGAAAACTGTCTGGGAAAATCTGTTGATAGATAACATATTAGCCAGATTCTTTTTCAATATATACTCGTAGCTGCTGTGCCTGCTGTCATGCACTTTTACATATTATTATTATTTTTTTTTTTAAATGTTGCCCCACACTAGGAATTACTCCTGTGTAGTAGGTGCATTCACATACATGTATACTCTCATATACAAGACACCCAGACCCGGAACAACTATCTGTAGGTCATACAAGAACAAGAACCCGCGACACGCAGCACAGCAGCCGAACGCTCAACCACTGCGCCAACCATGTCGCCATATATAATTATTTTTGATAGGATCTCGTAACGTGATAATCAAGGAAGACGTCTACTGTACTGGCAATAAAAGATAAGGTGATTTGAGTTTACTTCGCCTGGCCCAGGAATTCGATGTCCAAGTCAACAGTTTCAGGCTCCGAGACCATGGCCAGGGCCAGGTGCGCTGTGAACTCGTTAGCGGACAACGTTAGTACGCCGGAGAGAGGCGGTATAGCCGTTGGTACTACTGCTTCATATTTGTAAACAACCTGAAAAAGAGTGGTTTCCATTATTTTCAACTAGATGCGCCCCACGGTTTCACCCGCGTAGACCAGGATAAAAAGAAGCCTATGTGTTAATCCAGGGTATAAGCTATCTACATACCAAAATTCATCCAAATCAGTCCAGCCATTTGAGGCTGAAGAAGTAACAAACATACACACTCATAAACTTTCACCTTTATAATATTAGTGTGATAAAAAACTTACATTTTAATATTCTATGTAAGTAGATTACTATCTAATGAAGCCGCGGGGATCAGTGTCGTAACACCGACCGCGTGAAATCTACTCGCCGCTTCCCGCGATTAGGGGTGAGCCACGTCCATCCAACTACGTTTTGTTTTCGAGGTATGACCTTAATCTATGAAAATTAGTACATCTTGATGCAAGTGGGCAAACTTTGTCATTGCAGCTGAGGCGGAACAGACGTCCAAACCAAATGCGAGGCAGTGATAAAAATCCAATGTCAAATCTGTTTAGCCATTGAGGCGTGATTGATAATTAACAATCATCTAAATATCCAGTCTTAATAAGACATCCCACCCACACCCACAAAACGTTTTGGGAACACATTCATTGTGCGTACCTGCAGCTAAGGAGTGGAATTCCCTGCCGGAGTCTTTGTTCCCAGATAGCAACATCCTGGGGGTCTTTAAGGCCGAGATATCCCTAAAGAGCGGTCACTTTTGGACTGCATAGAAAAGAAAGAGATGCGCTACGGCATATACTCGCAATTTATTGCAAAACATGAAGTATTTTATCGATTTACTTAGGGTTTACTAATAAATAAAAAAATCAATCACTGGATGCAGTTTAGCATTTGAAATTTTGTGGTAGTATATATTTTTTATTATGATTATAATTATTAATGAAGGGATAAACTGCTTTTAAAGATAATTAAGAGGTATGTTAGAAGACTTTTTTGATGCATTAAAGTATGTTAAATTATGTTTTGAGTTCCATCACTGTATGCAAATAGGACTTGAAAATATCGATTTTTTTTATTTGTCAAAATTATTTACGGTTTAAGAGATACACTGCTTTAAAAAAACAGCCTTTTTGACCGTTTTAAGAACCTCCGCCTTAAGTCAAGAGTGAATATGTTGCTCCTAGGCAAGCGTGCTCCATAGTCGACCACATCATCGCTTACCATCGGGCGGGATATTCGTTAAACAGGAGCCTGTCAATAATTAAAAAAAAAACCTATTTTTCGAATACTTTCCGTATTTACCTACCTATAATTAAGAAGAAATGTATTTAGTTACCTTCAGGTTGCTGAAACCTATGACGGTGTCGACTTTTCGGATTTTCCCCTGTTTGTACCCGGTGGCTACTGAGCGTCGGTACATGGTGTCCAGGCCGTACAGGACACCGTCGTAGAGTTTCATTTGCTGGCAATCAAAGAAAATCGGTACGGATAATAACAGTACATCCCATTTATTCGTGTAGTCAGTTTATGTGCTGACTATCCTGGTCAAAGATGCCTCGCCTCTTTTTAAGCCGACGAGTACTTTCTGGTATTGTTAGTTGCTCCGCGAGTTGGTTTGGATGCTTTTGTAGTCTAGCTTTGTATTTGTTGTCACCATAAGAATTAATTTGTTGTTTGACTATTGGCATATCGAGAATTTCGTGAAGCTCTGTTATTTTGAGGTACCACGGTGCATTCCATATCTGTCTCAGTACATTATTCTGCATTCTTTGTACTATAGTTAGGTTGGTTGCACTGGCAGCGCCCCACAGTTGTATGCCATATGTCCTTAAAAATATTTAAAAATATTTTTTGACAATTTGTATGGCTTTTGGTCAACAAGATGCTTATGCTGTGAAAATTTGAAGACGTATCTCCAACCGTTTGGCTGTAAAACCTGTGTGACAGATGACGGATAGATGGACACGTGATTGACACCAATAGGGCTCCGTTTTGACCCTTCGGGTACGGAATCCTAAAAATGGTACCGACATACCTATTTACTACGGAAAAATGACATGTGGTAGATTATGAATTATGTGTGACGTCATTAAACCAAGAATTTTGATTTTCCAAGAATATTGTTTGTTGCATTTTAAACGTTGGTCACATTTAACGGCCCTTATGTATTCAGCGGATCTATTCTGTAAAATATCATCGTGAAACCTTAGGTCAAGTGAGATTGAATCGAGCTGCTATTCAATCTGTGGTATGGATCGATAGCTAACTTTAAGTTCACTTTACCTTTGTTTTCGCGGTGAGATTTTACAGAATAGCACTTCTGTTTTAAATTACTTTTCATGTTGGCGCAGGTGTTTTGTTTTTGTATGATTCGTCTTTTCAAACGGCGATTTGATAATGCTTCTGATCGCATTCATTTAGTCAAGAGTAAAGGTAACTAAAATTCAAGGTTAAATCACCACCATCATCATCATTTCAGCCAAATGACATCCCCTGCTGGACAGAGGCCTCCGCCTAATGTCGGCATAACGACCGGTCCTGTGCGTATCGCATTTTTCGGCTACCCGCGGACCTCCGGTCATCCCATCATGTGGGAGACCTTCCGACGCTGCGTCTGCCGTTATGCAGTCGCCTCTCTAGAACTTTTGCGGCCCTATCGACCATCAGTTCTGCGAACAATTTGCCCTGTCCACTTGACACTTCAGTTTGGCGATTCTTCGGGCTATGTCGGTAACCTTGGTTCTCATGCGAATATCATCGTTTCTGTGTCAATTCACAGATAAAGAAGACACACATTATCAGGTTCGTGATCTTACCAAGCCGTGGATGGACTTAAAGGTGAACGTGGGCACTCGAATAGTTTCGGCATTCAGGAGCCGTATTCTGGTTACTATCGCGTCTATAGACTTGTCTGTGAACTTCTCTAGTGCTCTCTCTTTATCCTTATCGTATTTTCTAAAACAATGCCATTGCTTGAGTAGGTAAGTAGGTACACTTAATAATTAGAGGTTTTATAGGTATACGTAGGTAGATAGAAATTCTTTATTGTACATTTGTACTTACACCATAACAAATTAGAACTTATCACTACTGCGATGCTTTAACTTAAGTTTCTACAAGCTTTTATTTTGTTTCACCTGCCCCGTTGTCGATCTGTAATCAAATCTTGCAAGCTAAATTAGATCGACTGCCTGATATCCGATTGGACTCAAATTTGGTGTACCTACTTATGTATCTTCGATGACTATACAATGCTATGGTACAGACTGTTGTCAACATTACCTGACCCACCCTAAAATCAAACGACTTTGGACCCTCTGCCTGTAACATTAAGGTTTATTTAATTTATATGAGCTTATCACACAAGTGCACGAGGACTCGATGAACAAAAATACAATAATACGAGTAACACAGACACTCAAATTTGATCTTTAACACGTAACGTTAAGGTAAACCCACCCAACAAAGTCGGAGCCACCGGCATTATATATGTTTTTGTTAAGCTATTTTAATCATTATCTCGTTAACATTAAAGTTGAAAAGCTTTTAAGTCACACTACATAATTACAACCCAATCTTTAATTTCGCGTATACACAACAAGTTCTTGTGGCTTAGCGGTTTGATGCTGGATTGACGACGAACAGCATGTGGGTTCGAAAACATAGTCCACCTATACATCAGTTTCTTTTTTAATTTGTTTTCATTTCTACAATATTGCTTGCAATATTAAAGAACGACCAATATGATTTTCGCCTAATAACTTATCTTGTAAACGGGTAAAAATCTTTAAGTTCACAGTTCTTTATAATGAATACGAATATTTATTTTTCAACTACCCACTTATTACAAGTTATGTGAAAATATTACCATTTTAAAAAGTTTATGTATAGTCTGTAGTTCTTTACAATAATACAAGAAATAGTTTTGGAATATAAAAACAATATCTTTGTCGCAGGATTTGATCTCGAACCTTGTTTTTCTCAGTCTTACACACAGACCACGAGACCAGAATTACTTGAACTTAATTATTAAAATAAGCTATTACACTTATCATATTATAACTAATAGTTATAAAATATAACCTAATGCTAACGTTTTAAAGATCAAATTTGCGTGTCTATATTATTATTGTATTTGTTCATCAAATCCTCGAGCAGTTGTCTGATAAGCTCATATAAATTAAATAGGTAAACCTTAATGTTACAGGCAGAGGGTCCAAAGTCGTTTGATTTTAGGGTGGGTCAGGTAATGTTGACAACAGTCTGTACTATGGCGCTGTTGTGATTATGGAGCCGAAAGATGGCCATAAGAACTTCTGAACTAAACAAGATAAACCCATCGAGTTTGGGCTCGATTCATTCGTCTTGAAGAGCACTTGACACCTAGACGATGTGCAGCGTCTGATGATGAAGTTGGAAGGTGGCCACGGCATGTCTGTGATAAACTGATAAAACACTATAACCCCACCGAGATTGGGCTCGATTGATTTGTCTTGAAGAGCACTTTACATCACATCATTATATCTGTAGAATATTTTAAAACATCACGTCTGCTCTAAAATACTTACCTAATAAAAAGTTAAAAATAAATTAAAGTAGCTGAAGTTGCATGAAAGTACTTACCTATATTCTTAAAAGCTTGAGGCACAGAAGTATAGTTGGTACCTTTTTTTAACCTGTAACGGGTAGCATGCGGGAATGCAGGCGTCATGCTTATTGTTTCGAAGCCTAATAAAAGCGCTCCCATCGTTGCTTCTTTTTAAAAACTTTCCCATTAATCGGCGTTGAATTTGACCAACGTAATTTCAATAATGGGACTAAAATTACGACTTTTCAAAAACAAGGATAACAAAAAATATTATAGTGCAAGAGTGAACACATACGATAGCTCTGGCATAGCTGCTATCCCATCCATTTGCGCGTCAAGCGACAAGTAGTCATTGAAGTAATCTTTTAGCCATTGGTCCAGGTCTGTTTTCATTTTGCTCAGGAAACTGCCTGTGAATTTTAATGATGGCTAAGTTATTAGTGCACATTACAGTACAATTTTAATTTTCGCGTTGTCGAAGCCGTACTGCCGCACTTCGAAGCCTGGCTGAAAAGAGGGGAGCGCATCTCATACAGGCTCATTCAGGTGCTGACTGGACACGGTTGCTTCGGTGAGTACCTGAATAGGATTGGGTGAGAGGCCACGGCAAATTGCCATCATTGCGGAGGAGACTTAGATTCTGCACAGTAAGCGCTTAAGGAGTGCCCTGCCTGGGCCGTCGAGCGGTGGATCCTGGTCGTCAGGATCGGGCGAGACCTGTCTCTGTCAGCAGTAGTGCTTCTGTGCGTAAGCTATTTTCTATGACACCGAGCACTCCAAGCACCGAGCACACAGAAAAATCATGTGCTCGTGAATCTACACACATCCAAGACCAACCCGCCTTAGTGAGATAGAACAACTGCAGCACATTAAAGTCCAGGAGTGGGGGCTTGTGACGTCACATCTAGTTAAAAAGAGTTACTAGTGATGTGCGATAGACTGTATTATTGACGACGTTAAAAATCAATAGTTACCCAAGTTTTCCTTCTCTATTCTTATTGCTGAACTCTCAATGGCTTGGTTTATGTACTGAAATGAAAGAGACGGTTGAATTGCATTGAATGGTAAGAACTAGAAATGTAATGGAGGCTATTTAAAGGAGGCGAAAAAAAAACCACATTATTTTCTAGAAATTATAGTAATCAAAAGAACTATATTATGCCATCATCATAATTTCAGCCGAAAGACGTCCACTGCTGGACATAGGCCTCTCCCAAATATCGCCACATCGACCGGTCCTGTGCGTCTCGCATTCATCGGCTATATATACCCGCGACCCTCACCAGTCATCGGCCCACCCTTAGAGAGACCTTTCAACGCTGCGTCTTTCCGGTACACGGTTCTCCAGAGCTTTTCTGCCTCATCGACCATCTGTTCTGCGAGCAATGTGCCCTGCCCACTGCTACTTCAGTTTGGTGATTCTTCGGGCTACGTCGACGGTAACATTGGTTCTCTTGCGGATATCAACAAACTATGTATGTTGTACAAAAACAGTTTTTAGGCTGGCCAGTTCAAACCTAGCAAGATCAATAACGCAAAAGCTGGATTTGTGTGGTTAAAATAATTACAAAACTAGTCACATTTAATTATACAATATTTAAATTAAAGGTACATACCGTCATTAAGATATTGTTACATATAATCTCTGAGCTGATCAGTTCGATCAGAAGTCTGTTTCTGACCACTCTGTATCGACCTTCTATCTTGTATTTCACATCTTTTAACAGAAATCTATAAAGTGGAAAAGTCAAGAAAAGTTAAAAAACTTAATCTTCTTCAGAGCGTGTCGTCGTGTCGGAAAATATAGTTCTTTTTTGTTTGGCCCAGCATTCGATCACAGTAAGTCCTCACGTGTACAGGTGACAGGTGTGACGCGAGATGAAAAATGGGCCATGTTCTGCGGAGAGAGGCCGCGTAGACACTGAAGATCGGTAATTCGGTACCATATAAGAACACCTGGTGCAAATTATTTTTGCTGCTGCTGTCTTGAGTGCGGAGTCTGTTTACAGTTTTCCAGGTCGGCTACGGTAACGCGTGCGCATGTGCTCTCAGGTGGCTCGATGAAATGATCAGGAAGCTTTCCTCGCCAAACATCGTATTTCTTCGAGGAGGTGGTACCACCAGATGGACTCACGTAACCAAGAATGTCTTAAGTCTCAAGGGCACTGAGCTGTGATTGTTCATAGCGTGGCGTTGGTCGTTTTCTATTTTTGCCCTTTCTATGCGGCTTACTGTAGTCCTACGATTTTCTGAGATGGATAGTTTTCATTGAATATGTAGAACACACACATCCATTGGAAACGAAATCAGAATTATTTTGTTTGTAAGGTAACAAAATGTAACAAAGAGGTTTATACTTCGTCCAAGTTTCATGAGCTTGTACTCTGCACCTACTGAGCTTTCCGGTTATTGACAAATGCGTGCACTGTCTAGACAGGTGCACTGTTTGTTTGGCACTATCCTCAAAATGTCATGTCTGACACGAATCTGCATGGTTCTCATAATATGACCAAGCTTATGTCTGAGATTTCACCTATGAGTTTCTCATATAAGGTATATAACGGAAACACCGACCTCATCTAGTTTAATTTTGTCGTATAGGATACTAAAAGTATTTATTACTGTTAACTGTATTAATGTGTAAACTACTTTACATAAATAAATATATTTTTTTTAAATTACTACCAATAGTGACTTCTTTAGATATACTACGTCTGTACTTACTCAACTTCTCCAAAGGTCGGAGAGTAGATGAGGACATTAGGTCGCTGATCAGAGAGAGACCGTTCATAGGCCCCCTTCAGATGCAGGTCGTTTAGCCCCAGGTTGATCCTGACCATCATATTCGTCAGATCGTTGTGCAAATACTCCACTCGGAAATATGTGTTGTTACGGAGCTTCATACGGTGAAAGAATCTAAACAGAAATTATTAATGAATTACGCTTGTCTATCTCGAAGGTGTAAGTAGAGATTGTATAATGCGAGTATATTTTAAAATCGACTAGGGTTTTTTTTATGTCGGGCTCAGTTACGCCACTTGTAGATACATATTATTATAACCGTTCAAACCTACGCTTTACTTTTTTTTTTTTTTGTGGGTTGGGAAATCATCCAATGACTCTCTGGGTGGAGCTGGAGGGCGTGTCAGACTCTAACTGACTAAAACCCACCCCTGTTCCTCCCTGCCCTGAATGCCCAAGGGCGAGGTAACTCTTTCGAATTTATCCACTAGGCAAACCGGCGCTTCACTATTACTATTCGGGTACGCATGCACGTGCTCGACGCTTGCACCTCGCGTTATGACCATATTACAAAGAGATAAAGGTTGTAAGTTTGTGTGGTTGTAGGGGGTAATCTCTGGATTTACTGAACCGATTTAAAAAAATCTTTTACTAATAGAAAGCCACGTTATTTGTGAGTGTCATAAGCTATACATTTTTGAAATCCACGCGGGCGAAGTCGCGGGCGAAGTGCTAGTCGGCACTAAAGTAGGAACTCGTAATTTTTTTTTTGTGGTTTGGAAATCATGCAATGACATCTCCCGCTCTGCGAGGAGCGCTAGGGCGTGTCAGACTCTTACTGACTAAAACCCACCCCTGTTCCTTCCCTGCCTGAGTGTCCAGGGGTGTGGTAACTCTGTTAAGAATTTATTCGCTACCCCTAGGCATGCAGGCACCGGCTACGATGGACCCCGTCATGTTTTGCTGACAACTCTCTGAGGCTCGCGTGAACACTACGCGCCGTCGACTCTCGGCTCAACCGACTTCCAAAAAAGAAGTTAAATTTAAAATTGAAAAATAATTTTAATTTCGGAAGTCGGTGTCAATTAATGAAGAAATAAAATACAAACACCAACTTATGAACTGGCTTATGAATTCTGCCGAAATGACGTTTGGAACTAATTAATTGGAACTATTCCAGTGAGTAAGAGAATACTCGTAGTTATAAGCGCCTAAGCGCGCGCTCTGTACGCTACGTTTTGGGCGCTCCATAAAATTTTATGAATTTCTATTTGCTGCCAAGCCGTGCGCGTCAAACACGCGTGACGCGCGCCTTGTCGTTTCCTTTTACTGTTTTGTCGATTTCGGACTAGTGTCTCAATAAACAAAAAAACAGTCAAAATGAGTCGCTCTTTTGCCATAAAACCACTAAACACAATTTAAAATCAGTGAATATTTGAGCAGTGGTGGCCCAGTGGTAACGACCGTGATTTACAAGTTGTAGGTCGTGAGTTCAAACCCAGGCAGGCGCTTTACTTCATCATCATCGTCAGCAGCCTTTTAATGTCTCCACTGCTGGGGCACAAGCCTCTTCTCTGTGAGACAAAAATTCGAAGACATGTGACATCTACCAACTCGCATTGGACCTGCTTGGTGGATTACGGCCCACCCTCTCACAGAGAGAAGGCCTGTGCCCCAGCAGAGGGTGGACATTAAAAGGCTGATGAAGTATTTAAAATTACCGTCAACCAACTCTAAACTATTACAGCAAATTGTAGAAACCGGTCACGTCACCGGATACGCAACCGGTAGCGTTTTTTTTTTTGTCGGGTGGGAAATCATCCAATGACATCTCCCGCTCTAGGGTGGAGCGGGAGGGCGTGTCAGACTTTTAGGGGCGCGGTAACTCCGTTTCGAATTTGTCCACAACCCCTGGGCAGGCAACCAGTAGTGTCAAACCGTTTTGAAGTTGCGTGGCGGTACAAGTTTAGATTATTATATTCATACTACTAAAATACTACTCCTACTTTATGAATACTCACAGAATTGACTCGGGCATTCTCAGCATACAAAAGCCTCCGAGGTTCATCCCCGAGGGTATCATCCTGGTCTTATGTGGCTTCACCTCTCGGTGGGCTGTTCCTCTTGAAGCTTTGAATCCCTGAATGCGACATTTGAACATGAAACCGCGCAACAAATTATTCTGTCGGCTTTCTTCTCGCGCAATTCTCGCTACTATTTGATATGGAAAAAAGTCAATGTGGTGGTTTTGATTTAAATACATAATCAGCTTCTCCCACTTATTTGATTCAAGAAGATAGAAAGAAGGAAAAGAGAGAAAAAAGAAAAAGAAAAGAAAACCGGCCAAGAGCGAGCGGGACTCGCGTGCAAAGGGTTCCGAAAAAAGCATATTTTTTCAGGTTTAAAGTACATATGGGTACTTCTTATCAGTTTTCCAGTAATATAAGAGTAAAGAACTACATTCTGTATTTTTTTTTAAATTTTGGGCCTAGTGGTTTCGGAGATAAGGGGTATGGTAATACTTATTTAATCTATTTTTTCAAATAGTTAAAACCTATAAATTTTGAAATTATGAAAAAAATATATTCGAAATCCTTACAATAAGCCCTTTCATTTGATATAATAATAATAATAACTTTAATTCGGGTGGCATAGACCCATAGAAACCTTATTCTAGTACAAATATCTTTAAGTTTTTATTTGCCATGACTGGCCACACCCACACAAGACTTAACCCTCTGGTTTTGAAAGGGGCAGTCAAAACGTGCCGCTATTGCGCTCAGAATGCCGTTGTTGCTACCCCGTATACGGACCAGCAGGGAAGCTGCTTTTTTGCGCATGATGGCCTGGAAACCATCAGCGCGCGCTTCAGCAAACATCCCAGACGCACTGCACCTCCAAGGCAGACACAACAACATCCTTGGGGGGGGGGGGTTGTAGGCTCGCTGCGTATATCTCACCCACAGGCCGCTTGAGTAGAAATGATAAATGATAAATGATAAATGATGTTTATTCAGTAAATAGGTTACAAGGAACACTTTTACACGTCAATGTTTTTTTGTCAGTTTAAGCTAGATGAGGCCGGTGTTTCCTAGCTGACTACCCTGAGAAGAAACACCGAAACAAACTCAGAGGTCAAAGTCTCTTTTAGTGTTCAAATCCATACAATGTGGACTGGTTAGATCCTATGAGAACCATGTACGTTTATGTCTGGGATGAGCTTTATGAAGAAAGCAACACACGAATTCGAGTGGACCTGTCCAGACAGTGCAAGCATTTGTCAGTCATCGCGAAGCTCAACTCAGAACTCTGAGGTGCTCAACGAACCGACGAACAATACCAAAGTAAGGACATTTGAGTAGGCCGCAAAAAATACTCAAACTGCCAGACAATCATAAAATCTACATGAATATAACGACATACATAGTTCTCGCATTCACATTATTCTATATGAGGACCATGCAGCTTAGTGTCTGTAGTGGTCTTTTGAAGAAAGAACCAAACATATTTGAGTGGACCTGTCCAGTCAGTGCAAGCATTTGTCAATAGTCGAATAGCTCAACTTAAAAACCACTAAGGAGCTCAATGACATGACGAACAATACCAAAGAAAAGACATTTGGGTAGGCCGCAAAAGTACTCAAACTGTCAGACAACGTTGAAAATTACTGTAAAAAGGAGGAGAAAATAATAATAATAACCCACATAGTCCTCACATTTACAATAATTAAGTAATCAAAAAAAAAAAAATATAATACTTTACAAAGTAAATATTTGTGTCAAACAAAATAGTAATCATAATATGTCAATCAAAAAATAAAAATAAATATAATACTTAACAAAGTATTCAAGTCAAAAAAAAATAAAAAAAAAATAAAATGTCAATAAAAAAATAAAATAAAAAATATAATGCAATACTATACAAGTATTCATGTCAAAAACGAATATTAAAAAAAAATATATATATAAAAAATTTTTCATCAGTAAGTAGTACATATGAAAACAATGGCTCATGTATATCATTGAAGCAGCTCAATCCCACGCCTTTTTGTCCTCAAGAAAGTCATTAATTGTGTAAAAAGCTTTCTGGCATAGCTTACGTTTAATAAATGATTTAAATTTATTTATGCTTAGTTCTTGAATTTGGCTAGGAAGTTTATTATAGAAACGTATACATTGACATCTAAACGAACCACCTATTTTTTTCTTGAGCCTGGTTTTTGGTACAATAAATTTGTGTTTGTTCCTAGTATTTATGCTATGGATATCACTGTATCTTTTAAACAGATTAATATTTTTATGTGCATACATGAGATTCTCATAAATATATTGAGAGGGAACAGTCATAATATTAATCTCTTTAAATTTGTCTCTGAGGGAGTGTCTGGGACTTAATTTATAAATTGCACGAATAGCCCTTTTCTGTAAAACAAAAATTGTCTGAATATCGGCGGCATTTCCCCACAACAGAATGCCGTACGACATCACACTATGAAAATAACTAAAGTATACTAAACGAGCTGTCTCTAAATCAGTTAAACCACGAATTTTCCTTACGGCGTATGCTGCAGAGCTAAGTTTTTTGGACAGTTTATCTATATGGGGGCTCCACTGAAGCTGCGCATCCAAAGTTAAACCTAAGAACACTGTGGAATCCTCGGGTTTCAACTCTTCACCCTTTATTGACACACTAGTGTTCACTTGTATTACATTGGGTAATGTGAACTTTATGCATTTTGTTTTTTTCTCGTTAAGGAGAAGATTATTGACATTAAACCAGTTAACTACAGTTGAAAGAGCATTATTTACATTATCAACAACCACCTGCTGACGTTTGAGTTTAAATAAAAGTGAAGTGTCATCTGCAAACAGCACTATATCATGTTTATCCTTTATGAGGTAAGGCAAGTCGTTGATATAGATTAGAAACAAAAAAGGACCCAGAATTGAGCCTTGAGGAACCCCCATTCTGACTACAGACCCGGAAGACCTTTTGCCGTTCACATCAACTCTCTGAATCCTATTACCCAAGTATGAAGTAAGAAGATCCAGAGAGGCGCCCCGGAATCCGTAGTAGTGCAGCTTCCTGATCAATGTATCATGGAGAACGCAATCGAAAGCCTTAGACAAATCGCAAAAAATGCCCAACGTATCGCATTTATCTTCCCATGCATTATAAATGTGTCCCAAAAGTTCAACACCAGCATCAGTTGTTGAACGACCCTTTGTGAAACCAAACTGTTTGTTGTGTAATAATTTGTGTTTATTAAAATATCTTTGAATTTGATCTAAAATAATTTTCTCAAAAATTTTACTAAAAGTAGGTAGCACTGATATAGGTCTATAATTAGTAGGGTCTGATGTACTACCCGATTTAAACAATGGTATAATTTTACTATATTTCATTAGATCAGGAAACTCACCACAATCTATACAATTATTAAAGATTACTGCTAAAGTAGGTGCTACAATGTCTATAATAGACCTAGCAACGTCAACAGAATTACCCCATAGATCTGCAGTCTTTTTAACATTTAAAGTATTAAAAGTTTTGATTACATCATTACAAGTGACATATTGGAAATAAAATTGGGATTCACAAACTGGAACGTTTTCTTTAAGTAAAATTTCTGCAGCAGTTGGTGATGAATTTAGAGATTTTGTAGTCGATACGGGAATCTCTGCAAAGAAATTTTCAAATGCCGCGGTGACTTGCGAATCTGATTTAATGATACTGTCATCAATAGCAAGGCTGTAATCACTACTTCGGTTGCAAGACCTTCCCGTTTCGCTATTAATAATATCCCAAGTCATTTTAAGAATGAAGGACGAAGAATGAATGAAGGACTGGCAATATGCTTTGAATAGCGTAACTTTAACTTTTCTCGTGCATCGTGTCTACCTGCGTGCGGGCATATTAGCTCTCACCGCCAGAGCCCAGCGCTCCCGCTCAACATCCTCATCGTCCCTTTGTTTTTTGTGGGGCGGGGAATCATCCAATGACTTCTCCCGCTCTAAGTGGAGCGGGAGGGCGTGTCAGACTCTTACTGACTAAAACCTACCCCTGTTCCTTCCTGCCCTTAGTGCCCGGGGGCTAGGTAACTCTGTTTCGAATTTATCCTCAACCCCCGGGCAGGCATCGGCCATGACGGGCCCCGTCCCTATTGCTGACAACTCTTTGAGGCGCGCGTGGAACACTACGCGCCGTCGACTCTCGGGCCTGGTGCTGATCGGACGGCGAGCTACCCATTACTCGCCGTCCGCAGGCCCGGGTCTACGGTGGCCGGAGATCGTCTCGCGGCGCTGGAAGACCCAGGCGTCTCCTGAGGCGGCTGCTGCTGAGAGCGTGAGGGATTCTCCGTTGGTGACTCTCCCTCACGCGTCCCGCCTCCGCCTTCGCGAGCATTACTGCTTCGCAGAAGGAGGAGACGGCTTCCCATTCTCTCTCGCTCCATACCATGGCCTGAACCAGGGCAGGCCGCGAGAGGATCCTCATAGTCCCTGAGGTCACCTGTCACAATGTGACCAAGATATTTGAAGGCTTGAACCTGCTTTAGGGCTATTCCATTGAGAAATACAGGAGGCATATGGGTAGGCTGTTGTCGGCCTGATTTAAATACTAAAATTTCACTCTTTTTAGAGTTATATTGTAACGTCGCTCAACTAAAAGTGCAATGTTCTAACATACAACAATCTAATGCTGAGCTAAGCATGTCGGTTATATCGTTGAATAAGGATTATGAGGATGTCTTGACTAAGGTATCTCTGCTAGAAAAGGCGCAATGTGAGAACAAAGACTGCATCAATAAACTTGAAAAACAAGTTCAGGAACTTCAACAGAAAAGTCGCCCTTCAGCAATTGAAGTAAGGAACGTACCTGCGATGTCAAACGAGAAAATAGATGATCTTCTGTGTATTGCTATGCGTTTGGGGCAAATAGCTCAGATAGAAATATCTCCCTCCAACATTCGCGATATTTACCGACTGCCCGGGACACCTGGTCACACAAGATCCGTATTTATTGAATTTTCTACTGTTTATTACAAAAATTATTTTCTAACTGCTGTACGTAACTACAACAAAGGACGCTGTGTCGAAGAGAAATTAAATACGGAGAATCTGGGCATTGCGGGAGAACGAAAACCTATCTATGTTGAGGAACACCTGACCCCAACATTTAAAAGGCTGATTTACCTTGCCCGTGACTTTGCTAAACGAAATACCTATTCTTTCTGCTGGATTTCTAACGGTAAAATCCTCTTACGCAAAAACCCTGATACAAAGGAATCTCACATGGTAAAAACAGAACAGTGCTTGTTAGATTTAGAATCAAGAAAGTGACTATCTTCTAATCACATATTTTGTTACTGTATAACTTTTAACATTTCGCTTAATTATCTCAATATTTATATTTTTTATTATTGTAAACTGTATAATGATAGGACAGAATCATGTTTGTCTGAAATTCAACATAACTTTGACCAATTAAACTTCAAATCGGGAATAAATATACCTAAATATAGTAATAGTGAGATCAACACTGTGGCTGACATTTCCTTTTTAATACAACTGCAACGTCAACCGATGATCAGCTTTTTTATTATTACAATTCATTATTATTGCATTACATCGGGCACGTTGATTTTATACGTTATAAAATTGTTTAAAAATGACTGATAGCATAAATAATGCTGCCAATGCGGTTGATAAATTTAAAGTTGCTAGCTCCCATATTTGTACACCGGACCAATGTATAGGGCTTATTGCGGATCCTAACACCCATCTTAAAATTATACATGTTAATATCAGAAGTATAAATAAAAATTTAGACCAATTTCTATCAATGTTGTCTGTGATAAAATTTGAGTTCGACTTAATCATACTTTCTGAGTGCTGGTTAAAAGGATCAGGCCCACTACCTTATGTCGATAATTACACATCTCACGCTACAACCAACAATCTGTTACAAAACGATGGAGTTGTAATGTACGTTAGGAACGGACTAGAATGTACCATATCTGAACCATCGTTTTCAGATGCGAATTGCTTAATTTGTCGTTTAAAGAATACCACTATAATTGGTCTTTACAGATCACCGTCTCGTTTAGATCTAACGAAATTTTATCACAGTCTAGAAACACTAATGTCTACTCTGAAGTCATTCAAAAATATAGCTGTGATAGGAGATCTTAATGTCGATATAAAAGAGAACAATAATATCGACCGAAACTCGAGCGACTATCTACTATTTACAGCTTCGTTAGGTCTATTGCCGGCACACGTGTATCCTACAAGACTCGCAAATTGCCTTGATCATATCTTATTAAAATCTAACAGTTCGGCAAAAGTTATCATATTAGACACCCACATAACGGACCATCTTCCCATCATTTTGTGCATAAAAGAGACCAAGAAACTATACCTGGATACCAATAGGGTCATTACGCGCCTAGACTATTCCTCTATTAAAGCAGACATTGATCAAAGTGATTTTAATTTGGTTTTGAATGAAACTGACGCAAATATTGCCACTGATAATTTGATCTCGGTTATTAGTAGCGTAGTAATGAAGCACACTACTCAGAAAAAAGTTAGTAGGCGAGCCCGTGTTCTGAAACCGTGGATCACTAAAGGATTGCTTCGTTGTATATGGAACCGCGATAGGATGCACCTTAAACTAAGAAAAAATGTTGGTAACACAATTCTTCATACCACATATAAAAGGTACCGAAACTTTTGTGATGCCCTGCTCAGAAAGTTAAATTCGCCAGTACCTTGCCACGCCAAGGAAAATATATCACCGCGCAACTCTCTCGGGATACAGCCAGTGAGCCATGAACAAGTGGCAGCGATCATTGCCTCACTACGAAATAACTGTGCAACTGGCTGGGATAATATTCCAGCCTTGGTAATAAAGCTCTCACAGGAAGTGTTGGTACCACCTATTACGCACATATGCAACGTCTCTATTGCCACTGGCGTATTTCCAAACAGCCTGAAAAAAGCTATAGTGACTCCTGTGCATAAGGGTGGGGACAGAGAGCGACTTACGAACTATAGGCCTATTTCTGTACTGAGTGCATTATCGAAGATTCTAGAAAAAATACTTAATAACTGCTTGACTAAGTATCTCACCAAGTTTAACATCATATCAGGAAACCAGTATGGATTTAGGTCGGGTGTATCAACTGAAGATGCTGTAACTAAACTCAGTGCAGCGGTAGCTAATAAACGGTTACGGTATATTTTTAGATATATCAAAAGCTTTTGATACGGTCTCTGTCCCAATTCTTTTATCAAAACTGGAGCACAAGAGTTCGTGGACTGTCATTAAATATATTTAAAGATTATTTAAGCAATCGTACTCAGGCAGTCAAAATTGATACTGTGGTTAGTGAAGATGAAGAAATCAAATATGGAGTACCACAAGGGAGTATTCTTGGACCCACATTGTTTATAATATACGTCAACGACTTGTGCAAGATGGAACTGAAAAGCTGTGATATTTTTACTTATGCGGATGACACAGCAATTTTAGTGTATGGAAAGAACTGGGTGGTAGCTAAGTTACAGGCCGAGAGTAATCTGAGAGAAGTCATGCTATGGTTATTTTCTAATCTATTTACGTTGAATGTAGATAAAACAAAATATATTCGTTTTTATCTCCCGAACACCTCAATGCCAGCAGTAGAAACTTTAACACTTACTGTCCACAATTGTGCCAGATCAACAACAACTTGTCACTGTTCACCGTTATCGAATGTTGGCTGTATAAGATATCTTGGTGTTTTAGTTGATGAACGATTAGACTGGCGTGCACAAGTAGAGACCCTCACTGGACGTGTCACAAAACTACTGTACGTGTTTAAGAATCTTCGTCACTCTGCCGACCGTACGTTATTGCATACAGTCTATCTTGCATTATGTCAATCAATGTTGGTTTATTGTATTCCTGCGTGGGGTGGGACTTACAAAACTTTGTTATTGAAATTAGAGAGAGCACAAAGGTCCATTCTCAAGGTCATGCATGGTAAGCCGCACTACTATTCTACCACAGAATTATACAAGGAGTGCAAGGTATTGACGGTGCGACAGCTGTTTATTCTCCGCACGATGCTCCGACGTCATTCATTACTTCCTCTAGATAAGGAGGGTTTAAAAAAACGGAGTGGTGCACTCGTTTGCCCCTCTGTGCGATGTAGAACAGCTTTAGCACTGCGACAGTACAACGCATTGAGTTCCAGGCTTTACAATGAAATTAATAAAAAGATCTCACTATACAGACTAAATAAGCACAATTTTAAAGAAAAAATAACTAATTGGTTAAAGTCGTTAAGTTATGATGAGTCCGAGAAACTTATTGAAATTGTAAAATAGAAATAAAAGTTAATTTTTAATGTTTAAATATTAATTTAACATGAAACATACACATTATATAAAGTTGCTATTTATGTACAATTGTTAAGTGTAAGATTTTGGTTCAAAACAGGACGGTGATATGTATACGACATCTGAATCGGTCGACCCTGACTACCCAAGATACGAGCATGTCTCAGTTTGGGAGTCGTTGTCTAATTATAATGCCTCTGTACATTCACCTCACAAAAAATTAAGTTTGTTTCTTGTAAAGTTTTTTTGTACTTTTTTGAAGAATAAATTATTATTATTATTATTATTACCCATGCGCCTTCGCGTACTTCTCACAAATGGTCAAAAGTTTCCTTAGCCCGCTTATGGAGGGGCTCAGCAGAACCATATCGTCTGCATAGCTAATATTATTAAAACAAGACGTTATACGTATTAGTGTCATCAATGATATAGCACATTACAGTATACAAAACTTTTTTTGTTAATTGTCTGATTTGTACCCCCAAAGTGATCCCAATATTCCAAATTCATTTATTTACGTTACACGTTTGTGTTTCGGTCACAGATATTCATGTGCGCACCAAATTTCAACTCAATCGGTCGAGTAGATTCGGAGTAAATTGGCTGTGACAGACGGACGGAGAGACAGACAGACAGGCGCATGAGGGGTTCCCTCCCCCGCCTGCTATCTGGCAGAAACTTATTGCTCCGAAATTTATTTGGCATAACACACTTGGCATAATGTACAAATATTTTTAAGGCATAATAATTATTTAGTATAATTATTGTTTGCCCGAATGTTTCTATGTCCGAATTTACGGCGGCAAAGTATGCACTTTTAAGATGGCAGAATTTTCGTTGGCATAATTACCTTCGGCAAAGTTAAAATTCCGCATAATTTCGTTTAGCATAACGTTTATTTAGAGCGACGATGATTTGGTACTATATCGACGTGTAAAAGTGTTCCTTGTAACCTATTTACTGAATAAACATCATTTATCATTTATCATTTATCACTGCATACTACAAAGATGTCAGAATTTCAATTGGATTTTTTTTTAAGGCATATTGCCATTTACATAGGGTGACCGGTAATTAGTGACCGTACATAAACACGTAATTGTACTCAAGATTACAACCAACTTTTCCAAAAACATTTTTTTTATACTCATTCACTTTTATAATGTTACGAGCTGGGTATGGGATAAATTATTTTACACCAATTGATTAACCAAATATTCTTTATTAACTCAACAACTTATTTACATAAACACTAAATCGCTAATAATCACTATTCTCTTCGTAATCGCTTGTATTCACTTCCGTTCGCATCCGTAGTCGAAAACAGACTGACTCACTCGACCGCCGTCCGGCCTATTTATACGGTCATGGAAGTTTCCAGAACATTATCGAACTATCCTATAGTGGAATATTCTAGAAACATCTATGAACTTCTACTCAGTACCACAATGGAATGTTCTCGAACCTAGTGGAAACTTCTGGAAACTTCGACCACATTCTCGAACGTTCCATTGTAATACGGTCGACGTAACACTGCCCCCTCCTTAGACATGCTCGTCCCGAGCATCATTAGTCCCGTAGTATCGCGCCAATCGGTATATATGGACTATCTTAGGCGCACCTCGTGGACCCTTCTGTATTCGGTAGGTAACATCGTTGATCCTGGTCACAATTCGGTATGGTCCATCCCATTTTGCTTGCAATTTGGGAGACTTCCCTTTGCTGCGCACTGGGTTATGCAACCACACCAGTGAACCCTCGTCAAAACCTCGATGGGTTGCCTTCCGGTCGTATCGGGTCTTCATCTTATCAGACATTTGGCCGGATTGTCTGATATGCTCATATACATCATTCAACTTGTTACGCAAGTTATTCGCATAATCGGTTACACTGCGTGGGGCATCAGGGGGGGTTCCGGTGATTAAATGTGCAGGCAACCGTAATTCCCTTCCAAAGTTCGCGAAGGCTGGTGTCACAGTCGTACTTTCGTGAACTGCACTACGGTAGGACAGAAGAAATGGCTGTATGTGCTTGTCCCAATCCCTTTGCCTGCTTTCCACAACTTTTGCCAGATATCTCTCCAACGTTTGTTTGAAATGTTCTACCATTCCATCAGATTGGAATGATTGCGAATGGTAAGAAGTGGTTCTGATAAATGATAAATGATGTTTATTCAGTAAATAGGTTACAAGGAACACTTTTACACGTCAATGGTTTTTGTCAGTCTAAGCTAGATGAGGCCGGTGTTTCCTAGCTGACTACCCTGAGAAGAAACACCGAAACAAACTCAGAGGTCAAAGTCTCTTTTAAAGTGTTCAAATCGATACAATGTGTACTGGTTAAATCATATGAGAACCATGTACGTTTATGTCTGGGATGAGCTTTTTGAAGAAAGCAACACATGAATTCGAGTGGACCTGTCCAGACAGTGCAAGCATTTGTCAGTCATCGCGAAGCTCAACTCAGAACTTTGAGGAGCTCAACGAACCGACGAACAATACCAAAGTAAGGACATTTGAGTAGGCCGCAAAAATACTCAAACTGCCAGACAATCTGGTCTTGTGAGTACCCATCAGTCGACAAGTCTCCTGGAAAACTTGTGATTCAAAATTCCTCCCTTGGTCGCTGTGAATTTCCAAGGGTACTCCAAAACGACAGAAGACTTCCTGAACCAATTTATCTGCGACTGTTGTTGCTTCTTGGTTGGGAATGGCGAAGACTTCTGGCCACTTTGTGAAGTAATCCATGACAACCATGAAGTACTTGTTTCCGTTTTCACTTTCCGGAAATGGTCCTGCAACGTCTTGTGCTATCCGTTCCCAGTGGGCTCCCACGTTGTATAATTGTAAAGCACCTCTGTTGCGTGTCTGGGGTCTGATGAAGCACGGCGCGGGACGCGGGGGCGGGCCGCCGGCGACGGCGCTCGCGCTCCCATTCGGCCATCATCGGGCAGACTCGTCTACGACTCACGGACGAACGCACGCGTACCGACTTACTGTCGCGCCGGTTCAAATATTGTAACCGTCATTTAATTTCTATTATAATCAATTTAGACAATCCAGTTGTTATTATTTAACGAGGCCTAGGGATCCAACTATTACTATAGCGGACCGGGCCCAACATATGGTCCTTCGAGCTAACGTAACGGAGCCGGCATTCAAGAAATTCAAAGGAGTTGCAGCCATCATTACGAAGCAATTCAAGTTTACCGGAGGGCAACCTGAGGGCAAAGACTCAAGCCTGGGCGACTTCAAAGTTCAACCGTCATCCTATTTGCTCATCGTTGGGGAATATTGCTGAGGATTGTGATTCGACACCTCAGCTGACACTCAAGAGACATCAGAGGTTGAGCAGACCACTATAGGCGGTCGTCACCATCACCTCACCTCCGGACATCAAGTATTGCATCAGTGGCGAAGAATCCAATCAGGATAGTGCATAAAAGACCGTGAGATCGTTCCATATTCCTCTATTTATCATTCATTTTTCCTATCATTTCACATAGTCATCATCTGTTTCATTAGTTAGTTACATTTTTCGTTTACATTGCATTAACGGAACAGATCATTAGTGCCTATTCATTTCTAGAATAATTTTGATGATCGTTATAATTTCAAACGATAGTCGTTTTTTTTTCTCTTCAAACAGTGTCATACGTGATTGCATTCAGTTCACGTTCATATGTTCGTTCATTCGTCATCACAAAGTCACTAGTTATCTGCATAACGTTAAACGAACTCATACATTCGTTCATTCATAGTTCATTCATAGCTCATTCATTAGATTCATTCATTCGTGTCTTTCGATATCAATTCTGCATATTCATCGTAATAACTAATGATCATTACTTTAATCCTGTTAATATTGTGTTCTTATACTAATCTTGTATTTTCATAGGATAACCTTGGCGAGTGTCCAGAGGTGGCCAATACGGATTGTAAAAAAAAAACAACACAAAATCAGATTAGTATACTTACCTTTTTTTCTTTGTTATAAAATAGTTTGTGTTGGTAGTTTAGATTAGTGCGAAATTGTGTGTGTTTTGGCTTGTTAGCGTGTTATTATTGTATAGTAGTTAGTGTTCTTAGTTCCCGACTTAGAATAATACTCAATAACACTAGTTTACATATTTTTACACAGTTAATTATATTATAAACATCACAATGAGTAAAGTTAAAGAATTAGTCAAGAAACGTGGAGTATTCAAAGGCAAAATGACAAATTTCAGCACATATTTATCTAGTGTTAAGGAAAGTGATCAACTTAGCAAACTAGAAAGCAGGATAGAACTGGATTTGCGTCTTAAAAGAATTGAATCTTTGTTTGACGACTTTGACACATTGCAGAGTGAGATGGAGGAGCTCTCAGATAGCCCAGAGGAGCAGGTCAAGGAGCGAGATATGTGTGAGGCGCAGTATTTTTCGCTGATATCTTCTGCTCGTGCTATGCTCGAGACCTACAAAAACGCGGAACAAGCTGAGGTAAGCTTTTGTAATGCATCAGCCTCTCACGCTCAGAATTTCGTTCGTCTTCCTAAGATTAACTTGCCCACCTTTAACGGTAATTACCAACACTGGCTCGAGTTTAGAGACACTTTCCTCTCCTTGATACACACGAACGATAAAATAGATAATATTAATAAATTCCATTACCTGCGTGCATCTCTTCAAGATGGCGCAGCGTTAGTGGTTAAGAGTTTTGATTTTAGGGCTGATAACTATCTCTCAGCTTGGCAATTAATTTGCGAGAGATATGATAATAAACACTTACTCGTGAATAATCATGTTCACGCACTCTTCGCTGTGCAGCCTATAACTAAAGAGTCGAGCAAAGCTTTAAGGTACATAGTGGACATCACTAATAAAAATCTCAGGGCGTTGTCTACGTTGGATGAACCAATAGAACATTGGGATACTTTAATAATTTACTTAATGAATTCCAAATTAGATTCTACCACTAGTAGGGAATGGGAGGAACGAAGAAGTAGCTCTGACGATTCAGCTAAGCTTAGCCTTTTCATTAAATTTCTATCCAACAAAGCAGACATACTAGAAACACTAGAAGAGTCACAATCGCAGGGTAAGTCCAACACACATCAAGCAAAGGCTAGTAAAAGCTTCCTCGCTTCAACTAGCAAAGCTGCTGACACCAAGACGAAGTCTTCTTGTGGTCTGTGTCATAAACCACACAGCTTATTTTCTTGCAAAGAATTTAGGAAACTGCCTGTGAATATGCGCATACAAAAGGCTAAGGAATGTAAGGTTTGCTTTAATTGCCTTCATTCAGGTCATGCTGAACGCACTTGTAAATTTGGTAATTGCAAATATTGCTCGCAAAGGCACAACACGTTGCTACATTCTGATTGCTCGAATGAGCCTGCTGCTATTGAAGCTATAGCTTTATCCACCAACACGTTTAAGGAAAGGTCCAATGTACATGTTTTGCTTTCCACAGCATTGGTGAAGGTGAGAGACAACAAAGGAAAGCCGCATGACGCCAGAGTCTTGCTGGACAATGGAAGCACGGCCAATTTTGTATCGCAGGATCTCTGCCGTAAGCTTGGTTTACCTAGCTCTTTCAATAGCTCTAAGGTTACTGGTATTAGTGGGCTGACGTCACAAAGCACACGATCATGTTCCTTCACAATAGAGTCTATAAATAGTAACTACAAAACTAACATTACTTGTTTTGTCTTACCTACAATTTCATCTTCAATCCCGTCTACACACATTGACATACATGACGTTCAAATACCATCTGGAATTTGTTTAGCCGACCCTAAATATTACACACCTGCTTCTACCGACATACTCATCGGGGCAGACATATTTTGGGATATCATAGGCACAAATCGCATCCAGTTAGGTAAAAATCAACCAACGTTAGTTGAATCGACGCTTGGTTGGTTGGTCTCAGGGTCAATCTACGATGGCAAAGCATCTACTGTTATGAGTCATCTTTGTCAGGACACTCCAGTAGAACTATCTAAGTTTTGGGAACTAGATACAATCCCACCAGAACATGATTTTACAGCCGATGAAAAGGCATGTGAACTGCATTTCACAAAAACAACAAAACGCAATTCACAAGGTCGGTTCATAGTTTCCATGCCTTTAAAGGAGTCACCTAGCGCTTTAGGCGATAGCTTTCAAGTAGCTAAGCGTAGGTTTCTTTCCATTGAGCGAAGGTTGGAAAGAGATATGAGACTAAAAAAATTGTACACAGAATTCATCACAGAATATATCAACTTAGGTCACATGACTGAAACAACATTCAATTCAGAGAAAAAGATTTCATGTTTTCTACCCCACCACGGGGTACTTAGGGAGAACAGTATTACAACCAAGTTACGGGTTGTATTTGACGCTTCCGCTGTGACGTCATCAGGAAAATCATTGAATGACATACAGCGCGTTGGGCCAACAGTACAAGACAATCTATTGTCAATATTAATTAGATTTAGACAACATAAGTTCGTCATAACCGCTGACATCGAGAAGATGTATAGACAGATAGAAGTTGACCCAACACAACGTTCTCTTCAGCAAATATTATGGCGTTCAGACCCGTCGCATCCGTTGAAGGTTTACACCTTAAACACCATCACCTATGGTACGGCGTCAGCCCCATTCTTAGCCACTAGATGTTTAAGACAGCTAGGCTTGGAAGCAACAAATGAAGAAGTCAAACGAGCCATTTGTCACGACTTCTACGTGGATGATCTTCTGACTGGCCATGAGTCTTATCAAGATGCAGTTGATTTATGCCAGGGAATCATAAACTCGTTAGAATCTGCCAAATTATGTTTGCGAAAGTGGAACTCAAATTGCACAGAAATTCTAAACGCAATCAGCAAAGGAGACAGTACACATCATCTTGTGGATTTAAGTGAAAACGAGCTTTCTAAGACGTTAGGCCTCAATTGGAACAGTGCAGCCGATTGCTTGACATTCTCCATCCACATAGAAGGTAGTGACAAAATTAGCAAACGTCATATCCTATCTACAATAGCTCAAGTATTTGATCCTCTTGGCATCGTGGCCCCTTGCATAATATCAGCAAAAATAATTATGCAACAATTATGGAAGGATCAATGCTCATGGGACGAAGATGTTCCACAGCACATAAAAAAAGAATGGCTTAGTTTCGTGCATACTTTATCACATTTAAACAAATTAAACATTCCACGTTGCATCATAGTTAATAGTCCTATTAACGTGCAATTGCACACCTTTACAGATGCCTCGGAGAGTGCATATGGTGCATGCGTGTATGTGAGGTGTGTTGGTGGTGATGGGGCAGTCACTGTCCGGCTGTTGGTATCCAAGAGCAAAGTAGCGCCCATTAAACCCACTACCATTCCACGCCTGGAGCTTTGTGCAGCTTTGCTTGGGACAAGGCTATGGAAACGGGTAATCGCTTCAGTTACTTTTCAGTACGACGATTGCTTCTTTTGGTCGGATTCGACCATTACATTAGGCTGGCTCGCCCATAAGTCAGAGCAGTGTAAACCTTTTGTTAGGCATCGTGTTAGTGAGATACAGGAGGATTCTAGTGGTTTTACGTGGCGATACGTAACTTCCAAGGAAAACCCCGCAGACCTAGTATCTCGCGGTGTGAGTGCCGATCAATTAGGCAGTAATTCCATTTGGTGGTCGGGACCTAACTATTTAAAAGGTGACATGTCTCAGTGGCCGAGTGTTCCTGGTAGAAATTGCAATTCAGAACTACCTGAACTAATCTCACTCCACACAACATGTAACACAAAACCGAATATATTCAATTTAGACAATCCAGTTGTTATTATTTAACGAGGCCTAGGGATCCAACTATTACTATAGCGGACCGGGCCCAACAGGGTCCTTTCACAGCCGCACAACTGGTACATTTGCGGCACCAGTCCTTAACATCCTCTCGACAGTGAATCCAGTAAAACTGTTCTCGTATCTTCAGTAGAGTTCTTTTTACCCCCATATGTCCTCCTGAACATCCATCATGGTAGAGCTGTAAAACATCAGGTACTTTGGCTTTGGGGACAACAATTTGTAGATGACAGTTGTCTCCTCGAGCGTTTTCCCATTTACGGCACAAGACTTCATCCTGGATAACCAAGCTGTTCCATTATGCCCAATAACTTTTCGTGATTGAACTCAACGCCTCAACATCACTCCACTTGGGTTTAGGAGCACCAGCTTTAATCCAGTCGAAGATCGGTTTAAGGTCCGGGTCATTTTGCTGAGCAAGCTGTAGGATTTCCTTCCATTCATTGTTTACATCCATTCTTAGCATCCTCACTCCGCTCATTCCCGGGTCGGACCTATCGTCCGCATCGCTCGCGCACACTATCACACAGTTGTCCTTGCCACGGCGCTGGCAACACCATTCGCACCTGCACTCACTTTACTCTTCACTTGCTTCTGTTTTATGCACTTGTCGGGTGCCGTACCGACCTTGACGACATCACTTGAACTAATGCTTTCAGGGGCCTCCGCCACGGTCGTGCGCCATGTCGCGCCACTCGCGCTCCTCCACCGAACTGGCCGAGCCGCCCTTCCTTGCTGGGATTGATCTTCTCTCAGTATGCCTCGCTTTGGACAGCTTAACCGAAGATGACCCCTTTCTCCACAAGTATAACATCTAGGGCTATATCCTTGCGGACGATCGCGTACAGGTGATGCCACAACCTCCTTGATACGGTGTGTTCGATGGTCTTGCCTCACTGCCTCTACTTCCAAGGCATGGGCCAAGGCATCCTTCAGTGTCTCATGATGCCCAAGTCTTACAGCGGCTCTAACTTCTAAGTCGCGTATTCCGTCGATGAACGCCTGTACCAGATAGCCATTGATGAGTGCAGAGGCGGACTGGTATGCTTTCCGAATCAACTTTTCAGCTTCCAAGGCCCACTGCTGTAGGTTCTCGGCACTAGGTTGAAAGCGATCCCTTAACTTAGCGCGAAATACGTGCTGAATCTCCAAACCGCCACTGATCCATGTCTTGCTGCCGTTGACTCCTTGTACGAATACCGTCCGTGTCGTCCTTTGGTAAAATTGGCATAATTTATCCTACTTCTGACACCAATTTGTTACGAGCTGGGTATGGGATAAATTATTTTACACCAATTGATTAACCAAATATTCTTTATTATCTCAACAACTTATTTACATAAACACTAAATCGCTAATAATCACTATTCACTTCGTAATCGCTTGTATTCACTTCCGTTCGCATCCGTAGTCGAAAACAGACTGACTCACTCGACCGCCGTCCGGCCTATTTATACGGTCATGGAAGTTTCCAGAACATTGTCAAACTATCCTATAGTGGAATATTCTAGAAACATCTATGAACTTCTACACAGTACCACAATGGAATGTTCTCGAACCTAGTGGAAACTTCTGGAAACTTCGACCACATTCTCGAACGTTCCAGTGTAATACGGTCGACGTAACAATAACAATAACACAAAAGCCGTATGAAATACGCGCGCGCGCGTTTGTGACCTATCAGCTGTTAGCTGTGTGACGCCGTTCTGTCTCACTATATGTTTTTTTGGGAAAGTTGTTTGTTATCATGAGTACAATCACGTGTTTAAGTATCGGTCACTAATTACTAGTCACCCTTTATAAAATAGCATTTTTAATCTTTAAATTAAAATTAAAATATTGTCTTAAAAAGTCAATATGATGTTTTTTTTAATATTTGGTGCTACAAAAGTTAGTGACAGAAACGAGTCGCTGCAAAACCGACTCCACATAGTCTTGTCTGCCCTACCCCTAGAGTATATTTTAAGTTCATGTGGGACCACCAGAGCCCCACAGCGCCGGAGCCGTGACAGAAACCATGCCTGCTGCATGCTCGCTTGCATGCCGCATGCTTACTTGCATAATGCATGATACATGCTTGCTGCATGCATGGTGTATGCTTGTTTGCATACTTCTTACAGGGAAATAAAAAATATGCATTTGAATAACGAAAACCCCATCCAAATCGAATTGGGTTTTCGAGAAAATCGCGGACAAACAAGATACATACATACGGGCCGAATACAGTACCTTATTTTTTAAAGTCAGTTAAATATCACATAAATGTTCACAATCAACTGTTATTGAGTGATAATACATGGAAAATAAAATTAAATAATGAATTAAACAATCTCAAGAAATCAATCAATCCCAATCAAAATTAATATAAAATGTATGCCAAAAGATGATTCTAACTGTCAACTTTCTGAGATTTGATAGTTCTGGCTTTTAATGTCTATTGATATGAAATGTATGCCAACAGACGATTCTGACTGTGAACTTTCTGCGACATGATGGTTCTACTTTATAATTATTATGGATATGAAATGCCTAGATATAATTCTGCCTTAAAAAAATATGAGTTTTGAGTATATGATAAATGTGTGATTGGCAACAGACTTTCTGCGAAATGAAGTTTATGCTATCCGCTGTTATGCATAATAATATTAAGACATTTAAAATCTGCTATAGAGGGTAGAGTGCGCACGAGTGATCTAAGGGTTCCATTTTTACATACGGATGTTCGGAACCCTAAAAAGAAAGAAATGAAAGGAAAGGAAGGAAAGAAAGGAAAGAATGGAAAGAAAGGAAAGAAAGGAAAGAAAGGAAAGAAATGAAAGAAAGGAAAGAAAGGAAAGAAAGGAAAGAAAGGAAAGAAAGGAAAGAAAGGATAGAAAGGATAGAAAGGAAAGAAAGGAAAGAAAGGACAGAAAGGATAGAAACGAAAGAAAGGAAAGAAAGGAAAGAAAGGAAAGAAAGGAGTGAAAGGAAAGAAAGGAAAGAAAGGAAAGAAAAAAAAGACAGGAAAGACAGAAAAGAAAAGAAAGAAGGGAAAGAAAGGAGAGAAAGGAAAGAAAGGAAAGACGGGCAAGAAAGGAAAGAAAGGACAGAAAGGAAACTAAGATAGAATATAACTACCCAATTGTGTTCGTAATAAAGTTGTCAAAAGACGAAAGGTATACTTACTTTAATCATTTCCTTATCAAAATCATTTTGCTCCAGTGACTTTTGGACTGCGTCCCGGACATCGGCGTAGCGGTCTATAAATTAATTAAATAGCTGTAGGTAAAGTGGAGAAGACCGAAAAGCGACCATGAAAATATGTATATTCCTTCAAAGGTACGGTATCTTCGGTGTGCGAGTTCGATTCGCTCCTGGCTGGTTTTTAGGGTTCCGTACGGGAAGGGTAACCGGATCCGCTGTCCGTCCGTCCGTCTGTCTGTCTGTCAGCGGGCTGTATCTCATGATCCGTAATAGGTAGGTAGGTAATAATTAAAATAAATTAATAATTAAAGGGCCCCTACTAGAAACGTGTTTTTTTTGCTCGATCTAGATAATGGCAACATGTAGACGCGTATAATTTTGTACGATGGTACGGAACCCTTCATGCACGAGTCTGACTTGCACTTGGCTGTTTTTGACCGACGAAAAAAAGGAGGAGGTTCTTTTTTTAAACAGAAGCTATTCGATGGTTTTGATATAAGGAAAACAATGATTAAGTACGGATAGGATGGTTTTTGGCGGGATTTTTTCGAGTGAAGTTCAGTGGCTATTTTAATTATTCGCAAATTGATTCCTAGTGGATATTGTGATGTAGAATTGGTGTAGTTTTGTGTCTCAAGTGTCTACGCAACTGGACAAGATGTGGAATCATTGAAACAAGCGCGATCTCGGTAAAATAAGGCTGAGAATTTTGTCGTAGTATTGACTACCTCAGCGAAGCTTGCCGAGAAGGCGGACTCGACTCATTTGCTCCCAAATACTGCAAAAACATTAGAATGTGTTACATCTGCATTCTAATGGGGAAACAAGTGACAGTATTCTGTATCTAAAACTAAATACTTTCTTAACTTGACACTGGCTAAATGCACAAACCGTGCGAAACCAAAACTAAAAAAAAAAAGTACGGATAGCAGATTTTTAGATAATCATGTCTATTTGGGAATATACATATTATCTATTCTATACATTATAATATTATTGAACAAATAAAATTGAAGTGTCTGTTTGTTCTAATATAAAAAAAAACAATTTTTAGTAAATGTTTAATAAGTACTTATACCAAAAAGAACAGTTTTAATTTTGTTCATCTGTCTGTTTGTCCCGGCTAATCTCTAAAATAGTACTGGTTTTGACCAGACTTTCGCTGGCAGATGTTATTAGGTTTAAATTAGGCTTCTTTTGTTTTTGAAAAAGAATTACGGTTCAATGGTCAGTTTTACTGGTTCCATAAGTAGATATATTATTATACCTTTTCTCAAATTGGGTAAGTATCGTTATATAAAAGTTTTTTTTTAAATAAATATATGCCCTACACTAGGAACTACTCCTGTATCGTGGGTTGTTCACAAACATGTAAATTCACATACACAAGACACCCACACTCGGAACAACTCGGTTGGCGCAGTAGTTGAGCGCGTTCGGCTGCTGCGCTGCGTGTCGCGGGTTCGATTCCCGCATGGAACAAATATTTGTATGCGACTGTCGCAACCCAGCGCTGGGCACGTCACCATCGCGGCGGTAGTGCCCCTCTTTGAGGCGTGGCTGGAGAGGCGTCACGGCGTCCTCACCTTCCGCCTAACGCAGGTCCTCATCGGACACGGTTGTTTCGGGGGGTTCCTGTTTCGGAGCACCGCCGTGTCCTTGGCGGCAGCGACCTCTCGCGCCCGGCCCTGGTTCAGACCATGGTACGGAGTGAGAGGGAATGGGAAGCAGTGTCCTCCTTCTGCGAAGCAGTAATGCTCGCGAAGGCGGAGGCGGGATTGGTGAGGGAGACTCAAGTAGTACGGAGTGGCCTTCACGCCCCCGGCCGCTACCGCCGTAGGGGACGCATTGGGCGTAAGACGCCGCGAGACGATCTCCGGCCACCGTAGACCCGGGCCTGCGGAAGGCGAGCAGTGGGTAGCTCGCCGTCCAATCAGCACCAGAGCCTTTAGACAAAATACTTTTCTGTTAACGTTAACGCTAAAACTTCGTGCAAAATGTATGGCAACGACATTACTGGGCGTGAGTCACGTGACTGTTCTCTCCGCAGGTAATGTCCTTGCCATACATTTTGCACGAAGCGTTAGCGTTAACAGAAATGTATTTTGGCTAAGGGGGCAGGCCCGTGAGTCGACGGCGCGTAGTGTTCCACGCGCGCCTCAAAGAGATGTTTGTCAGCCACCACTGACGGGGTCCATCGTAGCCGGTGCCTGCATGCCTAGGGGTAGCGAATAAATTCTGAACAGAGTTACCACACCCCTGTGCACTCAGGCAGGGAAGGAACAGGGGTGGGTTTTAGTCAGTATAAGTCTGACACGCTCTCCCGCTCCATTGCAGGAGAAGTTATTTGATGATTTCCCACCCACAAAGAAAAAAATGCCCATACCGTCAATTTCGTCCAATATCTTGAAGTGTTCGGCCGCGTTGAGAGTCATCCAGCAATTGGATGTTGGAACGTTGTCATCAAGATCAGCGTCTTGGTCATCGCTGTCCTTGCCATCGTCGTTGACGATCGCATTCTCTCTGTCTGTGAACAAGATGAGGCAGGTAGGGGTATATTATACCCAAAGATTTTCGTGTTTTAACAAGATAAGATAGGTGGGGGTTTTAGATACCCAAGACTTTCTTGTTTTAACAGGATAAGGCTTATAGGTATAATCGTGACTCTTTTCGTGATTAAGAGTACATATAATATTTAGTGGCTCCAGTAATTTTACTGTACTTAGTTATTTTACACTTATGCCATAAGCATTTTATACCAATAAAAATTTGGGTGACGCAGAGACAAATAACGCTAGGTGAAATTTAGAGAAATAAAATGATGTTCGATGATATTACCTACCTTCATCCTCATCTGAAGATTCCCCATCACTTGCACCCTGTACTATACTAAAGAAACAAATAAAAATATATATTACAAGAAAGTCTTTCATGTTATCTTGCCCGCTTATTTCAAAAATTGTATAATTTCTCCCTTAGTTAATCAAAAATCATTTAGTTTCTTATCAGCAATGACTTTCTTTCAGCCATAAATCAGCTATTTCAATTTAAATGTTTCGTAACTTTATAATTTCGTTTCCAATGATTATTTTTATGCAAAAGGCATCTACATATGTGAAAAACACAACAATTTACATAAAAGTAAACGTTGGAGATGCACTATTTGGTTTTTGTAATTTCAAGCTCTTTTTTATATGAAGTTAGTGCTCAAGCACCACCAATAGAGAGGATAGTTACAGAATATTTTAATAGTCGTAAGAATATTTTTTTTTGTTTCCAAAAACATGGAATTTTTAATAATTTTTAAAACATTTTTTTTTTACAGAATCAGTCCGAAATTTTAGGGCGTCATGGCAAAGTCAAAGGAAATCTATGGAACACGCGATAAAAACAGTAAGTACCAACATACCTACGAATATCTAGTAGGTATGTTATGTATGAATGTCACCGGGTTCCTAATTGTAAAATCCCTGAGTTTATAAAAAATCTCGTAAAAATGGTAAACTCTTTTTTCTCGGAAAGACACAATTTATAACAATCTTACGGAGTTTATATATATCCGGTGCCTACATAAACTCATAGATGAGCATTTACCTAATTAAATGAATGACGTACTCGTATTTGCCCTAGCCCTTGATCAGGGTAGAGATTGTCTTACGGCGCCCTTTGGTCGACTCTTTCACTTCAATTAAATTATACTTCAGTTTTATGTTATTTAGACAATAATTTCCAAATATTCAACTGTCAACTTTTGGCGCCTCTCAGGAAATTGTTATCGCATTTGACTTTTTTGGCGCCCTTTGCCATCTGACGCCCAGAGCGACCGCTCCTCTTGCTCTAACCCAGGGCCTATACTTACTGCCCGTGTGGAACACGCCTAAATATTATCTCCTTTTGAGGGCTTCATCGTACCCTTCAGGTACGGCCTGAAGGGTAACCAACGGACCCTCCACTGTCCGTCCGACCGTCTGTCTGTCAGCGGGCTCTATCTCATGATCCGTAGGTAATAGGTAGACAGTTGAAATTTTCACAGAATGTGTATTTCTGTTGCCGCTATGATAACAAATAATAAAAATAAATTAAAAATAAAAGGGGCTCCCAAATTAGAAACGTGTTTATTTTTGGCTTTTTTTGCTCTATCTTAATAATGGAAACAGGTAGACGCGTATAGTCTTGTACGATGGTACAGAACCCTTCATCCGCGAGTCCGACTCGGACTTGGCCGGTTTTTTTACAAGCTTTTATATTATTATTATAACTTACCTTATTAGTTAGTTATGGAGTTGGTATGTCTGAGTCAAATCTTGCGACAGAATTATTATTTTGTATGCACCCCCCTGGGGGCTTAGACAAAGTAACAATTTAAAAACGATAACGAAGTTAGAAAATACTAAAATGTATGAGATTGACATAAACCGCGCTAAGTCACGTGGTCAGACAATGTTATAATTCGTAACGAAACCATAAAGAAACGAATTGCTATCGTGTTTATCCCATACAAATGCGTAGACAAGCAGCGCTTTCAGAGTTCGCCTTCGCCTCGATCGTGATCGCCAAAAAAGATAACGAAGGAACGCTAACGCTAGGAAATGTTTATCGATATCTCAGAGACGATGACGAATTTAGATATCGTTTCGCTACGAAGTGATGTTACTTTGTCTACAGGGCCTGATATGCGTAGGTATCTTTACTGAGAGGATTAAAAAAAAAGTTGTTTTTTAAAAGTTTTTTTTTGTGTATCATGTCTCAATTGTCTCATTAACTGTGTCAAAATTAAATTAATTTTTTTCTTCTTCTACTTATTTAGAAAGAAAACATAATTTATTTGGTGACATTCACCAGGTCCAGGTCTTTATATATTTAACGCCTTTTCCAGGCTCTGGCGCAGACAGTTGGCTTACCCGGAATGAACGTGTATATCAGGAAAGTACAGGAAAGATTTGCAGCTGGCTACGTTCACAATGACAATCAAGTCCAACTGTAAGTAGAAAATGGTTTAAAATTATCTTGAAAATTCTTGGGGTTAGGTACTAAAGTGTCACCGCACACTATGCCCCAAGCTTACATAACCTACAGATCGAAAAAAAGTGGTCACTACTAAAACAGAACGAACTACTTAGGTATAAATGTGTCATTCGAGAGGAGGAGCTCGTGGCTCGTGGTGGTATTACTAAAGTAATAACAGCCGCACGGGTCGATCTATCAGGTTAAACTACGCTTGCCGGGGTTGGTCCATGGATGAGTGACCATCTTTACATACCGAGAATCCTCCGTGCCTTGGAAAGCACGTTAAGCCGTTGGTCCCGGTTGTCAATCGTAGACCTTTGACAGTCGTTACGGGTCGTCAGAAGCCTGAAAGTCTGACATCTAGTCTTACCAAGGGGCATTTTTTTTTAATTGGGACAAGCTCGCCACACTATTCCCAAACCACTGTAACTTCTGTAAGCCAGAATCAACAGCGACCACCAGAAAAAACGCCGAGGCAATGAAACTCGACGAGTCCCACTGAAACGATTAAACTGTTTTGGGTCCCGCAACGAAATTAATCAGAAAAGACAGCGGAGGAGTTAGAAAAACATAATTACCACTTCCGTCCTAATCAAGCGGAAGACAGAAAGAAAGAAAGAAAGAAAAAGTATTTATTTGCCACAAATTAACGACATACACAACAATATCAGTTTGCTAACTTAAGTCTTAACCCTTATCGATAGTGTTAGTAGATCTTATATTTCTATGTTAGTAACAAGTTTAACAAAAAAAAGGAAAGAAAAAAAAAGTTAAATAGGTAGGTAGAAATAAATAAAAAACAGATGCATGTCGTGGCTGTGGCAAGAAGGCTTCCACTCAGCATAATGCTATACCGTGGGGGACCCACAGCACGGCGCTGATTTTCAGTGGTTGCCTATGAAGTGACGTACGGAAACCAAAACCTTTAAATACTTAAGACAGGATAATTAAACAGAACAAAGCTAGGCCATTAGGCACAAAGGGGCTATTTACAACTGGAGTAAGCCCTGTTGCCAAGCACCACTGGTTAAAATCACTAAATTAATGGGTCCTAAAATTGTGATCACACTTGATTTCAATAATAGGTATGGCAATAACGCTTGAACGCACGGAAATTCGTTCCAGTTTCCACGAAGTTCGTATAATAGACAACTTCAGACGTAGGCTGAATACTACATAATATTGCGTTCAGTTTGCCAAAGAGTACACTCCCATAGGATATGATGTGCGGATTGTTCGTATTCGCAATCAGGTGTAGAACACTGACATAAAGGCGAGGCTACAAGCTTGATGGAAAATAAGTTACCCTTAAAGTTGTCATGACCTGTGAGAAATTGTACCGTGTAACGGACGCCTTTATAAAGGTCGCCGTATCAACTCGAGCCGTTCAGTATTATTTTTATGAAACTCCCTACTGCAACGCACACTAAACGGAATTGTAACGTAATCGCCTCGCCTCGGGAACCGCGGTGCGGTGCGTGGTCGACTTGCAGTTCCCGCCCTTACGGTTCTCCGTACCCTTGCTTACGGCTCTCCGTACCCTAGCTTACGTCTTTTCGTCCACGCCCGATTCAAAATAATTGAACTAGTGCCGCCTAGCCGTCAACCAGCGGTCGGCGAGCCGTAAGCGTGGCGTCGCCTAGCCGTAGCCGAGTCGACGTATTGGAGCTTCTGATCCGCTTTCGTTACGTGCTTACGTTAGGTTGACGACTGTTTGATGGCGACACGAAAGGCGATACGGTGACGATCCCTTTCCGAGTTGATATGTGTGCTGTGACCTTAAGGCGTCCATTACACGGTAGGTTTAAGTGTGTGTTTTAGTAAATAACATAAAACACGATGAAGTAACTTAAACCCCACAGCATCATATTTTTATGAGAAAATGTATAAAAGTAGGTTCCACTGGCCGGGTTGGCCGACAGCCCACACTAGATAGAGCTTTTCAGTTAATAAGCAGGCTTAAAAAAATTAAAGTAAAAATTGGGCCTCGTCGTGGGAGCCACAGCTGACGCTAGCCGCCTGTATTTTAATTAAGAATTCGAGATAATTAAAATATTTTGGAACAACAAACTCTATACTCCACATGATAAAGTTCAAATTCCGTCGCAAGCCATAAAGGGTCCAAACGGAGTCCTATTGTTGTCACTCACGTGTCCGTCTGTCTGTTCGTCCGTCGTCTGTCATAAAATATTGTTACGATGAATTTTGTAACTGCCATGCTTGACATATAAACTTGAAATTTGGTGAAAATGTTTATTATTACGTATACTTTAATAATAATAATAATAAATCTGTGGCTCGACTGTCAAGTGAACTGACAGATAAAAAATTCTCTGCATACTTTATCAATTTCATCAACAAACTATCTTATTTTAAACATCCAAAAATGCATGCAAGACCGTACAAAAACTGCAATAGTACCTACAATAGGTATATAAATAAATTCGAAACAGAGTTACCGCGCTGTGCACTCAGGGCAGGGAAGGAACAGGGTTGGGTTTTAGTCAGTAAGAGTCTGACACGCCCTCGCGCTCCGCCCAGAGCGGGAGAAGTCATAGTATGATATCCCACCCCCCAAAAAAAAATGGTTTACCAGCAAATTGGCTATCACTTTTGAAGGTATGAATAGGCCACAATTTTGGATTCCGTGGCCATCAGAGCGGAGTCCCCGCCTACACGCGCGAGCGTTTGCCTACTATTTTGGATACGAAACATTTTAAGACCTGTTTTAACACAAACGTGACGTTGGATTCTTTAATATTTATTTTCTACGCTAAGCTACGATTTTTTATTCAATGAGGGCGCCACTTGGCCACTTATGCTAAGTTGATGAAATTGTGTATTTCTATCATTTGTTGGTGAAAACTTGAAAATAGAAGGTCGTAAGTCAAACTATACGTCAAACTAATACGTTGTGAGAATTCTTATCGACTTTTACTGGCGTCTGTACATTCCAAGGCGTAGATCTCAACTTCGAATCAATTGAAATTAGATTTAAATTCTATTCAAATTCTATTCAAATTCTATTCAAATTCTATTCAAATTCTATTCAAATTCTATTCAAATTCTATTCAAATTCTATTCAAATTCTATTCAAATTCTATTCAAATTCTATTCAAATTCTATTCAAATTCTATTCAAATTCTATTCAAATTCTATTCAAATTCTATTCAAATTCTATTCAAATTCTATTCAAATTCTATTCAAATTCTATTCAAATTCTATTCAAATTCTATTCAAATTCTATTCAAATTCGATTCAATTTCAATTCAAACACAATTCAATTTCGATTCAAATTCGATTCAATTTCGATTCAATTTCCATTCAATTTCGATTCAATTTCGATTCAATTTCGATTCAATTTCGATTCAATTTCGATTCAATTTCGATTCAATTTCGATTCAATTTCGATTCAATTTCGATTCAATTTCGATTCAATTTCGATTCAATTTCGATTCAATTTCGATTCAATTTCGATTCAATTTCGATTCAATTTCGATTCAATTTCGATTCAATTTCGATTCAATTTCGATTCAATTTCAATTCAATTTCGATTCAATTTTGATTCAATTTCAATTCAAACACAATTCAATTTCGATTCAAATTCGATTCAATTTCGATTCAATTTCGATTCAATTTCGATTCAATTTCGATTCAAATTCGATTCAAATTCGATTCAAATTCGATACAAATTCAATTCAAATTCGATACAAATTCGATACAAATTCGATTCAAATTCGATTCAAATTCGATTCAAACACAATTCCAGTTCAATTCAATTTCGATTCAATTTCGATTCAATTTCAATTCAAACACAATTCAATTTCGATTCAAATTCGATTCAATTTCGATTCAATTTCGATTCAATTTCGATTCAATTTCGATTCAATTTCGATACAACTTCGATTCAAATTCGATTCAAATTCGATTCAAATTCGATTCAATTTAGATTCAATTTCGATTCAATTTCGATTCAATTTCGATTCAATTTCGATTCAATTTCGATTCAAATTCGATTCAAATTCGATTCAAATTCGATTCAAATTCGATTCAAATTCGATACAAATTCGATTCAAATTCGATTCAAATTCGATTCAAATTCGATACAAATTCGATTCAAATTTTTGGATGGACAGCCTCATTAGTGTCGTGACAACTTTTCGTAAGAATTTTTTCCGTCTAGCCCCCTTTCACAACGCGCGATAAGGAACTTCGTTCCAATAATAAAAAACAATAGTGAAAATGATAAGTTAAAGAAGATGAAGATGAATGAAGATGAAGAAGAAGAAGATGATTAATGAAGATGAATGGACCAGTGAGAAGAGAAAAATGTTGACGAGAGCCGCAGCGCAGAGAGCACGCTCACCACCTCCGGCCTCGTCGTTCAACTCCACCTCGCCGTTGCTGGAATCAAGCCTCTCCGTGAGCGCTGTGACACCGACCGCGGCAGTTGCGTCGAGCTCCAGCGACGAGTTCTTCTCGCCGCCGACGACACCACCACCAGCGCGTCGACGGGGACGACACCGGCCGTCGAGCAGCTTAGGACCTCGAGGCCCACCGGCCTCTGATAGGGTCCCAGCTCCTGGCGGAAGTGTGAAGCGCATGCGATGGACACAACCCATCAACGAGAATGTCATGCGCTAATACTATGGAGCTACAGAGGGAGGTAACAACCTGACCACGTACCGTGTTCGGATGCTCTCTTTGCTTCAGGTGCTCGAGCCAGCCGTCAACGTTTCGGCCCAACGACTGTCGGATCAGGTGCGGGTCATCCAGCGTAATCATATGTTGGATGATACTGTACTTGATTGCCTCCGAACAGAAATGGGTAGCCATGTCATTGCCCCTCCGTCGCAGACTCTGGTACCAGTGGTGGTACCACCGTCTAACCATGCTCCCAGCCACGCTGACGAGGAGTGTTATGACATGGTTACAAACTTAAGAACCCAGTGCAATGACGAATTGAGGAGTGCTTTGGAGTGTGCTATTCGGGAATATCGCAACATGCCACCCGAACTTAGGCCACGCTTGCCTCGTTTGCCCATGCATAATAGGAATAAGGCGCTGGTAGCTGTTCTGGATTCGCAGTTGACAAATTATTTTGATAACTGCGAAGACTTCACCGACACACACTCGATAATATACTGCGCGGCTGTAACGGCATGTCGTGTAGCTCACGTCAAATTCTCTAATGACAGAGCTACACGACCGAAACCAGCCGTCCCGTTTGGCAGCGCAGGATCGAGAGTCGTATTGGTGGGGCCAGAGCACTCATCGGCAAACTAATCTGCTTCAGGGAGGGCAACACACGCCCAAGAGTGATGCGCTTTGTGAGACGGGCATTTTCGGGGACTGATGTCAGCTCCCGAGACTATATGTCCCGTGTCACAGAGCGCATCGACTTCCTGAAGCAGAAGGTGTATGCATGGGCAAACCGCATCCGTAGGTATAAGCGGCGCGTGGAGCGATACACGCAGAATCGCACATTCCGGAGTAATGAAAGGTGGGTATATAGGACTTGGGAGCGACCGGAACATGGTGTGACTGACACGCGTCTGCCGGATGATGACGCCATGAGTTCATTCTGGTGCAACATCTGGTCGGTGCCTGTCAGTCACACCGAAGGTGACTAGACTCGGGACATCGAGCGAGCGTGCGATCCAATAACAGAAATGGGGGCAATCACTATCAGCCCCCAAGATGTAGCCCGTGCAGTTCGTCCGTTGCCTAATTGGAAATCTCCAGGGCCGGACGGGCTGCACAATTTTTGGATAAAGTGGCTACAAAGGTCGCACGCTCGCTCGGCATCTCAATACCAGGCAGCCTTGGAGTCTGGTTCGCTACCCGAGTTCCTTACAACAGGACTAACCCACCTAGTACTGCGGAACCTAAACATTATAGACCGATCACGTGCTTACCGACGGTTTATAAGGTTCTTACATCTATTTTGATAGCTAAGATTAATACACATATAGATAGTAACTGTATCATGTCTGCCTCTCAAAATGGATGTAGGAATGGGTTTCGCGGTACTAAGGAGCTTCTCTTCATAGATATGACCATTAGCCAGCAGGTTCGGCGTTCCCGAAAGGCCTATGACTCAGTTCCTCATGGCTCATGAGGGTGCTAGAATTGTATAAAGTTGATGCAACGCTACGCACCTTCTTGATGTCGTGTATGGGGCAATGGAGGAAGGTCCTTTGCTATCCAGGATGTCGAAATATCCAGAGGAATAGTGAACCGGTAAGGATCGAGCGGGGTATATTCCAGGGTAACAGTTTCAGTCCGCTTTGGTTTTGCCTAGCCTTGAATGCTCTAAGAACACTGCTGGAGGTTTCAGGGCTAGGCTATCGGTTGAAGAGAGGTGGTCAGGTAATATTTCACCTCCTTTACATGAATGACTTGAAACTTTTTGCCTCCAACAATCTGCAACTGATGAAGCTACTGAAGGTAACTGAAACCTTCAGTAGTGCCATCAGGATGGAGTTTGGTGTGGACAAATGTGCAGTCATGCATTTAAAGCGAGGGGAGATTGAATCCATGGGAACACAACTCTCGGATTCCATAAACCTGAGATCCCTCTCTCCAACCGAAACCTATAAGTATTTGGGTATGTCGGAAGCGTTAGGTATCAATGTCACTGACATGAAGCAATCGTTGAGGGAGCGCTTCTTTGGCCGCCTGAAGAAGGTATTTAATAGCCTTCTATCGGGCGGAAACAAGGTGCGCGCCTTCAACGGTTGGGTTATGCTAGTATTGATGTACTCTTTCGGTGTACTCAAATGGACTCAAACAGAACTTGACACCCTGGATAGGCGGGTCCGTACACTGCTAACTGCATACCGAATCCATCACCCACGTTAGTCAGTGATGAGACTCTATATCCCGCGGAAGTGTGGAGGCCGAGGCTTTTTAAATGCTAAGACCCTCCACAACCGCAAGGTATGCAGTCTGAGGGAATATTTCCTAGCTGCTGACGTGGGTATGCATCGAGATGTAGTGGCGGTGGACAAGGGCCTTACCCCACTCTTCTTGGCTAACGAGAACTGGCGCAAACCTCTAGTGCTTGACACTAACGGCCGCAGGGAAGTATGGCAGAGTAAGGAACTTCACGGACGCTTTTTCCGGGCCCTACATGGGCCCGATGTAGACCAACTAGCGTCCGTAGCCTGGCTGCGTGTCGGTGACCTCTTTGGGGAAACCGAAGGTTTTGTCTGTGCAATTATGGACGAAGTTATCATGACGAAAAACTACCGGAGATTTATTGTGAAGGACAGCACGGTTGACATCTGTCGGGCATGTCATCGTCCGGGAGAATCAATCCACCACATAATTTCTGGTTGTTCTCGTCTAGCTAATGGTGAGTACTTGCATATGCACAACCTTGTAGCCAGGATTATCCATCAGCAACTTGCTCTGAAATACTCTATTGTGGAATCGGAAGTGCCCTACTACAGGTACGTGACCGACCCAGTTCTCGATAAAGGTCATATCTCATTGTACTGGGATCGGTCCCTCATCACTGACAGGACTATTGTAGCCAATAAGCCTGATATAGTGGTGGTGGACCGAATCGAGAGGCGTGCAATGATTGTTGACATAGCCGTCCCGCATGACGAGAACCTCATGAAAGCTGAGAAAGATAAATAAATCAAGTATCTTGACTTGGCTCGCGAGGTTGTCGACATGTGGGATGTGGACTCGGCGATCATTGTGCCGATAGTCGTGTGAGCCAATAGCTTAATAGCCACGAGCCTCGACCAACGCCTCAGGAGGCTCTCGTTAGGCGGCTGGATCAAGGGCTTGATTCGAACAGCTGTACTTCTGGACACATTGTCAGGCGGTTCCTCTCTCTGGAGCCCTGACCGCCGGTAGCTTGGACCCTGTTCCCGATGCCGGTGGGCTACTATTTTTATATTTTTAAATGTTTTTTAACTTTTTATTAAAATATTTAAAAATGTAAACAATATGTATATACAAGTGAATAAATGGAATAATAATACTATACACAAACAAACTAACAAATACCAATATTTGGAAACCTTAGAGCGGTTGCGCACTACGTCCGATACTTATCCGTGAAAATACGGTCCGGCGTGATCGTAAAACAATTTGTATGGTAGGTTACGCACTACCGATCTGAGTTCGGTCCGAGTTTTCTATAGATCTGTATTTTGACGGATAAGTATCGGACGTAATGCGCAAACACTCTTAATGTACGATATCCGACACGCACTTGGCCAGTTTTTTTAGGGCCTTCTAATACAAATCGTCACTTAAAAATCAATACACAACGCCAAAGGACACAAATTAACTCGAATTATTCATTCAAGTATAGAGTGCTGTGGTATTTTCCTATGGTTTGTCTATGGTTGCGGGATTATTCGAAAGAGTTAGCGCGGCCCCGGAAAGGAACACGAGTAGGTTTTAGTCACTAAGAATCTGATACTCCTTCGCCTTGCCTCGCCTTTATGTCAATGTTCTACACCTGATTGCGTATACGAACAATCGGCACATCATATCCTATGGGAGTGTACTCTTTGGCAAACTGAACGCAATATTATTTTGGATAGTATTCAGCCTACGTCTGGGGTTGTCTATTACACGTACCTTGTGGAAACTAGAACGAATTTCCGTGCGTTCAAGCGTTTTTGCCATACTTATTATTGGAATCAAGTTTAATAGCTCACAATTTTAGAATACATTAATAATAGTGTTTTTTAACCAGTGGTGCTTTTTTTTTTTGGGGTCGGAAATCATCCTATGACTTCTCCCGCTCTGGGTGGAGCGGGAGGGCGTGTCAGACTCTTACTGACTAAAACCCACCCCTTTTCCTTCCTGCCTTTGAGTGCCCAGGGACGAGGTAACTCTGTTTCGAATTTATCCTCAACCCCCGGGCAGAACCAGTGGTGCTTGGCAACTGCATTTACCCCAGTTGTAAATACCCCCTTTGTGCCTAATGGCCTAGCTTTGTTCTGTCTCCAGTTTGATTAGGAGGGAAGTGGCAATTATGTCTTTCTTGCTCCTCCGCTATCTTTTCTGACTAATTTCGTTGCAGGACTCAAGACAGTTTAATCGTTTCTCTGGGACTCGTCGAGCTACATTGCTTCGGCGTTTTTTTTTTTTGGTTGTCGCTACTGTCGTACTTTTGATTCTGGCTTACAAAAGTTACTGTGGTTCGGGAATAGTGTGACGGGCTTGTCCCAAATAAAAAAAAAAGCTCCATCGCGCTCCAACCAGAGCGAGAGAAGTCATTTGATGATTCTGATGTGTGATCTCACACTCAAAAAAAAAAAAAAGAATAGATCGCAGTGGTATTTACCTATATGTATGTATGTAGATGAAGAGGCATTAAGTAACAGACAGCGAAATAATCTCATTTATTTTCAGAATTTTATCCGATTTATACTTAAAAGGTATGCCTCGTTGTCGCTTGCCCGAGCTGCAGTTTTCACTGGCATCCAACGTCCTCAAAATCCAAACAGCGCTTAGCGAAATGATTATACATGCTAATTACTCTCTCGTACGGGACCAGAATGATATCATTTACGAGACAGAGGATCAGGACCCCTTTAAGTACTCACCGTTTCTATTTGTTCAAGTTGACGATGTCGGAAAAATTGCGTAAGTGAACGAAATCATTTCAATTAAATATTTTTGAAAGAAAAAGTTAAAAAAAGAATTGTTTTGTTTGCAAACAAAAACAAAATAAAAAAATGTTAATTATATTAAATAAATATTTGTGTTTATGTTTGTAAAGAGTTTTTAGAATATTACAAAAGTAACTTCACGGTCCCGGAATGGTTTTCAGTAAGATTCTGGATTTTTGCGCAGGTTCAGTAGATGTCAAAAGGCTCGCCCTTTATTTATTACATTTATATTACTAGATTTTGGCCGTATCATAGTATATTTCTAGTAAGACAGTTATAAAACGTTTTCATATTACTATATTATAACGTCGCATAATTATATCCCGGCTGTAATCGTCTAACTGTGATTTATAGATAAAACTGTCTATCCCTTCAGGCTAAGGTAAACATGTATGATTTCTTGTTCTTTATGGCAACCCAAGTAAGATTAATTTTGTGTCCTTTTAGGATAAGGGTAGATGATTGCACATTAACAGGATTTATAATAACGACGTTAAGTGGAGACTCAGTTAATCTGGGATACGACTATTTCAAATTATCAGATTGTGTGTATACTGTTGAGGTAAGTATGAATCTTTTGTATCAAGAAATTGCAGGACTAGCAATCGTAGGACTAATAACGAACTAGTGTAATTTGTCTCGTAGATATACAACCCTCACCAAAATGCTGTGCCAGTCATCGCGAAATATAATTTGGATACAGAGGATGACGCTGGTAAGGATACTTACCTTAATAGGTATGTGGGTCCAAGCAAAAAGGGTCCAGTAGTGGGTTATTGAGTTAAGACTAGATTGGGTATTGTGGCGCATGTACAGACGCCAGCAAAAGTCGATAAGAATTCTCACAACGTATTAGTTTGACGTTTAGTTTGACTTACGACCTTCTGTTTTCAAGTTTTCGCCAACAAATGATTGAAATTCACAATTTCATCAACTTAGCATAAGTCAAGATGGCCCAGTGGTATAGAGCACACAGATTGAAGCACAAATCAGTGTGCCGCAAGTTCAAATCCCACGCAATTGTTGACTTTTTGTAAGTTCTTACCCGATTGGAAGTTATGGATTAGCATTACATATATTAAATTATTCTTTAACTTGTTCACACATTTCTTCGAGTTAGAAAGGTAGATCACAAAAAAACTAAATAAAGAATTAGATTTCTGCGAGGTAGACATGAGTTTTAACTTGACCGAAATGAACTGTCGTTTGGTTGTAGTTGTTGGTTAGTGACGTGTGGTTAACAGTATTGTAATATTCGCAAAATGCAGGCTAATATTAGTATTGAAGTGAGGGCGACTATCATTGGGCTGCATAAAAGTGGCTTAATAAAACACAAATATCTTAAGAAACCGGACTGAATGTGAGTATAATAGCTATTAATGAATTGTAACTTTATTATAAATTAATCTTGTAATTAAAATGTATGCCATTTATGAATCCATCCATCGTATCTATATGAGGCTTAAAAGATAAATACATAAATCGTTAGGTTTATTGGATTGGTTATTGGATTTATATATGCAGTTTTATTTTAAAATTATATTTAATAAATATGATTAAGTATTAACATTTTATATAATGAAAATGAAGTCAAGTAGGTATAGCTGCCTAATATTTTTTTTTGTTTTAGAAAAATACTGTAAGTCTTTGGATAAAAAGATATGAGGAAGAAGGTAGCCTTACTGGTCGAAAGAGAAGTGGGAGACCGAAGCTTATTAGCGAGGCGCAGCGACAACATATGGTGGACGTATACGAAACGAATGGTTTCGCACCAACGTGACATTTTCCCCCCCGCGCTGACGTCGTATCGAACGGTCGTGTCTTTGTAAGCTCCGCATAAAAATAATATAAAAAAGTTTTTTTTGTAGCAATATTTCTCCCATAATCATTGCTACGTAGTGAAGTAAAAAGAAACTCCTTTGAACTGTCGCAAAGTTACGCGCATAAAAACAGTGCAAGTGAACATTAATATTGCATATCATAATTCAAGGTGATCTTATGTGAGTGACAATTTTTATTCGTGAGACTGTAATACCCACTAATTTAAAATTGTCATCAACGTTTCTACAACAAAAAAAAACGAAGTTCTACATAGTAGTTGATAATTTCGCAACTTTAGCCAGCACCGAGATAGCGTCTGTTCGAACAGGTCAGACTGCAGCGCAAGGAGTCTCGAGTTCGATTCCGCACTCCGAATACTTCTTTTTGTCTTTTTGGATATTCTTTTATTTTTCCTAATCATTATGTCTATTCAACGCTCGCCCCCAAGCTCAACATTACCAGTAAAATCAGCAACATCGATGCATTATGGGTCGGATTCTGCAATCAATAAAACATCGTGCGAAGTAACAAAACGATACAAGCGTACATTCAATGAGTTCTGTGATCATTCCACTCCGTCTGATGATGTCATTAAATCGATGTTCTCTGAGCTCAAAGAGCAAATTGAACTGAAATTCGAATCCTTAAGTAGCTCAATAAATACCCTTTCTAATAAAAACGATGACATGCATAAATCAGTTCAATTTATGTCTGACAAATATGACGAGCTAATGTCCAAAATCAATAGTCTGGTGCAAGAAAACACCGATTACAAAGCACGTATTAAGACTTTGGAAAATAAAGTGGAATATTTTGAAAATAATATGCGCTCTACTACTGTGGAAATTCGAAATATCCCCAAACAAGGCAGCGCAAATAAAAATGATATGATCAACATTATAAGGGATATAGGAACAGCTGTTGGATTGGAAACTCCTATTCAAGACCTGGAAATTAGAGACATTTACCGATCGAAGTCTGAGGCAATTGTTGTTGACTTTACTTCTGTAACCAGAAAGGAATCAATAGTATTTGCGACTAAAAAGTTTAATAAAGCCAAGCGCGAAGCAAAGGAGCCTCAACTAAACACGGCCTGTCTAAAAATCCTGGGACCAGCCAAGCCAGTCTTTATCTCCGAGTACTTAACCACTAAAGCGCAACGTTTGTACTACATGACAAGGGGATATGTTAAAAATAAAAGACTCGCAGCTACTTGGACATCCTACGGCAAGGTTTATGTGAAGAAGGAGGAGGGCCAGGCTCCTATACGAGTTCAGGAAGAAGCTGAAATTCTCAAAATTATAATGTGACTATCTTTAGTATTTATAATTTTCTTGTGCTTAATCCATAATACACACTTATTAATTGTGTTCTGTAGAATTATTATAAACTCAATTGTTATTGTTTGCAAATTTAAAACTTCACACTATAAATATACATATCCATCTTGTATCGCAGCTGCAGTAGTGCTAGCTCTAAGATTGTATAATTGTAATTCCGTTGTAATAAACAACGAATTCGTATTCAAAGCTGGGTTCAAGGAATTACTCTCTAAAAAAGTACTTGTATGCATGGTAATTCTCATATTCAATTTATTTCACTCTGGACATACACTCACCAAACATTTACATATTTCAATCACAACTGCTTCATCTACACTTACATGCGAGTATTATAACACTATTTACAATCACCATTACCGATTCACTTTGATCTGTTGTACACAGTACGATGTGTCTTTCGTGCATTTTGTATCCCTTAAGCCAGCCTTAATGATAATTTATTTTAAAATTCGATAACATTGGTCTTGAATCTATTCATCACAGTCTCGATTCCTTAGTGGTGGCCAATTCCATGACATGCAAGGTTGAAGATATAAAATCCATGATACCAATACCTAACAATAAACTAAAAATTCTGACTCAAAACATAAGAAGCATAAAATGTAACATGCCTAGTTTTAATACATTATTGACTCGCTCGGACGTTGATTGGGATATAATTATTCTAACGGAGTGTTGGCTTAAGTGTACCCAATTTATACCTGAGCTGGAGGGTTATACTTGTTCCTCTACGACTTTCCATAAAACTCAAAATGAAGGTGTTGTCATCTACCATAAAAACAATTATAAAATTCTAACTGAGGAACCTCCCATCATTGATGCTAATTGTCTTATGTTAAGACTGAGCTCTGACACATGCATCATCGGAATTTACCGCCCTCCAGGTCAGCGTAACATAAGCGGGTTCTGTACTACATTGGATGAGCTGCTAAGAAAATTATCCAACTATAAAAATATAATCATTTGTGGAGACATAAATATTGACATCGCTCCTAATACTAATGATAAGCGTTATTTCGAATACCTCAACGTCTTGGCTAGTCATTGTATACTTCCCGCTCATACCATACCCACTCATGGATTTACTTGTCTTGATCATATTATGATTAAAACTAAATTGGAAGCCACCTGTTTTACTGCTGAATCTTCAGTTACTGATCACGAAAGTGTTGGTATTGCTATTAACCTTCTCACAAAACTCTATGCACCCTCTTTAACGATGAGGAGTATCAATTATACCGAATTAGACAACACAATGAAGGATACTAACTTTGAACCGATACTTGACTGCAGTGATGCTAATGCTGCTACGGATCAACTGATTTCCTTATTAGACAAAGCCATTCAGGTTAACTCACATGTAGTTAAAGTGCCTAATAGGAAAAGAATAAACAAACCATGGATTACTACGGGTTTATTACGATGTATGCGTAATAGAGACAATCTGCACAGAAAGCATAAAGGGAATCCTAATGACGAAACAATTAATTTAACATACAAAAGATATCGAAACTTTTGCAACGCTCTCTTAAAGAAACAGAAGAGAATATATGAGAAACAAGAAATTGAAAAGTCAAAAAATAACAGTAAAAAGCTATGGGATGTGATAAAAGGCATATGTAGTACTAAGAAAAAGACAGACCATTCCTCGGCTCTGATCAATACTGATGATCCTAAAAACAGTGTCGATGCAGCTAATAAATATTTTACGGGTGTTGGACAGAATCTGGCGGAGGAAATGATTGGTAACACCGACCTATCGAGTTACTGCCGAACTTCTATTCCTGTATCACCAAACTCACTTGTCCTGCTTCCAACTGATGAATATGAGGTGGAACTCCTCTTGATGGACTTGAAAGAGAGTACAGCTGCTGGAGTTGATCAGATATCGGGTAAAATTTTAAAGCGCTATGTTAAACAGCTTACACTTCCACTCACTCATATCTGCAACCTGGCCTTTACTACTGGTACCTTTCCACTGGCGTTGAAGATAGCACTTGTTAAACCTATTCTTAAAGGTGGAGACAGAGACTACATTGGCAACTACAGACCAATTTCGATTCTTCCAACCTTGTCCAAAATTTTAGAACGACTGATCAATAAGCGACTCGTGAACTTCCTTGAGACAAACTCCCTTCTTTCACCCGTGCAATTCGGCTTTCGTTCCGGCAGGTCAACTGATGACGCTGTTCATGAACTCACTAACCATATTGTGACTAATGTTGACAATGGTAGGAAGTGTGTAACGGTGTTCCTTGACTTAGCCAAGGCCTTTGATACGGTCCCTATTCCGTTGTTAATACAGAAACTTGAAAAAATAGGTGTCAGAGGTCTTCCATTACAACTGCTTAAAGACTACTTAAGTAATAGGAAGCAACGAGTGAAAATTGATAACTGGACTAGTGAAGAACTTTCTGTGCACTATGGAGTGCCGCAGGGCAGTGTTCTCGGTCCAAGCCTATTCCTAGTGTATATTAATGACTTGTGCCAACTCCAACTTAAACAAGGAAAATTGATTTCTTTTGCGGATGACACTGCACTATTTTTTAGTGGGAAAAGTTGGGAAGAGGTTTTTGAAAGTACCCAAAATGGCTTCAATGAGGTATGCCAATGGCTTAAATTCAATGTTTTGACGCTAAACGTAGCAAAAACCAAATATATTGCCTTTGCAACTAGGAGAAATCTTCTGCCACCCACAACTCTCAATATTTCTGCTCACAGTTGTACCAACTTGGCCCCTTCTTTGTGCCTTTGTACACCCCTTCAAAGAACGGATGTTATTAGATACCTTGGAGTGTATATTGATCAGACACTAACTTTTAAGCTTCACATTAACATTCTCGTCACTAGGATTCGTAAGTTGATATACATTTTTAAGACACTCAGACATGTGGCGGATCTTAGGACTATGAAAATGGTGTACTCAGCACTCTGCCAGTCAATAGTCAACTATTGCATAACCTCCTGGGGAGGCGCAGGAAAAGTGCACCTACTGGAAGTTGAAAGAGCACAGAGAGCCGTACTCAAAGTTGGAGCCAGGCTCCCTTTTCGTTATCCAACAGCTGAGCTATATAAACGTTGGGATGTCCTTACAGTAAGGCAGACCTTCATATTCGCTGTGATACATAAAAAACATACAGAAATGAAATATGACTCTAATCTCAACAAAGATAAAAGAAGGAAGGGTCACGTCTGTCCTACTAATTTCTTTCGCACCATTCTCTCGCAAAGGTTTTACTGTTTTCTTGGAGGATATCTGTACAATAAAATCAATACAATACTCTCAATATACCCAATGCGTAGATCAGCTTGTAAACTATCCGTATGTAAATGGCTTAAAACTCACGATTATCAGTCCACTGAGAGTCTAATAATTCCTATCCGCTAGATTTCTCTCCTCCACATGTGTACAATATCTCACACACACATACACTCTCACAGTACTCACACACACAACATAACATCACACACTCACACACACTTAGATCACATAATATGTCCAGTCTATATTATTTTTTATTTTTATTTGATTTTTTTTTTCAGTATATTTTATTATATTTGTAACTGTACCTAGAATGTAAGTAAATTTCATCACACACTTTGTTTTTTGTACATTAATTTGAATAATTTGTACGTAAGTATTGGGGGGCCTGGTGACCTGTAACACAGGTATTTTATGCCTTTTTCGGGCACCAGTCTCTCACAAATGTTAAGCCTATTTTGTAGATTAAGCCACTTACTGCCCACATCAACATTTGTGATGAGAAAATAAATGTATACATTATTATTATTATTATTTTGCGGAATTATATGACACCTCGATTGATACTGTTCGCCGTGCACTTCACGCTGAAGGCGTGTCACAGAAAACCTGCTGAAAAGCCGTACTTGACAGAGAGGCACAAACAAGAACGATTACGTTTCGCACGTGATTATTTAGATTTTGACTGGAATACTGCGGTATTTTCAGATAAAAAACCTTTAAATCCAGTCAAAAGGGCAGGCTTCACTTATGGCGCAAGAATAACACTCGCTGGTGTGATAACAACGTTATTCCTAACATCGAATCAGGACGAATCACAATTAATATGTGGGGATGGATGAGTGCAGCAGGACCAGGAGAACTGGCTTTCATTCCTCCACGCGGAAACAGTTCAACTTATGTGGAAGTGTTAGACTCAATTATGCTACCTACTGTGCGCAACATTTACCCAGCTGACGAGTTAGCAGAATTTTCGTTTGTCCAGGACAATTGTCCTATTCACCGAGCGAGTACTGTGCGTAAGTGGTAGAGGTTTCACAATCACCCGGAAGTAATTGTTATTCCATGGCCAGCGCGATCACCCGACCTCAACCCCATAGAAAATCTATGGGGTTTGATGGTGCAAAGGTGGGAGTCGAGGAATGAGAGGTCTACGGAACAATTAAAAACCCATTGCATGGAGGTGTGGGAAAGTTTTAGAGGGAGTGAAATATGCGGTAATATTGTTGGGTCCATGCGCAAACGTCTACTTGACTGTATCGAAAATAATGGGGGTTATACAAAATATTAAGTTTTAGTAAAATCAGTCGGTGTAACTAAATGTTTAGTAGGCCATTTTATTTTATGGTTAAAGAAATTTATTTCTCAATAAGAAATTACAAAGATTTCACTTACTTGAGAACATTTTTTAAAACTTATACTATAAGAACTTTGACATACAAGCTAAGCAGCTATCACTTTTATATATCAAAATCATTTCACTTACGCAATAACATTTCACTTTGTACGAACTTAAAACTTTTCAATTCACCCGCAAAAGAAACAATTAGCATGGTCGCAAATGTTCATAATAGATAAGGAACGCGAACCCGGTGCCACAATAAAGCAACACAACAGTAGCGCAAGTCTATTTATGGCACTAGTGTAAGGTCATTTTAGTATGTGATTTTTTAATTTAGTTTTGAAACTATTAAACGAGTTCGCATTCTTTACCTCTTTAGGTAGTTTATTATATTGTTGTACTCCCGCAAAAATAATTGTTCTCTTGCCATTGACGGTTCTCACTCGCGGTAGCAAAATGTGATCCTTTCTACGACTGCTACGATTATGTATTTGATGTATTTTAGTGAAGTGTATTTGTGTGTGAATGGATTTGTTCAAATTTTTTCTAATGAGTATGCTGGTACAGTATGCATGAAGTTGTTTAATGGTCATGAGTTTCGTTTCCTTGTAAATTTTAACTGTGGGTGTAAGGTAATCGTAGTGGAATAATAGTTTAATAATTTTATTTTGTACGATCTGTAGGTCCTTCAGGTTAGTTTTTGGCGCGTTGCCCCATATTTCAACTAGGTACATCAGATGTGGCTTCACTAACGAGTTGTAAATAGTCTGGCGCACTCGATGGGGAAGGCAATGAACAACATTGCGCAGTGAGCCCATAAGTGAGGATAACTTGGATCTGATATGATCAATTTGTATTTTCCAATTTAACTGACAGTCTACTCGTAGCCCAAGGTATTTTTCGTACTGTTTTTGCTGTATTATTTGATTATCAATGGTCAAAAGGGGGTGAGCTGGTATTTTTTTATTTTTGTGTTTAAAAATGACATAACTTGTCTTAGCAGCATTAATCGTAAGTAGGTTTTGTTGGAACCAGATAGATAGTGTGTTTAAATCTTCCTGCGCTTTGTTGATCATATCGTCAATCGAAGAGCCATAGTAAAAAAGACAGGTATCATCAGCATAAAGGGAAACGTGTCCGTGTAGTGAAATTTCGTGCACGGAATTGATGTAAATAAGAAAGAATAGTGGTCCAAGAACCGATCCCTGGGGCACACCGAATGAGCCTGTGCTGTGTGGTTTACTTTGATATTCCCCGATTTTCACTACTTGAAACCTATTCTTTAGGTATGAGTCAATTATTTTGTGTGCCACCCCTGAAACACCCATGTTGCTGAGCTTTTGTAGCAATATTGAATGGCTAACGGTGTCGAAAGCTTTCTTTAGGTCTATAAAAAGACCTAGTGCTATCTTTTTTTGGTCAATATTTGTTTGTGTTACTGTTATTAGATCTGCTGTGGCTGATAGAGTATTGGACAGAGAACGAAACCCATATTGTCGTTTGTAAAGGAAGTTAATAGAGGTGAGGTATTTGTCTAATCGCGAATAAACAACTTTTTCAAAGATTTTCGACACGACAGGAAGGACGGAGATAGGGCGGTAATTGTTTGGGTCACTTTTTGTGCCAGATTTATGGATAGGGGAAACTTTAGCGATTTTCAGAGCATCTGGAAATGTTCCCTCAGCAAGGTGTTGATTGATGCAAGTGGCCAGTTTGTCTGATATTAGGGTTCTTAAACATTTTATTATTTTTGTGGTTATCCCGTCAATCCCTACACTACAGTTTGGATCAAGACTAAGAATTATTTTTGAGATTTCTTCCGTTTGGCATGGTGTAAAAGTAGTGTATTTTAACATATCCGTGATTATTCGTTAACAAACACTGTATTATATTGTGTTTACTTTCGTTTAAAACAGCTATATATTTTAACTTCTGCCATCGCCTTATCTTAAGAATGCAGTGAACTCGCTATCAATTGTGTTGACAATAATCATGATTCTATTTTGTTTTTTATTCTTCTACCCGCACTGTTCTAACATAATAGTTCTATTTATTTTTCTCATCTAATTGACGATTATCTTGTGAGAACTAAAAGTTCTTTTAACAGAAATTGAGGTTTTGTTTGAACAATTAAGCTATGACCTCAATACATTCATTGTGACGTTACACAAAAATAAAATGTTTACAATGTCTAAATCATATATCACTTTTCAATAAATAACTGGATAGAAAAAAATATATTTTATTTTATTGAAATTTTAATATCCTTTCATTGTTACGTTATTCATAATATGAATGGTCTAAGTGGGTATACTTCCAACAAACATCCTACACGTAACATAGATAACGGTTACAAGATAACTTTTTTGTCTAGGTAACAATTCGACGTCACAATTCTCATAAATGTTTAATTTGTAAATATAAAGAATAAACATTTTTAAACACGTCTTTTTATTTCCACCTTACAACATCGAAAAGATGTAACAACTAAATAATTGCAAACTGCGAATGTGATTCTTCTTGTGGTTAATAGATCATATTCGTAATTTGCGACTATTTAGTGCAAAAAATGCAATAGTATTTTTCATAGAAATATAAAAAACAACTATATTAATATAGATTGGGAATTTTCAAAGTAAGAAATAACCGCAACGGACCGACCATGATTTGAACTCGGGCTACGTTATTTGCGAATCCAACACTTAGTTCATACGGCAGCACATGACATATTTGCGCGAATTTTATCAATGCAATGGTAAGAACAAGTCGACCTCGAACCTCGAACCGAACCTCTGTGACTGTGTGATGCGTATTCAATGGCACAGAAAAATAATAATGATGTTTTTAAGCTCAGTGCGACGACAGTTCCTTATTATTATTCCATTTATTCATTTTTATAGACATATTATTTACATTTTTAAATATTTAAATACAAAGGATAAAAGAAAACATTTAAAAATATAAAAAATAGTATCCCACCGGTATCGGGCATAGGGTCCAAGCTACCGGCGGTCAGGGCTCCAGAGAGAGGAACCGCCTGACAATGCGAGCCGTGTCCAGAAGTACTGCTTTCTGAATCAAGCCCTTGATCCAGCCGCCTAACGAGAGCCACCTGAGGTGTTGGTCGAGGCTCGTGGCTATTAAGCTATTGGCTGACACGACTATCGGTACAATGATCGCTGAGTCCACATCCCACATGTCGACAACCTCGCGAGCCAAGTCAATATACTTGATTTGTTTATCTTTCTCGGCTTTCACGAGGTTCTCGTCATGTGGGACGGTAATATCAACAATCATTGCACGCCTCTCGATTCGGTCCATCACCACTATATCAGGCTTATTGGCTACAATAGTCCTGTCAGTGATGATGGACCGATCCCAGTACAATGAGATATGACCATTATCGAGAACTGGGTCGGGCGCATATCTGTAGTACGGCACTTCCGATTCCACAAGAGAGTACTTCAGAGCAATTTGCTGATGGATAATCCTGGCTACAAGGTTGTGCCTATGCAAGTACTCACCGTTAGCTAGACGAGAACAACCAGAGATTATGTGGCGGATTGATTCTCCCGGACGATGACATGCCCGACATACGAGTATGTCAACCGTGCCGTCCTTCACAATAAATCTCCGGTAGTTTTTCATCATGATAACTTCGTCCATAATTGTACAGACAAAACCTTCGGTTTCCCCAAAGAGGTCACCGACACGCAACCAGGTCTACATCGCTACAACGCTAGTTGGTCTACATCGGACCCATGTAGGGCCCGGAAAAAGCGTCCGTGAAGTTCCTTACTCTGCCATACTTCCCTGCGACCGTTAGTGTCAAGCACTAGAGGTTTGCGCCAGTTCTCGTTAGCCAAGGAGAGTGGGGTAAGGCCCTTGTCCACCGCCACTACATATCGATGCATACCCACGTCAGCAGCTAGGAAATATTCCCTCAGACTGCATACCTCGCGGTTGTGGAGGGTCTTAAATTAGCATTTAAAAAGCCTCGGCCTCCACACTTCCGCGGGATATACAGTCTCATCACTGACGAACGTGGGTGATGCATTCGGTATGCAGTTAGTAGGGTACGGACCCGCCTATCCAGGGTGTCAAGTTCTGTTTGAGTCCATTTGAGTACGCCGAAAGAGTACATCAATACTGGCATGACCCAACCGTTGAAGGCGCGCACCTTGTTTCCGCCCGATAGAAGGCTATTAAATACCTTCTTCAGGCGGCCAAAGAAGCGCTCCCTCAACGATTGCTTCATGTCAGTAACATTGATACCTAACGCTTCCGACATACTCAAATACTTATAGGTTTCGGTTGGAGAGAGGGATCTCAGGTTTATGGAATCCGAGAGTTGTGTGCCCACGGATTCCTCAATCTCCCCTCGCTTTACATGCATGACTGCACATTTGTCCACACCAAACTCCATCCTGATGGCACTACTGAAGGTTTCAGTTACCTTCAGTAGCTCCATCAGTTGCAGATTGTTGGGGGCAAAAATTTTCAGGTCATCCATGTAAAGGAGGTGAGATATTACCTGACCACCTCTCTTCAACCGATAGCCTAGCCCTGAAGCCTCCAGCAGTGTGCTTAGAGGGTTCAAGGCTAGGCAAACAAAGCGGACTGAAACTGTTACCCTGGAATATACCCCGCTCGATCCTTACCGGTTCGCTATTCCTCTGGATATTTTGACATCCTGGATAGCGAAAGACCGTCCTCCATTGCCTCATACACGACATCAAGAAGGTGCGTAGCATTGCATCAACTTTATACAATTCTAGCACCCTCATGAGCCATGTATGAGGAACTGAGTCATAGGCCTTCTTATAGTCTATCCAACATGTCGACAGATCCTTTCGGGAACGCCGAACCTGCTGGCTAATGGTCATATCTATGAGGAGAAGCTCCTTAGTACCGCGGGACCCTTTCCTACATTCATTTTGAGAGGCAGACATGATACAGTTACTATCTATATGTGTGTTAATCTTAGCTCTCAAAATGGATGTAAGAACCTTATAGACCGTCGGTAAGCACGTGATCGGTCTATAATTTTTAGGTTCCGCAGTACTACCTGTTTTATGGAGCAGGTGGGTTATTCCTGTTGTAAGGAACTCGGGTAGCGAACCAGACTCCAAGGCTGCCTGGTATTGAGATGCCAAGCGAGCGTGCGACCTTTGTAGCCACTTTATCCAAAAATTGTGCAGCCCGTCCGGCCCTGGAGATTTCCAATTAGGCAACGGACGGACTGCACGGGCTACATCTTGGGGGCTGATAGTGATTATAGATTGCCCCCATTTCTGTTATTGGATCGCACGCTCGCTCAATCTCCCGAGTCCAGTCGCCTTCGGTGTAACTGACAGGCACCGACCAGATGTTGCGCCAGAATGAACTCATGGCGTCATCATCCGGCAGACGCGTGTCAGTCACACCTTGTTCCGGTCGCTCCCAAGTCCTTATACCCACCTTTGATTACTCCGGAATGTGCGATTCTGGGTGTATCGCTCCACCCGCCGCTTATACCTACGGATGCGGTTTGCCCATGCATACACCTTCTGCTTCAGGAAGTCGATGCGCTCTGTGACACGGGACATATAGTCTCGGGAGCTGACTTCAGTCCCCGAAAACGCCCGTCTCACAAAGCGCATCACTCTTGGGCGAGTGTTGCCCTCCCTGAAGCAGATTAGTTTGCCGATGAGTGCTCTGGCCCCACCAATACGACACTCGATCCTGCGCTGCCAAGCCGGCGCAGCTGGTTTCGGTCGTGTAGCTCTGTCATTAGGGAATTTAACGTGAGCTACACGACTTGCCGCTACAGCCGCGCAGTACATTATCGAGTGTGTGTCGGTGAGGTCATCGCAGTTATCAAAATAATTTGACAACTGCGAATCCAGAGCAGCCACCAGCGCCTTATTCCTATTATGCATGGGCAAACGAGGCAAGCGTGGCCTAAGTTCGGGTGGCATGTTGCGATATTCCCGAATAGCACACTCCAAAGCACTCCTCAATTCGTCATTGCACTGGGTTCTTACGTTAGTAACCATGTCACAACACTCCTCGTCAGCGTTGCTGGGAACATGGTTAGACGGTGGTACCACCACTGGTATCACAGTCTGCGACGGAGGGGCAATGACATGGCTACCCATTACAGTTCGGAGGCGATCAAGTACAATATCATCCAACATATGATTACGCTGGATGACCCGCACCTGATCCGACAGTCGTTGGGCCGAAACGTTGACGGCTGGCTCAAGCACCTGAAACAAAGAGAGCATCCGAACACATGTTATTATTATTCCATTTATTTCTATTTTTTATCTTACAATTTACATTTTTAAATATTAAAATATAAAAACATTTAAAAATATAAAAAATAGTATCCCACCGGTATCTGGATAGGGTCCAAGCTACCTGTGGTCAGGGCTCCTGAGAGAGGAACCTCCTAACTATGCGCGCCGTGTCAAGGAGTACTGCCTTCTGGATCAAGCCCTTGATCCAGCTGCCCAACGAGAGCCTCCTTAGGTGTTCGTCGAGGCTCTTGGCTATTAATCCATTGGCCGTCACGACTATCGGCACAATGACTGCTGTATCCACCTCCCACATGTCGACAACCTCGCGAGCTAGATCAAGATACTTTGTTTGTTTATCTTTTTCAGCTTTCATGAGGTTCTCGTCATGAGGGACAGCTATATCAACAATCATTGTGCGACGCGCTTATCGATCTATCACCACTATGTCAGGTTTATTGGCAACAATAGTCCTGTCAGTGATGATAGATCGATCCCAGTATAACGTGATATTGCCATTTTCGAGAACTGGGTCGGGCACATATCTATAGTACGGTACTTCCGATTCCACAAGATTGTATTTAAGAGCAAGTTGCTGGTGGATAATCCTGGCTACAAGGTTGTGTCTATGCAAATAGTCTCCGTTAGCTAGACGAGAACAACCAGAAATAATGTGTCGTATTGATTCTCCGGGCCGGTGACATGCCCGACAGATGTCAACCGTACCGTCCTTCACAATATATTTCCGGTAGTTATTCGTCATCATAACTTCGTCCATAATCGCACAGACAAAACCTTCGGTTTCCCCGAAGAGGTCACCAAAGCGCAGCCAGGATACGGACGCTAAGAGATCTACATCGGGCCCATGTAGGACCCGGTAAAAGCGCACGTGAAGCTCCTTGCTCTGCCATACTTCCCTGCGGTCATTAGTATCCAGTACTGTAGGTTTGCGCCAGTTCTCTTTTGCCAAGGAGAGCGGGGTGAGGCCCTTGTCCACAGCGACCACATCTCGATGCATACCCACGTCAGCTTTGAGGAAGTACTCCCTAAGGCTGCATACCTCGCGGTTGTGTAGGGTCTTAGCATTTCAGAACCCACGACCCCCACACTTCCGCGGGATATACAGCCTCATCACCGATGATCGTGGGTGATGCATCCGATTTGCGGTCAGCAGTGTGCGGACCCTCCTATCCAGGGCGTCAAGTTCCGTCTGAGTCCATTTGAGTATGCCGAAAGAGTACATCAATACCGGCATGACCCAACCGTTGAAGGCGCGCACCTTGTTCCCGCCTGATAAAAGACTATTCAGTAATTTATTCAGGCGGCCAAAGAAGCGCTCCCTCAACGACTGTTTCACGTCAGCAGTATTGATGCCTAACGCTTCCGACATACCCAAATACTTGTAGGTTTCGGTTGAGCAGAGGGATCTAAGGTGTACGGAATCCGAGAGTTTAGTTCCCACGGATTCCATAATCTCCCCTCGCATTACATGCATGACTGCACATTTGTCCACACCAAATTCCATCCTGATGGCGCTACTGAAGGTTTCTGTTACCTTTAGTAGCTTCATCAGTTGCAAGTTGTTGGGGGCAAAGAGTTTCAGATCATCCATGTAAAGGAGGTGTGATATGACCTGACCACCTCTTCTCAACCGGTAGCCTTGGCCCGAACCCTCAAGTAGAGTACTGAGAGGGTTTAGGGCCAGACAAAACCACAGTGGACTCAGACTGTCGCCCTGAAATATGCCACGCTCGATCCTTATCGGTTCGCTGTTCTCCCGGATTTGTCGACATCCTGGATAGTGAAGAACCGTCCTCCACTGCCCCATACACGACATCAGGAAGGTGCGCAAAGTTGCATCCACTTTGTACAGCTCCAGCACCCTCATGAGCCATGTATGTGGCATAGGCCATAGGCCTTCTTATAATCTATCCAACATGTCGACAGATCTTTTCGAGAACGACGAACCTGTTGGCTAATGGCAACATCAATAAGGAGCAGCTCCTTAGTACCACGGGACCCGTTCCTACATCCATTCTGAGAGGCAGACATGATAAAATTTGTGTCAATATGATTGTTAATTTTGGCTCTCAGGATGGATGTAAAAACTTTATAGACCGTCGGTAAACACGTGATCGGCCTATAATTTTTGGGTTCCGCAGTACTACCTGATTTATGGAGCAGGTGGGTTACTCCTGTCGTAAGGAACTGTGGCAACGACCCTGACTCTAGGGCAGACTGGAACTGAGCTGCCAAGCGAGCGTGCGATCTTTGAAACCATTTTATCCAAAAATTGTGCAGACCGTCCGGCCCTGGCGATTTCCAGTTAGGCAATGGACGGACTGCACGAGCTACATCTTGGGGGCTGATGGTAATAGCCCCCATTTCTGGTATAAGATCGCACGCGCGCTCGACCTCTCGAGTCCAATCACCCTCGGTGTGCCTGACCGGCACCGACCAGATGCCGCGCCAGAATGAGTTCATGGCGTCGACATCAGGTAGGTGCATATCGGACACACCTTGGTCCGGTCGCTCCCAAGCCCTATAAACCCACCTTTCGTTGCTTTCGAATGTGCGATTCTGAGTGTACCGCTCCACTCGCCGCTTGTACCGACGAATACGGTTTGCCCATGCATAGATCTTCTGTTTCAGGAAGTCGACACGCTCTGTGACGTGGGTCAGATAATCTCGGGAACTTATATCAGTCCCCGAGAATGCCCGCCTCACAAAGCGCATCACCCTAGGGCGAGTGTTGCCCTCCCTGAAGCAGATAAGCTTGCCAATGAGTGCTCTAGCCTCACCGATACGACGCTCGATCCTGCACTGCCAAGCTGGTACAGCTGGTCGTGCAGCTCTGTCACTGTTGGGGAACTTGACGTGAGCTACACGACATGCCGCTGCAGCCGCGCAGTACAAGATTGAGTGGGTATCAGCAAGGTCTTTGCTGCTATCAAAAAAATTTGATAGCTGCGAATCTAGAGCACACACCAGCGCCTTATTTTTCTTATGCATGGGCAAACGAGGTAGACGAGGTCTAAGCCCAGGCGGTGTGGAGCGGTGCTCTCGGAATGCATCCTCCAAAGCGCTCCTCAATCGTTCGTTACACTGGGTACTCACGGATATAGCCACGTCATCATCATCTTCACCAACGTGGTCAGGTCGCGGTGGTGCATTAGGTTGCAGTTGCACCGCGGCTGGTGGCGAAGCAGGTGAGACACGGCTACTCCGTGATTCGAGGCGTAGTCTATCAAGTGTGGCATCATCCAGCATACGGTTACGCTGGATGACCCGCACCTGATCCGACAGTCGTTGGGCCGATACGTTGACAGCTGGCTCAAGCACCTGAAACAGAGAGAGCATCCGACCACGGTACGCAGTCAGGTTAATTCCCGCCTCTGTAGCCCCATAGTATGAGCGCATGACGTTTTCGTTAATGGATTGTGTCCATCGCATGCGCTGCACACTTCCACCGGCAGCGGGAACCCTATCAGAGGCCGGTGGGCCTCGAGGTTCCAAGCTGGCTGGTGGTCGGCCTCTTCCCCGTCGACGCGCAGGTGGTGGTGTCGTCGGCGGAGTGGTGTATTCGTCGCTCGAGCTCGACGCAACTGCAGCGACCGGAATCGTTGGACTCACGGTTGGCGTAGGTCCCGGCGGCTGCGAGGCGGAGCTGAGCGACGAACCCGAAGATGTTGTTGGTGCATTTTGGTAAAGTGCCCGGCTTCTTGTCAGCATTTTTTCATTTGGTCCATTATGTTATTGGCATGTTGTTGTTTGCAATTTGTTTTTTCGGTATTGGTTATTGCTTGGATGGTTTCTTATTTTTTTCTGGTTCGTTTTTGTTGTTGTGTGGACATTATTATTTGTTTATTTTTAGGAAAATTTAATAAAAATATCGGTGAGAAAAAATTTTCAGTCAGTCAAGTTGACAGCCGGGCCACAGATTATTATTATTATTATTATATACTTTATTGTACACCAAAAAAAAAAATACACACATTAAGGAAAACTTATACTAAAAAACATACAATTGGCGGCCTTATCGCATTCCGCGATCTCTCCTCTCTCTCCTTAGTGTGTGTTATCTGTAGAATGTGGATACTCATACACGCGCACACATACGCACGGAAGTATCTGGCTCGCTCGGTTCGTAGCAATGTAATCTTTAGCGTTTATATGGACTTTTGCGGCCTCACTGTATATACAGGCCACCGAGGGCATGAGAGCACCGGGCTTATGCTGGCAGTTTATAATATTTGAAGAGTTGTTCGAATATTAAGATTAGAATAGATTAGTCGAACGTTGCAATTGTTTAGAGTTAAGAGTGCGCGCCCTACTAGTTTTTACTTATAACACTACCCATGTAAATCAAGTAATCACACTTGCATACACGATACTCTCGCATGCCAGCGAGTGAGACAGCTCCCCACAGCTACAGGAACGCCCCTGTAGCCCTGCAGGCTATACAATATCTGAAATAGTCAATTGATAAATCAGACATTTGAAGATGAAACTGAAAAATCTTGATTTCAGAAAAAGCATAAAAAAAGAAATTTAAGCAAAAATAAATTTCTGGTACTCAGAAACATCACATAAAGTCATATCATAAACTTGTAGATAATTGAGCACTAATTAATATTCAATAAATTAAAATCGCGAAATGCATTTTTTTCACCCAACTGTACAAAACTGCGTACATCTAAATGCCGAGAACTGGACCCTTTTGTTTGGATGCCCACATAATATTATTGGCAAAATTTTGTAATCAAATAGCTGTGCCTATCTATCTGATGATCTGGTTTCCGCACTCAGTCCATGGCGGACCATTGTGCGGGGGGGTACCGTTCTTTACTCCAACCAGCCCCAGAAGCAGCTTAGGCCTTCCAGTTTTTTATATGCTAGCACTTCGCTCGCGACTTAGTCCTCATGGATTTCGAAAATAAAGCACATAATAAATACAGTTTATAGCCTATAGCCCAGCGCACACTACAACATAAAGAATTTTCAAAATCGGTTCTGTAGTTCCAGAGATTTATACTACCTACAAACAAACTTACAAACTTTACCTCTTTATAATATTAGTATACAGAGTGTAACGGGAAGGTGTGGTCATATTTTAAGAGCCGGTTCTGCCCATGGAAATGAATAACTTTCTCTAAGACAAAATAGGAAATTTCCAAAAATAACTGAACTTTACGTTCAAAGTTATCATCATCTGATCAGTATTTGTATGAGAGTTGATTTTTTTTAAATATTTCCTCACGTTTTCTTGAATAAAGTGTTTCATATCGATGGACAGATGCATTTCTTAAAATATGACCACACCTTGCCGTTACAGCCTGTAGATAGGTTCAGTGGTACCTAATCGGGATGACAGTCAGGCCGAGTCTATTTTAGTTGAAAAAATCTAAGCACCACGACACGCTGTACACCTACCACCGTGTAGTCTTTTATAACCCAGAGGTTGATTTGAAGAGATTGCCTGGTTGCATTTAGTCCGCCTATATACCCCTACTGTACATAAAGTTTTAATAAATAAATAATGTGGTACCAGCCATAGTCCATTGAAAACTCGTCAAACCAAAGGGTGACTCAGACTACACTCTCAACACTCTTACTGACTAAAACCCACCCCTGTTCCTTCCCTGCCCTGAGTGCCCAGGGGCAAAGGTAACTCTGTTTCGAATTTATCCTCAACCCCTGGGCAGGCATCGGCCTTGACGGGCCCCGTCATGATTGCTGACAACTCTTTGAGGCGCGCGTGGAACACTACGCGCCGTCGACTCTCGGGCCTGGTGCTGGTCGGACGGCGAGCTACCCATTACTCGCCGTTCGCAGGCCCGTATTGTTGACCCTTGCGTTTGACAACTTGCGCCTCACCATGGATTATATTTATCATAGTGGTTTACTGCAAATTTTTTACAGCGTTGACACTCACCGACTTACTGTTGAAGCCACTGTTAACTGAAGAGCTAATACCGAAGATGCAAGCCGCCGTCTTTAGCATCATCAACGCTTCTGCTATTTTCGGCTCCTCGTTTAGCGAGTATCGGTAAGTTGTGTTTGGAACTTTATAACACGTTTCTGTATGCGACCAAAATCAAAATTCATTTATTAAGACTAGGCTGAGAGCCAGCACTTTTTGAACGTCAATGTACTACATACAGACGGTCCCCCGAAAACGACATTCGGCTCGTCACCACTTCATAGTGTTTTTAGGTGGTAAGAAGTGACGTAACAAACTCCCCAGCAACACATCTGTCTGTTAAATTTAAAGAACTTGAAAGGGAAGATTGTTAGATTCGAGAAGATCAGTAGGTACCATCCCCAGGAAAGAAATTTCATATGAAGCTGTTAATTATTATGGCGAGGTATAGGTTAATAAGTCCGAGTACCTATTAATAGTTAAATAAAAATATTGAATATCTTAAGCTAAAGGTTTGTGAAACATTTTCACTACTTTTAAGAATTGCACTGGAATGCATTAATTTTTATTACAGAGAAAACCAGCAAATAGTGTTTCAGAACACTGCGCAATATATGACTGAATTGATCAGGAACCTGAATAGGTTAACAGTTGAGAAAAACGAAGGTATTATTGATATGGAAGACTACACCTTACAATGGGAGGAGGGAAATGTAAGTCTTCCGAACCTGCAGCACTTGCAGATGAACTTGATCAACACTCAACTTACTATAAAAAAAATTAACGCCTCGTACATTTTATTCCTGGCCAAGTGCCACAAAAGATTGCTAATTTATTAACGCCTCGTACATTTTATTCCTGGTCAAGTGCCACAAAAGGTTGCTTATTTATTAACGCCTCGTACATTTTATTCCTGGTCAAGTGCCACAAAGGATTGCTAATATATTAACGCCTCGTCCTTTTTATTCCTGTTCAAGTGCCACACAGGATTGCTAATATATTAACGCTTCGTACATTTTTATTCTTGGTCAAGTGCCACAAAAGATTGCTAATATTAATCCTAATTCCTACTAATAATATTATAAATGCGAAAGTTTGGTTGGATGGATGTTTGTTACACAATCACGCCAGAACGGCTCAACAGATATGGATGAAATACGGCGCAGAGATAGATTGTAGTTTGGAACAACACATAGACTACAATTTATAATAGGAGAAGTACTAATTCCACCCGGCCGAAACTGTTGGCAGAAGCTAGTGCTGTTCTAAGATAGTATTGGGTAATAAACGATTGCACTTTTGCTGCAACGTAACAATGATACCTGGCGCAATTGATCATGTGAAGGCTACGCTGAACGTGTAGTGTCTTAAAAACTGTTGGTCATTTTACGAATCTGAGGTTTTTAATAACGATTCCATCTGGGAATAATGACAGGTTATTTAGAACTGACGATTTGCTGACGACCTCTTCTTGTTAAAGGACAATGGACATTTTTGTATAGACCCCATACCCAGTACCCAGTACCCGTATGCCATTTGAAAGGTCATAATAATAGCTTCATTTTATTGTATATCACCAACAGTCAGACATGTGCAGGGTAAAAATTATTATTACTGATTTTATTTTTATAGGCTATCATCCATGTATGTACGAGTATGTAGATAATGAGGTTTTCTTTCCATACACCTAACTTTTATTTTTATCGTTATAGACAAAACATTAAAGTCATTAAGTAGTGAACGTAGCCTTCACTGAACGCTGGTACCTACTAATATGAAGTAACCTGGGTGAAGTCAGGTAGTGCCTGGATAGGATATCAATAGATGAACTGCTGGGTAGTTGCCCGTGGTTCAACAGATTATTCATTTTTAATCCCCACCACCACGTCCGGCACTCCCTAACTTCATCCCTTCTAATATGATTAGCATTAAGTAATAATTCCACTTCTCTAACTAATACTTGTTAAAAATCCTTGAATGTTTGATGCACCAGCTTGATAATATAGTGAAGTTAACTGAAATGGTTCTGTTTGGCCTGGACACGATGTACTCAGCACACTGCGGCGGCCCCCTCAAGATGGACAGAGTCATGATCGCCGAAGAAATACGGTTCAGCACGCTGCAGGTAAACACCATCAGCAGTCGACAATGCAAACGTTACCGTCCTTTTGGGCTTCCCCGCGTTCGGGTGTAAAGGCTTTCGATAACCAATATAACCAAAAAAATAATGTAATCAGCATAAAATAAAATAATGTAGGCAGCATGTAACCAAAAAAATAATTTAGTCAGAATGGGGGTTCCTGTAGTCAGAATGGGGGTAAAGGCTCAATTTTGGGTCCTTTTTTGTTTCTAATCTATATCAACGACTTGCAGTACCTCATAAAGGATAAACATGATATTGTGCTGTTTGCAGATGACACTTCACTTTTATTTAAACTCAAACGTCAGCAGGTGGTTGTTGATGATGTAAATAATGCTCTTTCAACTGTAGTTAACTAGTTTAACGCGTCTAGCCCCTCATTAGCAAACACAATTTAAAACCTATTGTTATGGCGACGCGAGGGGCCTGACGCGTATCAATAATCTTCTCCTTAACGAGAAAAAAACAAAATGCATAAAGTTCACTTGTGTTACAGTTACCCAATGTAACACAAGTGAACACTAGTGTGTCAATAAAGGGTGAAGAGTTGAAACCCGAGGATTCCACAGTGTTCTTAGGTCTAACTTTGGATGCTCAGCTTCAGTGGATATAGATAAACACACATACACAACCATATAGATAAACTGTCCAAAAAACTTAGCTCTGCAGCATATTAGGAAAATTCATGGTTTAACTGCTTCAGACAATTTTTGTTTTACAGAAAGGGCTATTCGTGCAATTTATAAATTAAGTTCCAGACACTCCCTCAGAGACAAATTTAAAGAGATTAATATTATGACTGTTCCCTCTCAATATATTTATGACAATCTCATATAAGCACATAACAATATTAATCTGTTTAAAAGATACAGTGATATCCATTGCATAAATAGGTACTAGGTACAAATATAAATTTATTGTACCTATAACGAGGCTCAAGTAGAAAATAGGTTGTTCGTTTAGATACCTATGTATACGTTTCTATAATAAACTTCCTAGCCATATTCAAGTATAGCAATAATTAATTTAAATCATTTATTAAACGTAAGCTATCCCAGAAAGCTTTTTACACAATTAATGACTACCTTGTGGACGAAAACGCGTGGGATTGAGCTGTTTCAATGATATACATGAGTCATTGTTTTCATATGTACTTTATAGTTTATAAACACTGATGACATAAAAAAACATATTTTTTTATATTCGTTTTTGACATGAATACTCGTGTATTTTCTTACATTTTTAATTTTTTTTATTGAAATTTCTTTTTTTTTATGACATGAATACTTTGTAAAGTATTATGTTTATTTTTATTGACATTTTATTATTACTATTTTGTTTGAAATGAATATTTACTTTGTAAAGTAATACATTTTTTTGATTACTTAATTATTATAAATGTGAGGACTATGTGGGTTATTATTATTTTTTTCCTCCTTTTTACAGTAATTTTTAACCTTGTCTGACAGTTTGAGTACTTTTGCGGCCTACCCAAATATTTTTTTTATTTTTATTATTTTATTTTTATCCTTTTTTTGGTATTGTTCGTCAAGTCATTGAGCTCCTTAGTGGTTTTTAAGTTGACTTATTCGACTATTGACAAATGCTTGCACTGACTGGACAAGTCCACTCAAATATGTGTGGTTCTTTCTTTAAAAGACCATTACAGACACTAATCTTCATGGTCCTCATATAGCAAAATGTGAATGCGAGAACTATGTATCGTATGTCGTTATATTCATGTAGATTTTATGATTGTCTGGCAGTTTGAGTATTTTTGCGGCCTACCCAAATGTTCTTCCCAGAGGACACAGTGGAGCATACGGTGGAGGTTTGCCCCGCTTGGGCAGAACACCGCCGTGTCTTCGTGGATGCGATAGGCGGCAGCGACCTCTCGCGCCGTGCCCTGGTTCTGGCCATGGTACGGAGCGAGAGGGAGTGGGGAGCCATCTCCTCCTTCTGCGAAGCAGTAATGCTAGCGAAGAGGGAGGCGGCACACGTTAGGGAGACTCAACAACGGCAGAGTCGCCCCAGCGCCCTCAGCAGCAGCCACCGCAGGAGACGCCAGGGGCTGCGAGACGATCTCCGGCCACCGTAGACCCGGGCCTGCGGACGGCGAGTAGTGGGTAACTCGCCGTCCGATCAGCACCAGGCCCGAGAGTCGACGGCGCGTAGTGTTCCACGCGCGCCTCAAAGAGTTGTCAGCAAAGGACGGGGCCTGCCACGGCCAATGCCTGCCCGGGGGTTGAGGATAAATTCGAAAGAGTTACCTCGCCCCTGAGCGCGTAGGGCAGGGAGGAACAGGGGTGGGTTTTAGTCAGTAAGAGTCTGACACGCCCTTCCGCTCCACCCTAGAGCGGAAGAAGTCATAAGATGATTTCCCACCCCCAAAAAAAAAAAAAAACCCAAATGTTCTTACTTTGGTATTGTTCGTCGGTTCGTTGAGCTTCTCAAAGTTCTGAGTATACACGATAACTGACAAAGGCTTGCACTGTCTGGACAGGTCCACTCGAATTTGTGTGTTGCTTTCCTCAAAAGCTAATCCCAGACATAAACGTACATGGTTCTCATATGATTTGACTACATATTGTATAGATTTGAACACTTTAAAAGAGACTTTGACCTCTGAGTTTGTTTTGGTGTTTCTTCTCAGGGTAGTCAGCTAGGAAACACCGGCCTCATCTAGCTAAAAAAAAGCTACAAAAATGGAATACGAACTGTAAAAACAGAACCAAAATTGATCGAAAATCAAACGAGATATAACAATTTTAAACAAATATATCTGGACATATATTACAGGATTTCTCTCGAAAACGCTGTTTTCTGTGGCAGTTGTTGGTGCGTCGCGGTATTTAACGTCAGAAACCACGTCGGACTTTTGTTTCTAATTATCACCCGTAAGGCTTTATAACTTCGTCGCTGACGAAGATGTTTTAGGAGTTCATTCATGTTTGTTCACTGTAGTTAATAAGTATTAATTTAGCAAATAAAAAAATGTCATGCATATTATTATGCGTGATAGCATGGTTAGAATATATTAGGAGGATAATCTGTTCATCATTTTCTAGCGCTGCTCAGCAACTTTACGAGTGGGTTCCTATGGCTAAAGTCGACATAGAAATGAGTCGTATATATGTGGTCTCTTCTTCTTCACAAAAGGAATCAGTCAAAAAGATGCTCACACCTTTTATTTTTAGAAAGCACATAAACTTCAACATAATGTGTGTTATTTATTAGTTTTATTAGAAACTGTAACTTAACTTGCCTTGGGTTACATCTGACATTCTTAATTTAATATGGCAGACTCTCCTAAAGATGGTGGCGCAATTATATTTTAGGCATTCTCATGATAACATCAAATGAAAGGGTTAGTTATAAGCAGAGCACTGATTTTATGCAGCGAAAGAATAAAGTGGATATGCCTCAAATCCCGAGATTAGTTTTAAAGAGCAGAAAAATCCCGTGATTTATTAAATATAAAAGCTATTTACTTTTACACAATTAAAGCCACTGCACGCGCGACGTTGCCAAATTTACATCAACGACATCGGATGTCCGAAGTTGCAAAATTCCAATGCACACACACGCGATGTTGCCACATTTGTAGTTCACATAATTAAAAAAATATTATTTTTTATTTGTAATATTGTTGGCCATACAGGATTGTCCATTAGTAATCCTGGGAAGATCCATATTAATATCAATATTTCGATGTAATTACATAAATAACTCCACCTAATTCCGACCTCTGGTTATAAGGAATACGAAAAAAGCTTGTTCCTCCGAAGCTCGCCATTCGTCAAACGTAAACATCCGTCAAGCCCCGCCCGCATACGACAAACCGGATTTCAAGTGTCAGTTTGACATTTTTTCTCAGTTATGACAGCATATATTTTTGTCGGAGGGCACCTGAGACGACCAATAATGTCTATGGCCAAGCGTGTAAATGTTGCCACAGCATAAAATACATTGCGTTTTGGTAATAATAGAGGTAATAACGAGTGAATCGCAAAACTCACTGGTGAGTTTCAGTGCTCAACGGGTTTTCGGTCAATGAAACTCACCAGTGAGTTTCCGGGCTCTACAGGTTAATAAATATTTTTTTAATTTTGTGAATAGGTCCGCGGCACGTTGCAAGTTACGACGAAAGGGTCAGACATGTCATTTGACTTCGCGGTTGAAATAACTGACTTGGTTGTAGACGTTCATTTGGAGGAGCAACTCTGGCACAGAGAGACTGGATTTAAGCTGATTGAGGTTAAAGGACTGAGGTAATTTCTTATATCTTTCCTTTTTAGTAAGTGACTCTATGTGACGGTTATTTTTCAGGGACACTTTGTACTTAGAAAAATATAAGTGCAGCTAAGGTTTTACACACAAATAGCTGTTATATCTATCAGCAAAAATTTTCAAAGTCAAAGATGTGTCATAGCGCTAAAATTGTTGAATTACCATCTTCTGCCACATTCAGGCATTTTTTATTAATACCTTGCCGCACACAGGAATATCTCCTATATCGTTGAGTGCGCTTACAAATATGTAAACACAAGATATTACCCATACCCGGAGCAACTATCTGTAGGCCATACAAAAACTTGTTTCTTGCAGGAATCGAACCCACGACACCCCAATCGCTCAAACAGTGCGTTAACTGTGCCGCCAAAATGACTTTGGCTTTGCTAGAAAGTGGAGCTGCCAGCCCAAGACGCATACTTCATTTTATGGTATCTTGGGCTGTAATGTATTTAACCCTATCTAGAATTTGATTTGGTTAAACAAATTTTGTGTAGTTTTAACGATAATGTAAGAAAAACAAAAATTAGATGAGTGTTGTGGTTGTATGTGGAGACAGAATGAAGGTGACACTTTCGTAAATATTTGATAAAAATATATATTTGAAGAAAGCGGTTGCTCTGAGCAGGACAACAGGTAAGTTGTTTAACTAACATCACATTAATGTTTCAGACGTATGATATTCTCGTTGCCAACACACAAGACACGACACTTAGCCCATGGGTTGGACGAGACTATAATGGCTGGGTATCTGCTGAGCGAAGTACCGAAGCTGATCCATGCGCACTTGACAGAGATATTCTATAAAGCTGTACATCCAAACAAGGTATGACCAGTGCAGAACTTAGCAACTGGCCTTTTGAGCACCTTAATGTTTTTACCGAATGTATAAGAAAGAGGTTCTGTGGTTCTGTATTTGAGCCGCGTGTATTAGAATAGAAAATGGTTATTAATAAAATACATTAAAAACAATGTTTTTCTTTTATTTAATTTTGAATCAGAATCAGAATCAGTAGGTACCTAAGTTGTCTACAACCTGGAAACCTTTAGATCCACACTTATTATAAACGCAAAAGTAACTCTATATCTGTCTGTCTGTTCACATCTTAGCGGCTGAACGGGTTAAGATAAAACTAGGATAGAGGATACTTTTATCGCTGGAGTATGGTCGCTTGGGATAATTACGACTTTTACGCGGGCGAAACCGCTAGTGAAAGCTAGTAATTTATAATTGAATTTAAATTGCCTGGACGATGCCTCGTTGTAACAAATTCACACACACCACAGTCACACGTTAAACTTTGACTTGAACTTCTTAGATCTAGTTATTCTTCTACGGACTTCGCGCATTATGTAGGTAGGTTCTATATAAAATGTTCAAACGAGCAAGTATGAAATGTAGAACTATTTATACAAGGAGCAGACGTACGTCTACCTACTACGACTGTTTAAACATCACAATAATATTCCAGTGTGAGAGAGAGGGAGCTATATATGTAGGACGCATAGCGCTAACCCTTTTTCAAAATTATTATTTTATTTGCTTATTTTAATTTTACAAGAAAATGTTGTCCCACACTAGGTATTACTCCTGTATTGTGGGTGCATTCACAAACATGTAAACTCACATACACAAAACACCCAGAACCGGAACAACTATCTGTTCTGTGGTCCATATAAATATTTGTTCCGTACGGGAATCGAACCAGCGACACGCAGCTCCGCAGCCGAACGCTCAGCCACTGAACCAACCTTGCCGTCAAATGGACACAATAAACAAACATAAAACCGTGTCGATAATGAAATCATGGTGGCATTAAGACGTCAGAATGCCCTTGGCACTCAGGCAACTGAAGGAACAGGGGTGGGTTTTAGTCCGTAAAAGTCTGACACGCCCTCCCGCTCCACCCAGAGCGAGAGAAGTCGTTGGAAGATTTCCTAGTCTCACAAAAAAAGGCCCTGATCTGGCTCACATTGTTACCGAATACAATGAAGAGTCATCAGTACCCTATACTTATAGTATTGCAGGAAAGGCTAGTAGTACAAAGTGCCCATTGTGTGTGTTTAGGATCGCTTACACTGCGCGTTAATGCAATTACCTGCGATAGCTGTACCGCTATTAACGTGACATTTTTACTGCTAGTGTACGAACGTGAGAGCATCCTATAGAAGAGCACATGTTGTGTAGCAAAGCCTTTATATGGATACAGAATTGGCAGCACGAAATTTATTGACAACCGAGCCGGTTTTTTATTTTATTTTAGCCCATACATTCGGGTGTACTATGCCAAATCGATTGCCAAATAATCGAATATCAATAATTTAGTCGACCACTCACATGTGGGTAACTCGCCGTCCGATCAGCACCAGGCCCGAGAGTCGACGGCGCGTAGTGTTCCACGCGCGCCTCAAAGAGTTGTCAGCAAAAGGACGGGGCCTGCCACGGCCAATGCCTGCCCGGGGGTTGAGGATAAATTCGGAAGAGAAAGAGTTACCTCGCCCCTGAGCGCGTAGGGCAGGGAGGAACAGGGGTGGGTTTTAGTCAGTAAGAGTCTGACACGCCCTTCCGCTCCACCCTAGAGCGGAAGAAGTCATAAGATGATTTCCCACCCCCCAAAAAAAAAAAAAGGACGATATATTGAATATCGTCCTATACTCGTCGTTCTATATATATCGTCCAAGTATTTAGACGTTCACATCGAACTGATTTGATTTGAACTTTGATTGACCACTCACATCGAACGTCTAAATACTTGAACGTTCATAATATCGAATGGTTAATAAATCGAATTTTCAATATATCGTCATTTTTTTTTTTTTTTTTGGGGAGTGGGAAATCATCTTATGACTTCTTCCGCTAGGGTGGAGCGGAAGGGCGTGTCAGACTCTTACTGACTAAAACCCACCCCTGTTCCTCCCTGCCCTACATGCCCAGGGGCGAGGTAACTCTTCCGAATTTATCCTTAACCCCCGGGCAGGCATTGGCCGTGGCAGGCCCCGTCCTTTTGCTGACAACTCTTTGAGGCGCGCGTGGAACACTACGCGCCGTCGACTCTCGGGCCTGGTGCTGATCGGACGGCGAGTTACCCACATGTGAGTGGTCGATTAAATTATTGATATTCGATTATTTGGCAATCGATTTGGAATAATACACCCCATACATTCCCACTGTTGGGCAAAGCCCTCTCCCAAATCTTTCCCGGTATTCTTTTCACAAGTTCTATTTTAAGTAAATGTTCTGAGTAAATCGTAAATGTTCATTGATCTTGAGAAAGCGTATGATAGGGTACCTCGGGATGTGTTGTGGTGGGCCTTGAAAGAGAAAGGTTTGCCTGGGAAGTATGTTGAGTTGATTCGTGCTATGTACAGACAATCTAGTACCTACGTCCGGTCGGCTGCTGGCAACACCGATGAGTTCAGTGTGGCTGTAAGCTTACATCAAGGGTCGGCTTTAAGTCCTTACCTCTTCCTGTTGATTATGGACGCTCTTACGTCGGAAATACAGGAAGATGCACCCTGGTGCATGTTGTTTGCCAACGACATTGTTCTGGTCGGTGAAGATGGACCTGAGATCTAGAGCAGATTGGAGAAATGGCAACAGAAGCTGGAGAAATTGGCTTGAAAATCAGCAGAACCAAAACTGAATATATGTTCTGCGATTTCGGCGGTCTCTCCAGTTCTGAAGCTGTAGTGCTAGATGGCGCGCTTCTCCCAGTCTGCTCCGATTTTCGGTATCTCGGTTCACTCGTGCAAAGCGATGGCGAAATAGATCGGACTGTTAAGCACAGAATTAACACTAGATGGATGAAATGGCGGCAGGTCACCGGGACTATCTGTGACTCCCGCATTCCCCTAAAACTTAAGGGGAAGATTTATCAAACAATGGTCAGACCTGCTGTCTTGTATGGTTCAGAATGTTGGGCCAAAAAAGGGATGAATGAAAAGCAATTGCATGTAGCTGAGATGAGAATGCTAAGAGCGATGTGTGGTGTTACGCGCATGGATAGAATTAGGAATGAGTATATAAGAGGAAGTCTGAAAGTGGCACCGCTGACTGAAAAGTTGTGTGGAAATCGGTTGTCGTGGTATGGGCATGTGATGCGGAGGAATGAAGAAAATGTCGTGAGTAAAGTCTTGTGTATGGATGTAAGAGTAGGGGAAGGCCAAAGAAACGATAGTTGGACTGTGTGAAAGAGGATATGGGTAAAAAGGGGGTGACTACAGAGATGACGACTAATAGAGTAGTAAGGAAGAAAAAAACATGTTGCGCTGACCCCAAATAAATTGGGATAGTGGCAGGAGATTGATGATGTTCTGAGTAAATCGTAACAGAATTGATGGTAGCCAAAATTATACCTGAAAAGTAAAACCTGATGAGGATAGCCCCATTAGTGGAGTTAATAATAATCTTTATTGTTTATTAATTTTTCATAAGACATGGTGGAGGTGGAGGGAAAGGAGGAGGAGGAAGGGAGGCCATTGCCCAGTAGTGGGATAGTGTAGGCTAGTTAAAAAGAAAGAAAAGGTTAACAATTACAGTGAAGTACCTGAATCCTGTGGTAGGTGGTTAACTTGTATGACAGAAGCCAGTAACATCTCCCGGGAAGAGATACAACAATTTTTTACGCAATAAGAAGCAAAAATGAAAACTAAAGTAATAAAAATAAAAAGTTGTTAGTAAAAGCCTGTAATCGTGAACGAGTGTGTGTATGGAGAGTACTTGAATTGTATGTTCAGGAACGACTAATTACGTTTGTGAGAAAAGGGTGTAAAGTGCTAAGATAAGTGTCTCAAGAGCGTTACTAGAATTTACTAAGTTTCTTCGTAACCGAGGGACATTAGCCAAGGCTCCGTTTGACCTCACGCACAGTAAGTTTATATATTGCCAAATTCTTGTTAATTCTATTGTAAATATGTGAGCTTAGGACACAACAGTATCGTCGCGCTAGTATAGGACGACACTGAACGGATTCACAGACAGGCAAACCAATTCGCCAACTGGTAAGTTTTCTATCTAGTGGCATCGTGGAATGACGACGACCGTAACTACCTGGACCACCATGACAAATGAGACCGAAACAGACAGTGAACAGTCTACACGTTTATACCTTTGTCAGTTTCCCAATTCCTTGTGGAGTTTGGACACATAATACCTTTTGAAGCTACCATCAGACTGCTCCATAGAAAAATTTACTACCCCTTATATTCTAAGTAATTTCCACCACTCGACTTAATAAAACTGACAGTTCTAGCTAGTTTTTGTGTCGATTGGAGTGGAGGAATTTCCCATCAAAAGGATTTGGAATATAGGCCTTAATCAATTGAAAACGTCGACCGCGATATTTCTAGAGCATTCGAGAATGTGGTCGAAGTTTCCAGACGGTTCCTTTTCGCTCGAGAACATTCTAATATGCTACTGCGTAGAAGTTCAAGGATGTTTCCAGAACATTTCACTAAAGGCTATTTCGGCAATGTTCTGGAAGCTTCTATTATGACTGGTCGGTGTATAAATAGGCCGGGCGGGCTGTGAGTGAGTCAGTCTGTTTTTGACTACGGCTGCGAACGCAAGCGATTAAGAAGAAAACAGTGATCATTAGAGAGTTTGTATTTCAACAAACAATCAAATAATTGACTTAAATTGGTTGAGTTAATAAAGGATATTTGATTAATCAATCGGTGTAAAGCTCAGCCCAGCTTGTAACAAATAGTAAAAATTTAACTGGCTTAATGATCGAACCCTTAGCTCTTGTTACGTTTGTTACGTGCGGGATTGTTCGAGAGTAACTGCAACCCCTTTTTTTTTTTTTTGTGGGAAACTGCAGGAACACGGTTGGATTGTATGTATGTATGTCGGGCTGGTTTCCGCAAGTCCACGCTCAAGTCGCGTATATTGCGTACAGGTAGGACAGCTTTTTCATTCGATCCACTGCAGCTCCTCAAGGAAGGTCAGCAGCGCCCTGGTGTTACTGACTATCTCGGTTAGGTTACCTGGGTGTCTGAAGTATTTTGCCCTATATGTAGCGACTACTGGGCAGCTTAGTAGTATGGGTGGGGTTTAATAAGTAAAAGTCTGACACAACCTCCCGCTCCACCCAGAGCGGTAGGTCATTTGATGATTTCCCACCCGAAAAAAAAAAGCTCACGTGGCGTAAAAAGGCAACATGAAAGAATAAATTCCAATAAGTTTTATTTTATTTATAAAATCACAAGAGAAGCGTCTGAAATACCACTGTGCTGTATAAGATTAGAGCCGTCCTACCATCGTAGGTGGAGATGGTGGATGATTATACAGGCTTGTACTCGATGTTGTCCTCATCCACATCCTCCGGCTCGTCGGATGTGACCGCGCGAGCTGTCGTCCCCCACTCTCGCATCTCCACATAACTGTAACAATATAGGCATATGAATATAACTAACTTTTTTGTCGAACTTTGGCGTTAAAAAAAGTGCTGGCTCTTAGCATTTTTTTTTTTTTTTTTTTTTAAGGAAAACCTCCAAAACAGCCTAAGGCCGCGGCAAAAGAAAGATATCTCAGAGTTTTGTGTATTTTATAAGTAAAAACAATTTATATGTGTCATTGCCGTAAGAAGTGGCTCACGTAAAAAAAATGCTATCTTATTATTTTTAGACATAGTTTTATCAAGATGTAATATTTTGATTTTTAATTACCTATGTATATAAAATGTTATAAACTATCGTAAAACATACAAAATATCGTAATATACTTTGTTAACCTTTTTTGGAATGAAGAAACTATAAAACTTAATAAAACCATTTTTATTTGTTTTGTGCTGATGGGCTTAGACTGGATATTACTGGACCGTATGCTGTCACAACCACCGATGCCGATATCCTAAGACAGATATTAAGATTAAACCATGGCGAGCCCATCGAAGACGGCGCATTTCATTATTGAGCCTTATTTGGCCTTAGTTGCCTGACATACAGTATTATTATTATTTATTGTAAGGAAATGACGTTTTGGTGCTAGACAAAGGTTTCCGAGAAGCAATATCAATCGCATAAGAGCACGGGTATAATGTATTTATGCCTTAAATATATTAGACGCCGCAGTGACTTCGAAACACAGCTAAGGACTGAAGAAGCCAACAAAACGAGAACGATTACCAATTGCCGATGGGTAATCAATGGAAGATTTAAAATGGATTTTAAAATCTTTAGACACAGATCTTTCAATAAAGCATCTCTAAACATTTTCAACGATTTTAAATTAATTGCTGGAGCCATAATAAACTGCTTCCAGGAACCATACGCCGACTGCCAGTACATACTCGTATACGAGTTTTTGAAGACGATAAGGACCAATCTCCATAAAGAAACTTCTAATGTGCTGGCTGATTATGTGCTGCAAAATAATTTAAATCGATAAAGAATAACGTTTAACAGACTGGAAGCTGATAATCAGCACCTGACAGATTTCCCCCAACTGTTATACGGAGAACTGATCATGATATCAGTGGAAACGTACCATGTGAAGTTGGCGCGCTCCTACTTAGCGAACATATGAAGAGGACCGGAGTTTAAAAAATTTAACATTATCAACATACGGAACGAATACGGTTTAATAATGAACAAGAAGAAGAAGATAATGAACAGAATACAAAAACATTAATAACATGCAAAACCCAAACCAGGCATGTGAGGAGCAAGACATATTATACGAATATTCTATCGACAACGAAGGACAAGGCAAAAGCGAGATCAAAAAATTTTAGTTCGTGTATACACGGCCGCAGGATACTCGGAAGTTGCGTAGTAAGTAGGTACCTTAAACAACCATGGCTCCTGCCACCTTTTTAGACGAGGTATTGGTAAATATTGTTTTTTTTTTATTGTTGATAGGCACGCGTTTTACCACCATCTCACCTGATGGTAAGCGATGATGTGGTCGAAGATGGAGCACGCTTGCCTAGAAGTAACCTATTCACTCTTGACTTAAAGACTCTCAGGTTGTAGCTATCAGGAAACACAGACTGCAGCAGGGAATTCCACTCCCTAGCTGTACGCACAATGAATGTGTTCTCAAAATGTTTTGTGCATGTGGATGGGATGTTCACCATGTACCGGTGACATATCGCCGTACGTCTTGTGGTCCGCTAATGGAACGGGGCCTGGCGGAATCAAATTATGCAAATCTGTCGCACACTCCCCAAAATGTAACCGATAGAAAACCGACAGGCTAGCAACTCGGCGCCTATGCTAAAGACTTTGGAGCTTCAACTCAACGAGCCTATCATTGCCGATGATCATCTTGGCTCGTTTCTCAATTGACTCAAGGGCATCAAGCTGGTATCTGGCAGACCCGTCCCAAAGATGAGAGCAGTACTCCATACACGATCGAACTTGCGCTTGATAGAGTTGGAGCAGCTGCACCGGCGTGTATTACCTTTGCGAGGATCCCTAACTTTTTGGCAGCCACTTGAGCCCTTGTCTCTATGATGGGACCAAAATTAAGGGTAAATGTTAAGGTAACACCAATAAGATAAAGTTGGTCGGTTATCGCACGGTTACACCTCGGAAAGATGGAGCCGGGTAAAATTGGCCCTTTTCAGCGGAAAAAGGACACGCCGGGGTCACTGAGGATATCGTTAGCTTCTAGGTATGCCAGGAGCTTACCATTCGTATACGTTCCATACTCTTACAGAGTATAGTAGTTACCGAGATGGGCCTATAATTTGCTGGGTCAGCTTGACTACCCTTTTTGGGCACGGGTAGCACGTTAGCTTGCTTCCAAGCCATCGGCACTCTTCCAGTCTCAAACGAAAGAAAGAAAAAAGTTTATTTTGTGCCTCGCACAGAATAAAATATCTTTTTACAACTAACCATCAAAACAATAATAATAATGTTACGTCGACGTTTCCGAAGTTTGGTACTGTGTAGAAGTTCATATATGTTTTCAGAATATTCCACTATAAAATAGTTCGACAATGTTCTGGAAACTTCTATGACTGTATAAATAGGCCGGACGGGCGATGAGTGAGTCAATCTGTTTTCGACTACGGATGCGAATACAAGGGATTACGAAGAGAATAGTTATTAATCGCGAATTAGTATTTTTATAAAAAAGTTAAGGATAGCAGGCCTTGGAAGTTAAAAAGTTGGTTCGAAAAGCATACCAGTCCGCCCCTGCATTCATCGATGGCAATCTCGTACAGGCGTTCGTCGACGAAATTTGTGACTTGGAGGTTAGAGCCGCTGTAAGACTTGGGCATCATGAGACACTGAAGGACGCCTTGGCACATGCCTTGGAAGTAGAGGCAGTGAGGCAAGACCATCAAACACACCGTATCAGGGAGGTTGTGGCATCACCTGTACGCGATCGCCCGCAAAGGTATAGCCCTAAATGTTACACTTGTGGAGAAAGGGGTCATCTTCGGTTAAGTTGTACAAAGCGAATCATACTGAGAGAAGATCAATCTCAGCAAGGAAGGGCGGCTCGGCCAGTTGGGTGGAGGAGCGCGAGTGGCGTGACATGGCGCTCGACCATGGCGGAGGCCCCTGAAAGTGTGAGGTCAAGTGATGTTGTCAAGGTCGGTGCGGCACCCGACAAGTGCGTAAAACAGGAGTTAGTGAAGAGTAAAGTGAGTGCAGGCGCGGATGGTGTTGCCATTGCCGTGGCCTCCAAGAAGGACGACTGTGCGATAGTGTGCGCGCGCGATGCGGACGATAGGTCCGACCCGGGAATGAGTGGAGTGAGGATGCTAAGAATGGATGTTAGCAATGAATGGAAGGAAATCCTACAGCTTGCTCAGCAAAATGACACGGACCTCAAACCGATCTTCGAGTGGATTAAAGCTGGTGCTTCTTAACCCAAGTGGAGTGATGCTGCGGCGTTGAGTTCTTGGGCACAATCGAACAGCTTGGTTATCTAGGATGAAGTTTTGTGCCGTAAATGGGAAAACGCTCGAGGAGACAACTGTCTTCTACAAATTGTTGTCCCCAAAGCCAAAGTACCGGATGTTTTACGGCTCTACCATGATGAATGTTCAGGAGGACATATGGGAGTAAAAAGAACTCTACTGAAGATACGAGAGCGATTTTACTGGATTCACTGTCGAAAGGATGTTGAGGACTGGTATCGCAAAGGTACCAGTTGTGCGGCTGTGGAAGGATCCCAGACACGCAGCAGAGGTGCTTTAAAAGTATACAACGTGGGAGCCCCCGGGCAACGGATAGCACTAGACGTTGCAGGACCATTTCTGGAAAGTGAAAACGGAAACAAGTACTTCATGGTTGTCATGGCTTACTTCACAAAGTAAGTCTTCGCCATTCCTAACCAAGAAGCTACAACAGTCACAGATAAATTGGTTCTGGAAGTTTTCTGTCGTTTTGGAGTACCCTTGGAAATTCACAGCGACCAAGGTAAGAATTTTGAATCGCGAGTATTCCAGGAGAGTTGTCGAATGATAGGTACTCAAGACCAGAACTACTTATCATCCACAATCTGATGGAATGGTAGAACGCTTCAACCAAACGTTGGAGAGATATCTGGCAAAAGTTCTGGACAGCAGGCAAAGCGATTGGGACAAGCACATACTGCCATTTATTCTGTCCTACCGTAGTGCAGTTCACGAAGGTACGACTGTGACACCAGCTTTCGCAAACCTTGGAAGGGAATTATGTTTGCCTGCAGATCTAATCACCGGAACCCCCTCTGATGTCCCACACAGTGTAACTGATTATGCGAATGACTTGCGTAACAAGTTGAATGATGTTTATGAGCATATCAGACAATCCGGCCAACAAATGTCTAATAAGATGAAGACCCGATACGACCGGAAGAAGGCAAACAATAGAGATTTTGACGAGGGTTCACTGGTGTGGTTGCATAACCCAGTGCGCAGCAAAAGGAAGTCTCCTAAATTGGAAGCCAAATAGGATGGAACATACCGAATCGTGAACAGGATGAACGATGTTACCTAGCGAACACAGAAGGGTCCACGAGGTGCGCCTAAGATTGTCCATGTAGACCGACTGGCGCGATACTACGGGACTAATGATGCTCAGGACGAGCATGTCTAAGGAGGCAGTGTTATGTCGACCGTATTACACTGGAACATTCGAGAATATGGTCGAAGTTTCCAGAAGTTTCCACTACGTTCGAGAACATTCCATTGTGTGTACTGTGTAGAAGTCCATAGATGTTTCTAAAATATTCCACTATAGGATAGTTCGACAATGTTCTGGAAACTTCTATGACTGTATAAATAGGCCGGACGGGCGGCGAGCGAGTCAGTCTGTTTTCGACTATGGATGCGAATGGATGCGAATACAATCAATTACGAAGAGAATAGTGATTATTCGCGAATTAGTGTTTGTGTAAATAAGTTGTTGAGTTAAGGATATTTGGTTAATTAATCGGTGTAAAATAATTTATCACATACCCAGCTCGTAACAATAACATAAAAAACAACATACTAAAAAAAAACATAGCAAAGAGCTGTGCGAGGCAAAAAAAGCACCTAGCGAAATAGGCGTGTCAAGATCGGAGACAACTCAGAAGCACAAGTCCTCAGTACAATTGCCGGTATCCCGTCGGGGCCACTAGCCTTGTTCACGTCTAGGTTACGCAGTACCCTTCGGACATCGTTCTGATGAATGCGAATGTCCGACATAATCGACTCGCATCCACCAAGAGTATCAGGGGGATTCGCGCTACCAGGATTTAGACGTGAAGTTTCCGCAAACAGAGAGGCAAACAAGTTTGCTTTCTCCTCAGCGGAGTAGGCCAGCGACCCGTCGGGTTTCAGCAGTGGAGGTAGTGAGGGGCGGCAGATTTTCGATTCAATTGACTTAGCCAGGGACCAAAACGCCTTACTACCAGCTGGGTAAAAGCAAGTTTGTTTCCAATTCGGCTAATGTGGTCAAACCGAGCCCTCCGCAACACCTTCTTGCAGGACTTGGCAGCCCTGTTGAAGGCTCTCTTCTTCTGACTCACTTCATTTGGTTTGCGCGTCTGAGCGTCGAACCATGCCAGGTAGGCCGCGTGTTTAAGCGCATCAGCGCGATTACAGTCGGCACCAAATCATGGTCGAAGTTTGCCAGACATTGTTACGTCAGAGATTGGAATGTAGTACTCCATTGCCTGCCGCAAAACATCCGTCACGGCGTCCGCGCACGACGAAACATCAGTCAAAGAAAAGCAAGTGGGCTGCCAAGGATAACATGCGAAGAAAGATCGCATGCCATCCCAATCTGCTGACCTGTACCGCCAAACCCGCCTGGTGCCTCTAGGGCTAGGATCGGGCGGGGAGAAGACGGATAGACTTCACCAGACAGTGGTCGGAAGTACCTAATGGTGAAGAAATCAACACCGCGTAACGGTCTGGATCTGTTGTCAGCAGAAGGAAGCAATTGGCTGTGTGCGAATCAACATCCGGCACCCTCGTTGCCCCCTGGACCAGCTGGGTGAGATTTAACGCTAGCGCTAGCTTACGAGTCTGTTGTCCAGCATGGTCGGTGCACTGGTATGGGAAGAGCCACTCCTGATGGTGGGCGTTGAAGTCCCCCAGTCGACAGTTGGCAGGGTAGCTTTTCATGTGTGGCTGGCACACTACTTGGGTCCCCCAACTACCTGCGATCGGCCAGTGGCGCACCGTGCCTCGGATCCCGCTACCCTGCGCGACTAGTCTCCCGATACACCCATATCAGCGCGAGCCTAGTTGGTCCTCTGAATTGGCAACACTGAGCATCATACCGGAACACGGCCAGGCCGCTCGGCGGTACGTCTTTGCCCAGTGGGTGGTCGCAAGCCATCGGTCGAAACCTACCACCAGTTAGTGTCACCTGATAAGCACCACCCAGGGACCACGTGTACTCAGGTGACTAGGCCCCCTAAATTATAATAATGGAATTAAAAGAAAATAAATGATTAATGCCAAAAACAGAAAGCTAGTTTTACAAAACACACTTTTATGTACATATTTGAATTCTTATAAAAATGTGATTTACTACCATTTTGGAGTCGATATGTTCAACGAAATGTAATTGTGAATTTATGCCTGAAAATAATCTAAAAGCATTTTATTTTTATCTTTACCAATTCTTGTGGCAAACGCAAACACACCTTTAAAAAATATGTTACTTAAAATACACAAATAACTGAGATACGTCTTTTCTGCGCCGGGCCTTGGGTAATTTTTTATGGAGTTTAGGTGTTCTCAGAATAAATGAAAAGAAAAGAAAGAAGGAAAAGTGGCCAAGTGCGTGTCGGACTTCGCACATTTAGGGTTCCGTACCAAATGAGAGAATTATCAAAGAAAAAATCTGATTTTTCAATATATTGCTATTTGTCAGTAAAATATAAATAAAATAATAAATGGTTTATTGCAGAAACTTGTACAATTTTTACAGTTAATCTTACATAGGGACCTCCTTTTAAGTAAAAGATATACCTGTGCTAGGAGGTCCCGCTCTTCAATGACAAATTATTAAATAGTAAAAGTGGTTTACAAAAATAAAAGTCGGTTAAACATACAATTCAAACAAAAAATTACAAGTAAAATATACGTAACAATAAACAATGCCACCTTTCGAGTTAAAGGGGAACTTAAAAAATTCTTCGGAACAAAATTTGGTGACAAACGACGGACAGACAAACGGACAGGCGAACAGACGGACACGTGAGTGACAGCAACAGGGCTGCGTTCGGACCCTTCGGGTACGGAACCCTAAAAAATGAATTTTGATTTTATGGATACCCATATCTCCATGTCTACGCTTCGCTAGTTAATCTAACTGCCCCCTAGCCATATTACTAAATTTAATCAATTACAATTAAATTACTTTTCTATTATCGTTTACGCTAACGCTTAGTATAAAATGTATGGCAATTTACCTGGGTAGATAAGTGTCACGTGACTTATCGCAGGTAATGTCATTGCCATACATTTTGTACTAACCGTTAGCTTAAACGATAATAGAAAAGTAATATGGCTAGGAGGACTGGTTTGTCTTTTTATAAATGTTCGTAATAGTCCGAATTAGGCACTTGTCCCATCGACGGCGATGAGCGAGTAGCGAGTAGAGCTTCAAAACAAAAACGAGTCGCGAGCAGCGAGTAGCGAGTGGTAGTACCGATAGTTTTGTCACTGGGCTTTAAGCGAATGTTCGAGTGTGATGGGCGATTTCTCGCACCACTCGCTCGGGTTGATCTCTCGGCATGAGTTCTGACCGCCGAGCGAGCATTGCTGACCGAGTGACGCTGAACGAGTAAGCTTTGATAGCTCTTGTAGCTCAGCGAAAAACTTGTGGAGCGAGTCCTCGCCGGCGGTGTGAACAGGACGGAATGTACCAATATCTATTGTACGTTTCTTGAGCGTCAAAATAGCCGAGAGTTAGTCGCTTACTCGCTGGCGGTGGGACGACTGCCTTAGGATAAGAAAAATTGGAAGCCTGAAAAATGCGTAATTCGAGAAATACTGAAATTGCTTTTTTTCTATAGGATTTTTGAATGAACTCGGACAAATCAGCGTCCGTCGCGTAACCTTTATGTACGAATTTGAATTAACTGTTTCAGAAAACGAGAAATTCTCAATACGATACTGTGTATTGAATCTAGATGTCGAAATTTCGTTGTTAATTGAGATTCACCACTAAGTATTTTCTAGATTCTAGGAAGCTGAACGTAAAAGTTTAACAATCTATCCTTCTTACTTTGCATGGTCATCATCGCGAGATTTCCCTTTTAAATATTTCTTCGCCTTTTCCTTCTGACTGAGAAAAGATATTGATTCCGGTTCCGTAGTTTGGATGGGGAGCAAGGATACTGGCCGCGCTATGTGTTTGTCTATAGTGTTGAACTCTTGCAAAGGTTGAAAGTTCCTCATAACGATTTGTGAAGAACCGCTTCTCCAGCTTTCGGTGGACATAAGAGGCTTGGGCGCTATTGATATTAATACAGCAGACGGAGTAGGCGAAGGTTTTAAATAAATTTCTCTTGGTAGCGTCTGAAATGAATCAACAAAAAAAAAATATTGAAAATATAATAATTATAATATGTTAAAAAAAAAACACGCTTAGAGTGAGGTAATTTTTTTCCTTACTCTTCTCAGCAACCTTTTCATTTTAATACCCATATCATGAGAATACATAAAAAATAACTAGTCCGCCATCTTTGGGAGTCCGCCATACTATTATTACCGTCACTTTGTCATCCAAACTAAACATTATGCAAAATTTCAACTCAATTGGAAGTCGGAAAGTGGGTCTTTAACTTCCAAGATTTTTTTACATAATTACTGGTAAATGGTAAAGGCGCGTTCATAAGATACGAATTTCAGTGCATATTTTAATTCTATGAACCGCGCGCGCGTCGCCCACTCTCCTTACTTTCCTCAGTTCCCACGACGACTTTTTGCATCTAATCAGTAGCGCGTTTCGTGAACACGCAACTGCGTCGATACAAACGCGTGAAGCTGCATTGATGATACATTGCTAGAAACGCGCGAATGCATCTACTCAAACAGCAGCGATAGCAGGCGTTTACAGTTAATTACTACAGCGCACGACTGCAACGATGCAGTCGTGCGTTAGTAGCGATGAGAAGATGCGTTGTTACGTGGGTGAAGGTAATAAGACCTGTAACAAGGCAGTGTTAAAGCCTTGTTTATTTTTTGACCTCTATTCCAAAATTACGTTCTATGCTACCTTTTTTTAATTTCAAATTCAAAATTACTTAGTTTTCTATGTCAATAGTCTGTTTTTATATTTTAAAAAATGAGTTCTAATTCTGCAGCCGAGCTAGTAGAAGCTCCTCATTATTATTTTTTGACTCTTCAAGTGTCAGTTACCAGTTTCCTAGAATTTTTCATTAATACAATTTAATTACTAGTCACAGTGTTTGTGTTCTTAATATTATATTAAAGCCCACTGTTGTAAATGTGTTAACTCGTCGTGTTATTATTTATTGAACTCCTCATCTACGGTCCTCCTACCCTACGACCTCCTCTACGTGTCACACCACCACTCCGGTCCCGCAACGAGACACGCCCTCCGTACCGTGACACTGGCGCCCTCAACGTGATCGAACCCAGCCCATCCCATCCCAGAGCCCAGCAGCCGCCCTTAACGTGATCGAAGAGCCCAGCAACCGCCTCAACGTGATCGAACCCAGCCCATCCCATACCAGAGCCCAGCAGCTGCCTCATCGTCAACCCAGCTCATCATCCCGGAGCCATCAGCATCAGCAAGATAAGCTCTGGTCGTGAAGCTGTTCTGGATAAGTCTCGACCCCGTCTGTCGAGTGAAGCCCATTCCATCATCTAAAAGATTTTTTTAAATTTTTATAATAGTGTTGTTTTGTGTTAATTATTGTTTTAGATATTGTTATTTATTTTATTTCTCAAAATTCCAAAAGGAACTAGTCTTCCCAAAAAATTTGCGGCCCCTTTTGACTACATCAATTCCATCATTCCAATAAAAATCAAGCATTTTAATTTATTAACATTTCTTACAGGTTCCAATTTCCATACTACTTATCAAGATTTTACCCGACATACTATTTTATTATTATTTTACAAGACACATATCCAATCAGTAGGTACATGGTGCAATACTTACTTACAAAACTCAAAACAAAACATAACCACCCCATCCTACAGACAGTAACAATACCCAAGGTTCACATCTGAACCCTCATAAGCTGGTAGCATTCACTTGTGCTAAACTCCTCGGAGACACTTGTGTTTGTGACCAGTACTGACTAACGGGAGTGCTGTTGGAGAATATCCACAGTGTATCCTACATACCAACTATTGATTAGAAGGTGACTCTTCTAGGGCATCCTGCCGACATGCTAGGGGTCACTGTATAGTCAGTTGGCTACTTTACACGCACAACATAGTACAATTTTAATAAATAACGTTACACTTCACTTTCGAATTTATTTAATCATATAACATAGTTATTACAAACGTACCAACCCGTTAATAAATTTTAAATCCATTTTGAATCCCAATTTATTATAAACCAAAGCTTATGGAAGAGTTATAGCTTTGATGTATTAATTTCCCTCTTTCCTCCTCAACCTCTGAAGAACTCCGTAGGCATGCATTACTATGGTGTTTTCACATATTTCACTATGCACCTTAAATAGTATGCATAAGGGTAAAATACGTATTTATTTAAATATACTACTGATTATTTAACTAAATAATTATTTAATTCATTCAAATCTGTCTGCGAAAAATATTTCAAATGTCAGACAGTTTTTGACAAAATAACAAATCTTTCTTTTTAATTTTCTCTACGCAACCTCCGTACAATACAGAATTGGAACTCTTTTATATTATTATTTCTTTTGATATTATGTTATTTTTTCTAAACCTATTAGGTTTATACTTCATTCATTCATAATTTTTCCCCTTTCAATTACATTACACACGATTGCTACATCGGTGTTATTTTTAGTTCAAGTATTCTATGGTGCGGGTGATTACTCCCTAAATAAGCCTAAATCATTACCGATCATGGTCTACCCCTTGATCATTACTTTATTCTATGGCTTTAAACCATAAGAATCTTTCGGAGCGGGTGATTACTCCTTAAATAAGCCATAATCACACTACTTATGGTAATATTTTTGCCACTTCATTATTTAGAGCGGCTAGCTACTCTTTAAATAAGCCTTAGGTCCGTTAAATATATACATAGGTATATTATATTAAGGTTATTCCCTTAATAGTTACTTAACGTGCATAGCACGAAGGCTTCTTCGCCTTATTTACTACTTGTTACAGCAGGTAATTAAACTTGTATCATAGCTTCTTATCATCATATAATTTAACATCAGCGGTTGGTGACTGATAAAATAAGCCTACACTATTGAAGGGCAATCTAACGAGTTATGCCTAATAATAGGATAAACTCTTTTTGACTTTGCGTTATGTTCTGCACTTACCTATATGCGAACATAACTATGAATGAACGAAGTATGGAAGGTATTATGGAAGGTCATATGGATGTGGTAGATTGTTCCTTTTGTAAATACACATTGTATATAACACCCTCGCCTTCTAAATTTTCACCTCACTCATAACCGTCCTATTTATGATATTTTTATATTTTTCTATATTATTTTATTGTTAACGAAAAATCGCTCACCTGCTCTGCTCGATTTTTCTTTCTGGGGCAGCCGGGTATTTAGTCCAGTCATTATTGACATTCGAAATCGAAAATTTAATAATAATTCCAAAAGTTTTCAAACTTCGGTCAAATGAATGGTACATTGAGACAACAATAAATCTCATTTTGCAACCTTGTCCGCAGTCCGGAACATTGTTAAAATTGCAATTTAATTAAGTTTAGTAGTTAACTGTGTTAGTAGAATGGGCGTGAGGCCTTGGTTCCCGTGTTTCCATCCCCAAGATTCGGCTTGCAGGTCATTGCCCATCCAATGTTGGACCTGGTGAAATGTGCGGAGTGAATGTTGTCGGGCTGCAGCTTTCGTTGGTGGAAGGGAGGCGAGGTTAAATTTGCTTTTAGTAATAGATCGACTGAAGCCATCGTACCGTAACTTGTTCAGAGAATCCTCTCTTTTACCTCCGTAAAGAGCAACTAAAACCTTTTCTCCAGCGGCATCGATAGAATCGGGATCAGAGTTTCTGTTAACGAATGTGTCTATCACAGCCTCCAAATTTTCAAATTTTTTCGACAATGTGGTAACTTTCAATTTTCCCTGGTTGAAAATGGCTGAAGTTGTATCACATCCGGTAAATGCGTGATAGAAAAGAATGTGTCGCGCTACAGTTGGATCTTTCAGGCTGTTTGCTGAATATACTAATTTCGGCGATTTTCCTTTTCCTGGCTTCATGAAGTAAACGTTTCTTTCCGTTTCCTTTGCGATTCCAGTAAGAATGATCAGCAAGTCGACGTCTTCTCCAACTATAATAATAGATTCGTGCAGCCCAGACAGTTCCAAAGCAGTCGTGACGATCAGGGTATCAGCATCACCCTCGTGTTGTTTGACGATGTATCCAGCGCCTTGAAATTTGCGCTTCAACACCTCTATCAGTCGAGATTTATTCTTATCATTTCTTAAGAATTTATCTTGAGCTACAGTGACTTGCATCGTTTCATCGAAGAGAGTCTCTGTTGCCACTGATTTTGTTGATCGACGCAGCCGCTCTGCTGTTTTTGTGCTTTTTCCAACTGCATCTTCTGAATAACCATCAAACACAATTGTGACTTCCCCTTTGTAGTGTTTCTTCACGTAATCTACGTATTGTTGGCAGATGAATGAAAAATACGCGCCTTTTCGCCAGACAACTTTGTGAAGTAGAAAGCCCCCATCTATGATGTAGCCGACATCGTCCGAGAACGTTGCTTTCTCAACTGGCGAAAAAATATCGTACATAGCCAATTTCTTCGATTTTCGCATACCAACCTCATCAAAGAGGGACAGTGGATATGGTGAGAGTTCGTATGCAAAATATTTTTTCAGGTCATCCTGCGATTGTTTCGCGAACGTGATGCGTTGATAAAGTAAAGTTGGATCAATGGCGAGTACGTCGTCTCCAATTTTGATAGATGATGATACGGCTGATAACGGGAGAACTCTTTTTTTTCGCGAAAAAGAAATTTTATCGAAGCTTTGTCCCACAATCGCGTCGATTCCATCAAGTCCAACTTTTTCAGCATCGAAGCAATTAATTTCGGGACCACCAACAATTCCAGTGCTCAAAGAAACAATGGCGTCCAGAACCGGAAACGGAGGATGGCTAGAAAACCACTTCTCGAGCTTAGCAACATCAGCGTTGTCTCTTTCCTGGCGCGATGGTCTCGAATCAACGTGCTGCTCCGAAGTTGAAGACATCACATCTACAAATTCTTCCATTGACTGGGAAACTTTTTGCATCACAGGCAAGCCCTTGGTCCATTTTTCTAAGACACTGTCGGTATATCCACGGCCTCCTGTTAGTCCACCTTTGGTCTTCATGCCCCTCATCAACGTCTGTTCGATCGTCATATCACTCCAGATCCCCGACCTATATTTCTCTGATCGCCTGATAGTGAAGAAGCCTGCACCAACGAATCGACGGTAGTCACGTGGGGAAATCGATCCTTGCAGTTGATGCATGTCCTGCAGATATAGTTGTGCTGATAAGGCGTAATTGAAATGACCAGTGGCATGAAAGAATGGCATCATTTTGGCAATCGTAGACAAGTGCAATTTCCAATTTCCAGTACGCTCAGCTTCTATAAAGTTCTTCACCAACGTTACCATACGGAAGTATAGTACCCACAGCTTAGCAGTCGGACCGTTCTTTTCCAGCTCCTTTAATTGAGCTTCGAATCGACGTGATATTGATTGAAAAAATTCGTTTTCAAGTTTTAATTCACCACTTCCATCACAACAGTCGGTTAGGACGTCCTCAATTTCCATTCGTTCTTCGTCACTGAACTCTACGAGTTCCAAGATGATCTGGCCTAAAGTCAAATGTGTCAGTAAATGTCCCCGGACAGCCCTCGAATACGCGTGACCAGCCAACATTTTTTCCACGGACAGAGGAGCGTAAATGGTTGATAAGAGTTCTTTTAATCCGCTCCCAGACATAACGTATCCAATGGCACCAAGGAACGACATCAACAAGTGGAACCCACCAAGCCGAACGACTACAGATTGAAGCCGAGGATCAGACGTGGAAGAAATTATATCACAAGCTTTTTGATAGAGAGGTTGGTCGAATGTTATAAAACAAGTAGTCTGTCGAACTTTCTTGCATTCTGCGGCCGCACAGAGCAACGTTGTGTAGATGGTATTGTAATCGCTCGGTGAAGCGTTGATAAATGACATAGTATTTATGTCAGACGTCGAAAACGTTCCTTTCGACGTAATCTGCTCCATAAATCCGTTCCACCCACATATGCCAGGTACATCGTTCAATTTCCCATACATCCACAACAAATCAGATGCTCTTGGAGAAATAGGATCGATGTTATTGACTTTCTGAACTGTCAATGTGTGAAGTTCTGATGGAGCCGTCTTTCTCTCGAATGTTTCAACAGGAATGTGCCCAAAATTACCCAGTACAGCTGCAGAGGGAACGTCTGTCACCCTGAATAGACCACGTGACCTTCGATTATCGGCCTTGGGAGTTACGCAGTTTATCATACCCATAGAGTGAAATGTACCCAGTCCATCGAGTGTGTTTACATTCACGTCCGCGTTGTCTGCCACAAATTGGATAAAGCCTTGTCCAGCCTGAGCCTCTGGGTGCAAAACTGCCGATAGCTGAAAAATTTCGGCTTCAGTGTACGAAGCACAGAATCCTAATGCGGATACCACGTTCACAAAATTTTTTGAGCCAAATCTTGAGTGAAGATAGGCTGCTAGACCTACTTGTAATGAAGATACGAAGGATTTCGGTCTCGCAGCTGCGATTATCGAGTGTGCAATAGACGTGCATTTCTTTAAATATTTATCTCTCGATTTACGTTTCGTTTTTAATATAATTTCTTTCAGGAACAATTGCAGCGTATCCGGAACATCTTTTTCGGCATCGTCGAGGAAGGTCTCGGGACTGGGATAGTTATCTGTATCATAAATCTGCGATCTGATATCTTCCGAGATTATTGCCGCTGCTGCGCGAACTATTCTCGAGCGTTCATCTCCTTCGTTCTGTTTTCTATTCTGGTACCAGGATTCGAGAAGTACCGTATGGTTCCGAAAACAAATTATTGGGGTCCGACCGACAAGACTTGTAATAACAATATCCTCTTTGTACTTCTCCTGAAGTTTTGCCTTGAGGGTTGAATCAGAGGGAGGATCGTCAACGAGACTACTCAATTCACGCAAAGAAAATTGGCACTGATCCTTATTTTCCTCGAGATATTCGAAAATACGGGCCATTGAAGAGGATACATGTGGCTCTGTTGGTCGGCCACTACTGGCTCCAGAAGGTCTCGTCGGTAAACAAAACGAGGAAAAACACCGTTGATGATATTGAGCTCCTACTACATGTAACTCAACCCCTTCGACTCGCTTCAGCACCTTAAAACAGAAAAAGACGATGTTCTTAGTTAAATTTCATACTTTATTATTGCGATCTTGATTTTTGAGTCATCGTTTTATTTAATCACTATTGTACAGTACTGTTTATTACTGTGTAGAAACAATAAAATGTATACTATACATTGAGCTAATACAAACGTCAAGCAAAACGAATTCTGAGAAGTGATTCATCCAAAACAGCCAAAATTACCGATTTTTGAAGACCATATATATGGTCAAATCCACCAAATAACGAACGCAAATCCTCAAAAAAATCGACACTTTTTTTATTGGTTCTTTCTACAACTTGGGCATGCAAAAAAAGATTCCTTGAGTTGGAGAGGTCTCACAATTAAATTAATATTTTTAATTGCTCTTATATGTCATTGTATTATGTATTATATGTCAATTTTCACCATTACAGAGGGGTGGGGGGATAAAAAAAAACATTTTTTTTGAAAAATTCAGCAAATTTTCGATCGATAAGTATTTATTAGTTTTTTTTCAAGCGTTTTTAAACATGTTACATAGGATTGAAAAATTTTGGGGTTAAATTTTGCAAGAGCAATTAAAAATATTAATTAAATTGCGAGACCTCTCCAACTCAAGGAATCTTTTTTTTCATACCCAAGTAGTACAAAGAACCAATAAAAAAAAGTCGATTTTTTTGAGGCCGGATTTGCGTTCGTTATTTGGTGGATTTGACCATATATATATATAGACTCAGGATGGCCTATATCAGAATCTTCCATGTTTCACGTGGGTCAGAAACTCGAACAAAGTCACAAATTGATTCTCCAATGATTTATTTCTCCTTAACTTCACAGATTAACAAAATATAACGCTAACACTCTTTAATTAGGCATAGATAACGATACTAAATTAAATCAACTTAGAAACTGTTAAAGATGGTGTCGGAAGTAAGCGATTCGTCGAGCGCGTGGTGCGTTGGCGGTTCTCGATTCCGAAGTTAACAAGATGGCCGCCCCGCTCCCACCGGTGTGACGTTCCGCTAGAATGGCAGCTGACAGACAGCTGACATATGTCATGCTGCCATTCTGTTCCGACGTCGTCGACAGCAAACGTCAAATGTCATGTGTCGCGCCGTCATATATATAAAAATTTTTTTGGAAAATTTTCATGACCACCATTAGAAACAGGACATCTCGAACTATAAAAATATGTGCCTTGTGAATTTTTCCCGACACGAATAGTATTAGTTGTAAGCCGCTGAAGAACGGTGTACCGGTGTGTGTATATTATATATATATATACATATAAGATTTTTTATTAGTAATTAATAATTTTCTATTGAAATTTTGCCCAACTCGGACGAAAAGTATATTACAAATGTGTAATATACTCTTTGTTTATATTTGAATGATTATAAATGTTTGATAATTACCTCCTCGCTCCAATGGTCATCGTGCTGATTGGCTGCGTTAATGATGCTTTCCTTCGTGCTAGCATTACGAATTTTAAAAACTCGATTTCGTTTTCCGACTGGTTTTTTGCTCTCGTTCGTCAAAAATTCCGGTGTTATTTCTTTAGCGCAAAATAAACACTTTTCCTCAAAACAGAACAATTGTTCTACCAACGGATTTTCTTGTGCAACTGGCCTTACTGATGCTCTTGGCCGTTTACGGGAAGCGTTGATGCTCTTTTCGTTTGTATATAATTTCGTGCATTTTTCGTGCACTGTTACAGCATTTAATCCAACTAGATCATCGCCTTTCCCATCACACCTTTTTTCACTACATCTAATTAGGGTAGCGATCCCTCTTTCTCTGACCGTACGCACATCTTCGCTCGTTACATCTTTGCCACAAATAAAACAGAAGCAGTAAAACTTTCCGCATTTTTTATGCACAGTTACAGTTTTTAAATCCAGGAGAGCAGCAGCTTTTCCATCACTTTTTTTTTCACTGCATTGAATGAGTAAGTTAATTCCTCTTTTATCTAGCTCTTCAACTTCTTCACTTAATAAATGTGTATAGCAAATGATACAATTGTTAACCGCTGCGTCCATCATGATTTTTTTCTAAATGAAGCAACGGAACACAAGACGCTTTGTAACCAGAAAATCCCAAAGAGAGCACAAGACGCTTTCCAACCGAAAAATCACAGCCTACTGACCGTTAGTACGTCCGCAGTGTGCCACGGCCACGTGGCCACGGTAGCCGCGTTACCATAGCAACGCAGGTAAACGACGTCGCGGCGGCTTCGTATAGCACAAAGTTTAGGCCCTACGGAAATAATATTTTGCGAGAATGTGATTGAAAAATATTTCCGTATTCCGGATATGGTTGCAAATTTAAATACTGACATTAATCCCAAAAGTAAACAGTCCCCTCGATTTGCAGAACTTTTGCAATTTTCTTGAAGGTGAAAAAATAAAAAAATTACATTTTTGCAAATTGCATAAAGTTACGGATCGCGTATGAGGTTGCAAATTTGTAAATGCATCAGAATAGATGTTTTCGAAGTTTGCAACCAAGTTTCAAAACTTTTGTAATTATTCCGAGATCACTTTACTCGAAAAAATGACCACGAATGAAAAAAAAAATATAAATAAACATGTTCCGGTCAACGTAAAAGGTTGCAAATTTATACAATCGTTCGGTATATTTTTCCGATATATCTGTCAAATTTGCAGAACTTTTGGAACGTTTCCCTTTAGTTTAATAAAGAAAAACATTAATTTTTAATAACAAAAAATGTTCCGTACACTTGAATTGGTTGCAAATTTGACACGTGATGTAAAATAATATATTTAACACCACTCCAACTTTGCAGAACTTTTGGAATTTTGGTCTCAAGAACTGAGCAAATTATCATTTATTGCATTTTTAACAATGTTCCAGACTGCGGAACAGGTTGCAAAATTGTATAGTCTGTTTTTATACCATTCCCGACCTTACATCAAAATTTGAAAACTTTTGGAATTATAATGAATTGATTGTCTTGACTGACTGGACTAATTGTAACAAGGCAGTGTTAAAGCCTTGTTTATTTTTTGACCTCTATTCCAAAATTACGTTCTATGCTACCTTTTTTTAATTTCAAATTCAAAATTACTTTTATATTTTAAAAAATGAGTTCTAATTCTGCAGCCGAGCTAGTAGAAGCTCCTCATTGTTATTTTTTGACTCTTCAAGTGTCAGTTACCAGTTTCCTAGAATTTTTCATTAATACAATTTAATTACTAGTCACAGTGTTTGTGTTCTTAATATTATATTAAAGCCCACTGTTGTAAATGTGTTAACTCGTCGTGTTATTATTTATTGAACTCCTCATCTACGGTCCTCCTACCCTACGACCTCCTCTACGTGTCACACCACCACTCCGGTCCCGCAACGAGACACGCCCTCCGTACCGTGACAGACCTGCGAGAGCATCGCGATTTTAGAGCGATTGTAGCGCTACTGAATCACCGCAAAAAGTCGTCGTGGGTGACCTACCTAAAGTGAAGTACAAATTCCAAATTCTTTGAGGAAAGTACAGCGCGTTGCCGACGAGCGCGTATCCGCTCACGCACTCTTAGAGAAGATTGCCGTAGCGTTCGCCGTAAGCTAGGATAGTAATGTGCTGACAGGGTGAATCTCCTGGCGTTTTGTAGAAAGTAATGACGGAGTGTTGCTGACAGTGACGAATCGTGGGAAATTCAACTTTAACACACTTGTATTAAAGTACACTAATACTACTAGGCAATGCATATTACTAGTGTACTTTATGCATATTACTAGTGTGCTTTATGCGAGTGTATTAAAGTTGAATTTCCCACGATTCGTCATTATCGGCAAAACTCCGTCATTATTTTCACCCGACATTGAATGCGTTATGAACATCGTTTTAAAAAAGATTCAGTAGTAAAGATTACTTACTTTAATACTTACTACATTTAGAACGGATGCAGAACAAATGCTTAAAGATGAGGGGCCTTACTTAATAAAACGTTCTAACCATATCTATCATACCGTAAATTACATAGATCTAGCTTATTCTTTCCCACTGCTAGGCAAGAGCTTCCCTCTCCTATTTCTACACTGATTAGCAAATTCTTAATTCGAATTCCCTATAGAAAATTTGAATAAAGAATTTGCTAATCAGTGTTTAATCTGATCATGTGGTGAGCGAGTCTTTATGAATAAGGCTGAACAGTGAATATAATCAGTTACTAAAGTTATCCGACCTGAGTAGGCCGTTCTCGAACAGCGCTATGTTCTTGCACCTCTGGCTGATCCTCCAGTTTGTCGGGGTTGTACCTGGTCAGGACCTGCGCATACTTCCTCGTGTCCTGAGTCTTCAGCCACGTGTCAGCCAGCCGTTTACCCTGGCTTAATGGCTTCTGGTCTTCGTAGTCAGTCGAGGTATTTGTAGAGAACACTAGGACAGTCATTTTGATAAGAAGCAGTGAGTGGCAAATGCATTGATTAGAAATGGAAGTTAGCCAGGTTGAAATGGGATTGGGCTGGTCACTACAACCGCACGTACAGTGACCGCTGGGCAAGGGTCTCCACGCAGTGGGTTTCTGAAGATGGAAGGTTCTATCGAGGCCGGTCTAGAAAGTGATGATGAGATGACTTGGACGCGTACTATGAAGGCTGGATCGAGACGGGGCGATAATTTCTGGAAGTACTTGGGCCTTAGCCCAGCAGTGAAACCGAAACAGATAAAAAAAAGTAATTTGCGCGGATTACTTAGCTCCACTTTTTCTACTGTACCTTGGCCTTGCATTTGTAGAACATGCATTTTAGGGAAATGTTCCACTTATGAGGATCATCTTTTAATGTCCCTCCTCTCTGTGAGAGGGTGTGGGCCGTAATCCACCAAGCGGGCCCAATGCGGGTTGGTGGATGTCACATCTCGTCGAATTTTTGGTTCTTAGGAGGATGTTTTTTAAATTGCCTAGGTTTGACCCCTACCTCGCCTAATGATAAGCGATTTCTCGTTCGACGATGGTGTATACAAAATGATAAAACTTTCGAGTATCAACTCGAAAATTTTATCACTTTCAGTAAGGTAAGCAAAGTAAATAGGGTTTAAGTAGTTTTTTAAATCACTGGAAGAAGTTGATGACATGAGATACTTACAATCCTCCGTGCCACTTCTTCTAAGGTTGGTAGGTATTTTGTCGTAGAACTGTCCGCGTCGCATGAATACTGTTACATCAGACCCTGAGTGGAAGAAAAAACGCACAAAACCTTAAAGTATTTGACTTTTATAAATTAAACAAAAATAGATTTTTCTGTTCTTACTACAGCAATTTAGGGGCGAAGTTGGTAGGGTCCAAGAAGCCTTAAAATTTTCATAATTCTGGTGTGAGAAAGGAATAGTGCTATTCATATAAGGGTTCCGATTTTTCATTGACCCTGAGAGCGGAGAGCGGTTGCGCACTACGTCCGATCCGAATCCGATCCGTATCCGTGAAAATATAGATCATGAAAACCGGGACCGGATTCGGATATTGCTTTTCGCACTACCTCCGATTGCAATCCGTGATTCAGACGTCATTTTACGCAGAGCCACAGCAGAGCATTCACGTCGTTGATCATGAATCCTTTCAATCGACGTCAACTTCTGGCAATGATATTGTACGTACGAAGACCTAGAAAGACCTAAAAATATTTGCCCTTAAAGTTAAAGTTAGTAACCCCTAAAATCACCACATTACGCTACGGACGTAGTGAGGTACGGGCAGGGCCGGACGCGAGAGGTCGCCACCACCGATCGCCTCCACGAGGACAAGTCTGACAGTTTGAGTATTTTTGCGGCCTACTCAAATGTCCTTACTTTGGTATTGTTCGTCGGTTCGTTGAGCTCCTCAAAGTCCTGAGTTGAGCTTCGCGATGACTGACAAATGCTTGCACTGTCTGGACAGGTCCACTCGAATTTGTGTGTTGCTTTCTTCAAAAAGCTCATCCCAGACATAAACGTACATGGTTCTCATATGATTTAACCAGTACACATTGTATGGATTTCAACAATTTAAAAGAGACTTTGACCTCTGAGTTTGTTTCGGTGTTTCTTCTCAGGGTAGTCAGCTAGGAAACACCGGCCTCATCTAGCTTAAACTGACAAAAAGACATTGACGTGTAAAAGTGTTCCTTGTAACCTATTTACTGAATAAACATCATTTATCATATATCAAGGCGGTGCTCCGCCCAAGTGGAACAGAACTCCACCGTATGCTTGATTATGTCCGGGCGATCCACACAATGGTGACACTCGGTGGTATCCTCCCGCTTAATCCAGAACAACCGTGTCCGATGAGGACCTGCGTCAGGAAGGTGAAGACGCCATGGCACCTCTCCAGCCACTTCTCAATGTGGGGACTTATCGCCGCAATCGTGGCGTGCCCAGCGCTGGGTTGAGGCAGTCACTCACTCCATGCCGCCATGAGATCCCGTCGGAGCTCTGTCCGCCATGCCGCGATTTCAGTGGATTTCACCTCCTCGCGCCACTCCCAAATGTGCGCGAGGACTTTTGCTTCCAGATTCCATCGCGGCAATCCGGCAAGGCTCGCCACCTAACCAAAGACCGTGCAGTATCCTTGGGTCAGCCAGATGGCCGTGACCATTTGGGACGCGTTCAGCGGCGGGCGGGTCGCCGCCTCAGGGAACGCGCATCGGTACCCCGTAATGGGCCATGGACCGCACGATCCCCGCGTAGAGCCTCCGGGAGGAGGCCTTTGGGTGAATCTAGTAAGGGAGATTGGGCAGGAGCCGTTGAAGGCAGCCCCGACCTGCTCTAGTCAAGTCCCAGGGACTTCATCGTTGACCCGACGCCGATGTGAACCCTTCCTGCTGTTATTTGGAAACCCGACAGTGGCGCGTTCCGAGGACCATGAAAACACATGGCCTCGGACTTATGCTGGGCCACCTCGAGTTACAACTACTGGATCCGGCGCGTCGCTAGCTCAGCCGCCACCATGTGTGATCCTCCCTCCCCCCTTGCGCCAGGACCAGCGTGTCGTCAGCTTAGCATACCATGCTGACGCACCCAGTCGTACCCGATGTCCCACAGAAGCAGCCCCAGAACCGACCCCTGTGGGATACCACATGACATCTCTCACCGGCTCCTCGGCTCACTCCCCCCGTTGCTGGGGTAGATGACGGCCCTATCTATTAGATAAGCGTCAACCACGTGACAGAGGTAGATCGGCAACTGGTGATACCGGAGTGCCTCCCTGATGCAACTCCAGGATAAGGTATTGAAGGTATTTGCGATGTCGATAGACACGGCCAAGACGACCGCACCTCTTGCCACTGCATCCCCCGTCATGAGGGCTTGCACGCGCATGATGGTGTCTAGCGTCAAGCGCCCCCTGCGGCAACCAAACAGCCTCTCCGCTAGATCCGGCCCCAGCCACGTTGGGCAGGTGAGCGGACGGAGAGTCCGCAGGCCGCCCCGCCTAATAATAAGGATCACTTTACCCGTCTTCCAACGAAGTGAGAACTGGTACCTCTCCAAGTATGCGCTTAGGAACCTACTTAGTCCAGCTTTCAAGGCCAAAAAAAAAAGGCCAAGACCCAGGCTTTTTCAGGTACCTAAGCCGTCGGATTTTGGCGCGGTATTTTTGTCAGCCTATTGTACCGCCACTCTCAGGGTGTTTTACATGTTTGAACAATAAACTGCCACATGAATTTCCAAATTTCCACATTTGTCTTAAGTGTCCTTGAATTTCGAACCGGTAAGCCAATATCCTGGGGTGGGCACGGCTATATACGCCAATGGTTTTACGGTTTCAAAATATGTCACTATACATATTTTAAAAAGGCGAATGGATACACTCTAAAACTTCAATCAGCGCCATCTATTGATACAAGAAATATAAATGCCTAAGGATTCCATACTTAAACTTCAATAAGGAATCGATGCTTAGTACGCCATCTATTGAAATTTATTTGAACTAAATTTTCTTTGTTCGAGGTAAGACCCCGTGGTTTGGTAAAGCAAATAATACGTTTCCAATATTATTTGATAATCTAACTTACGGACTAAAAGAATTATTATTTTTATACCCAGGAAACATCCATATTGCACTAGTTGTTGTTATGTCGCTAGGTCAACAATTAATAATTTGAGGGTCCTAGGACCTGTACATAGAGATAACAATAAATAATAATAAAAATAAAAATGTTTATTTTCTTCTACAAATAACACTTAAAACTAAAACTGAAAAATAGAAAAATGTAATAATTATGTAGGACAATGTTCATTTTTGGAAGACTGGTGATTAAAGTAAGCCGTGAATTGTATTTCAGGATACCAGGGACTACCCTCCCCCCCCTTTGCCTATAGGCAAAAATATCATCAAAATATTATTTAAAACAAAAAAATTTACCGACGAAAAAGAACTAAAAAGTAAAAAATAATTAAACCTTTTAAGTCTTGAGTATTGAGCTTATTTACCTACATAAAATATCAAATTTTATATCAACTAATTTTGAGTCGGCACCAATTAATAAAATGATTAAGTTGGGAACCCTGTCCGACGAGTCATGTCTCTTCCCGGCCACACACCTCCCTTCCCCCGCCCCTCTCCCCCTCTGCTCGTATGCAGCTCGGATTCGGTTCGGAGTAGTGCGCAACTTTTCACACAATAATACGTAAAAAATGTACGTACACGTACTCGTGTACGTGTACGTTAATGTGTATTGTGTGGTCCGTCAATAATCTTGTCCGTAGTGGAGATTCTCGGATGACGGAGAGAAATCGGATGACAGAAATCGGATGTAGTGCGTAAGCTACAATACAAATTGTTCTACGACCACGCCGGACCATATTTTCACGGATTTTGTTCGGATTCGGATCGGATGTAGTGCGCAACCGCTCTGAAACAGCTTTAATTAACCGTTTTTACTTACTTAGTATACATTGGGCGAAACATTTAGGTGTTGCCCAATGCAACACCTAAATGTTTCGCCCAATGTATACTTATATATAATTATATGTATTATATAAATAATATAATACATCATTGGTTATGCGTAAGCAAACACACACGGTTGGATTTACAACGTTTGGCAAATATATTAATTTGGGCTTTAATTGTTAGTGAAACGTGTATTAGATACCTACAAACGGGGTGAATAGGAACGAAGTGGTGAATAGAAACAAAAATTTGATTAGGATTTTCACTTTGAAAACTTATTATTGGTTTCTAGCAAAGCATCGATTTAGTTTAAACCCAAACGCTGGGTTAAGCTCGCCTTTGTAATTAACTGTCCCATTGTGTTTTTCTGTAAATGTTTTATGTGTACAATAAAGAATAATAGTTTTTACAACAATTCATGAATAAATCGGAGTACTTAAAAGCTATAAACAGTTTCTAAAGAATGTGAAAAACCCCTTCAAAGTTTTGTTTCTATTCACCCCTGCGTTTCTATTCACCCCGTTTGACGGTAGTATTAAAGGAAAAAGAACATACGTGTGAACGTGATAAACTCAGCCAAGGAGTAGTTGTACCCATACGCGATGCCTGCTATGGTCGCGATGACCAGGCCAAAGATCACGGCGCAGCAGAGGATGCACGCTAACCCGAAGGTGATTAATCTGTACACAACAATAAAAGGGTACATTCCTAAAAAAATCAATATGTTCCATCGGTAAGATTACCAAAAATATTAGACACATTTTTTCTTTTGTCTTTTAAATAAAAAACTTTTCCAAAAACAGTGCAAAATAACTTTAATTTCGGAAGTTGGTGTTTCTGGTTTGGTCTCTTCGTTTTTTGACACCGACTAGTACTTTAGTTGCGGTTCAGTAGTAGGTAAACTGTGTTAACAATTCATAGACATACGATCGTAGCAATCGCGGTTGATTTGCTGTCAATTTTTGAAGAGTTCCGTTGTCTGTCTCCGAAACCCATCATCAGATCTACATGAAATTTAAATCGGACCATTTCGGAACAAAACTCTCCCGAACAAAAAAAAAATTGCAAATCCGTCAATACATGACGGAGTTATGCTCGAAAATACATAAAAAAAAGCATCCGAACGGATAACCTCCTTCTTATTGAAGTCGGTTAATAAAAAAATAAGACGATACAGTGCGTTGAAATTCGCGTGACGACACTTTTAGGTAAAACAATTACAAATTTTTACCTAGATTTGCCGTCACAAGCCCCCACTTCAAGAGTGGGGGCTTTTGATGCGATTTATCTTTTTCAATTTTTATTGATTTGATGATTTTTTTGATAATTTAATTATACCAAATGGAATTAATATTTTTTATGCAGGAAATACCTCTATTGTCATACAACAAAATATGGTTAAAATGCATAATTAAGTCGAAAATAGCAAAATATCTTCAGCTGTCGTCTGATATCTGCCGTAAAACTGCTCAGAACTGAAAAATACCATGAAGAAAGCTTGCATTAGAAATGCAAGAATCCTAAAAAGTTTAGTACCGATAGTAATGTTGTCAATGATGAAGAAAAAAAAGCATAATTACTATTGTAAAGGCATAGAGGTATAATTCCAGCCTATGTGAGAAGTCCCGCAACCTTCATATACGGCTTGGTATCTCCAAAAGTAATTATGGTTTTGAGACCTCATCATAAAAATCAGTAAATTTTGGTATAACTAATTTCAGTTCTGTAGTATTCGCCAAAAGATCGCGACTATAGGATGGCGAATCCCACACGACAGTGTCGTGCGCTTTTGAGGGAATTTCCGAATTATACAAAGAGCTGAGCTAGTGCTTGTGGGGGAATCCCCGAAAAAGACAGGTGATTTTTTTTTTTGTAATGTTTGTATTTTGTTCTAGAAGTTGTCACCGGGTGTCATCCCAAAAAGGGTGACACCCAGTGCGGCCGGCCCCGCCGCGTCCCCCTAGCTACGCCACTGTGGACCAGAGTCCATATAACAGTGTCCGGTCTCCTTAGTTAATGATTTAAAACAGGCGTTTAAATCATTGTAGGAAGAAGCATTCAACACAGTTGCTAATTTCTTTGAAATAAATAAAATTATAATTAGATATTCGCCTTGTGACATTAAGTCCGTAGGTATAATTATGTATGTTATGGCAGGATCGCGGGAGTGATCGAGTCACCTTGCCCTGGCACAGGCAACTGAAGGAACACCGGTGGGTTTTAGTCACTAAGAGTCTGACACGCACTTCCCCTTCACCCAGAGCGGGAGAAGTTATTTGATGATTTCCCACCCTATAAAAATAAAGTATACATATATGTTTTTATGTACTTGAAGTTTAATGCAAGTGGGCAAAGTTTTCCATTGCAGCAGTCCGTATTGCCGAGGTGTTATGGAGCCAAGAGTGCAATGGCGATTTCCCACTTTGTAAGGTGTCACTCACTGAAAACGTCCCCCGCTAATGCCCCGGCCACGGCCTCCTGATGTCGTCCTAAAATCAAATGTCCGCTACAATCACCGGCCTCAGAGAAAATGACTCTGTTCACGTCATTAATAAAAAAAAATAAAAAAAAATAAAAAAGCCTTATATTTCTTGCCAATTACATGCATACAGAATTGAAAGAGTAAAAAACATTTATAATTAAATATTGAGAAATTAAAATAAATTTAGATTGAATTATTTTGTTAATTAGAAATAGCAAAATAATTTGAAAATTTGTAATTTAAAATAAATTATATAAATCAATAATAATAATAAATTAATATAATAGATTGTAAATATTATTCATTACACTTTCATTCGATTATGTCATTAATTAAAAACATTTTATATGTGCAAGAACCCCTCTTAGGTGAAGGCCTCCTCCAGAGATTGCCATGCGTCCCTATTGCTTGCTACCCTTGCCCAGTCCTTGCCAGCTATGTGTGTAATATCATCTACCCATCGTGTTTGCGGTCTACCTCTCTTTCTGTAGCCTGCTGGTCCTGGCCACACCGTGGTTCGTATGGTCCATCGGTCGTCAGTCATTCTGGCTACGTGACCTGCCCATCTCCATTTTAGTTTCTGTGAGTAACTAAGGGCATCAATAATATCAGTCTTTTTACGGATTATACTATGAGGTATTTTCTGCAATTTGCTTATCTTCATCATGCTCCTCTCCATACTTCTTTGACTTGTCTTTATTTTGTTTTTCACTTTATGCGAAAATTTCCACGTTTGACATGCATATGTCAATGAGGGCAAGAGGCATGAGTTCATTATTTTTCTCTTTAGTTTTAAATGAAAATTACCTTTCAGCACTTCCTTATAACTCCAAAACTTGTTCCAGGTCTTTTGGACTCTTCTGTCTACTTCTTGTTGGTTGTTTAATGCGCTGAATGAAATTTGTTTTCCTAAATATATATAGTTACTCACATACTCTAGTTGGACATCTTCAAGTTTTATGGTTTCGGGTCTATTGTTTGTCATTGTTTTTGTTTTACTTAAATTTATTTCCAAGCCGACTTTCTTGCTAGCTCTATGCAAGGTGGATATCATATATTGTAGGTCATTATGGTTATCACTTAAAAGTACAATATCATCGGCAAACCTTAGATGTGAAAGATAATTTCCTTTGATATTAATGCCCAAATTGCTCCAGTCTAGATTGCTTATGACCGACTCTAGCACTGCTATGAAAAGTCGTGGTGAGAGGGGGTCACCCTGCCTGACCCCTCTTTCTAACTTTATTGGTGGTCCTACTTTGTCCAATTGTATTCTACTTTGGCTCTTCTCATAAAGATCTTTCAGGATGTTTATATATCTTTGGTTAACATTTTGAGTGAGTAGAGTTTGCCAGATTGCTGAGTGTGATATTGTATCGAACGCTTTTTGATAATCGATGAAAGCTATGTAGAGCGGTCTCTGGAATTCTTGATACTTCTCAATAACCTGTTCCAACGTGTGTATATGGTCTGTAGTGCTGTAACCTTTTCTAAAGCCTGCTTGTTCTATGGGTTGTTTATTGTCCAGTATTTGGCCTATTCTCTTTTCTATGATTGAAGAGAATAGTTTGTATATAGTTGGTAACAGGCTTATAGGTCGGTAGTTAGAAATATCTTTTGAATTTCCTTTTTTATATAATAGTATTATGTTTGCTTCCGACCATTGCTTGGGGGTGGAACAATTTTCAATAATCATATTAAAAAGTTTAGTTAGTGGTTTTGCCAGTAGAGGGTGACCTATTTTTATGACTTCATTTGTTATTTTGTCTGGGCCCGGGCTCTTTTCTATTTTCATCTTCTTTATCTGTTCGATTATTTCAATTTCTTCTATAGGATTTATCTCACCAGTGTAGTCCGTTTGGGGAGCAACCACGTGAAACGATTGAGTCTGCGTAGAGCAGCTGTATAGGTTTTTGTAGTATTTCGTTGCAATTTTTAAAATTTCCTCTCTGTTATTGTGTATCTTTTCTTCTCCTTGTAATCCTTCTATCCAGTGTTTGTGTGTCTTTAATTCTTTAAATGCTCGTTTCAAGCTTCCAGTTGTGTTCACGTCATTAAGCCACCATAAGTATTGATTGTTTTATTAGCAGACGGGACGAAGTTTCTACTCATACACTTGTCTAGCTCGTTTTTGGTCTACGACTCTACTGCTCGGTTAAACAAAGTTTTTGCACTGCAAAACAGTCAAAAATAGGACACCATAAATATTGAGGTGTCAACTATTCATGTTAGCGACATCAGGCATACATAGTTTGAGCTTGTATGAGATGTTTTATTACAGCAACAAAACGCACAATATCACAAAAAGCATACGCGAAAGTTTTAAATGAAATTGTCAGGTACTCGTAAATGTCTTGAAAATCATTATTCGTCGCACGACGAAACCCGTTCCACGAACGGAGGGTAAGTAGCTAAAGTTATGTTCCCAATCCGTCAAAGTGCTACAAGACTATTCATTTAAATCCCAAGGGTAGTCGGGTGGTTATAAATTTTCATAGGTTTTAGTATTCTAGACTCGCTGGGGTCGGGCCAGATTTGTGTCGGTTTCAATTTGAGTTTTCCCCGTCTTATCGTGCGATTTGTAATAAGTATGGTGTATGTTTGGCTCTTTGAGATGTAGAGATCTGTATCTGGAAGTTAAATTGGCACATCGAGTTCAGAAAGTACAATACAAAGCTTATTTGAACTTATAATTATAAATCAATAAGAAATTTTCATAGTTCAAAGTGCCCCTTTTAATAAAACGGCAACTTCATAGGTAAAGACCCATTAAATGTCGTACTCTTCTATACTTGCGTGTCGCAAGCTAACCGTTCCGACTGCTTTACCATCAATTATGATTTTGTTGTAAAGATATTCTACATTCATGACTGACTGACACAGCTTCACGAGAATAGTTTTAGTCCCAGTTAAAAGATTATTCAGTAATTCGTAAAAGCTCTTTTGGTGCACTCCGAAAATCATATAAGTCAGAGGGAATTAGGTGAAGATAAGAGGTGACGTAGACTGGACGTGAACATGATATGGTCAAAGAAACAAGTGGGGAAGACACGTCGTCGTGTGGACGAGGCAAAATGCGCCGGGTACTCTAATGTACGAGTAATCCCCAAGGACCACTCTGAATTATAAAAGAGCTGTGCAACAAGGCAACATTTTTAAAAGGGCATTTTGTGGACAAGATACTACTATAAAATATTCCTAGATACTAATGGTCCCCGATCCAATTACCTCCTAATTAGCTCTTTATTACAATGTGTAACTGAAAAACTGGTTTGCAAATTGTACGCAAAATAACCAAAGACAGATTAAGTCTATCCCAAGTGTTTTGTTTCTCAAAGCAACTTTACAGAAAATTGTTTCATTACAACATTTATAACCATCAAAGTTAATAAGGAAAAACAAAGTTTCACTGCTTAACAGTTCCTCTGCGGTATTCTAGGTACAAATTACTGAAACTTTTACATTCATTTAGAAGAACTTAAATTGAAAGCAACGCTGGAAGTTAGGAGACAACATTATTTGCACTGCGTTAAGGAATCTTTAGCTAAGAGGAAAAATACTCCTTAGAAAACCCGTTCCTTTAGAATTGAGATTGTTTTTTTAACCACTGCAGCGGTTGAGGAAAAGCCCTCTGAAAAATAGGTACTTCTTTATGCTGTAGCAAGGAATTGAATTGTACAATGAGCATTTTCATAATAGTTAGTAAACAAATAAATATACCTGGTAACTTAATTATTTTATTTGAAAGGCTATGTGTGTATGGAGGTACAATATGTTTATATGTAGCGTCTAGGCTACTTAAGACATTTTGATAATGAAATGAGGTGTCAATGGATTCGTTAATATTCCTTCGGGTGACATAGGCTACGTTTTGTAAGACACAATTAAATATGACGATGTAACATTCAAAACAGTCGAAGTTTCTGTTATTAGTGTTTTTTTTTCCGAGTGGGATATTAAATGAAAAATAATAAAATGTTATGTTCGGAAAAATACAATAATAAATATATAAAAAGAGTAAAAATACAACAGTACAATATTAATATACCAAGAAACAAAAAAAAAAAAACTATATTTTTAGCATTATGAATATTATAGGTACTCAACTAGAGCTACTCGTATATGTCGACAGTTCGGAATAACAATCACGGTTTTTTCCATACTCGGGTTACTTAAATTTTTTAAAATTTATGTTACTTCAACTTCATACAAATTGGTACTTCGCTGATCCTATTACAATCAAAATACGGACCTACCTACAGATAAATATTTTTCGCAGTAATCTGTCATTACCCCAATTTGTAAATATAAAACCACTCAAATGAAAAACAATCAGCTTTTACCCGGATTACCTGCGAGTTCTGCGACACACATACACTCTGCCCTTTATGACGTAGGCAGACAATAAATATTCATTTAAAGTATTCAGTAGGTATCACACAATTCCATCAAGTTAATAATTTACTTGCTAACAGCTGTCGTACGGATCTTGGTAGCACGCAATTTGACTTAGCCCGCGCGGTTAAATTTACTGATTAATTTCATACGTCTGGTTTACCCCACAATTACGTAAACGGTTTATTTTATTTACGTTTGCTTTTCACGGCTATGTTTAGACGCCGAAATCGTAGTAGGTGGAGTTACATAAGTGATATTTTTTGCTTGGGAGTTTGTTTGCACCACTTCTTCGTCTCAGTTAAAACACTAGGAAGTGATGACGAGCGGACGTTTTTGGGGCACTGTCTTTATGTACAGCTTAGACATTCAAAAAGTGCTGGCTCTCGGCATAATTTTAATAAATGACTTGATTTTAATTTTTTATGGCACTTTCATCGCTCTTAGGTCAATAAAATCCAGGTTCTACACGCGATGGTAAGTGTCGTCTGCCCATCTTGCTGCCGCACTCTGGGGCCTGTCTATACAAGGGCATGCAATGCATACAATGTATCTCAACCTGCCTAATCTTTTCTCAACTATCTTTGGGTCGGCTTCCAGTCTAACCAGATGTAGCTGAATACCAGTATTTTACATGGAGCGACTGCCTATCTGAACTTCACAACCCAGTTTCTGGGTAATACGATACTCCTTGGTAAGATTGGTTGTCAAACTTTCGGGCTTCTGATGACCCGTAACGACTGTCAAAGGTCCACGATTGACAGCCGAGACCAATGGCTTAACGTGCGTTCCGAGGCACGGAGGAGTCTTGGTATGTAAAGATGGTCACCCATCCAGCATCCATAGACCAACCCCGGCAAGCGTAGTTTAACCTGATGATTCATACAATGTATAATGTATAATTTGCAGATATATTTACTGAAGAAATTATTAATCTATAACACAATTGTAATATTAAATTATTAGACAGAAGTAAATATGTTGGGACATGTGATGTAACTTTTCGTTTTAAACCTGTATCCAGCAGTACGGTGTGCAAAGTTATCGATCAGCTGAGCATTGATAAGGCATTGATTGTCTAAGTAAGAGTAATAGATTTAAAAATAATCAAGAATAAAATCTCACCAGTCTAGTCACACTTTGTCAACCTGTGTTTATCGAAAGGAGAATGTCCAAGCTCATTAAAAAAGCGTTAATAAGGCCTTCAAACAGGGAGCGCACTCGGATTTCGCTAACTATTACCGGCCTATCGCGATCCGGTCAGTAGTAAAAATAGTAGTCGGTCAGGTTAGTGAATTCCTGGAACATAATAATATACTGGCAGATACGGAGCACAGATTAAGGCGTGGCCGTAGTACCATGTCAGCGTTGTCACAGTTTTCCGAAGACATGAATACCTAATCAGGGTCATCAGGTGATGATCTTGATCCAGACTGGTACTGTTAATCAACTACAAAAAGGCTTACAAAACTTTGGACCACAAGGTGCTATTGCAAGCCATGGACGAGTGTAGAATGAGGAGCCTCACTAGCAGGTGATTCCGGAACTACCTGAGTGGTAGAACCTTACAGACCTGTATAACCAGTGTGGTGGGTATAGATGCTGCGGTTGACCTGGGCGTACCGACTGGTTTCGCGTATGGACCAGTTGGCTATGTTATGCATGTTAATATTATAGCTTCAGTAATGTGGTGGGAAAGTGTCGTGTGTATATGTATGCAGACGACATTTGTGTCTTATGTACTCCTCTAAAGATATACAGGAGATCAGGGCTGTTTTGCAGGCTGACTTTCATAATATTACACGGTGGGCATTCGATGACGGTATCATTCTTTTTTTTTTTGTTGCCGGGGTTGAAAATCCTCATGGATGTCCTTCGCCTGGGGCGGGCGAAGGGGTCTGTCAGCCTCTTACTGACTAAAAACCACCCCGGTGTGGTGTTCCCTCATATACTTGAGTCGGGGGCTGTGGGTGCGAATGAGACTTCCGCTGCCCCGGACTAGTACCGGCCCGCTGTCTGCGAGACTCGTCCCTTGGTGGGGAGTGAGGTGTTAAGTTCCCTTCACGTCTAAGAAAGACGCGCGTGAAACACTCGCAATCCTCCTGGTCCTGATTGATGGGCCGACGGACGTCCCCGAATCCGTCGACCCTAGACCCTTTTTAGGGGGGCTGGAAGAGGGCGTTATCTGCCCTTCTCCGACGCCCGGTGCGCCTGGTTCGGGACGGGAGTGAACTAGTCATTTCCCTGTCCCTTTCCGCAGTCTTTTTCTGCGAGATCATCCCAGGACTCTGCACCCCAGGACCATGGAATGAACCACGGCCGGCAGCGATAGGTCACCTCCGACTTCCGAAATGAGGGAACGACGCGGCTCCTCTCATGCGACACAGTCTACCAGCGTATGCCACGCTGTGTCCTCCGGACAGTGAATATAGCGTCATACTTAATCTAATTAAGACGAAGGTGATGCATGTGCACTCGCCGCACAACCACGTGGCAAAGAATGCCTGTAGTGGTACGTTAGGAATGCCAACTGTATTTGTCAGAGCCTTGAGTATGTCGATAAATTTAGGTATCTGGGTTTGTAGGTGGATCACAACATGAACTGGAAGACACAGGTTGACGCAGTGTGTACAAAGCTTGGGTCAGTGTTGAGCAAGTTTTATTTCCTAAAGGCGCCGTTGTGTAGAAAAACGGTGAGTGTTATTTATTTTGCCCTTGCCGAGTCCTTGCTCAATTATGAATTAGAAACGTATGGGCGCACCTTTAAAACCTATCTATATAGCATTTAAGATCGCTGGAAATTAATTTAATGAAATATCTGGTTAATCGTAAGGTTAAACTTGAGTGTAAAATAATTATGAAAAGCTTTTTGTTGCATGTAGGGTGCTTCTGGTACATGAGGTCAGATACTTGGTGGTTCTCGAGCAATTCTATAACGACCAATATAAGGTACATGTGCAAAATACGTACAATACTCGCCGGTCGATTTTGTTCACAGCTCACCGTAAAAACTAAGGTGGAGTGAGCGTGAAGTGAAGTGCCATTCCACCTTGATTGTATGGATTGACAGCCCACTTCACGTACACTTTACCTAGGTTTTAACGATGAGATTTTACAGAATAGCACTACTAAGCGTGAGGGAACCGAGCACCGGTAAAAAAATAGGATAGACAGCTAACAAAGTATTTCACCCCTACAATTTTCAATGACCTGGATTGGCTACGAAAAGAAAATGTGAATACGACTCAGAGAACATTAAATAATAAATAGAAAAATGTACTGCTCAAGGAAATAGCCGCTAGCTGTAATGATAAATCTTAAAATTAATTATGCTTAGACGAACTTGTTGTGCAATAACTGTTGTCGAGCTTTGTTCACAAGACAATCATATCTTTTATTTTATTTATTAAATGTATGTACCTACTAAGCTGGGATGATAGGAACGTAATTAGTAACCTTGAGATCAAAGTTTTATATATAGAATTAATACGAGCGCTAATCCCGCCGACAAACTGTTACGCAGTTTGGTGAGAAAGGCAAAAGTGTTTGGTCCAAAAAATAAACGATTTTTTTATAATTCATTTTTCAAAAAATGGGTAGGTATCTATTCAAAAAATGTATTAGCGTAATCTTCATTAGGTATCACATCACGTGTATCAATATTGAGCAGCTAACTACTATAGCTTGTCCGTTGTTCAGTGAATAAGCTCAAACTTGGCTATTTACTCAAAAATATTAGTTGGCCCCAGTGTGCGCCAACAAACGACTATTGATACACTTATCAATATTTGTCTATGCAGCGTATCTATTGATTGTGATAGGCCTTTTATGAATGGTTGTAGAATGCTCAGGGTGCTGCACAAGGGGATATTGGCAGCGCAGTCTAGCGTCATTGAGCGTCATGCGTCGCTGGCGATGCATAGGCTAGTTAGCTGCACGGATATTGCAGCCTTTGACGCTACTGTTCGATCATCTCCGCCGGCTTATAAAAGCCTATTCAAACAACGTACATACATGCCACTACTATGATCAGCCATTATTCGAAAGACAGATTAATCTACTGAGCCCTGGAGCTCAAAAAGGGCTTTAGATGAATCATAATATTTCTTGGGCACAATTCTTATAGCTTCAATGTAAACACTAAATCATCATTCGCCTGCCCTTATCCCAATTTATTTGAGGTCGGCGCAACATGTCTTTTTCTTCCATACTCCTCTATTAGTCGTCAATGTAAACACTAAATGTGATTCCGATATTAATTTAATTAATTCAGCTAAAATGCGTAACCATTTTACGAATCACAAGGATGCATTGGGATTATAATTCATCTAAAACAGCCTTTTTGGACCTCCTGGCCAGAGCTTGACTTCCTACTTTTTATCGCAGGAGCTGGATATAGCATTTTAAACAACCAGTAACAATACCATTTCCATCAAAGTAATATTATTAAGCATATTTTTTTTCCGGTAGGTACAGTTAATCCTCGGAAAAGTCAAATACTCTTATTTTCATTTGCCATTTATTCCGTTACCTTTTAAAATGCGAAGCAGATTATTCCGGGCTTTATCTTTTCCATTCCGTTTGTGCTTGATCCCTAGGAAGTTTTTTATCAGTGTTTTTCCTAATGGCAATTTAATACTTTAGGTCATTTTAAGAAAGGTCAAATCGTAAGAAATTATGACGAGACTACTGATGGTCACAATAACATTTGTTTTCGTTAATCACTTTATTCTTACAATAATTGGCGTGGTTATTCATCGAATAACTTCTCAGCGGAGCGGAAGGGCGTGTCAGACTCTTACTGACTAAATCCCAACCATGTTCTTTTAGCTGCCTGTGCCAGGAACGCGGTGAATTTCAAATTTACCCGCAACCCTGGCAGGCATCGGTCCTAGCGGGCACCGTCAATTAGTGCTGGCATCTCTTTGAGGCGCGCGTAAAACACAACGCGCCGTCAACTCGGTTCTGATCCTTACCGGACGGCTAGCTGCCCATTCCCGGCCACCATAGGCGCGCCTCCTCCTTCGTGACCATTACTGCTTCGCAGAAGGAGGTGACAGCTACCCATACCCTCTCGCTCCGTACCATGGCCTGGACCAGGGCCGGACGCGAGAGGCCACCGCCGATCGCCTCCACGAAGACACGGTGGTGCTCCGCCCAAGCGGGGCAGACCTCCAACGTATCCTCCGGGCAATCTACACAATGGTGACACCTGGGTGTATCCTTCCGCCGAATTCAAAACAGGTACCTCCCGTCCCACAGAAGCGGCCCCAGAACTGATCCCTGTGGGACACCGCATGACATCGATGTCTCGTCGGGTCCACTCTCCCCGGTGACCAGAGTAAATGACGGCCCCCAAAAACGACGTTTTGGAGTTTATTGTTTTGTATTTACTTTTTATAAATGTAAAGAGACGGTGAGTCGGTTTTGGCATACGTTTGTAGTTTAACATGAGGCGGCGGCGGGTATAGTAAATTTATGCTGTGCTCTCTCCCACATGATTTCTTATGGAGAAGCTCTTTTACATTTAAGAAAAAAACAAAGCTCTGGGAAGGATAGCATACTGTAAACTTCTTTTGGTAAAGAAGAACTACTTGGTAGTAGTAAAACGGGGGGCTTTTGATTTTAGGGGGGGAATTTGCCCCCCCCCCCTGCCCTCCATTTCGGCAGAACCTGATATTGTTAGTCTATAAATAATGAATTACAAAAACTACTATTAAAACCTACAAAGAAATTTATTACTAGGTAACGCATTCATTAGAATTTGACAGATTGTTAAACCTTCGAGTTGCAAAAATAAACACAACATATATACCCTTAACTTAAAAAAAAATGCTCTTAAACTTGAAAAATTGTCAAACTTTTTTCGAAGTTAATGTCTTATGTGCGGACGTGCCGAAAGTCATTAGACTTTCGCCAACTTCCCCTTGGGATTGAGACAACGGGCTCGTGAAATATGTAAAAACGGTCCTTTAAGGTCCGTCCCTATTTTGGCCTGGGACCCCAAGGGACTCAGTAATTATACTAATTTTAAGACCGCTAACTACCTGAAAAGGACTTTTGGGGCTTATTTGTCTTACCGAGATTTTTGCTACTTTGTTTTGTAGCTTTTTGCCAGTTCAAGTTCTTTTGGTAACTGGTTTTGTTTGTTCATATAAACGCTTTAAAATTACACGGTGGTTTTAGATACTACATCTGACCATGGTAATGAACAACACTGTCTTCAAGGAAGGCATTGTAAATTCCCCATAAAATAATTGAACTTTCCCTACAAAATCTGTAGGGAAAGTTCAATTATTTTTTCACCAAGCTAATTCAAATTAGTGGTCCAAAATTGTTTTTCAGATTTGTCAATGACTGTCTTGAAGAAAGTTGTTAATTTCCAAGGGCAGAAGCAGTATTTTTGACCACGCATTCCCGAAATCTCACGAACCAGAAACGCGTCACGTTTCAGCATCTGTCAGTCCCCGTTGACAGGCGGCCATCGTGTAACTACAGACTTTGTCAGGTTGCGGGTGTATGAACCTTGTCTAAAGACTAGATAATCTGTAGGTCCAATTTTCACACACTCTTCGCAGTAAATCAGGCTGAATTTCGGCAGTAATGCATCGAATGTTGGCGTTCAAGTGCTCAATGGTTTCTGGTTTATTGTCGTAGACATGTGACTTTACAAGATTTTTTCCCCAAAGAAGATAATCTAATGGCGTTAAATCTTACGAACGAGGAGGCCACGTAAAAGGTCCATTTCTTAAAATAATCGGTAGTATAAAGCTTCTTAAAGTAAATTAATTGTAGCGCATGCTGGGTACCACGTGGCGCTGTCCTGCTGAAATCACATGTCACCAACATTAATGCTTTCCAATCGATGCACGAAAAAGTTAGAACTCATGTCTCGGACATTCGCCTAGTCAGTACGCGTTAGTCGCGGTGACCATTTGCCCGAAATCATAAGTAAACATAAATGCCAACATATCCCTCAAATAAAACTAATTTAATTGATATTAAAAACATTTACCTGTGTTTTATTTAAATTTCAATTTTTATACCTCTAAAAAATCACCCTTTATAACGAAAACATTTGCTTCCATACCTAAGATGAAAGAAAGAAGTCAAATTTATTTAGGCAGTTGAATTTAAACTGTAATGCTGTTGAATCGAATGAATAGTGAAGCAATTCTTTATATCTATCTAATCAACCTGTTATGTCCCAATGCTGGGCAAAGCCCAAAGGGGCCTCTTTTCTACACGTGAGGCGGTTAGATATACTACTACTACTAATAAATGTCGTTTGCTTACGTCACTTTGGTACTTTATAAGGCACGTCGTAATAAAATAATAGCTTTTTATTTAAAAAATAAAAAGCTATTATTTTAATAACAAAAGCGTTATTTAGTTTTTCATCTTATTCTGGCAATTTGGGGGTTCTGAAGCTTCAGTCTAATAGACCGGTTTATTTATTTTTTCTCTAAGAAACTATGATGATGATGAATGATAATGCATCTAGCCGATTTCGGCCACAAGACCGCATTCCTTTTCTCCTCGTGGCAGTTGCAAGCTCACATTTTCTGCTCTGTTACGTGCCCTGTCGTGTGCGGCTATGTGTGCGGGCATGTCAGAACACCGTTGACGACATGATAAACAATACCTGTTGGTGATTTAGCTAAGGTCCTCCATAGAGGGAATGCTTAGAGCAGTCGAGTCCGACTGCACGAGAGCAGTCGTGTTGCAGTTGGAGTCGACTTTCAACCCGACTGCTCTAAGCAGGCCATGTGCAGTTGTTGTATAGTTGTGTTTGACTGCAACACTACTGCTCCAATGCCGCTGTTTTTTCAGTTGGTGGCTGAGCAGAGCGGGGCGCGGAGAGATCGCCCAACAGCGACATTACATACACAGCGAGAGTATTCTATTATATTCTATTCTATTAACGTACATGGTTCTCATATGATTTGACCACTAGGTACATATTGTATGGATTAGAACACTTTAAAAGAGACTTTGACCTCTGAGTTTCTTTCCGTGTTTCTTCTCAGGGTAGTCTACTATATAAACATCATTTTTCATTTAGCGATTGCTTGAAGCTGTCGGCACTGACTATTCCAAGCAGTCCGTCTATGGAGGCCCTGACGGTATTGTAGTATGTTATCAAACCTTTGTAGTAGGTCTAGACCCCATGCGAAGCAGCTGCATAAGTAGCACATAACACCTTTTCAATCAGTTTCGTTGGTACGATGTCGGCTTCAGCATCCCCCGAGTTATTTACTCTTATCTCCCGCTATCTGTAAGCATTTGTACACTTTCAATTATATATAACTAGCTTCTGCCAGCGGCTTCGTCCGCGTGGGATTAGTACTTCCCCCATAATAAAATATAGCCTATGTGCTTTTCCAGACTATAATTTATTTCTGTGCCAAATTTTATCCAGATCCGTTTAACCGTTCAGGCGTGATTGCATCCATCCTTCCATCCATCCATCCAATCTTTCGCATTAATAATATTAGTAGGAAGCAGGATAGGATATAGTAGGATATGTAAGATCAAAATTGAAAAGATTATGCTTGTTTGTAGTGGTGATGTTGAGAGGATGAACGAAAATCAGCTAATTTACAAAGCAGACGTGAGTAGAAACGGCGGGAGGTCCCCTAGGGGTACATACACAAATCTTATTGGTGATGTTCTTCAGAAAGGCCAGTTCCATAGTAGGTACTTAGAATTATGTATCACCTGTGTAGCACCAGATGTATGAACGTAAACGAAGCAAAAAGAGTATGTAAGGATCGTAGCAGGTGGTGCTCTGAAGTTTCTGTCTACCATGGGAAAAGGCGTGAGTCTATGTGTACTTTTAATTATTTTATGAGCGTTCTTAGATGTTATTATGGTAATCACATAAGCCCGTGTTGCCTCTCTGTTGAGCATCACATCCCTGAAAGTACCCATCATATATATACCCGGTTGGTATGTATGTACGCACTCGTGAGGGAATAATTTGCCTTTTAAGATATGCAAATAACAATCTCAATTACCAACTTCTACAATGTTTACGTACGATGATCCACTTGAATTTCAACTTTCTCCTTATTTTTCTTTCTAACATTAACATTCCTTACGTATATTTTGAGACATTCTATTTACTTAAACATAACTCGGTTTAGTATCTCAGTTCTAAACAGTTAACATCTCAATAAAGTGTCCGTCTATGTCCTAAAATCCAGCAATTATTCTAAGTGAATCCTCAAACGTATAAACGTAGTCAAAAATACGTAATGGCCCATAAAATAAACAAATACCGCTATAAATCGACTCACGCTCAGTCGCTTACGAAATTACCAAGGCGACTACTTCGCATGGTTTTCCAAGTACGGTTTTAGGCGAAGCCCTAAGAGTGCCCAGTTCCAAACATCAGCGATGTGTTGCGACACAGGCACGTGGCTCGAGGAGTTGAGGCCCAACGCTTTGTTGGTGACAACAATTTAAATAAATCATGCATGGAGACCCGGCCGTTGTGTGCTTGTGTCGAATAACTCATTTGGTATGCTCCAGCGGCGGGTCGTGAACTAAACGGTCACTTTTGTTTGTGTCCCGATTTGAATAACAGCTTATGAAACAATTTTAAGGAAAGTTACAAATTTATCCACAGCGTAACTTCCCCCCGAGTTGTCTCACGCTTATCAGAGGCGCTTGTTAAAGCTAATTAACCACGAGGACACATTATTCATAGAGTTTCTTCTTCAGTAACTTTTTTCGCTACAAATGCTAATTTTCTTTCTCGTTAACACATTTTTACAGACCGACGTGACCGCGTCGTCGTGTTCTTCGGGATGTATTTTAATATTGACACTAATAAAACTTACCAAACCCATGGAAATAATATTCATTTATAAATAATGTTAAAGTAGCACACAAAACTTGTGAAAATAACGCTTATTAAAATTTTAATAAGACCAGACGCTCGGATACCTTCAAAAATGTCGTGGGATGTCATGCTTACAGAAGAAAGCTAATAACATGCGTTCAAGAAATGGAAATTTATTTTTCAAGAAAAAAGGTTGGAAGCCCGGATTCTGTAGTGGAAAAAAGGTGAAAGAAATTATAGGGGAGAACTGGGCCATTTGATATTATTGTAACACGAAACTTTAATTATTACGCGATAATCGAAAATGAAGATGGATACAAATTGCTTCATTTATTATCAAAGAAAAACTCGTTCCTTTTTAGGGTACCAATAAAAAAACGGTAAAAAGGAACCCATACGGTACCTACTTCATCTATCTGACGGCCTGTCATAGGTGTTTATTTCAGGAACTATTAATGCTATCGACTTGAATTTTAAATAGTTATAAGCGATGGTACTTTTTAGATAGCAAGTAAAAAAATATGTTTTGGTTGCAATTGGAGCCAAAATGGGTGATTATAAATATGTAAGTGGGGTAAGTAGTTCACTTGGGGTGTCCTAAGAAGATGCTTTAAAACTTTAATCAAATCATTAAAAAAGAAATCCGTAAAATAACACTCTTCTTCTTTTTCTCATATGTTTGTGTACGAAAAGATTTGTTGACACATTTCAGGTTTGTGTAAATACTCGTAAAACAATATATTTAATATGGACAGTTTTTTTTAAGAAAATGACATTTATAAGCCAACTTAGTTTTGCGGTCGCATACATGATACGATTAAAATTCAATCATGAAAAATAAAAGCATGTCATTCCTATTACGGAACCCTTGGTCGAGTCCGACTTGCTCTTTATCGTTTTGCTTTTAATTATTGCTGTACTTTTACTCCGTGTTCTACTCAAGGCTCAATTACACCTTCCGATTTCAAGGAAGGGAAATTTAGGAACAATCTAACTATGAAGTAGGAAGCTAGCGATCACACTACACTAAATTGGACTCCTAAATCGGAACCCTAAATCGGCAGTGTTGCCAACTCTTACAAATTCGAGCCCCTAGACAGAATATTAAAAGTCGCTAGAAAGTCTAATCGTCCTGATTCTACCAGGAGCGAACCAAAAAAGAAAGGTCGGACTCAATTTTTTTTCTGGGAAAGAGACCTTGGGAAATTAAATTATAATTTAAACACATAAAAAAATACTAATAGGCCATCTGTAGCGACCAAGTCGCTAAATTGGCAACACTTAGCGCTAAATCGTAGTGATGCGATTACACTATCCTAAATCGTACACAATTTAGGAAGTCAAATCGGGCCCTTCCAATCTCACTGAGTCGGACACTAACTGCTCTAACTGCTATTACACCTTCCTGCTTCCTAATTTGGGTCCCTTGAAATCAGAAGGTGTAATTGAGCCTTAACAGCGGAGCTGAAACAATTCGTTCAATAAGTACTACTTTTTAAGTACAATATTGCATTGAAATATTAACGTTCAAATCGAATTAAATATTTCAATAATCTGAAAAAAAAGGTTTTTATATTGCGATATTTTTGGAGTTTGTTGCCGTAGTGTTTGTGAGGAGTCAGCGAGCCAGTCGCTTTCAGCGGTACACCGTGGACGGACGTGTCGCCCGCCCCGCGCCGCGCTACACTTTCGCGGGATTGTGACAACCGTAAAATAAAAAATAAAAGTTTCATCTTCACATCAATAACGTGAACTAATCAGTGTTAAGTGTAGTTTTGATTATTTTGTGTGTACTAAACTAAAAGTGTGGAGTTCGCTGGATTTTCTCCTTCTCAGTTCTTCTTCATAAGGTAATTTTTAATTCCTGTCTCGTTAAGCTCTCCCCTCATTTTGAAGCCGTCAAACTGTCGACACTGCGTTATGGTCTTAATGAATATCAGTAAATTATAAATTAGCTGCTGAAATGGAAGGCCACTTCATCAATTAGGTGTAATGGGTATTAAAAATATATCGGAGAAACGGCTATAGAGAGCTTTTTAAGGAATTTGTAAAAGTTCGAGCACTTGACGTATTGTTTCTGTGAAGATTTTTTCTAGGAAAGTAAATATAAATACAGGTTGTAACGGAAATGGGTGATCATATTTTGGATACTGCTGCTGCTGCTGAAACGAACAACTTTCTTCAAGGAAAGTTTTTTGTTTGTTTTTTTTTTGTTCGAAGAATTTTTTTTTAGGAAAAAAAATTTGGCTTTTCCGTACTTTCGTGACATGTCGCAATCCTCAGGTCCAGTTGAATACCAGCGTCAGGCACTCTGTCTGGCTTTTATGTTGAACTGGACCTATTTGGCGCAGCCGTGGGGCGCATACTATTTTATTTTCTTTTTTGTTACCTACTTTGCTTTTTCTTTTTAAATGATTAAGTTTTTATTTATTTTTGTGTGTGCTTTAACTGTGGCCAATAAATGTTTTTTTTTCTTTCTTCTTTCTTACAAAGTTATCATCTGCTGATCAGAATTATTATAGGAGGTGCAATATTTTTTTTCGGTATTGAATATGTAGCATTTATTGTTGGGCTAACAATAAGAAATGATAGAATTTATTGTTGGCACAACCAAATGCCAACACTAAATGCTATTAGGGTTATTTCTTGAAGAAAGCTTTTCTTTTTTAAGGGTAGAAGCAGTGTTTAAAATTATTCAAGTCACAAAATACACGTTTTTTTTCGGGTGATTTAACAGAATAATCGTTAATACAAGATTCAGGATTGTACCGAAAGTGCGATAATAGAACACAATGTAACTCTACTTTTCAACTCACATAAGTGGAAGTTTAAGAAATATGTACCTACTATATTATTGCTAAAACCTCAGCAGACTAGGCAGAAAGAACTCATATTATTTACGTGTTGTTCTTCTGAAATGTATCGGAATCGCAGGTTTTCGCAAGTGGACGAGTGCAAGGTGCACTCTTCAGAAACACGTTCTTCGTTTATAACGCTATCACATAAAGCTCTGTTCTATAAAACCTTCCACAGTCCTACACTTCTGTGATTATTTTGTTAGGATGTGGATGCAATATCCATGTGTGTTACATGTTTGTGATTTTTAGTTTTTAGGGATTTCTGTGTATTTTATCTAACTGTTTAAGGCGTATATAGCCGCCAAGTGGCGCCCTTATTGAATAAAAAATCGTAGCAAAGCGTAGAAAATAAAGATTAAAAAAATCCTATGTTGCGTTTGTTACAAAGAGCTTAAGGTATTTTTACGTTGTTGAAACAGGACTCAAAGTGTTTCGTATCCAAAGTAGTAAGCAAAAGTGTCAAAAACGGCCGTTTTTGGATACTTTTGCTTACTATTTTGGATACGAAACACTTTGAGTCTCGTTTTAACTACGTAAAAATACCTTATCCTATTTGTAACAAAAGCAACATAGGATTTTTTAATCTTTATTTTCAATGCTAAGATGCGAATTTTTATTCAATGAGGGCGCCACTTACGGGGACTTAGGGCCTTAATGTCTCATCCAATAAATAAAATAACTAAGCGTAAATTAACGCTGATATTAGCTACAGAAAACATTTTAGTTTGTTTCTTAAATGTAAAAAAGTGAGTGTGGACAAACAAAATATCCAAACTAAACCTCGAAATTATAACATTCTATTCATAATGTACAATTTGGCGTGAACAACGTGTTTTTCTGTTTTTCGCTATTTTTCTAAGCCTCTCATAAATTTTTTCTCGGGTTCCAAGAATATTTGTTATTCTGCCACGTTGCCCGGACACAAGGTTTAATTGGACAGTAGAACTGAGATACTCTATTTACATGACACAGACTTATTGTAAAAGTACATAAAGCTGTGACTGATACATACTTACTACGTTTTATATTGTAACTACAAAGTTGTGGCCGCAGTTTCCTTTACGTGAATTGTGTATTTTATTTGTACATCCTATCAATATACAAGTTAACAATATTTAGGTGTCTATTTTGTAATTTCAAAATAATAGCTATTTACTAAATGCATACGAATGTTTCCTCTTATACAAAATACTTAACATTTTTTTTCAATTTTGTTTTTTGTCTGTTTGTCCCGACTAATCTCAGAAACGGTGGGACTGATTTTGTCAAAACCTTCACTGGCAGATAGCTGATGTTAAAAAAATACAGTTTAACTACTTTTATTTTATATAAAAATATAAAGTTCCACTCAAAAAAGTTGTACCGAACAAATATCGATTCATTGGTCAGTTTTACTGGCAAGTTTGAATTTACGTGGACGAAGTCGCGGGTAACAGCTAGTATTGTATAAGTTAACAGGCACATTAACGATAAGTCAAAGTATGTAACTAAGGAAATGAAGCGTTTGACTAAAAATAAATCTATCAATTTGAGCCAAAACTGCCAGTGGGCAGATAGATAGAACAGATGGTCGATGGGGCCGAAAGGTTCAGGAGTGGCGACCGCGTACCACGTTGAAAGACCTCAAGGTGTACCGTTGGCCTGGTGAATCCGCTGTATGTGAGACGCACAGGACTGGTCAATGTGGTAACTGTTAGGGGCGGCCTATGTCCAGCAGTGGACGTCTTCCAGCTGAAATGATGATAACAAAGCAAAAAAAAAATCAGTGTTACTACAATATTGCGAGTTATTGACACGACCTACTACCACGAGGTACTCCAGCGCAGTTATACGGGTAATAAAGACGTACTACCCGGGTATTAATCACGTCATCTAATTAATTAGGGCGCTACCACGTTACGTATTTATTGGCTACAAACGTTACAAATGTGGGTAGTCATAAGTTCGGTCGCTCTACGTACGAAACTTATGACTTCGGATCGGCATAAACTTATCAGTTTTTATTAGGTTGATTTTCTTTTGAAATCCAATGGTACCTATAATAGAGTATTAATTTTCAGTTTTGATACTATCGTTTTAGTAATAGTGTTACTTAGGAGAAGGTTTTATTTATTTTTTTGCCAATTAGTTTATCACTTTCAAAAATATTAACATTTATCTATTATACCACCAAAAACATTTTCATATAAAATATTTCCAAGGCGATACCATATGGCTCGCACTGTCAAAAAGTAATCAGATCTCATGTAGAGCCAAGCTTCTAACTCTAAAAGTCGACTATTGATTTCATATCCCGAAAATTTTGTTTATCTGGTATAATCCAAACCCATGTTAGCTCCTACTCATAACATAGTTAAAAAAAAAACGACGAAGCCCTTCGAGAAAAGTTAGGTAGTGCCCTTGCGCTTCGCTTGGCTCGTCTTGGCGGGGGCACTACCGAGCCCCCAGATTTATTAAGGTAAATCAACAGCTTCTGCGTATAGCACATCTTAGGTATAGGTAACTATTGTCCTTGGTCTTTATCTTATTCTGTACCTTATTGTAAAGTAATTTTCAGAAGTTTTCTGAAACAGATTGCCTCAGAGCCTTCTCAAAGGTTCTGAATTGAAAATTTGTAGTGACGTGTTAAACTCTACTTTAATTTAATTCTAAAGTTTGTCAGGTTTTCATGCTAAAGTAGAGTTTAACAAGAACTAACAACCTCTCGGATCAGGTCAATTATGTTGGCGAGTATCCACCAACCACCAAACCTGCCAAACCCGGGGCTAGGGCATCAACCGGACACAAATTCAAATTCTGCTATTGAGAAATTCCAAATGGAAAAGCCCAATAGCACTTTTGGCAGACCCGGGAATCAAATCCGCTTACAGTCAGACCAACGAGGCGGTACCTTTTTTGTTTTTTTTAGGGTGGGTAATCCTCAAATAACTTCTCCCGCTCTGACTGAGTAAAACCCGACCGTGTTCTTTCAGTTGCCTCTACCAGGGCCGCGGTGACTCTTTCAAACATTCCCGCGACCCTTTTTTTTTTTTTGGGGGTGGGAAGTCATCCTATAACTTCTCCCGCTCTGGGTGGAGCAGCAGGGCGTGTCAGACTCTTACTGACTAAAACCCACCCCTGTTCCTTCCTTGCCTGAGTGTCCAGGGGCGCGGTAACTCTAGAGGTGGTACCTACGGAACAATAGATGATTATAGTTTTAACGTGTAATACCTACAAGTTATTTATCGAGTAAATAATGTCGTCTGAATATAAAATGGCGTGCACCCTCTATAGCGTGTATGATGAACGATAGTGTTGCACGGATTATGTATTTGTTTTTAGTGTTCCGTAGTCTTAACAAGGGCAAGGAACCCTTATAGTTTCGGTCTGTTCGTCCGAGGCATAGCTAAGATGTACTAGAAAGCTGCAATTTTGCATGGGGATTATTAAGACTATTTTCCGGTTCGGTGATTCGTTTGCGAAATATTACACTTTAAAATGATTTCCTTTTAAAGTGTAATATTTAAATTTTTTGCCGATGACACTGCCATCACCTTCTATGACAACTCTTGGTCTAGTCTCCAAACTACCGCTCAGAAAGGGATTGATGTCGTACTTAGCTGGCTTATGTCTCACTCGCTCACCTTAAACACCTCCAAAACCAAACTTATTACTTTTTCTCTCAAAATCACATCACAACCTTCGACTCCCGTAACTCTGCTAGCTCACTCCTGTCAATTTAATACACCAAACTGTAACTGTCCACTAATTACATCTACTGATACAATTAAATACCTTGGTATCACTCTCGACAAGCACCTTAACTTTAAAGCACATACTACTCTTCTGACTGGCCGAGTCCGCAAACTGATTTACTTTTTTAAAACTCTTAGACACGTTGCCAACGTCCATCTTATACGGTCCGTATATTTTGCAATGTGCCAGTCTGTAATCTCTTACTGTATTACAAGTTGGGGTGGTGTTGCTAAATCAATTCTCAAGCCTCTCGAGGTAGCGCAGCGAGCGGTCCTGAAGGTAGCCACTTTTCGACCAATACGTTATCCTACCTTTGACCTCTACCAGAAATGCGAGGTCCTTACCGTTCGCCAAATGTTCGTACTCAGCACGATTTTACAACAGCACACTAACACTCCAATTGCACGTGGGCCGACATTACCCCGAAGAAGAAACAGGGTATGTACTGTACCTCATCCATATTTTACATTTACAAAAAGATACTTTCTTTATCAAGGACCATTCCTTTATAATAGAATAAACGCAATAATTCCACTGCAAACATGCTGTAAGCTAACATGCAAAAAGCGGATTACTGAATTTCTTTCTACCAAAAATTATGATGATACCGAATCCCTTCTTACAACAATTACCTAACTCATAATATACACATACTCACTCACATTTTCTCTCTCTCTCTCACACACACACACACATGTACACGCATACACACACACCCAAACACACACAACGCGTGCACTCACACATTTTTGTATTGAACTTTTATTATTATTTTTCTTCTTTATTTCTAAATTTTGTTAATAATTATGTAACAGTCTAAATAATAGTCTTGTCCCATTTTCGGGAAATGAGGGCTGATTGTCCTTAATACAGGCTACTAAGTAACCTAGCAAGGACATCAGATACTTGAATTATATTGTTACCTACTTATCTCTGATGTTAACAAATTTTTAAATTGTCATCCTACTTTGTAACAGACTTTTGTTCGAGTCAAGCATGGGGGATGCTTGACTCGAACAAAAGGAAATCATTTCAATCACCCCCCCCTCCCTAAAAGCTAAACTGTTTGTTTGAAAAATCTGAAAAACATGGGGTTGGTAGCATTTAAATATCGAAATTTGAAGAAAAACTATCACGGCTAAGTTAACTCTGTTAGTTTAAGAGTAATAGTCACCCAACTTTTAAAATGTAACTACACAAAATCGTTAGAAAAAAATACTTCGGTGAAGTTGTTACATATTTAACATTTGTGAACTCAATATGTTAACATATAGTAATAAATATAAATTCCCTTCTAAGTCTACATGTTATAACGGGCGACTACGGAACCCTACACTGTGCGTGGCACGACAGACACTTGGTTGGTTTTTTGTACAATGACGGCATGGCTTGCGCAGTGGTTGAGCGAGTGGCTGCTGCGCTGCGTGTCGTGGGTTCGATTCCTGCACGGAATAAATATTTGTATGGCCTACAGATGTTCCGGGTCTGGGTGTCTTATGTATGTAAGTTTGCATGTTTATGAACGCACTCACGATACATGAGTAGTGCAGGGCAATGATTTACAAAATAAAAAAAATGTCACGGTAACTTTCAAAACAATTACTGATATTATTTTTGAACTAGAGCTTTACTGTAGAAGCTCTTCATAATCCAATTTGTCGCCATAGTTACGTATAGAACACGTTTGAAAATTAATAATGTTAACACTACATGCTAATCGAGAAATTCGGAATGATGAAATTCGTATAGAACTAATTAGTTTTGTAACTCTATCTGACTTTACGAGTAATATTGACGGTTTACAAAATTCTGCAAAATATTACAGTTGTTATATCTCACCAAGGCGGGTTGGTCTTGCAGGTTTGTGTAGGTACACATACTGTACTGTATACTTATTTTCTGTTTGATTAAGCTCAGAGCGCTCGCTGTATTATATAATAGGTTAAATGTGCACGTGAATCTACACACATCCAAGACCAACCCACTTTAGTGAAATAGAATATCAGGTACTACAAATAAAATGACTCGAGGTGAAATGGCAAGTAGCCCATGGGTTTAAGTGTCGAAAAACATACATTTGTGGTATTGTGACACGTTGGTGGCGTTGGTGCTCGAGTCTGACTCGCACCTGACCAGTTTTTATAATTTGTTGTTAAACTTTAGTGTTGGCACTATACACGAACAAAGTTTGAAGCTTTTATATGTAACCGTTTTGTTTTTTTTTAAGACTTTATTTGCACTAATAAAAAAGAAATGGCCAAGTGCGTGTCGGACTTCGCACATTTAAGGTTCCGTACCAAATGAGAGAATTTATTAAAGAAAAATCTCATTTATCAATATATTGGTATTTGTTAGTAAAATATACGTAATAATAAACCTTATCACCAAATTTCAAGTTTATAGGTCAAGTTCTTAGGGGAAGTTAAAACAATCTTCGAAACAGGCAGACGGACAGATGGACAGACGGACACGTGAGTGACAGCAATATAGGGCTCCGTTTGGACCCTTCGGGTACGGAACCCTAAAAAAACTGTACAAAAGGTGGACTTGAAGCGAAGACCAAATTAACACTAAAAATACATGTTTATTTTATGTTAATAGGGGTTTTCTAATTTGTTGTTAAAAAGCCACAGTAACACATATTCTGTGATGTTGCAAGTGTATATTATAATAGTTCCAAAGGTACACTGACAGACAGACAGACGGACGGATGGACAACAGACGCTTAGATAATATGGCTTCGGTTTTCACGCAACAGGTACGGATCACTAAAATAGCGTAAAAGGTTTTGTGTGCCAATATCAATAATTGTATAAAGGGTAGAGTTGTATAGAAATATAAAACGAATATTCTATAAGCCTTTCCTAGTAAATACGTTGCAGGATTTTTGTTGAGAGTATTTTTTTTTTTTTTTTTAATTTTTTAGGTAAGTACACACAGAGACACAGTAACAATAGATATAATTATAAATATAGTACAAAGGACGTGCTTATTTCTTAAGAAATGTCTACCAGCAGACCTGCGAAAAGAGAAAGAAGAAAATGTAGACAATTGTGTGTAAGTGTGTTGTGTAAATTATTTCTAACGCGGATAAAAAATTGAGAATCACGCATAAACTATAAAGCGTATTTTTATGAAACCTTCCCCATTTTAAAGATCATTTAATTGATTATAATTTAGTCTCAGTGTTTTAGTTTAATACCTGTTGTTTTATGTGTAATAAATTAATAATGCGTCTAATTTCTGACAGCGCTCCTTGATGGGCGAGTCCTATTACTGGGTGGACGTACAACGCGTTACGTGAGCTCAGCACAGAACACGCAAGCTAACCACTCAAGGTCATTGGCAGTTAAAGGCGCCTTAAATTATAATATCTGACCTAAGTCAACACAACTGTAACTTGGAATAAGTTATCGTTGTACCGTAAGTAGGCAGGTACAGGTAGATTTAAACTGAATGGCGGCTCGGAACACGAGGCGACTCGTTGTAGGTAGGTAGTGGGGTATTGCGCTTCGAAGAGTGATTTTCGGAGCAACCATTATGTTTAAAAAAAAACATTGCCCCAGACTAGGAATTACTCTTGTGTCCTGGGTGTGTTCACAAACATTTACACTCACATACGCAAGACACCCAGACCCAGAACAACTATCTGTAGGCCATACAAATATTTGTTCGTGCGGGAATTGAACCCGCGACATGCAGCTGATGCAGCGCAGCAGCCGAACGCTCAACCACTGTGCCAACCGTGTCGTCAAAGGTTGAAATGACCTGTAGGTAAATTACATCAACGGTCGCTTGCTCGCTGACCAGGCCCATGTAACGTGCCGCGAATTCTGTTTACAGAACAAAATGGAATATTCTAAATTCCTGCATACTTTATTACCTACGTAGGAGTCTTCAAACATTGCCATGTAAAGGTAAAGGCCTGTTCAAACCTACGCGGTATTCGTTACGCAGAGCGGCAGCGAAAGTCGAGTGGGTTTGCGGTAATCCTACTGTTCAAACTTAAGTGGATATCGCTACCGATAGTGATATTATTTTATGCGCCACCACCGCGGCGGAATATGTTTCACTAAAAAAGAGAAAAATACTGATAACTAGGCGGAATGCTGATACTGGTTTCGCCCAACTTTTAACTTCATACAAAATATCCGGAGGCAAATCTCGCGAAACCTAGCGAAAATTACAATACCGCGTAGTTCTGAGCAAGGCTTACATGCGATTTATGTAGGTTTTCACAGAAGGGTGCTCACCGTTGTTCGGTGGTAACATTTTCACCGGCAAATAATCTCATGATTAACTTTAACCAAAACATTCGCATTTGTCACCAAAACAGAATTCGTACGGGCGGGGAAAGTGTTCGTAGCACTTCGTATTTTTCAAGCGTGGACAGTTCTTAGGGCGTACATGATCAGAAGGCTAATTCTCGTACTTATTAAACGTTAATATTCAAGTCGCGTATCATTACAGCCAAAAATTTGTCAAAATGTAGGTGTTTTTGATAGACTGGCGACTGTCATGCTAATGCGATTATTATTCTAAAATAAGGGAATTGCCTCTCTGGAGTATAGCATAATCAGCCTTCGCCAACAACCTTCAATGGTTAGCTTGCGTGTTCTGTGCTGAGCTCACGTAACGCGTCGTTCGTCCACCCAGTAATAGGACTCGCCCATCAAGGAAGTCTCGCCCATAAGTCGCATTATTAATTTATTATACATAAAACAACAAGTATTATACTAAAACACGTATACAAAAAAATAATTACTTAAATAATCTTTAAAATGGTGAAGGTTTCATAAAAATATGCTTTATAGTTTTTGCGTGATTCTCAATTTTTTATCCGCATTATACATAACTTTACAATTTAATTACACTATGTTATAAAAATATAATTTCAAATATTCACATATCAAATTACGAAAGAAATTGTCTAGAGTCATCATAATCATCATTCTCCTGCCCTTATCCCAATTTATTTGGGGTCGGCGCAACATGTCTTTTTCTTCCTTACACCTCTATTAGTCGTCATCTCTGTAGTCACGCCCTTTTTACCCATATCCTCTTTCACACAGCCTAACCATCGTTTCTTTGGCCTTCCTCTACTCTTATAGCCAAGAAATTGTCTAGAGTAACATAATTATATTTTTTTCGAAGAAATAAGACTAGTCGTTTACACATTACGTCTAAACGACTAGTCTAGTAATTAAAAATCATTAGAAGTTGTATAACTGCGTCTTTACATTCCCACTGCTGGGACATAGACCTCCTTTCTGTTAGAAGGAATGTGCCACACGGGCCCAGTGCGGATTGGCGGATTTTACATATCTTCGAATTTTTTGGTTCTAATTTTCGCCAAACTCAGCCAGTTTTACCTGTTTAGAATTGGCTTCTCCATGTATGGTAGAATTTATAACAGTCATTTGTCTAAAATTACACGTAATACGTAGAACCTAATGACCTGTAATTAATATAATGTTACCGAAACTAATTCACTGGTTTTCTGCGATCGCATGTCAATCTGCCTAGCCTTTTCCCAACTATCTTGGGGTCGGCTTCCAGTCTAACCGGATGCAGCTGAATACCAGTATTTTACATGGAGCGACTGCCTATTTGACCTCCACATCCCAGTAACTTGGTAATACGATACCCCTTGGTAAGACTGGTTGTCAGGCTTTCGGGCTTCTGACGACCCGTAACGACTGTCAGATCAACGATTGACAGCCGGGACCAACGACTTAACATGCTTTCCGAAGTACGGAGAAGTCTCGGTATGTAAAGATGGTCACCCATCCATGGACCAACCCCGGCAAGCGTAGCTTAACCTGATAGACCGACCCATGCGGCTGTTTTTACTTTAGACACGAGTTCCTCTTTCTGTGATCCCATGTGTGCTTTTGTAATGACGTAATTCTTGTTTCAAACATTGATGCGTTCTGTGTTCTGTCCCATTTTCATTTTCCGAGCTGATTAATTCCATTGCGCACTCATGAATGTAAATAATAAATATTTAAACACAGATTTACGTGTAATAAATGTATTAACATAATGGATTGTCAAATATTAACGTTACAGAACATTAATTTATTAATGGTAAATAGTAGTTAATTGAAATGGTAGTGAATGAATACTTACGACCTTTCCCTCGTCCCATCAAGGTATGTCGACTTGATGGGACGAGGGAAAGGACTTTAGCTTTAGAAAATTGAGATAAGGAAACGGAAATCGAATAATCGGGCAGATCAAGTATGGCTTCGCCCAAGTCGAAAATGATCCTAAGGGAACTTACTCTTGGGATAAAAATTCTATGTGCTATTCAGGACTATAAATCTATCTCTGTGTGAACAGCCAGATCTGTTCAGTCGTTCTCTACTCTAATCTGATTTTCCATCTACGCTTTATGAGTAGAATCCGTATGAAGCCTTTTTTTTGTGGGGATGGGACATCATCCAATGAATTCTCCCGCTCTGGGTGAAGCGGGAGCGCGTGTCAGACTCTTACTGACTAAAACCCACCCCTGTTCCTTCCCTGCCTGAGTGCCCAAGGGTGCGGTAACTTTTCAGAATTTATCCGCTACCCCTAGGCATGCAGGCATCGGCCACGATGGGCCCTGTCAGTGGTGGCTGACACTAATCTCTTTAAGGCGCGCGTGGAACACTACGCGCCGTCGACTCACGGGCCTGTGCTGATCGGACTGCGAGCTACCCACTGCTCACCGTCCGCAGGCCTGGGTCTGCGGTGGCCGGAGATCGTCACGCGACGTCCTACGCTCAATACGTCCAGTACCTCTCCTGCGGTGGTAGCGGCCGGGGCCGTGAAGGCCACTCCTTTGAGCTTTCCTCACGCGTCCCGCCTCCGCCTTCGCAAGCATTACTGCTTCGCAGAAGGCAGAGACTGTTTCCCATTCCCTCTCGCTCCGTACCATGGCCTGAACCAGGACCGGGCGCGAGAGGTCGCCGCCACCTATCGCATCCACGAGGACACGGCGGTGCTCTGCCCAAGCGGGGCAGACCTCCACCGTATGCTCCACCGTGTCCTCTGGGCGATCCGCGCAGTGGTAACACCCGGGCGTTTCCACCCGCCTGATATGATGCAGGAACCACCCGAAACAACCGTGTCCGATGAGGACCTGCGTCAGGCGGAAGGTGAGGACGCCGTGACGCCTCTCCAGCCACTCCTCAAAGAGGGGCACTACCGCCGCAATGGTGGCGTGCCCAAGTGTGAAATGGCTGTGACGCTACAATGCGACGCCCATTTTGTTTTTTTTTTTCTCTGTATACAGGCTGTAACGGAAAGGTGTGCTCATATTTTAAGAACTGCATCTGCCCATCTATATGAACAACTTTATTAAAGAAAACCTGAGGAAAATCTCAAAAACAATAAAAATACTCCCCATACAAATATTGATCAGCTGATGATTACTTTGTATGGAAAATCCAATTTTTTTTATGGGAATTTTCTATTTTTTCGTAGAGAAAGTTGTTCATTTCCTTGCGCAGAATCGGTTCTTAAAATATGATCATACCTTTCCTTTACACCCTGTAGAACTAAATCTATGATTTCTTTATCACTATCACTACATATTATAAAACAACTAGCGACCCGCCTCAGCTCCGCTCGTGTACAAATTATACATATAAATCCTCCTCTTCAATCACTCTATCTATTAAAAACAAACCGCATCAAAATGCGTAGTTTTAAAGATTTAAGCATACATAGGGATATAGTTCGGGGGTTCATATGGCGATGAGGCGCAGGGATCGGGCCTTCCGTAGATTTAAAAAAGATCGCAGTGTTGTAAATAGGGACCTTTTCAAGGCTGCTAGAAATCGGTTTAATCAGATGATACGCAACGCTAAACGCCGCCATATTCTCGATAACATATCTTCCTCTTCTCCTGCTGATATCTGGAAATTCCTCGGAACTCTAGGTATCGGTAGACCACGTCATGTGGATTTTCCTAAAACAATCTTTCTGGACGATATCAACCGTCATTTCACAACAACCTGTCATTTGGATTCCCAAATGATGTCTCAGACGGTTAATTTCATTACTGGCCTACCAGGACCTATCACAGAGCCGTTCTACTTTTCTCCGGTAACCTTGGAGGAAACTAAAAAGATCATCCTGTCCATTAAATCGAAGGCTGTGGGCTATGACGACATTAGTCGTTATATGATCACCTTGATCCTTGACTGTCTTCTTCCGCCGATTACCCACATCATTAATTTTTCCCTTGATTCCGCCCAATTCCCATCCCTGAGGCGTATGGCTTACGTTCGTCTGCTTCCTAAAATCAGTAATCCTTCCCTACCTAACCCTTTCGACCAATTTCTATTCTTCCTTTTCTATCCAAAGTACTTGAGGCCTGCGTCCACAAGCAGTTTTCAGGATTTGTTCACCGGAACAATCTTGTTAGCTCTTTCCAATCCGGATTCAGGCTTGGTCACAGTACTGCCTCAGCACTCCTTAAAGTGACTGGTGACATTAGAGAAGCTATGGAGGATACCAAGCTTACTGTTTTGGTGCTAATTGATTTCTCCAATGCCTTTAATGCTGTCAGTCATGATATTCTGCTATCCATCCTTTCACATCTTATAGTTTCCTCCGAGGCCCTGGAATGGTTCTCTTCTTATCTTCGGGGGCGCCAGCAGTCGGTTCGCGTGGACGAGAATTCATCGAGTTGGCGTGTCCTGGAAGCTGGTGTGCCACAAGGCGGTATTCTTTCTCCATTGTTATTCTCAATCTTCATAAATTTTATAACTCACTGTCTTCGGTGTTCGTATCATCTATATGCCGACGATCTTCAGCTGTATACAGTTACGCGGGTAGAAAGTTTGTCAGACGCTATAGAGGATGTAAGCCGAGATTTGGATGCAATCAATGATTGGTCTGATAGATTTGGGGTGTCTGTGAACCCCTCAAAATGTCAGGCCATTGTTATTGGAAGCTCACGCATGATGGGTAGAGTGGCGATTAGCTCTCTTCCGCCTATTATTTTAAATGATGCTGTCATCCCCATCAGTCCTAGCGTAAAAGATCTCAGTTTGCATCTTGACTCGACGCTTGGCTGGCAAAGCCAGGTTTCTAGTGTCTGTCAAAGAGTCAACGGTACTTTGCGATGTCTGTATCGTCTGAGGAACTTTTTGCCTGCAAAGACGAAGACTATGCTTGTGCAAACTTTAATTTTCCCTATAATCGACTATGGTGACGTGTGCTACTTTGACCTGAACGCGGGTTTGCTGGATAAGCTTGATAGGCTCCTCAATAACTGCATCCGGTTCATTTTCAACTTGAGGAAATATGACCATGTGTCAAGCTTTAGAGCTGAGCTCAAATGGATGCCCATTCGCCAGAGAAGAAGTTTGCGCGCTCTGACTACACTTTTCTCTCTCCTCAACTCTCCCACCCCTCCCTCTTATCTTATATCACACTTCCAGTATCTTTGCTCTACTCACGCTAGGAATTTGCGTTCTGCTAACAATCTCTTACTGCTTTGTCCTTCTCATACTTCTAATTTTATTCATTCTTCCTTTCATATACAGTCCATCCTTCTGTGGAATGCGCTTCCCCTCAATATCAGGACGGCCACCAGTCAGTATGCATTTAAGCGAAAGTTGCGGAATTACCTTCTTAACGGAGTCGTCTCAAAATCCTTATCTCTAACTTTATATATTATTATTATTAAATATGTAGGTATATTATATTAATATGTATGTTTATTTTAACTATATATATATACTTTTTTAATTATTTTCGTCTTAGTATTTTTTTTTTTCAGTTTATGCACCTGCCATGTTATCTCTCCACCACCCTTGGTTGACTGGTAGAGAATGCCTAAGGCATTAAGTCCGCCTTTGTACATTTATGTTGCATGAAGTTTTAATAAATAAATAAATAAATATAGGGACAGAGAAAGCGACTTTGTTTTATACTATGTAGTGATAGTGAAGTAACCCGCCACATTTGTCTGGCTCACAGTTCACGATAAACTCAAAAACTACTTAACGGATTTTCATGCGGTTTTCTCCAACAGACATTGATTCATGAAAAATGTTTAGGAGTATAATTTGCACACATGCAAAGCTATAGAGCCTTGATTTCGTTATTGGTATCAATATATTCAGTAGGTAAAGAACTAATATTCCAGTGGCAATCTTTGTTTTCATTTCTGCTCCAATAGCGCTAATATTTCTCAAATGTAATGCTACAAATCTCCGTTAAGACATATATAAAGTTCCGAGCCACGGCAGAGAATTCTTAAGGAGGTTGCGAAGACAGATACCCACTATTCGAGAGGGAATCCGAGCTTGTGTAGACGTGAAATATACTTGCAGGAATTATGTCTCAGCAAATACTAATAAACTGTCTTTTATCACTTCAGTCTGTTGTTCTTACTGTGTAATTATAAGAAAACCTGCGACCTGCCCTAGCTTCGCATTTATACCCAACAAATTATTCACTTAAACCTTCCTTATGAATAACTCTGTCTATTGGTGAAAATCGCATGAAAATCCGTTTAGGAGTTTTTGAGTTTATCGCGAACAGACAGACAGACGCGGCGTAGGACTTTGTTTTATAATATGTAGTGATAGTGTAGAAGAAAGGATTCCTAGAATCAAAAATCTTAGAAATATGACATCAACTTACCCGCACTGGGCTCTCTGGGTGACACTCCTTCTCACGGAAAGGAAGGCTGTGTCCCAACAGTGGGATCGTTATAAAGGCTGATTATGATTATGCTAATAGTAGGCATATTTTTTTTTTTTGTGGGGTGGGAAATCATCCAATGACATCTCCCGCTCTAAGGTGGAGCGGAAGTGCGTGTCAGACTCTTACTGACTAAAATCCACCCCTGTTCCTTTCCTGCCCTGAGTGCCCAGGGGCGCGGTAACTCTGTTTCGAATTTATCCACAACCTCTGGGCAGGCATCGGCCATGACGGGCCCCGTCATTATTGCTGACAACTCTTTGAGGCGCGCGTGGAACACTACGCGCCGTCGACTCTCGGGCCTGGTGCTGATCGAACGGCGAGCTACCCATTAACTATCATTAGACTATTGTTGTATCAGTTTCACATGGCAACAGCGATCATTGTCTTTTCCTTATGTAGTGGACCGAAAATATCTGTCGATTGTTGACAAAAAATCTTGACAGCCTTTATTAATATATTGCCTGCCTGACTCGCCTTTTTCCAACTATCTTGGGGTCAGCTCCCAGTCTAACCGGATGCAGCTGAATACCAGTATTTTACATGGAGCGACTGACTATCTGACCTCCACAACTCAGTTACTGGGTAATACGATACCCCTTTATTAATATACTGTGATCTTCAAATACTTACATTTAGTTAATTAAGGTAAATGCTCCAAGGCAGCCCGAGAAATTCAAATTTTCTTACGTTTTTTGGAATTTGCAGGTCAGTGTCAGGTTGTATCTTGGTCAACCTTTGATTCGCGCCCGTAGCAAGTATGTATTTATAGAATTATAATCATTCAAATCATCAATACATCTCTCTCAGTTCGAATTGATGCCAAATGTCATGATTTAATGAAATACTTAGATTTGGAATCAATTCTAACTATCCGATTTCAAACATTTTTTCGTTGATAGAAAGCTACACTATTGTTGAATACTTTTTGTCCCGAAAAATGTATACTTCTTGAGGTATATATGTGAGCTAAGTGAAGACCTGGGAAAAACAATATTAAAAATAACTCACACAACACATACACACAGTTTAATAAAACACAGTTGAAAATATTAATTACTGTTCTCTAGAATTTATCAAAATGAGTTATATAATGCCTCTTATTTTATTAATGTCGGACCTTCTCGTTACGAAACAAGTCCATATATCATAATTATTGTTGAAATATTACCGTATATATGTATAAGCGAAATTGAGGTATCCCACTGTCGACAAGAACTGCTGAAAATGTTGTTACACTGTTCTAAAATAACCGTCTCACTCAGATTAAGTCTTCTCTGTGTTGAAAGGAGATTGATACGTACCTGCTTACTCTAATTGTTTTCTAACAGCAGTGATCAAAATACAGAAACAAAACTAGCTGTCAGTCAGTTTGTACTGAGTGTTATTCCGTAAAATTGCATAAGTGAAATCACGTAAAATTTTTAACTTTTCATTTTCAAAAAGACTCCATTACATTTTAATTTTATGATATTTATTGTATTTGACATGATCTATTTATGGTATACCAGCTTCTGACACCGGCTTCGCCCGCGTGGAATAACTAGTTCCCTCATTATAAATGATATCCTATACTTATGTTATTTTGATGTTCAAGCTATATTACTGTAAAGTTTTATCAAAATCCGTTCAGTAGTTTTTGCGTGAAAGAGTAACAAACATTCTCACAAACTTTCACATTTATAACATTAGTAGGATGGAGAGTTTACACTCTCACAAGATTTATTGCAATCTTAGGTGGTGTTTGAAATTATCCGGTGACATATACATGTATTTCCTGTCTGGGTGGATGCAGGGGTCTTGGATATTTTTTTGACCCGATTCCACCTATAATGGAATAATAATGAAGTTATACTTCTTTTGGCGCGTTAGGGAAAAATGATAAGAGTATATTTTTACGGTGCGCGCGCACACCGTCACATAAAACCGACGCCCTGAAGTTAGCTAGAACCGACACCCTGAAGTTAGCTAAGTCTGTGGTTCATGAAGAATGATTGTTTTCCTTTTGTAAACTTTGTGACAGTTTGATTTTTTATCTTGTTACGCCAAAGAAGTATAACTTCTTACGTGCGTACATAAGTACACACACACTATTTTTTTGAGTAGTATCTTGGGACCACAAGAATAAAGAATTTAAAGTACAGTTAACAAAAAAGCTGATGTAATATTTTGATCGTAGAGCTCAAGCATTCTTTTTCCACCAGGCGAGACCGAGGTTAAGAGCGGACTCATTAATTTTAAAATATATATGAGCGTTCATTGAAAATTTTAATCTAAACTCATTATAAATAAATTAATTGAACGGTAAAGTAAATACACACCACTTTTATGGGAATTTCAAGTTTTTGGCGAACTATACATATACTTACTGAGTGTGCATAGTGAGCAGAGGTGGTCCAGTGATAACGGCTCCTACTTCCGTCTCGTAGGTCGTGGTTTCGAACCTAGGCAGACACTTCACGTTTTGTAAATTATTTCATCATCACTGCTCTCAAAACGGTGATGGAAAACATCGTGAGGAAACCGGTATGTCTTTTTTTTTTCTGTGACCACTCCGGAATGTGTACTAACAGGCGTTGCACAGAGGGGTCTGTGCAACGCCTGTTAGTACACATCCCTGAGGAGACCGTAAAGGGGTCTGCCCTGAGCCTCGCTGTGCACGGCAGCATGTGATCAAAGTGCCACCGTAATCTCTGGAATCACTCGGTGTGCCATCAGAGTCCCCAATCTGAGCGCCCAAGATTCCAAAGTCCCGCCTGCATTAAATGATATAGGTTTCGGCGTGTTATGCGCCGAGGCGGTTGCCTCCTCGACGCCTTCTTATCCGAGCGGGAATAGCTCGGCGGCCTGTTTCTGGACCATCAGGGTCTCACAAAAGCAGGCAACTTTCCTCCAGTTTTCTGTCTCCGTCAGCATAGCCCTCACTACTGTTGCCAGAGACAGTTATCACCCGATCCTGTCAATCAAAAACTGCCCGTCAGTGGCCCACGCAGGGCACTCCAGGAGCGTGTGCTGTGCAGAATCCAGGCGCCTCCGTAATGGTGGCAATTTGCGCAATCTTATTCAGGTACTCACCGAAGCAAACGTGTCCGGTCAGCGCTTGCGTGGGCCTGTGGGAGATGCGCCACCCTCTTTTCAGCCAGGTTTCAAAGTGCGGCTTCGACAACGTGTTTGGGCGAAAATTGCGGCTGCTGCACTTGAGCGCGTGTCGCCGTTCCTGCCGCCTCAGCCGTACGACAGCGATTCCTGGCAAGCTTTCGTCACTTTGGCGGATGGGACGAATTCGTTTATATACCCTCGCGTCCACATCCGCCAGGTGGCGGCAAGCGGGCCAGAGGAGTTGCCGCCTCAAAGAAGACCGTTTGGTATCCACATGCGATGTGAATGGCCATTTTCCTCTGCAGGCTTTTGATGAGGCGGCGAACTTCTTCTCGTGGTACGCCGATATTGTGCAGCTTGTGCAAAGCACCCACTGCATTTCCAACGCCCCTTGCGTTGGAAATGCAGTGGGTCATGTGGGTCACGTGGGTCATCAAGCGCTCGAAGTGCTCTTTTAAGCCCCACCGACCGTCCAGAAACCGGTATGGCCTAGAACCAAAAATTCGCAGACATGTGATATCCACCAACCCGCAGGGCCGCGTGTTCTCGCCGTCAATAAAGACCCGACCCGAGAGTCGACAGCGACAACAAGTGACGGCGCGGCCGAGGCCCATGCCTGCCTAGGGGTCGTGGATAAATTCGAAAGAGATTCACCACGCACCTGGCACAGGCCACTGAAGGAACAGGGAGTCAGTTTTAGTCAGTTAAAGTCTGACTCCTGCCTCCACCCAGAGCGGGAGAAGTCATTGGATGACATGTTTTATTGAGAAGTTATTGGATGTTATGTTTAAAGCCCATTCCCTCTCACAGAGTGGAAGCCTATGTCCCAGCAGTGGGAACGTTAAAAGGCTGAATATATTTATGTTATGCTAATACACACGATGGCATTACACCGAACATAATACATAATTCCGTTTTCCTCCTATTCCGAACAATTTCTATAAGAAACGGTCGTCTCATCGCTGTCGTTACACAACGTCTGCGGGAGCCTTAAGTTTCTAAGATAAAGTAGATACTATTTTGCTCTTTTAATTAATTATTTCCATTGCATTTTGTGAAAAGGCAGTCCAACTTTTGCTGCATGAGAAATTGTATGTACGATCCAAAATATTGTTTTTCTTCATCAACTTGTTTTTTATGAATATCCGAGTCCAAGAGAAATATAAATAACGTTTTTTGCTGTTTGTTATGCTGCAGGAGACAGCCAGATAAAATGAAGTACTCGTAATAGTCTAGAAGTAAGTAGCTATTGGCTAGCTGTCATCAACATATTTCATTTAGGTAATCTTATTCCTATCTGAGCAATTTTAGATTCTATTTTAAAGGAGCAAGTAATCAATTGAATCTTTTCACTTAGTAGGTATGTATCGATTTATTTTCTTATTTATAGGTATTTCGTTCGGCTTTTTTCCAGACCTTTGAAACGTAAGTTTAAACGTAACCTTCCATAATTATTATCGTGTAATTAAAATACCAATCAGATTGAGTGCTGACATTAATCTAATCTATCTCGGGGCTATTTGGTGAATACAGATACCTACTTATCTACTGAATAAGCAAAAGTATTTAAACACTCGTCTTGTTCCATTTCATACAAATTCGACCTTTTTGAAAATAGAACCGGCAGTTCGGCAAACGGTGCGCACGCGGGTAAAGTCGCGCGTCCAAAATAAACGTGTGTATCTAATAGGAGCGAGTGTCATTTGTTACGATAGTTTAGGGATGTCGATTCTCTCCAAAAAATATCGATTTTTGAATCGATTTAAATCGAAGTATGTTAAATCGATTCACAAAAAAATCTAGAGATCTAAAAGATCGATTTCTCAAAAATAGATCTTTTTTGGATTTGATTTCCGAGTTTGTATTTAATGTGTAACTGTCAGATAATCAAGACTTACGTTTTTTTATTGATATTGCATCATTTATTTACATAAACAAATTACAAATTAAACTTAAAAATTAAAATATTTTAAATATTAAGAAGAGGCAAAGGACACACACAGCCATCTCGAAAGTTATTGAATAATTAAGTGTAAAACTGACATTTCTTAGCCGGTTTGGGTACATTAAAACTTATTGTAAATAGCTTTATGGTTCTCATCGAAACAAAAAATCTAATTTCGATTTTCTAGGGTAAAACCTAAAAAATCGATTATTTGATTAATCGATCTTGAATCGACATCCCTACAATATTTAAGCCATTAGCGCTACGTGGGCAAGCGGGACAGACACCGAATACACAAAATGGCTGATGCTTTTGAAGAAAGTAAATGATGTAATTTTATTTAGTAGGTATACCTAAATATGGAAATACTTTCATTAGTTTCTTGAAAGGATAGTAGATGTTTATTTATTCACAAGCATCGTCAATCGATGGTCGCTTACCATTTGATTAAATCTACTATAGATTAATAGTATGAGAGATCTCTTTGTTGTTCTCATAATTATGTGAATTGTGAACACGACATAGATAATAAAAGGAAACTTTTGAAAATCACAGCCTGGCATCTATTGACATTTATATGAAGGACAGGAGTGACCGCGCGTTTTTCTGGATAAAAAAAATGACTTTAATCATCTGCGATGCGCGGTCGGCAATCTATGGAAACAGTCGTGTATTTTGGTAAAGACGAAGGCCAGGCGATAAGTACCCTCTTTGATGAGTGGTTATAGAGGCGCCACGGCGTCCTCCCCTTCTGCCTGACGCTGGTCTTCACTGGAACTGGGAACGGTTGTTTCAGGAGGTAGCTGTTTAGGATTCGATTGGAGGATACTTCCGAGTGTTACCATTGTGGGGATCACCCGGAGGACACGGTAAAGCATACGGTGGAGGTCTGCCCCGCTTGGGCGACCGTCGTATATCATGGAGGCGATTGGCTGTGCATGGTAGGTACGAAGCGAGAGGGTAGGTATGGGAAGCTGTCACCACTTTCTGCGAAGCAGTAATGCACGCGAAGGAGGAGGCGGAACGCGTGAAAGAGACGTAATCCTCGCACGGCACTCGGCGGCTAGGGTCATGAGCCCTCTAGGCGCCCACGAGACGCCCTGGGCGTCGGGAGTCGCAAGCCGATTCCCGGCCACCGTAGGCACGGGCTTGCAGACGGCGATAGACGATAGCTCACCGTCCGATAAGGACCAGGCCCGAATCGACGGCGCGCTTTGTTCGAAGCGCGGCTCAAAGAGATGTCAGCAACCATTGACTGGGCCCGCTAAGGCTGATGCCCGCCAGCAGAACGGGAGTGTTAGTAAGAGTCACCGCAGCCCTAGAACGCATATGCTGCATCTGAATGTATGTCGGGCTGGTTTCCGCAACTCTACGCTCAAGGCGCGTATTTTGCGTACATGTGGGATAGCATTGTCATTCGATTTACCCCAGCTTGCTCCTCGAGGAAGGCCAGCAGCGCCCTGGTGATATTGAATATCTCGCTTAGGTTACCGGGGTGTCCAAAGTATTTTGCCCTGTATGCAGCGACTCTGGGCTGAGCTTGGTAGCAGATGAGCTGTTGTCTCGTCCTCTTCCATGCAGGCTTTGCAAAGTGGGCTGTTCGTGACTCCTATGACAGAGAGGTGCTTTTTAAAAGACCCGTAGCCAGTTGTAACGGCCGTGACTTTCCGCAACTGAAGTTTGGTCAGTCGTAGGGCGCGCTTTATGAAGCGGTCATTAATGGAGGGAAGTGCCTCCTTGGCCTGCCTACACTCGCTATGGTCAGCCCATAGCTTGTTGTGTTGATCTCTGGTGCTCCTTACCAGATTGCGTAAGTATCCAAAGGGGAGAGGCACAATAGGTTCAGGTCACATCGCTGCATCGTTGCCACGGGATTCGCTATGTTACTCTGTTGTGTTTACCCACCTGATTTAGGCGTTGGTGACAATCGTATATCAGCCCAGAGTTAACTGTGTGGCTGTTTAGCGCTGTCCGAGAGTATACGTACCGAGTGGTCCTTAACGTCCCTAGCTAGGATGACTGAGGCTGCCAGGGAAATTCCCAAGCACCCTGCTTGGAAGACTGATTTATGAACCCGCAGTGGTGTGGATATGTGGATGTTGAGGTCCACTGAGAAGATCCCCGCACCCGTGCCAGTACCTGTTTTGGATCCATTAGTGAAGATCCGCAGTTCTGCGGGGCACAGCCCCTCACAGCGGTGGTCCTCATGCAGTTTGATTTTGTATTTTTTGTCAAAGACAAATTGCTTGGGTATCCGTTCGTTGATCGCTCTAGTTGTTGGGAGATCGTTGTTGAGTCCCACGAGCAGAGCGGTGTGTTGAGTTTCTCTCTTATCCCAGAGATCCAGTGTTTTAAGGCATACCGTGGCTATCGTTCCCTCCTGTATAAACAGATGACGCGGTGGGAGTCCCAGCATGACTTCAAGCGCTGCCGTTGGAGTGGTCCTCATACAGCTTGTGGTTGCCATGCTGGCCAGCCTTTGCATGTGTTGTAGTTAGTTCACAGCTTTAGCTAGCTTGGTGCGGGGCCACCACACCACACAGGCACCTGAAGGAACACGGTAGTGTTTTACTCAGTAACAGTCTGACACACTCATCCGCTCCACCCAGAGCGCTAGAAGTTATTTGATGAATTTCCAGCCTAAAAAAAAAAGGCTAAGCCACGCCGTTGCGGGATTGTTTGAAAGAGTCAAGGCCTTGGAACACAAAAGGCAATTGAAGGAACATGGGTAAGTTTTAGTCAGTCAGAGTCTGACATTCGCTCCCGCTCCACCCAGAGCAGGAGAAGTCATTTGATGGTTGTGCTATCTAAATTTATACTGGAATCCGAATAGCCTTTTTAAAAAAGGCTTTCTAAACAACATTCACGGTTACTGGTAGTAACCGATAACTAAGTTATTATCAAAAACCTGGCTACCCTACGCATATACGTGACATATTTGTTTGCTGATATTCCACATCGGGCGAGTGAATAATTCGATTTCGTGCGATACACTGACGAGTCGGCTTGTTACTTGTTACGTAAATATTTTCCACAGGTTGTTTATTTTACCAGTGAGGAGAGGAGCCCTAATAAAACTGAAGGGTTTATATAGTTTTATTGGAGAATCTAACTAGCCTTATGTTATTTTTAAGTTTGGGGATGTGTAGCTCAGCGGCTGTACTCCTAGTGTGCTTATTCTAACGTCATGGAATGTAATAACAGAAACACAGGAACGTAATACTGAATATCTGTTTATATAAAATTCAAAGTCCTGACTGACTGACTGACTGATATATCAACGCACAGCTTAAACCGCTGGTCCTAGAGACATGAAATTTGGAGGGTGTTCTTTGTGAAGAGTAGGTATCCACTAAGAAAGGGTTTTCTAAATTCAACCCTTATGGGGGTAAAAAGGGGTTGAAATTTTATAACGGGGGAAGTACTAATTCCACGCGGGCGAAGCCGCTGGCAGAAGCCAGTGTTATATATATGATTAAATTCATTCTTATTGCATTCACACACCTAACGCGCTTATGACAATCTAATTATATTTAAAACTCGAATTGTTATTATTTCTTTTTCATAATGTGCCATGAATTCAAAACCCTCTGAATAGGTTCTGATGAAAGAGTCTCTAGAATATGGGTACACCATTGGGGAAAGTTTTTCAAGAAGAACATTTTGGTGTTTATAGGTACTCAGCTTTTGACGATTGTTAGTTCATTAGGAGTCCTAAACGGGTAACTGATAACGAGTGCCCTAGGTTTATAAAAGAAAGAGAGAAAGAGCTTTTCAATAAAAAACCTTTGCTTATGTAAGTCCGTTTGGATTGAATGACCTAAATATGTAATTAATTGGAAACGGAAGTTAAGGTTTTTCTTTGCTTGGCACTTACTTCTCGGGCTGATGACAGCTGATAATTATGATTTCAGTCCAGAATTTCAGGCTAGTAAATGTTTGTGACTAATGTTCTAGATATTTTTATGGCTCCCACTTTTTCTTAACGAATTAGTTACTTTAATAATAATAATAATAAATAAAAAATAATAAAATAAATAATCTGTGGCCCGGCTGTCAAGTTGATTGAACGAAAATTTTTTCATCCGATATTTTTATCTAATATTCATAAAAATAAACGAAAAATAATGTCCAAACAACAAAAACGAACCAGAAAAAAAAAATAAGAAATCAAAGCAATAACCATATACCGAAAATCCAAACAACAACATGCAGATAACATAATGTACCGAACAAAAAAATGCTGACAAGAAGCCGGGCACGTTGCCAAAAAGCACAACCAACATCTTCGGGTTCGTCGCTCAGCTCCGCCTCGCAGCCGCCGGGACCCGCGCCTGCCGTGAGTCCAGTGATTCCGGCCGCTGCAGTTGCGTCGAGCTCGAGCGACGAATACACCACTCCGCCGACGACACCACCACCTGCGCGTCGACGGGGAGGACGCCGGCCGCCGAGCGGCTTAGGACCTCGAGGCCCACCGGCCTCTGATAGGCTCCCAGCTCCCGGCGGAAGTGTGCAGCGCATGCGATGGACGCAATCCATCAATGAAAACGTCATGCGCTCATACTATGGGGCTACAGAGGGAGGTAACAATCTGACCGCGTACTGTGTTCGGATGCTCTCTCTGTTCCAGGTGCTTGAGCCAGCCGTCAACGTTTCGGCCCAACGACTTTCGGATCAGGTGCGGGTCATCCAGCGTAATCATATGTTGGATGATACTGTACTTGATCGCCTCCGATCTGAGATGGGTAGCCATGTCATTGCCCCTCCGTCGCAGACTGTGGTACCAGTGTTGGTACCACCATCCAACCATATCTCCAGCCACGCTGACAAGGAGTGTAATGACGTGGTTACAAACGTAAGTACCCATTGCAATGACGAATTGAGGAGTGCTTTGGAGTGTGCTATTCGGGAATATCGCAGCATGCCGCTCGAACTTAGGCCACGCTTACCTCGTTTGCCCATGCATAACAAAAATAGGGCGCTGGTGGCTGCTCTGGATTCGCAGTTGTCAAATTATTTTGCTGACTGCGAAGACCTCACCGATACACACTCGATACTATACTGCGCGGCTGTAGCGGCATGTCGTGTAGCTCACGTCAAATTTCCTAATGACAGAGCTACACGACCGAAGCCAGCCGTGCCGGCTTGGCAGTGCAGGATCGAGCGTCGTATTGGTGGGGCCAGAGCACTCATAGGCAAACTAATCTGTTTCAGGGAGGGCAACACTCGCCCAAGAGTGATGCGCTTTGTGAGACGGGCGTTTTCGGGGACTGATGTCAGCTCCCGAGACTATATGTCCCGTGTCACAGAGCGCATCGACTTCATGAAGCAGAAAGTATATGCATGGGCAAACCGTATTCGCAGGTATAAGCGGCGAGTGGAACGATACACCCAGAATCGCACATTGCGAAGTAATGAAAGGTGGGTGTATAGGGATTGGGAGCGACCGGACCAAGGTGTGACTAATACGCACCTGCCAGATGATGACGCCATATACTCGTTCTGGCGCAGCATCTGGTTGGTGCCTGTCTGTCATACCGAGGGCGATTGGATTCGGGATGTTGAGCGCGCGTGCGATCCAATACCAGAAATGGGGGCAATTATCATCAGCCCCCAAGATGTAGCTCGTGCAGTCTGTCCGTTAGCTAACTGGAAATCTCCAGGGCCGCACGGGCTGCACAACTTCTGGATAAAATGGTTAACAAGGTCGCATACCCGCTTGGCATCTCAGATCCAGTCTGCCTTAGAGTTAGGGTCGCTACCCCAATTTCTAACTACAGGAATAACCCACCTGCTCCATAAATCAGGTAGTACTGCGGAACCTAAAAATTATAGACCGATCACGTGCTTACCGACGGTCTATAAGGTTCTTACATCCATTTTGAGAGCTAAGATTAATACACATATAAATAGTAACTGTATCATGTCTGCCTCTCAAAATGGATGTAGGAATGGGTCCCGCGGTACTAAGGAGCTTCTCCTCATAGATATGACCATTAGCCAACAGGTTCGGCGCTTCCGAAAGGATCTGTCGACATGTTGGATAGACTATAAGAAGGCCTATGACTCAGTTCCTCATACATGGCTCATGAGGGTGCTAGAATTGTATAAAGTTGATGCAACGATACGCACCTTCCTGATGTCATGTATGGGGCAATGGACGACGGTCCTTCGCTATCCAGGATGTCGACAAATCCAGAGGAATAGTGAACCGATAAGGATCGAGCGGGGTATATTCCAGGGTGATAGTTTGAGTCCGCTTTTGTTTTGCCTAGCTTTGAATCCTCTAAGCACACTGCTGGAGAATTCAGGGCTAGGCTATCGGTTGAAGAGAGGTGGTCAGGTTATATCTCACCTCCTTTACATGGATGACTTGAAACTCTTTGCCCCCAACAATCTGCAACTGATGGAGCTACTGAAGGTAACTGAAACCTTCAGTAGTGCCATCAGGATGGAGTTTGGTGTAGACAAATGTGCGGTCATGCATGTAAAGCGAGGGGAGATTGTGGAATCCGTGGGAACTCAACTCACGGATTTCGTAAACCTGAGATCCCTCTCTCCAACCGAAACCTATAAGTATTTGGGTATGTCGGAAGCGTTAGGTATCAATGTTGCTGACATGAAGCAATCGTTGAAGGAGCGCTTCTTTGGCCGCCTGAAGAAGGTATTTAATAGCCTTCTATCAGGCGGAAACAAGGTGCGCGCCTTCAACGGTTGGGTCATGCCGGTATTGATGTACTCTTTCGGCGTACTCAAATGGACTCAAACAGAACTTGATGCCCTGGATAGGCGTGTTCGTACACTGCTGACTGCATTTCGAATGCATCACCCACGTTCGTCGGTGATGAGACTGTATATCCCGCGGAAGTGTGGAGGCCGAGGCTTTTTAAATGCTAAGACCCTCCACAACCGCGAGGTATGCAGTCTAAGGGAATATTTCCTAGCTGCTGACGTGGGTATGCATCGAGATGTAGTGGCAGTAGACAGGGGCCTTACTCCACTCTCCTTGGCTAACGAGAACTAGCGCAAACCTCTAGTGCTTGACACTAACGATCGCAGAGAAGTATGGCAGAGTAAGGAACTGCACGGACGCTTTTTCCGGGCCCTACATGGGCCCGATGTAGACCAACTAGCGTCCGTAGCCTGGCTGCGTGTCGGTGACCTCTTTGGGTTTTGTCTGTGCAATTATGGACGAAGTTATCATGACGAAAAACTACCGGAGATTTATTGTGAAGGACGGCACGGTTGACATATGTCGGGCATGTCATCGTCCGGGAGAATCAATCCGCCACATAATCTCTGGTTGTTCTCGTCTAGCTAACGGTGAATACTTGCATAGGCACAACCTTGTAGCCAGGATTATCCATCAGCAACTTGCTCTGAAGTACTCTCTTGTGGAATCGGAAGTGCCGTACTACAGATATGCGCCCGACCCAGTTCTCGATAATGGTCATATCTCATTGTACTGGGATCGGTCCATCATCACTGACAGGACTATTGTAGCCAATAAGCCTGATATAGTGGTGGTGGACCGAATCGAGAGGCGTGCAATGATTGTTGACATTACCGTCCCACATGACGAGAACCTCGTGAAAGCCGAGAAAGATAAACAAATCAAGTATGAACTTGGCTCGCGAGGTTGTCGACATGTGGGATGTGGACTCAGCGATCATTGTACCGATAGTCGTGTCAGCCAATGGCTTAATAGCCACGAGCCTCGATCAACACCTCAGGAGGCTCTCGTTAGGCGGCTGGATCAAGGGCTTGATTCAGAAAGCAGTACTTCTGGACACGGCTCGCATTGTCAGGCGGTTCCTCTCTCTAGAGCCCTGACCGCCGGTAGCTTGGACCCTGTTCCCGATACCGGTGGGCTACTATTTTATATATTTTTAAATGTTTTTTATATATTCTTTTTTAAGAAATATTTAAAAATGTATTTAATATGTTTAAAAATTAATAAACGAAATAATAATAAAAATAATAATTAACATAATAAACACATGGCAACTCTCGATGTCAAAACAAGCTGTATTTTCATTTTCTCAATTAAATTTTTTTAAAACAGTTTTTGGATCTGGTTTAAGTATTTACAAATTCCATAGAAGCTTCCTAGGTGCAAATAAACAGTAAAAACCCAAAAACCATAATCAACAAGACGGATAAAATATAAAAATGCATAAAGACTGGACAAATGACACATGTCATCATGAAATTATAGATTTTGGAGAAATGAAACCAACTTGGTAATAATGCTAACAAGAGCAGCTGCCCGTCGCGCACGCCATCCACCCCCGGACTCGCCGCTCAGCTCCGCCTTGCCGCCGCCGGACCTCGGATCACCAGTGTCACCGGCGGCTGCGGCCGCGTCGAGCTCGAGCGACGAGTATTTCTCCCCGCCGACGTCGCCAACACCTGTACGTCGGCAGGGGAGAGGCCGGCCACCGAACAGCTTGGGACTTATTGGCCAACCGGCCCCGAGCCGGGTCCCCGCTGCCGGTGGTTGTGTGCAGCGCATGAAATGGACTCAGTCCATGAACGAGAACGTCATGCGCGCATATTATGGGTCTACAGAGGGGGGAACTAACCTCACTGCGTACCGTGTCAGGATGCTGTCTCTGTTCCAGGACCTAGAACCAACCGTCGACGTCTCGGCGCAACGATTGTCGGATCAGGTGCGTGTCATCCAACGTAACCACAAGTTGGACGATGCTGCACTTGATAGGCTGCGCTCAGAGGTACTGAACAACCCTATCATCTCCACCCCGACACAGACCGCGGTACAAGAGCCCGCTAGGGGCGTAATCCCATCGCGGGCCATTGACGTAAGTGATGAGGGAGATGATAGGGTTGTCACGGTAAGTAGCCAGTGCAACGATCGACTGAGGAGCGCACTGGAGGATGCGCTTCGCGAGTATAGATCCACTCCAACCGAACTTAGACCCCGTTTACCACGGTTGCCCATGCACAAAAAAAATAGGGCGTTGGTGTGTGCTTTGGACTCGCTGCTTAAAAACATCTTTGAAAGCAGCGAGAACCTCGTTGATACGCACTCAATCTTGTATTGCGGGGCTGTTGCGGCATGTCGTTTGGCCAACGTGAAGTTTCCGATTAGCGACGGAGATATTCGGCCAAAGCCTGCTGTACCAGCCTGGCAATGCAGGATCGAGAGGCGTATCGATGGGGCCAGGGTACTCATCGGCAAACTAATCTGCTTCAGGGAGGGCAATACACGTCCACGTGTGATGCGCTTTGTGAGGCGGGCGTTCTCGGGGACTGAAATCAACCCTCGAGAATACATGTCCCGAGTCACAGAGCGCATCGACTTCCTGAAGCAGAAAGTTTGTGCATGGGCAAACCGTATTCGGCGGTATAAGCGGCGAGTTGACCGGTACTCGCAGAATCGCATGTTCCAGAGCGATGAGAGGTGGGTATATAGAGCTTGGGAGCGACCTGAACAAAATGTGACGGATGGGTGCCGCCCGGATGATGTTGCCACGAGTACATTCTGGCGCAGCATTTGGTCGGTGCCCGTCTGTCACTCTGAGGGTGGCTGGATGCGTGATCTCGAGCGTGTGTGCGAAGCTATACCAGAAATGGAGAAAATAGACATCAGCCCATTACATGTAGCCAGAGCAGTCTGTCCGTTACCGAATTGGAAGTCTCCAGGACCGGACGGGCTGCATAACTTCTGGCTAAAGTGGTATAGCAGCTCACACGCGCTTCTAGCATCTCAGTTCCAGTCATCCTTAGAGTCTGGGTCGCTGCCTGAGTTCCTAACAACTGGTGTTACCCACCTGCTCCATAAAACAGGTAGTCCCGCGGAACCTAAGAATTATAGACCGATAACGTGTTTGTCGACGGTCTATAAACTTCTTACATCCATCCTGAGAGCGAAAATTAATCTGCACATTGACAGTAATTCAATTATGTCTGCCTCTCAGAATGGATGTAGGAACAGGTCCCGCGGTACTAAGGAGCTACTCCTCATAGACATGGCCATAAGCCAGCAGGTTCGTCGATCCCACAAGGATTTGTCGACATGCTGGATAGATTATAAGAAGGCCTACGACTCTGTTCCACATGCATGGCTCATGAGGGTGTTGGAGTTGTACAAAATAGATGCAACTCTGCGCACCTTCCTTGGGTCATGTATTGGGCAATGGAAGACAGTCCTTCGCTATCCAGGATGTCGACCAATCCAGGGGAGTGATGAACCTATATGGATTAAACGGGGAATATTTCAGGGCGACAGTTTGAGTCCTCTTTGGTTCTGCTTGGCCCTGAATCCTCTAAGCACATTGCTGGAGGACTCGGGGCTGGGCTATCGGTTGAGAAGAGGTGGTCAAGCCATATCTCACCTTCTTTACATGGATGACCTGAAACTCTTTGCCCCCAACAATTTGCGACTGATGGAGTTACTGAAGGTAACTGAAACTTTCAGTAGCGCGATCAGGATGGAATTTGGTGTGGACAAATGTGCAGTCATGCATGTAAGGCGAGGGGAGATTATGGAATCCGAAGGGATCCAACTTTCGGATTTCATAAACCTTAGATCCCTCTCCTCGACCGAAACATACAAATATTTGGGTATGTCGGAAGCGTTAGGCATTAATATTACTGACATGAAACAATCGCTGAAGGAGCGCTTCTTTGGCCGCCTGAAAAAGGTATTGAACAGCCTTTTGTCGGGCGGGAATAAGGTGCGCGCCTTCAACGGTTGGGTCATGCCGGTTTTGATGTATTCTTTCGGCATACTCAAATGGACTCAGACCGAACTCGACGCCCTGGATAGGAGGGTCCGTACACTGCTGACCGCAAACCGGATGCATCACCCACGTTCATCGGTGATGAGACTGTACATCCCGCGGAAGTGTGGAGGTCGAGGCTTTTTAAACGCTAAGACTCTCCACAACCGCGAGGTGTGCAGTCTAAGAGAATATTTTCTAGAAACCGACGTGGGTATGCACCGAGATGTGGTCTCAGTGGACAAGGGACTCACCCCGTTGTCCATGGCAAAACAGAACTGGCGCAAACCTGTAGTACTCACTACTGATGACCGCAAGGAGATATGGAAAAGCAAGGAGCTTCACGGGCGCTTTTATCGGGCTCTTCATGGGCCTGATGTAGATTTCTTGGCGTCCGTGGCCTGGCTACGTTTCAGCGACCTCTTCGGGGAAACTGAAGGTTTTGTCTGTGCGATTATGGACGAAGTTATCTTGACGAATAACTACCGGAGACATATTATGAAGGCTGGGACGGTTGACGTGTGTCGGGCATGCCATCGTCCGGGTGAGTCCATCAGACATATTATCTCTGGTTGTTCTCGTCTTGCTAACAGCGAGTATTTGCACAGGCATAACCAAGTGGCCAGGATTATTCACCAGCAACTTGCTTTGAAATACAAACTTGTGGATTCTGAAGTGCCGTATTACAAATATGTGCCCGACCCAGTTCTCGAAAATGACCATGTCACGTTGTACTGGGATCGGTCTATCATCACTGACAGGACTATTGTTGCAAATAAGCCTGATATAGTGGTGATAGACCGATTAGCGCGCCGCACAATGATAATCGATGTCACCATCCCACATGACGAGAACCTCGTGAAAGCTGAGAAAGAGAAACAAATGAAATATCTTGATTTAGCACACGAGGTTGTCGATATGTGGAATGTGGACTCGGCTGTCATTGTGCCGATAGTCGTTACCGCCAACGGCCTGATAGCCAAAAGCCTCGACGACCACCTGTCGAAGCTGTCGTTGCACGGTTGGATCAAGGGCCTGATACAGAAGGCAGTACTCCTCGATACGGCTCGCATTGTGAGGAGATTCCTGTCTCTGGAGCCCTAACCACCGGTAGCTTGGACCCTGCTCCCGACACCGGCGGACTACTATTTTTTATAATTTTAAATGTTTTTTTTTTCTTTTTTATATGATTTGTAAGAAATATTTAAAATTATAATTTATATATGTATAGAAAATTAATAAACGACATAATAATAATTTCACCTATGTCAAGTATTACATTCAAAAAACATGTCCGATATCAATACACATGTCAGAAATAATAATAATAATATGTCAGAATAATAGTAATAATAATAATAACACACAGTAACAACACAACGACACACTATTTCTGGGCACGGTTTGTAGGCAACACTTGGGTCCTCGTCCAGTGTTTTAATATGAGGCCATCAGTCCTATCCGCCACAGTCATCAAGAGACTGTTGGCGCTGCCCCGCACCCGCCACATCAGGGAAGCGACACGCTTACGTATGATTGCATAGAAGTCATCTATACGTGCCTCAGCGAACATCCCTGATGCACTGCAGTATCGCGGCAGCCTCAACAGTGCCCTGTATGCGTTATTGTATTGGACTCGTAAGGCGCTGTAAGCCCTCTGCGTGTAGTCGACCCATAGGCCGCAAGTGTAAAAAGATTGGCAGTATGCCCTGAACAGAGTCACCTTAACATCATTTGAACATTTTGCAAACCTACGGATCAACATATTGCTCCTGACTGACAGCGCCCTACGTTCCCTCTCCATGTCATTATTATCGGTCTGCGTAGCAGTGACCCAGTGCCCCAGATACTTGAAAGAAGTGACCCACTCTAGAGCGGTCCCCCCAAGTGTAATAGGTGGGACATCATAGCTTTTAGTGCCTGCATTGAACATCAGACACTCGCTCTTCTTTGCATTATATATATAAGGCCCTGGGCCTCCGCATATTGCTCACAAACCGATAACAGTTTCCTGAGGGCGCTGATCGATGGGGCCAGCAGCACCATGTCGTCGGCATAACTTATGTTGTTGACAAATGTTCCGTCAATTGAACAACCTACCATAGTGCTGCTGAGCTCACGAATCAGCCGATCCACATACAGACAGAAGAGCTTCGGTGAGGTCAGGCCACCCTGCCTCACCCCACACTCCAGCCTGTACGGATCGGATAGCGCGCCTGCCCACCTCACCATATTGGTTTGATGGCCGTACCAAAACTTAAATAACTCGATCAACTCACCTGGAGGCGTTGTCTCATCATACATCTTCTTCCATAAAACACCGTAGGACACCAAATCGAAGGCTCTTGATAAGTCCAGAAAACACGCATACACAGGGGTTTTCTTGTCCGTATAGTATCGAGCAGTGTGCTTGAGACACAGAACAGCGTGTTCTGTTGAAGGCCAGCTCTGAAGCCAAATTGAGCGTCGTGAAGCGACAGATGTTTATTTAACTGCTTGTCCAGCACACTGTCCAACACCTTCGCAATTACACACAAGAAAAAATTTCAGTATCGCGGTGTGCTTTTAGGAACCATTTATAAGAATAATCATTAAGTTTTTGAGGTTGTCAGTTCCAAGTTCTAGTACATTTCGTTATCATCTAGGAATTGTGACTACTATTTCTGTCATAAGGCCGAAAGTATCTACTTCCACGTTAATTACTTTGAGGTTAAAAGTTCAGCATTTTTGATAAATAGTTTCTAGGTCGAGACGAAAAGTGAATTGAGTTTTTCAATCTTTTTACACGATCTGACCCTGATCTGGCTGATTCTTACGACACTAAACTAGTGTTTTCGGGAAAACACGATAAAAAATCAGTCCAAATGCGAATTACGGGATGCAATAATGGTCACTGACTTGGCGACGTGTAGACTTTATTGCCGTATTCTATTTTAAAAACGGAAATAAAGATATAAAGCCGTTTTTCGACTTGAACTTTACTGATTTGGAGTCTTATTTATTTTCGGGTTCTGTTTTTTCAATTGCATGTTCGGAACCCTAAAAATGACAAAACTTGTAATAATATGTTTAAACTTCCCCATAGCAAAAGAAACGTTCATGTGTATTTGTGGCTCGAACCTTTTTCGTAGATTGGGGTGAAACTACGTAATTGGGGTGAAACTACGGAGTCATGGCTCTGTAAAATAATATTTCCGATTCGTGACGTTGCCAATCAACATGAAAAACATTCCTTTTGTCATAGTTTAAGGTAGTTTTAGTAAATTAACCGAAATGGTAAAACGGTTCATAGACACATATTTATTTATTTATTTGTATAACAATTGTTTGCTGCACTTACAGTAAACACCAAAGCGCGCAGCAAGCCAACAATATAAATTTAACTAAAAAACTTCATGCAAACATTTAACATATACACACACACATTTCATTTTTATTACATACACACATACACACATTACACACACAACAACAACAACAACAACATTACAACATTTTTTTTTAAATATTTTTTTTTTTTCTTTCTTAAGGCCGTACTACCGGTCAAGTGGCGCCCTCATTGAATAAAAAATCGTAGCATAACCTAATCCAACGTCACGTTTGTTACAAAGAGGATAAAGTATTTTTACGTTGTTAAAACAGGTCTCAGAATGTTTCGTATCCAAAGTAGTAGGCAAAAGTGTCAGAAACGGCCATTTTTGGTACTTTTGCCAACTACTTTTTTTCTTTTTATATAATTATGTGCACCTAGGTAGGTATGCACTTAAAATTGCAAAATAACTTTAATTTCGGAAGTCGGTGTTTGTATTTTATTTCTTCGTATTTTGACACCGACTTCCGAAATTAAAGCTATTTGTCAATTTTATGTGAATTTCCTTTTTTGGAAGTCAGTTGATTTTTTGTAAAAAAGTTTTTTATTTTTCACTTTTTTGTTGTTATACCCCAGAACTAAAACTAAATATTAAAGTTACGCCCTAATTGATAACCCTAATAACATGGAACAAGGAATTTGAACATGCTCATAATTGGAGGAAACCAAAACGACATTTAGGTATTTATTATTTTTGTTGATTATTTCAAAAAGCATTATGGCAATTTCGATAAAATTTATATGGAACCACGTCTCATAGTGACGGGGCCCTATATAAATTTTATCAAAATGAAGTATACTCTTTCAGACAAAAAAAAATAAAATCGGTCCACAACTGACAGATAAAGTGGACAAACATAAAAAAAAATACATACAGTCGAACATAGAACATCATCCTTTTTGCGAAGTCGGTTAAAAAATAAGTCAAGTTATTGAGCAAATAATTGTTTACTCGAATTCACAAATAAAACAACCACTACAGAAAACAACTTTCTTGTAAAGAAGATATTTGATAAGATAAAGGATTCAAATCTTTTCTTCTTCAAGTGCGTACAATAAACTTTGTTTTAAATAAATATGAGGTTGGAAATAGCCACTTCAAAGGAAGTTTTAGCACCGTTATGAGAAGTAAAATGTCTATGATTTAGAAGTTTTTCAACTCAATGAAGTAAGGTAAATAAACGAGTTGGTTGTTACGGATCGTTAACAACACAGTCATGGTCATACCTATAAACTAACTAGTTTAAAACAACAACAAACAATGTTAATGTGCATGTGAAATAATTACGAACTACTGTAGTTTTAAAATAGCCCAAGATTTAAGGCGAAATAAGTTCAAGTAACCAAAGGGACCCGGCTGTCCGTCCATCCGTCCTTCCGTCTGTCTGTCAGCGGGCTGTATTTCATGATCCGTAATAGGTAGACAATTGAAATTTTCACAGAATGTGTATTTTTGTTGCCGCTATAGCGTCAAATAATAAAAATAATAAAAAAAAATTAAGGGGGGCTCCCCTACTAGAATCGTGTTTTGTTTTAGCTTATTTTGACTAGATCTTAATAATGGCAACAAGTAGACGTCTAACGCGTATAATCTTGTGCGATAAGCGGCGAGAAGAGGCACTTGAACTTTTGGGGAAAATACCAGGGAGTGAGGGATTTTTACCTCACTAAAACTACTCAGGTGGTTTTAGTGAGGCCACCATCTGCACATGGAAGGGGTCCCGTGACCTCTTAAAAGACCTCCACGAAACCCTCTCTGTATAACGCCTGTTAGGGCATCCCTGGGGAGACTGCTGAGGTCACTCGGTGGGCGAACAGACCGCGACCCCGGAGCCCCGCCTGCCTTGAATGGTGCAGGCGGGGTTTCGGCGTTTAAGGGGTCGAGGCGGTTGCCTCCCCGACGCCTTCTACTCCAAGGATCAGCCCTCACGATCCCGCTTGGCAGCCTCTTTCTGGACCAATATGGTCTCACAGAAGGCGGCAACTTCGCTCCAGTTACGTACTTGAGCTTTTGACACGCAGGCACGAGCTCGCGTTTGAACACTCACTAGATGGTAAGCGATGTTTTGATCGATAAAATGACCGACACGTTTCTTTGATTTACAATGTATTTCTTTTCCAGCCATTTATTTGTTTATTTAATTAATTACAACGGTTTAAAACCAATTACAGTAACTAAAACAGATTTTTAACAAAATACAATAATCAAAACAGAAAACAGAAAGCTACTCAAACATTAAGGCCCCTCTCGCGGTCCAGTGGCGCCCTCATTGAATAAAAAATCGTAGCTTAACACAGAAAATAAATATTAAAAAATCCAACTTGACGTTTGTTACAAAGAGGATAAAGAATTTTTACGTTGTTAAAACAGGTCTCAAAATGTTTCGTATCCAAAGTAGTAGGCAAAAGTGCCAAAAACGGCCGTTTCTGACACTTTTGCCTACTACTTTGGATACGAAACATTTTGAGACCTGTTTTAACCACATAAAAATTCTTTATCCTCTTTGTAACAAACTTCAAGTTGGATTTTTTAATATTTATTTTCTGTGCTATGCTACGATTTTTTATTCAATGAGGGCGCCACTGGACCGCGAGAAGGCCCTTAAATTTAAAAAATAAAAAGGGTCTCGAAACTCTTTCATAAATTCCTCTCCCCATACTGGGGTGGTATTGTTAAGTAGGTTTATTATAACATTATCTCTATGATACCTCTATCATGTCCATTAAAATCAGGGACTTAATATTTGTCCTAATTTATTTCTTTTTTGGCGGGATGAGCTGGAATCCTTCTCAAAGTATTGGATTAATACTGCAGAAGACCTGGGAATAGAGGTCTTTGCTCTGCAGTGGAACAGTACAGGCAAGAAAAAATTAAGTACTTTTAAAGCAGTCTGATGCAGTTGCTGGTATTTGTTTTAGTTCAATTAGATTGAATTCCTCCAACTGCTTGAAAAGAAACTTGTTTGGAATTTTTTATGAATGTTTTAATTTCTTACATTTAAGTGGATTATTTTACCACTTCAAGCCCTTTATTTCGATATCACACACGACCATGTCACAAAAAAAAAAACGACCACAATTACCTAATGGCAGCCGCAATTTTTTTTTTTTAATTCATAGGTATAGCTGTGACTTTAGTTGTCAAAACCAACTTAATGATAACTCATTTGTTGAAAACCTTCTAGCCGTTTAGGCAACAGGGTGTGTGAAAGAAATAGTCATCATTCATAGGGACAGTTCTTCTGGGAAAATCAATCTGCATGTCTAGCCTTTTCCCAGTCTAACCAGATGCAGCTGAATACTAGTATTTTACATGGAGCGACTGCCTATCTCGAGAAAGAGGTCAACCGTCGAATCCGACTCGGCTGGACGGCGTTCGGGAATTTGCGTGGTATCTTCTCGTCTCACATAAGTACCACAGTGTCTCAAGATGAAAGTCTATGACAGTGATGACTTATAGAACCTAATCGTGGTCGCTCACAATGGGCCTCATCAGAAGGCTTACAGTCAACCAAATAGCAATGGAGAGGGCAATTCTCGGAGTTTCCTTGCGTGATAGAATCAGAAATGATGATATCCGCAAGACAACTAAGGTTACCGACATAGCCCGAACAATCACCAAACTGAAGTGGCAGTGGGCAGGGCACATTTCTCGCAGAACAGATGGTCGATGGGGCCGAAAAGTTCTGGAGTGGCGACCGCGAACCGGAAGACGCAGCGTTGGAAAGCCTCCGACAAGGTGGACCGATGACCTGGTAAGGGTCGCGGGTAGCTGATGGATGCTAGACGCACAGGACCGATCATTGTGGCGACACCATGGCGGAGGCCTATGTCCAGCAGTGGACGTCTTTCGGCTGAAATGATGATGATGATGACTGCCTATCAGACCTCCACAACACAGTTACTGGGTAATACGATACTATAGGGACCTGGAGCAGCTTCTCTTAGTGCTGGTCCCTGGAGATTCCTTTTACGTTCCTGGGGGTTTGTCTTACTCGCTAGCGGTGCGAGAGTGTGGTGTATAAGAGTGACTGCTTATGGGTGTTGTGTTATAAAAGAAAGAGGACTTGCACACTAATACGTTATATTGAATAATAAAATAAATACAAGTGCCCTCTTCGAGCGGGCTAGGAGAAGTCAACCTAAAAACAAAAATCTTCTTTTATTCTAAATTCTCAATTGGCGTTCCAAGAGTTTCTAGAAAGTTCCAAACTTCTAATGTGCCAGTCTTCACCATAAGGTTGCCAACATAAGGTCGTCACATGAGCTACGCCCCTACGAATAGAAGCGCAGACGCTAGTAAGTCTTCTATTCAATTAAATATTTGAAAAGCCGATTGAGACCTACCTAACCCTATCCAGTTTTTCCCTGCCTATGTGAGGAGTTATGGAGATGCAGAAGTCCATCTATGGATAACCATACTGCACCCCGAGTGATGTGGTCAACTTTCTTTTTATTAATTTGAGCCATTCGGCACACCACATATCCTGGCAATGCACATGGCTTCAGTGAGGCAAAACCTCACTAAAAGCCACACTGCTCTGCTAAATTTTCTGACCTAAGATGCTCTAGTTAGCATCTACCCAGAAGGGGTTTACAAAAATAAAATTCAAAACTGTACTAATTTTAACTCCATTGGACGTTTATGAAGACCAGGAGAAAAAACGACCACTTTTCTGAACACCTACTCACTGTTTCTGAACTTCCCCCAGAGTGCTCCATAAATATAACTTGTAGTATACTCTCTAAATGAATAATACATAAAAATTGTCATGGGCTCGGTCACACCATACAGAATCAACTCGATCTCACTTTGCGAAGGCATTATACCCCATAAACAAAGCTGGTATAAACCGACAAAAAACCCAGACACATCTTTCCCTAGGAGAGAGGATCGCAATTCCCTCTACCTCCTAACCGTAGTAATATCTTTATTAAAATCGCACTCTGGAGAAACTCATACCTATTTCTCACTAATAATCGCCTAACAATTTTTTTTTCTCATTATTTGTGGTCACATCTCCCATCAGTCTTCAGTCACGTCCGTGCAGCTCATCATATCGATTACATGAAACACACAAAAACACAACGATTAATATCACATAAAAAACAAAACAAATGAGAACCTCCTACTTTTGAAGTCGGTTAAAATTTAAACTTTTTCTATATTGTCAACCGTAATATCGTTGACGTACCAGATATCTGACAATTATTTGTCTATTCTATTCTATTTTTCTCTTGTCATGTCAAACGACATCTGACACCACTGTCTATTCTCTAAAAATCTTTTTAAAAATAAAATAATTTTCAAAAAACAATTTATAATTTTTTTCTTAAATTTCCAAAACTTATATTTAATTACGGAATACTGCTTTAATAAATAGTTTACAAGCAATTCCTGACCTCTTTCGCATATTTTTATTTTTATCAAAAAAATTGGGTCATCGTAATTACTACGTCCATACCTTATATTTATGGTCGAAAACTTGTTTGTCACGTTGCTATGACAATACACGTCAGCTAGAATAAATAACATTGATACAAAAATAATTTTATGTTTAGCAAAGAAATGGAAACCATCCTTCTTCGTACAATATGGGAGGGCCCATATCTCCTCCTCTAGCCTATTCTGTGAAAAATGTTGTTCCGCTTGTTGTGAAATGTTGTGATGTTGTGAAGTGATATTTATGATGCAGTTTTCATCCCGATAGACATCCGCTGGACCATCACCTATTGGAACAATAATAGCAGGATTTTGCATGACTTCCACTGGCACGCACAGCTCTTTGGACTCCACCGCCATTTCGAAGCTCTCCTGCTCACAAACATCAGCAGAAACATACTCAACTTGAACAAAATCATCGTCACAAGAACCATGTGTCTCCGACGGAACTTCCACCTCACAGCTTTCCATGTCGACGACATCAGCCGAAACAACTCCCAAACAAATAAAATTTTCATTCGACTCGTGCTCGCCAAATGTTTCTTTTACTACAATTATCTCTTGTTTCTCTGAAATATTATTACTAGGAATAATTGTAAATAACCGACCCGATTCTGTATCTTCATTTTCACAGCTTTGGTCATCATCGCCTAGACCGCAGTCTTCATATTCCTGGACATCATTGACTAGGCCTGCATCAGTGCAGCTCTGGTCATCATCGTCCTCCTCCTTTGCTTTAATTGTTGAGCTAGAAAATAATATTACTTGATTATCTTCGCTCACATTATCCTCGGACTGTTCATCCGCCTCGGACACAACGTCCGGCCTCTCAAGATTATAAAAACACTGATTGATTTTCTGCTTGCAAGACACACTTGCATGGGAATTCTCTCCTAAGCTCCGCGCACAGCGTGTCAAATTCCATCTCATACTGGAACGTATATTTAAAAAAATAATGCGCAGCTCCTCTTAACCAAATACCAAGAATTAGCGAATAATCGCTTTTTCGCCACCCTTTGGCTTTGGCCATCGACACAAACTCGTCGATAAATTCTTCGAGGCACACCTCATACGTGTGTCCCGAAAAGTATCGCATTTTGCTCTATTTATATTATTTAACACTTAATAAAAATAGAACCACTCAGCTTGGAGTATACTCCTCTTATCCTGATGCTGTCACTGTATCAGTCCTCAGTTTGTCCACCGCACACCGTTAGTGTTGCCGTCACTCTTACATACGGCGCTCTTTCCCGGCGCTCGCCGCCACTTATAGGGACCTGGAGCAGCTTCTCTTAGTGCTGGTCCCTGGAGATTCCTTTTACGTTCCTGGGGGTTTGTCTTACTCGCTAGCGGTGCGAGAGTGTGGTGTATAAGAGTGACTGCTTATGGGTGTTGTGTTATAAAAGAAAGAGGGCTTGCACACTAATACGTTATATTGAATAATAAAATAAATACAAGTGCCCTCTTCGAGCGGGCTAGGAGAAGTCAACCTAAAAACAAAAATCTTCTTTTATTCTAAATTCTCAATTGGCGTTCCAAGAGTTTCTAGAAAGTTCCAAACTTCTAACGTGCCAGTCTTCACCATAAGGTTGCCAACATAAGGTCGTCACAATACCGATACAGTTATAGAATAGAATAGAATAGAATAGAATAGAATAGAATAGAATAGAATAGAATAGAATAGAATAGAATAGAATAGAATAGAATAGAATAGAATAGAATAGAATAGAATAGAATAGAATACTCATTATTATGTACACCATATAAATTACAACAAAGTTAAAAGTATAGTTAATCTGGGACAGTCGGATAAAATAAATAAATAATTTCCGTTGCTCAGGGCTTAATATATAAGGATTCATAAAAGATATATATATACAAACTTATAATAATACCTAACATGTACAAATGTATATGAAAACAAATCATTGGGCATCAAAAAATTCATTCACATAGCTGTCAATGGAAAAAGTGCCCAGAACGCTAGCAGCATTGCCACGTTGAATATGATTGCAGATTGCATTGCTGATTCGTCGGCCAAAGAAAAGCCCAGCCCAAGGATTCATAATATTAAGTCTGTTTACAAGCACACTTATACGTAATGTACCCACAAAGATTGTGCCATATTCAGGTAAGTTGTAGTCCATATTTCACTCGTCTTTTCATATCACTATCAAGGTTACTTCCCCACATTTTGTAGGTCTTTTCATAAGTTTTGGCAGCCCCACAATAAGCTTTGTTATAAACCAGCATGTTTATGTTTATCGTCTGAATACTGCCAACTTTGTAAAACTAAATGATGTTAGTAATTTCTAATTATTCAGTATGTAAGGGACACTTTTTTGACACTGCTGGATATATTGCACTAACACTTCGCCTGCAACTTCGAAAATACAGCCCTTAATAAATATAATTTATAGCTAATAGCACCCACAAATAATGTAGCATGCTACATGTAAAAAAAATAATTGTATTGGTTCATATTTCCGGAGATTGCCGCATGCATACATTGCAAACAAAACCTCTTCATAATATAAAAAAACACGTAAAATTGTAAAATCTTTATTTTCAATAAGCCTTGGATTCATTGTCAATTATCTTGGATGACATACAATCTGACTGAGTTTGCAACAATAATCAATAATAAGTATAGATATATTGTGTAACAGACTTTTCAGGCAATTCTTGGTATGTTAGGATTTCAAAGAAAACATGGTCTATAAAATGAGATAGGTAGGTAGATACCTGATTCAAAATACTTCTACATTGATTTGCAAGTTATCAGATTTGTGTGACAGCCTTGGAGAATTGTGAAGACTTTCACTTATAAGCACGAATTTCTTTTGGCTGTTAAATCTCCAAAGATACGTCTTTGCGAGTATCACGTTCAACATTGGCTATTGGAAGTTTTTTTCTCTATTTTATAGAAAGAGAAACCTGATTTACCAAATTATTTGACTTATAAGAAAATTTCTAAGGGTATAGAGCTTTAATAGAGCTAAGCTTCTATTACAGAGGTTGTTCGAGAAAACACCTAATTTATGTACCTACCTACCTATCCTATTTATGCTGCCAAATACCATATTACTTATTATTGTTGTGTTTTGTTATACCGGTGAACTTTTAAGCACTGATAAATGGTGCGTCCACCGTCTCACAGAGAGGAGGCCTGTGCCTCAGCAGTGGGGACATTAAAAGGCTGATTATGAAATGGTGCGTATACCTGCATTTATACCTGAATGCATCGGACAGACTTTATTTGGTGTGGAAACGATGCACACCAACCCTTAGTGAGTGTTAGGCGCCACCTCCACGAGCCAGAGAATCGTCGCGCTATTGTCGAGAAATTTCCACGAGACGATTATTTTTCTGCCAGCGCGGGTTGCAACAGATCGCCGCGTGATCGTATCGTAACGGCTCATCGCGAGTCGCGGAAGATTTTTGCATGTCCACAAGAAATCGTTGCACATTTGATTTGTTTAAAAAGTTTTGAGGAGAGCAAACTGCGATAGGTCGCGTCTCGCGGCGAGCGCGCTGCGAGTGGATACGTCGTGTGTCGTAATGTATCTTTGACGTTCTGCTCTCCAATGACACTCGGCGAATCACCGCGATAATATCACCGTGCTGAGAGACTTAATGATTTTTTTATAAAATGAAATGGTAGAACGAAAATATCGCCACGAGCCACTCACTCGTAGAAGTGGCGCCTTAAACTACCGATTACCAAGATTGTTGGGGTCACTTAAGGGTCAGCTCACATTAAGAAGTGACTGCGCGCACTTATAAGGATAGCGATACAATACAGAACTTTATTTACTATAATAATACAGGGTGTAAAAAGACACATCACATAGCCGTTAACTACGCATACTGTGCGTCTAACAAAGTAGTTTTGCGCAAAAATTATTGCTGCGAAAGGACTTTTATTTTTAGGTATAAAAAAACCAAAATTTTTTATTGCGCGCAATGTGACGCGAACCCAGGCAAGTGGAGTTAAACCACGCCTCTTCGCTCTAAGCCACGTAGGTAGGATAGGTTTTGAAAAAAAAATCGAAAATTCAGGTAATGATTGTCTGGAAAAAAGTTTAGTAATAACACTCGGAATTCATTTTCATAAAAAAGTAAAACAAAATAATTGTGACCTTCAATATCTCCAGAACCAGTGGATTCCCAGGTACGGTCTAGTGGAAAAAGTGATCCAAATAATGGGTAGAATATGTGACTTTCGGCTTCGGAAACTGTCTTTTTACACCCGATATAAAGGTAAACGTTTCTGTGAGAAAAATCCAATAAATTCTTAAATTTTAAATTCCCAGGGTTTTGTTTTCAGTATTTGAATTTCCTCAGTGAAATCTGCATGTTGTTCTGAAGAGTTCTGTTCTACATATATATATATATATACAGTATTGCTATTTTAAAATGTTCGTGCAGAGTCACATCGCATCGTGTGAGCTGATCCTAAGGCGTCGATCATCGTAGTCGGCGCGTTAAGGCGCTATTTAGCTGCCAACGACATTGAGTGGTTAGCTTGATCTCCCGCGAGGCTGCGAGCCTCCTTGCCGGACTTTCACCATGGGATCTGGAGGCAAAAATCCTCGCGCACCTGTACGAGTGGCGCGAGGAGGCCAAACGCCGGGGCGAAACTCTGCTGCCGCGACAACTCGCGGCTCGGCGGACGGAGCTCCGGCAGGATCTCATGGTGACATGGAGAGAGCGACTGTCGCAACCCAGCGCTGGGCACGCTACCATTGAGGCGGTAGTGCCCCTCTTTGAGGCTTGGCTGGAGAGGCGCCATGGCAACCTCACCTTCCGCCTGACGCAGGTGCTCACCGGACACGGCTGTTTCGGGAGGTACCTGTGTCGTGTCAAGGCGGAAGTGACCCCTGAGTGTTTCTACTGCGAGGATCGCCCAGAGGACACGGTGGAGCATACGGTGGAGGTTTGCCCCGCTTGGGCAGAACACCGCCGTGTCCTCGTGGATGCGATAGGCGGCAGCGACCTCTCGCGCTGTGCCCTGGTTCAGGCCATGGTACGGAGCGAGAGGGAATGGGAGGCCGTCTCCTCCTTCTGCGAAGCAGTAATGCCCGCGAAGAGGGAGGCGGCATACGTTAGGGAGACTCAACAACAGCCGAGTCGCCCTAGCGCCCCCAGCCGCGACCGCCGCAGGAGACGCCAGGGGCCGCGAGACGATCTCCGGCCACCGTAGACCCGGGCCTGCGGACGGCGAGTAGTGGGTAACTCGCCGTCCGATCAGCACCAGGCCAGAGAGTCGACGGCGCGTAGTGTTCCACGCGCGCCTCAAAGAGTTGTCAGCAATAGGGACGGGGCCTGCCACGGCCGATGCCTGCCCGGGGGTGGAGGATAAATTCGAAAGAGTTACCTCGCCCCTGGGCACTCAAGGCAGGGAGGAACAGGGGTGGGTTTTAGTCAGTAAGAGTCTGACACGCCCTTCCGCTCCACCCTAGAGCGGGAGAAGTCATAGGATGATTTCCCAACCCCCCAAAAAAAAAAAACGCGTCGTATGTCCTGTCCACCCAGTAATAGGACTCGCCCATCAAGGAGCGCTCTGCGAAATTAGATGCATTATTAATTTAGAACACATAAAACAACAAGTATTAAACTAAAACACTGAGACTAAATTATAAATGATCTTTAAAATGGTGAAGGTTTCATTAAAACCCGCTTTATAGTTTTTGCGTGATTCTCAATTTTTTATCCGCGTTAGACATAACTTTACAAATTAATTACACTATGTTATAAAAAATATTATTTCAAATATTCTCAGATCAAATTACGACGAGAATAGTTTTGAGTAACATATATTTTTTTCAAAGAAATAATACTGGTCGTTTAGACGTGATGTTCAATTAGAAACCTTTAAAAGTCGTATTACTGACGCCTTAAGTTCAGCAAAACCAGAAAGTGACCTCTGACGGTGTGACGATGCTAGCGGGTTTGCCGTACAAATGAACGCGGCGATGCGTATGCGCAAAGATCGCTTTGTATTAGGACGACGCCTAATAATTACCGTCTTATTATAACGCAACAATAATCCGCCCACTTTAATAAACAGGACAGAGTGACATTCATGAATTCTCGTGCCATGGAAACTAAAATACTTTGTCTCTATTAATGAATGGGAACAGTGTATCTACTGTTTGACAGATCACTCTGGCGGCATGCCAAAGTGGCAGTTTGTACGTCCTAACTCAGAGATGGCGAACATTTTTGTACTATAAGAGTCAGTGGTGCACTGCAATCAAATCTATAACATTTCTTCTATGTATAGTATAAAACAAAGTCACATCGCATGGTACGTCTGTCTTTCTCTACAGGGTGTAACGGAAAGGTGTGGTCATATTTTAGGAGCCGGTTGTGCCCATGGAACTGAACAACTTTCTCTAAGAAAAAATAGAAAATTCCCTAAAAAAAAAAAATGAACTGTCCGTACAAAGTTATCATCGGTTGATCAATGTTAGAAAGGGGAGTAAAATTTTTTTTTTAGAATTTCCTCGAATTTTCTTGAAAAATTTTGTTGTTCATATCGATGGGCAGATGCAGTTCAAATATGACCACACCTTTCCGTTACACTCTGTATATCCACTAACTCCTAAACCGCGCAACGGATATTGATGCGATTTTACAATTAGAAAGAGTGATAAACGAGGAAGGTTTGTGTATAATAACATAATTTGTACGCGTGGAAAGCCGGGTCGGATCGCTAGTACATAAAAAAACCCGTTGTAGTAAAATCAATTTAAAACTTAAAACTGACTACGGGAAAATACGATTTACTTTTAAATCCACTCCTATTGTATTATTGTACTCAGCGATATTATCCTCAGAATTTTCTCCTGTTTCATTTGATATCCCTCTCGATATGATAACAAAAAATACCATTTTTTTTTAAATATCATTAATAATATAATGTTCACTTCATTCGTATCAAAAACTTTTTTACAAAAACAACAACCGACGGCAGTCGGTGTTTATATTTTATTTCTTCGTTATTTGACACCGACTTTCGAAATTAGTTATTTTTATTTTTAGTGTATTTTTATTTGGAAGTCGGTTGTTGTTTTTGTAGATAAGTTTTTTTATTTTTCACTTTTTAGTTGTTATAACCCAGAACTAAAAACCCCAATAACATGGAACGTTGAATTTAAACATACTACTATAATATAGGACCACCTCGGGAGTATATTCTTTTAGATAAAAAAAGAATTTTGAAAATCGGTTCACAACTGACAGAGAAATCGGTGGACATACATATAAAAAAAAAACATGCAGTCGAACATAGAACCTTCTCCTTTTTCGAAGTCGGTTAAAAATGATGCAATGTCACAGCTATGACCAGAATTTTCTATCGCATGATATGTGTTGTGATTTCACTACCCCTGTCTTAGCTACATCCCCGCAAAAGGCAGGCAGGCAGGAGGTTCAATCTTGGGATCTCCCGCGGCGATCGTCCAACTAGGTCAAGCGGTGTATTAGGGAAAAAGGGTATGAACTTTGATTGCCGTTATTGACAGGGAGAATTGGCAGTAAACCACATGTGGGCATTTCGTAATAAGTTCTTTAAGGCTTCCACAGACTGCGTCGCGGGATTGTTCAAAAGTATCACCGCGGCCCTGGAACGCTAAGGGCAAATGAAGGTACACGGGTTGGTTTTAGTCATAAAGAGTCTGACACTACCTCCCGATCCTCCCGATCGACTGGCCTGGTTGGTCTAGTGGTTAGTGACCATGCCGGAGGTCGTGGGTTCGATTCCCACCCAGGACAAATGTTTGTGTAATTAGCACGATCATTTGTTCTGTGTCTGGGTGTAATTTATCTATAATATGTATGTATTTAGAAATATATAAGTATGTTTATCAGTTGTCTAGTACCCATAACACAAGCTCTGCTTAGCTTGGGACTAGATGATGTTGTGTGATAGTTGTGGAATATTATTATTATTCGTTTATTATTTTTTTAACATATTAAATACATTTTTAAATATTTCTTAAAAAAGAATATATAAAAAACATTTAAAAATATAAAAAATAGTAGCCCACCGGTACCGGGAACAGGGTCCAAGCTACCGGCGGTCAGTTATTATTATTATTATTTATCCTCCTAGAGCGGGAGAAGACATCTGATGATGTCACACCCTATAAAAAAAGGCTATCGCAGACACGCAAGATAAGTATTTTTCAAGAACCAAAACTTATTAACATTAGTCTCAGGAACATTACATTCCATTACATTAGTGTCAGGATCTCATCCCCACTCTGGAGATCATTTGTGAGGAGTGTAATTTAGTAGTTTTATATTTAATAATTTGATAATTAATGTATTTTTGACATGGTATTATTGATTATTATTTTATTGTCGATTAATTATTATTTTATTTTAATCTAATTGTATTTTAATTTAATTGTAATCTTAATTTTATTTTATTTAATTGTAATTTTTATTTTATTTCTTGTGTCTCATTTTATGATATGGGTTATTTTATGCCTGAAATAAATGATATTTAATTTAATTTTAATTTAATTAGTCAAAAAAACATAAATAGAATGTTTTATAACAGTTGTCGCCATTTGGGTATTTTAAATTTTGGCTCTTGGAAAATATTTCTATTTTAGAAGTCATCATCACTCATTGTAGTAGGTACATGTGCGATTTAATGACCAATAGCTGACATTAGTGATAGTAGGTATATTGACTTTATCAACCTTCTTGGCAGACCGTTTGGAGACATGGTTGTTCTATCTCACAAAGGCGGGTTGGTCTTGAATGTGTGCATAAATTCACACAATTGTTTTTGTAACACCTTATGCACACAATAACAAAATTGTACTCGTACGTGAACCTACACAAAATGGTCTCACAAAATGGACACACCAAAGAAAAACCCGCCTTGGTGAGATAGAACAACTATAGCATTCTATCTGTCTCGTCATTATCAGATAGAACTTTTGATTCTAAATCATAGCATTATTAAACAAAGTGCGTTCGATATACAGGCTATTATGGAAATGAATGGTCATATTATTATTTTAAATGCTGCTTCTGCCATGAGAATTAAAAATAAATCTTCAGTAAATTTAAAAAAAAAAAAAATGTACTTGCCGTACAAAGTTACAATCAGCTGATCAAAATTAGTAAGGTTCAATAATTTTTCTAGTAGAATTTTATTTATTTTATTTTTTATTTTTGGCAGACCAATTGGAGACATGGTTGTTCTATCTCACAAAAACGGGTTGGTCTTGAATGTTTGCATAGATTCACAAAATTGTTTTTGTCACACCGAGTGCTCAGAACTTACGCACACAAAAACAAAAGTGTACTCTTAAGTGAACCTACACACACACCAAAGATCAACCCGCCTTGGTGAGATAGAACAACTTTAGAATTCTATCTTTCTCGTCATTATCAGATAGAACTTTTGATATTATTAAACAAAGTGCGTTCGATATACAGGGTATTATGGAAATGAATGGTCATATTATTATTTTAAATGCTGCTTTTGGCCATGAAAATGAAAAATTTTCTTCAATAAATAAATCTTCACTGAATTCTAAAAAAAAATTGTACTTTCCATACAAAGTTACAATCAGCTAAACAAAATTAATAAGGTCCAATAATTTCGGAATTGACTTTGATTTCTTGAAGAAAGTTGTTTATTCCAATGAGCAGTAGCAGCATTTAAAACGTGACAACCTATTTCTGTTACATCCTTTTTTTTTCTGACTAAACCCACTCCTGGGGGGTTAGACAAAATACTTTTCTGTTAACGTTGACGCTAACGCTTCGTGCAAAATGTATGGCAACGACATTTTGCACGAAGCATTAGACAGAGAACTGTCACGTGACTCACGCCCAGTAATGTCTTAATCATACATTTTGCACGAAGCGTTAGCGTTAACGTTAACAGAAAAGTTTTTTGTCTAAAGGCGTTGTTCTGTTACACCCTGTATTTCAAAGCGATATCGATTTGCAATTCTGACTCGATATCAATGCCAAGCTGATATAATATGGCAGCGGTGAAGGTTTATTAGCATTAATAGCAACGGCCCTTGCAGAAAATACTGGGAACTCCTGAAAGAAAAATACAGAGTGATATCCATTATGAACCTTATGAACAAACGTTTAGTGCTCATTTTAGCGAGCACAGCCAAGTTGGAAGGAGTGTCTTAGCGACAGGGTATTGAGTATAAAAGTTTCATGCCTATAAGTGCAAACACTATTTCCCTGGGTATGGCTTTTAAAAGTTGCGAATGGCTTACTCAGATACATGTGTTTACCTTTCATTTCCAAACAAGATGTGAGATAGTCTAGTTCAGCGAAATTCAAAGTTACTTCTTCTTTGGTTGGTTTATGTACAACTTGGTATGGAAAACGAGTATCCGAAGAGGAAATGTTTCGATAACTTATGTAGGAAGTTTCGTAAAATTAATGTACAATGCACTTTATAATCTAGTCTTTAAAGTCCATAGGTACTTGCATTTTCTTCATTCATCGTCTCTACAGTTTAGAAAAACACTGTTTATGATGATATAAGTATACTTCTTCGACGCCTTTTTTTTGTGGGGTGGGAAATCATCTAATATCTTCTCCCGCTCTGTGTGGAGCGGGAGGGCGTGCCACACTTTTACTGACTAAAACCCACCCCTGTTCCTTCAGTTGCTTGAGTGCCAAGAGCCGCGGGAACTCTATTTCGAATTTATCCGCGACCCCAAGCAGACTTCTTCAACCCCTGCTAAGTCAATAGCTTAGTTAGCAATAAACCCGTGATGTCATGACTTTCCTAGTTAGGTTTATACCAAACTCAATCAGGTTGGCTGTTCAGGATCCAAAGATGTTTTACAATTTTCCTCGACTTATATAAAGTGCCAAGCTCTTAGCTCAATCCCCTCTTTGGGTTATGAACTTGGCACTCTATGTATACGTGTATGGATGTCCTTCTGGTTCTTCGCACTTCATAAACAACTCATTAGATTTGGATAAATGTGGTGTGAGGTGAGTGTTGCAATTTGCATACCGTAATACTCCGCTTTAAATAGACTATAATATGGCGTCACCGTAAAATATTACATACTTCTTCCTGCCAGTGGCTTTGCCCGCTTGGAATTAGTTTTCCCCCATTATAAATTATAGCCTATGTGCTTTTCCAGACTATAATCTATCTCTGTGCCAAATTTCTTCAGATCCGTTAAGCTGTTGACGTGATTGAGTAACAAATATCCATCCAAACTTCCTACTGCTTTATGGTAGTAGGAAGTAGCAAGCAGGCATTTGTAGGATAAGTTTAAGATATGAAAGCTAAGAAACACAAAGCACGTACAAATGTATCGACTTTGGAATTAATTTAAGGTTTAAATACTCACATTCCGAACACATGAACTTTTTTTTTTATGAACTTAATTTTCAATTCCCGTAAACGTTAATAATCGCTGAAACTCCCCCAGCTTTTCCTTTTTTGTTGTTGTTTTGGTCTTTCTTTGAGTCATGTTTACTGCAAATAGACGTATTTTCTTTCTTTTATTTTTAGGGTTCCGTACTTGAAGGGTCCAAACGGAGCCCTATTGCTGTCACTCACGTCTGTCCGTCTGTCCGTGGTCTGTCACAAAATTTTGTTCCGAAGAATTTTTAACTTCACATTGACCTATGAACTTGAAAGGTGATCACCTATATTTTACTAACAAATACGAATATATTGATAAATCACATTTTTTCTTCGATAATTCCTTCATTTGGTACAGAACCCTAAATGTACGAAGTCCGACACGTACTTGGCCGGTTTTTTTCTTTCAAACTGATATTTTTTCCAAACTCAGGTTTTAGTTTCTAAACCTTTTCAGAAAGCACGTGTCTGAGCGTCTTTATTCAGTAGAAATCCTTAAAAGGGGTGAAGCAAATGAGTTTTCCTTTTGGTCCAGCTTATACAGGATATAACGGAAATGAGTGGTCATAATTTAGATTCCGGATCTGACCATGAAAATGAACAACTTTCTTCAAGGAAGTCATAATAAATTCCCAAAAAAAAAAACCAGCCTATTACATGTCGGAATTGGTACATTTAGGGTTCCGTACCCGAAGGGTAACCAACGGGACACTATTACTAAGTCTCCACTGTCCGTCCGTCCGTCCGTCCGTCTGTCTGTCAGCGGGCTGTATCTTATGATCCATAGGTAGACAATTGAAATTTTCACAGAATGTCTATTTCTATTGCCGCTATAACAACAAATAATAAAAATAAATTAAAAATTAAAGGGAGCTACCAGAACTTTAGTTCATTGTCCCATGTCCCAGATAAAAGCTTGTTTTAATTTTTTTTTTTATGATCATTGGCCGGAGATCGTCCTGCGACCTCCGACGCCCAGGGCGGCGACTGCGGCTGATGGCGTGAGGGCCACTCCTTTGAGTCTCCCTCACCCGTTCCGCCTCCTCCTTCGCGAGTATTACTGCTTCGCCGAATGAGGAGACTGCTTCCCATTCCCTCTTGCTCCGTACCATGGCTTGGACCAGGGCCGAGCGCGAGAGGTCGCTGCCGTCTATCGCATCCTTCCGTTACACGCTGTAGATTGAGTATCGCTGGTGAAGCATAGTTTTTTTTTTAAGGACCTCGTGGCGAAAGTAATAACAGCCTCACTAGCCGTTGCCGGGGTTGGTCCATAGATGGATGAGCATCTTTACATACCGAGACTCCTCCGTGCCCCGGAAAGCACGTTAAGCCGTTAGTCTCGGCTGTCAATCGTGGATCTTTGATTGTTGCTACGGGTCGTTAGAAGCCCGAAGCGAGCCAAGGGGTATCGTATTACCCAGTAACTGGGTTGTGGAGGTCAGATAGGCAGTCGCTCCATGTAAAGTACTGGTATTCAGCTGCATCCGGTAAGACTAGAAACCGACTCAAAGATAGTTGGAATAAGGCTAGGCAGAGTGATTCAGTTTCACAGCTGTGTCTAAATCTAACTGACAGACTTCTATAATAAACCGGATAATTATAATTCGACCTTCAGACCACATGAATGAGGTAAACCTATTGATTGATTTATAACTTCCACTCTTTTACTTGTAATTCCACTGAATTCAACAATTAACCTATTGTTTTATAGGACAATTATAAATTATAACGGTGATTAAAATTTATATTGACCTTAATATGAGACTGTTAATAAAATTCTAAGATTAGGTTCGAAGAAGGTTAATTGCTGGTTTTAGTTATAGAATTGCAACCTTATTTATAAAACTCAATGCATATCCTTATTTCAAACACTGGTTAGTGGATTCTAAAAAAAAATACATAAACTCATTCATCATAATATTCAACTGTCTCAAAAACAAAACCTCCTTTAAATGATTATTGATTAGTCAGCGCTTTACCACCCACTTCTATCCTTGATCCGGGTAGAAATGTTGAAATAAGAACTTGCTTATCAAAGTTTAAATTAGTTTAAACACACATGGTTTTTAGGGTTCCGTACCCAAAGGAACCCCTACTTCTAAGACTCCGCTGTCCGTCCGTCTTTCAGCGGGCTTTATCTCATGATCCGTAATAGGTAGACACTTGAAATTTTCACAGGATATGTATTTCTGTTGCCGCTATAACAACAAATAATAAAATACAAAAATAAAAAAAAAACACGTTTCTAAAAACGTGTTTTCCCCAAACCCAAAAACACACGTTTCTAGAAACGTATTTTTTTGGGTTTTAACAGTTTATGGTACGGAACCCTTCGTGTGCGAGTCCAACTCGCTCTTGACCGTTTTTTTTTATAAATAAGGCCCTTGATGTAGGAATCCACACTATAGGTTAGGTTCGGCGTTATTATGGCTTTGCTGAAAATCTGATTTCGATTATTTATTTACAGAGAGGAACTTGATCTCAAAATGACAGAAGGTAAAACTAGTAACCAATTCATACTATTAGCGAAAGTTTCATAAGAAAACCTTTCATATCTTAAAGGCTGATTGGATTTAAGTGAAATCTGGCATTATACACGTAGACAATGTTTTTTTTTGGGTGTGGGAAATTATCCAATGACTTCTCCCGCTCTGGATGGAGCGCGAGGGCGTGTCAGACTCTTACTGACTAAAACCCACCCCTGTTCCTTCAGTTACCTGAGTGCCCAGGGGCGCGGTAACTCTGTTACGAATTTATCCGCTACCCCTTGGCATGTAGGCACCGGCTTTGATGGGCCCCATCAGTGGTGGCTGACATATTCTCTTTGAGGCGCGCGTGGAACACTACGCACCGTCGTCTCTCGGGCCTGGTGCTGATCGGACGGCGAGTGTCCTGGATTACCGCTTATGACACCTATCATCCGGGCAGTAGGTATGTTCTTCTGGAATGATTTCCGACATCAAGTGTGCTAAGCCACAAATAGAAGGTAATAGTAAAATATTGATTCACGAAGCAGACTCTCTTCATTTTTTGTACGCACTTCAAAACCTTTGGAGCGCAAAGAACAATAAAAACGGTATCCAATATTTCTGAAATAGCAATAATACAATGATATTATGTTGATATTTTCGTCCATCCCCGGCGGATGGACGAAAATATCAACATAATATAAAAGGAGTGTATATCGTGACACGTGTATTATTGCCATGTTTATCGTATTTATTTACCTAAAGCACTTGTGCTCTCATGAATGTCGATCATACACTTAGATTGTCACTGGGATGTTTCCGTTCACATTTGGTTCACATACATGAGAGAACTGGTGCAGAAGAACCATCCATGCTTTCATCGCAACCGATGAATAGTACCTTTGGGAATGCTTAAGAGACAAAATAAAAAACACAAAAGAGAAAAAGAATACTTTTATTTTGTCCACCTTATTTATGTTACTATCTACCACTTGTGGCCAATTTGATTCTCAATTCGTCTGTGAGTACGTATTTTTTTTCTTTTTTTTTGTATGTTTGTTACGAGATTACTCCGCCACTTGTGAATAGATTTTGACGATTCTTCAGACGTGGTCCCATATAAATTTTATCGAAATTGATTCAGCACTTCTTGAAAAACGCAACAAAATCAAAAAAATATGTCATACACAAACACTATTGATACGTTTTGGTACCTATCCTTCAATTATGTTCAAATTCTATTAATAATAATAATACTTTATTGTACAAACGGAAACACACACACAAGTTAGTCATTGTTCCATGTTGTTAGGGTTACCAATTCGGGCATAACTTTAACATTTAGTTTTAGTTCTGGGGTACAACCACGGTACAACAACTAAAAAGTGAAAAACATTTTGCCAGTGGGTTATAGAGGTGCTCCATCACGGAGAACATTCGCCTGTAACGTTACAGAGTTGAGCTTTACATCAGTAAATGAGGAAAACCGAGCTTGTGGTGTGAAAACAAACTTGTTGAGTTTATTTTCTAAAAATAACAATATATTCTCGAAAAGTTTCCCAAACTTACCTAACGTTATTTATTTACCTCTGAAACTTTCAAGCGTATTGCATGCGAGTGTGGGGAGTGGCCCTTCTTCACATTTATCTTTTTTATGTGCGAATGCAACAGCCAAGGACGGCGGTTCTGACTCGCGCCATTAGAGCCAAGCCGCGCCCTTCGACTCTTGTTGGCACGAAGTGTTTTACTTTAGGGTTTTATTTTTGAAGTAAATATTAATCTTAGGTAGGTCGGCACTCGTTTTTTTAAAATTTGTTTGCAGTAAATATTAAATTTATATTTGTTTGGTAATCATACAGCCCTATTAATAAAACTTGCTAACCGTAAACTTAGATCAAATACTGATTCATCATCTTCCTGCCCTTATCCCATGTTACTTGGGGTCGGCGCAACACGTTTCTTTTTTTCATTCTGTCCTGTCAGCCGTCACGCTATTACTAACTCCGTTTTCTTTCATATCACTCCTCACACAATCCATCTATCCTTTCTTTGGCCTCCCTCTCCCTCTCCATCCATCCACATTCTTATTCATAACTCTTGTGATTCCATGTGTTTCATTCTCATTTCATTTCCTCTTCACGTGACCATACCAAGATAAGCGGTTCCCTTTCTACTTTTCTGTGACTGGCGCCACTTCTAAACTATCTCTAATGTACTAATTTTTCACTTTATTCATTCTCGTCGTTTTCACAGCCCAACATTCTGGTCCGTACAGTACGACAGGTCTAATCACGGACTTATAGATTTTCCCCTTTAACTTAAGGGGCATTCGTCGATCGCCATCCCCCTGAACAAGCGATCCGTGGTATCGGAGCAGATCGGTATAGGCGTTCCGTTGAGAGCTATAGGCATAAGACTGGAGAGACCGCCGAAATTGCAGAACAGATATTCTAGATCAATGACTGATTAATTTTGCATAGGCCTATACACAGTGTCTTCAATAAAATATTGTCCTTTTTAGGGTTTCGTACTAGAAGGGTCCAAACCGAGCCCTATTGCTGTCACTCACGTGTCCGTCTGTCTGTCTGTCCGTCGTCTGTCACAAAATTAAGAATTGCCGAAGAATTTTTAACTTTCCGTTGACCAACTTGATGTGATGTTTATTATTACGTATATTTTAATAGCAAATAATAACATATTGATAAATCAGATTTTTTTCTTTCAAATTCCCTCACTTTATATGGAACCCTATATGTGCGAACTCCGTTAAGCACTAGGCCGGTTTTTAATAATGGAAAAGATAATAATAGGTTATTAGAAATTGTAAAAGAAATCTGAACAAAATTTACCGCTTCCTTGAAGTCTAATTGAGTGAAAAACCGATATAAGTACCTAGTCGAAAGAAAAAGTAAATCTATAAAGAAAACTTGAGGAAATTCAGAACTTTTATCCAATAGACTTCATGAGTTGGTGAATAAATGTCGTGACTTCCTTTTCCTTCTGGTAAAACGGTTGTTTGATTTAAATAAGGTGTTTCTTCTCAGGGTAGTCAGTTAGGAAACACCGGCCTCATCTAGCTTAAACTGACAAAAACCATTGACGTGTAAAAGTGTTCCTTGTAACCTATTTACTGAATAAACATCATTAAATTTATCATTTAATCTACTCACTCATGTGACATGACAGTTTGGAAACTTTCCGTATTTTAAAACCCATTACACGGTCTGTGCAGTTTCTTACCGCTCATGTACTTTGGATGCTTGAAGTTTTGTGCTTTACTTACTTTTACTGTCTGTCAGCTGGTAGTGGGCCTGTCTGTGACTGGTACAGCTACAGTATTTGTTTTATAATCATGTGTCGGGGTAAAATGTTAGGATACTAGCTTTTGCCAGCCGAATCACCCGCATGAACATTGAAAATCATCCCAAGGGCACATGCTCTTGGGGTATCCCATGTGCTATTCTAGACTATAATCTATCTCTGTGCCAAATTTTATCCAGATCCGTTTTGCCGTTCTGGTGTGATTTAGTAACAAATATTTTTTTTTACTATTGATAGGCACGTGTTTGACCACTATCTCATCAGCCCCCTTAGCCAAATAACTTTTATAATAGCGCTAACGCTAACGCTTCGTGAAAAATGCATGGCAAGGACATTACCTGCGGAGGGAACTGTCACGTGACTCACGCCCAGTAATATCGTTGCCACACATTTTGTACGAAGCGTTAGCGTTAACAGAAAAGTATTTTGTCTAAAGGCTCTGGTGTCTACGTAACTGGGCACTAAGTGGAATCATTGAAACAGGCGCAATCTCGGTAAAATGAAGTAAAGAATTTTATTGTAGAGTTGGTTATCTCAGCGAAGTTTGCCGAGAAGCCAGCCTGACTCGACACATTTGCTGCCAAATATTGCAAATCATTAGAATGTGTTACATCCTCATTCTAAAATAAAACAAAGTTACTGTATTCTCTATCTAAAAACGAAATACTTACTTTTTAACTTGACATTAGCACAAACCGTGCGAAGTTAAAAGTATATGTAACTAAGCTTACTTCACCGAAATTTTCATTGTGATATTTTAACAGAATTATATCCGCTGATAGTATATTGGCAACAATAGGTTTACGATGCGAGGGTAGGGTGGAGTGAAGAGTGTCGAACCCTCACACTCACGTGCGTGGTACGGCGGTAACGCCGACCTTGGTACGGTGACATCGATTCAGCTCCGGTCGCCATAGGCTGAGGTTATATGCTACCTACTATGTTTCCGTCTTCCTATACTGTACAAAAACAGCCTTATTTATAAAACTTACTAACAACAAATGGTTCGTTGATACTCTGCTGAATCTAAATTCAAGATAAAATACGTCTCATCCATAAAAAGAGACGAGAATTTCTGGGATTGTTCGTAATAAGTTGAGGTATGGTTTAAAAAAGGGTTATTTTTTCCTATTTCAAAATGTGAAAAATCAGCCCAATTTACAATCTGGAAAATGAGAAATTAAAAAGTTGTGGTGACTAATAAAATGAAATATCAATGAAATTATAATAGATTAACGTGACAGAGTTCATAGTATTAAGAAAAATGCTTTTACCAGATGATTAATTCAATTACAATGATTAAATCTATTAGAATTATAGTATTATATAGTTTAAACAAATTAAATATCTATACATAATAAAGATAAATCATAAAAACGATTCACGTTTGTTCGATTATTGTATTTTTGGTCTGTGCTGACAGTCATGTCAAAACACTCAAAACGCACTTAGCATGGTGATTAAAGTATTTAAATGGTCTAAATGTTTTTCGTTCTGACTGTACGTTTTTATAGTATCGTGTAGAGTTGAGACTTTTGAATCGTGTAGAGCCGGGATCGGTGAGAGTTGGGATGAAGCCTTAATCTGTGACTTAACGATTTGAAACGAGTGAGTTTTTCTAATAAAGACTTTGCTTAAAGATCTTGTAATAAAGCCAGTGGCATAGGCAATAATAATAAAAATAAAAAAAAAATAAAAAAAACGAGTGAGTGAGAGTGGTGTCTGTCAGTGTCATGGATCCTCCCAATGATTCAAGTAATATATAAGTCAATGCAGCCTCCCAAGTTTTATTGATATTTTCCTCGACTCCTGTTTTTTTTCTACGGATTTCTGATCTTTCTTCTTGTACGACCCTTGCTACCATACCCGGACACGGAGAACCCTGCTTATACGTTGGACTTGGACTTGTTATTTTGGATTCTACGACCGGCCTACCGAATCGCACTTCATAAAATCAGCTGCTTGTATAGATTGCTACGTAACCTCACTTTTACTAAATCTCTTTTAACTCAGCTCTCAGATTGCCAAAATCCGCAAAAGTTTGGTTTGATAATATAGTAACTATCAATTGACACCTATTTCATCTTTTTACATCCAGGCCCAAGATTGTAAGAAAGCGTATCCGTTTCCTATAACTGTATAATATGACCAAACCTCCTTTATACGAGTATAATAAACCAGTGGTAAAGTTTTACCGCCCACATCTATCCTTCTGCCGGGTAGAAAATGTTGAAATAAAAATCTGATAAACAGTGGTTAAACTAATAACATGGTTATTTTTTACAAATAAGGCCCTAAGTTAATAATAAAAAACTTGAGAGGTGTCAAGGGACACCCGGATGGAACGAAGTTCCTTTCGATTAATTAGTGAAGGAATTGTAATATATATATTTTTTTTTAATTTATAATATTTTTTTAATTATTAACTACGCACACACGCACGCACGTAAGAAGTTATACTTCATCATCTCATCTCATCTCATCGCAGCTCAGCTCAGCTCAGCTCAGATCAGCTAAGCTCAGCTCAGCTCAGCTCAGCTCAGCTCGGCTCAGCTCAGCTCAGCTCAGCTCAGCTCAGCTCAGCTCAGCTCAGCTCAGCTCTGCTCAGCTCAGCTCAGCTCAGCTCAGCTCAGCTCAGCTCAGCTCAACTCAACTCAACTCTTTAGCAATATCTGGCTTGCTTTCTATAAGAGAGAGAGAGAGAGACAGACAGAGAAACACGCGACGCCGCACAGCTTACAATAGCACGAAATTGGTTAGATAATGCTTGATCTGCTTGCAAACTTTGTACCTACCCACAAAAATACAAGAAGTTTTTATTAGATTGTTTTTCCAACACAATCTTTTTGGATGGACAGCCTCTTTAGTGTCGTGACAACTTTTCGTAAGAATTTTTTCCGTCTAGCCCCCTTTCACAACACGCGATAAGGAACTTCGTTTCAAAAAACCGGCCAAGAGCGAGTCGGACTCGCGCGCAAAGGATTTCGAACAAATCATATTACATTTCAGGTTTTTTTAAACTGGCTCCACTTTATAGGTTTTCCTGTAATCTAAATAAGTAAAGAAATACTTACTGTGTTTTTTTCCAAATTTTTGGTTTTTTGTTCCTTCATGAATTTAGATCACAAGCAAAATAAATACTACGGGATTGTTCGCAATAGTAAGGAGGAGCTCGTGGCTAAAGTTATAACAGCCGCACGGGTCGATCCATCAAGTTAAGCTACTCTTGCCGGGGTTGGTCCATGGATGGGTGACCATGTTTACATACCGAGACTCCTCCGTGCCTCGAAAAACACGTTAAGCCGTTGGTCTCGGCTGTCAATCGTGGATCTTTGACAGTCGTTACGGGTCGTCAGAAGCTCGAAAGTCTGACATCCAGTCTCCAGTCTTACCAAGGGGTATCGTATTACCCAGTAACTGGGTTATGAAGGTCAGATAGGCAGTCGCTCCATGTAAAATACTGGTATTCAGCTGCATCCGGTTAGATTGGAAGCCGATCCCAAGATAGTTGGGCAAAGTCTAAATAGATTTGTTCAATAGAGTTACCGCGGCCCTGGGACGTAAAGGTCAAATGAACCGGGCCTGCGGATGGCGAGCAGTGGGTAGCTCGCCGTCTGATCAGCACCAGCTGTCCTACCATGACGTCTTAAAGTCATCATCTTTTCGGTGAGAGAGAGAGACGTCGTTATACAGGACGAATAGCACTATCCCTTTCTCTCACCGAAAAGATGACGGTTTTAAGACGTCATGGTAGGGCTGCAGGCCCGTGAGTTGACGGCGCGTAATGTTCCACGCGCGCCTCAAAGAGATTAGTGTCAGCCACCACTGACGGGGCCCATCGTGGCCGGTGCCTGCATGCCTAGGGGTAGCGGATAAATTCTGAAAATGAGTTACCGCACCCCTGGGCACTCAGGCAGGGAAGGAACAGGGGTGGGTTTTAGTCAGTAAGACTTTGACACTCCCTGTCGCTCCACCCAGAGCGGGAGAAGTGATCTGACGATATCCCACCCTCAAAAAACAAAAAAGAAACAAAACATGTAGATATATCAACTAAATTCCTCGGTATTGTCAAAAACAATTCCCTCAAACAATTTTATAATTCGTGGCCGGTCCACGGAAAAGATCTCATAAGTACTTCGGAGATTACCCTGAATAATGAAGTCAGAAATAATGGACCATTAGTTACTTTTACCCCATTATCACATTTCTATTTACCTCAACACTTTGTTTTAACTTTGTGTATACCCGTAAAGTGACAAGGCCATTCACAGTTTCATTAAAAATGTAATTCAGGCGACCTCGACCAAGGACTTTGACTGGGGTCACATTGTTGACTTAAGTAAGTATCTACTCTACTAACAGTTCAGTATGTACTCTACTAACAGTTCAGAACGTACGGGAGGCCGTTGTTCAGTTTGATCGAGTGCGACATCGCTTAGCCTTCCTTTCAGATCGATTGAAGACCTTTTATTTGCAAGGAAACAGAATAACGTTGATTTATTTTTAAGTCTAGCTTTTTTCTCCTGAGGGTGCAGGGTGGAGGCAGGGGTCAAAGAAATGTTAAAGGTTCAAAAATGTTATTAACGATGTAATATTTTCTGCCGGCCCTTGACAGTGTCAATCAATCTGCCTAGCCTTTTCCCAACTATCTTGGGATCGGCTTCCGGTCTAACCGGATTCAGCTGAATACCAGTGTTTTACATGGAGCGGCTGCCTATCTGAGCTCTACAACCCAGTTACTGGGTAATACGATACGCCATGGTAAGACTCGTTGTCAGATTTTCGGGCTTCTGACGACCCGTAACGAATGTCAAAGATCCACGATTGACAGCCGGGACCAACGGCTTAACGTGCTTGCCGAGGCACGGAGAAGTCTTGGTATGTAAAAATGGTCACCCATCTTTGGACCAACCCCGGCAAGCGTAGCTTAACTTGATGGATCGACCCGTGCGGCTGTTATTACTTTAGCCACGAGCTCCTCGAGTGTAATATACCGATTGGTTTTCATGATTTGTTTTGCTACCAACACGCATTTTGCCCGCGTGGTGGACCATATCCTCTAAAAGAGCGCAGGCCTGAGTCCCAATAGTGGAAACATTAAAAGGCTAATTAAGCTTATATGCTATGTTTTATTTTATTTGTATTTAATGCCATTCGCTTTTTATTAAAACAGAACATTGAAGAAACTTATAATATCGTCGTTTTCACCAGATCGAACCAATAACTCGCAGAAGTCACGCCCAAACGAATGGAGCGGTTAATCTAATTAATACAAAGAACTATAGCTAAATTAATTTCAGATTTAATTAAATTAGCACTTTCCCTTAAACTGCTGATATAACTGTCGCATAACAGTCACGTTCATTCTAGTCAGACCAAGATATACTTCTTATTACTTTGGCTTAGACAGCCCTTTGATTAAAGTTGAAAAGACTAGTTACATTCTTAAAAAACCTCGGCTACAGAAAAGACAAATTTATTCACAAAGTGTTCCAACTCTACAAACTACATGAAAATACTTTTAGGAGTTTGATTTATGACTTGGTAAAAATAGACAGTTCAACAAAACGGAGTTCTAATTACTGTCTTTCTCTAATAAAGGTAAAGTTTATTACTCATCTCTTAAAATAACTACAGCGGTGTGGTAATTGTTATTGATGTCTTGAAGAGATTTTCAACTGTTGGGTACTTTGAATCAAGTTTTATACATTGATTTTCCAAGTAACTCCTTGTTGACTAAGTTGACTTTAACTTTCAAATGATGAGTAGTATAAACTTTTAGTTTTGTTTATTGGTCTGACGTAAATATTCTTTGTATTTATTGGGTTTGGTTTTCTAGGTAGGGATAAGAAACGTTTTTAGGGTTCCGAACATGTAATGAAAAGACGAAACCCTTATAGGATCACTCTTACTTCTGTCTGTCTCTCCGTCTGTCACAGCCAATTTGCTTCAAATATACTGGATCGATTGAGTTGATATTTGGTACACACATGAATATCTGTGTCCCAGACACGGATGTATAACGTAAATAAATTTGGAATATAGGGGTCACTTTTGGGGTGTAAATCAGAAAATTAAAAATAAAGTTGTTCGAACCGTACGACGTATCAAATGATATGGCATAGTATACGGAGTTTCAAATGTTTTTTTCATAATTTTGAAATTAACAGGCTTAAAGAAGTTTTTTTTTAGTACAAAATAATTGTCCGTATGCATAATTGTAACTTTTTCCGTTAAATCAACGTGTGCTTGGTTTGAAAGTTTTGACGGCAACGATGCGTGTATATTTTTCGTAACTGTATGAGTCGACTGCTATAGTCCCAAAGGTCTACTTTCAACCCTCTAAATGTCTATACTCGTTTTGGGGCCTTAAGTTCAAAAGAGCTCATATTTGCTGAAAATAATAAAATATTTATAAACCCTTCTTGTTTCACTACAGCTGTTAAAACAAATGAACGTGGCTTCAAGGTGCATGCCGAATGAAATGGTGAATTGGTGTGAAGAAAAAAGAGGGAAGTGGAAAGAATGAGGGGAGGCCTTTGCCCAGGATTTGGATAGTTTAGGCTGATAAATAAAATGCTCTATACGTTATCAATAATAAGTATACGGTAATTCATTACCCTCAATTAAAGTTATGTTTTCATGAACGATGCAAGTCTAACTAAAAGTAGAAAACACACCATACGCGACCTTTGGTCACGCGTGACTGCTTCAATGGTCACCCATGCAAAATTCAAGTCCCCTTGTCACGCGAACACTATAAGTCCGAGATTTACTAAGAATGTTATGGTTTGAACTGGACACGGCATTTGACACACCCGTGCATGCCGTTTCCTATATTATTCCTTTAAGAACTTTAGTGTTTTTTTACTATATTTGTGTTGTTTTAAATATTTGTGTATTGTTTAATTTATTGTAAGATTCTAAATGTGTTTCTAATTCAAATTCTAATGTTTTAAAATAGTAATAATGAGGGATTCATTTATTGATTTGTGAGATGTTCCACAAGGTACTATATTAGGTCCAACACTTTTTGGTTTTCATGCTGATTTACTCTACTGCAATAAGGCTTGAGTAAGTTATTGATATAAACTCTTAATTCATTAATATAATATAAGGTTTAACAAAAAAATCCTTACTTATTGATACAGGTTACCCTTCACAATAACGTTAGAGGTGAAGTTATAAATCAAGTTCAAGTGTAGGCCGAAAACATAAAAAGTTTGTACTTGTGGTTTTAATGAATTTAAGATGTTTCTTTTTTGTAGAATTAATTTATTTGTCATTTATTGAAATATTTTTAAGCTAAGCAAATCCGTGACAAAAACAAGAATAAGCTGAACATTTTTATTGAATAACGTACAAATTAAATCAAATCAAAATGTTTATTTGTGCACACAGGCACAAGACGGTGTAACAAATGTATAGGTAATGGATCTGTGTGTCATGCCACAGCGGGCGGCATACAAATATTAACATTAATAATAATGATAACAGATAGTAACTATAGTACCGGTTACAAGAAAAATTAAAGTCAGTTATGTATAATTATGTTCTTATATAATTATGTACTTTTGAAATATGTGTTAATTTATTATTTTAAGCAAATGTGGATGATTTGATTATTCTTCATCGCTAGACATTATAAAGAGCTTTACAAATTGTAATTTCCAGTTAGACATGATTAAGTTTTTTATTATTTTGGAGTTTATCTCTTGGTAATTGCCCGATAAAATTAAGCTAAGTGCTCGTTCCATCCGATAATGAAAAACATTACTGTCATCATTAATCAATTCTTAATATCATAACGTTAATTTATTTATTGAACAACGATTTTGTTTATATTCAACAAACGCTGCGGGCGAAATAAGAAGTTCTTTACTATAGATCTATTTTATTTATTAAACTTCATGCACAGATAAAAGTCAATGTAGAAAGGCGGACTTGATGCTTTAGGCATGTTCTACCAGTTGACCTTAGGGTGGTGCAGAGACGGAATGTGGCAGGGAAAGAAAATTGTGAACCAGTGGTCAGGTCAGGATGGTCACAGTCACAGTAAAAGTACACGTATTTACTTTCGTAGTTTACTTTTAAAAACAGGACAGTTTTCCTCGTAGGTACAATTTTATATCTTTTCCTTGGTAGCCGCTTTGCCGGGTTTTTTGGAACTGCTCAAAACTACCAACCCACCGGCTTTTAAATGTTACATAGACTACTGTATAAGTTTTAATTAAACTGAATTCCCTAAATAAATGGCTTACAATAAATAAAGATTATGAACTATAATATTTATCGAGGAATCAAGAGTAATCATTTAATTTTACTAGGTAATTATTTGGCGCACCGGAAGCTGACAAGTGAAAAAGGCGCCATAACTGTTATTAATTATTGCAAAAGATCAAAAAAATCAAATTAAATTGACTAAATAATAAAGTTAAGATTATTAAGATACAACAAGCTTGGTTTTACTGGTTAAGGTGAATTACGAGATTGAGCTGGTATGTGTAGTACCGGAAGTCGGTAACAAAATACAATAATAAATTCGTACTGAAATACATACTTTTGTACATCAAAATTAACAAAGTCATTGAGTATTATCGAATCCAACGATATATTTTATACTAGCTGTGCCCCGCGGTTTCACCCGCGTATAATTTTCCAATTTTTCTCTTCATACGAACCTACCTCCCAACTTTTTTAAAAAACTATACGTTGAAGTCTTACATCAAATAGAATATTTTAAAAAAAGTTCATCCAAAATGGTCCAGCTATTCTCGAGTTTTGCGCTTAGCAACAGAGTTAACCCCCGGGTGTTTCCACTGCAAGGATCGCCCAGAGGACACGGTGGAGCATACGGTGGAGGTTTGCCCCGCTTGGGCAGAGCACCGCCGTGTCCTCATGGATGTGATAGGCAGCAGCAACCTCTCGCGCCCTGCCCTGGTTCAGGCCATGGTACGGAGCGAGATGGAATGGGAAGCCGTCTCCTCCTTCTGCGAAGCAGTAATGCTCGCGAAGGCGGAGGCGAGACGCGTGGGGAGACTCGACAACGGAGTCGCCCTCACGCTCTCAGCTGCAGCCGCCTCAGGAGACGCCTGGGACTTCGGCGCCGCGAGACGATCTCCGGCCACCGTAGACCCGGGCCTGCGGACGGCGAGTAATGGGTAGCTCGCCGTCCGATCAGCACCAGGCCCGAGAGTCGACGGCGCGTAGTGTTCCACGCGCGCCTCAAAGAGTTGTCAGCAATAGGGACGGGGCCCGTCATGGCCGATGCGTGACCGGGAGTTGAGGATAGATTCGAAACAGAGTTACCTCGCCCCCGGGCACGAAGGGCAGGAAGGAACAGGGGTGGGTTTTAGTCAGTAAGAGTCTGACACGCCCTCCCGCTCCACCCAGAGCGGGAGAAGTCATTGGATGATTACCCACTCCACAAAAAAAAAAGCAACAGAGTTAGCCATTAATTTTCATTTATATAGGTTTTTTTTATTCTTCTGGACTGTTCACACTCGATACTTTCATGCTTTAGGATTCCGGCAGACGAAAGCACAGAAAGTTTTATTTTTATTTTTATTAATAGAGACGCATTTGACCACCGTCGACGATGGAGCACGCTTGCCTTGAAGTAACACTCCACTGAGTTAGCTCAAAAAATAGGGGTAATATTACAATAATTCGTATACAAGACAATTTGTACGAAAGTTCAGAACACCATTATAAAAAAAACACACACACACACACAGTTGAACATAGAACCTCCTGCTCCTTTCGAAAGTCGGTTAAAAATGAAATATGAACAGTCTTGTTCTTTTTCCAAAATTCATAAAGCCTATGTCGCTTCGGCTGTCAAGATCAATATTAACATTCATACATACGTGCATACGTTCATACTTACATGTATGTGTGTACGTATGTTTGTAAGTCTATTTCGTCTCGAAAACTTTTCCGTCCTTCAGGGGCGGTCGGGTAAAAACACGACGAAAATAAACTGCCAAACTGTAGGGTTCACGTTCAATACTTTGCTTATGTATTTGAAGAACGAAAATAGTATTAACTGTTACTTATAGACTCTTTTATTGATCTTGTGGCTTTACTTAGTTCAAGTTATGTTGTTAGTAAGTTGTAAGGTTTTTATTGTAAATCAATGCGAAGTTACGAAACTTAGTTATTTCAGTATTGTTACTTAGAAGAGTTGTGAAAGTGCGATTAAACACGAGGAGGTGAATCGAATTAACTACAGGGTGTAACGGAAATGGTGCGTGGTCATATTTTAGATACACTTCTGCCCATGGAAATGAAATCAATTTTCAAGGAATTCATAGACGATTCCAAAAAAAATATGGACTTATCGTACAAAATTATCATCAGCTGATAAAGATTAGTATAGTTTTTACTTCTTTCTAATACTTTCTATGGACAGAAGCAATATTTAAAATATGACCATGTTTTCCGTAACACTCTTTATATTTTTATTCGGCGAAGGAAAATATCGTGAGGATACTTTACTAGATAGTTTTTATAAGTCTGAAATCGCTATCCCGCATTAAAAATCAAAATCAAAAGTCATGTATTCAAACTAGGCTTTTTTTTCTGGTGGGGTGGTAATCATCCAATGACTTCTCCCGCTCTGGGTGGAGCGGGAGGGCGTGTCAGACTTTTACTGACTAAAACCCACCCCTGTTCCTTCTCTGCCTGAGTGCCCAGGGGTGCGGTAACTCATTTTCAGAATTTATCCGCCATCCGGGGGTGGAGGATAAATGCCCGGGGGTGGAGGATAAATTCGAAAGAGTTACCTCGCCCCCGGGCACTCGAGGCAGGGAGGAACAGGGGTGGGTTTTAGTCAGTAAGAGTCTGACACACCCTTCCGCTCCACCCTAGAGCGGAAGAAGTCATTGGATGATTTCCCACCCCCCCAAAAAAAAAAAAAAAAAAAAAACCCCTAGGCATGCAGGCACCGGCCACGATGGGCCCCGTCAGTGGTGGCTTACACTAATCTCTTTGAGGCGCGCGTGGAACACTACGCGCCGTCGACTCACGGGCCTGCAGCCCTACCATGACGTCTTAAAACCGTCATCTTTTCGGTGAGAGAAAGGGATAGTGCTATTCGTCCTGTATAACGACGTCTCTCTCTCTCACCGAAAAGATGATGACTTTAAGACGTCATGGTAGGACAGCTGGTGCTGATCGGACGGCGAGCTACCCACTACTCGCCATCCGCAGGCCCGGGTATTCAAACTAGGCTGAGAGCTAGCACTTTTTGAACATCAAAGTTCTACTTCAATACAGTCCCCCAAAAACGCTAGCCAGTCACCACTTCCTAGTGTTTTAGCTGAAGATGAAGTGGTGCAACAAACTCCCCGAGAAGCCTTAAGCGAGCAAGGTGATTAATACCTACTCGTGCTTTCTCTGTATGAGAAGGGAAACACGCTGTTATTATTTATTTTAGTTTGTAATATTAGAGACATTAATGACATCACGCCGAAAGGGGAAACCCTAGAAAGACTTACACTAACCTTGTTGATGATGATCATCAGGAAGGTCAGGGTGTATTCGCTAACTCAGTTGATATCAATTTGATACGCACTATGCAGTAAAAGAAAAAGAAAAAGAAAGAAAAATAATTTATTCTGCACAGATTTAACGCACATTACAGAAAAAATGGATTAAATAACGTAAACATACATGAATGCTAAAAGCCTCGTATTCAATCAATGTAATATTCAACAATGTAAGTCTTCTGTTCATTGCCTAATGTCAGAGTCCGCCAACAACCAAAGACAATACATATATTGCGTAATACTATGTAATCTGTACTGCGACACTGGCAAATGACAACAAACAGACCATCAAAACGAAACACAAAAAAAACAGTTTGTGAAAGTGGAAAAACAACTAACAGACACATACAGTAGTGCAGTACATTGCTGCTTTGCTCGATGGACATCGAAATAGGCACTACGTAGTACATTTTTATTTTCCTATACGTTAAATGTTACGAATTTATCCGCTACCCTAGCGAATACACCTGCTGGTGCATTCACATTTGGTATATGTATATCACCAGATTTATAAACGTAAACCAAGCAAAAGGAGTAAATGAAACGACCATAGAAGATGGCGTTCAACTGCTAATCGTCATCTTCTATGGTCGTTTGCTCTGCCCTCCAAGACGAAGCTGCTGGTGGATGCTAGAAATCCTCACTAATTATATAAATGCGAAAGTAAGTTTGTTAGCTTTTCACGCCTGACACTGAACCGATCCCAGAGGACACGGTGGAGCATACGGTGGAGGTTTGCCCCGCTTGGGCAGAACACCGCCGTGTCCTCGTGGATGCGATAGGCGACAGCGACCTCTCGCGCCGTGCCCTGGTTCAGGCCATGGTACGGAGCGAGAGGGAATGGGAGGCCGTCTCCTCCTTCTGCGAAGCAGTAATGCTCGCGAAGAGGGAGGCGGCATACGTTAGGGAGACTCAACAACAGCCGAGTCGCCCTAGCGCCCCCAGCCGCGACCGCCGCAGGAGACGCCAGGGGCCGCGAGACGATCTCCGGCCACCGTAGACCCGGGCCTGCGGACGACGAGTAGTGGGTAACTCGCCGACCGATCAGCACCAGGCCCGAGAGTCGACGGCGCGTAGTGTTCCACGCGCGCCTCAAAGAGTTGTCAGCCAAGTGAAGGGGCCTGCCAAGGCCGGTGCCTGCCCGGGGGTGGAGGATAAATTCAAAAGAGTTACCTCGCCCCCGGGCACTCGAGGCAGGGAGGAACAGGGGTGGGTTTTAGTCAGTAAGAGTCTGACACACCCTTCCGCTCCACCCTAGAGCGGAAGAAGTCATAGGATGATTTCCCACCCCCCAAAAAAAAAAAAAAAAACACATTTGTGCGTGTGGGTGGGATGTCCACCACGGCTGCATCGCCGTACGCCTAGTGGTCTGAGGATGGATTTCAATCGATAGAAAACCAACAGGCTAGCAACTCAGCGTCGATGCTCAAGATTTTGAAGCTTCTTCTTAACTAGTGCATCATTACCGATGATCCTTTTAGCTCGTTTTTCTATAGACTTAAGTGTATCAAGCTGGTATCTGGCAGAATGCCTAGGAGTAGCGGATAAATTCGTAACAGAGTTATCGCTCCCCTGGGCACTAAGGCAAGGAAGGAACAGGGGTGGGTTTTAGTCAGTAAGAGTCTGACACGCCCTCCCGCTCCACCCAGAGCGAGAGACATCATAGGAAGATTACCCACTCCAAAAAAAAGGGATACAGAAACTGATAAACCATCCAGAAAAAAATACTGTTCCCGAGGGAAGGAACACTAACTTTTGACGGTCACAATTGTTTTAGGACGCTAGATAGCGCTTCATGTCTTTCGAATCATTTTACTCCCGTGCGAAGGCGGGGCGTGTCGCTGGTCTGAATAAGTATTTGTAGACGTACGCTTGAAGTCTGAAACCAAAAGCGCCTCAAGCACCGGTCAGGGGTCATCAATTAAAAATTAAACCATACTCCCTTGTAGTTTCCTTTATATCCTCAAAGGCCCACTAAATAATACTGCCAGATTTATGTTCGGTAAACTTTTGGGTTATTTATGAAGTTTCTCTATTTTTTGCCAGAAACATGATTAGGCAGCTGTTAGATATTTAATATTCTGGGGCCTTCGGTGTTTTTTTGTTTAAAAACTATACTCTGTCATCGAACATTGCGGGATTTTCGTTCATAAATTCTCAAACATTTTGGTTGTGATATTAATATACCCATAATATTTCGAATAATCTGTGAAATGGTATTTCGTTGGCAATTTGTTGATTCAGTTAAATTGTAAATCGTGTATTTGTTTGTTAGCAAATATAGTGCATGGATTCAAAGGATTTAAAGAATGGCACTATAACCCATATGCCAGACTTTTGAGCTTTGAATAAGCAATGAGATAGATTGGTGTATAAAATATTTGCGTGGCTAAACCGTTTGTTCAGAGCAGTGGTTCCCAAACTGTTTTTGACCTGGTACCATTTCACTTTCTTTGTTGTTAGCATAGACCAGGAACCCAGAAGAAAATTTAACTGTAAACGACTGTTAAAAAAACTGTTAATCTAAAAATAAAGTTATATTATAAATTCAAAACTTGTAGATAGCTTACTTTTGATAAGTAAATAATTCAAAATTCAAAGCATTTATTTCAAATAAACCATTTACTGGCACTTTTGAATTTTCAATAAGTCGGTCAGTCGGAAAGATATAGCTAATTCTACTATACCAATACCTAGGCATAGCATTATTAATTTAAATTCAAAAGCAAGAAGTGTTTTTTTATGACTAAGTCTGCTACCAAAAAAAAAAAAAAAATTATAGAAACTTAAAGTTAGTTCGCATCAACATTATATTCTGAAATTTTAAATATCTCGTGGACTCATATTTTATCTCTTGCGGACCACCAGTGGTCCGAGGACTACAGGTTGGGAACCAATGATTCAGAGTGAACGAAAGGCAGTGGTATTAGATCTTATGTCGCGCGTTTTATCGACATTCTTTTCTTTGCCTGCATTTTATTAACGATCTTGGAATTTTTATCGCTTAATGTTTCTGAAGGACGCTATCGGAGTAATAAATCTTCTGCTTTTTTGAATTAGGTACTCGATAAACAAGCAAAATTATTTTATAGCTTACTAGCTTCTATCAGCGGCTTCACCCGCGTGTATAAATTAGCCTATGTGCTGTTCCAGACTATAATCTATCTCTGCACCAAATTTCATTCAGAACCCTTTAAGCCGTTATATGGTGTGATTGAGTAAAAAATCGCATGTACAATATTAGTAGGAAGGATACTATTTTGGAACCTCTCGCCAGTCTGTTATTTTGGCTAATTCAGAAGAGAGAGAGAGAGAGAGAAGACGTAATTCAGAAGCCTTTAATTTAACCCAATAAAATTGTCGAAGTTTATTTTCGTTGTTTTCCTGCTCTGTAAGTAAATCTTAAGTTAAGAACTTAATGTCACTGGATGACTTCGGCGTAAAGGCTTCGTAATGGCAAAGCTCTGAGGTTTTAATTAACTCCTACGTGACGTAATAAATCTTGTTCACGCCGTGGCTGTATTTACAAGTGACTGAAACATTAAACGTTTTTCCTCAATCGTGTTTCAAGTGAGGAAATGAAAAACAGAAAAAATAAATGTGGTCACCAGCGAAAAGAATAGAATAAAAAAATTAATGCAGTTTCTTTCAGTAGGTATCTTAGTTCTTCACTACCTCTTCAGCTATTCATCAGCCTTCAAAATAAGAGTGATCAGGTGTCTTCTAAGCTCGCTCGTTCCGCCACATCCTAGGCTTTCTACCAGGCGTGATCGATTTTAAGGGTCAACCTAACAAAAAATTATATACAATTTTAAAAAAATATGGTTACATAGCCTAGGTTAGAGGCAAAATTTAAATTACATGCATCTATCAGTAAAATCCGGCCACGTGCCAGTCGTACAAGATTATACGCGTCTACTTGTAGCAATGATTAAGATCGAGCAAAAAAAGCTAAAAAAAACACGTTTTAATTTATTTTTATTATTTGTGTTCTAGCGGCAACAGAAATACACATTATTTTAAAATTTCAACTGTCTACCTATTACGGGTCATGAGATACAGCCCGCTGAGAGACGGACGGACGGACGGACAGCGGAGGCTTAGTAATAGGTTCCCGTTGGTTACCCTTGGGGTACGGAACCCTAAATACTGTGAAGGAAGAAATTGAGTTCAGAACAAGAAGATACAAATATCGTGTAATGTCACCAAGCAACAACCTAGCCACTGCTTTTAATGTACCACTGGAAAACAGAAGGCTTGAGCGCCAATACATATGAGATGTTGATAAACAAATATTATAAATAAATAAATACACGCACACCACAGCCCATCTGTTAATGGCCTAGAAAGCCGATAGAAAGAATAAACAAAAAAAAAATAAACAACATTTTATGGGATTGCAAGCTGAAAAAAATCTAAAGTATTTTGTTTACAAAAAGAAGCTTATTAATATTAAACACACATACAAATATACATACAAATATAACGTTTTCAGAAATAGTCGTGGTTTGAGCTCGACTGCGAATGCTGCCGGATGACTTAAAATATAAATTATATCATCATTGCAATGTTTCAATAATGTTACTCTCTTTTAATTTATTTAAGACTAGCTGTTGCCCACCACTTCGTTCACGTCAAACTCGTAAATTGCACAAAAACACAGGTTTTTTGCGCGGCACCCTAATTCTTTTCTTAAAGTAAACTGTAACGTCAGCTATCTGCCAGTGAAAGTCCCGCCAAAATCGGTGGAGCTGTTTCGGAGATCAGCCGGAACAAACAGACAGACAAACATAAAACAAATAGTTTTTTTGTTATGAGTACCTACCGTATATACCTACCATCATATGCATTCAGTAAAAAGCTGTTATTTTGACATTCATATTCAAATTGCCTTTATTAACAAAATTAAAATGATTTTTACATTAAAAATGTTAACCATCAGACACCGGTAGAGAGCTTGTTTTGCTTTCCAGCATAGGCCTCCCTCAGATCCTTCCATAGTTCACGATCGTGAGCTTTCCTCTTCCATGTTGCGCATGCAGTCGCTCTCAGATCATCATCCCATCTACGCGCTGGTCTTCCTCTTTTTCCCTCCCTTGGGTACCATTCAGTGACGTCTTTGGCCCATTTCTCTATTTGGCTTCTGATAGTGTTGCCTGCCAACTGCCATTTTAGTTTTTTATTGTGCATATAACATGTGTAATATTAGTTTTCTTCCATAGCCATACGTCATACTCATACTCATAACAGGCAGGATGCAGGCGTTGAATGTTTTTTTTTTTACCTTTTAAGGGGTATACATGGATTTCAGAAAGAAAGGTACAAAACGTTTTCCAAGAACAGTTAATCCTGTTTTGTAATTCCTTGGTGGTGAGTTGTGTTGGAGATATAATTGGTCCGAGGTATGGATATTCTTCGCCATATTCGATATTATTGATGTTGACTAAATTTACATTACAAACAGACAATCATTTTTAAACACATCTTTACAACTTTTTGTCACTCTAAGGATATTTTAAACATTGATTAGTGATAAAATTAAATTGATGTTTAAAACGAATATAGCTCATTACTTACGCTACGTAAGACATCAGAAGTAGGAAGTTATGTTGTTCTGCCCTGTTCAAAACACTACTGCACGGGGTAAATTATGGAAATGATGCATTCAACAACTATTTTAATTTTTTTATTATTATTAGCCTATAGTGTCCCACTGCTGGGCAAAGGCCTCCCCACATCCTTCGAGACACTCTTTTCTGGCGCCACCTCAAACCACCCTCAAGTATTTAAATGCAAAATTATTGTAAACTGAAAGATGAATATGATATTTTCAAGGAATCATAAACAGAAGTTTATATAACCTTTCAAATTATGTATTTTCAGTACTATCGATGCATTTGCAATTCAGGCCGCTATACGTGGCTTTATCAGGCCAAGGTTAAGCCAAATCGTCGATACCGCTTAGAAAGTAGAAGCTGCTTTGGAATGTGGCACTAGAGAGTTGGTTACGTTAAAAATAAAGTTACTACTTACTGGAAATAGGGCAGAAAAAATATATTGGTCCAAATTACCAAAAAATAGTGGGCACGATTTTTTTTAAACAAAAATTAAGACGGTACAGCGCGTTAAAATTTCGCGTGACGTTACGCGTTGGTACACTTTTTAACTAGAAGTGACGTCACAAGCCCCATGCTGCGGTTTATCTTCTTTAACTTTTATTGATTTGATAAAGCAAAAAATACGTGTGTTGAAACTGACGAACCAAATAGAATTCTCTTTTTTATTTTTTCTAATTAATTACTTAATAAATATTTTAATCCAGGCAATATCTATAATAGCGTTGAACTACAACTTAATGAAACTTGCTTTCTTGACTAGATAAATTAGAATTATTGATCGAAAAGCCGTCGGTCCAAAGCGAGTAGGTATTTGACATAATCTTTTATGAAAATTTAGCAGTCGTTTGAAATTGATAAGCCCTTTAAGTGTGATTAGATGCGTGATCATATATGTATATTATATCACCCCATGGTTATTACTTACATTTCTTTAATTATGTTAACAAATACCGATCAACTGCGAGTCAGACTCGCATACGAAGACACATAATTTTTATTATTTGTTGCTATAGCGACAATATAAATATACACTCTGTGGATATTTCAACTGTCAACCTATTACCATTTCATTAGATCCAGCCCGCTGACAGACAGACAGACTGACCTAGAAATTTTAATAATATTTTAAGGTTCCGTTGGTTACTCTTCGGGTATAGAATCCTTTCTTTTTTGGTGGCAAATCATGAAATAACTTCACCCACTCTGGGTGGAGTGGGAAGGCGTGTCAGACTCTTACCGACTAAAACCACACCCGTGTTCCTTCAGTTGCTTGTTCCAGAGGCCGCGGTGGCTCTTTCAAACACATCTGCGACAAGGTACGGAACCCTAGGACTTCGAACCGTTTTTTGTTTTTATGCAGATACTTCTGTATTTGCATGAAGGTTAGGTACTATTCGTTTATAGATACACAAAAAAATATCTCTAGAGTAAGTTTACCTACCTGTTTACAACATTGAATATGTATAAAAATGAGTAATGCAATATTGCCAACAGCTCCCCAGAGCTAACCCTCGCCGTAAACAAAGTCTTCGTATTCACTTGCTTGAATATTTAGGGCCTATTCATTGTACCCAAATCGCCGCGAAAAATGTTTTGCGTAAAAATCGTTTTATTTTTCGCGCATAACAACTTTGGGTCAGTTGTTTTGGTTCTTTTGGGAATCGTACACTCTGTATGTAACGTTTTTGTCTGAATAGATTGTTGTATTATTTTATATAAGTAACATACCTCGATATCCCGAAAAGAAAAATCAGCTGTTTTGTCATTTTTATCGAGTTTTATCAACATAAATGCATGGGGATGGGCATGCCTAGGGGTAGCGGATAAATTCGTAACAGAGTTGCCGCTCCCCTGGCCACTCAGGTAGGGAAGGAACAGGGAAGGGTTTTAGTCAGTAAGAGTCTGACACTGCTATATCGCTCCATCCAGAGCGAGAGATGTGACATTTAAACAGATGTCAACGCGTAGGACGTCGCGAGACGATCTCCGGCCACCGTAGACCTGGGCCTGAGGACAGCGAGCAGCGGGTATCTCGCCGTCCGGTCAGCACCAGGCCCGTGAGTCGACGGCGCGTAGTGTTCCACGCGCGCCTCAAAGAGATTAGTGTCAGCCACCACTGACGGGGCCCATCGTGGCCGGTGCCTGCATGCCTAGCCGTAGCGGATACATTCTTAACATGAGTCACCGCACCCCTGGGCAATCAGGCAGGGAAGGAACAGGGGTGGGTTTAAGTCAGTAAGAGTCTAACACGCCCTCCCGCGCCATCCAGAGCAGGAGATGTCATTGGATGATAGAACCCACCCCACAAAAAAAAATGGGGATAGGGCAGTTGACATTTTATGTTTTGCAATATCCGCTATGGTCCCGTAGTAAAAATTGATTTTAATGATGAGTTACAGTAAACAAAAAACCGTCCAGGTTTGCCTTATTTTTTTTTTCCTTTAAGTAATCAGTGAACAGGTTACATCTAGGCTAGCCAAGCGTGCTATATCTTCGACCACATCTTCGCTTATTCGACCATATACTCGCGCTTAACCACTATCTCACCTGATTGATGGCAATCAGGTGAGATAATGGTCAAACGCAAGCATATCAATGATAAAAAAAAAGTGTTTGTGTACATATGTACGCACATAAGAAAATATACTTCTTTGGCGTACCAAGATAAAAAACCAAACTCACAAAGTTTACAAAAGGAAAACAATCATTCTTCGTGAACCACAGACCATAGCTAACTTCAGGGTCTCGGTTCTAGCTAACTTCAACATCTGAATTTTGTGTGACAGTGATGCGCGCGCATCTTAAAATTTTCTCTCATAATTTTTTCATAACGCGCTTACAGAAGTATAACTTCAATAAATTCACAATAAGAAAAACAATGATCCACCATCGTGGATTCTAAAATGAATGTCAAATTAACAATCGGCGCCCCCAAAAACCTATTTCACGATACCCATATCGAATGTTTGAGAAAAAGTTGCATCCGCCATCTTGGATTTTAAAATGACTGTCAGATTTGCAATCGGCACCCCCAAAAACCTATTACACGATACCCTTAACAAATGTTTTAGAAAAAACAACCATTCTTCATGAACCACAGACCATAGCTAACTTCAGGGTGGATCGGTTCTAGCTAGCTTCAACCTGTAAATTTTGTGTGACAGTGATGCACGCGCATCTTAAAATTTCACTCACATCATTTTTTCATAACGCGCCTAAAGAAGTATAACTTTAAAAATACTTTGTTTTTGTTTATGTATGCTACGTTTTAGCATCACTTTAACTGATCTGGATTGTATCGCTACCTAAACCCAGTTAGCCACCGGAAAAGTAGGTACATGACCCGTCGGTTCCGTGGTAAAAGCTAATTGACGTATAGATGTATAGGTATATATATCTATATTATAATACCTTTATACTAAAAGCTTCGATCACAAATCAGTATGCCAAAAGTTGTTATTACACCCATATCTCGAACGCCTCTTGAAAGGGTCTAAATTTAGAAGAGGATATTAGGTTTGTCTCGATTGCGGTTCTATAGGAGTGAAGTGGCAGTCTCGACAGTTGTTTATTTTTGAGTCGAATCTGTATCGGAAAACGCGATTACAATCGCAAAGAAATAAAAAAAAAAAATATACAGCACTACCCACACAACAGCAAAAAGCACACGTTACAGAAGAAAAATCCAAAATTGGACAAAATAAATACATAAAACAGTATTATCCTAACTTAATAACTTTTGCTCTTAACATATCCAGATCAAGAGAAGAAAGAATAAGTAGGTAGATTTAAAAGATAAAGTAAATATTTGACAGAGAGCTTACAAGTAAGACTATTTCTCAGTAGATAACAGAGACGACTTTCGGAAAGCCTAGCGTCTTCTTAAACTAATAATAATATTATAATAATATAATATTAATATAATATTTAAGGCATGTAAAATGAATTACATGCCTTAAATTTAAAATTTAATAGTAGAAACGAAAAAAGAAAAAAAAAAGTAAAGAATGTAAAGTAGAATTTGATCTCATAATTCTTAGTCGATCCGAAGTTATCACTTATAACACAATGAGCCGTTTTATTAACCGACTTCGAAAAAGACTTTTTTTCTCTGTCACTTGAGAGCTGATTTTCAACATTCTTTTTTTATCCTAAATATACTCGTATATACTCCCGAGGTGGTCCCATATAAATTTTATCAAAATTGCTTCTGCACTTTTTGAAAAACTGAACAAAAAACGAAAAATACGTATAATAATAATAATAATAAAAAGTTTATTCGGAACAATAACACAAGACTAAGTACAAGTAAAACGATGATAGCTGCAAAAGTTGTAAACTGTAGCGCAGCTAACAACGCCCTTCTCCAGATACGGAATGGAACGATGCTCCATGCAAAAACTAATTTAAACAATAAAAAAAAGAAAGAAAAAAAAAACACTATAATAAGAATAAACAGTACAGGATAAATGATTTGGGATGTAGGTATTTTGACGTTGAGTTAATGTAGTGAGTGTAGGGTTGAATGGGAGTGTGGGTGAATGTTAATGAGGAGTGCGAGGGGTGTTTGAGGTGTTTGTGGCATGTGTGTTGTGTATGGTTTTGTTGGGGTGTGTGAGGAGTGAGGAGTATTTACACTTCCACAAGTTTCTCTGTTTCATCATAATTTTGTGATTTTAACCAGGAGTCAAGTTTCATTTTGCATTTGTTCTTGGTAAGTGTGTAGATGCGTAAGCTTTTGTTTAGTTTGTTGTAGATTTTAGAACTTATGTGTTTGTAATGACGACCTGCAACTACGGTACTAGAAGACTCAGTGTTACAAACCCTATTCGAGCGGCGTGTAGAACAGCATTTAGGGTCAAAGATAAGCTGACTGTGTTTGCGAAGAATAGTTTGGAGGATAAATAACTGTCTGACGGTGAGGACCTGGCAGAGGGTATAAAGAGAGGATGTCGAATATCGGATCGGTTTCCTTGCCAGCACCTTCAGGACAGCTCTCTGCGCTCGTTCGACCCGTAGCATCAGTGTTTTACCGGCACCACCCCAGACCGTTAGGCAATACCCTAGAACAGACTGAGCGAGTGCAAAGTAGATGGTCAATAAACAGCCAAAATCGGCCACGCCTCGTAGCTTTTTAAAAATATATATGAGTTTTCTCACACGAGCTACAGTTGAAGCAATATGTTGCTTCCATTTCAGGTTGCTATCAAGAGTGACTCCAAGATATTTGATACTAGAGGTATTTTCCAATTGTTGACAGCCACAGTTTGCGTGTAAGTTTGGGCAGGTGTGCGCACGAATTTCAATCGGTGTTGGGGGTTGACTTGTCTTCATAGTACAGAATGTGATAAATTTCGTCTTATTGACATTTAGAGTGAGAAGATTTGTGGTCAGCCACCTCATGACGGTGCTCAAGGCAAACTCCGAGTTGAGGCGAGTTTCAGTCCAGTCCCGACCATGAACAATTAGAGCTGTGTCATCCGCATAAGATATAATTTTGCAGTTGGGTAAAGATAACTGACACAACTCATTCACGTATATGAGAAAAAGTGGGGGTCCCAGAACACTGCCCTGGGGGACACCAAAAGTAATGGTCTCCTGGTTGCTGAAGTAGTTTTCAATTTTAATTATTTGTTTACGACCTGTGAGGTAGCTCTTGAAGAGATCGTGGGCCGTCCCGCGAATACCAAGATGCTCTAGCTTCGAAAGAAGTATGGGAATAGAGACAGTGTCGAAGGCTTTGGATAGGTCTAAAAAGATGGCAAGAGTTTTAGATTTATTTTCCCAATGGCCAATAACTGTATCTGTTAGTTCTAATACAGCATCTTCGGTGGACTTTCCAGTTCTAAAGCCATACTGATTCTTAGAAAGCAGGTTAAATTTATTTAGGTATTTGGTGAGTCTTTGGTTTATAACTTTTTCGAATATTTTCGAGAGGGTACTCAACACTGAAATGGGTCTGTAATTAGCGACATTGTCCTTGTCTCCCGACTTATAGATAGGGTGGACGACTGCAGTTTTGAAAACATTAGGAAAAGTTCCTGTTGAAAAACACAGATTGAAGATGAAGACAAGGATCGGAGTAAGAATGTGGCGAGTCGCCTTTACTATTGAGGTGGATATACCGTCAAAACCAACAGCACAATTATCTTTAAGACTAAGGATGATATTTTCCAGCTCAGCACAATCCACGCTGTAAAGGGCCATTGATTGTGGTGCGGACGGTACGGAAGAACCCGGGATCTCAAAGTTGGGACGACTATCCGAGAGATACTTATAGAGGACAGAGTGTTCGATTTTAGCCGCCAGGAGTCCCCCTACATTTGCAAAGTAATTGTTAACTTTGTCCACAGACTGCGACGGTTCGGTACTGCAGTTTAGCAACTCAGAGGCCGAGTGTCTGGGTTGGTCTAGGTTTGCTACGCGTTTAACAAGTTTCCATGTGGCTTTTGGATTATTTCTATATTATAGTATAGCTAGATATGACGTTTTGGTGTTCTCAATTATGACTATGTTTAAATTCCACGTTCCATGTTATTGGGGTTTTTAGTTCTGGGGTTTAACAATTAAAAAGTGAAAAATAAAAAACAGGAACACAGTAAAATACAATAAACAATAGGACTTGGAAGTCGGTTGTTTTTTTTGTAAAAATGTTTTAAAACGTCAACTTCACAATCAATCTGCCTAGCCTTTGCCCAACTATCTTGGGGTCGACTTCCAGTCTAACCGGATGCAGCTGAATACCAGTGTTTTACATGGAGCGACTGCCTATCTGACCTCCAAAACGTCAACTTCATAAGTAAAGACCTAATGGTATAGTAGTGTTACACCAGGTGCATCGTCCTGTCATAGCATTAAAATAGATAACCCTCCCGATCAAATTGAGATTACGGTGGCCAATCTCAACGGAGATTAGTCAAGAACACAGGAGATATTATAGTGAACAAGTATGTGTGTGTAAACACAGGTGCACTCTTTTTTCCTTCACTCTCATAGTCCGATGGCACGGTCACAAGTGAGGGATTTAGGTTTGTTAAACTATACAAAAAATTTAAAAGTTATTTGTAAAGAATAAGTCATTATGGATTTTCTTTCTTTAGTTAAGTATTTCTGAAATTATCGTATTAAAGATATGTTTCTGTTTGTGTGTATTCGCAAAGGTTCGGAGCAGCCGTTTTTGTCCAACTTTTTCAACTGTTTATCTGAATATTCAAAAGTGCCACTATATATTATGGTCTAATTAAAATGCAAGATTTGTCTTTGACTTTGAAAACAGATGTAGATTGCATATACCTACAATACATACCTACCTATGTTGTAAGTAAACGGATTGAAATGAGAGCGTGCTACAGACAGCTCTATTATTGATAACAGTCCATTTGCCGATACTACAAAGCACAAAGGACGATTGCTATGTTACGATTTCATGTTTTGTGTAATTGTAGATTTTTGTTACGTAAAAAATCGACGAAGACATGTGAGCTCCATCAACCCACACTGGGCCCGCGTGGTGGATTGCGGCCTATTCTCTCTCATAGAGAGGAGGCCTGAGTCCCAGCAGTGGGAACATTATATAGCTGATTATGTTATGTTTAATAAATCTATTTATATCTCCCATCCAGCTATCGTAAACTTGAAAAGTATAATTAATAAATCATCATCAGCCTCTTAATGTCCCCACTGCTAGGGAATTAATAAATATATAAAACAACGGTCGAGTGCGACTCAGACTCGCATACAAAGGGTTCCGTACCATTCCACAAAATTTTCTTGCGTATGGTTTTAAGTAAACGGCAAAGTACCATAATATAGGTTTTCCTGTTGTCTAATTATGCGGTTTTATGAAACTTTAGTGCGCATGGTACGACTCGCTTTTGCCCAGTTTTTAAAAAAAATGGTAATTGCCACCTCTTCAAAGCGTCAAAAAGTGCTGATTGTTGAAAGTTTGTTGAACGAGTATTTATAGTTTTATACAAACCCAAAAACAAAATCGTTGGCATCAGGTGTTGGTAATAATAAAAAAAAACATAAAAAAATCTTGTTTTTGTTTATCAAATAGAGTGCAAATTGTATGATTCATATTATTTTTGCAATTGAAAAATAGCACGTTTCACATTTCAATTGGTACGTTTCTATGAATTTTTCTTTTCATTTAATTCAATTCAGGGAGAAAATTATGCGTCTCACGCACTTTAGGTACTTAGGGAGGCAAGATTTTATCCATTCAGAGCGCTATCAAGTCGCTAGTTATAGTGAATGGGCTTTAAGAAGAACCTATAGAAAGCGAGCTATTTTTATGGAGAGTGCATTACATAAAGGTGACTAAGTACTTACTTGAAACTGCGTACGTGGAGAATATGCTGGCTGAAATCAGTTTTCAATACGAGATTTCTTTTAAACTACCACTGAAACCTCTTACTGGTTTTAGAACTTTTATTAAAGACTTTCCACTAAGCAAAAATATTACTTTTTAGATTAAGGTTTAAGTTACTTGCAGTGCATGCTCCATCTTCGACCACAATTTCGCTTACTATCAGGTAGTGTCCGACCGAAAGCCGAAGGCTTAAAAGCTCTAAGAAATTTTGTACAACATTGGCTACACGCTACAATTAACAATACAAATGATTTCAAAACTTTAATATACAAGGTTTGTAATGACTGTCTATTATAGAAAGGTAATTTAAATCGTCTCTAGAAGTTAATCTAGATATGATAAAAAAATCACCTTTCAATTAAATGTTATTATTTCGAAATAATGTGAATTCAAACATTTATTTATTACAGTAATTTAACAATCACAATTAGATTGATGAATCAGTCTTTGTTTTTCTCGACTAGAGCGAAACTAGACTAGCAAATAAACAAACACTCACTTTCTTAATAAATATTGGTCAAATAACTACACTGATTTAAAATCATAGAAAATTTAAAAAAAAAAACCAACAATTACGATACCTACTTATGAATAATCAGGTAATGACTGTATTACCAACAACAAGTTATAATTATACCTAATATTTTATCATTTCATTAGAACCTTCGGCAAAACCTTCGAATTCGGCCGGGTTTCGGGCCGAAGCCGAATGTTTCGCCGAATTTGGTTTTTTTGGTCGAAGGTGGTCGAAGCCGAAGCTTCGGTCGGACACTATTATCAGGTGAGATAGTAGTCAACGAGTGTCTAAATATGAATAGTAATAAAAATACTTGGGATTCTAGTTATTAAAACATATATTTGGCTCTCGGTTTCATCTTAAAATATTCAGATATTTGTAGTTGAAATCAGTTGATCTCAAAATCATAATAATACCTATGCGACACAGTACCTCGATGAGAGAACTGATAATGAAGTGGAACTTTTCCTTCGAGGAGCGGAGGTGATTTCCTGCAGTAGTAATGGGTTTCCTTAATAGTCTATTTCAAGCTTATCAAGCTACCTTTACACTTATACTACTTATGTATAACTTGGGAAGTTAAGGCTAGAGTAACATGACTTGGGCGGTACTTAGGGTAATTATTATGACTTAATTTTTTAAAAGTAAAATGATAATGTACGAAAACTGTTTTTTGTATTTTATTTCTTCGTTATTTGACACCGACTTCCGAAATTAAAGTTTAATTTTTAGTGTATTTTCTTTTTTGGAAGTTGGTTGTTTTTTTTGTAAAAAAGTTTTTTATTTTTCACTTTTTGGTTGTTATACCCCAGCACTAAAACCCCAATAACATGGAACGTGGAATTTAAACATACTCTTAATTGGAGAAAACCAAAACGTCATCGAGGAATACGTATCTTTTGTTTTTGTTCAGTTTTTCAAAAAGCGCTAAAGCAATTTCGATAAAATTTATATGGGTGGTCCCTCGGGAGTATATTCTTTCATATCAAGAAGAATTTTGAAAATTGGTCCACAAATGACAGAGAAGTCGGTGGACATACATAAAAAAAATACATACAGTCGAATATAGAACCTCCTCCTTTTTCGAAGTCGGTTAAGAATACATTTAATTGCTATAATAATCTGTATCTATATCTATACAATTCAAAGTTCTGACTGACTGACTGCCTGATATATCAACACACAGTCAAAACCACTGGTCCTACGACATGAAATTTGGAGGGTGCGTGCGTTCTTTGTGAAGAGTATGTATCCATTAAGAAAGGGTTTTCAAAATTCAAACCTTAAAGGGGTGAAAAAGGGGTTGAAAGTTTATAATTGGGGAAGTACTAATTCCACGCGGGCAAAGCTGCTGGCAGAAGCTAGTTAACTATACATATTATGACAACTACCAAACATTACGATAGCGAAAACTCAAAAAACAATAATTACAACGGGGACCAAACTAAGTTTGAAAGGACTTTAAGTAGTTGTTCTAGATTTTACGTTTAAGCGCTATTAACTGCCCATGACCTTGAGTAGTTAGCTTGCGTGTTCTGTGCTGAGCTCATGTAACGCGTCGTACGTTCACCCAGTAATAGAACTCGCCCATCAAGGAGCGCTGTCCGAAATTAGACGCGTTATTAATTTATTACACATAAAACAACAAGTATTAAACAAAAAAACTTAGACTAAATTATAAATAATTAGATGGTCTTTAAAATGGTGAAGGTTTCGTAAAAATACGCTTTATAGTTTTTGCGTGATTCTCAATTTTTTATCCGCGTTAGACATAACTTAACAAATTAATTACACTATGTTATAAAAATATAATTTCAAATATTCTCAGATCAAATTACGACGGAAATTATCTAGACAAATTTTTTTTTTTCAAAGAAATAAGACTAGTCGTTTAGACGTGATGTTCAATTAAAAACCATTAAAAGTTGTATAACTGGGCCTTAAAGGAAAATTTACTCTCAGGTCTTTTAATGTCAAGGGGAAGCATGAATTAGAAGAAAAACCAAAAATGTGAACGTGCCCAACAGTCTGTATCATTTACACGACATTGGAATAATACCGGAGAACTTGCCAAATAGGAAAACAACATTTTGATGCGAGAGTGTTTGTCATTGCTGTCGTGACGGTTGTCGATTGACCGAGAGTGCAATGACAAACGCTCACGTGTGTCAAACAATGTTTATCAACACACTTGCGAATATTATTAGGTCGAAAAACACATATTACCTAATATTTTGTAACAAATATTTGTGAGAAATCGCTTTTTTTGCTTGTGGCTCGTTTTATTTTTTTACGTGGGCTAGCCGCCCACCAAACTATTCTTAATATAATAGGGTGAGTGAGGGCTAGCCGCGCATTTTTTACGCACGAGTGGCATTGAAATACTAACGCACTGCTCGTGAAATACATATATATTACGAGTCAGTACAAAATCCTCTGCTTTCTAGACTTCCAATGTATTCTTTATTTAAAAAGGTTTCACTGTTATTTTAAACCGAAAGGCTCTTTACAAAAAGAAATCCAGTCTTCCTTTTCCGCTTCCAAATACAATTTTGGCAAAAAACTGGTGGCTTTAAAGTTAGGAGGTCGGGTCCACATGGCATATTGCCAACGAAGCTGACTGGAATCTCCGCTACACAGCAATGCTTATTATTTACGTTACGAATGCTCCTCGTATTTGAAACATGAAAATATGTAGCTTTTGAATTTGTCTTGTGTGGCTGTAATATCTACACTTTATCCAAATAAACTCACGCTTTTTTCCCATGGGAGTAGGCAGAAACAACAGAAATGAAGAGTAAAAAAACCAGCCAAGTGAATGTCAGACTTCGTAATTAGGGTTATGTCCCAAAAGAGGGAATTATCAAAGAAAAAGTCTGATTGATATTGGTATTAGTTTTAGTAAAATATACGTAGATAATATTAAATATTATCACCATATTTCAAGTTCATAGGTCAATGAGAAGTTAAAACATTCTTTGAAACAAAATTTTGTGACAGACAGACGGACAGACAGACACGTGAGTGACAGCAATAGGGCTCCGTTTGGATCCTTTGGGTACGGAACCCTAAAAAAGAAAGAAAAAAAGAGAACAAGAAAAAAAAAAGAGAAAAAGAAAAAAACTGGCCAAGTGGGTGTCGGATTTCGCACGTTAAGGGTTCCGTACCAAATACCAGTATTTGTTAGTAAAGCATACGTAACAATAAACATTATCTTTTATCTTCAAACTTCAAGTTCTTAGGTCAATGGGAAGTTAAAAAATTCTTCGTTACAAAATTTTGTGACAGACGACAGACGGACAGATAGACCGACGGACAGACGGACACGTGAGTGACAACAATAGGGCTATATAGAGTATACCTATATTTATCTATCTAACGCCACCTGTTTCGATTCTTACATTCTCCTTTGGCTACGTTTACGTTCATACATCTAGTAATACTCGTAATATACGCCGGTTGTGAGTACTACGCACCCGGCCCTTCTGAAGAACATTACCAATAAGACCTGTGTATATCCCTCTAGGGCGTCCCCTTCCGGTGTTTCCACCCACGTCTGTCTTGTAAAAATATTAATATCTCATATTAATCCTACTAATATTATAAATGTGAAACATTGTGAGCATGTTTGTAACTCTTTCACGCAAAAACATACTGAACCGATTTTGGTGACTTTACAGTAATATTACTTATACATCAGAATAACACAAGAGCCGCACGGGTCGATCCATCAGTTTAAGCTACGCTTGCTGGGGTTGGACCATGTATGGGTTACCATCTTTACATACCGAGACTCCTCCGTGCCTCGGATAGCACGTTAAGCCGTTGGTCCCGGCTGTCAATCGTGGATCTTTACAACCAGTCTTACCAAGGGGTATCGTATTACCCAGTAACTGGGTTGTGGAGGTCAGATAGGCAGGCGCTCCTTGTAAAATACTGGTACTCAGCTGCATCTGGTTATACTGGAAGTCGACCCCAAGATAGTTGGGAAATAATATATTGGGAATAACACATACCTAGGCTATAATTTTTAGTGAGGGAAGTACTAACCCCACGCGGGTGAAGCCACTGGTGGAAGCTTATCCCTACTAATATTATAAATGTGAATGTAAGTGTGCTTGTTACGCTTTCACGCGAAAACTACTTAACCGATCATCATGAAACTCTGTACATATATCCTTGGAGGTATTAGAAGTAACATAGGATACATTTTATGAAAAAAAAAATACGAATGATACATAAACGCGGGTCAAACCGCGTGCACAGCTAGTTATAAACAAATGTGAAAGTTTGGATGGATGTTTGTTACGCAATCACGCCAGAACGGCTGAATGGATCTAGATGAAATAAGGCACAGACATAGCCCTAGTAGCATTTTCTGTTGGCATCAAGTGGCCAACAGTGGGGAATCCGTTGGGATATAGTTAGTTAGATTCCCTACATCAAACTTACAATGACCCAACGCAGTAAATTATTATCATTATACCAACCATTTACCAACGTTGGGCCAATGCTACTACTGCCTACCTATACTTAAAAGCTGTTGGCGTTTTTGCAGTGCTTATAACGTAGGCCCTACAAATATCAACTGCATTGGGCCAATGACTGCCCAATGCAGTTAAATATTACATTACGCCAAAGTTTTTACAAAACGCTCCATATTTTCAAAATGGTTGCTCGGATGAAAATCTTTTCAAGAAAGAAATTGTTGCTCTACTCGAAAACCATGAGATAATGAAAAAAACTCGAAAAATTATTAAGAAAAAAAAATTATTGCAAAATTTTTCTAAGTGTCGGCGATCATCAAAGGACTTAGTAAAATTTTCAGAGATTTTTTTTTAACAGATTTCTGCCCTTATTATTGCAGCACCTTACTAACCTTGTCCATAGAAACCATTAAGGCTCTGAGAAGCATGGCCCTCCGACGCACCGTTCCCGAGTTATGGGCCTCCAAATTTTATTTTATTTTTTACAAAACGATCCATATTTTCAAAATGGTTGCTCGGATGAAAATCTTTTCAAGAAAGAAATTGTTGCTCTATTCGAAAACCATGAGATAATGTGAAAAACTCGAAAAATGATTGAGAAAAAAAAATGATTGCAAAATTCTTCCAAGTGTCGGGCTGGATCATCAAAGGACTTAGTAAAATTTTCAGAGATTTTTTTTTACATATTTCTGCCCTTTTTATTGCAGCACCTTACTAACCATGTCCATAGAAACCATTTATGCTCTGAGAAGGATGGCCCTCCGACGCACCGTTCCCGAGTTATGGGTCTCCAAATTTTATTTTATTTTTTACAAAACGATCCATATTTTCAAAATGGTTGCTCGGATGAAAATCTTTTAAGAAAGAAATTGTTGCTCTACTCGAAAACCATGAGATAATGTAAAAACTCGAGAAATTATTTAAGAAAAAAAAATTACTGCAAAATTTTTCTAAGTGTCCGGCGATCATCAAAGGACTTAGTAAAATTTTCAGATATTTTTTTTAACAGATTTCTGCCCTTTTTATTGCAGCACCTTACTAACCTTGTTCATAGAAACCATTTCGGATCTGAGAAGCATGGCCCTCCGACGCACCGTTCTCGAGTTATGGGCCTCCAAATTTTATTTTATTTTTTACAAAACGATCCATATTTTCAAAATGGTTGCTCGGATGAAAATCTTTTAAGAAATAAATTGTTGCTCTACTCGAAAACCATGAAATAATGTAAAAAACTCGAAAAATCATTGAGAAAAAAAAATGATTGCAAAATTCTTCTAAGTGTCGGGCTGGATCATCAAAGGACTTAGTAAAATTTTCAGAGATTTTTTTTTACATATTTCTGCCCTTTTTATTGCAGCACCTTACTAACCATGTCCATAGAAACCATTTATGCTCTGAGAAGGATGGCCCTCCGACGCACCGTTCCCGAGTTATGGGTCTCCAAATTTTATTTTATTTTTTACAACACGATCCATATTTTCAAAAGTTGCTCGGATGAAAATCTTTTAAGAAAGAAATTGTTGCTCTACTCGAAAACCATGAGATAATGTAAAAACTCGAGAAATTATTTAAGAAAAAAAATTTACTGCAAAATTTTTCTAAGTGTCGGCGATCATCAAAGGACAGTAAAATTTTCAGAGATTTTTTTTTAACAGATTTCTGCCCTTATTATTGCAGCACCTTACTAACCTTGTCCATAGAAACCATTAAGGCTCTGAGAAGCATGGCCCTCCGACGCACCGTTCCCGAGTTATGGGCCTCCAAATTTTATTTTATTTTTTACAAAACGATCCATATTTTCAAAATGGTTGCTCGGATGAAAATCTTTTCAAGAAAGAAATTGTTGCTCTATTCGAAAACCATGAGATAATGTGAAAAACTCGAAAAATGATTGAGAAAAAAAAATGATTGCAAAATTCTTCTAAGTGTCGGGCTGGATCATCAAAGGACTTAGTAAAATTTTCAGAGATTTTTTTTTACATATTTCTGCCCTTTTTATTGCAGCACCTTACTAACCATGTCCATAGAAACCATTTATGCTCTGAGAAGGATGGCCCTCCGACGCACCGTTCCCGAGTTATGGGTCTCCAAATTTTATTTTATTTTTTACAAAACGATCCATATTTTCAAAATGGTTGCTCGGATGAAAATCTTTTAAGAAAGAAATTGTTGCTCTACTCGAAAACCATGAGATAATGTAAAAACTCGAGAAATTATTTAAGAAAAAAAATTTACTGCAAAATTTTTCTAAGTGTCGGCGATCATCAAAGGACTTAGTAAAATTTTCAGATATTTTTTTTAACAGATTTCTGCCCTTTTTATTGCAGCACCTTACTAACCTTGTTCATAGAAACCATTTGGGATCTGAGAAGCATGGCCCTCCGACGCACCGTTCCCGAGTTATGGGCCTCCAAATTTTATTTTATTTTTTACAAAACGATCCATATTTTCAAAATAGTTGCTCGGATGAAAATCTTTTAAGAAAGAAATTGTTGCTCTACTCGAAAACCATGAGATAATGTAAAAACTCGAGAAATTATTTAAGAAAAAAAATTTACTGCAAAATTTTTCTAAGTGTCGATCATCAAAGGACTTAGTAAAATTTTCAGAGATTTTTTTTTAACAGATTTCTGCCCTTTTTATTGCAGCACCTTACTAACCTTGTTCATAGAAACCATTTGGGATCTGAGAAGCATGGCCCTCCGACGCACCGTTCTCGAGTTATGGGCCTCCAAATTTTATTTTATTTTTTACAAAACGATCCATATTTTCAAAATGGTTGCTCGGATGAAAATCTTTTAAGAAATAAATTGTTGCTCTACTCGAAAACCATGAAATAATGTAAAAAACTCGAGAAATTATTGAGAAAAAAAAATGATTGCAAAATTCTTCTAAGTGTCGGGCCGGATCATTAAAATTTTCAGAGATTTTTTTTAACAGATTTCGGCCTGTTTTATTGGAGCACCTTATTAACCTTGTCCGTAGAAACCATTTAGGCTCTGAGAAGCATGGCCCTCCGACGCACCGTTCCCGAGTTATAGGCCTCCAAATTTTATTTTATTTTTTACAAAACGCTCCATATTTTCAAAATAGTTGCTCAGATGAAAATCTTTTCAAGGAAGAAATTGTTGCTCTAGTCGAAAACCATGATATGATGTAAAAATCTCGAGAAATTATTGAGAAAAAATTGAGTAATTGGAGGGTAGTCCCAAATAATACAGTTACAATTTTGAGCTCTCATATAATTAATTTAATAAAATATTAAAAACAACTTTTAAATGCAAGAAACATAATAAAGTAGTACATTAACCTCTGGTGCACTCAGTCAGTTCATCAAATCTCCTTGACACCACTTCTCTACACTGCAAGCACTGCTCTTTGCTGAAATGGACCTGTACTCCAAATCGTCAAGCACTGTGGAGGAGCTGTCTCCTACATTTGCTTCAAGAATGTCACAATATGAGGAAGACTTGAAGAATGCCAGTGGTGAAGCTTCACATAAGACTATTGCCAGCCTATCCAAGGACTTCACTGAGTTGAAGACCCTAGTTTGGAAAACATTGAGTTCACTGAAATCCCAGATGGAGTTGCTTGTGTTTGGCTGGATAGGCACGAAATGACAACCCGTGCTAAGGTTCTTCTGTTGCATGGCCTGAGTGAGGACAAGGGAGCAGATCTAAGCAATGGTTTCCTGAAGGTTTTGTTGGAGCGTCTGGAAATGGCCAACGTCGCCTCTAAAGATATAACAGCCTGTCACCGCCTTGGAAGCAACACCAGCAAACCTCGTCCCCTCTTAGTTAGATTTGAAAGCCGCATCGTAAGGAATGAGGTGTGGCGAAATAACAACCAAGCTGAAAGGCTCTGGTTTAACGCTTTCTGAGTTCCTGACTAAGCTCAGACACGATATTTTTATGAATGCTCGGAAGTACTTCGGAATACATAAGTGTTGGACGTCTGAGGGGAAGATTGTCATCCAGGTTTCCGAAAAATCGCGACGGAAGATTGAGTTTGCTTCGGAATATCAAGAACTTGTGGCTCAGTTTCCCGTTGCTGAGCCCTCAGCCGTAACTTCGAAGCCAGTGCCTGATAAGAGAATTTGCTAGACAGTAAAGTGATGAGTCTTCGTTGCGGGTCTTCCATTTTTCTGAGTATATAATATACTAGGTACTTATAATTTTTATGTTTTATGTCGTTCATGTGTCGGTCATTCAATTTTTTTAGTTTTTTGTTTTGATTTGATTTTTTACTTATGTTATTATTGTCATTTGACATTTAGACCGTTCGGTGTTACTCAAAGTTTTCGTTCGGAAACATACTAACGTGTATTTATTTTGTTTGGACTACAGGCTTTTTATCTTTTAATTATAAAACTAATGTAGCCGGCGAGTGCATCGAGGTTTGAGTGCTGAAATTATTTTTTTCTTGTTTATTGTTAGATTACTTAATTTTTTTTTAAATTATTTATTTATTTTTATTGTTATTTGTATTTAGTTAAAATGGAAATGGACTGGTCACATGATGAGATCAACAACAGGAAAGTGGACTAAAAAAGTAACAGAATGCTACCATGACCTCATTTACCTTTCCTATAAAATTTGACTTCCTCAACGCAAGGCCAAATTTCTCTTTCTTCGCAGTTTTAAAAACGTTGATTTGGAGCGTTTGAGGGCTGATGCGGGTGGGATTGACTGGTCTTCTGTGTTCACCGGCGAGAATATGGACTCTATGGTGTCAGTTTTCAGCAGTACTATATTGAATTTGTATGATGCACCCCTTAAAAAGGTAAGAGTCAAACACCTTCCTGCACCATGGCTTTCCCCAGCTATAAAAAACCTGATGGCGAAACGTGATAAGGCCAAGCGTTTATACAGGAATCGGGCTACTGAGGAAAACTGGGACCTTTATAAGAAGATGCGAAATCGCTGCAGTTGTTTGTGTAGGAATGCCAAAAGGCATCACATTCACAACTCAATTGATAACTTCAACCCGACACAAGTATAGCAATTTTTAAAGACTATTGGTATTGGCAAAGCCTCTAGCAAGAGTTCTTCTGATAAAATGGACCTCAATGCACTTAATGCGCACTTTTCTACATCACCAATTATACTCGATATCGATGTTAAATCTTCGACTCTCAGTGATCTTTCCAATCTTCCTTTACCAGCAAATACTTCTTTCACTTTCCACCCAATTACTGAGCTAGATATTAAGAAATGTTTTCAATCCATCTCCATTAAGGCGTTAGGTGACTATGGTCTTCAGTTCCAAATGTTCCTACCTATTTTGAGTGAAATAGTTCCTGTTGTAACTCACATAGTAATTTTTTCTCTTTTCACTAACACGTTTCCTTCTGCTTAGAAGAAGGCTCACGTCTTACCACTTCCTAAAGTTTCAAATCCCTCTTCTCCATCTCAGTTCCGTCCAATATCCATCCTCCCAATCCTTTCCAAAGTTCTCGAGAGCGTTGTTCAGAAGCAACTGTCTTGTTATCTATCCTCTAATGGCATGCTGAGTCCTTACCTCTGATTTCAGACCTGGCCATAGCACTGTGACAACTCTTGTCAAAATAACTGACGATATAAGACTGGCTATGGAAAACAAATGCTTGACAGTGTTGGTTTTACTGGACTTCAGCAGTGCCTTTAATTCAGTTTACTTTGACATTCTCTTAGGAATCCTTTCCTCCCTTAATGTCTCTGCGCCAGTAATTGAGTGTTTCAAATCTTATCTTCGAGGCCGCTCGCAGTATGTTCGGTCTGATGAGGATTTTTCTGAATGGTGTGATTTGGCTGCGGTTGTACCTTAGGGTGGCGTCCTCTCTCCTCTTCTTTTCTCAGTTTTTATAAACGCTATCACTGAGGTCTTTACTTCTAACTATCATCTCTATGCAGACGACTTGCAGTTATACCGTCACTTTAGAATGGGTTAACTCGCTGGCGCTGTGGATGCCATCAATGATGACCTTGAAAATATCAACAAGTTGGCTAAATCCTTTGGACTCTTACTGAACCCAACTAAGTCGCAAGCTACATGCTCAACCTTTTAGATCATCAGTCTCGCCCGCCAGTAGTGTATGATTCGGTGCCCATATTGTGCTCGAAAAGCGCTAAAAACCTAGGCGTCCATATAGACACTAACTTCTCTTGGGAGGTTCATAATGCTGACGTTAGTAAGAGGGTTTTCTACTCTTTTCAGTCTCTTAAACGTCTCCAAAAATTCTTATTATTCTTCCATTTCACACTAAGGTCACTCTTGCACAATTTCTTCTCCTACCGCTAATAGACTATGCGGATGTCTGTTTTCTAGATGCAACGGAGGTACTCCTTAACAAACTCGAGCGGCTGCAGAACTTATGCATCCTTTTCATTTTTGGCCTCCGCAAGTACGACCATGTGTCGAAGTTTCGGACCAGATTGAGGTGGCTGCCAATTTGGCATCGCCGAGATACCCCTATCCTATCTCTTCTCTATACTATCCTGCATAATCCTAATTCTTCTCAATACCTTCGTGAACGGTTTGAGTACTTCGTTCCGAGGGGTAAACCCTATCGCACTGCCAATTCTCTTCTCCTTCATATTCCGCGTCACACTTCCAGCCGCTATAATGGCTCCTTTTCTGTTACTGCATTGCGTCTCTGGAACTCTCTCTCACACTCCCTACGCGACAGTCCTTCTCTAGATGTCTTCAAGAAGAAAATAAAAAAGCACTTCCTTTCAAATTGACATAATATTAGTATTATATTGGTATTAATATTATATATTAATATTTAGAATTATTTATGTAGGTTTATAAGTATTGTACACTGGATCCTACCCTCAACAGTGATCTCTCTCTATCACTCAAAGGTTTGCTGGGAGAAAACTCAACATTGAGTTAAGCTCGCCTTTGTACATGAATTGTGTAACCATATGTAATATGTAAAATTTTTGTGTACAATAAAGAATTAAGAAAAAAAAAAAATTGCAAAAATATTTCCAAGTGCCCTTCAAAGGATTTAGACAAATTTTTAGAGTTTTTTTTTTAACTGATTCCAGCCATTTTTATTGTAGCACTTTATTAACCTTGTCCATAGAAACCATTTAATTTAAGGTCTGAGAAGCATGGCCCTCCGACGCACCGTTTCCGAATTACGGGCCTCCAAATTTTATATTATTTTTTAGAAAATAAATTTAAGTTTGGAGGAAAAAGTAAAAAAAAAGGAGTCTAAACCACCACATCTAGTGGAAAATCCACTGAGTTGGCAACACTGTGATGTGATAACACTTTTAAAATGGCGTCGTTTCACGTTTGGTTTCATTTATCGGCAATAGCCGGTAAATTATTGTAAGTGTTAATTTAAATAACACTTATTTATATCAGCGAAAAATATGTAATAATAATAAAATATGCCTAAAAATTATCTAAATCACTAGATATACACAAATCAGAAAGAAAAAAAAAACGAACTAACTGATGACTAGGCAGCATGGTCTCTGACCGTAGTCTGTTCCACAAGGAACAAAAGCCAAAAAAGTGACAGACGTCAAGACGAGACAGTTATTTTTTTCTTTCGGAATGGTAGTTTTTACTAGAAATAATGTTCCAACTATATAAAAATACTTAATAGATACTAATATCCGTTTAGTGTGTATAAAGTGCATTTTTTTGTGTAACACGAGTTCAAAAAGCTTGTGAGAATTGAACCTTTGTGGTATGGATAAAAATAGAAGGAAATGTTTAAGTGTGACTGTTCACCAGCCAAACAAAACGAAAAACTGTTCCGCTTTCCTAAAACCCGGAGTTAGAAACCTTCGTATTCTGAGGCTACTGCAAACAGATTGTAAATAAATCATTTGAATACATGAACATAATATGCAACTTGGAGAGACTGTGGTGAGTGCCCTCAGAGATGTTGTTGTTATTGTTAGGTGACCTTAAAAAGGGCTGTTGTACATGGCTCTGAAGAGAGCTGTTTGGATTTACCATTGTGGTGAAAGGAATGATCAGCTAGACTCTGCGTTACCAGCTGCTAGCCATCCAGGGTGTGCAGGGCGTTTGGAATGGCAAAACGATATAGTTAACACCACTCGGGAAGGCTCCTTTAATGCACCCCTGAAAACCATGGGAAGACCAATACCACCCAGCTCCTGACTTCTTAGAACCCAGGGAACACCTGCCACCTGGACGTGAACTGCAGTGGCCTATATGGAAATCACTCAATGGGTTGCAAATTTAGGTAGGCCGCTGCAAATACAACTTGGTAAAATTCATAGACTGGTCTGATATCCAATGTGAGTGCGGTGCCCCTGTCCAGACCATGAATCACCTACTGGGTATCATCAACGACAACAACAGCCCCGGTATCTGCACACCTTAATAATAAATAATTATTTTACAGATCGACTCTAAAGTCAGACAAAAATGTAAAAAGGCTGAAAGTAGATCGGAATTGGCTTCAACCGTTATAGGAGTAGAAACCGAAAAATGGACAAGGAAGTTCGTCCTTTTCAAATTGACAGTGATGGCCATCTGCTGCCAAAAATAATTTTACCACAAGTATGTACATCTACACCTAGTTCATCACCAAATCTTATACAAGATTTTAATGTTGGTAAGTAACAAAGTTTGTCACTTGTAAGAAAATATAAGATTTCAAAATATTTGTCAGCTAACTTTTACTATGGGACCAACCTCAACATAAATAAAATCTATGCATATAATATTTAATATTATTTATTTATTTAATCAGACAATTAAGTTATTATTTCAGTAACAATAAGTATTCACAAAATTATTACAATACATAGAAATATAAAAACTTAAAACTTATCAGCCCGGGATTGAGTCTGACAATTACTTGACCATTTTTTACCCGCAATTTTGAGGTTGATTCTTTAGCAAAAATTGCTTGTGTTGGTAGGTTATGTCACCCCCTAATATAAAATACGACAATCCTACATCCTACTAATATTATAAATGTGAATGTTTGTATGTTTGCCTGTCAATCACACAATAACGGCTGAAGGGATTTGAATGAAATTTTGCACACGGGTAGGTCACAGCCTTTTTATTTTTGAAGTTATAATAATAATAATAATATGATTATATTATATAATATTGATATGGGTATCGTGTAGGTTTTCGGGGGCGCCGATTGCAAATCTGACAGTCATTTTAAAATCAAAGATGGCGGATGCAACTTTTACTCAAACATTCGATATGGGTATCGTTTAATAGGTTTTTGGGAGTGCCGATTACAAATCTGACACTTATTTTGAAATCAAAGATGGCGGATGCAACTTTTTCTCAAACATTCGATATGGGTATCGTGTAATAGGTTTTTGGGGCTGCCGATTGCAAATCTGACATTCATTTTTATATCAAAGATGGCGGCTGCCACTTTTTCTCAAAAATTCGATATGGGTATCGTGTAATAGGTTTTTGGGGGTGCTGATTGCGAATTAGACATTCATTTTAAAATCCAAGATGGTGGATGCAACTTTTTCTCAAAAATTCGATATGGGTATCGTGTAATAGGTTTTTGGGGTTGCTGATTGCAAATTAGACATTCATTTTAAAATCCAAGATGGCGGATGCAACTTTCTCTCTAAAATATGATATGGGTATCGTGTAATAGGTTTTTGGGGGTGCTGATTGTGAATTAGACATTCATTTTAAAATCCAAGATGGCGGATGCAACTTTTTCTCAAAGATTCGATATGGGTATCGTGTAATAGGTTTTTGGGGGTGTCGATTGCAAATCTGACATTCATTTTAGAATCCACGATGGTGGATCATTGTTTTTCTTAAAATTGTGAATTTATTTTACTTTAAATCTATCAAAAGAAACAGTAGTAGGCATACTGTTTTTGAAGTTATACTTCTTTAGGTACGTTAGGGCAAAATGATGAGAGCAAATTTTTACGATGCTCGCGCACACCGTCACAAAAACCTACAGCCTGAAGTTAGCTAGAACCGACACCGTTAAGTTAGCTATGGTCTGTGGTTCATGAAGAATGATTGTTTTCGTTTTGTAAACTTTGTAACAGTTTGGTTTTTTATCTGGTTTTGCCAAAGAAGTATAACTTCTTACGTGCGTACATAAGTACACACACACTTTTTTATATTGTTTTGGAATCTTCTATCTAGGAAATGTATTACTTTATTATTATTATTATTTTAGATGTCATTGCCCAATGTCTTGGACACATTCAAACCGCAATGGAGGACCTGAAGCAAACTCAAAATGATATTTTACTGAGAATATCACTCTCCTTCAACACATGTGTCTAGTGCAGCCACTTTGCTGGTAGATATATACATACCATTAAAATCACTTGACGATATTAGATAAATAGAAAATTGGCTTGAAGATGAAGAACACAAAGAACAATATTGGTAAGTACAATATTCTGATAGAAATATACAAGCTTTACAAGCAAACAAGACCACTGGACGTACTGATGATATACTATGTAGTTATAATACTACTATTACACTTCTGGACACATCTATTGGCCCACCTTGTATTTTCAGTTTCGTTTGGTCCTAGCTAAAATTTTATATTAGGTCGAGCAAAAAGTTTTTATGCAGTTTTGAACCTGGCACATTCACAATTTCATTCAATAGTCTTTTTTTGAATTTCGAACACAGAATTTAAAGAAACAAAAGACAATTTGGAGCCTGTTTGTTGATATCAAACAATCGAATACTAAGAAAACTTGGTTTTATTGGTTTACTTGGATTTAATTCTTGAAAAAGTGATTGATATCTTTGGTTTTGCAACAAACATTACTTATTCTTAACATTAAGGTGAGGTTCTATCAATAATCTATGGATACTTCACCTGAAGTCGCCGCCCAAGCTGTGGCACTTATGCAGGCCGGACACAGCCAAAGAAACGTGAGTGCTCAACTTAATTTAAGTCGATCTGCGGTCCGAAATGTTTATCGGAGGTACCTAGAGACTGGCGGCTTTGTTCGTTGCCAAGGAAGGCCACGATCTCTTCACAACTGAAAGGCAGGATCGATTCATCGTGACGACCAGCTTGAGAAATCGTCACCTTACCTCCATTGAGATACAAAACCAACTTCGCGACTTCCACGGAGTATCTGTGAGCGCTCGAACTGTTTGGAGAAGGTTAAAAGAACGCGATATGGTACCACACAAGCCAGCTAATGGGCCCAAACTAACGCGAGCCCACCGAACAGCGCGCCTTCATTTCGCACGCAGTCATTTAAATTGGACACAGCAAGATTGGAGCCGTGTACTTTTTTCTGATGAGTCTAAAATTGTGTTACATGGCAATGATGGAAGGAAGAAGGTCTACCGACGTAAGGGAGAGCGTTTCGCACAATGCTGCTTTGAACAGAGGGTTGCTTATGGCGGTGGCTCATGGACTGTCTGGGGCGGTATATCCGCGAGCGGCAAAACTCAACTTGAGGTTGTTACAGGACCACGGCTGCCAACATTAAATGCTGAAAGGTACATTCGTGAGTGCTTAGAACCTCACGTGATATCATACGCGGACTATGTGGGCCCAAATTTCCTTTTTATGCATGATAATGCAAGAGCCCATGCGGCCGGCATCGTCAGGGAATATCTTCGGGATGTGAACATCACAGTTATGGACTGGCCAGCCAGAAGCCCAGACATGAACCCCATTGAGCACATGTGGGACGAGCTAAAAAGACGTGTTAGGGCTCGTCAGCCAGTTGCCCAGACGATGCAGGAGTTGAAAACTGCCATAGAAGAGGAATGGGAGATGATCCCTCAAAATTTCATAGAGCGGTTGATAAACTCTATGCCTAATCGTATGAGAGCTGTGGTAGATGCCCATGGAGGCAACACGCGTTATTAAATTAAACCTTTATTTGATAAAACATGTTTTTTATTCAAAAATCAATTGCCTTTAACAAGGCGCATATCCGACTTGTTAGGCGTAGCTCCATGTCGTATGGTATTCTGAATTCAAATTTAAAACAATACGATCGAAAAAGATGGTAAAATGTATCAGGTTTAAAACTGCATCAACAGTTTTTGTTCAATCTAGCAATCATATTTCGGTAGGGGCCATCGAAACCTAAACTCTAAGGTGGGCCAATAGATGTGTCCAGAAGTGTATATGAAATTTAATAGATAAACGAGTATACATACATTGTTTTACGTTTATTTATGATTGCTTATTGACTATGAGCCGATAAATGTTTTGGCCTATGTTGGTGGCAAAGGAACTGCCACAATTACCAGAAGAAATCTGGAACGGGTTTTCACCAACTCTCTGGCAATTCAATGCAACTGGACTGGATAAAATAATAAGTTTAGTTTGAAAAATTTACAATTATTGTCAAAAGTCATTGAAAGTAGGTATGACTATGAAAATTACAGATAATATTAGATATATTTATGTAACCATATTAGATTCATTTATTTATGGAGAAGCTCGTGGCTTAAGTAATAACAGCTGCACGGGCCGATCCATCAGTTTAAGCTACGTTTGCTGGGATTCATGGATGGGTGACCATCTTTACATACTGAGACTCCTCCGTGCCTCGGAAAGCACGTTAAGCTGTTGGTCCCGGCTATCAATCGTGGATCTTTAACAGTCGTTACGGGTCGTCAGAAGCCCGAAAGTGACAACCAGTCTTATCAAGGGGTATCGTATTACCCAGTAATATTATTTGTGGTTTATTATTTATCGATTGTGTTATTCTAAATGAAATGCTAAAGTACTGCTTCGTAATATTTACAGTTGCAGTGTAAAGAAACAAGTTGGCAGAGACAGCAACTGATGCTGGAATCACAGGTGTCATAACAAACTGGTTTAGATTTGCTAGAGATCGAGATGGCGGAAGAGATAACAGAAGAATATGATGAAGCTAATAACAGCAGCTCTACACGACAATATTCTGGACTATCTGCAAGAACAAAGAGGCGTCATCTAAATGCAATAAAAACTGAATTAAGAGGTAAATTAAGGATCAACGATAAAAGTAATGTTACTAGTAATAATGCAGGTACTAATTCATCATTTATTAATGAACATCATAATAATTGTATATCAGAAAATTATACTGATGATTTTAATGCCGAGGAAATCACTTTCACGCGTAATATATCTACTGGTTAAATTGAAAATGCTGATTTTAAGGATACTGATCTTACCTGTTTGATCTATAATTAAGGAGGTGGTAATTTGGAGGTAAAATTAAACACTGCACCCGCGGGTTTTAATGACTTAGCGTCATATTAACAAATGGCAAACATACAAATGACTCATTGTCCTCAAAATTAGGTAGAACTAAATGATGCCCTAAAAATCTAGAAAAAATATATGTTTAAGTGTCAAATAGGTACTAATTTTTTAAAGGCGAATTGAAATTTTGGAGCCCTTACGTGGAGATTCTAAATGTGGGTAGTCATCTTGACATCAGAATGACTGCCCAATTTTTGAATTCATTTTCTCAGTTATTAATTAGGTACCAATTATTTAAACAAACGTATCAAATAGTAGCAAATAGGCATTAGATTTTAGTAATATTTTAAAGCTGATCGGTCATTTTGGCCAGTCATTCTGATGTTCACAAGTGTCGTTAGTCACGTTTTGGTCTGTATTAGTGTCAGCCACTATTTATTTTTCTAATAAAAAAGTTTCTATGAATGTATGATTTTCTGCATTTTGTAATTAAACGCAAAAATAGCATTTTTTTCTTTATGCGAGTAAGTTTATTTTTGTAAAGTGTCATTCTTATGATTGTGCTGTATTCGTTTCTGTTTCATTTAAAAAATACGACTATTTTGAAATTCAAAGTGACGTTTGTCAGTCACGTTTTGGTCTGTATTAGTGTCAACCACAATTTATTTTTCTAATAAAAAAGTTTCTATGAATGTATAATTTTCTGCATTTTGTAATTAAACGCAAAAATAGCATTTTTTTTTATTTATATGTTTATTTTTGTAAAGTTCCTATGTTATGATTGTATTGAATTCGTAATGTTTCATTTAAAAATACGATTATTCTGAAATCCAAAGTGACGTTAGTCAGTCACGTTTTGGTCTGTATTAGTGTCAGCCACAATTTATTTTTCTAATAAAAAGTTTTTACGAATGTAAGGTTTTCCATTTCAACACATCCCAATATTTTTTTTCATGTACAAATACAAACACAAATTACGACTACTATTACAAATTAGTTATAAAACATGCATCGAGAAAGATCTGTAGTTCAAAAACACTTCATCACGAGTTCATTTTGCATGAAGTGTCAGTCACATTTACATTTGTTTAAATAAACCTTAACTTTTTTAACCTCTCAAGTCCGGGACGTGTCACGTTTCAGCATATGTCAGTCCCCGTTGACAGGCGGCCATCGTGTAACTACAGACTTGGTCAGGTTCCGTGTGTATGAACCTTGTTACAGGTCTAAAGACCTTGGCTAATAGTGATAATAGCGGTTTAAAACGCGTGAATCGGGTTTTTGGCAAGGCAAACTAGCGGAAAACTAGCGGCACACATGAGAGCCACCGGGGTCATAAAGTACACATTTATTACCACGGAGGTTTAATTAAAGGATATTTATACAAAATTACTGAAATTAGTACTATAAAAATAGTGGAATTCGTAAAACAATGCAAAATAAAACTCAAATCGTGTCAAATGTAGAGTTAGTCACATATGGCATTACCCTAACATATTTTTTGGAACAGTGGTGGCCCAGTGGTGACTGTCGCGACTTACAAGTTGTAGGTTGTGAGTTCAAACCCAGGCAGGCGCTTTACTTTATGTAAATTATTTCATCACTATTGCTCTCAAAACGGTGAAGGATAACATCGTGAGGAAACTGGCAAGTCCTAGTACCAAAAATTTGAAGACATGTGACATCCATCAATCTGCATTGGGCCCGCGTGGTGGATTACGGTCCACACCCTCTCACAGAGAGGAAGCCTGTGTTCTAGCAGTGGGGACATTAAAATGCTGATGATGATGATTTTTTAATTCTAATTATATTTGTACCACAGCTGTAATTCTAAAATACTACACTTAAGGCTAGCTTCACAGCTATCCGGGAAACCCGTACGGGCCGCCTGTAAGGGATCCCAGAACGGAGACTTACGTAGGCGCTAGAACATCGTTTCACAGCGACGCGGATTGGTCCGTATGCGACCCGCTCCGCGTCGCTGTGAAACAATGTTCTAGCGCCTCACGTATGTCTCCGTTCCGGGTGCCAGTACGGGCGGCCCGTACGGGTCTCCCGGACAGCTGTGAAACCAGCCTAACCAAACCCTAACCATTTGTCAACTGTAGGCTCTACAATGGCCCCCCCCAGGCCCAGTTGTTGGCCCCCCCCAGGCCCAGTTGTTGGCCCCCCCCAGGCCCAGTTGTTGGCCCCTTTTTGGCCATTTTTTGTGGGCCCTTTGATGTAGGCCCTACCTCTATTAGATGGCCAAATCTAACAGTTGGCCAACCCACGAAGTGCACGTGGCCCAACTGAATGCCCACAATAAATGCTATTAGGGAGATTATAGTCTGGAATAGCATATAGGCGGGTGAAGTAATAATATTGGAAAGCTGCTGGTAGAAGCTAGTACCCAATATTTTTTTAACATTGTGTTTTTCTAATTCATTCAGGAAGGAAGTCACTTTTGTTTGGGAAGCCGTGGGGAAATCTTTACCGCATTCGATTGGATTAATCGTCTCTTGCTACGCCCACGTGGTGGTGGTTTATTCTTGCCTTTAATTTCTTTTTCAGGGTCCTTTGTATTATTTCAGTGGTAGGATTGTTTGGGTTCCGTACCAAAATTATAGGATAGAACCTTTTGTGATGTAACTCCGTCTGTCTGTCACACAGAATATTTCGGGAATAACATAGTACGTGATTATTTTTTGTTGCAACTTGAGCTATTATGGGGTTGAAAGTTTAAAGAGCTACTAAGTCAAATACCATTTCCCCAGCCCCTTGTCTCTAAACTTTGCAAAACAAAAAATCTGAGATAAATCTTGTTGGTTGAGGTTTATGCAAAGTACCTGCATGATCGAGCTTTGCTCGATTTTTATACGGATAACACGACGTTTTCAAAAGATCATGAAAATCATTGGAGCCGTTTCCGAGATTCAGATTATATGCATATATACAAGAATTATTCGTTTATAAGTATTAGATATTGCAGGAAAATAAAACACAATTTTTAGAAAGTTTTGCGGTACATTAAAATTAAAAAGTTGCCTTGAAAAACTTTTTTACAAAAAAAACAACTGACTTTCAAAAAAAATACACTAAAAATTAAAAAATAACTTTTATTTCGGAAGTCGGTGTTTGTAATTTACTTTTTTGTTATTTGACACCGACTTCCGAAATAAAAGTTATTTTTTAATTTTTAGTGTATTTTTTTTGAAAGTCGGTTGTTTTTATTGTAAAAAAGTTTTTTATTTTTCACTTTTTAGTTGTTATACCCCACAACTAAAACCCCAATAACATGGAACGTGGAATTTAAACATTTGGAGTACACCAAAACGTCATCGAGGTAAACGTATTTTTCGTTTTTGTTTAGTTTCTCAAAAAGCGCTTAAGCAATTTCGATAAAATTTATATGGGACCACCTCGGGAGTATATTCTTTCGGATAAAAGAAGAATTTTGAAAATCGGTCCACATGACGGAGAAATCGGCGGACATACATAAGAAAAAAAAAACATACATACAGCCGAACATAGAACCTCCTCCTTTTTCGAAAGTCGGTTAAAAAGGGAAAAAATCTATTCGTACCAAAGAACAGAACCTTCGGTGGGCGAGTCCAACTCGCTCTTTACCTCTTTTATGACTGGGTACGCTAGCCCTTAACAAACAATTTCAAGGCGCATTTTCGAAACTTTGAAACAAAACTTTTTCCTTTACACTTGAGTGGTTTCTTTCCGATTGTCTGAAAGTTTGCGGTAATAAGTAGTCCTAAGGATTTGATTTGATTCACCGTCTTCCTTTCGGCACGTCTAGAATATCTCAACGAAGTTAACGAGTAGGTACTTCGGCGATTGCTCCGGGCTAAAACTCCCCTCGCTTTGACCGAATTGGGCCGAGGTCTCCTCGTAAATGGATAGGAAACAGTGGCTTTTGTGTGTTCATTTGATGGACAAGAAATTAGTGCAGACCTGTGTCAATGTAAAGGGGAATCTTGAATGTTGTGCTAAAAGATTTCTTCTGCTTACATTTAGGCGTGAATCATTTATTTAAGGCCCAGGTATACGACTTCTAATAGTTTTTAAATGAACATCACATATAAACGACTAGTCTTATTTCTTTGAAAAAAAGATATGTTACTCTAAAAAATTTCCGTCGTAATTTGATATGTGAATATTTGAAATTATATTTTTATAACATAGTGTAATTAATTTGTAAAGTTATGTCTAACATGGATAAAAAATTGAGAATCACGCATAAACTATAAAGCGTATTTTTATGAAACCTTTACCATTTTAAACATCATATATTTATTTATATTTTAGTATAATAGTTGTTATTTTATGTATAATAAATTAATAATGCGTCTAATTTCGGACAGCACTCCTTGATGGGCAAGTCCTATTACTGGTTGGACGTACGACGCGTTACGTGAGCTCAACACGCAAGCTAACCACTCAAGGTCATTGGCAGTTAAAAGCGCCTTAAGAATAGGTCATGGCATGGCCAAGGAAAAAGATGAAGCAGAACACGGCATAAGCAGCCCACGTCGTGGGCTGGATGGAACTGCCTCATTGGCCTCGTGGTCGGAGGTGCGTTTCCTGAGCGTGAGGTCTTGGGTTCGATTACCGGGTCGGGTAAAAAGTGCTATTAGGTTTTTTCAATGCGTTCTTGGCTAATCTCCGTTGAGATTGGCCATTTGGTCTGGAGGATTGTTAATGTATCGATATTATATCTGGCTGTTTCAATGCACCAAATAGTAGGATGATCATAAGATTCCATTCCATTATACTAAAGTAATTTCAAACCTCTTGTTGCTAAACCAGCCCCGAAATTCCTCAAATATTCAAAAACAGACTCCAAACAAGTATGAAATTAGTAGCATGAAAGAGATTCCTTTTAATCTTGCACCAAAGAGTAATTCTCAAAAGAAAACCGACCACGTTCATTATTAATAAACCCAAAGGTTGTACCAGAGGCGTTTTCATTAGCCCTTAGCTCGTGTGTTCACACACATGCGACACGCACACTGGCCGACATTCTTGACATACCCTAAGTTAGCCAAAACATTTTTTTCTCTCTCCCTGTAACTAGTGCCGCCTACGGCTCTGTTTCTTTCACTTACAATTCGTGAACTGGATCTCGTTTTACCAAGTAGTAATTCGGTTATTTAAATAAGATTGTAATAGCCTTGTAGGATAAAACTCGAAAGGGTCGTGGTGTGGGCTTTGTAGTGGGTGGGTGCTACACCCACCCACTACAAAGCCCACACCAAAAGACAAGTTTTATTTGACTAGATAGTGCCTGAGGCTAATTCTTGATGAGTGGACGTTCGCAGACATCAAGTGGATGCTCACCAAAGTGAAAGAAAGTGGCAGTTACTTTTAATATTAAGTATAACGGGTGTAAAAAGACAGTTTCCGAAACCGAAAGCCACATATTCTACCCACTATTTGGATCATTTTTTTCCACTAGACCATACCTGGCAATCCAATGGTTCTGGAGATATAGAAGGTCAAAGTCGCAATTTTTTTTTTTTTTACGAAAATGAATTCAAAGTGTTATTACTAAACTTTTTTCAAAACAAACATTACCTGATTTTTCGTTTTTTTTTTTTTCGAAATTACGCATTTGAAGTTACAAAAACAAAAACACAATGAATATCAAACGTATCCGACAAGTAACTACGTGGCTTAGAGTGAAGGGCCGGAGTTTAACTCCACTAGCCTGGGTTCGCGTTATAATGCGTGCAATAAAAATAGTATTTTTTTTCAAACCTATGAATAAAAGTCGTTTCCCAGCAATAATTTTTGCGCAAAGCTACTTTGTTAGATGTACAGTACCTATGCGTAGTTGACCGCTATGTGATGTGTCTTTTTAGACCCTGTATATGGTTAATAAGTTGGAGGTTTGTGTGTACGCTCACCACACATATAGGACTTAAAACCTAACTGCCTGGTGATAGTCTGTTACCAACCTGTTACTTACTGAAGAAAGGTGTAATGTTACGAGTATGTTAAAAAGGGGTAGGCTGTAGACTGCCGCGCAATGTCCTCAAACCGTACTGAATACAAACTAATAAAGTTTCAGATTATAAGCGATTTTATGGGCAGTTTGTGTAGTTATTCTCAGCCCGTTTTCCACACACAGCAAAGGACGCTGGTAGGCGTTTAATACGTGGTAATCATGGTCACAGGAAGGTAATAAAATATGCCGCGTATGTAATATACCGTAACACCGTGCCGCAAAGACGCCTCGATCGATCGATGGCCGAAATTTTAATGATCGCCTGACCTTGGCTGTGCCTCTATTTCGATTCATAGGCACCTGTATTGTATGTACCACTACTTCGATATTCCAATCACAGAAAAATCGAAATCGTTCCCATGTTCCAATTGGTAGGTTTTGTCTTTTAAGCCTAACGGTTAAAAGATTGGCCTTCAAGGCGAACCCAGAATGGGTTCACCAATTGTCATTATTTTTAATTTGCTTCGGCCAGCGGCCTAGCTGGCGTGAAAGTCTGGATTTATCCAATGGAAACATACTACCGGGATAAAAATGATCCCATTTTCTTCTCTAAGGTTCAATCTGTATTCCTAAATTTAACGAAAGTGGTTCAGCGGTGTAGGTGTGAAAATGTAACAAACGTACTGACGACATTAATTATAATATGAGTTTGGATTGAATAAATTATTTAGCTCTACTGATGGGATATACATATAACTAACCGACACTCAGGTTCTGGAGTGGCGACCGCGTAAAAAAAAACTGGGCAAGTGCGTGTCGGATTTCGCACATTAAGGGTTCCGTACCAAATATAGGTATTTGTTAGTAAAGTATACGTTGGTAATAATAAACATTATCATCAAATTTCAAGTTCTTATGTCAATGGGAAGTTAAAAAATTCTTCGTAACAAAATTATTGTAATTTATTGTTACTGTGTCTCTGTGTGTACATAAATGATTAAATAAATAAATAAATAAATAAAAATTTTATGACAGACTACGTATGGTCAGACAGACAGACGGACACGTGAGTGACAACAATAGGGCTTCGTTTGGACCCTTTGGGTGCGGAACCATAAAAAAAGAAAAATTAATTATTTGTACCTACCTCACAAAAGAATTTATTAACTCTTAACTCACTTATTAACTCACGAACTCATCGCATTGGAAGACCTCACAAGGTGGACCAATGATCTGGTGAGGGTCGAGGGCATCTGATGGCTGCGAGACGCGCACGGGACCGTTCGTTTTGTAACAAGGCAGTGTTAAAGCCTTGTTTATTTTTTGACCTCTATTCCAAAATTACGTTCTTTGCTACCTTTTTAATTTCAAATTCAAAAATTACTTAGTTTTCTCTGTCATGTCTCTGTTTTAATATTAAAAATCAGTTCAAATTCGGCAGCCGAGCTAGTAGAAGCTCCTCATTGTTATTTTTTTGACTCCTGAAGTGTCAGTTACCATTTTCCTACAATTTTGCATTAATACAATTTAAATATTAGTCACAGTGTTTGTGTTCTTAATATAATATTAAAGCCCACTGTTGTAAATGTGTTAACTCGTCGTGTTATTATTTATTGAACTCCTCATCTACGGTCCTCCTACCCTACGACCTCCTCTGCGTGTCACTCCTACGTCCTCCTCTGCGTGTCACTCCACAACCTCCGCAACGAGACACGCCCTTCGTACCGTGACAGTTTTGTCGACACTTGGGCGCGGCCTAAGTCCAGCCGCGGACGCCTTTCGGCTAAAATGATGATGATGACAACTTACCCTACTTGAAAAAAATTTTATCGTAGTAGTATCTACCGTAGAGGCAAAAGTGTTTGGTACTTTTGCCTACTACTTTGGATACGAAACATTCTGAGACCTGTTTTAACAACGTAAAAATACGTTATCCTCTTTGTAACAAACGTGACGTTGGTTTTTTTAATATTTGATTTCTAGCTACGATTTTTTATTCAATGAGGGCGCCACTTGGCCGGTAGTAGACCCTTAATGGTTTTTTTTTTTTTTTTTTTTTTTGGGGGGTGGGAAATCATCTAATGACTCTTTCCGCTCTGGGGTGGAGCGGAAGGGCGTGTCAGACTCTTACTGACTAAAACCCACCCCTGTTCCTCCCTGCCCTACGCGCCCGGGGGCGAGGTAACTCTTTCGAATTTATCCTCCACCCCCGGGCAGACCCTTAATGGTAAGGAACTTGTTATCCAAAAAGCCACGTGCAGCAAATCATAACTCTCGGCTAAGATTTCTTCAGAAGCCCCATTTACTCTATTGATCAATGAAAAGCCTTGGATATTAAAAACGTAAATCGATCTACAGCATGGAGCATTTCTCTAAGGCCTTTAATTGGCTTACAGTTTAACCAATGTGACAGCCAATTACATTTAACACAAATAATAATAGCTTTAGCATTTTCCTCAAATAATAACTAGTCTAAACACGTAGATATTTACATAAAACTCAAATCAAGTTATAGAAAATTGCCCTGCAGCCTCTTAAGTGCTCGTAGGTTCAGATTATGTTAATAATTTCAATCTGATAGTGAATATTATGTAGTTAAGTAATGAAATTTTTATTACCATCTATTTCCAGAAAGCCAAAATTGTTTGTTTTTAGGGTTCCGAAGTCTGAATTTAAAAATCGGTCAAGAGCGAGTCGTACTCGCACGTATACAAATCATATTTTTTTCTGGTATTTATTTAACTACTAGCTGCGCCCGGCGGTTTTACCCGCCTATAGCGGAATAAAAGGTAGCCTATATGTTAATCCAAGCTATAAGCTATCTATATACCAAATTTCATCCAAATCGGTCCAGCCGTTTGAGCGTGAAGAATTAACAAACATACACACTCACAAACTTTCACATTTATAATATTAGTAGGATATTGTTCTTATAGGTTTTCCTGTATAAGTAATGAACTCTACCTCAGGTATTTTTTTTCAATGTTTTAGGCCCGATGGTTTCGGAGATAAGGGGCATTTTTCATCTATTTTCTTTAATAACTAAAAAAAATATATATATTTTAAAATTATGATAAAAAAATATTTGTGAACCCTATAATAAGCCCTTTCATTTGATATGTTGCTACATATCAAACGGTACAGGTTAGATTTTTTTTTTAAATATTTCGATTTGTACCCCAAAAGTGACTTCCATATTCCAAATACATTTATTTTCGTTACACCTCCGTATTTGCGTCACCGATATTCATGTGTGTACCAAATTTCAACTTAATCGGTCCAGTAGATTTGGAGAAAATTGACTGTGACAGACCGACAGACAGACACACAAGTGATCCTGTAAGGGTTCCCGTTTTCATTCGGACTTTCGGAACCCTAAAAATTGAATCCTTCTAGAATTACTTGTGTGTCTGTCGGAGAACATTCGCCCGCCCCTGGTCTCCGAAAATACAGTCTAAAATTTTGAATAAAAAAATAAGAAAATAGTTTTTACATAGACAATACATAAAACTTATAAAACTCTATGTTAGAAAAATATAGTTCGTTCGGAACACAGTGCGTGAGTCCGACTCGCACTTGGCATTTTTTAATTTATTAGTTTTTTGGATCAACTTATAACTATTGCTCAGAAAGACCAGTCTGTTTTGGAAACCAATTCTACAGATTATCTCTATGGGTGTACTTATATATCAAGGCCTATTCAATAACGTTTTGGCCTATTGAATTCCAGTTTCTGAATGACTTCACATTTTTGTTCAGAACGGGTTAGGTATAGTATTCCTAATCTGGTCTAATAAGTTCTATAATGCTGGCGTTATTAAACGTCTTTTGGTGCCTTCTACCTATTCATGCATATCGAACGATATTATTAATAAAGATGCGAGAGTAATTCTGTCTTTTAGTTTGTTACCTTTTCAAGTCTTAACAGCTAACTGGAATAGGTAATAAGAAACTTAGCAAACGCGTACATCATGTCTTATTATTTTTTTCCATGTCTAGTAATTGATCCCGGTTTAATATGTTCCATTGCCATCATTTCCGACATTCACGCGGGCGAAACCGCTGGCAGGTGCTAGTATTACCTATGATGTGGGAGATATGCCGGATTCCTTAATCGTCGAAAAAGGGGCCGTTTTCTGTGCGCAGACATTCGCCTATTCATTGTTACCCACACGGCGGAATAAATAACGCTCGTCTTTTGTTCCTTTCATATGAATGAGCATTACATTTAATATAGCAATTCTTGCAATTCCTACTAATGATAAAAAAGTCAACATTTGTATGCTTTGACGTTTATTAACCAATCAGCAATATATAAATTTCATTGCACACCAATGCCATGATACTTTTCTCTTTAGAAAATTATGCAATGCACTCAGGAGAAGCCACTTGGAAACGCTAGCTAAAAATGCTTGACGCGAGCTCGTGAAATGCGACAACTATATGAGCAAGACTATGGAAGCGTCTATTTGATCATCATGTGGTCCATTAGCGGCTCACTTACCGAGCAAACATTGCACCCTCTTTGTTAACGAGTAGTGGACATCGGACATAGCGATGAAGTTGTTCATTTGTTCGCGTGTTCAGTACCCATGCACTTCATTTCGCGCTATTGTATGGGTAGGAAAAGTGTGTTAGATGCATAAAATAACTAAGATTAGAGTTCTGTTTGATGTTTATGTTCTTTTACTCAGTATTATTAGATTTCCACGTGGCGGTCGAACATAAAGCCTGACTGTTTGAATTCTAAATTCCTTTAAGTAGATTAAGTAGTACTTATCCTGCTAGGATTCGGGAGTGTTTGAAAAAGTCACCGCAGGCCTGGCACAGGCTTTTTTAATTCTCACAAGGCTCACAAGTTTATTTTAATTAACCTCCCACCCCACATATACCCCCACATATAAAATCACCCAAATTGTTTGTTTCATATCATCAGTATCAAAGCTGAGACGTTTGTTTTTCATTAAAATGAAAGGGAATCATAAAAAGCCTGCAGAAGGTATAACGCGACAAACATGTCATGCTCACGCTTCCCTGCCCAACTCATTTACTTAATGTAATGCCACCACGGCTGATGCGTTTTCAGATTTCGCTAAAACTTTATAGCTGTTTCATGGTTTTAAAATAAGAATTGTTTTTTTGGAAGTATTTTTGGGCAACTTTTCTAGAGGCGGTTTGAGGTCAACCACGAACATAAATGGTTATTTTTAACCGACGGTTCGAGGTTCTATGTTTGAATGTAAGTATGTATTTTTTTTTATGTGTGTCCACCGATTTCTCTGTTAGTTGTGGGCCGATTTTCAACATTCTTTTTTTATCCGAAAGAATATACTCCCGAAATTGCTTCTGCGCTTTTTGAAAAACTGAACAAATACGAAAAATGTGTATACATAGCTAACGTTTTGGTTTCCTCAATTATCGAGTATGTTTAAATTCCACTTTCCATGTTATTGGGGTTTTTAGTTCTGGGGTATAACAACTAAAAAATGAAAAATAAAAAACTTTTTTACAAAGAATACAACCAACTACCAAAAAAGAAAATATACTAAATATAACTTTAATTTCGGAAGTCGGTGTCCAATAACGAAGAAATAAAATACAAACACCGTTTATTTAGATGAAAAGCAAACAAGCAAGTATTTACTATCTTGATTCATGTTACATGTTACTTTTCCTTTCCATTTCATATCGCGAGTCATACGGAGGTGCCCGTACCTCGAAAAGCTTTGGTCCCCTGTTGTATTTTGTAGATCTTTGTCAGTCGCTAAAAGTAGTCAAAAGTCAGAAAGTAAGACACCAGTCTCACCAAAGGGTATCGTGTTACCCAATTAATGGGTTGTGAACCTCCACGATAAGTATCTGGAATCGACAGCCCAGAATCTTGTGTAATATTGGTATTTAGCTGAACCTGGTAAGACTGGAAGGATTTACTTTTTATTTCAATCATCTTTGTTCAGCATTTTTCCATGGGGTTATGTAGTAACTACTGAAAGTGTTCCTTCTTTGTAGTGCGATTTTTGTGCATAAGTTCGCTCGTTCAAACACCACTTAGCTAGGTATTTTTTTTGACAAAATGCGTTATGTACCTGTAATTATCTATCATTCGATGGGGAATTGAATGTTGCAGCATTTGACAAATCAAACACGAAGATTTGAACCAATGATGACGCGTAATTTAACGCCAAAAAGAATACCGTATGTCTGTACCGTTTTTTTTTCTTTTTTTTTGCGGAGGTGGGAAATCGTCCAATGACCCGCTCTAGGTGGAGCGGGAGAGCGTGTCAGACTCTTACTGGCTAAAACCCACCCCTGTTCTTTCCCTGCCTGAGTACCCAGGGCCAGGGACGATGTCCGCGTTGTACAGAAAAGCTACAGCGAAATCGCGCAACGCAGTTGTTTTGACATAGCCACTGCGCGTACCTAACTCAAGTTTTTTTTTAACTGAATTATGTGTTACTAAACAGTTTAATTGCTTTCCTGAAAATTAACCGATTTTGATATATTTGCGTGGTGTTAGAGCTGAAGCAACGATAAGGCATCCAAACTCACTAGTATTATTTTGAAATTAAAGCACGACTTGTCTAGTGTAGCAGTAGTTTCCATTCCTCACAATTTAGCCACAGACACTTATTTAATTAGACAACAAAAGCAAAACTATTTCAATGACGTGTTCTATTCAACAAGTATCTGGTTTAACGAACCAACAAAGCAAACTAGAGGATTATATTCATCTACCCTCGTGCAAACTATAACGGTTGGGCTATTCTGCTTTTCGAGGGACAGTTATATGCAAGTACCTACTGTAAAATGAGTACCAGAGAAGAACAACTTTGTTAACACATACTAGGTGGAAACGAAAATCAATGTAAACACTGGCAATAAGTAGCTATCATTATGAACAAATTTTACTGTAAGAACAAACCCGAAATCTCGAAAAAAATCAGCTGTTCAGTACATTTTGTAGTTATCATACTAATATTATAAAGGCGAAAGTTTGGGAGTGTGTTTGTATGTTTGTTACGATTTGGATGAAATTTGGTACGCAGATAGCTTATACCCTATATTACCATATAGGCTTTTTATCCACGCGAGTCTTCGTGGGTGAAACCACGGGGCGCAGCTAGTGCAAACACAAATTAATGGACCAGCTTATATTTTTCTCGTTCCATATTAAAAACTGTTCATAATTTATGAGTATTACCAGTGTTATCATTCATGATTGTATCCTCATCTCCACCTTATAAAAAACTTATCAAAGGATTCAATTAGCTAGTAATTAACATAATAAGCTTATGAAACAAATGATTGAGCATAATTATGAATTGAATAAAATGACTTTTTCATAAAAGGAAAATTGCTATATTCAGTGTGTCCGTGTGGATAGATTTTTCCCGTAGGAAAGTAGGATTGCCCGGTTTCAATCCTCTCTCGAGGTGTTGGGTCCTCAAACTTATGTTATAACTCAATCTCAGAAGGTTCAGGTACCTAATTGAAATCAGCATAATGGCTGCCCCTGGTAATGGTGATGAGTGTTCGGGTAAAGATCGTGTCTTGTCGGGTCTCGTCGGGTTTCGTCAGGGTCTCGGAGGTTTTCCTTCATGTGTTACGTTATATGGTCGTTAGTTTTTGTGTTTATGATAATGTATTGCTTTAGCTTTATTAGGTACTCATTGCTACTTGACCAATGGTTTCAATATTATTAAAAGTCCGTCATTTTCATCAATGATTTTTTTCCTTTATTTTGGGTGAGTTCACAAACATATAAACTCACATGTATACACAAGACACCCAGATCTAGAACAACTGTCTGTAGGCCATACAAATATTTGTTACGTGCGGGAATCGAACCTGCGGCACAGCGCAGCAGCTAATGCTGTGTGCCGTCAAATTAAATTTTAATTTTAATTTTTTCGTCAAGTTAAATTTAATGTTAAAGTTACAATTAACTGTTACAAAGTACACAACAGTGAAAGCCACTGGAGTGGTATATTTCTTAGTTAGCTACTATTTAGAATTGTTATTTGGTACTTTGCTCAGTGTAAAAGAAATATAAGTTCTCTTGAGTCTAAAGACTGGCAGAATTTCAAAGATGAATGGCAGCACCAGATTTCAATTCACTGAATAATAAATGATTCTACTATTAGGGGTTCAGGGATTTATGACGTGCCAGTGATCATGATTCCATTGTGAAAATGGGATAGTTCTATTTTCAAGCCCCAGGTATTCTTTGAATCGGCATTTGTGAGGAATATGCTCTCAGTCATGGCCTACTCTATAACACCAAGAAAAGTGAGTGTATGGTTTTTCGGGCTGGGGGTAGATGTCCAGATAGCATCCCTAGCATCAAGTTAAATAATGTACCGTTAAATAGGGTTGACACCTTCAAGTACCTTGGGCATCTGGTGACCTCTGACCTGAAAGACGATTCAGACATAGAGCGGGAACGTAGGGCGTTGTCTGTTAGAGCGAACATGATAGCTCGCAGGTTTGTACGATGCTCGAAGGAAGTAAAAAACACTCTTTTCAGAGCATATTGCACCTGTTTTTATTCGAGCTCACTGTGAGCTAACTATACTCAAAAACAGTACAGCGCCCTACGAGTTCAATTCAACAATGCCTACAGGATGTTGTTGGGGCTGCCTCGGTACTGCAGTGCGTCGGGGATGTTCGCTGAGTCACGCGTTGACTGCTTCTATGCGACGATGCGGAAACGGTGCACATCTTTGGTGCGCAGGGTCCGCGCCAGCTCCAACACCATCTTGAGGATGATGGCTGAGAGGTTCGACTGTCACTACATTAACCATTGCTGCATGCTTAATGTGGTGACACTAACAATTAAATGAAATAAACATAGCACATTATTGTTCATTATCTGTCCCTTTTTTCTATTTTATTTGCATTATTGAAATGTTAAATAAATTATATGAATTATTATCTATACATATAATAAATCTGTAGAAAAGTCATTTTTGTACATTGAAGAAATTGAAACAAAAAATAGCCAGCGTGTGAAAAGATAAGTAACAGAACCCATTTCCATCATTTTTGAAATTTTTGTCTGTTTGTCTGTTTGTCTGTTTGTTTGTGCGCACATCACGTAAAATCTACGAATTCAATGCTGACAATGTTTATATACAAAAATTATACGCAACTTGAGGATTAACTTAGTTTTTGTTTCATCGAAATCGGTTCACTCTATCAAAAGATATGATTAATTTAGTGAGTTCAAGAAGTAAAATATTACGTTACGCAATTAAGTATAGTACTTGCAACGACATCTTAAGACTAAAAATAGAACTAATGTTGATAGTTGAAATCTAAATCCGATAGATGGCGTTGTGCAAATGACGTCATTTTCTGAATCGCGGTGTTAAGATTTTCCGCGCGAGGATGACGTCCACCGTGTTTACTAGGCAAATTGGGTTTCGTTAGGTGTCTTAAAAGTTCTTGCGTGTGTCGTAAAAGTTCTTTGGTTGCTTGGTTTATCGATTTTCTAAATTGGTCGAAAAAAAAGTATTTGCTTATCTTATTGGTTTCGTTTGGTCAACTTTGGTCATTGGTTTGAAGTACGAAGTAAAGATTGTATTTGATTTACTTCGTAGTTTGAATCCAATAGTGCCAATCGTTATACAGTAAGTTAGTGTTGCCAATTCGTTGAGTCACGACCACGAACAGACGATACGTTGTCACACTAGACTGTTCGACGCACCGATCTTTTAAGTTTGTAGGCTATTCAGTCATAAGTGTTGTTAGTTTTGTTTATTGCTTTAATTTTCCTTGAAAATGCCTCAAAGAAAAAAAACTAACCTTTCGCTGCGTAGCCGAAATGCGAAAAGGATGAGACTTTGTAGGTCTCAGGAATCGGAAGAAGATCGTGAAGCACGGTTATCTGCTAACCGAGAGCACATCGCTCTTTCACGTGAATCGGAAACGTTCACCGAAAGGGAGTCACGTTTAAGTTCACAAAGAACACGGACCGCGACTTTGCGGTCTCAAGAGAGTATCCAGGAACGCGAAGACCGGCTGTCTGCTGATCGGGAGCGCCACTCTCTCTCACGTGAGTCAGAGACATTCACAGAAAGGGAGTCGCGCTTAAGTTCGCAAAGAACTCGGACCGCGACTTTGCGTTCTCAAGAGAATATCCAGGAACGCGAAGTTCGGCTGTCTGCTGATCGGGAGCGCCAGTCTCTCTCACGCGAGTCAGAGACTTTCACAGAAAGGGAGTCGCGCTTAAGTTCGCAAAGAACTCGGACCGCGACTTTGCGTTCTCAAGAGAATATCCAGGAACGCGAAGTTCGGCTGTCTGCTGATCGGGAGCGCCAGTCTCTCTCACGCGAGTCAGAGACTTTCACAGACAGGGAGTCGCGCTTAAGTTCGCAAAGAACTCGGACCGCGACTTTGCGTTCTCAAGAGAGTATCGAGGAACGCCAAGCACGTCTGTCATCTGACCGAGAGCGACACGCTCTCTCGCGCGAGTCTGAATCTCTCTCCCAAAGAGAAGAACGATTACAAATAGCTAGACATAACTATGTAGGTGTACAAAGAAACAATGAAAGTTATCTTGCATCTGAAAGGGAAAGAATAGATGAACTAAGACGAGCAGAAACAGCAGAACAACGTCAATCTCGCCTAGAAATAGAACGAGCTCGATACCATATGAATAGAGAAACAAATAGCGGAGCTGATGAGTCCATGGAAAATGACGATGCAAATATTTTATTACCTTGGGACAATAGGGAAAAATCAGGGTTCACATATTCGTCTAGAATTAATTATGCTGGCTTTACTTTCGTGGGTGACATGAGAGAAATTTGTAATTTTTGTCATGCTTTGAAATGGAGGAAAGAGACAGATGGAATGTGCTGCTCAAATGGAAAAATTGTTCTTCCAAATTTCCAAGATCCACCACACTTACTTAAAAGTCTCCTGAATGGCGATCATCCCCAGTCGAACCGTTTTTTGGATAATATTCGTTTATATAACAGTGCTTTCCAAATGACTTCCTTTGGGGCAAAACAAATAACGGAAGGACCGTTCATGCCAACCTTCAAAGTACAAGGTCAAGTTTATCACCTTATTGGATCTTTGCTGCCAGAAAATGAACCCAAATTTCTCCAAATTTATTTTGTATCCGATTACACGCAACAGCTCAATGTTAGAAATCACAATTTTCCCCAGCTCAATGCTGAGCTTTTGGGTCAACTTCAAGAATTGCTGCATCACGTTAACCAGTACGTTCGTGAATTCAAAGCTGCATTGGAGTCAATTCCACAAGGCAGCAATGATTTCAAAATTGTTATAAGTGCCGATAGACGTCCTGTGGGTGAACACCGTGGAAGACACAATGCACCCGTCGCAGATGAAGTTGCAGTTGTTTTAGTCGACCAGGAGTGTGAGAGACGTGATATCGTGTTGCGTACACGCGACGATCGCCTTCAACGCATTTTGGAAACCCACCGAGCTTACGACGCCCTGCAATATCCACTAATTTATTGTCATGGTGAAGATGGGTACAATTTTGGGCTGTACCAAGTGAACCCTACTACGAGAGTCACTAATTATCAAAAAAAAATATCTGCTCAACAATACTATTCCTACCTTTTACAAATAAGGCAAAACAGTTTCGTATATTTGCAACGATTTCGTGGTTTGTTCAGCCAATTTATTGTGGACATGTACGCAAAAATAGAAACTGAACGTTTAGTGTATATTCGCACTAACCAGCGACGGTTACGCGCTGAAGAATACGTGCACTTGCGGGACGCCATGCAATCAGATAATAACGTCGAAAACTTGGGTCGATTGGTTATTTTGCCATCCAGTTTCACAGGCGGTCCGCGGTATATGCACGAACGAACGCAAGATGCTTTTTGTTACGTCCGTAAATACGGCCGGCCGGACCTTTTTATAACATTTACAACAAATCCAAAGTGGACGGAGATTTGCCAGGCACTTCTCACAGGACAGGCGTCATACGACAGACATGACATTATTGCTAGGATTTTTCATTTAAAACTCAAAGTCTTGATTAATCTACTTACAAAGGAGAAAGTTTTCGGTTCAACTCTTTGTTTTATGTATAGCTTCGAGTGGCAAAAGCGTGGTTTACCCCACGCGCACATTCTTCTGTGGCTGGAAGAAAAAATTCGTCCCGATGCTATAGACAGTGTCATAAGTGCAGAATTTCCGGACTATAATGCAGATCCGATTTTGCATGACATAGTAAAAACACATATGGTTCACGGGCCATGTGGCCTCTTAAACAGGGAATCACCGTGCATGAAAGATGGTCAATGCTCAAAAAAATACCCCAGAGCACTGAAAGAACTAACTATGGCTGGGGAAAATGGGTATCCGCAATACCGGCGAAGATCACCGTCACAAGGTGGTTTCACAGCTACTGTCAGATTCCGTGGACAAGAAATAATTCTAAATAATAGTTGGGTGGTACCGTATTCTCCAGTTTTGTCAAACGCTTTTCAAGCACACATTAATGTTGAAATTTGTAATAGCGTCGAATCTATAAAATATATATGTAAATATGTTAATAAAGGTAGTGATCAAGCCATGATAGCACTAAGAAATAACAACCAATTTGATGAAGTGACAAGGTATCAATCTGGCCGATACATAAGCTCTTCGGAGGCAGTTTGGCGCATTTTGAGTTTCCCTATTCATGAAAGGTATCCGCCAGTCATCCATCTTGACGTGCACCTGGAAGGCGGGCAGCGAGTTTACTTTCAGCCAGAAAATGTGGCAGAAAGAATGAACAACCCAAGACAAACCACCTTGCTCGCATTCTTTCGCCTTTGCGAAAGAGACAATTTCGCTAAGTCTCTGTTGTACAATGAAGTGCCACATTATTATACTTATAACAAGCAGCAAGGTGTTTTTAATCGCAGGAGACGTGGAACTGCTGTAGAAGGCGAGTCCGGCATTTTTAAAGAACACGTGATTGGAAGAGTATACACGGTGCACCCAAATAATGCAGAGTGTTATTATTTACGCCTTCTTCTTCACACAGTGCGAGGACCTACTTCTTTTGCTGAGCTCCGCAAAGTGGACGATATAGAATATCCCACATTTCAAGCTGCTTGCCGCGCACGGCATTTATTAGATGGCTATCAGCATTGGGATGATGCTTTAGCCGAAGCATGCGTCAGTGATAGTCCACATCGTTTGCGCCATTTATTTGCCATTTTGTTGACATTTTGTGGCCTATCGGACGCTGGGCAGTTGTGGCAAAAATATAAAGACGCGTTTGCCGAAGATTTTTTGAGACAGCAAAATATAAATAGTGAAACTTCTGACCAAGTACGTGAAAGCTGCCATAATAGGGCTTTGCTGGCTATACAAGATATAGTTACAAGTATAGGAGGGAACCCCCTCAGTCAATACGGCTTGCCGACACCGACAGTTGGTGGGGAACGAATTAATAGGGAGTATACATCTGAAATAAATTACAACCCCGAAGAGTTAGCAGAAATATTGCGAAATGGCTGTTCAAATTTGACGACAGAACAACGTCAAATCTTTGATAGAGTATGCTGTAGTGTAGAACATTCATTAGGACAAATGCTGTTTTTAGATGCACCTGGTGGAACAGGTAAAACTTTCCTCACTAAAGTTATCTTGGCTCAAATAAGGAGCCAAAACAAAATTGCCCTTGCCGTCGCTTCCTCAGGAATAGCTGCCACTTTATTACCAGGAGGAAAAACTGCACATACAACATTTAAAATACCAATCGACTTGGACCGCACAGAAAACCCTGTTTGCAACGTGTCTCGCAATAGTGATAAAGCAAGGGTTTTACGCGATTGCGCCCTTATCGTTTGGGACGAGTGTACGATGGCAAATCGTAAAGCTGTGGAAGCTGTAGATAGAACGTTGCGAGATATAAGACAAAATGACCGACCGATGGGAGGCTTAACGGTGCTATTCTGTGGAGACTTCAGGCAGACACTCCCTATAATACCCAGAGGAACGAGGGCCGATGAAATAGGTGCCTGTTTAAAGAGCTCTATTTTATGGCGTAGTGTCATATTAACTAATTTGAGCTTTAATATGCGAGCATATTTGGGAGGTGACGCAAACGCGCAGGTTTTCTCAAAATTACTACTTCAAATTGGTAACGGCACATACCCGACTCAAGAAGGAGGTAAAGTAACTTTAGTCGAAAGCCTGTGTTCTTCTGTTGCCTCACAGCAGGAACTCATTTCCTCTGTATACGGAGATCCATCAGAGATCTCGAACCATGACGCTGCTTGGCTATGCCAACGAGCTATTTTGGCACCTCGCAACGACCAAGCAGCAGCAATAAATTCTCAAATATTGGTACATGTTTCTGGAGAAAGTAGGGAATATTTATCTATTAACACGGTTTTAGAAGAAGGAGATGCCACCCACTATCCAGTAGAGTTTTTAGACTCTCTAAATACACCAGGTCTTCCAGCACACAAAATTTATTTAAAAGTCGGAGTACCAATCATTCTACTCAGAAATTTAAGCCCACCAAAACTATGCAATGGAACTCGGTTGAGAGTAACAAATCTCCAACGAAATGTCATCGAAGCCGAAATCTTAACAGGTTGCGGCTCCGGTGATGTTGTTTTCATTCCCAGGATACCCATTATCCCCAATAATTTTCCGTTTACTTTCAAACGTGTGCAATTTCCTGTAAGCCTCTGTTACGCTATGACTATTAATAAAGCCCAAGGCCAGACGTTATCCGTTGCGGGTGTAGACCTTACTTTTGATTGTTTTTCACACGGCCAACTCTATGTTTCTCTATCACGTGTTAGCAACCCAAACAACCTTTTTGTATATGCTCCGGGTAATTCCACCGCTAACATAGTATATAGAGAAGCATTAACGTAATCAACTATACCAAAGTCAGGACTCTTATCTAAATCATCAAAAAGGTGATATACTCTTATCTAAACGACGTTGTTTTGTTCTCGACAACCACGCGAACGAAGTCGCGGGCACAGCTAGTTTTTAAATAAGTGACATTTATGATTGTTTCTAATTTTAATTTTTTGACTTTGCCAATTTAATTTGTATGTAATCTATCTGTATGTAATAATGAAATTGTGTGTTGTGTTTTGTCTTAATTTTATTTATTTTTCTAATAATTTTTAATTAATGTACCTAATGCTGTTATATGATCCAACAAGTTGATTGAAATAAAGGAATTGAATTGAATTGAATAGAATTATGACGCGGGTGAAACCGCGGGCACAGCTAGTATACTAGCTGCGCGTTTATGGTTACTGTGTCGTAGCGTGATTATTTATAAAGTCTATAACCTTCCTCAATAAATAGGCTATACAGTGCAAAATGGTACCTCGCTCTTCACATCCCTCATAATCGCCCGCCTTGCACATCATGAATGTGCGCGTGTTACTTGATTAACACTATGGTATCTCCTAAGATATTCGTTGAAATCAAATGATGTCAAGGTAAATTATGTTCAAAATTAAATACTTATGATGAGTAACGTTAATTTATTTGGATAAGGATTAATGTCATGTTTATAAAAACACCTTCGCAAATAATGCATTATTTTAGAACGAATTTGATTTCCATAAAAAAGATTATAGTGAGTTAACCTTAAAAGATGGACATATGCTGGCGCAGACTTTTTTTTAGAACTTTTAAAGGGGAACAATTACGTCATACATAATTTTTGAACCGTTTACGTAGCGCACGCAACGTAAGCTCACAAAAGGAATATTTTTTCCCGCGTTTTCACCACATTTTTCCATTCATGCTCCGCTCCTGTTGGTCACAGCGTGATATTATATAGCCTATAGCATTCCTCGATAAATGGACTATTCAACACAAAAATATTTTTTCAATCCGATGCAGTAGTTCCTGAGATTAGCGCGTTCTAACAAACAAACTCTTCAGCTTTATAATATTAAGTATAGATTTGAGTTACGATCATCATCATCATCACCATTTCAGCCGAAAGACGTCCACTGCTGGATATAAGCCTCCCCCAAGGGTCGCCACAACGACCAGTCAATTAACTACAATATTATGAGATATGATGTTGCATTATGTCCGCGTATGTACCAGTACTGCCCTGTATCAAGTTTAAATAAATAAATAATGATTTAATTGAATTTCTCTTTCATTTCAGGTCAGTGTGCTGGTCCATTATTTGCGGTGAGCACTTACCAGTTCGAAAGGTAAAAGGAACCAGTAAATTACGAAAGAGTCCGCCTCTAAATTGTGGCTAGCCAGACGTTCGTAGATTGCACTGGCTGGTCTGTGAGTTAAAATCTATTGTGGTAAGCAATGCTGCTATAACTGTAAATTTGGTACAGTCGGCAATAGCAGCTCCTAAATGAAAACGGTACCATACATTTTCGCTATGCTTTTCAATCAGGTGCTTTCAACCTACTTCAAATAAAAACTGGCTCGGATTTCGCACATTAAGGGTTCCGTACCAAATATTGGTATTTGTTAGTAAAGTATACGTAATAATAAACATTATCACCAAATTTCAAGTTCATAGATCAGTGGAAAGTTAAAAAATTCTTCGTAACAAAATTTTGTGACAGACGACGGACGGACAGACAGATGGACATGTGAGTGACACAATAGGGCTCCATTTGGACCCTTTGAGTACGGAACCTTAAAAACGAGGAGGTTGTCAATTCAACTGTATTTGTTTTTTTGTTCGCACGGTTTGTGCATTTAGCCAGTGTCAAGTTAAGAAAGTATTTAGTTTTAATACAATACTGTCACTTTTTTCCCAGTAGACTGCATGTATTACGTTCTAATGTTTTTGCAGTATTTGGCAGCAAATGAGTCGAGCCAGCCTTCTCGGCAAGCTTCACTGAGGTAGTCAATACTACGAAAAAAATCTCAACTTTATTTTACCGAGATCGCGCCTGTTTTAATTAATGATTCCACATACTATTGTCCAGTTGCGTAGACACTTGAGACACAAAACGACACCAATTTAACATCACAATATCCACTAGGAATCAATTTGCGGATAATTAAAACAGCCACTGAACTTCACTCGATAAAATCCCGTCAAAAAACCTTTATAAAACTTGCTACTTAATCATATTCTTAATTTAAATACTGATTAGCGGATTCTAAATTCAAAGTCCCCACAATTTTTTTTTTTTTGCCATAAATTTATCTACTAATTTTATAAAGTTTGTAAGTTTATGAGTTTGTTTGTATGAAGTAATCTCTGGAATTGCTGAACCAGTTATGAAAATTATTTCACCAGTAGAAATCTACATCATTTGTGGCTGCTATAGGGTATAAGTTGTACTTAATATGGGCTGTATTTTCGAAATCCACGCGAAGAAAGTCGCGGCCGAAGGGCTAGTCTTGTATATAGGTAATTAGGAACCGAAGGGGCCATCCATAAATTACGTCACACATTAAGGGATTCTCGACGAAATGTGACATTGTGTGACAAGGGGTGTGATTAGTCATAAGCAGAGGTCGGAATTAGGTAGAGTTATGTATGTACTTGCATCGAAATGTTAATATTAATATGGATCTTCCCGGGTTTTTTAATGGACAATCCCGTGTGGCCAACAATATTACAAATAAATAATAATAAAAACCTCTATTGTTTTCTTTTGTTCTCACACTCCCTCAGAGACAAATTTAAAGAGATTAATATTATGACTGTTCCCTCTCAATATATTTATGAGAATCTCATGTATGCACATAAAAATATTAATCTGTTTAAAAGATACAGTGATATCCATAGCATAAATACTAGGAACAAACACAAATTTATTGTACCAAAAACCAGGCTCAAGAAAAAAATAGGTGGTTCGTTTAGATGTCAATGTATACGTTTCTATAATAAACTTCCTAGCCAAATTCAAGAACTAAGCATAAATAAATTTAAATCATTTATTAAACGTAAGCTATGCCAGAAAGCTTTTTACACAATTAATGACTTTCTTGAGGACAAAAAGGCGTGGGATTGAGCTGCTTCAATGATATACATGAGCCATTGTTTTCATATGTACTACTTACTGATGAAAAATTTTTTATATATATATTTTTTTTAATATTCGTTTTTGACATGAATACTTGTATAGTATTGCATTATATTTTTTATTTTATTTTTTTATTGACATTTTATTATTATTATTATTTTTTTTGACTTGAATACTTTGTTAAGTATTATATTTATTTTTATTTTTTGATTGACATATTATGATTACTATTTTGTTTGACACAAATATTTACTTTGTAAAGTATTATATTTTTATTTTTTTTTTTGATTACTTAATTATTGTAAATGTGAGGACTATGTGGGTTATTATTATTATTTTCTCCTCCTTTTTACAGTAATTTTCAACGTTGTCTGACAGTTTGAGTACTTTTGCGGCCTACCCAAATGTCTTTTCTTTGGTATTGTTCGTCATGTCATTGAGCTCCTTAGTGGTTTTTAAGTTGAGCTATTCGACTATTGACAAATGCTTGCACTGACTGGACAGGTCCACTCAAATATGTTTGGTTCTTTCTTCAAAAGACCACTACAGCTACTAAGCTGCATGGTCCTCATATAGAATAATGTGAATGCGAGAACTATGTATGTCGTTATATTCATGTAGATTTTATGATTGTCTGGCAGTTTGAGTATTTTTTGCGGCCTACTCAAATGTCCTTACTTTGGTATTGTTCGTCGGTTCGTTGAGCACCTCAGAGTTCTGAGTTGAGCTTCGCGATGACTGACAAATGCTTGCACTGTCTGGACAGGTCCACTCGAATTCGTGTGTTGCTTTCTTCATAAAGCTCATCCCAGACATAAACGTACATGGTTCTCATAGGATCTAACCAGTCCACATTGTATGGATTTGAACACTAAAAGAGACTTTGACCTCTGAGTTTGTTTCGGTGTTTCTTCTCAGGGTAGTCAGCTAGGAAACACCGGCCTCATCTAGCTTAAACTGACAAAAAAACATTGACGTGTAAAAGTGTTCCTTGTAACCTATTTACTGAATAAACATCATTTATCATTTATCACAAGCTATGTTCTGTGAACTACAAATGTGGCAACATCGTGCGTGTGCGCATTGGTATTTTGCAACTTCGGACATCCGATGTCGTTGATGTAAATTTGGCAACGTCGCGCGTGCAGTGCAACAAAATGTATGTGCGTCGCTTTCACGTGAATAAACAGTTTTTCTTTCTTTTTTTATTTAATTAATCACGGGATTTTCCTGCTCTTTAAAATTCGGTATCTCGGGATTTCAGGCATATCCACTTTATTCTTTCGCAGTATGAAATCAGTGTAACTATATAAATAACTCTACCTAATTCCGACCTCTGGTCATAAGTTTCGTGACGTCGCGTTAAAAGTCTTAAAACGCGAAATTCTAACAATTAACTAAAAACTTAAAAATGTTTCCAACTCCATATGTATAATTTTAAGGTTTTTAAAATTGTTTTGTTGGCAATATATGACATCACTAGGGAGGGAAGTCTCACGAATATGAGCTGTGACAAGAACGAGGGCTAAAGAAAAAAAAACATGAAATTCGTGTGACGTAATTAGTGGGTGCTTTAAACACTGATTACAACAAATACATGGTATTTTATATATAAATAAGGACCTTTTTGTTGCGGTGTTGTATTTCGAATGAACTGAATGACTTTTATAGCTGACTGTACCAAATTGGTTTTGGAGTTTTATTGCGATAGCTGTCTGAAACCAAGAACTGAAGAAGACATTCGAATTTATAGTCTAGATACATTAAAAACTTAAAAGCTATCTTTTATTAACAACTGTAAACCTACATTTGTTTTGAATGTGGTCTAATTGTGGAATAATATATTGAAAATAAACTGGATTATAGGTACTTTCGTATTTTATGTGTTTAAAGTTCTCCCGTGTCTAAAGTAAAGCCCACCAAATATATTTTCATGTAAAATGTTGCCAAGACAAGACGACCATATGGCTCGCACTGTCAAAACGTTATCAGATCTCATGTAGAGCCAAGCTTCTAACTCTACACACCCTAACTTTACAAGCCCTAACTTCATAAACTCATCAATCAAGTCAAAATATGTGGCTTGACCGTTTCGTTGCCTACTACAAGAACTATTGTATAACAGATAAGTAATGAACGTGACTAAATTTTTCACCTTACGCCCATGTGACGGTATGGTGAAAAGCTATGCAATTGAAACTTTATATGTTTAGTAAGTCCAGTATTGGCATCATATTCCAAGAATTTTGTTAATCTGGTATAATCCAAACCTAAGTAACCCAAGTTATGAGGGTTCAAAAAAACGACGAAGCGCTTCCAGAAAAGGTAGGTACCTAGTGCCCTTGCGCTTCCCTTGGCTCGTCTTGGCGGGGGCACTATCGTGCCCATACCGATAGACATATCGATATCACAATACGTTTTTTTTTCGAGTATAATTTTAAGTACCAAATTCGATATTTTTGTTGAACGTAGAATAGTGTCCAATTTGCAAAGTAAAAGCATTCCAAAATGCTTTAAAAAGTAGGTAGGTAGGTACTTGTTTTTTTAATATTTTGATAGATGTAAACGGGAATGCCCGCTTCTGTACCAAGCCATGTACTGATGTAGGTAAGAGTGACATTTATGGTAAAAATACATAAATATTGAAACATCGATTTTGCATTACCGATTTAATATTTATACTGTAGCGACATCTATGACGCCACATACGAACTAAACACACAATTTCTGCATTACGCAAGCCGATTTCTTCGCGCGATTTAAATCTAAACAACAGTCCGAAATCAACCATTGGGCTATTGCCCACACCAGACACAACATTCGTCTGGTCGGAGGAACCTCCCTTTTCAACGTAAGTTTGCGGAACTTTACACTCTGGTCCGCATAGGTACCTCTAAATTCATAGTATCTGGAAATATCGATTAAAAGTTAACTTATTTCTTATTTTCATTCGCCCGTTACTAGAAAAGGATTAACATTCCTCAAAAGTAAAGGTAATAATAAGCAGCCTGTATTTTTAAGTACCTACATTTCTTACAGGGCAAACAATATCTACCTCAACCTTATCAGAATAGAAAACTCAAGAGAGCTTTTCATAATTTTATACCTACATATCAGTAAAGTTCATCAGGACCTCCATAGTACACGAGGACGGCGAGTAATGGGTAGCTCGCCGTCCGATCAGCACCAGGCCCGAGAGTCGATAGCGCGTAGTGTTCCACGCGCGCCTCAAAGAGATGTCAGCAACAAAGGACAGGGCCCGTCATGGCCGATGCCTGCATGCCAAGGGGTGGCGGATAAATTCGAAACAGAGTTATCGCGCCCCTGGGCACTCAAGCAGGGAAGGAACAGGGGTGGGTTTAGTCAGTAAAAGTCTAAGACGCCCTCCCGCTACACTCAGAGCGGGAGAAGTCATTGGATGATTTCACACCCCACAACAAAAAAAAGGACCTCCATAGTACAGGGTTTTTTTTTTTGGGGGGTGGGAAATTATCTCATGACTTCTTCCGCTCTAGGGTGGAGCGGAAGTGCGTGTCAGACTCTTACTGACTAAAACCCACCCCTGTTCCTCCCTGCCTTGAGTGCCCGGGGGCAAGGTAACTCTTTCGAATTTATCCTCCACCCCCGGGCAGTTTATCCTCCACACACGGGCAGACAGGTGTATGGGTACTTGGGGTATTCCAGTATGTGAGTCATTTTCTGGACAGGGGCACCGCACTCACATTGGGTACGATGAACGCTACTGATGCTGCAATAAATGTAGCCAGCTTCTGGGCCTAAAATATTTAAAAATTAAGGAAACCATCGATTCTTAAGAAGAAGACTTACTACTATAGTATTCGTCAAACATAATGGCGTGTGGGAATACCACCAACTTTCAAACTGACAAATAAGTACCAGTAACCATACACCCCTAAAAAATATTCACACAGCTTCCACACAGTTATAAAAATCATTAAATGGCCTAAATTATTGTCGACTTGACTGTACCTGCGTGCAGTTGCACTCGCAGCTAACTTCGCACACGCCTTTAAGTTTGACGAATACTATACTTACTTTATAAAGCCGGTAACATAAAGCTAAACTACTAATCCGGTTGGTGCAGTTAACACACGAGCGAAGATTGACGATCCACTGAGCCAAACAAACATTGCTCAGCCAAGTTAGCTACACAGAACGTGGTGAAACTGACAGATGTTACTCTCAAGTATGTTTAGCACGCTATTATTTCAATTAAGTAAGTAATTAGGTAAAGTAGCCGTGCTAATTGGTCGGAAACTTAGACTTCAGTATCTACGTGGTAGTGGGAGTTGAGCTACAGGATCTAACAAATGCTTGCACTGTCTAGACAAGTCCACTCAAATCTGCGTGGCGTTTTCTTTAAAATATTACCTCAAGCAATATCATACATTGATTTATTTAATAAAATTCTATGCAACAAAAATGTACAAAATCTCTACCAGTTAAACAAAGAGAACATGGCATGTGCTTAAAATAAGAAGGTATTATTAAGAGGAAAATGAGAACGAAAGTCTAATTGACCATTACATTAATTGTACTAGAACTAGACTATTAAATAAAATTTGACCTTTGAGTTTATTTCGGTGTTTCTTCTCCGAGTAGTCAGTTATGAGTAAGGCAACACCGGCCTCATCTAGTTTAGATTGCCAAAAAGAGTGACAGTTAAAATGTTAATTTTACTTGTTGCCTGTGATGATAAGGAGGAACAGGAGTAGGTAGTGTTTTGTTTCAATGACCGCAAACGTTGATGTTAATACGGACATTCCCTGAGATTTTAACTGAAACTCAGGGATTAGAAAATTAAATTAATTTTTTATTAATTTTTTATAACATTAAAAATGATGATTCACGTTACACCGTGTTGGCCTTGCCCCGGCCGGGACACGGTTAAACATCTATAGTATAATTTTTGGTATGAAGTATTTCATGCTTGACCCTGGCACGGCCCTGCCCCGGCTAGAGCACGGCGTCGAAATGTCAGTGGGTATTGTTTCCCGGCTCCGGATTGGCCCGGCCCTGGCATGTTGTAACATGAACGTGTGCACCGGGCCCGGCCATGCCCCCATCGTGCGCCGCCAGAATACACGCAAACAGCCCGGTGTAGCATGAATAACTGGCCCGGCCGGGGCACGGCACGGTGGCGACACATGAAGTTTTTAATTTCATTAACTTGAAACGAGACCGTCTTATACTTACCCGTCGGAGGCATATGTTTGTTCATAATTCCTTAAGGCGCAGTTATACGACTTGTAATGGTTTTTAATTGAACATCACGTCTAAACAACTAGTTTTATTTCTTTAAAAAAATATATGTTACTCTAGACAATTTCCATCGTAATTTGATCTGAGAATATTTAAAATTATATTTTTGTAACATGTTTTAATTAATTTGTAAATTTATGTCTAACGCAGATAAAAAATTGAGAATCACGCAAAAACTATAAAGCGTATTTTTATGAAACCTTCACCACTTTAAAGATCATTTAATTATTTAAATTTAGTCTCAGTGTTTTAGTTAAATAGCTGTTGCTTTATGTGTAGTAAATTAATAATGCGTCTAATTTGACTGGCCTGTTGGTCTAGTGGTTAGTGACCCTGACTGCTATGCCGGATTCGTGGGTTCGATTCCCACCCAGGACAAATGTTTGTGTAATGAGCACGATCATTTGTTCTGTGTCTGGGTGTAATTTATCTATAATATGTATGTATTTAGAAATATATAAGTATGTTTATCAGTTATCTAGTACCCATAACACAAGCTCTGCTTAGCTTGGGACTAGATGGCGTTGTGTGATAGTTGTGGAATATTATTATTATTATTATTATTATAATTTCGAACAGCGCTCCTTGATAGGCGAGTCCTATTACTGGGTGGACGTACGACACGTTACGGGAGCTCAGCACAAAATACGCACGCTAACCACTCAAGGTCATTGGCAGTTAATAGCGCCTTAATACGTGAATAGCTTTTTATAAAGTAATTCCTAACTTATTTAATTATGTATATTTCAAATACCGGGATTCCTGGAGAGTCCATATTAAGACAACGCATCGCGAGTACAAAAAAACTTTTTTACAAAAGGTGTTTGTATTTTACTTCTTCGTTATTTGACACCGACTTCCGAAATTAAAGTTATTTATTAATTTTTAGTGTATTTTTTTTTTGGAAGTCGGTTGTTTTTTTTGTAAAAAAGTTTTTGATTTTTCACTTTTTAGTTGTTATACCCCAGAACTAAAAACCCCAATACCATGGAACGTGGAATTTAAACATTTGGAGAACACCAATACGTCATCGAGGTATACATATTTTTCGTTTTTGTTCAGTTTCAAGTTTCAAGAATTTTGAAAATCGGTCTACAACTGACGGAGAAATCGGCGGACATACATTAAAAAAAAAAAAAAAACATACATACAGTCGTACATAGAACCTCCTCCTTTTTCGAAAGTCGGTTAAAAAGTAACTGTTCCTACTCCGATCATTGCTTATTACAAAACAAATATATTCTAACAATAATTTATTGATTAGTGGATAAAGCTCACACTGGCACTGGAAAGCATCTTTGTCCTGTATTGATCAGATATAGAAAGAAATATACTAGTATTGCTGTAAGCTGATGGTGATAGTAATTCATGCACCATATTATACTGTTCAAAAATATCAAAGACGCTTTAAACTACTCGTATGTATACTAACTTTCGCCAGCAATTTCGGCCGCGTGTAAGTTGAAAATTATCCCATGGGATCCGGGGAGAACAGTATCAGTCTAGGCCATGGTCTGCCCGTGTGCTAATTTTCATCCAAACTCGTTCAGACGTTTTTTTTTTCTTTACATTAAAAAAAAAAAAAAAATTAGCTTTTGTTAAGATGTGAAGAGGTCTGCCAGAGTCGCGAGACTGTTTGAAAGAGTCACCGCGGCCCTAGCACAGGCACCTGATGAAACACGGGTATGTTTTAATCAGAAAGAGTCTGACACTTTCTCCACCAAGAGCGGGAGAACTTATTTGATGATTGCCCACTATATAAAAAAAAGATGTGAAGAGGTAAAGCGTCCATTAGGTACAAGGGTCACCCCTGGGCACTCAGGCAGGGACGGAACAGGGGTGGGTTTTAGTCAGTAAGAGTCTGACACACAGGTACAATGTAGGTTTTTTTGTCAGTTTCACCACAAAATCAAAAATCAAAATCAAAAGTCATTTATTCAAACTAGGCTGAGAACCAGCACTTTTTGAACGCCAAAGTTCTACATAAAGACAGTCCCCCAAAAAACGCCCGCCCGTCACCACTTCCTAGTGTTTTAGCTGTGAAGAAGAAGTGGCCAACAAACTCCCCAGCAACACATCTGTCTGTTAAGTTTTAAGAACTTGAATCTATATAATTCTAAGCAACAATCTTAACATTATGTAAAACAGAAAAATAAATATATGTCGTCTAAAATATAATCATAAAATTAAATAATCCGCCACTTGCCAGCTAGCACACTCAATCATGCCATTAAAAACCAACTCAAGCATAAACACTAAACCAAATTAAAGAAGCCTCCATACATAACTGGTGTGCCTGCTTACAAGAACAAAGATTGAAACTATCAAAGGGCTGTGATTCGAAGCCACAAGTGATGAACTAGGGCCATCACACTAAATTTGGTAGACAATTATTATATGAACTCATATAATATGTTATAACCATAAGCTAAATATGGAGAAAGAAATCAAGTGTAACATTGTCTTGCGTTCAACACAGCGACCAACTATTATTATCTTCTAAGTAGTCGTTGATGGAATAGTATGCTTTCGAGTCAAGGTGACTGACGGATAACCTATCATGTAATACAGTGACTGAAGGTTGCATGAAAAAATCTCAATACTTTGATTCTTGCAACACGCAACTATCTGTCATGACTTTTGGAATTGACTGACGCTTGCATGTCTGTCTGACTTCCAATACAGTGTGTATATATCAGACAGACATGCTAACTCTTATTTTCGCACTTATAATATTATTAGGTATAAGTATGTAGGTATGGTATTATTAATAGTAATAAATAGTATATTAGTATGGATGGATGTTGGTGGAAAAATGCTATTTATTTGCGCATTTGTTGTTTGTAGGTATTTGTGTTGTCGATATTAATGCTAATAAACCAAACAAATAAGAAATAAGATAATACCAAGGAATAGACTACGTTAAAAAATGCTAAGATAGTCTTTTCATAAAACTAGGACGTAACAATATTTTGTATTATACATGCAGTAAGATACAAGAGTAGAATGTAGGGGTTCGTAGCACAGTGTAATTTTTAACCCGGACATAACGTATGGCGTTGTCGGCCCTAGTAGGTTTATATGCAGGTATTCTAAGGTCTTTTTTATTATTGTTTATTGTGCACATAAATACAAACACAAAGGGACAGCTACCGACAAAGGCGAGCTTAACCCAGCATTTGGGTTTTTATATAGCAAATCTCAGGGTGATAAATTTTGTATAAAATAAGTACTTAATGCACAACAAAACTTAAAATATTATATTCTTACTTAAATAAATTAAATAAAAATATGTACATAACATAAAACATAAATATAATATGTACAATAACTAAGAATTGGCCACATTGATATTAATATTTTACAGTGAAAAGGTTTATCTTAATATATATATAATATACAAACTGATAATAATATGTACAAATGCGTATGAAAACAACTCATTGGGCATTAAAAATTTCACCCACATCGCTGTCAATGGAAAAAGTGCCCAGAACGCTAGCAGCATTGCCACGTTGAATAGCAATGCTGATTCATTGGCCAAAGAAAAACCCAGCCCTCTGGTCACGTGAAGAGTCGACTAACAGCTTGCTGATATGCCAAAAAACTCGATGAGCACTCGGACCCCATGGCCCTAGTTTTTCAACCCCAAACGGCTCACTAAGGTCGTAACTCAATAAGGTTGTTATATTTGCGCCGTTTGAGGTGTTCTGCACCTGCAGTAGCCGCCCCAGCATAGCCCGCCGTGCTAAGAAGATGGGATGATGTAAGGGTGTCGACACATATTGCATCCCACACCAAAGGCCTACCCAACTTCCAAGGCATTATGGTCATTCCGTCTGGCCTCTTCCCATCGTTACGTGCCAAGCCATTGGGTTCTAAACTGCTGACACCCCGGCGGTGACAAGAACCCGACGGATGATGTCATTAATGCTGGTGTGCCGTGCTATCGACCAGCGCTCCTACCGCAGGATAGGCCATGGTGTCCGAGACGGTCAACTGCTTCACCGCATTGTAAACGATGTGGAGCTCCACTCGGAGCATCCATACGCAAACATGTAGCGATCCGGCAAGTGGCGTCACTCAGCATAGTCACCCAACATTTTCCAATGTTGGGTGACGGTAGTGCCTGTAGCCAGAGGCCCGACTTCCATTCACCCACAGCCAGTAGGCGGGCACGCTCGGCAGTATTGGTCGACGTATTAATGAGATTATTCCTTACCAACCTGCAGAGCAGTTTATCCCACTGTCTCTGGGAAGATGGATTCTCGGGCAACGCCGTGTCTGAGAAGGCGCTTTCCAGGCGTTCACAACATCGGTCAAGCACGGCACCTCACAGTTAAGCAGCGATGGGGATAAAATTCCTGTGGTTAACTGTTGAGTGCTGTGGATCCAAGACAGGAACGCCGGTAGGCTTACACTAGAAATTTTGCGGATGCCTAGCCCACCAAAGCGAATGGGTAGCTTGGCTTGCAGCCATACTCGGTCATCTAGGGCCACATTTAAGATGGACGTAAGAGTGGAACGAATGATTTGATCGATTTTGTCCAAGAGATGTGGCTGCTTCCATAACAGTGAAGAGCGAAGAAAATATATGAAATTTGAAAACAGCAATATCTGATGAGGGTGACCGCCGAATGTAAATTAATTTTGGAAAATCTATCTGAAATATCTTAATTTTGTCGTCAATGAATGAAGAAAAACTGTCTTCTAATATTGGAGAACCTAGGAGGTGTAATGAATTTTTATCTAAAATTTTGATCTCTGGGGCTATTGCATTGAATTTCTGTATGGTCGATTGTCTATCGGTATTGTCACAAAGAAATATTTCACATTTGGAGTAGTTAAGGCCCTACTAGAGGCCAAGTGGCGCCCTCATTGAATAAAAAATCGTAGGTAAAAAGTAGTAGGCAAAAGTACCAAAAACTTTGACACTTTTGCTTACTACTTTGGATACAATACATTTTGAGACCTGTTTTAACAATGTAAAAATACGTTATCCAATAATATGTTATCCTTTTTGTAAAAAAACGTGACGTTGGATTCTTTAATATTTATTTTCTATGCTATGCTACGATTTTTTACTCAATGAGGGTGTCACTTGGCGGGTAGTAGACCCTTAAGATCAAGGCCGATGGACGATGTCTACGTCACCAAAGATCTATCATCTAAATACCACAGGTTAAATTTTGAATTTAGTTGTTGAATTATTGGGTGAATAGCCAAGCTGAAAATGACTGGCCCGAGAGGGTCACTTTGTTGGCATCCAACTGCAGATTTCAAAACGTTGTCTTTATCTAATAATTTTGATGGATGCCTATAGCATTGCCACAAAAAGCCGAAAATTTCTGGTAACTCTTTTTTTCCTTTAGCCAACAAAGTGTCCCTGTTAACTGAATTGAAGGCGTTTTTAATGTCAACCTTGAGGATGACCTCACCTTTGCCAGAATTTATAAAGGTGGAAAGGGCGTGTACGGCAGCCCAACAGCCTCCTCTGAACCCAAAACCAAGCTGTATGGGCTGGAATTTGTTGGTCAGTGATTTGCTCTACATTTTGCAACAAATTATAGCTGCCATACGCGTGTAGGTGCACCCAACGGCAATGGGACGAATGCCACCGTCATGATTGCGTAGGGCAGACGACGGCATCGTTCACGCCGCCGGAGAGCAACCCGTCAAGCTCCTTATTAGCAGACACAATTAAAAACCTATTGTTGCGTCTCCCTCAGGAGACGCGAGGGGCCTGACAGATTAAGGTAGCTAAAGCCAAGAGCTCCTTCAAAAGCGACTTCCCCGGCGCCTGAGCTTAAAAGTTCCTTCAAGTGCTGAGGAGTTAGGCCGTCGAGGCCGCCGGCGGAACCGTTTCTGAAGGAGCTCACGGCTGCTAACAACTGGGACGCTGTAATTTGGAAAAATGAGGTATCCGGATTAGGGGTGTCGGGAGCGTCAGGGAACGTGAGGTCATCCGCAGGCGCTGCGTGTTTACTATCCAGGGCTCAAAATGTATCTGGAGAGCAAGGCGCCACCCCATCACTGCTGAATAGTGAAGGAAAAAAAATAGTCTTGTTTGTTTTGCAATATGTCCTATAATGATCTAAAAGAAAATGGGTACTTTCTATACGCCGAACTAAAAAATCTTTTGAAGATAGTTGTAATTTCTTTCGCAATTGAGTAGTGTGGAGGTCCTTTAAATTAACTTGGAATATGGGCCTAACTGACCGACCCCTTTTTTTGGGTGGTAAATCATCAAGTAACTTCTCCTGCTCTGGACGGAGTGGAAGTGCTTGTCAGACTTTCTGTAAATGATTTAGTTACAGAAACACTTCTTCACACAAACCTTCCTTGTGTAGCGCTCTTTATAATAGTGAAGACTATAGGTATAATAATAATATAATATAATAATATTCCACAACGCCATCTAGTCCCAAGCTAAGCAGAGCTTGTGTTATGGGTACTAGACAACTGATAAACATACTTATATATGTCTAAATACATAAATATTATAGATAAATTACACCCAGACACAGAACAAATGATCGTGCTCATTACACAAACATTTGTCCTGGATGGGAATCGAACCCACGACCTCCGGCATAGCAGTCAGGGTCACTAACCACTAGACCAACAGGCCTGACCTATATTAAAATCCGTTGTCGTGAGTTAGCTGAGAAACAGACTTTGGATCTAGTAGAGAAGAGAAGAGATAGAGATACGATTGAGTCAATGTGTACGCTATAATTTCCTTTGTGAAGTAGGTTATAAATAGACAGGAAGTCACGATAGTGTAGTGATTGTTATACGAGCTTCATATTCGTGGTATGGAAATAGCAAGTGGTATCGACGCACAGCTGCCAACGATGCCGTTATAATTAGATATTTAATAGCGCTTTTTTACGCACAATACTCGTACCTACGTGTAGAGTGTCGCTGGTCGCAGTACCTAGAAATAACATAATATCACGTTTGTTTTCTTCGAAGGAGTAGGCCAGGAATGTTTCTGCCAGGGTCGCGCGAGTTTGCTAGGGTCGCCGGAGTGTTAAGAGTCACCGCGAGTCAGGCAACTGAAGGATCACGGGTGGGTTTTAGTCAGTAACAGTCTGACACGCCCTCCCGCTCCACCCAGAGCGGGAGAAGTAATTTGATGATTTCCAATCTTAAGGCGCTATTAACCGCCAATGAGCTTGAGTGGTTAGCTTGCGTGTCCTGTGCTGAGCTCACGTAACGCGTCGTACGTCCACCCAGTAATAGGACTCGCCCATCAAGGAGCGCTGTCAGAAATTAAACGCATTATTAATTTATTACACATAAACCAACAAGTATTAAACTAAAATACTTAGACTAAATTATAAATAATTAAATGATCTTTAAAATGGTGAAGGTTTCATAAAAATACGCTTCATAGTTTTTGCGTGATTCTCAATTTTTTATCCGCGTTAGACATAAATTTACAAATTAATTACAGTAAGTTATAAAGATATAAATTTAAATATTCTCAGATCAAATTACGATGGAAATTGTTTAGAGTAACATATATTTTTTCAAAGAAATAAGACTAGTCGTTTAGACGTGATGTTCAACCAAACCTTTAAAAGTCGCATGACTGCGCCTTAAAAAAAGGCCAGGAATGCGCCACTGCACTGCTAGCCTATGACGTCGAGTACGACGTCATAGGCTCACAGGGCGTCCACACTAGCGTTTAGGAGGAACGGTACGGACAAAAGAACATATCTGGACCCAGCTTTAGGACGACGCCTCTTTCCATTCATGTACAATAGACAAACCCAATAATACTTAACCTGACCTATGAATATACTTGGAATGTAACGGATGCCAGCGGAATCAATGGGAGTAAGAAATTTAAACTTGAAGTTATAAATACTCTTAATTATGTAAAGAGTATCAGTTCGTTGGTGCCTTTATAGGCTTACAACGACAAGACTAAATATTCATGCGTCTTTTGATATAGGACATTTGACGGTCTCAAAAGAAATAGTACTGGGAATAGGTATCAACTTTTAGTCGAATTATTTTAACTTATCGATGGAGATCACTTTCAGTGATATGACTGCAGCTGTAATTGGTGTTATTACAGAGTTTTAAATGTTCTATTGTTGTGTGTGGTAATGGTGCCTAGCAATTAAACGTACAGAATAAAATAGGTGTACTGAAATAGGCAGCCGAATCTATCACATATATTAATAATAGTACTAGCTCTTCGCCCTCGTGAAAGATGGAAATAATTATAAGGGTACTCCAGAGATAAAATCTCATTCTGTGGCCTTCTTCAAGGTCAAATCTAACTTTATACAAAAAATAAACTCCTTTTCTTTCAAAATTGCTACACAACAGACATACAGACAGAGTTAATTTCGCATTTATAACTCTAGAGTGCTTGCGGGGTGAACAATTTGCCGCCGCACGTTACCTTGAGGTAGAAATCCCTTCCTATCACGGTCGTCTGCGAACTGATAACTGATTGTACTCTTTTTTGTTTTGGGTGGGAAATCATCAAATAACTTCTCTCGCTCTGGGTGGAGTATCAGATTCTTACTGATTAAACTGAAGGAACACAGGCGGGTACCCGTGTTCCTTCAGTTGCCTGTGCCAGGGGCCGCAGTGATTCTTACAAACACACCCGCGACCCTGGCAAGCATCGGCCCTAGCGGACTCCGTCAATTACTGTTGACATCTCTTTGAGGCGCCGTCGAGTCGGGCCTTATCGAGCGGCGAGCTATCCATTGCTCGACGTCCGTGGCTTGGAATCGGCTTGCGACTCCCGACGTCCAGAGCGTCTTCTGCGGGTGGCTAGGGGCGTCAGGGCGCGAAAATTGCCTCTACCTCACGCGTGCCGCCTCCTCCTTCGCGAGCATTACTGCTTCGCAGAAGGAACTGACAGCTTCCCAAACCCTCTCGCTCCGTTCCATAACCTGGAATAGGGCCGGACGTGACAGAACGCCACCGCCGATCGCCTCCACGAGGACACGGCGGTGCACCGCTCAAGCGTTTCAGACCTTCGAACTGATTGTACTTAAAATTGAAATTTAAAGAAAGAAAAAAAAAGATATTTGGAAGCTCATTTATAGATATTTCTAAAGATACATTGACAAATTAATATAATATTTATACATTAATAATATTAACATAAAATAACAATATTGTGATTGATGATATAATAACATACACATTAACGCTGATGTTTTATTTTGGCAAACATGTTTGTCAACTGTGATATTATTATTTGACAAATTGCTCCATGATGGTATGAGTTACTATTGCTCAGTGATAAAATATGAGGGATCACTTACGAGCTATGTCTGGAAAAACTGTTAGGCAATAAAATAGGACAGGTTATGTGGTGAATTTTATTATAATGGTAATCTGATTGATTAATTGTGTACTTTTTCATTGAAATCATAACGTTTCAATAGAATCGTTCCAAATCAAATGTATAACTAGATCCAAATACTGCTCTTGTAACTGAAAATCATAACCCATTTAATGGAGTGTACTAAATGTCCATTTAACTACACCCTAGAATCTAGGCTACGGAATAGCGGCATCGGAGACGTTGTTCAGATCATCTAGGCCCTAGATTCTAGGGTCTAGATGTTCTGAACAATATCTCCGATGCCGCTATAAACGTGGCCAGTTACTGGGCCCAAACAGTACCATAAAGTGTACTGTCGACACTGGAACAGGGAACAAGATCCAAGTAACTGACAGTCGGAGCCAGAGCGAAGAATCCCCTAACAAGACGAGCTTTGTCCAGATATATCAAATGATAAATAAATGATAAATGATGTTTATTCAGTAAATAGGTTACAAGGAACACTTTTACACGTCAATGTTTTTTTGTCAGTTTAAGCTAGATGAGGCCGGTGTTTCCTAGCTGACTACCCTGAGAAGAAACACCGAAACAAACTCAGAGGTCAAAGTCTCTTTTAGTGTTCAAATCCATACAATGTGGACTGGTTAGATCCTATGAGAACCATGTACGTTTATGTCTGGGATGAGCTTTATGAAGAAAGCAACACACGAATTCGAGTGGACCTGTCCAGACAGTGCAAGCATTTGTCAGTCATCGCGAAGCTCAACTCAGAACTCTGAGGTGCTCAACGAACCGACGAACAATACCAAAGTAAGGACATTTGAGTAGGCCGCAAAAAATACTCAAACTGCCAGACAATCATAAAATCTACATGAATATAACGACATATATAGTTCTCGCATTCACATTATTCTATATGAGGATCATGCAGCTTAATGTCTGTAGTGGTCTTTTGAAGAAAGAACCAAACATATTTGAGTGGACCTGTCCAGTCAGTGCAAGCATTTGTCAATAGTCGAATAGCTCAACTTAAAAACCACTAAGGAGCTCAATGACATGACGAACAATACCAAAGAAAAGACATTTGGGTAGGCCGCAAAAGTACTCAAACTGTCAGACAACGTTGAAAATTACTGTAAAAAGGAGGAGAAAATAATAATAATAACCCACATAGTCCTCACATTTACAATAATTAAGTAATCAAAAAAAAAATAAAAATATAATACTTTACAAAGTAAATATTTGTGTCAAACAAAATAGTAATCATAATATGTCAATCAAAAAATAAAAATAAATATAATACTTAACAAAGTATTCAAGTCAAAAAAAAAAAAAAAAAATAATAATTATAAAATGTCAATAAAAAAATAAAATAAAAAATATAATACAATACTATACAAGTATTCATGTCAAAAACGAATATTAAAAAAAAAAATATATATATATATATATATAAAAATATATATATATATCGCTTTCTGAATCAAGCCGTTGATCTAGCTGCCTAATAAAAGCCTCCTACGGTGGTCGCAAGTTGTACTATAAATCCATTGGCTGACACATCTCTCGGTACAATGATGGCTGCGTCCACATCCTACATGTCGACAACTTCACGAGCCAAGTCATGATACTTTCTATTTTTAGCTAAGTTTCTGTATTTTAAATTATGAGGGCAGAATACTTTCAATGGATTTTCACACGGAACAAATATTTATATGGCCAACAGATAGTTGTTCAGGGTCTCAGGTCTTGTGTATTTAAGCTTACATTATACACTTGACACTATACAGGAGTAGGTAATTACTACTGTGGGACAAAGTTTTTTAAAAGAAAGAACTTGCTTGCTGCCAAAAATAACTACAGAAAAAAGTAGGCGTCCCCAGATTAGATTTGGCCTGATAAAATAATATATTATATGTACGTAGCTAAATAGGTAAATAGCCACACCTTTTTCCCTTATTCCCGCTCTAATCCGAGAAAACCTCCATAATTATAATTTATGGAAGAATAATGGAGCCTGTCTATTTGTTATTGGTCAATTAAAGGTAGAGCATTCGGTTCGAGTCTGTAGTTATCTCACGTATTGTGGTGCGCACGTTATTAGTTACCGTAATGACTTACGGAAAGTATCGTTAAACTAAGAAGTAAGTTCGTTTCATTGCCCCAATTTTCTTAAATTTTCTTTTGGCATTCCTTCACGCAGAATAACTGACTAGTCTATTTTGTTCTACTGCTGGGCACAGGCCTAACTCTCCCCCTTCCACATATGCGCTAGTCCCTTAGGTAAGAGTCGAGCTCGTCCCGCTATCTACGCGTTGATCTGCTGCGATGTCGTGTGGCATTTAATGGAACCCGAATACTGCGCTCCACACACAATATCAACAGATTTATTACTGGCATCGATATAAATTGACAAGTGGCTCTAGATAAAGTGACATTATATCAGCGACAGTAATTTTCTAAAATCCTAAACTTAAGTAAGAGATGGACATCGTGCCATTTCGATCATGCGCTATCGAAACGGCACGATGTCCATCTCTTAAATTTCCCATCCTATATATTCCTCTATTCCAGACAATGCCGAAAGCATAGTATTATATGAGCGATAGCGGCGGATAGAATATCACTGTAGGACGGTAACAAACTTCTTAAATAACGAACGTTGACAGGTTTTTAGGGTTCCAAAAGTCCTAATGAAAAAACGTAACCCTTATAGGATCACTCGTGTGTCTGTCTGTCAGTCTGTCACAACCAATTTGCTCCGAATCTGCTGCACCGATACAGTTGAAATTTGGTTAACACATGAATATGGATCACTAGCATGTCGTCAGAAACGCAAGTGGTCAGATACGCATTTTGTCGTCTCTCAGGTCTGTGACCAAACACGAATGTGTAACCTAAATAAATTAATTTGGAATATATATGAGGAAGAAATCGGAAAATTAAAAAACGGTTTTAAGGCACATTGTGAGGGTTTCGAATGCCTTTTTTTCATAATTTTAAAATATACATTTTTATTGTTTTTTTTTTTTTAACTGTATTCAACACAAATATCTCAATGTACCTATCTATAATATAAAAATGAATCGCAAAATGTGTTGGTAAGCGCATAACTCAACAACGCCTGGACCAATTTGGCCAATTCTTTTATTTAAATGTTCGTTGAAGTTCAAAGATGGTTTTTACGGCGAGAAAAATTCTAATAATTGCCGGAAAAACCCTTAAAACAACCCTTTTCTTTTTCCCATACAAACGTTTTCTAACTAAAACGTAGAGTCAATTTGAGCTTTATTGCTATTGCATAAAGTTCATATTAAATTACAAGCACTCACTGTTGATTAAACAATGTAGGTATGTTCCTAACGTCAAAGAGTCAATTTGCACTTTATTACCGCTATACAAAGTTCAAATTCAATCAATCAATTTGGTCGGCTTCGCGATATTATTTCATTTGTTTTACTTTAAAATGCATAAGAAGGAAGGATCTCTTGAAGGATTTGACTCCAAGTCATATCAAATTAAAAAAAAGTTGAAACAACAACAAACTGTCAATGTCAGTGTTGTTTTTCTTGGATTTTCGGTTACCTACTCTACTGAGTTTGGTTTTGTCAACTGATACACGAAACTTTGTACCTATATCGTGTTTTGTGCAGTGTTTAGTCACCTATGATCACTAATTATTGCATGTGATACAATAATCTATAATATAGATATGCCTCCTATTAGACGAAGCAAATTAGGTAGAAGAACCCGAAATGCTACAAACCATGCTAATTACCGACTGTCAACGTTTGCAATTGCTAGAAAATGACGCTCATTGGGATCAAACTCTCAATGATGCTGTAATATCATCACACGCTCATCAAATACGAACATTGTTTTCTATAATCATATATACATGCTTCCCATCAAACCCAATTGATTTGTGGATCAAGTACAAAGATTATATGTGTGATGATATTTAGTATCAAATACGAAATAGAATGGGAAATCCAAATATACATTGGCCATAAATATATATTGGCCGCGCCCAATCGTCCAATGCATGATGCTTTTAACCAAGAGTTGAATCGAGAAAAACTGTATGATCTCAACACTTTGAAAGAATTTATTCAAACAAATCTTCCACTGTTGAATGAACAACAGAAGTATGTATTTGATACTCTTATGAAAGTAATAAATGATGAAACTGGAGGGATTTACTTCTTAGATGCACCTGGTGGTACAGGAAAAACTTTTTTGATTTCATTAATATTAGCAACGATTCGCTCACAAAATAAAATTGCACTTGCACCCGCTTCGTCGGGAATCGCAGCAACTTTGCTTGAAGGTGGTCGAAGAGCCCATTCTGCATTTAAATTGCCATTAACATGCAAAGCAATGAAACTCCGACCTGCAACATTTCGAAGAACTCTGCAATGGCAAAGGTCTTGCAGCAATGTAAATTAATTATTTGGGATGAATGCACGATGGCACATAAAAAATCTTTGGAGGCTTTAGACAGAACCTTAAAAGATCCTATGGAGCAATCATAACCAATTTAGTGGGGCAATGATTTTATTAGCAGGAGATTTTCGTCAAACATTGCCAGTGATTCCACGATCAACACCAGCTGATGAACTCAATGCATGTCTAAAGTCCTCCAATTTGTGGAAACATGTCAAAGTACTTCATTTAAGCAAGAATATGCGTGTCGAGTTGCAAAATGACCACTCTGGAAACATATTCTCTAAACAACTCATTGACATTGGTAATGACAAATTTCCTATAGACATGTTGACTGGCTGCATTAACTTTCCTCAAACTTTTTGTCAGTTAACTCGATCAAAAGATGAACTTATTCAGAAGGTGTTTCCAGATGTTTCTCAAAATTACAGAAGCTATGATTGGTTGAGCGAACGAGCTATATTGGCTGCAAAAAACATAGATGTACGAGTAAATGAATTAAATTTAAAAATTCAAGAACAAATTACAGGCGAATCAAGGATATATAAATCAGTTGATTCGGCTACTAACCAAGATGATGTAGTGAACTATCCACCAGAATTTTTAAACTCGCTGGATTTGCCAGGATTGCCACCTCACAATCTTCAATTAAAGGTTGGATCGGTAGTTATAATGTTGCGAAATATCAACCAACCGCGTCTTTGCAACGGCACACGGTTAGCGATAAAAAAATTACTAAACAACGTGATAGAAGCAACTATACTGAAAGGAAAGTATAAAGAAGAAGACGTTCTCATACCGCGCATCCCAATGCTTCCGACTGATGTGCCGTTTGACTTTAAACGACTACAGTTTCCAGTTCGGCTTGCTTTTGCTATGACCATAAACAAGTCCCAGGGGCAATCATTAAGTGTTTGTGGTATTAATCTGGAAAACCCATGTTTCTCACATGGTCAATTGTATGTTGCCTGTTCCCGTGTTGGAAAACCATCAGATTTGTTTGTCTATGCGCCAGGTAATCAAACAAAAAACATCGTATATCAAAAAGCACTACAATGAAAATAAAACTGATTTTTGTTAATAATTATGATTCACATGATTAACAATAAAGCGATTACTTATTTTTAAATGCTTATATATATGTTTTATTTAATTATATTTCTTATTCACAACGCCCTATCACCAGGGTGACGGTTCTGTTCAGGAGATTTTTTTGCCCCGACTATAAAATATGTAGGAACAAAAAAATGTCACATTACAAATCATTTTGACAGGACTTTATTGCAATTTAATTAGGCAGTACGAAGTCTGCCGGGTCAGCTAGTTCTTGAATAAAAATAACTCAGTTTACTTGCGTAATTTTTTCGTCAAATATAATTTGAAACAATCTATGGTCAAGCTAGCTGTAGGTACTTTAAAAAAAGCAATTTTATAGCATTATTTTGTTAGGGAAGGTGTGTTATAACTTATAATAAAACTTTTTATTTTATTAGAGTTGTCTGTGGATTAAAGTGTGTCATTATGGTACCTTACTTTTGATTTCTTATATTGGAACGTAACGATAGGAGAGTAAGGAAAATATATTTATTCGCCCGTAGGTACCTAAGTAAAAAATCATATTTTTACCCCGGAAGTGATATTATGAAATGCTTGGCGCTTGGCTAGCATCCAAATAAACATTACATAATTCTTAATGTAATTGGTGCGCTATTCATATCTGTTTATGTCGGCATATTATGAACTAAAAATATTTTATAGGCCTATTTTTCAACGCCTGTGTAAACTTTAGAGATTAATTCCCAACATTTTTATTTCCGGAAAACAGTAACTCATGTGTATTGTTTTGAATTTTTACTTTTAATCATGGATGAAAAGTTTATTTACAGTTGAGAATTACTAAAATCTATAGTTATAATAATAATCCTTATTTCCTTGGTCACGGCATCACGCGTAAACGGTTGGACCGATTTCGCTAATTCTTGTTTTGTTGTGTTTGTTATTGTCAGGAGAAGGTTCTTATGTAAGAAAAAGTGAAGAAATTCTTATGCACGAAAACTTAACGACTGTTTAAACTTCGCGTGTTTGACAGTTCATAGCTTTTTTTTTTTTTTTTTTTTTTTGTGGGGTGGGAAATCATCCTATGACTTCTCCCGCTCTGGGCGGAGCGGGAGGGCGTGTCAGACTCTTACTGACTAAAACCCACCCCTGTTCCTTCCTGCCTTTGAGTGCCCAGGGGCGAGGTAACTCTGTTTCGAATTTATCCTCAACCCCCGGGCAGGCATCGGCCATGACGGGCCCCGTCTCTTGCTGACAACTCTTTGAGGCGCGCGTGGAACACTACGCGCCGTCGACTCTCGGGCCTGGTGCTGATCGGACGGCGAGTTACCCACTACTCGCCGTCCGCAGGCCCGGGTCTACGGTGGCCGGAGATCGTCTCGCGGCGCCGGAAGTCCCCGGCGTCTCCTGAGGCGGCTGCTGCTGAGGGCGTGAGGGCGACTCCGTTGTTGGTGCTCTCTCACGCGTCCCGCCTCCGCCTTCGCGAGCATTACTGCTTCGCAGAAGGAGGAGACGGCTTCCCATTCCCTCTCGCTCCGTACCATGGCCTGAACCAGGGCAGGGCGCGAGAGGTCGCTGCCGCCTAACAGTTCATAGCTAAGATGGGACAACGTATGTCGGGTCAGCTAGTGCAATACTCGTATAATAACGATAGATGCATCAAACGAGTTTATAAAAATACCAACAGACCTCCTGCATGGCTTCCAGTTAAAACCGTTAAATAATAAAGAGATATTTAAAATAACTACGCATCGAATCTATGTCAACGCAACGATATCGCTAAAAATAACCGGCGTACTAACACATTCTATTTTTTGCAGATATGTTATTGCCCTCGTTAAACTGTTCTGTGTCCGAAATCCCATATAGGTAAGGATTACGAAACTCGGCAACTGTTGTCGATTTTTTATACTCGGTTTTTATACTTTGTGTGTTCCATACGCGTAGCCCAAGTATTCCTAGATTCATACGTGACATACTAGTGTTTAGGTACTTATAGTGTCTAGCTAGGGCTTTTTTAATTAATCTAAAGGAAATACTTTTTTCAAATTTACATAACTGGGAAATATGCATGTTAGTCTAAAAAAATTATGTACTGTCTTCATGCAAAATATTATAATAAGCTAAATAAATTTTCCTTTATCTGTTTGCTATTTTGAAAACGCCTTCCCCACTTTTTCCACTCATTTCTATTTTGAGACTTTCTAGCAAAGGTTTTCTGCACTTTTCCACCCATTTTTTGCATTGTCTCTCTTTCGCTCTTTTGTGTTTCCTGATAGCTACAACCTGGGGTTCTTTAAGTCAAGAGTAAAAGGTTACTCCTAGGCAAGCGTGCTTCATCGTCAACTTAATCCTGGCTTACCATCAGGTGATAAAGTGGTCAAGCGTGAGTCTATCAATATTAAAAGAACTCTGTGAAACTCCCACACCCTGCCACAAACAAAGCAAGGTGATCCCAACACGTTTATAAATGAAATATGACCGATCGAATCAATTTCTTCTTTCGACAATTCGATCAACTCGAGTTACGTCACTTGGGTTATTTTTTCAGCTATGTTTAACGTAATATTCTTTTGATATTTTCGTTTATTTACTAGGTTATCTCGTTTCTGTTGTCTGAAGTTTAGAACTTCTTGAAAGCAATAAAGAAGCCGCACATTCAATCTTAGATACGATTGTAAACCTAGTACAAAGTATTATCAGCCAGGGTCGCGGGTGGGTTTAAGTCAGTAAAAGTCTGATACGCCTCCTCCTCCACCCAGAGCAGGAAAATTCATTTGATGATTTCTAACCAAAAAAAAAGGTCCGAGTATTATAGGTACACTAGCTTCTGCCAGCGGCTTCGCCCGCGTATTAGTACTTCCACAAACAACCCCTTTTTCACGCCCTTAAGGGTTGAATTTCAAAAAAACTCTTTCTTAGTGGATACGAGTACATACTCTTCACAAAGAACACTCCTTCTAAATTTCATTTCTATAGGACCAGCGATTTAGGCTGTGCGTTGATACTCGTATATGAGTCAGTCAGAATTTTGAATTTTATTTATTCAGATAATAATTTATACTCCGATCTTTGTGTTTATACGCTGCGTCTCTCCGCAGACCATGGCCCACCTGAGCACAGAAAAACTTCGTTTTTTAATTTTCCGATTTTCACCTCATATATATTCCAAATTAATTACACGTTCGTGTTTGATCGCAGATATTCATGTGTTAACCAAATTTCAACTGTATCGGTGCAGCAGATTCGGAGCTAATTGGCTGTGACAGACTGACAGACAGTCAAACGAGTGATCTTATAAGGGTTACGTTTTTTCATTAGGACTTTTGGAACCCTAAAAACCTGTCAATGTTCGTTATTTAAGAAGTTTGATACCGTCCCAAAGTGATATTCTATCCGCCGCTATCGCTCATATAGTACTGCTTTGGGCATTGTCCGGAATAGAGGCAATATGGGATGGGAAATTTAAGAGATGGACATCGTGCCATTTCGATAGCGCACTATTTTACTGTAATATATGTAAGGTGAAAGTTTTTCAAAAGGGCACATTGTGAGGGTTTCGAATGTCTTCTTTTCATAATTTTAAAATATACAGTTTTAAAGTTGTTTGAGGTAATAAGATAATAAATGAATAATGATTAGTCCCCTATTAACCTATGATATATTCCTATGAACTGTCAAACACGCGAAGTTTAAACAGTCGTTAAGTTTTCTAATTTTCCGCGCAAATTTCTTCACTTTTTCTTGCATAATAAGAACCTTCTCCTGACAATAACAAACACAACAAAAAAAGAATGAGCGAAATCGGTCCAACCGTTCACGCGTGATGCCGTGACCAAGGAAATAGGGATTAATTTTTTATATATATAGATTTTAGTAATTCTCAACTGTAAATAAACTTTTCCGCCATGATTAAAAGTGAAAATTCAAAACAATACACATGAGTTACCGTTTTCCGGAAATAAAAATGTTGGGAATTAATCTCTAAAGTTTACATAGACGTTAAAAAATAGGCCTATAAAATATTTTTAGTTCATAATATGCCAACATAAACACATATGAATAGCGCACAATTACATTAAGAATTATGTAATGTTTATTTGGATGCTAGCCAAGCGCCAAGCATTTCATAATATCACTGCCGGGGTAAAAATCATATTTTTTACTTAGGTACCTAGCTATAAGCGAATACAGGAGCTCTTGGCTAAAGTAATAACGGCCGCATGGGTCGATCCACCAGGTTAAGCTACGCTTGCCGGGTTTGGTCCATGGATGAGTGACCCTCTTTACATACCGAGACTCCTCCGTGCCTCGGAAAGCACGTTAAGCCGTTACGGGTCGTCAGAAGCCCGAAAGCCTGACAACCAGTCTTACCAAGGGGTATCGTATTACCCAGTCACTGGGTTGTGGAGGTCAGACAGGCAGTCGCTCTATGTAAAATAATGGTATTCAGCTGCATCTGGTTAGACTGGAAGCCGACCCCTAGATAGTTGGGAAAAGGCTAGGCAGATTGATTGACCTACAGGCGAATAAATATATTGTCTTTACTCTCATGTAAGTTCCAATATAACTGACTATTATTGACTCACTTTATCCACAGACAACTCTAATAAAATTAAAAAGTTTTATTATAGCACACCTTCCTTAGCAAAATAATGCTATAAAATTGCTATTTTTAAAGTAACAGCACAGCACAGTCAGCTAGCTTGACCATAGATTGTTTCAAATCATGCTTGACGAAAAATAATATATTACGCAAGTAAACAGAGTTATTTTATATTGAAAAATAGGTACATTGAGATATTTGTGTTGAATATAGTTGTAGTAAATAAATAAAACAACAAAAAAAATTCGGCATATCGTTAAATCCAAAATTAATGAATAATAGGTATGCACAAGTTTTGCACTAGCTCCGTTTCTACGGTTTCTACATTAACTCATCGCAAAGGAATGTTCGACTTTGCTCCAATATTTACGATATTTTACTTCTGGACCATCACAGTCTCACAGAACGGCGCCATTTCTCTCCAGTTTTCTGTCTCCGCCAGCATAGCCCTCACTTCTGCTGGCAGAGACAGGTTGAATGACATATCTACCTCAGAACATCCTACTCATGTTCTGAGGTGGGTATGTCATTCAAAAGTTGGCGGTAAATCACCAAAGATACCTGGAGACATTTTGGATGGTGATGAAAAAACCGGGCTCTATCTCTTACTCCTCAATTAAAAACTTTTATACGGACGAAACCGTGGTCTTTTTTTTTGGGCTTGGGAAATCACCCAATGACCTCTCCCGCTCTGGGTGGAGCAGGAGAGCTTGTCAGGCTCTTACTCACTAAAACCCACCCCTGTTCCTTCCTTGCCTGAGTGCCCAGGGGAGTGGTAACTCTGTTATGAATTTGTCAGCTACTCCTGGGCATAAACATAGTGTACATATTTGATTCAGACACTTAAAGCAAAAAATGCTATCATTATCATCATTATCATTTCAGCCGAAAGACGTCCACTGCTGGACATAGGCCTCCCCCAAGTGTCACCAGAACGACCGGTCCTATGCGTCTCATATCGATCGGATTCCCGCGACCCTCACCAGGTCATCGTCCAGAAATTGCCATAATAAACTATGATGGAACTATCTACCGTCTCCATAACATCCGTTTCTATCCTAATAACCATTCCTCGCCACAATCTTCACACAACAATGCGTGTACAGTGATAAACGCTCTTTCATCCCTTTTATACCATTCCACGGACACGAAATTACGAATAATCCAGTGGCATATTCCCATAAAGCTAAGGAATTTACATTGAAGTGTGTTCTGTACTTTATATTAGTTTGTTGTCAGTTAAAGGGGCAAGAAGAAAGTTTATTGGGCAGTTACTGAGATTCAATAAGGAATATTGGTTCTATTTTATTAACGGCCATTTCCAGCTGTCTATGATTCAACGCCTTGAGACTTCTGGCTTTAGTGATAAGTGAATGGAGTTCATTTGCGTTCTTGGAAGTCATTTTGAGATGCATATACCGTTTTCATTTGTTTGAAGATTCTGTCTGTTTTGTAGTTTTTGGCAATCAATGAGACAAATGGCCTACAGATGGTTGTTCCGGGTCTGGATATCATGTGTATGTGAGTTTACATATTTGTGAAGGTAACCACAATATAGGAGTAATTCCTAGTGTCGAGAAACGTTTTCAAAAAGGAAAAAAAAAACCTATAACTCTCAATATGAATGATTCGAGTGAAGGAAATGCCTTAGAATATAGGACTAACAATACTAACAATCTAGGGTCGAATTACGAAGTTACACTGCCATCTTGATACAACTGTGAGAAAGGGATACTGCTATTCGTTCTGTATAGCTCCGTCTCTTTCCTCACACCGGAATCCTGATGATTTTAAGACGCTGAAGTACTTGTTTGGCAGAAGCGATGATTATTGGCTCATTACGGCTGTGAATTAATGGTGACTACAATGGCTTTGCGACTATTGTTTTATTTTTGTAACCATTCAAAGCATCTCTTCCTATTTGTATGGTTATTTTTTTGCTTTTGACTTGGTTTTGAACATGGTGTACGGTAGACAGCCAAGAGAGGGTTGGCATTGGTGCCAAAAAACAATCGCCTTGCTGTCTGTTATTAAATCGAGATGCACTTGGTAGATTTTATACAGGTTTTTGTGGGAATAGTACATTTTGTATATGGATGTGGATGGCTATAAGAGTAGGGTTTTTTTTTGGCGTGTCAGACTCTTACTGACTAAAACCCACCCCTGTTCCTCCCTGCCCTACGCGCCCGGGGGCGAGGTAACTCTTTCGAATTTATCCTCCACCCCCGGGCAGAGATAAGAGTAGGGTAAGGCCAAAAAAATAATGGATGGACTGTGTGAAAGAGGATATGGGTAAAAAGGGGGTGACTACAGAGATGACGACTAATAGAGAACTATGGAAGAAAAAGACATGTTGCACCGACCCCAAATAAATTGGATAAGGGCAGGAGAATGATATTGATGATGATGTAGGTAATTGGGCAAACGTTGTCATTGCAGTCGAGGCGGAAACACGTCCTAGCCAAAGGCGAGGACTTTTTGGAGCCAAGAAACTGCCAATTGCTTTTTTTTTTTGGGTTGGGAAATCGTCCAATGACTTCTCCCGCTCTGGGTGGAGCGGGAGGGCGTGACAGACTCTTACTTACTAAAACCCACCCCTGTTCCTTCCTGCCCTGAGTGCCCAGGTGCGAGGTAACTCTGTTTCGAATTTATCCTCAACCCCCGGGCAAGCATCGGCCATGATGGGCCCCGTCTCTATTGCTGACAACTCTTTGAGGCGCGCGTGGCACTACGCGCCGTCGACACAACACTACGCGCCGTCGACTCTCGGGCCTGGTGCTGATCGGACGGCGAGCTACCCATTACTCACCGTCCGCAGGCCCGGGTCTACGGTGGAATGACAATTGCTTACGTGTTTGTCAACACACTCGAAAATAATAAGTAAAACTTAATAAATATAATATCTACTAACAAATGATCAAAGCGGTTGCGGTTTTCGGGTCGTTTTTAAGTGTGTTACAAATATTATGGGATCCAAAAAAATTTAACTTAAAAATTTCATAAATTGGAAAAAATCATTGGTTCTGAAGGTTCTTAAAGATTTTGTAAACTATTGTTATTCTACATATACCGTGATTTGAAAATTGCGAGATGGTAATGTTATTTTAATTATTAAGTAAGTAAACGGGAGAACAGTTTTAATTATAATTAATACTTTCTAACAAAACAATTTTAAAATAAAAGCCCTAGATAAATAAAACTTCTGCAAAATATAATTAACAGGAAAAATAAACTAAAAGTGAGAATTTAATTTGTGAGTCCTTTTTCACGTCGCCAGTGTTACCAACTTAAACTAAAATTGTGGTCAGAACTTTAATACTTAGCTACAAAGTTTCGTTATTATCTGTAGTGTCAGTGGCTTGGGTGTCAACTTGTCGATAAATATCAACTAATGGCTCAAGTGCTCAACACGTGATGACCACTTAGTTACTTTTCCAATTAATTTGAGTCTTTTTTACCCGACTACTGGGAGGGCTATGAGTCTGGCAGTTTATGTGTTAGATTTTCGGGCCACGCGCATTGTAGGATTCCGTTACAATATGCGGACTTATAAGGGTTATTTATGTTTATTACTTTGATTTGATCATATTAATTGAGTGCACAGTTTAACGGCCAAGTTAATGCGCGTGGCCCGACTCGCACTTGGCCAATTTTTTTTCTTTCTATTTTAGATACTGATAAGATAAATTAGCCCGTCTACTCTGTAAACACCTCACCATGTAAACTGAGGCTGAGTGAGCTTCTACCTTGATTGGATGGATTGACAGGTCACTTCATATGTACTCCACATTTCAAGTTGAGGTGTTTACACTACAGGATGCATACTTACATATTTGCCTTAAATTCAAGAGCAAATAGGTAAGAGGTTGTGTCTCTCATTTTAGTTTCCAAATACGTACTCGTACTTACATGTGATTTGAAAGATACGAGACTTGGTACATGAGAATTATGTAAATTCAAGTTATGATTTGGCAAAGCGCGGCGTCATCGTATCCAGGGACCTACCATTGCTCTACTTTAAAATAACTTTGCTTAGTTGGTAAGCTGAAAGTAGAAGGATAGTTATTCTAAAGATAACGTATATATCTGATTATGTAGGTATAATTTATTTATTATCTTCGCCTGGGTGAAGTTCGAAATGTATTCCAAGGGAACCTAGAACAATAAAACCTGCCAAGCGCGATTCCAACTCGGTTTCGAACGAATGATATATTTTAATGTGTTTTTAAAAAACATAGACTTCTTAAGTACCTACTCTTTAGTTATTTGGTAATATACAGGTTGTAACGGAAAGTTGTGGTCATATTCAAGAACTGCATCTGCCCAAAGATATGAACAACTTTCTTCAAGAATACATGAGGAAATTTTTTTACGCCCCAAAAATAATTTTTACGCCCCATTCAAATATTACCAATCCGCATTGGGCCTGCGTGGTAGATTACGGCCCACACCTTCTTACAGAGAGGAGGCCTGTGGCCCAGCAGTGGGACATTAAAAGGCTGATGATGATGATGATGATGATGATGATCATTCAAATATTGATCAGCTGATGATAACTTTGTACGGAAAGTCCAATTTTTTTTGGGATTTTTCTATTTTTTCCTAGAGAAAGTTGTTCATGGACAGAACTGGTTCTAAAAATATGACCACACCTTTCCGTTACACCCTGTATACGTAAATAACTATTTTCGGTTTTTTTTTTTAAATTTTAGACTCAGTAGTTTCGGAGTTAAGGTAATAGTCATGGTTAATTTATTTGACACTCTCGATCTAAGGGTTCGGTTTTTTAACCCCAAGAGTAGTTGTCTAAAAAAAAGAAAAACTGATAAAAAACCATAATATAAGAATGACATAATTTTTTTATACCCATAATAAATGTTGTGTGTAAGCTTAGCAAAAAGTAAGTTCTGAAAGTCGACTTATGAAAACTTTTCACGTCGGAAGAACGAGGCAGACCCATTATCCACAAACTAAAATTGGATGTTACCTTGTATGACATGTAATTTGTTACCTTCGGTTTACTTAAAAAAAAAAAATAAGCGGTCAAATTAGATACAAACTTTTATGGTAAAATTTTCAATCAACAACAATTTTTACCATGAAAGAGATTAGTACAAGAATTCACACCATCTCAGTTTGTAAATTAGGCCATGAAGAGCCCGTCTCAGCATTGGACAACAAGACGTAGGTACGGACGATTCGTTACCATTATATGGTGAACATTTCGCAGCCAACTTAATTAACTATTCAGTTAACAGCCTAGCTTTTTTACTAAACGGCGCCATTCAACTAGCGACCCCAATGATATTCAGCCATCCAATCTAACAGCTAGGCAAATGACTTAGATCGATAACGATAATTACTTGCCTAACCCAGACAATTGACAGTGGCTGTGGCAAGCCGTAAAATTAATTTTGATTTGCGTTAAGCCGACAATGTGCTGACGACGGTCGTTAGTTAGACGCAGTAGACGAAGAAGACGAAGCTAGTTAATTGGCTGTGACAGATATACCACCTCCACCTCCACGGTCAAAACGTTATGGGGATACCTAGTATCGGAAAAACGTGGTGAATAGAGGTGCAGGGGTGAATCGGGATGAAACTTTAAAAGGGATTTTAACGTTGAAATAATATAGTTTGTCGTGGACACTAAATTATAATACAGTTAAAATATTCAAGTCATTGTTGGCAATAAACTATATCATTTCAGCGTTTTTTTTTTTTTATCTCTTTTAAAGTTTCGTCCCGATTCACCCTGCATCCCTAATCACCACGGGTACTTGTTATTTCTGGGCAAGTAGGGGAGAGTGGGTTAAGTGAGAATGGCGGGAAATTAGGAACCGTGAAATTTTGGAGTTTATATAGCGAAATAATTTAAAAAAAACCTCTCGTCTTTAAATACTTTTTGATATAAATAATTAAAAAAAGTCAAATGAGTTAGTGGTCAACCGCGAGCTTACCATAAAACAATGTAAGATTGAAAAATTCACCAGACTTTCAAGTTCCCAACACATTTGATAAAAAAAAACTAAAAAAAGTCATGTAACCGTCTTCCTAAGTATATCTTAGTAATCTGTTGTATCTAAGCGTAAGCCATACAAGTCGACTTAAGCGATTTTGACGTGACCTTAATAATTGATAGATTATACTGCTCCTTTTTCCTGGAGGCCTCGTTCTTTTCACATCCGAATCAGATAATATGTTGTCATTGTTGTTCTAATTTTCTATACAGAAGATGTTTTTGTTCCATTTCAACAAGGTTTTTGTTTATAATATATTTCTACAGGCTTTTATTAAATTTATCAGAGGATTTAAACATATACAGCTATCATTTTACACAAATAGGTTTTAGAAGGTATATTTCCGGGATAATAATTCATGACTGCCAGTGTGTATTCTTCTATTTAATTCTGTCACAATGATGTATTTCACATCTATACATTTTATGTATATTACAGGGCGTAACGAAAAGGTGTGGTCATATTTTAGGAACCAGTTACGCCCATGGATATGAACAACTTTCTCTAAGAAAAAAAATGAAAATTCCCAAAAAAAAATTTGGGCTTTCCATACAAAGTTATCATCAGCTGATCAATATTTGTATGGGAGGTAATTTTTTTTTTGTGAATTTCGTCAGGTTTTCTTGAAGAAAGTTGTTCATATCGATGGGCAGATGCAGTTCTTAAAATATGACCACACCTTTCCGTTACACCCTGTATAAAACAAAGTCGGGTTAGTTACACCATTTATAACTTCAAAATGGCTGCACCGATCCGATTTTATGATGTTTTATTTGTTGGATTATTCTGCTGTTCGGGGCGAAGGCCCCAAATGGCAGAATAAAACATAGAAACAATTTTCGAAAAAAAAAAAATTGTATGGAATTACTTTTTTGATGACATCTCGAGAACAGATTCTTTCATTGAATTTGAGGCGGTACGAAGTTCGCCGGCGGTCAGATAGTATTTTATAAAATCGATATTCTAATAGCCACGCTCAAATTTACCACGGTTTCACTAATTTTAATACAAATCTAAAAACAACACATCAGAAAAGAATCTTCGATATAAGTGATACAGAAACATAGCTGGCGGTCTCACTAGAGGTGCACCTGTAACAATAAGTAGTCAGTAAAAAAATAATCGATTACTCAACCGATTCCTGAATCGATTCTTCGAATTGCTCGTTTGTGTTTTTTCAGATAACTGAGTGAGTGATGGGATAATAGACGGATGGACGGAAATGTTTGCAGCTGTTACGTGTGCCTGAGTTGGAATCTTTATGCAAATATATCGTTCGTTATCAAAGTCATGGTACTAAATTGGATTCAGTCTTTTATTTTTCTATTTGACTAGAGAACCCTTCAAAAGGCACCTGGATCTTTGGAGAAAAGGCAAGAGAGTGTGGGATTCTTACCGCAATAAAACCACCCCGGTGATCACTATATGTGTTTTACCTCATAAAATACCACTCCGGAACCCTTTCTGTGCAACGCTTCTGACAAATCCCCGAGGCACATCCCTGAGGAGACTGTAAAGGTGTCAAGCCTGAGCCTCGCTGTGCAGCGCCTAGAGGCGGCAGACGTCTTCCTGTGGTCCTCCGAGATTAGGCAGCAGCCTAACCACCCTGACTATTGTTTAAATGCAAATAATTGCTAAAAAATCTAGCCATTTGGTAGGTACGTCTCTTTTAATTAACCGCAGAAACTTCCTCCACTCAGAAGCTATCTTCTTCTTCTTCCTCGCTCTTTCCCACCTTATGTGGGGTCGGCTCTCCTAATTTTGTTGCGCCAGGACAATCTGTCCTGGGTTGTCGGGTCGGGCAGTTCTTCCTCTGATAAGAGTTTCGTCATGCTGGTCCACCACGTGGCAGGAGGTCGTCCTCTACCTCTCTTCTTTTCAGGCAGTTGCAACGCTTTTTTCACTACGTGTTCCTCGTCTCTTCGCATCACGTGACCATACCATCTGAGCCGGCTCTCAGTTAGTTTCTCTGATATGGGGGCGACTTTGAAACTACCACGGATATGCTCGTTTCGCACTTTGTCTAGCCTCGTCACACCTCCGGACCACCTCAACATCTTCATCTCGGCGGTGTGGAGCCTTAGTACGTGTGTCTTTTTTACTGGCCAACATTCAGCTCCGTACATCATAGCCGGCCTTACCGCCATCTTGTAGATCTTGCCTTTGGTTCTGATAGGCATACGAGTATCGCATAGAACCCCGGTTAGTGATCGCCACTTAAGCCACGCCACGTTCACTCTGTGTTCTACGTCTGCATCAACGTCTCCCTGGTCTGTGATAACTGAGCCCAGGTACTTAAATTTATTTATTTTCGGAACAGGGGTCCGATCCGGGTAATAGATTGTGGCTGGGCTGCTGTTGTCACTAAACTGGCATTGCAGATGTTCAGTCTCCGCTCTACTAACTTTTAGGCCTGCGGATTCAAGGGCTGTTACCCATGCACTCAAGGTAGTTTGTAGTTCGGCTGTTGAATTGGCCATGAGGACAATATCATCCGCGTACAAAAGATTCCAGGGCAGTGGAGCATGGATATGTTTCGTAGTAAAGTCCATTACTAGGTTAAAAAGGAGCGGGCTAAGGGCAGAGCCTTGGTGAACTCCTACTCCCACCTCGAATTCCTCTGATAGCCCTGCGGGACTCTTGACTCTAGTACGAACGTTAGTATACATATCCTGGACTAGCTGCACGTATATATCTGGCAGATGTTGTGCTCTCAGTGCTTGCCACACCAGTCCGCGTGGCACCCTATCGAAAGCTTTTTCTAGGTCTATAAAGATGAGATGCAAATCTTCCTTATTACGTCGATGCTTTTCTGCCACAACTCTAACAGCCTGTATAGCATCTATAGTTGATTTCGAAGGGGTAAAACCAAACTGATTCGGGCTCATGCAAGTGAGGTAGGACATTCGCTTATTCAATACTCTTTCCCAGATTTTTAATGTGTGTGATGTTAGCATGATTCCCCTGTAGTTGCTACAATCCGTTGCATCACCTTTATTTTTGTAGAAAGGAATCAGGTGACTAAGTCGCCATGCATTTGGGATCTTCTTACTATCTAGGATAAGGTTAAAGAGTCTCGTAAGCCAGTCCAGTCCCAGTTGCCGGAGCGATTTCCACACTTCGGCTGGAATTTCATCTGGGCCAACAGCTTTACCGTTCTTCATTCTCTTCACTGCATCCTCTACCTCATCTCGGCTTATGGCTTGCACCGGTCCTTCAAACGGTGCCAGGGGTTCTAGAGCCTGACTAGGAAATTCCTCATTCATAAGGTCTTTGTAATATTCATACCATCTTCTATTTATGTCTTCATGGTTAGTTAATAACTTTTTGTCTCTATTTTTAATATATTTACTTGCTTTAATGTCTTGTGTTGATCTGTTTCTTGACTTAGCTACTTTAAAAATTTCTGATTCAAATTTTGCATTTTCTATTCTATTGTAAAATCTCTCTCTTGCTTTGGCCCTAGTTTGTGCAACGCATTTCTTGGCTATAGACTTCGCCTCCTTATATTTATTTAGATCTTCCTCGAGTCCCGAAGATTGCCAAATTTTGAACAGGATCTTTTTGTTCTGGACCTTTGTTTTGACTTCTTCGTCCCACCAGGAGGGGTCCTTTCCGTTTCTCAGCTCTCCCCTTGAGATGCCTAAGATGGTGCTGGCGCTATTCTTACATTTTTCTTCGAAGTTAGACCACATTCTTTCGGAGCTGTAGTAGGTGTTTTCCATATCCTGGGTTAGATAGCCTTGTAATTCTACACGAAGAGACTCGCCCTTGAGACCAGAGAGTTCTTTCCACTTTATTCTAGCCGTTCTATCTATACTGGTTCTAATTGGTTTAGGTAGTTTGTACACTCCTACTAATAATCTATGTTGAGTGGTCAGAGGCTCTCCCGGTATGACTTTACAGTCTTTGAAGTTCGTCTTAAGTGGGCCATCAGCCAGGATGAAATCTATCTGCGATGTTTTCCCTCCGCTTTTATAGGTTATGAGATGATCGGGTTTCTTTTGGAAGGTGGTATTAATAATGATCATATTGTGTCTCATGGCAAACTCTAAAACACGTTGTCCCTCCTTGTTTAGACTCCCATATCCAAAACCCCCATGTATGTTCTCATATCCATTCTTGGATTCACCCACATGACCATTCAGATCACCCATGACGAATTTTGTTTCCCCCGATGGTACGTTTACTACAACCTCATCCAAATCTTCCCAGAACTCATCCTTCTCTTCTTCTCGGCATCCACTTTGGGGTGCGTACGCACAAATGATGTTTATTATGATTTGGCCATCCATGGCCAGCTTTACTGCTATGAGACGGTCTGACTTTCTTTCTATGTTCACTATTCTATCCTTAAGTTGCTTATCAAGTATGACGCCTACTCCATTTTGCTTACTATTCTTCCCGTGGTAGACCAGTTGGTATCCTAATCCTAGGTCCCTTGATTTTGACCCCTTCCATCGCAGTTCTTGTATGCAGCATACGTTAATGCTTCTCCTTTTCAGGGTCTCTGCTAGTTCTTGGCTGCGTCCGGTGAGGGAGCCTAGGTTCCATGTCGCCATTCTGATCTTACAATTTAATTGCGAATGTTTGTTCTTGTCATAACCGTCGCTTGGGGGGGACGCCCTAGTAGTGTTCGCATTACTCGCAATCGAATCGTCGCTTCTGGGGAACGCCCTAGCTGTATGACCCCTTATCTTTTTGCTGTGCTTCATAATTAGGAGGTGTTGTTTTGGCTATGTGGTTTTACGGCCGGCTGCCGCCTGACGCCAAGGTTGTGACCCTCCTGGAGGGCCTGGGTGCCGCCGTTGACCATTGGTTCATCCGCCGCCATCCCTACTAAGTTCTCCAACCCGAAACCCCAGTACACCAGTAGCCTTAACTCGAGATATGCCAGAGCAGCCCACTGGCGAGGTTTTTTACGAAGTGTCCTTCTTCGGCCTTGTGGTCCGCGGGAGGTATTTTATTTCCCTCCTGCCCATTAGTTTGCCGCACTCCAATGTGGAGTTTGCCAAACCTGACTTTCCCCTATCCGCCACCTGGGGACGCGTTCCCTAGGGAGTGAGGCTACCCCGAGAATCCACTCAGAAGCTATGACGACGGAAAATATTTAACGATATAAATAAAAAATGTACGGTGTTTCTGGTTCTGTGTCTTTGTTTTTTTATGACACCGACTTCTGAAATTAAAGTTTTTTTTGGAGTCGGTTCTATTTTTTGTAAAAAGTTTTTATTTTTCACTTTTTAGTTGTGGTTCCCCATTAAATTGTGTTAACACTACATAGACATACGATCGCAGCAATCACAGTGGATTTGCTGTAATTTTTTGTGGAGTTCCGTTGTCTGTCTCCGAAACTCATCATCAGATCTATATGAAATATAAATGGTACCATTTCGGAATAAAGCCTTATCGAAAAAAAAATAATTTTGCAAATCAGTCTATATATGACGGAGTTATGCCCGAACATACGTATACAAACATCTGAATTTATAACCTCATTCTTTTTGAAGTCGGTTAAAATGCTAAAAGTGGCAATATGACTTAGGAAGACTGAGTCGAGTGGACGAAATCATTTAGAACATAAGAGTCAGCCTAAAATGACATGACAAGTTATACCTAAGACTGAGATATAAGTACTGGGCCTTAATTCATCTTCATCAGTTAAAGTTTGCGACAGACAGTGGGCAAATAAAAAATAATGATCTCGTTTAGAGGAACAAATAGCGGGATTACTGACCCTTAAAAATAAAAATATAAATTAGCTGGACTAAGTATAAGTATACAAGCTCAGATTTTTTTTTTTTAATAAAACGTTGCCCCACACTAGGAATTACTCCTGTATCGTGGGTGCGTTCACAAACATGTATACTCACATACACAAGACACCCAGACCCGGAACAACTATCTGTAGGTCATACAAATATTTGATCCGTGCGGGAATCGAACCCGCGACACGCAGCGCAGCAGCCGAACGCTCAACCACTGCGCCAACCGTGTCAACGACGATTTGGGAACACATTCATTGTACGTACAGCTAAGGATTGGAATTCCCTGCCGGAGTCTGTGTTTCCTGATAGCTACAACCTGGGAGGCTTTAAGTCGAGAGCGAATAGGTTACTTCTAGGCAAGCGTGCTTCATCTTCGACCACATCATTGCTTACCATCGGGAGAGCTAGTGGACAAACGCGAGCAAATATTAAAAAAATAAAAAATAGGTACAATGCCACAACTTCCCTTTTTATACCTCTTGTACATATTTTATTTTATTTTTACTAGCTGCCAATAGCATGAACATTACAAATCATCCCAAGGGAACATGCAAGGGATAAAATTATCCTAGGTGTATCCTATGTGCTATTCCAGACTATAATCTATCTCAGTGCCAATTTTCATCCAGATTCATTTAGCCGTTCTGGAGTGACTGAGTAACAAACATACATCCATCAAAGCTTTCGCATTTATAATATTACCAGCTTCTGCCAGCGACTTCGCCCACGTAGAATTACTTCCATTATAAATTAGAGCCTGTATGTTATTGTGATGCATCCGCTATATTACTGTAAAGTTTCATCCAAATGCGTCCAGGTTTTTGCGTGAAAGAGTAACAAACATACATTCTCACAAACTTTCACATTTATAATATTAAGTAGGAAGTAGGATATAGTAGGATTAACCTGTGTATACTTTGTCATTTAACAGTTCGTATTACTCTGTAAATATATTGCTGTACTAATAAATGTTTTACTTATTTCATAGTCAGCAGCAAATACACCTAGTTAACGAAGAGAAGAGACAACTGTTCGCGCTGAAACAAAATAATAAACTACCATTAAGCTTGTTCTTTGTATCTGTACGAGAAGTTTGTTATTAAGCAACTTTACGAGTATGTAATATTATACTACTTCTACTTTAAAAGCTTGTAGTTAAAACCCAACTGTGCCCATGCATGGAGTTGGAAACAATGAGAACTAATATATTGGCAATTTATAAGTACTTATTTATTAGTTGATTCTTAATCTATACTTGCACAAATGGAAGCAGGATATATTCTTTTTTACCCAACAGCCCTAGGAGGATAAGTATGTATGTACAAGTATGTATGTTTGTATATCTATTTCTTTGCCACGTAGCCTAAACGGCTGGATGGTATGATTAGATGGGTCTTGACAGTCGAAGAAGTTAGATGATTTTTGAAAAAAAAAACAAACTGGCGTACGTCAAAAGGTAAGTGTGATCGTATTTTTTAGGGTTCCGTAGTTCTAACAATTTTGTCTGTCCGTCTGTCTGTTCGAGGCATAGCTAAGAGACTGGTTAGTACTAGAAAGCAGCAATTGGCTATCATTTAGTTATAATTTACTTCAATGCTTTATATTATACTAATCACGCCAATAAAATTTCACTTTACATTTATGGCAGGTACCATAAATTATGGTATACATGTTAAGTGAGTATAATTTTAATTTTTCTTGCCTATCCTATAGTGTGGGATATCGTTGGATAGATCTTTTAAAACCATTGCGGGGTTATGCGGAGTATTTTTCGATTTAGTGATTCTTTTGTGAAATAATAAACTTTAAAGTGATATTTTTTGTTTGAGTGAAGCGTCCCCCCCCCCTCCCCCGCCCCCCACGAAAAGCTAAACTGTTGGCTTGAAAAACTTTTTAACAAAAATTAAACCAACCAAAAAGAACTACTAGAAAGCAAAAAATAAATAAACCTTTTAAATATTGACTAGTGAGTATATTTACATCACTACATATTATAAAAAAAGTCCCCCGCCGCGTCTGTTCGCGATAAACTTAAAACTACTAAACGGATTTTCATACGGTTTTCACCAATAGACAGAGTGATTCATGAGAAAAGTTTAGGTGTATAATTTGTATCCGTGCAAAGCTGGGTTGGGTCGCTAGTAAACTATAAAATTTTATATAAACTAATTTTGAGTCGACGCCAAACAACAAAATGATTAATTGTAATTTTACGTGTAGGTACTTAGAAATGAATAAGGCTCTACGTAAGTAATTAATCATTTTATTATTTGGCGCCGACTCAATGACAAAAAAACCCGAATGAAAACACTCGGGCTTATGAACTGTGTTTGGGATGGTTTATGATATTCGGTTTAGCTAGGTTGTTTCTACAGCAGCCAACTTGAGCCCGCAATCGGTTAAAGAGATTTCAAGAGTGGCCACTGCAGTTCATGTTGATGGAGCATACCACCTATCGACATGAGCACTACCGGGCAAGGAAGGAACAGGGGTGGGTTTTAGTCAGTAAGAGTCTGACACGCCATCCCGCTCCACCCTGAGCGTGAGAAGTCATTGGATGATTTTCCACTCCCACAAAAAAAAAGAAAAAAAAAACCGGTCAAGTGCGAGTCGGACTCGCGCACGACGGGTTTCGTACATTATCTATAAAAACGGCAAAAAAATCATGTCTGTTGTATGGTAGCCCCTTTAAATATTTATTTTATTCTGTTTTTTCGTATTTGTTGTTATAAAGGCAACAGAAATACATCATCTGTGAAATTTTCAACTGTCTAACTATCACGGTTCATGAGATACAGCCTGGTGACAGACAGACAAACAGACAGACGGACGGACAGCGGAGTCTAAGTAATAGGGTCCCGTTTTACCCTTTGGGTACTGAACCCTAAATAACCACGGATGCGGGCAATTACCTTTGGAGAAGACCTTGCTGTCCATGTTTCAGCTCAAGCATTATCATAAGTTTTACACTTTTCTAGATTCTTTTGGGGCTACTTTCGACCAGCATTTATCGAATGATATCGATAGCTACGTTGTAGCTGACTTTGATTTTACTTTGGTGACCTTTTGAGTGAAATAAACAACCAGTAAATAATCTATAAAGATCTACAGTGTTCTACAGAGTGGTCTATAGTCTGCAGACTACAAGAAGCGGGAAAGCAGCCAGCTCGTAGGTTTTGTAGACGCTGCGTAATCGTTACGTCTACGTTCAGACTAGCAGTCTGGCTCAGGGCACAGACAATAACAATGGCACATCTAACTCAACTGTGTAGTTACCATTCGCAAGAGGTTACAGAACTTTATACCGAAAGTAGGACAATTTGTATCTAGTAAATATGGAATATACGTGACCAATAAAAATTCTTCTAGTGATACGAAAATATCCTACTAATATTATAAATGTGAAAGTTTGTGAGGATGTCTGGATGTATGGTTACTGTTTCACGCAAAAATTACTCAACGGTTTTTGATGAAACTTTACAGTAATATTTCTTATACATAGAATAACACGAGAGCAGTGGTGGCCCAGTGGGTGGCCGCGACTTACAAGTTGTAGGTCTTGAGTTCAAACCCAGACAGCCGCTTTACTTTGTGTAAATTATTTCATCACCACTGCTCTCAAAACGGTTAAGGAAAACATCGTGATGAAACCGGTATGTCCTAGAACCAAAAATTCGAAGACTTGTGACATCCACAAACCCGCATTGGGCCCGCGTGGTGGATTACGGCCCACACCCTCTCACAGAGAGGAGGCCTGTGCCCCAGCAGTGGGGACATTAAAAGGCTGATGATGATAGAATAACACATAGACTATAATTTATAATGGGTGAAGTACTAATACCACGCAGGCGAAGCCGCTGGCAGAAGCTAGTGAAAAATATGAATTTCACTTAATTCTCGTCAACGCGACGGTCCAAAAGCGTCCAGTGACATTTTTAATAAAACTGGGCTAGACTCGACTTTAATCCTCATAATATATCTGGATATACTTAAATCAAAAGAGAGGGCCAGACATGAGATGGTTATGACGATTAGCAGGACATATGAATTCCGACATAATGGTGGCGACTCATAGCAATATATTGGAGTAATGGAAATAATATGCTGAGCGGTGATATTTCGTGCGGCTGGTCATCGCGTGATATGCTCATATGATTCATGTCCCGTAATCGTCTAGGGTGCAATCGGTATCGATTTGTGTGACCAAATCGATGTCTCTTTCGTGAAAAATTATGTCGAGGTACAGTCATTGACTAAATTAAATCTGGAAAATGCGTACGAAGTCACCTCCTGGCATCAGGCAATGAACAAAAGACTTTCATGGTTGAATACGACGTTTTTGGTTTCGTTGTATGTTAATATTATTAAGTCTTATTTTTCTCTAATGTGCGTTTTGTTTCTGCAGAATAAACAAGTTTTCTTTATTTTCTTTCTAGGTCAAATAACTTTTGCATGCACGAATAGTGTAATACATTATCCTTGATGGTTGGTTTTTTCCGAATTATTTTACTCTATTTAGAATCCTATTCATTTTCGCATGCGTTATAAATTGCTGTGAATAGCTTGACGTCAACTAGGTGTTTACCAATTAGGTACATCATACGCTTTTAGACAGAGTACTAATTATGTTAGTGCTGATGTCCATGCATAAACTAAATTCCCGACAGGTGCTGTTTCCAATTTGACACAATTTATATATTTTAACAAACAATGTAGGTGAGTAGAACAAATTATATGTTTTATACATAGCTAATAGGTATTTGGACACAGTCCAAGTGACTAACGACTAATATTTGAATGAAATACCACAATTATCTGCGTAAAGTAGATTTAGGAGGAAAAATTGAAACAATTTCATGGTTCGGGAAATCGTGACCGTTGAGATTATTTCTTATTTGAAGTGAAATATATTTTATTCGCCATCTTGTCTGTGCCGGGATGAAATTTGGCAGCTGAGCAAGTACTCGCTAAAATTGAATTATATATTTACGTGTGAATAATATTTTTGTGGAAGCCGGAATTTCACATTCACCATTTTAGATTATTGCAAAAAGTGAACTTTTGTTAAATAATGTTCTAGCGGGTGTTGAGATTTTTATGGAGTCAGGATGTAAATATGATAGAATTCATATTTTCTAAGATATTGAACAGCAAGTAAAGTAAACAACAAGTAAAGTTTCTACATATCGGTAATAATAAGTCAATCGCTGAAAGACTAGCTAAGTAGGTATTAAAGTGATTTCACGCTTCACTGAACTTTGCTACTTCGAATATTGTTATTAGCAAAATGGAGAGGAGTTGTTTTTTATCGATATCGCTTACCCCCCGTTTTCACCAAGAAACAAGTTAAAAATACTAGTTTGATACAAAACACTTACTACTTTTCCAAACATAAATAAATAATTATTTGTTTTATACATGTATTGAGACTGTCTCAAACATTCTTTTGTTCACACTGTGTAGCCAACAAGTATATACACAAGTATAAAACACATTAGCGTTTACACTGAAGTCTGTGACATGATAAAACTTGTCTCATTCATTGATAGCGTTCTCACCTACAAAATACAGTCATCGTTTAGACAAGTATTGTTTATTTTATTGCATTTCTATATAATACTAGTTACAAACAAGTTTTAAACTTTATCCATGCTTGTTGGATAAAGTTTTCAACATACCGGACGGACCGCGTTTTTTACTAGCTTTTATTTCCTTAAATAAATCAAAAGAAGAAGAAGAAAAAGAATGGAGTGGTCAAAGAAACAAACTTTCTCTCGTTTTTTTTAATTTCTTCTTTTTTTTCTCCTTTTCTCTTTCATTTTTTTATTTTTCTTTTCTTTTTTTTTTGATCGCGACCAGTACTTTCGTTTTTGCCTTGAATTTGCTTCAGTTTGCATGTACAAGTATACTGCACACATGAAGTAAAATTCTTCAGCATCTTCTATTTCCATTGTCACAACAATTTTTTTTTATTAGTTAGAAATATGAAACTGTAGCGACATCTATGACACTAGTTACGAACTAGAACAGCAAATGCCTACATCGCGCGAACAGAGTTCTCCGCGCGATTTGAACATATACAACAGCCCGAAATCAACTATCGGCCAGTTCCCCGGACCAGACACAACACCCGTCTGGTCGGAGGATCCTCCCTTTTCAATGGAGGTTGTGGGACATTACGCTCTGTTCCGCATACCCTCCATAATGATGATCCTCGACTATGAACGTGAGCGCAGCCTTCGTCATGACGTCATCACCTCGTCAGCGCAGCCTTCGTGCAGCTACTCCAGCGTGACGTCATCATCATCACTTCCTCCAAGCTCTTCAGCAACGAGTCATACAGCCAGCCAGTACAACGACAACGACGACAATGATAACGCCGACAACGATAACGCCGACAACGATAACACCGACAACGATAACGTCAACGAAAAAACAACGACAAACGACGACGACGCACCGCTCCGACTCGCTGGAGCCCGCAGCAGTGCTCCGACTCACTGGAGTCTGCAACGTCATCCCGACTCGCTGGGATATCATCACCGCAGACAGTTCCGACTCACCGTGAACTATGCGCCTCTTCCGGTTCCGACTCACTGGAACCAAACTTCCACTGGCCCGGCAAGCATCACGTATGAACGACTCATCGAGAACAATCGATCTTCGATCTCCGGAGGGGAGTGATGTAGCGACATCTATGACGCTACATACGAACTAGAACAGCAAATTCCTACATCGCGCAAGCAGGGTTCTTCGCGCGATTTGAACATATACAACAGCCCGAAATCAACTATCGGGCAGTTGCCCGGACCAGACACAACACCCGTCTGGTCGGAGGATCCTCCCTTTTTAACGAAGGTTTGCGGGACTTTACACCCTGTTCTGCATACCTCCACAAAACTACGGACTGAATTTTGTCTCGAATTCTTCAAGTCCAAAGAGATCCTGAGACTATTTCAGTCTCAACGCTACACAGCAGTTTTTTTTCTTAAATTCTACTGATAATATGGTAAAGGTACCATTGTTATCAGACACGCTCTGTGGCTTAACGTACCTACATACGTCATCATCATCATTTCAGCCTAAAGACGTCCACTGCTGTACATAGACCTCCCTCAAATGTTGCCACATAGACCGATCCTGTGCGTCTCACATCCGGGAGATTCTCACGACCTTCACCAGGTCATGCCTTGTGGGAGGCTTTCAAACGTTGCGTCTTCCAGTATGCGGTCACCTCATGTATATTAAAAAATTAAGGATAGTCGTACCTCCCTGCTATGATCTTCAGGATGGAGTTAGAGCTGTACCGCACTGTGCAGAGCAAAGAGCCAGATTTCTGTCTAACGATGGCGTGGATGCCATCGGTGTGTCCATGTGCAAACATACCTGAGGCACAGCCACAACGTGATAGCCCCGCCAACATCCTGAAGTCGTTATTAATAAAATACCATGGCATGACAAGGACTGAAGGTGACAATACTATGCATCTATCTCTCTAAAGTCTCGGATAAAAGCTTTGAAAACATGACTATCTAAATTACACTCGTAACTACCTCAGTTTGTTCACTCCTGAACTTCAGCGAAAACTCTCAAGAGTAGCAAGCCAGTTGATTTCTATTAAACTATTTAGTGTAATTTTAACTTTGATCTCCGTTCGCGGGCTGGGAACAGGGCCGGATCATTGTCAGTTAGGTAAACTTTGAAAATGGAATACGTAGAAATTTTGCAGCCGGTTTCGTTGAAAAATTGTTCGACAAAGAAACGGGCTGGTAGGTCTCCTATACGAAAAGAATTTCATCTCTAACTGCATGTGTCAAATAATTGAGAAGGTACGTTTTTTCTTGCGTTTTAAGTGCTTATAACGAATGTTCTTTGGTTCAATTTACCATGTTTAAACCAAAAGTACACCGGAACAAATATTTATATGGCCCACAGACAGTTATTCCGGTTCTGTCTTGTGTATGTGAGTTTACATGTTTGTGAACCAGACATCTGTCGTAGCTAGATTATTGAATAAACTATTATAGACTATCGTTATAAAAATTGAAATTGTATTGCATTCTTCACATCAATTATTCTTTTCTAGCAAGAGAAATGTTTACCGCCGCGTAATGATGCTTCGCGTAAACAAGTTCAAGAATGTGTCAAAATGCCATAATAGCGGTGAACAACGAAACTGTTTTACGATGTGATCATACACTGTTTGGACATATTGTTAAACATTGATCACTCAATGATATGGCGGACCACTTTACGAAATTGCCAATTCAACGACTTAGCTACGATATACTAACCTAATTTCCGTTTAGATTACTTAAATATATATCTCAGCGAAACTAAAGAGATTATGAAAATTCCTGCGACCGTTTTATCCATTCTTTGGATATTAATATTTTATGACATTTCAGTTATCACATTCAGCCTTCCAGTTTAATGTAGGTATACCTAACAGTTTTATAGGCTTATATTAAAATTCTAGAAACGTTTTTGGTTTCATTTCAAACTGAAAGCATGTTAAGGCAAAAATACCAAAAACGGCCATTTCTGACACTTTTGCCTACTACTTTGGATACGAAACATTCTGAGACCTGTTTTAGCAACGTAAAAATACTTTATCCTCTTTGTAACAAACGTGACGTTGGATTCTTTAATATTTATATTCTATGCTATGCTACGATTTTTTATTCAATGAGGGCGCCACTTGGCCGGTAGTAGACTCTTAAGCTGACATTATTCCTTTTGACGGGGTCTGCTTGGGCCGATGACGGCCAGGGTTCGGGTGTGTGTGACTCTTTGACGGAGACGGTGGGTTTTAGTCAGTAAGAGTCTGACACGCCCTCCGAGTGGGGAAGTTATTTGATTTATCACCCCAAAAAAAGCCGAAAAACAGAGTTTTGCTTGCTGTCTAAAATGCTGACATTTAGGTTAGACTGGAAGCCGACCCCAGCATAGTTGAAGAAAGGCTAGGCAGGTGATGACGATTTATTTATTTATTCTTTAATGTTGGAATTAGTGAATTTAACGGCAAATGTAGGATTATTGGTATCTCGACGTATTCCCGGATGGTGGTAAATAAAAAATAAAATATTCAAAAAACCCGACTGTAAAAACAACTAAAAAGTTCCAAACAAGTCACTTTTCAAGTAGTCTGATGCAGTTGGTGGCAGTTATTTTAGTTCAGTTATTTATTTCATGCTACCGTTAGTGTAGTGTTAATGTTAGTGCGTCAGTTATATTTTTGGAATCGCCTTCTCAAACTGTTTATTTTGATACCCCACTTAATTGGCAGGCCTGTTGGTCTAGTGGTTAGTGACCCTGACTGCTATGCCGGAGGTCGTGGGTTCGATTCCCACCCAGGACAAATGTTTGTGTAATGAGCACGATCATTTGTTCTGTGTCTGGGTGTAATTTATCTATAATATTTATGTATTTAGAAATATATAAGTATGTTTATCAGTTGTCTAGTACCCATAACACAAGCTCTGCTTAGCTTGGGACTAGATGGCGTTGTGTGATAGTTGTGGAATATTATTATTATTTATTATTATTAATTTAGTTCGTCGACTTTAATTTTTTTTATTTTTTACAAATATGACATCTGGTGGTCGCCATTATTGTATTTTGATTACTATCATGTCTTTAGTAGCTCTCGCAAGATTAAGGCGAATCGATTGACGTAAGAATTATCAAAATCAGCCCACGCGTTTGGTCTCTAAAGTGCCACAAAGGAACAAACATACATAGGCTGATAAACCCATTACCCGCCCTTGCACACCGCAATCGGGAAATCATCTAATGACATCTCCCGCTCTGGGTGGAGCGGGAGGGCGTGTCAGACTCTTACTGACTAAAACACCTCTGTTCCTTCCCTGCCTGAGTGCCCAGGGGAGCGGTCACTCAGTTACGAATTTATCCGCTACCCCTAGGGTCATGTCCTGCTGGGAATACGTTGAATTACCAATAACCCTGTATAACTTTAACTCAATTATGGAAGCGAACTAAATACGGCCCTGATCTAGCTATTTTATGAGATAGTGCAAAGTTAGTCCAAGTGAAATGACTTTAGTTGGCTATTTGTCGCCACGCTGAACAAAATGGTGGATTTTCGGTAAATTAAAGTTTATTATGATTGGTTTTTTCTGAAGATGTTGAGTTTATCTTGTTATAAAGAACTTGAACTAGTTGGTTATTTGGCATCTACATAGTATATGAGATAGAAAAGAAAACCTAATACAAGAAACTGTCGAGACATTGTGTTTCTGTGTCATACATTTTTATTCTTTTTTTGTCCTTGGTCCAACAAATGTCACACAACTAGAAAGAAACCATCCCCATATCTTCTCAGACTCTCTTTTCTAGTGCTACCTCAAACCAGCATTCGTGGTGCGGGTCCAGGTCATCTTGCCACCGCTTTTTGGTCCGGCATCGGCGACTTCCTATGGCACCCATTGCGTGGAGACTTTTGCCCACGTTTTTCATTTACCTGAGTCATTTATGTTTGTGGTAGTAGGTAATGCAGTAGGTACATAAATATATTAAGGTCGAATTGAGAACCTCCTCCTTTTTTTTTCGTCGGTTAAAAAAGAACCGGCCAAGAATGAGTCAAACTTGTGCGCAAAGGTTTCCAAACGATTCTATTCATGATTGATTAATGTCTTTTTTTTCAAAATCTAATGTATGAACTTCGCTATAGTTTCTCTGTATAGTTCAACTAAAGGTAAAAGAAAGGAAAGGGGACCGGTTATTTTTGACACATTTTGTGCAATTTCTTAGAAAATGTAAGATATCTTACATTTAACATAAACTTAATATTGAACAAATATTATGCTATCAAATTAACATTGCAATAGTGAAAAAAAAACAGTTTCTAAGTTTAGTAACTTAGAAGAAAAATGTCTTTGGCAGACAGACTGACGGACACGTAAGTGATTTTATAAGTGTTCCGCTTGTCCTTAGAATATTTGGAAACCTATAAAAAACAAAAATGTAATACATAATAATAAGATATCTTCCAACAACAACGAATTTATCGAATCAAATCGAATCCGGCGACTTGGTTATTATAGCAAGTAATTGGGTGGGTTGTATTTTCCTTTTCGGCACACTTCGATACTGTCAGCTCAAAATGTTATTGTATGCGACTATGACGAGTATTCGAGATATCTCGAATAACAGTACTTTTGTGAAGCGGAGTGGAATAATTACCTATTGTGTTATCCCGCTGACATTACGAGAAAAACCAACAATATTGGTAAGCGAAACAGATTTTTTATTATTATAACTTTATCTGAATTTTTCTTTATAGTCATCAAATAACTTCTCCCGCTCTGAGTGAAGCAGGAGGGCGCGTGAGATTCTTACTGACTAAAACCCACCCTTGTTCCTTCAGTTGCCGGTGCCAAGGGCCGCGGTAACTCTATTTCGAATCTATCCGCGGCCCATTAGATGTGCATTTAACATTCACTTTTAAAATAAGACACTTAATTTTTTCAGTTCACGGTTCAGACAGTTTCAATGTTACAAAGTTTCGGGAAGAAAAATAAAAACAATGAATTATACAATTAAGTTTTTTAGCTTATCCTTTATTGAGGCTACAGAACCAGAAAAACGTCAATCTCGTCACGAATGGAGTTAGCAAGAAAAAGGATGCGGCACATGGGTGAAAAATTACATTATTGGTTCGACTGTGAGGCAGGACGAAAGTTCTTCGGTTAATTAAGGCCGTACTGCTGGCCAAGTGGCGCCTTCATTGAATAAAAAATCGCAGCGTAGCATAGAAAATAAATATTAAAGAATCCAACGGCACGTTTGTTACAAATAAGATAAAGTATTTTTACGTTGATAAAACAGGTCTCAGAATGTTTCGTATCCAAAGTAGTAGGCAAAAGTACCAAAAACGGCCGTTTCAGACACTTTTGCCTACTACTTTGATGAGAATGAGGGCGCCACTTGGGCGGTAGTAGACCCTTAAGCTACTACTACGAGGGATACTGATATGTACTTTTTCTAAAAGCTAGGGAACATCAATTAGGCCGTTCATTAACTTAAACACAAACATTAAATCTTAAGAATTTGTGCGTGCACTTAAAAAAAAAACACACACACAGACTCAACCTAGACTTGTACTAGTTTAGACTAAGACATTTGTGATCGACGCCTGACTAAAATTTAGTCGTAATGACTCATAGAACTTAAACTGCTATCTAATAAAACACAAAGATCCCCTACTGTAGGTATCTACCTACCTCTTGGAGCGGGTTGTTATTTGCAATAAAAAGTTTGAGATGTTCTTCTTTTCCTGCTTTAAGTCTTTTTTTTATTTTATTTAGACATTTTTTCTACACACTAAATTGTATACGTTATTTAAATCTTGCTGTAGCTGAATAACGTCAGATTCGTTGTATACAACGTTGATGTGACAGAGGGGCATTAAATTAAACTACGTATACTATACGTGTTTAGTATTAATTCGATACGGTATAAAAATAAAAATAATAATAAACGAGGTTTTTTTTTTTTTCAAACAAACTAAATAGCTTACAATTCAGAGTAAAACGCAACCACCCTTTATAAATAAAATTAACTGACCTTAGATACCTAGGTAACAAAGCGGCAACATCGCACTTCATCGACTTGCGTGAGAACGGCAACAACGCGTCGTATCGTAGGTTATACTCAGATTTATCGTTTTAAGGTGCATGGCCTGTGCGTATAGACATAATCAGCTGTTAGGAAAGATACATCGTGTTCAAACGAGGCCAAAACTTAAAAAATCGTTTGTGACTAAACTACTGCTCCGATTTAATTGATTTTTGGTACAGAGCTTGAAAATAGTACCTAGTATAGGCAGTTTAAAGGAAAGCCCCTCTGTCGTATCAACTTTGTATAGTTTCGGATCATCGACAAAAAGTTTATATTCTGAGCCAATTTTGCTGCCCAATTATAAAAATAAAACTTTTTTACAAAAAATAGAACTTTTGTTTTTTACTTTTTAGTTATAGTACTTACCCCAGAAATAATAGTAAATAATAAAGTTATGCCTAAAAATAACTCAATAACATGGAATTTGAACATAATCGGAGACAACCAAAATGTCATCTGTACCTGTATATACATATTTTTTGTTTATGTTGGTTTTTTCAACAAGACTAAATCAATTTCGATAAAATTTATATGGGACCACCTCTGAAGTATGACCTATCGAACAAAAAGAATCATCAAAATCTATTCACAAGTGGCGGAGAAATCGCATAACAAAGACACACAAAAAAAATGTGTGTGTGTACTTATGTACGCACGTAAGAAGTTATACTTCTTTGGCGTAACAAGATAAAAAACCAAACTGTCACAAAGTTTACAAAAGGAAAACAATCATCCTTCAGGAACCACAGACTATAGCTAACTTCAGGGTGTCGGTTCTAGCTAACTTTAGGGTGTCGGTTTTTTGTGACGGTGTGCGCGCGCATCGTAAAACTTTACTCTCATCATTTTTCCCTAATGCGCTAAAAGAAGTATAACTTCAAAAACATACAGATGAATTGAGAACCTCCTCCTTTTGGAAGTCTGTTAAAAATGTGGATGTAGATATAATTTAATATAATAAATTGTGGTGGCGTTTGGCCGCCGCTTTTTTTGCACTAGTGAGAAATTCACTACTTTGCAAGCCTTAAAGCGGTAGGCGAAAAAATAATAACCTATCATACAAACTCTTTTTCGGGACTTTGTTCCTGTGCCTTGTCCCGCAGAAGTCGTTTTTTTTGGGAACAAAAAGTAGGCAAACTCAGAAATAGTGCAGTTTTTATGGATGAAGAATGTAAGTATCTAATCAGAACAGTACCTACTTTCAGAGAATAAGTATCTTTTTACGAACAAATAAATATACATAAAATGTTACCTCCGTGTTATAATTACACATATCATAATACGCTTAAATTCAAAATACTTTTAAGTTATGATATTATATTAACTTGTGATAAGTACGTTCTGCAGGTATCTAACCTACTCATTAAGCAATTTAGTCCAATATGTATGAGGGTCCTGTTCGACCTATCATATAAATATCAAAATTATAACAATAAAATGTTTCATTACACACACACACACACTACAGAAACTCTCGTGATGGCAGCCACGCAATAAATTTTAATGGTCCAATGCGTTGTCAGTTAAATGGATTAAACTGTTTCACAATAAATTAATGCCTGCCAGTGTTATGAAATGAGGTAAATAAATTAAATTTGATTGTAATATTGGGAATTGAACACCTGGCGAATAACAGATCTGGTTCTGTTAGAGAACAGCATAATTTAAAAAATATATACCATATGATTTGTAACTAATATCAAGTTTTTAATTCAAATCAATTCTCTTTTCATGTATAGAAGCAAGAGTCATTCTAAGCATTACAGGTAGGTTTTTGGATCTTTTTCCATGGAGAACTTTGAATTTAGACAGAATCCGCTAAACAGTATTTTCAGTAAGAAATCAAAAATCAAAATCAAAATCAAAAGTCATTTATTCAAACTAGGCTGAGAACCAGCACTTTTTGAACGTCAAAGTTCTACATAAAGACAGTCCCCCAAAAAACGCCCGCCCGTCACCACTTCCTAGTGTTTTAGCTGTGAAGAAGAAGTGGCCAACAAACTCCCCAGCAACACATCTGTCAGTTTTAAGAACTTGAATCTATATAATTCTAAGCAACAATCTTAACATTATGTAAAACAGAAAAATAAATATATGCCGTCTAAAATATAATCATAAAATTAAATAAAATAATCCGCCACTTGCCAGCTAGCACACTCAATCATGCCATTAAAAACCAACTCAAGCATAAACACTAAACCAAATTAATAGGGTATAAGGGTAAAGGTATAATATAAGCATAGGGTTAGGAAGTTTTATTAATAAGGCTGTTTGTACTTATTTAAGCTATTACGCCCGATTTTCGACATATGAATTTGAAATTGGGTAGTTGTTGTGAACCCTACGTTACCCTAAAAATCTGACAAACTTTGGCATTAAAGTAAGGTTTGAACACTCAATGCAGAAACCGGCTCTAGTACGTATTATGCTACATTGCTTATAGGAAAAGTATCTATCGGTCCGATTTATTTGGAATATTCATTTTATTGTAAAAAATGTCAATTTTATATGTTTTACTAAAGAGTTTTATTAATATAAAAACTGTTACTGCCGCTTTCTGTTCAGAATAATACCAAAACAAACTTTTCTTACATTGTATCTTGCGGACCGCACCTATTAGAATTTTCCTCCACACATTCTTCACATCATTTTGCATTTTCCTTCATGCAGTACCCGTGTTATGTATGCAGTATTAACTTCATAAGAATTCTAATAACTCAAATAAGCAAAAGGTTTTTCGTTTAAGTCAGATAACTCCGTGTAGATAACAAAATAATAATGGATTCCAATTTCAAAAGGTTCTTCGGTTATTCGAGTTTAATGTTGGCCAGAGTCCAGAAAAAAAAACGAAAAAAAACATTGTCAAATTACAATTCTAATTGTCTTGGTTCGAAATTCAAAGGCGTCCGAAAAGGAGTGTCATTTGTGCGCGCGAAAATCGCCGGTAATGGCTGCCCTCGCTTTTAAAGCGCAGAAATATCTTTGGATTTTATTGTGCTTTATCAAGAATTTAGTATTCTTTTTGAATATTTGATGTCAGTCTATAAGGAAGTATTTTTACGAGGTAATAAGTTGACGATTAAGTAGGTGATTAAATTCGTCGTCGGTCTTGACTGTTTTCTTATTGAAGGATCGTGTTTTTATGCCAAAATGTCGCCAAGTCTTTCTTTCAACAACAAAAAATTCACTAGCAAAAAAAATCTTTTTTTATATCAAGAAATACACTGTCTGTTTGTTACGCGTTTACGTCTAAACAGCTGAACCAAAATTACGATACATTTTTGTGTTAAAATAGACTGGACCTTGGAGAAGGACATAGCTTACTTTTTATGCCAGGAAAACTAAATGCGAAGCTGTTGGTTTGCAGAACCTTGTTCTTCATAAATCTTGGGACTTCACCACAAACAATTTTGTTTCTCGCGTCGCTAACATCATTATTCAGTGGTATATACAAACAGGCTCTTGTCTTAATAGAGAGGCACTCAAAGTTGCCCCACATATTAATGTGTATATTGTAAGTGCACTATATTTAACTAGCAAGTAAATGAATTAGCAGCGCGGTCGCGGCGCACCTCTAATCTTGTTAAAACAATACACTTTCTTGATGGCGGTAACTTGTAGTGGTAGACTAGAAACAAGTAAAGTAAGGTTTCTTAAGTACAACACAAGCAGTGTTTATAAAGATGACATGTGAAACCCAATGGAACGAAACCCATCTATCTAGCTTATTTTGCTCCAATGCAAGGCAAAAGCCTCCTTTTCTTTGTTCCACACAATTCTGTCTTCTGCTTGCACTAGCAGCCAGTCCTTTTGCTTCGCCTTGATAAGCTGCTTTGTCGTCTGTTGATTAGTGAAACCATTTGGTGGTTCTTTTCACCCTTTTCTCACCAAACATGCAGCAGACTTGTCCGGCCCGATCCTACTTAAGCTTAGAGGCTTTTGGGGCTCATTATTAAGCTTCTGACATGCAGCGTTGTGTTCCTTACACGGTCCAAGAGGTGAAACCTCAGAACATTGCTCTCCATGTCTCGCTGGCAAACGACAAGATGGTCCCTCTGCTGAAGTGTCAAAGACCAGGTTTGTGTGTGGGAAGAATGCACATGTCTATATTTCTCCATTTGAGAAACAGTGGGAGATCTCCTAAAAGAGATGGGTAACTTTATGAGAAATTGTTCGATGTTGCCGTCCGTGAGAAACACCGAAAGAATGATGACTATATTAAGGATAATAATTCACTTTGATCGGGTACCTTTGTTAAAATGCATCTCTCATCTCATCTTCATCTTAAAAAAGCCGCGTATTTTCTATTTCCTTAGGAAAGGAAAGTTCTATGGTAAGTAGTAAAAAGTATGCGTGTCATTGGGCCTAAAAGATACTTGCTGTTCCAAGTTATTTCAAGTTTGTCTGTTGGAAACTCACATTGCGCAAGTTTTCACAGGAATGTGACAGCTGCCACCAGCAAAGTTATGGGAGGGAGTCGTTATTTTTGGAGACTATGCAACTTGACAATAACCTGTGAGTAGGTACGGTTTGAACCAACTTTGTTTTGTTTTTGGTGAAAATTATCTTCGGAAAGTCGAGGAGAAGTGCTCGTAAGTAACTAGTAATTACGAGTAGTTAACACACTGAACAAGAGCTTAAATAACAGCTGTAAATTGATATAAGCTGCAACAACCTAGTTACAGTACAGTGAAGATTGAAGCTGAAGAGAACCTAATATTAGGTATATAGGGAAGCAGAAAAAAATGGTTTGGGCTGGGTTTGAGCAGTGTTGTACGTGGTTTTATAGCTAATTGTTTTATAGGATTTCGTTTCACTTAATTTTTTTCTCAGAATAGCTAATATTTTTATAGAATTACGTTTCACATAATTTTTTTCTCAGAATATTATCATTTCATAGAATAATCAATACGCATTACTTACTTTGAAGAAATTTACTCTAATTTATCGAATTACAGTTTCTAAACGTTTAAATTCATACCTTTGATAAAATGCATACCTACCCTCCTATAAAATTACAACACCGGGTTCACAAAAATAATACGGGTAAATTCTTGTCAAGCATGAATAACTTTCTTGTTATTCCCACTATAGTGACTTCATAATATATGCACGTACTGTGTTTATTATGATTTTTTTGTTCAAAAGGGTGAAACAGAAGTTAATATTTACACCATGCATGCAGCATGTAGCGTGTAAGTAAACATGCAGCATACAAGAGAGCATGCAACATGCAGCGTGCAGCCAAGCATGCAGCATGCAAGCAAGCATACAGCATGTAAGCGAGCATGCAGCAGACATGGTTTCTGTCACGACTCCGACAGCTGCGGGGCTCTGGCGGTACCACGTGCCTACGCGGGCTTAAATTACACTCTAGGGCAGACTACGTGGAGTCGGTTTTGCAGAGATTCGTTTTAGTCAATAACTTTTGTAGCACAATATAATTATTGACTTTTTAGAGAGATAGAAAGAAAATACATTTATTGCACACAACAAAAACGAAATTAAAAACTGGATTTGAGAACAAAACAAAAGAATAATTAAATAGGTACATAAAATTAAAAATATAAAAGTAACAAAGAATAAAAAATAAATGTACACCCCACGGCTGCGCCAAATAGATCGTAGGTTTTAAGACAATTTTTACATTTTTCATTTTTGTTGAAATAAAATACCATGGAAAAATACACCGAACAAACAATATTCGTTAAAAAATAAATGTACTGCTAGATGAGTTTGATAGAATAAAAAATATGATTATAAAATTCATTGAATGGTGCATCTGTAAAATATGTTCCATTCAAGTAAATAGTAGTTGAAACAATAATATACGAAATAAAAATACAAGGACCAAATATTATATGAAACATTTTCTGTGAAACGAAATTCTATGAAATTTCTGTCTGCCAAACAAAGCCTTTGAGCAGGTTTGCAGAATTTGACCGTTTTTGTTTGTTTTGTTTAGTACGGGGTGGATCTGATTTAGGCGAGCTAATATTAACTCATAAATGTAATTCACTAGTTCATGTCTGTATCTGTATTAATCTGAAGATCCTTTTATTTTCTTGAAGTCCTGTGACGTGCCTTAGACCTTATCTTCTTTTTGCACTAAAACCGCAGAATTTTTTTATTGAACTTTCATTGTCTTACACCTGGGCAAAGGTCGCCCCATAGCTTTCCACTCATCCCAATATTTTGCCTTCTCTGGCCAATCTCCCGTCAACGCTTCAAAAAACCTCAGATTACCAAAACACAATTCAACAACTTCGAAACTAGTTTACACTGAGTACAGTTCAGCTTCAGCTGTTTGGTACACAAAGCCAGTGGAAAACCTATTGTGATAGCTCTTGACGGCGAAACTTTTGTGGGCCAAGTAAAGTTGAATAGGAACTCCATGTCATAACCACCTGCCTCTGACTGCAGTTTTAAAGGAAGGAAATTGTGTATCAATGAGTTTTATTATGAGTCGGACAATACTGCATTGTTATTACGAAGGTTGAAAAGATACTACCGGTTAATAGGAGGTGAATAGAAGTGAAACAATATAAACTTTGAAGGGGATTTTCACATAAATATTGGTTTATATAAAGCATTCATTTTTAATGCTGGAAACTATTTTTAAATAACGTGAAGATTTCTTTCAAAGTTTTGTTTCTATTAATCCCGTTTTACTCTACGTTTGCTGTAAGTAGCCTAAATTCGCGTGAGACGGGAGTCCGTGAGATAAAACCAAATCATTATTTAATCATTAATGTTAAGACACTTATATAGCTATCCAGACCTGTCGCCGAAAATGATCGCATAGTTAATGTGTATTTTTTTCTTTGTTGATTGTTATCCATGTGCTAGCTGTTTGCTGGTGGTTGAATGAATTGTCAAATAGCTAATCTCACTATCTAAGCATAAGCACGTTAGGCCTACTTGCACCAACTAGGTTTAACTCCGAGTAAGTTGCTAACACGGGGCCATTATACATAGATTGAACTGACTTAACTTTTGTCTGTCTGAAAACATTACTACAAGGTACTATAAATACTATTAATTCTATGTTTATTGCAATTTTTATAGAGCCCAATTACGCTCCAAAATGAGTTGTGAAAAAAAAGAGGTGTTACAATTTCGGTGTATAATAAAGAATAGATAGTAAAGTATAAGTATTGGGAGGAGCTCGTGGCTAAAGTAATAACAGCCGCACGGGTCGATCCATCAGGTTAAGCTACGCTTGCCGGGGTTGGTCCATGGATGGGTGACCACCTTTACATACCGAGACTCCTTCGTGCCTCGGAAAACACGTTAGTCATTGGATGATTTACAAAAAAAAAAGCTGTTGTACCTGGCTGTCAATCGTAGAACTTTGACAGTCGTTACAGGTCGTCAGAAGCCCGAAATTCTGACAACCAGTCTTACCAAGGGGTATCGTATTACCCCTTATTAATTTATTAACTGGGTTGTGGAGGTCAGATAGGCAGTCAGTTTTACTTTGAAACCAACATTGAAATTGCGAAAAAAGAATCAGCTTCCCTATGAATTTATGTTAAGATATAGTGATTGTGGAAAAAACAAAAATGTATGGGATTGACATACGCTACCAGGAGCTCGTGGCTAAAGTAATAACAGCCGCACGGGTCGATCCATGGATGGGTGACCATCTTTACATATCGAGACTCCTCCGTGCCTCGGAAAGCACGTTAAGCCGTTGATCCCAGCTGCCAATCGTGGATCTTGGACAGTCGTTACGGGTCGTCAGAAGCCCGAAAGTCTGACAACCAGTCTTACCAAGGGGTATCGTATTACCCAGTAACTGGGTTGTGGAGGTCAGATAGGCAGTCGCTCCATGTAAAATACTGGTATTCAGATGCATCCGGTTAGACTGGAAGCCGACCCCAAGATAGTTGGGAAAAGGCTAGGCAGAAGAAGAATAAAGTATAGGTTCACCTATATTATCTATTTCATTTTTATTTATTAATTATTCTATGTATGTCGATCCGATCCCTTCTTATCCCGCAAATGTCAATTCTAAAGCCGCAAGCCAATACCACAATGCGTCGTAGTTACGAAGACAATGCAGCACAAAGAACAGCTCGGACACAGGGATCCGTCGCCGCAGGCATCAGGTTTCAGAGCACAAAGCTGTCACGGGTCGCTGCGATTGCGTTAGGGAGCTTTTCCATCAGAGATGTACGAGGTAGATAGGCGATGTGCGAGGAAAAAATCCACCAGTGAGTTTGTTCATTTTTCTAGCTTGGCTTAGCGTGCCTAGGGGAAAAGAGTTAACGGATAAGGTATATGTTCATACAAAAAATAACGACGACTTCCAAAAATCGGTAAAATAACTTTAATTTCTGGAAGTCGGTGACAGCATTTTGTTTCTTCGTTACACCGACTACCGAAATTAAAGTTGTTTTACAATTTTAAGTGTAGGTAGGTAAGTATTTTGTTTTTTGGAAGTCGGTTGTATTTTTGTAAAAGAGTTTCTTATTTTTCACTTTTTAGTTGTTGTAAGTACCCCAGAACTAAAACTAAATATGCTCGAAGTGATAGCCCCAATAACATTGAATTGAAACATAATTTGAGGAAAACAATACGTCATCTGTTGACACATATTTTTTGTTTTTTCAAAAAGCACTGAATATATTTAGATAAAATTTATGTGGGACCACCTCAGGAGTAATTCGAATAAAAAAATATTTTGAAAATCGATCCACAATTGACAGAGAAATCGGTGGTCAACTGGACATACATAAAACATACATACAGTCGAGCATAGAACCTCCTCCTTTTTTCGAAGTCGGTTAAAAAGTGAGAGATGTGTGCAAGGTTTGCGAGCAAGGAATGTGTGCGAGATATGAAAAAAAAAATTAAAAGTCTCATTCAAACCAGGCTGATGCCAGCACTTTTTGAAGTCTATGTTCTACGTCCGATCATCACCATTACCTAGTGTTTTAGATAGGAAGAGATGAAAGCGCAAGCGGCGGGCTGCGTGCTCGCAGTGGCCGCGCACACGTGAAAAGAGTCGGCTAAACATCCTCGCACCATTCAGCTACACACCGTTTTACAGCTTCCTACGCATCTTCTCACCGCGCAATCTCCTCGTACAGCTTTGGTATAAACAATCGCACATATTCACAGCAGTGCTACAAATCCTTGCATCGCCTAGCTGCCTCGCATATCTGTGGTTGCAAAGCACCCTGCGGCCCTCATTGTGTCGGGTTGATGTACACAGTTGTCTCAGTGCAACGGACCGCACGTATTTGAGTACATAAAGTACAAGACTCAGAATAATTCATGTGAGACGACAGTTACGAGAGCGTATTGTTTTTCAAGAAGTCTCGTGGGGTATAAACGTCTTGTTTAATGTCTTGGGTACACGTTATATTTAAGAAATCGTAACTTCGGAGACAACAGAACAGAATCAGAAGTAATCACATTTACTTAAACAATTTGCACCCCAAAAGTGACCCCCCGTATGCCATATTTGATTTATTTACGTTACTTGTCCGTGTTTGGGTCACAGATATGACTGTGTGTTCCTATCTGCTTCCTGACGAAAAGAGTTTTTTTTTTTTTAAATACAGAGTATTTAGAGAGAAATCTAGAAAAAGTTTAAAAGCTTTTTTTAAACTTGTTATGTTAAAAATATGATTCATTCGAATCCCTTTGCGTGCGAGTACAACTCGCACTCGGCCGGTTTTAGAAGATAGACCTGCTGGTGGAATAATATTGCACTTCACGATCACTTCACCTAAGTTTTCACGAAGAATTTGTTACACAATAGATCGGAAGTACCTACTATATATTGTTAATTAAAACAGTAACACAAATTATATTAATGAACATAGAAATTGAAGTAAGTATGGTACACAAAAGAAAAAAGTAATAATAAAAAATTCTGATACATACAATAGAGGACAGCCTAGCATACTTTCTCACATATATAACCCCATCTCAAGAATGCTCAGCATGCGAATATGAATGCCCCACGATATTGCAGCGCCGACAGGTGCGCGTTCGCTTAACATACGATGAATACTGATTATAAACTTACGTCTTCAGGCAAAAATGTGAACGAATAGCATAATGGCTTGATAAAAAGAAGTTCAGCTGTATCTCAATCTGAATTTATGAATACAACAGCTGTTTCCTGCAGCTTCGCTTCCGAGGTTTAGCCCACAGATCTTTCTAATACATAGACTATATTTCTTTACAGACTGTAACGGAAATGTGTCGTCATATATATTTTTAGATTCTGTTTCTGCACATATAAATGAACAACTTTCTCCAAGGAAGTCATAGTAAATGCCCAAGAAAAACAAACATTCCTCACAACGTTATCATCAGCTGGTCAAAATTAGTAAGGGAGGTCCAATTTTTAACCTTATTAATTTTTTTTATATTTGTTATAACGGTAACAGAAATTCATACTCTGAGAAAATTTCGACTGTCTATCTGTTACGGTTCATGAGACATAGCCCGCTAACAATAAGACCGACGGACAATAGAACCATAGTAATGGGGTTACGTTGGTTAGGTACCCTTCCAGTACGGTAGCCTTGAAACCAGGAGAATCCGATTAAAAAATACGTAAAAACATAAAAGTCAGCATTTGGTTTATAAATGATTACAAAAAATACACATACTTTTCTGTTTACAATACGAAATTGCGGTCCTTTACAAACAATCGCATATCCGTTTCAATATTTTACAACGTAATTTTTTAAACCCCAATTCAGAGAGCAGAATTGAAAATAAATCTTTAATTCTCTTGAATTTTTGACTGACCTGTGAATTAGTAACAATGTTTTTGTACCTCTTTACGTCATTCGATGAAGAGAGCTGGATGGGGAGTTTTAAATAATAAATAATGTTGTTTGAAACATGAATTAATGTGATAAATTTAAGTGAAGAAAGCAAAAGTTTTAATTTTATAGAGAACAATCTAAGTTTTCTTAATTAAAACATGCTTTCACGATTGTAAAGTTTGCTGTAATAAAAATCTTACTGAACTAATCTTTTCTCGTCGTTTATCACTTTACTACATAATATAAAACAAAGTCCCCCGCCGCGCCTGTCTATCTGTTCGCGATTAATTCAAATACTACTGAACGGGTTTTCTTGCGGCTTTCACCAATACACAGAGTGATTCATGAGGATGGTTTGAATGTATAATTTGTACCCGTGCGAAGCCAGCTCGCTACACAGTTACCGCGCCCCTGTACACTCAGGGCAGGGAAGGAACAGGGGTGGGGTTTAGTCAGTACTGACACGAAGAGCGGGAGAAGTCATTGGATGATTTCCCACCCCCAAAAAAAAAGCCGGCTCGCTAGTTCAATATAAATTAAGTTACTGTACAACTACAGGAGCCTTCCCGTAGTTGTACAGTAACTTAATTTATACGATGCCCCTTAGACAGTCATTACAGTACAGAGTGGCACAGTATCTGGTTTTAAAATCTCCACAACAGTGTTAACCCACCAAGCAAGCAAAGAGCAAGTAGCTTAGTTTGTCATTGAAGTCGAGGCAGAATACACGTGGGAGCCGAACGCGAGGAAACAGGGAAACTGTAATGATATTTTTTTATATATATAACTGTAATGATAAATTGCCCAAGTATATCAAACGACGTTTTTCAACACACTATCTCGAAAATAATAAGTAGGTAAAAATTCATGAACATAATATTTAGTAATAAATTATTGCGAGGAATGGCTTCGTGCGCTTTAATGGGGGTTGATACAATAAATATAATAAATTGTGGAGGATCGGCTGGCCGCAATTTTCAGCACTAGTGCAAAATACACTACTTTTCAAGCCAAAAAGTATAGGGGTAGGAGCGGGTTCTCGAGTGTGTTGAAAAAGGCTCTTCAATGGACCTAAGTAGCATGAAGAAGACTTAAGAACCTAAACTCAATAGGTACCCATTCTAATCCACATCGTGAATGTTTTAGCTCTTTGATTAGCCACATGCAGATATTACAAACCCTTAAGCCAAACATAGAGATTTAAACGCTAACTTCCAATGAATATCCACAGAAACTGTTAACGCTGGAATATTGAGCGTTCACAGAATTATACGTTAAAATGTAGCGTTAGTTAGATTGAAATACAAACTGCATCCAACTCCAATGTTTAACCACAAACCGCGTATTAAAGTTATCGAATTGGACGTTGAGCAGAACATAACTAAATCCAACTAAACTCCAGTTTATTGGGCACCGTCCGAGGAAATTGTCGCGCCAAATGAAACGGGAGCGGAAGCAAATGAGAAATACCTAGACGGAATTTTCAGTAGGAGCAATCCGCAATGTTGAATTTGATAATGCGGAAATTTTCACTGGATTCGAAGAGTGTCTGTTCAGTGAATTGATAGTGATCGCCACTTCAAAATGCGGGAAAACTGAAACCATTTATGTTGACAGGCTTTCTAATGATTATGCCATTGTAAGAATGAAACAGGTTTGATTGTACTTCTATTCATAACGCTAGGTTATCGTTGAGCACAATCAAGCTTTTATTCTGTTGCTGTTATCTCAAGTGTCACCTCTTTTTGTGCCATGCCATCTTTCACTTTCCTCGACCATTCGTTGAACTTTTACTTTAGTAATATCTGACCCAGCAAAGAGCTGTGGTGGCCCAGTGGTTGTATGTACATTGTGGGTTCAAACCCAGACAGATGCTTTACTTTATGTAATTTATTCCATCACCACTGCTCGCAAAACGGTGAAGGAAAACATCGTGAGGAAACCAGCATGTCCTAGAATAAGAATTCGAAGACATGTCACATCCACCAACCCGCACTGGGTCCTTGGCGTGGATTACGGCCCATCCACTCTCATAGAGACGAGACCTGAGTCCCACCAGTGGGAACATTATAAGGCTGAATAATTGATTATTTTATGTTAATATCTGACCCTAGGCACGGGGGGCATCAGTTTTAAACGAACCTGTGTTACGAACACATCGATTTTTCAAGTATCTTTAATCAAATTCTCAAAGGTAACTCGAATATTCGTAGTCAGTATGAGTACCGTCGTAGCCAAATCACATTGCATATAACGGTTGAAACTGTCCCTCGCATAGAAATAAAGTCAGAATACCGAATCAGTCGCGTTTCACGATATTCAATTGGAACGATTCCTGTAAAATCGACTATTCTGACTTAGTTTTGAGAGCTAGTGGAAAATGAAAAATCATAACGTAGTGAAAATAAAAGAAAAACATGTATCATACATGACCTGGTGAGGGCCGTAAGCGACTGGTATTGGTAGACTGAAGAAGGTCCGCGAGCAATCGTGCTCACATAACATAACCCCTGTTTTCCCTAAAAAAAATAAAAAAAAAATAAAAAAAAAAAAAAAGAAAAGGGTTAAGCAGAGGTGCAGCGAAGCCTGTTTAAATCATTAGGTAAATACTGTTGTGACACTGTGGTTGAAAATAAGGGAAGGACTTTACAATAAGGGTATATTTATATTGGAGTTGCCCAAGCGTGTAAATAGCCGTGGGTCTCTGCGGAAGTAGGACAGTAAAGTACGACCAAGCACTTAGAGGGAATGCTGGCCCAAAATTGCCTATATTTGTCTGTATAACTTCAAGTTAGGAGTGGTCGGCAGCAGTCGGCGAATGTGGCCCTACTTACAATTTGTAAAACAAGTGGTACCTTACTTTCCGGGCTGTTCTCGATGTTGCACGTCGAATTGTCGAGTGGCCACTCGTTCTCTTCACACCAACACTCCTGATTATGGTTGTTCAGTAGTTAACGGACGCGGTAAATATGGGTTATTTATTATTCCCGGAGGATCCCCAACGTTTACGGGATTTACTCGGGATTTTAGCGTATTTGCGGGGACGATATTATTTTTAAGACATTAATTTTGTCTGCGGTGAGATGCGCGCTGTGCCTCGCGGCGTTAGAAAAACACACACTGACGTCAAACTGACGTGACGTCGATTGTTGCATTTTAAATTGTCTATAGCTCGTAAAGCCGGCCACTCACGTCTGTCTGACAAATTAAAGCGAGCCACACACGCGACGTGATACCAACCCCACCCAACTTGCAGAGTGGCGGCAACTCGCCACACCATGCTCCCCGCCTTGAAAGGTCCAGGAGCTTTCAAAAGCTGCTAATCTATGCGGAGCGAGTGAGGTTCAAGAAGCGGTGATGATATGTAAGCATTAACTTGTTGAAGAGCTTTGAGGGAAATCCAAGCAGCAGTCCGAAACACCATCGCATTGATATAATGCTCGGGAAAAATAATTATCAGTGTCCTAAGAATGAATTGCGGTTCGACTTGACTATGGTAAGTCGAATAAACTAAATTACAACTATGTAATGGCGTACCATTGGAACGTATAATATGAACCCTATGTAGTAATAATAATCTATTGAGTTGGCAAAGGATACAACTTAGTGACAGGACGCTTATACGTGCCTGACGCGGTTTTTATTGAAGCGACTCGAATTACACCATCCGATCCCGGAAAAACTTCCTCTATGATACCTAATGGCCAAGTCAATGGAGGTACGTTATCTTGACCCAAGAGAACGACAGTACCTATCTCTATAGGGCGATCGGGAGTGCACCACTTCTGGCGAACTTGCAGCGTGTGCAAGTACTCAATTCGCCATTTATTCCAGTAGGATAACACAAGTTGATCCAAGAGCCTTTTGCGGTTGTTTAGGTTTATGCTTTCTTCTGCCAATTCAGAAGAAGGCAAATACGTGAGTGGACTGGACATTAAAAAATGCGCGGGCGTGAGTACCTCCGGATGTGGGTCTGACGAAATGACACTAAGTGGTCGAGAGTTCAAAAGGCACTCAATTTGCACCAATACGGTCGAGAGTTCCTCGTAAGTGAGAAGTTGTTTACCTACGACTCTAAACAAGTGAGTTTTAACACTCTTAATATTCCACTCCCAAATACCTCCGAAGTGTGGAGCTCGCGGCGGTATTCTTGTCCACTCGATGCGTGATTTAAGAAGCTCATTTTTAATATCCGTTTGAACAGTTGAATTTAATAAAAAAGAATAAATATCATCCAATTGCGCCTTAGCGCCAACAAAATTGGTACCATTGTCTGAGTACATAACAGACACTGTATGTCGATTCTGTAAAATTCAAACAACAACTCGCGTCTCACTTCGATATTCACTCTCACTTCGCTTACGATTCAAAATGACCTTGAGTTTGCATTCTGTAAGCATCACCTAGTCGAAAGCGAAGTGAAGTGAGCTCTGAAGCGACCAATATTATACTAGTGATTGCCACACTCAACAAAATGTTAATCTACTTTTATCGGTTTTATTTTTTTGACACAATTGTTGAGTTTTTGGCACAGAATTTTAGCTAATATGATGTTTAAATTAAAATTTCTTTGTTTAAGGAATTTGAGGTAGCTAATAAGTAAAAAAACAGAAAACTTTAAATTCGTCTCATGAATATCTAAGCTTCCATTACGAAAAAAAAAAGAAATGTCAGTGTCAGAGTGTCAGACAGACGATATTTTGTTTTGATAATGCGTTGCGCTTGCGTTGTTTGTTTGATTTGATCGTTCAGTGCCGAAAATAATTGTGAATGAAGTAAGTTTATATTTGTGGTTGTGTAGTTTAAAAATGATATAAGTTAAAAAAGTTAGTTTTGTTTTCTAATCCAACAATAACGTTCCAGTCTAAATGAGACACGTTCCTCTCACCCATCGTCGGCTCAGGTTGAAACTCTGGTAGAGTTTATGGAAAGACACCCTGGCATGGCGAAAGGTTTCTTGAGAACTCAAAATGCCAGAGAGCGAAGTCGACGCCAGTGGGAGGAACTAGCCGTGCGCCTAAATAGTATAGGTGGCACAAAACAGTGGACCAAGGTAAGCATCGCTTATTTTTACTGCATGTTAGTTAGAACCACTTAACATTCCTCAAAGCAAACCACTTAAAATGTGTGACGAATCTTGGTTTAAATAGTGTTCCTGGGTTTCATAAATTTTATCTTATTGTTAATTTTACTCAATCAATGACTATTAATAATAAGAAAATGGAGTTTTTTTTAATATACTTTCAAAAATACATGTTTAGAACAGAATTGTATTATAATTTATTTAATTATAAATTGTCTGATTGTAGTATTGGACTGACAAAAAAGTGCCATAAAAAGAAAAGTAGCAGTGAGTTCTGCTGCTAGGCGTAAGACTGGTGGTGGGGTGGAGGATGTGGTGGAGCTATCAGAGCTTGGAAGAAAGTGTTGTTGCTTTGTGTGGTGGTGAAAGTTTTTCATCAGGAGATGCACATTTAGGCATACAGGCATATCCGGTAAGAAATTTAGAAATGCAATAGGTACTAGCTTTTTTGCATCAATCCTGCCTGGCTGGTAGTGGCCAAGAATTGTGCAATCTGTCTGTTGAAAATACATCCTACTAATATTATAAATGTGAAAGTTTGTGAGTACGTATGTTTGTTACTTCTTCACGCTCAAACGGCTGGACCGATTTGGATGAAATTTGGTATGTAGATAGCTTATAGCCCAGATTAACATATAGGCTACCTTTTATTCCGGTCTAGGCGGGTAAAACCGCGGGGCGCAGCTAGTATAATATAAAGTGTATTTTTATTTGAATTATTTGGCAAATTCATTAATTATTATTATTACCTGTTTCAGGAAAATGATACTCCATCTCCATCACATGAAGTGCAACAAATACAAGATGCTGATAGTGACAATGTATGATATTTAAATTTAATTCATAATTTTATGTGATTAATGAATGATATCTAGCATTTATCTGTTTATATTTACTTAGATAGAAGTTCTATCTAAGTAAATATAAACAGATAAATGTGTTCTATCATAGAACACACTCCTCCAGATCCCCATATATATCATCCTAGCCTGTCCTCTTCACCAATAACACTTTCACACACACCCACACCTCCTTCGCTCCGCGGTGCCACCCAAGTAGCCTCCCCAGTGATTTGTCGTCGAACTGCTGCTTCGTCATGGAAGTGACCAATAATGGTGTTGATTCTGTTATGCACAAACTAAACTTAATTTAGGTTATTGCTATCTTTTTCTCTCTAATAAAACAAGAAAGAGACGGACGTAAATTAGAGCTGTCAAATTTAGTTTGAACTCATATTTCCATACAAATTAAGGGTACACGTAAAAACATGTCGTCTAAAAACACGGCGAAGCGCAAGGCGTAAACTAGTTTGACATCTCTAACTTAGTGCATAGCTATAGCCGTCCTTTTCTCGCACTGCCTTTTAGTAAAAGATAGCAATTCTCTAATTTTAGTTTAGATATTGAACAAGAGAATCCGTGCCAATGTTAAACAACTTTAACTACTATTAGGTTCCCCATCTATGAAACCAGCGTTTGCACGGAGAATTTTAAAGAGGTTGCATTTTTCATACTAACATTTTCTATATTTTTTAACAATTATGAACACTAATGTTTTAAAACTTTTATGCAATAATGTTTAAAAACTATGATAATGTATGCCACTTAGATTAAGCAAAAAAAATAAGTTTTGGCTAACTTAAAACAAATTTGCTAACAAAAAGAAGAGTAATTTTTAAGGTATTATTTTTTTGTTTTTATAACTATAAGTATTAAGGTTGTTTTTGCTATTGGCAGTTCTTTTTTTTTTTTAAACTTTGCTAACACTAGGTATTACTCCTGTATCGTGGGTGCGTTCACAAACATATATACTCACATACACAAGACACCTAGACCCGGAACAAATATCAGCAGGTCATACAAATATTTGTTCCGTGCGGGAATCGAACCCGCGACACGCAGCGCAGCAGCCGAACGCTCAACCACTGCGCCTATGACGGTCATTATTCGATATATAATATCAAGCAATTGATGAATATTTTAATTCTTAGAAGTGACGAGGTTCTCTATTTGTTAGATAAAAAAGCCAATTTCATAGGTGGGAACCCAATATTATGTGGTTTTGCTCATGCTCGATGATGAACTGTTTTTTTTTTGTGGTTGGGAAATCATCCAATAACATCTCTCGCTCTAGGGTGGAGCAGGAGGGCGTGTCAGACTCTTACTGACTAAAACCCACCCCTGTTGCTTCCCTGCCATGAATACCCAGGGGCGCGGTAACTCTGTTTCGAATTTATCCACAACCCCTGGGCAAGCATCGGCCATGACGAGCCCCGTCATTATTGCTGACAACTCTTTGAGGCGCTCGTGGAACACTACGCGCCGTCGACTCTCGGGCCTGGTGCTGATCGGACGGCGAGCTACCCATTACCCGCCGTCCGCAGGCCCGGGTATGATGAACTCAGTTCATAAATATATATATCTGAGTTCATTTGTACTTTTATATAAGTATTTGATTTAGAAAAAAAATTGAGATTAAAGAACCTTCATGTAATTTTATGTAAATATTTATCTTTTTAGCAACGCCAATTGCTTCCCTCTCTCACCGCCCCAGGACAAATATGGCTCGTGCTAGTCGAGGTGCTGGTTGCGTGTGTAAATACAAAATAAAAATAACTATCAAAACATCATTTTTCAAACGAATGATAACGAAAAGCCGCTATTTAAGATTTTTTTATTTACGCATCATAGTCATCGGTGTTCTTTTTTCAGCATCACGTCACACGTCTAGGACAGTTGCTGCTCCTCCACCAACTCAACGGCGAACGGAATTCTCCACCACTCCTGAGAGATTCCTGAGGGTGGAAGAACACCAGCTGGAGATACAACGACTAAATGCACAAATCCTGCAGTCCTTTCTGGAAAGGAGTGCAGAGAGAGATAGTATTTTAGCTGAAGCTTGTGGCTGCAGTGGGGAAAGGGATGCAAGCATTGTCAGAGGCTAAGAATAGAGATAGGGTGTAGTAATTTAATATACTTAATGTATATAATACAGGGTGTAACAGAAAGGTGTGGTCATATTTTAGGAGCCGGTTCTGCCCATGGAAATGAACAACTTTCTCTGAGAAAAAATAGAAAATTCCCAAAAAAAAAATTGGAATTTCCATACAAATTTATCATCAGCTGATCAATATTTGTATAGGAAGTAAAAAAATTTTTTTAGACTTTCCTCAGTTTTTCTTGAATAAAGTTGTTCATATCGATGGGCAGATGCAGATCCTAAAATATGACCACACCATTCCGTTACACCCTGTATATAAAACAAAGTCGGATTTGTTACAACACATATAACTCAAGAACTGCTGGACCGATTTTCATGGTTTTTGATTTGTTGGATTTGTCTCCGCCCCGAATAGCAGAATAACTTTTAAAAGGTAGCTGTTGTGGTACTGGTAGTTTCTGTATACTTACTTTACGTGGCATTGCAACACATCCCGGGTACAGCTAGTATATAATAAATAAAACACTAAAACGGATATCAAAGCAGTTTCATTGAATGTATTATTTTGTCCATTGATTATTAGTTTTGATTTTATACATTTCCCGATGTGCCAAAAATAGAAATTCATTGAATCTACAACCATTTCTCATATTGGGAGGGCTCTCCAAGAGAGAAATGGCGAAATAAGACTTAAAAACGGTGCACAGTACGCAATGTCAATTTCAACCGCGAGGCCAACTCATAAAATTTGATGAAAGTTTGCCAGGAATTAGTGGTAATTTGTTACTATATATACCTCCATTCCTGAATTTGTTGCAAAAAAAAACTAAGACACTATGATCATTAATAGTTGGCCGCTAGAACCGCCACTTGCCGTACCTACCTAGTCATCGCCTGTAATTAATTACACAGAAACTAAATAATGCAGATAGGCGAATGATACATCAAAATGTCGGTCTTAATTTGTTGTTCTAATTGTTGCAAAAATAAAAAACGTAAATAAACAAAAAGTTATGCAATTTTTAGTTTCCAGGAATACAATTGTCTCCTTTGAACTTCAACAATTGTTTGGAGCTCTTCTAGTCTCTCTTCTTCTGAAATTGTGAATGCCTGCGCGATTGCACATGTTGTGCTAAACACAACATGCAATAACTATTTTTGCAACTATGTCTGGATGATAATTGAGCACTCTGTGTACTAACAAGCACCTAAATCGTCCTTTTAGGAGACCAATGTTTTCTCTACTGAATTGCGAGCAGTTAAGTGACGGTCATTGTAGAAAGCTTCTGGGGAATTATCTTCAGCACCACTAATTGGCGTCATAAGGTAGCCATATCCTGAATCACCTGAAAAAAATTAATAAGTATCAAATAATTATGTAGTTTTTATAAATAACAAAGTAACTACTTCTTCACCAGCATTTGTTAATGCCTCGTGGGCTTTTATACCACCATAGTTAAAAATGAAGCTATCATGAGTAGCTCCACCATATGTTGAATCCACATTTAAAATATTTAGATTTGCATCTGTTATCTTAAAAAACATATTAAGTGAATAGCAAAAAGAAATAATAAGTAGACTAATTGAATACCTAATAGTAATAGATTACAACATTGAAATCCATTTTACCAATTGCACATTTCTTGCATGGTAACCGGTTTTTTCAATGCCACCAGAGTGCCATCGACACATCCATGAGCTGCTGGAAAGCCAAACTTTTTGTAGAACCTTCAATTTAAAGTAACCACTAACATTATTAACTATCACAAAAATATAAAACTCAAAGAACAGTCACTTTAATTATAGGTACCTACTAACCTTTCTTTTAATATTTGTCTTTCTTGTATATTTTTAGGGAACCTTATATATTTTTTTACTATTGCCGGATTACTAAGAGCTTCCACTACTTCATTTATGCAACGAGATGCTGATGGTTGTGATAAATATGTCCTTATATTTTCTTTTATTATTTTCTGATAACAGCCAAGAATGACAAGGTGCATAATATTTGTGAAACAATAAAAAAATTAAGTAATCTAGATCTAGTCAAAACAAAATAGGGAAACAACATAAAGGGAATACTCCTTATTATGAACTGTTTTCATGAGTTATGCGATAAATTATGTTGGTGTGCTTGGTTACAAATCTATCAGCTATAAACTGTGTAAATACTAACAAAAGGCACTTACTTTTATACGAGTTGAAAGTCCTTTGCCTCGACGTTTTGTGGGCTTTATCAGAGGCAGTAACTCATACTCTAGTTGGTTAATTAGTTCCTTTGACAATCTATACACGCTCACATAGTCGTCATCTCGGGTTAATAAAGATAAACTTCGAATTTGGATAGATTGGCGACGCTTTTCTAGTTTATCCAAAGTATGAGCCTCTTCTAATAAATATTTAAACAAAAACATTCTTGCCATTCGTATTCACTTTACAAAATTAAATAGTTATTGTACTAAATATTAACACTGTGACATATAAATATTATTTTAACACTATTTTTACAGGATTTCTTATATTTTCACTCGTAAAATAGATACTTATAAATTGACACTTTGAATCGGGATCGAGATCGAAGGGAGCGTCGAAGTGACGGCGGAATTACCTTACTGAATACCACTTCTTACGTCATCCCATACTTGATCTGTCAAAATCTCCCTGTGAATTTAGTTCAACTCGCTGACACACTCGCAAGGGCAGCGCTAGTGTAGAGTCGAGTTATCAACCGAGTTTTTAGAATGCCAATCAAGAAACTCACAGCGGATTCAGACTCGAAGTTTCGAATGTGCTCTTACAGAATCACACTGCTGGACCGCGGCGAGAAATGAATCTCTTAAATGCGGATAGGAAAGCCTCAGATGTGAGATCCGAAACAAGCTCGATATGTATGGCTTTAGTCACCATGCATACGAACAAACATAAGTAAAGTTTCTGCGAACGTTGACCTCTACGTCGAATAGGTATATAAGCAAGCGGCCCGGCGAAATCTACACCGGTGTGTACAAAGGCTTTAGCATCACGGACGCGGTATCCAGGAAGTTCAGCCATTTTGGGTACTGGATGCTTAGGATTTAGACGGAAACAAGTATTACATTTCCGACAACGAGAACGTATAACCGTTCGGCCATCCAATATCCAAAACCGCTGCCTTATAATGGACATCAATAACCCTGGGCCCGTATGGCAGTACGTATTGTGATAGTGATCGATAATTAGATCGACTACGCGGTCGCGTTTAGGTAAAAGCGCGGGATGCTTGGCTTCATACGGTAAGTCAGATTTAGACAATCTGCCCCCAATACGTAAGATTCCGAAGCTATCAATGAAGACAGATAAACAGCGCAACTTCTTAGCTGGAAGTTCACCTGCTTTAATTAAATTTAAATCGCTCGCAAAATGTAAACTTTGAACTAATCGAACAATGAAATTTTCGGCGGTTTGAATGTTTTCAACAGAACTATGACTATGTAGTCTGTTTGTAAATTTAATAATGTACATAAATACACGTAACAATTTATTCCATGAGCAAACACGGTCAGCTATAGTATCTAAAATACGCGGTTCAGTATTCGAAGTTTCTACAAGAAAAACCTTTGATTTAAACTCCGGCAATGTTTCACATTGAGCAGGAGCGAACTTTAAAGGCCACTCGCTCATGGGCTGATGGAGCCATGTGGGGCCGTTCCACCACAACGAGTGTCTTATTAAATCCGACGGCAGCATGCCGCGAGACAGACAATCGCTAGGATTCTCTTTCCCGGACACGTGACGGAAAAAAGCGGCAGGTAAGTTTTCCTGTATTTGAGCAATGCGGTTGCTGACAAAAATAGACCATCTATGGGGAGATGAGTGGATCCACGAGAGAGCTATGGTGGAGTCCGAGAAAGCGTGGACACCTGTAATAGGTACACGAGCGGAAAGTTTTTCCTTGACTACGCGAACAAGTTTAGACAGAAGTAAAGCGGCGACAAGTTCTAATCGAGCTAGCGTTTTTATTTTAGCGGGGGAGACTTTGGACTTTGCACATAAGAGTCGGACAGTGATATCACCAGTAGGGTTGGTAATGTGTAAATAAATACAACAGCCATAACCAGTAAAGCTGGCGTCGCAAAAGGCTACGATGTTCACTACAGCTTCTCTAAAGACGCCAATGTGGCGAGGAACCTTTAGAGAAGAGAGTGAAGGAAAATCGCGCGTAAAAGCGGCAAACCGATTTGTGATAGATTCCGGTGGAACCTCATCCCATCCTACTTTAGCTAACCAAAGTTCCTTGATTAATACCTTCGCGTACAGCACAACGGGTCCTACAAGGCCCAGTACGTCGAACAAGCGGGCAACTAGCGATAGAATCGCGCGCTTCGTGCATTTATCATCCACGGCGATTGTTGTCAAAGAAAAATAATCATCAGCGGGTTCCCAGGTTAATCCAAGGATTTTGAAATTATGGACATAATTATCCATGCCAGAAAAATTAACTGGTAAGCGGTGAGACTCTGGGAGAATCTCTAATAAAGCGGGTGAATTGGTAGCCCATTTGACTAAGTCAAAGGAACCTACCTTCATTAAATCAATTAAATCGCGGGATAGACGCATAGCTGTCTGTTCGTCCGAAACAGAGTAGACGTAGTCGTCCATGTAAAACTGAGTTTCTACCAATTTAGAAGCCTCAGGAAAGCGGTCGCTTTGCTCACACGCCAAGTTACGCAATGTGCGCATCGCTAAATAAGGACTAGGTTTTAGTCCGAAGGGAACGCGGTTAAAATGAAAGGTGCGAATAGGCTCACCTTTGCTAAAACGATACAAGATTCGTAAATATTTGCGGTGGTGCTCTCTTACACCGATACGCAAGAACATTTGTTTTATATCCGCTGTCATCGCGACAGGGAATGTACGAAAATCAAGCAATAACAAAAACAAGTCTGCTTGCAAATTAGGTCCGACATGCAAAATGTCATTGAGCGACAACCTCGAGTGAGTCATATAATCCGCGATAGTTTTATTATTATTCTCGCTTATGGTCGTTAACGCAAACTTACGCTCAAGCGCAAGTGAGCGCCCAGGGGCGTAACCGTGCGAGCTACCTAGCCCGCCGGGTGAGCGCGCAAAAGGCAGATCGACAAAGTATCTGCCGTCTTCAAATAAGACTGAAGAATTAAAATTATTTTCACTCTCTAATTCGTGCGGACCAATAACGGAACGCGGCGCGGCGCGGCGCGGCGCGGCGGTGGCGGCGGGTGGAATTTCCTCTAGCTCAAAAAACTTATATAAATTTGACTCGACTTCAATGTCGGCCTGCGCGGTAAACGAAGATGCAATGTGTGTCACATCACTACTACCACAATCAATATCACCCATAAGTACATAACCGAAGCTAGTCAGTACAGCAGGGGGTGCGCGGGTACCTGTTTCGACCCTGTCTCCCAGGTAAATAAAGGGGAACAATTGTGCTCCAAGCACGAGATCTACCGTGCCCGGCACGTTCCAAAGCGGATCAGCGAGCTGCAAGTTACTTAAGTATGACATGTTATCATTGTTATGTAATCTAATTAATTTCGCGGGAAGTCTATCTGTAATACAATCAACAACTAACGCTTGTATCGAAAACTTCGTATGAGGGTCAAACCGAGATTCTATGTTGAGATGAATAAAACCGTGTATTGGTTTCGATGACATTCCAACACCTTGTAAAAATGAATTGCGTAATTTAATTATGGGTAAGTTCAAACGTTTACAACAGTCCACAGTAATTAAATTATTTTGCGATCCGTTATCTAGTAGGCACCGAACCACCTCCTTATCTCTGATGTCGCTATAGTATGCATATAACTGCGCGGTCGCTAGCAAAATGGTTGACCCAGTTTTAACAGCTGTAGTGAGCGAAACAGATGTATCCTTAGTAGGCGCTTGCGGCTCGGGCGATAATGACTCATGTTTTTCTCGGAAATGTAAGAGAGAATGGTGGTTCTTCTTACAAATTTTACAAACGTTACGTGACTTACATTTAACCAAAGAATGGGATAGACTTAAACAGTTTATACAGCCACGTTTAGCTTTAATAAATTCAAAACGTGCAAGCGGTGTTCTAATATTTTTAAACAGCGGGCAATAGAACAGCTGATGTCGTACGTCATCCTTATCGCACAACGTACATTTGCCATTCGAAACCGGTTCATTACGCGATACGAATGACTTAGCGGTATTATTTTTTGTTTGATGATTCGCTGAACTAGACTTAGCGCGCGGTTCCGTCTGTAAATTATTACCGTATGAGCGTTGTAGTACCTTAACATATTCTTGCATGAATGTTATAAACTCCGCATAGGAAGGTAATTCTTTTTCACTCACACGTGATTCAAACTGTAAGACAGTTTGCGCGTCAACCTTTCTTAAACCACAGTGTAATAAAACAAAATCCAGTAAGTCTGGAATGTCTAACTGCTTCAAGGCTGCGACGGACGCTGAATATCGTTCCACAAAAGTATTGAGGCTCGCGGCATTTCCGGCGCATTGTTTAATGTCCAGTATATTATTGAGATAATGAATCCCTAAACTACGCTTATCTTGATACCTTTTTACGAGACTGTTCCACATAACGTTGTATGTATCACCTGTAGGAACAATGCCCGCGGTCAGCTTCAAGGCATCATGAGTCAACCTACTGATCAAGTACTGGACACGCTGCGAGTCAACCAGATCGGTATTTAAATGAACATTGCTTCGAAACATTTCATAAAATATGGGCCAATTTTCCGCTTTACCATCAAACATTGGCAAATCTATGGGCGGTAATTTTATCCGAGTACCCACTTTGTGTTCCGATGTTTCGTTTTTCGAAAGTATGAGATTACGTTTATATTTAATATTAGAATATAAGTCTTCAATAGAATATAGACTCGAATAGTCTGGTGCGGTTTGGTCAATCTCGAATTGCAATTCATTCATTTGTTCTATTATTTCCTCAAATTTGTTATATTGCTCAGTAATTGTTTCTGACTGCGCTAAGAATGTCTCATTTGAACGTGAATCATAGTTCGAGATGTTTCTGGAATCATTATATATGCGATTAACTCGCTCGAAAATCATTTGTTTTTTAGCGGTAAGCTGAGCCAATTTAGCTTCTTGCTTGCGGGACGCCATTTTGGGGCACTAATAAAGTTATGTGCCTACCGTAATGACTTGTACTTAATTTGTACTGAATTTTACTGATGCCTATCCAGGCTCGAAAGGACCATCTAATGGAGATGGTCAGGCGTGATTACGGCCAAACACAAAGGGAATGCTGGCCCAAAATTGCCTATATTTGTCTGTATAACTTCAAGTTAGGAGTGGTCGGCAGCAGTCGGCGAATGTGGCCCTACTTACAATTTGTAAAACAAGTGGTACCTTACTTTCCGGGCTGTTCTCGATGTTGCACGTCGAATTGTCGAGTGGCCACTCGTTCTCTTCACACCAACACTCCTGATTATGGTTGTTCAGTAGTTAACGGACGCGGTAAATATGGGTTATTTATTATTCCCGGAGGATCCCCAACGTTTACGGGATTTACTCGGGATTTTAGCGTATTTGCGGGGACGATATTATTTTTAAGACATTAATTTTGTCTGCGGTGAGATGCGCGCTGTGCCTCGCGGCGTTAGAAAAACACACACTGACGTCAAACTGACGTGACGTCGATTGTTGCATTTTAAATTGTCTATAGCTCGTAAAGCCGGCCACTCACGTCTGTCTGACAAATTAAAGCGAGCCACACACGCGACGTGATACCAACCCCACCCAACTTGCAGAGTGGCGGCAACTCGCCACACCATATATATATATATGAATATATTTGAGGGTCGGCGGGATGGGGGAAAGCGGGGTAGACCCCCCTGCCGTGGGCCAAAAGTTTAGGAAATGCATAGTTTGCTTTAACAAAAGTTGCTCCTGCAACGTCTCCGGCCATCCGCAGCCGCTACGGCTCGCACGGGTGCCTATGCTATGTTACAGCCTCCGGTTTTTATATACACTCCAAAAGACTACGTGCAGTCGGGGTGCCCCGATTCGGTTTTGGAAAAAATTCAACCTATTTTAACCATGAAGTAACTTAAACATAGATCATAGATTATGTATCTTTTTGTATTGATATGCTGAAAAAAAATGCGTTTCGTTTAATAAACTTTTAACAGATATCAAAAGATTAAAAAATCTTTAAATTGTCAATAAATCAAAATGTTCGTAGGTATTCACCCTAAAAACACAAATCATTGACAAATTATTAAATTCAAATAGAATAACTAATTAAAATGAGAATTTAAAAAAAAAACATCATCAATTGCGGGTCAACTTATTATTTGCATAATCAAAACGCATTATTAAAACTCCCTAAAATAGCAACACCAAATATCAAAATTACGTCAAAAGTTATGAAATAGAATAGAATAGAATAGAATAGAATAGCATAGAATAGAATAGAATAGAATAGAATAGAATAGAATAGAATAGAATAGAATAGAATAGAATAGAATAGAATAGAATAGAATAGAATAGAATAGAATAGAATAGAATAGAATAGAATAGAATAGAATAGAATAGAATAGAATAGAATAGAATAGAATAGAATAGAATAGAATAGAATAGAATAGAATAATACTTTATTGTACACCAAAACAATTAATAAACTTGTATAAATGCACTTAAATCTATGGGTACAATGGCGGTCTTATCCCTAAATAAAAGAATCTTATCGCGAAATAGAGCGAAAGTTGAGGTTATTTTAACAAAGATTGATATTTTTTTATCACCGAAAGTATTTATTTCCTAAACTTGAAACTTCGTGAAATTGCTCAAGATAACAAGTACTTTGCATAAAAAAAAATTGAAGAGTCTACTCGGGATCCCTTCGCACAGAACCTCAAATTAATTTTGGGCAGTATTTCTGAAGAATGTGGTATTAATATACTGGTATTCAGCTGCATCCGGTTACACCGGAGGCCGACCCCAAGACAGTTGGGAAAAGGCTAGGCAAATGATGATTTCTGACAAATGTGGCATTTCCGTTACACCATGATTATAGGTGAATTTGATGGGTGAAACGTGTGTTATCTTGAATTTAAAATCGACTAATCAGTGTTTTAACTGAGCGTAGTTATGGATAGTGACTTTCATAAACAAGGCTCTATATTTCTTAGCAAAATCACAATCAACAACAACTGTCCCAAGAACAAATCACTGTTAGCTCGCCGTCCGATCAGCACCAGGCCCGAGAGTCGATGGCGCGTAGTGTTCCACGCGCGCCTCAAAGAGTTGTCAGCAAACAATGACGGGGCCCGTCATGGCCGATGCCTGCCCAGGGGTTTTTTTATTTTGAGGTAAATTCGAAACAGAGTTACCTCGCCCCTGGGCACTCAGGGCAGGGAAGGAACAGGGGTGGTTTTTAGTCAGTAAGAGTCTGACACGCCCTCCCGCGCCACCCAGAGCGGGAGATGTCATTGGATAATTCCCACCCCACAAAAAAAAAAAAAACAAATCACGGTAAGGCGCACTATGTGGCGCATCACTTTATCACACAATATGGCGTAAAGAAGGAAGTACGCCACTGATGTGTCACACATAACCTCAGGGAAGCGACAATGTAAGCGGATGTGCTATAAAAATGCTTGTGGCGGCATTAATACTGATTAACGAGCAATTATTTGCTATTTTAGTCACCTGACCCGGTGTTTTATATATCAATAATGTGTATTTTCGGTGTTATGAAAACTATTAAAAGTGAAACGTAACCTTGATGAAATTGTGAAGGTCAGTGAACATGAAACTGTTACTTACCGACACAGGATGCAAACTATGTAGGCATTACGTACTGTGCAGCAGATAGCCTCACTGTTTATATCGGGTGTAAAATGACAGTGTTTCCGAAACCGAAAGCCAAATTTTGCAGGCATTATTAAGATATTTTTTTTCTACTAGACCATACCTGGGAATTCACTGGTTCTGGAGATATTGAAGGTCAAAGTCGATTTTTTTTTATAACTTTTTTACCAAAAATAATTTTCAAGTTCTAATTTTTTTCCAAACATAAATTACCTTAATTTTCGATTTTTCGTAACAAATTACGCATTTGAAGTTACAAAAACGCAATGAATATCAAACGTAACGACAAGTACCTCTGCATTAAAAAAAAAAAAAAAGTAGTGGTTCACGTTACATTGCACGCACTAGAAAATTGCTTTTTTCTCATACCTAAAAATAAAAGTCGTTTCCCAGCAATACTTTTTGCGCAAAGCTACATTGTTAGATGTACTGTATGCGTAGCCCTCGGCTTTGAGATGTGTCTTTTTACATTCTGTTTATTACTTACTTCTGCTAGCGGCTTCGCCCGTGTAAAAGTCAAAAATTATCCCAAGGAACACACCCCGGGATAAAACTACCCTATGACTTTTTGATTGGTCGCTGGTAGAAGTTAGTACGATATAGTTAGTTATTATATGTAAAAGTACAGGGTAGCCCGCGAAATTCAAATTTTCTCACGTTTTTTGTAGTATGTATTTATAGAATTATAATCATTAAAATTATAAATACAACTTTTTCAGTTAGAATTGATGTCAAATGTAATGATTTCATGAAATAGTCATTCCATACATTAATATGAACTTAGAAAGTTGTGTATTGATGATTTTAATGATAACAGTTCTGTAAATACCTACTTGCTACGGCCGCGAATCATATTTTGATCAACATACAACCTGGTAATGATCTGCAAATTGCAAAAAAACGTAAGAAAATTTGAATTTCGCGAGTTACCATGGTGCTTCCCTCTTAAGGTAAACTCATTTAAAGTGAACCTTGTAATATCATAAATGCGAACGTTTGGATGGATGGATGTTTGTTACTTCATCACGTCAGAATGGCTGAACAGAGAGTGATTATGTTTGTTACTTCTTCATGCTCAAATGGCTGGACTGATTTGGATGAATTTTGGTATGTAGATAGCTTATACCCTGGATTAACACATAGGCTACATTTTATCTTGGTCTACGCGGGTTAAAACGGCCGTCTTTGACACTTTTGCTTACTACTTTGGATACGAAACATTTTGAGTCCTGTTTTAACAACGTAAAAATACCTTAGCCTCTTTGTAACCAACGCAACATAGGATTCTTTAATATTTATTTTCTACGCTTTGCTACGATTTATTATTCAATGAGGGCGCCACTTATGCGGATATATACGCCTTATTGTATTTAATCATAATATCTTACGTTATTGTATCGTAATGAGAGCTAGGCCGATAAAAGTGAAAGATTTCGACCTTTACGACATTTTTCCGTGTGAACAATTTTTAAAAAGTGAACATACTTTTCATAAATTTTAGTGTAGTTTTAAAAGGTGGCCAGTGTGTTTCAAGATCTTGATAGACTGATTTTTTTTTGGATGATACTCTCGTTAGATTGTACCAATGTTGGTATAAACAGTTTTATCCGTTAATAATTTCAGAAGCAAAAGGCACTTCGTTTCAAGCGGGAGTCGATTATTTTTTTATGATACTTTCATGTGATTGCGATGATAAACACGTATGATTTATGTCCAATTAGGTTTTGAAAACCGGATGATTACTTCAGAAACTAATTCTCCTATTTGCCACTAAATTAGCGCAAACTGCCCTCAGTGGCCACAAACAACTAACTTAGTCAATACGACTATACCGGGAGCATAATGGACGGTGGAGCATTAAAAGCGCGTCAGGCCCTAGGGACACGAGACGGGAAGTTTGTCTCAATGTAAAACACAACTATACTATCCGATGATTTATCACCCTCGGCTCATTAGCAAGTAGGGTATGGACCGCGGACAGAACTCATTCATTAATACTTTTTACTTTCAGGATGCCATATTAGCCTATTAAAAGCCGCCAGGTGACGTGTTACAATTTTGTACGTTTCTCATTTTCTGTTTTATTAAACAGTACTTGTTGTATAAATGACAACTAAGTAATTTTTTGACATACGTGTAAATATTTTGCATTGCAATGGTTGGTTCACATAAAAACTATAATCATACATAAAATATTTCACAGTTATAATACTAGAGTCCAGTTTTAACGCCGTAGGATGATGTAGCACAGCCCAGGGGTAGCGGATAAATTCAAAACACAGTTACCGCGCTCCTGGGCTCTGAGGCAGCTGAAGGAACAGAGGTGGGTTTTAGTCAGTAAAAGTCTGACACGCCCTCCCGCTCCACCCAGAGCGGGAGAAGTCATTGGATGATCTCCCAACCCAACAAAAAAAACAAAAGGATGATGATGATGATGTAGCAAACAACAGGTTTCTTATTTATCTGAATAATTATCTACTGCAAGTAAATAGTGCTGGTTGTTTGTAAACGGAGATAGAGAGTAGAGTAGTCTACCAAAAAAATCTTAGGGTGGGCAATGCTTCATAATGTAAAATATTTCTGAAGCCAGAGCAATGATATTTAATTGCGTTTCATTTACGAATCTAACAAAAGAATAAGAAAAATAAGTAGAGCCACGGTTCTACATTAATTCTTGATAATTTTACAGGTTATCATGTTGGCTACGGAACCCTACCGAAAACGTTATGTACAATATTTTTACAGTTTATTTTTCACAACCTACATTCGTGGTGACTAGCTAGTGGAAATTTAGATTTGTTGGAGTAAAGCAAAGGTCGACCGTTATGGGTTATTTACTAGCACTTTGTGCGTAAGGGTTAGCTCACACCGAGAATTGAATTACTTCTACTCATAAATATGAAAAACTTTCTTCAAGAAAGTCGATTCCCAAATACAAAAAAAAATCTGGATGTTCCGTACAAAGTTAACAGCACCTGATCAAATTTAGTATGGGAGGTCCTGCTTTTTTTTTAATTAACTAAGATTTTCTTGAAGAAAGTTGATAATTCGGGCAAAATCAGTATTTAAAATATGACTGTACTGAAGAGAAAGAATGAAGCTTTCCGTCTCCTCTCGGTGTGATCTGCACCTAACTGAACCTCACTGTTCTTCGTATGCAACCCATATCTTTGATTGAATGTTGAGGTTAGTAAAACCTTCGTAAAACTGAGTTTTATTCTTTGCTTGCTAAGTAACAGATGGCTTTGGAATCAGGAAATTTAGGTCCGATAAAAATGCTATAAACTTACTCATTAATCAAACGATGAGAGGTAGTAATAACAGAATCCTAAAAGCGTTCGCAGAAAGACCAGAGCCAGCATTGTTGTGATAGGTTTATCTAACTGCATAAAAATATGCAGTTAGATAAACCTTTTTATTCATTTTATTCATAAAAATGAATAAAATTAATTTGGATTTTGAATGATGATTTTAAATTGAATTACTGTTATTGTATTGAGTTAGTATTTTTATGACTTACGAGTACATAGATTTGACTTTATTGCTACTAATATAATATGGACATAGAATTTATTAGTCTGAATTAAATTAATTGAATTGAATTGAAATAATTTGTAGGTACAGCCTACTCGTGAATGTAAGTGTTCATGGTTGCTATTTGTGAAAACCGCATTAAAATACGTTTTGTGGTTTAGAAGGAGCTAGCACAAAAACAGACAGACAACGAAAGCGACTTTGATTTATATTATTCATGTAGATATAATATCAGCTGGCTCATACAGCCTAACGTTTCAAACAGCATTAAAGTGAAAGCTCTAGGGTAGCCCGCGAAATTTATTATTTTTTACGTTTTTTGCAATTTGCAGGTCAGTATCAGGTTATATGTTGGTCAAAATATGATTCGCGGCCGTAGCAAGTATATGCGTACTTACAGAACTGATATAATTAAAATCATCAATACAACTCTCTTAGTTTGAATTGATGCCAAATGTTATGATTTCATAAAATACTACATTTGAGATCAATCCTAATTGAAAGAGTTGTATTGATGATTTTAACGATTATAATTCTATAAATACATGTACTTGCTACGGCCGCGAATCAAATTTTGACCAAGATAAAACCTGACCCTGACCTGCAAATTACAAAAAACGTAAGATAAGAATTTTGCGGGCTAGCCTGGGACTTCCACCTTAACTATGTTGATAATTTCAGATAGTCGGTAGTCAGTTTTCCTTGTGATCTGATGTCATTTTAGACAGTAAAATATGTCGATCTAGAATTATTTATACGTATTTATGACCCAAATTGTCTCGGAATTACCGTTAAAATAGGATAGTCATCTTAGTTTTTTTTGTGTTAACAACAGGATAATTCGTTATACAAATACAAACGGAAAGCGACAAACTAAAGATGTATACGTGTGGATATCCGCCGGATATCCGCTGGATGTCCACTCGTGTGATGTGAATATAATATCGCATATTATAGTGTAGCAGAATAATATGATGAAAATGATCACAGTTTACCTATTGCGTACCTGTGAGGCACCGGGAGCAAAACATTCTATTCATCAAAACCCGGGAGCAAAACATTCTATTCATCAAAACCCGTCAGGCACCGCGGGCGGTCCCCGCATTTGACATTATACGTATTAAAACTTTTTTTTTAAATACTTTCAATGTATGTTTTTGGTAGAAAATCTATGGTAACTACAGACTATATCATGCCCCGAGTGATTGAATCTTGCCACAGGATAAAATACCTTGCGTTATAGTGGTCAAAGTGGTTAGCACTGTCTGGGCACTCAGACAGGGAAGGAACAGGGGTGGGTTTTAGTCAGCAAGAGTCTGACACGCCCTCCTGCTCCACCCAGAGCGGGAGAAGTCATTGGATGATTTCCCAACCGACAAAATTTTTTTAGTAATAATAGAGGTTTAGAACGCGTGAGTCTACATGTACAATTTTGTACATGTGGTGCCTGAAGGTAGTAAAGTCAAAATGTACAATTTTTTACACATCGGTGCCTAACAGACGAGTATTATAGTTTCTATTTATATAACTTAGCTTCTGCCCTGCGTATTCCCGGAATAAAAAGTAGTATTTGTGCTATTCCAGACTAAAATCTATCTTTGTGTTTATTTGATTCAGATCCGTTCAGCAGTAGGTACTTTCGTGATTGAGTAACAAACATCCATCCATTCATCTATCAACATAAATATAAGGAGGCGAAATCTATAGCAAAGAAATGCGTTGCACAAACCAGGGCCAAAGCAAGAGAGAGATTTTACAATAGAATAGAAAATGCAAAATTTGAATCAGAAATTTTTAAAGTAGCTAAGTCAAGAAACAGATCAACACAAGACATTAAAGCAAGTAAATATATTAAAATAGAGACAAAAAGTTATTAACTAACCATGAAGACATAAATAGAAGATGGTATGAATATTACAAAGACCTTATGAATGAGGAATTTTCTAGTCAGGCTCTAGAACCCCTGGCACCGTTTGTAGGACCGGTGCAAGCCATAAGCCGAGATGAGGTAGAGGATGCAGTGAAGAGAATGAAGAATGGTAAAGCTGTTGGCCTAGACGAAATTCCAGCCGAAGTGTGGAAATCGCTCCGGCAACTGGGACTGGACTGGCTTACGAGACTCTTTAACCTTATCCTAAATAGTAAGAAGATCCCAAATGCATGGCGACTTAGTCACCTGATTCCTTTCTACCAAAATAAAGGTGATGCAACGGATTGTAACAACTACAGGGGAATCAAGTTAACATCACACACATTAAAAATCTGGGAAAGAGTATTGAATAAGCGAATGTCCTACCTCACTTGCATGAGCCCGAATCAGTTTGGTTTTACCCCTTCGAAATCTACTATAGATGCTATACAGGCTGTTAGAGTTGTGGCAGAAAAGCATCGACGTAATAAGGAAGATTTGCATCTCATCTTTATAGACCTAGAAAAGGCTTTCGATAGGGTGCCACGCAGACTGGTGTGGCAAGCACTGAGAGCGCAACATCTGCCAGATATATACGTGCGGCTAGTCCAGGATATGTATACTAACGTTTGTACTAGAGTCAAGAGTCCCGCAGGGCTATCAGAGGAATTCGAGGTGGGAGTAGGAGTTCACCAAGGCTCTGCCCTTAGCCCGCTCCTTTTTAACCTAGTAATGGACTTTACTACGAAACATATCCATGCTCCACTGCCCTGGAATCTTTTGTACGCGGATGATATTGTCCTCATGGCCAATTCAACAGCCGAACTACAAACTACCTTGAGTGCATGGGTAACAGCCCTTGAATCTGCAGGCCTAAAAGTTAGTAGAGCGAAGATTGAACATCTGCAATGCCAGTTTAGTGACAACAGCAGCCCAGCCACAATCTATTACCCGGATCGGACCCCTGTTCCGAAAATAAATAAATTTAAGTAACTGGGCTCAGTTATCACAGACCAGGGAGACGTTGATGCAGACGTAGAACACAGAGTGAACGTGGCGTGGCTTAAGTGGCGATCACTAACCGGGGTTCTATGCGATACTCGTATGACTATCAGAACCAAAGGCAAGATCTACAAGATGGCGGTAAGGCCGGCTACGATGTACGGAGCGGAATGTTGGCTAGTAAAAAAGACACACGTACTAAGGCTCCACACCGCCGAGATGAAGATGTTGAGGTGGTCCGGAGGTGTGACGAGGCTAGACAAAGTGCGAAACGAGCATATCCGTGGTAGTTTCAAAGTCGCCCCCATATCAGAGAAACTAACTGAGAGCCGGCTCAGATGGTATGGTCACGTGATGCGAAGAGACGAGGAACACGTAGTGAAAAAAGCGTTGCAACTGCCTGAAAAGAAGAGAGGTAGAGGACGACCTCCTGCCACGTGGTGGACCAGCATGACAAAGCTCTTATCAGAGGAAGAACTGCCCGACCCGACAACCCAGGACAGATTGTCCTGGCATGGCGCAACAAAATTAGGAGAGCCGACCCCACATAAGGTGGGAAAGAGCGAGGAAGAAGAAGAAGAAGATCCATTCATCTATCAATCCAAACTTTCGTATTTATAATAGTATTAAAAAGTAAGATTTCGGAAACACGAACAGTAGAGCTATTCTGTAAAATCTCATCGTGAAAACTTAGGTGAAGTGACCGTGAAGTGGGCTGTCAATCCATAGAATCAAGGTGGAATGACAGTTCACTTCACGCTCACTCCACCAAAGTTTTCACGGTGAGCTGTGAACAGAATCGACCGGCAGTTTCCATTAGAGCGCATACAGCGCAAAGAGCGTTAAAAAAACACTGGCACTCCGGGAGTACCGTCAGAAGTGAAAACAAAAAACTTGAACAAAAATGCTAAACGCGCTTCGCGATCCGCTACGAGTGCTACGACGCGTCGTAGAACTCTCGTAGCGAATCGCATAGCGGTGTCCGTGGCACGCGAGTCAATTGCTTTTTCCCATCTCAAAACGCCCAACGCGTCTAAAGAAGTTTTCACTTCAAAAAACACAACGCTGAAATCTATATTTGAATTCGTGGCGATGAACTGGAATTATCTATCTCAAATTATTTTGACAAGCATAGTTTTTTTAATTTGTTGGTGGCAACTGACAATGGATATAATAATAAAATGAATTTGGTCTAAAAAGTATTTAATAATTAACGACCTGTCTACCGAACTGGCAATAAAACGTGAAAAAATTAGAAAATGCCTTTTAAAATAAAAAATAAAAACGTTTTGATTTTCTTTTCAACTTTTAAATGGCGTTGTTTATTTTTTTAACTTTTTGGGCCTGCACTTATTTTATGTCAGCAAAGGTTTTTATTCAAAGTAAAAGATGAAAATATTTGACGTGTTGATATGATTAATTTGTAAGCAATTGTCAAATCGTTGTATTTTGTTTTATGTACATGCGTGCAGTAGATATATTAAAATTTAAATTCTAAGACCCTGAAAAGGAAAACTCATGGAAAACACGTAGGTAAGCAAATTACTGATGATTTGGTAATAAGAGTACAGTATTGGGACTCCTTTCCTGTTTTTAATATCCTTTTATAAGCTTAGTATGTATCTATGTAACGGAATCATTGAACGTGATTCAAAACGTCAAATGATAAATGATAAATGATGTTTATTCAGTAAATAGGTTACAAGGAACACTTTTACACGTCAATGTTTTTTGTCAGTTTAAGCTAGATGAGGCCGGTGTTTCCTAGCTGACTACCCTGAGAAGAAACACCGAAACAAACTCAAAGGTCAAAGTCTCTTTTAAAGTGTTCAAATCCATACAATGTGTACTGGTTAAATCATATGAGAACCATGTACGTTTATGTCTGGGATGAGCTTTTTGAAGAAAGCAACACACAAATTCGTGTGGACCTGTCCAGACAGTGCAAGCGGTCGAATTAAATTGAAACTTCGCACACTTATCAAGGACCGATGACAATGCATGGCTAACTAAGTGACGTTATTCTAAATATGGCGGACTCCCAAAGTTGGCGGACTAGTTATTTTTTATACATTTCCATGATAACAAAAGCGTGTTTTTAGTTTTTTTTTAAATATTGAAAATTTTATTATAATTTTTTCGAACTTGTAAGTAAATCTACGAGACCTAAGTATATCAGCAGAGTACAGGTCTTGTAAAGCTACTCTTGCTATCTGTTTAATTTTTAGGGTTCCGTACTCAAAGGGTAAAACGGGACGCTATTACTAAAACTCAGCTGTCCGTCCGTCTGTCACCAGGCTGTATCTCATGAACCGTGATAGTTAGACAGTTGAAATTTTTATTTTCACGCTTTTACAACAAATACTAAAAAACAGAATAAAAAAATATTTAACTTGGGCTTCCATACAAAATACATGATTTTTTTGCCGATTTTATAGATTAGGTACGGAACCCTTCGTGCGCGAGTCGACTCGCACTTGACTGGTTTTTAATTAATATAAAGATATTGAGATCTTATATATTAAAATTGGTCCTTATTTTTCTTATGCGAAATGATTTTACACACATAACTTTATAGTTATCTTTTATCACAGGTTTTACACTCAGCCATATTACCATTAAGTAAACAGTGATCTCTCCGGGATTTTCATTTGTAGGTACTTGACCTTTATACAGGTAAATACGCCAAAAGCCAGTGTACTGACCGCGTATAATACCTACGCCAAAAGCCATTGTACCAACCACGTGTTATTATTTCGTGTACCTTTCGTACAATGAATATGAAATGAAAATAACCAATTCAAATGAACAGTTTGCATTTTATTTTTGAATAGAATTCAATATGGCGGCTGTCAATTTGCTTTTATTACACGGATATTGTATTGTTTAAAATACGGATTTCGGAAAGTTAATTAAATTTGCTTAGGGCCTATTTCGTGAGAGTTTCCATTGAATGTGAAAATAATTGATACAATTCTAATAAAATTCTGCAAATAATATTGTATTTAACGAAACCTTTCAAATTTTAGCTGTTTTTTTTATTTTAAATTACTTAGTTATGCATAGTCAGCGATCACCACGAACTGTATTGTTAAACTAAGATCAGGGCATGCCACCCATCAGTTCAAGGTAGCCATACATATTTGTAATAAATTACCAAGTAATGACGGCTAAAACAATTAGAAGTATGATCTGACATACTGACATATGAGCGACTTCCTGTTACTGGCCCACTGTGTGGTCCAGCCACACACACATGCAAACCTTTCCACTAGTATAAATGTAAGCCCATGTAAGTTAGATTTTAGGGTCTATTTATTTAACACTTCATGCATTAAAGTACAGAGGCGGACCGGACTAGTGCCTTAGGCATTTTCTACCAGTCAACCTTTGGGTGATGCAGAGACAAATGGTGGTAGGTCCAATATAAAAAAACAATGCGATGAATATTTATTTAAATACAATATAAATACATATTCTAATGAATAAACTCAATACACAAATCTATATAAACAATAGGTACAAACAGATAATTGGAGAAAGCATTAGCGTTGTGGCGATACTATTGTCAACTTCTTATTATAATGCTCATGCTGAGCATACGTGTAATTAATTAAATTAATATATTTTATTTCACTTTTGCTTTTTTACAAACAAAGAAATATTTTTTAGCTCTTTGTAATTTTAAAGTTTCTAAGTCCCTATCTAGGATTCTGAGTGAATAGTAAAAATCAAATCGTGTTCACAATTGAATCCAATTATATTCAAACGAAACGCAATACAGATCGTTCAAACTGTATGAGACTTTATTTGTACTGTTCCCGTCCTCATTTTATTTTGATGGAGTGCAAGTACCGGTAGATACCGTTGAAAAGAGCCAACACTCACTGTACGGGCCAGATTCAATTTCAAAAGTAAACATCGGTGGACGTTGTACTGGCATCAGTACATAAGGCTATTTTCACACTAGTTAATACGTGAGTCGAAGGAAATCTACTAATTTGTGCCAGCTATACAAACAACGAATGGGATCACTTCATTTATCTAGCCTGGCTTAGCGCAGCTAGGTATTTTTAACTGTATCATCAGCCTAGCCTTTTCCCAACTGTCTTGGGGTCGGCTTCCAGTCTAACCAGATGCAGCTGAATACCAGTACTTTACATGGAGCGACTGCCTATCTGACCTCCACAACCCAGTAACTGGGTAATACGATACCCCTAGGTAAGACTGGTTGTACCGTAACGACTGTCAAAGATCCACGATTGTAGTCTGATGCAGTAGGTGGCTGTTATTTTTGTTCAATTATTGATTTCGTGCCACCAACTGCATCAGACTGCTTGAAAAGTGACTTGTTTGGAACTTTATAGTTGTTTTTTACAGTCGGGTTTTAAGAAAATTTTAATTTTTTGTATTTTCTACATTTTAGTGAGTTATATTTTTGAAATCGCCTCCTCGAACCCTTTATTTTGACACCCCACTTAATGTAGTTCATCGACTTTCATTTTTTTTTTTTTACAACATAGCGTCTGGCTGTCGCTATATTGTATTTTGATTACTGTCATGTCTTTAGTAGCACTTGCAAGGTTAAGACAAATCAATTGACGTAAGAATTATCAATATCGGCCCATGCTATAGTGCGGTCTCTATAGTGCCACAAAGGAACAAACATACATACATAGGCTGATAAACATTACCCTCCCTTGCGTCGTGCATTTGGGTAATAAAGAAATACTTACTCATTAAATAAAACGTAAAATAATGTGTAAAGCTCGAGGCGGCATATGTGAGGGAAGCTAAACAACAGCAAAGTCGCCCGCCCTCACGCCCTCAGCAGCAGCCGCCGCAGGAGACGCCGGGGGCTTCCGGCGCCGCGAGACGATCTCCGGCCACCGTAGACCCGGGCCTGCGGGCGGCGAGTAGTGGGTAACTCGCTGTCCGATCAGCAACAGGCCCGAGAACCGACGGCGCGTAGTGTCCCACGCGCGCCTCAAAGAGTTATCAGCAAAAGGACGGGGCCTGTCACGGCCGATGCCTGCCCGGGGGTTGAGGATAAATTCGAAAGAGTTACCTCGCCCCTGGGCATTCAGGGCAGGGAGGAACAGGGGTGGGTTTTAGTCAGTAAGAGTCTGACACGCCCTGCCGCTCTACCCTAGAGCGGAAGAAGTCATAGGATGATTTCCCAACCCCAAAAAAAAAAATGTGTAAAACTCAGAGACAGAGTTGATTAGAGTCAAGTAGGAGTGTGTAAAATGGAACGTCGTAAAAAAAGTAGTAGTTGAGATGCGTTTAAAACATGGTAATACTTTAACCGTGATGTAGAAGCATTATAGAAAAATAAAAAATAATATCCTGAGTTTCTTTTATACATTATGATAGGCATAATTAATATACAATTGAATTAGCTGAATTTTAAAATTTATTTCATTTCTATACATAGTCAGGTGAAAAATGAGCATTCTTCTTTGGTGACGTAGGTATCTAAATCTGTCGTCATAGATCCTAGTTCATACTTAAAAAATAGAGATAAAAGGTAGACCATGTCCTAATCCAGGACATGGTAGCGATTAAGTTTTATCTACATTCGTTAAGCCGTTGAGGCGTATTGATGAACAAAATCCTCTGAACCTATCTCCTTTCGTTCAGTTCACCCAAAGGTTGTCTGTAAGAGATTGCCCTGTGCGATTAGGCCGCCTATTGTACACTTGTTTTGTAAATGTTTGTTCTGTATTAACATGTGTACAATAAAGTATAAATAAATTAAAATCGAGACTGTTATAGTTATAATATTAGTTGAATTGTAAAATTATTTACGAATTCCCAAAGGCACGTCAGCCGCTGCGCCCACGCTTCATTCAATATTCATCATGTTGTCTTCATTCAAGTTCATTATAGATAAGCTTATTACTGGTCTTATAAATAAAAAATAGATGCGCAAAACACTTTATTAGTGTCTGCAGTTTCAATAAAGATTATCGAGATATTTGCACAAAGAAAAACTGCAAAATCGTTTCATAAACTCCACACGAGGAGTTCATACCCAGTTTATAGCTTTCACGTTTTCAAAATGAAAACGGGAATCCAATTCTTTTGAAGCCGGGTAAAGCTTGCCACACACGATACAGTAGTCACAGCGGGCAAGCGTCACACACATGGCTCGTCAAAAAGTACGAAAAGCTGAACAAAACGTCCGCTGTTTGACTTGTGTGAAACATTTGGGAACCACCAGAAGATATTTACTTTGCGTTCAACAAAGGGATACCCGGGGTAATGTAGAGGAATTAAACATTGCGTTGGTATAACACTAAGTAAAGGAGAATTTTGTATGATGTTTGTTTTGTGGCAGCTGGATAGGAAAAAATATTTTAGTATTAACAAAAAAATAAAAAATAAATATAAAAATGTTTATTTTATCTCAAACATTGTGTCATACATAAACTGAGGCAGCCCCAGTAAGTTACAATAGCACTTGTGTCGGAGCTGTCTCACTCTTCCCTTATGGGGTACCTATTTTAACAATGAAAATGCTAAAGCTAATGAACAGAAAACGAAAACAAATTAAATAATAATTAAGTAGCTCTCGATGTGTGAGGAGTGCACGTATTTTTATGTTTGTGTATGATTTGTGCGTGCGTTTGTTTATGTGTGTGTAATATAGAAATTATAAAACATAAAACTCGCTAACCATATATTTAGTTTAAATACTGATTAGTGAATTATAAATTCAAATTCTTCACAGATTTTTTTTATTAAGAACCACTAATCTGTTTTTAAACAATTTTTTATTTCCCCAATCGGCCATTCGAACACTATGGTCCCTAGTGGACCATAGTGTTCGAATGGCCGATTAGGTCGAAAGGTTGTGGAGTAGCGACCGCGTATTGGAAGATGCAGCGTTGGAAGGTCAAGGTGGGCCGATGACCTGGTGAGAGCCACGGGAGTCCGCTGGATGCGAGAAGCATGGGACCGGTCGACGGGGCTATACGCCTGGGGAGGCCTATGTATGTTCAACAGTGAACGTCTTTCGGTTGAAATTAACGAATTAACCTAATGATTTTTATGTGTTTTGTCTACGACCGTTGAGCGTCGGGTCCTGGAAAAGATTTTTTAGTATCCATTAGGAATTACTCTGTAGCAGTCTCGGTGTTTGGAAGTTAGTGGTGTGACACCCCGTGCCTTGGAAAGCACGTAAAGCCGTTGGTCCCATGCTTAGGGGTAGCGGACAAATTCTGAAAATGAGTTACCGTACCCCTGGGCACTCAGGCAGGGAAGGAACAGGGGTGGGTTTTAGTCAGTAAGAGTCTGACACGCCCTCCCGCTCCACCCAGAGCGGAAGAAGTCATTGGATGATTTCCCACACACCTTAAAAAAATAAAAAAAAGGAGTTGGTCCCGCGCCTGATCTCTCCGCGGTCGGATCGGATTGCCGTCCCATCGGACTATTAGAGTAAATTAACAGAGACTGCACCTGTGTCTGCGCACACGCTTGTGCGCTATAATATCTCCTGCGTACTTGGCTAATCTCCGTTGAGATTGTCCACCGTGATCGAAATTCGGGCGGGAAGATTATTATTATTACTTTATTAAATAATTAATCATAAAATACAACCGACTTCTAAAAAAGAAAATACACTTAAAATTGAAAACTAACTTTAATTTCCGAAGTCGGTGTCAAATATCGAAAAAAAAAAAACACCGACTTCCGAAATTCAAGTTATTTCAATTTTAAGTTTAATTTCTACCCAACTGCACGACGCAAGGGAAGCTAACGTGTTTATCAGCCTATGCATGTAGTGTATGTGTATATGTATGTATGTATGTTTGTTCCTTTGTGGCACTACAGAGACCAAACGCGTGGGCCGATTTTGATAATTCTTACGTCAATTGATTAACCTTGCGAGTGCTACTAAAGATTGTAATGATTTATGTTCGCAAAACTCGTTAAAATGTATGGAACAGCTGATTTTTTTTTCGCGATTTCTAAGTTGGTCCCATAGTAAAAGTTATTCAGTTCGATGGTCCAAAGCACTCCTTAAAGTTTCGAGAGTTAATTTTAACACCCTATATACAGTCGAGCATAGAACCTCCTCCTTTTTGCGAATTCGGTTAAAAGCAAGTAGGTACCAGTAAGTCAACATTGTACCGTAACAATCAATATCTCATTAGCGTTATATTATTGACAAGGTCTACTTTCTACTTAGTCATTTGCCTCGATAACTTTTCCAAGTGCATTCATTACAAAAACCTTTCATGTTCGTATCGATTCTTTTACCGTGAGTCATTACGTGGCATTGCAAGCCTGATAGATTCTTACTTTCATTTAGTTCTTTATATGTAGGTATATATTTGAGTCTGGGGAAAAATTTTATGATAATCGAAAAAACAAATCTAATTTGATTGAAATGGGAAACAGATGAAACAATATAGAAGAAAAAAAGGGTTTTAACATTTTTGAAACATAAAAAAGCATAAATTTCAACCAATCACACTTCACACTAATATTAGGCGAAAGTTTGGGAGTGTGTGTGTGTTTGTATTTTTATTACTTCTTCACGCTCAAACGGCGGGGCCGATTTGGATGAAATTTGGTATGTAGGTAACTTATACCTTGGATTAACATACGGGCATACTTTTTATCCCGGTCTACGTGGGTGGAACCGCGGGGCGCAGTTACTAATACATACAGGTTACGGTACCTATTCTATTACCTAATCAAGTATGATTTAGAGTATGATTAAGAGAGAAACTAGTTTAAGTATAAACTAGTTTAATCTTAAGGCAACCCAACACCACCAGGTAAACTATCAATATTAAAGTAGATTTCAAAAGAAAGATTCACTTTTATGAGTAGTATTTGCACGAGACATTTTGCAAATCCTAAGAGAACCTTGAGTTTCCGAGACGGCACTTAAAACCAACAGGATCCAGCTTAGATTGGACGATCACACCTGTGGGCGAAAATAGAAGATTGAACAAACATTATGTAATCCTATTCCTTTGGATTCGATTTCAAAATATATAATATTTTTGTATTTTAGCTAAAGTGAAACGCAAAGTTAAGATTCGATTTAGAAACTATTTTATGAGTAGGTAGGTACGCTATTTAATAGCTTAGTCAAATTAATATTGAACTTGTAGGGGTAAGGTCGCGGGATTGTTCAAAGAGTCCCAGCGACCCTGGAATACAAAAGCCAACTGAAGGAACACACTAGGTTTTTGTCATTAAGAGTCTGCAACTGAAGGAACACGGGTCAGTTTTAGTCATTAAGAGTCTGCAACTGAAAGAACACGGGTAGGTTTCAGTCATTAAGAGTCTGCAACTGAAGGAACACGGGTAGGTTTTAGTTATTAAGAGTCTGCAACTGAAGGAACACGGGTCAGTTTTAGTCATTAAGAGTCTGCAACTGAAAGAACACGGGTAGGTTTCAGTCATTAAGAGTCTGCAACTGAAGGAACACGGGTAGGTTTTAGTTATTAAGAGTCTGCAACTGAAAGAACACGGGTAGGTTTTAGTCATTAAGAGTCTGCAACTGAAAGAACACGGGTCGGTGTAGTCATTAAGAGTCTGCAACTGAAGGAACACGGGTAGGTTTTAGTTATTAAGAGTCTGCAACTGAAAGAACACGGGTAGGTTTTAGTCATTAAGAGTCTGCAACTGAAGGAACACGGGTAGGTTTTAGTTATTAAGAGTCTGCAACTGAAAGAACACGGGTAGGTTTTAGTCATTAAGAGTCTGCAACTGAAGGAACACGGGTAGGTTTTAGTCATTAAGAGTCTGCAACTGAAGGAACACGGGTAGGTTTTAGTTATTAAGAGTCTGCAACTGAAAGAACACGGGTAGGTTTTAGTCATTAAGAGTCTGCAACTGAAGGAACACGGGTCGGTTTAGTCATTAAGAGTCTGCAACTGAAAGAACACGGGTAGGCTTTAGTCATTAAGAGTCTGCAACTGAAGGAACACGGGTGGGTTTTAGTCATTAAGAGTCTGCAACTGAAGGAACACGGGTAGGTTTTAGTCATTAAGAGTCTGCAACTGAAGGAACACGGGTAGGTTTTAGTCATTAAGAGTCTGCAACTGAAGGAACGCGGGTAGGTTTTAGTCATTAAGAGTCTGCAACTGAAGGAACACGGGTGGGTTTTAAGAGTCTGCAATTGAAGGAACGCGGGTGGGTTTTTGTCATTAAGAGGCTGCAACTGAAGGAACGCGGGTGGGTTTTAGTCATTAAGAGGCTGCAACTGAAGGAACGCGGGTGGGTTTTAGTCATTAAGAGTCTGCAACTGAAGGAACACGGGTCGGTTTAGTCATTAAGAGTCTGCAACTGAAAGAACACGGGTAGGCTTTAGTCATTAAGAGTCTGCAACTGAAGGAACACGGGTGGGTTTTAAGAGTCTGCAATTGAAGGAACGCGGGTGGGTTTTTGTCATTAAGAGGCTGCAACTGAAGGAACGCGGGTGGGTTTTAGTCATTAAGAGGCTGCAACTGAAGGAACGCGGGTGGGTTTTAGTCATTAAGAGTCTGCAACTGAAGGAACACGGGTCGGTTTAGTCACTAAGAGTCTGCAACTGAAAGAACACGGGTAGGCTTTAGTCATTAAGAGTCTGCAACTGAAGGAACACGGGTGGGTTTTAGTCATTAAGAGTCTGCAACTGAAGGAACACGGGTAGGTTTTAGTCATTAAGAGTCTGCAACTGAAGGAACACGGGTAGGTTTTAGTCATTAAGAGTCTGCAACTGAAGGAACACGGGTGGGTTTTAAGAGTCTGCAATTGAAGGAACGCGGGTGGGTTTTAGTCATTAAGAGGCTGCAACTGAAGGAACGCGGGTGGGTTTTAGCCATTAAGAGTCTGCAACTGAAGGAACACGGGTCGGTTTAGTCATTAAGAGTCTGCAACTGAAAGAACACGGGTAGGCTTTAGTCATTAAGAGTCTGCAACTGAAGGAACACGGGTGGGTTTTAGTCATTAAGAGTCTGCAACTGAAGGAACACGGGTAGGTTTTAGTCATTAAGAGTCTGCAACTGAAGGAACATGGGTAGGTTTTAGTCATTATGAGTCTGCAACTGAAGGAACACGGGTGGGTTTTAAGAGTCTGCAATTGAAGGAACGCGGGTGGGTTTTAGTCATTAAGACGCTGCAACTGAAGGAACGCGGGTGGGTTTTAGTCATTACGAGTCTGCAACTGAAGGAACACGGGTCGGTTTAGTCATTAAGAGTCTGCAACTGAAAGAACACGGGTAGGCTTTAGTCATTAAGAGTCTGCAACTGAAGGAACACGGGTGGGTTTTAGTCATTAAGAGTCTGCAACTGAAGGAACACGGGTAGGTTTTAGTCATTAAGAGTCTGCAACTGAAGGAACACGGGTGGGTTTTAAGAGTCTGCAATTGAAGGAACGCGGGTGGGTTTTTGTAATTAAGAGGCTGCAACTGAAGGAACGCGGGTGGGTTTTAGTCATTAAGAGTCTGCAACTGAAGGAACACGGGTCGGTTTAGTCATTAAGAGTCTGCAACTGAAAGAACACGGGTAGGCTTTAGTCATTAAGAGTCTGCAACTGAAGGAACACGGGTGGGTTTTAGTCATTAAGAGTCTGCAACTGAAGGAACACGGGTAGGTTTTAGTCATTAAGAGTCTGCAACTGAAGGAACACGGGTAGGTTTTAGTCATTAAGAGTCTGCAACTGAAGGAACACGGGTGGGTTTTAGTCATTAAGAGTCTGCAACTGAAGGAACACGGGTAGGTTTTAGTCATTAAGAGTCTGCAACTGAAGGAACACGGGTAGGTTTTAGTCATTAAGAGTCTGCAACTGAAGGAACACGGGTGGGTTTTAAGAGTCTGCAATTGAAGGAACGCGGGTGGGTTTTTGTCATTAAGAGGCTGCAACTGAAGGAACGCGGGTGGGTTTTTGTCATTAAGAGGCTGCAACTGAAGGAACGCGGGTGGGTTTTAGTCATTAAGAGTCTGCAACTGAAGGAACACGGGTAGGTTTTAGTCATTAAGAGTCTGCAACTGAAGGAACACGGGTGGGTTTTAGTCATTAAGAGTCTGCAACTGAAGGAACAAGGGTAGGTTTTAGTCATTAAGAGTCTGCAACTGAAGGAACACGGGTAGGTTTTAGTCATTAAGAGTCTGCAACTGAAGGAACACGGGTGGGTTTTAAGAGTCTGCAATTGAAGGAACGCGGGTGGGTTTTTGTCATTAAGAGGCTGCAACTGAAGGAACGCGGGTGGGTTTTTGTCATTAAGAGGCTGCAACTGAAGGAACGCGGGTGGGTTTTAGTCATTAAGAGTCTGCAACTGAAGGAACACGGGTAGGTTTTAGTCATTAAGAGTCTGCAACTGAAGGAACACGGGTAGGTTTTAGTCATTAAGAGTCTGCAACTGAAGGAACACGGGTGGGTTTTAAGAGTCTGCAATTGAAGGAACGCGGGTGGGTTTTAGTCATTAAGAGGCTGCAACTGAAGGAACACGGGTGGGTTTTTGTCATTAAGAGGCTGCAACTGAAGGAACGCGGGTGGGTTTTTGTCATTAAGAGGCTGCAACTGAAGGAACACGGGTGGGTTTTAGTCATTAAGAGTCTGCAACTGAAGGAACACGGGTGGGTTTTAAGAGTCTGCAATTGAAGGAACGCGGGTGGGTTTTAGTCATTAAGAGTCTGCAACTGAAGGAACACGGGTGGGTTTTAGTCATTAAGAGTCTGCAACTGAAGGAACACGGGTGGGTTTTAAGAGTCTGCAATTGAAGGAACGCGGGTGGGTTTTAGTCATTAAGAGGCTGCAACTGAAGGAACACGGGTGGGTTTTTGTCATTAAGAGGCTGCAACTGAAGGAACGCGGGTGGGTTTTTGTCATTAAGAGGCTGCAACTGAAGGAACACGGGTGGGTTTTAGTCATTAAGAGTCTGCAACTGAAGGAACACGGGTGGGTTTTAAGAGTCTGCAATTGAAGGAACGCGGGTGGGTTTTAGTCATTAAGAGTCTGCAACTGAAGGAACACGGGTGGGTTTTAAGAGTCTGCAATTGAAGGAACGCGGGTGGGTTTTAGTCATTAAGAGTCTGCAACTGAAGGAACACGGGTGGGTTTTAAGAGTCTGCAATTGAAGGAACGCGGGTGGGTTTTAGTCATTAAGAGTCTGCAACTGAAGGAACACGGGTGGGTTTTAAGAGTCTGCAATTGAAGGAACGCGGGTGGGTTTTAGTCATTAAGAGTCTGCAACTGAAGGAACACGGGTGGGTTTTTGTCATTAAGAGGCTGCAATTGAAGGAACGCGGGTGGGTTTTTGTCATTAAGAGGCTGCAACTGAAGGAACACGGGTGGGTTTTAAGAGTCTGCAATTGAAGGAACGCGGGTGGGTTTTTGTCATTAAGAGGCTGCAACTGAAGGAACGCGGGTGGGTTTTAGTCATTAAGAGGCTGCAACTGAAGGAACGCGGGTGGGTTTTTGTCATTAAGAGGCTGCAACTGAAGGAACGCGGGTGGGTTTTAGTCATTAAGAGTCTGCAACTGAAGGAACACGGGTGGGTTTTAAGAGTCTGCAATTGAAGGAACGCGGGTGGGTTTTAGTCATTAAGAGTCTGCAACTGAAGGAACACGGGTGGGTTTTAAGAGTCTGCAATTGAAGGAACGCGGGTGGGTTTTTGTCATTAAGTGGCTGCAACTGAAGGAACATGGGTGGGTTTTTGTCATTAAGAGGCTGCAACTGAAGGAACATGGGTGGGTTTTTGTCATTAAGAGGCTGCAACTGAAGGAACACGGGTGGGTTTTAAGAGTCTGCAATTGAAGGAACGCGGGTGGGTTTTAGTCATTAAGAGTCTGCAACTGAAGGAACACGGGTGGGTTTTAAGAGTCTGCAATTGAAGGAACGCGGGTGGGTTTTAGTCATTAAGAGTCTGCAACTGAAGGAACACGGGTGGGTTTTAAGAGTCTGCAATTGAAGGAACGCGGGTGGGTTTTAGTCATTAAGAGTCTGCAACTGAAGGAACACGGGTGGGTTTTTGTCATTAAGAGGCTGCAATTGAAGGAACGCGGGTGGGTTTTTGTCATTAAGAGGCTGCAACTGAAGGAACACGGGTGGGTTTTAAGAGTCTGCAATTGAAGGAACGCGGGTGGGTTTTTGTCATTAAGAGGCTGCAACTGAAGGAACGCGGGTGGGTTTTAGTCATTAAGAGGCTGCAACTGAAGGAACGCGGGTGGGTTTTTGTCATTAAGAGGCTGCAACTGAAGGAACGCGGGTGGGTTTTAGTCATTAAGAGTCTGCAACTGAAGGAACACGGGTGGGTTTTAAGAGTCTGCAATTGAAGGAACGCGGGTGGGTTTTAGTCATTAAGAGTCTGCAACTGAAGGAGCACGGGTGGGTTTTAAGAGTCTGCAATTGAAGGAACGCGGGTGGGTTTTTGTCATTAAGTGGCTGCAACTGAAGGAACATGGGTGGGTTTTAATCATTAAGAGGCTGCAACTGAAGCATAACGGGTGGGTTTTAATAATTAAGAGTCTGAAAATGAAGGTACGCTGGTGGGTTTTATTCATTAAGAGTCTGACACGCCCTACCGCGTTAGCCAGAGCGTGAGAAATCATCTGATGATTTCCGCCATTCAAAACAAAACATAGGGTAGTAGGGATCACAATTCCAATTGCATCCCATTTTTTTTTTCTTCCCGGGGGTTGAGGATAAATTCGAAACAGAGTTACCTTGCCCCTGGGTACTCAGGGCAGGAAGGAACAGGGGTGGCTTATTGTCAGTAAGAGTCTGACACGCCCTCCCACTCCACCCAGAGCGGGAGAAGTCATTGGATGATTTCCCACACCACATAAAAAAAAAAACATTATTTTGTATTTGCCTGCATGGTTCTGTGCATATAAACATGTGTGCGCTTGATGATTCAACGCATACTATAACACATTATACTATATTAATATGTTACTAAGATAATTTATAAACTAAGCCCCACAAAACCAAAATGGTTATACTGTGGGGTCGGTGAGTTTCTAAATATATAATCAAGCGTTAATTTGTACTTATAACTAATTAAACACTTTAGAACTTTAACACGTTTCTAAACAATATCTTCTTAATTTATTTTTAAAACAATTTTTATTCATTTCACTTCTTATGTCTGCCGGCAGACTGTTCAATATAACTACGATGTGATGTTTGGTCAACGCTACACAGAGATTATGTTACTATAATCACTGCTGAAACGTGGTTGCTCACAACGGACCTCATCAGAAATCTTAAAGTCATCCAAAGAGCAATAGAGAGGGCCATGCTCAGAGTTTCCTTGCGTACTCGAACCAGGAATGATGATATCCCCAGGAGAACTAAGGTTACCGACATAGCCTGAAGAATCGCCAAACTGAAGTGGTAGTGGGCTAGGCACGTGGCTCGCAGAGCAGATGGTCGATGGAACCGAAAGATTCTAGAGTGGTGACCGCGTACCGGAAGACGCAGCTTTGGAAGGCCTCCCATGAAGAGGACCGATGACCTGCTAAAGCTTGTGGGAATTTGATTGATGCGTGATGCATAGGACCGATCGTTGTGGCGACATTAGGGGAGCCTATGTCCAGCAATGGACATCCTTCGGCGGAACTGATGATAGCCATTATGATGATCACTGCTGAACTCGGTATATCAGCGAAAACGATTCACCTCGTAACAGTTCTTTTACGACAATGCTATTATTAGACATAGGGACCAATGGCCATTGCTAAGAATGGCCAAAGGGAAACTAGAGTCTATTTAGGCCGAAGGACGGATACAAAGGAAAAGATAACGTCGAATCTATCATTCTGGCGTTATCTTTTAGTTGCCTTTTACTGACGCTACGAATATAAAGGACCTTTTTGATTTTGGGCCACAATGGTTATTTATTTAGATAGTCGATGATATTATAATTTATTAGTAGTACCTGCAGAGGCATGAGGATTTAATTTTATTTTTATTGGGTAGAATAAATCATCAAATAACTTATTTCGCTCTGGACGGAGCGGGAGGGCGTGTATGCCTGCATTTCCCTGTGCCAAGGCCATGGGACTTCTTCGATGACTCCCGAACCTGGCAGGCATCGCATAAAAATGGAGGGGGTCACGTGACATTTCTGTGGCACTTTTCAATACCATACATTTATGACTTTTTGACAATCGCTATCGTATATCATAGCGTTAGCGATTGTCACTTGTCTAACGCTTGGAAACGTTAGCGTGATGACTTAGGGCCAATTTCACCAATGAAACTAATCGCGATTAGTTAAACTAGATTCAGTTTATGCGTTTAATCTAGATTAGAGCTTCACTTTGCGTTTCACCGCTACAAACTAAACTAGTTTAAGCTTAACTTAGTTTAAATTCTAAACACCCAGTTTTCGCTGAAACGCAAAATGAAGCTATAATCTCATTGAGAGATTAAACGCATGAACTGAGTTTAGTTTAAACTAATCGCGATTAGTTTCATTGGTGAAATTGGCCCTTAGAAGTATTTACAAGAGATTGGTCGGAGCAAGCAACACACCAAGAAGAGTGCGTGTCTATGGGGGAGAACTATGGCCAGCAGTTGATTAAAAAAGAACAGCGACGGTATAGAAGTAAATTGAGAAATAGTTTGCAATATTCTGCATAATAATTTATTGAACTAGGTCGCAAATAATGGCACATTAAATGCTGCTAAGAAAGTAATTAAGGAAATTTCAACCGTGTCGATATTCATTCTAAGTAATAGTTCAAAGAAAATTCAATAAACGAAGAAAAAGAAACAAAAAATTATTAATTTGGGCTCGCTTAGAAGGATGACAATGAATAATTTTCGTTTTGGACTCATTTGTGTTACATAATTTAAGAAAAACGGTCTGGAGGTCGGTTATTAATCTTTAGAATATATATTTATGCCGATCATTCATCGAAGCTTTATGAAAGAACTAGGGCAAGCAATTTAGAAAGTTCAGTTTTTTTTTATTACTTGTCTAAAAGACCGTAAATTATACTATATATCCAGAGGCTTCTCTATCTCTATATACATATTATAAAGTGGTTTCCGCGTCTGTCTTTCTGTTTATTCGTTAACTCCTCCTATATCTATGTTTGTATGTCATTGGATACTTGAAAACACCGTAAGAATGTAATAAATCTTGTAGGAGTAACTCTCGATACATTATGATTAGATTATTCAAAATATATTAAGGTTCCCTTAGAAACCGGTATAATGGTTTTAGTTATAATGTTTCCACATCCCTATTTCCCTCGTAATTCATCTTTTCCCAACACTAGCGCGCGCGCTGCAATAGCGCCATCTAGCGCATTAACACTCTCGTTCGATACACAAGTTGATACGGGCGGTACGAATTAACCGCTCCGTAAAATAACTCAGAAAAACCTATAACAAGTGACCGTGTTGTGTTAAACCACCAAAAAGACAAAAGGGACGTCCCAGAACAATCATTTCGCCATAAATCCAAACGTTACACCAGTTTTCCACAGTCAGTGAAATAGAGACAGAAATCCCGGCACGCGTTTCCAGAAGCAGCAAAAGGTCGTGAGTACCCCATCTAATCTCCTGTATTTCCCCATTCTAGCTACAAGCCATTTTGCCTAAGGATCCTACAGTCCTATCAAAGGGATACTTTAACAAAATACGTTAAATCACATCTAAATTCATCGTCGATCATTTATAATTTATTGGAGTCTTTTTGAAAATAGAAAGTTTACAATTTTACGTGATTCTTCATGAGCTGACGATGTTTGCTTTTATACAGTGGCATATATAAGATAGTATATATTTACATAACTATGTGAAATTATGTCATTGTTTTTAGGGTTCCGTACCCGAAGGGTAACCAACGGGACCCTATTACTAAGGCTGCACTGTCCGTTCATCTGTCTGTCAGCGGGCTGTATCTCTAATCCGTAATAAGTAGACAGTTGACATTTTACAGAATGTGTATTTGTATTGCCGCTATAACAAGAAATAACCTACAAAAAATTAAAAATTAAAGGGGGCTCCCCTACAAGAAACGTGTTTTTTTTGGCTTTTCTTGCACGATCTTAATAATGGCAACAAGTAGACGCGTATAATCTGGTAAGATGGTACGGCACCCTTCATCCGCGAGTCTGACTCGCGCTTGACCGGTTTTTGTACTTATTTTTCCTTCTACTCTTACACACAGTGTCTACTTCTATTTTTTTTCTAACTCTCCTAGTCCAATCAACAAGTGTTAATTCATGATTAAGCTAATAAAAATACGTGCGATAGCTCATTCGATTCGGAATGACATGATGAATGATTTAAAGGATCCCTAAAGAGGAAAAAAATTGCAAAAAAAATCTGGAATTCCGGAATTCTATCTCTATTATTCCAGTGGTGGCCTAGTGGTATTGGCCGCGACTTACAAGTTGTAGGTCGTGAGTTCAAACCCAGGCAGGCGCTTTACTTTGTGTAAATTATTTCATCACCACTGCTCTCAAAACGGTGAAAGAAAACATCGTGAGGAAACCGGCATGTCCTAGAACCAAAAATTCGAAGACTTGTGACATCCACCAACCCGCATTAAGCCCGCGTGGTGGATTACGGCCCACCCCCTTTCACAGAGAGGAGGCCTGTGCCACATCAGTGGGGACATTAAAAGGCTGATGATGATCTCTATTATTTATATTTTTTTATTTAACGCCGAAACTAGGGCTTCGTGCGACCGTTACCCATAAGTGCAACGAAGAATTTAAACGTCATAGTCCGTAAAACCGTGAACTCAAATAATATATTCATAGTAACAAATATAAAGCCATTTTCTAAATCCGCATTTTATGTATAACGGGCGACTACGGAACCCTACACTGCGTGTGGCCCGACACGCACTTGACTGTTTTTTTTTTCAAGTCTAACCGATGGTTAAACCAGTTTATAAACAAATCAATACTGCATAGCATTGCACAAAGTTAACGCAAAGGGAGTACTATGACGGATAAGCTACGTATTGTGTAATTTTCGTAGACCCCGGCGTAGCTTCGTAGGCTCCAGCATAGCGGCGTAGGCCAACTGCGCTACGAAGATTACGACAAGGCGCACAGTTTGTACTTTTTGTAGTGTAAAGAAATATTAGGATGTTTGTATGTCATTTTCAAACAGTTTATATTATTATATATGCATGAAAAACGTTATATGCATAATACAACTTTATATTATACTACCTGTACCTGGCATGCAATGCCACGTAAAGTAAAAATGAGTTTTGTTTCTAATTTTTAGGCCAGAAACCCTCGTGGGCGTCCTCAGAAGACCCTACCATAGTTTCATCACAATCTGACCAATGATTTAGTAACGCATAGAGGGCAAACATAGAAACATTGATTTTTATTTACATATATAATATATACAGGATGTAACGGAAAGGTGTGGTGATATTTTGAGAGCTGGTTCTGCCCATGGAAATGAACCACTTTCTCTAAGAAAAAATTGAAAATTTCCAAAAAAAAAATTGGATTTTGCATACAAAATATTCATCAGCTGATCAATATTTGTATGGCAGGTATTTTTTTTTTGAGAATTTCCTTATGTTTTCTCGAAGAAACTTGATCATATCGATGGGCAGATGCAGTTCCTAAAATATGACCACTCCTTTCCGTTACACCCTGTATACCTATATAAATATTTAAGTATGAATCGTTTTTAAAAAGATGGATATAAAAAATCTAGCCATTTTTCACGTGTTACAAAAAAAATACACGTCGACCACAAAGTTTTTAAAAAGCTCCATCACAGTATGCAAATCCAGTATGTATTCACAGCTTCACGTGATCGGTTCACACGGAACATTATTTTAATAACGGCCCTAACAAATAAAAAAGGCAGAAGTATGAGTAAATCAAAAGGCAATAAAAAGTATTGCGAGATGTTCAGCGTCAAATATTAAGAGCTATATCGGTAGGGTTGTCTCATGTCTGATTGGAACACAATCTCCAATTTATTACGCTGTCAGGGGCGTACGCTACCGAACACAGCAAATATTTCCTCTGCTATAATATTAAAAGGGAAACGCGAGAGATCTTATCTTTTATTCGTAACAAGATGTACGTGGCGATGTGACTAGGAATACATCGTTTTGCCTCGCCTTTAGTATATGGAGAAGGCGATTATATTATGGGTTACAAGTTTTATCTGTTGAATATTGTGTTTTATAAATTTTAGTCATATTTTGTGCTTTAGTAGAAATTGTTTATAACAGAAATTTGACTTTACAATTTTTATCAAGGTCTTTTTTAGGATTTCGAAAGTCATCAAGGTCGTCAACTCTTTTGTGTTTTTTTAAAAGTTCGCTTTTCTTTTAAGCGTTGGGTTTTTTTTTTAATTTAATTTAGGGTATCTTGTAAAACAATAATATGTCGGTCTATTCTCAACGTAACAACAGTCTGAACCAGCCACTTCTGAATCTCGTAACAAATTTACGCTCTCGACATCGCATTGAGAAAGTCTGGACACTTGACTTCGACAACCCTAGCATAATAGGTACAGGTCGAGTCATGAAATTTTATGAACACTCTGTAGAGGGGAGTTGCCCTTCGCAAACTATTTGTCGACTATCTCCACATTTTTCGGTATATTTTAACAAGGCAATATGGTCGGATTATACCGAGCTAACTGGCAACCCAGAGGTGTTTGAACCTTATTTGAATATCTAAATGAGTTTCACCGAAGAAAAGATTTAGGGAAATTATTTCTTTGCGTTTGAAAACGTTTACGTGAGTGTATCTTATTTGGTTAAGGACTAGCTAATTCAGTTTTGGGCTTCATTTAATTTAAAATTGGATTGCCAACTGAATCTCCTTTATAAAACTTCAGTATTTACGAAGTAAATATTAGAATATCTTGAGACTTAGGTACTGTTGGTAACATTAACTTTCAATAAAAGTTTTGGGTTAGTTAAAAATGCAGTGGAAACGCGCTTAAAAATGTAATAATTTTTTTTTTTTGTGAAATATACAATTATTTTGCTCCTTTTGATAAGATATCAATAGGTCGCGTTTTTACTTCAGCAATTTTTTTATTTACTACATTTCCGCGGACCTCTTATGAGTTGGTTTTCGTTACATCCCTAGTTTAAATAAAAGTCTATTCAAAGAACTCGAGCAATAAAACACAGGCTTACCTTTATTGGCTCCATAAATGGTGCCTGCTTACTCCACGAGTAAAATAATCTTGTAAATTCGGGTTAGAGTTTAATGTTGTTTTTAGAAAAATAGCGGCTTTTTGCCTTCTTGATATGTCTTATTAAAGTATGTTATGGTTTTACTAACAAGGTGTAAGTTTTTTTTGCTTTGTTTAGAATATTACCTAAATACATCAAGAAATCTTCTTATATTGATAAAATTAATCGTAATATATCTGTCGCAGCCAACTAGCTAAATTAGCCGTTTAATTAACAGCCCAGCCTTATAAACAGCGCCTTTCAACTAGCGCTTGAATTTAATTCAACCGATGCGATACAACATTTAGTGAACAGACTGGTTAATGCTTAGTTCATTCATAGAATGGGGTGACTATGTGACGAAAAAAGATTTAGGGCACCACGACACGGACAGGTAAGGTTCAAAGAAGATGATGAGGGCTAGAGTGAGTGAGCAAAGCGAGCAAACGGAGCCCAAGTCAGCTTTTATATACAAAAAAATAATAATTCTTCTTCAGAACAACTAATGCAACTTTCGTAAGTTCATTTAAGACAAGCAGTGTAACAACAAACCAGACACTCCGAATCCTTTTAATTGTTTTATTTAGGAGAGGATAACCTCCTCCTTCGAAAAAGGAGGAGGTTATCAATTCGGATGTTTGTATTTTTTTTTTTTTTTTTTTTTTTTTTTTTTTTTTTTTTTTTTATTATGTATGTTCGGGCATAACTCCTTCATATATTGACGGATTTGCAAAATTCTTCTTTTGTTCGAAAGGGGTTTACTCCGAAATGGTCCCATTTAAATTTCAAAAAGATCTGGTGATGGGTTTCGGAGACAGACAACGGAACTCTTCAAAAATTGACAGCAAATCAACCGCGATTGCTGCTATTGTATGTATAAGAATTGTTAACACAATTTAATGGGGAACCACAACTAAAAAGTGAAAAATAAAAATCTTTTTTACAAAAAAAATAGAACCGACTTCCAAAAAAAGTGCAAAATAACTTTAATTTCGGAAGTCGGTGTCAAAAAACGAAGACACAAAACAGAAACACCGACTTCCGAAATTAAAGTTATTTTGCACTTTTTTTGGAAGTCGGTTCTATTTTTTTGTAAAAAAGTTTTTTTACTTTTACTCTTGGCTTTAAATTTTGTCATTATAACTGATAGCGTAACATTTTCAGCCAGTTCATTTTGTTAATACGGCAATTCAGTCAAAATGGCGGTTAGTCAAATGTCGGGGATGGCAATAAGTCGATAGGGTCTGATAAAAAAAAAATGTGTAAAATTTTCATACAAAATGTAAGGGAAAAGTTTTTTAAATTTTTTGGTGCTCCAACCTGGATTGGCCCCATAGAAGTTTTTGATCAGTATCAGAAACTAGATCGATTGACATTTATTTTTTGTGTAAAATGGCCATTTTCTTGCTAAATGAGCATTCTTTTAAAAATTTGAGAATGTGGTTCAAAATTTCACAAAAAATTATGGATATTCTCCCAAGACCCCATTCGTGTAGATGCAACGGTTAAGGTAGTTTCCCTTACTGCCCCGTTGAAAGTTCCCATCCTGTATATAATTATGATAGCACGCAGCAAAGTTTATCACCACTTTAAAAAAAATCAAAATTTTAGATAACTTACCTTTGATAGACGCACGCGCTGAGAAGTTACCATCGCCGCCTTCTGTAACCACACTGAGTAAGCGCTTGTGCGTATTTCTACACTATCTAGAACAAGACAGCTGTATGCGGAGTAACGAAATAGCAACTATCTGGTTTCAACCCCTCTCCGGTTTCCCCCTTCATCCCTTATGAACAATCAGTCCTATCGTATCTTATAGCCCACTTCAACTAAAACGCAACTAAGTTAACGTAAAAAAAAACATAACCCAAACAGCTAACAACGAGAATTTAAGTAATATCGTGTTTCACACACAATTACGAAATTGTATTTAAAACAATCCGAACATACGTTTACTGCTCTCACAAATTGATCAAATATTCTATTTCAACCGTCCTCATAGCATCCCGCGTCCATCCGCATTCGTCCGTTCTAATGAGAGTGTTCGCATAAATTACATTTTGGTCATCGCTCCTCGTATTCACTCCAATTCAATGTTTATATTTAAAATGCACGAATATTTACCGACGGATAATCCAGCTTTACGACAGTTTATATTGGGACACTTTATCTTTCAAAATTATATTGCAATATTGATATTGACAGAGTTTTTAATTGACGGCCGCCGTAACTTTGTTAATAATTGAAATGAAACACGTCATTAAATCCGCCTTAATTGCTGGAAATATTCGGTTTCCAAACGCAGTCACGTTTACCCATCTCGATTTCGTTTTCAAGGATAATACCTAGTTCTTAAGTAACTTACTACAATACCTGCATTGTTCCCTCTACCAATTGTCTACTATTTAAACTCCGCACGAATTATTTCTTCTTATACAAAAATATACAATATCTCTTATTCTACACAAAAATCGCTTCAGACGTCGTAAAAATTCCAAAAAATATTGGTTCATTATTTAGGCTTAATGAATACGTGACTTCCAGGGGTTTCCAAACGATCGTGTCACACATTATATAAAATAAGGAAATATTCACAAACGAGCGCTTACGCAAGTAAATTTTGACGTCCAATTAAACGTGTAACCAATGTTAACAATTTCCCAGCTTTCACGATTACATAACGATTTTTTTAAATTGTATTTCTTTTACCCGCAAGAAGCTGGTGTTGTTGTGTTGCTACCCACTAGTTGGATGGATGGACACAAATTTCAGGTAAATTTTCGAAAATGTTAGGTACTCGTACCTACCTCATTCTAGGACAAGGTCATAAAGATCTAAGCTGTATTTCGCAATTCAACAAAGACTGGCAAGGGTGGCATGGCCTAAAGCGCGGTCACTTTCGGACTGCATAGAAAAAAAAACTTTTTTACAAAAAAAACAACCGACTTCAAAAAAAAAACACTAAAAATTAAAAAATAACTTTAATTTTGGAAATCGGTGTTTGTATTTTACTTCTTCGTTATTTGACACCGACTTCCGAAATTAAAGTTATTTTTTAATTTTTAGTGTTTTTTTTTTTGGAAGTCGGTGGTTTTTTTTGTAAAAAAGTTTTTATTTTTCACTTTTTAGTTGTTATACCCCAGAACTAAAAACCCCAATAACATGGAACGTGGAATTTAAACATTTGGAGAACACCAAAACGTCATCGAGGTAATAATAATAATAATATAATATAATATTCCACAACTATCACACAACGCCATCTAGTCCCAAGCTAAGCAGAGCTTGTGTTATGGGTACTAGACAACTGATAAACATACTTATATATTTCTAAATACATACATATTATAGATAAATTACACCCAGACACAGAACAAATTGAAATGAGGTATACGTATTTTTCGTTTTTGTTCAATTTCTACATTCAAATTTAAGTAAATAGATTAAAAATTACCATTTCGTAGATGGGGAGGCCATCTACGAAACCACCAAGCTTAACATAAAAAAAAAAAAACAGAATGTAGTTCTTCACTAAAAGATTACAGGAACACCTATAAGAAGTACCTCTGATATAGTTTAAACCTGAAAAAAAAATATTGGTTCGGCACCTTTCGTACCCGAGTCCGACTCGCTCTTGGCCAGTTTTTTTTGTTTATCGACTTATTTTGATACTAGTAATACGGATTTTTTTTAAATATTAGTGTTAGGTAGGTGTAATGATAATTCTATCGAGGATTTTATTTTTTAACGTGTTTCGGACTCAAGCAAGTTCTCGAAAATATAGTCAAAATTAACATGTATCTTTTCTGCAGCTTCAAACTAAATAGATTTGGCTAATTTTTGTTTAGAAACCATTTTTAATGAGTTGTTGCGAACGACAGCGTCTGAACCCAGAATCTGTAGAAGTATCAAATGAATGTCCCAATAGACCGTTGATTCCAGGAACAGCAGTGGTTATAGACTCGTATCCATAATCGGTAAATTTATGGTCACTGCAACTGAGCGCAAATCAACCGACGATAATTTATCCCCGTTCGAAGCCAAGATCAAAGCTGCACTGGAAATACACTGAATAGCTAGTTAATACGAGTACCAAGAAGGAAATTTAAACGGGGAAAGGAAATGAAAATAACTGTAGGGAACTAGACATTTTCAATGTTCTGATAAAGTAAGTCCATTTTAAATATATGGTTTTTGTTTTGACAAGCTTTTATGTGAATTGAAATTCTTCGCATGTAAGTTCCCCGCTGACAGCAGTGGTGGCCCAGTGGTAACGGTCGCAACTTAAAAGTTGTAGGTCATGAGTTCAAACCCAGGCAGGCGCTTTAACTTGTGTAAATTATTTCATCACCACTGCTCTCAAAACGGTGAAGGAAAACATCGTGAGGAAACCGGCAGGTCCTAGAACCAAAAATTCGATGACATGTGACATCCACCAACCCACATTGGGCCCGCGTGGTGGATTGCGGCCCATGCCCTCTCACAGAGAGGAGGACTGTGCCCCAGCAGTGGGTACATTAAAAGGCTGATGATGAAGTTCTCCGCTCTAAAATTTGCTAACCGTTTTTCGACCGTTTGTTGATTTCCGATAGAGCTGAAGCGCCCACTATGATAAACATAAGCACATTATCAGCCTTATAATGTTCCTACTGCTGGGTCTCAGGCCTCCTCTATAAGAGAGGAAATTGGCCGTAATCCACCACGCCCAGTGCGGGTTAGTGGTGGTGGTGGCGGTGGTTCCAGACTTGCCGGTTTCCTGTCGATGTTTTCTTTCACCGTTTTGCAAGCAGTGGTGATGAAATAATTACACAAAGAAAGGCACTGGAATGGGTTTGAACCCAGTAGTAGGTACTTCTACTCGTAAGTCGGGGCCGTTAGCACTGGACCATCACTGCTACCAAGTGCTAACAACTGCTAACAGCTACTAACAACTGCTAACAACTGCTAACAAAAAATAATATATAAAAACACACAGATTGACTTGAGGACCTCCATCATATTTTGTTCGGTAAAATAAATAGAAAACATTCATGCATTTAGAAGCAGGTATGTATCATATCCAATATCCTTTTCGAACAGTAACTTTACGCGTGTGAAATTCTGCCCCAAATATAGAATTTTAATCCTCGACTTGATCTCATTGGATTACCATTCAATATCCGCTGTGAAGTGATCGGTTTTATTCAAAGTACGTCAAATAGGCTTAAAAAGTAGAAACATACCTTCGGTATTTATGCTTTTGGAGCAAAAATATTCAATTACTGTTAAATATTACGAAGGGTTGAATATTTCTGAATAAAAGACATGTTTAGCATTAAAATGCCAACTAAGAGTATCTTTATGCGCTCATGGACTTGACTCTTTTTAGTATGGAAGCTAAATATATAGGGGCATATATTGCTTTAAGGGAAAGATTGCTGTTTTGAACCGTCGCTCTACATTCGAAACTCCTGTATCCTTTTTATACACGAGTCTTAGAAGATCACAATGGAACGTCACTGCCTGTAGCGCAGAACCAAATTGCTCAACCGCTGCAATCTAATTGGCCTCTGCGCTGACACCGATGACGCTGTGGAACTGGCGAAATTCTGACTGGCAAGACAGTATTTACATCAAATTTAACTATATTTGATGTAAATACTATCTTGCCAGCGACACGACGTAGAATAAGAAACGTAGTGTCTTGAATTACGAAAAACATTTCTCGGTTACATTACAGGGAGAGTGTTTCAGAATTACATAGTTTAATTCCACCCAGCCCGTTCCATCATCGGACCACTAGACGAACGGTGATGCACCACCAGTACATGGTGGATATCCCAACCATACGCACAAAACGTTTTGGGAACACATTTATTGTGTGTCCAGCATGCTAAGGAGTGGAATTTCCCGCCATGGTCAAGTTACTTCTAGGCAAGCGTGCTCCGAGGTCGACCACATCAACGCTTACCATCAGGTGAGATAGTGATCAAACGCGCGACCATAAATAGTAAAAAAAAATTAAAAATAGCTTTTTCCAACTCACGTGCGAAACAGGCCACTGTTATTACCAAAAAAATGCACATGTATGTGTGTGTTGTAGTTTCCATACGTAAAGAAAAAGTGGTTGTTTTAGTACTTCCAGAGTACCTGCCTACAAAATACCAAGCCTGCTAACCGAACAAACTTGAAGAGACACAAGCAAACAAAGACGATTTCGTTTTATAAACTCATTTTCACAATAAATTACGCAACTGAAACGGTCCTACAAAAACACTGGCAAGTGAGAACAGTCTTAATAGAATTATAAAACAATTCTGTAGTAATTAAATCACAACATAGCTACCGACGGCGGCGAGTTTCTTTTGACGCTGTAACTCCATTTGCAAATGGTAAATGATCTATGACTTTTGTTTAAAAGCCGTTTGACTTCAGTTAACTCTTTCAGTTTTAATTTAAAGTTTTCATCGTTAATCTTGGTTTTTAATTTGACAGTTTGTAGTGGTCTTACGAGTAATAATGGTTTTGATATGACATTTGGACGTAGTTTTGTGAGTTGGTTGGTGCACGACAATTAAATTATCTAGTTTAACTACGAACTCTTCTGTGTCATTCCAAAATAAGAGAACTCACTTCTCTTATTTTGGAATGACACAGAAGAGTTCGTAGTAAAACTACATAATTTAATTTCAATCAAAGTTCTGTCAATCAATCTGCCAAGCGTTTTCCCAACTATTTTGGAGGCGGCTTTAAGTCTGCCAGGATGCAGCTGAATACCAGTATTTTACATGTAGTGATCTCATTCCCATCCCACAACATAATAACTGAGAATTCACAGTTAAAGGCGTCTCGGAATATTGTACATTTCGATGCGAAGAACGCAATTCTAGGCATCAGCGGGCGTCATAGACGTAGTGGCAGGGCACAATTCCGTGAGCCCGCTCTCTTCCCAATACTCGCCCCGAAACTTCTCAGAAGCCTTTAACTTTGGTTCGACCTGTAACATGATACACCAGTTACATTTTCTGGCCCCTGTCTACCCGTAATTACTGTCAAAGATCTATAAATGACAGCCAGTTCCAGCAGCATCCGAGGCAGAGAAGTATCTCGGTATATACCTATGGAATGTTCACCCATCCAAGACTGACCTCGGTAAGCGATGCTTAACAGAGAAAATCGGCCCGTGTGGCTGTTACCATTTAGCCTCGTACTAAAATATCTTTGTTTTGATCTAATAAAGTATTCTGGTACATGAAATAGAAACTATAGAGAAATCAAAGGCCTTTGGTCCCAAGAGAAAATAACGGAAATTCATAGCATAACAGACGACTCTTGACTTTACTAATGTGATCAGGGAGTTTGGGAGAGACCAACATGTCCGGAAGTGTCAGATATTAATCCGGAGTTATTACTCTTGGCATGAAAAGGTCTGTAAATGGAAAATATTAGTTTGAAACTCCCGATAGTTTTATCTTGATCATAACACAGGGTGTAACGGATCATATATTAGGTATAGGTACTGTTATCATCAGCTAATGACGATTTTGTGTTCCATGCAAAGTCGTCATTTTTTTTAGGAATTTACTGACTTCCTTGAAGATATTTGTTTATTTCCATGGGCAGAAGCAATATATATGACCAACCGTTTCTGTTACACGCTATAATCATTATTATCCCAGATATTCCCACTGCTGGGACTAAGGCTTTCTCTCTAGGAGAGGGAATGGGCCGTAATCCACCACGCGGGCCCAGTGCGGGTTGGTTTTTTTTTTTTTTTTGGGGGGTGGGAAATCATCTCATGACTTCTTCCGCACTAGGGTGGAGCGGAAGGGCGTGTCAGACTCTTACTGACTAAAACCCACCCCTGTTCCTCCCTGCCCTACGCGCCCGGGGGCGAGGTAACTCTTTCGAATTTATCCTCCACCCCCGGGCAGTGCGGGTTGGTGGATGTCACATGTCTTCTATTTTTGGTTCTAGGATATGCCGGTTTCCTCACGATGTTCCTTCACCGTTTTGAGAGCAGTGGTGATGAAATAATCTACACAAAGTAAAGCACCTGCCTGGGTTTGAACCCACGACGTACAAATCGTAAGTCGGAGTCGTTACCACTGCTCTCTAATTTTGATCCATACTAAATAGTATTATAAATGCAAAAGTAACTCTGTCTGTTAGTTTGTTATGTTTTCACGATTAAGCCGCTGAAACTAACTAGCTGGCAGATGGTAGTACTGAATAATTAATAAAGACGGTGGAAACTTTCAGCGGAGCAGTAAGGGGAACTACCTTAACCGTTGCAGATACACGAAAAAGGTCTTAGGTTACTATCCATAATGTTTCTTGAAATTTTGATCCCCAGTCATAGATTTTCAAAACAATGTACAGTTTGCAAAAAAATGGCGATTTTACACATTTATTTATTGATACCAGTCGATCCTGTTTCTAATACTGATTAAAAACTTCTATGGGACCAACCCAGATTGGAGCGCTAAAAAAATAAGAAATTGCAAAAAAAAAATTCCCATACATTTTGTATGAGAATTTTACACAATTTTTTTTTATGTCAATCATATCGTCACTCGTCTCATCTGTAATTGGACTATCCCTGCACGTCTCTGCTCCGCCCAGCTCCACTTCAGTGGAAACAAGGGTGCGTTTCCACTGAAGCGGAGCTAGGTGGTGCGGAGCGGTAGTTAATAATATTCATATCTGCAGTAAGACATCTGAAGGAGGGAAAAGGGTTGCTCATGAAACTTTTACACAAGCACTTAGCAAACGTTATTCCTAGGGCTCAATTGACATGTTTTGGATCTGAAAAGGCCTTTGACCAGACGTGAACTCTGAAAATCTGTATGGCGGATTGAATACAATACAGTATTGTATCATTAAATCTGTATGAAAACACCAAACATGATTTGAAAACAAAATCTACATGTCTGAATTTTTACCAAGTAGCTTTGAATAAAGAGGCGACGATGATTTATTAAATATATGTTGTTTTGTAGGGTTGTGTGATGAAATGTTTTCCGTACCTTTCGAGGTAACGAAAAAAATTCAACCGTTTAGGATAATTTCGTTATCCATCCGTCCGTCTGTCAAGATCATTTTTCGCAGGAACGCGTGGAAATATCAAGATTGGGAGCCGAGTATTGCAATGACAAACTCTGCCCACTTGCATCAAAATGTACTAAATATGTACCTACCTCTAATATTAGTTTAGAAGTTGAGATTATAACTGAATCTGACTACTTCATCATCATCAGCCTTTTAATGTCCCCACTGCTGGGGCACAAGACTGCCTCTCTGAGAGGGTGTGGGCCATAATCCACGACGCGGGCCCAATGCTGGTTGGTGGCTGTCACATGCCTTCGAATTTTTGGTTCTACGACAGGCCGGTTTCTTCGCGATGTTCACCGTTTTGAGAGCAGTGGTGATGAAATAATTTACACAAATTAAAGTGTCTGAATGGGTTTGCACTCACGACCTACATATTGCAGTAAGTCGCGGCAGTTAAGTTACTACTATATCACAAGTTATTAAATCCGCAAATTCATGCACCATCCAAAATAAATCCTGACGTTTAAAAATATTCAGGCTGTAAGGAACAAGATAGTAATCGGTTACAGAAATTATCATTTTTAAGCGCGCAATGTATTATAAATAATGCGATCTCAACGCTCCGTACTACTACTTACCTACACTCGCGCCGGCCGAGCGCGCCGCGCCGCTCGTATTGTATGTAGATACTAGGGCGGCGACGTGAATGAACTCTAGCGAAACAGCTGTACGTATTTTATTTACATTGCTGTTTTTAGTGTAATTAGCGATTTAATTACTTTTTAATTAAAACTATAGATAGAAATAACGATTTAAACAGTCTAAAGTAAAAGAAACTGGAGAAAAAAATAAAAAATTGAAGAAAACGCCAAGACAATACAAGACAAGACATTTACTTGTAGAAACATGAGTATACATATAATAAAGAATGCAGGTTGTTCATAAATAAAATAGATCCGTTCAACAAAAAAAAAAAACAACGCTAGGGGGTTCAGAATCCCGTGAGTCGACGGCGCGTAGTGTTCCACGCGCGCCTCAAAGAGGTGTAGTCAGCCACCACTGACGGGGCCCATCGTGGCCGGTGCCTGCATGCCTAGGGGTAGCGGATAAATTCTGAAAATGAGTTACCGCACCCCTGGGCACTCAGGCAGGGAAGGAACAGGGGTGGATTTTAGTCAGTAAGAGTCTGACACGCCCTTTCGCTCCACCCAGAGCGGGAGAAGTCATTGGATGATTTCCCACCCCACAAAAAAAGAGGGGGTTCAGAATCATGTTCTGAATCACTGGTACACGTATGCGCGTTTATGTGCCTTACACGGTGTATATACGGGTCTGTTGATTTTATTGCGGTTGAGTAAAACTGAATACTTTACATTCAGCCACCGAGAGCCTAAAGGAACGTATTTACGAATTCGTATCGAGTCCCGACCTTATTTGGCCCATGTATGTACACTTAACTAATTTAAAAGCGTTACAAGTGGGTGAATTAATTCTGAAACTCTGTATTTTATTATTTCAGGGGCTGTGGGCATGTTATTTTAGTTACGTGGAAACATGTTGTGTTTAAAGAGGTTTTGTGAGCCGTGCAGGTTTACTCGAACTCCATTTTAAGGGTCTACTACCGGCCAAGTGGCGCCCTCATTGTCATAAAAATAATCGTAGCATAAAATGTTTGGTATCCAAAGTAGTAGGCAAAAGCACTTTTGCCTACTACTTTGGATACGAAACATTTTGAGACCTGTTTTAACAACGTAAAAATTCTTTATCCTCTTTGTAACAAACTTGACATTGGGTTCTTTAATATTTATTTTCTAAGCTGTGGCGCCCTCAATGACTTAAAAATCGTAGTTTTTAAGTCATTGAGGGCGCCACTTGGCCGGTAGTAGGGAATTAAGTGTCGTATTTTTTATATACTACTGACCAGCAATTTTACCATGAAAGATACTATATTAGGTACCTAGCCAAATATGTACATTACTATGAGAAAAGTATAAATAGCTGTTTCGTATACAAACCGTTTAGAACAAATGAGTTACAAACCTTGAATCTCCCAATGTTATCGGCCCTAGCTATATAGCAGGTATCTCGATCTGACAATTTTTGTTAGTTAAAGTAGGTGATGTCTGGTGACTCTATCTTGGTCTATAATATGAAGTAGAATTTAAAAGATTTATTTTTTAATACAGAGCCTTCATACTTATTAAAAACTGTCTAGACATATCCCAATCTATTGCCTAAAATGTCTATTGGTGAACAAAGGCTGTTTTTAGGGTTCCGTACCCGAAGGGTCCAAACGGAGCCCTATTGCTGTCACTCACGTGTCCGTCTGTCTGTCTGTCCGTCGTCTGTCACAAAATTTTGTTACGAAGAATTTTTTAACTTCCCATTGACCTATGAACTTGAAAATTTGGTGATAATGTTTTTATTATTACGTATATTTATACTGTTACGTCGACCGTATTACACTGGAACGTTCGAGAATGTGGTCGAAGTTTCCAGAAGTTTCCACTAGGTTCGAGAACATTCCATTGTGGTACTGTGTAGAAGTTCATAGATGTTTCTAGAATATTCCACTATAAGATAGTTCGACAATGTTCTGGAAACTTCCATGACTGTATAAATAGGCCGGACGGCGGGCGAATGAGTCAGTCTGATTTCGACTACGGATGCGAACGGATGCGAATACAAGCGATTACGAAGAGAATAGTGATTATTAGCGAATTAGTGTTTGTGTTTATAAGTTGTTGAGTTAATAAAGGATATTTAGTTAATTAATTGGTGTAAAATAATTTATCCCATACCCAGCTCGTAACAAATTGGTGTCAGAAGTGAGGGATAAATTATGCCAATTTTACCAAAGGACGACACGGACGGTATTCGTACAAGGTGTCAACGGCAGCAAGACATGGATCAGAGGCGGTTTGGAGATTCTCCGATACAGACGGGTGGTGTTCAGCCTACGACAGAGCCAGTCGCTGGCCCATGTGGAGTTTCTTCAGCACCAGCGGTGCCAGACTTGTCTGCGCTAATGGCGCTGTTGCAGGAACAGGCTCACCGTCAAGAAGAGCAGGCCCGCCGCCAAGAAGAGCAGGCCCGCCGCCAAGAAGAACAGGCCCGTCGAATGGAAGAGAAGCTTCAACAAGATAAAGAGGAGCAGGCCCGCCGCCAAGAAGAACAGGCCCGCCGCCAAGAAGAGCAGGCCCGCCGCCAAGAAGAGTTACAGGCCCGCCGCCAAGAAGAGCAGATGCTCCTCATTAAAGACCTTCACTCAACACTTGGCAAAGAGTTCAAGGTGATGAAGGAGCAGGTTCATCAGCATGAGAATCGCATCTCAGAAGCTGAAGTTCAGATTGCCGGGGTGAAAAAGGCTTTAGGTGAACTTAGGGCTGGAGACGGGGTTGTGCCTTCAGTGGTTGCTGCACCTTCGGCACGTGGATTTAAGGTGCCGCCATTCGACGGAACATCTTCATGGTCGGCCTACAAAATTCAATTTGAAGCCGTTATGAAGGCGAATGGGTGGACCAAAGAGCAAGCTATGACCGCGCTCACCTTAGGACTCCGAGACCAGGCCCTAACCATACTTGAGGCTCTTGGCAAAGATGTGACCTACGAACAACTGCTGGAAGCGTTAGAGTCCAGATACGGCGACGCTCACTTGGAGCACGTATTTCGCGCTAAGTTAAGGGATCGCGTTCAACGTAGTGCCGAGAACCTACAGCAGTGGGCCTTGGAAGTTGAAAAGTTGGTTCGGAAAGCATACCAGTCCGCCCCTGCACTCATCAATGGCAATCTGGTACAAGCGTTCATCGACGGAATACGTGACTTGGAAGTTAGAGCCGCTGTAAGACTTGGGCATCATGAGACACTGAAGGACGCCTTGGCCCATGCCTTGGAAGTAGAGGCAGTGAGGCAAGACCATCGAACACACCGTATCAGGGAGGTTGTGGCATCACCTGTACGCGATCGTCCGCAAGGTTATAGCCCTAGGTGTTACTCTTGTGGAGAAAGGGGTCATCTTCGGTCAAGCTGTCCAAAGCGAAGCACGCTGAGAGAAGATCAATCCCAGCAGGAAAGGGCGACTGATACGACTGCCCAGCAACAGCAGGGAAACGAGTAAACGCCAGGACTGGGGGGCGGGTGCTGGCTGGTATTGAAAGAGCCCCGAGGATCTCGATCTCACAGGCCCATGACGGAAATAGTCTGATCATCAAAGGCGAAGTCAACGGAAAACCATGCAAACTGACGTTGGATACTGGAGCTTCTCACACGGTTGTCAATTCTCACCTAGCAAGTCGGTTCCTTGGGGACTTCTTCAATAACCACGACCGTATACAATTACTGACAGCTACTGGTCAGCACATAATCGTCCGAGGCAGGAAGGAGGTAGAGTTAAAATTAGGTAACAAAATCTATCGGCATAATGTCATCGTGGCCGACATAGTGGACGATTGTATCCTGGGATTAGACTTCATGCGGAAACATCGTTGTGAGATCGACGTTGATCAAGGAGTATTGAAGTGTGGTACAGAGGAAATCTTCATGGAAGGTGTACCATCAGGAAAAGTGTTCCGCTTGACATTTGACGTGTCAACACTTTTGGAAAACTGCGATTTAACGGAATTAGAAATGGATAAGGCTAAGAAGATGTTACTTCAGTACGCCGACTCTTTCTCTACAAATGATGCTGACATAGGAAGAACAGGACTGGTTCAGCACAAAATTAATACTGGCATCGAGTTACCAATCCGTCAACGACCAAGAAGATTGCCGGTTGCACGTAAAAAGGAAGTAGAAATGATGATTGAGGGTATGGTGAAGGATGGTGTTATAGAGCCTTCATCGAGCCCATGGTGTTCTCCTGTGGTCCTGGTGAAGAAAAAGGACGGCAACACACGCTTTTGTGTGGACTATCGACGATTGAACGACGTCACGAAAAAGGACAGTTACCCACTGCCTAGAATCGACGACACATTGGATACACTGACTGGAATGAGGTGGTTTACCACGCTAGACCTGAAAAGTGGCTACTGGCAAGTGGAAATAGACCCTAAGGATAAGGAGAAAACTGCATTTTCAACAGGAAAGGGGCTATGGCAGTTTAAAGTTATGCCATTCGGATTGTGCAATGCTCCTGCGACATTTGAAAGGCTAATGGAGCAAGTACTTGCTGGATTGATCGGAGACGCATGTCTTGTCTATTTAGACGACATCATTATTGTGGGCCGTACATTTGAAGATCATCTTCAAAACCTCAATCGAGTGTTGTCAAAAATCCGGACGGCAAATCTTAAGTTAAGTCCGAAAAAGTGCTCATTTTTCAGACGACAAGTAAACTTTTTAGGACACATAGTTTCGGAGGAAGGTGTTCAGACAGATCCGGAGAAAATCGTCGCCGTCAGGGATTGGCCAGTTCCGAAAGACAAGACGCAGGTCAGAGCATTTCTGGGTTTGTGCTCCTACTATCGACGGTTTGTCAAAAATTTTGCAGACATTGCAAAACCTCTACACAAACTCACTGAGGAAAAGCAGCAATTCTGTTGGGACGAGAACTGTAACATCGCATTTCAGGAATTAAAGAAACGTCTGTGCAATACACCTATTCTGGGATATCCTGACACTGAAAATGACTTCATAGTTGACACAGACGCAAGTAATACTGGAATTGGAGGCGTGTTGTCTCAACGGAAAGGAAACCAAGAAGTTGTTATAGCTTACTACAGCAAATCTTTATCCAAACCGGAAAGAAATTACTGCGTTACGAGACGGGAGCTACTCGCCGTAGTAAGGACATTGCAGCACTTCAGTAAATATTTGCTTGGACGGAAATTCCAATTGCGAACTGACCATGCTGCATTAAAGTGGTTATTGCAATTCAAGAATCCAGAAGGACAAGTGGCAAGATGGATCGAACTACTACAAGAGTTTGACTTCGTTACTGAACATCGTAGTGGGAGAACTCATGGTAACGCAGATGCACTGTCTAGAAGACCTTGCCCAGAAGATTGTAAGCACTGTACCAAGCAAGAGACCAAGGAGGCAGTGCCTGTGAGGATGCTAAGAATGGATCTCAGCAATGAATGGAAGGAAACCCTACAGCTTGCTCAGCAAAATGACACGGACCTCAAACCGATCTTTGAGTGGATTAAAGCTGGTGCTCCGAAGCCCAAGTGGAGTGATGTTGCGGCGTTTAGTTCCATCACAAAGAGCTATTGGGCACAATGGAACAGCTTGGTTATCCAGGATGAAGTCTTGTGCCGCAAATGGGAAAACGCTCGAGGAGACAACTGTCATCTACAAATTGTTGTCCCCAAAGCCAAAGTACCTGATGTTTTACGGCTATACCATGATGGATGTTCAGGAGGACATATGGGGGTAAAAAGAACTCTACTGAAGATACGAGAGCGGTTTTACTGGATTCACTGTCGAGAGGATGTTGAGGACTGGTGCCGCAAATGTACCAGTTGTGCGGCTGTGAAAGGACCCCAGACACGCAGCAGAGGTGCTTTACAATTATGCAACGTGGGAGCCCCCTGGGAACGGATAGCACTAGACGTTGCAGGACCATTTCCGGAAAGTGAAAACGGAAACAAGTACTTCATGGTTGTCATGGATTACTTCACAAAGTGGCCAGAAGTCTTCACCATTCCCAACCAAGAAGCAACAACAGTCGCAGATAAATTGGTTCAGGAAGTCTTCTGTCGTTTTGGAGTACCCTTGGAAATTCACAGCGACCAAGGGAGGAATTTTGAATCACAAGTTTTCCAGGAGACTTGTCGACTGATGGGTACTCACAAGACCAGAACCACTTCTTATCATCCGCAATCTGATGGAATGGTAGAACGTTTCAACCAAACGTTGGAGAGATATCTAGCAAAAGTTGTGGAAAGCAGGCAAAGGGATTGGGACAAGCACATACAGCCATTTCTTCTGTCCTACCGTAGTGCAGTTCACGAAAGTACGACTGTGACACCAGCCTTCGCGAACTTTGGAAGGGAATTACGGTTGCCTGCAGATTTAATCACCGGAACCCCCCCTGATGCCCCACGCAGTGTAACCGATTATGCGAATGACTTGCGTAACAAGTTGAATGATGTATATGAGCATATCAGACAATCCGGCCAACAAATGTCTGATAAGATGAAGACCCGATACGACCGGAAGGCAAACCATAGAGGTTTTGACGAGGGTTCACTGGTGTGGTTGCATAACCCAGTGCGCAGCAAAGGGAAGTCTCCCAAATTGCAAGCAAAATGGGATGGACCATACCGAATCGTGACCAGGATCAACGATGTTACCTACCGAATACAGAAGGGTCCACGAGGTGCGCCTAAGATAGTCCATGTAGACCGATTGGCGCGATACTACGGGACTAATGATGCTCGGGACGAGCATGTCTAAGGAGGGGGCAGTGTTACGTCGACCGTATTACACTGGAACGTTCGAGAATGTGGTCGAAGTTTCCAGAAGTTTCCACTAGGTTCGAGAACATTCCATTGTGGTACTGTGTAGAAGTTCATAGATGTTTCTAGAATATTCCACTATAAGATAGTTCGACAATGTTCTGGAAACTTCCATGACTGTATAAATAGGCCGGACGGCGGGCGAATGAGTCAGTCTGATTTCGACTACGGATGCGAACGGATGCGAATACAAGCGATTACGAAGAGAATAGTGATTATTAGCGAATTAGTGTTTGTGTTTATAAGTTGTTGAGTTAATAAAGGATATTTAGTTAATTAATTGGTGTAAAATAATTTATCCCATACCCAGCTCGTAACAATACTAACAAATACCAAAATATTGTTTGCCCTCATATGGTATAGAACCTTAAATTTGGCAAGTCCGACACGAACTAGGCCGGTTTGTAAAGAAAGGGCGCGCCTGGTCGTTTGGCTAACAGATGGGTGACCGCAGCACATTTTTATTGCCACACAGAAGACATACCATGTGTTGCTCGTTCAAGTTACATTGTAACATTGAAAAAATAAAGCTGATCTCGGATTTAACAAGCCACTTTTAAAAGGAGATCAGTCTGCCCCCTTTTCCTAAATAAATAATAATTTCCACATCCATCAATTATTAGATTTATCGTTTATAATAATTTGAATTCAGAACTAAGTACTTTATTGTAGTTTTGTTTTGATTTCCGTGTTAACTAAGTACTTAGTTCTGAATTCAAATTATTATACCTACACGATAAATCTAAGGCCCTTTTCTGTCATGCGTTTAGCTGCCCGTGCGGGCTGCTGGCATCCTATCATTTCATACATGTTTTTCCTATCGCGGGCAGCACGCGCGCGAACACGGATAGGCTGCGGGACGCACCCCACGCCCGTGCCACCGTTCTTTATCCTGCGTGTGGCCAGGACCGTGCTATCACCCACATGCGGACCAGATCCGCGCGTGGACGAAAATACGCATGACAGGAAAAGGGCCTTAATAATTGATTGACATGGAAATGAGCATTCGTTTGTATTCGGAAATGCGATGATTGCCGAGGGACATTAAGGGCCTACCTTTCTGTTAGTGGCGCCCTCATTGAATAAAAATTCGTATCTTAGCATAGAAAATAAAGATTAAAGAATCCTATGTTGCGTTTGTTACAAATAGGATAAGATATTTTTACTTTGTCAATACGGCCGTTTTTGGTACTTTTGCTTACTACTTTGGATACGAAACATTTTGAGTCCTGTTTCAACAACGTAAAAATACCATAAGCTTTTTGTAACAAACGCAACATAGGATTTTTTAATTTTTATTTTCGACGCTTTGCTTCGATTTTTTATTCAATGAGGGCGCCACTTGGCGGCTATATACGCCTTAAGAAAATAGTTGTACTGTACACCTACATACTAACTCTCGAAAAACATTTCCCTCCTAGGGCAGTCGGGAAAAAAGAGAAAACAATTAAAATAACTAGTCTTAAAAGTGAGCTAACAGAAAGCCAACGTTTCATCGACCCTACTTTTATGATAATTGATTCAGCTCATTCCTTGACCTTGCCAAGTACCGATGGATCGTAAATAGCCGACATCACAATGCCGAGTCTTATGGGAACCGATCGAAGGACGTTGATTTATTTTTCTATGGCCACTATAACAGTAATGGGTCTAAATATAGATGTATCGGTATTAAAGGCACGCTATGGGTATGTGTACCTGAATTATTTATCGTAATTAGTTTTGGTAAGCGCTTAATGGTAACAGGGCTTCGACATTGAACTTCTGTAACTGCTATTGTTTTAATGTTATTTTCTGACCTAATTTCTGACCTAAATTTTCCACAAAATTTGGTTTTAATGTTAATTTTGATTTATTATTATTTTATTTATTTTTCCATTTATACATTTTTATTTTGTTATTTTAAATGTTCTGGAATTGTATTCATAATATGGGGAATGCACTGGCTCCTGTAATACAGTTTTAAACTTGTTCAGGAGCCAGGGAATTTCATATAAATAAGTAATAAACTTGCTCCAATAAAGAATTTATTATTTTGAAAAATGTATTATTACTGGATTCCTATTTATATTACTGATCGTAGTCGGTTGTAATGACGAATCTAACAGCAATTTCTACGCCTTTGCTCGTAGCATTTTATTTTCTTTTGGCTTCTCATGGTTTGTGCATTTAGTGTCAAGTTTAGAAAGTAATTAGTTTTTTGATAAATAATACAGTCAATTTGTTTTGTGTTCCATTAAAATGTGGATGTAACACATTCTAATGTTTTCACAGTATTTGGCAGCAAATTTTCCGAGTCAGCTTTCTAGGTAAGCTTCGCTGAGGTAGTCATATAATTCTCAGTTTCATTTTACCGAGATCGCGCCTATTACAATGATTCCACCAAATGTCCAGTTGCGTGGAAACTTGAGACACAAAACTACACCAAATTTACATCACAATATCCACCTAGGAATAGTAGGAATCAATTTTCGAATAATTGAAACAGCCACTGAACTTCCCTTGCCCCAGTTTTTTTTTTTTTTTTTTTTTTGGTGGGTGGGAAATCATCCAATGACTTCTTCCGCTCTAGGGTGGAGCGGAAGGCTTGCCCCAGTATCGTAGCGTATCCAGACATGACATTCATTGTTTTCGTATCTGACTTCTAGAACTCTTGATAAACTTTGCATTAATGAAAACCAGATATATTTTGAAGCTAATTTAAATTTAGTGAAGAAATATCTTTGATAAAGTCCAGCCATCTCCTAAACAACTTTAAATCAATTTTCTACTAAACAATACCCAGTTTAACTTTTGATTTAAATGTAAAACAGGTTCAAACCTCCGCATAATATATGTATGTAGTCGGAGCATTCTCCTACACTGTCGTGTCTCCCGATCGTATTTTTGGATAGTCATTTGTCAATGACATTGCATTTAGGAGGGTTTTGCGTTTTCTGTGACATGCAATATTGGAAAATGTTTTGGCTTTACAAGGGTAAAGTTAAAGTTTTAGTCGCATAGAACCTTGTGAATATCGCTGGCTCCAAATTATATTGGTAGTCTACTAATTTTTTTTGTGCACGGCGATTTGACAAGCAACGAACCGCAAGATGAATAATTAATCTTATTTTTTTTCTCTACGGTCATAACGCACACAGTACTGTCGTAGAACTCACTACCGTCTGACATTAGGGACTGCCAAACTATTGCAGTTTTTAAATGAAGAGTGATAGATCATTATCTTTCTATGTCGTCGTAATTGCTTATAAGTATGTACAATATTTATTTAATAATATTATTTTCGTACCACTTGCTCAAAAAAGTGACATTCTATGCCACAAAAAGCGAACATAACAACAGTCATTTTTAATCTGTTAAAAACAGGGAAAGAAAATTGTACTGAATTTCATTCATCCTCTAGGGGGAGAATGTGATTTAAATTTGGAATACTTACCAAAATTTATATTGAACTACATCTGTGTTTACACCATTGAGTTTGTTTAAAAAGCATTATACATCTTTTTGAAAAAGGAATACGCATTTATTATGCAGTTATGATTATTAAATAAAATTACGAAAACCTACGAGGCCGTATGACTTTCACATCTTATGGTTTCCTCCGAGGCCCTGGAATGGTTCTCTTCTTATCTTCGGGGGCGCCAGCAGTCGGTTCGCGTGGACGAGAATTCGTCGAGTTGGCGTGTCCTGGAAGCTGGTGTGCCACAAGGCGGTATTCTTTCTCCATTGTTATTCTCAATCTTCATAAATTTTATAACTCACTGTCTTCGGTGTTCGTATCATCTATATGCCGACGATCTTCAGCTGTATACAGCTGCGCGGGTAGAAGGTTTGTCAGACGCTATAGAGGATATAAACCGAGATTTGGATGCAATCAATGATTGGTCTGATAGATTTGGGGTGTCTGTGAACCCCTCAAAATGTCAGGCCATTGTTATTGGAAGCTCACGCATGATGGGTAGAGTGGCGATTAGCTCTCTTCCGCCTATTATTTTAAATGGTGCTGTCATCCCCATCAGTCCTAGTGTAAAAGATCTCGGTTTGCATCTTGACTCGACGCTTGGCTGGCAAAGCCAGGTTTCTAGTGTCTGTCAAAGAGTCAACGGGACTTTGCGATGTCTGTATCGTCTGAGGAACTTTTTGCCTGCAAAGACGAAGACTATGCTTGTGCAAACTTTAATTTTCCCTATAATCGACTATGGCGACGTGTGCTACTTTGACCTGAACGCGGCTTTGCTGGATAAGCTTGATAGGCTCCTCAATAACTGCATCCGGTTCATCTTCAACTTGAGGAAATATGACCATGTGTCAAGCTTTAGAGCTGAGCTCAAATGGATGCCCATTCGCCAGAGAAGAAGTTTGCGCGCTCTGACTACACTTTTCTCTCTCCTCAACTCTCCCACCCCTCCCTCTTATCTTATATCACACTTCCAGTATCTTTGCTCTACTCACGCTAGGAATTTGCGTTCTGCTAACAATCTCTTACTGCTTTGTCCTTCTCATACTTCTATTTTTATTCATTCTTCCTTTCATATACAGTCCATCCTTCTGTGGAATGCGCTTCCCCTCAATATCAGGATGGCCACCAGTCAGTATGCATTTAAGCGAAAGTTGCGGAATTACCTTCTTAACAAGTAAAGGAGTCGTCTCAAAATCCTTATCTCTAACTTTATATATTATTATTATATAATATGTAGGTATATTATATTAAATATAGTTGTATGTTTATTTTAACTATATTTATATATACTTTTGTAATTATTTTCGTCTTAGAATTATTTTATTTTTTCAGTTTATGCACCTGCCATGTTATCTCTCCACCACCCTTGGTTGACTGGTAGAGAATGCCTAAGGCATTAAGTCCGCCTTTGTACATTTGTGTTGCATGAAGTTTTAATAAATAAATAAATAAATATGAGCTTGTTGCCTTTGCTTTTCCGACAAAAAAATATTAGTCTAGGAATTTGCCGCGTTTTTGTTTTCTTCAAATACATAAACGTTAAGTTTATTTTAATTTATTTTTATAAATAATTCAATGTTATAAAAATACGTTACGATGTTAAATCAAAGCGACAGTCTGCCCGGGGGTGGAGGATAAATTCGAAAGAGTTACCTCGCCCCCGGGCACTCGAGGCAGGGAGGAACAGGGGTGGGTTTTAGTCAGTAAGAGTCTGACACACCCTTCCGCTCCACCCTAGAGCGGAAGAAGTCATAGGATGATTTCCCACCACCCCCAAAAAAAAAAAAAAAAAAAAGCGACAGTGACAGTGAATTGTCGGATTCCATCAGTGTATAAATAATTTGCTTCCAACAAAATCCAAGGAAAATTATTTAAAAACTTATGAAGAATTTTCAACTTAGAGAAGTGCGAAAGGCCTATCAATTTCAGAATCAGTACTTCTTGTCTATTTTGATTATTTATCGAAGACAAAGAATCCGAATACACTTTGGTGCATATACTCAAAACTGAAAGCTACAATAAGCATCAAACACAACATTGAAATAAATAGATTCACGAAATTACTGGCTTTTTTAGAAACAAAATCAGAAGGGCATTGCGCAAAGAAGTCTAAAATTTTTACGACTCAAAATGTGGAAAAATTTCTTAATAAAGCTCCTGACGAAATTTTTCTGGCCACAAAAGTAAGTATATATGATTTAACTATGAATATTTCGTATCTTAGTAGTTAGTTATTCTATATATTTACCTGTTTTTTTATCTTTGTTATAGGTGGCCTTAATTTTTGGACTCAGTGGTGCTTGCCGCGGATGTGAACTTGTAAACTGTGGTACTTGTAAACTTATAAACTGTGCGGTGGAGGACGTTGAAAATCATTCCAATGAGTTGCTGCTGATTAATGTAAAGGAAACTAAGACAAAGAAAATCGGTCATTCATTGTACAAGGACAATATACTAAAATCATTCATAAATACCAAGCATTACGTCCCACCAACATGGATAACAATAGACTTTTTATAAACTATCGGAATGGGAAATGTACTCGACAAGCCATCGGCAAAAATATAAGCAATATGCCAAAGGAAATTGCTAAATATTTAAAACTTAAAGATGTTGAACTCTACACCGGTCACTGCTTTAGAAGAACTTCGGCGACTTTCTTGGCAGATTCAGGGGCGAATATTACGTCAATAAAAAGACACGGTGGTTGGAGCTCTGATACAGTAGCTGAGGGTTATATCGAAAGCTCAATGGCGAATAAAACCATATTGAGCAGTCAAATTAACAAAAATATAAAACTTAATCCATCAGAGCCACAACCATCAACTTCCAGCATCTTATCTTCGTCCGTAACTCACGATGCACCACCACCACTATCTCCGACGTATACTATCTACAATGAAACGCAAGTTCCTCAGACGCAAGAACAGAGAAATACTCAAATCAACTCATCAACAATAAATGTACCAAACAAAAATGTAACTCTCTCTATCAATAATTGGACCAATGTTTTGAATGTTAACTTTTACTTTTAATTGTCATTATTTTTAATAAATGCTTATCATATATTATTATTGTGTTATTTTATTCGCAAATGGTACGAAAAGTAGAGTATTTTCCTCGGTGATAAAGCTGTCTTCGTCTTGGGTGAACTTAAATACCTCGCTACACTCAGGACTCGTCTGAAATCCCTCGCTTCGCTCGTGATTTAAGTTTTTAACACCCTCGCTACGCTCGGGAGTAAACCTCGAGTCCTTCGTTACGCTCGCGATTAAAATCGTCTCCCGCGACAGAAGACACTGCTTTATCCTCTTGGTTAATAATCTACTATTCATTGTATTTTTTGTTCCAACCACTTTTACACATCGCGTCTACTACTCCTTTTTATCCTTTCGTAGGTACGCTGGAAGAGATTTCTTTAGAAATAAGCATTGCCTTTGTACCTATTTTTGTGTTTCCTTCGTCTTGTCTGTTTATTTTTTGTGTGTACATTTATTTTTTAATGAAATAAATGAATAATTACATGCACTGTTTAATAAAATACACAATCTTAGATAGAGAAAAGAGTGTTAAAGTCACTGATATTTCGGCCTGCTTAGATATCACAAATTTTAATGTACAAAATAATGGTTTATGTCAAAATCGACCTGTGTAAAGATTAAGCACCCCATGAATAGTCTACGTACTCGACGATTCCACATAAGGAATGCCACTTAGACATGTAACGTTTACAACTGTGTGTTTCTCAACGTCATGCAAAGGAATGTAGGGATGGCATGTGTGATTTCCACAGGGTTCTGTCATCTGTGAGAGAATATTTTCATTGTAGGTAGAGGTATTTTCTCTGTGGCTGTCGGCCATAGGGTCATACGGGTGTTTTCAAAGGCGAATTAGAGATATAATGTTGGTTATATTATTTTATGTATATTTTAGATTCTTTCAGTAGGTATCTTAACTGTGCTTACCTATCACCGAACTTAAGCAACAGCTATGCTGCCAACAGCATGGCTGTTTTAACTCAGACGGTGATAGAGTTAAATAAGTATATAATAGTGCTCATCATCATCAGCCATTTAATGTCCCCACTGCTGGGGCACAGGCCTCCTCTCTCTGCGAGGGTGTGGGCCGTAATTCACCACGCGGGCCCAATGCGGGTTTGTGGTTGTCACATGTCTTCGAATTTTTGGTTCTATAGGACATGCCGGTTTCCTCACGATGTTTTCCTTCACCGTTTTGAGAGCAGTGGTGATGAAATAATTTACACAAACTAAAGTGCCTACCTTTTTTTTTTTTTTTTTTTGTGGGGTGGGAAATCATCCTATGACTTCTCCCGCTCTGGGCGGAGCGGGAGGGCGTGTCAGACTCTTACTGACTAAAACCCACCCCTGTTCCTTCCTGCCTTTGAGTGCCCAGGGGCGAGGTAACTCTGTTTCGAATTTATCCTCAACATTACATAGGCCACAGATAATATAATACTAGCGTACAGTATTGAACCCCCGGGCAGGCATCGGCCATGACGGGCCCCGTCTCTTGCTGACAACTCTTTGAGGCGCGCGTGGAACACTACGCGCCGTCGACTCTCGGGCCTGGTGCTGATCGGACGGCGAGTTACCCACTACTCGCCGTCCGCAGGCCCGGGTAAAGTGCCTACCTGGGTTTGAACTCACGACCTACAACTTGTAAGTCGCGGCCGTTACCACTGGGCCACCACTGCTGTTGCGTAACAGCTTGGTAGTATTTTGCAGAGGACTATGCCGCCTAGATTCTTAACAAAGCTAGCCGTGAGCTGTACCTAATGATGAGATAATTGTGCTCACGTTCGTTAAAATATCTGTTAGACGTGTTAACATTGATATGCTCACTTTTGACCATTATCTCACCTGATGGTGAGCGATGATGTGACCACTATGGAGCAATTATAATACTTATAAGATGTCAGAAACTAGTGCACGGTTCGAAGTGATCGTTCCCTATAGAGAATAAAGAAACCGGCCAAGTGCGTGTCGGACTTGGCACATTTAGGGTTCCATATCAAATGAGGGAATTTCAAAGAAAAATCTGATTTATCAATATATTAGTATTTGTTAGTAAAATATACGTACTTAATAATAAACATTTTCACTAAATTTCAAGTTAATAGGGAAGTTACAAAATTCTTCGGAACAAAATTTTGTGACAGACGACGGACAGACGGACACGTGAGTGACAGGAATAGGGCTCCGTTTGGACCCTTCGGGTACAGAAACCTAAAAATATAAGTAAGGAGGTACCGGTACCTACCTACGAATTTCATCTCCGCATCGGTTGGCCCTGTGCTTCTTTGTGGCTATGTTTGGGGGTGGCCTATGTCTAGCAGTGGACGTGTTTCAGAGTAAATAGTGGTGTGAAGATGATTCCATTACACAGTTGCTTATTTCTGCAAATTACGTTTTGTTAGTATTATAATAGGAATAGATTACTGTTTAATTGGAAATTAGTTTAAGACAACACACACTCGTACAGTATAATCATCAAGGCTTGTACAACAATTCAATTAATTGTGTATACGAGTACCTATATTTGTTTCATTACAAGTCTAGTATTTGTTAATAAACGTCTATATTATTTCAAATCTACGAACGTTACTAGAATACAAATACGGTGTATTTGTATTCTAGTAACGTATGAGCATGGGTCGCATTTAAATTATATACAGCCTCAGGTTACATTATTCCAATTTGTTTTATATAATTTTGGGATGTTCTCATAACTTCTATCTTTAGTCCCTATTATTCTCATACATCATATTTATGGGTTTTAAATGAGCATCTGTAGCCTTTCTGCTTGTGCTATAAATAGACCGACTTTCTAGAGCAGCGGTCGGCAAATAATTTTAAGTGGGGTCCGGATACTGTTGAAAATTTTTATCGAGGTCCTTAAAAATACTCACAATACCTTCTAGTTAACATTTTTTAATTTGAATAATAATAACAAGTACAAGATTATTATTATAAAATAATCGTAATGTCATCGCAGCGAAGAGGCCCAAATCATCGCGCATTTTTTACATGCTGGTGAGTTACAAGATTTAAATTTTCAAAATTGGATTGGCCACTGCGCCCGCTAGTCCACCCCCTTCCGCCAGCACGGGGGCACTCCAACGCATTCTAAAGGTGTGTTTCCACTGAAGTGAATGGGATTTCAACCATTGTGCTTGGTGGATACCTGCGCTTCAGTGGAAACGCACCTTAATGCACTGATGCACACAGCACAGCGCAGCATAGCAACTGCAACACCTATGTATCTATCTACTAAAGCTAAATTAGATTTCACGTGGCAGTTATATGAAAATAGTATATTTTAATAGTAGGTCAGTTATTTAAAAATAATTGGCGGTCCAAGTTGCGACCCTTCGCGGTTCGGATGTGGACTGCGGTCCGCCTATTGCCGACCGTTATTATAAAGGTTGCGTAGCGTAATGTCCAAGGTAGCTTTTGGGATACGGTACCTACCTATCTATATTTAAATAATTTATTGACACTATTAAAAAAAATACTCAAATTAATTAAAATAATTGTTATATTGACTCTTGCCAGATTCCCTTATTTATTTATTAAAGCTTCATGCAAACATCTCACGGTGAAAATTTATATAAAGTGAACGTGAAATGACCTGTCCTCTTAAAGCAAAAAAGGGTTGACGGCTCCCTCAAGCTCTCTTCACCAAAGCTTTCATAGTGATATTCTAACAAACTAGACTAGCTGGTTGGTAGATATCTAACTTTGAAGTAGGAACTAATTTTCTTATTTCTGTCCTTTACAGATCATCCCAAGTGAGATGCTATGGAACGCGGCGGCTGCAGTCAGGTGACGTCCCACAGGATGGAGCAGCACACGTTCGACGGCCCAGCATGGAACGGCTAGAGTGAAGCGAGACAGAGACTCAGATAGCCTTGCCCATGGAGGTGAACGGGACGGAAGCGCGGGCCGAGGAGGCGGCAGTGACGCTCGCGCTTAGCGTTGCCGTCACCGTCATCTCCGCCATCGGACTGCTGCTCAACGCTTACATACTGTTCATCATAGTCATAACTAAACAGGTAACAATCATACATTTAAATAGCTTCCCTTTAAGGGGTAAAACTTTTGTTGTTCATTTTATCACCCATCACAGATTTACTTTAAAAGTCCCGTGAAGTCTCTTAACAGGCTGTCACTTATAGTTTTCTAGCAAACCGCCACAGAGGTTCACTACAGCGAATGAGTTTTTATGTCATACCGCTTTAACCCTTCTGCCCCCGCGGCCAAATCCGGGTTGTCAAATTGAACCCCGACGACAACCCGGGTTGACAGCCGATTTTTTTTTTTTTTTTCTCTTAAATATTTTTTTTTTTGTTCGACTCACCAGTGAGTCTCAGGGCTTTACAGGAAAACATTTGCTGTTTGTTGTTTGCGTTTGCTGTACGTGTCACGTCTGCATCACTCCACGAAGGTAGAGGAGGTTGTGGAGTACATCAAGATGAAGACCAAGTTCACCCTGAGAGTCGAAAGGTTGGAGTCGCGCCACAAGATTAACTTCAAATCTTTTGTGGTGCGGGTAGCGACTCACCATCTAGAGACTTTCTTGAAGGAGGAATTTTGGCCGACGGGTGTCGTGTTTCGGCGTTTTCGCGGACGGCTACATGACATCACGACTCAGCGCAATACGTCGCCGACCTAACGTAGTTGTACATATAGATTGGATTTTATGTTTTTTTCAATATTATGTATTAGTTTATTATTTTTTAAGGTTACTTATGTTGTGTATTTTATCTATGGGCCTTAGATGCCTGAAAAAAAGGAATATTTTTATTATTATTTACGCTCATCAATCATCATAAACAAGAAACACGGTGTTTTAATGTCTCGCGCACACGACCACTCTCGAGGATAGCCGATGGCGTAGTGAGCAAAGAGTATAAGTATGTGAGTTCGCTTCGGTCTGTTGTGGGCCTACGTCGAACCAAGTGGCGTCAGAAAAAGGCGCGGTCCGCCCTGTTCTTACTGTGTAACTAAATGATAACAATATTTTATAGAATAAATCTGCAAGGCACCTTAAGGCACTGCATCATTAGGTACAGCTCACGGCTAGCTTTGTTAAAAATCTAGGCGGCATAGTCCTCTGCGAAATACTACCAAGCTGGTAAGCAATAGCAGTGGTGGCCCAGAAGTAACGGCGGCGACTTACAAGTTGTAGATCGTGAGTTCAAACCCAGGCAGGCACTTTAGTTTGTGTAAATTATTTCATCACCAAACTCAAAACGGTGAAGGAAAACATCGTGAGGAAACCGGCATGTCCTAGCACCAAAAAATCGAAGACATGTGACATCCACCAAACCGCGTTGGGCCTGCGTGGTGGATTATGGCCCATACCCTCTCAGAGAGGAGGCCTGTGCCCCAGCAGTGAGGACATTAAAAGGCTGATAATGATGATGATGTTGGTACGCAATGGCCATGGCAGTGACTAGCGAACAAATGAATCACGCAGATAACTTTTGGTAGCTATCCTGTGTAGCAGTAGTCGGTCGACTTCATGGGCCTTATTAAAAAAAATTAACCATGTGACTAGCATAAAAACTTATTAGAAGGTTCTTATTTCAACATTTCCATTTTTTTTTAATGTGGGTGGCAAAGTGACGAGGTTTATTTAAACGAGGTTTTGTCGTATATACAGTTAAATTTGATGCATGAGACGGTATGTAATCTTAAATTTAGAATCCACTTATCTGTATTTAAGCTAAGCATTTGGTTAGTGAGTTTTATAAATAAGACTGTATACCTAATGTTAAAAGAGTAGAACAACTGGCACGAAAACTTTTATACGTACGTAATTATGTATCTACATAGATATAGCCGATTCCTAAGATTAATATCGACAATGCTTTAACCCTAAACGACTTTATATAATAAAGTTCGTTTCTATATAATTCAATTTTTAAATACATTATATCTGGTATAAAAAAATTCTGAAGCCGAAAGCCACGTATTCTATCCATTATTTGGATCATTTTTTTCCACTAGACCATACGGGAATTCATTGGTTCTGGAGATATTGAAGGTCCAAGTCGCAATTTTTTTTTAAACCATTTTTACGAAAATGAACTCATAATTAAGTGTTATTACTACTTAAACTTTTTCCATACAAACATTACCTGAATTTTCGTTTTTTTTTTATCGAATTTACGCATTAGGAGGTACAAAAACGCAATGAATATCAAACGTATCCGACAAGTACCTACGCAGCTTAGAGCCAAGGGGCGGGGATTAACTTCACTTGCCTTGTTCGGGTTACATTGCGCGCTATAAAGATAGCTTTTTTTTCAGACCTAAAAATAAAAGTCGTTTCCCAGCAATAATTTTTGCGCAAAGCTACTTTGTTAGACGTACAGTATGCGTAGTTGACGGCTTTGTGATGTGTCTTTTTAAACCCTGTATTTTTCGGGTCAATAGTAAAATCTTGAATCATAAAACTCGCATATCGATATAATCAGGCACAGAATAGAAGAATCGGAACCAAGCGCTATTGTCAAACGTTGAATGCAAGGCCATCGTCACATTATGTGCCACTCAAGGCTAGAGATGATACTAAAAAGAAAGATAAAACCCCAACACAGATTGTTCCATATACCAACATAATGTTGGTTGAAGGTAATATTCGATACAAACAGTTTATTATTGTAACTCTAATGAATTTTTAAATCAGTTTCGACACTGAAGGTCGTGAAATACTTACAAAGGAACGTGTCGATCTAATTACTACCCAATTACGTGAATAGTATCGTATAGTAGCTACACTTTCTGAATAAGGTATGAAGGATAGTACAACCAATAGAGGATGGCTATCAATAACTTATTTATAAACAATACAATATTATATGGTTGGGCTAGTTCATTGTTGTTTAATGTCATTCATTAGGGTTCTGTAACCGAAGGATATCTAATGGAACCCTGTTACTACGAGTATGCTTCCGTTTTCCGTCCGTTTGTGTGTCAGCAGGCTGTATCTCATGAACCATAATAGGTAGACAGTTAAAACCACACAGATTGTGTAACTATTGCCGTTAAAACAATAATAATAAAATAAAAATTTAAGCGGGTCATACAAGAAACTCGATTTTGTCGGTATATGGTATGGAACCCTTCGACATCATCAACATCATTATTTGAACTAAAAGATGTACACTGCTGGCCTCCTCCATGTGTCGTCTTAACGACTGGTCCTGTGCGTCTCACATCCATCTTATTCCCGCGACACTCGTCAGGTCATCGGTCAACCTTATGGGAGGCCTTCCAATGCTTGTCTTTCCTTCGTGTGTTCAAGTGCATAGTATTTCTAAGTTATTAAGGAACCATTCTTAATGACAGAAACTCGTGGCTAAGTAATAACATGCGCATAGGCCGAACTTCAAGTTTAATCAACGCACGCCAAAGTCAGTCCGTGGATGAGTGACCATTATAATATTACATACTGAGAATCCTCGGTTAAGGTTAATCAGAAGCAAGAGAATCTGACTTCAGTCTAGCCAAGAGGTTTATTGTTATACAGTTACTGGGTTGTGGGGGTCAAATTGGCAGAAGCTCCATATAAAATACTGGTATGCAGCTGTAATCAGTTATAATGAAAGCCGAACCTAGCATTGTTGGGAAAAGGCTAAGCAGAATGATTGATTAAGGACCTGTAAGCCTACAATGTGCCCACTACTGGGACGCAGGCCTCCTCTTTGTGAGAGGATGTGTGCCGTAATCCACCATGCGGGCCCAATACGAGTTGGTGAATGTCACATTGATTAGTTTAGATTTGGTGATGGATTAATTTAAGGCGCAGTTATATGCCAACTTGAGTGGTTAGCTTGCGTGTTCTGTGCTGAGCTCACGCAACGCGTCGTACGTCCACCCAGTAATAGGGCTCGCCCATAAAGGAGCGCTGTCCCAAATTAGACGCATTATTAATTAATTATACATATATCAACAGGTATTATATTAAAACACATATACTAAAAGTTAAATAGTTAAATTATCTTTAAAATGGTAGTTTCATAAAAAATACGCTTAATAATTTTTTTGTGTTTCTCTATTTTTTATCCGCGTTAGTCATAATTTACAAATTAATTACACTATGTTAAAAAATTGAATTTCAAATATTCTCATATCAAATTACGAAGAAAATTTTCTAGAGTAACTTAATTTTTTTAAAGAAATAAAGCTAGTCGTTAAGACGTATGTTCAATATAAAATCATTAAAAGTCGTATATCTGCGCCTTAAGTGAAATTAGTACGACAGTTGCCTACATTGTAGAAGTCTCTTGTTTCCATTTAGACTCATCATGGCATTAACTAAATTGTATACGAATAAGAATGGTTTATCTACGCATTAATTTATAAACGATCGTGTGTTTGACAGATGCTTATCGAAAATTTCAGAACATCTTTTTGTTCGGGTCCGTAAATGGATGAAGTCATTTGCTTATGAAAGATTAAAATAGTTATTGTTGAAATAGAATAATAACGTTAATTTAAAACCTGTCAATATAACGTATAGTCAATATATATAATTTCACTCAAGTCACTAGAAAAAGACCTAATCTTAGGAGAGTGATGTTCGAAAAATATAATTATTAGGAACATTATTCAGAATTCAAGAGTTATATAATTAAAATCTATTCATACAAATCAAAGACAAAATTCCATTGCAATCCATTACCTTTTCAGAGCCTTTTAAAAGAAATAGTCACTTAAAAATAACTTGAAATACAGAACGCTAAAGTCGATACGTATTTAAGTTGCTGCAGATGAATTCAAATTATTTAGAATTAAAAATTCAAGTTTAGGATACTGCAACCAGATTGTTGACGATGATACACAATCCAGCTATCGAAGGACCAAATTGTACACGATCCGCGCTCTGGCTAACCAAATTGTATATCGAAGCTTTTCGCGATAGGCGCGAGGGTTGAAGGATTTGTGTGTGACTGGCGTATTGTTGTCTCGCGACACTCACGTGTGATGAATTGAGCAAGTGGGTCAATAAAATTGATACACAGATTGAAATAAAATGGTATATTGTTACATAAAATAAGGTAAAATGGTAAAAAGTCAAATGAAGCACTGATATTAACACAGAATTACTATGGAAAACAATATGAATTACTGCCCCAATAGTGGACAGTAACAACAGTCTGTACAAGGTGTGGTACAAGACAACAAACCGCCGTACAAGGTGTGGTACTAGGCGATAGGAGCGAAGCCAGAGGCCTTCGAGCTCACTTGAGTCACTAACGCTGAGAGACTAATTTTGACTTTTTTTTTTTTTTTTTTTTTGTGTTTGAACTCTCGCAGTTCAACCCTAGCGGTTGTCGACTGCTTAAGCGGACGTGCCCGTGGTGGTTTTAATTATTATTAAAGCCTCCAGCCAGGACTTATACTTAAACTACTCGCGACTACGCTGAGGGCACCCCCTTTGGGGTACGGACCTCGGCTCAGGGCGTCGCGGGGGGAGGGCCTCAAGGGACAGCTGAATCATGATGTGATTATTTAGGGACGAATTTTTTAAAACTACAGCTCAGCGGTGCGTGCTGGCTTGAGCAAAGGGACTGGGGGGATTTCTTTGTCTTAAGTCCCCTGCTGTGTTCGGACATGCCGCGCACGACAGGGGGTGTCTGTACGTCAGGTTGCTTCACGACGAGCCTATATTAACTTAGGACACGCCGCGTCGCGGTGTGAGTCGGTGTCGTGTGAATATGTCATGCGGGCGGACTTGAAACTATCGGCACAGCGGCGCGGGCTGGCTCTGTCAAGGGACTGGTTGCATGGCTCTGCGTGGGGACTCGCGACGGTCCTCGGCGGTGAGGACGGAAGGACGGTGGTCTGCGTCTTTTCAACGTGCTAGTTTCCCTACGGCTCTCTTGGAGCAGGGTCGTAGCGTCGTCGGGTGTGATTAAAGTGTGCCGGGGTCGGCGAATTTTACTGACTTGGGAGGGAACGTATCGGCCGGCCGATACGATTAGGGGGTTCCTATGTTTAGCAGCCTTCTCAAAGAAACGCTTGGTGAGGCGTTTCATGAACTGCTGGACGGTGGGGAGTCTGAGATCCACATGCAGCTCCTCATTCCGAACAAAGTAGGGGGCTCCCACTGCTCTGCGGATGAAGCGGTTCTGCAGGGTCTGCATCTTGTGGAGGAGATGTGACTTTGCGTGCGCGAAGACCGCACAGGCGTACGTCATGATGGGACGGATCACTGTGGTGAACAGCCGCAGCTTGCACTTGAGTGACAGTTTACTGCGGCTGGACACCAAATTATGGAGTCTCCCTTGCGCGAAGTAGGCCCGCGCGCGGACGCTACTTATGTGCTTGGCAAAGGTTAGATGTTCATCTAATATGACTCCCAAGTATTTGGCTTGCTTCTCCCAGGAGATCGGCTTGCCATACATGGTGATCGGGCGGGGGGCAAAGATAAAGTGATTCGGCCTCGAGTAGAGGACCGCCTGACTCTTGTCGGGGTTCACTTCAATCCTCCATTTCCTGAACCATTTCCCCAAATTGGTTACCGCGGACTGGAGGTATCGGGCTATTGCGACTGGACTTCTCCCAGTGGAGTAAATAGCCGTGTCGTCAGCAAACAGTGCCAACCCGGTCTTTTTACTCTTTGGGATATCGCTCGTAAATAGTGTGAACAGCAGGGGTGATAGCGGGGAGCCCTGAGGGACTCCTGCCCGGATGGGGCGGGGGGAGGAGAGTTCTCCTTCTATGCGATAGCGGAAAGTGCGATTTGACAAAAAGTCTCGTAGGATGAGCACGAGCCTATCTGGCACTCCGATTTGGTACAGCTTATAGATTAAGCCGTTGTGCCAGACTTTGTCAAACGCCTTCGCTATGTCAAAGAACAAGATGCCCGTTATATATTTGTTCATGAAGCCGGCGCTTACATGCTCAACAATACGGTGGACTTGGTGGACGCACGAGTGTTCAGTTCTAAATCCAAACTGCTCGTTGGGTATCAGGCTTTTGGCTTCGGCATAATCCTTGAGCCGCTTATAAATAAGCCTTTCGTAGATTTTACCGAGCGCATTAAGTAAGCTAATGGGATGGTAACTGGAGGGATTAGGTTAAGTAGGGACCTGGGCTTGCCTACTTTGGGTATTCCAATTACCGTGGCCTGTTTCCATTTCTGGGGGAAGACGTTATTAGTTAATGCGCCATTGAAGATGGCGGTCATTAAAACAATAATTTGGGCGGGGAGGAGTTTGATTACTCTGTTGGTTATGCCATCAGAGCCTGGGGCTTTCCTGGGTTGAAGTCTTTTGATAACCTCCTCCACCTCATCCGGGGTGATGGGTGGAAGGGGGTTATCTGGGTCTTCAACAGGTGGGATAGAAGCTCTCCTTTCGACTTCGGCATCCACCTCTTCGAGGTGGGCCTGGTCTACTGGTTGAGAGCTGGGGGAGCACTGGGCTTCCAGGCAGTCAGCGAGACATTCCGCTCTCTCCTGGTTGTCGAACGCCACACTATTGTCGGGACGAATGAGAGGAGGCATGACTTCCTCCGTGGACCTAAGTTTCCTCTGGAGATGCCAGAAGGCTTGGTGGGTGGGCTCCAGTTCGCCTAGCATCTTCTCCCAGCTTGCCGAGCGCTGCTCCGCAATGCGTTTCCTCACAGCTCGCTGCAAGTAGCGCATGTGGGCTTTGTTCGCGACACAGGGAAAGTTACTATACGCACGGATGGCCGCGTTCTTCTCGGTTATGAGATTCCGTACATCCTCCGGGAGTTTCCAGCGGTGGTCTTCCACTACTGGTACCTCCCTTGAACAATCGTTCAGGATGGATTGTACGTGATCCGTAAGCGAGTCGATCGCTGCCCTCGTGTCAGCGACTGAGGTTATGTGGTCGGGGATGGAGTCCAAGTGGGTCGACGTGGTGGATTTCAGCCTGTCGCTTACTTTCCTCCAGTCGATAACCACTCGGCTAGGGGGGGGCCGGCTGGGATCGTCCTGCCCCGAGCGGGAGCCTAGGTGCATGATCACCGGGCGGTGGTCTGAGTTAAGCTCATGAACTACTTCTATCAATTGTAACCTGAGGTTTACATTTTTTAGAAGCGCTATGTCCAGGACATTGGGCCTGTGTTGGGGGTCGTGTGGGTAGCAAGTTGGACTCATCGGGGCGATGATGTCAAAGTTGAGGGATGCGCCTAGGTTGAACAAAAACCTGCCTCTGGCCTTGGTTGTGTTGCTGTTCCATGCGAGATGTTTGGCGTTGAGATCCCCCGCTATAATAACGGAGTCGCTCATGCAGAAGAGGGCTGTGATATCGCTGGTCAGGGCGATTGGGTCGTCAGGCTCGTCACGCCCGCCTCTTGTCGGCGGCATATAGGCGGATATGATGGTTATCGGCTGATGACCAGTCATGCCCAGCCTACAGGCCGAATACTCCAAGTGGGTGCGCGGGGCGGGGGGGTCCAGAGGGACACAATACAGATCATTCCTGTAATAGATTAGTGTCCCTCCCTTGTGACAGCGAGTCCTATCATTGCGAACTATGCGGTAGTTGGCAATTCTAGGGCTTCTGTGGTGGGGTTTTAAACATGTCTCCTGTATGAGGAAAACATCTAGCTGATGCTCTCGCAGGAACTTGGCGATCTCATCCCTCTGGTCTAAGATTTTACCGTCAATGTTGAAGAACCATATTTTTAGGTTTCTTGGCTTAAGGCTTTTTGCATTTTTTTGCGTTAACATAATGAACCTAATCCAGTTGATCCAGTACCTTAGCGATACTGTCGAACCTCGCCCATATTTCATGGGCTGCCTCAGGGGTGTACTGCCCTGCCTTCTTAGTCTGCTTGATGATTGCAGCTAAGGCGCGGGCTTCAGGAGTTCTGAACATCTGGTAGGCCTCTAAAATGGTGAGGCCTACGCTTTTATCGCTGTCTCCAGCGGGGGAGTGGGTTGCTGGCATTGCTGCCGGGGCCGCAATGCGGCGCGCTCCAGTCGGGGGAACTACCGGGGCTACTGGCGCGGAAGTGGGGGCCGTCACTGGTGTAGCTTTGGCCACAGGCGCTGGGACGGGGGCGGGGCGGGGGGGCACCAGTGCGGGGAACGCTCGCTGGTGATTGAGCTTGCTCCAAGGCGAAGCTCTTTGAGGTGCGAGACGCTCGGGAATCAGGGCGGCGGGGGCGGGGGCCCTCACAGATGGGCTCTCCCTCAGCTGACGGGCATTGGCCCGCTTGATGACTTTAGGAGCCATCTTAGGAGCTTTGGGGCATCCGCGGTAGTTTGCCGGGTGTCCCGTTTGACCGCACAGCACGCAGCTCGGCGGTTCCGTGCATTCTTTGGGGTCTTTCGGGCGGGGGCAGTCCGCCGTCCCGTGTTCACCCAGGCACTTGACGCACCTGGGTGTCGCAAAGCAATTGCTCTGCGCGTGGCCGTACATCTGACAGCGGTGACACTGTCCTAGTACGGAGGGCTTGTTCGGCTTCTCTATTGAGATGCCCGACAAGGAGCAAACCGACTTGATCTTAAAGATCGGGTTGTGCTCTTCAGTAGGTTCGCAAACGACGAGTACCATGTCGTACTCGTCGCCACCTCTAGCCCTGCGAAGGCGGTGTACCGCCGTAACGGGGACATTTTGGGATAAGAGATCCTCTTTGATCTCGCTCGTCGGGATTTCCTTTGGGACACGTCTTATGACCACTCTGGTCGGCGTCTCCTCCGGAAGGGCATAGGTGTGGAAGCACACCTTTCGGTCTTTCAGTGTCTTAGTCAAGGCACGGTAGTCGTCTGACGACCTTAACGTGACCTTCACTCCCTGAGCAACGGACTTGGCATTTGTGTATTGGATCCTTCGATCCACACACATTTTGGACACCTCTGTCCATTTCCCCTTGTCCCGGATGATGACGGGGGGGATGCGCTGCCTCTTAGGGAGGTCAGCGGCTTGGGGGCGAGCAGACGACGTGCTCGGGGCGGATTGCCTGGGGGTCGGTGGGGCTGGAGTGACCGAATCGTCGGTGGTCTTTTTGGCCTTGGTGGCCTGGGCCGCCTTGGCGGGCGCGGACTTCTTCCGCTTGCTACCGACGGTTTGGTACTCTTCTTCCTCCGAGGAAGAGCAGGAGGCGTCTGAGTCAGATGACTCTGAGTCAGCGCTGGGGCTGGGGTTTTCGGCCGGGACTGTAGTGTCCATGGCCTCTTCGGCAGGGGGGTTCGGCCTCTCCGATGCGGATGGCTTCGGCTTGGGCGAGGGCGCGGCTACCGGGGTAGCCTGGGGCTTTGAGCCGGCTTGGACTGCCGGCGAGGATGGGCGCAGCGGGGCGCGGATGCTGGCGCGAGGGGGGGGGGGGTGATCCTCGATCATTCCCTACCGGGGAGCGGGGGGAGTCCTCCGATGGCTGGCCGGCCACCGGAGGGTTTAAGAAGTGATGGCCATATTTGGCCAGAAAATCTTGGTCCTTTAAAAGGACTTTCTTAAAGAACGCTACGATTGTAGCGTCCGTCATGGTGGGGGGGGGACCGTGGTGCTAGCCACAGCTAGCACCCTTAGGTTAAATGACTACAATCCTACCATACGACGAAGGAGATTTGTTGCAACGCGTCGTCCTACGGCAACAAATGGAATATGGGAAGGAAAAAAGGTTATTAGGAATGGGATTTTCCTACTGCCAATCCCGCAGACTCACAGGACTGTCACTGGCTAAAGGAGTCTTGGCCGCAGTAGGAGGATTTGGTCCACTTCACTGCCTCGCCCTGAAGGGGGTCGGCGGGTGTATCGGGTCGACACCCCTTGACTCGTTGTCACCGTTAGGTATCCGTCAAGGACCACTAATGTGGTTACTTACACTGACTCTACTGGGGGCCGCGGCGCGACGCGAGATTTGTCCGTAGACGCAGACGCAGCTAACCGGGGCGGCGATGCGAGAGCGCACGATCGGGTCTGGCGGGCGTTGGCGGCTTGTGACGGGCAAGGCGACACGAAGCGTAGCGATGACGTCACGCTGCTGTAGTTGCTTGTAGTTGAAGTAGTTGAAGTTCACTGCGGGCACCAATCCTTGAGCGCACGATCACTGCAGACAGGAGCGCACGAACAGTGGAGCGGTGGCACAGTGGAGAACGGAGAGCACAGAACACGACCGTCGCTGGCGGCGGTCGCACCCCGCCATTTTGACTGCCAGGGGTGCCTATATATATTACCCAAATACTATGGGGCACGTAGTGCAGCAAATGCAGACCCGGACAGCCAATACATTTTGTTAATTTTACAAATTAACTTGAACATTAACTTTCGACCAATCACAGGCATTCCGACATTCTAACGATAACCAATCAGAGAAGTCTTACTTATCTCTTATGTAATGAACACCTGCATATTTACTTTTACATATTTACTGGTCTTACTAACAACAAAACTGACATTTATACATAATACAAAGTATGTATTCTAAGGACAAACTGAATCTACGTTATACTTTAATATTAGATTCTAAATTTACATTCTCACAAATCTACAAACTACAATAAAAACAAAGGAACTTTACATATGTATTTCAATATGTACATAAAACAACATGGTGGACTCCGAAAACTTTCCACTGTCTGTAGCCAATCATGAGAAGCATGAATATGATCAACCAATCGCTGACTAGCCGAAATTTCTTACTACGGACTTTAACACAATTTGTCAATTTTAGCGCTGTGGCATGCACTACTTGCGCTATACAAAAAAGTTACCTCATAAACCTTGACATGGAACATATTTTTACCTTTATTCTTAGGATATTTAAAACATAATATTACGTATTTAAAACATAATAAGACATACTTAGGACATAATAAGGCATACTTAGGACATAATAAGGCATACTTAGGACATAATAAGGCATACTTTAAACATTATAAAACGAACTTATGCTAGCTATATTTAGCTATGGTCAGAGTGATGGCGCCATTTTCAACACCGGGGTGATGGTGGATCCTCTACACAGATAGATCAAAATTGTAACACTACCTAGGAACGCAATTTGAAAGAGAATTACCGCGGGCCTTGACACAGGCAACTGAAGGAACAAGGGTGGGTTTTAGTCAGTAAAAGTTTGACACGCCCTCCCGCTACACCCATAGCGGGAGAAGACATTGGATGATTTCCCAGACACCAAAAAAAAAAAAAGTGGCGAACACAAAACATTGATTAGGATTTTTACTTTGATACGTAAATAGAATAGAATAATACTTTAAATGTACACCAAAATAGTTAATTAACTAGTATAAACGAACTTAAATCTACGCGTAGGTATGGGTATGGTTCTAGCAAAGTATCGATTTATTTTTATTGCAATTCATTTATAAATTGAAGTAGGTAGGTTACCTACGTAAACACTGCAAATAATTACCAAGAATGTTGTGAAACACCACATCAAAGTTTGGTTACTCTTTTACAAAAATAAGATGCCTTGTCGGTACTGTAGGAACCCAAGGCACTCTTGCGGCCTGCAGAGATCCTAGGACGCCCCTCGCAGCTCCGGTTATGTCGCGTAGTTAGGGGACACGCTTGACTTGGCGCGAGAGGACTATTCGAAGAGATCTGACTACGGGCGAATAAGATAAAGAGCTGAGGGCGATTTCAACTGTATTATATTGAATTAAAGAAATTACATCCGTGCCCACTTGATGGGGCTCAACTTCTATCTATCTGACACATACGTCAAGCCTACACTTCTTTATTCAAACGGCTGTCCAATCTCTCTCGAATATTCTAAACAACCAGTTAAAGCTGGTGCACACCCGCTAATATAAGGTCGTGACTATAATTGTCACAGTACCTACACCTAAAATATAACTACATTCAACAAAACCGATCATTCAGAACTTTAAGGAAGAGCTTAAAGACTTCTCCAGAGAAATAGACTACCTAGATTGCCAATCAAACTTCGGAGCTAACCTTACGACTGCTATTAGTAAGCCGTCGCGGGCAGACTCCATCTAATGCTGAGTTCGGTTTTGCAATCATTTGCATAACAAAGGGCCTGCAACCAATATGCAATGAATCTGCATAGGGTATACGTCATCTATCGGAAGGAAGGAATGGGAATATTTGTAAGTCACTCAGTCCCAGTGGCTTACTTCTTTCAAAAAACTACTGTCTTTACCTGCTATATCTCTACTTTAATTTCTTAACTCGTTATTTAGCCTTCCATTTCTTTCTCACACCACTATATTGTGTAACATATATTCTTATTTGCGTAATATATATAATTATATTAAATAAGCAGTTCACCTCTGACTAGCCTCTTTTAGTTTTAGTCTACCCAAAGGTTGTCTGGTAGATATTGCTGTCATCGATAAAACCCCCATTATACCCATAGATTTCAGTTCGTGTCTAGATAAAGTTATGAAACCTTATTTTGGTGTACATAAAAGTTTATTCCATTTATCTATCTAAGGCGCCACCTACACGAGCGGTGGAATCGCCGTAAGTTGACGTTTTGCTCGTCAGTGTTTGTTTTTCTCCTTTTCGAGTCGATAGTAAACTCCTTAGATTATTTGGGTCCACTAGGTGGCTTCGTTAATTGCAGCATCGGTGGCATTCATTAAAGTAAATAAAATAAAAATGGTTTATTTTTTCACCTGCAATATCAACAAGGATTACATATTAAAAAAAGTACTTAATACTAGGTAAGTATACTCAAACCTTATACAATATGTAATAATTATCCAGCAGCATTAGTTGTGGTAAAGAGAGGTTTACTTTGGGTGTTGACTCTATCTTCTGAACTGGGCGAGGCCTGTATCTCAGAAAATAGCACTCGGCTGACAATATCGTGTTTTTATTACCTTTATACATTGTGTGCTACTGTTTTAATTTATTAATAAAGAATGTAAGTAGTGAATAGAAATGTGTGTGTGTGTATAAAAAATGTTTGGGAAAACAAAAGATATTCGGTATTTAAAATAGTTAGTCTAATTGTAATAACCATCTTTTCACTGAGATCTTAGCATTATGTTTGCTTAAATGTAATATATTAAGTTTTTTATTAATTTTGTTGTAAAGTATATTGCTTGTTACATAATACTGTCTTCTCGCAAATGCTGTGTGATGTGAAGGATTATGACAAACTAGTTCCTGTTTACGTCTGGCAGTATCAAGAGTGGGAACTGATCGATGCTTCCTCAAGATTCAAGCACAAAGATCTGTCGAACCCTAAGCACCTTGCAGTCAGAATACAGTTGTGTAGTTGAGTATCAAAATTGCTTTCTGGTCCGGCCCCGGAATGGCAGACACAATTAAAAAACTATTGTCGCGTCTCCGATTGGAGACACGCGGGGCCTGACGTATTAAGTCGTCCAAAGTGCAGGTTAAGGGCACTTGGGGCACTACAACATGTGGCTCATGTTCTAAACAGGACTGCCGCATTAACATTGTGTACCCGACGTATCTATATAACCCCATTTCGCTAAGTTTTGTTTGCAGCGGCCTACCTGGGTACGCAGACGAATTTGATTCACGTCCGGATGGCAGATGTTCATGGGGATTTAAGAAATCGGATGGCGGTGTCGTTTTCCCCATAGCTTGGTTTTCACTTTAGCTTTTGAAATGGTATGGGTGCAACGAAGAAAGCTCTTCCGACTCTTAAGCCTGCCGTGGGCTGTTGTGTGATCATTGAGATGTTGGTAATTGGATTTTTGACAAATCGATTTTTTATAAGCGCGCGTGTGAAATTCCTACATATTACTGGTGCTACAATACCAGCAAATGGAGGACAGTCGACCCGATCGACATGTCTCGTTCGGGGCGATGTCAACTTGCTTTGCATGAGCGGATAGGTGCCACACTGGACTCGCAAATACGCCAGTAGAGAGGCATAAGGACATGCTAGTTATCGCCATGGAGACACGTTCATATAGCTGGTATAGAATAAAGTGGCCGGACGATAATATCGCCGCGAGACACTCGCTGATGGAGGTGGCGCCTAAGGCCTATATGCTTTTTGAAGGAACCTTCCTCCACCCCAATCGACTCTGTCACCTTGAAAACGCAAAAAATCTCTCTATTTATGTCTTTAAATAACAAGATATAACTGTCAAGTAATAGAATAGAAGCCCCAAACAGTGCGTTTTCCAGTTATACAGCGTTTCATTTTGAATTTTTAACCGACTTCGAAAAAGGAGGAGGTTATCAATTCGGATGTTTGTATTTTTTTAACCGACTTCGAAAAAGGAGGAGGTTATCAATTCGGATGTTTGTATTTTTTTTTTTTTTTTTTATGTATGTTCGGGCATAACTCCGTCATATGTTGACGGATTTGCAAAATTCTTTTTTTGTTCGAAAGGGGTTTATTCCGAAATGGTCCCATTTAAGTTTCAAAAAGATCTGATGATGGGTTTCGGAGACAGACAACGGAACTCGATTGCTGCTATCGTATGTCTATGAACTGTTAACACAGTTTAATGGGGAACCACGACTAAAAAGTTAAAAATAAAAAACTTTTTTACAAAAAAATAGAACCGACTTCCAAAAAAAGTGCAAAATAACTTTAATTTCGGAAGTCGGTGTCAAAAAACAAAGACACAAAACAGGAACACCGACTTCCGAAATTAAAGTTATTTTGCACTTTTTTTGGAAGTCGGTTCTATTTTTTTGTAAAAAAGTTTTATAGTCTCTGATATTTTATAGGTACGTTATTCTAGTCTTAAAAACGTTATACTTAGAAACTAGAGTAAGAGCTAAACTTAACAGATATACTACAGTTTTGTTTAGATGAAGTTAGTGTAGTTAGTTTAGTTTGGTCCGCCACAGCTGTAAGTTTGGGATACCAAGAATGTTTCTTAGTATCTCGTTAAGTGGTACAGTATTATTTTGTGTTCCTCTAAATTTCACTTTCAAGCATAGAATAATTTCATTAGTGAACTGGATCATTTTGAAATAGCTGTTTTGATTTATTCAGGAAGACTTTCGACTAACTTTGAAAAGTTCGAATCTTGACTAACCTCTAATGACCGATCTCTGGGGTCATTCTATAGACAACAACGATTGTCAAAAATTGTTCAGCCGTTCTGGCGTGATGGAGTGACAAACATCCATCCATCCACTCTTAGTAGAATAGGATTTACCACTTGACATTTTGGTAGTGTATGTCAATCAATCTACCTAGCCTTTTGCCAACTATCTTGGGGTCGGCTTCCAGTCTAACAGAATGCAGCTGAATACCGGTATTTTACATGGAGCGACTGCCTATCTGACCTCCACAATCCAGTTACTGGGTAATACGATACCCCTTGGTAAGACTGGTTGTCAGACTTTCGGGCTTCTGACGACCCGTAACGACTGTCCATGATCCACGATTGGCAGCTGGGATCAACGGCTTAACGTGCTTTCCGAGGCACAGAGGAGTCTCGATATGTTATTACTTTAGCCACGAGCTCCTGGTAGCGTATGTCAATACCATACATTTTTGATTTTTCCACAATCATTATATCTTAACATAAATTTATAGGGCAGCTGATTCTTTTTTCGTAATTTCAATGTTGGTCTCAAAGTAAAAGTCGTTCATAGTGATAAGTACTACCAGTGTTATCATTTGTTGTTGTGTTATCGTCTTCTGATTTCTCTTCGTAACACATCGATTTTTTTACACTTTTGTTAGACACAATCCAATATATATAAAGAGCAAGAAATACTTACACAGAAAGCATTATAATGGACATGCAATAAGGTCATATGTTAAAATTCTGTTGAAGCACAAAACATGTGTCAATAAAAGAGTATTCCAAGAATGTCTCTTCCTTGTGCGATTAGACATTCTATTCGTGTTTCATTCGCATACGAAAGCTGAATACATTCGCGAACGTGGCGCAAAAAGTTCCCGTTTATAAAATTATTACCTTCTGCCAGCGGGTCCACTTGCGTTACCGTTGGAAGTTTTCCCAAGGAAACTTACCTGGGATAAAAAGTTTTGAATGTCCCAATTCATTGCAGGACATGATGTGTGCTAAGTTTCATCCTAATCCGTTGAGCCGTTAAGACGTGAAAACGTAATACACAATCAGACAGACAAACAGAATAACTTTCGCACTTACACAAGCTGCGCCCCGCTGTTTCACCCGCGTAGCTCGGTCATGCAAATCGGTTTAGCCGTTTGAGTGTGAAGAAGGAACAAACATACACACTTACAAACTTTAACCTTTATAATATTTGTGTGATGTGACTACCGCACCGACGCGTCCCGGCTTCGCACGGGTACAAATTTATACACACAAACCTTCCCCGTTTATTGCCCTTTCTGATAGTGAAAACCTTATCAAAAACTGTTGCGTGGTTTTAAAGAAGCTAGCGGATAAACCGAAAGACTGACGCAAAAAGCGTCTTTGTTTTATAGTATGTAGAGATGTTCAAAGTTCAAAAAGATATTCTCAAATTACATCTTCTCTTTTCTGACACAGTGTTATGATAATCCCTAGGTATTTTATATTATCAGTTCTTTCGAGGGTGGAACAAGTACACCCAGGGTTAGTACAGTCACACGTGTGAGCCGTAATAGTAAGCGATGACGGAGGAAGTAGGTCAACTCTATGTGCGAAGGTTATTTAGTTTTTGATGCGTTAAGCGTCAATAGGTTGTGTTGCAACCAGTCACTAACTATGTTAACGCCGTTGAGCAACATCACCCTTATCCCAGCTATCGCCACTAAAAAACAGGGTGGTATCGTCTGCAAAAGTGACGATTTTTCCTTTGTATAAAGTAAGCTGACAGAGGTAGTGTACACCAAGAAAACCATTGGTCCGAGAATATTACCATGTGGTAGACCGAAATTCACAGTTAGCTCGTCTCTCAAAATATCTAATAAAGTTGCTATTATTGCAATAATGTCCAGTTCTACAGGGTGTAACGGAAAGGTGTGTTCATATTTTAAGATTTGCATCTGCCCATCGATATGAACAGTTTTCTTCAAGAAAATGCGAGGAAATTGTAAAAAAAAATTTTTACCTCCTTACAAGTATTGATCAGCTGATAATAATTTTGTATGAAAAGTCCAATTATATTTTTGAGAATTTTCTGATTTTTCTTTGATAAAGTTCTTCATTTTCATGGGCAGAACCGGTTCTTAAAATATGACCACACCTTTCCGTTACACGTATACAGCCAGAGACAGAGAAGTATAGATTTGTATGGATTGGCTGTATAAAATAAATTAGGCGGGGAAGCTACTGTCCACGGTCTAAAATAAATCATAGTTGCTAAGTATTAACCAACACTTACAAAGAAACGTTCTATGGACTGTGTAAAAGATGAAATGGTCAACAAGGGACTGACTAAAGAGATGACGAGACATGGAGAAATATGGAAGAAGAACATATCTTGCAACGACCCCAAATAAATTGGCATAAGGGCAAGAAAATGATGTGATGATGTTCAGATGTGGCCTCATTATTTCTGGTGTTAAAACATGTAAATTATTCCACGATTCTACTGTCACCTTTTGTAAGAATGCCTAGGGGTAGCGGATAAATTCTGAAAATGAGTTACCGCACCCCTGGGCACTCAGGCAGGGAAGGAACAGGGGTGGGTTTTAGTCAGTAAGAGTCTGACACGCCCTCCCGCTCCACCCAGAGCGGGAGAAGTCATTGGATGATTTCCCACCCCGCCAAAAAAAAAAAACCTATTGTAAGAGATTTTCGGGTTGCTGTACAATTTTATGGTGATAAATACCGGCCAAGTGGAGTCCGGCTCGCGTGCAATGGGTTCCTACCAAATTGTATTTTTTGAATATTTTGTTTAAACTCTACGGTATTTCTGAATATTTTTAATAACCATATGGTTTTTCTGTTTTTTTTTTTAATATTTCCTTTAAACCATAATATGGTTTTTTCGCAGAAAAGCCTATGATTGTTTCATTGAGATTCTAATTAATCCATCATCTTTGATCATCAATTTTCTTAAATATTTATTTTAATATATATATTTATTATTTAAAAAAAAAACGTTGCCCCACACTAGGAATATTCCTGTATCGTGGGTGCGTTCACAAACATGTAAATTCACATACACAAGACACCCAGACCCGGAACAACTATCTGCAGGTCATACAAATATTTGTTCCGTGCGGGGATCGAACCCGCGACACGCAGCGCAGCAGCCGAACGCTCAACCACTGCGCCAACCGTGCCGTCAAATAACTTACTTCTAATTATTTTAAAATTATGATAAAAAAATTGGCTGTGACAGACAGACAGACAAATGAGTGATCCTATAAGTGTTCCGTTTTTTCATTCGGACGTTCGCAATCGTAAAAATTTAAGCTCATAAAATTACAATTTCATTCCATTCAGTCATACTCAAGGGAACTTGTTGAGCAAAAGTAATTCACACAGAAAATTAAAGTACAACTCATTAGTAACTTTGAATAGAGAGTGTAAATAGAAGCTCAATTTAGAGCCATTGAGGACGATTTGCGGCTGTATACTTAAGTACGTTTATATTCTAAGCAATTATTGTTGAGAACCGTAAGTACACTCAACGCCACTTGACTTGCCTCCGATTCACGATTTGACAAAATAACAACTGTGGAAAATAAGAATTTTGTTTAGGATTTTTGACGCATTTACGGCTTTTTCGTTGCGGTTTTTAATTATTTGTTCTGTTCTTATTCTTTGCTAGCTTCTGCCAGCGGTTGAGCCCGAGTGGAACAAGTAGGTACCTACTTCCTCCATTATACCTCATGTGCTATTCCGGACTATAATCTATCTCTGTGTCAAATTTTATCCAGGTCCGTTTAGCCGTTATGGCATGATTTAAGTAAGAAAAGTGAAAAATGCGAGTTTGGATGGATGCATGCCATGCAAACTTTCGCATTTGTATAGATACATAATTATTTTTAAGGTCGCTCATATAATAACATATTATTTATTCTGCTTTGTCAAGCAAACAAAACCTATGAAGTTCTGAGAAAAATTAAATACCTGCGAGAGGTGTTATAAACGTATATCGACGTTCCTTGAAGCAAATAAGTATTCCTGGAATAGTCTGAAACCCTTGAAAGAGGAGATTATTAAGTTGCTTGCACCTTTCTCGTTTTACTTGAGAAATACGTGTTGTTTATAGTAAATGCAAACCTAATGGCAAAAAAAAGCACATAATGGGTTATGTAGGACCCGGGCCTGCGGACGGCGAGTAGTGGGTAACTCGCCGTCCGATCAGCACCAGGCCCGAGAGCCGACGGCGCGTAGTGTTCCACGCGCGCCTTAAAGAGTTGTCAGCAAAAGGACGGGGCCTGCCATGGCCAATGCCTGCCCGGGGGTTGAGGATAAATTCGAAAGAGTTACCTCGCCCCAGGGCATGTAGGGCAGGGAGGAACAGGGGTGGGTTTTAGTCAGTAAGAGTCTGACACGCCCTTCCGCTCCACCCTAGAGCGGAAGAAGTCATAAGATGATTTCCCAACCCCAAAAAAAAAAAAAAAAAATGGGTTATGTAGGTATGTATGTGTAACGTACCGCGGCTACGACTCAGGTAAGTATCCCGTTCATAGATATTTAAGTTAGTTTGAATGACACTCTATAACTACTGTGAATAGCGTGTTTGACTGTTGTCAAACACTAGGTATGGCTTATTTGTATTTGGTGTTAGATTGATATAATGACTTATTGTAGGCGTCCGAGCAAAAATGTTCCAGATGTGGGGTATTGAGTAAAGACTAGATTCGGTATCTAGAATAGTCAATTGATAAAAAGGATTAAAAAAATATTCAAAAACTAGTACATTCTTCTTTTATCAGACATTTGAAGTTGAAACGGTGGTAGGTTCTTAGAAACATCATATAAAATCATTTAATATCCAAGAACTTGTAGATAATTGTGCATTAATTTAATAATCAATTAAAATCGTGAAATGCGTTTTTTCACCCAACTTTACAAAACTGTGTTTATCAAGAAAACTAAATGCCGAGAACTGGACCCTTTTTGCTTGGACGCCCACATATTATTATTATGCAATATTGGTGCTGATTCTCTTGTTGAATAACTAAACTAAAATTAGAGAATCACTATCTTTTACTAAAAGGCAGTGCGAGAAAAGGACGGCTATTATATAGCTATGAACTAAGTTACAGATGTCAAACTAGTTTACGCCTTGCGCTTTGCCGTGTTTTTAGTCGATATGTTGTTACGTGTACCCTTAATTTGTATGGAAATATTAGTTCAACTAGAGACAGCTCTAATTTAAGACCGTCTCTTTCTTGTTTTATTAATAGAGAAACAGAATTCATCTTGAGTAATTAAATAACTATTGGTCAATCGTTTAAACCAAAGATGTCTACATTGTCCACACAGAAATGCTGTAACAAATGGGTTCTCTGTTTGCAATGGTAACAATTTCTGCTCCTGAAAACAATGTTTTCGTAAAATTTAGTTTAAGACTTACGTTACAAATCACTACGCCTGTATTCTTCGAGGGAACAGGCAGAGGTGTTACACCCCTAAATAACATCACGCTTTATGTTTAAGTACCATGTCATAGCTTTTGAGGGTGCCATGGTTAATCATCAGATGATCTGATCTCCCGCTCTGGGTGGACCGAGAGGGCGTGTCAAACTCTTACTGACTAAAAGCCCCGAGTTCCTTCAGTTGCCATTTGCGTTCAGGACCGCGTTGACTCTTTCAAACACTCCCACGTTCCACCATGATATACCTACCTAAGTTGCTAGACTACAATTATGATAGCTCGGCATCTGGATTTAGGTGCTATTAACTGCCAACAACCTTGAGTGGTTAGCTTGCATGTTCTGTGCTGAGCTCACGTGACGCGTCGTACGTCCACCCAGTAATAGCGCGTTGTGTTCCACGCGCGCCTCAAAGAGTTGTCAGCAAACAGGACGGGGCCCGTCATGGCCGATGCCTGCTCGGGGGTTGAGGATAAATTCAAAAGAGTTAACTCGCCCCTGGGCATTCAGGGCAGGGAGGAACAGGGGTGGGTTTTAGTCATTAAGAGTCTGACACGCCCTGAAGGTCGGTAGGTAGGTGAGAAGTCATTGGATGATTTCCCAACCCAAAAAAAAAAAGGAGCGCTGTCGGAAATTAGACGCATTATTAATTTATTATACGTAAAACAAAAAATGTTATACTAAAACACGTATACTAAAATATAAAAAAATAAATGATCTTTAAAATGGTGAAGGTTTCAGAAAAAAAATATCTTAATTACCATCTTATATGTAATAACTTCTTAGTACTCGTAGCAAGCAGGCGTTTCCAATGAAAATGTCAAGCAATCCGTAGACAGCTTGCACGTGTCATTTTAGAAATAACCTCCCGCTATTTCATAATTGCATTTCCAAGTCTTAAGCGCGTTATTGCGCAAGCAAAAAGACCAAAGGGACATACACATAATATGCTACAGGGAAATCTTCTTAATGGAAAACAGAGGAAACCGCAAGAGCAACTTTATTCGAATTCTCCCCATACGACTCACAAAGCCAATCTCTGTACGTTTTAATTAATTTCTCTGTATTAATTAAAGCTTTTGCTAATGCGAACATATTGAGCCCAGTTTGATGAATGTGGTAATGCAAGAAAATGAGCTTTGTTCGTCAAAGTCTACAACTTCCAGGGTCGACTTTAAATCGGCCATTTATTAGCAGTTAGGCGAATAACGTAACGGAGCACTGCGTTTGTAGAGATTCTGTGTTTCCAGATAGCTACAAGAGGAGGCTAGATATACAGTCGCTCCATATGAAATACTGGTGTGAAACTGCATCCGGTTCACTGGAAGCTGACCTCAACATAGTTGGGAAATGGTTAGGTGTGCAGCGAGACTGAGAGGAGACCTCTTCACAGTCTCCTCAGTGATGTTCCATAACTGGATTTGCACAGAGGGGGTGTGATCGTTTAAGAGTAAACGGGACCTCTTCCATGTGCTTACCGGGGTGGCTTAGTGAGGTAAGACTCCCAAACTGCCTGGTATTGCCCAAAACAACCAGCGATTTTTTAAGGTATCCTCACGTAAACAAAAAAAAATTGCATTTAAATTGAAGGGTAATAATGTTACATCACTCCTGTCCGCTGGGATGCAGCCGTAACATCATCTCATAACACACTAGAACTAATTAGTTTAGTATTAACGGGTTTGATTGCCATTCACTGGGCACAAAATAAATTCAAACCAGATCAGTCGAGCGTAAGTGTCGAAAAGGCGAATCTATTTATTAGTACGTAGTACGTACCTACAGTGAGCAGTGAGAGCAGTGGTGGCCCAGTGGTATTGGCCGTGACTTACAAGTTGTAGGTCGTGAGTTCAAACCCAGGCAGGCGCTTTACTTTGTGTAAATTATTTCATCACCACTGCTATCAAAACGGTGAAGGAAAACCTCGTGAGGAAACGGGCATGTCCCAGAACCAAAAATTCAAAGATATATGACATCCACCAATCCGCATTAGGCCGGCGTAGTGGATTACGGCCCACACCCTTTCTCAGAGAGGAGGCCTGTGCCCCAGCAGTGGGGACATTAAAAGGCGAATGATGATGATGATGACGTACCTACAAATATTCATTAACTATTAAGGACCCTATATCACTATTCATTACTTAGTTGTTAACTTGTGCGCAGTTTAATGGGTCACTAATAAATTAAAAACACAAAAGAGAATCTCTGTTTCATGATCGTCTGGAACTTTAATTAAAATGACCCTCTATTCTATTTTTACTATAGGTAAGTACCTATTTCTTTCAAGTGTGAATTCTAAATGCTGATCCGGTCCGGCGATTGAAATAACGTAGTCTTAAATTTTGCCCCATTCGCCACTCTTTGAAACTGTGCCATCTACATATTACAATGTTATCTGTTATTCACAAGACAAAACAGGAACAAACTATAATTTGCAACAAAACTGGCACAAACTGTCAGTTATTAGCCACTAAATTGGCACAGACTGAAACATTTAAGTAAAACCTTATTACTGTTCACAATACGAAGGGTTGGCTAGCCGTTCATGTATTATTCAACCTGATCTCTACAAAGAGCTCTCTCTGTATTTCGGACTCGATCGATTGGGACTGCAGACACCGAGTGCACTAATTTAGGGCGTCTCGCTAGTTTCACTTTAGCTATGTTGGCCTATTATTTGTTCTGTGGCTGTGTGCAATTCTGTATCCACAGAGGTACCTTTGTCACAGTATAAATATGGACCTTGGTTTTGTAGTTGAAAGATAAGTAAGTATCGAAGGCAAATAAATTCAGCGTGGATTCGCTTTCACTAGAAAATTTGAAAAAGAGATTTAAGAAAAAAATTAGGAAGTAAAATGTTAATGTATTAGAGTTTATAAGAGTTGTGTTACTGCCGTGGTATACAAAAAAAATATCCTATCTATCTATCTATGAACGTAGAATAATCTCTGAAAGACTGCTCCGCACCCTATTACAAAACCTACTTTATATTATAATCCGATGGATTTTGAATGAAATTCTATATCATTGTTTTTTTGAAAAAATCGTTTACACGACAACGAAAATAACGTAAATGAATTGTCAAAATAAAAGGCATTGTCATTGATCGTGTAGCCACCGATTTTGCAATTTTTTTCACTAGTAGAAAGCTTTTTTGATTGCCATAGGCTTAGACTATGAAAGTTTATAGACGGAGTGTCAAAATCCAGCAATCTGAAGTACCAGAATGAGAAGCCGATACGTCATCGTTACGTTCGTCAAGGTCACTCACACATTTTAACGATCCTGCTTCATTTAATGTCCAATGACATTCCATCTATAACCTTTCATAGTCTAAGGCCATATGTTACTTTTATCTCGCAAAATCTACGGTTGGGCGATAATCCTTGAGAGGGGTTTTTGGCGGGATATTTTCAAGTTAGTTCTTTAGCTGTTTTGATTATTCGTAAATTGATTCCTTTTATATATTGTGGCGCCAAATTGGTATATTTTTGTGTCTCAAGTGTCTACGCAAATGGAATCATTGAAACAGGCGCTATCTCAAAAAAAAGAAGCTGAGAATTTTATTGTAGTAGGTACCTATTGTCTTCCTCAGCAAAGCTTGCCGGCTGACTCGACACATCTACTGCCAAATATTGCAAAAACATTAGAATGTGTTACATTTGCATTCTAATAGAAAACAAAACAAAGTGACTGTATTCTTTATCAAAAAACTAATTACTTTCCAAACTTGACAGTGGCTAAATGCACAAACCATTTGAAACCTAAAGAAAAAAGAAAATATAAGTATGTTAAAGTTCCAAGGTTCCGAGAAAATAATTTATCATTTGCGAGGGAGATTGGTTAAAATCGATTAAAAGAACTCGTCTAGACGACGAGACGCGCTGCAGGGACGAATATTAAAAATGCTGCATCACTTTTAACGTATTTTTTTTTGTTTCACGTCCTTTATTAGATGTCCATGTAAAATAGCCTAAGGTATTTAGTTTTCAAATTGATTTTTAAGGATTGGATGTTTCCAACCTCGATGTTTTTCTTATATTATGGAGGAAAAACGTGTGCTTCATTTTTGGAATGAAGTTCCTTAACGCGGCTTGCGGTAGGCGTGAAAGCCCTTCCATGTGCTCATGCTGATCACCGGGGTGGTTTTAGTGAGGTAAGAATCCCACACTCTCTGGTCTTTGGTCTTCTGGCCTCAAAAGTACAGGCACTTTTTGAAGGGCTCTCCCAAAAAACAATATATTTTTTTCGATTCTGGAGAAAATGCAACACTTCGTAAGATTTTGGCGGTATGGGGGGTATACCCCTTTCTCTTTCCTCTCTTCTTTCTCAATGTATCTTTCTATGAGCAGACATATACGTGAAGGGGGTTTCCCTGCGAGCGATTTTTGGTGAGGGTAAAACTTATAAGTTCGCGTCACCGGCATGCTAGTGACGTGATGCGCCGACATTGAATTTTTCCATTAGAAATTCAATTTCGATTCTTGTTTTCTGTTTTAATGAAATATAAGTTGAGTGTTGTATGCCCGCAGACGTAATTTCTGGGTTAGGTAGGCTCCCAGAGTAAGCAGTAGACGTATAAGAAGAATCTATCTCTCTGTTTTCTTTTTAAACGTGTGGAAATCCTCATGGATCTCCTCCGCCCTGGGTCAGGCGCTGGAGGTCAGTGTGTGTTCTGCAGCTACCTTTGGCCGTAGCGCTAGAGCTGCGCATTTCGTCACACTCCCCTGGTCAAGTATTAGCATGCATGTGTTCCGGGGCATCCCTCTATTGGTCAGTTCTCGGTCTCCACTCCAATACTTTCTTCACCAATCTACTATCCGGTTTGCGGCATGTCTGCCTCCCCACTTCCGTGTTACCACCATGGCTAAGACAGTTAGCTTCGGTCTGAGTATAAAAAGAAGAATCAATCTGCCTAGCCTTTTCCCAACTATGTTGGCTTCCAGTCTAGCTGTTTGCATCTGAATACCAGTTTTATATGAAGCGACTGCCAATCTGAATACAACAACGCTGAGAAACACGATAGGTACCCCTTTTCAAGATTGGTGTCAGATTTCATAGCTTTTGACTACCCGTAATGACTGCCAAAGATCGGCAAATGACAGCCGAGCCAACGGCTAGACGTGCTTTGCAAGGCACGGAGGAGTCTTAGTATTTAATTGACTAGCTTTTGCCAGCGGTTTCGCACGCGTGGAATTAGTACTTCCCTCATTATAAATTAGTACCTGGATGACCGAGACACATGACATAGCCGTAAACTACGCATACTGTACGTCTTTTTTTATTTTTAGAAAAAAAAAAACAATTTTTTATTGCGCGCTATGTAACGCGAACCCAGGCAAGTGGAGATAAACCTCTCCTCTTTGCTCTAAGCCACGTGGGTACTTGACGGATACTTTTGATATTCATTGCGTTTTTGTAACTGCAAATGCGTAATTTCGAAATTTCGAAAAAAAATATCGTTAATTCAGGTAATGTTTGTTTGTAATAAAATTTAGTAATAAATAACACTTGAAAATCATTTTCGTAAAAAAGTTAAAAAATAAAGTTGCAACTTTGACCTTCAATATCTCCAGGACCAGTGGATTCCCAGGTGGGATGGTCTAGTGGAAAAAAAAATATCGAAATAATGGGTAGAATGTGTGGCTTTCGGCTTCGGAAACTATCTTTTTACACCCGATATACAAAAATTGCTTGTTTAAAGTATATTAGCAGGATAGTCACTCATCCACGGACCACGACCTCGGCAAGCGTTGGTAATAAGACGAATACAAAATAATATTTAAATACCAAAATGTAGGTTTTTTTTTTTTTTGGGGGGTGGGAAATCATCTCATGACTTCTTCCGCTCTAGGGTGGAGCGGAAGGGCGTGTCAGACTCTTACTGACTAAAACCCACCCCTGTTCCTCCCTGCCCTACGTGCCCGGGGGCGAGGTAACTCTTTCGAATTTATCCTCCACCCCCGGGCAGACTAAAACCCACCCCTGTTCCTCCCTGCCCTACGACCAAAATGTAGGTAGGTGGTAGGTACGTGTTAGGAAATAAAAAGTTTTTCATTACGAGGTGACAGAAAACGTCCCCGAAACAACACAATTTTGTTACATTCGCTAGGGCAACAGTTTTCACTGAAACTTGTCCAAAAATGCCCGTCGCACAAAATAGTGTGAAATATGTTTGAGTTAGTCTGGTGTTTGGTTTTCAATATTCACGGAAGAAAATTAATTTATGGACCCGGCCGTGCTTGCAGTAAATAATTCAATCTCAATTTAAGCTACCTAGGGTTCTTCTAAAAAACGAGACAGGAATATTAACGAAGAATTTTGATTTATTCTTGGTGCTACCTATAATCAAGTTATGATTGCGTACTAGGTTGTGATAACTACAGTAGCTTAGGTTTAGCAGATCCCGGGCCTGCGGACGGCGAGCAGTGGGTAGCTCGCCGTCCGATCAGCACCACGCCCGTGAGTCGACGGCGCGTAGTGTTCCACGCGCGCCTCAAAGAGATGAGTGTCAGCCACCACTGACGGGGCCCATCGTTGCCGGTGCCTGCATGCTAGGTAGCAGATAAATTCTGAACATGAGTTACCACACCCCTCGGCACTCAGGCAGGGAAGGAACAGGGGTGTGTTTTAATCAGTAAGAGTCTGACACGCCCTCCCGCTCCACCCAGAGCGGCAGAAGTCATTGGACGATAACCCACCCCACAAAAAAAAAGGGGCAGCGGATAAATTCGTAACAGAGTTACCGCTCCCCTGGGCACTCAGGCAGGGAAGGAACAGGGGTAGGTTTTAGTCAGTAAGAGTCTGACACGCCCTCCCGCTCCACCCAGAGTGGGAGATGTCATTGGGTGATTTACAGCCCCACAAAAATAAAAAAACTCTGTAGCTAGCGTTGTCAGGTATCCGGATAAATGCTTTTTGGTTGCGTGTGCGGGCAAATTAGACAGTGTGTGACCTGTTTGACTTTTTAAATGTTACCTTTTTTATTGTTGAATTCTTTATGATTCTATGGTAAATGATAAACTAACCTTAACATAAAAAATAATGTTATACTAAGACTAAAAAATTAAGGGTGTCTGGTCTTTTTACCCAAATATCCGGCTAAACTGTTTGGTCTGTCCAGGTTTTCAGTTTTAAACCTGGCAACCCTGTCTATAACTAAATACATTATGTAACCAAAATCACGTTAATGCATTTTTTTATAGGCATTTATTTAACTTGTAACGTTCGTACCTGTGTAAGTTGTCTGTTTCAAAATTTGAAAACCAATTTTCGACCACTTGTTGGTTTCCGATAGAGCTGAAAGACATACCTACTTATACTGCAGTGACAATGCAATATTTACCATTGAGCTGATCTGATGGTGGCGCCGGCACTGTTGAATTTTGGCTGGTATGTTTTGCTATCATGAGTACTATCCATTACATTTAATATGATGACGAGGGTCTTTTTTTATTTTGGAGTGGGAAATCATCCAATGACTTCTCCCGCTCTGGGTGAAGCGGGAGGGCGTGTCATACTTTTACTGACTAAAACCGACCCCTGTTCCTTCAGTTGCCTGACTGCCAAGGGCCGCGGGAACTCTGTTACGAATTTATCTGCGTCCTCAGACAGGCAAGATATTGCTGACATCTCTTTGAGGCGCGCGTGGAAGACTACGCGCCGTTGGCTCTCGGGCCTGGTCCTGATCGGACGGCGAGCTACCCACTACTCGCCGTCCGCAGGGCCACTTACGGTCGCCGGAGATTGGCTTGCGACCCCCGACGCCCAGGGCATCTCCTGCGGTGGCTGCTGCTAGGGGCGTGAGGGCGACTCTGTTGAGTCTGTACCTCACCCGTTCTGCCTTCTCCTTCGCGAACATTCCTGCTTCGCAGAAGGAGGCGACTGCTTCCCATTCCCTCTCGCTCCATACCATGGCCTGGACCAGGGCCGGGCGCGAGAGGTATGATGACGAGGGTCTAAAGTTAGTTTTCTTAATTTATTTACATGAGAGCTTCCATTTCTTATATGTACAGTATAATGCCCAATCATAAGAACCCACTACTTCCAATCTTACTTGATTGATTTTAATTTTTGTTACTTTTAAAACGTGACAAGCAAGCGTAAAAAAAAATCAAAATAGCCAAATATTCCCGTAACAAGTCCTTTAATTAAAAGAATACCGCTCTAAAGTTAAATTAGTTTGACAAAATACCAAAAGTACTTCAGGAAGGTCGGTTCATAAGTATTTTAATTTATTTTCATATACTTTGAAAGGTTTCTTTCATTGCTCCTTGAATTAATAAGGAAAAAAAATGAAATGCCTTCGGAATAGGTCATCGCTAAATAATAATAGCCACACTGGTCAATCTTCAAAGTTCAGCAACGCATGCTAAGGTCAATCCGTGGATGGCATTCATTATACATATAAATACTTATGTTATCGGAAAATTGCAAACACCGGAAGCTTGTAATAAATCTTGCGAGAGTGTTTACTCTTGTTATATTATTCAAAATACAATAAATATCATCCAAACTTGATTTTTGCAATGTGTATTATTCATATTAAAGAGTCAACGATTTTACGTAATTATTCATATACCAAGGGTGTTTACAATAATATTTTACGTAATTATTCATAGACCAAGGGTGTTTACAATAATATTTTACGTAATTATTCATAGACCAAGGGTATTTACAATAATATTCGGTGACATAAATATATACCGAGACTTCTCCGTACTTCGCAATGGCGCGTTGTGGTCAACAATCGTTACATGAGTTAAAAGCCGTCTTTTCAAGATTTAACATGTTAGTTGCAGTAACTGGGTACATAACATGATACCCCTATATACACGATATTGTGGAAGTTTGATAGACAGTCACTACATACTGGTATTCAGCTGCATTTGGTTTGACAGAAAGCCGACTCCAACATGGTTGGGAAATAGTACGGAGCGAGAGGGAATGGGAAGCAGTCTCCGCCTTCTGCGAAACAGTGATACTCGCGAAGGCAGAGGCGGGACGCGTGAGGGAAGCGCAACGGAGTGGCGTTCACGGCCCCGGCCGCTACCACCGCAGGAGAGGTACTGTGCGTACTGGGCGTATGACGTCGCGAGACGATCTCCGGCCACCGTAGACCCGGGCCTGCGGACGGCGAGCAGTGGGTAGCTCACCGTCCGATCAGCACCAGGCCCGTGAGTCGACGGCGCGTAGTGTTCCAAGCGCGCCACAAAGAGATTAGTGTCAGCCACCACTGACGGGGCCCATCGTGGCCGGTGCCTGCATGCCTAGGGGTAGCGGATAAATTCTGAAAATGAGTTACCGCACCCCTGGGCACTCAGGCAGGGAAGGAACAGGGGTGGGTTTTAGTCGGCGGTAGAAGTTATTTAATAAATTCCCATCCCAAAAAAAAACTTCTTTATTTGAATAATCCATTTCTTGTGTAAATTATGCGATCGTCTTTTCTATCTCGACAGAAAGTTGTGAAAATAGGGGCGCATCAGCTTTGTAATTTTGCTGATTTTTGCTACGACGCTGTATCAAGTGCCTTGGCCCATACAAAACAGTTTAATTCCTATATTTTACATACCTTCTATGTATCATTAAAAAGTCTTGAATTGTGCCGATTAAATTGTGCGATAAAGTGTGTGTATAGACGTTGTTTAAGTGCATATAACAGCATAATCAACCTTATAATAATGTACATACTTCTGGGACTCAGGCCTCCTCTCCAGGATAGGGAATAGGCCGTAAGTCATCACGCAGGCCCAGTGCGGGTTGGTAGATGTCACATGTCTTTCAATTTTTGGTTCTAGAACATGCCAGTTTCCTCAAGATGCTTTCCTTCACCGTTTTGAGAGGAGAGCAGTGGTGATGAAAATAAATTACACAAAGTAAAGCGCACCTGATTTTCAACCCACGCCGTACAACTAGTGAGTCAAGGCCGTTACCACTGGGCCACCATTGCTCTCACCCCGGGATTATCCAAATACGCCGAAATATTTTATTCCGAATTTCGATGTTCTGATTTTCAAAAGTCCGAATTTCATAATAGCTAAGAAATATTATTTCTATTATTAAAAATCACGAAACATATTATATTACCGAAAGTCGTAAATGCGATTTGTTAGTTTTTCGATTTGCATACGTTCGAAGAATCAAATGCTCAAAGGGTTCTCGGTCCGAAAAACGACATTCCGATTTTTAATACTTCGAATAAACTAAAAGTCAACATTTTGTGCTACAAAATTTAGTGGCAGAAACGAATTGCTGCAAAACCGACTCCACGCAGTCTTGTCTGCCCTACCCTAAAGTGTAATTTAAGCCCGCGTGGGCGCGTAGGGGTGGGGTGGGCCGAGAGCTGAGGAGCAGGTGATTTGAAGGCCCGCCGCCGCGGCTGAGGCCGCCGAAGCTGCGGTGGTGAGCGTTAAAGCCATCTGCGACGATAAGCTCGCGTGGGGCTGCCCAAACACCGCAGCGCCGGAGCCGTGACAGAAGCAATGCTTGCTGCATGCTGCATGCCTGCTTGCATGCTGCATGCCTGCGTGCATGTTGCATGCCTGCTTGCATGCTTGCTTGCATGCTGCATGTCTGCTTGTCCGCTGCATGTCTGCTTGCATGTTGCATGCTTGCTTGCATGCTGCAAATCCCTGTATTGTTGATGAATTACTTCGGTTAGGTTAGGTTACAACTGTGACTATTAAGGCGGAGGTTCCCAAAAATGGTCAAAAAGGTGGTTTTTTAAGTTTTTTAAAGCAGTGTATCTCTTAAACCGTAAATAGTTTTGAGAAATAAAAAAAATATGATATTTTCTAGTCCTACTTGCATACAGTGATGGAGCTAGAAACATAGCATACTTTAATGCATCAAAAAAGTCTTCTAACACACCTCTAAATTATCTTTAAAAGCAGTTTATCCCTTCATTAACAATTATAATCATAAAAAAAAATATACCATAAAATTTCAAATGCTAAGTTGCATCCAGTGATGGATTATTTTTTATAAATTTATTAGTAAATCCTAAGTAAATCGATAAAATACTTCATATTTTGCAATAAATTGCGACCATTTGTCGTAGCGCATCTCTTTCTTTTCTATGCAATCCGAGAGTGACCGCGCTTTATAGACATCTGGGCCTTAAAGCGCGAAGGTGAGCAAACTAAGCGAGCGTACCGCGGCAGCGGCCGCCGAGTGCCAGATCCCCTCTATTGTTGGTGAATCATTTGGGTTAGGTTAGGTTAGAATTGTGACCAATGAAACAAAATATTTTTATTCGCAACAAAATATTTATACTTCTCTAACGAGCAACTACGTGTTTATTTTGTCTTTCTATTCAGTTTTACAAGGCGTTTTTATTTCAGAATTGTATTAATCGTTATTTTAATAATCGGAATTCGTATTTTTAATGTTTCGAATTATCATTAAGTCGGACTTTTTGTTATTCGATCTATTGAAACTCGGTATTTTGAAAATAGTAATTTATAAATGTTAGGAATATTGAAATGTAGGAATTATAAAAATAGGAGTAATGGTAAGTCGGAGTTGTTATATTCGGAATTTTGAACCATTCGGAATTATTAAAATCGTTATTTTGAAATTCGTATTTGTGACTGACGGAATAAAGTTTTTCGTATTTATGTAAATAGTGTGCTCCTCATTTAAGTGCTACAAGACTTTATTTTCTCCGCCCCTAAATACCACACCTATATCTTGTGAATGTCGTAGCTCAGTATTTATTACTTACAGGTCTGCAACACTGTTTCGAGTCACGTTCACAAATTCGGAACTTTACCGTCGCCGTGCCCGACGGTCGTCTCGCTTTCACTATATACTAAGCCTAACACGCTTACGTAACTTTGTGAACGTACATTTCATAATTCTAGATCCTTAGGAGGCTAAAATCATAACCGAGATCAAATTGTTGCGAGAATATATCATTAGGAAAGTCCAAGTTAGCCGTTATATATTTTTATTATAATATTAAAAGTAATTCAGTTCGATGGTCCAAAGCACTCCTTAAAGTTTCGAGGGTTAATTTTTTACACCTTATATATTCTAGAAGGAACTTTATGCAGGTTATAATTTTTGTATTTATCTGTGGAGGCTTGTAATTTGCGTAGATTATTGTTAATAAAATGTTATGTCTGTAAGCTTTCCTAAAATGTAAAAAATAAAATAAAAATACGTATTCTTTTAATTTACAAGTATATGAACAACATCACAGATTGGAAAATCAATAGCATCGTTGTAATTTACAAGTATATGAAGAAAATCATAGATTGGAAAATGCATAGCATCGTTGTACAGTACAAGGCAAGTAATTTTTTAAGCCTATTCCACTCCTGGGCAAAGGCATCCCTCTACTCTTTCCAGACCACGAAGGAGATGGCGCGAAAAACTGGATAGTTTTCGCCAAAACTAAAAAATAAAAGAATGCTCTAAAGTAAACCAATCATATTGCTCTATACCAAATTACCGATAGATATTATAATGACCAGGCTTAGTGGCATGTAGCTGTCTTAGCGACCCGCCCCGGCTCCGCACGGGCTAATTATATTCACAAACCTTCCTCGTTTATTGCTCTTTCTATTAGTGAAACCACATCAAAAGACAAGAAAAGAGGGCTTAGCGGAGAAACAGGGAGATGCAGAAAGCAACTTTGTTTTATAATATAGATAGAGATAGAGAAGCGAGTGACTACATCGGAGTTTCCATATTTGAATACCTTTCAAACAAAAAAATATAACCGACTTCCAAAAAAAGTGCGAAATTAAAGTTATTTTGCACTTCTTTTTGTATAAAAGTTTTTTATTTTACACTTTTTAGTTGTGGTTTCCCATTAAATTGTGTTAACAATACATAGACATTAGATCGCAGCGATCGCGGTTGCTTTGTTGTCAATTTTTGAAGATTTTTTTTTTCTTTTGACCATATTGCCCAGTTTTACGTAGTGTATCTTTACTTTTTTTCCATTAGAATGCAGATGTAACACATTCTAATGTTTTTTGCAGTATTTGGCAACAAATGTGTCGAGTCAGTCTTCTCGGCAAACTTCGCTGAGGTAGTCAATACTACAATAAAATTCTCAGCTCCATTTTCCCGAGATCGCGCCTGTTTCAATGATTCCACATATTATTGTGCATTTGCGTTGACACTTGAGACACAAAACTACACCAATTTTACATCACAATATCAACTAGGAATCAATAAACGAATAATTAAAACAGCCAACTGAACTTCACTCGACAAAATCCCGCCAAAAACCCACCCCAATTTTTGAAGAGTTCCGTTGTCTGTCTCCGAAACTCATCATCAGATCTATATGAAATTTAAATGGGACCATTTCGGAATAAACCCCTTTCGAACGAAAAAAGAGTTTTGCAAATCCGTCAAATATATGACGGAGTTATGTCCGAAAATACATTAAAAAAATACAAACATCCGAATTGATAACCTCCTTCTTTTTGAAGTCTGTTAAAAACATACAAACATTACTAAGTTCAAATGATGGTTCTAATTTTGCATCACCCTTTAAAAGTATATTAAATTTGTTCAACCAGCCTATCTGCTAATAAGGTTTGAATCTCATCCAACCTTCTTGGACGTCTCAGTAATATAAACGCGAAGCACTTGACAACGTAGTTACAAAAGTTTTGCCAACTCTATGTTAAAAAATATATCCTATCCTCTACACACACGCAGTAAGTACTTTCGTAAAGCCTTTCTCAGTCCATGAATTGAATGGAAGTTTCCCACTTCTTCAACAGATAATCTGCTTTTGCTTTTACACTTTGCTACGGGTGCTGTAATGTTGAATAAGTACTTTAGGTATAGGCAGGAGACTGCAAAGGATTTAGAAACATAAGGTAAAAACGTAAACGTAAGGGCTGATTTTTAGGGCTCCGTACCCGAAGGGTAAGCAACGGGACCCTATTACTATGCCTCCGCTGTCCGTCCGTCTGTCAGCGGACTGTATCTCACGATAGGTATTGTACACAGTTGAAATTTTCACAGAATGTGTATTTCTGTTGCTACTATAACAACAAATAATAGAAATACACACTGGGTGAAAATTTCAACTGTCTACCTATTACGGATCATGTGATACAGCCAAAAAAAAACACGTTTCTAGAAACGTGTTTTTCTTGGTTCTTGCACTTGGCCGATTTTTTCGATAGTCAGATAACTTTTTGTTTCAGGAATATGGCGGTTTGGCAGCAGCTTTTGTATGGCAAATATGTCAAATACCCATATTTATTTTTCAGATATAAGTTATCTGACCGTTGAAAAATCCGCCCTAAATACATTTTTACTTGTTTAAGCTAATTATCTCGAGATTTCTAGTTGAATAGACAAAATTTTCTTAAATGCCCGTTTCTATACCTGTTTGTACACAATTAAGCTTGCATAGTACCATGGCTTAAATCAGAATTAAAAGTCATAAACTATAGTTAAAAATCAATGTTCTGAAATTATAGGTGCTCCACGAAATTTACTCAAAAGAGAAAACTTCAACAAAACTATTTAATTTTTTTTGGAAGGAAAGTAAATTGTTGGTTGAATTAAATATGTATTTTCATTTAAAAAGGAAGCCAAAATGTAGAAAGGAAATTTAATTTGAAAAATGTTTCGTAGGTAGCATTTTTAAAGTAACAGAGAACCACAAAATACTTTCGTTTTTCTTTTTTTCACAACCTTGACTTAATTTTGTGAAATTGTAATCAACATCAGTGGTTTGCGGCAAATCCTTGGATTCCGTTTTGTCATTACTTCTGTTTTGCTTACGGCTGCGTCCGCGTGAGAAAATCTTTATTTTCCGGGTTAAATCGTAATATTTTTCAAGCATTTCATTTTAAATTGTACAGCAGTTTAACCCAGATAACTAGTGTTAGGTTTGATTAAAAGCAATTTAAATTTTAATTCTAGGTTTATTTTATGTGGCAACATTTATGATCTTCAGAATTCGAGTGATCGACCGGAAGTCATTTGAATATCATTTCTATAATAATGGTAGGGAGAATAAGGACTAGGACAGAGATTCGCAAACTGACTTGAGCACTGGTTACTTTCGGACGAACTTTTGTAATTATCACGAAAATTATACCAGCATTGTCTATATTTTAGCATAGGGAGAATAAGGACTAGGACAGAGATTCGCAAACTGACTTGAGCACTGGTTACTTTCGGACGAACTTTTGTAATTATCACGAAAATTATACCAGCATTGTCTATATTTTAGCACCTATATTTATCAAGAAAACAGCGTGAATACTTGGAGAAATAAACGGTTGTGTGATTTTAAAAAGTGAGTATTATTCCTTGCACATTTTTCTTACCTATCTTTGAACCCCTTGAGTCTCTTAAACGTCTCGCAAAATTCTTACCATTTTTCACTAAGGTTTGTCTTGCTCAATCTCTCCTTCTACCGCTCATAGACTACGCGGATGTCTGTTTCCTAGATGCTACGGAGGTACTTTTAAACAAACTTGAACAACTGCAAAATTTGTGCATCCGTTTTATTTTTGGCCTCCGCAAATACGGCCATGTGTCGGAGTTTCGGACCAGATTAGGGTGGATGCCGATTCGGCGTCGGTGAGATACCCATATCCTATCCCTTCTTTATACTATTCTGCACAATACTATTTGTCCTCAATACCTTCGTGAACGCTTTGAGTACCTCGTTCCGAGAGGTAAACTCTGTCGCACCGCCTCTTCTCTTCTCCTTCGTACTCCGCGTCACACGTCCAGCCACTATAATGGCTCCTTTTCAGTAACTGCAGTGCGTCTCTGGAACTCTCTTCCATACTCCCTACACAACAGCCCTTCTCTGAATGTCTTTAAGAGGAAAATAAAAGAGCATTTCCTTTCTCAATGACATATTATTAGGGTATTATTGGTGTATATTTTTATGTATTAGTGTATAGTATTTTGTATGTATTTTTATATACCTTTAATAGGGCTTATTTATATAGGTTTATATTGTACACAATCCTACCCTCGAATGTGATCTCACTCTATCACTCAAAGGTTTGCTGGGAGAAAACTCAACTTTTAGTTAAGCACGCCTTTGTACATGAACTGTGTAATGACTGTATTTTATGTTAAGATGTGGTGTACAATAAAGAATTAACTAATTAAGTAACCCAATTGCTTGATTGTACTTTATTTGTCCTAGCTCAGTTGATATTTTGGTTGAATACTACACCAGGATCTGAAGGGACCTCGGATTTTTTATAACTTTTTATAGGTTTTTCATTTAGATGACATAGTCACATTTATAGAAAACCTCATGTAAAAATCCCTATCTAGGGAAAACCTACTAGTCTACCTGTCCAAAACAATATTCAAATTCTATATAATAAGAGTCGGGTTACTTACACCATTTCTCACTCGAGAACGGCTGTCCGATTTTTATGATCTTTAATTCCGCCCCGAATAACAGAATAAACTAAATTAAAAAAATCAATAAAATTAAGGAAAAAAGAAATATGCAAATGCATTTTCTCATAAATTTTGTTTGAAATGGCTTTTTTGATGATATCTCGAGAATGGATTCGTGTATTGGTTCTGAGGCGATACGATGTTCGCTGGGTCAACTACTGATAAATAAACTATAGTAATGCTAAATGAATTAGATTATCTTACTTATAAAATCTATCGAGCTACCAATTTATGGAGAGAATCTCATATTAGTTTATTTTTAGTTTCATTTGTTGTTTAGATTAAAATATTGTACAAAAATAAATGCAGGGAAATATCCTATTACACATAAGTACCTATCGGATTTGATTACACTAACTTATTCTCTAATAAGTAACATATACGTGTCACACATAAAGGGCATTGTAATAGACAGGGTAAAGCAAATTCGCGACTTGGGGGTAATCTACGACTCGGCTATGTCTTTCAGACCACATTACGATCAGGTTTGTAATAAGGCTAATCGCATGTTATCTTTCGTACTCCGGAATGCAAAACCTTTTAGACAAACCATTTCACTGATAACTCTGTACTATGCTTTAGTTAGAAGTATTATTGAGTATTGCGCATCTGTGTGGGCTCCAATATATAAAACTCATATAGACCGTATAGAGTCTATACAGAGACGGTTTGTCAGAACTCTATGTATGAAATGTGGCTTAAGGCGTAAAATACCTGAATATGAGGCTTGGCTGCGGTACTTTAACATGGTTGGATTGGATAAAAGGAGATGGATGAGCGACATGTCCACTTTTTATAAGGTGTGTAACGGTTCATTTGATGGTGCTCTCCTAAGTCAGTTACACTTCAAGGTACCTACTCGATCTGTGCGTACTCCGCAGCTGTTTCAGATACCAACGAGCAATAACAATGTGTCCCAAAATAGTCCACTGTTTCGAATGTGTAGACAATATAATGATATTTGCACTCATGTTAATATATTTGTGGATAGTCACGGCAGATTTATAGAATCCTTGCGAAAATTGAATACACCTTAAGCTATTGTATTGTAATATGCTGTCTTGGCTATATTATTTGTAACTTCTTTTTATTTTATTTTTTGTAGCCTTCACTTGCATCTTTGAAGCTGTATAAATCCTGAATGCTGTGTATAGTAGTAATTGGAGTGCAGATTTAAAAATGTTATCACTTAAAAGTAATCCTGATCACAACTTAGTCTGTATTCTGTAACATGACATTTATTTATTTATTTATAAGAGGTACACTCTTATAAATAAATGTCCCACACATGTGTGATAATCATTTTCATAATTATTATCAAAAGTACTAAATACTGGTATTCAGCAGCATCCGGTTAGACTGGAAGCCCATCCCAAGATAGTTGGGAAAAGGCTAGCCAGATTTATTATCAAAAGGTACTCTGTCCCCTAAAGCCCCTTAAGGTATCAAAGGCTTATGTTTGGAAATACAGCTAGGTACTACAACTTACCCACCTAAAATCTTAAGTTCAGTAAAACCGTATCTTACAAAATTGTACTAACTATGGCTATGCCAATCAATCTCAAATATGTGCCAAACCCCTGACCCGTATAGTTGAGACTGCATCATAAGTGTGAATGATGACACCAATCTTTGAAGTCACACAGATGTTCGGAGAGATAGTTAGCGAGATATTGAAGGCATGTCTCGTGCCGTATCTGCGACATCTCGGCTCTTACCTGGTGGATCTAGCCACTCGACTGCCACTTGTCCTGGCCTCGTATCCGTGGGATTACAGGGGAAGTGGCTCGGGTTCTGTGTGACAGTTTTTACGCCTCTGTTTTCTCTATTTCAGAAATGTGGTGATATTACAGAAACAAATGGCTAATTTTGAAAGGAATGTTGCCTTATATTAAAAAGATATTTGAACTTAAAATCCCGAGTAAATCTGAGGTTATCAAAGTTCAAAACGTGCACTTTCTTAGAACGACCATTTCGTAGGTCTAGATATTTTTAAGGTCGATACAGGGCAATCGTATTGCCATTATCAGCTATTAAGCACGGGAATTTATTCAGATTACAGTTTGTTTTCTAGAGTTTACTAGAAATCGTATTATTTTCATTTCGCTTCGTATCGTAATCGTATCATTTCGCTTCACAATCATTCGAAACCAGCTTCTCAGTGGTCACTTTTAGAATAGTCACCCGTAATCAAATAAATTAATTTTGGTACCTATTAAAGGTTAAGCGTATCTCTTTTTTTTTTTTTTTGTGGGGTGGGAAATCATCCTATGACTTCTCCCGCTCTGGGTGCAGCGGGAGGGCGTGTCAGACTCTTACTGACTAAAACCCACCCCTGTTCCTTCCTGCCTTTGAGTGCCCAGGGGCGAGGTAACTCTGTTTCGAATTTATCCTCAACCCCCGGGCAGGCATCGGCCATGACGGGCCCCGTCTCTTGCTGACAACTCTTTGAGGCGCGCGTGGAACACTACGCGCCGTCGACTCTCGGGCCTGTTGCTGATCGGACGGCGAGCTACCCATTACTCGCCATCCGCAGGCCCGGATCTACGGTGGCCGGAGATCGTCTCGCGGCGCCGGAAGTCCCAGGCGTCTCCTGAGGCGGCTGCTGCTGAGGGCGTGAGGGCGACTCCGTTGTTGGTGCTCTCTCACGCGTCCCGCCTCCGCCTTCGCGAGCATTACTGCTTCGCAGAAGGAGGAGACGGCTTCCCATTCCCTCTCGCTCCGTACCATGGCCTGGACCAGGGCAGGGCGCGAGAGGTTGCTGCCGCCTATCGCATCCACGAGGATACGGCGGTGCTCTGCCCAAGCTGGGCAAACCTCCACCGTATGCTCCACCGTGTCCTCTGGGAAGTGTATCTCTGTCTGTATGTTTGAGCCTGAATAAAAACAAAGGCTGTTTTCCTTCATGAAATTTTAGACAAACCCTTTCAAGTTTTAGATGTGGGCGGAGCCGCGGGCAAACCTAGTAGGCTAAACTCATAAAATTATGTTTATACAAACCCTTGCGTTTGGACTTTATATGTCAGACGATAATAAACATTAATAGAATAGTCGTAGGTGGTGGAATCGAGTTTGCGGGATAAGTAGGAAGACAATTATTTTAGTGTTGTGTACGTTAATTAATTTCTTTGTCTCCTTACAAGACAATTTCTGGAACTGCAATTAGTCTCACAAATAAATTATGAAAGCGGAAAATGCGCCTTTGTCCTGCTGTGGGACCACTAAAAAAGTAATATGTAATTTAAAAAAAAATCAGCAAAGTGCGAGTCGGACTCGCGCACCGAGGGTTCCGTACCAACTTTTTAGGTATGTAAATAGTTCGTACATCACGGGAATCTAATCTCGAACAAACTTAACTTTCCCGTTGGAAAACTGTTGTCATACATTGACATAGGTCGCGGTCAGTTTACCAACAGCAAATAAGTTTATTTATTTATTATTTTATTCATCTTGAATTCAGTTAAAAATCACACAAACAAGTTATTGGTCTGTAAAAAATTTATATCACCAAAAAAAAGTTGTACTATAACTATAAATTTATGGTTTTCCCTTTTTTTCCTTTACTTGTGATCTATGCTTCTTGCCAAATTTCCTAGTTCAATTGGAAGTACCTTTTACCAGGCTTTGATTCCCTTTAGTAAGAGTATGAAAAAATGCGGCATAAACGGCCGTATCTTTTGATTGCGTTGATTTAGAAGCTTGATTTTTTCACTACTCTAAGAAATTGTTGACCTGAGTATTAGATATTAATTTTAGCTTGATACCTCCACGCGTTCCTGAGAAAGTCTTGACAGTCGAACAGGCAGACGGACAACAAAGTGATCCTGGGTTCCTTTTTTCCTTTTGAAGTACGGAACCCTAAAAACGTAAAAAAAGTTTTACGTTTTTTATGCTCAAAATGATTCCAAATTATAATATTATTGTTGTGATTTGTTAAACACTCTTTTCAATGCTCAATAACTCTGTCGATAAAGTGCCGATATATGGCATGTGGAGTGCTGACACGTTCCCCGGGGGCCGTAAGGCATATACAGGGTGTAACGGAAAGGTGTGTTCATATTTTAAGAACTGCATCTGCCCATCGGTATGAACAACTTTCTTCAAGAAAACCTGCGGAAATTCTCATTTTTTTTTTACCTCCCATACAAATATTGATCAGCTGATGATAACTTTGTTTGGAAAGTCTTTTTGGGAATTTTCTATTTTTTCTTTGAAAAAGTTGTTCACTTTCAGGGGCAGAACCGGTTCTTAAAATATGACCACACCTTTCCGTTATACCCTGTATTGCAGAAATCTCAAATGCTCAACATGCAAGCCCTAATGACTAATGAAAATGGGCCTCTAGTAGAAGTCTAACAACCCTAACACCATGAATAGCACTAAAAAGTCGTTATAAAGGCCGTATAAACAAGAGTTAAATACTGAAAGCCATTCTGTTTGCTCTCAGTACACACATTAAACTATGAACACACTAGTTTATACTTTTAAAACATTGTGCTTCGAGTATACTTTAATTATAAAACCGTTTGTATCGAAATATATTATTAATAATAATAAATGGGGTAACATAGAACTGCAGCCGATCGTTATGGTGCCGAAAGGCTGCAATGGTATTTGCACACGTGAATCAAACGATGTTTTTAGGGTTCCAAACGGAGCCCTATTGCTGTCACTCACGTGTCCGTCCGTCCGTCTGTCTGTTCATCCTCAGTCACAAAGATTTTACAGCCAAACGGTTGGAACTACAGTCTTCAAATTTTCACATTATAAACATCTTGTTGACCCTAAGCTATACAAATAGTCAAAAATACATTTGGTACGGAACCCTAAATGTGCGAAGTCCGACACGCAATTGGCCGGTTTTTCAACAACTTATAAATAAAATTTCATAAACATCATTCATCATTTTTCATTTAGTAACAAGTCATTCTGTGAAATTACTCGCGAATAGTTTTTCGTTCAACGTGCGCATCATTTTGGGACACCCTGGCGAGTAGTGGGGGCTGGCTAGTGCATTTTACCGCACGAGTGCGAAATAAACTACATTGCGTGCCTAAAAGCGGTAGGGTAACAAACAGTTTTTGAGTAAGAATGTTGAAAAAGAAATGAACACACTTGGGTAAAGCTAAGCTTACTTGGGTAGCTAAATCAATGGAATTCATAGGGCTGTTTAAATAAACACAATATTTTTTTTTTGTACTATTATACTGCATTGGAAGAACTTTTGTAACCATATTTATCTGCAAATAAAACTTTGACTTTGACTTTGACTTTGTTGTCTGTAGGATATTATCTCTGCAAGTCCTGATCCAATTACAACACACGATACCTGTGGAATAGGCCATTGAAACGAAGCCGTGGGAATCTTATCGTATACCTATAATTTTTCGGAATATCAGCAAGCAGTTAGTCGACTCTTCACGTGACCAGAGGCTGGGCTTTTCATTGACGAACGAATCAGCATTAACATTACACGTGACAATGCTACAAGCGTTCTGGGTACTTTTTCCATTGAAACGATGTGGATGAATGTTGTATTGTTTTCATACGCATTTGTTTATAGTAGTTATTGTTATCAGTTTGTATATATACCTGTTATATATCGTATTTGAATATTCCAAAAGTATCACTCCTGCTATTAAAATCCAAGGGGCTCATTCTTCATAGTAAAATGATAACCAACATGAACATAATAATCTTCAAAATTTTATTATATGTGCGCTCTCGGTCCCTTTCCAAGGGATCTCTAATCGTGTCGTCTTTTGGCCTCAATACTATACAGTGTAAGTAACACAATGCGTTGGCACACGTTTTAGAAACTTATAAAAAAAGTTTTAAGTGGTTCTCAGCGTGGATCTTCTATTTAAACACTCGTAAGTGCTCTGCTTGAATAGAATGCAGACTGGCTGACGTTTTTATAGGGAACTAGCATCTACTGGTGGGTTCGCCCGTGTGAAAGACGGAAATTTTACTCCCGGGATAAAACAGTCCTTTTTGTCAGGCCATGGTCTACTCGTGTGCAACAGAGACAGGTATTGTAGTTGACAGAGGGCAACATAGGAAACTTTTACCGGATTATGGCAAAGCCAAAAGGCCAATGTACTATGACTATGTAAGATTGTTTCTATTTACGTGAGTTCCACCGTACTAATACCTAAACTTCTGAATCGATTTTAATACTCATAAAAATATGCTACGCATAAGTTACGATGAAGCTTAGAGTATGCTGGGCGTGTGCTAGGAGTAACCAGCATAACTTTACGCTACGTATACGCTACATGTCAGCCACGACTATACTTTCAATCATCCTCCAAGAGTAAACGAGCCAATCAATAACCGACGCACCAACGTATTGTATCAGCAGATTGGTTTCCGTGATATTCGGAATTTTGTCGAACTTGTTGTTTTTATACGGAGCGTACCTTTCTCCGTTGATAACGCAGCGTGTCTCATCGCTGTCGGTAGATAAACCGCCGTAAACCGGTAATTATCGTCGTTTGCACTTCCACGCTAAGAGCTCGCTTTGCTTACTTTGTTTATTCAGTTTCAGCTTAATTGATATAATTTTCTAAGTTAATAAGTGTCTTTTTACCTTTACAGAATTAGGAGAGGCGTTTAATGTATTTTTTTTATCAGAAAAGATTCTTTATTACGCTAATATCATAATTATTTTTAAAAACCTTAGTTACTTAGTTTTTGCGAACGGGTTTGACTGTGACTTCTGTTATTGTAAAATATTAAAAAGTTATCCAGTCACCAATGGTTCAAATATTGACGAGAAAAACATCAATTAACTTTTCATTTCCTCATCGACGAACAACCCAAATAGATCTTTCTTTTGAGGCGTTGTAAATCATCAATTTCATATAATATATAGAAAATATAAGCGGTTGAATTCAGACAAATTAAACATAATGCCATCCTCGTACTCCGGTGGAGATAATAATTAGTTCCTTTTTCGTGAATTTGCTGCTCCTTGAATTCGCAAATTTTCAGAGAGAAAGTTTCTCGGTTGGGTGCGCAGTAACTTTGAGACATAAAGATTCCAGCGCCGTATCTTTCTTAGATCCAAGATACTATCAGGAGTTTCATCGTGAAATAAGATTTTCTTAGATAAAGGTTTATGACTCATAATTTACCGCCCTCCTAAATTGCGTACCTAGTGGGATCGCATAATATTCTCTTACAAGCGTGTACGCAAATAAATTTTAGGCAAAATTCACACATGTTAATAACATAAAACGGCTTTATGAGTCTATGAAAATACAGCCTCTGAAACTTACGTTCTCTTCTTGATCTTAAACTGAAACAGAACCATTTGATTTCCGAGTTCAACGTAAAATACCAAACGTAACTTCGTACCTACTACGAAATTATTGCACTGGACTTATGTACCACAACTGGACATGGAGTCGTCCTTTATATGGAAATCAAGCGTGTCAGTGAAGCTGCGTGTCAGCGTTCATTCATAGATATGGACGACTTGATATTTGTATCAAAAAGTAACTTTATCCATAATCGAAAATAGATTTTTTTTTCAAATCCGTTCAAAATTACGTAAGAGACCTTTCAAATATTGTGGAAGGGGAAACTGTCAAGTAACAGGAAAAGTATGCACACACTGACTTATGACGTAACCGCCATTAGGTTACACGCGTACAAAAGAGATAGCGAGATGTCCCCATCACGCTCCCACTCTTCCTTATACCAATATTTGAAATGGTAATTACTGCTCTATTTAAAAACCAATTTTGATGCTGTTTGCAGAAAATATTGAACAAAAATTAACATAGGAGAATACCTTATTCTGGAAAGGGCTATGACAGCTGAAAATGCTCACCGCATGAAAATTATTTGTAATGTGAGGCTAGTTCAAGATCTGTGGTAATTGTACCTACACAAGAATGCTAGACAAGCATTCGTTTTTCATTTGTTTTAATTGGAACCTCGTTGAACGATCACAAACATTACCGTTTGTGTTTCATCAATCGCGAAAGATAGCAACATAACTACACTGTCAACAGAGCCATCTGAAATGTTGTGCAGGGTTTATTTACCCACCGTGCACGTAAACCAACAGTAACACTAGCATCGTGCTAACAGAAATGCATTAATTCCTGTTGTTTCAGCGACATTACCATGCGTTTGATAGACACTGCGAAACAGAAGCGAATGTGATAGTCTAAGATACGTAGTAGAAATATATAACCTCATCTGTTATTTGAAGACGACAAAGTTTATGTTAGAGAATATGTACATTAATAAATTTCAAATGAGTGACAACCTATTTTTTTTTAATTCTCCATTTTGTTCATTCATGAAAATCAAGCATGAGTCTCGGCTCATGCTTGATTTTCATGAATGAACAAGTCGGGAACAAATTAATATTTTACTATTCTTCGCGTACAAATCTCACGAGATTATTACGCGAAAAATAGTAAAATATTATTATATTTTATGAGCTAAAAGACAGATATGTCTTTTAGCGCAGATGAAAAAAAAAATAATTTCATTGCTAATATTATTAATCTACCTTAAGTCCTGTTATCGATCGAAAATAGAAGAATATACAACAAGTGAAAAAAAGAGAATTTAATTCGAGGGACTAACTTGGATCCCGAGAGCAGCGAAGAATTTTAGAGTAGAATCCCGAGCGTAGCGAGGTATTCTAGATTAGAATCCTGAGATATATCCAGATACAGAAGTGTAGTATTTATCACATTTTATTTTATAATCGGTATTATGAGAACAAAGGATTAATTTATAAACATTAAAAATGAATAGTGACATTTGAACAGTTTTCGAAATTCATTGTAATTAGATAAGACTTGGGTGTTTGGCAAAGCCGCTATATTTTGTGGTTGCTGTTGCTGAGAAAGCTGTAATGTAGTCGTTCCACAAGGTTTGTCTTTTCGATGTTGAAGGGCGCGCCGGAGTTAGTGGCGCCCAAGGGTCAACAGTAGACGGTTTTAGATTTATACTGTCAACTATTCGGCTGCATCTTTTGGCTTTGTTTTCGATTGAATCCTCGATATAGCTTTCTGCTACTGTAATGGACCTCCACCCTACGTGGCATTTCAGTTCTGTAAGATCAGCACCACAATTTGCTAAAAGGGTGGCAGAGTTTCTACGGAAGCAATGTCCTGTGTATACTGTTCGGGATTTGATAGATTCAAGAATGTGGCAATCTCTTTTGGAATCGCACCTATTTTATTGATTCCAATAGGTTGCCGAGTACATTTTCCGCCATGGTATTGTATGAAAAACTTATCGGTTTTTGTATTAGTGGGCCGTAAAGCTTGATATTTTTCGACGATTTTTACGTATTCTTGGCGTATCACGAACGTTCCATCAATTTTTGTTTTCGTATCAGTTAAAACGATCGTAACATATGTAACTAAAAGAGTTATGAATATAAATGTGGATGGATGGAGAGGGAGGCCAAAGAAAAGATGGATTGTGTGAGGAGTGATATAGAAGAAAAGGGAGTACGTGACGGCTGACAGGACAGAATGGAAGAAAAAAACGTGTTGCGCCGACCCCAAGTAACATGGGATAAGGGCAGGAAGATGGCGCTTCCTGTAAATACATATTATATTATATATAAAAGTAGTAGTAGTAGTTCATATTTTATTATTATTATATTATATTTTAACTTTGAAAGTACAGTAGGTTTGTAAATAAATAGGTACTATAAGTACTTACTTTTATGGCCAGAAAACTGTGGTCAGGGGCATTCAAATAAAAAGGTGCATCGTTTAGAAAACGTTCAATGTTTTGGGAGGTTAGCACGCTTCTTTGGCTTATTACCTTCGGATAGTCGCTTTAAGTATGTCACTAACTTTGTAGTTTGAAATATCAATGTTGTGATTAATTCTCACTGTGGCTTTTAGCATAGAATATATGCGAAGTGTCGACGGCTTCTTAGTCTTGGTTAATTCGTTGAAATAGTTAAGAAATACGGACTTTGAGAAGGAATTGGCGCCATTCGTGATTTTCCAGTCGCAGAACCAATTGTATGTTTTCAGGTAGGTACAACTCCCGAGATTTTGGCGGCAACAAATTATGTAATATAATTATATTACATAATTTGTTGCCGCCAAAATCTCGGGGGCCAAAATGTGACACTGACTCCGGAATCATTTCGAAATAAAGCAGCAATTGCTGCTTTATTTCGAAATGATTCCGGAGTCAGTGTCACATTTTCGTCACTGGAAGAACTAATTTTATTATAATTTATGTTATTCGATTTTCAAATGACTTGAAACAACCACGTTATCACATTATAAAGTTTACCGCTAACGGTTACGTTAACGTTTACATTTCTTTTAAAGTACTTATAACACGTTATCATACTTTAATTTTCACATATGTCGATTCTCTATAGTTTCAGCTATACAAACGTATTTTTTATTTGTGTCTAGCTGCAGTAGTTTACTAGATATTAAACTTTGATTTTGAAACGGCGCCGGTCGCCTGCACGGAAAAATGCCTGTGCGCGCGGTAGGACGTTGTAGGTATGTACAACGCCGCCAGTTGGACGCGCCAGTAGATTACAGATAGAAAAGAACCTGAATTGGCGGGATATTTTTTTATTTATTTAATTTTATAGCTCTATGGAACAGCTCCATTTAGCCAGCCAGTACGTACTTTCAGCACGATTTATTTATTTTTGTACATAATTCATATATTCGTGATTCGTTCGAATTCAAAATGTTTTTATTCACTCAGTGACTAAAAGAGAGTTTTATTTACTGTTAACGATGAAAAAATGCCCTTTTTCAAGTGGCAATGGTAAACAATCTTTTTTCAAAACTTAAAGTTTATATTATTTTACAAAATAGGCCTCGGATTTAGCTAGGCAACCCATTTGCAATTTATTAAATGTACATTTTCTCTAACATATAAACTTTTTCATCTGCAAATAACAGATGAGGGTATATATTTCTATTAACGTATCTCCTACTAAATAGCCCAGTGATGCGACTGACGGTCACATAGTTCCTTTTTGCCAATTCAGTCTGCGTAATTGAATTTGATGGTATGTATGTTCGTGATGGAGCTGCCCATCTGGTGTTTACGTTAGTGTTTCTCTGGTTTATATTATAACCATCATTAGCTAACATTCTCCGTGAGAGTTTTAATAGACTGTAAGTTTTAGAGTTGAGTGGTATGTAAATCTATAGTTACATACTGTGGTAGCCGTACTTTATGTTCGACGTAATAAATTTAACGTTTATTAATGTTGGCGTAAGATTTTCTTTGTACTTCTTTTACAAATTATACATAAAATAATGACATACAAGCTTCTGCCACAAGCCTCGCCCGCATGATGGTCGAAAATCACCCCAAGGGAGTATACTGCCAGGATAAAAAGTATCCTGTGGACTATTCCAAGACATGATCTTCCCGTGTGCAAAAACAGACAAACAGAAAGAAAGACAGATAGACGGACAAAAAGACAAACATACAGAGTTACTTTCAAATTAATGATACTAGTATGGATTTTAAAATTTAATCATGATTACCGCCTTGGGTTATTATTAAAATAACGATAAATGTTTTATTTTTTAATTTTGAAGAGAGTGTTTGTAGATTGCAATCAAAAGCTGATAACATTTCATCGGGGCGTTCAGAAAAAATGCTTTAAAGGAGCTAAGTATTAATTTAATTACTATCACAAGACGCAACTTTGTTACACTAGACAGACAAAAATGTTCACAATAGAAAAAACATTAACAACATTTGACATTCACGCCGTGAGAGTAGCCTGCAAAAGTTTCACTAATGGTGAAGACTCTGGGTTCTTCAACAACCCTGCTTCATTCAAGCCCACACTGATACTATTCAATATTTCTTGGTTGCTAAGTGGCTGCTTCTTTGTTAACCTTTTCGCTAAATCATTTGTAAGATATTTACTAGAAACTATTTTACTTTCGAACGACCTTCTTCTTGTTTTGATTCTGATCTTTTTAGCAGTACTTGTATTAATATCTGCTTTTGGGGTTGTCTCGGATGCTAGAGCAGCTTCTTTCGTTTTTATTGATGTAACTAAATGGTCGAGCAATGATTTTCTTGTTTTTTCTTCACGTAATTCGTGTTCAGGAATAATTTTAACTACACTTACTAGATTTGATTCGCGTTTGTCATTCATATCCATCTGTTGTTTAGAGTCTTCGTCAGATATTTTAATTTGTAAATCGTTGTTATCGATCTGTGAGTCATTATTTTCAATTTGTGAATCATTAATTTCTTCAGCCATACTTTGGTTTTTGTCAGTTGTAATGTTATTACTGTAGTTGCTATAGTCTTTGATACTAGTTTGTATGACAATCTTAAAATATTTTTTGATCAAACTTAATATACCAATACTTCTTTGACTTTCACTGTCTTCTGGGCGAATAATATTCCTCTCTACAGGATTGTTTACGTCTCTGACTGGTGTACTGATACTCCTACGCTTACGAACTGGGAGACCTTTTATTTCGTCCTCGTATTCCTCTTCGGGCGACTTCATACCCCACTTTGGTGGCATATTGTTCTCATTTTTGCTGTAAATAATTACATTTCTAAATTAATTTCATCACTAACATGGATGTGTAGGTTAATTACTTATTTTTGACAAAAAACAATGTTTTCCCTTAAGGTGGAAGCTCCAGGTTAGCCCGCGAAATTCAATTTATTTACGTTTTTTTGCAATTTGCAGGTCAGTGTCAGGTTGTATCTTGGTCAAAATTTTTTCGCGGCCGTAGATGTAGATGAAGATGGTATCAGTACCAAAAAAAAAAAAAAGGGCTATGCTTAGGGTACTTTCCCAGCTTCAACTTCCCACCAAGTATAAAATAAGTCTGCCCCTGTAGAGTGCGATAGAGACAGCTGCAACTCAGACTGATTTTATCACAAAATTATTGACGAGATCGACGTTTCGTATTCCCCTTTTTTCGCCTCGAAAACTGAGCCGATTGAATTATGTTTGGCACCAAATTTTTAAGAAACAGTATATCTAGGTCCCTATTAAATGTTTTATGTTAAAACTTTTCGAATTTGTCTGGTAGTCTTCTAAGAACGGCGGCAAAAATACGGTAATTTTTTTTCATTTTTTGAGGGTCATATTTTCTTTACTTATTAGTTGCTGAAAAAAAGGAAATGACAGGAACATGTCAACAGCACGCCTTGACTTTATGAAAAAAAATGATTGCTCTAGAGGCATTATTCAGGAAGAAAAAAGGAGAATACATTTGTATGGAGAATCGCAGCCCGTTCCCTCTTAAATTGCGCGCAATAAAAAATAGCTTTTTTTTTCATACCTAAAAATAAAAGTCGTCTCCCAGCAATTTTATGCGCAAAGCTACTTTTGTTAAAAGCAAGCAAACTTTAGATGAAAAGTCCCTTCATACATTTTGCTTTCCTCTACTAGCACTGTGCAATGTCGCTTCAAACAATTTACTGTCAACCAAATTCAATAGGACACGTCGGTTCAACCTTTTTCGCTGCAACTGTTTTGCACTCTGTTTGGAACTTAACTGTTCAGTAAGTACTATTTTTATTTATTCCTGACTGATTAGGTCTTTACCTATGAAATTGCCGTTTTATAAAACTGCTCACTTTGACCTGTGTAACTTCGGATTGACTAAAAATAATAAGTTAACACAAACTTAATAGTTAAGCCAATTTATTTATTTTTCTAAATTTAGTGATTAATTTTTCCTTGAGTTTTAATTTTTCTGTAATATTGTCATATTTATAACAGTGAAATCTAAAAAAGAATATGTTTTTTGTAAAATATGAGTTCTTACGTGGAAATAATGTGCTTCAAATGGTACGCAATATCATTGACGTGACTGACTACTACCTTCTAAATAATGTGCTTCAAATGGTATGCAACATCATTGACGTGACTGACTACTACCTTCTAAATAATTTGCTTCAAATGGTACGCAATATCATTGACGTGACTGACTACTACCTTCTAAATAATGTGCTTCAAATGGTACGCAATATCATTGACGTGACTGACTACTACCTTCTAAATAATGTGCTTCAAATGGTACGCAATATCATTGACGTGACTGACTACTACCTTCTAAAAACGAGCTGTGTTTTTGGGTTAATAGCTTTCGTTTTGGAAATTTTATCCCGTAACCGTTCAGAGAAAAATGGTAATTTGTGAGTTAAAATTTCCCAAACCAAAGTGATTGAAACAAAAGTACACAGATCATTCGTTATCCGAGGATACCGCACGGTCTCCTGTGAGGCGGCGAGCCTCCTAGCCGGACTGTCGCCATGGGATCTGGAGGCCAGGGTCCTCGCGCTGCTCTGGGAGTGGCGCGAGGAGGCCAAACGCCGGGGCGAAACGGACGGAGCTCCAGCAGTATCTCATGGCGACAGGGAGACAGCGACTATCGCAACCCAGCGCTGGGCACGCTACCATTGCGGCGGTAGTGTCCCTCTTTGAGGAGTGACTGGAGAGGCGTCACGGCGTCCTCACCTTCCGTCTGACGCAGGTCCTCACCAGACACGGTTGTTTCGGGAGGTTCCTGCATCAAATCAGGCGGGAGGTAACGCCCGGGTGCTACCACTGTGCGGATCACCCAGAGGACACGGTGGAACATACGGTGGAGGTATGCCCCGCTTGGGCGGAGCACCGCCGTGTCCTCGTAGATGCGATAGGTGGCGGCGACCTCTCGCGCCCGGCCCTGGTTCAGGCCATGGTACGGAGCGAGAGGGAATGGGAAGCAGTCTCCGCCTTCTGCGAAGCAGTAATGCTCGCGAAGGCGGAGGCGGGACGCGTGAGGGAAGCTCAACGGAGTGGCCCTTACGGCCCCGGCCGCTACCATCGCAGGAGAGGTACTGGGCGTAGGACGTCGCGAGACGATCTCCGGCCACCGTAGACCCGGGCCTGCGGACGGCGAGCAGTGGGTAGCTCGCCATCCGATCAGCATCAGGCCCGTGATTCGACAACGCATAGTGTTCCACGCGCGCCTCAAAGAGATTAGTGTCAGCCACCACTGACGGGGCCCATCGTGGCCGGTGCCTGCATGCCTAGGGGTAGCGTATAAATTCTGAAAATGAGTTATCGCACCCCTGGGCACTCAGGCAGGGAAGGAACAGGGGTGGGTTTTAGCCAGTAAGAGTCTGACACGCCCTCCCGCTCCACCCAGAGCTGGAGAAGTCATTGGACGATATCCCACCCCACAAAAAAAAGGGGTAGTGGATAAATTCGTAACAGATTTACTGCTCCCCTGGGAACTCAGGCAGGGAAGGAACAGGGGTGGGTTTTAGTCAGTAAGAGTCTGATACGCCCTCCCGCTCCACCCAGAGCGGGAGAAGACATTGGATGATTTCCCACCCCACCAGAAAAAGAAAGCTCATTCGTTAGCAGTTTTAAGTCTGTATACGCCATTAATATTGCGTACCATTATACCATTAACAACAACACTATACCATTACGACGACAGGTGACAGATGACTTTTTTTACGTTTCAATCATCTGTCAAAGCTACGAAGTAAAGGCGGACAAATTCAAATGTCCGTTTCTACTGCGATGTCTTTTTAAAAATCGAGTGTAGTAGTCCTTATTTACGTACCAGATTTTCTTAATTATTTTGGAATTTGAAATAATTTTAATACAGACTTGTAGATAGGGTTGAAACAAGCTCATTTTTGTAAAAAAAAAGCATTTTTGCAAAAATGTAGATGTTCGTTTCTACTTTGCTGCCATCGATATATCTTTCATTTTTTTGTGTCAACAACCATTTTTATGAAATTCTTTCGAAATATGGGACATCAAACGACTCATTAAGAATGATCATTGTTGCGTATTGTTAACAAAACCCAATTGGTAGTTAAAGAAAATAGCCTATAATATTCCTATCATCATTGAGTAACGTCGATTATGCCAAAACGCTATGGGATTTTTTGCAATAAAGATCCCCGATCCCCATTAAAGTAAGAGCAGGAGTTTATAACACTTATGACTTAACAATTTTGTTCCAAATTTTGAATCGTTAATAGCTCTTCTGTAAAGTTCGTAAAATGTCGCTTCAAATAAATAGCCTTTCACCCCTCGAACTATGTAGCGCTGGGAAATTCTTCTTGAGGATTTCGTAACCGAAGGTAAAACCAAACAATTTATTAAAACCTCCGTTCCCACCTTAACCGGCACAGAACCCTGAGAAAGTGGAAAATAAAACTATTCTTAAGCGATTACAAAATGGAAATTTTAGTTCTAGACTCTGAAATAAAAAATAAAAAAAGTTTTACTGACATTAAAATTAGACAAAAAAAAATACCTGAATTCTTTGCCTTCTGCTAATATCTTCTCATTGTAAAAATCTGGTTGTTTGTTCATCTCGTCTAACCCAACTTGCCTCGTCGGAAAGGGGGTTGGAGGAGTAGGCTTTCGTGTAAAAGGGTTAATAAAATCAGCGACGCCCGGAAAGCGGCGCCCCTCAGGCTCCATCAATCCCGTAGGTCTAATAGTTGCGGGAGCTACGGTCACCGGCTTTGGGTATGTAGGCGATGGCATATAAAATTCGGGCAGTCTACTTTGAACATAAATAGCAGGGTGTTTTGGACCTAGCCAGTTTATTGCAGATTGCAGATCTGCAGGATCAGGAACAGCTAGTCTTGCGGGGTTTAGCGGTGTCAGTGTCATGTGCACACTGCCCTTCCCAGGGGCCATCATACGCCTGTATTTAACCTCAGGATCCATTATTATGTTAGGATTATTATTCGAAGGAAGATATGGCAAGATAGGCCCAGCTTGCTCGTAGGTGGCCTGTTAGTGGAAAATATGTAAAATAATAATTATTTATTAATGTACACCTCATATTAGATACAGGACAAACAATTATAAAATCATGTGCTCAATGGGCGGTCATATATCGCACAGGGATTATCTCTTACAAACAATCTTTGGATCTTTGAATCGTATGGAGATGGATTTAAGGCTGTCAGTGTTACAAACATCAATAATATAAATAAAGATTAATACTTAGATATAATAATATAAAATACATACATACATAACTACATAATATACAATACTGTTTGGAATTTTAATCAAAAAGCCTTTCCACTAAAATGCATTAAAAATGTAGATTTTACGCCTTACCAATGGTGAAAGCGTTGTTCCACCTGTGGCCATCGCCCTTCTAGAGTCTATCAGACTTTGTATTGCCTTCATTTGATCCAAAGGTTCTACAGAAAACGTCGAAAGAGTCTGAAAACAAATTAAAATGATTTAAAAAAATAGTTTTATTCCTAGAAATGGGAGACAGGTAACCTCATTGCGTACCTAATACTTACTCGTACACAAATAATGTAATGGTGGGTTATAGTCAGTAAAAGTCTGATACGCCCTCCCGCTCCGCCCAGAGCGGGCGAAGTCATTGGATGATTACCCATCCCACAAAAAAAAAGGGTTGGCTCCAGAAAAAGAAGCTTTTCAATGCTCAACAGCACTGATACGAAATTTTGTGTGCACTAATTATGATAGCCGATAAAAAACATTGTTTAAAATTTTTTTTTTATTACTATTAACGTATTTTAACACAGATAGTCACATTCTTCGAAATAATTATCAAAAAATTATAGGCACATTTCTATGGAAAACTGTCCGGTCTTTATATAAATGCCTTAGCATACGAGAGGCCTATTTTTATGTCTAAATAGGCCTAAATAATTGGGAACGTGAGATATTTGCACTTTAAGTACCTACCCAAAACAACCTTAACAATAATTTAGGAAATACGAAAATTATAGGGGTTATTGTAAATTCGCCACAAAGTAAATTCGTCACATTTTTGTACACTCCATACATTGAAAGTGTATTCGCCACTTGTATTAAACATTATGTGTAAATTCGTCACAAGTTTTCATTATAGTTCCATCATTTTTGACTGGTAGCAAGCAAAGTTATTGGGTTTTAGCGCTCGAAATGAAAGATAGATAATGATTTATAAAATTATAAAAATACAGGTTGTAATAACCTACGAATACGATAAATAGATACAAATCAGCCTGTTGCAATAATAATATATTTAGTTGTAAGTAAAACTGTGATTTTTTTATATACTTAGACGTAAATAAAATCTAAAATACGTGATTATTAACTGTGTTTTAACTATCTTTCTTTTGTTTTTTTTTTTTATAATTGTAATATTGGAGGCAAATAAACCTATTGCACTATGTATATAATTAGATAGTTGTAAGCAAAACAGTGATTTTTTTTGACGAAAAATAAAATTTATAAAAAAACGTGATTATTACTGTGATTTAATTAACTTTCTATTATTTTTCTTATAATTTGTAATGTTGTAAGCAAATAAGCCACTTACAATACATTTTTATTAGGATAAGGCGTGTCACGCTGTCCTTGATATCGCGGCCTTAAAAACGAACAAAACCAGACAATGGTGCCGATGCTGTTGTGCACAAACTAAATTTAATTTAGGCTATTGATATCTTTTTCTCTCTAGTAGAAAAAGAAAGAGACGGACGTAAATTAGAGCTGTCAAATTTAGTTGAACTAATTAAAAATTAATAAATAAAATAAAATAAGCCTTTATTGCTGAAACCTACTTTTAACATTTCCTAACTCTATTATACAATTAAACTTTAAACTATATTAAGTATATTCGATCAGCAGCCGGTTTATCTTTTTTAGCTTGTCCTTCGACAAAGGCCTCCTCTAATGCTTTCCATTTTGTCCTGTCTGTTGCAATGCGCGTCCATTCTGGACGAGCTATCTTATTCAAGTCGTCTTCCCATCGTTTAGTTTGTTTACCTTTGCTCCTTTTACTATCACGCGGGTACCATTCCGTTACTAGTCTCGTCCACTTCTCTATCCCTTCTCTTAGCATGTGTCCTGTCCATCTCCATTTCATGCTTCTCCATTTCATGCTTTTGTATACTGTATGTATATTTTTGAATTTTGATTTGTTTTTTATACTTTTTAATCTCACCTTGTCTCTTCTTTTCACTCCAATAACGCTTCTTTCCATTCCATTTTGGCAAACTTGTATTTTTTTTATTTGTTTCTCGTTCAGTGCCCATGTTTGACATCCATACAACAAACATGGAAGGATACCCGTGTTATATATTTTCCATTTTTCTTTGATAGGCATATTCCTTTCCTTCATGACCTCGCTGAGTGACCAAAACCGTTTCTAGCTGATTGATATTCTTCTATCTACTTCCTTTTGTATTGTGTCTTCTGTAGACATTAGTTGACCGAAATATATGTATTCTTAAGAATACAAACACACACATACACACAGTACAGCACATAGTATGCAGTACACGTAGTGCACGTGCACGTAGTGTGTAGTAGTGTGCAGTGCAGCACAGTACATAGTATGTTTAAACATACTTTATTTTCATCTGTACACCATTTATTCTAATGTCTTTTTTAGCTGAGTTTGTGATTACCTTCGTTTTTGATATGTTCATTGATAGGCCTGCCTTGGCACTTTCATCTGATAGTTGTTGTAGCATGTCCTCCAAAGGATCTGGAGTCTCCGAAAATAGAATGATATCGTCTGCGAAGCGTAGATGATTTAGTTTTTCTCCATTGATATTGAGTCCATTTATTTCCCATTGCAGGTTTCTAAAAATAATTTCTAGAACCGCAGAGAATAGTTTTGGTGAGATGGGGTCGCCTTGTCTGATACCACTCTCGATAGGAAATTCTTCTCCTGTTCTTTCCAACTTGGGCCGTGCTTTTTGAATAGATATTTGCCAGTATTCGAATGTTCTTATCCTCCACTCCCTGACTTTCTAATGCCCTCCAAATGCTTTCGTGGTCTAAGGAATCAAATGCTTTGTTAAAATCTACGAACCCTAGGTAATAGACTTTATTGCTTATACTTTTGAAGGACTTGCCTAACGACATAGATGTGGTCTATCGTTGAAAACTTACTTTAAACTAATATTTCCCTAGAAATTAAGGGTACACGTAAAAACATGGCGTCTAAAACACGGTAACGCGCAAGGAGGCGTTCTTTTTTCGCACTGCTTTTTAGTAAAAGATCTCTAATTTTAGTTTAGTTATTGAACAAGAGAATCGTAACCAATATCAGCATATATTTTAGTTGTTAGTAGAACTGTGATTTTTATGTAGACGTAAGGTTAACTTCTTAAAATTTCTGTGATTATGAAAAATAAATAAATAACGTTTGTATTCCACTTATTGTTTGATTTTTCTGCTGTCTGTGCGGCAATAAACAATTTGACGAATTTACTTCATGAAAATAAGGCAAATTTACACATACTTTTTTTGGTGGCAAATTTACAACAACTCAAATTTTAGCAGCCAGCCAGTAATTTAGCAAATCAATGAATAGAAGAATGCCGTTAAAGTAAAACTAATGATTATAACCAACCTAATTGCATGATATAACTTCGATTCGAGTAGGTCATAGGTTGGTGATGTTGGATTCCGTGCGAGTTTGGGGAACTTGAAGGCAATATATCTCAATTCTCCGTGACCTTAGAGGAACGTCATCTTAAGAAGAAAGTTAGCATAAGACTAGATCTTTTGCATGGTATAACATTTACTTATACAATACGTATACAATAGAGCTGGGTTAAAAAATATGATTGATATTCGTGAATTTTACCGTACTTAAAATACATACGAGTAATATCTCCCTTTTCCGAGACCTATGAAAGATATCGTTATAGTAAAAAATAAATTAATCAATTATAACTAGACCTTCCGCGTGGTATAGCTTATATTTGTAAACATGGAACGGCCAAATTGGCTATCATTCTTTTGAAAATTCACATTTGCTTGCAACCCATACTTTTTTAAAGCCTTTTTAATACAAACGGTCACTTAAAATGCACAACTTTAAATTCGATAAAGATTTTTTATTTCACCAAGGCGAAAGTACTCGTATGTGCAGGTACACTTTTTTATTTATATGTACGTAAGCTCGGAGCGCTCGGTGTCATAGAAAATAGCTTACGCATGCAGAACAATGTGCACGTGAATCTGCACACACAATACACACAGATAAAAATAAACTAAACTTAAGTTTTTGAACTTGAGAAATTATCTCGAGTTATAGATTCAAGGATATATATACACAACCAAGTCTAATGTATTTCTTACGTTAGCCATCTCCATATCATCAGTGGCCCTGGGTCTGGAATCCGGACGATAAGGAGGCTTCGCCGTGAGCTTCATCAGGGAGCCTTCGTATTTGTTCTGGTCATCGGCTTCGAACACAGAGTCATCGAGTCTGCGACCAGAGCGCAGGGTGGTGGTATCGTCGTCTTCGGGCGCTCCAGTTCTTACTAGAAGTTTACAGAATGCTCTAATTGCTCGATTTACACGGCTTTTTATTTTCTTATTACATACGTACTTATCTTTATCTACCGCTTTAGAAGGTTTATCGTTAGATTTTTTTTACTTCTATGGACGTTATATAATGGATCCACTCCAGTTCTAAATGTCTTCTTTTGCACACCTACTTATCTACATATATATATTATTATGTCGTCATCTCAGCCCGTCTTCAAGATGATACGTTTAGAAAAAACGTATCTTCTTTCACGCAGTTCATCAATCATTTCTTTTGTCTTCCTCTATTCTTATCATATAGACATTCACTTTCACAGGCAAAACTTCGTCACGATATTTTCCTCATCCCTCCTCATCAATCCCATCCATCAACATGCACATGTAAAAAAAATGGGTTCTTACGGTTTTCGTCCTTGAGATGTCCTTGGACAGGCAGATGTCCAGCTCGTCGCCAGTCCATGTCGTCAGCGATCTCGTCATCGAACACACCTCGCTTCAAGTACACCGATACGTTTGTTTCTGGAAGATAACACATTCAATAAAATGCATGACAATACGTATCTTATAAAAATTAAAATTAAAAATGATTTGCCCCCGATTTTCGAATAATTGAGAATTTGAACCTGTAAAAATTTGGCATTGAAGTAATAATAATAATATAATGTTCCACAACTATCACACAACGCCATCTAGTCCCAAGCTAAGCAGAGCTTGTGTTATGGGTACTAGACAACTGATAAACATACTTATATATTTCTAAATACATACATATTATAGATAAATTACACCCAGACACAGAACAAATGATCGTGCTCATCACACAAACATTTGTCCTGGGTGGGAATCGAACCCACGACCTCCGGCATAGCAGTCAGGTACACTAACCACTAGACCAACAGGCCAGTCCAAGTAGTGAAACTTAGCTCCAAATACTCAATTTAGTAACTGACCCCTTGTTTTTCGATAGCTAATACGTAAAAGAAATCATGCTATTCATTGGAAGAAAAAAATTATTAAAAACATGGGCCTGTTTTCATCATCATCATCATCATTTCAGCCGAAAGACGTCCACTGCTCCAGCAGTATGTCCACATAGACCTCTCCCAAGTGTCACCACAATGACCGGTCCAGTGCGTGTCGCATCCATCGGCTACCCGCGACCGACATCAAGTCTTGGGCCTGCTTAATGACTAATAAATGTTATCATAATTCTAGTTACTGAATTTCATGCTTACTGAATTTCTGTCAGCCTGTCACATCCCACTGCTGTACAACCTTTTGTACAGCAGTGGCATGTGACAGGCTGACAGGAAATCTACCCGATGATTTCCTGCTATTTTAGTCTAGGGCTATCGTGAAAAAAAAAACTTTGGCTTGCTCCACCATCGTCTAAATGAATGAGGTTATTGGGTTTTTCTTTTACCTTTTCATTATTGATAGGCTAGCGTTTGACCACTAAACTCACCTGGTAGTAAGCAATGATATGGTCGACTATGCAGCACATTTTCCTATTCACCCTTAACTTAGAGACTCCTCCCATGGTTATTACAGCTACCAGGAAACATAGACTAACCTTTCAAGTCGATGTACTCAGCCAGTGAGTAGTTGTATCCCAGCGCAATGCCGGACATTGATGCCATCACCATCACTCCTCCCACGGCCGACATGATGATGCACGACATGGAGAATGTCCATGCTCTGTGAATAACATAAATGCTTACTAAGCAAAATAAGCTACCAAGCTAAACTGGCATGTCCTAGAATCAAAAATTCACAGACATGTGGCACTTGGCTTTTGGCCACTCCCTGAGAAGCCTTGTGTCTAAGACAGAGCTTCCTATTCAATTTTGGCGCTAATTTAAACGGGATAGCTGTATTTTGTGACCATATGTTTTTTTTTAAACTTTCACACTACACTGCAATGTCTAGTAAAATCTTCAATGTTTCCACTTCTCTGTGGTGTAAGTTAATTATGTATATTACTTGCCCTTGACTAGAGCGATTTGTTTAAACTATTTGTCAAGCACAAATAATATTCATTGTACATTATAATAAACATGTCTGTTTTAATTAATTTCCTTAATAACTACAAAATGCTATGCATCTAATTTATTGACAGTTGCTACCTCTGGACGAGATCTATCATCCATCCGCAACACGTGAATATGCAACACATTGTGATGGTTTACTTCACATCCCAGTTACACCAAATCTGTAAAATGTTTATATTAATTCATATAAACTAAAATTGGCTCGTTCGCTCATCATCACGAAACTTCTGGAACTATTATGGTAACCAGCTTTTAAATATAGCAAGTAGGCGAGCCCGTACAGATACGGCGATTTACACGTGTCTGTCAGAGTCGCTGGAGTGTTTGAAAAAGTTACCACCGCCCTGGCATAGGCAACTGAAGGAACCCGGGTGGGCTTTAGTCAGTTAGGCCGCGAATATGAAGTAAGCGGGTGCGGGGCGGCGGCAGCGGTGGTTGCGCGGGGAGCGGCGTGGCGACGCAGACACGGGGCTAAGACAAAATACTTTTCTGTTAACGTTAACGCTTCGTGCAAAATGTATGGCAACGACATTACTGGGCCTGAGTTGACAGTTCTCTCCGCAGGTAATGTCATTGCCATTCATTTTGCACGAAGCGTTAGCATTAGCGCTATTTTTTTTAAAGTTATTTGGTTAGGGGGGCAGGTTTTTTTTTTTTTTTTGGGGGGGTGGGAAATCATCCTATGACTTCTTCCGCTCTAAGGTGGAGCGGAAGGGCGTGTCAGGCTCTTACTGACTAAAACCCACCCCTGTTCCTCCGTGCCTTGAGTGCCCAGGGGCGAGGTAACTCTTTCGAATTTATCATCCACCCCTGGGCAGGCGTCGGCCGTGGCAGGCCCCGTCCTTTTGCCGACAACTCTGTGAGGCGCGAGTGGAACACTATGCGCCGTCGACTCTCGGGCCTGGTGCTGATCGGGCGGCGAGTTACCCACTACTCGCCGTCCGCAGGCCCGGGTCTACGGTGGCCGGAGATCGTCTCGCGGCGTCCGAACCCCCTGGCGTCTCCTGCGGCGGCTGCGACTGGGGGTGCTAGGGCGACTCGGCTGTTGTCGAGTCTCCCTAACGTATGCCGCCTCCCTCTTCGCGAGCATTACTGCTTCGCAGAAGGAGGAGACGGCTTCCCATTCCCTCTCGCTCCGTACCATGGCCTGAACCAGGGCACGGCGCGAGAGGTCGCTGCCGCCTATCGCAACCACGAGGACACGGCGGTGCTCTGCCCAAGCGGGGCAAACCTCCACCGTATGCTCCACCGTGTCCTCTGGCCGATCCTCGCAGTGGAAACACCCGGGGATCACCTCCGCCTTGATTCGACACAGGTACCTACCGAAAAAGCCATGTCCGGTGAGCACCTGCGTCAGGCGGAAGGTGAGGGTGCCGTGACGCCTCTCCAGCCACTCCTCAAAGAAGGGCACTACCGCGGCGATGGTGGCGTGCCCAGCGCTGGGTTGCGACAGTCGCTGTTTCCATGTCACCATGAGATCCAGCCGGAGCTCCGTCCGCCGAGCCGCGAGTTGTCGCGGCAGCGGAGTTTCGCCCCGTAGGGGAGCAGGTCACGAAGCCAACGGGCAGATCGCGCGTCACTAGAGTGGCGTAGTGTTGTGTTGAGAAATTAGTGTCTTTGTTCGCGAACAAAAATTATTTAAATATTTTGATCCACCACGTCTGCGGGTATTTTGAAACATCGGTCGTTAAAAAGCCAAAAATTAAAATACACCACACTACGTCCGGGCCTAAGAGTCTGACACGCCCTCCCGCTCCACCCAGAGTGGGAGAAGTTATTTAATGATTTCCTATGACCCCAAACGCGCGTACTTTATACGCGTATTACTGTTAAGCTAGGCCATACCTAATAGCGTGAAACGACTTCCTTGGACAGTCATAGGTGGGACTTCCATTTACAAAGACTACGTACGCACTTACAAGTAGCTTGCTGTCTGTCTTGCCGCCCGTCAGTGCGCTCTTTCGCCAAAAGAGACGGAACTCCAGCAGGCGTATTCGCTAACTCAGTTGACATCAATTTGATAGGCACTTTGTACATTGCTGCTTTGACGTATAGAAAAACCGTAGTGCCTCATATAATCGATGTCCACCGAGCAATGTACAGCAAAGTACCTATCAAGTTGATGTCAACTGAGTTAGCGAATACACCTGCAGGTCGCAACTTTGATTACATCTTTTAAAAAAACGGACCTCTGAAGTCGCATGGTGGTCACGAGTGGACTTTATTCGCCCACCGAGTGACCAAGTGAAGATTGCGTCATAGAGGTGTTCATACAGACTGCCTTACACTGAGACTAAGAGCATAACCTTTAAGGCTGATGCTTACGAAGGCCGAAAGTCAAAAGGCGACTCGCGAAGGTTAAGTTGAGCGACTGGTTTCAATAATTCTAGAACGTTCGTTTCACTTCCAGTCTCTTGCCAGGTGACGCATTAGGACCTAGGCGCTAGGCAAGATGCCTATCAGTGCGTACCGACGCAGACTAAGATAAAGAAAGAGAAGCAAAACTCTAGGCGTGACCCAGACTGCATCTTTTCAATAAGGCCGCCAACAATTGAAGATTTTGCTATCGATAAAAAGGTGCTTCCAATTGTTGTGTTTGCAATGATTATCTGCCATTTATGCGGCTACCTTGCGGCTACTTACAATTTAGAAAAGTTATATTGGAAAGAGTCGATTGTTACTATGCCGACTCTCTCCTCATGCCATTGATTTCTTTCCGCCTCGACATATTATTGAACAATTTCTAATTCCTAGCAAAAAAATTTTTGTACAGTCTTTCCATCGAAGTTCCGTGACAATTTATGACAGAGTGTTTTCAAATTATATTTGACTTTTATGCCAAAGCTATGGTAAAAGCTGAAAGATTATTTTTTGTAAACCTCTTTAAACAATCTTGTTTACGTTACACAGTGTTTTTGGTTACTATACCTACGTAGGTATTCCCGGCAGGTCGTAATAGTGTGACCTAATTTATAAGCACCCAAGACAAAAGCATTTTATTTTAATCTTATAATTCGTTACTAAATATATTTTTTTTTTACAACTGCTTATTGTCAACTTGGGTTTTCTCGAAACCCCGAAAAGTTTAACGACGGCCATCGCCCTCTGCAGTCTTCGCAGTATTGCGATGCTGCCAGCCGTCAGGTCAGAAGCCCACACCGGGGCCCCGTACAAGGCCATGGATCGCACGATCCCCAAGTACAACCGCCTACAGGCGGTGCTCGGGCCCCCCAGATTGGGAAGCAGCGTTGCGAGTGCGCCCGCGGCGCCCATCAACCTAGGTGTTAGCCGCCGAAAATGAGGGCCAAAGTCCCACCGGCTGTCGAGCACCAATCCTAGGTACTTCATGGTGGACTCGACAGCGATTTGGACTCCCCCGACCATGATGTGTGATCCCGGCGGCGGCGCCCGTCGGGGGCCATGAAAAACTACGGCCTCCGACTTGTTGAGGGCCACCTCCAGCCCCAGGCGTCGTATGCGACCCACCACCTGTGAGACCGCAGATGTCGACAGCAAAACGCTGCCTCCCTGTACGAGCTCCCCCGGGCCCTGACCAGCGTGTCGTCTGCGTAACACGTCAGGTCCACTCCCCGTTGGAGCTCGCCCCTCAGCACCCAGTCGTAACCGATGTTCCACAGGGGTGGGCCTAGGACCGAGCCCTGCGGAACACCGCACGACATATCGCGACGGCCCTCACCGTCGCGTCCTCTGTAGGTGACACACCTTTCCGCCAAATAAGCCCCAACGATGCGGCGGAGGTAGCGGGGCACCCTGTGGTACCTTAGTGCCTCCCGAATACAACTCCAGGGCAGGGTGTTGAAGGCGTTGGATATGTCCAAGGACACCGCCAGCATCACCCCGCCCCGGGAAACGGCTTCCTCCGCCAGGACTCTAACCCGCATTATGGCGTCGATTGTGGAGCGCCCATGCCGAAAACCGAACTGACTGTCGTCCAGATCCGGCCCCTCTCTGTACAAGTGGCTGTCGAGGCGGGCAGCAATTATCCGCTCAAAAAGCTTACCCACCTCGTCTAGCAGCACTATGGGCCGGTATGCGGACGGCGAGTCTGCTGGGCGCCCCGCTTTCTTGAGCAGGACCAGACGACCTGTCTTCCACTGAGCGGGGAAGCGGCCCTGATAAATGATGATAAATGATAAATGATGTTTATTCAGTAAATAGGTTACAAGGAACACTTTTACACGTCAATGTTTTTTTGTCAGTTTAAGCTAGATGAGGCCGGTGTTTCCTAGCTGACTACCCTGAGAAGAAACACCGAAACAAACTCAGAGGTCAAAGTCTCTTTTAGTGTTTAAATCCATACAATGTGGACTGGTTAGATCCTATGAGAACCATGTACGTTTATGTCTGGGATGAGCTTTATGAAGAAAGCAACACACGAATTCGAGTGGACCTGTCCAGACAGTGCAAGCATTTGTCAGTCATCGCGAAGCTCAACTCAGAACTCTGAGGTGCTCAACGAACCGACGAACAATACCAAAGTAAGGACATTTGAGTAGGCCGCAAAAAATACTCAAACTGCCAGACAATCATAAAATCTACATGAATATAACGACATACATAGTTCTCGCATTCACATTATTCTATATGAGGACCATGCAGCTTAGTGTCTGTAGTGGTCTTTTGAAGAAAGAACCAAACATATTTGAGTGGACCTGTCCAGTCAGTGCAAGCATTTGTCAATATTCGAATAGCTCAACTTAAAAACCACTAAGGAGCTCAATGACATGACGAACAATACCAAAGAAAAGACATTTGGGTAGGCCGCAAAAGTACTCAAACTGTCAGAAAACGTTGAAAATTACTGTAAAAAGGAGGAGAAAATAATAATAATAACCCACATAGTCCTCACATTTACAATAATTAAGTAATCAAAAAAAATAAAAATATAATACTTTACAAAGTAAATATTTGTGTCAAACAAAATAGTAATCATAATATGTCAATCAAAAAATAAAAATAAATATAATACTTAACAAAGTATTCAAGTCAAAAAAAATAATAATAATAATAAAATGTCAATAAAAAAATAAAATAAAAAATATAATGCAATACTATACAAGTATTCATGTCAAAAACGAATATTAAAAAAAAATATATATATAAAAAATTTTTCATCAGTAAGTAGTACATATGAAAACAATGGCTCATGTATATCATTGAAGCAGCTCAATCCCACGCCTTTTTGTCCTCAAGAAAGTCATTAATTGTGTAAAAAGCTTTCTGGCATAGCTTACGTTTAATAAATGATTTAAATTTATTTATGCTTAGTTCTTGAATTTGGCTAGGAAGTTTATTATAGAAACGTATACATTGACATCTAAACGAACCACCTATTTTTTTCTTGAGCCTGGTTTTTGGTACAATAAATTTGTGTTTGTTCCTAGTATTTATGCTATGGATATCACTGTATCTTTTAAACAGATTAATATTTTTATGTGCATACATGAGATTCTCATAAATATATTGAGAGGGAACAGTCATAATATTAATCTCTTTAAATTTGTCTCTGAGGGAGTGTCTGGGACTTAATTTATAAATTGCACGAATAGCCCTTTTCTGTAAAACAAAAATTGTCTGAATATCGGCGGCATTTCCCCACAACAGAATGCCGTACGACATCACACTATGAAAATAACTAAAGTATACTAAACGAGCTGTCTCTAAATCAGTTAAACCACGAATTTTCCTTACGGCGTATGCTGCAGAGCTAAGTTTTTTGGACAGTTTATCTATATGGGGGCTCCACTGAAGCTGCGCATCCAAAGTTAAACCTAAGAACACTGTGGAATCCTCGGGTTTCAACTCTTCACCCTTTATTGACACACTAGTGTTCACTTGTATTACATTGGGTAATGTGAACTTTATGCATTTTGTTTTTTTCTCGTTAAGGAGAAGATTATTGACATTAAACCAGTTAACTACAGTTGAAAGAGCATTATTTACATTATCAACAACCACCTGCTGACGTTTGAGTTTAAATAAAAGTGAAGTGTCATCTGCAAACAGCACTATATCATGTTTATCCTTTATGAGGTAAGGCAAGTCGTTGATATAGATTAGAAACAAAAAAGGACCCAGAATTGAGCCTTGAGGAACCCCCATTCTGACTACAGACCCGGAAGACCTTTTGCCGTTCACATCAACTCTCTGAATCCTATTACCCAAGTATGAAGTAAGAAGATCCAGAGAAGCGCCCCGGACTCCGTAGTAGTGCAGCTTCCTGATCAATGTATCATGGAGAACGCAATCGAAAGCCTTAGACAAATCGCAAAAAATGCCCAACGCATCGCATTTATCTTCCCATGCATTATAAATGTGTCCCAAAAGTTCAACACCAGCATCAGTTGTTGAACGACCCTTTGTGAAACCAAACTGTTTGTTGTGTAATAATTTGTGTTTATTAAAATATCTTTGAATTTGATCTAAAATAATTTTCTCAAAAATTTTACTAAAAGTAGGTAGCACTGATATAGGTCTATAATTAGTAGGGTCTGATGTACTACCCGATTTAAACAATAGTATAATTTTACTATATTTCATTAGATCAGGAAACTCACCACAATCTATACAATTATTAAAGATTACTGCTAAAGTAGGTGCTACAATGTCTATAATAGACCTAGCAACGTCAACAGAATTACCCCATAGATCTGCAGTCTTTTTAACATTTAAAGTATTAAAAGTTTTGATTACATCATTACAAGTGACATATTGGAAATAAAATTGGGATTCACAAACTGGAACGTTTTCTTTATGCTCGCTTCCTGCTCAAGGCAAGCTGAGTAGAGTCCTCTCAGCTGGGGCTCTAGCTCCTTCAGAGCGAGGACGAGCGCGCGGCCCGGAACTCCATCGGGTCCCGGGGCCACGGTTTTGGCCCGGAGCCGCATCACGGCCGTCCTCAACTCTGGTTGTGTCACCTCAGGGACGCTCTCCTCATCCTCCGACTCCGTGGCTGTGGGCAAAGCCATCGGCGGCGGAACGTGCTCTTCTCTATCAGGGAAGAGAGCAGCGACCACTCCCTCCAGCAACTGAGGCTCGAGGCTCTCAGTGAGTGGGGGTGCCCAGGCACGAAGTTTCCCTCGGACCGCACGATAAGGACGCCCCCATGGATTTCCGTCTAGGGTCGCCAACATCTCTTCCCTGAATCGAGTTTTGGACTCGCCGATGGCCAGCCACAGAGCCTTCTTCGCCGCACGGTACACCTCATACCGCTCGGCTTCTTCTTCAGGAACCCGACGACGTCTCCTCCGGTATCGGGTGTACTGGCGCCTGACCGCTACGCAGGTCCTGCGCATCTGCGCGATTTCGGCGGTCCACCAGTACAACCGGCGCCTTGTGGGTTGTGTGCGGATGCGGGGCATGGACGCGTCGCAAATTTGCGTCATCGCCCCGCGAAACCACTGCGCCTCCTCCTCGACGTCGACGGGTTCGTTCGCCACTGACTCCCGGACCCAAGCCTGAATGATTGCGGCTTCTTCGAGAAGCTCCCTGTCGATCTGCTTAATGGACCAGCGAGGACCGTCCGTTTGCGGGGTCGATGGTCGGCCGCCACCCGCGGTCTGGGTGGTGACGTTGAAACGAATGTACCGATGATCTGACAACGTCTCCACCTCCACGGCGACTCGCCAGCCATGGACACGGCCTGCAACAGCGGAGCTAGCGAACGAGACGTCCACTACAGACCCTCCCCGCTCCCGCACGCACGTGTACTCCGAGCCCCGATTCAGGACGGTCAGGCCGGTCGCAACTGCCCACTCCTCCAACACCTCGCCCCTATGATCGGTGACCGGGGATCCCCACGCCGCAGACTTGGCGTTGAGATCCCCGAGCAATAGCACCGGGCGAGGGTGGAACCGGCCTATGACGGCACCCAGCTCGACGAGGAACCTCTAGAAGTCGGCGAGACTCTTGTTAGGCGAGAAATATGCCCCAATGGTGATAATACCCCCCGCGACAGCGGCCACCCAGCCGCGTCCTCGGGAGGGAATGCCAAGAGTCCCGCCAATGATGGCCACCAAACCGTCTAGGTCCCCTACCCAGTTATCACGGGGAGGGACAAAATACGGCTCAGCGACCACAGCCACGTTGATCAACCACTCCGCCATGCTCTGGAGCAAAAGATCCTGAGCTCTGGAAGAGTGGTTGATATTTGCCTGGAGAAAATGGAGTTGTGCCATCACTGGCAGTCCATTTCTCCGGCATCCCCTTCTACACTGGGTCGGGAGTCAGCTGCTTGGCTGCCGGGCTGTGGGAGGGGCGCAGGTCCTCCGACAACCCTTTTCTTCCTGCCTTGCTTGGGGGCCTTACAGTGCAGGCTTTCCCCCCAAGTCTGTGCTCCGCAGGCTTCCCTGCAGCTGCACAAAGGCTGCAATTTGGTGCCGCGGAGCACTGGGCCGACTTGTGGCCGGGCCGGCTGCAGCGATAACAGAGGTCGCTGCGGTCTGTGTCTGCAGTGCATTGTGCCCGGACATGCCCTTTGCCCAGGCAGCGGTAGCACTGCATAACCCTGGGTGGCAGGAGCTTGACACTCGCTGACACCCAGCCCACCAGCAACCTTCTGCCATCCGCGACCTTGCTGCAGCCGCCACCGGGCAACGTACCCACACCGTGCCCAGCCCAGCCGCACTGCAGTGTATTTCGCCCGCCTGGACACTCTCGGGCGGACACCCGCCACTTCGGGCAATGGCCACCACTACCTCTTCCGGGGTCACGGAGTCGTCCAGCCCACTTACTCGCAATTCAGCGGTTTTAGTGGGCCTAGACACCCAGACATCCTCTGGTTTGAGGACTTCCCGCAGTTTGGCGGCCAGCATGTCCGCCCTTTCTTGCCTGGCAGCACCGGACACCTCAAGAATTTTGGCTCCTGTGGCTGCCGTCCTAAACCCAAAGCCGGCTGGGGAGGCAAAGTCGCTGAAGTTCAGCTTTGCCTTTACCTCCGCCAGGACCGATTTGAAGGTCACCCCCCTCTCCGAGGCCTCAGGCTGCAGTGTTATGACTACAGCCTCAGAGCGTGGGGTCTTGACTTTGGGTGGCCTAGTGCCCTTTGTTGGTGCCGGGCTCTTGGGAGGTGCCGGGCTCTTGGGAGGTGCCGGCTACGCCACCCTCTTTTTGCGGCTCCTTTTCACGACCGTCGTCCAGGCCTCCTGGGCGGGAGCCGTGGTCGCTGGGAGTGCAGTTGATTGGAAAGGGGGTGCGGACGCAGTCGCCGCGGGCTTCCCGTTCCCTTCCGTGGGTTTTTTGGCCCCATTTACGGTCTTTCTGCCCGCCTGTACGGGCCCTGTTCCCGCGGACCCCTCCTTCCTCCGCCTATCCGCTGCAAGCGGTGGCCGGAGGTTTTCAGCCGGAAGGAGTCGCGACTCCATGGCCTCTAAACGGGCAGAAACCATGCCCCCGCACTGCATCATGCAGATTCGGGCCACCCTCTCGATATCATGGTCCGACATCACAAGTGCAGGCGGTTGCGAGGTTGCAGAGGCCGTCAAAGGTGCGGCAGGAGGGGGGCCAGTGGCCTTTGAAGCTGCTTGCTGGTTCTGATAACCCCTTTGAGCGGCAAACTCGCGCTTAAGATCCTCCAGCTCGGTTCGGAGACGGCTGTTTTCTTCCCACAGCTTCTTCGTCTCCTCCGAGGTCGTACGATCAAGGAGGATCTCCATCGCCTCCTTGATCCCTTCTGCTGCCTCTCTAAGGGCACGGGTGAACGTGCCCTTCAAATTGCCCGACTTCGTGGCCACCTTCAGGATCACGTCCACACCGTCCGAGATCTGGCGGTTGAGGGCCTCTGCCGTAAGGCTCGACCCTGTAGCCGCTTGGGCAGTTCGCCGCTCCCTTGCCTGACGGGCCATTTCGGCGACTTCGTCCATCGCTACCGCCTTACGGCCCTCTCGCCTCGCGGCATTGAGGTCCGCCTTAGTGCTAATTAGTGCAGCGGTCTCACTCCGCTCCACTCGCATAGTCGTCGTGTTCTATATTGGCAAAACCTCGTCGGAGTCGCTCACTCCACTGGCTGCCAGCGTATCAGGGCGCTGCTTTAAAAAGTGACCTCGGGAGTCACGTGCTGTCACCGGAGCGGGCGCTCCTAAAGGTGTCGCGCGACCTCCTCCCCCTTTTTTGCTGTAGTAACCTTAGCGGCCGGAAGGTTCTCCTCGCTGGAAGACAAACTTCCGGACCCCGCCAGGTTGCACCTTTCACCGCCAGAACGCTTACCCCAAAATTTTGAGGAAACGTTCGCGCCACGTCCGCCACATTCCTTGTCGGACGCACTCAAAACTAGATTTGTTACGTCCTCAAATGATTGAGTCCGTGACTGCGTTTGTGAGCCTCCTCGGCTCTTGTTGCCGTTGCCGGCAAGCGGAACCTCCGCCAATATGCTTGGCACACCCTCATCTTCTTTGTTTGAGTTTAATTTATTATTTTCCATGTAGTTCCCACGAGTAGTAGGGAAGTATATGTCCACCTAGGCAGAGCCCTTTTACCCAGGTAAGCCTACATACTGTAGAGTGCGGCAGGTGCTCTACAGGGGAGGCGCTAACGACTGGACTTCCTCCAGCCATTCATCCCCTCGCCGCGCCTCTAAACTTGGGATTAGGTAGTTTTTTATCTTAGAGGTATCCTTCCTCTGGGCCAGGCGGTTAAGCCAAGCCCCCGACGGCGGCATTAAACATGCCTCCGTTCGCTGTCCGGCTAACCCGACTCAGCGAACCCGTCAAAAATTCTCTCCTAGAGGGGTTTTCCTATAGGAGAGATACGCCCGCCGCATTAGTGCGCCTGCACCGCTGCGGCATAGTCGCATCCATGCCAATCGACGACCGTCGATCGATCAGGAGCGACCCCTCCTGGTGTCCCTCTTAGTCTGGTCTCTCACTTTGGACCTTTCCGGCATGAGTAACTCTACCGGCAGAGCCCCAAAGATCATTGAGACACGCAAGCCCCACCACGACGACAACGTGGGGACACATTCGGGGGGAACCTAACCTTTTTTTTTTTTTTTGCCGGGTGGAAAATCCTCATGGATGTCCTTCGCCTGGGGCGGGCGAAGGGGTCTGTCAGACTCTTACTGACTAAAAACCACCCCGGTGTTCCCTCATATACTTGACTCCGGGGCAACGGGTGCGAATGGGACTTCCGCTGCCCCGGACTAGTACCGGCCCGCTGTCTGCGGGCCTCATCCCGTGGTGAGGAGTGAGGTCTCAACCCCCCTTTACGTCTAAGAGAGGCGCACGTGGAACACTACGCGCCGCCATCTCGGGTCTCGGTTGATGGGCCAACGGACGTCCCCGAATCCGTCGACCCCGGACCGTTTTTAGGGGGGCTGAAAGAGGGCGTTGTCCGCCCTTCTTCGACGCCCGGTGTGCCTGGTTCGGGAAGGGAGTGCACTAGTCATCTCCCTCTCCCTTTCCGCAGCCTCCTTCTGCGAGATGACATTCTCACAGAAGGAGATCCGCATCCCAAGACTCTGGACTGCCGACCATGGAACAAACCACAGCCGGCAGCGACAGGTCGCCTCCGACTTCCGAAATGAGGGCACGACGCGGCTCCTCCCATGCAACACACTCGGCCAGCGTATGCCACGCCGTGTCCTCCGGACAGTGGGTGCAGTGATAGCACCGAGCATTCGGCTCTCTGTTCAGACGACACAGGTACTTCCCGAAGCAGCCATGCCCCGAAAGCACCTGCGTCGCCCGAAACGTCAGGGAGCCGTATTTCCTCCCGAGCCAGCGGTCAAGTACCGGCCGGACCGCCTCGATTGTAACGCATCCAGCAGGATGCAAAAGCCTTCTCCGCCACTCTGCCACCAAGACCTCGCGGAGCTGCGACCGACGCAGCTCGATCTCGCGCTGCATCGGTTCACCGCCCCGCGTGCGCACCTCCTCGCGCCACCGGTGTAGTGTTGCGAGTGCTTTTGCCTCCAGGTCCCAGGGCGGGGATCCAGCCAGTACGCAGGCCGCCTCGTAGGAGATCGTGCGATATCCTCTGATGACTCTGACGGCAATCGCTCTCTGTGGTTTACGCAGTATGGCGATGTGGCGGGCCGTCAGGTCAGCAGCCCACACTGGAGCTCCATAAAGGGCCATCGATCGCACGATCCCCACGTATAATCGCCTGCAGGCGGTACTCGGGCCCCCTAAATTCGGAAGCAGCGTTGATAGCGCACCCGCCGCGCCCATCAACTTCGGCACCAACAGCTGGAAGTGGGGACCAAAGTCCCATCGGCTGTCGAGCACCAATCCTAGGTACTTCATGGTTGACACGACAGCGATTCTGGTACCCTCGACCATAATATGTGATCCCGGCGGCGGCGCCCGTCTGGGGCCATGGAAGGCGATAGCCTCCGACTTGTTGAGGGCCACCTCTAGGCCCAAGCGTCGTATGCGACTCACAACCTGCGACACCGCATCCGTAGCCAGCAACGCTGCCTCTCTATACGAACTCCCCCGGGCCGTGACTAGCGTGTCGTCCGCATAACACGTAAGGTTCACCCCCGGTGGGAGCTCGCCTCTCAACACCCAATCGTATCCGATGTTCCACAGGGGTGGGCTCAGAACCGAACCCTGCGGAACACCGCACGATATCTCGCGACGTCCTCTGCCGTCACGTCCCATGAAAGTGACACACCTTCCGGACAAATAGGCCCCCACAATGCGGCAGAGGTAGGGAGGCACCCGATGGTAGCGTAAAGCCTCCCTTATGCAACTCCAGGGCAAGGTGTTAAACGCGTTGGAGATGTCCAAAGACACTGCCAGCACCACCTCGCCCCGGGACACCGCTTCCTCTGCCAGGACTCTCACTCTCATTAAGGCGTCAATGGTAGAGCGCCCATGCCGAAACCCGAACTGGTTGTCGTCCAGGTTCGGTCCCTCACTGCATAAGTGGCTGACGAGGCGATCCGCGATTATCCGTTCGAACAGCTTGCCCACCTCGTCTAGCAGCACTATGGGCCGATAGGCGGACGGTGAGTCGGCAGGGCGCCCCAACTTCCTGGGGGGAACCTAACCTAACCTAACCTAACCTAACATGAGGAAGTAATAAAATATTTTAATATAAGTGATTATTTTTTGTATCCTTCGTCAAACTTTACATTGGTATTTTTGTTTAGTAAGTTTTTACTATTTTGTCATAGCTAGTTTCTTTCTTACATTCATCAATGAACTTTTTCAGTTCATTATCGTTGGTACCGTGACATTCGAATCAAACCGATCTAACATAATATTAACCATCGAAAGGGCAAGCAGAGCTTCTGCTATAGGTCCGGTGTACCTACACCGGACCTATTCCCCATAACTAGTGAAATGCAGCAGAGGTCCTCTGCTGCATTTCACTAGTTATGGGGAATTATAGACTCGTCTGATACCCAATGTGAGCGCAGTACCCTGTCTAGAACATGACTGGCATACTGAAAAGCCTCAAGTGTCCATACACTTGCACTAAGGTGGACCTGATAAACACTACTGACGTTGAAATTAACGCGGCCAGCTTTTGGGCACTAAGTATTTTTAAAGTTAGCAAAGTTTCGATTCGAAAGAAGAAGAGACTAGTTATGTATAATGTCCCAAATTCAGAACAAAACCAACTGAAGAACCGATCTGAACTCAATTGAGAAATTTCAGATGAGAATATCCAATATATATATCACTTAGCCCGACCCGAGAATCGAACCCAAGACCTCGCGACTGACCCGAGAGTCGACGGCGCGTAGTGTTCCATGCGCGCCTCAAAGAGTTGTCAGCAAAGGGACGGGGCCTGCCACGGCCGATGCCTGCCCGGGGGTGGAGGATAAATTCGAAAGAGTTACCTCGCCCCTGGGCACTCGAGGCAGGGAGGAACAGAGGTGGGTTTTACTCAGTAAGAGTCTGACACGCCCTTCCGCTCCACCCTAGAGCGGAAGAAGTCATGAGATGATTTCCCACCCCCCAAAAAAAAAAAAAAAAAAGACCTCGCGACTGCAACTAAAGAGGTAGTGGGTCAATTTACTGTTATAATACTCGTAGCTATCAATAACGAAAGTTTGGTAGGTACCTATTACACAGGTAATAATACTAATTTTCTTAGCCCTTCAGTGCCGTATAGCTTCCTGCGGATTTAATAAACCTCGCACTCTACTCAAGAAAGCTGTTCTTCCATTACCACTTGTTGCTGCGTTCGGTAACCCCGCCAGAGGGCGCCACACTCCACCGGAACCCACTCATGTAACCACGTCATATCCGACCGAAGTTCCTTTCGCTCACGTTTATGATTAATGCAGTAATGGTTGTTTTAGTAACATCCCGCCGGTTTCCGAATTTATTAAGAATGTAGTTATGAACGTGATTTTTTAGCTTTTAAATAATTTCAAAAGTTGCCTGGTAGATATCGCTGTCAACGATAAGACCGCCATTGTACCCATAGGATGTAAGCTGTATAATAATTATAGTAACTGATTATCTTTTTTGATGTACAATAGTACACAATTGTGTTATTCTATTATATCATGAGAGTGTACAAAAAATAATTGGTCCGCCGTCTTTGGGTGTCAGCCATATTGTATTTAGAATGATGTCACTAACCTAACCCTGCATTGTCATCCAAACCAAACGTAATGCAAATATTCATCTCAATATGTTGGAGATAACTGTTTTAAAATTCAGTTGCAAGAGTAGACTCATACCTACTAACAAACTAGGTCGATACATAAAACCTTGTAAGAAAAATCACACAAAAATTAAACACGTAAAAAAATCTGTAGCTTCTACAGATCTTTTTTCCGAGCCAACGGACATACATCATTCAAACTTTTGTGAGAATAAGAAAACAAAGCCAAGTACTTGGTCCTTGATCTTTTATTGTGCTGAAGGCGTTTTATATTAATTCAGGAGCACTGAAGAGCTGTGTGTTAATATTTTATAGGCACACTCGGCCTGACCGCTAGGGCTGAGCGTTTGCCTCTCCGTAACAAAACTGTAAAAGCTTAAAGCTATAACCTTTTTTTTATGGGGTGGCACATCATCCGATGACATGAACTTGACTTGCTCTAGGAGGGCGTGTCAGACTCTTACTGACTAAAACTCACCCCTGTTCCTTCCCTGCTTGAGTGCCCAGGGGTGCGGTAACTCATTTTCAGAATTTATTCGCTACCCCTAGGCATGCAGGCACCGGCCACGATGGGCCCCGTCAGTGGTGGCTGACACTCATCTCTTTTAAGCGTGCGTGGAACACTACGTGTCGTCGACTCACGGGCCTGGTGCTGATCGGACGGCGAGCTACCCAATGCTCGCCGTCCGCAGGCCCGGAAAGCTATAACCTTGAGGTGTTTATTTCAGTTGTTAGATAGAAAATACAGAGTTGATAGATAAAATACTTCTTTGTGTTTTCTAGGCAAGCGCCATCGTCAATCATCGCTTACCAACCAGTAAGTGATATTAATAAATCTGGCCTTGTATTCAATATTTTTTTACTTTTTTAATCATTAGAGATGGGTTTGCTCTTGATTCTAGTCTAGGTCAGAGGTAGCTTGCTACTATTATAGTCATCTGTGGGTCAGAGGTGCCAGAAAAAAAGTCGACGATGGAGCGAGCTTACCGAGAAGAAGCCTATTCACTCTAACTTTGAAGAGATTACCCTAGTAGCATTTATTGTTGGCCCAACCAAATGTCAGCAAGAAATGCTATTAGGGTAGGAATGAATGCATTTGAAAACACAGACAGGGAGTGTGCGACGGAATTGCATAATTCGATTCCGTCAAGCCCGTTTCATCAACGGACCACAAGACGTACGGCCAAGTGCCACCGGTTCATGGTGGACATCCCATCCATACGCACAAAATGTTTTGAGAAAACATTCACTGTGCGTACAGCTAGGGAGTGGAATTCGCTACCGGAGTCTGTGTTTCCTGATAGCTACAACCTGGGAGTCTTTAAGTCAAGAGTGAATAGGTTACTTCTAGGCAAGCGTGCTCCATCTTCGACCACATCATCGCTTACCATCAGGTGAGATAGTGGTCAAACGCGTGCCTAACAACAATAATAATAAAAAAAAAAACAGACGCAGGTAGAGAGTTTCACTCCTTTGCTGTGCGCATTATGAAAGACGTTTGGAAACGGTTAGTGCCATGCCCGATGGTAGAAGGGCGTCGGTGGGATGAGGTCATGGAGTTCTTGGGTACACTCACCCACAGAACATTCTGTAGTTCAAGTATATGTACTTGAACTACAGTTACAGTCAGTACAGTTATCTACTACATTATTTTAGGTCAATAAATAGGTACAAAGTGTTGGTTATATCATTCGCGTTGAAACTCAGTATTACACTATGTCAGCTCGAGGTAAAAGTGTCAGAAAAAAGGCCGTCGGCCCAAACTAGCAGGCATATAGGTACGTTCAATGTAAATACTAGGTAACACTACGCAATCCCACCAATAATAATTAATGTCTGGCGGCTCTCGGATCTCACTCTAGAAGAGTAAACCTAACTTGCAATCATAAAAAACGTTATAAATCTTTTTTCCTAGCTTCGAAAATTGTAAAACTTAGTTTAAGGATTCCTTGTAAGTCACCTGACAACCCTAGCGCTAACATGCCTTCATTAATAGACAAGGGTGTATTCCTGCCTGACCATTACGTAACATTTGCTTTTTCAACCCTATCAGAATATAGAGACATATAGGAGGTTGTATAAATTTAAACATAGGTTTCTGTACCAGTTAAAAGGAGGGGTTTACATTAAAACATTTCTCTTTGTCCTGTCTGTCCTGTGTTTGTTCGTCAGGTCTTCTCGTCCCCTATCCCACAATGTTTGAAGACTAAGGTTTTCAACCAGTGCGTCCTGCCCGTTATGACATACGGTGCCGAAACGTGGACACTTACGGTCGGGCTGGTCGTCCACAAATTCAAGGTCGCTCAGCGCGCTATGGAGCGGGCTATGTTAGGAGTTTCTTTGAAGGATAAAATCAGGAATGAAGTTGTCCGGAAAAGAACCGGAGTAACCGACGTAGCTTGCAGAATAAGCAAACTGAAGTGGCAGTGGGCTGGTCATGTTGGTCGAAGGACCGACGACCGATGGAGTAGACGAGTCCTGGAGTGGTGACCGCGCATCGGCAAGCGTAGTGTAGGACGCCCCCCAGCTAGATGGGCCGACGACCTTAAGAAGGTGGCTGGGGTAGACTGGATGCGGAAGGCGGAGGACAGTGTGTTGTGGTGCAGCCTGGGAGAGGCCTATGTCCAGCAGTGGACTGCGATAGGCTGAGTTGATTGATTTCTCTTTGTGTATTATTAATGTTAGTACAGGAATTTCAAATGTATGTCTATAAGAATGATACCTGGGTAGTAAAAAAAAACTTTGGATAGGTATGTTGTTTTGCTTCAGATATCAATAAAAAAATACAAAGATAATACGCATCTTAGTCCGGGAATGGGGGCTTGTTACGTCACTTTTAGGTAATAAATGGTTCATTTTATATGTAGGTGTAACGTCACGCGAAACAACACAGAGTATAGTCTTATTTTTTTGTTTATGTGACAAAAGAAAACTACGTGTCAGTATTTTTAACCGACTTCAAAAAAGAGGAGGTTCTTAATTCGTCTGATATCTTTTTTTTTATGTTTTTTTACGCGATTTCTCCGCCACTTATGAATAGATTTTGATGATTCTTTTTTTTGGTGGGTCATACTTCAGAGGTAGTCCCATATACATTTTATTGAAATTGATTGAGCACTTTTTGTACATTTTTCATAAACACAAAATATTTATACACAAATGACGTTTTGGTTGTCTCCAATTATGTTCAAATTCCATGTTCTTGGGGTTATTCATTCTGGCATAACTTTAATATTTAGTTTTAGTTCTGGGGTGCAACTAAAAAGTTAAAATTAAAAATAAAATCTTTTACAAAGTTGCCAAAATATTTGGTGCGTCCGGTGTTTGTATTTTTTTCTTCTTTATTTGACACCGATTTCCGCAATTAAAGTTATTTGGCAATTTTTAGTGTATTGTCTTTTTTGGAAGTGTGTTGTATTTTGTGTAAAAGAGTTTTTTGGTTATCTTTTTGGTCAGCCCTACCATGACGTCTAAAAACCATCATCTTTTCGGTGAGAGAGAGAGACGTCGTTATACAGGAGGAATAGCACTATCCCTTTTTCCCACCGAAATGATGATGGTTTTAAGACGTCATGGTAGGGCTAAGTCCTGACACGATTTACTAAAAAAGTTCGTTTTGATCTAACCAACACAGTGCCGTTTTTAGCAAAAACCACATAAAACATAATTATACAGACCAAAATAGTGATGCTCCTCAAAAAATGTCATAGGCGTGTCTGTATGACCGTAAACGCAGAAAAAAAGAGTATATAGCAGGTGACGTTCTATAATTTCTGCACACACACGTGGAAAAAAGCGTGCGTTTTAACATACATACACATATGCAACTCCGTATATAGAGTGTTACGGAAATGCGTTTAACCAAAGATTATCCTAAAAAAGCGGAGCTCGTGGCTAAATTAATAACAGCCGCACGGGTCGATCCATCAAGTTACGCTACGCTTGCAAGTACGAGTATGTTGGTCCGTGGATGAGTGACCATCTTTACATACCAAGACTCCTCCGTGTCTCGGAAAGCACGTTAAGGATCTACTAACGGTCCAGTGGCGCCCTCATTGAATAAAAAAATCGTAGCATAGCACAGAAAATAAATATTAAATAAATAAAAAATCCAACTTCACGTTTGTTACAAAGAGGATAAAGCATTTTTAACCGACGAAAAAAAAGGAGGAGGTTCTCAATTCGACCGTATATATGTTTTTTTTTTTTTTTTTTTTGTGTATGTTCAGCCCTCACTCCGTCATTTATGAACCGATTTTGATTATTCTTTTTTTGTTAGATAGGGTACACCTCAAGGGTGGTCCCACGTCAAGGAAATCAGGATCTGACAATGGAATCCTGACAAAATTGAGAGAAAACCTCGAAAATTGTGGGCACGTTTAGCGTTTCTGTATGTATGTTCGACCCTCACTCCGTTATTTATGAACCGATTTTGATGATTCTTTTTTTCTTAGATAGGGTATACCTGAAGGATTGTCCCATGTCAAGGATATCAGGATTTGCTCATGGGATCCTGAAAAAATTGAGAGAGAACCTCGAAAATTGGGCACGAATATTGTTTCTGTTTACTTTTCATAACTGAATCAGGTATTTGCATTTAGGAACCATCACATCATGAAACTGAGCTGATGATGGAAACCATACCTTTCCTAAACAATAGAAGTCAGATATAAAAACTGGTTTTAGTGACAAATACCTCTTAATATGCTTTGACGAAAAGACGTCTTTACAATATTGGAGGTAACCTCAACTGGTCAATATCCTGGGAACTTCATGGAAGGATTGTTATATCATCAGCTCAGTGGCAAGGGGAATGATGAAGAATTAGAAATTAGCCTCAGAGTGTTTAAAGATGATGCGAGCCACAAAAAATCATGAAATAAAAAACTTTTTAACAAAAAAATTAACCGACGAAAAAGAACTAAAAAGCAAAAAATAAATAAACCTTTTAAGTCTTGAGTAATGAGCTTATTTACCCACATAAAATATCAAATTTTATATAAACTAATTTTGAGTCGGCGCCAATTAATAAAATGATTAATTACCTACTTACAGCCCTCTTCATTTGTAAGTACTTATAAAATTTAGATATTTAATAATCAGATTATTGTTTGGCGCTGACTCAAAATTAGTTTATATAAAATTTGATATTTTATGTGGGTAAATAAGCTCATTACTCAAGACTTAAAAGGTTTATTTATTTTTTGCTTTTTAGTTCTTTTTCGTCGGTTAATTTTTTTGTTAAAAAGTTTTTTTTACGTTGTTGAAACAGGTCTCAAAATGTTTCGTATCCAAAGTAGTAGGCAAAAGTGTCAGAAACGGCCGTTTTTGGTACTTTTGACTACTACTGATTGACAGCCGGGACCAACGTCTTAACGCTAACTTATAACTACATAATCTACTTCTAACTTCTTTGACAGTCGTTACGGGTCGTCAGAAGCCCGAAAGTCTGACATCCAGTCTTACCAAGGGGTGACAGATAGACAGTCGCTCCATGTAAAATACTGGCATTCAGCTGCATCGCAAGATAGTTGAGAAAAGGCTAGGTAGATTTGATAGCTAAGCAAAAATTACTTGCACGAGTGCGACCCACATTTTTATGATCCCAAACGTCATATCGGCGGAATTCATAAGCCAAGAATTTGACTTGATCTAACTCATACTACTGCAGGAAAAATGCGATTATTGAGGTCTTACAAAATAGGGTGGATTTGTTTATCGAAATGCGTATTTCTTCTATAAAGAATGTAACGGAAATGTGTGGTTATATCTTAAATATCGCTTCTGTCCATACAACTTTCTTCAAAGAAATCATGGTAAATTTAAAAAAAAATGGTTACTCTATGTAGTATTTTTTTTTGGGTTCCGTACCCAAAGGGTCCGAACGGAGCCATAATTTTGTCGCTCACGTTTCCGTCTGTCCGTCTGTCGTCTGTAACAAAATTTTGCTACGAATAATTTTAACTTCCCATTGCTCATGAACTTGAAATTTGGTGATAATGTTTATTATTACGTATACTTTACTAACAAATACCAATATTTGGTACGGAACCCTTAATGTGCGAAATCCGACACGCACTTGCCCAGTTTTTTTTTGGATTTTACTTTGAAGAAAGTTTGTTATTTCTATGAGCAGAAGCAGTGTCTAAAATATAACTAGTGGTGTTCAAAGTTGCTATAAGGCAATCACTTGCTTAACCTGTAAAGCCCCGAAACTCACCGGTGAGTCGGACCAAAAAAAAAAAAAATTAAAGAGAATAAAAAAAAAAAAAAAATCGGCTGTCAACCCGGGTTGTCCTCGGGGTTTAATTTGACAACCCGGATTTTGCCATGGGGCTTCACAGGTGCTATATTATGCTATAAATTTTAAGCAAGCTATTTTATATGCTTTATTATATAATGCGTTGCCAAAATTCAGTAAATGATTGTACACCGAAATGTGTTTTTGTTTTAAATGTTGTTTTAAATTAGAAACACTCGTTCTAAACGACAACTCTCGACGAGAGTAATTACAAGTAGCAGTTATACTGCCATCAATGGGCTTTTCAAATAAGTTCTATATTGGCAAAACATTGTTCCTTCTAAACACACAATCACACAAAACAACAACACAATATCTCACTCAATCAATCGTACTTCGTGAGGCGGCGAGCCTCCTTGCCGGACTGTCACCGTGGGATCTGGAGGCAAAAATCCTCGCGCACCTGTACGAGTGGCGCGAGGAGGCCAAACGCCGGGGCGAAACTCCGCTGCCGCGACAACTCGCGGCTCGGCGGACCGAGCTCCGGCAGGATCTCATGGTGACATGGAGAGAGCGACTGTCGCAACCCAGCGCTGGGCACGCCACCATCGAGGCGGTAGTGCCCCTCTTTGAGGAGTGGTTGGAGAGGCGTCACGGCGCCCTCACCTTCCGCCTGACGCAGGTGCTCACCGGACACGGCTGTTTCGGTAAGTACCTGTGTCGGATCGAGGCGGAGGTGACCCCCGGGTGTTTCCATTGTGAGGATCGCCCAGAGGACACGGTGGAGCATACGGTGGAGGTTTGCCCCGCTTGGGCAGAGCACCGCCGTGTCCTTGTGGATGCGATAGGCGGCAGCGACCTCTCGCGCCGTGCCCTGGTTCAGGCCATGGTACGGAGCGAGAGGGAATGGGAAGCCGTCTCCTCCTTCTGCGAAGCAGTAATGCTCGCGAAGGCGGAGGCGGGACGCGTGAGGGAGGCTCAGCAACAGCCGAGTCGCCCTAGCGCCCCCAGCCGCGACCGCCGCAGGAGACGCCAGGGGGTTCGGACGCCGCGAGACGATCTCCGGCCACCGTAGACCCGGGCCTGCGGACGGCGAGTAGTGGGTAACTCGCCGTCCGATCAGCACCAGGCCCGAGAGTCGACGGCGCGTAGTGTTCCACGCGCGCCTCAAAGAGTTGTCAGCCAAGGGAAGGGGCCTGCCACGGCCGGTGCCTGCCCGGGGGTGGAGGATAAATTCGAAAGAGTTACCTCGCCCCCGGGCACTCGAGGCAGGGAGGAACAGGGGTGGGTTTTAGTCAGTAAGAGTCTGACACACCCTTCCGCTCCACCCTAGAGCGGAAGAAGTCATAGGATGATTTCCCACCCCCCCAAAAAAAAAAAAAAAAATCAATCGTACTTACACAATTATAGGTTCAATAATGCGTGTTCTAACACTGTTTATATACACAAAAAGCACGAAGGAAAATAGCATTAGCAAGCACATTACATTATTACGTGAGCCGCCCGAGATCGCAAATTCGCAATCACACACGCAACCGACAGCCATTGCTAGCATGCGACGAGCGATGACTGGCCGCCCGCGCCGCTCCTGCTTACTTGCTACTTTACTAGTTGTTGCTTGTTGCTACATGGAGAGATAGAGAGTGCGATGTAAAAGAGTTCGTTTCGGTGAGTTTGTTTCGGTGTTTCTTCTCAGGGTAGTAGCTAGGAAACATTTAAAACAATATAAGCAAATAGCAACAAGTGAAAGCCATGATAGCATTTCCTATATGATATTTATAATAAGCACGGTGCTTTATAATGCTGTATGATATATTAACAACCACTAAATATGACCCATTCCCGTTACACACTGTATACTAGTGTATACCTCATACACTAAAGGTATGCAGATACCAACACATTAATCTGATGGTAGATTAGCTAATTCACTGCAAACCAACACGAGCTTAGTCTAGCAGTAAATCACTACCTATCTGTTAATTAAATGAAATTGATTGGTTTTCAGCTGCATCTCTTCTTGTACAGCATGATCTGTTTATAGTGGACCAAAATAATTTTTGAAGAAGTTCCTAACCTTACAAAAATATATTTGTATAAATAAAAATAAAAGAATTCAAAATGAAGAATGAGTAGCAAATCCCATCCAGTAGTTTTGAAAGCTTGCCTATAGCACTGAAATAGCTGAAATCCAGACTAATCAAAATTATGGCAAAAACCTCAAATCACTTTTTTAGTGGGCTTGGTCAATTTTGAAAACATTTTTGAGAACATAAAAAAAAACGTACCTAATTTAAGGCAAACCAAATGAGCGTTTAAAATTACTGGGAAGTTGCCTAAATCTCTTTATATGTGTTTTCAGGGAATGAAAATCCGTAACAAATTTTGGCGAACAAAATGTATTCTTTAGAGTTTTTTTTTCCTAAACCGTATAATAATCGGTAAATATACACATGCGAATATTTAGGAAAAGCCCTTGGCATGAGGCTTTTAAAAAAATCGTATTGGACCACTGTAAACGGCTCATCCTGTATATAAACACACAAAGGTTACCCAAGGTTTGAAAAGACCAATGCAGATTAAGACCTAAAGAATGTATGCAATAGAATAATTTGATTTAACTTTTTAACTAAATTGTTTGATGTGGAATGTAAGCTAATAACATTCAACAAATGAAACACAGATTTTGGTTAGTATTTTAAGCATTTTAAAATGTTTGAATGTGTGAAATGTTTTACAAGTATTTCAAAGGAATTTCAGGTTAGATGAGATTATTTTGCTGTAAAGCGTTAAACTTTATGTATAGAACATTAGAAAGACTTCAGGTACTATTAGCTGCCAACGACTTTGAGTGGTTAGCTTGCGTGTTCTGCGCTGAGCTCACGTAACGCGTCGTATGTCCACCCAGTAATAGAACTCGCCCATCAAGGAGCGCTGTCCGAAATTAAACGCATTATTGATTTATAACACATAAAACAACAAGCATTCAACTAAAATACTGAGACTAAATTATAAATAATTAAATGATCTTTAAAATGGTGAAGGTTTCATAAAAATACGCTTTATAGTTTTTGCGTGATTCTCACTTTTTTTATCCGCGTTAGACATAACTTTACAAATTAATTACACAACGTTATAAAAATGTAATTTCAAACATTCTCAGATCAAATTACGACGGAAATAGTCTAGAATAAAATACACTTTTTTCAAAGAAATAAAACTAGTTGTTTAGACGTGATGCTCATTTAAAAACAATTAAAACTCGTATAACTGCGCCTTAATGTTTGTTTCATTATAATAGCAGAATGCAAGCTTTACGAGTAAGACAGTAGTAGTCTGTAACAGCTTGAAATAAGTGGGTATTCATGTTGCTCTCCTGTATAAACTACGGGTACTATATATTAGATATACCTACTAGAATATTATCCATTTCTTATGAGGAATAGCATCATTCGCTCAAACAACGATATATATGGAATTTCTTCTAAACTTATATGCAGAAACGTGGGTGTTTCCTGGGTACCTCAGTAGCAAACAAGCCAAGATGGTATTGCATTACAATTGTTTACTTCAATAGAATTTTTATTAAATAATTTGAGCAAACTGATAGGTTCAGCCGATTCCCACCAGACCGACTGCGACCAAAGACTATAATTACAGTCCAGACTATATATTATACTAGGGAGTATGGTATGAAACAGACAACCAGTCTGACGGAACTGCATCGCCAACTCCCACCTAAGTACCAATCCTCTTGGCTACTCTTGTCCTCTCTAGATGATGTACAAATAAAGACTCTTTTTCCGATATTACTGCCGTAGTAAATAAGTTCCATTTTTGGATCACAGAAAGCGGTAACAAAAAGAATAGAATAGAATAGAATACTCTTTATTATGTACACCATATGTTGATGATGATATGATATGATCTTATTTGAGGAATAAAATCTTTTTGCTACAGCGCCGTCTGTAACAAATATTTTATAGAGATAATTTTTATTATTTTTAGGATATAATATTTAGAAATAGTGCTAAAGGTTTTTAATACCTTGAAAAAAGGCGCGCTTTCTGTGGTAAAGGTAACGGGAACGAATCCCCAGGAAAAAGCTAGTGCAGGTTCATAAAATAAACAAAGAACTCAAACTTCTACGAACGCGAATCAGCTTTGAAACAACGTAAAACATGCAGTGGAGAAAAATGACAAATATTCTCTTCAAAAACATTTCAGAATGTTTTGAGTCTCTAGTAAAACGACAAAACAAAATAACTGAGTCTTTTCAGCCTTTAAAAGCAACTTATACTTGCTTTAAAATGAAAGTAAGTAATAAAAAATGTAGTGCTACTAGGAAGTATAATGTGCTGTGAATATGTGAACGCTACCTTTATTTATTTTTACTACTAAATACCAGGCATGAAGAATCAATTACAAAACCCACAACACTTAAAAGAAAAGCGCACATCTAAAAGAGCTGATAACCGATTTTGATAAAGCATGTGTAAAAACCATCGCTAGAAAACCTTCTTATAAATAAAATAAAACCGCATTAAAATCGGTTTACCCGTTTATGAGCTACGGTGCCCCAGACACACACGTAGCGGTTTAACTTATAACAGCCCATTTTTTGCGTCGGGGGTTAAAAATATACAAGGGGAGACAACAGTATGAAAAAACATTATACTTATACCTACAAAAAAAAATGTTTTGGAAGTCGGTTGTAGGTATTTTTTGTAAAAAAAGTTTTTTTTACTTTTCACTTTTATTTGTTGTATCCCAGAACTAAAACTAAATATTAAAGTTATGCCCGAAACGATAACCCCAACAACATGGAATTTTATCATAATTGGAGGAAACCAAAATGTCATCTTTAGAAACATATTTATTGTTTTTGTTGACTTTTTCAAATAACGCTGAATCAGTTTCGATAAAATTTATATAGGACAACCTCAGCAGTATACTTTTTTGAACAAAAAAAAAAAAACAACGGGTTGCACTCCGGGAGTGCCGGCAAAAGTAAAAACTTGAACATTAACGTTGTGAATTTTTGAAGATTTTGGAATCGTCTTACGAATCGTGTCCTGACGCGAGTTTAACATTCTATACCCAAGAAAAGTGCTCAACGACAGTAATCGGTGAACATACATAAAAAAGTACATACAGTCGAACATAGAACCTCCTCCTTTTTTTTAAAGTCAATTAAAAATATATGAATGATGTTCACCGGTAGGTACATGGTGAACAACCATCCACACGCACAAAACGTTTTGGGACCACATTCATTGTGCGCACAGCTAGGGAGTGGAATTTCCTGCCCGAGTCACTGTTTCTTGATAGCTACAACCTGGGAGTCTTTAAGTCAAGAGTGAATAGGTTACTTCTAGGTAAGCGTGCTCCATCTTCGACCACATCATCGCTTACCATCAGGTGAGATAGTGATCAAACGAGTGCCTATCAAGAATAAAAAAAAAAGATATGTAAGCACTGGCAATACTCATCATTATGATCAACTTTTACTACTGGTTTTTGGCGGGATTTTTTCGAGTGATGTTCAGTGGCTGTTTTAATTAATCGCAAATTGATTCTATTGATATTGTGATGTAAAATTGGTGTAGTTTTGTGTCTTAATTGTCTACGCAACTGGACAATATGCGGAATCATTGAAACAGGCGCGATCTCGGTAAAATAAAGCTGATTATTTTTCCGACCCAAATATCGACCAATAGAATTGCACCATTCGACGTCACGTGGTACAACCTACATGGTATTATACTGATTATTTTTCCGACCCAAATATCGACCAATAGAATTGCACCATTCGACGTCACGTGGTACAACCTACATGGTATTATACTGAAAATTTTTTGAAAATTTTCTAGGTTGTACCACGTGACGTCGAATGGTGCAATTCTATTGGCCGACATTTGGGACGGAAAAATAATCCCCCGAATACCACACGAGCTTCAAAATTATCTGGTATTTCCCGATAGGTTCCCTGCAAACAAATAAAATCGTCAAGTTTTTCAGGAAAAATCACTCGCGCTTCGCGCTCGTGATTTTTTAACCTGAAAAACTTGACTCCTTCATTTGTTTGCAACGAACGGAAATACCCGATAATTTTGAAGCTCTTGTGGTATTATAAGTGAGAATTTTATTGCAGTATTGACTACCTCAGTGGAACTTGTCGAGATGGCTGACTTCATTCATTTGCTGCCAAACTGCAAAAACATTAGAATGTGTTATGTCTTTTTTTTTTTGGAACGAAGTTCCTTATCGCGCGTTGTGAAAGGGGGCTAGACGGAAAAAATTCTTACGAAAAGTTGTCACGACACTAATGAGGCTGTCCATCCAAAAAGATTGTGTTGGAAAAACAATCTAATAAAAAAAATTCTTACGAAAAAAGTTGTCACGACACTTTTTGCTATTGTAAGCTGTGCGGCGTCGCATGTTTCTCTGTCTGTCTCTCTCTCTCTTATAGAAAGCAAGCCAGATATTTTCATTTCTATTTCGCATTTGATCTGAGGTGAGCTGAGCTGAGCTGAGCTGAGCTGAGCTGGGCTGAGCTGAGCTGAGCTGAGCTGAGCTGAGCTGAGCTGAGCTTGAGCTGAGCTGAGCTGAGCTGAGCTGAGCTGAGCTGAGCTGAGCTGAGCTGAGCTGCGATGAGATGAGATGAGATGATGAAGTATAACTTCTTACGTGCGTGCGTGTGTACGTAGTTAATAATAAAAAAAATATTATAAATTAAAAAAAAAAAAATTATATTACAATTCCTACACTAATTAATCAAAAGGAACTTCGTTCCATCCGGGTGTCCCTTGACACCTCTCAAGTTTTTTATTTTTTTTGGGGGTTGGGAAATCATCCTATGACTTCTTCCGCTCTAGGGTGGAGCGAAAGGGCGTGTCAGACTCTTACTGACTAAAACCCACCCCTGTTCCTTCCTGCCCTGAATGCCCAGGGGCGAGGTAACTCTTTCGAATTTATCCTCCACCCCCGAGCAGGCATCGGCCACGATGGGCCCCGTCGTGTTTGCTGACAACTCTTTGAGGCGCGCGTGGAACACTATGCGCCGTCGACTCTCGGGCCTGGTGCTGATCGGGCGACGAGTTACCCACTACTCGCCGTCCGCAGGCCCGGGTCTACGGTGGCCGGAGATCGTCTCGCGGCGCCCGAAGCCCCTGGCGTCTCCTGCGGCGGCTGCTGCTGAGGGCGTTAGGGCGACTCTGCCGTTGTTGAGTCTCCCTAACGTGTGCCGCCTCCCTCTTGGCGAGCATTACTGCTTCGCAGAAGGAGGAGACGGCTCCCCATTTCATCTCGCTCCGTACCATGGCCTGAACCAGGGCACGGCGCGAGAGGTCGCTGCCGCCTATCGCATCCACGAGGACACGGCGGTGCTCTGCCCAAGCGGGGCAAACCTCCACCGTATGCTCCACCGTGTCCTCTGGGAGAATGTGTTACGTCTGCATTTTAATGAGGAAAAAAGTGATAGTGTTCAATCTTAACCGTGGCTTAAAGGTCTTGTAACCAAGCCAGTGGCATAGCCAGAACATAAAAAAAACAACTTTTAGTAAGGCACCAAAACTGAAATTGCGAAAAAAAAATCAGCTGCTCAGTACATTTTCTCGATTAAACATAAATAGTAAAAGTTGTTCGTTAGGATGAGTATTGACAGTGTTTTAATTTACTGCCGTCTCCACCTTGTAGAGAAATAGAGAAAAACAACATATTATATGTGGCATAAGGCAACAAAAAAATAGAAAAAATAATCTTCAAACAATAACATTGTGTGCTTTACGGCTGCGCCAAATAGGTCCAGTTCATCAAAATTTCCGTGTTGAATGATGTGCGTGACCTCTGACGTCCCAATTCGCAAGCAATAACAAGCCAGATCGAAATCCAGCAATTAGCATTCAGTCTGAACCGAATATGAAAAGAACATCGTGCCGCTATATCCTTGTCTAGGTCAACCCTCGACTTCAGCAATTATCGATTAAACTTCTTTCATCATCATAGGATTCATCCATCGCACAAAACTTGGGAACATTGAACATTTGTACCTACCAATACATTTTCAAATCTTTTCTATTTATCAAAGCTGTCGAGAGTATTATAACCAATCACTTTGAAGCTGTACCGTACCACCGTATCGTACCAAACGGGCGTCAACACTAGCGTTTCTTGGATCGCGACGCTGTTGCAATACGGAGAAACGGTACGGACAAAAGAACATAATATCTGGATCCAGCTTAAAAGCTATTTTGAACTTCGAACATTTTGCGGGTTTCTTTTACCTTCAATAGGTCGGTCGCTTGCTGTCGTCGTTCTAGTCTGCGGTTCTTAGGGGACACCTATGTTCAGCAGCACTCGTTTTTTGGTTTACTTACATGTTATTATGAGCTCTTCATCGGTATTTATAACATACGATACAGCTATACATTCTCTTCCATCATTTAAAGTACAGTTTTGTCCGCAGCCTGCATCAGCGTCGTCGGTGTTACTGGTGCACTTGGGAGCGGTGGGTGCGCTCGCAAGCGGTGCAGCGCTGTGCGGCGGTGGCGGCGCGTGCGCTTGCAGCGCTTTGCTGCATGCGCTGCACCCGCTGCAGCTTTGGACCGTGTGCGGCCTGCACGCTGACCGCGCAGCCGCTATCGCTGCGCCGCTGCATTATGCTGCCATTGTTTCTGCGAAGAAGGTAGGTCTGCCAGTTTTTGTGAAGGTATCATCATCTTTACATTATCTGTAAAAGGAGAAGTTTGTTTGTTATTTACAAGTTTCGGTTAACTCGCCGGTTGATGTTTCCTTCAGTTTTGATGATATTTCTTATGCTGTATCATTAAACAAACGTTTTTAATTGCAGGTAATGATTTGCGTGGCGGGTGGCTGGGTGGCGACGGCAGCGCTGCTGGCCCCGCTGGCGGCCGCGCAGCCCCCGCTGCTGGCGTACAGCGCCGGGCTCGGTGGCTGCGCGCCCGACTGCGGTGCCGGCCCGGCCGCGCTCGCCTTCTGCCTTGTATACGCCGCCCTCACGCTCATCCTACCGGCCGCACTCGTCCTGCTCTGCAGCCTCAAGATCCTCCGCATTGCTCGCTATCACCGACACAGGATCGCGGCCGCCATTTACGAAGTGACCCTCTCAGCACAAGTGACTGTCACACATCAAAGAAATCCTTTCTCTCCTCCACCACCACCACGTCGACGAGCTCTATCGGCAGTACTCCAGCCTCTTGGTTCACTCGCCATTTTGTATTTTCCGTATTACTGCGTGCTGATATGGCCCGCTGTAGCGGTGCCGCCGCAGCCTGTAGCTGCACTCTCTGCGGCTTTGCTGGCGGCTGCACCACCAGTGAATGGTATTTTGTACGGTATAAGGAGTCGAGCTCTGCGTGATTCGCTTCGTAATTACAGAAGAAAAAGAATGACGAAAAGTGAAGTAACACAGGAGATACAAGCGAGGACGCCTAGCGCGTGCGGGTCGCGACGACCCTCGTTATCTGCGGGTTCGGGGTGCATACGACCGCCGACTACTAGAAGGTTATCTGACGCAGCGGCAATGGGGGCACGTGGCTCGGAGCGGCCGGCACAGCGCGCGGCGTCCTGTAACATGCTGCAGGACTCGCAGGAGGAGGAGGCGCCGCGGCCGGTGCGGACGTCGGCCATCCCCATCATACGTGCGCCGCCGCACGTGGTGCTGGGGCGCGCGCTGGGGCTTGAAGACATGGGTGTGGGCAGCGCACGAGACCGACGCCGGCGCCAATCGCCGCGCATCACGGTGACGCGCGCCATGTCGGACGAGAGCGAGTCGCCGACGCGGCGGCCGCTGTGCCGCCAGCAGTCGCGCTCGTCGGGCGCGCTGCTGGGTGGCATGCCGTTCTCGCCCGCCATCTCCGAGCACGTGCAGCTGGACGGGCACGCCGAGGAACAGTTGCTGCTCACGTGGCCACAGAACGGCACTCATGATAAACACAACGCTTTATAAAACGGGTATTAGCTTAGAGTAGTCGCTGATGTATGTGCGTATAAAGACAATAACTGTGTGCGATTCGAAGACGACTATCTTCGTATTTTGAGATGTTATTTTTTAATCGCTTCGTCCACCCGTCTCTCGAGCTCCCCGGACGGTGACCAAATATATGATGTTTCCTATAACTATTTACAACTGTATCGTAGGCGTACGATTTCTCCTACAGGGTTCCTCCATATCGTTAGCTTTACCTACTGAAGTATTACTTTAGTGTATCGTAAAGATAATTTCCGAAATATTCCATAGGTTTAGTGTGATATGAGATTTTGTTGTCTTATTTTTTTATGAACTGTTTACTTTTAAATTAATTTATTTGTAAGGTTTTTATGTAAGAAATTATAACTGTTATAACATTTTCGTTACATACGTAGACACAAACGAAGCCAAATATATTTTGATAGTCTGCTTACCTCCCACAATAAAATTGATTGCAGTTGAATGAGCCACATGTTGTATTCATAAATATAACTTCGGCAGCATTTATTTGTTTCATCGATGAACCAGGTTCATTGTTGCGTTTCTGCCAATACGTAGGTAGATAACAAGATGAATAGACATAATTGAAATTATATTTATATAAATAATTATATTATAGTTGTTAGGTTCAGATGCGATAAGTGAAGACCAAGGTCTAGAGGCTTATAGATAGGTATATAGATGTGCAGTTGTTTGTCCAATGACATGTGACTGTATAAAAGACATAGGGTGAATAAAATCTAGTGTGTCAGTTGAGCAGGCTCCTGCGGCCCGGGCCTGGGTCAGTTGAGTTGAGTGCACATAGGTTTGCTAAGTGATAGTTCACAAATGTAACGCTTTTACGCATCGCAGCCGTCCAAGTTGGAAACTCCTGTCACTTCTGTAGCAAATACGCTTTCAAAGGTTACACCGAACTTAAATTAGCTTGAACCATTTATAAGACAAGACATACTCAAGACCTTACCTTTAAAAAAAAAATCGGCCAAGTGCGTATCGGACTTCGCTCATTTAGGGTTCCGTACCACATGCCTAGGGGTAGCGGACAAATTCTGAAAATGAGTTACCGCACCCCTGGGCACACAGGCAGGGAAGGAACAGGGGTGGGTTTTAGTCAGAAGAGTCTGACACGCCCTCCCGCTCCACCCAGAGCGGGAGAAGTCATTGGACGATTTCACCAAATTTCAAGTTCATAGGTCAATGGAAAGTAAAAAATTCTTCGGAACAAAATTTTGTGACAGACGGCGGACAGACGGACACGTGAGTGACAGCAATACTGTTTAGACCCCTCGGGTACGGAACCTTTTAACAGCCTTTCATTTCTTGCTTAGATTACAAAAAATAATTTTTGAAACATCATCATGATAATTTAAAACTAAATATTTAATGCATACATACAAAACTTAAATTAAATTCATTAAAAATAACATAAATAGAGTGCATCTATTTAAAATGCAAACACAGTAAGTATATATACTTGAATGATAAGTAAATGATATTTATTTTGTAAATAGGTTTAACACTTTTACTCGTCAATATTTTTTTTGTCAGATTAAGCTAGATGATTCCTAGCTGGCTGGCTGGTGTTTCCTAGCTGACTACCCTGAGAAGAAACAACGAAACAAACTCAGAGGTCCAAGTCTATTTTAATGTCCATAGAATCTGTTCTGCAGTTCTGTTCTGTAAAATCTCACTGTGAAAACTTATGTGAAGTGAACTTGAAGTGAGCTGTCAATCCATACAATAAACTGAAAAGACACACTTCACGCTCCCTCCACCTAAATTTTCAAGATGAGATGTTAACAGAATCGACCGGCTGGTCAAATCATATGAGAACCATTTAATTTAATGTCCGAGACGAGCTTTTGAAGAAAGCACCATGCAGATTTGAGTGGACCTGTCCAGAGAGTGCAAGCATTTGTCAGATATCATGTAGCTCAACTCAGAACTTTAAGGAGCTCAACGAGCCGACGAACAATACCAAAGTATGGATTTTTGAGTAGGCCGCAAAAGTACTTAAACTGCCAGACAACGTTAAAAAAAACAATTACTGGAAAAAAAGAATGAAAAAAGTATACCCACATAGTCCTCACATTTACAATAATTATGTAATTAAAATTAAAATAATCCAAAAGTAAATATTAATGTCAAAAAATTCTAAAATAATTAATAAAATGTCACTGTGTAAATTAAAAAAAAGCATAAAGTATAAACGAAAACACACAATATACGTTACTTTGCCATAGCATAAATGTATTAAAATATACGAGTATACTTACCTTCCTAGCGAAAAATTAATTCAAACTTGTTTTTTTTTTTCATTTAAGATTGGTGTGATCAATCCTTTACCCAAATACTCTTTTCTCCGCTGTCATAGTTTATTACATTTTGAGATGATATTCAATATTATTTCAGCCAATATTCCTTTCGGCCTCAGGGGATGTACTGTGGGAGGCATTTCTGAACGAAATATGCTCCCTATTTTATACTGCTCAGTTTAAACCCCATTCCTGAATATAATGGCCTACTAAAATATAGTTTGCGATATTTAAGTAATAGAAGATTGTGATTTTTTTATTGGAAATAAATATTTTTCTTATATTTTCAAAACTTTATTCTGAAAAACAACTTTTTTTATTAAAACTCGCAAACAATACGCTTTGTATAAATACTGATTAGCGGATTCTAAAACTTCCGAAAATTTTTAATTCGGAACCTGCTAATCAAAGTGCCCGTCAGGCCCCGCGCGTCCCATATCGGTGACGCGACAATAGGTTTTTAATTGTGTCTGTTATTCCGGGGCCTGACGGATTAAACTAATCACATGATTATTTTTTTAAATATGGCCTTAAAAATTCGGTATTTTCAGTAATTTCCAAGAGATAATATAGTATTTACCTGACTGCGTTAGAGTCCAAAATGTAGAAACTTATGTATTTTGACACTTTTGTCGGAATTTCTCTTCTGCTATAAATACTTTCAGTTCGGTAAATATTTATTAATACCTACATATAAAACTAGTCCTTGTAATAAATGTACTACGCTTATTGAAAGATGAGGCCAATAAATAAATTCAAAGTGTTATTATTGAGCTAAGAAATTGTATATTATGTATTTTTGAAATGTTATGATATGAAAATCCACTGTTGAACGTACTCTTAAGAATTTAATAAAATTATTTATCTAGATTACCTATATATTTATTTTATATAGATGTGTAATATCCAGAGACCGGTATTAGGTAGAGTTATTTATGTGCTTGCATTGAAATGTTGATATTATTATGGATCTTCTCGGGATTTCTAATGGACAATCCCGTGTGGCCAACAATGTTACAAAAAAATAATAATGAAAACCTCTATTGTTTTGTTTTCTTCTCACAAGCTATGTTGTGTGAACTACAAATGTGGCAACATCGCGCGTGTGCGCATTGGAATTTTGCAACTTCGGACATGCGATGTTGTTGATGTAAATTTGGCAACGTCGCGCGTGCGGTGATTTCAATTGTGTAAAAGTAAATAGCTTTTTTATTTAATAAATCACGGGATTTTTCTGCTCTTTAAAATTAATCTCGGGATTTGAGGCATATCCACTTTGTTCTTTCGCTGTATGAAATCAGTGTAAGTACATAAATAACTCTATCTAATTCCGACCTACTAATATCTAAAACTGTTCTCAGAGAACAAAACTAGTATTTATGTATGTACCTTTCCTTGCACTCTTACATTGTATACACTGGTACTTACAAAAAATAAAAGGTTTTTTTTTAGGGTGGTTTGTCATTAAGTTTAATGATTTCTCCCGGTCTGGGTGGAGCAGGAGTGAGTGTCAGACTCATACTGACTCAAACCTGCCCGTCTTCAGTTGCCCTTTGCATGCCAGGGTCGCGGTAACTTTTTCGAACAAGCCCGCGAAATAATAGTTATGAGGATAGAAATAATCTGTGAACCAAAAGTGGTCCTAATTAGTCAAAATCTACACGTAACAACAAAATTTTGTAAACATATTCACGAAAAAGATGTGCTTTTACAGAAATATTTTGACAACTTTCGGGGCCTCATTACTTATTTAATCCTTGAATATTTAATAAGATCTTTTTGAAACCCAATCAGGAAATAAAGCAAACATTTTTGGGACAGCTTGTCTGGTTCGTGAAAAATTTATGATGCACTTAAAAAATAATTTGTTTTCAGCACTTTTGACTGTCCTTTTTTCATTAACTCTGTATTAATTGCTTTCAACTTTTTTTCTGCCAATGAAACCGCAAAAAGCTTACTCAATTTTTTTTTTTACGATTTATAATTTGGAATTCTGAGAATTTCCTTGTTTCTTTGTAATGAGCAATTTTTATTAAACAAGTGGATGGTGACTGCATATTGTTTTCGCGATGTTTTTCTTAGAGACGTGATGTAGAAATAGAGTGTAATGATTATTTATAAACAAAATATTTAAATGTCGTTGTTCGATGATAAATGTTTAAAATAAAGTAAATACGAATTGTTATTCTAGTCAAAGAGCTGTTGTTTTATGTCTGTGTTAATTTAAATTATGTATTAGTGATTAATTAAATAACTTATGTAAGACCTTTTGCAGTTTTTATTCCTAACCCTTTTTCTATTAGGTATTTGATACGGAACGCTATCAGCCTTACTCTTGGGACACAGGCATCCTTTCTGCGAGAGGGAGGGGGCTGTAAACCACCATACGTCCAGTGCGGATTGGTATTATGTCACATGTCTTCGAATTTTTGGGTTTAGGACATGCCGGTTTCCTCACAATGTTTTCGAATTACCGTTTTCAGAGCAGTAATCAGTGATAAGTGGTAATGAATTTACACAAAGTAAAGTGCCTGGCTGGGTTTGAGCCCGGGCCCTACAACTCGTAAGTTGCGGCTATTAGCACTGGGCCAACACTGCTCTCTTCAAATGAATAATTTTCTACTCTTTCCTCGTCAAATGAGTGTGAATAATATAATTCCGGTCGAAGCTACCCATTTATCAATAATATAATTCCGGCCGAAGCTACCCATTTATCAATAATATAATTCCGGTCGAAGCTACCCATTTATCAATAATATAATTCCGGTCGAAGCTACCCATTTATCAATAATATAATTCCGGTCGAAGCTACCCATTTATCAATAATATAATTCCGGTCGTAGCTACCCATTTATCAATCATCCTAGCCTTTTTCTAACTATTTTGTTTTCAGCTTCCAAAGTACCTGGACATAGTTCAGTACCAGTGTAGTGTATACATACTTACGACAATCTATAAATACATAATAAAATATATTATTTTAATTAAAAATGTTATTGTTACAAAATATTAGTATTGGCTGTATATATGAGTTATCGTCTCCGGTTATGTACTGCGCGGGCTTCACTGATGTGGGCGCTGGTCGGATGACAGCTGTCAAGAAGTGAAGACGTATTGCGTAAACTAGTGAGCCGATATTTATTTATATTTAATTACCTAGTGTACATATGGACATAACAACCAGTACTTATTTTATATGAAACAACTACGAGTACCACAACCCAGGAACTGGGTAATACGCTTGAAGTATATCTAGTAATACTGACATTTATTAATTAGTATTAAATATCAAAGCATTTCCATCAACTCCATAAATAAGGAAGGAAGGATATAAACCACAAACAATCACACAACTCTAATACAACCAACTAACATAATAAATCTGTATTACAAAATAAACTGCTTCAGAATAACTTCAATCAACAATTAGCCCAAACTATAAACTGAATCTCGTTGATTATTCATCGAATAAATTAGCTAATAATAAACCTAAAAGCCGGTATATTATCCCAATTGTAGCCCAGTTGGCTGGTTCCCTACGATAGCATCGTAAAATTCCGGTTTATTACAGCCTACATCTTGATGCCGTACGAAAATGGCGGCAGCCGCCATTAAACGATCCGTGACTTTTCGCGCGCAAAGTTATGGCGCGCTGTCAAACTCAATTGACATGTTATTCATAACTGTCATTATTTTCATAATCGAATAGGGGATCGGGTATGAAGCATAAACACCATAGACATAAAGAACTGGACTGAGCATTAGGTACCGTCAAAAAATTGACAAATCTCTAAAAAAATACTATTAAAAAAAAAAACAAAACGCTTTTCGTATTTTTCTCAAGAAACTCTTTCATTTGATACGCATATCATTGGAATGCATAAAAAATAACTAGTCCGCCTTCTTTGGGAGTCTTGTGAGGGTAAATTTAGAACATCACTTAGCTAACCATGCATCGTCATCAATGCAAAATTTCTGCTCAATCGGAAACTGGCAAGTGCGTCAACTTCTAAGTTTTTTTGACATAGTTACAGGTGAAGCTAATAAGGAGTGTTAAAACGATACACGGCAAATGTGTGCCCAATACCTGTCTCTTTTCTGTAGGTCATAGTGACGAAGTTGACACTGACAGCCTGTGACGTGAACCAATCTGAACTTTAAAAAAAACCGGCCAAGTGCGTGTCGGGCCACGCGCATTGTAGGGTTCCGTAGTCACCCGTTATAACATGTTTATTACTATTAACATATAGTTCACGGTTTAACGGACAATGACGTTTAACTGTTCACACGTCGAATGCACACCAGGTGTGCATATAACAATTAAAATCTATTGTGTCTACTAATTGGGCGTGCGACGGGTTATAAAATCGAAAAAATAAATAAATTATATTTCAATTTTACATGTTTACTAACCATGTTAAATATTAAATAAGTAACAACTTCACCTAAGTATTTTGACGTGACAACGTCTAATAAATCGATAAAGGCCGGCTGCATGCACGAAAAAGTGTCCCGTTACGCTCATTGTACGCATGCGCCGCATCTACATTTCAGCAATGTTTTGTTATGACGTTGTCACGTTAAACTATCGTCCGTAAACCAACTTTAGAGACAACCAATTTTTCTAGTCATCATGTGTGTTCTACGACATTTTTCAAATGGGTACATTTTAAACTAACAAAGCCGTGATAGTTGTCATTCAAAGGTTCTAAGATCGTTATATATTACGCTCGACGCGAACAAAAAATATAGTCTTTGCAACCCCGCAATGATTTTGAAAGCCCTATCTAACAATACCCCACACTATAGGATAGGCCAAAAAAAACGTCATCCCCGCTTTACACATGCCATAAAAAACAAACCACTAACAAACTACCAAATTTTAACTATCAAATTTTATATTAACTAATTTTGAGTCGCCGCTAAACAAAAAACTAGATTAGATAAGGGATCTTATCTAAATTTTATTATGGACGTAGAAATGAAGAAGGTTCTACGTAGGTAATTAATAATTTTATTATTTGGCGCCGACTCAAAATTAGTTTATATAAAATTTGATAGTATAGTTAAATATGTTTAATACTGAAGAGTTATAGAGATATTTATTTTTTGCTTGTTAGTTCTTTTTCATCGGTTTAATTTTTCATGACTTTTTTTTACATAACTTTTTTATGTAATTTTTTCTAGATAACTTCTAATTGTTTAGAAAAGGTATGGTTTCCATCACCAGCTCAGCTTCATGATATGATGATCCCTAAATGCAAATACCTGATTAAGTTATGAAAAGTAAACTCAAACACCATCGTGCCCACAATTTTCGAGGGTTTCTCTCAATTTTGGAAACCATACCTTTTCTAAACAATTGTTTAGAAAAGGTATGGTTTCCATCACCAGCTCAGCTTCATGATATGATGATCCCTAAATGCAAATACCTGATTAAGTTATGAAAAGTAAACTCAAACACCATCGTGCCCACAATTTTCGAGGGTTTCTCTCAATTTTAATAGGATTCCATCATTAGATCCTGACTTCCTTGACATGGGACTACCATGAGGTATACGTTATCTAACAAGTAACAAATAATTAATTAAATTTTTTCATTTAAAATGTCTTTGGGGTGGATAGGTATAACGATTTTATACAGGTTAAAGTGAAAAAAAAAATTTTTTTTATCAAAAATTAGGAAAAAGCCGACGAAAAAACGGGGGTCCAGAATCATGTACTGAATCACTAGTACACGTATGTGCGTTCATGTACCTAACACCCTGTACATATATACAGCGTGGAGAAGACAATACGACAATAAATGAAAACACAGACAATACTAGTTTATAAGAATAAGTTTAAGCTATCAAAAATATCCTAACATCGAAAATAAAAAAATAAAAATTTACATAGTGTACGGAATCCAAAAAAAGAAACCCTACAAATAAAAAAAAACTTGAGAGGTGTCAAGGGACACCCGGATGGAACGAAGTTCCTTTTGATTAATTAGTGTAGGAATTATAATATAATTTTATTTTTTTTAATTTATAATATTTTTTTTATTATTAACTACGTACACACGCACGCACGTAAGAAGTTATACTTCATCATCTCATCTCATCTCATCTCATCTCATCTCATCGCAGCTCAGCTCAGCTCAGCTCAGCTCAGCTCAGATCAGCTCAGTTCAGCTCAGCTCAGCTCAGCTCAGCTCAGCTCATCTCATCTCAGCTCAGCTCAGCTCAGCTCAGCTCAGCTCAGATCAAATGCGAAATAGAAATGAAAATATCTGGCTTGCTTTCTATAAGAGAGAGAGAGAGACAGACAGAGAAACATGCGACGCCGCACAGCTTACAATAGCTTACTATAGCAAAAAGTGTCGTGACAACTTTTTTCGTAACAATTTTTTATTACATTGTTTTTCCAACACAATCTTTTTGGATGGACAGCCTCATTAGTGTCGTGACAACTTTTCGTAAGATTTTCTTTTATTAGATTGTTTTTCCAACACAATCTTTTTGGATGGACAGCCTCATTAGTGTCGTGACAACTTTTCGTAAGAATTTTTTCCGTCTAGCCCCCTTTCACAACGCGCGATAAGGAACTTCGTTCCAATAAATAACTAAATAAAGTATAAAACATACACACAAAGGCATTACAGAAACAAACTTTTGTTTGTTAAAAACGTAAAGCTTTCAAGTTTGTATTTTGTATTCAAATATAGGTTTTTTCATGAAACATTCATGAAAGTTGGCGGTGCCATTACAATGGAAAGTAAATTATGCATCTCTTTTCAAAATAACGACTACAGTTAACAGTGTTTGTCAACAAATACCTATTTTATTTTCTCTTATTAGTGACATTTTAATGGCTGTAAATTTTAACAAAACCTTTTATAATGTTTGATTTTTCCTCTCTTATGACTCAAATAAGATTATTTACCTTGTATACAAGAGGCCTTTGTCACTCGAAGAGGAATGGCAAATAACACATTATGCATGGAAAGGATAAAGCACTGTCTTATGTCATGGGCATCGAATCGAATCCTGACTGTAGGGAAGAAACGTGCAGAATTTAACTCACGAGGAAAACGATGGAGTTAATACTAGAATCCTGAATGCAGTGAGGGATTCAAGCTACCCCAAGGCAAAGACACCCTTATCCTTGAGGAGCATACTCCGCTTTTCACACCAGCAAGATAGTTAAAAGCAAGCCATGAGGAGTGGTGGTCGGTCACCGCTGCTAGATACACGTCGCGCGGTCAAAGTTTTGATATGAATGTTTAGTTGAGGTTCCTTACTCAAATCACTTTATTGACCAGCGGATTACAATTAAATTCAGTACAATTATTTATTACAACCCCGGCCCAGCGCCGGGTAATACCGACTTGCTTTAGGTTAAGTTTGCATGACATATTATTTGACGTTTTTAAGAAGTTGGTGCGAAAAAAAAGTTGCCAACTTAGTACCGTCAAACGGGGTGAACAGAAACAAAACTTTGAAGGTTATTTCCACGCATTTAAGTATTCCAATTTGTTAATGAGTTGTAATTTAGAAAAATCTGTGCTTTGTTAATAACCAGTAAAATAGTATCAAAGCAAAAAACCTAATCAAAGTTTTGTTCCTATTGACCCCGTATGATTATAATCAATTTTAATTGACAATGAGCATCGAAACTGTTTTAAAAGCTGTCTATAAAACAAAAGCAACCCATCTAACTAAAACTCCTGCTAACTGGATCAATAGGATGCAATATAACGAAACTCATTAAATTAGTACTATGTTGCAGCAAAGCCGATATAAGAGGTTTAGGTGATACTCTAGTTTTATGCTTGGAAAGTTTATTAGAAATCTGTATTGCTAAAGGTTTTGCTCTTTAATTTTCGTTTGTAGGTATTATAGAATCTACGCTACAATTGCGGCGGTACGGCCCCTCTTTGAGGAGTGGCTGGAGAGGCACCACGGCGTCCTCACTTTTCGCCTGACGCAAGTCCTCACCGGACACGGCTGTTTCGGGAGATTTCTGTGTCGGATAAGGCGGTAGGAAACGCCTGGGTGTCACCACTTTGCGGATCGCCCAGAGCAGCCTCGAGGCGGAACGGGTGAGGGACACTCAACAGAGTCGCCCTCACGCCCCCAGCAATAACCGCCGCAGGTGATGCCCTGGGCGATGGGGGTTGCGAGACGATCTCCGGCCACCGTAGGCGCGGGCCTGCGGACGGCGAGTTATGAGTAGCTCGCCGTCCGATCAGCACCAGGCCCGAGACTCGTCAACAAGATGTCAGCCACACAGGACGGGGCCCGTCATGGCCGATGCCTGCCCCGGGGGGTCGCGGATAAATTCGAAATAGAGTTACCGTGCTACAGTGCATTTGCTCTTCGCGCACCGCCTCGCTACTTCACATTTGTCTTTGCTGGAAACCACCCTTATTCCCTAGGTTACCTATGGTATCTCTCAAATTAATATCTATGTATGATATCTTACATCTAACTTATGTAGCGGTCTTGAGATAGGTACTAAAATTTATGCACCCCTGCTGCCAGGACGATCTGACAAACGGTCTGGCAAAGGTTTGCAGAAATTACTGCCAGTACGTCTCGAGAGCTGGGTCGTTCCGGAGAGCTTACATGTAAATTGCTGACGTTTAGTGCCAGTATAGACTGTAAATACTTGCATCTGTATGTAGTTATAGATCCTAAAGTTCAAAATTCGAGATCATTTCAATCAACAGCCAACTCTAGTATCGACTTTTGTCTTAGTCGTGTATTTTAAGCTGATTTTTAGGGTTCCGTACCCGAAATAGGGTCCCGCTGGTTACCCACCAACTGGACCCTATTACTATGCCTCCGCTGTCCGTCCGTCTGTCAGCGGGCTGTATCTCACGATCCGTAAAAGCTACACAGTTGAAATTTTCACAGAATGTGTATTTCTGTTGCCGCTATAACAACAAATAATAAAAATAAAAATGAATTAAAATTAAGGGGGGCTCCCTAGGGAGCTTCCTATAAAGAGATAAAGCCTAAAAAAACTTTTTACAAAAAAAATTCAACCGACTTCAATAAATAATACTTACTAAAAAATGCAAAATAACTTTAATTTCGGCAGTCGGTGTTTCTAGTTTGGTTTCTTCGTTATTTGACAGCGACTTCCGAAATTAAAGTTATTTTGCATTTTTTAGTATTATTTATTGAAGTCGGTTGAATTTTTTTTGTAATAAGTTTTTTATTTTCCACTTTTTAGTTGTTGTACCCCATTCTAAAACTAAATTAATAGTAACGTTATGCCCGAATTGATAGCCCCAAAAATAGGAAAGTTGAACATAGTTGGTGAAATCAGGGTGTAGCAGCGTGAACTGTACGAATCTGTATACCCCTTTAGAGCATATCAGCGTGATGTGATTTTTTAATATTTATTTTCTGTGCTATGCTACGATTTTTTATTCAATGAGGGCGCCACTGGACCGCGAGAAGGGCCTTAACATATTTTTTCTTTGAAACTATTAATCGAAAACTCGGATTTTCTCGGAACCCATGGGTATCCTAATGGGTAAGCCTAAGCTTCTTCGGGTGCGCATCACTTACCAAGAAATATTGAACACACAACCAATTTAAAAAAAATGTGATAAATTGGGTTTTCAGGGAATGAAATTAATTAATTTATTTTATTTTACAGGAAACTTACAGACTAGTTACAAAGACAAAATTCATAGAAAAATAAAATTCATAAAATTAATATATATTGGTAATTGGCCACGAAATTGACAAATTCTGGAAAATCTGAAAGATCTTTTTTCTATGTAATTTTCGTATGAATTCAGTGTCATCTTTCGGGATGTAGTCTAGTAATAAATAATGTTGAAAATATACAAACAATAACTAAACTAAGTAAGTGCCATAGTCATAACTGAATTTTGTGAAATGAAAAGGCTATTGCACTGAAATTCAAATATCTAGATACTGCCACTTCAGCTCACTACCGGCGACAGCTGAAAAGTTCATGAAAACCCGGCAATTTCGCCAGTACAACAATTATTTCCAGTTGAAAGTTAACTCAGCAGATTATTGTTGTTAAAAAATGTGTTTAAATTTGTACGGTTTTATGTGCAATTTTTACAATTTTTCTCTTCATAAAAACATTCCTGAGACTTAAAAGTATACTTTAAAAAAAATTCATCCACATTAGCTCAGCCGTTCTCAAGTTTTGCACTTAGCACATTTTGTAATTCATTTTTATTAGGGTTCCGTACCCGAAGGGTCCAAACGGAGCCCTATTGCTGGCACTCACGTTTCCGTCCGTCCGTCGTCTGTCAACAGGTTTTACAGACAAACGGCTGCAGTCTTCAAATTTTCACAGTATAAGCATCTTGTATACCCAAAGCATACGGGCACACTTCTAGTACGCGTAGTATGACCACCATAGAAATGGGTTTTGTCGACGGAAGAATAGACAAAATTACAGATTTTAGAAAGATTTCTACCGTCCGAAGCATGGCGATGTTAAAACTGAAGAGTAGACATGATTCTATTCTTCAGTCGACAAAAGTCTACAATAAAGCATGACCACCAATTTTTCTTTACTTTAAACACTTGGGGGTAGAAAAATTTCTTCTCAACAAGTTTAGTGTCAAATAGACATCATCACATTGGACCTAGACAAGATCTACATTGATTTTAAAAACTCAATTCTGTGACTCATTCAACACTTCAAAATTGTGGTTAATCTTCCACAAAAGCTATTAATCAAGAGTTGAAGTCACATACCATCATAGGTTAACTTTTCTAAAAAATAATTATTTGATAAGCAAGTCTGCAAAGTTGTTTTTTGGCGCGAGTACTTATATTGAAGCCTGAGTAAGCATAGGATTCTAAGATTGAAACGATGACCGAAGCGAGTGATTCAAATGTAGAATCCTGAGCGTAGCGAGGGTTTCAAAGGTACGAGATGCAGAATAACTTTGACGGAGAGACGGACAGATGGATAGACAAACAGACGGACAGATGAACAGATGGACAGTCGGACAGATAAAAGACGTACAGATGGAGAGGCGGAGAGGCGGGCAGACGAACAGACGGACAGACGCACAGACGGGCAGACGAACAGAAGGGCAGTCAGACAGACTGACAAACGGACGATGGACAGACGCACAAACGGACAGGCAGACACGTGAGTGACAGCAATTGGGCGCCGAATAGACGCACAAAATTTTGTGACAGACAACGGACAGATGGACAAACGGACAGACAGACACGTGAGTGACAGCAATAAGGCTCCGATTAGACGCACAAAATTTTATGATAGACGACGGGCAGACAGACTGACGGACAGACGGACAGACGAAATTGAAAGAATGAATATGTCTTTGTCTTTATAGAAACGCGAGTCTACGGGTCGCTCCGTGCTCGGGCAGAAGAGAACTCAGACTCTACATAGTTGGATAGAAAGAACTTTCTATCCAACTATCTAGTATATTCTTGGTAGAATTGAGACACAAATGGTCATGCTACGCCCTGTTGGGGGTAGAAACATTTCTTCTCAACAAGTGTCAAATAGTCTACATCATATTGGACCTAGACAAGATCTCTACTGATTTTAAATACTCAATTCTGTGACTCATTCCATATTTTTAAATTGTGGTGAATCTTCCACAAAAGCCATTAAATCAAGAATTGAAGTCACAGAGCATCATAGGTTAAAGTTGATTTTTAAAAAAATGTTGGGTTTTTTAGAAAAGTTTTAATGTAGCCGACATTATATCTTTTCAAAAAAATAGTTAGTTGCTATGCAAGGCTGCAAAAAAAAAGACTGTAAAGTTGTTTTTTGGCGCGAGTACTTGTATTGATGACTGAGCTCAATACAAGCGAAGGATTCTAGGATTGAACATTTAACATTTGTTCAAATGTAGAAACCTGAGCGTAGCGTCTCGAGGGTTTCAAAGGTACGAAACGCAGAATAACTTTGACGGACAGACGGACAGATGAAAAGGTGGACAGAATGACAGACGGACAGGTGGACTGATGGACAGACGCACAGATGGACAGATGGACGACGAACAGATGGACAGACGGACAGCTGAACAGATGGACAGACGGATAGACGGACAGACGGACAGATGGGCGATGGACAGATGGACAGATGGGCAGATGGACAGACGGATGACGGACAGACGGACAGACCGACGACGGACAGACTGACAGACGGATTGCTGGACAGATGGACAGACGGACAAACGGAAAGACGGACAGAAAACAGACGGACAGATGGACGGACGGACCACGGATAGATGGACAGATGGACAGATAAACAGACAGATAGCCGGACACATCTACAGACGGACATACGGACAGACAGAAAAACTGCCTGACGGACAGACAGACACGTGAGTGACAGCAATAGGGCTCCTATTAGACGCACAAAATTTTGTTACAGACGATGGACAGACAGACAGACGATATTGAAAGAATGAATGTCTTTGTCTTCATAGAAACACGAGTCTACGGGTCGCCCCGTGCTCGGGCAGAAGAGAACTCGAACTCGACATAGTTGGATAGAAAGAACTTTGTCTATTCAAATGTAAATGTATGAAATGGTCATGCTACGCCTGCAGTAGACAGCGATGCGGAGGAATTTTTTGACGCCAGATTTTAAGTATTATTTAGTTAGGAGTCAAGAGCTTCATTGTGAGAGGTGCTTGTTGTTGTGGTTGGGATATTAATGTTTAATTAATTTTTATTATTTTCTGAATGGTTAAGAATGGAATTCCAAACCATGATTTCATTATTTTTTGACAGAACCAACTATGTAACTTTCTACTCTACGACACGGTGGTTGGAAGTCCACACACTAGGACTTCCTACCACCATGTTGTTTTAATGCTGTGATGTCACCACCAACATTAACACACAAGGTAGCGGTAGTCCCGCGGACCCAATGCCACGTAATGTGTGTTCTGCGTTGCTTTGCATGGTACTGAAGGGGCCCGTAATGATGTTGACTTGGGCCGCTTCTTGTGTAGGCTACCTCACAGGTGTTATTTATTTAAATTAAAGCAGCAAGCACTAATTAAACTTATTTATATTACTAATTTAATTTACTGTACTGTACTGATGTGACGTAGGTGGTGGCGTGATTTTATGCCGTGGTCCCACCGTTCATAAGTGGCAGCGGATGGCGTAGCGGTTTTGGTCGCTACAGTACATTTTCCGGAAATATTATTTAAATAAAATTAGAATTGTTACATGGATTTGGACGAAGTTCAATGTATTGTTTACACATTTCTTTTCTCGTTATGATGAAAGACGGGTCTACTATGGTCTTAGTGTTAGTTATTTTAACTAAAATCGTGGTTTTAAAGAATTGTACATCTTTGAATTGGACTTGGTACACACTTGTCTCCGTCAAGCACCTATTGCTCCGAAAATTGCTGTAATCTGTAAAAAAATATGTTTAAAGTAAGAAGAAGAATTTAAATACGTATCGACTTCATTCCATTAATATGGCAATTCCACAGTTACGAGTATCTAACCACCGATATTTTGACGAGATTAAAACTGTTTCAATCCAACAACAAACGGTGAACAACCAATAAATGGTGCCAAAACCAAGCTGCGGGTAACGCATGCGTGCCATAGATAGTGCAGAAATAGTAGTTGAGAGGAGTGTAAGCCTACTAACTCATTTTAAGCTTGGTCATAATTTATGCAGAAAAAAATATTACGGTTACATTAAATATTTAAATTTAATGTAACCGTTTTAAAAACTCGGTGGTCAAGCTGTACTTTAACAGAAAAAAGTTATATAATATTATTTTGGTACGGAATGTGTTTTATAACTTTTTATTTTATTATAGTTGTCGGTGGATAAAGTCTATCAATGCAGTAGAACTTTTTATTTCTAAATTGGAACTTTACGAGATAGTGTATTTGATTTTGTAACGTAATTAACAAGTCCAAAATAATAAAGATGTGATATCGTCGTTTGTTTAAATATTTTCTTAAATGCGTTACAGAAATATTTCACTGATAGGAAGTTTCATTAGCACTGAGTGTCCTGGCTGCTCCAAAAGTCACAGCAAAAGTTAGTCCATACTTATATTATAAACAGGGACTTAAAAACACCTTCATAAAGGATACAGAATTATAAGTGTTACATATTGAATGGGTAACAGAATCAAAAATGTAACACTTTTATATGTGTTTTTAATGTGTTAACTCAAAACACTTACAAAAGTGTAACCGTATTATATCTGTAACAGATATAATAGTGTTAACAGTGTTAATAAGTGTAACAGGTAAAGGCGACGTTGCCAAATTTACTATTAGACAGTCGCAATCCAGTCGCCGCGCGCCGTCTGTTATATCCGTGCAAAACACGTACTCGAAGTATTTAAAATATTTGCTGCAATGGATTGATCCATTGCAGCAAATATCATCAATGCTTTCTTTAAAAAACCGTCCAAGTGCGAGTCGGATTCGCGCGCAAAGGGTTCCGAACAAATCACATATTTTTTAAATGGCTTATGGTAAAATCTTTTTAAGACTAACTTTTACACGAACTTAAAAATACTAATTAAAACTTAGATACATAGGTATTTATCTTTTAATCAGTATTTGTATTATAGCGTACAACGCTTATGCGTATTTTTTTTTTTTGTGTTAGGAAATCCTCCTATGACTTCTCCCGCTCTGGGTGGAGCGGGAGGGCGTGTCAGATTCTTACTGACTAAAACCCACCCCTGTTCCTTCCTTGCCTGAGTGAATTTATCCGCGACCCCTTGTCATGCAGGCATCGGCCATGATATGCCCGTCAGTGGTGGCTGACATAAGTACATCACGCATCAAGCTGATCGGACGGCGAGCTATCCATTACTCGCCGTTCGCAGACCCGCGTCTACGGTGGCCGGAGATCGTCCTGCGACCCCCGACGCCCAAGGCGTCTCCTGCGACGGCTGCGGCTGGGGGCGTGAGGCCATTCCGTTGAGTATCCTTCACCCGTTAAGCCTCCTCCTTCACAAGCATTACTGATTCGCAGAAGGAGGAGACTGCTTCCCATTCCCTCTCGCTCCGTACCATGGCCTGGACCAGGGCCGGACGCGAGAAGCCGCTGCCGCCTATCGCATCCACGAGGACACGGCGGTGCTCCGCCCAAGCGGACTAGACCTCCACCGTATGCTCCACCGTGTCCTCTGGACGCTTATGCGTACCTACTACTATAATACTTAGGCTTATCCTTAAGAGGCCGTACACGAAATTTTGGCCGATTTCACTGATTTACGTGATTTTACAGTTAAAATTATGCATTTCTATGAGTTTTAATGCACAACATGAAAGATAATTTGAATTATAATCTAATTAATGAGCTAGATTTGAAACTTGCGTTGCGTATTATAAGTCGAGATTTGGGTTGTTTTAATAGATTTTTTATTGCCAATTTTTTGTAATTTTTAAATTCTTTCTCGAGAAATGGATTGATGGTGAACTGGAGCACAGATAATATAATACTAGCGTAACTGAGTTTATTTTTTGCTGTTTAAATTTTATGAACGAGAGTTCTAAATAGCCAAAATCAAAAGCAATTCTTTGCCCATTTACTCTAAAATTTGACTAAGTTAAATATTTTTTTACTCATTTTTTTTTATAAAAGTTGTAAAAAGTGATTCATACATTATTTAAATTTGTACAATAAATTCAAATTTGTTCATACCTTTTATACGTCAAAACGATTCGTAATTATGTGATACTAGCTGCGCCCCGCGATTTTACCCGCCTAGACCGGAATAAAAGGTAGCCTATATGTTATTCCAGGCTATAAGCTATCTACATACCAAATTTCATCCAAATCGGTCCCGCCGATTGAGCGTGAAGAAGTAACAAACATACACACTCACAAACTTTCACGTATTAGTAGGATTCTAAACCCCTTACAGCAAAAATTCATAAAACCGTCGTCGGTTTGTGGTCGATTAATCGTAATTATAATAAAAATAAAAATAAATTAGCTCATACATTAGATCATAATTGAAATAATCTTTCATGTTGTGCATTAAAACCTTTACAAATACATTATTTTAACTGTAAAATTGCGTAAATCAGCGAAATCGGCAAAATTTCGTATACGGCCTCTTAAAACAGTGCACGCCTCACGCTTTCAAGAAATGTTAGAGTTACAACTATAACATTTTCAGTTTACGTGGTGTATTTGCGTTTATTTTCTTTAATAACTTTAAAACAATTTATTTTAAAATTATGAAAAAAAAAATATTTGAGACCCTCACAACCAGCCCTTTAATTTGATATGTCGCAGGTACAGTTTGAAAAACTTTATTTTTAAATTGTCCGATTTTCTCCCCAAAAGTTACCCCCATATTCCAAATTAATTTATTAACGTTACTTATCCGTGTTAGGCTCATAGAAATACACCTGTGTAGCAAATTTTAACTTAATCGGGCCAGTAGATTCGGAGGAAATTGGCTGTGACAGATGGACAGACAGACAGACGCTTGAGTATAAGCGCGCATGATAGGAAGTAGGAATCGCAACTGCAATAATATGATCGTCTAGTCAGCCTCAACGCCGCGCCGTCGCGCGCGTTGTTGCCATACCGTGCAATCTATACATATAATAAATCTGTAGAAAAGTCATTTTTGTACATTGAAGAAATTGAAACAAAAAATAGCCAGCGTGTGAAAAGATAAGTAACAGAACCCATTTCCATCATTTTTGAAATTTTTGTCTGTTTGTCTGTTTGTCTGTTTGTTTGTGCGCACATCACGTAAAATCTACGAATTCAATGCTGACAATGTTTATATACAAAAATTATACGCAACTTGAGGATTAACTTAGTTTTTGTTTCATCGAAATCGGTTCACTCTATCAAAAGATATGATTAATTTAGTGAGTTCAAGAAGTAAAATATTACGTTACGCAATTAAGTATAGTACTTGCAACGACATCTTAAGACTAAAAATAGAACTAATGTTGATAGTTGAAATCTAAATCCGATAGATGGCGTTGTGCAAATGACGTCATTTTCTGAATCGCGGTGTTAAGATTTTCCGCGCGAGGATGACGTCCACCGTGTTTACTAGGCAAATTGGGTTTCGTTAGGTGTCTTAAAAGTTCTTGCGTGTGTCGTAAAAGTTCTTTGGTTGCTTGGTTTATCGATTTTCTAAATTGGTCGAAAAAAAAGTATTTGCTTATCTTATTGGTTTCGTTTGGTCAACTTTGGTCATTGGTTTGAAGTACGAAGTAAAGATTGTATTTGATTTACTTCGTAGTTTGAATCCAATAGTGCCAATCGTTATACAGTAAGTTAGTGTTGCCAATTCGTTGAGTCACGACCACGAACAGACGATACGTTGTCACACTAGACTGTTCGACGCACCGTTCTTTTAAGTTTGTAGGCTATTCAGTCATAAGTGTTGTTAGTTTTGTTTATTGCTTTAATTTTCCTTGAAAATGCCTCAAAGAAAAAAAACTAACCTTTCGCTGCGTAGCCGAAATGCGAAAAGGATGAGACTTTGTAGGTCTCAGGAATCGGAAGAAGATCGTGAAGCACGGTTATCTGCTAACCGAGAGCACATCGCTCTTTCACGTGAATCGGAAACGTTCACCGAAAGGGAGTCACGTTTAAGTTCACAAAGAACACGGACCGCGACTTTGCGGTCTCAAGAGAGTATCCAGGAACGCGAAGACCGGCTGTCTGCTGATCGGGAGCGCCACTCTCTCTCACGTGAGTCAGAGACATTCACAGAAAGGGAGTCGCGCTTAAGTTCGCAAAGAACTCGGACCGCGACTTTGCGTTCTCAAGAGAATATCCAGGAACGCGAAGTTCGGCTGTCTGCTGATCGGGAGCGCCAGTCTCTCTCACGCGAGTCAGAGACTTTCACAGAAAGGGAGTCGCGCTTAAGTTCGCAAAGAACTCGGACCGCGACTTTGCGTTCTCAAGAGAATATCCAGGAACGCGAAGTTCGGCTGTCTGCTGATCGGGAGCGCCAGTCTCTCTCACGCGAGTCAGAGACTTTCACAGAAAGGGAGTCGCGCTTAAGTTCGCAAAGAACTCGGACCGCGACTTTGCGTTCTCAAGAGAGTATCGAGGAACGCCAAGCACGTCTGTCATCTGACCGAGAGCGACACGCTCTCTCGCGCGAGTCTGAATCTCTCTCCCAAAGAGAAGAACGATTACAAATAGCTAGACATAACTATGTAGGTGTACAAAGAAACAATGAAAGTTATCTTGCATCTGAAAGGGAAAGAATAGATGAACTAAGACGAGCAGAAACAGCAGAACAACGTCAATCTCGCCTAGAAATAGAACGAGCTCGATACCATATGAATAGAGAAACAAATAGCGGAGCTGATGAGTCCATGGAAAATGACGATGCAAATATTTTATTACCTTGGGACAATAGGGAAAAATCAGGGTTCACATATTCGTCTAGAATTAATTATGCTGGCTTTACTTTCGTGGGTGACATGAGAGAAATTTGTAATTTTTGTCATGCTTTGAAATGGAGGAAAGAGACAGATGGAATGTGCTGCTCAAATGGAAAAATTGTTCTTCCAAATTTCCAAGATCCACCACACTTACTTAAAAGTCTCCTGAATGGCGATCATCCCCAGTCGAACCGTTTTTTGGATAATATTCGTTTATATAACAGTGCTTTCCAAATGACTTCCTTTGGGGCAAAACAAATAACGGAAGGACCGTTCATGCCAACCTTCAAAGTACAAGGTCAAGTTTATCACCTTATTGGATCTTTGCTGCCAGAAAATGAACCCAAATTTCTCCAAATTTATTTTGTATCCGATTACACGCAACAGCTCAATGTTAGAAATCACAATTTTCCCCAGCTCAATGCTGAGCTTTTGGGTCAACTTCAAGAATTGCTGCATCACGTTAACCAGTACGTTCGTGAATTCAAAGCTGCATTGGAGTCAATTCCACAAGGCAGCAATGATTTCAAAATTGTTATAAGTGCCGATAGACGTCCTGTGGGTGAACACCGTGGAAGACACAATGCACCCGTCGCAGATGAAGTTGCAGTTGTTTTAGTCGACCAGGAGTGTGAGAGACGTGATATCGTGTTGCGTACACGCGACGATCGCCTTCAACGCATTTTGGAAACCCACCGAGCTTACGACGCCCTGCAATATCCACTAATTTATTGTCATGGTGAAGATGGGTACAATTTTGGGCTGTACCAAGTGAACCCTACTACGAGAGTCACTAATTATCAAAAAAAATATCTGCTCAACAATACTATTCCTACCTTTTACAAATAAGGCAAAACAGTTTCGTATATTTGCAACGATTTCGTGGTTTGTTCAGCCAATTTATTGTGGACATGTACGCAAAAATAGAAACTGAACGTTTAGTGTATATTCGCACTAACCAGCGACGGTTACGCGCTGAAGAATACGTGCACTTGCGGGACGCCATGCAATCAGATAATAACGTCGAAAACTTGGGTCGATTGGTTATTTTGCCATCCAGTTTCACAGGCGGTCCGCGGTATATGCACGAACGAACGCAAGATGCTTTTTGTTACGTCCGTAAATACGGCCGGCCGGACCTTTTTATAACATTTACAACAAATCCAAAGTGGACGGAGATTTGCCAGGCACTTCTCACAGGACAGGCGTCATACGACAGACATGACATTATTGCTAGGATTTTTCATTTAAAACTCAAAGTCTTGATTAATCTACTTACAAAGGAGAAAGTTTTCGGTTCAACTCTTTGTTTTATGTATAGCGTCGAGTGGCAAAAGCGTGGTTTACCCCACGCGCACATTCTTCTGTGGCTGGAAGAAAAAATTCGTCCCGATGCTATAGACAGTGTCATAAGTGCAGAATTTCCGGACTATAATGCAGATCCGATTTTGCATGACATAGTAAAAACACATATGGTTCACGGGCCATGTGGCCTCTTAAACAGGGAATCACCGTGCATGAAAGATGGTCAATGCTCAAAAAAATACCCCAGAGCACTGAAAGAACTAACTATGGCTGGGGAAAATGGGTATCCGCAATACCGGCGAAGATCACCGTCACAAGGTGGTTTCACAGCTACTGTCAGATTCCGTGGACAAGAAATAATTCTAAATAATAGTTGGGTGGTACCGTATTCTCCAGTTTTGTCAAACGCTTTTCAAGCACACATTAATGTTGAAATTTGTAATAGCGTCGAATCTATAAAATATATATGTAAATATGTTAATAAAGGTAGTGATCAAGCCATGATAGCACTAAGAAATAACAACCAATTTGATGAAGTGACAAGGTATCAATCTGGCCGATACATAAGCTCTTCGGAGGCAGTTTGGCGCATTTTGAGTTTCCCTATTCATGAAAGGTATCCGCCAGTCATCCATCTTGACGTGCACCTGGAAGGCGGGCAGCGAGTTTACTTTCAGCCAGAAAATGTGGCAGAAAGAATGAACAACCCAAGACAAACCACCTTGCTCGCATTCTTTCGCCTTTGCGAAAGAGACAATTTCGCTAAGTCTCTGTTGTACAATGAAGTGCCACATTATTATACTTATAACAAGCAGCAAGGTGTTTTTAATCGCAGGAGACGTGGAACTGCTGTAGAAGGCGAGTCCGGCATTTTTAAAGAACACGTGATTGGAAGAGTATACACGGTGCACCCAAATAATGCAGAGTGTTATTATTTACGCCTTCTTCTTCACACAGTGCGAGGACCTACTTCTTTTGCTGAGCTCCGCAAAGTGGACGATATAGAATATCCCACATTTCAAGCTGCTTGCCGCGCACGGCATTTATTAGATGGCGATCAGCATTGGGATGATGCTTTAGCCGAAGCATGCGTCAGTGATAGTCCACATCGTTTGCGCCATTTATTTGCCATTTTGTTGACATTTTGTGGCCTATCGGACGCTGGGCAGTTGTGGCAAAAATATAAAGACGCGTTTGCCGAAGATTTTTTGAGACAGCAAAATATAAATAGTGAAACTTCTGACCAAGTACGTGAAAGCTGCCATAATAGGGCTTTGCTGGCTATACAAGATATAGTTACAAGTATAGGAGGGAACCCCCTCAGTCAATACGGCTTGCCGACACCGACAGTTGGTGGGGAACGAATTAATAGGGAGTATACATCTGAAATAAATTACAACCCCGAAGAGTTAGCAGAAATATTGCGAAATGGCTGTTCAAATTTGACGTCAGAACAACGTCAAATCTTTGATAGAGTATGCTGTAGTGTAGAACATTCATTAGGAGAAATGCTGTTTTTAGATGCACCTGGTGGAACAGGTAAAACTTTCCTCACTAAAGTTATCTTGGCTCAAATAAGGAGCCAAAACAAAATTGCCCTTGCCGTCGCTTCCTCAGGAATAGCTGCCACTTTATTACCAGGAGAAAAAACTGCACATACAACATTTAAAATACCAATCGACTTGGACCGCACAGAAAACCCTGTTTGCAACGTGTCTCGCAATAGTGATAAAGCAAGGGTTTTACGCGATTGCGCCCTTATCGTTTGGGACGAGTGTACGATGGCAAATCGTAAAGCTGTGGAAGCTGTAGATAGAACGTTGCGAGATATAAGACAAAATGACCGACCGATGGGAGGCTTAACGGTGCTATTCTGTGGAGACTTCAGGCAGACACTCCCTATAATACCCAGAGGAACGAGGGCCGATGAAATAGGTGCCTGTTTAAAGAGCTCTATTTTATGGCGTAGTGTCATATTAACTAATTTGAGCTTTAATATGCGAGCATATTTGGGAGGTGACGCAAACGCGCAGGTTTTCTCAAATTTACTACTTCAAATTGGTAACGGCACATACCCGACTCAAGAAGGAGGTAAAGTAACTTTAGTCGAAAGCCTGTGTTCTTCTGTTGCCTCACAGCAGGAACTCATTTCCTCTGTATACGGAGATCCATCAGAGATCTCGAACCATGACGCTGCTTGGCTATGCCAACGAGCTATTTTGGCACCTCGCAACGACCAAGCAGCAGCAATAAATTCTCAAATATTGGTACATGTTTCTGGAGAAAGTAGGGAATATTTATCTATTAACACGGTTTTAGAAGAAGGAGATGCCACCCACTATCCAGTAGAGTTTTTAGACTCTCTAAATACACCAGGTCTTCCAGCACACAAAATTTATTTAAAAGTCGGAGTACCAATCATTCTACTCAGAAATTTAAGCCCACCAAAACTATGCAATGGAACTCGGTTGAGAGTAACAAATCTCCAACGAAATGTCATCGAAGCCGAAATCTTAACAGGTTGCGGCTCCGGTGATGTTGTTTTCATTCCCAGGATACCCATTATCCCCAATAATTTTCCGTTTACTTTCAAACGTGTGCAATTTCCTGTAAGCCTCTGTTACGCTATGACTATTAATAAAGCCCAAGGCCAGACGTTATCCGTTGCGGGTGTAGACCTTACTTTTGATTGTTTTTCACACGGCCAACTCTATGTTTCTCTATCACGTGTTAGCAACCCAAACAACCTTTTTGTATATGCTCCGGGTAATTCCACCGCTAACATAGTATATAGAGAAGCATTAACGTAATCAACTATACCAAAGTCAGGACTCTTATCTAAATCATCAAAAAGGTGATATACTCTTATCTAAACGACGTTGTTTTGTTCTCGACAACCACGCGAACGAAGTCGCGGGCACAGCTAGTTATATCTAAAACCATGCTAAAGCTACTTATTTCTGTTACACATATTAACACTTATTAACAGATATAAAAGGTTACACTTTGATTCGGTAACATTATTGTTTCTGTTACATTTATAAAGGTTTCTTTTTAAAACAGTTTGAAAAAAACAGTGTTAAAAACACTTATAGCGGTTACAGTTTGAGTCCCTGAATTATAAATGCGAAAGTAACTCTGTTTGTTACGTATTCACGAGAAAGCTGCTGAATCATAGAAATATTTATAGCCTTGGATCGGGAGAAAGACATAGGATAAGTTTTATCAACATACTCGTATTTACAACGCGAGCGAAGTCGCGGGCACAAGCTATTCATTTGACGACATGTTTGAGCAGTTGGCTCTGACTGAGCGATCGGCTGCTGCGCTGCGAGTCGCGGGTTTGATTCTCGCACCGGACAAATATTTGTATGACCTACAGATAGTTGTTCCGGGTCGGGGTGTTAGTATATGTGTGATTCTTTATTTGTAAACACATCCACGACATAGGAAAAATACCTAGAGTGGAGCAGTATTTTTTCTTTTTTTAAGCTAAAATGTGTTTCATACCGAATCCTGACATAAAAGGGGAAGGCAAGTAGTACTCGTATTTTAACAACACGAATACCTACCTCTAAAGATATCATCTTCATCATTTCAGCCGAAAAACGTCCACCCTCCCCCAAGTGTCTCCAGAACAACCAGTCCTGTAAGTCTCGCATCCATCGGATTCCGGCGACCCTCGGCAGGTCATCGCTCCACATTGTGCGAATTTTACAAAAGAATTAGGACAAAAACTGCGACGCATGCTATTCCACAATTCTACGATTTTATCGAGTAGATATTTGTTGTGTCACATTCACGCGAGCTAAACTCGTTCTACGTAGCTTATCCAGGTGAAAAATGTCAATTCGCCGAAATAGAACAATATTCGTGCCGTGTCGACGATGACCTAAAAAGCCTACGAATTGGAACTATGTGTGGCAAATATAAACACGGCAAATGGGCAAACAGAATAAAGTGTTAGAGCATTTTATGGCTGGGAAATATAATTTGCATTGTTCAATTAAAATTGCAGTCTATACAAGCTAATAGAAAATAAATAATATTTATCAAAAAAATAAAATTGGCACAAAAAGGGGAGGCGTAAAACTCATTGGGCACCGAAAAATTCGTCCACTTCGCTGTCAGTGGGAAAAGTCACTTATCTATTAGGTCTTTACGATTGTTGTTCATATTAAGGATGCCCTTTTGATTTGCCTTGTATATTTAATTCTTAATTATAATACAATAATGAACTTTTAACTATTTTTTTAAGTGTAGTCAAACATTAGTCAACAATATACCTATATTATTATAATAACACCAGATTTAATACTGCACACTTAAATGACACATACATCATTGAGTGCAGCGGTTAACTTATTAATTTAGTCAAAAGCTCAGTAAAAACAAAACATTAATATTACGACAATAAAAAATGAAATCAAAACAAATCCCACAAAATAATTAAGGCTACTTTATATAAAATTAACAAAACCACCGGAAAATTGCCAAAATTCAGTGCAACCAGTACATATTTACAATTATAATTTAGTATAATTTCCCAAACAAAAACAATCGTATCAGTGAACCGGTGGCGGTGGTGGCGAGGGGTCGTTTGCTGAAATATCAGCTTTTAATTAATTTCATTGTGACCGGTATCGCGGGTATCAGGGCCGGCACTGACAGTATCGGCTCACCCTGACCCCGATAATATTCCGTTAATAGTCTGTGACATAGCCACCTCAATATGCATACCTATCGATAAGGCGCTCCACTCACGGAGCGACTTAGTTAACCTAACTACCAACTTTAAAAAAAAAATGCCAGTTGCAGCAACCAAAAGGCCCAATTAAGGGTTCCCACGATTTACGTTGGGAAGGTAGTGAACTCGTTCGATGAGTTGCGGTTGCTGGCTTCGGAAACCAGCAACTTGACATAAGTTTTCACATTTATCAGTTGCTGATTGCGGCAGTTAGCAAATTGATTTTATTGTCGAGTGCAACTGCCTATAAATATAGTCGATCACCGAGACTCGGTAACTAAGGTTACCGAGATGCTATGATTGCACAGTTTCTTCAAATTTTCGACCATCATAAACAGGTTGGCAGTTTTCGAAACTCAGTGACCAAAGAGTACCGAGACGTCTCCTAGAGACGGCATGGTCAAATGTTACCATACCAACCAAGCATGTCAGTGAGTATTTCCTAGAAATTGTCGGCCCGGCGCCCGTGATGATTCTGACTATGTCAAGTGCTCAGCGTACTTTGCGTGGGCACGAATATTATTACATTGGCGATTCCGTGCCATGGGGAAACTACTAACTTGAAACTACTAATCTTATACTTACATTAAAGTTTGATTTCTAAAATATTTATGTTCTCTTTATGTATGTTGAAGAGCCTGCTAACTTATGTACTTACAAGTAAGTACATAAGCTACACAACAACGTTAGAAGTTGATTTTATCTAAAAGTGAATTCGAAGAACTTTACTCTCGCAGCGCTTTCTAAAGTAGAAGAAAGCGCTGCGAGATGTTTTTATTCAAGGTTATTACAAGACTTCCAGTTCTGAGGATCTGAGTATCTTAATGTTTTTCTTAAACTTGTTATTGTTTCAGCGAGATTTGAACAATATATCTTTAAAGTACTATCTAAACACTGGTATGATTGTTTTCACCAAGGCGTGTTGGTCTTGGATGTATTTCTAGGTGCACGTATTTTATTTTCTGTTTGCGTACATTGTTGTTGAGTAAGACCGTAACGAGAGTCGTAATAATTTCTCTAGTCAAATCCATTTAGACGCACGACAGACACTTTATAAGTTGCTGCCAATTTGTATAAACAAATGGCATATGAATTCATTACACATCTACAGATTCCCAAAGAGTTCCTATTTCGAAATTTAAATATTTTTTTATCAGCTGCTTCTCTTACTGGCTTATTCTACGAATTTTCAGTGCGACCCACATATGTTAGGGAGTGTCCAGATATGACGAATGCATCGCTCGCGAGCTGCTCGCGATCTGCTCGCGTGCAGTTACAGCAATTATTTGGTGCTACTCTTTAGCGCAACTCACGCAAGACTTGCACAGTGCGCGCGAGAGGCTCGCGAGAAGCGCGTGTTAGAATTTTTATATGTGTAAGTATAGATATGTAACCAGATGTATGTAAATATTTAATATTCGTTACTTATCTATCTATCCATTTATCTATCTATCTATCTATTTACCTATTTATTGATCTTTTATTTACCTATTTATTTATCTTTTATTTACTTATTTATTAATCTTTTATTTACTTATTTATTGATCTTGTATTTACTTATTTATTGATCTTTTATTTACTTATTTATTGATCTTTTATTTACCTATTTATTTATCTTTTATTTTCTTATTTATTTATCTTTTATTTACTTATTTATTTGCTTATTAACTTATTGCGAATGTGGTGTTTTAAGGATGGGATTTATTAAGAAAAAGCACAAAGACAAGACTATGTATTTATTTCCAATAGGCTTGTAATCAATCGAAATCTAATTGCCTGTTCGCAAAACTAGGTCTTCGTGGAGAAGAACGGCAAGAAACTCCACGGTAGCTCTCTTTTATTATTGTATCGACACATTATAAATAATCGTTTATCATAATAAATCTAATTATAGGATCTATCACATAAGCCATATTTACAACGATAAATATCTTGTGGTATATAACAACCACTATCGTAGTAGTGTATATAACACAACGTTACGTTAATAAACAAGTTATTATGACCTGTGTTTTAAATACACCAATCATCATAATAACATTACATTACATGGCTCATAAATATGATATAAATATACCTCATCATCAACAATAAATCAACAATAGTCAGAATAATATCATACCTTAGATGTTAACGCCTTGAAAGCCGAACAGCAACTGCCCGCTCCACTTTTTTTTTTTTTTTTGAGTGGCGTCTTGCAGGTCAGCCTATGAGGCTGTCGTCTGCTTAACCGGACTTGCCTGTGAAGGCTCTAATTTATTAAAGCCTCCAGCCAGGACTTATTATTTACTTACATACTAAGTGACTACGCTAAGGGCACTCCCGGCGGAGTACGGGCCTCGGCTTAGGGCGTCACTGGGGGAGAGGCAGCAAGGGAAGGCTGGATCAAGTTTCCATTAATTGGGGGATCAGCTGGCTCAGCGGCGCGTGCTGGCATGAGACAGGGAGGGCATTGACTGGGTCTTCGCGACGGGCCTCGACGGCGAGGGCGGAATGACGGCGGTCTGCGTTTGTGTATGTGCTGGTTTCCCTACGGCTCTCTTGGAGCAGAGTAGTGGGGTCGTCAGGTATGAGGAGCTACCCGCTCCACTGAGGCCCCGCTCTTTTATACCCGTTAACAAACAAGTATGATTCACAAGTGACTGTTGAGTCATATCAGTCTTTGACTTCTAGGAAAATAAGTTTGTTACAAAAATCATTTATTAAATTCATTTATTATTAATCTTAACGATTCAGTATAAACAGATAATAATTACATAATACATTATATATATATATATATATTACGCGCGAGCGCGCACGTAAGTGCATGAACTAGAAACTCACGCGAGCGCCGCCCGAGCGGCGCATTCGCCAAATCTGGACACACCCTAAGGTTAGGTTCAACATTAAATGTTGGTTAGTACTTTTAATTCTTAGTACGAGTCACTTAGATTAGAACAAATTAATAGATACTCAACACGCACAGTTATCCACATAGCGATTTTTCAGATTAGGTATGTTGACGACAATTCGACGTGGCACTCGCTTGACGTGACACCTCGTCACGTCAAGCGAGTGCCACGTCGAATTGAAAACAGCGTAGCTACAACGTGAAAGTAAAAATTGTGAGAAATTTTCAAAAAAATCGACTGGATAGAACAGCTAAAAAGTTCCAAACATGTTACTTTTCAAGCTAACTGATGCAAATGGTGGCTTTTGTTTTTAGTTCATTCACAAATTCAATGCTGATTTTTATTTCCTACATTTTCGTGAGTTATATTTTTAAACTGCCTCCTCATACCCTTTATTTTGATATCCCACATGACCATGTCACAAAAAAGCGCCCTCATTTAACCTAATTGCGGCCGCCATTTTGTGTTGTTCAAAATTCATATTGCTTAAGTCACTTCGGCTATCAAGAGCAATGTAATGATACTTCATTAGTTAAAATCCATTCAGCCGTTCAGGCTACAGAGCGTGCCAAAGAAATAGACATACAGACATTATCATTACGTACATACATATACGTCCTACGTGTTCCGTATGGTGTCGGACCTAAAATAATAGCACCATGGGTGTCGTAAGAGGCGACTAAGGGACTCACCGGAGAATGGGCAGCAGCAATATCCGTGCATTATAAGGCTACACTGCGATCGCCAACCCACCTACCAACCGTGGCGATTACGGCAAACCCCCCCAATGAAACGTACACCAAAAAGATGGCCCCTAGTGCCCGGCAGCCTGCCTACCCTTGACTCCGGTAGCGGTCAAGGCCGCGGCGAGGCAAGGGGTGCGAAAAATCGCCGGAGTGAATCCGGCTACCCCAACAAACACCGACGACTGGACCTGGCAACATTTAACTCAAGAACACTTCCGACTGACGAGAAGATCACCGAACTTGAGGAAGAATTGAGCAGGTTGCGATGGAGTATTGTAGGATTATCTGAAATCCGAAGAGAGGGGGAGGACTCGATGATCCTTGAATCCGGTAACTTGCTCTATTTCCAGGAGGGCGACCAGCAGTCCCAGGGTGGTGTCGGGTTTATCGTCCACAGGTCCCTCGTGAACAATGTGGTGAAGATCGAGAGTGTGTCAACCAGGGTGGCGTACCTTATACTCAGAATATCGTCAAGATATTCGTTGAAGGTTGTACAGGTTTACGTACCGACTTCGACACACCCCAAAAACGAAGTTGAGGCCATGTATGAGGATATATCTAGAGCCATGCATGGTTACAAAACTCACTTCACCGTGGTCATGGGGGACTTGCCCAACGCGAAAATGGGCAAACGAGACGGTAAAGAGCTGTGAGTGGGGCAATTTGGATTTGGACGTCGAAACTACCGGAGACACATACTGGCCAGTTTTATGGAGAGGGCGCCTCTATATGATGAACTCCTTCTTCAGAAAGCGTGAATACAGGAAGTGGACCTGGCAGAGCCCCGACGGTGTAACTATAAATGAGATTGACTTCATCATGTCGACGAAGAAGCAGATATTCAATGATGTCTCTGTGATCAACGCGGTGAAAACTGGAAGTGATCACCGCATGGTAAGAGGCACATTGAATCTAAATATCAAGCTGGAAAGATCTCGATTGATGAAGTCTACGCTCCGTCCAACACAGATCCAGATCCAAAACCTCGAAAGCTTTCAGCTCGAACTTCAAAATCGTTTCGAGTGCCTAGTGAGCTCCGTGGACAAATACAATGATGGGTGCGTAGAAACTGTCCATACGGTCGGGTCTAAGTTCTTCAAGATTCGTCGTACCGATAAGAACAGGAAGCTCTCTGATCCTACTCTCAAACTCATGAAGGAGAGGCGGGAGATGATTCTGCAGTCTATAGACGATGCGTGTAAATACCGGCAGCTCACTAGACGGATCTCCAAGTCCTTAAAAAGCGACCTCCACCGCTTTAATACCAAAAAGATTAAAGACGCGATAGAGCGGAATAAGGGCTCCAAGGTTTTTGCAAGAGATCTGTCTATTGGGCAAAGCCAGCTCATGAAACTGAAAACCGACGATGGCAGAACCATATCCGCTAAATCGGAGCTTCTGAGAGAGATCGAGACGTTCTACGGACAGTTTACACGTCAACGACTAAACCCGCTGCGAATCTAGCTAACGACCCAAGACCTAGATTGACCCGACACTATACCGAAGACATCCCGGACGTCAGCCTGTATGAGATTAGGATGGCTCTGAACCAGCTTAAGAACAACAAGGCGTCGGGGGATGACGGAATCACGGCCGAACTTCTGAAGGCGGGTGGAAAACCGGTCCTTAAGGCCCTTCAGAAACTGTTCGATTCCGTCATACTCGAGGGGAAAACGCCACAGGCTTGGGGCAGAGGTGTGGTGGTAGTTTTCTTTAAGAAGGGCGACAATGCCCTGCTTAAGAATTACAGGCCCATCTCACTTCTGAGCCATGTCTACAAGCTATTCTTCAGAGTCATCACGAACCGTTTCGCGCGCAGGTTTGACGACGTCCAGCCTCCCGAGCAAGCCGGATTCCGAAAAGGCTTCAGCACCGTAGACCACATACGTACGCTGCGGCAGGTTATACAGAAGACCGAAGAGTATAATCTACCCCTCTGCTTAGCGTTTGTGGACTACGAGAAAGCCTTCAATTCGATTGAGACTCGGGCTGTGCTGCAGTTTCTACAAAGGTGCCAGATTGACTATCGGTACATCGAGGTGTTGAAGTGTTTGTACGAAAACGCCACCATGTCAGTCCGACTTCAGGACCGGAACTTGAAACCTATCCTCCTACAGCGGGGTGTGAGGCAGGGAGACGTCATTTCTCCAAAACTGTTCACGGCCGCAATGGAGGATGTCTTCAAGGTTCTGGACTGGAGAGGGCTAAGCATTAATATCAATGGCGAGTACATCACCCATCTTCGATTTGCCGCGATATAGTCATCATGGCTGAGACTATGGAGGACCTGAGTACAATGCTCGATGACCTCAGTAGAGCTTCCGAAAGATTGGGTCTTAAAATGAACATGGACAAAACCAAGGTCATGATAAATACCCATGTAGCACCCACTCCTATCAAGATCGGAGACTCTACACTCGAAGTTGTAGACGAGTACGTGTACCTGGGACAAACGGTCCAGTTAGGTAGGGCTAACTTCGAGAAAGAGGTCAACCGTCGAATCCGACTCGGCTGGGCGGCGTTCGGGAAGTTGCGTGGTATCTTCTCGTCTAACATACCACAGTGTCTCAAGACGGAAGTCTATGATCAGTGCGTGTTGCCAGTGATGACTTATGGAACCGAAACGTGGTCGCTCACAATGGGCCCGCCTCATCAGAAGGCTTGCAGTCACCCAAAGGGCAATGGAGAGGGCAATGCTCGGAGATTCCTTGCGTGATAGAATCAGAAATGATGATATCCGCAAGAGAAATAAGGTTACTGACATAGCCCGAAGAATCGCCAAACTGAAGTGGCAGTGGGCAGGGCACATTGCTCGCAGAACAGATGGTAGATGGGGCCGAAAAGTTCTGGAATGGCGACCGCGTACTGGAAGACGTAGCGTTGGAAGGCCTCCCACAGGGTGGACCGATGACCTGGTGAGGGTCGCGGGAAGCCGATGGATGCGAGACGCACATAACCGATCATTGTGGCGACACTTGGGGGAGGCCTATGTCCAACAGTGGACGTCTTTCGGCTGAAATGATAATGATGACATACATGTACATGTACTTATACGGAATACACATATACATAGGTACCTACTCTCGCAAAATCATTCCCACCCTCTGGGGCAGTCGAGTAAACATACACCACTTCCTGACCTTTTTACCAAAAATTATTACATAAGTAAATTCTACCAACATGTGCTCATTTATATGGATTCTCCATAACCCGATTAAGCAAGTATTATCTAGAGGATTAACTTAGATAGGATTTAATTAAAGAGGATTTGTTTTAAAGCCTTCCTGCCTAAATCGTTTATCAGAAGCTACTCTCGATGGTTAATTATTACGGTTGACTGTGTTACTGAAAATATTGTAGATTGTGTCAGAAGCGATTTTGAGGGTTCGCCACAGGATGACACACGTATCACGATCATGGAGTGACTTAGGTTGTCCCGTCAGGTCCCGGCATAGTAAGCACAATTAAAAACCTATTGCCGCGTCTCCGATTGGAGACGGATGATAAGAAAAAAAAAATCTTTTTCATTGTTCTGTCAGATGATAAGATTTTTCTATCACCATTCAATTTTATTCAGGAATTTGATATTAATCGAAGACACGATTTTGCAAAATATATTTCACATAAAATGGAACAGACTTCCAAAAAAAGTGCAAAATAACTTTAATTTCGACAGTCGGTGTTTCTGGTTTTGTGACTTCGTTTTTTGACACCGACTTCCGAAATTAAAGTTATTTTGCACTTTTTTTGGCAGTCGGTTCTAATTTTTGTAATTTTTTATTTTTTATTTTTCACTTTTTAGTTGTGGTTCCCCATTAAATTCATACAATCGCAACAATCGCGGTTGATTTGCTGTAATTTTTTGAAGAGTTCCGTCGTCGGCGTTGGTCTCCGAAACTCAACATCAGATCTATATGAAATTTAAGTGGGACCATTTCGGTATAAAGCAAAATAAGGATTTTGCAAAGCCGTCTATATATGGCGAAGTTATGCCCGAACATACATAAAAAAAATATATACAAAAATCCGAATTAATAACCTCCTCCTTTTTGAAGTCGATTAAAAATAATGCAGACTATGTCGATTATTATAAACCTATTACGAGTATTTCTAAAACACAAAAATACATTTCAGCACAAAATGTCATCAATTAATGATTATTTCAACCACACAGACCTAATCGATTGCGTGGACACTAAAAAAGATGTAGGTACTCTTTCTGACCCAACCACACCGACGCACGATGGTTTCTGAGAAGACGCAACCTATTTATGATTTATAATAAAATTTAGGCTAGATAGCACTAAAAATTTATAAATCAAAGCAAAAACGACACTTTTTATGTGTGTAGATGACTATTGTCATCCGCGCGACCACTGCAGGGTTAAATGGGACAATTAAGAGAAAATACAGAAACCATTTGAAAAATCTTCAGCAAACATAATTTCTTTTAAAGGTTTCAAACCCTAACAGTTCTCATTTTATTCCTAAACATCAAAATATAAAAAAGCCACTCAAAAATATGAAAACACTTTCTCATCAAAACTTCTCTTTAGAAGCGAGTGGCAGTCATAACGATTATGTCTTGCGGCCGTTAAAAATTAAAACCACAAACACTTACTTTTCCGCTTTTGTGTTTCGTTTCTACATTATAAGGGAAAAACGTATTTCTTTTAAGGCGGGGTTACCCGAATTAACGTCGTTTTGTATTGTGTTTTATTCGTAGACTAGCGACCCGCCCCAGCTTCGCTCGGGTACAAACTATACATATAAACCTTCCTCTTCAATCACTCTATCTATTAAAAAAAACCGCATCAAAATCCGTTGCGTAGTTTTAAAGATTTAAGCATACATAGGGATTTAGGGACAGATAAAGCGACTTTGTTTTATACTATGTAGTGATAACACGGATTTAAATTTTGACAAAAATATATTACATATTTCACACTTCGACCTAGATATTTCGGCCGTGCGATACACGATTACTTACACTTTACTGCATCCAATTAAATCGCAAAGACAAGTCTAAATTATAATCTAATTCTTATTTCATTTGAGTTATATTAGGCTTTGAAAAATAAAAATAATTCCATAGTAAAGGTCGTAAAAAATGGAATATAAAACGGCCGACATAATGCGAAATATCAAAATATCTATACCACTAATTCCAAAATCACATATTGGAGGTCGGACGTGTGCCAATTTTTTCAAACCCGCCATCCCCGCTATGGTCTGTTACCGGCTGAGCCAAAAATCTATAAATAAAAAGAACTAAAAAGCAAAAAATAAATGAACCTTTTAAAGTCTTGAGTAATGAGCATATTTACCTACATAAAATATCAAATTTTATATAAACTAATTTTGAGTCGGCGCCAAACAACAATCTGATTATTAAATATCTAAATTTTATAAGTACTTACAAATGAAGAAGGCTGTAAGTAGGTAATTAATCATTTTAATAATTGGCGCCGACTCAAAATTAGTTTATATAAAATTTGATATTTTATGTAGGTAAATATGCTCATTACTCAAGACTTAAAAGGTTTATTTATTTTTTGCTTTTTAGTTCTTTTTCGTCGGTTAATTTTTTTGTTAAAAAGTTTTTTATTTTATGATTTTTTGTGGCTCGCATCATCTTTTAACACTCTGAGGCTAATTTCTAATCCTCCATAATTCCTCTTGCCACTGAGCTGATGATGTTACCATTCTTCCATGAAGTTTCCAGGATATTGACCAGTTGAGGTTACCTCCAATATTGTAAAGACGTCTTTTCTTCAAAGCATATTATGTGGTATTTGTCACTAAAACCAGTTTTATATCTAACTTATATTGTGTAGGAATGGCATGGTTTCCATCATCAGCTCAGTTTCAGGATGTGATGATTCCTAAATGCACCTGATTAAGTTATGAAAAGTAAACAGAAACAATATTCGTGCCCAATTTTTGAGGTTCTCTCTCATTTTTTTCAGGATCCCATAATCAGATCCTGATGTCCTTGACAAGGGACCACCCTTGAGGTATACCCTATCTACGAAAAGTAGAATAATCAAAATCGGTTCATAAATAACGGAGTGAGGGCCGAACATACATATAGAAACGCTAAACGTATCCACAATTTTCGAGGTTTTCTGTCAATTTTATCAGGATTTCACTGTCACATCCTGACTTCCTTGACATGGGACCACCCTTGAGATATACCCTATCTAACAAAAAAAGAATAATCGACATCGGTTCATAAATAACGGAGTGAGGGCCGAACATACATACAGAAACGCTAAACGTGCCCACAATTTTCGAGGTTTTCTCTCAATTTTATCAAGTTTCCACTGTCAGAGCCTGACTTCCTTGACATGGAACCACCCTTGAAGTATACCCTATCTAACAAAAAAAGAATAATCAAAATCGGTTCATAAATGACGGAGTGAGGGCTGAACATACACAAAAAAAAAAATATATATATACGGTCGAATTGAGAACCTCCTCCTTTTTTCGTCGGTTAAAAATGAATCACCGCAATATATGTACGCGCATAACTTCCGAACGACTGCACCAAATTGGGTAATTCTTTTTTTGTTGTGTTTGTGTTTGTCAAGACAAAGCTTTTATGAAAGATAATTTTGAGAATTGAAATAAACAAAAGTAGTAGTAGTAGAAGTAGTTTATAAAAATAATAATAAGTACCTGTATATAGTTTAGTCTCATTAAAATCTGAGAGTTTATTTATTACTTTATTATTATAATATTTTATTTTGTAAAACAAAGCGGGCAAAACTAGAATAAATAAAAAACTGTCATCGCTGGCTCTACGAAGGCTGAATAAACAAAAAAACTGGCTAAGTACGAGTCGGACTTGCACATGAAGGGTTCCGTACCATAAACTGAAAAAAAAAACAACAAAAACATGTTTCTAGAAACGTATTTTGTTTGTTTTTTTTTTGGGCTGTATCTCATGATCTGTAATAGGTAGACAGAACTGTGTAGCTATTACGGATCATGAGATACAGCTCGCTGACAGACAGACGGACAGCGGAATCTTAGTAATAGGATCCCGTTGGTTACCCTTTGAGTACTTCGGATAGACCCTTTGGGTACGGAAACCTAAAAAGATAAGGATGCTTTGACAATATTATTATTTACCTATATTATATTTTTACTTTACTTACTAGGTATGTACCTACGCGGAATAGATTTACAAACCGCAAATATGTGTAAAACAGTTGAATTTAAGCCCCAAAAAGGCGTGGGATTGAGCTGCTTCAATGATATACATGAGCCATTGTTTTCATATGTACTACTTACTGATGAAAAATTTTTATATGCAAGGTTGATGCGACGGAGGGGCTTTCCTTTGAACTGCCTATACTAGGTACTATTTTCAAGCTCTGTACCAAAAATCAATTAAATCGGAGCAGTAGTTTAGTCACAAACGATTTTTTTAAGTTTTGGCCTCGTTTGAATACGATGTATCTTTCCTAACAGCTGATTATGTCTATACGCACAGGTCATGCACCTTAAAATGATAAATCTGAGTATAACCTACGATACGACGCGTTGTTGCCGTTCTCACGCAAGTCACAAGTACATTTTCGCTATAAGATGGCAATGCAAACAAGGATAATGGGTATAAAGTATGGTATAAAGGGTGGTTGCGTTTTACTCTGAATTGTAAGCTATTTAGTTTGTTTGAAAAAAAAAAACCTCATTTATTATTATTTTTATTTTTATACCGTATCGAATTAATACTAAACACGTATAGTATACGTAGTTTGATTTAATGCCCCTCTGTCGCATCAGCGTTGTATATATATATTTTTTTTAATATTCGTTTTTGACATGAATACTTGTATAGTATTGTATTATATTTTTAATTTTATTTTTTTACTGACATTTTATTATTATTATTATTATTATTATTTTTTTGACTTGAATACTTTGTTAAGTATTATATTTATTTTTATTTTTTGATTGACATATTATGATTACTATTTTGTTTGACACAAATATTTACTTTGTAAAGTATTATATTTTTTTTTTTTTTTGATTAATTAATTATTGTAAATGTGAGGACTATGTGGGTTATTATTATTATTTTCTCCTCCTTTTTACAGTAATTTTCAACGTTGTCTGACAGTTTGAGTACTTTTGCGGCCTACCCAAATGTCTTTTCTTTGGTATTGTTCGTCATGTCATTGAGCTCCTTAGTGGTTTTTAAGTTGAGCTATTCGACTATTGACAAATGCTTGCACTGACTGGACAGGTCCACTCAAATATGTTTGGTTCTTTCTTCAAAAGACCACTACAGACACTAAGCTGCATGGTCCTCATATAGAATAATGTGAATGCGAGAACTATGTATGTCGTTATATTCATGTAGATTTTATGATTGTCTGGCAGTTTGAGTATTTTTTGCGGCCTACTCAAATGTCCTTACTTTGGTATTGTTCGTCGGTTCGTTGAGCACCTCAGAGTTCTGAGTTGAGCTTCGCGATGACTGACAAATGCTTGCACTGTCTGGACAGGTCCACTCGAATTCGTGTGTTGCTTTCTTCATAAAGCTCATCCCAGACATAAACGTACATGGTTCTCATATGATCTAACCAGTCCACATTGTATGGATTTGAACACTAAAAGAGACTTTGACCTCTGAGTTTGTTTCGGTGTTTCTTCTCAGGGTAGTCAGCTAGGAAACACCGGCCTCATCTAGCTTAAACTGACAAAAAACATTGACGTGTAAAAGTGTTCCTTGTAACCTATTTACTGAATAAACATCATTTATCATTTATCATTTATCTATGGCAATGGAAATAAAGACGCTACGCGCGCGAAAGCTATAAGCCAACTTTTGCACAGACGTAAACGTATCGCGGCGATTTTTTTTAGCGCACTAGATTTTCAACGCTCTGCTTAGCGCGGAGAGTTGAAAATCACACAGTGTGTTTTTTCGAAGCGCTGGAATGAACTCTGTTGTTGTTGAGTTGGATTCTCAATGCTCGGCTCAACACCGAGAGTTCAAAATCGTGCGCGATAAAGTCAAAAGGCACGCGGCGCGTAGTTTTGAATCGTATCCGTATTCATGATCTTCGTGTCAGTCAGATTTAAATCCACCTTATTCACAAAAATAAATAAGTATACCTACTTATTTTTAATTATTAAATTATTAAGTTCAGGTTTATACAATACGTACCTAACTTTTAGATAATCATAAAAAAATGCTTAGGAACTAGAAAAATAAAACAAAATAAACATAATTATACTAATTCATTCAAGTATGATCTACTACATTGCTCTATATTGTGACGCAACTTAGTACCCACTCGAATTTGTGAACTCATGAGCAGTGCGCTTGGCGCGCGAGTCTCCGCGCATTGTAATTTTTTACGTATCGCTACTCCTTGCGGGGGCAGAGGTATGCGTTAAATACCTACGGCGCTCGGGTTAGGCTCGCCTTAAAGTCTCCCCTTCATAGTCTAAGGTCTCCCCTTGCTTTAAAATTACGTTGTCTTGTACGGTTTCTTGTAAAAGGTTGAGGCCTTGTCGATTTTCGACTTAAAATAGACCTCTACCCAATGGTGTCGTAAAACCATAAAAGGTAGGATTGAAACGAACCATAAACTACCTACCTATACTACACACATGTAGCTCATAAAGTTACCTATTCGTCAGTCAAATATTATGTAGAATAACCAGATTTTTCATGTAATTGTTTAAACGCAGTCGCCTGAGGTTGCTAATATTATGTACGTACATTGTAGTAGTGTAAAAAAAACTTTATAAAAAACTTACTATTTACTTCCATTTCAAATCAATTTTCTTATACATGTTACTTTAACTTTAATTCCTTTAAAAATAAATGCACGATATAAAATGACAAATAAATCTCAACCCATTCCCTATAATATTTTCAGCGTCAAGTTTTAGATGATACGACGCGGCAGCCCCAGTGGCTCGGATGACACGCTCGCGCGGGACCAATACGTTGACCGGTGACATACTACTCCGTTTCAATTTACGTCTATTTCGACTGCATACATGAAAAGTTATCTATAATGTTTACTCTTTGCGACATTAGTGCTACGCAGTGTAACCTAGAATCTGCCTAACCTCTTCAGAACTTCATTAACTTCAAGCCCGTTCCATTATTGGACCACTAGACGTACGACGATGCGCCCGGTATGATCGCAGCTAAAAATGCATTAGCACGTTTAGAGTCGTTTTGCTGTGAACACACGGTACACAGTCCTTACGTCTGTACGTGTAATCGACGCGGTGCACACACCACAAAGACTTCACACACACGTCTTATCGTCTCCGTACGCGTTGGTCTCTTAAGGTCTCGTAACACGAAACAAAAAACATATTTTGCGTCGCTTTTGCTATGCCCTCGTCATTCGCATCATATGTTTGATCTTGGCTTGTTAAATCCCATTGCTAAAATTCGGCCAAAAATATCATGTGCTGATAACAGTGCAGACAACACGTAAGTCTGTGAAGCAGTTGGCGTAAGTTCAAATCTCATAAAGCACAGCTCGATTTTTTATTGTATTTTTATTTTTGTTCGCAATGTTTGCTGTATTTTTAAGAGTATTGTGTATTGCACTAAAAGGTTTATAATAACAAAAATTAAACAATTATTAGTTTAAAGTAGTTTATTTTACTTACAGATAACATACTACAACAATTTATTATAACTACCTACTTCTGTCGAATAAGATATGAAATATATGTCAAGAAACTTAAAAGTAATTATGTATTGTCGTTGACGTATTAAAATAATGTTTTCAATTTTAAATGGATTTATTTCACCATAAACATTATGCGTCGATTATGATCGAAGTAGTTAAGAGCAATAAGTAAAAATATTAGAATCTATTCAAACTGTAAAACAACTACTTACGAAATAAGTGATTAGTTTAGTTAATTATAGGCAGTTTGTTTGCAATAAGTTTATTAATTCACATTTTTTTAGTAAGTAGGTAAATCATGGGTTTTGAGGTTAAAGCTTAAGTATTAGTTTTCTTTACGAAAAGAAGATTGAAACTAAACCTCAAATTTTAATCCTTATACAGGGTGACTGGTAACTAGTGACCGAAACTTAAACACCTGATTGACTCATGATAACAAACAACTTTCTCAAAGAAACATTTAATGAGACAGAACGCAGCGGCTAAGTGATAAAAGTGAATGAGTATAAAAAATGTTTCTTTAGGAAAGTTGTTTGTTATCATGAGCAATCACGTGTTTAAGTATCGGTCACTAATTATCAGTCACCTTAAACACGGAGATATTACTAAAATAATGTAAATTCTTTTTCTACAAGAAATTACGTCAAACACTAACAAACACCATAATACGTGAATACGTGCTGAAATAAGTCCTAGACAAGTTAATGTATTAACCGTAGGTAAAACAAAATACTTTGTCTATTATACTTTTGTTAATACTTTGTATAACTCCCTTTATTCTCGATACAGTCATATAGACGTTGACGCATGGAGCCTACGGGATTAAAACCTATTTCTGTTCCTCTTATATTTTCCCATATTTCCATGCAATGCGACTTCAACTGCTCAACACATCTCTCATTCCGGAATTCCCACCTTTGCACCATCAAACCCCATACATTTTCTATTGAGTTGAGATCAGGAAATCGCGCTAGCCATGGAACGACAGCTATCTCCGGGTGTCTAGTACCAGTCACGCACAGTGCTCGCCCGGTAAATAGGACAATTATCCTGGACAAATTTTATTTTTGTAACCTCTTCCGCTGGATAAACGTTGCGGACTGCAAAAACAAATAACAAAAATAACTTTATGTATTTATTAGTTGTTGTTGGTACTTGGTTCGGGTACGGAACCCTAAAAATATCGTATGAACCATTTGCGATATCACGTAAACTTAGTCTGGATTCATTAGGTTGTGTTATATTACATCCACTGTTACGCAGTGCAATGATATTTGCTCTTGCTTCGATGTTAATATTTAATTGATTTTTAAAATTATACATAACTAACAACACCGTTAATAGATTTAAACACTCGTCACTAACCAATAACAACCACGAAACAACAACGTTCTAGATGAATAGTCGTAACGAACTGCATCTGTCTACCTCACAGAAATTTAAATAATTTACCTAAGTAGTTTTCTGTTATCCACTAACTTCACTACATATACTTTACTTTCGTAGTATAAAACAAAGTCGCTTTCTCTGTCCCTATATCCCTATGTATGCTTAAATCTTTAAAACTACGCAACGGATTTTGATGCAGTTTTTTTTAATAGATAGAGTGATTGAAGAGGAAGGTTTATATGTATAATTTGTACCCGAGCGAAGCTGGGGCGGGTCGCTAGTACATAAATAAACCAAAATGTAAGTAATTAAGAGAGAGCGGCGTCTTCTAACACAAGCATTATCTGCTTAAAAGGAGGCGCCATTACAAACAAAATGTATCGATTTATGGTTATGAAATAAATTATTATTATTATTACTACTGCCAACTAAAGAACCTGTAACCTCAGCTACATGCAATTGCTTTTCATTCATCCCTTTTGTGGCCCAACATTCTGAACCATACAAGACAGCAGGTCTGACCATCCTACTAATATAAATGCGAAAGTTTGTATGTTTGGCTGAAGGTATCGCAAAAACGGCTGAAGGGATTTCAATTAAATTATGCACACAGGTAGGTCATAGCCTGGATTAACATATAGGCTACTTTTTATACCAGTAAATGACAAGACTTAGCGATGGCTGAGGTGGAAGTAGAAATCCAAAGTCAGGCTGATCGAGCGGTATACCGCTCGATCAGCAGGTACTTTGTGAGCGTATACGCTCACAAAGTACCAGGAGACCAGAAACATGAGAAGTATTTCCAGGGCAGGAATCATGAGCGGTAAAGACTCACAAAATACCAGGAGACCAAAATCATGAAGAAGTGTTTCCGGGGCTGGAGTCATGAGAGGTATAGATCCTCAAACTACCAGGAGACTAGAGTCGTGAACCAGTATTTTTGGGGCTTAAATCCAAAGCGGTATAGATTCACAACACAAAATTACCAGGCGACCAGAATGATGAAGACGTAATTTCGGGGCTGGAATCATGAGAGGTATAGATTCTAAAACTACCAGGAGACCAGAGTCGTGAATCAGAGTTTTTGGGGCTAAAATCCTAAGCGGTATAGATTCACAAAATACCAGGAGACCAGAAACACAAAAAGTATTCCGGGGCTGAAATCATGAACGGTATAGATGCTCAAACTGCCAGGATTGGTATAGATTAACAAACTTCCAGAAGATCAGAATCACAAAAACTATTCAGGGGCTGGTATTAGGAGAGGTATAGAGATTTACAAATTACCAGGAGACCAGAAACATGAGGAGAAAAATTACGAGGACTGAAATCGTGAGCGATAAAGACTACTCACAAACTACCAGGAGACCAGAAACACAAAAAGTATGCGGGGGCAGGAATCGTAAGAGGTAGAGAAAGATTTACAAATTACCAGGTGAACAGAATCGTGAAGAAGTGAAATTTCCGAGCAGTATAAAATCTCGCACTACCAGGAGATCAGAATCACATAAAGTATTCCGAGGCTGGGATCATAAGAGGTAACATCTTGAATAAGTATTTTCGGGGCTGGAATCCTGAGCGGTATAGATTCTTAAACTACCAGGAAAACAGAATCATGAAGAAGAGAAATTTCAGACCTGCACGCGGATGAAGCCGCAGGGAAACTACCAGGGTGCCAAAATCATGAAAAAGTTAATTTAACATAAACAACAAAACTTCGTCGTCAAACGTAGATACAAACGCAAGCAGTCCATAGAAAAGAGATGAGAGAGAGATATGTTCGACCTAACGCAAAAAATCGCTGTCCAACTTTGGTAAGCCCTGCGAATGTATGAAATTCTAATTTATCATGACCCTAGCCCGTACTAACATTTAATCTTTCACAAATGTTTGGACCCAATCCAGATGTCTACGCAGATGGAGTCACGGGCAAGATACTTAAAAGGTAAAGTGAAGGGCAGCAGTTTTGGGTCGGTCTTTATGTAGAACTTAGACGTTCAAAAAGTTCTGGCTCGCAGCCTAATTTGAATAACTGACTTTGGATTTGATTCCTACAGTGTTTTTTTAACTTGCTACTCTCTAGAAATACCACACAAATTTATAATCATACTTTTCACGCGGGCGAAGACGCGGGCGGAAGCTAGTTATTATATAAATGAAACATACGAAGGAGACAAAATACTAATGCGTGACGAACTGCTACTATAACAATTATTGTATGTTTATTAACATCTAACTACTAACTAGGTAAACAAGTATAAACAGTACTTAATTATAAAAAAGTAACAAAAAATTATTAGAAGCAGGTGAGATTCGAAATCACGGATCGCCACTATATAAACCAGAACACCTTATCCACTACGCTACCCAGCCACATACTAAGGTTGTAGAAATTATGAACTGTTATCAGTTGCAGACAAAGTGAGTGTATATGCGTGTCTATATATTATATAGATAGTATATCTATATAGTATAGAAACCACTTAAATAAGAAGGTCGTAAGTCAAAGCAAAGCGGCCATCTACTGCTTTGCGAGATTGCCTATGGACTTTTGAACCTACACTTACATGATGGACATCCCACCCACATGCACAAAACCTTTTGGGGACAGTCATTCATTGTGCATACAGCTAAGGAGTGGAAATTCCTGACGAAGTCTATATTTCCTGGTAGTTACAACCTGAGGATCTTTAAGATAAGAGTGAATAGGTTAGTTCTAGGCAAGCGTGCTCCATCAGGTGAGATAGTGGTCAAGTGCGAGCCTATCAATTATTGATAATAAAAAAAAAGTTGGACGTCACGCGGGACGCTCGGCAGATGTGAAACACCTATTTTGTGTTGTTTGTTTTTTGTGTTGCAATTGTTGTTTGTTATTGTTGGTAGTGGTGGTTGTTGTTGTTGGTAGTGTCGTTGTGGTTGATGGCTGTTGTTGTTATTGTTGGTAGTTGTTGTTGGTTTTGGTTGTTGTTGTTATTGGTAGTGTTGTTAGTTGTTGTGGTTGTTGTTGGTTGTTGTCGTTGTTGTTGTTTTTGTTGATTATTGTTTGTTGTTTTTGGTTGTCGTTGTTGTAGTTGTTGGTTGTCGTTGTTTTTGGTTGTTGTTATTAGTTTTTGTTGTTAATTATTGTTGTTGTTGGTTGTTGTTATGTTACTTCTTCTCGCATAGATGTTTCTAGGGAGAAGGGAGTCGAGAGCGGTGGCGTATTGGGGGCATCGTGGCACGACGGCGTCATGCCGTTTTTCGTCACGACATTCGACTCGATTTTTTCGCCAAGTCGCGCCAATAGTTGCTTCATATCTAAAAAATGGGGTCGACTTCCAGTCTACCCGGTCTAAACCGTATGCAGCTAAATACCAGTATTTTAGATGAAGCGTATGCCTTTGTTACCATAACCCAGCAACTGGGCAGCATGGCACCCCTTTTTAAAACTGTCAAAGATATACAAATGACAGCTGTGTCTTACAGTTTAACGTGATTTTCGACGCACTTGACTCAGTATGTAACGGATGGTCACCCATCCCATCACATAACCCTGAACCCTTCCCGCAGGATTTCTGTGGTCCTCTGGGAAATCATTGAACCCAAGTGGGATAGTATAACTCCAACCTCGCAATATTCCCCTTGACGGAACGGCAGCAGGCAAATTATAAGTAATAGTAATAATTCTTTATTATCAGGCAATAAAGGCCCATAAATAAAATACAAAAAATAATCTTACGAAACAATAAACTGAAGTGACAGCGTCGTGTTACGCTGCGAGGTGTCGCGTAGCTGGCCGCGGAAACGCCGATACAACACACCTTTCGGCCAAAAGTCTTCCTTGAAGAAGGTCATCAAATGGTGAGTCGGAACGCGCACCACGAACAATTTGAAATTGGTGTTATTGCGCGCCTCCAACTTCTCCACTCAAGGTCCAGTCGGTCTTCACCCGCATGTAAACTACGATGTTCTCAGCTTTCGTAGAGTGATGCAAACGGGACACGTACAGCTGCGTCGTAGGTACTGCAGGACGTAGCAGCATATTAGATCCTGCCAGCGCCACCGTCCCACACTGGTTGCGATAAGCAGGCGTCCACTTCTTTCTCTCCACCTTGATGAAGCCGTCCTCATCGCTTGTGTTCTTCGGTGGAATCTGCTGTTTGTGGTCCATCATAGCGCCTTTAGCCGAGCCCGATGCTGAGCGACTCTGCTTTCCCCCTTTATGTTTCTCTGCTTCTCGTTTCGTTTGCGACACAGCAGGTTTCGCCTCGGCAACAGTTGTAGAGTAGGCACGTTTGGGGGTCGATGTACCTATTACACGCATCGCGTCCCCGGCAGGTACGACGCAATCAGCGGAACATGATTTAACGCTTGCATTCTTGACAGCCGATGATGTAGATTCACTCGCCAACTGAAAACTGCATACAGAAGCATATTGTGTCTTGCGAAATGTGTTTACATTGTAAATTATGCTGCACTTGCTGTCCTGCCCCCTGTGCTCAAAAAACACATGCAGCACAAGTGACCTTTGCGCTGCCACCGACGACGCCGTGGAAGCGGCAAAGTTTTGTAGCAAGAATGTATAAAATAAATTCGTGCCTGCGACACGAAGAAGAAGAAGACAATGACCCTGAACCCTGATCAACCCGTGTGGTTGCTTTATTTAGATGCGAGCTTGTCTGCTACGCTCTATAACTAATGAAGCATTACCAACCTTGGTATCGTAAAACCAATAGAAATTCCACGTTTGTTGCTACTAAGGGAATGTTACTATAACAAAACAAAGACAGACAATACATTAAATTATTCCGGGCATACCTGTCCTAGCGAAATTTATTCATGAAATTCAAGAAAGAAGGACTGAAGCCTTAATAATGCAAGTGTGTTGAGAGGTAAACAGTAAAAAAGAAACATGTTCCTTTATTGCGAAGTTTCTTTTAGAAGCTGATAGTGTTCAAAGGAAAGTCTGTAATAATGAAGTCCGTCTAAGTATCTACTAAGTTTGGAGGTAAAATAATTAAGTACACTGAAAGGAAAATGTTTAAAAACTTAAAAAAACACTCCGTCTTTTCATGTCGATTTTGACTCAAATGTGGTACGTATTTATCTATATACTTTATGCACTAGTAAGAAACACTGTACAAAGTACTTTCTACTAGCCACCTGAAGAGCTTTGTCATTGGGTTCGTTTAAATCATTCAAGGGGTAGGTGGTTGTGCATGCTGGGGAAACAGATAGGTGACGCATGTTCTGTGAAGGAGCTCTACACTGACACTGAGTTTGGGATGAGCAGGCATCGGCCATGACGGGCCCCGTCTTGTATTGCTGGCATTTCTTTGAGGCGCGCGTCGAACACGATGCGCCGTCGACTCTCGGGCCTGGTCTTGATCAGACGGCGAGCTACCCACCACTCGCCGTCCGCAGGCCCGCGCCTACGGTAGCCGGAGATCTTTTCGCGACCCCCGTCGCCCAGAGCGTCTCCAGCGGCACCTGCTGCTGGGGGCGTGAGGGTGATTCTGTTGCGTCTCCCTCACCCGTTCCGCCTCCTCCTTCGCGAGCATTACTGCTTCGCAGAAAGAGGCGACTGCTTCCCATTCCCTCTCACACACCATGGCCTGGACCAGGGCCAAACGCGAGAGGTCGCTGCCGCCGATCGCCTCCACAAGAGTACGGCGGTGCTCAGTCCAGGCGATGCACAGCTCCACCGTATGCTCCACCGTGTCTTCTGGGCGATCCGCACAGTGGTGACACCCGGGCGTTTCCACCCGCCTTATCTGACACAGGAACCTTCCGAAACATCCATGTCCGGTGAGAAGAAGATCCTGCGTCAGGCTTCCGCCTGACTTCCGCCGAAGTGAGGATGCCGTGGCGCCTCTCCTGCCACTTCTCAAAGAGGGACCGCCACAATTACGGCGTGCCCAGCACTGGGTTGCGACAGTCGCTCTCTCCATGTCGCCTGCTGGAGCTCTGTCCGGCAAGCCATGAGGTGTTGCGGCAGCGGAGTTACGCCCCGGCGTTTCGCCTCCTTGCGCCACTCCCAGAGGTGCGTGAGGACCTTTACCTCCAGATCCCACGGTGACAGTTCGGCAAGGAGGCTCCGGCCTCGAACTAACCGAATGGCCATGACCCTTTGGGAGGCGTTCAACCGGCGAGCAGGTCGCCGCTTCAAGGAACGTGCCCACAACGGTGCCCCGTAAAGGGCCATGGACCGCACGACCCCGTAGAGCCTATGGCAGGAAGCGTTTGGACCCCCCAGATTGGGTAGGAGCTGCTTCAAAGCAGTCCCGGCCCGCTTCAGTCTGGGAGCCAAACGTCGGAAGTGCTCCACGAAGTTCCACCGGCTGTCGAGGACGAGTCCCATGTACTTCCCAATCTCCCACGCAACGCTGCTTCCCAATCTGGGGGGCCCGAGCACCGCCTATAGACGGTTGTACTTGGGGATCGTGCGATTCATGGCTCTTTATGGGGCCCCGGTGTAGGCTTCTGACCTGACGGCCGGCAGCATCGCGATACTGCGAAGACCGCAGAGGGCGATGGCCGTTAGAGCTATCACCCCTGATAGCTCTAACGGTCATCGCCCGGGATGTGTACTTGCCGAATCTCCACCCTGGGACTTGGGGGCGAGAGTCCTCGCCTCACTGTACCGGTGGCGCGAGGAGTTGCGGACGCGGGGCGGTGAACCGACGCAGCGGGAGATCGAGTTGCGTCGGTCACAGCTCCGCGAGGTCATGGTGGTGGAATGGCGGGATAGGTTTTCACGCCCTACCGCCTTGGTACCGTCGACGCGATCCGACCAGTGCTTGACGAATGGCTCGGGAGGAAGTACGGCTCCCTGTCGTTTCAGGCGACGCAGGTACTCTCGGGGCATGCCTGCTTCGGGCAGTATTTGTGTCGCATAAATAGGAAGGTGTACGCTCGGTGCCATCACTTACCGCCTGTCGGGAGGACACGGCGCAGCACACACTGGCAGAATGTGCTGCATGAGACGAGCAGCGCCGTGCCCTCGTATCTGAAGTCGGCACCGCCCTGTCGCTGCCGGCTGCTGCTCGTTCGATGGTCGGGAGCGCCGAGTCGTGGGATGCGGTGATCTCCTTCCGTGAAGCCGTAATTTCGCAGAAGGAGGCTGCGAAGAGGGAGAGGGAGGCCGTGGCCACTCTCCCGATCCGCAGCAGGTATACCGGGACGTCGGCGAAAGGCGGACAACGCCCTCTTCCAGCCTAAACAGGTCTGGAGGGACGGCGGACTCGGGGTCGTCCGCCGCCCCCCATCCAGCAGGACCCGTAGGTCGTGGGGGGAGGACACCTCACTCGTGCTGCCGCTGCGGCTGTGGAGTACCTCAAGCGGCGGAAACATAACAACCTCGTCGTATTACCATAAAACGTGGCAATGCCACCAGTCTTTTGGGCACACTTCCAGTAGACAGCGATGCGAAGGAATTTTTTGACGCCAAATTGTAAATTTTATTTAGTTATGAGTTTTTGTTTTTATTACAGTTAGACAAATAGATAAAGATTTGTTCTAAATTAATACAATAACAAACGTAAATCCAAACTAAACTTAATTATACTTAGTATATAACACTCTAGAGGTCGTCAGAGTGAAGGTTTTCAGTGAACAAGAAAACAGGTCTAATTTCCCAGCCACCGCATTGAGCGTGCACAGAGCGCGTGACGGTGCGCACTGGAGTAAGGTGGTGCGCGTGGCTTCGGTACTACCAGCAGAAGCAGTCGCCACCACCTGCTCACATATTCGTCCGGCACCCACATCTTAATTGTCCTAAGTAATGCAAAATTAGAAACGTCGCCTCTTAACATCTGGAACAAGTACTTATGTGGCCAGTGCCAGTTCCCGTTTAGATTCTAATTTGTAATAACCTACCATTCCAAGAAGAAATAAGGTTGGATGCAGCAAAGGATATCTTGGATACACTACGTATAACTTACTGTGTATTAACCTAAAATATTTTATTTGGATCCGCTCTAGCATCGTACTATATTTGGCATCACTAGCAAAAAACGGCTCTATGGCTCTTTACAAGTGCTTCGTACAATGCCCTTAGAGCAAATCATTTGTGAACTGATTTGTCATAATAGGAATCCTAGATTTCGGTGTGCCTTTTCGCAAACCACCACAATATGTTTCCTAAAGTGCAAATCAGCGGTGAAGCAAATGCCCAGGCCTTGTCAAAAACGGCGTTTTTGGTACTTTTGCTTACTACTTTGGAATATCTTATCATCAATGTAACAAACGCAACATAGGATTCTTTAATCTTTATTTTCTCCGCTTTGCTACGATTTTTTATTCAATGAGGGCGCCACTTGGCGGCTATATACGCCTTAAATTAAATATTCATTTCATGATTACCAAATAAAAATTACCAAATAATGTAAACAAATTATAAACTACACTCGCGAGCAATAAACTGGAATCACTTCATCACGCGTTGCTCAAAACTTTTTTGTACCATTTTTATGCAATGAACTATTTTTTTTTCGGGGCGTGGGAATGACTTCTCCCGCTCTGGGTGGAGCGGGAGGGCATGTCAGACTCTTACTGACTGAAACCCACCCCTGTTCCTTCCCTGCCTGAGTGCCCAGGGGTGCGGTAACTCATTTTTAGAATTTATCCGCTACCCCTAGGCATGCAGGCACCGGCCACGATGGGCTCCGTCAGTGGTGGCTGACACTAATCTCTTAGAGGCGCGCGTGGAACACTACGCGCCGTCGACTCACGGGCCTGGTGCTGACCGGACGGCGAGCTACCCACTTGAACCCAATGAACTATGGATTGTGGATAAACCACTTGAAAAGTAATCATCATTTGAAAGGTAATTTTGTCAAAAATATTAAAAATTAATTTAATTTTCTACCTTTTATGTTATTTCCTATATATAGTTTGTGTTGACCCGTGCCCGTGGCCCTAATAACTGTCTGTAAACGGATTTACATTGACCGAATGAGTTTCCTGGTGGAATCCTGTGGGATTTCCTGCCAGTCTTCGAATAAAGCAGTTTTTAGGTCTTCTATTGACGCCAGAGCTGGACAACTTCCCCGTTCCCACTTTTTCAGCTCGTCCCACATATGTTCAATCGGATTTAAGTCTGGTCTGAGGGCTGGCCAGTCTAGCGTGGGAATCCTGGCTTCTTCCAAGTACTGTCTAGTCAATGCAGCGGCGTGGTAGCCGGCGTTATCATACATAAACAGGAAATCTCCGCCAAAAAAACCCGGCGGCGGCGTAGGGGAGCACATGGTCTAGCAGAATGTCGTTGATGTATCTTTCTGCGGTTAGTCCTCCCCGACCTCCACCAAGGTACGAATATCAACTTCGTTTTCGCTTCAATAGACATCCCCGCCCACATCATACAGGGATCCCTACTCGCAATTTTGTAATATAGTAATAGTCGTTGAAAAACTGTCGTTCGCGCTTATTTTTTTTTTTAATTATTTATTACAAACAATAACAGTAGGTACCTACTTTACTCAAAAAATAATTAAAGTCTGATTAATTTTTAAGTGTAGTTTGCTTTTGATTGCCAAATCTAAAAAGTTTAACCAAACCAATGTCATCCCATTCTCCGCAGATTGTATCTACCCCATCGCGACGGATTTCACCACTCGACGTTCCTAAGCTTTCCTCTCCACTGAAGAGTACTCCATTCCAAAACTGTATACACTCCACTTGAGTAAGATTCCACTTCTTAACCGCTGTGGACAGAGTATCTGGTAGATGTAGCTACTTAGCGTTTGCTTTTCGAGAGGATTAGATAAAAGTGGGCATTACACCTAATAAAACACAGATGGCTGTATTAACCGAGATAATGTCAGTTATGGTGTGAAACTCAAAAGGAAATTATTGTTACTCTTTAGGGTTCCGTACCCGAAGGGTAACCAATGGGACCCTATTACTAAGCCTCCGCTGTCCGTCCATCCGTCTGTCTGTCTGTCAGCGGGCTGTATCTCATGATCCGTAATAGGTAGACAGTTGAAATTTTCTCAGAATGTGTATTTCTGTTGCCGCTGTAACAAAAAATAAAAATAATAAAAGGGGGCTCCCCTTACTAGAAAAGTGTTTTTTTTTGGTTTTTTTGCTCGATCCTAATAATGGCTACAAGTAGACGCGTATGTACGATGTGTCGGAACCCTTAATGACTCCGACTCACACTTGGCCAGCTTTTTTATGTGCGTAATATTAGGCGCAAATATTTTTTTTTCTGTTCCCGTGTGTGAAAATCTGCATCGACAAAAGTTTAAGACTTCTATTAGGGCATCAAAGATAAGACCGCCATTGTACCGACCAGTAGATTTAAGTTTGTATATAAGAATTGTCTAACTGTTTTGGTGTACAATAAATTCAACATCGTCGTTTAGATCTAGAGGCGGCTAAGGCGTGGGCGACGTGAGCCACCGCCTACGGCCTCACGATCCTGAAGGCCTCGCGATTCGAAAATGCATTACTTAAAAGCCGTGAACGTGACGAAAAGTTTTCACTCGTCTTGACATGATGCTAAAATTTTCGAGCTCGCTTTGCTCGCTCTCGCTCGCTCTCGTATAGCCTGACTTCTCTTGGTTCATTTAGCGTGAGACGGCAAACTTACTCCTATATTTTCTGTATAATAGACACAAGAAAGGTTTACTCGAGTCACCGTACTAAAATTTTCTTAAGCTTTTCTGTAAAACTTAAAAAAGTAATTGCTTCTAATATTATGGTGATTAGAGAAAAATGAATTTCTCCACTTCGGGGTGCTATCATTTTCGAGCTCGATTTGTTTGCTTCAACCTCGTCTACTTATTTCTGTTTGGTTACTTTAACGCTTCCCGATGTGATATTATATTTTAAAGTAAGTATATTTTATAAATCTGAAAAATCCCGTTTTCTTACGTTAACAGACGCCCTCGCGAAATGTACCTACCTTGTTCACATCAAATTATGATCTAGCCCCGCCACTGTTTTGATCTACGAGTAATTCGTATGCTAATTCGTATTTTCAGTTTCAAATAAGTGCTTGTGTTCACTAGAACATTACGAAATATTTACAGCAAGATTAATAATAGATATCAATTGGAAACATTAAAACTCGTTTCGGACCAAGTTTAATTATTAAAATATGAAGACCTCGTAAAAAAGTTATTTTCGCGAGATCAACAAACGAAATGCGGACTCGGAACATTTCGTAATTAAATTCATAATAAAACTATGACAAATAAAACATTTACAAAGATAATGTTTTGCTAGAGTTGGGTGGTCTGTGTGTACTGGGTGAAGCTAAACATGTTGTAATTAACATTTCATTGGCAAATAACCAGTCAGATGAGTAGTTGAGTAACTGTTATTGTTTTATTAGACTGGAATTAGGGATGAGCAAGAGATAAAATGTATGATTTCGTCTCTATTTACAAATGGGCTAGAGACGGGTTAAAAGTCAGTAATTCGGTTCAAACCTGGTTGATTACCCATCTCTAGGACATCAACTTACTTACAACTAGGATGTTACGATTAGAATTTAAAAACATTATCAAATTCAATTTTATTTCAACACTAGCGACCCGCCTGGTTTCGCACGGATTCATATTATATCCAAAAACGTTCCTGTTTATCGTTCTTTATACTAGTGAAAACCGCATCAAAAGCCGAAGATTTAGATGAAGTTAGCGGAGAAACTGACAGACGCAGAATGCGACTTTGTTTTATACCATGTAAAGATACAGTTAAGGTGAAAGCTCCAGGGTAGCCTGCGGACAGCGAGTAGTGGGTAACTCGCCGTCCGATCAGCACCAGGTCCAAGAGTCGACGGCGCGTAGTGTTCCACGCGCGCCTCTAAGAGTTGTCAGCAAAATATGACGGGGCCCGTCATGGCCGATGCCTGCCCAGGGGTTGTGGATAAATTCGAAACAGAGTTACCGCGCCCCTGGGCATTCAGGGTAGGGAAGGAACAGGGGTGGGTTTAAGTCAGTAAGAGTCTGACACGCCCTCTCGCTCCACCCTAGAGCGGTAGATGTCACTGGATGATTTCCCACCCCACAAAAAAAAAGGGTAGCCCGCGCAATTCAAATTTTCTTAGGTTTTTTCAATTTGCAGGTCAGTGTCAGGTTGTATCTTGGTCAATATTTGATTCGCGGCCGTAGCAAGTATGTATTTATAGAATTATAATAAGAAAATTTGAATTGCGCGGGCTACCCTGGCGCTTCCACCTTAAACATAAAATCAATGAATACTGGCAAATCTTAGTTAAATCAAGGAAGTATAGTCATAAATAGTGAAAAATAATTGTCATCAAATTGCAGCCAATCACGCAACAGAGACATTTTATATATCAAGCAATATTATTGTTCCACAAAGTATAGACATGGACGAGGAAGAACTTTTTAATAATGAGGAAAACGGATTATAGAGAAAGTTAGGAGGTTGTAAAAAAGATTTAGATTTACTTACCTATTTTTTTTTTTTTTAAACGTCCCCCACACTAGGAATTACTCCTGTATCGTGGGTGCGTTCACAAACATGTATAAACTTGAGCGTTAAAGCTTCGTTAGGTACTCATTATAAAAACCGACCAAGTGCGAGTCTGACTCCGCGCAAAGGGTTCCGAACTAATCATAAGAATAAGAATAAGAATAATTCATCATCATCATGAATCATGTTTTTGTAACATGTTTTTTGTTATTGTAAATATAGACTTTGTATAGGATTTCCTGTAATCTACAAGTGAAGGACTATATACCAGACTGCGCGACGCAAGGGAGGGTAATGTGTTTATCAGCTTATGTATGTATGTATGTTCCTATGTATGTTTGTATGTATGCTCCTTTGTGGCACTATAGAGACCAAACGAGTGGGCCGCTTTTGATAATTCTTAAGTCAATTGATTCGTCTTAATCTTGCGAGTACCTACTGCTAAAGACATGACAGTATTCAAAATACAATACGGTGACAACAAGACACCATATTGTGAAAAAGAAAAAAAAGAAAGTCGACGAACTATATTAAGTTGGGTATCAAAATAAAGGACTTGAGGAAGCGATTCCAATAACTTACTAAAATGTATAAAATAAAAAATTGAATATTTTCAAAACTACAACAAAAAAGCAGTCTGATGCAGTTCGTGGCATGAAATCAATAATTGAACTAAAATAACTGCCACCAACTGCATCAGATTGCTAGAAAAGAAATTTGTTTGGAACTTTTAAGTGATGGAGACTTTTAATTTGGAAACTAGATTTACATATTTATAACTAATACTTAACTAACTATGACTATACTAAAACCAAAAAAAAAAATACCTTGTCTAACTACGTACGTAACATATACTCGTATACAAAAACAAAATACGTTCAGGCGTCGAAGTACTCCTCCACATCGCTGTCATCTGGAAACGTGCCCAGAAGACTGGCAGCATTGCCACGTTGGATGGCAATGCTAATAACGCTAAATTCTAAGTTGTTTTTTACAGTCGGGTTTTTTTTTAAATATTTAACTTTTTATTTTAGTATTTTCTTATTATATTTTATACTCAAATATGGGGAGAGAATTGTCAATTTTCATCTACGAGTATGTATTATAAAGAGGAAAAGTTATAGGTACCTATACTAGTCTGTTCTATGTTAGTTATATCAGGCAGTACAGATACGATTACAAAAACTCTTTCACTGAAAGAAAGCTTTAGTATCGCTGAATGTCTTTTTATTCCGGAAAAAATCACTGCTCCTATGAGATAGGCCTCAGGAGCGAAGCCGCAGGAAAATGCTAGTTACTAATACACCGATATAGATTACCCTCTTGCGTGTCTGACGGACAGCCCATGGGCCGTAAACAATTTAAAATCTATTTTGTCTACTAACTAGATGCGTGACGGAATAAGACTCCAGAGCCAACAGACAATACCTATTTGCTGATGAACAATTGTTGTAGGATTGAATTGTGTTAGTGTTGACATTGAACGTTCGCATACCTGCTAGTTAGGGCTGACGGCCAATTTATTTTTTATTATTTATTTATTTATATTTTACTTTCAGGTATTAAACCCATAGCAACATTACCTATTACATTGTTGTTCAAAATCATTACATTAGTAATTTACATTTTTTTTAATTTTTTTTTCTTATATTTACAATTTTTTATTATTTATTTATTTATATTTTACTTTCAGGTATTAAACCCATAGCAACATTACAATGCATTGTTGTTCAAAATCATTACATTAGTAATTTACATTTTTTTTCTTTTATTTACCATTTTGTCAGGCGCTAAAGTTATGTCACATACATTATTCACTTTTCTTTATGGTGCTATTAATTGCAAAGACCTTGAGTGGTTAGCGTGCGTGTTCTGTGCTGAGCTCACGTAACGCGTTGCACGTCCACCCAGTAATAGGACTCGCCCATCAAGGAGCGCTGTTCGAAATTAGACGCATTATTAATATATTATACATAAAACGACAAGTATTATACTAAAACAAGTATACTAAAATACAAATAATTAAATTATCTTTAAAATGGTGAAAGTTTCTTAAAAATAAGCTTCGTAGCTTCTGCATGATTCTCAATTTTTTATCTGCGTTAGACATAAGTTTACAAATTAATTACAATAAGTTATAAAAATATAATTTCAATATTCACATATCAAATTACGAAGGAAATTGTCTAGAGTAAAATGTTTTTTTTTTTTCAAAGAAATCAAACTAGTCGTTTAGCCGTGATGTTCAATTAAAAACCATTAAAACTCGTATAACTGCGCCTTAAGTTAATTAATTAGAAAATGAGTAATGTCTGGCGGTATCTTAGAATAATACCTTGAGATTAGTCAAAAGCTAAAGGTGATATAACCGCTCAATAACTGAAAAACGCACAGTAAGTAGGTACAGTAAAATAGTCCTTATTACCTACCAGGTACTTTGATATAGTTGTAATAGCAAGCCAATTGGAGTAGAAACAATCCCCAAGGAGAAACTGGTTTGTTCTCATGAGAAATTACAACTTCAAGCATTTCGCTCTCTGAGTTGTGATCCACATTAATGTTTTCGTTTGCTACCGTCGAGTACGTTTCGAAGAAACATTAATATGACCTTTAGTTTCCTGAGCATGCTTCAAATAATTTGTATTTCTTTATTGGTTTTGTTTTTCAGGAATATTTTCCGATAAAGGTCATGATTGTTTAAATATGTCAATAAGCTATTATGTTTTTTATGGTTTATCGGTGCTCTTGTAGGTATGTACCCGAGACGAGCCGGCACCAGGTTGTAGTTAGTGACTTCAATATTACCTTTTTCTCCACCCAATCTTCCTCTTTTGCTTCTACCCAATCTACAGGTAATATCTGTTGATCATTGATTTGTATGTATGTAGGTAAATGTCTCTCTACCTCCAATTGTATCATGCTGCAATCCAAGTTCTTACATTTCTCTATTATTATGATCATCATCATTTCAGGCGAAAGTCGTCTACTGGACAAAGGGTGCGAGCCAGTTCCAACAGCATCCTGAGCATGGTTGCAGTGTTTCGATTGGAATACCTACTCAAGCAATGATTAATGATTTGTCTTTGTGTAAATGTTGTTATTTTAGGTTGTTGTGTCACTAACATAGTCATAAGTTTAATTATTTGTTACTAACCATATGAGACCCAATGTAACTAAAAATTAAATATAATTATAATACGGCTCCCCAAAGCGTCGTCACATCAATTGATCCTATGCTTCTCGCATAAAGCTGCGTCCCGGAACCCTCACCAGGTCATCAATACACCAACTTATACTCAATACTGCTACCCAACAAACAAAACTAGATCATTGCCAACCTCCAACCAATGCAGCGGAAGTCCCTCAATATTAAACCGTGGATATGACGTAACGTGCCACTCGACCCCGTCACCGGAGCGGGTTCATCCGGCCAGGTACGTCACTGTATCACCGTAAGCCGGCGGCCGCAACAAGAAAATCCAATTTTCAACTCGTGTACGAGCTCGGCTTGAAAACCTTACAGGGGATGAAACGAAATTATACGTTTTGAGTTGTGGACAAATTTAAGCTAGGTAAGAGATTTCTTTAGAATTCAAGAAAATATGTTCTCCTGATACACCGGAAGCTACCAAATGATGGGCTTTTCTTAAACAGGTATCAAATCGACCTACATATTATTTCCTCAAAACGCCAGTTCGAACGCTTTCCTGCATTTGACGTTGATCCCTGACTTTCACAATTTGTTCTCAGGGATAATCAGATATGAAACGTCAGCTTCATCTAGCTTTAATTAAAAAACGTATCGTGTAAAAGAAATTTTGATATCCTATTTACAGAACAAATAATTACATTTCCTACAACGAATTTTCAAGAACCATTAGCTAACAAATGATTCATTACAGTCACATATAATTATACGAACACACGTCTCAGAATAAGACCTTATTTACCTTTGAGCTACCAAGTACGATATTAATATATTCTTACTCTATTAGAAAGAAGAAAGAAAGAAAAAGTATTTATTTGCCACAAACAAACAATCAATCAATCAGACTGGAATAAAAGTTTTAAATATCTTTGAAAAAATTCAGCACAGTCAGTGGTCGGGTGGATTGAAAAGAATCAATTCCTTCACTTCCGGGGGTAAGTGCATATCTATCAATTTCGGAATGCATTGTTAGGATCGTTTTCAGTTGGACGGAGCCTCACCGTGTCCTCGTGGAGGCGATCGGTAGCGACCTCTCGCGCCCAGCCCCATTCCATGGTACGGAGCGAGAGGGAATGGGAAGCAGTGGCCTCCTTCTGTGAAGCAGTAATGCTCGCAAAGGAGTAGGCGGAATGGGTGAGAGAGGCTCAACAGAGTCGCCCTCACGCCCCCAGCAGCAGCCGCCGCAGGAGAAGCCCTGGGCGTCGGACGTCGCGAGACGATCTCCGGCTACTGAAGACGCGCGCCTGCGGACGTCGAGTAGCGGGTAGATCGTCGTCCGATCAGGATTGTTGAGTTGTCAGCAATGCATGGCGGGGCCCGTCATGGCCAATGTCTGCCCAGGGGTCGTGGATAAATTCGAAACAGTATTACCTCGCCCCTGGGCACTCAGGGCAGGGAAGGAACAGAGGTGGGTTTTAGTCAGTAAGAGTCTGACACGCCCTCCCGCTCCACCCAGAGCGGGAGAAGTCATAGGATGATATCCCGCCTCCAAAAAAAAAAGGATCGTTTTCAGTACTGCATATTACAAACTAATGGATAGATTTTACAAGAGAAATATTTTGGTGGAAATAATGTTATTGTAGGTTGTAGGTATGTTTGTGATTATCTAGAAGCTACGAAATTACTACGCAAGAAACTACGAGTACTATGTTTCTTGCGTAGTAATTTCTAAATTACTACGCAATTTCAATTAATCTTTTTATTATAATTAAAAAACCCATACTCTTAGCAGATGGATAAAAGATGTTTTGTTGGAAGCTGGAATAGATACCTCAGTGTTCTCTGCACATAGCACAACGCATGCTGCTACATCAGCCGCTCACAGAAAAGGTCTTAATATAGATTTAATTAAATCAAGAGCAGGATGGTCTCAGAGGTCAAAAAATTTTGCCTTATTTTATAATCTGCCCCTTGAAACAAATGTGAAAAAAAAAGTTATGCCTTTGTTAGGTACCTACTAGAGAAACATAACAATATAGCTGGCTGCATCCACTCGCAACCAGCGAAGCAGAAAATACTTAAAGTATTATTAGGGTGCTTTTCCACCACAGATGTGCGAGGTAGTTAGGTGTCGCGGGGATGCTTAGCGAAGCTGTGAAACGGGTTGTAGCTGAGAGGTGGATGCGTACCAGTTTCTCACTCGCATCCCTCGTAAACATCTCTTGGTTTTTACCTAACTGCAAGGAAATGGTTATATGTTTTGCGTGTATCTTGTATTTATGTATGTATGTTATTCTTTATTAGTTACCTCATATTTTCCAAACCTCTGGACGAATTGACATAAATTGATATGTAGTTATGTGACGTTAAAAAAAAAAACATGGTAGTTGAGACACGCTATAATAAGAAATGAAAAAAAAAAATGCTAATACCTGTCAAATTTTTTTTCCAAATAAAGAGCTCAAAGAAACGATTAAAAAGTATGTAATATATGTGTGTAGCGTGTAAGGTTCAGTGTACGGGATAACACAAGTGAAACGCTCGAGAGTCAATTACCAACTGTATTCGCAGTTCTACATTGCGCTTATGCAGCTATGTGTACCCACAAATATAACTCACTAAAATGTAGGAAATAAGAATTATTCAGTAAAGATATAAGCGAAAAGTTTTAGATACGAGGCTTGTGGTCAAGGGGTTTATTCAGATTGCCAAGCAAGGACTTTTTTATTTACTAGCGACCCGCCTGGCTTCGCAAGGGAGCAAAATGATTTGAAAGACACGAAGCGCCATCTAGCATCCTTAATCACAATCAAAATATGTCTATGTTACTCAGGAATACTGCAGCTTTCTATTGGTGAAAGAATTTTCAAAATCAGTTATGTACTTCCAGAGATTACTTCCTACAAACAAAGTTACAAACTTTACCTCTTTATTATATTAGTATAGATTTATTTAAACTTCATGTACAATTAGTGGTACTTAGGCGGACTTAACGCAACAAGACACTCTACCAGTCTCATCTTTAGGTTACAGAGACTACTCTGTCTGTGCCTGTGTCTAATAAGCATGCAGACTATGACATTCAGAGCCATTGATTTTTATTTGCTTGATTACGCAAATCTGACGAAGACATTGTGGACTTTCCCTAAATCTGCCATTACATAATTCTCAAAAGTTCTAAAGAACTGTCGAAAATGCCAATTTCATACTTTGAGGAAGCCGTAGAAAGCGGCTACCGCGTTACGCAACTCCTTTTATTTCGAATTTCGTAATTATGTACTTAACTGACACTTTTAACTGTATTAGGTGGTTAATCCGGAAATTAGAACGTAATTAATATCTTTCAATTCAATTTCTTCATTAATTTACTAAGTAATTTAAATCTTATGAATACGCGTCAGGCCCCTCGCGTTACCATAAGGTAACGCAACAACAGGTTTTTAATTGTGTCTGCTAATGAGAGGCTTGATGCGTTAAACCCTAGATGCATACCTATTAAAGTATTTTACAAGCATTTATCCCGAGATTAGATTTGACCCGAACAAACAAACATTGCAAGATAAATGTTTGTTTGTTCGGGTCAAATCTTGCAAGCTGAATTAGAACCACTTTATCTATATATTTATTATTTACTTATAATATATATATATATATATATATATATATATATATATATATATAATAATCTTAAAAAATCTGTATATATGCTTAATAGAAATAACTTAAAAGATATAATAATATACAAACTAATAATAATACCTAACATGTACAAATGCGTATGAAAACAATTCATTTAGCATCAAAAACTAAATATAATATTGTACGTAACTAAACTAATAAATAACTTAATAAATAAAATATGTACAAGCGGCATAAAAGATCTGGGAGGAGTACAGCTCATTGGGCATCGAATAATTCGTCCATATCGCTATCAATGGTGGCCAGAACGCTGGGCTTAGCCAACTTCCTCTTATTCTAAGGAGTTGAATATTTACATGTTGGTTCTGTTCAGATAACAAAGCATTTTCATGGTTAAATATGACCTGAATCAGCTTTCAGGATGGGCTCCCAATAGAGGAACTCTTCACAGTACAGACACGAAATTTTTGTGATGTATGAATTTAAAAGCTAGTTTAATTAAAATAATTTTTTACTATTAACTCATTCATGTTGTTTCTTTTTTTAATATTTCAAGTAATGAAATGTGTATAGTTTCTAGTGTATTGGTATTGGTGGGTAGGGTTGTAGCATGATCGAGATAATAATAAAGAAACAAACAACTGTATTTTATTGGACTATACTCCTACATCTATTAACTCATCTAAACAAAAATAATTAATCAATAATAATCGACCAAATTCGAGAATATGAAAAAACCGTAAAGAAGCCGTAAACAATAAATCTGGGAGTAACATACTAGAGATGACACGTAACGTTACCTTCGTGCATCGAGTATCGATTACCCGAAATGATACACTCCGCCTATTTTATTAGGCAGTTTAGAGCTGCGCGCCCTTCGATATTTTATAGCGAATGTCAAAGCATCCATTACGTAATTTTATACCTAATTTCATGATACATGACTACCCGCAATGTATTATTTTTTACGATTATCCACTCAGTCTGCTAGCAAGGCTGGCAATTACTTTCTTGGCATCACTAGTATATTAAGCAAAAAAATGCGGATTGATAGACTCTGTATAGATGTGAAACCACCATTTTTTTATGTCAAATAACCGACTATTGAAAAGTCAACCCTAAATTAAACAGGTAAGTATTTTTCTTCTCCGAGGAAAAAAAATTGAAACGATTTACATATCGAATAACAACATTCATTTGTACGATTTACCTATCTATTGAAGTCTTCTACGGATATTACACAAAATTATTGACACTGAGCATGTTTTGAAATACAAAAACTTAGTAGATGACGCAGGGGGGTTTGACACTCCAATACAATACAAAGTGATTCCGAATGACATTTGCTCAGAAACTAGCGACATCTTTTACGAAAATCCTAAAAGATTTCAAACATTAGTTCAAAATCAAATTCAAATAATTTATTGTAAATCTTAAGTTCATAAGATGTTGCGTTAGTTATAGGTAAATCTGCTATGTCCTGCCATTAAGGCATACAAAATTAATTTATGATTTCGGTACATTTTAAAATACAATACATCAAATTGTCATGCAATACAGATTAAAATTGTCTTACATTTTTAAATGTCAAAATTACAAATTAGTCATGTCACAAAATAGTATATAATTTATAAAACATTTGCACAGTGCTTACTTCGAGTAATTAAAATATAAATAGTTAATTTGTAATAAGATAGATGTCACTACCCCTGCTTAATATTTTGGCACATCATTTTAAAAAGACATTTATTTTCTTGAAACTATTCATTTTAAAATGCCAAAAACTTCCAGTCTTCGGATTTATGTCAGTTGCCCCATAGATGATACACTTTATAAAGTTGCCCTTTACACTTTGGTGCAGACCGGGCGCTCTCAATCGACTTGGAAGTTGTATAGAGTTGTTAATACTCTTTTAACTTAAGAGTCTATGTTACCTCAAATGGCTTAGCATGATCCTCCGTTATGTCGATAATACTGCAGCATTAATTTTGAAATAAATATATGGCAAGGTTGAGGATCAATGTTAAGTATTATAAACCTCAAAAACACGATTCCATAAAATTTTCTCGATAGAAAAAAAATCCAAAGTTACCTCTAAACCGAAAACAATAAACCGCTAGCATTCAAAAAATGCTTAAAATTAGATCATGAAACTTTGCATACTAACTGAACTTACTATAAAGCAGGTCCTACAAGTTTTTTTATTTTTAAATTACCATTATTTTCACAGTAAAAATAAAATACCTAAACTATCACCTAAACTATGCCGTCTTGAAGCTTGTTCCCTGGCGCCCGACGCCCCCGTTCAGTCTCGCTTCGGCTTTCGAACGGGAGGGCTGTGTCGCTTGCGCTCAGAGCACACATTACGCAACAAGACTACGTAAAATACAAATCTTGTAGTACTTATACTTATAGTGTTGGTGCAATGGGAAATAACCGTAATAAAAATAAGAAACGAAAGGGTTGGCGCAAAGAAACTGGAAAACATGATAAACGTAATGAAGTAAGTATATAGCTACCTATCTACTTACAGTATTAGTGATTACAAACATGTCACGTTTGGTGCAGTGGCAGGTGATTGGCTGCTGCGTTAGGAGTTGCAGGTGTTTCTGCATGTGAAGATTTGTGTTTGTAAACGCACCTTTCACGATTCAGGCGAAATCCAGGTGTACACTTTTTTTTTTGATAAAAAATGTGAAAAATGGGTGTCCAATTTTGTAAAAAGTTAAAAAGTTCCCTAAATAGGTTTGTTGTTGTTTTGACAATATACAACAAATAGGTATCTATGTAGTACCTAATTGTTTTTTTTTATAATGTTGCCGACTCCAGGATTTCAACTGAATCGGAGACGGTGCGATTACAAACACAAATCTTCACATTCACAAACGCGCAGAACCGACACAACTGTCTGTAGGCCATAAAACACTGATCTGTTATTATTATTACTACACATGGCTATACATATAATTTTGACGGCACGGTTGGCGCAGTGGTTGAGCGTTCGGCTGCTACGCTGCGTGTCACGGGTTCGATCCCCGCACGGAACAAATATTTGTATGACCTGCAGATAGTTGTTCCGGGTCTGGGTGTCTTGTGTATGTGAATTTACATGCTTGTGAACGCACCCACGATACAAGAATATTCCTAGTGTGGGGCAACATTTTTATAAAAGACAAACAAAAATCAAAAAAAAAATTATCAAGCTATAAATTCCAGTATAAGCTGATCTCACATTGTATAGGAATTCCGTACAATGAGAGGTCAGCTTGTACTGGAAAATTATCCCTCCACCATCAAATACCAATTCACCAAATTTGTATTTCAATAAAAAATGTAGGGTGGGTAATTGTTATTTGTTATTCATAGGGCAAGTCTGCTTCTATGGATGATTTAGTCTTCTTTTGTATATTTTTAGGGTTCCATAGCCAAATCATAAATAAAAATATGTGAGGTCTAGGTAGGTATTTATTTGTCCCGTGTGATTGTTACAGGACCGGACGGACGGAGGTATGAACTCCGAAAACTGTAGAAATAAATTCGGACGAAACAAATCTTCATGTGTTACAAAATATATAATTGTAAGTACCTATCTATCATACGTGTGTGATAATCACGAAATTTGCTGTTCCCCCATGGCACTACCGCTTGGTACTAACGCGTAACGGTACTATCACGAAATTGGCGAATTCATAATAAAATTTTCATAATGTTGGACTTTTTAGGGTTCCGTATTATTTATTCATGTTGACAAAATTATGCTGCCGGGGTCGCGAGTATATTTGAAAGAGAGTTACCGCGGCTCTTGGCACAGGCAACTGAAGGAACAGGGGTGGGTTTTAGTTAGTAAAAGTCTGAGATGCCCTCCCGCTCCGCCCAGAGCGGGAGGTCATTTGTTATATTTTTTTTTATTATAATCGTTTATTAGGAACAGAACAACAAATACAGGCAGATAAAAAAACAATGTACAACGATGGTAGCTGCAAAAGTTTAAAACTTTGGCGCAGCCACCAACGCCCATCACGCTAGTCATTGAATGATAACATAACATACCCCAAAAAAAGTGTTTTATAATGAATGTTGTGTTTTCTTGCAGATCACCCGAGAACATGAGCTGTTCACTGAATATACACAATCATTGAAATCAAGCGTCCCATTGCAGCATTCTAAACATCTTTGGACGAAGCCAAGATATAGATAAGATAGAAGTAAATTTTTGGAGAAAAACTCAAAACGGACTTGTCGTAAATAAAAAACATCCTTGGTATATACAAGTGCAAGGACAAACAACATATCATCGGTACAAAAAAAAATGTATTTTCGGAATAAGGTCTGGATGCGACAAAAACATCAAAGTCGAAATTATAGAAAGATGACCAATATTTCTGAAATGGAACTAAAATTAGAACATTTTTATAAAACATGCATGTTACCTGAGCTATGCAATTCCAGACATGTTCTAACTATGTAAATTAGAAATTTAAGCGATTAAAAATAAATGTTATTTAATTTTGACTATTTTTAATTACTTTGAAAAAAACTTATGGTATTTATCATACCTACCTACATACCTACCTGCATACTTCCCTACTTATCTTACCTATACCTACCTATCTTATATTTATACAAACCTTGTCCTGAGAATCACGAACACAACAAAAAAAGAATTATGCAATTTGGTGAAGTCCTTCGAAAGATATACGCATACCTACATTTCGGCGATTCATTCTTATATAGATGCATAATAACTAAGAAAGTGGTAATACAAGGAGAAAGCTACCTATTATAAGATTTTAAAATGACACAGCGTAAACTTACTACCAAGCCAATGTACCTACAGAACCCTCAGTGCAATGGTGACTCGCACTTGACTAGTTTTTTAGCTCTACTGCTACTAAACCGACTCTAAACCACTGCATAAATTCTACAATTTATGTAGTGGTTTAGAATCGATTTTTCTAACCTATGTATACCTAGGTACTTGCATATACCTACAACCTACATAATTACCTACATGCGCAAACGGCTGTCACATAACATACATACACTAAAACTATAAAACGCAAACTTACTACAAAACTAATTGGCGGAACCCACAGCGCAAAGTTGGCTCGCATTTGACTAGTATTTTATAGAAGTAGGTAGGTAAAATAAAATAGTGTGCACGGCTAGACATCACCTATATCGTCCAGTATAAGCTGATCTCGCATTTTATAGGCTTTCCGCACACTGAGAGGTCAGCTTATACTGGAAACTGATCGTTTATAGATACATTGAAATTGTATTTGCGATATAATATATAATTTTATATTCATAAAATGACAAGTTAAAATTAAATTAGATTGATAATTTTATTTCTTAGTACTCGTCCGATAATAGTGTAGTTTACTCTAACGAAATCGCTTCGACCTCAAGGCCGCGCGTGTCGCGTCTCTGCGAGCAAAAGTGTGCGAGCGAGATAAAGAGTGCAGTGGCACGCGGGGAAGTGGGGGCGAAATTAGAATTTGAGCTGAGATGGTGTAGGCTCTTAATGTAATTTAAACGTTAGGGAACAATGATGAGAGTAAATTTTTACGATGCGCGCGCACACCTTCACAAAAAACCTACAGCCTGAAGTTAGCTAGAACCGACACCCTGAAGTTAGCTATGGTCTGTGGTTCATGAAGAATTATTGTTTTCGTTTTGAACTTTGTGACAGTTGTTTTTTATCTTGTTACGCCAAAGAAGTATAACTTCTTACGTGCGTACATAAATACACACAAACTTTTTTTTTTTAAATGGGAGGAAAGCTAAAGTCACAGGCACGACATATAATTTTAAGCGTATACTTGTATTTTTTACAAGAAGCCGATGGTTGATTTGGATAGATGATTCAAGAAAGAAAGCAATGATTATTTTCAAAAAGTTAAAAAACGTGTTTCTGAAGCTTGTGGTGTTTCATTAAGAACTAAAATAGTGTGAAAGAAAATGATAAAAAAGATAAATCGGCTCCCTTCCCATCACCAAAAAAAAATTAAAAAAGACCAAACAATTTCGTTTAAATTACGACGATTTTGACTATTGTGTCACAGAGTAACGAGACTTTCGATTTTCATTTACGCTGGAATTACCTTGTTTGAGGACTTTAAAATCGAAGTTGATTGAGGCTATCCAATTTGGAGCCTGTCTCGAGACATTAAGAAACATTTTGAAAGATATTGGTTTTCGATATAAAAAAAAAACAGAAAGCAATTGGGAAATACTAATTGAAAAGCATGATATTTGCCTTAAAAGACTTAAATAACTCCGAGAAATTCAAAGGATGAGGGCCGATGGCAAAAATATTGTCTTCATGGATAAATCTTAAGTGACGTCGCACTCAAAAGGGGAATCTTGGACAGAAAGTTGTAAAGAAGTCAATTTCGAAAGGAAAACGATTATCGTTCACGCTGGCAATGAAAAAGGTTTGGTTCCAGGTGCACTGAATGTTGCACAAATGTATTGACAGTGACGGCGATTACTATAAAGAAATCTAATAGTTCTAGATAATGCACCATACCTATTAGTTAAACCCCCAAACTCAAACACTAATAAACCACAAATTATAGCTTGGTTGCAGCAACCAAACGTTCTTCATAACCTAAACTCATTGAAGATCAATTTATATGACATTGTAAAAAAGCAAAGATACTCAGTTTTACTATTGAGCGCATTATGTAAAAACATGGCCATACCATTTTACGATTGCCACCATATCATCCGGATTTAAAATCCAATTGAAAACATTTGGTCTCAAATTACAGGATACGTAGCTATTAAAAATGTTGCAATGAATGTGACAACAAAATTATATTGGAAAAAATCAATGATTGGCCCGGCAGAATGGGGAAAAACATTATGTGATCATTCAATAAAAATAATGAGAGGACGAAAATTTGAACCAATGTTTGATTCACACATGGGAAATTTTATAGTAAATACCTGTTCGAGCAATGAAGAAAGTCATAATTTCATCGCTAGTGAACTTAATGATACAGCTACATCAGATAAAGAAATTTTCTGACTGAATTGAGAAGATTAATAACCGGACAAATATTTATTTTAGTTGCATACACCTACATGTCGAACCTAAGAACCTCCTCTTTTTTAGAAGTCTGTTGAAGAAGTATTTTATTTTGTTTATATTCTTATTAATTGCCGTGCTAGACAATACATAATATTGAAAAGGAGTAAATACAGAGCCTCCTTTTTTGAAGAAAAGGAAAATAGTTTTACAGCTCTATAAAGTTCACACGGAAATCAAAACAAAAAAAAAAAACTTAGTTCTGAATTTAAATTATTAAACAAGTATCTAATAATTGATAGAGATGGAAATTAGCATTAGTTCGTATTCGATAATGCGATGATTGCCGTGCCGGAAAATAGTTCTACTGTACGTCATTTATTAAATATTATACATGCTCTGTAAAGTTTTACTTTTGAATGTATTTGGAGATTGTGTATTTTGAGTTTGTGAATATCTCCAGTTTAAATGTTACAAAATTGGAGCTTTTTCATTAAACAACATTAAACAACCATAACATTTAAAACAGAATTCTTCTAAAACTATAGGAAAAATGTAAAATAATAAAATAAGCATAATTGTAATTTTCGTGCGGAATGCTAATAGTGCGGCCACAAATGCTTTTATATCAATTTTCAAGCAATAGAAAAAAAACCTAAGTGCACTTAAGCTCCAAACCAGAAAAAGCATGAAATTATGTATTCAGTGTTTAAATTAGTACAGCAGGGTTAAAATCATGTGAGCGTAGAAAACATTGTACTTAAAATAACAATATGGACATGTCAAATGCATAAAAGAAAGAATAAAAGACAAAAACATAATTTGAACGTAGAAGAAAGACACAAACGTAATTAGGGCTTCGTCTCTTCTATACATACGCAATTTATCCATTCCATAGAACACGGCCACAATCACCACGAGGGTTTTTTTCTATGTACCCAATATTGAAAATTTAAGAAGTAATTAGAATGACTTAATTCAGTATAAACTCGTTGATATTATGTTATTTGAACGAAATCAATACAATACAATTTAATAAAACATAATTTCAACCTTGGAATCCCATGAGCTATAAAATATTTAGATTTACTTGATTTTTGTCTGTTTTATTTCATTCACAACACATCTTCCTTTCCAACCAATTTCACCAACTTTAGTCTTCGGCGTTTCATTATAAAATACTATGACTAAAGTAGTAGTATAGGCCTAGGGTAGGTAATGTTATTGGTTTAAAATTCAGTTAACGCTCGCCACAGCTAACAATCTCTGCGTTCCGCCGACTAGTGGCCGATCGGCGCTAGCACGCTCTACCCGCGCCCCCATTTCTCGCGAAAAAAGAGGACGCAACGGCGATTGTGGCTTTCTTTTTCGTTGAAAACGTAGTCCTTAAAATTGTGGCTTTTTAGAATACCTAATTATTTGATAACTTGAACTGTTTTTAATTATTTTGTTGAACTTGTTATATGTGGTATGATGAGCAGAATTGAATTATGCAATAAAAAAAGAAAGCCCCTATGTTCGTTAGGGCACTATTCGTAGGATACGACGTTGTAATCCACTGTTTTCCACGCAACTTAAGGAAACTCCAACATAGATACGAGTAGGTACCAGGAACATCAATTTTATGCAAGTTTGCCCACGATTGTTTCTTTCATCGATCCAGAAAGGCGTTTCGCGTCGCTGCATCGTTACTTCTGGCCGTTTCTCATATTTGCATTGCAACGCACAACTGGATCAAACGCGCGACTGTATTGACGCTGCGACGCTGCATCAATGCAGAGAAAAGCGTCACCAGACGTTCAGAGGTTATCACTACAGCGCACGACTAGACGTAGACGATAGATAGAGAGTTACTGATGCTGCTAATGATAGCTGTATCGCGAGAGTAGTGATGCAGAATCGTGGTGACTTGCAACGTAACTGTATCCTGACTATATCACTATCACTTCTGAATCGCTGCAAAGTCACCGTGGGTGACCTAGGTACCTATAATTTACACGTGTAGACGTGTAACCCACATTTCTCGTTTTTTTTTTTATTGATAAGCTCGCGTTTGACCTCAATCTCACCTGATGGTAAGCGATGGTGTGGTCGAAGTTATGTTTAGTTATGACAAACCTCAACCGGGTACAAATCTAGGCTCCTGGTTGAGAAATTCCGGATGGAAAAACCCAATGGCGTTGCCCGACCCAGAGGAACCAAACCCAATTCCTCAGCTCCAGCGCCACTGGTCATAGATTAACAAGGCTGGTCAGCGTGAATACTAATTTCCAATAAAGCTGGATAAAATTATTGTTCCCGGATAAAAAAGCTCAATGGCGTTGCCCTACCCGGGGAAATCCAACTCAATACCTCTGGTTCAGCACCACTAGATTAACGAGCCCTGGTCAACGTGTATACCAACTTCTTAGGGTACTACCCAAGAATAATGTATTCACCCTAAGTCACCCTATAACCTCCTCTGATTTGTTTAATTAGGAATAAGGAGGATTTACCACATTGCTGGATAAAATTATTGTTCTGTCTTCATTGTTTTTAACCGACTTCGAAAAAGGAGGAGGTTATCAATTCGGATGTTTGTATTTTTTTTTTTTTTTTTTTATGTATGTTCGGGCATAACTCCGTCATATATTGACGGATTTGCAAAATTCTTTTTTTGTTCGAAAGGGGTTTATTCCGAAATGGTCCCATTTAAATTTCAAACAGATCTGATGATGGGTTTCGGAGACAGACAACGGAACTCTTCAAAAATTGACAGCAAATCAACCGCGATTGCTGCTATCGTATGTTTATGAATTGTTAACACAGTTTAATGGGGAGCCACAACTAAAAAGTGAAAAATAAAAAACTTTTTTACAAAAAAATAGAACCGACTTCCAAAAAAAGTGCAAAATAACTTTAATTTCGGAAGTCGGTGTCAAAAAACGAAGACACAAAACAAGAACACCGACTTCCGAAATTAAAGTTATTTTGCACTTTTTTTGGAAGTCGGTTCTATTTTTTTATTCATTTCTTCAATTCAATTCTATTTTTGAGGTTATGGCGCTATACAAATCAAAGAGTATAATAATAATACGAAAATCCTCCCAAAAATTAAATTATCTTCTGTCAATGTGTCATTGAATATATAAGCACGAAGCCCGTATTATTATTATACTCTTTGCTACAAAGGAGTTTTATTTTTAGGTTAACGGAACCATAGAATACATCAATGAGGGTTTTCTGAAATGACGTATACCAGGTGGCAGCACTGAGGCGCCAGGTCCAGCTGGTCGATTCTGTTCACAGCTCACCGTGAAAACTTAGGTGGAGTGAGCGTGAAGTGAACTGTCATTCCACCTTGATTGTATGGATTGACAGCTCACTTCACGGTCACTTCACCTAAGTTTTCACGGTGAGATTTTACAGAATAGCTCTACTGGTACGTGTCAAACCGCTTAGGATTATTATTATACTCTTTGGCTTAGGTTTTGGCACAAGTCACCTTTGTCTACAGGGTCTGCTCATATTTTAGTAACAGCAATAGTGACTGCCTCGTAAGTTGCTGTAACTGATGCTGATCATGAGATCCTGATTAATTGTAGATCCTGAATAACCCGGTCTGACAAAGTATTATCGACATTTTTAATCTGGAATTTCTCAAAACTCATCTCCCAAAGTCTCTCATCATGAACTGGGCAGAAATCTAGACTACGGGCAATAGTCTAGATTTCCGCCCGGTTGCTGACGAAGCTCGTCCCGTATTAACTTAAACATAACTAGTAAAATAAACACGGACACCTTTTTTTTTGCACACGGACACCCGTCACCTGGATGCCACCCGGATGGGTGCACTGCAAGTGAAGTGGCCTATATGGAAAGCACTCAATCGATGGCGCGCGCAGGTAGGCCGCTGAACCGGCCTGGCCGGGGCAGCGTGATGAAATGCGCAAGCACTCCAGCGCCCCGGCCAAAGGTAGCTGCAGAACACCGTGTGGTTTTAGTCAGTAAAACTCTAACAGACCCCGGCGCCCACCCTGGGGCGGAGGAACTCCATGAGGATTTCCACAAGTAAACAAAAAAGGGCAGGCCGCTGATACAACTTTTTTTGTACTATTGAGAGGCACGCGTTTGACCACTATCTTACCTGATGGTGCGATGATGTGGTCGAAGATGGAGCACGCTTCCTAGGAGTAATCTATTCGCTTTTGACTTAAACCTTAGCTGTTGGCAAAATGGGGTTTTATAGACCCATCAGATACTCAATGTGAGTGCTGTAGAAGGTACCGTCCTGAACATGACTCACTAAATAGGATTATGCTAGGTACACCTCTGCCATTTGGGGAATATAGAGTTAGGGAGGTCGTCACCACGCCTACGACGACTTTTTGCAGCGATTCATAATCGGGTACAGTCGCTGTATAGTCGCAAGTCTTGTACCTTCGCATACGTCACCACGATTCTGCATCGCTACTATGATGATACAGCATGGAAACAGCCGCAACACAGCATCGAAACAGCACGACTGTTTGTAGGGACATACAACGTGCTGACTGTTTGTCAGCACGTTGTAGGGACTACATGTGAACGCCTATTGACGTTAGTGGCATTACAGCATCAATACAGTTGCGTGTTTCAAATACGATAAACGGCAAAAAGTAGGGATGTAGGCGCGTTCACGATACGCGCTACTAAATCGGTGCAAAGTCGTCGTGGGTGACCTCCGAGTCGACGGGTGAGAACAATATTTGGATTGAATTGAGGGCCATACTCTAGCCCAAGAAAAATCCAGAAACATCTACCTTCAGTTATTTATATTATTAAAAAGCAACTATTTGAAAAACTTACTGTTATCGTGTTGTTAAGATTTGTGTGTTCACTGATTGTCATGTAAATGTACAAGCGAGGTCGCGAAGCGAATCACGAGGGCAACAGCGACTGGGAGGAATAGGCATAGGAGTTTGGAGCAGTTAACAATATAGCTGAAATAAAGAGTAATATAATATAATAATATAAACAAAACAAAAAAAAACAAACAAAACAAAAAAACAGACAACAAAGTAGTAAACATATTGAAGGCCTTACTGATAGAAAATCGACGACTACCAGTTTTGAAGGATAGTTTTGTATTCTTAGACTTTCAACTTTAGGTACAGCAACAACTAATAGATATATATTGGGTCCCACCTATGAAATTGGCGTTTTTGTCTCACAAATAGGGAACCTCGTCACTTTTTATGAATTAAAATATTCATCAAATTGCTTGATATTATATCGAATAATGACCGTCATAGACAACCGCCAATAGTTAAAAAACCTTATTAGTTTTATAAACAAAAAAAAAATACCTTAAAAATTACTCCTCTTTTTGTTAGCAGAAATTACCACTATTTTTGCTTAGCCAAAACTTATTTTTGTTGCTTAATCTAAATGGCATACGTTATATTATTTTTAAACATTATTGCATAAAAGTTTTAAAACATAAATGTTCATAGTTGTTAAATGAATTAAGAAAATGTTAGTATGAAAAATGCAACTTCTTTAAAATTCTCCATACAAAACGCTGATTTCATAAGTGAGGACCTAATATATAACTTGACAGGGTTCCTCAGTAAAGAACCGAAGTCTCCTGAAGACTTCTGCTGCTATATGGGACAGGATAAATTCAAAGGTGGTAGTGTAACATTAGCAGAAGTATTTGTCCTGATGCTTATTGATTGTTTGGTACAATATTGCACGTTATTTTCTTCATCATCATCATCCACAGTCCAAACTCATCCAATGCGAAACATACACTATAACGTTGCCACTGCTGGGACACAAGCCAACTCTTGGCAGGAGAGGGTGGGCCATTTTCTACTACATGGGCTGTGTGGATTGGTAGATGTCAAAATATGTCTTCGAATTTTTGAATCAAGAACATGCAAACATGAACATCAGTTTGCAAACGATGTTATCCTTCACCGTTTTGGGAGCAGGATTGGTGAAATAACTTACACAAAGTAATATATCTAACAGAAATGGATTGACTTGGGGGATACACTAGCCCAAGAAAAAACTGGAAACATATATCTTCAGTAATTAATTAATTATTAAAAGGCAACAGTCTGTACAACTTACTGTTTTAGGATTGTTACGGCAAATCTGACTCTGCTTTGATTGCATTGTAAATGTACAGTCAGCACCAAAAGTCGATGAACAGAATCAACATAACAAAACACCTGTTGATTGTTGTTGATTGTGAACAGGTGTTTTGTTATGTTGATTCTGTTCATCGACTTTTGGTGCTGACTGTACATGCCAACCACAACGGCAATAGTGACTGGGAGGAATATGCACAAGAATTTGAAGCAGTTAACTATGATTAAATAACTGAAATAGAGAATAAAAATACTGAACGCCAGAAATCATCCAAGACGGAGAGGTTTGGAAGGAGAAAGGAGAGGCCTTTGCCCAGAAATGGGACACAATGTAGGTGACCTAAAAAAAATGTGTCTGCCTGGGTCGAAAACCCACGATCTTTGACTCGTAAGTCGGGTTCGTTACCACTGGGCCACTACTCCTTGCTTGTACCAATCCCCAAGAGTCCCCAAGCTACTGCACCTGCCTCAATAATCTTCGTACACATAAACAAACTAGATTGGTGTCTGTATATTGAAGGGACTATTAAATACCACATTATAACGATGAGTCAGAAAGTTCCATTATTCCCGTGATCTCAAATCTTCCATCACGTTTGCGATCTCTTCGCAATATTGGTGTATTCCTTACTAAATTCTGTCAAGATGACGTTCATAAAGCAAAGATTTGGCATTTGGCAGCCATAGAATTACATAAGGTCCAGTGCGATGGATAGACTGTTTGCCCTTTTTTAGGGTTCCGTACCTCAAAAGAAAAAAAGGAACCCTTACAGGATTTTTTTTTGTGGGGTGGGAAATCATCCAATGACTTCTCCCACTCTGGATGGAGCGGAAGGGTGTGTCAGACTCTTACTGACTAAAACCCACCCCTGTTCCTTCCCTGCCTGAGTGCCCAGGGGTGCGGTAACTCATTTTCAGAATTTATCCGCTACCCCTAGGCATGCAGGCACCGGCCACGATGGGCCCCATCAGTGGTGGCTGACGCTCATCTCTTTGAGGCGCGCGTGGAACACTATGCGCCGTCGACTCACGGGTCTGGTGCTGATCGGACGGCGAGCTACCCGCCACTGCTCGCCGTCCGCAGGCCCGGGTAACCCTTATAGGATCACTTTGTTGTCCATCATTCATTCTTAAATACATACTTGCTGTTTTTAAATACACCGTATGTTTTACTTGAATACGTCTACGTAACGGGTAAACCAAATTGGGGGATAAAGTTTGGTGTTCCAGATATATATCTATCATCTCCATCTAATATTTTATTACACCACAGGATAGCTAAAGGATCACAGGATTTGTTACGCTAAGTGATTACTGTGACACACCGCGCGTGGTGGAGCCACTACTTTGAGCCGCCATTTTGAGGTCATTCTGCTGCGTTTCGAGATTTCCATTTCGTATATCTTTTGACTCGGAGCATATCTTTTCTTTCTTTTTTTTTCTTTTTATAAAAAAACGTTGCCCTACACTAGGAATATTCCTGTATCGTGGGTGCGTTCACAAACATGTAAATTCACATACACAAGACACCCAGACCCGGAACAACAGCTATCTGCAGGTCATACAAATATTTGTTCCGTGCGGGGATCGAACATAAAGCATATTCTATATAAATAATCGAAACAAATGTTTTGATTGGATATCCATGGCTCTTGTGTTCTCGCCGACAGGCAGTATGAGCAGTCATTATCAAGTATTAACATGTCACTGTAAGAGCCTTTTTTTTTTTTTTTTTTTTTTTTTGTGGGGTGAGAAATCATCCTATGACTTCTCCCGCTCTGGGCGGAGCGGGAGGGCGTGTCAGACTCTTACTGACTAAAACCCACCCCTGTTCCTTCCTGCCTTTGAGTGCCCAGGGGCGAGGTAACTCTGTTTCGAATTTATCCTCAACCCCCGGGCAGGCATCGGCCCTGACGGGCCCCGTCTCTTGCTGACAACTCTTTGAGGCGCGCGTGGAACACTACGCGCCGTCGACTCTCGGGCCTGGTGCTGATCGGACGGCGAGTTACCCACTACTCGCCGTCCGCAGGCCCGGGTCTACGGTGGCCGGAGATCGTCTCGCGGCGCCGGTAGTCCCCGGCGTCTCCTGAGGCGGCTGCTGCTGAGGGCGTGAGGGCGACTCTGTTGTTGGTGCTCTCTCACGCGTCCCGCCTCCGCCTTCGCGAGCATTACTGCTTCGCAGAAGGAGGAGACGGCTTCCCATTCCCTCTCGCCCCGTACCATGGCCTGAACCAGGGCAGGGCGCGAGAGGTCGCTGCCGCCTATCGCATCCACGAGGACACGGCGTTGCTCCGCCCAAGCGGGGCAGACCTCCACCGTATGCTCCACCGTGTCCTCGGGGCGATCCGTGCAATGGAAACACCCGGGCGTCACCTCCCGCTTGATCCGAAACAGGAACCTCCCGAAACAACCGTGTCCGGTGAGGACCTGCGTCAGGCGGAAGGTGAGGGCGCCGTGAGGTCTCTCCAGCCAAGCCTCAAAGAGGGGCACCACCGCCGCAATGGTGGCGTGCCCAGCACTGTAAGAGCCTTGATAACAGTAAATCACAAGATGGTGTTGTTTGATTCTCTTATGGAGCTGTTTATGGATATAAACATCAAGACGGTACCTTGTCAATACATATATGAAAATATTATGTATGTACGGAAAAATCTGCATCTCTTTCCTAAAATAAGTGACAGGCATAATTTTTATACGAGAAATAGGAACAAATTAGATCAATCTCGATTCACATTGGCTAAAGTACGCAATTCTTTTATAGGGTTCTGTGTAAAAGTTTATAACAAAATACCACTGCACATTCTCCAACTAAATGAGCCAAAATTTAAAACATGCATAAAACGCACACTATGTAGACAAGCATATTATAAATTGGAGGATTACTCGTACATCCTTGATAAAAATTCTTGGCTTAATGCCTGCTCCACAGTAACAGCCACTTGGGTCCACTAGTTAGTCTCTCGTAGGTCTTTTTTGTATTCGGAAGAGATGCTGTCCTTTTTATTTTTATTTTTATTTTTAATGACTTGAGTCTACGGTGGCCGGAAATCGTCTCGCGACGTCCTACGCCTAGTATGCCCAGTACCTCTCCTGCGGTGGTAGCGGCCGGGGCCGCGAGGGCCACTCCGTTGAGCTGAGCTTCCCTCACGCGTCCCGCCTCCGCCTTCACGAGCATTACTGCTTCGCAGAAGGCGGAGCCTGCCTTCAATTCCCTCTCGCTCCGTACCATGGCCTGAACCAGGGCCGGGCGCGAGAGGTCGCCACCACCTATCGCATCCACGAGGACACGGCGGTGTTCCGCTCAAGCGGGGCAGACCTCCACCGTATGCTCCACCGTGTCCTCTGGGCGATCCGCGCAGTGGGGCCGGGCGTTTTCTTCCGCCCGATCTGATGCAGTAACCTCCCGAAAGAACCGTGTCCGGTGAGGACCTGCGTCAGGCGGAAGGTGAGGACGCCGTGACGCCTCTCCAGCCACTTCTCAAAGAGGGGCACTACCACCGCAATGGTGGCGTGCCCTGCGCTGGGTTGCGACAGTTGCTGTCTCCATGTCACCATGAGATCCTGTCGGAGCTCCGTCCGCCGAGCCGCGAGGTGTCGTGGCAGCAGAGTTTCGCCCCGGCGTTTGGCCTCCTCGCGCCACTCCCAGAGCAGCGAGAGGACCCAGGCCTCTAGATCCCATGGCGACAGTCCGGCAAGGAGGCTGGCCGCCTCACAGGAGACCGTGCGGTATCCGCGGATGAGCCGAATGGCCATGACCCTTCGGGACGCGTTTAACCGGCGAGCTGGTCGCTTCCTCAGGGAACACGCCCACACCGGTGCTCCGTAAAGGGCCATGGACCGCACGATCCCCGCGTAGAGCCTCCGGCAGGAGGCGTTTGGACCCCCCAGATTGGGCAGAAGCCGCTTCAGAGCAGCACTGGCCCGCTCCAATCTGGGAGCCAAACGTCGGAAATGCTCGACGAAGTTCCACCGGCTGTCGAGGACGAGTCTCAGGTACTTCATCGTCCCCTCGACGCCGATGTGAACCCCTCCTACCGTTATCTGGGAACCCGACGGTGGCGCATTCCGAGGACCATGAAAACACATGACCTCGGACTTGTGCAATACCACCTCGAGTCCCAGTCGCCGGATAAATATGAGTACCATGGGGCATATAATGTAACTGCTTTTTATTTGATTATATTTTTCTGACATGAACGAGCATGGCAGTTAGGAGTTTGTCACGCTCACTGAAATGTCTCATTACTATTACAGAAGAGTGTCTCGCTGATGGTGGCGCGTGTGTTGGACCATTCGATTCCCTTCAATATGGTTGAGCTGAATGGTGCTAATCCACGCGTCATGTTCATGAACGGGCGCCGTCAGTTGAGACTTGTCATCTCTCAACTACCACGGCTTTATATTAATCTTTTTTTTATGAAACCAGGGTTTTTGTAATACATAACATGGTATAAAAGAGTGTCCATGGAGTTTCTTGCACGTTCTTCTCCATAGAGATCTACGCCTTGGAATTAGCAATTAGTTTCATCTTTCTGACTGTCCGACTTATTGACAATTCAAAAGTGCCTGTAAATGGTTAATTTGAAATAAATAAATGATTTCAATTTTGAATTTTGTTACATTATCATTATCTCTTTTGCTGACATCAGACTTGTATTATGTGTAAATTGTAAGAATTTTGAGCGAGAAAATAGTTGCTTGCGCGTATGATGGAACAGGTATAATGTGATAAAAACCGTCCAAGTGCATGTCGGGCCACCCGCAGTGTACCCTACACTGCGCGTGGCCCGACATGCACTTGGACGGCTACAACATAAGGACCATAGTCGCGCGTTACAACATGCGGAATTAAAAAAGGCCTGGGCGCGGACGGACAGACAGACTTTGTGAAACTAAAAGGGTTCCTTGTTAGGACTACGGAATCCTAAAAAAAAGTAAATCCTCAAAGAATTGTTGGCCTTTCAGTTAGTCCTGTAATTTCAAACAAGGGGTGGCCCCCGGAAAGCTATAGGTTAATTGTACTTGTGGTTTATTATTGATAAGATCGCGTTTTACGGCTTCATCCCAACTCTCACCGATCCCGGCTCTACACGAAACGATAAAAACGTACAGTCAGAATGAAAAACATTTAGGCTAATTAAAAATACTTTAATCACCATGCTTAAATGACAAGTGGCAATTTTCCAAGCCATGTTCCACAAAATCAATCACACAGGTGGCGCTGTCCTTCACTAGTGAACAAATACAACTTTTGTTTTTTAAAGAAAAGAAGCAGTCTTTGAAGGACATCGCCATCTGTAATTTTTGTGGAACATAGTCTGGACCATAATAGCTCATAACTATGATTATGATTATAATTCGTTGCTACATTTTTCAGATATGGTTATAACAATGTAGTTTCCCTACTTACTTGGTAATTTCGCACATATTTTAAAGATTTTTTAATTTTAAAACGGTAGTGACGTATTGGCGGTATGTCTGCCTCGTGTTGACACTGACGTTTATCGCTTGTCTGTTGTAAATACTTAGAAATCGGTTTAGAAATAGTATATCGGCAAGATTTCTGAATAAAATAAAATATATGTATTGTAATTAGAATAATTTATATACCAACCATAGACTATAAATACCAACCACTTACATCAAACTTTTCTTAAAACGAGTGACAGAGAAATTATATACTCTTTGGTGACAAAGTCAAGCCCATAGATTAATATGTAGATTTGGGTAGTCAACAGAGACGGTCGTGCGCTCTAGAGTCACATAAGTGAGTATTTATGTGAGATCTACGCGAGAACTATTTGGACGCAATAACATTATAATTATATAACATTTATTTTATTTCTCAACAAATAAAGGGTTACTGGTAACTCGACGTATTCGTTGAAGGGCATAATAGGTACTTACTATACTTCTCTGCCTCAAGCTTTTATGAATATAGTTAAGTACCTAAAAGCTTGTAAAAATATTCACTTTTGCAAAGATTACTAATCAAAAATTTCATTTTTCTTAATTTTTATTTTTAGTTCGTATGACATGTAGACTAGTGCAAAAAAAATAGTGTCTCGAGTGAGCGAACACACCCTACCATCCCCTTCGTGGTTATTTTTTTTAAACCATTCAGAAGTGGGAGCCCCGTGAAGCGGAGCTCCGTCGACCACCTCACCTTTTTAAGGGGCTCCGTCGTCTTTCCTTACTTACAACTGTCGTTAGTACACAACACCTCCCTATTTCAACTGTTCTGTTAGATGTAAGCATAGACGAGAGACAAGAGCAACTGCTGGTCGATTCTGTTAACATCTCACCGTGAAAACTTAGGTGAAGCGAGCGTGAAGTGAACTGTCATTCCACCTTGATTGTATGGATTGACAGCTCACTTCATGTTCACTTCACCTAAGTTTTCACGGTGAGTTGTTTACAGAATCGCACTACTGATACGTATGCTTGTAATCGCAGTTTGTTTAACTTTTTGAATTTATTGGGATTTGTTTTAGAAAATTCTTTTGCAAAGAATAGTATTGTATTATTGTTTGTGGCTTTAACTACATTTTTCAAAGTCAGCACCGGCTGCAATTCCGGACCTCAACGCTGGCTGCAGAGGCACCCCAAAAAAAAATGCTGCGCCTAATGTTCAATTTGCAAAAGTGTTTGGAACCTAACCTTTGAAAATACTTAAATCATCATGATAATGGGCTATTGTCCAGCCCATGTTACACAAAAATTACAGATGGCGATGTCCCTCGTCTTTGAAAAAGACTGCTTCTTTTCTTCAAAAAACAAAAGTTTTATTTGTTCAATGGTGAAGGACAGCGCCACCTATGTGATTTTTGTAGAACATGGCTGGGAAAATATGGTGATTAAAGTATTTTTAATTGGTCTAAATGTTTTTCATTCTGACTGTTCATTTTTATCGTTTCGTGTAGAGTTGGGAAGTTTTTGTTAGGTAATTTTATATCGTGTAGAACCGGGATCGGTGAGAGTTGGGATGAAGCCCGTTTGACCACTATCTATCTTCTGTTAGTAAGCGACGATGTGGACGATGCACGATGATTGTTGACAGAGAACAAGTTTGCGCGCTCTGACTACACTTTTCTCTCTGCTCAACACTCTCCCACCCGTCCTTCTTATCTTATTTTTCACTTTCAATATCTATGTTCTTTACACGCGAGGAATCTGCGGTCTTATAACAATCTCCTACTGCTTTGTCCTTCTCATACTTCTTCATATTTTATTCGTTCTTCTTTTCGCATGCAGTCCATCCTTCTGTGGAATGCACTTCCCCTCAATATCAGGACGGCCACCAGTCCAGGTTGACTGGTAGAGAATGCCTAAGGTATTAAGTCCGCCTTTGTACATTTTTGTTGCATGAGGTTTTAATAAATATCTTGACTTAAAGACCCCCAGGTTGTAGCTATCATGAAACCCAGACTCCAAAAGAATCATTTAAAAGTCCAAAAACACTGTGAGAACTCTGTTGCAAAAATTGATTTATTATTGTAAATAGACCACTTAGACCAAACGATTCACGATATGTCACTAAACTAAAACTGTTAACAACCCGAGTTGTCACCATTCTGTTGAGACTATTACACAATTCACAAAACGTATACTTCATTTCATCTTCTTTCAATTTCTCCATATTTCGATGATCTTTAATAATAAATATTTCGATGATCTTTAATAAAAATTATATTCTTCAGTTTTCTGCCAATCATTTTCATTCTGTGGAATATGAAAACATACTTAATAAAGAGTCACTTTTGTTAACTAATGAAGTTGTATAAAAAAAACCGGTCAAGACCGAGTCGGACTCGCTCGAAAAGGGTTCCGAACAAAGGGAGTGCGTCTACCATTTTTTTGTGATGTAACTACTACGGTTTTCGGATTTTTCCTATACTGGGTAGATTTCAAAATTTTTGTACCACATCAAAAAGGTTAGAAAAAAGAAATATAGTAGTTGTAACAAAAAAAAATAACAAAATGGAGTCATAAAATTACAATATCAAGAAAAACACCAAATAATTTTAATTAAATTAAACAGTTATCAGAAAGGTGTTAACACAAACTTTGACCATTAAAAAAGCCGCCTTATTTCTTCTTTCTTTTTATCTATTACTGTATCATTTTAGAATAAATAATACTTAGCCCCACATAAATGAGAGTACGCTAACATTTTATAAATCTTCGCAACATCCTTTTGCGACATCTTTTCAGGACTTCAAGAGAAATATTAAACGATTACTGTACCTGTAGCTGTGCTATAGGTACCTTAGCGTACACCTGTCGCATTGCGTAACCGATAAGTACCACTGGCTAATTATCTTTACCAATTACTAAAACACTTACGTGTTCCGTACATTTGTGTTCTACTTATAGAACTTCTTCCTAATAAACTTTATTTATTTGTCTCATAAACCTGGAGTATATATTTATATTTTGTCTGAAATTTAGTGTTTTCTGTCTTTCTAGTGGATTCTTTGAATACTGTCAAGAACTATGTTTTCGATCCATCTACGTTAGAAAATATGGTTTTGAAAAAGCTGACGATGCCATTGTTTGTGAAATTGAGACAAAGATAGTTACATCAAATTATATTACTCGTACTTACTTTTTTTTTTTGCAAGTTTTACAGGGTGCTCTATGGCCTTTGGGAATTAAAACTTATTATAATATATGATGTCGTAATTGTCATCATTATCATCATCATTTCAGCTGAAAGAAATCCACTGCTGAAGATAGGCCTCCTCCAAGTGTGGCCACATCGTCTGGTCTTGTGTATCTCATTCAGCGAATTCTCGTAAAGCCACAATAGTTTATACGATATTTTAATTAGTGACAGTACACATAGGTGTTTTATTCAGAACAGAATAGAAAAAAACTTGATTGTACACCAAAAAAAGTAACACAACTTTATACACGAATTTAAATCTATGGGTACAATGGCGGGAATGGAATGGAGGAATAGTAGGTGGTATACTCACGTAGCACGCAATAAGTAAAGGCGAACAGTATACCAATGAGACCGATGATCAAGATAACAGCCAAGAGGACGATTTGAGTTATGCCGTTCAACGCGTCAGAAGTCACGTAAATGTTTCCCCAGCTGAGGACAACGACACCAAATTAATAGACAATACAGCTGACAAACAAATTGGAGGCTGGCTTAGGGTTGGCTTCATGATGCGGAGTCTTCACCTTGATAATGCTGCATTGTCAGCAACTACAGGCGATACAAATGATTAAAAGTTGCTTATCCAAAGTTCAATGACACCCTTAGCACATATAAATGCCTTTACCTCTATTTTTGCTTTCATTTACACAGAAAGAAGATTGATAAGGAGTTATGGAGAATGTTTTCAAAATAAGATTACGAAAATCGAGTCTCGCCGTAAAGTTTTAAACAATTGTACAAAATTAAATGAATTAGTACTAAAATTTTAACACAAACACATCATTCACGTACCACATCACCAAATACCGAAAACATTACATTTTCAAAAATTTTGCAACAGGTCATTTTTGTTGTCAAATTAAATTTGTCAATATTTTTGACAGTTGTTTTGTTTATTTTTCTGAAGTTTTGTTATTCCTCAGAACAAGTTTAGCTTACCTAGAAATCTGCTTTATCGTAACCGTTGAACCTCAAAGATTTGCTATCGTGGTTGCGTTGGTTACTGTAGTACTCTCCTCATCTTCCGTTGAACCTGTTGAACAGGAAGTTTCTTAAAGCCTGGAATACACATGCTACCAGAAAAGCACGCTTGTTTGCTACTGGGTAGTATCCTCAACAGCATGCTCTCCGAGTGTGTACATTTGGTCATGAAAGCACAGACCTCAGAAGCATACTTGAGCATACTTCTCTAGCACGTGCTCATTAGCATTAAAAGATTCTTTGCGTATTAATTAAATTCCGTTATATTATTACTTTCAACACATTTAATTAACACATTCCATAAACATTCATAATTTTGGCATAGGTATATAAAATTTAAACTTTTGTCATCACCCCATCGAGCCATCGTGACTATGAAAACAAATCAAGTAGATGCTCGCATAGAACACGTTCAGACTTGATTTGGAGCCACCCTCCCCTCTCACCCGCGCCTTACTCCGTGTGCTAGTTAGCACGAAAAAATAGACCGGCTTGCGATTAAATAGTGTGCTTATTCACAAGCATGCTCTTTTCGTATACTCGAGCTAATTGTATGCTACTAAGTAGCATCTACTCGAAACTAGCATGCTCATGTACTACTACGTAGCATGTGTATTCCGGGCTTAAAGATGGAAAATTTCTGACGTGACATTGGCTGAATGCACAAACCGTGAGAAACCTTTACCGCAGAAACCAAAACTATGACCACATAATAAAAGAAAGAGGATTTATTCTTTATGCTGTGACTATGACCAACCGATAGCGGGCTGTTACTAACCGAATATTTCGTCATAGACCAGATATAGTCCGAAGGCGATGGCTCCAAGCATGATTCCGTAGCACAGACACTTGCAGAGCAGATTCGCGCAGCAGCGGCTACAGCAGGCGCAGGGGTTCGGCAGAGGGATGCAGCAGGTGTCACTGCTACCACCACCACCGATTATTATGTTGCGAAAACTGGGGAAGACAACATTTTTAAAGTTATGGCACCTACAGACATAAATAAACTCACGCCTTTTCCCATAGGGATAGGCAGAAACTCCTGAACCAGCCAGCTGCTCCGATCTTTATATACTATTTTTGCTTCGTTTACATTCATATATCTGGTCATGAGTACTACGCACCTAGCCTTTTTAAAAAAGGCTAGGTGCGTTACGTTAACGTACGTTAACATTCTTGAAAAAACTGAAACTTACTCAAAAACCTTAATAATGAAAACAAATTTTATAAAAAAAAATCAATAAAGGCAGTAATGAAGAAAATACACTATTATTTTAGTTGCAGTTTACATTGTAGAAACGCGACGAAGTTTTAACGTTCGGCTGTACGGTTGTTGAGCAACTTTATTCAAAAAAAAATTAAAGAGCTTACTGAGCACGACTACCATGGAGGATAAATTCGAAAGAGTTACCTCGCCCCCGGGCGCGTAGGGCAGGGAGGAACAGGGGTGGGTTTTAGTCAGTAAGAGTCTGACACGCCCTTCCGCTCCACCCCAGAGCGGAAAGAGTCATAAGATGATTTCCCACCCCCAAAAAAAAAAAAAAAAACCATGCAACCTCGCTAAATGAAACATGATACAATTCTATAGAATCACATCTCCCACGAAACTTACGACAAAGGGGATAAGAATCTCTTCGTATAACAGCTATGTCTATATTATATATACAGGGTGTAACGAAAATGCGTGGTCATGTTTTAAACTTCTGCCAGCGGCTTACCCCACGTGGTATTAGTACTTCCCCCCATTAAAAATAAGCCTATGTGTTAGTCTAATGTATAAACAATATTACTGTACAGTTTCAATCATTCGTTCAGTAGTTTTTGACTGAAAGATTATCAAACAAAAAACACACATTCATACATCCTCACAAACCTTCACTCTTATTATATTAGTAGAGTATCGTTGTCGTTGTACGGTAAGTCCAATTTGTTTTTTTTTTATTGGAGATTAGCTATCGTTTTTTTGGAGAAAGTTGTTCATTTCCATGAGTAAAAACAGTATCTAAAATGTTACCACCCATTTCAGTTACATTCTGTATGTCGCAGCCAACTAGTTTAATTCACCAATCAATTTACGACTTCGCCTTATTACCAAGCGACGCCATTCAACTAGCCGCCCGAATGATATTCAGCCATTCAGTCAAACAGCAAGGCAAATGACTTGTATCAATACCGTTTAATTATTTGCCTAGCCCAGACATTTGAGAGAGGCTGTGGCAATTCGTAACATTAATTTTGATTTGCATTCAGCTGGTAATGTGCTTACAAACTGTCGTAAGTAAGATAAACCGACGGAACCTCACCGCGCGGGGTTCCTAATTCTGTTAGCAGGTTAAAGGAACCAGATGACGGGGGCTTTATTCGTTTGCATTGATTCGTCATCTCCTTCGAACTAACCTGTCCGTGCCAGGATGCCCAGAGTTTTTTTTTCGTTACATAGTTGTAATAAATTATATTGTTTGAATGACAAAAGCATTAGCCAGCCAATTCATCAAATGTTGTGGTATTTGACGCATCGGTTGAAAATCGAATAAAACTATACTAGTTGGCTGCGACATATAAACAGGTTATTTGATAGAAGAGCCGACACAATTTTTTTAAAGGATGGGAATTCTCATTTGGCAGTGAAGGATGCTATATTTTTGGAATTCATTTTATGATAGAAAGTTTTCGTATATAAACACAATTTTAATAAAACGAAGCACAAAATTTGTTTTTACTTCCTAGTATCACACTTAATACTAATATTATAAAGGCGACAGTTTGTGTATTTGTGTTTGTATGTTTGTTACTTCTTCACGCTCAAACGGCTAGACCGATTTGAATAAAATTTGGTTTGTAGATAGCTTATACCCCAGATTAACACACGACTTTTTATCCCAGTCTACGGAGGTAACTACTAGCTGCGACCCGCGGTTTACGCGGGCTTGTTATTTGTATTCCTATTTTAACCATAGGTACACAGTTGATACCACCAAAAGTTATTGTGTTCTATTGCAAAATCAAACAAAGAGACAGCAAGCGAAACTCTTTTTTTTAAATTGTTTATAGGCGCAGCCTATAAACAATTTAAAAATAAAAGATTCGCTTGTTTGGCCGCTATCTCACGTGATGGTAAGCGATGATGAGATCGAAGATGAAGCACGCTTGTCTAGAAGACAGTAACCTATTCACTCTTTGTTGAATGACTCCCAGGTTGTAGCTATCAGGAAACACAGACTCTGACAGGGAATTCCACTCCTTAGCTGTACGCACAATTAATGTGTTTCCAAAACGTTTTGTGCGTGTGGGTGGGATGTCCACCATGTACCGGTGGCGCATCGCCGTACGTCTTGTGGTTCGATGATGGAACGGGCTTGGTGGAATTAAATTATGCAATTCCGTCCCACACTCGCCAAAATGCAACCGATAGACAACCGACAGGCTAGCAACTCGGCGTCGATGCTCAATACTTTCGAGCTTTGACTCGACGAGCTTATCATTGCCGATGATCCTCTTGGCGCGCCTCTCAGTTGCCTCAAGTGCATGAAGCTGGTATCCGGCAGATCCGTTCCAAACATGATAGCAGTTACTCCATACACGATCGAACTTGCGATTGATAAACTTTGAGCAGCTGTTCCGGCGTGAAGTAGGTACCGTCTCACCATTGCTAGAATCCCCAACTTTTTGGCAGCCATTTGAGCCTTTGCCTCTATGAAAGAACCAAAATTGAGGGTAGATGTCAACGTAACGCCAAGAAGCTCAAGTTAGTCGGTTATCGGCACGGTTACACCTCGGAAGAAAGGAGCTGGGTCAAACCGGCTTTTTTTTGCGGAAAAAAGACACGCCTGTGTATTTTTCCGCTAAAAAAAGCCGGTCATTCAGAGACAGCCTGTAAGAACAAGTTCAAGCGTTCAACCATAGCCTCTCCGAGAGACCGAATCTGAGACCCACCAGCTCGTGCGTAGGACACGTATCTCTCGGTAACAGTGCTGTCGTCTGCATACCCAAAAGGTACCGGGTTTTAGCAGATCGTTAATATGCAGCAAGAACAATGTTTCCGAAAGCACTGACAGCTGAGGAACCCCGGCATTAATATCCAGCAGTCCGGACGAGCAGCCATCTATGACCAATCGAATAGACCGATCCCTCAGGAAATCTGCAATCCAATCACACAATCCGGTGGGTAGACTAAAGGAAGAAAACTTACCAATAAGGTTACCGTGCCAGACCCTGTTGAAGACCTTCGAGATATCAAGGGAAACTGCAAGTGCTTCCTCGTGTTTCTCGATGGCCTCACTCCAGATGTGAATGACATACGCTAGAAGATCCCCAGTTGACCGATTCCGGCGGAAGCCATATTGTCGGTCACTAAGGATATCGTTAGCTTCTAGGTATGCCAGGAACTCACCATTCAGTACTTTGCTGTCTGTAAGTATTTGCTGGGTCAGCTCGACTACCCTTCTTGGTTACGCGCTGCACGTTTGCTTTCTTCCAAGCCATCGGCACTTTTCCAGTCTCAAACGAAAGGCGGAATAGGCGTGTCAAGATTGGACACAACTAAGGCGCACAAGTCCTCAAGACAATCGCCAGTATCCCGAATGAATGGATGAATGAGAATGTCCGACACAATCGACCCGCATTCATCAGACTGGAATGGAGAATCAGGGGTCCTCGCGCCAGCAGCATCCAGACGTGAAGATTCCGCAAACGTAGAGGCAAACATGTTTGCTTTCTCCTCAGCGGAGTTGGCCAGCGACCCGTCGGGTTTCAGCAGTGGTGGTAGTAAGGGGCGGCAGAAGTTCGATTCAACCGACTTAGCCAGAGACCAAAACGACTTACTACCAGCTAGGTATGAAGCAAGTTTGTTCCCAATTCGGCTAATGTGGTCACACCGAGCCCTCTGCCACACCTTCTTGCAGGACTTGGCAGCCCTATTCAAGGCTGTTTTCTTCTGTCTCATGTCATTTGCTTTGTGCGTAAGAGCGTTCACCCATGCTAGGTACGCCACGTGTTTAAGAGCATAACGTCATAGAACGGAATGTAGTACTCCATTCCCTAACGCAACACATCCGTCACGGCGTACGCGCACGACGAAGCATCAGTCGAAGAAAAGCAAGTAAGCTGCCAAGGATAACATGCTAATAAAGATCGCATGCCATCCCAATCTGCTGACCTGTATCGCCAAACCGATCGGAAGGGGAGTAGACGGATACAGTCTTCACCAGACAGTGGTCGGAACTACCTAATGGTGATGAAATTGACACCGAGAATCGGTCTGGATCTGTTGTCAGCAGAAATTTCAAGCAATTGGCTGTGTGCGAATCAACATTCGGCACCCTTGTTGCCCGCTGGACCAGCTGTGTGAGATTTAACGCTAGCACTAGCTTTCGCATCTCTCGTCCAGCATGGTTTATGCACTGGTGGGAAGAGCCACTCCTGATGGTGGGCATTGAAGTTCCCCAGTAACACCAATTGGGCAGAAGGGGGTACGCTGCTGAGCCGCATCTGCCGCCTCACTGAGGTGTTGTGTGAGCCTAGTTGTCTCCAGATCACCGATGTGCGAATGATAGACACAGGCGTAGATAATTTTATTCAAGCCTGTGTCCACTAGAAGCCAAAGCGTTGAGAACCTGGAGTCCCCAAGGTTGCGGAGATGCCGATAGCAGATGTCGTCCCGGGCGTACATACAATACACTCGCGCGTGGTTTGAATTTGTGCTCCAGGGTAAACCCTGGGGTAAGTCATACGACGTCTGACGGACATCAGATCTGCGTCTCCGAAAGGAACAAGAGCGGTGGTTTCTCAGTCTCCAGGTGGTGGTGGACTGCGGCAAGATTTGAGTGCAGACCTCGTGCTGCAGAGGTGCACTTTGTGAGAGAGGGAGTGCTACCGCTGTTAAGCTTTTTTCTTCTGGCTCCCTTTGTTCATTTGAAGAGCGAAGGAGGGAGGAGAGGAGAAGGAAGTGCAATGAGGTTCCACGCTGCTAACCTTCAAGCACACTCTGACAGGATGGCATTATTGGGGGACTAGTCTGGAGACTGCGGGGACGCCCAATCCCTCCTGGGAATGTCCATCAGGCCCTCTCGTTTGGTCGCTAAAGTTGGCGGGGCAGCCTTTCATGTGTGGCTAGCACACTACTTGAGCTCCCAACTACCTGCGGTCGGCCAGCGGCGCATCGGATGCCGCTACCCTCCGCAACTAGACTAGTCGCCCATATCAGTGCGAGCCTGGTTGGTATGCCTGCATTGGAACAACTATTTCCACCCAACTCCTCTGAATTGGCTACACTGAGCATCGTACCGGAGCACGTCTAGGCCGCTTGGCGGTACGTCTTTGCCCAGTGGGTGGTCACAAGCCATCGGTCGAAACCTACCACCAGTTAAAATAAACTTCCGGTAGTTACCAAAAAAAACCAAAAATCTCTGCTTAAAAACTTGGATATGACCCTCCCCCCTCTATTCCCAAAATAATTATGTCGATCCTTCAACCAAACACCCTGTATATTCAGCTTAATGATTTCCTTTGTTGTGAATGCATTTCGTCGGCTCTCAGTGAGCAACCTACCAAGTTGTACATCCTTTAGAAGCTCATCCGTAGTTCCATTTCCATTTTAATGCTAAAATATGTGAGAATTTACTCGTATTTGTATATTGTCTTTATTATTCTACCTATAGGTAAGACTGGAATATTAGTTCTGCAGTCCGGCAGTCCTCGTAATCGAAACACGATTGCAATCTATTGGACGCGCAAAGGGATATCAGTCATTTCGTTAATGTTTAGCCAGCCTTTTAAAGAACAATCTTAACCAACGCTATTATCGTCATCATCATTTCATCCGAAAGACCTCCACTGCTGGACGTAGGCCTCCCCTAAGTATCTCCACAACAACCAATACTATAAAAAGGTAGAATAACATTAATTACATTAGTCATCTGATCAGAATCTACGAAAATTAGAAAAATAATTTATACTACACTCTTCTTCTTCTTCTTCAAGTTGCTGGCACGACAGTATTTTAAATATTCATGGTCCACCACCACTATTTGCCACTTTCACGGCGTCGTCGGTGACAGCGCAGAAGTCACTTGTGCTGCATGTTTTTGGTGCACAAATTGCTGACTACACCAGCTCTTTGTGTCATTTCAATTATACTACACTGATATAAGGCTACACTCACTATTGTTGACTGCTATAGGTTTTTTTCTACCACGGTTCCTGTGGGGTAAGCGACGGGAACGAAACTGCGGATAACAGCTGGTATACAAAGTGTGAGGCTCGGGTTCGATAACAGCCAAAGTAAGGAAACCTGTTCCATAACTTACTGTTGTAAGCTGAATATGTCGTGTGAACTGAACCTGCATCACACCCGAAAAGGTTCCAGTGGAGCTGTGATGCAGGGCATATAAAAGCAGCAAAATCTTAGTAAATTATTTGCGCAGCCTAAAGCTGGGGTCGGAATCCAGTCTAAGCATATGCAGTCGCATTTTTCATGGAGCGTAGCAAACGGTTAGAGTAGCGGTAAAGGTAGGAGATCGTGTACCTAGATTTTTTTTTGGGTGGGATATCATCAAATAACTTATTCCGGCCTGTGTGGAGCAGAAGGGCGTGACAGACTCTTAGTGACTAAACCCCACCCGTGTTCTTTCATTTGCCTGTGCCAGGGTGCGGTGACTCTTTCAAACACACCTGTAACCCAGGCAGGGTACCTACCCTTAAGCCACTCCCTAGCCATCTAAGTACGTACCTACAACGTTATTAGAAAACAAGCCAATTGATTCTGAAACATTGCAAGGGTATAACATCACCAGCTAAAAAGTCGTCGATAGCAGCTTGCTATAAAAATTGTTATTTTATAGCTCACTCCACGATGCGCCACTGAACTTAATAACCTTTCTGAAAGCATTCAACCACTAAGTGTTATCGTTATCAACTGAGATGCCCCGTAAAACGATTACACGGAGCACCTATGGAACGTAACGGTTTCCAGGCGAATGTAGACCGATTATTCAATAAACTTTCATTTAAAAAATTCATCCGGCGATTGAAAAATCAGCACTACGTACAATAGCCCTGCTGAGGGGAAAACGCTACTTTTTATTTCAAAACATCAAAACCAAAGCCATTTCTGGTTCACGTACCAACTAAATAGGTATATTAATTTGTTATAATTCGCCAGATAACAGTAAAAATGCCGTGGTGAAATATTGACGCATTTGACAGAAAAGACGAGGAACTTGTGATGCGAAAAAGTGTAATATGTAAGTAAGTAAGTAAGTATGGATGTAATATAGTATAGACTGTTGTCAACATTATCTGACCCACCCTAAAATCAAACGACTTTGGACCCTCTGCCGATAAAATTAAGGTTTATTTAATTTATATGAGCTTATCAGACAAGTGCACGAGCACTCGATGTACAAAAATACAATAATAACACAGACACGCAAATTTGATCTTTAACACGTAACGTTAAGGTAAACCCACCCAACAAAGTCGGAGTCACCGGCATTATATATGTTTTTGTTAAGCTATTTTGATCATTATCTCGTTAACATTAAAGTTGAAAAGCTTTTAAGTTACAATACATAATTACAACCCAATCTTTAATTTCGCGTATTCATAACAAGTTGTTGTGGCTTAGCGGTTTGATGCTGGATTGACGACGAACAGCATATGGGTTCGAAAACACAGTCCACCTATACATCAGTTTCTTTTTTAATTTGTTTTAATTTATACAATATTGCTTGCAATATCAAAGAACGACCAATATGATTTTCGCCTAATAACTTATTTTGTAAACGGGTGGGTAATTTAAAAAACTTTAAGTTCACAGTTCTATAGAATAAATACGAATATTTATTTTTCAACTACCCACTTATTACAAGTTATGTGAAAATATTACCATTTTAAAAAGTTTATGTATAGTCTGTAGTTCTTTACAATAATACAAGAAATAGTTTTGGAATTTAAATTCTATATTGAAAGCAAAACAATATCTTTGTCGCAGGATTTGATCTCGAGCCTTATTTTTCTCAGTCTTATACACAGACCACGAGACCAGAATTACTTGAACTCAATCATTAAAATAAGCTGTTACACTTATCATATTATAACAAATAGTTATAAAATGCTAACCTATTAAGATCAAATCTGTATTATTATTGTATTTGTTCATCAAATCCTCGAGCACTTGTCTGATAAGCTCATATAATTTGAATAAACCTTAATGTTACATGCAGAGGGTACAATTTCGTTTGTTTTAAGGGTGGTTTAGATAATGCTGACAACAGACTGTACCTAATAAGAAGAATTCCTGACTTAAGAAAATATGGATGAAAAGAAATAAAATAAATGATGAAATAGGAAGATGGAAACTAAAAATCTGTTGCTCCACTCTAAAATATGTACACACAGTTTGAGACATACTTAGTATTATCTAGGACAGCAAAAACTGTCTACTTCAGACTACTTCAGATGGCAAAGTCAGTGATTCGAATTGCATAGAACCTGGGTTTGAACTCATAACCACCACCACCACACCACCAACCACCACCACCACCACCTACTAATATTTTCTTTACCTTTTGTTTATTGCTGTTGTGTAGTGTCTGTGTCGAATAAACGTTTTCTATTCTATTCTAAAAATGAGAGAAGAAGAGGCGATACAGCAAAAGTCTTTGTTGATTTAGTAGGTAGTAGATTAAAGATTGAATTAGTCAAACACAAAAGCAATAAGTCACACAGCCTTCGGATGTTTCGTCGTAGATAATAAGGATAGATTATGTTGCTGGTAAAGAGCCAGAATTGGCTATAGTAGCTTAGACAGGCCACAAAACAGGTGTAAAGGTAGCAAGCAAGGGTTGAAAGCCGAAGTCCAAAGAGCGGATGAAGAGGCGTGGAATGAAGGAGACACTCAGCATTGGTTGGATACGGATTGAAGAAGAGAAAGGAATAGTGACTTTCTTTCAAGACACTAACTATAAGCTACATATAAACGAAAGATGGATTATAATAATAAAAATACACAAACCACATAATATTCTTCTTCTACAGCTTCTTCTAAGCAAATATAATGTGAAACGTGGCAGCAGTCCCATACTATCTAAAGCAAATGTACGTAACACTGATTGTTAATTTAATAAAAACCATCGTAAACTTATAAAACTGCGAAATAAACACTGAAATTGACAAAAAGTCTTATAATGCCATGAATTTTCTAACAATTTCTTGATTTTCATCATCAAGTTGTCATTGTCATGACTTTTATAGTGTAAGCTATGGTCATGACCACAGAATAAACATTCTAAACCGAGCACATATCTCTCAGAGAGATGAGACTGTCAACTGTCAAAAATATCACGTCGGTCTCTCAAACGTCGAAGCGTCTTGTTTCTGAGCGAAATGGCAGATACCTATCAACTTTCACGAAGTCGAAGTAAACTTCTTTGGCATGTTACACTTCGAAAAATTTACCTATATATCGAAGAAGTAAGTCGAAGTACTACCTTCCAGGGCCATGCATGAAAAAAAATTTAATATTTATATAGCAGCATATTATTCCGTTATTAAACCGTACTTTAGATTGTGCATCATTTCTTGCAGGTCTTACACCTACATGCACATAAACATATTTGAACCAACAGGTACTATTTCATCTTCCTAGTTCGTCGTACTGTGCCGGTGCTGCCGCTGCGGCTGCGGAGAACTTTACGCGGCGGAAATATAGCAACCTCCTCGTTAGCTACATTTTCGAGTCGTTTGGGGTTGTAACCCTTGGACCGTGGGGTCCCAGTATAAGTGTATAATCTTTGGTCTCAGCCTACGCAGTCCCACTGCTGGGTAAATGCCTCCCCTATCTTTCCTGCTCTCTGGAACGAGTCCAGACCGTTACGACAGCGTTTTTATTATTACATGCTTATAATTAGTTTCTCCTGTCCCGTTGTCTGTAATCAAATTTTATAAGCTAAATTAGACCCACTTCCCGATGTCCGATTGGACACAAATTTTGTGAACTTATGTATCTTCGGTGAAAATACAATGATATGGAGATGGGATGTACCATGGAGCTGGTCTGATGGTGAAGACGGAAGATGGCTATAGAAACTTCTGACCTAAACAAGATAAAACCATCTCGTTTGAGCTCGATTAATGCGTCTTGATAAGCTCTTTATGCCTAGACAATATACAGGGTCTGATGATGAAGCTGGAAGGTGGCCATGGCATCTCTGTAATATAACAAGATAACCCCACCGAGTTTGGGCTCGATTGATTTGTCTTGAGGAGCACTTTACACTTAGACGATATGGATAGAGCTGAATGGTGCCCATGCGCCATGGCATATCTGTAGAACGACAGAACTCCTACGTCATTGTGTGTCAGGATGTCGACCTAGATTTATTCACTAGTAGCTTTAAAGAAATAAAGAAAAGGTTGAGTAATTATTTTTTCCTGTGCCGTAAAATATTTTAAAACATCAAGCCTACTCTAAAAAGTTACTAAAAAGTTAAAAATAAATTAAAAGTAAAAATATTATTAAAAAAACTTTTTAACACAATTTCATGAGGAAACACAACTAAAAAGTGAAAAATAAAAACTTTTTTACAAAAAACTAAAATCACTTTTTAGTTGTGTTTCCTCATGAAATTGTGTTAAAAATGCATATTTATGCGATAGCAGCAATCGCGGTTGATTTGCTGTAATTTTTTGAAGAGTTCCGTTGTCTGTCTCCGAAAATCATCGTCAGATCTACATGAAATTTAAATGGGACCATTTAGGAACAAACCCCTTTCGAACAAAAAAAGAATTTTGGAAATCCGTCTATAAATGACGAAGTTATGCCCGAACATACATAAAAAAAAAAAAAATACAAACATCCGAATTGATAACCTCCTCCTTTTTGAAGTCGATTTAAAACAAGCTTCTATCTGGAACAATGAATTAAAAAGTTTAAAATAAATTCTAGTGAGTATTTGACGTGTAGGTTACCTTTGAGGCACTACCCGTTACAGGTTACAGGTTAGGTACTTACTTACTATACTTCTGTGCCTCAAGCTTTTAAAAAAATAGGTAAGTACCTACACGCCAAACACTTACTAGAATTTATTTTTAACTTTCAAGTTCATTGTTCCATATAAAAGCTTTTTCCCATATATTTTTTTTTTCTTTTAATTTTTTAGGCCTGCTTCGGTAACCTTATGTCCCCGGTATTGATAATAATTAAAAAACCGGCTAAATGCGTATCGGGCCACGCGCAGTGTTGGGTTCCGTAGTTGCCCGTTATAACATGCAGACTTAGAAGGGGGTTTTTTGGGTTTTTTTTAATAAATTAAAAACGAAAAAAAAGGTTTTCATATTTTCTGTTTTAAATATTAAATAAGTATCATCTTTACCTAATTTTTTTTTTTCTAAGGAATTTGTGTTGCACGAAATTTTCCAAGTTTGTAAATTTTATAAGATGGGCGACTATTACTCTCAAAACTAGCAAAAGCTAACATAGCCGTGATGGTTTTCCTTCAAAGTTCGTAATATATACTACCATCATCATCATCAAGCCAAGCTTTTAGTGGGGTATGGGGGGGTGGGGCGCTCGTTTCGAACGAAAAATATTAATTTAAAGTTTATTATTTTGCAAACAAATCACCGAATCGAAAAATGGTATTTACAACCCCGCATTGATTTTGGAAAACTTATCCAACAGTAGGCGAGAAAAAACAAAGTTATACCCACTTTACATGTAGGAGAGTTATCAAAAAAAAATCTTCTTCAAAATGTTATTGTATCGTTATCTTTGCGTGATTAATATATGCAAAATTACAACTTTCTGGTACTAACCGTCTCTTAGCTAGCTATGCTTCGGACTGACAGACAGACTACGGACTACGGAACCCTAAAAACAATCGACGATACAACGTTGCCCTACTACACTGTGCTTAGACCAATCAGCGAGGCAAACCCAACATAATAGCAGAATAATTATGAAAGACAATTAGTAGGAAGCTTCAAATTAAAATCATTTATTTAGAAGCTATAATCTATTACAGGCTAGACCCCATAAACGACTAATAAACAACTAGTAATTAAAAAACATACAACAAATTAAAAGTATGTTTAAAAATAGTTACAAAAGTATATTAAAAGTATCTACAAAATATCTTAAATATAATTCAAAGTAATATTAAAGTTGAAAATATACTCGTACTAGTCGTACTGGTATATGACTTAAAGTAGCTCAGGTTGTGACAACCTGAAGTGAATAATTCTTGTTTTCAGCACTAAGTCTTGATAAAAGATATATTAAATCTAAGCCGGTTATTGGTAAGACCACTTTTTTTTACTTTTCTGCTGCTGGGGTCTTTAAGAGTGGGTGGCTTTGGGGTTGGTTCCTTAGATTCACTTTCAATATCAGTTTTAGGTGCTGATGCTGAGGCCTTCTTGGCAGCCTTTGTGGAGTTATTTTTCTCCTTTGCACCCTGAGCCTTACTCTCTTCGGGCTTCATGTTAAGCTTGACCATGATGTCATTGAGTGAGGCATCAACTATGGTACGTTGATTTGCATTAGTACTTTCCGCTAGTTTCGGGGCTAGGCTGTGTAATAACAGTAGTAGAATAGAATAGAATACTCTTTATTATGTACACCCAGATTGCAGCGATTGATTGTTGTGATTGCAGCGTCTATAGTAGTTTTTAATGAAGATTCTGTTTCATTAAATGTTTTTGAATCTGGGAAAGTAGGATGATAATAGACTGTGCTTTCAGTGCCAGTCGAAGTCGTGATGACGTCAGGTATAGGAGAGATATCGTCTGCCATGTATAAATGTCTACTAAGTCCATCGTCTTCTGCTATGTCTTTAAGTTCAGGTTCTTCTGCGACATTTCCTGCCCTTTCATATGGCCATTGAGGACTGCCAGAGTAAACATAACGGCCTTTTACTGTAAACACAAAATGTATAAGGTTCTATCAAAACACAGTTTTATTAACTCAGGTCGTTATTCGTTACTTTACACTATTAAGCAAATGAGGAAAGATTGAAAGATCCCTTTAAGTTAGACTGGGGTAGCAGAAGATCGTCCAAAATTGCAATGCGTACGTCCTGTTTTTTGTGGTGCATTGTAGCGTGGAGCCGTTCGAGTATTACGTAAGCAAAGCAAAATTTTAAGCATTAATTTTTAATCAGACTTCCAAGCAGTGTCTTCTCGTCTCACGTACCACAGTATTAAGAGGTAAAACGACCAGCAAAGACCAGTGCGTATTGCCAGTGATGACATATGGCACTGAAAACTGGTCGCTTACAACGGGCCTCATCAGAATGCTTACAAGTCACCCAAAAGCAATATAGAGTATTCTTGCGTGATCGAATCAGGAATGAATCGCCACAAAGGCCTCAGGCGCTGACGAAGGCCTCCCATAAGGAGGACCGAGTACCGAGTGAGGATCGCGGGAATCAAATGAATGCGAGAAGCACGGGACTGGTCGTTGAGCCAACACTTAGGGAAGGCCTATGTCTAGCAGTGGACGTTTTGCGGCTGAAATGATGATAATTATGATGATAGTGATAATTAAACAGACCCTCCGTCCGTCCGTCCCGACCTCCTTTGATGCTTACGTAATACTTGAACGGTTCCCGTGTGCATCTCTCGAACAGCTGTGATAGGCACTATCACCTTGCGCCATTATTCGAATACATAACCAAAAAAGAAAAAAAAACTATCCAATAAATTTATTAGCAGTATACCCAGACTACCCCATTTTTATTTTAAGATCTTTCAGGCCATCCAAAGTGTGTCTGGTAGATATCGCTGTCAGCGATACGACCACCATTGTAGCCACCCTAGATTTATGTTCATGTGTAAGAGTTGTGTAACTGTGTTGATGTACAATGAAGTACTATTCTTCTTCTTCTACAAACTCATTTAACGAATACTAGAATAGAATAACAAAACCATACTATATTTATATTTAGTCCTCATGTCGACAAAGCATTAGTTGTATCCGAGACCGATGCCCATTCCCAAAGTCATAGTAATGGCACAGATAATATAATACTAGCGTATAGATGCCTCATCCCATACAAAGAAACGGTACCGCCGTAACTACGGGCTTTCAACCATCATCTAAACACTGCTGTGTTTAGATGATAGTTTAACATGATGATGGTTTTGCGGTTAAAGATTAATTTTTATTTTTTTCCTGATGAGCCCGCTCTTGAATTCGATCTCGCCTGATGGTAAGCCACTAATGAGGTTTACGATGGAAAGAGCGATCGCTGAAGATACCTGTTAACTCTTACTTTGAAGATACAATTATGTTTTAAGTGTTATGGCAGCCACGAATGCCATATTTTTTAAATACATATTTTGAGGGATTCTCCTGCATGACCTCTAGCGTTCCACTCGTGGAGGTCATTTTATTGCACACAAGCACCCATACCCATCACACCTTAAATGGGGATACATAGATCACACCCACACCCCCACATGCACTCGGGGTGAGTGGCACACTGTCTCACTTAGTTCTCTCGTTATTATATTGCATGCTATAACATTTGTATTTCTTTTTTTTTTTCTTTTCTTTTGTTAATTATGTTTTTGTCTTTCATGATTTTACTGTATTTGAGTCCCTGTATACTGAGAGGTCTGGCTCTTGTGATACAGGATGACCTAGTACAAGAGCCAGAGCAACATTGTTTTTGTATATCTTTGAAGTGTTTTAATAAATTATTATTATTATAATATTTATTATTATTATAATATTATAGATGCTTTTCTGGTACTCAGGTACCTTCACAAAGATATTCAGATTGGGACTTACTTTTCAGATATGTACAAGATATTCGAAAAACAACTCACTAAAGCCCCCATTTTGAAGAAATTTTAGTTAAACGTACTCGTATGTGTTTTGGAAATAAAGCTCAATAAGCTAAAAATTCTTGGAAAAACCTATGATTAGGATCCACTCAAGTTAAACGAGTTGGAATTTTAATTGACGACTGGCGTCACTAGCGTTAACCTTTAAATATCGACGTGGGGCCTGTGAGACCGCGGCAGGTATCCAGATTGTTAGTTTCCACGTACATGACAATTCCCAACTCTCCAGTAACCGCGAGTTCTGTTGCATCCACACCAATAAAAGAAAAACGACTGCCAGAAAACTTGATTTAAAATTACGACGCGTCTTCACAGGACTGACGTTGATACCAAAGACTAATATGGTTGATACATCGCAATGACTATAAAGCTATAAAGCCTCTTGACTGCTCATACGGGCGACTCAGGCTCACGACTTATTTATGAAGTTGCACTAATATTTAGACGGCAATATGAGTGGCCATTTTAGTTTTGACCAGTTGTTAGATCTCTGCACACGCGCTTATTTTGATAACTTTTAAAACATTTTTTGCATTAATTAAAAAACAATTATGAGTTCCTGTTCAATTAAATGGTGTGGGAAAACATCTAAAACATCCAGCTATAAAAAAGATGGCATAACTTTTCATCAGTAAGTAAAATATATTTATTAGTTATAATATTATGAGGAAGTGCAGGGCTCAAGCTAATCTAGTTGGTTACGTAAAAATGTATAGCGCGTTGATGTCTTTTTGTTAAAAAGTTCCTTTCTCTCACTGAGTATTGTAAATACGTCTGTCCCTTTCTATCTGTACTAAAGCTGTAGTGCTGCAACAACTTTCGATGTTGTATGTATATATGTATGTATGTCGGGCTGGTTTCCGCAACTCCACGCCCAAGGCGCGTATTTTGCGTACAGGTGGGACTGCATTGTCATTCGATCCACCCCAGCTCCTCGAGGAAGGCCAGCAGCACCCTGGTGTTACTGACCATCTCGCTTAGGTTACCTGGATGTCCGAAGTGTTTTGCCCTGTATGCAGCGACTACTGGACAGCTTAGCAGCAGATGAGCCGCTGTCTCATCCTCCTCCATGCAGGCTCTGCAGAGTGGACTGTCTGTGACTCCTGTGACAGCGAGATGCTTATTAAAAGACCCATGACCAGTTGTAACGGCCGTGACTTTCCGCAACTGAAGTTTGGTCAGTCGTAGGCCTTGCTTTGTGAAGCGGTCATTAATGGAGGGGAGCGCCTCCTTGGCCTGCCTACACTCCCTATGATCAGCCCATAGCTTGTTGTGTTGATCTGTGGTGCGTTTCCTTACCAGATTGCGTAAGTATCCAAAGGGGAGAGGCACAATGGGTTCAGGTCCCATCGCTGCCATGCTCGACCCCCTTCTGGCGAATTCGTCCGCTACATCGTTGCCACGGGAATCGCTGTGTCCTTTAATCCATTGAATGGTTACTTTGTTGTGTTTACCTACCTGATTTAGGCGTTGGTGACACTCGTATATCAGCCCAGAGTTAACTGTTTGGCTGTTTAGCGCTTGCAGGACTGCCATGCTGTCCGAGAGTAAACGTACCGAGTGGTCCTTAACATCCCTAGCTAGGATGGCTGAGGCTGCCAGGGAAATTCCCAAGCACTCTGCTTGGAAGACTGTGTTATGGACCCCCAGTGGTGTGGCTATATGGATGTTGAGGTCCTCCGAGAAGATCCTCGCACCCGTGCTAGTACCTGTTTTGGATCCATCAGTGAAGATCCGCAGTTCTGCGGGGCACAGCCCCTCACAGTGGTGGTCCTCATGCAGTTGGATTTTGTATTTTTTGTCAAAGACAAATTGCTTGGGTATCCGGTCGTTGATTGCTCTAGTTATTGGGAGATCGTTGTTTAGTCCCGTGAGCAGAGCGGTGTGTTGAGTTTCTCTCTTACCCCAGAGATCCAGTGTTTTAAGGCGTACCGCGGCCATCGTCGCCTCCTGCTGAATAAACAGATGAAGCGGTGGGAGGCCCAGCATGGCTTCAAGCGCTGCCATTGGAGTGGTCCTCATGCAGCCTGTGGTTGCCATGCAGGCCAGCCTTTGCATGTGTTGTAGTTTGTTTATGGCTGTGACTAGCTTGGTGCGGGGCCTCCACACCACGGCACCATAGGTGATCATGGGCCGAATTACTGTGCTGTACAGCCAGAGTATAATTTTGGAAGATAGGCCCCACCTCTAACCTATCATTTTCCTCCATTGCCAAAAGGTGATGCAGGCCCTGCTTAGTTTATTGTCTAGATGAACACTACAGTTTAACTTACTGTCTAATGTGACCCCTAGGTATTTGACTTCGTTAGATAACTGGAGTTCTGTATTGAACAGCTTAGGCAGGCTGAAGCGGCCCAGTGCTCGTTTTAGGGTGAACATGACTAACTCAGTTTTGATGGGGTTTACTGACAAATCATACTCCCTGCACCATCGTTCCACGATGCGTAGCGCTTGTTGAGTGAGATTGCAGACCGTTCCAGTCACCTTCCCAGGTACGAGGATTGCGAGGTCGTCTGCATAACCTATTGTATAGTAACGATTCGCGTTGAGTTTGGTAATCAGGTCATTGATTACCAGATTCCATAAGAGGGGTGATATAACTCCACCTTGTGGGCAGCCCCGGGTTATCATGGCCAGCTGTTGTTCTTCCTCAAGGCAAATAACTCGTTTGCTTAGCATATTGGTAATCCAGTCAATTAATACCTGTTCCACACACGGGGGCGGCACCAATGCTGGAGAAGTTTGTGTTGTCGAAGGCTCCTTCGATGTCTATGAACGTGCCCAGGCAATTTCTGGTGAATCGCCTCTTCTATCTGGCTTACCACCATGTGAAGAGCAGACTCTGTCGACTTACCCGAGCTGTATGCGTGTTGGTTACCGTGTAGTGGTACTGCTTTTAAGGCGCCATCTCGCATCTCCCTTTCGCATAGTCTTTCCATCGTCTTCAACAAGAAGGTTAGACTTAGGGGTCGGTAGGATTTGGCGTTTGTATAATCACTCTTACCTGGTTTAGGAATGAATATTACTTTCACTTCCCTCCATTCTTTTGGAACGTATCTACAGGCCAGGCACGCTCTCATTATAGGCACCAGCCTTGCTGCCAATGGTACCCCATCCCACTGCAGTAGGGCAGGAAACACCCCATCGGGCCCAGGTGCCTTAAAAGGTTGGAAGCTTTGGATGGCCCATTGGACTTTTTCCAGTGTAATCATCCTGTGTGCGTTGAGCCAATCATCATCCGATGGTGTTTGTGTATTGTCTTGCCAGTCGGTTACCTGTGCGAAGACGCTCCCTGGGAAGTGAGTTTCAACTAGGAGGCGTCTCGTTTCTTCAGGCGACGTGGTGAGCGTGTTGTCAGGTTTACGGAGTGTGGTGGGCCCAGGAGTACCCTGTTGCGCCAGTATTTTCCTTACCCTGTTTGCTTGTTGACAGGACTCAATACTGCCACAGAATTTCCGCCATCCCGCAGTACGCCTGGTCCTGATGCATTTTTTGTAGCTGGATTTGGCCGCATGATAAGCATCCCAGTCCTCATCCGCGCATGTGTTCATGGCTCTGTTTAAAGCCTTTCTTACCTTACCGCGTTTGCGTTCCAGATCCGCGCCCGACCAGGGTTGTTTTCCCGGTGTAACGCAGGGGGTAGTTTCTGGACAGGCAGTATGGTAGCTGCTTATCAGTGACTCGGTGAGCTTGCCTACGTGTGCGTCGATTCGCGTCGTATCCTCTAGACTCATTGAATCGCACGGTGGTTCCAGCTTGGAAGTTAGGCTGCGTTTATATACGGCTCTGTCCGTGTTGCGCGGATTACACCGCGGAGGTTTAGGCGATACACAGACCTGAACGTCAAAGCGGATCCACCTATGATCTGAGCAGGAGGCCTCCTTGGAAACCTGCCACCCAGTTGCGAGTCCCGCTGCGCCTTCTGTTGCCAGAGTAAGGTCTATGATTGTACGGCTGCGTCTGGTTACGAATGTCGGTTCGGAGCCTGTGTTTAGTAGGGATAAGTTAGTTGTGAACAAGTAGTCCACTAGCGCCTAACCTCTTGCATTGTGCGAATCCATACCCCACAAAGGGTGATGTGCGTTTGCGTCAGCCCCTATCATCACCTCAACTCCGCTACTCTCGCAGTGAGTAACGAGGTGGACCAGGTCGTGAGGGGGCGGTTCCTCCGCCTCAGGCATGTACACTGAGGCGAAAACAATTACAATCTCCTCATCGCCGCGCTGCATCGTCAGCCTTGCTGCAGAGACATCTCTGCAACAGAAGTCATTTAAGAGCTGTGCTTTAAGGTCACCTGTGACATATATACACGATCTAGGGTGATCGTGGTCCATAGTAACAAGGAGCTTACCACCAAGATTGGAGTGTCCTCGTATCTGGCCACCCCTAATCCACGGCTCCTGGATCAGGGCTATGGCCGTGTGTTGCACCTCCAGCCACTTGCGCAGTTGAGCCGTCGCGGTCTGACTGTGGTGGAGGTTTGCCTGCACGACTTTACTAGCCAACGAAGGGGACGCCATCGCAGGCAGGATCCTCCTCGTCACCCTCCAGTCGCAGCCCGGCAAACAAGTCGCCTTCGTCGAACCCGTCCTCTCCCGGGCCGGCAGCCGGGGACAACACACAGTCGTCGAGCTCCCCGCCCGACAGAGGGACGGCACCCACAGCGGCGTCAGGAGCAGCCGACTCCACCACTGCAGTGGGGTCAGCCACCGTTGTTTCCGGGTTGTTTGTAGAGGGAGTTGTCTCCCCTGCTTCCACTATTTGGTTCGTGGCCCGATCCCAATTCCGGGGGACGTCTATAAACCTACCCTTGGGACCCTGGAACTTGATGTACACAGACCCCAGACCAATGGATAGCCGGCGCTCGGCGTCCATAAGTGTCGGGATCTGGTCCTCAGGGACACCCAGCACCACGAACCAGCATGTATCCTGCTTGTCGGCGTGTATGAGTACCCACCTCGTTACGTCGACCCAGGGGTTCTGGTAACAGAGGGCTCAGCCAATGTTCCTCGAGTCCTCGTACACTCCGTGGTCGTCAGGTATGGCGATGCCACAACGCACCCGCTTCAGGATCTCCTAACGACTAGCGAGGTGCTAGCCGAAAGAGCCAAACCAGAGACCGTCTTCTTTAGCCATGCTAAAGTGTGGTCGTTTCCGCACCACAGCTTGAGGACTCCTCCAGCTTGGCGTTGAACGTCGGTTAGGGTGTGTCCGCATAGCGGAGCAGGCCTCGCTGATGATCTGCTTGTGGATAGTTGCGAGGACCTGGTCCGATACTGCTTGACTGATAGCCCCCGTGCGGTCGCAGGTTATTGCGACGCTCAGGTGTGCGTTGGCAGCTTGGGCGTAGCTTAAGTTGGTGTCCCGCTTGGATTGATCAAGCCGCGGCCGCTTGTGCTCCCCACGAGGTGTTATGGTCTCGTTGAGAGCTCGCTTGGCCATGGCCTGCCCACTCTGAGCGGGTTGCTGCGTTTTGGTTGCTGTTTGCGACTTACCTCCTGCAGCAGTCTGCGATTGGTCGGGCGTTGGTCGACTAGTGCCTGCCTCAGCCGATCGCTTACCTGCCGAGATGCTGAGCTTACCCGCGGCTGCAACCTGCTTTTTGGAGGGAGGCTTGTTTTTGCCACCTCTCCTGCGTTCTTGACGCCGTTCCTTACGCGTCAGCCTTTCTCTCCTTTTGCCCTGGTTTGCTGGAGCTGGCTGGCCTGAAGGGCCTGCCTTCGAGCAGTGGGCCTGTGGAGATGCAATCCTGCCCTTACCTTTCCTTTTGATCACCTGCCAGGCGGTGTCAAAGTCATCCCCGGTGCAGACGGAGACGAGACGCCGTTTGACCGGTGACGTCCGCGGCTTGGGAGTTGGCTTGAGGAGCCACGGGAAGGGAAGGAGGGTGCGTAGGAAGGGGAGCAGCGGCAGTAGTAGTAGTCGTCGCCGGTGCTGACGCCTTCGCGTGTGAGGAAGATCCGGTACTGGTCCCATGCAGTGCCGGAGTCCTCAGTTTAGATTGAGACTTAGCTTTGGTCTTAGCTGCGGTTTTCGCCACAGCCAGACCGGCACCCGCGCTGGAGCCTGCAGCGTTAGCCACAGGGCTTCCAGGGGCGGACGAAGTGCAAGCACCTCGCCTAGGAGTTTCGTCAGATTTCGCCGACTCCACTCCTATGGTTTTTTCTATAGGCCTTTTATTGTCCATAGTTGTTTGTTGTATAAAATTCATCTCTCTGGCTCCCACCCTCCATGGAGCCCGCACCTGGGAACTTCGTACTTTTCAAAAGAGCTGGACGTTAGGACTACCGGAGAGATGTAGGTGCGCAAGGCTGGTTTACAGTGCGACATCGGGTGCTCGATCGGGTTGGCGTCGGAGGTCGAAAGGCCTACCCCCAACGAACTGATCAACCCTCACTTACACCAACAGCATGACCTTTACCAACCGCTTCAGCCGTCCGAGGACGACCTCAGCGAACCCCACGCACCTCGCCTGTGGCCCTCTGACGGGACACGTGGCCATTTCCCTGCCATTGGCTATTTGGCAGAGCCACCGTTTTGCCTGAAATCCAGACCAAAGAGGGCGTGTTGCCTCACGGACACATAACCACCAGTGCCGATCGGCTCAACCCCCAAGGACTCCTTAATCCCTGCTCACGGCGCTCAACTGCGCAGGTCCTAGCGCAGGTGACTAAATTCTCCTACTCACCGTCAGCTGGTTTTAGTGACGGCCGAGCCCGCTACCACCCAGTCACGGAAGGGTCGCGGTTAGGAGAGGAATTAGAATATGGGTAGGGTACTCAAAGGATGGGGTAGGAGGTGACGGTGAAACTTGGGACAGGAGGTTCATAGACGGGAGAGTATGGGGTGAATGGAATAAAGGATGGGAAGGAGTAGAAAGCCCGCTACTCTACGGGTCGCCCGGTGGTTTTGGTTACGTCTAATTCTTAGGGAATTAGACCAAGAACGGGGTGGCACCACGGGAAGGTAACCGACCGGACTTGCCTTGAGGATCTACACGACTGTAGCGCTCTCCCTCAAAGCCACGCCATCCTACCCTCTCTGAAGGAGGAGGTAAGATAGCTCTGTATCTACACTACCAAGCAAGCAAAGCAAGCATGTCGTTGTGCAACCGCAAAAGCATACATACAAACCCCCCCCAAAAAGTCGATGTTGACGAAATTATCGATGTTCCCGAATGGTAAAAAAAATATTATACTTAAGTTTACATTTAAAATTGCCGAATATTCAGGGTAAATTGGTTTCCAAAAAAATATAGCGTTGTTTGTTCAAGGCATCTCACAGATGATTTTTTTTTAACTTTAAAGCTCCGACGCCGTATGTTTAGTTCAGCAACACCGACACTGTTTTTGCCTGTTTTGGTACGTTTTATTATATGCTTATTTCAGTTTAATAAACATGTAGTATTAATAGACGTCGATTTTATCGATATCGATATTTTTGTTCCAAACCTGACTTTTGCATCTCTATGTCACATTCATCCTGACATTGTTGCATCGCCCAATCACAACCGTTGTATTTTCTTCGTCCCGGGCCCGCAGTGGTGAGTCGTGTTATCAGACGAATGCCGTCTATCCGCTCTCAAGATAGGGATAACCTTCTTTATGATGTCGGTGATCACCGAATGTGGTCAATGAAACTAACATTGATATATCGTTGAGGAAGCATGATAACCCTCAATTAATCGCCATGATTGTAAATTTGGCGTTTTGTGTTTTAATATGGTGTCGGACGTAAAAGAATAGTACCATCCCATTACTTCCCGTGGGTGTCGTAAGAGGCGACTAAGGGAGCTTGAGCCCTAGTGCATACTACTAAAGCACCTTGGGCCACCCGCGCGGTGGCGGGTAAACCACCAACAACAGCATTCCCAAGGAGGGTTGGCGTCAGGCAGGCGGCCGGCTATAAAACTTTTGCCAAAACCTTTTTGCATCATGGTCTGGAAAAATATGATGTGCGATAGGGCTAGGGCGTACCCCACAGGCGACGTGCAGGGGTAGCACCCGGCTCCTGTGGGAAATGGACAAGGGTTGTCGCACCAGGACGGGCGGGTGCGACGTAAGACGCAAGCTCGGAGAGTGAGAGAATTAAGATTGAGGTGTGCGAGCTGGAATTTAGGTACTATGACTGGAAAAGGAAGAGAGTTAGCAGATGTTTTAAAAAGGCGACGGATAAATATAGCGTGTTTGCAAGAAACGAAATGGAAGGGTGCAAAAGCAAGAGAATTAGGAGAAGGATATAAGTTTTATTACTGTGGAAGTGATGGCAAACGGAATGGTGTGGGCATAGTTTTGGATAGTGAGTTAAAAGAATGTGTGGTGGATGTTAAAAGAGTAAGTGATAGAGTGATAGCTATTAAAGTGGTTGTGGAGAGTATGATAGTAAATGTTATTAGTGCGTATGCACCCCAATCAGGATGTGAGGATAGTGTAAAAGAAAAGTTTTGGAAGGACTTCGATTGTGTGATGATGAATGTACAGGAGAGTGAAGAGGTGTTTGTGGGGGGTGATTTTAATGGGCATGTAGGAAGTCTGAAGTACGGTTATAAGAGAGTGCATGGTGGTTGGGGGTACGGAGACCGTAATACTGATGGCGAGACATTGCTGCAAGCTGCTTCGGCTTTTGACCTGGCAATAACTAACACCTGGTTCAAAAAGAAAGACGAACACCTGATCACTTACAAAAGTGGCCAGCACGCGACCCAAATTGACTTTTTCTTGGTGAGACGAAACAGTCTCAAAACAGTCAAAAACTGTAAAGTGTTGCCAGGTGAAGGCTTAGTCTCTCAACACAGGCTCATATTGATGGACGTAACAGCCAGTGTCTCGTCCAGTAGGAACAAAGAACGGCCCCCACCCAAATCAGATGGCGTATGATAGAAAATGAGGAGTGTGCAAGTATGTTTAAGAGTCAAGTGGTAGATAAAATGATAGAAATGAAGGATATGGAAGGAAAATCTGTGGATGAATGTTGGAAAGAGATGGCGGATTGTATAAGGCGAGTAGCAAAAGATGTGTTTGGAGAATCGCAAGGTAAAGGCATGATAGAAAAGGATACATGGTGGTGGAATGAAGATGTGCAAAAGATGCTAAAAGAAAAGAAAATTTCGTTTAAAGTATGGCAGAATGTAGAAACCGGAAATGATAATTTGAAAGAAGAGAAAAAGAAAATTTATAAAGAATGGAAGAGGAAGACAAAAAAGGCGGTTGCAGTTTCCAGGGCTAAGGCGCAGGAAAAGTTATATAATTTACTGGACAGCCCTAGAGGCCAGAAGGAGCTCTACCGGATTACAAAATTAAGAGAAAGGAGAACGAGGGATATAATGCATATAAAATGTATGAAAGATGAACTCGGTAAAGTCTTGTCGAAAGATGACGAAATAAAAGAGCGATGGAAGGTTTATTTTGAAAAGTTGATGAACGAAGAGAATGAATGGAGTGGTGTGCTCAAGGAGGTACAAGTAAATATGGGTTTATTGAGAGAAATTAGCATGGATGAAGTAAGAAAGGCAGTTCAATGTATGAAAAATGGAAAGGCCATGGGCCCTGATGACATACCAGTGGAAGTATGGAAGTGTTTAAAAGAGGATGGATGTATGTGGCTGACTTTATTCTTCAATAAGTTGTTGTATGAAGAAGTGATCCCACAAGAATGGTGCAATAGTTCGCTAGTGCCCATCTTCAAGAATAAAGAGGATGTACAGGACTGCAACAACTATCGAGGGATAAAGCTCATGTCACATACTATGAAAGTATGGGAGAAAGTGATAGAGAAAAGATTGCGAGAGGAGAGTGAGATTACCCCGAACCAGTTTGGGTTTATGCCAGGTCGAGGGACAATGGACGCCACCTTCGCTCTCCGTCAATTGTGCGAGAAGTACAGACGTGTGCACAAGAACTTGCACATGGTGTTCATTGATCTTGAGAAAGCGTATGATAGGGTACCTCGGGATGTGTTGTGGTGGGCCTTGAAAGAGAAAGGTTTGCCTGGGAAGTATGTTGAGTTGATTCGTGCTATGTACAGACAATCTAGTACCTACGTCCGGTCGGCTGCTGGCAACACCGATAAGTTCAGTGTGGCTGTAGGCTTGCATCAAGGGTCGGCTTTAAGTCCTTACCTCTTCCTGTTGATTATGGACAATGGTGCATGCTGTTTGCCGACGACATTGTTCTGGTCGGTGATGATGGACCTGAGATCCAGAGCAGATTGGAGAAATGGCAACAGAAGCTGGAGAAAGTTGGCTTGAAAATCAGCAGAACCAAAACTGAATACATGTTCTGCGATTTCGGCGGTCTCTCCAGTTCTGAAGCTGTAGTGCTAGATGGCGCGCTTCTCCCAGTCTGCTCCGATTTTCGGTATCTCGGTTCACTCGTGCAAAGCGATGGCGAAATAGATCGGACTGTTAAGCACAGAATTAACACTGGATGGATGAAATGGCGGCAGGTCACCGGGACTATCTGTGATTCCCGCATTCCCCTAAAACTTAAGGGAAAGATTTATAAAACAATGGTCAGACCTACGGTCTTGTATGGTTCAGAATGTTGGGCCACAAAAGGGATGAATGAAAAGCAATTGCATGTAGCTGAGATGAGAATGCTAAGAGCGATGTGTGGTGTTACGCGCATGGATAGAATTAGGAATGAGTATATAAGAGGAAGTCTGAAAGTGGCACCGCTGACTGAAAAGTTGTGTGGAAATCGGTTGTCATGGTATGGGCATGTGATGCGGAGGAATGAAGAAAATGTCGTGAGGAAAGTCTTGTGTATGGATGTGGATGGCTATAAGAGTAGGGGAAGGCCAAAGAAACGATGGTTGGACTGTGTGAAAGAGGATATGGGAAAAAAAGGGGTGACTACAGAGATGACGACTAATAGAGGAGTATGGAAGAAAAAGACATGTTGCGCCGACCCCAAATAAATTGGGATAAGGGCAGGAGAATGATGATGATTGTAAATTTGGCAATAAAGATCCCTAACATATTTTTTTCCGAAGGTTGCAACCCCTTAATCATAAGTAAGACAATTTTTTATATTATAACAAAAAAAAAATTGGTATCTTTGAATATTTTTAAAGTATATTTTTGTATTTTAGTTAAAAATACAATCCATAAATAAAAGGCCATTTATTTTCAAAAGTTTAATAGAATTCACCATTTTTATAATTTATTCTATTATATCCCTCATCGTTAATAACTTGTTTATGAAAAAAAGATTGTAAAACAAAGAGTTTCAGCAAAATTTGATTTCATGGTTTGCCCTAGGTACTTCAGTACTTATGTTAAAATAAATCCACGTCGGTACTTTTAAAGGTTAATGACAGAATCAAAGACAATAATTGTCAACAAGAAAACAAGAATGAGATTCATTGATTCTGCTACTCTGTGTGATGATCATTGAATTAATAATTACTACTTGATGTTAAACCACTCAAGGTGGATTTTGATCGTGATTGTTAGTTTGCTTTATTTGCCACAAGCTTTTGCCAGTGGCTTCGGAGTAGCATTCGCAGTGGTAGCAAAATTTTAAAATTATCCAAAATGAACGTACTCCTGGTATAATGTCCACTGCCCTAATCCAGGAGTTGTACTCCGCAGTGTTTTTGCAAAGTATCGGTCGAATGTTCGGACATAATTATTTGTGAAGTGTTAAAGTGAATGTGCCATACCTATAATTGTAGCGAAATGGCATTACTTATGTTTTTGGTGGAAGAAGCTCTCAGAGAAGAGCTACAATTTTAGGTATGGCACATTCACTTTAACACTTCACACAAATATGTCCGAACATTCGGCCGATACTTTGTAAAAACACTTCGGAGTAGACCGTTCAACCGACAGCTAGTTACTTTCACATCTATAGTAATAAAATAGATCATGTATTTCATCTAAATTATATCAACTTAATTTTGAAGACTTATCACGCCACCAATGTTACAAATCTCTAACAAAATTAAAATTTTTAACACAGTTTTTAAGGGGAACAAGAACTTGAAAACCTTCTTTCTGTTATCATACATACAACATATAGTCTTGTTTGCGAATCTTGAAATAAAAAAAGTATTTAAAAATATATAATAATATACGTATATTATTTAATAAGAGTGACATATCTTGTAAAAAGTAAATATAAAAATTAAAATCGCAGTTTCATTACCCGATCAAAAGATCACGTGATGAATTCTAATGTGACATTTTTGTTGCGACTCCTCAGTCTAAAGAGTAATGAGGGGAAATCAAAGTCTCCGTTTAAGGGGATAGCGATCGTGGCTCTAATGGCAGGCGTAGGAAGCGTACTCCGTGGTCCTCGCGACCTGCGCATTCTTCGATTGGTGCTACCAGGTCCTTTTAAATTAGGTGTTGATGGTGGTGTTAAATCTGGTGTTGATGGGGTTGTTAAATCAGGTGTTGCTAGTGTGCGTAACATTCTTAAGGTGGTATAAAACTCTGAATCAGAGTCAATAGTATCAGCATCTGAAAAAAAAGCAACTATTAACCCAGTACACTTGATTCAGCGAGCCATTTACAGTACAACTATTTTCCGTCACATTTCCGAATACAAAAGAATGCTAATTTTTATGTCCATCAATTATAAGATTTATCGTGTACTAGCAGAATGTTTCGTATCCAAAGTAGTAGGCAAAAGTGTCAGAAACGGCCGTTTTTGGTACTATTGCCTACTACTTTGGTGACGAAACATTCTGAGACCTGTTTTAACAACGTAAAAATATTTTATTCTCTTTGTAACAAACGTGACGTTGGATTCTTTAATATTTATTTTCTATGCTATGCTACGATTTTTTATTCAATGAGGGCGCCACTTGGCCGGTAGTAGGGCCTTAAACCGCAAAATGAATTCTCAAAGCTGGAACATTATAAACATAGGTACTTCCTTGCTAAATTGCTTGGCGACTGTAAGTGAGTAATCCCCTCATTCCTAGAACTATTTTAATTGAAATAGGTTTTGTCACTTTCTGACAAACACAAATGTCAAAGTGATAGATAAGGATAAACAAACGTTATCAGCTTAACAGTTTATTCGGCTTACCTTAGCTATGACCTTTTTTTTGTGGGGTGGGAAATCATCCAATGACATCTCCCACTCTGGGTGGAGCGGGAGGGCGTGTCAGACTCTTACTGACTGAAACCCACCCCGTTCCTTCCCTGCCTGAGTGTCCAGGGGTGCGGTAACTCATTTTCAGAATTTATAGCAATACAGCATTGGCTGAATGACGTCGACGTGTAACCCCTTTTTTTTGGGATGGGAATTCATCCTATGACTTCTCCCGCTCTGGGTGGAGCGGGAGGGGTAGTGTCACTCTTTCTGACTAAAACCGACCCCTGTTCCTTCCCTGCCCTGAGTGCCCAGAGACGCGGTACTCTGTTTCGAATTTATCCACAACCCATGGGCAGTACGTGTAACCCCTAATCTATTTATTTAATCAACATTATCATTCTATTTATTGCACGGAAAGTGGAGTATTTCATGAAAATAAAAAATACGGGTAACTTATAATTTTCTATTCTTTTTAGCCAGACAATAAAAAGTACCGCTCAAAATTATGTAAGTACCTAATGTTGTCAATCGTTCAGCAAATTAAATTTGGTGATACACCGACTGCAGCACCACCTACCAGATCCATTTGTGAATTCAAACCTCGCCGGGTGCTCGAACATACACAAAAAAGATCATTAAAACTCATCCCTGCCGTTTAGGAGAAGATCAGTGACATACCAACAGCAGCGCCACCTACCGGATCCAATTTTGTTTTTAACCCATCCAGGAACCCATTGAAATATACAAACAAAATTTCATCCAAATCAGTCCAGCCGTTTAGGAGGAGTTAGGTGACAAACACACGTACAGAAGAATTATATATATTAAGAAGATATCTAGATCGTCATCTTCCTGCCCTTATCCCATGTTACTTGGGGTCGGCCTGGCCCTTCCAGTCATACCAACATTCCAACTTGCATACCTCAATCTCACTTCCCGAGCTTCTTACGTTGCCCCCGCCCGGGGTGGTGCAACAACCCTAGTCCATTTCCCACAGTGGCCGGGTGCTGCCTCTGCGCGTCGCCTGTGGGGTATGCCCTAGCCCTATCGCACATTCCATTTATAATAATAATAATATAATATACGTAACATATTGTTAATGATTTGGCAAATGTTTTACGGTCGGCCGGCCGCCTGCCTGACACCAACCCTCCTTGGGAATGCAGTTTTTGATGGTTTACCCGCCACCATGCGGGTGACCTAAGGTGCTGAAATTATGCACGGTCTAAAAATTTCCCTTAGTCGCCTCCTACAACACCCATGGGATGAAATGGGGTGGCAGCATTCTTAAGCCGGAGCCACACGGACTATATAAGACTATATAAGATATATATATTAATTTGAATTAATAACTAAGTACTTTATTATTGTTTTCTTTTGATTTCCGTGTGAACTATATGTAGAGCTGTAAAACTATTTTCCTATTTAACCGACTTCAAAAAAGGAGGTTTTCTATTTATAATAACATTTACTCCTTTTCAACATTATGTATAGTATACGAGTACCACGGAAATTAATAAAAAAGTGTGTGTGACACACTTTTTGCGTGCGTACATAAGTATGTACGCACGTAAGAAGTTATACTTCTTTGGCGTAACCAGATAAAAAATCAAACTGTCACAAAGTTTACCAAAGGAAAACAATCATTCTTCATGAACCACAGACTATAGCTAACTTCAGGGTGTCGGTTTTTTGTGACGGTGTGCACGCGCATCGTAAAAATTTACTCATTTTTCCCTAACGCAAAAGAAGTATAACTTCAAAAATATAAACAAAATAAAATACTTCTTCAACCGACTTCCAAAAAAGAGGAGGTTCTTATGTTCGACATGTAGATATGCAACTAAAATAAATATTTATCCGGTTATTAATCTTTTCAATTCAGTCACTTCATCTGATGTAGCTGTGTCATTAAGGCGCCATTAGCTGCCAATGACCTTTAGTGGTTAGCTTGCGTGTTCTGTGCTGAGCTCACGTAACGCGTCGTATATCCACCCAGTAATAGGACTCGCCCATCAAGGAGCGCTGTCCGAAATTAGACACATTATTAATTTATTACACATAAAACAACGGGTATTAAACTAAAACACTGAGACTAAATTATAAATAATTAAATGACCTTTAAAATGGTGAAGGTTCATAACTAATATAATATATAGGTTTAAAACTAATATACTATATAATAATAACATAAAAATACGCTTTATAGTTTTTGCGTGATTCTTAATTTTTTATCCACGTTAGACATAACTTTACAAATTAATTACTCTATGTTATATAAATATAATTTCAAATATTCTGAGATCAAATTACGACGGAAATTGTCTAGAGTAACATATATTTTTTTCGAAGAAATAAAACTAGTCGCTTAGACGTGATGTTCAATTCAAAATCATTAAAAGTCGTATAATTGCGCCTTAAGTTCACTAGCGATGACATGATCACTTTCTTCACTGCTCGAGCAGGTATTTATTATAAAACTAGCTAACCCGGCGAACTTCGTACCGCCTCAAAATCAATGAACAAAACCGTTCTCGAGATATCATCAAAACAGTCGTTCCATACATTTTTTTTTTAATTTGTTATTCTGCTATCCGGGGCGGAGACAAACCCATCAAATCAAAAATCATAAAAATCGGTTCAGCAGTTCTTGAGTTCTAAACAGTTCTAAACGATGTAACTAACCCGACTTTAGTTTATATATAAAGATTTCCCATGAGTGAATCAAACATTGGTTCAAATTTTCAATATTCGTACTCGCGTTTTATTGAATGATCACATCACACATCACTCACACACACACACACACACACACACACACACACACACACACACACACATGCTTTTTCCATTTTTTCCGGGTCAATCACATTGATTTTTCCAATATAATTTCTTTGATTGTTGTTTTTTTCATCATCAACATTTTTATTAACTACGTATCCTTTAATTTGAAACCAAATGTTTTCAATTGGATTAAAATCCGGATGATATGGTGGCAATCATAAAATGGTTTAGCCATGTTCTTACATAATGAGATCATTATCTAACTCTTTCTTTCTTTAAGTATGTTTTTTTCAATGTCATATAAATCGATCTTCAATGAGTTTAGGTTATGCGGAACGTTTGGTTGCTGCAACCAAGCTATAATTTGTGGTTTAATAGTGTTTGAGTTTGGGGTCTAACTGTTATGTATGGTGTATTATCTATTACTAAAACACTAATAGCTGGTAGATTTGATATTGACTGATTACTCAGCTAATTTTGATATCGATTGGCATTGATTTCTTTATGGTAATCGCCGTCACTATCAATACATTTGTGCAACATTCAGTGCACTTGGAACCAAACCTTTTTTCATTGCTAGCGTGAACGATGATTATACGTTCTTCTTTCGAAATTGGCTTCTTTACACCTTTTTTATTTTTACCTGTCCAAGATTTCCCTGTTGAGCGCGACGTATTCATTCATGATGACAATATTTTGGTCATCGGCCCTCTTCCTTTGAATTTCTCGCCGATACTTAAACCTTTTAAGGCGAATATCATCTTTTTCAATTAGTATTTCCCGATTATAAACCAATATCTTTAAGTTTTGTTTCTTAATTGTCCCAGACAGCCTCCAAATAATGAATAACCTCAACCAACTTCGATTTTCAAGTCCTTAAGCGTAAATGAAAATCGTAAATCATGTTATGTATGACACAACAGTCAAAATCGTCCAAATTTAAACGAAACTTTTTGGTCCTTTTTACTCTTTTTGTTGATGAGAAGGGAGCTGATTTATCTTTTTTATCATTTTCTTTTACAATATTCTTTACAGTTCCGACTGAAACAGAGTTCAGAAACACGTTTTTAAACTTTTTTTAGATTACCATTGCTTTCTTTCTTGAATCAATCGGCTTCTAATAAAAAATACAAGTTAACGCTTCAAATTATCATTCGTACCTGCGACTTTAGCAGCTTTCCTCCCATTTTTTAAATAAATTACATTAAGTCAAAAGAGTATTAAATAACAACTTACATAATACTTCCAAGTTGATTGAGAGCGTCCGGTCTGCACCAAGTGCAAAGGGCAACTGATAGAAATCCAACCAATGCCGAGGGGCATTAAGAAAATAGTCGTACCTACTGTACTTTGACCACATTGTATCCCACTGCTGGGAAAATGCCTCCCCTATCTCCCTCCAAACGTTTCTGTCTTGGGTGATTTCTAAGTTACCATTACCAAGTCTCATTTCAGAGTTTTCTTTGATAAGGTAGGTAAGTCAGCAAAAATGGCGAAATTTTAGGCCGAATTCTTTTATCCAAAAATCAGCATCAATTAGAAGATGTAAGATTTTTAGTTTGAGTTGAAGAAGATATTAGAAGTATGTATGAATATTTTTCGCAAGTTCGTTTATTACTTGGCCTTTCCATGTTACCATGACTGGTTTTGACGGTATAGACAAAAAAAAAATTGGCAAGTACACAACACAGCACGCCGACACTACCCGGCGGCCTAAATACAAGGGTTTTAGGCCGCCGTGCTGTGTCGGTTGGCTGTCGGCGGGTCGGCGGCTTTGGCGCTTTACAGCCGAGTGCCTGATACGCCGTCGGTGCTTGCAGTTCAACATGATCAGTGTACCCACGGGCCGTGGTCATGGTCGCTTAGGCGCCACCTCCACGAGCGAGTGAATCGCCGCGAGTAGACGTTTTACTAGTAAAAGTCACTCGTCAAATCGCCGCGAAAATATCGCCGTGTGGAGCCACTTTCATAGTTGTAATAGAATGAAGTGACAGGACGATAAATCGCCGCGAAGCACTTAATCGTGGAGGTGGCGTCTGATAAAAAACAAACGAAACTTAGCATACCCTTCAATACTTTCAGTTCAACAAAACAGTAGTTATAGCCCAGACCGACGCCGAGCCCCAATGAGATCGTCACTGTGATAACAATGCATACGATCACGGCTGTCATGGCGACAACTGATGCCAATCTGAAATGGAATTTCTAATGATGAACAAAGAGCTCTTTTTCATTCTTATTTATTTGAATATACCACTTTATTACTGCTTTTATCATGATGCTGGAGCCGACAGTTTTTCTCATACTTGAGTATGAAAAAAGCTGGTTAGCTATTGCGTCGTCGTCGAGGCGGTTGCCTTCCCGACAAGCGGCTTCCTAGCAGCTAAAGCCTTTAACATTTCCTGCTGGCATTAGGTTGGGCCAGCAATAAATGCTATCATTTTATTGTTAGCCCAACAATAAATGCTATTAGGTGATTAATGTGATTCATCTGGCTCTAGGTGCCAGCCGTGCAGTGCGGCCAGTTAGGAACAGTTTAGTACATTGGTTCTGCTTCGCTTCACTTTTCGGCCTAACGCTAACTCAGGCTAACTCTTTATTACAGATTACAGAAATGAAAACGGAAAACTTCAATGGAATATCTAGATTGATTATGTTGCTTGGTTTACCTGGAGCTCTAAAAAATTGCCGTAAGGAGCTTAGAAAAAACTACAATGATTATTTTGTATACTTACTTTTCCAAAATATATGCTATGCTACCCGTGCAGTTCCCACAGCGTGTTCCACATCCTCCACAACACATATTGAACGGCAATAAAAAAGATTTAAACAAATATAATAAATACAAAAAAATGTATTAAACTTCAATAAAGTTTGAAAAGATACAAAGACAGAGAGTACAAAAGATATAGACATTTTTTATAGAACTTTAGAACGAAGAAGTCTATATATATATTTAAAAGTATATTAATTAATTCATAGAATAATACATCGTTACATAATTTATTATAATCAGACAATCCTATATTTTGAAATATTTGTAAAACAATTTTTTAAGGCACATCATAAAAAATATTTTTGCCCAAAAACACTGGCATATATATATTATAGTAGTCTATGTACCAGCCATTTTAATGTTTAATAACTTGAAAGATATCCACGTTGGCAAATTCTTTAATGTCATTATTCTGTGCTACATTATTTGTATTTTTATAATTTTTTTTTTTGTTATACACCACTACTGGCTATGATGGGTTACACTATATTAGAGATGGACAGTATACCAGAAGTACTTAAAAAGTTCGTAAAACTGTGTTACTATTGAAATAATTCAGAATCAAACGAATCAAATATTTAAATCAAACAAATTCGTTCAATATTTCTAGGCATTTTATCCAACAGCGACGAATACCGTGCTTCCGACATCCAATAAGTTATCTTAACCGTCACCAAGTCGGATTAAAAGCATAGAAATAATATATTTTGACTGTGAAGTAGAATCAGCTGAGAATCAGAAGGATCATACATTGTTTTTAAAAATTTCAGTACCTACCAATTTTATTTGTCTAAAAGTAAACCACCAATGATACAAAATTATTTTAAAGCTCTAGTGCTCTCCTGGAGATATTTCATTTCATTTATTCATTAACAGTGTACATCGTCGATAAGATATTTATTTAAAAAAATGTTTAATGCATCTAATACTCGTAGAAGAATTGCTTTGAAAAGTTAGTCTTGGGGCTTCAAGAAGATTCCAACAGACTTTGTACTGTCAAGAAGTTTCCTGTCCATTATGCTCATCAATTCTTCAATGTATGCTCATTTTCCAGCAAACCTCGCTGGATGACGTGTGCTACTGTGGCAGTAGCCATCATTGTCATCACTGCGTCTGCGGTGTCATTGGGTGCCTTCATCGGCTACACATACTGCTACATTGAACACCGGTCTAATATGGCAGGTCAGACTAATCATTATTGTAATAGCAACATTACCTGTGTTAAATTTTTTTTATGATATGCTTTCCTTGTCGTTTTTTTAATTTTCTTAATTCTTAATTCTTTATTGTGTTCTTTGTTGTGTTGTGTTTGTGTTTTGTTGTTCTTTGTTGCGTATTGTTCTTGTGTCAAGAATAACATTTGAGCTTAAATACCAAGGATTTCTTTGGGTCAGGAACACAGTATACTACTATCCTATTGATCAATCCGTACCTACCTGCTCAGATCATTCATTATCCTGCCCTTATGCCAATTTATTTGGGGTCGACGCAACATCTCCAAACCAAATCTCAAATCAAAGCGCAAATCTTCCATACTCCTCTATTAGTCGTCATCACTGTAGCCTTTACCCATATCCTCTTTCACACAGTCCAACCATCGTTTCTTTGGCCTTCCCCTACTCTTATAGCCATCCACATCCATACACAAGACTTTCATAAAATATTATTTTATATATTACAGCATTACGCATAGCAACGTTTTGTTGCTGTGGTCTATCTGGTAGGGTCAGGATTAAACGCAGTAACATTGACAAGGTGAAGTTATTAATCTTGGCAAAGTCGTGCCCAAGGTTCCGTTTAGGCTCACCGATAATAATTTTCTGGAATATTCAGGACATTTGTTAGTTCTGATTCCTGTTTATTGTCACCTAGCTTCATTCCATTGCTAGGTTTGGAATGAGGCTCAACGGCCTTGTCCCAAATCCAGAAGTGGAATGAAGCTAGGACGACTTCTTTTTGTGTACCTTCTTTGCTAATTTTGGTCTAGCTCGTCAGCTATGGCAGGGAACTATATTAATTATTTAAACACCCAGCTCATCACATTAGGCTTAGTTCTATCATAAAACTTCTATGCGTAGAAAAGCAACACAAAACAGGCAACACATACTCTATTAAGTACGTAGGTCTCTAATAATGTTACTGTGCATTAAAAAACAATTTTTCTTCCCTCAGGCAACATGACACACTCGCTGAACTTCCAAATTGTGCAACTGCCAGCAATGATGGACAACAACACTAACAGGACTATAAACGGTGCTCTATCCAGCGTTATAATAACTAGGCTCCTGAACCTCGGCCAGGATCTGATTACTGAGGATATGGCCGTCCCGTCTTGTGCCAATGACACTCCCGCTGAAATGTTCCATCTCTTTCTTTGAACCACGAGGCAAATGTCATGTCGGGCATTTTGTCAAAATTCGACGGAATCCTTGACGAAACTTTTGTCATTGTAGGAGTGCTAACAGGACCAATAGGACCAGCAGAGGTCCTATTTGGCTTCGGATGTAAAGATTTGAACTAGTAAAATTTTTAAGTCCAAATCTTCTGTTTTACTAAGTGCCTACCTTCAATCTGCCCACATTTTTTCCAACTATTTTTGAGTCGGCTTTCCGTCTAATCAGTTGCAGCTCTATATCAGTATTTTATATATACAAAACAAAGTCGCTTTCCGCGTGTCTGCTTCTCCGCTCGTCCTAAACCACGCAACGGATTTTGATGCGGTTTGGTTGTCTGTCTGTCACAGATAACAAACCTATCATCTCACATACCTGACTGACGGTCTGTGTGCCGCCATCCAGTGAGATATTATTTGGCCATCCACCTTGCCGGCTACAGTAGCCACGAGGCTGTTGGGGCTCACTGATTGTCGCGCAATCGAAAATCAGTGATGCGATTTGTAGACGCAGCAGCGAGCCGAAATCTGGAACGCATGCATCCTCGAACATCCCCAACGCGCTGCAGAAGCGCGGCAACCCCAGCATTACTTGGAACGCGTTATTATATTGGACTCGTAGAGCATTGTACGAGCCCTGTGCGTAACTGACCTACAGGGTGCACGCATACAGCGACTGGCAGTAGGCCCTGAAAACTGTCATTTTAACCTCTCGCGTACACCGTGCGAACTTTTGGTTGAGTTGTACCTGAGACACCGCATAGTCTTCACAGATTCGTTGGAGCTTTCTTAACTCACTGATCGATGGGCTCAGCAAACACATATCATCTGCGTAACTAATATTATTGATACACTGTCCGTCAATGGAGCAACCGACTTGGGTGTTGCTGACACAGATTGAAGAGCCTAGGTGAGCTAAGCCGGGGGGCTGCCTCACACCGCACTCCAACCTGTACGCACCCGACATGGCACCTGCCCATCTAACGTAGTTGGACTGGTTGCTGTACCAGAACTTCAGTACAGCAATCAGTCCCCCAAGAAGGTTAGTGTCATGGGAGAGTTTCCACCACAGAGGCACTCATAAGAGACTAGGTCGAATGCCTTGGAGAGCTCCAAAAAACACGCATAAACAAGTGTTTTCCTTGCTGCATAGTACTGGGCAGTATGCTTGAGACAGAGGATCGCTGTTTCAGTCGACAAATGTGGCCTAAACCTAAATTGGGCTTCATGTAGGGTGATATATTTATCCAACTGCCTGTCAATCAGACTGTCCAACATCTTTGCAACAATGGTCGCAAAGGCCTGCAGTCGTTCGTGTCACTCGCATCTCCAGTCTTGTTGTTTATTATAGGAACGACATTCGTTTTCATAAGATACGAGTGACTCATACATAAGTTAAACATGAGAGCTAAGACACGAGGTAAGTGCTTACCTGCATATCGCAGGTGCTATACGCTAAAGCCGTCATGTCGAGGAGACTTATCTCCCCAGCGGTGAACATGATAGGCGTGCCCTCGGACCCCTCCCTAGCATCCGACCCACTTGTCGATGGATCTAATGGTGACTATGTCCTAAACGAAGCCATAAATAAATTGGCAATAGCCTGAGGTTCGTTTACGTCACCAACGTACACTGGCAGGCCCGACTTGGGATTCACGTTGTTTGTGGCATTTAAGTATGTTACCTAATTTGTATAACATAATATTTTATTCAAAAGGTTTATTTTATAACACAGTTTGGAGAAAAAGGAATTAAATAACTATCTGAAAAGAGAAGAAAATAACAAAATTTAAAATATCATCAAAATACAAAGAAAACGAGTTTATTTGAAAAATTAATACTTATTATCAAAGAAATATGAAGGAAATGATGACAAAGATATCATTTATAAAAATGGTTAAAAAAAGTTAAAAGGAATATTTTGATTATTATACTGTGAAGTTCAAAACTACCCTAAATATTATTGTAGTCTTTGTCCAAAACTGAGTTTTAGGTATACATCATTGTTTAATTAAAGTACAGCACTATGTGAAATGAACGAAAGTTTTTATGACACTAATTAAATACCGTACAAGTAGGTGCATATCTAAACTTGGTCTTGAAATTCATTCAACCTTTTTTTTAAAGGTATATCAGGTATATCATCAGATAACTTCTCCCGCTGTGGGTGGAGCTGGGAGAGCGTGTCAGACTCTTACTGGCTAAAACTCACCAGTGTCCTAGCCACTTTCAGTTGTCCTAGCGTTCCAGGGCCGCTGTACCTAAGTCTTATAAACACTCCCGCCACCTATTTTTTTTTGGAAATAGATTCAGTTGTTATAACTTGTAAATATTAGAGATTTAGTTATTATATCATATATTTCCTTGGGTAAATATATGATATAATAACTAAGTGGCACCGCTGACTGAAAAGTTGTGTGGAAATCGGTTGTCGTGGTATGGGCATGTGATGCGGAGGAATGAAGAAAATGTCGTGAGGAAAGTCTTGTGTATGGATGTGGATGGCTATAAGAGCAGGGGAAGGCTAAAGAAACGATGGTTAGACTGTGTGAAAGAGGATATGGGTAAAAAGGGGGTGACTACAGAGATGACGACTAATAGAGGAGTATGGAAGAAAAAGACGTTGCGCCGACCCCAAATAAATTGGGATAAGGGCAGGAGAATACCATATTTACTTGGGTAAACAGATATCATTAGCTACAACTAGACACAATGATGAACTACACAGACGAATAAATGCTACGTGGAACAAATTTTGGAGCAACAAGGAAGTACTCAAATCGAACCTTCCTTTAAAACTGAAGAGAAAAGTACTACATTCCTGTATACTACCGTGTCTTACATATGACTGTCAAACTTGGATTTTTAATAAGCACACAAGAAACAAACTACAAGTATGTCAAAGATCAATGGAACGGTAAACGGTGGAATTCAATCTTAAAACAAAAGACAAAATAAGAAATAAAGATATAAGGAAGCAACGAAAGTTTTAGACGCTCTAGAACATTGTATGAAATTGAAATGGAAGTGGGCTGGTCATATTGCTCGTATGAACAAAGATAGGTGGGCTCAAAGGATACCTGGCCGGGACCATCCGGTAAAGTAAACGAAAGAAGGAATAGCCAAAAGAGAGTCGGATAGACGAGATAAATGAAGTAACTGGAAAAAACTGGATTACAAAGGCAAAAAACAGAGATAGTCGGAAAAAAATGAAGGAGGCCTTTACTCGTTAAGAAGTCCTTAATAATTAAGTATAAGGACTTAATTTATTCTATTATGTAATAAGAATAAATAAATAATGATATTTGATGAGTTAATTATTTGTATGTATAATAATGGTAAATAAATTTAATGTATGTTTTGTTGTAAATTTTAGTAACTTTAATTATTTAGTTAAATGAATTGGAATGACATGTTAAATATAAGTTTTAAATAATAATGAATAATCATTGCATGTATCTGTTAATACTAGTTGCAAAATTGAATTGTTGTGCGATTGCTTACTTATCGTTGAAATTGTTTTTTTTTTGAGGGATAAAATCTTAAAAGATACATACAAACTAATAATAATACCTAACATGTACAAATGCGTATGAAAAAAACTCATTGGGCATTTATACACATCGCTGTCAATGGAAAAAGTGCCCAGAACGCTAAGCACCATTGCCACGTTGAAAAGCAATGCTGATTCGTTGGCCAAAGAAAAGCCCAGCCCTCTGGTCACATGAAGAGTCGACTAACAGCTTTCTGATATGCCGAAAAACTCGATGAGCACTCGGACCTCATGGCCCTAGTGATTCAACCCCAAACGGCTCAAACATGTAACTCCCAATAAGGTATATTTGCGCCGTTTGAAAAATTAATTAATTAAACAATTATTATTAAAATGTTAAGAAAATTAAATGTAAGTATGCATTAATATTAAGGAAATAAAAGGCCATTATATATTATATTATATATATTACTTACCCTATTATTTTTACTATCTTGTATAGACTTTGTAATTTAATAGTTTATATTCAAAATATAATAAAAATATATAGTTTTCACTACTAAACTTAATAAATGCATTCGCGACGTCCTTTTTTCTAGTCCCAATGCGACTGCATTATATAAAAAAATCGGCCAAGTGCGAGTCGGACTCGCGCAAGAAGGGTTCCGTACGTTCCGTATCTATAAAAAAGGCAAAAAAATCATGTCTGTTGTGTGGGAGCCCCTTAAATATTTATTTTATACTGATTTTTAGTATTTGTTGTTATAGCGGCAACAGAAATACATCATCTTTGAAAATTTCAACTGCCTAACTATCACGGTTCATGAGATACAGCCTGGTGACAGACGGACAGCGGAGTCTTAGTAATAGGATCCCGTTTTATCCTTTGGGTAGGTACGGAACCATAAAAACGTTATAATAGAAAATCGTTGTAAAAGAAATTATGATCAGTTGGTGCTTATCAATTTTACCTTCAACGTCAGCTTTGCGTCAGATTGCTTATAAACAATAACTTTCTGTATGTTTAATAATTGAAAGTTATTTTATTTTTCGAATATATAAACGTTATCACCAATAACGTTATACGAAATAAATTTTAAAATATATAAATGCTACATGTAACGAAATTATAATATCAACAGTTGGTTTATCTCATGTTGTTTATTATACCTTGAGATCGATATTGAAATGAAAATATACCAAAAAAAATTATATGATAAGAGACGCACCCAAAATAGTAGCAAGCAACATAAAAAGGGGAAGAAGTCAACGGAAAAAGTGGTTCTTATGAAACTTCGACATTTTTGCCAATGGAAAAAATCATCGGGTTCGCGTCTTGTAACACCTATAAATTGCTATTCATGAATATTAAACTATTACAAGGAAAATAACAAAATTAACTTTTATGATATGTTGAAGGATTTAAGGATGTACCTACGTCAAAATGACTAAAACGAATTCTCGCGGTATTCCTGTTCAATAAATTGTCTTTTCCTGGATACACAGAAAAACCCCATTCATCATTGTAGTATTTACCTCATTGTGATTCAATAGGTAGCAGTTCCTTAATATTGTAAGAACTTCGATCTTCTGACTGTCTAGTCAATAAATAGTCAGATCATCGGCATCTATGTCACAACCTATATGCTGATAAACAAGTTATATGCAGTCAAATGAATTTCCAGATTCGCGAAAGTGTTTGGAAGAATTAATTAGAAAAAGAACGCAAGGCAACTGAAGGAACACTGGTGGATTTTAGCCAGTAAGTCTGACACGCCCTGCGATAAGAGAATCATCTGATGATCTTCTCATGATTTTTATTTTACTAGGGAAAACAAACAATTGTACATTTTGGTATACATGGTAGACATTCATGATATTCCCCTTAAAAAACGTAGAATGAATTTCAATACCCCGTGTTTAGTTGATCTTAGACTTGTACGTGAGTTTAATTAGATCAACAATGTTATATAATTTAAACTCAGTTTTGAACTTCACAGTATTTACAATAATCAAAATATGTACAAACTAATAATAATACCTAACAAGTACAAATACGTATGAAAACCACTCATTGGGCATCAAAAAATTCATCCACGTCGCTGTCAATGGAAAAAGTGCCCAGAACGCTAGCAGCATTGCCACGTTGAATAGCAATGCTGATTCGTTGGCCAAAGAAAAGCCAGGGTAGGCTGTTGGTGTGGGATGCAACATGTGTCGACACCCTTGCGCCATCCCATCTTCTTAGCACGGCGGGCTGTGCTGGGCGGCTGCTGCAGGTGCAGAAAACCTTAAACGGCGCAAATATCTACCTTACCCCCCTCCTGACCCCCTCCCTGGTCCTCTCTGACCTTACGTCTATATACCTTATTGGGAGTTACATGTTTGAGCCGTTTGTGGTTGAAACACTAGGGCCATGGGGTCCGAGTGCTCATCGAGTTTTTCAGCATATCAGCAAGCTGTTAGTCTACTCTTCATCAAAATATTCCCTTTCACTTACTTTATCTATGTATAAGATATATTTCTCATCATTTTCTTCATATTATTTCTTTGTTAAGGATTATTTTTTCAAATAAACTCGTTTTCTCTCTATCTCTTCTCCGATAGTTATTTAATTCCATTCTCTCCAAACGGAAACGTTTTAAATAAAATATTATGTTATGCAAAGCATCATACATTACTTACCCTATTTTTTTATTTTTTTTGTATACAATACTTTATAATTTAATAGTATAAATTCATATGTAAATATAAATAAATAATTTTCACTACTAAACTAAATAAATGCATTCGCGACGTCCTGTTTGCTAGTCCTAATGCAGTCGCATTGGGACTTGAAAACAGGACGTCGCACGCGCATCTCAGTATGTGTAACAAATCGGATGAAATCACTTATTCAGTTCATTCGCGAGAGCAATGATCCACATCACACACGAGTACGAGACATTTCCATTGGTTTAAATTTTGAACGTTTTTTAGTCTTTCATACAGCGACCATCGTTATATTATAATTTGGATGATTTGCATGAACAATAATAATATAATAATATTCCACAACTATCACACAACGCCATCTAGTCCCAAGCTAAGCAGAGCTTGTGTTATGGGTACTAGACTCTGCCCGGGGGTGGAGGATAAATTCGAAAGAGTTACCTCGCCCCCGGGCACTCGAGGCAGGGAGGAACAGGGGTGGGTTTTAGTCAGTAAGAGTCTGACACACCCTTCCGCTCCACCCTAGAGCGGAAGAAGTCATTGGATGATTTCCCACCCCAAAAAAAAAAAAAAAAAAAAAAAAAAAAAAAAAAAAAAAAAAAAAAAATGGGTACTAGACAACTGATAAACATACTTATATATTTCTAAATACATACATATTATAGATAAATTACACCCAGACACAGAACAAATGATCGTGCTCATTACACAAACAATTGTCCTGGGTGGGAATCGAACCCACGACCTCCGGCATAGCAGTCAGGGTCACTAACCACTAGACCAACAGGCCAGTCAACCAATCAACAACACAACAATAAGAACAATCTGTACTTAGTTGACATCCCAAGCAATTGTAACCGCTTCTCCTCCATACTTTATCTGCGGACCGCCATAGTGTGAAACTACTACTCAAAAACCTTCAAAGTAAGAGTAATCAGGCATCTTCTGGGCTTTCTAGTTCCTTCGTAGACCTCACCCCATTACTTTTTATCAGGTAAGATCTAGGGTAAGAGCTGGCTCATCACGAAATTAAAAACAAAAGCCGTTTATTTCGATGAGGTATCTGGACTGCCCATGTCAGTCATTTTCACCAAATTTAAAGTTCATAGGTCAATTGGAAGTTAAAAATCAAAATTTTGTGACGGACGATGGATAGATGGACACGTGAATGACAGCAATAGAGCTCCGTTTGGACCCTTCGGGTACGGAACCCTAAAAACGGAATACAAGGATTTTTTTCTGAATTTTACTTCAGAAAACATAACATCCCAGGCGGGGTGATCAAATTTTGGAGTTCACTTCGCTCGGTCACGTTCTTGGTTCTTTTGGTATCTTCTAAGATTTTGTAAAAATTCTTAGCTCTCCGGTCCTGTTCACAAAAATTCTCAAACTCGCCTTCACTCGAATTCGTCTAAAAAACGGTTTTATCCGATCTGAAAATCAGCTGTCCTCCGTCGAGAAATGTGTATCATTGTAAAATTAAATTAAATTCATTTATTAATTCAGGTCACACACACACTCACACACTCGTTGGCAGTACATAAATTAACAATATCAAATAAGTTAAAATTTCCCCCTAAATAAAATCAAATAAAAATTAAAAAATTAAATTAAATCATTCAAATAAAAATAAAATTTCAGACAATAAACTTCAAAATAAATTAAATAAAAATGAATTAAAATGAAATCATACAATTCAAATCAAATGTCAGAAAAATAAAATAAATAAGAATTAATCATTGAAATTAAATACAATAAAATCATTGAAATACAAAACAAGTCTGCCAGAACAATGCCGGAGGAAAGGACAGTCCAGCCTGGCTGGGATCAACGCCAGCACGGTGTTGGAGCTGGCCCGAACTCTGCTCGCCAAGGACGTAGCTCGCTTGCGCATTGTCGCGTAAAAGCAATCGATGCGCGTCTCCACAAACATACCCGAGGCGCTACAATAACGAGGCAGCCCCATCATCGCCCTGTACGCGTTATTATATTGACGCGGATGGCATTGTACTTCCTATTTGCATAGTGAGCCCACAGACTGCACGAGTAGAGAGACGTACAGTACGCTTTAAAGAGCGCCACCTTTACCCCACTCGAGCACTCATCGCGCGAATTTGCGAGCTATCATGTTTGCCCTCACTGACAATGCCCTTCGCTCCCGTTCCATGTCAGCATGATCTTTGTGGTCGCCTGTCAAAACATGCCCCAGATGTTCAAGGCCGTACTACCGGCAAAGTGGCGCCTGCATTGAATAAAAAATCACGAGGTCACGAGCATATTCTACGCATGTCCACATCAGCTTCCTCAGTCCGCAGACCGACACGCTCAACAGTACCATGTCGTCAGCGTAATTTAGATTACTAACACAAACCCCGTCAATGTGGCAGCCAACATGCTGACTACTGAGCGCGACAAGCAGCCCAAGTTAAACCGCCCTGCTTGACTTGCTATGCCGATGAGCTTCTGGAGCAAACCTATACTAGGTACTCAGCTTATCCCACAGCTTATACACAACCAGGTCAACAGCCTTGGACAAGTCAAGGAAACACGCATACACGGGCATCCTACGTCTAGACTACCGCTTGGAGCGGCCAAATAGCTAGATGCCAGTGAGTACCCACCGCAGGATATGTCTCACCTCCTTACCTGCCCATCATACCCCACCACCTGCACTTTCCAGGGTCTGAACCTGACAAATGGCAGAGCTATAACAGTAGCCACATACTGGTCGAACAAAGTTTGCAAAGCATAGGTCAATCGACACGAAACGAAGAAACTTACAAAGAACGAAATTTACTATTACTATTTATAGGCCCATCTCGGTAACTTCCGTACTCCCGTAAGTATGGAACGTATACTGAATGGCAAGCTCTTGGCATACCTAGAAGCTAACGATATCCTCAGTGACCGACAATACGGCTTCCGCTGAAACCGGTTAACTGGGGATCTTCTAGCGTATGCCATTCACATCTGGAGTGAGGCCATCTAGAAACAAGGGCAAGCCCTTGCGGTCTCCCTTGACATCTCGAAGGCCTTGTCTGGCACGACATCCTAATTGGCAAGCTTCCTTCCTTCGATCTGCCCGCTGGTTTGTGTGATTGGATTGCAGATTTCCTGAGGGATCGGTCTAGTCATAGATGGCTGCTCGTCCGGACTGCTGGCTATTAATGCTGGTGATCCTCAGGGGTCGATGCTCTCGGCAACATTGTTTTTGCTGCATATTAATGATCTGCTAAGACCCGGTACCTTTCAGTATGCAGACGACAGCACTGTTGCCGAGAGATACGTGCCCGACGCACGAGCTAGTGGGTCTCAGGTTCGGTCTCTCCGAGAGGCTATGGTAGGGCGTTTGAACTTGTCCTTACAGGCTGTCGCAGAATGGGGCGATGCCAATCTGGTCAAGTTCAATGCTGCTAAGACCCAGGCGTGTCTTTTTTCCGCTAAGAGGAGCCAATTTCACCCGGCTCCATCTTTCCGAGGTGCAACCGTGCCGATTACCGACCAACTTGATCTTCTTGGTGTTACTTTAACATCTACCCTCAATTTTGGTCCTTTCATGGGGATCCTCGCAAAGGTGAGACGGTACTTCACGCCGGAACAGCTGCTCCAACTCTATCAAGCGCAAGTTCGATCGTGTATGGAGTACTGCTCTCATCTTTGGGACGGATCTGCCAGATACCAGCTTGATGCCCTTGAGTCAATTGAGAAACGAGCCAAGAGGATCATCGGCAATGATAGGCTCGTTGAGTCGAAACTCCAAAGTCTTGAGCATAGACGCCGAGTTGCTAGCTTGTCGGTTCTCTATCGGTTACATTTTGGGGAGTGTGCGACGGAATTGCACAATTTGATTCCGCCAAGCCCGTTTCATCAACGGACCACAAGACGTACGGCGAAGTGCCACCGGTTCATGGTGGACATCCCATCCATACGCACAAAGCGATTTGAGAAGACATTCATTGTGCGTACAGCTAGGGAGTGGAATTCCCTACCGGAGTCTGTGTTTCCTGATAGCTACAACCTGGGAGTCTTTAAGTCAAGAGTGAATAGGTTACTTCTAGGCAAACGTGCTCCATCTTCGACCACATCATCGCTTACCATCAGGTGAGATAGTGGTCAAACGTGGCTATCAACAATAAAAAGAAAAAAATTACAAAGTCTGGATGTTTGGATATTATTGATCAATCACGCTTGAACCTACGGCTCAATTGCTTAGAACAAAGGTACATAGCCCGTGGAATAATTTTCGACATTAATGCGCGCGAAGCCGCGGCCAAGAGCTTGTTATTATTGCAGAAAATAAATCTACTTAAATGGTTTATAAACATAACTCAAACGCCAAATTACTTTCGGGCAGTCAATGACGCGACTTGCCCATCCAGCTAACTTCATAATACGAAGATCACAACCCACATGTTGCTGTCAACACGACAAAATAATCGAAGTGTCCCCAAACCCTGATCCCTTGTGTGTAATTGAGCGTATGTTCGTTCAGAATCCCGACCCTCGTGAAAGGTTGACCGGATTGCAGCCGAGTGGAATCGCTGTGTGGATGACGAATACACATCGACGGGTAAAAGGTTTTATGCAGCTTCATGTATTACTTAGGTGGGAATTTTGTAGTGCTCATCTGAATGTGGTTTATTAAATGTTTGTGCAAGGAGTAATGGCAATAAAAATACTGTTATTTTTTTAATATTGGCCGCGCGGTTTGAGCATTTAGCCAGTGTCAGATACAGTATTCTGTACTTCTTTTTTTCATTAGAATGCGGATGTAACCATTTGGGCGCATGTAACACACCAATTTTGAATCGCAATATCCTTATGGAATTCCGCAAAAGAAACCCAAAGAGTGAATAGGTTACTTCTAGCTCCATCGTCGACCAAATCATCTACAAAAAATTGGTATTTGTTTAATGTGATACTCGATTTTGAATAGCCCATTGGTTTATAGCATGCTGACTGCATTATTCAAACTGCTAAATGATATTTTTAATTAAAGTTGGGGACCCTTACCTATTTTATAAACGAATGAGTCCATACTGGAGAAACCCAACATCACCAAGCGGCTATGTGCAATTTGCCAGAAGCGTGCCTTCTGACCTGTGGTGGCCCAGTGGAAACGGCCGCGACTTACAAGTTGTAGGTCATGAGTTCAAACCCAGGCAGGTGCTTTATTTTGTGTAAATTATTTCATCACCACTGCTCTAAAAACGGTGAAGGAAAACATCGTGAGGAAACCGGCATGTCCTAGAACTAAAAATGCGAAGACATGAGACATCCACCAACCCGCATTGGGCCCGCGTGGTGGATTACGGCCCCCACAGAGAGGAGGCCTGTGCCCCACCAGTGGGGACATTAAAAGGCTGATGACGTGCCTTCTGCTTTTCGGACATAATACGTTCACCAATGCATTGTCTGGAAATCTCATGTTACCGAGCCGGGTAAAAGGAATTTGCAATCAAACCGAAAGAATGGTTAGACTGTTGAAGGTAACATGTACCGAGCGGGCTACACTGCAGAAGACCGCACAACTCGAAGACGTGGTTGCGACCGTCAGCAATGAGGGAACGAGGAAGACGTACTTAGTTGTCGCCTTCGTTGATATCATAGTTCTATGGTTGACCAGCTTCTGCCAGCTTCATTATAAATTATTGCCTTTGTGATATTTCAGACTATAATATATATCTGTGCAAAATTTCATCCACATCCATTCAGCCATTCTGGCGTGATTGAGTATCTAACAAACATCCATCCATCTTTCCATCCATCCAAACTTTCACATTCATATTATACGATAGTGGGATGTAAACTTATTACATGCACAAGATAAGAGAAGACGGTATACAAAACATACTCAGACATCACACAGCATTTATATATTTAATATTTGGCACCTTAAGCAAACCAATTTTAAATTCTTGAACATCCTAATTGGTTACGCAACCTAATGCAACAGGTTACAAGGCAACCTTCTCGTGACTCAGTAGCAACCAGTAATTTATGGACCAATTGATTAAAGGAGCCCGTCAGACGCTCGTTTTAGTACCAATTAATATTGATTCAGTTATGTATGCGGAAGAATTTAGGATACTCTGATACTCTGTCATTTGAGCTCCGTGAACCAGCGTGCAATGGTTTAGTAACATCAATTTATTGATGAATGTCTTTCTGATTGCTTTTAATTTTAACGATTACAAACAATTCATAATCAGTAATTTAGTTATTGTTTTATACTTCGGTGCTTCATTGTTTTACCACATGATCCAAAAAAAAATCATCAAACGACTACTAGCATTGCATCTAGATACATCATAAATCACCTCCTAAAGGTTGTTCCAAATAAACGTGCAATAACGGTCATTGACCCACCTACATTTAGTGACATTTTTAATTTGAAAAAAAACGGAATTAATGACTCAAAGCTGTCCCGAATCAACATCTCTCGTGATCCTTAACATTGTCTAATAATGAAAAACGATTTATATTTAATTGTTCAGGTACCTACGAAGAGTTATTAGGGAAAGGTCAATGTACTTTATTGCAAATTTATCTGAAACATAGTATAGGGCATTTTGCAATTTTTTTTCAGGCTCTCATTTTGGTGAGAGACGTAGATTTAGTGACAGCACTTTCCTTGGAAGGGAAGAATATTGCAGAAGGATGTTATTTGTAAAAAAACTCCCACTATATAATATTATCGTTAGACCGTTATGTAATGTTTCATACTCGTAAAAATTAATCGTCTAAAGTATGTAAGCGCATCCTGCGCATCACTACCGAACCTGGCTGTACCTATTTGGCTAATTCTTTTTGTAGTTTTTATAACTGTCAGGACTAGGTTTGTATGAAAGAAAATTTTGGGAAATCGAAAAAAATGTTGCAACCGAAGCCTGGGCGGAACGCTAGTTTGTAATACAACGAAAAACTCTATTAAAAAACACTTTTTTCTAAAACGTAATTACAACAAACTGACTTCAAGCCAGGATGACCGTTTCAGTGAGTCTAACAATAGATGATGTGATTATTCAATCGCCTTAATACACAGTTTTTTGTGTGAACAAATTATATTTATACAATGAATCTCATCCTTGAGTTTTTACAAAGTGCCGCCAGTCCAGCAAAAACTTATTACACGTAGGTTGATTTTAATCAATTAAACCAGTGAGATAGAACATGTAGACAATCTTTCTAGGGTTCCGTAGTCCTAACAAGGAACCCTTATATATAGTTTCGCTCTGTCCGTCTGCGGCTTAGCTTTGAGACTGATAGTACCAGAAAGCTGTAATTTTGCATGGAATAATTTTATATATACCTATGCAAATTCCCGAAAAGGTCCCGTTGGTTACCCTTCGGGTACAGAACCCTAAAAAACGAAAATACATTTATAGTTGGTCTAACTAGGGCACGCAACGTTGTCAGAATTGCGTGCAGCTAAGGAGTGGAATTCCCTGCCGGAGTCTGTGTTTCCTGATAGCTACAACCTGGGAGTCTAAATCGAGAATGAATAGGTTACTTCTAGGCTAGCGTGCTCCTTGACCACATCATCGCTTACCATCAGGTGAGATAGAGGTCAAACGCGAGCCAATCAATGATAAAAAAATGAGGTACCTACTGTCAATTTCCTCAGCACCGTGCTGTTAGTCCCCCACGGCACGGCCTCATGCTTTTTTTTTTTTGAGTTCTTCTTGCCACAGACACGACGTTCATCTGCCTAGTTTCTATTCATTCGTAGTCCTTAATTTTTAGTTTGATTAACGTTTATTTTTAATAACGGTCAGTCCATCATCACTGACAGGACTATTGTGGCCAATAATCCTAATATAGTGGTGGACCGAATCGAGAGGCGTGCAACGATTATTGACATTAACGTCCCACATGGCGAGAACTTCGTGAAAGCCGAGAAAGATATTTAATTATAATAATAATAATATGTTCTATGTAAATAGTCGATGTACTAAAGATAGCTAATCTATGGAATGTAACCACTGAGTACGAACCCTGTCTCTCAAACTAGGGTCACCTGTATTTTGAGAGACAGAAGTCAAGAAATCAAGTATCTTTATTTGATTCGCGACGTTGTCGATATGTGGGATGTTGACTCAGCTAATATTGTACCGATAGTTGTGTCACCCAATAGCTTAATAGCCACGAGCCTCAGGAGGATCAGAAAGAGGAACCAATACCTCAGGAGGCTCTTGTTAGGCGGCTAGATCAAGGCTACTAAAAGGTATAATTTTAAGTAAATAATTTGTATTTGTAATTCGTATTTTTTTCTTACCAGTAGGTCGAGATATCCAACACGTATAGTCCTGGCACACATAGCTAGAAAGCATCGCGGCAGAAACCGTAGAATATGGGGGGACCAGCTAGACAAAATAAACGTCATCAGTGGTTTAAAGTCCTGCTGTTTGCCCAGCCATGGGATGATACAGGTTTACAGTAAAAATACATACAAAAAATATGTTTATTCCTGGCCAGAACTTAGCCCAAATGAGATATAGACAGATTTGAGTCACCGATGCATACGAATGCCCGTGCGCATGGGCTTTGGTTTGAACGTCACCATAATACCCGAGAACTGCTGATCTATAACAATCGGTGAAATTCTCAACAATACCACCACACAATGGCCCCTATTAAACCAAACAAACGAGTTCCTGAGTCAAGAGCGAACCGTCTTTATAATTCGACCACTTACTCAAGTATCGAATTTTGAGTTGTGTATTTTAGGATGATTTTTGAGTGACTATTTTTATTAAAAGGCCCTAAAGTATAAGGCTGCAATGGAATTGGAACATTGTCATGTATGACAGAGAGTTTGTTGTTCCAAATTAAAAATAACTAGTGGTCGACCGTCGGCCATAGGTCGAAATTCGACCTCATTTAAAAAGTTCGAACGTTTTTCAAAGACCCATACATAGATAATACACTTTATAAATAACTAGACCCATAAACCTTATGTCGCGTCGTCAAAGAGTTTAATAATAATACGGCGCGTCGTGGCGTGTCAAAAGCATGGTAGGTAGTGGGTGTTATGATTTTTTATTCATTTAATTTATTTCTAATGCATATTATATAAAAATATTAGGTTTCTGCACTCCTTCTTTATATAAACTAAAATTGTGCATCACAAGGGAGGGTAATGTGTTTATCAGCCTATGTACGTATTTACGTATGTATCGTTTTCAGCACATATTGTTATGAACATTCTTAACGATACGAGTATGTGCTCAAAACGGTGAAGGAAAACATCGTGAGGAAACCGGCATGTCCTAGAACCAAAAATTCGAAGACATGTGACATCCACCAATCCGCGTTGGGCCCGCGTGGTGGATTACGGCCCATACCATCTCACAGAGAGGAGGCCTGTGCCCCAGCAGTGGGGATGAGGCTTATCATGATGATGATGTATGTATGTTTGTTCCTTTGTGGCACTATACAAGTATACAGGGTGTAACGGAAAAGTGTGGTCATATACTTTCTTCAAGAAAATCTTAGGAAATTCTCAAAAAATGTTTTTACCTTCCATACAAATAATTGTTTATACTTCCATGTAAATATTGATCAGCTGATGATAACTTTGCATGGAAAGTACAACTTTTTTTTTGTGAATTTTCTATTTTTTCTTAGAGAAAGTTCTTAATTTCTATGGACAGAACCGGTTCTTAAAATATGACCACACCTTTCCGTTACACCCTGCAATGTAGAGTTCAAACGCATGGGCCGATTTTGATAATTCTTACGTCAATTGATTCGTCTTAATCTTGCGAGTGCTAATAAAGACATGATAGTAATCAAATTATGATATGGTCGTCATATTGTGAAAAAGAAAAAAAATAAAGTCGACGAACTATATTAAGTTGGGTATCAAACAAAAAAAAAAGGGTTCACGGAGGCAATTCCAAAAATATAACGCACTAAAATGTTAAAAAAAATTAAATGAAATGAAATCATTATCATCATGAAATCAATAATTGAACTAAAATAACTGCCACCAACTGCATCAGACTGCTTTAAAAGTGACTTGTTTGATACTTTTTAGTTGTTTTTAACAGTCGGGTTTTTTGAATATATTCATTTATTTTGTATATTTATGTACGTAGTTAGGTTAAGATTTTTGGGTTTAGTGTAGATATAGTCAGTTAAGTATTCTACAAATATGTAAATTTACAAGGAAAAAATGTTGAAAGAGTAATACCTAAGTACATAGATTATCTCGAATTCTGAATTCAAATTCAATTTAATACTGGTTAGACAGATAGATTTGGAGGGAGAAAGGGGAGGCCTTTGCCCAGCTGTAGGATACCACTTAGGCTAGCAACTGATCACCCACCGCTGGACAAAAGCCCTTGCCCATGACTAACCGCTCCTGCCCGGGGGTTGAGGATAAATTCGAAAGAGTTACCTCGCCCCTGGGCATGTAGGGCAGGGAGGAACAGGGGTGGGTTTTAGTCAGTAAGAGTTTGACACGCCCTTCCGCTCCACCCTAGAGCGGAAGAAGTCATAAGACGATTTCCCACCCCCAAAAAAAAAAAAAATGACTAACTGCTATTTTTATCACAAGCAGACAACATACTCGTAACGATTGTCAAAGATCTACAAATTATAGCCCAACTGCTTAATGTACTTTCCGAGGCACGGAGGAGTCTCGGTATGTAATGGATGGTTACCCATCCACGGACTGACCTCGACAAGCGTTGCTTAACCTTGAAGGTCGAGCTGTACAGCTGCTATTACTTATCCACGAGCTCAAATAATGATGATGGTAACCAAATAAACCGCAAGTGTTAGAAGATTATCTAATAACCCGGAACACTATTTAGGTACCTACCTACTTGATGAAGTCGTTTTGATTTAAAATAATTGTTATATCTTAATGATTTTCTTGCGTGTGTGATATAAAGATAACAATACTATGTGTCTAAAACTTGGACTTTTGTTATTCTTATAGTATCACATTTGGTGTTTGCATAAATCTATTATTTATTCAAGTGGGTTCCGTAGATCGGAATTAAATTAAATGTTTAGTAGGTAAGTTCATTCGCTTATTTTTTTATGGTTGTATAACTATTTAGTCAGCTCCATCCGCCTGTTTATCTATTTAGATCATCTAATTCAATAGATACTAATTTTTAAATGACTTCAAAAACGGAGGTTCTGTATTCGACCCGTATGTATTTATGTATCTTGTGTGTCCGTGATTTTCTCGAAAACTACTGATCCGATTTGGATGGGATTTTCGTTATTCAAATGCATATTTTTCAAGGAAAGTTTAAGTACTTATATAATACATTAGGACCTGATGAAGATCTTCCGATATAGACAATGGAAGTCTTCAATAACTAACAGCAAATGACTCGCGATTTCTGTGATGGTATTTATATGTATTGTTAACACAATTTAATAGGGAACCACAACTAAAAAGTTAAAAATAAAATAGAACCTTCTTTAAAAAAAAAACAAAAAGTGCTAAATAACTTTTAATTTCGAAAGCCGGTGTCAAAAAACGAAGACACAAAACCAGAAACACCGACTTTCGAAATTAAAGTTATTTTGCACTTTTTGTTATTTTGAAGTTGGTACTATTTTTTGTAAAAAAAAAAAATTGTGTGTCATCATCACCAACTTTTATTTAGAAATCAACAGATTTCTTTATGTTTTTTATAAATGTCAAATTCTAAAACTCGTCTTACTCGGTTAATACCTAGTGATGACTTGAAAACTCCGCGGAAAATATTTAATAAAAATTTCGTGTTCTTGTAAATAGATATGAAGCGTCAAATTGATTGAATCAATATTAGGATCGTCTCATAGTCAATATTATTATTCCTATCTCAAATTCAGCATTCAAACATAATAATTATCTCCGGGATCGTGTTTATCAACAGACAGGTAAATGAGATCATACATCAATTTGTTTCTGGAGAATTATTAACAGTTAGAAATAACTGGAACGCAAGACAACTGAATGACGAATACCTATCTCAATTCTGCGCTGACACGGATTTAACAAAATTTATAGCAGCTGATATCAATCTTACACAACACTAGAAGACTTCCAGGTAGGTTTCAATCTTCCAGAATTATCACTATTTGCCCTAAGATCCAATTCTTCACAAAATTCTTCACTAGTGCTTGACATCGATCAACATCGTCGGCACGTCTCATAAACTTGTTACTAAAATCCGGTTCTCGCATCCCGTTGAACCCTAAAAAGGATGAGTACGTACAAAAAAGGTTTAAACTACGGCTTTATATTGACGTGTTCCCGAGCCGTTCCGACTGATCGCTCGCGCAGTCCGTGCAGCGTGCGCGCTTCTCACGTAGACTAAAATCCAACTATTTCTTCGCAAAATTAATTAACAAATAAAATAGCGCGCACAGATTCCACGAGTGTATGGACCATTATTTATTCGTTAAATCTCGCTATTTCTGATAAGTGAATCGATTCAATTCGTTGTGTACAGTACTGTACTGTGTATGTTTATCGATCAATTCAAGTGAAATTTTATTGGATGTGATAATACTGTTTTGGCCTTCATGGTTACAAAATAATTGGTTTCGTCTGTGACGTATCAACGTGTGTGTATAAAAAGTAGTACGAACTAGGATTTATTCGCACAGGTGTGTATAATTGGCTTTATTAGATATCTGGACAGTGATAGAATGAGGTGTAATGATACATAATTTATATTTATATACATATTCATTTGGTGATTAGTATGTAAAGTTGAGATGAAGGACTATCTAAGGTACGAGTATTAAAGACAAACAACAGTAGCTACTAAATCATAAATTTGTTCTATTTTATTGCCTTTGACCACAAACAATTATGTTTGTGTGTAATTAATTTTGTCTCAACTTAGTTGCACTTGATTTGCTTTGTCAACAAAATATGCTGAAAAACACATGTGTCCAACCGATTTATCAAATCAATAACTCGACATCCGCAATTTTATTTATAAAGGGCAATGTGCACTATGAAATGGAAAATGTTTTTTAACGTAACGCTTTCTCTGATTAAAATCATTACTGGTAATTAAATTTGTCGCTCAAATCATTAGATTATTTCATTCAATTAATTTTGCGTACGATCGAGGTAGCCCAGGAAAAGACTAACTTGAAGGATTTGGTGGAAGAATTGGCCCAGCATTGGGACAATTTATCCTACTTCTTATTAATATTATAAATGCGTAAGTGTAATGAATGGATGGATGGATGATTGTTACTCAATCACATTAGAACGGATCTGGATGAAATTTGGCACTGAGATAGATTATAATCTGGAATAGCACACAGGCTATAATTTGTAATGGTAACTACGCGGGCAAAGCCGCTGGTAGAAGCTAGTACCTAAAAGTAGTAAAGCGGTGTTTTTTACAATTAAACGGTATTTAATCAATTAGGTTATGCTAAATTGTATAAATTAATTGATTAAACGGTTTAACTTAACACATCCTAGTGTTCTCGTGTTTAGTTTAAACTAGCTGACCCGGCAAACTCCGTACCGCCCCAGAATCAATGAATAAATCCGATCTCGAGATATCATTCAAAAAGCCATTCCATACAAGTTTTATGAAACGATTTTTCTTAAAAAAAAAATTTATCGTGACAATTTCCTATGATTTTTTTAGTTAAACTGCTATTCGTGGTGGAGAAGAAATCGACAAATCGAAGATCATAAAAATTGGACCAGCCGTCCTTGAGTTATAAATGGTGTAACTAACCCGACTTTGTTTTATATATACAAATAATAAAACCTAGATCTTTTTTAATAATAAATTAATTATAAATTAGGTAATGTGATTTTGGCAGTAATTGTCTATCCTTTGTATTATACACTGTACCTAAGCAATTATGTTAACGGAGCTTTAAATTAATTTATCAATTAACATGGCCAATTTTTAATCCCATTTAAGGCGCTATTAGCTGCCAATGACCTTGAGTGATTAGCTTGCGTGTTCTGCACTGAGCTCACGTAACGCGTCGTATGTCGACCCAGTAATAGGACTCGCCCATCAAGGAGCGCTGTCCGAAATTAGACGCATTATTAATTTATTACACATAAAACAACAGGTAATAAACTAAAACACCTAGACTAAATTGTAAATAATTAAATGACCTTTAAAATGGTGAAGGTTTCATAAAAATACGCATTATAGTTTTGCGTGATTCTCAATTTTTTATCCGCGTTAGATATAACTTAACAAATTAATTACACTACGTTATAAAAAAATAATTTCAAATGTTCTGAGATCAAATTATGACGGAAATTGTCTAGAGTAACATATATTTTTTTCAAAGAAATAAGACTAGTCGTTTAAACGTGACGTTCAATTAAAAACCATTAAAAGTCGTATAATTGCGGCGTAACGCTCACAAGTCCCAGTAGAATATTTAATTGTAACCCGTCAACATCGACTTTTTTTATAAGATAATATCTAATCTCTTATTATTATAAAGAAGTCCAATCGATTTTTGCAAAGGTGTTCTCTGAAAGTAATTTCCTACCTACTGATCATCATCATCATCATCATCATTTCAGCCGAAAAACGTCCACTGCTGGACATAGGCCTCCCCCAAGTCTCGCCGCAATGATCGGTCCTGTGCGTCTCGCATCCATCAGCTACCCGCGATCTTCACCAGGTCATCGGTCCACCTTGTGGGAGGCCTTCCAACGCTGCGTCTTCCGGTACGCGGTCGCCATTCCAGAACTTTTCGGCCCCATCGACCATCTGTTCTGCGAGCAATGTGCCCTCCTACCCATTGCCTCTTCAGTTTGGCGACCTACTAATCAAGTTACTAATATTCTTTCACTGATACAAGCTAAACAATCGCTCAGTGCGCATAGAGTACTTTTATCCCGGATAGGTACACAAAATGCACAAAATTTCATGTCCGTGCTGTTCAGCATTGAAGAGTTCCTTTATCTGGAGCTAATCCTGGATCTCGATTCTGATTAGGGGAAGCCTACTTATCGCAACCAGTGTGGGACAGCGCCGGCAGGATCCAACATGCTGCTACGTCCTGCAGTACCGACGACGCAGCTGTACGTGTCCCGTTTGCACCACTCTCGAAGACTGAGGACATCGTAGAGTACATTCGGGTGAAGACTAACTGGACCTTGAGGGTGGAGAAGTTGGAGGCGCGCCATAACACCAATTTCAAGTCGTTCGTGGTGCGCGTTCCGACTCACCATTTGATGATCTTCCTCAAGGAAGAGTTTTGGCCGAAAAGTGTGCTGTATCGGCGTTTCTGCGGCCGGCTACGCGACACCTCGCGGCGTAACACGACGCCGTCACTTCGTGTACAATAGTTTTTGTTGATTGTATAAAATATGTATTATTTTATAGTAATTATTGTTTTATACTTATATATGTATTGTGTTTTATGGGCCATAGTTGCCTGAAATAAAGGATAAATAAATAAAAATGTATTTTCATCGGAACTGAATCACCACGTAAAAATTCAACTCCGTAAGATAAGATGAAGTGAGTCTAATTCAGCTTATTTAACCTTGCAAGTTAAATAAAAGCATTTAAAAAAGACAAGGAAGTGTTGGAATGACCACGGAAATAAGACATTATGACCTACACTCTTCCAATATTATTATAGATACCTATAAGCAAAAGTGTGTCTGTCTGTATATTACCTACGCTTTCATGTCTAAACCGTAAGTTTCCCGAGAATAATAAAACACTTTTTGAAAGAAAGAAATAAAAACTGTTTATTTACGTGAAAGCGACGCACATACATTTTGATACATAAACAATTAATACAAAATATATCCTAGACGGATGTATGCACCACTACCACGCGAAACGGCTAACGCTCGCTTTTTGCAGCGGCCCATGCACGCAGGCACGAATCCACGGCGCTGGTTTTCAGCGTGAGCCGTAACTAGTCTGCCATAATTTTAATTTTACTTACATATTTGGACCTCGAGGCTAAAGTAATAACAGCCGCACGGGTCGATCCATCAGGTTAAGCTACGCGTTAAGCTAGTCGGGGTTTGTCCATGGATGGGTGACCATCTTTCCGTACCGAGACTCCTCCGTGCCTCGGAAAGCACGTTAAGCCTTTGGTCCCGGCTGTCAATCGTGGATCTTTGACAGTGGTTACGGGTCGTCAGAAGCCCGAAAATCTGACAACCAGTCTTACCAAGGCAAGAGGTATCGTATTACCTAGTTACTGGGTTGTAGAGGTCAGATAGGCAGTTACTCCATGTAAAATACTGGTATTCAGCTGCATCCATTGTTAGACCGGAAGCCGACCCCAAGATAGTTGGAAAAGGCTAGGTAGATTGATTTGGAACAACAAACAAACACAAAACAGAAAATTCCAACAATGAAACTTAAATTTAACAATTATATAGGTACCTATCCTGTTTATTGTGAATAACAGCATTATTCACATTCAACAGGAAAAAAATTAATATACAACAGTAAATCCAATAGACTATACTAAGATTCTGGGGATTTTTAAGACGGAGATTTCCAAAAACGGTCAAAAAGGTGGGTTTTTAAACCACTCTCACCATAAACAATTTTGACAAATAAAAAAATATGATATTTTCAAGTCCTATTTGCATAGTATAAAGTGATGGAACTCAAAACATAATTTAACATACTTATGCATCAAAAAAATCTTCTAACATACCTCTTAATTATCTTTATAGTTTATCCCTTCATTAACAAATTATAATCATAATAAAAAATATATCTACCATATTTCAAATGCTAAACTGCATCCAGTGATGGATTATTTTTTATAAATATATATAAAATTAGTAAATCCTAAGTAAATCGATAAAATACTTCATATTTTGCAATAAATTGCGAGCATTTGTCGTAGCCACACTCGGACTGCATGGAAAAGAAAGAGATGCTCTTCCTTTTGTATGCAGTCCGAGAGTGACCGCGCTTTAGGTCATCATGCTGATAAATAAATTCGAATAAAAAACTTTTTAACAAAATAATTAACCGACGAAAAAGAACTAAAAAGCAAAAAATAAATAAACCTTTTAAGTCTTGAGTAATGACCTTATTTACCTACATAAAATATCAAATTTTATATAAACTAATTTTGAGTCGGCGCCAAACAACAATCTGATTATTAAATATCTAAATTTTATAAGTACTTACAAATGAAGAAGGATGTAAGTAGGTAATTAATCATGTTATTAATTGGCGCCGACTCAAAATTAGTTTATATAAAATTTGATATTTTATGTAGGTAAATAAGGTCATTACTCAAGACTTAAAAGGTTTATTTATTTTTTGCTTTTTAGTTCTTTTTCGTCGGTTAATTTTTTTGTTAAAAAGTTTTTTATTTTATGATTTTTTGTGGCTCGCATCATCTTTTAACACTCTGAGGCTAATTTCTAATTCTTCATCATTCCTCTTGCCACTGACCTGATGATATAACAATCCTTTTATGAAGTTCCCAGGATATTGACCAGTTGAGGTTACCTCCAATATTGTAAAGACGTCTTTTCGTCAAAGCATATTAAGTGATATTTGTCACTAAAACCAGTTTTTATATCTGACTTCTGTTGTTTAGGAAAGGTATGGTTTCCATCATCAGTTCAGTTTCATGATGTGATGGTTCCTAAATGCAAATACCTGATTCAGTTATGAAAAGTAAACAGAAACAATATTCGTGCCCAGTTTTCGAGGTTCTCTCTCAATTTTTTCAGGATCCCATGATCATATCCTGATGTCCTTGACATGGGACCATCCTTGAGGTATACCCTACCAAAGAAAAAAAGAATCATCAAAATCGGTTCATAAATAACGGAGTGAGGGCCGAACATACATACAGAAACGCTAAACGAGCCCACAATTTTCGAGGTTTTCTCTCAAATTTATCAGGATTCCACTGTCAGATCCTAACTTCCTTAACATGGGGCTACCCTTGAGGTGTACCCTATCTAACAAAAAAAGAATAATCAAAATCGGTTCATAAATGACGGAGTGAGGGCTGAACATACACAAAAAAAAAAACATATATACGGTCGAATTGAGAACCTGCTCCTTTTTTTTCGTCGGTTAAAAAGGGAAAATACTAGAGACGGGTCGTATGTGTATACCTACTAGTGTCAGACCGAAACACGAATTTTAGGTAACAGAAAAAATATTAAAAATGTTGATTTGAAAAAAAAACATTATACAAAATAATATAACCGACTTCCAAAAAAAATGCATAATAACCTTAATTTCAGAAGTCGGTGTTTCTAGTTTTGTTTCTTCGTTATTTGACACCGACTTTTTTTTTGAACTTTTGTTTTCACTTTTTGGTTGTTGTACCCCATAAGTAAATCTAAATAGTAAAGTTATGCTCCAAAAACATGGAAATTGAACATAATTGGTACAATTAGTATCAGGGTGAACAATACAAATCTGTGTACCCCTTCAGAGCGGATCAGCGTGGTGTTATGGTGTAAACAATAAACAAACATACGATTGCAACAATTCCGGAAGGTTTAGGTACTATAATTTATCGGAGAGTTCCATTGACTATCTCCGAAGTTGTTCATCAGATCTTCACCAAATTTAAATGCTACCATATGCTTGTGAACCCATTCAAAAAAAATTTTTTTTTTTCAAATTAGTCCATACTACTAATTTGAAAAAAAAAATTACTAAAATAAGACATTCCGACGAATTGTTAACCTCTGTTAAACTCTGAATCATCTTCCTGCCCTTAACTCATGTTACTTGGGGTTGGCGCAACACGTTTTTTTTTTCCATTCTGTCCTGTCAGCCGTCACGCTATCACTAACTCCCTTTTCTTTCATTTCACTCCTCACGCAATCCAGCCATCTTTTCTTTGGCCTCCCTCTCCCACTCCATCCATCCACATTTATATTCATTACTTCGTGAAAAGGACGGATGAAACACATGTAACTAAAAGTAGTTACATGTGTTTCATCCGTCCTTTTCACATGACCGTATAAGCGGCTCCCTTTCAACTTTTCTGTCACTGGCGCCACTTTTAAACTACCTGTAATGTACTAATTTCTCACTTTATCCATTTTCGTTTCTCCACACATCTATCTTAACATTCTCATCTCCGCCACATGTAATCTTTTTTCACCCGTCTTTTTCACAGCCCAACATTCTGATCCATACAGTACGACAGGTCTAATCACGGACTTATAGATTTTCCCCTTTAACTTGAGGGGCATCCGTGGGTCGCAAGTTGTTCCAGTGACCGGTCGCCATTACATCCATCCTGAGTTGATCCTGTGTGTTACTTCTTGGACTGTATCGCCATCCCCCTGGACAAGCGACCCGAGGTACCGGAAGTCGGAGCAGATCAGTATATGCGTTCCGGTGAGAGCTATAATAGGACTGGAGAGACCGCTGAAATCTCAGAACAGGTATTCTGTTTTGTGCTCTGCTCAATTTCAGGCATCTTCTCCTCGTCTTTGCCACTACGTCTCCAATCTGCTCTAGACCCTAAGCCGCTTTCGGCAACCAGCACAATATCATCAGCAAACAGCATACACTAGGGAGCCTCCCTAACATAAAATACTAAATTACATAATAAAACGAGGATGACACACAAATCATTACAGTCAGTTTTTAGGTCTCTATCACAATCTTCAGTTAAAAAAGACGCCAGTTTCGGTCAAGCCAAATGTTCAGCCAATTTTTGACCGATTTTTTTTACCGAAACTGGCCAACACTGAAACCGTAACCAAACCTTCGGTCGGACACTAGTGTATACTAGGAAGTAAGATAAAGCAACATGACATGATGGGTACACAGAGTTAAATGACATAAGCCCATAGTTATCTGGTCACGTTCTTAGAAAACCCCCGGTCACACGACTTTGCATTAGGTAGTTATAAGTTATAAAAAATGTAGGTATAATTTGATAAGCGTATAAGGTGTTGTTACGCTGTCATACAGGTGCAATTTCTATTAATAACTAGCTGACCGAACAGACGTCGTTCTGTCAAAAGCTATTGGACTGCGGAGTCCCACAAACTTATCCTATATGGACAAGTTATTTTTTTTTCCAATCATTCTCTTCGTAAGAACCTTCCTGAGACTTCAACGAAAATTTAAAAAAAGTTCATCATAATTGGTCCAGCCATTGTCGAGTTTTGCGCTTAGCAACACGTTTTGCCATTCATTTTTTGAAGTGTAAACTTCTTTAGGCGCGTTGGGCATTTTTGAGATGGTATGAGATGATAGGTTATGTGTCCAAGTTTTTATTTCTTAACTTATTAATGTTAATAGTATAGGCTCATGTTTCCTCGATAAAATAATTCACGATTTTGCCTGTCGGGTTTAGATTTTTGCAGAAGAATAGTTTGCTGTCATCCTTTGATTATAAAATGTCCAGATACTGCCTCGCGTTGTGAAAAGCATCATCAATGGCTCCGCGGCGGGAGACATGTGCGTGTTGGAGTTATCACCTTAATTTTTTTTACCACCAATGTCAAAAAATTCCATAATAAAGGGATAATTTTGTTTTTAGATTTTTTGTTTATTGAGAGGCTCGCGTTTGACCACTATTTCACCTAATGGTAAGCGATGATGTGGTCGACGAATCGATGATACGGAGCACGCTTGCCTAGAATTAACCTATTCCCGAAACTAAAAGTTTTCCCAAAACGTATTGTGCGTGTGGGTTCCCATATCCACCATGCACCGGTGGCGTCTCACCATACGCCTAGTAGTCCAATGATAGAACGGGCTTGGCGGAATTAAACTATGCAATTCCGACGCACACTCCCCAAAATGCAACAGATAGAAAACTATGCAATTCCGACGCACACTCCCCAAAATGCAACAGATAGAAAACCGACAGGCTAGCAACTCGACGTCGATGATCAAGACTTTGGAGCTTTGACTCAACGAGTGCATCATTGCCAATATATAGATAAGTTGGATAATACCTAATAAAGTCGAAACAAATTGATGAGATTTTTACTACGGGACAGGCAGAAATGTTACGCGTCGGGAATGATGTTTTGAATTATCGTGATATTCACAATCATGATCAACACTGTCAGACACCTGTCTGTCATCTTCCTCCCCTTATCCCATGTTACTTGGGGTCGGCGCAATACGTTTTTTTTTCTTTCATTCTGTCCTGTCAGCCGTCACGCTTTCACTAACTCCCTTTTCTTTAATATCACTCCTCACATAATCCATCCATCTTTTCTTTGGCCTACCCCCCTCTCACCATCCATACACATTTATATTCATAACTCTTATAGTTACATGTGTTTCATCCCTCCTCTTCACATGACCATACCAAGTTATAAGCATTTCCCTTTCAACTTTTCTGTCACTGGCATCTTTTTTTAAACTACCTCTAATGTACTCATTTCTCACTTTATCCCTTCTCGTTACTCCACACATCCATCTCAACATTCCCATCTCCGCCACATGCAATCTTTTTTCATCCGTCTTTTTCATAGTTCAACATTCTGGTCCATAGGTCTACTAATAGATTTTTCCCATTAACGTGAGAGGCATCCGTGGGTCGCAAGTTATTCCAGTGAGCTGTCGCCATTTCATCCATCCTTAGTTGATCATGTGCGTTACTCTCGGTTTATATCACCATGCCCCCGGACAAGCGACCCGAGGTACCGGAAGTCGGAGCAGATGGGTTAGACAAAATACTTTTCTGTTAACGTTAACGCTAACGCATCGTGCAAAATGTATGGCAACAACATTACTGGGCGTGAGTCACGAGACAGTTCTCTCCGCAGGTAATTTCGTTGCCATACATTTTGCACGAAGCGTTAACGTTAGCGCTATTATAAAAGTTATTTGGCTAAGAGGGCAGATCGGTATAGGCGTACCGGTGAGAGCGCCGAAATCGCAGAACAGGTATTCTGTATTGGTTCTGCTCAGTTTCAGGCTAGCAGTCTCCAATCTTTGCCGCCACGTCTCACGAATTTGTTCCTCATGATCTCTAAATTACTCGTAAAGTGGTAAAATTAGTTTTACCTTGTCAAAGTAAAAACTCCGCGCGTTCAAAAGTTCATACAAAATCGTAACATTTGCCACTGTGTCAGGCACCGTTTTTGTTGAAATCTGGCTTAGCAATTTACACAAAACATTTTTGTGTTAAATTTTTACTCAAAAATGACATACTCTAATATCTCGTTCTTTCTTTCTTCACTTCTTGTACGCCTGTACCAAGGAGTCACCAGAGAGAGCCAATCCTTTGACGTGGAAGGACTTCGTATCTCAACCACCAGCTCTTCATGCCACATGGCTGAAGACTGATGCATCCAATTATTTGGATTACAAAGAACTTTATAAACTGTGTCTATTACCCATTTCGCGGATATAAAAACAATGTTGGTAGTGTCGTGTACTGTGAACGAGATTGACGCCGTCACCATTTTAGACTTTGAAGAATCACCAGGTCGCCAGATTTCCCGCCACGTTGCTAGCTTGGATCATCAGGTAAAGCGTACTATTCCCTCATTCCCATACTAAAAGTTGCCCGATTTCAATAATGTGAATGATTTCTCGCTTATTTCAACAAGCATTGACCAGACCCTTCAAATGTAGTCCAATATTTATAATAGGCACAAAGTTTGACTTCCCAACTATCTTGAGATCGGCTTCCAGTCTAACCGGATGCAGCTGAATACCAGTGTTGTATATGGAGCGACTGCCTATCTGACCTCCACAACCAAGTAACAGGGTAATACGATCTCCCTTGGTGAGACTGGTTGTCAGACTTTCGGGCTTCTAACGACCCGTAACGACTGTCAAAGATCCACGATTGACAGCCGAGACCAACGGCTTAACGTGCTTTCCGAGGCACGGAGGAGTCTCGGTGTGTAAGGATGGTCACCCATCCATGGACCAACCCAACGAGCTCTTCCGCTGTAACACATTATACTTAAGATAAAAACAGAAATATCCTTATTTTGGAAATTACTTTGATCCTTTTAAATGTTTTTTTTTTCACCTATCCACAATTGAAACTTACATAGCCATTGGAGCATACGAGTAGATCTGTGGTTGGGAACCTAACTCTAATGTACCTTAAATTCAACTTGAATCGAGTAAATTGAATAACTTATCCAGTACAATCGAGTGCCTGACCGATAGTTACTTAACATCACTAGAGTCTATCTGATCGATCAGCACTAGGCCCGAGAGTTGACGGCGCGTAGTGTTCCACGCGCGCCTCAAAGCGTTGTCAGCAATACATGACGGGGCCCGTCATGGCCGATGCCTGCCCAGGGGTCGTGGATAAATTCGAAACAGAGTTACCGCGCCCCTGGGCACTCAGGATAGGGAACGAACAGGGGTCGCAGTAAGAGTCTGACACGCCCTCCCGCTCCGCACAGAGCGGGAGAAGTCATACCTTGATTTACCACCCCTTAAAAAAAAATATACTTCTCTGGACGTTGATTTTTAATATTATACAAAAATAAAGTGACCTTTACAATCGGATTGAAAAGTTATGAATCTGCTGCAGCTTCAATGCTGCTTTTAGACGAATTGCAGTTATGTTTTTTTTTCTTCATATAAATATTAAAAACACTTTATGACATTGATGTCCATAATTGGAAGTGAATCACAAAAAATATATCAAAACGTTACTTTTGATTAAGATTCGTGGTTCCGGTTAGTCTTAATAGAACAAATCTACTATTAAAAAATGATAAAGTGTCTTCTATTTTTGGGAATAATTTGAAAAATATCCGTTCCCAAACCGTGGGCCTGGATGCGATGGTCTTGTAGATAGACAATCCTGCTGTTAAATATAAAAATAAAAGATGTCGAAAGTTCCCTTGAGTCATTGTTTTCCCGTAAAACAAAGTTAAACTTACTGTTATAAAACTTGCTAACAAACAACGTAAAGAGATATTTTTAAATTTAAATACACACTAAAACTAAAACACAAACTTAAACTTAACTAAAACTTCTCAACTTAAACTTTACTTTAAATTTATTGAAACAGAAATCTTTACTACGATTCTTTGATTTTCTGCAGATAAAACTTATTATGAAATGAATTTTTATAACGATTCGTATGCACAGAGGAATCTCAACTTCAGTGACAATAAAAATCCCGTCTAAGCCAAAAGGCCAAGGTCTTCATTCAAACTATTTGGTTTCACTAGTGCACTCTGTGAGACGATTTTGCTATTTTACTGGCTTCTAAGTCACAGATACATAAGTTTAGGAGTCAGTGTTTTTAGAATGACCTAAATTTTTAAACCTTGACTTTTGTAAATCAGGCTTTTGGTGAAAATGTTTTTTTACTATTTCTTTTATGTTTTAGCTCGTAAGCATAACAGTCGTTACTTCATCATCATCACTTCAGGCGAAAGATGTCCACTGCTGGACATAGGCTTCCCCCAAGTGTCGCCACAATGATCGGTCCTGTGCGTCTCGCATCCATCGGCTACCCCCGACCCTCACCAGGTCATCGGTCTACCTTGTTGGAGGCCTTCCAACGCTGCGTCTTCGTACGCGTTTGCCACTCCAGAACTTATCGGCCCCATCGACCATCCAAATGGTCCAATCTTGAAATCCATATATTGCAAAGAGATGAGGGTGTCAAGGATATCACATACTTCTCTAAACTCACAGAAGAAGTCCTCGTTAAAATGTTTTAGTCTATGACAAGATAGACGAAAATAATACTAAACCTATGAGCCGATTTTGATGAGGTATTGAGACAGCTTGAACTATGAGAAAAGATTTCTGATTACCAAGCATTGAAACACACACACTCACACAGGTGAGAATACTCGTACAATGGAGCATTTTCTCGAGCATTTTCATGTAATGCAACATTCCTGGGAACGCTCGACTAGTTGTCCGGAGCAATGCTCGAGCGGCGGCGAGTGAGCATTTACCTGTAACATTCTTATCTATTTTGCGCTTGTTCGTCGCTGAATTGTCTCGTATCTTTGCTTGATGAAATGTAAAAAAAAAATCGATCGTTTGTTTGCTCGCTTTGGCTGCATTTCCACCTGAAAGCAAATTGCATGCAAGTTGCATTACATTGCGGGCTACCGAGGTGTAATGTGATCGATCGGTCGTTCTTACTCTGCAGTGTTATTCAACTTGCATGCAATTTGCTTGCAGGTGGAACTGCGGCCAAAGCGTCGAGTGCCGAATAGTTCAGTTCAAAGTTAATGACATGCGTGAAGTTCGCGTTCCACTGCGCAGTCCCCTCCTCTCAACCCCGCTGTCACATGAATTTGCTACAGCGCAGCGACCCACGGAGTGTTCCGATTCGTCATAAGCTTAAATTCTACCTGTACTTATTGTTAGATTCGTGAAAGGGTGACTCATTAGAGTGACCTGATATTTTTTAACAAGTAAATGCTCTAGTCTTACTCACCTTACGAAGTCAAGAGCAAAGACCTAGTTCATAATAAATCTTCACTAGTGTTTGATTCAATACAATTCTTAGTACGGATGCTGCAGTAATTATTTGAACAGCAAACGAAACTCCCTTTAATTTGCCGTTTCAAAGCCTTTGCAGCTACACGGAATCAAATGTTAAAAGCAACTGGATAATCTTAGTGAGCTGTGAAGTGACTTTATTTGCTTCGACATCGACTGTGTCGTAGGCCACAGAATTATTCTAACTGTCGGCGCCAGATAGCTGTGGAATAAAGTACGTAGACCTTTCCCTAATAACTCTTCATAGGTACCTGAACAATTAAATATGAATCGTTTTTCATTATTGGACAATGTACATTATGTATTTGCATTGTGTATTTGTGTGTGTGTTGTGTTATGCATTGTGTATTTGTGTGTTTCATTATTGGACAATCACGAGAAATGTTGATTCAGGACAGCTTTGTGTCATTATTTCCGTTTTTCAAATTAAAAATGTCAATAAATCTAAGTGGGTCAGTGACCGTTATTCCATGTTTATCTGGCGCCGACTATACTCTAAGGTTCTTAACCTGTGGTCCGTGGACCACTGGTGGTCCCTTTTTTTATTTTTTTGTGGTGGTCCCTGGAAGCACCCGAAGTGGTACATGAAGCAATCCCGAAAGCCGTTTTTTTGCGAACAACAAATAAATTGAACCTTCAACTGCAAGGGTCACGAAAGAAGAAGTGATGGAAATGCAATTAGTCTTAAAGATTTTTGAAGCCAAAACGGATTTTTTTTTCTCAAAGGTTCGAAAAATTAATACACGTTACCTTACTTTGATTTCATCGATATAAGAATCTACCTATACGAACAGAGTCATGATATGATAACTAAACGCCGAAATTGGTTGGATGCAAGTGCCGACATGCGTTTGGCTTTGAATAGCACTGAACCAACGTGTCTGAAGTGTTAAGAGTATGCATGCAGTCACAAAAATTGCATCAAAATAATAAACTTATCGCTATAATGTTAAATTTTCGTAAAAGAAAGTATCTACTGTTACTTTTGGACAATTTTATGCGTGATTTATTTATATTTGTTGCACGATATCTTTACATGAACCACCAAGTGTTTGGAAATAATATCCAAGCAGTTGGTGGTCCATGTAAAGAAATAAATTTTGTTAAATGGTCTCTTATCAATAACAGGTTAAGAACCAATGGTCTAGAGAATGCAAATGACTAATAAAGGGAACAAGGAGCTGTAGTATGGGAATTCACTTCGAATAAACGGTGGGAGATTATCCATATAAGGAATTGTCGTAAATCCACAAGGATGAGCGGGGAGTGAGCTCATTCTCTTCCCTGTAAGGGAAACCGTATCAAAACCAAAATATATATCTATTTAGGAAAATCGAACATTTTAATTAGCCTAGGGTCATTTAGGAACAGTCACATGTTACGGGAACTTCAGATAGGTAGGTATATAATAACAAAAGGATTGCATAAAGTTCTACCTGTACATATACAGGGTGTAACAGAAATGGGTAGTCATATTAAAAACCGCTACTGCCCATGGAAATGTTCAACTTTCTCTAAGGAAGTCATAGTATATAAAATTGATAGATAGATAAAAAATTGGACTTTCCTTACAAAGATATCATCAACTGATCAAAATTTGTATGGGAGGTAAAATTTTAATTTTGTGAATTATCTGTGACTTCCTTGAAGAAAGTTGTTCATATCGATGGGCAGAAGCAGTTCTTAAAATATGGCCACACGTTTCCGTTACACCCTGTAGTCTAGAGGCACAAAGTGCTATTGTACTACGCTGTTCAAGTTTGAGGTGCCAATCAAACGACCGGTCAGAAATAGTATGAACAATCTCCAGATAGTTTGTAGAAGTTGTCGAAACTGTTCCATAACTATTTTTTTTGAAGTAACAGTTCTTTACGCACGCTTGACTTGGGGAGTAAGCTGGTGACGAGAGCGTTACGAAAAGTGTGATCGGGCGTGGCGAACGGAAGAGATGGAGCTAAAGAAGTTTTATTTCAGTCGTGTGGTCTAAAGCATACTCGTTTTTTTGTTGTTTTTGTACCTTCATGGCCATAGTGCCCGAAATTAATCCGACAACTTAAAAAACTAGTGGCTACCGGAAAGTCAGAATGAAAGTTACCCAGGAGACGTAGCCCTTTACGATTGTCTGACCAAGTGAAGGCACCTAGACACGAAGATCTCCGACGCACTACAGACAACAGACCAAGGATCGCCATTCGCCACATATGGAGGCAGATCGTCAGGAAGTTTAGTCGGGCACATCACGACGCTGAGTAGTGAGGAGCACCTATCACGTGAGAACGGTGAAGTCGTTGGCATGGCGTGTCAATATAATTATTGGCGAGATTAGTGATAATTAAAATTTCAATATTGTGACGACATTCATTTGTGTTAATTGGAACAATTCATCACAAAATAGTTGCTGAGTCACGGTGGTCATGGTCACAGACATTTCTTGTATTATACTGAAGGTCAAGGTTGTGAACAGTTGTGATCAGTGTACACATACAATAAAATTGATTAGAGGTAAGTTTTTTATAACTAAAGAGACATAACTTTATAACAAAAGTTTATGAGTAGTAGCGGCTTGGCCCGAAGTCCGAAGTTACCTACCACGTGAACATTCTATCGACACATATGCAGGCCAAATTTCAACCAAATCCGCTGAGGCACGTTTGACACATACATCCAAATAGGAGGTAACACCTAGAATAATAGCAATGATAGATTATTTAATGGATTCTAGGACTCTACTAATCATGTGCGTTGCGGTGAATTTTATGTATTGAAATTGGGAAAAACAAATCGAGTGGCGCTAAAACGTACCTATGCTACAAATTCCTGCCACAATTTATTAATACCTATATTCTAAATATCCTGAGACTCTCGGCAAGACAGATTGACGCAATATTCAGCTGGAATTGAAGTCACTTCGCGGAAACCGTTGTAGACATTGGTTCCAATAGTTATCAAACGGTGTACGTACGTACAATATGTACCTACATACCTTTTTTTTATGGGGTGGAAAATCATCCAATGACTTCTCCCGCTCTGGGTGGAGCGGGAGGGCGTGTCAGACTCTTACTGACTAAAACCCACCCCTGTTCCTCCCTGCCCTGAATGCCCAGGGGCGAGGTAACTCTTTCTAATTTATCCTTAACCCCCGAGCAGGCATCGGCCATGACGGGCCCCGTCCTGTTTGCTGACAACTCTTTGAGGCGCACGTGGAACACTACGCGCCGTCGACTCTCGGGCCTGGTGCTGATCGGACGGCGAGCTACCCATTACTCGCCGTCCGCAGGCCCGGGTGTACCTACATATCTACCAACATTACATCATCGTAACGGATTGGGTGGTTGGATTTCGTAAAATAATAGATATAGGAATTGAAAGCTTCCGGTTACTCCTGTCAGTAGGATTGCAGTTAAACCAATTTATTAGACCTACTTGATAAATTTATAATTCGGTAAGTGCGGCAGCGATGTTGGACCTGAAGTTAGCAGAATTAGGCAAGCAAACGTCTCAGTGTCATGAATGCCAAATTATTCTGTTCTTCAAATTGTTTACTGATACACATATAAAAACAGACCTTGTTGATGATTGCAAAATTTGATTCAGTCATGATTAGATTTAACAAAAAAATGTTTCACCTACCCCAAAGTTGCATAAAACAAGGGCAGAATGCTGTTGATTCGAGTACCCAAGTACCTATGTGCCACTACTCATCCCCACACAACGTACAAGGTTTACATTCCTCATAGGTAAATGACAACCTTGTATATCGACAAACATTCTGCTTCGTCAAGTTAAGCGAATCGCCGTTTCCCATTAACTCTTATCTTAACGTTCCTTTGTCTTAGGTACATACTCGTAAGTAGAAACTGTATCAATATCAAGAGAACTGCTTCATATCGAGTCTAGGCAATTAGGTTTACACGAGTAGGTTAGTCATTAGTATAAACTAGAGTTGTAACGGAACTCTGCCACCGCGCCGCCTCTGTTAATGCGAATCTTCCAGGAATCGTACCTCTGCATCCGCCAACCTACACTGGGCCCGCGTGGTGGATTACGGCCCACACTCTCTCACAGAAATAGACATTAACAGACTGGTGATGATGATGATCGGCATACCCAAGTTTTTAGCGGCGTTGTTAGAAAGGAAATAAATTTGGTGGAGATCTATCTCGAAGTTTTAAGTTTTTGCACCCATGTCACAGTGGTGGCCCAGTGGTAACGGCTGCGACTTACAAGTTGTAGGTCGTGAGTTCAAAACCAGACAGGCGCTTTACTTAGTGTAAATTATTTCATCGCCACTGCTCTCAAAACGGTGAGGGAAAACATCGTGAGGAAACCAGCATGACCAAGAACCAAAAATTCGAAGACATGTGACACCCACCAACCCGCATTGTGCCCGCGTGGTGGATTACGGCCCACACCCTCTCACAGAGAGGAGGCCTTTGCCCCAGCAGTGGGGACATTAAAATGCTGATGATGATGATGATGATGTCCCATGTCACGGCCACAGCCACGGGAAGTTACCTTTTAGTGGAGCTGGTTTATTATGATGAACCCAGAAACTGCCTGGAAGGCTACAATCTCTGAATTAAGAATGTCAAGTTCAGAACTTGAACTCAACTTTAACATGAAAACCTGTAAAAATTGGCATTCAAGTAGAGTTTTACACGTTTTCGGGTTCCGAAAGTCCGAATGATAAACCAAACTCTTTTATGATCACTCGTGTGTCTCTGTCTGTCCGTCTGTCACAGTCAATTTGCTCCGAATCTGCTGGACTGATTAAGTTGGGTATACACATGAATATCTGTGACCCAAACACGGAAATGTAACGTAATTGAATGGAATTGGAATATGGGGGTCACTTTTGGAGTACAAATAGGAAAATTAAAAAAAAAAATATTTCCAATCTGTGCTGTGCTACATATCAAATGAAAGGGTTTTAATGTAAGGGTCTCAAATATATTTTTAAGTTATTTAAGAAAATAAATGAAACATGACCACTCCCTTATCTTGGAAACCACCCGGCCTAAAATATAAAATGTAGTTTACTTAGAGATTACAGGAAAACCTATAAGAAGTTTAATATAGTTCAAAAAAAAACCTGATAAAAATATGATTTGTTAGGAACCCTTTGCGTGCGAGTCCGACTCGCTCTTAGCCAGTTTTTTAATCTCAAATTAGTGTTTCAAAAATCATAAAATGAACTAATTTATTCAATAACATACAGTCTACCACCTCTTTTTCTGCTTCCTTTTATTCTCTTCTCCTCCATTTCCTCCAAGCTCTGCTCCTCCATTTTTAACCGACTTCGAAAAAGGAGGAGGTTCCATGTTCGACTGTATGTATGTTTTTATCTCTATATTCTTCCGCTGCTAGGATGGCCACCGTTAGATACATCCCTAGTCTAACCACAGGTAATCTATGAATGTTGTATTAACATGGAAGTTCCAAGTTATGTCATTAACATATTCTAGGATATCGGATTGATTATAGCATATATCAAATATTTGTCTTCTATAAAGTGGTTGCTTCGGGGTTTCTTAAGGCGTAATTATACGACTTTTAATGATTTTAAATTGAACATCACGTCTAAATGACTAGTTTTATTACTTTGAAAAAAATATGTGTTACTCTAGACAATTGTCTTTGTAATTAGATATGTGAATATTTGAAATTATACATTTATAACATAGTGCAATTAATTTGTTAACGCAGATAAAAATTGAGAATCACGCAATATATTTTGATCGTATTTTTATGAAAACTTCACCATTTTAAAGATAATTGAATTATTAATATTTTAGTACCTGTACGTGTTTTAGTACAATACCTGTTGTTTTATGTATAATCAATGAATAATGCTTCTAATTTGGGAAAGCGCTCCTTGACGGGCGAGTCCTATTACTGGGTGGACGTAATACGTGTTGCGTGAGCTCAGCACAGAACACGTAAGCGTATGAAGATAAACGCATAGTAGCTTTAGCAGCCATACTTAATTGCTAGGTATATAGTGAAGACATTCTTCTTCTTTTCTTTTCAATGGTACTTTATTTTAATCATGCTGTTTGGGCCCAGTAGGTGGCTACGTTTAGTAATAAGTCGGAGGCGTTGCTCAGTTTATCTAAGGTGCAGGTAAACGGACATTTGGAACACTCCAGCAAATGGAACATAGTCTGAACAGAAGCACCTCACTCGCACTGGGTATTTCAAGGGTCAATTATCCCCCATTTTGGCAAATTATACTTGTAACGGCCAACTTGGTTACACAATCGATTCAGTGCTTTCCAAATAGGACACTGCAAATCACGACCGAGAGGAAGGTGCTCGTATTCCTTGCGCTTAATAAAGTTATGTGCTGGTGGGTACCGCTCTTCCCACGGTTGGCCACTCTTTATGTGGGCTGTCCTGCAGGTGTAGTCGCTAACTCAGTGGACATCAATTTGATAGGCTCTTTGAAGTACATTGCTGTTTTGCTTGGTGGACATCAATTTATAATAGGCACTACGTAGTACATTTTTGTTTTCCTATACGCCAAAACAGCAATGTACTGCATAGTGCCTATCAAATTGATGTCAACTGAGTTAGCGAATACATCTGCTGGATTGTTTGTGTAGTTTTTATAAAGCTCTTGCGACCTTTTAATCTACCCAGAGTTGTCGAGTATTCATTACAACCGCAAAATATGACTGTGCCACTATTTGAAAAAATAACTATGAAAACTTTTTACTCGTTTAAATAATAAATAAATAGTTATAATAAAAATGATAAAAACAGGGACTATGACAGTAAGCCAGAAGCTTTGGAACGCAAAAGGCAACTGAAGGGACATTCAATCTGCCTAGCCTTTTCCCGACTATCTTGGGGTCGGCTTCCAGTCTTAACCAGATGCAGCTGAATACCAGTATTTTACATGGAGCGACTGCCAGTCTGACCTCCACAACCCAGTAACTGGGTAATACGATACCTCTTGGTAAGAATGGTTATCAGACTTTCCGGCTTCTGACTGTTAAAGATCCACAGTTGACAGCCGGGACCAACGGCTTTCCGTGCTTTCCAAGGCACGGAGCAGTCTCGGTATGTAAAGATGGTCACCCATCCATGGACCAACAACGGCAAGCGTAGCTTAACCTGATGGATCGACCCGTGAGGCTATTGTTACTTTAGCCACGATGAAGGAACTAATACTGACTAAAACCCACGCGGGGTTTTAGTCAGTAAGAGTCTGACAACCCGTCGCGCCCGCAATAGGAAAGTCAGAAGCCAAAGAGACTTGAGACTTGCAAGGGTCAAGGCGTACAGACCCATTCATCGTTCATTTGACTCTAGCCAGCAACAAACGATTTATTAACTAAATCATTATTATTTGATTCGTTACGGACTACATTGATTCGATTACGGCAATCATCAAGAACTTTAGTTGTCTGTCGCGTTCAGAGGTTTTGATAGTTTGATTTCACCCATAATTGGTAATATCCTCGTCCGAAGTGGCCCTATTAAAATTATAGACCGATGCTTCGTAAAAGGCGACGATAGAATAACGACGAGGCACTTTAACATAATTGGTAGAAGTGTATTCATTAGTACTAACTGTAATTACTCCAACTCAGCTTATAAAGCAAGGGTCTTCAAACGATCGATAGCAGGTGCTTTCCGAGTCGATTCCGGAAATTCCCAAAAAATATAAAACCTAAAAAACAATGATCACTACAACGACACAGTAGGAACTTTATTTTACTATACCTGAAGTTTATGCGTATTTGCCCGGGGGTGGAGGATAAAGCCCGGGGGTGGAGGATAAATTCGAAAGAGTTACCTCGCCCCTGGGCACTCAAGGCAGGGAGGAACAGGGGTGGGTTTTAGTCAGTAAGAGTCTGACACGCCCTTCCGCTCCACCTTAGAGCGGAAGAAGTCATAGGATGATTTCCCACCACCCAAAAAAAAAAAAAAAAAGTTTATGCGTATTTAGGTAAACAGATTTAAAAAAATAGACCAAGGGCGAGTCCGACTCGCGCACGAAGGGTTCCGTACCATTATGTATAAAAACGGAAAAAAAATCACGTTTGTTGTATGGGAGCCCCCTTAAATATTTATTTTATTCTGTTTTTTAGTATTTGTTGTCATAGCGGCAACAGAAATACATCATCTGTGAAAATTTCAGCTGTGGTCATAATATTAATAATTATGATAGCGAGTTTTGTGTTTTTATTTTGTAGGATAGGTTGGCAATCACTAAATGCAAGGCGTCTTAAGGCCTCTTCTGAAACGGAGAAGGCGTAAGGATAACTCCAAGCTTGCTCAAGACAGGTACCTAGTTTCAGACTCATACATATTCACCACTAGCTTCAGCCAGCGGTATCGTGTTAACGACGTTGGAAATTACTTAGACGACATTAAAAAAACAAAACATTTTCCTTGACCAATCAGTCTCTAAACCAAAATTAATCAAAATTGGTTCAGCACTTTAGGCGTCAAGAATTAACAATCAGAGACGTAATTATATGAAAGTCCGTTCGCTGCTTCAATATGTTATGGTAACCTCATAAGTGCCTTTTGCACATGCCCCGGTTGCCGGGTAGCCGGTGCCGGTTATCTGGCGGCAAAATGTATATATAGCCTTATACGTTAGCTTTCACACGTACCGGCGTAATTTACCTTTATTTGTTACCGGACAGTCAGCACCGGCTACCCGCCAACCGGAACGTGTGTAAAAGCACTTAGTCTGGTTGCCTGGGAAGCATTATAGTCCAAGATCCCAGAGCCGCCAGACATTACTTATCTTCTGATCAACAAAATGTGTGGGATATAGTACTTCTTATTGGTATGTACTTTGAATGTACGCACACCTGCTAGTTTAGGCCGGCGGCCAATATTTTTTTTTTTGCTTTTTTGTAGATTACATTATAAAAACAAACAAGGCGTTTAGCACCCTCCCAAATGATCGCTGACTTTCATTTTCGTTATTTACTCCTAATACCCGAATTGTGAATAGGACCTTGCTCGAGGTGGCAACCAGCCGTTAGACTATTATAATAACTAATTAGGCGTTAAAATATTATTTGATTATGAATTATTTAACAATATTCTACAAAACAGACATTTAAAATCAGCACTGTTACTTTAAGAAAAGTGAATAATGTTTATATTACGTAACTTTAGCGCCTGATACCGGTAAATTGGCCATCGGCCTACACTAGCGTGCCGTAGGTATGCGTTCGTTAAAAGTAAATACTAACGCTATTCAATCCCACGTATGTTAATCAGAAAATAGGTAATTTCTGCCAGCTCTGGGATCTTATTTTATTATGGTCCTGGCAATTTTCCCCTTCATTGGGTGAATTAAATCATTGACAGTTATTGACGTTGACAACCGGGTACTGGCCAAAAAGAACATCCATCAAGTCAGACGCATTGCCTGCTACTTGTTAACTCCATAAACGTTTTCAATCAAAGAAAGATGACGTAACCACTACTGATAAGACGGCGCAAGCGCACGCTCAGTAACGTAAAGTCTATTCGAATCGTTGATTCTAATTGATTTTATTCCCACCTAAGACGAATATCAACTCTGAATGTTAGTTCATTTGATTTCAGAACGATTACTACTACTAAAATCCGGCCTTAAAACTACTATTGAAGAGCGAGTCGCACTCGCTCGCAAATGGTTCCGAACGAATCATACTTTTTTCAGGTTTAAACTACATATATATATATGTATTTTTTATAGGTTTTCCTGTAATCTGTATGTAAAGAACTATATTCTGTATTTTTTTTAATTTTAGATCTAGTGGCACAGTGGTTTTGGAGATAAGGGGCGGGAATGGTCATTCTTCATATTTTGATATTATGAAAAAAAAAATATTGAAATCATTTACAATAAGCCCTTTCATTTGATATGTAGCCTTACAGTTTGAATTTTTTTTATTTTTTTTTATTATCTGATTTGCACTCCAAAAGTGACCTTAATATTCCAAATTAATTTATTTACGTTACATTTCCATGTTTGAGTCACTTTCAACTCAATCGGTCAAGTACATTCGGAGCAAATTGGCAGTGACGACACACGAGTGATCCGCTAAGGGTTCCGTTTTTAAACGACTTTCGAAAAAAGAGGAGGTTCTATGTTCGACTGCTTTTTTTTTTTATCCGCCGATTTTTCCGTCAGTTGTGGACCGATTTTCAATTATTTTTGTTTTTTCCGAAAGAATATACCCCCGAGGTGGTCCCATATAAATTTTATCGAAATTGCTTCAGCGCTTTCTGAGAAACTGAACAAAAACGAAAAATATGTATACCTCGATGACGTTTTGGTGTTCTCCAAATGTTTAAATTCCACTTTCCATGTTATTGGGGTTTTTAGTTCTGGGGTATAACAACTAAAACGTGAAAACTAAAAAACTTTTTTACAAAAAAAAAACAACCGACTTCCAAAAAAAAAAATACACTAAAAATTAAAAAATAACTTTAATTTCGGAAGTCGGTGTTTGTATTTTACTTCTTCATTATTTGACACCGACTTCCGAAATTAAAGTTATGTTTAATTTTTTTATTCATTCTGACTTTCGAAACCTGAAAAAGGCATATGGTTGAAGTTTTAGCACGAAAAGAACTTTATGATTAGGTTTTAAAGTTGATTTTTACATTTATTTATTTGTTTCGAAACTAAATTGCGAATGCAGTAGGTATACCTACTTTTACAAGTGCTGTGAACCACGCATGTTATAATAATTTCTCAATATGATTGTTGCAGGACTGAAACATGACGATTCATAGCATGACGGTGACGGATGCCAGGGAAACCACCAAGAAACATTGTCTTAGTGGGTATGTAAGGCTATTGTTAATAGTTTAGTGCCTATATTTTATTCCTTTTGAAGAATTTACATCACTCCTTTCTCCTTTTCCTGCACTTAGTCATCAACTAAGTTAATAAACTTAGTTGATGACTAAGTGCAGGAAAATTACGAAGAATGGTATGTCACGGTACGGAGGGCGATGTCACGTTGCAGAGGACCGGAGTGGTGGTGTGACACGTAGAGGAGGTCGTAGGGTAGGAGGACCGTAGATGAGGAGTTCAATAAATAATAACACGACGAGTTAACACATTTACAACAGTGGGCTTTAATATAATATTAAGAACACAAACACTGTGACTAGTAATTAAATTGTATTAATGCAAAATTCTAGGAAACTGGTAACTGACACTTGAAGAGTCAAAAAATAACAATGAGGAGCTTCTACTAGCTCGGCTGCAGAATTAGAACTGATTTTTATATTATTATTTCTTTTGATATTGTTATTTTTTCTAAACCTATTAGGTTTATATTTCATTCATTCATAATTTTCCCCTTTCAATTACATTACACACGATTGCTACATCGGTGTTTTTTTTAGTTCAAGTATTCTATGGAGCGGGTGATTACTCCCTAAATAAGCCTAAATCATTGCCGATCATGGTCTTCCCCTTGATCATTACTTTATTCTATGGCTTTAAACCATAAGAATCTTTCGGAGCGGGTGATTACTCCTTAAATAAGCCATAATCACACTACTTATGGTAATACTTTTGCCACTTCATTATTTAGAGCGGCTAGCTACTCTTTAAATAAGCCTTAGGTCCGTTTAATATATACATAGGTATATTTTATTAAGGTTATTACCTTAATAGTTACTTAACGTGCATAGCACGAAGGCTTCTTTGCCTTGTTATTTACTACTTGTTACAGCAGGTAATTAAACTTGTATTATAGCTTCTTATCATCATGGAATTTAACATCAGCGGTTGGTGACTGATTAAATAAGCCTACACTATTGAAGGGCAATCTAACGAGTTATGCCTAATAATGGGATAAACTCTTTTTGACTTTGCGTTATGTTCTGCACTTACCTATATACGAACATAACTTTGAATGAACGAAGTATGGAAGGTAATATGGATGTGGTAGATTGTTCCTTTTGTAAATACTCGTTGTATATAACACCCTCGCCTTCTAAGTTTTCACCTCACTCATAATCATCCTATTTAAGATATATATTTTTTTTATATTAATTTAATGTCAACGAAAAATCGCTTACCTCTGCCGCTCGATTTTTCTTTCCGGGGCAGCCGGGTATTGTAACAAGGCAGTGTTAAAGCCTTGTTTATTTTTTGACCTCTATTCCAAAATTACGTTCTTTGCTACCTTTTTTTAAATTCAAATTCAAAATTACTTAGTTTTCTCTGTTAAGTCTCTGTTTTCATATTGAAAAATCAGTTCTAATTCTGCAGCCGAGCTAGTAGAAGCTCCTCATTATATAAATAAACGTAAAAATCAACTTTAAAACCTAATCATAAAGTTCTTTTCGTGCTAAAACTTCAACCATATGCCTTTTTCAGGTTTCGAAAGTCAGAATGAATAAAAAAATAAAGCATAACTTTAATTTCGGAAGTCGGTGTCAAATAACGAAGAAGTAAAATACAAACACCGACTTCCGAAATTAAAGTTATTTTTTAATTTTTAGTGTATTTTTTTTTTTGGAAGTCGGTTGTTTTTTTTTTGTAAAAAAGTTTTTTATGATGATAAGAAGCTATAATACAAGTTTAATTACCTGCTGTAACAAGTAGTAAATAACAAGGCAAAGAAGCCTTCGTGCTATGCACGTTAAGTAACTATTAAGGTAATAACCTTAATAAAATATACCTATGTATATATTAAACGGACCTAAGGCTTATTTAAAGAGTAGCTAGCCGCTCTAAATAATGAAGTGGCAAAAGTATTACCATAAGTAGTGTGATTATGGCTTATTTAAGGAGTAATCACCCGCTCCAAAAGATTCTTATGGTTTAAAGCCATAGAATAAAGTAATGATCAAGGGGAAGACCATGATCGGCAATGATTTAGGCTTATTTAGGGAGTAATCACCCGCTCCATAGAATACTTGAACTAAAAAAAACACCGATGTAGCAATCGTGTGTAATGTAATTGAAAGGGGAAAATTATGAATGAATGAAATATAAACCTAATAGGTTTAGAAAAAATAACAATATCAAAAGAAATAATAATATAAAAATCAGTTCTAATTCTGCAGCCGAGCTAGTAGAAGCTCCTCATTGTTATTTTTTGACTCTTCAAGTGTCAGTTACCAGTTTCCTAGAATTTTGCATTAATACAATTTAATTACTAGTCACAGTGTTTGTGTTCTTAATATTATATTAAAGCCCACTGTTGTAAATGTGTTAACTCGTCGTGTTATTATTTATTGAACTCCTCATCTACGGTCCTCCTACCCTACGACCTCCTCTACATGTCACACCACCACTCCGGTCCTCTGCAACGTGACATCGCCCTCCGTACCGTGACACTGGCGCCCTCAACGTGATCGAACCCAGCCCATCCCATCCCAGAGCCCAGCAGCCGCCCTCAACGTGATGGAACCCAGCCCACGTTGGGCGCCAGTGTCACGGTACGGAGGGCGATGTCACGTTGCAGAGGACCGGAGTGGTGGTGTGACACGTAGAGGAGGTCGTAGGGTAGGAGGACCGTAGATGAGGAGTTCAATAAATAATAACACGACGAGTTAACACATTTACAACAGTGGGCTTTAATATAATATTAAGAACACAAACACTGTGACTAGTAATTAAATTGTATTAATGCAAAATTCTAGGAAACTGGTAACTGACACTTGAAGAGTCAAAAAATAACAATGAGGAGCTTCTACTAGCTCGGCTGCAGAATTAGAACTGATTTTTCAATATGAAAACAGAGACTTGACAGAGAAAACTAAGTAATTTTGAATTTGAATTTAAAAAAAGGTAGCAAAGAACGTAATTTTGGAATAGAGGTCAAAAAATAAACTTTAACACTGCCTTGTTACAGGTAAGTAAGAAATAAGGCTGTGAAAGAATCTAAGTCTTAAGGCTTCCGTAGACAAGTGCGAAAAAGGGCTGTCGCATCGTTGTCATGAAGACACGTCGCGCCTAATAACCCAAGGTCTAGCTGTGATACTAATACGTTTACCAAGGTATCTGTAAAGTCGGAATTCCGTTTATATCAAGCTTTATCCTATATTCTAGTATCGAATAAAATAGTATCATGTCTTTCAGAGGTAAAAAACAAACAAAAACCGACCAAGTGCGAGTCGGACTCGCTCGCAAAGTAGTAGGTAGTAGTAATATTTTTCAGGTTTTTATTTTTAACTTTATAGGTACCTACTTATTATAAGCTTACTACTTAACTTTAGGCCCAATGGTTTCGGAGATAACGGTCATTTTTCATCTATTTTCTTAAATAACTTTAAAACTATTTATTTTAAAATTTTGAAAAACAAAATTTGGGACCCTTGCAAATTGCCTTTTATTTGATATATAGCATGGTACAGTTTTATATTTTATTTTTTTTTAGTTTTCCTAATTGCACCCCAAAAGAAAGACACACACACCACACCCCCCCACCACATTCTATACTTTTATAAGTATAGAAGATTTCTGTTGCTGCTAAATTTTGTTTCTATTTAGGCGAGACAATTAAAAATTATAATAATAAAGTAAAAGCCACTTGGAAAATAATAAATAATGAAACGGGAAAGTTGGTTAAAAAAGTAAATCAACTAGAGATTCTATTGGACAACAAATTAGTTAGTAAACCAGCTGACGTAGCTCAGGCATTTAATGAGTTTTTTGCCAACATACCTATATCTACAACTCATACCCGTCTAAAGCTGAAAGTCTTTTGAATAGTAGTGTACCTAAGTGTAATCAATCATTTTGTATTGAGCACGAAACACCACACGACGTAGTTAACGTTTTTAACTCTCTAAAATCTAAAAACACAGGTTATTACTGGGGCATCTCCATCAAACTTTTGAGTAATATAATAGACATCGTAGCGCCCTTTCTTGCTGTAACTTTTAATAAATGCGTGGATCCAGGAACTTTTCCTGATCTCATGAAGAGTAGTAAAGTCATACCTCTATTTAAATCAGGAAATAAAAATGACATAGGCAACTTCAGGCCTATTTTCAACCTACCTGCATTTAGCAAAATATTTGAAAAGTTAATACTCTAGCAGTTGCTAAGATATTTTAATGGAAACAGCCTCTTTCATAATGAACAATACGGCTTTAGAAAATATCGATCGACTACAGATGCGGGTGTTGTTCTCCTAAAACACATATTCAACGCATGGGAGAACTCGCAAAATGCAATCAGAGTTTTCTGTGATCTCTCCAATGCTTTTGATTGCGTACACCATGACACGCTTTTGCGTAACCTACGTCATTATGGTCTCCAAAACAAAGCTCTAAATGTAATTAATTCTAATTTAAATAATAGGTTCCAATGTGTAGATATCAATGGTGTAAAGTTTTGCCGGGCTACCAGTTCATTTAGATGTGCCTCAAGGCTCAATATTGGGACCACTCTTGTTTTTTATGTATATTAATGATTTACCACATTTTTAAAGTGGTATCTGTGACGTAGTACTGTTTGCAGATGATAACTCTCTTATAAATTTTTTCTCTCTTAAAAATTAGATAGGAATTATAGGTTACGGATTGGTTCACGACAAATAACTTAGTTCTAAATGCTAACAAAACTAAATGTATAAAGTTTGCCTTACCTAATGTTATAAATCTAGGACCCAATGTCATCTTAAATAAAGAAGTACTTGAAACTGTGGACTAGGCAGTTTTTTTGGGTATAACTTTTGATTCTAAACTTCAATGCGGCGTACATACTCGTATATCAAGCTTATCGGGAAGGCTCAGCTCTACCGCCTACGCCGTCAGAAAGTTAAAGACAATATACTGACGTTGACACAGTACGGTTAGTCAATTTTAGTTATTTCCATAGCGTTATGTCCCACGGTATTCTTTTGTGGAGTAAAGCTGCGGACATATATTTGTTTTACGAAAACGTGCTGTACGAGCAATATACAGGCTAGGGTCAAGAGTTTCCTTAAGAGAAATTTTCAAAGAGATTGGAATTCTCACGATGGCATCTCAATTCATTTTTGGAAATATATTATACACTGGCGCGTCAGCCCCAACAGCATTTCGAAAACTATAGCGGACAGGTGGGATAGCCCCATACTGGGACATTGGATACGCCTACATGCCACTGTGGCGTAATATAATAATAATAAAAAAAACTGGTATAAGTACTAACACTAGATTTTAAGTTGTGTGTAATGTTATACTAACAAATTATGGACTTTGTCTGAAATATAAGATTTTTATTTCTTTTTTTATTAGACAAAATATACATTTATACACCAAGACAAATGATATCCACAATTTTTACACCAGAAATAAGCATAAACTTCATGTTCCTTCCCACCGTCTTCGTAAGGTTCATGGTTCGTTTGAGGGTCTCGGTATCCGCTTATATAATAAGCTATCCCTTTCTTTTCATGACCTGCCTGCAATGCATTTAAAACTAAAGTTAAATCTAGTCTCTGTTCGAAAGCATACTACTCCATCAGCGACTATTTAGAAGATAAGAATAGTTGGTCGCTGTGTCGAACGCAAGACAATGTTACACTTGATGTTCTTTTTTCATAATTAGCTTATTGTTATGACAGATTATAAGTGATAAATGATAAATGATGTTTATTCAGTAAATAGGTTACAAGGAACACTTTTACACGTCAATGTGTTTTGTCAGTTTAAGCTAGATGAGGCCGGTGTTTCCTAGCTGACTACCCTGAGAAGAAACACCGAAACAAACTCAGAGGTCAAAGTCTCTTTTAGTGTTCAAATCCATACAATGTGTACTGGTTAAATCATATGAGAACCATGTACGTTTATGTCTGGGATGAGCTTTATGAAGAAAGCAACACACGAATTCGAGTGGACCTGTCCAGACAGTGCAAGCATTTGTCAGTCATCGCGAAGCTCAACTCAGAACTTTGAGGAGCTCAACGAACCGACGAACAATACCAAAGTAAGGACATTTGAGTAGGCCGCAAAAATACTCAAACTGCCAGACAATCATAAAATCTACATGAATATAACGACATACATTGTTCTCGCATTCACATTATTCTATATGAGGACCATGCAGCTTAGTGTCTGTAGTGGTCTTTTGAAGAAAGAACCAAACATATTTGAGTGGACCTGTCCAGTCAGTGCAAGCATTTGTCAATAGTCGAATAGCTCAACTTAAAAACCACTAAGGAGCTCAATGACATGACGAACAATACCAAAGAAAAGACATTTGGGTAGGCCGCAAAAGTACTCAAACTGTCAGACAACGTTGAAAATTACTGTAAAAAGGAGGAGAAAATAATAATAATAACCCACATAATCCTCACATTTACAATAATTAAGTAATAAAAAATAAAAATAAAATATAATACTTTACAAAGTAAATATTTGTGTCAAACAAAATAGTAATCATAATATGTCAATCAAAATATAAAAAATAAATATAATACTTAACAAAGTATTCAAGTCAAAAAAAAAATAATAATAATAAAATGTCAATAAAAAAATATAAAAAAAATTAATATAATACTATTTATTTAAACATTTATTTCGAGTTACAATGAGACTCATAGGGTTAGTAACAATAAATATACTTATTACTATGTTAGTAAGACATAAGACCATATAACATCAACAGCGACATACACACATAAACCAATTATTAACAAATAAATTAATCATTGCTTCAGCATTCCACCCGAAATACTGGAGCAACGATTAACGACACAACAGTCCAGTCTGTCAGCAATCATGCCCAGAATGCCGTTGGAACTGGCTCGCACCCTGCGCACAAAGGATGCGCATCTTTTACGCATTAATGCATAAAAGCAATCAATACGCATTTCCGCAAACATTCCACAACACAACAACACAACACGCGCGCGCGCGTTTTACTATACAAGTATTCATGTCAAAACGAATATTAAAAAAATATATATATATAAAAAATTTCATTAGTAAGTAGTACATATGAAAACAATGGCTCATGTATATCATTGAAGCAGCTCAATCCCACGCGTTTTTGTCCTCAAGAAAGTCATTAATTGTGTAAAAAGCTTTCTGGCATAGCTTACGTTTAATAAATGATTTAAATTTATATGAGTAAAAGCAAGCAAGCAATTATTATATGAGTGCATATAATAATTGTTTACTAATTTTACTGTGATGGCCCTAGTTTATCACTTGTGGCTTCGAATCACAGCACAGCCCTTTGATAGATTCTACCATTCCACGTGTAAGCAGGCACACCAGTTATGTATGGAGGCTTATTTAATTTGGTTTAGTGTTTATGCTTGAGTTCGTTTTTAATGGCATAAATGAGTGTGCTAGCTAACAAGTGGCGGATAACTTAATTTTATGATTATATTTGAGACGATATATCTTTATTTTTCTGTTTTACTTACGTTACATACAAATAAATAATAATAATAATAATAAAAATGTTTATTTTTCTTCCACAAATAACACTTAATAACTAAAACTTAAAAATATAAAAATGTATAACTATGTAGGATATGTTCATTTGTGGGAGACTGGTGCCTAAACTAAGCCGTGACTTGTATTTCAGGACACCAGGGACTCCCCCCTATAGGAAAAAATATTATATAAAAAAAAAAAAAAAATAATAATAGAGAATGCCGTTACATTTATGTGTTATAAGGGTAAACTATTTGTTGGAAAAGAAAAAATAATAAAAATAAATCTTAAACTTCTAAAAAGTGTAGTGGAGTTCAAGGAGTATGTGAGATGTGGGTGAGAGTATGATGTATTTTGTGTTTGACTGTGTGTGTTTTTGTGTGTAGTGTATAGTGTGAGAGGATATGTGAGTGGGTTCATGTCTAACTAGACGAATGGTTCTTACGAGTTTATGACCAGTAGCTCTTCTGTTTTCGTGTAGTTCAATTTTTGTAGCCAGTTAGTCAATATAAGTTTACATTTAGATTTATTATAATTAAAAATACCTAATTCTTTATTAAACTTATTGTAGAGTTCAGGCCCCCGGAAAGTATAAAATTTTTGGGCAAAACCTGTTTTAAACTTAATGGTGCTACATATTGCATAATGCCTCCTCGTTGTTAATTTAGAAAGATCGAAAGAGGACGGATCTGAATGTTGCCGCAGAATAGTAAAAAGGATGTAAATTTGCCTAACAGTTAACACCTCGGCTTCCTGATACAGTGCGTCAGTGGGATAGAGTCGTGGTTTTGAAAGGCCAACTTTTAAAATCAACCTTTAGGCTCTTTCTATTTCTAACATTTTAGTTTTATCGGCACCTCCCCAAGTTGTTACACAATATGTTAGTATAGATTGAACAAGGGCAAAATATACCATTTTAAGCGTTTTACCATTAGCTACCTGTCTAAGCTGTTTAAAAATATAAGTCAGTTTCCGTACTCTTTTACATAAGTTGTAAATGTGTTCATCAAAGGACAATCTTTTATCAATGGTCACACCCAAATATCGAATACTTTGTGTTGGTTGTATTGCTGAGCAGCTACATTGATTCAAAGGGGGAAATGAACACCGATGAACAAATATGGGAGGCTTATCTTGTAAGAAGTTTTCTGCGCTTCTGATTGCAAAAGGAATGTATTTGGTTTTATCTGCGTTAAGAGTGAGCGAGTTTGCAGCTAGCCAATGGCAGACCTTGTTCAGACCGGATTGAGCTAAGGAATATACTTCTTCCCAAGAATCTCCCTTGAAAGTAAGAGTTGTGTCATCTGCGTAAGATATTATTTTACAGTTCTCAAGATCAAGTTGACATAGTTCATTTATATAACACAGAAACAAAGTTGGGCCAAGAACACTTCCCTGAGGAACTCCGCGCTCGATAGGAAGTTCATCACTCAAGTGGTCCCCGATCCTTACACGTTGCGTACGATCGGTTAAATAGTCAGCTATTAATATCAGTTCAATACCCCGTATTCCCATATTACTTAATTTTTTTATTAGGGTGGGGATAGAGACTGTGTCAAAAGCTTTGGCAAGATCGAGAAAGATGGTTAGGCATTTCTTGTTTTCATCTATGTTTCTTACCACAAAATCAGAAAAAGTGTGAATAGCCTCATCAGTGGATTTACGTGCTCGAAATCCATATTGTGTGTCAGCAAGAATTTTATTTGACTCTAAGAATTTTATTAGCCTATAATTAATAGTACGCTCGAACACTTTTGATAGTGAAGAAAGGATAGAGATGGGCCTATAGTTGTTGACACAGCCTGTATCCCCTGCCTTATATATGGGGATTACAATAGATTTTTTTAGTGCTTTAGGAAAGACACCTGTATCAAAACAACGATTTATGAGATCAGTGATAACGGGAGCCACCACGTCCACAACACTTTGCAATAGTTTAGATGATATGATGTCCCACCCAGGTGAGCATTCACTCTTTAAATTTAGGATAGCGGTTTTAACTTCCATAATATCCACTTTGAGTAGTACGAATGAGTTGCTAGGGGAAGTGTCCCTGATTACAGCGGTGTTATTGAAAGATGGAACATTCGAGGGTATGTGTTGAGCTAGTACTTTTCCAATTGTAGAAAAGAAGGTATTGACATTATTAATCGATGATTGAGGGCTTTGATCTGTATGTAGTAGTTCTTCAGGAGATTCATGATTTTTATTATAATTTATTATACTTTTAATAGAGTCCCATAATAATTTAGAGTTACCTTTAGCCATATTTAGTTGATTTTGTTCATATTGTCGTTTTATTTTTTTAATAAGATTATTGCAAAAGTTCCTGTATCGTTTATATGTTAAACTTAATATTTCATTGCTTGGTTCTTATTTAGTTTTAATATGCATACTGTCTCTATTTTTAATGCATCTTAGAAGTCCTGGCGTTATCCAGGGTTTTAAGGTAGTTTTGTTTCGTGACATTCTAACGATCGACATATGTTTTATTGTAAGATTAGACAATAATTCGATAAACTTACTAGTTGCCAGATTTAAGTCGCTTTCAGAATAAACTTGAGTAAAATCCAACTTTGAGCAGTCAGATATGATTTCGGTCCAATTCAGCTTCCTGATTTCTCTACTATTTAAGGGTTTTTTTGAACCCCTGTGTTTGAGACAAAACAGAATAGCATCATGATCAGTTATTGAGCTGTGAAGGTTAAATGTATAGGCTTGTAACTTGCTCTTCACTAAAACATGATCCAGGCAGCTATTTCCTCTAGTAGGTTGGTTATGCGCCGGCATTAAACCGTGAAATGAAGTAATATCTAGGTATGACGAAACATTAGAATCAACATTCAATATATTTATATTAATGTCACCCACGATTATTATACTTTGAAAGGATTGCAACTGTTCAAGAATGTTGTGGAGTGATTGCAGAAAGGTATCTAAATTTTTAAATGACGGTGACCTGTAGATTGCCACAATAACTATGTTAGTCCCAAATTTAACTAACAAACAGTTACATTCATTAAGAATTGGTTCTTCTACTGTACAATAATGTTCGTTACTAACCATGACTACAACTCCATCATTTTGATTAAAGTTTCGGTTCGTTTTATAAGAGTTAAATCCATTTACAATAGGAAGATCTGATACCTGACGGAGCCAGCACTCGGACAACACTATAACGTCGCATTTGAAGCTTAATCTAGACAAAAGCACTGAAAGTTCATTGAAATTGCAATTGATACTACGTATATTTTGTTGTAAAATTTTTAGGTAGTTGGTAGCAGTTGGTATGTATTTGGAGCAACTTTCTGGGTTACAACTTAAAGAGACAGAAGCATCAAATTGATCTAAATTATTAAATAAATCATTTACCATAGCGAATGTTGTCATATAATAATCTCGTAGGACAATTTGAGACGGAAAAAGAAAGTTTAAGACTATTTTCCATTTTGTATATTATTAATACTAAGATGTAAGTTGTACAGAGCTCGGAACTAGTGCACCTATTTAGTAAACATGAACAAAGATTCGGCCTAACTGGTGTACAGGGAACATAGCAGGTGCCCATTTGTAATACTTGTCTATCTCCACGGAACCAAAACATGATTTTATGTAAGAAAAGGTGTGTGTGTGTGTGTTGTTTGTTTACATTTGTATACTTAATTTTAATTAGTGAGAATAGGAAAAAAGAGGCGGTATGTATGATGTAAAGTGTATTAACATAAGTTCTTAGACATATTTTAAAAACAATAGCAAACGGTTTAACTGAAATCATGGAAAGTCATATGATATTATCTAAATCTTCAGTATTTTTGATTTGAATGGGTGAGTCACCCTCATTCTTACGTATATATATTTTTCCAAAAGAAATCCAGCATCCATGAAAACCTCGTCTCTTAGCAAGTTGTCTAGACAAGTAGAATAGTTGTTGTGTCTTTACTGTTAGAGAATCAGATACATAAATATTCCGAGGAGCTCCTCTAATCTTAATATCGTTGGTGTTTAATGGCAGTCCTTTTGTCACTTTCTGTGATTTATTGTATCTGATCACTGAACCAATAATTTCAGTTTTTCTAGCGACAGTTGTAAAATCAACTACAACGGCTTCAGTTTTAGATTTTGTTCTGTAAATGTCGCGTATTTCCAAAGTGTTTACATTTAGTTGAATCGCCGATCCCAATTCAATAACCATTCCTATGAGTTGTTGCTTTGTCTCCGGTTCAGTCTTAGGAATATTGCGTATTTCAAGGGTTGAGGCTTTAGTGGCTTTTTCATAATATTCCAATTTTTGTTCTAGGAAAGAGATTCGTTTTTGGGAGGTTTTGTTCTCTTGTTGCAGTTGTTCAATTTTCGATAATGATTCATCATATTTCGCGGTCACAAATTCAACAGATTTCTTTAATTCAGAGTGCAATTCTTTGATTACGTTTAATGACTGATTAAGAATGTCAAATTTCTGGTTTTGTTGATCTTGAAACGATGTAAACATTAACTTCATTTGTGACGTGAAGTTCTCGAGACATTCCGCATGTTCGTCATCGAGTCTTCTTTTGTATCTTCTTGTCACATTTACCTGTTCTTCAATATTATCAGGCAGATTTAATGCCGAATCCGAGTATGATTGTGTCATATTTAATTCAACAAAGTTTGGAGATGTACGCTGCATTTTTTGTATATTATATCGATAGAAAACCAGGAATCAACAATTTAAGGATTCACAAAAAGTGTTGCAGAAACCAAGGCTCGAACTACCGCAACACTGCGTCGCGGTAAAGCTATTTGTAACTCGACCAGCTGGCAATTAACTAAGTGATGTGAAATAATGGTACACTTGCTAAGCGATGTACGTCATCGTGTGTTCGTAAGGTTCAAAGGTCAGTTCTTTGTTTAAATGGCTATCATTCAACGTGTTTTGACACATAAGAAAAAAAAAACACTTTTAAGTTTATTTTTGAAATATGTTAAGATTGTTGCATATTATTATATAGATTCAAGTTCTTCAAACTTAACAGACAGATGTGTTGCTGGGGTGTTCGTTGGCCACTTCTTCTTCACAGCTAAAACACTAGGAAGTGGTGACGAGCGGTCGTTTTTGGGGGACTGTCTTTATGTAGAACTTTGACGTTAAAAAAGTGCTGGCTCTCAGCCTAGTTTGAATAAATGACTTTTGATTTTGATTAGACTTTACACAATAAACAAACATACAAACAGGTGAATACAGGACCTTCTTTATTTATGAAGTCGGTTAAAAAGGTAGTTTGGCTAGCAAAAAAGTGACCACTGCGATGACGACTAAAACCGAAGTAGGTCTCTTGCGCCGACCCCATATATGGGGATGAGGGCAAGGGAATGACCGATCATAATTAATCCTTAAGTTTTCTGTTACAATAACTAACTGATCGGTATTTGTTTCAAAGGATTGTCTTTCCAAATAACGAACTGTGCATAGTTCAATAGCAATGCGTAGCATTGAAGGTTTATACGAGAAATTATTTTCCTGATAACAACGGTTGGTAGAATTGTTATTGAAAATACTGGCGATGTGTATTAATTTCAATGTTTCAGAGAAACAGAAAGTGTCTCTGAACATGACAAAAAACTGATAGGAGATTGATTGGTGGGTTGGTGGCAGGAGATTTGGTAAGGGTCGTGCAGGATGAGTTTATTATTAGTTATCCTTGTTTTTAGAAATTGCAACATAATCTTTACAAAATCGAGCATCTTCTTTAATAGAAAAAATATTAAATAATTCAAAGAAGGCGCGAATTTATGTAGGTACGGTTATGTGCACAAGTGGTGTTTTTAAGGGGGATTTACAAAAAAAAACCAGACAGACTTAGTAGTTTTGTCTTTTTCTCAGTAGTTTTGATGACTTATTATATGGTTTGCAAAATAAATATTTGCTTGCAGGCAGGCCGCGTGATTGTCTTTTGATTGAGGAAAAATATATTTATTACGTAAAAAATCATGCTAAAAAAAAGGCTTGATGAAATTTTTACTTACTTGCTGCACTAGGACTTGTGCTGTAGATATTAAATCAATACATGTTATATATATTTTAGTTTCATAGTTACGTCATTCATTGTTCTGAGTTCTGAGTCGTTTGCAGCAAGAAACAGACTCAAGAGATAGGCCCGTACAGTAATGAGGACACGCTAGAGCATACGGTGGAGGTCTGTCCCGCTTGGGTGGAGCACCGCCGTGTCCTCGTGGATGCGATAGGCGGCAGCGACCTCTCGCGGCCGTCCCTGGTTTAGGCCAAGATACGGAGCGAGAGGGAATGGAAAGCAGTGTCTTCCTTCTGCGAAGCAGTAATGCTCGCGAAGGAGAAGCCGGAACGGGTAAGGGAGGCTCAACGGAGTGGCTCTGACACCCCCAGCCGCAGCCGCCGCAGACGCCCTGGGCGTAGGACATCGCGAGACGATCTCCGGTCACCGTAGACCCAGGCCTGCGGACGGCGAGCAGTGGGTAGCTCGCCGTCCGATCAGCACCAGGTCCGGCAGTCGACGGCGGGTAGTGTTCCACGCGCGCCACAAAGAGTTGTTTGTCAGCCACCACTGACGGGGCCCATCATGGCCGGTGCTTGCATGCCCAATTCGTAACATAGTTACCGCTCCCCTGGGCACTCAGGCAAGGAAGGAACAGGGGTGGGTTTTAGTCAGTAAGAGTCTGACACGCCCTCCCGCTCCACCCAGAGCCGCAGGTGTCATTGGATGAGTACCCACACCAAAAAAAAAAAAGAAATGGGTTATTGAGTTAAGACTAGATTCGGTATTTAGAATAGTCAACGAACTAAGGATTAAAATAATATTCAAAAACTGGTACATTTTTTTATCAGACATTTAAAGAAAGCTTGATTTGAGAAAAGGCATTAAAAAATGCCAAGTGCCAGTGCCAACTGCATCATTAATGTTGGGAATATTCTCTTTGTGATGCCTTAAAAAAGGAATTAATGGAGAAAGCCAAAGACCCTTAAGCTGTACTTAAAGTCAAGAGAAACATGAAAATGTAGGTGAAAGCGAAGAAGGTTGCATCTGAGCCAGACCTATTCTCAAAATTAGGAGATAAAATGCATCATTTGCGGTGAAATGTTTGATGAGGATTGGATCCAATGCAAGATATGCTAAGACTGGGCTCCGAAGCATAAATTTTAGATCTATCTTTGTACTACAGCTGTGATGTATGTGTCGCCCAAAAACGATTTGGTCACTAAATACGTAGGTGACCGGAGCTACGCGCAACTTTTACAGGATATCAAAATTTTATTAGTATTTAGAGTGGCTTTAATTACAATTTGATAATATTTATATTAAAGTTTTCATTATTTATGATAAATAAATATTAAATTGATTATTTTTTTGTAATTTTCTTAGCATTTCTCTTAGGAAATATGGTCATAATATCAAGAGCAAAATTTTGGCCGGGGCAAGGTCCCTTTCCCTAGGTAGGTTATGGAACCACCATGGTCAGTCAATCTTTTCTACGAACTGTCCATGAATCACATAAACGAATACTTACATAGAATCTGAGATTCAGAAATTTATCTTTATTCATAAACTAAAAACTCAATGACAACATTTTTTTACCGAGACCTAAGTTCATGAAGACAAGATATTTATTGTTCTGACGTACTCAAGTATCCAACATTACCAATATATGGCGCTGCTATCCAAGGTAATATGTCTATGACAGTGCAATTCAATGAAGTTGCAGTTCTCCCCACGTGTCTGGGTAAAGCGGTCGCTCTGCATGAAGAACCTCTTTCCAGCGACCACCGCAGTTACTTACTTAGGTGCCTTTACTCTTTGTTTCCCGTGAAAACAAAGTCATTTAGTAGAAATTTTCTAAACGAATGTAACCCCTTCAGTCACTATGTTTTCCATGAGAATGTAGATGTAACACATTCACATTCAAGCAAATGTATCCAGTCAGGGTTCTCGGCATCAAGCTTCACTGAGGTAGTCAATAATACTACAGTAAAATTCCCAACTTCAATTTACCGAGATCGCGTCTGTTTTAATGATTCCACATTGTCCAGTTGCGTAGACACTTGAGACACAAAACTGCACCTATTTTATATCACAACTATCTTCTGCCAGCGGCTTCGCTCACGTGGAATGAGTACTTTCCCCGTTATAAAGAAAGAAAGAAAGAAAAGAAAGAAAAACTAAACTATAAACTTTATAAACTTTCACCCCCTTAAGGGTTGAATTTTGAAAACCCCTTTCTTAAGGCGCTATTAACTGCCAATGACCTTGAGTGGTTAGCTTGCGTGTTCTGTGCTGAGCTCATGTAACGCGTCGTACGTCCACCCAGTAATAGGACTCGCCCATCAAGAAGCGCTGTCCGAAATTAGACGCATTACTAATTTATTACACAATAAACAACAGGTATTAAACTAAAACACTTAGTAGACTAAATTATAAGTAATTAGATGATCTTTAAAATGGTGAAGGTTTCATAAAAATACGCTTTATAGTTTTTGCGTGATTCTCAATATTTTATCCGCGTTAGACATAACTTTACAAATTAATTACACTATGTTATAAAAATATAATTTAAAATTTTCTTAGATCAAATTATGACGGACATTGTCTAGAGTAATATATATTTTTTTCAAAGAAATGAAATTTGTCGTTTAGACGTGATGTTCAAATAAAAACCATTAAAAGTCGTATAACTGCGCCTACTCTTCACATAGAACACACCCTCCAAATTGCATGTGTCTAGGACCAGCGGTTTAGGCTGTGCGTTGATATATCTCAGTCAGTCAGTCAGGACTTTGAATTTTATATAGGTATACATACATCCACCAGAAATCAATTTGTGAATAATAAAAACAGCCACTGAACTTCAGTCCAAGAAATCCCACCAAAAACTCTTTTGAATCACCCTTAAAAGCATATCAAACCGATCAGTCTGTCTGCCAATAAGTTTTGTATTCTCGTGCAGCCTCCTCAGATACTTAGACCGAATGATTTATTCTGTTAGGAAATCGTATAATCAAAAGTTTTCTTTAGCCTATAGTATCCCACTGCTGGGCAAAGACCTCTCCATATCCTTCCAGACACTGTTTTCTTGCGCCACTTCAACCAGTCAGAAGTAAAGTAAGTGTAGAAAAAAAAACAACATTAATCAAACTTTGTACTAGTTCCTCGGTTCTACCGATCGTTAAGTCAGCGACCTCTAAAGCGTAACTTGAGCAACCGCATCTCAGAGAAAAACCGAGTGATGCGGTCACCTGCGCACAGATGGCACTACCTGTCACAGCATTTATCTACTATTATTATGATCTGTGGCCTTTCAAATCTTTGTCCCGCGCATTTATAAACAAAAGTAGCCTTAAAAGAAAAAAAAGCCTGACATGTCATTCTCGGAGTGCATAGAAAAGAAAGAGATGCGCTATGACACAACACTTGCAATTTTTTCCAAAATATTTAGCATTTTATCGATTTACTCAAAACTGAGTTGAGCTATTAAAAATCTATAGCACCAAAGTTTTGCATTAGGATTCAATTTCTTATAAATTTTACCGAAATACATTGGCTAATAATACGGGAAAAAAAAAAAAGTTTTAATGTTAGAGGTAAGTTTGACGATAATTTGTATCGAGGATTTTATTTTTAAACGTGTTTCGGCAACAACAAAGTTCTCAGAAATATAGTCAAAATGAACATATTATACTTTTTCTGCAGCTTTAAACTAAATAGATTTGGTTAAAAAAAAAAAAAAAAAAAAACAGAAATTTTTGAGTTTTTCGAACGTCATCTTCTCACTCAGCGATACTCTCGTGAGTGTTAAGACGATGACATTCTCTTGACTCGTGTCTTGTTTTTTTTTTATTTTTTTATATTTTGGGATGCTAAAGAAAATACAAGAAATCCACAAACATCAATGTCCACGTCTTAACAACAGAATTACAGAAGTGAAGGACTGTGGCAAGAGCTTTCAAAATACAGAGGATATGTGATAGCTTTATAAGGTGTTAAAAAATTAACCCTCGAAACTTTAAGGAGTTCTTTGGACCATCGAACTGCATAACTTTTACTATAGGACCAACTTTGAAGTCGCGAAAACAAATCAGCTGTTGCCTACATTTATGTTCGTAAAACTAGTCAAAATGTACGGAACAGCTGATTTTTTTTCGCGATTTCAAAGTTGGTGCCATAGTAAAAGTTATTCAGTTCGACGGTCCAAAGCACTCCTTAAAGTTTCGAGGGTTAATTTTTTAAGACCTTATATAATTCAATTTTATTTTATTTTATTTAATGAAAGAATATTTCTAATCGGATCAGTAGGGATTGCCTCAGGGATAACGAGACAATTGTACTGACGAACTTCTTATAACAAAAGCTTTTAATATCCTCTTTGTGACGCTTCTAGGTCTTGAATTTTCATATTATTATCTTTCCATTATTAGTTACTTCAGTGGCTTATAGTAAACTACGAGTTAATATCAAAAAAGAGCTTTAACAATTATAAATAGCTTTAATTTCTACATTGGTTTTTAACTTAACTAATAAATAATAATGTTACTAATTTAACTTAGAATGTAAGAAGTAGTATGTTTCCTAATTCTATGATGTAACCGTTTTTAATTAATATGTACAAGGACCGCTGATGGCGGTAAAAGCCTCCTCCAACCGTTTCCACGCTACTCTACTCCATGTTTTACTTGCTACTTTTACTATATCGTCGATCCATCGCATTTGTGGTGGCCCTTGTCTGCGTATTGTGATCATTGGGTACCAGCAGGCGTATACGCTAACTCAGTTGACATCAATTTGATAGGCACTTTGTCGTACGTTGCTGCTTTGACGTATACTGCTTTGACGTATAGGAAAACCGTAGTGCCTATTATAATCGATATCCACCGAGCAATGCATTGCATAATCATCATCAGCCTTTTAATATCCCCACTGCTGGGGCACAGGCCTCCTCTCTGTGAGAGGGTGTGGGCCGTAATCCACCACGCGGTCCCAATGCGGACTGGTGGATGTCACATGTCTTCGAATTGTTTCTAGGACATGCCGGTTTCCTCACGATGTTTCCCTTCACCGCTTTGAGAGCAGTGGTGATGAAATAATCTACACAAAGTAAAGCGCCTGCCTGGGTTTGAACTCACGACTGTAGGTCGTGAGTCTTGTAAGTCGCGGCCAATACTACTAAAAAAATAATAATAAATAAATAATTTTTTATTACCTTCAGTTGTACAAAAACACTTATCTAAACAATAAACACTTATCTAAACACTATGCAGCGTTACAACTAATAGAAGAAACAGTGTTTTCGATGAACTCTGGCACCCCATGTAAGATTTAACTTGTGTTTAGGGCGCCAGCGTCCTCGCCTATAATTTGAACAAAATATGTCAATAGTTGCACAGTATACTACTATTAAGACAAATTATTAAGTAATAGTAAACGCAAATATGATGTGACCTATTAAAGTACCTATGTGAGGGTATGTGTGTGTGTTGAGTGAGAGATAAATAACAATAATAATATTAATAAAACTTGTATGAAAACATGTATGTCTGTTTAAATATAATTATAAATATATGAATTTATTAGCTACATTAGGTTAAGCGATCGATACACGTAGTAAATCTTCAGTCTTATCGTAACTCAGTGGCAATAGCCACTTTGTGACCTTGGTCTTACATTCATTCAGGCACATGGGAGCAATGGTGCATATTTTATTTATTTTATTATATATATGGCTAGACAGGACATCATAATGACGCTGAGCATGAGCCATTCTACATCCGCGAGTTGAGCATACTTCGAAGTATCTACGCTTTTTAGCAGCATTCGGCTTGTATACCACAGAGGGATGTTTGCGCAGAATAATGCTAAGAACAAAGAGCTGTCTCACAGTGAGGACCTGACATTCGGTGTAGAGAGCCGAGGTGGGATATCTAAAAGGCTTCGATGTCATAACCTTGAGGACAGCTCTCTGTGCTCGTTCGAGAGGCAGTAGGGTTGTCTTGTGAGTCCCACCCCATACCGTGATGCAGTAGTTGATTATGCTTTGACACAGGGCATAATAAACAGTTTTAATGGTGCGGTAGTCCGCGGAGTGCCTTAGTTTTTTAAAAATAAATATACACTTGCGGACTCGCGATATGAGATTGCTAAGGTGAGGTTTCCAGCTCAAAGAACTATCTACATAGACTCCGAGATACTTGACAGACTTACACCTTGTGAGTTGTGGACAGCCGCATTGTGAAGAGGATAGACCAAGTGAGCAAGTATGAGCTCTAAGCGCCATTGAATCTAGTGGAGGGAGGTTGGTGGATAGTAAGGAGAAGGGTAAGTATATTGTTTTCTTAAGATTTAAGGTTAGAATATTATTTGATAGCCATTTCATCACTGAGTTTAGAGCGAGTTCCGCGTATTTTACTGTTTCAGGCCAGTCACTACCGTGAAGAAGCAAGCCCGTATCATCTGCGTAAGTATAAATTGAACAGTTAGTTAGAGTCATTTTGCATAAGTTATTAATATAAACAAGAAACAGGGTAGGACCCAATATTGAGCCCTGAGGAACGCCGAAACTCAATGATTTAGTATCACTAATAACGTCGTTTATTTTGACGCATTGACTTCTATCACACAGGTAATCCTGGAAAATTTTCAAGGTATGACCGCGTATCCCTGCAGCTTCCAGCTTAGATAAGAGGTGGGGAACAGACACAGTGTCGAATACCTTGGAAAGATCGAGGAAAATAGCCAAGCATTTCATTTTACTATCTAGTTTAGATACTACATGATATACCAAGGCAGCAACAGCATTTTCAGTTGACCTACCTCCTCTAAATCCATACTGATTGTTACTCAATAATTTGTGTGACTCAAGATAGTCTACCAATCGGTTATTGAGTATCTTTTCTAACATTTTAGAGATGGCAGGCAAGACTGAGATCGGTCTATAATTATCTACACCGTGTCTGTCCCCATTTTTGAAGATTGGATGAACGACAGCCCTTTTAAAAACCCTTGGAAAACAGCCGGTGGAAATAGAGCGATTGCAGATGTGAGTGATGGCTGGGACAATCGCGGGGAGACAGGATTTTAACAGTCTCGATGAAATGCCATCCCAACCCACCGCAGCGTCTGTTCGTAACCCAATAATGAGATTTGTGATCTCTACTTCATCTGTGGGTAGAAGTACCAGCGAGTTGGAAGGCGGCGCATCGAGAGTATACTCTGAGGTATACGAAGTGGATGAGAATTTGTCAGCCAAGTTCTTGCCAACATTGGCAAAAAACTCGTTAACCTTGTTTACCGAAGACTTTTCATCCGAACACATCCTTAGTAGCTCGTTAGGGGATTTCGCGCTAAGGCTAGTTCTAGTGATTTTTTTAATGACCTTCCAAGTGGCTTTAGGGTTGTTCTTCGCCATTTGAAACTCCTGCCTTTCATAGGCACGTTTTAAATTTTTGAGAAGCTTGTTACAGAAATTACGGTATCGTTTATAAGTGACCATGAGAATGTAATTTTCAGAATCTGCCTTTAAGGTTTGAGCCATGCTATCTCTATTTCGGATACAACGTAGCAGACCATTGGTAATCCAAGGTTTTAGGATTCTGCGTTTCGAAGACATGTGCACCGATTTGGAGTGATTAGCAATCACAGAGCTAATTATGGAAACCAGAGACTCAGCGGCATTATTTGCATCTTCAATAGTCAATATTCCACTAAAGTCCATTGATAAAATGTCGCTAATTACAGCTGTATAATTAACAACTGTGCGATTAACTTCAGAGTTAGGGTGTGGCTTTACATGTTGAATGTTTATAAAGGTAGGCCTATAATCAGTAACGTAAGTATCAAAAACTAGAGTAGTATTTTTAAGATCAGATCTTAACATTACGTGATCAATGCAAGAGTTAACACGGGTTGGGAATAGATGTGTAGGGAGGAGGCCATGAGAAGCAATAAGGTTAAGGTACTGATTTGCTTGTTGGGAAAAAGCATTTGGAGTGATGTCAATATTGATGTCACCCATTATCACTAAATTTTTTTGGACTAGCGATTGAGTAAGTACAGTGTCTAAATTATCAATAAAATTATCAAGATTTCGTGTGGACGGAGAGCGATATAGCGCTAAGAGTAAGATATTATGAGATTGCAAATTACAGGTTAAACAGCTAGCACCAGATATAGAAGGTTCGGTAACGATATGGGGAAATTCTGATTTTACATATATTATTACACCGTCGTTCTGGTTGATAAGTTTAGTCGTGTGATATGAGACATACCCTTCCAGTGGTGGAACTGTTGACACCATCAACCAGCACTCCGATAAAATCAAAACATCACATGAGATTTTTATCCTTGCCAAGAGCACAAGCAAACTATCAAAGTTACAATTTACACTGCGTATATTAAGGTGCATTATATTAAGTGACTACTGGGCCACCATGACTCTCATGCACTGCATAGTGCCTATCAAATTGATGTCAACTGAGTTAGCGAATACACCAACAGATCGTAGTAATTTTTATCTACCTTTGGTCTGGTGCTCCTTGGAAATGTCCAGCCCATTTTCATTGCAATCCAACAACTATAGGCGGATAAAAAACCTTTTTTAATTCAGGACAAAATATGGTCAAGTCTAACCAGAAGCGAGCAATTCAATGATTACTAGGTATTTATATTTACTTGCAAAACGGAAGACCTACTAATCTTACTCCAAATAGTATTTAGTAATTCAGCGACTTATAAAACTGAGCAATATTGAGATCCCTCAAATCATTAAGTTAGTAAGTAAGTTGGGGTCGGCGCAACACGTTTTTTTAAACATATTTACTCGAAAACCCACACCTACCCCTCCTGATTTTAGGCTAGCAATGTAGTGTATATCGCACTAGTGAAAATGTGCGGCGGACAGCCCCAGCCACAATTTATTATAGTATTTATTGTATCAGGCTGGTTGCACTGCAACCCAAAACAAGGCGCGTAAAAAAAAATCCTGTGCCTTTTTTCATAATTTGTTACAAAATATTATGTTTTTGAAGTTTTACTTATTATTTTCAAGTTAGTGTGATAAAAAACTTCGTTTGATACAGGTGGGCAATTGTCTCGTGTGTTTTTCGGTTTCAAAACGAACTCGCCTTCGGCTTGGGCGTGTATCCCTCGGCTGCAATGACATAGTTGGCCGAATCGTATAAAAATATAGGTACTGTTTCTTCTATTCTGTCTTGTCAGCCATCACGCTGTTACCGACTCCCATTTCTTCCATATAATTTATATATCCCTCGAATACGGATTATTGTACTAGGTTTTGCACCTTATCTGCCAACAGCCTATAAAACCCTAAGGTATTTTCGTTTTATTACCATTGAAAACAGAGTTGACTTTTAAACAGGAGTATAAATAGTAGTATACCAATTAAATAGGAGTATAATTTCATTCTTCGTTGCGGGGTAAATCATTATTATTATTTCTAACAGTTTTCCGCTCTAAACTTTTGATTTTACTCACTATTCTGATACTCCCGCCGCCGTCTTTCTTCTTTTATTACGAATTTAAAATATTCTTATTAAATTGGAAACGTAGTAAGGTAAGAACCTTACTACGTTTAATAAACCTCTTGTAAATAACGGAACTGCACTTGCAACAAAACGCATTAATTTATTTTATTTTATTTATGTATTGAGGACCTCCAACAAGATTTAAACAAATATTAATGTATTTAAAAATGGTTTAAAATAAATGCACTCCTTTATTAACAGGAAGCCACAAAATGGTTTTTCGTACTAACTAAATTAAAACTAGGACTAAAACTAAAGTATAAAATTCACTATGACTAACATTTTATAAAAATAAAACGAAATGTGAACAATTAAAACAATCTGTAGATCTATAATTCAAAGTTCCGACTGACTGACTGATATATCAACGCACAGCCAAAACCGCTGGTCCTAGAGACATGCAATTTGCAGGGTGTATTCTTTGTGAAGAGTAGGTATCCATTAAGAAAGGGTTTTTCGAAATTCAACCCTTAAGGGGGTGAAAAAGGGGTTGAAAGTTTATAATGGTAATAATTGGGGAAGTACTAATTCCACGCGGGCGAAACCGCTGGCTGAAGCTAGTTAAAAATAATATAACATTAGAATCATTTTTAAAATTATCACAATTAATAACATTATTTTGTCTTTTCTTAGAATTAAAATAGTGAAATGTCTTTTTTATGAAAATAGACTCAACGTTTTTATTTATAAGGATTGCATGACAATGCACGAAATACCTAGTATCCTGCATCGTCATGCCATATTAATAAATTTAAAGATTGAATTTATTTATTCATTCTTTAGGTACAACATAAATCAATGCATAGCACAAGGAAAATATCTAACAATACTCGAATATCTATGAACAATACCGATACACATACAGTGACTAGACCAATAATTAATATATTGACACTAATAATGCTCACCACACAGGTTGACTCACCATAACCTGCGCGAGCGCATGACTACGCAAATAAAACTTGCGTTTAGCGTCTATCATAGTGATTGATTAATATCATCCTAATTATAAAGCAACAGAGGTACTTTTAGAATAACCCTAAAGCTAAAACTTCTATATTTTTTGTAAAATAATAATACTTTACAAAAAAAAAAAAACAAGCTGCCAAAAAAGAAAATACACTAAAAATTAAAAAATAACTTTAATGGAAGTCGGTGTTTGCATTTTATTTCTTCGTTTTTTGACACCGACTTCCGAAATTAAAGTTATTTTTTTAATTTTTAGTGTATTTTCTTTTTTGGCAGCTTGTTTTTTTTTTTTTGTAAAAAAGGTTTTTTATTTTTCACTTTTTAGTTGTTATACCCCAGAACTAAAACCCCCAATAAAATGGAACGTGGAATTTAAACATATTCGTAATTGGGGCAAACCAAAACGTCATCGAGGTATACGTATTTTTCGTTTTTTTTTTTCAGTTTTTCAAAAAGCGCTGAAGCAATTTCGATAAAATTTATATGGGTGGCCCCAGACCTGCTGTCTTGTATGGTTCAGAATGTTGGGCCACAAAAGGGATGAATGAAAAGCAATTGCATGTAGCTGAGATGAGAATGCTAAGAGCGATGTGTGGTGTTACGCGCATGGATAGAATTAGGAATGAGTATATAAGAGGAAGTCTGAAAGTGGCACCGCTGACTGGAAAATTGTGTGGAAATCGGTTGTCGTGGTATGGGCATGTGATGCGGAGGAATGAAGAAAATGTCGTGAGGAAAGTCTTGTGTATGGATGTGGATGGCTATAAGAGTAGGGGAAGGCCAAAGAAACGATGGTTGGACTGTGTGAAAGAGGATATGGGTAAAAAGGGGGTGACTACAGAGATGACGACTAATAGAGGAGTATGGAAGAAAAAGACATGTTGCGCCGACCCCAAATAAATTGGGATAAGGGCAGGAGAATGGTAATGGGTGGCCCCATATAAATTTTCTTTCTTTTTTCCTCGGGAGTATATTCTTTCCGATAAAAAAAGAATTTAGAAAATAGGTTCACAACTGATGGAGAAATCGGAGAACATACATGAAAAAAAATATATACAGTCGAACATAGAACCTCCTCCTTTTTCGAAGTCGGTTAAAAAATAGAAGTTTAAGCCAACACTTTGAACATTATGTTGTTTGATATTTAACTGGTAAAAAGGAGAAAAAAATATCTGGCGTTGATAAAATCAGCCCTAAATAATCTTGAATTTATAACTTTAGTATTAATTATACGAGTAGTTTACAACGCGGCACCGCAACATTTTGAAACGCCCAGAAAATGTGCACCAAGCATAGAACTTTTTAATAAAAATCCATACTTTTATTACAATCAAATGAAGTGAAAGTCTCTGGCAAAAAACCTGTAGGAAAAATATTTCGATGACATTAACAGCAAAGAAAAAAATAAGATTTACTCTTAATTTTATTTTAATGTCATCTAAAGATTTTTTTTATGGAAAATGGCCAGTGATAAAATACGAATAGAAATATTGATAAGTTTTTAAAGATTTTGTTAAGTACTGAAATTTTAAAATATTGCGAAATAATCAATCGGTTTGAAAAAAGAACTGGGTTTTATACAAAGATAAATAAGATAAAGATAAAGCCCCGTTGTTATTGGATAGCACCTCGGAATCTGGATATGCACTGTTGATAAGAAATGCATAGGTACTATACATGGGGCTCAAGTATAACTAGGAAATGTGGATGTGGATTCTAGATGTAGGTATCTACCTGTACCTATCTCTTCGGGGAATACAAATAATAACAAGGCATAATAATATATAATAATAATAATAATCAATCAATACCAGAAATGGGGGCAATTATCATCAGCCCCCAAGATGTAGCTCGTGCAGTCCGTCCGTTAGCTAACTGGAAATCTCCAGGGCCGGACGGGCTGCACAACTTCTGGATAAAATGGTTAACAAGGTCGCATACCCGCTTGGCATCTCAGATCCAGTCTGCCTTAGAGTCAGGGTCTCTACCCCAATTTCTAACTACAGGAATAACCCACCTGCTCCATAAATCAGGTAGTACTGCGGAACCTAAAAATTATAGACCGATCACGTGCTTACCGACGGTCTATAAGGTTCTTACATCCATTTTGAGAGCTAAGATTAATACACATATAAATAATAACTGTATCATGTCTGCCTCTCAAAATGGATGTAGGAATGCGTCCCGCGGTACTAAGGAGCTTCTCCTCATTAGATATGACCATTAGCCAACAGGTTCGGCGCTTCCGAAAGGATCTGTCGACATGTTGGATTGACTATAAGAAGGCCTATGACTCAGTTCCTCATACATGGCTCATGAGGGTGCTAGAATTGTATAAAGTTGATGCAACGATACGCACCTTCCTGATGTCATGTATGGGGCAATGGAGGACGGTGCTTCGCTATCCAGGATGTTGACAAATCCAGAGGAATAGCGAACCGATAAGGATCGAGCGGGGTATATTCCAGGGTGATAGTTTGAGTCCGCTTTGGTTTTGTCTAGCTTTGAATCCTCTAAGCACACTGCTGGAGAATTCAGGGCTAGGCTGTCGGTTGAAGAGAGGTGGTCAGGTTACATTTCACCTCCTTTACATGGATGACTTGAAACTCTTTGCCCCCAACAATCTGCAACTGATGGAGCTACTGAAGGTAACTGAAACCTTCAGTAGTGCCATCAGGATGGAGTTTGGTGTAGACAAATGTGCGGTCATGCATGTAAAGCGAGGGGAGATTGTGGAATCCGTGGGAACTCAACTCTCGGATTTCATAAACCTGAGATCCCTCTCTCCAACCGAAACCTATAGGTATTTGGGTATGTCGGAAGCGTTAGGTATCAATGTTACTGACATGAAGCAATCGTTGAAGGAGCGCTTCTTTGGCCGCCTGAAGAAGGTATTTAATAGCCTTCTATCAGGCGGAAACAAGGTGCGCGCCTTCAACGGTTGGGTCATGCCGGTATTGATGTACTCTTTCGGCGTACTCAAATGGACTCAAACAGAACTTGACGCCCTGGATAGGCGTGTTCGTACACTGCTGACTGCATTTCGAATGCATCACCCACGTTCGTCGGTGATGAGACTGTATATCCCGCGGAAGTGTGGAGGCCGAGGCTTTTTAAATGCTAAGACCCTCCACAACCGCGAGGTATGCAGTCTAAGGGAATATTTCCTAGCTGCTGACGTGGGCATGCATCGAGATGTAGTGGCAGTAGACAAGGGCCTTACTCCACTCTCCTTGGCTAACGAGAACTGGCGCAAACCTGTAGTGCTTGACACTAACGATCGCAGAGAAGTATGGCAGAGAAAGGAACTTCACGGACGTTTTTTCCGGGCCCTACATGGGCCCGATGTAGACCAACTAGCGTCCATAGCCTGGCTGCGTGTCGGTGACCTCTTTGGGGAAACCGAAGGTTTTGTCTGTGCAATTATGGACGAAGTTATCATGACGAAAATCTACCGGAGATTTATTGTGAAGGACGGCACGGTTGACATATGTCGGGCATGTCATCGTCCGGGAGAATCAATCCGCCACATAATCTCTGGTTGTTCTCGTCTAGCTAACGGTGAATACTTGCATAGGCACAACCTTGTAGCCAGGATTATCCATCAGCAACTTGCTCTGAAGTACTCTCTTGTGGAATCGGAAGTGCCGTACTACAGATATGCGCCCGACCCAGTTCTCGATAATGGTCATATCTCATTGTACTGGGATCGGTCCATCATCACTGACAGGACTATTGTAGCCAATAAGCCTGATATAGTGGTGGTGGACCGAATCGAGAGGCGTGCAATGATTGTTGACATTACCGTCCCACATGACGAGAACCTCGTGAAAGCCGAGAAAGATAAACAAATCAAGTATATTGACTTGGCTCGCGAGGTTGTCGACATGTGGGATGTGGACTCAGCGATCATTGTACCAATAGTCGTGTCAGCCAATGGCTTAATAGCCACGAGCCTCGATCAACACCTCAGGAGGCTCTCGTTAGGCGGCTGGATCAAGGGCTTGATTCAGAAAGCAGTACTTCTGGACACGGCTCGCATTGTCAGGCGGTTCCTCTCTCTGGAGCCCTGACCGCCGGTAGCTTGGACCCTGTTCCCGATACCGGTGGGCTACTATTTTTTATATTTTTAAATGTTTTTTATATATTCTTTTTTAAGAAATATTTAAAAATGTATTTAATATGTTAAAAAAAAAATAATCATAATCAATGTATACTGTTCCCACTGCTGGGATACAGGCTACTCTCTGTGAGAGGGTGTAGGCCATAATCCACCACGCGGGCCCAATGCGGGTTGGTGGATGTCGAAGTTTTGGGTCTTAGACATACCAGTTACTGTTTCCTCACGACGTTTTCCTTCACCGTTTTGCGAGCAGTGGTGATGATGCAAATAATGGTGCGGATTCTGTTGTGCACAAACTAAACTTAATTTAGGCTATTCCTATCTTTTTATCTCTAATTAAATAAGAAAGAGACGGACGTAATGTTTGTATGTATGTCGGGCTGGTTTCCGCAACTCCACGCCCAAGGCGCGTATTTTGCGTACAGGTGGGACTGCATTGTCATTCGATCCACCCCAGCTCCTCGAGGAAGGCCAGCAACACCCTGGTGTTACTGACCATCTCGCTTAGGTTACCTGGATGTCCGAAGTGTTTCGCCCTGTATGCAGCGACTACTGGGCAGCTTAGCAGCAGATAAGCCGCTGTCTCGTCCTCCTCCATGCAGGCTCTGCAGAGTGGACTGTCTGTGACTCCTATGACAGAGAGATGCTTATTAAAAGACCCATGGCCAGTTGTAACGGCCGTGACTTTCCGCAACTGAAGTTTGTTCAGTCCTAGGGCTTGCTTTGTGAAGCGGTCATTTATGGAGGGGAGCGCCTCCTTGGCCTGCCTACACTCCCTATGATCAGCCCATAGCTTGTTGTGTTGATCTCAGGTGCGTTTACCAGATTGCGTAAGTATCCAAAGGGGAGAGGCACAATGGGTTCAGGTCCTATCGCTGCCATGCTCGACCCCCTTCTGGCGAGTTCGTCCGCTGCATCGTTGCCACGGGAATCGCTGTGTCCTTTAATCCATTGAATGGTTACTTTGTTGTATTTACCTACCTGATTTAGGCGTTGGTGACACTCGTATATCAGCCCAGAGTTAACTGTTTGGCTGTTTAGCGCTTGCAGGACTGCCATGCTGTCCGAAAGTATACGTACCGAGTGGTCCTTAACATCCCTAGCTAGGATGGCTGAGGCTGCCAGGGAAATTCCCAAGCACTCTGCTTGGAAGACTGTGTTATGGACCCAGTGGTGTGGCTATATGGATGTTGAGGTCCTCCGAGAAGATCCCCGCGCCCGTGCCAGTACCTGTTTTGGATCCATCAGTGAAGATCCGCAGTTCTGCGGGGAATTACTGCGCTATACAGCCAGAGTATAATTTTGGGAGATAGGCCCCATCTCTTACCTATCATTTTCCTACATTGCCAAAAGGTGATGCAGGCCCTGCTTAGTTTATTGTCTAGATGAACACTCCAGTTTAACTTACTGTCTAATGTGACCCCTAGGTATTTGACTTCGTTAGATAACTGGAGTTCTGTATTGAATAGCTTAGGCAGGCTAAAGCGGCCCAGTGCTCGTTTTAGGGTGAACATGACTAACTCAGTTTTGATGGGGTTTACTGACAAATCATACTCCCTGCACCATCGTTCCACGATGCGTAGCGCTTGTTGAGTGAGGTTGCAGACCGTTCCAGTCACCTTCCCAGGTACGAGGATTGCGAGGTCGTCTACATAACCTATTGTATAGTAACGATTCGCGTTGAGTTTGGTAATCAGGTCATTGATTACCAGATTCCATAAGAGGGGTGAGATAACTCCACCTTGTGGGCAGCCCCGGGCTATCATGGCCAACTGTTGTTCTTCCTCAAGGCGAATAACTCGTTTGCTTAGCATGTTGGTAATCCAGTCAATTAATACCTGTTCCACACCATGCCTTGTGAGGGCGGCACCAATGCTGGAGAAGTTTGTCTTGTCGAAGGCTCCTTCGATGTCTATGAACGTGCCCAGGCAGGTACCTTTCTGGTGAATCGCCTCTTCTATCTGGCTTACCACCATGTGAAGAGCAGACTCTGTCGACTTACCCGAGCTGTATGCGTGTTGGTTACCGTGTAGTGGTACTGCTTTCAAGGCGCCATCTCGCATCTCCCTTTCGCATAGTCTTTCCATCGTCTTCAACAAGAAGGAGGTTAGACTTATGGGTCGGTAGGATTTGGCGTTTATATAATCACTCTTACCTGGTTTAGAAATGAATATTACTCTCACTTCCCTCCATCCTTTTGGAACGTATCTACAGGCCAGGCACGCTCTCATTATAGGCACCAGCCTTCCTGCAATTGGGACCCCACCCCACTGCAGTAGGGCAGGAAACACCCCATCGGGCCCAGGTGCCTTAAAAGGTTGGAAGCTTTGGATGGCCCATTGGACTTTTTCCAGTGTAATCATCCTGTGTGCGTAGAGCCAATCATCATCCGATGGTGTTTGTGTATTGTCTTGCCAGTCGGTTACCTGTGCGAAGACGCTCCCTGGGAAGTGAGTTTCAACTAGGAGGCGTCTCGTTTCTTCAGGCGACGTGGTGAGCGTTTTGTCAGGTTTACGGAGTGTGGCGGGCCCAGGAGTACCCTGTTGCGCCAGTATTTTCCTTACCCTGTTTGCTTGTTGACAGGACTCAATACTGCCACAGAATTTCCGCCATCCCGCAGTACGCCTGGTCCTGATGCATTTTTTGTAGCTGGATTTGGCCGCATGATAAGCATCCCAGTCCTCATCCGCGCATGTGTTCATGGCTCTGTTTAGAGCCTTTCTTACCTTACCGCGTTTGCGTTCCAGATCCGCGCCCCACCAGGGTTGTTTTCCCGGTGTAACACGCGGGGTAGTTTCTGGGCAGGCAGTATGGTAGCTGCTTATCAGTGACTCAGTGAGCTTGCCTACGTGTGCGTCGATTCGCGTCGTATCCTCTAGACTCATTGAATCGCACGGTGGTTCCAGCTTGGAACTTAGGCTGCGTTTGTATACGGCTCTGTCCGTGTTGCGCGGATTATGCCGTGGAGGTTTAGGCGGTACACAAACCTGAACGTCAAAGCGGATCCACCTATGATCTGAGCAGGAGGCCTCCTTGGAAACCTGCCACCCAGTTGCGAGTCCCGCTGCGCCCTCTGTTGCCAGAGTAAGGTCTATGATTGTACGGCTGCGTCTGGTTACGAATGTCGGTTCGGAGCCTGTGTTTAGTAGGGATAAGTTAGTTGTGAATAAGTAGTCCACTAGCGCCTTACCTCTTGCATTGTGCGAATCCATACCCCACAAAGGGTGATGTGCGTTTGCGTCAGCCCCAATCATCACCTCAACTCCGCTACTCTCGCAGTGAGTAACGAGGCGGACCAGGTCGTGAGGGGGCGGTTCCTCCTCCTCAGGCATATACACTGAGGCGAAAACAATTACCATCTCCTCATCGCCGTGCTGCATCGTCAGCCTTGCTGCAGAGACATCTCTGCAACAGAAGTCATTTAAGAGCTGTGTTTTAAGGTTACCTGTGACATATATACACGATCTAGGGTGATCGTGGTCCATAGTAACAAGGAGCTTACCACCAAGATTGGAGAGTCCTCGTATCTGGCCACCCCTAATCCACGGCTCCTGGATCAGGGCTATGGCCGTATGTTGCCACTTGCGCAGTTGAGCTGTTGCGGTCTGACTGTGGTGGAGGTTTGCCTGCACGACTTTACTGGCCAACGAAGGGGACGCCATCACAGGCAGGATCCTCCTCGTCACCCTCCAGTCGCAGCCCGGCAAACAAGTCGCCTTCGTCGAACCCGTCCTCTCCCGGGCCGGAAGCCGGGGACAACACACAGTCGTCGAGCTCCCCGCCCGACAGAGGGACGGCACCCACAGCGGCGTCAGGGGCAGCCGACTCCACCACTGCAGCGGGGTCAGCCACCGTTGTTTCCGGGTTGTTTGTAGGGGGAGTTGTCTCCCCTGCTTCCACTATTTGGTTCGTGGCCCGATCCCAATTACGGGGGACATCTATGAACCTACCCTTGGGACCCTGGAACTTGATGTACACAGACCCCAGACCAATGGATAGCCGGCGCTCGGCGTCCATAAGTGTCGGGATCTGGTCTTCAGGGACACCCAGCACCACGAACCAGCATGTATCCTGCTTGTCGGCGTGTATGAGTACCCACCTCCTTACGTCGACCCAGGGGTTCTGGTAACAGAGGGCTCGGCCAATGTTCCTCGAGTCCTCGTACACTCCGTGGTCGTCAGGTATGGCGATGCCACAACGCACCCGCTTCAGGATCTCCGACTGACTCTTAACGACTAGCGAGGTGCTAGCCGAAAGAGCCAAACCAGAGACCGTCTTCTTTAGCCATGCTAAAGTGTGGTCGTTTCCGCACCACAGCTTGAGGACTCCTCCGACATACCGCGGCTTGGCGTTGAACGTCGGTCCGGGTGTGTCCCGCATAGCGGAGCAGGCCTCGCTGATGATCTGCTTGTGGATAGCTGCGAGGACCTGGTCCGATACTGCCTGACTGATAGCCCCCGTGCGGTCGCAGGTTATTGCGACGCTCAGGTGTGCGTTAGCAGCTTGGGCGTAGCTTAATGGGTATGGGTAGGGTACTCAAAGGATGGGGTAGGAGGTGACGGTGAAACTTGGGACAGGAGGTTCATAGACGGGAGAGTATGGGGTGAATGGAATAAAGGATGGGAAAGGAGTAGAAAGCCCGCTACTCTACGGGTCGCCCGGTGGTTTTGGTTACGTCTAATTCTTAGGGAATTAGACCAAAAACGGGTGGCACCACGGGAAGGTAACCGACCGGACTTGCCTTGAGGATCTACACGACTGTAGCGCTCTCCCTCAAAGCCACGCCATCCTACCCTCTCTGCAGGAGGAAGTAAGATAGGTCTGTATCTACACTACCAAGCAAGCAAAGCAAGCATGTCGTTGTGCAACCGCAAAAGCATACATACAAACCCCCCCGAGACGGACGTAAATTAGAGCTGTCAAATTTAGTTGTCTGTCAAATAGCGGACGTTAGCTACACAGCTGCGAGATTAAAGTAGAACTGGGCTGGTCACATCTGCCGCATGTCGGGGGAGCAGTGGGTTTGACGGCACGGTTGGCGTAGTGGTTGAGCGTTCGGCTGCTGCGCTGCGTGTCGGGGGTTCGATCCCCGCACGTAACAAATATTTGTATGGCCTGCAGATAGTTGTTCCGGGTCTGGGTGTCTTGTGTATGTGAGTTTAAATGTTTGTGAACGCACCCACGATACAGGAGTAATTCCTAGTGTGGGGCACCGTTTTTTTTTTTAAAAAAGAAGAAAAGAAAAAAGTGAGCAAAGATTATCACACAGTGGATACCGAACGCAAAGAAACGACAACGCGGCAGGCCTAGAAAGAGATGGCGGGATGATTTGGCCTCCTCAAAGGCAGTCCTTTGAGAAGGAGGCCAAATCATCCCGCCCAAAATCGCAGAAGACCGGAAGAAGTGGAAGCAGGGAAGGGAGGCCTTTGCCCTACAGTGGGACAGCACAGGCTCATAATAATAATATTAATAAATTTAGTTGAACTAATATTTCCGTACAAATTAAGGGTACACGTAAAAACATGTCGATTAAAAAACGGTGAAGCGCAAGGCGTATACTAGTTTGACATCTCTAACTTATTTCTTAGCTATAGCCGTCCTTTTCTCGCACTGCCTTTTAGTAAAAGATAGCGATTCTCTCATTTTAGTTTAGTTATTGAACAAAAGGATCGGCGCCAATTTACAGTTATTAACTACGTAAGGTTAACTCGGTCCGGACGGAGCTCCGGCAGGATCTCACGGCGACATGGAGAGAGCGACGGTCGCAACTCAACGCTAGGCACTCCACCATTGCGGCGATAGTGCCCCTCTTTGAGGAGTGGCTGGAGAGGCGACACGGCGTCCTCACCTTCCACCTGACGCAGGTCCTCACCAGACACGGTTTTTTCGGCAGGTTCCTGTGGCGGATAAGGCGGGACGAAACGCCCGGGTGTCACATATGTTGAGCATACGGTGGAGGTCTGCCCCGCTTCGGCGGATTACCGCCGTGTTCCTTGTGGATGCGATAGGCGGCAGCGACCTCTCGCGCCCGGCCCTGGTCCAGGCCATGGTACGGAACGAGAGGGAATGGGAAGCAGTCTCCTCCTTCTGCGAAGCAGTAATGCTCGCCAAGGAGGAGGCGAAATAGGTGAGGGAAGCTCAACGGAGTGGCACTCACACCCCCCGCCATATCCGCCACAGGAGACGCCCTGGGCGTCGGAGGTCGCGGGATGATCTCCGGCCACCGTAGATGCGGGCCTGCGGATGGCGAGTAATGGGCAGCTCGCCGTCCGATCAGCACCAGGCCCGTGAGTCAACGGCGCATAGTGTTCCACGCGCGCCTCAAAGAGTTGTCAGCCACCACTGACGGGGCCTATCATGGCCGGTGCCTGCATGCCAAGGGGTAGCGGATAAATTCGTAACAGTGTTACCGCTCCCCTGGGCACTCAGGCAAGGAAGAAACAGGGGTGGGTTTTAGTCGGTAAGAGTCTGACACGCCCTCCCGCTCCACCCAGAGCGGGAGGGACACATTAGATGATTTCCCACCCTAAAAAAAAACCTAGAAAAATATTTGTCAACTTTGACCGGGTTACAATAAATTATTAGATCAAGTAAACTACTGTAAAACCGAAGACAACAGGCATAGGCTAGAGTAACACTTTGTTCTACTGCCATCCTAATTACTCTCTGTCAAATACTCATTTTACAGTTATCTAAGACAAGAAAATGTCTTATTAAACACGAGATTGTTGATCAGAAGTCTCACTACGGTGCTACAAGTATCTTTTAGTGCTTCAATGATCTAGTTACGTGGGCGCTGTAAGTTATAAAAAGAAATGTTATTTATTTATCTAATTCTTCATGCACACAAGTACAAAAGCGGAGTTAATGCCTCATGCATTCTCTACGAGTCAACCTTTGGGTAAATAAAAATAATTGTCAATGGAAAATGTATTGAAAAAAGAAGATGGCGGCATTTGTTTCGATTTCGGCCACGTGCCGTAAGATCCTGTCTGACTACTAGATATATTTTGGTACTAGCTGATCCAACAGTCGTTGTCCTAGCAAAATTTTTCATTTCACAATAATCTTATGGAAACAAGTCTTCAAGTTTTTCCAATTTTTTTTTAATATAGTTTTGGGCCATTCATTGAGGCTGCTCAGCTGGGTGCCAAAAAGTACGGAATCCTAGCAAAGGTGAGACGGTAGTTCATGCCGGGAAAACATGCGTATTTGGAGTACCTACTGCTCTCATCTTTGGGCCGGATCTGCCAGATAACATCTTGATACTCTTGAGTCAATTGAGAAACGAGCCAAGAGGATCATCGGCAATGATGAATTTGTCGAGCCAAAGCTGCAAAGATTAGAGCATGAGCGCCGAGTTGCCAGCCTGTCAATTTTCTATCGGTTACATTTCGGGGAATGTGCATCAGAATTGCATAGTTTAATTCCGCCTAGCCCGTTCTATCATCGGACCACTAGACGTACGGCGATGCGCCACCGGTACATGGTGCCGTTTAACCCTTTGAGAATACATTAATTGAGTGTACAGCAAAGAAGTGGATTAGTTATACTTGAGCCCCATGGTGGTAAAACTTGGAAATTCTAGATGGAAAAACCCAATAACACTTGACCCGGTAATCGAATTCTGGGCATAATGCGCTTGCGACCACGAGACCAATGAAACTGTTATTTCAGAGGTATATATTTCGCTATTTATCCCGTAGTTTTAAGAATTGTTCGCATCGCAGACACAACCTTTCAATTATTCTCTAATTTCCCTACATTTTGACGAGTTTCTGACATTGATTGTCGCCGAGATAATATCGCGTCTTGAATTTGAACCTTTTGAACGAGAATGAATTGGCTGTTAAAAAATTCCGTGATGCGATAGAAATTATAAGTTATAAAGTACACATCATTCTAAATTTATTACTATCATCACGTAGAATTATAACGCTTTGCATGGTAAAATGGACATTAGTTGACTTATTCTTCTAATTATTTATTATATACTTTATTGTACACCTCTTAATGAGCACAGGACAAACATTGACAAAACAAGTGTACAATAGGCGGTCTTATCGCACAAGGCAATCTCTTACAGACAACCTTTGGATGGACTGAAAAAAAAGATGTATAGATTTAGGGTTAACAGTGTACAACATAATAATATACATACATACAATATGAAACTTAATACTACTATATAAATGCTGTACTTAGCCACCTATTTTTAACCGACTTCAAAAAAAGGAGGAGGTTCTCAATTCGACTGTATTTTTTTTTTTTTTTTTTTATGTGTGTTACCTCATGACTTCTAACTACGTGAACCGATTTTGAAGATTTTTTTTTATTTGAAAGCTGTTGCTTTACATTTGGTCCCATTTTAATTTGGTGAAGATCTGATGAAGGACTTCGGAGATACACAACGGAACTCTTCAATAAATGATAGCAAACCTTCCAGAATTGCTGCAATCGCATGTCTGTATATTGTTTTCACCACTCCACAACATTACATCACGCTGATGCGCTCTGAAGGGGTATACAGATTTGTACAGTTCACCCTGATACACCCTAATTTCACCAACAACGTTCAAATTCCCTATTTTTGGGGCTATCAATTCGGGCATAACTTTACTATTCATTTAGTTTTAGAATGGGGTAAAACAACTAAAAAGTGAAAAATAAAAAACTTTTTACAAAAAAAATACAACCGACTTCCATAAAATAATACTAAAAAATGCAAAATAACTTTAATTTCGGAAGTCGGTGTCAAATAACGAAGAAACCAAACTAGAAACACCGACTGCCGAAATTAAAGTTATTTTGCATTTTTTAGTATTATTTTATGGAAGTCGGTTGTATTTTTTTTGTAAAAAGTTTTTTATTTAGAAGTTAATTTGGCATTTATCAGTGTAAACTTTTGGACTCCTTAAGGTAATATGCTTAATATCAGATGACGATTTTTATTATATTAATTAATTTGAGATCCACGAATAACACAAAACTGCGAGGCCTTTTTGTTTTCGTTAGTAATACAAAAGGATGACATGCATTTTTTCTTCTTGTCTTTTTATTGAACCCAGTTTTTTTTTAACCGATCGGTCAATATTTCGCAATATTTTGAAACTTCGGTGACAAACTCTTTAGAAACTATTATCAATCGTTATGCCTTTTCGTAAGTATTTTATGACTGGCCAGTTTTCATAAAAAAAATCTTTAGATGACATAAAAATGAAATCAATTTTTTTTTTTTCTTGCTGTTAATGTCATCAAAATATTGTTTCTATATGTATTGACCAGTGACTTACATTTCATTTAATTGTAATAAGGTTGGATTGGAGGATCTCGTGGCTAAAGTAATAACAGCCGCACGGGTCGATCCATCTGGTTAAGCTACGTTTGCCGGGGTTGGTCCATGGATGGGTGACCATCTTTACATACCGAGACTCCTCCGTGCCTCGGAAAGCACGTTAAGCCGTTGGTTCCGGCTGTCAATCGTGGATCTTTGACAGTCGATACGGGTCGCTAGAAGCCTGAAACTGACAATCAGTCTTTCCAAGGGGTATCGTATTACCCCGTAACTGGGCTGTGGAGGTCAGATAGGCAGTCGCTTCATGTAAAATACTGGTATTCAGCTGCATCTGGTTAGACTCGAAGCCGACGCCAAGATAGTTGGGAAAAGGCTAGGCAGATTTATTTTGTAATAAGGTTGGATTATTCTTAAAAACTTTAAGCTAGGTTCTTATTTTCCTACTGGGCGTTTCAAAACGTTGCGGTGTTGAAAGATTGTGTTATTGCTTTTTTTACTACTTATTTTCCTCAAACCCTCAAAAAAATATCAGTTGCAAGTTGCAAATCGCGCGATATATCATGCAACATCTAATCTTGGCCACACAAGTCAAGGCACTTTATTTTTAAATATTTTATTTTTCAAGATTCTGATTGATAAAAAATCGAGGAAACAAATTCATATAGGTACTTAAAAACCACATATTCATGATTATGTGTGCGTTCGAAGACACTCATCGTTATCGCAAATTGCAAAATCATCTGCGATAAGATTGTTGCACAATGATAGCTAAGATTTATGTGCGGAAGTTGAACTACACGTCAGCTTATGATGGAGCTTTATCGCCGGTTTGGTTGGACACTTCACGACCTTTTGAGTGTATTCTGATAAAGTATTTAATAGTACCAAGTTGATTGTATACTGATTCCAAATATATTATATTAATAGGGTAAAACGTTAAGCACATCACTTTAGAACGTCCGGATAGATTTGGCAAATTTTATTAAAAAATGGGAAAGACACCTGGAATATTTTTCTGGCTCGCGCTTGACCACTATCTCACCTGATGGTAAGCGATGATGTGATCGACGATGGAGCACGCTTGCCTAGAAGTAGGGCTTCCAATCCCGCATCCCATGCGGGATCTCAGTATTGGCGAAATCAAAAAAAAATTAATGACGAGGGATTCCGGTATAACGGGATCCCGCATTTTTCATAAAAGTTGTTAACAGTGAGAAGGAAATACAGCATACTTAAAGTTCGAAATATTTATTAGAAAAGAACAAGTACAAAAATGAATTTACTTCACATTTAGGAAGTGTTTTCGCAGAAAACACAACATTCCCAAAGTGACGTCAGCCAAACTACTTCGTATCTTGTTGTCAAGATAACCAGCAGCCGAGAACGCCCGCTCAGCTTCTACGTTTGTAGGCACTACAGGCTACATGTATTGTGTGCTAAAAGGACCTACCCATCGACCCTCCTGATTCATAAAGCGTCATCACACGGATAGTGTCCGAGCGCCAGCGCTCGCGAAAGGATGTGTCCGTAATAATTTTCAATCCCGCAAATCCCACGGGATCCCGCACCCTAATCCCGCGGTGAGCGGGATTGATGAAATCATGCGGGATCTCGGTATTTTGGGATCTCGGTATACCGAGATTGGAAGCCCTACCTAGAAGTAACCTATTCACTCTTGACTTAAAGATCCCCAGGTTGTACAAATTAGACTAGAGTCAGATTTTTAGTTTCTGACTGCCGTAACGACAGTCAAAGATCTACAAATGACAGCCGAGACCAACGGCTTAACATGCTTTCTGAGACACGGAGGAGTCGACTTTCGAAACCAAAAAAACCACTAGCCGAAAACCGTCCACTGCTCCAAGTGTCACCTCCAAGGACCACTTATGAGAGGCCTTCCAATGCTTAGTTTTCCGATACGCGGTCGCCACTCCAGAACTTTTCAGCCCCATCGACCACTTGTTCTGTGAGTAATGTGCCCTGCCCACTGCCACTTTAATTTGGCGTTTCTTCGGGCTTCGCGGTAACCTTCGTTCTCCTGCGGATATCTTCATTCCTGATTCGATCACCCAAAGAAACTCCGAGCATAGACTTCTCCATTGCCTTTTGAACTACTAGCTATTATAATTAAATAAGGCTGCATCAATAACTGTGTGGCTAGGTATCTGTCTTGATACAGACAAAACAGTTTCATAAATCGATAAAGAAACCTATCCGATTTCCGTTTTCCGGCAGAATCACATAAATTAAATTAAGTAGACCCTTCCTCTTGGCATCGAATAAGATTCTAAGGCGAAGAAAACAAGGAAAATATTGTAAATCTGTGATAGATACAACATTACGTGTATACTTATGGTGCCTATACTAAGAATAGAGACTTCCAAGGAAACCCGAGGAAAAACTCGAGAGGCCTTGAGACAAGCAATAAAAAAGACAGCAATATTGACAGTCCACACAATCACCAACTTCGTGGTAATTGTTTTGATCAAAATAACTGAAACATAAACTTAACAGAATATTTAAACATACTTTACTAGATAAATCTAAAACATTCAATTCGACAATCAATAGTTGTTACTTTGGTTTTTTAGTGTGTTCGTAAAAGGTGCCTAACGTCTGGAATTACTGAGCCAATTACAAACATTCTTTCAGTGATTAAAAGCTACTATTTAATATGCAAAATATGCACGGGACATTTGGAATTCTCGTATACCACTGTATGACGGGATCGAAGCCGTGGTAAAGATCTGGTAGAAAAATAATATAAGGCGTTCAATATTTAAAAAAAAAAAAAAAAAAAAACGTTGCCCCACACTAGGAATTACTCCTGTATCGTAGGTGCGTTTACAAACATTTAAACTCACATACACAAGACACCCAGACCCGGAACAACTATATGTAGGCCATACAAATATTTGTTCCGTGCGGGGATCGAACCCGCGACACGCTGCGCAGCAGCTGAACGCTCAACCACAAAACACTATAAATAAAGAAAGATAAAATGTATCGGCGACATTAATATTCTTCTCTTCACGTGATCTATAATTTGTTTTTTTTTTAAAACGTTGCCCCACACTAGGAATATTCCTGTATCGTGGGTGCGTTCACAAACATGTAAATTCACATACACAAGACACCCAGACCCGGAACAACTATCTGCAGGTCATACAAATATTTGTTCCGTGCGGGGATCGAACCCGCGACACGCAGCGCAGCAGCCGAACGCTCAACCACTGCGCCAACCGTGCCGTCTATTCAATCTTTTCATGACCTAGTTTCCCGATTAGCACAAAAAAGAACTAGAAGTAAAATGGGCATTTTATAGCATTTTTTTTTATGAATCCTCTTGCTGCTATCCTACTCCTACTGATATTATAAATGCGTAAGTTTAGATGGATGTTTGTTACTCAATCTGGCCGAATCTGGATGAAATTTAAAGAAAAAAGAAAAATTGTTTATTCTGCACAAACGAAACGCACATTAGAGAAAAATGAGACTAAATAATATAAACATACAACGAAGCCAAAAGCCTCGTATTCAACCAATGAAGGGCTTGGGCATAAACATAGATAGTCTGGAATAGCACATAATTTATAATGGGGGAAGTACTATTTCCACGCGCGTGAAGCCGTTGACAGAAGCTAGTGGATAACTAAAACACTTTTCCTGAGCGGATTATTTTTATTATTATTATTGATAGGCACGCGTTTGACCACCATCTCACCAGGGCCTGTAGACAAAGTAACATCGCTTCGTAGCGAAACGATATCTAAATTCGTCATCGTCTCTGAGATATCGATAAACATTTCCTGGCGTTAGCGTTCCTTCGTTATCTTTTTTGGCGATCACGATCGAGGCGAAGGCGAACTCTGAAAGCGCTGCTTGTCTACGCATTTGTATGGGATAAACACGATAGCAATTCATTTATTTATGATTTCGTTACGAATTATAACATTGTCTACCAACTTGCGGTAGCGATGTCGACTGACCACGTGACTTAGCGCGGATTATGTCAATCTCATACATTTTAGTCTTTTCTAACTTCGTTATCGTTTTTAAATTGTTACTTTGTCTAAGCCCCCAGCAGGCGTATTCGCTAACTCAGTTGACATCAATTTGATAGGCACTTTGCCGTACATTGCTGCTTTGACGTATAAGAAAACCGGAGTGCCTATTACAATCGATGTCCACCGTGCAATGTACTGCATAGTGCCTATCAAATTGATGTCAACTGAGTTAGCGAATACACCTGCTGATGGTAAGCGATGATGTGGTCGAAGATGGAGCACGCTTGCCTAGAAGCAACCTATTCACTCTTGACTTATATTATTTAATTGTTTTAGTTACCCATGGGAAGGTAAGTTCTAATGTACTACCGGGATCTATAGTATCCTATTACAGGGTAATTATGGTCTACCGTGTTCCAAGTTTCAACTTAACCCGTTCAGCCGATTAAATAAAAAACTCTGTAATCCACTAATATTACAAATGAGAAAGTCATATTATATCTACTTGTTATTTACTTGAAAAGTAAGTGCATTCATTTGAAATACTTTGATGTCCTTGAGATATGAATCGCATAGATAAACAGTAAATAAACACTTAGGCTGTAACACGAGCATTTCCGTGGTTGCCTACCAGTTTCACGTGATTCTATGAGATTTTTTTCCATGGACGCGTGACCTGACTGTCTCACAATACAGATAGAAAACAGTAGTCTATGTGTTTTTAGGAAAATCACCCTAGTATGGCATAAAAAAGAACCACTTGGCTTTGGCTTCATATTTTTTTTTGAGACGAAACATAGCTTACACTTAATAGATTCACCATCATTACCCTATTCATCAAGGTACCCAAGGTCTGTCTTGCCTAGGGTTCTTTTAATTTGTTGCAAGCCCACCACTCTATTCTCAACCACTATAACTCCTGAACGCCAGAAACAACTCTGGCAACAACAAGCAAAGCGCCGAGCCAATGGAACTCGACGTGTCCAGGAGAAAGGAATCAACGGTCTTGCCCTGGGTTAGCCAGATTTTGATTAACACTACAATCCACAGAATCCCTACAAAGATGTGTTAAAACCATTATGATTCTGGTGTGAGAAAGATCGAGCTATACAGGACGAATACACTATCCCTTTTTAACAACGGATTCATGATGGCACTGACACGCGGTCATAGTTAGCCATGCATGAGTCTTTCTCATGACAATAACTTATCATTTTAGCGTGTACACAGAACTGGTGTTCCGGTAACTGTTTTTTTTTTACTGTTGATAGGCACGCGTTTGACCACTATCTCACCTGATGTTAAGCTGTTCCTAATCCTAAACGTGTAGCTGAACTCAACTCGATTACATAACTGTCCTCATTACTTACATCATCTAAGATTATTTTTTTGTTCATGCACGCCACTACTTTTAATCGATTGGACGCGATTCGAATGACCTAAATGACGCAATTATAGGAATGCAAGTAATCACTTCCTAACTATGCGAGATGACAGCAATTGTGGATTAACGATTACAATCAATGAATCGAGACACATGGCCGAACTATGTTGATTCAGCATCTGTTTTGAAGAGACTGAAAAACGATCTTGTACAAACAAATTCTCTAATTGGGACTTTTATACGTGTAATAAAATCTTTGAAAATATTTTTTTAGCAAGTGAACTAATTTGAATTCTCTGTTATAATTTTTGTCGCCCATTATAATAAACATGTGCCATATGAAAATGTGAAATAACAGGGGTGCCATGCTAACTACCAAAGGCTGTAAGTTAAGTTTAAATGAAATTTATAAAATAACGTATAAAGCTAAATGCCAGAACATTTTTTAAACCACGAACATGTCGCCAAAGAAAATCAATGTCAAGCTACAATCCAAGAGTGTGCGCCTTTCAATCAAATTGAATTAATTTATTTGAAGCGTATACGTATAAAAAATTTGGATTAGGTAATCACTGTATCAATACTATACAAGTATACAACCCACGATGGTTCTGTTCCCTGATAGGTATATCCTGAGTTTTTTTTTTTTGTGAGGTGGGAAATCATCCAATGACATTTCCCGCTCTAGAGAAAATTTAATTTCTTTAAAAACACGATTTTCTTTTATTTTTCGTTTTCTTCTCAGGAACCCCCTTTCATAGGATACCCATATCATGGGAATGCATAAAAAAATACTAGTCCGCCATATTGAATTTAGAATGACGTCACTTAGCTAAAAATGGATTGTCATTGAAACTAAACATCTAAACTTCTAGGCAAGCGTGCTCCATCTTCGACCACATAATCGCTTACCATCAGGTGAGATAGTGGTCAAACACGTGCCTATCAACAATAAAATAAAAAACCATGTATGAAAAAATTTCAACTCAATCGGCAACCGGGAAGTGGGTCAAAAACTTCTTAGATTTTTTTACATAGTTACAGGTGAAGCTAATATAAGAGTGTTAAAAAAAACCTATCTAGTATAACCTAACCAGTCAAACACCGTGCAAAAAAGGTGCACACTGCACACATCCAATGAATCTCATTCATATTTATTCATCGTCTCACACGTACCTGTCAGCACACCAATTGGACTACTGTCATTCACCTGTACTGTGTCACCGATCCTTCGCAGTCGGTGAATTCAAAATGTGTAACGTTACAATATCACTGCCAGTAGTGGACAGGGCTCAAGAACGATAAGTCGTATCTAATAGATTAACCGGGAAAAAGTTTTCGTGAAAAGTGACTAATAAAACTTTAAACATTTTCCGTGACTTCCGTTTTAAAACTTGAAGTGTGGAGGTTTTTCAAACTAGGTTCTTAGTGAATTAGTGTGTTTTTGTTAAATTGCTCTTTTTAAAAATTTTAAGGTATACAATGTGCAAGCTGTTTTGTAGCGCATAGCGATGCAATAATCCATATCTTATTCATTATTTCCGTTGTGAGTTATGGGTGATAAGAAAAGGATACTGTACAGTTCCTTCATGTTTTTTTATTATCACTATCAGCCCATAAACGTATACACCCTTATTTATAAAACTCACTAACCAGATGCTTAGTTTAAATACTGATTAGCAGATTCTAAATTCAAAGTTCTGCCTAAAAAAATTTGAATTAAGAACCTGCTAATTATTGTTTAAATAAACTAATCAAAAAGTATTTTTTTAATTAGGTCCATAGTACTCGTACCTACACTGAACATCATTTTAAAATGTCTATTATATTTTGCCAAAATTTCCACAATGAAGCATGTTTTTATAAGAAAACATGAGATCGATATCTCCCATGTAATTTCATAAAACTAATTGTCGATCATCTGCCATGTGGCAAGGTTTGGTATTTTTCCCTATTATTTACCAGTGAAATGGTCCTCTAAGCTAGAGCGCTGCACGTGAGGTTTCTAATCGACTTCTTCCTTCCACAATTATTCAATATAACAGAATGCTTCTATTGCAACCTACTCGTATACCTGAGAACAGTTAATGTTACGTTCAGTACTAAATATTACCACGATATAAATTGGCCGAGAAAAAAAATCTAGCCCTCTGGTCACAAGAAGAGTCGACTAATGGTTTGTTAATTTCACGAAAAACTCTATAAAATTTCGGATCCCACTGCCCTTGTTGATGTCACGAAAAACTCTATAAACACTCGGATCCCGTAGCCCTTGTTAATGTCACGAAAAACTCTATAAACATTCGGATCCCATGGCCCTTGTTAATGTAACGAAAAACTTTATAAACACTCGGATCCCGTGGCCCTTGTTAATGTCACGAAAAACTCTATAAACATTCGGATCACATGGCCCTTGTTGATGTCACGAAAAACTGTACAAACACTTGGATCCCATGGCCCTTGTTTATGTCACAAAAAACTCTATAAACATTCGGATCCCATGGTCCTTGTTGATGTCACGAAAAACTGTACAAACACTTGGATCCCATGGCCCTTGTTGATGTCACGAAAAACTCTATAAACACTAGGATTCCATGGCCCTTGTTGATGTCACGAAAAACTCTATAAACATTCGGATCCCATGGCCCTTGTTGATGTCACGGAAATTTCTACAAACACTCGGATCACATGGACCTTGTTAATGTCACGAAAACCCCTATAAACACTCGGATCACATGGCCCTTGTTGATGTCACGAAAAACTGTACAAACACTTGGATCCCATGGCCCTTGTTGATGTCACGAAAAACTCTATAAACACTAGGATTCCATGGCCCTTGTTGATGTCACGAAAAACTCTATAAACATTCGGATCCCATGGCCCTTGTTGATGTCACGAAAACCTCTATAAACACTAGGATTCCATGGCCCTTGTTGATGTCACGAAAAACTCTATAAACATTCGGATCCCATGGCCCTTGTTGATGTCACGAAAATTTCTATAAACACTCGGATCACATGGACCTTGTTGATGTCACGAAAAACTCTTTAAACATTCGGATCCCATGGCCCTTGTTGATGTCACGAAAAACTCTACGGTACTAGTGTAATAGTGCACATGTACTACTACTAGTACCTACTAGTGTTTCAACCCCTCACTACGAAATCACATATTATGAAACTAGCTATTTTCCGCGGCTTGGCGCCCGTAGCCTAACCGTGCAATTTCTCTGGATAAAAAGAAGCCAATTACACTTAGCACTTGTGTAACTTTTCATCAGTATTGAATCAGTACCTATAATAAATGAAGGGTGTTTGGTGTCTGCAGTGATGCGAAATGATGCGTCACTGCGTCTCTTTCGCTCTTATCCATAGGTAGGTAATGTCGTGAAAGACTTTTAAAAGTCTCTCAGCAAATTACCTTTCTCACCAAATAAACTTCTTCACCCACTTCTAGAGAATATCTCTTAAAAACAAAGAATGTTACTCCTTAATTATTTTTAACCGACGAAAAAAAAAGGAGGAGGTTCTCAATTCGACCGTATATATTTTTTTTTCTTTTTTTTTTTTTTTTTTGTGTATGTTCAGCCCTCACTCCGTCATTTATGAACCGATCTTAATTATTACTTTTTTTTAGATAGGGTATACCTCAAGGGTGGTCCCACGTCAAGGAAATCAGGATCTGATAGTGGAATCCTGATAAAATTGAGAGAAAATCTCGAAAATTGGGCACAAATATAGTTTCTGTTTACTTTTCATAACTTAATCAGGTATTTGCATTTAGGAATCATCAGATCATGAAACTGAGCTAATGATGGAAACCATACCTTTCCTAAACAATAGAAGTTCGATATAAAAAACTGGCTTTAGTGACAGATACCACTTAATATGCTTTGTGAAAAGACGTCTTTAGAATATTGGAGGTAACATCAACTGGTCAATATCCTGGGAACCTCAGTGCCAAGAGGAATGATAAAGGATTAGAAATTAGCCTCAGAGTATTAAAAGATGATGCGAGTCACAAAAAAACATAAAATAAAAAACTTTTTAACAAAAAATTCAACCGACGAAAAGGAACTAAAAAGCAAAAAATAAATAAACCTTTTAAGTCTTGAGTATTGAGCGTATTTACCTACATAAAATATCAAATTTTATGTAAACTAATTTTGAGTCGGCGCCATAATAAAATGATTAATTACCTACATCTAGCCTTCTTCATTTCTACGTACATATAAAATTTAGATATTTAATAATCAGATTGTTGTTTGGCGCCGACTCAAAATTAGTTTACATAAAATTTGATATTTTATGTAGGTAAATAAGCTCAATACTCAAGACTTAAAAGGTTTATTTATTTTTTGCTTTTTAGTTCCTTTTCGTCGGTTGAATTTTTTGTTAAAAGTTTTTATATTAGTACAGATGTTGATATTACATCTAGGAAAGAAAGAAGACCCTTTTTAACCGACTATAAAAAAGGAGGAGGTTCTCAATTCAACTATATTTTTTTTTATGTGGAGCAGAACTTTTTTCTAGGTGAACCGATTTTGAGGTTTTTTTTTTTTAAACTGGTGCTTCTCACTATCTTTAGTCTTGTATATGGATGTGGATGGCTATAAGAGTAGAGAAAGGCCAAAGAAACGATGGTTAGACTGTGTGAAAGAGGATATGGGTAAAAGGGGGTGACTACAGAGATGACGACTAATAGAGGAGTATGGAAGAAAAAGACATGTTGCGCCGACCCCAAATAAATTGGGATAAGGGCAGGAGAATGATGCTTCTCATGTTGCCCTAAATTTGATCCAGATTTGAACAGTAGTTTTTGAGTTATCCTTAATTATGCCTTACTTGGACGATGTAATTTTCACGAAACTTTGTTTATTGAGAATATCAATTCGAGCCTAACTTTATTATTTGGTTTTAGTTATGGGGTACAACAACCAAAAAGTGAAAAAAAAAACATTTTACAAAAATAAAATCAACAGACTTAAAAAAACCACTTAAAAATGCAAAATTATTTTAATTTCGGAAGTCGGTTTGTTTCTTCGTTATTTGACACCGACTTTTTTTTAAACTTTGTTTACCTAAGCGTAATAAAAAAAAACTGCTACCGTCTTATCATTATTCACGTTGGGCAAAAAATTATTCCACGCCTTAATTAAAAACAAATATTATCATCAAACAACAAGATATGGCCAGATAAGCACAAGTAAATAAAATCATTGGGGGGGCGCCGTTGCCTTCCGGCATAGATTTCAGGAAAATTCTGTATAATTCTTTAAAATGATCTCCATTATAACGATTAAAAATCAGGAGGTCGGCACCTTTGTGAGATGATCATTTCTAAAACTCTCTATTAAAGAAGAGGTTATAATAATTTCGACAGAAAAAAATACCAACCCAGATATTGGTATTTTTTTCTGTCAAAATTATTAAGACCTCTTCTTTTTTTCTTTTAATTTTGATGTGCTTACATTTGACCAGTACCTGTCTCACTCCATGGTAATCAAGAGATGACGTGGTCGAAGACGGAACACGCTTACCTAGAAGTAACGTTTTCACTCTAACCTAAACTATCAAGATTATGGCCCTCTGCACATGGGTGCAGAGGGCCATAAGATTTCCTGGCTTGCTTACACACATAGGTATGTAAGCAAGCCAGGAAATCTTATAAAATATAGTTAATTTCAACGCTATTAATGTACCATCCTTGTCCTTATCAAGGCAATCGGGCGTAATCGCGTAAAAGGAATGTTTAGAATTTTAATGGAATTCTCTGTAATTGTAAGCATATAAACTGTCCATATACCGACTTGCACCGCAAAAATGTCTGCTATGCAACCATAGCAACACAAAAAACATATTGTTGTTCTGTAGGGATTTCTTAACACGGCATTGGAGAGTGCGCTTAGGGAACCCGTAGCGCTCTGCGGTATGAAACGGCACGCTGAAGGACGCCGTGACATGCCGCGGCGTGAGGCAGTGGAAGATCTAGTAAATGCACACCACATTAGCGCCAGATGCGGCATGCCGCGGCACGTCGCGGGATGTCTTGGTAGGCCGCCGGAATGCTACAGTATCTAAGCGGCTAGTGGTCGCTGACCGGTGCCAAAATCCTCTGCCATTCCGTCCTGGTGTGCGTAGGCCTTTAATCGCATTCAAGCATAATCAGTCTTCAGTATATCGACGCATTGCTGGGACACAGGCCTCCTCTCTGTAAGTGAGATTTGCTGTAATCCATGCGGGCCCAATGTGGGTTGGTAATGTCACATGTCTTTGAATTTTTTTGTTCTAGGACTTGCTGGTTTCTTCACGGATTTTTTCCTATTGGAACCGTTTTTAAGCCGGATGCCTCAGTGGTAACGGTCCCAACTTATGAATTCTCTTGGGTTCGAAACCAGGCAGGCTCTTTATGTTAGTAGACTGAAATGAAACTAATAACTGACATAATCAGCATAGCAAAGTATTTTGATTCCTCTGTTAAAGGAATTAACTGATAAAAAACTAAGTAATTAGTAACCAGTCTTTACACTATTTAAAACATTATGGGTTTTGTCACTTGGCGACAAGATAAGTTCAAAATTGTTTGCTAAATAATTTATTATTTACTTATCTGTGTTTCCTTATAGTTACCGGTGGCTTTGTGTGCGGAACACTAAATATTGAAAAACAGTGTAACTTGGTTCAGTGTGGTTTGAAAAGATCTAAGATTTGTTATCACACATAGAGGCTGTTCATTCACCCATTTACAGAGAGCACCACGAATAAATTCGAATATTTCTGTCCAGACCAATATTCACAATGGCAAATAGTAATCAATTCCAGGGTCCACTTAACCAAAGTTGCAAAGTGATCACATGCTGCCGTGCACAGCGAGGCTCAGGGGACACCCCTTTACAGTCTCCCCAAGGATGTGCCCTAACAGGCGTTGTACTAAGAGGGTGCCGAGTTGGTCTTTTAGGAAGTCACGGAACCCTTTCCATGTGATCACCAAGTTGGTTTTTGTTAAATCTGTATAAATAAAATTCAAAGACCTGACTGACTGACTGACTGATATATCAACGCACAGCCTAAACCGTTGGTCCTAGAGACATGAAATTTGGAGGGTGTGTTCTTCGTGAAGAGTAGGTATCCACTAAGAAAGGGGTTTTCGAAATTCAACCCGTACAGTTTATAATGTGGGAAACACGCGAGCGAAGCCGCTGGCGAAGCGAATAAAATATATAAATAAAAAGCCCACACTCCTTGGTATTTTTCCTCAAAAGTCCAGGTTACTATTGAAGGTTTCCCCCGATAACAATAAAAAAAAACAACTTAACAAACTTTCACTGTAATAATTTAATGCGGATAAACGGATTAAACTCATTAAAGATTAGTAGAGCCTTGCAAGGTTGTGTCATCTCACTCAATTATCTCAATATTAGCCAAGTCAGATGTGACATGATTAATTGACTGATAAAGTGTTATCATGAATCACTTCCACAGTAATTCCCAGTACTTTAGGAAACTATATTATATGCTTGTCATGCTTACTAGAAATGTAAACCAAGCTGGTTAAGATTGATGAATAACAACAAATTGTCTGTGACAGACAGACAGGCGGTCAGACATACGAGTGAATTTATAAGGGTTCCGTTTTTTCGTTCAGACTTTCGGAACCCTAAAAATTAAATAATGTATTGAACAGTCTTCAAGATAAAATAAACTACGTGATTTTTATGTTGGTTACAAACACTAGAAAACCTTGTCACAAAAATTACTATCCAAACAAGATATTCTTACCAACAGCATTTCCTTTTGAGCTTTCATTTTATTCGGTGCATTACCTACTACGAGTATATAACATTGCATACCTAAACATGCCACAAGCGAATATAATTTTACAGTGTAACATACGATAAAGATAAAAAGAGATTTTGTAACTGAACATTTGATGTGTTCTGAACTCCGATAATTGTGAAAGCATAATTAAACACAACGTTAATGATTCAACTGAACTGAGAGTAATTTATTTAATTTCGGAAATGGAATTTCGGTCCATTTCAATTTTAATTAGAGGTATAATTATTTATATATGTAGGTACGTGAAAACCAGTCATATTTATCCAACACTGATTTCCTTGGCTGACAAAATTTTTGATTCGGATATTTTACGTTGTTCCATCCGAAAACGAATCTATCCATCTATCTGCTTAGCCTTTCTCCAAGACTCCAACTGTGTTGGGGTCGGCTTACAGTCTAGGACTATTTTTTTTAGATCCACTGCCTGTAACACGATACTGCCCCCATAGCCAAATAACTTTTATAACAGCGCTAACGCTAATGCTTCCTGCAAAATGTATGGCAACGACATTACCTGCGGAGAGAACTGTCACGTGACTCACGCCCAGTAGGTAATCTCGTTGCCATACATTTTGCACGAAGCGTTAGCGTTAACATGAACAGAAAAGTAATTTGTCTAAGCCTCCTGGTGTCAGTTTTTACTGGTGTCTGATGAATTCCAACGATTGCCTTAAATTGGCTATTTGACTCATTAAAATTAATTTAGAAAATTATGATAAAAGTGGGAAAAGGCTAGGCAGATTGATTTTTATGATATCAAGTAGAACATACCTAAGGGACCTAATTTCAACTATTTTCAACACGCTTTTATTAGTTCATAATATAGTAGACGATAACTGTACAAAACCAATTTAAATAATGTATAAATATATTTTAATATGAATCCCCAAAAATATGTTAATTCATATTTTCATCCAAAAAACATTATCCGCCATGTTTTACGTCGACGTCATAATTATTCTAAGGGACTTTCTTACGATCGTTTTATATACCAGTCGGTCTGATTTGGTCTTTTAAAAGGTACCATGTGCTGATGGTGATCACCGGAGTGGTTTTAGTGAGGAAAGAATCCCACACTCCCTAGTGTTTTGAAGGTTTGCTATCATTTATTGAAGAGTTCTATTGCCTATGTCCAAAGTTCTTCATCAGATCTTCACCAAGATTAAACGGGACCACCTGGGAAGTATATCCTTTCAAACAAAAAAGAAAAAGGTTCAGGCGTCTTCGAGTAATCTGGGAACGTACATATAAGATTCTGACGAATTGAGAGTCTCCTCCTTTTTGAAGTCGATTAAAGAGTATCCAAGGAGTACCTAGCCCCTACGCTATGGAACAGGCGACTAGTGTCACCTGTCTGACTGGCTGGCCGACGGCCGACTCCTTGACAGTTCAAAAGTGTCAGTAAACGGTTTAATAAGAAAGAAATCCTTTTAGATTGGGCCAGAAAAAGCAACTAGTATATATCTGCCTAGCCTTTTCCCAACTATCTTGGGGTCGGCTTCCAGTCTAACCGAATGCAGCTCCACAACCCAGGTACTGGGTAACACGATACCCCTTGGTAAGACTGGTTGTCAGACTTTCGGGCGTCTGATAACCCGTAACGACTGTCAAAGATCCACGATTGACAGCCGGGACCAACGGCTTAACGTGCTTTCTGAGGCACGGAGAAGTCTCGGTATGTAAAGATGGTCACCCATCAATAGACCAACCCCGGCAATAGTAGCTTAATTGACCTGATGGATCGACCCGTGCGGCCGTTATTACTTTAGCCATCAGCTCTTCTACTAAAAAAAAACAACTAGTGTCCAACCGAAACACGATTTTTAGCCGAAACCGTAACCGAATTGTCGGCTCCCCTTTCAGTTTCGGCCGAATTCAAAACTGAAACTGAAGTTATAACAAAAAAAAAATAAGAATCGGCTAAGTGTGTGTCCGACTACGCACATTTACCGGGTACACAGGTTCCGTACCGAATGTATTTTTGACTATTTGTATGGCTTTGGTTCAACAAGATGCTTATACTGAGAAAATCTGAAGACGGTAGCTCCAACCGTTTGGCTGTAAAACCTGTGTGACAAACGAGAAACAGACAGACAGACAAACGGACACGTGAGTGACAGCAATAAAAAATTGACTTGAAAACGTTATAATTCAGCCCTAACTTTCATAAATACGAGTAAGTTAACAACAAGTTTCTGGCCGAAACCATGCAGGTTTGATGGCTGAATCGGGCAGAAACCTAAATCGAAGCCGAACCTTCAGTCGAACACTAAAAACAACACATTCGAGTTTTTATCCCCACTGTAACTCATATTTAGAACGGGTCTATTTGTCACAAACTTTCAAAGGTTGCTCAAAAAACAATTGAACTTCTTGAAACAATGAGATCGTCATCACAATTTATCTGCGTACACACTTTTTGTTTTCCAAAAGTCACAAATAATATCAGTTAACAGAATTTATTGGGTACGCAAAATGGATACGAAAATCCCAATGACAAGATCAATGTCTTTTTTCCTTTTAAGGACTCATTAACACTGACTTATTTGGGCCAAGTACTGCCAAACAAGTTATTTGATATTTACCGAATTTATGTCGATCGCGTGACTCGAGTCAATAAGATTCTGCAATTATGCTAAATTAAATGGATTTTCACGTTAGAGAAGGCCACTGTCAACCTCAATAATATTGATGGTCAATCAATTAAAAAGCCGAACAGGCCTAAAAATCGTTTTGCAGAAACTTAGGTACTTAATATCGAGTAGGTACCTACGATTTTGTATTTGCAGTGAAAATACACTAGATTCAGTCTATCACGAGCTAGGTCAGATTCAAAATTGAATTCATTCACGAGCAAAGGCTCTATAGTACAAAGACTTCGGTTGCTTTAGTATTAAGTAGGTATAATTTTATGGCCAAACTAGCGTCCCGCCACAGCTTTACACAGGTACAAACTATACACTTGAACCTTCCCCATGAATCACTCTGTCATTTAGTGAAAACTGCATGAAAATCCGTTCAGTAGTTTTTGAGTTTTTCGCGAACAGACAGACAGACTCGGCGGGGGAGTTTGTTTTATATTATGTAGTGACCCTTATTTCTTACTTACGAAGTACCAAACTTAACAAACTCTTGATGCACGTGTGTTGTTTTGTGTTTACGCGTCAATAAAATGCACGTAGAGCTAATGTTTTGTTTACATGTTTGCACATTGATTGCATTTTTGTACGACATCATCAATCAGTCGAATCAAACTGCATAATCACGTAACGACTTTAGAAGTAGTTAGGTACTTAAAAAGCAGACTCAGAACAAAATTATTTTTGAAGTTTAGAAAACAGGAAGACATAATATTGTAGAAATAACTTACGGACAGATATAGAACCCTCTGAGCGGAAAAAACCGAGAGTTTTTTATCAATGATGTTACAGCCACATCAATTTTAAAAAAATAATGTAGACACACGGCAGTGTATCAGCCAAGTTCGCGGCACAAAAAGGCGAGACACCAGTCGTGGCTTATATTAGACGAATATTTCGACTTTTATCACTGACGTCACTGTGGTCATAAAAAGTTTAGGCTACTTTTAGGTGACTTAGTGAAGTTTAAAATTGGTGTGGAAGTACATAGATTATTGGACGTATATTTTTTTTTTTTTTTACAAAATATACACGCAAGTTGTGAATTGTGGAACCAAACTAGTCTGCGTTGCTCTGAAAAGAGAATTTATTAATCACAATGTTGTCATACATTTTACATGTATTCTTAGTATTAACCTGTTTACGATTTTCACCTGAAAAGGGAAACAACATTTAAAGCTCTGTAATCAATAGTGTGACTTTAAAAGTTAAAACACACCAGACGATATTGTACTTAACCGCAAAGATTCAAGTTGGTGGGTAAAAACTTGCAAGTCGCACTGTTGAGTAACTTTTTTTTTTGGGTTGGAAATCATCCAATGACTTCTCCCGCTCTGGGTGGAGCGGGAGGGCGTATCAGACTCTTGCTGACTAAAAAACTTAGTGCCCAGGGGAGAGGTAACTCTGTTTCGAATTTATCCTCAACCCCCGGGCAGAAAATGGTGGTTAAAGTGTGCCTTAACCATTTATGTTCCATCCTTGTCAGGGGGAGTGCTAACCGTCTCTCCTTTCAATAGACACACTGTTGAGTAGCTATAAGAACAAAATTTCAATTAAAGCAACTGAAGAACTTTGTGCTTGACAGGAACTATGATTTAAGGAACTTCAAGAGAAATTGTACTTACCTACAGTTAAATCTCACTTATTTTATATGCCGTTACAGAAAACTTGACATTCTTCCACATTTATTTTTTTGGCGGGGTAATATCTGTCTAATGTCTTGCATTTCAAAACGAAGTGTTAATTACTTATGAAACTTAGAGAAAGGTGTTTGCCTTTATCTAGTGTCAAAAATTACTTACCTAATTAATACCTTAGTTTGCATAGACTTGCGACATATTAACTCGATAACATGTCCACCAGTCTACCTACTTGCTTGTCACCTGTACTAAAATTAATTACTTAAATTAACTAGTATGAAATCATGCTGTCAGTTAAACATTAAATCAGTTATTTTGTTTAATTTATTCATCTATAGAATTCTAAAAACCAACCCCTGGAATAAAAACCGTTCAAAAAACAAACCGAACCGATTAATTTTTTCGCATCATCATCGTTATGGCATAAAAACTCTTAGTTAAAGGCAATGATTAGCAATTTCTTAAGATGTAACGTCAGTTTCGATGGACTTCTAGACAGGTTTAAAAACTTGTGAAGTCATTATTCATCTCAGTTTATTACAAGCCCTTGACCAATACCACAACACACCACAAAATGACACACTATCAACGATAACTACTTACATACGAATTTAGAACCTGCTAATTAGTGTTTAGTGGATACGAGACCCACAGGACCAGTTGTTGTGGCGACACTTGGCGGCACATGTCCAGCAGTGAACGTCTCTCGGTTAAAATAATGATGATGATGATGATGATGAATAATTGTTTAAACTGATCACAAGGCTAACTTTTTAACCGACTTCGAAAAAGGAGGAGGTTCTATGTTCGACTGTAAGTTTTTTTTTAAGTATTTCCACCTATTTCTCTGTCAGTTGCGGACTGATTTTCAAAATTCTTTTTTTATCCAAACGTATATACTCCCGAGGTGGTCCCATATAAATTTTATCGAAATTGCTTCAGCGCTTTTTGAAAAACTGAACAAAAACGCAAAATAGGTACGTATACATAGATGACGTTTGGGTTTTCTCAAATTACGAGTAAGTTTAAATTCCACGTTCCATGTTACTGGGGTTTTTAATTCTGGGGTATAACAACTAAAAACTGAAAAATAAAAAACTTTTTCCAAAAAAAACAACCGACTTCCAAAAAGAAGTCGGAAGAAGCTCCTGGAAGTCGGAGTCTAATGACGAAGATATAAAATACAAACACCCACTTCAGAAAAAAGTTATTTTTTAATTTTTAGTGTAATTATATTTCTTTTTTGGAAGTCGGTTGTTTTTTTTGTAAAAAAAAGTTTTTTATTAATAATACCCTTACTATCCAAAGTTCAAAATTATGGAATGGAACAAGTGCCCATTTCGCTAGTGCATGTCAATCCCATACCGTACATTTCGGAAGTTTTGATAATCCTAACCGTTGATAGAATCAGTCCCAGTCGCCTTTTTAACTCTACCTTTGCTGATTCGCTGTCCTCACCCAGGGTTTCCGAAGCCATCGGAACATCATCATCATTACATTAAGAAGCACGCGTCGTCGTTGGAGTGATTGAATGAGACACGCCCTCCCGCTCTCCCAGAGCGAGAGAAGTTATTTCATGATTTCCCTCCCAATTAAAAAAAGCTGGTCAAGTGCGTATCGGATTTCGCACATTAAGGATTCCGTACCCAATATTGGTATTTGTTAGTAAAGTACACGTTATAATAAACATTATCACCAAATTTCAAGTTCAAAGGTCATTGGGTAGTTAAAAAATTCTTCGTAACAAAATTTTGTGATAGACGATGGACGAACAGACAGACAGACGGACAGACGGACACGTGATTGACAACAATAGGGCTCCGTTTGGACCCTTTGGGTACGGAACCCTAAAAAAGACCCACATGTCATCGTCAACCAGTGCTGTGCTTCTCGGATCCAACGGCCCCGTGGCCTTCACCAGGTCAACCTTGTGGGACCCCACCAATGATGCATCTTGTGGTACGCGGTCGCTACTTCAAGCTTTCGGTTCCATATGGCCATCCGTTCTGTGAAAAATGTGCCCTGCACACTACCACTAAAGTTTGGCATTCCTTTGAAACCTATATTCTCCTCCTCGTCGCGTCGTTTTTCTCATTGCTTAGGGTCGTGATCCCTGAACGTGGAGTAATTGTTGTCTTGATGATGTTGTGCCACGTGTTCCTATGTTTGGTATCGTGGAGTACATCATGAAGCTACCAAGCTTCAGCGTAGACGGGATTTGGTCGGACCATCTGAGTGTCCTGCGACCTCTCGGACGTTTGCCCTAGACTTTGACAGTGACCATGAGTTGCTCGAGGTTATGTCCGTTCTTTCTGGCTACCTGAAACCTATATACCTTCTTATAAAAATAAAATCCCTAATATACCTATTTACCTACTGGCTCTTTCACTTTTTCCAAAATTTCCAATCACGTGGAATAGGTACTTCACCGTAACCTTGATAATTCCGTGAAGTTTGATGTTATTATGTTTACGATAATTTACTAGTGCTTCCTCGCCGCTAATAAATTTTGATTTCCTGCAATCAAAACAAATGAATCATCACTTATCACTTTATCAGGCACTCTTATTTGAAGTGGACTGTAATCTATTAATTGTAGGATTGAGTACGAGCTGCCAATATCGACCGTAGTGTGACTACTGGACTTATAAGTAGTTAGGTATATGATATGCCTTATCAAGTAGTCACCTTAAACTTTGATGAAACCACAACACATCGAAAGCAGAAGTTCAGAAAAAGAGACAATCTTCCACTTGCTCCTATCATTAAAATGTTTGCACAGTATTGTTCCACCGTTGCCGAATACTGGTCGAAATGTACTCATTTCGACTAGTATGTGAAATTTTCCTTTACGAGGCACCGGTGTGAGCGCAAGAAAAAATAGAAAATTCCCAAAAATAAAAATGACTTTTCATACAAAGTTATCATCAGCTGAACAATATTTGTATGGGGTGTAAATTTTTGTTTTGAGAATTTCCTCAGTTTTTCTTGAATAAAGTTGTTCATATCCATGGACAGATGCAGTTCTTAAAATATGAACACACCTTTCCGATACACCCTGTAGATCTATGACACTCGTCAAAACCGTAACCCGAAAGTCTGGTCAGTCTTTCCATAAAAAGTATCGTATCTATACATCTATGGCCTTTTTAATGTGACCCGCAAAAATTTTCGATTCACCAATTCCGCATTCAAAAATTCACCAATTAATTCTTCATTTTCACCAATTAATTAAATTGTAGAATTGTGCAGGCAACTGCATATTTTACTCCTATATCTGTATTAATTGACAAAACACCTAAACTAACCGAGGCTGATTGCGATATTTTCGATCTTTCTAAACGAATCGGATATTGCAAAGAAATAGCAAAACAACCACCTCATAGTTATGGGAGATTTGAATGACCAGGTTGGCATCAGAGAAGCGAAAGAAGCGCGGTGAAGATTTGAAAATGAGAAAGAATGGGCAAGGAAAGAGAAGTGATAACGGGCAGAAACTTATCGATTTGTTAAGTACCTGCTACAAAGCACACGTAGTAAAGAAAAAAACGTCAAAACCAACCACCCCATGGTACGTTGCTACCTAAATATGTATTCTATTAAGTGTTCTAGAAATAACATAAGAAAACTCAATGATTGAAAATACGAAAAAATAATTTATTCCTCATAAATAAAGACACTTCAAGAAATAGTAACGCCGACATTAAGCTCAAGTAACAGAGCTCTCATGCTGCCATATATTATAAGCAGCATTCAATGGATCCTTACAAACTAGCTGCGCTTGAAAGAGGTTTATTACCAAAAATGTTCAGCGTCGAGCAAAAGTCGAGGCATTTGACATTTCATTTTGAAGAGCGTCAAGCTGAGCAGGACCTTTCTTAATGAATTTACCTGTTCTTCAGAACTAACTCACTTATTGCATTCCACAGGGGCAGTAATTTTGAAGCAGATAGTATTTTGATGGCTACTTTTTACGCATTTTTGAAAACATTTGATATAGACGAAAAATTGGTCAAATTCGGGCAACCTGTTTGAAGTCTATTTAAAGACTTCTCGGTTAATAGCCATGGTAACTTATGACGAGTATAACGGTTTCCAACACTGAGATAAAAGGGTTGGAGAGTCAAATACTCTTTCGCCACAACCTACACCCCTCCTTTGATCAATAACTATCGAAAAGAGGTAAGGCACACTACGAAATATAGAAAAAAAAATCAAAATTCAAGCAATTAGGCGGATTAGTCGGTTGGACAAGTTCTGTTGTCCCTGGGCTCCACAAATTCACAGTCCGGATCTGAATGGACGGCAATACAGTACAATGACAGGCTATGTCAAGAATTGGATCAACAAATCTTTACATCGGACACTTCGAATATAGGAGGTGTATTGCTATTTGTTTTTCCGTATTTTCCATGCATTACTTTGAAACTGCTATTATCATCTCAGTGTCAAAAATTGACATATAATTAACACGTTGTAAATACGTCTATTATGGCCGTATAAAATCATATTTAGTTAAAAATTATCGAATAAGAGAATATACGGATGTCATTTTTAGTGTCCGTCCTTATAAAAAAAACTTTTTTACAAAAAAAACAACCGACTTCCAAAAAAAAAATAACTTTAATTTCGGAAGTCGGTGTTTGTATTTTATTTCTTCGATATTTGACACCGACTTCCGAAATTAAAGTTATTTTTAAATTTTTAGTGTTTTTTTTTTTGGAAGTCGGTTGTTTTTTTTTGTAAAAAAGTTTTTTATTTTTCGCTTTTTAGTTGTTATACCCCAGAACTAAAAACCCCAATAACATGGAACGTGGAATTTAAACATTTGGAGAACACCAAAACGTCATCGAGATATGCGTATTTTTCGTTTTTGTTCAGTTTCTCAAAAAGCGCTGCAGCAATTTCGATAAAATTTATATGGGACTACCTCGGGAGTATATTCTTACAAATAAAAAAATAATTTTGAAAATCGGTCCACAACTGACGGCGAAACGCGCGGACATAAATAAAAAAAAAATGCATACAGTCGAACATAGAACCTCCTCCTTTTTTGAAAGTCGGTTAGAAAGGCGGAAACTTATTTGTGATACAATCTGAGTGGTTTAAGGTAAAATATTGTCGAGACAGACTCTGAATGTTGTTGTTGTTCTTGTAGTTGTCTGTGTGTGTGTGTGTTGTGTGTGTTGTGTTGGGTTGTTGTCTGAATGTTTCCAAGGTATAAAAATCATAATTCTATCCGTAAGTTAGACTATCAAAAAATATTTGACACGTATTTTTTGCTATAACAAGCCAATAAAAAATGACAAAGACAAAAAGCATCAAATTTCAGAAGTGGGGGTTTGTTGTTTTTTGGTAATCTAGCTGACGCACTTATTAGATTTTTCTAGGAAAATATCATATTACAAACCGTTTATAAAAAAACAAACCGAACCGATACATTTTTCGCAGCATCATCGATAAGGCATAAAAATCTCGTAGGTTATGGCAATGATTAGCAATTACTTACGATGTAACGTCAGTTTCGACAAACTTCGCTGGAAGTAAGATTTTGCCAAGAGAGACTACGTCCATCTATCTATTATATTCGCTGAATTCGTATCAACGGAGATTTTGAAGCTGTACCAAGGAATTGTGCCTTGATAAGTCTCGCCTATCGCGCCAAAATGTCAGCTTCCTTAGTTAATAGGTACGTCTTTACCATGTTTTTACCCTTCCGTTTGATAGTTAAATATAAATGAGAAACTCTGTTTTTAAACAGTCACGCCTGATGAAATTACCATAGCTATATGTCACCAGACAATTCTAAACACCGTAAGATTGTAATTCATCTTGCGAGAGTGTAAACTCTCGATCTATTGGATTGGAATACATTAAATCTCATTCAAATTTCATAATTTACAATGTATCTGAATCTAGTTGAAAATAAATAGTTAACAATTTGACGGGATTTTTAACCGACTTCAAAAAAAGGAGGAGGTTCTCAATTCGACTGTATATATATATTTTTATTTTTTTTATGTGTGGTACCTCATAACTTTTTACTACGTGAACCGATTTTGAAAATTTTTTTATGTTTGAAAGCTGTTGCTTCACATGTGGTCCCATTTTAATTTGGTGAAGATCTGATGAAGAACTTCGGAGATACACAATGGAACTCTTCAATAAATGATAGCAAACCTTTCAGAATTGCTGCAATCGCATGTCTGTATATTGTTTTCACCACTTCACAACATTACATCACGCTGATACGCTCTGAAGGGGTATACACTATACAGATTTGTACAGTTCACCCTGATTTATGTTCAAATTCCCTATTTTTGGGGCTATCAATTCGGGCATAACTTTACTATTAATTTAGTTTTAGAATGGGGTACAACAACTAAAAAGTGAAAAATAAAAAACTTTTTACAAAAAAAAAGTACAACCGACTTCCATAAATAATACAAAAAAATGCAAAATAACTTTAATTTCGGAAGTCGGCGTCAAATAACGAAGAAACCAAACTAGAAACACCGACTTCCGAAATTAAAGTTATTTTGCATTTTTTAGTATTATTTATGGAAGTCGGTTGTATTTTTTTTGTAAAAAGTTTTTTCATAAAATAACAACGTTTACAACTATCCGATGACATATACTAGGCCCTCTGATCAAAAACTTCTACGGGACCAACCCAGGTTAGAGTAGGTACTAAAAACGTCAAAAATTGATAAAAACTTTTCCCATACATTTTTCCATTACACGAGGGAACGTAGGTACCTACTTCTATCCTGGCAATAGGGACCACATTCCTTTGGCATAATTTCAGACTTTCAAACGACGGGACAGACGTCGTAGCCGCTAGCAAAGGCCAGTATGTAATAAATAACACACGACTGTCACTAATACAATAAACCGGTAGCATTACGTGCGTCCGCCAGCGGCCGGTGCGTTATGAATGAACTCCTGGGTATCGGTGACACTTGACAACTGGTGACACCGTGAGGGACGGCCTTTGTATCGCATTGATAGAAGCAATTTCTAATACACTGGATTATTAATACTGGATTTTCAAAGGAAAAAAAAAACTACCGACTTCCAAAAATAACTTTCTTTTTGGAAGTCGGTGTTTATGTTTTTATTTCTTTGTTATTTGACACCGACTTCCGAAATTAAAGTTATTTTTCAATCTTTAGTGTATTTTCTTTTTTGGAAGTCGTTTGTTTTTTTTTTTGTATTTTATTTTTTACTTTTTAGTTGTTATAACCCAGAACTAAAAACCCCAATAACATGGAACGTGGAATTTAAACATACTCGTAATTGGAGAAAACAAAAACGTCATGTGTGTAAATCTACGTATTTTTCGTTTTGGTTCAGTTTCTCAAAAAACGCTGAAGCAATTTCGATAAAATTTATATGGGACCACCTCGGGAGTATATTCTTTCGCATAAAAAAATAATTTTGAAAATCGGTCCACAACTGACGGAGAAATCGGTGAACACACAAACATAAATAAAAATAAAAAACACACAATCGAACATAGAACCTTCTCCTTTTTCGAAGTCGGTTAAGAAAATACGGGTTATTACTCATTGTGCCCACTTAATCTTATTCCCAAAAAGTTACGACCCCTCCTCCTTTTTAGGGTTCCGTACCCTAGGGTCCAAACGGAGACTTATTGTTGTCACTCACGTGTCCGTCTGTCTGTCTGTCCGTCCGTCGTCTGTCACAAAATTTTGTTACGAAGAATTTTTTAACTTCCCATTGACCTATGAGCTTGAAATTTGGTGATAATGTTTATTATTACATAATATATTTGATACGGAACCCTTAATGTGAAAAATCCAACACGCACTCGTCCAATTTTTTTTTTAAGTCATTTCCTTCACCAGGAATTTCTCTTAAATCTTTAATGCGTTTACAAACACCTAGACCCGAAACAACTATCCGCAGGCCATACAAATATTGGTTCCGTGCGGGAATCGAACCTGCGACACGCACAGTGCAGCAGCCATTCGTTGACCCACTGTACCGTGTCGTCTAATAATAGTACTTAAAGCGCAGTTATACGACTTTTAATGGTTTTTAATTGAACATCACGTCTAAACGACTAGTTTTATTTCTTTGAAAAAAATATGTATTACTCTAGACAATTGCCGTCGTAATTTGATCTTAGAATATTTGAAATTATATTTTTATAACATAGTGTAATTAATTTGTAAAGATACGTCTAACGCGGATGAAAAATTGAGAATCACGCAAAAATTATAAAGCGTATTTTTATGAAACCTTCACCATTTTAAAAATCATTTAATTATTTATAATTTAGTATCAGTGTTTTATTTTAATACCTGTTCTTTTATGTGTAATAAATTAATAATGCGTCTAATTTCTGACAGCGCTCCTTGATGGGCGAGTCTCAGCACAGAACACGAAAGCTCTTCAAACACTCAAGGTCATTAGCGGCTAATAGCGCCTTAACAAAAATAATATCCTCAGTAACCTGTAGTTATAATTACTCGTATGATAACAATCACAAGCCCTTTTATAATTTACTTTGGTCCATATAATCCTTTCATAAAGTTCATATTAACGTGTCACGGTCGACGGAGTGTCATCGTCATAAAAACATGACTAGTCAGTAATCACAATAACTCCAAACAAATATTTATCATATTTTTAATCGTAACATTATTAACAACAGGCTCCATCCTGTTTTGTAAAAACAAAAGACTCATCTGATTTAATCTAAAAACGAGACCTGTAATCGAAGTTACATTCAAAACGCTAATAAATCTGTGTGTTTATTAGTGCATTAAAAATCATAAGCCAATAATAGCGATAATTGAATTAAACTCACTCATACACAAGAAAGTTATTAAATTATCAGCTTTTTATTGTGCTACAGAAAAGATCATATTTAATTACTTCTTAAAATTCAAAATTAAGTCATTCTGCCTGTAGACTTGCCCAATTTCCGTGTTTTCCGATAAAAATATTTTCTATTCTAAATGCACAAATACTTGAAGAAGGGCCTAAGCCTAAGCCAAGTCTTACTGTGGTCGTTTTTAACAGTGCAACACAACAACACAAGCAACACTTTCAGAGGACACGGTGGAGCATACGGTGGAGGTCTGCCCCGCTTGGGCGGAGCACCGCCGTGTCCTCGTGGATGCGATAGGTGGCGGCGACCTCTCGCGCCCGGCCCTGGTTCAAGCCATGGTACGGAGCGAGAGGGAATGGGAAGCAGTCTCCGCCTTCTGCGAAGTAGTAATGCTCGCGAAGGCGGAGGCGGGACGCGTGAGGGAAGCTCAACGGAGTGGCCCTTACGGCCCCGGCCGCTACCACCGCAAGAGAGGTACTGGGCGTACTGGGCGTAGGTCGTCGCGAGACGATCTCCGGCCATCGCAGACCCGAGCCTGCGGACGGCGAGCAGTGGGTAACTCGTCTTCCGATCAACACCAGGCCCATGAGTCGACGGCGCGTAGAGTTCCACGCGCGCCTCAAATAGATGAATGTCAGCCACCACTGACGGGGCCCATCATGGCCTGCATGCCTAGGGGTAGCGGATAAATGATGAAAATGAGTTACCGCACCCCTGGGCACTCAGGCAGGGAAGGAACAGGGGTGGATTTTAGTCAGTAAGAGTCTGGCACGCCCTCCCGCTCCGCCCAGAGCGGGGAAAGTCATTAGATGATTTCCCAACCCACAAAAAAAAAGCAGCACTTTCAGCGCTTTAGCCACAGTCAGACTACGTGGTCGTTTCAGCGCTGAAAGTTTTGATTATGTTGTTGTACTCGACCTTGAACAGGAAAGTGTGCAGAGAACCTTGATTTTACATTCACTTATCACTTTTTTTTTTTATTTATTCATTTATTTACAAATTATGTTTGGCTTACAATGCATGTCTAGGAGCCTCCATTTAGGCATGGAAAATACCTGTATTTGAAGGCTCCGCTCCACCCTTACACTTTAAACGTCCAAATAGTTATCACTATCAGTAACGTTTTTATAAGGGTTCCCCTTCCCCCCATGTTTTGTCGCAAAACAAAATAGAAAAACAATCGGTAGTGTCCGATAAATCTGAAAACGAAAGTAAACCGACTGAATTTTTGTTTTTAAGGGCCGATTTCACTAATTCTGAACGCCCAGTTAAACGCGTTTAAGCGAGCTTAAACGCTTCAGTTGCGTGAGCTGCGTATACGGTTAAAGTTACGCAAAAATTATGTATGACGGAATTGTTCTCCTTTTAAAGTTCTAAAAAAAACCCGAGACAATCTTTTATGTTTAACTCACTATAATCTTTTTTATTGTTTTTATTTTTTACGCAGAGCTTAGTTCAGTAAAACTTAGAGCGAATGGTGAAATCAGCCCCTATTATCTTAATTTTTAAACTAGCGTCGAAAACACTGTTTTTTTTTCAGAATTTTATTCCAGAGTTCCCAAAATTTTAAAACATGCATATATTATAGTTATAGACGATTTTCACAACAATGATACATTCTAATTTTTTCATACATTACTAACGATTCGTAATTATGTGATATTTTAAACCTCTTACAGCAAGAAGTAGAAAGCAAAAAGCTGAGCATGAAATGATTTTTCATTTTGTGAATAAAAACTTAGAGAAATACACTATTTTACCTGTAAATTCACGTAAGTCAGCGAAATTGGCAAAATTTCGTATACAGGCCTCTTAATTAGGTTACAATTATTTAAAAAGTATTTAAAAAGAGCATTTGAATAATATAAAATATTTTGTTGCTCAATCATACTCGGCAATTGGCAATAGCACAGTATGATTGAATAGCAGATACTTAGACCTATAACATTATTATTTTCTCTTCATTAGTGAAATGACACTCTCCACTTTTTCAAAATATCAGTGCTAAAAGATATCTGTGAAGTAGGTACCTAACTTTTTCTACCAAAGTTATAATTGAGAATCAAACGAACTTACCTAGTGAAGTTTGATATCTAATTATACGAGTGTCTTGACCGAAGATGATTACAGTTTACATGCAGCAGCACGCGAGATGATGCTGTCCTAATCACACTTTTAAAGCTTATTAAAAATGCTTAAACAATTTATTTTTAAATAAATTATTATTAGTAAAAAAAAAAAATAAGAAGGTAGTGTATTGTCTAATTTCTCCCACCAGTGTGCAATCCGCCATTGCTGTCACCATGAAACTCTTGACTCATTATTTAGAGCCTTTCATTTTTTCGATAGGTCTCGGGTAAGTATATCAAGGGAGGGAGGGAGTGTAATCATCTTCGGTCAAGACACTCGTATAATTAGATATCAAACTTCACTAGGTAAGTTCGTTTGATTCTCAATTATACTTCGTATCTCTCCCGAAGATGATTACAGTTTACATGCAGATGTTTAGAGCATCGAAAAAAAAGAAAAAAAAAAGAAATATTAACATTGAAGCGATCAGTAAGTGTTTATTATTAAATTCTAACATTACATAATACAAAATAACTTTCTTGTTATACCTACTTAATAATCATTAAAAAATAACAATGATGCTTATAATAGTCACCTAAATAGCGCATCTATAAATTCAGTTTCGCTCGAAGATATATTTTTGTTGTAATATTTTAAGAATACATGTGAGGAATCAGTCCAGCCTGCGGCCTTACGAATGCATTCTAGGTTGACACCTGCTCTGTGAGCGGCGGACGTCGACGCGTGTCTAGTACTATGCGCGCTGTACAATTTTACGTCTATGCCACTCTTTTCTAAGACTAGTTTTACCCAGTGAGACAAAGTTTGAGCACCCACTTTTTTATTTGGTTTTTGATAACTTATGAACAAGGAATTTTCTTGAGAACGAATGCTAGCAGTTTTTTCTAAGTAATGTTTAAGGGTTACGGCTGGGCAAATCTTAGGGCTTTCCATGATATACGGCAATTGTATCAATGGTTGGTAGGCTCCTGGCCTAGAGGTTTTTATTAAATCGTCTATTTTAATTATAATTTTATCCGAGCCCAAAGTAATATTTTTTATTTTAATTAGACTCAAAGTCTGCATTCTTTGTGCCGAGGCTAATGCTAAAAGAGTTACAGTTTTCAAAGACAGATCTTTTAGTGTAATCAAATCGTTTGGGAAGTAGTTTGATAAGTAATTTAATACAACAATGGGGTTCCAAGTAGTCTGATATTTAGGTGCGGGTGGTTTTATTCGATAAATCCCTTTAAAAAATCTTTTTATGTAGTCATTACAAGTGACTTCCTGACCTAACAATATTGATAACGCTGAACGATAACTATTAAGTGTACTATAACTAGCACCTGAGTTAAATTTAACTGTCAGAAATTCTAATAATTGATTAGTGTTGGAGGTGCAATAATCAAGGCCATTACTATTACAATAAAGCCACCATGATTTCAGACAAGAGTTGTACTGTTTTAGCGTGTTTATAGAGAAGGAAGCCATCATTATATCGAGAGACGCAGTGGGTAATCCCTTCCTCAGTAGCGACTGCCGGATAATTTCCCTGCCATCAGGGTGAGATCCGCATGGAGTGGATGCTTCTCCCTGAAAGGGGAAAATAATAATTTTTTGTCAGGCTCGAAGTAAATTACTTCTGAAGAAAGTAGTGTTAACCAGACTGGGTACCACGGTTGGGTTGGCCAATATGGCGCCACCACAATACCTTCTGCTTTATCCTTTTTAATCTTATGTAGAACTTTCGATATGAGACTAAAGGGTGGAAAGGCATAAAATAGAATATTTTTCCAATTAAATGTAAATGCATCAATAATTTCTGAATTTGGATCTAATTTCCATGAAGCATATCTGGAACATTTATTATTCTGACTACTGGCAAATAGGTCAAATTTTGGAGTACCAAAAGACTGTGTTATTTTATTAAATGCATAGTCTGCTAATTCCCATTCCGTGTCTATATTATATGACTGACGAGATTCAAAGTCTGCTATTGAATTATCTTTTGACTGTATATAGGATGCAAAAACATGTATATCGCGGTTTTCACACCATTGCCATATATCACGTGCAATGTTATTCAGATGTGTGAATTGGATGCCTCCCATTTTATTAATATATGCAATTGCTGTCGTATTATCTATTCTAAGTAATATATTACAACTTTTAAGGCGTGAAGCGAAAATTTTTAGGCCATAGAAGGCTGCAAGTAATTCAAGGGTATTTATGTGCAACAGTAACTGGGAGTGGTTCCAATGCCCATGAGCAGTATGGTTATTGCAGGCTATGCCCCAACCAGTGATTGAGGCGTCGCTGAATATTTCGACGGCATAATTATTTGTTTCAAATGAACAACATGCGTCGTCAATGTGTTCTTTCCACCAGATTAAATCGTTGTTTATACATCCGTGCAGTGTCATGTGTTTATTGTAATTATTGGAAAAATTAAGTGCCAAAAATTTTTCTCGCTCTAATAGCTTTGTGTAAAGCCAGCCGTATTTGACGGCGGGACATGCTGAAGTTAACAGACCAATAAATCTAGCTAATTCTCTAATTGTGCATTTGTTTGTATTTAACAATTTATTTGACATTGATTTAATACGGATTTTCTTTTCAATGGGTAATGTTAGGGACATTTTAGTTGAGTCAAAGTTAAAACCTAGAAATAGGCACTGTTTACTAGGGTGAATTTTACTTTTGACATCATTGATCATGAAACCTAATTTTAATAACAACGTTTTTGTCGTTTCCACGTTCTTAAGACAGCTTTCATACGAATTGCCAATACATAAAAAGTCATCGATATAGTTTACTGATAAGTGACCCAACGAACGTAAATAGTGCAATACAGGTTTTAATAATTTAGTAAAAACATAGGGTGCAGTACAGAGTCCAAATGGCAACACATTGAATTCGAACAATTGATTATTATACTTTTCCGAATTCCAGGTAAATCGAAGATAAATCCTATCTGATTTTGCAATTGAAACCATGAAATAAGCGTCCTTTAGGTCTATGCTTGCCATATAACAACTATGATCAATTAATTTTATAGCGGTACGGTAGTCTTCCATTTTAAAGTGGTCGACGTGAATGAATTTATTTAACTTTTTTAAATTAAGAATGAAACGATGTTTTCCATTAGATTTGGGTACTGTAAATATAGGTGAGATGAATTGATATTTACATGGGGTACATTGAGAAATAAAACCTTTATCTAATAGTTCAGATATGCAATTATCAATTATGTTAGTTTCTATAGATGTATAAGACCTTCTAGGTATATCGGTCTGGTGTGGCTCACAACAAAATGGTATTTGATAACCCGTAATCCAGGACAAAATAGTCTTGTCATTCGTAATATGATGCCATTCATTTAGGAAATGCTGTAATCTGCCAGCTGTGGGTACGACAATGTTATGTACCTGTAGTGGAGCGGTCAGCGGCGTCGGGCTGAGTAGTTGCCGGTCCGCGTCCGCGCGGCTGCTGGCGGCGCGCGGCGCTGCTCGTGCGGCGGCGGCTGGCGCCGAGTCTGCGGGGGGAACACTCGCGGCTCGGCGGCTGGTGCCCGCGGTGCCCCCCGTGCGTTTAAAGCACCGGTGTGGCGATACGTAGAAGTGTTCGGCTGGTTACGTTGTTGATTGGGTTTATTATTTGCGCTGAATCTCAGTTCAGAGGCAGATATTGATATTGCCTTAGTAGATTTCAGATACTCAGACAAGTTGGAGCCAAATAAGTAATCGTCTATTGTAGTGTTTTTTATTATATCTCTTTTTTGTTTACTTATGCTATTAATGACAGCGTATCTTCTAGAAAGAGATTCTCTGTAGTGCGTATCGCACATCAGTCGCCCTGCGTCACTCAGAGTTTTTATGATATCTTGTGGAATGTTTTCACTGTGTGATAAAGCTACATTCAATGCTTTGCCGATTGCTGAGATACAGCTGGCCATTTGGTTTTGTTTTTGCTCACTGTACGAGTCTCGTTTAGTATTTATTTCAGAGAGTGCCGATTTTAACTCTGGGTTTAATAAGGGTGCTTTCATGTATTTACAATTTTCAGCCGGTAGATATTGTTTAAGAAGGTCGACTTTTTCCTCCTTAGCCAGACCGTTGATTAAAATGTGCCTCCAACGTGTGGCCAGGTCTTTGTGCAAATTATCTCCAAATGGCTTATTAATTGTAGGGTCTGAGCCTAATAACTGCAAAATATCTGGATCCAATTCGGGGTTTTCATCCGCTGTTCCTTCGCCTTCTAACGCCTCAGTAGTTGGGATCTCGTCTGGAACGGAGTAGAATACCTACAGTCTCATATATCGGAGGTAGGTCCTTTATCCATACACTACACGTGAGGATTTGATATTTATTTACTTATGGAGGTCATAGTATCCACACACGATAAACGTCGGGATAACACAATGAATATAATCATTTTATGACACTTATTTACACAGCACTCATCCACACACGATATACGTCGGGATATTTCAGTGAATAATTATTATAATCATTTTATGACACTTAGTTGCACGGTAATTACTCATCCACACACAATATACGTCGGGATAGTCATAATGAGAGATCTGTATTTGGTTTACGACCCTTACTGGGCACAATGTATTGATATATTTGACCATAATACAACGTTTATGACGAATAGTTAGACAAAGGAAATAGTGTGCAACTTTGGACCGCGTTTGGGCGGTAGATGAAAACAAAATATTTGTTTAATTGCTTACCTTGTGCTTCTAGATCGCTAGTTAAATCGTGCGGCGGTGAATGCGAAGGACATAATCCTTCCGAAGACGATGAAGAAATTCTCCTACGTTTTTTAACTAATTTTTTAACTTTTTTAAGTAACTTTTCGACACTATCATTATCTGATCGCTTTCTTTTTCCCATATTGGAACAAGATGAGAGTAGAATTATTTTTTCAAATTTTTACGTGTGAGTCGGACAACACAAAATCACTATTCTATTCTATTTTTTGTTGATGGCAAGTAGAGCCGATGTCGACTATTCTGCCAATGTCGAAAGTAAATTGGATAAGCAAGTGTGTGTTTAGTTTCAAAAAATAAATAAAAAAAATCGACAGCAACTATAGACGTAATAAAAAATCTTCGGTTGATATAGTTGAACTTGATGGGTTAGTACTGGACTGAAACAAACAAAAAATAAAAATACATAAATATAATGATGGTTAGAACATTAAAAATACACATACCACAACTACACAGATGGACAGATTTGGATTTACGACTCATAATTTAATATTATTGTGACGGATGAATTTCATCAGCGCCACAAGTAGATCAGGTGAAGAATATGTTAAAAGAGAGGGGAAATTAATTGGAAGAGGGATCTTAAATTTAGGGAGGCAGCTATATAAATCTAGGGGAGGGATGTTGTTTGAGCATTCAAAAAATATGTGATCAAGAGTACCCTCTTCTAAACCGCACTCGCACAGGGAGGAGTCACGGACACGAATTTTTTCCAAAAAAACCGGGGTGCAACAAAAACCTAAGCGGACTCTGCAAAGGACAGATAACACAGTTTTAGAGACTTTTTTATATTTAAAGAACCAAGGTTTTGGTTTTATGGTTGGCTGTACTGCATAGTAGAACTTACCCTTCTTCTTACCAGTGTTATTCCACCGTTCCTGCCATGCACATTCAAGACTTGCTTTTGGCAGGTTCAGCAAGTCATAACCCTGATGAGAGTTGTGGGAGAGATCAGCAAAAGCTGATGAGCAAGCATTTTTTGCCAGGGTATCAGCGCATACATTACCCTTAATGCCGCAATGGCTAGGTATCCAAACTAGCTGAACTTCCTTTTGACTGTTAGCACATGAAAATAATGCTTTTTTAATTTTTAAAACTAGTGAGCTGTGCAATTTGCTTTTGAATGGGTTTTGGACTAAAGCTTGAAGGCAGCTAAGGGAGTCTGTGAAGATTACGGCTTTGTCAATGTTGGGATGTGACTCTATAAAAAGACAAGCTTCCAATAAAGCCACACATTCGCCTGTGAACACAGAGGATTCCTTAGGACATTTAAATTGAGGAATAATCCTGGAGCTCTGGTAATAAACCGCAGCTCCGGTGTTACTGGAGTTATTAAATTTGGCAGCATCAGTGAAAAACCTTTGGAAACCGTTCCATCGCTCGCCCACCACCGCATTGAAGGTCGAGTTCGCCGAAGGGGAATTTTTGGATATGCCAATATTATATAAGATTTTGGGGGTGAAGCATAAGACTTCATAATCAAAGTTAAAAAGGGGTAGTTTGGTATACTGGACGATCGGACATTCTAAATTTTGGAGCATGCGAAAATGTTTTAGGATTAGGGGGAATTCTTTATTTTTCCAATACTTTGAGCTTCTGCATAAGGCATTTAACTCGTTCAATTTTGTAATAAGGGGATGAGAGGATCTACAGATTAATCTGGACAAAAAACGGGAGGCCAGATACTGCCGTCTTAGTGCTAAGGGGGGTTCAGCGCATTCGACCTGCAATGCGTTAATTGGAGAGGACTTCATACATCCAGAAATGATCCGAAGGCACTTAGACTGAACCCTATCTAGTCCAGCCAAGGCACCTCTGTTACATGGTATCAAATGGAACGAGCCGTAGTCTAGAACACTACGAACTAAGGCATTATATATTAATTTCAAAGAGTAGGGGTGGGCACCCCACCAGACACCTGTAAGAACTTTTAAAATTGAAATGACCCGTTCACATTTTTGGATTAAATGATTTATGTGGTACTTACCTGTTAATTTCGAGTCAAGGAAAACGCCTAAAAATTTTACTTTATTTAAAACTGAAATATTTTTACCAGAAATGGTCACTGAGACGAGAGGGATTGATCTCTTCCGAGAGAAGATTACTGCCGAACTTTTGGGTGCGGATAGTGACAAACCATGGTTTAAAAGCCAATGATTCAAAGAGTCCAGGGAGAGGCACAGGGATGACGCAGCGTTAATGATGGAGGAATCTGACACATACAGGGCTAAGTCATCAGCATACTGTAAGATATGGCAGTTACTATTAAGGCAGGAGCCTATATCGGCTGTATAGATGTTATAGAGGATAGGACTGAGGACGAACCCCTGCGGGAGTCCCCTCCAAGTCTGCCTTTTCTCAAAGTCCTCACCCTGGACCCTCAGAACCAAAGAGCGAGACAAAAGTAGTCCACATATGCATTCGATCATCTTACCAGGAATACTCAGCTGATGCAATTTTTGCCTGAGAACTGGAAGAAGAACATTGTCGTATGCAGAGGAGATGTCTAGGAAGGCTGCAACGACAGACTCGTTTTTGGAAAATGCTAGGCGAATGTCTGTCACTAAAACGCCAACACTGTCCATAGTGCTGAGCCCTTTCCTAAAACCAAATTGGTAGTTCGGAAGTAAATCTCTAGATTCGACTATCCACTCAAGTCGATTTTTGATGAGGTGTTCCAGTAATTTGGCTAAGACTGAGGACAAAGCAATAGGTCTGAGGCCATTCGGATCATCTACATGTTTGCCTGGTTTCAACAGTGGAATGATGATTTGTAGTTTCCACTGATCTGGGACCCAACCACAATCATAACAAAAGTTAATTATGTCTAAGAAATATAATTTCGCTTTGTCCCCAGAATGACTAATAAAAGAGTATGGCACACCATCACATCCAGGTGCTGAGTCCCGGACATAACTGAGTACCATATTCAATTCCTTCAAAGTAAAAGGCACATCAAAGGGGTCATCAGAGACAATATGTTGGGGAACATTAAGACACTCAGATGAAAATGGGACATAAGGTGGAGCAATTTTATCGAAAAAAAGTTCAGCTGTTTCTCTAGGGATTGGTGATGAGATAGATGGAGAACAACCACGTCTAAATCTGTTGATGTTCTTCCAAACAGTTGAAATTGGGGTGGAGGGAGATAAGGCAGTACAGAACTTTACCCAACCCGCACGTTTTTTCCTACGGAGGAGTTGTTTGGATCTGGCATTCGCCTGTAAATAGGACAACAAATTTTCTGTATTCATCTCCCGATTGTAATGTGTTTCGGCTTCGTTCCTCGACCTGACCGCTGAAGTACACTCTTGGTCCCACCATGGAGGTGACGGGATTTTATTGCGGGCACTATTTTTCAGTGGGAAACAGGAGTCTGCACTAGAGGTTACGGCCTCAACAAAACCTTCATAACAACTCTTGGCATGGCTGTGACCAGAAGGGTCAGGTAAACTTGAATTTAGATTTGGAAGGTTATCAATTTTCTCCTCCAGTAGTGACGCAAATTTTGACCAGTCTGGTTTAGACAAATTATACTTCAAAAGTGGAGGGGAAGTTTTTTCTAAATATGTCTTGTTAATTAGAGAAATGACAATAGGGTAGTGGTCACTACCATGCGACAAGGTTGTACATTCCCAATGGGTCGAAGTTGCTAGCTCAACGGAGCAAAACGTTAGGTCAACACAACTCCTCCGTTGTCCAGGAGGAGACCTGCGCGTTGGGCAGCCATTATTTAGGATGCAGAGATCTAAATCATCCAAGATGTCAACCAGAGCCATGCCAAATGCATCGCAACGCTCAGACCCCCATCTGTAATGGTGACAGTTAAAGTCGCCCATAACCAGTATGGGACCCTGGGCACTGGCAAAAACATTTCGCAAGGTAGGTAAGAAGCTATTATTAGGATGTGCAATGTATATTGAAAAAACTGTAATACCTTCCACCTTTCCAGCTGTAACACTCATGTCCCCTGTAAATGAAGGCAAAGGTAAGGGCGAAAGTGGGACCCTATTGTTAACAAAAAGGGCCGACCCTCCATAGCCGTCTGATCTGTCACATCGGAGAATATTAAAGTGTGGCATACGGAAACTGAGACTTGGTGTAAGCCAGGTCTCAGCTATGGAACAGGCCAAAGGCTTGTATTTGTTGAGGAGGAATATGAGGTCGTGCTTTTTATGCCACACGCTCCTCACATTCCACTGAAGGAATACTTGGCGAGACGCCATTTCTAATATTTAAAAGGATTTGTATAAGTTGATCGGCAACGTTGGACGGTGATTGAGAACTAGAAGAAGTAGAGATAATAGTAGGTAATAGTTTTACAAGGAGTTCAATAACAGAGATTGTATTGTTAGAAGAAACATTATTAAGATTGAGAGAGCAGCCATTAGGCTGTAAAGTTTGAGGAGAACCAACTATTTGATGGTGAGCAGTCTTGTCATATGATGGGGAAAGTGGGGCATGGGTCTTGGGTTTTGTTGTTACAGTTTTGCGGTATGACTGTGTTTTTGTGGCATTTGCATAATTGCGGGAAGGAATTGGTATGATTTTGCTGGCCTCAACATAAGAAATAGATTTTTCAGCCATGACCGTCTTGATGGCCTTCTGTCTACCATGCTCGGGGCATGACCTGCTATTTGCAAAGTGATTACCCGAGCAAAGCACACAAAAAGCCTCGCCCTCAGCAATGTTGCAACCATCACCGGGGTGATCGTGGCCACATTTACTGCAGCGTGGTTTAGACCTGCACAGGTTTGCAACATGACCAAACCTGCAACATTTGCGACATTGGATAGTGGGATAGATATACTGCTCAACTGGGAGGGATGTGTAGCAGCAATAAACTCGTTTCGGTAAGACTTGGCCATCAAAAGTGATGACACAAGTCTCCGTGGGTTTCCACTCAAACGCACCGTCATTATGTATTTTCCTATTAATGCGGCGGACTTTCAGGATTTGCCCACAACCTGAGGGCACAGACAAGTAAGTTATAGCTTCCTCTTCTGTTAAATCAGATGGAACACCGGATACAACGCCCATCCTTGTGATGTTAAATGTTGGGATTGAAGCAGTATAACTAAATTTTGACAGTAAGCTGTTCACCAAAAAAGAGTTAGCATCCTGAGGGGATGTAAATTCCACCGACACACGGTTTCGACCAACTCTATTTACACCATCACGAACTACGTTTGCAACATTGTTAAGCATTAAAAATTTGCCAAAGTTTACAGGATGTAACGTAGTGCCTGCGTTAGGTTGGGACTCTATGCGAGAGACATGAACTATGTAAGGGCCCTTGTCCATAACTGAATATCGAACGCGACCAATTTGGCTTTTGGGTTGTTTGGATGGTGGGGTTGGCGTTGGAGCTTTATCGTTACCGGGACGTTTACGAGAGGTTTGTTGTGACTGAGACACTTCCATCTCTGTGATGCTGCAAACAACATCTGCAAATTGTGAAAGAGGATTGGGAGAATCTGGAATGTCAGGGGGGACAGGGTCGGGAGGTTTTTTCTTCTCCATCTTGGTTTTAACCACTAATTAAAAGAACAATCACAATACAAACCTGTTTATAAACACACAGGGACAACACAGATACACAAAACAAGTCACCAAAGTTACAACAATCACACAAAAACAACTAAAACTCTCAAAACACACGTGCTAACCAAGACACCCGTGGCGAGCAACAAAATCACGTAATGAGTCAAGAGTTTCATGGTGACAGCAATGGCGGATTGCACACTGGTGGGAGAAATTAGACAATACACTACCTTCTTATTTTTTTTTTTTACTAATAATAATTTATTTAAAAATAAATTGTTTAAGCATTTTTAATAAGCTTTAAAAGTGTGATTAGGACAGCATCATCTCGCGTGCTGCTGCATGTAAACTGTAATCATCTTCGGGAGAGATACGAAGTATAATAGTGATTTTAAATGAGTGTTTATGTGGGTACATAAACAATAATGTCGGACAAACAGTTGCTAAGACAAAGTTCTCTGAAGAAACCCGGGAAAGCGGATGTGCGGAAGAAAAGAAATCATGTGCTCATTCGGATACCAGACTCACATCGTGACAGGTAACGTATAATCAGATAGATATTAAGGCGTATATAGCCGCCAAGTGGCGCCCTCATTGAATAAAAAATCGTAGCAAAGCGTGGAAAATAAAGATTATAAAATCCTATGTTGTTTGTTGTCGTGGTATGGGCATGTGATGCGGAGGAATGAAGAAAATGTCGTGAGGAAAGTCTTGTGTATGGATGTGGATGGCTATAAGAGTAGGGGAAGGCCAAAGAAACGATGGTTGGACTGTGTGAAAGAGGATATGGTTAAAAAAGGGGTGACTACAGAGATGACGACTAATAGAGGAGTATGGAAGAAAAAGACATGTTGCGCCGACCCCAAATAAATTGGGATAAGGGCAGGAGAATGATGATGTTGTTTGTTGCAAAGAGCTTAAGGTATTTTTACGTTGTTGAAACAGGACTCAAAGTGTTTCGTATCCAAAGTAGTAAGCAAAAGCACCAAAACGGCCGTTTATACGCCCGTTTTTGGTACTGTTTTTTTTTCTTTTCTATGCTAAGATACGAATTTTTATTCAATGAGGGCGCCACTTACGGGGAGGCAGGCCCTTAAGATAACGTGAACATACGTCCCGCTTTGGGCGGGACAGACCCGCTTTCAGGCTGACTGTCGCGCTGTCCCAAGCGAGGGCAAAAATTTCCCGCCTTGCCAGCAGACCGACCGATAAATTATTTTACTTATTGTTATAAAATATGGACAAGTAACAAAACAATAACGTGACAATAAGTGTCGCAGTATTGAAAGCCATTACAAAGACTGCCTGTCTGCCTGCTTAGCCTTGTCCCAACTATCTTGGGGTCGGTTGCCAGAGCTGAATACCATTATTTTCCCAAGATTAACACCAACAAATCATGCAAGTAGCTGCATTCCTACTTGAGATCTAGACCAAACCAAGACACCAAGACAAATACAAAACAACTGCTTATTGAGTGTTATTTATTTTCTAATAAACGTTAGTAAAATAACAAAAAGTTCTTATTTTTTACATAATTTCGCTGGTGTCCCGTTTTGATGAAAAAGACAAATGTCCACGTTATATTAAGATGAAAAATACACATCATACAGGTTGTAACGGAAACGTGTGGTCATATTTTAAAAACTGCATCTGCCCATGGAAATAAACAACTTTTCTATGGAAGTCAGGACTACCTACATAGGCAATTTGCAAAAAAAAAGTTGGAGTTTCCACACAAAGTTATCATCAGCTGATCAAAATTAGCATGGGAGGTACCTACCATTTCTTTTTGAGAATTGATAATGACTTCCTTGAATGTGATGGGCAGAAGAAACAATCTTCAAAATATGCACCACTAAAACCTGTAGATTACTGTTACACTATGCACATAGTAAGTCTTTATAAGACTAATGATCTATCGCACCTGCATTTTTAAAGCGACAGTGAAATTAAATAAACGAAAAGAACAGCAGGGTCGACTCATTAACTACTTCAATCACTAGTTGTCAATATACCTACCTAACTATGCCGCTGCGTTTGGTAGAAATTGTTATCAATCGGAATTAAAAATAAGGTGCATGAGGCAATTACTCAAATGGGTACACCTATTTGCATAATTGCCTCATCCGCCTTATTTTATTAACCGACTTTCGAAAAAGGAGGAGGTTCTATGTTCGACTGTATGTATGTTTTTTTTTTTTTTATGTATGTCCGCGCATTTCTCCGTCAGTTGTGGACCGATTTTCAAAATTCTTTTTTTTATCCGAAAGAATATACTCCCGAGGTGGTCCCATATAAATTTTATCGAAATTGCTTTAGCGCTTTTTGAGAAACTGAACAAAAACGTAAAATACGCATATCTTGATGACGTTTTTGTGTTCTCCAAATATTTAAATTCCACGGTCCATGTTATTGGGGTTTTTAGTTCTGGGGTATAACAACTAAAAAGCGAAAAATAAAAACTTTTTTACAAAAAAAAACAACCGACTTCCAAAAAAAAAATACACTAAAAATTTTTCGGAAGTCGGTGTCAAATATCGAAGATATACAATACAAACACCGACTTCCAAAATTAAAGTTATTTTTAAATTTTTAGTGTATTTTTTTTTGGATGTCGGTTGTTTTTTTTTTTTGTAAAAAAGTTTTTTTTTTCACAATCTTCGTAAATTTAGTTTTCAGTTCATCATTCCATTTCTGTCTAAAAAAAAAACTGTACCGTTTGTCGATTCTCATGCTCAATGAAAACGTTATAATTATCACAGTTTGCGCCTGAAAGTACAGTTTGCGTAAATTATTGCTTACAAGTCACATTGACTTAGGTAATACAGGAAAAGCCCTAGGCGGTTCAAAATAATTAATTCCTTTACAAGTTATGATTTATTTACCTAATGTTACACCGCCATCTGTCTTTGATTTAGAAAAGCGTAACGAAGACTGAAAACGCTGAAAACAGCTGTTCTTTTTATCGATTTTCACGATACCCGCAAGCAAGTTCACTGCGTAACCACCTGCCACTTCCGAGAAAACGTCACTGGCACCGTCAAAGGTTTAATAATAGCCGTGTTACGCGATAATAAGGAAAATAAAACACTGTCGTGATTCCTCAATTTCATCACAAAGTTCCTGCTTATTCAGTCATCGTGAACAGTCATGGAAAAGTGTCTAGGTTATGTTGTGATGTGTTGAGAAGTACCTAACCTGTCATATCTCAAACACCATGAAGCATCACTTACGAAGCGGTCTGCACAGAAGGAACTTTATAAGCAACCATGCTGACGATAGCCCCATAGATACGATACGCTTGGTGTCCCCTATCAATAGGTTTGCCATATTCCAAGGCAATTTTAGTCACGATGATGACGATTACCCGGAGAAGTGAGTGCAAAGTGTAGCTTAGATACTTCCTTAGCAATGGAAATAATGAAATAGACAAACTATTATTTTAATTAAAGAACAGTATTTACAAATAATTCTTGGAATGTCATGTTAAAAGTAGTTACTGCTATTCGATAACAGATGGCGGTACTAACCTCATCATTTTGTTTCAGGCCGTACAAGCTCAAGACTAAAATCGTCATCTCAGCACTAGCTGTGCTGGTGTTCATATCGGCCCTGAGTGGGTACCTCATCGGTAGTGCCGACTATGCTTCACGTAGGACGGCGGAACCTCCCGATCCCATTGAGCCACTTAAACCCTCGGCATCTCGTCTTCATGTGTTCCAAAAGGCAGCTGTGTGCACGGATGCTCCTCAATGTTCACAAATTGGCAGGTATGTACCAGTTATTATTTTTAATTAACATCGTTGGCAAATGATCCCTAATACTGCTTTTTAGCAGTATTAGGGATCATTCGCCATAGGAAATTTTCCGATCTATATGAAAAGAAAAATTGTAAGTACAGAAATCTCCCTAATTACAACTATATTAACATGAGTAAATAAACACTTAAAATATCTAAGGAGTGTTTTTGCATTCGTACAAGGATTACCCTGTATCAAGAATGTCGAAAAATAGGGCGAAGATAACGGTGGATTCAATGTCGACGATGCCCTTCATTTATCGCCTTTACATCAAAGCCAATTAATGTTATTGAACTGTATCAGGTAGACATCACTCAAGAAAGCCAGAACTTCATAATTTCATACAGGACATCCATCGGTTCAAAGGCCCTGATAACCAAGCTCTCATGTAAAACCAAAAAGATTGCACAGAATATTCAGTATCCCACTTTTCAAAAGTTATTTTTATCTTATCTTTTTCTTTCTTCTAATCTTTTCTTTATTCTTCTGGGAAAATACACATTTGTTCTTAGAATGCCCGTTAACTCTCCACTGGTGGTATCGGTTTGAAGTCCTTGGTCATTAACATTAAGGAAACTTTGAATTCCTCCTGCAAAGACTCATAAAGTCAAACGTCAGTACGGAGTGTTAAGTTCCCTTCTCAAGTGATAAGATATAGCCCAGGCAGGAATATTGGGATGTGCAATTGTGCATCTTCACCAAAACGTCTTGATTAAAATTATTGCTCTGCCCATTCATACAGAGATAGAAATAACTTTGACAACTTATGCAGGAAAGATTGAGAACCAAAGAAGAAGGATGCAAGAGCGAGCTTGATACAGCACCTCGATACGATACTTTTTTGTATTTAAATTTTATATTTGGTATATATTGAAAGGAAGGGGGTGCAAATGCCTCTTCCGGCGCTTATGGATAGATTGATTTTCTCTTTAAAAATGATAATAATTTTTGTGTCAATTACTATGGCAGGACACAGAAAGTATGATGAATAATGCTATAACACCTTCTTATCTAACATTTGATTTGATTACACACAAGCACTGTAGTGTAGAATACAGTTCTTCTTCCTCATGCTAGCCAGAGCCACACCACACCACATACTTCCACGTCACAACATTAAAAAATATGTAGGTAATAAAGTTTGATTGCGGCAAAGAACTATCCTATCATGCTCTCCCAACTTTACATCTTAAAATATATGTTTTCGATTCAACACATCCTTTTTACTAATGATAAAGACTAGAGTTACTTGCATTGTAGCAATTCTGGAAAACTCGTAAAACTTGCCATTCAAGTTTTCTAAAACATTTAAGCAACCGCTACTCGACACTAGATGGCGCTGCACATACGAATAAAATTCATTCGTTTGTAGTTATGTACATTCTTAACATATTACATTAACATATTCTTACATTACATCGCGTAATGACCGACTGCCTATTTATTTCTATAAGTTTTCTAATTTCTATGTGAGCACAATAATAATATTATTATCACCGTGTATGTGGTATTCGAGGTAACATTGTAATATTGAGCATTCAGTGCTGGCTAGGTAGTAATTTAACTACCAAAGTAGTAGGTTTCGCGAGAGGTGGAGAAACCAAAACTAAATTTTTCAACGTTTGCTAAAGTAAATAACATGATGAATAAGGACTAGGTAGGTAATTTGCAACAGAATTTGCACTTATGTAGCTAGTTAATAAATTCACTATTCACGCAGGAGATAATTTCTCAGATAGCTTTCACCAGTCGAAGGTTCGCGCTAAACAATATTTCCAGTACTTACATCTAATGCCGAACATTTGACCTAGTCAAAATTAACTATTTTCATTATCCACGCCATGCCTCAATAGGTAGTGTAGAACATTATACTTCAACTCAACAAACATTTTAAAAAAATCGCCTAATTCTACCATAACCAGCGTATTGGTAGAAAATTAAATTCTCAACACTGGCACACTTTCGGAGCCGGCTTACTCACACAAGCACAAGTCTATAAATAAACAAAACATCCTTCATAACATAACCCGTCGCCGATGAACCGACCAATCACGGCTCGAGAATTTTATCGACGCGCATGCGCGTGACGTGTTGCTGGCAGCCTATAAAAGCACCGCGCAGCCATTATATTGAACATTCAGTGAAAACAAAATCTTAAGTAACGTTGTCAGTTGCAATAGCGACTAAATTTCCCGTGATTTCAATAATATTTACAAATCTCCAAACGTAAATATGTCCGAAGCCTTCTTTGACGAATACGACTACTACAACTTCGACCACGACAAGCACATCTTCTCTGGACACAGCGGCAAGCAGCGCACCAAGAAGGAGGTCAATGAGCACACCAACCACTTCGACCCGTCCGGCCATTCCAGAAAGATCGTCACTAAGCTCGTGAACACAGAGAACAACAAGAAGACCAACACCAACAAGCATTAAATGGATCGTTGGACTTGAGAACTATGGCTTGTAAAAGGACTATCGATATGCCGAGCGAAAGGAGGACATTATGGCGTATCCCGGAGGAGAGCTCCGGCCGCCACACGTCTCAGAGATCAACGGAGCACCCGCGGCGGTTCCTGCTGACGCAGGGCTTCTACCTGGCGCACCACTGCAGCAGGCTGCGGGGCCGCGCGAGGGCGCAGCGCCCCAGGTGAGCGCCCGCTGCCCCCGCCCCACAACGCACCTGGACACTACACCGCTCCAGCACTGATCTCAACTCTTATTATTATTTGAGCTTGTTGTAAAGCTCACAACCGCTGTGTTATTATTCCTAGTTAGATTGTTATGTTCTGTATCTTTCCCGAGGTAGGTACTTGAAGGACTAATAATTTAAGGCTAATAAAAATTATAGTATTCTAAGACTTATTTTGTGGTTTCATTGTCTTTGTTTTTGGGGCGGAAAATCGTAGTGTTGGAGATCATCCGCTGGCTGCGCGGCGGCTGATCGCCCACGCTATCGATCGGGCGAGTCGTGTTTATACACAAAAGCAACCTTGAGCTCGCCGGCTCAGCAGACCGCGAGGTGGCTGGCCTTGCCCGAGTATAATCTACACTACACACACACCTACACAGTACATTTTGCGTCGTAGAAAAATCGAACGAGCGAATCTAATGGGCTCACCGCTTACATAATCTTATATCAAGTATCAACGCATTTAGTCACGTTTGTTTGGTCATTAAGGCTGATTTTATAGTCACGCGTTTCAGCAGCGCCGTCGGAGCGCGCGCGCTCGGATATGTATTGGGGTAGTAGTAGCGTTTCAAATTCGCGCGCTTGAGCAGCGCCGTTCGGTGAACGCGTCCTATTCGCGCGGCGCTGTCGAAGCGCGCGCCGCTCATGCGCTTCTACGGCCATTGTGCGTTTTAGTGTGACGCCGTTGAGACGCGCCGTTAGGTACTGTTGTGTACAAAATGAATCACATCGATACAGGACGAGTAATTGAGGAAGTGCGATTTAGAAGATGTTTATGGGACCCGGCCGATGAATTTTATAAGAATAAGGACGCAAAAAATAAAGCCTGGGAAGAAATTAACAAACCAAACAAATATTATAATTTATTACAAAACCTACTCTTTTATTTCACTTACCTTAGAGTAATCGCCAATTTTTCCACTGGAGCTATGGGGATGCGACGTAAGCTGGATCTTCGTAAAGAAAACTCTAACTTGCACAGTAATTCGTCGAAACTGCTGGTTGATAGGCGAAAATATTTATAAAATTTATAACAATTTTCTCGTAAATCAGAGAAAGTTGTTACGTGTTCGCCTCTCAGTAACCTTACAGCGTTATAAGGATCAACAGTTACTGTTCTTCGACGTTGTTGTTGCCTTTTTTTCCATAAAAAGTAAATAGCCAGTACTCTAACCGCATTGCCGTTCATTTAGTATGTTTGTACACGACTGTCTCACAGCAGCGAAACGCGCCTTACTAATGTCGTTTTATAGTGCATCGCTGTTCAAACGCGCGCTGTTCAACAGCGCGCTGCCCAACGGCGCGTCTAGCGGCGCGACTATAAAACCAGCCTAAATTAACGTTACTTTGCCTGTAAAGCACTAATGAATTCATGCATGATCGAGAGGCTGGGCACGTAGGCACATACTCGCACACATCCGTAGCTACATCCGATAGGCAGGTACACAACACAACCACATGCGTTACTGTACTTACCCACAATTTGCTTACAAAACAAAGAAAATAGGATTTTCGTGCAATAAACCAACCGTTTAGGTTTCAAATTGATGCATCTATCACCATATCTTTACTTACGTAGGACTACAGCAGTAGACATTCATAATAAGATAATAAAAATATCTACAACATTATTTAAAGTCGGTCGTTTGTTTACACTTTTACGTGACGTATTTAACGGTCAAACAAGTCGAACCGGGTAAACAGAGTCTTTAATAACAACTTTATTTTTAAAGCCATTATCATCTTTGTGTTGTAGCCTTACGTTACCTATACACAGACAGACTTATAATATTGACTGTATACCTAGTCAACAGCAGATGTCTTAGAATATGCCATGTATCTATTTAAATAATTGTAGACTATAACATCTGCATAACACAAGAAAAGTATTCAATGTTATTGTTTGCATCCTAAGCGTCAATTTGATCTAAACACAAAATTTTTAAACAACCGTTGACAGTCTGTTTGTTTAATATCAACTCTCAATTTGCTGTGAAACGCATTACATAAATTTAACGAGAATAAGAGAGAGAGAGCGAGATATTTAGAAGAATATCTCTTTGAATGTGTCACATTGAAGGGCCATATTTGACACCAGTGTCTTGGCTATTTTTGATGCAGACTATACCTGGTCTATCAATATACACGTACTGAATGGTCATCATAAGCCAATTTATATTCTAGACACGTACAGCGCCTGTTTACTAAGCGCTGCTTGGACTAATTTAGACCATGTGACTGTGTGTGTGTCTTAAGACTTAGATGGTAAATTAATCAGCTATTAGTATGTGGTCAGATTTAGACGTATTGAATAAAATTGAATTCTAACTATGGATAACGTTGAGAATATGTAGTCGTTTAATGTCGGATCTTGCTTACACTTACTTAATCTTCCCTTGAATACGAATTGTATCACACAGCTATAGGTAGGTAAGGCTAGTTAAAAATGTTTTAGGCCCAAAAACTGTAAATCCTGCCTCAGAGACCTTAGAAAGGTCATCCTATGTTGGTAGATGTGTAATTTGGATTAGTCTTATTTTGTTCTACCACCACTGAATCAGTTTTTGTAGTTTTTTTCTTCGTTATTTGACACTGACTTCCAAAAAAAAGTTATAATTATTACATGATGTACTGTTTTTTTTTTGGAAGTCCTACATTATATTCAGCAGCTGCCGACATATAAAGGCTTTATTTGAAAGGGAATATATGTATACTAAGTGCTTGAGATTTCCAACTTTATTTTTATAATCCTCTCAGTCCCGAAGTATGAACTATTTTGCCTCAAACAAGATATTGTTGTGTGATAATCTTAGTCCTACGTTCTACTAATGCGTGTCGCGAAAGTCTGGATTTTTGGACGTTTATTTATTAGTGTAAATAAATAATTATTTACACTTCATGCAAGGCATTCTCTACCAGTCAACCAAGGGGGGTGGCTATCACGCCTCATCAGCTAAAAGTATTTAGGTTCCGGGAATGTTAGGACTGGGGACGTGAAGTTAGTTCAGTAGCGTGTACCTATATTATTTATTTATTTATTTAACAATTTATGTACTCGGAACAGACAGAAATGAGTAGTTGAGTTGTGTAACAAATCAAACACTGGATCGCAAGACTTGATATTCTTATAATGAGTTTTTTTTTTTTTTAATGAACAATAGGTATCTACACACCTAACTGACTTATGACAATCCAATTCTTTTCTTCTTCTAATTATTATTATAAAACCTAGTTTAAATCTGCATCATCTTTAAAAGTATATTTCACCGACCAGCCTGTGTGTTGACAATGTTGATATTGTCACTCGACCTTCTTTGACGTTACAGCAACGCGGGTAGGGTAGACCATAGCCTAGACATAAGGTACTTTTAATCTATTTTACTTATTACTTTTACTATTTAAATTGTATCCATTTTCGAACGCCACGTGGGTTAACCGTAGTTCGAGATATTTTCAACATTGTAAATAGTTTTCTACTAATAATAATAATAATAAGAAGCCGAAGCCAGCCGTACCGGCTTGGCAGTGCAGGATCGAGCGTCGTATTGGTGGGGCCAGAGCACTCATAGGCAAACTAATCTGCTTCAGGGAGGGCAACACTCGCCCAAGAGTGATGCGCTTTGTGAGACGGGCGTTTTCGGGTACTGATGTCAGCTCCCGAGACTATATGTCCCGTGTCACAGAGCGCATCGACTTCCTGAAGCAGAAAGTATATGCATGGGCAAACCGTATTCGCAGGTATAAGCGGCGAGTGGAACGATACACCCAGAATCGCACATTCCGAAGTAATGAAAGGTGGGTGTATAGGGATTGGGAGCGACCGGACCAAGGTGTGACTAATACGCACCTACCGGATGATGACGCCATATACTCGTTCTGGCGCAGCATCTGGTCGGTGCCTGTCTGTCATACCGAGGGCGATTGGATTCGGGATGTTGAGCGCTCGTGCGATCCAATACCAGAAATGGGGGCAATTATCATCAGCCCCCAAGATATAGCTCGTGCAGTCCGTCCGTTAGCTAACTGGAAATCTCCAGGTCCGGACGGGCTGCACAACTTCTGGATAAAATGGTTTACGAGGTCGCATGCCCGCTTGGCATCTCAGATCCAGTCTGCCTTAGAGTCAGGGTCGCTGCCCCAATTTCTAACTACAGGAATAACCTACCTGCTCCATAAATCAGGTAGTACTGCGGAACCTAAAAATTATAGACCGATCACGTGTTTACCGACGGTCTATAAGGTTCTTACATCCATTTTGAGAGCTAAGATTAACACACATATAGATAGTAACTGTATCATGTCGGCCTCTCAAAATGGATGTAGGAATGGGTCCCGCGGTACTAAGGAGCTTCTCCTCATAGATATGACCATTAGCCAACAGGTTCGACGTTTCCGAAAGGATCTGTCGACATGTTGGATAGACTATAAGAAGGCCTATGACTCAGTTCCTCATACATGGCTCATGAGGGTGCTAGAATTGTATAAAGTTGATGCAACGCTACGCACCTTCATGATGTCATGTATGGGGCAATGGAGGACGGTCCTTCGCTATCCAGGATGTCGACAAATCCAGAGGAATAGCGAACCGATAAGGATCGAGCGGGGTATATTCCAGGGTGACAGTTTGAGTCCGCTTTGGTTTTGCCTAGCTTTGAATCCTCTAAGCACACTGCTGGAGAATTCAGGGCTAGGCTATCGGTTGAAGAGAGGTGGTCAGGTTATATCTCACCTCCTTTACATGGATGACTTGAAACTTTTTGCCCCCAGCAACCTGCAACTGATGGAGCTACTGAAGGTAACTAAAACCTTTAGTAGGGCCATCAGGATGGAGTTTGGTGTAGACAAATGTGCGGTCATGCATGTAAAGCGAGGGGAGATTGTGGAATCCGTGGGTACTCAACTCTCGGATTCCATAAACCTGAGATCCCTCTCTCCAACCGAAACCTATAAGTATTTGGGTATGTCGGAAGCGTTAGGTATCAATGTTACTGACATGAAGCAATCGTTGAAGGAGCGCTTCTTTGGCCGCCTGAAGAAGGTATTTAATAGCCTTCTATCGGGCGGAAACAAGGTGCGCGCCTTCAACGGTTGGGTCATGCCGGTATTGATGTACTCTTTCGGCGTACTCAAATGGACTCAAACAGAACTTGACGCCCTGGATAGGCGTGTCCGTTTACTGCTGACTGCATTTCGAATGCATCACCCACGTTCGTCGGTGATGAGACTGTATATCCCGCGGAAGTGTGGAGGCCGAGGCTTTTTAAATGCTAAGACCCTCCACAACCGCGAGGTATGCAGTCTAAGGGAATATTTCCTAGCTGCTGACGTGGGTATGCATCGAGATGTAGTGGCAGTGGACAAGGGCCTTACTCCACTCTCCTTGGCTAACGAGAACTGGCGCAAACCTCTAGTGCTTGACACTAACGATCGTAGAGAAGTATGGCAGAGTAAGGAACTTCACGGACGCTTTTTCCGGGCACTACATGGGCCCGATGTAGACCAGTTAGCGTCCGTAGCCTGGCTGCGTGTCGGTGACCTCTTTGGGGAAACCGAAGGTTTTGTCTGTGCAATTATGGACGAAGTTATCATGACGAAAAATTACCGGAGATTTATTGTGAAGGACGGCACGGTTGACATATGTCGGGCATGTCATCGTCCGGGAGAATCAATCCGCCACATAATCTCTGGTTGTTCTCGTCTAGCTAACGGTGAGTACTTGCATAGGCACAACCTTGTAGCCAGGATTATCCATCAGCAACTTGCTCTGAAGTACTCTCTTGTGGAATCGGAAGTGCCGTACTACAGATATGCGCCCGACCCAGTTCTCGATAATGGTCATATCTCATTGTACTGGGATCGGTCCATCATCACTGACAGGACTATTTTAGCCAATAAGCCTGATATAGTGGTGGTGGACCGAATCGAGAGGCGTGCAATGATTGTTGACATTACCGTCCCACATGACGAGAACCTCGTGAAAGCCGAGAAAGATAAACAAATCAAGTATATTGACTTGGCTCGCGAGGTTGTCGACATGTGGGATGTGGACTCAGCGATCATTGTACCGATAGTCGTGTCAGCCAATGGCTTAATAGCCACGAGCCTCGATCAACACCTCAGGAGGCTCTCGTTAGGCGGCTGGATCAAGGGCTTGATTCAGAAAGCAGTACTTCTGGACACGGCTCGCATTGTCAGGCGGTTCCTCTCTCTGGAACCCTGACCGCCGGTAGCTTGGACCCTGTTCCCGATACCGGTGGGATACTATTTTTTATATTTTTAAATGTTTTTATTTTTTTTATTTTTTCATTGAAATATTTAAAAATATAATTTATATGTATTTACAAATGAATAAACGACATAATAATAAAATTGATTTACTCAAAACAAAGCATTGTTGTACACGTTATAAATACAGTTTTATAAAATAAGTACTATTTCTACAAACGTGTGGGTGAACACTGCTCTCCTAGCTAGGTTATGAAAACCTGTGTTAAGGAGAAGCAGTCCGGTCCCCTAAGGTATTAACGTTTAGGTTACATAGTGCTTCTGATGTTACTGTTACAATTTCAGAGTATTGAGTTTGACAAGAAGTGTGAACGTCAATAATTTTAAGGTAAAAAGACGGTGTGTGTGTGTGTGTGTGTGTTGGTGTGTGTGTGTGAGTAATACCAGGGGGCTTAGACAAAGTAACAATTTAAAAACGATAACGAAGTTAGAAAAGACTAAAATGTATGAGATTGACATAAACCGCGCTAAGTCACGTGGTCAGTCGACATCGTTATCGCAAGTTGGTAGACAATATTATAATTCGTAACGAAACCATAAAGAAACGAATTGCTATCGTGTTTATCCCATACAAATGCGTAGACAAGCAGCGCTTTCAGAGTTCGCCTTCGCCTCGATCGTGATCGCCAAAAAAGATAACGAAGGAACGCTAACGCTAGGAAATGTCTATCGATATCTCAGAGACGATGACGAATTTAGATATCGTTTCGCTACGAAGCGATGTTACTTTGTCTACAGGCCCAGGTCTCTCATTGCATTGGTCATATATTTTTCAACAAAATTAGAAGTCTAAATAAAGACAGCATGAAAAGATAAGACAAAGGACAATGCATCGGGAGAGAGAGATATTTACAAACCGTCTCCCAGCTTTGACAGAAAATAAACATTTCGAAATAGACATGCTTACAACAACCAGTATTTTGGACTGCTGGACGAAAATATATCGAATATTCTAGATTATACTGTCATTTCAGCCAGTGAATTCAAAGTATTCAGGTAGGTACATGCTGAATGTAACTTAAGATACTTTTAGAGACATTCGTGCCTTATATAGAAAAAAAACCATGTGATTAGTTTAGCAGATTCTAAATTCAAATACTGTTATTTGAATTTAGAATCTGCTAATCAGTATTTTGGTTAGCATGTTTACAGTAAATTATAAAAATAATTCATGTTTGGGAAGACAATGGAGCAACTTTATAGACGATGGATATAATTATACTGTGTGGAAGATGATTTGACTGATATGCCCAAGATGGCGACTAATGACAAGAGAAATATGGAAGTACAATAAGGAAAAGTTTCGCTAGCCTTAAATAAGTTAGGAAGCTCAAAAGAATGATGATGTACAAAGCGAAATTAGCAAGACAATAATTTTACTAAGCATTTTGCCATCGTATCTAAAGATTCCGAGGATACCGCACGATCTCCCGCGAGGCTGCGAGCCTCCTTGCCGGACTTTCACCATGGGATCTGGAGGCAAAAATCCTCGCGCACTTGTACGAGTGGCGCGAGGAGGCCAAACGCCGGGGCGAAACTCTGCTGCCGCGACAACTCGCGGCTCGGCGGACGGAGCTCCGGCAGGATCTCATGGTGACATGGAGAGAGCGACTGTCGCAACCCAGCGCTGGGCACGCTACCATTGAGGCGGTAGTGCCCCTCTTTGAGGCTTGGCTGGAGAGGCGCCATGGCAACCTCACCTTCCGCCTGACGCAGGTGCTCACCGGACACGGCTGTTTCGGGAGGTACCTGTGTCGTGTCAAGGCGGAGGTGACCCCTGAGTGTTTCCACTGCGAGGATCGCCCAGAGGACACGGTGGAGCATACGGTGGAGGTTTGCCCCGCTTGGGCAGAACACCGCCGTGTCCTCGTGGATGCGATAGGCGGCAGCGACCTCTCGCGCCGTGCCCTGGTTCAGGCCATGGTACGGAGCGAGAGGGAATGGGGGGCCGTCTCCTCCTGCGCAGCAGTAATGCTCGCGAAGAGGGAGGCGGCACACGTTAGGGAGACTCAACAGAGGCAGAGTCGCCCTAGCGCCCTCAGCAGCAGCCGTCGCAGGAGACGCCAGGGGCTGCGAGACGATCTCCGGCCACCGTAGACCCGGGCCTGCGGACGGCGAGTAGTGGGTAACTCGCCGTCCGATCAGCACCAGGCCTGAGAGTCGACGGCGCGTAGTGTTCCACGCGCGCCTCAAAGAGTTGTCAGCAAAGGACGGGGCCTGCCACGGCCAGTGCCTGCCCGGGGGTGGAGGATAAATTCGAAAGAGTTACCTCGCCCCCGGGCGCGTAGGGCAGGGAGGAACAGGGGTGGGTTTTAGTCAGTAAGAGTCTGACACGCCCTTCCGCTCCACCCTAGAGCGGAAGAAGTCATAAGACGATTTCCCACCCCCCAAAAAAAAAAAAAATCGTATCTAAAGATTCAGTGTTTTTGGGTGAAGCCTGGAATAAAAATAACAAATGAACATTAAATTACTCTCTTTTATTTTATTTGGAAAGCCCGACAAAACAAAATATGAATGAGTGTGTGAAATGTACCAGTTTATAGTGTTGGAACAAGTAAACAGTTAACTAAAGGGTCTTTGTTATCTGTTAACTGTAGCACGAAGTAATTCACAGTGTTATCGCTGGATGTTTTATCACTTCCTACAAAGTCGTAGGTATTATAGGTAATTTCGAACTAGCTGTGCCCCGCGGATTCACCCAGCTATTACTTTTTTTTTTTTTTTTTAAATCTTTATTTATTTAAGGGATTTTCGTACACTTTGTGACGATGCCAATCCCATCGTACAGTTACGAATACAAAACCACCAAAAAACTTAATATAATTTCTTAATAATTAATTTAACAAATGAAATTCTAATTTCTTATTATAAATGAATATAACACCTTAGCTGCCTCACAGTTAGGCTTTGCTAAAATACCGTTAAACACTCCTATATCCATTGTTGACAATTTTAAACAGTTCAGTAACATGTTTCTCTTAGTATTGTAACGGACACATTCCACCAACACATGCTGTACGTCTTCCTTTTTCCCACAAATCTCACAATTAGGGGAGTCAGATTTTCGCATAAGATAAGCAAAATTGTTTAGTGGAATATGTCCTGACCGTAAACGATGCGCAGCGACAATTTGGGAGCGACTCAGTTTTGATCCAGAGAACCAAGGTATATGAGGAGGTTCACACTGTATACTTTTATACCAGATTCCTTTTGACTTCGATCTCTCATTAAAATGTTCTTTCCAAGATAAATAATTATGTTTTCTAAATTTACTTAATATTTCCGAATAACTTGGTAATAGATTTGCTGGTGTGCCTAAAAGAATGGCCTCCTTGGCTAATCTGTCAGCCTCCTCATTACCAAAAAGTCCAACATGGGATGGCACCCACTGGATAACTAAATTCTTACCTATTTGGTTAAAAAAATGTATTTGTTTTAAAATTGTGTATGCTATAGCTAAACCCTTTGAACTGTTACGAACACACCCAGAAATATGCTGTAAAGCGCTTTTACTGTCAGTACATATGGCCACTTTATCCACATTTAGTTCTAAAACATATTTCAAAGCCTCTGATATGGCAAACAGTTCAGCTGTCATAATAGAAATATAAGGGTTCATTTTAAAAATTCTATGACACTTATTGGCTAAGTCACAATACGCAGCCCCGACTCCATCTGATGTTTTGGACCCATCTGTGTATATGAGGTGCCAGCCAGTGTATCTTTCACGTAATTCATTCAGGGAATAATATTTGAGGGAATAAGTGTTGTAATGTGATTTTGGAGCAGTGATGCTAATTAAATTACTTCTTATAATATCTCTGATATCTATATTAGATATCCACGTTTCCAAAGTAAACATTAAGACGGGATACGAAGAAGAAACCTCCTCAGCTCCTACCACGCTTTGAGAAGTTACTAGAAGAGGCTTCCTCTTCCCATTCCAGTATCTATTCCCAGTCATGCCATCCAGTTCTGAAATCAAACCTGTTGAGATATCACTAGTCCTGGTTTGTAATTTTAAAGAAAATTTAACAGAGAGATATTGTCTTCTTATTTGTAGAGGAGGGATACTCAATTCACTCTCCATGACATGTATCGGAGTCGTTTTAATAAAACCGCCAATTATTCTTAGGGCTAAGTTTTGTAATTTATCCAATTTATAAGTGTGACTAATTGCAGAGCTATCGTACAAAAAGCATCCGTAGTCGATTCTACTCCTAATAAGGGAAATATAAAGCCTACGCATGTATATAGGGTGAACACCCCATGAAGATCCTACCAAAACTTTGAGCAGCTGAATCTTTTTTTGTGAGGTCGCATAAATTTCATTAATATGTTTTCCCCATCTTAAGCATTTATCCAGCCACATCCCTAAATATTTTATGTGATCGACAGTTTCCAATACTATGTTGTTAACTTTAATACTAACGGACAGTCTTCTACGACCTCTGGTAAATATACATAATTTCGATTTACTATTTGATAATTCTAAACCTAAACTGTTGATGGATGAGACAAAATATTCCAGAGTTCGCTGCATATTCTCTACACTATCTTGTACTTTATTGTAGTTACAATAAAGCACGAAATCGTCAGCGTATTGACTGACACAAACATTATTTATATTTTGACAAATATTTGCCGTTATTATATTAAAGAGAAGGGGGGATAAAGGATCACCCTGAGCTATTCCCCTACCAGTCCATCGTACATACTGTTTGTTACTCTCATCAGCTTTTATAATAAGATGCCTTTCTTTTAGAAATTCCCAAATGTAAGAACAAATATATTTCCCAACTTTCAAATCATTCAAAACATGTACAACCCGGTCAATAAGAACGTTATTATATGCCCCTTCAACATCCAAAAAAGCAGCTAAAGTCGGAATATTTTTGGTAAATCCTATTTGTATTTTCGTAACTAAACGTGCTAGACTATCATGACACGAGTGTTCTCTTCTAAAGCCAGTTGTACTAGGCGATAGTACTTTATTATACTCTATAAACCATTCCAGTCGCTTCTGAATCATGGAGTGAAATATTTTACACAGACAGGATATCAATGCTATAGGTCGTAGCTTACTATCGGAACCACTGCTAGTTTTAGGGATCGGTACTATGTAAATATCTCGCCATTGTGAGGGGACCGATGATGTCTTAAAAATTAAGTTATATATATCGAGTAAATAATTTTTAGCAATAATTGGTAAATTGGAAATCATCGAATACGTAATATTATCGATACCGGGAGATGTATCTTTAGTTTTAAAGCAGGATTCAAATTCTTGTTTCGAAAAAACACAATTTAGAGGTGATTCACTAGTATTAAAAAACGGCGCTGGATTCATCACAAAATCTGGAGCCAATGAGTTCAGTAGTTCTTCTTTTTTTTCATCTGAAGAACAAACTCGTGTCTGTCTAAAACCCTTCATCCAGCGCATTTTCCTCCACATGGTTGTTGATGTTGTTGTCTCATCAATACTATCGCAGAAATTATGCCAGCACTTAGATTTAGCTTGTCTTATAAGCTTTTGACTTTCGGAAACTTTAATGTTTAAGATGTTTAAATTTTGGGGGGTAGGGTTTTTTCTAAAGTTTGTTAATGCTAAACGTCGTTCAGCTACCACTTTAGAAAGTTGTTGGTTCCAATATCTTTTTGGTTTAAATTTAGCCATTGGAGTATTACAGAGTTTTATGAATGGAATTGCTGTATCTGCAGCTTTATTAATTTGCGTAGTAAGAAAGTCATACATACTTTGAACGTTACTCGATGGTGGTGAATATTCTGAAAAAATGCTGGAAATAGTGTGACGGTAGCTAGTCCAATCTGCTTTTTCTAAATTTCGTTTTAAAGCGATATTGACCGAATCTTTATATTTAAAACTGATTTTTATAATTAGATGATCACTACCAAGGTTTTCACTACTAACACTCCAAGAACCATTAATCGCAATGTCTGTAGTGCAAAATGAAACGTCAGGGGAAGTTTTTTGTAAAAAACCATTCACGAGCTTCATCCTAGTAGGATCTCCATTATTTAGAGAGATGAAATTGTTTTCAATTGCAGCTTCAAACAATTGTTTCCCGCGAGAATCAGTTTTATAAGACCAGCAGGCGTAATGTCCATTAAAATCGCCTGCAATAATGGTGTTCGTTGGAAATTTTGAAAAAATATTTTCCCAATCTACTTGGGAGGTTCTCACTGAGGATGGGCAGTAAACCGATATTATATTGGTGATTAATTTACAGTTAAGAATTTTAATGTGAATTATTTCTATACCTGCATTAGTCACACTTATAGGAACAAAAAAGGTTTTTAGAGATTTGTGTGAGATAATCGCTACTCCTCCGTACGAATCAAATCTATCCTTTCTATAAACATTATACCCACTTATGTTAATGTGGTTCTCTTCATCCAACCATGTTTCGCTTAAAATAGCTATATGAATATTTTCCCTGTTTAATAAAAGTTCAAAATCAATTAACTTAGGCTTCAGACTCTGAGCGTTCCACTGACATACGTTGATATTACAAGTAATCTGATCATTATCCATTTATAAATAACATGCACAATCTACTTACAACATCCCAGTCCTTACAATATGAAACAACATAAAACATAATTTCTTCTAAAACTAGTGTTAATCCCTTTTTGACTTTTTGTTCCGTTGAGGAATCTGATAGCCATATGTCTTTAAACTTATTGTAAAACTTTCTCAATTTAGATATTTTCTCACTATTATCCAGTTTTTTGGGGCTTCCTTCTATTATTTCTTCCCGATTTTTGTCTTTTTGAATTTCCTGATGTCTTTGTTGAGTATTACTCTTTTTTTGTGTTTTCTTCCCATTTTGTTTTTTCTTTATTTTTTTATTTTGTTGACTTGTAGAACTTCGATTTTCGTTAATTTCTTCTTCACTTTGACTTGTATCCATGAAGGTATCTATCACATTAACTTGTGGTTCTAGGGGGGTAAGAATATTCCTGTAACTTGTAGTCTGTGAGGTATGAGAGGGTGGTATTCTGCTACCTTCATCATTGACATTAGTTTCTTTATTACTGTGTTTTCTAAGCTTCAAAAATAAATCCAGCGCCATCTTATAAGAACAATTGTTTTTACTCATTATTTCCCTTATTGTTTTCTCTTTAAGATATACTGGGCAACTTTTATTTAGCGCCATATGCGGGCCTTTGCAGTTAATACACGAGAACTCCACAGTTTCACAATTATCATGTGCTTTTCCACATTTGGGGCATTTAATCTTCTGGGTAGGACAAAATCGTCTCATGTGTCCATATTTCCAACAGCCTGAACATTGTGTAACAGGAAACAAATATGATTCAACTTTAAAACGACACCCATATCCAAAAATATGTGAGGGTAAAGTTGAACCTTTAAAAGCGACTCGTATAACTTCACTGTTAATCCACTGCCCATCATTATTTAATCTTTTGAGTCTTTTAACTGCACTAATTTCTGATTCGCATTGAAATAACTCTGAGAGTTCCTTCTCTTCTAATTCCAAGTCGATATTTCTGACAATACCATAAATAATGCTTAATTGATCTGTCCTCTGACATCTAAAATCTAATTCTTTAAACTTTTGACTGTTGAGAATTTTATTCGTATCTTCAATATTTTTAAGTTTTATAAAAATTTTATAAGGAGATTTGTATTTGATTTTAAGGATATCGTTTATATTTTGCGACTTAAATAATTTGGCCATACCAACCATTTTTGGAAGTACAGTCTTAGATGTAAGACATACCTCAAAGTATTCTGCTTGCTGAGAATTATTTTCAGAACTACCCACATTACGATGATTATTTTGTGAATCACTACGTAATATTCTTTTCGGTTTTCTATGAACAGTGGTAAATCCATCATCTTCTTCGACAATTTCTTCGCTGTCTTCTCTCATCCTTTTTTCTACATTTCTCTGTATTTTCTCTTCTACGTTTATCATATTTCTTTTAATACTTGTTTCTTCTCTGGCAATCTCCATCATCTCTTCATTCAAAACGTTCTCATCTGGTATACTTGAACTTGTACTCAAAGATCTTCCAAAACTATCCATTGTCTAAATTATTAAGTAACATGAGGGTGATTGTATAAATAAGTGACACGACAAACAAAGTAAGACGTCCGCACGCCTCAATCGTCAACGCGACAATGAGCTATTACTTAGTGTTCTAAAGGACAAAAGGACTAGGAACCCTTATAGTTTCGGTCTGTCAGTCTGAGGCATAGCTAAGAGACTGTTAGTACTAGAAAGCTGTAATTTTACAGGGCTTTTATTTAACAAACACGCCGGATAAAGAAACAATAAAATTTTGAAAAATATTTTTTTTATGTTAGCTCCCATGTAAAGTGGGGATGATTTTTTTTCTCGCTTATCCAATAGTGTGGGGTATCGTTGGATGGGTCTTTCAAAAATGTTTCGATTCAGTGATTCGTTTGCGAAATATTAAACTTTAAAGTGATATTTTTCGTTATAGTCGAGCGCTCCCTTACTAAAGCTAAACTTAAAGGCTTGAAAAATCTGAAAGAAATTCGTAATGGTAGTTTAAACTTATAACAAACTTTGAAGGAAAAATATCACGGCTAAGTTAGCCCTGTAGGTATTAGAGTATAATACTTAGTCGCCCAAATAATAATTTTTTTTTTTACAAAAAAAAAACAACCGACTTCCAACAAAGAAAATACAATAAAAATTACTTTGATTTCGGAAGTCGGTGTTTGTATTTTATTTCTTCGTTTTTTGACACCAACTTCCGAAATTAAAGTTATTTTTTCATTTTTAGTGTAGGTAAGTACCTATTTTCCTTTTTGGAAGTCGGTTGTTTTTTTCTAAAAAAGTTTTTTATTTTTCACTTTTTAGTTTTTATACCCCAGAACTAAAAACCCCAATAAAATGGAACGTGGAATTTAAACATACTCTTAATTGGAGAAAACCAAAACGTCAGCTACGTATACGTATTTTTCGTTTTGTTTCAGTTCATCAAAAAGCCCTGAAGCAATTTCGATATAATTTATATGGGTGGTCCCCTCGGGAGTATATTCTTTCGGATAAAAAAAGAATTTTGAAAATCGGTCCACAATTGACATAGAAATCGGCGGATATATATTAAAAAAAAAACATAAATACAGTCGAACATAGAACCTCCGCCTTTTACGAAGTCGGTTAAAAATGTGCCTACCTACTTGGAAAATTTCGAACAAAACACAAAATCCTTAGAAAAAGACATACTTGGTGAAGTTGTTACTTTACAATAATACAGCATGTAATAAAAACCCTGTCCGATCCTGAAGGGTATTACTTGGTATCGTACTGCGTACACATAATATACGTAATCATAATAAGAGATGTCAGAAACGGCCGTTTTTGGTACTTTAGCCTACTACTTTGGATACGAAACATTCTGAGACCTGTTTTAACAACGTAAAATTACTTTATCCTCTTTGTAACAAACGTGACGTTAATATTTATTTTCTATGCTATGCTACGATTTTTTATTCAATGAGGGCGCCACTTGGCCGGTAGTAAACCCTTAAGGAATTTTGTGGACAAGCTGTTAAGAATTGGACTACCAAAAGCAAAAAATAACCTGTTTATTTCGTACAATTGGATTTTCTCCAAAATTATGACATATTTTGACGAATGAAGTCTTCTAAATATTGATACGTGTTCTAAACTAAAGAACATTCTATTTTTATATTCTATTCTTATCTAATATTAGACTGTTTGGCAGCTAGAAACAAACACGGCACACGGAACAAAAATCTGCCTGCCATCATAAAGTCATTAAACATAATTATGTCGTAACAAATAGAATATCTTAGTGAGAATATCTTGATACAAAATATTATGTTAATGCATGTTAATGAATATAAATATTTATTTTTTCGACGCGGTGTGTTGAAAAACGTCGTTTGCTACACGTCGGCGTCAGCAAATATCATTGCAGATTCTTGGCTCCAAAGGTTCTTCGGCTCGGGCTTGTATTCCGCCTCGTCTGCAATGACAAGCTTTGGCCACTTACACCTAAATATACGATTTCAAATCCGACCGTGTAGTTCCAAAGATTAGCGCGTTCAAACAAACAAACTCTTCAGCATTACTATATTAGTTTAGAAGTACAGATAACGGAGTATATCCTGCAAATTTTCCATTTCATTCAATATTGCTATACTGATTTATATCAAGTTAGTGTTTTGCTGTCTCATAAAATGTAATTTAATGTGTTGTTTGAACACGTTTACAATATTTTACTGTTTCGCGACTACGCCTTACCTCATATATACGCCTCACATTACACCATCTCCCGAAAGGGTGAGCACATACGGGGTGTAAAAAACACATCACAGAGCCGTTAACTACGCATACTATACGTCTAACAAAGTAGTTTTGAAACGACTTTTATTTTTATGTATGAAAAAAAAAATACTATTTTTTATTGCGCGCAATGTAACGCTAACCCAGGCAAGAGGAGTTAAACCCTGCCCCTTCGCTCTAAGCCACGTAGGTGCTTGTCAGAGACGTTAGATATTCATTGCGTTTTTGTAACTGCAAGTGCGAAATTTCAAAATTTGGAAAAAAAAAATCGAAAATTCAGGTAATGTTTGTTAAGAAAAAAGTTTAGTAATAACACTTGGAATATATTTTCGTAAAAAAAGTTTAAAAAAAATTGCGACTTTGACTTTCAATATCTCCAGAATAAGTGGATTCCCAGGTATGGTCTAGTGGAAAAAAATGATCCAAATAATGGGTAGAATATGTGGCTTTCGGCTTCGGAAACTGTCTTTTTACACCCGTTATAAATTAGATAAAGATTTTGCTATATTTGAATTCAGAATTTTATAAGTCAAGAATACCATCGACCACATCATCGCTTACCGGTAAGATAGTGGTCAAACGCGAGCCTATCAATTGTAAAAAAACGATACCTAATCAATTTTCGGAGCAACAACCTACTATTACAAGACAAAGTTCAAATTCCATTGTAATCTATACTTGTTTTATGGCATTTTTAACACAAGTGGTTATTTAAAAATCAACCTATAACACACATTGCTGAAGTCTATAATTGAGGTGTTGGCGATGGATCGAAATTATAAATTACAAATTCGTGTTATGTTTGAGTTTCATCGAGGCTCTACATTCAACATCTAAACTTATCCAAAGTGTTGGTACTCTGTTAATGTTTTCTTCTGAAGGCTTGATGACGTTAAGGTTAACCCTTACTCTTTAAGGCCCTGTGGGATTCTCTGCATTTAAATGCCTGCCTGTAGGCAATTATGTTAGAGCAATGTCACGTTTTTTACTGCCAGTTGGCGAATTCAGATAATTGAGTTCAGGTTTCTCACGATGTATCCTTTAATTTGGTCCGGACTGGACCGCGACTTTAAACGGTCTATACTTTAAACAGTATATATTGTAGTTGATATGCGAGGAATCTAATTATAATCTATGCCCCGATTTCTCAAAGCTATATTATATTTTAAGGGTGGGAATTTTAAGTCAGTACCGTACATTGTTGATAGAAGGCCTACACAGGACATACAAAGTATTCATGTACGAGACTTTAATTTTTTTTTTTTAATTATAACATCTCTCAATAGATGCCCTATTTATATATATATATTTTTTTTTATATTTTATTTATAGTTTATCTCAAAAAATACCTTAGTAAAATAGTAGTTTGCTAATGTAGTGTTATTTAATTAACAAATGCTTTCTCTCTCCAAACTCACTTATTTTGCTGTGCCCGATATAATTATAAGTTTACCACCTAAGAATACCGACATGTGGAATGCAATAAAAGTATTGAGTACCGTATTGAATATAAAGTCACGGTGTTTTCGAGAAGTTGTTGTTATTTCGGTAATAAATCACAGCAGTTAACATGGGGTTGAAAAACTCCGAGTGCTCATCGAGTTTTTTGGGATATCAGCAAACAGCTAATCTTCACGTGACCAGAGGGCTGGGCTTTTCTTTGGTCAACGAATTAGCATAGCTATTCAACGTGGCAATGCTGCTAGCGTTGCTTGGGCGGTTTTCCCATGACAACGTGGAATGTTTTTTTTTAAGCCTGAGTTGCTTTCATAGGCTTTTGTGCATATTATTATTGTTTAAGTATATATAGGTAGGTATCTATTAAGTTATTTATTAGTTTAGTTGTGAAAAATACGGAATTCTATTCTTTTAATGAGGTTAGGCAGAATAACTGGTGTAGGAACCTATTTAAAAAAAATACAAAAATCTACAGATTACAGCAGCAAATTGCTTGGTCATATATCACTCACTAACAAGCATAAAGAAAGAGAAAACAGCTGATTGTGAGCTGAATAACATTAATGTTATGAATTGACGTATTATAAACAAAAGAAGCTACTACGCACATAATAACAAATAATGACATATTTTGAGAGAAAATATTGTTCTATCTATATACGTAGGCAGATAGAAGAATGTGCCCTCAATGACTCGTCAACTGTTCCATCGGCCATGTCTCTGTAGAATCTTAATACTCGTAGCTATGCTGCAAAGTTATCTTTTATTTGACAATAACTCTACTAATAAAACTGATAGGTCTAATTAAAGAATAACAGTGAGAATTTGAGAACTATTTTTATTAGACCATGTTTGTACCCTTATAAACAATTTATCTTTATTTCTTTCTTTCGTGCCCACGTTAAACTCAAACTTTTATATGGTATTACATAAAAATAGATGCATATTTGTTTATAACCGACTTCAAAAAAGAGGAGGTTCTCAATTCGTCTGTATGTTTTTTTTTTGTATGTTTGTTACGCGATATCTCCGCCATTTGAGAATAGATTTTTTTTTGGTAGGTCGTACTTCAGAGGTGGTCCATATGAATTTTATCGAAATTGATTCAGCACTTTTTGAAAAAATCAACATAAACAAAAAATATGTATACACAGATGACGTTTTGGTGGTCTCCAAATGTTCAAATTCCATGTTATTATGGTTATCTATTCGGGCATAACTTTAATTTTTAGTTTTACTTCTGGGATATAAGTAACAACTATCGGTGGTCGGTGTCAAATAACGAAGAAACAAAAAAATACAAACACCGACTTCCGAAATTTATTAATTGTAATAAAGTTTGGGTATTTAACTTTGTTTTCGTACTGTTCTTGTCCAAACTTTAAAAAACTTTGAAACTCTCATCAAAATTATCAATTTTGTAGTAAGTGCAATTATGAACTAAGGCATCGATATTATGTTCCATGGATATCTGCTACCTGTACTGATTTAAATTCTCCTTAGTATGGAAGGATTCAAAACGGTCTTTTGCGGAATACCTATGCAGATATCAGATATTTTTTAAACAGATCCTCTTTAGATCTATGCAAAATCTAAAGCTTTACCTTTATTATTATGTAACCATCAAGACAGACTTTATGCCATTTTAATTTTTGGTTCCCAAAGATTTTTGGAAAAAGACCAGCATTTTCGGCTACACAAAAAAAGCTTCTCGATTAAGAATACACGCCTCCCTAACCAACTAGATGATATTACAGATACCATCTCGGAGAGATCACATAAGTAACGGTCATCAAAATCATGGCTACGTAACATTTTTTGCTCTAAGACTGCTTCAACCAGTTAGGTCATTGATCGTGTCTTAGAGAGATAAAATGTTACATACACTGTACGTAAAACGTTCGAAGAATTATTACCCTATACCACGAGAGAGTAAAAAGTAGAAAATACAAAGTTCTAGGGCTATAAATGTTGTGCACGGTAGATGAGAGATCGCATACGAACAAAAGACAGAGATGAAACTATAATGCATCTAGACAATAGAAAGAGACAGACTGCTTCCGTGAATATCGTAAAAGGCAACAAAGATTTTGCATATGGAATTAACTACCTGTACGGTGTATATAATGAAATCATGCTTTATGTTGAGGTGAGTAACGAACATGAGGCAGCAATCGATACACGAAAAGGCAAAAACCAAGGACTAACTAACAAACGGACGTTACGGGGCAAAAATCTAGTTAGGTAGGTAGTATATGAACAGGTAACAAAGAAGATCAACCTGAGTCAGATATTACTGATAGAGGAAGCAGTTGCAAGCAATTGCCTATGACACCAGGAAAACCAGGACGTTTTCAAATGTCAAAATAAAGTTCTTAAAAAAAAATAAGTAGGTAGCAACCAACGCCCGTATTTACAAAATTATATCGATAGTTTAGTTTCAATACTGATAAGCGGATTCTAAATTCAAACTATCCATAGAAAATTTTGAATTACGAACCTGCTAATATGTGTATAGGAAGCGTGCAGGAACTGTAGATGGCGGCACATAAATGTCAATGTCAAGCCTTTATACAGTAAAAGTTGCGGATTTCACTCACGAGATGCCAGTCTACGTTATGCTTGCTGCATGTGTGTATGATGCGTGTGTATATATTATATGGCACGGAAATGTCAATGACAAGTTTTTAAAGGGTAAAAGTTTCGAATTTACTCCTCTAGATGGCACAGACTACGCCATGCACGTTCCCTATAATCACATTCTTAATTTTTTTATAAAGAAGTCGCCAAGCATTTAAAACCTTTTCCGTCACACAACCTATTTGGAAGATATGAAACCCAAGTCTCACTAAGAGAGATCTGTGGTTACTTCGTGAGCCTTAGTCACGCCACTAACCTCTAATTGTTAATAAGAACCAGTACTTTTTACTAGACATAATGAATAGGTGATTAGGCGTTAATGTTATCATTATAGCTAGGTGATTAATTTGAGCTGCAATTAAATAGAAAATGGAGCTTAGTAACAATACTGATGATGATCAGAGATTATTTGAAAGCTTTAAGAATAAAAGCGTTGATTTCGGTTCATGATATGAAAGGCTTCAGCTGTTAGTAAATATTTTTATTGTTTTATTTTTACGCAAAGAATATATTTTTCTAGAATGACAAACTTCCTAATATAGCCACATGGGGGATACCCTACAAAGGGCCGACGGTTTTGCCCGGATGAGACTCGCTTAAACCAGAAAGGAACAGACAAACGGGAGGAAGGGTCTGTGTTGTGTGTTTGTGATGATTGTGTGTGTTTGTGTTGGTGTTTAAGTCAAGAGTGAATAGATTACTTCTAGGCAAGCGTGCTCCATCACCGACCACATCATCGCTTAGCATCAGAGCCTTTAGACAAAATACATTTCTGTTAACATTTCTGTTACGCTTCGTACAAAATTTATGGCAACGACATTACTGGGCGTCAGTCACGTGACAGTTCTCTCCGCAGGTAATGTCCTTGCCATACATTTTGCACGAAGCGTTAGCGTTAACGTTAACAGAAATGTATTTTAGGTAAGGGGGCAGGTGAGATAGAGATCAAGCGCGAGCCTATAATTATCCATGATAAAAAAGTGTGTGGACTAAGGCTCTCAATGATGACTAGCGATGATAGCAGGTAATAGAAAATCGGTTGACTACTAAAAAGGTAAATAGGTTTGGTGCAAGTCTGAATTTTTCATGCCGTTTTATATGTAAGCATTGCAACCTCCTCCATATAATATGTATCACTGGAATCTAACGATAAAGGTTGTGACCAAATCTTTCCATTATTATAAACAGATTAATCATCTTGTAAAAGTTCAACAATGACACATTTCATTATATTATTGCAAAACTTTGTGTTATTGATAAGAAAAATCTCATTTTCTTCAAAACATAAAAGTTCTGCGCATGCGCACGTGGTTTAAATCCAAAACAGTGGAACGAGTCACACTAGTTTTTTTTTAAATTATTATTAACCTCAATGATGAAATCTTGGAGAATGTTAGAGCATTGTTCATTAAAGTTATCGATTTAAAACAAAGTGCTTTGCTCACGAGACCTGTACTGATATTTCAACAACCTATATGACCTGCATGATTAACAATATGACTAAGACTTGATTTCGTGTTAATAAGTATGAAGCATGATATTTCTTGAGTATTAGGTCAGTAGTTTTTCCCGCGGCTTTGCTCCAGTTGATGCCTGACCCACAGGAACCTTGTACATTTCCAGGATAAAAAAAGTCTATGACACTCAGCGGGCACGGCGCTTTCTTTCAGTAAAAGTTTCTTCCTGGAAACAAACAAACAATCACCATCATCATTTCAGCCTAGGCTCCCCTCAAGTGTCACCACAACGACCGGTGCTACGCGTCTCGCCTCCATCGAATTCCCGTGACCCTCACCAGTCATCGGTCTCCCTTGTGGGAGCTCTTTCAACGCTGCGTCTTCCGGTACGTGGTCGTCACTCCAGAACTTTTCGTAGCTTAACCTGATGGATCGACCCATGCGGCTGTTATTACTTTAGCCACGAGCTCCTCTCTCCTTAAAATGACAATACTTAGAAATTCTCGAATATCATCGTTTTATCTCTGAACTACGTAATAGTTTGGCTGATTGCGGACACAGGTTTTTCGCTATAGAAATATTTGGGTCAAATGGGGTTTCCTTGACCCATCCCAAACACAGTGCCAGTGTGGGGCCGCTGCACAGGACATGCGTCACCTCCTTGCCTGCCTAGCATGCACAACCACCTGCACCTTGGATGATGACCAACGAAGCCACTGACAAAGATGTCTACATGCCACTGGTCGGAAAAAATTTGAGTCGAAATCAACACGAAAAGATGATTATTAGAATAGAAAAGATTATTGCCAAACTTTTTTCAAATCTGTTTTCAGATATTTCGGTCGTTTTCTTGGCACTGATTTTCATAATGTACAGGAAATATTTCAGTATGTTAAGAAAATAGTAGTTAAGTACGCTTCGAATGTGCCAGATTATAAAAAGTAGACAAAACCTATAAATTCTCCTAATGTTTGTTTACTGCTGATCTTGACCTAATTCAAAGCTGTTAAAAATATCTAATCTTTATAAAAAAAACAAACGTAGGTGGATCCCAAAAATTAGGCAATAAATTACCTAAGAGATTATAAAATTATTCTTTAACGTAAAACTCACATGACACGTAAATGAGTCATATTTCAACTTTTGTTTCACTAGAATTTAACATAATTACAAAGCTATAGTGTGTCATTCGCTTATCTCTCGGAAATAACAAAAATCGATTAATGGGGAACATGACTACGTGATTAATGACATGAAATCAAAAGTTAATTCTTCCCCTACCGCTAAGCGTTACAGGGTTTCTGGCAGCCGTTTTTTGGTATTCGACATTTTAGATTGAATACCTACAAACGGGGTGAATAGGAATGCAAGGGTGAATAGAAGGGTCGAGGAAAAATTCGTACCAGTGTTACCGCGCCCCTGGGCACTCAGGCAAGGTAGGAACAGGGGTGGGTTTTAGTCAGTAAGAGTCTGACACGCCCACACGCTCCACGCAGAGCGGAAGAACTCATAGGATGATTTCCCACCCTCAAAAAAAAGGCTATAGCTTTCAGAAAACACAGACTCCGGCAGGGAATTCCACTCCTTTCCTGTATCCCTCCCGCTTCACCCAGAGGTGATCCCTGAGATGATTTCTCACCGTTAAAAAAAAAAAATTGAAAAGGAACAAACTATTGACTTGGTTTTACGCTTTGATAGATACCATATTATTGGTTTCTAACAAAACATCGATTTTCTTAATCACAATTGATTAATAAATTGGAGTAGTCAAATGCTGCAAACAATATTTAAATACTCGTAGGTGAACATATCCTTGTAAGTTTCGTTTCTATTCACGCCTGCATTCGTTTTTCCACTCCGTTTGACGGTACCTAACAACCGTTTTCAGATTTAAGAATCTGAAGTTGATCACTACCGATAAGGGTTAAGTTAGCAAAATCATATTCTTGTGTATGTCGTTAATTTGTGGCAAATAAATTCTTTTTCTTTCTTTTCTTTTATCATTTTGTTAAGCTCAACTTTATTCGGAAAACCTGCCAAACTCTTATAAAAAAATAAGCGTAGAAAATTTTGCAAAATTTTCTATGTAGAGTTTTAATTTACAATCAGCTAATCAGGATTTTTAAACTAAGCATATTCTTAGAGAGTTTTATAAATAAGGCCACAAGTTCTCAATTCATAAACCGGCCCTCAGTAGTGCCTCAGTTTTCCGTTGAGAAATAACTTGACCTATATTTACATACCTACATAGTTTTCAGCAATAATGTAACAATGCATCTGCCCAGGGGTTGTGGATAAATAAAATAATCGAAACAGAGTTACCGCGCCCCTGGGCACCTATAGGGCAGGGAAGAAACAGGGGTGGGTTTTAGTCAGTAATAGTCTGACGCGCCCTCCTGCTCCACCCAGAGCGGGCGATGTCATTGGATGGTTTCCCACCACACAAAAAAATAAAAACAAATAAAAAAAAGAGATACGCATATTCAACCTTATTTATAAAAATTACTAACCCTATGCTAAAATACTGTTTAGCGAATTCTAAATTCAAACTCTCTATAGATTTTTTTTAAATTTAGAACCTGCTAGTCAGTGTTTAAACTAATTTTATGGTTTTTTTTTGTTTTAAATACGGCCCATTATATTAAAATTTAAACTTCCAGCGTTGTTGCTTTATCTAAGGAAAATGTGGCCATGTTTTTAGGGTTCCGTACCAGAAGGGTAACCAACGGGACCCTATTGCTAAGACTCCGCTGTCCGTCCCTCCGTCCGTCCGTTTATCAGCGGGCTGTATCTCATGATCCGTAATATGTAGACAGTTGAAATTTTCACATAATGTGTATTTCTGTTGCCGCTATAACAAAAATAAATTAAAAATTAAAGGGGGCTACGCTACCCTACTAGAAACGTGTTTTTTTTGGCTTTTTTTGCACGATTTTAATAATGGCAACAAGTAGACGCGTATAATCTTGTACAATGGTACGGAACCCTGCATGCGCGAGTCCAACTCACACTTGGCCGGTTTTTTGCAATGCCCACCATGCATCCACTGAAATTCAATCAAATTGCATTTTTAAAACTACCTACGTTTATAACCGACGAAAAAAAAAGGAAGAGGTTCTCAATTCGACCGTATATATGTTTTTTTTTTTTTTGTGTATGTTCAGCTCTCACTCCGTCATTTATGAACCGATCTCGATGATTATTTTTTTGTTACATAGGGTATACCTCAAGGGTGGTTCCATGTCAAGGAAATCAGGGTCTGATAATGGAATCCTGATAAAATTGAGAGAAAACCTCGAAAATTGTGGGCACGTTTTGCGTTTCTGTACGTATGTTCGACTCTCACTCCGTTGTTTATGAACCGATTTTGATAATTCTTTTTTTCTTAGATAGGGTATACCTCAAGGGTGGTCCCATGTCAAGGACATCAGGATCTGAACATGGAATCCTGATAAAATTGAGAGAAAACTTCGGAAATTGGGCACGAATATTGTTTCTGTTTACTTTTCATAACTTAATCAGGTATTTGCATTTAGGAATCGTCACATCATGAAACTGAGCTAATGATGGAAACCATACCTTTCCTAAACAATAGAAGTTAGATATAAAAAAACTGGTTTTAGTGACAGATACCACATAATATGCTTTGAAGAAAAGACATCTTTAGTATATTGGAGGTATACTCAACTGGTCAATATCCTGGGAACCTCATGGAAGGATGGTTACATCATCAGCTCAGTGCCAAGAGGAATGATGAAGGATTAGAAATTAGCTTTAGAGTATTAAAAGATGATGCGAGTCACAAAAAATCATAAAATAAAAAACTTTTTAACAAAAAATTCAACCGACGAAAAAGAACTAAAAAGCAAAAAATAAATAAACCTTTTAAGTCTTGAGTATTGAGCTTATTTACTTATATAAAATATCAAATTTTATATAAACTAATTTTGAGCCGGCGCCAAACAACAATCTGATTATTAAATATCTAAATTTTATATGTACGTAGAAATGAAGAAGGCTAGATGTAGGTTTCTTTAGGGCTAGATTAATCATTTTATTATTTGGCGCCGACTCAAAATTAGTTTATATAAAATTTGATATTTTATGTAGGTAAATAAGCTCAATACTCAAGACTTAAAAGGTTTATTTATTTTTTGCTTTTTAGTTCTTTTTCGTCGGTTGAATTTTTTGTTAAAAAGTTTTTTTTTACTTCATGATGTTACCACATTTGAGGAAAATGTTAACATGCTATAAATATACAGTAGGTTAACAGATAATTAATTAGTTGCATGCATTCAATGTTTATTTTACGTGTATGTTATTTCAATTAATTAATTGTTTACCTGTTTTCAAATACCAATTTATTTGTGGTTAAATCTTCTATTAATACAGAGTTAATTGGTGTTTAGACTACGCTATACCCATGTCTGTAATTATTGATAACTAATTGGTAAATTAAATACTATAATTTAAGTAAATAAGCAGGTATAATTAACTCAAAAAATTCGTTGAGTAATGCAGGGCCTTATTTCTTTTTAAATAAACCATGTGATCAGGTTAAACACTGATTAGCGGGTTCTTATTTCAACATTTGTTACCCGGAAAAAGCGTACCTACTTAGAAGTGGGTAGTAAAATAAGCAATATTATCACCCCGCTGATGAACCCTTCATGTGCAGATGGTGATCACCGGGGTGGTTTTAGTGAGGAAAAAATCTCATAATCCCTGGTATTTTTCCCAAAAGTCCAGGCTTCCTCTTTGAAGATTTCTCCCCGATAACAGATAAAAAAGTACCTAATATTCTTATTTTTTTGTTTGGGGAGTTGGATATCATCCAATGATTTCTCCCGCTCTGGGTAGAGCGGGAGGGCGTGTCAGACTCTTACTGACTAAAACCCACCCCTGTTCCTTCCTTGGCACCGGCCACGATGGGCCCCGTCAGTGGTGGCTGACAACATCTCTTTGAGGCGCGCGTGGAACACTACGCGCCGTCGACTCACGGGCCTGGTGCTGATCGGACGGCGAGCTACCCACTGCTCGCCGTCCGCAGGCCCGGGTCTACGGTGGCCGGAATTCGTCTCGCGACGTCCTACGCCCAATACGCCCAGTACCTTTCCTGTGGTGGTAGCGGCCGGGGCCGTGAGGCCCACTTCGTTGAGCTTCCCTCACGCGTCCCGCCTCCGCCTCACGAGCATTACTGCTTCGCAGAAGGCGAAGACTGCCTCCCATTCCCTCTCGCTCAGTACCATGGCCTGAAGCAGGGCCGGGCGCGAGAGGTCGCCGCCACCTATCGCAACCTAATATTGATTTGGAGTAAGCTTTCAATGTATAGTTGTAGTTCTGACAAAAACCATCCTAACCACAATGACTGATTGTTACAGAGAAATCCTCACGAAGAATGGGTCAGCAGTGGATGCGGCGATCGCAGCCATGTTCTGCAACGGTTTGCTCAACCAGCAGAGCATGGGGCTGGGGGGAGGGTTCTTCATGACGGTGTACCTGAAGGATGAGGAGAAGGCGTACACAGTCAACGCCAGGGAAACGGCCCCAGGAGCTGCCACCGTGGATATGTTTAATGGCAGCTGGGATAAGGCTGCTAAAGGTGGGTTTTAGATGTAGTAGTTAGCCGTTTTTACCTGTTCCTTTTATAGTTATTTCTGGCTTCTGCCAGCGACTTCGCTTGCGTGAAATTAGTACTTCCCCCACTATCAATTATAGCCTTTGTGTTATTCCAGACTATAATCTATCTCTGTGCCAAATTTCACCCAGATCCGTTCAGTCGTTCTGGCGTGATTGAGTAACAAACGCGAGTTATAAATAAATAAGGCTGCATAACGTAGTGGTTTCTAGACTAATAATTATATTTTCTGTACCTTAAAAGCTGTAAATACATGATAAAAAGTATTCTATCAATCCTCTACCTACATAGAGAAAAAAATATATTAAAAATCTGCTAAAAAGTACACAGATTTAAAAAAAAAAAGACAGGTAACAGACAAGTTGTGTTTAGTCATTAGTGAAATCAACACCTTTTAAAAACAGCTTAAGGCGCTATTAACTGGCAATGACCTTGAGTGGTTAGCTTTCGTGGTCTGTGCTGAGCTCACGTAGTTCTCACAAAAATCATTTAAGAAATTAGATGCATTATTAATTTATTACACATAAAACAACAGGTATTAAACTAAAACACTTAGATCAAATTATAAATAATTAAATGATCTTTAAAATGGTGATAGTTTCATAAAAATACGCTTTATAGTTTTTGCGTGATTCTCAATTTTTTATCCGCGTTAGACATAACTTGCGCGTTACGTAACGCGTTATACAAATTAAATAGACTATGTTATGAAAATATAATTTCAAATATTCTCAGATCAAGTTACGACGGAAATTGTTTAGAAAAACATATATTTTTTTCAAAGAAATAAAACTAGTCGTTTAGACGCGATGTTTAATTAATAACCATTAAAAGTCGTATAACTGCGCCTTAAGAGGAAGGAACGTTAATGTGTCCGGGATATTGCGATCACTCTCGAAGCAAAAAACATTCTACGACCATGTGGTGTTTTTCGCACAAACAACACATCACGTGACAATAGGTACTTTTATATCTAGGGACGTAGACTCAGTGTGTCTTCTTTTGGTATACATGTCGCAGGCATCTGGTTAAATTTGCCATTCAATTGGACGCCTAGGTCGTTCATTAAATGGCTAGGCCGCTAGTTAATTCAACTCGAATCACTCAACGTTTAACAACTTGGCGTGTTGAAAGTCAGCCCTTTGATGATGACTGACAGCGACGGTGATTGACGGGGCTCAATGGTTTAAAAATAAATTACCACGAAGGGGTCTTATTCATCCCCTTAGAACCTAACCTATCCGAGTCGAGTTGCCCCATGTCCCGAGCTCGCTACGCTCAACATTGCCTTTTGTACACACATAATCATGATCAGTGGTATCACAAACTCATTAATATCCAATTTAACTAAATGACTAGACGACATCCAGCCATCTGGTTAAACGTTGCGTTCAACGACTTGGCTGGTTGGCCTTTACTCATATAATTGAATGCCGGCTTTTAATGAACGGCCTAGGCGTCCAATTGACTGTCGGATTCCACCAGATGACTGCGACATACATACCACAAGAAGTTGAGTTGAGAGGTTGAAAAAAGTGGTATTTTCATACATGAATAGACCACTTCTTTTTGGGTTATGGAATCATCAAGTAACTTCTCCCGCTCTGGATGGAGCTCCGGCGTGACAGACTCTTACTGACTAAAACCCACCCGTGTTCCTTCAGTTGCCTGTGCCAGGGGCGCGGTGACTCTTTTAAACACTCTCACGATCCTGGCAGATGAAAAGATCATAATCTGCCCGCTCCTTTTCCCAATTATCTTGGGGTCGGCTTCCAGTCTAACCGGATTCAGCTGAATACCAGTATTTTACAAGGAGCGACTGCCTATCTGACCGCCACAACCCAGTTACTGGGTAATACGATACCCCTTGGTAAGACTGGTTGTCAGACTTTCGGGCTTCTGACTATCCGTAACCACTGTCAAAAATCCACGATTGACAGCCGGGACCAACGGCTTAACGTGTTTTCCGAGGCACGGAGGAGTCTCGGTATGTAAAGATGGTCACCCATCCATGGACCAACCCCAGCAAGCGTAGCTTAACCTGGTTTATCGTCCCTTGCGGCTGTTATTACTTTAGCCACAAGATCCTCAGATGAAAAGATCACTGGAACGCAATTTTATATCTTGTATTGTTATTTAACTTTAACATAACTATAAAATTCACTCGCGCCTCTGCAGGCGTATTCGCTAACTCAGTTCACATCAATTTGATAGGCACTTTGCCGTACATTACTGCTTTGACGTATAGGAAAACCGTAGTGCCTATTATAATCGATGTCCACCGACCAATGTACTACATAGTGCCTATCAAATTGATGTCAACTGAGTCAGCGAATACGCCTGCTGGCGTAATAGCCGTCCTCAATCTATCAATTTGACAATCTTATTTATTTTTAAACTGGAATTAGTGTTTATTTCTTTTTTTATAATGTGCCATGAGTTCTATACTCTCTCAAGGGTCCCCCACAAAAAAAGGGTCCTGAGGAAACAGTCTTTACAGTAATAAAATAAGACCAAAAACCAAGTACCTACCTATTCGGGAAAAAAAAAACTCTTACATCTTGATTCTGGCAACCAATGACATTGTACACCTCTTTTTATACAGGGTGTAACGGAAAGGTATATGTGAATATGTTAAGAACCGGTTCTCCCATGGAAATGAACAACTTTCTCTAAGAATGAATAGAAAATTGTCAAAAAAGAAATAACTTTTCATAAAAAGTTATCATTAGCCTGATCAATATTTGGATGGTAGGTAAAAAAAAATTGAGAATTTCCTCAGGTTTTCTTGAAGGAAGTTTATTATATCGATGGGCAAATGCAGTACCTACCTACCTACTTAAAATATGACCACACCTTTCCGTAACACTCTGCATACAATATCATTGCTGGCAACCAGTAGGTGTTTGATTTATTCCTTTGGTTACTCAACTGGAAATTAGTTTCCCACTAATAAATTAGTGGGTAGATAGTAATCGGTTGCCAGCAATGATAGGTATTATATACAGGATATAATTTTTTAAGAAAAACAATGAATAATTAATTACTTTCTAGAATAAACATATTTTAACAGATAACAATAACAATAGCGTACTTTCCGAAAATAATAAACACTCAGAAGATAATAATCTTAAGATAATACAAACAAAACAAAATAATCGACATATTTTTAGCGCCACAGATATGCAGATATCAATTGAGGTCAGGTTATAATCTGAGTGTATTAAATAATAAATACAGGGTATTTGTTTAGGTAAACTGACCTATCTTATCAAGAACCTTGACGGATTTAACTGTATATTTTATAATTATTTACTGTAAATTATATAATCAACCTTATAATGTTTCCGCTGCTGGGACTCAGGCCTCTCTAGTAGGAGAGGGAATGGGTCCTTAAACTCTTAACCCACCACGAGGGTCCAGTGCGTTGGTTAAATATTTTATAATTACTTTACTTTATACAAATTCGTTACTTATCTTTAGAGAACTCGATTTTTCATTTAAGGCGCAGTTAAACGACTTTTAATGGTTTTTAATTGAACATCACGTCTAAGCGACTTGTCTTATTTCTTTGAAAAAAATATATGTTACTCTAGACAATTTCCTTCGTAATTTGATCTCAGAATATTTTAAATTACATTTTTATAACATAGTGTAATTAATTTGTAAAGTTATGTCTAACTCGGATAAAAAGTTGAGAATCACACAAAAACTATAAAGCGTATTTTTATGAAACCTTCACCATTTTAAAGATCATTTAATTATTTACAATTTAGTCTCAGTGTTTTTGTTTAATACTTGTTGTTTTATGTGTAATAAATTAATAATGCGTCTAAATTCGGACAGCGCTCCTTGATGGGCGAGTCCTATTACTGGGTGGACATACGACGCGTTGCGTGAGCTCAGCGCAGAACACGCAAGCTAACCACTCAAGGTCGTTGGCAGCTAATAGCGCCTTAATTAAAATCTCTTTTGTAGATTTCGTTGTAGATTTGGTCTTACTAAAATTCAGTGCAGGTCTAAACTTCGTTGCTATAAATGTGGACAAGACCATACTGCGGACAGTTGTGATAGGCAACAAGAAAATACATCCTACTGCCTTTGCTCTGGTTTACATTTTGCTATTAATAAATCTTGTCCAAAATTCTCTAAGCAAAAATTAATTAAAACTTACATGGTACAAAGTTCAGTATCATATGCTGAAGCAGCAAAAGTATATCCTCCTGTAACAAAATCATATGCTCCAAAAACGTTACAAGTACTCCTTTAGTCTCTTCACCTAACAAAACACCTACTTCAAGTAGCTATAAAAAGAGTATCTTTCTCAAACCTCACTCCTCTCCTAGATCTGTACAAGGATATAATAAAGAGGCTCACAATGCCATCATTAAAGATCTCAATATTCCTTCCATCTTCTCCCTCTCTTCTCTCCTTCCTTCTACCATCAAATGGTTGTGCTTTTTCTAACAATCATAATAATGACATAAAAGACACAAATTTTTCTATAAACGATTTTCTTTCTGCTTTATAATCTTCTCTCTCAGTTCAATATTTGAAATATGAAATTAAAGTTTCTTAGCTTGACCTGAACAATTGAACAAATTTGGATAAAATTAAATGCACAGGTAGATAAAGGATAGATGCGTTAAAATATAGGATAGGTACTTTTTATCAGAATAGGTAAACGAAGTTACTAAGATGCGAGAGAAACCGGAGGCAACAGCTACTTATTTTTTATTTACACACAAAACACTTAGAAGAGGTTTTTATTTATTTGTGATAATATACGTGGTCTTTGCCACGACCGTAAACAGAACAGATAATGCTATCGCAGAGCGGTCACCTGATTATGAAAACGATATTATCTTTAGCATATTGATAGACTACTTCGATACGAACATTACATAACACCTCCTTTTAAAATATGAAGTCCTACTAACGTGTTTAGTCTACCCGAGATGGCATGGGTCTCGAATGCCAATCCCAATAAGGCACAGTAGGTCCAGTACATGTTGGCAGGTGTCAAAAGAGGGATATATAAAGTTGCATAAACTGAATTTGACATTTACACTTTTTATCTGGCTAATAAGTAGGTAGTTTGGCAATTGCGAGAAGCCCCTTCATCGATACTGAAACGGTTTACCAACAGTCGATTAACGCCTGTAAAGGAGCTGTGGACATTGTGGGGCCGGCTTTTCGAATAAAAGTGACTCGCAACTTTTCATTTATGTACACACAAAAAACTTACAAGAGAAAATAAAAAAATCCAGATAGAAGATCACAAATAACGGTGCTACTTATTTCAAAAGAAATTTCTTCCAGCTGACCTGCGACAGGAAATTGGATAAGACGTGTATTATTCAATGCGCTAAATAAGCAAAGAGAGACCTAAGCCCTCCTACACGTTCTTTCTATCACACTTAATTACTCCATGTTGGGTCAGGAACATTTTCATACTAAATTAGGTACACAAATAAGGAAATGATTTCACAAAGTCGCTGTTATTGAAATCGGTAAGGAAGATTTTTTAGTGCCTTCCTATGCCTACCGTATTCGTTGTAGAACGGATTTAGTCCCATCTTGGCACCCGTGAATTTATTTAGCTCAAGGAAAATTCACATTTCGACACCCCGTCATGAATTATTATGAGGGAACACAAATCAAAAATAAATACACAGTATCTAGTCAGTGAACAGTAACTAAGAACCACGGTCAACTAGATATTCACACATATAGACACACTCAAATGTGTATTCGTGTATCGCATACGTGAGTGAACAAACCAGTTCACTGGACTATCTCGAACATTCTCGCATACATAGCCATGCCATCTAATAAGTGCATAATTTGAACCTCAGTCTCTGTGGGCTATTTATTCAAGTGCAGCCTCGCAGTTACTTGTTCGAGAAAATTCTTGAAACATAAACGGAAAATGCAACTGATTGGAGGCCGACCATGCGTGGCTAATAGTTGCTTGTTTAGCAGAAACATAAATGTTATTTACAGTTCGACGTATTTCAATATTTTAGCACGTAGGCATCTTATAAGTACTTAATATGTATTTTAATTTAGCTCAGTGCATTTACCTAACATACGGGCTTCGCTTTGCAAAACGTAGACAAATCTGTTCAAATACTTTGTAACTTTGTGTACTTTAAATTAAGTACTTACTACCTTTACTTTAGAATTGTGCACTCCTCCAAATATTTTATGAAGTTAAACACTGACACGGGGACTTTTTCTTAAAATAATATAAATAAGTATTGTAAATTATTATAAATATTTATAACTACCCTGCCTTTGGCTTTTGTGATGAGTCTGATGAGAGAGTCCACAATGAATTCTGTTGTTCATCACAGTTAATCAAGTAACAGCACAGATTTGTAACGCTAAGCCTAATTTAACAAAATCACTATTTCATAATTTGTACATTTCTATGAGCGATTTTCAATAGCCAATCCATATTTCCAACAAATGCTTAGGAGAAAAGAAAAACGCCCTACGAGAAGAATATAGAAATACTCTCTCTATAAACATACATATATGAGGAAACAGGAAACCAGCAACTAAATGGAACGAAACCTACAATCCTACATTTCACTAATAAAACATTACCTACATGCTTCAAACAAAAGACTATCAACATACTTAATATCGATTAATCAACAATATTGAGAATGTTCCAGATATTGCGTTACACTTATAACATCACGTAGCTAACAATATTAACAAATTATCAGCACATTGTTCAAATGAAACAGTTGAATAAACAACATGCAAAATATTTGAAAGACTAGCGTTTGCAAGCGGCTTTAGCCGCCCGCATGGGAATCGAACACTATCTCCACTGGGGCATACTACCGGGATATAAGAAAAAAACAAAGAAAGAAATATAAAATAAAAGTATCCTATTCCTAATCGAGGCCTAAGACCATGGCCGTATTCCAAATTTAATTCAAATCCGTCCAGCTGTGGAGGCATGATTGATTTATAAACAGTCTTTTGCTCATTGCGAGGATCGCCCAGAGGACACGGTAGAGGTTTGCCCTGCTTGGGCAGAGCACCGCCGTGTCCTCGTGGATGCGATGGGCGGCAGCGACCTCTCGCGCCGTGCCCTGGTTCAGGCCATGGTACGGAGCGAGAGGGAATGGGAGGCCGTCTCCTCCTGCGAAGGAGTAATACTCGCGAAGAGGGAGGCGGCATACGTGAGGGAGACTCAACAACGGCAGAGTCGCCCTCACGCCCTCAGCAGCAGCCGCCGCAGGAGACGCCAGGGGCTTCGGGCGCCGCGAGACGATCTCCTTCTACCGTAGACCCGGGCCTGCGGACGGCGAGTAGTGGGTAACTCGCCGCCCGATCAGCCCGCTCGCCTGAGAGTCGACGGCGCGTAGTGTTCCACGCGCGCCTCAAAGAGTTGTCAGCAAAGAGAAGGGGCCCGTCATGGCCGATGCCTGCCCGGGGGTTGAGGATAAATTCGAAAGAGTTACCTCGCCCCTGGGCATTCAGGGCAGGGAGGAACAGGGGTGGGTTTTAGTCAGTAAGAGTCTGACACGCCCTTCCGCTCCACCCTAGAGCGGAAGAAGTCATAGGATGATTTCCCACCCCCAAAAAAAAAAAACAGTCTTTTGCTTGTATAACATATACATTTTAGAACTAAATCGGATTTGATTCATAGGCATAAAATATAAAGGCATTCGTCTAGACTCTAGACTTTTCCAACCCTCTTTTAATATTAGGCGCTTTGTCTGCGATATTTCGAGGGGTCGATTGGCATAATATTAGCTGGGTCTGGCATGAGGGCACTAACATTTTTACCCCTCTGAATTTTATTGTTTATTCACCCTTCGCTCGTGGGCAAGGACGAAGGGTTAGAGCTGAATGTATAGATTCTACCTAGCCTAAATCTCTATGAAGCTAGGATTAAGATTTTTATTTACAAAATTTTGAAGTGTATGCCATCGTACTTATGATGGTATGTAAAGAGTAAAGACTACTCAATGTAGGGATGACCAATATAGTGTGAAATTTGTATGAAGGGGAAGAGGTAGACCAAAGAAAACATGGATAGATTGAGTTGTACACCACTAAATCAAATAAAAATAAATTTTATTGAATGTAAAGGCATGGATAGGACAGAATGGAATCACAGATTAATTCTAAAGAGAGTTACCGCGGCCCTTGGCTCAGGCAACTGAAGGAAGGGTAGGTTTAGTCAGTAAGAGTCTGACACGCCCTCCCGCTCCACCCGACTCCACCGAAGTCATTTGATGATTTCCTAGCCTACAAAAAAAAGGGCAGAATGGAAAAGAAAAACAATATTGCCACCCCAAACAACAACCCCTTGGTCACAAGGCACGCAGAAGTACACAAACGAAAAAGTACATAGCATTTAAAACTACAAGTCCACCGCACTATTTCTAACCCCAACAACTCGTGAAAGCCAGAATCAACAGTGGCAACCAACACAAAAGCGCCGAGGTAGTGAAACTCGACGAATCCTGGAGAAACAATTCAACTGTCGTGTACCCCATAGCGAAAAGTAACACTACAGTCAAAGTTTCAATCCAAAATTCAATACAGCGTTGTTAGTCAATACAGGTTATCAGATTGAACTTACATCCTCCCACTGTACGTCCCACTGCTAGACAAGGGACTTAGTCATAACCAGTTATAGCATTCCAAAGCTAAAATGACGGAGAGCCATTGTGTATTGTGGGTAAATTGAAATAAAATAATCAAAATATACTCGTAGGCATGAGGTGGAGACAACCATACTACAATAAATGAAAACAAGGCCAATACTCATCATTATGAAACACTTTTACTATTCGAACAAACAAACCTGAAATCCCGAAAAAGAAATTAGCTGTTCGAGCTCGACATTTTGTCGATTTATGCAAGCTAATATGTATGGAGCAGATTTCAGGGTTCGTCCCATAGTAAAAGTTGTTTATATGATGAATATTGCCAGTGTTTTAAGGCGCTATTAACTGCCAACGACCTTGAGTGGTTAGCTTGCGTGCAGAGCTCACGTAACAAGTCATACCTACGTCCACCCAGTAGGTAATAGGACTCACCCATCAAGTAGCGCTGTCCGATATTAGACGCATTATTAATTTATTTGTACATTAAACATTACTAAAATATTAATAATTACATGATCTTTAAAATGGTGTAGTTTTTATAGAAATACTCTTTATAGTTTTTGTGTGATTCTCAATTTTTCATCCGCGTTAGACATAACTTTACAAATTAATTACACGATGTTATAAAAATATAATTTCAAATTTTCACATATCAAATTACGAAGAAAATTGTCTAAAATAACATATATTTATTTCCAAGAAATAAAACTAGTCGTTTAGACGTGGTGTTCAATTAAAAATCATTAGAAGTCGTATAGCTGCGTCTTAATTTGTCGTCTTCACCTTCTATATTAATAGTCTATTACAAGCGCAAGTTCGAGCATGTATGGCATAGGTACTGCTCTCGTCTCTGGGTGGGATCAACCTGCGTTGACAAGGGTGCTTCCGTATTCCATACAGAAAAGGAGTGGAATTCCCTGCCGAAGTCTGTGCTTTCTGATAGCTATAGCCTTGTTTTGAGGGTGGGAAATCATCAGATGAACTCTGATGAGCGGGAGCGGGAGTCAGAAAGAGTCAGACTCTTACTGACTAAAACCCACCTGTGTTCCTTCAGTTGCCTTTTGCAATACAGGGCTGAGAAAAAAAAAAGGCTGCGGTGACTCAAACACTCCCACGAATACCTATAACCTTCTTTTTTTTTGGGGGGGGGGGATCATCCAATGACTTCTCCCGCTCTGGGTGGAGCGGGAGGGCGTGTCAGACTCTTACTGGATAAAACCCACCGCTGTTCCTTCCCTGCCCTGCCGGGGAGCGGTAACTCTGTTACGAATTTATCCGTTACCCCTAGGCATGCAGGCACCGGCCATAATAGGCCCCGTCAGTGGTGGCTGACAATCATCTCTTTGAAACGCGCGTGGAACACTCGCCGTCGACTCACGGGCCTGGTGCTGATTGGAAGGCGAGCTACCCACTGCTCGCCGTCCGCAGGCCCGGGAATACCTATAACCTGGAGATCTTTAAGAGTGAATAGTTACATCTAGGAAATTGTGCTCCATCGTCGACCGCTCATTCCTTGCCATCAAGTAAGATAGTAGCAAACACAAGCCTATCAATAATGAAAAAGTTACAATCAGGCACAAATTAATCGTCATGTAACGAGAACGGTACAGAGTAATCCAAATAGTTTTGATTACCAAACGCGTGTGATATGTAGGTACGTCAATGCGAATTTCTCTAAGTAAGGCTTTCTCTTTGAATGTGGTCCAATCAAGTCTGCTCTTAAGCCTCGGCATCGGCGCCGGCGCCGATCGTACAGTTTCACTTGCAGTATTATAAGCCTCTGACTGTTACAGCCTTTCCAATTCACCAAGCTTTTATGCAACTAATTAGATAACCGAGTTAATAAATGAATTGTAATGACTCTTGTCAGGATTACATATACTTAAATTTATAATTTCGTGAAAACAATCCATCACCACTAACTAAACTAAATATCGACTTTATTGATATGTTTTCTAAGTTTTTTTTTTTTTCAGAATATTTCTCGCCTTTTTTTACAAGACTTTTTAATTTACAACAGAATATAACTGCAATTTACTTACCTTTATACAACTAAACTAATAAATATTAACTTAACTGTAGTAAATACTTATTTGTATTTTGTACTCTTCATAATCTGATTTATGATGTATTGATGTTCTAAGTCTGTCACAAAAATATATTTAGAGAAGTCATGACTTACTTCTTTGGTTCTTATTTATGTTTAATAGTTTCAACATTAACAAGTATGTATACAAATTGAAACACACAACAATCAACCGTGTATGAAAAGAACTCATTGGGCATCAAAAAATTCATTGACATCGTTGTCAATTGGAAAAGTGCCCCAGAACGCTGGCCGCATTGCACGTTGAATGGCAATGCTGATTCGTTTGCCAAAAAAAAAGCCCAGTCCTCTGGTCACTTGAAGAGTCGACATTTCTGAGTTGACTTTTATGAGGCTATTTGTATTAAAAAAGCCAAAAAAAGTATCGCTAATGCATTGGAATTAGAACTTTGTATTTAGTTGCAGTGTAGTTATAACATAGACTTTTTTGTTTCAAAATTTGATAACCATTTTCAAATTTGTAAACTTGAGTTCTGAATTTAAATAAATAGCTCTTGTATCTTGTAGATATAGTTATCTTTTGCGTAGTGCTGGCATAGAGTGCTGGCTACCCTGAATTATGTTGACGGGGCCCATCGTGGCCGGTGCCTGCATGCGAAGCGGATAAATTCTGAAAATGAGTTACCGCACCCCTGGGTACTCAGGCAGGGAAGGAACAGGGGTGGGTTTTAGTCAGTAAGAGACGCCCTCCCGATCCACCCAGAGCGGGAGAAGTCATTGGATGAATTCAAACCCCCCAAAAAAAAAAAATCCTGAATTATGTAACAGCTTTGGAATATTGGTAATGAAATCGGTTGTCTTTAGTCCAGGAGCATTACGCTAAGGGTGGTAAGGGTGGTATGTTGGAAATTAGGAGAAGGTCGCTAGCGCTATTCTTTTAATTCTTTTATTGACTAAATACATAGCAAACGCCTTGCTTCTTTTACAAAGCTTCAACAAAAGCATGTTGAGTAAAACAACAACCGTACAAACACACTTATTAAACAAAAAAAAAACATACATACAGTCGAACATAGAACCTCCTCCTTTTTGCAAAGTCGGTTAAAAAAGAACCGGTTAGTCCGGTCGATTAGTTGGTTGAGTGCTTAGTAATAGGGTCCCGTTGATTACCCTTTGGGTACGGGGCCCTAAATAAGAGATTTTTTGCTAACTCGAAAGCGGATTTTTTGTCACATTCAGATCAAATGTAGCTTAGACTTAAGAGCTAGTCGCTGTCCGCTTGGCCCCAGTAATAGCGACCTGATAATCCATTACCTTCCTACTGCCTAGGAACACCGTTACCTAGCCTGTTTCACTCCTACATACATAATCTAGAAACTAGCTGGTTCGTGCCTTTGATTGGCAGTGCTTTTGATTAGTTCGAATAACAACTTATAAAATGTCGTTAACTTTTCGTTCCTAAACAGGAAAGTGAGTATTTAAATAAGAAAACGAGTTCTTAATATTATGTTTTTCCAACCATAAATTATAACAATACCGATAAAAATATATGTATGTATGTATGTGGTCACATTGTTGTTTCAAAATTGTATTCGTACAAAGTAGCTTTAAAAAAAAATAGTACAAAATACTTTTTAAATAATCTTTTATATTCATACAAAAAATTTTCGTGTCTGTGCAGATAACCATTGAAGAGTTCCTATATCTGGAACTAATTAACCGACTTTCGAAAAAGGAGGAGGTTCTATGTTCAACCATGAACAAAAACAAAAAATTCGCGTACCTCGATAACGTTTTGGTGTTCTCCAAATGTTTAAATTCCACGTTCCATGTTATTGGGGTTTTTAGTTCTAGGGTATAACAAGTAAAAAGTGAAAAATAAAAAACTTTTTTACAAAAAAAACAACCGACTTCCAAAAAAAAAAAATACACTTAAAATTAAAAAAACAACTTTAATTTCGGAAGTCGGTGTTAAATAACGAAGAAGTAAAATAAAAACACCGACTTCCGGAATTAAAGTTATTTTTTTAATTTTTAGTGTAAGTATTTATTTTTTGGAAGTCGGTTGTTTTTTGTAAAAAAGTTTTTTTGAATGTCAATTCCAACATCTAAACTCAACTCCGTAGACTATGAGAAAAGAGGTTCTAATTCAGTTTGCAAGATATGACCCGAATAAAAAAACATTGCAAGTTCACTATAAGCTTGCATTAAAAAAAAATACGATTACCTTCGTAATTTGTAAATAAAATGCAGAGGAATGAACTCAATACTTAATAACAATAACAATTTAAAACGTCTGATTGAGCAAAATATTGTTATTTAGATTGTATACTCTTAGTTGCTCACAACCGAGACCGTATTTTTCACAGAACTTTCCAGAAAGTACAAAAATGTAGTAGAATATCAAAAGATAATGTAAACCACAAAACCGTCACGGTTGTGGTTTTAATGGTAACTCAACTAAGTATGATATATTATCGTGTACCCAACGTCCCATGAGAGATAGGCCATCGGCCTAGCACTAAATCAACACTACAGTAAGATGCTTGCCTCAATTACACAACTCCAAAACACAACACGGCTATTAAATCCAATTCTCCTGTTACGCTGCCCTCATAAAGCATAGCATGATAATGAACCCTTTGTGTCATAAAAACACCCCCTTATGTGTCGCATATTCACAGGATTCCGCATATGTTCGCACGAAATTCAGCCCAACCTCACAAGCTTTCTGTCAGTAGCTCGCCGTCCGATCAGCACCAGGCCCGTGAGTCGACGGCGCGTACGCCACGCGCGCCTCAAAGAGATGTTTATCAGCCACCACTGACCGGGCCCATCATGGTCGGTGCCTGTATGCCCAGGGGTAGCGGATAAATTCGTAACAGAGTTACCGCTCCCCTGGGCACTCAAGCAAGGAAGGAACAGTGGTGGGTTTTAGTCAGTAAGAGTCTGACACGCCCTCCCGCTCCACCCAGAGCGGGCGATGTCATTGGATGATTTCCCAACACAAAAAAAGGGTCGCGGGAGTGATCGAAAAAGTCACCGGGGCCAGGGGCACAGGCAAATGAAGGAACAGGGGTGGGTTTTAGTCAGTAAGAGTCTGACACGACCTCCCGCTCGACCTCGCGAGAGAAGTTATCTGATGATTTCCCAACATAGAGGGTGTAACGGAAAGGTTCTACCCATGGAAATGAACAAATTTATATAAGAAAGAAAAAGAGAAATTCCCAAAAAAAATTGGACTTCCCATACAAAGTTATCATCAGCTGTTCAATATTTGTATTTTTATAAAAAAAAGGTGTGTGTGCGATTCACACACGATAGAAGTGAAACTTCAGTAAATCGACAAAAGAATGAGATGAATATATATAACAAGGGTAGGATAATTACAAAGTTTAATTGTTTAAAAATGAAAGTATTTTGATTAATTTTAAAAGATATTTTATATTTTATTTAACATATGTTACATAATCTATTGCTCAAATTCCATATTTTCAGTTTCAACAAATGATACAAGAGGCTTATGATAACTAAAATACGATACAAATGTTTTAGAACACACGTTAAATGCTCAAATACAAGCACGTATTAAACAGTGTGCAATATACATACTCACCGACATCTGCTCTCTCGCTCTGGCTCACAAATTACAGGCGACTATGCTTAGAAGACGGGAGTGGGGACGCTACGAAGTATGGGACAAAGAGGAGAGACCGATAATATAAAATAGTATGTATATTTCTGTCTCATTCTTTCCTGGCTTCATCCTACACATTTTTGTATTTGTGTCTCTTACCTGTCGTTTTTTCCGTTGCATCCGGTTTGAAATCACAACGATTCTAAAGAAGTTTTACTTCAAAATTCAGAATTTACTCACGTTTTTTTGAATCATTACCATCAGTCTTTTAATGCCCCCACTGCTGGGGCACAGGCCTCCTCTCTGTGAGAGGGTGTGGGCCATAATCCACCACGCGGGCCCAATGCAGGTTGGTGGATGTCACATGTCTTCGAATTTTTGGTTCTAGGACATGCCGGTTTCCTCACGATGTTTTGTTTTTTTTGAATAATGTTGTTCATATCGATGAGCAGATGCAGTTCTTAAAATATGAGCACACCTTTCCGTTACACCATGTATAAAAAAAAAACCTCACAGGTTCGTACTACTCGTTGGTATTTTGACTGTATTCTTATTTCAAGTCTTGGTAAGATCTGATATTACGCTGCGTGCTCGTGAGGTTGATCTTTTGTTGTACCTACCTACATATAACCTGTCGAATTTTAAGTAGGATGAACTACATCATTATGTAAATCAAAGTATTTTGTTTATATTATTTTATTGAACCACACGCCAGCCAACAGACTGCGACAGTTTAAAATAGACTCCTTAAAATAACTTTGAGACTGAGGTACATCCAGTTTCTTCACCGTGAATTTGGTTAAGATATAATATAAGTTAACCATTTTGTGCGTTTCTTGTGGTGATTCTTTGTTAGAAGTGGACGAAATTTTACATATCCTAGTTAAATTTATTATTATTATCCATTACCACTATATCCATACTGATATTATGAACGCACATGAAACTGTTTGTATGTCCATTTGTTACCTTTTCGGGCTGAACGGATTTTGATAACTCTTGGCACACGGGTAGATCATGTCCTAAATTAGGACATAGGCAATTATCCCAGAAAATAGCTTCTGGCAGAAACTAGTCCAGGTATTAAATATTGTCTAACCAAAATTTTATCAATTCCACCAGGTCCCCTAGCAATTGGAGTGCCTGGCGAGCTTCGGGGCATGTGGGCAGCACACAAACGGTGGGGCAAGTTGCCCTGGGACAGCCTTATAGCCCCCAGCTTAGAAATATGCAAGGCCGGCTTCCAAATGTCCAAGGTCATGTACGATGGACTTGAAGCCGCTCCGTACATCAAGAACGATCCTCATCTCAGGTAAAGTTATGTTCCCGCTTTCACTTTCATTAGATAAATTAACGGCCTACTCCAAATTTTCCCTGGTTGTATATTCATAATATAGCCTTTGTCCATCTGTTACAGTATACTTTCAAATGGTGCAGAGGTTCTTAGTCAGTTAATTAAAAAGTAGCAAACAAGTCACTTTTCAAGCAGTCTGATGCAGTTGGTAGCATCAAATCTGAAATTGAACTAAATAAATTCCACCAACTGCATCAAACCGCTTGAAAAAAGACCTGTTTGGCACTTTTTCGTTGATTTTAACAGGATATTTTTTAATAATATATATTGTAACTATATGTACTAGATGTTCGATTCTGCGCTATTTGAAATTCTTACAACAAAAAAACTTTTTTACAAAAAAAAAAAAAACAACCGACTTCCAAAAAGGAAAACACACTAAAAATTAAAAAATAACTTTAATTTCAGAAGTCGGTGTTTGTATTTTATTTCTTCGTTATTTGACACCGACTTCCGAAATTAAAGATTTTGTTTATTTTCTTTTTTGGAAGTCGGTTGTTTTTTTTTGTAAAAAAGTTTTTTATTTTTCACTCTTTAATTGTTATACCCCAGAACTTAAAACCCCAATAACATGGAACGTGGAAATTAAACATACTAATTGGAGAAAACCAAAACGTCATCTATGTATACGTATTTTTCGTTTTTGTTTAATTTTTCAAAAAGCGCTGAAGCAATTTAGATAAAATTTATATGGGACCACCTCGGGAGTATATTCTTTCGGTTAAAAAAAAGAATTTTGAAAATCGGTCCACAACTGACAGAGAAATCAGTGGACAAAAAAAAATACATAAAGTCGAACATAGAACCTCCTCCTTTTTCGAAGTCGGTTAAAAATAACATCTCGCATGCATTAACAACCAGGCAACTGTAACTCGCATGTGTTAGGTATGTATATTACGTATTAAGTCCCATTTAATAAGAGAAAGGTGTGAACGTGATTCTTCTACTAATAACATAATATACATAAATATTGAATTGAATAGTCACTTCTTGTTAGTGTCCATAAGGAAACAATTCGTTGTCCATGAAGAATGAATCTTATTGGACAGAACTGGGTTCGTGCCAGAGCACAGATTAAAAATGCTATGGGAACCGTATACGTTGACAAATGCGGTGCATTTTTGTTTCCGGTATTCTCAATGTAGCATCGTTTTTCTACTTTAAATTTATTGTTTTCTGGTTCCGTACCCGAATGGTTTCCAACGGGACCCTATTACTAAGCCTCCGCTGTCCATCCGTCCGTCCGACTGTCAGCAGGATGTATCTCATGATCCGTAATAGGTAGACAGTTGAAATTTTCACAGAATGTGTATTTCTGTTGCCGCTATAACAACAAATAATAAAAATAAATTAAAAATTTAAGTGGTTCCCTTACCTACTAGAAACGTGTTTGGCAACAAGTAGACACGTATAATCTTGTACGATGGTTTTTATTTTAAATCTTTATTTATTTAGAGGCTCATACCTTACAAAGGTACGTCAACCTCATCATACCCTAATCTAACTAAATATAAAACGTGCAAATATTACAAACATATTATTGCGTAAGCGACTTGTGGTACGGAACCCTTCATGCGCGAGTCCGACTCGCACTTGGCCGGTTTTTTTGTTAATATATATTCTACTTATAAGTAATGTTAACTATGTCTTTGTATTTGATCACCTACTTCCTTATGCTATAAATATGCATCGTTTCCTCAACGCCCAGTTCATGTTTAATTTATTGACACAAACACAACTCTTGAAATGTTACGTTTCGTAACACGAGGAATATTTATTTAATGTAGGTACTGTTGGACCCCAAGGCACCTCCTGCAGGGATCCTGGGACGATAACATTGGTGCCCACTTGCCAGGGCTAAACTTCTATCCAACTTCTATCTATCTGACACAAACGTCAAGCCTTTCTTTCTATATTCAAACGGCTCTCCAATAATTTTAGAACATTCTAACCAACCAGTTAAGGCCGCACACCCGCTAATGTTAGGCTGTGTCTACAATCGTCACAGTACTATAGCTTCTTTATAGAGTAGTGGTGGCCCAGTATTGGCTTCGACTTACAAGTTGTATGTCGTGAGTTCAAACCTAGAGACCCAAAGACAGGCGCTTTGCTTTGTGTAAATTATTTCATCACTACTGCTCTCAAAACGGTGAAGGAAAACTTCGTGAGGAAACCGGCATGTCCTAGAACCAAAAATTCGAAGACATGTGACATCCATCAATCCGCATTAGGCCCGCGTGGTGGATTACCGCCCACACCCTCTCACAGAGAGGAGGCCTGTGCCCCAGCAGTGGGGACATTAAAAGGCTGATGATGACTATAGCTTCTGCAGCGGCTTCAATCGCGCGGAATTAGTACTTCAACCACTATAAATTATAGCCTATATGCTATTCCAGACCATAATCTAGCCTGTCCAGGGGTTATGGATAAATTCGAAACAGAGTTACCGCGCCCCTGGGCACTCAGGGCAGGGAAGGAACAGCGGTGGGTTTTATCCAGTAAGAGTCTGACACGCCCTCCCGCTTCACCCAGAGCGGGAGAAGTCATGGGATGAATTTCCACCCACCAAAAAAAAAGACCATAATCTATCTCTGCGCGAAATTTCATGCAGATCCGTTCAGCAATTCTGGCGTAATTGAGTGACAAAGTTTCGTCCATCCTAACTTTCGCATTTATAATAATATTAGTTGGATTTTGTAGTTGACTATAAGTCGATACATACCTACCTTCTAATATAAAAAAAACAAATGTGTTGTCTACTGAAGCTGATTAACAACGGCTTTACTAATTAATTATGATAGCTGTCAGCAAAGAAATGAAAGTAATTTCAAAACAAACAGATTATAGTAATTAAACAAACTCAAAATCTAAATCATCATTTTAGCTAATTTATATCAAGTTACAAACTTCTTTGCTGATGTTGGTGTCAGAGTTTTAACACAATAAATATATTTATCTATATTTTATGTATTTTCCTACTTCATTTCTTTTTCATTTTTTAAATAAACGTTGCCCCACTATAGGAATTACTCCATTTTTTTTTGGGGTGGGATATCATCTAATGACATCTCCCGCTGTGGATGGAGCGGGAGGGCGTGTCAGACTCTTACTGACTAAAACCCACCTTGCCTGAGTGCCCAGGGAAGCGGTAACTCTGTTACGAATTTATCCGCTACCTCTAGGCATACAGGCACCGGCCATGATGGTCCCCTTTAGGAATTCCTTCTGTATCGTGAGTGCGTCCACAAACATGTAAACTCACATACACAAGACAGCCAGTCCCGGAACAACTATCTGTAGGCCATACAAATATTTGTTCCGTGCAGGAATCGAACCCGCGACACGCAGCGCAACAGCCAGTCGCTCAACCACTGCACCAACCGTGTCGTCACTTCTGTATTCAACTATTTCTTTTTTATTTCGACGGTAATCATATAATAGGCTCTGCATATTAAACTGTAATTCATATCAATAGCTTTCTCATACTAAAATTAAAGTCCAACCAACATTGGAACCGGGCCTGCGGACGGCGAGCAGTGGGTAGCTCCCCGTCCGATCAGCACCAGGCTCGTGAGTCGACGGCGCGTAGTGTTCCACGCGCGCCTCAAAGAGATGTTTGTCAACCACCACTGACGGGGCCCCGCTCCACCCAGAGCGGGAGAAGTCATTAGATGATTACCTACGCCCCAAAAAAAAAACCTACATTGGCAACCAAGCCGAATCTTTTCCGGGCATCGTAAATTAATACAAACACAGAAAACAAACAAAGACCACACACCATCTTCCTGTTCCCATATAAAGCATCATTCGGAAGCTAACCAATTTCCTTATCCCCAGGAAAATGTACTTCAACACAGCCAAGGGACAGTTCCACAGGGCTGGCACCATGATCAAGCCGAGCGAGGCGTTGTGCAACACCTTCCAGAGGATAGCGGAGAACGGGGGTGACGACCTGTACAACGGGACCCTGGCTGCAGACCTGCTGGACGACCTAGAGAGGGTCGGCAGTATCATCACGGCTGAGGACCTGAGGCAGTATCAGTAAGTAACTAATTATAATATCCGTCGCTTACCATCAGGTGATATGATGGTCACAGGCAAGCCATCAACAATAAAAGATGGCATATAATTAAGGTCAGCTCACACCGAGATGTGAATCAACGTAACTCTTCGCGTACTATTCAAGACAGCGCGATACAATCATCTGCCTAGCCTTTTTCCAACTATCTTGGGGTCGGCCTTCCAGTCTAACCATATGGATGCAGTTGAATACCAGTACTTTTACATGGAGTGACTGCCTATCTCACCTCCACAACCCAGTTTCTGCGTAATACGATACCCCTTGGTAAGACTGGTTGTCAGACTTTCGGGCTTCTGACGACCCGTAACGACTATCAAAGACCCACAATTAACAGCCGGGACCAACGGCTTAACGTTGCTTTCCGAGGCACGGAGGAGTCTCGGTATGTAAAGATGGTCACCCATCCATGGAGCAACACCGGCAAGCGTAGCTTAAACTGATGGATCGACCCGTGCGGCTGTTATTACTTTAGCCACGAGCTCCTCTCCTCTCCTCTCCTCAAGACAGCGATACAATAAAGAACTTAATTTACTACTCAAGAAGGTAGTAAATTCAGTGAGAGAATTAGAATTCGAAATCTACTGAAATATGTAAGTACCCTTCTAAATACATCCTACTATCCTAGTTCCTACTAATATTACAAATGCGAAAGTTTATATGGATGGATGCATGTTTGTTACTCAATCACGCCAGAACGGCTGAACAGATTTATATGAAATTTGGTCCCGAGATAGGTTATAGTCTGAATAGCACATTTGCTATAATTTATAATAGGAGAAGTACTAATTTCACGCGGGCGAAGCCACTGGCAGAATCTAGTAGTAAGTGAAGTTATATTAATTGTCTGTAAGGTTTTATAACTTTAAGAGGAAACTAGTGATCTCCTACTATGCATTGGCTACTTGTGTGCATTAAGGGTCTACTACCCGCCAAGTGGCGACCTCATTTAATAAAAAAACAACGTAGCTTAGCATCATCATCAGCCTATAGCAGTCCACTGACTGGCTGTTTGTACTGTTTGTTACAAAGAGGATAAAGTATTTTTACGTTGTTAAAATAGGACTCATGTTTCGTATCCAAAGTAGTAAGGAAAAGTGTCAAAAACGGCCGTTTTTGGTACTTTTGCTTACTGCTTTTTTAATAATTATTTTATATGCTATGCTACGATTTTTTATTCAATGAGGGCGCCACTTGGCCGGTAGTAGGGCCTTAACGGAATTAAAATAAACTCGTGACATTGTCTTTATTAGAAGTAGTAGTAGTAGTAGTAGTACAACGTCACATGTGATAACAAGTTCAACAAGACAATGCATTTGTTCATATTGTATGGAAATAAATGTGGGAACAACTGAACAAGTAAACTGTAACAAAAGTATTGTCAGAATTGGTTATCTATTGTAGTTTGTTTATTTTGGTGAACCGCTGTATAAATGCGCAGAATCGTAGATAAATATTACAAAGTAGGTATCTACGTATCATTGTATTTATGAACTTCCACCCATGATACAGCAGTGCTATTCTGTAAACATCTCACCGTAATAGCAATAGCTTTTTTTTTTTTGTGGGGTGGGAAATCATCCAATGACATCTCAAGGGTGGAGCGGGCGGGCCTGCGGACGGCGAGTAGTGGGTAACTCGCCGCCCGATCAGCACCAGGCCCAAGAGTCGACGGCGCGTAGTGTTCCACGCGCGCCTCAAAGAGTTGTCAGCAAAGAGAAGGGGCCCGTCATGGCCGATGCCTGCCCGTTGAGGATAAATTCGAAAGAGTTACCTCGCCCCTGGGCATTCAGGGCAGGGAGGAACAGGGGTGGGTTTTAGTCAGTAAGAGTCTGACACACTCTTCCGCTCCACCCTAGAGCGGAAGAAGTCATTAGATGATTTCCCACCCCCCAAAAAAAAAAAAAGGTGGAGCGGGAGGGCGTGTCAGACTCTTACTGACTAACCCACCCCTGTAACTTCCCTGCCCTGAGTGCCCAGGGACAAGGTAACTCTGTTTCGAATTTATCCTCAACCCCTGGGCAGGCACCGGCCATAACGGGCCCCGTCATGTTTTGCTGACAACTCTATGAGGCGCGCGTGGAGCACTACGCGCCGTCGACTCTCGGGCCTAGTGCTGATCGGACGGCGAGTTACCCACTACTCGCCGTCCGCAGGCCCGGGTTAATAGCAATAGCTTCAATGACCTTCACTTCACGCTTACCTACTTCACCTAAGTTTTCACTAGTTTTCACTGTGACAATTTAACAGACTGACTACTTTGGAAAACATAGGAACAATTAACAAACGAACTACTTTATTACTTAAAGGTAGGTAAATATATATATTTAGTTTTGTTCATCTTTTACCTAAAGTAGAAAGAATTTACTCGAGGTCAAATTCTCATTAGATTGCTGAATATTTATCTCAGTCGAAAGACGCAGTTATGTTACCGTTAGAATGCGGAATAGGTTTATGTGCAAATTACCGTTTACGATTCGTTAAAGTGCGAAATTTTAATGAAAGTAACAAATATCTGCACATTACCTACGTACAGTGTAGACACTAAACGTATCTCTTTTAACTTAACTTTTAACTTCTTTTGTTTTCTTTTTTGGCCTAGGCGGAACTAAAAAATATTATTTATTCTGTTGTTTCCTACATTCTAAACAATTGCGGATGTTCAGCCGGCGATGTGCTAACGACGGTCTTATGTAAGATTAAGTGGACGGATGCCTATTTTGGCTGCAGGGTTTAAAGGAACCTAACAAGAAGATGACCTTCACCATCTTCGAACCTAACCTGTCCGTGTCGGGGTGCCCTAATTTCCCGAGCTCGCTTCGCTCTCTTGTACTTACAAGTTACTCAATACAACTTTAACAAATCATAGGTATAACTTATTACAATTAATTCGAATGTTTTATGCAAACAAAAAACCTGTTTTATTAACTTTAACTAGTCAATGTAAGACTAAAACATTTTTTTCCCCTTTAACGGACTCAGCCAGAGACAGAGTGCAGTTATTCCGCACTCTAACTGACTTACGCACGTGTAGGGGCCTGCCAAGGCCGGTGCCTGCCCGGGGGTGGAGGATAAATTCGAAAGAGTTACCTCGCCCCCGGGCACTCGAGGCAGGGAGGAACAGGGGTGGGTTTTAGTCAGTAAAAGTCTGACACACCCTTCCGCTCCACCCCAGAGCGGAAGAAGTCATTGGATGATTTCCCACCCCCCAAAAAAAAAAAAAAAAAAAAAAAAAAAAAAAAAAAAAAAAAAAAAAAAAAAAAAAAAAAAAAAAAACTGACTTACGCACATTAGTGGTCACAGATATAGGTATTCCGCATACACTGCCACAGCAACTGGTCCTGTGGTGCCACCTATAGTCAAAAGTATTTTTTTTTATAAATGTTAGACTCACGTTTGACCACAATCTCGCCTGATGGTAAGCGATAATGTATGTAGTCGACCATAGAGCACGCTTGCCTACAAGTAACCTATTCACTCTTGACTTAAAGACTCCCAGATTGTAGCTATCTGGATATACGAGTACATACTCCAATGAAAGTGTTCCCATAACTTTTAGTGCGTGTGGGTGGGATGTCCACCATGTACCGGTGATGTATCGCCGTACGGCTAGTGGTCCGATGATGGAACGGGTTTGGCGGAATTAAATTGTGCAATTCCGACGCACACACAAGTATTCTTAGAAATTATGTGAAAAGAACATAAGTATTGCAAAAAGTAGGCAACTATATTAATTTCCACCAATGGAAGTTCAATTTATGTTAGTTTTACTAAATGTAATCAGTTTCCATTTACTATGGTCACCTTATCGAATGGCATGCCTCAAGGTGACTTCAAGGTCAAACAAAAAAAAACAATAAAATGCTCAATCTATGGTTGCACATAAAACTTGTTGAAAATGTACCAATATCCACTCAGTGGCAATAAATGTGGCCCGAACCGATATCAATTCTCATTAAAAAATACAAAGAATAGCTTTCTTTTTTTTTTGGGGTTGGGAAATTATCCAATGACTTCTCCCGCTCTGGGTGGAGCGGGAGGGCGTGTCAGACTCTTACTGACTAAAACCCACCCCTGTTCCTTCCCTGCCTAAGTGCCCAGGGGTGCGGTAACTCATTTTCAGAATTTATCCGCTACCCCTAGGCATGCAGGCACCGGCCACGATGGGCCCCGTCAGTGGTGGCTGACAACATCTCTTTGAGGCGCGCGTGGAACACTACGCGCCGTCGACTCACGGGCCTGGTGCTGATCGGATGGCGAGCTACCCACTGCTCGCCGTCCGCAGGCCCGAGTCTACGGTGGCCGGAGATCGTCTCGCGACGTCCTACGCCCAGTACGTACAAAGAATAGCTTAAGCCACATTTATTGTCACTGCGAGAGTATTTCAGAATAGTCTAGAATCCCTACCGATCTTAAAACATCCCAATCAACGTAAACTGCAAGGTAATTTGGGGTATAGGTGAATATGCTAAATGCTGAATGTAAAATTATAACTCAGGCAGAAGTGATTTTTGCTTTTGCTGATAATTTTAAAGAAATCTTTTCAACCACAAACCTAAAAAAAACAGGCCCATTAACATAAGAAGGCACAATAGTTATGGACATGGAAAAGTTAAACAGCAGTGCTATCAATAACATAAAACAAGTACGCAGTAAGAAATTCCCTGTCATATACTTTAACACAATACAATACATTGTTAAAATTCCTCAAGCATCACTTAATTTACTGATAAGTATGTGATTGATAGTATTTTGTTATGTCAACTATCAAAGGAGCTCGGTCCAACCTTCTTATATATTAAGGTGAATGCATTTTAATGATTATAATTCTATTAATACGTACTTGCTACGGCCGCGAATCAAATTTTGACCAAGATACAACCTGACACTGACCTGCAAATTGCAATAAACGTAAAAAAAATTGAATTTCGCGGGCTACCCTGGCGCTTCCACCTTAAGTATACACAGCTTCTGCCAGCGGCTTTGCCCGCGTGGTAATAGTACCTACTTCCATAAACTCTTGGGCACTGAAACTCACCGGTGAGTTTGACAAAAAAAAAAAAAAAGTATTTTTCCTTTCAACAAGACTTGAGACTTCAAAGAATTTTACAGGGCTGGCGACCCTACTCCGTCGACCCTTCACGCAATTCTGCTCTTTATCAATGTTCTATGCAAGTATTTTTCTTTAAAGGTTTGGTTGGAAGTATTTTTTTGTACACGCCATTCTGCTCCTTATTTTTATTAGGTTACAGATCAATGTTCTATGCAAGTATTTTTCTTTAAAGGTTTTGTTGGAAGTATTTTTTGTACACGCCATTCTGCTCCTTATTTTTATTAGGTTACAGATCAATGTTCTATGCAAGTATTTTTCTTTATAGGTTTTGTTGGAAGTATTTTTTGTACACGCCATTCTGCTCCTTATTTTTATTAGGTTACAGATCAATGTTCTATGCAAGTATTTTTCTTTATAGGTTTTGTTGGAAGTATTTTTTGTACACGCCATTCTGCTCCTTATTTTTATTAGGTTACAGATCAATGTTCTATGCAAGTATGTTTCTTTAAAGGTTTTGTTGGAAGTATTTTTTGTACACGCCATTCTGCTCCTTATTGTTATTAGGTTACGGATCAATGTTCTATTTGAGTCTCTTACCTGTCGTTTTTTCCGTTGCATCCGGTTTGAAATCACAACGATTCTAAAGAAGTTTCACTTCAAAAATTATTTAAGTGGAAAAAAAAAAAAAAATCGGCTGTCAACCCGGGTTGTCGTCGGGCTTCAATTTGACAATCCGGCCGGGCCTAAGAGGTTTTTTCTTTATTGATCAAGAAGGTACAGATGGTGTGAAAACAAAACTTAAACTAGTTACAAGCAAGTTAAACAAAGTTATGTAACAAAATTATATAGTGGAACATGTTGGTGCAAGTACATAGTACATCTGTTGACAATTTACGTTACCTTGTCTCTCAAACTAAGGTATACCTGTATCTTGAGAGACAGTGGACGGCCATGAGGTTATGTTTTAATATTACCTACATATTGAGTGAGGAGTTGTCGATCTACCCACAATTAAATAAGTATCAGAAAATGGTAAGTAAAATTGAAATTATAGCGTAATGTCTAATGACGTTGCGTCTATAACCTTTCATAGTCTATTATGAAAGGTTATAGACGCAACGTCATTGGACATTAAATGAAGCAGAGTCGTTAAAATGTGTGAGTGACCTCGACGAACATCACGATGACGTTTCGGCTTCTCACTTTGTCTGTGTGAGCTTATTTTGCGTGTACAGATACAAGCCGGCTTCTCATTCTGGTACTTCAGATTGCTGGCTTTTGACACTCTGTCTATAACCTTTCATAGTCTAAGAGCATATGGATGAAATTTGGCACAGATAATTATAGTCTGGAATAGTAACATAAGGTATAATTTATAATGGTGGAAGTGCTAACTCCCTGCGGGCGAAGCAGCTGGTCGTGAGTCGTCGGTTGGTGTCACATTTCAATTAAGTATGTCTTACGGCCCCGTAAGTTTGGAACTTTAAGAAGGTATGCCAGAGGCCCCTCTGGCATACCTTCCAAAGTTCCAGGATCCCAGAGTCCTGAAATGTATTAAGGTACATAATATTTTTTTCTAATTTATCTTAATGTTGCTCTCTGTTCTCGTAGTCACAAACGCTAATTACTGCTGAGTATTGAGGTTTTGGGTTCAAGTCCTGGTTCGAGCAAAATTTTATTGGGTTTTGCTATCTGGAATTCCTCATTATCAGCCCGGTGTCTAGATTTGTGTTCGATTGGTGGCAATATGTTCCCCCCTTTTATAACGTGGAACTTAAACATCACTGGTGAAAATTTCACCGAACATGTTATCATCATCAGCCTTTAATTTCCCTGTGAGAGGGTGCGGGCCGTAATCCACCACGCAAGCCTAGTGCGGGTTGGTGGCTGTCACATGTCTTTGAATTTTTGGTTCTAGGACATGCTTGTTTCCTCACAATTTTTTCTTTCACCGTTTTGAGAGCAGTGGTGATGAAATAATTTACACAAAGTAAAGCGCTTGCCTGGGTTTGAACTCACGACCAACAATTTGTAAGTCGCGGCCGTTACCACTGGGCCACCACTGCTCTCAATGTATATGTACTCGTATGTGCTATTGCATATGTAGGTACATTGTACACCTCTTTTTTTGTGGAGTGTGAAATCATCCAATGACTTGATGAGCCCGTGTCAGACTTTAACTGACTAAAACCCACCCCTGTTCCTTCAGTTGCCTGTGTGCAAAAAGCCGCAGTAACTCTATTTCTAATTTATCCGCTACCCCAGGCACATTGTACACCCCTGCCTATCTCTTCGGGGATTATAAGCGCTAGTTATGTCACCTTTAATGCTGGTATGTGGCTGTATCCGGTTAGAATAAAAGCCGGACGCCACAGTTGATCAGATATCATATTTTAGGTGGAGACGACATACAAAAAATCTGCTGTTCAAACGTTTTATCGAGTTATTGCAAACATAACCGTACCTATGGGGCAGCAATTTTTTTTTCTGAAGTGAAAACCTCTTTAGCGGCATTGAGCACTTTTCTTGGGATGGGTATAAAAAGTTAAACTCACGTCAGGACACGTGACCTAATCGAAAATTCGTAAGACGATTCCAAAATATTAGATAGATAGATAGATAAAACATTTATTCAGTGCACACAAAAGACACAAAATCACAATAAAATTATTTAAACTTATGTATATAAAAACAAAGTGCCAATAAACAAAAAAGGGAAACATACTTATAGAAATAAAAGTGACACTTGCAACATTTCAAATACTAACGAATGTACATAATATTCAAAGATGCACAAAGTTTTCACTTCTGCCGGCACTCCCGGAGTGCAACCCATTGTTATTTTTCGCTATTTCTGGGTTGGTCCCATATTAAAAGTGGTTCACAATGATGAGTACTGCCAGTGTTTTAATTTACTGTCGTAGGTACTCGTATTATCGTCTCCACCTTATAGCTATAAAAGTACATACGTAGTAAAGTGCTCATGCACTTTTAAAAATACCGATGATTTCACCGAGCATGTACATAAGAACAAAACAAGTCATTTAGTGACCGAGATGAACTTAGACAACCGTCTACTAATAAAGAGTGAAAATTAACGCTTTGTTATTTACATGATAATTTGGTCTGCTGGCTACGAGAAAAGGGGCCCAAAACATTAGGTCTCTCACAATATTGATGAACCCAGCCCAATTTTTATTTAAGGCTCTTTCAAATAGGCGTGAAGCGGCTTTGTGACAACGATGCGATGACCTTTTTTTTCAGTAGTTCTTCTGTGGGTATAATCAATATAAATTAATTGTGGACCCCCAAGCTAAGTTAACAATCTGAACGATCATGAGCGTATTTAGAGGGGGTTTTGGGGGTCCGGTCCACCGCACAATGGGTGTTCCCACACTGCAACCAGTCTGTTTTGTCAAGCCATCTTTCGTCGTTACTAGGTGTTTCTGGACATATCCACTCAAATCTGCGCGGTGCTTTCCTCAAAACCTCACCTCAACCATCTGCCCAGGGTAGCGGATAAATTCTGAAAATGAGTTACCGCACCCCTGGGCACTCAGGCAGGGAAGGAACAGGGATGGGTTTTAGTCAGTAAGAGTCTGACACGCCCTCCCGCTCCACCCACAAAAAAAAGGACATTAACCATGGTTCTCATATGATGTAACCAGTACGCATTGTATGGATTTTAATAGGTTTGTGTTTGTTTCGGTGTTTATTCTCAGGGTAATTAGCTAGGAAACACCAGCCTCATCTAGCTTAAACTGAAAAAAAATATTGACGTGTAAAAATGTTATCTAAAGCCTATTTACAAAATAAAAACCATTTAACATTTATCAACGGTTATCTGTATTAGATTAGGTCTTTGCCCTGCAAGAATATGAATGGCACTCTTCAGAAGATTATTATCGAACAAAGAAACATTATTATCCATCACTGATAAGTTCCTACCCAGCTGATGATTACGGTTTATTTAGTAAAGCTTAGCCGTGCATCTCTTCTCAAATAACTACCATTCCACCTAAGTTCTAGGTGGTAGTTACTAGATACTATGTTAGTGAGTAACTATTTTCGGGCTTATCAAGCCTACACTCGGTGATATTGTAACTTTCTACCAGAATTTTTTTTTTTTAAATTGGATCAGTAGTTCCAGAGATTATATACCTTTTACAAATATATAAAAACACAAACAGGCAGGCAGTTTCCCTACGAGGTCAGAGGCTCTGCAGTCAACAATAAACACCATTGTAAGAACAGGTTTCTCTAAGCTCGCGATTGATTCCATTGTATGAAGTTTAACATTGTGAAGAGACTTGTAGTAGGTACTAATTCAGTCTCTAAAAATCTCACAGTGAAAACTTTGGTGGAGTCCGTAAACTGAGCTGCCAATGTCAACTTCAGGTGAAGTAATTCCTTTCCTTCGAACTCACTTCACCTACCTAAATAGACTGTCAAGCTCACTTCACCTGCCTAAATACACCTTCAAGGTCACTTCACCTACCTAATAGACCTTGAAGCTCTCTTTACCTGCCTAAATAGACCTTCAAGCTCTCTTCACCTGCCTAAATAAACCTTCAAGCTTACTTGACCTACCTAAATAGACCTTCAAGCTCTCTTCACCTGCCTAAATAGACCTTCAAGCTTACTTGACCTACCTAAATAGACCTTCAAGCTCACTTCACCTACCTAAATAGACCTTCAAGCTTACTTCACCTGTCTAAATAGACGAAGAAACTCACTTCACTTTAGTTTTCATGGTAAAATATTTATTAGAATGAGCAGAAAATCTCTAGAGGTGCATTCAACTTTTTAAATTAACAACTGATTGTGGCAATCGGTTGTCGGTCATGTCAGGAAAGTTTTCAGTAAGAATTTTGTAGGGTTTTTTTTTCTCTTAAAACTAACCAACATACAGACATGCAATAAATTGATAACTTCCTTCTTCGGGTATTTTGGAAAACGGGTGAGTCTTTTCTGTAATCAAACAGATAATGACACCTAATTATATAACATGTTCTGAATATACCTAACAAGAGTTTCTGAGTCCAATTTAAAGTCCAATGATTGTCAAAGTATTTTGCTTTTTCTGTATTTACCAGTACCTAATACCTATGCATAAAACCATACCTGCCTCTCTAAGTACACTTATGGACGAGGTACGTGGTATCTACTGACTCACCTCAACTTGTTTTTAAACAATTTCCATATTACATCATTGTTTACATTTGAACAGCTGTTATGTAGTTCAGTCACACATAACATCGACTCATATCGGAAAAATACTTCTTTATAAATTGAGTTTGGAGGCTTTAATAAATTAAAAGCCGCACACGCAAGTCCGGTTAAGCAGCCAACAACCTCAGAGGATGCAAGACGCCACACAAAAAAAAATGCAAGACAGCAACGTTTGATGAGCCCGAAAACAGCAAAAATACAGACTGTTATGGAAATGAGTGGACATATTTTTGATACTGCTTCTGCTTATGGAAATGGACAACTTGCTTTAAAAAAGGCATAGTAAATATCGAAAATGATAAATGATGTTTATTCAGTAAATAGGTTACAAGGAACACTTTAACACGTCAATGTTTTTTGTCAGTTTAAGCTAGATGAGACCGGTGTTTCCTAGCTGACTACCCTGAGAAGAAACACCGAAACAAACTCAGAGGTCAAAGTCTCTTTTAAAGTGTTCAAATCCATACAATGTGTACTGGTTAAATCATATGAGAACCATGTACGTTTATGTCTGGGATGAGCTTTTTGAAGAAAGAACCAAACATATTTGAGTGGACCTGTCCAGTCAGTGCAAGCATTTGTCAATAGTCGAATAGCTCAACTTAAAAACCACTAAGGAGCTCAATGACATGACGAACAATACCAAAGAAAAGACATTTGGGTAGGCCGCAAAAGTACTCAAACTGTCAGACAACGTTAAAAAATACTGTAAAAAGGAGGAGAAAATAATAATAATAACCCACATAGTCCTCACATTTACAATAATTAAGTAATCAAAAAAAATAAAAAATAAATATAATACTTAACAAAGTATTCAAGTCAAAAAAAAAATAGAAATATAATATAATAATATACAAGTATTCATGTCAAAATCGAATATTAAAAAAAATATATAAAATAATTTCATCAGTAAGTAGTACATATGAAAACAATGGCTCATGTATATCATTGAAGCAGCTCAATCCCACGCCTTTTTGTCCTCAAGAAAGTCATTAAATTGTGTAAAAAGCTTTCTGGCATAGCTTACGTTTAATAAATGATTTAAATTTATTTATGCTTAGTTCTTGAATTTGGCTAGGAAGTTTATTATAGAAACGTTTACATTGGCATCTAAACGAACCACCTATTTTTTTCTTGAGCCTGGTTTTAGGTACAATAAATTTGTGTTTGTTCCTAGTATTTATGCTATGAATATCACTGTATATTTTAAACAGATTAATATTTTTATATGCATACATGAGATTCTCATAAATATATTGAGAGGGAACAGTCATAATATTAATCTCTTTAAATTTGTCTCTGAGGGAGTGTCTGGGACTTAATTTATAAATTACACGAATAGCCCTTTTCTGTAAAACAAAAATTGTCTGAATATCGGCGGCATTTCCCCACAACAGAATGCCGTACGACATCACACTATGAAAATAACTAAAGTATACTAAACGAGCTGTCTCTAAATCAGTTAAACCACGAATTTTCCTTACGGCGTATGCTGCAGAGCTAAGTTTTTTGGACAGTTTATCTATATGGGGGCTCCACTGAAGCTGCGCATCCTAAGTTAAACCTAAGAACACTGTGGAATCCTCGGGTTTCAACTCTTCACCCTTTATTGACACACTAGTGTTCACTTGTATTGCATTGGGTAGTGTGAACTTTATGCATTTTGTTTTTTTCTCGTTAAGGAGAAGATTATTGATGTTGAACCAGTTAACTACAGTTGAAAGAGCATTATTTACATTATCAACAACCACCTGCTGACGTTTGAGTTTAAATAAAAGTGAAGTATCATCTGCAAACAGCACTACATCATGTTTATCCTTTATGAGGTAAGGCAAGTCGTTGATATAGATTAGAAACAAAAAAGGACCCAGAATTGAGCCTTGAGAACTACAGACCCGGGAGACCTTTTGCCGTTCACATCAACTCTCTGAATCCTATTACTCAAGTATGAAGTAAGAAGATCCAGAGAGGCGCCCCGGACTTCGTAGTAGTGCAGCTTCCTGATGAATGTATCATGGAGAACGCAATCGAAAGCCTTAGACAAATCACAAAAAATGCCCAACGCATCACATTTATCTTCCCATGCATTATAAATGTGTCCCAAAAGTTCAACACCAGCATCAGTTGTTGAACGACCCTTTGTGAAACCAAACTGTTTGTTGTGTAATAATTTGTGTTTATTAAAATATCTTTGAATTTGATCTAAAATAATTTTCTCAAAAATTTTACTAAAAGTAGGTAGCACTGATATAGGTCTATAATTAGTAGGGTCTGATGTACTACCCGATTTAAACAATGGTATAATTTTACTATATTTCATTAGATCAGGAAACTCACCACAATCTATACAATTATTAAAAATTACTGCTAAAGTAGGTGCTACAATGTTTATAACAGACCTAGCAACGTCAACAGAATTACCCCATAGATCTGCAGTCTTTTTAACATTTAAAGTTTTAATTACATCATTACAAGTGACATATTGGAAATAAAATTGGGATTCACAATCTGGAATGTTTTCTTTAAGTAAAATTTCTGCAGCAGTTGGTGATGAATTTAGAAATTTTGTAGTCGACACTGGAATCTCTGCAAAGAAATTTTCAAATGCCGCGGCGACTTGCGAATCTGATTTAATGATACTGTCATCAATAGCAAGGCTGTAATCACTACTTCGGTTGCAAGACCTTCCCGTTTTGCTATTAATAATATCCCAAAAAATAATTGGACCTCCCATACTTACTCATTTTTATCAGCTGATGATAAGTTTGTACGGAAAGTTCAATTTTTTTGGGAATTTAGATACTATGACTGCCTTGAAGAAAGTTGTTGTTGTTGTTGTTTATTTTCATGGCCAGACGCTGTATTAAAAATATGACCACCCCTCTCCGTTACACCCTGTATATATCTGCTAAGTATATACTTCCATACCGATACACTTATTTGGTAATCGAAAAACCTCTTACATTAAGGCTTATGTGAAACAATTTGAGTATTTTATGGAACTACATCATCATTCTCCTGCTCTTATCCCAATTTATTTGGGGCCGGAGCAACATATCTTTTTCTTCCATTCTCCTCTATTAGTCGTCATCTATGTAGTCACCACCTTATTACCCATATCCTCTTTCACACAGTCCAAACATCGTTTCTTTGGCATGCCCCTACTCTTATAGCCATCCACATCCATACATAAGACTTTCCTCACGACATTTTCTTCATTCCTCCGCATCACATGCCCATGATTCATTTTATGGAGCTACATATTAGGATCTATTGTGTCAAGTTTTGCAAAAAAAACCGCAAGGAAGGATTCACCACCAGTTGCATACAATCAATCCAAGTCTTTTCCCAATTACGTTTTTTTTTTTGGCGCGCTGACCCCTTCGATGAATCCCGCGACCCTGCCAGTGGTGCCGATTCTGTTGTGCACAAATTAAACTTAATTTAGGCTATTGCTATCTTTTTCTTCTAATGAAACAAGAAAGAGACGGACGTAAATAAGAGCTGTCGAATTTAGTTGAATTAATATTTCCATACAGATTTAAGTATCTACACGTAAAAACATGTCGACTAAAAACTCGGTGAAGCGCAAGGCGTAAACTAGTTTGACATTTCTAACTTAGTTCATAGCTATAGCCGTCCTTTTCTTGCACTGCCTATTAGTAAAAGATAGCGATTCTCTAATTTAAGTTTAGTACTTAATTGAACAAGAGAATCGGCACCAGTACCCAATTACGTTGAAGTCGGCATCCAATATTACTGGATCCAGTTGAATACCAGTATTTTACATGGACAGGTTGCCTATTTAACCTTCACAACACAGTAACTGGCTAACCTGATACTCCTTGGCAAGACTGGTGTCATATTTGCCAAGGGGTATTTTTTGCTAATTTCACGCATTGTGGCATAATAGTAGAAAATGGATAATAGTAGAAATTCTTGGGTACAAAAGTAACATTTTTAACGTAGGTGTGACGTTACGCGAAATTTCAACGCACTGTATCACCCTTATTTTTAGGAATCCGTATCCGAAGGGTCCAAACGGACCTCCATTGCTATCACTCACCCTCGTCCGTCTGTCACAAAATTTTTTTCCTAAGAATTTTTTAACTTCCCATTGGCCTATGAACTTGAAATTTGGTAAACAAATCTTAGAAGTTAAATTTAACCCACTTCAATAAAATTAAAGGATCTCCTGAGGAAAGGAATCGAAAGATTCGGGGGGAAGCGGTAATTTTTCATCTATGTATTTTCTTTTATGCTTATGCTTTTAAACTGTGTATATTTTAAAATTATGAAAAAATACGTTTTAGACCCTCACAATATAACTTTTCATTTGATATGTGGCACGGCACAGTTTGAAAAACACTGTTTTTTAATTTGCCGATCTTCACCCCGAAAGTTCGTGTTTGGGTCACAGTTATTCATGTGTGTACCAAATTTCAACTCAATAGGTCTTGCAGATTCGGAGCAAATTGACTGTGATAGATGGACAGACAGACAAAAAAGACACGAGTGATCCAATAAAGGTTCCGTTTTTAAAAACACTGTTTTTTAATTTGCCGATCTTCACCCCGAAAGTTCGTGTTTGGGTCACAGTTATTCATGTGTGTACCAAATTTCAACTCAATAGGTCCTGCAGATTCGGAGCAAATTGACTGTGATAGATGGACAGACAGACAAAAAAGACACGAGTGATCCAATAAGGGTTCCGTTTTTTTATTCGGACTTTCGGAACCCTAAAAACATGAAAAATAAAGTGTGTTTTTAACGAAATTTACGGCAATGTTCATGGCTTAACAAATTACTCCTCAGGATTTTCCATGAACAGCGCTTTTGAGGATAGCTACATAGTCAATTGCATCATCATTCATCATTGTCATTTTGTTCAGCAGTTCTCATTTGACATCTTTTCAACCAAAGGCTCAAGCGTACGCAATAGGCTGAACCTTGAATTCTTCAAAATTGAAAATTAATTCTTAGTGTTAATGTTAGTTCTTATTTAAATTAATTTTATTGTAGTTTATTTCTTATGTTTGGCGGTGTCGATTTGGCGATTGATACTCTTCTTTTCTTGATATCTTGTCGTGTATAGGATCTCTTGTTGTATTACTGTATAGCTAGCCGTGAAAACCTATAATTGGCTTAATGTCTCTTATTCTATTTTTAACCAACTTCGAAAAAGGAGGAGGTTATCAATTCGGATGTTTGTATTTTTTTTTTTTTTTTTTTTTATGTATGTTCGGGCATAACTCCGTCATATATTGACGTATTTGCAAAATTCTTTTTTTGTTCGAAAGGGGTTTATTCCGAAATGGTCCCATTTAAATTTCAAAAAGATCTGATGATGGGTTTCGGAGACAGACAACGGAACTCTTCAAAAATTGACAACAAATCAACCGCGATTGCTGCTATCGTATGTCTATGAATTGTTAACACAGTATAATGGGAAGCCACAACTAAAAATTGAAAAATAAAAAACTTTTTACAAAAAAATAGAACCGACTTCCAAAAAATGTGCAAAATAACTTTTATTTCGGAAGTCGGTGTCAAAAAACGAAGACACAAAACAGGAACACCGACTTCCGAAATTAAAGTTATTTTGCACATTTTTTGGAAGTCGGTTCTATTTTTTTGTAAAAAGTTTTTTATTTAGTTTTTTAAACTACAGAAAATTATTTATTTGCGTGACAAAAGAAAAATATGCACACATATTTTTAGTGACGGACACAATAGATTTTTTAACCGACTTCAAAAAAAGGAGGGGGTTCTCAATTCGACTGTTTTTTTTTTTATGTGTGTTTCCTCATAACTTCTTACTACGTGAACCGATTTTAAAGATGTTTTTTTATTTGAAAGCTTCACATTTGGATCCATTTTAATTTGGTGAAGATCTGATGAATGACTTCGGAGATACACAATTGAACTCTTCAATAAATGATAGCAAACCTTCCAGAATTGCTGCAATCGCATGTCTGTATATTGTTTTCACCACTACACAACATTACATCACGCTGATGCGCTCTGAAGGGGTATACAGATTTGTACAGTTCACCCTGATACACCATAATTTCACAAACTACGTTCTAATTCCCTATTTTTGGAGCTTTCGATTCGGGCATAACTTTACTATTAATTTAGTTTTAGAATGGGGTAAAACAACTAAAAAGTGAAAAATCAAAGACTTTAAAAAAAAAAATACAACCGACTTCCTTATATAATACTAAAAAATGCAAAATAACTTTAATTTCGGAAGTCGGTGTCAAATAACGAAGAAACCAAACTAGAAACACCGACTTCCGAAATTAAAGTTATTTTGCATTTTTTTTTTAAGGAAGTCGGTTGTATTTTTTTTGTAAAAAGTTTTTTTTAGTGACGGGCCAAATAGCATATTTTAGTCATTTACCCTATTGTCTGACAAAGCAGTTTCATCCAATTGATTGGCTAGTTCAGCTCAGTTTCGACCATATCAAGTTGCTAAGTGCGTTATCTGCGTTAGACTACTTTCTTATCAAAATAATGTCTGAACTATTTGGAGTTCATCCAGCAACGAGCACAAATAACTTTAAAAAATTCCAAACACTAGATTATTTCAAAACATTGACATTTTTGATCAATCAATTATTTGCCTAACTTACCATGAATGTGACTAATAACTTGTAATAACTGCAATTCGTTACGAATTCCTCAGGCGATAAGATGAAAAGTTACTAAGACTGACTTTTGAATAAAATGGCCACCTGTATATGTTTGATAATATATTATCATGTGTGGTACGTATCGTCATTAAATATTTGAAACAATAAATTATTACCTGCACCTGATTCAATGATAGAAATGACTCATTGATTTACATGGAAAAATATGTATAAGTTCTGATGTGAAATCGTTGGACAAACTCTCGTTTTATTGTTATTGTAATCAGTTAACATCAACAATGACATTTGTCACCTTTTGTATTCTGTAACTAAATGTCAACCACCTACATACGCTGTGAAGCGTTGGGGCTCTAGCACCCAGGGCCGGATCTAGAGGGGGGGCATACTGGGGCCCGTGCACCGGGAGGCAAGGTCTAGGAGCGCCTAATACACGTTTGAAGTTTTATGAAGAACAATAAATAATTGCGGGGTGCTCATTTTTCGAGCACACTTCGCTCGCCTTGGTATCCAACATTTACTTAGATCAGGACATTTTCGTAAATCCGGTGTGGCTTGCACCTGATATCAGTGGATGGTTTCTTGTCCTATTTATTTTAGTTTAGATACTACACTTTTTTTTATTGGTGAGTAATATTATCAGATGACGTCTCCCGCTCTAGGTGTAGCGGGAGAGCGTGTCAGATTCTTACTGAGTAAAATCCACCCGTGTTCCTTCAGTTTTCAGGGTCGCGGTGACTCTTTCGAACAATCCCGCGACCCTTGATCTCCACTGACAAATTAAATCTGTACCTACAGGGCATTCTCGACTCTATTAGTTAGATACCTATCAAGAATAGATGCCTGCCGGAAATAATCTGTTGGCTGCTGGCGAGAAGCGCTGGAATGCAATTTAGATTATGACACTCAATTAATTTTGTGTATTTATTTAGTTATGCAACGTTGTGCTATCTGAAAACGAGTTTTTGAATTTTATTATAACATTGTTTTAAGGGGCAGTTATACGACTTTTAATGGTTTTTAATTGGCCATCACGTCTAAACGACTGGTGTTATTTCTTTGAAAAAAAAATTTGTTACTCTAGACAAAATCCGTCGTAATTTGATCTGAGAATACTTATTTGAAATTATATTTTTATAACATAGTGTAATTAATTTGTAAAGTTATGTCTAACGCGAATAAAAAATTGAGAATCACGCAAAAACTATAAAGCGTATTTTTATGAAACCTTTACCATTTTAAAGATCATTTAATTATTTATAATTTTGTCTAAGTGTTTAAGTTTAATACCTGTTGTTTTATGTGTAATAAATTAATAATGCGTCTAATTTCGGACAGCGCTCCTTGATGGGCGAGTGCTATTACTGGGTGGACGTACGACGCGTTACGTGAGCTCAGCACAGAATACGCAAGCTAACCACTCGGCAGTTAATAGCGCCTTAAAGAGACACAATACATGTAACTGACGACAAAAACAAAAGAAAGTTACGTGCACCCTAACTTTCTTTATGACTGAACGATTGTAACAAATATTCACTAAGATATGATTAAAAAACCTGTAGCTCAATATTGCTGCATAGATCAACACTCATAAATGAATGAATGAAATGAATCACTTAAATCATTGAAGAAATTTACTTTTTAAGAGCCAAGTCAGAGCATCAAAATATCTATAAAGTATCCCAAATGTGACTTCATGACGCGTCGACGCATTAATGGGAGAATCTATTCTTAACCTCATCGCTATGAATGGAATAAGACCATGTTTGCAAAAAGAGCAGAAGCTATCAGAAATGAGGCAGAGAATAAAAATAATCGATAAAGGGTTGCAACTCTTCACGTTCACATCGCACTTATCCACTTTTCACCCCCACTTACAAATCAGTCCTTTAAGCCCAAGAGTGAGGGTTAAATTATCTACCAATGAGCAATGGCGGCCACCAGTTACGAACCAATGAGGTTCGTCTGACATTTCAAGCGTTTTTTCTTATGAACCTACGCGGTATCATGCGACACTTAAAAGGTTGACCGTTCTTTTTCCAGAGCAAAAATCACAGACCCCATCGCGGTACCGCTGAACAACGGGGACACGTTCTACTCGGTGCCACCCCCAAGCAGTGGAGCTATCCTGGTGAATATCCTGAACATCCTCAGCGGCTACAACTTCAATGCCTCCAGTATCAACTCCACGGAAGACAAGATCCTCACGTACCACAGGATAATTGAAGCCTTCAAGTATGCTTACGCTACTAGGACGAAACTGGGAGACTTGGATTTCTTGGATTTGAGTGAGGTGAGTTGATTTTCATTTTATTTATTTCTTTAACACTTTATGCAGGGAACATATCTACTAATTTACTAAGCGCTTAGAGCCGAGTCGCCCAGCCCTAAGCGGCTAGTAAGAAACATTTTAGTACGTTCGTTTCAATACGCTACTAGCCATGTGACTCGCTAGGATCTAGGCGTAAGGCAGTCCGTTTTCGGCCTCACTAAGTTCGTCACCGATTCCTAAATCTCTAAAAGAAAGTAGAAGAGCAAAAGTTTCCATTGACAGACAAAATCTGTTTAATTTGTTATGACGAACCAGCGTCAGACACGGAGGTGACATGACAGTCTGTGTCGTACTGACTATACCAGCATCAGCATTTTGCTATGCTGGGTTAAGACTCAATTACGCCTTCCGATTTCAAGGGACCCAATTTAGGAACAATCTAACTAGGAAGTCGGAAGCTACCGATCACACTACACTAAATTGGAATCCTAAATCGGCAGTGTTACCAAATCTTACAAATTCGAGCCCCTAGGCAGAATATCAAAAGTCGCTAAAAAGTTTCTAAAACTGATTCTACCAGGAGCGGACCAAAAAAAAAAGAGCAAACCCAGATTTTTTTTCTGTAAAAGGGACCTTGGGAAATTATATTATAATTTAAATACATATAAAAAAAACTAACAGCCCATTTGTAGCGACAAAGTCGTTAAATTGGCAACACTTAGCTCTAAATCGTAGTGATGCGATTACACTATCCTAAATCGTACACAATTTAGGAAGTCAAATCGGGACCTTCCAATCTCACTTAATCGGACACTAACTGCTCTAACTGCTATTACAACTTCCTATTTCCTAAATTGGGTCCCTTGAAATCAGAAGGTGTAACTGGAGTCCTAAAGGGCTTAGGTTAAGGCTTCTTCCTTAAATTTACATAATTATGTTGACAGCTAATTGATTGGGACCTTGCCTTTACGAATAAGTATATGACACTTAATTTTATATTCATTGACTGTTTACAAAACGTTGTAAGAGTAATGATAACCTTGTTAGTCTACTGGTTGCAAGCGGAAATGCTGAGGGTTCAATTCGTAAATCGGGCCAATTTTGTTGGGTTTTTCCATTAGGATCAATAAACCTCCTTGGATGGGTAGGTTGGGGCGTTAAGTTGGTTTTACAAAAAACAATGGATGGCGTACAAACTGATGGAGACAAATTAGGCGATAAAACGACAGTTTATACAAAGGAAAGGGTGCTGCTGCACAATACCCTACCTGATGCAACGGAGGCCGTTTTTTTTTTGTGGAGGTGGGAAATCATCCAATGACTTCTCCCGCTTTGGGTGTAGCGGGAGGGCGTGTCAGACATTTACTGACTAAAACCCACCCCTGTTCCTTCAGTTGCCGGTTTCGAATTTATCCACGATCCCTGGGCAGGCATCGGCCATGACGGGCCCCGTCATTTATTGCTGACATCTCTTTGAGGCTCCCGTGGAACACGATGGAGGCCTGGATAGACGACGTATGCAATTTTTGCTTTCGAGTAGGTTGTACACAAGTTGCGAGCGCGACACCTCTTCGAACACACGACAGCCATATTTTTCTTCTTTGGTTCAACCGTTGTGACGAGATTGTGCGGGGTGGCGCGACTCGGTGTAGCTGTCTTACTTACACGCGAACGAAAAGGCAATGTGCAGGAGTGTTAGTTATCTATTAATTCGGTTGCCAACATAGAAAGAGAAAGAAAACGACAATGCCGCAATTCTAATCGAATCAGCGCAACCACCCCTGAAAAGCTCTCAGGATTCTGGATCTATACCCAGTTACCACCTTTGATATCGGAATTTGGTAGTAGATATAGGAGGAAAGAGATGTGAAGTGTGTGGTGGTTAATACCACCTCAAAACAGGTACTTATATTAAGATTCAATTTGGTCAAATTAATTGCGTCGCAATATATTTAACAGTCTGTGAGCAAATACCTACGGTAGGTAATAACAACAAACAAGGAAGTTATTCGCAAAACTGCTCGATTACGAAATAGGTGGAATTGTCATTTGATAATAATATAAATTAGGTAGCTACGTATTACAACATAAATAACTTTAACCTTTTGACTTGGTTTTATCTGGAAATGGCTACGTATCTCTGTGCTTCTACCGTAGAAAACACTTACATAGGTAAGCCAGTGTAGACATTTTGTAATGAATTTTATTGAATGCCATCATTTGCAAGTCTTATACCAAATGAATGTTAATTTTCAAAAAAAAATTAGTTATGAGGGAATCATTAAAAAAATACCACGGAAACAAATCATCAGAGATCTTTCGGAAAAAATAGCACAATACATTGGAATTGTGGCAATTTGCTTTCACAGCGCTTTTGAGAATGCCCCAAATTTCTGAAGCGCGGAAGGTACCTACATTTCTTTTGCCAAAATGTTCAAGATTACAATTTACCTAATATATGCAATTAAAATAATGCATGTTTGTCAATTTTGCCTTCTCCAGCTAATCCGCAACGTAACGACTCCTGAGTATGGCACTGAAGTGCGTCTCCGCATCAATGACACAGCCACCAGCAACGACACGTCCAAGTATGGAGCCGAGACGTACAACCAGCCCGATGCCGGGACAGCGCACATCTCCATCATCGCAGGCAATGGCGACGCCGTTTCGGTTACCAGTTCCATAAATTTTTAGTAAGTTTTGTACTTTTGCAGCAATAGATGAGAAATGCTATCTGTTACTTGAAACAGCTCGGGGTAACAGACGTTGATTCCACTTGTTTAACGCCAGAAACTTGACAATGGATCGCTAAATGATCGATTTGCAATATTCAAAAGGCATTTGCAACTAACAATCACGGGATCACTTCAGAAGAACAGGAGAAAACATATTCCTAATACAAAAAAAATGGCATAAGCCCGATGCAAATATCCATGGAACCCAAACTTTATACCTACCAACATAATCATAAACCTTCTATCTTTTTACAGCTATGGCGCTGGATTCTCGACCCTCAAGACAGGCATCATTATGAACAACGTGATGGATGACTTCTCCTCCCCTGGCATCACCAACTACTTCGGACTCAAGCCATCTCCCGCGAACTTCATCGCGCCGCACAAGCGACCCATGTCTTCGATGAGTCCCAGCATCATCGTGGATAGGAATGGAAATGCTAAGCTCGTGATTGGAGCCTCTGGAGGAACTAAGATTACCACTTCTGTGGCTCTGGTAAGTTCAAAAGATTGGGATCGATCAACAAAGTAAGCCATTTTAGGTTTAATAGCCACATTAGCAAGACTGTTCTGCCCCGTTACTTCCGGAAGGTCTTTTTAAAATGATAATTCAAGCACATGGAACACGGAAGCATCTTCTCACGTCACGGAAGGTTAAATTAGATTTCTTTATCAACCTAATTGGTTTGAACATAGTCGCAGTTCCTACTCTTTATTACCTACTAGGCATTATCAAATCTATCTATGTTGCATAACATTAAAAAAAACGAACATTTGTTTCCAGGTGACAATACGCAAGCTGTGGTTCGATCAGTCAATAAAAGAAGCCGTAGACGAAGCTCGGTTCCATCATCAGATCACCCCGATGCACGTCGAATATGAATTTGGAGTTACAGATGTAAGTAAATTTACATTTTCTGTTAAGAACTGACCTTTGTCCGTTAAAATATATGTGGAAGCCACTTGTAGGCGCTATACTCCTGGTATACCGAGAGGGTAAAATACCTTGTTGCTTGCGACAGCATACCTACCAGCTTAATTTAAACCTCACCAAAAATATTGTGACACCCGTATTCACAAAACGCGAAACTCTGAAAAAATGCTAAGAGTTCGCGCCTTTTAGTTTGATCTAGCTGTGTAGCTTGTCAAAAACAGAATCTAAATATTTCCAAGGGTCCTGTAAAAAGAAGTAGGCACATCTCTGGACTGCAAAAGTCTGAAATAAGTACCTAGGTTAGCAAAAGATCAATAAGATTTGGATGACAAAGACAAAGGTGTCGCTGATGGTTTGTTTTTTTAAACCTGATTTTCTTTTGGTACCTATGGTCTTTGTTTTCAACTTTCTACAAAACCTCCAATATCCTACAAGAAAAGGTACCCGACAACTGAATACTTTCCTTCAAGATTAGCATTGGCTACTGTTGTGTAGGTAGGTACTACATCAATTTTATTATTTCTTTTACAGGACATAGTCAAAGGTCTTCGAGCGAAAGGACACGGCATGGTGCGGTACAGGGGTAGGGGCTCCATCATCTGTGCGCTCTTCAGAAATAAAACCGCGATCTACGCCAACGCCGACTTTAGGAAGGGCGGTGACGTGGCCGGCATGGACTGATATCCCTGTGCCTAACTAAACAATAAGTATTACTATGTTATGTCGTGAATGGAACTTTAATATGAATCTGGTAGAACTAAGTAGGTACATTTGAGAAATGAGTTTACAAAAAAATATGATCGTGTTTCGTGGATTTTTGCTGGTTAAACCTGACTATCCACTTTGGGGCCACATTAAATCCCTGAAGATACCCACGAAAACTGCTCTCATTTTTTTACTAAAACAATAGGGTGTGTTATCGTCAGTGATCGGAAAAAGGTGAGCTAACTTACCTAAACTTCAAAGAACAGAGACATAAGTGGAGACTTATTAGTTGTTAAAGCTGGTATGTAAATTACATTAGCTTCCGCGCTTTCTTACATCGTTCAACCCAAGATAAAGTGATTTCTATCCTTTGACAATTTTGATAAACAAAAACAGGAAACGAATTCAATTGTTTTCTGTATTAATAACTTTAATAGTGCTGTGATATCCCGAAATCCGGATAATTTTCCCGAAAAAAAATGTTTTTGTCTCTGTTCTTTGAACTTTAAATAAATTAGCTCACCTGTTTCCAATTACTGGTTATCATGTTATAGGTGGCATTTGTAAAGAAACTGTGTTGGTTCAGCCAAGGAGTCGTTCCAAGCCTAGACCCTTAAACCTGCCAATCACAGTCCATAGTTTATTTCTTTCGCTTGATTTGAATGTAACCTAAGATGGCGTGTGTGGAACCCACAGCGTAGTCTCGAAGTATTAACGTAATTTGGCGATACAATAAAAAGTAGGCATTAAGAAACTTATTACAAGAAAAATGTGATAGTAAATGAACGATATCTAGTAGGTATAGATAGGATATGAAATATGGCCGTCTTCCTAGAACATACTATGGTTTATGATATCGGAGAACAGATGGCAAAATAAATTAATAAGTGCATTTATGTAATAATATTCAATGGAGATACAATAAATATCGGGTGTAAAAAAAGAACGTTTCCGAATCCGAAAGCCGCATATTTTACCCATTATTTATTTCATTTATTTACTTTTTTACGAAAATAAATTCCACGTGCTATTACTAAACTTTTTTCCAAACATTCACCTGAATCTTCGATTTTTTTTTTCGAAATTTCCAAATCACGCATTTACAGTTACAAAAACGCAATAATATCAAACGTATCCGATAAGTACCTAGGTGGCTTAGAGTGAACGGGCGGGGTTTAACTCCACTTGCCTGGGTTCGCGTTACATTGTGCGCAATAAAAAATAGTTTTTTTTTTCATACTTAAAAATAAAAGTCGTTTCCCAGAAATATTTTTTGCGCTAAGCTACTTTATTAGAAGTACCTACAATATGCGTAGTTAACGGCTTTGTGATGTGTCTTTTTACACCCTGTATAAATTAATTGGCTGATCTAGAACAATAATTTTGGAATAAATGGGCTAGAGACTTAATGAATATTATCTACTAAAATTTAAAGCTGATTATTTAATTCTGTAGACAATTTTTTTTCATTCAGTTCCATAAAAGTACCAGAATACTACGCTGAAAGTAGCTGGAAGTCCAACCAAAAACACCAACCTATTCATCATAAATACCTGTACTTTTATTATTATCATTAAAAATTTCATGATAGATAATTTTAGCCAAGTTATCCACAATTTCATTTCTATTTTATAAACTAAGTCAACTTTTTAATTAATCACACTTTATAAATCTGCCCACTCATTTGGGCAGTACTTTAGCACAAAATTTAGATATTTTTCTCTTTTTTACATCCTGCTATGTATTTTATTATTCCTTAGCCAACTGCATTTATTACTGCCAATATCTTGAGTAAACTGTAACAGAATTTGTAAAATTTAATTCATATTTTAGGTTTATAGAAATTCCTATAATAAAAATAAAATAAGATTATGTAGCTACGTACATAATCTATGTTTGACATTACTAAGTAGGTACGTTCTCTGCCAAAGAAACTAAACCACTTTCAAAAATGAAGCACAGCTTTTCAATAGTTCCAGTTGCCGGTTGTCTAGTTTCATTGGCGTAGTAGGTACCTAATTAAATGACATATTGGAAAATGTTAGTAAAAAATCTGAAATGGGAGTGAACTGATTACCTAAACATAAATGGTCACAAACTAGTGTTTGCAAAATAAACTTTTAAATGTTTGAAATGGTTTTTATTTACCTTTCCTGGAAATATCACTATTTATAATTACTTATAATAAAACAAAGGGGGTGAAACCCCCAAAACTGCGTTTGTACCGTGTACGCGATAAACTCAAAAACTAGGTACTGAATGGATCAATGGATCAAAGGTCAAAGCGATTCCCGAGGCAATGATGCAGCGGCCACTCGCCATCGGATACCTGACGCAATATGGTAAGGAAACGCACCAGAGACCAACACTACAAATTATGGGTCGACCTTGGTGGGGTGTAGGCATGCCAACGAGGCACTCCCCTCCATTGTAAGCAGCTTCACGAAACAGGCTCTACGACTGACTAAACTCCAATAGCATATAAAAATAAAAATAAATTCAGACATTTTTGGCCCTATAATGTTAGTATTAGGAAAATTAAGTATTTGCTGCCCTCAGGGGCCCCGGGTACACGCACTTGTGCTTGAACCCAGTGCCCCAAAAGGGAGCTTTCCAGCTTGTGGCTGAGCACGTTCACGATGGTGGTAGTCACGGCCGTTACAATTGGCCACGGGTCCTTTAATAAATGCCTCTCTGGCATAGGAGTTACAGACAGCCCACTCTGAAGAACCTACATGGAGGACGAGATAGCAGGTGCTTTTACTCGTAAGCTGCCTAGTGGTCGCTGGAAACACGGCAAAGTCTTTCGGAAAACTAGGTACCGCTAGGTACCACTCCGCGAGATAGTCAGAAACACCAGTGCTGCTGGGCTTGCTTGAGAAGCTGGGGTGGATCGAATGACACTTATCCCACCTGTACGCAAAATACGCGCTTTGGATGCGGGAGTTGGAACACCAGCCCAATTGTATGTTGCTATGGGCTGCATACAAGTTATAAATCTAAAGTCATAAAAACTCAAACTGTTGACGGAGGTTTACATAAAGTAAAAGTCATGGCGAAAAACGACTTTGCCAAAATAACCTACATGTATCTGCCACCACTTTGGAGATGTGTGACCGATGGATGGAATTAACGTATTGATACTCATGTACATTTCATGGAAAGTTATTGAAGTATTATTAAGTTTTGAACATTATTATTTGTTTACCTTAAAAAACTGGTCAGTGGAAGATTGTGGACATTAAATAGAAACACAAAACCTGTCAAGAAATATTTATTTATTTTGCATTGTAATTGCATTGCGATAAATATGCTTACATTTACATATTTTAATAATTAATTATTTACAGTTGAAATAAAATATAATAACAAAATAATAACAAAGAAAACTCTTAGCACCTAAATCATACAAGCATTGTATCTCATACAAGCTTTGAAACCCATGTTTATCGCATCAAGAATATATTTTTGACATACAAACAGTTATTAAATGAATAATTCCATTCTCTTTGATTGTGAATGTTTCTTTTTTTGGTTATATTTATCAATTTACAGCCATTTTTTATTATTAATGCTACAATATATCCATGTTATGTATCCAGGTAGATATCCTACCTGGATAGAGATTGTATACCATTATTTTACTATGAGAATAATGTTTATCATGAAAAGATGTTTTTGGTCTGCGGAAAGTACTTACATAAGTAACTACGACATTTAAAAATATTTTATTACATTCTACCAGAATTACTTGCAATAGATCGCTAAGAAAGGGCTACGAAAAAAAAATGGATTACTTTGTACGGAATATGTAATATAATTTTATTAGACAAGAGTTTAAACAGTCAAAAACATCTACCAATAATATTTGGAAATAGAATCCATAGTTCGCTAGCACTATTTTTGGCCAAGGTATTTACTTTTCACAGTCTACAGTTCACCAAGCAAGGTGGCGAGGCGTTGTTTCCGCCTTTGTGAGCAACGGACCCAGTAGTCGAAGTACGACTTGACCGGTTTTTTCTCGCGTCGCTATAATGGTAACACATCCCTCATGGCTTCGACTGGGGTCACCAACTTCGTGGAACCGATTAGAACAGTGTTGTCGATACCGCTGGTGATCACGCTTCGATGCAAGCGTTTACATTCTTCTGCAGTGATGCCGCCGACCACAAAAATGATTATAGTGGGGTTGTCTAGCGGATGTTTTGAGTTACGTGCCTTCTTGCTTGTTAAAATACTGAAAAAAATAAAATGAAAACATTACAAAACATTTTAAGATATCGTTGTGACTACTCAACACTAGATGGCGCTTTCACAGATAACTAATCCACTTGCCACTAGATGGCGTGGTTCCAAATGATGGTTATTTTTTTCTTACTTGAGTCCGCTTCTTAGCAGATCCTTGATGCTATCGTTCCTGTGTTTGAGGTCGACCATGTCAGGCCGCTCTGTGTCGACCAGATCATCTACCATCTGCTGGAGGACGCCCTTATACTCGTGACCCACTCCCGTTTCGCAGGGTTTCAATACGGAGTTATATCTGCAGAAATAAGAATGTGATTAATAAAGCGAAGATTCAACGAAATATTGAAAATAAAAGCTGATAATTGCAGTTCAAATGAACTGCTTGTAATTACACAGTATTTGATACACAACTGAAATCAATATCTGCTTGACAGAATAATCAGAACGTATCAAATCCAGAGTTTTAAATATTATATCAACGGACTCACTTATGTAACACCCTCCTCATCTGCGCAATATCCTTCAACTGGCTCATCACCCTCTTAGAAGCAGCATCACATTCCTCCGGAGTGACGATCACTCCCGTTTCTACATTCTTCTGGTACAGACTCTTATGGTCTTCAAATATGGCCACACTTAGCGTCTCTGTGAGGCTCTCCTCGTGTTGTTTGGAGAACGACACTTCTGTGCCCACTAAGGAGTAAACGTGGATGAGTAAAGCTAGCAGACTTTCGAGTGGCAGGTTTCTGTCCTTACGGGTTTTGATAAGGTGGCTGATCTGAAAAAGATAATTCAGGACATATATTATTATTCAGATATTACATTCCAAGAGATGATAAACAAAATTATCGAATGGTACTTATGGGATTAAGCTACCCGGATTTTGAATTTAAAATAGTTGATAGTTACTGCCATTGCTGGAATTACAAGGGCAACCTCATAGATCTAAATAGTAAACATAGGGCCGTCTAAAGGTTTGCATAAACGCGTTTAGCATACAAAAAACACTAGCGCCACTTCTAAGAACTACGATGTGTCGTTGCGACGTAAGACTTGATGAAAATATCGAGGTTTTGAAAAAAAAAGGATCTTGACAGACGGACAACAAAGTGCTCCTACAAGGGTTCCATTTTTTCTTTTGAGGTACGGAACCCTAACAACTTTAAAGTAGTATCAATACGACCAACGCGCACCGCTTCAAAGTTACGTCGCACAACCGGTAGGCGTGGCTTAGCCTGGCTTCGTTTTTGAAAAAGTACACGACAGCTCCCGAAGATTAGGAACCAATGCACCGATTTTTTGAACCATAAAACGCGCGCTCAGTCCTGGCCTTACTATTCTATGTCAATGGGCAACCATAGAGTAGCTAAAGAGGTATAATAAATTGACAATTATTTCCTTGCAAATTCAATGTTCTCGTAACAATATTTGGACAAAATAAAAGCTGTGTTGCTCTTGCTACTGTTTTTTAACACTGATAAGAAAAGAAGAGTGGTTATGATAAACACTGAATGCCCTGCTAAGTGGCTTGCACACACCTTGGATGGTTACGTTGAAATGATAGTCACTGATAGTCAAAGATCTGATTTATTGAATGCTTTAATTATGCTCTAACTACAACGTACTTTGTATCCAGTTTTTGTGAGTAGATAGTTCTTTATAACAGAACTGAACAGTGAAAAGGGCGAAACCAAAGATAGAGAAGGTATAATAGAATGCGCAACGGCTTTTTACACTTCTCTTTATGAAAAACCACCACGTGTTAATGAAAGAGATAATAGTAATATACCTGGAGAAGATATAGCAGAAACTCCATTAGACCCAATAACAGAAAGAGAAATAATGACCCAAATCAAACGACTAAAACCCGAGAAGAGCCCAGGCGAAGATAACATCACAAACGAAGCCCTGAAAATAGGAGCGCCAATCCTGGTTGCATATGTAGCAGAATTCTTCAACTTAGTACTGGAAAAAGAGCAAGTACCATCGCAATGGAGTAAATCAAACATAATACTATTGTATAAAAAAGGGAACCCGCTAGACATCGGCAACTACAGGCCTATCAGCTTGCTATCAACAATATATAAACTCTTTTCATCAATCATCCTGAGAAGAATAGCGCCAGACATTGACAAGAATCAGCCAATAGAACAGGCGGGCTTCCGGCCGCACTTCTCAATAATAGACCACATTCACACAATAGAACAAATAATAGAAAAATATAAAGAATTCAATAAACCACTTTACATAGCTTTTGTGGACTACTCCAAAGCATTCGACAGCATAGTACACCCATCTATATGGACAGCTCTAAGAAACAATGATGTAGACAAAACATATGTCAATATCATAAAAAACATCTATTCTAAGGGCTGATTTTTCAATAGTCAGATAACTTTTAACTGAGGAATAAAAACGGCATTTTGACAGTTTTTGTATAGAAATTATGTCAAACCGCAATTTTTATTCCTCAGTTAAAAGTTATCTGACTATTGAAAAATCAGCCCTAAGAGTGTTAGTAGAGTGAAACTGGAAAGACAAGGGAAGGAGTTCACAATTGGTATAGGGGTGCGGCAGGGAGACCCGCTGTCTCCAAAGCTATTCATAGCTGTACTTGAAAACATTTTCAAAAACATTAAGTGGGATAATAAAGGCATATGGATACTAAATAATAAATTAACACACCTAAGGTTTGCAGATGACATTGTTCTTTTGAGTGAATGTGCGGCAGATTTAGAAGCAATGCTACAAAGATTAAACTTCGAAAGCAAAAAAATCGGCCTACACATGAACGCTTCCAAAACCAAAATTATGTCAAACAGTCAAAAGAAAACAATCAAAGTAGAGGAAAAACCGATAGATTATACAAATGAATATGTGTACCTAGGTAAATTAGTGTCCTTTGATGCAAATAGCAACGAAAACGAAATAGACAGACGAATAAGTACAACTTGGAAGAAATACTGGGCCCAAAAAGAAATCCTAAAAGGGAACTATAGCCTTAGTATAAAAAAGACTATAATGGATTCTTGCATTCTCCCAAGCTACGCTAGCCAGACATGGGTCTTCACTGAAAAAGTAAAAAACAAAATATCATCTTGTCAACATGCAATGGAACGAAGTATTCTGAAACTGAGAAAAATACAAAAAAAACGAGAAACGCAGACATACGCAAGAAAACTAAATTAAGAGTCTATGTTACCTCAAATGGCTTAGCATGATCCTCCGTTATGTCGATAATACTGCAGCATTAATTTTGAAATAAATATATGGCAAGGTTGAGGATCAATGTTAAGTATTATAAACCTCAAAAACACGATTCCATAAAATTTTCTCGATAGAAAAAAAATCCAAAGTTACCTCTAAACCGAAAACAATAAACCGCTAGCATTCAAAAAATGCTTAAAATTAGGTCATGAAACTTTGCATACTAACTGAACTTACTATAAAGCAGGTCCTACAAGTTTTTTTATTTTTAAATTACCATTATTTTCACAGTAAAAATAAAATACCTAAACTATCACCTAAACTATGCCGTCTTGAAGCTTGTTCCCTGGCGCCCGACGCCCCCGTTCAGTCTCGCTGCGGCTTTCGAACGGGAGGGCTGTGTCGCTTGCGCTCAGAGCACACATTACGCAACAAGACTACGTAAAATACAAATCTTGTAGTACTTATAGTGTTGGTGCAATGGGAAATAACCGTAATAAAAATAAGAAACGAAAGGGTTGGCGCAAAGAAACTGGAAAACATGATAAACGTAATGAAGTAAGTATATAGCTACCTATCTACTTACAGTATTAGTGATTACAAACATGTCACGTTTGGTGCAGTGGCAGGTGATTGGCTGCTGCGTTAGGAGTTGCAGGTGTTTCTGCATGTGAAGATTTGTGTTTGTAAACGCACCTTTCACGATTCAGGCGAAATCCAGGTGTCCACTTTTTTTTTTGATAAAAAATGTAAAAAATGGGTGTCCAATTTTGTAAAAAGTTCCCTAAATAGGTTTGTTGTTGTTTTGACAATATACAACAAATAGGTATCTATGTAGTACCTAATTGTTTTTTTTTATAATGTTGCCGACTCCAGGATTTCAACTCAATCGGAGACGGTGCGATTACAAACACAAATCTTCACATTCACAAACGCGCAGATCCGACACAACTATCTGTAGGCCATAAAACACTGATCTGTTATTATTATTACTACACATGGCTATATAATTTTGACGGCACGGTTGGCGCAGTGGTTGAGCGTTCGGCTGCTACGCTGCGTGTCGCGGGTTCGATCCCCGCACGGAACAAATATTTGTATGACCTGCAGATAGTTGTTCCGGGTCTGGGTGTCTTGTGTATGTGAATTTACATGTTTGTGAACGCACCCACGATACAGGAATATTCCTAGTGTGGGGAATTTTTTTTTAAAAGACAAACAAAAATCATTTTTTTTTTTATCAAGCTATAAATTTCCAGTATAAGCTGATCTCACATTGTATAGGAATTCCGTACAATGAGAGGTCAGCTTGTACTGGAAAATTATCCCTCACCATCAAATACCAATTCACCAAATTTGTATTTCAATAAAAAATGTAGGGTGGGTAATTGTTATTTGTTATTCATAGGGCAAGTCTGCTTCTATGGACGATTTAGTCTTCTTTTGTATATTTTTAGGGTTCCATAGCCAAATCATAAATAAAAATATGTGAGGTCTAGGTAGGTATTTATTTGTCCCGTGTGATTGTTACAGGACCGGACGGACGGAGGTATGAACTCCGAAAACTGTAGAAATAAATTCGGACGAAACAAATCTTCATGTGTTACAAAATATATAATTGTAAGTACCTATCTATCATACGTGTGTGATAATCACGAAATTTGCTGTTCCCCCATGGCACTACCGCTTGGTACTAACGCGTAATGGTACTATCACGAAATCGGCGAATTCATAATAAAATTTTCATAATGTTGGACTTTTTAGGGTTCCGTATTATTTATTCATGTTGACAAAATTATGCTGCCGGGGTCGCGAGTATATTTGAAAGAGAGTTACCGCGGCTATTGGCACAGGCAACTGAAGGAACAGGGGTGGGTTTTAGTTAGTAAAAGTCTGAGATCCTGCCTCCCGCTCCGCCCAGACCGGGAGGTCATTTTTTTATATTTTTTTTTATTATAATCGTTTATTAGGAACAGAACAACAAATACAGGCAGATAAAAAAACAATGTACAACGATGGTAGCTGCAAAAGTTTAAAACTTTGGCGCAGCCACCAACGCCCATCACGCCAGTCATTGAATGATAACATAACATACCCCAAAAAAAGTGTTTTATAATGAATGTTGTGTTTTCTTGCAGATCACCTGAGAACATGAGCTGTTCACTGAATATACACAATCATTGAAATCAAGCGTCCCATTGCAGCATTCTAAACATCTTTGGACGAAGCTAAGATATAGATAAGATAGAAGTAAATTTTTGGAGAAAAACTCAAAACGGACTTGTCGTAAATAAAAAACATCCTTGGTATATACAAGTGCAAGGACAATTACATATCATCGGTACAAAAAAAAATGTATTTTCGGAATAAGGTCTGGATGCGACAAAAAAATCAAAGTCGAAATTATAGAAAGATGACCAATATTTCTGAAATGGAACTAAAATTAGAACATTTTTATAAAACATGCATGTTATCTGAGCTATGCAATTCCAGACATGTTCTAACTATGTAAATTAGAAATTTAAGCGATTAAAAATAAATGTTATTTAATTTTGACTATTTTTAATTACTTTGAAAAAAACTTATGGTATTTATCATACCTACCTACATACCTACCTGCATACTTACCTACTTATCCTACCTATACCTACCTATTTTATATTTATACAAACCTTGTCCTGAGAATCACGAACACAACAAAAAAAGAATTATGCAATTTGGTGAAGTCCTTCGAAAGATATACGCATACCTACATTTCGGCGATTCATTCTTATATAGATGCATAATAACTAAGAAAGTGGTAATACAAGGAGAAAGCTACCTATTATAAGATTTTAAAATGGCACAGCGTAAACTTACTACCAAGCCAATGTACCTACAGAACCCTCAGTGCAATGGTGACTCGCACTTGACTAGTTTTTTGTAGCTCTACTGCTACTAAACCGACTCTAAACCACTGCATAAATTCTACAATTTATGTAGTGGTTTAGAATCGATTTTTCTAACCTATGTATACCATATGTATGTATACCTAGGTACTTGCATATACCTACAACCTACATAATTACCTACATGCGCAAACGGCTGTCACATAACATACATACACGGCTAAAACTATAAAACGCAAACTTACTACAAAACTAATTGGCGGAACCCACAGCGCAAAGTTGGCTCGCATTTGACTAGTATTTTATAGAAGTAGGTAGGTAAAATAAAATAGTGTGCACGGCTAGACATCACCTATACTGTCCAGTATAAGCTGATCTCGCATTTTATAGGCTTTCCGCACACTGAGAGGTCAGCTTATACTGGAAACCTATCGTTTATAGATACATTGAAATTGTATTTGCGATATAATATATAATTTTATATTCATAAAATGACAAGTTAAAATTAAATTAGATTGATAATTTTATTTCTTAGTACTCGTCCGATAATAGTGTAGTTTACTCTAACGAAATCGCTTCGACCTCAAGGCCGCGCGTGTCGCGTCTTTGCGAGCAAAAGTGTGCGAGCGAGATAAAGAGTGCAGTGGCACGCGGGGAAGTGGGGGCGAAATTAGAATTTGAGCTGAGATGGTATAGGCTCTTAACAGATGCTCTTCATTTTAGTTTGAAACAGAAGTGGAACTGGGCAGGCCATTTATCAAGACATAAACATATGAGATGGACTTACCAAACAACTAAATGGCAGGGCCCAAAAGGCAAAAGAAATGTAGGAAGACAGAAGAAAAGATGGGCAGATGATATAATAAACACAGCGGGTAAAAGTTGGATGAATACGGCCAAAGACAGGGAAGGATGGAAAGGAATGGAGGAGGCTTTTACCCATAGAGGGGCCACATAACAAAGAAATGGAAAGGAAATAATTATAATTAGATGTATATTTGAAGGATGTGTTATGTAGAAAATAAAGCTGTAAATAAAATAAAAACTACAACGTAACTAATGCTATATGAATGTAGTGTGAATGATCGTTAACGAGCACAATGTCTACGAACGCTGATCGCGCCACTTTACAATATAATTTGCACAAGGCGACGGAAAAGTGCTGACCCTGTATGCGCGCGTGTCATTTACGATACACGACACGAGCTAAATAAATAAGGAAAAACTGGCCAAGTGCGTGTCGGATTTCGCACATTAAGGGTTCCGTACCAAATATTTGTATTTGTTAGTAAAGTATACGTAATAGTAAACATTATCACCAAATTTCAAGTTCATAGGTCAATGGGGAAGTAAAAACTCTTCGTAACAAAATCTTGTGACAGACGACGGACGGACAGACAGACAGACGGACACGTTAGTAACAACAATAGGGCTCCATTTGGACCATTCGGGTACGGAACCCTAATAATACATACGTACGTAAAAAGCTATTTTTTTTTACAATTGATTTGCTCGCGTTTGACTACTATCTCACCTGATGGTAGGCGATGATGTGGTGGACGTTGGACAAGTAACAGATTAGCTATCAGAAAACACAGAACGCAGCAGGGAATTCCACTCCTTAGCTGTATGTACAATGAATGTGTTCCAAAAATGTTTTGTGTGTATGGATGGGATGTATACCATGTACCACTGAGATGTAATCTACCTATCCGTATAATAACGTACCTGATGTAAAACACTGGTGGAGTCCCGACTGGCAGCAAGGTTCTGTAGCACCTGCTTCTCCAAACTCATGAGCAGTTCCTGCTGAGCTCGCTTTGGAGATTTCAACGTTTGCACTACTGCTAACGCTTGCTGCAGCACGCCCAGGTGTTTTTCGATGATCTCGTAATTACCTGCAATTAATTATTGTCATTATTTATTTATTAAAACTTCATGCAATACATATGTACAAAGGCGGACTTAGAGCAGCAGCCGCCGCAGGAGACCTCCGGCCACCACCGTAGACTCGGGCCTGCGGACGGCGAGTAGTGGATAGCTCGCCGTCCGATCAGCACCAGGCCCGAGAGTCCACGGCGCGTAGTGTTCCACGTGCGCCTCAAAGAGTTGTCAGCAAACCATGACAGGGCCCGTCATGGCCGATGCCTGCCCAGGGGTTGTGGATAAATTCTAAACAGAGTTACCGCGCTCCTGGGTACTCAGGGCAGGGAAGGAACAGGGGTGGGTTTTAGTCAGTAAGAGTCTGACACGCCCTCCAGCTCCACCCAGAGCGGGAGATGTCATTGGATGATGTCCCACACCGTAAAAAAAAAGGTGGCGGCGGTTGGTGGCGGCGGTGGTATATTGACTTCGTTATCGTCATAAATTATTGAATTTGTTTTGTTCTGTTTGCGGTCGATGTTTTGAATTTATAACTACTGATTTGCTTAGTCGCTTCATTTATGTTTTGCAGGTACTAGCAGAAGCGTTTTGATTACAAGTTTTAATGAATTAACATAAAATAACAATATTTCAGCTAGTTTGTGTTATATATCAACAGTCTTGGTATTACAAAGAAAAAATAATAATTAAGAAGTCATCATTCTATATGGTTAACAATTAAAGCCAGCTACACTTTCTTTACGACACAGAGTCTAGAGACTGAGCGACTTCTATACCTCTAGACAGTTTGTTGTAGAGGGCTAACACAAACTCTTTGTGCGACCTATTGATCAGTATCGCTTAAAATCTATTTACCTTTAGAAGCCGTGACGATCTCCTTAACGATTTTCGGCGTGACCTTCAACAGAGTCTTGAGACTGGGCGACTTCTGGACGTCGATCTTAGACAGTTTGTTTTAGAGGGCTAACATAAACTCTTTGAGAGACCTACTGAACAGTAAAGCTTATATCCATTTACCTTTAGAAGCCGTGACGATCTTCTCAACGCTTTGCGGCGTGACCTTCAACAGAGACTTGGGACTGGGCGACTTCTGGATGTCGATCTTAGACAGTTTGTTGTAGAGGTCGAACATGACCTCCTTGTGCGACTTGTTGATCATATACTCGTAAGTTTGCACGCACGCGTCGTCATTAGCGTGGTACAGGCAGCCCGGGCTTAACTGCACGTCATCTGGGTGGTTTATGCTGAAAGTTAGAGCGGAAACCCTTTAAAACTTAAAGGACCGTAACAGACATACTATAAAAAATAGATAATATGGACTGTAAGCACAGTCCATATTACTGGCTTTCTAGACATAACTATGGACTATAAACACTATCTAGCTTGGACTATTTAGATGATGACCAAAAGCGATTTTTAGAGATGTATGAACGATGTTATGTTTTCTTCTATATTTTGTGTAACGTATATGGAAACAGTCATGTCCTAGAAGCAAAAACTTGGAAGACATGTGTCATCTACCAACTGTATGTTGTGTGGATTAAAGCCCACACCCTTAAAAGGCTGATTATGTTAATATAATTATATATGATGACCACCACAAAGAGTATTCAATACTATTCTACAGAAGGACCCCAAATAAATTGAGTAAAGACAGAAGGTTGATGACCAGACATATTAGTGAAAGGTCCTAACAAATTAGAGATTTCTTCAGAAGTATTCAAAATAAAGAGAATAGTTAAATAATGTAAGAATTGTAACATGTGGAGTTCTGTAGTTTCTGCCAAAATGTGTCTATAAATAACTTATTTTTTAATTCAATTAAAACCTAAAATTATCACTTTAGTTTTAGTGAATTAGCAGACTAATCTCTTACACATTGGCCTCACAAAGCGGCGACACATCCACAGCTACTTCATTGGAATGTCCTGGAAATCTTGGTAGTGCTGACATGATCTTATCGAGGACTGACTCCGTGGAGTAGCTGGTCACGCCGCACAGGTCCAGGGTGCGGTCCACGATGATCAGTGACGCGGGGTGTAGGCAATTCTGGAAGATGAAAGGTTATCTTGCCTTGTATTGTATAAGGGATCTTTACATTTTCCGCACTACTCGGATTTGGTTCGTTGTGCTTATCAGAGCTTCCGCAAACGCGAACGCGCACAAAGCATTTTTTTTTTAACGCATACTATGAATTACTGCTGTATTGTGGGTGCGTTCACAAACATGTAAACTCACATATATAATACACCCAGACCCGGCACAACTATCTGTGTGCCGTACAAAAATTTGTTCCGTACGGGAATCGAACCCGCGACACGCAGCGCAGCAGCCGAACGCTCAACCACTTGCTCCAACCGTGTCGTCCAATTGGGTGTCCACAGCCTTCCATTCCACAATGACGTAGGCAGCTGTTTCGTGGGCTTTTTTTTAAATGTTGGAAATCATGACTTTGTGACGGACTCTTACTGACTTAAACCCACCCGTGGTCCTTCAGCAGCTCTTTGCGTCCCAGCGCCGCGGTGACTCTTTCGAACAATCCCCCGGCCCGGGCAGGCGTCGGCCCTAGCCCACGCTATTTATTGCTGACATCTTCGGCCCTAGCCCCCGTTATTTATTGCTGACATCAACTTGCGGTGCGCGGGGAACACAACGCGCCGTCGACCCGGGCCTGCCCCCCTAGCCAAATAAATTTTCTATTATCGTTTATGCTTTTTTTTTTTTTGGCGGCGTGGGAAGTCATCCAATGACTTCTCCCGCTCTGGGCGGAGCGGGAGGGCGTGTCAGACTCTTACTGACTAAAACCCACCCCTGTTCCTTCCCTGCCTGAGTGCCCAGGGGTGCGGTAAGTCAAGTTGAGAATTTATCCGCCACCCCTAGGCATGCAGGCACCGGCCACGATGGGCCCCGTCAGTGGTGGCTAACAATCATCTCTTTGAGGTGCGCGTGGAAGACTACGCGCCGTCGACTCACGGGCCTGGTGCTGATCGGACGGCTAGCTACCCACTGCTCGCCGTCCGCAGGCCCGGGTCTACGGTGGCCGGAGATCGTCTCGCGACGTCCTACGCCCAGTGCCTCTCTTGCGGTGGTAGCGGCCGGGGCCGTGAGGGCCACTCCGTTGAGCTTCCCTCACGCGTCCCGCCTCCGCTGTCGCGAGCATTACTCCTTCGCAGAAGGCGGAGACTGCTTCCCATTCCCTCTCGCTCCGTACCATGGCCTGAACCAGGGCCGGGCGCGAGAGGTCGCCGCCACCTATCGCGTCCACGAGTACACGGCGGTGCTCCGCCCAAGCAGGGTAGACCTCCACCGTATGCTCCACCGTGATTATCGTTTACACTAACGCTTAGTACAAAATGTATGGCAATGACATTACCTGCGATAAGTCACGTGACAATTCTCTACGCAGGTAATGTCATTGCCAAACATTTTGTACAAAGCGTTAGCATAAACGATAATAGAAAAGTTATTAAAAAAAGTTATAGGGTAGCTGGTCCTCATCGGACGGCGAGCTATCCATTGCTCTCCGTCCGCAAGCCCGCGCCTACGATGACCGGGAATCGGCCTGCGACTCCCGACGCCCCAGGGTGTCTCCTGTAGTGGCCAGGGTTGTGAGGGCCTCTCCCTGACGCGTTCCGCCTACTCCTAAGCTTATTACTGCTTCGCAGAAGGAGGTGGTCGCGCCCTATACATTCTCGCTCCGTACCATGTACCTACTAAATCCCCTGATTTAGTAGGTACATGATACGGAGCGGACGTGAGAGGACACCACCGCCTAAACGAGGACACGAGGATCCACCCAAGCGGGGAAGACCTCCACCGTGTCCTCCCATACAGTGGTAACACCCCCCCGGGCGTATCCTCCTACCGAATCCGAAACAGGTTCCTCCCGAAACAAACGTGTCCGGTGAAGACCTGCATCAGGCGGAAGGTGACGATGCCGTGACGCCTCTCTAACCACTACTCAAAGATGGTACCTACGCCGCGATCGTGGGGTGCCGTTTTGCTGAGAAGTTGTTTAGATAATCGCGAATAAGACACTTGGGATAAATTTTTTTGACTGCCTAGTCTCTTACATCACGACCAATTTGCTGTGATGCAGTTTTGTTGATCACTGGCGAATTCATGCACGAATCTATGAGAATGGTGAGTGGGTATGCACTACCATGTTGGAACCTATCGATGCAATCTTCTTCTTTCATTTATTGTACTGAGCCTACCCCTTAGCACCTACTTAGCTTGCAAAGGCGAGCAGAGTGTAGACACGTTCTAAGAGAGTGTATAGAAATAGGTGACACGACGATAATATCGACGCGATTCTCTCGCTCGTGGAGAGGCCCCTAAGCGCCTCGCAATAAAAAAAATTGTATGCTTTAGGAATAAGAAAGAAAGAAAAAAAAATTATTCTGCACAGATATAACGCACATTACAGAAAAATGGATTAAATAACAGAAACATACAAGAATGCTAAAAGCCTCGTATTCAATCATTGTAAGTCTTCTTGAAGTTAGTCCCCTGGTACCAATTAATATCTTTTGGCACCAGGTGAATTCCAAAAGATCGAAACCAATATCTGTCTAGACATCCACAAAATACGCAATGAAAAGAAATGTAGACCATTTAAATAACGTACCCTCCGCCTTGCAATACAAATAGGTGAATTCTCCAAAATGCCAGCTACCAATGATCCATAAGTGCCGATGTAGAAGACATCTTCTTTCAAGTTCATTGAATCTAGCATACTGTTGAGTCCACTGGTCAGTCTCCGTGCTTGAGACCTTTCTTCATTGGACAAGGTGTGCAGGTCTATAGACGGTGTGTCCGGTATTAACTTGTCAAAAAACAGCGGGTATATGTCGTGGTATGGAGGAGTGACGAACACCACATTGGTTAGAGCGATGGTGAAGATTGGTATGTGTACTACTTCCACTGCACTTTGCTGGAAAAAATAATGGGTACAGATTTTATAAATATTAGGCAGTGGTGTGTCTTATATTAAGTGTTATTTAACAAGTTTGAGTGAAAATAAAGTTCATTTTATCACATTAATAAGCAAAAAAAAATCTTCACATTGAACTAAATTGATTTTAAATACCGTTTTCCCAATCCATCCAATCAGCATCATCTCAAGCTGCTTAGTTGCCTCAATGGGTGCCCGGCCTGAAACCATGACATCATTCACATCTCTCCCATCATTCATTTCTAAGTAAACAACGTCCAGGCTCACACACGATATCAGAATGACATGGGTCAGGTCACTGTGTCGAATTATCTCAGATATTGTACGTAGCTGCGTGTTCGTTGTTTGTGTTATAAACACTGCCTTCTTCTGGTCTTTCTTGCAAACCTGCAATTGCAATCAGTAATGAAACAATCAGGGGTTTCCTAGAATTTGGTTGAACAATGGATATGCTGTGTTGTAAAATTAATTATATATTCAATTTCTTAGAAATTTTGTTAAGATAAGAGTATGCAACATTAACTAACGAATCAAAACGAACTAAGGAGACTAATAATGATGGCAAATACACCTCAAATGGAGATAAGTTCTTTATAGCGACTGCTCCCCCGGACAGCAGGTTGAACAGTCCACCGTCCCAGTGCAAGCACTCTGCACTAGTATCGTCAACAAATACCACAGCACCGATGATTCTGTTGTACACCTCCGACCACCATGCCTTGCCAAATTCTTTTACCGAAGCACTCGACATGTTGGAATTTTATAGACAGGCAATTAATTTATTTCATTTTTATAATTTCGTGACTGAAGTCGCCAATATACAGTCATGAAAGTAGAATCTAGTAGAATTTAACAATTTATTTACACATCACTGATGACATGTTGCGTTTCCAATCGATTTTGCACCTTTTTTGACAGTGACAGACATGACAGCAATAAAATCGTTTAAAAACGTCGACAGAGTTCAGCACACCGTCGATTTTGCAATAAAAATTCTTTTTTTTTTTTTGTTTCTTTTTATTATTTTCTTTCATGATCATGTTCACTTTTCACAAATTCAACGTAATTACTTTCACAATTCATTATTTTAATGTTGGATAGGGAAGGTGATCCAAAATATTTTTCTCTCAACTTATCATTTTTCTAGTGAATGAGTGATTACATCTGGAATCTAATAATAATACGGGAGTGAACTATTCTGATGCCTGACTAAAACTAGAAGCATAATAAGGCAGAAATGCATGAATTAAAATTCCGAATTACAGGACCTTGGTTATGGTGTGGTGTTCAGAGATTTGTTAGGAAATAGGAAGATATTTTGTTTTCAGTAAGACCATTTTCAGATGAAATAGAAACACACAAGTACATTTTCAAGCAATTTATTTTAGTTTCTTATCACAATACAGTATATTTTGTAATCTAAGAGTGTTTTGCACGATTGCACTAATATTTGAAGGTGAACAACATTTAGTGCTCATAGCCACCGGGGAGAGCATTGACATGGGGGTTGTGGAAGAGGGACTTCTGGCCATCACCCCACGGGAAACGCTGAAATCAGAGAGAATATATATTTCAAAGAAGGTTAATAATGTTTAGAATTTAATACTTTCCTGTTTTCTGAAACATTTACACATAATTTATTATATTTAATATTTTTCTGCTTCACAAACAGTGACTGTCAAAACACGAAGGGAACCAAAACATACATACTAAATCAAGACCTCTAATAAATCAAGAGAACAGACTAGAATGAAAATAAATATCAGTGACTATACCTTGGTGCGAACGCGCATGAAATCGTAGGGACGGAATTCAGGTTGCGCTTCATGGGCATGTTCCTGGTGGGCCAGGTAGGCATTGATCATGCCAAGACCGACTGCGGGGAATGCCACGAAGAAAGTCATCTTCTTCCATAGTTTGTAGCCACCTGTAAATATTACATAAATTGATTTATAGCTAACTCTTAGTAGTATGGAGTGCCAGGAGTGCCACACATGTACAAAACCTTGCAATCCTTGTCCATCCAACAGATTTTAGTAAAACCTTTTGGAATGGGTTTTCAACTACCCATTTATTGTTGCTAATCTCAATTTAATAATAATCAAAATAATTAATCATTTTTCACAATAATTTTCTATTTAAAATCTCGAAATTTCACCTGCTTTTATTTTGTTATGTTAATTTATATATGGAAGTTAATTTATGACTAACATTAGTACTGTGCCTTTCAATCACTGTTTTATAAGTATTTAAGTGTCCACTTTGATATATTGGCCTCCTAGATCAATGATTTAAGAGTTGTTTCAGTCAGACTAAACATTAAGCTTGTCCCTCGCCTCATTATCATTCAGATATATGTCATTGGATAAATCTCTCCAATATTGCATATGCAGGCAACTTCTCTGTACTGTGGATACATGTGGAGCTATAGAGCTCTAAATGAGGAAATAATACTAAAATAAAATTCTCAAAATTATGTTGTTAACTCCGGAGACACTAAAAATCAATCTAGAAAGGTCAGGCTAACCAAGGTTCTCTCAGAAAAGCTTTTTTCATTAAACATCTTATACCACACAATTAAAAACCTATTGTTATGGCGACGCGAGGGGCCTGATGCGTTAACATCAAACGCATAAATATTTAAGTTGCATAAGAAGCAAAGGTTCTTCTTGAAAGCCCTTTCAATTTGTATTTATTTATCTTAAACTAGCGACTCATCCCGGCTTCGCATGAGTATCTTTTTTTTTTCGAGTCGCAAAATATTCTTTCATACAAACTTTGTCCAAACAATTAAGAATACAATAAAAAAGAATTAGCTAAATAGGTGCAGTCGTTCGGGAGTGATGCCGCTTACATACATTCGGCAATTGATTTTGAAGCATTTTTTTTGTCATCAATGCAATAGGAAAGGTTTTGAGAAAATCGATACAGTGGATGTTTTCTGATGTTCATGCATTTTTATGTCTTACGGCATTCTACTATAGTATACTACTTGAACATTACAGATGACAACACAAGATAGCCACTTAGAATACTATCCAAATGGTTAGTTTTTACTAAAACCAGGTGACTTCTAAAGGAAGGCTTCAATATAAGCTCAGTTGGGTTCAAAACGCTTTGCTCGTCACAGAGAGACGAAAATCCAGTAATCTGCTCATTCGATTTAGCAAGCCTTAATAAATATCTAACAAGGAGGAATATATGTTACGACTTTGATTTAATAAGTCAATAGCAACACTAGTTAAGCACAACAGGAAAAATACACTAAAATGCTACACAATTTTAACTTATCTCCTCCTAAAGTAGATATTTGTCCCGCTGGATTAGACGTAGTTGGCAATATTAGTTTAGTTCTTTTTTATAAAGATTAATATACAGGTAGATAAGGCCCTTCTATAGGTTATCTGATTACATAATGTTTTAGTTTTCCTAAGTTTGGTATACCTCCATGGCCTCCTGCGGTAGCAGCGTGGGTAGAAGAACGTGCATTAGTCTTCAGGTACTGGATCGCAGCCTTCCTCAACAGCGAATTCATTTTGCTAGGATTTTCTGTCGAACAAACGAATCAGCACTCAGCAGCACTTGTCAAATATCCAATCTAGTTTTTTTTTCAATTTGACATAAACATAAATTGGAATGTTGGTGTTGCCATACTTACGCAAAATCAATAAATTGAGTGCTCTTAGTGCCTATGGTCATCAAATTTTATGCTAGTACAGATGCAACAACTTTAGTCGCCAATGGCTCGCAGGCAACTTTAAAATCTCACAATCACACACATCTTGCTCATAATACAAACCAACTGTGTATACTTGAAATTTCAGAATCACTAGGGAGTCGCCGGAAAGTAGCTAACGAACGATCAAAGTCGATGTTTGTATCTATGAAGCATTTTGATAGTCCCAGACATACGGTCGCGGGAGTGATCGAAGGAATCACCGCGGCCCTGGCGCAGGCAACTGAAGGAACACGGGTAGGTTTTAGTCAGTAAGAGTCTGACACGTCGCTCCACGAGCTCCACCCAGAGCGGGAGAATTTCGGGTGCATCTCATAACGTATAAACTCATTTGGTCTAATTTCATTTTATTATCGTTCATAAGATATAATCAACGTGAGTTAAACCAACTGTTGATATAATTTCTTTACATTAGTAGGTATTAGGGTCATGTTCTGTTTCCACTGCATGGTAGAATATGATCCGGGAACTCTTTGCGTTTCCTGTCTCTTAGTGGGTATCCCCGTTCCACATCTTATGGTCGATCCTCAGTTACGTCCAACTCATAATCTTGAAACTTCATGTTGAACAGGATTTTCAGACACTCTCTTGTTCTTGTCCCACATTATGAATATTGCTAACATCATCATCCTCTTGTTGAGGTTGTATGATATCTGGTCGCACTGTATTCCTGACAATTGGTTCATCTTATAGAAGTATTATTTCTGGTTCCTCTTGCAATTCTTCTTGTAGCTCTTCGTATTTTTGATTCTCCAAAAACACAAAATTTTTGGCCTTAAATATTTCTCCGGAAGTAGGATTCACAAGACGAAGAACGAACTTATATTAACACTGTAGAATTTAATTTATATGTTAAGAATTATTCTAAATTATTTAAAAAAGTATGTTATTTGGCGAAATCTCGCTACTTAAGTTCAAAAATTAAAAATAGTAGTAATGTAATTAAAATGACTTGGGATATTATTAATAGCGAAACGGGAAGGTCTTGCAACCGAAGTAGTGATTACAGCCTTGCTATTGATGACAGTATCATTAAATCAGATTCGCAAGTCGCCGCGGCATTTGAAAATTTCTTTGCAGAGATTCCCGTATCGACTACAAAATCTCTAAATTCATCACCAACTGCTGCAGAAATTTTACTTAAAGAAAACGTTCCAGTTTGTGAATCCCAATTTTATTTCCAATATGTCACTTGTAATGATGTAATCAAAACTTTTAATACTTTAAATGTTAAAAAGACTGCAGATCTATGGGGTAATTCTGTTGACGTTGCTAGGTCTATTATAGACATTGTAGCACCTACTTTAGCCGTAATTTTTAATAATTGTATAGATTGTGGTGAGTTTCCTGATCTAATGAAATATAGTAAAATTATACCATTGTTTAAATCGGGTAGTACATCAGACCCTACTAATTATAGACCTATATCAGTGCTACCTACTTTTAGTAAAATTTTTGAGAAAATTATTTTAGATCAAATTCAAAGATATTTTAATAAACACAAATTATTACACAACAAACAGTTTGGTTTCACAAAGGGTCGTTCAACAACTGATGCTGGTGTTGAACTTTTGGGACACATTTATAATGCATGGGAAGATAAATGCGATGCGTTGGGCATTTTTTGCGATTTGTCTAAGGCTTTCGATTGCGTTCTCCATGATACATTGATCAGGAAGCTGCACTACTACGGAGTCCGGGGCGCCTCTCTGGATCTTCTTACTTCATACTTGAGTAATAGGATTCAGAGAGTTGATGTGAACGGCAAAAGGTCTTCCGGGTCTGTAGTCAGAATGGGGGTTCCTCAAGGCTCAATTCTGGGTCCTTTTTTGTTTCTAATCTATATCAACGACTTGCCTTACCTCATAAAGGATAAACATGATATAGTGCTGTTTGCAGATGACACTTCACTTTTATTTAAACTCAAACGTCAGCAGGTGGTTGTTGATAATGTAAATAATGCTCTTTCAACTGTAGTTAACTGTTTTAATGTCAATAATCTTCTCCTTAACGAGAAAAAAACAAAATGCATAAAGTTCACATTACCCAATGTAATACAAGTGAACACTAGTGTGTCAATAAAGGGTGAAGAGTTGAAACCCAAGGATTCCACAGTGTTCTTAGGTTTAACTTTGGATGCGCAGCTTCAGTGGAGCCCCCATATAGATAAACTGTCCAAAAAACTTAGCTCTGCAGCATACGCCGTAAGGAAAATTCGTGGTTTAACTGATTTAGAGACAGCTCGTTTAGTATACTTTAGTTATTTTCATAGTGTGATGTCGTACGGCATTCTGTTGTGGGGAAATGCCGCCGATATTCAGACAATTTTTGTTTTACAGAAAAGGGCTATTCGTGAAATTTATAAATTAAGTCCCAGACACTCCCTCAGAGACAAATTTAAAGAGATTAATATTATGACTGTTCCCTCTCAATATATTTATGAGAATCTCATGTATGCACATAAAAATATTAATCTGTTTAAAAGATACAGTGATATCCATAGCATAAATACTAGGAACAAACACAAATTTATTGTACCAAAAACCAGGCTCAAGAAAAAAATAGGTGGTTCGTTTAGTTGTCAATGTATACGTTTCTATAATAAACTTCCTAGCCAAATTCAAGAACTAAGCATAAATAAATTTAAATCATTTATTAAACGTAAGCTATGCCAGAAAGCTTTTTACACAATTAATGACTTTCTTGAGGACAAAAAGGCGTGGGATTGAGCTGCTTCAATGATATACATGAGCCATTATTTTCATATGTACTACTTACTGATGAAAAATTTTTTATATATATATTTTTTTTATTATTCGTTTTTGACATGAATACTTGTATAGTATTGTATTATATTTTTTATTTTATTTTTTTATTGACATTTTATTATTATTATTATTATTTTTTTTTTGACTTGAATACTTTGTTAAGTATTATATTTATTTTTATTTTTTGATTGACATATTATGATTACTATTTTGTTTGACACAAATATTTACTTTGTAAAGTGATATATATTTTTTTTTTTTTTGATTACTTAATTATTGTAAATGTGAGGACTATGTGGGTTATTATTATTATTTTCTCCTCCTTTTTACAGTAATTTTCAACGTTGTCTGACAGTTTGAGTACTTTTGCGGCCTACCCAAATGTCTTTTCTTTGGTATTGTTCGTCATGTCATTGAGCTCCTTAGTGGTTTTTAAGTTGAGCTATTCGACTATTGACAAATGCTTGCACTGACTGGACAGGTCCACTCAAATATGTTTGGTTCTTTCTTCAAAAGACCACTACAGACACTAAGCTGCATGGTCCTCATATAGAATAATGTGAATGCGAGAACTATGTATGTCGTTATATTCATGTAGATTTTATGATTGTCTGGCAGTTTGAGTATTTTTTGCGGCCTACTCAAATGTCCTTACTTTGGTATTGTTCGTCGGTTCGTTGAGCACCTCAGAGTTCTGAGTTGAGCTTCGCGATGACTGACAAATGCTTGCACTGTCTGGACAGGTCCACTCGAATTCGTGTGTTGCTTTCTTCATAAAGCTCATCCCAGACATAAACGTACATGGTTCTCATATGATCTAACCAGTCCACATTGTATGGATTTGAACACTAAAAGAGACTTTGACCTCTGAGTTTGTTTCGGTGTTTCTTCTCAGGGTAGTCAGCTAGGAAACACCGGCCTCATCTAGCTTAAACTGACAAAAAACATTGACGTGTAAAAGTGTTCCTTGTAACCTATTTACTGAATAAACATCATTTATCATTTATCATTTATGATACGCTTTTGCGTTGTTATCAAAGCCTGTGTGGATAAGCTCTCTGCTTTTTACATCCCACTTAGTTCTTTTTTTGATTAGGAATGTGCATAAATGCTTTGCAACCAAAAGTTTTTAGCATGCTTAGGTCACACTTCCTACCTGACCATTTCTCATCCGGAGTCATATTCTTTACCGCAATCGTTGGTGGCTTGATGAACAGCTTCAGCCCAAAAACGTTTTTTTCTCTGAACCATGTAGCTGGTTCTTGCTTTATCGCAGATGGTGCGATTGGCCCGTACAGCTACGCCATTCTCATAGATTACTTTTTATGCCATTCTGCTCTGGCGTATTTATCTACTCCACCGTCATTTAATGCTGGATTCCGCAATTATTTAGAAAGTTATTCATTCGCTTATTGACGTACTCGGTTGTCAGTGCACAGGATCTTCATTTTCTTGCCGCATTGATTTTCAGCAAAAGCCTTAAAATCTAGACGTTTTTCGAAGACTTCAAATTTTTTGCTTCAAAAAATTAATAAAAGTTTTTCGCATGAAAACTTTAATAGACGTCAAAAAATATTGGAACACGCTAATAGAAGGTATGCCACAGATGACTATAATAGTAGCAAGCTAAAGGTATGCCTACTCATAGGTCTACACGCGTCTGAGTGCACTAAATCCAATGCTTCCATAGCATCAGTTTTTCGAAACGGCTGTTTCGTTTGTTTTCCCATAATGCAAGATGTATGGAATGCACTCCAGTGAAGGAATATCAGGAAAACTTATCCCTGTTGCCATCTTATCCCTCAGTAGTTTGAGGTTAAGCATACCAAGATGTCCCATCCTCCGATGCCATAACAGCTGCCGGTCATGCTCTGTTTTTGCTAGCGCAGAATCCTGTGAACAGCACTTAATTTTATAAATGCCTCGTTCTTCCACTCCTTTCACAATAGGCTTACCTCGCAACTCACACTGATTTATCTTATAGATGTCACAACATTTATCCGTAAATACTGCCACGTTACCCTTTTCCGCTATTGCATTCACACTCAATAAGTTAGAAGCTAACTTAGGTACATGCGTAACGTCGCTGACTGTCAATCCTGACTCGCATACTACCGTACCCTCGCCTGCACCGAACACCTCATTACCATCTGCACAAGTCACTCTCAAAGACAAATGCCCGATTCACATTATTCCAGTAGCTTTCCAGTTCAGCATTCCAGTCCAGCGCTGGCATTCCACTGGAATAACGTGTACATGCACTGGAATAAACCTATTCCTGTAATCAATCCAGTCCAGTTGACTGGCATGACGGTTTATTTTTCATTCCAGTGCTTTTACACGTTGAACAGTAAACACGCATTGTTGTTTTTTTGTGGCATTCTAGTAATTAATTCCTAGCAATGAAGTTAACTGAAAACCAAACTCTTCAGTTTGTTTCTTTGTACAGAGAACATGTGTGTTTGTTTGGTATCACTTCAGAATTTTATAAACACAAAGGCATGCGCCAATCTGCCCTGCAAAAAATTAGTGACGGTATGCAAATAGAAGGATTTACAGTAGAGGATGTGAAAACAAGATGAAAAATTTTTTTACAAAGAAAATACACCAAAAATTAAAAATAACTTTAATCCGATCCGAAATTAAAGTTATTTGTTCATTTTTAGTGTATTTTATTTTTGGAAGTCGGTTGTTTTTTTTTTTGGAGATTTATTTTTTTATTTTTCACGTTTTAGTTGTTATACCTCAGAACTCAAAACCTCAATAACATGGAACGTGGAATTTAAACATACCTACTCGTAATTGGAGGAAACGTCATCTAGGTATACAGATTTTTCGTTTTTTTTTTTCAGAATAGAATAGAATAGAATACTCTTTGTTATGTACACCATTTAGATTACAGAACATATAAATGAGGAAAAACTTTACATAGGGTGACACAATGGGCGGCCTTATCGCTAAAAGTTTTTCAAAAAGCGCTGAAGCAATTTCGATAAAATATATATGGGACCACCTCGGGAGTATATTCCATAGATGATACACTTTATAAATAAGTAAGTATATTCTTTCGGAGAATTTTGAAAATCGGTCCACAACTGACAGAAAAATCGGTGGACATACATTAAAAAAACACATACAGTCAAACATAGAACCTCCTCCTTTTTCGAAGCCGGTTAAAAAAAATATTTGCGATATAGATGATTTTGGCAACCAAAACAGATGACTGAGGCTTCTGTAACTATTTTCAGTAGATAAAAAGGAAAGAATGATTTTTAGTTTTATTTTTGCAGGTATGACATCTCATAATAATGTATCGCTACGTTGAATAATGTTTGAAAATGATAACAACTCCTCAAAATTTTCTGCTGTCATTCTCATTGCCAATCTGTATACAAAGGCATCTTCTGATTTCAGCTGTTGCAAAAGCATTGTTGAGCCTCCTTGTTCATTTCTTTCGCTTATCCAATTTCTCACCCAAATCCGCTTTTTTCTTTATAGTTCTTCCATTACATCAGTTACTTCTTCGAACAGTAATATTTAAACAGTTTTAAAACCATTCCTAAACTCCTTTCTTGAAAGCACTGTCACTATTATAGTGTTACCGATTTAACAGCTTTTAGATGACTGGAATAATGTGGACGAATATGATCCAGTCCAGCACTGGACTGGATTACTGGAATGGTATAATGTGAACCGGGCATTAGGAGGAGTAACCAAGATTTGCGATTCATCCGGTATGTCGACGCTCCAGAATCAATGATCCAATCTTCTGCCTGTGGAATCGACGTGCCGAACGCAAAGACTTGAAGAGCTTCCCTCTTCCCTTTTGGATTATCAGGACACTCACGTGCCTTGTGTGGTCCATCACAAATAAAGCACTTGATCTTTTGATTGATCTACTTCGGTGTACTCTTACCCTTATGCTTATTTGACAATAGTGCTGAAGTCGGTTGGCTTGCACTCGAGCTTGCCGAATAGGTATCCTCCATTTAAAAAAGCTTCATCTTCATATAGTCGGTAGTAAGAGCCACGTTACTATTTTCTATGGCTAGTCTCATTGGTTGGAACTCTATGGTAAGGCCTTGGAGAAGTAAAGCAGCCATTCTTTCATTATCAATCTCCTTTCCTGGATCTTGAAGTTCCTGAGATATTATAATCACAGATGTGACATATTCCCTAACTGATAGGGATTGCTCAAGCTTCATGCTCACCAGCTTTACAAGTAGCCGGCAGCGGTTATTCAGACCTTTGTCCTCGGTCGCACTCTTTAATGCTACCCAAGCACCTTTCGCTGTTTTGGCTTTGCGTACATGCACCAAGCAATGAGGTCTAATCATCAAGCAAATCTTTGCTCTAATAGCTTTCTGGTCTTATCTCATACCTTGCACATCGGTCGTTTCAAATGTAACTCTTGTATAGCTCCCACGCCCACAAGTCATCGTGAACAAGATGTAATGCCATCAAAAACTTCCATGTGGCGTAATTGCTGTTTGTTATCATCCAATTTCTCTATAAAGGGCAAGTCACTGCTGCCTGAAGACTCCGTATTTTGTGTCATTGTTGAGTTCTTCTCTATATGAGAACTCTTGTTACCATTAGACATCTCCCTGCAAGCCGCTGGCCATAACCTGTTATTGGGTCTACTCAAATCCCACTAGCGTGCAGTGCTTCTAACAATGTGGAATGCAGGAGAAGATGAAAACTGGTAGATAAAACTTGGATAAAACGTTGTTGTAAATAAAAGTTAAGAGGGAACAGGGGCTGCGATTCCCCATACAAATGTATTCCCCTTTTTTCTTTCTGAATAATGAGAGTTTATGAAAAAAAATGAATGCTCCTCCAGAGCTATCATTTTTTTTTTTCAAAAATTCAAGGTCTGCTGTAGCCACGTCCCTGTCATTTCCTTTTTTTTTCAGTACATAAGTAAAGAAAATATGACCCTCCAAAAATTACAATAGGGTAATTAGTGACCGATACTTAAACACGTGATTGTACTCATGATTATAAACAACTTTCCCAAAGAAACTTTTTTATATTTAATATGACCACACCTTTCCGTTACACCCTGTATACAGGTTGTAACGGAAAGGTGCGGTCATATTTTAAGAACTGTATCTGCCCATCGATATGAACAACTTTCTTCAAGAAAACCTGAGGAAATTCACAAAAAAAAACTTTACCTCACATACAAATATTGATCAGCTGATGACAACTTTGTATGGAAAGTCCAACATTTTTTGGGAATTTTCAATTTTTTCTTAGAGAAAGTTGTTCATTTCCATGGGCAGAACCGGTTCTTTAAATATGACCACACCTTTCTGTTACACCCTGTATAGGGTTTGCAGCGGTCACTCACCTCGCGCGCGAGCTTATTTCAAACTGTTGTTATTGTGATAAAAGTGAATAAGTATAAAAAAAAAGTTTTTTTGGGAAAGTTGTTTATAATCATGAGTACAATCAAGTGTTTAAGTATCGGTCACTAATTACCAGTCACCCTATATAGTAGTCTATGACTGCAGCTGTCCCTATGGCACTCTACGGGGGCAGGCTTGAGGCAGCACGTCGGCAATAGTTTCTTCAAATACCTATTTTTTAAAATTCCTCGCAGGCCCTGTTCCCTCTTAAGATAGCCATTGAAAGTAATAATTATAACGTGTATAAATAACGCGTGCCTATCAATAATAATAAAAAAAAAAAAATGTACGTAGTACATAATACCTCAATGAAGTTATCACTTTTATTTTAGTTTTATTCTCGTTGTCAACTTGTTGAAAGGTAACTGATGTCAGATGATGGAACATAAATCAAATGTGGAAAAATAAAATTTACCAGAACAAAAAGGATTGATATTAAAAAACAAACTTTTTTTATTATTCTAACACTTGTAAATCTACAAACAAATGGAATGTATTGGTTAATCTGAGTGTTTAGTTATCAAGGACAAAACGCAAAATGTACATTTATAATAAAGTCGGTTGATCAAATGCCGAAAACATTTTTAGGCTTGACATCCGTAGATTATTCACTGGAGATTCCGTAGCACCATTGGGAAAGTGACGCTTCAGAATAGCTCTGGGCGACACCTGTAAAAGGCAAAATAATTGAAATAAATTAGAATTCAAACATAATATGACGTCAGTAACCAAATTGAACATTTATAAACAAATAAAATTCTTAACATACAGCAATGTAAAAGTAAGTTGAAGGCTTGGTTATTCACTTTGAACTATACTGATACAGAGTCTCACTTCTAATATAATATTCCACATCTGTACCTACACACGAACCCACACACACACAAACACACCACTCTCACGCACTGACACCCACACACATACACACACCATCACTCTCACGCACTGACACACACACATATACCATGCAAGTTGATGAATGGCAACCTATCTATCTATTAGTGTAATATTAAACTCATTTTTTATTTTAGTAGATAAGTCTTGTAAACCTTTTCTGTGTTTTTTTTTTGACGTGACAACGTCTTATAAATTGGTTTGCCGGGTGACACTTCAAGAAACTGCGTTACGCTCCGCTCACGTTATGCGCTCACAATGAGAGCGAGTGAGAGGCACGCGTCCCTTCCACTCGGGCATGGTTAGCCCGCCTAAGAGCGAGAGAGACAGACATAAAAAGTGAAAGGCACGCGTCCCTTCCACTCGAGCACAGTTAGCCCGCCTAAGAGCGAGAGAGACAGAGCGAGAGAGAGAGAGTGAGAGAGATAGGCATAATTTGTATATAAATACGTATGTATGTGTAAAGGTAAAAATAAAATTTTGTTAATATGAAATTCAGTGCGAGATTCTTTGTATAAATTAATGTTTTAAATATAATTCTTTGTATAAATAAATGTTTTAAATTGTTACTATTATTTCATCCTTCTTCCTACTATACGAATGAATATTCACATTAAAATTATTTTACCACTCAAAGTCGTTGTCACGTAAAACTTTCGCCCGTATACCGACTTTACAGGCAACCAATTTTTTTTTACTTTTTATTATTAAATTTTTTACTTATTTTTTTTTCTTTAAGTTCACGCCGTCTTGCACGGGCTATGAGCCAAAGAACGTGTATCCAATATTACTGCCTCCCAAGATACAGGATTTTGCCTAGTTTGGGAGACAGTAGGCTAATGTACTTCTGTTAAATGAACTGTTCCTTGTTCTAGCTATTAAGACTCTGTAATATATGGTTATGTTTCAAATAAAAATTATTATTATATAAGAAATAGATAGCTCTACATGCTCTAATTTAATGACTAGGGGCCCTTTTAAATATACGAACATACATACAAAAATAAAGACGCGCCTTTTTCCATGGAGGTAGGTAGAATTTACAGAAAGCCTCCTGCTACGATGCTCACATGCTCCTTTTGCTTCGATTTTTTAAAAATACTCTTAGCTTTATTATCTTACCTTCTTCATCTTTACATGTTCAAAATTAAACTTCATATAAAAAGCCGACTGTTGAAGCTGTCTCAGGTTTCTGATGCGGACCCGCGGATCCCGTTCTAGTAAACGCATGAGTAGACCTCGGGCTGCATTCGACAAAGAAGTTGCGCTGTCTGGCAGAGTGCCTGCGACTGACTGAATGAGATGCTGTCGTTGCTCGTGAACGCTGAAAAAAAAAGAAATTCTTCACTTTAGTGCGCTTGCCGTTTAGGTACTTACATAATTAATTACCTTTTTTTTGCGAGTAAATCATTGAAAAAGTTATCGTTGTGGTAAGCTACATGATTTTCTAATCGTAGATGCGGTAGATTATGCTTGAATTTTTTAATGATAAAATTATTTTATTTCAAAATGGAATAAAGACCAGTTCAGCCAATCCACTCACCTATGTTCACTGGAACACGACGCCACATTTTTGGGGCTCCTAGTAGCACCTTTTGTTACTTCATCGTTGTCAGTTGTTGCTCTTTTAAAAAACGCAGGCGTTGGATACTGAAATTACAACGTTTCATATTACTTCACATAAGTAAATAAATTACAAAGTCAAGTTGAGGATACGTAACAATCTTTTATAATCATCATCCCTGCTCGCCAATATTTTTATACAATTTAAAAGCAAACAACACAACAGCTCTCCAATCACAAAACAGGTAAGTAATTCAAACTCAATCGCAAACGCATACGGCCATGTTAATTTATAATCAGGAGAACCCATCTCTGTCGTACACGAATACCTCGGTACTTATGTAGGTTTCAGAGCCCTAAGGTTTAAGGGGAACGACACTGCAACCCGTCCCTGCGCCTCGTTTCAAAAGAAAAAAATCAACATCACTCGTCCGGCTAAAAATAGGGAGCCAGCCCCTTAATTGCACACTTGGAATTTACTGCACGATTTAATGATTGTGTTGGGAGTCCAGGAGCGCCTTAACGAGAGGGCGGAGTAATGGAAGCAAAGATTGGGAACGTAATTAGTATATTGTTGCACATAAAAATGTTATTACGTCGACGAAAAAACGCAACTTTCGAAATAAACTTTAAGTCATAAAATGAAAATTTACGGCAATGTTCATGGCTTAACAAATTACTCCTCAGTATATCCATGAACAGCGCTTTTGAGGATAGCTACATAGTCAATGTTGATAGTTCAATCATTGTTCCTGTACACCGTGACCTAGGTTAGCGGATTCATAAAGAAGATCGCTTGATTACTAATTGCTCTGACCTCTACAATGCCAATGCATTAGTTATGGACGGACACACTAAACCACTGTCCACTTTGAGTAGCGAACAGGAAACTCGAAAAGTATTTGTCGAACCAGTTCCACTTTTAGAAAAGTAAATAAAAAAAACCCGGCCAAGTGCGTATCGGGCCACGCGCTGTGTAGGGTTCCGTAGTCGTCCGTTATAACATGCGGATACGTTTACTTCACCTAAGTATTTATTTTCTAAGGATAGCGTTTTGTACGAAATTTTCCAAGTAGGTAGGTACGAGTAGGTAGGTAGGAACTAACTTATCCGTGATAGTTTTTTCCTTCAAAGTTCGTTATATATGTATGCTACCACCTACCATCACGAATTTTTCAGATTTTTCAAGCCAACAGTTTAGCTTTTAATTAAGGAGAGGGGGACGCTCGACTCGCAATTGAATCACTGAATCGGAAAATAGTCTTTATAACTCTACAATGACCTATCCAACGATACCTCGCACTAAAGGATAAAAATAAAGTCATCCCCACGCTTTCTAGTACCAACAGTCTCTACGCTATGCCTCGGACGGACGGTTCCTTGTCCTTGTTAGAACTACGGAACCCTAAAAAACTTGTTTTTGGCACGAGACATCAGGTTATAATCTGAGGCGCTTAAGAGCCTGTTTTATTCTCTTTCCGTTGTATGCCAGCTGATAAATGTCGGTGCCCGTCACTCAAACGACAATTAAGAACAAAGATCCGTTAGAATCACCGCTCTGACTACTAATCATTTCTTATCTTAATCAGTTTGCCGCCTCCGAATACAGGGGCACAATAATGTTTACATTTTGTTCTGGTCACGATTCGGCCGCTTTTGTGAATAATAAATGTATCAGATGGCTTTAGGCACCAATAGTACTATTTTAAACCAAGCTTCCACCTAATGGTTTACCTAGATACCTCAATGTCTGATGCTGGAATCCTTCACCTTTTTAATTTCTTTCATCTGACACGGTTAGGTGCAGCTGCAGGCTTGATTAATTAAAATAAAAGCTGTATACCTACTTAGTAAGCATGAATTATTACCTAGTATGTAGGTACCCACCAACTGGCTAGGCAACCAATCCCACATTCCATTGTTTAATGATTATTTATTTCATGATAATAACCTATTAAGCAAAGTAATCAGTGCATTTTTTCTCGTTGCATTCCTTCAACGGCTGCAAGCCCGTGCAAACGAAGGTCTACCTACGTTTTACATAGTGACTTTTCCGGAAACGGATACATACAGTCAGGTTCAATTTTTCACCTAAAAGAGTGAAGAATAAAAATGAATTAAAAACTTCAATACAAACATAGGCCATCACTTTAATTAGTTCTGCTGTTTCGGCCCTAAATTAACATAATTCCTTCGCGCTACTCATTTATGGAAAAACCCTCATCTTTTGGAAAAAATGGACCAAATTATTCGTCAATTTGAATTTTGAATGTGGCCATGGATGACCGAGCCTGGCCTCAGGCTACTCTTCCCATCCGTATGGGAGGCCTCGGCGTCCGCAAAATTACTAGCATTAGTTTACCGGCTTTCATATTTTCGGTTCCCGGCACTGAGAAACTAATCAGGAATATCCTAGCTTCCTCACTGATTGATTTTGATGTGCCGTGCTTCACCGAGGCTATGGACGCCTGGAGACTTTCCTGAACTCAAATCCGCCCGACAACCCATCATTCCAGAGACGGTGGGATGAGCCATTTTGCAGAGTAGTTCAGGCGAATCTTATTGCCTCTTGTGCTACTACTGCTGTGCGCTGTTATCTGTGGGTAAGTGGGAGTCCGGTCTCTGGCTTCACGTACTACCGTCGTCGAACATAGGCACCTTGTTCGAGGATACTACTTTCCGCCTCGCTGCTTCCTTACGTCTCGGCGTTCTTTGTTGTTCTCCTCATCGCTGCGACTGTGGCGAAGTTGTCAACAGCCTCGGACACCACGGCCTGTCATGCCATCAGCCGAAGTGCGGGTCGCATACGCGAATATTAACGAAATCATCCGACATGCTCTTGTCGCCGTCGGCGTTCCGGCTATATTAGAACACCATGACCTTGCATTGCAACGCAACGATGACAAGAGACCGGACTGCAAGTCTTTGTTACCATGGAAGATGGGTAGGCCTTTAGTGTGGGATGCTACTTGTGTCGATACTCTTGCGTCATCCCATCTTCCGAGCTCGTCGTGCTGTGCTGGCGCTGTGGCAACGGAAAACCTCAAGCGAGCGGCGGAAACCTTGTTGGTAATTTATATTATTGAGCCGTTTGGGGTTGAAACTCTCGGTTCGTGGGGTCCGAGTCCTCACAAATTATTTAAAGAAATATTTAAACGCCTTGTTGACACTTCGCGTGACCCAAGAGATGGTTTTTACCTTGGGCAGAGGATGAGCGTTACCATACAACGTGGCAATGCCACTAGTATTTTTGCACATTACTAGCCGACAGCAATGCGCAGGAATTTTTCGACGCCATGATTATTTTTAGTTAGTTAAAAGTTTTTGTAGGCATGCGGAATAGGGTGTAAAGTCCCGCAAACCTCCGTTGAAAAGGGAGAATCTTCCGACCAGACGGGTGTTGTGTCAGTTCCGGATAACGTCCCGATGGTTGATTGCGGAGTGTTGCATATTATTTTCAAATCGCCTCGGAGAACTCTGCTTGCGCGATGCAGGATTAGTTCGTTTGTAGCATCATACAGTTATTATTAGTCTTTATTATTATTCTTTATTGTACACATAAAACATAATAAATAAAACACAAATAGACAGTTAGTTACAAAGGCAAGCTTAACCCAGCATTTGGGTTTTCTTACAGCAAAACCTCAGGGTGAAAAATACATTTGCATAAGTAGGTACTTACATCTTAAGTGCACAACAAAAACATAAAATATAATATGTTACTGAAATAAACTAAACAAATGTGTGATACATAAGCATAATACATACCCATAATATAAACAAAGAAATCCTTTGAAAACATATTATGGGTCATGCTGACAGGAAGTGCTCCCTAATTCCTCTCCTGAACACCCAAGGGCTACCCTGAGAATGTGTGGAAGAGCACAATTTATGGTGCAAACACATTTATAAAAAGATCTTGTCGTTCATATGACAAATTAATGGCTAAAAGTGAATGTGACTGTATGGATGTATTTCAAATTGCCCTCCCAAAGTTCAGAAAGTCTGTTCAAGACATTCTTTCAGCAAAATTATGATTTTCCTGTTAAATATTGTTCTGATTTTTTTTTCTCATTGTTGAATCATTTGGGTATAGTTATATTCTTCTTTTGATAGCGTCCGTCGTAACTTTCGAAATTGTATTTCTATTGTGTGGAAACTGTTTTGGATTAAGTTTTTTTTTTTGTACTAACTTCTTATGATATTGTATCTGTTTGTTTCCCAAATAAAAAAAATATAAAATAAAAAGAGAGTTCCAAAGGCGTACAGCGCGAACAGTAAAGGATTCACCTTAACGACTAGAGGAGTGGGGAAGGAACCGAAGGAGAAGAGAGGATGATGAGCGGCAAGGTTTTCCTCTTGGAAAAAGATACTCAATGCGTTCCCGAAGATAGAAGGGGGAGTTGGGATTGTAAAGAACTGAAAAGAGTAAAGAAAGAGTGTGAGTATCCCGGCGCAGCCGAAGCGAAGAGGCAGGCACCTCAACCGATTCCGAAATTCCGACACATAGTCGTACTTCCGGAGGCCAAAGATGAAGCGTATGCACAAATTTTGCAGACGCTCGAGCTTATCAAGGAGTTCCTCAGTCGCATCAAGGAAGCAGACATCAGCATAGACCAGAAGAGGTAGAAGGAGAGACTGAGCAAGAGTAACTTTGGTCGGAAAAAAGCAGGAACACACAAAACACCCTCCTGCTTACTTCTGCAATGTGAACATTCCAAGATAGGTTGCAGTCCAGGAAAACACCTAAGCTTTTGACCATTTTGGAATAGGCTATAGCGACGGCACCGTACAAAACAGGTGGAAGATACTAGCCACTCAACAGATTTACGAAGTATCTGCCATCAATCAAGAGCTTGTGATTTTGTTGGATTAATTAAAAGTACAAAACTTTTAGCCAACTGACTGATATGTTTAAGATAATTATTGATGGCATCGATAGTTCCAGTAAGCTCTTTAGGTTTAAAGTGGCGATATAGCTGCAAGTCGTCTGCATAGAGATGGTAATGTGAAGATAGGACCTTAGTGATAGCGTTAATAAATATAGAGAAACGAAGAGGAGAAAGGACGCCACCCTGAGGAACACCCGCAGCGAGATCGCACCAGTCAGAGGAGGCCTCCTCCGAGCGAACCGACTGCGAGCGACCCCAAAAGCACCCATTCAAAGGAGGAGATATGTTAAGAGAGGATAGGATACCTAAGTGAATGTCAAAATTATTATACAAAATTAAAAGCACTGCTAAAGTCCAATAGAAATAACACTGTAAGAAGCCTGTTTTCCATGGCCAGTCGGATGTCGTCAGTTATTTTAACTAGTGCTGATACAGTGCTATGGCCAGGGCCGAACCAGATTGATAAGGACTTAGCAGGCTATTAGAGGATAGGGAATGAGACAGTTGATTATTAAGGCGCAGTTATACGACTTTTAATGGTTTTAACTGAACATCACGTCTAAATGACTAGTCTTATTTTTTTTTTAAATATATGTTACTCTGGAAAATTTCTGTCGTAATTTGGTCTGAGAATATTTGAAATTATAATTTTATAACATAGTGTAATTAATTTGTAAAGTTATGTCTAACGCGGACAAAAAATTGAGAATCACGCAAAAACTATAAAGCGTATTTTTATGAAACCTTCACCATTTTAAAGATCATTTAATTATTTATAATTTAGTCTCAGTATTTTATTTTAATACCTGTTGTTTTGTGTGTAATAAAAATGAATAATGCGTCTAATTTCGGACAGCGCTCCTTGATGGGCGAGTCCTATTACTGGGTGGACGCACGACGCGTTACGTGAGCTCAGCACAGAACACGCAAGCTAACCACTCAAGATCATTGGCAGTTAATAGCGCCTTAACAACACTCTCAAGGACTTTGGATAGGATTGGAAGTACGGAAATGGGACGGTACTGGGAAACTGACGAGGGATTAGGGACTTTGTGTAGAGACAGAACATGTGCTTTCTTCCACGCAGAAGGAAAGTAGCCAGTAAAGAGGGAGTAGTTGATAGTGTGGCGGATGACAGGAGCGCTACAAGTAGTACAGTATGTCGCTACAAGTTTATAATAAGTATTAAGTGTTTTTTTTTTTTTTTAAAACGTTGCCCCACACTAGGAATTACTCCTGTATCGTGGGTGCGTTCACAAACATGTATACTCACTAATAATAAAAATATGATTAGGTAGCTTGTTTAGACTTTGTACTTTAATTGTTTGTATTTATCTGTAAATAATAAAGTTAAAGTGAATTGAAAAAAAAAATATTTTAGTAGAATTTTTTAGGATGGTTTACTTAATGGCATAAAATGTTACCTCTTCACTGATTCTCTCTTCTTAACGGATTTGGATGAAAATTGGCATATGGGTTGGCCATGTCCTGGTTTTTATCCTGAGTGTATGTTTCCCTTATAGTTTTAGATTTTCACACAGGCAAAGCTGCTGGCATAAGCTAGGGCATAAGCTAGTTCTATATTCTATACAGGGTGTAACGGAAATGCGTGATCATATTTTAAATACCTACTGCTTTTGCCCGCGGATATGAACAACTTTTGAAGTTATACTTCTTTTGGCGCTTTAGGGAAAAATGATGAGAGTAAATTTTTACGATGCGATGAAACCTATAGCCTGAAGTTAGCTAGAACCGACACCCTGAAGTTAGCTACAGTCTGTAGTTCATGAAGAATGATTGTTTTCCTTTTGTAAACTTTGTGACAGTTTGTTTTTTTTTATCTTCTTACGCTAAAGAACTATAACTTCTTACGTGCGTACATAAGAACACACACACAATTTTTTTTTTCAAGATAGTCATAGAAAATTCCCAAAAAGAATTTGAACTTTTTATAAAATTAGTAAGAATGTTGCACAGCCCTCACTATAATTGATTTGTAGGAAAAAACCTACTTCGTGTTTTTTTACTAAATTGTTCTAATCAACGCATTTGTTCGATTACAATACAAAAAAATCTTCTTTTTAATAGGTCTATTACTAAATTCGCTAAAGGTCATCTTGAACATCTGTTAGATTAGGTATCTATTAGATAGATTGTAGACATAATTATGTAGCTGTTTTTAGATACCTGAGTAACTTTTTAATGTCTGTTTTGATAGGTTAAAAAAAAACTTAGGTAAGTACCTTTTTGACTAAATTGGTTATTCAAAATATTAAATTGGAAATTGTATAGGTACATGGATGATTTTTAAGGTTCCGTATCCGAAGGAACCAACGGAGGAGCTCGTGGCTAAAGTAATAACAGCCGCACGGGTCGATCCATCAGGTTAAGCTACGCTTGCCGGGGTTGGTCCGGAGATGGGTGACCATCTTTACAGACCGAGACTCCTCCGTGGCTCGGTAAGCCGTTGGTCCCGGCTGTCAATCATGAATATTTGACAGTCGTTACGGGTCGTCAGAAGCCCGAAAGTCTGACAACCAGTCTTACCAAGGGGTATCGTATTACCCAGTTACTGGGTTGTGGAGGTCAGATAGGCAGTCGCTCCATGTAAAATACTGGTATTCAGCTGCATCCGGTTAGACTGGCAGCCGACCCCAAGATAGTTGGGAAAAGGCTAGGCAGATTTTGATCCGAAGGAACCAACGGAACCCTATTACTAAGCTTCCTCTGTCCGTCCGTCCCCGTCTTTCTGTCATGGATCTGTATCTCATGAGCCGTAATAGGTAGACCGCTGACATTTTCACATTGTGCATTTCTGTTGTCGCAAAAATCGTACGGAACCTATCGTGTGGGAGTCAAACTCGCAATTAACTGTTTTTAAAGCATGGCTACTATGATAAAATGTTTGCTACCTTAGGAATGGATAGAAGAAAGGACTAAGTTATGTAAAATTAAACCGACGAAAAATAATTAAAAAGCAAAAAATAAATAAACCTTTTAAAGTCTTGAGTATTGAGCATTACATAACTATCAAATTGTATAAGAACTAATTTTGAGTCGGTGCCAAACAACAAACAGATCTATTATCTAAATTTTATATGTAAGTAAGTACCTACGTTGGCGGCAGCGACCTCTCGCGTCCGTCCCTGGCCATGATACGGAGCAAGGCCATGGTACGGAGAGAGAGGGAATGGGAAGCCGTCTCCTCCTTCTGCGAAGCAGTAATGCTCACGAAGAGGGAGGCGGCATGGGTGAGGGAGACTCAACAACAGAGTCGCCCTCACGTAAGTACTCAGCAGCAGCTGCCGCAGGAGACGCCAGGGGCTTCCGGCGCCGCGAGACGATCGCCGGCCACCGTAGGCCCGGGCCTGCGGACGGCGAGTAGTGGGTAACTCGCCGTCCGATCAGCACCAGGCCCGAGAGTCGACGGCGCGTAGTGTTCCACGCGCGCCTTAAAGAGTTGTCAGCAAATAGGACGGGGCCCGTCTTGGCCGATGCCTGCCCGGGGGTTGAGGATAAATTCGAAAGAGTTACCTCGCCCCTGGGCATTCAGGGCAGGGAGGAACAGGGGTGGGTTTTAGTCAGTAAGAGTCTGACACGCCCTTCCGCTCCACCCTAGAGCGGAAGAAGTCATTGGATGATTACCCACCCCCAAAAAAAAAAAAGTACCTACGTTGAAATGGAGAAGGCTCTACGTAAGTAATTAGTCATTTATTAGGTACGTTTCGAAATAGTTATTTATGATACTAGTGCGGTAAGTTGGTTTTTACAAACGAGTAGACGAATGTAAGCCCGAGACGTAGTCGAGGGCTTACCATAGTCACGAGTTTGTAAATATCAATCCGCACGTGTGTCATACAACGTTTTTCAACACATTTGCGAGAAAACAGTACCTACTAGGCAATGAAACAAACTTTTGTTTTTGTTAAGAATCATCTATTGGCGTGGCTTGGCAGTAAAACCGACTCGAATGTCGTGACAAAAAACGGCATGACGCCGTCGTGCCCCCACTACGCCACTGCTCTCGACCCCCTTAAACATCTAGCGAAAAAAAGGAACACAACAACAACCAACAACAACAACTTACAATCAGCATCAACAAATAACAACAACAAACACAACAACCAACAAAAAACAACAACAAACAACAACCAGCAACAACAACCAACAACAACGCTACCAATAACAACAACAACCAACAACAACCAGCAAAACAAACTACAACCAGCATCAACAAGCAACAACAACACTACCAATAACAACAACAACAATCAAAAACAACCGGCAACAACAAACTACAACCAGCAACAACAACCACCACAACAACAACACTAACAACAAACAAACAACAACAACAACCAACAACAAACAATTCAATAACAACTACCGACAACAACCACCACAACCAACAACAACAATCAATAACAAATAAACAATAACAACAACCAACAACACTACCAACAACAACCACAACCAACAACAACACTAGCAGCAACAACAACCACCACAACTAACAACAACAACAACAAGAAACAAACAGCAACAACACTACCAACTACAACCAACAACAACAACACTACCAACAGCAAAAACCACCACAGCCATCAACAACACAACAACAAACAACTACAACACAAAAAAGCACAACACACGAAATAGATGTTTCACATCTGCCGGGCGTCCCGTGACGGCCAATATTTTTTTTCTCGTAATGCGAAACTCCTTGGTGGAATTCTTATATATTTTATAAGGAAATAAAAAAAAAAACCGTAAAGGATACGCACGCCGCTATACAACGGAGCGTGCGGTAAAATAGGTACTTAGGTGCGAGTATCTATTTTACCACACGTTCCATTGTATGGTGCGTAATTTTGAACTTTCGAACAGTGTATACAGGCTTCGTAAGTGCATTTTTTGAGCAAATGTGTTGAAAATAATATTTGAGACCAAGCAAAAGAGCGTAGCAGTATATCACAGTAGTGTTTATGTAGATATGTGTAGGTAAATTATGTTTTCAACACATTTGCTCAAAAAATGCATTTACGAAGCCTGTATACATTGTTCGAAAGTTAAAAATTACGCACCCTATAATGGAACGGGCGGTAAAATAGGTACTCACACCTAAGTACCTATTTTACCGTACGCTCCATTGTATAGCGTGCGGTAAAACCGTGCGTATCCTTTATGGTTTTTTTTTATTTCCATAAAAAAACATAAATATAAGAATTTCTATTTTGTTTTTTTTTTGTGTTGTTATTGGTTGTGATGGTTGTTGTTGTTTGTTGGTTGTTGATGTTGTTTGTTGTTGGTTGTTGTAAATATTGTTGTTGGTGGTGGTGGTGGTTGTTGTTGTTGGTAGTGTTGTTGTTGTCGGTGGTTGTGGTTGTTGTTGTTGGGTGTTGTTGTTGCTGGTTGTTGTTATTGTTGTTGGTTGTTTTTGTTTGTTGTTGTTGGTGTTGTTTGTTGTTGTTAAGGTTGTTGTTGGTGGTGGTGGTGGTTGTTGGTAGTGTTGTTGTTGTCGGTAGTTGTTGTTGTTGGTTGTTCTTTGTTATTGTTGTTGTTTGTTGTTGGTGGTTGTTGTTGTTTGGTGTTGTTGGGTGTTGTTGTTGTTGTTGGTTGTTGTTGTTGTTGGTTGTTGTTGTTGTTGGTTGTTTTTGTTGGTTGTTGTTGTTTGTTGTTGTTGTTGGTTGTTGTTGGTTGTTGTTGTTGGTCGTTGTTGGTTTTTGTTGTTGTTTGTTGATGTTGGTTGTTATTTGTTGTTGTTTGTTGTTGTTGGTTGTGGTTGTTATTAATTGTTGTTGTTTGTTGATGTTGGTTGTTAGTTATTGTTGTTAGTTGTTGTTGTGTTACTTTTTTCGCATAGATGTTTCTAGGGAGAAGGGAGTCGAGAGCGGTAGCGTAGTGGGAGCTTCGAGGCACGACGGCGTCATGCCGTCACGACATTCGAGTCGGTTTTACTGCCAAGCCGCGCCAATAGATGTTTGAAATCAAAAACAAAAGTTTTTTTTTCATCACCTATTTATTGTAGGTTCTGTTTTCCCGCAAAAGTGTTGAAAAACGTTGTATGACACACGTGCGGATTGGTATTTACAAACTCGTGACTATGGTAAGCCCTCGACTTCGTCTCGGGCTTACATTCGTCTACTCGTTTGTAAAAACCAACTTACCGCACTAGTATCATAAATAACTATTTTCTGTATGAAATTTTGTAAGTTGATGTAATATTTGGGTGGGTGTGTGTGTGTCGGTTTGTTACTCCTTCACGCTCTAATGGCAGAACGAATTTGAATGAAATCTGATACCAGCTAGCTAGCTAGCTTATATCCTGGATTAACACATAGGCTATAATATATAAAGATGAGAACTGTTTCAAACTTTCAAGAAAATTATCTGCTGAAACATGACAACATAATGTAGGTAACTAGATTTCGTCATAAGCTTTGAGTCAGATTGATATAACAACAGGTGGGTAGGTAGCAGGTACCCTGAGCCATCGAATACTAAGAAAAATCAATTACCCTACTTGTCACATAAATGTAGAATAGATAAATAATGCAAATTGTCACAGTAATAATGTTAACTTAACACTATTGAGTGATTAGCACTAAATATGCATCATATTTCCCGTTCATATGCATAAATAAATACCACAGATGCATAATTAGAAATGATTCATTTAATTAATTCTACTCAAGTGTAAGTCACTTTTTACATTCTTCTTAGTAGGTACACGTACAGTCACGTGGAAAAATTGTATGTGCCCAGGGTACCTCCTATTTTTACAAGCCTCTAGTTAACTTGCAATGTTCGTATGTAAGTTGTCCCGTGTCCGCTTCAAAATTTGCAAACCATTTTTAACCACTTGTTGGTTTCCGATAGAGCTGAAATTTGGCATACTTGTGTAAGTCCGGTGATGCAATGCAATATTTTAATACCATTGAGCTGATCTGATGAAGGCCCGGAAACTGGAACTCCCATGGCAAATGGCAAGACAGTTTAATTTGGGAAAGTGGTAAGATGTTTTGTTATAATGAGTAGGTAGGTATTTTCCATTACACATGATGACGAGCGTGTAAAGCTAGTTATCTTTAAAAAAATGCACTTTTAAGCAGCTTTCTTTTATTTTCAATACTTAATCCATTTAACTTCCATAATGATTGATAAAATGAATCAATTTTGATTGTTTTCGGATTTTACGTGAGTTTATAATAGTCGATTAATCAATTACAGAGGTCGAGGGATAACTACATAATATTTCAAAATAAAATGATTTTAGTTATTAATATCCATTACGTACTTAACACTTACAACAAATTGAAGATCACGATCATTTATAATTTTGGTAAGCTAAATATTTTATTTCTTGTAATTTTTTAGTTGTTTTTAGGTACCTAACCAACTTCTTAAGTATTGTTTACATAATACCTGAATAACCTTTCAAGATGTAACTAAAAAGCATTCCAATTTACTGTTAAAATTGGTAGCTACTGTGTAAATAAAATTAGGTTCAGCAATCCAGTGATTCCTCCTACATTAAAATCACCGAGAACCACCACTGTTAACCTGATTCATTACATTACTTGCATTATCAAGAAACTTAGTTTGCGTATCAAGTTTTGGCTTTTGGAGGGGGTGGACTAACATAATACAGCACATATCGCAATTTTTTAGGGTGACCACAAATCCTCAGATTCAGATTCCCGATTAGTAATTTCATTTCATTTAATTTTTAATTTTATATAACTTTACGATGTTTTAATGAACTTATGAGAATGTTGTTTACACATATAATTGGTACCTGCCTGCATAAGGACCTTAACCTATACATTTTTATTGTTAAATGTTTGATGTATGTACTGTTGGCGTACCTATTTTAAATAAAAATAATAAAAAATGTGGAGATAAATGATAAAGACCTGCTGCAGTCATTTGTTTTTCATTTTGATTAAGGTATATCCTCGTTAATCAACAAGACTTTTTAACACGCTTTTAAAAATTAGCTTAACCTTTATCTATGTTAATAAATTTTAGAAGTTAAATTTGACAAACTTCCCGGTTTTCGATTGAGCTGAAATTTTGCATGAGTACGTTTAGTTTGGATGACAAAGCATGGTTAGCTAAGCGACGTCGCTCATAATCCAATATGTCGGACTCCCAAAGATGGCAGACTAGTTATATATTTTTTATGCATTCCCTGGTTTGCTGAAGAGAATAAGAAAAATAAAATAACGTCACTCTATAGCCGTGTATTAGTTGGTAACAGACTTCAAAAAAAAGAGGAGGTTCTATGTTCGACTGTAAGTATTTTTTTTAAATGTATGTTCATCGATTTCTTTGTCAATTGTGGACCGATTTTCAATTTTTTTTTATTCGAAAGAGTGTACTAACTCTTGAGATGGTCCTATATTAATTTCAACGAAATTGACTCAGCACTTTTTGAAAAAATGAAAAATATGTATACACAGTTGACGTTTTGGTTTCCTCCTATGTTCAAATTCCATGTAATTGGGGTTATCAATTCCGGCATAATTTTAATATTTAGTTTTAGTTCTGGGATACTTACAACAACTAAAAAGTGAAAAATGATTTATAATTTTATAGGGTTGGTATGACAAAGAACGATGAAACTCTTCTGCAAAAGGATATTGACAGGCTCTGTGTGTGGTGTGAGAAGAACAGCATGCAAGTTAGTATTGGTAAATGTTATCATATTAAATTTTCTCGTAAAAAACATAAATTAAATTCTACGTTTAAGTAAAGTATCTGAAGTTAGAGATCTGGGCATCATTATCGACTCTGTCATGAGATTTCAAACACACACCTAAATTATAATAAATAACAGCAATAGAATGCTAGCATTTATAAACCGTAACACAAGACAATTCAGTAATTTGGCAGCACTGAAAATGTTGTTTTCTGCATTAGTTCGTAGTCATATTGAATACTTCTCCATCGTCTGGTACCCAGTACAGAATATCCACATTCAACGTATCGAAAGAGTTCAAGTAAAATTTATAAAAAAGACTCTCTTATGAAGCTGGTATAAGCAATACAATTAAAAACTATGAAGATAGACTGAATTACTTTGACTGAATTACACTGGCGTCGAGATTTTGCAGGTCTAATTTACTTATTCAAAATATTAAGTCAAGGCGTGGATTGCTCACAGCTTCTGTCATAAATTAATATTAGTACGCCACGGTCATCATGCCTTTTGCTGCTGGCGGCCGCAAAACCAAATACGGGAGTAATGGCCCCCCCCCCTTTCCTATATTCTCAGAAAGTGTAACGACATTTTTCACGATTGCGACTTCGACATATTTTCAGGCAGCATCACTAAGTTTAAAAGAGCTGTGCTCAATAATATGTAATATTTGCTTATAATGCTTCTTTTTTTGTGTTTTATTTTTATTATATTTTAGTTTGTTATTTAATTCAATCTTATTTTATTTTATTTAATTCAAGTTAATTTTAAGTATTTATAAAACATTATTGATATTAATTCTAATTACATTGTTATCCATCTTTATATTAATTATTATTGTAGGTACAGTGAGATCTAAATAAAATGCTGTGCTTGCCTTTAATTTAGATGCATCAAATGCTAGTTTATTTGTAAATGTTATGTACTAAGAATGTCTTTGTGTGTATTTAGTTGGTTCGCCTAAATAAATAAATAAAAATACAACCGACTTCCAAAAGATAAAATACGCTAAAAATTGTAAAATAACATTAATTTGGCAAGTCGGTGTTTGTATTTTGTTTCTTTGTTATTTGACACCGACAACCGAAGTCGGTTGTATTTTATGTAAAAAAGTTTTTTTTTTCAATTTAAACTATAATATTATTCCGAACAATTAAGAGTCTACTACCGGCCCAGTGGCCCCCTTATTGAATAAAAAATCGTAGCATGGTCTAGAAAACAAATTTTAAAACAATCCAAAGTCACGTTTGTTACAAATAGGATAAAGTATTTTTACGTTTTTAAAATAGGTCTCAGAATGTTTCGTATCCAAAGTAGTAGGCAAAAGTGCCAGAAACGGCCGTTTTTGGTACTTTTGCCTACTATTTTGGATGCTACGATTTTTTATTCAATGAGGGCGGCTCTTGGCCGGTAGTACGGCCTTAAATGATGACAGCGTAGACAGAAGAAAGGCAACCTAGTTAAGTAATGCAGATGATCACGCGGCAGATAAGAGAGGATGTTACCTTATAAGGTCTCCTGTGAGTGATGGTTCGGAATGTTACTTGCATTCCAGACCCTATTGTGTCAACTGTAGAGTATTAAAATTGTAGCAGACGTCACTTTTGGCCTTGATACATGGAAAGTTTATCAATGACTAGCAATGGAGGTGTGCATGACCTTTACATCATCATTCGGTAAAATATTGTATCAGCATGTGCACTTTGTAGATGTGTTGTAATTCCAACACAATGACAGTTAATTAAAAAGCTATTTGACGAGCGATTGCGAGGCTTGACTGTGTGACAGTCCTGGGATCTCGAGACCTTGACTCCTACTCCTACTCGTGATCGATCGATGTTCGCGAAGGCATTATTGTGAAATTTTACCAAAATAATCTGTATTATTGTTGTTAATGTCTTGAGACTATTCTTTTATGCGATTTCAATGTCACGTCCAAAACATTTGTATTGAATATTTTTCAATTGATAAATTTTGAATAGTTTGACGTCAAACATTTGTAATAAAACATTGAGATTGAGAACTGTAACTAAATTGAGTATTCACGAAAAGCTCGGACCGTTAAGGATCCTATTAAGCATATTAACAAATATGAATAAAATCGAAAATTAGCACAGCATTTCACAGCCGCAAAAGGAATACATACCTTTATCTTAAAAATAATAAAAAAGAAAACATTGTCTGTTCAGAGGTTAGAAGTTATTACTGGACGAACTAACCGCAAAAGCAGTTTTGCATTTCAGCCAGGTAGGTAGCAGATGTTTTGCATGCTCCGAATGAAAGCCCAAAATGTCATTGACTTCCATTAGATACAATAAACTGGCCAAGTTCTTGTCGGGCCACGCGAATGGTAGGGTTCTGTAGTCGACCGTTATAAAATGCGGACTTAGAAGTAGACTTTATGTTTATAACTATGAACAGAAGGATAGGGCAGGAGAATGATGATATTAATTGATTTCACGGTTACGGACAATAAAGTTTAAATAAAAATAAATTCTTTCTTTCAAAATTCTACATGTTTACTACCCATTTTAAATATTAAATAAGTAACAACTTCACCTAATTATATTTTTTTGAGGATTTTGTGTTTTGTACGAATTTTTTTAAGTAGGTACAACGATACCCCACACTTTACGATAGGCAAGAACAAATAAAATCATCCTCTCTTCACATGTGTAGGTACGGGTCGCTTAAAATATTTTTTAAAATTTTATTGTTTCGTTTTCTTGGTGTGAAGTTTTCTAGTACTAACAGTCTCTACGCTATGCCTCAGACGGACAGACGGAGAGACCGAAACTATAAGGGTTTCTAGTCCTTGTTAGGACTACGAAACCCTAAAAATGATATATGAACAAATGCTATTTCAGGCTATTTCATTGTTCCTATTTATAACTTCTCTAACTTGGTCGCACTCTAGGGTCTGAAGACGATGACATGGAGAGAGCGACTTTCGCAACCCAGCGCTGGGCACGCCACGATTACGGCGGTAGTGCCCCTCTTTGAGGAGTGGCTGGAGTGGCGCCACGGCGACCTCACCTTCCGCCTGACGCAGGTCCTCACCGAACACGGCTGTTTTGGGAGGTTCCTGTGTCGGATAAGGCGGAGGAAACGCCCGGGTGTCACCACTGTGCGGATCGTCCAAAGGACACGGTGGAGCATACGGTGGGGATCTGCCCCGCTTGTCAGGGCAGATTCAGGCCATGGTACGGGGAGAGGGAGACTCAACGCTGTCGCCCTCACACCCCCAGCTGCAGCCGCCGCAGGCGAGATGCCCTGGGCGTCGGGGGTCGCGAGACGATCTCCAGCCACCGATCACGAGCCTGCGGACGGCGAGTAATGGGTAGCTCGGCGTCCGATCGCCACCAAGCCCGAGAGTCGGCGGCGCGTAGTGTTCGACGCGCGCCTCAAAGAGATGTCAGCAATTCAGGACGGGGCCCGTCATGGCCGATGCATGCATGCCAAGAGGTCGCGGATAAATTCGTTACAGAGTTACCGCGCCCCTTTTTTTTTTTTTTTTTGTGGTGTGGGAAATCATCCTATGACTTCTCCCGCTCTGGGCGGAGCGGGAGGGCGTGTCAGACTCTTACTGACTAAAACCCACCCCTGTTCCTTCCTGCCTTTGAGTGCCCAGGGGCGAGGTAACTCTGTTTCGAATTTATCCTCAACCCCCGGGCAGGCATTGGCCATGACGGGCCCCGTCTCTTGCTGACAACTCTTTGAGGCGCGCGTGGAACACTACGCGCCGTCGACTCTCGGGCCTGGTGCTGATCGGACGGCGAGCTACCCATTACTCGCCGTCCGCAGGCCCGGGTCTACGGTGGCCGGAGATCGTCTCGCGGCGCCGGAAGTCCCCGCCGTCTCCTGAGGCGGCTGCTGCTGAGGGCGTGAGGGCGACTCCGTTGTTGGTGCTCTCTCACGCGTCCCGCCTCCGCCTTCGCGAGCATTACTGCTTCGCAGAAGGAGGAGACGGCTTCCCATTCCCTCTCGCTCCGTACCATGGCCTGAACTAGGGCAGGGCGCGAGAGATCGCTGCCGCCTATCGCATCCACGAGGACACGGCGGTGCTCTGCCCAAGCGGGGCAAACCTCCACCGTATGCTCCACCGTGTCCTCTGGGCGATCCGTGCAATGGAAACACCCGGGCGTCACCTCCCGCCTGATCCGAAACAGGAACCTCCCGAAACAGCCGTGTCCGGTGAGGACCTGCGTCAGGCGGAAGGTGAGGGCGCCGTGAGGTCTCTCCAGCCAAGCCTCAAAGAGGGGCACTACCGCCGCAATGGTGGCGTGCCCAGTGCGGGGTTGCGACAATCGCTGTCTCCATGTCGCCATGAGATCCTGCCGGAGCTCTGTCCGCCGAGCCGCGAGTTGTCGCGGCAGCGGAGTTTCGCCCCGGCGTTTCGCGGGCGAAGTCATAGGATGAGTTCACACCCCAAAAAAAAAGTTTCTGAAGATGATGTTACACTAGATGGACACATTTTTCTGATACCTATTCAAGATTAGCTACAAACACAGATGGGGAATTCTTCTCCGTTTTCGGCATGTGGGTTTTTAATCCAGACTTCCTAAACACTTGACGGAAGGCAAAAATAGAATTCTTATCAATATGCGGAAGGCAGATGAATTATGATGACCTAACAAATGTTAAGGTTACTAAAGTTTTTATCAAAAATCTAAGGTTTTTTCTAAATATCTTCGTATAGAAAAACGTACAGTCACTCATTGCCCTGTCACTCAGGTATACGAATAAGTCTCATGTGCCTGTAATTTCACTGAACCGACACCCGTACGAAGAGTACCAGGAGTAGACCAGAACATAACAATGTTACTTGATGGCAGAGGCAACCTACTACCTAAACGCCAATGTGATAAATATTTTTTATTTTATGTTCACTGAGCTGAGCATTGAACAGTTTACGAAGTCCATGACATTTTTTTTTTCAGTCTAACTAAATCACCCACTTCCTAAACCGTTTTACACTGCACCTCTTTTAGGGTTCCGTACCCGAAGGGTCCAAACGGAGCCCTATTGCTGTCACTCACTTGTCCGTCTGTCCATCTGTCTGTCCGTCATCTCTCACACAGGTTTTACAGCCACACGGTTGGAGCTACAGTCTTCAAATTTTCACGGTGCATCTTATTGACCCAAAGCCAGACAAATAGTCAAAAATACATTTGGCACTTGGCCGGTATTTTTCGAGTTAATTTTACTTTTTATTAAGTTTATTTTTCGAAAAATTTAGTGCGAAAAGTAGCGAGCATATAATCGACAATTATTTTTAACCCCGAGAGGTCAACCCGGCCGAGTCCGTTAGGCTAGTTACAGGTCCACTTCGTCACGCTGCTGTTATTTTGTCACAGCTTCTTTTTCTGCTATTCTAAACGAGGTAAGAATAAAAGATCTAAACAACACAATTTAATCAACTATTAAGACTTGAAGTCATTGCAAAAAACATGTTTTTGTAGAAATCCTAACCAAAAACATTATGTTCCGTTACTTGAGCCAAGTGTGCTAGTGCAGCAGTAAAATAAGTATCGTATTATCTTATTGTGATAAGTCGAGAGACATTAAGACAGCATACGGCAGTAAGCAGTCCCGTTGTAAGTTGCAGACGGAAATATTAATATCTAGTGATGAATGACCACTTGCAACGAGCCGAGGGGAAAATAGATACCCACAAGACATACATACGTTAGGTCCGCCAGCAGACTGCTTCAATGTGTTTTATTTAATAACATGGATGCACGGGCAATTTGTTCAAGTTCGTGCAACATGGCAGAACGATATTACAATGTGTACTTAGATCATTTTACTCGCCTCAGGAACAAATTGCGATTTGTATAGTTGTTGTTCGTGAGAAAATCTAGCGAGAAGCGAATGGAAAATATTCTCTACGACATGGTTATGTATGGATTTGTTACTAGAAAATCCGAGTTCACAATTAAGGTGTATATCCGCCAAGTGGCGCCCTCATTGAATAAAAAATCGTAGCAAAGCGTAGAAAATAAAGATAAAAAATCCTATGTTGCGTTTATTACCTACAAAGAGGATAAGGTATTTTTACGTTGTTAAAACAGGGCTCAAAATGTTTCGTATCCAAAGTAGTAATCAAGTGTCATAAACGGCCGTTTTTGGTACTTTTACTTACTACTTTGGATACGAAACATTTTAAGTCCTGTTTTAACCACGTAAAAATACCATAACCTCTTTGTAACAAACGCAACATACGATTATTTAATCTTTATTTTCTATGCTAAGATACGACTTTTTATTCAATGAGGGCGCCACTTATGCGGAGGTAGGCCTTTAACTTAACCTTAATAACACTTGTCGAAAAAAAATACCATTTTATGATGTTGAAGGGCCATTATTATAATGAAACTAGCTGTGCCCGCGGTTTCACCCGCGTTTATGGTTACTGTGTGTAGCGTGATGTTATAAAGTCTACAACCTTGCTCAATAAATAGACTATACAGTGAAAATGGTACTTCGCAGAGCTACTGGTTGCGGCCGGCCAGCGCATGTGCACCTCTAAATCCCTCATGATCGCCTGCCTAGCACATCATGAATGTGCGCGTGGTACTTGATTAAAACTATGAATTGATCAGATATTCGTTGAAATCAAATGATGTCAAGGGAATTTTGTTCAAAATTAAATACTTATGATGAATAACGTATTTATTTGAATATGGATTAATATCATGTTTATAAAAACACCTTCGCAAATAATGCATTATTTTAGAACAAATTTGATCACCATAAAAAAGATTATAGTGAGTTAACCTTAAAAGATAGACACATGCTATCGCAGATTTTTTTTTAGAACTTTTCAAAAAAAGGGAACAATTCCGTCATATATAATTTTTCCGTAACTTTAACCGTTTACGCAGCGCACGCAAAGGAAGGGAAGCTCTCAAAAGATTTTTTTTTTCCGTTTTTGCCACATTTTTCATTGATGCTCCGCTCCTATTGATCGTAGCGTGATGTTATAGCCTATAAGCCTTCCTCGATAAATGGACTATTCAACACAAACATAATTTTTCGATTCGATCCAGTAGTTTCTGAGATTAGCGCATTCTACCAAACAAACAAACTCTTCAGCTTTATAATATTAATAATATTAGTATAGATAGTATAAGGCAATGCGTGGCCAACATTTTAGATATCATCGGAAATGAACAACTTTCTTCAAAGAAGCCATAGACAATTCCTCAAAAAATAAATTGGAGTTGCCGTAAAAATTGGAAATGTTAAGCACTGTTTTTTGGCAAATAAATATCATTCATTCATTCAAAGTTATCATCAGCTGATCAATATTAGTATGGGGCGTCCAAATTTTTTTTTCGGAATTGACTTTTACGTTTTTGAAGAAAGTTTATTTATTTAAACACAAGGCATTCTCTACCAGTCAACTTTGGGTTAAATTGACTACTCTGTGGTAGGTGTACAATAACAAATAAAAAATAAAATAAAATGTTAAAAACGAAATTTCTATACTTATTAATAAAATACATATTATATGCTAGAATAATAAACTAATAAATGTTATGATAAATACTAAACAATACAACAACAAGAACTCAAAATACAAAGTTAAGTTACTAAGAAAGTTGTTCATTTTTCAGGGCAGACGCAGTATTTAAATATGACCACGCGTTTCCGTTATATACAACTTATACAGGTATATGTTCCTTGTCTCTATGTGTACCTACCCTATCCTTTTATGGTTAGTCCAAAACTACCGTCTACATCTAAATCAAGCTAAGCAACTGTTCTCACAAAGCGGCCAACGTCCTACTAATTCACAAAAAATACTGCAAATAAAAAACGACCGCCGCTATGATATTAGATTTGTAAAATGATTGTTCCTTATATAATCAGATTTCAGCAGTTCATTGCATTTAGATTCCTCATAACTAGGAAATTTCGGTTGATACGTGAATTTCTGGCGTCAAAAGCTGCACGTGCCTGCTACGAAAGTTGTGATAAAAGAGCTTACAAAAACGTTTTATGGCGAGAAGTAATGACGACTAAAGTTTTGCTCGTTCTTTTCATTTACTGTACTAAAACGAACCTTAACTGCATAATCATAAATATTATAAACTGCCCAGCAACCAGAGTTCAGAAAACTACCTGGACAACCGCTTATCCTATTCCAAATAAGTTATAGGAAAATAAAAACACAAGTCCCTATAAATATAGGAATTAATGCCTTAGTATAATTTCAAGATGTATTTTCCTGTTGCTTGGAAGCTGATTAGAAGAATCTGCATTTCAAATAAGATTAATGATGAGCTTAGGTAAAAAATATGTGTGCTCAAGTTCCTGGGAAGGGTCTTTATTTAAGTTTAGACCCGTCAGTCTAAAACGTTTGTCCTCGTCTCATCAATTTTGAATCAATGAGCACGAGAAACTGACGTTTGCAATAAATATGCTGTCAGATTAAGACGAAAGCAACATTTCTTATGAGCGATGTAGAGCGCTGCGCTTGCGCAGAAAATACGTGTGCCAGGGTGGTTCGAGTGCGCTAACACGGCCCGCGGTCAACGGCCTTGACATTGTACCCGTTTTGTGTTTACATGTTATTTGTATTCTTTAACGATACGCATAATTATCGTCATTTAAAGCAATGTAGTCACGTGGAGAAACTTTATAGCTGTTATAAATAAACAGTTGCTGTATGAGTTTTTCAGTAAAGTGCTTTTATTTATTAAGCAGTAGTGCGACACCAGACGACGGTGTACATTAAATTTAAGACGATTTTGACGCCACTCAGCGAGACCTCACCTGCCGGTAATAAAGACGACCTTTGGTTTGTTTCCCGCTACTCTCATAATGTTCTTCGTGTAATGGTCCGAGTTTACCAAACAAAGGGGTAGGCTCAGAATCCAATTTGCGTTGCGTAGACCGAATACCATTATAATTAGTTCAAATAACTGCTGCACATTAGTAGTTTCTTTTACCAAGATAACATTACAAAAGCGTGTTAATTTTTATCGAGGCCATAGGCTTTAGGAATGCCGAATGATTTTTCTAACACTTGGAGCTCATGAATTTGACTTTAAAATTCGACCAGCCATGTTTCCCCCATAATTAAAGTTGAATGGGGCCGATTCAACACTGAATACCAAAAGACAAAGAGCTGCAATATTTTACTTGTGAATGGATATTTTGAATAAGATAGACATTATTTAAGTGTTTTGTTACTTTTACATGATAACAAGTTTGTGCACCAAATAACACACACGAGTAATATGCATATTGCATGGCGTTAAGTTATAAAGTTCCTAAGTTAGTAGGTTTTTTACGTACGTAGCAGAATTATAATAATGGAAGCATTTTCACATTCACAAAGAGTTAAATAAGAGCGTTAAAAATTGGAGAGTAAAAATCACAAGAATATATGTAAGTACCTACATAGTTTTGGGAAATCGTGCCATAGAATCCTTCCCTTTCTCATTTTAATCTTCCTTTGTTTCTTATGATTTTATTTTATTCAAACTAGACATTCTCTTCACTTCTGCAGTTTTGCAGATCTTTAAAAGGAAGGAATAAAGTTTTGCCCGTTAGTCGGAAACATAGTGAACTAAATATTAAAATTCCAAGTAGGCACGACTGCTTACCGCAAAGACAAAGTGCTCGTGGTCAACATTTACAAGTTAGTTTAATGCCTCCATCGAAGGGCAAGTCTAAACCCTGCGAAGGTTTTATGCAACACGAAGAATGCTCATGTTAGAAGGTATTCCGGTCTTAGTCTATCATGTTGTAGACATACTTAGTGTAGATATCTCTTTGTCTATTATCTACTCTACAGGTATCACCTATAATTTCCAAATACTGTTACAATTTGTCGATTTCTCCCAATATCTTTGATTGCTTTTATTTTTTAGAAAGTAGAGCACCTCGAATTTCTTTCGCCCGCGAATCTGCTTTTGATTGACGCAAACAAAATTGTTCGCTTACTAAGTTTCCCCAAGTCAAATAAAATCCTTCCCAGAAGCGTACAATACGGGACACACACAATTATCGTTCATCTCCGTCCTCCCACAGCCCACTTCTGCATTTAACAAAGATTGACAACACCAACACAGCTGGACGTCGAGTGTTTCTATCTTTTCGCCGCAAATGCTTCGACGACGCGGAAGCAACCTTCCTGTCATTATGAATCGTTAACTTGAGGGGTGATTACCTATAATAAGTGCGGGCACACGTTACAGCTTCCCAAGACCTGTTTATTTGCACAAACTTAGTGTCAGCGTCTAGGATTAGCTCTTAGCTAGCAATAAATTGACGATGCTATATTTAGATTCTAAACCAATACTACCGTTCTATCGAACTCATTTTTAATTGGAATTTTGTAAGCGGTGACAATAAATTACGTTTATTAATAAAAGTAATTAACTGTTCATTAACAGCTTTTTATGAGTTTGATCGGTATTTTATAAAACCATTTTTAAAACCAGAATAGAATCACACATGCAAATTCCTCTAGTTAAAAAACCTGTTTGACAGGTAAGTTGGAACCATAACACATTTATTCTAGAAAGCTCTAATAAATCGAGATAAGTTAGTAGTATCGCGGGTAGAAGTCATTAGTGCGTAAATTCATTGCCATTACCTCGTAGCGCCTGCGCCGGCGCCGGCTACACGACGACGGCGACGCGCGACGATCGTCTCGCATCAAAAGGACGATGCAAATAGCAATTTTATGTGTTTAACTGTACCTAAGTAAGTTGTTCAATAATGTATATCTAATTGATGTTTAGGGCTATTTTCCAGGCAATAACAAGTAATACAATAATTTAGCAGCTTTATGGGAAAATAAGAATAGTACCTACCTACCTGTTGCAAGGTTAGGAAAACTGCTTTATAAATTGCGAAGATACCCGGTAGGTACGTTATTACCTTCCATTTCTCACCATTCCTATAAATTTATAGGAATGATGAGAAATTGAAGATTTCACACAGCAGAAACAAATTCCACCGGATGGGATCTTAAGTAATTTATCATCATCGACACTGCCATAATTACTCTTGAATTAAAGGATAATGCTACTGTAAGAGCAGCACGAGAAAAGACCAATGATCTGGATTTTGTAAAATTACTCAATAATAATGATGAAGCACAAAGACCAGCACAACACAACAGGGATAATAATTTGTAGGAGCAAAAAACAAACTTAATTGCAAAGCTGAACAAATTCCCAGAGACAGTTGGGTAAACCCCGTAATATATAGCTTCGATTATGAGTTTTTGCGGTTTCAGAGCTTCTGGCTATTCAATTTAGAGTTAAATTCATTCTTCTTGGTGATTTATTTTGACTTTATCGATTATTTAGTTAAGGAAAACGCATCTGTTTATGGCAAACTAGGACTTCGTCCGCGTGGATTTAAAAAATATATAGCCTATGACACTCACAAATAACGTGGCTTTCTATTTGTAAAAGAATTTTCAAACTCGGTTCAGTAGATCCAGAGATTACCCCCTACAGCATCTAGTATATAGTATAGAGGCTAGAGGGGGGAACATGACTTTGAATTAACTTTAGATGCATGAATTATTTTGCAACTAAGAGGAAGATCTACTCGTACATGTTCTACAGCTTAGAAAATTTTAGTTTCTGCCTTGACAGATACCTACGAATCAAATTATACAGTCGAAACCTACAAAGTGTCACCTTTATCCATTAATGGTTCGAGTTCGCTCATTGTAACAGTTTTTGGAGGAGACCCTCAATGGGTTGGTGACGTATTTGGGTCCATAAATACTTCAACATATCAACAATAAAGCAATCAGTCACCATAAAAAAATTCTTTTATTTAGCTACCTATATAAAATATATGATGATATTTATTAGCAGTCGGTACACCTGCACTGACTAGGTACACCCTTTTAATTTTCAGTTCATTTTCGTTCAGTCCATGCAAAGGTTATCTGATAGATATCGCGGTCAGCGATAAGACCGCCATTCCACACACTCATGGATTTAAGTTTGTGTATAAAGTTGTGTTGAGCAGTGGTGGTCCAGTGGTAACGGCCGCGACTTATAAGTTGTAGGTCGTGAGTTCAAACCCAGGCAGGCGCTTTACTTTGTGTAAATTATTTAATCACCACTGCTCTCAAAACGGTGAAGGAAAACATCGTGAGGAAACCGGCATGTCCTAGAACCAAAAATTCGAAGACATATTGTGACATCCACCAATCCGCATTGGGCCCATTGGTGGATTACAGCCCACACCCTCTCACAAAGTGGAGGCCTGTGCCCCAGCAGTGGGGACATTAAAAGGCTGATGATAATGATGATAAAGTAGTGTAACTTTTTTGGTGTACAATAAAGTTCTATTCCGTTCTATTCTATTCTACTCACCAACATATATGCATACGTTTTAGTTCCAAATCTTCCGTCATGGTTTTCTCGGAACCATTTTGTTTATCTCAATCTAGAAGATTAGCTTGTATGTAGTCACGAACTTTTTTTACAAGCACGGTAATGAGCGTTACTTCCGAGTCGTTTCCTCATTTATGTCTAAAGTTTTAATAATAGCACTTGTGTGAATCATACGTCTGATTTCAGAATGCCTTGAATTTCACAAAAACATCTTGATTGTTTATTTCTGCGAATTCACTTGTATTTTTGATCCCTTTGTAAAGGTGGTAGTAGATAGACATCCTCGTAGCGTAGGTAGATACATATTCATGCTAAACTGTACAATTAGGAGTCAGTAGTACCTACCTAACTAGTAAGACTAATAATGTAGGAACAAAGCAAGATAATTATATAACCTTAAATGACGGAAACATACCGTTCATGCAGCAGTTGCTAAATGAGTCGTGCTTAAAACAGAGACTAAATTATGCTTAGCTTTGGTACCCACTAAGGTACTACGGAATATCGTAGACTAAGATACCTACTCTCGAAGATGTCATCAGGAATTATTTAGGTATGCTACAGACTGCTATCCCACGATATAATTTTCAACTTATGAAAGCTTAATCTCAGAGAAACTTTTTAAATACTTACATACATTATATATATCCATATCAGGTTTTAAAAAAGTGAAACGACGCGTGTAATTTTGTTTAGAAATGGAAAAACCTAAAAACAAGATTTTATTAAATTAATATCTGATAGTCTGACAACATATAATTAAAAAACAACAAAATCAACATCAATTAGCGCAGACAGCACATTGAGCACACGAAATAATAATAATCTATGTCACGCAGACGGCGCCGGCGCAAAACCGAAAACCGGAATGCTTAGCGGTGATAGTCCAATCTTACTATGATTGACGTCTAATCACCATCCGATAGACCGGACTGGGGCCCGAGTGGCTCCGAAAACCGATTAAGTAACATTAACGGTCTGTGCCTGGTTAACGGTTAAACCGGAACACATAATTACATTTCTAGTCGAATGTCGTGCCGTTGTTTCAGCTGGGTTTAATTCATGCAGTTTAACGCTGGACATCACTCAGGGAGTACGGTAAAGAAATTAATTAAGGCCCTACTACCGGCCATGTGGCGCCCTCATTGAATAAAAATTGTAGCATAGCATAGAAAATAAATAAGAATGTTTCGTATCCAAAGTAGTAGGCAAAAGTACCAATAACGGCCGTTTCTGACACTTTTGCCTACTACTTTGGATACGAAACATTTTGAGACCTGTTTTAACAACGTAAAATTACTATTAGACGGCTTTGAGGCCACCTGGCGCAAAAAGACAGCCTCACTACTAAGTAGATTGCGTGGGAGCAGTAACAGCATCTTGAAGGTAATAGGCAATAAGTTAGATAGCCCACTGGTGTGGAGCCTCACCCAGAGGACTAAGTCTCTCTTAGTTATTAGGTCCTAACATAGTTTTTAAACTCATACTAACAATATAAATGTAAATGTATACGAAATGGATCAATGGTTGTCTGAATAATTTTTTTTATTATTATTATATCCTCTTTGTAACAAACGTGACGTTTCTTTAATATTTATTTTCAATGCTATGCTACGATTTTTTGTTCAATGAGGGCGCCACTTGGCCGGTAGTAGATCCTTAAAGCCGGGTGTACTTCATGGTCAGGTGTGTAGTTGTTCGAAACATTTGTCTTGAATTACGTTGGAGAGAATGGAAGCTTAGGCTGATGTTTATGAAGTTCTGTTTTCCCATTTTAACGTTAAAATACTTTCAGCAGACAAGGAAGTGTAAAGGTAATGTGTGTGTTGTCAAGACAGATTTACAATCTAGGCAAAACGTTATATACTAAAATATTGTTATACTTAGTTCACGTAGGCGATGTATCGGCAATCGATCTAAACTTAGGTTCCGGTATTATTTCTAGATATCTGATGAAATAATAGTATGAGGATAGTGAGATGGATGTGTGGAGTGACCAGAATTAATAAAATGAAATGAGTATTGAGTATATTAGAGGAAGTTTGACAGTGGACCAGAAACAGTACAGTTGAAAGATTCTCTTCTAAGTTTTCTCTGACTGAAAGAGTTTTGAACACTAAATGAGGATGAATGGAGACTTAAAGAGGGAGAGAAAGGTCTAGGAAAACATGGATGGATTATGTGGGGAATGATACGAAAGATAAGAGAGTCGGTGATATCGTGACGGTTCACAGTAATGTAATGGAAGAAGTAAGCGTATCGCAACTACCCAAAATAAAATGAGACAAGGCCAGGTAGATGATGGTGTTATGATAAATAATAGTCTTATACCTTAAGCTTTAATAACACGCTTCTGTAGGACAGCTGAAAATGCTTAAAGTTTTACTATTCGTGATAGAGCACCATCACTATGAATAAACTTGACCTATAAAGAAAGTGACCCTTAAATTTGAAATAACAAGGGTAAAATTGATGGCTCTGTCCGTTTCCTTAGTGCGTGACCTTTAGCGGGTAGTTAATAAATAACCATTAAGCCAACTTTATTACTGTCTATACGTTACTGGGAGGGTTACAAGAATGTTAATGTTACTTATAATTAACCGTCTACAGGTCATGTTTACATACTACAAATATGTTAAAAAATAAACATATCAAATCGTTTCCAATCAGAAGTTTTTGAGAACATCATCATAAAGATAAGGTAAGGTTAACCTCCTATTTGCATGGTTCTGATTTTCTCGAAGTGTCCAGAAAACCAATGAGTAGGCTCTAACACATATTTGTCCTCATTAAAATACTGACCACAATTCACCACAACATAAGAAAACCATAAGATGTAGCTGATTATGGTCATTTTACAGATTTATAATTTTTTTGTTTTTTTTTTAGATTGCAGCGTAAGAAGGAAATGTTGGTCACAGTTAGAGTAATTACTTATGTAAGTAGTAACTCTATATTTCAATTTCAGAACCGAAACGAGTCAGAGAAAATAAGAACCAATATACCTACCTACTGGAGCGACGGTCTTTAGAATTTGCTGGTAGCAGATGGATGGGAGTTGCCAATAATCGAGACGACTATGGCGTGCGATTGGAGAGGCAGATCCAGCTGTAGACTGCTGTAGGCAGATTTTGATGTCAATTGATTCCTACCAGAGAACCAGGACCTTCATACCTACTATTACCTACTCTGTATTATGTTAGACCAACCAAAACCAAAACTTCAAAGACATGTGTCATTCACCAACCCGTATTGGGTCCGCGTTGTGCCGTAGTGGATTACGGCCCACACCCACTCACAGAGAGGAGGGCTGAGTCCAGTGGCAGCGGCAGCAATGGGACATTATAGGCTGATTGATTCCTCTTGCACTATTATGTTGAACTATTTACTGTCTGCAGTTGTGTGTTAATAATACCAGATGACACCAAACATATAAAAATGGAGGTAGAGGCAGTGCCAGATTAGCTAAATAGCAAGAGTAGCAAATGCTACGGGCCCTGCACATTAAGGGGGCCCTGCTTGGACGTATAAAAACAAGTCAAGATACTTAGACCATATGAAATCTTAACAAATCCGGATTATCCATAAAGACAATGTAGGCAACTGCCTATGCGGCCATCGCTACCTTAGGACCCCGCAGCCTGTGTGTGTGTGTGTGTGTGTCCAGTGTGGAGGCATGCGGAACAGGGTGTAAAGTCCCGCAAACCTCCATTGAAAAGGGAGGATCCTCCGACCAGACGGGTGTTGTGTCTGGTCCGGGCAACTGCCCAATGGTTGATTTCGGACTGTTGTATATGTTCAAATCGCGCGGAGAACTCTGCTTGCGCGATGTAGAATTCTTGCTATTTTTAGTTCGTGTGCGGCGTCATAGATGTCGCTACAGTTTGAAAAGTTTTCATTCGTTCTCATTTTACAAAGATTTTATTGAGGGCCTTGATAGAGGTTTGCTACGGGCCCTGCTGGTTTCCGGCACTGGGTAGAGTTCATTACCAAACCTTTTTTTTTTTGGGGTGGGGAAACATCAGATTACTTATCCACATCTGGGTGGAACGGGACGGCCTGTCAGACTCTTACTGACTAAAACTCACCGGTGTTCCTTCAGTTATTGCCCTTTGCGTTCCAGGGTCGCAGTAACTCTTTCGAACACTCCTGCGGCCCAAAGCCTTTGTAACTATTCGGGGTTAAGGCGCAGTTATACGACTTTTAATGGTTTCTAATTGAACATCACGTCTAAAGGACTAGTCGCATTTCTTTGAAAAAAATATATATTACTCTAGACAATTTTCCGCGTAATTTGATTTCAGAATATTAGAAATTATATTTTTATAACATAGTGTAATTAATATGTAAAGTTATGTCTAACGCAGATAAAAAATTGAAAATCACGCAATAACTATAAAGCGTTTTTTTTATGAAACTTTCACCATTTTAAAGATCATTTACTTATTTATAATTTAGTCTCAGTGTTTTATTTTAATACCTGTTGTTTTATGTGTAATAAATTAATAACGCGTCTAATTTTGGACAGCGCTCCTTCATGGACGAGTCATATTACTGGGTAAACACGAAAGCTAACCACTCAAGATCATTGGCAGTTAATAGCGCTTTAACAAAGTGTCTTTGTTAACCCCGGTTAATTAAAATATCGTCAAATAAAATGAAAATTACAACTACTTACTGTAGTTATAAATTCCTGAAGCAATGGGTTAAGTATTGTTTTATTACTTGCTAAGATATACTCGACGTCGTTCGCCTGAAAATAATGGTAATGATAATATTTCCATATTATGTGACCGGAGGTGATAAAGATTCTTCAAACATTGGATTTATTACATTTATAAAGTTAACATTTTATAAAGTTTAATATATCGAAAACCAATCATTGAATCGAAAACTAGTCTGCACTAGCTCGCAATGATTTTGATAGACCTATCCAAAGATACCCTACACCATAGGATAGACGAGAAAAAAAGACATCCCCACTTTACATGTAGGTACGGGAGCTACCATAATCAAAATATTTTTTAATGTTTCGTTTTCTTGGCTATGCAGATTGCAGCTTTCTAGTACTGACAGTCTCTACGCTGTGCCTCGGACGGACAGACAGACAGATCGAAACTATAAGGATCCTTGACCTTGTTAGGACTACGGAACCCTAAAAAGAGATAGTAAAAACATGGGCATACATTACAAATTGGAGTTTATCATGTAAGATGTTGAGTTTAAAACAATAGCCTTAAAAATTTGCCATAGGTAATGGCGTAGCTATAAAATGAATACCATTAACCATTTGACTTGCAACTAACGAATACCCATTTAATTTCTTCGCAAGAAAATATCTCATTAACGATAAATACCTATCTACTGAAGATAATTATACGTAGGTTACAAGACAAAAGCCCACGTTCATAAAATCTGGGTGATGACGCAAATTATTTACGTCCCATTTCTCCTTGGCACTGCAGTATTTTCTGTTAACTGGGAGCTATTACTTGTGTTTTCATTGCGAAAGTTAGATTACAGTGAAAATAGTTTCTCAAGGGGCCAGGTAAAGTTATGACTACTTTTTATAATTTGTGTAACTGCGTAAAATTTGCAAAGCATCATCCTACAACGAAGCTGTGTCATATAAATAATATATTCCGGTGTAAAACCCCCAAAATACTTGAGTGTTTTTCCGTAATTAGCTACTGTTTACCTTTATGTAGGTATATCTTAATACTCATCATTTATATCCCGCTATCCACATAGTACATACTAATATTGTCTGTTAAAGGTAAGCAAGCACGAATGTAGAGACGATTATCCTATGCTAATTCAAATTTTACCTCTAACAATTTTGATGATAGATAGATAAGATTCTTTAAGCGCATGCTTAATTGAGTTTATTTTGTTGTTTTCCTTCATTAATCTGACTTCCTTACGTCTAAAGTAATATCGTACAATCTTCCCTAAGCATCTAAACAATAACATTTAAGCATAGACACGTAGGTGCTTATTTATCTCTTCTTGAGGCAAAAACATTTTTTGTTCAGTGTCGGAAATTCGGTGCCTGACGTAACCGGTATAAGTGCGGATCACGTTTCGTTTCGGATCGTTTCATTTCATCAGTGCACTATCCGTTAACGTCACTGTCACTCGTCACTGAGACTACAATCCAGTAAACTGGTTGGCTTGCTTTAAGTCTAGAATTGGGTAAATCAAGAAACTGAAATGACAATGAATGGGTCCCGTTAAACGCGAGAAGCCATCGTGCAGACCAGGCGAAGATGGCGAGACGAGCTCGACTCCTGCCGAAAGGACTAGCCTATAATATAAAAAGGTAGAATTGTGTGGAAAAGGAAGAGGGAGGCATTTGCCCAGCAGTAGGAACACAGTGAAATACTATTAAATTTAATGTATGTACGAGTAGGTACCTATTCCATTGCCATCTTCTGACGCTATCCTTATCAAATCTAAGGCCGTTGCCAAAATGTTAAACAAAAGGTGACATCTACAAAAAAAAACCAACACTGATAAGACAAACAACTAATTATTAACCGACGATAACGGATTTGCAAATTTAACTTTGTATTTAATTGAAAACTTGTCAAAATAACAACGAAGCCTATTCTTTTCAATTAGCAAATTTTTTGAACCGAATCGCGTGAAAATGCTTACAAAACCGTTCGATGTGACAAATACACAACGGACTGGCATAAATACATGTCGGATCTATTTACGTTGTTATGATAATTTTTAGCTACAAAAATAAATATGTTGAGGTTGTCACTACTGGTGATAGGTGTAGCATAATTTAGACTCATGCCCAGCAACGAAATGACCGAAACGTAAAAGCCTGAAAATGAAGAGTGTGTGATATGAAAAGACAAGTTTGAATGTGGATGGCTGTGAAATGAGGCAGACCAAAGACAATACTGTGGATGACAGATAGTATATTATGGTGGAATTAAAGGAAATCTGACATGACAGTCTGACAGACTTACCTACACCAATTTGTCTACTGCCCATTTTGTCTTTATAATAGTAAAGAGGTGTGCCTGTCATTGTAACTTAATAAAAAATAAAATATCTAATGTGCCTCTCTATCACTCAAAGGTTTGCTGTGAGAAAACTCAATTTGTACCTGAACTATTAAATCACTGTGTAGGTACTATGGTATGTTTCGTGTACCATAAAGAATTAAGGAAAAAGAGCAGGTGTTTTTTTTTTAATTTTTATTGGCACAAGCCCGCCACACAATTCCCAACCACTGTAACTCCCGAAATAAGAGCAGAGAGAGGTGGCTAGTGCCTATCATTATTATAGTCTATTTTAAGTTTCTTTATCTGTTTATACACAGTGTCTTCATTTCTTTGTTATTCAAAGTTAATTTCAATTAACTACCTACGAACGATAAGTCTTATTCAAAGCACAACCATAAAATGCTTCTATTCAGTTTGTCTCCTTTACATTCAGCATCTCGACACAAGGTCATTTCTATACAATTTTATTTATGTACAAACAAACAAATATTATCAGTTTATTTATTTTCAAGTTTTACATTGTTTGGAGGTTAACGACGTTATCCTTATGTATTGAGCTAAACGTATTTATTTTTTGTCGTCTCCTATAGAACATTGGGTTGGAAGATTGTTTGCAAATAAAATATCAATTTTACTGTTTTTTGCCCTTCTAAAATTCGTTATTTACAAATTACTTTTCGTTTGTTTTGGTTAAGACTTATGGACATACCTGCTGCAGGTGTTATGAAAGTGAGTGAATGTTGAACTGCCGGTCGGTTCTGTAAAATCTCACCATGAAAAATTTTGGATCTTTCCCAGAATAAAACGGCTGTACCTGAGTAGATGCGGTATTAGTATAGATAGTGTAGCATCTCAAAGTCTTCACAAGATTGGAAGTAGGTATATTCTCGTACCTAAAGATCATAAAAATCCATAGGTCCGAACTGTCTTTATATTGCAGAAGAAACCTATCCAGAAGTGAGTGATTCAAGGCTGAGAAGATGATGATGCCATGATATTTACTGGACTCATTGAAGCGAATATTATAGTCGATGCCTTAAAAACTGTTCAATAATCACCTGATGATGCACCAAGCTGCACAGACCGTGAATGATGTTTTTTTGCTAAACGTAACGAACCAATGACTGTATGATTCTAAAATTAGCGACAAATTAAACCTTCGATGGAACATTTGGAATGAAAGATCAAAAACAACTTGTTTTTGAGGTATTTTTAGCTTGAAACAATTGGCGGAATTACAGCTACAAATGGCCAGCAGTTATTATGAAATTTGCGAGTTTTCAATTTCCCGTTTTGTGGAGCTCGAGTGTCAACTCTACTTCGTCATATGTCATTCATACTCATGATACATAATTATATCGGGTCACGAGTATAAAAACACAGTTTCCGAAGCCAAAAGCCACATATTCTACCCACTATTTGGATCATTTTTTTCACTAGACCATACCTGGGAATCCACTGGTTCTGGAGATATTGAAGGTCAAAGTCGTAATTTTTTTTAAATTGTTATATCATTTAATTCTAATTGTTATATCATTAAACTTTTTTCCAAACTAACATTACCTGAATTATTGTTTTTTTTTTCGAAATTACGCATTTGCAGTTTAAAAACGCAATGAATATCAAACTTATCCGATAACTACCGACGTGGCTTAGAGCGAAGGGCGGGGTTTAACTCCACTTGCCTTTTTTTTCGGGGGTGGGAAATTATCCAATGACATCTCTCGCTCTGGGGGGAGCGGGAGGGCATGTCAGACTCTTACTGACTAAAACCCACCCCTGTTCCTTCCCTGCCCTGTGTGCCCAGGGGCGCGGTAACTCTGTTTCGAATTTATCCACAATCCCTGGGCAGAACTCCACTTGCCTGGGATTGCGTTACATTGCGCGCAATAAAAAATAGTTTTTTTTTAAGTGAAAACTTCTTTAGGCGCGTTGGGCATTTTTTGTTCAAGTTTTCACTTCTGTCAGCACTCCCGGAGTGCCACTCTTTTTTTCATCCCTAAAAATAAAATTCGTTTCTCAGCAATAATTTTTGCGCAATTCTACTTTGTTAGACCCCCATCTGCCCATCAATATGAACAAATTTATTCAAGGAAACCTGAGGAAATTCTTAAAAAAAAATTTACCCCCCCTAGAAATATTGCTCAGCTGATGATAACTTTGTATAAAAAATCCATTTATTTTATTTTGGGAATTTTCTATTTTTTTCCTAGTTATAGCCATCCATGGGCAGAACCGGTTCATAAAATATGACCACACCTTTCCGTTACACCCTGTATACATAAGATTTATTAAATACTAGCGACCTACAAATTATACACCCAAACCATCCTCATGGATCACTCCGTCTATTGGTGAAAACCGCATGAAAATCCGTTCAGTAGTTTTTGAGTTTATCGCAAACAGACTGACGGACGCGGCGGGGAATTTGTTTTATAATATTAAGGCGCTATTAGCTGCCAATGACCTTGAGTGGTTGGCTTGCGTGTTCTGTGCTGAGCTCACGTAACGCGCCGTACGTCCACCCATAGGACGATCGCACATCAAGGAGCGCTGTCCGAAATTAGACGCATTATTAATTTATTACACATAAAAGAACAGGTATTAAAATAAAACACTCAGACTAAATTCATCATCTGCCTAGCCTTTTCCCAACTATCTTGGGGTCGGCTTCCAGTCTAACCGGATGCAGCCGAATACCAGTATTTTACATGAAGAGACTGCCTATCTGACCTCCACAACCCAGTTACTGGGTAATACGATACCCCTTGGTAAGACTGGATGTCAGACTTTCGGGCTTCTGACGACCCGTAACGACTGTCAAAGATCCACGATTGACAGCCGGGACCAACGGCTTAACGTGCTTTCCGAGGCACGGAGGAGTCTCGATATGTAAAGATGGTCACCCATCCACGGACCAATCCCGGCAAGCGTAGCTTAACCTGATGGATCGACCCATGCGGCTGTTATTACCCTGTGAAGCCCCGCGGCCAAATCCGGGTTGTCAAATTGACCCCGACGCCAACCCGGGTAGACAGCCGATTTTTTTTTTTTTATTCTCTTTAATTTTTTTTTTTTTTTGTCCGACTCACCAGTGAGTTGCGGGGCTTCACAGGTTTAGCCACGAGCTCCTCGGAGACTAAATTATAAATAATTAAATTATCTTTAAAATGTGAAGGTTTCATAAAAATACGCTTTATAGTTTTTGCGTGATTTTCAATTTTTAATCCGCATTAGACGAATCTTTACAAATTAATTACACTATGTTATAAAAATATAATTTCAAATATTCTGAAATCAAATTACGACGGAAATTGTCTAGAGTAACATATATTTTTTTCAAAGAAATAAGACTAGTCGTTTAAACAGACTTGATGTTCAATTAAAAACCATTAAAAGTCGTATAACGGCGCCTTAAGGAAGGATACAGCTGAGTATTACAGGTACACACCATTCAAGTTGATTCAAAGTAACACAGCATTGGTGCGCACGTAATCTTAGCTGTAAATAGAATCAGCAGTTTCTCATCAAGTTGAACATGGTATTTTTAACTTTTTCACATAATGGATAGATTATGCACATGGCTGGTCTTCGGGCGATTATTTCACGTGACGTTGATTTGCCATTGGCGTAAGTTGTAATGTCAACGTATGAATAAATGAGTCAGCGTAGACGCACCCGCCTCGCGGGTTGCATGCAAATTGCACACAAATTTTAATGTTATATTAGGTATTTTTAAACGATACGATCATCGCTTTACATGGCGGCAACAAGATTGATACTTACCATACATCACCACAATATTATGCACAACATGAAATCACGATTTTGTAGGAAATAGGAGAAAAAATGCTATGATTCAAACGTCTCACAATACACATGTAAATGAATGTAACACCACATTCTTTTCTTTTATCCGACGAGCTTGACTTCCCATAAAGTCACGAATAGTTATAATGATAGGATTTAATAGTAATAAATAACAGCGTATGATTATTATAATAACAGATAACTAGCCAACGTATCAAAGCAACTTGGCTAAGAAAATAGATTCTGAGTTTTGCGTGGGAAAACAAGAATTTTAAAGTTGCACAAACCACATATTTTTGTTGAATCCCTATTTTTTCTCCTTAGGGCTTCAAATAACCTCAGGAAAAAATCGTCCGACTTTCCCAGCGCATGAACAATAACGTAGGTACCTAAAGGCGGAAAATTCAGGTTTATGTTGGTAATTGGCTCTACTACCGGCCAAGTGACGCCCTCATTGAATGCCGTTTTTGGTACTTTTGCTTACTACTTTGAATACGAAACATTGAGTCCTGTTTTAACAACGTAAAAATACTTAATCCTCTTTGTAACAAACGCGACATAGGATTTTTAAATTTATTTTCTATGCTATGCTACGATTTTTTATTCAATGAGGGCGTCACTTGGCCGGTGGTAGAGCCTTAAATTACCTCAAGAGTTGAAGGATTTACAGTTGTATGAATCTTCATAACTAAACCGGTAATGTGATACAACGACTCTTATCTACCACCAAAACGATGCATTAACATTCCTCAACGGGAGAACAATAAACAGTTGATTTATAAGACACGCTGATTTAAATTAACCATGGCTATCGACAACTGAAATCAGTATCGTTCATACTGATTTAGATTCGGTCAAGATCACTAACACTATGTATAATCACAGTACATAGTAGGTATGGAAATATAATATTAGGAACATAATACGTAAATGTCAAATTGCAATTCTAGCGAATAAAGTAAGTACAATGTGACGGTTGCCTGCTGAACTGCCTGTTGCCTTTTACAGTAAGCAAGCTGGCAGAAAATGATTATGGTTGGTTTTAAATACATTCGAATTTAGAATCAGTTGAAAATGTTAGAAAGACGGCGGTAGTCTGACAGGCATCTTGGTATGATAAAGTATTACACTAATATAGAAATAACTGTCCGACCGTAAAAGCGGTTTCGCACTACGTCCGATCCGAATCCGTGAAAATACAGGTCTAGAAAACTCGAACCGAATTCGGATATTTGCTTTTCGCACTACCTCCGATCCCAATCCATGATTCAGCCGTCATTTTACGCAGAGCCACAGCAGAGCGTTCACGTCACGATCACGAGCCCTTTCAATCGTTGTCAACTTCTGGCAATGCTGCCAGAAGATACTGCTGAGCAGATATTGCTGTTTTATCTTTGCCATTTTCACTTTATTGGTTTGGTAAAGCAAAAGAACGTGTCCAATATTTTTTTAATCTAACTTACGGAATAAATAGAATTATTATTTTTATAATCGGGAAACATCCCTATTGCACTAAGTATTACTATGTCACTAGGTCAACAATTAATAATTTGAGGGTCCTAGGACTTATATTTATAAATAAAAAATAGTCTCTAAAAATACTCCTAACAATATAAAGCCCCAAAAAACCCATCCCACTTATTTACCTCCTAGATTTGGGGGGAAAACCCCTAAGTTGGGAACCCTGTCCGCCGAATTGTTCTACGACCACACCGGATCGTATTTTCACGGATTCTGATCGGATTAGGATCGGACGTAGTGCGAAACCGCTCTTAATCGGCTCTATTTTCAGTTTCGGCCCAAACCGAAACTCATGTGGTGGGTGTGTGGGTGGAACAGAAAAAATAAACCATTGAAAATTCAGCCCTAACTGTCATAAAATTGTAAATAAGTTAATAAAACGATGATTACACACAGATTCAAGATAGTCAGTTTTTAGGCCTCTATCACAACCTTCAGCTCAAAGAGTTTCGGTCAAGTCGAATTTTCGACTAGTTTTTGGCCGAATCGGAACCTTCGGTCGGACACTAATGGAAATCGTAATATTTTAACACAAAATACCCATGCCTATTATTTCATTCAACTTGGGAGCACAAGAGCTACCTAGCTAATGCCTGATGATTGTGTTGAATTTAAAAGAGATTCATAAAAATTCAAATTCAGTCTACCCTTGAATAAATATTTTTTCTGTTTTCTGTACAATATATTATGAATCACATTAGTTAATGTTTTCCTGTAATAACAACACAATAGATCATCTTTATAATGAGCTGAAACCGTTTTAGTAGATACTAAAACGTCAGAGTCAGAAGCCTTTCAAAAATTAACAAATAGCTGACAGAATAAGTACGAGCTTGTTGACAAGGACTTGACATTAAAATGATGAATGAAGTTATTTACCGTAAACAACACGACGATAAACGTGGTTCATCGCTCTACAATATTTTTTGAGATACATGTGTATCTTTAGTTAGATCTAGCTAGTCTTCCTATAGCGTAACTTATCTAATCCAATAAATAAACAAAAATAGGTTGTCAAATACACGTTCGTACCAAAACAAAAAATAACGTAATTTCCCCTGAAGAAACCTCCAAGAACCGACAATAATCCAATATTTTTCACTATTAATACCTAAATGTGTCGTTACACGTATAAAAAAAAACTTAAGAGGTGTCAAGGGACACCCGGATGGAACGAAGTTCCTTTGAAGGAATTGTAATATAATTTTATTTTTTTTAATTTATAATATTTTTTTTATTATTAACTACGCACACACGCACGCACGTAAGAAGTTATACTTCATCATCTCATCTCATCTCATCGCATCGCAGCTCAGCTCAGCTCAGCTCAGCTCAGCTCAGATCAGCTAAGCTTAGCTCAGCTCAACTCAACTCTTTAGCAATAACAACAACTACAACAAATAATGTTTGATAATGCTTGATCTGCTTGCAAACTTTGTACCTACCCACCAAAAATACAAGAAGTTTTTATTAGATTGTTTTTCCAACACAATCTTTTTGGATGGACAGCTTCATTAGTGTCGTGACAACTTTTCGTAAGAATTTTTTCCGTCTAGCCCCCTTTCACAACGCGCGATAAGGAACTTCGTTCCAATTGTTCTGATTACGTAAAGACACACGATAAGTATATCTGTTCAGCATTCTAAGTTCCTTTCATTGGATAATATTTAGAGTCTTTAATAAGTGCCGTCCAAGTTAGGAACTAACAGAGAGGCGCTAAAAGAAAAGCAAAGGACAATACGGAGCCGCTAACAAAGCCACCGGCCAAGTGCTAATTATACAGAAGCACAGGGGATTCTCTACAAATACAACTCGACGACAAGGACCAAAGGATTGGTCCTTCGAGCCGCTGGTTAAAATAAATTGCATGTTGCAAAAACATGGACCTCGCAGTTGCACGTATTTTTTTCTGGACAATTACAAAACTGCCCACATCCTACAAAGCCTCTTTTAATATGATACCTTATTCGGTTCACAGCCAATTTAATTCAATTTGTCGTTAATAAGGCACATCATACATAAGAAAGTTGCACAGCGACTACACACCTACCTATATATGATACAAAGATTGCGCCATTTTGCATGGCATATATATTATAATTCTTAGTACATATTAGAACTTAGACCTATATGTTGTCAAAGCAACCAAACGTGCCAATTTTCATTCCGATCTGTTAAACAATGTAACCTTCATTGAGTGGAAAATTCGTCTCATTGAAAATTTTATGTAAGTAAATTATGTAGATACAATAATAGTAACTTTATTTATAAACAGACACTTAGTTTAGATTCTTGATAATTACCACTTATAAAAAGCTTTCGTATACCTATCAACTTTATAATACCTTGATGTAGTTAATTACATATGAAGTGCAACCAAGGGCGGATTTAGGAAGTGGGGGGGGGGGGGCACAGGGGCACGTGAACTGGAAACATAAAAGAAAACTATCATATAATAATATACTTAAATAGTATCCCACCGGTATCGGGCACAGGATCCAAGCTATCGGCGGTCAGGGCTCCAGAGAAAGGAACCGCCTGACAATGCGAGCCGTGTCCAGAAGTACAGCTTTCTGAATCAAACCCTTGATCTAGCCGCCTAACGAGAACCTCCTGAGGTGTTGGCCGTGGCTCGTGGCTATTAAGCCATTGGCTGACACGACTATCGGCACAATGATCGCTGAGTCCACATCCCACATGTCGACAACCTCGCGAGCTAAGTCAAGATACTTGATTTGTTTATCTTTTTCAGCTTCCACGAGGTTCTCGTCGTTATTATTATTAATATTACCTAACAAAATATTTTTTAACATGCTTAGTTTAAGCGTAGTTATTTTTTTTCTTAATGTCCGAATGGAAATTGGACGATTTTCAAAAAAAAAATAACTCTAAAACTAGACTTGGTAGCTAAATTGTTATACAAAATCTTGCATTTAAATGATTTTTTCTATCAGCTTTTTTAATAAAAATTTGATGTCCGAAAAATGGGCTTCATAAAACACTGTGTGTCTGCCCCTTGTGCCCCTCCCAGAAAAAAAACCTGGATCCGCCCTTGAGTGCAATATCAACGTAAGATAGGAGATACTATAGAAAAACTAAGTACTTTTATGAAGACAGCAGATTGAATATATTATAATAGTTTTTTTTTATGTGAAAATATACCTATGTGTATTAATATACTTTTATGATGCCTATTAATGCGTTTTAATGCACCCAAGGCATTAAAATGTTGCATTATATGGCTTTAAATGTATTCGATGGCTGTAGAAGTTTAGATGGATTTTTTGAATAGCACTAAACTTATTCTAAACAATTTTTATTGATATCGGACAGTAGCCATTAATTCAATCAATATTATCTTTTTTAACCGACGAAAAAAAAAGGAGGACGTTCTCAATTCGACCGTATATATATTTTTTTTTAGTTATTCGAATAGGTTAATTAAATGAAAAAACTTTAAGAGGTTTAATATATTATAATCTTTAGCTCCTGGTATTCCGCCCACATACTTTCCTAATTATGTGAAATTTATTCTATCAGCATTAACTAGATGGGCAGGTAGGATAGGTAGTACGGTATTCTCGTATTTCTCGTCTCACATACCACAGTGTCTCAATCTCAAGTTGAGAGTCTATGACCAATGCGTGTTGCCAGTGATAACTCATGAAGTTATGACACTGAAACGTGGTCGCTCACAATTGGCCTCATCAGAAGGCATAAAGTCACCCAAAGGGCAATGGAGAGGGCTATGCTCGGAGTTTCCCTGCGTGATCGAATCAGGAATGACGACATCCGCAGGAAAACCAAGGTTACTGACATAGCCCGAAGAATCGCCAAACTTAAGTGGTAGTGGACAATGCACATTACTCGCAGAACAGATGATCGATGGGGCCAAAAGGTTCCGGAGTGCGACCGCGTACCGGAAGACGCAGCGTTGGAAGGTCTCCCACAAGGTGAACGATGACCTGACAGATGGATGCGAGACGCAAAGACCGGTCTAAGAGGCGATACTTGTTGGTGGAAATCTTTCGGCTGAAATGATGACGATTAGGTAAGATTGTGGTTCCTTGCAAGTTACATGCCCTTTGGAAACTAATATATTGAAATACGTAGAAAGGATTTTTTTTTGTGGGGTAGGAAATCATCCAATGACTTCTCCCGCTTTGGTTGGAGCGGGAGGGCGTGTCAGACTCTTACTGACTAAAACCCACCCCTGTTCCTTCCCTGCCTGAGTGCCCAGGGGTGCGGTAACTCATGTTGAGAATTTATCCGCTACCGCTAGGCATGCAGGCACCGGCCACAATGGGCCCCGTCAGTGGTGGCTGACAACATCTCTTTGAGGCGCGCGTGGAACACTACGCGCCGTCGACTCACGGGCCTGGTGCTGATCGGACGGCGAGCTACCCACTGCTTGCCGTCCGCAGGCCCGGGTACGTAGAAAGAATAGCGTGGTGAAAAAATAGTACTTACAAACATTATATTTAAAATAACTTTAACATTTATCTCGGGACTATGAGGTCCCAAACCTTTCAAAGGCATACGAGGGGCAGACGTCAGCTGACAGAGGCCCGTTAAGCATCTATTAATTAAGTTTTCTAATTTCAAATCAACCTATAGAATCTCCTAAAACTTGTATAAATCGATTACACAATTATTTTATTAACACACGCGTGTGACTAATATATTTTTGTATAAACTACGTAGGCATCTGTGGCGTATAAAATCATTAAAATGTAAAGGTAATCGCAATAAGTGAACTATGCAATAACAATGTTGTATAACATTGAACAATCATTATAAGTTTGCTGTTGGAATTGATTTTGACTGATAATAAAACTTTTAATTGGTCTTAGCCTACGCAAATGGTTGTTGCGCAGCCTTCATGGATTTGGAAAATCGTTTAGACCTAGACTGAGATATTCAATATTAGGTAACACTTTAATTAGGTTTCTGTGTTATAAGACTTATAAGAGGACTAATTTAGGTAATGGGCAGCTTATAAAGCATAGCAACCTGTCTTGCTGTTGCTATACCTTACAAGCTGCCGCATGCGTTGCTGGGAAATTTTTTTGCAACGCTTCTTCTTCCCAGCTAAAGCACTAGAAAGTGGTGACGGGCAGTCTTTATGTAGAATTTTTACGTTCAAAAAGTGCTGGCTCTCAACCTATTTTTAACCGACTTTCGAAAAAAGGTGGAGGTTCTATGTTCGACTGTATGTATGTTTTTTTATGTATCGTCAGTTGTGGACCGATTTTCAAAATTCTTTTTTTATCCGAAAGCAGCAGTATAAATTTTATCGAAATTGCTTTAGCGCTTTTTAAGAAACTGAACATAATCGAAAAATACGTAGATGACGTTTTTGTTTTCTCCAATTACGAGTATGTTTAAATTCCACGTTCCATGTTATTGGAGTTTTTAGTTCTGGGGTATAACAACTAAGAATTGAAAAATAAAAAACTTCTGGAAGTCGGTTGTTTTTTTTTGTAAAAAAATTTTGAATAAATGACTTGATTTTGAATAAAACTTAGATTTCTTTTGTTACGTTTTTTTTAGTTGGTCCGTTGAAAGTAATGAGCACTTTCAACCTCTCACTGAAAGATAATTGACAAATCAATTCAAAGTATATACAATCCGATACATTTGTTTTCAATTTATCATTTTGTTTTTTTAATTTTTACAGGCCTACCTCGAGCTATACAAGAAGTGTGACATTTATCCCAGTTTAAATGCCCTTTTCTAGCTTGCTTCGCTCTTGCATTTTCTTAATAACAATCAATGCTATTTACGGGTTAAACAATCCGAGTCAGGATGCTAATTTATTCAGCTGCGCCACTACTAGCCTAAAAGTAAAAATGCAGCCAGAATCTGCGACGTCTGCATCCACCCACTACATAAATAAGATAAGGTACATATAAAACTCCCACATGGTCGTCCAGTGCTCAACTTATTGCGATGGCGCACAAAAAGCGTAATCAATAGCCAGCTGAAAGCGATTTTGTTTCGAAAATCTATTACCGGTGGTGCTAAAAGTTGGCACTTCAGTTATCTTTTTTTTGTTTTAGCACCACCATCTTTTTGAGTGTTACTCAAAAAGATTGATACCCTTGTCCATTTTACGAGCAAAGCCTGTTTGGCATTCCAATTTTCGTCTCCAAAATTCATGATTTTAGGTTTTTTTCCTTGTCGATAAACAAATGCGGCAATAATTTCCTGTACATGTCTTTACTCGATGGTATTTGTCTCAACCGCAAATACAAGTCATGTTTCCCGAAACTATTTTGTTTGACATTTTTTTCTGATGTCTATTGTACCTAACACATTAGCGAGACAAATTGGAACATCCTTCGTTAAAATGTGTTCAGCCTATGTAAAATGTAAATAATGATCAGTTGATCACGAGTAAATGTACCTATACCTATTCATTTGAAGTGTTTAATCCCGTTCTAAACTGTATCAATTTGTTCCTAATGCCACAGTAACATACCTACTAAAATTATGGTCACTTGTTAAAGCTTTAGAACTCAACATACGAGTATCTATATAAAGTACTCCAGCCTTAGTCCAACCGATACAAACTTAAATATAGAATCTATGAGTGACCTTGGGTTGGTTATCGAAGGCATTCACGAGTCACACCGCATAGAAAGTTCAAATGATCATTCGAACTGGTAATCGAATCCAAAATTTAACTACTTCACCATTGGAATAAGAAAATCTTGTGTGCGCCTACGCAAGGCTGTATGACCTTCCTGCGTGGTGAGATGGAGTCGCTTTATGGTCCTACGACTGGTAATAAACGGAACACGTAAGATTACTTAACACTGATAAACGGTAGTTCACCAAATGCTGGATACTTTCACATCTTAAGAGAAATGTCAAGGTGAAAGACGCAGCTCAACGACATTTTTGTTTTGGAATCGATATCGTCTGTTGACGTAGGTACTGAGTACGGTCGCTCACTGTGTCCGCAGTGCACCGATTACGCTTTTGTAAAGTTAGATTGAAGGATAGCCATGAATGTTCATCAGGTGTGGTTTTATGCCAAGCACGTGTTTTCTTTGGCTCACTAATGATCCTGAACGAATGCCTAATATACACGTGCAGCTAATTTTAGGGATGTCTATATTTAATTAACTTGAAGACTTCAACAGCCTTAGGGCCGATTGCACCGATTAAACTAATCGCGATTAGTTAAACTAAACTCAGTTTATGCGTTTAATCGAGATTAGAGCTTCATTTTGCATTTCACCACTACAAACTACTAATTTAAGCTTAACTTAGTTTAAATTCTAAACGCGCAGTTTTCGGTGAAACGCAATATGAAGCTCTAATCTCGATTAAACGCATGAACTGAGTTTAGTTTTAAAAACTTTAAAAAAATCGGCCCTTAATTATAAAACTCGCTAACTAAGGGCTTCGTTTAAATACAGATTAGCAGATACTAAATACAAGACAGCATAGGTAGATGCACCTACTAGGGTTGCCAACTTTTTTAAAAAGAAATAGAGTGTATGTGATTTCAGACAGGGTAAATAAAGTGTACCACCTTAAAAAAAAGAGTAGGCACTTAATTTTTTTTTTAAATTTTGAATAGATATTTTTTGTGCCTTTTGCGGCACATAACAATTTTACATCATTTTTATAAGAATTGTATGACTCCAAACATTTGTACTTAGTCTATTTTTTTAGCTTATGTTTTATTAATGAACATAAACGTTACATGTTTGGGTTATGTCAATTGGTAACCATGACTATGGTAAACATTGTGAAAAAAGAGTATTTTAGCGTACTCTATTAGTATTACAGATTATAGAGTACACCTACATGAAATAGAGTACAATACTCTATTTTAGAGTACGGTGGGCAACCCTAGTATCTACGTCTCATACACCAAATTCAGCATTCCTTCAAATGATTAGTCAGTACTAATTACTACCCAAATCTATTCTTCCGGGTAGAAAACGTTGAATATAAAATAGAATAGCAGATTCTAGCTAAACACAATCACACAACAAACTAACTAATGACATGATTATATCTTTTTATAAACAAGGCCTCAAGTCCCAGACTATCTACCTAATTACTGTATCATCTAAGTATGTTTCGTTTTTACGACCACATAAATACTTAACGTCAAACCAAAACATTCACTGGCCGCGAGCAGTTTCAGGGGCATTTGGAAATTTTCTAACAAATGAAAGTTACCTATGCCCCAGAATTCGACGAGGACTTTCTTTCTATGATAGGAGCTATACGTATATGTTCGATATATCTAAAAAGACTAGATAGGTAGTTTAGGTAGAGGAAAGTAACCAAATATGGAATAACATTTTGATTTTGTCATATAAAAATACTTAATAGTTAAGTACTTAAGTACTTAAATCAAATCTTTTATTTGTAATTATTATGCGTTATACATTTGCGGTTAACTTAGTGACAGTTTAGTTAATTTATATTAATTTAAAGTGTAAAATGTTCTCAAAAATAATATAAACTTAAAGGTATCTAATTACGAAATACGTACCCAAATATGGAACATTTCAAAACTATAGTTTATAGGAATTTTGGTAAAATCTAAATAGGAACTTTAGACTACTTGCAAAAATCACAAATCTAGTTATCTTACTCTGCACTAGCGCAATCACCATGAGCCCACGGCCCACACATACGGCAATTGATCCAGTTTCTCCTTCAGTAAAAACTACCTCAAAAAGTTTTGTCACAGAAGAAAAAAAAAACAATCACCGCGGCCTCCCCACTCGCTCGACTGAATATTATGATTATGATTAAAAGAGATACACGATCACTGTACCTAGAAGTATTCATTTACGAGAAATGTCGGTATTCCATATTATGATACTATTCCATAGTTGGCTACTCTCCCCTATTGTGTTAGAGGAGGTCGCATGAAAAACGAATCTTGTCAGTAGACAGGCTGGTCGGTTAAATACCTATACTTTTAAAGATTTGTTCAAATTTAGAACAGGATTTAAGTATGATTACATAGAAAATTCAACTGCACTTAAACAACACAACTGTTGTTGTGAAGTGTTTCAAATGCTGTCAGTTGTGAGTTGCCGATGGAAATGGATTGATTTTATAATATAAAATATCAAGTATTGCGGTTCAGTGTTTCTTTTCATCCACACCAAAGCCTAGCACTACACAACAAGAAGTATACACATCCGGAGCCCACGCCTCTAGATTACCTATACAGTATCTACAGATGCAGGTGATAATGACCGAACTAAAAGTTCATATCATCAGATCCATACTATTTATTTATTTTTAGCATGTGATTTCCCACTGCAGGGCAAAGGTCCTCCTTTCTTCTTCCCATTCCTCCCGCGGTTTTGTGCAATGATCAAATCTATCTTCTTCTTTGTGTCGCTGGCATGACGATAGGTATTTTAAATTTTTTGGCCCAAACTTTGCAACTTCCTCGGCGTCGTCAGTGGCAACGCAAAAGTCACTTGTGCTGCATGTTTTGGGGCACAGACAGGACAGCAAGTGCAGCATAGTTTGCTATGCACACGCTGTGTTGCCGTTCCGTCAAGATAGGCTGACCTCCTACTTTGTGAGGTTGGAGTTACACAGTTCTGCGACTTCCAAGAGGACCACGGAAATGAATCTATGCGATTCACAACTTCTAAGACGACGCTCTTTTTTTTTGTACGTGGGTATCATCCAATGACATCTCCCGCTCTGGGTGGAGCGGCAGGGCGTGTCAGACTCTTACTGACTAAAACCCGCCCCTGTTCCTTCCTTGCCTGAGTGCCAAGGGGAGCGGTAACTCTGTTACGAATTTATCCGCTACTCAGATGACCCTCTGGCCGATTATTTGCAGACTCACATACGTAGACACAGCTAGACAAGACATCCGCCAATCCAAGTGGAAGATCCAAGTCGCTTCAATTATGCTTTCACAACATGAAACCACATTAGATATTCTGACTTCGCATTGAACGTCACTAGATTTTTTGTGAGATTTAGTTATAAAATAGAAATTTGGAAAGTCTGGTTCATGGTTAAAACCTAAATGTATGTAGAATTCCATTTTTTTTTTAAATTTTTGGTATACAAATGCAATAACAAGTCTAAACGAGTGTTTGCAAAACATATTAGTACCTAACACAAACTAGGTAGGTACATCTACACAAACATTAGAAAAAGATTCGATATAATCGTTTACTGTGAGATACCCCGAAACAGACACAGAGGCAGAGGACTATGTATGGAACTATGAAAGACTGACAATTCTTATTTTCATTAATTTTAACGATTCTAGGCATGCTTGATCATGTCTCTATGCCGATAGCAGCGGGCCTCTATTTTTATACATTCGTAAATTATGAGTTTCCATTTATTTAAAAACGAAAATTATACAGTAAGCTGTTAAATAAATGAAAGTAAAAAATTAAATCCATATTTTAGGTCTTACGTAGTAGACGCGTAGATTTTTCGCTTCTCGATTTACGTGCGGCTTCGAAGGAAATTCAGTTTTAGGTAGTTTTTGGAAAATTCAACTAATTTAAGAAAATAATTACTCGTATCTTGACATGAATCTTTAGTTGTCCATAACACGGAACAAGGTAAATCTGGGAAGATCCGTACAATGTATTTATGTTTTTTTTTCCTTAATAGTCAAATTATGTTTCCGTCAAATTTATTTTTTACGTGAGACATATTACCTCCAAAGATGAATATTTACCTTATTCGGGAACATGCCCAAAACAAATACAAAATCGTACATTAGGACCAAAATATTTTACGCTCTTTAAATATCGATGACAATGCATTACAATGCTAATTTTATTTTTAACAAAAATCCAAACCGTTTTCTTAAATTTCTGGCATTTCTTGTCAATGGCTACCTGTTAAAAAAGAATTGCCAGGAGCCAATTCTAACTCTTCTGGAGGAGTATCAGTAAGGATACTGATGCTCCTCCAGAAGAGTTACTTTTTGTTGCAGTTAAATTGTCGTCCTGCCATTGTCCCACGTTACTTGAGGTCTTCTTCTCCCCCCCCCTGCCAACCGCTACGCAATAATTTAGGTACTCCCTTTTCTTTCATGTGATTCACACAATCTCTTCATGCTTTAAGCTTTTGTTTAACTTGGAATGCTTGATTGGTCGGGTCAAATATAGCAAGTCAAATTAGAATCACTTCCTCTTAGCATAAGGAGTTGAATTTTTACATGTTGGTTCAGTTCCGATGAGCTCGTGGCTAAAGTAATAACAGCCGCACAGGACGATCCATCAGGTTAAGCTACGCTTGCCAGGGTTGGTTTATGGATGGGTGGCCATCTTTACATACCGAAACTCCTACTTGCCTCGGAAAGCACGTTAAGCCGTTGGTCCCGGCTGTCAATCGTGGATCTTTGACAGTCGTTACGGGTCGTCAGAAGCCCGAAAGTCTGACAACCAGTCTTACCAAGGGGTATCGTATTACCCAGTAACTGGGTTGTAGAGGTCAGATAGGCAGTCGCTCCATGTAAAATACTGGTATTCAGCTGCATCCGGTTAAGACTGGAAGCCGACCCAAGATAGTTGGGAAAAGGCTAGGCAGATGATGGTTCAGTTCTGATGACAGTGCATGTTATGGTAAGAATGACCTGAATCGACATTCTGGATTAACTCCAGATGGAGGAACTCTTCGACGTTCAACAACACAGACATGAAATTTTGTGTAAAAAAACTTTTTACAAAAAAAAAAATAGAACCGACTTCCATAAATAATACTTACTAAAAAATGCAAAATAACTTTAATTTCGGAAGTCGGTGTTTCTAGTTTGGTTTCTTCGTTATTTGACACCGACTTACGAACTTAAAGTTATTTTGCATTTTTTAGTATTATTTATGAAAGTCGGTTACTTATATTTTTTTTTATTGTAAAAAGTTTTTTATTTTTCACTTTTTAGTTGTTGTAGGTACCCCATTCTAAAACTAAATTAATAGTAAAGTTATGCCCGAATTGATAGCCCCAAAAATAGGGAATTTGAACATAGTTGGTGAAATTATGTATCAGGAGTATCAGGATGAACTGTGCAAATCTGTATACCCCTTCAGAGCGTATCAGCGTGATGTAATGTTGTGAAGTGGTGAAAACAATATACAGACATACGATTGCAGCAATTCTGGAAGGTTTGCTATCATTTATTGAAGAGTTCCATTGTGTATCTCCGAAGTTCTTTATCAGATCTTCACCAAATTAAAATGGAACCACATGTGAAGCAACAGCTTTCAAATAAAAAAAAGAGTTCCATTAACATTTGGTTTCAGTTTAATGAACTATGAAATAGTATTGTTTAGTATGACGTACGAAATAAATAAGTAGGCGGAAACTACATAATAGCACGTGCTACAATCCTACACACCTTTTGTTTCTATAATTTTTCATGCACCCAAATAAACATTATTTATGAATAATTCTATTCAGGAGTCCTCCGACAACTTCCTATCAACAAAAATAAAAATCATTATAATATTCTTTGATTTTTAAACTGTGGACCGAAGACCTCGTTCTTATGGATATTAGATATTTCATGGCAATTTGAACACTAGGTTATAAAATCGTGAAGGTTTCATATTGATAGGATAAACTCTTTTATAAATAAACTGTTGGATAAATACCCTAATAGGTTTGTATTTTGGGCAAATTGATCGTAATTGTCTGATTGACTGACAAATTAATTACCTACAGTCGATTTTTGGGGATCTCTAGCTTGGTTCGTTCTCTTCGGTTCTTTTTTTTAACAGACTTCAAAAAAGGAGGTAAAAAAGGAGGTACAGTACTCGACCCGTGTGTATGTATGTATTATAACATATGTCCGCGTTTTTCTCAAAAACTACTGATCTCATTTGGATGGGGTTTTCGTTATTCAAATGTCGTTAGTCGTTATTCAAGTGGCGGATAATTTAATTTTATGATTATAATTTAGACGATATATCGTCCTTCCAAAAAAAAAAAAAAAAATGTGCAAAATAACTTTAATTTCGGCACTCTGTGTCAAAAAACGAAGAAATAAAACCAGAAACACCGAATTCTGAAATTAAAGTTATTTTGCACTTTTATTTATTTATTTAGGGTCCAAACGGAGCCCTATTGCTGTCACTCATGTGTCCGTCTGTCTGTCTGTCTATCGTCTGTCACACAGGTTATACATCCAAACTGTTTGTATAGTCAAAAATACATTTGGTACGGAACCCTAAACGTGCGAAATCCGACACGCACCTGGCCGGTTTTTTTTTTACAGTCGGTTCTATTTTTTGTAAAAAGTTTTTATTATTCCTAATGAACGCGCTCTTGACCTCGATCTGGTCAGATGATACGGGATGGACGAGATCTAGGCACGTTGATGGCGCCATAACCACGTCATTGTTTCAAATTTTCTCCATCATGTTCCTAAAAGTGTGCCTATTTTCAGCTTCAGAAACTTTGATGTTTAGTGAGATGCTGATTTGGTCTGAGTTGATGTTTGGTGAGATGCTGATTTGGTCTGAGTATCTATACCTAGGCCTGAATTTATTCAACTACGAATTTTCTAATGGGTTAACAGGTTGTCTTGTCTCCCGTGTGGTGCATGCAAAGTACTTACATATGTAAGGAACTTTCTTTGGGAAAGATTGCCAGGTTTAATTTTCCTACATATGTATGGCCCTAGATTCTGAGAAGTCATTAAAAAAACGCTAATAGTTACTAACTAACATTAAGTCTATGCCTAATTCAAAATCAAATTAACTAGTTGGATTCAGGAACTAAACTACCTTGAAACTGAAAACATTCTAGCCGTCTCGGTGTAGTTCATGATACTATAAGTTAATTAATTAAACTAACTATAATATTATATTCATCAATATTTAATATGTCCAGGCAACAGAAAATTCTACATCCTCACTCAGTACACAAAAACACACTCACTTTCCTTCATCCCCACACAATACTAACCAAACTAACACTTTATAGATATAGAAATTACACGTTTAATTGCTAAAAGATTCGCTACCACTGTTTGCTAAAGCTTTGAATGCTAAATAACCTCAAGGGTGGAGACCTGGTGTCCTGAAACACAGGCCCCAAGCCTAGTTTAGGCAACAGCCTCCCACAATATACTTACTGTATCCACTTGTTGCCTAGAAACAATGTATTTAATGTGTATTGTGGCAAGAAAAATAAATAAATAATTATTAAATTATTATAATTGGATTTTAAAAGCTCTATGGTAGGTAGGTATTTATTACTGGTAAAATTCTTAATTTAAACATATAACGGTCTGAAAATTCTAGTCCTCGTATATAGCATTTGAAATAATATTGTAAAATATCCATATATCTGCCTAAAGTAATTAAAACATTCTTATGTGTTTTATAGAAATGTTATGTTTATCTTAAAAAACCAGCATGAAGAATTATTAACGGCTTAGGTACCTACTGATTCATATTTTTCTATAAATAAATCAATAATGAATAGAATAGAATTTAATACCGCTAATATAAAACATGTTATGATGTCCAATATTGTGGCGAGATGAAACAAATTAATACTTTAGCTATGTTTTCATACATGTTTGCCTAACGACCTTTAATATTATGTGGAAAATGTTTGTTTGTATTAAAAAATAATATTCCATTTCCATTTTAATTATCTAAAGACGTTATTATTATTTACCTACCTATTCGAAATCTCAAATACGTTTCCAATGAACTGTAAAAAGCTTCGAAATATTTAGGTTACATTTTGAATAATTTATGTATCTATATTTCTGCGTGTGGAGCAATTTGTTACAAACGTTATATAAAAATACCTAACAATTAATAATATAGCAAATATAAATAATTGACTATTTTATATTTATTTTGCAAAGGAAAATGCCTTAGCGGAATGTCCTGACATTTTACTAATACGAAAATTATGCTAACTCGAAGCGAGGAGCTTCTCAAGAGATTCTAGGTACATTATAGTTATGGACAATGTCTTAAAACTTACGTACTGGCAAATAAAATTACGACAGCATATGAAAATAAAATCGTATTTAGTTACATAGGTCACAATCAAATTGTTTTAAGAATCAAAATGTACCTCAGTAGGAGGTAGTGAACTTTACTTAAGAGTTGCAATATTGCATTTTAAATCACACTTCACATAGTACCTATTTTCGATATTTGTAAACAAATCGTTTTGTTCCATTCAGCAACCGATGACTAATTTAATTCAAAATTTAGAATAAAAGTTACGTATATTAGGACTATATTCATTTAAAGCAGGTTGTATTTGGGGTTTTGAACTCAGTTCTAAAATTAAAAACATACAATTGATTTAAAAAGCTGTCTGAGTTCTTAATTTGAAAAACAACAAAGGTAGAGAATATTTTAAAAAGCGAAGCTTCCATCGCTGGAGATGGTCACACGCAGCCAGCCTGCATCGGCTATGTCAACGCGCCTCCCGAACTCGCTATATAAACACGGCCATTATCAAACTACCACCAATACATTGCCGACCGTCACAGCGACCGCACATTTAAAATAAATAACTTGGAGCTTTTAAAAAATAAAGTTGTGTCAGTGATTACATCGTCCCTTCAAAAGTTTTACAGGACCTAAATTCATGTGAGTATCAAGCATAGTGTTAAGAAAACTTGTGAACTTAAAATTCGAAGTTTTTGAAAAGTGTTAAAGCCTTTCTTCAAAGCCTTCTCTATATTCCATTTAATTTTTAAATCTTAAATGTTTATTCAACTTCGAAACGAAAATAAATATCTAAGCAAAATCTCTACCTACTCTACCATTGAACTGAACAAACCTTTGTCGCTACACTCTCTAATTCGAACGCATAATATTACAATGATCTAGTTCAAATAGTATAATACTGGCATTAACAATAACCTGTTTACGCAGTAAATAGACCAAGTAAAGCAGTTGGCGCTAGTATGTATCAGCTGTATGTTGATTATGGTACAGGGCGAAGCACCACTCCCTAGAAACCCTCTTTTATTCATAATAACGGCTAATTATATCAGTACTAAAAGTATTAAAGAAACTAAATAGCTCGCATTTTGAAACCAAATATTTCAACTAACAATAGAACTTAACTTTTGTTTGTAATACCTTGCGCTAGTTCGAGCAATCAGTTCAAATTGATCAGTTGCATTCTATGTACTATATTGCAATATATTGTAGCTTGGCGCAGGTTGTAACCTGTCCAGACAATAAATAAAACAAGTAGTGCAATTCACGCTAGGATGGCCAGGATTATTCCCGATGTCGGGACAGGACAAACGGACAGGGCCGGCGATGCGCCTGCGATGGATGCAACAACGTATTCAGTCACCGGAGATGGACGATTTGCGGTCATGCTGTTATATGCTTTAACGACTGCAATGTATTTGTTTACAACATTACAGCCTCGTCAATCTTATGCTAGGTTTTCATTTGAGGGTTAGAAAAGATTTTATGTTAGTTTGATTATGGAAGAAACACCATACCTAACATTTTTTTTGTTTAGAATAATACTTTCTGCTTTTTTAAATTGTTTCGTCTCTACAGTTTGCAAAACAACATAGGTTGCTCTTCGTATTTTCTTGATCATTGTTTAGTCAGAAATTCGTAATTAAGCGATTGTTCAAACACGGAGCGTCGGTTCAGGCGAGACTAATGCGAGGAGAATCGATTTCAGACTGATGTGCAGTTTACGCCTGAAACATTCGCACCTTTCCTACTTAGTAGCTGACAAGTAACATTGTGTATTAATTGGGCGTTTACTTATTAACATTACTTTTTACAGTAGACAAGTGTTTAGACGTTTGAAATCAAACATTAGTGAAATATTGTCTCTTTTAAAAATATACACGTAAGTACTAGTATTTTACGTGTGATATAGAATATTGATTAATCTGCTCCACGTGATAAGCGTTATATTTCGTTTTTCTGAGTAAAACCCAATGACTCATACAGTGATGGCAATGTTAAATAAATTATAGACAATAGTTTTTTTTCTGTATTTTCGGCAAACTTCAATTAAAGGCAAGATTAAACTGTGCATTTAAGTTCGCAAAAACTATAAAGCGAACCATAAACTTGATGAAGAAGGAATTACAGCAACGAAATCAGTAATTTGCCACAGATGGTCGTGAGTAGCTAATGACCCCGCTAGCTGACTGGAGCGAAACAAAACTACGATAAAAACATCTCACCAATAAAACCGAGCTGACGACCTATCGTGGACAAGCAGAAAAAATCAAATTGTTTCCATGACTCACCCCGGGCGAGTGCAAACTAACTTTAGATCGGTAAAAAATAATTAAAATGACACGATGGTATTCATTAAGTAGTAAGCAATAAAAAACATAAACCGCGCACAATACAAGTGGTGTGCGTCGTATATGGCATTGTATTTAAAATTGTAGTTTTACACGTTTTTTTGTCTTTGCTGGCATGACACGAGCCCAATTTTCTGCCCAACTAACTCCGAATATATTAGCTTAAACACCAATGTTAGGTACCGCCTTTGTTAAATCGACAATAAAAATGGCAAACGCCTTCATTCATAGAGAACAATTCAAGAATTATAGTTAACAATAGGCGATAAAGCCGTGGATACACGAATGACATGAATAGTTAGCAAAACTATCACATCCGCGCTCCATAAATCTGGCATGGCGTCAGTTTGCATACGCTCCTGTCGACCCAGTAGTGTGACGCAAGCACCAATATGATTTACGCAGTACATTTCCGTGGAAGACATCGCCCATAAACCATTGCCATACACATTAATGAAAATATCCGCAGCTCTTTGTTACCCTACTTATTCAGAAATAGTACCAGGCTACGCAAAAAGCGTACTGCCCAGTAAGGTACCTACTCAACCCAAGGTAACCAGTCACGTCAATTATGCAGCATAATGATAAACATTTCCACGGATCATGGATATTTAGTCACCACAATGGTCTGAAGCAGCATACGTAATTATTTTGGACAGGCAAGGCCAATCTTGAGTCTTTTGCATAAACATAAAAAAGACAATATTTTCATGTTTCTAATAAAGAACGTGATCTTCACGGTTGCAAAGACATCTTAGAGGAAGACGGTTTTTTGAACAATAACTTGATAAGTAAACTGAAAAAGCAAAAAAGCTTCCATTCAATTCGGTACGGCATCTATTATTGTGTCAGTAGTGTTTCCACTACATCAATTTGGTGAAATAAATGCAATCATTTACATAATGTAACATTAAATAATTAAGAGGTGTTATATAACGCGTGTTTGTCCAACAAACCGACAAAAATGTCATGTTACATAGGCAGGGTTCAAGATAAGTCACCCGTGAGTGGTTGCAGTCGAAATAAGATTTGTTGACATTTCACACTTGCCCGAGCCGGACTGTGCCGTTAGTCAAACTCAGCTCTTCCGCTGGCATTGACCTATGCTGCTCTTACACTGCACTGTCCACAGATTATTTACCGTTCAGCTACTAGTTCACCTTTTTGCTTCTATTAACATTTTACAAGATCAAATTCCGAAATGGTCAGAATGTGGCCTCAGTTTAGATACACAATTGTTTTTCTTATTACCAAATCGATTTCGAAACAACACATCTTATACAGTAAACTAAAAACGTTAAAAATGTAACTGTAGCTATAAAACGGCTATAAAAAATACGATATCTATTTTAATAGTCTCAAGGTATCATTAAACCTTTGAGCTTGACTTTAATGTATTAGAATATAAATACAAATATTTATCAACTTTAAGCTTTACTAACTTAATCATATAAATGTTTAATCAATTCTTATAAATAATTGGTAATAACAAATCTTGTTAGTAGGGGCAAGAGGTATCTATTCAGTTTTTATGCAGCAGGTAATAAATTGATTGTAGCAACACATTTATTTAAATTCCATCCGGTCATTCCAGCAAATAGAAACGATTCGCTACAGAACGAAAAGCGCACTCAGTGTTGCATCTCTTAAAATTGCACTACATTTAATCAAAATTCTAATGGTAAGCTATAAATAGCACTAAAAACTCAAAATTAGCTAGTTTTTGCTTATTTACGAAACTACGTTGCTAAACGAAATTAACTGAGTGAAAACTTGACATCATTACGTTCATTAAATCATGATTCAATCTTTTAGCAAGTCTTTTGACATTTATATTATACCTAATGCTAATGTAAATACTGTATCTAACATTTATATTTAGTCAAGCGATTTAACAAACTTCACATGTATTGCACCATAGGCTTTGCTTGCTCTGCAGCTGAACAATCCATCATAAGCCATTGTCACATCAGCGGCGTATTTGATTTATGCGAGTGAGATGTTATGTGGACCGGATAGGATCGATCTGTACTCCCAATACGTCGACAATGAACCGTGGGCCGCGGGTCGCGTTGCACAACGCGCACGTACCAATAAGTTTCATAATGCATCGCAGCTTTGCTGACAACCACACAATAACACTTATCCGCCCGATCTAGTACGATTAAAAAATCCTCACAATTGCATAGGTACAGCTATAGAAAGTGGGCTATCAAATAAAACTAGCTATGTACTAGAATACTAGACCAGGTCATTTTTTGTAGAAAGCGCAAAACGTGATTAGAAAAAATATCGTCTAGGTCGATCAGTTCTCGTTTCGAACCGCGGAGAAACCAAAAAGAAAGATTTGCCTTTCAAGTTTACCCGTTTAGATTATTTTAGTACTGTAGTTGGGCCACAATAATATTTAACATTTGTTCATAATTTTCTATGAAAAAGGTATGTTTTATTTATACTATTGCAACACAACACACACGGTTAATGGAAACTAATTTCAATACATTTCCTAATAATCACAGTTACTTATCTGAAGAATGTTAAACCTGTTTGGGGAATTTAGTAAGCGTAGTGGACATCATGTCGGTATTTTATCGTGAGCCACCTGGACAGCAGACATGTGATGCGCATGGTCCGCCTGGCCCTGCGAAGAATGGGACTGCAACATTAACCTTTAATAAAACGTGAACATTACTCAACCCGTCGCAATGGAATATTTCAAAGGACCTACATAACAGCGGGTACTCTCGGATGATGATACCTTATTATCATTTATAACTTCAAATTCAATGAATGTTTCGATTCTTCAACTGTAAAATGATAGATTAAACAAAAAGCAATCAGTGTTATTGTAAAATGTATGTGTGGTAACGTTATAGTTTATAATGAGATAATGTGAGTTACCTCAGAATATGTGTTACACATGCCGATAGTAGGTGTTGCGAAGATTTTATTGTGACACGTTGATTGGTGGGATCTCACACTGTCCGCGATGCGTTAAACACGTAATTGGATCAACAAATGGTCACGATTCCCGCACATTACCTATGCTGCAACGCCATATGAAAATTACATTTCCAACAACCTACGAGTATTAACGCCTTTTGTATTTATAGTCAAAGGTTAGTGTTAAACATGCTTCTCCAGCAAATAGTTGCACTTCTTTTATAACTAAATGCATAAATACCTACTGCAACTGGTTATTCAACTGTCATTTAAAATAAGTTTCTATGAGCTTTCAAATCAATTTTGATCAAAATTTTAAATTCCTAAGTAGTTAATACAGACTTCCTTGAAATCTACAAAGTTTCCGCGATTGTACATTTAGCTGAAGCTACGGAAAGGTCGAGACCTAGAGTTAGAAGAATAAACTCAGATATTATCATCGGCAAAAAACTCATGTGATTCACTTGGCAGATAAAGAAAACGGGGTTATTATGGTGTGCCTAAGTAATTACGATGCACATTACCGAGTCCTTGTAACATTTTGATGAAACATCACATCACTACTCGTAGAAAATACTACTGATGCAACATATTATAACGTTTATTACTGTACCTAGTAATACACACGATACATGCACGTATGAAAGAATTATATACCTACTTTACTTTAATTTTTGATGCAACATGATTCTGAAGTAAAGTCGTTGATTGCACCGGCAGATGGCGGTGTTCAGAAAATGTTAATCGAATTTCAATGGCAAATGTGAACGAAATAATATCGGGTCGATTTCTACAATACTGATTTCGACAAGTTACCTAGATATTTCAGATCTGACAACAACAAATGACAGTAGTTAAATTTTTACGTCTGTATGTCTTTAAGTTCAAAATAATCAATTTTCATCTGTTACGCTCGAATAAGGAGATCGGCGTTAAAATATGTGCATTTCGTAAATAAGCTCGGTCAGGCGTAACATTGTCATTATGTTGTAACTGTGACAAGTTCTGATACAATATAATAAATGGAGTACACAAGGCCTACAGAATTAGGTTGAAAAGAGAAAAAGTTGTTACAGACAGCAGAAAAATCGATGCATTAAAGGAGCTGAAATGCGGCGCATTACAGTTTGTCTCAAGAAGCAAATAAAGAAGAAACAAAATGACGCAGACAAGTTCTCAGGCTATCAACTACAGCCCATTAAAAGTAACTGCATTCATGTTGCATCAATTTGTACGTCAATATAAAAATGTGCGCACAGTGTGGTGTTGTTAGGAGCATCACGTCGCACTCGCACCATATACTGTGTGTCTACAGGCAGGCAAATTTTTTCATTGCGCCAATGAACGAGCATGCGCTGGGCTTCAATTGAAAGATTGCCGCGTCGAGTGGGAGGACGACAATCCTTGCCCTCAGCCGCCGAGGATATCCTTCCAGAAAATAACTCGGCGAACAAACGCATACGTAAAGCATTAACGCAAACAGCAATGTGAACGTAATGCACGTCAATTTATCCGCACTTGTGCGCTTCAGAATTGTCTACGTCTTATTCTGTCTCTCTTTGTTTGTCGCAAGGCAATCAATCTCACTCACCCGTATTTTTCCAAAATCATTCAAGGGAAAAATTATAGAGGGTTATATTTTCGCTTTGACGCTTTGAGTAGCACAAAATTCAAGATGGTCGATAACGATCAGTGTTGCAGTAATAATACTAAATTAAGTGTAATCAGATGGCAACAGCGCAGTGCTGCAGAGCAACGGCCGCGCAAGGTTCATCGGTTTATTGATCGAACCAGTTTCGTGAAATTGATGCCCGCAATTTTTTTTTTATATCTGCTTATTTTAAATTTTTGCCTGCAGGGGGCTTTGTTGCTCTGTAACACAGTCGTTACTTTTATTATGAGATATCTGCAGGTGAGACTGGTGCCTCTTTACCGCAGAGCATTACTTGTCATTATTTTTGAAAATAAGACTCAATAATAAATCTTAATTTAATCATACCAAAAAATGTACCTATAGGTTACTCTACGATATCGGATCGGCATCAATTTTAATCCTGATAGATTGACTACCGTGGACTTTTATTTTTAACCTAAAACGATATAAGTTCGAGCCACAGGCGTCTATTTTTTTTCTCATTGAATGCAACGCATGAGTTTTCCAGAAACAAAAAGTCATCAATGGATCGTTTATAAAATGAAGTAAGAACGGCGCCGCATAATAACCGGTAACCGAGAACCTAAAGAACTGGTTCTCGTTACGTATTGAACTTGACTTGAGCAACTACACGTAAAGATACACCTGAAATGGTCATCTTGACCTGCTACAGATAAATAAGAAATCGAAACATCGCCGGCTTCGCAATCAAGGAAAAACGAAAACTGGAAACGTAACTGGCTGGATCCAGGCTCTCTGACGCATAGTAATTATTGTTTGCATTTCAGTTATCGCCAAAAGAACACGCGACTCAATATAAGTAATCTCACTTGTCTATCTTCACCCGTCACACAACAAGATGGTGTGTCTTGATGGCGTCTGATGGTTTTTTTTTCAAACCAATTCAAATTCTAGATAGTGCAGACGGTGACTGACGGGTTACGCCTAGACTGACCGCAATTTAAATAGCGTGAATTTCCAAGCGAATGTTTTTCTAAAACTATAAATATCAGGCCGATACGAGGTCGACTAAAACGTGGGGAGACAAGTGCGTATGCGTGTGAATCATTCATACGATGCCACGTATTGCATTCTAGTTGGCGATTCAATTCAATGAGCCAATTAAAATTCAGATAATGCGTTGCCGACGTCTGGCCGGATCATCCATATTTCTAACGCGCGTTTCGCATCCTGCGTAGTCCTGAGCACGCACTAGGAAGTGTCCATCATGTGTAATACATATATTATAACTAATAAAATGTTAAATAGTAGTCTCCTTTCTTTTACGCAACTTCGGCTTATAGAAAATGATAAGCAAATAATTCAAGCTTGATATGAATATATAATGATAAGCAAGCCAGTCGTAAGTGCGCTATGCAAAGAAAATATTCAAGCGTGCCTGTAATGTGATTGCATGTTGAAGTTAATGGCAGGCTGTATGGTAACTAATACTAGGTTATTTTAAGATGATCATTCCCATCGCAGGTTGTTATCTATTTGTAGTTCGGCGCCAGACCACATTCCAGCAGGAGCTGCATGGGATATCGCCTTAATGCCCTACCTTCAGCTAGTGCACGCTAAAAATAGAACCCGCTGGGGTATACGACCTTCCTAGCTAATGGAAAATAGATGAGGCTTGCCGGAGGGTCTAGCAAAAAATACATCTTTCATTCAGCACTGCAATTATATTATTATGCGTATATAGTTACGGTGTAAGCGGCGACGGATGTTGGTTAACATTTAAATGTAGTTACTTTTTTTAAACGAAGAAATGAAAACATTTATTTTTCTCGTAGCCTTTACTGTGCATGAGAAAGTTCCTTTAAAAACTGTCTCTATATCACATCATAGCCTATTTTATAAATAGTTTACATCCTACTTATGCACGTCAACATTAATTCGAGACGATTCGAAAATAGGTTCCCGTTCCCCAGCGTATCGGGCCCTTAGATGATTCAGCCTTAATAGGAAAATTGCTGCGAAATATCGAAGCCAGCCGGCGCGTAACATTGGCCTTACCGCGCTCACGACTTGCAGACGTGCATTTGAATCCATAATAATCTCGGTCATTATTTTCTCAGACCACTAATTGTACGTTTTCTTTTTTCCAGGATGAAGGTCTTACTATTATGCTTGGCCTTCGCGGCTGTGGCTCTGGCCATGCCAGTGGCCGAGGAGAAGCCTGATGTCGGCGCACCACCTCCAGCTGTTGCAGTCGCTAAATCAGAAGAGGTCGTCAACAACCAACCTGCTCCAGTTGAAGAAAAAAAAGCTGAGGAAGTTCCCGAATTGAAAGAACCTGCAAAGCTACCTGAAGCTCAAAGCGCACCCGTAAAAGAAATCAAACCCGAGAATGAACCTGAAGTACCTGAGAAGGCCCCCGAAGTCAAAAGCGAAGAAGTTGTAGGATCCAAATCGGTAGAACCTGAACCTGAAAAGAAACCTGAACCCAGCGAGGCTTCAGAATCAAAACCAGAAGGGAAAGCCGCTGAGCCTGCTATAGTAAATGAAGTACCTAAAGACGCATCTGCTAAATCAGCAGTGGTGCCGGAGGAAAGCATTGATGTTGACTCACTGAAATCCGACGCTAAAGTTGCTGACGATGTCATGCCTGAGGGTTTTGTTGCCGTCTCAGAAAAGAAAATTGAGCCGACCTCCGCGCCAGTTGAATCAGAATCCAAGAAACCTGAATCACCAGCTCCAGTAGAAGAGCCTGCTAAACCTGAAGAAAGCAAAGCTGAGGGACCTAAAGTCGAAGTTAAGTCAGCTGAACAAGCCTCAGACGCCACTCCTGATGCACCCAAATCAGAAGAGAGCCCTGCATCTGAAGATAGCCTGCGCGTAATCCGCAATACTGTCGATGGTAAACTTACACCTGAACCGAAAGTTGAGAGCGAAGCCAAACCTGCTGCGGAGATCAAATCTGAGCCTGCTGTTGAGAGCAAATCTGAGCCTGCTGTTGAGAGCAAATCTGAGCCTGCTGTTGTGAGCAAATCTGAGCCAGCGCCAGAAGGCAAATCAGAGTCTATCGCAGACATCAAACCAGAACCTGTTTCGGAGATCAAACCCGAGCCTGTTGCGGAGGGCAAATCTGAAGCCGCTGCTGAGCCTAAAGCTGAGCCTGCCGAAGAACCCAAACCAGATGCAGAGCCTCCCAAAATCGCCAAAGAAGACGAAAGTCCCAAAGAGGTAAAGAAAGATGAAGCCCAAAAGGAAGAATCAAAATCCAGCGAACCAGCTACAGCATCTGAGGCTATCGTAGAGTCCGTCGCTCCGGCAGAGCCTGCGCCCGCACCCGCGGCCGAGAAGCCTAAGGCTGAGGAAAAAGAGCCTAAAAAGAGCGAACCAGCCCTGGTTAAAACTGATGAAAAAGAGAAAGCTCAAGGTGACAAGCCTTCAAGCTCAAGCGAGGAGAGCGAGGAGAGCGTGGAGAGCGCAGAATCAAAAGAAGAAGAGAAGACCGTCTCCTAATGTTAGATAAGTAGTGTGGTGGCGTGCGGCGGCGGGCGTGTGTCGACGTCCCTCGACACGCGTCCCCCGCCCGGCGGTCCGCCCCGCCGAGTGGCGAGTGTATGCGAGTGCCGAGTGAGTGTGACTGAGTGTACGATTGCACGCGACGCGACGCAACACGCGCCGAGTGCGAGGATATCTCCGACTATTCATTAGATCTAGAGACTATTTAAATAGCCGAACCGAAAAATTACCTACGTTGTAATTATTATTTGTCAAAGTAAATTATCGAATTTCCGGTACTATAAGTAATAAAATATGTTTTACAATAATATGAGTATTTTCATTTTAACAAGCATGATGCAAAAATACTGTTAACTGCACGTCAGCACTCAGCAGTATGATTTCAAGTTTGAACTACGAAAGCCGTAGGCTTAATAGTGCTACGAAATAAATGAACCATCTTGAATATATCCAAGATCTTCATAGGTACGAGTATATTGAGGGCATTTTTGTTTTTTGAAACAATTTACGATAGATACAGGACTAAAACCAAAACAAATATCAAAAACTACTTTTGTTATTGGTTGAACTTTAACTATATGAGTTTATACGAGTAGATATCAGTCCTAAGACTCTCTATGAGCAGAATACTAATCATAGGAACTTTACGAGCAGACAAACCGATGCATGAATACCTACTATATTATATCTAGAAAGTATAAAACAGGCGCTTTCCGCGTCTGTCTTTCTGTTTATCCGCTTAGCTCCTCAACAACGCAATGGATTTTAATGCGGTTTTCACTAATAGAAAGAGCGATAAACGGGGAAGGTTTATGTTAATTTCTACCCATGCAAAGCCTTGGCGGGCTGCTTGCTCATAGGTAATAAAATTTTAAATTAGTTACTTCCTAAAGTAAACTAGGATTATCTAGGGTAAAACTTTTCAACCACTGCATATTATACCCGCTGTTTTATACATGGTCAAGCTCTATATTAACTCAATAATTGTAAGTAGGTATATCAAAACATCATGCCTATATTTTCCGAAGACATATGATAAAAGCAAGACACTCCAACATAAAATTGTTTTGATACAAGTAAAGAGACAGAACCAAAAAGCTTTATTTAAGTTTTCTTGTTGCTTTCAGTAGTATTCTTTTTTTAAGATTCTTTTTAATGGGAAGGGGTTTTTTGTGGATACGGTAAGGCCGGAAGATAGATGACCAGAGCAGTAGGTTTGTTGCAGTTGATAAGAGTCTAGGCTACTGCCAAGAAGCAGCTGAAAAAACAAGGGTCTAGTGCAAAAATAGCAATGAATCAAGGAGGATCAAATAAACTTTAAAGTAGTGTCCGACAGAAACTGGATTTTCAGCCGAAACCCTACTTTCGGCCTTGGTCTCAGTTTCGGCCGAAACCGAAACTTACTTAAACGTATTTTTATTATTTTTTTGCCTAGTTTAGAAGGCAGCAGTTCGAGTTTTTGATTATCACCATGTGCAACATTGTGTTGTAGCTGTATTCTAAATATTGAAAAAAATCCATTGTATACTGAAAACTGATATAGTGTATTTTCCAAGATTTTTTTACACATTACAATCGCTGAAGCTTTTAAAAAAAAAACCGGCCAAGTGCGAGTCGGACTCGCGCACGAAGGGTTCCGTACCATAAACTGAAAAGAAAACCCTAGCAACGTGTTTTTTTTCGGCTGTATCTCATGATCCGTAATAGGTAGACACTTGAAATTTTCTAAATAAATAAATCTAATAAATAAATTAAAAAATAAATGGGGCTCCCCTTTAATTTTAGTTATTTATTATTTGTTGACAAAGCGGCAACAGAAATACACATTCTGTGAAAATTTCAACTGTGTAGATAAAGATTATGATAGAGATAAAGATGATTTATTTGTCAAAACATGTGTTACATACATGCAGGATGTTCACTTATCATTTAGAGCCACAAACATGTTGTGCCTAACGAGGCGTACAAATGTGTCCTACAAATGAATTATTTGCTTGCTGTCCATCAGCAACTTTCTGTGTTTCTTACTAGTAATGATCTTCTTAGCCCTTTTCAATCTGGTTTTCGGCGTGGTCACAGCACTGTCACTGCTCTCTTAAAGGTTACGGACGACGTTCGCTTGGCTATAGACCACAAATCTCTTACCTTACTTGTACTTCTTGATTTCAGCAGCGCCTTCAACTCTGTTGACTTCGATATCCTTCTTGGAATTCTTAAATCGTTCAACCTCTCCTCTTCCACTATTTAATGGTTTGACTCCTATCTTAAAGGTCACTCGCACCGAGTACGCCTTGATGAGTCTTCCTCGGATTGGTGCAGTCTTTCTGCGGGTGTGCCTCAAGGTGGCGTTCTCTCTCCTCTTCTTTTTTCTATTTTTATCAACTCTGTCACCAGAGTCATCTCCTCTAACTTCCATCTCTATGCCGACGACCTGCAGCTTTACCACCATTTTCCTAGGGAAGATGCGGAAGCCGCTGTGTCCGCCGTAAACTGTGATCTGGAGGTAATTGGGGAGTGGTCGAGATCCTTTGGGCTGCAAATAAACCCCAAGAAATCTCAGGCCATTATTATCGGCGGCAGGTATATGCGGAGCAGGCTTTATGTTGCTTCACTGTCTCCACTCTGGTTGAATGGAGTTCAAATTGAATACGCTTCGTCGGCTAAAGACCTGGGGGTGATATTGGATTCAAACTTATTTTGGAGCCAGCCCATGTCGCTGCAGTCAGTCGCAAAATCCACTACACATTCCACTCATTGAAATGCCTCCAGTTTTTTGCCCTTGAACACCAAAATTTCCCTTGCCCAAACTCTCATTCAGCCTATCATTGACTACGCCGACGCGTGTTATTTGGATGCCACCGAGGAGCTTTTAAATAAACTTGAGCGATTGCAAAATATCTGTATTCGTTTTGTTTTCAACCTTAAAAAGTATAATCATGTTTCCAACTTTCGCAAGGTACTCAAGTGGCTCCCTATTCGTCTTCGCAGGAAATCTCGCATTTTATGTCTGCTGTTTAATATCCTTCACAACCCTAAAAGGTACTGGCAAACTCTTGCAGTTTTTTAAAGGAGAGTAAAGGAACACTATCTTTCCATTTCATCATAGTTACATATAAGTACGTATTATTGCCCTGGGGAACTCCGAAAGTCACTGGGACCTCTGCACTAGTTATGTTTTTCGATTTTTATTACATTGAGTTCTATCAGATAGGTAATCTTTAATTTTAATTGAAGATCCCGTACACCAAGGCTTTTGAATTTTGTTAACAGGATAGGGACAGAGACTGTGTCAAAGGCATTTGCTAAATCTAAGAATATTCCAATGATTTTCCTCTTTGAATCTAGGTTGTTAACTGTATAATTTGTTAGTTCTAACACAGCATCGGCGGTTGATCTCTTGGCTCTGAAAACAAATTGTGCATGTGACAAAAGATTTTTATTTTCCAAGTAGCTAACAAGCCTCTTGTTAATGATACGCTCTTAAATTTTTGATAGGGTAGGGAGAATTGAGATTGACCTATAATTATTGACACAGTCTCTGTCACCACTCTTATGTATCGGGTGAATTCTTGACTTCTTATAGATTTTCGGAAATACACCGGTTGTTAGAGACAGATTACAGATGTACGAGTATGTTATAAGTAATGTTAGAATATCTTTATTTGATTTCAAGATGTCGCTAGATATCATATCAAGACCTACCGAACAATCACTCTTCAACCCTGCTATTAACGTCCCAATCTCATATTCATCCGTAGGGAGCAGACAAAAAGAATGGCTACAAAAGTTTAAGGTGATGGGTCCCGTTTGCAGATTATGCTTAGTAATTTTTTCTGCTAACGATTTTCCAACATTTGCGAAGTATCGGTTGGTTGGTATTGGTTTGCGGAATTTTGGGGGTAATTGCTGCTTTTAAGTTCAATTGGGCTATACTTTCTAGTGCCCGCCCCTTTTGAGCATGTGTGTAGTAATACACTACACTATGCATGCAGCAAGCAAGCAGCATGCAACATGTAGCATGAATGCAAGCAAGCATGCAACATGTAGCATGCAAGCAAACGTGCAGCATGAAAGCGAGCATGCAACATGCAGCAGGCATGGTTTCTGTCACGGCTCCGGCGCTGCGAGGCTCCGGCGGTCCCACGCGAGCCTCTCGTCGAAGATGGTTTAACGCTCCTCAACTCGCGGGCCGCCTCGCCCCTCCGCGCCTACGCGATTCTAAATTACACTCTAGGGTTAGGGCAGACAAGACTGCGTGGAGCCGGATTTACAAACGGAGTACTCAAAAAAAATTAAATCTTTCAACGATTTCTTTATTGATCAGATCTCAGATCCACCCCTGAACACAACTAAAAATACTATAAGAATACCGTATAACCCTCATTCTATTTTTATGGCCCCTATTGTCCCTCAAGACATTACAAGGGTGATCAAATCTTTAAAGAAGAGTTAGGGATATGACGGTATTTCAACAAACGTTATAAAATTTGTCTGTTCTACTATAGCTAACCTTCTAAGCCACATTATTAATGCAAGCATATCCGCTGGAATATTCCCCGATAGTAACGACAATAGTTAAACCACTTCTTAAGAAGAACAATAAAGAAGACATGGCTAACTTTAGACCAATAGCTTTAATCCCCGTATTTTCCAAAATCATTGAAAAAGTAATCTATGAGTAATTTTATTCATTTCTGTCAAAATATAATATATTATGTGAGGAACAAAAAGGTTTTCGTAAAAATAAAAATATAAATATGACCATATACGATCTACTACATAAAATAATGGCTAATGTAGATATTAAAATACCAATTTGTGCCATTTTTACCGATATGACCAAAGCTTTTGATTACGTGAACCATGAAACGCTTTTGGTCAAACTAGATGCTTACGGTATACGAGGGAATGCTCTACGTTTAATAAAATCGTATCTAAGTAGACGTCTTCAATATACAGAAATCTCTAAAATGTGCGCGAAATCAAAACGTGAGGTTAAATATTTATCTGGTCCTAATGAAATTAAATATGGCGTTACTCAGGGCAGCGTTCTAGGGCAATTATTATTCTTGCTGTTTATAAATGATCTACCCCGACACATCCCATACCCTTGTGTATTATTTTCCGATGACAGTACGATTTTAATAGACTGCATCAACAAAAAGCTTTATGAAGATGAAATAAATAATTCTCTAAAACTAATAATAAATTCTTCTTTTAAACCTAAAAATTAATTATCAAGGACAAACCATTGATAGCGTTGGCATGGCTAAATTCTTGGGTATATTGATTGACAATATAATCAATTAACTTGGAAACCGCAGGCTGACGAAGTTTGCTAAAGATTAAGCACATCTGCGTATGCTCTCTACAATCTGTCCAAGAAGGTAAACGTCGACACAGTTATGGTTGCATAGCACGGTCTGGTGGTCTCTGTTCTAAGGTTTGGTGTAGTATTCTGTGGTAATTGTTCCGAAAGGGTGTCTATATTTAAATACCAAAAACGGTGCATAAGATCCATCTTTAATCTCAAGGTTACAGATAGTTGTATTCCTTTATTCAAGAAACACAAAATACTAACTTTCCCTAGTATATACATTTTCGAAGTAGCTATATTCGTTAAAACTAACAAGCATCTATTTCCTACATTAAATGATACGAGGTTGCGAACTACTGCCATGAGATCAAAATATCGGAGTCTACTGTGTACTGGTAGTTATAACACTGCCTTGCTTAAAAAAAAATATATTTAACAAATTGCCAAATTGTATTAAGGATCAACCCTTGATAAAATTCAAGAAACTCCTGTCGTCGTTGCTGACAGAAAAATGTTATTACTCTGTTACCGATTTTATAAATGATGAATTGTAATATTTGCTTCACTTTATCTCATTTATTATGTAAATTTTAGACTTAGCTGATCCATGATCTCATTTTGAATTTAAGTACCTACCTAGTTTCTAAATTATCTGTAAGTTAACCACTTTATTTTTTGTATGCCAACAGGCAGAGTGTACTGGGGATATATCTGAAATTAACACCATTATTGTAACATCTGCATTCTATACAAATAAAGAAATTATTATTATTACAGCGATTCGTTTCTCTCACTAAAACCCTAATTTTTAGCAGATGTTTTAGGACTAACAATTTTTATTAAAAATGAACATTCGGAATAATACACATTATATGATGCACTTAGGACATATGACTTTATTTCATTCAAAATTAGGAGATTGAATTTTTATAGTACTCGATATTATGACAGAATAGTTTTAGAATTAAAAATAATTATGTAAAACAAAATTTCGAATTTTTGAACATTATGGTTACTAAAGTTTATAGCAAACGTGTTATGGATAATGATTTTCGGACGAACAATTTTAGGAGAAGAAACAATTTAGGAGGAGTACCATTTTAAAGTCATGTTCTCCAATTAAAATGACACAGTAATCACTCATCGTATAATCCACGAGTTTTGAGCCCTTTCAGCAGCTCGCCAATAGCTCCATCTGTGGCTAAATAGTGAAAAAAGTTGAATTTCTTCCCAACAGTTTCTTCCGCTATGGAGAGGACTTTGTTATGTTTATTGGCACTCAAAATGCACATTTTGTTTCGCTTATGATGTTGCGGAGGATGTATCTCATTCTGGGTTTTATTTATGGTTCCTATAGTCTTACTTATTTTATTTAACTGTGGATTAATTTTAGAAGTTAAAGGGGAATGCCATAAATTTAGAATAATTTTATTCTAAATAGAATTAAGGACTATTATATATAATATACAGGGTGTAACGGAAAGGTGTGGTCATATTTTAAGAACCGGTTCTGCCCATGGTAATGAACAACTTACTCTAAGAAAAAATAGAAAATACACATAAAAAAAATTGAACGTTCCATACAAAGTTATCATCAGCTGATTAATGTTTGTAATGGAGGTAAAAAAAAAAAATTTAAAATGTCCTCATGTTTTCTTGAAAAAAGTTATTCATATCGATGAGCAAATGCAGTTCTTAAAATATGACCACACCTTTCCGTTACAGCCTGTATATATATATTAAGGAACATTATATTTCATTATACGTATTTAGGTATACCTAATGAAATAATTATTAAGTTTGTTTAACTAGGGTAAAAATATAACGATCACTAAATATATTTAACTTGATATCCGCTTATATTTATATGGAGGTTGTGTTTATTTGACATGAACAGTAATGTCAAACTGTCACTAAAGAAAAGGACATGTGATTCATACAGCAGAAAATGTATCTAGCGTTTTCTATTTAAAAAATAATTGATTTGAATTAATATTGACAAGCATATATTATTTTAATTGGACTTACGGTACTTACATATAGATCGTATATTACAAAATTAATGATAACTGTGCACTAAATATGTAAAATAGTTCCATATGGATTATTTGATGATTCTTCTTTGGTTGAATGTCACTTACTCATGTCAAATAAACACGACTCCCGTAAAAATATAAGCGGATATCAAGTTAAGTACATTTAGTAATCGTTATATTTATACCCTAGTTAAACAAACTCAAGAATAATTTCGCTATACATGTTTTATTCTAAATAGAATTAAGGACTATTAGTAGTTTCTGTCCATTCCAGGCATTTTTTTGTATGGCAGATGGCATTCCCCTTTGAATTCTGTTGTGCTTTTGTGCATGTTGCTTGATCTTTCTGTGATTTAGGTGTACATTGATGTTTCGTGATCAAGGATTTCCTTTTGCTAGCTGGTGTCTAGCTTGTAATTTTTTTTATAGCTTTTTTGACTAATTCATGTTTTGTGTTTAGTTTTGTAACTGCGTTTTTTAATTCCATATTTTCTAACGATAGTCTCATTAATCTCATCATGAGCTGAAATTAGTTCGAGCTTTAGTTTGCTAATCTCACTTCTGAGTTCCTGTATTTGTGAGTCACTTTCGCCGATAGATATATTTGGAAGGCTGTTGGTGCTGCCATCTATCGTTAGGTTGATGGAACTACTAGTATGATCCATAATATTATTGTCAGCTGTTTTAGACAAATCTGTCAGTGATTGAGTGCGGCGGCGTTTCGATCGACTGAAATGTCGTCAAATGTTGTCAAAGGACCACATTAAGGTGAATGCTCCAGGGCATTCTCTCTCAGTTAGAATTGATACCAAATGTCATAATTTCATGAAATACTTACATTTGGAATCAATTCTAACTGAGAGGGTTGTATTGATGATTTTAATGATTATAATTCTATAAATAAATACTTGCTACGACCGCGAATCAAATTTTGACCAAGATACAACCTGACACTGACCTGCAAATTGCAAAAAACCTAAGAAAATTGTTGATATATAGTGTTTTATCGTCACACTTTTTAACACTCGTCACGTAAATTACAGTACCTAATAATTGATTTGACATTGATATCGGCAAATCAAATACCGATTATCGTTTTGCTATTTGTTGTATGTTCACTTAAAGACTCCTTTGCTAACACTTTCACTGAGTTATTAGAAAACACTTTTAATATTGCATTAGTTTCCAGCACCGCAAATATGAGAAAAACATTTATAAACAATGATTAAACACGGAGCCGATATTGTCGTTTAATATTATGATACCGTCAAAAAGGTATCAAGGTAGGTCGTAGGTAGTACGGATTGTGAGATACAGCCCGCTGACAGACAGACGGACAGCGGAGTCTTAGTAATAGGGTCCCGTTGGTTACTCTTTGGGTACGGAAACCTAAAAACTGCCAAATCGATTATTTTTCTTTTAGTGATATTTTTGCCTGAAAAACATTATTATTGTAAGATAAAGAAATAATGGTGCCGATTCTGTTGTGCACAAACTAAACCTAATTTAGGCTATTGCTATCTTTTTCACTCTAACAAAACAAGAAAGAGACGGACGTAAATTAGAACTGTCAAATTTAGTTGAACTAAGATTTCCACACAAATTAAGGGTACACGTAAAAATATGTCTACTTCAGTGACTGGGCCACCATTGGAATAAAAGTAGAGAACGGCTGTATGAGTTGTATGAGGAACGGACTTATATTAACACTGTAGAATTTAATTTAAATGTTAAGAATTATTCTAAATTATTTAAAAAAGTTTGTTATTTGGCGAAATCTCGCTACTTTAGTTCAAAAATTAAAAATAGTAGTAATGTAATTAAAATGACTTGGGATATTATTAAGAGGCCTCTTACAGTCCACTAGCGCCGCCAATCGAAAAAATGTCATAACTCGTAAATAGAATCAAAAATACAAAATATGTTCTATTATTAGTGTGGAAAAGGCAATAACGTAATTGTATAACACCTTATCAACACTTGAAATATAGCTGTTTAGCTAAATCGTGCATTCAAAACATAAACGGCCGTTTTTGTTACAGCCTTGCTATTGATGACATTAAATCAGATTCGCAAGTCGCCGCGGCATTTGAAAATTTCTTTGGAGAGATTCCCGTATCGACTACAAAATCTCTAAATTCATCACCAACTGCTGCAGAATTACATAGAGAAAACGTTACATTTTGTGAATCCCAATTTAATTTCCAATTTGTCACTTGTAATGATAATTATAATTAAAACTAGTAATACTTTAAATGTTAAAAATACTGCAGATCATTCTGTTGACGTTGCTAGGCTTTATAGTTATTATACTCTTTGTTGCTAGGTCTATTAATAAACATAGTAGCACCTACTTTTGCCTTAAATTTTAATAATTGTATAGATTATGGTGAGTTTCCTGATCTAATGAAATATAGTAAAATAATACCATTGTTTAAATCGGGTAGTACATCAGACCCTACTAATTATAGACCTATATCAGTGCTACCTAATTTTATTAAAATTTTTGATAAAAATTATTTTAGATCAAATACAAAGATATTTTAATAAACGCAAATTATTATATAACAAACAGTTTGGTTACACAAAAGGTCGTTTAACAACTGATGCTGGTGTTGAACTTTTAGGACACATTTATAATGCATGGGAAGATAAATTCGATGCGTTGGACATTTTTTGTGATTTGTCTAAGGCTTTCAATTGCGTTCTCCATTATACATTGATCAGGAAGCTGCACTACTACGGAGTCCGAAGGCCTCTCTGGATCTTCTTACTTCATACTTAAGTAATAGGATTTAGCCAGTTGATGTGAATGGTAAAAGATCTCCCGGATCTGTAGTCAGAATGGGGGTTCCAGAAGGCTTAATTCTGGGTCCTTTTTTGTTATTAATCTATATCAACGACTTGTCGTACCTCATAAAGGATAAACATGATATAGTGCTGTTTGCAGACGACATTTCGCTTTTATTTAAACTCAAACGTCAGCAGGTGGTTGTTGATGATGTAAATAATGTTCTTTCAACTGTAGTTAACTGGTTTAATATCAATAATCTTCTACTTAACGAGAAAAAAACAAAATGCGAAAAGTTCACATTACTCAACGTAACACAAGTGAACACTGGTGTGTTAATAAAGGGTGAAAAGTTGAAACCCGAGGATTCCAGTGTTCTTAGGTTTAACTTTGGATACGCAGCTTGAGTGAAGCCCCCATATAGATAAACTGTCCAAAAAATTTAGCTCTGCAGCATACGCCGTTAGGAAAATTCATGATTTAACTGATTTAGAGAAGGCTCTTTTAGTATACTTTAGTTATTTTCATAGTATGATGTCGTACGGCTTTCTGCTGTGGGGAAATGCCGCCGATATTCAGACAATTTTTGTTTTACAGAACAGGGCTATTCGTGCAGACACTCTCTCAGAGACGAATTTAAAGAGATTAATATTATGACTGTTCCCTCTCAGTATATTTATGAGAATCTCATGTATGCACATAAAAATATTAATATTTTTAAAAGATACAGTGATATCCATAGCATAAATACTAGGAACAAACACACATTTATTATATCTAAAACCAGGCTCAAGAAGAAAATAGGTGGTTCGTTTAGATGCCGATGTATACGTTTTTATAATGAACTTCCTAGCTAAATTCAAGAACTAAGCATAAATAAATTTAAATAATTTATTAAACGTAAGCTATGCCAGAAAGCTTTTTACACAATGTATGACTACCTTGAGGACCAAAAGGCGTGGGATTGACCTGCTTCAATGATATACATGAGCCATTGTTTTCATATGTACTTTATAGTTTATAAACACTGATAACTCCAAAAAGATGATGGTGTCCAAGGACAGCACTTTCAAATAGCCTTTGTTTTATTACGTTGAATGGTTCGGTTAGTCCAAGATCCCAGAACCTCTAGACGTTACTTATTTGTTCCTGCACAAAATGTTTGGGAATGAGTATTGTAAGTACGTACTTCGAGCATACGCATGCCTTCTATCTTGGATCGACGGCTAGTTACAGGTACCAGGCGCTATAATGCCTTCAACACCCTGCCCTGGAGTTGCATAGTGGAGGCACTCCGGTATCATCGGGTGCCGCCCTACCTCCGTCGCGTGGTTGAGGCCTATTTGACGGACAGAGCCGTCATCTACTCCGGCCACCAGGGAGAGTGGAAACGTCATGCGGTGTCCCACAGGGATCGGTCCTGGGGCCGCCTCTGTGGAACATCGGTTACGACTGTGTGCTGCGCGCCGACCTCCTTAACGGCGTCAGCGTAGTATGCTACGCTATCGACACGCTGGTCCTGGCGCAGGGGAGGTCGCACCAAGCGGCGGCCCACCTAATTACTCGCAGGGTTGCGACAGTCGTAGAGAGGATCCGGCAACTGTGACTCGAGGTGGCACTGCACAAGCCCCGAGGCCATGTGTTTTCATGGTCCTTGGAACGCGCCACCGACGGGTTTCCAGATAACGGTAGGAGGGGTTCACAACGGCGTCGATGGAACGATGAAATACCTGGGACTCGTCCTCGACAGCCGGTGGAACTTCGTGGAGCACTTCCGACGTTTGGCTCCCAGACTGGAGCGGGCCGGGGCTGCTTTGAAGCGGCTTTTGCCCAATCTGGGGGGTCCAAACGCCTCCTGCCATAGACTGTACGCGGGGGTCGTGCGGTCCATGGCCCTTTACGGGGCACCGGTGTGGGCGCGCTCCTTGAGGCGGCGACCAGCTCGCCGGTTGAGCGCGTCCCAAAGGGTCATGGCCATCTGGCTGGTCCGGGGATACCGCAAGGTCTCCGGGCGGTCCACGAGCCTCCTTGCCGGACTGTTGCCATGGGATCTGGAGGTCAAGGTCCTCGCGCTCCTCTAGGAGTGGCGCGAGGAGGCGAAACGCCAGGGTGAAACTCCGCTGCCGCGACATCTCGCGGCTCGGCGGTCAGAGCTCTGGCAGGATCTCATGGCGACATGGAGAGAGCGACTGTCGCAACCCAGCATCGCGGCGGTAGTGCCCTCTTTGAGGAGTAGCTGGAGAGGCGCCACGGCGTCCTCACCTTCCGCCTGATGCAGGTCCTCACCGGACACGGTTGTTTCGGGAGGTTCCTGTGTCGGATAAGGCCGGTACTTTGAATAAAACTTTTATTAGGTATTTGACTTGTTTTCATTATTTAGTAATAGTTATTGAAGTTTAGTAAAAGGAATATATAAATAACCCAGACGAATTGTTAGTATTTTAAAGCTGAGACAATCAAAAGTTATAGATTTTTTATTTTATAAAAATATCTGAAATTTAACACTAATATGGCAAATTTTCATAAGTTGACAGCACTCCACCGGCTGGCGAAATCTTTTCATTTTTACCTATTTTTATTTCAAACGATACCGCACTGCACTAGCCGCGCTGTAGGCACTTAGACATAAAACTGTAGGTGAACTTTGTCGAGCGCTCAGTGTTGCCGTTGATAAGTTTCTTTTTTTTTTAAATGAATTATTTTCATCGCGAAACAATAATAATCTCGTACCCATTAAATGATTACGTATATGTGTACCCAGTACGATACCAAATAATACCCTTCAGGATCGGACAGGGTTTTTGTTACATGCTGTATATATCAATATATTTATATTTATCCGACGCGTGACAGCTAAGGGCCGGGACTCACTGCCGGCATGGCACGGCAGATTGTGCTGCGGCATGCCGCGGCGTTCCGTGGCATGCTGTGGCATGGCAGGTTGTGCTTCGGCATGCCGCGGCGTGCCGTGGCATCCCGTGGTATCCCATAGCATGCCGTGGCATTCTGCTGAAAGCCCAGCCACTCTGGCATCAATCAGTTTTGCTCCGCGCGGATTCGAAGTTGGTTGTGTCGTTATGGTTGCTGGGATTTAGTATTAATAGCACTTCTAGCTGAAGATGAAGAGAGACAAATGAGAACGGCTAATTTAACGAAAAGACATTTCTGGGTGCATAATTACAAATGGTGAATTCAGCAACTTGTTTAATGATTTGAGATACGACATGCGAAAATTCCCGCCCCATTAACCGAAATGACCGCTGCACAAGTTACAACCTTATTTCAACTAGCTTAGCAATCATAATTCCTCGATACAAAGTGACCCATACGTCTCGCGAGATGCAATGGCATGCCGCAAGCATCCCGCGGCATGCCGTGGCGCGTCGCGTCATGCCACAGCATCCCGTGGCACGTCGCGGCATCGTGTTATCGAAATTAAGTAACATGAACTCTAAAATCATTCCAATAAGATTCAAAATAACTTGATTAGTAATAAAATCCTTTGCCATGCGATGCTGTGCCGTGCCGGCACTGAGCGCCGGCCCTAACTCGCTGGCCGGGCCGATTTGCCACCAAAACGACCTATATATACTCCTACCTACCGACTTATACAGAGTGGTGATGACAATACGACATTAAATTAAAGCTCGCATACCTCAAGACGTTCTCAGTCTACATACAAAAAATTATTTGAATATATCCAGTAGTTTAGTCACAGGAAATTATTTTTCATTTTTAACATTTGCTACATGATGTATCTGATAATAGGGAACACACGGTCAGGTGAACGACCCACATCGGTATAAACATCAAAACATTAAAGTCACGTTGCCAACTCGCTACGAGGACATAAACACTTTCGCCAAATTAGTATTTTCATCTAATTTAGTGAAAATTATACCTTACTTCTGAGTAATAAGAGTCATAAAGCGTGTCATCAGAGTTGGATAAGAAAGGAACGAATGCGGAAATTGCAATGCACTCATAATATTAATAGAAAATTTAGTGTGTGCGAAAGAGATAAATCTAGTTTCGTTTGTTACTTCGCTTTCTTGAAGAAATTTGCTACAACAAATTTAGGTTAGTGTGTCGCCGGCCGCGATCCTGTGATGACTCACGCGTCCTCGCTTTGTAGTGCAGCCGCGTCTTTGATGTAGGTACTTCCCCGCCGCTCGTGTGTGTCGTGTTTTGTAAATTCATTTACGGCGGTATTAGTGCGAAATTGGACGCTTTATTTTGGTGACAGGACACGTAACGTTTTAATAGGTATTTAGTTAAACAGTGAGTGAATTGTGCGAAATTAGACGCTTAGTTTTTATTGTTTTCGTGTTTTTTTTTTTAATAATCATGCCGCGCTACAATTACACAGCTTCGGAGTACACCGACATGATTTTAATTTATGGGGAGTGTCAAAGAAATGCCGCTTTGGCTATACGGACATACCGAGAGAGGTTTGGAAACACTCGAGTTTGTCCGACCAACGGGCGCACCATTGTCCAAGCTGTCCAGAGGATGCGAGAAAATCGATCCTTAATCCCGCATGTGGATAGTGCTCTTCCACGTGTAAAAGTGACCCTTGAGGAACGAATTTTAAATTTTAATTTAAATGCTGAAAAGTTTTTAGAACTCCTCAATGGACCTGTTTGTGAGTACATGGATGAGCTTTCGGTAACTGCGTACAGGCAGATGTGGTACCAATTAGACGGAGCACCAGCTCATTCAGTGGTGTCTGCTAGAGAGCGTTTGTCTCAAATGTTCGGACAGCAGTGGATTGGCCGTTATGGACCAACGCGTTGGCCAGCCAGGTCCCCCGACCTTACACCACTGGATTTTTTCTTGTGGGGTCATACCAAAAATGAAGTGTAGGTACTCAACAGCTGTTGATACTGTTGATGATTTAAAAGATAGAATAATCATATCTTTTAATAAATTAAAACACATGGCTGCGAATGGGGACCTTTTGTCAGACGTTAGAAATAACCTTTTACGACGGTGCAATTTGTGTATTCGAATTCATGGCGGCCATATTGAAAAACGAAAAATTTAGTGACTTTCATACCTACATCCTGATCGTGATTAATAATTTGATTAATAAATAACACGCGGTTGAGAGATGCCTGATTATTTGGTTAATAATCTGTGATTCAGTGTAATTTTATTGAGCATTAATCCATAATTAAAAGCCAAAAAATCAAGTCGCTACAGGACCGCGCGTTGTTGCCGCTCTTACGACAGGTTAGTGAACTCATATTTATAAATGGTGTTCTATTTCGTTTCTAGTTTTATGCCATTTAGTTTGTTTGAAATTTTTATTTTTTTTATTTTCGATGTTAGGATTTTTTTGATAGCTTAAACTTATTCTTATGAACTAGTATTGTCCGTGTTTTCATTTATTGTCGTATTGTCTTCTCCACCCTGTATACGGTTTTCTCTTTATGGCCTAGATCTCGAGATATCCTAATATGTTGAGATATCGGCATGGTATTTTTTTTTTCCAAAAAACGCATTACTAGTCTGTACATTCACTAACAATTCCCCAAAGTAGTCGACAAAATAAAGCAAATAATGAACGTACCTAATTTGGCATGTTTACCGTAAATAAACGCATTTTCTTTCTTTCTTTCTTTTCTTTCTTTATACAGCAATAGCTATCTATCCACTCACACAGACACGGCTGCGCCATCGCGTCCGTGCGCTTACTTACCTATCTTTGACAAACAGAGAAAGCATATTCCGGACGAATTTTGTGCTCGCCTCAAGTTGCAGTTAGGAACGCGTTACGTCGGCCCCTTAAGGGGGAAGCGCCAGGGTAACCTACGACATTCAAATTTTCTTCCTTTTTTTGCAATTTGCAGGTCACTTTGAGGTTTTATGTTGATCAAAATAATATGATTCGCGGCCGTAGCAAGTACGTATTTACAGGGTTTGCTAATGATAAGCATAAAATTTATTGTCATAATTTTTTATTATTATTTATTTATTTGCACATGTTGATAGGATAATTTATAAACTAAACCCCACAAAACCGTAGTAATGGTTTGACTGTGGAGCCGATGAGTCTCAAAATATAAACGAATTCGTTAATTTGTACTTACAACTAACTATACACTGTAGCACTTAACATGTTTCTAAATAATATCTTCTTAATTTATTTTTAAAACAATTTTTATTCATTTCACTTCTTAGGTCTGCCGGCATACTGTGCAGTAGGTATACATTGGCATAACGAAATTCAGCACAATGCATTACGCATAATTTTATTATATTAGGCATAAATGTTTTGGCATAATGTTTATTGCCATAAATACAGTTGGCATAATAATAATAAAGCATAATTTTATAAAGTATACTGTTATAAACGCGTAATGATATTACACATAATTATTGATCTTTGGAATAATAAAAAACTTTTTTACATAAAAAAAACAACCGACTTCCAAAAAAAAAAATACACTAAAAATTTAAAAATAACTTTAATTTCGGAAGTCGGTGTCAAATATCGAAGAAATAAAACACAAACATCGACTTCCGAAATTAAAGTTATTTTTAAATTTTTAGTGTATTTTTTTTGGAAGTCGGTTGTTTTTATTTTGTAAAAAAGTTTTTTATTATTCCAAAGATCAATAATTATGTGTAATATCATTACGCGTTTATAATAGTATATCCATAATTGCACAGGCAAAACCTTCGGTTTCCCTAAAGAGGTCACCGAAGCGTAACCAGGCTACGGACGCTAAATGGTCTACATCGGGCCCATGTAGGTCCCGGAAAAAGCGTCCGTGAAGTTCTTTACTCTGCCATACTTCCCTGTGATCGTAAGTGTCAAGTCAAGAGGGATCTTAGGTTTATGGAATCCGAGAGTTGAGTTCCCACGGATTCCACAATCTCCCCTCGCTTTACATGCATGACCGCACATTTGTCCACGCCAAACTCCATCCCAAAGGCGCTACTGTAGGTTTCAGTTACCTTCAGTAGCTCCATCAGTTGCAGATTGCTGGGGGCAAAAAGTTTCAAGTCATCCATGTAAAGGAGGTGAGACATAACCTCTTCAACCGATAGCCTAGCCCTGAATTCTCCAGCAGTGTGCTTAGAGGATTCAAGGCTAGGCAAAACCAAAGCGGACTCGAACTGTCACCCTGGAAGATACCCCGCTCGATCCTTATCGGTTCGCTATTCCTCTGGATTTGTCGACATCCTGGATAGCGAAGGACCGTGCTCCATTGCCCCATATATGACATCAGGAAGGTGCGTAGCGTTGTATCAACTTTATACAATTCTAGCAGCCTCATGAGCCATGTATGAGGAACTGAGTCATAGGCCTTCTTATAGTCTATCCAACATGTCGACAGATCCTTTCGGGAACGCCGACCTGTTGGTTAATGGTCATATCTATAAGGAGAAGCGCCTTAGTAGCGCGGGACCCATTCCTACATCCATTTTGAGAGGCAGACATGATACAGTTACTATCTATATGTGTGTTAATCTTAGCTCTCAAAATGGATGTAAGAACCTTATAGACCGTCGGTAAGCACGTGATCGGTCTATAATTTTTAGGTTCCGCAGTACTACCTGATTTATGGAGCAGGTGGGTTATTCCTGTAGTTAGAAATTGGGGCAGCGACCCTGACTCTAAGGCAGACTGGATCTGAGATGCCAAGCGGGCGTGCGACATTATAAACCATTTTATCCAGAAGTTGTACAGCCCGTCCGGTCCTGGAGATTTCCAGTTAGGTAACGGACGGACTGCACGAGCTACATCTTGGGGGCTGATGATAATTGCCCCCATTTCTGGTATTGGATCGCACGCGCGCTCAACATCCCGAATCCAATCGCCCTCGGTATGACAGACAGTCACCGTACAGATGCTGCGCCAGAACGAGTATATGGCGTCATCATCCGTCAGATGCGTATCAGTCATATAATTTTGCCGCGGCGATGTGACACGAGTAAACCGGTGCAGTGTCGTGATGGAATAGAAGTTTTTTCTTTGCCAAGTCGGGCCGTTTTCTCTTCAATGAGTCGTTGAATTTTCCCAATTATTGAGCGTAATATTGTCATAATATTATAATTATAATATTGAAAGAGGATATGGGTAAAAAGGGGGTGACTACAGAGATGACGACTAATAGAGGAGTATGGAAGAAAAAGACATGTTGCGCCGACCCCAAATAAATTGGGATAAGGGCAGGAGACTGATGATTGTCCTGTAATCGTTCTTCCCTTTTGCAAATAATTGATGTAGATTATGCCTTGAGCATCCCAAAAAACGGTGGCCATGACCTTTCCGGCTGATCAAACTGTTTTCGCCTTCTTTGGTGCATGTTCTCCGTGTGCAGTCCACTGTTTTGACTGTTCTTTAATTTCAGGCATATAGTGATGGATCCAAGTGACATCAACAGTCACATAGTGGCGCAGAAACTCCTTCGCATTGCGCTTAAGCAGGTCCAAGTTCTGCTGTGAACTGGTCATTCGAATCCACTTGTTGTCGACGGTGAGCAAATGTGGCAGCCATCTTATTGATAGCTTTAACATGCCCAAATAATAATAATAATAATAATTTAGAGGCTCGAGGCCCACCGGCCTCTGATAGGGTCCCAGCTCCCGGTGGAAGTGTGAAGCGCATGCGATGGACACAACCCATCAACGAAAATGTCATGCGCTCATACTATGGGGCTACAGAGGGAGGTAACAACCTGACCGCGTACCGTGTTCGGATGCTCTCTTTGTTTCAGGTGCTTGAACCAGCCGTCAACGTTTCGGCCCAACGACTGTCGGATCAGGTGCGGGTCATCCAGCGTAATCATATGCTGGATGATACTGTACTTGATCGCCTCCGAACTGAAATGGGTAGCCATGTCATTGTCTCTCCGACGCAGACTGTGGTACCAGTGGTGGTACCACCGTCTAACCATGCTCCCAGCCACGCTGACGAGGAGTGTTATGACATGGTTACAAACGTAAGTACCCAGTGCAATGACGAATTGAGGAGTGCTTTGGAGTGTGCTATTCGGGAATATCGCAACATGCCACCCGAACTTAGGCCACGCTTGCCTCGTTTGCCCATGCATAATAGGAATAAGGCGCTGGTGGCTGCTCTGGATTCGCAGTTGTCAAATTATTTTGATAACTGCGAAGACCTCACTGACACACACTCGATAATGTACTGCGCGGCTGTAGCGGCATGTCGTGTAGCTCACGTCAAATTCTCTAATGACAGAGCTACACGACCGAAACCAGCCATGCCGGCTTGGCAGCGCAGGATCGAGTGTCGTATTGGTGGGGCCAGAGCACTCATCGGCAAACTAATCTGCTTCAGGGAGGGCAACACTCGCCCAAGAGTGATGCGCTTTGTGAGACGGGCGTTTTCGGGAACTGATATCAGCTCCCGAGACTATATGTCCCGTGTCACAGAGCGCATCGACTTCCTGAAGCAGAAGGTGTATACATGGGCAAACCGCATCCGTAGGTATAAGCGGCGGGTGGAGCGATACACCCAGAATCGCACATTCCGGAGTAATGAAAGGTGGGTGTATAGGGATTGGGAGCGACCGGAACAAGGTGTGACTGACACGCGTCTGCCGGATGATGACGCCATGAGTTCATTCTGGCGCAACATCTGGTCGGTGCCTGTCAGTCACACCGAAGGTGTCTGGACTCGGGAGATCGAGCGAGCATGCGATCCAATAACAGAAATGGGGGCAATCACTATCAGCCCCCAAGATGTAACCCGTGCAGTCCGTCCGTTGCCTAATTGGAAATCTCCAGGGCCGGACGGGCTGCACAATTTTTGGATAAAGTGGCTACAAAGGTCGCACGCTCGCTTGGCATCTCAATACCAGGCAGCCTTGGAGTCTGGTTTGCTACCCGAGTTCCTTACAACAGGAATAACCCACCTGCTCCACAAAACAGGTAGTACCGCGGAACCTAAAAATTATAGACCGATCACGTGCTTACCGACGGTCTACAAGGTTCTTACATCCATTTTGAGAGCTAAGATTAACACACATATAGATAGTAATTGTATCATGTCTGCCTCTCAAAATGGATGTAGGAATGGGTTCCGTGGTACTAAGGAGCTGCTCCTCATCGATATGACCATTAGCCAGCAGGTTCGGCGTTCCCGAAAGGATCTGTCGACATGTTGGATAGACTATAAGAAGGCCTATGACTCAGTTCCTCATACATGGCTCATGAGGGTGCTAGAATTGTATAAAGTTGATGCAACGCTACGCACCTTCTTGATGTCGTGTATGGGGCAATGGAGGACGGTCCTTCGCTATCCAGGATGTCGAAATATGCAGAGGAATAGCGAACCGGTAAGGATCGAGCGGGGTATATTCCAGGGTGACAGTTTGAGTCCGCTTTGGTTTTGCCTAGCCTTGAATCCTCTAAGCACACTGCTGGAGAATTCAGGGCTAGGCTATCGGTTGAAGAGAGGTGGTCAGGTTATATCTCACCTCCTTTACATGGATGACTTGAAACTTTTTGCCCCCAGCAATCTGCAACTGATGGAGCTACTGAAGGTAACTCAAACCTTCAGTAGTGCCATCAGGATGGAGTTTGGTGTGGACAAATGTGCGGTCATGCATGTAAAGCGAGGGGAGATTGTGGAATCCGTGGGAACTCAACTCTCGGATTCCATAAACCTGAGATCCCTCTCTCCAACCGAAACCTATAAGTATTTGGGTATGTCGGAAGCGTTAGGTATCAATATTGCTGACATGAAGCAATCGTTGAAGGAGCGCTTCTTTGGCCGCCTGAAGAAGGTATTTAATAGCCTTCTATCAGGTGGAAACAAGGTGCGCGCCTTCAACGGTTGGGTCATGCCGGTATTGATGTACTCTTTCGGCGTACTCAAATGGACTCAAACAGAACTTGACGCCCTGGATAGGCGTGTCCGTACACTGCTGACTGCATTTCGAATGCATCACCCACGTTCGTCGGTGATGAGACTGTATATCCCGCGGAAGTGTGGAGGCCGAGGCTTTTTAAATGCTAAGACCCTCCACAACCGCGAGGTATGCAGTCTAAGGGAATATTTCCTAGCTGCTGACGTGGGTATGCATCGAGATGTAGTGGCGGTGGACAAGGGCCTTACTCCACTCTCCTTGGCTAACGAGAACTGGCGCAAACCTCTAGTGCTTGACACTAACGATCGCAGAGAAGTATGGCAGAGTAAGGAACTTCACGGACGCTTTTTCCGGGCCCTACATGGGCCCGATGTAGACCAACTAGCGTCCGTAGCCTGGCTGCGTGTCGGTGACCTCTTTGGGGAAACCGAAGGTTTTGTCTGTGCAATTATGGACGAAGTTATCATGACGAAAAATTACCGGAGATTTATTGTGAAGGACGGCACGGTTGACATATGTCGGGCATGTCATCGTCCGGGAGAATCAATCCGCCACATAATCTCTGGTTGTTCTCGTCTGGCTAACGGTGAGTACTTGCAAAGGCACAACCTTGTAGCCAGGATTATCCATCAGCAACTTGCTCTGAAATACTCTCTTGTGGAATCGGAAGTGCCGTACTACAGATATGCGCCCGACCCAGTTCTCGATAATGGTCATATCTCATTGTACTGGGATCGGTCCATCATCACTGACAGGACTATTGTAGCCAATAAGCCTGATATAGTGGTGGTGGACCGAATCGAGAGGCGTGCAATGATTGTTGACATTACCGTCCCACATGACGAGAACCTCGTGAAAGCCGAGAAAGATAAACTAATCAAGTATATTGACTTGGCTCGCGAGGTTGTCGACATGTGGGATGTGGACTCAGCGATCATTGTACCGATAGTCGTGTCAGCCAATGGCTTAATAGCCACGAGCCTCGACCAACACCTCAGGAGGCTCTCGTTAGGCGGCTGGATCAAGGGCTTGATTCAGAAAGCAGTACTTCTGGACACGGCTCGCATTGTCAGGCGGTTCCTCTCTCTGGAGCCCTGACCGCCGGTAGCTTGGACCCTATTCCCGATACCGGTGGGATACTATTTTTTATATTTTTAAATGTTTTTTTTTATCCTTTATATTTAAATATTTAAAAATGTAATTAATATGTCTATAAAAATGAATAAACGGCATAATAATAATTTAATTCCATAAACTTATTACTACTTTACAATGGCATTATGGCAACAATTTCAAAAAGGGTGATGAGATTAGCGTCTGTAGCCGAACTAGGCATAGCCTGTATTTCGGTTATCAGCACCATTCCCCACGTTTTTATTATACAATAATAGGTGCCACTTTTATAGTGGGTAAGTTCTCTTTACATAGAAGTAAGTAATTTGTAAGTAAGTAATCATTTAATGGATTGTGATGGTGTGTGTGTGTATGTATGTGTGTTTCTGCGTGTGTGTGTATTTGTGTGTGTATGTATATATGTTTGTGCGTGCGTGTATATGTGTATGAGCTCTTTTTTTTAATTTTGTATAATAAGTAGTTGTTCCGTCTCATCGTAGCTTAGTTTCTGTAGGTAGTGGAATACTTTATGTTTGCATTGTTTTCTAGTCAGAGGGTATATATTTATTATTTTGTTAAGCTTATTATAAAGGTAAGGGCCTAGAAAGCTTGCAAATCTTTTAGCGAAGATAGTTTTAACTGTGATTAATTTGTCACATACATGATGTTTACGACGTCTTTGTAATAATATTGGGTTGTAGGGCAGTTTGTTGTGTTCATGAAGGATGACTTTAAGTATAAATAACTGTCTGACTGTTAAAACCTCGCACAACTGGAACAGTGTAACAGTAGGAAAACGCACTGGTTTCAACGTGCCAACCTTAAGTATTGCTCTTTGGGCGACTTCAACTGCCTTTAGAGTGGTTTTGCAAATACCTCCCCAGGATGAAATGCAGTAACTAAGAAGCGATTGACACAGGGCTAGGTATATTTGCTTCAGCAGTGCAGGGTCCGCGACATGACGTAAGTTTTTAAATACATAAATTAGTTTTCGTACTCTGTTACAAAGAACTTTTACATGTTCTTTAAAGTTAAGGTTGTTATCTAAAATAATACCAAGGTATTTTAGAGTATTGACGCGTTCCAGAGGTAAACATGCGCAACTATCCGCAGAAATGCATTCATGGGAAATAATTCGTAGGTCGCTGCGGAAAAATGCTCATGCAATATATTCTGCACACGTTCAAATGAGATGCCTATGATTTCAACAAATCTTATCTTCACTCTACCAATACAATGTCATGGATTTTGTTAACCATCATTTCATCCGTAGTCACTTCAGTTGGGCGACCGGACGCTTCATCTACGACGGATGTACGACCACGCTTGAATTCATTAATAATAATAATTTATTTTTCTCGCCACAATACACATTAAATACATTGTTTCTAGGCAACAAGTGGATACAGTAAGTATATTGTGGGAGACTGGTGCCTAAACTAGGCTTGGGGCCTGTGTTTCAGGACACCAAGTCTCCCCCTCCCCCCCCCCCCTCCCCCTGTAGGTTATTTAGCATTCAAAGCTTTAGCAAACAGTGGTAGCGAATCCTTTAACAATCAATCATGTAATTTCTATAACTGATTAATTGTTAAAGGATTCGCTTCATTGAACCAATATCGTAGTCCAGACTTGAGCCCGGGCTCACCCCCTACTACATGGGTTTTAAAAATACTGGCAAAACGTGGCTGCATCGAGGTATGTGGAACGGGGTGGAAAGTGCCGCATCCTCCAATGAAAAACGAGGATTCTCCGACCAGATGGGTGTTGTGTCTGGTGGGCAATTGCCCCAATTGTTGTTGGGCCGATGAATATGTTCAAATCGCGCGGCGAACTTTGATTGTGCGATGTAGAATTTGTGTGACGTCAGGTCTATTTTTGTAGTGTGGCGGTGTAGTTTGCCTTATCCTTCAGGTCGAGCAGTATGCAGTAGTGTCTGCTCTGATCTTATAGTAATATTATTATAAATACCTCATCAGTCAGCATCCGGCAGGTAAGCACACCCAACGACCACCAGTCCACTGCATGTCCATAGGGCTCGCGTGTCAGCACCTCAGGAGCTGTCAACAATATTGAAAATCTATTAGACATTGTCAACTTCTTCGGAGATTGTATTGGTGCATCATTTACTATTTATTGACTTCTACTGGACATCTTACTACTGCCTCGGTTTGGTCTAGTGGTCGCGCTACTGCTGAGTTTGAGTTCTTAGAATCGATTGCCAGGTTGGACAAAATTAGTATTTGGTTTTAGGTAGCACCCAAAAATTTCACAAACCTGAGGGTTTTTTAAAAAGCGGGTCTTCAGCGGGTTTATTTTGACCGTGTATAGATGGTTTTACACCGGCCAGGCGAGGCGTGGATGGAATGGGCGAGAATTGAAATATGTATGGCAAAATTTATATCCACGCTCTGCCCATCTTTGGTATAAAAGGTCTAGATGCGCGAGGATGTGCGAGGCGAGAATTGAACTATTTGTTAGTACAATATTGAACTTTATTGCTCTAAGAATAGAGCATTTATTTACTTCGGTCCCTCTCCATCAAGCGCTATCTCGCGACGTCCCGCACGCTCATCACGCGCCGACAAGCCGCCGAACGTTGATCGCACAATACTGGCTTTCTCCATAAAACGTAGTAGGCGCGCGAGACACGGCTAGTCGGGTAGCGCGTGATATCATGATATCGCGTTAGCCATCGCGAGACATCTTTCGGTGTAAAAGGGCAAGCGTGATTTCAAATCTCGCCCATCCCATCCACGCCTCGTCTCGTCGGTATAAAATAACTCTTCATATAGCCAATTTCAATGAGCTTTTTGTTTCGATGGAGCTTAGAATGAAATGAAAACTATGCATCATTTCAGTGACTCGACATTAATAATTCTTTCCATCATCAGATATTTGTTTAGTTTATTCTTTTGATCAGTGCTTATTACGAGAAATAACTGCCTTGTTGGTCTCGTGGTCGCAAGTGCGACTGCTGAGCGTGAGATCCTGGGTTCTATTCCTGGGACTGGCAAAAAGTACTATTGAGTTTTTCCACTAGGAATTCCTTTATAGCAGGCTAATCTTCGTTGAGATTGAGATAGGTCACCATCGAAATTCGGTTCGGAGGATTATTACGAGTAACAATGATACGTTCCAATCGACTGCTACAATAAATGACAGCACCAATATTATCTCAAGCTGTTTCAAAATCATTCACACTTCTTGTGCTCTACGCAGCAATCATTCCTCCATTCACGCTTACTTATAAAACATTTAAATGAATATAATAACTGTAATAATTACTTTTTATGGAAGGAACTCCTTGATGTCGTGTAGCACAGGAAGTCCTCTCGTCTTTCACTTTGTGAAACAGCACAACACGTTTAAAAAACTTAATTTTATGAGCGCATAGGTATTCGAATGTGTTTAGTGTTATTTAAGTGGCATAAAAAATTCAAAACTGCATATTTACATGCGTCTAGTATCGAATACCGTACTTAATTTTCTCAAAACAATGTTTCTCTGGTGTATAGTGTACTCAATTATAAGATTTTATTAATTTCTTCTCTCGTGTTGAGATGAGGGATCAGTAGCAACGATGGGCAGAACAAGACAGTGTCTGATTTTAAAGGATCCTACAACAAGACCAAAAATGGCACAGCCGACTTTAAGAAACCAATAAAACAAAAATAAATACTTCATCATTTATTCACTTATATATAAATTATATCACAAGACTAAGATTTTAGCTTACTTTTTTTTTGAACTTATACTTCACAACATATATACTTCCAGTTTCATTTATCATAAACTCTAATATGTAACAGCCGTCATTACACGCGATTCGTGAATTTTATAGTTCTAAAACATCTTTTTAAATAAGGCCATAGCAAGTTCAATGATTTTACAATGTGCTCGAAATACCACACTTCTTACTCTATACGAGGCACACCGTCAAGGTATCAATAGAATAAAGTATATTGTCGTATCACCAGGGTTCTTTAATGTAAACATTAGGAAATCATTAAAAATTTTAAGGTACTCACTGATATGAAAATTACAAATGGATATCATAATAAATCTTCGAGTAAAAGATATTGTTACACATACATTGCCGATATTAAGTTCGGTAATTTTTCCTTATCTAATGTTACCATTATTAAAATACAGGCATTGCACATAAACAAGTTATCTTTTAACGTAATTAGTAAAATATTTAAAAGAATTTGAATTATAAGATCGCAAAGCATGTACAGCCTCATCTTTGGTGACGAAACAATTCTGATAAATATTTTGTTATAGGTACAAGTGTGATTAGATAGGCCTAGAGACGTGATACACTAAAGCTAGAGTCACAAAATGAGGTAGGATAGTAAATCAGAATTTATGGATGGACTCGGTTCACAGTCCTCTAGAAAACAAATAACTAAAAGCAATTGACTCTGGCATAAAAAAACATACAATGTATAACGTTAACTGTTGTAAAGAATAAAGTTATCTTAAAATATGTTCTGTTGCAAAAGTCATGGATTCATTTGCTTTTCTTTGCCAACGTCCTGCGAGTCACGCTACAATAAATTAAGATCTCGTTACCAGAACGACGTCAAAGTAAAAAATTCGCAAATTAAATATTAGAACAAGGAGATGATAGAATGACGTTACAATTTAGATTTGATTATTCACCTCACCGTCACTTAACACTACATGAGACATTCCTCGCACTGCGCAGGCGCACCGCGCAGCGCGCCTAACCTAACATTTACATAATACATGAACAATCATTGATCATCTAGTACATTCTATACCAATAAAATTCTCTCAACAAATCGCTTCAACTATTCGAACTCAAGTGACGAATATCAATGCTATTTACATTACATATTTATAATACACATTCATAAAAATTACTGACAATATATAGCTACTTAAGTCGTAATATCTATTATAGTATAATAATAATTCTTCAATCTTCTCTAGATTCACACACATAAATTCAAAATATTTTTTTTACTTTTTTTAAATATTTCTGGTTTACTCTCAGCGATATTACAAAGCGATCATTTAAATATAAGTGAATAGTCAAATGACTATACTAAAAGAGTACAGTGTGACTCGAAGTGACTAAAATTAAAAGCGTTAGTAGTCAAGAATAAAAAGATTTAGTGCCACCTCATCGACAAAAACTCAGTGTTTTATAATAATTCATAAAAGCTATTACTTACACAATCAAATTTCTAGGTAACTATTATGTCTACGTCAAACTTCTGTGAATGCTTGAGAAACCATTCTTTATGTAAAAACCTTAGTAATAAACAACAGACGAATCCAAACCTTAAATAAACGACGAAATTAATGGACACATCAACCAGCCTTCCGAGTCATAGCTCTGATATTACAACTAAATTTAAAACTAACGTTACAACAGACGAAATCTTCAATTACATAAAAAGATTATTAGTTAAATACGACGTGTAGTAGTGGCTCGGCTAGTCCCGGCGAGGGTCGTGTGAGCGGAGCATACGATACTTCGTTTAGTATGTAACTAATATTAACGACCTCAACCATTTAATTTAGAGAAGCTGGAACTCCTAATAGAAACGGAGACCTACACAAATTTGAAACACAAAGTTTAGTATAAGCTAAACATATATAATCATTAAAGTTACACAAAACATTGATTGCAACTATGTATAATAACTACGACACACGTTTGTGCAACAAACAAAGCATAAGTACTAATAATGAGACAGAGATAGTAGATTTAGATGTTATGTATTGTCCAAATGTTAAATACAGTTTCAATAGTTCAATGTTAAAACAATGCATTCACATTATGATTATTATAATTATACACATAAATGTGTTAAAAATAAATCACACGTTTCAATTTCAAATCATTAGTAAAATAATAATGTTTAGCGTCAGGCGATGGTGCTGCCATCTACATGAATAGAATTTGGTTTACTTCGCAAGATTATAAAAATTGGTGTCAGTTAGGTCAGAATCAAGGCGTCTGTATCACGCAGTCGAAGTATAAAATGCTTCGGCGTGGAGCAACGCGTAATATCGTATTGAACACAATGATCATCACAAGGAGAGCGTGTCTCGTATGAGCTTGCGCACGGTGTTGCCGACAGACGTGGGCGGCGCGCCCGACAGGTTGTAGTGGATCTTGAACAGGTAGGGCTGGATGTCGCCGTACGACGTGTCGAAGATGAGGTCGGCGTCGGAGCGGCTCGGCATCTTGGGCACGTACGCGTGCCGGTTGATGATCTCGGTGATGAACACGATCTTGTCCTGCAACATCTCCACCACGTTCTCGTGCTTACTGTGCATGTCGTGCTCGTTGCGCGCCTCGGTGAGCTCGCAGTACACGGTCCACACCTCCCACGGCACGCACTCGGGCTGGAAGGGCCAGCGGGCGCGCCGCTTCTGGAAGAACTCGAGCGAGATGGAGCCGCGCGCCGGGGCGACGCTGGCGTCCACGCCGCGCAGCAGCGACGAGAAGTCGGAGATCTCACTGCGCACGCTGCGCCCCAGCGCGCCCGACTCGCAGCACACGTACGTGAAGTCGATGAAGTCGCAGTCCACGTCCAGGTAGCTCACGGTGCGGATGGAGTAGCTCTCCTCGTTGTTGTACGTGAACTTGCCGCTAGAGCGGTGGAACAGCACCGTGTGGAAGATACAAGCGACCACCTCGTCCACCTGCCTGCCCTCCATCGACAGCTCGAACGCGATAGTGCGTGCGTTCATGTTGCCGGCGTCAGTGGGCCGACGCTACAGTGCGAGCCGCTACTATCGACATAATCACTCAAAGCACTTCCCTTACTGCCGGCTCCTCTGTGTCAGATAAGCGACGGATAGGGAGCGAGCGATGCACTGTGCCATTTTTAAATTATGAAACGAGTCAACTCCCGCACTGAAATGGAGAATGACCGTTTTAGTTTGAAGTCTTATTTAGGAGTAGGTAAGCACAACATTAACCTATGCACCGCTTTTCTCTAGTCTTGAAAGTATAAAGTAGTACCTAGTTCCCAACTGTAAATCCCATGAAAATTATGATAAGCTGACTGTATGAACTCACCCATATACTTTAGCGTGCCGCAGAGCGTGGCTGTGCGTGATCCGATGGAGAGCCACTTGGAGAGTCCAAAGTCGATCAATCGTATGTGACAGTCAGAATCGAGAAGAATGTTCTCAGGCTTTAAGTCTCGGTATATAACGCCAGCGTTATGAAGGAAATCTGAAAATACCACAAACACATCTTTAATATTTACAAGCTTTTATTTAACATGGGTCATATGTGGCAACTGAATTTTAACCTCCTAACCTGTGAGGGTACGAAATCTTTCCGATATTGACCAAACTTGATATTATGATTTTTATTCATGTACACCTGGTGTTTACGCACCTGCTTGTGCACTATAATATCTCCTGCGTATTTGGTTATTCATGATTGAGATTTGCAACCATGATCAAAATTTGGTCAGGAGGATTATTACCTCAGGAAAATTATTAACTTGGAAAAAATGAGTTTTCTTAATGTCCTGTACATTAGGTGTGAATGTCTATTTTTATTTCCAATTTACTGTTTTTAAGGTTCCGAACGTCAGATTGAAAAAACGGACCCTTATAAGATCACTCGGGTGCCTGTCTGTCTGACCATCTTCACAGTAAATTTTCTCCGAATCGACTGGACCGATTGAGTTGAAGTTCGGTACACACATGAATATGTGAGACCCAAACATAGGCGTGTAACATAAATAAATAAATTTGGAATCAATTTCACAATTTATTTATTTATGTTACACGCTATGGAGTTACTTTTCAGGTGGAAATTGGGAAATTAAAAAATAAAGTTATTCAAACTGTACCGTGCGACATAGGTGCCAAATGAAAGGGCACTTTGTGAGAGTCTCAAGTGTATTTTTTCATAATTTCAAAATAAACAGTTAACGATACAGGGGAATGGTTAATTTTCATTTGTTTTAACTAGGTACTGAGTGTTATATTACCATTTTTTAATAAAAAAATAAACATAAAGAAGCAAGATGCTGGATTGGATTCAGATATTTTTCTTGAAAGTATAAAAAAAACAACTTTTCTTTGAAAACACTTGAGATATTATGTGTAATCAACATTTTTGGTAAGTTTTTAGTGTAAAAAAAATTGGTAGGTATTTTTATTTTATTTTATTGGGTTTGGGACAAAAAACAGTTACATGCAAAGCTTAACTAAAGATTCTTAAATTAGCACAATAATTAGAAATACATACCTAATCTATTCTATATTTATGTTACTACACATGTAACCCACACCATTGTTCACGAATTCACAAAGGTACATAGTATTTACTTCAACATAGCATGCAAAACAATATTTTGATTGTTCTTTATGCTTCCACTTAGTCATCAACAGACTGGTTACTAATGATTATACTTTACTCTGTTCTGAGCGGAGATCTTTTTTTTTTTTTGGGGTGGGCAATCATCCTATGACTTCTCTCGCTCTGGGAGAAGCGGGAGGGCGTGTCAGACTCTGACTAAAACCCACCCCTGTTCCTTCCCTGCCATGAGTGCCCAGGGGCGCGGTAACTCTGTTTCGAATTTATCCACGACACCTGGGCAGAGATGTGATCATCTGAGCTAGGCGTATCACACATTTACACATTAAACTATTCGAAAAATTGATTTACTGTTGTGCAGAAATATTTAATTTTTGATGTACAGCAGGGGTTAGGAAATTAAAACAGTTATCCCTAAGCAGAAATTCTGCATACACATTTGGTACCAATGACAATGCACGTTAGCTAAGTGGCCTCATTCTAAATCCAACTTGGCAGACTCCCAAAAATGGTAGACCAAATTTTTTATGCATCCCCACGGTAGAGGTATCAAATTAAAGGAATTACTGAAAGGAATATGAAATTGCTTGTGTTTACACTACAATAGTTTTTTTTTTTTTACTTTGCCTTTTATAATTATATCATATAGTTCACGTAACAATACCTCGCGCCTGTTTGCTCTTCCGGGTTCGATAAAAATTTAGATTTCTTTTTTCTTTAAGCTTAGTCTAGAATAAATCGGCAAGCCATCTGTGCCTGAACTAGATAAATAAATATCTGTAACTCAGGCATCAGCGCTCTTCCCTAAAAATATGGACATTTTAAAACTAGCCAGTTCTTTATTTTACTCTAATACATCACAAAAAAAAAGAAAGTAAGTTGAAATAGTGTTGAAATAGAGGCCTCCCTGTGTGTAGAATGTAAGTGAACGGGTGTGCGTGGGAGGGTGAGTACGATACCTATCAGATTTTCAGTCTCATCATAGATTAGGTCCTATATATATTCAAATAATTTATTCTTACATATTTTGTAGGATAAATAAAGCATGTATGTCAAGAGTTTTATTGATTCTATTATACAAATACGGACCTAGGAAACAAAAGTACCTATGTACAAACGGGTGTCTAAACGCGGGTTTGACGGCGTGTGCTATATATTTATGTCGCCTAGGCTGTATAGTAGGTTTGAGATAAATTACTTTTGAATGCTGATTCAAGATAGTCAGTAGTATGAACAATTGCCGAACCGAGAGAACACCACATGATTGGTAAAGCTGATAAGTCGGAAACAAGTACGGTCGGAAAGTGCTAACTTTAAGAATAGCTCTTTGCGCTATTTCAAGGGGTTTTATAATAGTTTTAGGATAGATAGTCCCGCCTTTTTTTGTTAAAAGGCGACAAAAGGCTTTTGTATGAAAGGGATGGTCAACAGTGCAATCCCCAATATATTAGTTTTTTTTTTTTGCTTATTATAATAGTCCTTTGCGGATTTTTACTATGGACGGACTTTTAAAAGGCCTATTGTTCCACAATAGGAGTGGCCATTCAATCTCATGATGATAATAGAACAAAGACCTAAGCAACGCCTCGGATGAAGCAAAAAAACGTGGCCAGCTAACTGGGCCCAAACAGTATGATAAAAAAAATGTACCATCGAAACAAAAAAACAGAAGAATAGAACAAAGCACGCACATTGGTCCCCCATGTGCGAAAACCAATAACCCAGATAAATAATAGAACAAAGTAACTCACCAAGGGCAACAGCAATTTCGGCAACAAATATCTTGACGAGTTCTTCAGGTAGCTGGCCGTACTTTTCGAGTAGAGCCAACAGCTCGCCTCCAGGAATGTATTCTGAAACTGTACAAATTGTCATGATAATACTTTTCAGTTAATAAAGAAAATATTCCGTTTTGTATAAAAGAACAGACGGTGCAGCCTTGAGTTGAGCCTATTGTGTTCCCACGTCTGGGACACGGACCTCACCTCTGTGAGAGGGGTGGGACGTGGTCTCAGTGTGGGGTTATTATTATATGTAATAACTTCACATTCGCCTTCGTTAATGCGGAAGTTCCGCAAGAAATCGTACCTCCACTTCCGTAATTTTTTTGCTGAGTTGTAACAGAGGTTTATTTACGTCGTGATACAACGCGCGAGCAGCGACGTTCGACGACGCGGCCGCTCGGTTACGTATTGCTAGCGAAATGGTCAAGAATTTACGTGTGCAGTGACTGCAGTGGGAACACGGGACGCGGGCAGGCAGTTGGGGTGGGGGCGTATGGCGTCCAATACACGGCACGCTTATGCAAGTGTAACGACGGGGGCGGGGGGACTTGTATCGTTTGGCCGCGATATTCTTGGTGCATGTAATCTTGAGTTGTCCAGTGTGTGAATAGAAACACCGGAACGAAATACTAAATATGTTTTATTGTTGAATACAAACGAGTGACTGTTTCGGTTATTTTTTCTGGAATCACTCAAAAAGAGAACATAATTTTCTACTTGACTTTTGAAAATATACTTTAAAAGTATATTAAATCGACCAGCCTGTCTGCTAATAAGCTTTGTTATTTCACGCGACCTCCTGAGATTTCACTATCGCACAGCTACACTCTTAAGGCCCTTCTCGCGGTCCAGTGGCGCCCTCATTGAATAAAAAATCGTAACATAGCACAGAAACAAAAACGGCCGTTTCTGACACTTTTGCCTACTACTTTGGATACGAAACATTTTGAGACCTGTTTTAACAACGTAAAAATTCTTTATCCTCTTTGTAACAAACGTGAAGTTGGATTTTTTAATATTTATTTTCCGTGCTATGCTACGATTTTTTATTCAATGAGGGCGCCACTGGACCGCGAGAAGGGCTCTTAATAATAGAAGCTATCTACGCTTCACACAGTCGGAGCCAAATATTTTTTCCACTTCCATGTTCACCTTCGCCTCGGCTAACCTCCGCACCAGCGGAGGCGAAACTCGTTACAACCCTAGTTATTATGGGACCAAATTGTAGTCCATTCCAGGTTGCCTGGAAGAGGTCGCAGAATACGATAAGGCTTCTATATCTATTTTTAAGTTTAAGGCTTCCTTTATGTAAGGTTTTTCTTGGTGTACAATCAAGTATAATTATATAAATTAGTGACATAATATACTGATTGCAAGTGACATATTTTATCTGAAGACTCCTATAACCTGTTTTTATTTTAAGTGGAATTTCCATTAACTTTCCATTATAATTCGACAGGAATGTACCTAAATCAAATGTAAACTAATTAGCGCATCATTAAGTCAATCTCGCCAACCCAGTTCCAATTACCTAACCGATAAGCGACATCAATCAACAAAATAAACAACAAAAACAAAACATTTACTTGTGTTACTTACCTACTATAGCAGCCAAACTCACGACCTAATTCGTTGTTAACTGTCCCAAAAGCGTACCATACATGAGGAAGCTACACTGAACGAGGAAAATGCATCAGTTTGGCCTGACGAGATGTTAGGGGCACACGAAACAGTCCCTAAAGCAAGACTGTTGAGTTGAATTTTCTTCAAGAAGTGTCTGTTTTTTTTTGTGGGGGTGGGAAATTATCCTATGCCTTTTCCCGCTCTGGGTAGAGCGGGAGGGCGTTTCAGACTGACTAAAACCCACGTTCCTTCCCTCCCCTGAGGGCGCGGGGCGGTAACTGTTTCGAATTTATCCACGACCAAAAAGTGGCTGCTAAGGACACAATTATGCGCGTTGGCCTTGAGGTTACAATATAAAAACAAAGTAAGAACTTTCAATACAAACCAGAAGCAAGAACTGATTATGTACAGTGAACCTTAACAAATTGACGTAGTGGGACACACAAACACTCCAAGATAAACATAACCGATAAAAAAGATACTTGTATTGTTATAATAAAACCGTTTATCTAGAACAATCACCTTTACTAATGGGTCGCGTCTTATCACCGCTATCACTCGACGTGCTAATCTTGCTTTACTTCCTTCTCAAATTAACCCTATGACCGCAACCAGGTTGACTCTATGACCGCTAGCATTCAAGCGTTTTATAGTTTTTGTGCTAAAACGAAGGATGACTTCAACTAATTACCTTCAATTAATTATGGAAAGTGGTTGATGAAGTCAAAGGGTTAAAGGTTTCAAACATTATGACAGTTTTTTTTTATGGTAACTGACGAAATTGTGAAACATCGTGAGGTAACCGACATTGTCCTTGAATCATGATAAGACATGTGACTTCCAACTACGAACTAGCAAAGAGCTCAAGTGGTGGGTTCGGGCCAGTTCCTTTAACAGAAAGCAGAGTCCCAGCTGTGGGAACATTAAAGGTCACGATGTCATGAGGAAATTGCAGAGTACATTTCCCGATTAAATGCGTCTATTTTTCCTAGCAACAGCGAGCTAATAAAAACGTGCCAGTTAATTGGGTAGTCCTGTTGAATTCGAAATAAATTGGATTTGAGGAGGGAACAATGGCGGCGTCAGACGAGTGTCCGTGACATGTTGTGTAGACTATATTTAGAGTGTAAGATAATGCAATCACCCAACAAATAAGTGACTATCACAGGTCTCGGGTGTGTCAACGTCTACTAGGCAGGACAAAGTTTCGTTCATATTTCATACTATCGAGATTTGCGTAAACACAAAATCAAAACATTAATTTGTTGAATAGACATGTTATAACAAAAATTAAGAACGGATAAATTACATAGTGTGCTTATTTTGACTAAGAAGTTTCAATAGCATCATTTATAAATAAACATAATTCTTATCATACTCAGACCATTTCCGGACTGATATTTTCACCTTAAAGTTGTGCAATCATTTTTTTACTTCGTCGTCATGATAAAACATATTTAGTATGATGATAATATCGAAACGTCATGTTTGGTTAATATTACATATTTTGTTATCGTCTATTTTGCATAAGGTTATTATTAAAGTATGTAGAGGTAAGGAACCCTTTGACTAAACCTGGCGTCGATTGAGTCTTCTAACGGGTTTTGAATGATAAAAGATCCGAATCTGAGATTCGCTGTCCTCTTTATGTCCGAAGGCACATTACAAACATTATTAACAAATGGTGATTTACAAGGGATTTGCGACATTCTGTCAGAAGAAAAAGCTGATCTAGGCTACACTTACCAATATAAAGTCTTTTCTTGGTCTGCCAGCGGGCCACAGCACCCGCTATGAAGGAATGATGGCCGCAAGCCGCCTGAATGCGCGCCTCCTCTTTAACCTGACGCACTGCACTTTCGTTCACTACCTGAAATTATTTACGTCCAACTTAAATTCTAAGTGTGTGTGAACTGAAATTATCGTAAGAGGAAAAGTGAGTGAAAATATTATATTTTTACGCTCTTTGATTCAAGTTGTTGTGGGTTTTTCCAAACAGTTTTACACGACCGACGATTAGCAGCAACTGCGAAAAATTGTAAGTACTATCAACATACTCTATCTGTGACCACCATAAGGGTGCATTTGGTGTGCAGTGACCAACGGCTACCTGCGGCTAGCTTGGTTTCGTTGGTAAAGATTTTTTGTTTGTTCAAAAATATAATAATAAGACCAACCATGACATAACCATGTATCTCGCAAAGAAACATTTTTTTTTGCGTGAAACATGGTTAAAGTTAAAGAAATACTGACCGGCAACAGATTCGGTGCTTATGATTATGACGTTCACTTCACACACACGTACTTAGCAAAATTGTTTCAAAATTTTCGGAAGGCATAATGAGGAACGAGAGTCAATAACACAGTATTCTAGAACTGTCCGACAAGTTCCTAAACAGGTCTTCTAACATGACAATAATTGTGTACCCGACTTATCATTATTGTCAGACATACAGAATGAGGACTAGCACGCGTTACAGTGATGCGCTGTGCGTGTGTCATTAGACGGAGACGCGATAGGGAAGACCGCGGCCCGTTCCGCACGACCGTCGACGCAACGTGGATCCACCACTATTACTCACTGATATTTAAATCCTATCATCAATAACAACATTATGCTAACGTGTATACAGAACATACTGCAAAATCATCACAAGTCAGTACTTGAACAGGAACCGAGGTAAATGTACTCCAACGTACTTTGATCTATCAAATCGGTGTGGTCAAACTAGTTATGATTCGTTAGAATTATCATATTGATATTTCAAAGAGAGATGATCAGGTACATCCGCATCTCAACCAGCGGGATACCACTCGGTAGGTTCTAAAGTAAGGATAAGCTATGTTTCAATCATCAGGTTGAGGACTGTCAGAACATTATCAAGATAACCTGCATGTTCCCCGGTTCACGGTGCGTCACGATTTATAATCAGCGGTTACTTACCCATCCATAAGTTAGCCACGTTATTCAAACTCGTGTAAATAGAAAGATCTGCGTAGATATTTAAGTAGCCACGAGTCCATCTAAATAAGTATATATAAGTGTGCGACGAAATATCAGTGATAAGACGCATTAAAGTATTCGACTGAAAGCTTATCGCTGCGTGAAACTCATTTTGTGGTAATAAGTTTACATATGGGTCAATGTGATAAGAAGATTGTCGATAAAAGCGCATTATGTTGCAATGATCTTTTTCACTTTATCAAATACTGTTTGAAACACGCGTACCTAAAGGTAAAAAAATATAGGCAACGCACGCTGCTAACTTTGACTCGCTGATCCTAATTCATAAATTCACACTTCTTGAATGGGCCATTTAATCGTCGAGACAGTTTACACTTTTTGTGTCATGATGACCTCATCGACGTTTGAGCCATTTCTTAGCAAGTTCCGCCGAGTAATCTCAGCAAAAAAATATTCCTTCATGGAGTTTGTTACCATGATAATCGTGGAACATAAAAGAGGAAATTAGAATAAAAAAACAATGATGATACTTAAAAGATTGTACAGTAGAGAGCATACACTATAATGATACATTACATCATGTTACTTTTTGCCCTATGTCAACAGGCAACGTTTTTATCAATCACGCAGGTAATTAACTCGAGTTATAGGTCAGTTACCTATTTGATACGTACTTTTTTTTGGAGTTTGGGAAATCGTCCAATGACTTCTCCCGCTCTGGGTGGAGCTAGGGCGTATCAGACTTTTACCGTCAAAAAAACTTTTTTTTTTCAAAAAAATGGAACCGACTTCCAAAAAAGTCCAAATAAGTCGGTGTTTCTGGTTGTGTGTCTTCGTTTTTTGACAACGACTGCCGAAATTAAACTTATTTGGACTTTTTTGGAAGTCGGTTCCATTTCTTTGAAAAAAAAAAAAAAAGTTTTTTATTTTTCACTTTTTGGTTGTGGTTTTCCATTAAATTGTGTTAGCAATTCATAAACATAGATCGCAGCAATCGCGGTTGATTTGCTGTCAATTTATGAAGAGTTCCGTTGTCTGTCTCCGAAAGCGATAATCAGATCTATATGAAATTTAAATGGGACTATTTCGGAACAAACCCCTTTAGAACAAAAAAAGAATTTTGCAAATCCGTCAGTATATTGACGGAGTTATGCCCGAACATACATGGCGCGCGTGGAACACTACGCGCCGTCGACTCTTGGGCCTGGTCCTTAGCGGACGGCGAGCTACCGACTGCGACTACTCGCCGTCCGCAAGCCCGCGCCTACGCCGGCCGACGATCGGCTGGCGACCCCCGACGCCCAGCGCCTCTCCTGCGGCGGCTGCTGGTGGCGTGAGTGCGTCTCTGTTGAGTCTCCCTCATACGTTCCGCCTCCTCCTTCGCGAGCATTACTGCTTCGCAGAAGGAGGTGACAGCTTCCCATTCGCTCTCGCTCCGTACCATGGCCTGGACCAGGGCCGAGCGCGAGAGGTCGCTGCCGCCGATCGCCTCCACGAGGACACGGCGGTGCTCCGCCCAAGCGGGACAGAACTCCACTGTATGCTCCACCTTGTATTCTTGTGAGCATTAAACTGATAATATTATCAGACAGACTATTTATCTAAGAATATTTTTATCAAAATTCGTAGCCAAATAGGTGTTTTACTGATAATAAAGGTGCGTAAGACTAGACAACATTGACGCAGTTTTACTGGTAAAAAATATGATCAATTAATCTTCAACGCGTGGTTGACAGCTACGAGTATAATGCGGACGCGCACTGTTAGAGTGAATCCACAAGCCATTTCTGCCTAGTGGCTGACATAAGCATTTTCTTTCAGATAAACTCTACCCTTGTCATAGATAAAGATCTAAGTTATGTCTAGTAGAGATACATTATCTAATCTAATGTTGTATGTCAAGGAATGTTATGATTTGAAGTCTGTGTTTACCGAAATGTTTGTTTTACTGTCTAAATAACTCAAGAAGACGGCAACCTTATCTCTATCTATGGTATGCAGTCGAGAGTTACCAATGTAAAGAAGGTAAAGTATTTTACCAATATTAAAGACCTACAGGATGTGATCTGCACACTGCAATTATCTGAGATGATTGACTGATGATACTGACTGGCCAGAAACACAGAAGGGTTAAATTAACACTGAAAAGACTGACTGACCCAGCAGTGGATCATTTAAAGTTGACATGGTGATAATGCTATAAAAAGAAATCTCACCTGTGACTTACTCAGCACTTTAAGTGCGTACTCTTTGTCTTCACTAATCTTCTTTACTTTATAAACTTCACCAAATGCACCCTTGGCTATTGTCTCTTCTATATGAAAGTCTTTCTGGAGAAGGTCAGTGGTGATGGGGAATTCAGGCTGGAAGATTGATTCTTTGTGAGCCACTGGCCAGGCTGTCTTGCTTGCTTCCAATGGGTTTTTTAATGTGGAGTCATTCCATCTGTAATATGGGATCTTAGTGTAAAATACAGCAATGTTATATTGAAAACATTTTAATACAAACAGCTTTCTTTGACTAAGGTACAAAATGTATGAAGACTACAATTTAATATTTTGAGAATACTTTACTGATAAGAAAGGTTTGTCAAACTATGAGCTTTAAGGATACATTAAAATGATATTATGCAGATGTTCGTAACTGTATGATTAGCTCTAATCTGCTCTAATGTGCTGAGATGCACTAGTAATTTTCTTTTCTTAGTGGTGAGAATTATGTGCATCAATGTGTGTATGAGTAACTGAATTAGTGTATCCTAACAAACGCAACATAGGATTCTTTAATATTTATTTTCTATGCTATGATACGATTTTTTATTCAATGAGGGCGCCACTAAAGCGGAGGTAGGTCACATCCTTATTACTCACAATTTAAGTATGGTAGACATGTCAACGTTATTTAACTTAACTCCATGACATACAGACAGCTGATGCAAATAATTTCATTATTGCATGTAGTCATCTTCATCTATGATAAGTAACACGTGTATTCAAAAATGTAAAAAAAACCCAGTTCCTTTCTACCAACTTTCAAACGATTGCAAAAAGTTTCTAGTTTGATGGGACACAAAGAGTTTGTAAAGTTTTTTCTATGTTGAAATGTCATTGTTTAATGTCACCTAACACTAGTGTCCGACCGGGTCAATTTCTGGCCGAAGCCGAAGCCTTCGAAGATTAATCGGCTAGAGTCTGGCAAACGAAAGCGTGACCTGGACTTTTTTTAATGTATTGATTCTTGTTGTTTTACTTACTACTACTACTATACATTTTCTTATGTTTCAAGATATCTGGAACATATTCAACGACTCTGTGAAATATAAAAACGTTGTTGAACGTATATTATAACGTTGTATTTGAAAAAAAATCTTTAATAGAAACTCAGACTTAGGGCCGATTTCACCATTCGCTTTATAAACTAAGTTTCTGAATTGAGCTTAGCGTAAAAAATAAAACCATAAAAAGATTATAGCGAGTTAACCTTAAAAGATAGACATAATTATGCTGTCGCGGACTTTTTTTTTAAACTTTAACAGGAGAACAATTCCGTCATACATCATTTTTGCGTAACTTAAACCGTTTACGCAGCGCACGCAACTGAAGTTCTCCAAAGGATTTTTTTTTCCCGTTTTTGCCACATTTTTTATTGATGCTTCGCTCCTGTTGGTCGCAGCGTGATGTTATATAGCCTATAGCCTTCCCCGATAAATGGACTATTCAACACAATTAAAAAAAAAAAATCAATTCGATCCAGTAGTTCCTGAGATTAGCGCGTAAACCCAAACAAACAAGCAAACAATTTAGCTTTATGACAGCGACTAAACGCGTTTAAGAGGCCTTACACGAAATTTTGATTTCACTGATTTACGTGATTTTACAGATGTGATTTTACAGTTAAAATAATGCATTTCTACAAGTTTTAATGCACTACATGAAAGATCATTTCAATTATGATCTAATGAATAAGCTAGATTCGAAGCTTGCGTTGCGTATTATAAGTCGAGATTTGGGTTGTTTTAAAAGATTTTTTATTGCCAAAGTGTTGTAATTTTTACATTTTATTCTCAAGCAATGGTTTGATGGTGAACTGAAGTTTATTTTTAGCTGTTTTAATTTTATGAACAAGAGTTCTATATAGCTAAAATCAAAAGCAATTCTTTGCCCATTTTCTCTAAAATTTGACTAAGACCTGTGAAGCCCCATGGCAAAATCCGGGTTGTCAAATTAAACCCCGAGGACAACCCGGGTTGACAGCCGATTTTTTTTTTTTTTTTATTCTCTTTAATTTTTTTTTTTTTTTGGTCCGACTCACCGGTGAGTTTCGGGGCTTCACAGGTTAAATATTTTTTACTCAAAATGTTTATGTAAAAGTTGTAAAAAGTGATTCATACATTATATGGACTTTTACAACAATACATTATAATTTTTTTATACCGTTTAGACATCACAACGATTCGTAATTATGTGATATTCTAAACCCCTTACAGTAAAAATTCACAAAACCGTTGTCGGTTTGTGGTCTATTATGCGTAATTATAATAAAAATAAAAAAACTAGCTCATACATTAGATAATAATTGAAATGATCTTGCATGTTGTGCATTAAAACTTTTAGAAATACATTATTTTAACTGTAAATCACGTCTGTAAAATCACATAAATTAGCGAAATTTGCAAAATTTCGTGTACGGCCTCTTAAGCGAGCTTTAAACGTCGAAAACTGCGGCGGCGGGACGCGTGAGGGAAGCTTAAAGGAGTGGCCCTCACGGCCCCGACCGTTACCACCGCAGGAGAGGTACTTGGCGTAGGACGTCGCGAGACGATCTCCGGCCACCGTAGACCCGGGCCTGCGGACGGCGAGCAGTGGGTCAGCTCGCCGTCCGATCAGCACCAGTCACGGCAGTCACGTGAGTCGACGGCGTGTAGTGTTCCACGCGCGCCTCAAAGAGATGAGTGTCAGCCACCACTGACGGGGCCCATCGTGGCCGGTGCCTACATGCCTAGGGGTAGCGGATAAATTCTGAAAATGAGTTACCGCACCCCTGGGCACTCACTCAGGCAGGGAAGGAACAGGGGTGGGTTTTAGTCAGTAAGAGTCTGACACGCCCTCCCGCTCCACCCAGAGCGGGCGAAGTCATTGGATCATTCCCAGCCCACCAAAAAAAAAAAAAAAAACGAAAACTGGGCGTTCAGAATTGGTGAAATCGGCCCTAAGTTCTTAGAAGAAATGTCATCACTAACTAGTATATTCCTGCATTGGTTTAGAGTGTTTTTATGTGTTTGTTACATTTCACAAAACATATTGTTGAAGAACTAAATGTTAAGTGGGTAAATATTATGTACATCACAGATAGTACATACTAATAAAGAAATCTACACACTCGTTTTTTAACCCACATCCATGACAGTCAAGGCTCAGTCACATCGTCACGTCACAAACGGAGCCATTAAATACAAAAAATATATTATATTAGATCCAAAAAATACTCCAGTATCAAAACATTTAAGTAAAGGTATAGTTAGTACTACCAAATAAAGATTGTTTGAATTTGTCGGGTTTTCTCAGTACATGCTTTTGTTCACCGGACACTACCGCCACAACCTTCAGCCGAAGCCAAAGTCTCTAAGAAATTTTGGTCAAGATTGGCTACAAGCTACCATATAAAAGATTATTATAATAACTGTATATTATAGAAAGGTAATTTAAATCATCTCTAGAAGTTGAAGTAATTTAACAATCACAATCAGATCTATCTTGTCTTTGATTTTCTCGACTAGCGCGAAACTAGACTAACAAATAAACAAACACTGCTCAATTAAATGCACAGTTTTGAAAATTAATAACAAAAGTAACAATTACGATACATAAAGATAATCAGGTAAAAACTGTATTAGCAACAAAAATTATAATATTTTGTCTATTTTTTGCAGTTTGTGGTAGTTGTATTTTACCTAGGATCTAGGTGAAATGTTTGCTAATGGCTGAATTATGTTTGGTGTAAAGTAAGAAGGAAACCATATTCAATAAATAAACGCAATTGTGAATAGTATTGACACCTAATGATGTAGACTATTGCAAAAGTTTGTGCAAGAATGAATTTTTTGCAAGTCATGAGATTAAGATAAGCCATGTGTATGATAGGAAATTATTAAAATATGGATTATGGTGTGGAATGAATACATATGTATTGTCACTAACATAGCGTGATGTAAAATAAATCAATATTTACATCATCTTTATGAATGAAGTTTCCCAAATCAATATGATATAAAAAGTTACAAAACAGTACAATTTTTGTAGTACATAATACTGAAATTGGCACTATAATTAGATATTTTAAGTTACCTACTCATTTGTACCAGTACTAGGTCAATCAAACCAAATCTCTTTTTTTATATTTCCTAATCTGTTATAGTGTATTGTTTATTGTACGCACTAATATGTAACTGTTTTTTTTTGTCAATAATAAATAAAATAAAATAATCAATTATAAACACCAAATCACACAAATATTATAAAGGCCCAAGTTTGTAAGTGTGTATTTTTGTGTTTGTTACTTCTTCACGCTCTAACGGCTGGAACTTTTTGGATGAAATTAGGTATGTAGATAGCTTATACCCTGGATTAACACATATGCTACTGTTTATCCCCCGGTCTACATGGGTGAAACCGCGGGGCGCAGCTAGTGTACTTATAAATAATGCAGTCATAATGATTATAAATGAATCATCATAACTATAATTCCTTTTTTACTAGTTTTGTCTGAAGCTGCTCAAGGTTATTTTTGTCTGTTGCTTGTTTTAGTCACTCAAGCTTATGAAATCATAACATCAACAATGGTTCATACTAAAGACAGGTAAATAGAACAATCATTATATCATTAGATAATAAGAAGTATTCATAATTAAAGTTAACTTAGTTAAATATAAAAAAAATTAAAAAAGACTTCAAGGTTGTTTATTATTAATTCAATTAAACTTTAAAGTAACCTCATTAGTATGCTAAATATTGTAATGTAAGTTTATTTTTACCATAATCATCATTTACTTAATTTCTGATTCAATAAAATTTGTCACACAAATGATAAAACAAAGTGACAGATGTGTGTAAAAACTGGAATTTTTAATTACGAATAATGAATTTGAAAATCATTATCTAAATTGAAAGCGGAATATTTTAATTAATTTATGCTTCCATTATGAAGCAGATAATGTGAAATTGATTGATAACTTACATGAAAAAAAAAATTTAAAACTGGCGCGATCTACTTAGTAATCAAAGGAAAGAAAACTGTTTGTTTTGACGAATTGTATATTATTGTGTACAAACCTTCGCCTAGAGACGCGAGACCAAGGCCGTGATGCGCTGTACACCGACTGGTTGCTCGTTACACTGACGAAGGATCGCCCGCTGAGGTTGCCCACGAAATGGGAGAGACTGAACTATATACAAAAATACATTATGCGCCTAAAGGTAACAAAGAACTGACACAAACAACAGCAATGGACCTTTTAACGAATCCGTAACTCGTCCACATAAATCAGATACTAAAAATACTACGCAACAGCTTACAGCCACAGGAGAATCCTGTGTCTATCTACCAAAATATCAGATACGCGAGTTCAGCTGAGAATGACATTAACAAGTTTTCGTTTCATCACTTACCTGACTAGTGAACGCCTGGCCGTCGCGGTCTGAATGCGTAGACTGCTTTTGATTCTTGTACTCAGAGTTTTTATTATGCGTGTTTCCCATTAATCTAAACTAAATGGCTCTATACGTGCCGTTTCAGATTTATTTCCATGTTATTTTAAAAACTGTTGACTAATTTTTCCACCATGAATCGCCCATAAACAATCAGATATCAGTGTTGCCATTACAAATCTTTTTGGAAAAAATATATGATTGTCTATGGTTAAATATTTAGAAATCATCAGAGAAAATAAAGGACTGAGGTATTTATTATGTTGTATTTGTTTAAAAATTTTACAATTTAGTCTTATACTGGGCAAACAAAGTTTTTAAATCTTTTAAAACCTGTATTTTTTATTATATAGGTGTGGTCACCATATAATAACACTGGAAAAAAAAAAAACAAAAAAAGTAAGTCAACAAACCAAAAATATAAAAATGGAGCCGAGAGTTTTGGCGGGCTTTTTGGGTTTTCGTAATAATAGTCCTAACTAACAAGAACAAGGAACCCATAGGTCTGTCTAAGGAAGGGCCTATAGACCAAAGGTAGAGGCTGAACTGACTGACTAAAAAGCTAGATAGATTTTGCTACGGTAGCTCCCGTACATGTAAAGTGTGAATGTTTTTTTTCTCGCATAGCCTATTATACTATGGCGTTTCGGTTATGTCTTTCATAATCATTAATTTGTAAATTGATTTCTAAGGCGTGGTGTAAAATTGATGTAGATAGTTTTGTATCTCAAGTGTCTACAGTTCTACACACAACTGGATAGTATGCGAATCATTGATACAGACGCGAGCTCTGTAAAAATGGAGCTGATAAAATTTTATTGTAGTAGGGATTACTTCTGCGAAGCTTGCCGAGAAGGCTGATTTGAAACCTTTTTGAAACATTTGCTGCCAAATACTGCCAGAACATAAGTAAACTACCTACATCGCATTCAAATAGAAATAAAGTGGCTTTAGTCTGTACATATCAAAAAACTAAATATCTTTCTAAACTCGACGGCAAAATACAAAAACTGTGCGAAGCCAATAGAAAACAAAATGGTGCCGACGGTGCCGAGATATTGTTACTGGTTTTGTATGGTGTGTGTGGCAAACAGATCGTGTCATCGCGCGGACAGAGGGCGCTTTCTTGTTTGTGAAGCGCATATTCGTGCGATGATCGCTTTGTGTTAGGACCATAGAGCACTAATATAACACTAAGTTAGGACGAGGCCCTTACCCAGTGATGCTTTCCATTACCTATTTTAGCAATCTTCGTTCTAGAGATTACCTTTTACAAGCGTATACACAAACAAAGATTTTTATCTCGTTATAATATTACAGAATGCTTACTATGTAGGTACGAGTATATTTCGGCTAGGAAGAAAGACATTTCTACACATCTGCGTCATGAAATTATGTTCTCTTTGTGCGTCATAATATGACAAACCTGAAGTTATTACCTGTTACAGTTGACTACTTGAAATTATAAGTACCTATCCGGGCAAGCATAACCACGAGCATAACCGATTAGTAAGTAAAAAATAAAGTGTTACAAAATGGCCAAAGAGACAAATAATCAAATATTTTAAAATGGCCAAAGAGGCAAATAATCAAATATTTTAGTTAGATCCCACTGAGCATGGATTCTTCAGTGATGCTGGCCTGCAACTGCAGCTACTAGCAGTCGTAGGTAGGGGCTGGCCAGGTGGGCGGCTGCCATAGAGCTGGATCATAATACTATTAAAATGTTAAAAAGAAAAAGAAAAATGTCGAGCTAGTTTCGTTCGCTTTCTTGCACTCTGGTATACTACTATGAAAAAAGAAAAAAAAGAAAGAAAATACGTTTATTTACGGTAAACATGACGCAAAAAACAGAGAAACACAAAAAGAAAAAGAAAAACTGGGGGAAAAAATATACTGTTGTACTGTGTATTGTTTCTCTTATTAACTGTTTTTCTTTATCCTAATCACATAACTTTAACAAGATATGCTGGTATAGAAGACGTTCTTAAAGGTTTTTCAGGTCAACGATTTAGATTATGTAATTTTTGGTATTCAATAAAAAGTTATGTAATTTTTATATTACATTTTTATAAGAATTTAAGTTTTGGTTTTATTTATCATTATAATGGTTAAAAGAAATATGAGATTTTTCATTTTTACTATAAATTTATGGCATGGTAATAAATTAACAAAGAACCAACACACACACGTATAGTTTTGCAGAAAGGAACCGTTGGAAGGGTTTTGGGAGGGTGGGAAGGTTGGGAGGGTGGGAAGCGTGAGGGAGGCTGGGAAGCGTGAAGGGGGGGCGGGAAGCGTGAGGGAGGGCGGGAAGCGTGAGGGAGGGCGGGAAGCGTGAGGGAGGGCGGGAAGCGTGAGCGAGGGCGGAAAGCGTGAGGGAGGGCGGGAAGGGTGAGGGAGGGCGGGAAGGGTGAGGGACGGCGGGAAGGGTGAGGGAGGGCGGGAAGGGTGAGTGATGGCGGGAAGGGTGAGTGATGGCGGGAAGGGTGAATGATGGCGGGAAGGGTGAGTGATGGCGGGAAGGGTGAGTGACGGCGCGAAGGGTGAGTGATGGCGCGAAGGGTGAGTGATGGCGCGAAGGGTGAGTGATGGCGGGATGGGTGAGTGAGGGCGGGATGGGTGAGTGAGGGCGGGATGGGTGAGTGAGGGCGGGATGGGTGAGTGAGGGCGGGATGGGTGAGTGATGTCGCGAAGGGTGAGTGATGGCGCGAAGGGTGAGTGATGGCGCGAAGGGTGAGTGATGGCGCGAAGGGGGAGTGATGGCGCGATGGGTGAGTGATGGCGCGAAGGGTGAGTGATGGCGCGAAGGGTGAGTGATGGCGCGAAGGGTGAGTGATGGCGCGAAGGGTGAGTGATGGCGCGAAGGGTGAGTGATGGCGCGAAGGGTGAGTGATGGCGCGAAGGGTGGGTGATGGCGCGAAGGGTGGGTGATGGCGCGAAGGGTGGGTGATGGCGCGAAGGGTGGGTGATGGCGCGAAGGGTGGGTGATGGCGCAAAGGGTGGGTGATGGCGCGAAGGGTGGGTGATGGCGCGAAGGGTGGTTAAAAGAAATATGAGATTTTTCATTTTTACTATAAATTTATGGCATGGTAATAAATTAACAAAGAACCAACACACACACGTATAGTTTTGCAGAAAGGAACCGTTGGAAGGGTTTTGGGAGGGTGGGAAGGTTGGGAGGGTGGGAAGCGTGAGGGAGGCTGGGAAGCGTGAAGGGGGGGCGGGAAGCGTGAGGGAGGGCGGGAAGCGTGAGGGAGGGCGGGAAGCGTGAGCGAGGGCGGAAAGCGTGAGGGAGGGCGGGAAGGGTGAGGGAGGGCGGGAAGGGTGAGTGATGGCGGGAAGGGTGAGTGATGGCGGGAAGGGTGAGTGATGGCGCGAAGGGTGAGTGATGGCGCGAAGGGTGAGTGATGGCGCGAAGGGTGAGTGATGGCGCGAAGGGTGAGTGATGGCGCGAAGGGTGAGTGATGGCGGGATGGGTGAGTGAGGGCGGGATGGGTGAGTGAGGGCGGGATGGGTGAGTGAGGGCGGGATGGGTGAGTGATGGCGCGAAGGGTGAGTGATGGCGCGAAGGGTGAGTGATGGCGCGAAGGGTGAGTGATGGCGCGAAGGGTGAGTGATGGCGGAAAGGGTGGGTGATGGCGGAAAGGGTGAGTGATGGCGCGAAGGGTGAGTGATGGCGCGAAGGGTGAGTGATGGCGCGAAGGGTGAGTGATGGCGCGAAGGGTGAGTGATGGCGCGAAGGGTGAGTGATGGCGCGAAGGGTGGGTGATGGCGCGAAGGGTGGGTGATGGCGCGAAGGGTGGGTGATGGCGCGAAGGGTGGGTGATGGCGCGAAGGGTGGGTGATGGCGCGAAGGGTGGGTGATGGCGCGAAGGGTGGGTGATGGCGCAAAGGGTGGGTGATGGCGCGAAGGGTGGGTGATGGCGCGAAGGGTGGGTGATGGCGCGAAGGGTGAGTGATGGCGCGAAGGGTGGGTGAGGGCGCGAAGGGTGGGTGATGGCGCGAAGGGTGGGTGATGGCGCGAAGGGTGGGTGATGGCGCGAAGGGTGAGTGATGGCGCGAAGGGTGAGTGATGGCGCGAAGGGTGAGTGATGGCGCGAAGGGTGAGTGATGGCGCGAAGGGTGAGTGATGGCGCGAAGGGTGAGTGAGGGCGGGATGGGTGGGTGATGGCGCGAAGGGTGGGTGATGGCGCGAGGGGTGGGTGATGGCGCGAAGGGTGGGTGATGGCGCGAAGGGTGAGTGATGGCGCGAAGGGTGAGTGATGGCGCGAAGGGTGAGTGATGGCGCGAAGGGTGAGTGATGGCGCGAAGGGTGAGTGATGGCGCGAAGGGTGAGTGATGGCGCGAAGGGTGAGTGATGGCGCGAAGGGTGAGTGATGGCGCGAAGGGTGAGTGATGGCGCGAAGGGTGAGTGATGGCGCGAAGGGTGAGTGATGGCGCGAAGGGTGAGTGAGGGTGGGAAGCGTGAGTGAGGGTGGGAAGCGTGAGTGAGGATGGGAAGCGTGAGTGAGGGTGGGAAGCGTGAGTGAGGGTGGGAAGCGTGAGTGAGGGTGGGAAGCGTGAGTGAGGGTGGGAAGCGTGAGTGAGGGTGGGAAGCGTGAGTGAGGGTGGGAAGCGTGAGTGAGGGTGAGAAGCGTGAGTGAGGGTGGAAAGCGTGAGTGAGGGTGGTAAGTGTGAGCGTGGGTGGGCAGGATGAGTGAGGGTGGGAAGGGTGTGCGAGGGTGGGAAGCGTGAATGAGGGTGGGAAGCGTGAGTGATTGTTGGAAGCGTGCGTGAGGGTGGGAAGCATGAGTGAGGGTGAGAAGCGTGAGGGTGGGAAGCGTGAGTGAGGGCGGGAAGGGTGAGTGATGGCGCGAAGGGTGAGTGATGGCGCGAAGGGTGAGTGATGGCGGGAAGGGTGAGTGATGGCGCGAAGGGTGAGTGACGGCGGGAAGGGTGAGTGATGGCGGGAAGGGTGAGTGATGGCGCGAAGGGTGAGTGACGGCGCGAAGGGTGAGTGATGGCGCGAAGGGTGAGTGATGGCGCGAAGGGTGAGTGATGGCGCGAAGGGTGAGTGATGGCGGGAAGGGTGAGTGATGGCGGGAAGGGTGAGTGATGGCGCGAAGGGTGAGTGATGGCGCGAAGGGTGAGTGAGGGTGGGAAGCGTGAGTGAGGGCGGGAAGGGTGAGTGAGGGCGGGAAGGGTGAGTGAGGGTGGGAAGCGTGAGTGAGGGTGGGAAGCGTGAGTGAGGGTGGGAAGCGTGAGTGAGGGTGGGAAGCGTGGGTGAGGGTGGGAAGCGTGAGTGAGGGTGGGAAGCGTGAATGAGGGTGGGAAGCGTGAATGAGGGTGGGAAGCGTGAGTGAGGGTTGGAAGCGTGCGTGAGGGTGGGAAGCATGAGTGAGGGTGAGAAGCGTGAGTGAGGGTGGGAAGCGTGAGTGAGGGTGGGAAGCGTGAGTGAGGTTGGGAAGGGTGAGCGAGGGTGGGAAGGGTGAGCGATGGTTGGAAAGGTGAGCGAGGGTGGGAAAGGTGAGCGAGGTTGGGAAAGGTGAGCGAGGGTGGGAAAGGCGAGCGAGGGCTAATAATAGACATTAAAATTCTTGCTTACACATTCATTTAATTATAAATTTAAAAGATATGTACAAACTACTTAATAATAATACCTAACATTTACAAATGCGTATAAAAACAACTCATTAAAATTCTTAGGTATTATGAAATTCGGACTTTTGAAAATCGGAACATCAAAATTCGGAATAAAATATTTCGGAGTATTTGGGTGTTCCCGTCCGTACTAGGGAGACCCTGTGTTACGGATCGCCAGGCCCTGACCCTAAAGAATAAGTTTCTAAACCTGATGTATGTTGCTGGGAAGCAACTGATAAAGTTAAATTTTTAATACAGTGAAAGAAGGACAAAAGTGGTGCAGATTGAAGTGGTATTACATACATTTTAGTGTGTGCGATTTCTTTCATCACCAGGTATCTTATAGAACTAAAACTTCAGGTGATGTGACATCCACGTACCATGGGCCTGCGTTTCGGCTCATTTCCCTCTCACAAAATGAAGGTCTGTGACTAAGCATTCTATGTCGATTAGTTATACAATTTAAAAAAAAGCAAGAAAAGAAAATAAATTTAAAAAAAACTTGAGAGGTGTCAAGGGACACCCGGATGGAACGAAGTTCCTTTTGATTAATTAGTGTAGGAATTGTAATATAATTTTTTATTTTTTATTTATAATATTTTTTTTATTATTAACTACGTACACACGCACGCACGTAAGAAGTTATACTTCATCATCTCATCTCATCGCAGCTCAGCTGAGCTCAGCTCGGCTCGGCTCGGCTCGGCTCGACTCGACTCGGCTCGGCTCGGCTCGGCTCGGCTCGGCTCGGCTCGGCTCGGCTCGGCTCGGCTCGGCTCGTTAGTGTCGTGACAACTTTTCGTAAGAATTTTTTCCGCCTAGCCCCCTTTCACAACGCGCGATAAGGAACTTCGTTCCAAAACCTGGTGACCTTGAAAATATTATATTCAACGTTTACACCAGGCTCCGATGTGCATCTGAAGAGATCTCTATGATTTTGAACGAAAACAAAATTCTTCTCTGATGTTGCTTCCGTCTCTAGAAGATAAAATATTGTTGGAATAATTGACTAGTGGAGCAAGATATGCAGCCTTTATATCTTATTTTAAATAATTTCATTCATTTGTTAGTTATATCTATCATTTCATCTTTACCGCAGCATTTTTCTATGCATAACAAAATTACAATAATTATATATATATATAAAATAAAATAAAAAAAAATAAATAAAAAAAAATGTAAAAAAATAACATGTAATATTACATATACATATTATACATATACACACACACACACATACATACATACATACACACACACACACACACACATACACACACACCACACACATACACACCACACACACATACAACACACATTACACACACATACACAACACACACACACACTACACACACACACTACACACACACACACACACATGTACACAACATATATGTAACGAGTGTGTGTGTGTGGGTGTGTGTGTGTGTGTGTGTGTTGTGTATGTGTATGTATATGTATGTGTATGTATGTGTTGTATGTGTGTGTATGTGTGTGTGTGTGTGTGTGTGTGTGTGTGTGTGTGTTGTTTGTATGTATATATGTGTAGTGTGCATTATACAATTTATTTTACATATTATTATATATTATATATTGTGTTTTGTATGTTGTGTTTATATTTTATGTTTTTATTATTTTTTTATTATTATTGTGTTGTTTTGTGTTTTTTTGTGTGTTTTTGTGTGTATATTATGTTGTTTATTGTTTTGTTTATGTATTATTTTATTGTTTTGTTTTTGTGTTGTGTGTAATATTATTGCATAATTAGAGCAATATTTCAACACATCGATTTGCGCATCATTGTTTAGATCTCTATAGTCATCTTCACACATAGTTTTATTGTCCACGTCACTTTTTGCTGAACTTAACATTAACAGAAAAAGAAAAGTTTTAACAGTCAACATATATCGTACCGAGACCAACATTTTGTTTTTCGGTTTCAAATACACGTTAAACCGTAATAATTAAAACAGCAAACAGCATAAGACACTAACGTACATCGTCGAATATTAATTTACACAAAGTTTCCTGTAATATGATAACGTTATTACGAGTATTTTAGGCCCACTTGCGTTACAACTCATATAAATGACAATTTGAAACATCAATCTATCTCTGTCGTCTTCAAATTATTGTCTGCATGAAATGTTAGGATGGTTTCAATTCGTTTAATAATAACAATATGTAGGTAAGTTTTACGGGATCTGGGACAAATTGCTTTACGGACTTCCATATACAAACGCGATTAATAAATGGCCCGACATAGCTACACACACTGGCTAGCGGAACATAAAAGAAAGGTTGATTTATTTTTAAATACAAGTGAACTCTAAAATTCAAAATTTAGCTTAGGTTCGAATTTCGGCGACCCGAAGTTTCTTTTTGTGTTTTTTTTTTGTAACCTATTATAATTATTCATTGTGAAAGACAATAACTTTAACTACGCGACAGGAACACAACCCTAACATAAGTATGAAATAAAAACAAAACTTTTCTAAGTAAGTACTTATCTTTTATTAATATTGTTAATAGCTAAACATTAAAAAAGAAAAACAAAACAAAATATGAAATCATTTCTTAAAAATGAAACAAAAGTCTTTAAAACCAGCAATTTACTTGTTGAACACCAGTCATTTTATTCTCATAAATCAAAGTTTATATTTTTAATGTTTCTACAAGTTTAGCTGTTCATCACCATTTTTTTTAGTTTTTATGTAATTTTAATATGTTTGTTACTGCCAATATTTACCTATTTCAAATCAGAAGTAGCTCAAGTTTCATATTAAGAGGGAACAGGGGCTGCGATTCTCCATACAATTGTATTCCCCTTTTGTTCTTCCTGAATAATGCCTCTAGAGCAATCTTTTTTTTTGCATAAAGTCAAGTTCTGCTGTAGACATGTCCCTGTCATTTGCTTTTTTTTTCAGCAACAATATTGTCAATATTGTCAAGAAAATATGACAATCCAAAAATTACAAAAATTGGCCCATTTTTACCGCCGTTATTAGAGGACAACCAGACAAATGAGAAAAGTTTTAAACATAAAACATATAATAGAAACCTAGTATACTCTTTCTTAAAAATTTTGTGCTATAAGTAATTGAATCGGCTCAGTTTTCGAGGAGAAAAAAGGGGAATACGAAACGTCGATCTCGTCAAAAATTTTGTGATAAATTCGGTCTGAGCTGCGCTCTGTCCCTATCGCACTCTACGGGGGCAGGCATGAGGCAGTGGGACAGCAATAGTTTATTCAAATACCTATTTTTCAAATTTCTCGCCGGCCCTGTTCCCTCTTAATGAAAACAGCATTAACGAGTCAGTTAGCGGAAAAACAGACACAATCGAAAAACTATTGTTGGCTTATCCGTTGATACCCGACGCGTTAAGGTTAATTTAAGAACAAATTGATGAGGAAAAAAAATCATATGTAATGGAAACCCTTATTTGTAGCTATGACGACTCTATTGTTGTCGCCCTGCGCACGTAAAATTATGTATATCTATTAACCTATATACCATAAATGATAATAACATTTATGTATTTTCTCTCACAACTAACAAATTATAGTGTGAATTAATTCTTTACATTTTAACAAAGAATTCAAAATCGATATTACATACAAATTAATAAAATTTTCAATATTTAGAACACACACAATATTTATAATAAACATTTAGAATACAATTTATTATTATAATAAATAATCAGAACACAATTAGTAAGTCAAGTTTTGAAATTTCAAGCATATATACATAGTAAAATTATCATTTAGTTTATTACATTTTGTCAAGAAGGAATTCGTCATTGGTATAGTAGCATTCTTCAATTACAAAAACCTGCGTGTTATTTTAATTATTGTAATTATAATTATTGTGTCAAGTTTAAATCTGTAATGTCATTTTGTATTTTTATTTAATATTTTCGGAGCCATGCAGAGGATGCTTTTGTGCTTAAGGGCCTTTGAGATCAATAGTGTTGCTCTGAAGTTTTTTTAAACAGTTCACTATTTTTCTTGACGAACATTTTAATGCGGTCTCGTATAAGTAAAGACAAGGTAATGTTAGTATTTTAAGAGATTTAAAATTCGGTTTGCAACTTTCCTTGGTTTAAGACTATATATGGATCTGATGCACCTCTTCTGTGCATTAAAAATGTTATTTTTCTCGCAGGAATTTGCCCTTAAAATTACTCCGTAACGTAATATGGAATCTACATAGCCATAATACGCAGCTACAACAGCTGCCTGATTAACTATTTTCTTCAGTTTATATAGTGCAAAGGCGAACCTACTAAATTTTGATATAAGAATTGATGCATGTTGTTTCCAAGTCAGTTTAGAGCCAATTGTCAAGCCTAGAAATTTTATATATCTTCTTCAATTCTGTTATCGTCAAAAGTTATATTTATGTCAGAAACTGACACCGACTATACCTATGTCGGAAGTCGGAGTTTCTGGGTTTGTGTCTTCATTTTTTGACACCAACTTCCGAAATTAAAGTTATTTTGAACTGTTTTTGGAAGTTGGTTCTATTTTTATGTAAAAAAGTTTTTTATTTTTTACTTCTTAATTGTGGTTCCCCATTAAACTGTGCTAAAAATTCATAGACATACAATCGCAGCAATCGCGGTTGATTTGATGTCAATTTTTGAAGAGTTCCATTGTCTGTCTCCGAAACGCAACATCAGATCTATATGAAATTTAAATGGGACCATTACGGAACAAACTCCTTTCGAACAAAAAAATAATTTTGGAAATCCGTCCATAAATGACGGAGTTATGCCCGAACATACATATAAAAACTTTTTTACAAAAAAATAGAACCGACTTCCAAAAAAAGTGCAAAATAACTTTAATTTCGGAAGTCGGTGTTTCTGTTTTGTGTCTTCGTTTTTTGACACCGACTTCCGAAATTAAAGTTATTTTGCACTTTTTTTGGAAGTCGGTTCTATTTTTTTGTAAAAAAGTTTTTTATTTTTCACTTTTTAGTTGTGGTTCCCCATTAAACTGTTTTAACAATTCATTGACATACGATAGCAGCAATCGCGGTTGATTTGCTGTCAATTTTTGAAGAGTTCCGTTGTCTGTCTCCGAAACCCATCATCAGATCTTTTTTAAATTTAAATGGGACCATTTCGGAATAAACCCCTTTCGAACAAAAAAAGAATTTTGCAAATCCGTCAATAAATGACGGAGTTATGCCCGAACGTACATAAAAAAAAAAAAAAAAAAAATACAAACATCCGAATTGATAACCTCCTCCTTTTTCGAAGTCGGTTTACTCCTATTTCTGTATCAATGGTTAAAAGAAAAACTAACCCGAAGCGCAGTATTAACTAACATTTAGCGAGCTTTACTTTCTTGTATAGGTCGATAAAGTTACCATTATTTCTGTATGGTCAAAGAAAATTTTAAATCTCCAAAGTGGGGTGCTTAAATAAAATTTACGAGCTCGCTTCGCTCACTCTATCGCTTCGTTCACGCCATTCGATAAACTTATCGGTTTGTGCAGAAACTCCAATTTCTATATACATATTGAACAAGACGTAATTGGTAACAGGACCGCAAGTTTCTTTTTTTGAACAAGGCCTAAACTTTTTGAGACAAACCCGCTACGCTATTCCCAACCACTGCGACTCCTAAAAGCCAGAATCAACAGTGGTGAATTCTGACGAAATTAATCAGAAAAGAACCGTAGAGTAAGACTATTAAGTATTTTTACGTCCCTCCTTATCAAGAAGGAGACATAACAAAGCTAGGCCAATAGGCACAAAGCAATGATTATAAAGCGTCACAAAGGGACGTTTACAACTCGGGTGAGCCATTGCCAAGTACCAATAATTTAAAACACTAAATTAATGGATCCTAAGTTGTTGAGCAGTGGTGGCCCAGTGGTAACGGGTTGTAGGTATGTCGTGGGTTCAGTTCAAACCTAGGTAGGCGCTTTACTTTGTCTTTTCGTGGACAGTAGTGGAGAGGTCTTAGGTAGAATAAAACACAATGTTAAATGTTCGGATGTCAGTCGATAACTCTTGTTTTTTATTTCAATAACGCTCTATTTATTACAACTACTATAGTAATAATAATAATAATCTTTATTTGTACATTTACACTTGAAAATTTAGAATACAGCTACAATAACATAATGTTGTACAAGTGGCATGTCCTTAAAACTATGTATTTACAAACCACGCGTGCGCGCTACGCTGCGCGGAAACAGTGCGCATGGCGCTATTATGAACACGTCAGCAAACGTTGCGAAAGTATAAATATCAGTTGGCGCGCGGGATCCATCCTTTCCCAACAGGTTCCGGTAATCTCCGTCCACCGTCTCCATAGAGCCCGAGGTGGGAAGTGTACGAAATGATAAGTGTCGTATGCGAACCCGCGGAGGGCCATCACCTCATCTTCGGAGTGAAATCAATTTGCTCACTGTCTGGCATCTCTATTGAGAAACCACACAAACCGACTATAGTTGGGCAGTGCCATCGCTGCCAGCTATACGGCCACTCGCAGTCCAATTGCTGTGCCACGCACGCCCAGATGCGTCAAGTGTCTAGGCGAACACGGCACCGCTGAGTGCACCCGCCCCAAGAACCGCTCACAGTGCACAGAGCCACCCAGCTGTGTGCTGTGTGGTCAGACAGGGCACCCGGCTAACTACGGAGATTGCCCCAAAGCCCCCAAGATCGCTCCCAAAGTGGCCAAGCGGGCAGACGCCCGCCAACAGAGGGAGTGCCCATCTGGGAGAGTCCCCTCCTCAAAACTCCCCGATCGTCTCGCGCCGCAGAGACCATCACCCTGGAATAGGCTTTCAAATCAAAAAGCCTTCCCAGCCTTAGCGGCCCCCTCTCCCCCCACCCCCACTCCCCCCCTAAAAGCCGCTATCACGCGCCGGCGGCTCCAGTCGCCCCCCCAAGCTGCGGCACCAAGACCTGCTGCCTCAGCAGCAGCAAAAAGGTCGAAGGCCCCCGCAGCTGGCGCCACCCCCCCCTTCACCTACTCCCCCAATGAGAGTGTAGCCTGTACCATCCCTAAGGCATGCTCCATCTTCTTGACCCCGGAAGCAAAAGCATTAGACAAACTTCAAAAGAAGGCTTTTGCAACAAGGCAATACGATCTGATGTCAGCCCATAAAATATGGACTGACTTCGCGAGTGTTGCCAAGGCCCTTGATAACATGAATTGCGTAGCAGTATAACATGGATAAGTATGTCACCTTAAACCCAGATCCCTTAGGTTAGGTACATTCAACGTAAATTGCATCTCTGGCCAGCGTGACGAGATCGCGAAATTTCTACGCGACCATCAGCTAGATATTTCACTCATACAGGAAACCTTCCTGAAGCCCCACCGCAGCGACCCTAGAATTGCCAACTATCGCTTAGTTCGCAATGATAGGCTGCACAGACACAAGGGAGGCACGTTAATATACTACAGGAAGGAACTTTACTGTATCCCACTCAACCCTCCCGCCCCCCAGTCCCGCCTTGAATACTCTGCCTGTCGACTGGGCATGACTGGACTTCAGCCAATTACCGTCATATCCGCCTATGTCCCACCTAACTCGTCATCATCACCTGACAATATCAGCGCCCTATCCAGCGATCTCACTAACGTCCTTGGCATGAGTAGTTACATCATCCTAGCGGGTGATCTCAATGCCAAACACCCAACATGGGGACACAGCATCACCAACTCCAAAGGCAGGCTCTTATATGACCTGAGCTCAACCCTCAACTTCGACGTCATCGTACCGATGAGTCCAACTCGCTTCCCCGTAGACCCCAGTCTCGCCCCCAGCGTTCTAGATGTGGCACTTCTAAAGAATGTAAACCTACGTTTGCATTCGATAGAAGTGATACATGAACTGGACTCTGACCACCGACCGGTGATCTTGCACCTGGGCTCCCGCTCCGGTGAGACCGACCCCAACCTGTCCCCCCAACCCAAGTAATCATCGACTGGAAGAAAGTAAGCGATAGTCTGAAATCTACCACGTCGGTTCACTTGGACTCTATCCCGGACCACATAAGCTCAGTCGCTGATATGACGGCGGCGATCGACTCGCTTACGGATCACGTGCAAGCCGTCTTGAACGTCCGTTCAAGGGAGGTGCCAGTGACGGAAGACCCTCGCTGGAAACTCCCAGCGGATGTACGGAGTCTGATAACCGAGAAGAACGCGTCCATACGTGCATACAGCGCTTTTCCCTGTCACGCAAACAAGGCTCACATGCGTAACTTACAGCGTGCTGTAAAGAAACGCACTGCTGAGCATCGTTCTGCGAACTGGGACAAGGCGCTGAGCGAACTCGAGCCCACCCACCAGGCCTTCTGGAATCTCCAGAGGAAGCTGCGGTCCAAGGTTAAGGCCTCAATGCCCCCTCTCATTCGTCCCGACAATGCTGAAAAGGCGGAATGCCTAGCCGACAGCCTAGAGTCTCAATGTTCTCCCAGTTCTCAACCAGTAGACCAGGCCCACCTCGTCATGGTGGATGCGGAAGTCGAAAGGAGAGCTTCCCTCCCTCCGGTCGAAGATCCAGATGATCCACTACCCCCCGTCACCCCTGTCGAGGTAGAGGACATCATCAAGAAGCTTCAACCCAGAAAAGCCCCAGGCTCTGATGGCATAACCAACATAGCGATTCAACTCTTACCAGCCCAACTTATTATGCTTATGACCGCCATTTTCAATGGCGCTCGCGCTCTAAGTAATAATATATTGCCCCAAGCGTGGAAACAGGCCGCTGTCATTGGTATTCCAAAACCAGGCAAGCCCAAGTCTGACCCCACCAGTTACCGCCCCATTAGTTTACTCAATGTTCTCGGTAAGATCTATGAGAAGCTTAAACAGGGTGTAACGGAAGGTGTGGTCAAATTTTAAGAAATGCATCTGCCCATCAATATGAACAACTTTATTTAAGAAAACCTGAGGAAATTCTCAAAAAAATTTTTTACTTCCCATACAAATATTGATCAGCTGATGATAACTTTGTATGGAAAGTCCAATTTTTTTATGGAAATTTTCAATATTATTTTAGAGAAATTTGTTTATCGCCCTGCGGCTACAAACGGTTCAAAGGTTTTGCCGAAGCTCGTAAGAGTGTCATTCCCAACGAGCAATTCGGATTCCGCTCTGAACACTCGTGCGTCCAACAAGTCTACCGCATTGTCGAACATATGAGCGCTGGGTTCCAGCATGGTTATACGACCGGTGTCTTGTACTTCGATATGGCGAAAGCATTCGACAAAGTCTGGCACAACGGCTTAATCTTTAAGTTGTACCAACTAGGAGTGCCAGATCATCTCGTGCTCGTCTTACAAGACTTCCTGTCGAATCGCACCTTTCGCTATCGCGTAGAGGGCGCTCTATCCTCCCCTCACCCCATTAGATCAGGAGTCCCTCAAGGCTCTGTGGTTTCCCCCCTAGTTTTTACGCTGTTTACCAGCGATACCCCAAAACCCAAAAAGGCGCAGTTAGCGTTATTCGCTGACGACACGGCCATCTTCTGCTCGGCTCACTCACCCAAACAGATAGGTCTCAATCTCCAATTCACCGCAAACCAGCTGGGCCAATGGTTCCGGAAATGGAGAATCGAGGTCAACCCAGACAAGAATCAGGCTGTCCTCTACTCAAAACCACGTCATACCGTTAGTCCCCCCGTCCGATCACCATGTACGGCAAGCCGATCCCCTGGGAGAAGCAGGCCAAGTACTTGGCGTGATCCTCGACCAGCACCTCACCTTCGCTGAGCATATAAGACAGGCTCGCCCGCGCGCCGCTTTTGCTCAAAGTAGACTCCACTTCCTCCTGAACGTCCGTAGCAAATTGTCACTCAAGTTGCAAATTGCGTACCTACACCTCGGTCATCCGCCCAATCATGACCTATGCTTGCCCAGTGTTCGCACACGCTAAGCCCCGTCACCTCCATAAGATGGAGACATTGCAGAACCGCTTTCTCCGCAAAGTAGCGGGAGCCCCCTACTTTGTGAGGAATGAGGACCTGCATTTCGATCTCAAAATCCCCACCTTGTGGCGGTTCATGAAACGCTCCACCAAGCGCTTCATAGAAACTGCTGCCAAGCCCCGCAACCCCCTTATTGAATCGGCTACCCGATACACCCCCTCACAAATTGCCAGGATCCGCCGCCCCCGGCATACCCTCCTAGTCCCAGACGATGCTACCACCCTGCTCCAAGAGAGCCGTAGGGAAACTAGCACCTTACAAAGACACCACAGACCGCCGATCTTCCGCCCTCGCCGTAGACGGGGAGGACATTGACGTAGACTTCGCGACGGGCCGCGAAGTCCACGTCAATGTCCTCCCCGTCTCTCGCTCGAGCCAGCACGTGCCACTGAGCCAGTAAATTCCCCAATTAATGGAAACTTGATCCAGCCTTCCCTTGCTGCACCCCGAGTGACGCCTTAAGCCGAGGCCCGTACCCCGCAGGGGGTACCCTTAACGTTGTCACTTAGTTTGTAAGTTTTAAAATAAGTCCTGGATGGAGGCTTTAATAAATTAAAGCCTACACAGGCAAGTCCGGTTCAGCACTCGACAGCCTCAGAGGCTGACCTGCGAGATGTCCCACAAAAAAAAAAGGAATCCATCCTTTTGCCCGAGCGCCGTCGTCGAGTGCTGATCGAGATGAGATGAAGAGTTGGGTTGCCGCGTGTCCGCGTCTGCTGTCTCGAAGACCCTGTGCATCTTCTTCGAGTGCAGCGCTCTTGCAAACAAACTGTTATTTTCAGAGCGAACTGGTGCGTGCGTCGCCCACATCTTGTTTCTATCCAATGTCTTTCTCAAGGCAGTCCTGTTTCTTTAATAGAGTTGATAACATGCGTCTTTATCAAGACGGTTCAATGTTTCTTTAACTGGTATTGTCATAAACGTGGTAATGATGTGGTTTGGTAAAGGTATCTTGGTATAAACAGGTTTTGGGTAACGTGTATGAAGGTACGGTAATTAATGTAACTAGGTATTGTGTCACTAGAATGTAATTTATTTCATCACCACTGCTCTCAAAATCAAAACGGAGAAAGAATACATCCTTTATTATTAACTAGCTTACGCCCGCGGCTTCGCCCACGTGAAAAGTTTAATTATAAATTTGAGTGGTATTTTCAGAGAGTGGCATGTTAAAAAAAACACTGTAGGAATCAAAATCCAAAGTACTAATATAAATATTAAGCTGAGAGCAGTACCTAGTAGTAATATTAGGCTGAGAGCCAGAACTTTTTGAACGTCATAGTTCTACATACTCGTATAGACAGTCCCAAAACTCCTGCCCTTTTATTCCAAATCATTTTGATGGATATTGTTAATCCATTGCTTCATACGTTCGAAAAATTTGTCTGCTCAACAATTTCACTAATGCAATGAATGATGTTGAACTCTCAAAATGAAAACCATTGCTCCTGATAAGTAGTGTGTCCACTGGCCTGGTCATCATCAGACTTTCAGAATTAATCATGTGGAAGCTCCCGTGTTCAATTAGATAAATGTCGAAAACTAGGTCCCCCTCACTTTTTCTGTTATTGAGAACCGATAAGCACTTATCTGGTAATCATCAGACCTTCAGACTGTATCATGTGGTAGCACCCGTGCTAAATTAGATAAATGTTGAAAGCTAGGTCACCCTAACTGTTTACGTTATTAAGAACCGATAAGCACTTACCTGGTCATCATCAGACCTTCAGAGTGTATCATGTGGTAGAACCCTTGCTCAATTAGATAAATGTTAAAAGCTAGGTCACCCTAACTGTTTTCGTTATTAAGAACCGATAAGCGCTTACCTGATCATCACAGACCTTCAGAGTGTATCATGTGGTAGCACCCGAACTCAATTAGATAAATGTTGAAAGCTAGGTCATCCTGTTTCCTTTATTAAGAACCGATAAGCACTTACCTGGTCATCATCAGACCTTCGGAATGAATTATATGGAAACACCCGTGCTCAATTGGATAAATGTTGAAAGCTAGGTCATCATAACTATATCCGTTATTGAGAACCGATAAGCACGTACCTGGTCATCATCAGACCTTCAGAATGTATCATGTGGTAGCACCCGTGCTCAATTAGATAAATGATTCAGTTCTGATTTCCTGGTAGGTTGTGAATCTATACCGCTCACTAATGTTACATACATTATTGAGCGGTATAGATGTATGTAGGTTTACCAACTTTTTTAAAAGAAATAGAGTAGGTACTTATATGTAATTTCAGACAGGGTAAATGCAGTACAACCTTATAAAAAAGAGAAAGTACATATTTTTTTAATTTTTAAAAAGGATTTTTTTTTAAATGGGAGTCTAAGTGCGGACAAAGGAGTCCCTATACTACTACTACTACCTACGTAGTATATACTTACTCGTAGGTAAGTACTTACGTAGTTAGGTAGATGTCTAGCTACCTATCTACCTAGCCTAGGAGCCACGCAATACTATCTTTGTCTCCACACATTTGCAATTATATAGGTAGGTATATGTGAGATTGTTAATAGTTGAATGACAAAAGGTTTTCCATTTCAAGCAGTCTATCCTGAACCTGTTTTTTGTACCCAACCTTTGTCAAGGGAAGGGGAAGATGTTAAGCTTATTGTTAAATTTTTCATACAGATATGATGGTCCAATACGAGAGAAAGCCTTATTTTCAAATTTAAGTTTGCAGAATACTCTGTTCCATTTAGGTTTTCTACGTGTGCGCTGATCCGTTACCTCTGTGGCAGCTGCAGTTTTATGAAATTTGAGTATTACTGATAAAATGCACAGTTGGCGCACCATAAGCACTCTCGTTTTTCGATATAACATATCAGTGGGGTATCGGATTCCTAGTCTACCTACAGGATGTAACGGAAAGGTGTGGTCATATTTTAAGAACTGCATCTGCCCATCGATCTGAACAACTTTCTTCAAGAAAACCTGAGGAAATTAAAAAAAAAATATTACATCCTATACAAATATTGATCAGCTGATGATAACTTTGTATGGAAAGTCCAATTGTTTTTGGGAATTTCCTATTTTTTCTTAGACAAAGTTGTTCATTCCCATGGGCAGAACCGTTTCTTAAAATATGACCACACCTTTCCGTTACACCCTGTATAGTTCTTTGCGCGCGTTCAGCAGTAATTAGATAACTTTTACCAGCGAAACCCCAAGTTGTTATCCAGTAACTAAGCACAAACTGACATAAAGCCAGATAGGTCATCTTGAGAGTGTCTTTATCAGCTATAGATCTACAATTGATGTGGCCAGTTTCTGGGCCCAAAGTAATTGAAAGTTAGGGAACCATCGATTCGAAAGAAGAAGCTATAGATCGAAGTAATAATAATTCTTTATTGAGACAAACACAGCTAGTTTACAGAAAAATTAAACCCTGACTCCTGAGCTAGGTAGAGTACCTACCTGTATTTCAGGAGCCAGTGACTTCTTCAATGTTTACAATTTAGCACGTAATAAAATTAATTCTAACAAATATTTAAATCAAAACAACTTTATAAACAAAGGGAAAAAAAAAATACAAATAACATTAGAAAAATTAAGTAGTTAAAAAACCAAAATTAAATCATAAAGCATATCAATTAATCAATAAAATAGAGAAATTAATTCAAAATTAGGACATGTGTAAACCTTAAAATTAAACTAAAGATATAGGGATTATTTAGTCAAAAACACAACAAGGATTAACTTAAAATTAATGTAAATCAACAAGACTTCGAAATCGTTAAAAGTCAAGCTTATGTGTGAATGTGTGCGAGGAATACGAAAAGTTTAGTGTTCTTATGATTATATTTAATTTGGTTGCATCAGACTTTCAGTTGCGTAATACTCTTGTGTCAGTAGCCAGATCTTTACCTTGGTTTTTGTTTCGCGGGTTATAAGGGAATTTATGTTTAGGAATTTGTTCAGCTTATTGTAGAGAAAAATGGCGAGAAATGCCTGTTGAAGTCTTTTAAATATGTACAAGAGCTTCCTTACGCGCAAAGTAACCGATTGAATTTGCTTTGCCCACGTCAGGTGTTGGTCTATCTTAATACCAAGATACTTGATACTATTAACTTGTTCAAAAAGGGCAGGGCAACTGCAGCTACCCCCTAGATTATATTTGCATTGGTGCGATTTGAGTGCAAGTTGTTTAGGAGCAGTGGTTTTGAATATTAAGGATGAGCAGATTGTGTTGCAGTTGCAGCTAACTGGTAACCTTCTGCATTCCAGCCTCTGCGGCACTGTAGGTTTGCTTCCAAGAGTCGCCATGGAAAATAATTGCTGTGTCATCAGCGTACACAGATATTAATGCACTTTCCAAATTTAGTGAGCAGAGGCCATTAACGTACAGGAGAAACAAGGTGGGACCAAGGACACTACCTTGGGGCACTCCTTACGCCACGTTTGCAAAGGCACTCTGGCAATCACCCAGGCCAACCTTCTGTTTACGTTCGGAAAGATAGGAGGTTAACCATTCCAACGGAATGTCCCTGATACCTAAGCGTCCCATCTTCTTGATCAGTACGGGCCTTGACAAGATCAAAGAAGACCGGGCACACTTTTTGCCTTTGTCAAGGTTATCAATGACATGATCCACCAACTTAGAGACTGCGTCCTCCGTTGATCTGCCATTTCGAAAACCGTACTGGTTGGCCGATAGAAGTTGCTTCTTTTCTAAGTACACTAATAGTCTCTTGTTCACCAGCTTCTCCACAATTTTAGATAGGGACGTAAGAAGAGATGCCTGTAATTGGATGGGACTGATGTGTCACCAGCTTTGTAGATCGGGCAGATATTCGCTGTTTTCAACTGAACTGGAACTGTTCCTGATGACATGCTCAGATTGCATATGTGTGAGATGGGACCGGCTAAACAATGTTGAGCTAGTTTAAAAACACGATTGGGAATACCATCCCAGCCGGGAGCGGAATCGGTTTTAAGGTTGCCTATGATAGAAATCTCTGTCTATGATAATAATCTGTTTCTTCCCTCTGTGCCCTGTATCTACCAATCTATCTATGTACATAAAATGAATCCCTATATCCTTGGTCACGGCATCACGCGTGAACGGCTGGACCGATTTCGCTAACTCTTTTTTTTGTTGTATTTGTTAAATTGCCAGGAGAAGGTTCTTATGAATTAAAAAATTAGGAAAGTTGCGCGGAAAATTTTAGAAAACTTAACGACTATTTAAACTTCGTGCGTTTGACAGTTCATAGCTAAGACAAGACCAAAGACTACAATAGTATAGAGAGTAAACGTCTGTCGAGTCAGCTAGTTGTTTATATAACAATGAACTATTTGCCTACAAAGGCACTGACTATCGCCCTGGACCCAACCAAACACTGGCTGATGATAACCTACCCTTATTTTGCAGTACAAGCCCACTTGTTACATTTCACTATTAAGTATGTTTTGGTTTTCGCTTCCAAAACGCATGTTGTTCGTCAATGCAGAATCTTCGACATTTTCGAGATTTCAAACAGTTTTTCCAGCAGATTTTCATACGATGTATAACTAATTCTAACAGAAATGTAGCTATTGTGAAAGCTGCGCTGAAGCAGTACACTTCGAATATTCCGCTCAAGTCGTCCATCCCGAGTGGTTTCGTAGTAACTTCGTCTTTTATGTCCGTGTATCTGTATTGTTCCCATTGCCTTATCAATCCAGCTTCGAAAATCATCATCATATACTTATTGTATCGTTCTGTAAGAGGTGAATGTTTGGTCAGCACCATGGTCAAATAATGGCTATGTATTCTATCTTGTTCGGCGATATGCATATATTGTTCCCCTTTCTCATTCAGCTTGTTCCTTTTAATGTAACGACCCACTGAACAATCCATAAGACAAAAACGATGAGGATCACTTGCCATGCGTGTTATACACCCGTATATGTCTTTTTCATAAACAAGTCTGGAGTTAATTGTTATGAATTTTTCTTCGGTCTCTGGAAGGATCAAATCTGGTGACGCCATTGCTTCAATAGGGTATCCTTTTTTAATAACATCGTCAAATGTGTCGACCTCTTTGCCCCTTTTGGCTGCAGTGAAGAACGATATTATCGTAGCCTGAGTTGTAAAATTTATCACGAAAAAGCACCACAGAGATACTGTCAAGAAAATACGAAAAGACTCGTACTTTGGCGGTTTATATAGATTTAACATTAAGACATTTCTACATGTATTCATGAAATCTTTGCCTATTTGATCGAAAGTAAGACGTCCATTTTCTACAGTTTTGAAAATAGAGAAAGTAGCCCAAATACAAAAGAAGCAAGTATACATTCTGATTAGATGTTCGAAGTTAAGTTGCAAGTTTTTCGCTTGAAACAGGGTAGTTTCAAAGCCAGCGCGACCGGACACAATACAAATACCGCTATCTTTATACGGAAAAGTGAAATCAAGTTCCACTACAATTACATCAAATTGATATATCGGGAATAAGCATAGGTCTCCTCTTCTGCGTGCAAAAGCAAATATCTGTTCAATGTTGACTTCAAAATTGAACGGTTTCTTCATGGAATATAAGCTGAGACTGAGATCAATGGTGAAGTTCATGAGTTCGGCCATGGTGTTCCAGATCGTTCCATCTCGAGCTCGAAGCTTGTACGTTCCATTTCCGAGATCGTCTATGAGAGAAAATGGACTAACTTCAGTAACGTAGCCTGTAAATGCAAAACCGTGTAAATTTTTGCTTCTATCTTCAAATAGTTCCAACTTTCTCAGATCATTCATAGCTCTATACGATACAGCGTTAGTACTAAAACCAAGGCAAGTGCCGAGGTGGTTAGTTCTCAACTTTGATGTGATAGTTATATTGTGACATTTTTCCACACAAACTAAATCTTGTTCAAATCCGCGAACTGGCATACCGAGGTTCCTAGCAGTCCAGCAGCCAAAATTATTATCTGGTTGAACGATATAATTTTCGTTAACATACGGAGTGTAGTCAGACACAATTAAAATTTGTTTCTCATCGTCATACTGAACTAGGATTGCGTTTATAGCTTTGTGATACCATAGACTGAAGAATATTTTCGCCATGACTTCTCTATCTTCTCTTTTATGATAATAAATTAGTAAATTCGCTAAGGGATGCCAATATGGTGAAGTTATTAATTTCTGCATAAGTTCTTCATACTCCACAAAATCCTGGCAGTTGATGATAATAATGTTTGAGTGGTATGGGACTACGTCTTCTACATAATAATCTTCAGGGTCGTTTAGATTCATAACTACGAAAGCATACGGTATGTGTTTGATATTGTTGTAGAACTCATTGGGTAAATTTCCGACGCAAAGAATCGTCTCCCATCCACTTTTTTTGAAATTTGAAGTAACTATGTCCACCTGAAATTAATCGAAGACATATTTTAATTAAGTATGACTTATAGCATGCTTCTGGGTAGAGGTTTTCAGAAGCCAAATCAGAAATCCAAATCAAAAGTCATTTATTCAAACTAGGCTGAGAGTCAGCACTTTTTGAACGTCAAAGTTCTACTACAAAGATAGTCCCCCAAAAACGCCCGCGCTTCACCACTTCCTAGTGTATTAGCTGTGAAAAATTGGCGCAACAAACTCCCGAGCAACACATCTGTCTGTTACGTTTGAAGAACTTGAATCCATATAATTATATGCAACAATCGTAACGTTTGTATGTAACTTAAGTAAAACAGAAAAATAAAGATTATATCGACCAAAATATAATCATATACTTAAGTAATTAAATTATCCGCCACTTGTTAGCTAGCACACTCCATTATGCCATCAAAAACGGAAAAAAAAACTCAGGCATAAACACTAAACCAAATAAGCCTCCGTACATAACTGGTGTGCCTGCTTACAAACACGTGCAACGGTAGAATCTATCAAAGGGCTGTGATTCGAAGCCACAAGGGATAAACTAGGACCATCACAGTAAAATTAGTAAACAATTAATATATGAACTTATTTAATCTGTCATAATAAGTTAATTATGGAGAAAGAACATCTAGTGTAATATTGTCTTGCGTCCAACACAGTGACCAACTATTTTTATCATCTAAATAGTCGTTGATGGAATAGTATGCCTTCCAACAGATACCTACTAGATTTAACTTTAGCTTTAATTGCTTTAAAAGGCAGGTCAAGAAAAGAAAGGGGTAGCTTATTATAAAAGCGGATACCGAGACTGGTGTGGCGAGTTGCCGCCACTCTGCAAGTTGGATGGGGGTGGTATCACGTCGTGTGTGTGTCTCGCTTTAATTTGTAAGACAGGTGTGTGTAGCCGGCTTTACGGGAACCATAGATAATTCAGTGTGCCTATCGCCGCGAGGCAGAGCGCATCTCACCGCAGACTAAATTAATGTCTTATTAACGTCGTCCCGCAAATACACTAAAATCCCGAGTAATATCCCGTAAACTATTGAACGAGAATAGCCCGAAGTGTTGGTGTGAAGAGAGTCGAGTGGCCACTCGTCAAGTCGACGGAATCCAGCGTGGCAGCCAAGGAAAGAAAGTCAGGTACCACTTGTTCTTGCTAATTTGTAGTAGGGCCACATGCGCCGTCTACTGCCAACCACTCCTAACTTGAAGTTATACAGACAAATATAGGCAATTTTGGGCCAGCATTCAATCCAAGTGTTTGGCCGTAAACACCGTCCTCCATCCGCAGAGTCCCACGGCTATTTACACGCTTGGGCAACTCCATTAGATGGTCCTTTCGAGCCTGGATAGGCATCAGTAAAATTCAGTACAAATTAAGTACAAGTCATTACAGTAGGTAGGCACATAACTTTATTAGTGCCCCAAAATGGCGTCCCGCAAGCAAGAAGCTAAATTGGCTCAGCTTACCGCTAAAAAACAAATGATTTTCGAGCGAGTTAATCGCATATATAATGATTCCAGAAACATCTCGAACTTTGATTCACGTTCAAATGAGACATTCTTAGCGCAGTCAGAAACAATTACTGAGCAATACAACAAATTTGAGGAAATAGTAGAACAAATGAATGAATTGCAATTCGAGATTGACCAAACCGCACCAGATTATTCGAGTCTATATTCTATTGAAGACTTATATTCTAATATTAAATATAAACGTAATCTCATACTTTCGAAAAACGAAACATCGGAACACAAAGTGGGTACTCGGATAAAATTACCGCCCATAGATTTGCCATCGTTTGATGGTAAAGCGGAAAATTGGCCCATATTTTATGAAATGTTTCGCAGCAATGTTCATTTAAATACCGATCTGGTTGACTCGCAGCGTGTCCAGTACTTGATCAGTAAATTGACTCATGATGCCTTAAAACTAACCGCAGGCATTGTTCCTACAGGTGATACATACAACGTTATGTGGAACAGTCTCGTTAAAAGGTATCAAGATAAGCGTAGTTTAGGGATTCATTATCTCAATAATATACTGGACATTAAACAATGCGCCGGAAATGCCGCGAGCCTCAATACATTTGTGGAACGATATTCAGCGTCCGTCGCAGCCTTGAAGCAGTTAGACATTCCAGACTTACTGGATTTTGTTTTATTACACTGTGGTTTAAGAAAGGTTGACGCGCAAACTGTCTTACAGTTTGAATCACGTGTGGGTGAAAAAGAATTACCTTCCTATGCGGAGTTTATAACATTCATGCAAGAATATGTTAAGGTACTACAACGCTCATACGGTAATAATTTACAGACGGAACCGCGCGCTAAGTCTAGTTCAGTTAATCATCAAACAAAAAATAACACCGCTAAGTCATTCGTGTCGCGTAATGAACCGGTTTCAAATAGCAAATGTATGCTATGCGATAAGGATGACGTACGACATCAGCTGTTCGATTGCCCGCAGTTTAAAAATATTAGTACTCCGCTTGCACGTTTTGAATTTATTAAAGCTAAACGTGGCTGTATAAACTGTTTAAGTCTATCCCATTCTTTGGTTAAATGTAAGTCACGTAACGTTTGTAAAATTTGTAAAAGGTCCCATCATTCTCTCTTACATTTCCGAGAAAAGGATGAGTCATCATCGCCCGAGCCACAAGTGCCTACTAAGGATACATCTGCTTCGCTCACTACAGCTGTTAAAACTGGGTCAACCATTTTGCTAGCGACCGCGCAGTTATTTGCATACTATAGCGACATCAGAGATAAGGAGGTGGTTCGGTGCCTACTAGATAACGGATCGCAAAATAATTTAATTACTGTGGACTGTTGTAAACGTTTGAATTTACCCATAATTAAATTACGCAATTCATTTTTACAAGGTGTTGGAATGTCATCGAAACCAATACACGGTTTTATTCATCTAAACATAGAATCTCGGTTTGATCCTCATACGAAGTTTTCGATACAAGCGTTAGTTGTTGATTGTATTACAGATAGACTTCCCGCGAAATTAATTAGATTACATAACAATGATAACATGTCATACTTAAATAGCTTACCGCTTGCCGACTCGCTCTGGAATGTTCCGAGCGGAGTAGATCTTGTGCTTGGAGCACAATTGTTCCCCTTTATTTACCTGGGAGACAGGGTCGACTCAGGCACCCGCGCACCCCCTGCTGTACTGACTAGCTTCGGTTATGTACTTATGGGTGATATTGATTGTTGTAGTAGTGATGTGACACACATTGCACCTTCGTTTACCGCGCAGGCCGACATTGAAGTCGAGTCAAATTTACATAAGTTTTTTGAGCTAGAGGAAATTCCATCTCAACGTTTTATTAGTTCGGACGAATTAGAGTGTGAAAATAATTTTAATTCTTCAGTCTTATTTGAAGACGGCAGATATTTTGTCGATCTACCTTTTGCGCGCTCACCCAGCGAGCTAGGTAGCTCGCGCGGTTACGCCCATCGGCGCTTACTTGCGCTCGAGCGTAAGTTTACGTTAATGCCGACCCTACGCGAGAATTATAATAAAACTATCGCGGATTATATAACTCAGGGGTATTTAGCGGAAGTGCCCGACTCTGAATTGACAGAGGAGGGTTATTATATACCGCATCATGCCGTCATTAGACCGGACAAGGACAGCATTCGAGTGGTTTTGGACGCTAGCGCCAAAACTCACTCAGGGTTGTCGCTCAATGACATTTTGCATGTCGGACCTAATTTGCAAGCAGACTTGTTTTTGTTATTACTTGATTTTCGTACATTCCCTGTCGCGATGACAGCGGATATAAAACAAATGTTCTTACGTATCGGTGTAAAAGAGCACCACCGCAAATATTTACGAATCTTGTATCGTTTTAGCAAAGGTGAGCCTATTCGCTTCTTTCATTTTAACCGCGTTCCCTTCGGACTAAAACCTAGTCCTTATTTAGCGATGCGCACACTGCGTAACTTGGCGTGTGAGCAAAGCGACCGCTTTCCTGAGGCTTCTAAATTGGTAGAAACTCAGTTTTACATGGACGACTACGTCTACTCTGTTTCGGACGAACAGACAGCTATGCGTCTATCCCGCGATTTAATTGATTTAATGAAGGTAGGTTCCTTTGACTTAGTCAAATGGGCTACCAATTCACCCGCTTTATTAGAGATTCTCCCAGAGTCTCACCGCTTACCAGTTAATTTTTCTGGCATGGATAATGATGTCCATAATTTCAAAATCCTTGGATTAACCTGGGAACCCGCTGATGATTATTTTTCTTTGACAACAATCGCCGTGGATGATAAATGCACGAAGCGCGCGATTCTATCGCTAGTTGCCCGCTTGTTCGACGTACTGGGCCTTGTAGGACCCGTTGTGCTGTACGCGAAGGTATTAATTAAGGAACTTTGGTTAGCTAAAGTAGGATGGGATGAGGTTCCTCCGGAATCCATCACAAATCGGTTTGCCGCTTTTACGCGCGATTTTCCTTCACTCTCTTCTCTAAAGGTTCCTCGCCACATTGGCGTCTTTAGAGAAGCTGTAGTGAACATCGTAGCCTTTTGCGACGCCAGCTTTACTGGTTATGGCTGTTGTATTTATTTACACAATTACCAACCCTACAGGTGATATCACTGTCCGACTCTTATGTGCAAAGTCCAAAGTCTCCCCCGCTAAAATAACAACGCTAGCTCGATTAGAACTTGTCGCCGCTTTACTTCTGTCTAAACTTGTTCGCGTAGTCAAGGAAAAACTTTCCGCTCGTGTACCTATTGCAGGTGTCCACGCTTTCTCGGACTCCACCATAGCTCTCTCGTAGATCCACTCATCTCTCCATAGATGGTCTATTTTTGTCAGCAACCGCATTGCTCAAATACAGGAAAACTTACCCGCCGCTTGTTTCCGTCACGTGTCCGGGAAAGAGAATCCTAGCGATTGTCTGTCTCGCGGCATGCTGCCGTCGGATTTAATAAGACACTCGTTGTGGTGGAACGGCCCCACATGGCTCCATCAGCCCATGAGCGAGTGGCCTTTAAAGTTCTCTCCTGCTCAATGTGAAACATTGCCGGAGTTTAAATCAAAGGTTTTTCTTGTAGAAACTTCGAATACTGAACCGCGTATTTTAGATACTATAGCTGACCGTGTTTGCTCATGGAATAAACTGTTACGTGTATTTATGTACATTCTTAAATTTACAAACAGACTACATAGTCATAGTTCTGTTAAAAACATTCAAACCGCCGAAAATTTCATTGTTCGAATAGTTCAAAGTTTACATTTTGCGAGCGATTTAAATTTAATTAAAGCAGGTAAACTTCCAGCTAAGAAGTTGCGCTGTTTATCTGTCTTCATTGATAGCTTCGGAATCTTACGTATTGGGGGCAGATTGTCTAAATCTGACTTACCGTATGAAGCCAAGCATCCCGCGCTTTTACCTAAACGCGACCGCGTAGTCGATCTAATTATCGATCACTATCACAATACGTACTGCCATACGGGCCCAGGGTTATTGATGTCCATTATAAGGCAGCGGTTTTGGATATTGGGTGGCCGAACGGTTATACGTTCTCGTTGTCGGAAATGTAATACTTGTTTCCGTCTAAATCCTAAGCATCCAGTACCCAAAATGGCTGAACTTCCTGGATACCGCGTCCGTGATGCTAAAGCCTTTGTACATACCGGTGTAGATTTCGCCGGGCCGCTTGCTTACATACCTATTCGACGTAGGGGTCAACGTTCGCAGAAACTTTACATATGTTTGTTCGTATGCATGGTGACTAAAGCCATACATATCGAGCTTGTATCGGATCTCACATCTGAGGCTTTCCTATCCGCATTTAAGAGATTAATTTCCCGCCGCGGTCCAGTGTCTGTTATGTACTCAGACAATGGTACCAATTTTGTTGGCGCTAAGGCGCAATTGGATGATATTTATTCTTTTTTATTAAATTCAACCGTTCAAACGGATATTAAAAATGAGCTTCTTAAATCACGCATCGAGTGGACAAGAATACCGCCGCGAGCTCCACACTTCGGAGGTATTTGGGAGTCGAATATTAAGAGTGTTAAAACTCACTTGTTTAGAGTCGTAGGTAAACAACTTCTCACTTACTAGGAACTCTCGACCGTATTGGTGCAAATTGAGTGCCTTTTGAACTCTCGACCACTTAGTGTCATTTCGTCAGACCCACATCCGGAGGTACTCACGCCCGCGCATTTTTTAATGTCCAGTCCACTCACGTATTCGCCTTCTTCTGAATTGACAGAAGAAAACATAAACCTAAACAACCGCAAAAGGCTCTTGGATCAACTTGTGTTATCCTACTGGAATAAATGGCGAATTGAGTACTTGCACGCTGCAGGTTCGCCAGAAGTGGTGCACTCCCGATCGCCCTATAGAGATAGGTACTGTCGTTCTCTTGGGTCAAGATAACGTACCTCCATTGACTTGGCCATTGGGTATCATAGAGGAAGTTTTTCCGGGATCGGATGGTGTAATTCGAGTCGCTTCAATAAAAACCGCGTCAGGCACGTATAAACGTCCTGTCACTAAGTTGTATCCTTTGCCAACTCAATAGATTATTATTACTACGTAATTTAGTTTAATTTAGTTTAGGGTTCATAGTATAAGTTCCAATGGTACGCCATTACATAGTTGTAATTTGGTTTATTCGACTTACCATAGTCAAGTCGAACCGCAATTCATTCTCAGGACCCTGTTATTTATTTTTCCCGAGCATTATATCAATGCGATGGTGTTTCGGACTGCTGCTTGGATTTCCCTCAAAGCTCTTCAACAAGTAAATGCTTACATATCATCACCGCTTCTTGAACCTCACTCGCTCCGCATAGATTAGCAGCTTTTGAAAGCTCCTGGACCTTTCAAGGCGGGGAGCATGGTGTGGCGAGTTGCCGCCACTCTGCAAGTTGGATGGGGGTGGTATCACGTCGTGTGTGTGTCTCGCTTTAATTTGTAAGACAGGTGTGTGTAGCCGGCTTTACGGGAACCATAGATAATTCAGTGTGCCTATCGCCGCGAGGCAGAGCGCATCTCACCGCAGACTAAATTAATGTCTTATTAACATCGTCCCGCAAATACACTAAAATCCCGAGTTATTACTCGGGAATAACTCGGGAATACCCGAGTAATTCCCGTAAACGTTGGAAACGTAAACGTCCCCAACGTTTACGTTTTCCCGTAAACGTTGGGGATTCTCCGGGAATAATAAATAACCCATATTTACCGCGTCCGTGTAACTGGATATGGATGTTTGAAGTGTAATTTGTGGAGATAAATAAATAATTTTTTGATTTTGATTTTTGATTTTTGAACTATTGAACGAGAATAGCCCGGAGTGTTGGTGTGAAGAGAGTCGAGTGGCCACTCGTCAAGTCGACGGAATCCAGCGTGGCAGCCAAGGAAAGAAAGTCAGGTACCACTTCTTCTTGCTAATTTGGAGTAGGGCCACATGCGCCGTCTACTGCCAACCACTCCTAACTTGAAGTTATACAGACAAATATAGGCAATTTTGGGCCAGCATTCAATCCAAGTGTTTGGCCGTAAACACCGTCCTCCATCCGCAGAGTCCCACGGCTATTTACACGCTTGGGCAACTCCAGAGACCCACAAACGAGTCATGAACCTTAGGAAGACGTTGGAAAGCAACAGAGGCAGTACCAGCCTAAATTATGGACGCCGTTCGCGGCAATCTTCAATAGGTTCTTGCAGTGTAGCGGGTAGGTATTATACGAATAGGTATGTCGCAGCCATCTGGTTGAATTCGCCATTCAATTGGACGCCTACACCGTTCATTTTTATCTCCATTTTTGATCAGTAGTCTCACAAACTCATCAATATCCAATTTAACTAAATGACTAGACGACATCCAGCCATCTGGTTAAACGTTGCGTTCATCGACTTGGCTGGTTGTCCTTCAGTCATTTAATTGAATGTCGGCGCGTTTAATGAACGGCCTATGCGTCCAATTGAATGGCGAATTCAACCAGATGGCTGCGACATTTAAACTAAATATTCACAATCATCTGTCTAAATCGGTGTTATCTTTAATAAAATAATACAGAATAAGAAAAAAGTAAGGAAGACTCACAATCATTTCGATCCTTTGATCTTCCAGCTTTGGTTTGAATATATTCGCTAAGTTTCCAAATGCAGTACCGGCACAAATGCCCAAAATAAGTATTGACAAATGCGTCATGATACCGCCAAATTCTTTTTCGCCTTTTTCTTTTTCTTCACATTCTTCACGCTTGCCTATAAAGCAGCGAGTCAAGGTAGATTGCGAGCTCAAGCTACTGATTTTTGAATGTATGTTTCACACCCTAGGGTGGTTTGTTCTTCTGCAATGGTAAACACGACCTGGAACCATGGGACAGTGCTCGACACAACGCCAATTATTCAATCCGTATTACAGTCTGAGTAGTAGTAGTATGTCTACCTATTGACAGAGAAACAAAATACACTTCTGGACACATCTATTGGCCCACCTTGTATTTTCAGTTTCGTTTGGTCCTAGCTAAAATTTTATATTAGGTCGAGCAAAAAGTTTTTATGCAGTTTTGAACCTGGCACATTCACAATTTCATTCAATAGTCTTTTTTTTAATTTCGAACACAGAATTTAAAGAAACAAAAGACAATTTGGAGCCTGTTTGTTGATATCAAACAATCGAATACTAAGAAAACTCGGTTTTATTGGTTTACTTGGATTTAATTCTTGAAAAAGTGATTGATATCTTTGGTTTTGCAACAAACATTACTTATTCTTAACATTAAGGTGAGGTTCTATCAATAATCTATGGATACTTCACCTGAAGTCGCCGCCCAAGCTGTGGCACTTATTCAGGCCGGACACGGCCAAAGAAACGTGAGTGCTCAACTTAATTTAAGTCGATCTGCGGTCCGAAATGTTTATCGGAGGTACCTAGAGACTGGCGGCTTTGTTCGTCGCCAAGGAAGGCCACGATCTCGGGTCACAACTGAAAGGCAGGATCGATTCATCGTGACGACCAGCTTGAGAAATTGTCACCTTACCTCCATTGAGATACAAAACCAACTTCGCGACTTCCACGGAGTATCTGTGAGCGCTCGAACTGTTCGGAGAAGGTTAAAAGAACGCGATATGGTACCACACAAGCCAGCTAATGGGCCCAAACTAACGCGAGCCCACCGAACAGGGCGCCTTCATTTCGCACGCAGTCATTTAAATTGGACACAGCAAGATTGGAGCCGTGTACTCTTTTCTGATGAGTCTAAAATTGTGTTACATGACAATGATGGAAGGAAGAAGGTCTACTGACGTAAGGGAGAGCGTTTCGCACAATGCTGCTTTGAAGAGAGGGTTGCTTATGGCGGTGGCTCATGGACTGTCTGGGGCGGTATATCCGCGAGCGGCAAAACTCAACTTGAGGTTGTTACAGGACCACGGCTGCCAACATTAAATGCTGAAAGGTACATTCGTGAGTGCTTAGAACCTCACGTGATACCATACGCGGACTATGTGGGCCCAAATTTCCTTTTTATGCATGATAATGCAAGAGCCCATGCGGCCGGCATCGTCAGGGAATATCTTCGGGATGTGAACATCACAGTTATGGACTGGCCAGCCAGAAGCCCAGACATGAACCCCATTGACCACATGTGGGACGAGCTAAAAAGACGTGTTAGGGCTCGTCAGCCAGTTGCCCAGACGATGCAGGAGTTGAAAACTGCCATAGAAGAGGAATGGGAGATGATCCCTCAAAATTTCATAGAGCGGTTGATAAAATCTATGCCTAATCGTATGAGAGCTGTGGTAGATGCCCATGGAGGCAACACGCGTTATTAAATTAAACCTTTATTTGAAAAAAATGTTTTTTTATTCAAAAATCAATTGCCTTTAACAAGGCGCATATCCGACTTGTTAGGCGTAGCTCCATGTCGTATGGTATTCTGAATTCAAATTTAAAACAATACGATCGAAAAAGATGGTAAAATGTATCAGGGTTAAAACTGCATCAACAGTTTTTGTTCAATCTAGCAATCATATTTCGGTAGGGGCCATCGAAACCTAAACTCTAAGGTGGGCCAATAGATGTGTCCAGAAGTGTATAATACAATAGGGTAATCATCGAAATGGCTATGATTAACAAATCTTATTTGCGTAAAAGCTTTAATATTTTGATAGTGCTCATTTTGGAAATAATTGTAACATCATACGAGTACTTAGGTATCTGCTCGTTTTTGTGGTATCTACTAAATTATGTACAGGAATGTTTTTTTTTTTTAAATTAAACAAAAATGTTTTTTAGCTTTATGAATAACTTACGTATAGGTACCTACATGATGAATACCTACATACAAATAGCTTTGGTTAAAAAAAAAATATTTGCGTAAAAGCTCATATCTTGATAGTGCTCATTTTGGAAATAATTTGAACATCATACTTAGGTACCTACTCGTTGTTTTGGTATCTACTAAATTGTGTATTGGAATAAAAAAAAACTGGCTAAGTGTGTAGGTACTTCGCACATTAGGGTGTTCATATAATCTGATTTCTCAATATATTGGTATTTGTTAGTAAAATATACGTAACAATAATCAATATCACCTAAAGTTCATAATTCAATGGGAAGTTAAAAATTCTTTGGAATAAAATTTTGTGACAGACAGACGGACAGACAGGCATGTGAGTGACAGCAATGGGGTTCCGTTTAGACCCTTCGGGTACGGAACCCTAATTGGCATTATGCAATTGTATTGGAGCTGCGTGAATTACATCATCATCATCATCAGCCCTTTAATATCCCACCTGCTTGGGCACAGGCCTCCTCTCTATGGGCCCTCCCACCTCTGTGGGCCGTAATCCACCACGCGAGCCTGCCGGTTGGTGGATGTCACATGTCTTCGAATTTTTGGTTCTTGGATATGCCAGTTTCCTCACGATGTTTTCCTTCACCGTTTTGAGAGCAGTTGTGATGAAATAATTTACACAAAGTAAAGTGCCTGCCTGGGTTTGAACTCACGACCTAACTTATAAGCAGAGGTCGGAATTAGGTAGAGTTATTTATGTACTTGCATCGAAATGTTAATATTAATATGGATCTTCCCGGGATTTCTAATGGACAATCCCGTGTGGCAAACAATATTACAAATAAATAATAATAAAAACCTCTATTGTTTTCTTCTGTTCTCACAAGCTATGTTGTGTGAACTACAAATGTGGCAACATCGCACGTGTGCGCATTGGAATTTTGGAACTTCGGACATCCGACGGATGTCGTTGATGTTTTGGCAACGTCGCGCCTGCAGTGCAACCAAATGTATGTGCATCGCTTTCACGTGAATAAACAGTTTTTCTTTTGTGTAAAAGTAAATAGCTTTTTTATTCAATAAATCACGTGATTTTTCTGCTCTTTAAAATTAATCTCGGGATTGGAGGCATATCCACTTTATTCTTTTGCTGTATGAAATCAGTATATGTACATAAATAAGTCTACCTGATTCCGACCTCTGCTTATAAGTCACGGCCATTACCATTGGGCCACCACTGCTCTCCATTACATATAGGTACATAATCATATAACTAATATTATTGAGAATAACGATATACGATATGTCTACGTACTATGTGATTAAATGAGATTGCTCCAAATAAACGTGTAATAATGGTCATTGACCCACCTACATTTATTGACATTTTTAATTTGAAAAACGGAATTAATGACTCAAAGCTGTTCCGAATCAACATCTCTCGTGATCCTTAACATTGTCTAATAATGAAAAACGATTTCTATTTAATTGTTCCTACGAACAATTAAATAGAAATCGTTGGTACCTACGAAGAGTTATTAGGGAAAGGTCAATGTACTTTATTGCAAATTTATCTGAAACTTAATATAGTGAAAATTAAGATAAAAAAAATTAAGTACCTTTCTAAAAAAATATTTTATTTTATCGAAACTATGTATAAAGATTCTAACAACTATTTATAGGTACAGGGTAACATAAAATTTGCAAGGGAAACTGCAGACAGCGGCTGTTGGTCCCCAAGTCAAATCAATGGAAATTAAAAGATTTTGTTTTATCGTCATCATATAGGTACACACATCGATACCCATGACGTTTGCGGAGTTTTGCCAGTAAATTTAATTTGACTCTGTATCTTATAACACATTACAGTATTAGTAGAGGTCAAGATTCATACCGAATAAACTAATAACATGATTAATATTTCTCACAATATAGATTGTAAACTATTGAATTGGACCGACCCTGCCACTCCCCCCAGTCCGCCCAGTAAAAAATTTCATTTAGTCCAAATACACACTAACTAAACCAGCTATTAAATCTAACCTACTTCCTATTATCTAGGAATTCTTCCAACTGCTTCCAAGCGCGGTCGACTTGACCCTCGGTATGTTTGTAGCTCCACAGCGGATTGAAGACTACATTGGCGTGGGCTACGTGCTCCTGATTGGATACTTGAGAATCCACTCTCTTAGCAGCGTCTTGTTTTGATAGGCGGTCGCGGTCTTGTAACCGTTTAACTGCCTGTCGAGAAATGATAGGTTACTTCGAACTATTTTAAAACGTTTTATCAACTAAAAGTTCTGAACTACTTTCATTTTTTTGGGGGGGTGGGAAATCATGCTATGACTTCTCCCGCTCTGGGTGGAGCGGTAGGGTGTGTCAGACTTTTACTGACTAAAACCCACCCCTGTTCCTTCCTTGCCTGAGTGCCCAATGGCGCGGTAACTCTGTTACGAATTTATACGCTTTGGATTGTGTGTAGGTGATTATTTTTGGTGAGAGTTCACTGCTAGACAGAGACAGATGGCAATGTGTCTCACCTTGTTCCTCGGTATGATAACAGCCCACAGCTGGTGGCAGGACTGATACCATTTCGCGAGCACCAAGACGGCGCCTCTACCACACTGTGACGGTTAAGCTCACTGTTAGGAGACAGATGACAATGTGTCTCACCTCGTCCCTCGGTACGACTACAACCCACAGCTGGTGGCAAAACTGGTACCACTTTGCGCGCATAAGGTCTGCGCCCTCCATGACTACCACACGGTATCCCTCTTCACCGAACTGTTGAATTCGACGTTGAGCTTCTTCAATTACAGCCGGCCATGATAGTTGGTCCTGATTTTCTGGTTGCTCCTGTAAAAATCAGACATGATTTGATGGTGTGAACAAAGTAACTAGATAAATATAAAATACTTTAATACATACCAACAGAAGTTGTAATAGTAGGTACATACTCCTTAAAAAAATATTCGTAATTGTATTGGATACTAGGGCGATCTTATAATACAGAAATGGTTTGGTAATTATTTGTATTTCTAAGCGCTGCTCGAAGATACGTAGCTTACGCTCGGGAACTGTTCTTGTACACAATGTATGTGGACGTCATCATCATGTGCATATAAAAGAGAAGGAGGGGTTACGGGGTCCGGACTCCGTTCCCGGTACTTGTCACAGTTGTAGTGCGGAAGCAGTTGTTTGCAGTTTGACTGGTGGACAGTTTTTTAGGGTTCCGTAGTCATATGAAGGACAAGGAACCCTTATAATTTCGGGGTGTCCGTATGTCCGTCCGAGGCTTAGCTAAGAGGTTGTTAGTACTAGAAAGCTTGCAATTTGGCATGGGTAGGTATATTTATATTAATCACAGTTGACAGACTCTAATCCTCCATTTTTTCAACCAGTCTTAAACTTTTGTGAGGCCTTTTTGCAGTGTTCTGGATGCGGCTGCGGGATCTTCACTGGAGCTGAGTATTTTATTTATTTTATTTTATTTTATTTATTAGGGAAAACCAACAGTGACACATTGCAAATTACAAAAAACAATAAAATAAAATGTGATCTAATGTGTAACCAACAACATTTTCCACAGAATACTAATTTAGAATCTTTGCATTGTATGCGATTTAAACTTACATAAAACTAACAAACTACAACAGTTCAGAATTTCAAACACATTGTTTTAAGCTGCTTTTAGATTGAGTACAAAAACATTAGTGTAACATTAGAAAAATAGGAAAAACACGTGAAAATAATATACATATGATTATTACAATTTTACAATTTAAGTGATTCTAGAACATTGTTTTTGAATTTACGAGCAGAGAGAGCAAATATATCAATATGATTGAAATTATCATTAAAATTACGGGTAAGTCGCCTCAGAGGTGCCCGCTCGCCTGCATTATTGTGACAGGAGGACACTGCAAACAGGGGACGTGCGCGCACCCTTCGACGAACCGTAGTCCTTGGAACTATGTAACTTATTTTGTTGCGAATATCAATGCAGTCATATACATTGCTACACAAATCAAACAAGAATCCAGTCTCTAGGAGAGTGCGTCTTGATTTTAAATCAAGTAGTTTATACTTTTTAAGTAATTCATCGTATGATAAATAAGAATGGAAGCAACGGTAATGCATGGCTTTCATGAATTTCCTCTGAACCTTTTCAATTTGTTCCGAATATTTATTGTATAAGGGATTCCACACTGGCACTGCGTACTCAAGTTGTGATCTGATCAACGACTTGTAAAGATATAAATAGGTAGAAGGGCGCACAAATTCCTCTGCAGATCTCATCACAAAACCATACATCCGATAGGCGTTGTTCACAATCTTATTAATGTGGTCATCCAAGTGAAGTCCGTCGTCGAGGAGGACTCCAAGATCACGAATGAGGGACACCCTTGACAGTGCGGCATTATCTAAAGAATAAGGATGCTTGAAAACATTCTTATTCTTCGTAAAACTGATACAACAGCATTTAGGTAGACTCAGTTGTAATTTATTAAACATACAATATTCACTAAAACGATCCAGATCTTCCTGCAATAAACTGCAATCATGCAAATTTTTGATGGGCCTGTATATTTTGAGATCATCAGCATAGAGTAAAACTTTAGAATTTCGAAAACAACTGTTAATATCGTTAATAAATAAGATGAATAAAAGAGGTCCCAAAATTGAGCCCTGAGGCACACCTGAAGTCACACATATGCTTGTGGCAGATTTAAAACCATTAACTACGACTCTCTGTGTTCTGTTCGTAATATATGAAGAGAACCATCGGAGTAAATCACCACGAATACCATTAAATGAAATCTTTTTCAGAAGCAACTCATGATCAACCTTGTCGAACGCTTTTCGAAAGTCGGTATAAATGGCGTCTATTTGAACACGAGAGTCCATGTTATTGAATAAATAATCCATGAAGGCTACCAAGTTTGTTGTAGTTGACCTCTTCTTCACAAAACCGTGTTGTTGCTGTATAATAGTGTGATGAAAAACAGGATACACTTTATCATGGACTAATCTCTCAAAGAGCTTCGGCAAGGCTGACATAATGGATATAGGGCGATAGTTCTGAACATCCTGCTTAGAGCCCGATTTATAAATTGGAGTTACATTTACGCTCTTCCATTCTTCGGGAAAAATTCCTTGTGCCAGTGATTTATTAAAAATAATATGTAAAGGAATGCAAATGTTCTTTGCAGTAGCCTTAAGAAAAGCGACTGGGATTCCGTCGGGACCTGGACCCTTTGTTGTATCTAAAGAATTAAGAGCCCTCAATACCTCGCTCACGCTTAACTCTATCTTGCAAATGAGGGAATCATGCTCAGAAAAATCCCCACCCGTCGGTACACCTCTCCCTGATGATTTTTCATAGACTGAGTTAAAAAATTTCAAAAAAAAGTTACAAATTTCTTCGGGGTCATCGCTGCTCTTATCTTTGTATGTCATATTAGAAGGTATGCCAGTAGAAGATTTCCGATTTGCTATGTAGGTCCAAAAGCATTTTACATTACTGCGAATACCGTCTTCTACCGATTCCATATATTTCGTGTAACAAGACTTACATTCAGTATGAAATCTGGATCTATACAGTGAGAATTGTTCATAATCGGAGATATTTTGATACATCTTCCATTTAACCCAAGCCTTAGCCTTATTTTTATATATATGTATCAGCGAGGGTGAAAACCAAATCGGAAATCGGGATGACTTCGAAGTAACGAGTGGAACGTTAGATTTAATTATGCTAAAAATTTTATCATAAAATTTAGTCACTGCGACATCTATGGAATGCTCCGAACCAATCAGCTCATCCCAATTAACTACGCATAATTCTTCGTTTATCTTCTCGTAATTCGCTTTATAATAATTTAACCGTTTTAACGACTTTCGAATCATATTTTGATGGTGTTTATATGGCCCTAACACACAGAACGGAGGGTGGTAGATGTCGAGTTTTAGTAAATAGTCGGTGGGAGGGAAAGCGGAACATTCATAGTTACTTATAGCTAGGTCTAATATGTCTAATTCCACTCGGATTCTTGACAGTATTGTATTGATAAGCATTAAGGAAAGACATAAATAAACCAAGATGTCCGGAAACCGAAGAATCGCCGCTAGGAACTAATCCCGGTGACGATACATTGTTATCACACGGAATCCAGTCAATATCAGGCAGGTTAAAATCACCCAAGAGATAAAAGTGCTCCACGTGTGTGTCGTCAAGTATAGGTTGGAGTAGATCTAAGTATTGATCATAAACGGATTCAGGTGTTCTAGGAGCAAAATAGGCCGCCCCGACAATTTGGTTCTTTCCTCTAGTTGAACTAGGAAATCTGAGGAGAACGTGCTCCAAGTTGGCCTCTAAAGAGAATCTAGAGGCCACTCTTACTGAGCGCAACTCCCTTAATACCGCTACAAGGACGCCACCTCCGTCTTTTTTATCCGAAGCTGTGCGGTCTCGATCGCACCTATGTACCACGTAACGAGAATCAATGAACTCGCTATCAAATATTTCAGGCGTCAACCAGGTTTCAGTGAGCACTATTATATCGTAACAACTTGACAAAATATTCATGTATAAAATGTGCAGTTTAGTGCGAATCCCTCGACAATTTTGATAGTAGATAACCAAATTATCCGCCATTGAAAAGTTTGTTCTTGTAATCAGATATTAGGCCAGCATTAGACGTTCCAATAATAAATAACAAACGGACAAAATATTTTAATTTGATTGAGTGTAGCGACATGTTATGATAATTTATAAACACACCTCTCTCCAAGAAATACCCATTTACTAACAAAAATCTACATTTCAAGAAGAAATCAGCCAATAACAACAATATATAACACCAAGCATTGAGTGTAAGAACAAAAAAGTATAAAAGCTCAAAATAGTAACATTTTTCGATATTAACAGCACCTAGAGAACGGGGATTCATTGACAAAGTAATGCATATTAACGTAAAATTGAAGTAACAATAAAGCAACAGTTGATTAAAATTAGGTTTGACAATACAAACAAACATTCTTGTTATAAAATCTGACATGAAGATGTCAACGAAAAAGATTGAGTAATTTAGATACCTGGTAATCTATATACATATAATAAATCTGTAGAAAAGTCATTTTTGTACATTGAAGAAATTGAAACAAAAAATAGCCAGCGTGTGAAAAGATAAGTAACAGAACCCATTTCCATCATTTTTGAAATTTTTGTCTGTTTGTCTGTTTGTCTGTTTGTTTGTGCGCACATCACGTAAAATCTACGAATTCAATGCTGACAATGTTTATATACAAAAATTATACGCAACTTGAGGATTAACTTAGTTTTTGTTTCATCGAAATCGGTTCACTCTATCAAAAGATATGATTAATTTAGTGAGTTCAAGAAGTAAAATATTACGTTACGCAATTAAGTATAGTACTTGCAACGACATCTTAAGACTAAAAATAGAACTAATGTTGATAGTTGAAATCTAAATCCGATAGATGGCGTTGTGCAAATGACGTCATTTTCTGAATCGCGGTGTTAAGATTTTCCGCGCGAGGATGACGTCCACCGTGTTTACTAGGCAAATTGGGTTTCGTTAGGTGTCTTAAAAGTTCTTGCGTGTGTCGTAAAAGTTCTTTGGTTGCTTGGTTTATCGATTTTCTAAATTGGTCGAAAAAAAAGTATTTGCTTATCTTATTGGTTTCGTTTGGTCAACTTTGGTCATTGGTTTGAAGTACGAAGTAAAGATTGTATTTGATTTACTTCGTAGTTTGAATCCAATAGTGCCAATCGTTATACAGTAAGTTAGTGTTGCCAATTCGTTGAGTCACGACCACGAACAGACGATACGTTGTCACACTAGACTGTTCGACGCACCGATCTTTTAAGTTTGTAGGCTATTCAGTCATAAGTGTTGTTAGTTTTGTTTATTGCTTTAATTTTCCTTGAAAATGCCTCAAAGAAAAAAAACTAACCTTTCGCTGCGTAGCCGAAATGCGAAAAGGATGAGACTTTGTAGGTCTCAGGAATCGGAAGAAGATCGTGAAGCACGGTTATCTGCTAACCGAGAGCACATCGCTCTTTCACGTGAATCGGAAACGTTCACCGAAAGGGAGTCACGTTTAAGTTCACAAAGAACACGGACCGCGACTTTGCGGTCTCAAGAGAGTATCCAGGAACGCGAAGACCGGCTGTCTGCTGATCGGGAGCGCCACTCTCTCTCACGTGAGTCAGAGACATTCACAGAAAGGGAGTCGCGCTTAAGTTCGCAAAGAACTCGGACCGCGACTTTGCGTTCTCAAGAGAATATCCAGGAACGCGAAGTTCGGCTGTCTGCTGATCGGGAGCGCCAGTCTCTCTCACGCGAGTCAGAGACTTTCACAGAAAGGGAGTCGCGCTTAAGTTCGCAAAGAACTCGGACCGCGACTTTGCGTTCTCAAGAGAATATCCAGGAACGCGAAGTTCGGCTGTCTGCTGATCGGGAGCGCCAGTCTCTCTCACGCGAGTCAGAGACTTTCACAGAAAGGGAGTCGCGCTTAAGTTCGCAAAGAACTCGGACCGCGACTTTGCGTTCTCAAGAGAGTATCGAGGAACGCCAAGCACGTCTGTCATCTGACCGAGAGCGACACGCTCTCTCGCGCGAGTCTGAATCTCTCTCCCAAAGAGAAGAACGATTACAAATAGCTAGACATAACTATGTAGGTGTACAAAGAAACAATGAAAGTTATCTTGCATCTGAAAGGGAAAGAATAGATGAACTAAGACGAGCAGAAACAGCAGAACAACGTCAATCTCGCCTAGAAATAGAACGAACTCGATACCATATGAATAGAGAAACAAATAGCGGAGCTGATGAGTCCATGGAAAATGACGATGCAAATATTTTATTACCTTGGGACAATAGGGAAAAATCAGGGTTCACATATTCGTCTAGAATTAATTATGCTGGCTTTACTTTCGTGGGTGACATGAGAGAAATTTGTAATTTTTGTCATGCTTTGAAATGGAGGAAAGAGACAGATGGAATGTGCTGCTCAAATGGAAAAATTGTTCTTCCAAATTTCCAAGATCCACCACACTTACTTAAAAGTCTCCTGAATGGCGATCATCCCCAGTCGAACCGTTTTTTGGATAATATTCGTTTATATAACAGTGCTTTCCAAATGACTTCCTTTGGGGCAAAACAAATAACGGAAGGACCGTTCATGCCAACCTTCAAAGTACAAGGTCAAGTTTATCACCTTATTGGATCTTTGCTGCCAGAAAATGAACCCAAATTTCTCCAAATTTATTTTGTATCCGATTACACGCAACAGCTCAATGTTAGAAATCACAATTTTCCCCAGCTCAATGCTGAGCTTTTGGGTCAACTTCAAGAATTGCTGCATCACGTTAACCAGTACGTTCGTGAATTCAAAGCTGCATTGGAGTCAATTCCACAAGGCAGCAATGATTTCAAAATTGTTATAAGTGCCGATAGACGTCCTGTGGGTGAACACCGTGGAAGACACAATGCACCCGTCGCAGATGAAGTTGCAGTTGTTTTAGTCGACCAGGAGTGTGAGAGACGTGATATCGTGTTGCGTACACGCGACGATCGCCTTCAACGCATTTTGGAAACCCACCGAGCTTACGACGCCCTGCAATATCCACTAATTTATTGTCATGGTGAAGATGGGTACAATTTTGGGCTGTACCAAGTGAACCCTACTACGAGAGTCACTAATTATCAAAAAAAAATATCTGCTCAACAATACTATTCCTACCTTTTACAAATAAGGCAAAACAGTTTCGTATATTTGCAACGATTTCGTGGTTTGTTCAGCCAATTTATTGTGGACATGTACGCAAAAATAGAAACTGAACGTTTAGTGTATATTCGCACTAACCAGCGACGGTTACGCGCTGAAGAATACGTGCACTTGCGGGACGCCATGCAATCAGATAATAACGTCGAAAACTTGGGTCGATTGGTTATTTTGCCATCCAGTTTCACAGGCGGTCCGCGGTATATGCACGAACGAACGCAAGATGCTTTTTGTTACGTCCGTAAATACGGCCGGCCGGACCTTTTTATAACATTTACAACAAATCCAAAGTGGACGGAGATTTGCCAGGCACTTCTCACAGGACAGGCGTCATACGACAGACATGACATTATTGCTAGGATTTTTCATTTAAAACTCAAAGTCTTGATTAATCTACTTACAAAGGAGAAAGTTTTCGGTTCAACTCTTTGTTTTATGTATAGCGTCGAGTGGCAAAAGCGTGGTTTACCTCACGCGCACATTCTTCTGTGGCTGGAAGAAAAAATTCGTCCCGATGCTATAGACAGTGTCATAAGTGCAGAATTTCCGGACTATAATGCAGATCCGATTTTGCATGACATAGTAAAAACACATATGGTTCACGGGCCATGTGGCCTCTTAAACAGGGAATCACCGTGCATGAAAGATGGTCAATGCTCAAAAAAATACCCCAGAGCACTGAAAGAACTAACTATGGCTGGGGAAAATGGGTATCCGCAATACCGGCGAAGATCACCGTCACAAGGTGGTTTCACAGCTACTGTCAGATTCCGTGGACAAGAAATAATTCTAAATAATAGTTGGGTGGTACCGTATTCTCCAGTTTTGTCAAACGCTTTTCAAGCACACATTAATGTTGAAATTTGTAATAGCGTCGAATCTATAAAATATATATGTAAATATGTTAATAAAGGTAGTGATCAAGCCATGATAGCACTAAGAAATAACAACCAATTTGATGAAGTGACAAGGTATCAATCTGGCCGATACATAAGCTCTTCGGAGGCAGTTTGGCGCATTTTGAGTTTCCCTATTCATGAAAGGTATCCGCCAGTCATCCATCTTGACGTGCACCTGGAAGGCGGGCAGCGAGTTTACTTTCAGCCAGAAAATGTGGCAGAAAGAATGAACAACCCAAGACAAACCACCTTGCTCGCATTCTTTCGCCTTTGCGAAAGAGACAATTTCGCTAAGTCTCTGTTGTACAATGAAGTGCCACATTATTATACTTATAACAAGCAGCAAGGTGTTTTTAATCGCAGGAGACGTGGAACTGCTGTAGAAGGCGAGTCCGGCATTTTTAAAGAACACGTGATTGGAAGAGTATACACGGTGCACCCAAATAATGCAGAGTGTTATTATTTACGCCTTCTTCTTCACACAGTGCGAGGACCTACTTCTTTTGCTGAGCTCCGCAAAGTGGACGATATAGAATATCCCACATTTCAAGCTGCTTGCCGCGCACGGCATTTATTAGATGGCGATCAGCATTGGGATGATGCTTTAGCCGAAGCATGCGTCAGTGATAGTCCACATCGTTTGCGCCATTTATTTGCAATTTTGTTGACATTTTGTGGCCTATCGGACGCTGGGCAGTTGTGGCAAAAATATAAAGACGCGTTTGCCGAAGATTTTTTGAGACAGCAAAATATAAATAGTGAAACTTCTGACCAAGTACGTGAAAGCTGCCATAATAGGGCTTTGCTGGCTATACAAGATATAGTTACAAGTATAGGAGGGAACCCCCTCAGTCAATACGGCTTGCCGACACCGACAGTTGGTGGGGAACGAATTAATAGGGAGTATACATCTGAAATAAATTACAACCCCGAAGAGTTAGCAGAAATATTGCGAAATGGCTGTTCAAATTTGACGACAGAACAACGTCAAATCTTTGATAGAGTATGCTGTAGTGTAGAACATTCATTAGGAGAAATGCTGTTTTTAGATGCACCTGGTGGAACAGGTAAAACTTTCCTCACTAAAGTTATCTTGGCTCAAATAAGGAGCCAAAACAAAATTGCCCTTGCCGTCGCTTCCTCAGGAATAGCTGCCACTTTATTACCAGGAGGAAAAACTGCACATACAACATTTAAAATACCAATCGACTTGGACCGCACAGAAAACCCTGTTTGCAACGTGTCTCGCAATAGTGATAAAGCAAGGGTTTTACGCGATTGCGCCCTTATCGTTTGGGACGAGTGTACGATGGCAAATCGTAAAGCTGTGGAAGCTGTAGATAGAACGTTGCGAGATATAAGACAAAATGACCGACCGATGGGAGGCTTAACGGTGCTATTCTGTGGAGACTTCAGGCAGACACTCCCTATAATACCCAGAGGAACGAGGGCCGATGAAATAGGTGCCTGTTTAAAGAGCTCTATTTTATGGCGTAGTGTCATATTAACTAATTTGAGCTTTAATATGCGAGCATATTTGGGAGGTGACGCAAACGCGCAGGTTTTCTCAAATTTACTACTTCAAATTGGTAACGGCACATACCCGACTCAAGAAGGAGGTAAAGTAACTTTAGTCGAAAGCCTGTGTTCTTCTGTTGCCTCACAGCAGGAACTCATTTCCTCTGTATACGGAGATCCATCAGAGATCTCGAACCATGACGCTGCTTGGCTATGCCAACGAGCTATTTTGGCACCTCGCAACGACCAAGCAGCAGCAATAAATTCTCAAATATTGGTACATGTTTCTGGAGAAAGTAGGGAATATTTATCTATTAACACGGTTTTAGAAGAAGGAGATGCCACCCACTATCCAGTAGAGTTTTTAGACTCTCTAAATACACCAGGTCTTCCAGCACACAAAATTTATTTAAAAGTCGGAGTACCAATCATTCTACTCAGAAATTTAAGCCCACCAAAACTATGCAATGGAACTCGGTTGAGAGTAACAAATCTCCAACGAAATGTCATCGAAGCCGAAATCTTAACAGGTTGCGGCTCCGGTGATGTTGTTTTCATTCCCAGGATACCCATTATCCCCAATAATTTTCCGTTTACTTTCAAACGTGTGCAATTTCCTGTAAGCCTCTGTTACGCTATGACTATTAATAAAGCCCAAGGCCAGACGTTATCCGTTGCGGGTGTAGACCTTACTTTTGATTGTTTTTCACACGGCCAACTCTATGTTTCTCTATCACGTGTTAGCAACCCAAACAACCTTTTTGTATATGCTCCGGGTAATTCCACCGCTAACATAGTATATAGAGAAGCATTAACGTAATCAACTATACCAAAGTCAGGACTCTTATCTAAATCATCAAAAAGGTGATATACTCTTATCTAAACGACGTTGTTTTGTTCTCGACAACCACGCGAACGAAGTCGCGGGCACAGCTAGTTGCATACATAAAAAGGCCAACAGCGCTAAAAAACGAATATGAACCTCCGGTAACTTCATTTTGCGATCCCAGAAATGGATGCAGTCTGGCCGGGCTTGATCTTAGCAATGTCTTCTGGAGATCTGATTGCAAATGATCTAGCTCCCTCTTTCTCACGAACGAGGATAGTTCCGTGTTTGACCCATAGAAATCGGTAATTATTTGCTTTAGCCGCATCACGGCACTCACGAAACAATATTTTATTTTTCAAAGTAAGATGTTCGTGCATATAAATAGAAAATGGCGTTCCCGATAAGCCCAGTTTTCCGGTATTGAGTCCCTTATTTAATCGAAAAGCGCTTAGAATATTATCGCGTAAAATGCGCGAGTTCAGCTTAACAATTATATTCTTGGGTTTATAATTATCTCGGTGGGCGTGTGGAACTCGGTGTATTGAAGTAATGTCACTCTGCTTCAAATTACAATTAATGGAGGAACCAATGTTGATCATAAGTGCAACCAGGTCTTCATCACGCCTTTCAGGAATATTGCAGACTTCGATGTTGCAGCTTCGTGCGCTCTGCTCAAGGGAGTTAATTTTAGCAACAAGTTCTGATATCGTCTGTTTAGAGTCAGTGTAATCTTGACTTTGTTTACTAATCTGACTGACTTTCTTCAAAATATCAGACTGTTCATCTCCTGCAAAACGTAACGAGTCCTTCAGACGGTCAATTTCCTGCGAGACATCATTATATTTGGTCTCCAGTTCAGTGACACTTTGCTTAATGACAATTTGCTCAGAACGTAGAGACTGAATGTCATTTTTAATGTCCGTTGTGGTTTGAGTAATTGTTGAGAGTTCGACCTTTATAGAAGTTACATTGTCGCATATTTTATTAATGCTACTCTCCAAACCACGCCGCCATTCATTAAGTGTATTCTTAAAATCCGTTGCTAATGTATGAATTGCTTCGGACCATTCAGAGTCAGGTTGTTTGCGTTTACGGCCCGATATAGTATCATCACTTGTTCCAGAAGCTCCGTGAATGTGTAGGTCAGTATCGGACTTGCTGTTAGGTGATGAACGGAACATTTTAAAACTTGAACTGTGTTAATTAATTCAACAGAAGAGTACCTAATAATCAAACAACAAATCCTCACAAACTTCCTAAAACTTCGCAGATCGCAGGGATCGAACCCGGGCCGCGCCGTGTACAGCTTGTTTGACAAAAAGACTCGCCTGACACCACTCGACCGACCGTGCTCAAAGCAACTTGTTGAAATTTTGATCTGTACTTAAAAGCTCATATTTCTTTGAAATTAATGAGTCTTCGAAAATGAGTTCCTTTGATTACTGGCTCGAAATCGCGTCCAAAAAAAAAAAAAGGACCCACACACGTTCACTTATCAGTCAGTTGTATTTCACTGAGTATTGCAGCGTCGTCTGCGTAGGTGGCCACTGTGACCCCAGAACTCTGTGGTAAATCTGCTGTGAATATGGTATACAGTAACGGGCCCAAAACAACCCTTAAGCACACCAGTAACTATATCATGGAAGCATGATATACTTTCACCCTCTCGTACCTGGAAAAGTCTTCCCGATAAGTATGATTCCCCGAATCACATACAATTTGTGTGGAAGGAATGCTTTGATTCTATACAGCAAACCTTTGTGACATCATCCTCTTTCAAAGGCCTGCTGAATGTCCAATAAAGCAGCTGAGCAGTACCTACTCCTTCTTCTCCAAGGATGTCCTGATGACCTGGCACGTTCTATGGATCTGATCAATTTTTGCCTGTTCTTGTCGATATCCGAATTGGTGATCCGCGATTA